>OX463225.1:106254197-112041697 GCA_949820135.1 Sylvilagus floridanus | reverse complement strand
AGGGACTTTTTTCTGTCCGTTCCTGGTCTCAAATCCTTGCTCTTTCCTGGCTGGGAAGGGGAGGGAAGAGGATGAGGGCCTCTGAGGATCCTCTCCTATCTGGGCATTGGTGTCTTAGGGGCTGTCCCATTTGCAGAAGAAGGGCTGCGATTTCTGCAAGCAAAGGGTCCATTGGTCCTGCCGTGTAGTTGGTTCTCAGAGATGGTGACTTCTTTGATTTGGACTTGCCTTGTTGTTTTATTTTCTCATCAATTGGAGAATTATTGGTGACTTAACCTTTGGTATTGAAATATAACAAGTCATTTAATACTTCAGTTGTTACCTGAAATAGATAAATAAACAAACAAACAACTCATTAACAATCTTCTGTGTGGTCTTGCTGATAACTGCCTGGGGCTGGGGCTGCAGCTGGGTGTAGATGGACTCCAGGGGGAGGGAGCCTGACTGTGGGGAAGGGGAGAAGTTCCAGGAGTGGACTACAGGCCGGAAGAGGATGGTGGCGCTAGCACATTCAAGGCAGAGTCTCCTGAAGTGTGCTAGCTGCCCCGTGGCGTGGGACAGAGGGCCCCAGCACCTCTCGATGCCAAGAGCCCTGCTCCCAGCTGCTGCTGCAGGTGAGTTAGCCATACCCTCACCAGCTCCTCCTTGGCCTCTGTTTATCCTCCGTGCTACCGCTGGGGAAAAGAAAGGTCTTTGTCAGGTCCCGGGATGAGAGCCATAGCTCTAAGATGCACATTCACAGACTTGTTACAGCAAACAGAAGACATTTGAAGGAAAATTCTCCTAAATCCATCTCATAGGAGGGTGTGGCCACAGGGAGAGCCCTACAGTGTGAGAGCCACCAGGGTCCTTGGACAATAACAAGACTGTGAGGAGATCATGGTGATAAGGGGATCATGAATAAACCCACATTTTCCAGAGGTGAAAAGCCCGAGCTGGACTCCAACATGGTTCTGCTACATCACAGAGTGTTGGGGAGGGTGGAGGGAGGGCTTCCACCTGGAGGAAGCTGGACAAGTTCTACAGGGTGAGCATGACTTTGGCTGGAACAGGAACACGCTTTGCCCGGTGAGACTTGTCAGTGTTCTTGTACAGATAGACGGCAGGGCTGGGGGAAAGAAGTGAGCAGAAGCAGAAAGGGGAAATTGCCAAGCAAAGAGCAAGGCATAGATCTCGGCTGATACCCCTGATCCCAGGGGAAAGCCACATTATGCAAAGCTAATTCCTCCTTAGGGCGTTTCCAGGGATACCTTCAGTAAATAACCCAAAAATTCTTTAATGAAAAGTGAAAAATGATCATTTCTCTTCCTTAGGTGTTTCATGTCAACCCATCTTCTTAGGAAAGGTTTTGGCTTTGGTTTTGATTTGTTCCATCTGTTGCAGGGGAGGCAAATGCAAACCCAGAAGCTATTCCCTAAAGGTTTGGTTGTCTTGCTGTTGGGTTCTCTTTGGGAGAAGAAGACCTACAAGCTCTCTGTGTAGTTTCTTCTTGAGAAGACTCATTGTAGGCAAAGATTTTCAAGTTGTGACCCTGCACCAGTCTCAGGTTGTGAAATCAAGACTGTAAGCACTTACTACTGAGATTTTACTGAAATAATAGGGCTGGTTGCTTCTAGCAGAGGCTCTTGTTTCTTTGTAAAGATTTGCTTATTTTATTTGTGAGGTAGAGCTACAGGGGTAGGGTGGAGGAGGGAGAGATCATGAGAGAGTTGTTCCATGCCCTGGTTCACTCCCCAAATGGCCACAAAGGCCTGAGCTAGTCTAGTCTGAAGCCAGGAGACAGGAGTTTCCTCTAGGTTGGCCATGTGGGTGGGTGCAGGGGCCCATCTTCCACTGCCTTCCCAGGCACATTAGCAGGTAGCTAGATTAGAAATGCAGTTGCCCACGCTCAAAGCTGCCTTCATAAGGGATGTGGGCCCACAATACCAGCCCCTGCGGTTTTACCTAGTTTACTGTCCATGCTACAGGTCACAGAGAATTGTTTGCTTCTCACTCCATTTTGAGGACAGAGGTCTAGGAGAAAGTCTGCTCTATCTTTTTCTCTTCTCTTTTTTCCCCTGATGTGCAAATATGATCATTGAAAGAGGGAGAATTCTATCAATGTCTCTTGTTATGACTCTTCTATGAAGAAGGTTCATGCTTGGGATACTTCTAGGCTGGTGACCTGAGCACATTCACGTTCCTTGTCATTTCTAGCCAAAGGCTAGAAGCCCCTGGGTACTAAGAAAACTACTAATGCTCCAAACCCACCTGAAGCCACTTCAACCTGAGATTGCTAGGAACAGAAACCAGTCATTTGTGTTGGTTTAGGCTCACCACGTGATTAAACATGATATCATGATTAGAATTATAATTTGAATACAGTAAATCTGTATTTTATAAAACACCAACATGAATCATCCATGCTTCAATCTTGTAGCACATTATTTTCAGCAGTTTGAAAAAAAAGTATTTTGCTCATTTCTTTCTGAAAGACTACTGACTCCCGAGGCGGTGGGGTGAAGGAAGGCCCTGTAACTGTCCCCGTGGCCGCCCAACCGCCCAATGCACTGCGCGGCTCCAGCTTGCCTCTCAATGTAGTCCTAGGCGGTGGAGAGCTCAGCATGGCTCCAAAAGGCCTGCGGCAACCTGGGACCCGTGGGCCGGGGAAGGGGCGGTCCCTGTGCTTCTGGGTGCAGAGTCTCTGTGGCACAATCCTTTACCACGTTCCGCTGCTAACCGAAAGGATGGTGGTTGAGCCCACCCAAGGATGGCCCCCGTCACTTTTAACCCACTTGCTAAATCAGTGAAATACCTTCATTTCAGGGGCCCCATTCCTCTGCATCGACGACTGGGCACCAAATGTTAGAGAAAGAGTCACAGACAAGAGAGGAGGCAGCCAGACCGAATGTATTCAGAGAAATTAAATCCCACAGATCGGTTGGTCGACCAGCTGCCTGCAAATACAGGCTGGAACACGTGGCAGAAGGTTCTGACCCCAGGGGCAGGACCTTTTCAAGGAGGACTAGGGATGAGGGTGGGGGTAGGGAACAGCAGGCAAAGGGGATTCAAGGAACTGGGCGAGGCTTTGGGAACCTGGAAAAGAATGCAGGCTGGAATAGGAAGGCGATAGATAGGGTGTGAGAACCAATTGAGCTGCCAGGGCAAGAAATACATACCAAAGTTTCTCTCTTGTGGGCAGTGAGGGAGAATGGCTGAGCCTTTATGTCCTTGTTCCATCTGGTTTCCAGGCATGGCGTCCTGGGGGGGCGGGGCTAGCCCCTAGATTGGTGTCCGGGTGTAGATCACACCTTAGATAAGACTGCGCCGTTTTACTAACACACTGTAGGGCATTGCAGAAAGTTCAGAGTTGCCCTCTACGCACTAAACCTCTATACTTTGAAAGTCACACACTAAGCTCCTCAGATGCAGCTTCCCCGAGGGATTTTGTCAGACTCGTGTGGTCTTCCGTCTGCCTTTGTGGAATGGAACAGGCGCAGCAATGAACTAAGCCCCGGTGAGGTGAGGAGACAGACGAGAGATGATGGCAGTGTCCCTCCCCGAGTGTGAGACTGGCCCGGTCCTCTCTGCTGGGGCAGCATAGCTTCGTCTTGGTGGAATTAGACTGAAAACCGTCTTTCTAGCACCAAGTGTGGCTAACACAAACGACGAAACGCGGTAAGCGTGGCTGATGGCCAGTCTCCGGGACGCTCTCGCTGGGTGCACAACTACGGCTGCTTTGTGCTACTTCACGAAGCACCTAAGGTCCCTAGGCGCGACCGCGAGGCTGGAAGTGGGCTAGGAGAAGGGCCCGTCGCGCAGTGACCCTGAGGGGCGGCGCCCATGCAGATGAGGCCGTGGGGGGGAGGGGGCTGCTGCACCAGCACCGACTGCAGAACCACGCACTAGTCCCACGCTCTGGAAATCCTCCTGGCCTGTTGCAGGACACTCGCTGGGATCTGCGGATCAGTGCCAGGAGAGCCTCAGGAGGAGAGGAAGTCACCGTGTGTGCACAGAGCGAGTTGCGCACAGCTGTACTGGGGTGGAAGGGTCAGAAGTCATACATACCTGATAGGGGAGACACCTCGATCTGGCAGATGGTTCTGAAGCAGGCAGCATACAGGTTAAAATTGATCAGATTTGTCAACTGGAAGGCTATGTCCCTGAGTGACCTCATGGTCCTATGTGATGCCTTTGCCACACCCCTGTGTGGCCACATTATCCTACCTGGCCACAGTGGCTTGCCCACCAGCCAATCAGGTTAATTAACCACTCCCCTTTAGAGTGGGTTAAAAGCCTAGGGCACAGTGTGCCTGTGCCCTGCTCTACTTCCCTGGCCTCATGCCAGGACAGGGCTTGCTGTAGCTTGGCCTTCGGGGCATGTGCTCTAGGCTTCCTGGCCTAGATGCTCATCCACGTGGCTGGTTCTTGGTGCTGGTGTGAACCTTCATTCACCTCTCTCCCCTAAATAAAGCTCTCACCCTTAGTAATAAGCCCAGGATGAAATCGTAAGGCACCCCAAATTCCAGTAGCTCATGTGGCACCCTGGATAGCATTTCTATGGAACTTTAAGGGGCCACATTTCAGGGTAAATTTTAGGGGTTCTATTCCGATTTCAGTTCTCCCAGGGCGAGGCTGGGCCATTGCACTGCGGCTGTGCTGACCCCTCCGATTTCCCCACATGTGGGAAACTCAACTGCAGAATTTGTGGCAGTGGGGGACTGCGTGTGCGCTCTCCCCTATTTCTTTTTCTAGTAAAGGGTAGATATCCAAAGCTTTTTTAAGGCGCATCAAAAGTTTTCAAAAAAGCCCTAGAATGCTTCTCTTGTTCTATGCCAGCACCAAAGTCCTACAGTAATTTCTCTCAGGTTCAGTCCAGCTCATTCAGGCTGCTTGTTGTCTTCTATTAACCCCAAACAAAGCATGCATTGACTTTTATGCAGTGCTTTCCTATCTTCTCATGCTTCCTCAGCCCCCTGTCGTGTGGCAGCCCGGTTTCTTCCACCTGTCAGTGAGTCCTGTCGCGAGGTCGCCCACCTGGCCACAAAGGTCGTCTGTGTCTCCTTCAACACACCCGTCATTGCATATGCTGGTAGAAGGCTTTTCTTACTGCTGGCCAAGGGGAGCGCACTTGCAGGACCGTCGCAGGGGTTCCTTACTCAGCTTAGTAGAGAAACAAAAAGCCAAGAAACAGTTGGCAGAGAAGCAGACACTTTTATTCGAAAAGAAACTTGGATTTGATTGGCAAGTGACAGAAAAGGCTTCTGGTCCGAGAGGAGAGTGGCGGAGTGCCTGAGCTGGACACTGGCTTTGAGGACATGTCCCAAGTTTTAAGCCATTACTGCCTGTTCGTTAGGTTGTCCTATTGGGGTGCCCATTGGGCAGGTCTTTCACATTCTGTATGTTGACTGGCTTGGGGCTCATGAAGATAGCGGGGGTCTCCTGGAGTCAGCCAGTCTCTTTAGGGGCTCAGTCCCCTCCTCTACTGGCTCTGGGTGGAAGACCGTAACTATCTTGAAGGTGTGATTTAAAAAGCCAAGGGTCACACAAGGTAGCCAGGATCTCCTTAGAGCCAGTCTGACTCTCCCCAGGGGCTCAGTGCCTTCCCCTGCCCCCTCTGGCTAAAAGAGTGCACGCACCCTGGAGCTGTGATTTAAAGCCCCAGGATCACACATGCAGCACAAGCAGCTATCAGTAGGGGAGACAAGCTTTCCAGCCCCAGCTGGCAGCCTGCCTGTGAAGGAGGTTCTAGCTACCCCTGAGGGGCCCACAGACCCCAGCCCCACTGGACAGCCTCAGGTTTCAGCCTTACAACCTAAGACTTCTACATCAGTGGAAGCCAAAGTTATGGGGTAGAAGCCATTGCTCACTAGTGAATAGTTGGGGTGGCAGTCACAGGAGACACCCCCATCTGCACCACTGCATTCTCCAACCAGGGTGAGTGGCACCAGTATTGGTTGCCATTCAGTGTATGCTCAGGGGAAGTCCCCTGAGGCTTCAAAGTGTCACCCACTTTGCCCAGCTGCCTTTTCCACTCCTGCCCCGAGTGGCAAATTCTCTAACTGGATAAAACCTGAGTCCCAAACACGCCCTGTGCACAGTCCCTTGGCAAGAACAGTCGCCAACCTTTCTGCTTCCAACAAAGGAACCTGTCTGTTGAGGTGGCTTCCGTCTCGTTTCTCTGTCTCTCCTTTCTGGGAGTAAAAAAGGCCAACACCCCCAGCTACTCCAGACCTAACAACCACAATCTGATGCTTAAAATGCTACATAGTTTTTTGTTTTGTTTTGTTTTGTTTTTGTTTTTTATTTTACTGAATTGTAAATTTTCCCTCTACTGTAGCTCCATTTTTAATAAAGATAATCCCAGTGACAAACTTAGGTTTGGGACAGCGAGTTACAAAAGATGCCAAAGTCCCAGGGGTGATATTATGGCATCTTTGTTTCTGAAGGCCGGCGGCTGTATGGGGCACATGTTCTCCAAATCATGCAGCCCCGACTGAGCTCAGGGGTAAGCTTGTAAAGGCAAAAACCACATCTTGTTGGACATTAATTACAAAACTTGTGTTTTAGCCAAGCAGATGTTACAGAAGCTAGAGAAGCAGGATCCGCTTATCTTGGGGGCATCTCACACATTTCCTGACCTTATGTAACCAAGCCTTACAGATAACATTCTTACAGGATCAATTTTTCAATAGATGGCAGTCGTGTGACTGGTTAGGGAAAATAGAGGATACCAAGACAAGGACAAAAAGGAGCGACTCTGGTCAGGCCATGGCTCACTGGCACTTCAGCTAGGTCTAGTTTAATGCATGGTCTGCTTGTGGAGCACAGCTAGGATAGCAGTTGGCTATATAAGCTCCTTCTATGCTGGCCTTGCTGGGACTTTTAATGAGGAGTCTTCTTTAAATCCTCTCTATGGTGGGAAGACACAGGCAGGTCTGGCTGTGCAAGTCTGCCTTCGAGGCCTCTCCCGTTGGGTGAGTTCCTCTCTTCCTGTCGTCGTCCTCACAATGGTTGTAATGGCCCTAGGCCTTCCTGTCACCAGGCTGGGAACCCGTGAAACCCGCACCAAGGGCAAGGTTCTTCCAGGGGCTTTCTTGGTTCAATCATGTCAACTTCCGTTCTTTAAAACTGGCCAAGCCTGGGCCCGTGAGCATTTCTGAATATGACCTTCTAGCCAAAGACCAGGTCGAGAAACAATATTTCCAGTGAGTCTTCTCACAGAGAGAACACATGTCTGCTGGCACAGAAACAAGGATTTTGGGGCCACTTGCATTGCCGGTGTCCATATGGGTGCTGGTTGGGTGCCCTCTGCTCCATTGATGATCCAGGTCTCTGCCTGTGGCCTTCGAAAAGCAGGGGAAGATGGCCCAAGTACGTGGGCCCGGCCGCCTAGGTCGCAGACCCATTTGAAGCAGCTATGCCGCCATCTTTCGACGCGGGAGAGGAAGGCGCTGACACGGGCCGGAAGTGGGATGACGAAGGCTGCTGCCTGAAAAATGCAGAGGGGACAGCGACCATGCAGCTGGGGCCAGCGGGGTCAGCTGCTCAGGCTCCAGGTGCGGAAGCACGCATGAGTCCTGTGCAAGAAAAAGGTCACATCACAGCCTGTTTCAGGAAACTTGCTGGGATCTGCGGATCAGCACAAGGAGAGCCCAGGCAGCGGGAGGACTCACTGTGTGTGTGCACAGCGAGTTGTGTGAGGCTGTGCTGGGACGGGAGGGGCGGAACTAATACTTACCTGGCAGGGGAGACACCATGATCACGCAGGTGGTTCTGTTAGGTAGGAAGTCAGATATGAGCTTGTGTGTGTGTGACAAAGGTCTAAAGAGTTGACATCCAGGCCCAGCATATGCATCTCAACGTCATCCCAGTAACCTTCCAGGGGCAGCCCAGTACATGCACTTCAAACATCCTACCCATCTTCCAGGGAGTCCCGCCCATCCTTCCTCTAAGCAGGGCAATGCCAGCCAGGCTTCCTCCTGTCTGATAACTTCAAAAGGAAAACTCAGATAGGAATTTTTCGCACTTACACCCAAAAAGTCCTTTGTTCCAGGAAGAACAGAGGTGGCAAGGCCTGGCCCATCCCCTTTTTAAAAATTATATATATATATATATATATATATTTTTTTTTTTTTTTGACAGGCAGTGTGGACAGTGAGAGAGAGAGAGACAGAGAAAAAGGTTTTCCTTTGCCATTGGTTCACACTCCAATGGCCGCCACAGCTGGCGCACCACACTGATCGGATGGCAGGAGCCAGGTGCTTCTCCTGGTCTCCCATGGGATGCAGGGCCCAAGAACCTGGGCCATCCTCCACTGCACTCCCGGGCCACAGCAGAGAGCTGACCTGGAAGAGGGGCAACCGGGACAAGAACCCAGTGTGCCAGCGCCCCAAGGCGGAGAATTAGCCTAGTGAGCCGTGGCTCCACCCAAGGCCCGTCCCCTTAAAAACCCCTGGCCTCAACCGGACTGCCCATTCAGCCCTCTGCCTCGCTGCTGAGCCACCCACCTGCCCTGCCCAGGTGTATGCTCTCCACTCAACCATATAACCTTCTCTCCCCCAGTCTGAGCGACTGGGCACTCTCTCAGGTTCTGTCTGGAGAGGTGCCCATGCATTCTTACTTTGTCCCTGCCCTAATAAACCTTGCTGTTTTGCTTTCCACTTTCTCTCTGTCTCACGCCTGATTTCTTGCTTGGGCCATTCTCCAAGTAACAGTTCTCCCAGGGTGAGCTCGTCCATTTCACTGCGGCAGTACTAACCCCTGCGGTTTCCCCATGGGGGGAAACTCGACTGCAGAATGTGTGGGAGTGGGGACTGTGTGCTCGCTCTCCCCTGATTTTTCTCCAGTTTAAAGAGTAGATGCTCCTCAGGCTTATCAAAGCAGGTGTAATGCATCGAGAAGGATCAGGTCCCTGCACGGCGCCCGCATGGATGGGGGAGGGAGGGACAGGATGGGCACAGCTCGTCGAGGGCGCTCTGCTGGTTGTGCCGCTGGGCGCGGGGTGGGCGGGGCGCCTCCTGTGGTGTCACGGATGGGGCGGGGCTATGTAGATGAATAACACGCAGCGGCTTTTGGGCCGGGACTTGCTGCAGATTCACAACCGCATTCCCGTGCTGTGGGAGAAAGCGCGGGACTGCTGGCGGCATACACGTGCGCTGTGCGAGTGTGAGTGTGAAAAGGGCTCCGGGAATGTGGGGCGCAAAGTGAGCGCGAGTGAAGAGTGTGGGGCGTGAGAGGCTGTGCTGGGGCAGACGGTTTGCAAGTCATACTTACCTGGCAGGGGAGATACCATGATCAGGCAGGTGGTTTTCCCAGGGCGAGGCTCTCCCATTGCACTGCGGGAGTGCTGACCCCTGCGATTTCCCCAAATGTGAGAAACTCGACTGCAGAATTTGTGGTAGTGGGGGACTGCGTGCGCGCTCTCCCCTGGTTTTGCTGAGTTGAAAAACAGACGTCACTAACCTTTTACCACTGGGGTAGAAGTAGCTGACACTATGCTAGGGTTTGTTCTAGTAAGTGGTTTTTTTCTGTTTGCAGTCATAAAGGCATCACTTAATTTTTGTCCATATAATTTGGCAAAATCTTGCGGCTTTACTGGTTGTATTGCACTTTCTCATAGGTCACTACTCTGTACTTTTTCCTCTAGGGCTGGCTGAAATTTGCATTTTATTTGGAGCCCAGAGCAATGATCCATGGTGGTAGCAGGTCTTGAAGAGGAGCAGTAGACCCCTGTAAGATCCTTAGAGGTTTTAGAGGAAAATGGAAATAAACCTCCTCAAACAAGGAGAGAAGGGCTGCTTCTCATGTAACAGGAAGCTCAGTGGTGGTTAGGGTTTCAAAATCTACAGCTTCACCAGATTCTGTTCCTATGATCCCATAGGAACATCCCATAGGAGCCACTGCCTCCTGCTTTTGTATACACTTTCAAAACTGTTAACCTCAACCGATCCAGAAATGACAACTACTTTTTACAGATTGGCCTCCTACCCCAAAACTTACCCTGCTTAATATTATCTATCTCATCTCTTATCTATAGCCACTGTAAATTCAATATAAACAATTTATAGGTTTTCCTTTGCTAATTTTTTTTTTTTTTTTTTACAAAAATGGCAAGGACCCAGTGCTTTTCTTGCTAGGGCTCAAAAAATCCTTGGTCTCAAGTGTTTGGGTCTAACAGTATCACTACAAATATGCTAAAAGTAGAACAATGGCACCATCTCATAAAGACTTAAATCAGTGTACTTTAGCAAAATGAATCTTTGCTACCATAGTGCTTTCTTGCGTACACACACACACACACACACACACTGCTCCTTCCTACTCACATATCAGATCAGGCCTTTGCACTGACTTGATTATTCAGCCAAAAGAAAAAAAGACATGACTTGAGCCATCTTTTAGTCCTCAATTTCCTGTCCCATTTGCCTCCCTATCTTTCTACTTCTCCTCCTCAGATTCTTATTTCTTCTTGTCCTCCTGGAGGGTGTCCTCTTTCAAGTCCATGGCCTTGTCTATCAGGGCACAAGGGAAAAACTGAGAATTGTGCTAATATGGACAGTATTACTGCTGATTCATCCACCTGGGAGGCTCGGCTCGACCTCTTCACTGACCAATTGGCCTTAGGTCCTCTGGTAAGTCAACTGCTGTTTTCTGGTGGCGCCTTCTGGGTATTGGAGGTCTGACGAGATGCCAGTACAGTCTCTGTTCCGTTTGAGCGCGACGGCGTTAGGACGAGAGACTCTGGTCTGGTTAAAGAAAGGCCTTTCCTGGATGTCTGTTCCTGTTCATGGCCACTTTCTGATGTATGTCTGCATCCTCAATCCTGGGAAGTAACTTTTTTCCCTGTCCTGCCCGTTTGTCTCCTTTATTCCCTTGTCTGTGGGGTCTCTCTGTCCCTTCCCTGAGCGTGGGCTCTGTTCAGTCTAAGAGGACACCTTTTTAGTGTATGTTCAAAAATTTCTCTCTTTTAAATCTAAAAAGATTACTGCTTTAAAAATTGCCTTGTAACTTGCCAAAGAATTACGGCTTGGTTTTTTCAGATCTGGATGAAATAACAATGGGTGATCAGCCCTGATGTGGATTTTTCAACCTCTAGTTAATGTCATTAATTTCTAGCTGGAGTTTTATAAAAAGAGTAAAATTCCATGTAAATGTAATTTTGACCTTAATTCAAATAAAGGTATGATACAATATCAACATGTTAAGTCACTGAGGTGTAACTGCTAAATATTAAGTTGGGTAAAGGTAAATGAGATAAATATGTCTAACAAAAATGTTTTCATTAGAGCCCATATTAAAAAAAATAATTCAAGGCTGCTTAAAAGTAACTAAGGTTAAAATTTGATGTGTTATCTTATTTTTAAAATGCTGTCTTAATTTACAGATTTTTAAAGGATTATCAGCAGATAAACAGGTCACAAGTATAAAACTAATCTTGGTAAGAAATAAAAACAGGTTTCAGTTGTAAAAAGAGGTTTTTAAAAAAACAAGTTTAAGTTGTAAAAGATGTAAGAAAAAGTCACAAAAGGTAATGAAAAATTTTCTGGATACAAAAGCTATTAATTAAAATATGATCCTCTTTTAAAACAATAAAGTTTTTGTAATACATATATGTTAGTATTTTAAAATAGTCTTTAAAATTTGTTAAGCTAAAACATATTCTTTTAAGAGTTTTTATTTAATTGGTGACTCTGCCATTTTCTAGCCAGATCCAGGAAGCTCTCTTCTCTTTCCTAGTTCTGACTCTGTTAAAATTGTTCCAAGTTATGGGATAATTCCATGTGCTAACTTGTATTTAAGGATTTTATTTCTCATTTTAGTGACAAAGAAACATCAATTTTGTATCCTACTGGTGTTCTCTGTCTCTTTTAATTCTGACAGTTTAAAAAAAAAAGCTGTGTTTTTTATTAAAAGAATTATGGTTTGGTCAAATATATACTCATTCTAAAACATTTAAATATTCACTTTGTAACAATAAAATCTGGTCTACTCATACAAATGGCAAAAGTCACAAAAGTCTAATAATTTTGCTGTGTTATAAGTCATGATGGCTATCTTAATAAAAGGAGGCCCAAAAGACTAAAAGGGATAAACGGTTAATAAAATCTTACAGGTACTTTCTAAAATAGTGTGTGGAGTAAACAAGTGCCTCTTCTTGTTGTCTAGTAAGTTTTATAATTTTAACCATGACCACTTAAAGCCTTTTGTCATTCACAGTTACTGCTCATAAAAATTAAAACATTGTTGGTTGTGTGTTTAAATGTGTCCTCTTTTAGGTTTCAAAGGACTTCTTTTTCCTACCTTTTTTATATTCAGTACTTAAGGATGGCTCTACAAATAGATACATCCAAAGTTTAACAGGTTCCAACTAAAAAAGTATGGTTAATTCAGATTACTAAAAACAAAAAGCAATTCTAATTAATTGGTAATAAAAAAACAAAGATCTTAAAAAGCTGTTAATAAGACTGCTTTATTGTTCTATCCTGTAATGTATGTTACATGTTATATGTGTGTATATATTGTATGTCTACATAAACAATTTATTAATAGCTCTCTTTTAATTGACTTATAAATATAAGATTGCTCATAAATTTAAACTACTAGGTTAACCCAAAATACATTTTTGGTTCACATTACCTAAATAAATCTCTGTCTCAGGTGTTTTAAACTTGGTGTTTCAGAAAAAACAAACATTTTTTAAAGTCATTGACATGTTAATGCTTGGGTTGGCTGGTCAAATAAGTTGCACTGGTGTTAGATATTCAAAAATTTTTTTCAACTACAGGTACTCTTACAATTTAAAAAAGACTTTAGACTTTTTGGTAAATACTTTCATAAGTTGTTATTTAACAATTAAAATTACTTACTAATATTAAATTATTAACAGTAAGTAATCTAAAAAGCCTGTATTCTCTTCAAGATGAGAAACTGATTCTACTCTAAATTCTCCATCAGGACATATAGTTTAATCTTCAAAACTTATAAAAGTAATGGCTCACATTTTTCTGTCATCGTGCCTGGCCACATATAACAGCTAGATTTATTTTGCCATGGATACAATAAATAGGCAAAACCTCCCTTTTCAAACCAAACTAATGGAGAAATACTAATTGGTTAAGAACGGTTCGGATAAAGTGGTCTTCACGTTTGATCTTATACATGCCTGTGACAGCACATTTCTAGCCCAGGCCACCAAAGATAGTGATGGGATTGAGCATCCCCTTGGCTAACATCCCAAAGGCCTCTGTGGTCTACTTTAACAAGGACAGGAAAAAAGAGGAGTAAGCTGTACAACAGGAGCAATGTAAGGATAGGCCAATTAATAACAGCTGTACACAGCGATCTGCCATCAAGGAGACCCAACAGGCCAGTCCACCCTAAATGGCATTGGTTTTGATGTGGAAAGCCAGGGCTTTGGACAGACAGCAGGCACAGCAGAAGCCAGCCTCTAAAGAGCTCCAGCAGCTCTGCCAGCCCAGAGCTGGGTCACTAGAAATGGAACTGCCCTAGAGTCGAAGGACTCCTAGGTCAGAGCCGCAGACTTGTTGGCTCTAAGCTGAAAAGCCCTTCACTCTGCTCAGCTTCCAAAGTAACCACCACTATCGGGGGCAGCCTAGGGTCAGTAACATCGTAGAAAAAGTTATAGATTTTCTTTCAGAGGTTCTGCCTTTCCATACTGACCTTCTATTCAGTTCAGCTCTGCTCCCAGGCCAGCTAGGAACTGGGAGTCAACAGGGTGCCTGCCCTAAGGAGGTTCACACCTCCTTTATCATGTGTTTTCCTGTACCCCGTGTAATTAATAATGACCCTGTCCTTTGTTTTAGACCCTGAGTATTTAATCTGCTTGTTAGATTTGTTTTCTCCAGATTTAAAGCAGTACAACTCTAGATGGCCATGCACATAAAACCTTGGATTAAAACAGTTTCTGCAAGCTGACACTGCAGCCTCCTCAAGAACCTACTTCCTGTTGGAATCCTGTTTTGACTGTCATTCCACACTCCACACGCTAAGGGGCCCCCAAGACAATGACCCCCTGTCAGCAGGAAGCAGCCAGGATAAGATCCACAGCCCAGGTCTCTACAATAGTGGGGTGTGGATTAAAAGAGGGGGAGGTTGAGGCTGTCTGGTTGGGCTAAGTGTCTGTGGGCCCCTTAGGCGCTAACAGAATGTCTTGCACATACAGACTGTAAGCTGTGAACAAAAGATTTACTCTGAGATCCGGTCCCAACTCTTCCCACTGTGATATTCTGAACCCAAAACTAGCAACAGGAGGGCTGGTCCAGCAAAGCAAACACCAGCTCATAGCACCTCCCATTCCAGTTGTCACCCAGAGGCCCCATGGTAGTTCTGCTGCTAGTTGGGCTCAGTGTGGCAGGCACTGCTGCCCTCAGCACAGCAGCCTTGGTTCCGGGTGAGCTAAGTGCTTCCCAGATGCCAACCTCAGCCAGCGCCAGTCGTCTATTGATCTGTTACCTATTCTATTGTGAATATCCATCCTGATCCATATGATGTGACTAAATCAAGGATTTGATTTGTCTCAAAACACAACGGGGGCAAATGAAGTAACACCTTGACAGTAGGGACTCCATTTTGGAAGCACTTGAGACTCCATTCTGGGAAGGTGCCCCCCACACACACACACCGTGAGACTCTGATATGAAACTATGATGTAAAACAGTTGAACAAGAGCAGTCCACTACATCACACTTGAAGAGCACAGAAACCCCCTAGCATGATCCCTCAAGCTTGGAGGTGGATAGGCTGCACCTGGGTTAATGATAAAAATGTAATTTGTCTATGTCCTGCATATGATTAAAACCAATACCTGCAATAATGTCAAAATTATACGTGGAATTGTTAAGATTGTAACTGGTATTGTCAAGATTATAATTGATACTAGTTTCCCATAGATTTTAGGTCAGTATGACCCCAATAACCATGTATTCCCCCCTGTTCCTAGCAACCATGAATTCCCCTCCTGGTTTTGTGGTTTTTGCCTTTATAAACCCTGTTGCTTTGGGCTTCAGGGTCGAGAGTTTTTTGGGCATGAGCCCACTCTCCACCACCAGCAATAAAGAACCATCAAGTTGTATCAACGTGTGGAGCTCCTTTGCACTCACTCAGGTACAACAAGGGGACTTCTGGCTACCTACCTTCTCACGGATGTAGTCGCTCCCAGTTTGTGCTGCATTGAAACCAGCATTTCCTCAGTAGAGGCTGCCCCTTTTCTTTCTATTTAGTGACTTCACGCCTTATTGCAGCTTACTTTCTGTATTAGCTGCGTTACTAACTGTCCAACTGACTCGGTGAAAGCTTTTCACTGAAAAGGCAGCATTTCCAGTCACACCAGTCAATGTTTCCTTGCAACCTACCTAAAATGTATATAGTTCTTTCTCCGTCAGATATAGGAGAAAAGAATATGAGGAAATGTGGAGTGAAGAAAAAAACGGAAACAATCTAATATTTTGTATCACTCAGTTGAGATGGCAAACGTTTTTGTTTATGAATAATCTGAACGTGAAATACAGTTAGGAAGGAAACCACCTTCCACTCAAAACGGTGATTAACTTAAGCCTGCCTCCCCACACATACATGTTTGTAAGGCAAAAATGTAGAAAAAATGATCAACTATCAAAAACCCCAAATGTCGCAGCCACTCTGGCAGATGTTGCCCTTGCCTACAAGGCAATGCTCAGAAGACCGACGCCTCCCCGTTTTCTCCAAATTGCGAGCACCTACGCCACCCTCAGAGTCCTGCCAGTGGCGCTCGTTGGGGCGGCAGAGCCCTGGCCTCTCCCGAGGCGGAGCCCTGCGACCTCGAGGCGGCTGCACTCCGGACTGGAGGCCGACAGTGGACGAGGCTGCCGGGAGGGGGCGCCAGCGGGGCGCCTCGTCAGGGTACCCGAGTAGCAGGGACCTGAACGGGCTGGACAGAAAACCCCTAGGAGTTTCTGCCCTCCGATCTTTTCCCGGCAGCCTCCTGCCCCTGCGGTCTTGGGTCTTGGACGCTCCGTTCTCGCATATCCACGGGCCGAACCCCTCCCTGACGCTGGTGTTTCCCAAGTCCAGCCTGTCAGGGATTCGTGCTTTGCTCTCCGTCGAGGGTGGACCTCTGACTACACAGTTCCCTCCTTGTCGCGATCTCGGAATTCCAGCCAAGGGCTCTGATGGAGGCGGGGGAGAACAATTCACCGCACGACCCTCGGCTGGCTCCGACACTTCCTCTCGGGGTCGTGGGGCTGGGCTGCCGCCCAGGTTTTTCTCTGAATCCATCCCTCTTCTGGGTTTGGTTCTCTGGGGCCAGGAAGGACGGTTCCCTGAGCGAGGTCAGGAGCCTGGCACCCTTCCCTTTCCGTGCGTCGAGGTGAACCAGGGAGCGCTTTAGGAGGTTGGCCCCAGCAGTACAGCCCACCCCCCCGACAGTGCCCCTCCTGCTCCTGCTCCCTTTGTCCTGTGCACGTGGAACCCCAGAGGACGTAGACGCGACAGAGGCGGCGAGTCCTCTCCCCCGAGTGGACAAGGCGGGCGGGACATCTCACGGAAGTTCCTGATCTAAAGCTGCCCCGAAGTCCGTCTCTTGGGGGGCTCGGCCTTCAGTCGCCGCTGAGGATGACCAAGTCGTCCACTCACGTCCAGGTCTCCGGTTTGAGCCAACAGAGCGAGCGGAGCGCCACGGCCTGTGGGCCCTGGGAGCCTCGGGCCAGCGCCTTCCCCGGCGTGGGCGCCCTGGACCCTCGCGGGCGAAGGAGGCGCGCTGGCCGCTTGCCGGAGGAGAAGTGGCTGCTGGAGAGAACGGCTCGGTCCTCCCCAGACGTTTCCGGTTTTCCTTCTGAAGGAGACCAGCGGGGCGGGCGGAGAGCGGCCGAGGGGAGCGAGGGCACGGGCGTCCTCACGCAGAAGAACCTCTTCCCAGCTGCCTGGCCTTTGCTGTGAGGCGCACGCGAGGTCCCAGGTCTTCCGCGAAAACGGCCGTCGTCTCCGTCGGTCCCAAGTTCAAATGCGCACTGCGTGACCCCTGGGACGGGAGAGTTCCCACAAGCCCAGAAAACGCGTTTCGGGACTTGGGAAGGGTAAAACGAAGCCGTCCCTCAAAAGGAGTCCCCAGACTGGAGCGACGCAGGAGCAGCGGTGAAATCGGCGCGGGCCGCTGCACCCGGCTCTAACCCGCGTCAGTCGCGGCCTCGTGGCGCCCAAGCGTGGCTTGACCTGGGTTGATGTCCCGTGCGTTAAGACAGCCGACGCCTGGGACGCTGCCACCCTACCGCCTAAAGCCTGGGGTCGCCATTCCACGACCGGATTTGAGTCGCGTCGAAGGGAGTGAGCGACTGCGGCAGGAAGCCCAGGGGTCTCTGTGCCGGGAGGACAAAGCGCAGACGCTGGGGAGGGCGCGGGGAGGAAGGGCTGTGCGGTTCCCGGTGGGCCCGAGGCGGCCGTCATCTGCCGAGAGCCCAGCGCGCTGGCGGCCGGCGCCGAGGCAAAGGCCACCGAGGCGCTGCGCGCAGCCCCCAGGGGGCACGTCCACGAGCCTGACCCGCCCCTGTCCCTGTCCCCGCCGCCCCTCACCCGCCCGCGGGATCCTGCAGCTTCTAGGGCTGGAAAGTCAGTGGGGAAGAAGAATGGCCCCACCGCTCCATCTGGACCCGGAAACCCTGTGTGAGATGCGGATCCCAAAGCCAAGAGTGGGGCCGCCAAGGGAACCTAAGCCGGGACCCATCCGGAGCTGCAAGGTCCCGCCCGAGGAATCAGGGGTGCTTCCCCGGGACTTTTTTTTTTTTTTTTTTTGAGTTTGGAAATGCAGTTGACCTTTGTAGATTAGAAAGCGTTGATAGTTGAAGATGGCAGATGGCAGGTTTTCTGAGGCATATCCCACAGGCCTCTCACTTTGTGGTTTCCGTAGTGTAGTGGTTATCACGTTCGCCTCACACGCGAAAGGTCCCCGGTTCGAAACCGGGCGGAAACACTGGAGTGGCATTTTTGTCGTATGTGTTAGGCATTTTATCGTGCTCTGGAACAAACCGAAAACTAGCCGATCCCGTAGCACAGCTGCTGGTGTTGCTTACTGGCTGTCTATCACCTTCAGTTTGGTTCGCTGGACCCCAAGTCACCAGGATGAGGGCATTTCGATGTGGAGTCTGGGAGAGGTAATTAGACTTAGAAGAGGAATAAGACGATACTCTGCAAGCCAGGAAGAGTACCCTGCCCAGGGAACCGAATCAGCTGGCACTTTGCTAGTGGCAGCCCGCAGTAAAATAGCTCACTAAGGGGTTCAATGACAAGACTCCGGAAAGTTCATCATCTCCTTAGTTTCTTATGTCAAGTAGTTCGTTGTCCCTAAATGTGAGTGCTGGCAGGAGATACTAGAATGATGAGCATGGAGGAAGCAAGAGGCAGATAAGGTGTTCATCACTTAACTGATGAAAACAGGGATAGTACACGATTCAGGCTGCAGCTGTGTCCAGATTTCAGATGTGGACGGTTCACACAGGGTCCAGTGTGGAAGTGGATGGCATGGGATAGACTGGCTGAAGGGAAGCCAATTTGTCATCTGCTTTTATTAGTGGAAGTAAGAGATGATAGGTGGAAAGTAGTTCAAAAAGTGGCAGTAAGCTTGTATTCAATAAACTTATGCCCTTTTTACATTAAACAGGAAGCAAATTACGTTGTGAGAATGAGAAAGTGTATCCAAAGAGTACAGCAAGATTTGGCTTGGGAGTAAGTAAATGTACTAAGCAGGGGTACAAATAGATTGTAGTGACCAATTCAAGCCCTCAGGTGATACCTGCTCTTCAGGAGATGCTGTTCTTGGGTCTGATCATAGAGTATTGCCGTGCAGAGTGATGGCCTGATGCTGACAGGAACTGTCTGCAATGTTGAGCGTTAGCATTTGACCTGATGCATAGATTTAGCATAGACTCTAAGATGCATGCAACATTGACCTGAGAATTAGAAGTTGAGAGTAGGAAGTGCAGGTTTGTGGGAATAAATATAGGTGTTGTTGGCATTTAGAGGTGGTATTGGAAGGTGTATTGGCCAGACCTGGTGTGTGTCTTGGGTGATGGACAGAGGACAAATAAAACCAAGGCTATGTAAGCTCAAAGTGAAGGTTGATTCCCTTGCTGAGCCCTTAGTTCTGACCCAGCGTGGACCTTGTGTGGACTCGCAGTGAGAGAAGCACGATCCCCTGTCACGGCTCCTGTCCTCCAAAGCCGTCAGGACTCCCAGACCTGACTTGGGGAACAACAACTCTCCAGGTTCTTCTCCTAGGCTTCCTTTCCCCAGGGAGAACTGGGGACAGAACTCTCAACTATTCAAACTTCATCAAGAGACCAATATGTTAACATTTCAACCATCAACAGTTCTTTAAAATAGCCACATCCTTACATAGCTGATAAATTAAAGCATACTAATTGAGGAAATTGGATATTCCAAAATAAATCAACATTGACCTCAAGAGTTGTTGATCTTTTATACCACACATCCCTTTAAATGCTTTAAATATCTTATAGACACCATGCTATTATCATAAAATTGGTTATTACTTTTACAAAAAATAAATAAAACTCTACAAAGTACAATTCCAAGAACCAAAGTTTCCTTCTTCATTTCTCTATGTTGATTCTGTCCTTTGGTTTCCTTTCTTTTGCGTCTGCTGCTGCTTCTTTCTCCTCTGATCAGAACTTTACTTACCTAACCCTACCAGTTAGGTCACCTTCTAAGAAGCGCTAAGGCAACACTTTGAAGTTGACTTTTGGAGACAGCAGTAGAAACAAGCAACCTGAATGAATTTCGTGTGTTTCACTATGGAGCTCTGTCATACAATTGGAAAGAACCTTTTCTGAGTTGCTTCAGGTAAAGTTAGACATTTTGATATTGAAAGTTTGGTGAAAGTCTTCTATGAAAAGACTTCTGTATGGGTGTGTTTGTTAGCTTTTAATTCACACTACAATAAACCTCTTTTGCAACAATGGCTGTCTTTGGGATACTCTCGGTATTTAATACTTTGGATTATTGGCTACAGGTGCATTGGTGGTTCATTCTCGCCTCCAATGTGGGAGACTGGGTTCGATTCCCGCCCAATGCAGGCTTGCTTTGTGCATTTTCGATATTTTTAAACTTCTCTGCCAAATTACACTGCATAGGCCGGTGCTAGGACCCTGTCTAGGCAACACTGACCTGAAGACATGTCCCACCTGAAGCAGAAATACAATCTGAGTAGAATCTCAAAGTTACTGTGTCAATAAGAGCATAGGAGAGTTTTTGCAGTTTGGAATGTTGGTTCTTGGAGCCACTGCCACTACCACCTAGGCTCCTGGACCATCCCTGAACACTTCAAGAACACCCAGGTCCTGGGCTGAGCACTGAGCCACCTTCCTGTGGAAGGAGAGGAGCCACGGAGCCGGCGGGAGCACACGGGGGCCTGGGGCACAGGCACCGTGAACCAGATTTTGTGGCCTCTGCCGCCACCTCCGCTTCTGCTGGTTTGGGCGCTGTTCTGAGAATGGCTCCACATCCTCTGCAGTGTGTGCATCAACAGGTGTTGGCCTGAAAATTACATCTTTAATAAAAGAAAACGAAGTGTTTATACCACACATCCTGAGAAGAGGGGTTGAGTAACAAAGCAAACTGAATTCCCAACTAGTGAGGCAAAGGCAACTTACACTGGCTGACAAGGTCACAGCAGAAGGTGTCTCAGCAAGGCATGAGAATGACAAATGATTTTTAGGTTTGATGGGAGCTACACTCTGCATAAGAAAGCCTGAGCTTCCTGGTGGTCCTTCTAATGATTGCTGTATTTCTAACTCAAGGGAAGAGAACTTACTCTCATAATCCCCAAAATGTCCATTGTTTAGTAGGATGTTAATCAAGTCAAATGTCAGTGTAGGAGAAGGAGTTGATGCTTTATGCAAGGTTGAGCTGTTTGTGGGAAAGAAGTAAAAGGCAACAGGCTTCCTGGTGATACTTCCCACTAAAACAAAGATAAATGTTACTTAAGCATTAATTCAATATGTGCTACACATACATCAATGCTTAGGATGTCAAAACGGTGGAGTAGCTCTAAGTGAACCTTTACATAAGTACAATAAAGAAATTAAAGAGTTACAGAAAGAACTACAAAAGAGGGGATACATTTTAAAAAGGGCCTTCTTTGAACTTGGGGCTTCTGGTAAAGATTAGATTAGGAAGGTACTATTCTGGCTTGTGTAGCCAATTTCTGCATAGCTCGACAGCACTCCAGGCCTTGGCTTGTGTGCGCAGCCCATTGTCTCGCACCTGTCTGTGATTATAACCCATGCTCTAAATATGCCCCCTGAAAATTAAAGAAACTATAACCAGATGTAGACATAGAATCTAGAGGCACCAAAAAATACAAGGGCAGTAGTTCTAAGAAAATGGAAAACGGATTTATTATTGTAAGAAAAAAGAATCATGTGTGATTTATGCTATGAAAATAAAGTCTAGTATGTGAGTGCTAGAGCCATGCCTTCAGCCTTGTTGTGAGTGTGTCCCACATTTCTTCTTGTGCTGATGACTCTCACACCTTCAGGAAATGCTGGACTGGCTGGAGCTGGACTCTGGCACCCAACTTGCATGGTGTCCACTGTTCATTGAGTTGGGAGTTGATTGAGAAGGACTGGAATCATGGGAAGTGAAAGAGACACATATGAGAAAAGCCAGATGAAGACGCAGGCATTAAAGCTCTAATTTTTGCTGTGTTCTCCTTGCCAGTAAAGGAGCCTTTCAAGACGCATTGGAGGGGATTCACTCAACTCTGCCTGGGGAGCCTTCAGTGCTCTCCTCTGAGGTAATGGCCTCAGAATAGAATGTTGAGTCCTCATGGACTCACCCACACTTGTCTTCGAAACCCCTGAGGAGGTGCAGTATCTTCCAAAAGAGCTACGTGACTCTTCCAATGTACAAAGACACAGGAGATATGTGTGGAAATTAGTATTAAGGGTATAGGATAATAGTGAAGGAAACATAACATTGGATGGATGGACTTCCAGAATGCCTTACTCACAGTTGTGGTGACGATGGCGAGGCTGCTGGTCAAGGAACTCACTCTGTCACAAATGAGTTGCAGCCGTGGGCCTATGTTCATGGAATTCATTGATTTCACCACATTCTCTCACATCCTGAAGCCTCTGGTCTGCTTAGAACAGTGGAATGACCTCTTGAAGCCTCAGCTACTACGCCAGCTATGTGGGACAAGGTTCTCCAGGTGACCGTTCACTAGGCAGTGCTGTTTCTCCCATAGCCAGTATTCACAGGTCCAGGGACCAAGGAGTGGAAATGGAAGTGGCACCACTCATTATTACCACTAGTAATACATTAGCAAAATTTGGCTCTCTACCTTTGCCTTCACGTTCTTCTGGTCTGGAAGTCTTAGTTCAAAAGGGAGGAATTTCCCCATCAATAGACAATGGTTCTATCGAACATTAAGACTGCCACTCAGCCACTTTGGGTGTCTCATGCCTCTGAATCCACAAGCAAAAAAGGAAGCTACCATGCTGGCTAAGTTGATGGACCCTGATTGCCAAGGGCAAATTGAACTAATTCTCCATTCACAGTGGAGGCAAGAAAGAGTTATGTCTAAACCAAGGAGATCCCTTGGGCATCACTTAGAGCAACCGTATCCTGGGATACGTTAGTGGAAAATGAAACCAACTCAATTCAGACAGGATTATTAATGATCCAGATACTTTAGGAATGAAGGTTCATGTACCCCCCCACACACTCACCAGGAAAATAACAAAGACCAGCTGAGGTGCTTGCAGAGAGCAAAGGGTCATGGAACAGAGTGAAAGAAGGCAGTTACAAACCCCAGACTTGTATGAGACCAGTTGCAGAAACAAGCACGTAATGGTTACAAGTATTTCTCTCTCTCTCTCTCTCTCTCTCTCTCTCTCTCTCTCTCTCTCCTCTTCCTCCTCCTCCTCCTCCTCCTCTTTCTCCTCTTTCTCCTCCTCCTCTCTCTCTCTCTCCCTCTTAGTCTCTGTTGCTCATCTTATTCTTACCACATAAGATGTATTAATTTAAAACAGCATTAAAGTTACAGGACACTAAAGGGAAGAATGGACAGATCAACTCAGAACAGCCTCTTGGTTTGTGGATAGTAATAGTTTTCTTACGTTAGGCACACATGAAAAAAGGCTGTGGTCTTTATGTGGCACATGCTGATAGAGATGTTTATGAATGTCAAGTTGACAAAGATCCCACTAAGACTGCACTACTTTGGTGGGCAAGACACCCAGGATAGGAGGTTGTTGTCTTCCTTTAAGTAACATATTTATAACAATGAACACAAACGCCCTAACCCTCCTTTTAAAAATAAAGCTTGACTCATCCCTGGGTGGGCTCAAATTACCAACCTTTCAGTTAACAGCCAAATGCGCTAACCGATTGCGCCACCGAGACACGGGAAATATCTTGTTTACGGTGTCAGAATACACTAGGCATTCACTGAAAGCCTAGGTTTTGCCTCCTCGATGCAAGATAACTGCCAACTCCAAGCTTCAGGAGTGTTTGGGACCCTGTCGCGTCCGTCCCGTTAGAAACCCTGACACCAGAAGGGCTGCCGAGTGGCCTTGGCCCTCCTTACCCCTCGCCTGCTTCGGAAACAGCGCCCCAGGGACGCCCGAGTCCGCGACCCAGCGCGGGAGCCGTGCTGGGGCCCACGGGATCCGAGCGCGCCCATGGGAACCGTGCCGGTGCTTCCCCCTCTGCCCGGCTGCGCTGGGCGGAGTCCGTGAGGTCGGTGTGACTGGTGCGGGTGAGTGACCGCGCCAAAAGCAGACACTGGAAAAGGAGCCGGAGAAAGCAGAGGCGTAGATGAGACCACGAGACCTCTCAGGAGGCCTGCGGGGAAGCACCGGCCAGATCCCAGGGGTGGGAATCGTGACTGTGTGGAAGAAGAGGGAGGAAGAAGCGGAGACGCGCATGGGAGAGAAACGCTCAAGGATCTCCACACGTCCAAGAAGGAGGCAGCGAAGAGAGTATTTTGCTTTGTTTTTGAAGTCGCAAAACGATAGGCGGCACAATGGTTGCCAGCAAGCTTCGCCAGCCTGGAGGTCTGCAATTGGAGCCCGGGTCACCGCGACGCCTTCCAGCGACAGCTAGCGACGGGACCGGTGTCGCTCGGCTTCGACTCCTGCAGCCACCGGCGCGGAGGGAGGTCCCTGGCCCGGAGCGATCCGAAGAGAAGTAAACCTCACCGTGCACAAACCCGGAGCCGGCCACTTCAAAGAAGGAAACTTGGACGTGCTCTTTGTCACAACTGGACGGGAGATACCCCCAACGGTGAACTGCTGCCTCGCAGGGACCCCGCGGCATGAGCTTCCACCAATGAAATAATGTGATCGTAGCCGTTCTCCCGAGAGAGCTATTTCAAATGCCAGTCGGACTTTTCTTTTCTTTACTTTTTTTTTTTTTTCCAGGAAACCAGATTGAGCATTGAATGAATTTACAATAAAAAGCCAAACAAAAAGCCACGGTCCAGACTGGCTTGTCCCCACTCCCTGTATCCTAGTCTTTATGGGAACAATACATTATTGCAGTACAGTACACATTGTACATTACTGCACTACAGCACAGCACTTTTTAAAAAGAAGTAATTAGTGCAATATGTTTAATTTTGATAAATGCAGTCAGCATCCAATTCAAGATACAGAAGATTACTATGATTCAAGAAAGGTGTGTGGAGCCCCTTTCCAAGCCAGCCATTTTTCCCCCTCTCTCTTTTGGTTAATCACTAACCTGAGTGTTACCACCAGAGCTCACAATTGCCTATTTTTAAATTCATGTCAACGATTGTACAAGGGTACTCAAAAAGATTGTGGGAAATGACAGTCAAAGTTAAGTCTTTGCTGTAATTTTTTTTTTTGAAATCCATGCAGATGAGCAGTCTTGAGAAAGTTCACACAAAAATAATTTAATTATATCATGAAAAATGCATGGATGTCAAAAATGTTTCACCAAAACAAATGTTTTAATTCCTTTTTCTATGAAGATTTTGAAGTGCCCTTGTGTATGTTTTTGTATCTGTCTTCCCCCCACCCTTGGGGAAGTTATGCCCATTATGTTCATGAGATGTATCCAAGTTATGTGTATCATTTCTAAATGTTGGTCCCAAGGTTTCCTGAGCTTTTGATGGAAGAAAAAGTAGGACAGTCACTAACCCCATATGGAATGCTGGTCGTCCATGGCTGAAATAAATATCTTCCTAGGGATTTGTTTCTTAAACTCCAAATATTGTTTTGAATGAATACAAAAATAATTTTTTAATTAAGGTTTCTGACAGTACCATATATTCGAAGCAATCTAAATCAGTTTTCTATTTCATGTAGACATGCATAGCTTGTCTGTACTATAATTTAACTATCTAGCCCATAATTGTAGGTGAAGTAACACCTTGACCAGCAGGGACTCCATTTTGGAGAACTTGAGAATCCATTCTGGGAAGGTGCCTCTCCTCACCTACTGTGAGACTGGTCTAAAACTATGATGTAAAAACAGTTGAACAAGAGCAGTCCACTACATCACACTTGAAGAGCACAGAAACCCCCTAGCATGATCGCTCAAGCTTGGAGGTGGATAAGCTGCACCTGAGTTAATGATAAAAATGTAATTTATCCTATGTCCTACATATGATTAAAACCAATGTCAAGATTATAAATCAAGATTAATGTCAAGATCATAAGTGGAATTGTTAAGATTGTAACTGGTATTGTCAAGGTTATAATTGATACTAGTTTCCCATGGGTTTTAGGTCAGCATGACCCCAGTTGCTATGTATTCCCCCTGTTCCTAGCAACCATGAATTCCCCTCCTGGTTTTGTGGTTTTTGCCTTTATAAACCATGTTGCTTTGGGCTTCAGGGTCGAGAGTTTTTTGGGCATGAGCCCACTCTACACCTCGACAATAAAGGACCATCAAATCTTATCAATATGTGGTGCTCCTTTGTTTACACTCGCTGAGGCACAACATAGGCATCACACCCCCCTCCAACCTTACAAAGTCAATGAACAATAGGGAAATGGTTGTATCCATACAAGTATCTTTATGGGATCGGAGCAATTATTTCTCTGGGAGCAAGCATTTAAATTTGAGTCCCACTGTTTTCTTTTTAGGAAAAGAGTAACTCTGTTTCCGCCCGGTCTCGAACCGGGGACCTTTCGCGTGTTAGGCGAACGTGATAACCACTACACTACGGAAACCACCGGCGAGCCAGCCGTTAAAATGTACCTGGAAAATCACTTCGGCGTCATATTTGCAATTTCGGAAACTGAACTACATTTCTAGATTAGAATAAAATGAGCTCCAAGAAAATACCAATTGACCCCAAAAATAAGGAGCCTGCGACGTCCAAAGAACCAGGGACTCCACCTGAGACGCCTCGGGCCTGAGCTGGCTGTGGGATCCGGCGTCTCCCGCAGCGTTTCCGGGAGCAAAACCGCGCGCTGGGGGCTTTCATCCCTGACTGTCCAGCCCCGGAAGCTGAAGGAACTGCGGGTCATTTGCGGCCGAGCCACGGCAGCACCCTCACGGCCTTCGTGGTCTTCTTGGCTCCGGCCGGGCCGTCGGTGCTCCTGGCTCTACGCAGATGGCTGGCGCTGGGGTCCAGCGGAAGCTGCGGGATCCCGTCTTCCCGCCCTCCCCGACCCGGCGGGGCTTCACCTGCGCGCTGTCCCTCGCGGGCCTTTCGCCTGACTTCTGCTTGTCGTCCTCCCGACAAAGGCTCCACAGCCATCCGCCCCGGTTGCAATCTGACCCTTGCGTCACAAGCTCAGGGGGTCGTTAGCACAGGTTGCGTGTTTGGGCCTTCGGCTGTTGGAAAACTCGGAACACCCACACGTGTGCTTCCCCGCCTGGACTGAATTCGAGTGAGGACCAGGCCGCGAGATGGAGAGTGGATCGCTGGGGTCTCAGGGCCACCGTGCGAGCTAGGACGCAGGAGAGCACTGGCTTGTCCCGCGGTCAGGGCAGTTTCCCTTCACCCGTTCTACCAGAATCCCCGTTTTGGGCTTTGTGATGATCCCGCTCAGCAGCTCTGCAAACGCGGACTCCCACGCGGGCAGTGTCTGGAGAACTGCAAAGTCCGAGGTTTCCCGGGGCCTCACCCCAAAGGCCTGCAGCAGGGTTCCCAACCTAGCCAAAGACGCGGGGTCCTGTCCCGCTCCTTCCTCTCCTTCTCACTTGAACTTGAAGGTAAAAATGAAGCTTGGATAGAACGAGCCCTTTTCTCCAGCACTTGCTTCTCGTAACCGCAGTGGTCACCGCGTGTGCTTCACACCCAGCAAGTTCAAGTGCTCCCGCTGCGTGTTTGGAGAAGCCACAGCTCCCTAGACTGAAACTGGAGGGCCGAGATCCAGCAGATGCCCTGGTGGCTTCAGATTAGACAAGGTCGTGACTTTTCCCACCCCTTCCCTCCACCTGTCTGTCACTTCTCCCATCCACAAGAGATCACAACCCCCGCGCGTTTCCACGAACACGTCAGAGTCCTTCCTGGACGAGAGAGGGCAGTGTCCGTTCTCCTGCGGGAGCAGCACGGGCGCCAGCTTCTGGGGAACCCGCACTCCCTGCGGGCCCGCACGCCTCGCCTTGCCGCGCCCCCGCGCATCCCCGAAGGAGCCGCTGGAGCTCCTCCGCGGGCCGCCCCGGGAGCTGCCGGGTGTCCGCCGCTCCCACAGGAGCCGCGCAGCCAGGGCCCCGCCACGGTCCCTGGGCCCGGGGCAGGCCAGGCAGAGGCTGACGGGGAGGACAGAGCCGACGAAGGCGCGCAAGGACAGCCCAGTGCCACCCCTGGGGGGCGCGAGGGACATGGGTCTCCTCCACTTGGTCCGCGCCGCTTGCTTGAACTCCGTCACCACGAGGAAGCACCGGGTGACAGCAAGGCCCGTCCTCGAGCCACAGGAACAACGCGCTCCTGGCGGGTTAGACGTGGAGTCGAGGAACGCCCCGGCGTCAGAGCCCTCGTGTTTGGGACTGTTCTGAGCGTGGGGAGGATGGGGACCGAGCTCCAGCTGCGATGGAAACACTGGGGGGGCGAGAGGGTTTGGGGGAGGGGCTCGTGGTGGTCTCTGGGGACCTCAAGGCCTTGCTTGAGAGAGATTCCCTCGGGCGTCTGTGTCCCCGCTTGCGTGTGCGTTGTCGTCGGAGCTCTTAACAGCTCAACTCTCATTTTCTTGTTGCCCGTGCGCCTCGCGTCTCCCTGGATCCAGCCACCCCTGGGGGCCCTGGCGCCTGCGCAGATCCCCCCCCCCCCCAGGCCCGCTGTCTGCTCTCCAAGGCTGCGTCATTTCTGACCCCAGCCGGGACATAGCCCCTGGCTGCACACGCACCTGACAGCTTTGGAAGGCGCGCTGACTGCGGGGCGGGGCTGCTGGTGGGTCCGACGTGTTTCGCCCTTTGGCGAGAATCTGGAGGGGGCGGCCTCCCGGGGCTTCCCTGAAGGGGAAGAAGTCCCAGTGTGGCTAGGTGCTCTGGGAGCACTCAGATTCGCCTTACCTTGAAACCAACCGAGTAGTTGATGATTGTGTCCCTGGTGGTCTAGTGGCTAGAATTTGGCGCTTTCACTGCCCCGGCCTGGGTTTGATCTCCACGTTGTTTTCGCAAGTTCCTGTCGGATGCACGTGGTGTCCTTGAAAGCTCAGCGATAGGAGCTCTGTCTTCGAACGCCTGAAACTCTCTTGAAGGGGTTAAGTAGGCTGGTCCCTGGCTTGGCTAGGTCACACAGCTCTGCGGGATGCACATCAGCACAGCCTATACTAGCTGGACACCCATTCTGCTTCCCACCTCCCTTTTTTCCTCCTCTCATGGAACAAAGCAGACAACTAGAAACTTAGAGGAAATATCTTTCTTAAAGAATCCGAAGTTGCTGGGGACTGCAGGCAGACTCCTGGAAGAATGGAGCTGCTGTTCCAGTCTCACAGATGTGGCTGAGAGCAAAACTCAGTTGTCTGCTCATTTCGAGTTGCTGGACAAGATCGAGGCCACCACAGCAGCTGGGAAGACAAGGGGGTTGGAGGAAATCTCAGAAGGGAGTTCCAGGCCTGTGTGGAGCTGCGCGAGTTTGGGTGGCTCCAGGCAGTCCCGCCACAACTAAAGGGACCCAGAGAGACCTCAGCTGCCATCTGCTGAGGGGAGATGGGCGTAAGCACATGGGTCTCTCCTACCCATGGGGAGACTGGGTTGAGCCAGGTTTTGGCCTGACCCAGCCCCAGCTGTTGTGCGCATTTAAGGAGTGAACCATTGGATAGAGGTCTTCTCTCTATGCCTCTCATTTTCTCTGTGTCTCATTTTCTCTCATCCAAGGCCCCTCCCACACCAGGGCATGGAGGAAGTGTCTTCCTGGTGCCTCCCTGAATCAGCCTGCTAGCCTAGAGGTCTGGTAAGCCTGGGGCTTCCTGTGTTTCCAAGATGTCCAGCTTTATGGTGGATTGCCAAAGACAAGTCAGTGGACAGGAAAAGTTCATCTTCAGAAAAAGAAATCCAAACAAGACTGAAGTTTGTGAAAATGCCCAGTGCAATCTGGGCACAGGTCTCAGTCTGAGGGCTGTACTGTAACCTTTAGGATGGAAATCTGGGCTCCTCAGGAAGACTTTCGACATCAGGAGTGAAGAGCTGCCTCTCAACCTCTTTGCAAAGATTCTATGACTGTTCCCTTGGGTTGTCTGGCAGTGACCTGTGTGACCCTGCTCTCCTACAGACCCTACAGACCTGCCTCCTGCAACACAGAATTTCTTCCTGAGCCATCACAATTCCAGAGTCAGGGACACAACACAAGCTTTGTGAGCAATCCCAGGGCCTTAGTGACATTTGATTCTGGAATGAGTGGTGGCCCTGGACCAGTGCTACCACTCTGTAGTATACAGGAGTGCACATATGAAGATGGGAGGCAGGCATTGTGATGCTGTGAGCTGGGCTGCCACTTGGGACACCTGCATCCTATATCAGAGTGCAAAGTATCAGACCTGCCTGCACTTCCAGTCCAGCTGTCTGCTGATGTGTCTAGAAGGCAGCAGAAAATAGCCCAAGGACTTGGTTACCTGCCACTCATGTGTGAAATTTGGATGTATTTCATGGTGCTGGCTTCCCTCTGTCTGACTCTGACTGCTATAGATATTGCAGGAGCGAACCAGCAAATGGAAGATCTCTCTCTCTCTCTCTCTCTCTCTCTCTCTCCCCCCACCCCTGTCTGTGTGTGCATTTTCCTGCACCTTTCTCATAAATACATTTTTCTAAAGGAATTACTTGCTGTTTTGAACTGGAGAAAGAATGTTTTAATTTTGATTTGTATAAAAATACAAACAACAATATGTATGTTAAATAAACCTTCTTCTCTGAGGTTTCTAAACTCTCACCCTTCAAGGAAAATGAACATGTGCCTAAGTTGGTAAATCATCTGCATTTTTCTGCCTGTTCCTGGACTCTGGCCCTTGCTGTTTTTGTCCAGCTGCCAAGGCCTCTGTCATCCAAAGGTTGGGAGTGGGTAGGGAATGGGATGAGGGCCTCTGAGGATCCTCTCCTATCTGGGCTTTGGTGTCTTAGGGGCTGTCCCATTTGCAAAAGAAGGGCTGAGATTTCTGCAAGAAAACTGACCAGGGGTCCTGCTTTGTAATTAGTTTCATGCATGATGACTTCTTGCTTTGTTTTAGACTTGCTTTGTTGTTTTATTTTCTTGTCAGTTTGGATTTATTGGTGACTAAACTTTGTTGGTTTTGAAATTAAACAAGAACAACTTCCAACACCAGTTTTTGTGGGGAATTAGGCACAGGAGGCAATTCAAAGATGGTGCCTGCAGGGAAATTAGGCATACTTGGCAATTCAAAGATGGCACCCAAAGGAAGTAAGGTGGGCGGTACCCAAAGTCGTTTACCACCAAAGCTGATTGGCTGCGCAGCATCAGGGGAGGTGACAACTGATGATGAGTGAACAGACATATGGCTGGTCCTGTAAAAAGTCACCCCGTAAAATGGCCTTTAAAGTAATTGGTTGGTCCTTATGCCCTGCCCCATTAATCCTGCAGTCTTGTGCTTTAAAAGGCTTTGCTATGGGCTCAATAAACCGAGTTCTTGCTTGCTTGACTTGACTGCCCGCTGTGTCTTACTTTCTCAGGGACCAGGGAGCTGGGGAACAGGCAAGTGGTGCACTTTCTTTGGACCCAGTCCATCCTATTAGGGTGGACTAACAAGCCGCAAGTTGTTACCTGAAATAGAAAAACAAACAAATAATAATAAACCTCATTAACAATCTTCTGTGTGTCTTGTTGACAACAGCCTGGGGCTGGGTGGATACAGAGGCCAGGGGGAGCCTGACTGTGGGGAACAGAGAAGTTACAGGAGTAGACTACAGGCCTGAAGGAGATGGTGACACTAGCACATTCAAGGCAGAGTCTCCTGAAGTGTGCTAGCTGGCCCATGGTGTGGGACACAGGGCCCCAGTACCTCCTGATGTCAACAGACCTTCCTCCCCACCCCTGCTGCTGCAGGTTAGTTAGCTAGACCCCCACCAGCTCCATCTCAGTCTCAGTTTACCCTCCATGCTGCTCCTCCGGAGAAAATAAAGGTCTTTGCCAGGTCCCAGGATGAGAGCTCAAACATGCCATTCACAGACTTTTTACAGCAAAGAGAAGACATTTGCAGAAAAATTCACCTAAATCCATTTCAAAACAGCAGGAGTTCAGCAAATGCCTATCTGGTGCACCAGGACAGGCTAAAGATACTTTGACACTTTTAAATAACCTGAAGATATTTTTGTGTTTGGTTTTACTCCTCAATAAGAACCTAGTACAATGAGGAGATAGGATATTGTAATTTGAATTTAAATACAGTAAATTTGTATTTTATCAAAGACCAACATGAATCATCCTTGCTTCAATTTGTAGCACATTATTTTCAGCAGTTTGAAAATAAAAGCATTTTGCTCATATCTTTCTGAAAGACTACTGACTCCTGAGGCGGTGGGGTGAAGGCCGTGTGGCTGTCCCCACGGCTGCCCGAACTCCCAATGCACTGCGGGGCTACTGCTCACCTCTTGGAGGAGTCCCGGGCTCTGGAGGGCACAGAGTTGCTCTGCAAGGCCAGCGGCAGCGCAGGACAAGTGGCCTGGAGAAGGCACAGCCACAGCCCTGTGCTGCTAAGGGATGAGTCCCTGTAGCCCAATCGGTTAGTGCTGTTAATTGAAAGGTTGGTGGTCCGACCACACCCAGGGACTGCATTGGTTGCTTTTAACCTCCTTGAAAACCATCAGCGCCCCCTCACCCCCTCATTTCTGACAGCAGTAAGGGTCCCCTACCCCCTTGTCCCCAGCTGGGATCTTAGAGAATGGCTGCTGGGGTGTAAACTTTATACCCCAGTCACTGAAGGGTGCAGACCATTGCCTCTATTACTCCATGACAGATGGTGCCAGATGTTGCAGGAGCAGTGTCTATAGCAATGGCTGTCCACAGAGAAGAGAGAATCTTCCCCTGTTGAGCTGGTGTCTCACGTGGGCTCAGTTCTTCTTTTGAATCTCAAGAGCAGAAGTTGAATGCTTTGACTTTGTAGAATGTCTTCTCTCTCTCTCTTCCTGTCCCTCTCTATCTCTATCTCTATCTCTTTCTCTTTCTCTAACCCTTTCTCTATCATCTCTGTCTCTCCCCATCTTACTCATGTGTAATATTTACCAACCAGTAGCACACTATGGGTTTCTAGTTTTGATGTTATGAACTTAACTTTTCTGGTACCTACAGGGCTCCATTCAATGTTTGTGGGTAAGTATCTTCTATTGCCTATCATCCTGTGCATTCTGGTAGTCCTTGATATTTGAACCTGCAGCAATGAGAAGAGGCTCCCATTTTACCTTTCTAATATTTGAAAAAAATTTTTGGAGATTTATTTTATTTATTTGAAAGAATTATAGAGAGAGGTAGAGACAGAGAGAGAGGTCTTCCATCTGCAGCTTCACTCCCCAGATGGCCGCAATGACCAGAGCTGTGCTGATCCGAAGCCAGAAGCCAGGAGTTTCTTCCAGGTCTCCCATGTGGGTGCAGGGGCACAAGGACTTGGGCCTTCTTCCACTGCCTTCTCAGGCCATAGCAGAGAGCTGGATTGCAAGAGGAGCAGCCAGGAATAGAATGGGTGCCCATATGGGATGCCTGCACTGGAGGCCAGGGCATTAACCCACTGCAGCACAGCACCGGCCCATCATAATTTTTTTTATCCAGTCATCCTTTGATGGACACTTGAATTGATTCCATATCTTAGCTATTGTGAGTTGAGCTGCAATGAGTATGAGGCCACAGATAACTCTTGCATATGCTGATTTCATTTCTCTTGGCTAAATTCAAGGAGTGGGTTTGTTGGGTCATATGGTAGGTCTATTTTCAGCTTTCTGAGGTATCTTCATACTGTCCACCACCATGGCGGCACCAGTTTGCATTCTCAGCAACAGTGGATCAGGGGACCTTTTCTCCCACATACTTGCTGCCATTTATTCTTTGTTGATTTCTGTATGAGAGCCTTTCTAATTGAGGTGAGGTGGAAACCCATTGGAGTTTTTGTTGCAGTTGAGTTTCTCAACAATGTTGCAGTGGATTCGTTTCTGAGAGGAGCAGCGTGGTGGGGGCAAGAGGCGCGGAGTCACCACACAGACCCCGGGAGTTGGGTGAAAGCAGGCTCGAGGCGAGCAGCCCGCAGACTCGTTTATTACAGTTGGTACAACTTCTTATATAGCCAAGACCAGCCAATCTGGTCAAGGGGCGGTCTATGCCCCAACCAATCACAGCCTATTGTCAGGCAGTTTCCAAAGCCATCCAATCACAGCCTTTTACCAGGCAGTTTCAAATCCATCCAATCATAGCCTGTTGCCAGGCAGTTTCCAAAGCCATCCAATCATAGCCTGTTGCCAGGCAGTTTCAAATACATCCAATCACAGCCTGTTCCCAGGCAGTTTCAAATCCATCCAATCACAGCCTGTTCCCAGGCAGTTTCCAAATCCATCCAATCACAGCCTGTTGCCAGGCAGTTTCCAAAGCCATCCAATCACAGCCTGTTGCCAGGCAGGCTCCATTGCCAGGTGGGTTTCAAAGCCATTCCTGAGTAACTGACGCTGGCTTGCCAGTGGCCACCTTGGCATGGCCTTCTCATTCCACCACATTTCCCCCTTTTCGTTTATTTTTGAGCAATGGGAGGCATGATTCTTGGCCATACCATTGTTGACCCCGTTTCCATGTGGTCTCTGTATGCAGCTGTGCCTGTCTTAGGTTGTCCCCCAGGGGATCTTACCCGTCGTTGACTAACCAGCGCTCAGATCAAGAGACCACAGGAGTGCTTGCTCAGATAGGGGTAGGAATGAGGAATAATGGTTATCAGGAATGGCATGACCGCACACAGGCTGTGGGCCATTTGAGTGGCTGACCAGAGCTAGTGGGGTACAAAACAGTAACAGATGTGGCTATGGGCAGTTTCTCAGGGTAGGATGATATGGCAGGTGCATCTGCTAACAAGGCGGAGTCTCGGTCTTGTTCAGCTGGTCCTGGTTGGCTGTCCATTGCAGGCTTGATGTTTCTGGTTGGAACCCAAATGGGCTGTTCTGCATTCTCTGGAAAGACACAAGCATATCCTCGACCTTTGGTTAATAGAAGCCTTTTTACAGGCATTAGAATCCAGGGCCTGAATTTTGCGTACACTTCGACATTAACAGCAAACATGCTGATGGCATAGGGTCTAGTGGCTGCCCTGAGAGCTTGTGGTGTCCAAGTACTGCTACACATGTGGGGATCATCACTGGGTGCGGATGGGATGACCTCGAATGAGTTATTGTCTGGAGGTCCTCTAAGTTCATCCCATGGGTATGTGGGGGGTGGCTGACTAGGCATTGCTACCTTGTTTACTACATCGTTTGCTACCTTGTATGCTACATTGTTATTTTCACTGTCGGAGCTTTCTCTCCCTGAATCATCAACTATTGTCTGTGAGACAGGAACCTGGAGTGTCAGGCTCTTATCACTCACAGATTCACTATCTTTGATAACCTGCACAGGATTCTGAGAGGGGGGTATCTTTCCCATGTCTGAGTGCTTAAGAGTGACACGGCATGCCAACTCTGGCCAAAGGAAAGACACGCACAGCACTGCTGCCATAACAAGGCAAATTCCTAGCACCTCAGCTGTTGATGGCATTTTGCAGGAGGTTTCCCTACGTTAGACAAACAGACAGTGGTGTATCAGATCGTACGTATGTCCTGTGCTTAGTGGGGGACTTCCTTGATTCGTTAGGTCAAGGCCGTATGCCCACACGGTGTCTCCGGAGCGTCACCTCTCTCGAATGAGGGAAGATGACTTGGTTCCGAATTCTGGGATGATCAGTCCCTTATGTGAATTCGCCGGGCGAACCGAAAGTAAAAGGAGGAGCCGAGAAGCGACGTACGCTTCTGGGCGGTGTGTGCTAACCTGGGGTCACTTAGACCGAGGACAAGGACAAGGAAAGGGGCATAGGAGGGGGTTCTGTGCTCACCCTCACAGAACCGAACAGCACACAAAACACCGAGGGGCCTGCTTGCCGAAATCCTGGGGGGACCTCGCCGAGTCCGACACGCTGTCTCTTTCTCAGTCACGTTGGCGCGCCAGATGTTTCCGTTGAGTTTCTCAGCAATGTTGCAGTGGATTCGTTTCTGAGAGGAGCAGCGTGGTGGGGGCAAGAGGCGCGGAGTCACCACACAGACCCCGGGAGTCGGGTGAAAGCAGGCTCGAGGCGAGCAGCCCGCAGACTCGTTTATTACAGTTGGTACAACATCTTATATAGCCAAGACCAGCCAATCTGGTCAAGGGGCGGTCTATGCCCCAACCAATCACAGCCTATTGTCAGGCAGTTTCCAAAGCCAAATGTGGTGGAATGAGAAGGCCATGCCAAGGTGGCCACTGGCAAGCGAGCGTCAGTTACTCAGGAATGGCTTTGAAACCCACCTGGCAATGGAGCCTGCCTGGTAAAAGGCTGTGATTGGATGGCTTTGGAAACTGCCTGGCAACAGGCTGTGATTGGATGGATTGGAAACTGCCTGGGAACAGGCTGTGACTGGATGGATTGGAAACTGCCTGAGAGCAGGCTGTGATTGGATTTGCATTTCCCTCATGGATAGTGAGCTGATCATTTCTTCATGGCTCATTGGCCATTTGAATTTCATTGGGGAAACCCTACAAGACATTGGCATAGGCTGAGACTTCTTGGGAAAGAACCCAGAAACACAGGCAATTAAGCCCAAATTGACAAATGGGATTCCATCAAACAGAGAAGCTTCTGCACTGCAAAACGAACACCAGTGAAGTGAAGAGGCAACCGACATAATGGGAGAAACATTTGCAAATGATGACACTGATAAAGGATTAATATCCAGAAGCTATACAGAGCTCAAGAAAGTCAACAACAATGAACCAAACACTCCACTTTAAGAAGTGGGCAAAGGACTTGAATAGGCATTTTTCAAAAGGGTGCATGATTCTTCCTCTCTCACAAACGCCCAGCTGCATTCATTTTTCTTGTGGTTGGACACAAATGATTCTGATTCTCCCTCATCAGAGAGCTGTGTAAAAGTGTCATCACACAGGGTACCCACTAATCCCAAGACATTTCTTCTCATCTAACAAGCTGGGTTGAGAAAGGAAGACTGCTTACATGGAGTCCTCTGCCCTGCTGTCTCTCTCCCAGCTGCCTGAGCCAGCCCTGCTGCTTCCCAGGATGGACACAGCAAGCATTAGAAGCAGAAGCCATCAGGTGCACAGCCCAGGTGCTCACTCCCATCTGGGAAGTGGCGGGTCTACACCCCAGCCCGATGTGTCTTTCTGGTGCTGTATAGAGAAAAATCTCGGCTTCCGTTTCTGTCAGGTGTCCAGTGTTAACTCTGTCAGGACGGTGCCCAGTGTGCCTACTCGGGCTGCTCAGATTCCCAGAAAAATCTCTCTGCACTCCTGCCTGGACAGGGCCTCCCAGTCAGCACCCCGGGAGCGTGGCTGAATGGGTCTTCCAGCAGTAGGGTTCTTCCAGGGAACTCCGGCGCTTCATCCCCTACTACGGATGTGTTGTCCTGGATGCCAGGGCCCGACCAGCCCCCATGCCACTCATCTGCAAGGAGAACCTCCCGGTTAAGGTTCCGGGACTTGGGCAGCACAGAACAGAGGGCGCTGGTGCCCGCTGAACCTGTCTTTCCGTGGACGCCTGACCTTGCTCCACCCTCCGCGTTCCTGCGTTCTCATCACCAAAGGCGGACGACCCAGTCACGTGTTCAGCACCTCGCTGGAATGCCCCTTCGACGTTTCCTCAACGTGGGACGATTGAATTCCTTGTTTGAGATTCTAAGGCGCGGACGTCGGTAAACTTTCAGGTGCGGAGCGGGGCCTGAGAGACGCTGGAGCCCCTCAAGGACAGGCAGGAGCGTGGTTATCGGCTCCGCGGGGCAGCACCGCCTAGCGTCCCGGACCCCCGGCAGGATCGGCGCCAGCAGCGTGGACGTCGTCTTCGTGACACCAGCGGCGCCCCGTCAGGATGACGGTCTGCGGCCCCGGGGCCTTCTCCAGCTTCATAAAGACGGGATCTGTCTGCTGCTGGCTTCGACGTCTGATCGGCATCCACTAAGTCCACTTTTCATTTCGAGTTCCAGCATGAAGATAATCTTGGATGACCCTAAATGTTCCGCGAGTATAGAGGGATGATTTCAAGAAGGGCGATCGGGCATCGGACAAATGGTCCCAGGCCTGATTCAGGATAAGAGCGGGCGCAGTCAGGACAGACCAGGGCCGGGGCCGGGGCCGGGGCCGGGGCCGGGGCCGAGGCACCCGCAGGGGTGGGGTTTGGAAGTGACACTGTCACTCTGAGCTCGCAGAGGGCACACTGGAGGAGCAGAAGCTGGGGGCAAGGAGGGCAGGTTGTCTCCCAAGGCGTCACGGCAGGGGAGGAGCTATGTAGATAGAACGACGCAGGGGCTGCTGGTCCGGGACCTGCTGCAGATTCACGACCGCTTTACTAAGCTGTAGGAGAAAGCGCGGGACCGCTGCCGGCACATAGGTGCGCTGTGCGTACTTCAGGTCGAAGGGTGCCCGGGGGGAGAGGGTTGCGGGGCGCAAAGTGTGCGCGTGTGAAGAGTTCGGGCCGTGTGAAGCTGTGCGATTTCCCCAAATGTTGGAAACTCGACTGCAGATTTTGTGGTCGTGGGGTACTTCCGTTGCGCTCTCCCCGGGCTTTGATCAGTTGAAGAGCAGGTGACTTCTAGGTTGCAGTGTGCAAGTCCTCACTGCAAAGCAGCTTATGTACCTTTCAAATCCTACGCTGGGTAAATATTGTCGGCTAGTCTCCGTTACACAATCAAACATCCCTCAGTTCCTGAACTCTCTTGCACCTTCCTCTCAGGGTAATTTTAACAAACATTTAGCACAAGAATGTTTTTCTTCTTTTATTAAATATGCCTTTGCTTGCAAAGAGTACTTCATTGACCGTTCTATGGTGGTTTTTGCAAAACCCGCTGGGCGGAGCCTAGGGCCAGGCCAGGAGCTCTCTCCTGGGACCTGTAGAAGGGCCTCTCCCCTGCTCCTCCCGCCCAGAAAGCCTGGGTGTCCTGGATAAAAAAAAAAAAAAAAAAAGTCTTTTTTAGCCACTCGAGTAGGTCCCACACCGACATTGCCGGGATCCAAATCGCGGTCCAGACACCGGCGTTTCCCACCTGTCCCCGATAGCCGTGGGTGATTTCCCCACGTGCTCAGGTTTCAGCTCCAGCAGGGCCACGGAAGCCTTCCGCCCGTTCGTTCACGGCGAGGGCAGGAGACCCAGCCTCGGGAGGGGTAATAAATCCCATTTAAACAGTCAAAATGGCAGTTCAGTAAGTTAAACGCAAAGGTCCCACCGAGATTTGAACTCGGATCGCTGGATTCAGAGTCCAGAGTGCTCACCATTACACCATGGAACCGGCTTTCAGCTATAGGTGCTCTGGCGCCTTGCGACGTGGCCCGGGCTCCTGAGGCGGGAAGGCCACGCGGCTGCCGCACGGCTGCCCGACCTGCCTAAGCACCGGTTGCCTGCCTGCGTGGCGCACAGTGGGGCTCCCGCTCGCCTCTCGGCGGTGGCCGGGCTCTGGAGCAGGAAACGTCTCCCTTCAAAGCTGGCGATGGTCCTGGGAAGATGCGGTCCCTATGCCCTGGGAGTTGAGTCATTGTTGTGCGATTGGTCAACTCGTTCAACTGTTAACCGAAAGGTTGGTGGTTCGAGCTCACTCAGGGATAAATGCCGTTTTTTTTTTTTTTTTAACCCGGCTCTGCACGCGGATGAGCACAATGTTGTTCTTGTCTCTACTTGTCTGCTGTCCCCACAAAGGCCACCTCCCCACGTCATTCCACTCTCCTAGACCACCTGCTGGGAGATCATGATACCTGAAACACACACCGAAGGAACCCAGTCCTGGGGCCCAATGGGCTGGCACCGGTGAGGTCCATTTGTGGGACTTGCATTTGACAGCTGTGATACAAGGCCGACAGCAGTGTTCAGTCCCCATGTGTGCCTCAGTAGTGCTTGCTTTATCAACAGCGTTCTCACCATTATAAACAATAATTTGTAAAAATAAGTTCCTGTACTCTGTGCAAGTACTTTCAAATTCTTCTGAAGTCTGGTCGGCTTCATGAGAACGACACAGTGGTCGTTGTATTGTGCACTGGGAGATGTATCATGCATGTCTTTCGCACCTGTGCAGCTGTGTCCACAGTGTAGCGTTGCCTGTGCTACTGCTTCCTTATGGCTGGAACACAGGGCTTCGAATATCAGCCAACTTGGAAACTGCTCTTTTTCTGGAATGGCACTAAGTCATATTCCAGGTGGTTTATGAACTCCATTAGTGTCCCTCTCTTCACTTACTTGTCAGCACAAGCTTACTGTTCAGGGATCTCTGAAACTCCAAATAGGGGAGTGTGGCCCCACCCCCTGCTTAACTAAGAGCCTGGTCCAACAGGAGGATTTGGTGGACATCCCCACACCTGCTCTGCTGCGGGTGTTGACAGCTAAACTTCTAAACTAGCTTGCAGACTTCCAATAACTGTAACTGTGTCTGTGATGACCTGGTTACACGGATCCAGAGAAGGCTGCCAGAGTGACCTCTTTTATGGCTTTCAGCCAAGCCACTATCTCAGAGGGGAATCCTCATGGTGTCAGACACCTGTTCATCCTCCTCTTTCCTTTATATCTTCAGAGATCTTGCTTTGGCTTCCATAGGAAGTGATGAGAAGCCAATGCTTCTTCTCCTGCTATACAATGGTCAGTGAGCATGCAGATAACTCCCTCCATAGTATTCCTTGCCAGATGTTTGCTGGGGCTCTGCCCAGATCATCTGTCCATGTGAGATGCATCACTGGAGCCAAAGGAACCTGCACCCGACAGGCAGACCTGGGCCCTAGCACTATTGCCTCATGATCCCTTGGTTCTTCTGTTTCTCCCATGAGCAGAAACAGAGCTCTTTACTCCTGCATGCTGAACCTGGGTCCTGGACCAAGGCTTTTGTTCTTTCTTTAACTTTTGCATCGTGATTTCTCCCAGTCTCAGTGCCCATGAAATGATAGCGTCCAGGGCACCCTGCTATCCTGTCTTGCATTGCTGGGGGTTTATGAGAGTGATGTTATCAAGTGAACTTCTGGGGTGATCTCTGTTAGGTGGGGATTGAAGAGATGCATTCTCTGTTTGATGGCGCGTGACAGGAAAACTAGTCTGCGAGTCTGTATTGATTGTCCATTATCCTGGAGAGGCTGTTATTTCCTGGCATTTGAGCCTGCAGCAGTGAGAAGCTGTTCACGTCTCCTCTTTCCAGTGTGTGGCGAAATTATTATGGCCCTATAGCTGTCAAGCCAGAGCTTTTCTTTTTTTTTTAAAAATTTATTTATTTATTTGAAAGGCAGAGTTATAGAGAGAGAGAGAAATCTTCAATCTGCTGATTACACCCTAAACGACCTCAAGAGCTGGGGCTGGTCCAGGCTGAAGCCAGCAGCTTCCTCTGGGACTTCCATGTGGGTTCAAGGGCCCAATCACTTGGGCCATCCTGTACTGGCCAACCAAGCCATTACAAGCAGCACCATCTAAGACCAGGGCTCTAAAGTTCTCCTGGGAGAGAAGGCAAAGCTCTGGTTGTGGTGGGCACACACCAGTGAAGAAAGCACCAAAAATTCCAAGGATAAAGCAGAAGAGAGGGTGGGCAAGGGGTTGGGAGCCATCAGGACGAACTCAGCACGTGCTGGGGATCCAGCTATTAAAACTGTCGGCTGCCTGAACCTTCAGAGAGGGCGTGGGACCCTCACAGTGTCCTGAGAATCTTCTGGGGTAGGGGTGGGTTAATGTAAATATATACTTTCAACCGGGGTGCCTGAGGAGCATTGACAGTATCAGCTTGGTTTGAGATCCAGATGCGGATGTAAATTCAGTTTCTCTCCACCAATGAGTGGGTTCTGCCGCTGTGTTCCCATAGGATGGGAAGCCAAGCAGGCCCCTCCTCAGCTCCCCTCTGGAGCTCACAAACCAGAAAGCACTGGTTCAGGTCAGCCTAGGCAGAGGACTGAGGCCTATGGAGAAGATTCACTGTAAGAAACCCTGAGGGGCCTACACTGTGGTCTGAGGCGCTGGCTTCCCCAAAGTCTCCAGTTCCTGTCCCGGCTGCTTCCCTGGATAGCAGCAGAAGATGGCCAAGTCCTTGGGCCCTACACCCACCTGGGTATTTGGAGAAAGCTCCTGGCACCTGGCTGTGGATTGTCTCAGCTTCAGCTGTTGAGGCCATTTGGGGAGTGAACCAGCAGAAGGAAGACTTCTCTCTGTGTCTCCATCTTTCTCTAACTCTGTATTTCAAATAAATAAACAAATATTTGAAAGAAAAGAAGAGAAAGAGAGGAAAGAAAACCTGAAAGCATTTTCCTCTTGTGAATCTGGCGGGAGTGGTGTGACAATGGTCACTACGAACAGAGAAGAGAAAGAGGTCTGGTTGATGTGAGCTGCGTGGACACAGCCACTTCTCTTCCTTACTCTGCCCTTTTTATCTTAAGAAGAGCTTTGTTTCCGCCCGGTTTCGAACCGGGGACCTTTCGCGTGTGAGGCGAACGTGATAACCACTACACTACGGAAACCAATCACAATACTTACTTCCAAAATATTTCCCTAAAAGCCATGCAGATGAATCCTGTGCCCGGTATCTTCACTAGACAATATCATGCCTTTCTCGGTCCATTCCCGCCGCCATCGGTCACTTCCCCCATCCACAGATGATACAAACCTCGCTCGTTTCCACGACACGTCAGGGTTCTTGCTGGACGAGAGGGGGCAGTGTCCGTTCTCCTGCGGGAGCAGAACGGGCGCCAGCCTCTGCGGAACCCGGGCCCGCACGCCTCGCCTCGCCGCGCCCCCGCGCATCCCCGAAGGAGCCGCTGGAGCTCCTCCGCGGGCCGCCCCGGGAGCTGCCGGGTGTCCGCCGCTCCCACAGGAGCCGCGCAGCCAGGGCCCCGCCACGGTCCCTGGACCCGGGGCAGGCCAGGCAGAGGCTGAAGGGGAGGACAGAGCCGACGAAGGCGCGCAAGGACAGCCCAGTGCCACCCCCGGGGGGCGCGAGGGACATGGGTCTGCTCCCCTTGGTCCGCGCCGCTTGCTTGAACTCCGTCACCACGAGGAAGCACCGGGTGACAGCAAGGCCCGTCCTCGAGCCACAGGAACACACGCGCTCCTGGCGGGTTAGACGTGGAGTCGAGGAACGCCCCGGCGTCAGAGCCCTCGTGTTTGGGACTGTTCTGAGCGTGGGGAGGATGGGGACCGAGCTCCAGCTGCGATGGAAACACTGGGGGGCGAGAGGGTTTGGGGGAGGGGCTCGTGGTGGTCTCTGGGGACCTCAAGGCCTTGCTTGCGAGAGATTCCCTCGGGCGTCTGTGTCCCCACTTGCGTGTGCGTTGTCGGACTCGTAGCAGCTCAACTCTCAGCTCCTTGTCCCCTGGGCGCCTTCGGGTCTCCCTGGCTCCAGCCACCCCCGGGAGCTCTGGCGCCTGCGCACACCTCCCCTAAGCCTAGCTGTCTGCTCCCCAAGGCTGCGTCGTTTCTGAGCGTAGCCGGGACAAAGCCCCTGGCTGCACACGCACCTGACAGCTTAGGCCAGCGTGCTGCCTGCGGGGCGGAGCGCGAGGTGCGTAAGGTGAGGTTCGCCCTTTGGCGAGAATCTGGAGGAGACGGCCTTCCGGGGCTTTCCTGAAGGAGGAGGAGGCGCAAGTGTGGCTAGGTGCCCTGGAAGCACTCAGATTAGCATTGCAAATACCAGGAAACCAATCAAAGCAAAGGCACAACTTCTCCCTGGTGGTCTAGTGGCTAGGATTCGGCGCTTTCACCGCCGCGGCCCGGGTTCGATTCCCGGTCAGGGAAAAATCTTGTTTTGTAATTTCCTGTCGGGTACACGTGGCGTCCTGCAAAAGCTCAGCGGTACGAGATCTGCCTTCGGACGCCTGAGATTTTCTTGAGCGGGAGAAGTAGGCTGAACCCTGGCTTGGCTAGGTCACAGGGCTCTCCGTTATGCACAACAACACAGGCTCTCTTTCGACTTGCTGGACGCCCATTCTGCTTCCCACCTCCCTTTTTGCCTCTAGATTTAACTCTCTCGCAAGGGACAGCAAGAAAGTTAATTGAAAAATTTTCTTAAAAAAGCATCTGAAGTTGCTGGGGACTGCAGGCAGATTCCTGGAAGAATGGAGCTGCTGTTCCTGTCTCACAGATGTGGCTGAGAGCAAAGCTCGGTTGTCTGCTCATTTCGAGTTGCTGCACAAGGTCGGGGCCACCACAGCAGCTGGGAAGACAAGGGGGTTGGAGGAAATCTCAGAGAGGAAAAAGGCAGGAGGCAGTTCCAGGCCTGTGTGGAGCTGCGTGAGTCTGGGTGGCTAAAGGGACCCAGAGAGACCTCAGCTGCCATCTGCTGAAGGGGAGGTGGGCACAAGCACGTGGGTCTCTCCTACCCGTGGGGAAACTGGATTAGGCAGGTTTGGGCCTGACCCAGCCCCAGGTGTTGTGCCCATTTAGGGAGTAAATTATTGGATAGGAGTCCTCTCTCTATGCCTCTCATTTTCTCTCTGTCTCATTTTCTCCCATCCAAGACCCTTCCCACACCAGGGTGTGGGGGAAGTGTCTTTCTGGTGCTTCCCTGAATCAGTCAGCTAGCCTAGAGGTCTGGCAAGCCTGGGGCTTCCTGTGTTTCCAAGATGTCCAGCTTTATGTTGGATTGCAAAAGACAAGTCAGTGGACAGGAAAAGTTCATCTTTAGAAAAAGAAATGAAACAGCCCTGCTCCCAGCTGATGCTGCAGCTGAGTTAGCCAGACCACACCAGCTCCTCCTCGGCTTCAGTTTATCCTCCAGGCTGCTCCTGGAGAGAAAATTAAAGTCTTTGGCAGGTCCCGGGATGAGAGCCATAGCTCAAACATGCACATTCACAGACTTGTTACAGCCAAGAGAAGACATCTGCAGGAAAATTCTCCTAAATCCATCTCATAGGAGGGTGTGGCCACAGGGAGAGCCCTACAGTGTGAGAGCCACCAGGGTCCTTGGACAATAACAAGACTGTGAGGAGATCATGGTGACAAGGGGATCATGAATAAACCCACATGACCCAGAAGTGAAAAACCTGAGCTGGACTCCAAAATGGTTCTGCTACATCACAGAGTGTTGGGGAAGGCGGAGGGAGGGCTTCCACCTGGAGGAAGCTGAACAAGTTCTACAGGGTGAGCATGACTTTGGCCAGAACAGGAACACGCTTTGCCCGGTGAGACTTGTCAGTGTTCTTGTACAGATAGATGGCAGGGCTGGGGGAAAGAAGGGAGCAGAAGTAGGAAAAGGGAAAGTCCAACTAAACAGCAAATTTTAGATCTCGGCTGATGCCCTGTGCCCAGGGGAAAGCAATATTCTGCAAAGCTAATTCCTTAGCGCATTCCAGGGATATCTTCAGGAAATAACCAAAAAATTCTTTAATGTAAAATGAAAAAATGCTCATTTCTCATTTCTTAGGTGTTTCCTGCCAACCTGTCTTCTTAGGGAAGGTTTTGGCTTTGGTTTTGATTTGTTCCATCTGTTGTAGGGGAGGCAAATGCAAATCCAGAAGCTATTCCCTAAAGGTTTGGTTGTCTTGCTCTTGGGTTCTCTTTGGGAGAAGAAGACCTACAAGTTCTTTGTAGTTTCTTCTTGAGAAGACTCATTGTAGGCACAGATTTTCAAGTTGTGACCCTGCACCAGTCTCGGGTTATGAAATCAAGACTGTAAGCACTTACTACTGAGATTTTACTGAAATATTAGGCCTGGTTGCTTCCAGCACAGGTTCTTGTTTCTTTGATTTTTTTAAAAAAGATTTGCTTATTTTATTTGTGAAGTAGAGCTACAGGGGTGGGGTGGAGGAGGCAGAGACCATGAGAGAATTGTTCCATGCCCTGGTTCACTCCCCAAATGGCCACAAAGCCCTGAGCTGGTCTGGTCTGAAGCCAGGAGCCAGGAGTTTCCTCTGGGTTGGCCATGTGGGTGCAGGGACTCAAGTAACTGGCCATCTTCCACTGCCTTCCCAGGCATAGTAGCAGGTAGCTGGTTTAGAAGTGCAGTTGCCTACACTCAAAGCTGCCTTCATATGGGATGTGGGCCCACAACACCAGCCCCTGTGCTTTTACTCAGTTTACTGTCCATGCTACAGGTCACAGAGAATTGTGTGATTTTCACTACATTTTGAGGACAGAGGTCTAGGAGAAAGTCTGCTCTATCTTTTTCTCTTCTCTTTTGTCCCCTGATGTGCAAATATGATCATTGAAAGAGGAAGAATTCTATCAATGTCTCTTGTTATGACTCTTCTATGAAGAAGGTTCATTTTGGGATACTTCTAGGCTGATGACCTGAGCACATTCACGTTCCTTGTCATCTCTAGCCAAAGGCTAGAAGCCCCTGGGTACTAAGAAAACTACTAATGCTCCAAACCCACCTGAAGCCACTTCAACCTGAGATTGCTAGGAACAGAAACCAGTCATTTGTGTTGGTTATAGGCTCATCACATGATTACAACATGATAGCATGATTAGAAGCTACTGCATACACCTGGTCTAATTCCCACCCTCTCCGATTCCTTGTCTCTCCCATGATGGGTTTCTTGCCCATTCTAGCAGGACATCTTTAGTCTTCCTCTGCACAGTCTCACATATGTCACTCTCTGTCATAATTGGGCCTTCTGTGGCAAGGATTTATCCATTTCTAGGTAGATCTTTAAAAGGTGGCCCCTGCGTTCCCTTTTCCCCAAACCTTATTCACTACAAAATCAACTAGCTGGGCTTTCAGATAGCTGCACCTGTCAATCATAGGTAAATGCTCTGCACAGGGTTCCTGGGTGCTGTAGGATTGACAGAAACTCCCAGGGACTTCCAGCTCTCTGAGCCTCGGGCAAAATGACTCCAGTAAACTGACAATTCTCCCCCTCATTAGGGACTTTGGGAACAAAAACAAACCATGGGCCTGAGAGAGCAAAGCCAAGCCTAGGTGCTGGAGGCATCTACCTAATGGATCTCGTGGGGAGCTGGATACTGAGGAGGGCTTGCAACAGCAGGAGTTCAGGAAATGCTGTATCTGGTGCACAAGGGACAGGCTGAAGGTAGTTTGAGACTTTTAAATATTTCCACTAAGCTGAAGATATTTTTGTGTTTCATTTTTCTCCTCGGTCAGAGTCTAGTACAATGAGGAGATAGGATATTATAATTTGAATACAGTAAATTATTATTTTATCAAAGACCAACATGAATCATCCTTGCTTCAATAGTGTAGCACATTATTTTCAGCAGTTAAAAAAATATATTTTTTGCTCATTTCTTCTGAAAGACTACTGACTCCTGGGCAGTGGGGTGAAGGCTGTGGGGTTTTCCCTGTGGCTGCATGACCTCCCAACGCCCCTCGCGGCTCCTGCTCGCCTCTCGTTGGAGTCCCGGGTGCTGAAGCGCTCAGCATTGCTCTGCAAGGCTGGGGCAGTCCGGGACACGTGGTCCCGGGAAGGGGCGGTCCCTGTGCTTCTGGCAGTGGAGTCTCTGTGGCGCAATTGGTTAGCGCGTTCGGCTGTTAACCGAAAGGTTGGTGGTTCAAGCCCACTCAGGGACGTCACTTTTAACCCACTTGCTAAATCAGGAAAATACCCTCATTTCTGACAACGTCAGGGGCCCCGTTCCCCTGCATCGACAACTGGGCACCAAATGTTAGGGAAAGAGTCACAGACTAGAGAGGAGGCAGCCACACCGAATTTATTCAGAGAAATTAAATCCCACAGGTCGGTTGGTCGACCAGCTGCCTGCAAATACAGGCTGGAACACTTGGCAGAAGGTTCTGACCCCAGGGGCAGGACCTTTTCAAGGAGGACTAGGGTTGGGGGTGGGGGTAGGGAACAGCAGGCAAAGGGGATTCAAGGAACTGGGCGAGGCTTTGGGAACCTGGAAAAGAATGCAGGCTGGAATAGGAAGGCGATAGATAGGGTGTGAGAACCAATTGAGCTGCCAGGGCAAGAAATACATACCAAAGTTTCTCTCTTGTGGGCAGTGAGGGAGAATGGCTGAGCCTTTATGTCCTTGTTCCATCAGTTGGGACATGTGGCCACCTGGTTTCCAGCGATGGCGGCGGGGGTTGGAGGGGGCTAGCCCCTAGATTGGTGTCCGGGTGTAGATCACACCATAGATAAGACTGCGCCGTTTTACTAACACACTGTAGGGCATTGCAGAAAGTTCAGAGTTGCCTTCTATGCACTAAACGTCTATACTTTGAAAGTCACCCACTAAGCTCCTCAGATGCAGCTTCCCCGAGGGATTTTGTCAGACTCGTGTAGTCTTGTGTCTGCCTTTGCAGAATGGAACAGGCGCAGCAATGAACTAAGCCCCGGTGAGGTGAGGAGACAGACGAGAGATGATGGCAGTGTCCCTCCCCGAGTGTGAGACTGGCCCGGTCCTCTCTGCTGGGGCAGCATAGCTTCGTCTTGGTGGAATTAGACTGAAAACCGTCTTTCTAGCAGCAAATGTGGCTAACACAAACGACGAAACGCGGTAAGCGTGGCTGATGGCCAGTCTCCGGGACGCTCTCGCTGGGTGCACAACTTTGGCTGCTTTGTGCTACTTCACGAACCACCTAAGGTCCCTAGGCGCGACCTCGAGGCCGGAAATAGGACAGGGGAAGGGCGCGGCCCGCGGGGACCCTGAGGGGCGGCGCCCATGCAGATGAGGCTGTCCGGGGGGCTGCTGCACCGGCACCGGCTGCGGAACCACGCACGAGTCCCACGCTCTGGAAATCCTCCTGGCCTGTTGCAGGACACTCGCTGGGATCTGCGGATCAGTGCCAGGAGAGCCTCAGGAGGAGAAGAAGTCACCGTGTGTGCACAGAGCGAGTTGTGAGCAGCTGTGCTGGGGTGGAAGGGACAGAAGTCATACTTATCTGGCTGGGGAGATACCTTGATCATGCAGATGGTTCTGAAGCAGGCAGCATACAGGTTAAATTGATCAGATTTGTGAACTGGAAGGTCATGCTCCTGTGTGACCTCACGCTCCTATATGATGCCTGTACCATGCTCCTGTGTGGCCACATTATCCTACCTGGCCACAGTGGCTTGTCCACCAGCCAATCAGGTTAATTAACCACTCCCTTTTGGAGTGGGTTAAAAGCCTAGGGCACAGTGTGCCTGTGCCCTGTTCTACTTCCCTGGCCTCTTGCCAGGACAGGGCTTGCTGTAGCTTGGCCTTCGGGGCATGTGCTCTAGGCTTCCTGGCCTAGATGCTCATCCACGTGGCTGGTTCCTGGTGCTGGTGTGAACCTTCATTCACCTCTCTCCCCTAAATAAAGCTCTCACCCTTAGTAATAAGCCCGTGGTGAAATCATAAGGCACCCCAAATTCCAGTAGCGCATGTGGCACCCCGGATAGCATTTCTATGGAACTTTAAGGGGCCACATTTCAGGGTAAATTTTAGGGGTTCTATTCCGATTTCAGTTCTCCCAGGGCGAGGCTGGGCCATTGCACTGCGGCTGTGCTGACCCCTCCGATTTCCCCACATGTGGGAAACTCGACTGCAGAATTTGTGGCAGTGGGGGACTGCGTGTGCGCTTTCCCCTGTTTCTTTTCCCAGTAAAGGGTAGATATCCAAAGCTTTCTACAGACGTATCAAAAGTTTTCAAAAAAGACCTAGAATGCTTCTCTTGTTCTATGCCAGCACCAAAGTCCTACAGTAATTTCTCTCAGGTTCAGTCCAGCTCATTCAGGCTGCTTCTTGTCTTCTATTAACCCCAAACAAAGCATGCATTGACTTCTATGCAGTGCTTTCCTATCTTCTCATGCTTCCTGAGCCCCCTGTCGTGTGCCAGCCCGGTTTCTTCTCCCTGTCAGTGATTCCTGTCGCGAGGTCGCCCGCCTGGCCACAAAGGTCGTCTGTGTCTCCTTCAACACACCCGTCATTGCATATGCTGGTGGAAGGCTTTTCTTACTGCTGGCCAAGGGGAGCGCACTTGCAGGACCGTCGCAGGGGTTCCTTTCCTCAGCTTAGTAGAGAAACAAAAAGCCAAGAAACAGTTGGCAGAGAAGCAGACACTTTTATTCGAAAAGAAACTTGGATTTGATTGGCAAGTGACAGAGAAGGCGTCTGGTCCGAGAGGAGAGCAGCGGAGTGCCTGAGCTGGACACTGGCTTTGAGGACATGTCCCAAGTTTTAAGCCATTACTGCCTGTTCGTTTGGTTGTCCTATTGGGGGTGCCCATTGGGCAGGGCTTTCACATTCTGTATGTTGACTGGCTTGGGGCTCATGAAGATAGCGGTGGTCTCCTGGAGACAGCCAGTCTCTTGAGGGGCTCAGTCCCCTCCTCTACTGGCTCTGGGTGGAAGACTGTAACTATCTTGAAGGTGTGATTTAAAAAGCCAAGGGTCACACAAGGTAGCCAGGATCTCCTTAGAGCCAGTCTGACTTTCCCCAGGGGCTCAGTGCCTTCCCCTGCCCCCTCTGGCTGAAAGAGTGCACACACCCTGGAGCTGTGATTTAAAGCCCCAGGATCACACATGCAGCACAAGCAACTATCAGTAGGGGAGATGCCAGAAGGTCTAGAGACAAGCTTTCCAGCCCCAGCTGGCAGCCTGCCTGTGAAGGAGGTTCTAGCTACCCCTGAGGGGCCCACAGACCCCAGCCCCACTGGACAGCCTCAGGTTTCAGCCTTACAACCTAAGACTTCTACATCAGTGGAAGCCAAAGTTATGGGGTAGAAGCCATTGCTCACTAGTGAATAGTTGGGGTGGCAGTCACAGGAGACACCCCCATCTGCACCACTGCATTCTCCAACCAGGGTGAGTGGCACCAGTATTGGTTGCCATTCAGTGTATGCTCAGGGGAAGTCCCCTGAGGCTTCAAAGTGTCACCCACTTTGCCCAGCTGCCTTCTCCACTCCTGCCCTGAGTGGCAAATTCTCTAAAGGATAAAACCTGAGTCCCAAACACGCCCTGTGCACAGTCCCTTGGCAAGAACAGTCGCCAACCTTTCTGCTTCCAACAAAGGAACCTGTCTGTTGAGGTGGCTTCCGTCTCGTTTTTCTGTCTCTCCTTTCTGGGAGTAAAAAAGGCCAACACCCCCAGCTACTCCAGACCTAACAACCACAATCTGATGCTTGAAATGCTGCATAGTGTTTTGTTTTGTTTTGTTTTGTTTTTGTTTTTTGTTTTACTGAATTGTAAATTTTCCCTCTACTGTGGCCCCATTTTTAATAAAGATAATCCCAGTGACAAACTTAGGTTTGGGACAGCGAGTTACAAAAGATGCCAAAGTCCCAGGGGTGATATTATGGCATCTTTGTTTCTGAAGGCCGGCGGCTGTATGGGGCACGTGTTCTCCAAATCATGCAGCCCCGACTGAGCTCAGGGGTAAGCTTGTAAAGGCAAAAACCACATCTTGTTGGACATTAATTACAAAACTTGTGTTTTAGCCAAGCAGATGTTACAGAAGCTAGAGAAGCAGGATCCGCTTATCTTGGGGGCATCTCACACATTTCCTGACCTTATGTAACCAAGCCTTACAGATAACGTTTTTACAGGATCAATTTTTCAATAGATGGCAGTCGTGTGACTGGTTAGGGAAAATAGAGGATACCAAGACAAGGACAAAAAGGAGTGACTCTGGTCAGGCCATGGCTCACTGGCATTTCAGCTAGGTCTAGTTTAATGCATGGTCTGCTTGTGGAGCCCAGCTAGGATAGCAGTTGGCTATATAAGCTCCTTCTATGCTGGCCTTGCTGGGACTTTTAATGAGGAGTCTTCTTTAAATCCTCTCTATGGTGGGAAGACACAGGCAGGTCTGGCTGTGCAAGTCTGCCTTTGAGGCCTCTCCCGTTGGGTGATTTCCTCTCTTCCTGTCGTCGTCCTCACAATGGTTGTATTGGCCCTGGGCCTTCCTGTCACCAGGATGGGAACCCGTGAAACCCGCGCCAAGGGCAAGGTTCTTCCAGGGGCTTTCTTGGTTCAATCAAGTCAGCTTCCGTTCTTTAAAACTGGCCAAGCCTGGGCCCGTGAGCATTTCTGAATATGACCTTCTAGCCAAAGACCAGGTCGAGAAACAATATTTCCAGTGAGTCTTCTCACAGAGAGAACACATGTCTGCTGGCACAGAAACAACGATTTTGGGGCCACTTGCATTGCCGGTGTCCATATGGGTGCTGGTTGGGTGCCCTCTGCTCCATTGATGATCCAGGTCTCTGCCTGTGGCCTTCGAAAAGCAAGGGAAGATGGCCCAAGTACGTGGGCCCGGCCACCTAGGTCGCAGACCCATTTGAAGCAGCTATGCCGCCATCTTTCCATGCGGGAGATGAAGGCGCTGACGCGGGCCAGAAGTGGGACGGGCGAAGGGCGCTGCCCGAAAAACGAAGAAGGGACAGCGACCATGCAGCTGGGGCCAGCGGGGTCAGCTGCTCAGGCTCCGCGTGCAGAAATACGCATGAGTCCTGTGCAAGAAAAAGGTCACATCACAGCCTGTTTCAGGAAACTCGCTGGGATCTGCGGATCAGCACAAGGAGAGCCCAGGCAGAGGGAGGACTCACAGTGTGTGTGCACAGCGAGTTGTGTGAGGCTGTGCTGGGACGGGAGGGGCAGAATTCATACTTACCTGGCAGGGGAGACACCATGATCACGCAGGTGGTTCTGTTAGGTAGGAAGTCAGATATGAGCTTGTGTGTGTGTGACAAAGGTCTAAAGAGTTGACATCCAGGCCCAGCATATGCATCTCAACGTCATCCCAGTAACCTTCCAGGGGCTGCCCAGTATTTGCATCCTGCCCTGCTCCTTCTACCCAGTAACCTGCCAGGTGGGGGTCCCCGCCCCTTCTGCCTGATAGCCTTCCAGGTGCAGCCCAGTACATGCACTTCAAACATCCTACCCATCTTCCAGGGAGTCCTGCCCATCCTTCCTCTAAGCAGGGCAATGCCAGCCAGGCTTCCTCCTGTCTGATAACTTCAGAAGGAAAACTCAGATAGGAATTTTTCGCACTTACACCCAAAAAGTCCTTTGTTCTAGGAAGAGCAGAGGCGGCAAGGTCAGGCCCATCCCCTTTTTAAAATTTTTATTTATTTTTTGACAGGCAAAGTGGACAGTGAAAGAGAGAGAGAAAGGCCTTCCTTTGCCATTGGTTCACCCTTCAATGGCCGCCACGGCTGGCGAACTGCGCTGATCTGATGGCAGGAGCCAGGTGCCAGGTTCTTCTCCTGGTCTCCCATGGGGTGCAGGGCCCAAGCACTTGGGCCATCCTCCACTGCACTCCCTGGCCAGAGCAGAGAGCTGGCCTGGAAGAGGGGCAACCAGGACAGAATCCGGCGCCCCACCTGGGACTAGAACCATGTGTGCGGCGCTGCAAGGCGGAGGATTAGCCTAGTGAGCCGTGGCTCCACCCAAGGCCCGTCCCCTTAAAAACTCCCGGCCTCAACCGGACTGCCCATTCAGCCCTCTGCCTCGCTGCTGAGCCACCCACCTGGCCTGCCCAGGTGTATGCTCTCCACTCAACCATGTAACCTCGCTCTCCCCCAGTCTGAGCGACTGGGCACTCTCTCTCAGGTTCTGTCTGGAGAGGTGCCCATGCATTCTTACTTTGTCCCTGCCCTAATAAACCTTGCTGTTTTGCTTTCCACTTTCTCTCTGTCTCACGCCTGATTTCTTGCTTGGGCCATTCTCCAAGTAACAGTTCTCCCAGGGCGAGCTCGTCCATTTCACTGCGGCAGTACTAACCCCTGCGGTTTCCCCATAGGGGGGAAACTCGACTGCAGAATGTGTGGGAGTGGGGACTGTGTGCTCGCTCTCCCCTGATTTTTCTCCAGTTTAAAGAGTAGATGCTCCTCAGGCTTATCAAAGCAGGTGTAATGCATCGAGAAGGATCAGGTCCCTGCACGGCGCCCGCATGGATGGGGGAGGGAGGGACAGGATGGGCACAGCTCGTCGAGGGCGCTCTGCTGGTTGTGCCGCTGGGCGCGGGGTGGGCGGGGCGCCTCCTGTGGTGTCACGGATGGGGCGGGGCTATGTAGATGAATAACACGCAGCGGCTTTTGGGCCGGGACTTGCTGCAGATTCACAACCGCATTCCCGTGCTGTGGGAGAAAGCGCGGGACTGCTGGCGGCATACACGTGCGCTGTGCGAATGTGAGTGTGAAAAGGGCTCCGGGAATGTGGGGCGCAAAGTGAGCGCGAGTGAAGAGTGTGGGGCGTGAGAGGCTGTGCTGGGGCAGACGGTTTGCAAGTCATACTTACCTGGCAGGGGAGATACCATGATCAGGCAGGTGGTTTTTCCAGGGCGAGGCTCTTCCATTGCACTGCGGGAGTGCTGACCCCTGCGATTTCCCCAAATGTGGGAAACTCGACTGCAGAATTTGTGGTAGTGGGGGACTGCGTGCGCGCTCTCCCCTGGTTTTGCTGAGTTGAAAAGTAGATAGCATTACCTGCATCTTCCAAGGAGAAGTAGTTGAAACCATATTAGGGTCTGCGCTGGAAGTTGCGTTTACGCTACTAATTTTTTGTCTCAATCACTAGTACCAGTTTTTTCTTTGCGCATAATTTGGCAAGATCTTGTGATTTTACTCATTGTATTGCACTTTCTCATAGGTCACTGCTCTTTTCCTCTAGGGCTGGCTGAAATTTGCATCTTATTTGGAGCCCAGAGCAATGATCCATGGTGGTAGCAGGTCTTGAACAAGAGCAGTAGACACTGTAAGACAAATATTCAGGGGAGATCTTTAGAGGTTTTAGAGGAAAATGGAAATAAATCTCAAACAAGGAGAGAAGGGCTGCTTCTCATGTAACAGGAAGCTCAGGGGTTGGTTAGTGTTTCAAAATCTACAGCTTCACCAGATTCTGTTCCTATGATCCCATAGGAACATCCCATAGGAGCCACTGCCTCATGCTTTTGTACACACTTCCAAGACTGTTAACCTCAACCAATCCAGAAACAACTACTTTTAATCGATTGACCTCCTACCCCACAACATACCCTGCTTAATATTATCTATCTCATCTCTTATCTAACCACTGTAAGTTCAATATAAACAATTTATAGGTTTTCCTTTGCTATTTTTTTTTTTTTTACAAAAATGGCTCTTAGGTCCAGTGGACTTATTTCCATAAAATCAGCCTTCTTCCTGGGGGCTGGGGAACTTGTCCAAGGACCCAATCCTTTTCTTGCTAGGGCTCAAGGAATCCTTGGTCTCAAGTGTTTTGGTCTAACAGTGTATTTTAGCAAACTGGATCTTTGCTACCATAGTGCTTTCTTGCGTACACACACACACACACACACACACAGCTCCTTCCTACTCACATATCAGATCGGGCCTTTACACTGACCTGATTATTCAACCGACCTAGGCGGCCTCACCGCTCACCTGGAGCCTTGAGTCCCTGAGGCGGCGGCGCTCGGACCGGAGCCCGACAGTGGACGAGGCTGCCGGGAGGGGGCGCCAGCGGGGAGGCGCCCAGCTGCAGAAGCCGGGCGCCAGCACCTCCACATTCCGACCTCGTCAGGGTCCCCGAGTTGCTGGGACCTGGACGGGCTGGACGGAAAACCCCTAGGAGTTTCTGCCCTCCGATCTTTTCCCTGCAGCCTCCTGCCCCTGCGGTCTTGGGTCTTGGACGCTCCGTTCTCGCTTATCCTCGGGCCGAACCCCTCCCTGACGCTGGTGTTTCCCAAGTCCAGCCTGTCAGGGATTCGTGCTTTCCTCTCCGTCGAGGGTGGACCTCTGACTACACAGTTCCCTCCTTGTCGCGATCTCGGAATTCCAGCCAAGGGCTCTGATGGAGGCGTGGAAGAACAATTCACCGCACGACCCTCGGCTGGCTCGGACACTTCCTCTCGGGGTCGTGGAGCTGGGCCGCCGCCCCGGTTTTTCTCTGAATCTGCCCCTCTTCTGGGTCTGGCTCTCTGGGGCCAGGAAGGACCGGTTCCCTAAGCGAGGTCAGGAGCCTGGCACCCTTCCCTTTCCGTGCGTCGAGGTGAACCAGGAGGTTGGCCCCAGCAGTACAGCCCCCCGACAGTGCCCCTCCTGCTCCTGCTCCCTTTGTCCTGTGCACGTGGAACCCCAGAGGACGTAGACGCGACAGAGAGGCGGCGAGTCCTCTCCCCCGAGTGGACAAGGCGGGCGGGACATCTCACGGAAGTCCCTGATCTAAAGCTGCCCCGAAGTCCGTCTCTTGGGGGGCTCGGCCTTCAGTCGTCGCTGAGGATGACCAAGTCGTCCACTCACGTCCGGGTCTCCTCAAAAGGAGTCCCCAGACTGGAGCGACACAGGAGCAGCGGTGAAATCGGCGCGGGCCGCTGCACCCGGCTCTAACCCGCGTCAGTCGCGGCCTCGTGGCGCCCAAGCGTGGCTTGACCTGGGTTGATGTCCCGTGCGTTAAGACAGCCGACGCCTGGGACGCTGCTACCCTACCGCCTAAACCCTGGGGTCGCCATTCCACGACCGGATTTGAGCCGCGTCGAAGGGAGTGAGCGACTGCGACAGGATGCCCAGGGGTCTCTGTGCCGGGAGGACAAAGCGCAGACGCTGGGGAGGGCGCGGGGAGGAAGGGCTGTGCGGTTCCCGGTGGGCCCGAGGCGGCCGTCATCTGCCGAGAGCCCAGCGCGCTGGCGGCCGGCGCCGAGGCAAAGGCCACCGAGGCGCCGCGCGCAGCCCCGAGGGGGCGAGTCCACGAACTTGACCCGCCCCTTTCCCTGTCCCCGCCGCCCCTGACCCGCTCGCGGGATCCTGCAGCTTCTGGGGCTGCAAAGTCAGTGGGGAAGAAGAATGGCCCCAGCGCTCCATCTGGACCCGGAAACCCTGTGTGAGATGCGGAAATGCAGTTGACCTTTGTAGATTAGAAAGTGTTGAAGATGGCAGATGGCAGGTTTTCTGAGGCTTATCCCAAACACTTCTGACTTTGTGGTTTCCGTAGTGTAGTGGTTATCACGTTCGCCTCACACGCGGAAAGGTCCCCGGTTCGAAACCGGGCGGAAACATTGGGTTGACGATTTTGCGGAATGTGTTAGGCATTTTATCGTGGTCTGGAACAAACCCAAAACCAGCCGATCCCGCAGCACTGGTGCTGGTGTTACTTACTGGCTGTGTATCACCTTCAGTTTGGTTCGCTGGACCCCTAAGTCACCAGGATGAGGGCATTTCCATGTGGGGCCTGGGAGAGATAATTAGACTTAGAAGAGGAATAAGACCGTGCTCTGCAAGCCAGGAAGAGTACCCTGCCCAGGGAACCGAATCAGCTGGCACCTTGCTAGTGGCAGCCCGCAGTAAAATAGCTCACTAAGGGGTTCAATGACAGGACTCCGGAAAGTTCATCATCTCCTTAGTTTCTTATGTCAAGTAGTTCGTTGTCCCTAAATGTGAGTGCTGGCAGGAGATACTAGAATGATGAGCATGGAGGAAGCAAGAGGCAGATAAGGTGTTCATCACTTAACTGATGAAAACAGGGATAGTACACGGATTCAGTCTGCAGCTGTGTCCAGATTTCAGATGTGGACGGTTCACACAGGGTCCAGTGTGGAAGTGGATGGCATGGGATAGACTGGCTGAAGGGAAGCCAATTTGTCATCTGCTTTTATTAGTGGAAGTAAGAGATGATAGGTGGAAAGTAGTTCAAATGGTGGCAGTAAGCTTGTATTCAATAAACTTATGCCCTTTTTGAATTAAATTGGAAGCAATTTACGTTGTGAGAATGAGAAAGTGTATCCAAAGAGTACAGCAACCTTTGGCTTGGGAGTAAGTAAATGTACTAAGCAGGGGTACAAATAGATTGTAGTGACCAATTCAAGCCCTCAGGTGATACCCTGCTCTTCAGGAGATGCTGTTCTTGGGTCTGATCATAGAGTATTAGTGTGCAGAATGATGTTCTGATGCTGACAGGAACTGTCTGCAATGTTGAGCGCTAGCATTTGACCTGATGCATAGATTTAGCATAGACTCTAAGATGCATGCAACATTGACCTGAGAATTAGAAGTTGAGAGTAGGAAGTGCAGGTTTGTGGGAATAAATATAGATGTTGTTGGCATTTAGAGGTGGTATTGGAAGGTGTATTGGCCAGACCTGGTGTGTGTCTTGGGTGATGGACAGAGGACAAATAAAACCAAGGCTATGCAAGCTCAAAGTGAAGGTTGATTCCCTTGCTGAGCCCTAAGTTCTGACCCAGCATGGACCTTGTGTGGCCTCTCAGTGAGAGAAGCACGATCCCCTGTCACGGCTCCTGTTCTCCAAAGCCGTCAGACTCCCAGACCTGACTTGGGGAACAACAACTCTCCAGGTTCTTCTCCTCGGCTTCCTTTCCCCAGGGAGAACAGGGGACAGAACTCTCAACTATTCAAACTTCACCAAAAGACCAATATGTTAACATTTCAACCATCAACAGTTCTTTAAAATAGCCACGTCCTGGCACATTTCTAACTTAAGGCATTCGGATCTGGCTGAAGAGCCCATGAGAGTATTTTAGGCATGGAAAGCCAAGACACTCTGGCAAACAAACTAACAAATACCTAAATGAAAGATCTCTGCAAGTGAGATCTCAGTAGAACCAATGGGCCATGTGTTGTCCAATGTGAATTAATGCTATAACTAGTACTCAAACAGTGTTTTACACTTTATGTTCTGTGTGGGTGCAAACTGATGAAATCTCTACTTAATAGATACCAAATCAATCTTCTGTATATAAAGATAATTGAAAAAGAACCTTGATGTGAATGGAGTGGGAGATGGGAGCGGTGTGGGTGGGAGGGAAGTTATGGGGGGGGGGGAAGAAGCCATTTTACAAATAAATAAATAAATAAATAAATCCTACAGAGCACAATTCCATGAACCAAAATTGACTTCTTCATTTCTCTAACCAAGTCTCTTTGGTTTCCTTTCTTTTGCGTCTGCTGCTGCTTCTTTCTCCTCTGATCAGAACTTTACTTACCTAACCCTACCAGTTAGGTCACCTTCTAAGAAGCACTAAGGCAACACTATGAAGTGGACCGTTGGAGACAGCAGTAGAAACAAGCAACCTCAATGAATTTCGGGTGTTTCACTATGGAGCTCTGTCATACAATTGGAAAGAACCTTTTTTGAGTTGCTTCAGGTAAAGTTTGGCATTTTGATATTGATAGTTTGGTGAAAGTCTATGAAAAGACTTCTGTATGGGTGTGTTTGTTAGCTTTTAATCCACACTACAATAAACCTCTTTTGCAACCATGGCTGTTTTGGGGGCTACTCTCAGTAGTTACCCCTTTGAATGAAGCAGTGGCAGGTGCATTGGTGGTTCAGTGGTAGAATTCTCGCCTCCCACGCGGGAGACCCGGGTTCGATTCCCGGCCAATGCAGGTGTGCTTTTTGCGTTTTGGGCATCTTTACCCTTCTCTGCAAAATTACACTGCATGGGCCGGTGCTAGGACCCTTGTCTAGGCGACAATGAACTGATGACATGTCCCCCCTGAAGCAGAAACACAATCTTAGTAGGATCTCAGAATTACTGCGCTCAATAAGCAAGTAAGGGAGTTTTTGCAGTTTGGAATCTTGATTCTTGGAGCCACTTCCATTACCACCTAGGCTCCTGGACGGTCCCTGAAAACTTCAAGAATGCCCAGGTCCTCAATCACGGACTGGACCTTGGGCTGAGCGCTGAGCTATCCCTGTGGAAGGAGATGAGCCGCCGAGCCAGCGGGAGCACCCGGGAGCCTGGGGCACAGACACCATGAACCAGATTTGTTGGCCTGGGTTGCAATCTCCATCTCCGTAAGTTCAGATGCTGTTCTGAGAATGGGTCCACGTGCCCCACAGTGTGTGCGTCAACAGGTGTTGGCCTGAAAATTACATCTTTAATGAAAGAAAACGAAGTGTGTATCTTTAAACAACAGTCAAATGTTGAGGAAGAACATGAGACCTCCTGACTGAAGATAAGCGACCTAAAATGTCCTTTCTCTTCCCTGAAAGAACCTCTATCCCCTGTCGCCTGAGAGCTGAGACTGGGGGAAACCACACATCCTGAGAAGAGGAGTTGAGTAACAAAGCAAACTGAATTCCCAACTGGTGAGGCCAAGGCAACTTAGGCTGGCTGACAAGGTCACAGCAGAAGGTGTCTCAGCAAGGCATGAGAATGACAGCTGTGGTCCTCTTGGTGGTTTTAGGTTTGATGGGAACTGCACTCTGCATAAGGAAGCCAGATCTTCCTGGTGGTCCTGCTAAGGATTGCTGTATTTCTACTTTTAGGGAGGAGCACTTAGTCTCATAATCCCCAAAATGTCCATTGCTTAGTAGAATGTTAATCAAGTCAAGTGTCAGAGTAGGAGAAGGGGTTGATGCTTTACACAAGGTTGAACTGTTTGTGGGAAAGAAGTAAAAGGCAACAGGCTCCTTGGTGTATACTTCCCACTAAAACAAAGATAAATGTTATTAAAGCTTCAATTCAATATGTGCTACACATACAACAATGCTTAGGATGTCAAAACGGTGGAGTAGCTCTAAGTGAACCTTTACATAAGTACAATAAAGAAATTAAAGAGTTACAGAAAGAACTACAAAAGAGGGGATACATTTTAAAGAGGGCCTGCTTTGAACTTGGGGCTTCTGGTAAAGATTAGTTTAGGAAGGTACTATTCTGGCTTGTGTAGCCAATTTCTGCATAGCTCGACAGCACTCCAGGCCTTGGCTTGTGTGGGCAACCCATTATCTCCCACCTGTCTGTGATTGTAACCCCTGCTCTAAATATGCCCCCTGAAAATCAAAGAAACTGTAACCAGATGTAAACATAGAATCTAGAGGCACCATAAAATACAAGGGCAGTAGTTCTAAGAAAATGGAAACAGACTTGCTATTGTAAGAAGAAAGAATCCTGTGTGATTTATGCTATGAAAATAAAGTCTGGTGCCTGAAAGCTAGAGCCGTGCCTTCAGCCTTGCTGTGAGTGTGTCCCACATTTCTTCCTGTGCCAACACCTCTCACACCTTCAGGAAATGCTGGACCGGCCGGAGCTGGACTCCGGCACCCAACTTGCATGGTGTCCACTGTTGATTGAGTTGGGAGTTGATTGAGAAGGGCTGGAATCATGGGAAGTGAAAGCGGCACATATGAGAAAAGCCAGGTGAAGACCCAGGCATTAAAGCTCTAATTTTTGCTGTGTTCTCCTTGCCAGTAAAGGAGCCTTTCAACACGCATTGGAGGGGATTCACTCAACTCTGCCTGGGGAGCCTTCAGTGCTCTCCTCTGAGGTAATGGCCTCAGAATAGAATGTTGAGTCCTCATGGGCTCACCCACACTTGTCTTCTAAACCCCTGAGGAGGTGCAGTATTTTCCAAAAGAGCTACGTGACTCTTCCAATGTACAAAGACACAGGAGATATATGTGGGAATTGATATTAAGGGTATAGGATAATAGTGAAGGAAACATAACATTGGATGGTTGGACTTCTGGAATGCCTTACTCACAGTTGTGGTGACGATGGCATGGTTTCTGGGAGGAATGTACCCATCAACAGACAATGGTTCTATCGAACATTAAGACTGCCACTCAGCCACTTTGGGTGTCTCATGCCTCTGAATCCACAAGCTAAAAAGGAAGCTACCATGCTGGCTAGGGTGATGGACCCTGATTGCCAAAGGCAAGTAGAACTGCATCTCCATCCATGGTGGAGGCAAGGCAGAGTTATGTCTAAACACAGGAGATCCCTTGGGCATCACTTAGAGCAACCGTGTCCTGAGATAAGTCAGTGGAAAACCAAACCAACTCAATTCAGACAGGATTGTTAATGATCCAGATACTTTAGGAATGAAGGTTCATGTACCCCCCCACACACACACACCAGGTAAATAACAAAGACCAGCTGAGGTGCTTGCAGAGAGCAAAGGAACATGGAACAGAGTGAAAGAAGGCAGTTACAAACCCCAGACTTGTATGAGACCAGTTGCAGAAACAAGCATGTAATGGTTACAAGTATTTCTCTCTCTCTCTCTCTCTCTCTCTCTCTCTCTCTCTCTCTCTCTCTCTCTCTCTTTCTCAAAACCCTTTAGTCTCTCTAGCTCATCTCCTTACTCCTACCACATAAGATGTATCAAGTTGACAATAGCATTGAAGTTACAGGATGCTAATGGAAAGTGATAGTTTTCTTCTGTTAGGCACCTGTGAAAAGGGGCCATGGACTTTATGTGGCACATGCTTATAGAGATGTTTCTGAATGGCAAGTTGAGAAAGATCCCACTAAGATTGTACTATTTGGTGGACAAGATACCAGGATAGGAGGTTGTTGACTTCTTTTCAGTAACATATTTGTAACAATGAACACAAACGCACTAACCCTCCTTTTAAAAGTAAAGCTTGACTCATCCCTGGGTGGGCTCAAAGTACCAACCTTTCAGTTAACAGCCAAATGCGCTAACCGATTGCGCCACCGAGACACGGGAAATATCTTGTTTACGGTGTCAGAATACACTAGGCATTCACTGAAAGCCTAGGTTTTGCCTCCTCGATGCAAGATAACTACCAACTCCAAGCTTCAGGAGTGTTTGGGACCCTGTCGCGTCCGTCCCGATAGAAACCCTGACACCAGAAGGGCTGCCGAGTGGCCTTGGCCCCGCCTTACCCCTCGCCTGCTTCGGAAACAGCGCCCCAGGGACGTCCGAGTCCGCGACCCAGCGCGGGAGCCGTGCTGGGGCCCACGGGGTCCGAGCGCGCCCGTGGGCTCCCGCCGGCGCTTCCCGCTCTGCCCGGCTGCGCTGGGCGGAGTCCGTGAGGTCGGTGTGACTGGTGCGGGTGAGTGACCGCGCCAAAAGCAGACACTGGAAAAGGAGCCGGAGAAAGCAGAGGCGTAGCTGAGACCTCCCAGGAGGCCTGCGTGGAAGCACCGGCCAGATCCCAGGGGTGGGAATCGTGACTGTGTGGAAGAAGAGGGAGGAAGAAGCGGAGACGCGCATGGGAGAGAAACGCTCAAGGATCTCTACTCGTCCAAGAAGGAGGCAGCGCAGAGAGTATTTTGCTTTGTTTTTGAAGTCGCAAAACGATAGGCAGCACAATGGTTGCCAGCAAGCTTCGCCAGCCTGGAGGTCTGCAATTGGAGCCCGGGTCACCGCGACGCCTTCCAGCGACAGCTAGCGACGGGACCGGTGTCGCTCGGCTTCGACTCCTGCAGCCACCGGCGCGGAGGGAGGTCCCTGGCCCGGAGCGATCCGAAGAGAAGTAAACCTCACCGTGCACAAACCCGGAGCCGGCCACTTCAAAGAAGGAAACTTGGACGTGCTCTTTGTCACAACTGGACGGGAGATACCCACAACGGTGAACTGCTGCCTCGCAGGGACCCCGCGGCATGAGCTTCCACCAATGAAATAATAGCCGTTCTCCCGGGAGAGTTATTTCAAATGCCAGTCGGAATTTTCCTTTCCTTTTTTTTTTTTTTCCAGGAAACCAGATTGAGCATTGAATGAATTTACAATAAAAGGCCAAATAAAAAGCCATGGTCCAGACTCCCTGTATCTTAGTTTTTATGGGAACAATACATTATTGCACTACAGTACACAGTTTAAATTACTGCACTACAGCACAGCACTTTTTAAAAAGAAGTAATTAGTGCAATATGTTTAATTTTGATAAATGCAGTCAGCATCCAGTTCAAGATACAGAAGATTACTATGATTCAAGAAAGGTGTGTGGAGCCCCTTTCCAAGCCAGCCTTTCTTCCCTCTCTCTCTCTCTTGGTTAATCACTAACCTGAGTGTTACCACCAGAGCTCACAATTGCCTATTTTTAAATTCATATCAACGATTGTACAAGGGTACTCAAAAAGTTTGTGGGAAAGGACACTCAAAGGTAAGTCTTTGCTGTAATTTTTTCTTTTTTTTGGAAATCCATGCAGATGAGCAGTCTTGAGAAAGTTCACACAAAAATAATTTAATTATATCATGAAAAATGCATGGATGTCAAAAATGTTTCACCAAAACAAATGTTTCAATTACTTTTTCTATGAAGTTTTTGAAGTGCCCTTTTGTACATTTTTGTATCTGGCTTCCCCCCACCCCGGGAAGTTATGCCCATTATGTTCATGAGATGTATCCAAGTTATGTGTATCATTTCTAAATGTTGGTCCCAAGGTTTCCTGAGCTTTTGATGGAAGAAAAAATAGGAAAGTCACTGAACTCCATATGGAATATTGGTCCTCCATGGCTGAAATAAATATCTTCCTAGGAATTTGTTTCTTAAACTCCAAATATTGTTCTGAATTAATTCAAAAATCACTTTAAAAAATTTTTTTTGACAGGCAGAGTGGACAGTGAGAGAGAGAGAGAGAGAGAGAGAGAGAGAGAAAGGTCTTCCTTTTACCGTTGGTTCACTCTCCAATGGCCATCGCGGCCAGCAAGCTGCGTCCAGCGCACCGCGCTGATCTGATGGCAGGAGCCAGGTGCTTATCCTAGTCTCCCCTGGGGTGCAGGGCCCAAGGACTTGGGCCATCCTCCACTGCATTCCTGGGCCACAGCAGAGAGCTGGCCTGGAAGCGGGGCAACCGGGACAGAATCTGGTGCCCTGACTGTGACTAGAATCTGGTGTGTCGGCGCGGCAAGGAGCCAGCATTGGACAAAAAATTTCTTTTTAATTAAGGTTTCTGCCAATACCATATATTCGAAGCAATCTAAATCAGTTTTCTATTTTGTGTAGACATGCATAGCTTGTCTGTAGTATAATTTAACTATCTAGCCCATAATTGTAGGTGAAGTAACACCTTGACAGTAGGGATTTCATTTTGGAGAATCTGAGACTCCATTCTGGGAAGGTTCCCCCCCCACACACACACACACACCGTGAGACTCTGGTCTGAAACTATGATCTAAAACAGTTGAACAAGGGCAGTCCACTACATCACACTTGGCAGAGCACAGAAACCCCCTAGCATGATCCCTCAAGCTTGGAGGTGGATAGGCTGCACCTGGGTTAATGATAAAAATGTAATTTGTCTATGTCCTGCATATGATTAAAACCAATACCTGCATTAATGTCAAGATTATAAGTGGAATTGTTAAGATTGTAACTGGTATTGTCAAGGTTATAATTGATACTAGTTTCCCATAGGTTTTAGGTCAGCATGACCCCAGTTGCTATGTATTCCCCCTGTTCCTAGCAACCATGAATTCCCCTCCTGGTTTTGTGGTTTTTGCCTTTATAAACCCTGTTGCTTTGGGCTTCAGGGTCGAGAGTTTTTTGGGCATGAGCCCACTCTACACCTCGACAATAAAGGACCATCAAATCTTATCAATATGTGGTGCTCCTTTGTTTACACTCGCTGAGGCACAACATAGGCATCACACCCCCCTCCAACCTTACAAAGTCAATGAACAATAGGGAAATGGTTGTATCCACACAAGTATCTTTATGGGATCGGAGCAATTATGTCTCTGGGGGCAAGCATTTAAATATGAGTCCCACTGTTTTCTTTTTAGGAAAAGAATGACTCTGTTTCCGCCCGGTCTCGAACCGGGGACCTTTCGCGTGTTAGGCGAACGTGATAACCACTACACTACGGAAACCACCGGCGAGCCAACCATTAAAATGTACCTGGAAAATCACTTCGGCGTCCTATTTGCAATTTCGGAAACTGAACTACATTTCTAGATTAGAATAAAATGAGCTCCAAGAAAATACCAATTGACCCCAAAAATAAGGAGCCTGCGACATCCAAAGAACCAGGGACTCCACCTGAGACGCCTCGGGCCTGAGCTGGCTGTGGGATCCGGCGTCTCCCTAAGCGATTCCGGGAGCAGAACCGCGCTCTGGGGGCGTTCTTCGCTGACTGTCTAGCCCCGGAAGCTGAAGGAACTGCGGGTCATTTGCGGCCGAGCCATGGGCGCGTCCCTCACGGCCTTCGTGGTCTTCTTGGCTCCGGCCGGGCCGTCGGTGCTCCTGGCTCTACGCAGATGGCTGGCGCTGGGGTCCAGCGGAAGCTGCGGGACCCCGTCTTCCCGCCCTCCCCGACCCGGCGGGGCTTCACCTGCGCGCTGTCCCTCGCGGGCCTTTCGCCCGACTTCTGCTTGTCGTCCTCCCGACAAAGGCGCCACAGCCATCCGCCCCGGTTGCAATCTGACCCTTGCGTCACAAGCTCAGGGGGTAGTTAGCAAAGGTTGCGTGTTAGGGCATTCGGCTGTTGGAAAACTCGGAACACCCACACGTGTGCTTCCCCGCCTGGACTGAATTCGAGTGAGGACCAGGCCGCGAGATGGAGAGTGGATCGCTGGGGTCTCAGGGCCACCGTGCGAGCTAGGACGCAGGAGAGCACAGGCTTGTCTCGCGGTCAGGGCAGTTTCCCTTCACCCGTTCTACCAGAATCCCCGTTTTGGGCTTTGTGATGATCCCGCTCAGCAGCTCTGCAAACGCGGACTCCCACGCGGGCAGTGTCTGGAGAACCTCAAAGTCCGAGGTTTCCCGGAGCCTCACCCGAGAGGCCTGCAGCAGGGTTCCAACCTAGCCAAAGAAGCGCGGTCCTATCCCGCTCCTTCCTCTCCTTCTCACTTGAACTTGAAGGTAAAAATGAAGCTTGGATAGAACGAGCCCTTTTCTCCAGCACTTAACCTCAGTGGTCACCGCGTGTGCTTCACACCCAGCAAGTTCAAGTGCTCCCGCTGCGTGTTTGTGAACGCCACAGCTCCCTAGACTGAAACTGGAGGGCCGAGATCCAGCGGATGCCCTGGTGGCTTCAGATTAGACAAGGTCGTGACTTTTCCCACCCCTTCCCTCCAACTGTCTGTCACTTCTATTTCTATTTCGTGTAGACATGCATAGCTTGTCTGTACTATAATTTAACTATCTAGCCCATAATTGTAGATGAAGTAAAATCTTGACAGTAGGGATTTCATTTTGGAGATCCTGAGACTCCATTCTGGGAAGGTTCCCCCCCCCCCCCCCCCCAACACACACACCGTGAGACTCTGGTCTGAAACTATGATCTAAAACAGTTGAACAAGGGCAGTCCACTACATCACACTTGGCAGAGCACAGAGCACTTCTCCCATCCACAAGAGATCACAACCCCCGCGCGTTTCCACGAACACGTCAGAGTCCTTGCTGGACGAGAGAGGGCAGTGTCCGTTCTCCTGCGGGAGCAGCACGGGCGCCAGCCTCTGGGGAACCCGCACTCCCTGCGGGCCCGCACGCCTGCGCCTCGCCGCGCCCCCGCGCATCCCCGAAGGAGCCGCTGGAGCTCCTCCGCGGGCCGCCCCGGGAGCTGCCGGGTGCCCGCCGCTCCCACAGGAGCCGCGCAGCCAGGGCCCCGCCACGGTCCCTGGGCCCGGGACAGGCCAGGCAGAGGCTGAAGGGGAGGACAGAACCGACGAAGGCGCGCAAGGACAGCCCAGTGCCACTCCCGGGGGGCGCGAGGGACATGGGTCTCTTCGACTTGGTCCGCGCCTGGGGAACTCAGGCCTTGCTTGAGAGAGATTCCCTCGGGCGTCTGCGTCCCTGCTTGTGTGTGCGTTGTCGTCGGAGCTCGTAGCAGCTCAACTCTCAGCTATTGTACCCTGGGCGCCTTCGGGTCTCCCTCCCGCCGGCCACCCCCGGGTGCCCTAGTGCCTGCGCACACCTCCCCGGAGGCCCGCTGTCTTCTCCCCAAAGCTGCGTGGTTTCTGAGTGCAGCCGGGACGCAGCCCCTGACTGCACACGCACCTGACAGCTTTGGAAGGCGCGCTGCCTGTGGTGTGGTTCGCCCTTTGGCAAGAATCCGGAAGGGGCGGCCTCCCAGGGCTTCCCTGAAGCGAGGACGAATCGCAGACGTGGGTAGGTGCTCTAGGAGCGCAGAACAGCCTTGCAAATGCCAGGAAACAAACGTAAGCGGTGGCGCTGCATATCCTTGGTGGTCTAGTGGTTAGGGTTTGGCGCTTTCACCGCCGTGGCTCGGTTTCTATTCCCGGTCAGGGAAACTAGGTTTTGCAATGTCCTCTCGGACGCACGAGGTGTCCTTGAAAGCTCAGCGATAGGAGCTCTGTCTTCGGACGCCTGAAACTCTCCTGAAGGGGAGAAGTAGGCTGGTCCCTGGCTTGGCCAGGTCACACAGCTCTGCGGGATGCACATCAGCACGGCCTGGACTTGCTGGACGCCCATTCTGCTTCCCACCTCCACTTTTTCCTCCTCTCATGGAACAAAGCAGACAACTAGAAACCTAGCGGAAATATCTTTCTTAAAGAATCTGAAGTTGCTGGGGGACTGCAGGCAGACTCCTGGAAGAATGGGGTCGCTCTTCCAGTCTCACAGATGTGGCTGAGAGCAAAGCTCGGTTGTCTGCTCATTTCGAGTTGCTGGACAAGGTCGCGGCCACCACAGCAGCTGGGAAGACAAGGGGGTTGGAGGAAATCTCAGAGAGGAAAAAGGCAGGAGGCAGTTCCAGGCCTGTGTGGAGCTGCGCGAGTTTGGGTGGCTCCAGGCAGTCCCGCCACAACTAAAGGGACCCAGAGAGACCTCAGCTGCCATCTGCTGAGGGGAAATGGGCGCAAGCACGTGGGTCTCTCCTACCCGTGGGGAGAATGGATTAGGCAGGTTTGGGCCTGACCCAGCCCCAGCTGTTGTGCGCATTTAAGGAGTGAACCATTGGATAGAGGTCTTCTCTCTATGCCTCTCATTTTCTCTCATCCAAGGCCCCTCCCACACCAGGGCAAGTGTGGGGGAAGTGTCTTTCTGGTGCTTCCCTGAATCAGCCTGCTAGCCTAGAGGTCTGGTAAGCCTGGGGCTTCCTGTGATTCCAAGATGTCCAGCTTTATGGTGGATTGCCAAAGACAAGTCAGTGGACAGGAAAAGTTCATCTTCAGAGAAAGAAATCCAAACAAGACTGAAGTTTGTGAAAATGCCCAGTGCAATCTGGGCACAGGTCTCAGTCTGTGGGCTGCACTGAAACCTTTAGGATGGAAATCTGGGCTCCTCAGGAAGACTTTCGACATCAGGAGTGAAGAGCCATCTCTCAACACGCTTTGCAAAGATTCTATGACTGTTCACTTGGGAGCGGGGAGGGCGGGGCGCCTCCGGTGGCGTTACGGCAAGGGCGGAGCTATGTAGATAGAGCGATGCAGAGGCTGCTGGTCCGGGACCTGCTGCAGATTTACGACTGCTTTACCGTGCTGTGGGAGAAAGCGCGGGACCGCTGCCGGCACATAGGTGCGCTGTGCGTGCCTCAAGTCGAAGGATGCCCGGGCGGAGAGGGTTGCGGGGCGCAAAGTGTGCGCGTGAGAAGAGTTCGGGCCGTGTGAAGCTGTGCGATTTCCCCAAATGTTGGAAACTCGACTGCAGATTTTGTGGTCGTGGGGTACTTCCGTTGCGCTCTCCCCGGGCTTTGATCAGTTGAAGAGCAGGTGACTTCTAGGTTGCAGTGTGCAAGTCCTCACTGCAAAGCAGCTTACGTACCTTTCAAATCCTACGCTGGGTAAATATTGTCGGCTAGTCTCCGTTACACAATCAAACATCCCTCAGTTCCTGAACTCTCTTGCACCTTCCTCTCAGGGTAATTTTAACAAACATTTAGCACAAGAATGTTTTTCTTCTTTTATTAAATATGCCTTTGCTTGCAAAGAGTACTTCATTGACCGTTCTATGGTGGTTTTTGCAAAACCCGCTGGGCGGAGCCTAGGGCCAGGCCAGGTGCTCTCTCCTGGGACCTGTAGAAGGGCCTCTCCCCTGCTCCTCCCGCCCAGAAAGCCTGGGTGTCCTGGATTAAAAAAAAAAAAAAAATCTTTTTTAGCCACTCGAGTAGGTCCTACACCGACATTGCCGGGATCCAAATCGCGGTCCAGACACTGGCGTTTCCCACCTGTCCCCGATAGCCGTGAGTGATTTCCCTACGGGCTCAGGTTTCAGTCCCAGTAGGACCAAGGGCGTCCTGCGTGCCTCGCCCCTTCGTTCACGGCGGGGGTAGGAGCCCCAGGCTAGCCCAGGATGAGAATCCCCCAGGCTCGGTCATCTCCCTGGGGACCCGGCCGGTATAAAGAACCCGTTTCTGGAACGCGGACTCCAGAGAGTGCAGCAGAGCTGGAAACGAGACCCAGAGCATTCTGTACTCTGCAGAGAGGCCTTCTAGCAGGCGGCAGGGCCTCGGGAGCGGTAATAAATCCCATTGAAACAGTCAAAATGGCAGTTCAGTAAGTTAAAGGCAAAGGTCCCACCGAGATTTGAACTCGGATCGCTGGATTCAGAGTCCAGAGTGCTCACCATTACACCATGGAACCGGCCTCCAGCTATAGGTGCTCTGGCGGCTTGCGGACCTGGCCCGGGCTCCTGAGGCGTGAAGGCCACGCGGCTGCCCCGCGGCTGCCCGACCTGCCTAAGCACCGGTTGCCTGCTTGCGTGGCGCACAGTGGGGCTCCCGCTCGCCTCTCGGCAGTGGCCGGGCTCCGGAGCCTGAAACGTCTACCTTCCAAGCCGGCGGTTGCAGGGGGAAGATTCGGTCCCTGTGCCCTTGCAGCCGAGTTTCTGCGACCTAATTGGTTAGCGCGTTCAGCTGTTAGCTGAAGGCCTGGTGGTTGGAGCACATCCAGGGACAGCTGCTGTTTTTTTTACCCGGCTCTGCACGCGGGTGAGCACATTGTTGCTCTTGTCTCTACTTGTCTGCTGTCCCCACAAAGGCCACCTCCCCACGTCATTCCACTCTCCTAGACCACCTGCTGGGAGCCCAGGGACTGAAACACACACCGAAGGAACCCAGTCCTGGGGCCCAGTGGGCTGGCACCGGTGAGGTCCATTTGTGGGACTTGCATTTGACAGCTGTGATACAAGGCCGACAGCAGTGTTCAGTCCCCATGTGTGCCTCAGTAGTGCTTGCTTTATCAACAGCGTTCTCACCATTATAAACAATAATTTGTAAAAATAAGTTCCTGTACTCTGTGCAAGTACTTTCAAACTCTTCTGAAGTCTGGTCGGCTTCATGAGAACACCACAGTGGTCGTTGTATTGTGCACTGGGAGATGTATCATGCATGTCTTTTGCCCCTGTGCAGCTGTGTCCACAGTGTAGCGTTGCCTGTGCTACTGTTTCCTTACGGCTGGTACACAGGGCTTTGAATATCAGCCAACTTGGAAACTGCTCTTTTTCTGGAATGGCACTAAGTCATATTCCAGGTGGTTTATGAACTCCATTAGTGTCCCTCTCTTCACTTACTTGTCAGCACAAGCTTACTGTTCAGGGATCTCTGAAACTCCAACAAGGGGAATACACCCACACACACACTTAACTAAGAGCCTGGTCCTCATGATCCCTTGATCCCTTGGTTCTTATGTTTCTCTCATGAGCAGAAACAGAGCTCTTTACTCCTGCATGCTGAACCTGGGTCCTGGACCAAGGCTTTTGTTCTTTCTTTAACTTTTGCATCGTGATTTCTCCCACCAGGGGCATCGCTGGGGGTTTATGAGAGTGATGTTATCAAGTGAACTTCTGGGGTGATCTCTGTTAGGTGGGGATTGAAGAGATGCATTCTCTGTTGATGGCGCGTGACAGGAAAACCAGTCTGCGAGTCTGTACTGATTGTCCATTATCCTGGAGAGGCTGGTATTTCCTGGCATTTGAGCCTGCAGCAGTGAGAAGCTGTTCACGTCTCCTCTTTCCAGTGTGTGGTGAAATTATTATGGCCTATAGCTGTCAAGCCAGAGCTTTTTTTTTTTTTTAATAAGATTTATATATTTATTTGAAAGGAGAGTTACAGAGACAGAGAGAGAGGGAGAGAGAGAAAAATCTTCAATCTGTTGATTTATCCCCTAAATGACCTCAAGAGCTGGGGCTGGTCCAGGCTGAAGCCAGGAGCTTCTTCCGGGTCTCCCACATGGGTGCAGGGAACCAATCACTTGGGTCATCCTCCACTGCCCACCCAAGCCCTTCTAAGCAGCACCATCTAAGACCTGGGCTCTAAAGCTCTCCTGGGAGAGAAGGCAAAGCTCTGGTGTCGTGGCCACACACCAGTAAAGAAAGCACCAAAAATTCCAAGGAAAAAGCAGAAGAGAGGGTGGGCAAGGGGTTGGGAGCCACAGGATGCACTCAGCACATCTGGGGTTCCAGTTATTAAAACTGTCGGCTGCCTGAACCTTCAGAGGGGGCGTGGGACCCTCACAGTGCCCTGAGAATCCTCTGGGGTAGGGGTGGGTTAATGTAAATATATACTTTCAACCGGGATGCCTGAGGAATATTGACAGTATCAGCTTGGTTTGAGATCCAGATGCGGATTTAAATTCAGTTTCCCTCCACCAGTCAGTGGGTTCTGCCGCTGTGTTCCCATAGGATGGGAAGCCAAGCAGGCCCCTCCTCAGCTCCCCTCTGGAGCTCACAAACCAGAAAGCACTGGTTCAGGTCAGCCTAGGCAGAGGACTGAGGCCTATGGAGAAGATTCACTGTAAGAAACCCTGAGGGGCCTACACTGTGGTCTGAGGCGCTGGCTTCCCCATAGTCTCCAGTACGTGTCCCGGCTGCTTCCCTGGATAGCGGCAGAAGATGGCCAAGTCCTTGGGCCCCTGCACCCACCTGGGTATTTGGAGAAAGCTCCTGGCACCTGGCTGTGGATTGTCTCAGCTTCAGCTGTTGAGGCCATTTGGGGAGTGAACCAGCAGAAGGAAGACTTCTCTCTGTGTCACCATCTTTCTCTAACTCTGTAGTTCAAATCAATAAACAAATATTTAAAAGAAAAGAAGAGAAAGAGAGAGAGAGAAAGAGAGGAAAGAAAACCTGGAAGTATTTCCCTCCTGTGAATCTGGCGGGAGCGGGTTGACAATGGTTACCACGAATGGAGAAGAGAGAGGATGTCTGGTTGACATGAGCCCTCATGTTTCTGATTGTTCTGAGAAAGCAATGGAAGCCCACCCACATCTTTGGGACCCTCAACCCATATGGGAGTCCCAGGAAGAGCTCTTGGCTTCTGATCAGCTGGCCATTGTAGCCATTTCTGGCCATTTTAGTCATTTTGGGAGTAAACCAGCAGATGGAAGACCTAGCTCTCTCTGCCTCTCTCTAACCCTGCCATTCAAATAAATAAGTAAATCTTTGAGGAAAAATAAAGAAAAATTAAACATTTAATCTAGGATCCTACTGGTAGCTTTGTGATCCGCATGGAAGGAAGGCCTATATTTCCGGGAACGGAGAGGCCTACTTCCGGGGAAGAAAGTCCTTGTCAAGGTCCCTGTGGGTGCAAACTTTTTACTTGTTATCTAATGATTGAAACTGCTTTCTAAGTTTTCATTTGATATTGCTATTGTCAGTAAGTGATCTGGGACTGGCACCCCTTGACTTGCATCCTCTGGTCTGCTTTAACAAACACCAGGAGGAAGAGAAAGCTGGGCATCAGAAATGTGATGATAGGTGGCAGGTGTATTAATGGCTGTTCTGTACAGTGATCTGCTCTCAAGGAGACCCAACAGACCAATCCACTGCAGTGGCTTTCAGTGTGGCAAGCCTGGGCTTCAGCAGAAATCAGCTTGTGAAGAGCCCTGGCAGCTCTGCCAGCCAAGAGTTGGATCACTGGAAATGGACCTGCCCTGGAGTTGAAGGACACCCAGGCCAGAGCCACAGATCTTATTGGCTCTAAGCTGAAAAGCCCTTCACTCGGCCCAGCTTCCAAGGTGACCACTGCTGCTGAGAGGGGACGGCCAAGTAGGGTCAGCAACATTACAGGCAGAACTGTAAATTTCCTGTTAGAGATGCCATCTGCCTTTACCTGGCCAGCTCTCCTCCCAGACCAGCTAGGTAATGGAAGTCAACAGGGTGCCTTCCCCAAGGAGGTTCACACTTCCCTTAGGAAGTACCCTATGTGAAGAGATAGATAAGTCTGGGCCTCTTAACTTACAAGGCCTAAAGCCCACCAGATTATTTTCAAGCCCCTTCTGTCAGGTTCTGTTTGTCTCTCAATCAGAGAACTTATTCGTGGCTTAGGTAGTATCTTTCTTGGGTCCTCTAATAATGACTCTGTCCTTTGTTCTAGACCCTGTCTAGCCCACTCCGGTCTCATTCCTTTGTAATCATAGCCTCTACTCTAACATGAATGGCTCTACTCCCAACCTGTGTGTACTGATGGTCCTCTCCCACATTTAATGTTGTATGATTATTCAGAATTTCTCTACAGACAAACCCCTCTACCTGCAAAAGAGTGACCCTTCTCCTGGTCTCAGCTGGGATCAGATTTAAACCACATCCATCAAACCATCCTCACAAGGGTCCGGAGACCCCCCCTCATTTCCTCTCCTCTTTGAAATCCTTTCATTACCTGGTTAATGCCACTCTTAGGATCATTGGTTGCTATTCTCACCTTGATTTGTATACTACACTGTCTGTCTAAGTGTTTACAGCAGGTGATAATGGAATGAACCAAGGCCTTCAACAACCAGGCAGTCAACCAGATGCTTCTCCATCCATACATGCCTGTTCCTGCGGAGCTCCAAGATACCCCCAGCGGGCCCCTGTAGATGACACCCCTAGTCAGCAGGAAGTAGCCAGAGAAACTCATCGTTGCCCCCTTTCCTATCATCAAAAGGTGGGGATGGTAGCTTTGGGATCCACAAGGAGGGAAGGCCTACACTTCCGGGAATGGAGAGGCCTACTTGAGGGAAGAAAGTCCTTGTCAAGGTCAATGTGGGTGCCTAAAGGTCAACCAATGAGGATCAGACCCGCCTCAACCTTTAACCCCCATGTCCTGAATCTATGAAAGGAGCTCTCCCAATCTCTGAAGCGTGATTTCCCTGGCCTCCGTTCTGTTGCTCTGTTGGGACCGGGAAACCTCGTCCAGGAGCAGAACCCCAATAAAAGCCTGTGAATTAATTGATTCGTCTGCCTGGGAAGATCTGTTACACACCAGACACCTTACACCTACATCCAGTGAAAATTTCAAAAACGAAATCTGGCAGCCAGCCTTGGGGTGTAGAGGGCTAAGCCAGTGCCTGCAGTGCTGGCATCTCATATGGCCACTGGTTGCATTCTGGGCTTCTCCACTTCCAATCAAGCTCCTGCTCATGGCCTGGGCTCCTGCCACCCACATGGGAGACCTGGATGATTCTCCTGGCTCATGCATCAGCCCGGCCCAGTGCTGCCATTGCAGCCCCCAGGGAAGTGAGTCAGCAGATAGAAGATCTCTCCCCGTCTCCCTCTCTCTCTGTAACTCTGACTTTGAAAATTAAAAAAAAAAGAAATTAGGTTTGTTTCCTGCCATGTTCATCAAGATGAGGTCAGTCTTCTGTACTCTTTCTTACTGACTGTAGATGAAACCCTAAAAATAATAACTTGAAGGAATTACCTGAGCACTCTGAGAAGTTACAACGCATGTGGATGAAGTGCCACAGACAAGAGCAAAAGAATGACCTAGGGCAGTAACGGCATGGATCTCCCTCCTGTGAGGCGCTCTGGGGGAAGAAGGGCCTTTGGAGCTGCAGCCACTTACCCGCCGTGAGTTTTCTGGCAAGGCTCTCTGCCAGCTGGCTTCCCTGGGCCAACTGCTCACAGAACCTCTGTCCAAGGTGGCAGGCAACATCCGTGCTCCTGAGGAGGCCCTCAAAAGCCTGGCCCATGTCCTTCAGGTGCTGGGTGAATAGGGAGCAGACCTCTCTCCCTTCCTGTCTCTTGCACCTTAAGCGGGTGAGTTCTCTAGCCCGAGCCTGAGCTAGGGAGTCTTGTCTCCTAAGGTGGGGAAGAAGGCAGAAATGTAAGAGTGAATGACAGCTCACAGGATCCTCGGCAGAGCCATCCACTAGAATGGCCCAAGGGCAGCGTCCGTGGTGTGTGCTGGTGTGAGTTGTGAGGCTTGCCTTGGCAGGGGGAAAGAGCAGGGAGCCCTGCGCTTGTTTGTTTTTACTATGATTAAGATGCCCTTTCAGTCCCTCAGCTCAGCCCGCATCCATGGAGTAAACAGCAAACAGTATGCCCGTCCTGCCAGGAACATTTGTGTTGGGCTGCGTACTGCCATGATGAAGCTGTTTCAGAGCAGAGCCAGAGTCCGGGCAGGAGAAAGCTACACAAATAATGAGCTACACACACGTGAGGGCACTGTGCCGATGGTGGTCTTGCCTGGTAAGTTCCTCCACTCACCAAGCTGCTCAGCTCTGAGGGGTGAGTGATACCAGATACAATTAGTATCTCTGTAACTCTTCTTCACATCTAAGGGGGGAGGGGGTGTAAAGAGAGTCGGGAATGCAGATCTCACTCTAACTTACTTGTGGGAGGACCTTTGTCAGCAGCCACAACTCGCAGACTCCTTAGAGACAAACGTGAGGCCCAAGATGCCAGGGGTCTGAGCCCAGGCACTGCCGTGCACAGATGCCGCTGCAGAAGTGAGGCCAGAGGCCCGAGCCCGCCAGGGAACGGTCTGAAGTCACAATAGCAGAACTAGAAGGTGGGGGTGTCGTGGACTCTCAGGAACCCCTACGTTCCAGTTGTCAAAGGCAGGCTGATGCCCAGGGCCACTGTGTTCTTCTGCTCACCCCAAATGGGCAACACCCCCTCTGCAGCACACAGGCCTGTGCAATGGGGTCTGCTGGCCTAGCCACTGAGGGGATGAGGGACAGGCAGGCAGGGGGCAGAGCGAGCCCCTGTCATCTGTCCTCACTGTCTCTGCGCGAGGCTCCGTGGGCTTCGGACGCCAGGGTCGGGCTCCACGCGTCTCCTCCTCCTCCTTCTCGCGGGTCCTCAAGCCCCGTCCCCTCTTGGCGCGCGCCCCCAGCGCCACCCGCAAACGGCACCCCGCGGGCCTCTCGCGTCCAGCACCGGATGCCGAGAACTTGCGGGGAACTCGGCGATGAAAAGCGGCTCCCTTTGCACGCGGCCCTTCGTGACTTCAACACCCTGGGGGCTTCCAGGACTGGGCGAGGAGACCACTCAGCCTGGAGTCCTTGGGTCCCCCGGGGCGCCCGTGACGGCCAAGCCCTGCTCCCGGCGAAGGACCCGAGAGCGGCCGTCACCGCGACCCTGAACCCGGGGAGTCCCGTGCTGCACACGCGAAGCTTCCGAGCGCCTGCGGGAGGCAGGGGCGCCGGGGACGGCGGGGGCAGGGTGTTCCCGGCGTGGAGGCGGCGCCGACGCGGGCGCTGTCGACCTCGGGTCCGCCCGCTCCGGCGGGCCGCGGACTCGGGCGTCTGCGGGGCGCGGGCTCCTGCGGCGGGCGGGCGAAAACCACGCGGCTCCGCGCGGCTGCCCGACCTCCCAACGCACAGGTTACCGCGCGGCGCCCAGCGCGCCTCCTGCTCGCCCGTCGGCGGTGCCCGGGGCTCTGGGGCTCGCAGCGTCGCCCCAGAAGGCCAGCGGCAGCCCGCGGCAGGCGCCTGTGGAGGGCGCCGTCCCGGTGCCGGCAGCAGCTGTGTCTCTGTGGCGCAATCGGTTAGCGCGTTCGGCTGTTAACCGAAAGGTTGGTGGTTCGAGCCCACCCAGGGACGACCCCGGCACTTTTACTCCGTTTGAGAATAAATCAGTGAAATGCCCTCATATCAAGCACCCCTCCCGTCATAACTAGATTCTCGGAAACCAGTTGAGGGGTGCAGATCGAGTTTCCCTTGTGAATTGCAGGGGTCAAGCACCTCCCCAGTACAACTGCTTCCCATAGATGGGGCAAGATTCGCGCATAGGAGGATGGCATATCCGGAGAAGCATCTGCTTCTTCACTGGTGGGGTTGTAGGCACAATGCAAGGGCGACTTGGAGGTTGTGTCCAAGTCTGAACGTTCCTTCAGGATACACAGCAGTTTCTTTCTTTGTTTTTTATCCATGACCTGCTAGCTGATTGACTTGTTGTATCTCTCCTCCCCTCCATTCCCCAGCCTTGTAAGGAAATGTAGGCTGTCATGCACTTCTGCTATGGGAATCTATCTCAACATAGATATTACCTGTGGCAGATACTGCAGGGGCGGTGCCCGTAGCAATTAGGCCATCCGGACCTCTCTTCGGAGATGAGAGACTCTTCCCCTGTTGAGCTGGTAGCTCACGTGGGCTCAGGTTTCTGTTGACTCTCAGGAGCACAAGTTGAGTCTGACTTGATAGGACATCTCTCTCTCTCTCTCTCTCTCTCTCTCGCTCACTTTCTCTCTCTCCCCACTTCCCTCCCACACCTCCAACTCTCTCTTAGTCGTGTTTCCTATTCTCCCACTGGCGGCATCTCTATGAGTTTCTAGTTTGATGTTATGAACTAACTTCTCTGGTACCTGCAGGGATCCATTCCTTATATGTGGGTGAGTATCTTCGATTGCCTATCATCCTGTGCATTTTGGTAGTTCTTGATGTCTGAACCTGCAGCGATGAGAAGAGGCTCCCATTTTGTCTTTCTAATATTTGGTAAAAATCTTGTGGTTCCATCAATAGATAGGGAAAGGCTGTCCACATGTATTCAAAATAGCCTTAAAGGGAAAACAACAAGTCAAATGTCCAACAACAGTTGAATAAATACCAGCCCCCATGCCACTCATCTGCAAGGAGAACCTCCTGGTAAAGATTCTGGGACTTGGGCAGCACAGCAGAACAGAGGGCGCTGGTGCCCGCTGAGCCGGTCTTTCCATGGGCGCCTGACCTTGCTCCACCCTCCGCGTTCCCGCGTCCTCATCACCGAAGGCGGACGATCCAGTCGCGGGTTCAACACCTCGGCGGGAATGCCCCCTAGACGTTTCCTCAGTGTGAGACACTTTAGCTGCTTTTTTGAGGATCTAAAGCGTTGGCGTCGGTAATCACTCAGGCGCAGGGCGGGCCCTGCGAGACGCCGGAGCCCCGCAGGGACAGGTGTGAGCGTGGTTATCGGCTCCGCGGGGCAGCACCGCCTAGCGTCCCGGACCCCCGGCAGGATCCGCGCCGTCAGCGTGGACGTCGTCTTCGTGACACCAGCGGCGCCCCGTCAGGATGACGGTCTGCGGCCCCGGGGCGCCTTCTCCAGCTTCATGAAGACGGGATCTGTGTGCTGCTGGCTTCGACGTCCGATCGGCATCCACTGAGTCCACTTTTCATTTCGAGTTCCCTCATGAAGATACGCGGGTTTGGAAGGAAGGACCCGGGCTCCTGGCTGACCCTAAATGTTCCGTGCATCGAGAGCGATGCTTTCGAGAAGGGTCGGGGCTCTGCTCGGCGCCTCCATGGATGGGGGTGTGAGGGACTGGCGGGCACAGCTGTCCCTCTGAGCTCGCCGAGGGCTCCTAGGTGGTGCAGCTGCAAGCCGCGGGGTGGGCGGGGCGTCTCTGGCGGCGTCTCCGACAGGACGGGGCCATGTAGATGAGGAACGCAGGGGCTGCTGGTCTGGGACCTGCTGCAGATTCACGACTGCTTTCCCGTGCTGTGGGAGAATGCGCGGGATCGCTGGCGGCAAATACGTGTGCTGTGCCTGCCTGAGAGCCAAGAGGGCCCGGCGGTGCGGGGCGCAAAGTGAGCGCGTGTGAAGAGTGCGGGGCGTGTGAGGCTGTGCTGGGGCGGAAAGTCACCAACTCATACTTACCTGGCAGGGGAGACACCATGATCAGGCAGGTGGTTCTCCCAGGGCGAGGCTTGGCCATTGCACTTGTGGCTGTGCTGACCCCTGCGATTTCCCCACATGCGGGAAACTCGACTGCAGAATTTCTGGTAGTGGGGGACTGCGTGCGCGCTCTCCCCTGGCTTTCTTTTCGTTCAAAGAGCAGGTTGTCGCATGCAGTTTACTCATGCCCTTTGAGAGCGTTTTGCTCTGCGAGAGCATTGGGCTACTGCAGCTCTTTTGGCTTCTAGACAAGCGGCAGATACACTGCTTTATACAATCAAACCGTAACCCTGCAAAACCCCGAACACCAAAGCCAAGCTTTTCTTCCTCCAAAGAAATACAAGGGATATTGCAAAGAAGATAAAATCCTTTAGTGACTGTTCACTGGTGTTCTTTGCAGAAGCTGCTGGGCGGAGGCCAGACGAGGCAGGGCTGGATGCCCTCTCCTGGCCTGAAGAACGGCCTCTCCTGTGCTCCTAGCCCAGAAACAACCCAGAAAAAAGAAATGCCTGTCTGCATTTGGGAAAGAAGAAGGAAAAAAAAAAAAGAAGAAAAAAAAAGGTTTTCCTCAGACTGTTCAGACCGGCACTGACCGACCGGCACTGACCCACCTCCGCAGTCCTGATACTGGAATTTCCCAGCTGCTCTCGAGGCCAGGGTGATTTCCCTAAGAGGGATGTGCCCCGCAGAACTGCCTGCCTGTCCTTTAAAAGGATGAATGGTGGAAGAAACGCGGGATTGGATAGAAATGCCTTTCAAACTGTAAAAAGGAAACCAAAGGTCCCACCGAGATTTGAACTCGGATCGCTGGATTCAGAGTCCAGAGTGCTCACCATTACACCATGGAACCCAGGTGCTGCGCCTCCCATGAGTCTTTCATCCAGCCTGAAGTCCAATTGCGCTCTAAGCAGAACCAGCTACTGGGGAAAACAGCTCCACAGCGGGAAGACCTGTGCTATGTCCAGGGAGGTAAAGGCAGGCAAGGTTGTGATACTGAAAGGAAGAGGGCTCGTTCCACCCACTGCTTTCCAGCAACTGTCCTTGGCCAGGAGGAGCAGTCAGGAGGGTGGGGTCAGCCCTGGGTGGACGGGCTTGCCGGCAGGTGTCCTCCGGAAGCCTGCTCTGGGTGCAGCTGCCCTGGCCTTTCTGCAGGGCTGTGCTCTGGCAGAGCTTGGTCAGCGTCCTGGTCGTCGCCCTGCGAGCATGAGATAGATGCCTGCTCCCATAGTGGCACAGCTGTATCCTTTTCCTAAGGGTTGGACCCCAATGCCTCTAGCTTCTCCCGATGGTCACACTCACCAGAGCGCTTGTGAGAGCCAGCACAGGGTTCCCCCTGACTGGTCCCAAGGCATTTCTGATCCCACACGCAGGGCTTGAGGAAGGAGCCTGCCCAGGCGGGGTCACCTGTCCTGCTGTCTCTCTGCTCTCTCCCTTGCCTGACTGCCAGCATTGCCTTTGTGCCTCATAGGAGGAGGCAGAGAAGAGCCCTTGCAGCCTCCATCGTGAGCCACCTCCCCTCTCCCTTAGCCAGAGTTTCCTGTCTGGGGGGCAGATTTCTGCAAACAATAGTGTTTGTCTCCTTGCCTTTGCCTTCACAGGTTTCCCACTGCCCAGGGAGCCAGATGGTCATCAGGGAAGGACTGGTGACTTCCAGGGCTGGACCTTGCATCACCTGTTACACAGATGCCACCACCACCTCCCATCTGTACCGACAAACGTGTCAGCACCAGGGGCACCGGGAGGCAGGGGAACTTGCCTTTTTTCCTTCATATACATGTGTGGTGTTTTGCATAAGGTTTTTTTTTTTTCTCACAACAAATGTGTATTTGTTTAGTTAAAAAAGAAGCAACCAACCATGTGTACGATTTCTATAAAACACATAAAGCAGACCATACAAATCAGGCCGACGTCACCCACATCCCATGGGATCCCATGCAGGACACTGGCTTTGAGGAAGTGGCCTGGGTTTTTACAGCATTCCTGGTTTTCTCGTCGGGTCATTCTGGGGGGCACCCGTTGGGCAGTGGGTTTTCACATTCAGTATGTTCATTGGCTTGGGGCTCATGGAGTTAATGGGGTCTCCTAGGGGCTCAGCCCCCTCCTCTGCTAGCTCTGGGTGAAATGTTGGATCCAGGTCAGACACGCAGCACAAGAAGCGATGAGTGGGGGAGATGTCAGTCGGTCGGTCTGGAGACAGCTTTCCGGCCCCAGCTGGCAGCCTGCCCGTGAAGCACATTCTGCCAACGTCTGGGGGCCCACGGACCCTCAGCCCCACCGGACGGCCTCATGTCTGAGTCCAGAACCAAGAGCATTCATTCATCCGATTTTTAGTTTTTAGACCAGAGGCTATTCCAGGGTTCCGTTTGCAAGTCTCTACGACAGAGCTGCGTTTCTTCAGCGGCTCGTGCACCTGGCCCCAAGTTTGTCCTCTGAACGTTCCTTCAGTGGCACAGCTGCAGCTTGTCAGGCTTCAGGAACAGGCCCTCTGTGACTAGCACAGCGTTAAGAACCATGAGCAGGACTAAAATCTGAGACTTGTAAGGCTACATAGTTTCTACTGAGTCTGACTTTTTTCTCCACACTCACACCACGTTTATCAAAGATAATCCCAGTGAGACTAATTAGTTTGCAAACTAGGTCTGGTTTGATTGCATGGCCTGATTATTGAAGGCGGCAGGAGGGGAGGTTGACCACAGAGGCCTTTGCTTAGACGGCAGCGTCGTTGGGACACTTAGTAAGGAGTCACAGCAGAGGCCATTGAAGACATAGGCAGCTCCGGCTGTGCAAGTCTGCCTCAACGCCTCTCCTGTTGGGTGAGTTCCTCTCTTCCTGCCATCCTCAGGATGCTTGTATTGGTCCTGGGCCTTCCTGTCACCAGGCTGGGACCCCGTGAAGCCCGCGCCAAGGCCAGGGTCCTTCCAGGGGCTTTTTGATCCCAGGAAGTCACTTCGGTCTGGCCACACCTGGGCACACGAACATTTTTGAATACGACATTCTGGTCACATAAACAATATTTCCAGTGAGTCTTGTCACAAAGAGAACGGATGTCTGCTGACACCGAAACAATGATTTACAGGCCGCCTGCCACGCCAGCATCCATATGGGTGCTGGTTCCAGAAAAGCAGGAGAAGATGGCACAAGTCCTTGGGCCCCTGACACCATGTGGGAGGCCTAGCAGAAGCTCCTGGCTGCTGGCCTCTGCTTGGCTCAGCCCTGGCCACGTGGGGAGTGAATCAGCAGATGCAAGATCTCGCTCTCTCTCTCTCTCTCTCTCTCTCGGTTACGTTGATTTTCGTTTTTTTATTTTTTGACAGGCAGAGTGGACAGTGAGAGAGAGAGAGAGAAACAAATTCTAAGAACCAGATGTGTTTCACCAAAAGCCACAAGGAAATCATAATTCTTCTACAGCATCCATTCACCATATAGTCAGGTCTTGTTTCCATCCCTCGACTCCCTGGCCAGCTCAGCCTTTCCCAAGGACAGAGGCCTGGGTGCCCACGGTGAGGTTTGCCTTCTCTTCTCCGAACGGCCAGAGCCACAGAGGCCAAGCGTTCAGCCGCCAGAGTCAGGTGAGAGGTAGGGCCAACAGGGAAGTCAAAAGGTCGATAGAAAAGACAGAAACCCGGGGCCGCACACTGCCGTGACTCGGATTCGAACCGAGGTTGCTGCGGCCACAACGCAGAGTACTAACCACTATACGATCACGGCGCACCGCCGGAGCCGCGGGCACACGTGCGGCTCTGAATGTCTATTTAACCCATAGGCGGTGCTGTGTTCCTGGGGGCACCTGCTTTTCTTCCTCCTCGTCGCTTTTCCTCTTTCCCCTCCCATTCTGCGGCCATCATCAACATTGCTCCCACAAGGATCCACCTGCCCTGCGGGCTGCCCAAGTCTCCTGGGAAAGTGCCCTCGCTCACGTCCGGGTTCTCCTCTGTCCTCCTCCTGGAGCCCTCAGCCCCGACCCAGGCCACCCCCGCCACCCGCCCGGGGAGCGCCCCCAACGCCACCCGCAGACCGCGCCAAGCGGGACAGAATATGGCGATGAAAAGAGGCTCCCCTCGCACGACGCTACAGGACTTCCACCCACAAGGGGCTTCCAAGACCTGAGCGCTGAAGACCCCGCCGCCTGGAGTCCTCGGGTCCCCCGGGGCGCCCGTGAGGGCCAAGCCCTGTTCCCGGCGAAGGGACCCGAGAGCGGCCGTCACCGCGACCCTGTCCCCGGGGAGCCCCGTGCTGGACACGCGAGGCTTCCGAGCGCCCGCGGGCGGCTGGGACGGCGGAGCCTAGGGTCTTCCCGGCGTGGAGGCGGCGCCGACGCGAGCCCTCCGCGGCCTCGGGCCCACTCGCTTCGGCGGGACGCGGCCCCGGGCGTCTGCGGGGAGCGGGCGAAGGCCACGCGGCTGCTCACGCATCCTGGCGGTGGCCCGGGCTCTGGAGCTCGAAAACGCTCCACAAAGCCCGCGGCAGCCGGGGGAAGGTGCGGTCCCTGTGCACGCCAGGACAGTGTCTCTGTGGCGCAATCGGTTAGCGCGTTCGGCTGTTAACCGAAAGGTTGGTGGTTCGAGCCCACCCAGGGACGGCCGCTCTCGCTTTTTGCCCGGCGGATGCACGCAATCTGCACCCACACAGGCACACAAAGTATCAAGTACTCTGGAAAACAACTTTTACAGTTAATTCTCATAGTGCAACTGCTAATTCTCATAGTACAACTCATTAAGCACAGAGGTCCTACATAGGGAGTAAGTGCACAGTGACTCCTGTTGCTGATTTAAATATTAACACTCTTTTTTTTTTAAAGTTTTATTTTATTTATTTGAAAGATAGACTTACAGAGACAAGTAGAGACAGAGAGAGAGGTCTTCCATCCGCTGGTTCACTCTCCAGATGGTCGCAATGGACAGAGCTGAGCCGGTCTGAAGCCAGGAGCCAGGAATTTCCTCCAGGTCCCCAACGTGGGTGCAGGGGCCCAAGGACTTGGGCCATTTCTACTGCTATCCCAGGCCATAGCAGAGAGCTGGATCGCAAGAGGAGCAGCCAGGACTAGAACTGGCATCCTCAGGCGGAGGATTAACCCACTGTGCCACCGCACTGGCTCCAACGCTCTTGCTTTGCACATAGTGACCACCCGAGGCTCTTGACCTGAGTTGCCAAGGCTATGGAAGCCTTTGGAGTCCACGAATTCCATCAGTATTTAGACGGGGCCATATGCAAAGTAGAAGTGCTCTCCTCCCTTCAGAGGAAAGTACGTCCTTCTTTGAAGGCCCCTTCTTTCCACTGGGGTCTCACTCACAGAGATCCTTCATGGAGATCATTTTTTCTGCCGCAGTGTCTTGGCTTGCCATGCCTGAAATGCTCTCGTGGGCTTTTCAACCAGACCAGAAGGCCTTGACGGCTGATTCTGAGGTCAGGGTGCTGTTCAGGGCGTTTGTCATTCCATGAGTCTGCTGTGTGGATTGCTCCCCATGTTGGAACATTTTCTCCTTTTTAATTCTATCTATTGTTTTTACCAGACACTTGGTCCTATTTATGTGATCCCTTTGAAACTTAATCCTATCCATAGGAGCCAATTACACACTTAATATGATCACTTTACCATGTATGATGGTTAAATAATATATTCTTTTAAAATAAGTGTCTGTGCCCTAAGCAAGTACATTCAAAATCTTTTGAAATGTGGTTGGTTTCACAAGCGCAACGCTACAGTCGCTGTTGCATTGTGCACATCTTTCACCCTGTGCAGCTGTGTCCACAGGGTAGCAATGCATGTGCAATGGCCTCATTACGTCCCCTGTGCAACACTTCCAGTCTCACACACTTCTTTCAGGACCCCTCACCACACGCAGGAGCTCCAGCTAGTAAAACTGCTGGCTGCCTGAGCTTCAGAGGGGGCGTGGGGCTCTTACAGCGACCGGAGGGTCTTCCGGGTAGGGGTGGGTTCATGTAAACATACACTTTCAATCGGTGTGCATGAGGACTATTGACAGTATCAGCTTGGTTTGAGATCCAGATGCGGCTGTAAATTCAGTTTCTCTCCACCAGTCAGTGGGTTCTGCCGCTGTGTTCCCAAAGGCTGGGAAGCCACACAGGGCCCTCAAAAGCCACCCTCTGGAGCTCTCAAACCAGAAAGCACTGGTTCAGCATCACCTAGGCAGAGGACTGAGGCCTATGGAGAAGATTCACTGTAGGAAACCCTGAGGGGCCTACACTGTGGCCTGCAGCGCTGGCATCCCATAGAGGTGCAGTCCAAGTCCAGCTGCTCCAGTGGGAAAGCAGCGGAGGATGACCAAGTCCTTGGACACTTGGGCCCACATGGGAGACCTGGAATAAGCTCCTGGCTCATGGATTTGGATCCGCTAGGTTCCAGGCATTGCGGTCCTTTGGGGACTTTCTCCTTGTTTCTAGCTCTCTCTCTCTCTCTCTCTCTCTCTCTCTCCCCCTCTCTCTGGAACTCTGTCTTTCAAATAAATAAAAAGTCTTTTAAAAAAGGAAAGAAAATTGGATGCCATTCCCTCCTATCCACCTAAGGAACTTGCATGCTTGGCTGGCCGGAATAGGGTGACAATGGCCAGTGAGTGGCCAGGAAAGTAATGAGTCTGGTTGACGTGAGCTGCGTGGACACAGCCACTTGTCCTCTTGCTCATTCTGCCCTTAGCCCTTATTCTCTTCACTGCGGCAAAAGAGGCCTGTTTCCGCCCGGTTTCGAACCGGGGACCTTTCGCGTGTGAGGCGAACGTGATAACCACTACACTACGGAAACCGGGCGCTGCCATGTCCATCACAAGGCGCCTCCTGAAGGTACCCAGATGAAGCAGACGTCCTGGTGGCTTCAGATTAGAAAATGTCGTGACCTCTCGCCCCCTTCCCGCCACCTTTCTATCAGTTCCTCCCATCCTGAAGACAGCCCCAACCCGCGCGTTTCCACGAACACGATAGGGTCCTTGCTGGGCAGAGGCGGAGCGGTGTCCCTCCTCCTGCGGGAGCAGAACAGGCGCCAGCTGCTGGGGAACCCGCACTCCCTGCGGCCCCGCACGCCTGCGCCTCGCCGCGTCCCGCACAGCACGGAAGCAGCCGCTGGAGTACCGGTGCTCGCTCTCCAGCCACCCCCTCCTGCGCCACTTCAGATCCAGTTCCCCGCTAAAGCACCTGGGAAAGCAGCGAGGGATGATCAGGTCTGGGCCCTGCCCGTGTCGGAGCCCGGGAGGAAGCTCCTGGCTCCTCCCTGCGGTCTGGCACAGCCCTGGCTGTTGCTGAGATTTGGGGAGCAAACCCGCAGAAGGAAGTTCTCTCTCTACCTCTTCTCCCACCGCCAAAACTCTGGGTTTCACATAAACAAAACAAATGGTTCTGAAAAATTGTACAGACAAAAACCGCAGCACCTGCTTTGTCCAAGGGATGTGCAGGGTGACGGCGACGGTTCTGCACGTTCAAGGACGTGAGATTTCTCTCAGCTCTGGTGCGGCCCCTGACCTGAGAGAGCTGCACGTCTCCGCGTTGTTTCGCTCTTTCCTGCGCTCTCCCTGGTCTTCCCCGCCTCCCATCCCATCCACCGCAACTTTTAAAGAGAGAGTCTCTCCTCCCCCTACGCAGCGGCGCCCGTGTGCCCTGGACGCCCGGGTCGGGCTCCACGCGTCCCCTCTCCCTCCCTCTCCCTCTCCCCCTCCCCCTCCCCTCCCCCTCCTCCTCGCGGTCCTCGCGCCCCATCCACACCCGCGGTGCACCCCGCGGGCTTCTCGCGTGGAGCACCGGCTGCCGGGATCCCGCGGGAACTCGGCGATGAAAAGCGGCTCCCTTTGCACGGCCCTTCGTGACTTCAAGCCCCAGAGGACTTCCAAGGCCGGATCGCTGAAGACCACGCCGCCTGGAGTCCTCGGGTCCCCACGGAGCGCCCGTGACGGCCAAACTCTGTTCTGGGCAAAGGTACCCGAGAAACCAACCGACACCGCGACCCTGTCCCCGGGGAGCCCCGCGCCTGACACGCGAAGCTTCCGAGGGCCCGATGGCCCCTGGGGCGGCGGGGCCCAGGGTCTTCCCGACGGACGCGGACCCGGGCGTCTGCGGCGCGCGGGCTCTCGAGGCGGACCGGCGAAGGCCCTGCGGCTGCCCCCACGCCTGCCCGACTTTCTAGCACACAGGATGCCCTGTGGCGCCCAGTGCGGTTCCCCCTGGCCTCTGGGCGGTGTCCCGGGCTCTGGAAGATGGCAGCGTCGCCCCTCAGGGCGGCGGCAGGGACCCAGGGAAGAGGTGGTCTCTGTGTACGAAGAAGCTGAGTCTCTGTGATGCAATCGGTCAGCGCGTTCGGCCGTTTAACCGGGAGGTTGGTGGTTCGAGACACCCCCCCCCCCCCCCAGGGATGGCCGGCTCCGGTTTTACCTGATGATTGCACTTTGGTCACTTCGTGTCTGTTGTAGCCACCTCGCCACCTGACTAATACCTTCATCTCAGTGAATGGCTGCTGGGATGTCAACTTGAGGGGTGCAGATCACTGCCTCTAGATAGTGCAGGAGCAGTGTCCGTAGCAATTCGCGCATCTGAGGCTGTCCGCGGAGACGAGAGAATTTTCCCGGGTTAACTTGGGATCAGTTCTGCTGTGGAATCTCAAGAGCAGAAGCTGAGTTCTTTGACTTCCTAGGATGTCTTCTCTTGCGCCCGCCCCCCTACCCTGTCTTTCTCTCTCTCTCCTCCCCCCGCCCCGCCTCCATCTCTCTCTTACTCCAGTATGGTGTTTTCCCACCGGCGGCGCCACTATGGGTTTCTAGTTTTGATGTTATGAACTTCACTTCTCTGGTACCTGCAGGGCTCCATTCCCTGTTTGTGGGTGAGTATCCTCGATTGCCTATCATCCTGTGCATTTCTGTAGTCCTAGATATTTGAGCCTGCAGTAATGAGAAGAGGCTCCCATTTTGCCTTTCTAATATTTAGTACAAATCTTATGTGCCCACCAAAAGATAGGAAAAACAATGTCCACTTGTATTCAAAATATCCCTAAACTGGAAACTATTCAAATGTCCAACAACAGTAGAACAGATACTATGTTGAGGTAGATTCCCACAAGAAAAGTTGTGTGACAGCTTACATTTAATGACAAGGCTGGAGAAAGGAGGGAGGAGAGATACAACAAGTCAATCAGCTAGCAGGTCGTGGATAGACCAACAGAGAAAGAAACTGCTGAGTATCCAGAATGTACACTCGGACTTTGACTCAGCCTCCAAGTCGCCCTTGCATTGTGCCTACAACCCCACCAGTGAAGAAGCAGGTGCTTCTCCTCATAGCCTATCCTCCTACCCCAGAATCTGCCCGGTTTGTGTCGTCCAGCCCTCTTATCTAAACCAGTGTAGGTCAGTGTAAAGGATGTATGGGTTCCTCACCCATTTTCATTACAAGCACTCTGGCGTTTGAGATTGATGGACATGGTTCCAGCTGCCACCCAGCCGGGTAGCTGCAGCTGCAGGACCTTGACCCTGGCTCAGCAGATCCTTTTATGGGGACCTGGAGGTCTCATGAGTTTGGGTTTAACAATTCATATGCACAGAAAGAACTCAATGAGAAACTTGGATAAATTTCAGAAGTAACAAAAGCGTTCACATCCACGCCTAATTCCTCAATCCAACCCAGTACACATTTTTGACTCAGTTACTATGAAAAGGAAGGGGAAAACCAACAAACAAACCTTTGCAGATAGGTTTACTGTAGGGCATGGCCGAAAGTTCAGAGTTGCTGTCTATGCGTTAAACTGACGTTTAACTGACCCTTTGAAAGTCACCCACTAGGCACCTCACATGCAACTTCTCCGGGGGATTTTGGTCAGACTCGTGTGATCTTGTGTCTGCCTTTGCGGCATGGAACAGGCGCAGCGATGAACTAAGCCCCGGTGAGGTGAGGAGACGCCCCTGAGGAGATGGCAGTGTCCCGCCCCGTGTGTGAGACTGGCCCGGTGCTCTCTGCTGGGGCAGCATAGCTTCGCCTTGGTGGAATTAGACTGAAAACCGTCTTTCGAGCACCAAGTGTGGCCAACACGAAGGACGAAACGCGGTAAGCGTGGCTGATGGCCAGTCTCCGGGACGCTTCGCTGGGTGCACAACTTTGGCTGCTTCGTGCTACTTCACCAAGGGCCTGAGGTCCCTAGGCGCGACCTCGAGGCCGGAAGTGGGCTGGGGGGAGGGGGAAGGGCGCGGCCCGCGGGGACCCTGAGGGGCGGCGCCCATGCAGATGAGGCCTCGTGGGGGCTGCTGCTCCGGCACCGGCTGCTGATCCACGCACGAGTCCCACGCTCTGGAAATCCTCCTGGCCTGTTTTCGGGACACTCGCTGGGATCTGCGGATCAGTGCCAGGAGAGCCTGGGGAGGAGAGGAAGTCACCGTGTGTGTGCAGAGCGAGTTGTGCGCAGCTGTGCTGGGGCGGAAGGGACGGAGAGCATACTTACCTGGCAGGGGAGACACCATGATCAGGCAGGTGGTTCTCCCAGGGCGAGGCTTGGCCATTGCACTGCGGCTGTGCTGACCCCTGCGATTTCCCCACATGCGGGAAACTCGACTGCAGAATTTCTGGTAGTGGGGGACTGCGTGCGCGCTCTCCCCTGGCTCTTCACGTGTTACAACGGCAGACGCAGGTCATCCCGCCTGCTTCCTGGCAGGCAGCAAACGCCGCTAGACGCTGAGCCGCTTTTGTTCCTACTTTTCCAAGGGGACTTGCCCGCGGCTTCCAGGGGCGGGGCCGGCTGCGCTGCGTGCTTTTAACGCCCGAACTCCACTACTGCCCACTGCTGGGAGTGGCTCTTTTCTCTGGGTGCTCAGCTGCCTCCGCCCACTCCTGCATGCTAGGGCGCGAGTCTTACCCTCCCCTAGGACCACGAACCCCCAGATTCTGTCACCCCGAGTCCAAGGTTCATTCCCTGAAGGCTGGACACTCAGCGCTGTCTTCAGGAACTGCGACTCCTCAGGGGGCGGGAGAGTGAGGCTGGGATCAATCTGCCAAGTCCCAGGAGCGCGGGAATAGGAGGCTCTGGGGCCGGAGCAGCCCGTGCCCTGCAGAGCTGCCTACTGGCCCCTAAGCCAAAATGCCGAGGGGATGTCAGAGAAAAAATCAAAACTCAATCGATAAATAGCGTTCTCAGTATGTAAAGCAGGGAGGTCCCGCTCATTTGAACTCGGATGGCTGGATACAGAGTCCAGAGCGCTCACCAATACACCATGGAACCTGGTGTCACAGCTAGCTGCTGGTCTCCTAAACACGGAGACAACCCATCGCGGTCTCCCAAGATGCTCGGTCCATGGGGCATCACCTTCACAGTAGGAAACCTGTGAGTTCTCCAAAGAGGCAAATGCAGGCAAGGCGGTCATGGTGAAACTAGAAGGTTCCCTCCTTCCACTGCTTTCCAACAGTGGCTCTTGGCCACGAGGGGCAGTAAGGAGGGTGGAGTCAGCCCCGGGCGGACGGGCCCTTGCCGGCAGGTGTCCTCCAGAAGCATGCTCTGGGTGCAGCTGCCCTGGCCTTTCTGCAGGGCTGTGCCCTGGCAGAGCCTGGGTGAGCGTCCTTGTTGTCAGCCGTGGGGTGCACGAGATGCCCGCTCCCATAGCCGCCCAGCTGCGTCCATTTTGCTTACGGTTGGGTGCAAATGCCTCTGTTGGATTCTATTCTCCCAATGCTCCCACTCACCAACAAGCTTTCAAAAGAGAGAGAGAGAGAGAGAGAGAGAGAGAGAGAGAGAGAGAGAGAGAGAGAGATTTCCTTCGGGGTTCCAACTGACTCATCACAAGCCATTTCTCCTGATCCCACAAGCAGGCCTTGAGAAAGCAGCCTGCCCAGGGGTGGTCACTTGTCCTGTCTCTTTGCAGGTGGTGGTTCTTTTTGCCAAAACACCTCCAGCCCTGTACTGAACCTGTGTGCCTTTTAGGCCGTCTTAATTCTACCTGTGCCAGTTCCGGTTGTCAAGAAAATTGGGGATTAGGAAGTGTCATCAAGTTTGGAGGCCCCTCGTTCTATTTTCTTTAAAATCCCGAATTGGAGTGTGAATCGTCTCAGCTCACTCAGCGCTCATTTACCCTAAGCAGCAAAAGGGATGGATGCGGCACCACCACCACTCCCATCACCCGACCCCCAGGCCAGGCCAGTCCAGCCCTTCCCAAGGACAGAGACCTAGGTGCCCACGGTGAGGTTTGCCTTCCGTTCTCCGGGCCGGAACCGCGGGAGCCGCAGGACTAGGCGTTAAGTCGCCAGGGGCAGGTGAGTGGGAGCGCAACGGGGAGGAAAAGACAGCCGCCCCGGGCTGCACACTGCCGTGACTCGGATTCGAACCGAGGTTGCTGCGGCCACAACGCAGAGTACTAGCCACTATACGATCACGGCGCGCCGCCGGAGCCTCGGGCGGAACCGAGCGTTCTCACCGCGTGTTCAGCCCATGGCGGTGCTGGTTTCCTAGTTGCGTTTTTGAGCGCCACAGGCGCAAGCGCTTCTCCTGCCGCTTTTCCTCTCCCACCCGTTCTGCGACCATCATCAACATTTCTTCCTCCAAGATCCACCTGCCCCGCGGGCTGCCCAAGTCTCCTGGGAAGCGCCCTCGCCCACGTCCGGGTTCTCTTCTCTCCTCCACCCGCAGGGGGCGCCCCGCGGGCCTCTCCTGCTGCCGCGCACCGGGTGCGGAGAACCCGCGGGACTATGGCGACGAGAAGCGGCTCTCCTGCGCCCAGCCCTTCCTGGCTTCCATCCCAGGGTGCTTCCAGGCACAAGCGCTCAAGACCACGCCGCCTGGAGTCCGCACGGAGGGAGCGCTGTATTCGAGGAGAGAGGCAACGATATTTTAAGTCGTGCTTAAAAGGAAAGGCACTGGGGAACCAGAGTGGAAGTCAGTCTTGTATTAGGAAAGCAGAAAGTTTATTGATTAACAAAACGAGAATAGGAAAACCTACATGTGACCATGAGGAGTAGAAATTGGAGAGAGACACGCAAAGTAAGAATTAGCCTCGTGTTAGTGAAACCACTCCGTGTGGCCACTGCCATGGGGACAGAAGCGAGGGTTACCCTAGAATACATTTATTGTCATGGCCTTAGCAAGCTGACCTTGTGCAGAATTCATCAGTAACTGTGATTGACAGGGTGTCTGATACTGACTTGAATGTGTCAACTTGACTGGGCCAAGCGGTGCCCAGATATGGAGTGAAACATCACGTCTGGGGCTCTCCCAGGACGTTGGTGCCTCGGCAGAGAGAGTAAAGCCGTTTGCCTTCCCGAACTGTGAGGGGCCTCACCCAACGCCTTGGATAAAAGCCTGAGAACACAGTCGTTCTTGACTGCCTGACGGGGACACTGCTCTTCTGCCGTGGAGTGGGAGCCCGGTCTGGGGCCATAGGATTCACTCTCCTGGACGCCAGCTTGCCGACTTCAAGCTGCAGATGCCTAAGCGGATTAAGCCATCTTCCTGCTATTTAAACCTGTCTCAAGCCATTTGACCATTCACACAAAAGCAGTAACAAGGGATTGTGGAGTCTGCAGCAGTGGACCGAGCCAGCCGGGCCCCTGGCTACCGCGGCACCGAGATCAGGAGGGTAGGGACAGGACAGCATCACCCGCACGCAGACTGGGAGAAGTTGTCAAGACGCGGCGAGAAGCCCTCCAACCGTCACACAGGGGCCTAAGGGAGAGTCGCAGCTAGCGGCCGACAATAAGGGGACAGAAGGGTAAGACAGCAAATGAGACGCACGTGAGCTCCACGATGAGCGCCGGCTGCTGTTCCAGGACGCCTGTGCTGGGGAAACAGCGACGTGCGTGGCCGAGAGATGCGCCCCAGAGCGATGACGACAGCGCCGCAGGTCCTCATTCAACCGCGGAGCCGATTTCGCTTCCGAAGTGTGGGGGCGGGGAAGCCAGCCACAGCCACACCAACACTGGGAGCCAGGTCTTCGTGAAAGCAATTCCGAGGTTACCGGCGCAGAGAGGTTCCTTTCTGCGGAGGGTCATGGGCTGCCCCCGGCCTCGCTGGGTGTTCAGGGAGGATCCCAGGGGACCGCGGCTCACTGGGCCTGCTCGAACCCAGAGGTAGTTCCGCTCTCCCTTAGCGCGAAAAGTCGTGCGGGGTATGAACACGCGCCGACCAAAACGTCACCGCGGTTCTCGAACAGCAGGCCTTACTGTCAACAGCCCCGCGCACTGGCCAACTGCGCCACAGGAAAGACGAACGAGGGCCCCTCCTTCAACGCCACTAGGGCGCATTGACCGCTAGGCGGAGCCACAGCCTAAGGGGCAGCCGTGCCGGGCCCATGGCCTCTGAAGATGGCTGAGGCTGCATCCGCTCACCGCGCACCGCAGCCCAGAAACCAAGCGCTCGGGGAAATCTGGGGCTTCCGAGGGCAGCCGCACGGATCTCCTCCGCCCCGCCCCTCGCTACCGTCGGATGCCCGGCACCGGCGACGCCCCTCGTCCGCGCCCCTCCCTGCCGCTGCCGAGACCAGAGGGAGCCGAGCGCGCCCCTGGGCACAAGTGCCGGCGTCTCCCGCCCCTCGGGCCTCCCTGAGCCGCGCGTCTGTACCGTGGCTCCACCGGTGGACGGGGCTGGGGACCCTGAGGGCCCACAGAGGAAAGGCCAGGAGGCGAGGTCGGGGATTCCTCCTTAGAGGGCAGGAAAAGGGGGCCCGGCCGGGTGGGGCCGGAATGAACGGCTTTCGTCTGCTCAGGACCGGCACAGAGTCCTCCAGGATGGGCGAGCGCCAGACAAAAAAGGACGCCATCACCCACGGCTGTCCGTGACGCTGCGGTGAAGCCATAGCACGCAGCGCCTGTCCTCAGCCTTCCGGGAAAAGGCTTTTCTGTGGCCAGCTCAGCGGCGCGCCGTGATCGTATAGTGGTTAGTACTCTGCGTTGTGGCCGCAGCAACCTCGGTTCGAATCCGAGTCACGGCAGTCTGGGCTGGAGCTCGCTCGCTTCTATCTTTTTTTTTCTTTCTACGCCCCCCCCCACCCCCCCCCGCGTACTGAAAACCTCGCGGGCGCCACGGCCCTTGTTTATCTCCGGCCACGCAGCAGCTCTTTCCGGACACCCCGCACCCCGCACCAGGCGCTGGAGATCCAGCCCGCCCTGCACCGACGGCAGCGGCTCTCCCACCACACCTGCACCGGCTGCAGCCCGGGGCCGAGCGCCACAAACCACCCCGACCGGCTCTCTTGCTGGCTTCACAGAGCCACCGCGGTGCTCCAGACCTCTGGCTCCCGGAACGAGCGCAAACAGCTCTGCAGCCTTTCCTGCAACAGCAGCCGCCTCGGACCCCGCCAGACTCCCAGCAGCTCGTCCCGGTCCTCACTGGCCTGCCTGCCTGCCTGCCTGCCTGCCTGCCTGCCTGCCTCCAGCACACTGCCCGTGCAGAACGCCCGTGGGCTGCCGCGCTGGGGATCCGTTCAGATCGCTCAGTCGTTAGTTAGCTCAGCTGTGTCTCCTGATGGCCTGGCCAGGGCCTTGTCTCCAGCACCTGGCAGTAACCCTGGCGGTCAGGGAGCACCGGCCTCCAGATTCGGGCCTGTGCACTCAGCACAACAAGTTTCCAAGAAGGAATAACTCGTGAGACCATCACACAGACCCAGATGGGCTGCCGCTCGTCCTGCCACTTCGGTGTGCCCCCGCCTCCCTCATCCGTGCTGGCTGCCCCTTGGAAGTCAACGATGCGCCACGGGTCACTCTGAGGAGAGTGAGTCTCCTGATGTCCCAGGGCAGTGGACACCAGAGCCTCAGCCACGCTTTGTGTCCTTACGTGCTGGGAGGAGGGTGGGAGAGGGCCCTGAGAGCTCCTCCATAAGGGCCCTATAAGCCCATCCTGGAGGACTCCGCTCTCACGGCCTCCCAAGGGTCCAGCTTTGCAGACTCACCACACTGGGGGTTGGAAGAGCAATGCACAGACGCTGGGAGGTGGGGGGTGGGGGCACAGACATCCCACCCATTGCCGTCTTGAGAGGAGAATCCCTTCGTCCCAAGTAGGGAGGAGGGTGTCTGGGCCGCACCGAGCAACAGGAGGGCAGAGAGACTGCGTCCGCCGTGCAGAACGCACCTTCCAGAGGTTTTCTCCGGGCCGAGGACCAGAGACAGGGTCTGGATGAATTTCTGCTGTGTTTCTCCAGAGGGCGATTTCCTAGGGCTAAAGGGCAGGCTTCAGAATTAGGCTCTCTGAAACCGACAGCACCGTGATTTGAATGCTTTCACTTGATAGCGTAGCCTGACTGTCCATCTGGGCGAGCCTTGGCTCGGGGTGTTTTTTCTGTGGGCTGTGTCTACCAGAGACTTGTGTGACCCTGTTTTCCCACTGCCTTTCCGAAGTGTGTCCTCAGCCTTTTCTCTACAGGACCTCAGAGGGCCGACCAGAGCAGGGCATTGGTGGTTCAGTGGTAGAATTCTCGCCTCCCACGCGGGAGACCCGGGTTCGATTCCCGGCCAATGCAGCACCTTTTGTGCTTTTCCATGTGCCCAGAGCAGAGCGCAGCCGGCTCCAGCGGCTCCAGCGGCTCCAGCGGCTCTCCAGATTTCCGGTTGTGTTCTTGTCCCAGGCCAGGCAGTGTTGAGGACTGAACCTTTACATCCCACGGGAATCGGTGCTAACTCCAGGTCAATGAGGTCAGCATTGTGCTGATTCTAGGACACCCCTCTGATGACCCCAGGGAATTTAGAATTGCTTCGTGTGGGCAATCCCCCATATTTGATTCCAGAATTGTTTATGGTATAGAATAACAGTTTTCCATTCCTGTTACACTATCAAATTTAAAACCTTCCTTGCCCTTTGCTTTGTCTGAGAATCAAAGTTGTTTGTTTACAACTATCCTGACATAAATTTAATCCTGCCCAGGATATTGTTAATATCAGTCTGAATATTTAACTCCTTTCTGTCTAATATTCCAGTCACTGGGATTTACTTTTACTTCCAGAGCGGATTTAGACATTTAATCATTTACAGTGTTTAACATTAGGTTGGGATTCACAACATAATAAATTTTGTTTCCAATGTATTTTCATTTTTTTTTTATTATTTCGGGCTTTGTTTCTATGTTGATTTGTTTATTTTCTTCCCAACTAATCTCTCTAAACACATGTGCTTAGAAAAAATTTCTGTTCTTTTGCTTTTCTTAAATTTCATATCACTCATCAGTTTGCACAAATCATTTTGTACCCCAGGTGCCAGGGATCAAGATGATGTGCTCCTCTGTGACCCAGAATCAGCTGTCAAGGTCTTCTGGTCTGGCTGAAAAGCCTATGAGAGCATGAAAAGCCAAGACACTGTGGCAAAAACTGGTCTACATGAAAGATCTCTGTGAGTGAGACCCCAGTGGAAAGAAGGGGTCATCAAAGAAGGAGCTACTTTTCTCTGAATGGAGGAGAGAACTTTCACTTTGCATATGACCCTGTCTAGATACCGACAGAGTTTGTGGACTCAAAAGGCTTCCATAGCCTTGACAGCTCATGTCAAGAGCCTTGGGTGGTCACTGATGTAAAAAATAAGAATGTTAATTGTTAAATTAACAACAGGAATTTTTCACTGTGCACTAACTTCCCATGCAGGACTTCTGTCTTAAATGAGTTGTGTTATGAGAATTAATTGTAAAACTAGTTCTCAAACAGTTTTTTAGTATGTGTGCAAATTGTTGAACTCTTTACTTAGTGTAGAGTTGGTCTTCTGTGTATAAAGTTAATTGAAAATGGATCTTAATGGAGAATGGGACTGGGAATGATAGAGGGAAGAGGAGGAGGGGTGGGAGTTGGAATGGGAGGGCAGGTATGGTGTGAAGAATAACTATATTCCTAAAGCTGTACATATGAAATTTGAACTCATTAAATAAAAGTTTTTTGGGGGGAAACAATAAAAAAATAAATATACTGAATACACACACACAAACACACACAAAGGGTGTGCTCCTTAGTTCAGGACCCATGCTTCTCAGGGGCTCTGTCTTTCACTGGTTTCTCTGCTTACTCCACTCCCGTTCCCATTCCATCCCAAGAAATAGACTTGACAGAAATGAGTGTAATTCCTTTTATTCTTTCTCTCTGCAAATGTAAAAAAAGGGGGTATGTCTGAGAAATGCTAAATATTTCTCATATATGTAAGTGGTTTACAAAGCAATTTTAAATGTAGATTGGTCCATTGAAAAAATCAGTTTACCCTCCTGCTTGTCAAGCTTGGAAAGCTAAAAGTCATACCTCTCAGATTTAGACTGCGTTCATTTAGAAATTAGGTTCTGCCAAATGGGTGTACTCAAGAGCTGGCAGAGTGAGGAGAGGCAATCTTCCCACCGATGTTGCTGATAGCATGTAAGGTTATGAAATCATTGTTTAGACACATTCTGGTTACCTGTTGAGGGGTGTGAGGGATGGTGGTGACAAAGTGAAGCCTCTTGCATCCTGCATGGCAGATTAGGGAGAAGAACCACTGAATTCCAGAGACAGCTTATTTTCACCTGAACTGTGGTCTTCCTATCCTGCCTATCCTGGGGATTTTTTTTTTTTTTCAGAGCTGAACTCTAAATGATCTACTGAATTAGTCCATAATTGTCTTCCTATTTTAACTTTTTTTTTCAGTACGTGCTTTGCTTTTAAAACAATCTAGAACATTTTTCCATTTGCTGCATAGAATTCCATAGGGGCCAGAATTGAATTTTTTATTTTCATAGTTTCAATCACCTAGTTTTCCATACCTCTCAGATACTCCAAGAACTAGTTAAGAAACATGTGACCCATGTCTCCTAATGGGATCTGTGCAGTTTCTCAGGGGTACATGCGCAAGATTAGGATAGAGTGGCATCGAAGATTTGATCACACTTAATTTCACAAACTATTCCCTGGTATTGGAGATCGCTTCTCAAAAGGACTATTGCAGTTCACTTTGATTTTTGGGGTAAAAGCTATTGTAAAAACAGCACAATGCTGACCTCATTGACCTAGAGTTAGCACCGATTCCCGTGGGATGTAAAGGTTCAGTCCTCAACACTGCCTGGCCTGGGACAAGAACACAACCGGAAATCTGGAGAGCCGCTGGAGCCGCTGGAGCCGGCTGCGCTCTGCTCTGGGCACATGGAAAAGCACAAAAGGTGCTGCATTGGCCGGGAATCGAACCCGGGTCTCCCGCGTGGGAGGCGAGAATTCTACCACTGAACCACCAATGCCCTGCTCTGGTCGGCCCTCTGAGGTCCTGTAGAGAAAAGGCTGAGGACACACTTCGGAAAGGCAGTGGGAAAACAGGGTCACACAAGTCTCTGGTAGACACAGCCCACAGAAAAAACACCCCGAGCCAAGGCTCGCCCAGATGGACAGTCAGGCTACGCTATCAAGTGAAAGCATTCAAATCACGGTGCTGTCGGTTTCAGAGAGCCTAATTCTGAAGCCTGCCCTTTAGCCCTAGGAAATCGCCCTCTGGAGAAACACAGCAGAAATTCATCCAGACCCTGTCTCTGGTCCTCGGCCCGGAGAAAACCTCTGGAAGGTGCGTTCTGCACGGCGGACGCAGTCTCTCTGCCCTCCTGTTGCTCGGTGCGGCCCAGACACCCTCCTCCCTACTTGGGACGAAGGGATTCTCCTCTCAAGACGGCAATGGGTGGGATGTCTGTGCCCCCACCCCCCACCTCCCAGCGTCTGTGCATTGCTCTTCCAACCCCCAGTGTGGTGAGTCTGCAAAGCTGGACCCTTGGGAGGCCGTGAGAGCGGAGTCCTCCAGGATGGGCTTATAGGGCCCTTATGGAGGAGCTCTCAGGGCCCTCTCCCACCCTCCTCCCAGCACGTAAGGACACAAAGCGTGGCTGAGGCTCTGGTGTCCACTGCCCTGGGACATCAGGAGACTCACTCTCCTCAGAGTGACCCGTGGCGCATCGTTGACTTCCAAGGGGCAGCCAGCACGGATGAGGGAGGCGGGGGCACACCGAAGTGGCAGGACGAGCGGCAGCCCATCTGGGTCTGTGTGATGGTCTCACGAGTTATTCCTTCTTGGAAACTTGTTGTGCTGAGTGCACAGGCCCGAATCTGGAGGCCGGTGCTCCCTGACCGCCAGGGTTACTGCCAGGTGCTGGAGACAAGGCCCTGGCCAGGCCATCAGGAGACACAGCTGAGCTAACTAACGACTGAGCGATCTGAACGGATCCCCAGCGCGGCAGCCCACGGGCGTTCTGCACGGGCAGTGTGCTGGAGGCAGGCAGGCAGGCAGGCAGGCAGGCAGGCAGGCAGGCCAGTGAGGACCGGGACGAGCTGCTGGGAGTCTGGCGGGGTCCGAGGCGGCTGCTGTTGCAGGAAAGGCTGCAGAGCTGTTTGCGCTCGTTCCGGGAGCCAGAGGTCTGGAGCACCGCGGTGGCTCTGTGAAGCCAGCAAGAGAGCCGGTCGGGGTGGTTTGTGGCGCTCGGCCCCGGGCTGCAGCCGGTGCAGGTGTGGTGGGAGAGCCGCTGCCGTCGGTGCAGGGCGGGCTGGATCTCCAGCGCCTGGTGCGGGGTGCGGGGTGTCCGGAAAGAGCTGCTGCGTGGCCGGAGATAAACAAGGGCCGTGGCGCCCGCGAGGTTTTCAGTACGCGGGGGGGGGTGGGGGGGGGCGTAGAAAGAAAAAAAAAGATAGAAGCGAGCGAGCTCCAGCCCAGACTGCCGTGACTCGGATTCGAACCGAGGTTGCTGCGGCCACAACGCAGAGTACTAACCACTATACGATCACGGCGCGCCGCTGAGCTGGCCACAGAAAAGCCTTTTCCCGGAAGGCTGAGGACAGGCGCTGCGTGCTATGGCTTCACCGCAGCGTCACGGACAGCCGTGGGTGATGGCGTCCTTTTTTGTCTGGCGCTCGCCCATCCTGGAGGACTCTGTGCCGGTCCTGAGCAGACGAAAGCCGTTCATTCCGGCCCCACCCGGCCGGGCCCCCTTTTCCTGCCCTCTAAGGAGGAATCCCCGACCTCGCCTCCTGGCCTTTCCTCTGTGGGCCCTCAGGGTCCCCAGCCCCGTCCACCGGTGGAGCCACGGTACAGACGCGCGGCTCAGGGAGGCCCGAGGGGCGGGAGACGCCGGCACTTGTGCCCAGGGGCGCGCTCGGCTCCCTCTGGTCTCGGCAGCGGCAGGGAGGGGCGCGGACGAGGGGCGTCGCCGGTGCCGGGCATCCGACGGTAGCGAGGGGCGGGGCGGAGGAGATCCGTGCGGCTGCCCTCGGAAGCCCCAGATTTCCCCGAGCGCTTGGTTTCTGGGCTGCGGTGCGCGGTGAGCGGATGCAGCCTCAGCCATCTTCAGAGGCCATGGGCCCGGCACGGCTGCCCCTTAGGCTGTGGCTCCGCCTAGCGGTCAATGCGCCCTAGTGGCGTTGAAGGAGGGGCCCTCGTTCGTCTTTCCTGTGGCGCAGTTGGCCAGTGCGCGGGGCTGTTGACAGTAAGGCCTGCTGTTCGAGAACCGCGGTGACGTTTTGGTCGGCGCGTGTTCATACCCCGCACGACTTTTCGCGCTAAGGGAGAGCGGAACTACCTCTGGGTTCGAGCAGGCCCAGTGAGCCGCGGTCCCCTGGGATCCTCCCTGAACACCCAGCGAGGCCGGGGGCAGCCCATGACCCTCCGCAGAAAGGAACCTCTCTGCGCCGGTAACCTCGGAATTGCTTTCACGAAGACCTGGCTCCCAGTGTTGGTGTGGCTGTGGCTGGCTTCCCCGCCCCCACACTTCGGAAGCGAAATCGGCTCCGCGGTTGAATGAGGACCTGCGGCGCTGTCGTCATCGCTCTGGGGCGCATCTCTCGGCCACGCACGTCGCTGTTTCCCCAGCACAGGCGTCCTGGAACAGCAGCCGGCGCTCATCGTGGAGCTCACGTGCGTCTCATTTGCTGTCTTACCCTTCTGTCCCCTTATTGTCGGCCGCTAGCTGCGACTCTCCCTTAGGCCCCTGTGTGACGGTTGGAGGGCTTCTCGCCGCGTCTTGACAACTTCTCCCAGTCTGCGTGCGGGTGATGCTGTCCTGTCCCTACCCTCCTGATCTCGGTGCCGCGGTAGCCAGGGGCCCGGCTGGCTCGGTCCACTGCTGCAGACTCCACAATCCCTTGTTACTGCTTTTGTGTGAATGGTCAAATGGCTTGAGACAGGTTTAAATAGCAGGAAGATGGCTTAATCCGCTTAGGCATCTGCAGCTTGAAGTCGGCAAGCTGGCGTCCAGGAGAGTGAATCCTATGGCCCCAGACCGGGCTCCCACTCCACGGCAGAAGAGCAGTGTCCCCGTCAGGCAGTCAAGAACGACTGTGTTCTCAGGCTTTTATCCAAGGCGTTGGGTGAGGCCCCTCACAGTTCGGGAAGGCAAACGGCTTTACTCTCTCTGCCGAGGCACCAACGTCCTGGGAGAGCCCCAGACGTGATGTTTCACTCCATATCTGGGCACCGCTTGGCCCAGTCAAGTTGACACATTCAAGTCAGTATCAGACACCCTGTCAATCACAGTTACTGATGAATTCTGCACAAGGTCAGCTTGCTAAGGCCATGACAATAAATGTATTCTAGGGTAACCCTCGCTTCTGTCCCCATGGCAGTGGCCACACGGAGTGGTTTCACTAACACGAGGCTAATTCTTACTTTGCGTGTCTCTCTCCAATTTCTACTCCTCATGGTCACATGTAGGTTTTCCTATTCTCGTTTTGTTAATCAATAAACTTTCTGCTTTCCTAATACAAGACTGACTTCCACTCTGGTTCCCCAGTGCCTTTCCTTTTAAGCACGACTTAAAATATCGTTGCCTCTCTCCTCGAATACAGCGCTCCCTCCGTGCGGACTCCAGGCGGCGTGGTCTTGAGCGCTTGTGCCTGGAAGCACCCTGGGATGGAAGCCAGGAAGGGCTGGGCGCAGGAGAGCCGCTTCTCGTCGCCATAGTCCCGCGGGTTCTCCGCACCCGGTGCGCGGCAGCAGGAGAGGCCCGCGGGGCGCCCCCTGCGGGTGGAGGAGAGAAGAGAACCCGGACGTGGGCGAGGGCGCTTCCCAGGAGACTTGGGCAGCCCGCGGGGCAGGTGGATCTTGGAGGAAGAAATGTTGATGATGGTCGCAGAACGGGTGGGAGAGGAAAAGCGGCAGGAGAAGCGCTTGCGCCTGTGGCGCTCAAAAACGCAACTAGGAAACCAGCACCGCCATGGGCTGAACACGCGGTGAGAACGCTCGGTTCCGCCCGAGGCTCCGGCGGCGCGCCGTGATCGTATAGTGGCTAGTACTCTGCGTTGTGGCCGCAGCAACCTCGGTTCGAATCCGAGTCACGGCAGTGTGCAGCCCGGGGCGGCTGTCTTTTCCTCCCCGTTGCGCTCCCACTCACCTGCCCCTGGCGACTTAACGCCTAGTCCTGCGGCTCCCGCGGTTCCGGCCCGGAGAACGGAAGGCAAACCTCACCGTGGGCACCTAGGTCTCTGTCCTTGGGAAGGGCTGGACTGGCCTGGCCTGGGGGTCGGGTGATGGGAGTGGTGGTGGTGCCGCATCCATCCCTTTTGCTGCTTAGGGTAAATGAGCGCTGAGTGAGCTGAGACGATTCACACTCCAATTCGGGATTTTAAAGAAAATAGAACGAGGGGCCTCCAAACTTGATGACACTTCCTAATCCCCAATTTTCTTGACAACCGGAACTGGCACAGGTAGAATTAAGACGGCCTAAAAGGCACACAGGTTCAGTACAGGGCTGGAGGTGTTTTGGCAAAAAGAACCACCACCTGCAAAGAGACAGGACAAGTGACCACCCCTGGGCAGGCTGCTTTCTCAAGGCCTGCTTGTGGGATCAGGAGAAATGGCTTGTGATGAGTCAGTTGGAACCCCGAAGGAAATCTCTCTCTCTCTCTCTCTCTCTCTCTCTCTCTCTCTCTCTCTCTCTCTCTCTCTCTCTCTCTCTTTGAAAGCTTGTTGGTGAGTGGGAGCATTGGGAGAATAGAATCCAACAGAGGCATTTGCACCCAACCGTAAGCAAAATGGACGCAGCTGGGCGGCTATGGGAGCGGGCATCTCGTGCACCCCACGGCTGACAACAAGGACGCTCACCCAGGCTCTGCCAGGGCACAGCCCTGCAGAAAGGCCAGGGCAGCTGCACCCAGAGCATGCTTCTGGAGGACACCTGCCGGCAAGGGCCCGTCCGCCCGGGGCTGACTCCACCCTCCTTACTGCCCCTCGTGGCCAAGAGCCACTGTTGGAAAGCAGTGGAAGGAGGGAACCTTCTAGTTTCACCATGACCGCCTTGCCTGCATTTGCCTCTTTGGAGAACTCACAGGTTTCCTACTGTGAAGGTGATGCCCCATGGACCGAGCATCTTGGGAGACCGCGATGGGTTGTCTCCGTGTTTAGGAGACCAGCAGCTAGCTGTGACACCAGGTTCCATGGTGTATTGGTGAGCGCTCTGGACTCTGTATCCAGCCATCCGAGTTCAAATGAGCGGGACCTCCCTGCTTTACATACTGAGAACGCTATTTATCGATTGAGTTTTGATTTTTTCTCTGACATCCCCTCGGCATTTTGGCTTAGGGGCCAGTAGGCAGCTCTGCAGGGCACGGGCTGCTCCGGCCCCAGAGCCTCCTATTCCCGCGCTCCTGGGACTTGGCAGATTGATCCCAGCCTCACTCTCCCGCCCCCTGAGGAGTCGCAGTTCCTGAAGACAGCGCTGAGTGTCCAGCCTTCAGGGAATGAACCTTGGACTCGGGGTGACAGAATCTGGGGGTTCGTGGTCCTAGGGGAGGGTAAGACTCGCGCCCTAGCATGCAGGAGTGGGCGGAGGCAGCTGAGCACCCAGAGAAAAGAGCCACTCCCAGCAGTGGGCAGTAGTGGAGTTCGGGCGTTAAAAGCACGCAGCGCAGCCGGCCCCGCCCCTGGAAGCCGCGGGCAAGTCCCCTTGGAAAAGTAGGAACAAAAGCGGCTCAGCGTCTAGCGGCGTTTGCTGCCTGCCAGGAAGCAGGCGGGATGACCTGCGTCTGCCGTTGTAACACGTGAAGAGCCAGGGGAGAGCGCGCACGCAGTCCCCCACTACCAGAAATTCTGCAGTCGAGTTTCCCGCATGTGGGGAAATCGCAGGGGTCAGCACAGCCGCAGTGCAATGGCCAAGCCTCGCCCTGGGAGAACCACCTGCCTGATCATGGTGTCTCCCCTGCCAGGTAAGTATGCTCTCCGTCCCTTCCGCCCCAGCACAGCTGCGCACAACTCGCTCTGCACACACACGGTGACTTCCTCTCCTCCCCAGGCTCTCCTGGCACTGATCCGCAGATCCCAGCGAGTGTCCCGAAAACAGGCCAGGAGGATTTCCAGAGCGTGGGACTCGTGCGTGGATCAGCAGCCGGTGCCGGAGCAGCAGCCCCCACGAGGCCTCATCTGCATGGGCGCCGCCCCTCAGGGTCCCCGCGGGCCGCGCCCTTCCCCCTCCCCCCAGCCCACTTCCGGCCTCGAGGTCGCGCCTAGGGACCTCAGGCCCTTGGTGAAGTAGCACGAAGCAGCCAAAGTTGTGCACCCAGCGAAGCGTCCCGGAGACTGGCCATCAGCCACGCTTACCGCGTTTCGTCCTTCGTGTTGGCCACACTTGGTGCTCGAAAGACGGTTTTCAGTCTAATTCCACCAAGGCGAAGCTATGCTGCCCCAGCAGAGAGCACCGGGCCAGTCTCACACACGGGGCGGGACACTGCCATCTCCTCAGGGGCGTCTCCTCACCTCACCGGGGCTTAGTTCATCGCTGCGCCTGTTCCATGCCGCAAAGGCAGACACAAGATCACACGAGTCTGACCAAAATCCCCCGGAGAAGTTGCATGTGAGGTGCCTAGTGGGTGACTTTCAAAGGGTCAGTTAAACGTCAGTTTAACGCATAGACAGCAACTCTGAACTTTCGGCCATGCCCTACAGTAAACCTATCTGCAAAGGTTTGTTTGTTGGTTTTCCCCTTCCTTTTCATAGTAACTGAGTCAAAAATGTGTACTGGGTTGGATTGAGGAATTAGGCGTGGATGTGAACGCTTTTGTTACTTCTGAAATTTATCCAAGTTTCTCATTGAGTTCTTTCTGTGCATATGAATTGTTAAACCCAAACTCATGAGACCTCCAGGTCCCCATAAAAGGATCTGCTGAGCCAGGGTCAAGGTCCTGCAGCTGCAGCTACCCGGCTGGGTGGCAGCTGGAACCATGTCCATCAATCTCAAACGCCAGAGTGCTTGTAATGAAAATGGGTGAGGAACCCATACATCCTTTACACTGACCTACACTGGTTTAGATAAGAGGGCTGGACGACACAAACCGGGCAGATTCTGGGGTAGGAGGATAGGCTATGAGGAGAAGCACCTGCTTCTTGACTGGTGGGGTTGTAGGCACAATGCAAGGGCGACTTGGAGGCTGAGTCAAAGTCCGAGTGTACATTCTGGATACTCAGCAGTTTCTTTCTCTGTTGGTCTATCCACGACCTGCTAGCTGATTGACTTGTTGTATCTCTCCTCCCTCCTTTCTCCAGCCTTGTCATTAAATGTAAGCTGTCACACAACTTTTCTTGTGGGAATCTACCTCAACATAGTATCTGTTCTACTGTTGTTGGACATTTGAATAGTTTCCAGTTTAGGGATATTTTGAATACAAGTGGACATTGTTTTTCCTATCTTTTGGTGGGCACATAAGATTTGTACTAAATATTAGAAAGGCAAAATGGGAGCCTCTTCTCATTACTGCAGGCTCAAATATCTAGGACTACAGAAATGCACAGGATGATAGGCAATCGAGGATACTCACCCACAAACAGGGAATGGAGCCCTGCAGGTACCAGAGAAGTGAAGTTCATAACATCAAAACTAGAAACCCATAGTGGCGCCGCCGGTGGGAAAACACCATACTGGAGTAAGAGAGAAATGGAGGCGGGGCGGGGGGAGGAGAGAGAGAGAAAGACAGGGTAGGGGGGCGGGCGCAAGAGAAGACATCCTAGGAAGTCAAAGAACTCAGCTTCTGCTCTTGAGATTCCACAGCAGAACTGATCCCAAGTTAACCCGGGAAAATTCTCTCGTCTCCGCGGACAGCCTCAGATGCGCGAATTGCTACGGACACTGCTCCTGCACTATCTAGAGGCAGTGATCTGCACCCCTCAAGTTGACATCCCAGCAGCCATTCACTGAGATGAAGGTATTAGTCAGGTGGCGAGGTGGCTACAACAGACACGAAGTGACCAAAGTGCAATCATCAGGTAAAACCGGAGCCGGCCATCCCTGGGGGGGGGGGGGGGGGTGTCTCGAACCACCAACCTCCCGGTTAAACGGCCGAACGCGCTGACCGATTGCATCACAGAGACTCAGCTTCTTCGTACACAGAGACCACCTCTTCCCTGGGTCCCTGCCGCCGCCCTGAGGGGCGACGCTGCCATCTTCCAGAGCCCGGGACACCGCCCAGAGGCCAGGGGGAACCGCACTGGGCGCCACAGGGCATCCTGTGTGCTAGAAAGTCGGGCAGGCGTGGGGGCAGCCGCAGGGCCTTCGCCGGTCCGCCTCGAGAGCCCGCGCGCCGCAGACGCCCGGGTCCGCGTCCGTCGGGAAGACCCTGGGCCCCGCCGCCCCAGGGGCCATCGGGCCCTCGGAAGCTTCGCGTGTCAGGCGCGGGGCTCCCCGGGGACAGGGTCGCGGTGTCGGTTGGTTTCTCGGGTACCTTTGCCCAGAACAGAGTTTGGCCGTCACGGGCGCTCCGTGGGGACCCGAGGACTCCAGGCGGCGTGGTCTTCAGCGATCCGGCCTTGGAAGTCCTCTGGGGCTTGAAGTCACGAAGGGCCGTGCAAAGGGAGCCGCTTTTCATCGCCGAGTTCCCGCGGGATCCCGGCAGCCGGTGCTCCACGCGAGAAGCCCGCGGGGTGCACCGCGGGTGTGGATGGGGCGCGAGGACCGCGAGGAGGAGGGGGAGGGGAGGGGGAGGGGGAGAGGGAGAGGGAGGGAGAGGGAGGGAGAGGGGACGCGTGGAGCCCGACCCGGGCGTCCAGGGCACACGGGCGCCGCTGCGTAGGGGGAGGAGAGACTCTCTCTTTAAAAGTTGCGGTGGATGGGATGGGAGGCGGGGAAGACCAGGGAGAGCGCAGGAAAGAGCGAAACAACGCGGAGACGTGCAGCTCTCTCAGGTCAGGGGCCGCACCAGAGCTGAGAGAAATCTCACGTCCTTGAACGTGCAGAACCGTCGCCGTCACCCTGCACATCCCTTGGACAAAGCAGGTGCTGCGGTTTTTGTCTGTACAATTTTTCAGAACCATTTGTTTTGTTTATGTGAAACCCAGAGTTTTGGCGGTGGGAGAAGAGGTAGAGAGAGAACTTCCTTCTGCGGGTTTGCTCCCCAAATCTCAGCAACAGCCAGGGCTGTGCCAGACCGCAGGGAGGAGCCAGGAGCTTCCTCCCGGGCTCCGACACGGGCAGGGCCCAGACCTGATCATCCCTCGCTGCTTTCCCAGGTGCTTTAGCGGGGAACTGGATCTGAAGTGGCGCAGGAGGGGGTGGCTGGAGAGCGAGCACCGGTACTCCAGCGGCTGCTTCCGTGCTGTGCGGGACGCGGCGAGGCGCAGGCGTGCGGGGCCGCAGGGAGTGCGGGTTCCCCAGCAGCTGGCGCCTGTTCTGCTCCCGCAGGAGGAGGGACACCGCTCCGCCTCTGCCCAGCAAGGACCCTATCGTGTTCGTGGAAACGCGCGGGTTGGGGCTGTCTTCAGGATGGGAGGAACTGATAGAAAGGTGGCGGGAAGGGGGCGAGAGGTCACGACATTTTCTAATCTGAAGCCACCAGGACGTCTGCTTCATCTGGGTACCTTCAGGAGGCGCCTTGTGATGGACATGGCAGCGCCCGGTTTCCGTAGTGTAGTGGTTATCACGTTCGCCTCACACGCGAAAGGTCCCCGGTTCGAAACCAGGCGGAAACAGGCCTCTTTTGCCGCAGTGAAGAGAATAAGGGCTAAGGGCAGAATGAGCAAGAGGACAAGTGGCTGTGTCCACGCAGCTCACGTCAACCAGACTCATTACTTTCCTGGCCACTCACTGGCCATTGTCACCCTATTCCGGCCAGCCAAGCATGCAAGTTCCTTAGGTGGATAGGAGGGAATGGCATCCAATTTTCTTTCCTTTTTTAAAAGACTTTTTATTTATTTGAAAGACAGAGTTCCAGAGAGAGGGGGAGAGAGAGAGAGAGAGAGAGAGAGAGAGAGCTAGAAACAAGGAGAAAGTCCCCAAAGGACCGCAATGCCTGGAACCTAGCGGATCCAAATCCATGAGCCAGGAGCTTATTCCAGGTCTCCCATGTGGGCCCAAGTGTCCAAGGACTTGGTCATCCTCCGCTGCTTTCCCACTGGAGCAGCTGGACTTGGACTGCACCTCTATGGGATGCCAGCGCTGCAGGCCACAGTGTAGGCCCCTCAGGGTTTCCTACAGTGAATCTTCTCCATAGGCCTCAGTCCTCTGCCTAGGTGATGCTGAACCAGTGCTTTCTGGTTTGAGAGCTCCAGAGGGTGGCTTTTGAGGGCCCTGTGTGGCTTCCCAGCCTTTGGGAACACAGCGGCAGAACCCACTGACTGGTGGAGAGAAACTGAATTTACAGCCGCATCTGGATCTCAAACCAAGCTGATACTGTCAATAGTCCTCATGCACACCGATTGAAAGTGTATGTTTACATGAACCCACCCCTACCCGGAAGACCCTCCGGTCGCTGTAAGAGCCCCACGCCCCCTCTGAAGCTCAGGCAGCCAGCAGTTTTACTAGCTGGAGCTCCTGCGTGTGGTGAGGGGTCCTGAAAGAAGTGTGTGAGACTGGAAGTGTTGCACAGGGGACGTAATGAGGCCATTGCACATGCATTGCTACCCTGTGGACACAGCTGCACAGGGTGAAAGATGTGCACAATGCAACAGCGACTGTAGCGTTGCGCTTGTGAAACCAACCACATTTCAAAAGATTTTGAATGTACTTGCTTAGGGCACAGACACTTATTTTAAAAGAATATATTATTTAACCATCATACATGGTAAAGTGATCATATTAAGTGTGTAATTGGCTCCTATGGATAGGATTAAGTTTCAAAGGGATCACATAAATAGGACCAAGTGTCTGGTAAAAACAATAGATAGAATTAAAAAGGAGAAAATGTTCCAACATGGGGAGCAATCCACACAGCAGACTCATGGAATGACAAACGCCCTGAACAGCACCCTGACCTCAGAATCAGCCGTCAAGGCCTTCTGGTCTGGTTGAAAAGCCCACGAGAGCATTTCAGGCATGGCAAGCCAAGACACTGCGGCAGAAAAAATGATCTCCATGAAGGATCTCTGTGAGTGAGACCCCAGTGGAAAGAAGGGGCCTTCAAAGAAGGACGTACTTTCCTCTGAAGGGAGGAGAGCACTTCTACTTTGCATATGGCCCCGTCTAAATACTGATGGAATTCGTGGACTCCAAAGGCTTCCATAGCCTTGGCAACTCAGGTCAAGAGCCTCGGGTGGTCACTATGTGCAAAGCAAGAGCGTTGGAGCCAGTGCGGTGGCACAGTGGGTTAATCCTCCGCCTGAGGATGCCAGTTCTAGTCCTGGCTGCTCCTCTTGCGATCCAGCTCTCTGCTATGGCCTGGGATAGCAGTAGAAATGGCCCAAGTCCTTGGGCCCCTGCACCCACGTTGGGGACCTGGAGGAAATTCCTGGCTCCTGGCTTCAGACCGGCTCAGCTCTGTCCATTGCGACCATCTGGAGAGTGAACCAGCGGATGGAAGACCTCTCTCTCTGTCTCTACTTGTCTCTGTAAGTCTATCTTTCAAATAAATAAAATAAAACTTTAAAAAAAAAAGAGTGTTAATATTTAAATCAGCAACAGGAGTCACTGTGCACTTACTCCCTATGTAGGACCTCTGTGCTTAATGAGTTGTACTATGAGAATTAGCAGTTGCACTATGAGAATTAACTGTAAAAGTTGTTTTCCAGAGTACTTGATACTTTGTGTGCCTGTGTGGGTGCAGATTGCGTGCATCCGCCGGGCAAAAAGCGAGAGCGGCCGTCCCTGGGTGGGCTCGAACCACCAACCTTTCGGTTAACAGCCGAACGCGCTAACCGATTGCGCCACAGAGACACTGTCCTGGCGTGCACAGGGACCGCACCTTCCCCCGGCTGCCGCGGGCTTTGTGGAGCGTTTTCGAGCTCCAGAGCCCGGGCCACCGCCAGGATGCGTGAGCAGCCGCGTGGCCTTCGCCCGCTCCCCGCAGACGCCCGGGGCCGCGTCCCGCCGAAGCGAGTGGGCCCGAGGCCGCGGAGGGCTCGCGTCGGCGCCGCCTCCACGCCGGGAAGACCCTAGGCTCCGCCGTCCCAGCCGCCCGCGGGCGCTCGGAAGCCTCGCGTGTCCAGCACGGGGCTCCCCGGGGACAGGGTCGCGGTGACGGCCGCTCTCGGGTCCCTTCGCCGGGAACAGGGCTTGGCCCTCACGGGCGCCCCGGGGGACCCGAGGACTCCAGGCGGCGGGGTCTTCAGCGCTCAGGTCTTGGAAGCCCCTTGTGGGTGGAAGTCCTGTAGCGTCGTGCGAGGGGAGCCTCTTTTCATCGCCATATTCTGTCCCGCTTGGCGCGGTCTGCGGGTGGCGTTGGGGGCGCTCCCCGGGCGGGTGGCGGGGGTGGCCTGGGTCGGGGCTGAGGGCTCCAGGAGGAGGACAGAGGAGAACCCGGACGTGAGCGAGGGCACTTTCCCAGGAGACTTGGGCAGCCCGCAGGGCAGGTGGATCCTTGTGGGAGCAATGTTGATGATGGCCGCAGAATGGGAGGGGAAAGAGGAAAAGCGACGAGGAGGAAGAAAAGCAGGTGCCCCCAGGAACACAGCACCGCCTATGGGTTAAATAGACATTCAGAGCCGCACGTGTGCCCGCGGCTCCGGCGGCGCGCCGTGATCGTATAGTGGTTAGTACTCTGCGTTGTGGCCGCAGCAACCTCGGTTCGAATCCGAGTCACGGCAGTGTGCGGCCCCGGGTTTCTGTCTTTTCTATCGACCTTTTGACTTCCCTGTTGGCCCTACCTCTCACCTGACTCTGGCGGCTGAACGCTTGGCCTCTGTGGCTCTGGCCGTTCGGAGAAGAGAAGGCAAACCTCACCGTGGGCACCCAGGCCTCTGTCCTTGGGAAAGGCTGAGCTGGCCAGGGAGTCGAGGGATGGAAACAAGACCTGACTATATGGTGAATGGATGCTGTAGAAGAATTATGATTTCCTTGTGGCTTTTGGTGAAACACATCTGGTTCTTAGAATTTGTTTCTCTCTCTCTCTCTCACTGTCCACTCTGCCTGTCAAAAAATAAAAAAACGAAAATCAACGTAACCGAGAGAGAGAGAGAGAGAGAGAGAGAGCGAGATCTTGCATCTGCTGATTCACTCCCCACGTGGCCAGGGCTGAGCCAAGCAGAGGCCAGCAGCCAGGAGCTTCTGCTAGGCCTCCCACATGGTGTCAGGGGCCCAAGGACTTGTGCCATCTTCTCCTGCTTTTCTGGAACCGGCACCCATATGGATGCTGGCGTGGCAGGCGGCCTGTAAATCATTGTTTCGGTGTCAGCAGACATCCGTTCTCTTTGTGACAAGACTCACTGGAAATATTGTTTATGTGACCAGAATGTCGTATTCAAAAATGTTCGTGTGCCCAGGTGTGGCCAGACCGAAGTGACTTCCTGGGATCAAAAAGCCCCTGGAAGGACCCTGGCCTTGGCGCGGGCTTCACGGGGTCCCAGCCTGGTGACAGGAAGGCCCAGGACCAATACAAGCATCCTGAGGATGGCAGGAAGAGAGGAACTCACCCAACAGGAGAGGCGTTGAGGCAGACTTGCACAGCCGGAGCTGCCTATGTCTTCAATGGCCTCTGCTGTGACTCCTTACTAAGTGTCCCAACGACGCTGCCGTCTAAGCAAAGGCCTCTGTGGTCAACCTCCCCTCCTGCCGCCTTCAATAATCAGGCCATGCAATCAAACCAGACCTAGTTTGCAAACTAATTAGTCTCACTGGGATTATCTTTGATAAACGTGGTGTGAGTGTGGAGAAAAAAGTCAGACTCAGTAGAAACTATGTAGCCTTACAAGTCTCAGATTTTAGTCCTGCTCATGGTTCTTAACGCTGTGCTAGTCACAGAGGGCCTGTTCCTGAAGCCTGACAAGCTGCAGCTGTGCCACTGAAGGAACGTTCAGAGGACAAACTTGGGGCCAGGTGCACGAGCCGCTGAAGAAACGCAGCTCTGTCGTAGAGACTTGCAAACGGAACCCTGGAATAGCCTCTGGTCTAAAAACTAAAAATCGGATGAATGAATGCTCTTGGTTCTGGACTCAGACATGAGGCCGTCCGGTGGGGCTGAGGGTCCGTGGGCCCCCAGACGTTGGCAGAATGTGCTTCACGGGCAGGCTGCCAGCTGGGGCCGGAAAGCTGTCTCCAGACCGACCGACTGACATCTCCCCCACTCATCGCTTCTTGTGCTGCGTGTCTGACCTGGATCCAACATTTCACCCAGAGCTAGCAGAGGAGGGGGCTGAGCCCCTAGGAGACCCCATTAACTCCATGAGCCCCAAGCCAATGAACATACTGAATGTGAAAACCCACTGCCCAACGGGTGCCCCCCAGAATGACCCGACGAGAAAACCAGGAATGCTGTAAAAACCCAGGCCACTTCCTCAAAGCCAGTGTCCTGCATGGGATCCCATGGGATGTGGGTGACGTCGGCCTGATTTGTATGGTCTGCTTTATGTGTTTTATAGAAATCGTACACATGGTTGGTTGCTTCTTTTTTAACTAAACAAATACACATTTGTTGTGAGAAAAAAAAAAAACCTTATGCAAAACACCACACATGTATATGAAGGAAAAAAGGCAAGTTCCCCTGCCTCCCGGTGCCCCTGGTGCTGACACGTTTGTCGGTACAGATGGGAGGTGGTGGTGGCATCTGTGTAACAGGTGATGCAAGGTCCAGCCCTGGAAGTCACCAGTCCTTCCCTGATGACCATCTGGCTCCCTGGGCAGTGGGAAACCTGTGAAGGCAAAGGCAAGGAGACAAACACTATTGTTTGCAGAAATCTGCCCCCCAGACAGGAAACTCTGGCTAAGGGAGAGGGGAGGTGGCTCACGATGGAGGCTGCAAGGGCTCTTCTCTGCCTCCTCCTATGAGGCACAAAGGCAATGCTGGCAGTCAGGCAAGGGAGAGAGCAGAGAGACAGCAGGACAGGTGACCCCGCCTGGGCAGGCTCCTTCCTCAAGCCCTGCGTGTGGGATCAGAAATGCCTTGGGACCAGTCAGGGGGAACCCTGTGCTGGCTCTCACAAGCGCTCTGGTGAGTGTGACCATCGGGAGAAGCTAGAGGCATTGGGGTCCAACCCTTAGGAAAAGGATACAGCTGTGCCACTATGGGAGCAGGCATCTATCTCATGCTCGCAGGGCGACGACCAGGACGCTGACCAAGCTCTGCCAGAGCACAGCCCTGCAGAAAGGCCAGGGCAGCTGCACCCAGAGCAGGCTTCCGGAGGACACCTGCCGGCAAGCCCGTCCACCCAGGGCTGACCCCACCCTCCTGACTGCTCCTCCTGGCCAAGGACAGTTGCTGGAAAGCAGTGGGTGGAACGAGCCCTCTTCCTTTCAGTATCACAACCTTGCCTGCCTTTACCTCCCTGGACATAGCACAGGTCTTCCCGCTGTGGAGCTGTTTTCCCCAGTAGCTGGTTCTGCTTAGAGCGCAATTGGACTTCAGGCTGGATGAAAGACTCATGGGAGGCGCAGCACCTGGGTTCCATGGTGTAATGGTGAGCACTCTGGACTCTGAATCCAGCGATCCGAGTTCAAATCTCGGTGGGACCTTTGGTTTCCTTTTTACAGTTTGAAAGGCATTTCTATCCAATCCCGCGTTTCTTCCACCATTCATCCTTTTAAAGGACAGGCAGGCAGTTCTGCGGGGCACATCCCTCTTAGGGAAATCACCCTGGCCTCGAGAGCAGCTGGGAAATTCCAGTATCAGGACTGCGGAGGTGGGTCAGTGCCGGTCGGTCAGTGCCGGTCTGAACAGTCTGAGGAAAACCTTTTTTTTTCTTCTTTTTTTTTTTTCCTTCTTCTTTCCCAAATGCAGACAGGCATTTCTTTTTTCTGGGTTGTTTCTGGGCTAGGAGCACAGGAGAGGCCGTTCTTCAGGCCAGGAGAGGGCATCCAGCCCTGCCTCGTCTGGCCTCCGCCCAGCAGCTTCTGCAAAGAACACCAGTGAACAGTCACTAAAGGATTTTATCTTCTTTGCAATATCCCTTGTATTTCTTTGGAGGAAGAAAAGCTTGGCTTTGGTGTTCGGGGTTTTGCAGGGTTACGGTTTGATTGTATAAAGCAGTGTATCTGCCGCTTGTCTAGAAGCCAAAAGAGCTGCAGTAGCCCAATGCTCTCGCAGAGCAAAACGCTCTCAAAGGGCATGAGTAAACTGCATGCGACAACCTGCTCTTTGAACGAAAAGAAAGCCAGGGGAGAGCGCGCACGCAGTCCCCCACTACCAGAAATTCTGCAGTCGAGTTTCCCGCATGTGGGGAAATCGCAGGGGTCAGCACAGCCACAAGTGCAATGGCCAAGCCTCGCCCTGGGAGAACCACCTGCCTGATCATGGTGTCTCCCCTGCCAGGTAAGTATGAGTTGGTGACTTTCCGCCCCAGCACAGCCTCACACGCCCCGCACTCTTCACACGCGCTCACTTTGCGCCCCGCACCGCCGGGCCCTCTTGGCTCTCAGGCAGGCACAGCACACGTATTTGCCGCCAGCGATCCCGCGCATTCTCCCACAGCACGGGAAAGCAGTCGTGAATCTGCAGCAGGTCCCAGACCAGCAGCCCCTGCGTTCCTCATCTACATGGCCCCGTCCTGTCGGAGACGCCGCCAGAGACGCCCCGCCCACCCCGCGGCTTGCAGCTGCACCACCTAGGAGCCCTCGGCGAGCTCAGAGGGACAGCTGTGCCCGCCAGTCCCTCACACCCCCATCCATGGAGGCGCCGAGCAGAGCCCCGACCCTTCTCGAAAGCATCGCTCTCGATGCACGGAACATTTAGGGTCAGCCAGGAGCCCGGGTCCTTCCTTCCAAACCCGCGTATCTTCATGAGGGAACTCGAAATGAAAAGTGGACTCAGTGGATGCCGATCGGACGTCGAAGCCAGCAGCACACAGATCCCGTCTTTATGAAGCTGGAGAAGGCCCCGGGGCCGCAGACCGTCATCCTGACGGGGCGCCGCTGGTGTCACGAAGACGACGTCCACGCTGACGGCGCGGATCCTGCCGGGGGTCCGGGACGCTAGGCGGTGCTGCCCCGCGGAGCCGATAACCACGCTCACACCTGTCCCTGCGGGGCTCCGGCGTCTCGCAGGGCCCGCCCTGCGCCTGAGTGATTACCGACGCCAACGCTTTAGATCCTCAAAAAAGCAGCTAAAGTGTCTCACACTGAGGAAACGTCTAGGGGGCATTCCCGCCGAGGTGTTGAACCCGCGACTGGATCGTCCGCCTTCGGTGATGAGGACGCGGGAACGCGGAGGGTGGAGCAAGGTCAGGCGCCCATGGAAAGACCGGCTCAGCGGGCACCAGCGCCCTCTGTTCTGCTGTGCTGCCCAAGTCCCAGAATCTTTACCAGGAGGTTCTCCTTGCAGATGAGTGGCATGGGGGCTGGCATTTATTCTACTGTTGTTGGACATTTGACTTGTTGTTTCCAGTTTAAGGCTATTTTGAATACATGTGGACAGCCTTTCCCTATCTATTGATGGAACCCCAAGATTTTTACCAAATATTAGAAAGACAAAATGGGAGCCTCTTCTCATCGCTGCAGGTTCAGACATCAAGAACTACCAAAATGCACAGGATGATAGGCAATCGAAGATACTCACCCACATATAAGGAATGGATCCCTGCAGGTACCAGAGAAGTTAGTTCATAACGTCAAACTAGAAACTCATAGAGATGCCGCCAGTGGGAGAATAGGAAACACGACTAAGAGAGAGTTGGATGTGTGGGAGGGAAGTGGGGAGAGAGAGAAAGTGAGCCAGAGAGAGAGATGTCCTATCAAGTCAGACTCAACTTGTGCTCCTGAGAGTCAACAGAAACCTGAGCCCACGTGAACCACCAGCTCAACAGGGGAAGAGTCTCTCATCTCCGAAGAGAGGTCCGGATGGCCTAATTGCTACGGGCACCGCCCCTGCAGTATCTGCCACAGGTAATATCTATGTTGAGATAGATTCCCATAGCAGAAGTGTATGACAGCCTACATTTCCTTACAAGGCTGGGGAATGGAGGGGAGGAGAGATACAACAAGTCAATCAGCTAGCAGGTCATGGATAAAAAACAAAGAAAGAAACTGCTGTGTATCCTGAAGGAACGTTCAGACTTGGACACAACCTCCAAGTCGCCCTTGCATTGTGCCTACAACCCCACCAGTGAAGAAGCAGATGCTTCTCCGGATATGCCATCCTCCTATGCGCGAATCTTGCCCCATCTATGGGAAGCAGTTGTACTGGGGAGGTGCTTGACCCCTGCAATTCACAAGGGAAACTCGATCTGCACCCCTCAACTGGTTTCCGAGAACTTAGTTATGACGGGAGGGGTGCTTAAGATGAGGGAATTTCACAGATTTATTCTCAAACGGAGTAAAAGTGCCGGGGTCGTCCCTGGGTGGGCTCGAACCACCAACCTTTCGGTTAACAGCCGAACGCGCTAACCGATTGCGCCACAGAGACACAGTTGCTGCCGGCACGGGGACGGCGCCCTCCACAGGCGCCTGCCGCGGGCTGCCGCTGGCCTTCTGGGGCGACGCTGCGAGCCCCAGAGCCCCGGGCACCGCCGACTGGCGAGCAGGAGGCGCGCTGGGCGCCGCGCGGTAACCTGTGCGTTGGGAGGTCGGGCAGCCGCGCGGAGCCGCGTGGTTTTCGCCCGCCCGCCGCAGGAGCCCGCGCCCCGCAGACGCCCGAGTCCGCGGCCCGCCGGAGCGGGCGGACCCGAGGTCGACAGCGCCCGCGTCGGCGCCGCCTCCACGCCGGGAACACCCTGCCCCCGCCGTCCCCGGCGCCCCTGCCTCCCGCAGGCGCTCGGAAGCTTCGCGTGTGCAGCACGGGACTCCCCGGGTTCAGGGTCGCGGTGACGGCCGCTCTCGGGTCCTTCGCCGGGAACAGGGCTTGGCCGTCACGGGCGCCCCGGGGGACCCAAGGACTCCAGGCTGAGTGGTCTCCTCGCCCAGTCCTGGAAGCCCCCAGGGTGTTGAAGTCACGAAGGGCCGCGTGCAAAGGGAGCCGCTTTTCATCGCCGAGTTCCCCGCAAGTTCTCGGCATCCGGTGCTGGACGCGAGAGGCCCGCGGGGTGCCGTTTGCGGGTGGCGCTGGGGGCGCGCGCCAAGAGGGGACGGGGCTTGAGGACCCGCGAGAAGGAGGAGGAGGAGACGCGTGGAGCCCGACCCTGGCGTCCGAAGCCCACGGAGCCTCGCGCAGAGACAGTGAGGACAGATGACAGGGGCTCGCTCTGCCCCCTGCCTGCCTGTCCCTCATCCCCTCAGTGGCTAGGCCAGCAGACCCCATTGCACAGGCCTGTGTGCTGCAGAGGGGGTGTTGCCCATTTGGGGTGAGCAGAAGAACACAGTGGCCCTGGGCATCAGCCTGCCTTTGACAACTGGAACGTAGGGGTTCCTGAGAGTCCACGACACCCCCACCTTCTAGTTCTGCTATTGTGACTTCAGACCGTTCCCTGGCGGGCTCGGGCCTCTGGCCTCACTTCTGCAGCGGCATCTGTGCACGGCAGTGCCTGGGCTCAGACCCCTGGCATCTTGGGCCTCACGTTTGTCTCTAAGGAGTCTGCGAGTTGTGGCTGCTGACAAAGGTCCTCCCACAAGTAAGTTAGAGTGAGATCTGCATTCCCGACTCTCTTTACAACCCCTCCCCCCTTAGATGTGAAGAAGAGTTACAGAGATACTAATTGTATCTGGTATCACTCACCCCTCAGAGCTGAGCAGCTTGGTGAGTGGAGGAACTTACCAGGCAAGACCACCATCGGCACAGTGCCGTCACGTGTGTGTAACTAAGCAAGACCACCATCGGCACAGTGCCGTCACGTGTGTGTAGCTCATTATTTGCGTAGCTTTCTCCTGCCCGGGCTCGGGCTCTGGCTCTGCTCTGAAACAGCTTCATCATGGCAGTACGCAGCCCAACACAAATGTTCCTGGCAGGACGGGCATACTGTTTGCTGTTTACTCCATGGATGCGGGCTGAGCTGAGGGACTGAAAGGGCATCTTAATCATAGTAAAAACAAACAAGCGCAGGGCTCCCTGCTCTTTCCCCCTGCCAAGGCAAGCCTCACAACTCACACCAGCACACACCACGGACGCTGCCCTTGGGCCATTCTAGTGGATGGCTCTGCCGAGGATCCTGTGAGCTGTCATTCACTCTTACATTTCTGCCTTCTTCCCCACCTTAGGAGACAAGACTCCCTAGCTCAGGCTCGGGCTAGAGAACTCACCCGCTTAAGGTGCAAGAGACAGGAAGGGAGAGAGGTCTGCTCCCTATTCACCCAGCACCTGAAGGACACGGGCCAGGCTTTTGAGGGCCTCCTCAGGAGCACGGATGTTGCCTGCCACCTTGGACAGAGGTTCTGTGAGCAGTTGGCCCAGGGAAGCCAGCTGGCAGAGAGCCTTGCCAGAAAACTCACGGCGGGTAAGTGGCTGCAGCTCCAAAGGCCCTTCTTCCCCCAGAGCGCCTCACAGGAGGGAGATCCATGCCGTTACCACCCTAGGTCATTCTTTTGCTCTTGTCTGTGGCACTTCATCCACATGCGTTGTAACTTCTCAGAGTGCTCAGGTAATTCCTTCAAGTTATTATTTTTAGGGTTTCATCTACAGTCAGTAAGAAAGAGTACAGAAGACTGACCTCATCTTGATGAACATGGCAGGAAACAAACCTAATTTCTTTTTTTTTAATTTTCAAAGTCAGAGTTACAGAGAGAGAGGGAGACGGGGAGAGATCTTCTATCTGCTGACTCACTTCCCTGGGGGCTGCAATGGCAGCACTGGGCCGGGCTGATGCATGAGCCAGGAGAATCATCCAGGTCTCCCATGTGGGTGGCAGGAGCCCAGGCCATGAGCAGGAGCTTGATTGGAAGTGGAGAAGCCCAGAATGCAACCAGTGGCCATATGAGATGCCAGCACTGCAGGCACTGGCTTAGCCCTCTACACCCCAAGGCTGGCTGCCAGATTTCATTTTTGAAATTTTCACTGGATGTAGGTGTAAGGTGTCTGGTGTGTAACAGATCTTCCCAGGCAGACGAATCAATTAATTCACAGGCTTTTATTGGGGTTCTGCTCCTTGACGAGGTTTCCCGGTCCCAACAGAGCAACAGAACGGAGGCCAGGGAAGTCGCGCTTCAGAGATTGGGAGAGCTCCTTTCTTAGATTCAGGACATGGGGGTTAAAGGTTGAGGCGGGTCTGATCCTCATTGGTTGACCTTTAGGCACCCACATTGACCTTGACAAGGACTTTCTTCCCTCAAGTAGGCCTCTCCATTCCCGGAAGTGTAGGCCTTCCCTCCTTGTGGATCCCAAAGCTACCATCCCCACCTTTTGATGATAGGAAAGGGGGCGACGATGAGTTTCTCTGGCTACTTCCTGCTGACTAGGGGTGTCATCTACAGGGGCCCGCTGGGGGTATCTTGGAGCTCCGCAGGAACAGGCATGTATGGATGGAGAAGCATCTGGTTGACTGCCTGGTTGTTGAAGGCCTTGGTTCATTCCATTATCACCTGCTGTAAACACTTAGACAGTGTAGTATACAAGTCAAGGTGAGAATAGCAACCAATGATCCTAAGAGTGGCATTAACCAGGTAATGAAAGGATTTCAAAGAGGAGAGGAAATGAGGGGGGGTCTCCGGACCCTTGTGAGGATGGTTTGATGGATGTGGTTTAAATCTGATCCCAGCTGAGACCAGGAGAAGGGTCACTCTTTTGCAGGTAGAGGGGTTTGTCTGTAGAGAAATTCTGAATAATCATACAACATTAAATGTGGGAGAGGACCATCAGTACACACAGGTTGGGAGTAGAGCCATTCATGTTAGAGTAGAGGCTATGATTACAAAGGAATGAGACCGGAGTGGGCTAGACAGGGTCTAGAACAAAGGACAGAGTCATTATTAGAGGACCCAAGAAAGATACTACCTAAGCCACGAATAAGTTCTCTGATTGAGAGACAAACAGAACCTGACAGAAGGGGCTTGAAAATAATCTGGTGGGCTTTAGGCCTTGTAAGTTAAGAGGCCCAGACTTATCTATCTCTTCACATAGGGTACTTCCTAAGGGAAGTGTGAACCTCCTTGGGGAAGGCACCCTGTTGACTTCCATTACCTAGCTGGTCTGGGAGGAGAGCTGGCCAGGTAAAGGCAGATGGCATCTCTAACAGGAAATTTACAGTTCTGCCTGTAATGTTGCTGACCCTACTTGGCCGTCCCCTCTCAGCAGCAGTGGTCACCTTGGAAGCTGGGCCGAGTGAAGGGCTTTTCAGCTTAGAGCCAATAAGATCTGTGGCTCTGGCCTGGGTGTCCTTCAACTCCAGGGCAGGTCCATTTCCAGTGATCCAACTCTTGGCTGGCAGAGCTGCCAGGGCTCTTCACAAGCTGATTTCTGCTGAAGCCCAGGCTTGCCACACTGAAAGCCACTGCAGTGGATTGGTCTGTTGGGTCTCCTTGAGAGCAGATCACTGTACAGAACAGCCATTAATAGACCTGCCACCTATCATCACATTTCTGATGCCCAGCTTTCTCTTCCTCCTGGTGTTTGTTAAAGCAGACCAGAGGATGCAAGTCAAGGGGTGCCAGTCCCAGATCACTTACTGACAATAGCAATATCAAATGAAAACTTAGAAAGCAGTTTCAATCATTAGATAACAAGTAAAAAGTTTGCACCCACAGGGACCTTGACAAGGACTTTCTTCCCCGGAAGTAGGCCTCTCCGTTCCCGGAAATATAGGCCTTCCTTCCATGCGGATCACAAAGCTACCAGTAGGATCCTAGATTAAATGTTTAATTTTTCTTTATTTTTCCTCAAAGATTTACTTATTTATTTGAATGGCAGGGTTAGAGAGAGGCAGAGAGAGCTAGGTCTTCCATCTGCTGGTTTACTCCCAAAATGACTAAAATGGCCAGAAATGGCTACAATGGCCAGCTGATCAGAAGCCAAGAGCTCTTCCTGGGACTCCCATATGGGTTGAGGGTCCCAAAGATGTGGGTGGGCTTCCATTGCTTTCTCAGAACAATCAGAAACATGAGGGCTCATGTCAACCAGACATCCTCTCTCTTCTCCATTCGTGGTGACCATTGTCAACCCGCTCCCGCCAGATTCACAGGAGGGAAATACTTCCAGGTTTTCTTTCCTCTCTTTCTCTCTCTCTCTTTCTCTTCTTTTCTTTTAAATATTTGTTTATTGATTTGAACTACAGAGTTAGAGAAAGATGGTGACACAGAGAGAAGTCTTCCTTCTGCTGGTTCACTCCCCAAATGGCCTCAACAGCTGAAGCTGAGACAATCCACAGCCAGGTGCCAGGAGCTTTCTCCAAATACCCAGGTGGGTGCAGGAGCCCAAGGACTTGGCCATCTTCTGCCGCTATCCAGGGAAGCAGCCGGGACACGTACTGGAGACTATGGGGAAGCCAGCGCCACAGACCACAGTATAGGCCCCTCAGGGTTTCTTACAGTGAACCTTCTCCATAGGCCTCAGTCCTCTGCCTAGGCTGACCTGAACCAGTGCTTTCTGGTTTGTGAGCTCCAGAGGGGAGCTGAGGAGGGGCCTGCTTGGCTTCCCATCCTATGGGAACACAGTGGCAGAACCCACTGACTGGTGGAGGGAAACTGAATTTACATCCGCATCTGGATCTCAAACCAAGCTGATACTGTCAATATTCCTCAGGCATCCCGGTTGAAAGTATATATTTACATTAACCCACCCCTACCCCAGAGGATTCTCAGGGCACTGTGAGGGTCCCACGCCCCCTCTGAAGGTTCAGGCAGCCGACAGTTTTAATAACTGGAACCCCAGATGTGCTGAGTGCATCCTGTGGCTCCCAACCCCTTGCCCACCCTCTCTTCTGCTTTGTCCTTGGAATTTTTGGTGCTTTCTTCACTGGTGTGTGGCCACGACACCAGAGCTTTGCCTTCTCTCCCAGGAGAGCTTTAGAGCCCTGGTCTTAGATGGTGCTGCTTAGAAGGGCTTGGGTGGGCAGTGGAGGATGGCCCAAGTGATTGGTTCCCTGCACCCATGTGGGAGACCCGGAAGAAGCTCCTGGCTTCAGCCTGGCCCAGCCCCAGCTCTTGAGGTCATTTAGGGGATAAATCAACAGATTGAAGATTTTTCTCTCTCTCCCTCTCTCTCTCTGTCTCTGTAACTCTCCTTTCAAATAAATATATTAATCTTAAAAAAAAAAAAGAAAAGCTCTGGCTTGACAGCTATAGGCCCATAATAATTTCGCCACACACTGGAAAGAGGAGACGTGAACAGCTTCTCACTGCTGCAGGCTCAAATGCCAGGAAATAGCAGCCTCTCCAGGATAATGGACAATCAGTACAGACTCGCAGACTAGTTTTCCTGTCACGCGCCATCAAACAGAGAATGCATCTCTTCAATCCCCACCTAACAGAGATCACCCCAGAAGTTCACTTGATAACATCACTCTCATAAACCCCCAGCGATGCCCCTGGTGGGAGAAATCACGATGCAAAAGTTAAAGAAAGAACAAAAGCCGTGGTCCAGGACCCAGGTTCAGCAGGCAGGAGTAAAGAGCTCTGTTTCTGCTCATGGGAGAAACAGAAGAACCAAGGGATCAAGGGATCATGAGGATCAGGCTCTTAGTTAAGTGTGTGTGTGGGTGTATTCCCCTTGTTGGAGTTTCAGAGATCCCTGAACAGTAAGCTTGTGCTGACAAGTAAGTGAAGAGAGGGACACTAATGGAGTTCATAAACCACCTGGAATATGACTTAGTGCCATTCCAGAAAAAGAGCAGTTTCCTAGTTGGCTGATATTCAAAGCCCTGTGTACCAGCCGTAAGGAAACAGTAGCACAGGCAACGCTACACTGTGGACACAGCTGCACAGGGGCGAAAGACATGCATGATACATCTCCCAGTGCACAATACAACGACCACTGTGGTGTTCTCATGAAGCCGACCAGACTTCAGAAGAGTTTGAAAGTACTTGCACAGAGGACAGGAACTTATTTTTACAAATTATTGTTTATAATGGTGGGAACGCTGTTGATAAAGCAAGCACTACTGAGGCACACATGGGGACTGAACACTGCTGTCGGCCTTGTATCACAGCTGTCAAATGCAAGTCCCACAAATGGACCTCACCGGTGCCAGCCCATTGGGCCCCAGGACTGGGTTCCTTCGGTGTGTGTTTCAGTCCCTGGGCTCCCAGCAGGTGGTCTAGGAGAGTGGAATGACGTGGGGAGGTGGCCTTTGTGGGGACAGCAGACAAGTAGAGACAAGAGCAACAATGTGCTCACCCGCGTGCAGAGCCGGGTAAAAAAAACAGCAGCTGTCCCTGGATGTGCTCCAACCACCAGGCCTTCAGCTAACAGCTGAACGCGCTAACCAATTAGGTCGCAGAAACTCGGCTCCAAGGGCACAGGGACCGAATTTTCCCCCTGCAACCGCCGGCTTGGAAGGTAGACGTTTCAGGCTCCGGAGCCTGGCCACTGCCGAGAGGCGAGCGGGAGCCCCACTGTGCGCCACGCAGGCAGGCAACCGGTGCTTAGGCAGGTCGGGCAGCCGCGGGGCAGCCGCGTGGCCTTCACGCCTCAGGAGCCCGGGCCAGGTCCGCAAGCCGCCAGAGCACCTACAGCTGGAGGCCGGTTCCATGGTGTAATGGTGAGCACTCTGGACTCTGAATCCAGCGATCCGAGTTCAAATCTCGGTGGGACCTTTGCCTTTAACTTACTGAACTGCCATTTTGACTGTTTCAATGGGATTTATTACCGCTCCCGAGGCCCTGCCGCCTGCTAGAAGGCCTCTCTGCAGAGTACAGAATGCTCTGGGTCTCGTTTCCAGCTCTGCTGCACTCTCTGGAGTCCGCGTTCCAGAAACGGGTTCTTTACACCGGCCGGGTCCCCAGGGAGATGACCGAGCCTGGGGGATTCTCATCCTGGGCTAGCCTGGGGCTCCTACCCCCGCCGTGAACGAAGGGGCGAGGCACGCAGGACGCCCTTGGTCCTACTGGGACTGAAACCTGAGCCCGTAGGGAAATCACTCACGGCTATCGGGGACAGGTGGGAAACGCCAGTGTCTGGACCGCGATTTGGATCCCGGCAATGTCGGTGTAGGACCTACTCGAGTGGCTAAAAAAGATTTTTTTTTTTTTTTAATCCAGGACACCCAGGCTTTCTGGGCGGGAGGAGCAGGGGAGAGGCCCTTCTACAGGTCCCAGGAGAGAGCACCTGGCCTGGCCCTAGGCTCCGCCCAGCGGGTTTTGCAAAAACCACCATAGAACGGTCAATGAAGTACTCTTTGCAAGCAAAGGCATATTTAATAAAAGAAGAAAAACATTCTTGTGCTAAATGTTTGTTAAAATTACCCTGAGAGGAAGGTGCAAGAGAGTTCAGGAACTGAGGGATGTTTGATTGTGTAACGGAGACTAGCCGACAATATTTACCCAGCGTAGGATTTGAAAGGTACGTAAGCTGCTTTGCAGTGAGGACTTGCACACTGCAACCTAGAAGTCACCTGCTCTTCAACTGATCAAAGCCCGGGGAGAGCGCAACGGAAGTACCCCACGACCACAAAATCTGCAGTCGAGTTTCCAACATTTGGGGAAATCGCACAGCTTCACACGGCCCGAACTCTTCTCACGCGCACACTTTGCGCCCCGCAACCCTCTCCGCCCGGGCATCCTTCGACTTGAGGCACGCACAGCGCACCTATGTGCCGGCAGCGGTCCCGCGCTTTCTCCCACAGCACGGTAAAGCAGTCGTAAATCTGCAGCAGGTCCCGGACCAGCAGCCTCTGCATCGCTCTATCTACATAGCTCCGCCCTTGCCGTAACGCCACCGGAGGCGCCCCGCCCTCCCCGCTCCCAAGTGAACAGTCATAGAATCTTTGCAAAGCGTGTTGAGAGATGGCTCTTCACTCCTGATGTCGAAAGTCTTCCTGAGGAGCCCAGATTTCCATCCTAAAGGTTTCAGTGCAGCCCACAGACTGAGACCTGTGCCCAGATTGCACTGGGCATTTTCACAAACTTCAGTCTTGTTTGGATTTCTTTCTCTGAAGATGAACTTTTCCTGTCCACTGACTTGTCTTTGGCAATCCACCATAAAGCTGGACATCTTGGAATCACAGGAAGCCCCAGGCTTAAGAGACCTCTAGGCTAGCAGGCTGATTCAGGGAAGCACCAGAAAGACACTTCCCCCACACTTGCCCTGGTGTGGGAGGGGCCTTGGATGAGAGAAAATGAGAGGCATAGAGAGAAGACCTCTATCCAATGGTTCACTCCTTAAATGGGCACAACAGCTGGGGCTGGGTCAGGCCCAAACCTGCCTAATCCAGTCTCCCCACCGGTAGGAGAGACCCACGTGCTTGCGCCCATTTCCCCTCAGCAGATGGCAGCTGAGGTCTCTCTGGGTCCCTTTAGTTGTGGCGGGACTGCCTGGAGCCACCCAAACTCGCGCAGCTCCACACAGGCCTGGAACTGCCTCCTGCCTTTTTCCTCTCTGAGATTTCCTCCAACCCCCTTGTCTTCCCAGCTGCTGTGGTGGCCGCGACCTTGTCCAGCAACTCGAAATGAGCAGACAACCGAGCTTTGCTCTCAGCCACATCTGTGAGACTGGAAGAGCGACCCCATTCTTCCAGGAGTCTGCCTGCAGTCCCCCAGCAACTTCAGATTCTTTAAGAAAGATATTTCCTCTAAGTTTCTAGTTGTCTGCTTTGTTCCATGAGAGGAGGAAAAAGGGGAGGTGGGAAGCAGAATGGGCGTCCAGCAAGTCCAGGCCGTGCTGATGTGCATCCCGCAGAGCTGTGTGACCTGGCCAAGCCAGGGACCAGCCTACTTCTCCCCTTCAAGAGAGTTTCAGGCGTTCGAAGACAGAGCTCCTTCCGCTGAGCTTTCAAGGACACCTCGTGCGTCCGAGAGGACATTGCAAAACCTAGTTTCCCTGACCGGGAATAGAAACCAAGCACGGCGGTGAAAGCGCCAAACCCTAACCACTAGACCACCAAGGATATGCAGCGCCACCGCTTACGTTTGTTTCCTGGCATTTGCAAGGCTGTTCTGCGCTCCTAGAGCACCTACCCACGTCTGCGATTCGTCCTCGCTTCAGGGAAGCCCTGGGAGGCCGCCCCTTCCGGATTCTTGCCAAAGGGCGAACCACACCACAGGCAGCGCGCCTTCCAAAGCTGTCAGGTGCCTGTGCAGTCAGGGGCTGCGTCCCGGCTGCGCTCAGAAACCACGCAGCTTTGGGGAGAAGACAGCGGGCCTCCGGGGAGGTGTGCGCAGGCACTAGGGCACCCGGGGGTGGCCGGCGGGAGGGAGACCCGAAGGCGCCCAGGGTACAATAGCTGAGAGTTGAGCTGCTACGAGCTCCGACGACAATGCACACACAAGCAGGGACGCAGACGCCCGAGGGAATCTCTCTCAAGCAAGCCCTGAGTTCCCCAGGTGCGGACCAAGTCGAAGAGACCCATGTCCCTCGCGCCCCCCGGGAGTGGCACTGGGCTGTCCTTGCGCGCCTTCGTCGGTTCTGTCCTCCCCTTCAGCCTCTGCCTGGCCTGCCCCGGGCCCAGGGACCGTGGCGGGGCCCTGGCTGCGCGGCTCCTGTGGGAGCGGCGGGCACCCGGCAGCTCCCGGGGCGGCCCGCGGAGGAGCTCCAGCGGCTCCTTCGGGGATGCGCGGGGGCGCGGCGAGGCGCAGGCGTGCGGGCCCGCAGGGAGTGCGGGTTCCCCAGAGGCTGGCGCCCGTGCTGCTCCCACAGGAGAACGGACACTGCCCTCTCTCGTCCAGCAAGGACTCTGACGTGTTCGTGGAAACGCGCGGGGGTTGTGATCTCTTGTGGATGGGAGAAGTGCTCTGTGCTCTGCCAAGTGTGATGTAGTGGACTGCCCTTGTTCAACTGTTTTAGATCATAGTTTCAGACCAGAGTCTCACCGTGTGTGTGTGGGGGGGGGGGGGGAACCTTCCCAGAATGGAGTCTCAGGATCTCCAAAATGAAATCCCTACTGTCAAGGTGTTACTTCATCTACAATTATGGGCTAGATAGTTAAATTATAGTACAGACAAGCTATGCATGTCTACACGAAATAGAAATAGAAGTGACAGACAGTTGGAGGGAAGGGGTGGGAAAAGTCACGACCTTGTCTAATCTGAAGCCACCAGGGCATCCGCTGGATCTCGGCCCTCCAGTTTCAGTCTAGGGAGCTGTGGCGTTCACAAACACGCAGCGGGAGCACTTGAACTTGCTGGGTGTGAAGCACACGCGGTGACCACTGAGGTTAAGTGCTGGAGAAAAGGGCTCGTTCTATCCAAGCTTCATTTTTACCTTCAAGTTCAAGTGAGAAGGAGAGGAAGGAGCGGGATAGGACCGCGCGTCTTTGGCTAGGTTGGGAACCCTGCTGCAGGCCTCTCGGGTGAGGCTCCGGGAAACCTCGGACTTTGCGGTTCTCCAAACACTGCCCGCGTGGGAGTCCGCGTTTGCAGAGCTGCTGAGCGGGATCATCACAAAGCCCAAAACGGGGATTCTGGTAGAACGGGTGAAGGGAAACTGCCCTGACCGCGAGACAAGCCTGTGCTCTCCTGCGTCCTAGCTCGCACGGTGGCCCTGAGACCCCAGCGATCCACTCTCCATCCCTCCGCCTGGTCCTCCCTCGAATTCAGTCCAGGCGGGGAAGCACACGTGTGGGTGTTCCGAGTTTTCCAACAGCCGAATGCCCTAACACGCAACCTGTGCTAACGACCCCCTGAGCTTGTGACGCAAGGGTCAGATTGCAACCGGGGCGGATGGCTGTGGCGCCTTTGTCGGGAGGACGACAAGCAGAAGTCGGGCGAAAGGCCCGCGAGGGACAGCGCGCAGGTGAAGCCCCGCCGGGTCGGGGAGGGCGGGAAGACGGGATCCCGCAGCTTCCGCTGGACCGCAGCGCCAGCCATCTGCGTAGAGCCAGGAGCACCGACGGCCCGGCCGGAGCCAAGAAGACCACGAAGGCCGTGAGGGACGCGCTCATGGCTCGGCCGCAAATGACCCGCAGTTCCTTCAGCTTCCGGGGCTGGACAGTCAGCGAAGAACGCCCCCAGCGCGCGGTTCTGCTCCCGGAAACGCTGCGGGAGACGCCGGATCCCACAGCCAGCTCAGGCCCGAGGCGTCTCAGGTGGAGTCCCTGGTTCTTTGGACGTCGCAGGCTCCTTATTTTTGGGGGCAATTGGTATTTTCTTGGAGCTCATTTTATTCTAATCTAGAAATGTAGTTCAGTTTCCGAACTTGCAAATATGACGCCGAAGTGATTTTCCAGGTACATTTTAATGGCCGGCTCGCCGGTGGTTTCCGTAGTGTAGTGGTTATCACGTTCGCCTAACACGCGAAAGGTCCCCGGTTCGAGACCGGGCGGAAACAGAGTTGTTCTTTTCCTAAAAAGAAAACAGTGGGACTCATATTTAAATGCTTGCCCCCAGAGACATAATTGCTCCGATCCCATAAAGATACTTGTGTAGATACAACCATTTCCCTATTGTTCATTGACTTTGTAAGGTTGGAGGGGGGTGTGATGCCTATGTTGTGCCTCAGCGAGTGTAAACAAAGGAGCACCACATATTGATAAGATTTGATGGTCCTTTATTGTCGAGGTGTAGAGTGGGCTCATGCCCAAAAAACTCTCGACCCTGAAGCCCAAAGCAACAGGGTTTATAAAGGCAAAAACCACAAAACCAGGAGGGGAATTCATGGTTGCTAGGAACAGGGGGAATACATAGCAACTGGGGTCATGCTGACCTAAAACCTATGGGAAACTAGTATCAATTATAACCTTGACAATACCAGTTACAATCTTAACAATTCCACTTATAATCTTGACATTAATGCAGGTATTGGTTTTAATCATATGCAGGACATAGACAAATTACATTTTTATCATTAACCCAGGTGCAGCCTATCCACCTCCAAGCTTGAGGGATCATGCTAGGGGGTTTCTGTGCTCTGCCAAGTGTGATGTAGTGGACTGCCCTTGTTCAACTGTTTTAGATCATAGTTTCAGACCAGCGTCTCACGGTGTGTGTGTGTGTGTGGGGGGAACCTTCCCAGAATGGAGTCTCAGATTCTCCAAAATGAAATCCCTACTGTCAAGGTGTTACTTCACCTACAATTATGGGCTAGATAGTTAAATTATAGTACAGACAAGCTATGCATGTCTACACAAAATAGAAAACTGATTTAGATTGCTTCGAATATATGGTATTGGCAGAAACCTTAATTAAAAAGTGATTTTTGGCCAACGCTGGCTCCTTGCCGCGCCGGCACACCAGATTCTAGTCACAGTCGGGGCACCAGATTCTGTCCCGGTTGCCCCGCTTCCAGGCCAGCTCTCTGCTGTGGCCCAGGAATGCAGTGGAGGATGGCCCAAGTCCTTGGGCCCTGCACCCCAGGGGAGACTAGGATAAGCACCTGGCTCCTGCCATCAGATCAGCGCGGTGCGCTGGACACAGCTTGCTGGCCGCGATGGCCATTGGAGAGTGAACCAACAGTAAAAGGAAGACCTTTCTTTCTCTCTCTCTCTCTCTCTCTCTCTCTCACTGTCCACTCTGCCTGTCAAAAAAAATTTTTTAAGTGATTTTTGAATTAATTCAGAACAATATTTGGAGTTTAAGAAACAAATTCCTAGGAAGATATTTATTTCAGCCATGGAGGACCAATATTCCATATGGAGTTCAGTGACTTTCCTATTTTTTCTTCCATCAAAAGCTCAGGAAACCTTGGGACCAACATTTAGAAATGATACACATAATTTGGATACATCTCATGAACATAATGGGCATAACTTCCCGGGGTGGGGGGAAGCCAGATACAAAAATGTACAAAAGGGCACTTCAAAAACTTCATAGAAAAAGTAATTGAAACATTTGTTTTGGTGAAACATTTTTGACATCCATGCATTTTTCATGATATAATTAAATTATTTTTGTGTGAACTTTCTCAAGACTGCTCATCTGCATGGATTTCCAAAAAAAAAAAGAAAAAATTACAGCAAAGACTTACCTTTGAGTGTCCTTTCCCACAATCTTTTTGAGTACCCTTGTACAATCGTTGATATGAATTTAAAAATAGGCAATTGTGAGCTCTGGTGATAACACTCAGGTTAGTGATTAACCAAGAGAGAGAGAGAGGGAAGAAAGGCTGGCTTGGAAAGGGGCTCCACACACCTTTCTTGAATCATAGTAATCTTCTGTATCTTGAACTGGATGCTGACTGCATTTATCAAAATTAAACATATTGCACTAATTACTTCTTTTTAAAAAGTGCTGTGCTGTAGTGCAGTAATTTAAACTGTGTACTGTAGTGCAATAATGTATTGTTCCCATAAAAACTAAGATACAGGGAGTCTGGACCATGGCTTTTTATTTGGCCTTTTATTGTAAATTCATTCAATGCTCAATCTGGTTTCCTGGAAAAAAAAAAAAAAAAAGGAAAGGAAAATTCCGACTGGCATTTGAAATAACTCTCCCGGGAGAACGGCTATTATTTCATTGGTGGAAGCTCCGGCCGCGGGGTCCCTGCGAGGCAGCAGTTCACCGTTGGGGGTATCTCCCGTCCAGTTGTGACAAAGAGCACGTCCAAGTTTCCTTCTTTGAAGTGGCCGGCTCCGGGTTTGTGCACGGTGAGGTTTACTTCTCTTCGGATCGCTCCGGGCCAGGGACCTCCCTCCGCGCCGGTGGCTGCAGGAGTCGAAGCCGAGCGACACCGGTCCCGTCGCTAGCTGTGGCTGGAAGGCGTCGCGGTGACCCGGGCTCCAATTGCAGACCTCCAGGCTGGCGAAGCTTGCTGGCAACCGTTGTGCCGCCTATCGTTTTGCGACTTCAAAAACAAAGCAAAATACTCTCTGCGCTGCCTCCTTCTTGGACGTGTGGAGATCCTTGAGCGTTTCTCTCCCATGCGCGTCTCCGCTTCTTCCTCCCTCTTCTTCCACACAGTCACGATTCCCACCCCTGGGATCTGGCCGGTGCTTCCACGCAGGCCTCCTGGGAGGTCTCAGCTACGCCTCTGCTTTCTCCGGCTCCTTTTCCAGTGTCTGCTTTTGGCGCGGTCACTCACCCGCACCAGTCACACCGACCTCACGGACTCCGCCCAGCGCAGCCGGGCAGAGCGGGAAGCGCCGGCGGGAGCCCACGGGCGCGCTCGGACCCCGTGGGCCCCAGCACGGCTCCCGCGCTGGGTCGCGGACTCGGACGTCCCTGGGGCGCTGTTTCCGAAGCAGGCGAGGGGTAAGGCGGGGCCAAGGCCACTGGGCAGCCCTTCTGGTGTCAGGGTTTCTAACGGGACGGACGCGACAAGGTCCCAAACACTCCTGAAGCTTGGAGTTGGTAGTTATCTTGCATCGAGGAGGCAAAACCTAGGCTTTCAGTGAATGCCTAGTGTATTCTGACACCGTAAACAAGATATTTCCCGTGTCTCGGTGGCGCAATCGGTTAGCGTATTTGGCTGTTAACTGAAAGGTTGGTACTTTGAGCCCACCCAGGGATGAATTAAGCTTTACTTTTAAAAGGAGGGTTAGTGCGTTTGTGTTCATTGTTATAAATATGTTACTGAAAAGAAGTCAACAACCTCCTATCCTGGTATCTTGTCCACCAAATAGTACAATCTTAGTGGGATCTTTCTCAACTTGCCATTCAGAAACATCTCTATAAGCATGTGCCACATAAAGTCCATGGCCCCTTTTCACAGGTGCCTAACAGAAGAAAACTATCACTTTCCATTAGCATCCTGTAACTTCAATGCTATTGTCAACTTGATACATCTTATGTGGTAGGAGTAAGGAGATGAGCTAGAGAGACTAAAGGGTTTTGAGAAAGAGAGAGAGAGAGAGAGAGAGAGAGAGAGAGAGAGAGAGAGAGAGAGAGAGAGAGAAATACTTGTAACCATTACATGCTTGTTTCTGCAACTGGTCTCATACAAGTCTGGGGTTTGTAACTGCCTTCTTTCACTCTGTTCCATGACCCTTTGCTCTCTGCAAGCACCTCAGCTGGTCTTTGTTATTTACCTGGTGTGTGTGTGTGGGGGGGTACATGAACCTTCATTCCTAAAGTATCTGGATCATTAACAATCCTGTCTGAATTGAGTTGGTTTGGTTTTCCACTGACTTATCTCAGGACACGGTTGCTCTAAGTGATGCCCAAGGGATCTCCTGTGTTTAGACATAACTCTGCCTTGCCTCCACCATGGATGGAGATGCAGTTCTACTTGCCTTTGGCAATCAGGGTCCATCACCCTAGCCAGCATGGTAGCTTCCTTTTTAGCTTGTGGATTCAGAGGCATGAGACACCCAAAGTGGCTGAGTGGCAGTCTTAATGTTCGATAGAACCATTGTCTGTTGATGGGTACATTCCTCCCTTTTGAACTAAGACTTCCAGAACAGAAGAACGTGAAGGTAGAGAAAGCTAAATTTTGCTAATGTATTACTAGTGGTAATAATGAGTGGTGCCACTTCCATTTCCACTCCTTGGTCCCTGGACCTGTGAATCCTGGCTATGGGAGAAACAGCACTGCCTAGTGAACGGTTGCCTGGAGAACCTTGTCCTCATAGCTGGCATAGTAGCTGAGGCTTCAAGAGGTCATCCCACTGTTCTAAGCAGACCAGAGGCTTCAGGATGTGAGAGAATGTGGTGAAATCAATGAATTCCATGAACATAGGCCCACGGCTGCAACTCGTTTGTGACAGAGTGAGTTCCTTGACCAGAAACCATGCCATCGTCACCACAACTGTGAGTAAGGCATTCCAGAAGTCCAACCATCCAATGTTATGTTTCCTTCACTATTATCCTATACCCTTAATACTAATTTCCACATATATCTCCTGTGTCTTTGTACATTGGAAGAGTCACGTAGCTCTTTTGGAAGATACTGCACCTCCTCAGGGGTTTAGAAGACAAGTGTGGGTGAGTCCATGAGGACTCAACATTCTATTCTGAGGCCATTACCTCAGAGGAGAGCACTGAAGGCTCCCCAGGCAGAGTTGAGTGAATCCCCTCCAATGCGTGTTGAAAGGCTCCTTTACTGGCAAGGAGAACACAGCAAAAATTAGAGCTTTAATGCCTGCGTCTTCACCTGGCTTTTCTCATATGTGCCGCTTTCACTTCCCATGATTCCAGCCCTTCTCAATCAACTCCCAACTCAATCAACAGTGGACACCATGCAAGTTGGGTGCCGGAGTCCAGCTCCGGCCGGTCCAGCATTTCCTGAAGGTGTGAGAGGTGTTGGCACAGGAAGAAATGTGGGACACACTCACAGCAAGGCTGAAGGCACGGCTCTAGCTTTCAGGCACCAGACTTTATTTTCATAGCATAAATCACACAGGATTCTTTCTTCTTACAATAGCAAGTCTGTTTCCATTTTCTTAGAACTACTGCCCTTGTATTTTATGGTGCCTCTAGATTCTATGTTTACATCTGGTTACAGTTTCTTTGATTTTCAGGGGGCATATTTAGAGCAGGGGTTACAATCACAGACAGGTGGGAGATAATGGGTTGCCCACACAAGCCAAGGCCTGGAGTGCTGTCGAGCTATGCAGAAATTGGCTACACAAGCCAGAATAGTACCTTCCTAATCTAATCTTTACCAGAAGCCCCAAGTTCAAAGCAGGCCCTCTTTAAAATGTATCCCCTCTTTTGTAGTTCTTTCTGTAACTCTTTAATTTCTTTATTGTACTTATGTAAAGGTTCACTTAGAGCTACTCCACCGTTTTGACATCCTAAGCATTGTTGTATGTGTAGCACATATTGAATTGAAGCTTTAATAACATTTATCTTTGTTTTAGTGGGAAGTATACACCAAGGAGCCTGTTGCCTTTTACTTCTTTCCCACAAACAGTTCAACCTTGTGTAAAGCATCAACCCCTTCTCCTACTCTGACATTTGACTTGATTAACATCCTACTAAGCAATGGACATTTTGGGGATTATGAGACTAAGTGCTCCTCCCTAAAAGTAGAAATACAGCAATCCTTAGCAGGACCACCAGGAAGATCTGGCTTCCTTATGCAGAGTGCAGTTCCCATCAAACCTAAAACCACCGAGAGGACCACAGCTGTCATTCTCATGCCTTGCTGAGACACCTTCTGCTCTGACCTTGTCAGCCAGCCTAAGTTGCCTTGGCCTCACCAGTTGGGAATTCAGTTTGCTTTGTTACTCAGCCCCTCTTCTCAGGATGTGTGGTTTCCCCCAGTCTCAGCTCTCAGGCGACAGGGGATAGAGGTTCTTTCAGGGAAGAGAAAGGACATTTTAGGTTGCTTATCTTCAGTCAGGAGGTCTCATGTTCTTCCTCAACATTTGACTGTTGTTTAAAGATAAACACTTCGTTTTCTTTCATTAAAGATGTAATTTTCAGGCCAACACCTGTTGACGCACACACTGTGGGGCACGTGGACCCATTCTCAGAACAGCATCTGAACTTACGGAGATGGAGATTGCAACCCAGGCCAACAAATCTGGTTCATGGTGTCTGTGCCCCAGGCTCCTGGGTGCTCCCGCTGGCTCGGCGGCTCATCTCCTTCCACAGGGATAGCTCAGCGCTCAGCCCAAGGTCCAGTCCGTGATTGAGGACCTGGGCATTCTTGAAGTTTTCAGGGACCGTCCAGGAGCCTAGGTGGTAATGGAAGTGGCTCCAAGAATCAAGATTCCAAACTGCAAAAACTCCCTTACTTGCTTATTGAGCGCAGTAATTCTGAGATCCTACAAAGATTGTGTTTCTGCTTCAGGGGGGACATGTCATCAGTTCATTGTCGCCTAGACAAGGGTCCTAGCACCGGCCCATGCAGTGTAATTTTGCAGAGAAGGGTAAAGATGCCCAAAACGCAAAAAGCACACCTGCATTGGCCGGGAATCGAACCCGGGTCTCCCGCGTGGGAGGCGAGAATTCTACCACCGAACCACCAATGCACCTGCCACTGCTTCATTCAAAGGGGTAACTACTGAGAGTAGCCCCCAAAACAGCCATGGTTGCAAAAGAGGTTTATTGTAGTGTGGATTAAAAGCTAACAAACACACCCATACAGAAGTCTTTTCATAGACTTTCACCAAACTATCAATATCAAAATGTCAAACTTTACCTGAAGCAACTCAAAAAAGGTTCTTTCCAATTGTATGACAGAGCTCCATAGTGAAACACCCGAAATTCATTGAGGTTGCTTGTTTCTACTGCTGTCTCCAACGGTCCACTTCATAGTGTTGCCTTAGTGCTTCTTAGAAGGTGACCTAACTGGTAGGGTTAGGTAAGTAAAGTTCTGATCAGAGGAGAAAGAAGCAGCAGCAGATGCAAAAGAAAGGAAACCAAAGGACAGAATCAACATAGAGAAATGAAGAAGTCAATTTTGGTTCATGGAATTGTGCTCTGTAGGATTTATTTATTTATTTATTTATTTGTAAAATGGCTTCTTCCCCCCCCCCATAACTTCCCTCCCACCCACACCGCTCCCATCTCCCACTCCATTCACATCAAGGTTCTTTTTCAATTATCTTTATATACAGAAGATTGATTTGGTATCTATTAAGTAGAGATTTCATCAGTTTGCACCTACACAGAACATAAAGTGTAAAATACTGTTTGAGTACTAGTTATAGCATTAATTCACATTGGACAACACATGGCCCATTGGTTCTACTGAGATCTCACTCGCAGAGATCTTTCATTAAGGTATTTGTTAGTTTGTTTGTTTGCCAGAGTGTCTTGGCTTTCCATGCCTAAAATACTCTCATGGGCTCTTCAGCCAGATCCGAATGCCTTAAGTTAGAAATGTGCCAGGACGTGGCTATTTTAAAGAACTGTTGATGGTTGAAATGTTAACATATTGGTCTTTTGGTGAAGTTTGAATAGTTGAGAGTTCTGTCCCCTGTTCTCCCTGGGGAAAGGAAGCCGAGGAGAAGAACCTGGAGAGTTGTTGTTCCCCAAGTCAGGTCTGGGAGTCTGACGGCTTTGGAGAACAGGAGCCGTGACAGGGGATCGTGCTTCTCTCACTGAGAGGCCACACAAGGTCCACGCTGGGTCAGAACTTAGGGCTCAGCAAGGGAATCAACCTTCACTTTGAGCTTGCATAGCCTTGGTTTTATTTGTCCTCTGTCCATCACCCAAGACACACACCAGGTCTGGCCAATACACCTTCCAATACCACCTCTAAATGCCAACAACATCTATATTTATTCCCACAAACCTGCACTTCCTACTCTCAACTTCTAATTCTCAGGTCAATGTTGCATGCATCTTAGAGTCTATGCTAAATCTATGCATCAGGTCAAATGCTAATGCTCAACATTGCAGACAGTTCCTGTCAGCATCAGGACATCACTCTGCACAGCAATACTCTATGATCAGACCCAAGAACAGCATCTCCTGAAGAGCAGGTATCACGTGAGGGCTTGAGTTGGTCTCTACAATCTATTTGTACCCCTGCTTAGTACATTTACTTACTCCCAAGCCAAAGGTTGCTGTACTCTTTGGATACACTTTCTCATTCTCACAACGTAAATTGCTTCCTGTTTAATGTAAAAAGGGCATAAGTGTATTGAATACAAGCTTACTGCCACTTTTTGAACTACTTTCCACCTATCATCTCTTACTTCCACTAATAAAAGCAGATGACAAATTGGCTTCCCTTCAGCCAGTCTATCCCATGCCATCCACTTCCACACTGGACCCTGTGTGAACCGTCCACATCTGAAATCTGGACACAGCTGCAGCCTGAATCCGTGTACTATCCCTGTTTTCATCAGTTAAGTGATGAACACCTTATCTGCCTCTTGCTTCCTCCATGCTCATCATTCTAGTATCTCCTGCCAGCACTCTGCCAGCACTCACATTTAGGGACAACGAACTACTTGACATAAGAAACTAAGGAGATGATGAACTTTCCGGAGTCCTGTCATTGAACCCCTTAGTGAGCTATTTTACTGCGGGCTGCCACTAGCAAAGTGCCAGCTGATTCGGTTCCCTGGGCAGGGTACTCTTCCTGGCATGCAGAGCACCGTCTTATTCCTCTTCTAAGTCTAATTATCTCTCCCAGGCCCCACATGGAAATGCCCTCATCCTGGTGACTTAGGGGTCCAGCGAACCAAACTGAAGGTGATACACAGCCAGTAAGTAACACCAGCACCAGTGCTGCGGGATCGGCTGGTTTTGGGTTTGTTCCAGACCACGATAAAATGCCTAACACGTTCCGCAAAATCGTCAACCCAATGTTTCCGCCCGGTTTCGAACCGGGGACCTTTCCGCGTGTGAGGCGAACGTGATAACCACTACACTACGGAAACCACAAAGTCAGAAGTCTTTGGGATAAGCCTCAGAAAACCTGCCATCTGCCATCTTCAACACTTTCTAATCTACAAAGGTCAACTGCATTTCCGCATCTCACACAGGGTTTCCGGGTCCAGATGGAGCGCTGGGGCCATTCTTCTTCCCCACTGACTTTGCAGCCCCAGAAGCTGCAGGATCCCGCGGGCGGGTCAGGGGCGGCGGGGACAGGGAAAGGGGCGGGTCAGGCTCGTGGACGCGCCCCCTGGGGGCTGCGCGCAGCGCCTCGGTGGCCTTTGCCTCGGCGCCGGCCGCCAGCGCGCTGGGCTCTCGGCAGATGACGGCCGCCTCGGGCCCACCGGGAACCGCACAGCCCTTCCTCCCCGCGCCCTCCCCAGCGTCTGCGCTTAGTCCTCCCGGCACAGAGACCCCTGGGCATCCTGCCGCAGTCGCTCACTCCCTTCGACGCGACTCAAATCCGGTCGTGGAATGGCGACCCCAGGCTTTAGTCGGTAGGGTGGCAGCGTCCCAGGCATCGGCTGTCTTAACGCACGGGACATCAACCCAAGTCAAGCCACGCTTGGGCGCCACGAGGCCGCGACTGACGCGGGTTAGAGCCGGGTGCAGCGGCCCGCGCCGATTTCACCGCTGCTCCCGTGGCGCTCCGTCCGCTCTGTTGGCTCAAACCGGAGACCTGGACGTGAGTGGACGACTTGGTCATCCTCAGCGGCGACTGAAGGCCGAGCTCCCCAAGAGACGGACTTCGGGGCAGCTTTAGATCAGGGACTTCCGTGAGATGTCCCGCCCGCCTTGTCCACTCGGGGGAGAGGACTCGCCGCCTCTCTGTCGCGTCTACGTCCTCTGGGGTTCCACGTGCACAGGACAAAGGGAGCAGGAGCAGGAGGGGCACTGTCGGGGGGCTGTACTGCTGGGGCCAACCTCCTAAAGCGCTCCCTGGTTCACCTCGACGCACGGAAAGGGAAGGGTGCCAGGCTCCTGACCTCGCTTAGGGAACCGGTCCTTCCTGGCCCCAGAGAGCCAGACGCAGAAGAGGGGCAGATTCAGAGAAAAACCTGGGCGGCGGCCAAGCCCCACGACCCCGAGAGGAAGTGTCCGAGCCAGCCGAGGGTCGTGCGGTGAATTGTTCTCCCCCGCCTCCATCAGAGCCCTTGGCTGGAATTCCGAGATCGCGACAAGGAGGGAACTGTGTAGTCAGAGGTCCACCCTCGACGGAGAGGAAAGCACGAATCCCTGACAGGCTGGACTTGGGAAACACCAGCGTCAGGGAGGGGTTCGGCCCGAGGATAAGCGAGAACGGAGCGTCCAAGACCCAAGACCGCAGGGGCAGGAGGCTGCAGGGAAAAGATCGGAGGGCAGAAACTCCTAGGGGTTTTCCGTCCAGCCCGTCCAGGTCCCAGCAACTCGGGGACCCTGACGAGGTCGGAATGTGGAGGTGCTGGCGCCCGGCTTCTGCAGCTGGGCGCCTCCCCGCTGCCGCCCCCTCCCGGCAGCCTCGTCCACTGTCGGGCTCCGGTCCGAGCGCCGCCGCCTCAGGGACTCAAGGCTCCAGGTGAGCGGTGAGGCCGCCTAGGTCGGTTGAATAATCAGGTCAGTGTAAAGGCCCGATCTGATATGTGAGTAGGAAGGAGCTGTGTGTGTGTGTGTGTGTGTGTGTGTGTACGCAAGAAAGCACTATGGTAGCAAAGATCCAGTTTGCTAAAGTACACTGTTAGACCAAAACACTTGAGACCAAGGATTCCTTGAGCCCTAGCAAGAAAAGGACTGGGTCCTTGGACAAGTTCCCCAGCCCCCAGGAAGAAGGCTGATTTTATGGAAATAAGTCCACTGGACCTAAGAGCCATTTTTGTAAAAAAAAAAATTAGCAAAGGAAAACCTATAAATTGTTTATATTGAACTTACAGTGGTTATAGATAAGAGATGAGATAGATAATATTAAGCAGGGTATGTTTTGGGGTAGGAGGTCAATCGATAAAAAGTAGTTGTTTCTGGATTGGTTGAGGTTAACAGTCTTGGAAGTGTGTACAAAAGCATGAGGCAGTGGCTCCTATGGGATGTTCCTATGGGATCATAGGAACAGAATCTGGTGAAGCTGTAGATTTTGAAACACTAACCAACCCCTGAGCTTCCTGTTACATGAGAAGCAGCCCTTCTTTCCTTGTTTGAGATTTATTTCCATTTTCCTCCTAAACCTCTAATGATCTCCCCTGAATATTTGTCTTACAGTGTCTACTGCTCCTGTTCAAGACCTGCTACCACCAGGGATCATTGCTCTGGGCTCCAAATAAGATGCAAATTTCAGCCAGCCCTAGAGGAAAAGAGTAGTGACCTATGAGAAAGTGCAATACAATGAGTAAAATCACAAGATCTTGCCAAATTATGCGCACAGAAAAAACTGGTACTAGTGATTGAGACAAAAAATTAGTAGCGTAGACGCAACTTCCAGCGCAGACCCTAATATGGTTTCAACTACTTCTCCTTGGAAGATGCAGGTAATGATATCTGCTTTTCAACTCAGCAAAACCAGGGGAGAGCGCGCACGCAGTCCCCCACTACCACAAATTCTGCAGTCGAGTTTCCCACATTTGGGGAAATCGCAGGGGTCAGCACTCCCGCAGTGCAATGGGAGAGCCTCGCCCTGGGAAAACCACCTGCCTGATCATGGTATCTCCCCTGCCAGGTAAGTATGACTTGCAAATCGTCTGCCCCAGCACAGCCTCTCACGCCCCACACTCTTCACTCGCGCTCACTTTGCGCCCCACATTCCCGGAGCCCTTTTCACACTCACACTCGCACAGCGCACGTGTGTGCCGCCAGCAGGCCCGCGCTTTCTCCCACAGCACGGGAATGCGGTTGTGAATCTGCAGCAAGTCCCGGCCCAAAAGCCGCTGCGTTTTATTCATCTACATAGCCCCGCCCCGTCCGTGACACCACCGGAGGCGCCCCGCCCACCCCGCGCCCAGCGGCACAACCAGCAGAGCGCCCTCGACGAGCTGTGCCCATCCTGTCCCTCCCTCCCCCATCCATGCGGGCGCCGTGCAGGGACCTGATCCTTCTCGATGCATTACACCTGCTTTGATAAGCCTGAGGAGCATCTACTCTTTAAACTGGAGAAAAATCAGGGGAGAGCGAGCACACAGTCCCCACTCCCACACATTCTGCAGTCGAGTTTCCCCCCTATGGGGAAACCGCAGGGGTTAGTACTGCCGCAGTGAAATGGACGAGCTCGCCCTGGGAGAACTGTTACTTGGAGAATGGCCCAAGCAAGAAATCAGGCGTGAGACAGAGAGAAAGTGGAAAGCAAAACAGCAAGGTTTATTAGGGCAGGGACAAAGTAAGAATGCATGGGCACCTCTCCAGACAGAACCTGAGAGAGAGTGCCCAGTCGCTCAGACTGGGGGAGAGCGAGGTTACATGGTTGAGTGGAGAGCATACACCTGGGCAGGCCAGGTGGGTGGCTCAGCAGCGAGGCAGAGGGCTGAATGCGCAGTCCGGTTGAGGCCCGGGGTTTTTAAGGGGACGGGCCTTGGGTGGAGCCACGGCTCACTAGGCTAATCCTCCGCCTTGCAGCGCCGCACACATGGTTCTAGTCCCAGGTGGGGCGCCGGATTCTGTCCTGGTTGCCCCTCTTCCAGGCCAGCTCTCTGCTCTGGCCAGGGAGTGCAGTGGAGGATGGCCCAAGTGCTTGGGCCCTGCACCCCATGGGAGACCAGGAGAAGAACCTGGCACCTGGCTCCTGCCATCAGATCAGCGCAGTTCGCCAGCCGTGGCGGCCATTGAAGGGTGAACCAATGGCAAAGGAAGGCCTTTCTCTCTCTCTTTCACTGTCCACTTTGCCTGTCAAAAAATAAATAAAAATTTTAAAAAGGGGATGGGCCTGACCTTGCCGCCTCTGCTCTTCCTAGAACAAAGGACTTTTTGGGTGTAAGTGCGAAAAATTCCTATCTGAGTTTTCCTTCTGAAGTTATCAGACAGGAGGAAGCCTGGCTGGCATTGCCCTGCTTAGAGGAAGGATGGGCGGGACTCCCTGGAAGATGGGTAGGATGTTTGAAGTGCATGTACTGGGCTGCACCTGGAAGGTTATCAGGCAGAAGGGGCGGGGACCCCCACCTGGCAGGTTACTGGGTAGAAGGAGCAGGGCAGGATGCAAATACTGGGCAGCCCCTGGAAGGTTACTGGGATGACGTTGAGATGCATATGCTGGGCCTGGATGTCAACTCTTTAGACCTTTGTCACACACACACAAGCTCATATCTGACTTCCTACCTAACAGAACCACCTGCGTGATCATGGTGTCTCCCCTGCAGGGAGTATTAGTTCCGCCCCTCCCGTCCCAGCACAGCCTCACACAACTCGCTGTGCACACACACTGTGAGTTCCTCCCGCTGCCTGGGCTCTCCTTGTGCTGATCCGCAGATCCCAGCGAGTTTCCTGAAACAGGCTGTGATGTGACCTTTTTCTTGCACAGGACTCATGCGTGTTTCTGCACGCGGAACCTGAGCAGCTGACCCCGCTGGCCCCAGCTGCATGGTCGCTGTCCCCTCTTCGTTTTTCGGGCAGTGCCCTTCGCCCGTCCCACTTCTGGCCGGCGTCAGCGCCTTCATCTCCCGCATGGAAAGATGGCGGCATAGCTGCTTCAAATGGGTCTGCGACCTAGGTGGCCGGGCCCACGTACTTGGGCCATCTTCCCCTGCTTTTCGAAGGCCACAGGCAGAGACCTGGATCATCAATGGAGCAGAGGGCACCCAACCAGCACCCATATGGACACCGGCAATGCAAGTGGCCCCAAAATCCTTGTTTCTGTGCCAGCAGACATGTGTTCTCTCTGTGAGAAGACTCACTGGAAATATTGTTTCTCGACCTGGTCTTTGGCTAGAAGGTCATATTCAGAAATGCTCACGGGCCCAGGCTTGGCCAGTTTTAAAGAACAGAAGTTGACTTGATTGAACCAAGAAAGCCCCTGGAAGAACCTTGCCCTTGGCGCGGGTTTCACGGGTTCCCAGCCTGGTGACAGGAAGGCCCAGGGCCAATACAACCATTGTGAGGACGACGACAGGAAGAGAGGAAATCACCCAACGGGAGAGGCCTCAAAGGCAGACTTGCACAGCCAGACCTGCCTGTGTCTTCCCACCATAGAGAGGATTTAAAGAAGACTCCTCATTAAAAGTCCCAGCAAGGCCAGCATAGAAGGAGCTTATATAGCCAACTGCTATCCTAGCTGGGCTCCACAAGCAGACCATGCATTAAACTAGACCTAGCTGAAGTGCCAGTGAGCCATGGCCTGACCAGAGTCACTCCTTTTTGTCCTTGTCTTGGTATCCTCTATTTTCCCTAACCAGTCACACGACTGCCATCTATTGAAGAATTGATCCTGTAAGAATGTTATCTGTAAGGCTTGGTTACATAAAGTCAGGAAATGTGTGAGATGCCCCCAAGATAAGCGGATCCTGCTTCTCTAGCTTCTGTAACATCTGCTTGGCTAAAACACAAGTTTTGTAATTGATGTCCAACAAGATGTGGTTTTTGCCTTTACAAGCTTACCCCTGAGCTCAGTCGGGGCTGCCGCCGGCCTTCAGAAACAAAGATGCCATAATATCGCCCCTGGGACTTTGGCATCTTTTGTAACTCGCTGTCCCAAACCTAAGTTTGTCACTGGGATTATCTTTATTAAAAATGGGGCTACAGTAGAGGGAAAATTTACAATTCAGTAAAAAAAAAAAAAACACTATGTAGCATTTTAAGCATCAGATTGTGGTTGTTAGGTCTGGAGTAGCTGGGGGTGTTGGCCTTTTTTACTCCCAGAAAGGAGAGACAGAGAAACGAGACGGAAACCACCTCAACAGACAGGTTCCTTTGTTGGAAGCAGAAAGGTTGGCGACTGTTCTTGCCAAGGGACTGTGCACAGGGCGTGTTTGGGACTCAGGTTTTATCTGGTTAGAGAATTTGCCACTCGGGGCAGGAGTGGAAAAGGCAGCTTGGCAAAGTGGGTGACACTTTGAAGCCTCAGGGGACTTCCCCTGAGCATACACTGAATGGCAACCAATACTGGTGCCACTCACCCGGGTTGGAGAATGCAGTGGTGCAGATGGGGGTGTCTCCTGTGACTGCCACCCCAACTATTCACTAGTGAGCAATGGCTTCTACCCCATAACTTTGGCTTCCACTGATGTAGAAGTCTTAGGTTGTAAGGCTGAAACCTGAGGCTGTCCAGTGGGGCTGGGGTCTGTGGGCCCCTCAGGTATAGCTAGAACCTCCTTCACAGGCAGGCTGCCAGCTGGGGCTGGAAAGCTTGTCTCTAGACCAACTGGCATCTCCCCTACTGATAGCTGCTTGTGCTGCATGTGTGATCCTGGGGCTTTAAATCACAGCTCCAGGGTGCGTGCACTCTTTCAGCCAGAGGGGGCAGGGGAAGGCACTGAGCCCCTGGGGAGAGTCAGACTGGCTCTAAGGAGATCCTGGCTACCTTGTGTGACCCCTGGCTTTTAAAATCACACCTTCAAGACAGTTACAGTCTTCCACCCAGAGCCAGTAGAGGAGGGGACTGAGCCCCTAAAGAGACTGGCTGTCTCCAGGAGACCCCCGCTATCTTCATGAGCCCCAAGCCAGTCAACATACAGAATGTGAAAGCCCTGCCCAATGGGCACCCCAATAGGACAACCCAACGAACAGGCAGTAATGGCTTAAAACTTGGGACATGTCCTGAAAGCCAGTGTCCAGCTCAGGCACTCCGCCACTCTCCTCTCGGACCAGACGCCTTCTCTGTCACTTGCCAATCAAATTCAAGTTTCTTTTCGAATAAAAGTGTCTGCCTCTCTGCCAACTGTTTCTTGGCTTTTTGTTTCTCTACTAAGCTGAGTAAGGAACCCCTGCGACGGTCCTGCAAGTGCGCTCCCCTTGGCCAGCAGTAAGAAAAGCCTTCCACCAGCATATGCAATGACGGGTGTGTTGAAGGAGACACAGACGACCTTTGTGGCCAGGTGGGCGACCTCGCGACAGGACTCACTGACAGGGAGAAGAAACCGGGCTGGCACATGACAGGGGGCTGAGGAAGCATGAGAAGATAGGAAAGCACTGCATAGAAGTCAATGCATGCTTTGTTTGGGGTTAATAGAAGACAACAAGCAGCCTGAGTGAGCTGGACTGAACCTGAGAGAAATTACTGTAGGACTTTGGTGCTGTCATAGAACAAGAGAAGCATTCTAGGACTTTTTTGAAAACTTTTGATGCGCCTTAAAAAAGCTTTGGATATCTACCCTTTACTGGGAAAAGAAACAGGGGAGAGCGCACACGCAGTCCCCCACTGCCACAAATTCTGCAGTCGAGTTTCCCACATGTGGGGAAATCGGAGGGGTCAGCACAGCCGCAGTGCAATGGCCCAGCCTCGCCCTGGGAGAACTGAAATCGGAATAGACCCCCTAAAATTTACCCTGAAATGTGTCCCCTTAAAGTTCCATAGAAATGCTATCCAGCGTGCCACATGCGCTACCGGAATTTGGGGTGCCTTACGATTTCACCACGGGATTATTACTATGGGTGAGAGCTTTATTTAGGGGAGAGAGGTGAATGAAGGTTCACACCAGCACCAGGAACCAGCCACGTGGATGAGCATCTAGGCCAGGAAGCCTAGAGCACATGCCCCGAATGCCATGCTACAGCAAGCCCTGTCCTGGCATGAGGCCAGGGAAGTAGAGCAGGGCACAGGCACACTGTGCCCTAGGCTTTTAACCCACTCCAAAGGGGAGTGGTTAATTAACCTGTTTGGCTGGTGGGCAAGCCACTGTGGCCAGGTAGGATAATGTGGCCACACAGGGACATGGCACAGGCATCATTATAGGAGCGTGGGGTCACACAGGGGCATGACCTTCCAGTTCACAAACCTGATCAATTTAACCTGTATGCTGCCTGCTTCAGAACCATCTGCATGATCAAGGTATCTCAACCGCCAGATAAGTATGACTTCTATCCATTCCACCCCAGCACAGCTGCTCACAACTCGCTCTGTGCACACACGGTGACTTCCTCTCCTCCTGAGGCTCTCCTGGCACTGATCCGCAGATCCCAGCGAGTGTCCTGCAACAGGCCAGGAGGATTTCCAGAGCGTGGGACTCGTGCGTGGTTCCGCAGCCGGTGCCGGTGCAGCAGCCCCCCCGGACAGCCTCATCTGCATGGGCGCCGCCCCTCAGGGTCCCCGCGGGCCGCGCCCTTCCCCTGGCCTACTTCCGGCCTCGAGGTCGCGCCTAGGGACCTTAGGTGGTTCGTGAAGTAGCACAAAGCAGCCAAAGTTGTGCACCCAGCGAGAGCGTCCAGGAGACTGGCCATCAGCCACGCTTACCGCGTTTCGTCCTTCGTGTTAGCCACACTGGGTGCTAGAAAGACGGTTTTCAGTCTAATTCCACCAAGACGAAGCTATGCTGCCCCAGCAGAGAGGACCGGGCCAGTCTCACACTCGGGGAGGGACACTGCCATCATCTCTCGTCTGTCTCCTCACCTCACCGGGGCTTAGTTCATTGCTGCGCCTGTTCCATTCCACAAAGGCAGACACAAGACCACACGAGTCTGACAAAATCCCTCGGGGAAGCTGCATCTGAGGAGCTTAGTGGGTGACTTTCAAAGTATAGACGTTTAGTGCGTAGAGGGCAACTCTGAACTTTCTGCAATGCCCTACAGTGTGTTAGTAAAACGGCGCAGTCTTATCTATGGTGTGATCTACACCCGGACACCAATCTAGGGGCTAGCCCCCTCCAACCCCCGCCGCCATCGCTGGAAACCAGGTGGCCACATGTCCCAACTGATGGAACAAGGACATAAAGGCTCAGCCATTCTCCCTCACTGCCCACAAGAGAGAAACTTTGGTATGTATTTCTTGCCCTGGCAGCTCAATTGGTTCTCACACCCTATCTATCGCCTTCCTATTCCAGCCTGCATTCTTTTCCAGGTTCCCAAAGCCTTGGCCAGTTCCTTGAATCCCCTTTGCCTGCTGTTCCCTACCCCCACCCCCAACCCTAGTCCTCCTTGAAAAGGTCCTGCCCCTGGGGTCAGAACCTTCTGCCACGTGTTCCAGCCTGTATTTGCAGGCAGCTGGTCGACCGACCGACCTGTGGGATTTAATTTCTCTGAATAAATTCGGTGTGGCTGCCTCCTCTCTAGTCTGTGACTCTTTCCCTAACATTTGGTGCCCAGTTGTCGATGCAGGGGAACGGGGCCCCTGACGTTGTCAGAAATGAGGGTATTTTCCTGATTTAGCAAGTGGGTTAAAAGTGACGTCCCTGGGTGGGCTTGAACCACCAACCTTTCGGTTAACAGCCGAACGCGCTAACCGATTGCGCCACAGAGACTCCACTGCCAGAAGCACAGGGACCGCCCCTTCCCGGGACCACGTGTCCCGGACTGCCCCAGCCTTGCAGAGCAACGCTGAGCGCTTCACCACCCGGGACTCCAACGAGAGGCGAGCAGGAGCCGCGAGGGGCGTTGGGAGGTCATGCAGCCACAGGGAAAACCCCACAGCCTTCACCCCACTGCCCAGGAGTCAGTAGTCTTTCAGAAGAAATGAGCAAAATACTTTTTTTTTAACTGCTGAAAATAATGTGCTACAAGATTGAAGCAAGGATGATTCATGTTGGTCTTTGATAAAATAAAAATTTACTGTATTCAAATTATAATATCCTATCTCCTCATTGTACTAGACTCTGACCGAGGAGAAAAATGAAACACAAAAGTATCTTCAGCTTAGTGGAAATATTTAAAAGTCTCAAACTACCTTCAGCCTGTCCCTTGTGCACCAGATACAGCATTCCTGAACTCCTGCTGTTGCAAGCCCTCCTCAGTATCCAGCTCCCCACGAGATCCATTAGGTAGATGCCTCCAGCACCTAGGCTTGGCTTTGCTCTCTCAGGCCCATGGTTTGTTTTTGTTCCCAAAGTCCCTAATGAGGGGGAGAATTGTCAGTTTACTGGAGTCATTTTGCCCGAGGCTCAGAGAGCTGGAAGTCCCTGGGAGTTTCTGTCAATCCTACAGCACCCAGGAACCCTGTGCAGAGCATTTACCTATGATTGACAGGTGCAGCTATCTGAAAGCCCAGCTAGTTGATTTTGTAGTGAATAAGGTTTGGGGAAAAGGGAACGCAGGGGCCACCTTTTAAAGATCTACCTAGAAATGGATAAATCCTTGCCACAGAAGGCCCAATTATGACAGAGAGTGACATATGTGAGACTGTGCAGAGGAAGACTAAAGATGTCCTGCTTGAATGGGCAAGAAACCCATCATGGGAGAGACAAGGAATCAGAGAGGGTGGGAATTAGACCAGGTGTATGCAGTAGCTTCTAATCATGCTATCATGTTGTAATCATGTGGTGAGCCTATAACCAACACAAATGACTGGTTTCTGTTTCTAGCAATCTCAGGTTGAAGTGGCTTCAGGTGGGTTTGGAGCATTAGTGGGTTTGGAGCATTAGTAGTTTTCTTAGTACCCAGGGGCTTCTAGCCTTTGGCTAGAGATGACAAGGAATGTGAATGTGCTCAGGTCACCAGCCTAGAAGTATCCCAAGCATGAACCTTCTTCATAGAAGAGTCATAACAAGAGACATTGATAGAATTCTCCCTCTTTCAATGATCATATTTGCACATCAGGGGAAAAAAGAGAAGAGAAAAAGATAGAGCAGACTTTCTCCTAGACCTCTGTCCTCAAAATGGAGTGAGAAGCACACAATCCTCAGTGACCTGTAGCATGGACAGTAAACTGAGTAAAACCGCAGGGGCTGGTGTTGTGGGCCCACATCCCGTATGAAGGCAGCTTTGAGTGTAGGCAACTGCACTTCTAAACCAGCTACCTGCTACTATGCCTGGGAAGGCAGTGGAAGATGGCCAATTACTTGAGTCCCTGCACCCACATGGCCAACCCAGAGGAAACTCCTGGCTCCTGGCTTCAGACTAGACAAGCTCAGGGCTTTGTGGCCATTTGGGGAGTGAACCAGGGCATGGAACAACTCTCTCATGATCTCTGCCTCCTCCACGCCACCCCTGTAGCTCTACCTCACAAATAAAATAAGCAAATCTTTTTTAAAAAAATCAAAGAAACAAGAGCCTCTGCTAGAAGCAACCAGCCCTATTATTTCAGTAAAATCTCAGTAGTAAGTGCTTACAGTCTTGATTTCACAACCTGAGACTGGTGCAGGGTCACAACTTGAAAATCTTTGCCTACAATGAGTCTTCTCAAGAAGAAACTACACAGAGAGCTTGTAGGTCTTCTTCTCCCAAAGAGAACCCAACAGCAAGACAACCAAACCTTTAGGGAATAGCTTCTGGAATTGCATTTGCCTCCCCTGCAACAGATGGAACAAATCAAAACCAAAGCCAAAACCTTCCCTAAGAAGACGGGTTGGCAGGAAACACCTAAGGAATGAGAAATGAGCATTTTTTCACTTTCCATTAAAGAATTTTTTGGTTATTTCCTGAAGATATCCCTGGAATGCCCTAAGGAGGAATTAGCTTTGCAGAATGTTGCTTTAGCCTGGGCATAGGGCATGAGCCGAGATCTAAGACTTGCTATTTAGTTGGACTTTCCCTTTTCCTACTTCTGCTCACTTCTTTCCCCCAGCCCTGCCGTCTATCTGTACAAGAACACTGACAAGTCTCACCGGACAAAGCGTGTTCCTGTTCCAGCCAAAGTCATGCTCACCCTGTAGAACTTGTCCAGCTTCCTCCAGGTGGAAGCCCTCCCTCCGCCTTCCCCAACACTCTGTGATGTAGCAGAAAACATGTTGTTGTCCAGCTCAGGTTTTTCACTTCTGGGTCATGTGGGTTTAGTCCTTAGCCCCTTGTCACCATGATCTTCTCACAGTCTTTTTATTGTCCAAGGACCCTGGTGGCTCTCACACTGTAGGGCTCTCCCTGTGGCCCCACCCTCCTATGAGATGGATTTAGGAGAATTTTCCTGCAGATGTCTTCTCTTGGCTGTAACAAGTCTGTGAATGTGCATGTTTGAGCTATGGCTCTCGTCCCGGGACCTGCCAAAGACCTTTATTTTCTCTCCAGGAACAGCCTGGAGGATAAACTGAGGCCGAAGAGGAGCTGGTGTGGTCTGGCTAACTCACCTGCAGCAGCAGCTGGGAGCAGGGCTGTTGCATTTCTTTTTCTAAAGATGAACTTTTCCTGTCCACTGACTTGTCTTTGGCAATCCAACATAAAGCTGGACATCTTGGGGGGCTTGCCAGACCTCTAGGCTAGCTGACTGATTCAGGGAAGCACCAGAAAGACACTTCCCCCACACCCTGGTGTGGGAAGGGTCTTGGATGGGAGAAAATGAGACAGAGAGAAAATGAGAGGCATAGAGAGAAGACCTCTATCCAATAATTCACTCCTTAAATGCGCACAACAGCTGGGGCTGGGTCAGGCCCAAACCTGCCTAATCCAGTCTCCCCATGGGTAGAGAGACCCATGTGCTTGTGCCCATTTCCCCTCAGCAGATGGCAGCTGAGGTCTCTCTGGGTCCCTTTAGTTGTGACGGGACTGCCTGGAGCCACCCAAACTCGCGCAGCTCCACACAGGCCTGGAACTGCCTCCTGCCTTTTTCCTCTCTGAGATTTCCTCCAATCCCCTTGTCTTCCCAGCTGCTGTGGTGGCCTCCACCTTGTCCAGCAACTCGAAATGAGCAGACAACCGAGCTTTGCTCTCAGCCACATCTGTGAGACTGGAACAGCAGCTCCATTCTTCCAGGGATCTGCCTGCAGTCCCCAGCAACTTCAGATGCTTTTTGAAGAAAAATTTTCCATTAACTTTCCTGCTGTCCCTTGCGAGAGGGTTAAATCTAGAGGCAAAAAGGGAGGTGGGAAGCAGAATGGGCGTCCAGCAAGTGGAAAGAATGCCTGTGCTGATGTGCATCCCACAGAGCTGTGTGACCTAGCCAAGCCAGGATCCAGACTACTTAACCCCTTCAAGAGAGTTTCAGGCGTCCGAAGACAGATCTCGTACCGCTGAGCTTTTGTAGGACGCCACGTGAACCCGACAGGAAATTACAAAACAAGGTTTCCCTGACCGGGAATCGAACCCGGGCCGCGGCGGTGAAAGCGCCGAATCCTAGCCACTAGACCACCAGGGAGAAGTTGTGCCTTTGCTTTGATTGGTTTCCTGGCATTTGTAAGGCTAATCTGAGTGCTTCCAGGGCACCTAGCCACACTTGCGCCTCCTCCTCCTTCAGGAAAGCCCTGGAAGGCCGTCTCCTCCAGATTCTCGCCAAAGGGCGAACCTCACCTTACGCACCTCGCGCTCCGCCCCGCAGGCAGCACGCTGGCCTAAGCTGTCAGGTGCGTGTGCAGCCAGTTGCTGCCTCCCGGCTAGGCTCAGAAACGACGCAGCCTTGGGGAGCAGACAGCTGGCCTGGGGGGAGGTGTGCGCAAGCGCCAGGGCCCCCGGGAGTGGCTGGAGCCAGGGAGACCCGAAGGCGCCCAGGGTACAAGGAGCTGAGAGTTGAGCCGCTACGAGCTCCGACGACAACGCACACGCAAGCGGGGACACAGACGCCAGAGGGAATCTCTCTCAAGCAAGGCCTTGAGGTCCCCAGAGACCACCACGAGCCCCTCCCCCAAACCCTCTCGCCCCCCAGTGTTTCCATCGCAGCTGGAGCTCGGTCCCCATCCTCCCCACGCTCAGAACAGTCCCAAACACGAGGGCTCTGACGCCGGGGCGTTCCTCGACTCCACGTCTAACCCGCCAGGAGCGCGTGTGTTCCTGTGGCTCGAGGACGGGCCTTGCTGTCACCCGGTGCTTCCTCGTGGTGACGGAGTTCAAGCAAGCGGCGCGGACCAAGGGGAGCAGACCCATGTCCCTCGCGCCCCCCGGGGGTGGCACTGGGCTGTCCTTGCGCGCCTTCGTCGGCTCTGTCCTCCCCTTCAGCCTCTGCCTGGCCTGCCCCGGGCCCAGGGACCGTGGCGGGGCCCTGGCTGCGCGGCTCCTGTGGGAGCGGCGGGCACCCGGCAGCTCCCGGGGCGGCCCGCGGAGGAGCTCCAGCGGCTCCTTCGGGGATGCGCGGGGGCGCGGCGAGGCGCAGGCGTGCGGGCCCGCAGGGAGTGCGGGTTCCCCAGAGGCGGGCGCCCGTGCTGCTCCCGCAGGAGAACGGACACTGCCCTCTCTCGTCCAGGAAGGACTCTGACGTGTTCGTGGAAACGCGCGGGGGTTGTGATCTCTTGTGGATGGGAGAAGTGACAGACAGCTGGAGGGAAGGGGTGGGAAAAGTCACGACCTTGTCTAATCTGAAGCCACCAGGGCATCCGCTGCATCGACATCGCTTCAGGGATATACTTTGTTGGCTTCTGTTGTGTTTGGTTTCCGTAGTGTAGTGGTTATCACGTTCGCCTCACACGCGAAAGGTCCCCGGTTCGAAACCGGGCGGAAACAGACTTTTTCCTGAAGCCAGGAGAACAAGGGCTGGGTTTTACAGTGAATCTTCTCCATAGGCCTCAGTCCTCTGCCTAGGCTGACCTGAACCAGTGCTTTCTGGTTTGTGAGCTCCAGAGGGGAGCTGAGGAGGGGCCTGCTTGGCTTCCCATCCTATGGGAACACAGCAGCAGAACCCAGTGACTGGTGGAGGGAAACTGAATTTAAACCCACATCTGGATCTCAAACCAATGCTCCTCAGGCACCCCGGTTGAAAGTATGTATTTACATTAACCCACTCCTATCCCAGAGGATTCTCAGGACACTGTGAGGGTCCCAAGCCCCCTCTGAAGGTTCAGACAGCCGACAGTTTTAATAGCTGGAGCCCCAGCGTGTGCTGAGTGCATCCTGTGGCTCCCAACCCCTTGCCCACCCTCTCTTCTGCTTTGTCCCCGGGGTTCTCGGCGCTGTCTTCACTGGTGTGCTGTCTTCACCACAGCCAGAGCTTTGCCTTCTGTCCCAGGAGAGCTTTAGCGCCCTGGTCTTAGATGGTGCTTCTTGGAAGGGCTTTTGTGGCCAGCATTGGAGGCCAAATCCCTCAGGCCTCTGCCTTTTATCCAAGTCAAAAGCCCAAGGGCTCTCCTCTCCTCACAGCTTCCTTCCTGGATGGTATAGATTTGGTCCCCAAGCCTCGCCTTTCCTGACCCTTACAGTGGTGGCCTCAAAAGGTGCAGTACCCTTGGGTGTCTGTCCTGGGCAGCTCTACATGTTTTCCTGGTGTTTAAGCTTTTGCCCAAGTCCCAGCATGGAAATCACAGATCAACAGGGACTTTGTGGATTCACTAAGAGCACAGGCATTCTGACAACGTTTTAGTTCTGGGTGTTCTATAACGCAGAAACACACAAGGGCTTAGCTCCCCCACCCCAGGGGTATCTGGAGGGTGGGAATTTTACTTCAAGCCAAGCTCTACTCCCTCCAGTATCCTAACTGGACCCCAACATAAACCCAGTCATTGGTAGACACATTTGCCAGCACCTTCTATTCCAAAATGTAAAGTGGAACTTTTATTTCCCCCATTTCCTTAGCTGACCGTAGGTGTATATTCCTAGCTCATGAATTGCTACATAGGGAGCAGGATTATCTGAGTAATGGACTCCAGCAGCAGTCATAAATACTGCTTGCAGTGTGGAAAGAAAGCAATTACATGCTTTGACCAGAAAATGAACCTTTGGAAGAGGGGAAAATTCTACCAGAATCAATAGTGCTTCTAGGTGCAAAAAATCCCACATAGCCTTTAAATACACTCATTACTTCTGGGTCCGATGTGCAACATTATATTAGGCCTGGGGTTCGTTTCACTTAATCCTTTGTAGAAATGGAAACTGATGGGGCTGGCGTTGTGGTGCCGTGGGTTAAGCCACTGCCTGGGATGCCAGCATCCCAAATGAGCACAGGTCCATGTTTTGGCTGTTGCACTTCCAATTCATTATCCCTGCTATGTGACTCAGAGGGCAGCAGATGATCGATGGCCCAAGTACTTTTGCCCCTGCCACCCATGTGCGACCCTGGGACAGAGTTCCAGGCAGGCTGTTGTGCCATTTGGGGAGTGAACCAGAAGATCTGTCTGGTTCACCCGCTTGCTCTGCAACTCTGCCTTTCAAATAAATAAGTAAATCTTAGGAAGAAAGGAAGGAAGGAAGGAAGGAAGGAAGGAAGGAAGGAAGGAAGGAAGGAAGGAAGGGAGGAAGGGAGGGAGGGAGGGAGGGAGGAGGGAAACTGATGGGATCAACCAGAAAGCAGTGATTCAAGCGTTCCAGTTCCAGAGAGGCCATAGTTTTTCTGGTGTTCTGTCTCAGAGGGAAGCAGATGCCAGCTGGAACCAACTCCCCAAGGTGTGCATTTCCAGCGGAGCTCCATAACCCCAGTCTGCCCCGGCCCGTGCCCCTGGAAACCTAGAAGCCTTCGTGCTCCTAGGGGGTCCTGGAGATGTGACTGCTGAAAATCCCCCTGAAGAATCCATTCTGCTTCCTTGGGGCTGCTTCCCGCAGGAGCCTTGAAAGCCAAGTTGCATTGACTGAAAACCCAGAACAGCAGCTGATCCAACACAGTCACATGTTTTCGGGGTTTGCTTCCTAATTTCTGAGGCAGTCAGTGGCTCACACACTAGTAAGTGCCTGAGTGTCAAAGCCAACACAAGTCCACCATCTACTGAATCAAATTTTCCTGTATTTTGGGGCCTTTGAACCTCTTTCCAACACAGCTCTGGGACCTCATCGATCAAGAGAGAAAGGAGGGCTTTAGGTTACTATGCTGATTGATATCTGCATGGATACAACCATTTTACTATTGTTTACTCATTCTTCAAGGTTGGAGAGGTCTAGATTCCTTTAACTATGGACTAGATAAGTGATTGTATAATCATGTTATGCTTTTCTACACTGAATAGAAAATGATCTGAATTGCTTTGAAGACAAAATCCTGATTAAAAAAAAAACACTTAAATAGAGAGGCTGGTGTGGTGGTGTAGCAGGTAAAGCTGCCACTTGCAGTGCTGGCATCCCACCTGGGTGCTGGTTTGAGTCCTAGCAGCTCCACTTTTAACCCAGCTCTCTGCTCTGGATAGAAAGGGATTTATGGATTAATGCAATACATCACTGGAAAAATACTTATTTCAGCCTTAGAAGACAAGTACCCTATGTGGAATTTGGTGACTTTGTTCCTTTTCCTGCCATCAAAAGCTCAGGAAATTGGGACCAAGGCCAGAGCCTCAGTAAAGTAACTGGAAACCAATCACAAGAGCCAATGACCATCCATGGTTCATCAAAGTTTTGCCAGCAGCAACAGCAGTAGGAAAGCTGCCTCTCCTCCCTTCTGCCAGTTTTCTTGAGTGAACGTAGCTGGCAGATCCTAATTTCTCTCTAGCAACCAACCTAGAGGGAGTCTGAGAAGTTTAATTTATAGCTCTTCAGAAGAATGCACATTATCCGGAAACTGGTGCAGCAGGAGAGGTGGGACTCCACCCCAGGAGATGGGACTCAAATCCAGGCACTCAATGTGGGATGCGGGCATCCCAAGTGGTTTCTCAGCTTCTGCACCAAACACTGCCCCTGCTTCTCCTTTTCTGTCCTTGCCTTAGTTCAGAAAACATCAAGGCAACAGTTTTTCCCCAACATCTCTGATTTTACTGGAGAGAGTTTCAATAAAAACAGTTCTTACATCTTATCTTAAAACCGTGCATTTTTTAAATTGTCCTATGCCTAAGAGGACTTTGATTTTTTAAAAAAGATTTATTTCTTTGAAAGGCAGAGCTAGAGAGAGACTGTGTGTGTATGAGAAAGAGAGAGAGAGAGAGACAGATAGAAGGAAGGAGAGAGATTCCATCCACTGATTCACCCTCTAAATGGCTACAGATCTGGTTCAGGCTGAAGCAAGGAGCAGACGGAAACTCCTTCCTGGTCTCCAACAGCGTGGCTTTTGCAGGCACATTAGCAGGAAGCCAGGTCAGAAATGGCACAGCCAGGACTGGAACCTGTGCTCCGCAGCTTACCCCGCTGTGCCACAGGAATGATGTCACCCAATGTCAGCTCACTGGAGCTGCCTGATCGTCAGTCCTGATGCTCCAAAACTGGGAGCTGGAATAAACCTTCTTTCTTGACCGATCCAAACTTGGACAGATCCTGTACCATTCTCCTTCGAGATGTCTCCAGCTTCCTTTTTCCTCTTCGTTTTTGAAAAGACTCGAAACCAAAACTGCTGTACTGGGTGTTGTTCTGGGTTCCCCAGAGAACAAATCCAGAGGGGTGCATTTCTCACACACACAGGAGGAGAGTTGCTCCAGGCACGGGATCAGATGAATCTGCAGACCGAGGCCTGACGTGGCCAGCTGCAGACCAGGAAACCCACTGCTGTAGTTTCAGGCCGAGGCAGCTCAGCCACACAAGAGCAGTGTCCCGGTTCAGAGTCAAGAGAGAGAACTCAGCCTTTTATTCCATGCAGACGCTCAAGGAATTGAGTGAGGCTCCCTCACAACTGGGGAGGGGGATCTGCTTTACTATCTACTGAGTCAGAAACGTCCTCCGAGGAACACCCACGCATAATGTTTCACTCAATATCGAGGCTCCCTCTGGCCCAGCCACACTGACACATACACAGAACTTTCAGTAACACTCTCAATCACTATCACTAATAAATTTCCCACAACAGTAAATGTGTCCCAGGGACACACAGAGTGGCTCCATTTAACACAAGGCTACTTTGTGTCTTTTGACTTCTCATCCCAGTATCTATTCCTCATGGTCACTTGTAGACTTTTGCATTCACACTTTTTTTTTTTAAGATTTATTTATTTATTTGAAAGTCAGAGCTACAGAGAAAGGGAGAGACAGAGAGAGATCCTCTATCTGCTGGTTCACTCCCCAGATGGCTGCATGGTCAGGGTTGGCCCAGGCCAAAGCCAGCAACCAAGAGCTTCTTCCAGGTCTCCCCGATAGGTACAGGAACCCAAGGACTTGGGCCATCCTCCACTGCTTTTTCCAGGCACATTAGCAGGGAGCTGGCTTGGAAGTGGAGAAGCCAAGGCACAAATAGGTTCCCAGATAGGATGCCAGTGCCTCAGAAGGTGGCTTTACTGCTATGCCACAGCACCAGCCCTGGGGAATTTTTTTAAATCCATAAACATCATACTTTCTGAATACAAGTTTGACTTTTACTCTACTTCCCCAAGTCACTTTCCTTTTGGACAAACTCTTAAAATATTTTTGTCTAAAACATTTGGAATAGGCAATGGATACCTAATGTGGTACTCACTCCTAATCTTATGGTGGCCTTTGCACTTTTGTTCAGGCCTAGAGAGAGCTGCCTGGGAGGCTTAAGGCCACTGAACATGACCCATAGCCCTGGACATCTAACAGAGTGCAGGAAATCCTGGCCTGAACAATGGAGGGATGGCAAGTGAGAACTGAACAAACCTCTGCCCGAGAGATGACAAATCTCCAACATGGCCTCTAGCTGCCAATGCCACGTCCCTAGACTGACCCAAAGTCCCTTTAAAATCCCTGCACAAGAAAACAACACTGCTGTCTGTTCAGGCCAACTCTGTTGTTTTTCCAAAGCACAGTTGTATTCTCTGAGGGGCCAGAAGACCAGGGACTCGGGAACACCTCCCTCAAGGACCCGAAAGCACTCCTTCACTATGCAGTTGGCTCAGGGCTGAGCGTGCGTCTCCCAGCCCCTCTGGGAGGACAGAAGCCTAAATTCCAGGCTTTCTGGGGAGCAGACATCACTGGCCTGGTTAGTCAGATGCTGGTGCTGAACAGCCCCCCCCCCCCCCCCCGCTCTAGCCCTGCCAGTCCCCTCTGCACTAACCTGGACGGAATTCAGCTCTCTACTCTTAGTAGCAGAACATGAGATGAGCCAACAGTAATAGGCTGCAGGTCTACCAGTTGGGTGCAGTAGAGAATCTGTTTTCCTCACTTTAACCTTGACAAAACAAATGTGAGTGATTCTTGCTAGTGGCACAGCAAATGGAAAGAGAGGTTAGCAGGACAGGATAGCGGAGGGTCCCCTGGACGCTGTTATTTCATGGGCACTGAGACTGGGAAGCACGAGGACCCGGTTTTTATGGGCTTTTCTTGGCTAGGCTTCCACACAGTCTCTTTCCATAGCTCCATTGCAAGATTTGATTAGGCTCATATGGACACTTGGTGTGAGCAAGTACATTCACAGATACCAATAACTGTTCAGAATAAGGGTGGGCATTGTGGTATAGCAGGCTGAGCCACTGCCTGCAATGCTCCCATTCCCTATGGGTGCCAATTTGAATCCCAGTCACTCCAGTTCCAATCCAGCTCTCTGCTAACGCACCTGGGAAAGCAGTGGAGGATGGCCTAGGTCCTTGGGCCCCTGCACCCACGTGAGAGACCCAGAAGAAGCTTCTGGCTTCAGCTTGGCCCAACCCCAGCTCTTGAGGTCACTTGAGGGGGAGAATCAGCTGATGGAAGATTTTTCTCTCTCTCCCTCTCTCTGTCTCTGTAACTCTCCTTTCAAATAAATATATTAATCTTAAAAAAAAAGAAAAGCTCTGGCTTGACAGCTATAGGCCATAATAATTTCGCCACACACTGGAAAGAGGAGACGTGAACAGCTTCTCACTGCTGCAGGCTCAAATGCCAGGAAATACCAGCCTCTCCAGGATAATGGACAATCAGTACAGACTCGCAGACTGGTTTTCCTGTCACGCGCCATCAAACAGAGAATGCATCTCTTCAATCCCCACCTAACAGAGATCACCCCAGAAGTTCACTTGAAAACATCACTCTCAGAAACCCCCAGCGATGCAAGACAGGATAGCGGGGTGCCCTGGACGCTATCATTTCATGGGCACTGAGACTGGGAGAAATCACGATGCAAAAGTTAAAGAAAGAACAAAAGCCGTGGTCCAGGACCCAGGTTCAGCATGCAGGAGTAAAGAGCTCTGTTTCTGCTCATGGGAGAAACAGAAGAACCAAGGGGTCATGAGGCAATAGTGCTAGGGCCCAGGTCTGCCTGTCGGGTGCAGGTTCCTTTGGCTCCAGTGATGCATCTCACATGGACAGATGATCTGGGCAGAGCCCCAGCAAACATCTGGCAAGGAATACTATGGAGAGAGTTAGCTGCATGCTCATTGACCACTGTATAGCAGGAGAAGAAGCATTGGCTTCTCCTCACTTCCTGTGGAAGCCAAAGCAAGATCTCTGCAGAAATAAAGGAAAGAGGAGGAGAACAGGTGTCTGAGAGTATAAGAGTTTCTCCTCCTTGGATGAGTAGCACAGCTAAACCCCCAATGAGGTCGTTCTGCCTGGTCTTCTCTGGACCCGCTGTACACACAGCAGCTACAGTTAGTTATTGGAGGGCTTTAGGATGTTTTGCAGGTTTAGCAGGTCAACACACACAACAGAACACCTGTGTATAGTGCCTGCCATGTTCTTCTGTTGGGCCATCTTGTTAGTTAAGCTATGGAGTGGGGAGGAGGCCAAACTCCCCTTGTTGGAGTATCAGAGATCCCTGCATAGCTTGTCCTGCTGGCAGATAAGTTTCAAGAGGGACATTGACAGAGTTGGGATACCAAGTGGAATATGATTTAGTGCCACTCCTGTAAGAGATCAGTTTGGTGAGTCTGTGATATGCGAAGCACTGCGTACATGGCATAAGGGAGCAATTGCACAGACAATGCTACACTGTGGACACACAGGGTGAAAGTGTGCACAATACAATGACAACTGCAGCGCTGTTCTCATGAAACCAGATTTCAAAAGATTTTTGAGAGGAGTTAAATAAATAGTGCACAATCTCTTATTAAAAAAAAAATAGAACAGGGAGTATGCTTATGATAATGATCCCACCAGGGACATCACTGATAAAACAATCACATTGTAGATACACTCTTGGTGCTGCAGTATTACAGACAGACTTGAGGATTACTCGTCCAGGCTCATAAAAAGAAGATTTGGGATTATTATAGCACCAGGCCTGGGTTCCTCTTCGGTGTGTTTCAGGCCTCCTGAGCTTCCAGCAGGTGGTCTAGGAGTGGAGTGACAAGGGGAGGGGGCCTTTGTGGGAACAATAGTCAAGAAGAGACTGGACTGTTCTCATCCGAGAGATCCTGGTAAAAAGCAATGGCGGCCGTCCCCGGGTGGGCTCGAACCACCAACCTTTCGGTTAACAGCCGAACGCGCTAACTGATTGCGCCACAGAGACTCGGCCCTAGGGCGCACAGGGATCACGTCTTCCCGGCGGCTGCCGGCCTTGGCGGGACATCGCTGCGAGCTCCAGAGCCCGGCCACCCCGAGAGGCGAGCGGGAGCCACACTGGGCACCACAAGGGCAACCTGTGCTTAGAGGTCGTGCAGTCGCGGGCAGCCGCGTGGCCTTCGCCCGCTCCCCGCAGACGCCCGCTCCCCGCAGACGCCCGGGGCCGCCTCCCGCCCGAGCGAGTGGGCCCGAGGCCGCGGAGCGCCCGCGTCGGCGCCGCCTCCACGCCGGGAAGACCCTAGGCTCCGCCGTCCCAGCCGCCCGCGGGCGCTCGGAAGCCTCGCGTGTCCAGCACGGGGCTCCCCGGGGACAGGGTCGCGGTGACGGCCGCTCTCGGGTCCTTCGCCGTGAACAGGGCTTGGCCGTCACGGGCGCCCCGGGGACCCGAGGACTCCAGGCGGCGGGGTCGTCAGCCCTCAGGTCTTGGGAGCCCCCCCGGGATGGAAGTAACGAAGGGCCGTGCGAAGGGAGCAGCTTTTCATCGCGGAATTCCGGCGGATTTTCCGCATGCTCCTCTGGGGCGGCAGGGGCGGCGGGTGGGGCCGGGAGTGGGGCCCAGGACACTACGAAGGGGAGAGAACGAGACCCCGGACGTGAGCGCGGGCGCGTCCCAGGAGACTTGTGCAGCCCACAGAGCAGGTGGATCTTGGAGGGAGAAATGTTGATGATGGTCGCAGAATGGGTGAGGAAAGAGGGAAAACGGCGAGGAGGTGAAGAAAAACCCAAGCAGCTGTGACGCTCAAGAACATAAATAGAACAGCACCACGTATGGGTTAAAAGCCCAACAAGAACTATCTGTCCGCCCGCAGCTCCGGCGGCGCGCCGTGATCGTATAGTGGTTAGTACTCTGCGTTGTGGCCGCAGCAACCTCGGTTCGAATCCGAGTCACGGCAGTGTGTGGCTGGGGGCGATTGTCTTTTTCCCAAGCTTCTGACTCGGCAAACTCCCCCAAAGAGGTCGGACGTGGTGGGGCCACAGCCATCCCTTTTGCAGCTTAGGGTAAACGAGCTCTGAGATAACTGAGACAATTATACTCCAACTGGGGATTGTAAAGAAAAGGGATTGTAAAAAAAAATAATAATAGAACTGGGAACGTCTAAACTTCACGACCCTTCCCAGCCCCCAATTTTGTCGTCAGTAGGACCTGACTCAGAAAGCACACAGCCTAAAGCAAACAAGTCTTCAGTACTCAGCTGGGGGGATTTTGGCAACAGGACCCACCCCCTACTAAGTGGTAGACTTTCCATACAGAACTCAATTGGCAAAGAAGTCTGAATGCAGATTCCATACAATGAGACGGTGGAAGGGATCCCTAAGCTGACACCAACGGCTCCAGTTATAGAGGACTCCAGCCTCTCATACTGACATGACGGTGAATTCCAGCTACCGTGGTTTATTACAGAGGAGAGGGCTACATGTCCAGAGCAGTATGACGCTGTTCCAGGCTAACTGTAAACCACAGAGCAAGAGGCAACAGGGCGACCCCTGAGCTAAGGCCGCAGCTCGCAGGCTTAGACACCAGAGCACAGAGAAGCCAGTGGAACGTTTGTCCTGGATCGGCCCCCTGGGCTGGCTGATGCCAGGGTGGTGAAGAGAAGCAACCTGAGAGGGAAAATTTCATTGATTCTCCCTTATGTGGGTCACTGTCAGGGTTAAGAATTGAAAAATGCGATTCCATCCTTGGCCTTTTTCAGAGACTCCAAAGTGATGGAAGTGGAGGGAAGCACATCTCACACAGCCTGCTGGAGGAACCCGGGCCCACGGCTGCTGGCCCAGCTCCCCGGTGGTCCCTGGGATCTGAACGCCCACTTGGGAAAAGAACCGGTGTCTTTGCCCTAAGGTTGAGAGGGAAAGGATTTGAAAGGTATCAAGAGGTGGGAGGGCAAAGAGAGTATTTCAGCAAGTGAGCAAGCAAACTTCCCCCTATGTTCACACCAAATGGACGTCCAAGAAGCAGGATGGATTACTGATGCTTCCCTCTAGAGGTTTGTCACCCAATTGTATAGAGTCTACTTGCAGTGAGGCCTTTTTTCAAGGCAAGGAATTTTATTTGAGGCCAAAGCTTTGTCATGTTTCCTGAGCTAAATCCCCCGTGTGACCCTTTGCTCTGTGACTCCTTTGCTGTCTTCCGATGGAGGGGCTCTGTGAGGATCTCAGATCTTCCTTTGCTTCCTTTACAAATCTTTCTTGTGACTTTTCCCAACATGAACATAGTGCAGGTCCAGACATGAGAAGCCCAGGCTCAGTTCACAGTCAAAGCAGATCTCTTCCTCCTTCCTTCCACCTGCCATGCGGTCTGCTGAGGCGGCTTCAGATTCTGGCCTCCAAGAAGAGCCACACTGACCTGAACCGACTTATCTGCTAGATTGTGTCCTCCATCATGGCTCCCTGAGGTTTGACAGAGCCCTGAATGTTGTTCTTTTTTTTTCTTTTCTTTTCTTTTTTTTTTTTTTTTGACAGGCAGAGTGGACAGTGAGAGAGAGAGACAGAGAGAAAGGTCTTCCTTTTGCCGTTGGTTCACCCTCCAATGGCTGCCGCGGTTGGCGTGCTGCGGCCGGCGCACCACGCTCATCCGATGGCAGGAGCCAGGTGCTAGGTGCTTTTTCCTGGTCTCCCATGGGGTGCAGGGCCCAAGCACTTGGGCCATCCTCCACTGCACTCCTGGGCCACAGCAGAGGAGAGCCCTGAATGTTGATCCGACAGAATTCCAGACCAGCCTGGTGCCCTGTCCCCACATCCATATCCCTCTGGCCGCATTTGCCCATCATTTCCACTGAGGCAGCCTCCCAAGAACCGCTTTTTGTAGCAGAGATCACCAGCACTTGCTCTGAGCCAGCCAACCAGCTGGTGAATTGTGACTGTCATCATGGTAAATCCACAGCTTGCTGCCTGCTGTACCTTGGCAACGTGGTTCCTAAAGATGTCAGTGCTGTCATCACCACCATCAAGACCACATGCAGCACCCCGTTTGTGGATTGGTGCCCCATTGGTTGCAAGGTTGGCATGGATTACCAGCTTCTTACTGTGGTGCCCGGTGGAGACCTGGCCAGGGCCCAGCCAGCTGTGTGTATGCTGAGCAACACCACAGCCATAGCTGAGGCCTGGGCTCACCTGGACCACAAGTTTGACCTGATGTATGCCAAGCGTGGCTTTGTTCACGGGTACATGGGGGAGGGCATGGAGGAAGGAGAGTTCTGAGGTCTGTGAGGACATGGCTGCCCAGGAGAAGGATTATGAAGAAGCCGGAGCAGACAGTGCGAAGGGACATGATGAAGATGAGGAATATTAACTAGTCCACTGCTGCTGCTCACCCTGCTCTCAGATTGTCCATTGTGGCCCTAACCTGTCAATAAAACTGATGTTTGTGTGTTAAATAAAAAAAAAAAACCCTAAGATAGATGAGCACAGCTGGGCAACTATGGGAGTGGGCGTCTCATGCACCCCCCAGCTGAGAACAGATGCTCACCCAGGCTCTGCCAGAGCACAGCCCTGCAGAAAGGCCAGGGCAGCTGTGCCCAGAGCATGCTTCCGGAGGACACCTGCCAGCAAGGGCCCGTCCACCCCAGGCTGACACTCAGATATGGGATATGGTAGCTAGCTGAGCTGGAGGTCACAAACCCCATGTAATTCTAAGCTGTCAGAACGCCCCCTATCCCAGGACCCCTTGTTTTCATCTGGGACCCAAGGAAGGGTCTCCATATGAACATATAGAGTAAGCTCCACATGGAATTTTATGGAGCTTCATAACCCTCCCAGCTGACCACACCGCGTTGTAAAAGGAGCTGAGGGTGTGTCCTCTCTCCATTTCCCTTCCCACACTCCCTTCTCCCAGTGGCCCTTTCCAACTGTGTCCACGTGTGCGTGTTTATTTACCATTTAAATAAACTTGATTGTTTTGTGCACCGTCTATGTGCCAGTACTTAAAATGCTTTCTAAGTAAAAGGCAAGGGCTTGAATTAAGATGAAATCCCACGTCACCCCACCCTTGTCACTGATTCTTGTGGCAAAGTGCAGTTGTCAGAAAGCAATGGAAGGAAGAAGCCCTCTTTGGCCATTTGAAATCTTGCCTGCCTGCGCTACCTCGGACACCTCACAGGTGTTTCCTCTGAGAAGCTAATTACTGAATAAACACGTCTTTTTTGAATGACCTACACTTGTTATTTACGTGGATAGGAGAGATCAGGACACTGTCATGAATTGGTTCCATGGTGTAATGGTGAGCACTCTGGACTCTGAATCCAGCGATCCGAGTTCAAATCTCGGTGGGACCTTTCTCTTTAACTTAAAGAGATGGCGTTTTTACTGTGCGGCATCTCCTCCATGTTTCGTTTTAGGGGAGAGGAAGGCAGCTCTGGAGGGAACAGACTGTTCTGGGCCTCAGTGCTTCCTGTCCCCGGTTGCACCTGGGACCTCCAAGGATCGGCCCGCGAAGGCTCTCCCGCCCCATCAGGAGTCCGGGTTACAGAAACGGATTCTTTACAACCGCCAGGTCCCCAGGGAAATGACCCATGCTGGTGCTCCTGCCCTCGCCAAGAACGAAGGGGCGGAGGCACACAGGGAGCCCTTGGCCCCGCCAGGGCTGAAACCTGAGCCCCTGGGGAAATCTCCCACGGCTATCGGGGACAGGAGGGAAACCCCGGTGTCTGGATCACGGAGCTGGATCCCGGCAAAGTCTGAGCGTGACCTCCTGGAGTGGGTGGAAAGACTTTTATTCAGATCGCCCCTTCTTTCTGCGTTCTTCCTTTGCGGAAGGAGCAGGGGAGAGGCCGTCCTACGGAGCCCAGGAGAGGGCGTCCAGCCCGGCCCTGCTTTCGCCCCGCAGCTTCTGTCCTCCGCCCGGGCCACTCGAGCGTGCAGGACGATGGTCAGAGGCCTGGACCGTGGCTCAGGGCCGACAGCCCCCGGCGCGAGGAAATTCATCAACCCCTGCAGACCTAGCTCCTCCTCGGCCCCGCGCAGCTCGCCTTAAGCCTCGCTCAGAGAGTTCACATTCGGGCGCCTGGCCTTGAGCTACCGGGGAGAAGTGGAGCTCGCGGCCCACAGCACCCTGCGGGCTCGGACTGCAGCGCGCTCTCTTTCTAAGGCCGCCGTCCTGGGCGTCGCTGGGTCGGTTTTCTCGGGATCGGGCGCACTGGGGTTCACGGATCCCCGCGGTGGCCACGAGGCGGCGCACGGTCCCTCCCCTGCAAGCGTCCCCCAGGAGCCAGGATTTGTCTCGGTGAGGCCGGTGAGGAGTGCCGACAGCCAGTAGTCCCGGTTTCCCCGAGAGGAGCCGAGCCCTGGATTTCTTATTTTGCATCACCACGATCGAGGTCGTCTTGGGTCCGGGCCCAGGGACTGGGTCCTGTAACTTGAGCCGCTCAGCTCTGGCTCCGCCTCACTCTTCTCCCTTTCAGACCGCGGGAGGCTCACAAAGGTGGCTGGACCTGAAAGTCAAGAATTTCCTTTGTGATTCTGAGGGTTCTACCCACGCCTGAACTCCATCATCCCCAGAAGAGTGCTCAGGCTTCAGAAGATCGCCAAAGGAGTGGGAGAAAAGAACAAGCATGCATGTGGGACCAGACTCGGCTCTGCAGGCCACTTCCACAGAGCTGGAGAAGGGGAGATTTGGAGGGAAGAAAACTCTGCTTGTGGACTTTCAGAATGTTTTCTTCCAGTTATTGAAGTGTAGGGGAGCACAGTTGCCAAGGCGAATTTTGTGGGTTCTTCCCCTTAGCTTAGTACGGAAATAAAAAGCCAGGGCACAATTTGCAGAGAAGAGGATACTTTTATTTGATTGGCAAGCAACAAAAAAGCTTCTGGTTCAAGAGGAGACCAAGCAGAGTACCCGAAGGAGACACTGGCATACAGGAAGTGCCCAGGGTTTTTAAAGCATTACTATCTGTTCCTTAGGTCATTCTATGGGGGTGCCCATTGCGTGGGAATTCACCAGATGGTATGTTGATTGACTTGGGACTCATGGAGATAGCGGGGGTCTGTTGGAGACAGCCTAACACTCATTAGGGGCTCAGCCCCTCCTCTACTAGCTCTGAGTAGAAGATTGCAAGTAACTTAAAAATGTGATTTAAAAGTTCAAGGTCACACATGCACCAAAGCAGCTAAAGTTCGAGATGCCAGCAGGTATGGAAACAAGCTTTGCAGCCACGCAGGCAGCCTGCTTGTGAGGACTTCAGAAAGCTCACTTCCTCGTCGGGACGCCCGCCCTCCACAGCAGTGCTTCTGAGCAGAAACTCCTTTGACAGCTGCGCCGAGCTGAGTGTACTGGTCTTATCTCAAAGTCCCTAGATGGACGGGACGCTGTGGGGTGTCCCTTGGGGGACTGCTTCAGTGCTTTTTGGCTGACAGCATTCTGAAGAGCTAGGTAACGCCTCACACGCTTTGAATGAGCAGGCAGCACGGGTGCAGGTTCCCGGGTTGAGGCATCCAGTGGTGCAGGAGCGAACATTTGGCTTCCCTCCCCCAAGCGCTTCCACCAGCATGTGCAATCAAAGGCTGTGCTAAAGTGGACATCGAGACTGCCGTGTGTCCTGTTTGGGCTCCTCGGGACAGGAACCGCTGACTAGGGATGGTTGAGCCTGACAAGAGAGAAGAAAGGGAGGCAGAGAAAGCCACCAGCCCCCCCCCCCCTTGGTACTCACAGCCCACTGTGATTAGCACGGTTATAGAGACTGTTGCAGAAAGAACAGCTTTCTTCCTAATTTCGGGAGCGTGTACAGCTGTGTATCCTGTGTACAGGTGACCGATCTACCCCCAGCTAGTGTGGAATGTGACTCAGATGGGAAAGGAAAACCCACGGTGTCCCAACCGCAAGAGAGACCTTTGTCAGGCGATGGGGAGCTTCACTGTGTCCACTTGGCTAGGGGCCCACTCGTCGAGGTAGGTTGGGTCACCGGGGTCCTCCACCGTGGCCTGGAAGGCTGCCCTGCCTGGAGAGCTCTACCACGTAAAGGCCGAGCTCCTTTCTACAGTAAATGCTGCACTCACAGAGCACTGGCAAAACGCTCCAGTTACTACTTCGCAATTTCAGTAAAAGTCTGCTTTTAGAACACCAAAGACCAGGGGAGAGCGCGAACGCAGTCCCCCACTACCACAAATTATGCAGTCGAGTTTCCCACATTTGGGGAAATCGCAGGAGTCAGCACTCCCGCAGTGCAATGGGAGAGCCTCGCCCTGGGAAAACCACCTGCGTGATCATGGTATCTCCCCTGCCAGGTAAGTATGAGTTCCAAGCCGTCCGCCCCAGCACAGACTCACACGCCCCGCACTCTTCACACGTGCTCACTTTGCGCCCCGCACCCCCGGGCCCTCTTCGCCCTCACGCACGCACAGCGCACCTATGTGCCGCCAGCGGTCCCGCGCTTTCTCCCACAGCACGGGAAAGCGGTCGTGAATGTGCAGCAGGTCCCAGACCAGCAGCCCCTGCGTTGCTCTATCTGCATAGCCCCGCCCCATCCGTGACGACACCGGAGGCGCCCCGCCCTCCCCCGCGCCTTGTCGCCGGCCGACCAGCGCGCAGAGTGACAGCTGTGCCCGCCCCGTCCCTCCCTCTCCCACCTGTGCGGGCGCCGCGTCCCGGCCCTGGTCTGTCCCGACTGCGCCCGTTCTTATCCTGCGTCAGGCCTGGGACCTTTTGTCCGAGGCCCGAGCACCCTTCTCGAAAGCATCGCTCTCGATGCCCGGAACATTTAGGGTCATCCAGGATTATCTTCATGCGGGAACTCGAAATGAAAAGTGGACTTAGTGGATACCGATCGGACGTCGAAGCCTGCAGCAGACAGATCCCGTCTTTATGAAGCTGGAGAAGGCCCGGGGGCCGCAGACCGTCATCCTGACGGAGCCGTATTTTCATGGCATTCCCCAATAAAGATCCCAAGTGAATCGGGTTCATCCTGAGAGCGTTTTGATGGACAGGTAGGGGGATACCATTACACTGGAGCTTGCAGAAACTTCCAGATCACAAAGACCTAAACTAGCTACTTACATCATATCAACATGTGAGCTGAGCCTATAGCTCAATTGGAGACTCCAACCTGGGTGTCGGGGACACAAGTACTTCAGCTTCGCTGCAGCTTCCCAAGGTGCACAATAGCAGGAAGCTGAGTCCTAGATGTTAGGTGTGTAGCCCAGACGTCACTCCCATCTGGGATATGGATGTCTATACTGCCCGCCCCAGGTGTGTCTCCCCGGTGCGGTATAGAGAAAAAGCTAGGCTTCTGTTTCTGTCAGGTGTCCAGTGCCAACTCTGTCACGACGGTGCCCAGTGTGTCCCCTCAGGCTACTAGGTTCCCAAAAAAATCTCTCTGCACTCCTGCCTGGACAGGGCCTCCCAGTCAGCAGCCCGGGAGCGTGGCCTGAATGGGGCTTTCAGCAGTCGGGTTCTTCCAGGGAACTCCTGCGCCTCATCCCTCACTAGGGATGTGTTATCCTGGCTGCCAGGGCCCGACCAGCCCCCATGCCACTCATCTGCAAGGAGAACCTCCCGGTAAAGGTTCCGGGACTTGGGTAGCAGAGCAGAGCAGAGGACGCTGGTGCCCGCTGAGCCGGTCTTTCCGTGAGCGCCCGACCTTGCTCCACCCTCCGCGTTCCCGCGTTCTCATGACCGCAGGAGGACGATTCAGTCTCGGGATCAGCACCTCGGCTGGAACCACCTAGACGTTTCCTCAACGTGGATCGATTGAGTTCCTTGTTTGAGATTCTAAGGTGTTGGCGTCGGTAAGCACTCTGGTGCGAAGCGGGGCCGGAGAAACGCCGGAACCCCACAGGGACAGGCGTGAGCGTGGTTGTCCGCTCTGCGGGGCAGCACCGCCTCGCGTCCCGGATCCGCGGCAGGATCCGCGCCGTCAGCGTGGACGTCGTCTTCTTGACACCAGCAGTGCTCCGTCAGGATGACGGTCTGAGGCCCCCGGGGCCTTCTCCAGCTTCATAAAGACGGGATCTGTCTGCTGCTGGCTTCGACGTCCGATCGGCATCCACTAAGTCCACTTTTCATTTCGAGTTCCCGCATGAAGATAATCCTGGATGACCCTAAATGTTCCGGGCATCGAGAGCGATGCTTTCGAGAAGGGTGCTCGGGCCTCGGACAAAAGGTCCCAGGCCTGACGCAGGATAAGAACGGGCGCAGTCGGGACAGACCAGGGCCGGGACGCGGCGCCCGCACAGGTGGGAGAGGGAGGGACGGGGCGGGCACAGCTGTCACTCTGCGCGCTGGTCGGCCGGCGACAAGGCGCGGGGGAGGGCGGGGCGCCTCCGGTGTCGTCACGGATGGGGCGGGGCTATGCAGATAGAGCAACGCAGGGGCTGCTGGTCTGGGACCTGCTGCACATTCACGACCGCTTTCCCGTGCTGTGGGAGAAAGCGCGGGACCGCTGGCGGCACATAGGTGCGCTGTGCGTGCGTGAGGGCGAAGAGGGCCCGGGGGTGCGGGGCGCAAAGTGAGCACGTGTGAAGAGTGCGGGGCGTGTGAGTCTGTGCTGGGGCGGACGGCTTGGAACTCATACTTACCTGGCAGGGGAGATACCATGATCACGCAGGTGGTTTTCCCAGGGCGAGGCTCTCCCATTGCACTGCGGGAGTGCTGACTCCTGCGATTTCCCCAAATGTGGGAAACTCGACTGCATAATTTGTGGTAGTGGGGGACTGCGTTCGCGCTCTCCCCTGGTCTTTGGTGTTCTAAAAGCAGACTTTTACTGAAATTGCGAAGTAGTAACTGGAGCGTTTTGCCAGTGCTCTGTGAGTGCAGCATTTACTGTAGAAAGGAGCTCGGCCTTTACGTGGTAGAGCTCTCCAGGCAGGGCAGCCTTCCAGGCCACGGTGGAGGACCCCGGTGACCCAAGCTACCTCGACGAGTGGGCCCCTAGCCAAGTGGACACAGTGAAGCTCCCCATCGCCTGACAAAGGTCTCTCTTGCGGTTGGGACACCGTGGGTTTTCCTTTCCCATCTGAGTCACATTCCACACTAGCTGGGGGTAGATCGGTCACCTGTACACAGGATACACAGCTGTACACGCTCCCGAAATTAGGAAGAAAGCTGTTCTTTCTGCAACAGTCTCTATAACCGTGCTAATCACAGTGGGCTGTGAGTACCAAGGGGGGGGGGGGGGCTGGTGGCTTTCTCTGCCTCCCTTTCTTCTCTCTTGTCAGGACACACGGCAGTCTCGATGTCCACTTTAGCACAGCCTTTGATTGCACATGCTGGTGGAAGCGCTTGGGGGAGGGAAGCCAAATGTTCGCTCCTGCACCACTGGATGCCTCAACCCGGGAACCTGCACCCGTGCTGCCTGCTCATTCAAAGCGTGTGAGGCGTTACCTAGCTCTTCAGAATGCTGTCAAGCCAAAAAGCACTGAAGCAGTCCCCCAAGGGACACCCCACAGCGTCCCGTCCATCTAGGGACTTTGAGATAAGACCAGTACACTCAGCTCGGCGCAGCTGTCAAAGGAGTTTCTGCTCAGAAGCACTGCTGTGGAGGGCGGGCGTCCCGACGAGGAAGTGAGCTTTCTGAAGTCTTCACACACAATTTCTTCTCGAATATTCCTTTCCTTCTCTTCCCTATCTCAGTGGCAGTGGCCCTGCAGATCTCACTCTGGTTCCCCATGGGTGCTTGTTCTTATCCCTTCTCCCTCAGAGGCCCCCTCTGGCAATCTTGTGAAGCCTGCTCAGCCTTCTCAGTGTAGTAGATTTAAATACACAGAACATAGTGTTTAGAATCACAAAGGAAATCCATGGCTTTTTTTAAATGATATTCTTAAGAGTTTAAACAAGTTTTGTAGGCCTCAAGCAAATAAAAGGAGTTTGTGCAGCCTTACAGGAAACAGGCAGGGAGCTGAGGAGGGCCAGGATGCCTCCATGGGCTTGGTGGGCACTTTCCTGGTGGCGGGAGTCCTGTAAGGAAAACCAGAGAATCCAGTGAAAGTCCTGGAAAAACAGCATAGCAAATAGGTCTGTGGTAACCTGGCCCTGGGCAATAGGGCCCTAGCCTCCACGAATCTACTTTCATGACTCTGTGGCCAAGGGTCAAAAAGGCATCCTTTGTGGAGGTCACCCAATGAAGTCCTTGTCCAGGGGCAATTCCCATTGTGGGACACCTTGGAGGCCTCATGATCCGGGAGACAGGCTGATTGTGCTGGGAGGTAGTGCACTTTGGCCCCTGGGTGAGGGAGGACCCCCAAGGCTCAGTATGGGCTCCTGTAATACTGGCTGTGGCGGCAGCTGCAACAGTGCTTATTACTTGAGGGGCCATCACCTGTTGGGATGACCCACCAACCTCGCACACTGCACCAGCAAGTTCGGCAAGAGCCTGAGGCAAGGGAACACCAGCTGTCACATGCATGTCAAAAGCCTTAAAAGGAGCCAATGAAGATGCAGGGATCATGCAGGGTGCAGCTCATCCTGTACTCAGTGTGCTGCCGAATCTTGCTGCTCTTGCCCAACAACATGGGGACGGCTCCAATGCTCCGATTCCTGTAGATTCACCTCCACAGAGGCCTAGACACCTGCCAGCAGCCCCATTCTCGCCGGTGCTTGAAATCCATGACTTTCAAGCCCAGCTGTTTTTCTGAGCAGAAAGAGCAAGGCGGAGCCAGAGCTGAGCAGCTGAAGTTACAGGACCCAGTCCCTGGGCCCGGACCCAAGACGACCTCGATCATGGTGATGCAAAATAAGAAATCCAGGGCTCGGCTCCTCTCGGGGAAACCGGGACTACTGGCTGTCGGCACTCCTCACCGGCCTCACCGAGACAAATCCTGGCTCCTGGGGGACGCTTGCAGGGGAGGGACCGTGCGCCGCCTCGTGGCCACCGCGGGGATCCGTGAACCCCAGTGCGCCCGATCCCGAGAAAACCGACCCAGCGACGCCCAGGACGGCGGCCTTAGAAAGAGAGCGCGCTGCAGTCCGAGCCCGCAGGGTGCTGTGGGCCGCGAGCTCCACTTCTCCCCGGTAGCTCAAGGCCAGGCGCCCGAATGTGAACTCTCTGAGCGAGGCTTAAGGCGAGCTGCGCGGGGCCGAGGAGGAGCTAGGTCTGCAAGGGTTGATGAATTTCCTCGCGCCGGGGGCTGTCGGCCCTGAGCCACGGTCCAGGCCTCTGATCGCCTTCCCGGGCCGAGGACAGAGGCTGCCGGGCGAAAGCAGGGCCGGGCTGGACGCTCCCTCCTGGGCCCCGTAATGCACCCTCACCCATGCTCCTCCTACCCAGAAAGAAAGAAAGGGCAGGGTGGATAAACGTCTTTTTCCACCGACTTCCAGAGTTCCCACCCAGACTTTGCCGGGATCCAGCTTCGTGGTCCAGACACCGGGGTTTCCCTCCTGTCCCTGATAGCCGTGGGAGATTTCCCCAGGGGCTCAGGTGACAGCCCTGGCAGGGCCAACGGCTCCGTGTGTGCCTCCGCCCCCCCCCCCCTTCTTCACCTCGAGCCCAGGAGCCTCAGCCTAGTGCATTCTTTATTTTTCTCAGGGCTCTTGGAAAAATACGCAATCGAGGTCCAAAGGAAAATGAATATTGACAAATACAGAAATAAAATAGCTGAGTTTCATTGACAAATCAGCAGAACAGCTCCAACGCCCTGGGAATCTCTTATTCTGCACAGAATCAAAGCTACAGGTGTGGTGAGCATCTTCCTGTGTGGATCAATGAGCATGACTCAGTGTGCATCCAGTGTGCTAGTACTATTACTGCAAGCGTTTGTTCGGATTCTTTCTCCACACCTGCTGCCGCTGTCCGGACAGTGCAACTACAATGGTTAGTCACGGGGGGCAGGAGACGTGAGAAGAGTGGCTGGCGTCCAGCCGGAGTCCCTTGAGGGTGGCGGTTTGCCGTGATCCCGGCCCTCCCTCCCCTCGCGAGGAGCGGGCTCTGTGCGCCCCGCGCCGCGCACCTGCTCAGAGGTCTGCTCTCCAGAAGTCTCCGACTGCGAAGGGTGACGTCTCCTAAGAGACGTCCATCTTCGGATTCCAGAGGAAGCACCTCGCGCACACACTGACGCGTTGTGACAAAGAGCAGGCATGGGAGAGGTGGCGAAATTATGCAAGGAATACCGACTGGAGGTATGCTCCGTTGTCCGCGGGCCTCCACAGCCCCCTCTTCCGATCCCACCCGGTGGTCCCCACTCCCACCTTCTGCTACTTCTCCCTCCCTGCCTGAGGACCGAAGCCCTGGGCTGGGGCTGCAGCACGGTGCCGGGTGGCATGTGAGCCCGGCTCCAGGGTGCAGGGACACAAACTTGGGACTTGTGCGGAAACCTGAACAGCTTCGCCGGTGCAAGAACGGAGGCTTTGCGGATCAGCGCCGGTCTTTCCACGCGGGAGTTCCTTGCAGCCACCGAAGCCTGAAGTTCCATTCTGTAGCGCGCCTAAACCCTGCGGTGCCTCTCCTCGCCAAGCATTTATTGCGCGCCTCCTAAACGCCCGGCGTGCGAGGGGCGAGGGGTTGCAACGGCAAGCGAGCCCCAGATCCCTGCCCAGCGCCACCTGCTCCTGGAGGCCCCAGAGCTGCGCTGTCGGGGCACAGCGGTTGTGGGCCGGGGGCGCGGCTTCGGCCGGAGCGGCTGCGCGCGCCCCCTGTCCGCAGCGAGCGGCCGAGGAGCCGCGGACCAGGCGGAGGTGGAGGGCCGTGGATCAGAGGTTTGCCCTGAGCACTCCCCGGCTGGTTGCAGCGGGATGTGAGGTCCACGGGAGCCCAGCCACACAACTCTGGGCCCCCGCGTGGCGCGCGTTCCGAGTGTCCGGAGCGCTCCGAGTCTCCGGCCAGCAGACCAGAGGTTAGAGAGCTGCTGCTGTGGGACCAGGAAAAGAGTCTGACGCCAAACGCTGTCGAGTCTCTGTGGCGCAATCGGTTAGCGCGTTCGGCTGTTAACCGAAAGGTTGGTGGTTCGAGCCCACCCAGGGACGGCTCCTTTTATTTGGAGTCCATTATCCATTGTAGTCACTTCAAGGTTATATGTTTAAGCACTTTCATCTTCAGAGCCCTCTGGCCCTCCGTCGGCTTTACATCGCAAACCCAAACGAGTTCCTCGGAGAAGAAAGTCCTCAAGAGAGGAAATGTTTAGCCAATGCTGCTTTCAACAAAGACCAGGTCAGGGCCCCCAGAGCTCACCTCTTAACCGGGAGCCACTTTGCATATCCTCTCGCTTCCCAAAGCTGTGACCTACAAATGCCTATCCCTGTAAGCCTGAAAATCCTGAGAAGTCCGAACCAGAGAGCCCAGTCCTCGCTTGGACAAAGCCTTAAGCTCTGAGTCGAAATTCTCCCTTTGACTCAGCCGCTGAATTCTCTCTGGCAATCGATTTTTTCCATCTGTAAAAGGCAGCTAACAGGAAGACGTTCCTAAGGAGTTAATCTCCTATCTAAGGAGAAACACACATAAAGCTCTTGGGCACATTATTTATTGCGGCCTTTTAAACAACTGTGTGTCTTTGCACGGTGTGGATGAGCCATTATATAGTTAAACTTTCCTCAGTTGATGGGCATGGGATTGTTTCTGGTGTTTGTTATTATAAATAAAACCTGAGACCATTTTTAAAGAAAGACCCTTCATCAGCTGGGCAAGGATTTCCCTAAAGCAGATTCCTGGAAGTGGGCTGGCCTGATCAAAGTATTTGTGCATTCCTAATTTCGCTAATTTACGTCTAGATAACGCCCAGAGAAACTGTATCTAGTTAATTCCCACGTTCTAAGAGAGTTCTCTTTTCTTGGCGACATCATCTGACATTTGCTAGCAGTACTTTTGGATCTCATTTTTACTTAGGGAATGCTATTGCCCAATGCTATTGGTCTCGGACACTGCTCTCTAGGAACTGGTTCTGTGGCTTTTCTCCTGACCCGTGAGAATTCTAGAAAGGTGATTCACGTGTGAGACTGGTTGGATTCACCCGACCATAGAGGCGCTGACAGAGGCTACCCTGGTGCCTCTGTGACGCAGAGCCCAGGCTGCAGCTGCTGAGGATCCCAAACTCCCCTTCCAGAGTGGGTCCTGAGCCAAATCAACATTGGAAAAGGGAGACTGCAATTTTTGTTTTGAATTGAGACTTTATAAATAGTGGATCTTTTCCTTATGTTCCTGTGCCAAAAAGAGGAGAGGTTGTATTCTCAGGATGTTACTTGGTGAACTTAATAATTATGGCTAGTCTACTGCTCTTGTGGAATTATTTGGTCTAATCTGAGAGGTGGCATTTGCTATGAAACCTTGTCTGGTGAGCTGAGGGGGGGAGAAGCTAAAGAAAACTCATCACAGACAATAGAAATTGCGGGTCCATTCTCTCCCCTGCTGGAAGACCCTGTTTTTGTCTTGCCCACCCTCCTTTGAATAATCTTTAGAAAAAAGAAAGAAAAAGAAAATATAAATAGGAGATGAATTCTGAAGTAGATTGACGTGAACTCGAGTCTTCTTTGGATCCCCTTAGAGGCCTGGATAGTGTCTTAACCAGCTGAGGCCGCAGTAATCAAAGACCACAGACACTTGAACACATTTACTCCTCACAGTCCTGGAGGCGGGGAAGCCAACAGCAAGGTGCTGGCAGAGACAGTTCTTGGCGAGGGCTCAACTTGCAGGGTCCTCTCGCTCACCCTCACCTAGTGGAGAGGGGGAGCTCTGGAGTCTCTTCCTCTTCTCAGGGCACTAATCCCATCAGAGGTTCCACTCCCGCCTCTCATCTAAACCTACTTACTCCTACTGCCGTCATCCAGGGTGTGTGGGCTTCAATGTGAACTGCGTGTGGGGGAGGGGACATATGGACATTTCAGCCAAGCAAGTGGTAATAGCATGGATATTCCTCAGAAGTCTGAAACCTCCTTCCTAGTGACCAGATAGCCAAGACTTGAGGACAGTCACACGGAAGTGGTTCTTTGATCTTTTCCTGCTAGTAGGATTGGAATGTGGGGGGTGGGGAGAGAAGAAAATCTAGGGAGTATAAGAAGGTGAAAATTGTCATGCTTATTGCACAGCTTCATTCCATGTATAATAACAAAGTAACCACCCACTTTATAAGTGGGAGATTTAAACTTGTGACAAATTGGGCTAAAATTTCCTGCTGTAATCCGAACAGCCATGGGCTTTGAAAGCCACAAGGTGGGCCATGACCGCCCGCTCGAAGCCTGTCCCCGGAGAGCGCCGGTTGTCTCAGTCCGTGCAGACTGAAGATCCCGAGACAGAAGTCCCACAGGCGTTTCTTTCCTTTCGTTCTTCCCTTGGTTTTTGCTCAGGCTTGTCTGCCTGACTTAGAAGCTCACAGCTGCTAATCCCCCATCCCACCAATACAGAAAGTCTTTCAAGAATCCTGCATTGGAGGTTTCAGGCCTATGACCAATATTTCTGTGGAAGAGAACCCAGCTATGATGTGAAAAGCATCCGCCAGTTACAAAACTTTGTTTTAATGAACTTGGAAGGCTCTCACAAGAAAAGAAAAAAAAAAAAAAGATTCTGGCAAACAATGATTGATGAAAAGTTTAACCTGAAGTAGCACCTTGACAGTAGGGACTCCATTTTGGAGCAGTTGAGACTCCATTCTGGGAAAGCACACCCCCCACCCCCCCCCACCCCCCCCACCCCCCGTGAGACTCTGGTCTGAAACTATGATCTCAAATAGTCAGACAATAGCAGTGCACTACATCACCCTTGGCAGAGTATAGAAACCCCCTAGCATAATTGTTCAAGCTTGAAAGTAGAAAGGTTACACCTGGGTTAATGATAAAAATGTAATTTGTCTATGTCCTAACCAATACCTGGATTAATGTCGGGATTATAAGATTGTAACTGGTATTGTCAAGATTATAATTGATACTAGTTTTGCATAGGTTTTAGGTCAGCTTGACCCCAGTAACCATGTATTCCCCCTGTTCCTAGCAACCATGAATTCCCCTCCCGATTTTGTGGTTTTTGCCTTTATAAACCCTGTTACTTTGGGCTTCAGGGTCGAGAGTTCTTTAGGGCATGAGCCCACTCTCCACCGCCGGCAATAAAGGACCATCAAATTTTATCAATGTGTGGAGCTCCTTTGTTTGCACTCGCTCAGGTACAACAAACCTAGGATTTATGAAGATCCGAGGGAAAAATTTTGAACCAAATATGTACATGCATACAAACACAGATCTCCAGTTCAGACAGCACACAGGTCTAAAGATCACCATCACTCTCAAATGAAAGAAACCACGAAATGCAAAACCTTTCTGAACATCCTGTTTGGGGCAGGCTCTGCTGCTGCAGTTAAATCCTCAGCTGGAGCGCTCAGGTGCCACACTGGAATGGCTCATTCCCATTCCTAGCTCCTCTTCCACTTCCGACAGCAGTGACGGCTCAGGTATCTGGGTAGCACCTACCGGAGACTTCGATTCAGTTCTGGCTCCTGACTACGGCCTGGCCCAGCCCTACCTGTTAGCAGTATGTAGGGGGTGAACCAGCAGACAGATCTCTCTGGCTCCCTCCATCTTTCTCTCTGTCTCTCTGCTTTTCAAATTAAATTATAAATAAAAATTGTTTTAAAAGATGGAGATGACAACTGTTGAAAAGATAAAAAACCTATCTGACACCAAAATGCAACAAAGTTATGGTTTAGAAAACAATTTGAGTGTCTCCTAAGGGCCCATATGTTAAAGTCTTGGTCCTCAGAAACGTGTATTAATTAATTAAGGACAAAATTTAACAGAGTTCTTGTGGGTCTGAAGTGGTAGTCTTGGAAAGTGATGAGACTGGATTACGGTGTTAGGACGGAGACCCTGGGATGGAGTCCCTGTGGCTATATAGAGACACGTGGCTGTGAAGGAAACCTCACACTGATAAAATCTGAGGGCCCTTTATTGCTGACAGCTGGCTCCTGCCCCAAAGAACTCTACCCCAAGCCCAAAGCAACAGGGTTTACAAAGGCAAAACCCACAAAATCGGGAGTGGAATACATGATTGCTAGGATCAGGGGGGAATACATGGTTACCAGGGTCAAGCTGACCTAAAACCTATGCAAAGCTAATATCAAATATAATCTTAACAATACCAGTTACAAGCTTAACAATTCCAATTATAATCTTGACATTAATCCAGGTATTGGCCCTAATCCTATGTGGGACATAGACAAATTACAATCTTATCATTAACCCAGATGCAGCCTATCTGTTTTTAAGCTTGAGCGATCATACTAGGGGGTTTCTATGCTTTGCCAAGTGTGATGCAGGTTGCCAAGTGTGACGTGGTGTGGTGGACTGCTATTGTCTGTGTGCTTTAAATCTTAGTTTCAGACCAGAGTCTCATGGCGGGGGTGGGGGGGTGGGGTGTGTGCTTTCTCAAGATGGAGTCTCAGGTGTTCCAAAATGGAGTCCCTACTGTGAAGGTATTTCTCCATGATCACTGCTCTGCACACACAGCTCCATTGCCAAGCTCCACCACACTCCAGACCAACAGGGCCACCCAAACTTGGACTGTAAGTCCCCAAACTGGAAGTCAAAATAAAATTTCTTCCTTCCTAAGAGGCTCCTCTCAGGTATTTTAGTTAAAATAGTGAAATAGTTCTGTTGTGACTTTACCACGTCAGCCATGATGTTCTGCCAAAACTAAAAAAAGTCACAGAACACCAGTATTAGACAGCTACTCTCTGACCATGATAAAATAAGCACACACACACACACACAATGAACCCAACTTTGACTTGTGGGGTTTTTCTTGACAGCTACAGACTGGAAGCTAGCAATACTGTGGAGAAGATATGCCATTCTGATTCTCAATAATCTGCATTAAACTGTCCCCTACCTCACCCTCCAAAAGCTTGTAAGATCTTTTATTTGTTCCTAAAGTTTTGAAATATGTTCTACAGGAGCACTTCAAAAATTCATGAAAAAATGCGTATCATATGAACGTATGCATGGGGGCCTGGATGTGGCATGGAACTCTTCAGATCCAAGCTGACTCATTTTGGGGCTAGATGGCCTAGGCCAGCCTCACATACACATCCGGAGTCTAGGTGGGTTGGCAGGAAAGGTTGCATGCATGGATCTTTTTTCCTTGTGATCTTTCCTGGAGACTAGCTTAAGGGTATTCTCAAGATTCCAAGTGCAGCACAAAGCCAGCAAGCCCCAATGCACAAGCATTTTTCAAACTTCTCTTGTGTCAGTTTTCCTAAGGGATCAACACTTGGCCAAGGCAAGTCACACAGCCAACCCCAGATTCAAACAGAGGAGAAACATTCTTGATGGGAGCTGCAAAATCTTGTTTTCAATCTATCACATAGAGTGTACCATATTGGAAGAGAGAGACACACACAGAGAGAGAGACAGAGAGAGACAGAGAATCTTCCAGCTGCTGGCTTATTCCCCAAGATGGCTGCAACAGCCAGGTCCGGACCAGGCTGAAGCCAGGAGCCAAGAATTCCACCCAGGTCTACGCAAGACCCCAGCTGCTAGAGCCATCACCCATTGCCACCTCCCAGGTGCACTGGCAAGGTGCTGGAGGAGAAGCAGAGCCAAGACTTGAACCCAGGCACTCTGTGTGCAACCCAACCTGATGCAGCACAGCCACTGTGCCTGTATTATTATTTTTAAAATTTCCCTATGTGAGAGAGAACATGTGCTATTTGTCTTCCTGTGTCTGGGTTAAATTTCACCCAACATAATGGTTTCCAGTTCCATCCATTCTGCTGCAAATGTCAGGATTTTATCTCTCTATCTATCTATCTATTTATTTATTTTTGTGGATTGCTGAGGTTAAAAAGATGCTTATTTAAATTTTTGACACACAGTGTTCAAAAAGCACCCCGCAGAACTTGTGCCGATTTATGTTCTCATTACACAATGTAGAGTAACCTCTCCAACACACTGAATTTAATTTTTTAACCATTCTTTTAGGTGAAAAATGTTATTTCAGTAATTTAAATTCCATTATTTTGAGCTAGCCTCGCGTGAGTTGGTAATTTTGCAGCCGGCCGATGGGATCTATAAGCGAGAATAATGTAAATTTACAAACTTTAAAAGAGCACGGGTAAGTGGTCCTTGGGGAGAGGAGGCGGCTGGGCTGTTTGTGGCGTTAAAGAAAAGCGCGCGCGGCTGCGGGGAACCGCCGACGGATTCCTCGAAAGTCCACTTTGCCGCGCCAGCATCCCCACAGCGGGAACGAGGGCTGGGCACGCGACCCGAGGCTTCCTAAGACAAAGCGCTCGCCTGGGCGGACGGCCCCGGCTGAGCCCGCAGACCCACGGCGCCCGCGCGACCTTCCTCTGCCTGCACAGCCCCTTCCCCAGGCCCTTCCTAAACAGCCCCTTGCGGCCGGGGAACGTGGCTCCTCGGCACCTCGTGGAAGACACTTTTCCTGGCTACGAGAGCCTTCGAAGCCCGGTCCACCGACCAGAGGACGAGCCTTGCCACCGGGACGCGTCCCTGGAGCCGAGTCCGGGCGGGAGACGAGGCTGCGGTAGCTCTCGGGGCTGCGCGGCCTCTGTCACTCAGGCCGGGGGAGTCAGGCACCCTGAGCTGCACAAACGCCGAATTCTTCTCTTTGGATGAATTTGGGGAAAATGGAGTAAATTTATCGAATCGTTTACCAAAAGTTGAAACCCCATATTTGGACGGACGATTGTGTTAGAAAAAAACGAAGCGCCCAACGTGGGGCTCGAACCCACGACCCTGAGATTAAGAGTCTCATGCTCTACCGACTGAGCTAGCCGGGCCCTGGGAGAGTGGCCCTTCCTACATCTATATCATTATCTCTTAATGGGGAGCGACGCTTAATTACATACACTTTGCTGTGAAAATACCTAGGATTTCGTGGAAGAAAGAAAACGTTTGAACGGCAGCCTTCGGCCACTGAGTAGCCTGGGTTCGGAGAGACGGGCTCTGCGCGGAGCCACGCAGGCTGCCAAGGAGCCGGAGTCACGACTGCCGAAACCCCCAAGTTTCTGCAACTTCGTTCTGGACCGAGCCGCTCCGAGAGCCCGGCTTCTCCGACCCCGACTGCCGAGGAGAAGGCCGCGAATTCGCCGGGCCGGGGTGGACCCGCATGAGCGCTGCTTCCCGCTGAGCCTCGGCGCCGCGTCTCTGCCCGAGAACCCCGCGACGTGGCGGGGGCTCGCAGACGCCGCTTCCGCCTCCTCTGTCGCCGGCGAACGAGAGAAGCGCCTCGCCTGGCGCCCCGGACCGATGGACCCGTCGGCGACGGCGGGCCGGGGTGAGGGGACCCCGGGAGCACAAAGCGACCGGAGGAGGCGCGCCCCTCGGAACGGTTATAAATAAATTAATTAGTAAAACAGGTGAAGAGGTTAGGACCCGAGTTCGTTGGCTCGGGCTTTAGCGAGCCTGCCCCGAGGGGCGGAAGGAGAGTCCTGTCCGTCACGGGGACGGGAGACGGCACCGCACCCCCACCGCGCGGGGAGGAGAAGTAGCGCCCGGGGCGGAAGGAGAAAAACGGGAGCTGGCGAAAGCGCCGGGCAGAGTTAATGGCGCCCTGAAGAGACCGGCCGAAGACTAGTTCCGGTTTAAACCGGAGCCTCTGGCAGTTTAAACTCTTCCCCCTGTCTCTCTTTGGTTTGTGGTAACGTTAATCCGGCTCCTTTGCTGGGAGGGGGCGGAGGAAGGCCAGCAGTCCCTTAGGGCGGCGACACTCAAGTCACCCGGATGTGAGCTGAGCCGTCGGTGGGCGTGTCTGTGGGCGTGCCTATGGGCGTGTCTCCCAGGCCCTGTCAACCCTGGGACCTGTCAATCCTGGGATCTGTCAACCCTGGGACCTGTCTTGCAGCTGCCTGAACAGGTGTTTGTTATAGAGACGTCTCAAGTAGCTCACGGCTGACCAGGTGCCCTGGGCCTAAGATGTTTGATGGGTGAAAAACAAAACCATTGCTTGTAACACCCTTTCGTCCTAAAGTACAATGGCGAGATTACTCTGGACTGAAAACGGAAAGACAGAAATACCTAAAGGTTTAAGTAAGTTACAAAAGGTGTAAAAGTCACAAAAGATTTGGAAAAAAGTTAATATGTTGAGAAAACTTTTATGTGTGATAAAGTTAACTGTAATTCTTAAAATATTGTTTACAAGGTTTTCTAATTTTGAACATTAATGTCAAAGATACAGTGACATAAAATTAAAGTCTAATCTGTTAAAGCGATGAGGTTTTTAACATTATGTATAAAAATATCAGTATGTTAACAAATCTAAAAATTGTCGATTTTAAATTTTAAAACGATTTTGCAAACAATGGCAATATCTCTTTTTAGTAATTTTCTTAACTGGTTATTCTGTGTTAGTTTTCTAGTCAGATCCTAAACGCTCTCTTCTGGTTCTGTTTGAAAAGAGCTGAGTTTTAAAAGCGTAAGGTTATTTGGATATGTACTTATTTTGAAGTATCTGAGTAATCGCTTTATTTATAACTATGAGTAAATCTGATCTATTACTGGTTAAATCACCCTGACTAAATAGATGGATATTATTTCACAATGTTAAGAAATCTTATTTTAACCAGATATGTTAAGCACTCCTGGTAGCTTTGACAGGCTTCCTAAGCATCAAAGTTCTGAACTGTCTCGTGTGATATTTCCAGTTGGGCCCTTGGTGATGCCAAAGGCTGCTGCTCTGATGTGACAACACGACTGATTGGCTGTTGGATTACTTCACAGGTGCCGCCTCGATGTGACGGTGACATGGCGCTAAACTTTAAGCTATGATAATACAAAATGCGACTGATGCAAATGTCCAGAAGTCGTGTTGTTATCAGTCATGATGGCTATCTTAATAAAAAGGCCCAGGGGCCTACAAAGGATAAATGTTTACAAAATCCTGTAGGTGTTTTCTAAAATTCTGTGTCCACAGGCGCCTCTTCTTGTCAGCCCATGGGTTTTATAATGTAACCATGTCTGTATAAAGTCTCCTGTCGTCCACAGCTTTGTATTCTCCTCTAAAACCACTTATAATCAGATTTATTTTAAAAGAGGGGGGAGTTTCTAACAGATGTTCTTAATGAAGATTTTCTGACAACTTTAAAATCAATGGCTTAATTAAGAGATTCAAAAGCTCTGAAAAAGAAAAACACGAAAAAATTAGGACATTGTTGGTCTGTGTTTTAGATGTTTCCTCTTCTGCTTCCAAAGGACTTTTTCGGTGACTTCTATTGTATTCAGCTCTGAAAGCAAATGGAATACAGGTTCTAGCTGAGAAAAAATGTTAGTTTTTTAATGCCCCCCAGTTGTTTTTTTTTTTACCAAAAACAAAAGATAATTCTAATCAATTCATGGTAGATTTTTAAAAGCAATTAAAGACTTTTTAAAAAGCTGCTTTATCATCCTGTCTTGTGATGCATATTATGTGCATGTTAACTGAGTGTACATGTTATATGTTGTGCCTGTGTGAAAAAAAATCTGCTAGGGACTCTGTTTTCATTGGCTTATAGACAAAAAGAAGTCTCATAGAAATTTAAACTAAGTTAGCCCAAAATGCCTTAACTCAAAATGCCTTTTTGGTTCACATGACTCAAATAAATCTCTGATAGGTGGCTTGTTTTAAATTTACTGATTAAAAAACCTAAAAAAAATTTTTAAGACATTGACATGTTTGTGCTTGGGTTTGCCAATCAAACTGATGTAGGCAGGCAGATAGTATAAAATTGATTAGATCTGTGAGCTGGAAGACCTGCCCTCTACCACGCTCCCTGTGTGATCTCATGCCCCTACCTGACCTCACTTGTACGCCCACCTGCCAATCAGGCTATGTAACCACGCCCCTTTGGAAGTGGGTGAAAGGCCTGGGGCAGGGTGGGCCCCTCCCTAACTACCTTTGTTGTTGCCTTTGCTGCCCAGGCCTTCGGGGCCCATGCCTTCCTGCCTGCTTGCTGCACATGGCTGGCTCCTGGCCTGCTCTCTGCTTAGTATAGACCCCAACTTAGCTCTAGACTTCTCTTTCTCCCTCAAATAAAGCCCTCACTCTCTTGTGCATTTCTGGCACTGAGTAAAATCCTTAAAACTTAGCATGTTGTCTGGTCTAGTTGAGCCAGTATTCAGAATTCTTCTCTGAATATGTGGCAAGAGCACACAAAGCTTATTAATTTTGGAAACTATTAATAAGCAAAATGGCATTCAAACAAGTTATACTTGTGCTAGATATTTATAATCAACAATCATAAAGGTATAATATTGTCCTGAAAACTAATTAGGTAAGGGTAGAATGTCCAATTTAGCTTTTAGAGTGGTTCTTTGGCAAGATCATGACATAAGGTAATAATTGTGCTTAGCTAATATTTTAAGTTCTTAGATAATTTACAATTATAAATAAGTTAGTAAATGCCAAAGGTAAATGTTTCCAATACATGTACTCTTATCTTAACATTTATAAAAGACTTTGGGCCTTCTTTGCAAATGTTTCCATATGTTTCCATATGTTGTTGCTGTCAGGTGCTCACTTGATCTTAAGGGTGAGCAGTGAGAAAGGCCTGCCTTGTGGCCTCACCTCTCTGTCCTCTTCGGGATGATCTCACAGCTTAGATTTATTTTGCCATGAACGCAGTAGACAGGCAACCCCCCTTTTTCAAACCAAACTAGGGAGAGATAAAAAGCTTTACTAATGACTTCCAATTTATAAACAGGTAGGGTAAGGCGGTCATCATGTTTCGACCTTAACTAAGAAGACACAACTCTCCTCATGGGCAATGTCTTATCTCACAGGAAAAAAATGTTGTCAAGACATGCCTCTGACTATAGATTTCTCGCCAAGGCCACCAAAGGTTAGGGATGGGCCTGAGCACCCCCTTGGCTAACATCCAAAGGCTGCCTGTGACCTACTTTAACAAGGACCAGGAGGAAAAGGAACAAGCTGGACAGTAGGAACAGTGTAAAGATGGGTGGCCGGTCAACTAGTAATAGCTTTGCACAGTGACCTGCCATCAAGAAGACCCAACAAGGCCAATCCACCCCAAATGGCACCGGGTTTTTGATGTGGAAAGCCAGAACCTTGGCAAACAGCTGACGTGACAGAAGCCAGCTTCCGAAGAGCCCTGTCAGCTCTACTGGGAACTGGGTCACTAAAAATGGAACAAGCCTGGGGCTGAAGGACTCCCAGGTTGGCTTCAAGCTAACAAAAGCCCTTCACTGCCCAGCTTCCTAAGTAACCCCCGCTACTGAGGGGCTGGCCTGGGGTCAGTAACGTTACAGGCAGGGCTGTAAACTCCGTTTTTAAAGATGCCACCTACTGGATACCAGCCTCCTATTCAAGCCAGCCCTCCTCCCAGGACAGCCAGGTAATGGGAATGAGCAGGTGTCTTCCCCAAGGAGGTCCACACCCCCTGATGATGTCTCTTCCGATACCCCATGTGCAGAGACAGATAGTTCCGGTCCTCACATACACCAGCCAGGCCTTAACACCCACCTAATTATCATCAGACTCTTTTATAAAGCCACCAAGAGGGGAAAAGAGAGCCCCTGTCCTGGGGATAGGTGTAACAGGGCTTTCATGCAAATTAAACAGGCCCTGCCCTCATAAGTGCCTCAGCTCTAGGGCTCTGAGACACAGCTAAGCTTTCTCCTGTATATGCATGATCATGCTGGCTCCATGATGAGAGTGCACATCTGGAGACCGGGGTCCTGACACCACCAGTGCCAAACATTTACCTTCAAGGGATGTTAACATAAGGACCATTCCTTCCTATACCTCTTGGCTGCTACCAGGCGGCTTAAAGGGGTTCTTATATGTGATTGGCTGGCAGTAACTGTAACAAAATGACTCTGCTAGAACCATACCCTCCAAAAAGGGCTCCCATTTAAAAAAAGATGGGGGCTAGAGATGATATTTGGTATTCTCATAACGAATGCTAAAATCTATATACAAGCACCCACTGTGAAGTGCTAAGAAAGCACTTCAATCTCTTTTCACCTGAAAAGTAAGGATTACAACTAAAAATATTGATTCAGATTTTTAAAAAATTCAATAATGATATCAGATCTGGACATTGCCAACTAAAACTGGCTGCTTGTAGGGATGGAGTTGTCATTTTCAGGCAGTCCACCACTGTGCATAGAGATCACGGTGTACGCGACTTCTGGAGTCAGACAGGATACTGCCTCTAAGAGAAACTAAGCCATATTATTTAAGAACTAAATCAAAGGTGGCCAGCATAGCCCCCCAGGTCCAGCCCAGCAGGGTGGAGCCGACAGCTCACACCTGAGAGGGCCTCTTGGACCAGGCAGCACCACGGAAGCTGACCATCCAAAGCCACTGAGCCTGTCCCCAGAGACTGCCAAAGACTACAGCCCTGCTTTGGTCACTCCGGAGGCTGACCAATCTACGCACAGTGGAAGCTTGGGTAGCTGACAGCACCATAACCCACAAGATAAATAGCCTGTTCAAGATGGTTTATAGTTTATGCTGCTTATGGATTGCTGATATTTCTTACTGTAATGTGCTGTCACCTTCTGTTATTGTCTATGGTCATAGTTGTGACCCTGGTCCTTGCCATAGGCTTGACAAGTTTCTCCGAGTGCCTGGAACCCTGGTGACTTATTTGGTGGTGGGCACTGTAGTCTTGATTCTGGGAGCCTGTTTAGTTCTGCTGGGCCTGGCTCCCTTGGTGCTAAGGACCATGAAGGGAGCCCAGGACTAAAAGCAGGCCAGACTAATGCCAAACCACTGCTCCTTGCCAGCACATACAAACTGCAGTGCCTCCGCAACACCAAACCGAACAGGATGGATCCCTTGTAACAAATACTCATCAGCGATGGCAAGATCTAGGTTTAGACAGAAACAAGCTAGACAGGGCTCCATTAAGACTCCCACCCACCCCGCACCATCACAGTAACTCACATGTAACCACTATCTTTGTTCCTTGGAGATAATGTGTTGAGGACATACAAACACCCCTAGATGCGAGGCCTCAGCAGCTTGGTCTCCCACTTTCCAGCAGCCCCTCTGATCCTACTGTTTGGAACTTCTCTTCTTACTTAGATAAAGCTTCTCTACTTCTACTCTCACCTTTGTGTCCGGACTCATAAAGCGTCATTGACACCAGGACACGAACGCAGACTCCTCTCATGAGTTTTCCTGCAACATTATCACAGTATTATGAAGGACATTTAAAAAAAAGTCACATATGTCATGCTGTTATAGATGGTGAAGGGTCCGAGTATCAAAGAGGGGAATGAGGTAGGGGCCTTCAAAGGGAAAGTTAGGGGTCCTCCTGATCAAAGGAAAAGTTGAGAATCCTTCCAGAACAAATAACAACAAACAGAGAAGAACGTGGCATAATCAGTACCTATGTGCGCACCCTAGGGCATCCCGGTAACCTTGGAATTCCTATCAGAATGTATGCGGCCATACAAGGGAGACAAAGTAGGATGTTACATAAGGCAATGCCCGGCTTTGTTCGGAGCCCAGCCTGTTGAAGGTGAATTAGCAGGGCTCTGTCGACCTGAAAAAACATTGCTTCCCGCTATGAGCCTCAGTGTCGCGTCTCTGTCCGAGAACCCTGCAGCAAAGTGTCCCCAAGCCCTGCCCCACGCGATGCAGGAACCTGTGCCCGGTCTCGGGAGGCGAGCAGCTCTCCTAGACCCGCAGTCTCCAGCGAAGGCTTCTTTCTCCCCCGTGCCAGGGTGGAGCCTTTGGGGCCGGCTCCCTGGGTCGAGGCCTCCGCCTGGGCTGGCTGGGTTAGCCTTGGCGGTCACGTAACTAACATGGATCCGTTTTGTTTGTTTTTAAAATCTGACTCCTGGGCAACTTATCCCTTGTAGCTACTTTACAGTTTCTAAAAACAGTTATTGTGCAGAGCTGGAAGAATTTAAGTCTCTCCAGATGATCATGTGAGTGAATTTGGAGATAAACAAAAAATAAAAAAAAAAATTAGACCTGATGGGGAGCAGCTGGATAAGAAAATATAACAATGGGACCGCAACTTAAAATGCATTCCGACTGCAGTCAGTTTATTCTGACTTTAAGGTAGCACACTTCCGAGCTATTCTGTTGTAGTTATTCCCGTCTGCTTTACCGATCGGTGCGACGGTAGGATACCCATCCAGTCTCCCCCGGCTCGGCCGGAATCCTTCACATGGCCGCGAGGAGGCAGCTGTTGTGGGAGCGGCTTCTCTCTTATCTGAGGTCACCTTTATAGGTTGCAAAAGTAAACGCCACAGAGGGTCAGTTGCTTACTGCCGTGACTCGGATTCGAACCGAGGTTGCTGCGGCCACAACGCAGAGTACTAACCACTATACGATCACGGCGCGCCACCCGCGAGGCAACGCGCAGCGGCTGGATTTCACTGCCTTTGTAACAGGATGGCCTGCCTTGCGGCCTTTGCGCCAATGGCGGGACTCCCGAGAGCCCGCGCTCAGCAGAGCCGAAGCTCCGACCAGGACTCGGCTTTCGGGGTCGTCGCCCCTGCTCGGGGAGGCGGCGCACGCAGGTTTTCTCGTTTGAGCGTAAGCAGATAGCCGGGGACCAAGGCCGCGGCCGCCCTCCGCCTGCCCTCCACGCGGGCGCGCTGCCAGGCGCAGGGGTGCGGAGGCGGCCCGAAAGGCTCCCCCTGCGTCTCCACCCAGTGCTCGGGAAAGGGGGCTCCGAGCCGCCGAGCCGCGGACGAGGGGCAGGGCGGTTTTTCCGATCCGCTTTTCTGGCTCCCCTCACGGCGCCTCAGTTTCGCCGCGCGCTGAGGCGCTTGCGCGGACTTCCTGGGCTGTCCCCTCAGTAAATCAAAGCCGCCTCCGCAGACCCAGAAAGACAAACGGAACGCAGCAGGCGAGCACCGCCGACCGGCGTAGCTGGAGGGTGCGACTACGAAAGATCTGAAAGGCTCGTTCAGAAAAAGGAAGACAAAAAAGATTCGACCTGAGAGACCCCGCCGGCTCAGGGTCCCTCTCTGGGCTTCCAGCGTTGTGGGAGTTAACCAAAGCGGAGAGGAAAAACGGGACGGACGCTGCGTTGGCCGGGAATCGAACCCGGGTCAACTGCTTGGAAGGCAGCTATGCTCACCACTATACCACCAACGCACACGTTAGTGCTACTCTCTTACAAGAGTACAATGTTCTATAATTTATTTATTTATTCGTTTATTATTTATTTATTCATTTATTTTCACTACCTATTAAATATCACCCAAAATTTAGCCCGCAAAGTCAAAGTAGGAACAGAACGAGGAGCTAAGAGTTCAGCTATTGAGAAGTCTGGGATCCAGCAGAGGGTGGCCCAAGTGACTGGACCCCTGCTAACCACGAGGGAGACCCAGACGAAGCTCTCGGCTCCTGGCTTCGGTTTGGCCCAGTCCTGGCTGTTGTGACCATTTGGAGGGTAAACCGGCGAATGCAAGATCTGTCTCTCCTTTTCTCTCTGTACCTCTGCCTTTCAAATAAATAAATAAAACCTTCACTTATTAAAATTGATCAAAAAAGAAAAAAGAAGAAAAGAAAAGACTAGGGTAGTTCCTTGTTTAACAGGTGTAAGGAAAGTCAATTCCAGTTTCTTCTGTTGTTTGAAAGAAGCTTCTGAAATCCAGTGGACGAGTTAAACCTTTGCATGGGAGTTTTCCCTGTACAACATCGTTCACCATTAGAGTGTTTCCTTAGGACGAATGCACAGAGTTGGCACTGAAAGACGTGCACATTTGTAAGTTTTGGATACATAAAATAATTGCTATTTGGAGAGAGATCACCGATTTTCACTATTCAATGAATATTACCTAATTACCCTGGTCAATGATATTGTCCGTCGCCTTTTTTATCTTTATGAAAATGCAGGCTAAAAATATGATGTCTCACCTGAATTTGCATTTATTTTATTACTATTGAGGTTGGTCGTTTGTCATAAGCTTACAATAATTTGTTTAAGTTTTGAGACTAACACATGTGCTTTGCCTGTTTTCTACGGGGTGTATTATCCCTACTTGTTCATCATTTGTCTTTTAATATTACTTATGGGATTTATATGAGCACAAGTTTTCTATTTTTGTGTAGTATAGCGCTTTTATTTTTATGATGCCTTTCTCTACATTTATGTTGAAATAGTTCTCAACAGTCAAAAATTAAGACAATCGCTGTTTTCTTTTTAAAACCTTCAATTCTTGCATTTAAATCTTTAGTCTATTTGATATGTGGTGGGAGGTAGTAATTCCACTGCTAAAAATTTATCCTAAGGAAATATCTAGTGATGTTCAAAAACATATAGCTATGCAAATGTTCATCAGCATATTTGTGAAACTAAAAATTTGGGAGTGGGGGACAGAAGTCCAGTGATAGGGTTAATTACATTCATTTTGATTTTTAAGTTATATTTACACTGTACATTGCTGGTGGGAGCATAAATTGGTATGAATTCTATGAAGGGCAAACTGGTAATATTTATCCACAATTTGGCATAACTTTTGAACACCACCATTTCAATTCCTGAGTATTTATTCCATACACATGCAAAATGACACAAGTACAAGATTATTTGTACATATGTGTTGTGTGTGCTAGCAAAAGATGAGAAACAATCTAAATGTCCATTAATAGGAAGCTAGCTAAACTAATCATGGAATGACCATGCAAATAGAATGCTGTGTATCCTAAGGATATACGTATACATGTATTACATGTAAATACTCTAAAACACATTGCTACATAATTTCGTGCAAGTGCACAAAAATCAAATAGATTGCCATTATTTGCACAAAGAGGAGAGTACTTTTAAATACATATGTATATATACATGCATGTACTTTCATTTGCATGAAACTTTATAATTTAAAAATTTATAATTAAGAAAACTTAACACTAGTCACTTCGTTAGGAAATAGATGTAGGGATGAAAGACAACTATCAGTTATGCCTCTTTGAAAATTTGCCTCCTATTGTAAATGTATTAGCTTTTCAAAAATTAAATCTTTACATTGAATGATGATACACTGCTGAAGAACACTTCCACTGAAAAGCGCTAAAAAGCTGGTTATATCAACGCACGTAGAGCTTAATTCCATTTCCTGTTTCATCAACTTCTGTCAGCAAATTTATTTTGCTGTTACGGTTGTGAAAGGCTTTTCCCTTGCGATGAAGGGCAAAAGCAGCTTTTCCCTGACCGGGAATCGAACCCGGGCCGCGGCGGTGAGAGCGCCGAATCCTAACCACTAGACCACCAGGGAAGGCGACAGCAGCGCCCCGTCCTTGCTCTATGGTTCTTGCTCACCCTGTTTCCGCTTACCCTGCCCGGAGAGCACGTCACACCGATGGCGGAGGTTTCGAGACTCTCGAATGCTCGGTTTCCTCTACGCCAGAACCACTCGTGTCTGCGAGTAGAAAGAATTCTGCAGGCTGGATCCCCGAGCCGAGCGAGGGTTGTCTCACGGGGCACAGTCCCACGCCCTCGCGCGACCCCAGCACAGCGCCCGGCTGCCCTTGGCCGAAACCCCGGGAGGTTTTCCCGAGGGAAGACGAAGGGCGTCTTGCGAGAACCGCCGGCAGATCCGGGGCCCGAGGTAGCCGCCCCCCGCCTTGTCGTTACAAATGAGACCAAACTGTAGGCCGCAACAAATACGCAAATCCCTGGCGTGCGGTGCGGGGTGCTCGGCCGGGCGACCAGGAGGGCGGGTCCTGCCGTGCGTGGCGTGCGGGCTGCACCGAAGAACCATCCCCATCGACGTGCGGCAAAGTCGCTGCACAAGAGCGAGAAAGGCAGATCTGGCAAATGCCGACAGCCGCTGGGACGTTTATTGCATTGTGCTTTCAACTTTTCTGGATTCTTGAAAAATGTTAAGATGAGACGTGGGGGGGGGGGGGGGTAAAACCATCCGGAGCCTCCCGGCGGGCAGTGTCATCAATTCGCGTTCAGGAATTCTGGTAGAATCCTTTAAAAGCAACCCTTTCCATTTACACTTATACCAGAAAATATTTGTGATAATTAAAATTGGGATTTTAAAATTGAGTTATTGATAATATGTGCCTGTGAGCAGGCCTGACTCCCCACCCCCCCTCCCAAAAAAAGATAGTAAGATAAAGGATGGCAGGGTGTTTGCTCATTTTGTTGTTTTGCTTTGCTTTTAAAGAATCAATATTAAAATACTGTTTATCGAAGGAATTAGTTTTCCACTCCAACTGCCCCCCCCACCATGGATTTCAGTGCTAGAAATTAGAGTCACTAAATGCTTGACTTATTTTCATAAAAATTCCAGAACTTTGTCATGTCCACCAAGGACCCTACAGAACCTACTCCCTTTTATTCCACCTGTTTCCACTGCACAGAGACCTCTGCTCCAAGGTTTGGGGAAAAAGTACCTGACTTTCAAAGCTACGTCTCGGGATTATATTTGTGGGTGAATAAAAGCTACAGAATTTCTTTCTCTGTGACAAAAATAAGGCCCGTTAAAAGGTCAATAGCACTTTTCCATTGATTATTCTGCCACCTGCTGGTAAATTTTGGTAACACAAGAGAAGCTAGGCGGGCGCCTGAGAGCTCTGGGAGGAGCTGCTTTTTCCAACATCAAAGCATCGGAGGAATCTCGCCAAAGCCCCAGGCCGGGATTAACCTGGCACCGCACAGCTGAGGGTGGACAGAGAACGAGTGCGATCCACCTACTTCACTTTGTGTTCTGTTTTCCTTTTTCCTTTATTCAAACATTTACAGATCATGCACCAGAATTGATATTAAAGATACAAAAACATAGTTAAGGAGCTCACGATCTAGTGGAAAACCAAATAAACCCGCGAACATAAAGGGAAAAATTACAGCTTCCGCTAATGCACCTAGGAAGGCAGCAGATGATAAATAAACAGAAGATGTACTTTTGCCTCTTTCTCCTCTAAAAACCCTGGTCATTCATTCCACAGGTCACAGATGTGAGGCCCTGAAGTGTGGCGGGAAGGAGGCAGACAAGCAGGGGCCTCAGAACTCAACGGACAGCACCGCACAACTGTAACTCGCGATGTTTGGGAGTCCATCCCATCATGCTGCATTAAACTTAAACAGAGAAAAGGATCAATGTCTGAGATGAAAAATGCATAAAATAACATCAGAGACCACCCTCTGGGCCCCTCCTTTGCCTGGGGGAGCTTCTGTCTCTTACAGAAAATAAATTTTCGCTTTTGCACCATTGGACTTGTCCTTCATTTCTGTATTGAGCAACAAGTCTACGGACCAGGGAAAGATGCTCCCTCCCTCTGCCCCAAGCCCTCAGGATGTGACAAAGGTATCCCACATTCCACACGCACTCTTTCACTGCCTGAGCAGTACCAGGGAAAGCCAACCTAAACAGAAGATGTAAATAAGATGCAGTCTTAATACATAATGCCCCAAATCTCCAGGCTTCAATCAGAAAGTAGTCACTGTACCTACAAGTAAGATCCCAAAGTGGATGAGAGCAGACAGCACCTGGCTGACAGGGGCGCTAGAATTATCCCAGCACAGACACAAAGGAGAGAGACACGTGGAGAGCTCCCATCCGCTGGTTCACTCCCCAGATGCCAGCAACATCCGGGGCTGGACCAGGCAGCAGCTGGGAGCTGGAAACTCAATCTGGGTCTCCCACCTGGGTGTCAGGGACCCTAACACTTCAGCCACCATCCGCTGCCTCCCAGGGTGCACAGTAAGCACGGTGCTGGAATTAGGAGCACAGCCAGGATTCAGATCCAGGCATTCTGATACGAGATGCAAGCGTCCTGCCCGTCCCTCCTTCACTCCTTCCTTTCCTTCTTTCCTTCCTTCCTTCCTCCCTCCCTCCCTCCCTCCCTCCCCTTCTTCCTTCCTTCCTTCCTTCCTTCCTTTCTTTCTTTCTTTCTTTCTTTCTTTCTTTCCTTCCTTCCTTCCTTCCTTCCTTCCTTCTCTCTATCTCTCTCTTAATATTTATGCATTTATTTACTTATTTAAAAGGCAGAGAGAGAAAGTGAGATCTTCCACTCTCTGGTTCACTCCCCAAAAGCCCACAACAGCAGGTGCTGCACCGGGCTGAAGCCAGCAGTCTGGAACTCAATCCAGGTCTCCCCCATGGAAGAAAGAGACCCAAGCACTTGAGCCATTACCTCCTGCCTCCCAACATGCAGGAAGATGGACAGAAAGCCAAGTATAGACTGAAACCCAGGGACCCCGAACTGGGATGCAGGAGCCAACTCTCCACTCCACTGCCGGCATCGTAACCACTGTGCCAATGCCCGCTCCCCACATGGAAGTTTTAGCACTGAAAACTACAGTAGCCTGCAATTTAACAGTACCTCAGTGGATGGGCTAAAAGCAGGATGCAAGAGACATGGGATAGAATCACTGAAGTGGGAGACATAGCAATACAAATTACTCAGTGCGAAAAACAGAAAATAAACTGGGGGAAAATGAGCAGTTTCATGGATTCATGGGATTACAATAAAAGATTTAACATTTGTGTCACATTCTCGAAATACCAAATTAGCTTTTCTTTTAACCATAACATTTCCAAAAAAGGATTTTAAGTGAGTTCCAGAAGAATGCATAAACATCTCATCTCACATGTAACCAAAAACAAATACAACAAATGACAACTAACATAGAAATAGAAAATTCAAAAACCACAGAAAAGATAAAATAAGTAGCACAAACCAAGCTAATATAAATATTATAACTGATCACTACATGACACAGCACCTCAAAAAGTTCATGGAAAATGGCCCCCCAATTTTTTTAGGGTTTATTATATTTAAAAGACAGAGTTCCAGAGAGCAGGAGAGACAGATCTTCCATCTGCTGCCTCACTTCCCAAATGGCACCAAAGGCTGGGCCTAGGCTAGGCCAAAGCTGGGAGACTGGCAGGGACCCAGGCACTTGGGCTACCTCCCACTGCTTTCCCAGGCACATTGCAGGGAGCTGGATCTCGGGAATGGAGCAGCCAAGACGCAAACCAGTGCTCACAAGGGGTGCCTGGCACCTCAGGAGACAGTTTAACCCATTGTGCCACAATGCCGAGGGCTGGTACAAAAAAAAATTTAACCCATGTATGCAAGGGGTCTTCAACAAGATTGTGTAAAATGCATGTTATGAAAAACATGGATTTCAGTATATATATATATATATGTACACATTTATATATGTACACACATATATATATGTACACACATACATATATGTATATATCCAAGAGAAACTTTTTTTTACATTCTATTGTGCAAAAACTTCTTTCATCTTTTCCTCTGAATTTCAAGACAGTTAAAGCAAAAAGAGGGGGAGGGCCTTTGGCTTAGCATTTACAGAGATGATGACACAACTTGAGATGTCCACATCCCATATCCAAGCGCCTGGGTTCAAGGCCCACCGCTGCTTCCAATCCAGCTCTCTAGGAGGTGGCAGCCAATGACTCACTCATTTGGGAGAACTGGATTTCCTTGCAGCCTCCTTCTTTGGCCTGGCCCAGCCCCAGCTGTTGCAGGCATTTGGGGAGTGAACTAGCAGACAGACAATCAAACTCTCCCTCTCTGTCTCTGCCTCTCAAATATATATAAGATGTATTTAGTTATTTGAAAGGCAGGGCTGCAGAGAGAGAGGGTGAGACGGAGACATCTCCCATTCACTGGTTCACTCCCCAAATGGTTGCAACAGCCAGGACTGGGCCAGGCCAAAGCCAGGAGCCTGGGTCTCCCACGTGAGTGCAGACACCCAGATAATTGGGTCATCTTCTGCTGCTTTCCCAGGCACATTAGTAGGAGGCTGGCCTGGAAGTGGAGCAGCCAGACTCAAACAGTCACCCATATAGGATGCCAGCATCCCAGGCTGTGGCTTAACCCACTATACCATAAAGCCAGTCCCAATAAATATATTTTTTTTAAAATAAGAGAAAGAAAAATGAGTTATAGAATTCAAACTACTTCTATTATGATGACCTTTGACCAGGTAAATCTGCTTTATTGTGACACTTGACAGTTCTCCCAATCCATTTTTAAGACTTCTCCCTTACTGAAAAACCGACATAGGCCCTTCTTGCTGTGTTCCTCTTACGGGTTAACCTTGTCTGAGCTCCTCAGTACTTGCAAATGCTACTCTACTCTTGAGTCACAACTGGTATATTTTATTATATTACAAATAGCATACAACTGAGGAGCTGAGATAATAAACTGGAGAGTTTATGACACTCACTGTCCTGGTTGCAGCTTCTCTCCAGCTTCAAGATGCCGAGTGAGCACGCAGTAACTTAAAACTACAATATAAATAACTCCGGAGGGGTAAGGCAGAAGGTCTATAAATGGAATGGGAAAGATCTCGAGGGCTTGCTTCGGGCTCCAAATCAGCTTGGGTGGTGCCGACGAAGCATTTCTGATCATCTTCTACAGGGTAGACAAACTCCTATCAAAGGGCACAGCCTTGTATAAAAGAGACTAGTGTAAGATCTTGTAAAAGAAAGAATCACAAGAGACATTATCTATTATTAAAAGATAGGTGCTGTCCAAAGTTGTAAAAATTAGGCCGGAGAAAAAAAAATGCCTGGGGCAGATATTTGGCCCAGAGGTTAAGCCAGCGGCTAAGCGCGGGGCTGGGACACCAACATCCCATACCAAGGGTTCGTGTCCCGGCTTCACTCCTGGTTCCAGCCTCCTACTAACGCACACCCTGGGAGGTAGCAGAGCAGGTGATGGCTCAGGCACCTGGGTCGCTGCCACCCATGTGAAAGACCCCAATTGAGTTTCTGGATTCCTGGCTTTTACCTGGCCCAGCCCTGGCTGTTGCCAGCATTTGCAGAGAGAACCAGAGAATGGGAATATTTTCCCTCTCTTTCTCCTCTTTCTCAAATAAAGAAGATTTAAGTTAATAAAAATAACAACCAAAAGACCCCAAACACTGATATGCATAGCAAAGGTTACTGTTTTTTTTTGTTTTGTTTTGTTTTTTGTTTGTTTGTTTGTTTGTTTTGACAGGCAGAGTTAGACAGCGAGAGACAGAGAGACAGAGAGAAAGGTTCACCCCCCAAATGACCAGGAGCCAGGTGCTTCTCCCAGTCTCCCATGGGGTGCAGGGCCCAAGCACTTGGGCCATCCTCCACTGCACTCCCTGGCCACAGCAGAGAGCTGGACTGGAAAAGGAACAACCGAGACAGAATCCAATGCCCCAACCTGGACTAGAACCCGGTGTGCCAGCGCCACAGGCCTAGTGAGCCGCGGCGCAGGCCCAAAGGTTACTCTTTAAAAACAAACACTGAAGAGGCTGGTGTAGTGGGGCAGCTGCTTAAGCCATCACTTGCGGCCGGGATCTGAGTGCTGAATTCCTGCTACTCTGCTACAATCCAGCTTCCCGCTATTGTGGCTGGGAAGGCAAGAGATGGCCCAACTACTTGGGCCCCTGCACCCGTATCAGAGACCCAGATGGGGTTCCTGGCTCCTGGCTTCGGCCTGACCCAGACCTGACTGCTATGACCTCTTGGGGAGTGAATCAGTGGATAGAAGATCTCTCTCTCTCTCTCTGCTTTTCATCACTCTGCCTTTCAAATAAATAAATCTTCAAAAAACAAATAGGGATTGGCTTTGTGGTACAGAGGGTTAAGCCACCACTGGTGCCAGGGATGCCATATGAGCGTGGGTTTGAGTCCTGCATGCTCTACTTCTGATCCAGCTCACTGAACACGCCTAGGAAAAAGCAGCAGAAGATGGCCTCCAAGTACTTGGGTCTTTGCCACCCATGTGGGAGACCGAGATGGAGTTCCTGGCTCCTGGCTTCAGTCTGGCCTAGCTCTGGTTGTTGCAGCCATTTGGGGAGTGAACTAGCAAGTGAAGAATCTCTGTCTCTCCTTCTCTCTTTGTAACTCTGTCTTTCAAATTCATAAATCTTTAAGAGAAAAGTCTAAGCATCAGCAAATCCTATAGACTTTTCCTGCAAAATCTATCCCAAGAGTCACCACTTCTCATCATTGCTATACCACCTGGTCCTAAATGGCTAAATCTTCCTGTCTTCCCATCTGTAACATCATTCTACATAAGGCAGTAAGAATGACCTATTTTTAAAATTTAGATTATGATAAATATGTTTGTTTCAACTGACATTTTTAATTTTTTTCCTCTCATTTCTTTCATCTTCTTTTGTTTTGTTCTTTTAATTCTGTTGTCTCCTCTTTCGATTCAGAAATAAGATGCTTTCTTTTTTTCTATTTCTTTCTCCCATATTAATCCATCATTCTGAGTTCTAAATTATTCTTTCTGTAGTAATTGTTTAACAGTTCTTTTGATGAGGCTCTGCTGGTGGTAAATTCCTTGAAGCTTTGGTTTGTTTGAAAATTCTGTTCTAACATTCTCTCCGTTGCTACGGCACACTAAATAAACCCAGTTTCTTTGACTACGGGTTTATTTCCAGTAGTGTTTCATCCACGGGCTTTGACAAAGATGATCAAATTTCTCTAATACTAACTGACTTCATGAAGAAGATACATGTGTGTGCATATGTATTTATGTAAGTATGTGCTATATAAGTGAATATTAAATATAAATATGCATATACATATATTTACACATATTATACATACACAGGGTCTTTAAAAAGTTCATGGCAAATGGCATTATGAAAAAGCTCTAGGAGTGGACGTTGGGATACCACATCCCACATCAGAGTGCCTGCTTTCAAGTCCCACCCCACTTCTGATCCAGCATGCTGCCTGGGCCCCAGCCACTCACACAGGAGACCAGGGTGAGTGCCAGTCTGCTGGGTTTGGCTTGGCCTGGCCCAGCCCTGGCTGTTACAAGCATTTGGGGAGTGAACAAGCAGATGAAAATCACCTTCTCCTTTTCTGTCCCTCTGCCTTCCAAATAAATAAAATGAAGAAATAACATTAAAAAAAAAAAAAAACACTTTGCAGGGATTTCAAATTTCTTCCACCAAGCTAATTTTTAATTTTTCCCATGAATATTTTGAAGTACCTTCTGTATCTCAAAGGAACCAAAAATAACTTCTGCATTTCAAATTTTAGTGTGGAAAGTTTCAAACATTTATATAAAGAGATTGGTATATGAATCTCTGTATATTGATCACTCAGGCTCAGCAATAATCAATTTCATGTTTAAATACTATTTTAGCATTCCATCACCCACTTCCACAACCCAGATTATCCAGAAGCAAATCCCAGATAGCATATCTTTTCATCTTTTTAAGATGTGTCTAAAGATTAAGAACTTCCTTTTTAAAAAGGTACCATTTATCACAATAATTTTAACAATAATTTCTGGCAAATTATCAAATGTTCAGTAAGTATTCATCAGCATTCACATTTCCCCAGGGGCCGGCACTGTGGCATATTGGGTAAAGCCACCACCTGCAGCGCCAGTATCCCATGGAGCGCCTGTTTGGCTGCCCCTCTTCCAAACCAGATCTCTGCTATGGCTGGGGAAGCAGTGGAAGATGGCCCAAGTGCTTGGGGTTCCTGAACCCATGTGGGAGACCCAGAGGAAGTTCCCAGCTCTTGGCTTCAGATCGACTCAGCTGTGGTCTTTGTGGCCACCTGGAGAATGAACCAGTGGATGGAAGACCTTTCTCATTCTGTCTTTCCCTCTCTGTGTCTGTAACTCTACCTTTCGAATAAATAAAATATTTTTAAAAATTTATCCAATTGTTTCATAATTTTCTTTTGCTTTCTTGAATTAGGGTCTCACAAGGTGCATGTTCTGTGACTGTTTGATGTTTCCTAAAGTCCCTTTAAAAAAAAAAGATTTATTTACTTTACTTGAAAGAGTTACACAGAGAGAGCAGGAGAAGCAGAGAGAGAGAGGTCTTCCATCCACTGGTTCACTCCCCAATTGGCCGCAATGGTACAGATCTGAAGCCAGGAGCCAGGAGCTTCTTCCAGGTCTCCCATGCAAGTCCTTCCAAGGTCCCAAGGACTTGGGCCATCTTCTGCTGCTTTTCCAGGCCACAGCAGAGAGCTGGATCTGAAGTGGAGCACCCGGGCCATAAACTGGCGCCCATATGGGATGCTGGCACTGCAGGCGGTGGCTTTACCTGCTACGCCACAGCACCGGCCCACCTAAGTCTCTTTTAGTCTACAGATTTCTTCTCCATCTTCTTCTTAAATTTACTTAAGAGCCCAGGTTGCTTCTTTTGTAGAGTACTCTCACAGGCTGAATTTGCACCTTTGCAATACCATTTGATGTCTGCCGTCTTTCCTGGAAGTTAGTAGTTACATCTAGATTGGTGGTTAATCAGATTCAGACTGAAGCTTTTGTTTGTTTTTATTTTTTGCAAAATTGTCTCATGTAAGGTGGAGTTGTGTGCTCCACTTCTGATCAGAAGACCATAATATTTATCTCTCTTTTTGTGATGGATATAGATCATTGCCTGGACACTTTAATTCATCAAGAGTTACAAAATGCTAGCATTCTAATTATGCTATCCTTTCTTCATTTATTTCCTGTAATACATTTATAAAGAGAAGTTTTCCCTTATACTGAATAAAATCACTTGAATACTTTGAATGTTTTACATTTTTTTCAAGATTTTATTTATTTGAGAGGTAAAGTTACAGACAGGTCGGGGGAGAGACAGAGAGGTCTTCCATCTGCTGGTTCACTTCCCAAACGGCTACAATGGCCAGAGCTGGGCCAAGCCAAAGCCAGGAGTCAGGAGCTTCTTCCGGGTCTCCAACATTGGTGCGGGGCCCTAAGCACTTGGGTCGTCCTCTGCTGCTTTCCCAGGCCATAGCAGAGAGCTGGATGGGAAGAGGAGCAGCTGGAGCATGAACTGGCTCCCATAGGCAGAGTCTTAGCCTATTATGCCACAGCACCACCCCACCCCCCATTTAGATTTTTGTAATGAAACTTCTTATGATATGGCCTCACATGATTCAGAGAAAAACTAAATGTGTCAGATATATGATAATAGTACTTGTAGTACTTGTATATACATATACATGAATATGTGTGCATATATATATATATGTATATGAAGTATACTATGGAGGGCCTCTAGATTCTGAATGTAAAGAGCATGGGTATAAGGGCCGGTGCTGTGGTGTAGCAGGTAAAGCCACCACCTGCAGTGCCAGCATCCCATATGGGTGCCGGCTCGAGTCCTGGCTGCTCCACTCCTGATCCAGCTCTCTGCTGTGGCCTGGGAAAGCAGTAGGAGATGGCCAGGAGACCCAGAGGAAGCTCCTGGCTCCTGGCAGCAGATCAGTGCAGCTCAGACTGTTGTGGCCCTCTGGGGAGTGAACCAGCAGATGGGAGATCTTTCTCTCTCACTCACTCATTCTGCTTCTCTTTGTAACTCTTCTTTTCAAATAAATAAATCGATCTTTAAAAAAAAAAAAAAAAGAACATGGGTATAGATGCCATAGTGATCCTATTTGGAATCAGTCCTTGTGCTAATTTCCTTTGGCAGATGTTAAGAGGATGAGTGGTTGGGAGTCTGGTCTAGTGGTTAAAATGTCCGCATTCTATACCAGAGTGCCTGGGTTTGGCACTCAGCTCTGCTCCTGGCAGCAGCAGGCAATGGCTCAGATGATTCGGTTACTGCCGCCCACATGGGAGACCTGGATTGGGTTCCCTGCCTCAAGCTTTGGCCCCAGCCAGTGTTGTTGAGACAGTAGGAGAGTGAACTAGTGGATGACAACTCTCCATCTCTCTGCCTCACAGGTAAATACAAAGGCATTTACAATTGTTTTAAGATGGTGATCCCAGATATTCCTATGGCTGTCAAAACATGACATGGTTAAATTCTGTGCTCGCGAATCTTAGAGGCTCACAAGATTATGTTGCTCCACAAAAAGCACATTTCAGGATCTCCTTTTCTCTCAGTTTATCTAATTGCTCCTCTCCTATGACCTCCATTCCTTCTCTTCCTCTTTGCTTTTGTTAGCTTCTCTCCCAGCAACTCAGGAGCTTGCATTGCAGTGTGCCCATGAGGGAGAGGGAGGAGGAATTGCTGTGCAAACGAAGGTATCGAAAACGGAGGAGGTAGGGGACAGACAGCTGCAAGGATCCAAGCTGGGGAGACTGAACAAACCCTCACCCGAAACAACTCAAAGCTCAGATTTCTTCTCTGGACAGCTGGCTTTGCCAGTCCTGGAACACTCTGCAAAGGTGGGGGCGGGGCTGTGACCCACCTCTGCTATGGCTCTTCCTTAGTCAGAGACCTTCCAGATACTCCATGTGGAAACTACATGTAATGTTCAAAAGAGCACGGATGAGGGAAGTAAGTGAGAGGTATCCTATTGCACACCACAATACTTAAAGGTCAAGAGCTCATTGCCGAGAACGCCAAAGGGCTGCCTGGAGTAGACAGTGACCATAGAGTGACCTGAGAAGCACTGGATATGTGACTTTGCTGTCATATTTCTCCCACTCTCTCCACTTGGCACCCAATACTTCATATTCTCTCTAATCTTTCTACCCTCCCCACTCCCACACCCTACCCCCACCAATGTTCCTGGAATTTTGGACTTAGCTATTTTTAAAACAGTCAACTCAGTAGCCACCTCCCTCCCCCGCTCAGCTGTCCAATGCTCCCGCCAGCCACATACTCCCCTTTTCCCCACACCAAGCCTTCCCTGGCTGCCTGACCTCAGGGAGATTGCAGCCGACCTGGGGAGCTGGGGGAGACATGGAGAAAGAGACGGGGGACCCCCTGGCTGGAGCAGACTGACAGAGTAGGCAGCCATGGCTGGAGAATTGGATATCAGAGTAATGTTTGACCTCTGGAAACAGTAAGTTAAAACGCAATTGCAATTCCTTTCATAAGCTATTGGATTGAAGCTAGACTTTTATGAAATTACAGACACTGCCTTGGATGTCTCTGGTCCAAAAGCTAGGATCTCTCTATACCAAGGTGCTCCAATCTCCATTTCTTTCAGTCTCACTTCTTTCTAGCATCTAACCTCTGGCCATTTGAAGTTTAATCCGCTGTCTGTGTCTGGCAGTCTTTGCCTCGTTACCCTAGGACTTGTAATGCAGTCTTTGGAGGAGTTGCCCACCCCCCTATTCTGTAGTTTTCTCATTGTGGCCACATTTGACCTAGATGATTAGTCACTGACATGCCTGCGCCCTGTCCCTACTTAGCAATGCCCTTCACATTGGACTTCCAAGGGTGGAAGCTATCCCTTGTCTTATATGACATCTCCCCACAACTCTGCTCCCTCCAACCTACTCTTTTCCCAAATCGTTTCATTAGTTCAAAAGAGAGAAGTTTGGTACGAGAGAGGTGGCCCCTCCCTAACCCCTGCCCTCAGCAAAAGACTGAGAACTTCAAATTTGCAAAGGGGAGATTAATGAAAAGAGTGGTTCTTCAGTTAGGTTTGGGAAAATAGCAACTGTTGACTCAGAAAAAGCAAACATTGATTGGCATGCCTGGTTTGCATCCTGTTATTCTAAGACAGGGGATTAGGACTGCAGCTCCCCTGAGTGGATGAGAGATTGGTTCTGTTCTCATTGGAATACTGAGGTTCTGGAAGGCAAGGGTATCCCCCTGTGCTCCTTGTTGTCTTTCTGACACCAAAGGGGAAAAGAAATGGACGACTCCCGGAGGACGGCCCCTCCTAGTGGGGAGAGACGCTTCAGGGGCGTGTTGCTACAGGAGTTCTAGATCCCAATCTGCAGGGGAACACCCCTCCACCCCCAGCCCCATCCCGGGGCAGGGGGGCTGAGAACTGATCCGCCTCCACAAGTCCTCCATTTTTGACAGATCTGATGTTTGGTAGTGCTGGATGGGGCAATATGTGGACTCTGCCCCCTTGAGGTCGCTCAACCTTCCCTCCACCCCCACCTAGGGGTATTGCACAAGGGACCTGGAAGTGACCGTAGGAGCAGGGCTCACCCGCCACGCTTACAGTTTGGGGAGCCCCATTCTCTCCAAAACCCGACTGCTCATCCTTTCCTTGACCTCCCCAGATTCTCTTGACAGCATCCTGACCAATCCTCAACCCTTCTCTGTCTCCATGCCCCGCCAAATTTCTCTTTTTTTCAGTCACTTACAGGACAGCCGGTCAAAACTCACTAGGTAGGAGGGCCATCAGCTGGGAAGAACCGGGGCTGGGGGCACCTGGCTGGATAGGTATGGGGGATCCAGGCCAGCTCCGTAGTCCCCGGCCCCACCACGGCAGTCCCCCAACTCTAAGCACTCTCACTCTCCTGCTGCTCCTCTGTGGACATGGTAAGGAACGGCCAGGGAAGGGCTTGGGAGACCCCAGGGGTGGGCCTGTGAGCCTGTGTGCCTGAGGCCGCACGGCTGCAAGCAGTACCAGGCACCCGCCCTACTCCCAGGGACATTTCATGTCCCACTGGACTTGGGGAAGGACCCTGGGAAGAGCTTGGTGGACAGAGGAGACCATGTGGGTTCACACACTTTAATAAGACTGAGGGAGGACAGGACTAGGGGGCGGCGGGGGAGAGCAGGGGCTTGGCTAGGTTTTAGGAACGGCTGGAATCTCCTGATGAGATTTGGAAGTTAGGAGGAGACTCTTTGAGCGGGGATGTGGGAACCGTCTCACAATCTGCTCCCTTCCGTCCTCAGCTCATTCGCAATGCAAGATCCTCCGCTGCAATGCTGAGTATGTATCGTCCACTCTGAGCCTTAGAAGTGGAGGTTCGCCAGGAGGGCTTCGAGGGGGCGGCGGCAGCGGCGGCCGAGCAGGAGGAGCCGGCTCCGGTGGCCTCTGTCGGGCGCTGCGCTCCTACGCGCTCTGCACTCGGCGCACGGCCCGCACCTGCCGCGGGGATCTTGCCTTCCACTCCGCGGTGCACGGCATCGAGGATCTCATGATTCAGCATAACTGCTCTCGCCAGGGCCCGACGGCTCCTCCCCCGCCCCGCGGCCCGGCCCTTCCAGGCGCAGGTCCTGGCCCCCCAACCCCAGACCCCTGCGACTACGAAGGCCGGTTTTCGCGGCTGCACGGTCGTCCCCCGGGCTTCTTGCACTGCGCCTCCTTCGGGGACCCACACGTGCGCAGCTTCCACCACCACTTTCACACGTGCCGTGTCCAAGGAGCTTGGCCCTTGCTGGATAACGACTTCCTCTTTGTCCAGGCCACCAGCTCCCCCGTGGCAACGGGGGCCAACGCCACCACCACCCGGAAGGTCAGGGTCTCAATTTTCCTCCAGGGGTCTTCATGAGATTTTCTAAGGGTTCCCCCACCCATTCGACCGCCTCCCCAGCCCCACCATCCCACAGCAGTGCTCCCAATCCCCAATCCCTCCCTCCTACCAAGCGCTTGTTCCTGTGAATCAGTTTCCCTCCATGGGGATGTCCCTCAAATGCTGAAAGCGCAAAGGAGGAGCTGAGCCCAAGAGGAGCTGAGGCGCTTCAGACGTCTCCTGGGGAGACTGGGACCACCAAGTAGAGAGAGGGGCTGAGGGGGAAGGAAGCAGTATTGAGCACAGGTAGGAGAAGGGGTCCAGGACTAAGGGCCATGAGAAGCCCTGTCTCCCAGCTTGGATGGCAGCCCTGACTTTGTGCTTGCAGGTGGCCTGATGGGGGAGGGTGCATTGAGCCCCAAATGAACCGTTCTCTGTCTTGCCGGCACAGCTCACCATCATATTTAAGAACATGCAGGAGTGCATCGATCAGAAGGTCTACCAGGCCGAGGTGGACAATCTTCCCGCAGCCTTTGAGGACGGTTCTATCAATGGAGGCGACCGACCTGGGGGCTCAAGTCTGTCCATTCACACTGCTAACCCTGGGAGCCACGTGGAGATCCGAGCCGCCTATATCGGCACAACTATAATCATTCGGCAGACAGCTGGGCAGCTCTCCTTTTCAATCAAGGTAGCAGAGGATGTGGCCAGGGCCTTCTCGGCTGAGCAGGACCTGCAGCTCTGCGTTGGGGGGTGCCCGCCAAGTCAGCGGCTCTCCCGCTCAGAGCGCAGTCGCCGGGGAGCTCTCACTGTAGACACTGCCAGACAGCTGTGCAAGGAGGGGCTTCCGGTTGAAGATGCTTACTTCCATTCCTGTGTCTTTGATGTTTTAATCTCTGGTGACCCCAACTTCACTGTGGCAGCTCAGGCAGCTCTGGAGGATGCGCGCGCCTTCCTCCCGGACTTAGAAAAGCTGCACCTCTTCCCCTCAGATGCTGGGGTTCCTCTCTCCACAGCGACCCTCCTTGCCTCTCTCCTTTCTGGACTCTCTGTTCTGTGGCTTTGCATCCAATAAGCATGCCAGCAGCTCCGTGACTGGTTTGGAAATTATTGGGGGATAGAGGTTGGCATGAAAGAAAATAAAGAATTGCTAGAGGAAACAGTGGGGACTGCAGACGTATTCAGCGATGTCTCTATCCAGGGTCAGATGTAGCTGCCATCCTGGGTTGAAATGAGCACAGAATGCAGATCTAGACCAGGTCCCTGCATTGCAGACCTGTGCAGAGGCTCTTCATCAGGTTTCCCGACCCCATTGTATAGCAGGCAGATCCAGCTACTCCTGACATTGCCCCTGCAAATGAGGAGGCGTCAGGGTCCTGATGATCAGGGCAGAACTTAGGGGTTGAGATTTTTCTAGAGGCAAGAACTGAAAAAGGAAGACATGGCCATGACCCATGAGAAACCCCCAGGAAATAGGGAAAGAAGTCTACTTGATGAGCAAAGTATTTTCTGCTTTCTTGGTTTGGAAATCAAGTGGGCATTGTGTGGATCTTAGGTGAAAGGGTCTCTGGTTTTGGAGAACGGTACAGATATAACAGCAGCCATCATCCACACCCCTGATGAACCTGTTCCGAAAGCCATGAGTCCTTCGTTGCCTGGGTTGTGTGTCTTTACAGAGGCTTGAAAGGGAGCAAAGGCTGAGAAGGCCCAGGCACTGCTTATGCCCTCAGGGGTTTGTAGACCACTGGTGAGACAAAACCGACCCACACGAAGGACTCATGGGTGGGTAATTGCTCACCACATTCTATGGCGCTTGAATTCAGATAGCAAGACGGTTGACGAGAAGTAAAGTAATAAGAAGCAGTCAAAGAGCAGAGGAGGAGACGAATTTGAACAGAGGTTTGAGGAGTCTGTTAAGGACTTTCCAGACAATGGAAACCATCCAGGGTTATGCATCGATTCAGGATTCAGGGAGGACAGCAGCAAAACTCAAATAAAGGAGCTGGGACTATTAGGATAGAAGGTTATGGAGCACCTTGAAAGTGTGGTCAAGAAGACTTTTTAAAAAAAGATTTATTTATTTGAAAGGCAGAGTGAGAAAGAGACAGAGACAGATCTTGCATTCAATGATTCACTCCCCAAATGGCTGCAACAGCCAGGCCTGGGCCAGGTCATAAGCCAGAAGCCAGGAGTTCCATCTTGGTCACCCAAGTAGGTGGCAGTGGCCCAAATACATTGGCCATCATCCACTGCCTTCCCAGGCACACTAGCAGGACACTGGATTAGAAGCAGAGCAGCTGGGACTCCAACTTGCTTAATCTACTGAGCCACAACACCATCCCATATTTAATATTTATTGACAGCTTAAACTTTGCTAGGCAGTGTTCTATTTTTTTTTTTTAAAGATTTGTTTATTTGAAAGAGTTACACAGAGAGAGAGACAGAGAGATCTTCCAGCTGCTGGTTCACTCCCCAACTGGCTACGATGGCCAGGGCTTGGAGGTTCCTGGCGAAGCCAAAGCCAGGAACCAGGAGCTGCATCTGGGTCTCCCACTTGGGTGCAGGTGCCCAAGCACTGAGCCATCTTCTTGCATTCTATGGTTCACTCCACAAATGGCTGCAACAGCCAGGCCTGGGTGCATTAGCAGGAGCTGGCTTGGATGTAGAGCAGCCAGGACTCAGACCAGCGCCCATGTGGGATGCCAGCATTGCAGGTAGTGGCCCCTAGGCCATGTTCTAAACACTTTAAATTTTCTTTTAAAGTCAACAACTTTTATTCTCATTCACATATTTCACACAAGAAGGAATGCAGCAGAGAAGTCAGGTTGTATGGGGGGTATAAATCCAGGTTTGCACACGTTGCTCTATTTGCATGTGGGAGCCAGGCTCTCAGGGGCGCAGCAGCTGCATTTGTTTGATGCCCCTTTGCAGATGCAGCCCTGGGCACACTGGGCACAGCCCACGGGGCAGCAGCTCTTCCTGCAGGACATGCATGTGCAGGAGCTGGCACAGGTGCAGGAGTCACTGGTGATGCAGGAGCAGTTGGGCTCCACTTCGAGCCCAGGTGAAGCTGGAAATACAAAGCAAAAGGTGAAGAGTCAGTCCGGCAGTTGGAAGGTGTGTTCAACATTTCAAATATTTTTTTTAAAGATGTATTCATTTATTTGAGAGGTAGAGTTACAGAGAGGAGAGACAGAGAGAGAGGTCTTCCATCCACTGGTTTACTCCCCAAATGGCCACAACAGCTGGAGCTGGCCCAATACGAAGCCAGGAGCGAGGAAATTCTTCCAGGTCTCACTTGCGGGTGCAGGGGCCCAAGCACTTGGGCCATCTTCCACTGCCGTCTCAGGCCATAGCAGAGAGCTGGATCAGAAGAGGAGCAGCCAGGACATGAACTGGCGCCCATATGAGATTCCAGCCCTACAGGCAGAGGCTTGGCCTACTGTGCCACGGTGCCGGTCCCATTTTAGGTTTTTTTTCAACACTTTAAATATTAATGCACTTAATTCTCATAACTCTCAGAGAAAGTCCTTAACTCTATTTGTATATAAGGAAACAGCTGAAGTACAGAAAGATTGCCTTTCCCAGTCACACAGCTAATGAGCGGCAGAGCCAGAAACTGAACCAGTCTGGATTCAGAAACTCAGCTCTCGGCCACCACACTAAGTTGATATTGGTTGTAGAGCTGGACAGAGAAGGGTATGTAGGGAGGCTGGTGCCACCACATATGAAGGCAAAGTTCAAGAGTTGGGAAAGGAATGCACAGCTCAGAACTGAAGGAGAAGCAAGACTGAGCCGAGAGGCAGTTCCAGTGTCAGGCGCTGGGAAGTGCGGTGCTGCTCCGAACAGCCTGAGGAAGGCGGTTAACCTTTTTCTTTGGTGTCTTGCCCTGGCTTCCGGTCTCAGCCTCTCCCTCAGGTACCCTGTCCTCAGGGGCCTGGCCTCCTGGTGGAATCCCGCACTCACTGCTATCTTTGCCCTCTCCTCTCAACCTCTCTCCTGGACGCGCGCACACACACTGGCCCGTGCTTACCAGACCAAGGGTCCTGTCTGATTTCCCGTTTCTTATTTCTTCTGCAAATGTTCAACCCCATTCCCTCCTCTCTACAGCCACAGAAATAACCTGCAGCTAATCTGAAGAGTCTGTTCTAACGGAAGGAAAAGGGGAGGAGCATCCGAGTGCCAGGGCTATCCTTTCACTTACAGAGAATTAGCATTTTACTACAAAACATCCTTTTAAAAGAATTACTCCTTTTATTGGTTCTCTTAAAAGAGTAACTTTATCTTCCAGGTGTGGGAATTTTATATCAATTAAGAAAAATTTCAGGGTTGGTGCTATGGCATAGAGGGTAAAGCCACAGTGCCGGCATCCCATATGGGCACTGGTTCATGTCCCAGCTGCTCCACTTACTGGCCTGAGAAAAGCAGTGGAAGATGGCCTGATTGCTTGGGCCCCTGCTACTCATGTTGGAAACCTGGAGGAAGCTCCCGGCTTTGGCCTGACCCAGTCCTGGCTATTGCAGCCATCTGGGGAGTAAACCAGTGCATGGAAGATCTCTCTTTGTATCTCCTTCTCTCTGTAACTCTTTCAAATAAATAAATAAAGATCTTTTTTTTTAAAAAAAAAAAAAAGATGCTTAACATCATCAGTCAGGTAGATGCAACTCAAACCAAATTGAGAAAATACTACACACCCAATATAATCATTAAAAATAAGACCAATACTACTAAGTGTTGCCATGATGTGACACTTTCATAGTATGCTGCAGGTAGCAGTGTGAAATGGTACAACCATTTGCAAAAAGGCTTGGCAGTTTTTTCAGAGGTAAGCATACACTAACCCATCTAGATATCCCACTCCTATGTATTGCTGGGAGAAGTAACACATATCAGCACACAAACTTGTACATACATGTTCATAACAGTTGTAGCTGTAATAACCAAAGACTGGAAACAACTCAGTGTCCAACAACTAGTGAAGGATGCACTAATTGTGGCAAATTTATAAAACAGACTGCTTGGCCGGCGCTGCAGCTCACTAGGCTAATCCTCCGCCTACGGTGCCATTTCCCTGGGTTCTAGTCCCGGTTGGGGTGCCAGTTCTGTCCCGGTTGCTCCTCTTTCAGTCCAGCTCTCTGCTGTGGCCCAGGAAGGCAGTGGAGGATGGCCCAAGTGCTTGGGCCCTGCACCCGCATGGGAGACCAGGAGAAGCACCTGGCTCCTGGCTTCAGATCGGTGCAGCACGCTGGCCATAGTGGCCATTTGGGGGGTGAACCAACAGAAGGAAGACCTTTCTCTCTGTCTCTCTCACTATCTAGCTCTGCCTGTCAAAAAAAAAAAAAAAGAGAGAGAGAGACTGCTTTAAGCAATAAAAAAATGAATCAAACTTCTGATATCTACAAACATGGATGAATTGAAAGAAACCAGTATTCCCCCCCTCCACAAAGAGTTCTCCTTTCCCATTTATATAACACTATAGAAAACGCACACTAATACATAATGAGAGAAAGGAAATTAATGGCTGCTTGGGGCTGGGGTGGGGCAAGGCATACAGAAACTGCTGGCAGTGACAGACCAGGCCACTGTCTGGAGTATGACAGTTGTTTCAAGGGCACACATGTCAGATCCCACACAGCCAGACACTCGTAAGTGTGTACAATGTATTCAAGGATACAGTGATAAAAACATAATTTTAAAAACTGGTCTTCCACTGTGTTCCTCTGGTGTATCAGACACAGGCTTAAAGACCAGCATGAAAAGAAAGCAGAAAACAGAAACCTTTCTTCATGAGAGGATGACAGGGAAAAGGAAAGAGAATTCTGAATTATTTTATGTTCTGTCCTTTTCTCCTATCACAAAGATCCTATTCCTTCCTCCAGAAATCATTCTTAAGGACAGAGACCACGGAAAGGACGATTTACAGTTTGCAAACAACCCTGTGGCTTGGAATTCACTTTCCACTTCACCAGTGGTCAGCAGGTGGCGCTGGTGACTAAAAAGTTACTTAGTGGGCCAAGAACAATTTCTGACTTTATCTGATATGTTGACAAACTGAAAAGACATATTGACAGGTATTTGATAGAACTGAATAAAATGTATTTAGGTGCATAATAAACTAAATAAGTTATTTAAATACATTATAATAACTTCACAACAAATAGCGGTTCAAAATATACTACTGGGCTCCACAATGGATTTTTTTAAAAAGATTTATTTATTTATTTGAAAGTCAGAGTTACACACACAGAGAGAGAAGGAGAGGCACAGAGAGAGAGAGGTCTTCCATCTGCTGGTTCACTCCCCAACTGGCGGCAAAGGCTGGAGCTACGCTGATCCGAAGCCAGGAGCCAGGAGTTTCTACTGGGTCTCCCATGCAAGTGCAGGGGCCCAAGGACTTGGGCCATCTTCTACTGCTTTCCTAGGCCTTAGCAGAGAGTGGGATCGGAAGTGGAGCAGCCAGGACGCAAACCGGAATCCATATGGGATGCTGGTGCCGCAGGCAGCGTCTTTAGCCGCTATGCCACAGCGCCCGTGGCAATGGATTTTATTTACAGTGTTAGCAATGTAAACACTGACTGCTGATTTAGCCAAAACTGTATTATAAGTCTACTGTGAGGAAAAAGAGGGTGGGATGCAGTGTGATACAAGAATTAAGATTTCAATTTCTGTAACCAGAAGACTGATAATATGTTTTAATATTTCTATTATTTTTTTAATTATTATTTTTTTTGACAGGCAGAGTGGACAGTAAGAGAGAGAGACAGAGAGAAAGGTCTTCCTTTGCCGTTGGTTCACCCTCCAATGGCCGCCGTGGCCGGCGCGCCGCGCTGATCCGATGGCAGGAGCCAGGTGCCAGGTGCTTTTCCTGGTCTCCCATGGGGTGCAGGGCCCAAGCACTTGGGCCATCCTCCACTGCACTCCTGGGCCACAGCAGAGGGGCAACCGGGACAGAATCCGGCGCCCCAACCAGGACTAGAACCCAGTATGCCGGCGCCGCAAGGCGGAGGATTAGCCTAGTGAGCTGCAGCGCCAGCCTAATACTTCTAAAATAAGAAATAAAAGAAGGGCTAGTGTTGTAGCATAGTGGGTAATGCTGCTGCCTGCGACACTGGCCTCCCATATGGGCACTGATTTCTGTATCAGCTGCTCCAGTTTTGATCAAGCTCCCTGCTAATGGCCTCAGAAAAGCAGTGGAAGATGACCAAGTGCTTGGGTCCCTGCCGCCCACATATAAGATCCAGATGAAGCTCCTGGCTCCTAGTTTTCATTGTGGCCCGACAGATGGAATATCTCTCTCGCTGTTTATCTGTCTTTCCCTCTCTCTGTTACTCTGACTTCCAAAATAAATAAAATCTAAAAAAAAAAAAAAAAAAGAAAGAAAGAAAGAAAGAAAAGAAGCGGTATGTCACTTAGATGTATGAAGTAAATACCAGATGAAAAATCTAAAAGAACTAGAAGATTCTCAGTTTAGGAGGGTTTGTATAAGCATTTAATACTATGTGACTTTTAACTATATTGTAACATTATATTATTAAAAAGGGATCGGACATGTTTACCTTGGCCTGAGCTTTTTCCCATGTCAACAACTTGGGCCATCTTCTGCTGCTTTCGCAGGTGCATTAGAAGGGAGCTGGATCAGAAGTATAGCAGCCAGGACTTGAACCAGCGCTCCTTTGAGATGCCTAAGTTGCAGGCTACAGCTTAATCGGCTGTACCATATTGCTGATCCCCCTCTCCCCAGTTTTTTAAATTCTCAATGGAAAAACAGAACAAAACCACAAGTTAGAGCCATGGAAATAAAATACAGATGAAATAGAAAATAGTCTCTTGTCAGGATCTTCTACTTTATAAAACTTATTTTACAGGGGCAAATAGAAGATCAAATTGGAGTCTCTTACATATGGGTGCTGGTTGGAGTCCTGGCTGTCCACTTATAATCCAGTTCCCTGCTAATGTGCCTGGGAAGGCAGAATTTATCCTGAGTACTTGGTCACCTGCCCCCCACCTGAAAGACCAGGATGAAGCACTTGGCTCCTGGCTTTAGCCTGGCCCAGCCTTGGCTATTGAAGCCTTTTGAGGGGTGAACCAGCAGATAGAAGATCTCTCTCTGTCTCTCTCTAACTCAGACTTTCAAATCAATAAATAATTTTTTTTTAAAAAATGCTGATCAACAAAAAATTATCAAAATCCTTGATAAAGCTCTATAGATATAATTATACATTTTACCAATAAAAGATAGGCAGGAAAAGAAGAAAAGAAATTGTTAGAAACTGGTGCCAACACCATGTCAGCCGTAGTGAACCAACGGAAGGAAGACCTTCCTCTCTGTCTCTCTCTCTCTCTCACTGTCTAACTCTGCCTGTGAAAGAAAGAAAGAAGGAAGGAAGGAAGGAAGGAAGGAAGGAAGGAAGGAAGGAAGGAAGGAAGGAAGGGAGAGAGAAAGGAAAAAAGAAAGAAAGAAGCTGGTGCTAAGTCAAAATGAAAGCTTTGGAGCTTTTCCTGAGTGCTGCCCTATAGTACTATTTTTCAGTATTTTCTGAATGAAAGCTTGCTCTGAATTCCCTAAGGTCTTACCCCCACTCATCCCTCCCCCCCTCCCCCCAAGAAATTAAAGGGAAGCATAGCTTCGCCCAGCTCCACTTGGGAAGAAAAGGGACGGGAAGAGCAGTCTGCTACATTGGCTTGGGAGAGGGGAGAAGATAACAGGGTTCTTTCCAGTTTTAACAATATAAACAGGGAACAAGATCATTTGGCAGTTCAATTTTAACTAGTAGGTATAAAGCTTTACTTCAGAAATTAAGCTCCTCACAATAAACAATAAAATTAAATCAGAATTTTTTAAAAAATTAGTTTAAAGAAAAATGGAAAGATAAGGCTTCAAAACTAGAGTGCTGTCCTGTTAAGAATTTCTAATGTGCCTTCAAAGTATTGGAAAGCAGGCACTTTTACCAAAAAGCAATGCCATAACAACATATGAACGGCAATTACTAACAGAAAGTTTTAAAATGGAAGGGACTTGTGGCAACCAGAGAAATGAGGAAACACCAGCAAGGATACAGCAGTCAGAAGGTGCCCTGGGTGTGAGGCTCTGAGAGACGGAGCACTGGCTAGAGGTGGGTCTGGCCAACTGCCCTCAGGAAGGACGAGTGTAACGTAGGGTTGGTGGAGACGGCACTGCTCCAGCCCCAAAGCAAGCCTCCAGTTCTCAATCCTGAGTGGATATGCTTCCCAGATTTCAGCAAGGCCCTCTAGGACAATTTGCTTTCTGACATGCAGTGATGACACAGGAAACCTAAGAGAACTGCACCTAGGACAGGGAACACCCAATATGCCCAGCAACGTTTGCAAGCTTCCTTTTACCAAGGGTCCTCGCCACCACTTCAAGGTTTACGGTCACTCAGGTGGACGTCACCAATACAGTACTGTTTTAGCATCTCCCCGGCATCAGAGGAGTGGCCAGCATCTTCAAAGCTTTCTCCTGCATCTGCACCAGCTTGTTCCAGCAGACCCTCTTCTCCTTCACGCTGCTTGCTGAGGTGGCCAGTGCTATCAGAGATGTGTCTGTGGATCACCAGTCATAGCTCCTTCAAGGACTGCACTTTGCCACTTCCTCTAGTTGGTAATAGGTGACCGCAGCCTGGATGGCCTGCTATTCCTGTGGCTGTCGCTAGCTTCCGCAGTCGACACTGGGCCGGAAATCCCTCCTTTTCCTCGCTATCCGGGTTTCTGCTCCCTTAACTCCTTACTTGGGGCCACCTCAACCACTTCGCAGATCAACACTTCCTGTCCTGCTATAACCCCCTCTATGCACTTCTTGATTCCTTCCCACATTTCTTCTCAGGGAAACAGAGATAACACTCATGCCAGTAATTACAGTTCCCAAAACGAATGCCAGGACACTGTACCAGCACTAAGGAAAGAAAAGAAGGAAAACCATTCGAAAATAAAAGGCCTTCCTCAGTATTTCTGCCTACTCCCCAGCCGCGTTATTCATCATCTTCCTAACAATTAACAGGAAGAAGTAAGTTCCCTGTGTTTCCTGAGATAAAACTTGTGTGAGAATCGAGGGTAGGCTTTCAGAGAGTGAAGCAGACACGAAGGATAACCAGAGGCTGCCTCCACTACAGGGCTATCTGGGGACTGTTTTGTGTTCATTCTGTGTTATTGGTTCAAAGAATCAATTTTAAGAATTATTTACTTGTTTATTTATCTGAAAGGCAGAGTGACAGAGCTGGAAAGAGATCTTCCTTCCCGTGGTTCACTCTCCAAATGGTCGCAACAGCCCGAGGTTGGCCCAAGCCAAAGCCAGGAGCCAGAAACTCCGTCTGGGTCTCCCATGTAGGTGGCAAGGGCCTGAGTACTTGGGCCACTTCCACTGCCTTCCCAGGCACATCAGCGGTGAGCTGGATCCGAAGTGGAGCAGCCTAGACTCAAACTCCAATATGGAATGATATGGGATGTAGGCATCCCACAGCAGGGCTTAACCTGCTGCAGCACAACACCTTGAACCACTATTTTAATATACGGGTTTCATGTAGTCCGTCTTTGATATAGCACCTCTATGCCACCTTTAAGGGATAGTTTAAGGTGTGTGTGTGTTTTAAGTAGGTCACTTAATCCTGACCTCTCACCCAACCTCACTCTAGCCAAGAACTGAAAGACCCTTTGCTAAAACTATAACATCTGAAATAGAAAATGTTCTGCATAGTGTTATTCTCTCTCTCTGGAGAAATGGACTGTCCTGCTTCCACCACATCAACCTACAGCCTAGGGCAAACACCATCAAGACTGGAGAAGAAACAGCAATCAGAAGGATGAGCAATGGGGTGGGCCATATATGCACATTACCAGACCAGGCTAAAAGAACTGTATAGATTTTGACCTTTCTTTAGAACTTTTTAAAAAAGATTTCTTGATTTATTTGAAAGTCAGGGTTACAGAGAGAAAAGGAGAGACACAGAGAGAAAGATCTTCCATCTGCTGGTTCACTCCCCAAATGGCTACAATGACCGTGGCTGGGCCAGGCCGAAGCCAGGAGCCAGCAGCTTCTTCCTGGTCTCCCTCGTGGGTGTGAGAGCCCAAGCACTTGGGCCATCTTCCACTGCTTTCCCAGGTGCATTAGCAGGAAGCTGGATTGGAAGTGGAGCAGCCAGGACACAAACTGGTATCGTAGGCAGTGGCTTTACCTGCTGGCCGTTCTTTAGAACTTGTGAAGCACCCAAACTATGCCAGGCCATAAAACAATGTGGTTCCTACAATCAGGAAACAGAAAACAGATTATTACAAAATAACTGATCAATATTCATAATATATTGAAGTACAAGGGAAATTGATAAAGCTCATGAAAAATGGAATTAAAGGATAAATTTAATTTGTTGTAAAATTTTTGAGGGCCAGCATTGTCACATGGTGAGTAAAGCAGTTGCTTGCAATGTTAGCACCCATATGGGTGCTGGTTGGAGTCCAGGCTGCTCCACTTCCAGTCCAGCTCCCTACTGATTTGTCTGGGAAAGCAGTGGAAGATCGTCTAAGTCCTTGGGCACCTTCACCCACATGGGAGACCTAGAAGAAGCTCCTGGCTCCTGGTTTCAGCTTGGCCCAGCCCTGGCTGTTGCAGCCATTTGAGGAGTAAACTATCGGACTGAAAAATCTCTCTCTGCAATTCTACCTTTCAAATAAATAAAATAGGAGCCTGCATTGTGATACAGAAGGTTAAGCCTCCACCTGCAGTGTCGACCTGCTCCACTTCCAATCCAGCTCCCTGTTAATGCACCTGGGAAAGCAGTGGAAGACAGTCCAAGTGCTTGGGTCCCTGCACCCACATGGGAGACCCAGAAGAAGTTCCTGACTCCTTGCTTTGGCCTGCCCCAACTGCAGTCATTGCAGCCATTTGGGGAGTGAACCAGCAGATAGAAGATCTCTCTCTCTCTCTCTCTCTCTCTCTGCCTTTCAAATAAATAAACAAATCTTTAAAAAAAAACACAAATAAATAAATCTTTTTTTTTTTTTTTTTTTTTTACAGGCAGAGTGGACAGTGAGAGAGAGAGACAGAGGACAGAGAGAAAGGTCTTCCTTTTGCCGTTGGTTCACCCTCCAATGGCCGCCGCGGTCGGCGCGCTGCGGCCGGCGCACCGCGCTCATCCGATGGCAGGAGCCAGGAGCCAGGTGCTTTTCCTGGTCTCCCCATGGGGTGCAGGGCCCAAGCACTTGGGCCATCCTCCACTGCACTCCTGGGCCACAGCAGAGGGCTGGCCTGGAAGAGGGGCAACCGGGACAGAATCCGGTGCCCCGACCGGGACTAGAACCCGGTGTGCCGGCGCCGCAAGGCGGAGGATTAGCCTGTTGAGCCACGGCGCCGGCCAAATAAATAAATCTTAAAAAATAAATTTTTAAATTGGGGGCTGGCATTGAAGTGCAGCAGGTAAAGCTGCTAAGATGCCAACATCGCATATGAACACTGGTTCTTGGGCTCCTGCCACCCACATGGGAGACTCAGATGGAGTTCTAGGCTTCTGGCTTCAATCTGGTCCAATCCTGGCTGCTGTGGCCATTTGGGGAATAAACAGCAGGTCAAAGATCTCTCTTCCTCTGTCTCTGTAACTCTGCCTTTCAAATAAGTAAATAACTCTTTAAAAATGTTTGAAATCCATGCATATTTTCATAATATGCATTTTTCATAAACTTTTTAAAGATCCTTCATATACATATGGACTTCAAAAATTTTGCACCAAAATAAATTTATCATTTTTTTTAAGATTTATTTTATTTACTTGAAAGAGTTACACAGAGAGAGAAGAAGAAGAGGCAGAGAGAGAAAGAGAGATATTCCATCCACTGGTTCATTCCCCAGTTGGCTGCAATGGCCGGAGCTGTGCCAATCTGAAGTCAGAAGCCAGGAGCTTCTTCCTGGTCTCCCACTCTGATGCAGGGACCCAAGGACTTGGGCCATCTTCTATTGCTTTCTCAGACCAGAGCAGAGAGCTGGATCAGAAGTGGAGCAGCTGGGACTCAAACTGGCACCCATATGGGATGCTGGCACTGCAGGTGGTGGCTTTACTTGCTATGCCACAGTGCCGGCCCTTTAATTTCATTTTCTACAAACTTTTTGAAGTACTGTCGTAAATCCAATATTCTGTAGGCATACAAAAAAGTGGAAATTGCATCTGCCTGAAGAAATCATAGAAAGCTATTTCATAAAGCAGGTAACTTTTTAAAAGGATAAGATATACACTTGTGGAAAGATCTTTGAATAATAAGTCAGACTATTTTTGTCCTAGCTCTGTGATGTTAGCCAAGTCCCTTGTGCTCTATGAATCACAATATTATATTTTGCAAAAAGATAAGCTACCTGCCTACCTGGTAAGAATCAAATGTGCAACTGCTTTTTTAAAATTTTTATTTATTTATTTATTTATTTTACAGGCAGAGTGGACAGTGAGAGAGAGAGAGAGAGAGAGAAAGGTCTTCCTTTTTTCCATTGGTTCACTCCCCAATGGCTGCTGCAGCCGGTGCACCGCGCTGATATGAAGCCAGGAGCCAGGTGCTTCTCCTGGTCTCCCATGGGGTGCAGGGCCCAAGCCCTTGGGCCATCCTCCACTGCACTCCCGGGCCACAGCAGAGAGCTGGACAGGAAGAGGAGCAACCGGGACAGAATCCGGTGCCCTAACTGGGACTAGAACCCAGTGTGCCAGCGCCGCAGGCTGAAGATTAGCCTATTGAGCTGGGGTGCCGGCCACCATTGCTTTTTAAAATTTTATTATTATTATTATTTGAGAGGTAGAGTTACAGACAATGACAGAGAGAGACAGAGAGAGAGAGGTCTTCCATCTGCTGGTTCACTCCCCAAATGGCCCCAATGGCTGGAGCTGAGCCAATCTGAAGCCAGGAGCCAGGAGCTACTTCCAGGTCTCCCACGTGGGTGCAGGGGCCCAAAGACTTGGGCCATCTTCTACTGCTTTCCCAGGCCATAGCAGAGAGCTGGATTGGAAGAAGGGCAGCTGGGAGTAGAACTGGAGCCCACAATTGTTTTTAATTCTGTAACACGCTATTAACAAAAGCATTGTTAACTGTCAATCTGAATTTAAAAGCAGGAAAGTGTTTTAATGTTTGCCTCTTTCTCTCAGTCACGAACATTATAGTTCCTTCTTCTCGTGATCAAGAAGGGGAGTGGTTTGGCACAAGTTTTAAGTTTCAGAAAAATTTGTGTGTTTTTCTGACAACTCTGGAACTAAGCAGCGACATATTAAAATACCCACTCGGGGGCAGGGCTGAGCAACTGGATTCCAAATTGTTGAAGAAAGAATTTCTCAGAAAAGGGGAAGTTAGGTTAAGCACGCAGTGTCCCATCTGTCTTATGCTTATAAACATCAACACGGTCCAATTTTCCCCTCAAGGAAAAACAAACCATCCCATCTCACCGCCTTAACCTCCTTGCTCTCTGATACATAAAAATTGAGTCACAGGCTTTGAGGAAGGAATGGTTATAAATGTTACAGGACAGCAAGAGAAACTGAATTTAAAATTTACTTTAAATTCAGTTTCATGTTATTTGAAAGGCAGAGAGATAGAGACAGACAAAGATCTCCCATCCATTTGTTCACTCTCCAAATGCCCAAAGCAGCCAGGCTATGCCCAGTGAAGCTAGGAGCCAGGAATTCAGTGTGCCTATCCCATGTTCAGCAGGGTCCCAAGTCCTGCAGCCACCTGCTGCCTCCCAGGGTGTGCATTTGCAGGAAGTTAGAATAGGAAATGAAGTGAGGACTCTAACCAGGCACTCCAACACGGAATGCAGGTGTCCCAAGTAGCATCTTCTTCTACTTCTTATTTACGTGAAAGGCAGTGCAACAGAGAGAGGGAGAGACGAAGAGAGAGATCTTCCACTGCTGATTCACTCCCCAAATAGCTGCAACACCCAGGTGTGGGAGAAAACCTGGGGTTCAGAACTCCATCCAGGTCTCCCACATGGGTGGCAGGGGACCAAGTACTTAGGCCATCTTCCACTGCTTTCCCAGCTCATTAGCAAACACCTGAAAGCAGAACAGCTATGACTTAAACAGGCACTCTGATATGGGATGCTGGCATTGCAAGAAGTGGCTTAATCCATTGAGCACAATGCCAGCCCTCCAAGTGGCGTCTTTTCGTTTGTTTGGTTTTTTGTAGAGTTTGTCACAGCATCTCTCTCTTTTTAAAAAAATATTTATTTATTTGAAAGAGTTACAGAGAGAGCTACAGAGAGAGGGCCATCCATTGCTTCATTCCTCAAATGGCTGCAATGGCTAGAGCTGAGCAGATCCAAAGCCAGGAGCCAGGAGCTGCTTCCAAGTCTCCCATGTGGGTACAGAAGCCAAGGACTTGGGCCATCCTCTGCTGCTTTCCCAGGTCCATTGGCAGGGAACTGGATTGGAAATGGAGCAGGTGGGACTCAAACCAGAACCCATATAGGATGTCAGTGCTGCATGGCACAGCTTTAACCTGCTGTACCACAACATTGACCCCAAAGTGGCATCTTAATCATGCTTCTGCCCCAAGGTTGAGATTTTGAAGTCTAACACAGATGAGACAACACTAGGTTCTGCATTAGTGGCATATTCTATTTCAGAGACATACCCCAATCTATCAATTCAATTTGTATTTAATGAGAGATTTACTCTGGGAAATTTACCAAGTGTCAGGAAGAATACAAAAACAAAAAACAATACAATTCTTGCTGTCTAGGAACTCATTATCTAGGACAGAAAAGTCCATTTATAAGTAAGTACTGCATTTGAAATATTAACAACATGCTGTGGAATATTCAAGAGACTGAAACTGTATTTGATTATAAAGTGACAGATAAAAAGACTAGGAGTCAGGGCTGGCACTGTAGCATGGCAGGTAAAGCCACTACCTGTGGTGCTGGCACCCCTTGTGGCTCCTGGCTTAGGTTTGGCTCAACTCCACCCGTTGCAGCCATTTGGGGAGTGCCTCTCTCTGCCTCTCCCTCTCTCTGTGTACCTCTGCCTTTCAAATAAATAAATAAATAAATCTCAAGGAAAAAAAAAGACTGGGAGTCAGGAAATGTTTCACAGAGGGAAGCTCATTTGGCTGTCCTCTGACGTGTATGTAGGATTTCAAGAGGCAGAGGCTGTGGCACAGTGGGTTAAGCCATTGATTTCAATGACAACATCCCATACTGGAAGGTTGGTTTGAGTCCCTTTGCTCCTCTTCCAATCAAACTTCCTGCTAATGCATCCTAGGAAAGCAGTGGCCCATATGCTTGGGATTCTACCACCCACCTGGGAGACCAAGAGTTCCTGGCTTCTGGCATTGGTCTGGACCAGCCCCGGCTGTTTTAGGCATTTGGGGAGTGGACCAGTGGATGGAAACACTCTCTCGTGCTCTCTCTCTCGCTCTCTCTCTCTCTCTCTCTCTCATACTGCCTTTCAAATAGATAAATAAATAAATAAATCTTTAAAATAAAAAAAGCATTGCTGGGAAAGTAAGGACAGGCATTCCTGGTAAAACCTAAGCAAAGACGCAATGGCAGAAAAGGATATATTAGAATACTGAGTACTCAAGTTTGGCCGAGGTATTGGGTACATATACAAGGAAGTCATGAGAAATGAGATGGAAAGTTTGGTTGAGGACAGTTTGTGAAGGCTTTAAATGCCAGGTTGAAGCCTTTGATTGTGACACAATAAGCAATGGAAACAAATAGGAACCACAGGAACAAATAGGAACGCAATTTTGTTAAATTATTCTAGTCATGGTCTATATATTATGGCAAGAAGTTTACTTTAAACTATTAAGATAATCGAGGCCAAAGTAACAAGGGCATGAATTTCAAGGGTGGCAGTGGACTAAGAAACAGCAGATAGGTTCTACAAACACTGGCACAGTGACCTCTACAGAATTTGGCAGTTGATTAGGTGTGGGGAAGGTCAGAGAGGAAGGAATCAAAGGCAATTCCTGGATTGATGACTTGGGGAATGTAAAATGGTTCCATTAAAAGAAACAAGGAGAACAAATGGGTTTTAGCACAGGCCTTTCAAATAATAAATAAATCTTAAAAAAAAAAAAAGGGTTGGGGGGAGAAAAAGAGAGGCCAAGAGGGGGAAAAGGCATTGTTAGGAAAGGAGGAAGTTAAAAAATCAAGGTGAGTGTTTACAATTTTAAGATATGGCATTTTTCTTTTTTAAATATATATTTTTAAATTGTTATTTATTTGAAAGGCAGAGTTACAGAGAGAGAGAGAGAGATCTTCCATCTGCTGGTTTATTCTCCAAGTGGGCTGAGCCAGGCCAAAGGCAGTAGCCAGGAGATTTGGCCAAGTCTAGCCCAGTCTCCACACGGGTGGCAGGAGCCCAAGCACTTGCCATCACAGGTGGTGCTTTACTCTCTACACCACAATGCCATAGCATTTTTCAAATCATACATGGAGTCAAAGGAAATAAGGCATAAAAACTATGTAGAAACCTTGAAGAAAATAATTTCAGAAGGATCAGAGGCCAGAATATAAAAGGACAAGATTAGTCAGTAAGAAAATTGGCATGCTATTCTCTTAAGAAATTCAACAGGTGCCGGTGCTGTGATGTAGAAGGTAAGTCTCTGCCTGCAGTGTGCGCAGCCCATGTGGGCACCAGTTCAAGTTCTAGCTGCTCTACTTCTGATCCAGCTCCCGCTAATGCCCTGGGAAAGCAGCAGAGGATGGCCCAAGTGCTTGGGCCCCTGCACCCCTGTGGGAGATCTGGAAGAAGCTCCTGACTCCTGGCTTTGGCTTGGCCCACCCCTGGCCATCGCAGCCATTTGGGAAGTGAACAAGCAGATGGAAGATCTCTCTCTGTCTCTCCTTCTCTCCATCTTTGCCTTTCAAATAGATAAAAAATCTTTTTTAAAAATTCAATACTAAAGGGAAGAGAAGAGATAAGGTGATAACATGAGAGGGGAAATAATTTTTTTTTTTTTGCTACATATAAAGTCAACTTTAAGAAGTATCTTAAGGCAGGTGTTATGGCATAACAGATTAAGCTGGCATTCCACATGGGCATCAATTTGAGTCACAGCTGCTCCACTTCAAATCCAGCTCCTTGCAAATGCACCTGAGAAAGCAGCATGGGCCACTGCCCCCATGTGGGAGGCCTGGATGAAGCTCCCCGCTCCTGGTTTTGGCCTGGCTCAGCCAGGGCCATTATGTCAATTTGGGGAATGAACCAGCAGATGGAAGTTCTCTCCCTCTGTCTTTCAAGTAAAATCAAATCCTTTAAAAAAAAAATCTTAAATGATCCTGCAACAGCTCTGAACAAGTTAGTTCTACCCCTTTTCCCATCTAGCTGTGAAGTTGGGCTGCCCTAAGATCTCCTATCTTTCCTTAGCATGGTAGGAAAATAGACCTTAATCAATATAAATGTGGGCTTCCAGATGAAGTATTTTTGATACAGTAGTTCTTTTTTATTTCAGTTACCTGCAGCCAACATTGTTCAATGGAAGGTCAACTACCATCAGAAGATCAAAAATTTTTTAAGATATTGTTCCTTTAAAAATATATATATATTTTTTTACCACAGAGGGAGAGGGAGAGGGAGAGGGAGAGATCTTCTATCCTCTGGTTTATTCCCCAAAGGATTTCAACAGTGGGGAGTCCAGAACTCCATCCAAGTCTTGCACATGTGTGGCAGGGGCCCACGTATGTGGGCCAGCCTCTGTTGCTCTCCCAAGGGCATTAGCAGGACACTGGATGAGAAGCGGAGCATCCAAGATTTGAACCAGTGGTCATACAGGATGCTGGCATCACATGTAGCAGCTTAACCCACTGCCCATGATGCTGGCCCCAAGAAGGTCAATAACCCAATGCCGTGTCACAATGCCTACATCATTCACCTCACTCAGCTCATCATCTAGCCATGTATCTTCTGATATCATCACCAGAAGAGTGAATTCAGTACAGTAAGATATTTTGAGAAAGAGACCACATTCACTAATTTTTATTATATTGTTATACATTTTCTACATTACTACTACTTGTTACTCTCAATCTAATTTATAAATTAAACTTTATCATAAGTAATGTATGTATAGGGGAAAACACAATACACGTAGTGCGTACTACTATCTGTAGTTTTAGGTATTCACTGGGGGTACTGGAATGTATCCCCCACAAATAAGGAGAACCACTGTAATTAAAGCTAAATTAAAAAAAAAAAAGCCCATGGGGTCAACACTATGGCACAGCAGGTTAATGCCCTGGCCTGCACCACTGGCATCCCATACAGATGCTGGTTGGAATCCCAGTTGCTTCACTTCCAAACTAACTTCCTGCTAATGCACCTGGGAAAGCAGCAGAGGAAGGCCCAAGTGCTTGGGCCCCTGCACCCACGTGGGAGACCTGGAAGAAGCTCCTGGCTCCTGGCTTTGGCCAGCCTTTGTCATTGTGGCCATTTGGGGAGTAAACCAGCAGATGGAAGACATCTCTCTGTCTCTACCTCTCTCTGTCTCTACCTCTCTGTAACTGTCTTTCAAATAAATAAATAAATAAATAAATCTTTTAAAATAAATAAATAAAAGGCTGTTAGAGTTCTCTTTAACTATAATATTCTGAGTCTTGTCCTGAATCTTTTTCAAGAAAGTTACAAAGATCAAACAAAATACTATGTGTCCTATCACCAAGAAGCAAGATAAAGCATTAGAAAGAGTATAGCACATACTTTAGATAGGTCTGACCTGGGTTCAAGATGTTGTTCTACAAAAAATCTATGAGCTCTGGAAAATTCTTTAACCCTTCTGAGACTGATTTAATTAGCCTATAATAACAGTATTGTGAGAATTAAATAAAATAATGTAACCTAAAATCTTTTCTGGAACAAGATAACAGATTATTATAAATATTACTGATACAATTAAATGACAGATCTTATGAATATTATTGACATAATTAAATAAAGGACTTGGCCCATTATAGATGCTCAATAAATCAGAATTATGCAGATGGTAACTTTGAACTCTAAAATAAAATATAATTATTCACACATTCTTATTTATCTATGACTTGGATCTACATACAAGGGTACATAAAAAATTCATGGAAAATTGAAATAAAACATAAATTTATCTTGAAGCAAACAGTTTTGGAATCTATGCTTACCACACAGGCAGTTTTAAAATTTTACACTCTCATTCAAACCCTTGTTTACCACTAAACCATTTCTTAAGGAAAAATTGAGAAACGAGAGTTGGATAAAGGTAAAAGGAAAGATTACAGACTGGAGGTGGCAGAAATGATTAAAAGGATGAAGAAAAGCGTTTGTTTGCCTCGGGAGCTGTACAGCTGTTGAGCTCTGAATGTTTGTCAGGCTAGAGGTTAAAAAAAGGAGAAATGCAATCAGAGCCTTGCCCCTGGCTGGCAAGGCAGTGCTGAGGGCATTTCCTTCCCTCTGTGAACGCTCTGGCCCTAGTCTATGATCTACAGTAAAGCAAATAAACAATCACCACTTGGTTTCCTATTGGCACTAGGGTGCGGAGGGGTGGAGATGGGCAGGTAAGGATGATCTAACTTGAAAAACTCCCGGATAGAGCCCTAATTTACTGATCTTCCTGGGCCTATCCTTTCTTCTCATAAAACACAAGTGTTTGTACCCTGGTTTCAGAACAGGAGTTTACAAGATTTTTTTTTTCTTCCTTTGACCGAAGAACTAAGGAAAGAAGAATGGGGGAGCAGGTTTTTATCAGAATACCGAGTTATAAGGTGAAAGGTCGTAAACAACTCTGTCCAGGAGGCCTCCATTTCAGAACACGCCTTGGCTCCAGGCCTGGTAGTGCAGCGGCTGCTGCCAAAACAGTCTCTTGGCATTCAAGGGAACTTGGGCACAACACAGAGCAAACAAGTGGTCTGTACTGAGCTCTGCAAAATGGGAAGACTGAAGAAACTGGAGCCTCAGAGAAACAGAACGAGAGAGACTTGCCATAGGACTTTAAACATTTAACAATTCAGACCTTATACACATGTCCTTATACATACATTATCAACATTCCCTTGTCTCTAATATGTACCAATTCAATACCATTCTGATCCATTACTGGAATCTTTCCCTCCTCCTATTCCCTCATAATTTATGTATTTACATAATGTAAATATAGCGATGTTGAGTCATCTGTTTCGTTGTAATTGATGTTTCATATTTATATATACTTCCATATTGAACTAAAAGTACTCCAGGAAGCCACAGTTTTTAACTTTCAAAATTTAGAGTCTCAACTACTCTGTCCCCAGTACCTCAGTCAACAGTGTTGACCAACTCAAAACAAATCAAGCCTAGTTGGTTAACTTTCTAGAACAGGGCGCCACCTCAAACCCACACACCCGAAGGATCAACATGTTCCTGGGGTTTGATACAGTATGTGTATGTGTGTTTCAACACAGTTTTCATGTCTTACTCTTGAGCTTGCTTAATACTGGGGTTGAGTTGTAACTTGTTAGCCTCAGGGTGTCAACCCAATTAAGGTGTATGATGAAGGAACAGCAGTGAATAGCGTTCTTTTTGCTGAAAGGGTAGGATTTCTACACACTCACGGGCTTCTTATTTACTTCCTCGTCTAAACCTTGGGGACATTATCTTCCTCTTTCCAGCCTGAGAAATGAGGTAATGTTCTCGTGACACCCCAACAGATAATGTGAGGGTTCTGTGAATCAAAGAAAAGAGAACTCCAGTTCTGCACACAAGTTGTTGTTATTACATTTAAGAACAAGTTCTCGGGAGTTAGCTCCCAAGGCCTTTTACATTGAGCAGGGAAAACGCCACCTGACAGCCAACTGAAATCAACACAAAATGAAATCGGGGCTCCCTTTAGCTTGACCTGTGCCCTGTGACCACCCTTCTTTCTCTTTCTTTTCTGATTTCCAAAAGCTTGTGGGGGTTCGGGGTGAGGGGAGCCATTTAAAGCACAGGAAACTGTTCCTTCCAACAGGGGTATGGCTAGCTCTACACCGACACTTCTATTATGGCCATCTTTCTTGCTTTTCACCAGCGTGAAGGCTGCGTGGGGCAACAGATTTACGGAGGTGCCTATGATTTCGTAGGCTGGAGGAGTCGATGAAGAGCAGAGGGAAAGTAGCTCATGAAGAAAGGGAAACGTGAAGCATCCTTTCTTTCCCCCATTTTATTTTTCTTTCCTGGAGAAGGAGGGAGGGAGAGTTTATCAGACTGATGGCCATACCTCACTAGGCGGTAATGAGGTAAGCGGGGAACACAAACAAAGTGTTCCCCGACTCTGCAAGTAGAAACTGAAGAGATGAGGGGATAAGCAACAGGATGTGCACACGCCCTGTTTCCGTTCCAGAGAACAGAGAGAACAGAAAGGAGGGTACACGCGACCAGGAACAGCGTAGCCCACGGTCACAGAGCCCCCCGGGGCGGGAGAGGGTCGGAGCGGGCACCTCCGACCCATACACCGACGTCCAGAAAAGACTGAAGAGGGATCCGAATTGTGACTTTTCGTGAGAGACAGCAGCGTTTGTTTTTTCATTAAAGATGCGGCGCCAAGAGCAGAGAGGGGGACTTCCTGACAGTAGTAACAGCCGCACTCTCTGCCCTCTGTCCCAATCCTTAGGTATTCTTGGAGCAAAGGGATTCTTTTTCACAGACTTGCGACTTGTGCGCCAGGAGTAAACACTCGCCTCTAAATTAACTGCACTGGCTAAGACTAGGCATGAAATTCCCTCATAAGCACTTTTTCCTTTTACCACAAAAAGCCGCAGCCAGACCAGAAGCATCCACACCCGCCCTCCGACGCCCACTTGCCCTACAAGGCTTCAGGGCAATAGGGACCCTCCTCCCAGCCCGCCCGGGAGAAACCGCTAGGACGCCCACCACCCTCTCCGCCCGCCTCGCTCCTCCGCCCCCTCCTCCCCGCGCCGCCCGCCGCCGTGCACAACAACCATTTTCCCCGCCAGGAGCACACCGTGTCCACGCGCCGCTGTGAGCTCGCTGATTGGGCAGGCTGCTGGTAAACAAGGAGCAGGCAACCAATGAGAGAGCTGTGCACGAGGGCAGCACGAGCTCCTAGGCCGGCGCTCGCGTGGCTCCGCCAGCCCCACAACTATATAGAGCAGTTTCCGGCTCGTGGGAGAAACCTTTCTCTGCTCTTTTCACAGGGGCTGCTGTTAGCCTTCCCGGCGAGAGCGCCTCTCCAGCTGTTAGGGAAAATAAGAAAAGAACTTGTTTTTTTAAAATCTCTTGGCAGCTTAGAAAATTCTGGACACCTTTTCTAAAACTTAAGATTCATCTGTTGCTTGTGTTTTATTTTGTGTTTAAACACAGCCTGCCTAAGGACACTCTTATTCCTTAGGAAGAGTGAAATAATCTTAACTTACTGCAAAAAAGTTTGGATTTGGGGCTGTGGGTACCCCGTGCCTCGTTTTTGACTTGGGAGTCAACTCTGCCCCATCATGGTGATGTTCAAGAAGATCAAGTCTTTTGAGGTGGTCTTCAACGACCCCGAGAAAGTGTATGGCAGTGGGGAGAAGGTGGCCGGCCGGGTGATAGTGGAGGTGTGCGAAGTCACTCGGGTCAAAGCCGTCAGGATCCTGGCTTGCGGAGTGGCTAAAGTCCTCTGGATGCAGGGGTCCCAGCAGTGCAAACAGAGCTTGGACTACCTGCGCTACGAAGACACCCTCCTTCTGGAGGACCAGCCCACAGGTAAGCGGCCTGGCTCCTCGCTGGAGGGTAGAAGCTGGTTGGGGAAGATAATTGAGTAAGTGGGGCAGATACGAAATGTTTTAAGTTCCTTTATTTGGTTTGGTTTAGTTTATTTTTTTGTTTTGTTTTGGGAACACCCCCACACCCTCCAGAAAGGGTGATCTGTACTGTTTTGGGGGGATTCTGTGCTGTGAAGGTGATAGGGAGGGTATTCCCCCAGATGTTTAAAGATTTCTGTGTGCATAAATTGCTTATTGTTGGCTTGCTTGCTGTTGGACATGTTAGTAGGGTAACTGCCCTGCCTTTCTACATTGGAGGGCTTTGCAACAAAATGCATCAGGGTCTCTCATTGAAGAATACAAGGGAAGAAAATGGGAGGACTAAGATACCTTGCATGCTGCCCGAATGTCCCTTATCACACAGGTGCATTTTAAGTGTAACATAAAACCTAATGGTTTCTTGCTTTTCTCTCTCTTCAGGTGAGAATGAGATGGTGATCATGAGACCTGGAAGCAAATATGAGTACAAGTTCGGCTTTGAGCTTCCTGAAGGGTAGGCATTAGCTCCATGCATCTTTGGGTCTTCTAACAATCTCGCCCTTCTTTGATACCTTAACTGTTCATGGAGAGCTTTTTAAAAATCATTGTTTACTTTTTCCTGACACAGGCCCCTGGGAACATCCTTCAAAGGAAAATATGGTTGTGTAGACTACTGGGTAAAGGCTTTTCTTGATCGCCCCAGCCAGCCAACTCAAGAAACAAAGAAACGCTTTGAAGTGATGGACCTGGTGGATGTCAATACCCCTGATTTAATGGTGAGGCTCATTTTAAGAGTCAGTTCTCTTGGGTCACAGGAGTGGTACCTAATTATATTAGGTGTTCTATTGAGGCATCTCAAAACCTCTTTTTCCCTCCCCTTCTCCATAGGCACCTGTGTCTGCTAAAAAGGAGAAGAAAGTTTCCTGCATGTTCATTCCTGATGGGCGAGTGTCCGTCTCTGCTCGAATTGACAGAAAAGGATTCTGTGAAGGTAAAAACCTAATGCTTAGAATGGGTAGAAGAGTACAGCAGAAATGTGGGTGTGGCTGCAGGACAGGATGGGACAGAGGAAGCATCTGAGATGGTGCTGAGGATCAGTTGATAATGTTGCCTTCCTTCTCATGGCTAGGTGATGACATTTCCATCCACGCTGATTTTGAGAATACATGTTCCCGCATCGTGGTCCCCAAAGCGGCCATCGTGGCCCGCCACACTTACCTTGCCAATGGCCAGACGAAGGTGCTGACTGAGAAGTTGTCATCAGTCAGAGGCAATCATATCATCTCAGGGACATGCGCATCATGGCGTGGCAAGAGCCTTCGGGTACAGAAAATCAGGCCTTCCATCCTGGGCTGCAACATCCTTCGAGTGGAATATTCCTTACTGGTGAGTAGGGTGAATCCTGATGATGTGCTCCAGCAGTCATGTGTTCCCTAGACCTCTTGTCTAATAAACTGTCATCTTCCTTCTAGATCTACATTAGTGTCCCTGGCTCCAAAAAAGTCGTCCTTGACTTACCACTGGTCATAGGGAGCAGGTCAGGTCTGAGCAGCCGGACATCCAGCATGGCCAGCCGAACCAGCTCTGAAATGAGTTGGATAGATTTGAACATCCCAGATACCCCAGAAGGTGAGCAAACTCCAATGTGTTCTCCTCCCCTCTGCCCGGCTTGGGTTTGTAAAATGGCTGTGACCCAGTGTTATTTTTGGTCAGGCTGCTTACCCCCCGTGTTTCTTCTTTCTAGCACCCCCTTGCTATATGGATGTTATTCCTGAAGATCACCGTTTGGAGAGTCCCACCACTCCTCTACTGGATGACGTGGATGGCGCTCAAGACAGTCCTATTTTCATGTATGCTCCTGAGTTCAAGTTCATGCCACCACCCACTTACACAGAGGTGAGAACTGTCATTTGTACTATTCATTTGTTGTAAGGCCTCTGTAGGAAATTGACTTGGAGTGTTACACAGGTTCCTTAGTTCTTCCACGTACTAAAATGGTCTCTTCTTTCTTCCTCCCAGGTGGATCCCTGCATCCTCAACAACAATGTGCAGTGAAGAAGAGTGCGGAAGAAGAGCAGCTGTACCCACTTGTTTCTTTCTGTCTCTCTTCCTGGACTGGTTTTTCAGAGACTTAGTCTCTGCACTGGGGTGTGGGTCCTCCCCAGCCTCTGACCTCCTAATGTAGGAGGTGATCAGCAGGCAATCTCTTGGGCCTTAAAGGTGCAGACTCGTCGTCAGCCAGCACAATGTGATACAGGAGTGTTTGCTGAGTGGGTTTGAAAAGACAGTTCCGAGCGATTCAGGCCCAGCCTGTTTTCTCAGATGTTCTTGAGGCATTTCACTAATTGAGTCAGGGATGTAAATGGCCTTTTGGTGAGGTCTTCCCAGGGTGGTTTGGGAGAGACAGTAGTTCGTTGTAACAACATGAGACCTTGAACTAACGTGCCACGTGAGATGGAGTCATTTTAGCAAAGTGGCAAAATGAAAAGAATCATGGCCAAAACTTTGGGAAGAGGAGGTTCTTAAATTCAGTGTTTCCCTTTTTCCTTTAATGGGAAATAAAAACCCTGCAGGGCTGATTTCGTTTGAGCTTTGGAGAGAACTTCCCTGTGAATTAAAAGAAGCTGCTGTAAGGTTATCTTTGCTTAGAATGTACTTTAACCTGGCTTAAAGCAGTAGTAACTATGCTCCACCAAAGGTCTTCAAAGCCATTTTTAGAGCCTATTGCACTGTGACTCCTATGGAAACATTTTCATATAGGAGAATGTTTTTCTTTTTATGTGACTCCTTGGAATTGATTCTAAGGTGATACTCTTAGCACTTTAGTTCTGTCAAACATTTTTTTTTCTTCTCATTGCAAATTAAGCTACAACTGATCTATGTCTCTAGGGATAAGCACAATGGCCAAAAAAAAAAAAGTTAGAGACTTTGTCCCAGTGTACAGAATGACATAATTCTGACACTCTAATCCTATGAAAAGGTTGCTGTTTTATAAAACCTTGTCCACTGTGACTCTCCAAACCTAAGGCGGAACTCTGCATCAGAGGGCCTCCAGACACTGCCGCGAGAAACTGGAGGGCGAGTCTTCACTCAGGTCCTCTGCACCCTTAGCGTTTGGTCAGTCCACATCAGCCATAGCACTTTGTTCGCTATCCTGTGTCAGAGCACTGAGCTCCACCCGTTTCTGAGAAATATAGCCAGAAAGTATGTGAGCTGAAGGTGTTTCACTTTGTGTTTTTGTATTTTAATTGTGTATCTTTTTGTATGATAAAATCTATATTTTGTACTTAACCAAATATATTTTTCACCCCAGGTGGGGCATTTGTAAAAAATAAAAAATTTTTAATGGCAAAAAAAGTGTTTTTCTTCTTGTCTGTGAGTCGGCATCGGAGCAGTTCTTAGAAGGCATCCTAAAACAACTTTCCCCCGCTTCACAAAAAACTCCCCGAAAACTTGTGGAGGGAACACTTCGCTGTTGACCCTGAAGTCTGTGGGGGCTTGGGGATGTGAAGAGAGAAGGAATTGGAACCAGTCTGATCTTCCCGATTTACCAAAGAACTGTAGTGGGAACTGCTGGTGGGCGAAGCTCGTTCACACATCCGTAGCTAATCATTACTCAGTTCATGGATTCGAGGCTACAAGGTTCATGAGGAGATTGGGAGAGAGGGTCGAGGCTTTTCTTTTCATAATGGTTTCATCATAGGGTTTCTTCCCAGTATAAACCTGGTTTACTTGGTTTATGTACTGACAAGAATAACTATCCAAGACTTCTCAGAGCTTACTTAGAAGTGTCAAAATCTTTGGAAGCAGCTACTTTTTTTTTTTTTTAATTTCTGTAGTTTGTAGCCTACAATTTAACCCAGTGACTGCTGAATACGCAACCCTCCGCTCAATTAGGATACGGCTTGGCAGTTTCTGTGTCTTCCTTAGGGGTATAACAATAGGCTGATCTCGTGATTTCACTTTAATTGATTTTTGAGAAATTCTGAGATGGCAGAGAGTAACATATAATACTTGGTGATTTAGATCTTCTGACACAGGTGTAGTCCTGACCATCACTTTGGTTTTTTATGGGTTTCCACATACTAATTCCTAATACTGGGCTCCCAGAGTTCTATATAAAATCGGTGTGAATTGAAACACAAAGTGAAGTTGATCCTTTTCCACTGAATTGTTTGTTTTTCATTCTCTGTAACTTGCTATCTTCTCCTGGCCCTCTTTGACTCTGTTTTTTCATTATCAAAGTATCATTCTCTAGTGCTCCCTGTCGCTATGGTGACTGCACCCCACCCCTTCCTCACCTGTTCAAGAATTTTTAGTGGCACCCCCCTTTGGAATTTGTAACCAGGAAATTAGGTCAAAGTTGATGGAAAAGTTTTTACCTGCAGCTTGTTTTCCAGGGACTGAAGGGTAGAGCAAGGACAAGAGCCGCACAGAGGGCAAGACAAAGGGTTGGAGAGACGGAGAGACTATTTGAGGCAGGAGCACTGTTGGCATCGACAGTCTGGCCACTGATACCTGATGCGAAAAGGGAATGGCAGGGAGAGGACACATAGCTAACACCATGGTCCCTTAAGGGACCATGATGTGTGCATCCCCTCCTGATACCCTAATACCCCAATCCAGCCCCGACCTCTAGAACTTTCTATGACGACAGAAATGTCCTGTATCTGTGTTTTCCAGCACAGTAGCTACTAACCACACATGGCTACTTACCTCTGAAATGTGGCTACCTTGACTGACGCACTAAATTTTTAATAACAGTTTCGTGTGACTGGTGACTGTGGCACTGAGCAGTGCAGGAAAACCTGAGGCAGGAAGCAGCCGCTAGAGCTGTTCCGCAGGAAACCCATCCCTCTGAGAGGGCGCGGAAGGCTCCACACTGCTTCCTTCCACGCACAATTCCAGCTCACCCCGGGACGTTTTCTGCATTAACTCGCTGAAGTACACTTCCCTGGTGCTGGCGCAGCTGTTTCCCCACTTGAGTGGGTGGATATTTGGGGGCTTATTTTCCCACGCTCTTCTCACGTGCCTCTCAATTTTTAAGAAGCTGTACCCTTCATAGACACACGTAGCCATTAGAGGAGAGTTAGTTCTGAGTATCATTTATTCATGAGGTCCACTCTGGTTTAGGAAGATCTGAGACAAGTCAGAAAGAAAACTAAAGAAATAAAAGAACTAAAGGAAATTAATTAACATGAAAAGGCAGGTAATTCCAAACCCGGGAACTTGGCCACCCTGATACCTCTGAAAAGACTGGAAATAAGATCTCGCTTGGCTTGAGCATTGGAGAGAGGATCTGACAGAGCATATGGTTAGCGAAGACCAGTCACACAGAAGCCAATGGACATGAAGCGCAGTGAAGCTGCGGTCTCTGCCTGATTCTTTCAGCAGACTGCAGACCCTCCTAGAGTCTTTCCTCCGACCACCTGTAGTGTTGGGATGCTTAAGGTAGAAAGGAAAATGTTTTACTGACCCTCCAGAGGCCACAGTACATGACCCAAGCACCCTGACTACAACAGTTCTGGATTGGGAGACCATAAGATGTTGTTCTTTTTTGTTCTGACCGCACATCCACCTCCATTTCCTAAGTTGAAAAACTATTTCAGAGATGGCTACCCATCCTAAGTTTGCAGGTCCTCACCCAATCAGTGAGTGTAGAACCTGGAAAATGTTTGGGGATTAGCCTTCCTATACTATTAAGGAGAACAGGGATAGTGTTGTAGGTAAGCACATGAACCCTATAGCCAAATTTTCTAAATTCAAGTCCTGTTCCTACTGCTTAAAAAGCTGTGTGACCTTGGGAAGGTTGTTAAGTCCTTCTGTGCAAAGTTCATTTGTATAATAGGGAATAATAGGGGCCACATAACAGGTTAAGCCTACCCCTGCAACACTGGCATGCCATGTAGGTGCCAGTTTAAGACCCAGCTGCTCCTCTTCTGGATCCACCTCCCTGCTAATGCACTTGGGAAAGCAGTGGTAGATGGCTTAAGTCCTTGTGCCCCTGCACCTGCATGGGATACCCAGAAGAAGCCTCCTAGCTTCAGCCTGGCCCAAACCCAGCTGTTGTGGCCATTTAGGGAATGAACCAGCAGATGGAAGCTCTCTCTCTGTCTCTCCTTCTCTCTCTGTAACTCTGATTTTCAAATAAATAAAAACTTAAAAATTTTTCTCTTAAATAGGGAATAACAATAGTACCTACTTCAGAAGACTGTGAGGATATAAAACATATATGTAGGGCAGGTGCTGTGCAGCAAGTTAAGTCACCACTCGGGATGCCCACATCCACATCAGAGTGCCTCGGATCGAATCCCATCTCCACTTCTTCTTCATTTCAGCTTCTTGCTAACGCACCTGGGAGGCAGCAGGTGACAGCACAAGAACTGAGTCCCTTCCAGCCATGGAGGAGACCTGGGTGGAGTTCTTGGCTTGGCTGGGCCCGCTCAGGCTCCTGCCACCATTTAGGGTAGTGAATCAGCAGATGGAAGATTCTCTCTCCCTCTCCCTCTCTCTCTCTCTCTCTTTCTGCCACTCTGCCTTTAAAAACAAACAAACAAAAAATATATGTGAAGTGTTAGTGTTAGAACAATGGCAACTGGTTAGAACATGGCTCACTTGGTTAATCCTCCGCCTGTGGCACCAGCATCCCATATGGGTGCTGGTTCTAGTCCCAGTTGCTCCTCTTCCAGTCCAGCTCTCTGCTGTGGCCTGGGAGCACAGCTGAGGATGGCCCAAGTGCTTGGGCCCCTACACCCGCATGGGAGACCAGGAGGAAGCACCTGGCTCCTGGCTTCGGGTCTGCGTAGCTCCAGCCATAGCCATTTGGGGAGTGAACTAATGGAAGGAAGACCTTTCTCTCTGTCTTTCTCTCTCACTGTCTATAACTCTACCTGTCAAATTGAAAGAAAGAAAGAAAGAAAGAAAGAAAGAAAGAAAGAAAGAAAGAAAGAAAGAAAGAAAGAACAGAACAATGGCAACTAAGTGCTTGGTACCTACAATAAAAGAGGGAGGAGTGGGCATTTGGTGCCACTGCTGGGACGATGCAGGGGACACTTGCATCCCCCATCAGAATGTCTGAGTTGGAGTCCTGGCTCCACTCCTGATTCCAGCTACCTGCTAATGTACACCCTGGAGGCAGTGGTGATGGGTCAAGTATTTGGATCCCTGCAACCCATATGGGAGATCAGGATTAAGTTCCTGCCTCCTGGCTTCAGCCCAAACCCAGCCATTGTATTCACTTGGGGACTGTACCAGCTGATGGAAGCACTCTCTCTCTCTCTCTCTCTCTCTCTCTCTCTCTCTCTCCCCCCCCCCACTCCCCTCCTCTCAAATAAATTAATAAAAATTTTAAAAAGGCCAGCGCCGCGGCTCAACAGGCTAATCCTCTGCCTTGCGGCGCCGGCACCCTGGGTTCTAGTCCTGGTCAGGGCACTGGATTCTGTCCCGGTTGCCCCTCTTCCAGGCCAGCTCTCTGCTGTGGCCCTGGAGTGCAGTGGAGGATGGCCCAAGTGCTTGGGCCCTGCACCCATGTGGGAGACCAGGATAAGCACCTGGCTCCTGCCATCAGATCAGCGCGGTACACCGGCCAAAGCACGCCGGCCGCGGCGGCCATTGGAGGGTGAACCAATGGCAATGGAAGACCTTTCTCTCTGTCTCTCTCTCTCACTGTCCACTCTGCCTGCCAAAAAAAATTTTTTTAAAGAAAATGCAAAGACATATTCATCATCACCTCACATCCCAACCACAGCTCTCTCTCGGACCTATCTGATAAGGCCTCTCTCCCTTTTCTCCTCTTGATTTCCTTCCTGTGTTAGGGAAACAAGATAATCCTGGGAAGACACCAGTATATAGGAGCTGACTCAGCCTGGAGTTAATATGGCAGGGGAAGGCAGTTCACTGCTGGGATTCTCCTCCCTCCCTGGGCCAGCACAGGCCTTCTATACACACACTCGGCATCTCATGGTACAGATCTGGGAGAACCAGGGTTTTCTCTTTCACACTCCTGGTGTGCTTCCCAGGCCCGTGGATTAAGCCTGTCACCTTCTGGAAATTAACTGCGCTTTCTTAACTTTGTAGGATGCAACTTCAGGGAAAAGCTTCCAGTTGGCATGATAAACTAAGAAACAGAAAGTGCTGGATTCACAACGCTACACTACAAAATGTCTTTTTCCAAGGTCTTGTGTCTCCTTTGACGTTCTTCCCTGAGGTGGACTAGACTGAGTAGCACAAAGGTCACTGGCAGTGAGCCCACTGATGAGGCCTGGCTTAGCCTCGTTAGGCTATTCTTGTTCTATCCTTAACTTTCCTTCGGGTTGACCCTTCCCTACTCTTGGTTGGGCCTGTTACATAAGAAGGAAAGAATGGAAAGACTCTGAAGACTAGGATTCTTCTGACTACTGACTGATTGGTCATCTCCAAGCAATGGAATGATGGGAGAAGGAGGATGAGGACAGCGTGAGGACAGGATTATGAATTCCACGTGCCTGGTGTCCTGGGACCTCGAGCTGGGCCCATTGTCAGTCCTTGCTGGGTGATGGAGCTGCTGACTAGACCTCTCCAAGTAAATCAAACGGTCAGTAAACAGGTTCTTGGAAGCGTCTGGCCAAGGGCCCGGCTTGTTTATTTTTAGCTCCCTGTACAGATGGACAGAAAGATTTCAGTCACTAGGAAGGAGTGAGGTGTTAGGGGCATGAGAACTGTGCTCCTCTTACATGGTTCTGTGGTTGGAGACCACTCCCTCTCCACCTCACCTAATTCGACTGCTTCCTGTGTCTACACAGACTCACAGTGAATCCTTTGGCTCCTGTTCTCTTAAGTCTCACTATTCCTGCTCTTTCATGCTTGCCTTACCTTCCAGTTCTGTGGAAACTTAGCTTTCTGTTCAAAACTCCAAATCCCTATAGATCCATTTAGGCTCCATCTTCCCTTGGCCTTCACTTTTTTAAAAAAGTTTTTATTTTAAAAGATTTGTTTATTTGAAAGGCAGAGTTACAGAGAAGTTGAGGCAGCGAGAGAGAGAGAGAGAGAGAAAGAGAGAGAGAGAGGTCTTCCATCCACATGTTCTCTCCCCAAATGACTTCAATGGTCAGAGCTGTGCCAATCCTAAGCCAGGAGCCTGGAGCTTCCTCTGGGTCTCCCACGTGGGTGCAGGGGCCCAAGGACTTGGGCCATCTTCTACTGCTCTCTCAGGCTATAGCAGAAAGCTGGATCGGAAATGGAGCAGCCAGGACTTGAACCAGCAGCCATATGGGACTGCAGCACTGCAGGTGGCGGCTCTACCTGCTATGCCACAGCTTCAGCCCCTGGCCTTCTCTTTAGAATGGATACTTTTTTATATCTAAAGACTACTTCCTCCTCTCCCCCTTGTTTTTTCCTGTATCTCAGAAGCTGTTCTGCTATTGCCTATCTGCTGTGTTGTTGGAGAAGGGAATTCCTGATACAAGTGCTCCAAGATTGATGTGAAGCAGGAGGGGACATGAATTGGGGAAGAGAGATCATTTGTGATTCTTGTTTCTCTTCCTGCATCTTGATTTTAGCAGAAGTTGGTGAACTGAAGCACAGCTGGAGGAAACTCTAAGCCAGAAGCAGCAAACAGAAGGCCCACGGACTTAACCAGCTTGCAGATTCTCAGAAACATTTATAGTTCTTCTCTTTAAAAAATTGAATTGAAGGGACAGCGCTGTGGCCGGCATCCCCTGTGGCCGCTGCTCTACTTCCGATCCAGCTCTGCTATGGCCTGGGAAAGCAAAGGATGATGGCCCAGGTACTTGGGCCCCTGCACCTGCATGGGAGACCTGGAGGAAGCTCCTGGCTCCTGGCTTCATATCTGCTCAGCTCCAGCCATTGCAGCTATTTGGGGAGTGAACCAGTGGATGGAAGATCTCTTTCTGTGTTTCCTCTCTTTGTGTATCTCTGACATTCAAATAAATAAATAAATCTTTCTTTAAAAATTGAATTGATTATAAACATTTAAAATCCATAATTCACTCTAATCAATTGCTCTGGATTCTCTTTAAGAAGTAATTGCACCGGCGCCGCGGCTCAACAGGCTAATCCTCCGCATTGCGGTGCCGGCACACCAGGTTCTAGTCCCGGATTCTGTCCCAGTTGCCCCTCTTCCAGGCCAGCTCTCTGCTGTGGCCCAGGAGTGCAGTGGAGGATGGCCCAAGTGCTTGGGCCCTGCACCCCATGGGAGACCAGGATAAGCACCTGGTTCCTGCCTCCGGATCAGCGCGGTGCTGGCCGCGGCGGCCATTGGAGGGTGAACCAATGGCAAAGGAAGACCTTTCTCTCTGTCTCTCTCTCTCACTGTCCACTCTGCCTGTCAAAAAAAGAAGAAAAGAAGCAACTGCATTTGATTACACTGAGCTGCACTCTTTCATGGCATCAAGCAGCTGGAGCTGAAGGGCTCAGGCAGGCCCTGGGCAGCCAGCTCTTACCTCATGCTTGATGCTCTCTGCTCACTTCTCTGCACCTGTCTGTCTCCTGTACAGGGTGCAGGTCTGTCTTAGGTTGTCACCTCTGCTCTAAGAAGAGCTTCTCAAGCATTTCTTCTAAGATTCAGGACAGTGAACCATTTTTCTCTAAGGCTCCAAAGCATTCCAGAGTAGCCATCATCACAAACCAGAAATGTCTTTGATGTGACTTATATTTTGTATCTAAAAAGCACAAATTTTGATCTACCCTGCAAAATATATTTGGGTTGGTTTTAGTATAAAAGTAGTTTATCTCCCCAACCAAATCATTCTTTTTTTCCCCAACGAAATCTTAAAGTAAAACAGACATTGAGAAGATGTGCCAAATGTATTCTATGGCTCCAAATAAACCTTAAAACATCATTGCAAGAATAAGCCAATTTAAGCAACAATGTGTAAAGGCATGACATGACAAAGAGAGGAGATAGAGGTGTGGAGAGCGAGCCGAGAAGAATCTGCAAGATGAGAACGAGTCTGAGCGGGCTCAGCGCTGTGGCCCTGCCTGCGACTCTGCCAGCCCGTAATGGAGTGCTAGACAGAGTTCCCGCCGCTCCACTTCCAAGCTAGCTTCTCTCCACGTGCATGGGAAGCCAGCAGAAGATGGCTCAGTATTTGGGTACCTTCCATCCATATGGGTGACCGGGATGGAGTTCCTGACTTCTGGCTTTGTCTTGGCCCAGACCAGTTGAGGCCATTTGGGGAGTGAACCAGAGGATAAAAGATCTCCCTCTGTTGCTCTGATTTTCACAGAGAGAGACAGAGATCTTCCATCCACTGGTTCCTTCACCAAGTATCACAACAGCTGAGGCTGGGCCAGGCCAAAGCCAGGAGCCCAGAACTCCATCCGGGTCGCCGTGTGAGCGGCAGAGACCCAACCACTTGGGCTGTCTTCTACTGCTTTCCCAGGTACATTAACGGGGAGCTGGATCAGACGTCGAAAAGCCAGAACCTGAACCTGTGCTGATATGTGATGCTGGTACCACCGATAGCAGCTTAACCCATTGTGCCACAACATGGTCCCAATAAATAAATATTTTTTAAAAAAATTAGTCTGAGTGATGTCTGCCTCCTGGTCCCAAGATCCTCAGTCTGGCCTGTCCCAGTCCAGTTCCTGGGAAGTTGGAGATATCCCTGATCTCTCCGGACAGGTGTTAGAGTAGTGGCTCAGCGTAGAAAACAAGACCCAAAAGAGGAGCTAAGCCAAGTAAGGGAGAGGTGAGGGGCTGTGCGCAGCCAAGTGTGGTTGGACAGGAAAGCTGTCCAGGTGCCAGGAAAGAGGCTTGGAGAAAGGAAACGGAGGACTTCGGAAAGGGCTGGTTAGCGTTTGCCCTTTCTCCCACTAGGCCCTTCTTTGTTTCACTTCCTTTCACCACTCTGCCTGACACAAAAGAGGTAAAAGCATTAACTTGGTGACCTCAAGAGATGGAATTTCTGCTCCAAAACCTACATCTCCAGCTGTAGCAGAACATACAAAGAATGAGCACCAGGGCTGCTTTCCTGTGCAGCCTGGCCTCCACCGTTCTCCCTACAATCTGCGTCCCCAGTTTAGGTGGGCTTCTCCCCCTCCACCTCGAACCAGCTCCCTCCTATTCCAGGACTATCAGCGCTGCCCTGCGAATGACAAAGAATGTTAGAGTCAGAATTTAGAATCTGGATCTTTCTGCTCTCCTAAATTGTACGTGGAGAGAGATGGAATCACACAATGAGGATCTTTCAGGAAGGGGCAAGGCTCTAAGTTCTGAGGCATACATCCAAAGCTGAGGATCCTGGGAGGAGGGAGATTTGAGGATGGAGAATAGCCCCAGACTCCATGGGGATAGCAGTCATGGGGATAGCAGCCCTCCCGGCCTGGATCAGGACTGGATCTGTGGAATCCTGGATTTTTTCCTCTCCTGTCCTGCAGTCAGGGTTGGATCAGCATCTTCCCACTGACTCCCACTAGGGTTGCCTTGGGACGAGGATGACCCTCTCTTCCCTCTAGGATACAAAGAGGCAAATTAAGGCCTGCTGGATTTAGGCAAAGTCTTGTCTTTCCTTTTTTTTTTTTTAAGATTTATTTTAGAGGCCGGCGCCGTGGCTCACTTGGTTAATCCTCTGCCTGCAGCACTGGCAGCCCATATGGGTGCTGGTTCTAGTCCCAGTTGCTCCACTTCCAGGCCAGCTCTCTGCTGTGGCCCGGGAGGGCAGTGGAGGATGGCCCCAGTGCTTGGGCCCCTGCACCCGCATGGGAGACCAGGAGGAAGAACCTGGCTCCTGGCTTCGGATCAGCACGGCGCTGGCTATAGCAGCCATTTGGGGGGTGAACCAATGGAAGGAAGACCTTTCTTTCTGTCTCTAGCTGTCAAACTAACAAACAACAACAACAACAAAAGATTTATTTTATTTATTTGAAAGACAGAGCGAGAGCAAGAGTGAGAGCGAGAGAGCAAGAGAGAGAGAGAGACCATCCACTGGTTCACTCAATTGGCTGCAGTGGCTGGAGCTGTGCTGATCTGAAGCCAGGAGCTAAGAACTTCTTCCAGGTCTCCCATGCAGGTTCAGGGGCCCAAGGACTTGGGCCATCTTCTACTTCTTTCCTAGACCATAGCAAAGAGCTGGATTGGAAGCAGAGCAGCTGGGACTAGAACCGGTGCCCAGATAGGATGCCAGCACTGTGGGCCAGGGTTTCAATCCGCTGTGCCATAGCGCCAGCTCCCAAAGCCTTTTCTGAGGCAATGCCAGGAAACTAGAACTCCTTATTTTCAGCTCTGTGGTCCCAAATGACCTTGGGGAAAAGGCAGACTTCAGTTGGGGAAAGGTCAGTAGAGTAGAAGTCTCCCCTGGTCTGGCCAAATTAGCTAACTGAGCAATTCTGTCTAGACAATTTCTCTTTTCTGTCTTCTGGTCAAATGTGACATACAAGGGCCCTTTAAAAATTCATGGAAAAATTGAATTGAAAGATGTTGTTTTTGGTGCAAAATATTTTGAAATCCATGCATTTTTTTTTAAGAAATATTCATTTGAAAGGCAGAGTTACAGAAAGAGAAGGAGAGACAGAGAGATCTTCCATCCACTGGCTCACTCCACAAATGGCACAATGGCTGGCGTTCTGCCAGGCCAAAGCCAGGAGCCAGGAGCCAGGAGCCTCCTCTGGGTCTCCATGTGGGTGCAGGGTGATGCTTTCTCAGGCGCATTAGCAGGCAGCTGGATTGGAAGTGGAGCAACCGAGACATGAGCCAGTGCCTGTATGAGCTGCTGGTGTTGCAGGCAACAGCTTAGCCCACTACGCCACAATGCTGGCTAGATTTTAAATAATATGCACTTTCCTTTTTTTTTTTTTTTAAGATTTATTTATTTATTTGAAAGACAGAGTTATAGAGAGAGGGAAAGACAGAGACAGAGGTCTTCCATCCGCTGGTTCACTCCCCAGATGGCTGCAATGGCAAGAGCTGCACCAATCTGAAACCAGGAGCCAGGAGCTTCCTCTGGGTCTCCCACGTGTGTGCAGGGGCCCAAGGACTTGGGCCATCCTCCACCACTTTTCCAGACTATAGCAGAGAGCTGGATTGGAAGAGGAGCAGCTGGGACTAGAACCATCATCCATATAGAAAGCTGGTGCTTCAGGCCAGGGCTTTAACCCACTGTGCCACAGCGCCAGCCCCAATAATATGCACTTTTATGATCTTTTTAAAGATCCTTCATATGTATACATTTCAAAATTTTTGCACAAATAATATTTTAAATTCCATTTTCCATGAACCTTTTAAAGTACCCTCATATAAAAGGAGATAGCAGCTCCCACCCTCCTAACCTCTTCCTTGGCCACATACCTATTGGTGGCCTGCTTGATTTGAGTTCTAGCCTGCAGATGGTGACCTTGAACTCTGCTTCAGCGTTTGACTCCTTTCTTGCTAGTTGACAAAATTGCTGATCTTCCTGCTACTTGGCTGAAGCAGTTCTTGGAAATGACTGGCTAGCTGCCTGAGGTATCTTTAGCCTGCCTGGGCTGAAAATAGGGTGGGGAAATCCAGTGGATGGCAGGAGTTCAGCAAAAGTGGATGTGTCCTGCCTTTGTTCTCAGAAGCATCTGGACTTTTGTGGGTAGATCTGGACTTTTGTGGGTAGATCGCTATCATCCTGCGGTGTGGGAGCTAGAAGTCCTCCTAGCTGCCATCTGTCCAAATTCACGTTTCACACATGAGGGAGCTGATGCATGCAGACTCACAGGACTTTCCCAAAGGTACAAAGCGACGGAGCGGTGAGGCTGGATCATAAGAGGTGCTTTGTCCAAATGAGGTAGCAGTTTTTCCACTTGGCTTGGTTCCTAACGAGTCTATACCTACAAGCCCCTCTTCCTCTCTTTCAAAGCTCAAACTGCAATAGAAATGCATCAAGGAAAGGAACCACCTATGCTTAGTCATCCTTTCCCCTTGACCTCTGACCTTCTGTTTTCTTTGCTTTCCACTCCCAGTAGAAATTACATGTTGTATCCAGGGCTCCCAGTAAGACCGCCCTCAAACCGCTTGAGTCCTAGAGCGTGTGTACAGATAGACCCCTCTCTCAAGCTGCCTGCCCAGAGTGAGAGGGGACCAGGAGGCTAAGGATGGATCACAGGGCAAGGAAGGGCAGGATTCTTGCCATAGACCTGATCCTGCTGGGGGCCAGCGCAGCCCAGGCTGTGGGTTTGAGAGTGATCTGTTGTTCAGTGTAAACAGGCTGCAGCAGGCTGGCAGCATGAAGGTGAGCAGGTACCGTGTGGGTGCTCTGTTCACAGTTTGTAAGCAGAGCCCCAGGCCCTGACCTCTCAGGTGGTCCCCTGGAGGGAACGGTAGCCCTGACCTGACCTGGGCCCCAGGCGTTAGCCCTCGTCTGCCTGAAAGCACCTTCAGGAAGTTGGGGAAAGGTCCATGGAGACAGCCTAGCTCATAACTGGAACTACTCCAGGATCTGGGGAAGCTGCTGGGTCTCGTGTCTCAGGTTTTGTCCAGCAAAGTCATCTGCCAGAGGGGCAGGAGGCCAGACAGGGCCGAGTCCAAGAATGGCTGCGCTTTCCCACACCTTGTCTTTGAGGGAGCACAACAGATCCCAAGTGGCCACGCCGACCTTTGTCCTCCTTTTCCAGTTGCACATGCAGGGCGGTGGGAGTGGGGATGTGGCCACAGCCCTCCTGTGCTGTCTCTCAGCCGTAACTTTTGTTCTCAGTCTTTTAAGTTCCCAGAGTGGAATTAAATGGGATTTAGTGGGTGGCTGTGCCCCAAACACAGACCAAAGTCCAACTGACCAGGTTAGGACTGGTGTGTGTATGTAAAGAGAAAGGCAAAAGTTAAATTGTCAGAGTCTTTGACTTAAGTGTTTTGTCGGTCTCTCCCTAACTACAACTACAGGCTGAAATATAATTATGGGAAACCCCACTTCGGTCCGCGGGCCCCTCCCAACCTCCACTCACACAATACCTTAGACAGCCAGAAAAGGAAACACGTCAATCATCACCAATTGCTCAATAACTCTGGAATGTTCTGTTTCTATTCTTGTTTCCTTCTCTGCTTTCTTGGCTACTTCTATCCCAGCACCTACCAACACATCCAAATTGGGCTTTTAACGTGCTTTAAGTGGAGCCTCAGCCCCTCTTCATTCTCTGCAATGGGGACAGAAATACCTCGTCTCTATCATTTGACACTGTAGGGATTCAGTCAGGCTGTCTAAGGCACTTAGGGAATTTCTCGAAGGTTCTCCTACATTCTGACTTGCAAATGCTCAGAGAGTTACTATGATAGCATCCCAGATATCTGTGCATGTCTCCTGATTCAGTTCCTATTCTGGACATGCAGCTCGCCCGTGACTGTGGCATGGCAAGTGCCTGCAACCAATCAGCTCACCTAGGGCTTCCTCAGAAGCCAATCAGAGCCTAGGGAAGTGACCTCACCCAAGGGAAACTGTGTGGGCGCAGCTCTATGAGTGTCCCTAAGTCACTCTCCTCCTCCCCACCCATCTTACTTCCTGTAAAGCAACACCGCCTACTCCCCTCCCCCCAGAAGGGAGTGAGAAAGGCTAACTAAATTCCACAAAGGGAAGAAGCAAAAGAGAAACTGCACACACCAGCTTCTGCAGGTGCAGAGTAGGACATGGGGGCCCCCTCTGCACAGACGTGCCTTTCCAGGCTGGCAGAGGAGTGAGTGTGCCCAGGAGTCAGCGCCTCTCCCCTCCTCCCTCCCTGCACCTGGCTCTCTTGACTCTCTCCATAAAAATAGCTGGAACCACTCTTTGTAAATAAGGACAAGGTGAAGGTCAGGTGTGGCTAAGAGAGGGCCTGTGACCTTGTGAGCAGGTGTGAACAGAGGCAATCCCAGCTCTGCAGCCTGGGAAGCGGAGGCTCGGCAGCTGGCAGGGGTGCCGGCAGCAGGGCTGTTTTCCTCGGCAGCTCGCTCTGCAGAGCCCTGCAGATGAGTTCCCTGGCAGCCCAGATTGCATGTATCCTGTCATGGCAGAGAGGAGGAAGGGACAAGGACAGCAGGCCGTGATCCTGTGTTCACACGAGACTCAGATCAGCATCCCTGTCATTCCCCTAACCTCTCCCACCAGGCCTCATCCAGGACAGGGAAACAGATAAAAGGCTTTTATTTAAAAATATAAAACCGGCTCCCACCCCAGTGACCTCTGGCAAGAGTAGTAAAATGGGCTGGGTGTGTGTGTGTGGCTGTCTCAGCTCCAACAAGCTGGGTTCCTCTGTCCGTTCTCCTTACTGGTTTCACACAGTGAGGACGTGGGTCCTCTTCCCTTTCCCCAAGAGAGGAGGTGACACAAAAGTAGGAGGAGGAGAAAGAGAGGAGAGACTGCTGTCCAGCACCACTGTCCACTTGTGGCTCCGGGGACCAAACACAGGTGATCTGGACACTGACCAAATGAGTTCTCATGCACAAAACCAAATAGGGACAGCTACAGCCTGTATCCCACATGAAGGAAGATGTGAGTCCACGCCCTTCTTCAGTATATAGCTTCATCCATATTGTCATCACTGTCACCCCCAAAATCCTCTCCATTGTCAAAATATGACATGATGTAATCAGTTTCCTGAAATGAAAAAAAAAAAAGTACAATCAGGCATCATCTTGGCATTCTTGCTGCCTGGGTCCCAGGCCCCGTCCCTCCAAATGCCCACCACCCCAAGCCTGCACAGCCCTTCCACCTGCAGCTGGTCTGAGAAGGGCCTGGGGGCAAGGGAAGAGGAGGGAAGCCTCTACTCCGGAGGCAGTTAGGTGTCTCTCAGAACACCTTGGCATAAAGAGCTGAGACCCCAGAGCAGGAGGAGAGGAGGGGATGCCCTTCACCTCCTCATGTTCTTCTTCATCATACTCCTCCTCTTCTTCCTCTTCCTTCTCTTCTTCTTCTTTATCCTCCTCTTCCTCCGAGGTCACTTCTTCTTCCTTCTTCTCTAGGGTCTCGCGTGAAGATGAACAGGAAGAGAGACTCAGATTCAGCTCTCAGAAGGGAAAACTGAGGCACACACAGGCCAAGGGAGAGGGACGGGTGAGGGTCCCAGGAGGTCTCTCGGTGCACTTCCGCCTCACCTCTAGTTTCTGTATTGTTTCCTCCTTATCTTCTGTCGTCTTAGGCGGCCTCTTAGGGAGTAGAATGGGGGGCCCTGGTGGAGAGATCAAAAAGTGAACTATCAGACAGCAATTTTCCTGGCCGGCTGCCTAGCCTACCCTCCTGCAGGGAACATGGCACTCTGCTGCCCTCAAGTGGCTACCACGGCATCTGGCAACAGCGCTCGATTGGGTGGGAATCGGGGAGGCAGGGGAAAGGCCTCCTTGGGCTGGCGGAGGAAACTTCTCCCCGCTCTGTCCGGATACACTCACGCTCCTTCTGTAGCTTCCGCACTCGTATCTTCAGCTCCCGGGGTAGACGTCGCCAGTCTGGGAACAGCAGGCATGCACGCGTTAACGGGACCCTGCCTGGGGTCGCCAGTGACCGGTGACTGACTTTCAAGGACAGGAAGGGTTGGGTCCAAGTTGTTCAGAACAAAACTGGTTGGGACGCCTCCCGGAGGAGCGGGCGTTATAAATGGGTTTCCGGGGTAGACCCTGAGGGCGTTTGGGAGCACAGCCAAGGCTCTGGTTTACAATTCTGGATGGATAGAGGGAGGAGGGTGGCTTGAGATATCGCAAGTGTTTGAAAGAAGGGCAGTGGATGAAGGGCCCAGCACCTACCGGGGTTCCAATCAATGGCATTGTCAATCGGCCCCGACATCTGATATTTGTCCGAGTAACGCTCCACATCTGAGGGGTCAAGGGTAAAGTTGTATTCCTTCAGAGCCCCTAGAACGGGGCTGTTCCTGAGGGCCCAGCCCTCTCAATTCTCAGGAATCAGCAGTCCCCTCACCCCAAACCCAGAGCTTGGGGTGTCAGCCCAAGTGAAGACCGCATCACTTCCAATCTGCAACTTCACCACCCCAAATGACGACGACTTGTTTTCTCCTTTAGCTCAATGCCATGGTTATATTGAGAAGTGTGCTGCAGTGGAGTGGACACTAGGGGACAAGAAACCAGCGTTTTTGTCGGTTCTTTACCCTTTACTAATGGGGTTAACTTAAGGCCTTTCATCTAGGAAAGCACCAGTTGTCAATACACTGAAGTACTCCCAGCTGATAAATATCCACTGTCCCAGGTCTCACAATGGCACTCACTGGGCTCCCTGGCCTCGCTTTAACCCACTAGGCAAGGGTGAGTGCTTCACTCTGAGACATAGCACCAGCCTCCTTCTGACTGGTTGGTGTCTCTAATAATCAGATTGTTAAATTTCTTAACGTATCTCTCCTTTGTACGTGTGAAATGGGATCTTAATATTTAATTTCCCCCTGTCCCGAGGCTTTTGTGAGACCCCAAAACAAACCACAAATACTGTAAAGATACAGAAGGAATTCTAGTCTCCTTGGTTAGTGCATTTCTTGTGTGTCCAGCCCCCGTGGAGGTGAGCAGGGGACGACACCACTGCTCGGTAGGCACCCCAAACGTGATGCTAGCATTGCAACTGACCTCTCTTGGGGACAGCTGGCCGGATGAAGTAGGGGAGTTGCCTCATGGCCCCTCGTAGCTCCTGTTTCAGTGCCAGGACATATTCCCCTTCCTCTCCTGAGGGCAGAGGCACTGGACGGAACTCCAAGGGCTAAGGAGGCAGGGGCAGCGGTCAGCTGAGGGAGAAAGCGGTGCAGTACAAACCTAGGAAGGCCTCTGCTCCTGTTTTAATCCAAAGCCCCTGCTACACAGAGGGCCAGAAGAGGACGGGGGAGTGACACAGCACTGTGAAATCTGGCGATCTAGGGGTGTGAGAAGTAAGGGTAGGTACTTCTTTGTCTGGAAAACATCATCGCTGGGGAACTGACAGTATAGGGTAAGGGAGGGGCAAGAGGAGGATGGTGTTTTGATAGGCAGGGGTCCAGGAATCCAGGGTCATATAGGGTCAACCTGGGGACACGGAAATCTTTGGGAGAGAGGGGAGACACTCACCGGGAAGAGTGGAGAAGGCTGCAAGGTAGGTGGGGGCAAAGCATCCCCCTTCCCAATGCCCACGGCCTCCATGTTGAAGGTCAACTGACCCCGGCCACGACCCCGGCCCCCACCCCGGCTGGCCATGGCAGAGGGGGCCTGGATATTCCGAGATCTTGTGAGAAAAACCTGATAAAGACAAAAACAAAGAGGAAAAAAAAGTACAGGAGAATGGACAGAGGGCCAAGGAGGTAGAAGACACTCAACCTTTTCTCCCTTGGTCTTGAAAATCAACGTCATTCAACAGATTATGAGGGAGAAGACATAGTGCCAGGCCAGGTATTTATGAAAACATCAACATGGATAAGACATGGTCTCAACTGGCCAGATAATTACAATATGGTGTCATTACAGTATAATGAAGTGGGCGATTAGACCCTTGGACAAAATTTTTCTACGTTACTAAGAAAACTTGACCGGCGCCGTGGCTCAATAGGCTAATCCTCCACCTTGCGGCACCAGCACACTGGGTTCTAGTCCTGGTTGGGGCGCTGGATTCTGTCCTGGTTGCTCCTCTTCCAGGCCAGCTCTCTGCTGTGGCCAGGGAGTGAAGTGGAGGATGGCCCAAGTGCTTGGGCCCTGCACTCCATGGGAGACCAGGAGGAAGCACCTGGCTCCTGACTTTGGATTGGTGTGTACACCGGCCACGGCGGCCACTGGAGAGTGAACCAACGGAAAAGGAAAACCTTTCTCTCTGTCTCTCTCTCTCTCACTGTCCACTCTGCCTGTCAAAAAAAAAAAAAAAAAAAAAAGAAAGAAAGAAAAAGAAAAAGAAAGAAAGAAAACTTGAGGTTTATTACTATCTGCATTTTTACATATAAGCTTTGAATTCTTCCTCTCCCTGCCTTTCCAACCCAACCAAAGTCCCAATTCAATCCAATGTAACGAACTTCAGCAAAACATTTACGAAACAAGACAGCATGCAGGCACTGGGCGGGGGGCACAGGGAGGGGTCACCAACCTCACTGTCAACCAGGAGAAAAGAAACACTACTCCTTTTGAGCACCACTTAAAGCACAGACTCTTAAAACTGGAAGCATCCTTGGAGGTCTGCTAGTCCAAACCCTTCGCAGGGTAAGACTACTCTAATTGTGCATTATGCCACTTCTGGGGGCATTTTCCCATGGACAAGGTGTCCATTCTCTCCCAAGGCGGTCCACTCTACTGTGGTCAACTCTGATGAACCCTAAGTTCCTGCTTCTGCTGAACTGAACTCTGTCTCTTGATGTCGGTGCTGAGGAGCCAGGCAGAAACAGCTAGAATGGGTGATAAAATCCCCAAATGAAAATGAAACCTGAAAGAAGTGACATCCCAGCAGCAAACAGTACCCATGTCTTTTTTTTTTTTAATTTTGACAGGCAGAGTGGACAGTGACAGTGAGAGAGAGAGAGACAGAGAGAAAGGTCTTCCTTTTGCCGTTGGTTCACCCTCCAATGGCCGCCGCTGATCCAAAGCCAGGAGCCAGGTGCTTCTCCTGGTCTCCCATGGGGTGCAGGGCCCAAGTACTTGGGCCATCCTCCACTGCACTCCTGGGCCACAGCAGAGAGCTGGCCTAGAAGAGGGGCAACCGGGACAGAATCTGGCACCCCGACTGGGACTAAAACCTGGTGTGCTGGGGCCGCGAGGTGGAGCATTAGCCTGTTGAGCCACAGCGCCGGCTGAGATCTTTGTTTCTAATACCATTTTCCTAGGAAAAGAACCAGGGTTCAGGACTGGGCAGAAAATACACAAGAGACTGAAGCATTTTAAGGTGCCAAAAATGTAAGGATTCACTCAAAGCCACAACAGGGGGCCAGCATCGTGGCGTGATGGGTAAAACCTAAATGCATGTTGGTTCAAGTCCCAGCTGCTCCACTTCTTATCTAGCTCTTGCTATGGCCTGGGAAAGCAGTAGAAGATGGCTCAAGTCCTTGCGGTAAGACCCAGAGGAAGCTCCTGGCTCCTGGCTTCAGATCGGTCAGCTCTGGCCATTGTGGCCAATTGGGGAGTGAACTAGCCAATGGAAGACCTCTCTCTCTCTCTGTGTAACTCTGACTTTCAAATAAATAAATCTTAAACACATACATACACACACACACACACACACACACACACATACAACAGCCATATGGGGCTATGTCAAAAGGCCTCAAGGGCCAAAACTGAAACATTTCTTAATGGCCAATTAGTGATGTAGATACTCCACCCTAAAACAGCAAGAGCATAACCCTCCACTCCTTATATGTGGACTGTGTATGAGAAATTTCACCTGACGCAGTTTTGGAAAGCTGGGGGGCAGGCTGCAGAACAGCTTTGTAGTGGAAAAACCAGATAAACAGTACTTCAGCCAAGTGACCAAGATCAACATCAATAGCCATGAGCTACATTGATAGTGTATGCCCTTAATACGATATGAGGCACGGCACGTGGCCTCGCTTATCATCCTTGCCAGACCCAGAACCCCTGTCTAGTCATGAGAAAAGTATCAGACAGACTCCAGTGGAAGGGCAGTGCTCATCGTATCTGACTACTACTCCCTACCTACCTAGAAACGATCACAGCCAAGAGTAGCTTAAATATCTTGTGGTATCCTGGATGGAATCCTGGTACAAAAAAAAGAGCATTAGGTTAAAAAACAAATAAGTCTGAGTCCAGCATGGATTTGTTACTAATAATGTAACAATTTGGTTCATTATTTGTAACAAAGGTACTATAAGAATATATGATGTTTTTAATTGGGAAAACAAGGCTCACACTGTGGCACAGAGGATTAAGCTGGTTCTAGTCCTGGCTCCTCCACTTCCAATCTAGCTCCCTGCTAATGCAGGCAAAGTAGCAGAGGATGGCCCAAGTGCTTGGACCCCTGCCATTCATCTGGGAGACCCACATGAAGCTCCAGCAGATGGAAGATCGATGTCTCTCTCTCTTTCTCTCTCTCTCTCTCACTTCCTGCCTTTCAAATAAATAAATAAATCTTAAAAAAAATGGGCAAACTGTATGCCAGGGATATAGGGGGACTCTGTTGATTGCCAATAAATAAATCTAAAATGATTACAAACAAATAGTATCTATGAATTAAAAAAAAAACTTGAATCTGAATGCAGAACAGTAATTACTAGAGGCTGGGAAGGGTTGGGGACAGAGGCATTGAATGAACGAGACTGAATCACAGATAGCAGGAATCAGCTCCCAGTGTTGCACGGCAGAGTAGGGTGACTACAGTTCACAACAGATTATTACATATTTTCTGAGCAAATAGAAAAAAGGAGCTCCAAGGCTCCAATCATAAAGTAATGATGAAAAGAGGGAAATATTAATTACCCTGATTCTATCACTACACATTGTATACACCTACTGAAATGTCACACTGTATCCCCTAAATATGTATAGTTGTTATTAAAAAATTTAAAGCATGGTAAATACAAAAAAATTGGAAAAATAACAACAAATAAATGCCACAGTGTACAAAAAGAAATGAGTAACAACTCAAAATTCACCAGTGATCAGTTAGTGAGAGAAAAGATTTAAAAATAATATGTAGAAGGTAATCTAGTTTGTTAAAAACACACATACACCTGAATTAAAAGATTGTTTTTAAAGGATATGCATCAAAAATTAATATGCATGTGAGGTGACTTCTAAAAATTTATATTTTGGGGGCCAGAGCTGTGGTGTAGTGGGTAAAGCCATCACCTGCAGTACCAGCATCCCGTATAGGTACTGGTTTGAGTCTCAGCTGCTCCACTTCCCATCCAGCTCTCTGCTATGGCCTGGGAAAGCAGTGGAAGATGGCCCAAGTCCTTGGGCCCCTGCACCCATGTGGGAGACCCGGAAGAAGCTTGCAGCTCCTGGCTTTGAATCAGTACCACTCTGGCCCATTGCAGCCATCTGGGGAGTGAACCAGCAGATGGAAGACCTCTCTCTCTCTCTCTCTCTCTCTCTCTCTCTCTCTCTGCCTCTGTGACTCTGCCTTTCAAATAAATAAATAAATCTTTTTAAAAAATTTATATTTAAACTTTTTTTCTGGATTGATATAGGTAGTTTTTAAAACTTTTATTTTATTATTAAAAAATCATTTATTTGAAAGGCAGAGTGATAGCAGGAGAAACAGAGAGACAAAAACATCTTCCTTCCACTGATTTGCTCCTCAAATGGCCATGACAGCCAGGGATGGGCAAGGCTGAACCCAGGAGCCCAGGTCTCTCTTGTGAGTGGGAGGGGCCCAGGCACTTGAGCCATACCAGGTGCATCAGCAGGGAGCTGGATCAGAAGCAGAGCAGCTAAGACTCAAACTAATGCTCTGATATGGGATGCTGGTGTCACAAGCAGTGGCTTAACCCGCTACTCCACAACACCAGCCCGGGTACTGCTTTTATTAATAATAGTAAAATACAAACTTAATTTTTAAAAAATATAGTAACAATATAGTACATGAGGATCAATAATTATAACAGGAAGGAGAAGATTAAAAAAAAAATGTGTGTCTGAGGGATCCAGAAAGTTTCAAGCCCAACTGGCACAAAAAACGGGAGGAGAAAAATGGTTGTTGATTGAGATTAAATTACAATCTGTGTGAAAAGAACGTTGGTCAGGTACGTGGCCTGGTGATTAAAGTCTCACATCCCATATCAGAGTACCCAGGTTGGATTCCTGATCTAATTCCAAAAAGTGATGAGTCAAAAAAAGGCCATGAGCTTTGAGGTTAAACAAATCTAATTCCATTTCCACATATTAAATAAATGACCCAAGGATGCAGAGGAAAAAGAAGACAACATTTTATGTAATCCAGGCAATAAACTAAACTGGTTGTTGGGAAACTATAAACAATGCATTTACCCCACTTAGCTCAGGAATTTACAACAACCTTCCCTAGTGTCCACTCTGCACTCTGCTTCCACCAAACAACAGCAACTCTCATGCACTATACCCATTCCCAGTCATGCATGGCTGTGTATTGTGCAAGAAGTTACCAAGAGGCAAGTCTCAACAGACCAGACAGAAAATACTATCAATTATTAACTTTAAAGAAAACAGTACTTGTAGTGGTTAATAACAGATTTCAGTACCAGCTGCAGCATTTCCTATCTCCATTGACTTTGGCAGTTTATTTCTCTCTTCCTGTTTACTCATCCTTAAAGTGGGATTAATAATAGTAATAATATTATTATTACCTTAAGTCAAACAAATATTTACTGAATATTTATTGTTTGCCAAACTGTTTTAGGTGCTACTGATATAGCAGGAAGCAAAAAGAACAAAAACTGTGGCACAGGGGCCTGTGGTGTTAGCATCCCATATGGGTCCTGGCTTGAGACCCACCTGCTCCACTTCCAATCCAGATCCCTGATGATATGCCTACGAAAGCATCAGAACATGGTCCAAGTCCTTGGACCCCCGCACCCATGTGAGAGACCTGGAAGAAGCTCCTGGCTCTTGACTTTGGATTGGCCCAGCTCTGGCCACTGCAGCCATTTGGGGAGTGAACCAGTGGGTGAAAGATACTTCTCTCTGTCTCTCCTTCTCTCTGTAATGCTGCCTTTCAAATGCATAAATCTTTTTTAAAAATCACTCCTATAGAAAAACGGACCAGGGCCAGCACTGTGGTGTAGTGGGTAAAGCCACTGCCTGCAGTGCTGGCATCCTATATGGGTGCCAGTTCAAGTCCCGGGCTGCTCCACTTCCAATCCAGCTCTCTGCTATGGCCTGGGAAAGCAGTAGAAGATGGTCCAAGTCTTTGGGCCCCTGCACCCATGTGGGAGACCTGGAAGAAGCTCGTGGCTCTTGGCTTCAGATCAGCGCAGTTCTGGCCACTGCGGCCATCTGGGAAGTGAACCAGCAGATGGAATATCTCTCCCTCTCTCTCTCTCTCTGCTTCTGCTTTCTGTAACTCTGCCGTTCAAATAAATAAATAAATCTTAAAAAATAAAATGGGCAAAGGACATGAATAGGCAATTGATAAAAGGATAGCCAATAAAATCACACTTCATCTATCAAATTGACAAATATTTAAATAATAATCAGGTTATAATGAATTTTTTAGATGAATACTCTCATACCTCACACAAATACTTCAAATACAACCTTTCAAAGGAGCAATTTGATCACTAGAATCAAGAACCATTTAAAGTTTATATAGTTAATCCAATAATCTGATTTTTAAAAAATCTACCCTAAAGAAGCCATCAGATATGCAGTCAGAGATAGAAGTACGGTATGTTCATCAAAAAGTTATTTATGGTAACAAAAATTCTGTCCAAAAATAAATGAACAGTTAAAAAAAGCAAATATCTACTTAACCTATTTAATCTATTTAATATCTATGTATCACAAAATTATGACTTCAAATATTTAAAATTAGAAAAATGTTTATAATATAATATGGAGTGGGAGAAAACATAAAATTGCACTTATCATATGGTATTACTTATGTTTGACAAACACACACGTATATATACAGAGAAAAATAAACTGAAAAGATACAAATAAAAATTATTGAGTTTTCACTACATCATAATCATGAAATTGTAGGTATCAAAAATCAAACAGGATGGTTTGCTTTAAGATACTACAACCAGGACAGATCTCCCTCTTTTATAATGGAAGTGTGCATTTCACTGATTACATATGCTTTATTTAGAATATTTGTTTGATAGTGACTGAAGAACAACTATCCAAAAATGGGAAGATATGCAAAGATGGGTAAGGAGTTCTCTTACCAAAGATGTTCACATAGACGCTGGGCAACAATTTGCTAAATGAGATTTATTAGACGTAGGGTGCAAGCTGGAGCACGTGACTCGCTGTAGTCCTCATTGTCTAGCATTGTGGCTCCCACACATTAGGTGCACAATAAACGTTGAATGAATGAACAAATCATGATTTCTACGGGCCTTTACAAACTGGAGACATTGTGATTCACAAGGCCTCACCTGGTCACTCCGGTTCTCCTGGCTCTCTTCTCCAGACTATGAGAGCAATTACAAAACACCAATTTTATGAACCACTAATGTAACGGCCCTTAATTACATGCTGTATTGTCTTTTATTGATCCCTAATTACGTTAGGAGTTTAAATTCCACCTCCCCAATGAGAGTGCGGTTCCTGGAAATCAGTTACATTCAATTAAAGCTTAATTGGACACTACAATATGAAGTACTGGAACCGCCCTACAAAATCTTATATTTTAAGAAGAACAGAAATATAAAGTGAGCGTGTGCACTAAGTGCTCTCATCCAGGTGTGCATAAAATGCGACCATCAGGCTGGGAAATAATTCATTCTGCAAGAAGGGCGGTCCGGGAACGCTACAGGTAGACGGTACTATTTCAGCTCCGCCCTAGTGGACAACAGGAGTTTGCGAGGCTCTTAGTCGGTGGGATAATATTAATAGACGGGGGGCAGGTGATGTCATCGCAAAGGGTCAGAGGTACAAGAGCGAGTCCTTCACACTTTCTGTTTTAAGACGAATCTCTGTGCCGGATACGCAATAGAGAACTCAGGTTCTCTGGTATACAATCAATACAGCAATGGGAGCCCGGGGCAGAGCGGGTAGGGAGCCCGAGGGCGCCGAGCCAACAGGCTGCTGGAAAGCGCTGTATGTCTCGCAGCCCGGCCCGCACAACTAGCTGGGGAAGTGTGGGATCGAATCGAACCAGGTCGCAGCCACCGGGTCAGAGCCTTACCTGCTGCCCCTCCCCCAGGCGAAGCCCACGCCGCCGCCAACTTGAAATTTGCTTGTCTTCCTGAAGCTGGTGGCGCCCTAGGCCCGCCTCCCGCAGCTCCTCATTGGTGGGTTCTCGGGGCCAATCTAGGGGAGGTGGAGGAGGGAGGTCCGCCCACTTAAAGCCAAGGAGAAGGAGCGAGCTTGGCGAGCCAGCTGGAGCCGGGGCTTGGGAGGCTGGGCACGGGAGAGACGGGGTGGTAGAGTCACCACGGGGCAGTTCTTTGCGACTTCATCTCAGATGGAGGCGCCTCTGGCTAGCGAGGGTTCGCAGAGGGAAGCTGGCGTGGGAGCGCCCTGTTGAGGAAGTCCCCACGGAAAGGCCTAAAGAGGAGCGCCCCTGCAGAAAAATGAACGCTGCCTTTTAAGGGGACCACTCTTCTGGTGACGTGGCCTCTCCCCCATCACTACAACCTTCCCTTCAGTCCTACACTGCCTCCCTCCGGCACCGCCAATGGATAATTCCTTTATAAAAATGTTTTTCTGTGGGCTGTTACCATGTCTGCCAGGAGGTGGGGAGCGGGTTTGGGAAAGCAAGGACTGGGGAATCGGAGAACCAGGGTTTTCTGCGTTCCCCCAGCCTGGTAGGCCCTCCAAGCCCTGTGGTAAAGAAGGGAAGGGCAAGATGGAAGGGTGTTACTTTCCCAGAAAACAGAAACAGGGAAGGAGCTGGGAGTGGAAATACAATCTAGGACGCAGGCAACACGAACTTGCCAGATGTCAGCGAAAACGGCCTCTAGGCTGGGAGCAGCAGCTGTAGTGCTCAGTCTTTGGGTTAGGACAAAAACATACCTGTGACACTTTGGAGTCCACGCTTAGCCTTCCTACATCTCAGTTTTTTCACAGGTAACAAGAAGACAGTCGTTTCTATCTTACAGAATTGTGAGGGTTGAACATAATGTATGTAAAGCTCTTGGCACATACTTGCCATACACAAAACAGCAACTGGTTAAGAATGGGTAGTTTCCCTGCAAATGTTTCTCTCTCTTCCTGCCCCAGGGACATTACTTTTTTAAATAAAATTTTTAGGGGCCAGCACTGTGGCATACCAGGTAAAGCCGCCGCCTGCAATGCCAGCATCCCATATAGGTGGCAGTGTGAGTCCAAGCAGCTCCACTTCCGATCCAGCTCTCTTCTTGACCTGAGAAAGAAGTAGTGGATGGCCCAAGTCCTTGAGCCCCTGCACCTGCATGGGAGACCCAGATGAATCTCCTGGCTCCTGGCTTTGGATCGGCTCAGTTCTGGCTGTTGCTGTCATCTGGGGAGTGAACCAGTGCATTACGACAACCCCCCCCCCCGCCACCACCTGTTACTCTGCCTTTCAAATAAATAAATAAATCTTTTAATATAAAGTAAAATAAATTAAACATTTTAAAGCTCTATTTATTTATTTCAGGGCCGTTGCTGTTGCATAGTGTGTTAAAACCCTGGCCTGAAGCACCGGCATCCCATATGGGCAATGGTTCTAGTCCTGGCTGCTCCTCTTCTGATCCAGCTCTCTGCTATGGCCTGGGAAAGCAGTGGAAGATGGCCCAAGTGCCTGGGCCCATGTACCTGCGTGGAAGACCTGGAAGAAGCTCCCGGCTCCTGGCTTCAGATCAGCACAGTTCTGGCTGTTGCGGCCAGTTGGGGAGTGAACCAGTGGATGGAAGACCTCTCTCTCTCTGTATCTACCTCTCTCTGTAACACTGTCTTTCAAATAAATAAAATAAATCTTAAAAAAAATAAAAGATTTTCCATCCACTGGTTCATTCCCCAGATGGCTACAACAGCCAGGGCTGAGCCAGACTGAAACCTGGAGTCAGGAATTCCATCCAGGTCTCTCACGTGAGTCACTTTCACTGCTTTTCCAGGTGCAATAGCAGGGAGTTGGGTTGGAAATGGAGCCACCAGGATTTGAACCAGTACTTATACAGGATGCCTGGTAACGGGCCTTCCCTTATATTGTTGCTAGACCACTTCATGAGCCCCAGGGATGTTATTTTTAGACTCTTGTGTCTGGGGGCCTCCAATCTAAATTATCTCAGGACCCTAGGTGAACTTTTCAGATCCTTAGCATTCTTTCCTCATTCCCCCATTTCCCTTGGTACCTTCCAGCTGGACAGAAATTCATTCCTAAAATATGCAGATGGAAGCTATGGTAACCATGGAGACAGGGCAGGTGGCAAGGAGAGGCAGACAGTGAGAGAGACAGATAGTGACAGATAGGAAGACAGAAAACACCAAGAGCAACCAGAACAGAGACCTTCAGGCAAGATGGAAAAATGAGTCTAAGCAAGACTGAGAGTAAGGAAATGCAATGAGAGAAGGTGTTACTTGGTTCCCTCCTTTCCCTGCCCCCTTTCTAGGTCTCTCCTCCCAAGATTAGAAGGAGGTGGCACCTGGGAACGCCCCTTGCCCTATGTAAAAATGCCCCCAGACATCCACTTTCCTTCCTGCTCATCTAAGGGGTCTGCATAAAGGAGCTGAGGCTCTCTGTGCTGTGTGTCCCCTTTTGGTGGAGGTGGGGTAGTGATGTACCTCCCTGTCTGATTCCTGACTGGACCATGATCTACCAGAGATTTCAACTGCAAGCAGGCAGTCAGACCTCCCGTTTCTCCGCACACTACCGTATGGATGCCGGCTCCGGATCCCAATCGACTGGCTACACCCTTCTGCACAGTGTGTCATGTGCGGTGTGTGACAGGTTAAGTCTGGCGCACAAGCACACCAAATGCGGAGAATGGAGATCTGCTGAGGCTCCGCCGAGAATTCGGATGGTCGCTGTCGTGGTCTCGGAGTCGTCCCCTAAGGGACACTTTAGGTTTGTTGGGGCTTAGGGGAGGTCGGCTCAGATAAGGGAAATCAAGATTGGAGCCTCCAGGTTTTTCAGGGTTTATGTGTGCATGAGTGGGGGAGCGGTTTGCTGCCGGACGCCCCCACCCGCAGAGACTGGGCTATAAATAGCATAGGAGAGCTCCGCCCCCTTACCCCCCCCCCCCCCAGCTTCTCTCCTCCCGAGCCGGCGCTGTGCCCGGGGCGCACCGGGAGGAGGGACCAGGATCCGGTGCCGGGGCGCAGATTCTGACACCAAGGGAATCGGGTGCCCCCCCCACGCCATGTGGGCCCCTGGGAACCTGGCTCCGCCACCCCGGCTGTCCGGTGAGCACGGCCTCAATCCTGGCCAGGCAGAGATTCTGCGGACATTCAGGTATCTATTTGGGTGCACAGCCTGGGAGGGGAAAGAGCAAGGAGTGATGGGGAATACAGCAGGAGCAAAAGAAACCCCCAATTCTCCCTCCACCCGTTTTAGGTCCCAAATGCAAGCTGCTTCCCTCCCCCTACTCAATTTTTGGGGCTGTGGCAACCTAAAAGAGGTTAGGAATGGGAATATGTGTTTGTACGGGAGCATGTGTGTGGGTGGGTGGCGTTCAGCATCCTAGAAAGGGGGATTCCAAGTGTGGGTAAGAAAAGGGGGACGCTGGAAAGGTCTGAGAAGCCGTGGGGTGAGGGTGGGGGTACGGATGTCTCTGCGCGTGCACGTACGCAGCTGCACGCGCGCTCACCCTTCAGCGCGGGTGCACCCTTCCCACATCCTCAGGCATGCGCTGGGGGGAAGGGGAGGCTCCAAGGCATGAGTTAGAGGCAGGACTGTGTGTCGCCTCACACCGGGCGCCTCCAGTGGTGCCTCAGTTTCCTTGCTGAATCCACCAATATGATCCATCTCTTTCTTGTAGGGTTCAGCTTCATCATTGAGACCCCAGGCCTCTGTCAAGCACCACCCCCAGACCCCTAGCCATCTGCGGCAGGTCCCAGACCCGGCTCCATCAGTGCCCTCGCTCCAGCCGCAGCTATGCTGCACACCGAGGGCCACGCTCTGCTTCGGGCTGTGGGTCAGGGTAAGCTACGTTTGGCCCGTTTGCTTCTGGAGGGGGGCGCCTACGTGAATGAAGGCGATGCCCAGGGGGAGACTGCGCTAATGGCGGCCTGTCGGGCCCGCTACGACGACCCCCAGAACAAGGCGCGCATGGTACGCTACCTCCTGGAGCAAGGCGCGGACCCCAACATCGCAGACCGCCTAGGGCGCACAGCTCTCATGCATGCTTGCGCCGGAGGTGGGGGCGCCGCGGTGGCTTCGCTGCTCCTGGAGCACGGCGCAGACCCCTCCGTCAGAGATCACGCGGGCGCCTCGGCGCTTGTCCACGCCCTGGACCGTGGGGACCGCGAGACCCTCGCCACACTGCTGGACGCCTGCAAGGCCAAGGGCACGGAGGTCATCATCATCACTACCGATACGTCGCCCTCGGGCACCAAGAAGACGCGGCAGTATCTCAATTCTCCACCGTCCCCGGGGGTGGAGGATCCTGCTCCCGCTCCACCTAGCCCGGGAGTCTGCACGTCGCCTTCAGAAATCCAGTTGCAGACTGCAGGAGGAGGAGGGCGTGGCTTGTTGTCCCCTCGCGCCCAGGAGGAGGAGGAGAAGCGGGACGTATTCGAATTCCCTCTTCCTAAACCCCCCGATGACCCTTCCCCTTCAGAGCCTCTCCCCAAACCGCCCCGCCACCCCCCGAAACCACTCAAAAGGCTCAACTCCGAGCCCTGGGGCCTGGTGGCCCCTCCACAGCCGGTTCCGCCCGCCGAAGGGAGGCCGGGGATCGAGCGCTTGACCGCCGAGTTCAACGGGCTGACCCTGAGCGGCAGACCCCGTCTTTCCCGACGTCACAGCACCGAAGGCCCGGAGGACCCGCCCCCGTGGGCGGAGAAAGTGACGGGCGGGGGGCCTCTCTCGCGCCGGAACACAGCGCCCGAGGCTCAGGAGTCTGGCCCAGCTTCGGGGTTGAGGCAGAAGCTCAGCCGCATGGAGCCGGTGGAGCTCGACACCCCCGGACATCTTTGCCCCGACTCGCCCGAGTCCAGCCGCCTGTCCCTGGAGCGTCGCCGATACAGCGCCTCCCCGCTGACCCTCCCTCTAGCCGGCTCGGCTCCCTCCCCGCGCCAGTCCCAGGAGAGTCTGCCGGGGGCTGTATCGCCGCTGAGCGGACGGAGGCGGAGCCCCGGGCTGCTGGAGCGGAGGGGCTCCGGGACGTTGCTCCTGGACCACATCTCGCAAACGCGCCCAGGTTTCCTGCCTCCGCTCAACGTCAGCCCCCACCCTCCCATCCCCGACATTCGTCCCCAAGCCGGAGGTCGGGCGCCTTCGCTGCCTGCCCCTCCGCATGCGGGGGCGCCAGGCTCTCCCAGGACCAAGCGCAAGCTGGTGAGACGCCACTCCATGCAGACTGAGCAGCTACGCCTGCTAGGGGGCTTCCAGAGTCTAGGCGGGCCAGGGGAGCCAGGGCGTTGAGACGTCTGGGAGGAGGCGAGGAGGGTGGGGAGCAGGGTCTTGATGGAACAGGTGGGAGAATCAGCTCACACACACACACCAGGGACATAGGGGGTCTCTTGCATGTGCTCATGGGCACGGTGCACGCACACATGGGTCAACATGATGTGTCCACAAGCACAGTCGTCTTACTAGTGTGGAAAGGCAAATACTCTTATTTACTGAGTGTATAGACACGTGCATTCATGCCTGGATGTTTCACGTGCATGTGGGAGTGTTTGTGAACCCACAGGCTCCACACACCAATAAACACGCAGGACCACTTGTGCTAAGGTCCCCAACTCACTTGCATTTCTTCAGAAACAGTAGGGAAGCCCTACTTATGGGTAGTCTCCTGTATTTTCGCCCTCCTGCTGAAGCAATCCCGTGCTTTCCATGTATGCCCTGCAACACAGCCTATCATGATTTTGCACACTCTACTCTGTTCATGAATATACCACTCAGGTCTGCAGGTCTTGCTTCTCTCTTCAGGCCTGGCTCCTTGTTCACGCCCTGCTTCTGCCCCAGTCACGTTTCAGGATACCTTCTTTACTCTTCTTGGGGGGCTCCTGCAGCAGCCCCCAGCCTCAGTTCTGCTGCTACCCTTCCTGCTCTCAACTTCGCTTCTCAATGTCCTGCTTTTTTATTCCCACCGGGTTCCGCCAGCCACTACTACAGGTTGACTCATTTTCCAAAGGGGCGGGTCATGGGCTCCAAGCTGCTCTTCTGTCTGTCTGAGCTTTTGAACACCCCCACAGATGGAAGTGGGGAGTAACCCTAACTCACTCCTCTCTCCACTGACATATCAAATAAATGTGTTCAGAAGTCTTTGTTTTGTCACTTCTGCCTAGAGGCGTGGCGTGTGGGAAATGAGAAGTGGGGAGGGAGGGTGACACTAATTTATAGCTATAATAAACTAGAGGGGCACCTAGAGATTTCAGCTGTCTTCTCTCCAGGAGTCCAACTGAGCAACTGGGATTGTAGAAGAAAAGGCAGAAATGTTGTGTGTCCTGAAGGTTTTAAGGCACCTGATGGGCATTCATTTCCTCCAGCCTCTTCTATATCCATTCTTTATTTCTTATTTTTAATGATCTATTTATATTTTACTTGAGCTGGTTCACTACCCAAATGGCTGCAACAGCACACTAAGCCACAATGCCAGCCCCCATTCTTATTATGTGGATACAGGGGCCATCCTCTGCTACTTTCCCAGGCACATTAGCAGGGAGCTGGATGGGAAGTGGAGCAGCTGGGACTTGAACCGGCACCCATATGGGATGCCAGTACTGCAGGCTGGGGCTTGAACCCTCTGCACCACAGGGTCAGCCCCAAAGGTACCTTTCTTAATCTGCTCTCTGGATTTCTGTTTGCTTTATTTCCTTGTATTTCTAACTCTCACTCACATAGGAGGTTGGGAGCCATCCATTCTGCTCTCTTACTCCCTCTCCCAATTTAGAACAGGTGAAATCAGAAAATTACACAACAATGTGGCATAGTGACATGATGAAAACAGAGGGACTTGGAACACCTACATTGGGCAGGTGTTTAGCCTTGCAGCTGGGACACACGCATGCCATACTGGAGTACCTAGGCTTGACACTTGGACCTGGCTTTGACTCCAGTTTTTTGCTAATGTGGAACCGGGGAGGCTGCTATAATGGATAACAGAATGGGTTCCTGCTACCCATGTTGGGGGTCCTCAATGAGTTAGCTCCAGGCTTCAGCTAGCCAGTCCCAACCATTGTGAGCATTTGGAAAGTGAACATGCGAGCTCACTCTCTCAGTTAAATAAATTTTAAACCGAACACGTGTTTGAGACACCCCCCACTGCCGTACCCTAGTTACTTAATTTTGGGCCATTTACCTGGCCTCCCTGAGCACCAATTTTCTTATCTGTAAAATAATGAAATCTAGCTAGTGAATGTGCTTATTAAATAAGACAATGTACCAAAGTACATTGCACAGAATTTGCTCCTTACATGTCGATACGGTTCCTCGCTGTAGCTCCACCACCAATTGCCTGTGATCTTGGACAAATTACATCACTTCTCTGAGCGCCCCCCCGCCCCCCCCCCCCCCCGTTCCCTCGTCTACATTAGAAAAACAAAGTGATCCGACCGACGAGCTCTGCGAATCCTCTCTGTCTGCAGCTCTCCCTGGTCTTGCATCCAGGCCTGTGTTTTTCTCAAGTCCCGCCCACGGATCTGGCCGGCTTTCTAGTACCCGCCACCAGATTCCCCAAGTCGCGCCCGAGCTCCGCTTCTCCTCTGTACAGGGTATCGCCTTTTCTCTTTGCAATTGGTTCTCAGTACCCCCACCCTCCTCAATAACTCGCCTATGGAGGAGCCGGAGCCTTCCACCTCCCGCCCCTCGCTAGTGATTGGCATGAGTTCCGGGTCGTCCCCGCCCCCACTTGCCTGGCGGCTGGGCCCCGGCACCGCCCTCAGTCCCCGGGCGCTGCTGACGAGGGTGGCTGGGACCGTTAGCTCGCCAGGCTGGCAGGCTCCGGGACGCTACTCCACTGGCAGCCGGGATGGAGACGATGCGAGCTCAGCGGCTGCAGCCTGGAGTGGGCACCGGCGGGAGGGGCACTCTTCGAGCACTGCGGCCCGGAGTGACTGGGGCTGCGGCTGCCGCCGCCACACCCCCGGCGGGGCCCCCGCCGGCCCCGCCGCCCCCCGCACCGCCCCCGCCGCCGCTGCTCCTGTCGGGGGCCCCGGGGCTACCCCTGCCTCCCGGCGCCACCGGCAGCCCCGCGGTGCTGCGGGAGGCCGTGGAGGCGGTGGTGAGGAGCTTCGCCAAGCACACGCAGGGCTATGGCCGAGGTGAGTCTGCGGGTCTGGCCTCCTGCGGGACACCCTCCGAAAAGGGGCCCCGCTCTCACAGCCCTCCGGATCGCTTTTCCTGGCGTGGAGTCCCCACACGCATTTCCTTTGGGGGAGTTTCCTTCTGGGCTGCACAGACGCACATGCACAAACGCACAATACACACATTTAAACCTTCCACCCCTCCCCTTTATCGCCTTATTAATATATTCTCCAGGGACCCCGATTTTTTTTTATTTGAAACAATCCTTTCTTCCCAACCTTTCTCTTCAGAAATGGAGTTCCTGCTGTAGCTTAATGCCTTCACATTTCTTGACCTCTGCGAAGCAGTCCCCATTGTGTGCAATCCTGTCCTTTATCTCAGATTCAAGGCACTTTCTCATCCATATGCCCTCAGCATTTCTTCTGCCATCTCGGCGATTCCTGAACTCCATTTCCTTCATCCTGACTGTTTAATTCTTCACGTACTTACCTTCACTCTGGAATTTCTAACTTCAGATTTGCTGGGGAGTTAGGGGGTGCTCTCACAAGTTGCTCCCGAGAATTGTGCCTTTTTCTGGCCCGGTACCACCGAGCCCACAGCAGCTTCCTGTGACTTAGTACTTGGATGTCTTTTTTAGTATGGGGGCCTCACAACTCTGGTTTCTCTGTCTGTCTGGCCCTAGCCCAGGAACGGAGGATAAATTCCAGGACTTGGCTCTCTCTCGATGTTAAATTCCGTGGAAAGGAGCCAGGTAGAAACTCCATTTCGGTTAGAAGTCATCATCTTGAAGATGCCTAATTTCTGGGAAGGGGGACGTGAGGGTTTTCTTTGTTGTTTTTGTTTAACCAGTGTAGAGTTTCCTGTTGGGTTGGAGTTCCAGATTTACAGCATAAGGGACAAGGAATACATAGCGGAGGGTGTGGGATCCGGGATTTAAGTCTGGGATTTTGAAGACATCTCTTGTGTCCTGCCTGACCTAGAAGTGACTGACTGTATCTTTAACTTTCTAGTTTAACAATAAAAAGGGTTGCAGGGCTTGCTCTATAGACCATAACTTTTTTTTTTTTTTGGGGGGGGGGTGTTGTGAAAAGAGCACAAACAGGCTCTGTCACTGGCCAGCTATATCTGTGGGGGAAGGGACTCAACCTTTGTGCTTTAGTTTCCTCAAAGAGTATAATAGGGATTAACCGAGCCATTTCAACTGATACTTACTGGATATTTAAAAATAATTGTTATATCAAACTTGTTTGGTCATATTTCCTTAAGAAACACATTTCCTCCCACTCGTAAACCCGGATGGCGTAAACTCAAAGATTTCAATGATCCATTTTTCTTTATGTGCCTAATGATGCATTCATTAATCATCTATGATTCCTCATAGAATTTGAAATCTTGCTTTGGGCCAAGGGCCTTGCTAGGTACTAGGGATACAAATGGTTAGGATTCAGAAATTCATCATAGGGAAATATAGTTCTTTTTCCATTTAATTCCTAGGGTGAAGAAGGCTATGGGCTAGAACTGCCACCAGGTACTCTCCTCCTCCTTCAGATCTGTTTAAGTTGAGATCCAGGAAGGCTCTCCTGCCTCTGGGCACAGACCGCTTGTCTGTGCTCCTTGGAGAGCCTCTGGCTTTGCTTCCACACTGAGTGTCCTGTAAAAACATTCTCATTTCCTTAGCAGGGCTGAGGGAATGAGGGGACTGTGCTGACAGAAAGCAGTCGGTCAGGCTTCAGACCTGGGTGGTTTTCTCCTCCAACCTCCCACCGCCTCTCACAGTCCGGCTCCTTATTGTTGAGGTTCTCTTTTCCAGCCTGGGTACCCAGCCAGTCCTTGAGGAGAGTTTGGCAGATAATTCAGCTTCAGGCAAGCAAAATCTCTGCCGATTTGGCTCAGAAGCCCTTCTCCACATGGAATCATTTATTCTGCTTTGATTAATAGGCAAAGCTGCCACTGGCACATACCCACATACCCTTGTGACTGATGGCATGGGATTTGCGAGAATACAATTTACTTTGGTCTCCACCCAAACCATTCCCAGATCCAGCAATGCTTTACCACATCATCTTCAATTCACATCCTTCAGCTTCTTCCTGACTGCTCTGAGTTAACTTTTCCAGTCAAAGTCTTTAGGTTTACCTTCTCTCATAGAGGATATCAACATTTATATGCAAAACTATTCTGTTGTTTCACCTGTTTGTGTTTATCTCCTCCCCACTCCCACCCATCCAGGATAAGTACACAGCTCAGTATGCTGTAGGATCTTCGTCAGTTTATATTGCATAAGATTTGGAATCAAGAGTGCCTGGCCCTGTTAAACAGTGTGATCTTGGAGAAACTGCTTAATCTCTATGCCTCATCTGTTCCATTCATTTACCAAATATTTATTGATCACCAGTTACATGGTAAACAAGACAGACAGTTAGTCCCTACCTCGACGGAGCTCACATTCTGTTTAATAGAGCATGTGTGAAGATTAATGGTGCAATAAAGCAGGATAGCACAGTAGAAAGAAGGCTGGCTTTGAGGCCAATAAATGTCTCTAAATCTTGGTTCTGCTACTTCTGGTTTGTTTCTGAAATAGTTTGCTTTTGTACAAATTGGTATTATAATACATCTCTTGATAGTTTTGTGAGGATTAAATGAGATAATGAATGCAACACATGCAGCACACGGTACTCAACAAGTAGTTGCTGTTGCTATGCATTTTGAAGTGTATGTATGATAGGCTTTGTTAGCCTCACCACTTCCTTTGTCCCCCTCATTGACATGTAGTCCCCTTCTCATATTTGACATCTGGCAACTCATAAACTAGCGTGATTGAGCAAATCACTTTCCTTGCCCTTGTAGTCTTCAGCCCTATTGTTTGGGGATTATTGCTCTCACTTTATTTTATAGTATGGCTTCATGATTGGAGATTTTGCCCAGCTAGTCTACTAGGTTGAACAAATGAACCTTGTGTAGTGTTTTCTGTTTAGTTGCTTTTTTTCCTCAGAATCACAGTTTTTTTTTTTTTTTCCTGTAAGTGACTGGAATTCAATTAATTGGACTAAATATTTCCAATTTTTGGAAATGTGAATTAATCCCTATATTAGTTTCCTGTGGCTGCTGTAACAAACCATTAGAAAATCAGTGGCTTGAAACAAAAGAAATTTATTCTCTCACTGTTCTGGAGATCAGAAGTGCAAAATCAGCATCACTATGTGAAAATCAGGGTATCTGCAGTCATGTGTCCCCCTCCCCCCACCAGAAGCTCCAGGGGAGAATCTGTTCCTTGCTTCCTCTGGCTTCTGGTGGCTGCCTGCATTCCTTGGCTCATGACTATATCATTCCAATCTCTGCCTCTGTGGTAGAGATCTCTGCCTCATGCCTGCTCCTTTTTGTTTTGTTAAATCTGACTTCGTTTTATAAGGACACTTGTGATTGCATTTAGGGCCCATCCAGAAAATCTAGGATAAACTCCCCAACTCAGATTCCTTAACTTAAACACTCTGCAAAGACTTTGCCGTATAAGGTAACATCACAGGTTCTGAAGATTAGGATATTAGACAGTTTGGCAGGAGGTTTTATTCAGCCTACTATTGTCCTCCCCAAGGTCACTGTTACTCCCTCCCTTCCAAAAAGACTGTGCGCTGTGCGCTGTTTGTGGATATGCTCTAACAACTAGAATTGGAACTATCGGATGAAATATTGCCATAATAATGGCTTCTCTCTTGATCATAAAAATGTGAAGTAATCTGGGCCAGCCTGTTCCCAACACCTTTATGATCAGGGGGAGTCTTTTACTCACCACTCAATTTTACCTTCTATTCATTATCTCTGCTTCCTCACCACAAAATTGTATTTAATTAGTATGATATAAAGTTTTGACCATAGTTTCATGTGTTGGTTTAGTGTTTTTATTCTGATGGACAGATGATCTCATTCCATGTAGATATTCATCTATTATTTTTCTCCTCTATTATTTTTCTCCTAAGGGTAAAAGTCAAACGATGCTCATTTTTGTTCTTATTCAACATAACGGTGCAAACACTTAAACATTATGAACTACCTTGGTGTTTCTTGTCCCTTTCAGACCTGCATCTGTCAGAGACTTCCAGAAAACAAATGTAGCTGTCGTATGCATATGTCTCCTAACTCACTGGTCTTTATCTGTTTGTAAGCGATTATATTCATGGTTCCTCACTGAAAATCAGATAAAAACTATGGGCTGTGCGCTCACCATGTACAAATACTCATACACACACACAAATGCACACACACAATTTTACTCAACAGTTTTAGGGGGCTCATGAGCCTCCGTGAAGCTCAACCAAGGACTGCATCTTGGGCCCTGGATCGAGATCCCCAGATTGGAGAGAACATTGGCCTCGGGATATCTAGATCCATATCCCAAACTCTGTCACAGCCCTGTGACCCCTAGCAAGTCCTTTGTCTTCCTTAGCTTAAAGTGGGACCAGATAATCTCTGAAGTCTCTTCCAGTTCTAAAAATGAAAAAGTCCATGAGCATTTTCAGATGCAGATCACGGTTAATTGCTTTTTTCTGGACCACTTTCTCAATGTCTCATTTCATATTCACATTTCTGAAGCAGAACTCTCCATTTCCTTTGGCTTTGAGCAGTCATTAAAAAATAGTCCTGTAACTCTGTGCCAAGTGAGATTTAACTGGATGTGGGGTAGACCTATGGTTTTTAATAGGACTTTCCCAGTTATGGTGGTCTCCCCCCTTCCTCTTTATCCCACAGTTCTCCCCGTTGTTTGGCTGTCAGGGGAGCTGTCAGCCAGTGCATTGTGCTAGATTGTCTCAAAGAGGGAACTGGCACTGAAAAGATCTCAGTGGAAACAACGACAATGGCTAAGTTTTCTGGGCGGTGTGACCTTTGAAGAGCCCTTGCCAAAACCAAGGGTGGGAAAGAGTGTTTCCTTTTCATGCTGTCTTTTAATAAGAGAATAAACATTCTAAAGTCAGTTAAATATAGGACATTAGAAAGAACTTACGCTGCTTTTCAAACTCTCAGTGGGTACATGGGGTGCCCAGGGGCTGCTGAGCAGGTGAGAAAACTGTTATTATGGACCACTACATTTTGATCATCTTGCTGGCAAGGACTGTGGTATTTGTTTGTTGATTTTTTTTCTTCATCCTTAATGCCCAAAATGGAGCCATCCACCTCTCAAGTGTTCATATTTTTGGGTAATGTGTGTGTGGCAGCCATGAAAATGGGCTATTCAGCTCTCCTGCTTCAGGGAGCATAACTACCAGCCTAGCTGTTGCCTTCTCTGGGTCCATTCCACATTTGCACTGAGGTCACGTTTCCCGTACGCTGTTCTCAGCCAATGAATGAACACTGTGGGAATATTAAAGCAGATACATCTTGGTGGGATGCAGGATGCCTTTGGCATGAGGGTTTCCTACTAGGCCAGAGCTTCCTGGGAACTGCACTACAGTCTGAGACTCTCAAATCCAAACCTTCTTCCATCTCTCTCTCCCACAGGTGTCAGACCTTTGCTATAATCTGAAGGCCGTCCCTGGCCTCTCCTACTTCCACTGCTGTAAATCTTTCATGACTTTCCCATCTTGGTGTCTTCGAGATAAACCTGAGCTAATGCAATATAAAAGAATGAGTGAGTTGTTGTAATTAAGAGTAGGACAGTGGTCCTGTTGCAAGACACTGGAGAACATGTGTGGTAATTTATGGTTGTGAGGCTTCAGTTACAGCTGTTTGAAATCTTTTGAGAATCTCAAGTCAAAATGATCCTTTCCAAGTCAAACTGATCTCATACCTCCTCCCATTTAAAATCCTTCAGATGCTTCCCCGATGCTGTAGGCTGAAGTCAAGAGGCTAACGTGGTTCTACTTGGTCCTGCCTCCTTTTGCAAAGCTGTCTCCACTACCCCAGTCCCTAGTCTTGTTTCTAGGGAATGCAACTCCATCCCGCATTACTCTCCCCTTTATTCCCTCTTTTGTAGCCACAGTGGCCTTTCAGTCATTTTATTCACCTTGCTCCCTGCTGTCAGAGCTTCTGTACATACTGTTCCTTATGCTCAGAAAACTAGTGTCTCACTTCTTACCTAGTGAATTCCTACTCATACAAGAGCTTACTGCTCCTTTGGTGTCTAGGTCTGACCAAAATGTGAACTCAGAGAGGGGAGAGAGGAGGGCAGGCATATTCTGGTTGAATGCAAATTAAGTTCATCACAGTCTAGGTTTATTCGTTTAAATGACGACAGGTTGCTAAGGAACACAAAGTAGGTAGAGATTGCAGGTAAGTTGAAGTTCAGCACCATGAGGTGTTCTCATGGCTGGTGTCTTCTCTTTTTATAGTGAATGTGGTGGAGGCACTTCAGGAATTCTGGCAGATGAAGCAGTCCCGTGGGGCTGACTTGAAGAATGGGGCGCTAGTGGTTTATGAGATGGTTCCCTCCAACAGCCCTCCCTATGTCTGCTACGTCACCCTGCCTGGGGGAAGTTGCTTTGGGAGTTTCCAGGTAAGAGTTGTGAGGTGGCAATAGCAAAGATTAAAGCTTAGGGGATAATAAAAGGGCTTTTTCTATCACTTTGACCATGAAATCTCTGTGTGAAATCACATATTTGAGGACCAAAGTCAATTCTGGGTAAATGGTTCTGGCAAGCATCTGAGGCTCATTTGATCAGAGAAGAACCTCAGTGGCATGCATTTCTTTCAGCATGCAAAACTTCAAACCCACTTGGAATCTGAGAAATTATGGATAGGGGGCCGGCGCTGTGGCATAGCAGGTAAAGCCACCACTTGCCGTGCTGACATCCCATATGTGCCAGTTCAAGTCCCAGCTGCTCCACTTCTGACCAGCTCTCTGCTATGGCCTGGGGAAGCAGTAGAAAATGGCCCAAGTCCTTGGGCCCCTGCACCCACATGGGAGACTGGAAAGAAGCTCCCGGATCCTGGCTTCGGATCAGCACAGCTCTAGCTGTTGCGGCCATTTGGGGAGTGAACCAATGGATGGAAGACCTCTCTCTCTCTCTCTCTGCCTCTGCCTCTCTGTAACTCTGCCTTTCAAATAATAAATAAATAAATCTTAAAACAAAAAAAGCTTCACTTAAAAAAAAAGAAATTATGGATATGCCTTGCTCAGTATATCACACTGCCAGCACTCAACCCATGTTCTGCTCTCCCATCTACTATTGCGTTCTAACTTCCTTTCTGCCATCTCTTTGAGGATAAAGAACACTATTCCTTGCTGCCAGTACCCTTTTATAGGAAATTGCTAAAGAAAGCAATGTGGGGCCAGCGCTATGGTGTAGCCAGTAAAAGACACCACCTGCAGTGCCGGCATCCCATATGGGTGCTAGTTCAAGACCTGGCTGCTCCATTTCTAATCCAGCTCTCTGTTATGGCCTGGGAAAGCAGTAAAAGATGGCCCAAGTCCTTGGGCCCCTGCACCCGCATGGGAGACCTGGAAGAAGCTCCTGGCTCCTGGCTTCAGATCAGCACAGTTCCAGCTGTTGCGGTCCTCTGGGAAGTGAACCAGCGGATGGAAGACCTCTCTCTCTGTCTCTCTCTCTCTCTCTGCCTCTCTCTCTCTCTCTGTCTCTCTCTCTCTGCCTCTCTGTAATTCTACCTTTCAAATAAATACATTAAAGAAAAAAGAGGAAAGGAAAGCAATGTTTGAACTCTAGGAGATCAAAGGGGAAGGACTATGTGTGGTAGGAATCTAAATTTTTATTTTCCCTGATGGCCAAGGGGTTAAGCCAGGTAACTCTTCTGTACCTCAGTTCCCCCATCTATCACATGGACATTATTTCTTAAGTCTTTACTACTAACATTCTGCAATGATATGAAAGACCTATCATGATGAAAACAATGATTGCTGGAGCCAGTGTTCTGGCTCAGCAGGTTAAGACCCTGCTTCCAATGCCAGCATCCCATATCAGAGTGCCAGTTTGAGTCCTGGCTGCTCTGCTTCTGATTCAGCTCCCTACTAATGTGCATGAAAAGGCAGCAAAAATGACCCAAGTACTTGGGCCGCTTCTACCCACATGGGAGACCTGGATGGTAGTACCAGGCTCCTGGTTTCCATCTGTCTCAGCCCAGTTTGTTGGGGCCATTTGGGGAGTGAACCAGAGGATGGCAGATTCTCTCTCTCGCTCTCTCTCTCGCTCTCTCACTCTCTCTGGCACTCTGCTTTTCAAGTAAATGATATAGATCTTTTTTTAAAAATCCATCTTTAATATTAACAGTAGTTCATAGTAATTTCTCAGGATCCCATAATGGCAAACACCCCCCCCCCTTTTTTTTAAAAAAAGATTTCTTTAGTTACTTGAAAGGCAGAGTTACAGAGAGGCAGAGGCAGAGAGAAAGAGGCAAGTCTTGCATCCGCTGGTTCACTCCCCAGATGGCTGCAACAGCTGGAGCTGGACCAATCTGAAGCCAGGAGACAGGAGCTTCTTCTGGGTCTCCCAGGTGGTTGCAGGGGCCCAGGGCCATATTCTACTGCTTTCCCAGGCCATAGCAAGGAGCTGAATCAGAAGTGGAGCAGCCAGGACTCAAACTGCAGGTGGTGGCTTTACCTGCCATGCCACAATGCCTCCCTCCACCCCTTTCTTTAAAGATTTATTTTATTTATTTGAAAGGCAGAGTAAGAGAGGGAGAGAGAGAGAGAGAGATCTTCCATCTGCTGGTTTACTTCCCAAACTGGAGACAATGTCCCAGGCTGAGCCAGGTCTAAACCAGGAGCCTGGAATTCCATCCTGGTCTTCCATATGGACAGCAAGGACCCAAGAACATCCACTGTTTTCCCAGGTACATTAGCAGAGAGCTAGACCAGAAGTGGAGCAGCCAGGACTTGAGCCACTGTTTGGATTTGGGATGCCAGCATCGAAGGTGGTAACTTAACCAACTGTGCCATGGTGTTAACTGCTAAAAAATGGATTTTTTTAAAATCTTGCCAACAGGAAAGCAATCTTTTGAAATGTCAATTTAGGAGTCTGAATAGGAATTTAAAGAAGATAAGACACCTCTTCAGTTTCCCAAATGGCTCCTGTAACCCTTAGATAAGATTAGAACCCCCGCTATGTGCTTCCATAGTACCTTCAACTTCCCCTATCATATCACTTATTATAACAAGTTGTAACTGACTGTCTCTTACAGTGGAAACAAGACTCCATAAAAGTGTCTTTAGACTATGTCTATATTCTTTCTTGTTCACTATTAAATTGCTACCACCCCAGTCAGCACTCAGCATGTAGTAGACAATCTGTTGCATGAATGAGAGCCATTGCAGATCAGCTCCTGTGTCAGACAGAAATAGTCCCATGAAAGCTTCATCTCAAGTTGATATGGGGGAGCAAGGCAGGGAGTTAGATAGAAGAAGGTGAGCTAGAATTTTTGCCAGCCCTGCATTGTAATGTTACCCCTCACCTGTCAATCTAACATGCCTATCATCTCAGGATGCACCTGTGTCTCATCCAGGACCAGGAAGTGGGAGATGGCACGATGACCACATGGAAGTTAAATTCCATGTGGAGGCACCATAAAAATCCTAGAAAGCTTAATGCATGCTAAGATCCCACCCTGTTTGTTTATTCAATTAAGGTACCACCTCCTCCCTCATAGAGACTGGAGAGACCGGAAATAGGCGCCCTCTTTTGTTTCTGATTCCTATTGAGGACCCCTCTCTGACTACCTCTTTCTCATCTCTCTATTCATTGGCGACTCTGTAGGGCAGCCCACATCAATATGTGTCACTCTCACTCTCTCTTTTAAATAAATTCTCCCTTGTCACTATATGCCTCTGCTTTGTATTCTTATTTCGATGGGGGACAAGAACCTGGTGTGAAGATACCTAGGCCCTTATCAAAATCAGAAAACCAAACTTTTGCCCTCAGAATCTTAGCTATTTGAGAAATAAATATATACCCAGGATGACTCATGTTTATGCTTTCTCTTCTTTGAGAATAAAGTCTTTCCCTTCTTCTACTCATCTTATCACAATTGTTGATAATTACCATAATTTTATAATTTTATGATGTAGCCCATAACTGAAGCATTTTAGTAATTTTATTTCTATTTCCTGAAGTATCTATTTGTGGCCAATTTTAGCCTATATCTTTTAGGTTCATTTTGGCAGGTGAAATTTCTCCAGTGTTGTTTTTTTGCAAATGGCTTTTTCAGAAACAGCACTACAAAGTAGGCAGCAGACTAGTGCAAGAGATGTAGAACTGGAGGAACCTTAGGAGCAAAAAAATTTAGGGTTAGTGTATCAAACTCCATATCCTGTCTCAGAGAAAAATGTCAGCTAAAGGAAATTAAGAATTAATGAGAGTAAGGATAGTTAAGTAGTGAACATATCCTAGTCAACTTTTTAATTTCATCTTTTAACTTCTGCTTATTTGAAAGGCAGAAATACAGAAAGAGAGAGAGAAATCTTCTATCTGCTAGTTCACTTCCCAAATGCCCTGAACAGCGAGGGGTGGGCCAGGAGCCTGGAACTCAATCCTACTCGCCCATGTGGATGGCAGGGACCCAAGTAGTTGAGCTGTGATCTGCTCCCTCCTAAGTGTTCACTAGCAGGAAGCTGGAATCATGAGTGCAGCCAGGACTCGAACCCTGGCACTCGGATACGGAATGGGAGTGCCCCAAGCAACACTTTGACTGCTACACCAAACGCCACCCCTGACTGCAACTTCACTTTCTTCTAATCTTGATCATAAATGGCAAAGGGCACAGAGACCTTTGAGGCAGCCAATAAAGCTGAGTTATGAAGGAATACTGTGGTGGCTAGGGCTCTGAGGTTGAATGACTTAAGACTTCTGAGAGATCAGGCTTGTTCCGAGGTACCTATGTTAGATATAATGTAAATGGATTAATTTTTAATTTTTCTTTGCTTTCCTCAACTCAGTTTTCCTTCCCCTAAATACCCTTCTGCTCCTTGCCTTCACTGGAGAGGAAAAAGACAACGACAATGAATTCCTTCTTTAGACTTCAACTTAGACCTCGTTCAGAGATAGCTTCTTTGGCTCATTACATTACTGGAGAAATTGCCTGCTCAGAACTAAAAGTGAAATCCAGGACCCGTGTTGTGACATAGCAGGTTTAGCCACAACATCAGCAGCCCGTATCGAAGTGCTGGTTTGAGACCTGGCTACTCTGCTTCTGACCCAGCTCTCAGCTAATGCACCTGGGAGGCAGCAAATGATGGCTCAGCTACTTAAGTTCCTGCTTGTGGGGGAGAGATGCCGATGGAATTTCTGGTTCCTGGCTTCACCTGGCCCAGCCCTGGCTCTTGTGGCCATTTGGAGAGTGAACCAGTGGATGGAAGATTTCTCTCTCTCTCTCTCTCTCTCTCTCTCTCTCTCTCTCTCTCTTTCTCTGTAACTATGCCTTTCAAACAAATAAATAAATACTTATTTTTTAAAGTGAAGGCTGAGGGGTGCATCTAAGAGAGAATAGAGGCCTCTCTGGTTTTTTTTTTTTTTTTTAAGATTTATTTTATTTATTTGAAAGGCAGAGTTGGAGGGCGGGGGTGGGGGTGGGGGTGGGGGTCTTCCATCTGCTGGTTCACTCTCCAAATGGCCACAACAGCCGGAGCTGGGCCGATCTGAAGCCAAGAACCAGGAGCTTCCTCCAGTCTCCCACGTTTTTGCAGGGGCCCAAGGAGTTGAGCCATCTTCCACTGTCTTCCCAGGCCACAGCAGAGAGCTGGATCTGAAGAGGAGCAACCGGGATTCGAACTGGCGCCCATATGGGATGCAGGCACTGTAGGTGGCAGCTTTGCCGGCCCCAATAGAGCTCTGTTTTAATCATGGGCTATCTAGTTGAAGCCAAACAACCTTGCCTGTCCACAGACCAAGAAAACAAGTTACAAATTTCTCACAAGCTGGCCAGAGTCTGGCTTTTGAGTAATTAATTCCGTTGACAGTTTAAGCAGAGGTATTTTTCACGTCCAGTGATTATATGCTGACTTCAGCAGCCTTTCCTTATTCTGCAGTCAATTTGGAATGAGCTACAGCTGTCTCCAGTTCCTTAATGACTTCAGGATGTTGAATCAAAGTTCTATTTCCAAACATCCCAACCATGTTACAGTTAAAGACTTTGGAAAGTGTGTCGAATACAACTGATTTGTCTAAAGCAGGGGTGGGGAACGTCCAGCCCTCAGGCCACACAAGGCCCTCACAATCATTTGATCTGGTCCTGCCAAGGCAACTGCAGGCAGGACTCAAAAATCACTAAATCTATAGCAGGCTCATTTTCTAAGCTGACAATTTGTATGGCCTGTGAATGATGTTATAAATATCCAAATGGCCCTTGGCAGAAAAAGGTTCCCCACCCCTGAAGAATGTCCAACTGTCTTCTATTTCGAGTGTTTCTTTCCCACTGATCCTTCCTTTTCAATTACACTCGGGATTTATGTTCTCTCTCCCCCCCTGCCTAGTTTTGCCCCACTAAAGCTGAGGCTCGTCGGAGTGCTGCGAAGATTGCATTAATGAACTCTGTGTTTAACGAACATCCTTCACGAAGAATCACTGATGAGTTCATTGAGAAGAGTGTCTCGGAGGCCCTGGCATCTTTCAACGTAAGTCATTTGGAAAGGAGGGTGGGGGTGGGAGAAGTGACTGATGGGGATGTAAATTCCTGGGGCATATCCATGCATTCTTACCTGTCTCCTTGTCTGTTCTTTCTGTTTCCTCTCTGTCAATCTTGCGTGTCACAAGGTTCATGTGTCTCAGGCTGTAATTCTGTATCTGGGTTTGTAGGGTTTTTTGTTTTGTTTTGTCTCTTTGTGTGTCTTTGATATCTAGAAACTTTTAATTCAAGAATTATGGAAGTTTAGAGCTATTCCAAAATGGAAATTGAACTTGAATTTTGCTTTTCCCAATTTTGGTTTAAAACCTTGTCCCTGACTATTCCTTGATTATGATTGTTTTTGTGGTCATATGTCTCTTGACTCTATTACTATATGACATTAATAACTAACCCCTTTCCAATGCAGTGGCTTGGTCTTTTTCCTTTTCAGAATGGATAGGAAATTTTTTTTTTTAAAAGAACACATGGTAAGGATGGTGTGGCTGGCCTTGTACCACAGTAGGTTAAGCTGCTGCTTGAGGTACTGGCATCCCATAGCACCAGTATTGCATGGCAGAGTGCAGGTTTAAGTCCCAGCTGCTCCAGTTCCAGCCCGCATCCTGCTAATGTGCCTTGAAAGGCAGTGGAAGATGGCCCAAGTTCTTGGGCCCTTGCCACCTATATGGGAGACCAGGATGGAGTTCCTGGCTCCTGGCTTTTACATAGTCCACCACTAGCTATTGCAAGCATTTAGGGAGTGAACCAGCAGATGGAAGATATCTCTCTCTCTCTCTCTCCCTTTCAAATAAATAAATATTTAAAAATATATTTGCTTTACTATGTTACTTAGGAACCATCCATTTTTCTCCTATTATCTTTTTGCCCCAATCAATAGCATCTGTAAGGAATAAAAATACATATATATATATATATATATATATATATATGTAAGATTTATTTTATTTGAAAGGCATAGTTATGAGAGAGAGAGAGAGGTCTTCCATATGCTGGTTCATTCCCCAAATGGCTGCAATGTCTGGGATGGGCCAGGTGGAAGCCAGGAGCTTCTTCCAGGTCTCCCACGTGGATACAGTGGCCCAAGCATGTAGGCCATCTTCCACTGCTTTCCCAGGCACATTAGCAGGGAGCTGGGTCAGAAGTGAAGCAGCTAGTACTCAAACCAGTGCCCGTATGGGATGCCGGTGTCACAGGTGGTGGCTTTACCTACTATGTCATAATGCCAGCCCCAACTACTTTTATATTAAAACCAGTTAAAATTGAGAAAGTACATTTGCTTTTCTTCAATCACCTCGTGGTATTGTAAAATGAATCATCAGTTTGGATTATTAAAAAGCAGGATGTGTAGTACTTAGGAGCATGTATTGAAATTATGATTCTACTAGCTGTGTAACTGCAGAAGTTACTGCATTAAGTCTCAGTCTCTTCATCTGCAGAGTGGGATTGCTTTCAATAGGGTTGCTAAATAAAAATATAATATACTGAAGCACTTAGCACATGTTGTCTGTTTAGATGCCATTGGATGCAAGTAACAGAATATTTTACTTTGAATTGACTTAATAAATAAAGGAAGGAAATGTATTGTCCAATATGGCAGGAAGTTCAGAAATAGAGAAAATTTCAGAGCTGGTTGATTCCATGGATCAAGTACATCATTATCTACTGGCTTAGATTATTTCTGTGTCTCCACACAGCCTTCTTCTAGATGTTGACTTTTCCCTTGGGCTCAGTGCCGTCCGGGTACAAGTTGGCTGCAGATTTTCAGACACTCAATATAAACACACCTACATTCAGAGACGGACTATATTTTCTAGTGTTTCTAGTTAATAGTAAAGAGTTCTGGGCCGGTGCCGTGGCTCAACAGGCTAATCCTCCGCCTTGCAGCGCCGGCACACCAGGTTCTAGTCCCGGTCGGGGCGCCGGATTCTGTCCCGGTTGCCCCTCTTCCAGGCCAGCCCTCTGCTGTGGCCCAGGAGTGCAGTGGAGGATGGCCCAAGTGCTTGGGCCCTGCACCCCATGGGAGACCAGGATAAGCACCTAGCACCTGGCTCCTGCCATCGGATGAGCGCGGTGCACCGGCCGCAGCACGCCGTCCGCAGCAGCCATTGGAGGGTGAACCAACGGCAAAGGAAGACCTTTCTCTCTGTCTCTCTCTCTCACTGTCCACTCTGCCTGTCAAAAAAAAAAAAAAAAAAATCCAATAGTAAAGAGTTCTTTCCCAGAAACTCCCTAGCAGACCTCCATTCTGCTTCTCAGAATTCCCAGTGTAAAACAAATTTCTGGGGCCAGTGTTTGGTTCAGTAGTTAAATATGCCACACTGGGGGCTGGCACTGTGACATAGTAGGCTAAGTCTCCGTCTGCAGCCCCGGCATCCCGTATGGGTGCTGGTTTGTGTCTTGGTTGTTCCTCTCCCAATTTAACTATGCTTATGGCCTGGGAAAGCAGTGAAAGATGGCCCAAGTGCTTGGGCCTTTGCACCCACATGGGAGACCTGGAAGAGGCTCCTGGCTTTGGATCATCCCAGCTCCGGCTGTTGTGCCCCTTTGGGGAGTGAACAAGCAGATGGATGACCTTTCTCCATGTCTCTGTCTCTCTCTCTCTCTCTAACTCTGCCTCTCAAATAAATAAAATCTTAAGAAAAAAAAAAGATGCCACACTGCTTTGGGATTCCTGTGCCCCATACTGGAATGCTTGAGTTTGAATGTTGACTCTGTTTCCAGTTCCAGCTTCCCACTGATGCACACCCTGGGAGGCAGCAGGGAATGGTTCACGTGGTTGGGCCATTCACATGGGAGACCTGGGTAGAGTTCCTGGATCCTGGATTCAGCATGGCCCAGCCATGGCTGATTTGGGCATTTGGAGAATAAACAAGCAGATGGAAGACCTCTGTCTGTCTGTCTCTCTGTCCCTGTTCCTGTCAAATAAATAAAAATAAATGAATAAAAATTGTTAAAAGAACAAATTACTGGCAAAGGGGATTAATATTTACTTTCTGGAGCTGAGCCATATTCAGTCTCCTCTGAGGCATGTAGGAGATGGTGGTTACTAAGGATACTACACTAAGGGTGTAGGAAGGAAAAAGGAAAGAAATCTCAGGTTCATCATAAGCAGTGTATATTATAAAGTGTTTAAGAAATGTAAATTATTATTTCTCCCATGCTACTGCTTCTTTTTGATTAACCCCCCAAACTGAGAAATAATGGATTTCTCATTAATTTCCCAGTGGAATTCCCATTCTTCAGAATAATATTTATTTGGGCTTAGCCATGGATAAAGGGTAATGCTCCCATTCTTGGCTTCCTACCTATTTTTTTTTTTTATTTTAAAAAGGTATATTTTATTTATTTGAAAGACAGAGTCACAAAGAGACACAGAGAGAGATCTTTCATACACTGGTTCACTCCCCAAATGGCTTCAATGGCCAGGGCTGAGCCAGGCCAAACCAGGAGCCAGGAACTCCATCCAGGTTTCCCATGTGGGTGGCAGGCCCTCATGCTCTTTGGCCATCTTCTGCTGCTTTTCCAGGCAGATTAGGAGGGAGCTATCTCAGAAGTGAGCAGCCAAGACTCGAACCAGTGCTCATATGGGATGCTTGAGTCCCAGGCACGGCTTAACCCGCTGTGCCACGATTCCAGTCCCTCAGCCTTGGTTCTTAAAGGTTCTGAATCTGGCACTATATTGTACTCTGTTTTTTGACAAATCACTTAGCTTCAGTTTGTCTTTCGCATTTGTAAAATAGATCAGTTGGGTTAAATTATCTCTAATTTATTTCCAATTATATTCTAGTAATCCTTTCACTTACCAAGTATTCTATGATAAATGTTTGTTGAATAGATGTGTTGGTTTAACCATGTTAGATGTGGAAGTATGGCTTCCTAACTGGTAGCCTCCCAACTGGTAGGACATGCCACTCTTAGATACTTCGGATAGGCTATCAGTGGACCATGATATCGATCCTCTCCATCAGATCAGCAGATGGGCAAGGCCTGGCACAGATGGACTTCTCAGCCCAAAGTTCCTGTGGGTACCAGCAGCCTTCTCCGTACGGCCTTGTTGGCTGTGCAGATAAAATCATTATTTTATATGTGCCATGTCATGAAAAAGTTTGGAAGGTAGTGAATAAGACATCGTATTGAACAATTATAGACAAAAATAAATGGTTATTTTCCTCGGAGCCCTAAAGCCCAATTTTGAAGATTACATTTTTCCTTCCAGTGAGAGCCCCTCCAGCTTTTTATTTCTAAATCCTTGCTGATCCTTGATTTTCTACAATAAAGTGAATTTGGATATAATCTGATTGGCTTCTTATCTTTAAGATTTATTTATTTGAAAGACTGTTACATAGAGAGGGGGAGAGAAAGAGGGAGAGGGAGAGAGAGAGAGACTGTCCATCTGCTGGTTCATTCAGACATGCTGAAGCCAGGAGCCAGGAGCTTCACTGGGGTCTCAAACCGGGACCCCATATGGAATGGCAGCATCGCAGGCAGCAGCTTTTTCCACTATCCTACAGTGCCGGCCCCAGTCTGATTGGCTTCTGACCTCTACCCTAGTCCTTCTCTCAGAGTACAAAACCAATTCTTACACTGGGGTGTGAGTATATGTGGAAATGGCTAGAAAGAGCAGGTATCTTCTCAGAAAACAGAATGGAGCAGGACTACTATGTTCCCGGCAGTCTCCTGGCTCCCTCTTCCTAGATTAGGCTGACAAAAGAGTCATCGGTAAACTCAGAGATACCCTGTTTTGGAAGTTCCAGCTAAACCCAAGATTTGAAATTACCCACAATATGTAAGCCAGAGAGGAAAACCACTACCAAATGTCACCAAACCATAGCCAGTACCAGAATGGATTTAGATTGTGTATGATTGTATACTGTATATGAAGGTGAGTCTAATAATGCATTTACTTTAGAATTGCCTGAAGTTTTTATTTTGCATTTATTTGTTTCACTTTATTTGAAAGACAGAGAGAGAGAGAGAGAGAGAGAGAGAGAGAGATATCTATTCACTGTTTCACTCCCTAAATACCCACAATAGCTGGACTAGGCCAGGCCAAAGCCAGGAGTCTGGAACTCAATTTGGGGCTCCCACGTGGGTGGCAGGTACCCATATACTTAAGCTATCATCTTATGCCTCTCAAAGTGGACATCAGCAGGAAGCTGGGATTGGAAGTGGAGCCAGGACTTGAACCCAGGTACTCTGATATGGGATGCAAGTGTCCCAAGTGGCATTTTAACCACTACACCAAAAGCCCACCTCTCACTGCAGGTTTTAGAGCATATGCATCTCTTTTTCATTCTTTTTTAATTAAAAAATGTAATTGATTCTCAATCCTATAAGGTAAGTCTATGGTTATTCTTATTATGACAAGTAGTAGCTCCAGTTCACACTCTTAACTTCAATTGTTTTTTGAACATGCTAGGCTTGAAAGTAGGACAATGTATAGTAGTTATACACCTGCTGGGTCATACAACCACAGCAGACATATTAAACAAATGGCCAGGAAGTCAAAATGCTGCCTAGACATTCTCATTCTTTTGGCTCCTACTGATTCCTTTTTATTTTTTAATTTTTAAAAATATTTATTTAGGGGCCGGCACTGTAGTACAGTACGTTAAAGCCCCAGCCTGCAGTGCCAGCATCCAATATGGGCTCTGTTTTGAGTCCCGGCTGTTCCACTTCCAATCCAGCTCCCTGCTAATGTGCCTGGGAAAGCAGTGGAGGATGGTCCAAGTCCTTGGGCCTCTGCACCTGCATGAGAGACACTGAGGAAGCTCCTGGCTCCTGGCTTTGGCCTGGCCCAGCCCTGGCTGTTACAGCCATTTGAGGAGTGAACCAGTGGATATAAGATCTCTCTACCCTCTTCTCTCTCTCTTTCTCTCCCTCTCTCTCTGTAACTCTGACTTTCAAATAAATAAATAACTTTTTAAAATTTTTATTTATTTGAAAATTTATTATTTATTTATTTATGCAGAACAACAAGGAAAGGGAGAGAACGTCCATCCATCTGCTGGTTTACTCCCCAAATGCCTGCAACAGCCAGGGCTGGGCAGGCCAAAGCCAGAAGCCAAGAACTCTATTTGGGTTTCCCATGTGGGTGCAGGGGCCCAAGAACTTGAGCCATCATCCATTGCTTTCCCAGGTGCTTTACCAGGGAGCTGGATTGGAGGTGGAGTAGCTGGGACTCAAACAGGCATTCCAGTATGGGATGCCAGTGTTGCAGGTCATAACTTTAAAAAAAAAAAAAGATTTATTTATTTATTTGAAAGGCAGGGTTACAGAGAGGCAGAGGCAGAGAGAGAGGTGTTCCATTCAATGGTTTGCTCCTGAGATGGCCACAATGGCTGGAGCTGTGCCAGATCTGAAGCCAGGATCCAGATGCTTCTTCTAGGTTTCCCACGTGGGTGCAGGGGCCCAAGGACTTGGGCCATCTTCTGCTGCTTTCCCAGGCCATCGAAGAGAGCTGGCTCAGAAGTAGAGCAGCTGGGACTCCAACCAGCACCCATATGGGATGCTGGTACTGCAGGTGGCCACTTTACTTGCTATGCCACAGCATCGGCCCCCTTGCAGGTGGTAATTTAACCTGCTGTGCTACAATGCCAGCCCCAGTAAATAAAATATTTTAAAATGCATGATTACTCTGGGGTCCTGTGGGTCTTTGCTGACCAAGAGAATAGACACTAGCCACATATGGCCATGAAGCACTTTAAATGTGGCAAGTATGAATTGAAATGAAATGTGCTTTAGGGGGCCAGCACTATGGGGTAGGTAGCAGGTAAAGCTGCTGATGCCAGCATCCCATATGGGCAGGTTGTGTCCTGGCTGCTGTGCTTCCTATCCAGCTCCCTGGGGCCCGGGGAAAGCAGCAGAGGACGCCCATGTGGTACACCCAGAAGACACTCCTGGCTCCTGGCGCCTGGCGCCTGACTCCAAGTTTTGGCCTGGTTGTGGCCATTTGGGGAGTGAACTCGTGGATGGAAGACCTCTCTCTATATATATAACTTTGTCTTTCAAATAAATAAAATAATAAAAATAAAAAAATTTTTAAAAACATTCCATTAATATTTATATGATTACAGTGAGGAATAATATTTTTAGTTTATTGGGTTAATAAAGTATATTATTAAAATTAATTTTATCTATTTACATTAGTATGGTGACTAGAAAGTTTAAAATTAAATTTGTGGCTTATACCATATTCCTATCAGACAGTGCTACTGGAGGTGAAAATCTTGATTCAAAATCTATTTTTCTTTTCCTCTCTTCTGTTACCAGGGCAACAGGGAGGAAGCAGACAATCCAAATACAGGGATCGGTGCCTTCCGATTTATGCTGGAATCCAACAAGGGCAAGTCAATGCTAGAGTTCCAGGTACTGTTTCACTTACTTTCGTGGCTCTAATAACATTATATTTTATATATATATATATATATATATTATACATATAATATATATAATAACATACCATATATAATATATATCATATATAATAACTATATATAATATATATATCATGCTTCCTATTAATTCATCCCTTGTTAGAATATTTTTCAAAATATAAACACCTTTCTTCCCCCAAGGGTCTATCAGAGTTGGTGGTGAGAGATGCTTCCACAATACCTTTGTAAAAGGTCCCCCACGTCATTCAGATGCAGCTTGCCAATATAAAATCACTGTCTTGGTCCTTCAATCTCCTTCCCCCAGGAGCTGATGACAGTCTTCCAGCTGCTGCACTGGAATGGCAGCCTCAAGGCCATGAGAGAAAGGCAGTGCTCTCGGCAGGTAGGAGATCGTGCGGTTGCAGGGTCTAGCCGAAGGACTGTTGAGGTGGCTGCTATCTTGGAATAAGTAGGCATATGGTTATCAGGTTATGAATATACGGATCATTACCTACATACCCCCTGCACTCCTGTAATGTTTCCTATTTAGATGATGACTGTGATTTGCTTGCTACCTTGTTTCCCCCACCTGGAGGCTTCTGTGAAGTGTCTCCTTGGGAAACTGTGGTGCTGACTTTAGTTATGACTCCAAAGCTATGAGTGCCTCGTCCCCACTGGGCCAATGTGGTGTAATGTGAACTTTTACCTTCTCCGTAATCTTCCCCGACTAGGAGGTGTTGGCTCATTATTCGCACCGGGCCCTAGATGATGACATTCGCCACCAAATGGCCTTGGACTGGGTGAGCCGAGAGCAGAGTGTGCCAGGGGCACTGTCCAGAGAGCTGGCCTCCACTGAGCGGGAGCTGGATGAAGCCCGGCTGGCAGGCAAGGAGCTGCGCTTTCACAAGGAGAAGAAAGATATCCTCATGCTGGCTGCTGGACAGTTGGGCAATATGCATTCCTCCAACTGCTAGGCGTGCGCCCGCCTACTCCCCATCCTCTCCAGGCCCTTTTTTTGTATGTTTCCTTTCTAAGACGTAGGATGATTTCTGTATATACTTTCTCAATTTTATACTTTAAAATATAGATTATATATATGTATATGTATATGTATAAATTCTACACCTGGATTCCTATTTGCTAAGAGATCCTTTTTTGTTAACTTCCAGTTTGGGGATGTAGTTTCATTTGAAACAGTTCGTCTCCACTTTGTGGGAAAGAGCAGCCTGTCTTTGGAGCTTTCTTGGCACTTAAACTTCCATGTTAATGCTGTGTAATCATTTCAATAGCACAATGATTGACAAGGGTCCATGCCTCCTTTAAAAATAGCAGGTAGCCTGAATGACTGTGTGCTCCACCCTCACCTCTCACCCTCATTCCTCTTTGCTTCTGGACGCCAACGAACATGAAGCCTTAGCTTTGGTTAATCCTCAGCTGGGCCGTCCTTGCTGCTTATCTGCCTCCAAATGCTACTTTGTTTTGAGACTTCCTTACCTTATTAGGAAGGAAGTGGAGATTTGACTTCTTATTTTGAAATCACTCCTGAGAAACTGCCCAGGAACAAGAAAGGAACTGTAAACAATGATTTGTAAAGGTTTACTGCCTAATTCACTTCTGCGGCACATCTATACCATGCCAGTAATTCAGAGTTCTGGATACACTCTACAATAGGAAGGGGTCAACATTGAAACTGATTATCTGTCAATATTCCCTTTTCACTTCTCCCTTGCTCACTCAACTTAGTTAAACCCTGTATTTAGACCTTCCTGCCAGCTGAGATTTGCAGAAAGCAAAAACATATTTCCCTTCTCCCAACATTTTGCTCTTTGGAAGCACTGTCTGCCTTATTTGGTGAATGAGAGCCAAGATCTATCTGCACATTCCCTCTGTGTTGCTTTGTTTGCTATCTTAGATACATGCACCTTAGATTCTCACTTGCTTTCTCTCTGTTCTTCTTCCTCTACATTGATCACTAGAGCATGAGCTGATCAGGAGAATTAGATGAGAGTTTGATACTACAACACTTCTGACTGGACTCTTGGGAGACTGAGGAGAAGAAAGAAGAATCAATGATCAACTGTTTGTGTTTTTAATACCATTCTCCGGGGTGATGTAAGAGAGGAATGATCTGGATGATGGCTCTTTTTGGAGAATGTTTTTGGAGGTCTAAGATATGTTTTCCCCTTGTCTCTGTGATCTCCCTTACAGAACTTTGTTGCTGAGTGCATTTCCTAAACTGAACTTGTGAAGTTAAATGCTCTTGTGATTAAGTGGACTTTCCACTTAATGATTATACAGACTTTGCTTTAGAAGTAGGTTAGGAAGCAGGCCAGTTTGCTCTTCCGTATTAAACAGAGTCAAGATTGAAAGGCAGCTTTCTTGCTTTGAAATCATCTTGGTGATCGGTACATGTGGGATCAGAGCTAAGGAAACCAGCTACAATTGTATTACTGCTTGAAAGGGGCTTCCTGGAAGTCTCCATAGCCCCATCTTTGTATTCCATGAAACACGTAGGGTTGGGGGTAGAGGTGCTGTCATTAAATAATAGGTGTGTCTGTTTTAATTGATATTTATAATCCAGAAACCAGAAACACTCCAGTTTCTCCTATGCCCCTTTCTCTGGGAAAAAAAGTGTTAAGGGGGCAAGTTATGGAAAGAATTGTCCTTGCACCTTCTGGATTTATTTTCTTTTTCTCAAATACCAACCAGTAAGCAATAAGTTTTTACCAAATGTCTATGCTTTTATCGAAGAACTTGAGAAAAATTGTTCCCTGATTATGTTCACTTTTGGTGTCAAAGATTTTACTCTTTTTAGTACTTTCTATGTATTTTATATGTATAATTTTATACAATTAAAAATAAATTTTGGTCTAGTGAGCCAGATCGAGTCTTTCTTGAGACATGTAACAGAGGAGCTATAAAATGGCTCCATTCTTTCACATCTATACTACAAATTATTTTTATTAGTATTTCTTAAGTGGTAGAAATAAGACAGTAATGCTAGGGAATGGCAACCTGCCTCTCCTCACCCAAACATCTAAGGAGCCTGGATTTTGTTCCAGGCCCTTTCTCCTCAACTCTACCTATTCCATGGCAACCTTACCCACGATAGGGGCTTAAACTTATACATATGATCCCCAAATCTGTTTTTTCCACTTCACCCTGTTTTGAGTGTTTACCTCTATAGTTCCACACAATGGACATCACTACTCGAACATGAAACACTTTTTTGACATATCCAAAATAAAACCCATTTCTCTATACTTGTTCCTGTGACTTCCCAAATCAGTTAAGGAATTATTATCCACAGTTATTTAAGCCACAAACTTCTGATCCATCTTCAACTTTTCCCTGTCATCATCCAATCGTATAATGTTGAATCTAGCTCCTATGTAAACTCCTTAATCTGTTTTGTCCACATTTACTGCCTTGGTTCCTTCTCATCTCTAGCCTAAACCGCTGCTATAGCTTGCTAACTAGTCTTTGTCTTCCTCCTTCACATCCACACTACTGTCACATTTCTTTCTACAATACTTAAGACTGTCCTATTCCTTGTTTAAACCATCACTTAGTTATCTTTACCTTTAGCAGCATTTTCCAAAGTTTTATTTTATTTTTTCAAAGATTTATTTATTTATTTGAAGGGGAGAGAGAGAAAGAGAGAGAGAGAAAGAGATTGATCTTCGATCTGCTAGTTTATTCCCCAAATGGTTGCAATGGCCAGGGATGGTCTAGGCAGAAGCTGGGAGCCTGGAATTCCATCCAGGTCTCCATGTGGGTGGAAGGGCCCTAGTGACTTGGACCATCCTTCGCTGATTTCCAAAGCACATTATCAGGGAGCTGGATTGGAAATGGATCAGCTGGGACTTGAGCCAGTGTTCCGGTATGGGATGCCAGCATTGCAGACAGCAGCTTGGGTTGCTTCACGACACGCGGCCTCGTACCACCACCACCACCAAAGTTTTATATGTAAACATTTGGTGTTAACTGAGATGATTTTAGAGGTAGATGGGTAAATGTTTTTTATTGTATATCCTTTAGAAATTGTTTATTTTTATTTGAAAGGTAGAGTGACAGGGAGAGCCAGAGAGATCTTCCAGATCCCAGTTCACTCCCCAAATTCCTGCAACAGTCAGAGCTCGGCCAGGCTGAAGCCAGTGGCCAGGAACTTCATCCAGTTCTCCCAGGAACCCAAGTACTTGGGCCATCATTCCTGCATTAGCAAGGAGCTGGACTAAAAGGCAGAGTAGCCAAGACAAATTGGTACACCAATACAGAATGCCAGCTTAGCAAGAAGCAGGTTAACCAGCTGCTCCACAACGCTGGCCCCAATACTTTCTATTTTTAATAGTTACATTCTGGGGTCAGTGCTGTGGCATAGTGGGTAAAGCCGCCACCTGCAGTGCCAGCATCCCTTGGGCCCCTGCATCCGTGTGGGAGACCCAGAAGAAGCTCCTGGTTCCTGGCTTCAGATTGCCCCAGCTCCAGCTGCTGTAGCCATTTGGGGATTGAGCCAGCGGAAGGAAGATCTCTCAAGATCTCTCTCTCTCTCTCCCTCTCTCTCTCCCTTTCCCTCTCCCTCTAACTCTGCTTTTCAAATAAATAAATAAATCTTTTTTAAAAGTCATAAATAGTCAGATATTTGAAGTACAGAAATTATTTCCTGAAGGCCAGCGCTGTGGCATCCACCTGTGGTGCCGGCTTCCCATGTGATCACTGGGTTGTGTACTGGCTGCTCCACTTCCGATCCAGCTCTCTGCTATGGCTTGGGAAAGCAGTGGAAGATGGCCCAGGTCCTTGGGCCGCTGGACCTACATGGGAGACCTGGAAGAAGCTCCTGGCTCCTGGCTTCGTATTGGCACAGCTCCAGCCATTGTGGCCATTTGGGGAGTGAACCAGCGGATGAAAGACCTCTCTCTGCCTCTCTTTCTCTCTCTGTGTAACTCTGCCTTTCAAATAAATAAATCTAAAAAAGAAAGAAAGAAAGAAAGAAAGAAAGAAAGAAAGAAAGAAAGAAAGAAAGAAAGAAAGAAAGAAAGAAAGAAAGAGAAATTACTTCCTACAAAATAAATTCCAAAACCCTCAGTATGGCACTTTGACCCAACACTGTATTTCCAGCTTTACTCCCCAGCTATATAATATCAGGTATACAGAATTTTTTTGCAGTTAATATTCATTCGGGGGCCGGCGCTGTGGCATAGTTGGTAAAGCCACTGCCTACTGTGCCAGCATCTCATATGGGCACTGGTTCAAGTCCTGGCTGCTCCACTTCTGATCCAGCTCTCTGCTATGGCCTAGGAAAGCAGTGGAAAATGGTCTAAGTCCTTGGAACCCTGCACCCACGTGGGAGACCCAGAAGAAGCTCCTGGCTCCTGGCTTTGGATTGGCACAGCTTAGGCCATCGCAGCCATTTGGGGAGTGAACCAGCAGATGAAAGACCTCTCTCTCTCTCTCTCTCTCTCTCTCTCTCTGCCTCTCCTTCTCTCTCTGTGTAACTCTTTCAAATAAATAAATCTTAAAAAAAATTCATTCATTCAATAAAGATTTACCAAATGTCTACTATGAGACTGGCACTGGGCTAAACTTTGGAGATATAGTTGTAAATCGGCATATTTGCTGTTAAGTATTACATTTTAATGGAAAAAAACAGACAAGTTGCAAGTTGCAAAATAAACAAGGTAATTAAAGATTCCTATTTAAGTTCTGTGAAGGAAATAAACAGAGAATAGGGTAGAGAATTCCCCTTTGTGGATGGCAGTACTGAGACCTAAAGGATGGGGCTGAGCCAGCAGTACGAGGAACTAGAGAAAGGGCTGTGGGAACAGAGAGTTGCATACCACAGTTGACACAAAGTGCAGGATAAGATAGGATGGTAATATATGTAAGTAAAGCAGTGTGATTTTGCAATGTATCTTATGTGCAACAAAACATCAAGAAAAGCCTTTATGTAGGGATATGACCAACTGATTTTTTTATTAATATAAAGAGAACAGATTTAATGTTTTTCATAGGTACAATGACCAACTTTTTTTTTGAAAGACATTTATTTATTTGAAAGTCAGAGTTACACAGAGAAGGAGAAGCAGAGAGACAGACGTCTTCCAAGTGCTGGTTCACTCCCCAACTGGCTGCAACTGCCGATCGGAAGCCAGGAGCCTGGAGCTTCTTCCGGGTCTCCGATGCAGGGTGCAGAGGCCCAAGCAGCTGGGCCATCTTCCACTGCTTTCCCAAGCCACAGCAGAGCGCTAGATTGGAACTGGAGAAGCCAGGTCTCGAACTGGCACCCATACGGGATGCTGGTACTGCAGGCAGCAGCTTTACTCACTTTGCCACAGCGCTGGTCCCCAGCTGATTTTTTAAGAACACCACACTATCTATGAGAACAGAGGATTAGTGTGACCTAATCTCAACACAATTGCTTTGATTGGAAAATTATTCATCCTAGAGTGCTCAAATGCCAAGCCCTCCCAGCCCTGGAAACTTTCTTTGTATGACTGTAGCACTTTGGGACAGCAATTTCCACTTTCATACTGCGCTGTTATTACAGTGTGTTGATGGTGCCACTTTTTGTCCTTATAGTCCCAGGGTCTCCTCTGTACACACATAAAGACCTTCATAACTGATTAATAAGTGAATATGCAGCCCAATGTTATTGAAAGTTTACATGCGGATTCCAGAATTTAAGAGAAAGATGGATTTTTGTCGCAACTCCTAGGGTTTTTTTAAGATTTATTTATTTGAAAGGCAAGTTAGTGAGAGGTAGCGATAGAGAAATCTTCCATCCACTGGTTCACCTCCCAAATGGCCAGGACTGGGCCAGGTGAAGCAGGAGCTAGGAACTTCATCTAGATCTTCCACATGGATGTAGGGGCCCAAGATTTTGGGCCACCTTCCCCTACTTTCCCCGGTGCATTAGCAGGAAGCTGGATGGAAAGTGGAGCAGTGGGGACTAGAACTCGAATGGCAGGCTTAACCCACTACACTACAGCATGGGCTCCTATTTTTAAAGATTTATTCATTTGAAAAGCAGAGCGAACAGAGGGAGAGACAGAGGAAGACATCTTCTATCTGCTAATTCATTTGCCAAGCCAAGAAGCTGGAATTCCATCCAGGTCACCCACAGGTGACAGGGGGAGTAGTTAGCCCACCATCGGCGGTGGCTTTCCCAGGCCCAGCACAGTAGCAGGGAGCTGGATTGGAAGCAGAGTAGTCAGAACTCCAAGTGCTCCAATATGCAATGCCAGCGCCCCAGGCAGTGGCTAAACTCCTTTTGCCAGAATACAGACCCCCTCCTAGGTTTTTAAATGTCAAGTATCTGTACCATTTTTCAAAGAAATTAAAGCCCTATTTTGTTTAAGGCCGTTTAATTCCCACATACGGTAGGTAAGTTGCTATATGGCAACCATATTGTGTTCCTTTCCTTCAGGTTCCAGAAGCAGCTGTTGGGAGTCGGCATTGCTGACTAATTTTTCTTTCAAAGATTTATTTGAGAGGCAGAGTTACAGAAAGAGGGAGAGAAAGGTCTTCCATCTGCTGGCTCACTCCCCAGATGACCTCAACGGCTGCCGGAGCTGAGCCAATCCGAAGCCAGGAGCTTCCTCTAAGTCTCCCAGGCAGGTGCAGGGGCCCAAGGACTGGAGCCATCCTCTACTGCTTTCCCAGGCCATACCAGAGAGCTGGATCAGAAGTGGAGCAGCCAGGACACCAACCGGGAACCACACCGGATGCCGGCACCGCAGGCGACGATTACCCTATTAGGGCACAGCACCAGCCCCTTAACTAATTTTTTTAAAAAGTTTCTAATCTACGTTGAGTGCTCCTCGGAACTGGGTACAGGTATAAAAGTTTAAGAGGAAAAAAACCTGCTTCAAAATCCACTTCATAATTTGAGATGAAAAGAGGCGGAAAGCAACCCCCTAATTTAGAAATTAGGCCGGCCCTCACTGTAAGCTTTTTTCGTCCGCTACCGTAATTAGCAGAAAGGCACGACCTCCGCCTTAGCTCTCAACCAGCTCAAAATGGCTGCAGGAACACTTCCGGCTTCCTTCCGAACTAGCCCCGCCTCCATTGCGTATTTTTTGCGCGCCAGGGGGCGGGACTTAGAGGTAGCCTTTTATTGGTCAACTTGATTGAGGCCCTTACTCCTCTGCGACAATTTCCCGTGGCGTCTAGTGAGCGGCACAGACGAGCGCTCGGAGGCAACATGGCGGACGTGCTGGATCTTCACGAGGCCGGGGGCGAGGATTTCGCCATGGATGAGGATGGGGACGGTGAGGGGAGTGGAGGCGGCTACGGGAAGCGGGGAAGGTGCGAGAGCGGGCGCAATAGGAAAATTCTCCCCGACTGGGAGCCGGGAGCCGGGGCCTGGTTGGGTTAGAGACCCCACCCCCTTGGGGAGGAATGGGGGCGGTACCGGGAAGGGACTGATACTGGAGGTGGTGGCGGCGTCGGCTTGGGAAAAAACTGTTTCAAACGATGTTTGTTTTTATTGCGCATTCTTTTTCTTTTGGGGGCTCCAGAGAGCATCCACAAACTGAAAGAAAAAGCGAAGAAGCGGAAGGGCCGCGGCTTTGGCTCGGGTGAGTGGGGGGGAGATGGGATAGAGGGGTCAGAAAGGGCGAGAGTCAGGAGAATCGGAGTCTGCCCGACACACGGGGGAACGGTGGGAGAAAGGGGAAGCTTGCGGTGATCTCTTGTGTGTCTCTTATAGAAGAGGGGTCACGGGCGCGGATGCGGGAGGATTACGACAGTGTGGAGCAGGATGGCGATGAACCCGGACCACAACGCTGTAAGTGAAATGAAACCTGTGGGGATTTGTGTCTGTAGGCACATAGGAGCAACAGAGATCAGCACAGTAGGGGTGGCATCAGAGAAAGCTTAATTTTAACCAAGGCTCTGGAGTCTGCACTGAAGTGTCTCGCAGAGACACCTGCCTCTCGTGTGTTCACCCAGCTTTCCTACTTTCCTCAACAGCTGTTGAAGGTTGGATTCTCTTTGTTACTGGAGTCCACGAGGAAGCCACTGAGGAAGACATTCATGACAAATTCGCAGAGTATGGGGAAATAAAAAATATCCACCTTAACCTGGACAGACGTACAGGATATCTGAAGGTATTCTGATTGACACTTGATTGCTGTGTCTCTTCCCTTTAAACAGCATTGGTAGTTTACTGCCCATGTTTGTGTGGTTGGCAGAGTAAAGTTGAAATAAGATGATATTGGAAATTGATTTTGTTAGATACAGCAAAGAGACAGAAACAGGCATATGATATGTATATAGTAGGAATAATGGTACACATTCACTGTTGGAAATGTACTGGTTTTTCTACTTAGCTGTGAGTTTAGATTTGAGAAGATACTCAGTGAGGCTTGGTGCAATAAGAGTTTCAATACTTGTCTGTTCTCTTGCCTTAGGGATATACTCTAGTTGAGTATGAAACATACAAGGAGGCCCAGGCTGCTATGGAGGGGCTCAATGGCCAGGATTTGATGGGACAGCCTATCAGCGTGGATTGGTGTTTTGTTCGAGGTCCACCCAAGGGCAAGAGGAGGTAAAGTGGAGAGGGAAACACTATCTTGATGAAGGAAGTGTGAACAGAACAGGGACAGTGTGTCATGTCCATCTGATGAACTTCTCGTCTCTTTATGCTAGAGGTGGCCGAAGACGCAGCAGGAGTCCAGACCGGAGACGACGCTGAAGGCTCCTGTGTTATCCAGGTGGTCTCTGCAAGATTCCGTTTGGCCATTCAGCCTTGGGAGGAATAGGGCTGCTGAAGCTCGATGTTTATATTTAACGTCTCACCCTATCAGTTAGTGGTGGTTTTTTTTTGTTTTTGTTTTTTTGTTTTTTTTTTTGAATCATGAATAAATGTTTTTCTTTTGTTTTCTACATTTAAAATCATTTTTCCTGTTCTGATATTGAAGGTCTTGAGGCACTGTTTATAGAAAGGTAGTATGGGTCATTGTGAAGATACTTCTCCCAAGGACTAAATTCTATGTAAGTTTCTATAGTAGGCCGGTGCCAAGGCTCACTAGGCTAATCCTCTGCCCGCGGTGCTGGTACTCCGGGTTCTAGTCCCGGTTGTGGCGCTGGTTGTGTCCCGGTTGCTCCTCTTCCAGTCCAGCTCTCTGCTGTGGAGGATGGCCCAGGTGCTTGGGCCTTGCACCCAGCATGGGAGATCAATTTCCAGTAGGAAGCGCCTGGCTTCTGGCTTTGGGTAAGTGCAGCGCGCCGGCCATGGCAGCCATTTGAGGGGTGAACCGATGGAAGGAAGACCTTTCTCTTTGTCTCTCTCTCTCTCTCACTGTCTAACTCTGCCTGTCAAAAAAAAAAAAAAAGTTTCTATAGTAGGCATAGTCTCAAGTCTCAGAAGGGTTAGAGACATGGCTCTATTTATTTATTTATTTTGTGGACGCTGAGAGCAAGGGTAGAAGTGAGTGAGATGTTCATAAGGTTCTAGACAGTAATTACTCTGGTCCTGTGTACTGGGTTGTGAGCAAATGGGTGTTGTAGGAATGTCTCTTTCGCTTCTCTTTCCCTTTTTGATGTTATATTTGTACTTCCAGCTGTCTTGAGGGCTTGAATCTCTCGTTGGGGCATGCTCCCTGGTCCTCCTTCCCTAGAGGAGTATATTTAAGTCCTTGATGCCTTCTTCGACAGCCAAGGGCATAGGTCCCATAGAGGAGGGGATCCAAAGGAGCCTTCAGGAGGCCAGAGAGGAAAAGATGGGGCTTAGGCTGGGAGGGACTTCGGTTATCATGGAAGGGGAGAGCCAGTACCACACACTCAGTAGGTAGTAAGGTGTCCAGCAGAGGACGAAGGCCAGCTAGACAGGCAGGGCCAGTCACAGGCCCAAAGATGAACATGGGGTGATTGTCTGAGGAGTGGTAGAGGGCAAATTGACCAGCAAAGGCTGAGAATTTGGAAAATATACTCAAATGCATAACCAGTCAACTTAGCGTGAACTGCTGTATGGATAGTGAGAAGGAACTCTACCCCACAAGGAGGAGAATGCTGCACACCCTGCTCTTCCCATCCTGCCAGTGTGGGATCCTTTCCCCTCACAGGGTAGAAAAGGTTTTGATTGAGATGCTCTGTTATATGAAGCCACCAAGTCTGCTTTAAGACTTGACTGTGTTCAAGGAGTCTACTTACTACCTTTCCTCCCAGTCCTCACCTTGCTAACAGCTTAGCAAAAGCTAGTAAGAATTGAAAGCACTCGAGCCAGCGCCGTGGCTCAACAGGCTAATCCTCCGCCTTGCGGCACCGGCACACCAGGTTCTAGTCCCGGTCGGGGCGCCGGATTCTGTCCCGGTTGCCCCTCTTCCAGGCCAGCCCTCTGCTGTGGCCCAGGAGTGCAGTGGAGGATGGCCCAAGTGCTTGGGCCCTGCACCCCATGGGAGACCAGGAAAAAGCACCTAGCACCTGGCTCCTGCCATTGGATGAGCGTGGTGCGCCGGCTGCAGCGCGCCCTCCGTGGCAGCCATTGGAGGGTGAACCAACGGCAAAGGAAGACCTTTCTCTCTGTCTCTCTCGCTGTCCACTCTGCCTGTCAAAAAAAAAAAAAAAAAAGAATTGAAAGCACTCAATAAGATCTCCCCCATCGGGTGCTAGGGATGTGGTTAGGATCTAGGATCTCATTTTGGTTTAGTGACTTTTTGATAGCTGCTATGTAGATGCATAAATGATCTGTTTAGAGAGGAATGGTTCTGAGGGTAAGGAAAAAGGCTTGAGAATTGGAATCTCACCACGGCTCCCCTCTCTTGTTTGGAGACTGGACACACTGAGGGTGATTGATCTGGCTATGACAAATGGCCATGGCAGTCACACAGAGGCAGCAGAAGGTGAGGAGGCTATCAGTAGTCTCTTGCCATCAAGCCTTGCAGCTGCTTTTGGTGACACTAAGTGAAGGAGAGTGCCAGCCAGGACGGTAGGCAGTATGGAACAGGAACGGCTGGAGTGGAGCTGAGGGCTATTGGAACTGGTTTCCAGCACCACCCAGCCTACCCCACTGTGTCACACTGTCTCCTCCCAGTTCACCCTGGATTCCACGTGGAGTGTTGCAGCGCCAAGTAATGGCTATCCATAGTGCCTTTTCAAAAAGAGCTATCTTGAAAATATTTGTCTTCCCCTTAGGCTCGAACATGGTACTAGCATTTTGTTAAAGGCTGGAACTTAATGCAGGCTTTTTTTTTTTTTTTTTTTTTTTTTTTTGACAGGCAGAGTGGACAGTGAGAGAGACAGAGAGAAAGGTCTTCCTTTGCCGTTGGTTCACCCTCCAATGGCTGCCACGGAGGGCGCGCTGCGGCCGGCGCACCGCACTCATCCGATGGCAGGAGCCAGGTGCTAGGTGCTTATCCTGGTCTCCCATGGGGTGCAGGGCCCAAGCACTTGGGCCATCCTCCACTGCACTCCCGGGCCACAGCAGAGGGCTGGCCTGGAAGAGGGGCAACCGGGACAGAATCCGGCGCCCCGACCGGGACTAGAACCCGGTGTGCCGGTGCCGCAAGGCGGAGGATTAGCCTGTTGAGCCACGGCGCCGGCAATCCAGGCTTCTTAAGTACAGTTCTAAAATTAGACTGCATTTATAGAAGGATGATAATCTCTACCGCCTCATTAGCCTAAATGGTTTTCCTGATAGGTCAATACATTTTGTGGGAAAAGATACTGTATAAAATTGATGCTGCTAAAATTCCAGGTTACTTTGCAACCACTCTTAAGTAACCTTTAGTAACTATGTATAATAGTGAAACTTAAATAATTTTTAAAAATTTAAGATTTTATTTTTTGGAGAGGTACAGTTACACAGAGAGACAGAGATAAAGGTCTTCCATCAACTGGTTCACTCCCCAGATGAATGCAAATGCCAGAGCTGAGCTGATCTGAAGCCAGCAGCTTCTTCTGGGTCTTCCACATGAGTGCAGGGACCCAAACACTTGGGCCATCTTCTGCTTTCCCAGGCCATAGCAGAGAGCTGGATCAGAAGAGGAGCAGCCGGGGCTCGAACCAGCACCCATATGGGATGCTGGTCCTGGAGGTTGAGGCTTGACCTACTTCGCTATAGCGCTGGCCCCTAAATAATAAAGTTTAACATTTTCCAAATGCTGTTGGCTGCCCCTCCCACTTCTTGATAAGTAGCTGGGCTTTTGGATTGACTCATTACTGAGTATTTTTCAGTTTAGAGCTGAAAGAGCGCTTTAGTTCCATTCTTGTATACCAAGCTGCTATTACTTTGATGAAAGGTAAACTCAGTAGGTACCAGATTCCTAAATATAAGGCATTTGGGAAAATGATTTCAGCAGGCATGAGGGACTTATATGAAAGGAGAGTAATAGTATCAGCCAAAGCCATAGGATTTTTTATTTTTATTTTTTAAAGATTTATTTGAAAGAGTTACAGAGAGAGGTAGAGCCAGAGAAAAAGAGCGAGATCTTTCATCCACTGGCTCATTCCCCAAATGACCACAACAGCTGGAGCTGAGCAAGTCTGGAGCCAAGAGCCAGGAACTTCTTCCAGGTCTCCCATGGGTAAAGGGGCTCAAGGAGTTGGACTATCTTCTACTGCTTTCCCAGGCCATAGCAGAGAGCTGGATTGGAAGTGGAGCAGCCAGGACTCAAGCCAGCACCATATGGGATGCTGGCACTGCAGGCTGAAGCTTTTAACCTACTGCGTCACAGCTTGGGACCCAGCCAGAGAATTTTAAGAACAGTTGAAGTTAACGATCAAGCTAATCAGACCATTCAGCTACTCCTGAATGGTCTTTCCTCCTGTTTTTTGTATGAATATTTCTGGCTGCTTTGTTAGGTTTAGTTTTGGAGGATTGTTTGTTTGTTATGCATAGAAGTACTGAATGTGAGTATAAATAGTGAAAGCTCTTGAATTTAGAGTTTGGTCCATAGCTTTGTTTGTACTTCCCCTTTTTCCTATTTTTATATGCAGTTTACCATCTATTGTAAAAATCTTTCTTTCAACAACTGATAACATGGAACTCTTGACCCTACAAAAATAATTCCTAACTACTAATACCCCCACTACACTAAGATTATACTGTTGGGCCCCTGCTGTGGCGCAGCGGGTTAACGCCCTGGCCTGAAGTGCCAGCATCCCATGCGGGCGCTGGTTCAAGTCCCGGCTGCTCCTCTTCCGATCCAGCTCTCTACTATGGCATGGGATAGCAGTAGAAGATGGCCCAACTCCTTGGACCCCTAAACCTGCATAGGAGACCTGGAGGAAGCTCCTGGCTCCTGGCTTCGGATTGGCGCAGCTCTGGCCATTGCAGCCAATTGGGGAGTGAACCATCGAATGGAAGACCTACCTACCTCTCTCTCTCTCTCTCTCTCTCTCTCTCTCTCTCTCTCTCTCTCTCCCTCCCTCCCTCCCTCCCTCCCTCTCCCTCTCCCTCTCCCTCTCCCTCTCCCTCTCCTCTCTCTGTGTAACTCTTTCAAATAAATAAATAAATCTTAAAAATTATACTGTCAAAACTTTTTAAATTTGACACTAATCTTTTTTAATGTTTGTTTTCATGTATTTGAAAGGCAAAGCAAGAGAGACACATCTTCATCCACTACTTCATTTCCCAAATCTGAAAACTGTTGGGGCTGAGCCAGGCCAAAGTCAGGAGCCCAAATCCCATTTGCATCTCCCACATGGGTGGCAGGGGCACAAGCAGTTGGGCAGCACCCACTGCCTCCTGGGATGCATTAACAGGAAGCTGGATTGGAAGCAGCACTTTGGAAATGGATACAGGCATTTCCAAGCGTGGCTTTAACTCTACTACAATGCCTACCCTGATGCTAATATTTTAAATAACTGCATGTTAGCCAGTTTATCCAGGGATGGACATTTGGTCTAGCAGTTAAGATGCACTTGTGGGGGCTGGCGCTGTGGTGTAGCTGGTAGGGCCACCACTTGCAGTGCTGGCATCCCATATGGGTGCCAGTTCGAGTCCTGGCTGCTCCACTTCCAATCCAGCTCTCTGCGATGGCCTGGGAAAGCAGTAGAAGATGGCCCAAGTCCTTGGGCTCCTGCACCCACATGAGAGGACCCAGAGGAAGCTCCTGGCTCCTGGCTTCAGATTGGCACAGCTCCAGCTGTTGCAGCCAACTGGGTGGGGAATGAACCAGCAGGTGGAAGACCTCTCTGTGTAACTGACTTTCAAATAAAGAAATATTAAAAAAAAAAAAAAAAGATGCCACTTGGAATGCTCACATGCCATATGCGAGTGCCTGGGTTCTAGGCCTGGCTTCACTCCCAGTTACAGCTTCCTGCTTAGGCACACCCTAAGAGGCAGTAACTAGGTGATGGCTCAAGTGGTTGGCTCTGGTATTTGCTACATGTGGGAGTCTCTCATTGTGTTCACTGCTTTTGACTTCAGCCTGGCCCAAACTATTGCAGGCATTTGGGCAGTGAACCAGTAGATGGGAGATCTCTGTCCATCTATCTCTGTGCCTTTCAAATGAAGGTTTACAACGTTTATCCAAAATGACTAATTTTGAACCAAATATATATCACCTTCTGCACCTGTGTTATACATGTGACTGCTTTGCCATTGAAACAAATAGAAACTGCAATTATTGTCAGTTTGGCTGTAGGAAAGGGTAAAACTTCATCTAGTCCATCATCTTGTGGCTCATGGATTTCAAGTAACTGAGTCCAAGCCTTACAGTTAGTGTTAGAGCCTAGACTCGGAAAACAAAATAGGCAAATAATACAACAAAAACTTTGGTATTTGAAATCCTAGTCTACATCTAAAATTTGCTTCATAAAAACCAACTCTACTGTAATTCCTACTGGACTGTGGCAGCAGGTTTCTATTTAATGCTTGGGGTGGTAGAGGTCCTGTTTGCAACATACTGTTGGAAGCAATATTTTTTTTACTCCTTAGTAAAGATGCTACTGCAGGTGGCATCTTAACCTACTACACCACTTAACCCACTGTTCCCTTGTGTTTCCAGTTTTAACAAACTCATTCCACAGTAAGAGTTTAAAAAAAATTCAGAATATCATCCCTACCTTGATATCTTTCCACTGCCCTCAGGATAAAGCACAAACATTTGTGATCTGGCACTTCCTTTTTAGATCATTACTTAGCATTTTCTAGTCCTCAACGTTAGCATCAATCACTTTGAGATCCCTGCCTTCCGTACTCCCTATAATTTCTCCTGCTTTAAGTTGTCTAACCTCTATCTTTGAACAAGTTTCTTTTTGTTTGTTTTGTTTAAAGGAAAGGTTTATTGTTGGGGGAAGCCCGATGGCCCAGGGGAGAGGGTGAGAGGGCAAGAGAGGAGGAGAGCATAAGAGAGAGCTGACAATCAAGTTGACAATCTCTGGACCACGTCCCCTGACAGCAGGGGCTGGGGGTGGAGTGGGGGATGTGTTCTTTAGCTCCTTACTTTAGCATAACAATTTAATTGCTTCCTTTGTCTCAGTACTTTCATTTATTGGAGTCAGGACACTGTTGCAGTATCCTTAGCATTTTAACCTGAGGACAAATTTTTTAAATGTATGAATGAATGTGCCACCAAGTTTTACCCAAAGCATGACTTCACTCTTCGTAATGGACTCCTGTGTGTTTCTTCCCTCACCTGAGTTTCTCTGCACTAATCTGAGGGTGGTGGGACTGGGAAGGTGTAAAAAGGTGGAGACCAAGCATGGTGCAGTGATCCTGAAGGATAAGGCCCAGGGTGTTCTTTAAAAGTAGGCTCTTTTTTTTTCAACTTTTATTTAATAAATATAAATTTCCAAAGTACAACTTTTGGATTATAGCAGCTTTTCCCCTCATAACCTCCCTCCCACTCACAACCATCCCATCTCCCACTCCCTCTCCCATCCCATTCTTCATCAAGATTCATTTTCAATTATCTTTATATACAGAAGATCAACTTAGTATATACTAAGTAAAGATTTCAACAAACTACACCCACACAGACACACACAGTGTAGAGTACCGTTTGAATAGTAGTTTTACCATTAATTCGCATAGTACAACACATTAAGGACAGAGGTCCTACATGGGGAGCAGGTGCACAGTGACTTCCATTGTTGATTTAACAATTGACACTCTTATTTATGACTCAGTAATCACCTGAGGCTCTTGTCATGAGCTGCCAAGGCTTTGGAAGCCTCTTGAGTTCACCAACTCTGATCTTACTTAGACAAGGCCATATTCTAAGTGGAAGTTCTCTCTTCCCTTCAGAGAAAGGTACCTCCTTCTTTGATGGCCCGTTCTTTCCACTGGGATCTCACAGAGGTCTTTCATTTGGGTTTGTTTGTTTGTTTGCCACAGTGCCTTGGCTTTCCATGCCTGCGAAACTCTCATGGGCTAAAAGTAGGCTCTTAACGTGTAAACTAACACGCCCATGATCATAACTTGCAGAAAACAGCGGAGGCTGCCTCCCAGGTTAATGGCTAATGGTGGCCTGGCACACTGACACCCAAAGCCCTGTCCAGGCCAGCCCAGCCCTGAGCCCCAAGTCACTTACCTGGGGCAAGGCAAGCAGCAAGCTAAGTCCCCAAGCTACCCCAAGAAATTTCCTTCTACCTGAGCAGAGTCCAAGTGGATTGAGTATTGCTGCCTGGCAGTCAAACCCAGTGACCACAGGAAGGAAAGCTGCGCCATACATCGCGTTAGCTTCAGAAACATGAGTGTCGGACAAGCAGTGTCCCCAGCAAGCCACTGAACAGTGATATTCCAGATGGCATCTAGGGGGATAGCCACAAAAGTGACCAGTAAGTCGGCAACTGCTAAAAGAACGGAGGGTCACCGGCCCGGAGAGAGACGGAGCCGGCTGGGTCGCTGCCTTGTCACTGACCACAGCACAGCCAGGCTTCCTCCAGTCAAAGAAACAAACGGCACAGTGGTCACTCCATCTCGAACCCTGGCTGCAGCTGAGAATGTGGGCAGCTCTGAGACTTCCACCTCCACTCCTGATCCTGCCCATACCTGTTAACCCCCAGGGAGTATCATTGCCTGCAGACATGATGTCCTGTCCTGGAAGGGAAAGGTGGGGGGAATGAAGTAGGTATGAAGCGGTTAGCTTTGGCCACTGATGCTTCGCCCTCCTTTTTAAGATCTGAAGCTAGTAATTGCGAATTTCCTCCACTCTGTCTCTGGAGACTTTCAGTTCTGAAGGTCATCTGTCCAGTTGTCAGGGTCCTGCAGGGAACGGGGATCTGGAGCTAATCATGCGCATAGCTCCTTAGGCTAGTCTGAGCTTGGGGCTTCTATTGCCGTAGACCGTTTTAGCCCCTCGAGCGTGCGTGCGTGTGCGTAGAGTGTATAGCGCCGGGCGCACCCTGGGGGGCAGTCGGGCAGGGAAAACTCCCAGCTGCCAGGCTTGGAGATCACCGAGGCGCTTTCTAGCTCCGCCCCAACCCCTGCAGGCCCCGCCCTGGGTCTTGAGTATTTAAAGGAGAAGCTTCCCCCGGAGGCGCGCTTAGGGAATAGAGAGTTCAGGGAATAGGGATGCTCTGATGAGGCACACGCACAATATCACGCAGGTGTCGGTGTAGAGACAAGCGCTTCGCGTCCCAAACTTCCGCTTCAAGGGCCAGCTCCACTCGCTTTCTTTTCCGATGCTGTTTGTCCCTCGCGCGGCACCGTTGGGGCGCCCGGGAGGCGTGACTAGGGGCGGGAAGTGGAGCGGGAGCAGGGCCGCGGAGCCGTGGTTGCCGCTGTCATGGACGCCTGGGTCCGCTTCAGTGCTCAGAGTCAGGCCCGGGAGCGACTGTGTAGGTGCGGCCTGAATAGGAACGCGGGGAGGGCGGGCAGAGGAAGAGCCTCGTGAGGCGAGGTCAGTTCAGGCTACGGGGGTCAAAAAGGGTCAACTCCGGCTACGGGGGCTCGAACGGACCTCGAGGGACAGATTTGAGCCGGCCATGAAGAGATGATTCTTTTCTGCTCACGGGAAATATGGGGAAACTGAGGCACGAGTGGGCCAGTGGGGAGACCGCTCAGGGTTGCCGTGTCCACTGAGACCAACAGTTTCCTCCTTGGGCGGTGGTGGAATGAAGAACGTTCGCCCCGCGGGGCATGGCGACCGGAACTGTCCCCCAGACTGAAGGAGGCGTTCCCATTTTGTGTCCCCTCACCCTGTTAGCGCCCCGGAGGTCCTCCGCCTCCTCTCTGTCTTAGGGCCTTGAGTCTCTTAGTTCACCTGTTCTAAGGAATCTGCCCTCCAGCTTCCCGCCCCTGCCTCATGCGTCGTGTGCGTGCTACACTGCGGGGCTCCCGGGGGACCCACCGCTGCCCCCCTGGCCGGCCCCCTCCAGCCTCATCAGGGTCAAACCCGTCTATTCTCAACACTGAATACTACTTCCCACCCCCTGCCAGGCCCTTGTTTCCTTATGCTTTTCCCTTTCCCTGACCTGGAGGAGAAACGGTGAGATGGTGAGATGCGGGCTGAAAGAGGAGGCCAGGGAATGACCTCAAGCTGGGCCAAGCGGGGGTGCGCGCTGCCTTGTGGAGCACGGATCTGAGAGGAGGTCAAGGAGGTCTCCACTTTACCTTGCCTGTCCTCTCCTCCAGGGCCGCCCAGTATGCCTGCTCCCTTCTTGGCCACGCACTGCAGAGACACGGGGCCAGTCCTGAGCTACAGAAACAGATTCGGCAACTGGAGGGCCATCTGAGCCTGGGCAGGAAGCGTAAGTAACTGTGCCTTTCTTTCTGTCCCCAGCCCTTCCTCCGTCCCCGGGTGTTCTCCCTCAGCCCCTCCTTCTTGTTTTGTTTGTTTGTTTGTTTGTTTTACCCTTCTCTGCCAATTCTCCCTCACTGGGCTCTGCACTTCTGCATGCCTTGGGTTGATCCAAGAGCAGAGGATAAGAAAGTGATGGAAGATGGGAAAGAATGGGAGCAAGTTTAACAAAACTAATCTGGGGCAAAAAATAATTAAAATTTGAAGTAAAGAAAGAATGAATTGTTTCTGGTTTTTTTTTTTTAATTATTATTTGTTACTGTCTTTTGCTCAACTTTCACCTCTTGCTTTCTTGCTTTTTCTGTGTCCTTCTCTCTGCCTTTCTACTTCCAAACCCTTGTGTTCCCTTGCTCATCTCCACAAGTGCTACGCCTGGGCAACTCAGCAGATGCTCTTGAGTCAGCCAAAAGAGCTGTGCACCTATCAGATGTGGTCCTGAGGTTCTGCATCACTGTTAGTCACCTCAATCGAGCCCTGTACTTCGCCTGTGACAATGTCCTGTGGGCTGGAAAGTCTGGATTAGCTCCCCGTGTGGATCAGGAGAAGTGGGCTCAGCGTTCTTTCAGGTTTGATATCCTTTTATCCTATGAGACCTTTTGTAGCCTCCATAGTGGGTAGCTTACCTTTTTGAGAGAAAAGCTCTCTCAGGATTGTCCTGGAGTATATAATTCTTCATCACTTAGCTTCCAAGCTTTGTTTATATCTTAAAGTATCAGAGAATAACAAGGAGAGGAAGATGGAAAACAGATGCTCCTGCATTTATGAATGACTTAGATTGGGCAAGACAAGATATTATATTACTTCAATTCTGCTTCTGTCTACACCACAGGTTATGCCTCCCTCACTGCCTGCTCATTCTTTCATTCCAAAAATATTTGATGCTGACTATGGGCCAGGGGATAAAGCAAAGAGCTAAGCAGATATAGTGCCTGCTCCCATGAAGCTTCTAGTCTGTTGGCGGAATCAGATATTAAATAAATAAGATTTATGCAAAAGTATAGGATGTTATTAGAGAATATGACAAGGGGAGCTAAGAAAGATTACAAAGGAAAAACTCTGAAAAAGTAATACTTTAGTTGAGACCAGAAGTCTGAGCAGGAGTTAGATAAAAGTCAACAATAGGTGGTATAGTGGGTTAAGCTGCCGCCTCCACTGCCCACATCCCATAAGGATGCTGGTTTGAGTCTTGGCTGTTCCACTTCCAATGCAACTCCCTGCTAATGTACCTGGGAAAGCAGCTGAAGATGGCTCAAATCCTTGGGCCCCTGCCACCCATGTAGGAGACCCAGATGAAGTTCCCAGACCCAGGCCATTGCACCCATTAGGGAGTGAACCAGCAGATGGAAGACCTCTCCTTCTGTCTCTCCTTCTCACTCTGTATCACTGCCTTTCAAATAAATATTAAAAAAAAAAAAAAAGCCAACAATACCAGAAGACGTTTCTTAACAGCAAAAACAGTACATTCTAAGGCCTTGAACCAAGAAAAACTTCAGGGAATTAGAGTAATAGAAAGAATGCCAGTTTGTTGAACAATATTGGGTAAAGAACATAATTTCAAATTTCAAACAGACAGGGGCCAGAACATTCATTGACTTTGGCAATGGTAAGATTTTGTTTGTTCTGTTTAAATTTTATCTGAAGTTACAATGGGACATTATTGAAGGGTTCTAAACAGGGATATGACATGTTTCAAATTGTGTTTAAAAAAGCATCTCTTGCTAAGATGTAGAAAATGGATTGCAGTGGGGCAAGAGAAGGGGAGGTGCCCTGATATGTATGGGAGGACTTATGCAGCGTATATACAAATACTATACCATTTTATATAAGAACTTGAGCATGCACAGATTTGGGTAGCTGAAAGGGATTCTAGAACCAATCCCCCTTGGATACCAAGGGATGACTGGATATAGCACTTGTATTTTACTTTGTTCCTTATGATTGTCTTTGTTCTTTTGCAAGTTTCTATCTCCATTGCTGCCTTGCCTTTCTCAATGATTTACAACTATAGCGTGGCTCAGGATGTGTGGTGGGGGCAGAGGCATGACTGGAGCTGTATGAAAAAGTAACTCCTAGCAGAGTCTGTTGCTAAATTTATTTATTTCATTCAACAAATATTTATTGAGCTCTTACTATGTGTCAGTCACTTTTCTAGACACAGACATACAATGCTTAAAAAAGGAACAGGAGGCTACATTGTTGCACAGCAGGTTAAGCTGCCACTTACAATGCTGGCATCCCATCTTGGAGGGCCTGTTCAAGTTCTGACTGCTCCACTTCTGATCCAGCTCCCTGCAGCAAAAGGTTGCCCAAGAGCATGACCCCTGCGACCCATGTGGGAGACCTGATGGAATTTCAGGCTCCTGGGTTCAGTCTGGCTTACACATAGCCATTGTAGCTATTTGAGGAGTGAACCAGCAGATGAAACATCTCTTTCTCTCTCTCACCTACTCTGTCCCTCTCTCTCTCTCTGTTACTCTGCCTTCCAAACAAATAAATATTTTAAAATAAATAAAAAATGAGCAAGGCCTCCACTCCTATGGAATTTACATAGTAGTAGAGACACACATGAATAAATGCTTAGTTAAATTTATCAGATAGTGGCAAGTACTATTCAGGAAATTAAAATAGGGTCATGTGGTAGAAAGTGAGTAGCTCACTATTTTAGATTATAGGGTCAGGGAAGGTCTCTCTGAAGAGTTGACATTTAAACTTAGGTCTGTAGAGCCAGAAAGAGCCAGCCACATGAAGTTGGTTGTTTTTTTTGTTTGTTTGTTTGTTTTTTTTTTTAGGTCTAAGCAAGCTGGAAATCTCTCTTTTTAAAAAAATTATTTTTAATCTATTTGGAAGTAGGCAGAGTTAAAACGGGGAGACAGAGAGAGAAAGAGACGTTCCATCTGCAGTTTCAGTCCTCAAATGGCTGCAATGGCCGGGGCTGGGCCAAACCAGGAGCTAGGAGCTCCATCCGGGTCTCCCACATGGTTGGCAGGGTCCCGAACACGGGGACCACCTTCCACTGCTTTCCCAGGTACATTGGCAGGGAGCTGGATCAGAAGTGGAGCAGCTGGAACTGAAACCAGCACCTGATATGGGATTCTGGCATCACAAACTGCCGCTTAACCTACTGCACCACAATGCCAGCCCCACATAAAGATTCTGGAAGAATATTTCAGGTGGAGAGACTAGATGGTGCAAACACATTAAGCAGGAACAAGTGTGATGGGCGCAAAGCATAGAGAGAAACCAACCTGCTAGGAGCATAGTGGTTAAGGGAAAGAATGGTACAAGATAAAGCTAAGAGGCAGGGACCAGATGATGCTGAATCTCTAAGCCTGTCTAAGGTATCTAGAGTATTTTCTAAATGTGATAGGAAGAAAACCATAGAGTTTTAGGAAGGAGAATAATAGTGTGATGTATATTTATGCTAGTTACTTTAAGAAAGAAGATTTTTGAGGGTGGAGCAAATATGACCACAGAGAAACCAATTAAAATATTAAAGCAGGACAAGTGCTTGGCCTCTCAGTTAAGACACCACGTCTCAGATTGGAGTACCTGGGTACACTCCCTGGCTCCAGCTCCTGAATCCAGCTTCCGTGCTTAAAATGGCTCAAGTAATTGGGTTCCTGCCACCCAAGTGGGAGACCTAGATTGAGTTCCTGGCTCCTGGCCATGGCCCCAGCCCAGCCTTGGTTATTGTAGCCATTTGAGTAGTGAACCAACAACGGGAGAGTGTTTTTCCCTCCCTCTCTTTCAAATAAATTATTTAAAAACAAAAAGTATTAAAGCAGCAGTCGAGGGAGAAAAAGAGTATCTTATGCTGTAGCTAAATTTAGTTTATATTTTAAAGGTATGACAATTTATTGAGTATAACCCATCATTGTCAGAGTGTTTTAAAAATAAAAAAATGGGCCATGGGCTTTAGTGTAGTAGGTTAAGCCTCTGTCTGCTCTTCTGAGTCAGCTCTCTGCTGATGGCCTGGGAAAGCAGTGGAGGATGGCCTAAGACCGGGAAAAAGCTCCTGGCTCCTGGCTCCTGGCTCCTGGCTTCGATTTGGCTCGGCTCTGGCTATTGCAGCCATATGGGGAGTGAACCAGGGAATGGAAGACCTTTCCCTCTGTCTCTCCCTCTCTCTCTAACTCTGCCTCTCAAATAAATAAAAAATAAAAAATAAAAATAAACAGATTTTGGACTTTTTAAAAAAGATTTATTTTATTTACTTGAAAGGCAGTGTTACAGAGAGAGGTAGAGACAGAGAGAGAGGTCTTCTATCTGCTGGTTCACTCCCCAGATGACTGCCATGGCAGAGCTGCACCGATCTGAAACCAGAAGCCAGGAGCTTCTTCTGGGTCTCCCACACGGGTACAGGGGCCCAGGCACTTGGGCTATCTTCCACTGCTTTCCCAGGCCATAGCAGAGAGCTGGATCAGAAGAGGAGCAGCCGGGACTAGAACCATCACCTATATGGGATACAGACGCTTCAGGCCAGGGTGTTAACCCACTGTGCCACAGCAACGGCCCCAGATTTTGTACTTAAGAAAATTATTTTTCTTAAAGATTTGCTCACTTAATTGAAAGGAAGAGAAACAGAGGGACAGAGAAATATTCCATTCATTGGTTTACTCCCCAAAGACTTGCAACAGCCTGGGCTGAGCCAGGCTGAAGCCAGGATCGAGAAACTCCATCCAGCTCTCCTACATAGTCATCAGAGACTCAAGTATTTAAGCTATCGTCTGCCGCCTCCCAGGTGCATTAGCAGGAAGCTGGATCAGAAGCCAAGTAGCCAAGACTTGAACCAGGCACTCTGAGAGGGGCTGGAGGTGTCCCAAGCAGCAACTTAACCCGGTACCACACAACTTCCACCCTGTGGCAATTACTTAACACTTCTGTGCCTCTTCTTCTTAAAGGATTGCATTTTAGATTATCTGTGCTGTGCCTGCGTCTCTGAAACAACTGAAGTTTGTTCTTTCAAGTTTGCATTTTGTAGGTCAGGTTGAATGTGTGTGTGCTAAGGGGTTGCCAAGTGGAGACATGAAATTTGAGGTTGATCTTGGAAGATTGTATGATGTTCATGAATTTTAAACCAAGATCTTAAAGTACATATAAACACATATTAATTCTAGAAGGTGGGGGAGGATTTTTTTTCTTTAATTTTTGTTTGGGTATAATTGCCAAGTAGAAATTTAAGGTGTACAGTTCCATATTTTATACATGCATGTTGTGAAATGATCACAACAACCTAGCTAGTTAATGTATCCATCGCCTCCTATAGTTACCATTGTTAAAATAAGAAAACTCCTCAAGATCTAGCCTCTTAGCAAATTTCAAGTACACAACACAGTATTGTTAACTGTAGTTACCACGCTGTATGTTAGATCTCCAGAATCTGTTCATCTTGCAGTACTGAAACTTTGTACCCTTGACCAACATCGTCCTGTGTCCCCATGTCTCAACCCCTTGTAACTACCATTCTATCTATGCTTCTACGAGTTAGACTATTTTAGATTCCATGGATAAGTGAAATCATGCAGTATTTGTCTTTTTATGTATGTGTGACTTATTTCACTTAGCGTAATGTCCTCAAAGGAGGACATTTCTAATAACGGGTGATAGCATTCACTGCTGATGGTTTAAATCCCCTTTTCTGGAAAAAAAAAAAAATGTGTATGTTTGCTTGAGAGGCAGAAAGAGAGTGTACCAATCCACTGATTCAGTCCCTTAATGCCCACATCAACCAAGGCTGGGCCAGCCAGGAACTAGAGACTCAACTAGGTTTCCTACACGGGTGGCAGGAACCCGATTATTTGAGCCATCACTGGTGCCTCCCAGGGTACGCATTCTCACAAAGCTGAGGTCGGTAGCTGAAGGCGAGGTATTGGACCCAGGTGCTCTGATAGGGGATATGGTCATCTTAACTGCTAGGACAAACACATGCCCTTAAAGTATAATCAATCCCTTTGTTAAAGTGATATGTTGGATATGATCAGTAAGTGTATAGGCCCTTACTGACCCTTCTGCCCTATGTATCTCAGGTACTATCTGTTTTCCCTCATCATGAATTTGAGCCGTGATGCTTATGAGATTCGCCTACTCATGGAACAAGAGTCTTCAGCTTGTAGCCGGCGACTGAAGAGTTCTGCAGGAGGTGTTCCAGGAGGAATTGAAACTGGGGGGCCCGGGGGCCCAGGGACTCCAGGAGGAGGCCTTCCCCAACTGGCTCTGAAGCTTCGGCTCCGAGTCCTACTTCTGGCTCGGGTTCTTCGAGGTCATCCCCCCCTGCTGCTGGATGTGGTCAGAAATGCCTGTGATCTCTTCATTCCACTGGACAAGCTAGGCCTCTGGCGCTGTGGCCCTGGGATTGTGGGGCTTTGTGGCCTTGTGTCCTCCATCCTGTCTATCCTCACCCTAATCTGTCCCTGGCTACGACTCAAGCCCTAACATCCTGGTAGAAGATAAGGAAGGGACCTGATTCGCTAAGATGGCATCTTACATCATCCCTCTTGTACCGGCCTTATTCTAATGCTGCTCCTGGATTAAAGTTAAAATCCAGTGATATTAGAAGTGGAGGGAGGAGCTTTGGGGAAAATGAGATAAGGAAAGGTGACTGTGAAATCAGCAGTGATTGTAATCCGCAGGTATGCCTGAGCTTTTGTTCTTGTCCTCTTTCATTGCTGTGTCTCTCTTGACATTTCAGTACTTTGTCTCTCTTAAATCTGTTTAAGATTCTGTCACTATACATCTCTTTTTTACCTTTTCAGTCCTTTGTCCAAGAATTTTGTCAGCAAAATTAGTTTTTGATAGAGGAGGTATAAGGTGTGGTCTGTAACATTCTAACTACCTTCTTTTTTCTCACAGAGGTTGCTTGTACAGATTTTTCCTCTTTCAGACTCCAAATTGTAATGTTAAGACTTTATATCCCAGTGAACTCTCCTAGCTTTGTACCATAGGTTATTGATTCTTCCTCCTCTTCCCCCATGTCTCCCTCCCCAGCCTCCTTCATAATTTGGTCCTTACCCTTCCTGGACTTAAATTTTCAGATTTCTGCTTACTTTCATTTCAGAGCTCTGATCCCTACCTGTTCTTACTCATTCTTTGCTTGTCTAGCACAATGCTGTCTCTAGCATCTTGTAAATATTGTACAGTGATTCAGTGTAAATAGGTATGGCCCGCACCCTCAACTCTTCCAGGTCAGCAAATTAAAGATCATTTTGCTCATCAACACTTGGTCTGGTCACTCATGCTCTGGTCATTTGAGGCCTCTATTCCTATCACTGTGGTTTACGTTTTCCATGGGGTTTTCCACTAACATCATTACTCACAGGTTTTTATTACGCATCTACAATGTGAAGGGCAAAATACTAGGTAGTGGACATGCTAAATGCTAAGAATCTCCACGGTTCTCACCAGAAACTTCAAGAAGTTTTTATAGCCTGGTTGAGGACATGGAGTGTGGGGAGGGGATGCAGTTTAATGCTGAAGTAGTTATCCTGGCTCCACAAAACACAACCTGCTCATAGATTGAGCATAAGTTAAGAGCTATGAACAGAGCTGCATGGAGTGGGGCTGATGAGCTATTGGTCTGGGAGCTATGTCTTCATATGTTGGGATGCCCCTGGGTGGATGGGGAAATGATACACTTTCGTCAGCTCTTTCGTTTTCCTTATCCCAGGTTGGAATAAATAAGGTTAGGGAGTGAAAAAGAGTATCTTCCACTCCTACTCTCTATGTGAAGCCTGAGAAAAGTATTACCTAGCAAGAGTAAAGGATAGAAAATAAGTAGGAGATATGGTCAAAATTATGTTCTCCTTGGATATTCAAATGAGGCCTCCAGGGGGCAGCATCAAGGCAGAGAAACAGATTAAGAAGGCTAAGTCCTTTCCTTGGTCTGGGGCTCCCCACAGTTCCCCACCATCACTCCTCCCATTCCTTCCAATTTTATTTTTAGCTGCCAATGGGAGGGGGCAGGATGAGAGGGAAAGTAAAGAAAACAGAAAAGGAGAGGGACAGAGGCACAGAGGACTTCACGTACGGACAGAGAACGGCCAGGCATGGAGCTCGTCCTCTTCCCTCACCTGTTCTTGCCCCTGATGTTCCTGGCAGGTGAGGGAGGTGAACTTCGTTTATGGTGGGGAAGGGAGATTTGGGACTGGGAGCATTCGGGTTACAATTCTTTAGGAGTTGGGGTAAGAGGTTAATACTGATTCTACATATTGTGTGTGTGTGTGTGTGTGTGTGTGTGTGTGTGTGTGCATGTGTATGCCTGCTTAACACCCTTATAAATGACAACTTCACTACCACGATTAGAAGGGACTAAAGCTGCCTAGGGCCTCACATTAGATCTGCATTTAATTTTCTGAAACCTTTGAAGCTATATAGGAGTGAAGAGTTAGAAAAGAAAAGAAACACCATGTGACCTTTCACGTGGCAAGCCTGATTCCCATTTTCTTCCTTCCCTCTGCTTCTTTCTACTGTTGGTGGTCCCTGAGGCCTGAGGCTTAATGACTATGTGGTCAGAACTCTGGGTTTATCTAAACTATCAGACACAGTTCCTGATCAGGTGGCCCTGCTAATTTCCTGAATACAATAAGGTTCACATAGAAAACACTGTTCTGAAAATGAGCATGGATTGGCATAGACTATACCCTTAGCAGTGGTGGGTGTGTGTTGGGGGTTGTAGCCTGAGAGGGAGTTGCTTGAAAATAAGGAGCAAGACACCATGGTGAAAGAACCATGGGAGGGGCAAGAGGCCTGGAATTTTTCCTTTCCAGTGCTCTGTAATCTTTGTTTCCGAAAATACACAGCTCTGATTTAAAGGAATTGGGGTCAGGAGGGAAGAATCAATCAGAACATGATTGTGGGCCTTGATTATGGGCTGAAGGTTGAAACCATGGAGGTAGGCAGAAGACAGGAGAGTGAATGAGGTAAAAGGAGGTGGGTTGTGGGAAACTCCAGGGTGATGGGACCCTCAGCAAGGATGGATGGCAAACTGTGTGTGAGCAGGCGGGTGGCCCCACCCAGTTAATTACCACTGAGGTTTCCAGGGCTGGCATCAACCAGGGACCTAGACATTAGAGAGTGAGAGTGTGGCAGGAACGCTGGGAATCAAGGGGAGAGAGCCAGCCACTCAGTGCTCCTTTACCTCCTCTCCTCCCTGTTGTGCTGTGAAGGGTTGTTCTGGGACCGCAGGAAGGCATGCTCCCTTTCTGGACCCTCACACATTGAGGAGGAGGATGCGTAGGAGGAATGAGGCAGCAAAGTGTAACTTGACTTTTCCAGACATGTCTGCAAATGAGATTTCAGGAGAGGGAATAGAAATACAGCTGCGCATCAGTGTGGCAGAGGGCCACCAGACCCAAACACAGGAAAGGGATCATCTGAGTTCATGATGTTGACAAAGGCCAGGAGAACTGACCTGTAAGAAGCAGACAGAAAGACTGAGATTATTAAGACATTCACTCCCGACTCCTCTCTGGCTGTGCATCTCTGGTCATTCATTGACTCTCAACATCTCATGCTAACCCTATGATCCTGCATCACCACTCCCACCCCCAGGGCTCTGCTTCTCCTTTAACCTGGACGTGTATCACCCACGCATGTTCCCAGGGCCACCAGAGGCTGAATTTGGATACAGCGTTTTACAACATGTTGGGGGTGGACGGCGATGGTGAGGAGGAAATGAGAAGACCATGGGAATGGGACTGTGGTTGTGCTGATGAAGGGGGGGGGGGGGGGGCAAGATGCATGGGATTCTATGCTAATCTGGTATTTTGAATGTGGCTGGGGCTCTAAACTTACCAGTTCCATGTGCTTCTCTGATCTGTGTCAAGGGTCATGCCCACCCCATGCTGATGATCATATCCTCCTCCTAGGATGCTGGTGGGTGCCCCCTGGGATGGGCCTTCGGGAGATCGGAGGGGGGATGTTTATCGCTGTCCCATTGGAGGGTTCCACAGTGCCCCATGTGCCAAGAGCCACTTGGGTAAGAGGATGCCTGATGCTTCCCCCTCCTAACCCCTGACCTTGATCCCTTAGTAGCTTTGACCACTTATACATCTGTTTCTTCACCCTTCTGACTCAAATGCCACATCCTCAACTTGATGCAAATCCCTTCTAATTCTCTTCCAAAATCACCCTGAACTCAAGCACAACCTGTGACCCATGCTCTTCCACCACCCATACCCCTACTCCACCCCTACCCCCACCCCCTCCACAACCCCAATCAGGTGATCATCAGCTGGGAAATTCATCTCGCCCTGCTGTGAACATGCACCTGGGGATGTCTCTGCTGGAGACAGATGGCGACGGGGGATTTATGGTGAGCTAAGGAAAGAGTGGTTGCGGGGTCTCTGAAGGTTGGTGGTAGAGAATGGTGTGTAAGGGAAGCTGGTTTATGTGGAGAGATCAAGGAGTAAAATCGCTAGAAAGCAAGGTCAGACATCTCAGGAAGTGGTCTCAAAGTCTCCTTGCACTGGGAACTTATTCTGAGGGTACTTTCTCAAACCTGGAAATAATGATGTCCCCCCACCCCACCCCATCCCCAGGCCTGTGCCCCTCTCTGGTCTCGTGCTTGTGGCAGCTCTGTCTTCAGCTCTGGGATCTGTGCCCGTGTGGATGCTTCATTTCAGCCTCAGGGAAGCCTGGCACCCACTGCCCAACGTGAGCCAGAAAAAGGGCCTGAGGACTCAGTTCCTAGAAGGGGGTGCTGGGTGGGGAGAAGATGGGGCAGAAGGGTTATGTGCCTAGCAGAGGGCCTGCACGGCTGTCCTTGCTACCGAATGTGCCTGCAAAAGCCCCATGTTTCCTAATAGACTAGAATCCAACTTCCTACCAAGGCATCACAACTCCACAATCTGATCCGGCCAACTTCAAAAATAACTTCGCCCTTCACACACTCTATGCCTTGGCCATGAGCGTTCACCTCATGGTTCTGCTATGTGTCATCTATTTTCATACCTCCATCTCCTTTTGTTTGAAATGCTCTCTACCCAAATGTCTTTCTTTATATTCTCCTCTCTTCAAATATCTTCAGTCTTCAGTATCGTCTCAGTTGCTGCCTCCTCCATCAGAACCGACCCGTTCATTCTCCTATAGCGCAGAGTGGTGCTATGTTTCCACCTAGCACTTCCTTATTTCCTTATTGTATATATGCCTATATCCTCTTTCATTCACTTCTACACTTACTCAGGGTCTGGCACAGTTCCTTCCTTGCATGTAAGAAGTGCCTAATAAATGTTTGAATTGAATATGCTCACCTCTTCCCTTGTTGACCAAATATCCTCCTCCTAGGCTGCCCTACATACATGGATGTTGTCATCGTCTTGGATGGCTCCAACAGCATCTACCCCTGGTCTGAAGTTCAGACCTTCCTGCGAAGGCTGGTAGGGAGACTGTTTATTGATCCAGAGCAGATACAGGTAAGAGAAAAAATATATGTTTGGCTTTGGCAGGAGAGAGATGGAAGAGAGGGGCTAAGTGTAGAGCATGTCTTCGGTGGTATCCCGCCAGTCATCTCCAATCTCTCACACACTTTCTTCCCCCCTTCCCTCCCCTCCCACCTGCTCACATTCCATTTGATTGCACACTTGATTGTCAGGTGGGACTGGTACAATATGGGGAGAGCACTGTACATGAGTGGTCCCTGGGAGATTTCCGAACCAAGGAAGAAGTGGTGAGAGCAGCAAGGAACCTCAGTCGGCGGGAGGGGCGAGAAACGAAGACTGCCCAAGCAATAATGGTGGCCTGGTGAGGCATTGTGCAGGGGGGGGAGGGGAGGCCAGGGTGCGGAACGTTCAGAAGGGGTGGGTTTGGGGTGCAGTGTATACATCCCAGGGTGACTTACATGCTTATTTTTCTATGTAAACTAATGGTGCATGAAGCAAATCAACTGTCATTGTACTCCCTCCCTTTGGTTTCTACCAAGTATCTATGCCTGTGTCTTTCCATGCTTCTGCTTTGTTTCTGCAGACAGAACTCTCTCTGTCCATCTCTCCACCCCAACCTTTTTTTTTTATAGCACTTTTATTTAAAGAATATAAATTTCCAAAATACAGCTTATAGATTACAATGGCTTCCCCCCCATAACTTCCCCCCCACCCGCAACCCTCCCCCTTCCCACTCCCTCTCCCCTTGCTTCACATCAAGATTCATTTCAATTCTCTCCATACACAGAAGATCAGTTTACTATATATTAAGTAAAGATTTCAACAGTTTGCCCTCACACAGCAACACAAAGTGAAAAATACTGTTGGAGCACTAGTTACAGTATCAATTCACAATGTATAGCACATTAAGGACAGAGATCCTTCATGATATTTTTTTTAAAAAATTGATTAATTTTCTAGGAAATTTCCAATTTAACACCAAGATTTTTTTTTCATTTTTAATTATCTATATACAGAAGATTGATTCAGTATATACTAAGTAAAGATTTCATCAGTTTGCACCCACACAGAAACACAAAGTATTAAATACTGTTTCAGTGCTAGTTATAGCATTACTTCACATTGGACAACACATTAAGGACAGATCCCACATGAGACGTAAGTACACAGTGACTCCTGAAGTTGATTTAACAATTTGACACTCTTGTTTATGGCCTCAGTAATCTCCCTAGGCTCTAGTCATGAGTTGCCAAGGCTATGGAAGCCTTTAGGGTTCGCTGACTTCAATCTTATTCCGACAGGGTCATAGTCAAAGTGGAGGTTCTCTCCTCCCTTCAGAGAAAGGTACCTCCTTCTTTGATGGCCCCATTCGTTCCACTGGGATCTCACTCACAGAGATCTTTCATTTAGGTCTTCTTTTTTTTTCCAGAGTGTCTTGGCTTTCCATGCCTAGAATATTCCATGCTTCTTTCCATGCTTCTGCTTTGTTTCTGCAGACAGAACTCTCTCTGTCCATCTCTCCACCCCAACCTTGACCCTGACCCTCAGGTTCTCCTGGCCTACTTTCCAAATATGATTCAAAATTCATCTCTGGGAAGACTCTTCTGGCCTGACCGTTCTCCCCTATTCATTTATTCTCTTAAGATGTGTTCTCTCAAGTGCAGTGTTTATTGAATGAACCTGTAATGAGTGAAGTCTGTAGTCATGTGGCACTCTGTGCATTCTAGCTCCTACTCTGTGTCAGACTCCAATTTAGACACTGTCGGGAAGCAGCCTAAAAAGGCAAGAAGCCTGTCCCGGGGCACTGCTGACAGCATTAAATCCTGTGTGTGTGTGTGTGTGTGTGTGTGTGTGTGTGTGTGTGATCCTACCCCACTCCTCTCTCTCTCCTCAGCACAGAAGGGTTCAGCCAGAGCCGTGGAGGCCGACCAGAGGCTGCCAGGCTCCTGGTGGTGGTCACTGATGGAGAATCACATGATGGGGAGGAGCTTCCTGCAGCGCTAAAGGCCTGTGAGGCTGGAAGGGTGACTCGCTATGGGATTGCGGTGAGAATCAACTCTGCATCTGGAAGAAATAGGGGAGGGAGGAGCGCTTTTGTTGTTGAGATTTATTTATTTATTTATTATTTGAAAGGCAGAGTGACAGAGACAGATTTTCCATTTACTTGTTCACCTCCCAAATGCCTGCAACAGCCAGAGCTGGGCCAGGCCATAACCAGGAGCCCAGAACTCTATCTAGGTTTCCCACATGGGTGACAGGAACGTAAGTACTTGGGCCATCATCTGATGCCCTCAAGGTGCATTAGCAGGAATACTGGATTGGAAGTGCTCAGTAGCTGGGACTCAGATTAACACTCCTGTATCCGGAGCAGGCTGTGTCACGGTGCCCCCACCCCCACCCCGAGGAGTGACTTTGAAGACCAGGAACTTGAGGAAAAGTCCTGGAAGTTGTTTTGTAAACGTCAGCTGTATTTCCCTTCCTTCACCTTGGCGGGCTGCTTTGTGAATCAGCCCTAACACTTCACTCACGCAGCCAACAGACTCCGTCTCGGTCTCCTGACCTCAGGTCCTGGGCCACTATCTCCGGAGGCAGCGAGACCCCAGCTCGTTCCTGAAGGAAATCAGAGCTATTGCCAGTGATCCTGATGAGCGATTTTTCTTCAATGTCACAGATGAGGCTGCATTGACCGACATTGTGGATGCGCTAGGAGACCGGATTTTTGGCCTTGAGGGTAATGCTTATCCTGGAGAAATGGAGGACAGGCTTGGGGGTGTGTGTGGTTGGGGTAGACAAGGGGACACAGTCTGGAGTCTAAGTGGGATTCTAGAGGGAGTTCATTAAGGCCGAGGGGAGAAGGTCTTCCCCTGACCTGGCCTCAATATTTTCTCATGCCAAGGGTCCCATGGAGAAAATGAAAGCTCCTTTGGGTTGGAAATGTCTCAGATCGGTTTCTCCACTCATCGCCTAAAGGTTGGACAGACTCTTGACCCTTTCAAAGACCTCTCCGAACCTCTGACCCCTCATGGACAGCTTGAACCCCAATGTCCCTCCACATTCCTCCTCTAAGCAGCTTCCGCCCTGGCTTTCCTGAACCTTTCCATGGGACCCTCACTCGCGGAGGGATTTTTCTCCTTATTTCCTTTGTCTTCTCAGTGACCGCCTTGGGTTGTGCTCCACAGGATGGGATTCTCTTTGGGATGGTGGGAGCCTATGACTGGGGGGGCTCAGTGCTATGGCTTGAAGAAGGTCACCGCCTTTTCCCGCCACGAACAGCCCTGGAAGATGAGTTCCCCCCAGCACTACAGAACCATGCTGCCTATCTAGGTGAGTGGCAGAGCACCAGGGGAACGGGAGGAGGAAGCGGAGGAAGTGCTTCCGGGGCAGGGGTGTGTGTGAGTTACTCCCTCTTAACTCTTCCCACTCCCCCCCATCCCACCCCAGACCTCCTCCTAGGCCTTTAGGGACTCCCGCAACTCTCACTCCAGCTTGTTTCTCTTTTCCCTCTGATGCTTTGTCTACTTGTAGGTTACTCTGTTTCCTCCATGCTTTTGCGGGGTGGACGTCGCCTCTTTCTCTCAGGGGCTCCGCGGTTTAGGCATCGAGGAAAAGTCATCGCCTTCCAGCTTAAGAAAGATGGATCTGTGAGGGTCGCCCAGAGCCTCCAAGGGGAGCAGGTAGTGCACCCGAAGAAAGGTGGGACCCTTGCCCCTCCAGGGACCTCCAGGTTGTGGGGGAAGAGTGTGAAGGGGCAAGAGGCAGGCCTGAAAAGTCTGTGTTAAATTCTGGTTGGCAGAATCTTTCAGGATGTAGGGAGCCGATTGGCAGGGTGGTGAGTGCTTCCCACTAGTCCACCTGTCCACAATCACTTTCTTTTCTCTGGGGTACTCACCACCCACCGCTCCCCCAGATTGGCTCATACTTTGGCAGTGAGCTCTGCCCGTTGGATACCGATAGGGATGGAACAACTGATGTCTTGCTTGTGGCTGCCCCCATGTTCCTGGGACCCCAGAACAAGGAGACAGGACGTGTGTATGTGTATCGGGTGGGCCAGGTGAGACTTGTTGGGACCCCCTAGGACTTGGGGTGAGGGGGATGGAGGGAGGGAAGAAGAGGAGATACATACATTAGAGAGCTTGCTGAGCGGTTGGTGTTGCCAGATTAGTTTCTTCTATCTTCTCCTTACATTCACCAGCAGCCCTTGTTGAATCTCCAAGGAACGCTTCAGCCTGAACCCCCCCAGGATGCTCGATTTGGCTTTGCAATGGGTGCTCTTCCTGATCTGAACCAAGATGGCTTTGCTGATGTGGCTGTGGGGGCACCCCTGGAGGATGGGCACCAGGGAGCACTGTACCTGTATCATGGAACCCAGGGTGGACTCAGGCCCCATCCTGCCCAGGTCAGCAGTGCCCAAATGTCCCTACCAAATGGTGGTAGGAAGGGAGGTGTGCTCCTTGCTTATTAATAGTCTCCTTGGCTTGAGACCCGAGTTGAGCAAGTACTTTTATCCGTATGCAACAAAAGCAAGGCTGAACTAGGGACTCATGAACATGGGCAAGTGTCTCTGATTCCCATGCCTGATGGGAGATTAGAAAGAGCCAGATGAGAATGCTGGGGAACCTAGCCTGTGGGTCCCTGACTCAGTCTTCCCTCTCTCCTCCTCAGCGAATTGGTGCTGCCTCCATGCCACAGGCCCTCAGCTACTTTGGCCGAAGTGTGGATGGCCGGCTAGATCTGGATGGAGACGATTTGGTAGATGTGGCTGTGGGTGCCCAGGGGGCAGCCATCCTGCTCAGGTGAGGAGTCCCAGCTCAGGTATTAAGGGACAGCATAGGTCAATTATTAAGAGCAAGGGCTTGGGAGTCACAGATGAAGAGTTGAATTTCTGGCCTACAAAACTGTACCTCCATTCCTAGTTTAAAAATGGGAACAATAATAGGACCTGGGAGTGGGTATTGTGGCACAGTGGGTCAAACCACCACTTAGGATGCCCACTGTGCATATCAGAGTTCCTGGGTTGAGGCCTACCTCTGCTTCCAGTCCAGCTTCCTGCTAATGTGCAGCCCTGGGAGGCAGCAGGTGATGGCTCAAGTTCTTTCTCACTGCCACCAGCATGGGAGACCCAGATGGAGTTCCTGGCTCCTGGCTTCTGTTTGGCCCAGCCCCAGTTGTGGGCATTTGGGGAGTAAGCCAGCAGATGGAAGACCTCTGTCTCTCTGCCTTTCAAGTAAATAAAAATAAACGAACTTTTAAAAAGGATAAAAATTAACCTTATAGGTTATTTTTCAGGATTAAGTGAGATAATTCCGTAAACATTTAACACAGTGCCCAGCACGAGGCAAATGCTTTTTTACAGCAAACCTGTTATCTCACTCTGTCAGACACCCAGGCATTCTCTCCTTTGACAACATAGGGGTGCACTCGGCACTACTAGAACTTCTTTCCCACCGTGTTCCCAGCTCCCGGCCCATCGTTCACCTGGCCCCATCACTGGATGTGACCCCCCCAGCCATCAGCGTGGTTCATAAGGGCTGTAAGCGGCGAGGCCAGCAGGCTGCCTGCCTGAATGCCGCCCTCTGCTTCCGCGTCACCTCCCGCACTCCTGGCCGCTGGGATCGCCGCTTCTGTGAGTGACTCGAGTACTTTCCAGGCGGCTCCCATCCCGCTGCCTGCCCTGGTCTCTGCACCCCTCTCTACCTTCTTTCTTGCCTCGTCCACTAGACACGCGGTTCACAGCATCACTGGATGAGTGGACGTCGGGGGCACGCGCAGCCTTTGATGGCTCCGGCCAGAGGCTGCCCCCACGGCGGCTGCTGCTCAGTGTGGGGAATGTCACTTGTGAGCAGCTGCACTTCCACGTGCTGGTGAGGAGAGGGCCTGAGAAGGAGGAGAAGGCCGGCTGGGAGGGGTTTCAGGTGGATCAGCAAGGAAGCCAAAGCTGTGAAAGGGAGGCAAGTCAGACTTTGGAGGCAGGCCAACCTGGTTTTGATCCTAGCCCTGCCGTTTGCCATCTGTAAACTCTGGGGAATCATTTAACTTCCAGACCTCAGTTTCCCTGTCTGAGGGGTGATGGTAATAACTATATCGTGGCCCATACCCCTGCCCACTCGCCCCCAAGAGCAAGGGCGCTGCAGCCCCAAGGCAGGGGCTACCCTCCCACCTCCACCACCACCTTGTCATCCTTCCCTGGCTATATGCAGCCGATGGCCACCGAGTATTTGGACAGCTACTAGCAGGTGCAGCTCACAGCCCTGCTGTTGCAAGAAAGCCCAATGTGGCCATGCGGGTGAACCTGTGCCGCACTGCCTCGGTGCAGTGCTCACTGGGGCAGTGTACACTGCTGCTCAGGGCGGGCAACCCGGAGCCCCCAGGATCCCCGCAGCCTGCACGCTGGGCGCCCAAGCCGCGAGCCCCCCCCCCCAAAAAAGCAAAACTATATCATAAGGTTTTTTAAATCAGAATTAAATTTAATAGTACTGATAAAACCCTAGAACCATGCTCAGCACTCAGAAAGTTCTCCAAAAAGACTATGTCAGTTATATTCTGCCAGGGGCCTGGGTTGTATCCCTCACCTTGGCTCCCCATGATCCTGGAATCTGGTGCCCTTAGGATACATCAGATTATCTCCGGCCAGTGGCCTTGACTGTGACCTTTGCCTTGGACAACACCACAAAACCTGGGCCTGTGCTGGATGAAGGTTCACCTACGTCTATACGAAAGCTGGTCAGCAGTGCTAAGCCCTGCCCTGCCCCGGGCCCCAATACCGCCTTCCCAGTGGCTTGCAGAGAAAGGGGAGGGGGGAGACCGAGGTGCCAGTGAAATCTCACCCGGACGCCTGTCATCCAAGTGGCCCCACTAGTTATTTCTCCCAATTGCGTTTTTCTCGGCTTGCCTTCTTCTCAGCCTTCAGTCCGTCTTCTCTCCTCCAGGTCCCCTTCTCAAAGGATTGTGGTCCTGACAATGAATGTGTCACAGACCTGGTGCTCCGAGCTAATATGGACATCAGGGGCTCCAGGTCAGCAGGACGTGAACTGGGCAAGCAGGGTGACTTGAAGCAGACTGGAAGGGACTTGAAGGGAGCTTGGGGGGTTGGAGGGTGGGGGGAGGCTGTTCCTTTTCCAAGATAACAGAAGTGAGACTTTCAGCCCCTCTCCTAAGTCCTGGTCTTCCCTTTATCCACCATTCCCAGAAAGGCCCCATTTGTGGTTCGAGGTGGCCGGCGGAAAGTAGTGGTGTCAGCTGCTCTGGAGAACAGAAAGGAAAATGCCTACAACACTAGCCTGAGCCTCAGCTTCTCTAGAAACCTCCACCTGACCAGTCTCACTCCTCAGGTGCCCTTGTGGGGTAGGGCTGGGAGGTGGAGAGAGAGGAGGAGGAAGAAGACGGGGTCTTGGCGTTGGCTGTGAAGTGGTCTGGGAAAGGCCCAGGGTTAGAGCGTGTGGGTAGGAGAGCAGTTGCAGCCCTGGCTCCAGCCCCCACTCCCATTTCTCTGCCCTCAGAGGGACAGCCCAGTAAAGATGGAGTGCACAGCCCCTTCCACTCACGCCCGGCTCTGCAGCGTGGGACATCCTGTCTTCCAGGCTCGAGCCAAGGTGAGTTGGGGCCCCAAGGAGAAAGGGGCTGTAGGAGAGGGGGCACTGGGGTCCTGGGAGTTCAGCAGGGGAGGCACACGAGGCGCCTGTTCCTCTGGAGTCGTTCCATGTTACCCCATGTTCTCTGTCCCCAGGTCACCTTTCTGCTAGAGTTTGAGTTTAGCTGCTTCTCCCTCCTGAGCCAGGTCATCGTGAGGCTGGCTGCCACCAGGTGTTCCTCCACGCCCTCTCCTGTTGGGTCCTGATGGGGGTGGGGGACGGACAGCATTGCCTACTTCATTAAAAGAGAAGGGTATCTAAGGAGGGGTTGGGATGGACGCCTCTCCCCCTGACCCTACAGTGATAGCCTGGAGACAAATGGGACCCTTCAAGATAATACAGCACAGACCTCAGCCTACGTTCAGTACGAGCCTCACCTCCTGTTTTCTAGGTATGGCCTGGCTCCCAGCTGGGACCCAATGCTGACCCCACACCGTTTATGTTTCGTCTCTGTCTCATTTCATTTAATTCCATGTTTCCAGAAACCCAACCCCTTGGGGCTCTGCAGTCTTTTTGGCCTCGATCCCACTCACACTGAACCTTCTCTTTGAAGCATCTTACTTTCCTGGGCCTTGGGCATTGGAGCTGGGATGAGGGTTTATGGGGTGTGGCCCTAAAGTTCACATCAAGTGTATGGCATGTTCCATGTCTGTCTTTCCCATGTACCCCCTGTCTTTATCCCCGGGTTGGCCCTGCCTCCCCTGAATGCATGTGTGTGTGTTGATCATGCGCTTCTGTGTCTGTGTCACGGCTATGACCATGTACTTCCTCATTTGGTGTCCATGCAGTGAGTCCACCCTGCACCGCTATGAGGTTCACCCATATGGGACCCTCCCAGTGGGTCCTGGCCCTGAGTTCAAAACCACTCTTAGGGTGAGAAGTTGGAGGGGCCCTGGCATGAGTGTGGGTGCTGGGGAGGTGGAGGAGGGGCAGAGCAAGAACCGTTTGGGGAAAGTCTGGTAGATGTCCTGGTATCTATGGTGAAGGGGAACAGGTGAGGAGGGGTCTCTGTCTCGCCTCTCTTCCCACATCCAGTCTTCCTCTTAGGTTCAGAACCTTGGCTGCTATGTGGTCAGAGGCCTCATCATCTCGGCCCTCCTGCCAGCTGTGGCCCACGGGGGCAATTACTTCCTGTCACTGTCTCAAGTCATCACTAGCAATGTGAGTCTGGGCCAGGAACCCTGCCGTCTTGAGCTGGTGGGCGCACTGAGGCTGGACACAACAGCAGGAACTTACCTGTTGGCCCCTGCTCTCCGGGATCCCTGGGAGGGATCATGCATACGTGTAGCTCCTTTGAGAGAGGGGGTTATGCAGGGAAAAGCTCTGAGAGTGTGGGGAGTGTGGCCCTGCTTGGATCCGTCCTGAGGGTCTTTCAGTCTGGATCTTCCTCTAGGCAAGCTGCACAGTGCAGAACCTGACCGAGGCCCCAGGACCCCCTGTGCATCCAGAGGAGCTTCAGCACACGGACAGACTGGTAGGACTCGCAAGAGGGGTCCAGAGTGTGACTGCAAGTAGAGGCAGATGCCTTGTGACGGGGGTGGGGTGGGGGGTGGGGGTGTGCAGTGGGGGAGGGGAGCCGTTCCACTAAGGGTCCTGATCTGTGTCTCTTCTGCCAGAACGAGAGCAACACCCGGTGTCAGGTGGTGCGGTGCCGCCTTGGGCAGCTGCCAAAGGGGACCGAGGTCTCTGTGGGACTGCTGAGGCTGATACACAATGAATTTTTCCGGAGGGTAAACCTTTCTTTCTTTCTTTCGTTTTTTTTTTTTTCCTATTCTCCCCTTCTATTCCTCTCTGGAACTCTAGCATAGGTTTTGGAAGTAGACAGACCCATGTGTAAGTTTCAGTTTTTGCCTCTTTCTAGCTATTTTACTGTTTACATGTTATTTCATCTGTCTGAGTTCTTCTTTCTGATCTCTAAAATAGGAAATGTAATACCTATGTAATACCTATTTCACAGGGTTGTCATAAAGAATAAAAGAATAGTGAGCTGGACGTATGTTGAGGGCTCAGTAAAAACCATTTATTATCCTTGTATTTCCCTTCATTTGCCATCAATCAATATTTATGGGATACCTAATCAATCACTACTACTTCAAGTGCCTGTTATATAAAACGCCCTCTATTACTCAATACTCAGGAGAATGTGACCAACACTGAACACTGTACCAGACGCATTGCTTAATATATTTTTCTTAAATGAGTGAATAAATAATTGCAATTGTATGCAGGATTAGAATTGAGGGTAATGGGAAATAAGGTTGTATGGTTTAGAGGGGATCCAGGTTATGAAAACCTCTGAAGCTAAGGGGATGAGATTGAACTTAATAAGATAGGCAGTCAGGATTCAGCATGAGTTCCTGAGCAGAGAAATTAATCTTAATTGTAGTGGCTACCTAGCGCTAGGGGTTTATATTGTGCTTTCCCACATACTGCCTAATGTGAATAACTGAGAATCCCCGGGATACAGGCACATGGCTTAGGGAAGGTGAGTCTGGCAAACCATCCTTCTCTAAGTCTGCTTTGCTCTGTCCGTCTTTGGTAGCTTTCCTTTCTTGACCCCAAGGATCTTGGTATAATGATGAAAGAGAAACACCAGGGTTGGTGGCAGTTAGGAGGGGATGACATCTAAACATCAATGAAAAGGAAGGCTCAAAAATGAAGGACCAGAGGCTCTGTGTCTATTACCTTTCCCCTTTTCCCATTGGTCTGCAGCCTCTGCTTCTGATCTTGGGAGCCCTGGAAGTTGTACCTCTCGGAGTTAACTTTGTTCTCAGGGTTCCAAAGAACCACACCCAATGCTGGCTCATTTTAAATGACTTTCAATGCACTTATTCCATAGGCCAAGTTCAAGTCCCTGACAGTGGTCAGCACCTTTGAACTGGGAACTGAGGAGGGCAGTGTCCTGCAGCTGCCTGAAGCCTCCCGTTGGAGTGAGGTGGGACTGGAGTCAGAGAGCTGTGAAAATCCTCACAGTGGTGATGGGGTGGGGGTACCTGCCTGCTCTCCACTAGGCAGCAATGGGTGAGTCAGAAATGGTGAATCGGGCAAGGGTTGTGGCACAGAGGTGCCCACATCCCGTATCAGAAGGCCCAGCTTCAAGTTCCTGCTTCACTTCCAAACCAGCTTCCTTCTTTATGCACTCTGGAAAACAGCAGGTGATGGCTTAAACACTTGGTCCTTGCCAGCCACATGGAAGACCCACAGGGAGTTCCTGGCTCCTGGCTTTGCCCAGGCCCAGATGTAGCTGTTGTGGGCATTTGGGGAGCATCTCTCTCTCTCTCTCTCTCTCTCTCTCTCTCTCTCTCTCGCTTTGCCTTTCAAATTAACAAAAATCAATACAACTTTTTAGAAAGTATGATGGGGTGAGCATCGTAGCACCGTAGGGTCTGCCACTGCTTGAGATGCCCAGATCCCATAGTGCAGCACCTGGGACAGTGTCCCCCCTGCATTCCACTGCAGCTCCCTGCTAATGTGCACCCTGGGAGGCAGCAGGTGATGATTCAAGTACTTGAGTCCCTGCCACCCACGTGGAAGACCTGAGTTGAGTTTCTGGTTCTTGGCTTTGGCCTGGCCTGGCCATGGCTGTTCCTGGCATTTGAGGGGTGAATCAGCAGACAGAAAATCTCGCTTTATCTCTTTTTTTTCTGTTTCTCTACTTTTCAAATAAATAAAAAATAAATGAACTCTTTTAAAGGTTTGTGGAAAAATGGGAATTAAAAGATATATTTATTTTTTAAAATGTGATAAATCAGTACATTTAGGGTTCCACTGCATCCATTCCTCTTTCAGTTTCTTTCCTTTAAAATAAGTATTTAAAAATGTTTATTTATTTACAGTCATATACTGGAAAGGCAGAGTGGCACGGACAGACACAGAGAGAACTTCTGTCCTCTAGCTTCCTCCTCAAATGCCTGCAAAACCAAGGCTGGACCAGGCCAAAGTCAGGAGCCCAGAACTCCATCTGGGTCTCCAACATGGTGGCAGGGATCCAACTACTTAGACCATCATCTGCTGCCTCCCAGGATGCATTAGCAGGAAGCTGATTCAGAAGTGGAGGAGCCGGGGGCCAGCATTGTGGTGTGGCAGATGAGGCCTCCACCTACAACACTGACATCCCATGTGGGCACTGGTTCAAGTCTCAGCTGCTCCTCTTCTCATCCAGCTTCCTGCTTGTGGCCTGGGAAAGCAGTGGAGGATGGCCCAAGTACTTGGACAAGCACTCTGATAAGGAATACAGGCATCCTAAGTGACGGCTTAACCCACTGGGCCATATTGCCTGCTCCCCAAAAATATATTTTTATTCTGAATTGACACATAGTAATCATACACATTTATGAGGTACAGTGTGACATTCTGATACATGTTTAAAATGTGATTATCAGATCAGGATAATTGGCATATCTGTCACCTCAGACCTCTATCATTTATTTGTGTTGGAAACATTCAAAATCCTCTAGACTAGCTATTTTGAAATATTCAATTTCTTTTTAGAAAATAAGGGTTTTTTTAAAAAGATTTATTTATTTATTTGAAAGGCAACACTACAGAGAGAAAGAGAGAGAGAAGAGACAGAGAGAGATCTTCCATCTTTCCATCTGCTGGTTCATTCCCCAAATGGCCACAATGGCTGGAGCTGGACAGGTCAGGAGCCAGGAGCTTCTTCCAGGTTTCCCATGTGGGTGCAGGGGCCCAAGCACTTGGGCCAGCTTCTGCTGCTTTCCCAGGTGCATTAACAGGGAGCTGGATTGGAAGTGGAGCAGCCAGGACTTGAACCGGCACCCATATGGGATGTTGGTGCTGCAGGAGGTGACTTTACCCACTATGTTACAGTGCCGACCCCGGGTTTTTTTGTTTGTTTTTTGTTTTTAAGATGTATTTATTTCAAAGGGAGAGTGATAGAGAAAGACAGAGATCTTTCATCCAATGGTTTGCTCCCCAAGTGGCCGCGATGGGCAGGGTTGAGCTAGACCAAAGTTAGGAGCCTGTAACTTCACCCTTGTATCCCACATGAGTGCAGGGGCCCAAGCACCTGGGCCATCTTCTGCTGCCTTCCCAGGTGCATCAGCAGGGAGCTGGATCAGAAGTGGAGCAGCCAGGACTCAAACCAGTGCTCATATGAGATGCTAGAGTTGCAGGTGGTGGTTTAACCCTCTGTGCCACAATGCCAGCCCTGATGCAGTCAATTACTTCTCATTAAGCATAGTTATCCTACTGTGCCATAGAGCAGTAAAGGTTATTTTCCCCTATCCAACTGTACACCTGCACCCATTACCATCTCCTCTTCATCTCTTTTTACCCCCGTCTTCTGGTTCCCTTCCTTTGAGTAGGAAGAGGTTATTTATTATCATTGGGGGCTGGCTTTCCTGTAAAGTGGGGGAGGCCAGCTGGGTTAAAGGGCGCATGTGTGAAACCACCCCCTGCCCCCAGAGCCTGCTGGAGGTGATTCAGACCCGCCCCGTCCTCGTCTCCCTGTGGATTCTCATCGGCAGTGTCCTGGGAGGGCTGCTCCTGCTTGCTCTCCTTGTCTTCTGCCTGTGGAAGGTAAGCACTGCTTCCGTGGGGAGGCTACAGCCTGGTGTCCATAAGCTGAGGAATCTTTGATTATAGCAGGGAGAACACGATTTGTGCTGGGCCGCTAAGCAGGCTGGGGGTGTCGTACTCCCAGATCTCCCTCGCTGTACTCCACAAACATTTGTTGAATTCAACTAAGCCAAATAAAATAGATTTTTATTTATTTTTGGAAGGAGAACAAAAGTGAAGAGGGCAGATAAGTGTGAGGGCTGCTGGCGAGGTCCCCAGCCTGGGCATCTGATGAGGACTCTTTTCTCTGTGTCTACAGCTTGGCTTCTTTGCCCGTAAGAAAATCCCCACGGAAGAAAAAAGAGAAGTTGGAGCGACGAATGTCGAATAAGGCTCTAGAAGGTTCTTCCTGGCAGCTCCTTCAAGAGACTGGCATCAGAGTAGAGGTTTGGGGGCCCCGATGAGACAAGAAGCAGCCTTTGGTCTGTCTCCCCAGACCTGCAGCCTGACGTGACTTTCCAGTCCTGAGGATGCTGCTGGCCAGAGTCCAGGCTTTACCTCGACGCGCAGGGCTGGCACCGACGTGGGCCACGCGCACACCCTCTGCTTTCCTCCTCCCAACCATCCTCATTCCACAGCCAACATTGGAGTCTTTGTCCAGGTTCCCTTGCCCCCAGCCGCAGCAATCAAGAATTTTTTTGCCTAAGGTTCCTGATACCTTTCAGGGTCCCTCTTTGCCCTCCCTCAAAGTGGGAAAGGACGAGGGTTATCATACCTCCACCCCCCCACCTTCCTGCCTGCCCCCTACTCCGCAGGAGAGAGCTGACGTTGGCTTGAAAGAAGTAAAGTCAACATCTGCTGCTTTCCTGTGCAGTCTGGTGATTCATAGAGCCGGATGGGGAGAGTCAACAGGAAAAAAAGGAGGGAGGAGGAAAAGCCACAAGAGACATTCTGTCCAATTCCAAGGAACAGAGAAGCCTTTAGACAGGCAACTGCCATTCCCCCCCTCCGCTCCCCGAAACCTGAGACTTCGTGGAGCACTGGGCCGCCCTCAGGTGCTGGGGAAACAGAGCTGCCCCCAGGCTTGCTGGGCGTGGGTTTCCCAGCCTTCAGCTTTCCTGGGAGCAAAGCCAGGGCCTCGTGCCCGGTTTTCTGGAGCCAGGCGCCTCCAGGTGGCAAGAGCTGGAATAGCAGTGAAGACTGGGTACCTGTCACAGCGTTTCCTCCACATCTCTCGGGCCTTGACTGCAGCTTGCGTGCTCCTTTGGGGCTTTCTGATAGAAAGCAGAGAAAAGGGAAGGGGTGACTGCTTGATGGTGGGAAACTCACTTTATCAGCTTTGGGAAGCAGCAGTCCCTGAGATCCAGACAAGTGGGGTCTGCGAGGGGAGGTCTCTGAGGAGCAGGTCCTCACTTGCTCAGCATTGGTTGTATAGCACAAACAGTCCTAGGAAAATGTTTCTGGGGCCACCACGCTCACATTTCGTCGAGTTTCTCTGGAGGAATCAGTTTGCCAGCCCTTGCATGATGTTTGGTGAAAATCCCGGAGGGAAATTCTGTCTCTGAACTGCCTCTCGCCACAGCTGCCCTGTTTTGGTCAAGGTCAGTCAAGGCCGTCAGGTTCTCATAGACAACTAGGTAACTTCTGATTATTTGTAATCAAGACTTTGGATCCTCAAATCAGCTTCTGCTCTCCAGAGTGCCGCCCTGACAGCCATTTGGAGAATGGCCCTTTAGAACTGAGAAGATAGAAGACTGGGCAGTTGTCCAGCGGCCTCCAAACCTGTCCTCCCAGGCTGCCCCGAGGCCTGGCTACAATGTTTGTTTTGGCATGTCAGGCCTTCTGCAGCATGGGCATTGTCTCTGTTTCCCAGCAGGGTGGACGGTCTATCAGATGGTCAAAACAAATAAAGTTCCGTGTCAAATAACTTCTGGCTCTCTTTTAGTTCACTAGGATTTAGGTTGCTCAGAATTGTGAGAAGTAGATTCTTGGCTCGCCTGAGATCATATAAGAGTCCCTGGAAGACAAAGTTATGAAATGGTTTTGTTGCTGTTATTGTTGTTGTTGTTGTTTGAGAGTTAGAGAAACAGAGAAAGATAGAGATCGAGATAGAGAGAGAGAGAGATATGGAGATGGAGACAGAGTGAGCCTTCCCATCTGCTGGTTTACTCTCTGAATGCCTGCAACAGCCAGGGCTGAAACTGGGACCCAGGAATGCAATCCAGGCCTCCCATGTGGGTGGCAGGAGCCCAGTCAGGTAAACCATCATTACTACTTCCAGAGTCTGCATAGGAAGACAGTTGAGTCAGGAACTGAAGCGAGGATGAAACCCAGGCACTCTGAGGTGGGACACAGGCATCCGAACCTCTAAGCTAAACGCCTGAGGCTATGAAATACTTCAAATGTTTTCTGTGACTCTACAGATATGCTTGTCCTTGTGCAATTCACACCTCATTTTTTTTTTTAGAAAAGATTTCTTAATTTTTTTGAAAGGCAGTTACCGAGAAGGCAGGAGAGACAAAGAGATCTTAGGTCTGCTGGTTTACTCCCCAAGTGGATGCAATGGCCAGATCTCCCATGTGGATGGCAGGAGCCCAAGCACTTGGGCCTTCTTCTGCTGTTTTTCTAGGTACATTAGCAGGGAGCTGGATCTGATGTGGAGTAGCCAGGACTTGAACCTCCACTCATATGAAATGCTGGCATTGCAAGCTGTGGCTTAACTCACTGTGCCACAACGCTGGTCCCAATTCTCACCTTTGTAAGTGACTACAGAGTGTAAAGTATAGATTTGGGGAGCCAATTGACAGCAACCCATAACTTCCCTGAGGCGAAGGTGAAAATATACCACCATCCAGTAGCTAATAATGAAGACAGATTTGGGCTTAAATCAGGTTATGTACCACTTAACAAGTATGTGATCTTGGACAGATTTAACTTCTCTAAGTCTTGGCTTTTTCATCTTTAAACCTGTTAGGGCTTGGGGGACTAAATGAGACCATGTGAGGAAAATAAGCATTTAGTAAATGCTCATCAAATGGTAAATATTATTGTAGAAATATTTTGCTATAAAATGATTTGTGGGAAACCACAGGCCAGCCACCTGTGGGGACCTCCTCATTGCACTGCCTCATCCTGCGGAGCAGAACAAGGTCAAGGAAGTGCTGAACCAAAGACTTGCAAACAACCTGATGGGATGAGATACACCTTGACCTGAGGCTATGCGTGCCTTTTGATCTGATTTATGGACTGCTCGCCCTAGCCCTAGGGGACCTGGGATGGATAAAAGACTGGGATAGGGGCGGGAAGTTGAGCAGTCTCTTCAGTCTTTCTCCTCCTTTCTCTCGGCTGCTTCCCTCTCTTTCTCTCCTTTCCTTCTTCTATCACTAAAAATAAAAGTTCCTTGAGAACCGATCAACAGCGGTTGTGTCGTGCGTGAATCCGTGGGTTGGACCCTTGCTGGCGAGGGTTCCCGACAATGATTTCCCACGTGCTGTGAGGATTCAGTGAGAAGGCGTATTGAAGCAGCAGTGGTGTTCCTGTTCTGGTGGCCCATCTCCTAGACCCTGAAGCTTTGCTTCTTAATATGCTATTGTCTCTTTCCACCAGATCTTATCCTATGCCTCATCCACTTTTAAATAAGTTCTTGAACCCTCTAAGATGCTAACTTGCTGATCAAAGTTCTAATGATGGAAATCAAACCTGGTGTCTTTACATACCCAGGGTTCCTCTGGCATCCCCAAGGAAGCTGTGCGCTTAAGCCACAGTAGTGCAGGGGCTACATCTCTGTAGCTTAACAGAATAGTGGCTTGTCTGGCCTTCTAGGCAGGGGCACCATTCTGTGTCATGCTGGGGAGTTGCTCTGTGACAGGTAAGGGCCCGTGGTAGCCCTTGGCATCCTTCACACAGGCTATAACTTGGTGAGCCTTTATGGAGTGCATTGTTTTTGCGTCTGAGCTGAGGCCATACTTAGGTTAACACACTTCCCTAACCAATTTACTCCCAGGCAGCCCCCAAATGGAGGGGGACTTAACTGAGGACTGGTTCATCCAAGCCTCCTGCCCCCACTTGCCCTTCCTTACTTCCTTTCTCAGACATGAAGCACCTAATACAAGTCCTACCATTAAAGAGCCCAGTCTAGTAGTGGAAACAGACATGTAAACAGTGGCAAACACACGGAGCGATTGCTGTGCATCCCTAACTACTAGGAGTGTGTCACACACAGGGATACACTTTGTTGGGCAGAGCTGTAGGGAAAACTACGGAAAAAACAAAAATTTGGCCTGAGGGCCCTCCAAATGTGAGAGGAAGCATTCCAGCGAGGATTAATCACCAACTGCATAGGGAATTCGGATGAGACTGAGAAAGCAGACAGGCTCCAGCTCCTCTTTAAGGAGGTTTTGGGCCTGGAAACTCATTAAGAACTTTGGACTTTATCCTGTAGATCTGCATATACATTCTAGCGGGCTCTTCAGGGCATGGGGAAGAGAAAGGACAGATGGAAAGACCAGGTGGCTGTGACTGTCAGCAGTTCAAGCAAGAATGACTGAGGGAGCTGGGGCTGTCGCATGGCAGGTAAAGTCGCCACCTGCAGTGCCAACATCCCAAATGAGTGGCTGCTCAACTTCCGATCCAGCTCTGCTACAGCCTGGGAAAGCAGCAGAAGATAGCCCAAGTCCTTGAGACCCTGAACCTGCGTGGGAGACCTGGAAGAAGCTCCTGGCTCCTGGCTTCGGATCAAGCAGTTCTGGCTATTGTGGCCATCTGGGGAGTGAATCAACAAATGAAAGACCTCTCTCTCTCTGCCTCTCCTTCTCTCTCTGTGTAACTCTTTCAAATAAATAATTTTTTTTAAAAAAATGAGAATTTGAGTTTACAGAACACTGGAGCTAGGAATGAGGGGGTGTTGTTTTACTGAGAGATTTCTTTTTTTAAGATTTGTTTGAAAGGCAGAGTTACAGAAGCAGAGTCCAGAGAGAGAGAGAGATCTGCTGTTTCACTCCCCAAATGGCCACAATGCCCATAGCTGAGCTGAGCTGAAGGAAGGAGCCAGGAGCTTTTTCCGGGTCTCCTACACGGGTGGGTGCGGGGGCCCAAGGACTCGGGCCATCTTCTACTGCTTTCCCAGGCCATAGCAGGGAGCTGGATCGGAAGTGGAACAGCCGGGACTTGAACCCGTATCTGTAAGGGATGCCGGCACTGCAGGCGGCCGCTTTACCCTCTACGTCACAGCGCTGGCCCCTCCCTCCCTCCCAGGGGAGAATCTTAAAAATTCTCACATCCCCCTCCCCGCTGCCCTTTTCAAACTCGACGGTTGCCCTTTTCTAACTCAGCGATGTGTTAAGAAGTGTAAAAGTCAATCTCCCTTCCTCAGGTTTTGTCCCCGGTTGCCGCTCTGTTTGGCCCTACAATCTCCTCCCGCTTCCAGACCGCGCTCTTCAATCGTTTTGTGCCCGGGGAACAGGGTCGGGGAAGAAGCAGCGGTAACTGAATTGGCCTCTGCACAGTGTAAGCGCGGCCGCTGGCGGTTAAGAGACAGTTGGTGAAGACTCCAGGCCGTTTCCCGCGGCGGCGCGCGGAGGGGCGGGGCTGAGGCGGGGTTCGGGGCGGAGCCGCCGCCTGGCACAGCGGCCGGAGGACCGCCGGCGGTCTTCCCTGAGAGAGCCGGGGGCGGGTTCAGACGGGAGGGCGAGGTTTGGGACCGAGCCCCTGTCGCAGCCCGAGACTGCGGGCTTTCTGCTCCTGCAGGGGCGTGAGAGGGCGGAGCTTTAAGCCCAGCCCTCGGACTCTCCTCTCCGATTGAGCAGGCCGGGCTCGAGGGCGGGGCCTGGGGGCGGGGTCGGCTCGGCTTTTTGACAGTTGCTTCTTACACAGCCGCAGCGGTGCAAGTGGGTTTGGGAAGCTGTGGCCCGGCTCTCTCCGCGCGTCCCCGTCCCCCCGTGGCCTTGACCCCGGCCATGAAGCGCATCTTCTCTTGCTCCAGCTCACAAGTGGCGGTAGGTGTTAAAATATATTGGGACGCCGGGGACGGCGATGGGGTTCAAGCTCTGTGGTACAGAGTCTTGAGTCCCGTCCTCTTGCACTATCGCCTTTTCTCTGTCGGTCTTTCCGAAGCTTCCGTCCCGCACTGCAGCCCACCAGCTTTGCTAAAGTTGACCATAACCTGCGCCCCAGCCTCTGACTTGCCTACTAGCCTCTGGCCTCCACGAGGATCTTTCTTTTGGCTTTCTTAGCTCCCTGGCATCAACACCTCAACTTTTGGGCTGTTTTCTACAGCTCTGACCCCTCTCCAACGCCCTGTCGTCTAGGTCTTCTCAGTCTCCCATTGTTAAGCCACCCCTCAGGCGTCTTCCCCAGCCCCTGCCCACTCCCAAGTTCTAATCTACCCATCTATTCCCACAATCTTTCCTTCCCACAGGACCACATCCTTTCTGTTTCCTGTCAGCCCAACAAGTCCTCCCAGCCCTGCCTTCCCCTGGCCTTGCCTCCCTCCTACCCCATGCACCAGCACTGCTAACCCGCAGACATCTCCCCAAGTCACTTCTCAGTTGGTGCTCCCACAAGCACAGCCTTCCGGCCTCCCCAGTCTGCCCGTCCCTCTGCCCAGCGGTCACCCAGGCCCACTTTCGCTCTCTCGCCTGGACCTCCTTCTGCCTGCTCACTGGGGGGTTAATCTTGCAGTCTGGCCAGCCCGACAGGCGCTGCCAGAGGACGCACAGTTGCCTGGCTGCTCCCCAAGGAACTGGGTGAGTTGTCTGCAGAATCCACCCCAGCCAGTTCACTGCAGTGTTCAGTCATCAGACTGGTTCTGGGGCCAGTCGAGGCCTTCTGCCTGCTTCTCCCTCACTGCTTCCTTTACCCTGAACCCTCACCTCCTCGTTTAGCACTTGTATTCTCTGCTTCTTTTGATTGAATTGGGGAAAAGTGATGAGAGAAGAGGATAGTGTGGACTTACTCTGCAAGTTCCCAGTGGAAGCTGCTCTACTGCTCTCAGAACAAAACCCGGGGGATCACAGAGGCGGTTGCGCAGGGAGGCTCTATCTCCCTTTTCTCTAAAGGTCTCCTACAAAGATAGCCCGTATCTGAGGATGGACATTGCTGTGAACACTGGGATAATAGGTCATTTTAGAAATGAACTAGCCAGCTGTTCATTGCTTTGCTAACTCAGCTTCGTGGTATCATCCCTAAGCAAATATGAGACATTCTCAGCTCACTCTGCAAGGGCAGGACATAGAAACCTGGAGGAAAGCTATGAGGCAAGAGAAGGAACTCTGTTGAGGCCTGTCCTTGTCCCACTTACGTCTGCTTCTCCACCTACTTTCCACACACTGATCAACCAGTCAAGAAGGGACTGAATACTACCTATTACAGGGACCAGCAACGGAGGCTGGACAGACTCATCACGATCTTATTTATAGACTTCTTGCTAGTTGCTCAAAGCCCTCAAGATTGTCTTTCCCTTTCAGCTTTGTGGAATCTGCCTGCTGTTTAGAATGAACGATCCATTGCTAACCCTCCAATCCATGAGGAGTGCCTTCCTTCCAGGGTGCTGGAGTAGGCAGTGGGCTGGCTCTGAGAATGTGGAGCCATTCCTCTGCCCTTCTAAACTCTAGATCTGCAGAGCATTGCCAGGAGGCATGTCCAGCTATCCTAAACTCTTGGTCTAACAAGCTTACTATAATGAGATTATAGGAAGTTGGATGGAGTTAGAACTATCTAGCTGGGAAGAAAATTATTACCTCAGTCAGCCTGAGGTTCCAGAAGGTTTGAAAATAGGTCAGCTCAATGGCAAATTGTTTCCTCATGAAGCTTCCCCATACTTACGATAAATTCCTCCACTCCTTTGGGTGGCTAACCACTCGAGGCCCCACTTGTCAGAGGAATAGTGTGACAGCCTTCCTGGCTGCCCCAACAGCCTGGCTTTCTAGTCCTACCAGAAGATTGCCTTGTTTCATCCCCACTCACACCCATGGGTCAAGGGCCAGAGCCTTAAACCCTCAGTCAGGGGTAAGGATTGAAAGATCAGTGATCATTTTAAAACTTATCTAAGTCATCCAGGATGTAGGAAGTTCAACAAAACCAAACAAAGGCTCAGCTCCTGTATTCTCACTTTATTTTACTCACCTAGAAGATTTCTTTGAGGGTGCCTTACATATGAGTCTCCTCTAGCTAGGGAGCAGACTAGAAAATAACTCCCAACTGTTGGCAGTGGATCAGCTTAGAGGAATGTCTTGCATTTATTTTTTAAATTTTTTTAAAGATTTATTTTATTTATTTGAAAGGGAGAGGGATCTTCCATCTGCTATTTCACTCCCCAAATGGCTGCAACAACTGGAGCTGGGCCAGGTCAAAGGAGCTTCATCCAGATCTCCCATGTAGGTGCAAGGGCCTAAGCACTTGAACTCTCTTCTGCTGTTTCTCTTGCTTTCCCAGATCCATTAGCAAGGAGCTGTATCGGAAGCAGAGCAGCCAGGACTCAACCAACACCGATTTGGGATGCCTGCATCACAGGCAGTAGCTTCACCCAGTACACCACAATGCCAGCCCTGCCTGTTGCATTTAATATGTTGACAGTCAGGACCTGGTTCCTTCAGGGCAGCCATTCCTTATCCATTCAATTGTCCTACAGCAGTGGAAGTCACTTTATCTGTTGTTCTTCTATCTTGATAGGATTCTTATGAATACACAGAGAGGGAGAGATAATGAGAGGTTACAATTAATTCTACAAGGTCCCCTAATCTTGGTTATAGGAATGCAAAACTTAATCTTTTTTCTTTTCTTTTCTTTCTTTCTTTCTTTCTTTTTTTTTTTTTTTTTTTTTTTTAGATTACAATCGTGATTCAGTGCCTCCTTTCCAAGGAGCTGGGGTGAGCATGGACTGGGTCTTGGAATTCGGAAGCATCCTCGATGCTGCTTTTCTCCAGTTCTGCAGAGTTTAGGTCATGAGGACTTCACAGGCATTCTAAACTCTTCTTAGTATAATGAGATTATAGGGAGTAAATTGCATGGATTTAGATATCTAGTTGGAAAGAAAAGGATCCACATTGCTAAGAAGCATCTTTACCATCTCTATAGCCTGGCTGATATTCTTGATGTGAGCAAGATCCCTGCCTTCCACTCCCTTGTCTGGAAAATTCTGAACCCAGGAACATCCAAAATATACCCAGCAAAGGCAGGAAGGAGGGGACTAGAGCTAACATTTATTGTACACTTATTGTGGACATAGAGCTAGCTGCTTGTTACGTCGTTAGGAAGCCGAAATTCAAATAAATCCTCACATGCCTAACTTTCATTCAAGATTTCACACAGAGAACTTCAGATTGAGGTCACTGCTCTGCGCTGAAGGCATTGTTCCGGTTCTCTGCTTTTCCTGGGGGTAATCTAGTCACCTGGGAGCAATGGAGAGTGTTCTTACAAGTCAGAGTCTGCCAGTATGTGGAGGAGTCATTTCGCTTATTTTGTCCTTTGAGAACTAACCTTTGGCGATTCTTCTCAGTGCAGAGTAGCATCTGAAGGTGGGTGGTTTTGCCTTGGAGGCAACCTGAGACTGCTTATCTGGAAGTAAATAAAACTCTTCCTGCAGCTAGGCAGTAGTGTGCTGTGGCTGTGGAAGGAGGACTGGGGCAACAGATGGCCTGGGTTCCCATCTCGGTTTTGTCACTCTTGTCTGCTCCTACTAACTTCAGTGTGCTTCCATTTCTTCTTCTGCCAAAGAGATAAGTTATAAAGTCATGACTACTTTCCAGGGATCTTGAGAGGTTAATCAAAATAACACTTGAGAGGCTCCGAGGGGTTACAGTTGCCATGCAGGAGTATTATGTCAGGATCCGTCTGCCCCAGATAATTTTATGGCTGGGCATTTAAATCTTTCCTGTTGTTGCTTAATAATTTGTCCTGGCTATGTAAACAATATTTGGAAATGAGTTATGGGGCTTCCACAGACCCTGTTTTTCTTCACCTCCTATATCCTCTTGTTGAGATTCGACCTCATACAATGGAATGTGGCCCCCCAGTCTACCACTGCTTCCTGTTTTGTTACAAGGAGGCCAGTTTACAACAAGATTTCATGCACATTAGCTTGTGGAATGCTCAGAGCATGATGAGGTAGTTATTATTACCCCCACTTTATAGAGGAGGAAACAGTGTAGAGGTGTTTAAGGCCTACGGTAGGTCACACGGCTGAGAATGGAGCAGAACCAGGTCTCAGACTCAGACCGGCTGGCAGGACGCTCAGCGAGGCCCCTTTCATCACATGCAGATCTCTGCAGCCACCGCTTCTTTCCTTCTCCCTCTCTGGGCCAGACTAGGCTTTGTGCTTCCAGCCCTGATGTGTTTTTTGTTTTTAACACAGCTCTCTCTCTCTTTGACAGTCTATAAAGCTTTAATTATCGTAATTACTCCCCCCAACACACACCCGCAAAACTCAAGCTGGATGATAGAACAATACATGCCCAGGTGTGGCTGTTGTCTGGGACAGCTGCTCCCCGCCAGGGACATGGGGAGGGAGGAGAGGTGCAGGAAGTGAACTGTCTTTTGCAGCTTCCTCAAGCGTAGCTAGAGACCTGTCTTTTGCCATGGAAGAGGAGAGATTAGCTAAGGGCGTGATATAGGAAAAACCGAAACTCTGTACCTCCCCTCCCAACTTTGGAGCCCAAAGCCAATGGGTGGTACATATTTTAAGTCACTCCTAGCTGTGACCTACAGCCAAGGGCCTTCATTTACTCCTCAGTTGACTGAAGACCGAAACCACAGCGGCAGGGCCTGGTGGGAGGCAGTGTGGGCCCAATCAGGAGCAGGTCAGGTTGGTTGAGTTTGCTCCAGCAAGACCTAGAGAGCAAAAGGGAAAGGCGTCCTGGCTAGGACTGCTCCGAGGTCAGGGACTCAACAGCTATAATCATAATGATGATAAAAAGATATTCCAAATACGATCCATTCAGCGCTCACAAATGATTTCTCATTCAGTGGTCCAGGCACTTTTTGGCTCTTGGTAGCGTATGAGTTGTCTAATATTCTGGGTGGCCCACCCAGAAAGGTCTAAGTGATCCTGACTGAGTGACTGGTGGGACAGTGAAAAACCCTCAGGATGTGCACACACACACACACACACAGAGCACCGCGGTTGGTATCCAACCTTTTCTTTCTCCAAACCATGCCCATTTGCTATATATTCACACAATGTTTGGCCTGGGACCAGGTGGAGAGATGGAACCGTCGCGACCAGAAGCTGTTGGAGGCAGTGCAACGGGGGGACGTGGGACGCGTGGCTGCCCTGGCCTCCAGGAAGTCTGCCCGGCCCACCAAGCTGGACGCCAACGGCCAGTCCCCGTAAGTAAGTCCTCCTGACCCCAGCCCTTGGAATGGTTCCCTCTGAAAGCCCTGAACTCCAATAGGATGCAGGCCTAGGGAATACCTGCAACCTCTGCGCCCTTTCCGGTCTGTAAATTAGCAAGCATACCAATAACCCTCTGCTATATATGAAGTGCTGAACAAAGTGAGGAAAGAAGATCTTGTTCCTGAACTCCAGCTACCTCCCAACCCAGACTGATGGCAGTACTCAAAAAGGACAAAAACCCATTAGACCAACAGCAGACTAATGCATACGCACAAGAGAGTATTTCTAGATTGCGCAAGTACGAAGGTGTGTGTGCTTGGGAACTGAGAAATGAAAGGGTAGCCACGGGAGTCACAGTGGCAGAGGGAGTGGTTAGGACACAGGAAGTACTATTCCTTCTCTGCCTGCACCCGTGCAGCCCTCTGCTCTGCACTTGCTGACTCGCATTCCCATGGAGGGTTCTGTGTTTCCTGAACACCCCGATGATACTCCGAGACTCCCTCCTGGAGACCTGTCGCTCTTATTTCTGTCTTTGCCTCCAGCTTCCTCTGATGCTAGGGCTGCAGGCCCTGTGCCTTCCCCTTCTCGGGAAGCCAGGCTGGGGAAATGTCCCTCTCTGCACTGAGATTGTCTAGGGCAGGGAGTGTCGCAAGCAGCGCTTGCTAAGATTCTCCAGCTCCTCATCCTTCTGCCTTGATTCCGGCAGGTTTCATCTGGCAGCCTCCAAAGGCCTGACGGAGTGTCTGACTATACTGCTTGCAAACGGGGCTGACATCAACAGCAAAAACGAGGATGGTGAGTTGGGCCACACGCTGGGCTCTCCGACTCTGCCTGTCCCTGTATCGCAGCGGTGGGGGCTCATGCTGAGCCCTACTGGAGCATACAGTGGCCCCCAACTTCTCCCCCCAGTAAGTTCTGCCCAGCATGGTTCTGAGGGGTTCACCTCTTGGCAAACTGGGGACACCTCATCTCCTGCCACCTCCAGCTGAGTACCAGACACTGGGGGAACAGGACTTTCTGGCCCCATGTGGCTGAGAGCTTCTTTCTCTAATCTCCCTCTGATTATCTGTGCGTCTCTTACCTCTCCTCCCTGTGAGTCATCAGCATGCGTGGGGCCACCCACCCTTCCTCTCTCTGTCTTTGTTCCCAGGAAGTACCGCCCTGCACTTGGCCACCATCTCCTGCCAGCCGCAGTGTGTCAAGGTCCTGCTGCAGGTGAGGGCGACCCCTCGGTACTATTTCCGTGAAGGGACGAAGTGGACCCAGAGGCTCCTAACTGTGTGGTTACAAATCCTAGATGGTCAAGTGTGCCCCTAGCAGCCCCAATAAGACTATTGATAATCATTTACTCATTTACTTAGCCCCTGCCACGGGCAGCAAGCACAGCTCCCAGGGACTAGTCAGCTCCTCCCTTGCAGAGCCAATGCAGAGACTAACTGCTGTGATGACGGGCAGGTGGAAGGAAGGCAGAGGGCTTCAAGTTCAACTGCAGCCCTTCTGTTTTTGAGGAACTCTTGGTTTAGTAACCAAGAGATATATACATATCAAAAGACATGTGGACAGTTTATAAATGTGTCTCTAGGAGTTAAAAAAAAAAAAAAAGCAGTTATCTTAAGCCATTGGGCACTTGGCTAACCAGCTTTTGTTCTTCCTGACCTTTTCCAAATTTTACCATCAGGATCCTAGAGTATCAGCCAAAGATTCGGTTATTTGCCCTAACACTTTTATTTCTCTATGATCTGATTTTTCTTAGGCCCTAGGTTTAGGAACCAGGGCTGAGAATCCAGGCTGCCTCTCCTTTGCCAGGAATGAGCTGGGCTTGCCTGGCAGTTAGCCCTCACCCAGAGCCACAGCCCTTCCGCCCGTCCCCCATTACCATGGAAGTGGGTGACCCAGTGAGGGAGGGGGACGAGGACCTCAACACCACATTCCATGCTGCTTCCATTTGTGGCTACTTACAGCACGGTGCTAATGAAGACGCTGTGGATGCAGAAAACCGCAGCCCCCTGCACTGGGCAGGTGTGTGCCAGGGGCCCGGGGCGGGGCACAGGACCTCAGGGACTGCAGGGCGGGCAAGGGCAGGAGAGGCTAACGTTGGGTGGGAAGGTCAGCCAAGAAGCTAACGGCTGGAGTGGTCAGAGATGATGGCGTGTGGTCTGAGGAGGTGTCCTTCATGTCTCCCCTTAACCCACCCACCCCTCGATTCTCCCCCAGCCTCCTCTGGCTGTGCCTCAAGTGTTCTCCTGCTTTGTGACCATGAAGCCTTCCTGGACGTGTTGGACAACGTGAGTGTCGGATGGACGGCTGGGCTGCTGCTCTCTCTCAGCCTCACTGGCCGAGTCCAGTGATCCGGGGTGGAACGGTGCCTCCCTCCTGTAGCTTCTCTCCTGGCCCTCTTCTTTTTCCTTACAGAGAGGCTAAACCTCTCTTCTGGAGAGTTTCCAACCCTCCCTAAAGAAGTGTTTGGCCCCAGGATGTGGACATTTTTCTACAGAGGTGTGGGGGGGGGAGGATGGTGTCTAGGCCCTAGCTCCTCGTGAGCCCCCTTTCTACAATCAACGCAGGATGGACGCACACCCCTGATGATTGCGTCGCTGGGCGGTCACGTGGCCATCTGCTCCCAGCTGCTGCAGAGAGGCGCCCGAGTTAACGTCACAGACAAGGATGACAAGTGAGCGCTCCCCGCCTCCCTGACTGATCTAGAAAGGAACCAGTGGGCAAGAGTGTGTGTGTGTGTTGTGGAAGGACACTGGTTGGCCTCTGTTCTTGGACATCTGTTTTACCTGGTAGTGCTCTGTGTGCTGCCTCCACCACTGCCTAGTAGAGATGACCCCAGAAGTAGAATCAACACCTCTGCATTCATTGACATACTTTACTGCTCTTCTAACCAATATGATCCCTTTTTCCCCCCAAAAATAAAAGTAGAACCTCAATTCATGGAGCAGCTAAAAACACAGCCCTTCCGACTGGCCCCTGGCTTTCTGAGGCTGCAGCTCTAAGGAACAACGTTTGAAAACTTCCAATCTGGTCTAATATTTTCTCCTTGGCTGGTGGTGGTCTGTTTTCCTGACCCTACTGAATGAATGCTTACCCAGGGAATGGAATTTCTTTTTTCTTTTTTTTTTAAGAATTTTTCTTTATTTATTTGAGAGGCAAAGTTATAGACAGAGGTGGGGAACTTCTGGATTTCCCATGCGGGCGCAGGGACCCAAGCACTAGGTCCGTCCTCCACGGCTTTCCCAGGCCATTAGCAGAGAGCTGGATCGGAAGAGGAGCAGCATGGAAATGAACTGGCGCCCATTTGAGATGCTGGTGCTGCAGGCAGAGGCTTAGCCCACCATGCCACAGTGCCCCCTGTGAATGAATGGAATTTCTGGAACTAGAATGCCTGGATTCAATGGAGAAAGCTTTTGCTCAGATTTGTCTCAACCCACAGGTCAGCTCTGATCCTGGCCTGTGAGAAAGGCAGTGCTGAGGTGGCCGAGCTGCTCCTGAGCCACGGGGCAGATGCCGGGGCTGTGGACAGCACAGGGCGTGACGCCCTGCACTACGCCCTGCGGACACAAGACAAGGCGCTGTGGAAGCTGCTCCGGCAGGCCCTGAATCGCCGGCGGCGGGGAGGTAAAGGCTCTTTTGTAATTTCGAGGTTCTCTTTGACAGCCGCAGAATCAAAGAGGTTTCTTAGAATCCCACTTGGTCCCCCAGGAGCAATTCATCTGACGAACAATTGCCACTTTTAGCTGACGGTTTACTTACTTATTGCTGCTAGAACGAGATGACCAGCTTTCCAAAAACACGCTCACAAAATTACTTTATGCTGCCTTGTCTCACTGAGGGCAACTCTTGTTAGTGCTGTTGCTAGCATTTATGGGTTGCAATTGTTCGTAGGTTTGTCTGACTTGCTTGTCAATCTTGCTCTTCCCTACTAGCTGTCAACCCCTTGAATAACAGGCTGCTTTGATTTTGCTCATCTCTGAGGTCCTGATGCCTGTGACAGTGCCTGGCAATGGTGGCAGTATGACTCTCCGGGCTAGGAAGGCAAAGCTGCTGTGTAGTTAGAGACCCACTATACCAAAGGGGCTGCTGGCATCAGGAAGCTACATGGTGAGGGTTATCACCACTGAGGAGCCTCTCATCTCAGAGGAAGTCCAAGGACATGGGCTAGATGGACATTGCCTCCTCATTGTCCTCGTGTTTCCTTCTTCTAGGTCAGAAGCTAGTTCAACACCCAGATGGTATATCCCAGGTAAGACCCTAACTGCCTTCCCCCTTTTGCTCCTAAGCTGCCCTGTGCTATCCCAGTGACCCTTGGGACATGAAGACATTCTGAGAGAAGAAAAGCCCTCCGGGGGCTGGATTAGCTGCAGGGCCTCACTTCACTGCTCTGTTTTTGACCTAGGCCTCTCCATCTGAGCCTCAGGTGGGTTCTCCACCAAAAAGCCCATGGAGAGCAGAACCCGAGGAGGAGCAGGAGGAAGAGGAGGACGAAGGCCTATGCTTGGAAGACTGGAGGTGCAAGTATGAGGAGGAGCAGAAGAAAGTTTCTCAGTTGGAGCAGGAGTTGGTGCAGAAGACAGAAGAGTGTAAAGCTCAAGCTGCAGCCTACCTGGGTCTGGAGAACCAGATTCGAGAGCAGGTACAGCAGCTAGGGCTCCTCCTAGCCCCAGAGCTTGGAGCTCCAGAAGGTCAGGGCCCCGGTGTGCGGCCTGGAGGTGATGGCATGGAGCAGGGTTGTCCTCTGGATTCCCTGGCTGAATGTGTACAAAAGCTAAAGAAGAAGCAACTGACTGCAACCTCAGCAAACTCAACATTTGCTCCCAAGAGAGGGGAGGAGTCAGCCCCAGGAGAGATCCAGGATGAAGTCCATGGAAGGTCCCAACCAGAAAAACAGGGCCTATCCCAGAGCCCAGGGGCTGAGACCAGCAGGAAAATCACAGAACAGACCCTTGGCCCTGGGGGACAGACCGCCCATGGAGGACAGATCCTTGGCCCTGATGTTACTGACCAGCTGCATGCTATGCCAGCTGCTCCAGCCCAAGCCCCAGCAGGTGCAACGGCTGGACCAACGAGCACAGCAGCCATGACGCAGTTCCTGCTACAACTAAGAGAGGAACTGGCTGCAGTGTGGCGTGAGAAGGATGCAGCTAGGGGAGCTTTGTCAAGACCCATCTTGGAGGGAGGCCTGGGGACTCCCAGGGCTGAGGCTGCAGCCGCTGCCTGGGAGAAGATGGAGGCCCGGTTGGAGCAGGTGCTGGTGAGGCTGGATAGGGCAAATGCAGGGCTACAGGTGAAACCTGGCGTCCCTGCCCAGGAGTCCAGACAGGGAGCCCCAAAGGCAGCCCCAAGAAGCAGCAGAAAAAATGAAGAGGAGAAAAGGGCTCCCGGGGCCCGGGGAGAGCCTCTAGGGGCCCCAGGAGAAGAACTGTCCCCAGGAGGGGCAGGCCTGGCAAAGGCACAGCTGGAGAAGGAGGTGTCAGCCCTGAGACTGAGCAACAGCAACTTGCTCGAGGAGCTGGGGGAGCTGGGGCGGGAGCGGCAGCGCTTGCAGGGCGAGCTGAAGTCCCTGAGCCAGCGGCTCCAGCATGAGTTTGTGCCCAAGCCGGAGGCACAGGTCCAGCTACAGCAGTTGCGGCGGAGTGTGGGGCTGCTGACCGATGAACTGGCCTTGGAGAAGGAGGCCACCGAGAAGCTGCGGAAGCGCCTGGCCTCCCAGAGCAGTGGCCTCCGAGGGCTGTGGGAATGCCTGCCCCCAGACCTAGTGGGCAAGGGCAGCGCGGAGGGCATGGCGGCCGAGCCCCTGCAAGAGCTGCAAGCCTGCATCAGTGCCCTGGTGGACAGGCACAAGGAGGCCCAGCAGGTGCTGGCTCGGCTGGAGAAGGAGAATCAGCAGCTGCGCGGGTCCCTGTCCCCAGGTGGGGAACCGGATGCCTCCTCCAAGGCCCCCGCGCCCCCGCAAGTGGCTGCTTTGGAGCAAGACCTGGGGAAGCTGGAGGAGGAGCTGCGGGCTGTCCAGGCCACGATGAGCGGGAAGAGCCAGGAGATCGGGAAGCTGAAGCAGCTGCTCTACCAAGCCACGGAGGAGGTGGCAGAGCTGCGGGCCCGCGAGGCGGCCAGCCTGCGGCAGCACGAGAAAACCCGGGGTTCGCTCGTGGCCCAGGCCCAGGCTTGGGGCCAGGAGCTGAAGGTGCTGCTGGAAAAGTATAACACCGCCTGCCGGGAAATGGGCCAGCTGCGGGAAGCCGTGGCGGAGGAGCGCCGCCGGAGCGGGGACCTGGCCGCGCGCGCCGCCGAGCAGGAGCGCCAGGCCAGCGAGATGCGCGGGCGCTCCGAGCAGTTCGAGAAAACAGCGGAGCTGCTCAAAGAGAAGACGGAGCATCTCATTGGGGCTTGCCGGGACAAGGAGGCCAAGGTGAGCAGCTGCGAGGCCGCGGGGGAGCTTTGGGGGTAAGTTTCTGCGTGTTTGGGGCGTTGCTAAGCTGAATCCAGCGAACCGTGGCTTAATACCCCCAACACAGCATCAGTGATTTGCAGGCACCGTGCCATGTTCTGGATTTGAGGAGCTGGGGTTGAGGGGAGGGGGGATAAGTAGAAGAGGGACCCGGGGGCTTAAGTCCTAAAATTGGAGACCCGGGGTTCAGAAGCAGTGTGTTCAGGGCCACCGTCCGTGGAACATCACTGGTTATCAGCGTTTTGGCTGAAGTTGAGCATTAGCCTGGGAAGAGGCCCAATAGCATAATGGGAAGTTGTGGTTTTGCTGAGGTTCTTGGGAGGTGACTCGGGCTGATGGGTTAAAAGACAGTGGAGCCAGCTGTAGCCTTCCCTCTCCCCTCCGGCTTCAGAGTGGGCTCTGCAAAAAAGTTTTATTGGGCAAAGAGGGGAACAATGTAAAGAAAAGAAGCTTGAAAACTCCTGTTAGATACTGCTTATTCTAAAAGTGAGTGTGGGTCTTTGTGCTTCAAATGAGGTCCATTTTGTTTATTTACAAATGAATCTAGAAGTTCTAGAGCTGCCGGTGAGGCAAATGAATTCTGACTTATTATTAAAACTCTATGTGGGGCCGGCACAGTGACACAGTAGATAACACCACCAACTGCAGTGCTCGGCTAGCCTGCTCGACTTCCGATCCAGCCCTCTGCTGTGGCCTGGGAAAGCAGTGGAAGATGGCCCAGCTGCTTGGGCCTCTGCACCCACGTAGGAGTCCTGGAGGAAGCCCCTGGCTCCAGATCACCTCAGCTCCAGCAGCCATGTGGGGAGTGGATGGAAGACACCTCTATCTCTCTTTCTGCCTCTACCTCTCTGTAACTCTGACTTTCAAGCAAATAGATAAATCTTAAAATATATATATATATATATGATCACATTTAGAATGATTTAAAAACTATAAAGTAGATACATTTTATATAGTAAGAGTGTTTAAAAACAGAAAGAATGTCTTCCAGAGGAGGAACTTGGGTGAGGTGGTATTAATTAAAGAGAGGAGGGATCTTATGTTGTGTGGAAGATCAAAGTAGAAAAATGGAGTGGGGACCGGTGCTGTGTCACTGCAAGTTAAGCCACCATTTGTGACTTCTGCATCCAATATCCAGAAAGCCAATTCCATTCCCAGCTATTCTACTTCTGATCCAGTTTTCTGCCAATGCAGCTGGGAAGGTAGTGGAGGATGGACCAAGTACTTGAGCCCCTGCTCCCCATGTGGGATATACAAATGGAGTTCCTGGCTCCTGGCTTCAGTTTGGCCCAGCCCCAAGTATTAAGGCCATTTGGGAGGTGAAGCAGTATATGAAAATCTCTCGCTCTCTTCCTGTCTCTTTTTTTCTGTCACTCTTTCAAATAAATAAATCTTTTGAAAAAAGGAAATAGATAAAAATGCAAAAAAGTAGTATAGTGATTAAGAAAGTAGTCTCTGGACTTAAGACTGTCTGAATTTCAATTTCCATTTCTTTTTTTTTTTTTTTTTGACAGGCAGAGTGGACAGTGAGAGAGAGAAAGGTCTTCCTTTGCCATTGGTTCACCCTCCAATGGCTGCCACAGCTGATCAGCACCGCGCTGATCCGAAGGCAGGAGCCAGGTGCTTCTCCTGGTCTCCCATGGGGTGCAGGGCCCAAGCACTTGGGCCATCTTCCACTGCACTCCCTGGCCACAGCAGAGAGCTGGCCCGGAAGAGGGGCAACTGGGACAGAATCTGGTGCCCCCACCGGGACTAGAACCCAGTGTGCCAGCACCGCAAGGTGGAGGATTAGTTTATTGAGCCGTGGCACTGGCACTCAATTTCCATTTCAAAACTTACTGATTGTTCTTGGGCAAATTTTTCAACATCCTTAAGCCCCAGTTTTTGTGTTTTATTTATTTGAAAGGCAGAGTTACAGAGAGGCAGAGGCAGAGTGAGAGAGAGAGAGAGAGGTTTTCCATTCGCTGGTTCACTCCCCAGATGGCCACGATGGTTCATTCTCCAGATGGCCACAATGGCCAGAGCTGTGCCAATTGGAAGCCAAGAGCCAGGAGCTTCTTCTGGTCTCCCATCATGGTGCAGCCCATATGGGATGCTGGCACTGCAGGCAGTGTGGGGCAAAACCCATCAAAAGTCCTGATCTGTAATTTACTTGCCCTGTCTGGCTTGCTCAGGATAAAACAAAAATGCCATCAGAGGCTGGGGGTGGGGGTAGGGGAGGATAAGGAACTTGTTTTCATTGTAAATTGTGAGCTCAGAAGGTTGGAATCGCTACTCCCTTGCTATTCTCATGATAAAATTGGGAGCTCCCTAGGAGTGGGGCAGGCAGTTTTGACCTTGCTAAAGAGGACTTTTAGGGGAGGCGAGCAATTTGTACTCAGTTTCCCCAGGGACCAACCTGACCGCCTACTAGCTAGTCTGACTCCTCGCATCAGCACTGCTCCTACAATTGCGATTTACTATGACTGCCTTTATGCCTCTGCCTTACCAGCCACAAGCAGCCCTCTCCATTTCCCTTAGTGCTCAGCAGCCAGAAGTAAATCAGGATCCAGTACTGAGTTAAGAGCATGGACTGTGGAGTCCAGGGGATTTTATTCAAAGTTTATTTCATCACTTATTATGTATATGATTTTGACAAACTACTTAACTCAGACTTTTCATCTATAAAAGGTGAATAATAACAGAGAGAAGTGTTCTTCACAGAAAAAAAGCTGTTTTGAGCATTAAATGAGATAATATGTGTAAAAGTATCTGACACATGTTAAATTCTTAATAAAAGTGAAATCGGAAAAGACCCCCTAAAATTTACCCTGATATGTGGCCCCTTAGAGTTCCCTAGAAATGCTATCCTGCGTGCCACATGCGCTACTGGAATTTGGGGTGCCTTATGATTTCACCACAGGCTTATTACTAAATCCCCGATATCAATAAGCCCGAGAGGGTTCTTGCCTAATATTTAGAGAAGAATTCTAAATACCGGCACAGATAAACGAGGCAGCATGGTACGTTTTAAGCTTTTATTTAGTAAGAAAGGTGCATAAGAGAGTATTTAGGAGAGAGAAGTGAATGGGGGTTCATACCTAGCACCAGGAACCAGCCACGTGGATGAGCATCTAGGCCAGGAAGCCTAGAGCACATAGCCCGAAGGCCACGCGCCCTGGAGGCGCAGGGCTACAGCAAACCGTGTCCTGGCTAGAGGTCGGAGACGAAGCGCAGGGCCAGAAAAGCCGCTTGAGCACACTGTGCCCTAGACTTTTAACCCACTCCAAAGGGGAGTGGTTAATTAACCTGATTGGCTGGTGGGCACCCCGGTGTGGCCAGGTAGGGGAATGAGGCCACACAGGGGCGTGGTCTTCCAGTTCACAAATCTGACCAATTTTAACCTGTATGCCTGCCTACTTCAAAAGGAAGCTGACCTTGACCCTGGCTGGTGTTTAGAGGGAAATACTAGGGCCTCATTGGTTCCTTTTTTTTTTTTTCTTTTCTTTTGGACTCAGATCAAGGAGTTGTTGAAGAAACTGGAGCAGCTTTCAGAGGAAGTGCTAGCAGTTCGGGGAGAAAATGCCCGTCTTGCCCTGCAGCTGCAGGTATGTTTTGGCCCTCAGGGAGATGCACAGGGCAAAAGAAAGTGGACAGTGGAAGTGATGACTGCGTGGGGGAAATTCTGTGAAGTACAGAGGCCTGGCCAGGCAGTGGTGCAGGCTGGACCAGCTATGGGCGAAGGGCACCGGCCTGGGAAGACTGACCACTGGGAAGGGTGAGTGGAGCCTGTGACCTCCCCTGGATTCTCACTCTCAGGATTCCCAGAAGAACCATGAAGAGATCATCTCAGCCTATAGAAATCATCTGCTGAATGCTGCTCAGGTGAGCGGAGCAGAGTTTAGGGACAGGTAAAGACACTGAGTGGGTGAGGTAAGGGGTCCTTGGGGGTCCCTCATCTGACTTGTAAAGCACATGCTTGGCGTTCCTCAGAGAGCTGCACCCACCGTCTGGTCTCTGGATCTCATCAGTAAAATCAAGCGGGGTTGTGTTTGAATATGTGTTGGGGGCACAGTGTTCTTTTAGTTCTAAAGAATGGAACACCTATGGTGTATGGAGTGCTTTGTTCCCTATTCAGAGCTGTGACTCTCATAGCCCTGAGAATTAAAACATCATTGTCCTCCTTAGGAAGACAGGGCAAGAACCATGGAGAAGTTAAATTCTGTAGGTGAGGGTCCATGGTAAATAGCTACCCCTATGCCACAGAATTCCTCTCTCACCTGTCTGCCTTCGTTCTCTCTCCATCATCTCCTTTTATTTCTTTTCAGGGCTACATGGAACAAGATGTTTATAATATCCTGCTGCGAATCCTCAGTATGCAAGAGGCGTGAGGTGGCCTCCTGGTGTGCCCTCAGAGAGACATGTCTGTGAGTTGTGGGTTGAAGGTGATGAGGGAAGGAGCTTGGGACAAAGGACTTGGGAAAGCAGGCTTATAGTGGGGAATTGGACTCTCCTTTTACCACGGTGATGGTGGACACTGGATAGTCCTCTGGGTCCCAGAGCATCTGAGTGAAGTCTACCGGGGAGAGGTGTTATAAGGCATCACTGGGCGGAGTCAGTAATCAGTGAGCAGGCAAACTACAGCAGCTGCCCTGTGGGCTGGAGCCTGCAAAGAGGGACTGGGCGGCTCTCCAGAGTAGCCGGATGCCCCTGAGGATGAGTGACCAGGGGAGGGTGGTGTGAACTTGCTCCCGAGGTGGAGCTCCATGCATTCCAGAATCTCTCCTTCACTTGCACACCAGTTATTTCAAGAGCACTTATCCCCCAGCCTTCTCCTGCCCCTGTGAAGGTGACGTTTTTTCCAGTCCAGTTTGGTGAGGTCCCTGTTAGCACACTGAGGTGGGTGGAGAAGATGAAGATGTAGAAGGTGTGCATCTCACCCTTGAATCTCTTTCAAGGAATAAAGGCATCATCCCTCATAGTGGTGGATGGAGGCTCCATCGAGGTGTGGTTGTGGAGGCACGAGGGGCTTTACCTGACATCATGGATCCTAAACCTGAGAATGCGTGGAGGAGACCAGAGGTGTGGATGGCAACAAAGTCTACAGCAAATAAAGCAGGAGGCAATATGGTGTTGATTGTCATCATTTTTTCCGTCAAAGAGGGAATAGGGGGAGGGACCATTTTTTTAGGATTAAAAAAGTTTACTTGAAAGTTGGGGTGTAGGCCGGCGCCGTGGCTCAACAGGCTAATCCTCCACCTTGCGGCGCCGGCACACCGGGTTCTAGTCCCGGTCGGGGCGCCGGATTCTGTCCCGGTTGCCCCTCTTCCAGGCCAGCCCTCTGCTATGGCCCAGGAGTGCAGTGGAGGATGGCCCAAGTGCTTGGGCCCTGCATCCCATGGGAGACCAGGAAAAAGCACCTAGCACCTGGCTCCTGCCATTGGATCAGCGCGGTGTGCTGGCCGCAGCGCGCCGGCCGCGGCAGCCATTGGAGGGTGAACCAACGGCAAAGGAAGACCTTTCTCTCTGTCTCTCTCTCTCACTGTCCACTCTGCCTGTCAAAAAAAAAAAAAAAAAAAAAGTTGGGGTGTGAAAGAGATCTTCCATCTTCATGTTCACTCACCAGGTCTGGGCCAAGCTGAAGCCCAGAGCCAGATACTACATCCGGGTCTCCTACGTGGAGGAGGCCAAGTACCTAAGCCATCACCCACCAGGCACATTATCAGGAAGCTGTATTGGAAGTGGAGTAGCTGGGACTTGAACTAGGCACTAAGGTATGCGATGCAGGTGTCCCATGTGGCAGTTTAACCTGCTGTGCCACAACACCTGTCCCAGGCTTCTTTAACTTAGAAATGTACATTCATGGCTGGCGCCATGGCTCACTTGGCTAATCCTCCACCTGCGGCGTCGGCACCCCGGGGTTCTAGTCCCGGATGGGGCGCCAGGTACTAGTCCCAGTTGCTCCTCTTCTAGTCCAGCTCTCTGCTGTGGCCCAGGAGGGCAGCGGAGGATGGCCCAAGTGCTTGGGTCCTTGCACCCGTATGGGAGACCAGGAGGAAGTACCTGGCTCCTGGCTTTGGATCGGTGCAGCGCCGGCCATGGCGGCCATTAGGGGAATGAACCAATGGAAGGAAGACCTTTCTCTCTGTCTCTCACTGTCTATAACTCTTTCTCTGTCTCTCTCTCTCACACTGTCTAACTCTGCCTGTCAAAAAAAAAAAAAAAAGAAATATATATTCACATTTCCTCTTTGTCTTTTTATAGCTGGATGATTCCTTTCTTTTAAGCACTGGAAGATATTTCATTGTCTGGACGTACAACAGTTTATTTGTCCATTTATCTACTGAAGGACATCTTGGTTGCTTCTGTGTTTTGGGAGTTATTTCATTACTTTTTTTTTATCACAAATGGCTCCATTTATTGATTTTATCATTTTATTAATTTAAAAGGCAGGGTTACAGAGAGAGAGAGATCCAGAGATTTTCTTCCATCTGCTGGTTCACTCCCCAAATGGCCTCAACTGCCAAAGCTAGGCTGATCTGAAGTCAGGGGCCAGGAGCCTCTTCTGGGTCCCCCACGTGGGTGCATGAGCTCTAGCACTTGGGCCACCTTCTGCTGCTTTCCAGGTGCATTAGCAGAAAGCTGGATTGAAAGTGGAGCAGCCAGGACCTAAATGGGGCTTTCTTTTATTCTTAAAACTTTTTTTAAAAAAGATTTATTTATTTATTTGAAAGTCAGAGTTACACAGAGAGGAGAGGCAGAGAGAGTCTTGCATCTGTTGATTCACTCCCCAGTTGGCCACCACAGCCGGAGCTATGCCGATCTGAAGCCAGGAGCCTGGAGCTTCTTCCGGGTCTCCCACACGGGTGCAGGGGCCCAAGGATTTGGGCCGTCCTCTACTGCTTTCCCAGGCCATAGCAGAGAGCTGGATCGGAAGTGGAGCAGCCACATCTCAAACTGGCACCCCTATGGGATGCCGGTGCTTCAAGCAAGGGTGTTAACCCACTGTGCCACAGCGCCAGCCCCCCTAAATGGTGCTTAAAGTAGCTTGGTCTTATTTTTTTCCCTCTACCTCCTAAATCCATCATCTCTTTTAAGGAAGACTGAGAAACTTGGATTTTTTTTTCAAGATGTTCAGTGTAACATTGCATCATGTGTTGAACAATGTGGCTAGATTTGGAACACATGGTCTCATGTGATCACCATTCATTGCCTCAAGTGCAAAGAAAGACACAAAGTCTGATTCCTGGGAAAAGGATGAAGGAATACTCAGAGTTTACATCCCTCTGGTTCCATTTTCAGACTCCAAAAAAGGTGTCTCTCTCAACTACTTCCTCTGGGTCTCTTTCCCTTTCCTGTGCCTCTACCAGTCAGACTGCCAGGTAAGAACAAGGCAGTGAGTTCCTCCAAACTGTGGGACTGTAGTTCAGCGGCCCACACTCTGATCCCTCCGTTTCTTCCCTGGGCCTGCCCTCTGCTGGGTTATGCTGGGTCAGACAGCAGTGGTTTGGCAGTGAAGAGACTGGTTGAGAGAAAAGTGAGGAGGAGCTGCTGTGGAAGACGGGGCTACCCTAGGGCTGCAGAATCTGCCTCCAGAGTTTGGCCAAGGAGGAAAAAGAGTTGCTGAGATTTGTAGCAGGTCCTGCAGAAGGCATGGGTCAGCTTTGGGATTTGTGTGGATGGGGCAGAGGGTTGCTTTCAGGTGGGGAGCATGGGGACAGGAGGTGTGGCTGGAGAAGGGTGCAGCTGCCAAGGGGGGACATTAAATGGGTCCAAGTGATTTCTATCAGGAACAGAAACTCTATTTTCCTTCTTACTCTCAGAGAATGCCAAAGCACTGCTACATTCCTCATTATATACGGGGTGTGGGGTGGGAAGAGGAAGGAACTGCAGAGAGAAGGGCCGGGGGTGGGGGGATCCTCTGGCTAAGATTGAGCATGAGTCAGGAAACAGCTTCAGTAATGGAATCCAGGCCTCTGACTCCCTCTGGGGCTCCTGGAAGCCGATCCCAGGATGGCTGAGCTGTGGGAGTGGTGAATGATGCTAATGTTAACACGGGAGGGGAACCTTCAGTTTCTGGTTTCCCGGTCTCCCACCATACAAACCATAAACTGTTATCCCAACAACTCCCAGCCCTGGAACCTTCTCTGCTTTCATAAAGAAATGTCTTTATTCTCAGATGGTCCCTCTATTCCTCCTGAGTTGCCTGTTTAACAAGACTTTGGTAGGGACTCATTATTCCTACTTCTCCCTCATTCCTCAGGCTTCAGATGTAGGGGCTGTGTGGGGACAGCAGGTGAGGGCTGTGCCATGTCTTTGGATGCCCTCAATCTGGAACTTGGTCCTGATTCACAACTTCCCTCCTTTGGTAACATCAGTTTAGGAAACATATTTCAGGAGCCTACAGTGTGCCAGGCACTGGGGACAGAGTATGAACAACACAGAGAAGGTTCCTGTCCTCATGGAGCTTGTACACAGGGCTGGAGTCAGGTGCCTGCCTTCCCAGTTTTCTGTCATCCTCTGGGGGTGCTAAAACTTATAACCTCAAATTAACTTAAACATTTATTGATTTATTTGAAAACCAGAGAGGGATGTCTCCCATCCACTGGTCCACTCCCCCAAATGCTGGCCCAGCCCTGGTGGAAGCCAGGAGCCCAGAACTCAATTGGAGTCTCCCACATGGGTGGCAGAGACCCAAATATTTGAATCACATCATGCTGCCTCCCAGGATGCACATTAGCAGGAAGCCGGAGTCAGGAGCAGAGCTGGAACCAGCACCCAGGCACTCTAGTACGGGATGCAGGCATGCCAAGCAGGGTCTTAACCATTGTGCCAGATACCTGCGCCTCAAGTGAACTTTTTTTAAGATTTATTTATTTGGAAGGTAGAGTTACAGAGAGACAGAGGCGGAGAGAGAAGGATCTTCCATCTGCTGATTCACTCCCCAAGTGGCGCAATGGCAGAAGCTGGGCGGATCTGAAACCAGAAGCCAGGAGCTTCTTTCGGGTCTCCCACATGGATTCAGGGGCCCAAGCATTTGGGCCATCTTCTGCTAGGGCCATTAGCAGGGAGCTGGATTGGAAGTGGAGCAGCCGGGAGTTGAATGAACATACAAATGGGGGCAGGGCTGGTACTGCGGCTCAATAGGCTAATCCTCCACCTGTGGCGCGGGCACACCGGGTTCTAGTCCCAGTTGCCCCTCTTCCAGGCCAGCTCTCTGCTATGGCCCGGGAGTGCAGTGGAGGATGACCCAAGTCCTTGGGCCCGCATGGGAGACCAGGAGAAGCACCTGGCTTCGGATCAGCAAGATGTGCCGGCCGCAGCGTGCCGGCTGTGGCCGCCATTGGAGGGTGGACCACGGCAAAAGGAAGACCTTTCTCTCTCTCTCTCTCACTGTCCACTCTACCTGTCAAAAAAAATATATATATATATATATGTAAAATACATATAGGATGCCTGCACTCCAGGCAGTGGTTTTACCTCCTCACACCACAGTGCCAGCTTCTTCAAATGAACTTTATTTTTTTAAAAAAGGATTTATTTATTTGAGAGGCAGAGTTTCACAGAGAGAGACAGATATTCCACCCACTGGTTCACTCCCCAAACAGCCACAGTGGCCACAGCTGGGCAGATCTGAAGCCAGGAGCCAGGAGCTTCTGGGCCTCTCATGTAGTTGGAGGGGCCCAAGGACTTAAACCATCTTCCTCTGCCTTCCTAGGCACATCAGCAGGGATGCTGGATGGGAAGTGGGGCAGCTGGGACTCAAACTGTCACCCACATGATGTGCCAGCACTGCAGGCTGAGGCTTTAACCTGCTGAGCCACAGCGTCAGCCCCTCAAATAAACTTTTTAAAGGAGTGCCCTCCTTTATGAAATCATTAGATTGATTTTCTCTTTAATTTTTACAGCTTTATTGAGCTATAATTGACATATGATAAACTTCACATATTTAAATAAAGCAGAATGAGTGTTGTCAAGGACACAACCATAAAACTATTGCACTCCCAGAAGTTTCCCCTCTGAGCCCTCATTTTGTCCTCCCTCTTTTCCTCCCCTTCACAATTACTGGAAATTCTAGAAAATGCAAACTAATACACACTAGCTTTTGCTTTTTGAAAGAACAGATGAGTTCAGGGCCTGATGAATAATCCTCAGCTGCTGGAGGTTGCAGCTGATATTTAGGACCAAATCCTTAGCTTCTAGCTTGAGGGGTTTATCAGTTCAGGCAGCAAAAGAGCAAGAAAGAACGTGAGTGGTAGGGGACAGTGGCCCTCTTCCCACAAAATCCATAAAGCATTCTGGTCTGATCCAGTTTCTGCAGGTACTGGGAATTTGCCTAGGTCAACACCTTCAGTCTATGGCTTGGGTGGGTGGTCTCCTGGGATGGATTACACTGAAGGCTTAAGCTAAATGAAGGGATTATTCCTATTATTTATGAAAGCACTCCTTTTGTCTGCCTATTACAGGTTTAACATGTCATTGCCGCTGGACTGTGGGCTCCTGCAATGATTTTATGTCCTCAGCACCAAACAGTCCACCACTGGCTCTCGAATATTTGTTTAATGAAAGATATGTTCACTTAAGTGCCAGCCAACTCAAGTGCCAGCCAACTATAACTTGCTTGGAGGTTTCCAGTACCCAGTTTGGGAATGTGCCCCAAAGTTGGTATTTTCTTTTAGATTTTATTTATTTGAGAGGTAGAATTACAGATAGAGGGAGAGACAGAGAGAGGGGTCTTCCATCCACTGGTTCACTCCCCAAATGGCCGCAATGGCCGGAGCTGAGCCAATCCGAAGCCAGGAGCCAAGAGCTTCTTCCGAGTCTCCCACGTGGGTGCAGGGGCCTAAGCGCTTGGGCCATCTTCTGCTTTCCCAGGCCATGGCAGAGGGCTGGAGGAGCAGCTAGGACCGGAACCGGTGAGCATATGGGATGTCGGCGCCACCGGCAGAGGCTTAGCCCACGATGCCACAGCACTGGCCCCACAGTTGGTATTATCGTGGACATATAGAAGTGGTTTTACTCTGGGGGCTGCCTGTGAGTGATCTCAGATGGGTTGAGACAGGGGTCTGGAGGGTCCAAGGCTTTGGTGGAAGGAGAGGAGGTCGCTCAGGGAGAAGTGGTAAGAACACTCTGCTCTGTCCACCTCCGGCCGCACCTAAGCTGAGCATTTGGCTAGGGGTGGCGGGGCGCACCTAGAGTTAGGGTGGGATACAGTTTGCATTCAGCAGCCCAGGCTCTCCCCCGGGGAGGCAGAGGTCGCCTTTCCAGGAAGAACCTCTCCACGCGGTCAGATCTCCGGCCCACAGTCTCAGTGGCAGCGCGCTGCCACCTCTAGTCCCGGCCGGCGCGCGGGTGTCCCAGAGGCACGGAGCGCCGCGGGGCCCGCTCCACTCACATGAGACGCTCAACTCTCCGGCGCCGGACTCCGAGTCCTCCCTCTCCCGCCGCGGGCTCCGCCCCCTCTCCCCTCTCCGCGGTCCTGGCGCGCTGACCCCGGAGGGGGCGGCCCCAGCCCGAGCGCTAGGCCGGGCGGAGCTCCGGCCCGGGCGGAGCTGCGGCTGCAGCGTCCGGCCGCCGGACCGAGACTCTGGCCGTGCCGACAGCGGGAGCGGCGCCGAGCCCCTTCGCCTGGCCTCCGCAGCCCACCCTCTGAGGCTCCTGAGCCCCCTCCCCATGTCCTGCAACGGTGCTGGTAAGTCCCGCTCTGCGCACCAAACTTTGTTGCTACGGAGTTGGAGCTCGTCGGCCAGACCGAGGGCTACACTGTCGTAGGTGTTGGGGGGGGGGGGTAGGGGTGGAGGGCTGAGAATAGCCTCTGGAACTGAAGTGTCCTTGAATCCGTGGCTCCCCTAAAGTGGACCACCGCTCACCCCTCCCCGAGCTGGTGGCTGGTGACTCTTGATCTGAGCTGGCCTAACTCGTGGACATGCAGATGCAGGCGTCCGCTCCGACTCTGCCCACCCCCTCCCCCATTTCTCTGAAATCCAGCAGTTCCCGATACTTTCCCTCCATCTTTCGAGTGTCTTTGGCTCCCTAAAAGCTCATCCCCTCCCCACTCTGGCGTGGCAAAGCCCCCCGCCCCCAGGCACTTCGGGCCCGCCTCCTCTCGGTTACCCTCGGGGCCCGCGATCTTTGGGGCCGTGCACTCCCTCCGGGTCCGCCCGTCTTGCCAGCGGGCCAAAGACGTGTAGGGGCTGGGTCGGGCCGCGGAAGGAGGGGCCGAGGCCGGGGCTTGTCCGAAGCCGGGCGGGCGGGGCCGCGAAGGGGTGGTGTAGGGGGCTGGACGGGGCGGAGCAGGCGGCATTTGCGGCCGGCGCCGGGGTGGAGAGTTGTGCGCCGGTCCCTGGGCCTGAGCTCGGGCTCGGGCTCGGGCGCCTGCGATGTCTCAAGATGGCGGAGCTGGGCGAATTAAAGGTACCGACCCCCTCCCCCATCCCCATCCGGACTGAGCCCAGCGGTGCGCCGAGTCGGGGTGCGGAGAGCTCGGGTGGGCGCGGGAGGCGCGGCGCGGACGGGCTGCCCGGGCGGGGAAGGGGCTGCGGCGGGGCTCCGGGGGCGGGGCTGCGGGGCAGATGTAGGGGTGGGGCCGAGGGGAATTGCAGCTGTTGGGGGCCGCTGTGCAGGGGGCGGGGACGCGGGGGAGCTGCCGGGTTTAGTGGAAGGGGCGGCCGGAGGAGCTGGGCCGGGGCAGGGGAAAGCTGCTGTAGAGGCGGAGGGCACGAATCGACCCAGGCCGAGAGATGTGACAGTAGGGGGCAGATGCAGGGGTGGGACCGGGGCAGACGGAGGGGGAGGTTCCTGGGGAGATGGAGCTGGGAGGAGAGAGCCTGTGGGGCTGCCGTGGGAGACGAGCCTCGGGAAGCACCAGTGGGCGGCCGAGATGGAGGGGGCGGGGCCGCGCGGGCCAGATCCTCGAGGGGTGGGGCAGAAGCATCCTGGCGGCCGAGGGGCAGGTCCTGGCTTTGGGCCGAGGCGTGTGAAGCTGTGGGGTAGAGAGGACGGGGTAAATAAATAAATAAATACAGCACTTAAGGGATGACAAGGATGGCGAGAAAGGTAGAGGAGTAAGTTTTTCATCACGTTCTTCAAAAGGAGTCCAGGACAAGCCTCAGAGGGGAAGAACGGTGGACGGCTGGGAGGGCCTGCCCATGACCGGGGCTCCTCGAGAGCCACTGAGGGCAGGTGTCTGATGACAGAGCGCTCCCTGCCACACGGAGTGTTGAGGGCAACCACATCAGAGGACGACTCCCTGCATCTTAAACCGCTGGTTCATCCCCATGCTCTGTGCTCTGCCCTTTGAAATGGAGCCACGTTCCAAGGCTGGCTTGCAATCAAGCCACAGGGCCCAGCTCCCTGGAGAGGGGCTGGCAGTTCTGTGCTCTGCCTCAGGTGCCTGTCCCTCACTCTCCCAGGGCCTCTGTTTAGGGCTTTTCCCTTCTCCCTCTCTCTCTCTCTCTCTTTTCGTGTGTGTGTGTGTGTGTGTGTGTGTGTGTGTGTGTTGGAAACACCCATTTTCTCTCCAGGAGAGAAGCAGGATTTTAGTTCTTGGCAGATGGAGCAAACAGGTAAACAGGTGGGAAACATGGACTTGGTGATTCATAGTCATCCTTCTGCCCCTCAAGTTTTGGTCCTGTGTCCTTCCCAGAAAATATAGAACTACGGGAGGGTGATTATGTAAATGATGCCAAAAAGGCTTTGGGGGTAATCAGCACGGAACCCTGACCTGACTGTCCTAGCCACAAGAGCTTCTGGGACAAACTGCTGAGCTGGGTGGGAGGGATGAGCTCTGGGACCCAATCCTCCAGACACCTGGTCCTTTTCTTCCCTGTGGGGCCATCTGGCCTGAATCCTCTCTTCCCTCCCTCCTCCTTGCTATCTCCTGTCCTTTTCCCAGGAGGCCAGGGTGGGTCTGAGAGTCTGAGAAAGCAGGAAAGGAGCTAAGCAGCTTACAGGAGAGACAGGCTTGAGGCAGGGATGGAGGTGTCTGGGGGTGGCTTGCCGTCTGCCATCCCCTACCCCCAGTCTGGGCTGCTCAAATGCCAGGGTGGTGCTGAGGCTGACCCGAGGCTTAGGACAAGGGGCCTGAGCCATCCCTTTGTCCAGCTTGCAGCAAAGCATCTTGCTGCTCTGGGCTGGTGTGGTCCCAGGATGGGCTGCCCTGTGCAGGCGAGCATTCTCAAGCTTCCCCGTTCTTCTCCCCAGCACATGGTGATGAGTTTCCGGGTATCTGAGCTCCAGGTGCTTCTCGGCTTTGCTGGCCGGAACAAGAGTGGACGGAAGCACGAACTCCTGGCCAAGGCCCTCCACCTCCTCAAGTCCAGCTGTGCCCCCAGCGTCCAGATGAAGATCAAGGAGCTTTACCGCCGGCGCTTTCCCCGGAAAACCCTGGGGCCCTCTGACCTCTCCCTGCTCTCTCTGCCCCCTGGCACCTCTCCTGTAGGCTCCCCTGGCCCCCTCACTCCCATTCCCCCTGCCCTCCTGGCCCCTGGCACCCTGCTGGGCCCTAAGCGGGAGGTGGACATGCACCCCCCTCTGCCCCAGCCTGTGCACCCTGACGTCACCATGAAGCCACTGCCCTTCTATGAAGTCTACGGGGAGCTCATCCGGCCCACCACCCTTGGTACGGCTCTGTGTGGTCCCTCAGGCGTCTGGGATACTATGCCTCTTTCCAAGCCTTTCTTCAGCTTTTATCCTGTGTGCGTGGGCTTGGGAGTAACGTCTCTTTATGTCCCCAGCATCTACGTCTAGCCAGCGGTTCGAGGAAGCACACTTCACCTTTGCCCTCACTCCACAGCAGGTGCAGCAGATTCTTACATCCAGGTACATCTACTGCAGTCCTCCTGCCTCACCCCTGGAGTCTGCTCTCTGACCCTCTGTGTTCTGCCTTGTTCGCCTCCCCATCCATTCATGTGAGCCTGCTGTGTCTCTCATTCCTGTGTATGTCTCTTCTCTACCCCTGAACATCTGACTTCCATCTCCACTCAGCCCTGTCATCTGCAAGGCACATGCTGACATCTCTCCCTCTTCCTGCCTGTTACAGAGAGGTTCTGCCAGGAGCCAAATGCGATTACACCATCCAGGTGCAGCTAAGGTGAGTTGATCCTCCCTCCCTCCCCTGCTGGGCTCCCTGGGAAAGAAATCAGTGTATGACAGGTGCTCCCAGGTGATAGTCCTGCTCTGCCATTGTCCACCCCACTTGGGGCCTCTCCTGGATGCTGAGGGCTACCGTCATCTGTGAATGATTTTCTGGAGATCTGTGCCGGATGCATCTCAAGAAAGTGCCTCCTACACTTTCATCCTCTCTCATCTCTCACCAGGTTCTGTCTCTGTGAGACCAGCTGCCCCCAGGAGGATTATTTCCCCCCCAACCTCTTTGTCAAGGTCAACGGGAAACTGTGCCCCTTGCCGGTAAATATTCTCTTTGGCAGTAGCCCCTTGTTGCTTCGGTTTATTATGAATCATTACAAAGGAGCCATGCCCGGCACAGTGTGAGACCCAGAGTTGGTACTTTGTTTACTGACTGCATCCACACAATCTAGAGAGTATTTTTTTTAGGGATTTATTTATTTGAAAGTCAGAGTTACACACAGAGAGAAGGAGAGGCAGAGAGAGAGCGAGAGAGGTCTTCCATCCGCTGGTTCACTCCCCAATTGGCTGCAACGGCCAGAGCTGTGCCGAGCCAAAGCCAGGAGCCAGGAGCTTCTTCCGGGTCTCCCACATGGGTTCAGAGGCCCAAGCACTTGGGTCATCTTCTACTGCTTTCCCAGGCCACAGCAGAGAGCTGGATTGGAAGTGTAGAGGCCAGGACTTGAACCGGCGCCCATAAGGGATGCTGGCACTGCAGGTGGCAGCTTTACTCGCTACGCCACAGCACTGGCCCCTCTTGAGAGTATTAAGATGGAGCTGAACCACAGTTCTGGCAGAACCCAGAGGAAGAATAATGGTTCAGGGAAGACTTCTTACAAGTTATTCCCCCAGAGCTCAGAGCTGAAGAAGTGAGATGCGCCTGTCCCCCTGGGCCTTAGAGAGTGGGTGCCTGTTTCCTTGGTCAATAAATAAGCTCTTCCTTCTCCCCAGGAGTGAACCCCACACACAACCCTAGACAGTGCCCCAGTTTTGTGAATGGGCCCCCAGCCCTTTGGGCTGTGAGTGGGCTGGCCTTCCCTCCAGGGAGTGAGTAACCCACCCAGATGCTTTTTGTTGTTAGAGCAGAGCCCCTTCCCAGAGCCCCTTCTCCACTGACCGGTCCCTCCCTTCCTCAGGGCTACCTTCCCCCCACCAAAAATGGGGCTGAGCCCAAGAGGCCCAGCCGCCCAATCAACATCACACCCCTGGCTCGACTCTCAGCCACTGTTCCCAACACCATCGTGGTCAATTGGTCATCTGAGTTTGGACGGGTGAGCACAGCTGAAGCAGGTGTCTGGCAAAGCCTGCAGCGGGTGAAGGGGAACCATCTAGTGCCCTGGGTTGGGGAACTATCCTCCTCTTTCGGGTCTCTCTGCCATTAACCCACTGTCTCCGGCCCTCCTGGGACAAATGGGGGTGATGGTGGTCTAAGAAGTCCAGGCTAATTGTGTCCCTCCCACCTCCAAGTAGAATTACTCCTTGTCTGTGTACCTGGTGAGGCAGTTGACTGCAGGGACCCTTCTACAAAAACTCAGAGCAAAGGGTATCCGGAACCCAGACCATTCCCGGGCACTGAGTGAGTAGCATCCTTCCCTTTCTCCCTCTGATCTACAGTCAAATCTTCCTGGTCCTCTAGCTTTCATAACCAAACCCATTCCCCATCTCTGACAACTTTGCTCTCATGAACCTCATCCCTTCTCCTTCCAGTCTTCGAGGTTGAGAAGTTGGCCAACTCCAGTGCACTCCCAGTCATACATCTGCTTTGCACCTCACAGAGCCCAACTCCAGCCCTGCTAGAATATGGATTCTCTGAACTGGAAAGTGTTAGGGATCAACTAATCTTACCTCACATGATGTTCAGTTCCTTCCAGATCCTTTCTAACACAGCCAAAGCACCTTTAGGGATGTAGAAATCCTCCCAGCATCCAGCCTTCGTAATACAGATTCCAGACCAACCCCATGTGACATCCCATGGGCCCCCAAAGACTCTCTACCCAGCTCCCTCAGCCAGAGCCATCTGCTTCTGGCCTCACCAACTCCTGGGTCTCTTCCAGCCTTGCTGACCCCATGATTCTGCCCGCACTGTTGTTTCAGTCAAGGAGAAACTGACCGCTGACCCTGACAGTGAGGTGGCTACCACGAGTCTCCGGGTATCACTCATGTGCCCGGTGGGTACCGGGGGATAAGGGGCAAGGGAGGGAGTGGGGCTAATCCTCTGGACTCAGGAGGGTCCCTGCAGACTCCAGAGCGGGGCCTCTGACTGGAGAACTGCTCTCCACAGCTCGGGAAGATGCGCCTCACTGTTCCTTGTCGTGCCCTCACCTGCGCCCACCTGCAGAGCTTCGATGCTGCCCTTTATCTGCAGATGAATGAGAAGAAGCCAACGTGGACATGTCCTGTGTGTGACAAGAAGGCACCCTATGAATCTCTTATCATTGATGGGTAGGGCCACTCTGCTTCCTTTTACCTAGGCTATCTCCTCTACCTCACCTTGTTTTACCTTTATGTGAGAGCCAGAGAGAGAGACAGCAAGACAGCTCTCATTTGCTGGTTGCTCCCCCAAAATGCCCCCAACAGCTGGGGCTGGTGGGCCAGGCTGAAGCTGGGAGCTGGGAACTCAACCCAGATCTCCCAGCTAGAGGAAGGGGACCTAACTTCTTGAGCCATCATTTGCTGCCTCCCGGGATCTGCAATGGCAGGAAGCTGGAACTGGGAGCCAGAGCCAGGAGCTGAACTCAGAGACTGTGATAGGGGCTGCAGGCACCTTCACCACCAGGCCAAACACCTGCCCCACACCCCCTTTAGTACGTAGGGCTCATTTCTCCTCACCAGGAGAACCCCACGTCTCACCGTGTCCCTCTACTACTCCACATGTGGTGACATTAAGGACTTAGTATAGATAAGGCAACTTGATGCTAAGCACTTTGCATGCATTATTACACTAGATCTTCCTCATAACCCTGTGAGGTAGGTACTTCATTACAGAGGGGGTAACTCAGGCTTAGAGATTCTTACTCAAGGCTGCACTGTTAGCGGCAGAGGCCAGTGTATCGCCTGTAACGACTGTAAGGTCCTCCTGAGGGCCTGGGGATGCTCATCTGGCTGGTCTCGGGCCCTGTCCTGAGCCTATGTATGGTTCTTGGTCCCAGTGCCTTTTTGGAGGTGGTTGGTGGAGTTCTGCCTCTCTGCTGCTTCTGTCTTGTTCCTAGACCATGCATAGCTAGGGCTCAGCTTGTGTTCACTTTAAAACATACATTTCGTAAAGCTCTTATTTGATTGTAACAACTCCAGGAGGTCCCATAGTTTGGACAGGATCCCTCTGTTGCCCAGGAAGGTGAGTCCTGCATCTCTCTGGCCACTGTGGCACTGAATTCCCAGCCCCATGAATTCCCATCTCTTCCCTCCCACAGTTTATTCATGGAGATTCTAAACTCCTGTTCGGACTGTGATGAGATCCAGTTCATGGAAGATGGCTCCTGGTGCCCAATGAAGCCCAAGAAGGAGGCGTCTGAGGTTTGCCCCCCGCCAGGGTATGGGCTGGATGGTGAGTGACCCCCTGTCCCCCAGATGAGCTAGACCTTGGCTGGCCTCTTCTCTGAGACACAGTCTTCTCACCACTTGCAGGCCCCCAGTACAGCCCAGTCCAAGAGGGAGCTCCAACAGAGAATAAGAAGAAGGTGGAAGTGATTGACTTGACAATAGAGAGCTCCTCAGATGAGGAGGATCTGCCTCCCACCAAGAAGCACTGTCCCGTCACCTCGGCTGCCATCCCAGCCCTGCCGGGAAGCAAAGGGTATGAGAAAATAGGCTGACTCCATACTAGGGAGGGCACAGCAGAAATCAGTAGTGCTCTCTCTCACCGGGCAAACCGGGGGCCGAGAGAAAGGCAGTGGGGACAGAGAGGACCCTTGGGGAGCTGGGCGGGGTGGGGCATCTGGGGTTCGCCGGCTGCCCCAGCTCCTTCTCTCTACTCGCAGGGTCCTGACGTCTGGTCATCAGCCGTCCTCGGTGCTGCGCAGCCCTGCTATGGGCACACTGGGCGGGGATTTCCTGTCCAGCCTCCCACTGCACGAGTACCCACCTGCCTTCCCCCTGGGGGCCGACATCCAAGGTACGTCCCTGCTGCCCACTCCCCCAGCCCAGCAGAGCCCTTGCTGCTCACCAGGGGGGCCGGAATCCCAAAGACTTGCCTGTCTTGGCACTAAGAGGGTGGGACAGGAGAATTGATTTGTATTTTCCCTTTCCTCCCAGGTTTAGACTTATTTTCTTTCCTTCAGACAGAGAGTCAGGTACGTGGTCCCTTCTCCCGTGCAGCTCTGATTGGGGGCCCCGCAGAGACCCAGATCCGCTTTTCTCAGGGGAAGTAGGGTGCGGGCAGCACTGGTACTTCCTCAGATTGCACTTAGATCTTCCTGGATCCCTTACTGTTCTGTCCCGAGGGATTCTGGTGAGCTTCTGGCCCTGCCCACTCTCCCTCCCCACCCGCAACCTGTGTACGCTTAGAGCACCAGACCTGCCCCAACTGGACAGTCCACATATTTCAGACACCCACAAGGCCAAGAACCTAGCAACCCGGAAGGGCTGTGTCAAGGCCTGGAAAAGGGGTGGCGTGGCAGGGAGGCAGGGGGAGGAGTCAGAGAGAGGCTTCTTGCCTCCCAGGGAACACCTTAGGGTCCCCATAACAGTTCTGGACCGTGTGACCAGGAGGCGGGGCTGAGTCGGGGTGAAGTCTGACGCTGTGCCCTTGATCCCTACCAGCACTACGGCCCCTCTGTCATCACCTCTCTGGATGAGCAGGATGCCCTTGGCCACTTCTTCCAGTACCGAGGGACCCCCTCCCACTTCCTGGGCCCACTGGCCCCCTCACTGGGGAGCTCGCACCGCAGCTCCACTCCAGCGACTCCTCCTGGCCGGGTCAGCAGCATTGTGGCCCCCGGGGGGGCTTTGAGGGAGGGGCACGGAGGCCCGCTGCCCTCAGGGCCCTCCCTGACTGGCTGCCGGTCTGACATCATCTCCCTGGACTGAGTCCCTTGGACTGTGGAGCCTGTGCTGCCCCCCACCCCGCAGCAGGTATGCTGTGGCCGCCTGACCTTTCTGGGGACTGTGCTCAGAGGTCAGACCCGACTTTTCCTGGAGACCTACTGGTGGCCTCATCTTTGCCTGACGAGGCCAGCACCCAAAGGGTTAATATTTAACCTCTTCAAGGACATGGAGGGGTCTATTTTTGGAAATAGTCTTCAGATGGTGCAGCACATTCCTTTGGGTACCTAGGCCAACAGGAGGGGGTGTGAGTCGGGGGGAGGGGCTGAACCCCTGGCCTCTACTATGTCTAGAGCCTCTTGGCAGAGGGGCCCTCTTTTCCCATCCCCCAAATCCAAACCTTCATTGTTTCTTGTCTATTCCGCTCCCTTTGGCCATGCAGATGAGATGGAGAAACTGAGACAGGCGATTTCAGAGATGGACAGAGAACTCTATTTTGGGTTGCAGATATTTTGTACATAAACAAGAAAAACCAAAATACTCCAAAGATGACTTTCCCAACCTCCTACTTCCCAGTATAACTGAGGAGATGAGGCCTTAGCCATGATTCCCCAGGGGTTTGGGAGCAGGGCCTAGCCTCTTGCCTGGGTCTCTATTTATATATTTAAGTTCACAGTGTTTCTTAAGCTGACCAGCCTGGGGCCTAAGTGTCTAGAGGCCCATGGTCCTGTGGTCAGGCCTGGCTTATTCTGCACCTTTCCTGGGAAGTGGGGGGACCCACGTGCCCTCCTTTGTCGGGCCCCTCCAGGGCCCAGCATACATGTTGCAATTTTACTTTGTATTCCCAAAGTTGTAGCAGATTTCTCACCCATAATAAAGGTTGTGGATGTTCTGTGAGCGTCGTGTAGGTGGGCTCCGGAGGGGATTACACACTTCCCTTTCCAGAGTACTGGGGGTCGGGGAGGAGGGTCCACGTTCTGTTCTTCCTTTGCGGCCTGGGTCCACGCTTGCCACACTGAGGACTTCCCAGAGTAGTTGGTTTTTCCTCCGCCCCGCCCATAACACCACCAGACCACTGGAGCCCAGCGCCACAGAACCCTCTCATGCCCCCCCCCAGAACACCACCAGACTACTCCACAGTGCCACAGAACCCTCTCGTGCCCCCGCCCAGGCCACTACCAGACCACTCCAGCCCAGCACCACAGAACCCTCCCATTCCTCACCTTTACCGGCCCAGCTGCTGCAGCCAGAGCCCAAGAGCAAACTTGGTGCCAGAGCTGACTCTCTCTGGGTTGTCCTCCGCAGTAGGGGGGGTGTTCCGCAGCAGCGTGGATGTGGGGAGTGCCATGGCTCGGGCCCTGCCCTCCTCTAGTTCCAGAGCTCTGCACGGGGACAGCTCCTGTCTGGGCTTTGCCTTGTTGGGCTTTCATATGTTAGGTCATCTACTCTCAACTACTGCAGTGGGTGGGTGGCTGGCTGTGAACCTCACTTTTACAAAAAGGAAGCACGTTCAAGGAGGGTTAAGGGACTGGCTCCCATGGGAGAGCTTTGAGTCAAACCCAGGACCTCCGTGCTAGGCAGCTGGAGTCCTTGATCTCATGTGGTCTCTTAATTCTCAGCAAATCAATGGGGTGGTGGGGTGGGTAGAGCTCAGGGAAAAGTCCTTACCCCACAGAGAGTGGTAGGTCCGGGGGGAAGATTCTGGGTGCTTCTGTCCCATCCTCCGTGGCAGCCACTGCAGCTGCGATATCTGGTCCCAGCCACATAAAAGCACTCACTTCACTTGGGTTTGGTTGGATCCTGGCCTAGGGTCAGACAGGACCCCTCAGTCCTGGCTTCTCCCTGGGAGGCCTATTTGTGGAGGCCTATTTGTGAGCGGAATGCTTAGACAGGGGAGGAGCTACTGGATGCTCTTGGCGTCTCTGCCCCGCCCCCTGTGATCCCCTGAGCCCCATTTCCTTCCTCCCTAGCCAGCCTTACCTGCAGCTGCTGCTGTGACTCCTGGGAGATGACAAGTAGATAGAGAACAATGTGATGGTATTTGGGGAAACCCCAGCTCAGCCTGGGCGGGTAGGCAGACTGAGAAGAAAGGCAAAAGAGAGGGCTTCCTGTCTCTGATTCTGAGACTTAGTAAGTACAGCTCTGGGGTGGAACATGTGGGCCCACAGCTGAGGAAGTGGATGGTAGACACGGCGCACCAGGGACACAGGTGAGGGTTTGGGCCGCTCCCACTTCCTCTGTGGCTAAGGCAGCATCTGCCGACTTGCTGCTGGTGCCGGCAGTGGTCGTGGCAGCACAGTGTTTGCTGAGGTCTCTTGGGTAAGTGGGAAAGGATGGTCCCCAGGTCCCTGGCTCACCTCCCATAATCCCAGAGGGACCCAAGAGAACTGGCCCTGTGCCAGCTGCAGTCCAGTCTCCTCCCAGAGCTCTCGGAGTCCTCCATCCAGCAGCTGGGAGTCGGAGAGAGGGCGGGTCAGGCAGCCAATGCCTTTTGCTCCCCCTGTCAGCCCACACCCAGTGGAGGGGTGCCCATTGGGTCACTGACTGGTACCTCCTCATCCAGTTCCACATGTCCACCTGCAAGGAGAGTGGGGACCAAGAGGTGAAAGGTGGTTGTCTTCACCAGAAGCCCCACCTCCAAAGGTCTCCAGATGCAGCTTCAGCAATGTGGACAGGCCACATTTCCAGGCCCGCGTCTCCATCCCAAGACTAGGAAATGCAACGGGGGGGGGGGGGGGGGGGGGGGGAGGAGGGGGGGAGGTTTCTTCTCTGACCTCGGGGCTTTGTCCCCAGAGCGCTCACCTGGGGGTACCCAGAGGTTGGGGGAAACGCGGAGGGTGCGTGTCCTTCTGGTCAGCAAGACAGTCTGGTCGCTGGACTGCAGAATGACGGCCACACCCAGATCCACACCTCGATTCGTGGGCAGCTCAGCCCCGGGGGGCCTGGGCTGCTGGTCCAGGGCCGCAAAAGGGCAGAAGGGGGGTCGCTGGTGGGAGGGAGCCTGGGTTAAAGCTCCAGGAGCAGGGCAGGGCCACCGCGCGGAGAGGGAGGCCGGAACGCTCGGCCTCTCGCCGGCGGTTTCCCACCCGGTCGCAGTCCCTGTTTCGGACCTTCCCCACCCGTCGCGGGCCTCCCTCCTCCTGCCGACCTGGAGCGGAAGCTTAGCCGCGGAGCCTGGGAATGGCTTGTCCGAGAGGATCAGTCGTCCTCCTTCCAAGCCGCAGTACGTGGGCCACGGCCCCGGCCCGGGCCCAGCGCCCAGGAGGCCACACACGCTCCGCGCGAAGCTTACGGACTCCAGACGCCCGGCCAAGAGCAGCTGCACGCGCGCCGCGGCCATGACGCGGCCCTGGGCTCGCCGCCGCCCCTGGCGCCCTCTGGCGGCCCAGCGGCGCCTCTCGGGAGCCTCCTGCGGGGTCAGAAGGAAGCCAGGTTTCCGGGCCAGCTCTGGCAATTTAGGCGTAACCCTTGGGGTGACCCCAGGGTGCACTGTTAATAAGCCACCGATACCTGTGAATCCTCAGTTCCTGTTTTCCTCCTCTTCCTCTTTTCTCCGTTTAGGACAATATCCCAGCCCGAAGCACTTCGGAGCTCACAGGTCACCTCCTACCAGCTGTGGGCTGAACTGTAAGCCGCCCCCCACCCGCAGCACTCCTCACACACCTGTCACGGCAGGTAGAATTCATCACATGCCTCTACGCAGGAGACCTAACAAGTATTTTTAACTCTTCATCTCATTAAACTGACCGCCCAGTGCAGATTTTACCTCCTTAAACTTTCACGAACCCATCTTACGCTCCCTTTCCAGCCTCTCCTGCCCTTGATCAAGCCTGCCTTATATTCTGCCTGAAACACTTGCATCGCAACAGCCCTGCCATCACCAGTTTGTTCCCGACAGAGCTGCCAGTGATCTTCCCCAACCCTAGATCTGACCCCCTGCTTTCCACTGCTCTCAGGAAAAAGATAAATCCCTTAGCACAGCACGGCCATCGCCCACCACTCCGTGCCTCTCCAGCCTGATTCTGGCAGGACCCATGCCCTAGTTTCCAGTCTTAAGCTATTGGTCATTTTGCCAGAACACGGCTGCTCCACCCCTGGGATTCTTCCCCCCTTTCACCTGGTTAAAGCCTTTTATCTAACTACAGATTCAATGTCACTTCCTCTACGCACTCTCTCCTTTTCTTGCCTCTCTATACAAGGCACTTTTCAGCTGTTGATCCCTCCGCCCCTTTCTTCTATGCACTTATTTCTCTGTCTTCCCACCGGGCTCAAGGCTGATCATCTTTATATCCCTAAAGGCCTGGCCCACTCCTTGGCACTTAATGGGTGCTCGGTAAATGATGCTAAGTGGCTTGAGGACAGAGATGGTGTCTTATTTATCTTGGTATATTTAGTGTAGTAGTTGGCCCCCAAATGTTTTAGGCATTAGAACAAATTTTGGTAAGAAAAAACTGAAGAGACTATAACACAGTAACTTCTTTAAATGAACTGAAGCTGCTGGTACAAACTATATCCATGATCCTGGAAGAGAATTTAGAGTTGCCACTTTTAAGGAACCATGGAGAAGAGAGAGGCAATAATTTATCATGAGCTTACCATATGCCAGGCAATGTGCTGTGTTCTACATACATAATTTCAGACATGCTGAGGCCTGGGGCTGGCAAATGTTGCTTCTATCCACAGATTCTGGTGTGCCTGCTTGGGCCACTCCACCTGCTGGCCCTGAAAACAACTGTTCCAGTCCCGTGGTAATTTTTCACATTCCCTACACAATGTGTGTGTGTGCATTAAAAATTAAAGCTCAACAGAACAAAGAACAGCCACTGACTTTTGGAAATGGAACCAGTTGTTTAGGAAGATGTTCCCTACGGCCAGATACACTCAAACAGGCTCGGCAGACATCTTGACGGCATCTGATAGATGATTACTTCGGTGGATTTAAGGTTCTTTCCGGTGCCAGAGTTGACAGGAGAATACAGAATCAGCTGACTTTAACAAACAGGTCAAATTCTTGCAGGTGTCTCCTGGGTGACAGGTGTAGAGAGGGCGTATCAATACAAGAATCTGCAGCTTGGCCTGCGGCAAAGAATGCATCCAGGCACCTCCTTTGTTTTTCCTTCCTTCCCTCCAGAATTTTTAAGGAGTGGCTTCTTCTGGGGTCATAGTCTCTTCATGGTGCTCTCGATGTATGACTCCAGCAGGAAGATGGTTTCATCCACCTGGATCTCACTGGCATCCAATCTGAGTAAAAGAGTGAAAGCATTTGCCCAGGCTGAATTTTCATTAGCATATTTTTAAAACTTTTTATAGTTATTTTATTTTTTTTTTGACAGGCAGAGTTAGAGAGAGAGAGACAGAGAGAAAGGTCTTCCTTTTTCCATTGGTTCACTCCCCAAATAGCCACTATGGCTGGTGCACTGCTCCGATCAGAGGCCAGGAGCCAGGTGCTTCTCCTGGTCTCCCATGGGGTGCAGGGCCCAAGCACCTGGGCCATCCTCCACTGCCCTCCCGGGCCACAGCAGAGAGCTGGACTGGAAGAGGAGCAACCGGGACAGAATCCAGTGCCCCAACCGGAACTAGAACCCAGGGTGCGGGCACCACAGGCGGAGGATTAGCCAAGTGAGCCGTGGCGCCAGCCATTATCTTATTATTTGTTATAGAGTTTTCTGTCTCTTTTTTGAAAAGATTTATTTTATTTAAAAGGCAGAGTTAGAGAGGAGGAGAGACAGGGAGAGATCCTCCATCTGCAGATTCACTCCCCAAATGGCCACAACAGCCAGAGCTGGGCCATTCTGAAGCCAGGAGTCAGGAGTGGGTGCAGGGGCTCAAGCACTTGGACCATTCTCCACTGCTTTCCCAGGCATGTTAGCAGGGAAGTACATCAGAAGTAGAGTAGCCAGGAGTTGAATTGGCACCCACATGGGATGCTGGCATCACAGGCAGTAGCTTAACCTGCTACACCACAATACTAGCCCCCAATTTTTTTTTTTTTTTTTGACAGGCAGAGTGGACAGTGAGAGAGAGAGACAGAGAGAAAGGTCTTCCTTTTGCCTTTGGTTCACCCTCCAATGGCCGCTGCGGCTGGCGCGCTGCGGCCGGCACACCGCGCTGATCCGAAGGCAGGAGCCAGGTGCTTCTCCTGGTCTTCCATGGGGTGCAGGGCCCAAGCACTTGGGCCATCCTCCACTGCACTCCCGGGCCACAGCAGAGGGCTGGCCTGGAAGAGGGGCAACCGGGACTAGAACCCGGCACCCATATGGGATGCTGGCGTCACACGTGGAGGATTAACCAAGTGAGCCATGGCACCGGCCCCCAATTTTTCTTATTTACTTGAAAGAGACAGAGATCTCCCATCCATTGGTTCAACTTCCCAAATTCCCACAACAGCAGGGCTAGACCAGGCTGAATCCAGGAGCCCAGAACTCAATCCAGGTGCCCCTTGTGGGTGGCAGGGACCCAAGTACTTGTTGCGTCCCAGGGTGTGCATTAGTAGGAAGCTAGAGTGAGGAATGGAGCGAAGACTCAGGCACTCCAATATTGGACACAGGTGTCTTAACACTGTGCCAAATGCCTGCCCCTCGTTAGCATATTTAGATTGGAGATGGTAGCTGTGACCACGGCAGCTGCGTGGTTACCTGTCAAAGTAGTGGGCAGCAAGCAGGAGAACCAACAAATCATTCTCCCATTTACTGAGTGTCTCCTGTGTGTGCACACTGTGGAGACAGCTGAGGATGCAAAAGATGGAGCCCTGTCCTACGGGAAGCAGCAGTCTAACTTGCAACCAGGAGAAAGAATAGCACATGTAAAGGCACACGTATAAAGGGACTTAGTGTGTTTTCACATATGGAGAAGCTGAGAGTGGCTGACGCAGAAAGAATGGTGATTAAGAAGAGAAAGGAACTTCCTTAACCTGGGAAGAGTCACGAAGGAAAAACTCACAGACAACGACATAAGGAAGAAAGACTGAACGCTCTCCCCAGGATCCGGAGGTCTGTTCTTCCATTTCTATAAATAGAAATGAAACCTTTTTCTGGAGGTTCTGGGTAGGGCAATCAGGCAAGAAAAACAAGAAACATCCAAAGTGAAAAGAAAGAAGTAAAACTGTTCTTTATTCCTAGATGACATGATCCTATATGAGGGACTTCAAAAACCTCATGGAAAAGATAGGTTTATTTTGGTGTCAAGAAATTTTGAAATCCATGTATAGTTTTTTGCATAATTCACATTTCCATGAACTTTCTGAAGACCTCTCATATATAAAAACCTTGAAGAATCCACAAAAAAATTATTAGAATAAATGAATTTAGCCAAGTTTCAGGATACAAAACACAAAAATCAGTTGTTTCTTGTAAACACTAGACTTGAACAGCCCAAAAATGAAATAAGGAAGTACTAAAGCAGTATAAAACAATAGTTAGGGAAGGGCCAGCATTGTGGCCCAGCGGGTTAAGCGGCTGCCTGTGTATCCCATATGAGCCTGGTTCCACTCCTGGCTATTTCTCTTCTAATCCAGTTCTCTGCTAACTTGCCTGGGAAAGCATTGGTAGATGGCCTGATTGCTTGGGTCCCTGTCACCCATATGGAGACCCAGTTGGAGTTCCAGGCTCCTAGCTTCAGACTGGCCCAGCCCTGGCTCTTGTGGACAATGGACAGTGAACTAGCAAATGGAAGACTCCTCTCTTTGTCTCTCCTCCTCTTTTCTGTTACTCTGCCTTTCAAATGAAATAAAGTAAATCTTAAAAACAGAGAGAGAGAGAGAGAGAGAGAGAGAGAGAGAGAGAGAGAGAGGAAGAAATGGTTTGGAGAGGAAGGCAGCCATTGTGCAGGTCTGGGAGACAGGCGAGGAAGGCTCGCTTGGGGACCACGATGGAGACCAGAGTTGAGGCACATTACTGAAGCACCATCAATACTGCTTGGTGAACAGGAGTGATAATAGGCACAAAGCTGAGGATGTCCTCAGAACTGTTGGTTTAGGTGGCTTACATTGTTAATTGAGCTGGGGAAGAGTGTGTGTTTAAGTATGCCCGCGTTAACCTATCCAGAAGCTGCTGGAAGTACACAGGGCCTGCAGTTTTCCAGACTCACTTGTTGACGTTACGTTTCAGGGTCTCCAGCTGCTGCCGCTCAGGAGCTGTGATCATCTCCTCGATCTCCTGCAGCTGTGCCGCCTCGGCACCGGTAGCCTGCATAGATGCGATGATGGCTTCCACCCTCTGGGACTTCTCTAGCAGACGCCTGTTAGACACCACTCTGAGGCGAGTTCCTAACACCGGGCATTCTCTTACCCCTCGTCTCTGAGGAACAGCTCCCGCTTCCCCCTTTACCACATTCCTGGTCAAGGCTGCTCTTCTACACACTCCACTGGGTATATAACTTGACTCCTGAAACGCTTACTGTCCCTCACTTCCCCTCAGTTTGGTGCTGTTGTATGTTTCTCATAAATTTAACTTGCAAAATTATGTCATCGGGGGTCTATCAAGAAAGTGTAGGTTAATGCACAATGCATGCCCACGTTAGCCAGCAATTCAACGTTACACACTGGTTACTGTCTCTATTGCTATAGACTGGCTATTGTCTCTATTGCTGTAGACTGGTTATTGTCTCTGTTGGCTTCCGTTTCTACTGGAAACTTCCCTTCAGGCCTTTGCTTGAACAATGTGAATGACTCAACTGAAAATGCTACTCACTTGTTCTCTTTGGTTTCAAACTGCCTCCTTTCTATCAAATTGGCTATGCTCTGAGGAAAGAGAAGAAAAGCACACGATTCTGTTAAGTAGCACAGGTAAGCTGGGATCAGGGGCCTATGGGTGAGCCATGTCTGGGGGAGGGGACGGGGAGCTGGTGCAGTGGGGTTACCTTGTAGCACCTGTGCAGTAACATTCGGGCAGCTGAGAGCACGTTCACAGTGTATAAGTAGAAGGTCCTGGAGGGGGCATGGTCTGGCGTTTTGGGGATTTCCTGTTTATCCAGAGAGAAAAATGAGAGGAACCACAGCAAGCCTCACACTGGCACTGCAGAAACACTGCTGCCCGAGCCCCCCAGCCCACCTTTCCCTTGCATGCTCAGCAGTCCCCTGCCACTCAGCACCTGTGTTCCCGGTGCGTGGCTAGTTGTGTGCTGTCCATTTCACCTCCAGCATTCTAAGTGGCAAAGAGTGGGAAGGTAACTGACATTACCTGAGCAGCACCATGTGCCAGGGAGGTTGCAGCTGATCCTTCTAACAGGTGACATTATCCTATTACCCTCGCCCATCACCATGTTAAAGATGGGAAAGATGGCGGTAGGTAACTTGCTCAGTGTAACTGGGGCAGAGGCTAAGCTGTGATCTGACTCCAAATCTGTTCTTTCTGCTTCTTCACAGACTCTCCTGCATGGCTCTGTGTGCGCCCCCAAATGCTGTTAACAGATCTAATCTATTATCCATTTAAGTCGTGAGGAGAGGGCAGGGTGGCTTTCTGGTGATTTCGTGGCTGTAACTCTTTCCTATCAGGCCAGCTAAAGCTCCACATTATCCTTCACGTGCTTTCTATGTCTTGTGAATCACTTCTTCTGTCTCTAAGCTGGGTACAGAGCTTGTTTCGGGGTTCAGGATATTTGCTGTTTCGTTTTTCGCACCCTAGGCCAGCTCTGCAGGCTGGCGATGATTACCCCATGGGTTACCTGGAGTGAGATGAAATTCTCTGAGAGCATCTTATAGAGCATATCCTTTGCCTCCTTTGCAGGAATCATTGCAAAGTCTTCTACCTGCTTCTGCTCCAAGTGTTTCTTTTGCAAAACTAGACGGAATATTCTGGCACAGCGAGATCCAAACCTGGAAAGGAATGAAGAAAGCAACTGTGCATGCTAACACATATTAGCTTCAGCTCCTAACCACAGATGGTGATTGTTCTCTTCCATGTGTGCGGCAGACCAGAGAGGAACAGTGATTACGGATTCCTTTCACAGCTCCACATCACCCCACAGTGATGGCACTGTTAATCAAGGTAAGGCAGTCACCAACTGTTGACTTCTGTGAGTGCCACAGGCTTAGGGAGGCTAGTCAATCTGCATCACTGGGAACTAAGCAGATCTGCTAAGGAACACGGATCCATAACAGTCCAGTGGGAAAATGGAGCAAAGTGTACCAAGGTGTGCATATATTAGCTGTTTACATAGTGGCCAAATTGCTTGTTTGAGTGGGGTATAGATAAGGAGGGTCTCATCCCAATCAGAGTGACCCCTTACCTCTCCTGTACGACGGACTCCAGAGTGGCTGTGGCGAGGGATGCTAACGCCTTGTGGAGGTCTTTATGTAGAGGATTAAGGTCACTCACTAATGTTTGGCCTGGTCATCACTAACTTGTGGTTAAAATTTAAATGTTATTAGTCTATAAGGGTTATAAAATATTACTCGATGATTGTGTTTAAGTAAGGGGCTGGTGTGATTGCAATTTGGTTGCTGATAAGTCTGTTTCAGGGCTAGGCATTTGCTGCAGCAGCAGGGAAGCTGTGGCCCACGTTGCAGTGCCTGAGTTCGAGTCCCGGCTCTGTTCCTGATTCTAGCTTCCTGCTGATGTGGTTCTTGGGAGTCAGCAGTGGTGCCTCGTGTGGTTGAGTCCCTGCCACCACGTACAAGATCTGGATTCAGTTCTGGGCTCCTGGCCTCAGCCTGAGTGAGCCCCAGTTGTTGTGTCTGGGGAGTGAAACAGCACATGGGAGATTTCTGTCTTTCTTTCAAATAAACTAAATTTTTTAGAAGTATTTTTTTATTTCATCATCAGTGTGGTCCATTGAAAATTCATAGAAAATTACTTCAATTCAGTATACTAAACATTATCATATCCTTTCCTCCTAAGCTGTCATTCTGCTTCATGGTTCAGGCTGCCAACTCGAAGGAAATAGCTGGTAAGGATACTGATGACATACATTCCTCCACCACTGTCGCCAGACTTCCCAACAAATTCTAGCTATTAAAAAAGAGACGAGAGAGTGTTAAGTGAATGGAAAGGCTAGCGATTCTGTTCCCAATGGAGCAAATCTGGCCAAGGGTCTACAGCAGAAGCCCTTCTATCAGATGATGGTGGAGAAACTGAGCTGCCTAGGTAGAAAATGGGGCTACAGGACAATGATACGCAGTATCAGTGGCAGAAACAAATTGTAAATAGAGCAGAATAAAGGTGGGGGGGGGGGTGGCTGGTGCCGCAGCTCACTAGGCTAATCCTCTGCCTGCGGCGCCAGCACACTGGGTTCTAGTCCTGGTCGGGGCACCAGATTCTGTCCTGGTTGCCCCTCTTCCAGGCCAGCTCTCTGCTGTGGCCCGGGAGTGCAGTAGAGGATGGCCCAAGTGCTTGGGCCCTGCACCCCATGGGAGACCAGAAGCACCTGGCTCCTGCCACTGGATCAGCGTGGTGCGCCGGCCGCAGCGGCCATTGCAGGGTGAACCAACAGCAAAAGGAAGACCTTTCTCTCTGTCTCTCTCTCTCACTGTCCACTCTGCCTGTCAAAAAAAAAAAAAAAAAGGGGTGGGGGGAGGAGCAAAAATAAACTTACTGGATCATCTGCCAGCAGAGTGAGATACTGATCAAGAACTTGCTTAGAGATGTTATAGCCAACAGGTAGGGATCTGAAGATCTATGCAGGAAGAAGAGGAAGTGGGTTGGGAACTTAGAATTATTGATGTCTTAATTTTAGATGTCACAAATATAAAAATGTCTGGAAACAATCACAGCAGCATTGTGTGTAAGAGCAAAAACTGAGAAACAATCCAAATGTCTGGTACTAAGAACTGACAGCAATAAAGGCCATCTCGGCCCTCTGTGGAAAATGATACAGCCATCACAAAGAATGAGGATGAAAACATGCATGAGACAGATCTACAAATACTGACATAAAACAAGTTTTACATATACTGTCAGATGAAAAATTGTACAACAATATGTATAGTCTCCTTTTTTGAGTTAAATATATATATCCACATAAAGCTAGACTACGTCTATAAAAAAAGTCTAAATGGAGATACACACCAAACTATCAACACGGATCTCTAGACCTTGGATTATGCAGATTACAGACATTTAAATTGAGGTGTGTTATAGACAATAAGTGGCACAGATCTTAAAGGTTCATCTTGATGAGTGTTGGCAATTACATACAACAATGAGATACACAGCATTCGACCACTCTTGAAAGCTTAAGAAACTGTAACTTTTTTATTGTACTTTCTTAAAACATTTTATTTATTTGAAAGGCAGTTACAGAGAGAGATGGAGACAGAAATTTCCTAGCCACTGGTTCACTTCCCAAATGGCTATAATGACTAGGGCTGGAGCAGGTTGTAGTCAGGAGCCTGGAACTCCATCTGGGTCTCCCATATGAATGGCAGGGGCCCAAGTATTTGGACCATCTTCCACTGCTTTTCCCCAGCACATTAGCAGCGAGCTGGATTGGAAGTGGAGCGGCCAGGACTCAAACTCATATCAGATGCTGGTACTGTAGGCAGTGGCTTAACCTGCTGCATCACAATGCCAGCCCCCAAAATTATACATTTCTATGCTGTTTGAATATAGGTAATATAATTTCTGTTGTCATCAGAAAAAAACCTTATATTTGAATTTTTTGTTATATGCATTGAAAGCTTTAACAATAATATAAACATAGTAACAATATTATGAAAGCAATAGAAATGTAAATGAAAGATACTTGATATATTAAATACTAATATTTAAAGACATAATATAAAAACAAGCTTAAAACCTCCAACATTAGTATACTGAGAAAAACAAACAGAAAGGGTCATATAATGTACTGAATGGCAAGGCTCTCAGAGTCTAAATAGTTTTAATAGCTTCTTAAAACTATTAGGGTGCCGATGCTTGGTGCAGCTGTTAAGATGCCATTTGAGCCGGCGCCGTGGCTCAACAGGCTAATCCTCCGCCTAGCGGCGCCGACATACCGGGTTCTAGTCCCGATTGGGGCACCGGATTCTGTCCCGGTTGCCCCTCTTCCAAGCCAGCTCTCTGCTGTGGCCCCGGAGTGCAGTGGAGGATGGCCCAAGTGCTTGGGCCCTGCACCCCATGGGAGACCAGGAGAAGCATCTGGCTCCTGCCTTCGAATCAGCGTGGTGCGCCGGCCACAGCATGGCGGCCATTGGAGGGTGAACCAATGGCAAAGGAAGACCTTTCTGTCTCTCTCTCTCTTTCTGTCCATTCTGCCTGTCAAAAACAAAAACAAACAAAAACAAAAAAAAATGCCATTTGAAGGGCTAGGCACTGTGGCCTAGTAGGCTAAGCCTTTGCCTGCAGTGCTGGCATCCATATGGACTTTGGTTCATGTACAGCCTGCCCCTCTTCTGATCCAGCTCACTGCCATGGGCTGGAAAAGCAGCAGAAGATGGACCAAGTGCTTGGGCCCCTGTACACATGTGGGAGACCCAGAAGAAACTCTTGGCTCCTAGCTTTGGATCATCCCATTTCTGGCCACTGTGGCCATTTGTGGAGTGAACCAGTGGATGGAAGACCTTTCTGTCTCAAATAAGTAAGAATTAAAAAAATGATTAAAAAAAAAAGATGCTGTTTGGAATGCTCACATATTGGAATGCCTGGGTAGGAGTCCCAGATCTGTGTCCCAGTCCTACTACATATCCTAGGAGGTGCAGGAGGTAGATAGCTGAAGTACATGGGACCCAGATACAGTTCTAAGCTCTTGGCTTCAGCCTGGCCTAGTCTCAGCTGTTACAGGCATTAGTGGGATGAACCAGTGGATGAAAGATCTCTCTCCCTCTGTGTTTTTTTGCCCTTCAAATAAACAAATTAAAAAAAAAAAAAAAGCCCTCTTCCTGTTGCTCCAAGAGCAGCTTGTACTTTTGTACTTAGTGACTAGGTACTTTGACAGAGAATGGTTTACATTTTTTAAAAAAGTATTTATTTATTTGAGAGGCAGAGTTATAGAGAGAGGGAGACACAGGGAGAGATCTTCCATCTGCTGGTTCACTCCCCAAATGGCCACAACAGTTGGAGCTGTACAGATCCAAGAGCCAGAAGCTTCTTCCAGTCTCCCAAGTGGGTGCAAGGGCCCAAGGACTTGGGCATCTTCTGCTTTCCCAGGACATCTGCAGGAAGCTAGATTGGAGGTGGAGCAGCCAGGATTCAAAATGGTGCCCATATATGATGCTGGAGCTGCAGGCAAATGCTTAACCTATTACACTACAGTACCGGCCCCAAATAGTTTAATTATTTCTTCTTTTAAAGATTTATTTACTGGGGCTGACACTATGGTGTAGTGGGTAGAGTCGCTGCTTGCAGTGCCGGGCATCCCATATGAATGCCAGTTTGTGTCCTGGCTGCTCTACTTCCAATCCAGCTGTTATGGCCTGGAAAAGCAGTAGAAGATGGCCCAAGTCCTTGGGCCCCTGTACCTGCATGGGAGACCTGGAAGAAGCTCCCGGCTCCTGGCTTTGGATCCACACAGCTCCTCTCTCTGTGTGTAACTCTAAAAAGATTTATTTATTTGAAAGGCAGAGTTACAGAGAGGCAGAGGCAGCGTGAGAGAAGTATTCCATCTGCTGGTTCACTCCCCAGATGGCTGCCAACAGCCAGAGCTGGGCCAATCTGAAGCCAGAACCAGGAGTCAGCCATCCAAATGACTTAATTTTTAAAAGCTGTGTAACAAGGGACCAGCCATTTCAGTGCTCACCACTTGAAGAGAATTCTTACCCATATTAAACAATAACCCTTTTCTTTCAAGGCTTAGGCTTCCAACTAACCCCAGGCCCTGTGTATAACTGCTTTAAGACCTAATAGTATGAAAGAAAGAAAGCATGAGAACACAAGCCCACCTCGTTGGAAGACAGTGGCTGGGTGAAGGGCGCGTTGGAGGGAGTGGTAATCTCACTCATCCGCAGCATGGTCCGCACGATCTCGCTGCTTGTCTGGGAGGGAAAGGCACGGCGGAGTTCAGCTTCACGGTGCCCCCCTGGCTCTGTGTGCCAATGGGCACATCTGGCAAACAAGCGAACATCCCTGGTGACCACTCACAGATATTACCTGGTCCATCCTGTTGGCAACTGCGCTCACAATGGCCTGGTCACGAAAGTGCTGGTGGAATCTGTCAAGGTTGGCCTGCCAGTAAATCCCATCATCTGGAATGGGCTGAGAAGCAGACCAAGAGAAGAGACATTTAAGAGTTTTCTGGTGAGGATCTTAGATTGTAATCGTTGACCATTTTTCTTCCCACAGAGCAGCAACTGAACTGACTGGAGAAAATCAATCACGTGCTTTGACAAATCTGAACTTCAAACGGTTCTCCAAGCTCATCTTCAATTTTTTCCTTTAAAGATTTATTTATTTATTTGAAAGAGTTCCAGAGAGAGAGAGATAGAGAGAGAGAGAGAGAGAGATCTACTACCCACTGATTGACTTCCCAGATGGTGGCCAGTGGCCTAGGGCTAAGCCAAGCTGAAGCCAGGAGCCTGGAGGTTCTTTCAGGCACAGGGGACCAAACGCTTGGGCCGTCTTCCTCTGCTTTTCCCAGGCCATTAGCAGGGAGCTGGCCTGGAAGTGGAGCATAAGTGATGCCTGCATTGCAGGTGGTAACGTTACTCACCATGCCACAGTGCCGAGACCTTTGATCTTTTCTCTCCCTATTTCAACTGTTCTCCACTTAACCGACGCCCCCCGGTGCCCCGTCCCCCCCCCCCCCATCCCTCTTTTCACTCTGGGCACATAACCTTGCGTCCGACTTGAGAGAAAACAGAAATCCTCAGGTCAGAACTTACTCAACTTTGTGCACACATGACCACATCACGTTTCTTTCTTTTGTAATTTGCGTTTTCACGCACTTTTACCACAGTGGAAAGTGTCTTTCCTTTGGCCTACAGTTAAAGCCCCCATCCTGGTACTCTAGATGTCACTCATTCTCAGGGACCCGCCTCAGCTTTCCCTCCTGCCGTCTAAATGTTCAGTTTCTCTTTCTTTACTGCTTTCTTCTGATTAGCTTTTGCCTCGTGCGAGTTTCCTCTGCTGTACAATTCTTCAACCTCAGGCCTTTTCTCCTCTTCCTTTCTGTCAGAGACAAATAGGAAGGTGATCATCCTATCTGTATCCCATCTGCAAGTGCTCACCTGGGCGTTCCTACCGCTGTGCTGAACGTCAACTGTCACTGACATTCCAGTCAGCTTCCAGCACTGTCCTTGTTGCTAAAAGAAAAGCCTTGTTGCTAAATTCAAAAAACATTTTTTTGTTCTGATCCTGTTTGAAACACATGACAGAGTTGAACACTTATTTCCTCTTAGCTCTTTAGGTACCCCTTAGGTTTTGTGACAATTTTTTCATAGGGCTACTTCTAACCTTCCTTGCTACACTTTCTCAGTCTCCACAGATTACTCTTCAGATCCCATGTAGAAACAGTAGTGTCCCTCCGAGCTCTGGCCATAGCCCTCCATTCTTCTCATTCTAGATGCTCCCCTCATATGATTTTATCCATGCTCCAGACCTCAACTATGGCTACATTTCCAGATCTCTTACTTAATCCAATTAAGCTCCAACTACAGAGATTTCAACTGTATTTGACACTTTTACCTGTTTCCCTAAACTGTTCTGTTTTGTACACTATTATTAACTACACAATGTCTTAAGCTGTAAACGTGGGTGACATCCCTAACCCCTTGTTCTCCTACACCTATCATTCCATTACCAAGTTCTCTGCTTTTTACATTTATCAGATATTTAGTTTTCTTTATCCTGTCATCACCTTATTTCAGGCTCTAATTATGCCGTAAATGAATATCTACAACAGACTCCTAACTGGTTTTCACTTTTTAAAAATGTAGCAGCAAAGAGTAACCAGATTTTCTGCTTCTAATCTTATTGCTTTCCCGTCATTCTCTCCATTTCTCAGAGTGATGCTTTTTATATTTTTGGGTCGCAGTCACCTTGAAGAATTTGCTGAAAGTTATGGGGAGCTCTGCTGAAGAACGCACATAAACACAAGTACAAGAGGACTCTGAAACCTACTCAGTCTGCTCTGGTTTGAACAGGACATGGCTCCCGAACTCATGAGATCTTTAATATCCAAAATCCAAAGCCACAAGTTAATGCAACTAAGAGCGTGGAAATTTAATGTAATTATCATTCAGGCGGTGGGTCTAGTGGGAGGTCTTTAAGTCACTGGGGGTGTGCTCGTGGACAGGAGTTCTCATAAAGGGCTGGTTAGAAAACCTGTGAGTTGGGCCCAGCTGCCCTTTCTGCTTCCTGCTTCACCCTGTTGCTCCTGGGCACAGGCTCTACTGGTGGCTGAACCAACATGGTTAGGGAACAGCCTAACCATGGCTATGAACTTCCAGAACTGTGAGTCAAGATAAATCTCATTCCTTCCTAAGTAGCTTGTCTTACGTATTTTTTTTTTTTTTTTTTACAGGCAGAGTGGACAGTGAGAGAGAGAGACAGAGAGAAAGGTCTTCCTTTTGCCGTTGGTTCACCCTCCAATGGCCACCGTGGTCGGTGCGCTGCGGCCGGCGCACTGTGCTCGTCCGATGGCAGGAACCAGGAGCCAGGTGCTTTTCCTGGTCTCCCCATGGGGTGCAGGGCCCAAGCACCTGGGCCATCCTCCACTGCACTCCTGGGCCACAGCAGAGGGCTGGCCTGGAAGAGAGGCAACCGGGACAGAATCTGGCGCCCCGACTGGGACTAGAACCCGGTGTGCCGGCGCCGCAAGGCGGAGGATTAGCCTGTTGAGCCACGGCGCCGGCCTTCTTACGTATTTTAACAGTAACAAAAAGCTCACTAGTACAGAGTCTCAAAGTTAATAACCTGTGCTATATAAATCTTGGGGCAGGTGTTATGGTGCAGTGGGTTACACCACTGCTTGGGATGCCCACATCATGCCTGTTAAGGACCTGGCTACCCTGCTAATGCACCTAGGAGGTAACAGATGATGGCCCAAGAACTTGGGAGACTCTGATGGAGTTCCTGGCTTCAGCTTGACCCAGCCTTAGCTGGTCAATATTGGGGGACTGAACCAGCAGATGAAAGCTACCTCTCTCTGTCTCTCCCTTCCTGTCACTCTGCCCTTCATATATTATATATATATATATATATACACACACACACACACACACATAAATATATATATATACACATACATACACACATATATAAATATATAAATTTATATAAATATACGTGTGTGTGTATACAAATCTAGTGACTTCATTCCCCTTCTTAAAATCCATCAGTAGCTCCCCCCTGACTTCAGGATGAAGTTCAAACTTCTCCATCAACCAAGTAATACTTGTTGAGGTCCTGCTAGCATTCCAGGTGTCAGTGACATGATACTGTCCTCAAGGACCTTGTTTTCTATTGAGAGCACAAAGCTAAACACATGTTCAAAGAATAAATCATTTTACCTTTACACATAAAAGCTATGAAGGAGATGAAATAGGAGAATGTGGAGACTAGAGCAGCGGTGGGTAATGGGGCTTGTGCTCTTAGAAAGCAGCATTTCAGCTGAGATCGAACGATGAAAAACAAGCAGCTGCATGAAGATGTGGGCAAAAGCATGTGAAGCAGGATTATAAGGGTAAACTCGGAAGGTGTTTGAGGGACAGAAAGAAAACCTGTAGCTGGAACACAGAGAGCAAGAACAAGAGTGGAAAGAGCTGTCTCCGGCAGCTCGTGGAAAGACCTAGAGTATTAACGCTCATAGCATGCATTTCTTTAGGAGCAATGGCAAGCTATTAAGAAATCTAATCAATGCTGCCTTTTTTTTTTTCCAACGGAGAAAGTAATTTTGGCTGCTACATAGGTACAAATGCAGATAGCCAGAGACCATTAGGGAAAGTGTTAGTGAAGTGTTGACAGGAGACGATAGTGTCTTGGAGTAAGGAAGTAGCAGTGGAAAAGAAATGGCTGCATGTGAGATTAATTTTGGAAACTGGGTCGATAGGTTTTACTGTGAGACCAGAGGATTCTAAAGCTTTTTCCTGAGCAGATAAATGGTGGCGTCCCAGGAGGCTGGCCTGGTGGTGGTGCCCTTTATTGCTAAGATTAAGACGCTTAGAAGGGAGCAGGTATTTTTTGGAGGGTGGGGGATTAATTATTGCTTTTTTGGCCATACTAGTTTTGAGATGCTTACTAGACAGCTTTATAGGGATGCTGATAAGGCATCTGAATACAGGAGTCCCCTCTGTACATCATTCTGGACTCATTCCCCACCACTGTGGCCCATGGCTCTGTATGTTCTGGCCACAGAGAACAACTTGAGACTTTTTAAGCTTTCATTTCTGTTCACTGAATGAAGACAGTTGCGTCTCAGAAGGGAGACGCTATGGAGGTCGCTCTTTGTTGGCGTATTCCTGGCACCATTTACTGAAGTTCATAACCTTGGGGCTTGTTATCTGAGTATACTCTGCCGGCGCCTGATCAGGAAGCCCCGTTACCTCTTTGTTATCTGTGCTTTGTTTCGGTCTCTTGGCCTTGGGCTCCCCAGCTGCATCTTCGTCAGATGATCGCCTCCGCTTACCTTTTCCTGACAAACACAGATACTGAACAGTTAGGCTGTATCTCATATGATGACAGGGAATGACCAGACCTGAGAATGGCTCTCTCTCTTTCTCTTCATCCCAAAGACATCCATAGCTGCTGTTAGGTTAAGAGTTTTTAGGAGACTTCAGAACCATAAGAAACTCAAATAAATGATGAAGTCATCTGAAATTCAGCAAGTTCAAAAAGGAATTCCTAATCTTTCTCCCTCAGACTGGGTCCTCTTTCAATGCTTCCTTTTTCAGTGAACGGTGCCACCATCCTCCCACATGCACAAGTCAGACACACACATGTCATTCTGGATCCCTCTGCTTCCCTCACCCCTTCTGTACCTAATTTTCCTCCAAGCTATCTACATTCACTTTTGTCTCATCCTCCCATCCTTTCTATTGCTTCTACAAATCTAAATTAGATTATGTTGCTCCCCGGCTTAAAATCCTTTAGTGGTTTTCCTTTGCTCTTAGGATAAAGAGTAGATGTTCTATCTATCAGAGTACTTCAAAAATTTTGTAGAAAATGGAATTAAAAGATAAATTGGGGCCGGTGCTGTAGCATAGCAGGTAAAGCCACCACCTGCAGTGCTGGCATCCCACATGGGCGCCGGTTTGAGTCCCAGCTGCTCCATTTCCAATCCAGCTCTCTGCTAAGGCCTGAGAAAGCAGTAGAAGACGGCCCAAGTGCTTGGGCCCCTGCACCCACTGGGAGACCGGGAGGAAGCTCCTGGCTCCTGGCTTCAGATCGGCGCAGCTCTGGCCGTTGTGGCCAATTGGGGTGTGAACCAGTGGATGGAAGACCTCTTTCACTCTGCCTCTCCTTCTCTCACTGTGTAACTCTGACTTTCAATTAAGTAAATACATCTTTAAAAAGATAACTTGAGTGTACAATTTTGAAATGCCATAATATACATTTTCCACAAACTCTGAGAAGACTCCTTGCATAATCTTGCCTGACCTAGTCTCTTGACTTTCTCTCGACCCTTCTCCCATTTCTCCCCTTGTCCTTTGTTCGCCTTGCTTTAGCCACACTGACCACCTTTCACCTCTTCAAATGCCAATTTTTTTTCTCACTACCAAAAAGTCCCTTTGCCAAAAATGCTTACCCTCTGTTGCTTTACTGGTTAGCTCCAACTTGTGCTTTGAATCTTAGTTCACATATCACTTTCTCAAAGAAACATGAACCCTAAGTGCCCAGACAAATCCTGTTCTCCAACATGTTTTTAGAATGCCTCATAGTTTTCCTTCATAGTACTCACCACAGTTTGTCATATATCTAAGTGATTTTTGGTTAATATATGTCTTTTGTATGACTTAGGCCCCATAAGGGCAAGGACCATGGATTTTTCATTATGATAGGTCACAATGTCTGGTACACACCAAGCAAATACTTGACAAATGCTCAACTGATTCATTTAACAATCAACGAATAAGAATCTACAATCAGGGTAAGCCACAATTCCAGGCGTCAAAATTCCTTACCTATCAGGTTCAGTTTAGGAACCACGTACATGTCTTTCTCATTAATGACAAGCGTGGGGGCAGGCGGTGGAGGCCCAGAGTCTGGATCCTCAGTGGCAGGCACCACGGGACAGCGCTGTACGAAGTGTGTGTCTGCCAGTCGCACAAACGTGTTTGATACCTCAGCATAGTCCATAGTCTTGCCATCTGCACAACGGGAGTAAAGAGACAGGTGAGACGGCTTAGGGTAACTGGGATTCACTCCTGTAGCCAGCCAGTCTATGCTTTCGCCAACAGTCGTGGATGTGGTACTGACCCTCCATGGTCTCTGTGAGCCGATCCGCCACTTTCTTCACAACAGCGGACATGGTCATTTTGCCGTTCAACAGCAGCTCTTCAACAATCAGCTCTCCAGTATCACTGTACAGTGTTTTGGTAGTATAGATGTACCGCGGATACCTAAGCATTCGCAACATGTGGCTGCACTGGGCTTCATACTCCACTACACCGCGCTTGTGCACTTGATATATCACCAGGTTATGCTGGATGAGGACACAAAGGGCTTTCTTCACCTAGACAGGGCCCAAAAGAGAGGAAGGATCTGAAGACAGAGCTTGTTATTACTGCCAACTTTTTGGTTCAACAGCTTACTAAGCATCAAAAGACGGCTAGATGCACTGTGGTGTAGCAGATAAAGCTGCCACCTACAGTGCCGTTATTCCAAATGGGTGCTGGTTCGAGTTCTGGCTGCTCTACTTCCAATTCAGATATCTGCTCTGGCCTAGGAAAGCAGTGGAAGATGGCCCAAGTGCTTGGGCCCCGGCACCTGAGTGGGATACCTGGAAGAAGCTCCTGGCTTTGTCCAGGTTCAGTCCCAACCATTGAGGCCATCTGGGAAATGAACCAGTGGATGGAAGACCTTTCTCTCTATCTCTCCCTCTCTCTGTAACTCCATCTTTCAAATAAATAAATGTAAAAAAAAAAAAAGAAAAAGAAAAAACATGTGCTTATTTCCTCTTTCCGATCCAGGAGCTAATAATAACAACACGCCAACAGAAGAAATCAGGGCCATCCTTGCTTTGATACTCATATTTCCTCTGGTCCTTATCTTTTGAACTAAAATTTGCTTTATATCATTTTCATTCCTTAAAGATAGTACTGAGATTAGTAGACTTATTGAAAATAAATCAGATATGCAATGGGAAGAGCAAATATTTGCTTCTTTTTTTTAAATATTTATTTATTTTTTAAAAAAGATTTTAAGAGATGTAGAGTTTTATGAGATGTAGAGTTACAGACAATTAAGAGGGAGAGACTGAGAGTAAGGTCTTCCTTCCGCTGGTTCACTCCCCAAATGGCCAGAATGGCTGGAACTGTGCCGATCCTAAGTCAAGAGCCAGAAGTTTCTTCCCAGTTTTCTGTGCAGGTGCAAGGGCCCAAGCACTTGGGCCATCTTCTACTGCTTTTCCAGGCCATAGCAGAGAGCTGGCTTGGAAGAAGAGCAGCTGGGACTCAAACTGGAGCCCATATGGGATGCTGGTGCCACAGGCAGAGGATTAACCTACTGCTCCACAGCACTGGCCCCAAGATTTATTTATTTATTTTATTTGAAAGACAGAGTTACAGAGAGGCAGAGAGAGAGTCTTCCATTTGCTAGGTGGTCCAAACCGCTGGAGCTGGACCAGAGCCAGGAGCTTCTTCTAGGTCTCCTACATGAGTGCAAGGGCCCAAGGACTTGGGTCTTCTACTACTTTCACAGGCCATAGAAGACAGCTGGAATGGAAGAGGAGCAGTTGGGACTAGAACCAGCACCCACATAAGATGCTGGTGCCACAGGCAGAGGATTAACCTACTGTGCCACAGCACCAGCCCCAAGATTTGTTTAAGAAGCCGTGATGAATTAGGAACACTTTGAGAAACAAAACCCTGGGACCTAAGTTTCATCCTCTTTCCCCTCAAGCAACACTGTTCTGGTCCTAGGGCAGGCTTTCTGCCTTCATTTTCTAGGGTAAGGAGGAACACCATTCAAAGGCAGGTGAGAGAGAGCAAATTAATGTCACCTAAACATACCTGATCCGGTGATGTTCCCGTGTCATGGACAATTACTCGTAGTGGCTGGCTGCCAGTTCTGATTAGGTGGACTCCAATTTTTTCTACAATCTCTCCAAAATGCTCTTGCAGTAACAAAGAACAGAGTTTAATTTCAGCTTGAGTCATTGTCCTGGGGTCTCAGAGCTAGGAAAAACAAAAATATATAATATAGTTTCCTTTTCATGCTTGGAGTAGAACTGCTTATTATAAATTTATGTATCCTTTTTGGGAAACAATGGGACAACACATATCAAAAGTCTTAAAGTCTTGCATAACAATTTCATTTTGGACACTCTGTTCCAAAGAAATAATTAAAAGATGTCACTATTTTCCTTATAATGCTGATACACTGGAAAAAACCTACTGTCTTATAAATTATGGTATACCCATACAAAGGGATATTCTTCCAATATATAAAATTATTTAGTACAATATATATTAGAAAAATGTTCATATTACATGATGGAAGCAGTTGCAAAGGAAAATATAGAGTAATTCTTGTTAGTTTTTTTTTTAAACTATGCATAGGAAAAAGACTGAAAGACTATACATCAACTTTATGGGATTACGAGTCACTGTGTTTTTCTGGAAAGACTGCGTATTGATGATCTCGAAGTCTGTCACAGACCCTAGATCTTACACTTCATTGTGGAAGCATTAAAGTCACTGTCACAGCCCACTGAGAGTGAACAGGCAGCGCCATTCCCAGTCCATAAAGGAAAAGACAACTGAGAAAAAGAAATCGGGAGATAAAGGAGGGCTTCTACACAGGTGTTCAGCACAGGAGATGAAGTTACATCGTGGGTAGGGCAGAATGTAACTGACAAAGGCGACACGAACAGAAACGGACGCAGCTGGCTTTATGATTTCTTTCTTACCACTGCTGCTACCACTGTTCATCTATTTCTCCCAACTCCTTGGAAGCCACGTGTTTGTGCCCCGGCCTCAGGATCACCTATTTCACCCATTCATTCACACGCCCCGACCCTGCGCCAGCCCTGGACGGGATTTACAAGACGCCGGGCTCCTGCCTCCGGCGCTCCCTTCACGCAGGCTCCCCTTCCGGTCCTGGTCTCCGTCCAGATCCAAGCCCGCTGGTTCGGGCAGCATTTTCCACTAACCTCAGGGTCAACCAAGCCTAACGCCGCCGAGTCCCCACGTCGGCTTCCTGCGGCACCCGCGAGCCGCCGGGGCAGAGGGGGAGCCCACGGCCCTCTCTCGGAAGAGGATGGCCACAGGGGCAGGACGCCGAGAGGGCGAAAAACGTGTGCCGCTCTACCCCAGAGTGTCGGTGGTTTCCGGGACGCTCTTTCTCTCTCTTCTCGCTGGAAGGTCGGAGGACCGGCCGGGGGCTGTCTGAGCAGCCGGCGGGCGGGCGGGCCGCGGGTGCGGACGCGCCTTCCTGCGCTCTTCCGTGCCGGGGGCGGGCCTGGAGGCGCCGTCCGCGCCGCCGCCTCGCTGGGCCCGGCGGGCTCACGTGACCGAGGCGGGCTGTGCTGTGCAGCGGCGGGCCGCGCTGAGGCGGTGGTGGCGGTGGCGGCTGCGGCGGCGACCGCAGCCCGGGACGTAGCGGCCTGGTGAGGGGCAGACCGCTCGCCCTGTCGGACAGCCGCGGCGGAGGAGAAAAATGGCGGAGGCTTCGGCGGCCGGTGCGGACGCGGGCGCCGCCGTAGCCGCGCACCGGTTTTTCTGCCACTTTTGCAAGGGCGAGGTCAGCCCCAAACTACCGGTAAGAGCCCCGTTTCCTTTGCGCCTGGCTCCTGCTTAGATGCCTGGCCCCGATGTCCCGGAATTGGGTCTTAAGCCTCTCGTATCCACCTGACTCCCCTGACATCGGCCACCCGAGTACCTGCCGTCCACCGACCCCGGTGCCTGGCCCCTACCCTGCAGCGTCACGGCCCCGGCTCCCTCCTTCCAGCCCAGCCCTGGTTCCCGGCTCGACTGCTTCACCTGCCCCTCGTTGCCTCTCTGCGCTTGGCCTGTGTCCCCTCCATCTTTTTGTCTTGCTCAGCAAGTTCTCCCCTGACAACTTTCCCCTGAATCTTCTCGCCCTCTTCACCTTGTCTGCTCCTCGCCGTGACCTCCCCTCCCCCAGTACTCTTTCCTCTGCTGCTTCTCGCCTTCCTCCGATTCCCTTTTCCACTTTTCGCCAGATCTTCCCGCTTCCCCCTCCTCGGTGGAGCAACATAGCGGATTGCTGAGGCTTGTCCCTGTTCGGTGGTCTCTAGGGACGAGCCAGGGGTGGGAGGTAACGGGAGAGGGGGTTTTGCCCTTCTCCTGGGGTTCTTGTGAAAGTGAAAACAGCAGTGTCCTGATGACTTGCAGAGTGCCCGGCGCTCCTCTGACTGTCGGAGGCGAGGGCTTTGGGAAGCAGGCAGGGCGTGCTGTTGGAACTTAGTTTATGTGGGTTGTCCGCTTGCGGGTGTCTTCAGTGCCGCCTCCCTTACCGACCGCCCCCCACCCCCGTCACTCAAGAAGAAGATCCAGGACAGATGTTGTGGACCGCTTCCTCTTACATCAGATTGGTGTTTTTTTTTTTTTTTTTTAAACCAGTTTCTGCCAGACTGTCTCTTAGCCCCTAGAGAGGTAGTGTTGTGGTATGTAAAGAAAACACTTCTACCAGCGCCTGGGGCCCCAAACCCAGAAGCTGCTTTGGATTGGGTTTTAGCTCCTGTGGGGAGCCCCAGCAGGGTGGATGCTAATCCTACCTTTGGCTAGCTGTCTTTAAATAATTAGTCTTCAGACAGTGGCTGCGAACAGCTTCCCTGTGTATTACAGTGTCTCATGCAGTCTGGAAGCCCCACTGAAGTGTGTGTCTCCATCTCTTATTTCTTAGAAACACAATGGAGTCCAGTGAGTCAACACTTACCGGGTATTTGAGAGCCTTTTCGCCTGACAAGTTGTGTTTTTATGGCATTTTCTAGTTTCTCTATTTGCTTCCACTGCACAATCATAGTCTCATCTCTGCTCCTGGCTTTGCCTGCTGATTTTGGTGTGTGTTTATGTGCGTTTTGGCGGATTTCAGCGTTGGGAAGAGCAGGTGCCTTGTGCTTTTCCAACAGACATCAGAGCCTCCAGAATTCTCTAACTACAGAGAGGCAGTTTGGAACGCAGCCCTGGTGTGTGTGACTGGTGACAGGTCGCTGACTGCGCCCTTTGCTCTTCGGATCTTTAAGTCGCTGTTCATTATTTTGCCTTCAAGAGGGAGAAGACTTGGTTTCAGTTTGCACAACTTATTATCTTTTTTTTTTTTTCTTATCACCTGAAGTCCTAACTTCAAAGGGATAATATGAAAGGTTTTATAGATGTTTTTCTTATTCTTAGCTGCCTGGAGAAGTTCTTGGGGTTTTTAGTCTGATTTATTGTTGTGTGTGAATTGTAAATTGAGACACAGTTGAATGTGCTTCCTACTCACGTACAGTGTTTTCTGCTGGATGTCCTGGGTGACATGGGAGAATATGTAGTTTTTAAAATAACGTTTGTCCTGCTGTTTATCAGATTTATGATTGCAGACTAGTACCATGCTCTTTTATTTATTTGAAAGGTAGAGTTACAGAGAGAGGAGAGACAGAGATAGAGAGAGGGATCTTCCATCCACTGGTTCATGCCCCAGATGGCTGCAATGACCAGGGCTGGCCCAGGTCAAAGCCAGGAGCTAGGAGCTCTTCTGTGTCTCCCATGAGGGGTAGGGTCCCAGGGCTTTGGGCCATCTTCAGCTGCTTTCCCAGGCACATTAGCAGAGAGCTGATTGGAAGTTCAGCAGCCAGGTCTCAAACAGGGGCCTATATGGGATTGTCAGCACTGCAGGCTGCAGCTTAGCCCACTGTGCCATAGCGCTGGCCCCAGAATATGTAGTTCTTGCCCTTAAGGATCTCACAGTTTCTTTGGGAAGACAAGGCAGACATGGAAAAAGGTAACAATGTAGTCATGTATTCCCCTAATCTACAGGAATATGTTCTAAGAAACAAGAACTGTACCATCAGGCGATTTTTGTTTTTGTGTGAACATCAGAGTATATACTTAACCAGCTAAGACCACTGTGTCACTAGATGATACGATAATGGAGCCACCATTGCATGTATGATCCACCGTTGACTAAACGTTGTTATGTAGAGCATGACTGTAAAGCAGATGAGGATGCGCTTTAGAATTCAGAGAGGTGGCTGGCATTGTGGTGCAGCAGGTTAAGCCACCGCCTGCCCCAGCACACAGTTCAAGACCCTTCTGCGCCTCTTCTTAGGAGGCTTCCTGATAATGTGTCTGGGAACACAGTGTAAGATGTTCCAAGTGCTTGGTTCCCAGCCACCCGTGAAGGAGATCGGGATGGAAGTTTTGGCTTCAGCCTGGCTCTTTCCTGGCTATTGCAGCCATGTTGGGAGTAAACCAGCAGATGGAAGATTTCTCTTTCTCCATTTCTTCCTCTGTCACTCTGCCTTTGAAATAAATAAATTTAAAAAAATCAGAGAGGCGTATGGTGGTGTTGGTGTGGGTAGGGAAGGTATGACAGACAAGGTGGATTTAAATTGAATTTTGAAGGGTAGGTGGAATTCAGATTGAGAATACCAGAGACTGGGAGGTGGAAAAAGGAAGAGCAAGTTGAGGAAGAAGGGAACAACCTTTAGTAAATTGTTGGTTTTTTAAATTGACAAGTGAAATACATTGCATACATATATTGCATTGTAGAATGGCTAAATCAAACTAACATGGATTACCTCACAAGCATCATTTTTTGGGGATGAGAGCTCTTCAAATCTGTCTTTGCAATATTAAAATATACAATATATTGTTATTAATTGTAGTCATCATGTACAGTAGTGACTCACTGTTCTGCGCTTTTGGGAAAAGGCTCAGCGAGGTCAGGATTGTGTGAGTCAGTGAGTTTCATCTTTCATGGCCATTTTTATGTACTTAATCTCATAGAATTGTCATGAGCGTGTTGGCCATAAGAAAGACCAGGTCAGTAATTGGCTGGTTCAGTGCGGATCTGAAAAACCAGTTCAAACACTGATAAATTTGTATTAGTTCTGTGTGTATAAACATACATATGCTAACATTACTTTTTTTAACTTTCATTTATTTATTTTTATTTTATCTGCAAGGCAGAGAGGCAGAAAGAGAAATAGAGACAGATGGACAGAGAGTGATCTCCTGTCTTCTGGTTCACTTCCCAATGCCTGCAACTGCCGGGGATGGACTAGGCTATGGCTGGAGTCCATTGTCCAGTCTGGGTCTCCCATGTGGGTGGCAGGGACCGAAGCACTTGGACCATCTTCTGCCTCTTTTCCAGGGGCATTAGCAAGGAAGCTGGATCAGAAGCCATTACACTGGTTCCCCAAATTTTTATTGGAGAGGCAGGAAGTGGAGAAAAGAGAGACAAAGAAAAGAGGGAGAGAAGGAAAAGGGTAGGTAGAGACAGAGAGAGAGCTCCATATCACCCCATCTGCCAGGGTCGGCACTAACAAGAAACTGCATTCAGGAGCCAGAGGCAGGAATTGAACTCAGGCACTCTGATGCGGGACATGGTCATGGTGTCTTGAATGCTGGGCTAAGTCCCCATCTCCACGTCGTGTTTTAAGGAGCTGTTACTTGGTTTCTTTACACATTCAGTAGGAAGAACTACTTCAGAGCTGATCATCTCTTGGCTGTTTTATTCACCACAGTACAGAGCCATAAGTGTTCTCAGTGGGCTCTGGGTAGAGGATTTTACAACACTTATTTCTTCTCCCTTCCCCAATTCCTAGGATTATAGCACTTCTAGATACATTTGGGTAAGTGAAAACTTACCCAAGGCTCATCTCTGAAACATCCTTAGGTTTTTATTTATCATTTTTTCTGGTCCTGTTTGAATGGTTCAGTTTTTCTATTTACAGCAAAAATAATTTTACTGAAATTTATTGTATAATCTCAAGTCCCCAGATTTCACATACATGAGTGGATAAAATGGCATTGTAATTTTTTTTTTTTTTTTGGCATCAAATGATAGAAGAAATACCTAAAGTAACTCCAGATTTATAGTTTCAAAATAGCAGTTTCTGGGGCTGGTGCTGTGGTGCAGCAGGTTAATGCCCAGGCCTGAAGCACTGGCATCCTATATGGGCGCCCATATGGAATGCCGGCACTGCAGGTGGTAGCTTTACCTGGTAGGCCACAGCTCTGGCCCCTGACACTTCTTTTCAAATAAATAAATAAATCTTAAAGAAAAGAAAAGAAGTATCAAAGAGAGAGGGAGAGAGAGAGATCTTTTGTCTGCTGGTTCATTTCCTAAAGGGCCACAAGAGCCAGGGCTGGGCCAGGCTGAAGCTAGGAGCCAGGAATGTCCCAGGTCTCCCACATGTGTGGCAGGGGCTCAAGCACTTGTACCATCATCTGTTGCCTTCCCAGGCTCATTAGCAGGAAAGTGGATTGGAATTGGAATAGACTTGAAACCAGCATCCAGTGTGGTTTACTAACATCATGCTAGCCCCTTAAAATGTCATCCTTGTCTATAAGTAACGTTACCTGGTTTGCTCTTTACCAGGTACTACACAAGACATTAATGATTGTGTTGTACTTGTAATGGCTCCAGTACAGGAAGACTTCTGTCTGCTCTCTAATCAGAGTAGCTGAAAAAGATTTCTTAAAGACTTTGTAAGGGCCAGCACTGTGGCACAGCAGGTTAAAGCTCCTGTCTGCAGTGTTGCCATCCCATATGGGCACCAGTTCAAGTCCCAGCTGCTTTACTTCTGATCCAGCTCCCTGCTGATGTGCCTGGGAAAGCAGTGGAGGATGGCCCAAGTGCTTGGGCCTCTGCACCTACGTGGGAGACCCAGAAACTCCTGGCTCTTGGCTTTAGCCTGGCCCAGCTCCAATCACTGTGGCCATTTGGGGAGTGAACCAGCAGATGGAAGACCTCTCTCTCTGTCTCTACCTCTCTCTGTAAATCTGCCTTTCAAATAAATAAAAATAAATCTTTTTTAAAAAAGACTTTGTAATTCTTAAAACTCTTAAACTCACTGACCTTGCTTAAATTGTGTGATTCTTAGAAATATCCCAGAGAAATATTTAAGTAGTAGTAACAATGTTGTTGAAGTAGGGGAAACAATTTAGTGATTAATCTGTGTTTGGGAAAATTATAATTCCTAGATTATCTCTCTCTCTTTTTTTTTTAAAGATTTATTTATTTATTTGAAAGGCAGAGTTAAAGAGAGAGGCGGGGCAGAGAGAGAGAGAGAGAGAGAGATCTTCCATCTGCTGGTTCACTCCCCAGATGGCCACAGTGACTAGAGCTGCGCTGATCTGAAGCCAGGAACCAGGTGCATCCTCTGCATTTCCCATGCAGGTTCAAGGGCCCAAGGATCTGGGCCGTCTTCTACTGCTTTCTCAGGCCATAGCAGAGAGCTGGATCAGAAGTGGAGCAGCCAGGACTCAAACCAGCCAGCACTACAGGTCATGTCCTCACCTGCTATGCCACAGTGCCAGCCCCAAGATTATCTTACACTCTGTTGTTAGTGACTTACTGCCTACCAAGTACTGGTTATCTAGCATCTTTTTGCTGCTGTATAACAGTTGCACATTAAGTATATTTTGATTCAGAGTGATGCAAATTGAACATCAAATAGTTCTTTTTTTTTTTTTAAGATTTATTTATTTATTTGAAAGTCGGAATTACAGAGAGAGGAGAGGTAGAGAGAGAGAGAGGTCTTCCGTCATCCAATGGGTCACTCCCCAGATGGCCGCAACGGCTGGAGCTGCGCTAATCCAAAGCCAGGAGCCGGGAGCTTCTTCCGGGTCTCCCATGCGAGTGTAGGGGCCCAAGGACTTGGGCCATCTTCTACTGCTTTCCCAGGCCATAGCAGAGAGCTGGATCGGAAGACGAGCTGCCGAGACTAGAACTGGTGCCCATATGGGATGCCAGCGCTTCAAGCCAGGGCATTAACCCGCTGTGCCACAGTGCCAGCCCCAAATATTTATTCTTAAAAAGTAACTTTGGGGCTGGTGCTGTGGTATAGCAGGTTAAGCCTCTGCCTACAGTGTCAGCATCCCGTAAGAGTGCTGGTTTGAGTCCTGGTTGCTCTACCTCTGACCCAGGTTCCTGCTAATGTGCGTGGGAAAGCAGTGGAGGGTGGCTCAAGTCCTTGAGACTCCTGTGCCCACTTGGGAGACCCAAAAGAAGCTCTTGGCTCCTAGCTTTGGCCTGGCCCAGTCCTGGCCATTGGGGCCATTTGAGGAATGAACCAGAAGAACCTCTCTGTCTTCCTCTGTCTCTGTGAAACTCTGCCTTTCAATAAATAAATCTTTAAAAAAAGTGATTTTAGTTTTTTAGATCTTTATCTAAAAGATTTCAGATGCCATCATATGAAATTTGAGCATGCAGTGTCAATAAATGTATTGCCTGTAAGATCTAGAATAAGAAATACGTATTCTTGTGGTAAAAGGGTAGTTCTAGCCTTGACGTTTTACTGATACACAGATATTTATACATGAGGGAAATTTGTGGGACTTTTTCAATATGAGGAAGAAAAAAGTCATAAACTCAATTTAGGTAAAATTGCTTGTCTTTTTTGGGGGGAAGTACCAACTGAATGCTCATACTTTGTGTTTCTTTATGTTTAGTTGGCTTTTTACGACCTTTGCTAATGTTTACGAAGTAGATGCTATAGATGCTGAGGTCTTTCAGATAGCCAGATTAGAAGAAGCTGTCAATTACTTCTTTTAAGAATAAGAAGCCTGTGGATGCTGGCTTTTATTTCATCTCTTCTCAGCTTAATAGTGGGCAATATAGGCAAACATTGTGGTACAGCCAGTTAAACTGCTATTTGGGGTGCCTGCATCCTGTTTTGGAGTTCCTGGTATTGAGTCCCACTTTTTTTTTTTTTTTTTTAAGATTCATTTATTTTTATTTGAAAGGCATAATTACAGAGAGGCAGAGGCAAAGAGAGAGAGAGAGAGAGAGAGAGAGAGAGAGAGAGAGAGAGGTCTTCCATCCACTGGTTCACTTCCCAGATGACCACAACGGCTGGAGCTGCACCGAACCGGAGCCAGGAGTTTCTTCCAGGTCTCATGCAGGTGCGGGCCATCTTCTGCTTTTCTAGGCCATAGCAGAGAGTGGATCGGAAGTGGAGCAGCCAGGACTCGAACCAGCCCCCATATGGGAATGCCAGCACAGCAGGTGGTGGCTTTACCCACTTTACCACAGCATTGGCAACTTCTAATTCTTCTACTTCTACTTCTAATTCACCTTCCTGCTGATGTGCTTGGGTTGCAGCAAATGATGATTAAAGTACTCGGGTTCTTACCAACCGTGTGAGAGACCATGTGGAATTCTGGCTGCTGGCTTCAGCTTGGCTGTTGTGGGCATTTGAAGGATGAAACAGAGGATGGAAAATCTCTCTCCCTCTGTCTCTGTGTGTGTGTCATTCTGTCTTCCAAATTAATTAAAAAAAAAATTTAAAAATAGCAGTAAAGAAGGTAGAGTATAGAGCAGTGGTTTTCTTTCTTTTTTTTTTTTTTAAGGTATATTTTTATATTTATTTGAAAGAGTTACAGAGAAGTAGAAAGAGAAAGAGAGATCTTCCATCCGCTGGTTCACTCCCCAAATGGCTGCAATGGCTGGAGCTGAGCTGATCTGAAGCCAGGAGCCAGGAGCTTTTTCCAGGGCTTAGTCGATCCAAAGCCAGAAGTGAGGAGCTTTTTCCAGGTCTCCCGTGTGTGTAGGGGCCCAAAGACAGGCCATCTTCTATGAGTATGGTTTTCAACTGGAGGCAGGTTTTTTTCTCTCCAGGAAACATTTGACAATGGCTGTAGACCTTTTTGATGAGAGGTCATTACTGTCATCTGATGGGTAGAGGCTGGAGATGCTACAGTGCACAGGGCAGCCCTGTATGATAGAGAATTATTGGGCCTCACAAGGTCAAGAATGCTGATGTTGAGAAGCCCTGGTATGCCTAAAAGGATGGGTCATTGTCCTCTTGTGTTTCTGGTACTTAGGGTTTTGGTTTCTACTTTTGGGATCATGATGAGAATTTTTAGTAAGATAATTGAGACCATATAATTTTAGCCAAAACTCTCATGGGAGGAATTGTTTATAAGATAGACTAGGGCTCTACAGTACTTAGTGGCTATTGCTACTCTATTATAGCAGTATCTCTTGGGATTACTTTCTCTCCTTGTGGTTACTGAGACCAGAGAAATTGGATTACTACTCTCAAGTTACACGTGGTAGGTCAATTTCTGAAAGAAAAGTATCTGAATTTTTTGTCAGCTGGGAATTGTGGTAGTAACACTGCATGTAATTTAGTAAGACATCTGGAAATTTGTTTGAAAACAAAGCAAAAAGCAAACAACAACAAGCCTAACTTAGTTTTTCTGTAGTTTACCTTAACATTGATCGTGGAGAATTTGTGCTTAAATCATAGTTTTTTTAAACTCTTGATCAGGAGGGTGGATTGAAGTCATTTGTCCTTTTCTAATACTAATTCTTCATGGACTGGAGCTGAGTAATCTGATGCTCTCATTTTGCTGTAGTGTATCCCACTGTAAAATGATACTTAGGTGTACCTATTGGAAGCCTGAATGAACAGAGGAATGGAGCTATGTAATCCTGATTGGAAGGCAGTGTAAGAATGAGTAATCCCTATTTGAGGAGAAATAGGATCTTTACCATAGTAGAAAGAGTTTAGATTCTTTCATGTGGAGAAATTTAGGTTAGGTGCTGAAAGAGTTTTCTTTTGAATTATTAGCAGTTCAGCATTTCTTAGAAATCCACTGATGTGTGTAAGATTGAAGTGCGTTGGCTCTAATGATTTTAAACCAGGCATCCTTTTCCTGTATCGTGAGTTTACTGTTGAATCTTTTTTCCCCCAAATAGACAAATCAGTGTGGTCTTCCTGCATATTCATCAAGACAGGTAATCTGGGGGCTGGCACCATGGTGCAGTAGGTTAATCCTCTCCTTGCGGTGCCCACATCCTATACGGGCGCTGGTTCTAGTCTTGGCTGCTCCACTTCTGATCCAGCTCTCTGCTGTGGCCTGGGAAAGCAGTAGAAAATGGCTCAAGTCCTTGGGCCCCTGCACTCGCATGGGAGACCCGGAAGAAGCACCTGGCTTTGGATCGGCGTAGCTTTGACCGTTGCAGCCATTTAGGGAGTGAACCAATGGAAGGAAGACCTTTCTGTTTCTCCCTCTCACTGTCTGTAATTCTACCTCTCAAATAAATGAATAATAAATTAAAAAAAAAAAAACAGGTAATCTGTCCTTGATGATTTCCACAAGTGTCACGGGGAACTTCTTAGTGGACAAGATGTGCTGTATTTACCTTCTTGCCCCTCACTTTGATGTTGTGCAAACTTGAATAGACTTTAAACCTATAAAACTATCTTCCAATAAAGATTTCATTATGTTCACTTTTTACCATACTAAGACAATTTTTTTTCTGGTTACATGCTTTTTTCTTTTCCCGGATGAACTGAGACTTGTCAGCATCTTGTGGTGATGCTCATCTTCTAGCCTGGTGGTTCTCGGATCTCAGACCCAGTGCCCCCTTTTAATAATACATGTTTTGAAATACTTTAATGAATTGAAATTCATGGGCAATACAATTTTCCTACAAATGTAATTTAGAAATGTTCTAGTTGTAAAATAAATGATAAGTAAAAATAAGATAATTCATGATAAAATATATTTCAGTCTCTCTTTTTTTTAATTTAATAAAGTTTTATTTTTTCAAAATGTACAATGCATTGGACCAGCTCACGCATCTTCACCCGCAGCTGTGGCATCTCCCCTCTTGGTGTTTCTGGTGTAAATCACTTGAGCTCTGTGCTTTGAAACCAGTGTGATAAGTCCTTTACTCAGGAGCTCCTGCAGGGCTGCCCTGGCCAGGGACTGGCGGGTCTTCAGTCTCTCAGAGACCCCGGCCGGAGTTATGAGCTTGTAGTTGGGAACTTCCTTACAGAGCTTGTCGTACGTAGCTTTGTCAAACAAGACCAGGCTATTGAGCTTGTCCCGAACTTTGCCTTTAGACCATTTCTTTTTGGCCTTGCCTCCAGACTTGTTCACAGGGTCCCTGTCTTTCTTGGCCGACTTTCCGGCATCTTTTTTCTTCTTGTCGTCCTTGGACGGCATAGCGAGGCGCGGAGAGCAGCAGCGACCAACTCAGCCTTGCAAGATGTCAGACAAAAAGGAAGTAGTCTCTTAATTCTGGGTTGTAACAGGAAGATATAATATAGTAGATATTGACATTAGGTACAGAGTCAGCCTGATAGGACAGCTACTGTAGTCAGTAGACTCCTATAAAGATTTTTTTAAAAATATTTTATTTATTTATTTGAGAGGTAGAGTTACAGACAGTGAGAGGGAGAGACAGAGAGAAAGGTCTTCTGTCTGTTGGTTCACTCCCCAGTGGCCGCAACAGTCAGAGCTGCGCCAATCTGAAGCCAGGAGCCAGGAGCTTCTTCTGGGTTTCCTACGTGGGTGCAGAGGCCCAAGGGCTTGGGCCATCTTCTACTGGTTTTCCAGGCCATAGCAGAGAGCTGGATTGGAAGTGGAGCGGCTAGGACTAGAACTGGTGCCCATATGGGATACTGGTGCCACAGGCAGGGTATTAACCTACTACGCCACAGCGCTGGCCCCCTATAAAGATATTTGTAACTTAAATACCATGAGATGGAAGCCACTACAATGATGATAAGTTCTTGGTAATAAATAAAAGTACAATTTTCTCTTGTTTTATCCAGTAATTACCTTTATAGACATTTAGTATATATTAAAATTATGTAGAAAGTCTTGGTGTTTTTATGTAGAATGGAATTAGGTCCTAGGTGTTGGTAATTATGGAGATGTTTTCAATCTACTTAAACTGTTCATGTGTAAGTTTGAGAATAGAGACATTTTTTTCTTGTGCTGGAATTCCCTATGCTTTCCTGGCCTTTGCCATTAAATGTCAGTAACACTTCTTTTTTTTCCCCAAATAAACCTTTTATTTAATGAATACACATTTCATAAGTACAACTTTAGGAATATAGTTATTCTTCCTACCATACTTGCTCTCCCACCCCCTCCCTCTCCATTTCCCAGGCCCATTCTCCATTAAGATTCATTTTTAATTAACTTTGTACACAGAAGACCAACTCTATACTAAGATTTCAACGATTTGTACATACGTGCACACACAAACTGAGAACAACTTTTACAGTTAACTCTTACAATATAACTCAATAAGGACAGAGGTCCTGCATGGGAAGTTAGTGCACAGTGACTCCTGTTGTTAATTAATTAATTAAATTTTTAAAGGTTTATTTATTTATTTATTTGAAAGAGTTAGAGAGTTGAGAGGCAGAGAGAGAGAGAGGTGGGGGATCTTCCATCCGCTGGTTCACTCCCCAGATGGCCGCAACGGCCAGAGCTGCGCCAATCCAGAGCCAGGAGCTTCTTCTAGGTCTCCCACGTGGGTACAGGGACCCAAGGACTTGGCCCATCTTCTTCTGCTTTCCCAGGCCATAGCAGAGAGCTGGATTGAAAGTGGAGCAGCCGGGCCTTGAACTAGCGCCCATATGGGATGTAGGTGCTTCTGGCCAGGGCGTTAACCTGCTGCAACACAGTGCCAGCCCCTGTTGTTAATTTAGTAAATAACACTCTTATGTACAATGTCAGTGACCACCCAAGGCTCTTGACATAAGCTGCCAAGGCTATGGAAGCCTTTTGAATTTACACTCTGTCAGTATTTAGACAAGACCATAAGCAAAGTGGAAGTTCTCTCCTCCCTTTAGAGAGAAGTACATCCTTTGATGGCCGGTTCTTTCCACTGGGATCTCTCTCACAGAGACCCTTCATGTAGAACATTTGCCACAGTGTCTTGGCTTTTCATGCCTGAAATGCTCTCCTGAGTTTTTCAGCCAGACCAGGATACCTTAAGGGCTGATTCTGAGATCAGAGAGTAGCACTTTTTAATTGCTGTAACAATGAAAATGCTTCCATAGATGTCCAGATTATCTAATAGTCAATTGTATTGTCGTCATTAAGAATGATTTTTTTTTTCTTTTTTTTTTTTTTTTTTTTTTTTGACAGGCAGAGTGGACAGTGAGAGAGAGAGACAGAGAGAAAGGTCTTCCTTTGCCGTTGGTTCACCCTCCAATGGCCGCCGCGGCCGGCGCGCTGCGGCCGGCGCACCGCGCTCGTCCGATGGCAGGAACCAGGAGCCAGGTGCTTTTCCTGGTCTCCCCATGGGGTGCAGGGCCCAAGCACCTGGGCCATCCTCCACTGCACTCCTGAGCCACAGCAGAGGGCTGGCCTGGAAGAGGGGCAACCGGGACAGAATCCGGTGCCCCGACCGGGACTAGAACCCGGTGTGCCGGCGCCGCAAGGCGGAGGATTAGCCTGTTGAGCCACGGCGCCGGCCGATTTTTTTTTTTTTTTTGACAGGCAGAATTAGAGACAGAGAGAAAGGTCTTCCTTCCGTTGGTTCACCCCCAAAATGGGTGCTACGGCTGGCGCACTGCGCCAATCCGAAGCCAGGAGCCAGGCGCCTCCTCCCAGTCTCCCCCTCCCAGTCTCCCATGCGGGTACAGGGCCCAAGGACTTGGGCCATCCTCCACTGCCTTCCCGGGTCACAGCAGAGAGCTGGACTGGAAGAGGAACAACCGGGGCAGAACCAGCGCTCCAACCAGGACCAGAACCTGGGGTGCCGACGCCGCAGGCGGAGAATTAGCCTAGTGAGCCGCGGCCCCGGCCATTAAGAATGATTTTTAATTGTACAGGAAAATATTCTTCCATTTTTTCATTCACTGTTTCACTCTTCCTTTTGCTTATCACTCTTCCTTTTGCTTATTATTTACTATAACACAATATTTTTCCCATCTTAAAATATTCACTCTTTGTGTTTTAGACTTTTATAAGTTTTCCATGACAAAGATTTCCTGAATTTGCTTGTCTTTTAGAGTTCCTACCATGTGTCTTTATTTTAAAATTTATTTATTTTATAATAATTGGGGGATTGGGAGAGTGGGCAGAGAGCACCTCTGCTTCTATCCCCTGATTCACTCCTCAAATACCTGCAGCAGCCAGGACTGGATTGAGCAGACTCAATCCAGGTCTCCGCGTGGGTGGCCAGAATCTATTTACTGGAGCCATTACTGCTGCTTCCCAGGATCAGCGTTAGCAGGAAGGTGGATTTGGAAGCCAGAGCCTGGAACCAAAGTTTGGAACTAAACTCTGGTACTCTGATGTAAGCATCTTAACGGCTAGGCTAAATACCCTCTCCCTGATTGCTTTGTATTTTTTAAAGATTTATTATCTGGCGCCGCAGCTCAATAGGCTAATCCTCCTCCTGCGGTGCCGGCACACTGGGTTCTAGTCCCAGTCAGTTCACCGGATTCTGTCCCGGTTGCCCCTCTTCCAGGCCAGCTCTGCTGTGGCCAGGAAGTGCAGTGGAAGATGGCCCAAGTTCTTGGGCCCTGCACCCGCATCGGGGACCAGGAGAAGCACCTGGCTCCTGGCTTCGGATCAGCACGATGCGCCGGCCACAGCAGCCATTGGGGGGTGAACCAACGGAAAATTTACTTGAAAGTCAGTTATACAGAGAGAGGAGAGGCAGAGAGAGAGAGAGAGGGAGAGAGAGAGAGAGCGCGCGCGCAAGCTTCCATCTGCTAGTTCACTCCCCAATTGGCCACAATGGCTAGAGCTGCGTCAATCTGAAGCCAGGAGCCAGGAGCTTCTTCTGGGTCTCACATGTAGGTACAGGGGCCCAAGGACTTGGGCCATCTTCCACTGCTTTCCCAGCCCGTAGCAGAGAGCTGGATCGAAGGTGAAGCAGCCGGGACTTGAACCGGTGCCCATATAGGATGCCGGCACTGCAGGCGGTGGCTTTACCCGCTACACCACAAGCAGCTATTTCATTACTCATTTGTAGCTGAATTTGTTGAAAGAAATTTTGCTTCTTGTAATGGATCATCTCCAGTTTAAATAGTAGTCTTACTTTCAGACAGACCAATTAAGTTGTTTGTTGCATGATTTTGAATTTATAGTGTCGGCTACTAGGTTTGTTTTTTTTTGTAAAGATTTATTTATTTATTTGAAAGACAGAGTTATAGAGAGGCAGAGAGAGAGACAGAGAGACAGAGATGTCTTCCATCCACTCATCCACTGGTTCACTCCCTAGATGACCGCAGTGGCTGGAGCTGAACTGATTGAAGCCAGGAGCCAGAAGCTTCTTCCTGAAGCTGAAGCTCCCAGCTCGGAACTCAATCTAGGTCTCCCACATGGGTAGCAGGAACCCAATTACCTGAGCCATCCCTGCTGCCTCCCAGGAAAGGGCCTAAGAACCTGGGCCATCCTCTGCTGCTTTCCCAAGCCATAGCAAGAAAGCTGGATCAGAAATGAAGTAGCCAGGACTCGAACCAGAGCCCATATGGGATGCTGGTGGCATTACCCATCATGCCACAGTGTGGCCCCAGACTGCTAGTTCTTAATCTCGTGATATGGTTACTGCTGAATGTTTCAAGGCGTTAGACCAAGTTAAGAGAAGTTAGATTGAGGAATGGGAATTTTATACCTTACTCTTGTCAGTTTGGAAAAATTTACTGTTGTTTGGATTACTGATGTGTGAAAATTATAATGACATATTTACTTTCTGTTTAATAACATATAAAAGGCAAATGCAGCAAATTAGCTGTCACTTATAGTCCTGATTTGCAATAAAAAGTGGTTGAATGTACTATTAATAAGCAGGAATCACAGAGTTGTTTAATTGCATGAATTTTTCAATCTTTACTAATCACTGAAATGATTGGGTTATTATTGTCTCCCAAGTTTAGATGCTGATTCAGTGAGGGAACCTGTTTAGTACTAGCCAAGCATCCTGTTTTGACATATAACCAGTATTAGAAGGACAGAATCACAGTTCCCAAGGTTTTTAATAAGGTTAGCAGTATATCATAGATCTGTCGCAACCTGAAACACTAGTGCCATAAATGCATTCCAGAGGTCTATCTCTTTCTATTCCTGAGTTGATAGGAGTCTGGAATTTTTTTTTTTTTTTTTTTGAGGACACCCACATACTCTGTATTTATGAATTGTAGCCCTTTGAAGTTGTTTTGAGTTTTAGAACAGCATTAAAATAATGAATACTTTTAGATCATACAGTAATAATACTAGTCCATTTGTCTCCATTCAATAGCTTTATTGGTTCCTTTTATATTCCAGGAGCTGTTCTAGGTATTTGGGCTGTACTTAGAAAGAAGTAAAGGTATTCATAAAATGTTGAGGAAAATGAATATGGAATTAACATTTAAGTATTTTTCTCTTCCTTTTACTTTATTTCTGTTTAAGATTTATTTATTTGAAAGACATAGTGACACAGAGGTGGAGACAGTAGGGAGACCTTTCATCCACTGGTTCACTTCCCAAATGCCTGCAACAGCCAGGGTTGAAGTAGGCAAAAGCCAGGAACTAGGAACTCCATCTGGTTCTCCCATGTGGGTGGCAAGAACCCAGGTTTTTGGACCATCATCTGCTGCCTGCCAGTCATATTGGTAAGAAGCTGGGTTGGAAGTACAGAGTAGCCAGGACTTGAACCAAACACTCCAATGTGGGATGTCGGTATCCCAGGAGCAGGCTAACTTACCTCTCCACAGTGCCCATACCTGTTTGTTTATGTGAGAGGGTGGGAGGGAGGTCTTCTATCTACTGGGTCACTCCCCACAAGACTGCAACGACCAGAGCTGAGCCAGGTCAAAGCCAGGAGCTTCTTCTGGATTTCCCAGTTGGGTATAGGGGCCCAAGCACTTGGGGCATCTTCCACTGCTTTCCCAGGTGCATCAGCAGAGAGTTGGATCAGAAGTGTAGTAGCCAGGACTCCAACCAATGCCTATATGGGATCCTGGCATTGCTGATAGCAGCTTAAACTCATTTTTTTGAAGACTTGGGAATTAAAACAAACAGATTTGGCCTGAGATAATTTTCTTTTCAGAGCTTTTTTATAAATATCCACTTTGTTTAGCTTTTTTTTTTTTTTTTTTTGACAGGCAGAGTTAGAGAGAAAGGTCTTCCTTCCGTTGGTTCACCCCCAAAATGGCTACTACAGCCAAATGGCTGCGCCAATCCGAAGCCAGGTCTCCTCCTGGTCTCCCATGTGGGTGCAGGGCCCAAGGACTTGAGCCATTCTCCACTGCCTTCCTGGGCCACTTCAGAGAACTGGACTAGAAGAGGAGCAACCAGGACAGAATCCGGCGCCCGAACCGGGACTAGAATCTGGGGTGATGGTGCCACAGGTGGAGAATTAGCCTAGTAAGCCGCGGCGCCGGCCAACTTTGAGGTTGCTTTTTTTTTCTTTCTTTCTTTTAAGATTTACTTATTTATTAGGTAGATGCAGAGAGAAAGAGATCTTCCATCCACTGGTTCACTCCCCAGATGGCTGCAATGGCTGGAGCTGGGTTGATTCGAATCCAGGAGCCAGGAGATTCTTCCAGGTCTCCCATGTGGGTGCAGGGACCCAAGTGCTTGGGCCATTTTCCACTGCTTTCTCATGCCCCAACAGAGAGCTGGATCAGAAATGGAATAGCTGGGTCTCGAACTGGTGCCCAGATGAGATGCTGGCACTGCAGATGGCGGCTTTTCCTGCTACACCACAGCACCGGTCCGGCTTTTGTTCTTAACATCTTATTCAGTTAACTCATATAAATTTTGATGTACTTATTTTATATGAAAGGCAGAAAGACACAGAGAGAGACAGAGATCTTCTGTCTACTGGTTCACTCCCCAAATGTCCACAACAGCCAGGGCTGGGCCAGGACAAAGCCAAGAGCCAAATTCACAATCCAACTCTCTCATATAGATGGCAGGGACCCAAGTACTTAAGCTGTCACTTGTTGACTTCTAGAGTCAGGAAGCTGACATCTGAGCCAAGCTGGGACTGGAAGCCAGACATTCTGATATGGGATACAGACGTTCCAGCAGTGTTTTAACTGTGTGCCAAATACCTGCCCCAAACTTAGTGTTGTCTTACTCTGTAATGATTGGTGGCTACTTTTAACAACTGTTTGTAAGTGATATTTCCTGACTGAATGTCCCTGCTGTGAAGGGATTGGAATCATACTTTGGAAGTTCTCTTATCTCCTTTGATGGCAAGTCAATACTAGGATTCCAAGGGTTATTTGTATCTGAACCTTTGGAGTAAATCAGAGGTTCTGGATTGCTCAGGGGCAGTAGAAAAGTAGAAAGGGGGACAGTACTAAATATTTATTGTAAAGATCTGTTCTTCAATTCATGTAATTTACATGTTTGTACTTTCTTCCTGCCTTTTTGGTTTTAAAATGATACTTTGAAAATGAAGTGGTGCTGGCGCCACCGTAGCTCAATAGGCTAATCCTCCGCCTGCGGCGGTGGCACACCAGGTCTGACGGAAAAGGAAAACCTTTCTCTCTGTCTCTCTCTCTCACTGTCCACTCTGCCTGTCCAAAAAAAAAAAAAAAAAAAGAAGTGGTGAGGGTGGGCATTGTGGTGCAGTGGGTTAAGCCACTGGTCAGGATGCCTGCATTCCATATTGGAGAGCCTGGTTAGTGTTGTCTGGGCTATTCCATGCTTCCGATTCACCTTCCTGCTGTTATGCCTGGGAAGCAGTGGAAGTAACTTGACTTCCTGCTTGGGAGACCTGGATGAAGTTCCTGGCTCCTGGCTTTCAATCTGGTCCTGGCCTGGCTATTTTGGACATTTGGAGAATAAACTACTGGATGGAAAATCTGTCTCTTTCTATCTCCTTCCCTGTCACTCTACCTTTCAAATAAATAGATATTATTTTTAAAAAAATTAAATGGTAGTGATTTTTAAAAAGACATTTTTACTTGGCAAATAAAAAAATTGGTGTAGTCTTTGCATGTTCTCGATTTTTAAAATTTTAAAATTGAACTCTTTTGTGGAATCTGAAAGTCTGGAAACACATAGTTTAAATCAGTGTTTCTCAAACTGTTTAGCAAGAGGGTTAATAGGAATTCAGAATCATGATAAAATATTGTGTTCTAAATAATTTTCCTGTCTCCATCCTTCTACTTCCCCATGTATGATACAGAATAACATTAATGAGTCTGGAAAATATTTACTTGTTCCAGATTTTTTTTCTTTTTTAACAGACCATTGATTAATATCTTAGGGAACAGGGTTTGAGAAAGGTTACACATCCAAATTGCTCAGAAGAATTTAGTAGAACCTATAATTATTTATTTATTTTTAGATTTTATTTATTTGAGAGGTAGAGTTACAGTCAGAGAGAGGGAGATAGAGAGAAAGGTCTTCCATCTGCTGGTTCACTCCCCAAATGGCCACAGTGGCTAGAGCCTGAGCTGATCCAAAGCCAGGAGCTCCTTTCACGTGGTGCCAGGGCCCAGGCACTTGGGCCAACCTCTAAGGCTTTTCCAGACCATTAGCAAAGAGCTGAATCAAAGGTGGAGCATCCGGTACCACAGGTGGAGGCTTCAGTCTACTACGCCACAGCACTTGCTCGACCCTAAAACCTACATTTATTGAGAAGTTATTATGTTCCCAGTACTGTTTCATTCAGATAAAGTAATTTAGCCAATACCACACAGCTGGTTTGTTACTGTTTTAGTGTGGGTATGCATATTAGTGTGGGTATGCATATTTAAGGTAGACACTGTGGTATTTCCAGTAGATACTGAAATCATTACCTTTGTTTTTTTAGTTTCAGATTCATCACTCTTAACCATTTAGCGTTAGATCATCACAAAACACACCAAACACCGGAGTAAGGGAAAGGGTTTATTGGGGAAAACCCAGCAGGCTGCAAGGAAGGGGCGAGGTAGGAAGGAAGAGAGAGAAGGAGAGTATAAGAGAGAGACAGAGACAGAGGTCAGGAGATGGAGAGGAGGAAAGAGAGAGAGGAGGGAAGAGAGGAGAGGAGTGAGGAGAGAAGAGAGCGCAAGTGAGGGGAGCTAGAGAGGGGAGCAAGACAGAAGAGAGAGCGAGCAGGAGGTAGAAGAGAGAAGAGAAAGACGAGAAAGAAGAGAGAGGAGACCAGAGGAGGAGGCTAGAGAGAGTCACGAGTTCAGGAACAGGTCCTTTTAAAACTTTGCTGGAGGGTGGTCAGGAAAGTAGGGGCAGCGGAATCCCATTAGGGTGGGGGTGGAGCTTGACACTGGTGGTTGGGCCATGTGGCCACCTGGCTGCCAGCCATTGCGGGCGGAGCTAGAGCCTAGGATGGTGTCAGAGTGTAGATCACGCCATAGATAAAACTGCACCATTTTCTTAACACTTAGGCTATTCCAAAGCATTGTTGAGTTCTTACTTTGAGGCAGATACCTAAGATTAAGATATTCAGAGAAGTTTGTTTTGTGTGCTTTTACTTCTGTAACTACTGGAATATAGGTCATAGAAATGTGATTTTATAGAGCATATACTTTGTTGGTGATTTCAGTGACTTTTGATTCTAGATTATTTTACTTTACAATGCTTGGAATGTGGGACAAATTCATATTTGCTGAGTGAATGAATGTTGTCAGTTTGTGAAAGAAAATTCTATCAGCCTAACCTGAAAGTAGGAAGATAAATTTTACTTCCAATCTATTATGATACACATCAGAGCTAAAGACATACTTTTTGGGTCGTTACCATTTTATATCTGTGTCACTGGGTTATTCTGCCTTTTTTTTTTTTTTTTTAAGATTTATTTTTATTTATTTGAGTTACAGAGAGAGGTAGAGACAGAGAGGTCTTCCATCTATTGCTTCACCCCGCGGACAGCCACAACGGTCAGAGCTGAGCTGATCCAAAGCCAGGAGCCAAGAGCTTCTTCCAGGTCTCCCACATGGGTGCAGGGGCCCAAGGACTTGGGTCATCTGCTGCTGCTTTCCCAGGCTATTAGCAGGGAGCTGGATCAGAGTTAGAGCAACCAGGACTTGAACCAGTACCCATATGGGATGCCAGCACTGCAGCTCATTGTTTAAGCCGCTGCCCCACAGAGCCTGCCCCTCTTCTAATTTTTATTGCCTTTAGTGTGAACAAGCAAACAAAAGCTGGCATAAGTAAATCTTTGGGGTTTTGTCTTTCTCTGATAGTTGTTGGCTAAGTACCGGGCATTTGGCACAGTAATTAGGATGTTGCTTGTGATGGACAGCATCCTATATCAAGTGCCTTGGTTTGAATTGTGGACCCACTTCTGATTCCAGCTTCCTGCTAAAGTGCACACTGGGAGGCAGCAGATAATGACTCAGATGTTTGGATCCCTGCCACCCATGCAGGAAACCCAGAGGGAGTTTCACGTTCCTGACTTTGGCCTGGCCCAGCCATGGCTGTTGCAGGTATTTGGGAGTGAACCAACTCACTCACTCATGCTTGCTTTCTCTGCCAAATAAACTGAAAAAAAAAATTAATTCTTTTTTTTAAAAGATTTATTTATTTATTTGAAAGGCAGAGTTACAGAGAAGCAGAGGCAAAGAAAAAGAGAGAGAGAAAGAGAGGTAGGTTTTCCTCACTCCCCAAATGGCCACAGTGGCCAGAGTTGTGTGGATCTGAAGCTAGGAGCCAAGAGCTTCTTCCATGCACACAGGTGCAGGGGCTCAAGGACTTGGGCTATCTACTGCTGCTTTCACAGGCCAGAGCAGAGAGCTGGATCAGAAGTGGAGCAGCCAGGACTCGAACCGGCACCCATATGGGATGCCGGCACTGCAGGTGGCAGCTTTATCTGCTTCATTACAGTGCCGACCCCCAAAAATCTTAATTATTGCAGTTTGATTTTTACTTAGAAAATTTGACTTTCCCATCTGACCAAGCTTGTATTAAATAACGCTTTGCCCTGTGACCTGATTTTCTGCCCCATACGCAATGAGTTAAAGAAGGTTGGTTGATTATACACTCTTGTTTGGAGTCCCTGGTAATGTCAATGTTCAGTCAGGGCTTGGAATGAAGGAACAAAATGATGCGGATTGTGAATGTTACTATTTCAGAGGGTGAGATAAATAAATCTAGGCAGTTCTGTTGGCCTGAAACTGAATCAGCTCTGCAAACAGTATTTAATTTGTATGTATAGCTCTCATTGTATGTAACACTAAAGCTGTCCTAATGTAGTCTTTTTTTGGTAAATGGGTTTTCTTTCTGATTAGTAGTTTGGAGAAGAATTGCTTAAGGCTTCTTGAGCTCAGAGAACTAATTTCAAAATACTTAGACCACAGAGTTTTCCTTTTAGATGAGTGGTTGTCTGTGTGAATGAGACAGCTTCCTTGCTTTCCTGAGGGAGAGTTGAGGGAGACAAGTCAGTGAGAACAGCATTTGTGTTCTAGAAACAGGTCTTCAGAGACCTCAAAGGTGGTGATGTAACAGGAACAGAACTCAGAAGTTCTGTTGTCTTTGTTTTGGGGTTCATTTGATGCTTTTGAAAAGAGAGGAAGTGAGGCCAGCCTTGTGGCATAGTGGGTTAAGCCACTGCCCGCAACACCAGCGTCCCATATGGGTTCCGATTCAAATCCTGGCTGTTCCACTTCTAATTAAGCTCTCTGGGAAAAGCAGCAGAAGATAGCCCAAGTGCTTGGGCCCCTGCACCCATGTGGGAGACCCAGAAGAATCTCCTGGCTTCATCCTGGCTCAGTCCTGGCCATTATAGCCATTTTGGGAGTGAACCAGTGGATGGAAGGTATATACCTCTATCTTTCCTTCTCTTTCTGTAACATTGCCTGTCAAATAAATAAAATATTAAAAAAGAAAATAAAAGGAAATATAAACCTGGTCAAGAAGGGATAATTATAGGGATTATGGAAGCAAACTCTAGATGAAAGCAGAGTCTTTGACCTAGAGATCTGACATTGAATGAAAGTAAGGGTGTGGTGCATGCTGATTTAGGAGCTCTGATGTTTCAAATCATTTTGTTCTCAGTCCTTTAATTAATTAATGTTGACAGGCAGAGTTAGAGAGAAAGGTCTTCCCCTTTTTCCATTGGTTCACCCCCTGAATGGCTGCTATGGCTGGTGCTGCACTGATCCGAAGCCAGGAGCCAGGTGCTTTCTCCTGGTCTCCCACTCGGGTGCAGGGGCCCAAGCACCTGGGCCATCCTCCACTGCCTTCCCGGCCACAGCAGAGAGCTGGCCTGGAAGAGGAGCAACCAGGACAGAATCCGGCGCCCCGTCCAGGACTAGAACCCAGGGTGCCAGCACTGCCCGCGGAGGATTAGCTTAGTGAGCTGGGCGCCGGCCCCCAGTCCTTCTAATTAGGACTTTCTGAACTGTTTTGTCAGGTGACACTCAAAGACATTATAAACAGGGAGATGTGACTAACTTAATAATGTGATCTTAGATTTCAGCTCTGTCAGGTTAGAAAGAAAATAGGCTTCTTTTGTTTTAGACAAATTAAAAAACAAACATTTAGAGCTGATAATATAAAAAAAAAACTATGGATACAAGAAGGAAATAATCTTTTTATTACATTTTTTTAAAGATTTATTGATTTATTTGAAAGGCAGAGTTATAGAGGCAGAGAGAGAGAGAGATCTTCATCTGCTGGTTCACTCCCCAAATGGCCACAGTTGCTGGAGCTAGGCAGATCCGAAGCCAGGAGCTTCTTCCAGGTCTCCCATACAGGTGCAGGGGCCCAAGGACTTGGGCCATCTTCTACTACTTTCCCAGGCCATAGTAGTGAGCTGGATTGGAAGAGGAGCAACTGGGACATGAACCAGCGCCCATATGGGATGCCAGCGCCACAGATGCAAGTTTAGCCGACTATGCCACAGTGCTAGCCTTTTTTTATTACATTTGATGGACTGAATAACTATTGGATACAAATTGTATAAAATTTAAGAGTATGCAATTTTCACATTATGGGGATATAAATAGGTCCTCATTTCTAGCTCATTTTCCTGTCAAGATGTCATATATTGTGATAATCGATCTCTTGAAATATAGGAGGCAAAAGAAAATAATGCATTAAAATCATCTTTTCCCTTGACTTCCTATATTATGTTGCTTTGTGTCCTCTTATGCCCTAATTTTAAGTGGGTAAGTATCAGGGTTAAGTTATGCTTGGGGAATTGTTCTTGATTCAGACTGTTAATGGTGGAAAAGATTTGTCCTTGTGGGTATGTATTTTTTGCCTATTTAAAAGGTAGAGAGACAGAGACAGATGGACGGGTTCATGCTCCAAATGCCTATAATAGCCAGGGCTAGGTCCAGCCAAAGCCAGGAGCCTAGAACTCAGGAGTCTCCTGCATGGGTGTTAGGGACCCAGTACATGGATCGCTGCCTGCTGCCTCCCAGGGTACACATAGCTGGAAGCTGGAATCAGAAACAGAGCTGGGACTTGAACCGAGGCACTCTAGAATGGGGTGCAGGTGTCCCAAGTGGTGTCTTAACTGCTATACCAGACACCTGCCCTGTCGGTATTTTTAGATGAAACAAGCATCTGAATGTTTAAATCACTTCCTTCAAATGTGCCTATTACTGAGTATCTTTACTGGAGTTATTTATAATCAACTTCAGACCCTGGGGGGAAAGCTTAGTTTAGTGAAACAATTGGGTTCCTATTTCCAGTGATTCTGAATAAGTAGCTTAGGTTTGTTATGTTTTTCTTTTCAGATGGGGTGGTAGAAATTACTTGCTCAACTTTTTTGGGGTAAGATTTTTGTGACAATATAGGCTATATACATTGGAAATACTTTGGAGAGAAGGTTGATTGTGGAGATTTGATGTATTAATGTGTAAGCAGAGGAGAGTTTTCCAATACTGCTGGACATTTATCCTTAATTTACTCTCCACTTCTCTCATCCCCAACAGATATCTGTTAGGCTTAAAATTCAGAATCCTGTGTCCAAAATTTTAGGATGATACTAAGGCCAAGGTCTGGATGTGTGGAGGCAGAGGAAGATTATGCTTTGTTCCTGTTTGATTACCTCTGGGGAAAAAATTAGAAAAAAATAAAATGCAAAGTTAGCAATTTTTATATTTGTCTATTAATTTGAAAGGCAGGGGGAGGTGAGATTTTTTTCTGAAATGTATGGAATTTTATTGGAAAAGCGTGTATCTCAGAATCAAAGACAGTGTGCTTACACAATGTGCTGCTTCTGTCCAAGTGCCTGAAATAAAGCATTAGTCCTCAACAGTCACTAAAACCACATCCCACTATACAGCTGTGCCTGTGAGTTATTACTCAGAGTGTGTCTTTACACCCTGGGCTTTAAAGACTCATTTTTTTGTTTTTTAAGATTTTTATTTATTTGACAGGTAGAGTTACAGACAGTGAGAGAGACAGAGAAAGGTCATCCTTCCGTTGGCTCACTCCCCAATTGGCCGCAACAGACGGAGCTGTGCTGATCCAAAGCCAGGAGCCAAGAGCTTCTTCCTGGTCTCCCATGCCGGTGCAGGGCCCAAGCACTTGGGCCATCCTCCACTGCTTTCCCAGGCCACAGCAGAGAGCTGAACTGGAAGAGGAGCAACCGGGACTAGAACTGGCACCCATATGGGATGCCGGCACCGCAAGCGGAGGATTAACCTAGTGTGCCACAGCACTGGGCCCATAGCTTTTGTTTTGATGTTGCACTTCTTAAACCCAGCTGTCACAACACATCCTAAGCCTTTGACACAAGACCAGAGGAGAGATCTTCTAATCTGTTGGTTCACTCCCCAAATGCCTGCAACGGTCGTGGCTGGAGGCTGAAGCCAGGAGCCGGGAACTCGATCTGGGTCTTCCCATGTGAGTGTCAGGTATCCAAGTACTGCAGCCACCGTCTGCTACCTCCTGGGGTGCACATTAGCAGGAAGCTAAAGTCAGTTGTGGAGCTGGAATTGGACCCAGGCATGTGGGATGTGGGTGTCCTAGTGTCATCTTAACCATTCCAGAAATTAGACATGTTTAGAAGTGATCCAAGAGATAAACATTCAAAAATCCAATATGATTGTGGGCTCATTGTAGAAAATTGTGGTTATAACTAAGAAAACATAGTCAGGAAACTATATTTTATCAGGAGAAATAATGTGTCCAGTTAGAAGGGAGTGTAGGAGTGTGGATCAGCAGTGAAAGCATAGAAAAGTGAGAGTCAGAGGCAACATAAACTGCTCTTCCTGGTTCTGCCACTTAGGGAGGAATTTTGAGGTTCTGGTTTATGCTCATAGTGGCAATGGATAGATTAGGTTATCTTTACATAATGATCCAAACTATGTATCCACTTATCCTCTTGCTCTGACTTCCTCCTTATTAAGCAGATGGTTGTAATCTAGGATAACTGAGAGCTGTATTTATTGTGTTCTATCTAATGCACCAGATACTGAGTTAGGTATTTTGTAATCATCCTAATCTTTACACCCACATAGCAGCAAATCAAGCATCTCCATTCTGTGGATTGAAGGTAGTAGGATCGAGTAGGATCGCCCTAAGACCTGAGATTGGAATTCAGCTCTGATGCCAAAACTTTTTCCTCTATACCATGAGAAAGATTGTGCTGCATAATGGAAGGGCCATTTGATAACTTACTTTGTTGTAACCAAGTAAATTGGCAGTCTGGGTTTTAGGGTCTCTGGACGTGGTTTTGTATGAGTCTTTCTTCAAGAGGCGTTGAAGACATTTCTTCAGGATCTGCCACATGATGTTTCTGAGCTTGGAAGTTTGAAGTTCAGACCCCAGTTTATGTGTTTATCAGAGTAATGCTTCACTGATAGGGAAGAGGGGAATGAACATTAGTCTAAATGACTGCTGAATTGCTCAAGGCCTTGGCTGACCCCGCCTTAAACTTTTCTGTTCAGTCCTCAGCCAATTACAGTTACTATTCCTTCCTTTCAAAGTAGAGTTATTTTCAATAAATATGGTTTAATAAAAAGAATATGGAGTTTTGAATTCCAAAAAGACAGCAGTTTAAAGTTCTTTTTGCAAGTCACTCAAAATTTAATGGCTTAAAAATATATCTCTGATGTTTCTGTGGCTTGACAAAGCTCAGCTGGTTGGTTCTCACCTTATGGTCTTTCACATGGCTATAAGCAGATAGTATCTGGAGATGGAGCCATCTGAATGCTGTATGAAGCTAGACCTCTAAAAAAAATTTTTTTTTTTTTTGGCCATTATTTTCTGATGTCTTAGTGCCCTTCAACATGCCTCTGTCAGCACAGTAGCCTGGACTTATCATATATCTTCTTAAGGTTCTAAGAATTAGGAAGCAGAAGCTGCCTAGCAGATAAGGGCTTGAACTGGAACAGGAGTCCAACTGTTAAAGGATTCCAGGGCCTCCTAGATTCCAAGGAGAAATAGACTCCAACTCTTAAAAGGGAGTCAGAAGACACATTACAGATGGACACATGGGAGGCCAGCACTGTGGTGTAGTTGGTAAAGCCTCTGTCTTGTGGCACTGGCATCCCATATGGAAACCAGCATGAGTCCTGGCTGTTCCACTTCTAGTCCAGCTCCTTGCTAATGCACCTGGGAAAGCAGTAGAAAATGGCCCAGTGTACCCACGTAGAGGTCCGGAAGAAGCTTTTGGGTCCGGGCTTCTGGCTTTAGATCAGCCTAGCTGAGGCTGTTGCAGCCGCTAGGGAGTGAACTAGCAGATGGAAGACCTCTCTCTCTGACCCTGCCCCGTAACTCTGCCTTTCAAATAAATAAATGAATCTTTAAAACACACAAACACACATGCATAAATACAGAAGAACACATGGGTTGGAATATTTCTTTGGAGCAAATTTTTGTAACATCATCTGCCACAGTTTATTTTCTTGTAAAATAACAGTAACAATATACACCTCACAGAGAGATGAGAGAATGCTACAGTATCTAGGACATCATAAGTGTTAAGTAAATATAGTAGCTTTCCCCATTAATGCTCTAACATGTTATTTCTAATATTCTGCTTTTTTTTTTTTTTTTTTTTTTACAGGCAGAGTGGACAGTGAGAGAGAGAGACAGAGAGAAAGGTCTTCCTTTGCCGTTGGTTCACCCTCCAATGGCCGCCGCGGTCAGCGCGCTGCGGCCGGCGCACCGCGCTCATCCGATGGCAGGAGCCAGGAGCCAGGTGCTTTTCCTGGTCTCCCCATGGGGTGCAGGGCCCAAGCACCTGGGCCATCCTCCACTGCACTCCTGGGCCACAGCAGAGGGCTGGCCTGGAAGAGGGGCAACCGGGACAGAATCCGGTGCCCCGACCGGGACTAGAACCCGGTGTGCCGGCGCCGCAAGGCGGAGGATTAGCCTGTTGAGCCACGGCGCCGGCCTAATATTCTGCTTTTACCTTGAATGGTCACAGTTTAATGTACAGTTTGGTTAACAGTTTCTTGACCACCTCAATGTGTTTATCAGATTCTTGTAACTTAAAAACAGATAAAATTATTTTTTTTAAAGGTTTATTTATTTGAAAGTCAGTTGTAGAGAAGAAGAGACAGAAGCAGGGAGCAAGAGAGTGAGATCTTCCATCCACTGATACACTTCCCAGATGATTGCATTGGTCAAGGATAGGCCAGGCTGAAACCAGGAGCTTCATTTGGGTCTCCCACTTGGATGCAGGGACCTAAGGACTTGAGCCATCTCTGCTGCTTTTCCAGGCACATTAGCAGGGAGCTGGATTGAAAGTGGATCAGCTGTGATTGAATCAGTGCCCATATGGGATGCTGCTGCTGCATGTCCACAGTGCCAGCCCCAAAACAAATAGCCTTTATCATGGAAAATTTCAAGCAGCTCAAAATAGAGAGAATACCACAATACAGGTGAAGGACAAAAATTACATGATCATAGCAACTGATGCAGAAAAAAATGGACAAGGTGCAGCACCCTTTCATGATAAAAATACTCAACAAACCAGGAATAGAAGGATTTTACCTCAACATAATGAAGTCCATATATGAAAAGCCCACAGTGCACATCATATGCAGTGGTGAAGTAGTGAAAGCTATAAGAACAGGTAGAAGGCAAAGATGCCTGTTCTCACCATTCAACATGGTATTGGAAGTCCTAGCCAGTACAGTTGGACATGAAGAAGAAACAAAAGCATCCAAATTAGAAAGGAAGATATAAAACTATCTTTATTCTCAGATTCAAAGATTCCTCCAAATAACCCTGTTGAATAACTAATATTTGAATTTAGCAAAGTTCCAGGATGTAAAAATCATCACAAAAAATTGGTTGTTTCTACACACTAACTGAAAAATATGTAAAAGAAATTAAGAAAACATTTCCATTTACAATGGCATTAAAAAGAATGAAATACTTAAGAATAAACCTAACCAAGGAGGTGAAAAACTTGATGCTGAAAACTATAAAACACTGCTGAAAGAAATCCAAGATGACACAAATAAATGGAAAGATATCCTATTCATGGATTGGGAGATTTAATATTGGTAAGATATGAATACCACCCAGAGTGAAGGGACCTACCGATTCAGCACAATCCCTATCAAAATCCCAACAGCAATTTTTTGCAGAAATAGAAAAAATCATCCTAAAATTCATATGGAATCTCAAGTGTCCCTGAATAGCTAGAATAATTTTGAAAAAGAACAACAAAAGTAAAGGACTCACATTTGATGATTTTAAAATATATTGCAAAGCTACAGAAATAAAACACGGTGGTCCTGGCACACAGACAGCCAGAGAACAACGGAGTTGAACAGAGAACCAGAATAAACCCTCACTTGTAGTCAGATGATCCTCAGCAAGGGTGCCAGGACCACTCATTGGGGGAAAGACAGTCTCTTCAACAGATGTGTTTCGGAAAACTGGCTTTCTACCTGCAAAGCAATGAAGTTAGAGCCTTATACCATACGCAGAAGTTAATTCAAAAGGCTTAAAGACCTAAACAGAAGACCCAAAACTAGAACTCCTAGAAGAAAACTTAGAGGAAAAGATTTTGAATTTGGCAATGATTTCTTGGCTACAACACTAAAAGCTCAGGCAGTGAAAGCAAAAATGGACAAATGGAGCTATATCAAGCTTAAAAACTTTTTTTAAAAAATGATTTATTTATTTGAAAGAGTTACAGATGGAAAGAAGAGGAGGCAGAGAGAGATCTTCCATCTGCTAGTTCACTCCCTAATTGGCTGCAACGACCGGAGCCAGGAGCTTCTTCTGGGTCTCCCATGTGGGTGCAGGGGCCCAAGGACTTGGGCCTTCTTCTACTGCTTTCCTAGGCCATAGCAGAGAGCTGGATTGGAAGAGGAGCAGCTGGGACCTGAACTGGCACCCATGTGGAATGCTGGCTGGCACTGCAGGCGGCAGCTTTACCTACTATGCCACAGCGCCGGCCCCTTAAAAACTTCTGTACATTAAAGGACGCAACCAGCAGCATGAAAAAATAACTTGTGATGGAATAGGAGAATATATTTGCAAATATTTGATAGGAGGTTAATATTCAGAGTATATGAAAAACTATAACTCAGCAACAACAAAAATAAATCAAATATTTGGATTAAAATTAGGCAAATAACTTAAAGAGATGTTTTCCCAAAGATAATATACAGATGAACAACAACCATTTGGAAAGATGCTCAGCATCACCTATCATCAGAGAAATGAAAATCAAAACCACGATGAGATACCATCTTACACGCATTAGAATGGCTAGTAGAAAAAAACAACATAGGTCAGTAAAGATGTGGGGAAATTAAAACCCTTATGCACTGTTGATGGGAAGGTAAAATGGTGAACCATGCTGGAAAAAAGTATGGTGTTTCCAAAAAAAATTAAAAATACATAAATTATATAAATTAAATATAAAACAATTAAAATAGAAATACCTTGTGATCCAGCAATCCCACTTATGTATATATATGCAAAAGAATGGACAGCATGGTCCCAGGGATGTTAATACACCCGTATTCACAGTGGCACTAGTCAAAGTAGGTTAGAGGTGGAAACAACCCAAATGTTCCTCAATGAATAAATAATTTTTTTAAAGAATTTTTTATTTACTTGAAAGAGTTACAGAGAGAGGTAGAGCCAGAGAGAAAGAGGTCTTGCATTCTGCTGGTTTCACTCCCCAAATGACAGCAATGGCCAGAGCTGAGCTGATCACGAGCCAGATGCTTCTTCTGGGTCTCCTATGCGGGTGCAGGGACCCAAGGACTTGGGCCATCTTCTACTGCTTTCCCAGGAATGAGCAGAGAGCTGGATCAGAAGAAGAGCAGCAGAGACTAGAACTGGTGCCCATAAGGGATGCTGGCACTACAGGTGGTGGCTTTAACCCGCTGTGCCGGCCCTGAATGAATAAATACATTTTAAAAATGTGATATATGCAGCAATACATTCCTTAACAGTGGGGAATATACTGTGAGAAACATGTTGTTCGGTGATTCCATCTTTCTGTCACATCAGAGTGACACAGATATACCAGCCACTAGGTGGTTAAGCCTCATGACTACTTACAATGGAATATTATTCAGCCTTAAAAAGGAAGGAAATTTGAGGCTGGCGCTGTGGTCTAATGGGTAAAGCTGCCGTGTGCAGTGCTAGTATCCTGTATGGGTGCTGGTTTGAGTCCCAGCTGCTCTACTTCTGACCCAGTTCTCTGCTATGGCTTGGGAAAGCAGCAAAAGATGGCCCAAGGACTTGGGCCCCTGCATCCACATGGGAGACCCAGAAGAAGCTCCTTGCTCCTGGCTTCAGATGGGCGCGGCTCTGGCCATTGTAGCCACTTGGAGAGTGAACCAGGGGATGGAAGACACACACACACACACACACATATCCAATAACTACTTTTCAAATAAATGAATCTTCAAAAATGAAACAAAGGAAGGAAATTCACTTTTTTTTTTTTTTTGACAGGCAGAGTGGACAGTGAGAGAGACAGAGAGAAAGGTCTTCTTTTTGCTGTTGGTTCACCCTCCAATGGCCGCCGTGGCTGGCGTACACGCTGATCCAAAGGCAGGAGCCAGGTGCTTCCTCCTGGTCTCCCATGGGGTGCAGGGTCCAAGCACTTGAGCCATCCTCCACTGCCTTCCTGGGCCACAGCAGAGGGCTGGACTGGAAGAGGAGCAACCAGGACAGAACCGGCATCCCAACCAGTACCAGAACCCCGGGGTGCTGGTGCCACAGGCGGAGGATTAGCCAAGTGAGCTGTGGCATCAGCCATAAGTAAAATTTTTTAAAATAAAGGGCCAGTGCTATAGTGTAATGGGTTAGGCCACGACCTGCAGTGCCAGCATCCCTCATGGGTGTTGGTTCAAGTCCCAGCTGCCCCATTTCCAATCTAGCTCCCTGCTAGTGCACCTAGGAAAGCAGCAGAGGATGGCCCAAGTGCTTGTGGCCCTGCACCCACATGGGAGACCTGGAGGAACTTCTGGTTCCTGGCTTTGGTTCAGCTCTGGCCATCGCGGCCACTTGGGGAGTGAGCCAGCAGATGGAAGACCTCTTTCTGCCACACTTTCTTTCTCTCTAACTCTGCCTTTCAAATAAATAAATAAATCTTAAATTATTTATTTTATTTGAAAGGCAGAGTGAAAGGGAAAAATGGAGAGAGAGAGCGAGGCAGAGGCAGAAACAGATCAAGATCTTCTATCTATCTTCTATCCAAGATCTTCTATCTATCTTCTGCTGGTTTACTCCCCAAATGGCTACAATAGCCAGATCTAGGCCAGGCTGAAACCAGGAACCAAAAGTTCATCCTGGTCTACTACGTTGGTGACAGGGCCACAAGTACTTGGACCATCTTCTGCTTTCTCAGGCACATTAGCAGGAAGCTGGCACTCCAGTATAGAATGCCAGTGTCACCAATGACATCTGAACCTGCTATGGCATAACATGGGTCCCCTTTCTTCCCTCCCTCCCTCCTTCCCTTCATTTCTACCACAGAGAAATAGGTGTTGGGCCTAGTGGTTAAGATGTCTGTGTCACATATCATAGTGTTTGAATTTGAGTCCTGACTTTGACTTCTGATTCCAGCTTTCTGCTAGTGTGGACCCTGGGAAACAGTAGTGATTACTCAAGTGGTTGGGTTCCTTTCACCCTCTGGTAGCCTTGATTTGAGTTCCTGGCTCCTGGCTTCTGACAGGCTCAGTCTTGGCCTCTGTGGGAATTTGGAAATTGAACCCGCTAATGGGAGCATGCATACACTTTCCCTCTGTTCTCTCTGTCTCTCCATCTTGTTGTCTCTTAAATAAGAATAATGTTAAACCTTTTTAAAGAGGTAGAGAATATAGTTTAACAACCCCACATAATGTACAGCTTCAGAACAACTATCAGCTCACTTTCAGTTATCTTGTAGTCAATCTTATTTCATCTGTCACATAAGATCCTGTCTCCAGACTAGTTTGAATCAGTTGATATAATTTTTAAAAAGATTTATTTACTTAAAAGACAGAGTTACAGAGAGAGATATCTTTCATCTACTGGTTCAATGTGGTTCAGGAGCCAGGAGCTTCTTCCAGGTCTCCCACAGGGGTGGCAGGGGCCCAAATACTTGGCCCATCTACTGCTGTTTTTCCCAGAATATTAGCAGTGAACTGGATCAGAACTGGAGCAGCTGGGACATGCTGGTATCCATATGGGATGCTGGCATCTCAGGCGGTGGCTTTACCTGCTATGCCACAATGCTGGCCCCAAAGAGCTTATAAATTCTAAAAAATTCTGTGTATTTCCTGTAATGTTTGCAGGAGGGATAGATCACAGCTGTGGGATTTGTTTGTTTTGTAGTTACTTATTTTTATCAAGAACAACAGCATTCAGAATAGTTTGTTTCTTTTATCTGTAAAGAGAATATAATAATTTAGAAATTTCTAAAAGTTATTTATTTATTTTATTTGAGAGGCAGGGGGACACATATACAGAAACAGACCAAGTTCCCCTTTGTTGGTTCTCTTCCCAAATGCCTGCAATGACCAGGACTTGGCCAGGACTCAGTCCAGGTCTTGCACATGAGTGCCAGCGACCCAACTACTTGAGCCATGACCTGCTGTTCTCATCTCCTGCATTGGCAGGAAGTTGGAAATGAGCAGGGCTGGAACTCGGATCGAGACCTTATGGAATGGAATGTGGGCATCCCAACCAGTGTCTTTTTATTTTTTTAATGTGCTTGTCTCTCAAGGGGACATCACCAGTATTTGTGGGTGAAATTGTATGTTCTCTGGGATTTACTTTTTTTTTTTTAAATAAAAAAATATTTTTTTTTTTTGAAAGAGTTACAGAGAGGCAGAGAGAGAGGAGGCACCAGCACTGTGGCGCAATGAGATAAAGCACCGGCCTCCAGCACCGGCATTCCAGCTATTGGCTGTAACTTTGACTTTCAGATAAATAAATAAATAAATCTTAAAAAAGAAAAAATAAACTTATTTTGATACAAAAAAGTTTTGACATCCATGCATGATTTTTTTTAAAGATTTATTTATTTATTTGAAAGTCAGAGTTACATAGAGAGAAGAGAGGCAGAGAGAGAGAGAGAGAAAGAGAGAGAGAGAGAGGTCTTTCATCCGATGGTTCACTCCCCAGTTGGCTGCAATGGCTGGAGCCAGGAGCTTCTTCCAGGTCTCCCACACGGGTGCAGAGGCCCAAGGACTTGGGCCATCTTCTACTGCTTTCCCAGGCCACAGCAGAGAGCTGGATCGGAAGTGGAGCAGCTGGGTCTCAAACTGGTGCCCATATGGATGTCAGTGCTTCAGGCCAGGGCGTTAACCCATTGCGCCAGGGTGCTGGCCCCCATGCATGATTTTTTCAGGATATATATTTTCTATGACTTTTTTTGAAGGCATATCTATATGCAAATATTCCCAAATCAAAAAACAAAAAACAAAAACACAACCCTAATCTGAAATACAACTGGTCCCAAGCATTTAAGATAAAGGATACTCAGCCTTTAATTGAAAAATTTTAAGCTGGAGAAATATGTGTTTTACATTTTTAAAAAATACTGTTCTGACTTCAGTATGCAGGACAGAGAGGAAATGACTAAAGGAGAAGCAGCCCCGACTTAACAGGGAAGGTACTCAGTGCTCAGCAAGTAGTGACTGGTTAAGGTGGTGGCAGCAGAGCCTGGACTTGATGGTGGGATGTGGAATAAAGGGAGGTATCAGGAATGAATCCCAGGTTCCAGTAGGAGCAAACTGGTGTGCCGTCTCCCAGTGGTGCATGTGTTTATATATGAAACGGGGGAGTGGGAAGGGGGGAGAGGAGGGAGCGCGAGCAGGTGTGGGTGTGCTCATGAGGGAAAATACTTATGATAAATGAATCTGGAATTCAGAAAAGTAGGATGAAGCTGCACATTGGGAAGTTGTTGGCATATACAGGTACCATATTTAAAGCAATGGGAGGGGCTGGTGTTGTGGTACAGCAGGTTAAGCTACCATCTGCAACTTTGACATCCCACATGAGGAACATTTTCAAATCTTGGCTGCTTTACTTCCAATCCAGATCCCTGCTAATGTGCCTGGGAAGGTAGCAGAAGATGGCCCAAGAGAGAGCCCCTGTAGTTGTAGCCATTTGGATACTGAACCAGAGGATAGAAGATCTCTCATTCCCCTTCTGGTTTAGTGACTCTGCCTTTCAAATAAATAAATAAATAAATAAATAAATCTTTATTTGAAAGTCAGAGTTACACAGAGAGGCACAGAGAGAGAGAGAGAGAGAGAGAGAGGTCTTCCATTTGCTGGTTCGCTCCCCAATTGGCTGCAACAGCCCGTGCTGTGCCAATCCAAAGCCAGGAGTCAGGAGCTTCTTCCCATTCTCTCACGTGGGTGCAGAGGCTCAAGGACTTGAACCATCTTCCACTGCTTTCCCAGGCCATAGCAGAGAGCTGATCGGTAGAGGAACAGCCAGATCTCGAACCAGCACCAATTTGGGATGCTGGTGCTTTAGGCCAGGGCGTTAATCTGCTGCCTCACAGTGCCGGCCCCAAATACATAAATCTTTAAAAATAAACAAACAAACAAATAAATAAGTGAGAGACAGAGACAGAGACAGAGAGAAAGGTCTTCTTTTTTGCCGTTTGTTCACCCTCCAATGTCCGCTGTGGCCAGTGAGCTGGGCCGGTGCACCGTGCTGATCTGGTGGCAGGAGCCAGGTGCTTCTCCTGGTCTCCCATGGGGTGCAGGGCCCAAGCACTTGGGCCATCCTCAACTGCCTTCCCGGGCCACAGCAGAGAGCTGGCCTGGAAGAGGTGCAACCGGGACAGAATCCGGTGCCCCGACTGGGACTAGAACCCAGTGTGCCGGCGCTGCAAGGCAGAGGATTAGCCTATTGAGCCGCAGCGCCGGCCTGATTTATTTATTTTTTTAAAAGCATATTCATTCATTCTGCTGACAGAGGCTTCACTTGTTTGTTTCCCAAATCTTGCCCATTTTTTTTTTTTAAGATTTTATTTATTTTATTTTGAGAGGTAGAGTTACAGACAGTGACAGGGAGAGACAGAGAGAAAGGTCTTCCTCTGTTGGTTCACTCCCCAAATGACAGCAATGGCTGGAGCTGCGCCAATCCGAAGCCAGGAGCCAGGTGCTTCTTCCGGGTCTCCCACACAGGTACAGGGGCCAGGATTTGCGCTACCTTCTACTGCCTTCCCAGGCCAAGCAGAGAGCTGGATTGGAAGAGGAGCAGCCGGGACTAGAACAGGCGCCCATATGGGATGCAGGCTCTGCAGGTGGAGGATTAACCTACTGTGCTGTGTTACCGCCCCTCTGGAAACATCTTATGGAATTTTGTGTTTGCCAGAGTGTAGTCATTTCAGAAAATTAGCTCTATGCTGTGTGTTATTGTGGAACTACTGATTTAGGTTTCTAATGAAAAAATTTTATTTCTTTCTTCCTTTCTTTTATAGGAATATATTTGTCCCAGATGTGAATCAGGCTTTATTGAAGAAGTGACAGATGATTCCAGGTATTGTACAAGCTCAGGAATAAATCAGGCATTCCATTAATAAAATTATTGAATTGGTAGACATTTGTTTTATAACTTACACTGTGCTAAGAGGAAGGTGGGAGGGAGAGAGAGAAAGGAGGGGAGAGGCGTGAGGGGAGGGCATGCATACCCAAGAAGGGGCAGGAGAATGGGAGGGGAAGGGAAGGATAAGTGGGACAGTTTGGAAAGTGATACAACAGTAGGGATGGGCAGGTCCACTGTTCCTGATTATGTGTTGCATTCCTTGGGAACCCCTGTACCATATCAGAAATGAAACTGGTAAATTTAATTTAGTTTGAGATTTGGGGTTCTCTTAGATAATTGGTTGGTTTTTTAGTGACTACTGTGTTACCTGATGACTCCAAAGGTGTATCGCTATTAAATCTCTTTGTTGGGCTGGGAAGTGACTTCTGATCAACATGACTAGCAAGGTAAACAGGCTGCTCTAGCTAGGAAGCTGAGTTGTTACTCTACCTTTCTAAGTCTTGGGTCCTTTGTTCTTATTAATGCTGTCCAACTTATGCCATTGGCCATCATAAAATTAACATTTGGGTTGGTAATGGTTTAAATTTGTTCTCTTTGGCCTTAGTAAAGGTATAAAACTGATAAAAGGGGAAATACTTTTAGAAAGTGACAATATTATATATTCCTTATTGGTTATTATGAGTAAAACTATGAAAATAAATGGTAGAATGGTATTGATATTGCTCTGGTCTTTTTGTTTTTGGTAGACATAATGGCATATTTTTTGGGGGGGGGGGCTGTCTGATTAAACACTGTTAGACAATTGTAGAAGTACTCCATGCTTTAAAAGAATCTGTAACTGGAATGTCTTAATCTAGGAGTGATTTTGGGGATTTTAATGGCAATAGATAATTCCTTTACTGTTGCTGTTGGCAGAATCTAAAGTTGAAGGTCCTTTCCACAACCAGGGAAAACTACACGTTTTACAGTATGTACTATTAGTGTTACTCTGCTAATGATTGGTGATTATATGTGTAAATGAGCTGGAGCTTCTAGGGCAGTATGCGGCATGAGATCTAGTTGGGTCTAGACAGTTTAATGTTGATGTAATAATTTTGGCTTTAAGTAACGCAGTACCAACACTAAACCTGTAAGTGTAGCATGACGCAAAATTAGCAATTTTGTGTAAGTGGCTTGCTAACTTGGGATAGCTTTTTATTTGTGCTGTTATAATCGCACCAAATACTTATTTCAGGCATGTATGCTCTGCACGTGTTAAAGAGTGTATCAGTTGTAGAGGAGCAGTTTTTTTTTTTAAGTTTTTAAATAGTAATTCTGGTTTCTTTAGGCAGATAACACTTTTATACAAAGTACAGTTGTAAATGAGGATAATGATTAATTGGAGGATGAATCTTTGTCCAGCAGGGAAAAATAAATTCTGTGTATTATTTTCTCACTCGAGCTACTCATTCTTTTATTTGTGCCTTTGTCTACAAAAGGTTGTCCTGTTATTGGTAATAATTACCAAAATGCAAGGATTGTGTGTTTTGAAAGACATCATCAGTATTTTAAATGAGTGAATTTTTTTCCCTTAAAAATCACTGTTGTAGAGGCAACATGCGATTCCCTTCTCTATAAACTTCATAAGCATTTGTTGATTGTTTAGCAATTAGAGTGATAAGTAGTTGATAGTAAAAGTAAGAAGTTCTTGCATGTAAATATTGGGTAATGAGCCCCATCTACTACTAAACATACCTCTAGAGGGGCACCTTATAAGTTTTCTTAAGCTTTGTAACATTTCTCAGAACAGTGTGGCTATTTTTATTATCCCTTCTCTATGATAAGCTGTTAAAATATGAAGAGATCTTAAGGAAAGGAAATGCTGAGGGAGTTTCAGGGGTAGTAGAACATCAAACAATAGAGTTGATGATTTCAGTTAGCATAGCTGAATCCCTGAAACCAGGCAGTAAAGGAAGGTGGAAGAGGGGCCAGCGCCGTGGCTCACTAGGTTAGTCCTCCGCCTGCAGCATCGGCATCCCATATGGACGCCGGTTCTAGTCCTGGTTGATCCTCTTCCAGTCCAGCTCTCTGCTGTGGCCTGGGAGGGCAGTGGAGGATGGCCCAAGTGCTTGGGCCCCTGGGAGACCAGGAAGAAGCTCCTGGCTCCTGGCTCTGGATCAGCGCAGCTCCGTCTGTTGCGGCCATTTGGGGGGTGAACCAACGGAAGGAAGACCTTTCTCTCTGTCTCTCTCTTTCACTGTCTGTAGTTCTATCTTTCAAAAAAAAAAAAAAAAAAAAGAATAAGAAGAAGGTAGAAGAGCCCAGGAACTTTGTCTAGGCTTGAGCAGTGAGAGATACACAGTCATTCACCTTTGGTTGTTATGGTATACAGTACTCCAGTTGGTTATTTAGCGTAAATGTACAGTTGCTTTTGGGCTTGCTGTGCACCCAAAGTGATTTTTACAAAAGCATCTTCAACTCCTGAAACAAGTACAAGTATTAAATAGCTTCTAATGATAGAGAATAAGGCCTGAGGATGATCACACAATGAATGGCATTAGCTTTGCGTTTTCCTATTTGGTGTGACTAACCAGGGTGTGTTTGTTTCCTCCAGGAGCTCAGCACAGTGCTTGGATTTGGTTTCGTAATCCTTAAAAACAAAGTTACTTATAGTAGTTTGTGGACTTTTTATCATTGGATTGTGTTTGCATATATGTTGTATACTTATGCGTGTCTTTCTCAGTGCTGTCCAGCAGTTCTTGTGATTATTTCCACCTCCTTTCCCCTGAAGCATTCCCCAGCTTCTTTTCATCTTTGCAAATTTCATGGGAATAGTGGAGTTTACGTCACCCCACACTTCAATGTCTTTTGGAATAGGTAGTTATTTTATCACTTGTATGTGTGATATGGAGTTATCAGTACGGGATATGGTATTGCAGGATTTTCAGAGGTGATGGTGTGCCATGTAATGTAATGAACACTCTATGTGTATGAGTATTTGAGATCTTTGCCCTTTAAATCTGTATTTATGAAAAAATGGAAAGGGGTTGACATGGGTGAGACAACCCGTAGGTATTTATAATATAAAGTAGAATTTAGAATCAAAATGAGAGTGCAGGGGGGTATGGTGGAGTCTCATTTGGTTGGTGAGATCAGAAGAGACTTAGTGGAGGAGGTAGGGTTTGAGCCAGGCCCTGAAGGGTAGGTAGGATAAACTGTCAGAAGAACTACTTTTATAATGGGCTTACATTTGATTATTCCCCCCAAATCCTAACTATTGTAGCCTCAAATGTTATATACATTTAGTGGTTGACTGTTTTTTTATGCGACATTATTTTGTTATCATAGCCTCTTTGAAGCTAGGTCAGATTTGAATTGTGTTGCTGGCAGTGGGTCCTCCTTCCTTTAATATAGCTTTTACTTGATATAGCCTTGATTTACTTGAAAACTTCTTGACTTTGTGTTTTGTTATGATTTTTTTTTTTTGTAGATTGGTCCACTTTGCCAGTTCTTCATCATTTTCTTTGTAGGTGTTGTGTTGGGATGAGTTATTTTTCCTTATTGGGCTTTCTTATTCTGCCATTCTATATTTAGCTTCTGGGAGGGTAGCTTGTTCCTGGGAATAGAGTCAGCACTCATTCCTTTTTCTGTTTAGTTTTTTAGGTGGTGGTGGCAGCCGGATAGACAATAGCACATCCACACATTTCGCAGAGGTAAGTTTTTTTTTGGCTGTAGGGGATTCTTTAGGAAATGTGTGAGCGTTTAAATCATGGTAGCCATTCACTTCTCAGTGCAACAAAACATTTAACTTTTAACTGAATGTGTAAGAAGAATGTGGACCAGTAGCCCTTGGAAAGATTTGTTTTCAGTCGCTGGGGCTTTGGTATGTTACTTTGGATAAACTCTTGATTAGAAGAAAGTCAACAGCCTCAAGCTGCACTGTTTTAAGTTCCATATCTGTTTTCTGCTTCTTTATTGTGTATATGGGGTGAGAATAAAAGCTTGTGCTGTTTTTAAAATAATAGTCCTCAGACTCTGCTTTAGTGGCCTGACAGGGGAGGAGCAGGCCAGGATGAGTGGTTCTCAAAGTTGTAATGAAGCACAATCCACAACCTGGTTTCTAAAGTTTACCTCTGGGCAACATGGTAGTTTGGTATAGGTCAAGAATAAAGTGTTTACTTATCTTTCAGATCCCAAGACAAACTCACATAATTAATTTCTACTTAGTTATGAAATGTGGCATCTGTATTTTTGGGAATAATATAAATCTTGATTATGATTTAAATAGGTTATTACTGTTTGCCCTTTAATGTAATTTTGTATTAAATTCAGGATTTTTTTTCCTCTGTCCATTGACTTAAAATTTCCTATTTGATTGTCTTATTTATTTTTTGACCATTTTAACCATTTTTAAGTGTGCCATTTGGTGGCATTTATGCTGTTTGTATGGGAACCCAGACAGGGCAAACGGGTTCAGCCTAAGCAAATACTCACTTGCTTTTCTTTCTCTGTGTGTATAACCTATTGCTATGCAGCTTGCTTGATTCTAGAAAGCTGATGGATATCAAAAGAAAAAAAAATAGTTAAATCTCTTAATCAAAATTTCTTTGTGTTTCAGGATCACATTAGCTTTTTCCAGAGATAGCTAATGTGCCTGGGGAATTAGCAGAAATATTTTGCAATTTCCAATTTTGTGTGTAAATTGAAACTGTAGTAGCAGTGTTTTGAACAATGGTTTTTAATAAGTTCATAGATCCTTAAGTTTCTCTCCTTTAAAATTCTCTGAAAATTTTCTTAAGGTCTGTACTCCTTTAGATTTTGGTGATGTTAAATTTATAATCAAGGAATTTAATGACTATTTGGTTAATGGTTCTGGTTTTTTTAGGGGTGTTTGTTCTTATGGTCTGTGGCAGTTCCTAATATCTAGTACAAAGTTTTTTTGTTTGTTTGTTTTTGTTTTTTTGTTAACGCTGAACTGCCTAATTAGATGGATTCACTAAAATGTAATTCCAGACAGGTTATTTCTTGGAACTCCAATTTTTATTTTCTCATTTTTAAGATTTAATTATTTGAAAGTTCACTCCCTACATGGGCTACAACAGCCAGGTCTGGGCCAGGCTGAAGCCAGAAGCCGGGACCTCCATCTTAGATGGCAGGGGCACAAGTACTTGAGTCACCATCTGCTGCCTTCCCAGGTGCATTACCAGGAAGCTAGATCAGAAGTGGAGTAGCTGGAATTCAAATCAGAATTCTGATGTGGGATTCTGGGCATTACATGCAACAGCTTAACCAGCTGTGCCCCAGTGCTAGTCACTATTTTCTCATTTTGATGGATTAAAAACCACTATTTAAAATTCTACTTGCCAGGCGTGGAAGCATTGTATGTGCTGTTCTTGATAGCACAGGTTGCCTCTTACTGGTTATGCATATACAGAAAAAAATTTCATTTGATTTTCTGTAAGTGTTAGTTCTCATTTAGGAAATGGAAAGTCAGTTTTATAGGTATGACTCACCAAGAGGAGATGCATTGAGTAAGAAGAAAAATAAATGCAGGCAGTCAGTTTCCTAACTTTAGTAATGCTAAATCTGACACTGATGGCATGAGCTGTCCTTCAGGTGTTAAAGTAATTTTGCTGATTCATAGCCTGTGACTTCATGTTCCTTGGGAGGGACAGGGTTTGCAGCAAGGATGTGACCATGCCCAGTGTTCCCTCTTAGAACCTTGTTATCATACCTCATTCATATTTTATTTTTAAATGATATTTTACATTTTAAAATTAAAGATAATATTATATAAATTGCCAGTGATTTAAAAAAATTAAGAAGTGTATAAGAATACTTCAAAAAGTTCATAGAGGAATGGGCATTTGGCACAGTGATCAAAACACTGCTTGGGGCCGGCGCCGTGGCTCAACAGGCTAATCCTCCGCCTTGCGGCGCCGGCACACCGGGTTCTAGTCCCGGTCGGGGCGCCGGATTCTGTCCCGGTTGCCCCTCTTCCAGGCCAGCCCTCTGCTGTGGCCCGGGAGTGCAGTAAAGGATGGCCCAAGTGCTTGGGCCCTGCACCCCATGGGAGACCAGGAAAAAGCACCTAGCACCTGGCTCCTGCCATCGGATGAACGTGGTGCGCCGGCCCCAGCGCGCCGACCGCGGCAGCCATTGGAGGGTGAACCAACGGCAAAGGAAGACCTTTCTCTCTGTCTCTCTCTCTCACTGTCCACTCTGCCTGTCAAAAAAAAAAAAAAAAAACACTGCTTGGGACCCCCACATCCTACCCCGTTTCCAGTTCCACCTTCCTGCTAATGTGCACTCTGGTGGGCAGCAGCTGATGACTCAAGTTCTTGAGTCCCTGTCCCACAAGGGAGATGCGGATAGACTTCCTGGATCCTGGCTTTGGCCTGGCCCAACCCTAGCTATTGTGGGTGTTTGGGGAGTGAGCCAGTAAATGGAAGATCTCTCTCTCTCTCTCTCTCTCTCTGTCTCTGCTTGCCTGTCTTTGTTTCTCTGCCTTTCAAATAAATAAAAATAATATTAAAAATTTTAAAGTTCATATAAAATGAAAATTGTAAAAAGCTATTGCATCAAAATAGACATCTTTTAGTTCTATTTTCAACAACCTTTTAGAAGGACTCTGGTTTATTCAGTATTTTCTACATAGCCGTATGTTGGAAGTTGGGTTAAGAAGCAAATGTCACTGTTGCCTTGCCTGTGGTGAATTTATAATTTAGTTGGGGAGCAAGTGCAAGCACACATGAAAGAAAACAAGGAGGAGTGTGGAGAGTATGGTAAACTTCCTGTGGGGCCTATGTAACAGGGGCAGTGGAAAGAAGAGAGCTCTTAGGTGTAAAGGAAGGAAGAGGTCATGTAACATAGTGAGTAAGAACACAGCCTCTAGAATCAGATTACCTGAGTTCAAATCCTGAGTCTGTCACTTCACTGGCTGTGTAACCTGAGAACTACTTAGAATCTCTCTGTGCCTTTCTATTTCCTTGTCTGTAAATTGGAGAAAATAATACCTCACAGGGATGAGATAATATGCATTTGCTAGGTATATAGACACCAACGTACCTGTCATATAGTGAGTGCTCAAAAAATTTTAGCCATTACTAAGACATCATAAAGAAGGCAAAAACTGCACTGGAGACTTGAAGAGGAGGTAGAATTTAGATAAGCAAAGATGTGGAAACTATCTCAAAATAGTATTCATAGCTAAGTGGTTTTATGCTCATATCCCTGGAGAAAAAAAAAACCTTAGCAATAAAATTATAGCAGGTGGGTGTTGTGGTACTGTGATGCCTGTGTCCCATATTACAATGCTGGTTTAGTCCTAGCTCCTCTACTTCTGATCCAGTTTCCTATGAAAACATTCTGGGAGGCAATGGGTGATGGCTCAAGTGCTTAGGCCTCTGCTACCCACATGGAAAACCTGGATGGAATTCTGGCTTCAGCCTGGCCCAGCCCTGGCAGTTGTGGGCATTCAGGGAACAAGCCAGTGGATGGAAGAACTCCTCTATGTGTGTCTCTCTGTCTCTCTTTGTCATTCTGCCTGCCTGCCTTCCTTCCTTTCTCTCTGTCTCTGTCTCTGCCTCTCTCTCTCTCTCTGCCTCTCTCTCTCTCTCTTTTAAAGATTAAATTTATTTATTAGAGAGAGAGAGAGTTACACTCAGAGGGAAAGACAGAGAAAAAGGTCTTCCACCTGCTGGTTCACTTCCCAGATGGCCCCGACAGCTGGAGCTGGGCTGATCCGAAACCAGGAGCCAGGAGCTTCTTGTAGGTCTCCCACATGTGTGCAGGGGCCCAAACACTTGGGCCATCTACTGCTTTCCCAGGCCATAGCAGAGAGCTGAATCAGAAGTGGAGCAGCCAGGTCTTGAACTGGCACCCATATGGAATGCCAGCACTGCAGGCACAGGCATTACCCACTATGCCACAGCACTGGCCCCTATCTCCTGCTTTTAAAGCTTTCATTGTGTGTGTTTTAAGGAATTTGTATCAATAGCTGAATTTTTAAAATACTGCAGGTGTTAGAAGAATCTTAGTCCAAGAGAATTTTGACACAAAATCTGTAGTGTGTTTTTTTTTTTTTAAAGTGGGGATAGAGTGGAAGATAGAGTAAATGGAACGAATGATTTTTGTGTGTGTGTTAGGTGAAGGTGGAGTGGAGAGTTAGATTAGGTGGGATGGGGAGAAGACGGGAAAGGAAAGGTTGCCAGTTAAATAGGAGCAATGTTTGAATGATGTTGAGGGTCTGGAAAGAGTGAATCTAAAAGTGTTGCTGGCAGTGTGTAAAGAGAGAGGATGCTGCTATTTTGAGGTTCCTGGTGATAACCTGGGGAAGTGAGCCCTTAGCTACCTGAGGGTTTCATAGCTTACTTGAAAGCTCGGACCATGACCTGGTGCCAGTGAGACATCTGATCTTAAGAGTCTCAGGTTACTCGAATGGATCACTTCAACACTAGAATGGCTGTGGTCAGATTAGCAGAAAACAAGATAGATGTCTTTCTGGAAAAGGGAGCTCCCAGGTATGTGCAAGAGGACGGGGGGGGGGGGGGGGCATCTGAGCAGTCTAATTTGTGTTTATTTAAATAAAATTTGTTTCTGTTATATAAGAGAATAAAAAGATACTATAAATATCTTGAGTCTCACTATTCTAAAGCTCCCTTTCTCCATACATTTACTTTCAGGTTTTGTCCTGAGGCATAGATATTGAAAGATATAACATTAAGAACATTTCTTAAAAATGAAAAATTTCCCATATTTTCATTGCTTTCTTATAGCTTTATTTGTTTTTGACATAAAACTTCACATTTTTCATATGAATGTCTCATAACTGTTTTTAGTTGCAGTCATAGAGTGTACCATATTGCATTTCTACTTTTAAAATATATTTAGCATTATGTCATGAATTTTTTCTTGCCTCTGTTATAAGAATTGCATATTTATGACTTCATATTCTTTTCTGTCCACACTACATTTATTAAGCTATCATTCTGTGTTGGAGATGTTTAGTTATATGTGATGGTTGATCATTGGTCCTGTCATTTTCCTCGACCTCTGGATCTGGAACATATGGAGAAATAGAACAGAAACCAACAGATGGGAACAGACAATGTAGCTCAGCAGGGTCAAACTGCTGCCGATGATTAGGCATCCTGTAATGGGTGCTGGTGCCCACTTCCAATCCGGCTCCCTGCTAATGTGCCTGGGAAAGCAGTAGAGAAGGCTCAAGTGCTTGGGCCTCTGATGCCCATGTGGGAGACCTGAGTCGAGTTCTGGGCTCCCGACTTCAGCCTGGCCCAACTCTGGCCACTGGGGCAATTTGTGGTGTGAACCAGCAAATGGAAGATCTCTGTATCTTTGTCCCTCTCTTCCTCTCTGCAACTCTGCCTTTCAAATTAAATAAATAAATCTTAAAAAAGAAACCAGACAGATGGAAATAAAAATCTCATTTTTCTTCAGCTGAGTTGGCAAGCACAGTTGAACTGTGTTCTAATGGACTCCCTCAGTTTATCCAGGATGGCCCACCTGAGAATTAGAGGGTGCAGGGCAGATGAGAGTCACACTTCAGTACCTAAGCTCCGTCTACTAGGGAAGTGTGAATCCGTGGAGATTAGGCTCTTGCTGTTTACCAACCAGATAAATCATTCCTCAGTGGGGATGAGGGACAAATGGGAAAAAAAAAAAAAAAAGACATCTGATTCTTCGTTCTCCTCCTTACCACTTAAACCTGAGGTGGCTGTAGGAGGAGATTCGTACTTGGGGGGGCAGTTTTGTTTCTGCCTCAAGAAGACCCTTTCCAGTGTCCACACTTGCTTTCCGTGTGTGCTCCTGGGACTGGGAGGAATGTCAGCTTTCCCCTGCTGATCACTGACATGATCGAGAACAATACGAAAATAAATTGTTGGCCTAAATAAAGTTGTTGATACTCTGTTTTTTATCCTTAGAAATGGCAATTTTAAATGATTCAACCTAATAAAAAAGAAGTTAGTGTGGAGCCAGCTTTTCCCTCTCCTTTGCCTGTTGCCATTCTTCGTAGTCCCTGCCCCAAGATCAGGTAGAGGTAGATTAGGTTCTTTGAGCAGCTACACCCCGGGTTGGGTCTTTAAGGTTGAATTGATTTAACCAAATCTTTCATGTCTCACTGTTTTTTTTAAAAGATTTATTTTATTTATTTGAAAGACAGAGTTACAGAGAGAGGTAGAGCCAGAAACAGAGAGAGGTCTTCAATATGCTGGTTTACTCCCCAGATAAGCACAATGGCCAGAGCTGAGCTGAGCTGAGCTGAGCTGAAGCCAGGATCCAGGAGCTTCTTCTGGGACTCCTACATGGGTACAGGGGCCCAAGGACTTGGGTCATTTTCTACTGCTTTCCCAGGCTTGTTAGCAGGGAGCTGGATTGCAAGCAGAATAGCTGGGATTCTGATACATATACTTAAACTTATTTAGGAAAAGGTGCTTTTGAAAATTCTTCTTAAGACACAGTGTGTACATTATAAGAGGGCAGAGATTATGGCTATACATACATGTTTTCCTTGTTAGTAGCATTTGAATACTTTGTATTCTTGCAAAATTTAGAAACGTCCCATGGTGTTAGTCATAGTTTTGAGATTAAAAAAAATTTGTTTTAAACTTGAGAGGTAGAGAGGAAGAAACAGCTCTTGCCTCCTGGGTCACTCCCTAAATGCTCACAATGGCTGAGGCTGGGAGCCAGGAACTCCATCCATGTCTTCCACATGGTGGCAAGAACCCAGTTACACTTGAGCCACCAGCACTGCCTCCCAGTGTCTGTCTTAGCAGGAAGCTGGAGTCAGAGCCAGAGCCAGGCATTGAACCCAGTCACCCTGATGTGGGACCTGGGCCTCTCAATTGGTGTCCCAGCCAAATACCCACCCTTGAGATGTTTCTTGAGGGCCTGCTCTCCTAAATCCAGCCTGTTATAAACCTCTTGATTTCTGTTTACCTTTTGAGCCTATGTTCTAGGCACCCCGGAGCTGATTTGAGGGTGAGCTCTATTTTTATTTTTCTTTCAATATCCCACTGTTCCTATTCTACTGGTCATTCTAAAGCTGCTTGATTAAAAAAAAAAAAAAAAAACCTGTAAATTTTTCCTCAATTTATTGAGCAAACTATTTTCTAGATAAAGACCTTTAAAATCACAGATCTTTTAAATTATACTCTTTGTGTTCAGATTTGTAATACGTTGTTCAAGCTTCCATTCAACTCCAAATAGAAAGAAGCTTTATTTCTGTGGCATATTGGTTCCCCATGCTTCTTAACTTGTTTGTTAGTGTGCACTATGGCCTTTCTCCAGATGAAGGTACAATCTTAGGTCCCAGTGTCTGAAATCTGGCTGCAGAGTAAGCCCCTATAGAAATTTCTCATGGGTCCACATACAGTTCAAAATAAGATAAACAGGAGCTTGGAACAGCTAATCTAATGCCATTTGACTCATCTTCCAATGGCAGTTTAAAAGGTGTAATTCCACAATAAGCATGCTAATTATGATATAATTATCTTCCAAACTGCAGTACTTTGAATGTGAAGATGCACTGAAAACAATAAAAATGATTTTTAAAAAATTTTTTACCAAAATATTTGTTTTATTGTATTGGTGAACTTGTTAAATAATTCTGTTCAAATACCTCAAACATGAAATTCTGAAAAATTAAAAAAAAAACTTAGATTCTCAAAATCTGACAAAGGGTCAGGCACTTAGCCTGGTGGTTAAGATGCTGATATCTCATATTGGAGTGCCTGGATTTAATTATCCCCTCTGGCTCCTGTTTCTAGTTCCCTACTAATGTGGACTCTGGGAGGCAGAAGTAATTGGGTTCTGTAGGAAACCTGGAATGAGTTCCCAGCTCCTGGCTTTGGTCCCCTTACCCAAAGCTGTTGTGGGCATCTGGGGAGTAAACCAATGGATGGGAGATTTCTCTGTTTTTTTCTCTCAAACAAATAAATAAAAATGAAAAAATAAAAAAGACATGCTGGGATTCATTGTTAATCAAATAAATGAAAAGAATTTTTTAAAGATGTATTTATTTGAAAGGCAGATTTAGAGAAGATAGGGAGAAACACAGAGAGAAAGAGATCTTCCATCTACTGGTTCACCACCACCCCCACAAATGGCTGTAACAGCTGGGGCTGGGCCAAGCCAGAGCCAGGAGCTTCATCTGGGTCTTCCACACAGGTTCAGGGGCTAAGGACTTGGACCAGCTTCACTGCTTTCCCAGGTGTGTTAGCAGGGAGCTGGATGGAAGTGGAGTAGCTGGGACTTGAATTTGTGCCTTTATGGGATGTTAGCATTGCAGGCGGCAGCTTAACTCACTACACCACAGTACAGGTCCCAGAAATGCAAATTATAAGAACCCTAAACCTGACAGAAATAAGAAAAAATTACTGATCAATATCCCCTCCTGAACATAAGGTGTAAGGATTCTATACAAAATTTTATTATTTTATTTTAAAGATTTATTTATTTATTTGAAAGTTACACAGAGAAGAAGGAGAGAGAGAGAGAGATATCTTCTATCCGCTGGTTTACTCCTGAATTGGCCACAATGGCCGGAGCTGTGCTGATCCGAAGCCAGGAGCTTCTTCCGGGTCTCCCACATGGGTGCAGGGGCCCAAGGACTTGGGCCATTTTCTACTGCTTTCCCACGCCATAGCAGAAAGCTGGATTGGAAGTGGAACAGCTGGGTCTGGAACTGGCGCCCATATGGGATGCCAGCACTTCAGGCCAAGGCTTTAACCTGCTGGGCCACAGTGCCAGCCCCCTCTATACAAAATTTTAGCAAAATGAACCAAAGGTTCTATACAAAATTTTAGCAAAAAGAACCAAAGGCTCTATTATTTCCAAGAATAATAATAATAATAAATGGTTCAACATTTCAAAAATCAATGTAACTGATTTGAAATCAGTCAATGTAGTTCACCATATTAACACATCAAAAAGTAAAAACTATATGATCATCTCTATCAGTACAAAAAGAAATTCGATGAAATCCAACATCTGTGTGTGTTTTTTTTTTTTTTTTTTATTTGACAGATAGAGAGACAGAGAGAGGTCTTCCTTCCATTAGTTCACCCCCCTAATGGCCGCTACGGTTGGAGCTATGCTGATCCGAAGCCTGGAGCCAGGTGCTTCCTCCTGGTCTTCCATGTGGGTGCAGGGGCCTAAGCACTCAGGCAATCCTCCACTGCCCTCCCAGGCCAGAGCAGAGAGCTGGACTGGAAGAGGAGCAACCAGGACTAGAACCCGGCGCCCATATGGGATGCTGGCGTCACAGGTGGAGGATTAACCAAGTGAGCCATGGCACTGGCCCCCAACATCTATTTTTTTTTATGTACAAAAACGTAGCATGGCTTTTCATAGTGCTGATGTCTTGGAGAATCCATTCAGGGAAAATGACAGTCCAACTTAACAAAGCCGATATCCTTCGTGTACTGATGGAAACACTGGCAGCATATGTAAAGCCCGTATTTCCAGGTCAGACCATGTCGGTTTGACAGACACGGCAAGAGCCGGAACCCTGGCTGAATTTTCACAGGTGGCTCCAGTAGAGCTGCCGGTGGCCCATCTTGCTTTCAGGAATGCAACAAGGCAAAAGGCCAACATCTATTCTTGATTTAAAAAAAAAAAAACAAAAAAAAAAAACCACAAACTATGAATAGGTGGAAACTGTCTTAATTTGACAAAGAACAGGTAAATCCTGTGGCCAATATCACAGCTAATGATGAAAGACCGTGCTTTTCAGCTAGGATCAGGAACAAGACCAGCATGCTCACCCTCACTGCTCTGTCCCACTTTGTACTGGACGGCTTTGTCAGTGCAATAAAGCTAGCTAGGCAGACAGACTGGAAAAGAAAAAGTGAAAATGGCCTTTTTACAGTTGACATATTCTTATGTGTAGAAAAATCTGATGGGATCGATAAAAAAGCTGTCAGAACTATTGAGTTTAACAGGGTTTCAGGGTAAATATATAAATAAAAATCTATTGTGTTGTACATACTAGCAATGAACCATTGGAAATTGAAATTCCAAAAAATACTATTTATAACAACCAAAATTTCAGAAAAGATACACAAGACCTGAACATGAGGCCGGCGCCGTGGCTCAACAGGCTAATCCTCCGCCTCACGGTGCCGGCACACCGGGTTCTAGTCCCGGTCGGGGCACCGGATTCTGTCCCGGTTGCCCCTCTTCCAGGCCAGCCCTCTGCTGTGGCCCAGGAGTGCAGTGGAGGATGGCCCAGGTGCTTGGGCCCTGCACCCCATGGGGAAACCAGGAAAAGCACCTGGCTCCTGGCTCCTGCCATCGGACGAGCGCGGTGCGCCGGCTGCAGCGCGCCGACCGCGGCGGCCATTGGAGGGTGAACCAACGGCAAAGGAAGACCTTTCTCTCTGTCTCTCTCTCTCACTGTCCACTCTGCCTGTAAAAAAAAAAAAAAAAAAAGAAAAAAAAAGAAAAAGAAAAAAAAAAACCTGAACATGAGAAACTATACAGTATTGCTTAAGGAAATTAAAAATCACCTAAATAAATGAAGAAATACAGCCTACTCTTGGAACAGGTTATGTTGTTATGATGTCATTTATATGTTCGCTATAATTCTATTCAAGATCTTAGCTAACTTTTTTGTAGAGATTTACAAACAGGTTCTAAAATTCATATAAAAACATAAGTATGTAGAACAGCTAAAACAATCTTGAAAAAGAAGTTGGAAGATTGGCCGGCACCGTGGCTCAACAGGCTAATCCTCCGCCTTGCGGCGCCGGCACACCGGGTTCTAGTCCCGGTCGGGGCACCGGATTCTGTCCCGGTTGCCCCTCTTCCAGGCCAGCCCTCTGCTGTGGCCCGGGAGTGCAGTGGAGGATGGCCCAGGTGCTTGGGCCCTGCACCCCATGGGAGACCAGGAAAAGCACCTAGCACCTGGCTCCTGCCATCGGGTGGGCGCAGCGCGCCGTTTGCGGCGGCCATTGGAGGGTGAACCAACGGCAAAGGAAGACCTTTCTCTCTGTCTCTCTCTCTCACTGTCCACTCTGCCTGTCACAAAAAAAAAAAAAAAGAAGAAGAAGTTGGAAGATTGTTAGCAATAGCTCTCCTCAAGACTTATTAAAAAGCTACAGTAATCAAGACTATGGTACTCCTATTAAGATACATAAATAAAATGAAAGAACAGAGTCCAGCGACAGACATGCACACCCAGGACAACCGATTTTGACAAAAGTATAAAGTCATTCCAATGGAAAAAAAAGGATAATCTTTTATTTATTTATTTTTAAATGATTTATTTATTTGTGAGAAAGAGATATCTTCCATCTGTTGGTTTATTCTGCAAATGCCTGCAACAACCAGGGCTGGACCAGGCCAAAAGCAGGAGTCTCCCACTAGGGTGGCAGGAACCCAGGTACTTGGGTCATCATACGCTGCCTCCCAGGCACATTAGCAGGAAGCTGGATCAGAAGCATAGAGCAGATGGAATTCAAATCAGCCACCCTGTTATGGGATGATGGCTTCCCAAGTGGCCGCTCAACCTGCTGTGCCACAGTTCCTACCCCAGGAAAAGTCTTTTTTAGTTTAGTTTTTTTTTTTTTTTAAAGATTATTTATTTATTTGAAAGGCAGAGTTACAGAGAGGCAGAGAGCGAGACAGAGAGAGAGAGAGATCGAGATCTTCCCCAAATGGCCACCATGGCCTAAGCTGGGCTGATGTGAAGCCAGAAGCCAGGAGTTTCTTCTGGGACTCCCATGTGGGTGCAGGGGCCCAGGGACTTGGGCCATCTTCTGTTTTTCCAGGCCATAGCAAAGAGCTGGGTCAGAAGTGGAGCAGCTGGGATTTGAATCTACACCCATATGGGATGCTGACACTGCAGGTAACTTTACCTACTACACCACAGTACCAGCTCTGGGAAAGACTTTTTAATAACTGGTGCTAGAACAATTGGATATCTATGTACAAATATATGAATTTGAATACATACTTTATTTAAAAAAAATTTATTTAAAAGAGTCACAGAGAGAGGTAGAGACAGAGAGAGAAAGGTTTCCCATCCACTGGCTCACTCCCCAGATGGCCACAATGGCCGGAGCTGAGCCAATCTGAAGTCAGGAGCCAGGAGCTTCTTCTGGGTCTCCCATGTGGGCGTAGGGGCCCAGGGGCTTAGGCCGTCTTCTACTGCTTTTGCAGGCCATAGCAGAGAGCTGGATCGGAAGAGGAACAGCCAGGACTAGAACCAGTGCCCATATGGGATGCTGGTGCTTCAGGCAGTGGCTCCATAGCGCCGGCCCCTGAATACATACTTTAAACTACATACAGAAATTAATTCAAGTGGATTGTGAACCTTAATGTAAAACCTAAAACTATAAAACTTGTAAAAAAAAAAAAAACCATAGAAAGCCTTTGTTACCTTGAGTTATGTAAAGATGTCTTAGCTATCACTCCAAAAGCTTCCATAAATTAAAAAATTTGATAAATTGAACTTTATGAAAAGTAAAAGCTTTCTGTTGCGCTTCATGGTAATAAAAGGTAAACTACAGGAGTGGGTGTTTGGCACCGTGGTTAAGACACCACTTGGAGCACATGTCCCACATTGGAGTGCTAGGTTTGAACTCTAGCCCCATTCCCAATTGCAGCTTCCTGCTAATGCACACCCTGTGAGGCAGCAAGTGATGGCTCACGTAGTTGGGTCTCTTCCACCCATGTGAGAAACCTAGACTGACTTCCCAGATCCTGGCTTTGGCCTGGCCCAGGTCTGACTGTTGTGTGATAGTGGATGGTCAATCTGTCTTTGTTTCTGTCTCTGCCTTCCAAAAGAATGAACTAAATAAATTAAAACAAGATGAGTCAGGGCCGGCGCCATGGCATAGTAGGTTAATCCTCCACCTGTGGCACCTGCATCCTATGTGGGTGTTGGTTCTAGTCCCAGCTGTTCCTCTTCCAATCCAGCTCTCTGCTATGGCCTGGGAAAGCAATAGAAGATGGCCCAGGTCCTTGGGCCCCTGTACCCATGTGGGAGACCTGGAAGAAGCTCCTGGCTCCTGGCTTTGATCAGCGCAGCTCTGGCTGTTGTGGCCACCTGGGGAGTGAACCAGCAGAAGGAAGACCTTTCTCTCTGTTTCTTCCTCTCGCTGTCTTTAACTCTACTTCTCAAATAAATAAATAAAATCTTAAAAAAAAAAAAAAACAAGATGAGTCATAGACTAGGAGAAATATTTGAAATTCATTTATCTAATAAATAACTCTTAAAATACAGTAATATGAAAACTACCCAATTCTTCTAGAATTTTTAAAATTTATTTGAGAGACCAGCGCTGTGGCATAGTGGATAAAGCCACTGCCTGCAGTGCTGACATTCCATTTGGGTGCTAGTTCGAGTCCCAGCTCCTCCACTTATGATCTAGCACTTTGCTATGGCCTGGGAAAGTAGTAGAAGATAGCCCAAGTGCTTGGACCCCTGCACCTGTGGGGAAACCCAGAGGAAGCTCCTGGCTCCTGGCTTCAGATCAGCACAGCTAAGGCCATTGCAGCCATCTGGGGAGTGAACCAGCAGATGGAAGAACTCTCTCTCTCTCTCTCTCTTTCTTTCTCTGTCTTTGCTTCTCTGTAACTCTGACTTTCAAATAAATAAATATTTAAAAAATTATTTGAGAGGGGCTGGTGCTGTGGCATAGTGGGTAAAGCTGCAGCCTGAAGCCCTGACATCCCATATGGGTGTCAGTTCAAGACCTGGCTACTCCACTTCCTGTGCAGTTCGCTGCTAATATGCCTGGGAAAACAACAGCAGATGACACAGTGCTTAGGACCCCTGCACCCACATAGGAGACCTGGAAGAAGCTCCTGGCTCCAAATTGGCCCAGCTCTGGCCATTGTGGCCATTTGGAGAGTGAGTCAATGGATGGAAGAGTTTACTGTCTCTCTCTTTGTCTCTCTGAAACTCTGCCTTTTAAATAAATAAATCTTTTATAAATATGTATTTGAGAGAAGGGATACGGACAGGGAGAGAGAGCAAGTGAGTGAGAGCGCTCCCATTTGCTGGTTTATAGCTGTAATGCCTGCAGTGGGTGGGGCTGGGCTGGGAGGCAAAGCTGGGAGCTGAGAACTTAATCTAGGTCTCCAGTGTGAGTGGCAGGAACCCAATTACTTTTACCCATCATCACTGCTGCTTCTAAGGGTCCACATTAGCAGGAAGATGGAGTCAAGAGCTGGAGCTGGGAATTGAACCCAGGCACTCCAATGTGAGATATGGGTATCTTAGTGTCTTAATTGCTAGGGTAAAGGCACATACCAGAAAATGACCCTGTTCTAAAAAATGTCAAAAGATTTGAACAATCTGCTTCCCCAGTTAGAATGGACAGATGGCAAATAAATATATAAAGAGATGCTCAACACCATTAGTCATTAGAGAAAAGCAAATTAAAATCACAGTGAAATACCACTGCCTATCTGTTAGAATAACTAAAATTTTAAAAAATGACTGTATTAAATGTTGGTCAGATTGTGGAGCAGCTGAACCTGGAATGTAGAAGTGGTATAGCCATTTGGGAAAATAGATTAGTTGTTATTTAAAGGATAAAATTAGTTTATATTTGTATGATCCAGCCTTTCTCTTCCTAAGTATTTACACAAGAGAAAAAAAAGCAACTTTATTTGTGATAACCAGAAACTAAAAACAACACAAATACTCATCAATAGGGATAAACTGATTATATATCCATGATGTGGAATACTACTTAGCAATAAAAGGACATAAACCCTTAAAACATATAGAAGTAATGTCAAATAGCTAAGTTGAATAAAAGAAACCAGAAAAACAGATATTACTCCCTTTACATAAAATTCTTGAAAATACAGAATTTGAGAACATGCAAACCACACAGAGAGATCAGTGGTTATGTGGGGTGGGGAGGAGCATGATAGAGGGGTTACCAAGGGACACTAAGAGATTTGAGGATGATATGTTTGTTCTTTGTCCTGATTTAATCTTTTCATAAAATTGTGAACTTTCAAATTGCATTTTGAAAACCAATTTGACATTATCCTTAATAGACTCATCTTTGCAGACTACAGTGTTTTTAAATTAAGATAAAATTCACATACTATTGTAACTTGCCCATTTGTAATGTATACAATTCAGTAGATTTTGCATATTTACAGAGCTGTACAACCATTACCACTAATTCTAGAGCCTTTTCATCTTCCCCAGATGAAACCCCGTTCCCATTAGTAACCTCCACTTACTGCTTCACAATTTCCCCAGCCCAGGCAACCATTGATCTGTTTTCTGTCTCTGTGGATTTGCCTGTGTAGGACATTTGTTGTAAATGGCATCACACAGTATGTGACCTTTTGTGACTGACTCTTTTCCACTTAACAGTGTTCCAAGGTTCATCTCTGTTGTCTCATGAATCAGTTCTTCATTTCCTTTTATGACTGTATAATGTTATGTTGAATGGGCATACCACATTTTGTTTATCCGTTAGCTAATGGACATTTGGGTTGATATACTTTTTTGCTGTTATGAATATTTTTATGCAATTTTTTTGTTCAGTCGAATGTTTTCAGTTCTCTTGACTATATAATTAGAAGTGAAATTGCTGAGTCATACGGTAACGTTAACTTTTTGAGGAACTGTCTGTATTTAAAAGAGGTGCTGATGCAATCATGTTTAGCTCAGAGCGATTTCTGCTAAATGGAAGACTTTGACCATCCTGGTTTTGAAATCAGAACTGTTGTCTTTTTACTCTATTTAGAGAACTATTTTGGTTTTTATTTTCTTCTTTTTTTGAAGTAGGTAGATTTTTCAAAAATATTTTATTTATTTATTTGAGAGGTAGAGTTATAGTCAGAGGGAGAGACAAAGAGAGGAACAGAGAGAGAGAAAGATTTTCCATCCACAGATTCACTCCCCAAATGGCTGCAATGGCTGGAGCCAGGCCAATCCAAAGCCAGAAGCCAGGAGCTTCTTCCGGGTCTCTCATGTGGGAGCAGGGGCCCAAGCACCTGGGTATCTTCTACTGCTTTTCCAGATCATGGCAGAGAGTTTGATAGGAAGAGGGGGACTGGAGCCCACATGGGATGCCAGCACCACAGTACTGGCCTCATTATTTTGGTTTTTCAAGGCAAAACTTTTTGAATAAACTATCTCTATGATTACTTTGGATATTTTATCAAAACTCTGTGATAGAGTTCCCTGTTACTTTTTGCTAATGTGAATCATGTCCTGAATACCCAGTTTTGCTGTGTGAGCTATTTCTCTTAGGCTTGTCTAAGTCTACTGAGAAACAGATGACCTGAAGCTATTTTATCCTTAGTGTTGATTTGATAAACTTGTGAAGTGTGCTTTTTTATTCTGTGTTCTATGACCACGGTATTCTGTTATTTGGGGATAAAAATAGGCTACAAATATCCTGATTGTTACTATTTGTTTGCATTAATTTGCACTGTCTGAACAAATAGTTAGATGCCTCATGGTAAGTTTGAAGCTGTTTCTAAGCTTAAAACCTTCAAAATTTTTATGTACCATTAGGTTTGATGACAATTTAAAGTCATCTAAAGAATGTATATTATCCAAATAGATTATTTTTTTTTTAAGATTTATTAATTTGAAAGGCAGAGTTATGCAGAGGCAGAGAAAGAGAGAGGTCTTCCATCCATTGGTTCACTCCCCAAATGCCCACAACAGTCCAGGTGGACCAGGCTGAAGTCAGGAGCCTGGAACTCAGTCTGGGACTCCCACCTGGGTGGCAGGGGCCCAAGTGTTTGGGTCATCACCTCATGTCTTCCATGGTGTAGTTTCTTCTGGAAGTAGCAAAGCTGGGACTGGCACTGACACTGGCACTCTGACAGGAGATACTGGTGTCCCATGGAATGTCTTCTTTTTTTTTTTTTTTTTTTTGAGAGGTAGAGTTAGACAGTGAGAGAGAGAGACAGAGAGAAAGGTCTTCCTTCCATTGGTTCACCCCCCAAATGGCTGCTATGGCCACACGTTGCGCTGATCCGAAGCCAGGAGCCAGGTGCTTCCTCCAGGTCTCCCATGCGGGTGCAGGGCCCAAGCACTGCTTTTCTGGGCCACAATAGAGAGCTGGACTAGCACCCAGTGCCCTTATGGGATACCAGCGGTGCAGGCGGCGGATTAACCAAGTGAGCCACGGCGCCGGCGCTTTTTAAATAATATTTTTTGACAATGTAAAAGCAAAGTCATCTCAGTCAATGTAGGAAAAATATTTGATTCAATTTGTTATTAATTCACAACAGTAAACAGTAAACTAGGAATAGAAGGAAACTGGTATCAAATGAAAAGTATTTATAAAAATCCTAGTGTAAAACATAATATTTAATGATGAAATGCCAGTCATATTTCCTTTAAAATCAGGTGCAGAAGTGGAGTGCCTGCTGTCATTGATGCCTTGCAGTATTATATTGCAGATTCTGGCTAGTGCAGTTAGATAAGAAATGTAAATATAAGAATTGGGAAGGAAATTGGAAGGGGAGAGGGAGTGAGAAAGGTGAGGGTTGTGGGTGGGAGGGAAGTTATGGGGAGGGGGAAGCCATTGTAATCCATAAGCTGTACTTTGGAAATTTATATTCATTAAATAAAAGCTTTAAAAAAAAGGATTGGGAAGGAAATAAAATATTGACTTTCTCAGATGATATGATTATATATGCTTTTGGATTAGAATTACTAAGAGGTCAGAAAATTTTCTGTACCTTAAACTCAATATATAAAAGATCAGTTCTGTTACTAGCAGTTAACTATTAAAACAGAATTAGTGGGGTGAGAGGGGTTGGCACCGTGCCGTAGCAGGTAAAAGCCTGCAGTGGGGCATCCCATATGGGTGCCAGTTCGAGTCCCAGCTGCTTCACTCCTTTCCAGCTCTCTGCTATGGCCTGGAAAAGCTGTAAAAGATGGCTCAAGTCCTTGGGCCCCTGCACCAGCATAGGAGGCCTGGAGGACGCTCCAGGCTCTTGGCTTCAGATCAGCCTAGCTCTGGCTGTTGGTGGCCAGTTGGGGAGTGAACCAGCGGATGGAAGACCTCTCTCTCTCTGTCTCTGCCTCCCAAATAAATAAATAAATCTTGAAACAACAACAACAAAAAAGAATTAATGGGGCCAGCAGTGTGGCGTAGCGGATAAAGCTGTTGCCTCTGGCTGCAGCATACCATATGGAAGCCGCTTCAAATTCCGGCTGCTCCTCTTCCTATGCAGCTCTCTGCCAAGGCCTGAGAAAGCAGAGAAGATGGCCCAAGTCCTTGGTCCCCTGCACCTGCAGGGGAGACTCAGAAGAAGCTTCTGGCTTCTGATCAGCTCAGCTCTAGCCATTGTGGCTGTTTGGGGAGTGAATCAGCAGATGGAACACCTTTCTTTCTGGCTCTACCTCTCTCTGTAACTCTACCTCTCAAATAAATATATAAGTACATCTTTTTAAAAAAGCAGAATTAAAAAGCACCATTTACCATTTGTAACAAAAAGAGAGCAACAACAAAATAATCTAACAAAAGTTTAACCAAATAAAGGTGCTGGGACAATTTTGGTTATCTGCATGGAGAACAAATTAAATTGAATTCCTGTATTAGGCCATACAAACAATTAGTTTTAGGTAGATTAAAGATGTATATGTATAAGACAAAACTTTAAAACTTATTTGTAAGGGCTGGCACTGTGGTATAGTGGGTAAGGCCACCATCTCCAGTGCCGGCATCCCATATGGGCACTGGTTTGAGTCCTGGCTGCTCCTCTTCCGAACCAGCTCTCTGCTATAGCCTGAGAAAGTAGTAGAAGATGGCCCAAGTCCTTGGGCCCCTGCACCTGTGTGGGAAACCCAGAAGTGGCTCCTGAATCCTGGCTTTGGATCAGCGCAGCTCTGGTCATTGCAACCAATTGGGGAGTGAAGCAGCAGATGGAAGTCTTCTCTCTCCTTCTCTGTGTAACTCTGATTTTCAAATAAATAAATAAATAAAAATTTTAGTGGCTTTGTGCTAGGAAGAGATTTCTTAAGACCCCAGAAAGCACAATTCAAAGGAAAAATGGATTTAACTACATTAAAATTAAAATTTGAGAGCCTACAGAAAATACATGAAGCACAATTAGAAGCTACTCGTAACACATGTGGCTGACAAAAGGTTAGTATCCAAAGTACATGGAGAACTGTTACAAATTAATTGTAAAGTCAGTTTCATAGGAAAAGACATTTCTGAAAGGGAAGAAATGTGAATGGTGAATCTGTGAAAAGATGTTTAGCTTTGCTTGTAGAAGGGAGAGCTACTGAAACCACAGTAAAAGGGTGATGTCAGTTAAAATGGCCAAGTAGGGACCTGTAGGAGCTGTCCCTCTGAAAAAACACCAAAAATCTTGGCAAAAACCGTCAGTCAAGCTTATCAGAGCTCTGGAAGACAAAGGTTTACAGCTACTAAGGAAGGAGCTGAAAGGGGTGAAGCAGGGGGAGTCTACCCAGAATTCTAAATCCAGTGAAACACACTTCAGGAGTGATGGAGAAATCAAGACAGACCTGGGTGAACATTAACCAATGGAGTTCATTACTGACAGACATGTCCTGCGCGAAATACTAGAGGGAGACGTCCAGGCACACCACACACCTACATATATTTGCTGGCATAGGGCCGAGAAATGCCCATCTTAAATAAAACCTCTGATTGGTTCTTACATACCAAAAATAAAAACTCCACAATGCAGTAACATTCTCTATCCTCTATCCACTAGATTATTACAAACTGAAAAAGGAAGGAAAAAAAAAAAAAAAAAGAAGGCCCAGGATGTGGCACAGTAAATGGTACAGCTACCTTGGAAAATATTGTGGCATTACCTAGTAAATTCAGAAATATGAAGTAGGGGGGCCGGTGCTGTGGCACAGCAGGTAAAGCCGCCGCCTGCAGCACTGGCATCCCATATGGGCACCAGTTTGAGTCCTAGCTGTTCCACTTCCAATCCAGCTCTTTGTTATGGCCTGGAAAAGCAGTAGAAAATTGCTGAAGTCCTTGGACCCCTGCACCCGCGTGGGAGACCTGGAAGAAGCTCCTGGCTCCTGGCTCCTGGCTCCTGGCTCCTGGTTCCTGGCTTCAGATCAGCACAGCTCTGGCCGTTACTGCCATCTAGGAAGTGAATCAGTGGATGGAAGACTGACTTTTTCTTTCTCTCTCTCCCTCTCTCTCTCTCTCTCTCTCTCTCTCTGCCTCTCCTCTTTCTATGTAACTCTGACTTTCAGATAAATAAATAAATCTTTAAAAAAGAACATGCAGTAGCTTTGCAGACCACTCAGAGAAACTCTGCAACAGAAGACACATCAATAGTGTTCACAGCAGCTGTTTTTAAAGACAGAAAACTGGAAATAATCCAAATGTTTATTGATAGAAATAACAAACTTTTACGTTTGACCTAAAAGCAAAAGCAAATTGATAATGACTGTTATTTAGTTGGTGGATAGAGTACTTGAATATTGTTCTCTAGATTTCTTGAGATATCTAGAGTACAAATAAGTATAATTTATTTTAAATGCCATTCACTGCCCCACCACCACCATTTTTACTCTTTGCGTAGTGATTCTTCTGTCAAATCAACACCACTTGCACTTTCCCTACCCTCCTGCCTATTTAGTGGTGAAAATATGTATAACAGAATGCTTTTATCAGTCATTCTCTCTCCCTTTTTTAAAGATTATTTTATTTGAAAAAGAGAGTTATAGGGAGAGAGAAGGAGAGAGATCTTCCATCTACTAGTTCATTCCCCAAATGGTTGCAATGGCCAGAGTGGGCCTGTCTGAAGCCAGGAGCTTCATCTGGATCTCCCGCATGGGTGCAGGAGCCCAAGCACTTGGGCCATTTTCCACTGCTTTCCCAGGCGCATCAGCAGGGAGTCTGATTGAAAGTGGAGCGGCGGGGACGCGAGCTGATGCCCATATAAGATGCTGACATAGCTGCATCTCTGATGTAGGTACAAAATCAAGAGGGATAGTTTATAGATATCTATCTTCCCTTTGAGGTGGCAGTACTTTTTTTTACGGTGTATAAATGTTTATTTAAATCCTAGGTTATTCTATAGTGGGAATATGGATGTCATTTGTGACAAAATACAAAGTTATAAGGTTTATCTGAATGGCTGGTTATGCTTAGGATAGAAGTCTGTGATCATCTTTTGCTCATGTTTGTATTTTAGTCAGAGACATGTGGATATGAGCTAAGTGTTCAGGGATGATTCCAGCTATTGACTTGCTGCTTATATATGAAGAAAATTAAGTTTCTCAGTTTTTTTTCCGTGTATATGTACTTCAAAGACATCTGTTTGCTTGAAATTGAGGAAACATACTTTATTATTTTGGAGCTGCAAAGTGTTCAAAGTTATTTCTCTCTCTCCTATCTCTTCCTCATTTGTCCTAACATGTGATTTATTTCTGGTTTTACCAGCTCTGGGACCATTTGGATCACACGATGTTTTTCCAAGATTTTAGACCATTTCTAAGTAGCAATCCACTGGACCAAGATAATAGAGCCAATGAGAGGGGTCACCAAACCCACACTGACTTCTGGGGACCAAGCCGGCCTCCTCGGCTGCCAATGACACGGAGATACAGATCTCGGGGAAGTACTCGCCCTGACAGATCACCAGCTATTGAAGGGTGAGTGGTTTTGAAGTTCCTTGTAAGAGTGCTTTCAGGGGCCGATGTTGGGGTGCAGCAGGTTAAGCTGCCTTCAGTGTCTGAGTGTTCGTGGTGTCAGTGTCCTAGCTACTCTGCTTCTGATCCAGCTTCCTGCTGATGCACCTGGGAAGGCAGCAGAGGGTGGCCCAAGTGCTTCTGCCCCTGCACCCACCTGAGATATAGAATGGTACTCCTGATGCCTGACTCAGCACTACCTGTTGTGAACCAGCAGATGGGTCATCTTTCAATCTCTCTTCCCCTACCCCCAAATAAATCAATTCTTTCTTTTAAAGAGAACTTTCAATGAAGGACATGTTGGTGTAATTGAATCCATACAAGATTCTTGTACTTAATACCTTTGTAGAGCTAGATGGACAAGATGAAAATTCAGCTGAATTGAATGTCTAATATGAGCTAAGTGTTAAGAAACTGGTCTAGCTATTGGCTTGCTAGTTTCTATATAAAAATATATATTTCCTAATTTATAATTTTTTTCTTATGTGTATACTTCAAACACCTCTCTTTTCTATGAAACTGTGGAAATGTATTTTATTATTTGGAACTGCCTACTACCAGTTAATGATGATTAAATAAAGGATTGTAACACTAATGTTACAGGTCTTTGATTAACTTTTTTTTTTTTTTAAAGATTTTATTTATTTATTTGAGAGGTTGAGTTATACACAGAGAAAGGGAGACAGAGAGGAAGGTCTTCCAGCTGCTGGTTCACACCCCAAATGGCTGCAACTGCCGGAGCTGTGCTGATCTGAAGCCAGGAGACAGGTGCTTCTTCCGGGTCTCCCATGCTGGTGCAGGGATCCAAGCACTTGGGCCATCTTCTACTGCTTTTCCATGCCACAGCAGAGAGCTGGATCAGAAATGGAGCAGCCAGGACTTGAACCGGAGACCATAGGATCATAGCACTGCAGGTGGCGGCTTTACCCACCACAGCGCCAGCCCCTCCTCACCTATTTCTTACAGGATTTTGTTTCATTCATTTTCTACTTTTTGCTCCCTTTCCCCCTTTATGCCACCTCAGCTACCTGTTTACCCTTTAGCTCTGTGGTTTTTAAACCTGGCTGAGCATTAGCATCTTTGAAAATTGTTTTTAAAAATACTGATATGTGGATCCTACCCCCTAGGGATTATAATTTAATTAGTCTGGTTTAAGGTCTAGAATTAGTAATGTTTTAAAGCTCCTAAAGTTATTCTTACTGTAGCTAGGGTTAAAAACCACTGTTCCAGTTATTACCAGCTCTCATTCCTTTTTGGTAAAAAAATTTTTAGAAGATTTATTTATTTGAAAGGCAGAGTGACAGAGAGGAAGAGACAGATTTGTAGACAGTAAATTTGCTGGTTTACTGCTCACATGGCTTCAACAGCCGGGTCTGGGCCAGGCAGACCAGGAGCCAGGAATTCCATACTAGTCTCCCACATGGCTGGCAGAGTTCTTAGTATTTTGGCCACCTTCCACTGCCTTCCGAGGTATGCTAGCAGGAGGCTGGATTGGAAGCAGAATAGCCGGGACTCAACTTTGATATGGGATGCCCATGTCACAAAATACAACTGTGCTTGGTTTGTGTACTTTCTCATTTCTTCTATTCTTTTACCTACTCTAGTAAGTCCCTCCTTTGATGAAAATTGCTGATGACTTCTTCTTTATTATTTATTTTTTAGATTTATTTTATTTATTTGAAAGGCAGTTACAGAGAGGAAGGGAAATACAGAAAGAGAGAAATCTTCCATTCACTAGTTTGCTCCCCAAATGGCTGCAGTGGCTAGGACTGGGCCAGACTGAAGTCAGGAGCCAAGAGCTTCTTCCTGGTTTCCAACATGGGTGGCAGACCATCCTCTGCTGCTTTTCTTAGGCCATTAGCAGAGAGCTGGATTGAAAGTGGAGCAGCCAGGATATGAACCAGTGCCCACATGGGATGCCAGTGCCGCAGGTGGTGACTTTACCTGCTGTGCTACAATGCTGCCCCCACCTCTTCTTTTTTGATTAATGCATAATCTTTGAGAGTGAGTGAAGATCTGATTCTCTAATGGTTTTTCACCTGATGGTATTTGCACTCACTGATGAATCTTACCTTAATTATTACTTTATTGACTGTAGGAAATTTTACATAGTTTCTATGATTCCTTCTACAGATATTAGGCATTCTTCTATTAAAAATTTTTTTCTCATCTCCCTGCCCTACTTTGTTTATTAACTTATTTATTTTTAGCATGAACTCCTGGATTTTGTTTTAATCAGTGTTCATTTTGATGCTTGAATGGTCCAAATTTGTCCAAAGTAATTAGAGCTAAATGTTTTAGACAGCAGCTCCTGTCCAGAGCCTTTAAATTAATGAGAGCTGGGGTGTCAGAGAAGGAGATCAGATGAGGTTGAATGTCTCTGATTGTTAGCTGATAATTTCTGGCCTATCAGACACATGTGTTTTCTGTTGGAGTCCCTTTAATGGAAATAAAATACTTTCAAGTGAGGGCTGGTGTTGCAGCATGGCGGGTTAGGCTGCAGCTTGCAATGCCAGCATCCCCTGTCAGAGTGCCAGCCCTGGCAACTTCTCTTCCATTCCAACTTTCTGCTAATGGGCCTGGAAAAACATAGACGATGGCCCAAGTATTTGGGCGTCTGCTGCCTTCGTGGGAGACCCAGTTGGAGTTCCTGACTTGTGGTCTTGACCTGGCCTAGACCTGGCTGTTGTGGCCGTTTGGGGAGGGAACCTGCAGACGGAAGATTGATTTCTCTCTTGTCACTCTGCCTTCCAACTAAATAAATATATCTGTAAAAAGAGATACTTTGGAAATTTCTTGGTTGCCAAATAAGAATGTGGAGAATTAACCTAATTTGTCCTATGTGAATGCTTAAGAACACGGTATGAGTACCCTTGGGCAGTCATACATTCTGACTGCAATCTAAGAAAAAAGGAGAAGGTAACACATGTACCAAATACATAGAATTTTCCAGATATTAGCCCTATATATTCTTGTTACAGAGCCCTTGCCCTGCATCAGGTAAAAAGCTAAAGTAGAAAGGGGTTGAATTTTGTTTTTGGTTTTTTTTTTTTTTTTTTTATAATCCAAAGCCAGGAGCCAGGTGCTTCTCCTGGTCTCCCATGGGGTGCAGGGCCCAAGCACTTGGGCCATCCTCCACTGCACTCCTGGGCCACAGCAGAGAGCTGGCCTGGAAGAGGGACAACAGGGACAGAATCCGGTGCCCCGACCGGGACTAGAACCCGGTGTGCCGGCGCCACAAGGCGTAGGATTAGCCTAGTGAGCGGTGGCTCCGGCGAAAGGGGTTAAATTTTAAAATCACTTGTTAAAAAAAAAATTCCTTGTCAGGCTGATACTAATTACCCCTTTGACCAGTAGCAAAGAGTAGGAGAGAAACTCAAGCTTCCTTCCCTTACATGTCCTTTACCAATAATCATATTAGGGTAGTAACATGCAAGTTACATATAGCCTGATTGAATGGAGGTTTACACAGGAGGTTTTTTTTACACAGAACAGAAGTCTGCAGGAAGGTAGCAGCATTTCAGTGTCTCAGTTCTATCAGAGGTGCATCTCCATGACTCTCCTGGTCTTCCTCTCGTACTTATTGTCTTAGGGGCTCAGGTGGGGAGAAAGGGGAAAGACATAGCCCTAGCTTATTTATCCCATTTTTCTAAGGAAATCAAAACCTTTTCTTCGGCCCCACTGCTATTCCATACCCCTGCCAAGGAAGTTCCACTCACTGAGCTCTGTAGTGCACACGTGCTCCTTGCTTGAGCTTTAAGGAAAACTCCGAAAGCATGGGTTTGGTTTTATATCCTGTTTAGTGGGAGCTGGCAAGGGAGAATGAAATGTCTGATAATTAGCTATTTTTTTTTACACTGATAGGCATTCACAGTTTATGTCCTAATAATTAGCTATTATATTATCTTTTTCAACTAATGGACTAATGGCATGCCAGTTTAGATTAACTGTAACATAGAGTTAATATTTATTTCATATTAAGCAATGTTTTAGCAGTCTTCTGAAGATTTTTATCTTACCATAACTTACAAAATATATTTTGTTTGGGTTGACACTGTGGCACAGTGGGTTAAAGCCAAGGCCTGCAGCACTGGCATCTCGTATGGGTACCAGTTCCCGTCCTGGCTATGCCACTTCCTTTTTATTTTTTAAAGATTGATTTATTTATTTGAAAGAGTTACACATAGAGAGAAGGAAAGGCAGGCAGAGACAGAGATCTTCCATCTGCTGGTTCACTCTCCAGATGGCTGCAACGACTGGAGCTGCGCCGATTGAAGCCAGGAACCAGGAGCTTCTTCCTGTTCTTCCACACAGGTGCAGGGGCCCAAGTCCTTGGGCCATCTTCTGCTGCTTTCCCAGGCTATGGCAGAGAGTGGGATTGGAAGTAGAGCAGCCAGGTCTTGAACTGGCGCCCATATGGGATGTTGGCACTGCAGGTGGCGGCCTTATCTGCTACGTCACTCTTCTTGCTAGGCACGTATGCAGCAGTGGATGATCATTTGATTTTTTTCTTAGGACTGTGTCAAGATGAAACTGGTTTGTATCCCTGATAGCGATCAGTCTACTTATGTTCTTGCTTGGCTTTTGGAGGTTTCAGTTTAGAGCCTGATGCGTTTTGTGAAGCTTTTCTTCCAGTGGGTCGGGAACTTTAGTCTTGGTTCCATTAGAGTGCTGTAACACTCTGCTCTGTTTTCCCAAGTTCCGCATTCTATATTTGCAGCCAGATGTAGCCTCAGATTTGGGAGATGTTCGGAGGGAAGATGGCTGTGTTGCGCTGTGTGCTGTGTATGCCTCCTGAGCCTTGGCCAGAGGGTCTGGATTTGCTCTCTCTCATTGGTGGTTCACCACCGAGGCTTTGCCCAGGAGGCTGCAGCTTCTGCTCTTGCCCAGCATTAGCAGACGTGGTCGGAGCAGCCAGCTCCTCCCCAGGTCCTCTCTAGAGTCCTGACCTTCTCTTCTCAGTGCTGTGGGAGCTGTCTGCCTTCAAACATATTTCCCAGATCTTCTGAGTTGTTCTAGGTGTTAATGCTCTTCTGCCACTGAGTGCTTTGTCCGACCTGAGAGTGGAACTGTTTCTTTAGGTCAGATTCTAAGCCAAAAAGTGCTGGGTCAGAGGGGAAAACCACTTACACTGATAAGTCACCCTCCTGAAAGACTGTGTCTGTTTTAGTTCCACCAAAGTGCGCCCTGTGCCTGCAGCACACCAGATGTTATCAGTCTTTATCATTCTAGTCTGACAGACAAAAACATGAGAGTTACCTTTCTAAAACTTATGTCTGATTCCCCACTTGGTTAACATTATTTTCATGTAATTATTGGATACTTATATTCTTTAATATTCTTTGCCCAACTTTCCTATTACAGAGTTTAAAAAATATTTAGGAGCTCTTATGTATATATAGTTTAGATGCTAATCTTCTATATATTGCAAACATAAATTTCATTCTATTCTGTCCTTTTTCTTGTTCTTGATAACTATATGGATGTTTTCATTTTAGGATATCAGATATTTAATCTTATATTTCATACTATGCTTAAAAACATTTTAGTCCTATATTTAAAAAATTATTCCTATAATCTTTATTTTCTTTACTTGGTCCTTTTGTGATTATATTAATCAGAATTGTTTTTGGATACAAGAGGTGGAAATCTAGTGTACTGTAACTTTTTAAAAATTAAAATGTTTTGTTCACATAACTAAATGGGCTTTGGTTTATCTTACACTTAACAGAAGCCTTTTAAACTAAATATTTTGTAATGCCCTCTACTAGCTTGATTAGAAATTCATTGATTATAACATGCATTTTAAAAAAATACATATGAGTATATATCCTAATACTCTCTAATATAAAGAAGAAATAAAAATAATTGTAAAAATACTATGTTTTGATATTTATGTTCATAGCCTTGACTATTTTGGTAGACAAAATCAAAAATCAGATGCTTGCCTCCATGTGTGGAATCATTAAGAAGTGATTGCTGCAAAAACCATTGGACAAGAGTATTATACTGACAGTTCATCTCCCATAGAAAACATTGGTATTGTGATTTTACAGAATGGTGAAGGACTCTTGGGAAAGTTCTGGAATAGAAAAAAGTGTGAACTTCTCTTGATTTTTACTTTTTATGGTAAAGATTTATTTATTTATTTGAAAGTTACACAGAGAGAAGGAGAGGTAGAGAGAGAGAGGTCTTCCATCTGCTGATTTACTCCCCTGTTGGTTGCAACAACTGGAGCTGGGCCAGGAGCTTCTTCCGTGTCTCCCATGTGGGTGCAGGGGCCCAAGGACTTGGGCCGTCTTCTGCTGCTTTCCCAGGCCATAGCAGAGAGCTGGATTGGAAGTAGAGCAGCCGGTCTCAAACCAGCGCCCACATGGGATGCTGGTGCTTCAGTCTAGGGTTTTAACCTGCTGTGCCACAGCGCCGACCCCAATTTTCACTTCTACTTGAGATATGTGGATGGATTTTTTTTTCTTCTGTGAGTTGCTAAAATTAAAAATATGTACCACATGGCTGGCGCCGCAGCTCAATAGGCTAATCCTATGACTGCAGCGCTGGCACGCCGGGTTCTAGTCCCGGTTGGGGCACCGGATTCTCTCCCGGTTGCCCCTCTTCCAGGCCAGCTCTCTGTTGTGGCCCAGGAGTGCAGTGGAGGATGGTCCAAGTGCTTGGGCCCTGCACCTGCATGGGAGACTGGGAGAAGCACCTTGCTCTTGGCTTCAGATCAGCGTGGTGCACCGGCCGCAGCGGCCATTGGAGGGTGAACCAATGGCAAAGGAAGACCTTTTTCTCTGTCTGTCCACTCTACCTGTCAAAAAAAAATTATATATATATATATATATATATATATACACACACACATACCACCTCCCTTTCCCACCACGCTCTCCCCCCACATTTAATTTTAAGGCAATTTTATCTTTTTAACCAAAAAAAGCCCATATCAGTGTAAACACTGTATGTATCAACTGAAGATAATCTCATCTTATACTTAATATAAGGGTGAGCATGTGACTGCCAAAGAGGAAGCCGCCAAGAAACAGCAATTGTAGCTGATCAGCTGCTGGTGAGGTGCTCCTCCAACTCCAAGCTTTTGTGTAGGGCCAACTTTAGAGCTTCAAGGAGATAGGATATTTCTTGAACTTGATTAGTACCATTTACTCATTGATCAGTTCAGGCACGTCTGATTTGTTCTTCTTGTCAATAGCAGGCAAGGAGAGTATATTCGTTAGCTATTGTGATATAGCAGATTACCCAGAATTTAGCACCTTACATTCATTATCTCCTATTCCTCAGCAGCAGAAATTGGGAACCGCTGAACTGGGTGGTTCAGGTGGGGGCTCATGAGGTGATAGTAACGTGAGCTGCGGGTGCAGTTACCTGAACACTTAGCTGGGCTTGGCCAAGCTGTTCCAGGACTGCTCCTTCACATGGCTGTTGGCAGGGGGCATCCTTCCTTACCAAGTGGCTTTCTCCCTGGGGCTCCTTGAATGTCGCCAAGGTTTGCCGCTGACTTCTCCCAGGCTGAGTGATCTGAGAGAGAGGAAGGAAGTAGACCATAGTAATGCCTTTCTGTATCAAAATTTTGGAAGCCACATGCTGTCACTTCTGCCATATAGAAGTTTTATCTGCAAGAGGTCATTAAGTCCAGCCCATGATTGAAGGGAAGAGAATTAAATCCTATCTCTTTTTGTTCCTTAGAATTATTTATTTATCTGAAAGTCAGAGTTATAGAGAGACAAAGAGAGGAAGAAGTGATGGGCGCTAGTTCTAGTCCTGGCTGCTCCTCTTCCGATCCAGCTCTCTGCTGTGGCCGGGGAAAGCAGTGGAAGATGGCCCACGTGCTTAGGCCTCTGCACTGGCTTGGGAGACCTGGAAGAAACTTCTGGCTCCTGACTTAAGACTGGCCCAGCCGAGCCATTGTGACCATTTTGGGTGTGAACTAGTGGATAGGGGATCTCTCTCTCTCTCTCTCTCTCTCTCTCTCTCTCTCTCTCTGTAACTCTGCCTTTCAAATAAATAAAATAAATCTTTACAAAAAATTGCTAAGAGAGTAGATTTTAAATGTACTCACAACAAATAAATGTGAAGTAATTCATATGTTAATCAGCTTTATTTAGCCATTCCATACTTTGTTCATATTTTTAAAACATGTTTATGCTGTAAATATGTAAATTTTGTTGTAAAAATAAAAATACAAAACAAAATAAGAAATCACAGAGAAAATAGTGTAGTTAGCTATTGTTGAACTTCAGTAGTAGGAAAAATATAATATTCATGGCTGCCATTGTATTTTGTTTTGTTTTGACAGGCAGAGTTAGAGAGAGAGACAGAGAGAAAGGTCTTCCTTTCCACTGGTTCACCCCCCAAATGGCCACTATGGGTGACTCGCTGCACCAATCCGAAGCCAGGAGCCAGGTGCTTCCTCCTGCTCTCCCAGGCAGGTGCAGGGCCCAAGCACTTGGGCCATCCTCCACTGCCCTTCTGGGCCACAACAGAGAGCTGGAATGGAAGAGGAACAACCGGGACAGGATCCAGCACCCCAACCAGGACTAGAACCCGCAGTGCCAGCGCTGCAGGTGGAAGATTAGCCTAGTGAACCGCGGCACCGGCCTGCCATTGTTATATTCATTGGCCTAATGATAGAGCTAAGGGGGTGAAAAGCGCGTATCATTCAAAGCACAGGTGCGCTGTGAAACAGTTTTCTCCTTTTACTGAGGCTTAGCTCCAGTATCTCTTTGGGTAACAAAGACCAACTCATTAGGATAAAGCAAACATCTGAAAAAGGTGCATGTGCCATTTTAAGGGTTCAGAATGATAAATGCTAAACACGTGTGTGTTTATAGTATAGTCATCTGAACTACCCTTAAAATAAAGTAATTCTCAAATTTAATAAAAAGATCCTTTAAATGATATCTTTTTAAAAGATTTATTTTCTTATGTATATTTATTTGAAAAGCAGTGAGAGAGAAAAACAGAAACAGAGATGTATATTCAATCCACTGGTTCATTTACCAAATAATACAACTGTCAGGTTTGGCCAGGCTAAAGCCAGGAACCCCACTGCGGTCTCCCATCTGGGTGGCCGGGCCCAGATTCTTTATTCTCGGGCGTATTAGCAGGAAACTGGATCAGAAGTGGAATAGCCAGGACTCAAAACAGCATGCCAGCATCACAAATGGAGGCTTCATCCAGTGTGCCACAATATTGGCCCCAAAATGGTCTCTTTAAATAAAGTTTATTGTTTTTTTAAACTTGAAAGGCACAGAGGAGGTGGAAATATAGATATTTTCCACTGCTGGTTTATTACTCAAATGCCCACAATAGCTAGGGCTGGGCCAGGCCACAGTCAGGGGTCAGGAACTCTGTGTGTCCTTTCTGGAAAGCAGGGTCCCAAATACTTGAACTGTCGTTTGCTGCCTCTAAGGAGGTGCGTTAGTAGGAAGCTGGATTGGCTCCACTGGGGATGTGGGGATGTGGGCATCTGAAGTGGTGGCTTAACCTGCTGCACCAGTGCCTACCCCATAAATGATGGTCTTATACAGAAACCTAACATGGGAAGACACCCTGAAATGGAACTACCCTTGTTAAATGGAGATGTGCCAAGAATCTCAGTGGTTCAGCATCCCTCTCAGGCCTTTTTCATACTAGTGCCAGAGATTCCAGGAACGTAATCTGAAAACTCTACAATACCATCAGATCTCGTTCTAACTTTATTCACAAAAATCTAGTAATCCATAAAATAACGGAGCTTAGGAGGGTAGCCCTAATAGCTTACCACCAGGTAGCAGACTGATTTCTAGTGATGCTTACATAATAGTGCAAAGCCATTGAGTTTGGGAAGTATTTGATTAGTCAGCCATGCTGTCTGTAGTGTTTTCTTTCTTTCTTTATTTTTGACAGGCAGAGTGGACAGTGAGAGAGAAAGACAGAGAGAAAGGTCTTCCTTTGCCATTGTTTCACCCTCCAATGGCCACTGTGGCTGGCGCGCTGCAGCCGGCACACCGTGCTGATCCAATGGCAGGAGCCAGGTGCTTATCCTGGTCTCCCGTGCTGGTGCAGGGCTCAAGCACTTGGGCCATCCTCCACTACACTCCCGGGCCACAGCAGAGAGCTGGACTGGAAGAGGAACAACAGGGACAGGATCTGGCGCCCCGACCGGGACTAGAACCTGGTGTGCCGGCGCCACAAGTTGGAGGATTATCCTAGTGAACCGTGGCGCCGGCCTGTAGTGTTTTAATTAGTTTGTTGTCTTATCCTTTTTTTTTTTTTCTCTCCCCTCTAACAGAATAATGCAACAGATCTTTGCAGGATTCTTTGCTAATTCTGCACTTCCTGGATCCCCACACCCTTTTTCCTGGTAAGTAACTAATTGCTTTCTATCTTGCTCTGATGGAGTAGCATCATCTTAGGTGCTGTGGTGTCTGTGCCATAGAGAGCAAGAAAAAGGAGCTGCGTGCGTAGGTGAGTATGTGGAGGTGACTGGGAGACTGCTAGACTGCCGGTGTCGCTGAGCTCAAACATGCTTCTTTATTGTTCAGGCTCAGGAGAGTTGTCCTGGTCTCCCAAGATGTGTGGGTATCTGATTCCTGTAATGTTCTTGGTCTGCGGACTGTGCTGAAGTGTAGAATAAAATGATCCCTGCCAAACTTGGTATCTTATTGGTGGGTTTCCCCTCTGTACTTTGCAGTTGAAATCATAACGGTTTTCCCAAAAAGTCAGAAGGTTTTTTTCACTAGAAACAAATGGCTATACTTCGGTATGAGAGTGACACTTACATATGGCAGGGCTTAATGATGGACTTTCTTCTTGTCTGCCACTCCTAACTCTGCCCCAGAAGACTTCTTTGCTCAGAGAGACCTCAGTGCTTCCACACAGTTACCCTATGTTCCAGCCTCCAGTTCCTTTAAACATGTCCCCATCAGAGAGCCTGGACCCCATCCAGGGTGCTGCAGCCACGCCCCAGCAGCTGTGGTGCTGTTGAGCCCCGTGTGTCATCGCTCTGAGTGGTCATGCAGGGACTGCCATCACTGCTTCCCTGCTAGAAAGCTCCTCATTGTCCAGGATCCCGGCAGCCTCTTGGAATGAGGGAAGTCTGCTGTAGATTTTGGCCCATGTTGAAGGGAAAACTCTCCTTACAAAGCAGCTCCATTTGTGTTTTAAGAGAGTACAGAAAATGCAAGCTTTCCCAAACTAATAGGCAAAGAATCGCTCTTTTTGCTCTTGTATGTCATATGGTACTTCAGGTAGCTTCACGTTTTATGTCCCAGTCAAATAAAATTCCTAGGGAACGAGAGGCTGTCTCTGGATGATCTGACTTTGAAAATATGGAGAAATCCTTTGCCTCCTGATTCTAAAGGTCCGCTGACTTTCCGGCTTTGAGAGAGAGAACAGGAAACCTCTGCCAATTTTTTTCTGTGGTGTAAGGCGGAGCCTGGTCACTCCATCTAATGCTGTCTGTCTCATCTCATGTATAGGAGCGGGATGCTGCACTCCAACCCTGGGGACTATGCCTGGGGTCAGACAGGGCTTGATGCCATTGTAACCCAGGTGAGGAGCTGCCTTTTGAGGGTGTCTGTTCAGTGTGTCTCATGGTTCCACAGGCTTCCTGCTTTCCTTCTGCTACTTTCTGAAATGGCAGTCACTCTGCTTTCTCTAACATTTTAAGGTTTTGGGTTCTCATTTTACAAAGAGATAAATGGTTTATGGGTTTAGTTCAGCATCCGTGTATCTCCTAGTCCAAGAGCATTTCTAGAAGATTGTTTCACCTCCATAGGAAGAAAAGACTTTGCCTATAACAAACAATATATGGTATTTTTGGCCTCTTGTTTAGTCCTGTGAGGATCCTACTAACAAGTACTTCACAAAAAAGGAGGGTCGTCTCACATGTTGGAGCAGGGATTTCTGCTAGGTGGAGCAAAGTAGGGGAAGGAAGCAGAGAAAAAGGTATTCCCATGCCATGTATAAGTTCTTCTCCTTGTTTTTGTTCATTTTAATTTGATCGGTTTTTCATTTCCCATGTGGATTGCAGAGAGTAGGAAGCATGTCGTTTATGTCCAAGTCTTCTTGTAGGCAGTAGTCATTCACCTGTTTCTTGGCTTACTTCATGCTGCTCTATGCTCTCACCTTTTTCTTGCTTCCGGCAGAATGAAGCTTTTGGACCAGTTAAGTATTACTTTTTTTGACTGGGTGCTCCAGTGGTGCAGGTGGTTATTAGCACGTGGTACTTACAAGTATTACTTTTTATTGAGCTGTAGTTTTATTTATACTATCACAACCCTTTTACTACCTGTAAAGTTGCTTTATGCCCTAAGTGAGCATGGCAGCCATGTCTGTAGGCTTCTACCGATGTCACTCTGAACTTGCAAAGCGGTTGTCAGTGTTCTGACAGCAGGTGAGGGGAAACCCAAGTTTGCAGAGCCTCGCGAAGTGAGAGTAACTAACACTCTGACATCAGCACTATTTGTTCTCAGCTGGCGCAGTTCCCTCCCCAGGGGTATTGAGATGCCTTCCACTTCTTCTTCTTCTCTTCCTTTTTCTCTTCTGTAGCTTTTAGGACAACTGGAAAACACAGGGCCTCCCCCAGCTGACAAGGAGAAGATTACATCTCTTCCAACAGTGTCAGTAACTCAGGAACAAGTTGGTAGGTTCATTTTCATATTTATTCTGTTCTGATTTCTATCAAAACCCCAGTGCCTTCTTGTTCTAAGGGTCTTTAGGTAAAGCTTTAGCCCCCTAAAATTCCTACATGGGCACCAGGTATGGAGAGTGCCTACCCCTTCGTTTGGTTACTCAACAGATTTTTTTGAGCAATTACTGTGTCCCTTTTCTGGGTGTCGTTAGGAGTAAAGAGGTACAAAGATAAATAAGATCTTGTTCTAATAAGCGGAAGCATTACTCACTCTAAATGATTTTTTAAAAAGTGCTGTAGTGGCCAGTGCTGTAGCACAGCAGGTGAAGTCACCACCTGCAGTGCTGGCATCTCATATGGACACTGGTTCAAGTCCTGGCTGCTCCTCTTCCAATCCGGCTCTCTGCTATGGCCTGGGAAAGCAGTGGAAGACAGCCCAAGTGCTTGGGCCCCTGCACCCACGTGGGAGATGCAGAAGAAGCACCTGGCTCCTGGCTTCAAATTGGCCCAGCTTCAGCTGTTGCAGCCATTTGGGAAGTGAACCAGCAGACAGAAGACCTCTCCCTCTCCCCCTCTCCCCCTCTTCTCCTCTTCTCCTCTCCCCCTCTCCCCCTCCCTCCCTCTGTGTAGCTCTGCCTTTGAAATAAATAAATCTTTTTTTTTTAAGTGCTATAAATAGTGTTGGACAGATGATACTGACTTTGAGGAAAGAGAAAGAGAATTTGTTTCACAAGTACTTTGTATCGGATACAATTAGGAATGTTAGCCATAGATAATGTTTTACTTAAAAAGACTGAAGGAGTTTAGTAGTGAGGGGCATTATTTTGGACTGGGAGTTTCTTTCCTCAAATTCAAGTTTAGTGTTTGAGATTTAAAGACAAGATGGGCCATCTTAGGTCACTTTGTGTATTGAAAAGTATGAATCAGTATAATATCAATGTGGACATGGTATTTGAGTTTTGGTATGATGAGAGTGACCTTGTTAGACCTGAAAATTGAATCTCATTTAGAGAGTAGGAGAATAAGTCTTGTTATAGAGGACCTGGACACTGCAAGAGACATTAGGACTGAACGTTTTTATGTAGTGGGTAAGTTTTGTAGGAGTGTGGGAACTGAAGTAGTCTAGAGGGAATATTAGTCCAGCAGTGGTATGTAAAGTGGATTGGAAAGAGGAGGGAGCAGAAACAAGGATTTAAGTCTGTTACAATGGTCTAGGGTTCAGGTGTTGGTTTCCAGTCTAACAGAAAGGAAAGGGAAGAATTAGATGGAGATTTTTAAAGAAAGACTTGCATCACTGATTGCCTAATGGGATAAAGGAGGGGAGGGAGTCAAAGATTTTTCTAAGACTTTGTAACTATGATGGTGGTGCTGCCATCCTCGGGGCAAAGGAATCGTGAATGGGCCCTGGTTTGAGTGAGGAGATGATATGATGTTTTTAATTTTTAATTTGTTGATTTTGAGGTGCCAGCTGGCAATCCAGGTGAACATGAAGTAAAAGAGTTAGGTTGGAGATGCTGGGAATGGGAGGAAGGAGTGTTGTGTTCTGAATGCTTTGATCTGTTCAGGCCTGGAGCATATCCCAGCACTAAGGACATAGACTAGCTGGCCTAACTTATTAGCCAAGCTTGAGAAACTTAGATTTTGCTACCTAGAACTCAACTGTAGTTTGTGACCGTTTCATCTCAGAAGAGGGGGCTTCCTGTCTCTTGACTTGGAGGCCTGAGCTACAACTGTACATTGAAAAGTGGGCCTTTATAGTTTTTTCTAGGCCTCATTGGAATAAGCTCCGTTCATCATTCCCCCTTTTCAAAATGACACTGTCCCCCCAATTTTGAACTACGATTCATTCTTCTTACGTGCCTCCTACTTGGATGGCCCCTTTTCTTTTATCTCTTGTGTCTTATTTGTATGCATTCCTCGGGTTGTTAGATACCTTAGGTTAGTTTTTCCATCCTTCTTTCGGCTTATTTACTTTAAAAGGCGTTCTTCCTCCCACAGATATGGGTTTAGAGTGTCCAGTGTGCAAAGAAGATTACACAGTTAAAGAGGAAGTCCGGCAGTTGCCCTGCAATCACTTCTTTCACAGCAGTTGTATTGTGCCATGGTTAGAACTGGTGAGTACGCTCGGCTGTCACCTCTGATGACAGCCTGGCAAGTCACATCTTCTCAGGGGGTTGTTGAGAGGAAAGGTGTAGTTCATGGAGAACCCAGTGGATCAGATTGTAGGCCCATGAATCCCTGAGTGACTCCTGGTGCCACCATTACTGTCTTTGTGAGATGGCTATCTGTTTGGGACTTTTCTGACCAGGAGTTGGCAATCTCTAGTGTATGGGCTACTATAACCTGTTTTATTGAAACATAGCTATGCTTATTTGTTTAAAAATTACCTATAGCTATTTTTTTTTTTTTTTTTTTTTTTGGCTACAGTGGCAGAGGTAAATAGTTACCGTGGAGGTAGTATGGCCTGCAAAGTCTAATGTGTTTACTCTCTGTCCCTTGAAAGAAAAAGGTTGTTGTCATCTGCTGTAGACCATATCAAAAGTCCTGGGCAGTTGCCCTCCTGTCATAGTTCAGGTCACTGTTTTCTAGTTAGTTCTGTTTGATGGTATATGTTAGCTATTGTTCAATTGCAGGACTAGAGAATTCTTGCAGTTCTGCTTAAAGTTGTGTCTGAGAGCTGTTCTGGCATCCTACCGTGGGATCCCCATGTGTGCTGAGTGGGGGCATATGCTCTTTGCCTTTCTAGCTTCCAGGTTACAGTTTTTCATGTGTTAACTCTTGTAGTTTCCTATGTGTTCAGTGCCCCCTTGCTTCTCCGGCCAGATGTTCACATGGACTGCTATCCTTCTTTTTCAGCATGACACGTGTCCTGTATGTAGGAAGAGCCTAAATGGTGAGGACTCTACCCGGCAATCCCAGAGCTCTGAGGCTTCTGCAAGCAACAGATTTAGCAGTGACAGCCAACTACATGACCGATGGACTTTCTGAAACTACAGAGCACACCTGCACCAGGGCTGTGGTGGTCTTCGGAACCATAGCTGCAAATTGTATCAAAACAAAAGAGAATAGATGGATTTAGGAGTCACTTAAGAAACCCAACCCGTAACATTAATGCAATGAGTGTTTTTCTTCTCTAAATTTAAAGTTAGTATCTACAGATGAAATTGTGTCTACAACCAAATGCCTCTTATTCCTGAATTCAGAGTGATACTTTTATAAGTGTGAAACTTAATTATGTGGGTTTCCCTTGCCTGAATAGAATCAATTCCTTAAAGTCTAGCTAGGGCCCCGCTACCTGTCATGTCGCCTTGTAATGGATGTTCCTCCTCCTTCCCAACCTCTGCCCCTCCTTTAGCGTATTTTACAGTAAATACAGTGGAATCAGAGCCCTAAAGTCTCACCGATAGAAAGTCCTTTTGTCTTAATTGTACATAGCACCTGTTCTTGACCACATGAGTTGCAAGGTGAGGTCAGACTAATTCAGGAATCTGAGACTGATTCTTTTGTTTTGTCTTGATCCTCAGCAAATCAAAGAAATTACAGTGAGAAGGAAAAAAGTGGCTTATTATCATATACATGGGTTTCTCATATTTTTAAAGTCTGCTTCAGGACATAAGTTGCCCCAGGAACTGATATGATTTCTCCTAGGAGTCTTATGTTGGTAGGAATCTGATTCTGATTCCTTTTTGGGATTGAGTTAGACAACATATAGGCACAGAAAGATAAGTGTTTGAAATCTGTGGTTCTGATTTTTAATGATTCCCAATCATTGTTTACTATCTTTTGCTCCAGGGACCTTAAAATAATTTCCTTTATAGAAATTGAGTTTTGTCATTACTGCTTCTACAGCCAATTCACTATTTTTGGTAACTCGGTGGTCTTGAGAAATGGAGATTTTCATTGCCTTATTTTAATTTTTAAGCCCATTTTTCATTTCTGAAACTTGGCAGTTCTGCTTGGTTCCAGCTTTACTTGGAGTCAAAGTGATTAATATGATCGTGCCCCAAACAGCGTAACCTGGGAGAGATAGGCCTTAGTTTATTCAGCCTAACAATGTCCCAGGTGCATGCTTTTTGAAACATTTGAGTGTTTAAAGTTGAATAGGTGAAGAAGATCAAGAATACTGTTGGAACTTCAGAATCTCAAAAGAAAATAATGGCAACATGTAGCAGCTGTTGATGTACCAAAAAGGCTGTTAGTGGTGTACAGAGGGGCATCGTTTGCATGGTCACACCAGCCTTACGTAGTTTGGAATGATCGCAATAAGAATGCCACTCTTTGTTGAGTCTCTTTCTCCGCTAGGAGACTCTCCCTCATTTTTGTCTTTTGTCAACTGCCATGCACTGGGTTGGTGGTAGGAGGGGGGGCTTAGAGTTATCTTTGTGTTTTGACAGAGAATGAAGGAGTCGGGAGGGAAGGATGATTTAGGTTGGGCCCAGAGGGAATAAAAGATGTTTTCTTGTGCACCTCTCATACCATACCTCTGTGGCGATTGCTTTTTGGGGAATGGGATCTGATTACTATGTCTAGCCCATGAAATGTGGCCTGAGAATACACGCTGGTTTCAGAGAAGGATGGGGAGAGGAGAGACGTATACTGCAAATATTTGGCCACTGTTTAGGTAGAAGAAAGCTTTTTTAAAGTTGGAGCACATTACAGTTTTCAAGTAGAATAATATCAGCTGCCCTAGAAAAATTATGACAGTCTGGAAACTTTTGTCTCCCTGTTAGTATCAGAGATGCCAGGACAGGTGCTTGTATTTTTTGCTTAAAACTCGAGAACTAGCAAAGCAGTGCACAGAGAAGCAGAAAGGATCTGAGCAGCTTCCCAACGGATGGAGACAGTGCTAGTTAGAGATCTGCCTTGGGAACGCTCTCTGTGGCAGACAGCAGCAGACTGAGTTACCTGGAGCCTCCTCCACTGGTTTTGCTCTGATGGAAGACAGAGGATATAGGTTCATAGGTTTCCCAGACTAGTCCCACTTCATGAATCTGTAGTGTTTCTTCCTCCAGGGAGCAGCATCTCCGATTTCCAGATTAATTTGTGTTAAGGAGTTAGAGTTCTTCACAGAAGCAGAACCAATATGGAGGGTATACATGTCCCTATAGGAAGAAATTTATAAGGCATTGGCTCACACAGTTAAGAAGGCTGACAGTCTGAGGTCTACAGTGGGCCAGCTGGAGACCCAGGAGAGCTGCTGGTGTAGCTCCGGGCCGCGCGTGAAGGCCTGAGCCGAGCATGAGTTGAAGGCCAGTGGTGTACATTCCAGACTGAGAGCCAGCAGGCTGGAAACCCAAAGCAGAGCTGATGTCTCTGTTCCAATCGGGTAGGAGGTCCCTCTTACTCCCAAGGGAGGGTCAGCCTCTGTGTTCTGAGCAGGCCTTCAGCTGAGTGAATGAAGGCCGCCCTCGTCAGGGAAGATAGTCTGCTTTAGTCAAGTCCACGGCTTCATCCTGGCCGGCACACCCAAGATAATGTGTGACCAAATACAGGACATCCCGTGACTCAATCTGACACATAGTTAATCATCCCAAGGAGGAGAAACAGGAATGATGCCCGCAGAGTGACCCTCATCCCGCTTAGGTTTTGCTAAGTTAGCAGTGTGTCTCTGAGAAATGGCTGCCTTGGCTCAGATAGTGCTGTGAGTAAACAGTGGGAGGAATGTCTGTGGGCTGTGGATCAGTTTGCTGGGTGTATAATTTGTTCTTCCTCCTTTCTTAAAGGATTTTATTTGAAAGGTAGAGTGATAAGGAGAGAGAAAGAGATCTTTCATCCAGTGGTTCACTTCTGAAATGGCCACAATGACCAGGGCTGGGCCAGGCCAAAGCCAGGAGCCTGGAACTCCATCTGGGTCTGCCACATGGGTGGCAGGGGCCCAAGTACTTGGACCATCTTCTGCTGTCTTCCCACGCTTGTTAGCAAGTAGCTGGATCAGAAGCGGAGCCGCCAGGACTTGAACTGGTGCTTCAGTATAGGATTCCGGCTTAACCTGCTACACCCTAATTTACACCCTACCCCCCACTGCCCTCATTTTTTTCTCCTTAGCGAAAATTAGTCTGGAATCTGAAGTGCCTCCTATTCTAGGAAGAAAGATTTTAGATTTATTGATCTAACACAAGAACATGGCTAGGGTTAAGAGTTTATTTCTAGGGATCCTTAGCCCTTAAATGTTTCAAACACAGTGTAGATAACAGCACTAGACAGAGGCTAGATAACCTGGGCTTCTCTCAGTATTCATTCGTTTCCAGCTGGAAGGCTTACCTATAGGTCTCTGGGCCTTTGCAGTAGCCAAGGGAGAGAGAATTTAACTTTCTCTGATGGTCAGAAAACTGGTGATTCCCGATCTTGAGCCCTTAGTGTGAACTTCAGGCCTGTACATTCCTATTAAATGGCCTTCCCTTTGAATTGCATGATTCTGAATGTCTTGTCTTCTTAGCTTCTTGCCTTACACACACACACACACACACACACACAACGCACACTTACTGTTAGCAATTTGAAACAAAGGAAAACAGTTACTTGGTTAGTGTGTGATTAGAGGATCTCCTAAGAGATGGGTCGACTTGGAAATTTAGAAGCTTCCTGTGCCAGAGCCTTTCTGTCCTACCAACAGTTAGCGGTTCTCAGGTACCTCACAGAGAGGTGCTCCTAACCCATCTTTCCTCGAGTACAGCGGGACAGGGCTGCAGCGCTGGGTGGAAAGGACAGAGAGGTGGAGGGGGAGCTGGTACCTCCAACGTCTTTAAAGTTTTAGAGTTCATGACTTGGAACCACAGAAAGGAATAATCCCATAATTAAAAATTAGTTTTTTCCTTAAAGTTCCCATGGCCAGTTCTCTGAATAGAGAAACCTGGGGAATTTATTTATTTTTAAGATTAATTTTTTTTATTTGAAAGTCAGAGTTACACAGAGAGAAGAGAGGCAGAGGAGAGAGGTCTTCCATCTACTGGTTCACTCCCCAATGGACTGCAACAGCTGGAGCTGCGCCAATCCGAAGCCAGGAGCCAGGAGCTTCTTCCGGGTCTCCCACGTGATTGCAGGGGCTCAAGCTTTTAGGCCATCTTGTACTGCTTTCCCAGGCCATAGCAGAGAGCTAAGAGGAGCAGCCGGGACTAGAACCAGTGCCCATACGGGATGCCAGCGCTTCAGGCCAAGGCATTAACCTGCTGAGCCACAGTGCCAGCCCTGGGAAATTTTTTTTTTTTTTTTAGTTTTATGTTTGTTTGTTTTTTGAGAGGTAGCGTTACAGACAGACAGAGGTAGAGATAGAAAGGTCTTCCATCTACTGGTTCACTTCCAAAGTAGCTGCAACAGCCGAAGCTGAGCCGATCCAAAGCCAAGAACTAGGAGTTTCTGGGTCTTCCATGTGAGTGCAGGGGCCCAAGCACTTGGACCATTTTTTGCTTTCTCATGCCATAGCAGAGAGCTGCATTGGAAGAGGAGTAGCTGGGACTTGAACCTGCACCCATATGGGATTTCAACACCATAGGTAGAAGCTTAGTTCACTATGCCACAGTGCTTTCCCCAAAACCTGGGGAATCTAAAATGACATTTTGTCTATTGCTGTGTTCCTTGACTTCTTCCTTACAATACTGTTTTATAAGAAATAATTAGGGACAGGCACTGTGGTATAAAAAGTTAACCCTCTGTCTGCAGTGCCAGCATCTCCTATGAGTCCTGGCTGCTCTACTTCCAATCCAGCTCCCTGCTAATGCACCTGGGAAAGCAGCAGAGGATGGCCCAAGTGCTTAGTTCCCTGCAGTCATGTGGGAGATTTGGAAGAAGCTCCTAGATCCTGGGTTTGGCCTGGGTCAGGCCATTGCAGTCATCTGGGGATTGAACCAGCAGATGGAAGATCGTCTCTCTTCTGTGTATCTCTGGCTTTCAAATTTTTTTAAAGATTTATTTATTTATTTGAAAAAGTTACACAGAAGGAGGAAAGGCAGAGAGAAAAAGAGAGAGGTCTTCCATCGCTGGTTCACTCCCCAGTTGGCTGCAACAGCTGGAGTTGTGCCAATCCGAAGCCAGGAGCTTCTTCTGGGTCTCCCACGTGGGTGCAGGGGCCCAAGGACTTGGGCCATCTTCCACTGCTATCCCAGGCCATAGCAGAGAGCTGGATCGAAAGTGGAGCAGCCAGGTCTCGAACTGGTGCCCATATGGGATGCCAGCACTGCAGCAGTGGCTTTACCTGCTATGCCACAGTGCCGGCCCCAAATAAATCTTAAGGAAAAAAAAAAGTAATTAGAGGGTGGTGAAATACTTGTTATTTATTTATTTATTTTTGACAGGCAGAGTTAGACAGAGAGAAAGGTCTTCCTTCCATTGGTTCACCCCCCCAAGTGGCTGCTACGGCTGGTGCACCGCGCTGATCCGAAGCCAGGAGCCACGTGCTTTTCCTGGTCTCCCATGTGGGTGCAGGGCCCAAGGACTTGGGCCATCCTCCACTGCCTTCCCGGGCCACAGCAGAGAGCTGCACTGGAAGAGGAGCAACCGGGACAGAATCCAGCACCCCGACCAAGACTAGAACCCGGTGTGCCGGCGCCACAGGCGGAGGATTAGCCTAGTGAGCCGTGGCACCGGCCTATTTATTTTTTAAGATTTATCTTAGTTCTTCCATCCACTGGTTCACTCTCGAATGACCACGATGGTGCCAGGGACCGAAAACTTCATTCAGGTCTCCTGCATGGGTGCAGGGGCCCAAGCGCTTGGGCCATCTTCCTCTGCTTTCCCAGCCATGTTAGCAGGGAGCCAGATGGAAGCTGGAGCAGCCGGGACTCAGTAAACCAGCACTCTCTGGGGTGCAGGCATCACAGGTAGCAGCCTGTCCTGCCGTATCACAATGCCACCCCCAGTGGCTGTTAATTAAAGAACTTCTTAGTTCATCACAAAGCTTGTCAAAATTTGCCGAGAGACAGTTGAGGGGGTACTTCTTGGATGTGTTCTTTGAGGAGTGCTCTGCGCCAATAATTGGTTCTCAAGCTAGAAGGAACCTTTGAGGGAAGAACTTTTTTCCCCCAGGATGTCTCACTTTAAATTAACTAGTTATTGGCCAGCGCCGCGGCTCACTAGGCTAATCCTCTGCCTGCGGCGCCGGTTCTAGTCCCAGTCGGGGCGTCGGATTCTGTCCCGGTTGCTCCTCTTCCAGGCCAGCTCTCTGCTATGGCCCAGAAGTGCAGTGGAGGATGGTCCAAGTGCTTGGGCCCTGCACCCACATGGGAGACCAGGAGGAAGCACGCGGCTCCTGGCTTCGGATCAGCGCGGTGCACTGACAACAGTGGCCATTGGGGGAGTGAACCAACGGCAAAGGAAGACCTTTCTCTCTCTCTCTCTCTCTCTCTCTCCCTCACACTGTCCACTCTGCCTGTCAAAAAAAAAAAAAAATTAACTAGTTATGTCTTTATATTGCACATGCACGTGTATGTGTGTGTGTATGCTGTATTTGTATGTTACAGGCAGTACACGTGCACACCTCACACTGGAGGAAGAAGGGGTATTGGTGGACACCAAGATTAAGTGAGCAGGGGCCCAGAGGAGGGCTGCAGCCTCCCAGTCCCATTCTCCTGTATGTGGCTTCAGGACCTGTGTTTCTCAGAGTTCCCCATGCTGGGGCCTGTTGGCTCAGGCCGGTGCCCTGTTCTGTTGTCCATGGTGAAGAGATCCTCATGGGAGGTAGAAATCTAGTCATTTTGGAGGATTAAGAATAAATGACTTGGGGCCAGTGCCCTGGCCTGAAGTGCCAGCATCCCACTTGGGCTCCGGTTCTAGTCCCAGCTGCTCCTCTTCTGATCCAGCTGTCTGCTATGGTCTGTGAAAGCAATAGAGGATGGCGCAAGTCCTTGGGCCCCTGCACCTAAGTGGGAGACCTGGAAGAGGCTCCTGGCTCTAGCTGTTGCAGCCAACTGGGGAGTGAACCAGAGGATGGAAGACCTCTTTCTCTGTCTCTACCTCTCTCTCTAACTCTTTCAAATTAATAAAATAAATCTAAAAAAAAAAAGAAGAATACATGAGTTTAAGGAAACTTGCTTCTAAATTAGAGCAGTTGAACTCAAATACAGTTAGCTATTGTGGGGTTTTTTAAATTTCTTTTTAAAAAACTTTATGTATTTATTTATTTATTTGAAAGGCATAGCAATGGGGGGATAGAGAGCGAGCTTCCATGCTCTGGTTCACTCCCCAAATGGCTGCAACAGCCAGATCTGATCCAGGCCAAAGCCAGGAGCTAGAGACCGGGCCACAGTGCCTGCCCCTGTTTAAATTGGTTGATACAAAACTGAATCCTTGTGACCTGCACGCTTCAGCTTCTTCCTGATTGCCAGGTGCCAGCCATTTGATCTCTCAAGTACACAAGTTAAATAGACTAGTCTTAGCAAAGTGACTCAGCAGAGAGGCGTGGTCTGTGTCTCCTCTAAATGACAGCTGAGCAGCCTTGGGGGCGTTGCTTGGTTCTGGAGGCAGCTTGGTCAGGGCAGGCTGCTGATGCCTAAGGAGGGGAGATTTTAGGAAGGAAAGGAGCAGACTGTTAGGGAAGAACCTCTGCGCTAGAGACGTGGGGCAGTAAGAGTGCTGTGTACAAGAATATCCCTTGGGAATTTGGGAGCCCAGCAGCAGAGTTCTTTCTTTTTAAATGTATTTATTTGGAAGGCAGAGTTAGAGAAGGAAAGATGGATGTCTTCCATTCACTGGTTCACTTCCCCAGATGGCTGCAACAGCTAGGGCTGGGCCAGGAACTTCATCCGGGTCCCCCGTGTGGGTGCAGGGGCCCAGGTGCTTGGGCCATCTTCCACTGCTTTCCCAGGCACATAGGCAGGGAGCTGGATCGGAAGTGGAGCAGCTAGGACTCGAGCTGGTGCCCATATGCTGGCTTTACCCACTATGCCACAGCACCAGCCCCTCAGAGCTCTTACTGAGAGAGTCCAAAGTGAATCTAGTGCGTTCTGATGCTGGGAGCTGGGGAACGCTGATGTAAGCATCACCTGTGGGATGAATCCTAACTTGTCGGAACGTCAGTGTTTTAGCCCTCCAGCTGGGAGCCACAGGATTGCTCCCAGTGTTTGCAACAGCATGCTTGTCTGATACAGATGATGTTCTGAAGTTTTGGTCTTTCATACCTGCCACAGACAAGTGGAATTACAAGCATTAAATTTTTTTTCAAATTTTTTTAAAGATGTATTTATTTATTTGAAAGAGTTACAGAAAGAAGGGTGGGAGTTAGGGGTGGAGATGAATTATTCTTCAGTCTGCTGATTCAGTCCCCAGATGGCCACAATGGCAGGGGCTGGGCCAGGCCCAAGCCGGGAGCCAGAAACTCCATCCAGGTCTCCAACTTCGGTGGCAGAGACACCCATACTCGAGCCATTTCCCACTGCTTTTCCAGGCACACTGCAGGGAGCTGGGACTTGCAGGGGGAAGCTTAACCCACTGCACCGCAACACTGGCCCCTGTTCAATTCTATTTTATTTATTTATTTATTTGAAAGCCAAAGTTAGAGAAAGATCTGGGGCTGGGGCTAGCTGAAGCCAGGAGCCCAGAAGTACGTCCGGATCGCCCAGATGGGTGACAGGGGCCCAAGCACTTGGGCTGTCCTCTGCTTCCTTCCCAAGCGGATGAGCAGGGAGCTGGATCAGCCCTACGGGATGCCAGCCTCACCGACGGCAGCTTAACCCTCCACACCACATTTCCAGCCCTCTTTAAAAAAAAAAAAGATTTATGCCTAACTCATAATACTTTATACCAACTTTATTTTTGCTGCTAAATGACATTTAGATGTATCCTAGCTCATGCGTCCTTTCTGCAGGTTTTTCTATGTGGACTATGATTAGTATGTCCAATGGGTGAAACCTCTATGTAGTTGGATCTGTCTTCTTTGGCAGACTTCCGATGATTGTGTAATGTTCAGTAGTTTCAGAAGATTGGAAAGTAAAATGCAAAAGACATCTCTACCCATGTGAGTGTTAGATTTAGTTAGAAACAATCTAACATGCATAGCAGGTAGAGAAAGGTTGAAGGGAATGTGAAACAGCAAAGACAGCTTTTGGAGACAAAGAGGTCCAAATTCACGTGGCTCTGGGTCCTAGACCCAGAATCTCATTTGACCTTCAGAACCGTCCCGTGGAGACAGAAAACAGGAGGTGACAGCCTCTCTCACTGATAGATAAGCAGAAGTGGCATCTGAAAACTTCACTTTCCCAAGGACATAGAGCTGGTAGGTTGCAAGCCAGACTGAATCCCGGCTGTCCCAGCCTTCTCTCTGCTGGTTCCCACAGCCCCAGCTCCCCCACTGAATCCTGGCCAAGCAGCACTGGGAAGAGGTCTGTTGATGGCTTGCCACTTAACTGCGCCTAAATCGCCCTCTCTTACTAATGCCTTGGTCTCCAGTGTGAATGTGGCCCCGCCTCTACTTCACTATCACAAGAGGTCCTCTATCCAAAGACAGGAGGGTTTGTGAGTTCAGGAGGGAAGACAAAAGGCTGCAGATACTGCTGAGGGCATTTATTTAAACAGACAAATGACCAGAGGAAGTTGGCGCGTCCTCAGTTGAAGCAGCTAAAAGCTGGGGCCACCTGTTCCGCGTGGATCTTCCTCCATCGGTGCTGTGCGGGTGCTGTGTGGGTACTGCTAAACCCCCGAGGTCTCACTCCAAGTCGGTCGCCGGCTCCGGCTCTCTTGCACTCCTCTCCTCCCTGGCTTTGCTTGTTTCCTCTCTCTTTCCTATACAGGGTTAAATAAAAATGTCTTCCAAAGCCTAAAATGCATAAATCGGTGTTCTCGTTTCGTTTGACTTGGCTTTGTTGGCGAGCGGCTGGGGAGGAGGCAAAGTGGCGCCGTACAGAAAACATTCGGGATTTGTTGAGAAGCGCGCGCTCTGCGCTGGTGCTGGGGCGTGGACGGCGGGGTGCGCCTGCGGGGTCGCGGAGGCCGGGGGTTACCCCACTTGGTGTGCCCACGTCTCCTCTTCCTTCTCTGGGCGTGTTGCCGTAGAGGAGTCTCCAAGTTAAACAGAGGCATATTTATCTTGGCTCTAGCTTGTTTTAAAGTTTCTTTTTGACTCAAGGCTTACAAAACTGTGGAAAGAAAAAAGAAAAGCTTGGGTTCCGGCTTCACAACTTGGAAAGCAAAACACTCCCTGATGTGGTATGGAGCTGCCCTGTGCGGGGCTGGTGTGTGAGAGGCTCGTGTGAGTAAAGGAGACATGGGAGCGGAAGGTAGGAGCAGGTGATGCGTGTTGGCTCCGATGGCCCCAGCCTGGGCTGTAGTCTCGGGCGACTCTAATCCTGAAGAGAGTGGGGTGGGAGCCAGCCTCGGACACCTCCTTGAGGGACAAAGAAGAACTAGGTGCCACTCAAAAAGTGGAAGGTCAGTTTTCCACCTGTGGCCCTGTGTGGTTGGCACAGCAGCAGGGCAAAGCTGGTGGATGGACTCATGAGCCGGGGGCAGCCCGGAGATCCAGGGGACGCCTTCCATTTTCTCACAGGAAACCGTGATAACCTGACTCGTGTGGTCTCTCTGGGCCTGAGAAAACGTGGACTTTTGCTCCTCAACACTTCCTCTTGCGTAGTTTGACTAAAAGCCTCGAGGAGGAAGATAGAAAGGAGGCGCCTGAGAACTGTGTAATCAGATAGGTAGCTCAGGTTCTTACTCTGCTTGAATAGCGGGGAAAACAAATAGGTGGAGTCCGAACTCCATTCTTTTCACCTGCCTGAAAAAGGGAAAAGAGCTCAGATGTATGTGCGTATGTGGCCGTAGGATTGCTTGGGAGTCAGACGCGGTGCGGGGTAGCAGGTTGTGTGGCCGCACGGCCTCCTCCCCTCTGTTGCAGTTCTCATTATATATGGACAACTAAGATGTCCTGGAAACAGAACAGCCTAACCACCCAAGGGAGTGTAGATTCAACAGAAAAGAATCAAGCCTAAAGGGTCAGACTGCTTGACACTCGTGTTTCCCACGGAAAGGTGGAACCCTTTTACCTTTGACAGGTCCAGACAAGGGCTCTGCTTTGTTCTGAGGATCGCAGTGAAGGGGCCAGCACAGGGGTCATTTTGCTGTTCTGTTTCTGGAAATGGGAGGGGTGAAGGAGGAGGGAGAGGGGCTGTGCGTACAGAGTGAGTCAGGGGAGCTAAGCTGTCGGAACGGGAAGGAGGAAGGACCCGTATTCCCGCGAAGGGCAGCGTTTCCGTTGCTGCGTGCCTGTTTCGTGGTGAGTAATGCTGTACTTGCTTAGAAGGGTTGTCTGAGGTTAGAATTGCCTGTGCAAAGCATCCAACTCACAAGTTCTTTAACGAGAGCCTACTGTACAGCTGGTCCTGTCTTTACTGGGTCAAACAAGATGAAAGTCCCTGCGTTTCGAGCTTGTCTTCTGGTGGCACTCACATAGAGGCAGTTCCTGATTTCAGGAAAGCCGAAGTCACATGGAATTAGAATGCCAAGGGCAGGCAAAAGCCGGCATCAGGTTCTCGTTACACGCAAGAGCATAATGGCAAATGATTGGCAGCTCCGATTTTCTGGCTTTGTAACGGGAAGACTGATCAGTGGGGCTCGGGGGCCTGAGCTGCAAGTGTCTGATGTCCTCATCGGCCTTTGTTGGGGAGCTGCATTGTCCAGAACCCACCTGCAGACCAAGAATGTCTCTGGCCTCTTTCGTCTTGGCCACAGACCTGTTGCCTCAGTTGGCAGCCCTCAGTTCCCCCATGAGTAGAGGCTGCTGTACTCACTTGCCTCTCCCGCAGGGCTTCCCAGACAGGGCTTACCTCCTACCCAGTGGAAGGTCCGATTCATCTGCTTTCCTCTAGATGCCCTATAGGAAGTGTTTGGACTCGCCCTCCCCTTGGTTTCAGTTTTCCTGTGGCCACCCAGGGTTTGATGGGCACTTGCCTCTCCCTCTGGGCCCCTTGTCCAGTCTTCCCTCCAGGAGAAGAGCCAGGGTGGCAGAGGTGTGGCACTGGCATCGCTTGGGGCTGATGGCTCCTCCGGACCTACCTTGAGGGACCGCCAGGCTGGTGAGCAGCAGTATGCAGATCTGTGCTGGCAGGAAACCTGTCCTGGGAACACCCGCATTGTGGCCGAACGCAGGGTGTTGACTGGGCCTCGGGCCTGTCACTGTGTAGTTCCCTGTCTCTGGTTCAGAGAGAAGCATGGGTCAGGGGAGGGTGTCAGAAATCAGTACCTCCTCTTGCATCATCTCAGAACATCACTTTATGACCTCCCAGGGCATCTCCCAGCATAATTCATTGCCAAGTACTTTAACCTTTGTGGGTGATGTGGGTGATGGACTTATTGGGTGTCAGACACTGGGGCTGGCTGCACATAGACTTCAACGAATTGGAGTTTTGCCAGAGAGACAACTGAAGCAGCCTCATCATTTATACTCAAGATCCAGTTACAAGCCATTTACTGGAGAGAGGCAAGCAACTTTTAGCGTAAGGTGAAATTTTGGACTTTAGAATGGAGCTGGATTTTTATCCATCATTTGCTTAGACAAATTATCCTTGAGCCTGAGTTGTCACAGGACAGTAATAGTACCTACTTCAGAAGGCCATACATATGAAATGAAATAATAGCACTTACTGCTTGGCACACTGCAAACAGTGCCAGACACTGCTTCTTAATATTACCCATCACCTGTCTGCTATGACTAGTTTCACCTGACAAAAAAGAACCTTATAACCACATTTGGGGATCGTCTAAATGTGCTGACTCTGATGCTTAAATACACTTTAAAAGGCTGTCTTAGGGAGAACCATCACAAGTAGAAACATTCAGGGGGCTGGCACTGTGCCAGAGTAGACTAAGCTTCTGCCTATGGCATCAGCATCCCATATGGATGCAGGTGCTAGTCCCGGCTGCTCCTCTTCAATCCAGCTCTCTGCTATGGCCTGGGAAAGCAGTAGGAGATGGCCCAAGCCCTTGGGCCCCTGCGCCAACATGGGAGACATAGAAGCTCCTGCCTTCTGACTTCAGTCTGGCCCAGCTCTGGCCATTGTGGCCATCTGGGGAGTGAGCCAGCAGATGGAAGATATCTCTCTCTCTAATTTTTTTTAAAGATTTATTTGTTTGAAAGTCAGATTTACACATAGACAAAGAGAGGCAAAGAGAAAGAGAGAGGTCTTCCATCGGCTGGTTCACTCCCTATATGGCCACAACGGCCAGAGCTGCACCAATCTGAAGCCAGGAGCCAGGAGCTTCTTTCAGGTCTCCCATGCTGATGCAGGGGCCCAAGGACTTGGGCCATCTTCTACTGCTTTCTCCAGGCCATAGCAGAGAGCTGGATCAGAAGTGTAGCAGCTGGGACCTACACCAGCGCCCATATAGGATGCCAACACTGCAGGCAGCGGCTTTACCTGCTATGCCACAATGCCAGCCCAATCTATTTTTTTTTTTAAAGAAACATTCAGGTCATGTCAGTGTGAATCCCAGATTATAAGGGCTATGTTGTACATACCCCAAGGCTTAGCATTGTGCCCGGGATGCACACGAAGTATTTTGTGGGTGAATGAAAAAGGAAGTTCCTCGGGGGCAGGGGAGTCACATAAATAGAACAAAATTTCACAGAGTCCCCAGTGCCAGGCTACAGTAACACGGACTTGATCCTAAAGACAGAGGACAGGGCTACATAAGCCCAGTGAGTGGCGGTGTGGCTTGTGTAGGCTAGCACTTAGAAAGGTCAATCTAGAAACAGGGAAGAATGGATTGGAGGCAGAAAGAGTATTTGAAGTCACAGACAGTTTATTCAGTGCAGTGCGAGGCCCTGTGGAAGGTGAAGGAGACAGATTGGATGAGACTCAGTCGGGGATCTCAACGGACTCAGTTAGGAGACCATTGGGAAGAAGACCTGGCCGACACCTTTGAAAGAGGAGGAAGTGTGGGAAAGAACTAAGAGTGCTTAGTGAATCAACCGCGTGATGGCTAAGAGAAAGCAACCAAGGTTCTAACTGAAACAGGAGCAGACATAAGGTCTTGGGAGGACAGGTTTGACTGAGTTTGTGGGGGATGGAAGAGCAGCTAGGAGCTGGGAGTGCAGTTGTCAGTGGAAATGTGTAAACTGAGGAAGGAGGTTAGGCTAGAGCTAGGTTAAGACGGGGCAATTGCAAGGAGGTGCGGCTTTCAGTCACGGGGGTGGCCGAGAACTTGGGAGAGAAGGTAGAAGAGGTTGAAGGAATGAGGGGTGAGTCGGGGACGCTTGTGTTGGGAATAGGAAGCAGAAGGAAATAGAAACAAATAGAGAAAGGGGAGCCAAGGAGAACCGGGGGAGTACAGAGTCCTAGAAGCCAAAAGAGACAGGAGTTTGACCGCAGAGTGGCCAGAAGTGCTGAGTGCTGTAGGTGGGTAGGAGAGGAAAGCCCCAGGAAGCAAGGGAGAAAACATAAATCAGCATGGACAGAAGTAAAACATCGGGCTTAACTGTTTGCACAGGCGATGCCCAAAACATGTCTTAAAAGGCTCTGGGCTAGGTTTTTGTCGGGGGAGATATATTCATTTTGCTTAAAGATAATAGCTGGGGCCAGCACTTTGGCACAGCGGGTGAAGTTGCCACCTGCAGTGCCGGCATCCCATATGGGTGCCAGTTCGGGTCCTGGCTGCTCCACTTCTGATCCAGCTCTCTGCTATGGCCTGGGAAAGCAGTAGAAGATGGCCCAAGTCCTTGGGCCCCTGCACCCGCATGGCAGACCCAAAGAAGCTCCTGGCTCCTGGCTTCGGATCGGTGCAGCTCTAGCCGTTGTGGCTATCTGGAGAGTGAACCAGTGGATGGAGGACCTCTCTCTCCCTCTCTGCCTCTACCTCTCTGTAACTCTGCATTTCAAGTAAATAAATAAATCTTTTTTAAAGTTTATTTAAAAAAATAAAGATAGTAGCTGACAGTACATGAAGAATAGTAGCTGTGTCCTTTTATTCTCCTGGGTTTATTTTCCAGACAGTCACTGCCAACTCTTTGAGATGTTTTATTCCTAAAAAAGTTGCTTAAATTGCCACTTCCTAATAAGAGTTTAGACATTATCTATTTACTTTCTGTTATAGTAGATGAAGATAAGGTTCTACACTTCCACTCACTTTCCTTTTCTGCATCCTTCCAAAATAATCATATCATGATTTTTTTTAGATTTTATTTATTTGAAAGATTTACAGCAAAAAAGAGATCAATCTTCCATCCACTGATTCACTCCCCAAGTGACTGCAACCACCTGGGCTTGCCCAAGCCCAAGCCAGGAGCTTCATCTGGGTTTCCCACATGGGTGCAGGACCCCAAGCACTCGGGCCATCCTTTACTGCTTTCCCAGGCACATTGGTAGGGAGCTGGATTAAAAGTGGATCAGCCAGGACTTGAACTGGCACCCATATGGGATGCTAGTATTGCAGGCGGCAGCTTTACCTGCTGCACCACAACGCCAGCCCCAGATCATGAATTTCAGTTAAACTAATAATGTTTCCATAATTCAAATTCTGTAAATGTTATTTTTTGCATAGTCAAGTTATGTTCTGTGTTGCTTTGGTAAAATTTAGTGTTTTACAAAACATAATGATCACGTGATTTGGTTATATTTCACCTTTTCACTGGGTTGGTTTTCTATATCCATGTTTTTCATTCTTTAATCAGATTGGGCAAGGACCTTCAGAACGATGATCCCTCAATGACTTTTTAGCCCCTAGACATCTGCTTTCCAAAGCCTTCTTTCTCTTGCTCTCTTCTAGACTAATTGCCCTTTAGGGCTTTTTTTTCATTCTAGAATTTTCTTACCCCTCTCCCCCATTACAGTCCTTTTTCCTAGATTTCATTTTAACCAATTTACTGATTTGCTTTCTCATTTTGCTGGTAGCTTTTAGAAGATCATATGGAAGGAAACTTTTCTTTTTTGAGTTCATGTGTCTGACACTCTTTGTTCTTTCCTTGCATTTGATTGGTAGTTTGGCTGGGTATAGAATTCTAAGTAGAAGATAATTTTTTTCCCCATAGAATTTTCAAGGCTTGCTCTGTTGTGAAAATAGAAACACAAGGAGTCACTCTCCTTCAGGGACTTCTCATGACTTGAGGAAGTCCTAGAAGGCTGGGCTGGAGTAGTGAGATTTAGGCTGAGCGGGGAGAGCATGTGTAACATCTAGGAGCTAGGCAGATGTGAAAGGCTGCCTTGCCTCTGAGACACAGACAGACAGGAACCGTCCGGGGGCTTGTCGGCTTTCTGGTTCCTGGTTCCAGGAGCTGCAGCCTTTGAGGACCGGTTGTAGGTTTTGCTTTATTCCCCCACCCTCCCTCCTTTAACCTGTGCTAGCTTGAGTAGCTTCCTGTTTCTTGCAACAAAATGTTCCTCAAGAGAAACACTTGTTTTCTCTAAACCAACTCCCTGTCTTCCAGGGTTTGGAAATCTAGCCAGATCTCTGGGAGGGCTCTGCATTAAGAATGAGGAAGCCTCAATTCCAGACCTTTATCTGGTCTTACTGGCACTGGTCAGCGAGTGACATTTGACAAAGCTCTTCACCTCTTTGTGCCTCCATCTCCTTGTCAATAAAAATGGGGCGGCTGCTCCAGTGAGACTGTTTACCCTAAAATGAGATTACCTTGGCACGTGCGCTTTGAGGAAAGGCAGGGATGATGGAAAAGAGCTGAGTAATAGGAAGCACTTCCTCCGGGAAGGAGATTGTCCCCAAGGACCTGAAGCACCTGCTTATGTCTCCAGAGGTCAACCCTGCTCACTGGGCCACAGGATGGCATTAGGGATAGGAGGGACTCACCTGTCACCAGAACAGACAAAAAATGGCCCTGCAGTGTCCTTTCTGGCTTCTGGCATCTGGCACAGCACTGGTAGGTCCCACTGTCTGACGGCACAGCTTGGTTTTTGGTGAACACCAGCTGAGATGATTTTTTACTACCATCATCCTTCCCGGGATCGCGCTTAAGTCGCAGCTGTTGCAGGCTGGTCTCAGGGGAACAGTCCAAAGACCTGTCTTTGCACAAAAACACTATACAGCCCTCAGCCTCTTCCTTCGTATGCCACAGAGTACAGTTTAAGTTCAGTTGAGTTCCTTCCTGGGAAGCTGAGCTGGTGATATGTATGCATCCTGGAAAGGGAAGGGAAGAATTAACCATGGGAAGGCAGCTACAGCCCCCTGATTCCCACCACACTGCTCCTTATCTCTAGACGCCTGCAGTACAGCTTGGCAGTGACCCTGGCCCACAGGAAGTGCACGTTCTGGCTGTCTTTGAGTGACTTAGGCAACTTAAGTCCTTCGGGAGTAATTTACTCATTTGGAAAACGAGAACTAGGGGACTATAAAAATGGGCTTAAACCTTCCATTGATCCATTGATTTCTTTGTTCCTTCATTTAACAAATGCATCCAGACAGCCACTCTGTCAAGCATGTTGCTGGGGCCTGGATGAATAAGACATGAGCCCTGGTCTCAAAGAGCCTGATGTAAAGACAGATTAGCACAGAGTTACAATCCAATTCAGATGCTCTAAATGAGGAATCTTGGAGATGGCTGGGTGCGTCAGGAAGAATCAGGAACACTTGAGAGAGAAGATAGTGCTTGAGACTTGAAGGATGAGTAAAATTTTTCTGTCAAATAAGAGGATGAAATAGAGGTTTTGGGGACAGCAGAGAAGATTAAAAACGCTGGTGTGTGGAATCAGAGTGAGAAACAAACGATAGAGGGACGGCTGATATGCCAAGCCCAGGACACCTGGAGGTGCCGGTCAGCAGGCTCCGAAAGCAACCTACAGCCTGGATGCAGGAGTGGAGGGGCAATGAGAAAGCTGGGTTAACACAGGATAATCAGGATAATTCTGTGGCCTCCTAGGTGTCCCTGGCCTTCTGATATTCCAACCCATTGGTTGCACCGCCTTTTACTGTGGCTGTCTTCACAGCCTCTCGTGATGGCATAGGTTCCAGTTTGCTGTCCATTGCAGTCCCTCTCCCCTCTCCGCCCTTGGCTCCCTTAGCTCTGCTCCCTCTGTCACGATCCTTGCCAAAGCCAGCCTCCGGTAAACCAGCTGTCTGCCAGTCAGTCCTGAGACATGCTGAGGCTGCCACTCCCCTGGGAGGCGGAACACCTCTGGATGTTTCCCCTTGTTCACACTTCCCTGGCCACACACAGTGAACTCAAGTCGCTTGTAAGGAAACGTTTGAGGCAGGGACAGAGACTGCTCCCAGAGATATTAAATGACATGTCCTAGGAGAGCAGCCTGTGGGCTAGCCCCCGTGTGAGGGAGGCCCGGCCACGCATGGATTCAGAAATGGCTTATGTTTTATTTCTGCTCTCCCAGAAGGAGCTTCAAAAGGGTCTTTAACCACTAGAGAGTACATTAAACATGTGGCATAGCAACAGAGACAGGCATTACTGTTTGTGTTTTATAAAAAAAGCAAGCCGAGGCACAGATTGGTTAGTTAAATGGGTTGCTGAAGTTGACGAAGGCTGTAGTATCTGGATCTTGAACCTGAATTTCACAAACTAACCGTGCGTAAAGTCCTGAAGGAATCTTGGGTGGTGGCCTGGGTTACTAGGGTCCTTGCAGCACAGAGCAGAGGTGGAATGTCTGGGTGATAGTGTTTGTTTTAACAAAAAGATGAATGATGGCTTTTACCCTTTCATTCATGTTAAGAGTGGGTCCTTTTCTGCTCTAATGGGACAAAACCATGCGACCCCCTCCCCCATCCCCAGAGCCCAGGATCTCCCCGGGGACACTCCCCACTGGACGCCGTCCTCACCGCCAGGCCGTGTGTCCAGCACTGCCAGCAGGATGGCCAGGGTGTAGCAGGCTCTGCCAGGTGCCATCAGCCGCCCCCGGGGACTTGAAGCAAGTGGTGGCTCCGCTGAGGTCCTTGACTTCACGCTCCTGACAGCACAGAGGGAGCCACTCGACAAAGCCTTCCAGGGCTCCTACACCACCTGCCTGTTCCAGGCAGCAGATCAGTTGGCTGGGGTCTGACAGAGGTGGAGGAGGGCTTGGGTGTGAGAGTCCAGCTGGCTTGGAAGGAGACAATAACTCAAGGGAGGGGTCCTGGAGAGAGAAGAGGGGAAGGAGACAGAAGACGTGAAAGGCTCTGTTTGTGCCTCGTTTGTTTCTCGGTCGGATTGCTGGATCACGCTCCCAGAACGTGAAGGTTAGAATCTTTCTGTACTGTTAGCAGATTCCTCTCCAAAAAGGATTTGTTGACATCCAGATGTTTACTAAGAAAGCTTGACAAGTAAACCTTTGCTCGGGCTCCTGCCAGGGCTGGTCCGATCCGTACTTTACGTCTTTGCAGGGCAATAGATGAAAACTTAGATCCCACTTGTTTAATTTTGCGTTTCCTCAACTAGTGAGGTTGAGGATCTTTTCACATGTTTATTGCCAATTCGTATTTCCTCTTCTGTAAATCGTGTGTTCGTATTCTTTGCATTTTTAAAAGAGAGAGAGAGAGAGAGAGAGAGAGAGAGAGAATGAGTGAATTAATCTGCTGGTTCACTCTTCAAATGCCTTCAACAGCCAGGGCTGAGACAGGGAGCCAAGGGCACACTCCGGGTCTCCCTCAGGGACGGCAGGAGCCCAATCACCTGAGCCATCACCTGCTGCCCCCCCAGAGTGTGCATCAGCAGGAAGCTGGAATCGGTGTGGAGGCAGGATTTGAACCCAGGCAGTGGGCGTACCAACGGCATCATAGTCACTAGGCCAAGCACCTGCCCCTGGATTTTTAAAACACAGCAACTTTTAGGAGCTTTCTCTATACTGGAAATAGTAATTTAGCTGTCATTTTTAAACAAATATTTTTTCCAATTTGTTGCTTATTTCTTGAATTTGCTTTTGATTCTTTTTCCATAGGGAACATTTTTGTTTGTATGTGGTTAAACACAACGTATCTCCTATCTTTTCTTTCACATCTTCTAGGTTTCTCGTATTGTTTAAGAAAATTTCCCTCTAGCTGTGGTTATAATTTTCTTCTTATATTTATTATTTTACTTTTTGTATTTATCTTCTTTTTTTTTTTTTTTTGGCCAGGCAGAGTTAAACAGTGAGAGAGAGAGAGGCAGAGAGAAAGGTCTTCCTTCTGTTGATTTACTCCTCTAATGGCCACTATGGCCAGCGCTGTGCCAATCCGAAGCCAGGAGCCAGGTGCTTCTCCTGGTCTCCCATGGGGTGCAGGGCCCAAGCACTTGGGCCATCTTCCACTGCCCTCCCGGGACACAGCAGAGAGCTGGCCTGGAAGAGGGGCAACCAGGACTAGTACCCGGTGCCCCAACCAGGACTAGAACCTGGGGTGCTGGCGCTGCAGATGGAGGATTAGCCAAGTGAGCCACGGCGCCGGCCTGTATTTATATGTTCTAACACCAGCTAAGGAAAATTATCCCCATATTAAGAAGCCCAAACTGAGGTGGGTGTTTGGCTCAGAGGTTAAGACGCCGCTTGGGATGCCCATGTTCTATACTGGAATGCCTGGTTTGAGTGCTGCTCTTCCTAGTCAGCTCCCTGCTAAAGTGCATCCTAAGAGCCTGGGAGCAGCTGATGATGGCTCAGTGCGTGGGTCTCTGCGCCCATGCAGGAGGTCTGGACTGGATTCCCAGCACCTGGCTTTAGTCTGGCCCAACCCTGGCTGTTGCCTTTGAGGGTGAACCAGTGAACGGAAGATCTCTTTCTCTCCTGCCTTTTCTCTCTCACTCTTTCTTTTTTTGTCTCACTGCCTTTCAATAAAGTGAAAAAAAATTAATAAAGCAAAAGCCAAATTGTACAACTCCAAAAATAAACAACCAGCTCAATTTCATCAATAGGAAAATGATGTCAATAAATTGTGATTCATCTATACAATAGAACATTATATCATTTTAAAAATGAGTTCTATAAATATGGGCATAGAGGATGCCATAATATATCATCATTACATGAAAAATGTTTTAAAATATATTTAAACACTTTGTAGTTTATAACTTTTTTGGGTGGGTAATTACATTCACAAATTTCAGCATTCAGAAGGAAAAAATAAGAATTTTTCTATAAATATATATTTCTATCTGATTTTTATAAGTAGCTTGTCTAGTCTCTACCTTCCCACTGCCTATCACCAAGAATAAGTCCTATTGGTATTTTAAAACTGAGATGTTTCAATTCATATGTTAACTTAGGGAGAATTCAAATTTGGGGGATACTGATTCTTTTGATCTAAGAACATGATATTCCTTTCCATTTTTTAAGTCTTGGTGTGCATGTGTCTCTCAGTCATATTTAGACGTTTTCTTCATAAAGGTCTTATCTTTTTCTCACTGTTTATTTCTAATTTATATTCTTGGTCACTATTGAAAATGTCAGGGCTGGGTCTGGCACCATGGCTCACTTGGTTAATCTGCAGCACCAGGATCCCATATGAGCACCGGGTTCTAGTCCCGGCTGCGCCTCTTCCAGGCCAGCTCTCTGCTGTGGCCTGGGAGTGCAGTGGAGGATGGCCCAAGTGCTTGGGCCCTGCACCCCATGGGAGACCGGGAGGAAGCACCTGGCTCCTGGCTTCGGATCAGCGCAGCACCAGCCATAGTGGCCATTTGGGGGCTGAACCAACCGAAGGAAGACTTTTCTCTCTGTCTCTTTCTCTCACTGTCTAACTCTACCTGTCAAATGAAAGAAAGAAAGAAAGAAAGAAAGAAAGGAAGGAAGGAAGGAAGGAAGGAAGGAAGGAAGGAAGGAAGGAAGGAAGGAAGGAAGGAAGGAAGGAAGGAAGGAAGGAAGGAAGGAAGGAAGGAAGGAAGGAAGGAAGGAAGGAAGGAAGGAAGAAAGAAAGAAAGAAAGAAAGAAAATGTCAGGGCTGGCTTTGTGGGGTAGCAGGTTAGCAGCCACCTGTGATGCCGGCATCCCGCACTGGGTGCCGATTCAATTCCCGCTGCTCCAGTTCTGACCCAGCTCCCTGCTAATGGCTTGGGAGAAGATGGCCCAAGCACTTGGGCCCCTGCTATCCATGTGGGAAACCCAGATGAAGGTTGTGGCTCCTGGCTTCAGCCTGGCCCTGCCCTGGCCATTGCAGCCATCTGGGAATGAACCAGATGAGTGAATGGTGATCTCTGTCTTTCCCTCTATCTGTAACTCTGACTTTCAAATTAATAAATAAATCTTTCTAAAAAAAAAAAAAAAGGTGGAGGGGAGCTGGCATTGTGGCGTAGTGGGTTAGGCCTCTGCCTGGCACAGTGGCATTCCAGTTGAAGACAGCCTAAATGCTTGGTCCCTGCCACCCACTGTGTGAGACCTGGATGAAGCTCCTGGATCCCAGCTGCTCCGCTTCTGATCCAGCATGTGCCTCGGGGAAGCAGCAGAAGATGGCTCACGTGGTTGGGCCTCTGCCACACGTTGTGTGAGATCTGGGTGAAGCTCCTGGCTTCTAGCTTTGGTTTGGCCCAGGCCTGGCCATTCCAGCCACTTGGGGACTGAACCAGCTGGAAGGCTTTCTCTCTTGTTCCTTCCTCTCTCCACCCCCCCCCCCAACTAACATTCTCTCTCTGTAACTCTTTCAAATAAATAAAATAAATCTTTCTAATAAAAGAGAAGGAAGGGAAAGAAAGGAAAATGTCATATTTCCCCCATTTTATTTTTAAACTATTTTTGTTTACATCTTCGTTATTCATTATGTATTTTAATTCTTCGTTGTTGTTTATGTATTAATCTCATACCCAGCTACCTTTCCTTACTCAACTCTTTTTTTTTTTTTTTAAATTTAATTATTTATTTGAAAGTCAGAGTTACACAGAGAGAAGGGAGGCAGAGAGAGAGGGCTTCCATCGGCCAGAGCTGTGCCAATCCCAAACTGGGAGCCAGGAGCTTCTTCTGGGTCTCCCACACGGGTGCAGGGGCCCAAGGACTTGGGCCATCTTCTACTGCTTTCCCAGGCCATAACAGAGAGCTGGATCAGAAGTGGAGCAGCTGGGACTTGAACTGGTGCCCATATGGCATGCTTGCACTACAGGCAGCAGCTTTACCTGCTATACCACAGTGCTGGCCCCCAAACTCTCTTTTTTTATAATAATCTCTCCTTTGACTCTTGGATTTTTCAGTCATACACTCATATTATCTGTAAATAATGGTAAGTACTTCCTTTTTATATCTCATTTCTTTCCTTCTATCTATTTGCATTGGTTAATATCTCCGAAAAATACTAAATAATAATAGTGATAATCTGCCATTTTTCTGAATTTAATGAGAGTTGTTTTAATTGCTTCCTTATTAAGCATTATACTAGCTTTCAGAGGAAATTTATTTTATTTTATTTTTGGAAATATATTTTATTATCTTAAGGAGGAATATACAGTTTTCTATGAATAGTTTTAAAAATATCCAGAGTGGATATTGAATGTTAATTGTTTTTAATCAACTAAAATGATCATATGATTTTCTTTATAGATATATTAGTATGGTAATAAATGTTACTAGATTTCCTAAAATTGGTACATCCTTACAATCCAAAACAAACAAGCAAAAAGCCCATAACCATTTGATCATAGTTTATTAGTCTTTCAGTGTGCTGCTAGATTCTGCTCCATAGTATTTTACTTAAACTTTTGCTTCAATATTCTCAAACAAGATTGACTTCTTTTCTACTCTTGTTGGGCTTTGGAAAGAATTTTATGTGTATTTTATGAAAATAATTTGGAAGTGACTTCTTTTTTAAGCTCAGGAACAATTTCAATAGCATCAGAATAATTCTTTCCAGGTTTAGTAGAATGTTCTGGTGATACTATCTAGGGCTAAGCTTTTGTGGGGAAGTTAAGCTTTGATAATTTTTCTCTATTTCCTAGTTCATATTAGTTTACTAAGCTTTTTTATTTTTTTTTCACTGGAACAAGTTTTAGCTCATTGTAGTTTTGAAAAGAAAACCATCTATTTTATCCAAATTTCTATTCGTAGAATTGAGAAATCTCTGTAGGCTCTGTAACTTTCCTCTGCATCCGTAGCTGTTTCTTTCTTTACTTCTCGTGTATTTGTTTTTTCTTTCCCTTTTTTTCTCCATCACACTAGTTAATTATCTATCTTTTTGCTTGCTTTTCCTGAATAAACAGTTCCTGGTTCTCTTACTAAAGGTTCTACCATTTTCTGTTTTCTTACTTGCTGATTTCCAAATGTTATTTTACTAATTTCTTCCTGTTACTTTCTTAGTTTTTCATTTTCTAACTTCCTGAGTGAGATACTTTCATTTTTTATTAGTTAATATAAAAAGCACTGAATTTTCATCTTTGCATTGCTGTAACTGATTCCCATAGTTTATGACAAATAGGGCTTTTCATTTAGCATTATTTCCTAGACATTCACAATTTCTCTTTTATTTCCTCCTTGAACCAAGACAGTGTTTTGCAGTTTTTGGGTGGTGGAGTCTCTTCTCTGGTTTCATTGCCCTGCAGTTAAAGAATTCGACTGTGTCTATTTATAGACGGGGAAAGGAGCAGAAGCAGAGCAAATTGCTTAGAGTAGCCTCCCTCCCACCCAATTTACATTCCACTTTCTCAGCCATGGACCAGAAATACTAAAGGAAGAATTCTAGAAAGAAACAATTCCAGAGTCTTCCATTGCGCACCATTCTGACGAGTGTGATAAACCTTTGTGACTTCCTGCTCTGTCCTCGGCCACGTCATGAATCACCCCTTTGTCCAGGGCAGATACACAGTATGGGTTACCTGCCCGTTAGTCACTTAGGAGTCTTATTGGTTATCAGAGTGACTTTTGCAATATTCTTTATGCTCAGGTAACCTTATCTTACTGACAGTGACCCAAAAGTACAAGAGTAGATGCTGGCTTTCAGATACGCCAGAGAAGCCATGAAGTGCTCCTTCTAAGGGAAAAGGTGAAAGTTCTTGATGTGAAAAGGAAGAAAATATATGCTCAGGTTGCTAAGATTTCCAGTAAGTTTTGTTGTTAATCTCTGTGTTTAATTCATAAATTAAACTTGACCGTAGTTGTGTTTGTATAGGAAACAACATACTGAATAGAGTCTCCAGTTACAGGCACCCACTGGGAGTTCGGGAGTGTACAAGGGACAGGGGGACTGCTCGATGCTGTTCACCCCGGAGGGGTGTACTGTGGTGGGAGTAGGTTTATTATTTAATTTTTTTGCCATTTTAAATTGCTTGACTTGCAACAATGAAGCTATAATGCTTTTACAATTTAAAAAATTGAGCACAGAATATATTGTGTCTGTGTGTGTGTACCTGTGTCTGCATTTATGTCTGTGTACACATCTGCATGCACCCACATGTATGTGTGCCCACAAGCACATCTGGAAGGAAATAAGACAAATTGTAGTGTTTACCTTGGGAATGGGAAAAGGAATTCCATTACATGTTTTATATACTATATTTATACACGTGTGTTTTTATAATAGCAACTTTAAGAAAACACCTGGTCAAACTCTAATGTGGGGCTGGCATTGTGGCAATAAGCTGCTGCCTACAATGCCAGCATCCCATATGGCCACCAGTTCGAGTCCCTGCTGCTCCACTTCTGATCCAGCACCTTGCTAATGTGCTTAGGAAAACAGCAGAGGATGGTCCAAGAGCTTGGGCCCCTTGCACGCATGTGCGAGACCAGGATGAGGCTTCTGGCTCCTGGCTTTGGCTTTGGCTTTGGCTTTGGCTTGGTCCAGCCTTGGCTGTTGCAGCCACTTGGAGAGTGAACCAACGGATGGAAGATTTCTCTCTCTCCCTGTAACTCTGCTTTTCAAATAAATAAAATAAATATTAAAAGGAAAAAAAATTATAATGTAAGGCCAAAATTAAAAAAAATGTATCTGTGAGATTAATAAAAAGAGCAGAATGAAAATGCAGGACAATTAGCATAGGAGAAGAAATGAGAAGGCAATCAGAATTAAAGCATTCTTTTTGTTTTTTTTAATATTTTATTTATTTATTTGAAAAGCAGAGTTACAGAGAGGCAGAGGCAGAAAGAGAGAGGTCTTCCATCTGCTGGTTCACTCCCCAAATGACCACAACAGCTGGAGCTGGGCCGATTCGAAGCTAGGAGCTTCTTCCAGGTCTCCCACACAGGTGCAGGGGCTCAAGGACTTGGGTCATCCTCTACTGCTTTCCCAGGCCACAGCAGAGAGCTGGATCAGAAGTGGAGCAGCCAGGCCTGGAACTGGCACCCACATGGGATGCCGGCACTGCAGGTGGTGGCTTTTACCCACGATGCCAGAGCGTCGGCCCCAGAATTAAAACATTCTAATACAGTTGCATTAAAACTGAGGAGGCATTAAAAAGTTCCTAAGAGGTCTATGTGGGCATAATTAAATGAATTAATTTCTAGCTCCATAACTTCAATGTGGATCCCTTTCTGAAAGTGATTTGCAATGAGATGGAGCTTGTGCCGGAGCCCCTGACTAAGTCTGCTCCCCACCTCCTCCAGCCGACCTGTCCTACGTGTAACAGAGAGGAGAGGACCTCTCACTCATCCTGACTCAGACCATGGAGCTTATCTTAAGGTGTAAAACCTGCAGGGAACCAGTGGAACAATTTGAAATAAGAGGCTTACTTGAGGCAGGAAAAATCCTTTCATAAACCAAGTGGCTTCTTATTCTTTGTGTCTAACAGATGGAAGACACCGCGATTGGAACGGTTAGTTACCAGATCCACTGCTGTATCCCTCAGCATCCACTCGTCCTGTGTTGCCCTGTGTACTGCGCCCTCCTGCCCCCCTCTACTGAGTTTCAGCAGACAACAGGTCTGCCTAACCTCTGATTGGGATGGGGTGTACCTGTACGGCTAAACTTTTCTCCATGCCAGTAAAGGAAAGTGATATGAGCCTGTCATCCATCTTGTTGGTTATAGATTGCAAAACAAAAAACAAACAATCCCAGGTCCCCCAAGAACAACAGAAGTCTGCCATGAATTCCTTCTCTCTGAATACATGCCCCTTTGCAATGAGGCTTTGCCACTCAGCTCAGTCTATCGAGTCTGGGCTTAGCTACATAACTTGGTTTAGCTCATGGGATGTTAGCTACTGTGGTGCTGCTTTGGGGACCTCGGGCTGGTGTGCTGGATCCCAGAGACACGTGACACAGCTTCCCCTACCACTCAGTCAAGCACCAGACATTGAGAGAGGCCATCTGCAACCAATCGGGCACCCAGCCCACCTGCAACTGACCACAGGTAAATGATCGAGACCGGGGCAGGTCGGTGGAAGGACCCGTTGACCCCGCCCAGATTGCCCAACACAGAATTCTGAACTAGCACATGACTTATTTAAAACAACAAGGTCTGGGAGGTTGTTGTGCAGCAAAATGATTGGGTACTCGTATGTTTTCTCCTTTCCATTTCCCACAGTCTGGAGTTTAGTTAAGGTGCTAGGAAACTGGCTTCAGCCATTCAACTGAGGGAGATACTGTAATGGGAAGGCAGCACCATTAGGAGGAACCTGGTTCCTGGGAAACCTCAGACAGCCCAGGGCTATTCCCTGAGAGAGAAACTAAGTTCTGTCTCCCCTCGACTCTTTGTTATGGGAGCTTTGCCTGTACCTAACAAATAGGTCAGCTAAAAATAACCAAACTGATCATTAAATATATTTTTATGATAGGTCACCATGTAATTTCTGCTGTGTGACACAGTTCGAAGAATGATAGTGCTATTGAAAATGTTCAGTTTTCTCTCATTCTCATCCACTTGACCATTATCAACACCAACATGTAAATATAAATTTACATGTAAATATAACGGAGGCTGAAACCTTTTTCAGCAAAAGTAATATTCGTCCACATATAGAACTAAATTTTTAAAAAGCCAGTCTATCACCTTAAGAGTGCATACCAGGTTGAAATATTATGCTCAATAATTGTTTACCAAAATAGACTGTTGGACAACCATATATTAAAAAGAGGACATTTTAAAAATATTTATAATCTTGTACTTTGTGGTTCTAGGAAGTTTAAAAAATCTCTAATTTCAGTTTACTGTTTTTATTGAACAAATGTATGTTGGGGTATTTTAGAAATACTCCATATCATAATATACCTATCTGTGTGATAGGTAAAATTCAAAAAGATAAGAAAAAAGAATTCCAATTCAAATATATTCACAAAATATATAAATCTAAACAGGCTAAACTCGCCAATGGAAAGACAGACTTCAGAGTGGGCATTTGGTGCTAGTGTTGAATCTCTGCTTGGGATGCCTGCAGCTCGCTTTACAGTGCTTGGTTCAAGTCCTGGCTCCCCCACTTCCAGCCCAGCTTCCTGCTGATGCACAATCTGGGGGCTGGCAGGTGACGGCTCCAGTACTTGGAAGAGACCAAGAATGAGTTCCAGGCTCTTGGCTTTGGCTTAAAGCAGCCTCTGCCATGCCAGCCATCTGGGGAATGAGCCAGTGGATGGAAGATCTCTCTCCATCTTTCTCTCTGTCTCTGACTCTCTGCCTTTCATATAAAAAGGAAAATAAATAAAAGTAATTGTAAGAACAAATTTAATGAAATTATCTATCTATATATATATACACATACAGACACATATATATTTGAGATACTTAGAAGGGTATGGGCATGGAAAGGTTAAAAATAGAGGAATGGGAAAAGATGAGTTAAATATTAAGCAAAAAGAAAAATGGCATACCTGTATTAATATCAGATAAAAAATCTTTTTTATAGGGGCCAGCGCCATGGCTCACTTGGTTAATCCTCTGCCTGCGGCGCCAGCATCCCATAAGGGCATCGGGTTCTAATCCTGGTTGCTCCTCTTCCAGTCCAGCTCTCTGCTGTGGGCCAGGAAGGCAGTGGAGGATGGCCCAGGTGCTTGGGCCCTGCACCTGAATGGGATACCAGGAGGAAGCACCTGGCTCCTAGCTTCAGATCGGTGCAGTGCACCAGCCTTAGCGGCCATTAGGGGGGTGAACCAACAGAAGGAAGACCTTTCTCTCTGTCTCTTTCTCTCACTGTCTAACTCTGCCTGTCAAATTAAAAAAAAAAAAAAAAGTTTTTTTTAGAACTAGAAGGATCACTAAGAAGTGATAGAAGATTCAATTAACCAAGAAAATATAATACTCATAATCTTGTATATGTTATGTAAAGTAACCTCAAACTATGTAAAGCAAAATTTGAAAAAACTATGGTAAGGAATGGAAACCACAGGAAAGTCCACAATAATGTCTTTCTCAATTACTGACAAATCAAGTAGACACACACAAAAGGGAGAGGGCTTAAGTAACAATAAACAAGTTCATCTAACAAATATATGGAAGTCTCTCCACCTAACCCTCCAAGAATACACATTCTTGAGGCTGGCACTGTGGTGCAGTGGGTTAAAGCCCTGGCCTGAAGCGCCGGCATCCTATATGGGCTCTGGTTCTAGTCCCAGCTGCTCCTCTTCCAGTCCAACTCTGCACTATGGCCTGGGAAAGCAGTGGAAGATGGCCCAGGTCCCTGGGCCCCTGCACCCAAGTGGGAGACTTGGAAGAAGCTCCTGGCTACTGGCTTTGGGTTGGCCCAGCTCCAGCCATTGTGGCCATCTGGGGAGTGAACCAGCGGATGGAAGGCCTCTCTCTCTGTCTCTACTTTTCTCTGTAACTCTGTCTTCCAGTAAAATAAATCTTAAAAAAAAAAATACATACATTATTTTCAAATAAATGTGGAAACATTATGAAATAGATCAGTACTAGCCAATAAAGTAAGTCTCAAAGACTCAGTATGATAAATACCATGTTCCCTGTCATAATGCAATTAGCTTAGATGTCAAAAACAAAAAATGTACATTTTTGAGAATCCTAGTTTCCGTAAGCTCATCTTCTCTGCCTGTCACGCTTTGTCAGTAGGCTGGTGCGGGAGAGGAGCACCTGGGTGAAGGATGCTCTGGGTTATGTTCCACTTCTTTGGTGCCCATATGTGCACCACGACACCATAGAAAACGAGAGCACATCATATAAAACCTAAAAAAACCCATGATGATTATTTTTGGAAGGATGCGGAGAAGGAAAGTGAGTGGAAGTGTAGAACCATATCTTCATCTACTATAACAGAAATCAATAGGTAATGTCTAAACTCTGTTATTAGGAAGTGGCAATTTGAGCACATTTTTTAGGAATAAAACATCTCAAAGAGTTGGCAGTGACTGTCTGGAAAATAAACCCAGGAGAATAAAAGGACACAGCTACTGTTCTTCATGAACTGCCAGCTACTATATTTTTAAATAAACTTTTTAAAAAAATTATTAATTTATTTGAAAGGCGGAGTTACAGAGAGGCAGAAGCACATTGAAAAGAAAGTGAACCAGCCAGGACTTGAACTGGCAGTCATTATAGAAATCTTTAGGGGCCGGCATTATGGCGTAGCAGGTAAAGCCACTGCCTGCGATGCCAGCATCCCATATGGGTGCCAGTTCAAGTCCCAGATGCTCCACTTCGATCCTGCTCTCTGCTATGGCCTGGGAAGGCAGTAGAAGATGGCCAGAGTCCTTGGGCCCCTGCACCCAAGTGGGAAGACACAGAGGAAGCGCCTGTCTCCTGGCTTTGGATCGGCACAGCTCTGGCCAGTTGTGGTCAACTGGGGAATGAACCAGTGGATGGAAGACCTTTCTCTCTCTCTTTCTCCCTCTCTCTCTCTCCTCACTATGTGTAACTCTGACTTTCAAATAAATAAATAAATCTTAAAAAGAGAGAGAGAGATGGCGGCTGGTGCCATGGCTCACTTGGTTAATCCTCCATCTGTGGTGCCAGCATCCCATATGGGCACCAGTTCTAGTCCCGGTTGCCCCTCTTCCAGTCCAGCTCTCTGCTGTGGCCTGGGAAAGCAGTGGAGGATGGCCCAAGTGCTTGGGTGCCTGCACCCATGTGGGAAACCAGGAAGAAGCACCTGCCCCTGGCTCCTGGCTTCAGATTGGTGCAGCTCTGCACAGCTCTGGAGGTTGCGACCATTTGGGGAGTGAACCAACGGAAGGAAGACCTTTGTCTCTCCCTCTCACTGTCTGTAACTCTACCTGTCAAATAAATAAATAAAATCTTAAAAGAAAGAAAATTGCACAACCATTTAAAAAGAGAGAGAGAAAAATGCGATTAACAATTATAACCTTAATCAGTAGAGGGATTACATGGAAAGCATTAAAAGTACTGAGCTATAGGGCGGTCACTTTAGGGAAGGAGAAGAGTAAGGGTATACAGTGTCTACTTCTGTGTATTGTATGCTTACTGTATACTGTGCTGCAGTGTTTAGCCTTCCGGGCTACCCAGTATCACATCTCAGTGGAAGCAGTCTCACCTCTCTCCTTATGCGTTAAGAGAAGGCAGAGCCCTGATTTTTTGTGTGGGAACCCGAGGGGCCATCTTCTTCCCACTCCCTGGAAGTTGGGCTTGAGCTAGTTAGGTGTCCCCGGGGTGCTTTGGTCCTGAGGGCATGCTGAAACATGAAGTGACAGGGACAATCCCGCTGTGGGATTCCTTCATACTCCACTGTCTGCTCGCTGCTCTGGCCTCTTCACTATGCTATGGGCAAACCAAGGTACCGTTCACCCCAGACCACAGCTGTTTTATGGCTGCAGGTTGCCGCCCGCATCACTGACTCGGGGATGCCTTCATTCTTTTTGCCCAGCTAAACTCTGTCATCCCTTAAATTTCAGCTCTCTGTCCTATTAGGGGCAAAACCACAATGAAATCAAATAACTAGTTGAATCCAGGGATGAAGAAGGAAAGTGAAAATTCAGAATAGAAAGGAAAAATAATTATAGATGTAAGTAGAACCAAAAATTATGAGACATTTTTGAATTAGTCTGTGCTAAAAACTTAGAAAAGCTAGTTGAAATAAATAGTTTTCTATGGGAATACCAGTGAACAAAATTGACTCAAAAAAAGAGAGAGAATGAGACAGACAGACACTAGTGTATAGTAGGCTAAGCTTCCACTTGCAGTGCCGGCATCCTATATGGGTGCTGGCTCGTGTCCTGGCTGCTCTACTTCTGATCCAGCTCTCTGTTATGGCCTGGGAAAGCAGTGGAAGATGGCCCAAGTCCTAGGGCCCCTGTGCACACATGGGAGACGCAGAAGAAGCTCCTGGCTGTAGCCATTGCAGTCATTTGGGGTGTGAACCAGTGGATGAAAGACCTCTTTCTCTATCCCTCTCTGTCTGTAACTCTACCTCTCAAATAAATAAATCTTAAAAAAAGAGAGAGGGAGGCTGGCGCCATGCCTTAATAGGCTTCTCCTCCGCCTTGCAGCCTCTTCCAGGCCAACTCTCTGCTGTGGCCCGGGAGTGCAGTGGAGGATGGCCCAAGTGCTTGTGCCCTGCACCCCATGGGAGACCAGAAGAAGCACTTGGCTCCTGGCTTCGGGTCAGGCGATGTGCTGGCCGCAGCGCGCTAGCCGCGGCGGCCATTGGAAGGTGAACCAACGGCAAAAAGGAAGACCTTTCTCTCTGTCTCTCTCTCTCACTGTCCACTCTGCCTGTCAAAAAAAAAGAGAGAGAGAGAGAGGGAGAGAAAAAGAACAAGAAACCTAAAAGATGCAATAACCAGACTAAATAGAGAACATTGGTTGGAACTATCTTTCCAGAAAGCACTGCTTTGGATAGTTTGTAAGTAAATTATTCAAGATAATTCTGAAGCTAATCAAAGTGTTTGACAGCATTAAAAAAGAAGAAAATCTTTTAATTTCTTTTTACTAATATTAAAACTTTACAAAGAAAGTATAAAGAAAACAACTACAGACTTAACTATAAATATTCATGTAAAAATTCTAAAACATTAACAAGCCAATGCAGCAAGATATAAAAAATAATATACACCATGACAAATGGAGTGGAATTCATTTTTTAAAAGTTCTTGGTTGATTTGATATGAGGGAATCAATGAATAGTAATTAATATACTAATAGCTTGAAGAAGGAAGTCAATATTCTGAAAAAAACTTACAGTCATCTGCACTACAATCCTAAGTAAAATGGTAATGAATGAATACTGCTCAACAAAACAGAGAAATATGTGTCTTTAAAGAATTCCAGCATCATATTTAATGGTAAAATATAGTAGCCTTGTTAATATTAGGAGAAAAATAAATATACACCCTGTTATCTCTTATTTTACATTGTTCTGGAAGTGTTAACCATTTTATTTATTTAAAGATGTATTTATTTATTTGAAAGTCAGAGTTAGAGAGACCGAGTGAGCGAGAGATCTTCCACCGGCTGCTTCACTCCCCAGAGGGCTGCAAAGGCCAGGCTGAAGCCAGGAGCCAGGAATTTCTGCCAGGCCTCCCACATGGGTAGCAAGGGCTCAAGCACTTGGGCCATCTTCCACTGCTTTCCCAGGCATGTTAACAGGGAGCTGGATCGGAAGTGGAACAGCTGGGACTCACAGGGCATTGCAGGCAGCAGATTAACTGGCTACCCCACAACGCTGGCCCCTAGAGACTACTTTTAGCTAAGAAAAGTAGAGGGTGTGAACACTAGAAATCTTGAGACACAGTTACTCTCATTTATATATGATATGACTTCCACCTGGAAAGCCCAAGAGATTTAACAATTATTAGAAATAGTACAGAGTGTAGTATCCAAATAGGCAGCTGACAAGGGAATGCAATGAAAAGTTGTTCAGTCGCACAAGTAGTTAGGAAAGTGCAAATTAAACAGAAATTCAGAATTTCAGAAGCACCTCTATTAAATGAACAAAATTTAAAAGTTTGAAAAACCTAATTCTGGTAGGGATGAGGAAATAGGTACAATCATTCACTCTAGGTAGAGATATACAACTGTTGTGAATGCTTTGGAGATATACACATTACAGATTAAACTTTTAAATGTACAAGTCCTGTACCTTTGGCTCTATCTTATAAAAGCTTGAATGTGCTAAAATCCATATACAAGGAATTTTCAGTGCAACATTATTTATGATACAAGTGTTTAGGAGCAGGTAAGAGAATGGTTGAATAAATTATGACATATCCCTGGAACAGAATATTATGTCATTACAATGTGTATAAAATTACAAGTAAAACTTAATAAGTGTTCACTTAGAAAGTGACTACATAATTTATTAACCTCCTTAGACCAAAGTACTAGTCAGAAAATATGAGAGAAGAAAAAAACCCATTCATAATAGCAACAAAAAAATTCTCCCATAAAATGCCCAGGAAAAATGTGCCAAGATTTCTAATAGGACCTTTAGGATAAAAAGTTAAAGTACTATTAAATAAAGTAATATCAAAAGACAGTTGTTAGCTTTCCCTGCATTTATCTGTAAGTTTGTACAATCCTATCAAGAACTCCCAGCAGCAGCCGAGTGAGATGGCCTGATTTAGCCTGTTTTCTGTTGCTTTGATACAATACCTGAACCTGGATAGTACAAAGCAGAGGGGTTCAGTGAACCCCCAGACGGGCAGCCTCATCTGTTGGGCCTCTGATGAGGGCGCCTTGGCCACGTCACAGCATGGCAGCCACTTGCAGAAGGGAATGCGGGTTGTGGGGGCTGGGGCCCACTTTATGTCGACCCACTGTCCTGAGAATTACTTTACACTGTGAGATTAGCATTAATTTCTTCTTCTCTTTTTCTTTTTAAAGGAAGACTTATTTATTTGAAAGGCAGAATAAGAAAGAGAGAGGGAGAGAAAGAAAGACCCTCCATCTGCTGGTTCACCCCCAAGACGGCCACAACAGTCGGGGCTGGGCCACGCTGAAGCCAGGAGCCAGGAGCTCCGTTCCAACTCACATACATTCCCAGGCGCATTAGCCAGGAGCAGGACGGGAAGCGGAGCAGCCAGGACTTGACCCGGGCTTGACAGCAGCCTTGACACCAGGTACCCCTGGGCAGATGTTGTGCCCTCTCCAAAAACGAGTTTGCTGATCTATGAAATGGTGATAGTGTTGTCCTCCTGGGATGATTGTGGGGGTTACGGGAGGTCAACTAGGTAACAGAGTGGCACACAGCAAGAACTCAAAAACAAAAAAAAGTTAGCCATGATTATTATTATTATTTAGAATTAATTATTTGAGGCCGGCGCCGTGGCTCAACAGGCTAATCCTCTGCCTTGCGGCGCCGGCACACCGGGTTCTAGTCCCGGTCGGGGCACCGGATTCTGTCCCGGTTGCCCCTCTTCCAGGCCAGCCCTCTGCTGTGGCCCGGGAGTGCAGTGGAGGATGGCCCAGGTGCTTGGGCCCTGCACCCCATGGGGAGACCAGGAAAAGCACCTGGCTCCTGGCTCCCGCCATCGGACGAGCGCGGTGCGCCGGCCGCGGCGGCCATTGGAGGGTGAACCAACAGCAAAAGGAAGACCTTTCTCTCTGTCTCTCTCTCTCACTGTCCACTCTGCCTGTAAAAAAAAAAAAAAAAAAAAAGAATTAATTATTTGAAAGGTGGAGTTACAAATAGTGAGAGGGAGAGACAGAGAGAGGTCTTCCATCCACTGGTTCACTCCCCAAATGGCTGTAGTGGCTGGTGCTGGGCAGATCCGAAGCCAGAAGCCAGGAGCTTCTTCTGGGTCTCCCACAAGGGTGCAGGGGCCCAAGCACTTGGACCATCTTCTACTGCTTTCCTAGACCATATCAGAGAGCTGCTCCAAGAGGAGCAGCCGAGACTTGAGCCAGCGCCCATATGGGGTAGAGGCACCACAGGCCCGAGATTAACCTACTGCGCCACAGCGTCGGCTCAGCCTGATGATTTATAGGGGTTCTTCACATTGAAAGGAATATACAAGGTCCCAGGTACATCCACATACACGCCTGTGTTTAGTTCTTAGAAAGCACTGAGCTGTTATTTAATTTATCCTGTGTACTAAGCATACAGAGGCTAGGAGAGACCTTATGACTTCACACTTGCTCCGCGCAGGAGCTAGGAAGCTAAGCCAGGTTAGGAGAGTCTTGATCTTGGAGTCTAGTGTATGTCCTCGCCCAGAGCTGCCACCCAGGAGAGCTGTAGTAGCAGTAATCAGGTCAGAGCATAATCCTCAGGACTAGGAGAGGGGAAATTCTGAACGAGGCGAGGCGTGCGGGAACGGGATTCGGTGGGTGACGCAAGGCGGGGAGTGGGGCATTTGGCTTCCAGGCCTGGGGCGGCACTGGGAAGGCGCTGAGAAGGTCATGTCCCTTCTCTGGGCGAGCTTCCTGAGGGCTTGGTGCAGCGGGGTGGGGGTGGGGGTGGCGCGGGGTAGGGATTGTTTCCAAGAGCGCACGCGGGAGCCGGCTCCGCTCGCAGGCTCGGATGCGGCGAGACACTCAGCGGCGTGGCCGGGCCTCGCGGTACCTAAGGCCGAGGGAGAGCGGAGCGTGTAAGCCGTCGTGGGCCCTTCTTCGGGGCTGGGGGCAGCCGGGGGCATTGGGGCCAGTGTGCTCTTCCAAGAAGTGACCTTGGCGCCCCGCAGCGGTAGCACGCCTAGGTGGTAGTGCGGGCCGGGCCCCGCGGCTTCTGCACTCTGACCGCTAGAGGGCGCTGCCTTCCAGCCGCAGCCGACGCGACCTTGCACCTGCGCCGGCGCGGGTCAGCGGCCAGGAGCGCGGGGAGGGGGTGTGTGTGAGCAAGGTGGGTCCCGGGGATGCAGCCAGAGGGAACTGGCTTTCTGAAGTGGGGCGGGGAGGAGTCCAAGGAGTCTGGGAACTTTCTGAGCTCCCTGCGTCCTAGAAGGTGGCGATGCCTGGAGCGGGAAGGAGGGTGCCATTCAACTTGGCATCCTCACCCCTGAGTCTTCCCTGGGGCCCCTGAACTGCTTTGGCTGAGGGAGAGCGGGGTTGAAGGGGCTATGGGCTCTCAGAACGGTGAGGCAGCTGGGCAGGAGATTGCAGAGGACAGCACACTGCCCCCTCCCCCAGCCCTTTGGTCCTGGAGTCTTCGCGTGATCTAGGGCGCGTTACTTTACCAGGCTCTCCTTGTGTTTGAAGCTCCCTGGCGGGACTGCCGAGGTGGTTAAAAGTTAGAGGTTTGCCCAAGGTTTTGTGCAGAGTGTGGACTGTCTGATGCGACAAGATAATGAGAAAGCAGCTTATTCCCCCTGGCGCCAAAGCCTGGATCTAGCCTCTCAGAGGAGCCGGGGGTCAGCTTTGAGCTCCTCCTCCTCCCGGAGGCCGGATCTCATTTGCAGCTGTGAAGGGGCTTCCCATCCTGCCACCTTCCACAACCCAAGTAGAACCCGGCTTGTGAGCAAACAGAGCTTCCGCCCTGACCCCTCTCAAAACAGCAGAGTGGGGCTTCTTGGCTGGGGTCCCTCTGGTGGTCTGTTGAAGTCCGTGGAACCCCCCCCCCTCTCAGAATAACATTTGAAAATTCATGAAATAAAATACAGAGGATAACAAAGGAAGCAAATCGTCTTAAGACGTTAGAAGCACAAGTGACCAAGGAGACCCATGCTCCTTAAGACACAGGGCTGGCCCAGTAACTCCAGTAATTTATTTATTTTTTTTAATTTTTATTTTTGACAGGCAGAGTGGACAGTGAGAGAGAGAGAGAGAGAGAGAGAGAAAGGTCTTCCTTTTTGCCGTTGGTTCACCCTCCAATGGCCGCCGCGGCCAACGTGCTGTGGCCGGTACACTGTGCTGATCTGAAGGCAGGAGCCAGGTGCTTCTCCTGGTCTCCCATGGGGTGCAGGGCCCAAGCACTTGGGCCATCCTCCACTGCCTTCTCGGGCCACAGCAGAGAGCTGGCCTGGAAGAGGGGCCACAGCAGAGAGCTGGCCTGGAAGAGGGGCAACCGGGACAGAATCTGGTGCCCCAACCGGGACTAGAACCCAGTGTGCCAGCGCCACAAGGCGGAGGATTAGCCTGTTGATCTGCGGCGCCGGCCCTCCAGTAATTTCATAGGAGTCATGAGCATGAATGATGCTTGGCGAACTCGGCATGAACTCTAATGAGATTGAAAAATACCTGCGAGTTCTATCAATGTCAAATTCTACTGTGTTTTATTGCCTACATTCATAATAGAAGCAACTGCTACCTTTCATGTAGAGATAGGTGAAAATACACATGTATTTTTCCTCCCAAACTCACAGAGCCCAGCAATGAATGAATGAGTCATTCTCTGTTAAGAATTGCTTCAGTCCAGGCTCTGCGGGTGGCACAGGGCGGGAGGTGGGGGTGGGGGGAGTGGGAGATTGGGGGTGGGGGGGTGGGGAGTGGGGGATAGGGAATGAGGCAACCACGCCTCCTGATTCTTGGGAGGGGGTCTTTGGAACTTAAGGGAAATTATCTCTAAGCCATTTTTTTTTCCCCCAGCCCAGAATGTCTGGGTTTACTCTGCTACACACACTCCAGTACCTGGGAGCCTGCCTTGCTGTATCCCCAGGGCACACAACCTTAGGTCCCCCTCAGGGCCAGCTCCAAGCTCCACGGAGCCTCGAGCCTCCGGGGTGGGGTTGTCCCAGCCCAGGTCTGGAGGGTTGATCTGGTAGAGGGTTGATCTGAATCTTGGAATCTTGGTAACTTTCCCCCTGGAGTTCTTTCTCCATCTCCTCTGTAGTTACAAAAAGGTGACCCCCTGACATTCACCTGCCCCCTCCCCAGCGCCTAGCAGAACAAAGTGCCTGGAGGAGTGGGAAGGCACCTCCTTGTGCTCCCTCAGCCACTCACCCTTCGAGGAACCTCAGGAGGGGCCAGAGAGCGCACAAAGAACACGGCACTGGCCGCCCTCACAGGCAGCCCTGCCCCCCCCCACTCCCGAGGGCAGGGGACATTCCCCTTCAGGAAGCAGCTTTGGGGGGGACCTCCCTGAAGCCACCCCGCGGCTCCGATCCCAGGTGCCCGCCAGGCCTCTTTACCTCAGGACAGAAGTCTTCTTCCCTCTCTCCGCCTCGGGGCTCACGCTGAAGGAGCTCTCAGCCCTCAAATTACTCTTTGGTCTTTTAAGCCCCATCTCCCCACTTCCGTCATCGCCCACCTTCATCACTGTCACTGCGAGTCTTTGAAAACCACAGACCGGGTTTTAGCAGTCAGGGGTCTTCCTGCCTCTCTTTCCCCCACCCGCACTGAGGACTCACCTCCTCTCTCCCCTCCACCTCCGCCTCCAGTTCCTCCCCTCCTCCTCCACCCCCCTCCTTTTTATTATTTTTTAAGATTTAGTTTTATTTATTTGAAAGAGTTACAGAGAGAAACAGAAAGACAGCAAGGTCTTCCATCCACTTGTTCACTCCCCCATAGCCAGGAGCTTCATTTGGGTCTCCCATGTGGGTGCAGGGGCCCAAGCACTTAGGCCATCTTCCACTGCTTTCCCTGGTGCATTAGTAGGGAGCTGGATCAGAAGTGGAGCAGCTGGGACTTGAACCTGCGCCCATATAGCAAGCAGGTGGAGGCTCAACCTGTTGTGCCACAGTGCCGGCCCCTCTTTTTGATTTTTGCTAATCCTCCACCTTGCGGCGCTGGCACACCGGGTTCTAGTCCCGGTTGGGGTGCCGGATTCTGTCCCGGTTGCCTCTCTTCCAGGCCAGCTCTCTGCTGTGGCCCGGGAGTGCAGTGGAGGATGGCCCAGGTGCTTGGGCCCTGCACCCCATGGGGACCAGGAGAAGCACCTGGCTCCTGACTTTGGATCAGCGCCATGCGCTGGCCACAGAGCACTGGCCGCAGCGGCCATTGGAGGGTGAACCAACGGCAAAGGAAGACCTTTCTCTCTGTCTCTCTCTCTCACTGTCCACTCTGCCTGTCAAAAATAAAAATAAATAAATAAAAAGAAATAGACTAAGATCCCGAGAGGGCTGAGAAAAAACACCCTTGAAATTATCTTCTGTACCTTGAGGCATGAAGCTTGGTTATTTGATTCCCAACAGGTGAGGACTGAGAGCAGACCCGCTGGGGACTAGAAGCCATAAGGACAGGAGGTGCCAGGGAGCCGTGGAGGAGGCTGGAGTGAAGGAGAGTAGGGGAGATGTGGAGCGACAGGGTAGCCAAAGCAGTCCCCAACAAGAGGTCGGGAGAGTGACCTCACTTCCGCAGCTGCCTCTGTTCTGACCCCTGCCTGGGAGTCGCTGCCGGCTGGGGGGGAGCTGTAGTGCTCACTGGTGCGCTCCCGGGCTGGGCACTCAGGGCACAAGGGCCCTGTTCTGAAGCTTTTCTAGGCTCTTAAGCCCTGCAAGGCTGGCCCAGGGCCTGAGCCAGGGGGATGCAGCACAAGTCCCATGGTTCGGGAGCAAACAGCCGCCAGGACTAAGCGGGAGCTCAGGGATGCTGTGAGCAGTGGGCCAGGGAGATCTTGCGTGAGTAATCCTGCATCGGGCTCACCCTTGTGTTGCTGTGATGTGAGTGCCAGGTGACCCTACTGGTCAAGTGCCCAGGGGTTTGAGGTCCTCTCAGTGAGCGCTGCTGCAGCCAGCACACAGCAGATGATCAGTCAGCGTGGTTCGATCTCCTGCCAGGGCTCAGGGGATCTGGACTCTTATTGGGATGGGGATCTCTTACCACCACCGTTGTCCCGGGACCAGGGTGCCTGCCCCCACTTAACTGCATTAAAGAAAGCCTGGTCTTTGGGGTCCCAAGATCTTTCTCTGCTGTCTCTGTGACAGTGGAAAAGCAGGAGCAGTGTTTGCTAAAATGGAGACTTGTTCCGGCCAGCCTTGGTGGGTGCCTGGCAGGCCAGCTGTGAGGGCACTCAGCATTCCATCAGCCAGGGGCTGTAAAACCATGACCCTTCGAATGTCAAGAGGTCAAGAGCATTGAAGAGAATCAGGTCTGCGGCAGTGGCTAGGCCAAGCGAGCGCATGCAGACATGCGCACTTGTGCTGGTTAGTGCCTGCACCCTGTCGTTCTGCAGCCTTCAGAAGTGGAAATTGATTCACCGTAGGCTTCCGGCTCACCAGCCCCACGGTGCCCTTCCCTCCCGCGGAGAGCTGAACACAGCTTTCTTCCCATGCTGTGTGGGATGGCGCCTCGCTGAGTGGTGGTGTGTGCTCGTGGCCTTGAGAACAGTGCGCCCGCACCTGCAGGAGACGAGGCAGGAGACACCTAGTGCTGTGCGTGCCCCGTAAGCGAGAGAAACCACAGGAAGGAGGCGAGGAGGGGAGACTGCCTGTGGGCCACACTGTTAGGCACCGCATGGCAAAATGAGATTTGAATTAAGCTTTGAAAGAAGGTCCAGGGGTTTTTCAGGTATAGAAAGAAGATGAGCCAGCATGGTGGAATAACGACTTAGCACAGCTTGTTTGGAAACCAGCGAAGCAATCGAGGTAGTTAGAATCCAGCCCTACAGCTGGTCACCCACAGGCCCCCACATATTTATCTTGAGGGCTTTCAAGTATCCAAGGTACCTGAATTTCAGCGACACAGTTTAGCAAATAATACATTGTTTCCAAGATGCTCAACATTAAGAGAAAAACTGAGTGGATGCTAAACCCCGTTTTTGTCTTACTGCTGTAGAATTGTGGGCTTCAGAATGGGGAGCAGCTGTAGCTATCACCCAGTCCAGTCCCCTGCAGTGTGCAGAATCTTCTGTGTTCCTCAAATTTGAGTGTACTGATCAGAATCACCCAGAGGGCTCGTTAAAATGCAGGCGGTGGGGCCCAGGCCAGCGTGTCTGGCTCAGTCTGTCTATGTATGAGCTCCTAACAGATTCCAGGCGCTGCCACCACCACTGCCACTCTGCTACTCTCTGCAGATTGCCCCCGTAACACCTCAGGCGTCATCTGCCTGCAGAGTCCTGAGTGGAACACTCCTGGTTATTTAACAATTCATCGCCCATGTTGTCCTCAGAGCCGCCTCCTTTCACTTCCAAGCGATGCTCCCAGTTCTGCTAAGGGCTCCACAAGGAACACGTCTGCGGATGGCAGTTCCATCATGGCCACGGGACCCACTGCCTGGGCTCCATTCTGGATTGCACCACTCCCATGTGGCTGTGGGCAAGTCACTCCACGTTTCTGAATTTTTCCCATCTGCAGGAAATACCATCATCAGACTGGTATTGTGGTTAAACGGAGAACATGAAACACTGAGCCTGGTGCTTGGCTCTTGGTAAGTCCTCAGTAGATGGCAGCTGGTATCATCAGCTGGGTTTCCTTGGAAGTCACTGGAGAAAGTTAATCATTCTCCCCAACATTTCTCCTTTCAGGGCACGTAGCCCCAGCTCCTTCCACGTGTCCTTGTCATGAACACAGTCCAGGTCATCAAGTTCTTTACCAGGTGTGCAGCTCAGACATGCCACCTGCTCCAGCTCAGAATCAAAGATCGCTTTAGCAGTTTAAAAAAAAAAAAAAGATGCATGACAGAGAGAGAGAGGGAGAGAGATCTGCTGGTTCACTCCCCAGATGATCACCAAGCCGGGCCCCTGGGTTTCCTATGTGGACAGCAGGGCCCCAATACTTGGACCATCATCCTCTGCCTTCCAGGTGCAGCAGCAGGGAGCTGGATCAGAAGCTGAGCAGCTGGCACTGGAACCAGGGCTCGGATATTTTATGCCAGTTTCACAAGCTACAAGGCCACCCCCTAGACCACTGTTTAAGATCTTATTTATTTGAGAGCTAGAGTTATAGACAGAAAGAGGGAGAGACAGAGAGGTCTTCCATCTGTTGATTCTGCTGACTCACTCCCCAAATGGCAGCAATGGCCAGACAGACCTGAGCCCACCCGAATTCAGGAGTCAGGAGCTTCTTCCAGGTCTCCCATGCAGGTACAGGGGCCCAAGCACTTGGGCCATCTTCTACTGCTTTCCCAGGCCACAGCAGAGAACTGGATTGGAAGTGGTGTAGCCACAGCGGCCATATGGGATGCAAAGGCTTAGCCCGCTATGTCACAGCACCAGCCCCAACCACTTTGGCTTTTAGTGACTGATTTCCATGTTTAACTCAACCGTGTTGGACTTTCAGGCCCTGAAGCAGCCAGAGCCTGTGCCTGCATGCAGAGAGTAAATATCATACCAACTGTTCGGCCACGTTTCCCCATGCGGCTGCTTGGGCTGCACCCACCCGAGGCTCCTCGTGTGTGTGACTCTGTGGGCTGCGAGAGCACCTCTGACGCTTGGCAGGGTTTGGGGTTCCCGTTTGCTTTGTGATGGCCCTGGGGCTAGGTCAGCAGGGGCCCAGAGGTGCCTTGAAGCCCCCACTAGCTCCAGGGGCCAGCTTCTCCCTGGAGAATGGCGACCTGACAGCCCGGCACAGCCAGCAGCTTTCTGGGAGGAAACCAAGGCTCCAGGCCAGAGGGCACTGGGAACAAAGCTTCGTAGGCATTTCGGCCCCTCCCCCACCCCGCCCCCAGGGCTGTCACTGCTGGCCTCCAGCCCCGAGTCCTCCCAGTGTGCTGTGAGAAGGGAGTCAGGACTCTTTTATGGTGGAGACAGATGGTGGCTGTGAGGGTTTGGGTTCTGGGTGTCGGGGCAGGTCCTGGGAAGAACATCTCTCTTCCTCGATTCTGCTGTCCAGTCCCGGCTGGAATTTGGACCTCAAGCTCTTTTTTAATAAACCCGGCTGAGCACTGAGGTGTTCCTCCCTGGCCACAGAGGATGCGGCCTCTGCTTGCAGCCAGGCCTCCTGCACACGGCAGGTCTGGCCCGTGGGGCCAGTGCGGCGGCAGCCACACTGCCACCCGCTCCGCAGATGGATTTCCGAGGAGCAGCCTGAGAGTCCCCAGGACACAGCGGCCTCATGGCAGCCATGGCTGCAGCAATGCTGGGGCCCGCCTCGCCCACCACCACGAGGCCACCTGCTGCTGTGCGAAGTAACAAGGAGAATGTGGAGCAGGGTGGGGGAGGGCGTGTATCCTGGGGTGGCAAGTTATGCTGCTGCCTGGGATGCCCATGTCCCGTATCACAGTGCCTGCTTCCAGTCCCGCTCTTCTTGCTTCTGGTTCCGCTCCTGCTAATGCCCATCCTGGGAGACAGCAGGTGATGGGTCAAGCACTTGGGTCCCTGCCGACCACATGGGAGACTCGGACGGAATCCCAGGCTCCTGGCTTCGGCCTGGCCCAGCCTTGGCTGTTGTGGGCATTTGGGAAGCAAAGCAGCAGATGGAACATTCTCTCTCTCTCTCTCTCTCTCTCTCTCTCTGCTTTTCAAATAAATACAAAGAAATAAATAAACCTCAGTGGAGTGGAGAGAATACTCTTCTCCCCAGCTGAGCTCCCTCCTGGACACCAAGGTAGCAGCAGGAGGCCCCCTCCCATGGAGTTGCACCCGGTGAATACCCCGCTGGGCTTCTCTCTCCGACTCCCCCCCACCCCACCCCACCCCCGGCTCTGTCTTGGGTCAAAGGAGTTGGGAAAATTGTCCTCCTACACTTTGTGACATCTGTGTTTCTTAGCCTTCCCAGAGATTCCAAAAAAGACGCAGGCCTTTCGATGCCTGATTCTTTGATGCAGGGATGTCATGAGTTTCATGAGTTGCCTTCCTGGGCATTTCCAGTCTGATCCAGGGGAAAGAAGCAGACCATGCTGAGCACAGGACCCACTGCTGAGGCCACACTCCACCTGGAGGCAAGTCAGCATTGACCATCCTCATCCTGTGACTCGAAAGTAGGGGAAGAGGGCAAGCATTGTCTCTTTGCTGGTGGATTAGAATTCTAGGCAGTATGGCAGTGTGGCACTGTGGCTCAATGGGTAAAATCATTGCTTGCGCTGCCAGCATCCCATATAGGCATTGGTTCAAGTCCTGGCTGCTCCACTTCCAATCCAGCTCCCTGCTAATGTGCCTGGATGGCCCAAATGCTTGGGACCCTGCACTCAAGTGGGAGACCTGGAAGAAGCTCCTGGCTCCTGGCTTCAGCCTGGCCCAGCCACAGTTGTTGTGGCCATTTGGAGAGTGAACTAGCAGATAGTAGCTCACTCTCTCTCTCTCTGTAACTCTGCCTTTCAAATAAATAAAATAACTCTTAAAAAAATGAATTCTAAGCAGTGGGGAAACACTGTGGGCACAGCTAGAAAGTCAGCAGGCGGAGCCGGCGCCATGGCTCACTTGGTTAATCCTCTGCCTGTGGTGCCAGCATCCCATATGGGCACTTGGTTCTAGTCCCGGTTGCCCCTCTTCCAGTCCAGCTCTCTGCTGTGGCCTGGGAGTGCAGTGGAGGATGGCCCAAGTGCTTGGGCCCTGCACCCCATGGGAGACTAGGAAGAAGCACCTGGCTCCTGTTTTCGGATTGGCGCAACGCACCAGTCGTAGCGGCCATTTGGGAAGTGAGCCAATGGAAGGAAAACCTGTCTCTCACTGTCTATAACTCTACCTGTCAAAAAACAACAACAACAACAAAACAATGGAGTGGTGCTTTGAGGCAGCGCAGCTTTTCAAGCAGGCCACAGTGGGCGTTTGGTCAGGATGCCCACACCACATACTGTCTGGCTTTCATCCCTGCTCCGGTTCCTGATTCCAGCTAATGCAGACCCTGGGCTGCAGCAGGTGATGGTTCAAGTAATTGGGTTGCTGCCACCCACGTGGGAGACCTGGATTGAGTTTCCTGCTCCTGGTTTTGGCCCAGCCCAGCCCTGGGTGTTGTAGCCATTTGGGGAGTGAGCCAGTGAATGGGAGCACACTGTCTCTCCCACTTTCTCCTCTCCTCGCTCCCCGCCCCCAGCCATCTCTTTCTTATTCGTCTCCCTATCTCTGTCTTTATCTCTTTCCCTGTCTCTCTGCCTCTCCAAACCAATCGGTTAATCAGTCAGTCACGAACAGACTTGGGCCACTGGGCTGCTCCCGGTTCCTGATTCTCTCACTGGCCTTTTACTTCTGCACTCTGCACGGAATCGCCCTGGTGTCTCAGTGTAGGGTGGAGCAGGCCTAGGCGGTGGCCTCGAGATGCCTGGAGCTCTCTTTGCGGTTCCCCTGCTCCCTAGCCTGTCCCTCTGGGGGACCTTGAGAAGCCAGCCCCCAGATTCAAACTTCCCCAGGGCCACTGATTGTTTCTGTAGCTCTCAGAAACCGGCAAGTGGAGCCCCGGTAATCCACACTCCAAGAGTTCCCAGACCTGGGGACGTGCAGGAACAGGGCAGATTCTTTCTCTGCTTCTCAGTTTTTCTTTTTTTTTCCCCCCAAGATTTTATTTATTTATTTGAGAGGCAGAACCAGAAAGGTCTTCCGTCTGCTGATTCACTCCCTAAATGGCAGCAACAGCTGGAGTTGGGCCAATCCAAAGCCAGGAGCCAGGGGCCTCCTCCTGGTCTCCCACATGGGTGCAGGGATGGGTGGGGGAACATGGGCGGAGAAGGTGAGGGAGACAGCGTGCTCCCATTCATTGGCTCACTCCCCAAAGCACCTCAACCATCCTGCACTGCCCTCCTAGGCCATAAATAGAGAGCTGGATCAGAGGAGGAGCAGCTGGGACATGAACTGGCACCACACACCTCAGTGTTTCTTCTGGTAGGAAAGGGTTATGCATTCTGACTCCTTAGCTGAGAAGAGAGAGAGAGAGAGAGAGAGAGAGAGAGAGAGAGAGACTATATAAACATCCTTTGCAGCCAACTTGCTGTGTTAATAATTCACAGCTCCCCAGGGGTCCTCCCTGTCCTGGACCCCTGAGTTCCGCTCAGCAGTCATGTGGGGCCACCATGTGTGTCCTTCCTCCCACACATCTCCTTGCCCTGCTGTAAAACATTTATCTCAGTCCTGCATCTGGACCCTGGACTAATAAATCCCTCCAGAGGAATGCAGACTTCCCTGGCCGCTTCTCCGGGTGGTGGATGAGGCTGGAGTCACACAGGGCGGGGGGAAAGGCTGACTGTCATAAACATTGACTCGGGACAGGGACAGAGAACCACTGGAGCTTGAAGAGCTGGGCCCAGAGTAAGTTAATGAGCGACTAACAGGCAAGGTAGGACTGGGGCTATCGTACCTGAAGTGGGATAAGAATTTGTGGAGTTCAGGGATGGTCTCTTCCGAGCCAGACAGATAGGGAGAGCAGATAGAGAGTGCTGGCCAAAGAAGCAAAAGTACAGAGTTCAGCCATGGCTCTGCCGTGAACTTGGGATAACCTTGGCTAAGGTACTTCCCCTTTGTGGTCTTTGCTTCACAGTCAAAGGATTGGGATGGTCTAACTCAATAGCACCAAAAGCAAGCTGATTTTTCACATGAGGGAAGGATACACATTTCATCACAGAGGATATCAGTGACCAGTAAGTCCATGAAAAGCTGTTCGACATCATAAATTTTCAGGGAAATACAAATCAAAACCATGATGAGGTGTCATCTCATACCCATAACCAGCTGTTGACAAAAACTCAACATACCAGAAAACAAGGGTTCACAAGGAAGTGGATAAACAGGTTATTTTTGCATTGCTGGTAGGAACATAAAATGGTAGAGCCACTGTAGATAACAGTACAGTAGTTCCTTACAAAACTAAAAATATAAAGGGGCAGACATTTGGCACAGTGGGTTAAGCTGCCCCTTGAGATGCCCATATCCCATATCAGAGTGCTGGTTCAAGTCCTGGCTACACTGCTTCCAATCCAGCTTCCTGCTAATGTGCCTGGGAAGCCCTGGATGATGGCCCAAGTGCTGAGTCTTTGCCACACTCATGGGAGATGCAGATGGAGTTCTGAGCTCCTGTCTGGCCTGGGCTGGCCCCTGCTATTCCAGGCAAAAAGTGAGTGAATCAGAGGATGGAAGATCTTTCTCTCTGTCTCTCCCTCTCTGTCATTCTGCCTTTAAAATAGATAAATGAATCTTAAAAAATATATATTATCCAGCAATTTCCCTTTTAGAAATACACAAAAAATTGAAAGCAGGGAGTTGAACCCGTTTGCCTGTTTATACATCTGTGTTCATGGCAATGTTAGGTATAATAGCCAAAAAGGTGGAAGAAGGTGGTGGAATTGGGATGCTGTTTGGGATGCCTGCATTCCATGTCAGCGTGCCTGGGTTTGAGTCCTGCTCCACCTCTGATCCACTTTCTTGTGAATATGACAAGAAGTCAGGGTCTGGGGGAGGGAAGAGTGGGAAGTCAGTGTTGGATGGGTTCAAAGTTTCATTTTTTGCCAGAGGGAGAAGTTCTGGAGCTGGACAATGATGATGGCTGCCCAACAGTGTGAAAACGCTGAATGCCACTGAAGTGTGCATTTGAAAGTGGTTGAAGTGGTACATTTTATGTTATCTATATGTTGCCATAATTTAAAAAGTCAGAGGCTCTGGAGTGCTGTGGGTAGGTTACTAGAATGCCAAGATACTGATCCCTTCCACTGTTGAACGGACCAGGCAGAGCCAAGTGCAGCTGAAACCCTCAGGGGGGTCACTCCTACCATACACATATTCTAATGCTGAAAATGTCTACTTTCTTAGCCTCCTTGTCAAGCATAACATATATAGACAAAAGTGCTTAGAAAGAAAATGCATAGCTCAATAATTAATCATAAACACTGAGAAACCAGGAATTAGAATCTTACTAGTATCCCAAAAGTGTCGCCTTCTAGGCTGGCAGCCCCCCAAGTCCTGCTATACATTTGGACATTGCACAAATGGAATCCTACAATGAAGGCAAATGAACTACAAATATACATGGCAACACAGGTATCTAACTGAATGAAACAAACAAGACACGACATTTTATTAAAAAAAAAAAAAAGAAAGAAAACAATCAGCGGTGGGTGTTTGGCACAGTGGTTTAGTTTCTGTTTGGGCTACTCACATCCCCCATAGGAATCTTTGGGTTTGAGTCTTGGTTCCGCTTCCAATTCCAGCTTCCTACCAATGCGCACAAAGGAAAGCAGCAGATGATGGCTCAAAGTAGTTGTGTCCCTGCCACTCATGTGGGAGACCTGGATTGAATTCTAGGACCTGGTCTTCAGGCTGATGTAGCCCTGACTGCTGCAGGCATTTGGAGATTGAACCAGAAGATGGAAGATCTTACTCTGTTTCCCTAGGCCTTTCAAAGATCCTTAGCATTTACTTCTATTCTTTGTCATAAGTCAACTATTAATATATGTATGGGTTTGTTTGGGAGCTTTCTAACCTATTCCATTGGTTCATTGTCTTGTGCCGATATCACACTGTAATAATTACTGTCTTGTCCAGTAGAGCAGCTCCTTCCTTCTTATTTTTCAAACTAGCCTGTCAAGTTTTACCAAAAGCAAACAAAGTAAACAAATCCTGTGGAAATGCAATTGAGAATACTTTGATCTGTAGATCAGTTTGGAGAGAATTGATATCTTTACAGTCTTGAAGTTTTCAATCCCTGAATATGGTATGATCTTCACTTAGGTTTTTCTGTAGATGTTTTCCAGTTTTCCACAGGTATGCCAAAATATTGATCCCTTCAACCTTCGGTGAATGAGTGTGGAAAGCATTGGGTAGTTGGCCCTAACCAAGTCACTCCACTTTTGAAAAAGTGCATCTGCTTAACCTACTGACCTGTACAATTCTGATCAATTTCTATGTGTGATGTGATGGGAAGAGTATTGGGAAGCGTTGAGAAGTCTTTATAGTTTTTCCATTTTTGACCAGTTGTACAAAACTTGATGTTGTGAGTAGCTAAGAATGCTGTCCACGCTGCCCTCAAACATTCTAAACCCCTGAGTTGCCCACCGTGTACTCCTAGCTCATTTGTTTTCATGAGTCTGAACAATGTGTGCCCATAAATAATGAGAGCTTATTCTTGGCAAAAAAAATTATAATAATGTTATTACATACTGGGCCATTACCAGGCCTGGACTGACCCTCTACCAATGTCTTCCTACTTAAGTCGCCAAGCAGTTTTCTGAGGTGGTCAGTATTATCTGTGTTTTGCAGGGGAAATGCTGGATCTAATTTTTCTTTTTTCCCCCTGAGAAGGGAGAGTGAGAGAGAGAGCAATCCAATGCTCTAGTTTACTCCAAAATTCTTATTTTTTTTTTTTTTTAAGAGGAGGAGGAGGAGAGAGAGAGCCACTGAGAGGAAGAAGAGAGACAGTGATCTCATATACTGGTTCATGCCCAGCAAGCCAGGAGGAGCAAGGCGCTCAGTCCAGGTCTCCCAGGTGGTGGCAGGGATCCAATTACTTGAGCCATCACTGCTGCCTCCCTGGGTCTGCATTAGCAGGAAGCTGGGCTGGGCTTCCCGCAGTCGAGCCCAAGGACTGCATTGTTGGGTGCTGCAGGGATCTTGAGCAACATCTTAACCGCTAGGCTAATGGCTGCCTCCCCAAAGCTGGGTCTTTGGAAAGCAGCATAACGACTAAGTGGTAGAACCGTTTCTGGCAGACTAGGTAATCTGAGAATGCTCCCTCTGTAAAGTTCATAGGAATACTGGGTAAAATACATCATTTTTTTTTCTTTCATATAGCTATTTGAGCTTAGAAGAAAAGAAAGGAAATCTCTAAGCCCAGTAATGAAGAGAAAGGTGAAACCGGTAACCAAGCAATTTATTTTCATCAGGTTACTTGGGAACAAGAAATAGGACCTAGGAACTAAGAACCTGTATAGAGGTGAGACTTATCTTCCAGGCACTCAGGACACAGTGGCAAAAATACAATCCTTGCCCTGGGGGAATTTGCATTCTGGTAGGGGAGAGACAGAAAATAATCAATAAACACCATATGAGGATGCTAAAAGGGGATATGTTTATGGAAGAAAAAAAAATCAGGGAAAAAGGGGTCAGGGAGATTACTTTCTACCTTGCCTGGCTTGTGGTAGGGGGAAAAAAGAGTTGTTTCCTGCAGATTTGCAGCTGTAGGTCTGGACTGGGATATGCGCGGGCTGTAACCGACGCTAATTATTGGCATCATCCAGGAACACCCGGCAAGTGTTGAACATCCGCTGGCCGAGGCTGTGGTGTTTTCCTCCCCATCCCGGGGGTCCCAGCCGAGTTGCCTGACAAAAGCAAAAGGCTCCGCCCAGGCTGCCAGGTGTTTCCATTGCTAAAGCTCAAACCAGCTTGAGCTCCCAAGGAAACAAAACAAAGCAATTCATGGGAGATTTCGGATTCAGTACAGAATCTGTTTGATGTTCATAACTTGTAGCTAAGTGCCCTCTACGGGTACACCCGGACTTAACGCCACGCACCCTCAAGGATAAGGCTGCCTTACACGGTATTTAGAATTTTGGAGACTTAGGGTTGGAAGGGATCCAAGAGCTCACCTGCTCCAGTCTGTTTAACGACGTGGGCAAAAAACTGCCTGAGGAGCCAGGCCGGGCAGTGCTGGCTCTGCAATCCTCGGGCAGGATTATCAACCAGGTGAATTTAAGCTTTCTTATCTGTAGGAGGGGTATCACCTCCTAGGGTTGTGATGAAGGTCAAGCAAGATAACGGCTATCAAGGCTTACCTGGCACAAGATAGGTAGTTATTTTCCCTCCTCACTGATGTCTGGATCTACAAATAATATCAGCCAATAAAAAGACTTACTCTGCTTTGCCATAATCAGATAAGAGCCACCCCAGACCTTGTTAAATCTAAAGTTAGGGCAATTCTGATTCAGCTGAGTGTTCCATGGAAATGGTTTGGCTGTTTCCAGAACTTGCCCACTTTTGCTTAGTGTTGACCCAGCACAGCACCAGCACAGGGAAGGCTGGTGGCCACAGGGGGACATGGTAGAGAATCCTTTTTTTCTTTTTTCCACTCTTTTTTTTTTTTGGGGGGGGGGAGTGTTAAAATACACTTTACTGGTTTCGGCTCTATTTTTCTGCTGAATTTTTTAAATTAAAACTAATATAATGAAAATTAAAAATGTTATTTCAAAAAATAAAATATTAAGTTGAAAACCTTAAGGTATTTGTTATTTACATGCAGGACGATTCATCTACTTTAGGCATGTAGTTTGATGAAGCAGGTGGGCAGCCATCCATCCGCACAGCTGAGAGTGGAGAGCGAGCCCTGGCCTTAAAACTTGCCTTGCTACCTGGTGACTTTCAGAAGATTTGCATATCAGCTGGGAAATCGTGTAACAAGTCTTGAAGTCACTAAGTGACTTCTGGGAGGAGAGGGGGAGACCTTTTTTCTGCCAAAGGCTATTTGGATATTTATAACGTCACTCACAGGCCATACAAAATAATCAACTTAAAAATTAACCTGCTAGAGATTTATTGAATTTTGAGTCTCATCTGCGGTACCAGGTTACCTTGGCAGGGCTAGACCAAGTGATGTCACGGGGGCTTCTACGGCCCCACTAGACCATCTCCCAGGGTGAGGCACATTTCTTGAGTCTTGGAGAAAGGAAGGCCTGTGGGATCGATGCACAGCGCTCAAACATGTGAAGAGCTCTTGTGTGTGGACATAACAGGTGCCGCTGGCCCCACAGGGTGGAGGTGAGGGGTGGTTTAACTTAACGTAAAAAACAAACTTCTGAAAACAATGTAATAACAGCCCTGAGCGGGAGAGGCAGAGAGTTAAACAGGAATCACTTCACATCAAACACGTGGGATAGGGTACATCAGAACTGCAATTCAGGTGTGTGGATCCTCAACCCAGGTGTTCTCATTCTCTTTGCTGCGTTGGAAGACAACAGGTTGCCAAGAGGGCACTAGCCTCCAGGTAGAAGATGACCTCAGATGCCGTTTACCCATGGGCTCAGCTCATGTCTTTGTCGGGGGTAGAGCCTTGACAAGTGACCCTTCCAGTATGGGGGGGGAGGGGGAGGGGCGAGGCCACCCAGTCCTCAGCCCCTCATTTGCGTTTGCTTTGCCTCGCTGCCTGGAGCGGTCTCTTGCCCTGATTTGCTGTGTGGGTTGAGGATCCAGGTCAGCGAGAAGCTGGTGCTGGAGCTGCCTGCGTGGGTGCCGCTGACAGGAGTCAGCTGCAGATCCCAGGGCTGAGCACGCGGCACTGGCGCCCAGCGGGGGCAGCAGGGCAGAGGAGCTGGCGCAAATGCCTCCCACCTGCTCCGCCAGGCTTGCCTGCGCAGCGCTGCGCGCGCGGAGCAAAAGATCAGCTAGATTGGAGACGGGAAGCAGCACGCTCAGGTGAGAAAGGGAGAAGGAAGCGAGTGTATAAGAAGGGAGCCTGGGCGCTAAGAGCACGTGCGTGCGTTACCGGCTGAAGTCCTGGGGGGTAGACAAGTAAGAACTCCCAGGGCAGAGAGGAGGAAGGATGACCAAGTTAAGGGTTTCTTGGCCGCCTGGCCTTCTGCTGGGTGAGGGTTGCACAGGCCCCTGCTCCCCAGGAAGGCCTTGGTGTGCGAGGATGCTGTGGTAATGAGCCTTGGCCCTGACCTTGGTTCTGGGGGCAGTGGAGGCTCTTGACAGGGTGTTGGTTGTGTGTGACCAAGGCATCCACCAGAGGGACAACCAAAGAAGGCAGAGGCACCTCCTCCCTGGCTGCCCCTCCCTCCACTACTCCCCTCCCCCGCTCTGGGAGGTGCAGGCCGGAAGCAGCATCCAGCGTGGTGGGACAAGTGGGCGCGAGCCTTGGGTTTGCTGAGGGTTTTCAGGCTCTGCGGCCCGGGGTGCAGCCAGCTGGCAGGGAGCAGGACAGAGGTCACCTGCACTCGGACCACAAGTCCCTGTTAAATACATCAGCTTTTAAATCAATCTTTGTTCAAAGTCCAGTGAGTTCCAAGACTAGCGCTCAGCAGCAGAGAGAGTTCTCCAGCGAACAGAGCGGCTCCTCTTCGTTCCAGACGCAGGTAAGGACGCACTTCCAGTCCCCGGGGCCAGGCGACCTTGTCTTTTGCTCAGTGAGTAGCTAACTGTTGAGGGCAGAAGAGAGGCTGGGGTGGGGGGAGGGAGCCAGGCCCTTTTGGGGCTGGGGGGCCTGGGGGTGCTGAGGATTTGTCCACATGCAGAGAATTTTTCTCTGCTGGAGATGTCCCTACCCACTGCATGGTCGGGGCTGCGTGGTGGAAGGACTGGTGGACTGAGGTGAGAAAAAGCTCCCGGGGCTGTGTGGGCGCTGGAGGTGCAGCCAGAGGGAGCAAAGCCACAGTCCCAGGAGCTTTCGCCTGTGCCAGGGCTTTGAGTATAGGGAAGACGTCCTTCTGGATGCAGATCTTGGAGGACACAGTTCACTTCCCTTTCCCGCTGGATAATAAAGCGAGCACCTCTCGTCCCTGTACTGCATTGTAGGGCTAGAAAGTGAGCGAGCCTAGGCTGGCTGAATTGTCAAACACAGCACCCCCAGGCTCTATCTGCCCGGTGGTTTAGAAATTGCCTGGTTTTATGTGACCCTAGGAGAAAAAAATCGTGACTTTGAAGTTCTCCCCAATGATTGTGACGCGCAGGCACTTCTGGGAGCCACGAGGGGCTCATTTCCTAAGCAGAGAGGGCAGGGGACTTAAAGATGACTCTTACTAAGGGTTCACCAGCCAGCAAGACTCCTGGTCTGGGTTGGATCCAGCGAGGAACACGGTTGGGCTGGCTCCGCGAGAGGAACGAGTTCTTCCTTATTTACTGAAATCTCTGCAGTGTGGCACCCAGGTTTTGGGTTTTGCAGCCAGAAGTGCCGGGGTGGGGTGGGGGTGAGTTTGACTGCCTCGGCCCCCCAGCTGTCCAGGCACATGGAGTCAGTCTTTCCTGCAGCATGGAACCTGGGGACTTGGAGTTTTATGATGGATGGCCAAGGAAATTGTTTTGCTTTGGACTCTTTTGTGCATTCTCTGCACCATAAAATATGCAGTCATTAGGAATGATATCTTAGGTTCATGGATCACTGCTAGACAGCTGCTTGGCACCTGGGGGAAAGGAGCTTGACCTGGAATACAAATGGCCAGGGTTTGGATTCTGATGTTGGCCATTAGCCAAGTCACTCAACCAATAGGAGCCACAGGAGGGCCTCTCAGCTTTTCCCCAAGGTTGTACTGAAAATAAAATTAGAAGAATGCATTTGCGGGTATGAAAAGCACAAACAGAAGATGCTTACGTTTGAATGCTTGGATCTGTAGAACAGTGGCAAGAAACAGCCTTGCAGGCAGTGAGGAGACCTTGTCCCAGGCTTTTTGTCTCTGGGAGCCTCCGTGTGCTCAACTACAAATAAAGGGGTGAGCTGACATGACCACTGACGTCCTTTCAGTGCACCCAAATAACCACTCGGGTACATCCTGGAGGCTTGACCAAGTGTTACCACCCCAGGAAGGCCTTTCTTTTTCCTTTTTTTTTTTTTTTTTTGACAGGCAGAGTGGACAGTGAGAGAGAGACAGAGAGAAAGTCTTCCTTTGCCGTTGGTTTACCCTCCAATGGCTGCTGCGGTCGGCGCGCTGCCAGCGCACTGCGCTCATCCGATGGCAGGAGCCAGGAGCCAGGTGCTTATCCTGGTCTCCCATGGGGTGCAGGGCCCAAGCACTTGGGCCATCCTCCACTGCACTCCCGGGCCACAGCAGAGGGCTGGCCTGGAAGAGGGGCAACCGGGACAGAATCCGGCGCCCCGACCGGGACTAGAACCTGGTGTGCCGGTGCCGCAAGGCGGAGGATTAGCCTGTTGAGCCACGGCGCCGGCCAGGAAGGCCTTTCTAAGGACAGGCTTCCTCCTCCAGCCCACCGCTGTCTGTCACTCACAGCCTTTACCCTCAGAGGTGGTCTCACCTGCTTTCCACTTGTCCCCTTTGCCAGATGTTAAGCCTCAAGAAAAAAGGACTCTTGCCCTGTGGCTAACCTGCATTCCCTGCTCTTCAAACAGTAGCTGGCACTGAACCGAAGTTTAGGAAATGACTGGCAGGGGAGAACCTGGAAGAATAGCCACAGGCTGTTTGATAAGCTGCCCCGGTGTGTGGTCACCTGGGCGGGGCTCGGCTGGTCCCACCTGGATTAAATGAGCCTCACGTTTCCTTTGGAGTAGCGAGCTGGAGCTGGAGGTGTTTCCCTCAGCCCTCCGGGACTCCTTCCCTTAGACTTTCATGAGTCACCATGCAGATTCCCTTCATCTCTTTGCCTCACAGTTAGGGGTGTGGGTGTTGGAAACGGAAAGCTGTGTTCCAGACCACACCTGGGACACATAAGACCATTTCCTTATCAGGCAAATGGGCACAGTAGACCCTAGCACCTGATGTTATAAGGGTTAAATGGGAGGATGCATATAGTGCCTGGTGCAACCTAAGCCTTCTATTCCAGTGAACATTGGCCGGCTGTATGATATGCTTGATCCCAGGGAGTGGAGGAATCCAGGCCGTGGCAGGAGTTGGATTAAGTAAGGAAGATGGTCTCCAGTCCACCTGATAGCTGCTCTTGGTTTGAGATGGCCGCCAAGTTTTTTTTTTTTTTTATTATTTTTTTTGTGACAGGCAGAGTGGACAGTGAGAGAGAGAGACAGAGAGAAAGGTCTTCCTTTGCCGTTGGTTCACCCTCCAATGGCTGCCGCGGTTGGCGCGCTGGGGCCGGCGCACCACGTTCATCCGATGGCAGGAGCCAGGTGCTAGGTGCTTTTTCCTGGTCTCCCATGGGGTGCAGGGCCCAAGCACCTGGGCCATCCTCCACTGCACTCCTGGGCCACAGCAGAGGGCTGGCGTGGAAGAGGGGCAACCGGGACAGAATCCGGCGCCCCGACCGGGACTAGAACCCGGTGTGCCGGCGCCGCAAGGCAGAGGATTAGCCTGTTGAGCCACGGCACCGGCCGCCAAGTTTTTAAGATTTTATCTGAGAGGTAGAGTTACAGATGGAGGGAGAGACAGAAAGGTCTTCGATCCACTGGTTCACTCCAAAAATGGTTGCAATGGCTGGAGCTGGGCTGATCTGAAGCTAGGACCTTCTGGGTCTCCCATGTGGATGCAGGAGCTCAAGCACTTGGGCCATCTTCTACTGCCTTCCCAGGCCACAGCAGAGAGCTGGATCAGAAGAGCAGCTGGGACATGAACTGGCACCCATATGGGATGCTGGCGCCACAGGCGGAGGCTTAGCCCACTATGTCACAGCACCAGCCCCAGCCATCAACCTCTGAGGCGCCAAGACTGGTAGAGGCACACATCTGGATTCACGAAGCTGGGTGAAACCATGAAGTCCTAATAGGAATATAATCAGACCCAGAATATTCCATGGTCTTTCTGCCAATTGTATCGAGTGCATACCCGGTGGGGTGAGAATACAGACTGGGGTGATGGACACTTGCTTTCAAGGGAACTTAAGTTGATGGGGATGCAAGACATAAACCCTAGTGTAAGGTGCTTCATTCTCGCCTGCCTATCCTTTTCGACTTGCCCTCTGGGCTTTCTGCACAGTCACCATTGCACAAATGTAACTTGTGCTGTCCCTTCTGCCTGGGATGCCTCCTTCCTCCCAGGTCGAATGACTTCCCACAGCTGGGAGGCAGGATAGATAGTGAAAGAAGCCTGGACCCATCTGGGTTTGAATCCAGGATCTGCTTAACCACAGAGCCACAAGAAGTGAACTTTTCAGTTCTCCTCCCCACCTTGTAAAATGACCCATGAGGATTAAATTGGACTCAAAGTTCTGGGCTGATTCCTGGAGGCTAGCAGAAGCTCAGTTGATGTGTGTAACAATCTTTTCATGTAAATATCCAAGCACCTGTGCTGTTATTCCATGGTTGGGTTTTGAGTCTCCTCACTGGGCTCTGGGCTCTTTGTAGGGCAGGGTACTGTCTGATGTGGATTGTGCCCTCATACTTGTCCTAAATATAACTTGAATAGGCGATTCTTGAAATTCAGAAGCTGTGATACCTTCAGACTGTATCGGCCATGCAAGGCTTTGTACATGTGAACCTAAAAATGGAACCAAGCCTTGAAAATGGGTAGGCTTTAAATTTATTCACTTGGAAAAATGTTTGCTCAGAATCTACTGTGAGGGGCTGGGGCTGTGGCGCAGTGGGTTAAAGCTCTGGCCATTCCAAGTCTTGGCTGCTCCTCTTCCAATCCAGCTCTCTGCAATGGCCTGGGAAAGCAGAAGATGGCCCAAGTCCTTGGGCCCCTGCACCCATGTGGGAGACCCAGAAGAAGCTCCTGGCTTCGGTTCGGCGCAACTCTGGCCGTTGTGGCCAATTGGAGTGAACCAGTGGATGGAAGACCTCCCTCCCTACCTCCCCATCTCTCCTCTCTGTTAACTCTGACTTTCAAGTAAATCTTAAAATCTGAATGAGTCAGAAGTGGGGACCATCCACCAGGCAGCGCGTGTGGCATGAGCAGAGGGCAGCCTGGCTGTGGGTGACTGCACACAGCTCCGGTGCATGCTGGGGTGCAGGCAGATGAGCTGCAACTGGGGTGGCGAGCAAGTGGTGTGGGCTTCTGTTTCTTGAACTCAGTTTTCAGGGACAAGGTTGGGAACTTTGGGAGGCAGAGACTTAGAGAGAGGCTGGAAAAGCAAGTTCCAAGTGTCTTGTAATGCAAGATGCTAATCTGGGGGAGTCCCAGCCTCAGCCACTCCTTGGAGTGGTTTGGCTGTTGTCAGGTTCCTGGTCGATCCCTCCTATGGGCGCCTCTGTTTGCACACTATGTTGGCTCCCTCTCTCCAAACTCCTAAAACGTCTAGAGGAGCAACAGAGGTGGGAAAGGTCGTGACCTCTCCCCCAGAGACCTGTGATGTAGAGTGAAGTGTTTTTCATGGTGGCAGAGGTGGGGGGAGTACTTGGTACCAGTAAGCCAAATGAAGTTTGGGATAAGCAGATTCCAGTTTTATCATAAATGAAAAGAAAAAATTAAGCACTGGACCTGGGACTTGCTCCTTCTCAGATAATTCTCGATGGAATACATGCCATTACTTTCCCACATTTGATATCTGTCTTTGGCCAAGATCAAATGGGGACTATCATAATGGAGAAGTATAGGAAATCCCTGTTTTAGGGCTTTGCTTTTCTTTATATTTTTGATACTTAAATATACTTGGGTGTTTGAATTTCCACTGGTTTTGCTTTTCAAGGGTGAACTTCAGGTGGCCTGAAATATATTATCTGAATCAAAAATGCAGGCTCTGCTCTAGGTAAAACATGTTGGTTAAAAGATGAAATCTAATTGCCTTTATCTTCCATGCTAGAGACATCTGTCGGTACCAGCTCATCTGTAGTAGGATTTCTTTATTAAGATTTATTTGAAAGGTGGGGGGGGAGGGGTAGATACCTTCCATCCACTGATTCACTCCCCAGATGGCTGCAATAGCTAGGGTGGGGCCAGGCCAAAGCCAGGAGCTTTATCCAGGTCTCCCACATTGGGTAGTAGGACCCAAGTACATGGACCATCATGCACTGCTTTCACAGGTGCATCAGCAGGGAGCTGGATCAGAAGTGCAGCAGCCAGGACTCAAACTGGTGCTCTGATCTAGGATGCCGGCATCGCAAGGGGTGGCTTAACCTGCCATGCTGCAATGCCAGCTCCAGTAGTACTTCTTTTATATTGTTAGGGGAAACAGCACGTGCCTGGGCTTTCTGGCAGGCTCTGTAAGATCACAGCTGGCGGAGGGTGTGAAGCCCTCATGTCAGGGCTGATGACTATAGGGAGCTCTCAATCTGCCACTGGTTGTAGACTTCACAGCACACAGTCTCCACCAGCTGTCTTTTCCTAACCAAAGTGTGGTGCTCCTTGCTGTTCTTCCTCCTCATGGAGCACACACATGCTGGAGGAGCAGCATTCCACGCAGAGGCACCTGGTCAAGCTCCGGGAGATGGTGCTTTTTTGCTGAAGTTCAAAGTGTTTTACAGACGAGCATGGAGTTCGGTTATTGGAAGGCCAGTGACATCTAGCTTGAATGCTGCTGGAGAGATCCTGCCCCCTTTTCCCCTTATGACTCAGTGAAACATGTTTTACTCAGTGGTTGTAAATCCTTCCATAGCTGCGGTAGCTGGGGTTAAACACTTCTCACCGGCTGTCTTGCTAAGTTTTTACTGTTGAGGTTTTTTCATGGTGTTACATGCCCTGTGGGATAGGCTCCGCTTTTTTTGTACACTGCCTGCATAAATGATTCCTAACTACTGTTAGATAAGGTGATGGGTTGTAGATTACCGTATTTATGGAATACCAGGTGTTCTGGACATCGGGAGCTAGAGGAGGACAGTGGCACTGGGCTTGGTCTTTCCTGATGGTGGCTGCTGCAGCTAACCACCACCCACCAAGCTGCCATCTACTTTTCTGCTCCAAGAAGGATGTTGTGTATCCCACTTCCTTTCCCGAATCTTCTGGACGTTCAGGGATGCTGTGTGGTGGGTAGGTCTGTTCACTAGTTGCTCCCTGGCTGCCATGGTCCATGTGTGGGCCAGATCTCCATGGAGAAGGTCACGCTGCCCTCACCGTATTTTCTCCAGCCTTGTCTGTGTCTTGGGTTCCTCGTGCTCCCTGCCATGAATGCCCATCTACTCCACGTGGTGGGACCCTTGGGACAGCTTCGTCCTGAAGTTCTGGTGAAGCTATCTGGATTCTTTTAGCCGCATGGTACATAGCATTTGGTTAAATTTTGTAATTCTCTAGCTTTCAGACTTACATGATACTTCCAGGTCCAGGGAAATCCAAGCTCATCAGTTGAGATGTTGCATGCGGACAGAATCTTCAGCAGGTAAATTAGCTTTGCAGAGGTTTCCTGGAGTAAGCGAAGGACTCCAGGCCTGATAATCAAGGTGCCAACTGTCCCCAGGCCATTCTCTCCTCTGAGCTTCAAAGAGAAAAACACCTATGAGATTTCTCCTAGAAAACGGGATTCTTGGCCAGTGCTGCGGCTCACTAGGCTAATCCTCCGCCTGCAGTGCTGGCACACCAGGTTCTAGTCCTGGTTGCTCCTCTTTCAGTCCAGCTCTCTGCTGTGGCCCGGGAAGGCAGTGGAGGATGGCCTAAGTGCTTGGGCCCTGCACCCCATGGGAGACCAGGAGAAGCACCTGGCTTCAGATCAGTGCAGTGCACTGGCCGTGGTGGCCATTTTGGGGGTGAGCCAATGGAAGGAAGACCTTTCTCTTTGTCCCTCTCTCTCACTGGGGGTCCCATGAGAGGACAGGGAAGGTGTGGGTCTCTCTTCTCCAGGTGCTGTGCCTGGGAGGAGCCTCCTCTTTGCTGCCTTGTAGTGGTCCACACCTACTTCCTCTTCACAACTTCAGCTCACAGCACCTTCTCATGACTAGCAAATCTGAAACTAGTAGAAAGCTGGGGAAAATGGAAATGAAAACACGGACTCCCTTTACATTAGCAACACGCTCATGTGGCTGCTTTGAACTTTCATTACTGGCTGGGAGTGACTGTTCTAAGGATTTTTTTTTTTTAAAGATTTATTTACTTGAAAGAGTTACACGCAGAGAGAGAGGGGGAGGTTTTCCATATGCTGGTTCACTCCCCAATTGGCCACAACAGCTGGAGCTGCACGGATCCGAAGCCAGGAGCTTCTTCCGGGTCTCCCACATGGGTGCAGGGGCACAAGGACTTGGGTCATCTTCTATCTACTGCTTTCCCAGGCCATAGCAGAGAGCTGGATAGGAAGTGGAGCAGCGGGACTAGAACCGGCGCCCATATGGGATGCGTGTGCTTCAGGCCAGGGAGTTAACCCACTGCACCACAACGCTGGCCCCTCTAAGGATTTTTTGACAGGCAGAGTAGAAAGTGAGAGAGAAAGGTCTTCCTTTTGCTGTTGGTTCACCCTCCAATGGCCGCCGTGGCCGGTGCACCATGCTGATCCGAAGCCAGGAGCCAGATGCTTCTCCTGGTCTCCCATGGGGTGCAGGGCCCAAGCACTTAGGCCATCCTCCACTGCCTTCGCCGGCCACAGCAGAGAGCTGGCCTGGAAGAGGGGCAACCAGGACAGAATCCAGTGCCCTGACCAGGACTAGAACCCTGTGTGCCGGTGCCACAGGCGGAGGATTAGCCTATTGAGCCTCTAAGGATTTTGTAAAAGCTGATTTTCCCATATCCTTTAACTTTTGCAACTGCTTCCTCGGTGGCGGCTGCTTTCCTTCCGTCATTCATCCTGCTGAAGCTGTTCCTGAAATGTCTCCTCTTCCCAGGCCTATCCTCCTGGCTTCTCTGTCCTGCCAATTTACGTGGGCCCCATAGTCTGAAATTCCAGCCCTGGGCTCATTATAAATCTGGAAATCCTCACTTCCTGTTTTTTAAGCACACCAAACCCCAATATAGGAGAAAAGTTACCACTCTCTATTTTTGCTGTATGAGGAGGATTCAAACATTTCATGTAACATGCACATTATAAAAAGACCATGGATTTAAAAAAATTTTTATGGGGCAGGTACTGTGGCTCAGTAGGTGAAGCTACTGTTTGGGATATGTGTATCCCCTATCAGAGCACCGGGTCAAGTCTGGTTCCTCACCTTCTGATATAGCTTCCTGCTAATGCATGCTGAGAGGCAGTGCGAGATGGCCTAAATGCTAGCGCCCTGTGCCCATGTGGGAGACCTTCATGGAGTTCCTGGCTTCAGCCTGGCCTAACCCTGACTGCTGTGGCCATTTGGAGAGTGAACCAGTGGACAGATGATCTCTCTTATTAGTCTGTTACTCTGCCTTTTTTTTTTCCAAATATTTATTTTGTTTATTTGAAAGAGTTACAGAGAAAGGTAGAAATAGAGAGAGGTTGTGGCTAATCCTCCGCCTTGCGGCGCCGGCACACCGGGTTCTAGTCCCGGTTGCTCCTCTTTCAGTCCAGCTCTCTGCTGTGGCCCGGGAGTGTAGTGGAGGATGGCCCAGGTGCTTGGGCCCTGCACCCCATGGGAGACCAGGAAAAGCACCTGGCTCCTGCCATCGGATGAGCGCAGTGCGCCGGCCGCAGCACGCCGGCTGCGGCGGCCATTGAGGGTGAACCAACGGCAAAGGAAGACCTTTCTCTCTGTCTCTCACTGTCCACTCTGCCTGTCAAAAAAAAAAAAAAAAAAAAAAAAAGGTCTTCCATCCGCTGGTTCACTCCCCAGCCGGCACTGCACCAATCTGAAGCCAGGAGCTTCTTCCAGGTCTCATGTGGGTGCAAGGGACTAAGGACTTGGGCCATCTTGTACTGTTATCCCAGGTCATAGCAGAGAGCTGGACTGGAAGAGGAGCAGCCAGGACTAGAAGCGGCACCCACGTGGGATGCTGGCACTTCAGGCCAGGGAGTTAACCCACTGCACCACAGCGCCAGCCCCAACTCTGCCTTTCATGTAAATAAACAAGCAAATCTTAATTTTTTTGGTCAAAATATTCATTCTAGGGAAGGTGTTTGGCTTAGTAGGGATGCCTGCATTTTATGTTGAAGTGCCTGGGTTCAAGTCCTGATTTCAGCTTACTGATGAAGACCCAGGGAGGTAACAGATGATGGGTCAAATTTTTGGTCCCTGCCAGCCAAATGGGAGATCTGGGTGGGTTCCTGGATCCTAGCTTTGGCCTGGTCCAGCCCCAACTGTTAGGGTATTTGCAGAGTGAACCAGCAGATGGGAGGATGTTCTTTCCCATTCTTTCACCATCTCATTCTCTCCCCCTCCTCAAATTAGAAAAACTGAGGTTCTGTCACATATTATGGTGAGAAAAAGCCATGAGAGACCATGCTGACTGGACTGATATAAATTAATTACACACACAAACACATGAGAGAGTACTTCAAGTTTTTGGAAGATGAGATTTGTTTTGGTGCAGCAGAATTTGGAAATCCAGGTGTAGTTTTTTTGTAATATGTGTGTTCCATGCACTCTGAAGACTCCTCATATGTCTGGATTTCGGAATTATTTAGGCCAAAATATTTTAAAATTTCATTTCCATGAGCTTTTGAAGTCCCTGTGTGTGAGAGAGACAGAGACGGAGAGAGAATAAATCTGTTTCCCAGGAACTTTTTTTTCAATTTGTTGACTCTTCAGAGTGAAAACAACTCTGCCACTGTTGGAAATCCTTTTTGCCAGTGGTTACAAACTGCCAACCCCAGAGGCTCCATTCTGTGTTGGTTTACATGGAGTTTCTGAAATAGTTGAAAGAAGTCGTTTTTCAAAAATGGGGACCTCTTTGTAAACCTAGATCTCAGATCCTCCTGAGAAGTTGGAAGGTCTGGTGCGCAGGCGTCCAAGCCCCTCACCCTGGGATCCCTCCCCCTCCCCCTCCCCCGCCGGGCTGACACCGGCGGCCCTCACCCCAGGGCGCATTTGGAGCTCTTGTTCCGCATTCTCAAAGGTCCTGATTGTTGTCAGCGGCTTCACAGGAGATACAGAAGCTGTGGTAAGTGACTTTATTTCTCCTTTAATCCACCCCCCCCCCCCACTTTCCCTCGTGTCCTGGAAGAGAAGGGACATCCCCCGCCCCAGCATGGTGGCGACCCTGTCTCCTCCATATCACCCCTGATCTACAAAGTTTTATTTTTAAAAATGTAACTAGAGATCAGAGAATGGATGACTAGGAATCTCTAATCCACTTGCTCACCCCCCTCCCCCACCCCCACCCCCATCCCCCGCCTTGGCTATGGCTGCGATGTCTGGGGCTGGAGCAGAGAACTCACTCCAGAGCTCCCCCGTGGGTGGCAGGAACCCAACTCTGAGTTATCATGCCTGCCTGCCGGAGTCAGGGCTGGAGCCATGGATTGAACCCTTACTGTGATGTGGAAAACAAGGATCTTAATCTCTGGATGTGATATCAGCCCCCCCCCCCCCCATGGCTTCCTTAATGCTAAAAATAAAAGGCTTCATCAACCCCCAACCCCACTCTGCTGTCCCGGCGCTCCCACATCTGTCTGCGCTTGCTGCTTCTGGCATTACCAAGCCCCTGCCTCTCACTCCACTTTGTAAAGTAAGTGGCATTTTCTCTACTTCTTACTTTTTGGTGTCATTCATCATTGTTGACTATCCTATCTTGAAATTTTTTGTTTTGATGACACTATCATTTTTAAAAAGATTTAGTTGAGAGAGTTAGAGAGACAGATCTTCTGTCTGCTGGTTCACTCCCCAAATGACCACAGTGGCCGGAGCTGGGCTGATCTGAAGCCAGGAGCTTCTTCCGGGTCTCCCACATGGGTGCAGGGGCTCAAGCACTTGGGCCATCTTCTACTGCTTTACCTGGCCACAGCAGAGAGCTGGATGGGAAAAAGAGCTGCTGGGACTCCAACCAGTGCCCATATGGGATGCTGGTGCCACAGCTGGTGGCTTAGGCTACTATGCCACAACGCTGGCCTCAGACACTGTAATTCTTGGCTTTCTGATTTCTGCTTGTTTCTCTTCAGCTTTCTGTCACCTAGTTTTTGGTGTCACCTGGGGTTTTATCTTGGTTCTAAACCTGGACTCTTGTCCAACATCTTGAACTGCATGTAATATCAGCCATGTCCTCTGACTTACACCCACCATCAGTTAACGTTGCTTTCTCATTCCTCATGTCTACACTGTATTTTAAGGATATTGCTTTCTGCCAGTCATCTGGACATGAACTTGGTTTCCTTTGGTAGCACTCAGCCTGGGTAGGAAGCATTATTCAGAAGGTGCTAGGGCTGTGTAACAGCACAGACTGGGTGGCTTAAACCCCAGAAGCTTCTTTTCCCACAGTTCCAGAGGCTGGAAGCCCAGGATCAAGGGGTCAGCAGGTGTGGTTCCTCTGCGTGAGTCTGTCCCTGGGGTCTCTTCCTGTTTACAAGGATACTAGACCTCTTGGATGAGGTCTCTACCCTTAAGAGCTTATTTAACCTTAACTGCCTGTTTGTTTTTTTTTTTTTAATATTTATTTAAGAGAAATCTTTCATCTGTTGGCTCACTCCTGAAATGCCCATAATGGCAAGGGCTGGGCCAGGTCAGGCCAAAGCCAGGAGCTTTGTCCAGGTCTCCCACGTGGGTGGCAGAGGCCCAAAGGGTTGGGCCATCCTCTGCTGTTTTCCCAGGTGAATTAGCAGGGAGCTGGATCAGCAATGGAGCAGCCAGGACTTGAACCGGCACCTCTATGGGATGCTGGCACTGCAGACAATGGCCCAACCTGCTGTGCTACAGCACTGTCCCCCCCCCCCCCCCAATTGCCTCTTTAACATACCCTTCTCTGATCATCCATTGGAAATTAGGGCTTGGTGTATGGATTTAGTGGGTGGTGGCCAAGAGGTCACAACTCAGTCCGTAACAGAGGCGAGGTCAGGATTTAAAGTAGGGGAAGGATCAGTGTTGGTTAGCAGACAACACTGGGCCGAGGTCATGACGTTGCAGCTTTACAACTGCACGTTACGGAGAAGCACGCAGAGTAAGGAGGTTGCTGAAGAATTGGGATATTCTTGCAACTTCGGGCTAGGAGGAGCCAAAAGCACAGCTGTGTTCACTGTGCATGTTCTGCTCTGTGCTACAGAGAACCCTTCCTTGTGACGGTGAAACCACCACAGGAAAGCTGCGTGGAAGGCAGTAGACAGCAGCTCGGGAGCCTGCTGCTCCTGGACGCTGGTCATGGGCAATGGACGTCTGGCTGGTGCACCTGTTCACTCTGACGACACCTCTGCGTGACGGAACAGGGTCAAAGAGTTAATACACTCTGTCACCTAGTCCTCTCTGGTTCCTCCCCTTCTGTCACCTGTGTTCTGTTTTCATGGTTACCATGCTGGGTCAGGTTCCCTAGCTGGAGTGGCTATTTGGGCAGTGAAAACAGATGGCAGATCTTTCTGTCTCTCAAGTAAATAAATAAATCTTTAAAAAATCCTTGAGTGGTGCCCAGTGTCTACCTAAGCCTAGATACTCTGGGCTGGTAGTCTAGGCTTTTCCAGTCTGTCAGCTATCCTTCAACCACTGGGTTTTCAGTTCTCCCTTGTGATAGAACAAGGACAAGGACGTAGCCTCAGCCATTCTTGCTCATTGCCCAAAAGATAGATAAGCATTGGAATGTATTCCTTGCCCTTGAATCTCAGTTGGGTCTCACACCCTCTTGCCTTCAAACCCCACCCCCCACAGCCACCTGAAAGACCAATTGCTCCAGTTCCAGGAATTCACCTTTGCCTGCTGCCTCCTACCCTCGCCCCCATCCCTAGTCCTAAAATATAAAAAGGCCCAGCCTCTAGGGGTTGGGGCCTTCTGCCACATATTCTGTCAATGTGCACGTGGGCAGTTGGTCACCCACCTCTACGAACTTATTTCTGAATAAGTTCTGTCTGGCTGTAAACTCATACACTGCCTCCTCTTTATTCTGCACTTATTTTCTAACATTTTGGTGCCCCATGGGAGGAGACGCCAATCTGCAGCTCTTCTAACACCTTGACTATGCACCATGCCCAAGAACCTTCTACCGGTGCCTTAATGTCCACACCATTGTCTGTGTTGGAAATGGTTGTCCCCTATTCTGTGCCTGTTGAAGTCCCACCCATTTTGTTAAGCCTCAAAGCAAACCCCACCTATTTGGTGAATTCTTCCTTAATCTGTCTGATGTTTTAGCATTTATAGTCTCATACTGGTGACTAGTTTTGTACTAATACTTGTCCTTAACCTGATCCAACTATAAAGTCCCTTGAGAATAGGGGTGGTATTTTTCTGTATCCTAACTACCACTTAATATTGTTTTGCATATGAGTATGCGGGGAACATCTGGCATGAACCAATGAAATCAGGTGAGGGTAGTCGTGTCTTCTTGAAACTTAGTGGAAAATTGAAGGAATCATTTTCTTGATCCTACACATTCACCTGTTCCAGCATGCTAATTGTGGGGAGGGAAGAGGTAGGTGGGGAGCAGGAGGCTGAAGTGGTGCTGGCAATCACCAGTCTTACTTGGGGTTCACAAGATGACCGGTGGAGCCTCGGGCTTGAATGGAGCTTGGGACCCACCTATGAAGGTTGGGGGAGAGGACAAGAGGAATGGTTTCAATTTAAGTGTCATCACACTTGGGAGTCCCTCTGAATTACGTCTGAGCACGAAGAGCCTATGAGAACTGTTAAAAGGTTTTCATCTACTTGATTCTGCATCTGCCTGACTTGGAACTAAAACTTAGGGAGAGAGGCACAAAGCACAGACTTCAGGTTTCCCCTAAAACAACTGATTGGGGCACTGCTTATGGACAGAGTTGAGCCCTTAAGACTGCATAGAGTCCAAGGGCCTCCTAGCCAGGCTGCCACCTTGGCTTGTCAAGGTGAGCTCAAAGTGATGGTTAATAGTCCATTCAACCTTGACATCCATCTGTGACCTAGGAAGGAATTATCCCAAGGCTGAAGGGAGAGAGGAGGAGTCAGTGGAGGCGTGTGTGTGTGTGTGTGTGTGTGTGTGTGTGTGTGTGTGTGTGTGTGATTTTTATAAGCACTGTCTTCGCTCCTTTTTAGATTTTAAGCCCAGAGATTCTACATCAGTAGATCCAAGGTGGGGCTCAAGCACCTACTTGGATTTATCTTCTGAGAGCCAACTAGAATTGAGAATCAAACTTGTGATTGTGGGCATTAAAAGATAATGGGCCACACCTGAGAGCATGTGCAAACAGTGGTGTGGCTTATTATCGCCAGCATCACCAGATGGTCGTTAGCTCTGCACTGTTGCAACCACATATAGCCAATCACATGGAGGAAGCCAGCTGGTGCCTCTGGGCACGAGCGGACAACTCAGATGAAGGGAGAGCCTACAATTCTTGCTTATATCGCTTCTCAACAAGTTGCCATTTATTTTCTTCCTTAGGAGTAGAACTTACTTTTCCCTGGTCATTTATTTTTTTTTTTTTGCTTTTTTGTTTTGTCTTTAGCTGCCTCAACATTCCTTTTCGAAATAATACGGGAGGCTCATAGTAGTTGGATGAATAGCACTGCTTTTGAGCAGGAAATACTTCAAGGAATTCCTTGTTCACTTTTGTGTTTGGGAAATGTTTTGTGTTCTTTTCAGATTCCCACTGATCTTTCAAAGGTAGACACATCCCAGGGTTTTGACAAGTGACTTTAAAATTCCCATACTCCTGCCGGCACCATGGCTCAACAGGCTAATCCTCCGCCTTGCGGCGCCGGCACACCGGGTTCTAGTCCTGGTCGGGGCGCCGGATTCTGTCCCGGTTGCCCCTCTTCCAGGCCAGCCCTCTGCTGTGGCCCGGGAGTGCAGTGGAGGATGGCCCAGGTGCTTGGGCCCTGCACCCCATGGGAGACCAGGAAAAGCACCTGGCTCCTGGCTCCTGCCATCGGATCAGCGCGGTGCGCTGGCCGCAGCGCGCCGGCTGCGGCAGCCATTGGAGGGTGAACCAACGGCAAAGGAAGACCTTTCTCTGTCTTTCTCTCTCACTGTCCACTCTGCCTATCAAGGAAAAAGAAAAAAAAATTCCCATACTTTTTCCTCCTTATTTTGTTGGGCTTATGAGTCTTCATGTCCGTGATAATTCTTTTTGAAATTAAAAATTCTTATTTGAAAGAGACAGCAAGTGAGCAAGCTCCCATCTGCTAGTTCACGTCCCAGTGCCTGCAACAGCTGCAGCTGGGCCAGGCCAAAGCCAGGAGCCCAGAGCTCTGAGTCCTCCACGTGGGAGGCAGGAACATAACTACCTGGTCCATCACTTGCTATCTCCCAGAGTCACATTAGCAAGAAGCTAGAATCGGGTTGGAACTGGAACTTGAACCTTGGCACCCCAAAATGGGACGTGGGGACCCCAAGTGGTATCTTCACTGTTCTGCCAAATGCCCACCCACCCTTCCATGATAGTGTTTAGTAGACAGTTCCGTAGATATCTTCATGGCTTTGGGCAGGTGTATTTTGCTACAAGGCCTGCAGATAATGGAATCAGTTGAGTTGGGGTCTTCCCCTTCCTTTTCCCCCAGCTAGCCCTGTTGAGAAAAGTCTTGCAACTTGCTGCCTGGCATACAAACGGGGGGCAACGGGCTTCCTGCAATCTTGGCTGACTTGGCTGTGTCATCCTGATGTCCTCAGGAACGGCTCCCAGCCCCCAGGCAGAGGAGTTGAAGGTCAACTGAAGATCATGAGACAAACCGTGCTGGTGTTTGCTAGGGGCTGAGGAACTGTGGGCTGCTTTGGGCTTGGAAGAAGTCCCCTGGAACCCACAAGTGATTTCTCTACTCTGGAAAACAGTCCAGTGGCTTCAGCTCTGTACTCTGGCCACATCTAGGATGCCACCTACCTTCCTCCATGGTCATTATCCAGCCTGCCTAACCCTTTGAATGCACCTGCTTTCTCTTTTGATCATGGGTATGTTATTCAGTTTCCTGGTAGCAACAATCTAAGCCTTTTGGAAGAAAGTGGGGTTTGAGAGTATGATTAACATGATTAAATAAGCTTGAGAAAAGTCTCTGGCACTCTCCCCTGGTCCTCTCCTGTCTGCCGGCTAGTGCTTTGTTCTCTTTCCCACGCAAAGCGACTTTGTTGCCAAGTATTGACTGTTTTCCCCCAGAGTTCAGCAATGGTAATAGCTTTCATTTCTCCTCCCTTATTTGGACTATTTGAACTGGGGGCTAAAATCTGCAGGCTTGACACGTTCCAGCTTTGCATGGTGACTGATGCAGTAGTGAGATCCACAGGTTTTCGCTAGTCTGTCCACCTGAGGGGTATGAGCCCTGGTTTTCTGCAGGTGCAGTGGGTAGGTGGGGGCTGGAGAAACAGAAGCAGTATCCTGATGTGGGAAGGCCCTGTGTTCTGCAGTCCCAGCCCCCCTCCTCAGGCAGCAGTGAAAGCCTTGCTAACGTAACTGACTCCAGCCCTGATTTAGGGGTCGGCATGTGGTCTTCACACACAGTGCAGCCTCTTGAGTCCCAGGTGGATCATCGGTCTCTAAGATGGCAGGAGAAATCAATGGTGTCAGGGTCCCAAGGGTCCCAGGAAGTCCAGGCTCTCAGAGCTCCGGCCAGCATTTCCCATTGCTGCAGCCGAGGGTCCTACACATCTCACTGGTTTGGCCTGGGCACCCACCAAGTGATGGACATCAGCATTAATCCATTGACAGCCAAACTGTGGGGAAGGCGTACGTGGGGGCAGGAGGCAGCTGGGGCTGGGAAGGCAGCACTTGGCCATCCAGGATGGAAGCGTCTCCCTATTTCTGCTGGTCTGACCCAGCTCTCATTCCCTGGATTCAAGTACAAGTGTGCAAAGAAACTGACCTTGAATATCTGAGGCTTCAGAGCCTGGGGCCAGGTCTCCGTGGTTAGTGTCTGCCTGCTTGAAACGTCAGCCAAACAGATTTTGCTTTTTTGCCCAGAGATGCTGATTTGTGTTTCCTTGCGTGTTGGGCTTAGGAGTCTTCAGTGAGCCCCAGGAAAACTTTGCCCCTTCTTCTCTCCCAAACACAGGACTCATCCTGCCGGGGAGGTGCTCTCGCTCCCCATCCTTGGCCTGTGGCTGACACCAGAGGGTGTGCAGCAGGTGCCTCAAACAGGCAGGCGCAGGTTGCTTGTAGACAGCTGTACCTGGTGGCCTTCTTTCTGATTTTAAGGACGTGTTTTGAGTGTATTGGGATTTGGTCGAGGGTCTCCAGTAACCCTCCCATGGTTTCAGAAGGCTTTCTTGGTTTTCCTTCATGGCTTTCCTGTCCTGTGAAGCTGAGCCGCCAGGGATGTAGAGGTGAGCTTGAACACTGCTGTGGATTCAAGCTGAAAGCTGAAGTGATGCCCACGTTGGGCTGGGTGACGAGTGGGCAGTCGGGATGGGCCGTGAACAGGTGCCTGTGTGACTGGCCATGCCCTGCACTTCCGCTGTCTCCTGCCGTGGCTCTTCCGGGTGGCTGCTTGTGTCTTTGGTGGGGCAGAGCTGCCCAGCTCCCCTGGGTGATGACCACGGCGGGTGGGGGGGGGGGATACAGCTTTGCTTTCCTCTTCCTCGATGGGGAGTCGATTTCTCCTGTTCGCTTGGCTACCTCATCCTTTGTGACAGTCGGGCTGCCAGACTGCGGGGACCACGTGGGCTGGCTGAGTCACAGAGCAGTGGGAGGCCTCTGGCTGCTTGGTACTGGATGTCTCCGTGGGCACAAAGGTCAGAGATGGTTATCTCTAATCACCAGGGCCTGGGCCTGGCTCCTCAGGGGCTGGAGCCCTGTGCTATCCATTCTTCACCCTTGCCTTTGGGGGGTGGTGGGGGTAGGGAGGCACAGATGGTTGGTTGTCTGATTGACAGGCGACTGTGATGATGAAACGTGAGGCCTTGCCCTGCAGCCGGTGTCAAGTGCAGACTGCAGCCTTGCGCTGGGGCCTCTGCCCTCCGATCAGTCTCTTGTTCTGGCTGCCATATTCTATGAAAAAACAAGAACAACAACAATAAAATCCTTTGAAGGCAGCAGGGGCTGGGAGAACTGGCAGGAGCTTTTCCCTTAATAACTGGGTGCCAAGGCCCAGCTGCTGGCTCTCACACTGGGCCTGCCTGCCCAGGGCTCAAGGCCCTGCAAGAGGAGGGGGCGGGATGGATGGAGACAAAGGCTGCGTCTAGACCAAGAGCCCTGGCCTTTCTCTGTTGGGCACCCTACTCGGCTCTGGACAGACACTTCAGGGCGCTGTATGACCACCTTTTTCATCGCCTCTCCAACTTATCAGGCCAGCCACGAGGCCTGGATTTATTTGTTCATTGCCCACCTCCTATTTAAAATGTTTCTGGTCTTCATCGTTCTGCCATACGCTATCTGACTCCTACCGATCCTTCAGTTCTTGGGAAAAAATCATTCCTCCTGGAAGCCGTTCTTAATTCTTCCATCCCTGTTCCCGAGACTCATTTTAGGTTCTTCCTTCTCACTCTGTTTTTTTACAGCATAACATTCCTCGTGATGTTGTAAAAATGTAATTATGCTCTCCCTGATTATGAGAGGCAAAATGTGGGTCTGTCTTTTCCACGTGTTTATCTGCCATGCCATGAGCTTGATAGACTCTTCCAAGATTTTCTTAAACTTGTTCTGTCCTGTATTTGGACTTGATTTCTTCGGGTTAGGGGGCAAAGATGAATTCTGTTGAAGATGCAGATGACTCAATTTCAGGATCCAGGAACAAGTTGAGAATTTGGATCTGAAGCTCAAATAAAAAGGTCATCCTTGGGGAGATAGGTTTGGAAATCCTGAGCAAGTCCCGGAAGGCGGTTCATACTCCAGTGTTGCAATGCAAACAGTCTAGACTTGGTGTGATTGGAAGAATAGGATTACAGATAGAGGACAAGGTTCTCACGCTAATTATATTTTCTTTCCCATGGATTGGTCCATTTGCTTTTCTCCACAGGAATGGCCTCCACCTTCAACCCCCGAGAATGCAAACTGTCCAAAGAAGAAGGGCAAAACTATGGCTTCTTCCTGCGAATCGAGAAAGACACGGAGGGCCACCTGGTCCGGGTGATTGAGAAGGGCAGCCCTGCGGAGAAGGCCGGCCTGCAGGATGGAGACCGCGTGCTCAGGATCAACGGGGTCTTCGTGGACAAGGAGGAGCATATGCAGGTGAACGAGACGAGGGAGCGCTTTCCAGGGTCCTGTTAGCTTCCACATCTGCTCCACTGGTGGTGATTCTGGGGGTCAGCAGAGCTCAGTTCTTTCTGGCTGTCAAGGATGAGGATTTATTATATTTTCTATTGGAAAATCAAGTTGCCTATAGTTATATACTTGCTCTTAACCAAAAGGCGAGAAGCAATCCCTACAATTATATAAAAACTATAAAAATATTCTTAGATTGTTTAAAAAAAAAAAAGATTCATGTATATATTTGAAAAGGTTAGAGTGAGGGAGGGGGAGGGGGAAATGGCCAGGAGCTTCATCTGGGTCTCCCATGTGAGTGGAAGGGGCCCAAGCACTTGGACCGTCTTTTGCTGGTTTTCTCAGGCCATTAGCAGGCAGACAGATCAGAAGGGGGAGCAGCCAGGACACAAAGCAGTGCTCATATGGGATGCTATGCTCCAGCAGCAGCCCCTATTCTGAGATTTTAATAGTGTCATATCTGACATGCACTGCATGTACACTTCATGCCAGAAACTGTGCTTGGCAACTTTTTTTTTAAAAAGATGCATTTAGCCAGCATCATGATCAGACTAGTACTAGTGATTTACCATGATATTGCATTTGGCAATCAAGAACTAGGGTGCAAATAAAGAAAGAACTACATTAAAACCCTTTGTTGGGACACTTTACACTTTGCACAGAGCAGAAACTAAAATAACCTGTTATACGGTTAGTCACAAATATAGTCCTTGAGGGTTTTTTTGCCCACACACATGGGCATTGTCTTCTTTGTAGCAGCTGGGCCTTGCCACCACTGTATGCAGTTGGATTCACAAACCTGCATCCTGTAGCTTCCTTGTCACTTCTCTGGCTCTCCTTTCCTGCCACTGCGCTACCTGCTGCTCTTGCTAGAACCGCCAGAGAAACCTTGATTTTGTGGTTTGGCAAAATATCGTCCACCACCAACTCAGCGGCCAGAGCTACTACCGCCAGGATTTCCTCCCTTCACTGCTCCAGTACTTGAAGGTGGATTGTCATAACTGCCAAAATCATCATAGCTTCCACTGCCTCCAGAATTGGTTCCATCATTACCACGCCCATTGTAAGCATCCCACGGCCACCATGACCCCCACCACCTCAGCCTCATTTCATAGTCATGACCATGCACGGTGTGGTCTTTCTTTTCTTTTCTTCTTTTTTTTTTTTGACAGGCAGAGTGGACAGTGAGAGACAGAGAAAGGTCTTCCTTTTGCTGTTGGTTCACCCTCCAATGGCTGGCGCACTGCGGCCTGCGCACTGCGCTGATCCGATGGCAGGAGCCAGGTGCTTCTCCTGGTCTTCCATGCGGGTGCAGGGCCCAAGCACTTGGGCCATCCTCCACTGCACTCCCTGGCCACAGCAGAGAGCTGGCCTGGAAGAGGGGCAACCAGGACAGAATCCGGCGCCCCAACTGGGACTAGAACCCGGTGTGCTGGTGCCGCAGGCAGAGGATTAGCCTATTGAGCTGCAGCGCCGGCCAGTGTGGTCTTTCTAAATGACAGTCTGACCCACATCCATGGTCTTCAAGGGTCACAAAAGCGAACTCTGTCTTGCAGCTGCTTCTCATTCATTATCTGTAGTCTTCCCATCCTGTTCAAAATCATCTGAGTGATGCTCTGTAGTTCTGCAGTGTCGTCTTTTTTTTTTTTTTTTTTTTTTGATTTATTTGAAAGAGTTAGAGAGGAGGAGAGGTTTTCCATCTGCTGGTTCACTCCCCAAATGGCCACAACAGCCAGAGCTGGGCTAATCCAAAGCCAGAATCCAGGAGCTTCTTCCAGGTCTCCCACATTGGTGCAGGGGCCCAAGCACTTGGGCCATCTTCCACTGCTTTCCCAGGCCATAGCAGAGAGCTGGATTGGAAGTGGAGCAGCCGGGACTTGAACTGGCACCCATTCAGGATGCATATAGCCCTGCAGGTGGTGGCGGCTTTGCCCGCTATGCCACAGCGCCAGCCCCACTAGGCAGTTTTATGTCAGGCATCACTTTGTTAATTTCTCATCACAACACTGAGGTATATAGTACCATCTCGCAGGTGAGAAAACGAAGTACAGGCACCTTGCTAATATAATCTAAGCGGGTGCTGGTCACGCACTATGCTGTCACTACACACTCGGGGCAGCACTCCTCTCTCGAAGGAAGCGTCCTAGTGGGAGTTATTCTACATTTCAACCCCGAAAAGGCCAGGGGCCCAACCTAATCTGCGCCCAGGCAGGGAGGGTGACGGGGACATTGTCTGCTAATACTGGGTGTCAGGCTAGCAGTCAGAATCTGCAGGGCCAGAGGGGTAGCAGTTGAGAGAGGAATTATTACCTTTTTTTTTTTTTTGACAGGCAGAGTGGACAGTAACAGAGAGACAGAGAAAGGTCTTCCTTTGCCATTGGTTCACCCTCCAATGACCAGCATGGCTGGCGCGCTGCAGCCGGTGCACCGCGCTGATCCGATGGCAGGAGCCAGGTGCTTTTCCTGGTCTCCCATGGGGTGCAGGGCCCAAGCACTTGGGCCATCCTCCACCGCTTTCCCGGGCCACAGCAGAGAGCTGGCCTGGAAGAGGGGCAACCGGGACAGAATCTGGTGTCCCGACCGGGACTAGAACCCGGTGTGCCGGCGCCGCAAGGTAGAGGATTAGCCTATTGTGCTGCAGCGCCGGCCAGGAATTATTACTTACAACATCTTTTTTTCTTTGTCCTAGGTGGTGGATCTGGTGAGGAGGAGTGGGAATTCAGTGACTTTACTTGTTCTGGATGGGAATTCCTATGAGAAAGCTCTGAAAAAACAGGTGGATTTGAAAGAGTTGGGTCAGAGTCGGCAGGAGGCGGATTTGCGTGACGAGGATGCGGCCCCTGTGATGAATGGGGGAGTGGAGACCTGGACCCAGCCGCGCCTCTGCTACCTGGTGAAGCAGGGGAACAGCTACGGCTTCTCCCTGAAAACTGTCCAAGGTGAGCCTGGGTGGGGGGCCGGGGGCGCGGCGCACGGCCTTCCAGCAGGGACACGTTGCTCTGGTTAGTGACTAATTTTCAGCTGCTATAAACGCCTCGTAGGACCATCACGTCTCTCCCTTTCTCCCTGCCCCCTCTCTTGCCTGTACAATTGCACAGGGAATGGGTGGGGTCGGGGAGAGGGATACTGGGCACGCCTCTCTCCTAGTGTCCTTCAGGCTGACCCTTTGAGGCCAGAGGTCTTTTTTTCATTCTTTTCTAGCTTCCTTAGGGTGAAGGTGCAGGGGACGATAGGAGATGAGAAGCAAGAGGTTCTTCATAACAGAACTTTTGAGTGGGAACAGTACTTTTCATCTCTGAGTGTCCGGATGGTCACTCATTCATTCAACAAATTCGTGAGCATCCATTGATGTATGTGATGCTGTTGTAAGTTGCTAAGGAGATGGCAAAAAAATCTCCACCCTTCGGTGACATTTAAAGAGTCCTCAGTGTGGCCCCGTCGCACCTGCCCTAAGGTGCACCCCGACCTCTAGCTGAGAGCGGTGTCGTGATGTGAGAGCCTGGCTATCCAGATGTATTTTCGGGCCTATGTTTGGAACTTCAGAAGCGCAGCCAGACCTGGGACGTAGGCTGCAGGCGGAGGAGCTGCGTTGGCTGCTGGGTTCCATCTTTTACGGTGCCTGTGTCCGCCTTCCTTGTGGCACCGGAGAGGCTCTAGCCACTTACCGTAATTCACTAAGGAATAAAGGAGGAAAGCAGTAGGACATCTTTGAATTGTTTGTAAGAGATGTAAACTAGCTGAGAGGCGTTTCTCCAGTCCGCTGGTCATTAAACACAGTGATGTAGGTGGCCAAGGGAAGCCTGGCGTTTCATAGAAGTCCACGATCGGTAAAATGGTGAAAAAGAAGCATTTGTGTTCTCATCTGGCTCTGGTGCGAAGCTGGTGAGTAGTTTAGCTGGCTTTATGAAGGAAATGTTTTCCTCATGACAACTGTATAATAAGGTAGCCGAAGAAATTTAAGGGTTAAGGAAGCAGACTTCAAGTTCTTTCTTGTTTTTTTTTTTTTTTTTTAAGATTTATTTTTACTTGAAAGAGTTACACAGAGAGAGAGAGAGAGAGAGAGAGGGAGAGGGAGAGAGAGAGGTCTTTCATCTGCTGGTTCACTCCCCAAGTGGCTGCAATGGCCGGAGCTGTGCCGATGCGAAGCCAGGAACCAGGAGCTTCTTCCAGGTCTCCCACATGAGTGCAGGGGCCCAAGAACTTGGGCTGTCTACCGCTTTCCCAGGCCACAGCAGAGAGCTGGACAGGAAGTGGAGCAGCCAGGTCTTGAACCGGCACCCATGGGGGATGCTGGCGCTTCAGGCCAGGGTGTTAACCTTAACCTGCTGTGCCATAGCGCCGGTCCCTCAAGTTATTATTTCTTACAACTGATTTGTGTTATGACACTACTTCTCGCCTAGCTGAAATAGGAGCATCTTGGAAGAACTGGCAAGCACTTTTAGCACTCAAATCGCACCACCTAAATGCAGGCTTTTCTCCCCTTCCATGCCTCTGTCCTTGCATTAGCGAGTTCTATTGACTCCACTGGTATGTGGTCAGTGAAGGCGCCAAAGAGGAGGGAACGGAGCCTTTGTAAGTCTACAAAGGCAAAGACGGGAAGAATGACAGCAGGATCCAGCATGGGCGTGATTTGGTGCTTTCAGGTTCAAGAGGCCAGTGATATCGGGGATTCCTTCTTTGCATTTAGTTGGGCTCAGAAATTCTGTTCTGATCAGATACCCATGGGTAATGGCTGTGTCAAGCTTTGTCCTAGGAGCTACAGCTGTGACTCTAGATCAGAAGGCAAGGGCTGTTTGAGTTAGCTCTAAGATGAGAAGTTCTGTTTTCACATTATTGGGCCTTCGAGTTTTCTCTGCAATGGAATTCATCCTCTTCTCCTCCAGGTAAAAAGGGCGTGTACATGACTGATATCATCCCTCAAAGCGTGGCTATGAAAGCTGGCATCCTGGCTGATGACCACTTGATTGAAGTGAATGGAGAGAATGTAGAAGATGCCAGTCACGAGGAGGTGGTTGAAAAGGTAGGCCCCATGGGGGACTTCTTACCTCCCTTTCCTTCTACCCTCACTGGAAGGGACGGAAAGACAGGGTTGGTAGGGGCCAGCTAAGCTTGTGGGCCAGTGGGGTTGCCCTACTGTGTGAATATACTCACTAGTGTCGTAGCCGTATTAATACGGTGTTTTGAAATAAACCCTTTGCTAGTTTCATATCAAGAGGCCTAGAGAACGATCAGCTTTATCTTGTGGATCTCACTGAGGCAGTAGTCCCACTTTATCTGTAGTTTTGCTTTCCCTGGTTTCAGTTACCTGTGGTCGACTGTGGTCTGAAAACATTCAATGGAAAATTCCAGAAATGTTTTAAATAACTTTTGTATAATTGCCTACTTGTAATTTGTGTTTATCTCGTACTATGTGTAACTTATGAGTTAAACTTTATCACCACAGGTATGTATGGATGTATACGAAGAAAACCCTATATATAGGTGTCTGTACTATTGGGATTTCAGGCATCTGTGGGACATTTTGGGGAACACATTCACCTCTGATAATGGGGAGTAGCTGTATTCACCATGCTGCTTACCTTCTGATTCCTAGTAAAACATTTTAGTATCATCTCAACACTGAATTTATCAATAAAATCGGAAGCCATTAGAACAACTATAACAATGTACTGTAAATAAAATTGTTTTGGGCTTTGGTATCATTATTAAGTAAAAGAAGGGTTCCTTGAACACAAGCACTTTGATGCTATGAGAACTGATTTCATAAATGAGGTGGCTACCAAGTGGTGGTTGAGTGGGTAGTCCCACAGCGTGGGTTTGCAGGACAAAGGGATGATTCACGTCCCAGGCAGGATGGAGTGGGATGGCATGAGATTTCATTATGTTATGCAGAATGCATGTCACTTAAAACTTATGCATTGAGGTGGGTGTTGGACACTGTGGTTAGTTAAGTCTCTGCTTGCAAAGTCCACATCCTATATTGGGAGGCCTGGATTTGAATCCCAGTTCTGCTTCTGATTCCAGCTTCCTGTAAATGTATACCCTGGGAGGCAGCAGATGATGGGTCAAGTAGCTGGGTCCCTGACACGCACGTGGAAGACCTGGATTGAGTCCTGACTCCTGGCTTTAGCCTGGGCCAGCCCTGGATGTTGTGGGCATTTCGAGGGGGGGTGAAGTGGTTGATGGAAGCTCTCGTTCTGCTTCTCTGCCTTTCAAATTAAATGAAAAGTTAGAGGATAGTGCTTACTTAAAAAAAAAAAAAACCTTATGAGTAGTTTATTTCTGGAATTTTAATACTTAGCATTTTCAGGCCATGGTTGATCATGGTTCGTGAAACCAGACGAGGAGGGGCTACCACGTGGAGCTGCAGATGGAAGATGCTGGACAGGCCTCACTCCAAATCGAATGTCCCAGACTGGTCCCATGACACGTGGAAAACACTTGGGGTTTTGTGGGGGTATCATATGGAGCCTTAAAATTAATCAACCTTCTCTTGGTAGAAGGAGCTTTCAGTCTGGACCCTTTCTTTTCCCAAACTCCTGCTCCAGGCTTTGTTTATGTACCTCTCTGGGTTTTCTGGTTTGCCTGGTTTCAGGCAGCATCTGTGTGGGTGAGGGCACACTCAACAAAGGGAAAAACAACTACAGAAGTAGAAGTAGATAAAAACCAGTTAGCCGGCGCCACGGCTCAATAGGCTAATCCTCCGCCTGTGGCTGCGGCACACCGGGTTCTAGTCCCGGTCGGGGCGTCGGATTCTGTCCCGGTTGCCCCTCTTCCAGGCCAGCTCTCTGCTGTGGCCATGGAGTGCAGTGGAGGATGGCCCAAGTGCTTGGGCCCTGCACCCCATGGGAGACCAGGAGAAGCACCTGGCTCCTGCCTTCGGATCAGTGCGGTGCGCCAGCCGTGGTGGCCATTGGAGTGTGAACCAATGGCAAAGGAAGACCTTTCTCTGTCTCTCTTACTGTCCACTCTGCCTGTCAAAAAAAAAAAAAAAAAAACAAAACAGTCAAAGGGTAGGAAATAGTCTCTCTCTCTATTTTTTTTTTTTAAAGTGATTTATTTATTTGAAAGGCAGAGTTAGAGGCAGTGGCACAGAGACAGGTCTTCCATCTACTGGTTCACTCCCTGATTGGCAGCAATGGGCAGAGCTGCGCCAGTCTGAAGCCAGGAGCTTCTTCTGGGTCTCCCATGTGGGTGCAGGGGCCCAAGGACTTGGGCCATCTTCTGCTTTTCCATGCCATAGCAGAGAGCTGGATCAGAAGCAGCCGGGACTAGAACTGGTGCCCATTCTAGATGCCGGCACTTCAGGCAGTGGCTTTAGCCACTACGCCACAGTGCCAGCCCCAAGAAATAGTCTTGAACAGCTTAAATGCAAGACTTGACTTCATGTTTTCTGTCGAGTGCATCTCCATGGCAATTCTCTTGTTCCCCAGCATCATTCTTGGGGCTGATGGTGTCCCTTGTCCGTGTGTGTGGTTGCAGGTGAAGAAGTCGGGAAACCGTATCATGTTCCTTCTGGTGGACAAAGAAACTGAGAAACGGTACAGCGAGCAGAAGATGGAGATCAGGAGAGAAGCGGCCAGTCTGAAGCTGCTGCCCCACCAGCCCCGCATTGTGGAGATGAGGAAGGGAAGCAGTGGCTATGGTTTCTATCTGAAGGCAGGCCCAGAACAGAGAGGTAAGGCGCTAGAAGAGGAGCCCCAAACCCGGCAGTGTAACCAACTAGTTCTTCATCCCAACCCAACCCCAGCAATCCGCTAGGCCCCCGGCTCCCTTCCAGATACATGATGGGGCCAGCAAGAGACTAGGAAGCACAGCTGACTTGGTTTCTCCATCACATAGAGGGGCCTGACTTTGGGCCTCTCAAAATGTCCATAGGTGGGTGCTAAGGCAGAATTTGGGATATGGAGGTGAGCGTGCTGGTAAATTGCTGTGTGGGGGAAAGTCCTGATGAGTGATGCTTATTGACTTCCGTGGTGTGAATACTCCCCTCTCGCTATGTCTGATTTCAAGCTACCAACACGCTGTCACTGAACACAGAATTGAAGTGTTGCCCGGCACTGGCTCCTGTGAGCTGGTGTGCGTGTGCTAGCCCCAGCAGGCCCCTGGATCTGCGACAGAGGTGCTGGTCAGGGTCTGGGACTCAAATGTGGCCGGGAAGTAGTCTTTCTGCTTCCTTGTAACTAAAAGCAAAAGAACCAAGCCCCTTTCTGGGAAGGCAAATACGTAATAGAATGCAGGTCAGATCCTATGAGCTGGTATTCAGCTGGAAGTTTCTATTTTTTCTATTATCTATGCTTTATATCAATTCATCAAATATTAATTTTGTTCATATTATATAAAAACACACTCAAGGTCTTAAAAGTGAATAAGGCAAAAATTCTTCAGTCAAGGGGCCTACTATTTAGTACAGGAGATAAGACACGTATGTCTATAAGAGAAGGCAGATAGGGTAAGTACCTTCACGCAGGGGCAGATAAAGTACTGAGGGAGCTGAGGGTGGAGCAGACTTTTCCTACCGGTAAGGTACTGGAAGGCTGCATGGTTGAGGTCACACTTGAACTTGTGCTTTTGGAGTCTGGATCAATTTGGCAAAGCAGATGGAGCCAGGGCAAGCAGGGGCATTCCAGGAAGGTAGGAGTGAGCCAAGCGGGGACACACAGGGCCAGGTGTTTGGCCTGTGATGTGTTGTGCAATGGTCTGAGTTAGAAAGGGGGGTTGGAGAGAGTTGATGGAGGGAACTTTGGTGCCTTAATGTCAGGTTGAGGAGTTGGGAATTGGCTCCTGAGTTGTTAAGGAGTTAAAAGTTCTTGGAACAGTGTGAGAGGGAAGGAAAAAAAAAATGGAGCTTCAGTGACTTGAGGATTTTCAACCTCTCGATTACTATGAACACGTCTGCAAGAATTGTTGAAATGGAGGGCTTGGGGAGAGAGGTGATGATTATGTGAAGTCCAGTCGCTGTGGGATCCAACTGGGTTATTTGCAAAGCCCGTGCTCATTCTACTGCCCTGGGAATGCATGGTTGGACATGGCCTCCAAGGGATCTGCCAGCAGATCTGTGCTGGGAAGAACTGGGTGGTAAGAAGCTATAGCAAGACAGGTGGGATTCCACGCAGGAACTGACGCAAACTGCCTTCAGGCTGGAGGGAAGGGGACTAGGGAAGAGAGACATATCGAGTATCAAGGTAGCACTGACCGACACAGCAGCTGACCAGTTACAGGTGGTGGGTGCCAAGTGTGGGTGCTCCAGGGAGATGGTGTCCGGCTAACAGGTGGCCAGGAGGGAGGGCTTTGAAATGGGGAGAGGGCAGAGGTGACTTCAATTGAAGATATTACATCGGAGGGATTGAGGTGTCTTTTTGGAGGTAGCCAGCAGCTAGCTGGGAAAGTGCAGCTGGAGCTTGTTAATATAGTGTGAAGGACAGGAAAGTCTAAGAGGAATGGCGGCATTGATAAAGATAGCTGAAGTCGGCTAAAGACGTATCCACGCAGGGTGTTCACGAAACACATTCAGAGTTGAACAGTTGACTGCTCTTAATGTGCCAGCACAGGTCTCCTAGAGTCTGAAGTCTTTGGTTCTGTTCTGCATTCTTTGCTCCCCCTGCTGGTTTCCCCCTCAGTTTCTATATTTATTGCTTTCTATTTTCATGTCCCTTGGTTTCAGCTCATTATAACTGTCCTTACCCCCCTTTTTACAGCTCAGTTTCTATATGAGACTTAAAAGGGTACATCATAAAGTTAGAAAGGCAGAATTAAAAGAAAGTTTATTGTGCTGCAAAAGACTTTGAAATCCATACTTTATTTTTTAAAGATTTATTTATTTGAAAGTCAGTTACACATGGAGAGAGGTCTCCCATCCGCTGGTTCACTCCCCATCTGGCCGCCAACGGCTGGAGCTGCGCTGATCCGAAGCCAGGAGCCTCCTCCAGGTCTCCCTGCATGGGTGCAGGGGCTCAAGGACCTGGGTGGGCCATCCTCCACTGCTTTCCCAGGCTACAGCGGAGAGCTGGATCGGAAGTGGAACAACTGAGATTCCAACTGGCGCCCGTACGGGATGCTGGCACTGCAGATGGTGGCCTTACCTGCTATGCCACAGCGCTAGCCCCATCCATACTTCTTCATAGTAGGTGCTTTTCATGAAAGTTTTGGAGACTCCTCATGTGGCTACAAGTTTACCAATTGACTTCTGGGGAACCTGGTGACCCCTGATGCTCACTGCTATTTAGTCAAGATTGAATGTCAGGTACTTCTAGGGACAAGATGACATTCTCGCTGTTGATGGCTGGGTGTGCTCCTGGAGGGGGTTCTGAGCAGGAAATGGAGCTGCTTACAGGAAGAAGGGACAGCAGTTGCCCTGTGTGTGTGTTTCAGATCTTCTTCATCAGGGCCTTGGACTCCAGTAGAAATCTGTTTGTTTAGGGGCAAAAACTTTCTGATAATCTATTTTTTGTGTGGGGGAGGGTAGGCCAAATCATCAAGGACATAGATTCTGGAAGTCCAGCAGAGGCGGCTGGCTTGAAGAACAATGACTTGGTAATTGCTGTCAACGGCAAGTCTGTGGAAGCCCTTGATCATGACGGTGTGGTGGAGCTGATTAAAGAGGGTGGAGATCAGACTTCACTGTTGGTGGTAGACAAAGAGGCGGACAGCATGTATAGACTGGTAAGTAATTCAGGCCCCATCCCCTGTTCACGCAGTAGGACTGGGCCCACTCGCTCATACGCTCAAACTCTGGGATGATGAGCTCCTACCTTGTACCTTACATTGGAAGGGTGTAACAGTCCTTAAGGCTGAACTGAAGCTCAAATTGGTACTGGAGAGAGAATGCCAAGTGAGTGGCAGATGGGTTTTAAGTGTTTAGACTTAAGATTTTGGAGGAGCAGGTGTTCTGTCTAGCAGTTAAGTGCCTGTGTCCAGTATCAGTGCCTGGGTATGATCACCAGCTGCAGCTCTAGACTCCTGCTGCTGCAGACCTGGAGACAGTGGTAGCGTCCTCCGTGTTTGGGTTCTGGCCAGCCATGTGGGAAACCTCGACCCCATTCCTAACTCTAGCCCTTGCACACATCTAGGGTGTGAACTAGTGGGTGGGAGCGCTCTCTCAAATAAATTAAACATTCTTGGAGGGGCGTTGTGGCATAGTGGGTTAAGCCATTGTTTGTGACACTGGGATTCCATATGGGTATTGGTCTGAGTCCTGGATGCTCCACTTTCAATCCAGCTTCCCGCTAACATGTTTGGGAAAGCAGCAGAAGACGGTCCAACTGCTTGGGCCCCGGCACTCACATGGGAGACATGGAAGAAACTCCTAGCTCCCAGCTTCAGCCTGGCCCAGTCCTTGCCATTGTGGCCATTTGGGGAATAAATCAGTGGATGGAAGATCTCTGTGTATCTTTATGTAACACTGCCTTTCAAATAAAGTCTTTCAAAATCATTTTTAAAAAGATTTATTAATCTGTGAATATAACTGCCAAAGTTACTCCTGGTGATCTGAGAAAAATCTATGGAGAACAGGAACTTAAAGGGCCAGTGCTATGGCACAGCAGGTTAAGCCGCTGCCTGTGGCACATTATCCCATATGGGCACCAGTTTGTGTCCTGGCTGCTCCTCTTCCAATCCAGCTTCCTGCCCATTGCCTGGGAAAGCAGCAGATGACGACTCAAGTGTTTGGGCGTCTGCGTCCACATGGGGGACCAGGAAGCAGCTCTAGGCTTCAGCCTGGCTCAGCAGCCATCTGGGGAGTGAACCAGTGGATAGATTCTTTTTTTTCTTCCTCTATCCCTCTCTCTGTGTAACTCTTTCAATTAAACCTCTCTCTCTCTTTTTAAATAATAGGAATTTGGGAATAAACATAGCCTTAACTTCCTAAAGTAGAGAATAATTGGATTTTAAACTGTAGATCAGTAAATTCCATCAATCTCTGAAGAGACTAGAGAGTATTAAACAGGATATAAATCCTTTGCAAAAGAAGGGAACAAAAAGATTAAAGACCAAGTTGACTCAAACTATTTTTACTTCCTCTTAGCAACTTTTTTGAAAGATTTTATTTGAAAGGCAGAGTGACAGAAAGCGGACGCATGCGTGCATGAGAAAGAACGATTCCTTTCATCCACTGGTTCAATGACTGCAACAGTCAGGTCTGGGCCAGGTAAAGCCAGGAGTCTGAGACTCCAACTGGGTCTCCCACATGGATGGCAGGGGTTCTAGTACTTGGGTCACCTTCTGCTGAATTTCCAGGCTCATAAGCACAAGTGGAGTGGGAAGGACTCGAACTGACGCTCCGATGTGGGGTGCCAGTGTTGCAAGTGGTAGCTTAAACCTGCTATGCCAAAATGCCAGCCCCCTCTTAGCAACTGTTAATCATAACACCTACTATTTGCATATTTTAAGATTTTACAGCACTTATTTTACCATAGGAACTGAGGTTCAGATTAGTTTAATCATCATCGGAGGGAGTTTTAAGCACCATCTGCCTGCTGGGTGTTGGTCATAGAGATGAGAACAAGATAAGAAGTTCTTGTTCTAGGTGCTACAGTCATAGAAGCTTCCAAAAGGATGTTAGATGATATATAAGGCGGAACGGTGTGGGTGGTGAGGTTAGTCCCTTTTCACAGGTTAGGAAACAAACTTAGAGCGACCAAGTGATGTGCTTAGTAGACTGAAACCATTATTTGAACCGAAGTTCTTGGACTTTTAATTCCTTATACCATACTCCTTGGCACATTTTGATAAGATATTTCAAGGTAATTGTGGAAGCAAGATGAAAAAACGAAGTGGATGACAGAAAAATCAATGGGTTTTCAGCAAGCTGAGCAGCCATCCCTAGAGAACAGTTGTTATTGGAACCATGTAGAGAAGTCTCCAATGGTATGCCACTTGTTTCTATCCTAAACCAGTTTATTACATTTGAATGGAGATATGGAGAATGTATTGAACCTACTTATGGATAAAATACTGATAGATAAAAATACTTTGGACAGTATAATTAATATTCAAAATATCTAGGATGGAAAGAATAAAACCCACAAGATGAAGTTTAAATAGGGGTACATTTGAAGTAACATTCTAACTTAAAAGCAAGTTGTATGAGAATCAAATGGTGAGCCCTGATCTGGAGACTACAGATACTACGATACCCCACCCAAAAGAGGCAACATACTTACTTAAGGATTTATGTATGTATTTGAAAGGCAATGTGAAAGGAGAAGGGAGTGAGAGAGATCTTCCATCCACTGCTTCATTCCCTAAATGGCCACAACAGCTGGGTCTAGACCAAGTTGAAGCCAGGAGCCAAGAACTCCATCCAGATCTCCCAAGTGGGTGTGAGGGACCCAAGTGCTTGGAAGGTCATCCACTGCCTCCCAGATGCCTTAGGAGGAAGTCGGATTGGAAGCATGGAGTAGCAGGGACTTAGACTGGCACTTTGGTATGGGATGTGGGCTTCCCCAGGGGAAGCTTGGCCTGCTGTCCCACAATGCCCCCTCCCCCAAAAGCAATTTAAAGTTATATCAGTTGATACTTGGCTTCTGAGGATAATCATCTGACTTTCCTGATTTGGCTACATTATACTGGAATTAGTACTAATGTCACTTTGGACAAGTTAGCCGCTGTGCCTCAGTTTCCTTAGTTGTAACATGGGGGTAGCTACTGTAAAGAGTGGCTGTGAAAGTTAAATTAGTCAGTGTGTAGAGCTTACAGGAGAATGCCTCACACACGTTATGTTAAAGTTCTCAGAAGCAGACACAATATTGATTGGAGAGCCAGTGACAAGGTAATCAGGGGATGAGGTTTTGGAAACTGCATGGACTTTGGAGAAGAGCATCTTCAAGTATTTGAAAGGTTATTGCATGAGATTTCTTTTGAGATTTTCTATACAGTACAGCGGGGCCAAATGGAGAAGCTATAGGGACTTACTTTGGGCTCAGAACAACGGAAGCTGCCAGAAATGGGATGAGTCAGTTCTGCAGAGCGGTGAGCTCCCTCCCAGTGGGCAGAAATGTCAAGCAGAAGTGGGAGGCCACTGCTCCAGGTGTTCTAACAGGGATCCTGCCATCAACTCCTTTCTAACTCCTCCTAATACCACAACAGTATGATCACAGAATGACTTAACTAACTTTTCTGGTGGTGTTAATAGTGAACTTTGTTCCTTGAAGATATCTGCCCATCCTCTTGTTCCCTTCCCAAAGTAAGAGTCATAGGTTGGGGGGTGGGGGTCGGCCCTTGAGATGTATCGGTGAGTAGGAGATACCTGGAACAGTCCTAGCACACACTAGATACATATGTACTCAAATGAAGAATGAACAGAAACTCATGGAATGTTCAAAGTTTTTTTTTTTTTAATGTTCTTGCAGCTTTTTTTCAAATATTATATGAAAAGCACAGTAAAAGAATCTTTCATCCACTGGTTCACTCCACAAATGGCTGCAACAGCCAAAGCCAGGAGCCAGGATCTCCATCTGGGTCTCCCACATGATTGGCAAAGGGAGCTCTATTGGAAGTGGAGCAGCCGCGATGCAAATCAGCATTCCAATATGGGATGCTGGTACTGCAAGCAAGTAGCTTAGCCACTGGGCCACAGCACAAGTCTCGTGTTCACACTTTGAGGTTACTGTAATTTGCATCAAGCACAGCTGCTGTTAGTTGATCTTCTTGTTTAGGTAGGGCTGTTATTTTGGTATATGACGAGTCACTGGTAATTTCCCACACTTTAAAGACTCCAGTATGGAACATTTGTAAGTATATTGGTGAGAGGTCTGAAGTTGGTTGAACAGGGTAACGGAGAACAGTGCTGGGACTGTTCTTGCCACAGGAGATGTGGTTTTGTGGTTTAGCAAGACGGATGCTAACTAGAGGACCCAAGATCTAATTTTAGGCTGCCGCAGCATGATTTGAAGAACACACACTGAGCTCACCTTCCGTTGCTTGACTGCCTAACAAGTCCGTGTCCTGCACACGGTGGGCAGGGATTTAACTGCTGACCCAGGATCACACGGCACCCAAATCTACCCGCTGACACTCTCAACTGAATTCCGTGGCCAGTAGTGTTTAAGATTTACTTATTTGAGAGTTACACAGAGGAGAGACAGGGAGAGAGGTCTTCTATCAGTTGCTTCACTGCTGCAACAGCTGGAGCTGTGCCGATCTGAAGCCAGGAGCTTCTTCCAGGTCTCCTACATGGGTGCAGGGGCCCAAGGGTTTGGCCATCCATCTACTGCTTTCCCAGGCCATAGCAGAGAGCTGGATCAGAAGTGGAGCAGTGGGGTCTTGAACTGGCGCCCATATGGGATACCGACACTGCAGGTAGCAGCTTTACCTGCTGCGCCACAGTGCTGGCCCAGCTAAGCTCTTTATTTTCTTTTAAAGATTTAGGTATTTCTTGGGAAGGCAGAGTTAGAGAGGAACAGAGATCTTCGATCCTCTGGTTCACTCTCCAAATGGACACTGGCCAGAGCTGGGCCTGTCTGAAGTTAGGAGCCAGGAGCTTCCTTGGGGTCTCCATGTGGTACAGGGGCCCAAGGATTCGGGCAATCTTCTGCTCTCCCAGACCATTAGTAGAGAGTTGGATTGGAAGTGCAATAGCCAGGACTCGAACTGGCACTCAAATAGGATGCTGGTGTAGCAGGCAGAGGCTTTACCCACTATGCCAGAGTGTCAGTCTCTAAGCTATTTTTTAAAGTAAGTCCTTTCATTGTTCCTGTCTTTTTCTTTTACTTCCTAAATGACCACAATGGCTAGGGCTGGTCCAGGCTGAAGCCAGGAGTCTGGAACACCATCCATATCTTCCAGATGGGTGGCAGGGGCCCAAGTACTTGTGCCATCCTCTGCTGCTTTCCCAGGTACATCGGCAGGGAGGAGGATCAGAAGCAGTATAGCTGGGCCTCAAACTGGTCCCAATATAGACTGTTGGGGTTGTGGACAACAGCTTTTTATTTTTAAAAAATCAACTATGTGCCCTGTCTCTATATTATGATCATCATAGTTTTCTTCAAACAGAAGCTCAGAGTTGGACTAAGCACTTGAAAACGGTGGCGAGTTTGACATGGTCACTGCTTATAACACATGGTAAAATGAGTACAACAGATCTCAGGACTGGAGTGGGCAGAGGCGATGGCAAGAAGCGAGTTGGTGTTTTTTTTTTTTTTAAAGATGTATGACCATATGGTAACTGCTGCCCTCCCCCAATTATTAGAGTATGAAGGGTCTTCAAAAAGTTCACAGAAAATGTGTACTATGAGAATGATGCATGAATTTCAACTTTGTTTTCAAAATAATTTTTAACTTCATTTTCCCATGAACTTTTAGAACTACCCTTATATAGGCTGGTCTCTACTTATGGTCTTGAGTCTTCAGACAGTGATAAATGTTTTACATCCTCTGATGTGGTAAGGAGCTCTGAAACCATAGTACTGAACAGGAGGGGCCAGAAGGGGCTATTCTGCAGGAGCTCCTGGGCTCCTCACTCTGTCACTCCCAACAGGGGGTTGCAAGTGCATTGTTCAATGTCTTGTTCACTGTCGGGGAGCCAGAAGAAGCTAGCTAGTTCTGTCAGACGACTTTGCAGTAGACAGTATATGCTGTACTGTTTTTCTTCTGTGTGTATTACTCCACCACCGAGCTCAAACTTTTCTCCTTCCCCTGGCTGAGGTGGTAGGGCAGTTTCATAATCGGGTATGTCTGGAAGATGGGTAGAACATGTATGACACCTTCATAAATTAAGCCAGCATGTCTAATAGTCTACTCATACTTACAATTACGTCAATTTTCCCCTTTTATTTTCAAAAGGCTCATTTTTCTCCATTTCTCTACTATCAAAGTCAAGAACTGCCTAATGGTTCTGTCAAGGAGGTTGCAGTTCCTACCCCTGTTCCTCTGGAGGTCTCAAGTCCAGATCCTACAGAGGAAGTAGAAGATCATAAGCCTAAACTCTGCAGACTGGATAAAGGGGAAAATGGCTATGGCTTTCACTTAAATGCGATCCGGGGCCTGCCAGGCTCATTCGTCAAAGAGGTATGGTAATCCGGTGCCAGCAGCACAAAGAACAGACACAACTGGGGTAGTCTCATTTTCTACTCCCCATTGATGGCTTAGTAAAAAGTTTATATTGGAGACCCAAATTTCACTTGGATTCAGAAAAATGCTATCTCGTACCCCTTAAGTTAGCTATGAGTGCACTGTGAGAGCTTTTGCTACCCAAACATCTGGTCCACCTCATTGTCTCTCTAGACTCATTGAACCTTGAAGAGTGAGCTGACAGGACTAGCTGACACTCTCTGTCAACCCTCCCTGCTGCTTCTGTGCATTTGGTGTAACACCCACACGTTGGAGGCACCGACAGGGAGAGGATGATCCCTACAGCTGTGAAGGCTGGCAGTGTGGAAGGGGGACCTCTGAAACTTAATGCTGCCAGCCCAGAAGACATACACCATGCTATTCAATCACTGTAACACTGATCATTCCGGTATGGAAGTTGTGGCTTCCAGGCTAGAAAAGTATTAGATTGTCTTCTTGGAAGGAATTCCATGGTTATGAGCAAATTCTTGAACTGGTCAATCTGAAGGGAAAAGTCCATCTCTCACATGCCCTTCTCCATGTTAGGAGTTGGTAACTCAGCACATCTCTTCACAGGTGCAGAAGGGCAGCCCTGCTGACTCGGCCGGGTTGGAGGATGAGGATATCATCATTGAAGTGAATGGGGTGAATGTGCTGGATGAACCCTACGAGAAGGTGGTGGACAGAATCCAAAGCAGTGGGGAAAATGTCACACTATTAGTCTGTGGAAAGAAGGCCTATGACTATTTCCAAGCTAAGAAAATCCCTATTGTTTCCTCCATGGCTCTTCCATTGGCTATACCTCCAGATTCTCAAGGAATGTTGGCGGAGCTGGAGTACAACTTGCACGAGACAAAAGAACGAGTGAGTGGTGATACATTTCTTTCAGTGATCTAACTTTGCAAAGCCCCTAATAAATCTGTGTTTATCAGACTTGTGACTATGTAAAGATAAGTTATTGTAGAAGAGATAGTATAAAGACAATGAATTTCCCACTTTCATAGCATGCAGTCGACAGCAATTGCCTAGAGTTGATAAGTTTATCAAATTATAATAAAACTGAATCAGATCATCTAGCTATAAATTGTCATATTATCAGTCTCTATTTGCTCTCTGCTTTCCCACCTATAAAACAGGGATAAGCTGTAGTTTTAGCAGGATTATATTAAGGCTATCAAAGTGCTTTGACAGTAGAAGATGGCCCAAGGCCTTTGGACCCTGCACCTGTGTGGGAGACAAGGAAGAAGCTCCTAGCTTTGGATCAGTGCAGCTCCGGCTGTTGCAGTCATCTGAGGAATGAACCAGCAGATGGAAGATCTTTCTACCTCTCATCAATAAAATCTTTTTAAAAAAATGCTTTGAACACTGTGCTTGGCTCACGGTGTGAAAACAAATGGGGGTGGTCAGGGATAGTACTGTTCTTAAGTAACTGGCATGTATTACAGCTTCATTAGTAGGAACACTTAATCCTGCTATACGAGTACTTCAAAAAGTTCATGGAAAATGGAAGGTAAAAATCTTATAGCAAGTGTAAAATGTGTATTATGAAAAAACTAAGCATGGATTTTAAAATCTCTTTTGCACTAAATAAACTTTTCTGTTTTCCATGAACTTCTTGAAACACTCTTGTATATATAGATTATATAAATTCCTTGGTAAACTTCAGTTTGATATTTTGAAAGATTTTTATTTGGAAAGCAGAAGATATCTCTCATTCTATCTGTTGGTTCACTTCCAAATGGCTGCAATGGCTGGGGCTGGTCCAGGCTGAAGCTAGGGGACTGGAACTCCATTAGGGTCTCATGCGTGGTGGGGGCCTTTAACAAACACTCCATTAGTGGATGACAGTGTCACAGGCAGACTTAACTTGCGTCATAATGCTGGCCTGACTGGTAGTTTTGTCCAGCTTCTTATAGATGAAGCGGAGGTCCAAAAGTGAACTGTCTTATCCAAGTTCATAAGGGATATTTATGTCAAAGCCAGGATTCTAAAAGTTTAATTCAATATTCTTCCATTATATTCTGATTCATAATATATAACAAATGCTCATTTTAATGAACACACACAACAGCTACTGATCTTGTATGCTGGAATGCTTAACACTTGCCTTTAAAGATTTATAATTCCTAGGCCGGCGCCACTGCTCACTAGGCTAATCCTCCGCCTTGCGGCACTGGCACACCAGATTTCTAGTCCCAGTTGCCCCTCTTCCAGGCCAGCTCTCTGCTGTGGCCCGGGAAAGCAGTGGAGGATGGCCCAAGTGCTTGGGCCCTGTACCCCATGGGAGACCAGGAGAAGCACCTGGCTCCTGCCATTGGATCAGCGTGGTGCGCCAGCTGCAGCACAGCGGCCATTGGAGGGTGAACCAATGGCAAAGGAAGACCTTTCTCTGTCTCACTGTCCACTCTGTCAAAAAAAAATTTTAAAAAATTGTAATTCCTGTCAATTATAGTATTGTGCGACTATGTTAAGAAATCTGTGCAAGTTGGGAACAAAGCCTAGTATAGCATTCAGGTCATTCCTCTTAAGGTATTCACACTTATAAATCCTTTATTTTCTTTTGCACAGGCGCACAGTACAGCTTCAAATTCTTCTTCCAATTCTGAAGATACCAAGCTGTAATGAGAACAGATTATGGCTTTGGCTGATAGCTGTTTCTGGATATTTAATAAAAATCCTTTAAGGAACAAGCTGCCACCTGTTTATTGTCAGAGACCTCCTCTGGGAACCACTCATCGCATCAGATTGTCTTCTGCTCTCATTTGTCTGAGGGGCTGCTATTGCAGATGGCTTATTTATGGGTAACTTAGGAAGAATTATGGCAGCAGCCAGATTCTTTTCATGTGATCTCTTCCCAGCTTCAACTTAACCTCCTTTCTTTGTATGCCGATATCTCTTACCCTTACGAGTTCCTCGAGCACCAAAGATGATTTGTAAATCTGTGAGAACTGCTAATTAAGGTATCTAAGCAGATAAGTCCAGTAAAATTATGCTTTTGTAACAATGTTGTGGTTACTAGAATAAATACTATTAAAGATGCCTTCCGAGTATGCTTGAAACTTCCCTGTTGACTGGTCCCACCTAAAGAGAGCTCTTGTTTGGATCAATGTCTTTGTGCTTTAATCTACAACAACACAGAATAAGATCTTAGTAGGAAGAGGAGACTTCGAGAGAACAATATTCAGGATTTTCCTAAACCATCCTTCTGAGCATTCTAAAAAACTTCCTAGCATCTACCTAGATAATGAAGAAAATGAGTTCTAGGATAGAGAAGTCTTATTCCAGTTAAGTTATTCATTATTTTACTCCATAGCATGAGGTGGCAGAGAAAATAATGAAAAGGAAATCCAGAAAAGTGACATTTGTAGAATCTATTTCAGTTGTATACCATCCCTTTCCCAGAGAACAGAGTTCTTGCTTATTCTAACAGGACAGGGGAATACACGTGGGATGCTAACTCAGGTAACACAAACTAATACTGACATGTACTTGATAAAATTAATGCAGGACCAAAGTGTCATAATCTGATTTTAATGGGAAAGCCACAGCCTTCTCCATGTGAACATTGACTTAAAACAGAAATCCAACATATTTGGCCTAGTTACCACAAATATCTCTTGCCCCAGAGTTGCAGTGTATTTCCCCCCAACCTTCACTCCCACCTGGCCTGAGGCTAAAATCCACACAGAATGCTGTCTGCTGAGGATTGCCTGGAGTTACTTCTGCTCAAGGCCTAGTTGATGCTACTCCCAATCTCAGTATCAGCTCTGAGCAAGGCCTATGTTGAAGGTACAATATGCTGCCACAGCATCTTGTTTAAGCCCTGGTCCTCTCCACTTTCCCTCTTCAATCCAAATTCTGATACTATTGGTCACTGTCAGTAACAGCCTGAGTTCAAGGTGCCATATGCTTCTCTGGGGCCTGTTTGTGAGCCAAATAGAGGAAGAGTATGCTAGAAAGCGCGCTGACCAGGAAGATCACATCAAACCAGCGGTGATAGAAGTTGAACTGCAGTTCTCCAAGGACTTCAGTGATTATGGTGCGGTATTCCACAGGCATGCTCATCCGGATCAGCAGCACAGAAGAGACGAAGTACATGCCCTGGCAGTCAAAGAAGTTAATACAGGAGTTAGTGAACGTAGTGTGGGGCAGGTCCAGGTAAATTGTTAAAGTCTTTAGAACACATTTGGGGCATTTTACAAAGCTAGTTCATGAAACTTACCATTATCTGTGCTAACAACAGGACAATGACATTGGAGGATTTACTGCTGGAGATGGCATAAAAAAACTGTCAAGAAAGGGAAGAGAGATGAACTTGTGTAGTAGTACTAGACTCCTGTGTCATGGGCAATAAGTCACATGGTTAACCTTTAACTAAAAGCGTCTCTTGCATGCCACATCCTGTCTAGAAGAACTGAGATGATTAGGGCTACAAAGAAGAGATGGATGACTGAGAAAGTTAAAACCACAAACTTCCTCTTGGGGAAATTAAGTATTACATTGTAACATGAAAATTCCTTTCACTATCAAATTTCAGAAACTGATGGAAACAATCTTAACATCCCTGTAAAACATTAACACATAACTCTAGGCTACTCTAACCATCTGTAGGTGTTTCTAGATTTCTGAGCTCTTTCTGCAATCGTGCTAGATATCTGGAGATCCCTTCTTGTCTCAAACTCTTCTCTTTCAAACAGCTCTTGCATCTTGAGATTTTTACCTCTTCCACCAGAGGACTCTTCTACATCAATGAAGCCTGCCTACATTAATCAGAAAATAGCTGAATATTCTACTGCGCCCTTATTTCTCTAAAATTGGGCTTTTATAATTAATCTCCCATTATATCACGTGCCAGGCTGTATTCTAGATGCTGGTGACATACAGTGAACAAAATATACTTATCCTATTACCACTGGTAAATGTTATCTGTGATTAGCATATATACTATTATTAATTTACATAGTCTAACTTTTTAAAAATTCTGGGGGCTTGGCTGGCGCCACAGCTCACTAGGCTAATCCTCCACCTGCAGTGCCGGCACCTTGGGTTCTAGTCCCAGTCGGGGTGCCAGATTCTGTCCCGGTTGCTCCTCTTCTAGTCCAGCTCTCTGCTGTGGCCCGGGAAGGCAGTGGAGGATGGCCCAAGTGCTTGGGCCCTACACCCCATGGGAGAGCAGGAGAAGCACCTGGCTCCTGGCTTCGGATCAGCGTCGTGCGCCAGCTGCAGCAGCCATTGGGGTGTGAACCAACGGAAAAGGAAGACCTTTCTCTGTCTCTCACTGTCCATTCTGGGGGCTAGTGTCATGGTACATTGGGTTAAGCCACCACTCATGACATCAGAATCCCGTGAGTGCCAGATAGAGTACCAGCTATCCACTTCCAATCCAGCTCTCAGCTAATACATCCAGGAAAGCAGTGGAAGATGACGCCGGCGCTTAGGTCCCTGCACCCACATAGGAGACCCAGAAGAAGCTCCTGGCTTTGGCCTGGCCCAGCCCTGCCCATTGTTGTCATTTGGAGAATGAACCAGTGGGCGGAAGATATTTTTTTCTTTATCTCTCTGCCTTTCAAAAAATATATCTTTAAAACTTCAGGAGGTAGAAATCTTAATTAGATAAAATGACCTCATAGTGCTACATTTAATTCAACAAATGAGAAGTACTTTTCAACGTTCTAGTAGAAACATACCTTGGTAAGCGTGATCAGCAATCCTCTGATGGATGTGACAATGATTATTCCAACCAGAATGAAGGAAATGTGTTGGGACCAGAACTTCACCTGTGCTCATAACAAAGAAAAAATCTGTTAAATCTCCTCTGCTCAGTGACGTGTGAAAGCTTTTTCTTTTTTTGGGGGGGTGGGGGTAAAGATTTATTTATTTGAAAGGCAGAGTTACAGAGAGAGAGACAGACAGAAGGAGGGACAGAGAATCATTCCATCCACGAAAGTTCACTCCTTAAATGGCTGCAATGGCTGGCACTCAGCCAGGCTGAAGCCAGGAGCTTCTTCTGGGGCCAAACACTTGGGCCATCTTCTGCTGCTTTCTCATGTGCGTCAGCAGGGAGCTGGATTGGAAGTGGAGCAGCTGGGACTTGAACCAGTGCACTATGGGATGCCAGCACTGGAGATGGCAGCTTAACACACCTGCGCCACAGTGCAGGCCCCTAAGATGTATTCTAATTACATATGTGGCTGTGGAATGGAATTCCATGAGAACACCTACCTAGTTTTTGTTTGGCTATTTTTGTTTTTTAAGGGAACGTAAGTAAATGATGAATAAAACACCTACAGGAAAACTTCAATCTTAATTAGCAGATTGAACTAAAGGGCAGAAGAAGGCAAGTACAGTGAAGTGATGACAACACTAATAAATCAGAAAATACTCAGGCCTAATGATACAGCTTTACTGTATAAAAATTAAAAGGAAACTAACTCAACAGTAGCTTGATTACTTTTAATATCTATGAATGATAGTTCTCTGATCACTTAAAACTTTTATAATGGACATTCCCAGCTAAGTTCTACAACATAGCTTAACTTCATCTGAAACACATGATGATACCTTTTTCTCCTCCTACACTGCTTGATGCTGAGAATTTTGGGGCCCTGTGCTTGATTCAGTTCTGAAACATGAGGGAGAGCTGCTGCTACTGCTGTCTAAAAGTCTTTTTATTCAGAAGGAGGAATATGTAGATGAATTATAGAAGGAATATACAGACAGCACGTGAGTGGCATAGGAGAGAACAAGGAAAAACATTTCTAAATATTCAGTCCAGTAAAAAATTTAAATAAGGAAAACATATACAACAAGAGAAAAGCAGAGTTAACAATATAATTTATGCCAGCACCGTGACTCAATAGGCTAATTCTCCGCCTGCTGCGCCGGCACACCGGGTTCTAGTCCCTGTCAGGGCACCAGATCCTGTCCCAGTTGCCCCTCTTCCACTTCAGCTCTCTGCTGTGGCCTGGGAGTGCAGTGGAGGATGGCCCAAGTCCTTGGGCCCTGCACCTGTGTGGGAGACCAGGAGAAGCACCTGGCTCATGGCTTTGGATCAGTGCAGTACACCGGCTACAGTGTGTCGGCCGTAGCGGCCATTGTGGGGTGAACCAACGGTAAAGGAAGACCTTTCTCTCTGTCTCTATCTCTCTCACTGTCCACTCTGTCAAAAAAGAAAAAAAAAAAAGACAAAAAACCCCAATATAATTTAAATACTATTTAAAAAGGATACCATGCTCCTTCACAGGCAAAAAGGAGACACTAGTGATTATCATCAAAAAATTATGTACTCTGAGCTAATTCTAAAGGACTGGAGTTCAATGTACTCTTGTTCTTTTTCAATTACCCCCTTGAGGTAAGGTGCATGTTGTGAATTTGTGCCTAGGATCACAACACACTTAAAGAGCCCACAGGATGGCCGGCGCCGCGGTTCACTAGGCTAATCCTCCGCCTGTGGCGTCGGCACCCCATATGGGCACTTGGTTCTAGTCCCGGTTGCTCTTCTTCCAGTCTAGCTCTTTGCTGTGGCCTGGGAGTGCAGTGGAGGATGGCCCAAGTGCTGGGGCCCTGTACCCGTATGGGAGACCAGGAGGAAGCACCTGGCTCCTGGCTTTAAATCGGTACAGCGCGCCGGTCGTAGCAGCCATTTGGGGGGTGACCCAACGGAAAAAAGAAAGACCTTTCTAACTCTGCCTGTCCAAAAAAAAAAAAAAGAAAAAAGAAAAAGAGCCCACAGGACTAACAGTGAGAGACATTGGTCTTAATACCACAGTGCTAATCAGCCAGGATTATTACTGGTCATGTACACAGCTAAAAAATATACTATTGCATGAATAAAGACGCTGAACTTAAATTGGGACATGGGTGTATTTATGACAGTGTATTATGAAATATGTAGATGATTAAAAAATAAACTCAATGGGGCAGGTGTTGTGGTGTAGTGGGTAGTGCTTCCTGCAGTGTTGGCAACCCATATGGGCACCAGTTCGAGTCCCGGCTGCTCCACTTCTGAACCAGCTCTCTGCTATGGCCTGGGAAAGCAGTGGAAGATGTTTCAAGTCCTTGGGCCCCTGCACCCACGTGGGAGACCTGGAAGCAGCTCCAGGCTCCTGGCTTTGGATTGGCAGAGATCTGGTCATTGTGGCTACTTGGGGAGTGAACTAGCAGATGGAAGACTCTTTCTCTCTCACTCTCTGCCTCTGTCTTTTCAAATAAATAAGTAAATCTTTAAAAAACAAACAAACCCAACTTGTGCACAGTTGACAGTTACTATCTTTAGCCAAAGGTCCATATGAATGAATTGATAAAAGATAATTTCTTATATCAGAAATAATTTCAGTGCCAATTTTAAAACTATTTTAGCTCTAATTTGTGAATTTCTACCAGGGGGAATCAAAGGTGCGTTGTGTGTTTGAAAAGCTCATTAAATATGACAGAGAGAGGTATCTGAATACTTAGTGGTGAGAAACTGGTAAAGTGGTAACGTCTACAGAGAATCAGCTATGACAATCATAAGTACCAGTTTTTACTTAAGGTTTTATGTTAAAAAGGGAAACTGGACTTTTACAGATTTGCCAAGTGAATATGGCTGTACAGAGGAAAGCAGAAAGAACAGAAGAAGAAACAAATATCTGAAGTATGGGAAATCAAATCTTTTACAATTAGGTTATAGTGGAGTGCTTAGTTTTCTCCACGGACATTATGATATCATCTGCAAACCTGGATATTTTGACTTCCTCTTTTTCAATTTTGATGTCCTTTATTTCTTTCTCCCTAATTGTTTTTGCTAAAATTTCCAGGACTGTATTGAACAAGAATGGTAAAAGTGGACATTCTTGTCATGTTCTAGATCTGAGGGGAAGTGCTTTCAGCTTTTCCCTTTTTAGTTGATATTGGCTCTTGGTTTGTCATATATAGCATTTATAATTTTTAAAAAAGATTTTATTTGAGAGGTAGAGTTACAGACAGAGAGAAAGTCTTCCATCTGCTGGTTCACTCCCCAAATGGCCGCAAAGGCTAGAGCGGTGCCGATCCGAAACCAGGAGCCAGGAGCTCCTTCCAGGTCTCCCATGTGGGTACAGGGGCTCAAGGACACGAGCCATCTTCTACTGCTTCTCCAGGCCATAGCAGAGAGCTAGATTAGGAGTGGAGCAGCTGGGTCTCAAATCAGTGCCCATATGGGATGCTGGCACTGCAAGTGGCAGCTTAACCTGCTATGCCATGGCGCCAGCCCCGCATAGTTTTGTCAAACTTTGTTTTATACCTTTGTCAACCCAATGGTTAAGAATGTTAAACTACTATAGTTTTAATGACCTGAGAGTGTTTGAAATTTGCTATATGTGGATGAAATGATCATCTTTCCATTTGATTATTATTTACAGTCCTTGCCTATATTTACACTAAACCATATTTATACTATTATGCCTTTATTTATGATAAACTAGGGTCTTTTGGTTTTTAATGGTTGAACTCTATATTAATTGGAACATTAAGCATTAATGTAAATTAAAATGTTAAAAATGTTATCTCAAAAATTGAGGAAAGAAATGGAGAAGGAGGAAGGGTGGGAAGGACAGAAGGGAAAGGCAGTGAGGAAAAGAATACCATTTTATTGTTAGATTTGTATTTATGAATTATTTGAATCTGTTAAAAATGGTAAAAGCTAAAATAAAAAATATATAATTACAATTATATATTACATATAATTATAGCAGATAAAACAGAAAGAAATATAACAAGCCAGGATCTTGATATAACTCTTACGTCAAATTGGATTCCCAAGTAATTCACAGTGATCTCAATGCCTCTTGTGACAGGATCAGTTTTCCCAACTCGATCAAAAACAATATTGATGGTTGCCTACAAAGACACAGATCTTTATATCAGAGCTTCTGAATAATCACCATTTCAAAAAGTGTTTAAAAAATTAATGAACTGATCATACAACATATCTGATGGTACAATGTTTCTAAAAATACAAATGTTTTCAATTCATATAACATACAGGAAATCTGTTTTGGCTGATTACACAAAGGCAGACGAAAGTCCCTATCCCATAATAAGGGGAATAAAGCTAGGTTATATATGCTTTAAGTTCTCAAGAGCCAGAAAAGTAACATTCTAGCAGAAAGTAGTTAAGGAGTTCCAGGGTCATTCTGTGTGAATACTTGAACAAAGAATACAATAATAAAAATGTTATAGCTAATAAGCCAACAAAGAAGATCAAACAGAATTATAAAAGCTACAACTTTAACGCCCTGGCCTGAAGCGCTGCCATCCCATATGGGCGCCAGTTCGAGACCCAGCTGGACCCTCTTCTGATCCATCTCTCTGCTATGGCCTGGGAAAGCAGTGGAAGATGGCCCAAGTCCTTGGACCCTGCACCCTCATGGGAGACCTGAAGAAGCTCCTGGCTTCTGGCTTTGAATTGGCACAGCTCTGGCAGTTGGGGCCAATTAGGGAGTGAACCAGGAGATGGAAGACCTCTCTCTCTCTCTGCCTTCCTCTCTGTGTAACTCTGACTTTCAAATAAATAAATAAATCTTAAAAAAAAAAAAAAAGCTACAACTAATCCTTAAGGAAGTTTAAACAAAGGAAAAAGGACAGAAAGAACAGCAACATAATAGTGCTAAAGCTAAGCATATTAATAATCACATTAAATTTAAATAGAATAAATCATAGATCAACAAACTGCCACTGTTCTGTGAAAGTAATCAAAGACAATAATACATAAATGAACGGGGTTGGCTATGTTCCACAGCAGGTATTAGGGTACAGCGGTGGCTATGGTGCAGTTAAGCCAATGCCTACAAAGCCTATGTCCATATCAGAGTGCTGGTTCAAGTTCTAGCTGCTCTATTTCTGATCAAGCTCCCAGTGATTGTGCCTGGGAAGCAGTGGATGACAATCCAAGTGCTTGTGCCCCTGTCATTCACGTGGGAGACCTGAAAGTAGTTCCTGGCTCCTGGTTTCAGCCTGGCCCAGCCCTGGATCTTGTGGCTATTTTTGGGGAGTGAACCAGTGGATGAATGATCTCTGTCACTGTGTCTTTCAAATAAACAAATATTTAAAAAACCATTTATTTACAAAAGCAAGCAGGGCCTGGGCTTGACCTATTTGCTGATCCTAGGTGTAAACATGGCAATGAAATGGCAGAGACTGTCAGACTGGATAAAAAATTAACAGCTAACTACTGTTTATGTTGTCAACAAGAAACCCACTTTAAATATAAAAATACAAACAGGTTAACAGCAAAAGGATGGAAAAAACATATTATGATAACACTAATCAAAGTAAAGCTGGAACGTTCATATGAATATCAAAGTAAATTTCAGAGCAAAAAATATTACCAGGTGTTAAAAGGATATCAAAATACATGAAGCAAAAACTGATAGAAATAAAAAAGTATAATATGTCCTCTCTAAATAATAGTCAGAAAATCAATAAGCATACATAAATTTTAATAACATTATCAATCAGTCTGACCTAATAGACATTTATAGAACATTCCAGCCAAGAACAGCAAAATACACTTTCTAGTCAAGTATATTTGCTATGTTGCACTAAGTTGACTATATTCTGGGATAAGCTACAAATCTTGATAAAATTTAAAAGATTCAAATCATAAAAAATACGTTCTTAGATTCAAACCATACAAAATTGTAGGAAAATGGAATTGAGTTAGCAGAAGAAAGGAAATAATAAAGACTAGAGCAGTAATCAATGGAACAGAAAGCAGAAGAGGGAATCAATCCAAAAGCTAGTCTATGAAAAGTCCAATGACATCAAAAAATCTTTACTAGACTGATGAAGAGAAGATACAAATGATATGAGAGTGGGGCAGGCCTTTGGTGTAGCAGTTATGACACCACTTAGGATGCCTGCACCCCATATTGGGACACCTGGGTTTGAGTACCTGCTCCTCCACTTCTGATCCAAACTCCTTGAAAGGTAAAAATACAAGAGGTCACTCAAGAAGAAACAGATAACCTCAATATACCTTCTATCTTTAAGAAACTTATAGTTTCATGGCCGGCGCCGTGGCTCAACAGGCTAATCCTCCACCTTGCGGCGCCGGCACACCGGGTTCTAGTCCCGGTCGGGGCACCGGATTCTGTCCCAGTTGCCCCTCTTCCAGGCCAGCCCTCTGCTGTGGCCCGGGAGTGCAGTGGAGGATGGCCCAGGTGCTTGGGCCCTGCACCCCATGGGGAGACCAGGAAAAGCACCTGGCTCCTGGCTCCTGCCATCGGAGGAGCGCGGTGTGCTCGGCCGCAGCGCGCCGGCCGCGGCGGCCATTGGAGGGTGAACCAACGGCAAAAGGAAGACCTTTCTGTCTGTCTCTCTCTCTCTCACTGTCCACTCTGCCTGTCAAAAATAAAAAAAAAAAAAAAAAAAAAAAGAAACTTATAGTTTCTAAAAATCCTAGGTGGCTTCCCTGGTAAATTTTACCAAACAAGGAGAAAATAATTCTATACAAATCTTTGTTAATTAGGAGAAAACCAATACTTCTTAATTGTTGTCTAAAGTTACACCTAGACATCAAAACTGAATAGAGGGGCCAGCGCTGTAGCATAGCAGGTAAAGGTGCCACCTGTGATACTGGCATCACATATGAGCACTGGTTTGAGAACTGGCTGTTCAGCTTCTGGTCCAGCTCTCTGCTGTGGCCTGGGAAAGCAGTGAAGGATGGCCTGGGTCCTTGGGCCTCTGCACCCACGTGGGAGACCTGGAAGAAGTTTCTGGCTCCTTGCTTTGGTCTGGTCAAGCCCTGGCTGTTGCAGTGGATGGAAGATCTCTATCTTCATCTCATTTTCCCTTTGTAACTATGCTTTGCAAGTAATTTAAAAAATAAAAAATAAATAAAAAACAGAACAGAGCCTGATATTCTTCATAAACAGAGATGTAAAAATTCCTAACAAAATTTTGGCTAACTGAATAGAATAAAATATAACCAGGATAATCTACCATGACCAAGCATCCTTCATTGGAGGAATGTAAGATTGGTTTAATATTGAAAAATTAATGAATGTAAATCACAATAATAGCAGACTCAAAAAGAAAGTCCTATGATTATCTCAATAGATGCAGAAAAGATACTTGACAAAATCTAACACCCTTTCATAATGAACAAGACCCAATAAATTATGAATAGAACAAATTTTCTCTATCTGATGAAAGGAATCAAGGAAAAATCAAAACAGTCAACATCATACTTAATGGTGAAAGACTAGATGATGGTTGCTCTCTTAAACCAAGGATAGGATGACTACTGCTACCACTTCTACTTTGTACTGGAGGTTTGGGCCAGTGCAATAAAACTGTAGGAGGAGCAGCAGGAAGAAGAAGGCAAGGGGAGATGGGAAATGAAGGGATGTGAGCAGAAGGAAAGGGGAAGGCAACGGGGGGGGGGGGGAAGGAGAGTCAAGAAGAAGAGAGTAGAAAGGAATAAGACATACACTCTGGAGAGGAAGAGGCAAATTATTCTGATTTTTGGAGACCTGATTTGTCTATCTATAAAATCAATGAAACCTATAAAAGAGCATCTATTAATAATAAAGAAGTTTACCAAGGTTGTAAGACATAAATTCAATAACATAAGAATTGACTGCATGTCTATATGCTAACAACAATCAAAACAATGAGGGACCGGCATTGTGATGCAGTGGGTTAAGTTGCTACCTCTGATACCTGCATCCCATATGAGTCCGGCTGCTCTTCTGATTCAGCTCCCTACTAATGCTCCTGGGAAGGCAGTGGAAGATGGCCCAAGTGGTTGGGCCCCTGCCACCCATGTGGGAGTGCCAGATGGAGTTTTAGGCTCCTGGCATTGGCTTGGCCCAGCTCTGGCTGTGGTATAGTGGGTAAAAATGCCATATGGGATGCCCACAACCATGCGGGCGCCAGTTGGAGACCTGGCTGCTACACTTCTGATCCAGCTGCCTGCTAATGTACCTGGAAAAGCAGTGGAAGCCGGCCCAAGTGCTTGGGCCGCTGCACCTATGTGGGAGATCCAGAAGAAGCTCCAGACTCCTAGCTGTGGCCTGGCCCATCCCAGTCATTGCAGCCATTTGGGAAATGAACCAGTGGATGGAGGATCTCTCTCTCTGTGTAACTCTGCCTTTCAAATAAATAAAAAATCTTTAAAAAAAAATCAAAAAAGCACAATCCAAAATAAAGGAAAGAAAGTACTACCAAGAGAATAAAAACATTTGAAAATCACTTATTTGATAAAGGATTTCTAGAGTATACACTCCCCTCCAATTCAATAAAAAGAAAATAGCCTTATTAAAAATTTGGTAGAAGAGTTGAACAGATAATTCACCGAAGAGAATAAACAGCTGGCAGATAAGCACATGACAAGATGCTCAACATTATTTGCCATGAGAGAAATGTAAATTAAAACTATGTAATACCACCTCATAGCCATCAGAACTTCTAGAATTAAAAAGCCTAACCATAGGGAGTACCGGCGAGCCTGTGGAGAAACCGAAACTCAGATATACTGTACGAAGGACCACAGCACAGTCTCTTCGGTAGTCTAGCTGTTTCTTTAAAGGTTAAACATACATCTGCCATATGAACCAGGCATTCTGCCCTTAAGTGTAGACTAAAGAGAAGAGAACATATGTCCAAATACAGACCTAGACTGAAACATTCACAGGAGCTTTATCTATAATGTCTCCATACTGGAAATAAACAGACACCCACCAGCAGGTGAATAGATAACCATTGGCATACATCCATAGTATGACATACTACTCAGCAATAAAACAGGATAAATCATTAATACACACAATAGAAAATTAAAAATAATCATGCTGAGTAATTTAAGTCAGATAGAAAAGGATACATATAGGGTTTCATTTACACAAAATTCTAAAAAATGCAATCTAATATATAATGACAGAAACTTGATTAGTGCTAAGGGGTATGAGGAAACTTTTGGGGTATGTTCTCTAACTTGATATGGTGTTGTTTGCTGCAAATATGTCCAAACTTACAAATTGTACCTTCCTTGTATATCAATTATACTTTTAATAGTTATTAATAAACTATATGCTCACCTAAGGGCTGCATCTCAGGAAGAAACTTTTTAGTAGCTTAGTGAATGAACACAGTGTTTTTCATTCATCCTCTCCCACTGAGTGAATGAAGATTTAAAAATGTCATCTGAGTGGTAGTGACATCAATTTACTACAGTATTAGATCCATTAAATCCAAAGTCCCACATTCATCTACACTGATCAAAATTAACAAGCTGACAAAGCTCCTCTTTGTGTAAACACAGCCCCAGTAGGAAAGTCATCAAACCAGAAAGTCAAATCCGCCTTTTCTATAACCACATTGAATCCATTAATATCTGTAGATGAGTCGAAATAAAGATAAATGAGGTACATAAAATTCACATAAAGAATAGTACATTAAGGGAGAGCCACAAAGAGTAATATAATAGCTGAAAGGCCAAAGGATGATTTTACCTACGGAAATACATTGTAGAATTTATTTTGCACTTAAGTTTTTAGGTATACCGATTATTAAAAAGGACAAGTGGTTTCTGTTCTGGCTGAAAGAAGTGGCTGAATCAGGTACTCATGGGTAATATGGAAAGCAGAGTGTGAAATAAGATTCTTTCATATTCAATTCTTATATTATATAATCTAAATATTTCTTAGTGACTTTTGAAAGAAAAATGAACCTCCCTCTTCTAGGTCATATGAAAAGGAGGGGGGGGAAAGAGTGCAGCTCTGCGATGTGAGAGATCATGTTCTCTGCTGACACAATTGAATTTGGAATTTAGTTCAATGCATCAATCAAACTCACTTTTCTCTCTACTCTTACTGTGAAAAATCACCTACACCCTGACAGTTAAAAATAATATACCTACCATGAAGATTTTCCAAACACAGTAAATGGAGAAAAAGTAACCCAGAAAATTGAAGTATTTCCCCTTGAAGGTTTTGGAATACTCAATTCTCTCCTGAGGGAAAACAAACACAAAACATGGTTAGTCAAGTATAGATTCATTTCAGGAAAAATATTCCTCCCTCTATGCACCACTGGCTCAGGCTGAGTCAACAAAACTTCCCGCTGTAGTAATAATATGAAACTATTAGTACTAGTAGTGGCAACATACTGAAAGCTTACTTTGAGCCACAGACTGGGATAAACATTTTATAAACACTGCCTACTTTAATCTTCATCAACACTCATATGTTTTATTATTTTAATTTTACAGATGAGAAAATTGAACCTTAGAGAGGCTAAATAACTTATGGTCATACAGCTGCTGAGCAGTCTCAAATCTGTCTCCAAAGACTATGTTAACCTCTGTTTCATGGGGCCATGCCTAGGAAGTTATCTTCAGTAAAATTTTTTTTTTTTTTTTGACAGGCAGAGTTAGACAGTGAGAGAGAGAGAGACAGAGAGAAAGGTCTTCCTTTTCCGTTGGTTCACCCCCCAAATGGCCGCCACGGCGCTGGCTGGCCAATCTGAAGCCAGGAGCCAGGTGCTTTCTCCTGGTCTCCCATGCGGGCGCAGGGCCCAGGCACTTGGGCCATCCTCCACTGCACTCCTGGGCCACAGCAGAGAGCTGGACTGGAAGAGGAGCAACTGGGACAGAATCCCGTGCCCCAACCAGGACTAGAACCCGGGGTGCCGGCGCCACAGGCGGAGGATTAACCAAGTGAGCCTCGGTGCCGGCCCAGATTTTTGCATTTTTAAATTACATTGCATTCTGGGTCAGTTACTTCTTGCAGTCAGGATACTTCTTGATCTACAGCCATTAAAATAGGGCTAGACCACTGCAGACCGATATCTACTGCTCTTGTGTTATTAACTTGTAAGGGAATAAAAGGGAACTACAAGGAATCTTTATCAAGGGTCAGCAGAAGTGGTGCATGCCACTTCTAGATGTTGACTATCCCATCCATTTCTATTATTGCATGTACTCCATTAAGGCTTCTGCCAGTGAGAGATGCATTTCATGAAGAGTGCACACCCATCATTCTAAATGCTTCATGACTGATACTGAATCCTTGAGGTGTTTCTTGCATTGCCTGGCTACTGTGGTCACTAAAGACATTTAATTTTGTTCTCCCTTCAATCATATTGGCAAAAACCATACTTAGTTCAGTTTCTTGCTTTGTACCTTGGTAGCATAGAGGTCAGCTGTTTCCAGAAAAAGCTGCCTGCTTAATTCTTCCAAAGCATCCACTTCCTGTTGAATAAGAGTAAGATCTGGTACAAAATGGGTATCAAGGTTTAAATCACACAGAAATTTCAAAATATAGCAATGAAGAAAGCATATATGCTTTTGGTTTCCCTTAGAGGATCCCAGGAATTACTTGTATTTTCAATTTCCTGTTTCACAAATAGCTGTGCTACTTCAGAGCATTTTTCCCAATCCAACACAAGCGTGAGAAGCTTTGTTGCACCAAGAGTATCACCACCAAATCTACCCACTCAGTTTCTCCAAGTTCAAGTGTCTTAGATTATTTTTAGGCATCTAATTAAATTGAATCTAATGTAATCTTCAAGATCTCAAATGGTTTCATAATAATCGTAACACCTATAATAGGGCATATTTTCCTGCATTATCTGTTTGGAAAGGGAACTGACATTTACTGAGTTCTCACATGAGCTAGAATTTACAGACATCATCTTCCTTTATTCACAGAGCGGCCTCATGGAACACGTGTTATCCATTTCGCAGATAAGGAAAGTGAAGCTCAGAGAGTTAAACAATTTGCTCAAAGTCCCGCAGCTAATAGGTGTGGATGGAAAGTTACATCTGCCTACTCCAAGGTCTTTCTTTCCAGTAAGCTATGCTATTTTCCCAGACTCAGTGGGCAGTGTTACTATTCTGTCCACTTTGGAAACAGAGACTCAGAGAGGTTTAAAAAACTCCTACTAATACACTTACTGATTTACTATCACTAAAATAGCTTAAACCTACACTTTTGGACTTCATGGATTTGTAAGTAATAAAAGGATAGTTATTTCTAAAACAAAAGCATTGGGGCCGGCACTGTGGCACAGTGGGTAAAGCCACTGCCTGCAGTGCCGGCATCCCATATGGGCGCTGGTTCAAGTCCTGGCTGTTCCACTTCTGATCCAGCTCTCTGCTGTGGCCTGGGAAAGCAACAGAAGATGGCCCAAGTCCTTGGACCCCTGCGCCTGCATGGGAGACCTGGAAGAAGCTCTTGGCTCCTGGCTTCGGATCGGCGCAGCTCCGGCTGTTGCAGCCAACTGGGGAGTGAACCAGCGGATGGAAGACCTCTCTTTCTCTCTGCCTTTCCTTCTATCTCTGTGCAACTCTTTCAAATAAATGAATAAATCTTTTTTTTTTAAAGCATTAACTTTAATCCAAATTCTCCCTTCTCCTGACTTTTCCCATAATTACCTAAATCAGTAAGTGCCCTTCAGTTCCTTCCTCAGTAGTGGCTGCTATTGGCATGGTCCAGGCCATCAAACACACAACTTAACTAGTATCAACTCTCCCATGATTAGATGGTAAGCTCCCTGAGGGGAAAGGCTATTCATCATTTTGCCCCTTAGTACTTTTCATCCAAACACTAGACATGAAATAAATGGTCCTTGATTAAAAAAAATCTAAATTAATCATTTTTCTTCCTCTGTCATTAGCATCCTGCCCTTCTTTGGTCTCACTCTTCTGCATTTGACACCTGAAGGATGTAAGTCATAATTCACAGTCACAGACTACAGCCTTCTCCAATGGAAGCACAGGCCAGAGTAGGAAACAGGACTATGTTATCTAATGCCTGGTCCTCTATAGTTCTGACCTAATAGCCTAAGAGTCACACAGAGATCTGGTTACCCATTTTGGGAATCAGTTCAACACCATATCCAGTTAGGCCAGGAATAATATTAACCTAGTACCTTGATATTTTTTTTTTAAACCACAAAATTACTAGCCAAGCACAGCTACTTAAAATTTGTTTAGGAATCACTTTAGAAATGGGCCCTTACCATCCCATATACAAAACATCCACTTAGGCAGTCATTATTTTCGTGGTGGTTTTTCAAGAGTTGGGAAATGGAATAGAGTAGTGGAAAGAACTATGAAGAGGAGACCATAGTTCTGTCCTGGTTTTGCCACAAACCCACTTTGTGACTTAACCTCTCTGGGACAATTTTCTCATCTGTAAAGTGGAAAGACTGAATTTTTAGAAGCTCTTTAATTCAAAGACAATGATTTTATAATCTTGAATGGGTGTTAGAAAGATGATTCTGCAAACACTCTATTTCCTAAGCCTTGTTTGGCCAGTTTGGACTCTGATGCAGTCAGGTACCTTTGAAGGGGCTATCCCAACACTACTTTTTTCTTCTGCCCTTGGTCCAGAGTGGAGAAAAGGAAATCAGCAGAGTGATAAAGGATACTTTCACTTCCTGGTGCTGAAGCAGTCACACTTTTTATCATTCCCCAGAATCCCGAAGGTCTGCTATGCACCTCCCCCTTCTGGAACAGAGTTCTCCGTGCCATTGCCATCCTGAAATGAGAGAAAAGACAAGTCAGCAAAGGAGCATGGACCCGAACAGTCCAGTCTCATCTACCTCGTAGTCTCACACTGCTTCTCTCACTGGCTGAGCTCTTCAGGGAAGGATGCTGATGCTGAAGTCCCACTTTCTACCACTTACAACTGAGGGGGAACTACACGCTCCCACAAGCAATGTGGATTTGGTGAAGGAACACAGAATTTGGAGTACACAATACATTTGGGGACTGGCTCTGCCACTTAGAAGCTGTGAGACCTAGAGTTTTCATTTCCTCATCTCTGGAGGGTTGTGAAGATCACTGAAGTAATATGTAAAAAACTAATACTGTTGGGGCTGGTGCTGTGGCATAGTAGGCTAAGCCTCTGCTCTCGGTGCTGGCATCCCATATGGGTGCCAGTTTGTATCTCGGCTGCTCCTCTTCCAATCCAGCTCTCTGCTAATGGCCTGGGAAAGCAGAAGATAGGCCAAATGCCTGGGATCCTCCACCTACCTGGGAGACCTGGAGGAAACTCCTGGCCCCAGATTAGCCTTGCTCCAGTTGTTGCAGCCATTTGGGGAGTGAACCAGCGGATAGAAGACCTCTCTCTCTGTTTCTCCCTCTCTTTGTAACTCTACCTCTCAAATAAATAAAATCTTACATTAAAAAAAAAAAACTAATACTGTCAACTACAAAGTGCTATACACTTCTTAATGGCTACATTTAAGGACACAATAAAATAGTACATCAAGACAAAGGACCAGGTAGAGTAGGAACTCAATAAAGCAAATAAAAAACCCAAAGCAAAATCATATTAACTTGCTCTCTTCTGAAATATCAGTTTCCCTCTAACTTCATGCCCCTCCTTTCGTGGTAATCTGTTCCATTACTGAATAAACCAGCAGGACATTCATGATCCCCTTTTGTTTTTTTTTGTCTTCTCCATCTATACAGGCCCCATTAACCCAGTGGTAGCTGCTGGCATGCTCTAGCCCAAAACAAAGGTATTAAGAAGAGTCCTCATGAAGTTAAAAGATCAAGGTGGATGTTTGGCACAGTGATTAAGACTCTGCTTGGGACGCCTGCATGCCCTAACGGCGTGCTTGGGTTGAGTCCTGGTTTCCTCTGCTTCCAATCCAGCTTCCTGCTAATGGGCATCCTAGTGGGCAACAGATGATGGCTAAAGTACTTGGGTCCTTGACAACCAAGTCAAGAGATCTAAACTGAGTTCCAGGCTCCTGGTGTCAGCTTGGCTCCAGTCTGGCTGTTGTAGGTGTTTGGGGAATGAACTAGCAAGTAGAAGATTGATCTGTTCATGTCTGTCACTAACATTTTCAAATAAATATTCATAAAAATTCATAAATGAGTTTATGAATACAAAAATTCATAATATGAAAAATAGTATGTACTTGGCTGAGGATTGGTGGTAGGGTGCAAGGGAAGAGTGGTTGAAAGGCGTCTACTGGGGCCAGCACTAAATTAGCATAGAAGGTTAAGCCTCCACCTGCAGTGCTGGCATCCCATATGGGCACCAATTCAAGGCCCAGCTGCTCCACATCTGATCCAGTTCCCTGTTAATGCCTCTGGGAAGGTTGTGAAGATGGCCTAAGTCCTTGGGCCCTTGCACCCATGTGGGAGACGCAAAAGAAGCTCCTGGTGTTGTACCAGCCCAGCTCCAGCCATTGTGGCCATGTGAGGAGTGAACCACAGATGGAAGAGCTCTGTATATCTGCCTTTCAAATAAATAATAAATCCTTAAAAAAAAAAAAGTGACTACCACAGTTTAAATATGAGTATACCATTCTTCAGTTTTTCAGTCTTCACTATTGTGGGATGTAGTTAGCCATTGCTTTTCTTTTTTAATTAACTTTTAATTATAAGATAACTGTAAATTCATATGCAGTTTAAGGAAGAAACAGATTTCATGTACTATTTACTCAATTTCTAAAATATGGAAATAACTTGTAAAAATCTACAGAACAAACAAGATGGTAACATTGACACAGCCATAATACATATTTCCACCACATGTGTCATTTTTTTTTTTTTTTGACAGGCAGAGTGGACAGTGAGAGAGAGAGACAGAGAGAAAGGTCTTCCTTTTGCTGTTGGTTAACCCTTCAATGGCCGCTGTGGCCAGTGTGCTGCGGCCAGCGCATCGCGCTGATCCAAAGCCAGGAGCCAGGTGCTTCTCCTGGTCTCCCATGCGGATGCAGGGCCCAAGGACTTGGGCCATCCTCCACTGCACTCCCGGGCCACAGCAGAGAGCTGGCCTGGAAGAGGGGCCACCGGGACAGAACCCGGTGTGCCAGCGCCGCAGGCGGAGTATTAGCCTATTGAGCCGCGGTGCCGGCTGCATGTGCCATTTTGTGTTGTCTGCATACAGCCCAAGTCCCTCTCATTTCAACTCTTCCTTAACCCCCCGCAACCACCAACTGGTTTTCTGTCTCTGTAATTTCATCACTTATAAAAAAATGTGTATATAACCAGAAGCATACAGTACGTATCCTTTGAGGACTAACTTTTTTTATTCAGCACAACTTTCTGGAGATTCATGCAGGCTTTTTGTGTGTATTAATTGTTTTCTTGCTAAGTAGTGTTCCATGGTATGGATGTACTACAGTTTATTTTGTTGTTCATCCATTAAAGTATATCTGGGGGCCAGTGCTGTGGCACAGTGGGTAAAGCTGCCGCCTGCAGTGCCGGCATCCCATGTAGACGCCAGTTCGAGTTCTGGCTGCTCCTCTTCCAATCCAGCTCTCTGCTATGGCCTGGGAAAGCAGAAGAAGATGGCCCAGGTGCTTGGGCCCCTGCACTCTGAGAGAGACCTGGAAGAAGCTCCTGGCTCCTGGCTTTGGATTGGTGCAGCTCCAGAAGTTGCAGGCATCTGGGGAGTAAACCAGCAGATGGAAGACCTCTTTCTCTCTGCCTCTCTGTAACTCTGCCTTTCAAATAAATAAGTCTTAAAAAAAAAAAAAAAGATATCTGGGCTATTTCTAGATTTTGGCTACTAGTAATAAAGCTGCTGTAAACACATGTGCACAGGTTTTATATGAATTTAAATCTGCATTTTTCTGGATAAAAGCCCAGGATATAACTGTTGGGGTCCAGAGTTTGCATGTTTACTTTTTTAAAGAAATAGCAAACCTGTGCTATCAAATTACCGACCCATTCTACATCACTACCAGTGATGAACAAGTGGGCCAGTTCTCCTGCATTCTGCATTTGGTGCTGTCAATAATTTTTACTTCAGCCATCCTAACAGATGTGTGTAGTGATTACATATCCTTGATGGCTAATAATGTTAGACATCTTTTCATATGCTTATATGTCATCTGTATATTCTCTACAATAAACTGTCAGGTCATGTTTTTTGCTCATTTTCAAGTTGTATATTTTTCTTTTAATGGTAAGTTTTGGAAGTTTTAAATTCCAGATACTAGCTATTTTTCAGGTAAGTTTCAGAAACTTCCTCCCAGTATGTAGCTTATCTTTAATCATCTTAACATGGTATTTCACAGAGCAAATGTTTTTAATATTGGTGGAGTCCAATTTATCAATTCTCCCTTTTATGGATTGTACTTTAATGTCAAATCAAGGAAGTGGGGGTGGACGTTGTGCAGTGGGTTAAGACACCACCGGTGCAGTTGGCATCCTTGATTGTAGTGCCAGTTCCACTCCCAGTTGCTCTGCTTCCAATCTAGCTCCCTGGTAATGCACCTGGGAAGGCAGCAGATGATGGTCCACGTACTTGGGTCCCTACCACCCATATGGGAGACCAGGATAGAGCTCCTGACTCCTAGCTTTGGTCTGGCTCAGCCATGGCTATTGTGGGCCTTTAGAGAATACCCAGATAAAGATCTCATCTGTCACTCAAATAATCTTTACACACACACACACACACACACACACACACTCCTTGCCCAGCTCTAAATCCCAAAGACTTTGTCACTTTTTTCCTGAAAGTTTTATATTAGGTATGAAACTTAGATTCAGAACTATTTCCTTGCCTCTAGATATCTAATTGCTCCAGCATCATTTGTTAAAAGCAGTTTTTTCCTCCTGAATTACTTTTGTATTACTGTCAAAAATTAGCTGGGCCTATTTCAATCTATTCCAGAGTCCTCTATTCTGTTCCAATGATCTGTCTGCCAATATCATTTGATCTTGACTACAGTAGCTAAATAATACGTTTTGAAGCCAGGTAGACCAATTCTTTTCATTTTGTTCTTTTTCAAAATTATTTATCCTTTTGCTTTTCTATATTATTTCTAAATTTCCAAATTTGAGGGATGGGTTGGCTAGTTCACTTCCCAAACGCCTGCAATGGCTATGGTTGGACTACAGCCAGGAACTCAACTCAGGTTTCCAACACGGGTGGCAGGAACCCAATTACTTGAGCCATCACTGCTGCCTCCCAGGGTCTGCATCATCCAGAAGCTGCAGCTGGGAACTGAAGCCAGGCACTATGATGCAGGCACCAAGACTAAACACCCATTCCCTTTTTAAAATGTTTTCGAGAGGCAGAGAGAGAGAGATATATTAAATTTTAGAATAGTCATATATATAATAATCATATATATATATACATATATATATATATGACCACATACAAAAAGCTCTTGAGATTTTGACATGAATTACTCTAAACTTGAATATCAATTTGGGGAAGAATTAACATCATTGCTATGTAGTCTTCCAACCCATAAACATGATGCCTTCCAAGTTACTTAGATCTTTGATTTCTTTCACTGTAGGTTTTTTTTTTTTTTTAAGGATTTATTTATCGAAAGGCAGAGTTACAGAGAGGCAGAGGCAAGAAGAAAATGAGAAAGATAGAGTCTTTCATCTGCTAGTTCACTTCCCAAATGGCCACAATGGCTGGAGCTCGACCAGTCCAAAGCCTGGAACTTCTTCTCGGTCTCGCACACAGCTGCAGGGGCCCAAGCACTTGGACCATCTACTACTGCTTTCTAAGGCCATAGCAGAGAGCTGGATCAGAAGTGGAGCAGCTGGGATTTTAACTGGGCACCCATATAGGATGCTGGCACTGTAGGCGACAAGTTTACTCATGGCGCCAGCCCCTCACTGCAGTTTTACAGTTTTCAGCCCACAGGCCTTATGTGTTCTTATGCTTATCCTTAAACATTTCATTTTGAGAGATTATGGTTTTTAATTTTGATATCCATGTTAATTTCTAGTATATGGAAATCAATTGATTTTTTTATGTTTATTATACTTTTTTCATTTGTTCTTCTGTATGCATCATTTTTCTCTTGTTCTTTACAAGATTTTCTCTTTTAGCAGTTTCACCATCTATGGCTAGGTGTAGTTTCTTTGGTGTTTATCCTACTTGGAGTTATTTTAGCTTCCTGGATCTGTAAATTAATGTTTCCCATCAAATATTGGAAGGTTTTAATCAGTATTTCTTCAAATGATTTTTCTTTTTTCTTTTTTTAAAGATTTATTTATTTGAAATGCAGAGTTACACAGAGAGGAGAGGCAGAGAGAGAGAGGTCTTCCATCCGCTGGTTCACTCCCCAATTGGCTGCAACAGTCAGAGCTGCGCCGATCCGAAGCCAGGAGCTTCTTCCAGGTCTCCCACATGGGTGCAGGGGCCCAAGGACTTGGGCCATCTTCTACTGCATTCCCAGGTCATAGCAGACAGCTAGACCGGAAGAGGGGCAACTGGGACTAGAACTAGCACCCATATGGGATGCCAGTGCTTCAGGCCAGGGCGTTAAGCCGCTGTGCCACAGAGCTGGCCCCTTCAAATAATTTTTCTACCCTTTCCTTCTTTTCTAGGACTCCAAGTATGTTTGACTGCTTGCATATTGAGATTTTATTCATATTTCTTTAATCTTTTCTCTATTTTTCAGATTTATTATTCCATCATCTAAGTCATTGATTCTTCTGCCACCTCTGTAAGACATCTATAAGATTTTACTTCAGTTACTGTAGTTGTCAACTTTTGAATTCCCATCTTGTTCTTTTATCAGTTTCCATTTTCTAACGTGATTCCCTCTTCTCACTAATATGCTTTTCTTCATTTCTTTTATTAAAATTTATTGACTTATTTGAAAGAGTGAAAGAGAGGGACAGAAACAGATCCCTTCCATCTATTGGTAAACTCCTCAAATGCCTGCAACAGCTGAAGTCAGGAGCCAAGCACCCTGACCTGATTTACCACTCGGGTGACAGGGATTCAAGTACTTGAGCCATCGTCTGTTGTCTGGCCAGGTACATTAGCAGGAAGATGCATAGGGAGTAAAGCGGCTGGGAATTGCACCAGGCACTAGACCCAGACACTATGAAATGGGCTGAGGGGCCACAAGGCCAGTCCTTTTCCTCATTTCTTTGACCGTATTTGTAATAGCTACTTTCAAGTCTTAGTTTGCTAAGTCTAACATGTACAGCCATGTGGAGTTAATTTCTATTGACTCCTTTCTATCTTGAGTATGGTCCTATTTCTTCACATGTCTAGTAAATTCTGGTGAAAGACTTGCTATTGTAGATAACGTGACTGTTGGGTTTTTTGTAGTAGTAGGTAGCTAAATTACCTAGACTCAAACCGTGAAAACTATCATAGCTGCAGCAATTGTTTCTTTTCAATTGTTCAGCTTCCAGCTGGTCCTTTTTTAGCCTCTCTGATGTTCTTCTCTGAGCCTCAGTTTGTATAAATTTGGGTAGATTCTATACTCACTATAGGACCTCATGGTTCCTTTGCTTCTAGGGATCTTCTAAATTTCAAACTGCTTGGCCAGTCCTGAGTTCTAACTTCTGACACTTCAAGCCAAGTAAGGCTTTCATTTTCTGTCATCCAAGCTGTGTGCCCAATCTGCACATAGTTGTGGCAACACATGCAATAAAAGGCACAGTATTTGCAAATCTCACCAGAAAGCAATTCTGTCTTTCAAGGGTAAATTTCCTTCTAGTCCCTGCCAACTTTTTCCTCAGGTTCTCTGGTGCTCCTAGTGTACATGCTGTGTTTAGTGAAGAGGAAGGGATCGGAGTAGAGTTTAGACTTAGATTCTGACTCAGTCCTGTGGCATCTCTCTCAATTTCGAAATTTTCCTTTAAATTCCCAGTTACTCTACTCTCAATCTGAACTCTCAACCTGTCCACTTGGGTGGGTGTTGGCTGAGGAGCAACAAGACAGGCACAAATGTACAACAGCCAGCTGATGCTCCTCTCAAACTGTGATGAGTTAGATGGGTTAATAGGTTGTGAGGTAAGGTCTCTGCTGGAATGAGGAAACAGAGTGTCCTTTAAAAGTGGGCATTGAGGGATAGCACTGTGGCAAAATGGTTGAGGCCACAGTCTGCAATGCCGGCATACCATGTGTGCAGTGGTTCATGTCCTGGTTGCTCCACTTGTGATCTGGCTCCCTGCTGGTGCACCTGGGAAAGCAGTGGAGGAAGGCCTGGGTCCTTGGACCCCTGTGTCTGCGTGGGAGACCCAGAAGATACTCCTGGCTCTGGCCTGGCCCAGCCCAAGCCGTCACAGCCATTTGGGAAGTGAACCAGTGGATGCAAGAGATCTCTCTCCTCCTCTCTCTGTAACTTTGCCTTTCAAATAAATAAATCTCAAAAAAAAAAAAAAAAAAAAAGAGTGGATAATGGGGCCAGTGCTGTGATGTAGAGGGTTGGGCTGCTGCCTGTGATGCCCGCATTCCACCATATGAGCACTGGTTTGAATCCTGGCTGCTCCACTTCCAATCCAGCTTCTTGCTAATGTGCCTGGGAAGGATAGCCTGGGCGCTTAGGCCTCTGCATTCAGTTGGGAGACCTGGAAGAAGTTCCAGGACTCCTGCCATCAGGCCAGCCCTGGCCATTGTGGCCATTTGGGGAGTAAACCAATGGATAGAAGACTTCTTTATCTCTCTTTTTCTAACTCTGCCTTTCAAGTTAATAAATCTTAAAAAAAAAAAAAGATTGGACAAGATGCAAGATGCATGCTTCTCCTCAGAAGCTGCCTTTAGCAGGAGCAAAATACCAATTTCACCCTTTTGAGTTTCTAGTTTTAATAGAAAGAAGTTACCTGTCGCACCATTCTGATGGCTTTTTTTTGTTTTATCATGAGCATGCTGGGCAGGATTACAATTCCTGCCTTCTTATGGGTTTTGTTTCTCTCCTTTGATTGTTCCCGAGTTTTGCTTAAAAGATTCTACCTCCACCCATTCTCAGGTTGTTCTCTCTTGGAACTGCCCTCCAGGCTACTAAGGCATGAGGTTTCTGAATCCACTTTATCTTGCTTTGCTCACTGCTTTTTCTGCATGGAAATTCTTCTTTTATGTGAAACAAGAACCAAGGTCATTGTCTTTGTTGCTGTTTTCCCAGTAACAAAACTGCTATCTGACTGTGCTCATTTCTCAGTGATCTCAATTTTTTTTTAACATTTCCCTAGTATTTTTGAATCTCTGTAGAAGAAATTGCTTACATTTTTTAAACTGCCATTCCTAGAATTTTTCTCTGTTTAATATCAGCTGTGGCTGCTGCTGAAATTTCATCATTCAATGTATTATTTTCCTTATCCCTTCACAATTTCAAAAAGAGGTCCTGGAAAAATCTGATACAAGGTTAAGATTTTTTTCTCCAGTATTCCCAATGAAAAGATGTGTGCTTCTTTCATCCCTCTCCCCATTTTTAGTCATTAACTTTTTTGTACAGATTGGATGTTATTTCTCTTGCATGTCACTTTATTATGGCCCTCTATTGCTAAATCGAAAGATGGTTTTCTGGTCATTACTCCTCCCTAGATACAAGTGCTAACAAACCAGTTTTTGTAAATTGTGTAAGCAGAAAGAGCATTACATAAATTCCAAAGGCCCCAGTGTTAAATCGTTGGCTATCTGCCCTGTTCTGCTGGGTGAAGTGTTATGGCTAATGGGGTTGGGTTGGAAGGCTGATACTGTTAAAGGTGAAATGGAGACTAATTTACTGGAGTCAGAGACCTCCTGCTACAGCAGCTGGAGGGGGCCCCAAGAGAGGAAAACCCAAGAAACTGGTGGAACAGTACAACTCAGGAACAATCAATCAAAGGGTGGGGACAAAACCCATCAGAAGGCAGGAACTGTAATCCTGCCTAGGCTGCTCATGATAAAACAAAAAAGCCTTCAGAAGAGGTAACCTTTTTCTATTCTCATAGGTAAAACTAGAAACTCAGAAGGGTGGAACCAGCACTTCTGTCTTGCTAAAGGCAGCTTCTGGGGAGAAGCATGAATCTTGTCCACTCTTAAAGGGACTACCCCTCTTCTCATTCCAACAGGGACCTGACCTAACGGTGTATTAATTTACCTACTGTCTCATATTGCCCCCCCCACCTCCAGAAGAATGGACTCTAACTGCTGTTAGGGACAGGGGGTAACGACTGCTCTGGCAGCTTCATGCTGAAAGGGGGCGTTGTTGAGGGACAGAGTGGGGCATTCTTCTGGGGGTTGATCTAGGGTCCTTGGTAGAATGCAGATTTCCTCTGGGGCACTGTCTGTAATACCACTTGTTGTTTGATGACTTCCAGTTGTTTAATTCTGGATAACACAAAACATAAGGCAGTTATTATCTCTCCCAATTGAGAGCCTATTTTGAGAGTTCCACAGATCCAGCCAGAAGCCTCAAGGTCAAAGACTCAGTTTTGGAGCTTCAGATGTAAAAGAATTGTCAGGTTTAAACCATTTGGTCAAAGTAAAACCTGAGCATTTCAACAAAGCTGTGGATCAGATCTAATCAGATAAAGCCAACTCCTTTAAGATTCAAATTTTTAAATCAGGTAAAATCAATAAAGGCAACAGAAAATACATGGAACATCCCTGAGACACATAAAACTTGTTACCTAGGCCAGTTACAAAACACAGAAAAACACTGATTGAAAAAGATTAGCAAGTGATTTCAGCATACAAACCCATCACTTAGGACAATTAAATATATCATGTAGAGAGGTAGAGAATCAAGTAATCCTGCTGTCTTGTTTTTCTTGAAGATTTATTTATTTGCAAGTCAGAGTTACACAGAGAGAGGAGAGGCAGAGAGAGAGAGAGGTCTTCCATTCAATGGTTCACTCCCCAGATAGCCGCAATAGCTGGAGCTGTGCTGATCCGAAGCCAGGAGCTTCTTCCGGGTCTCTCACACGAGTGCAGGGGCCCAAGGATTTGGGCCATCTTCTGCTGCTTTCCCAGGCCATAGCAGAGAGCTGGATCAGAAGAGAAGCAGCTGGGACTAAAACTGGTGCCAGCCCCCTTGCTGCCTTTTAGAAGAGCTTTTAAATTTCCTTCTAATCACATCCAAACTAATCTCATCCAGCCTTCAATTTCCACAGGCCTCCTACAGTATGCAGTTATCCCTTCAGTTCCTGTCAAAAAAATTCTTTCTATCCGAAGTCTAACTTTCCGTAACCAAGGACACATCCTTATGCTTACAGCTTCCTCCACAACTTTCTTTTCTACCTACTGGTTCTTTCAATTCACATGCTAGAACTACCCTTTAAAGTAAGAAAAATACAGCTTTTAAAAGAACATACAGAGGGGCCGCCACTGTGACGCAGCGGGTTAATGCCCTGGCCTGAAGTGCTGGCATCCCATATAGTCGCTGGTCCAAGTCCCGGCTGCTCCACTTCCAATCTAGCTCTCTGCTGTGGCCTTTGAAAGCAGAAGATGGCCCAAAGACTGCACCCACATAGGAGTCCAGGAAGAAGCTCCTGGCTCTTGGCTTCAGATTGATGCAGCTCCGGCCGTTGCCGGAGTGAGCTATCGTTGGAGAGTGAGCCATCGGATGGAAGATCTCTCTCTTTTTTAAAGGTCTTCCTTCCGTTGGGGTTCACTTCCCAAATGGCCGACACGGCTGGCGCGCTGCACCAATCCGAAGCCAGGAGTCAGGCGCCTCCTCCTGGTCTCCCATGCGGGTGCAGGGCCCAAGCACTTGGGCCATCCTCCACTGCCTTCCTGGGCCACAGCAGAGAGCTGGACTGGAAGAGGAGCAACCGGGACAGAATCCGGCGCCCTAACCAGGACTAGAACCCGGGGTGCTGGCGCCGCAGCCAGAGGATTAGCCTAATGAGCCATGGCGCCGGCCTGCCCCTCCCCCTCCTCTTCTCTGTGTAACTCTGACTTTCAAATAAACAAATACATCTTTAAAAAAAAAAATACAGAACTTTAACCCACAGTAACTTTAAAGCAGTTTTTGAATTTTGAAAATAGTAAAGCAGCTTTTGAATCTAGGTAGGAAACAGGTAAATGGTTTTTACACAATTATACTGCACCAAAATGTTTCAAATCCTAGAAGTCTCAGGAAAAGGTTTAGCCTAGAACACAAGACATTGAACATAGTACAACAACTCTTTGTTAACATACATACGTAAATATTTGAAAATCACATTGTGGGTGGCAAAAGATTTAAAATAGTTATAATTACAATATAATTACAATAACAACTCCTAGAAGTATAGCAGAGTTTCACAAACCTCTATTCTTTTAGGTTTTAGTTTTTAGGGCTGTTAGCGAAACTGGTGCCATCTTATCTGAGGTGCCACCTTAAGCCCTGGGTGCCATCTTGGGCTCTGGCCCAGCAGCCATCTAGTACAATAAGCTTCAGCCTCTCCAAAATCCAGCCTGGCTTACTAGAAGTCAGGTGACCAAATGGCCCAACCACAAGCATCAACTCCACCCCACCATAACAGGATTCGCTGCTCCCACTTCCTTATCCTGCAAGGCTCTAACAAGACCTGCTCTCCTGCATAGGTCCTCTTGTTATCGCTCTTTCCCTCCAGCCTGCTGGTTCCTCCTTGACAATAAACTTTTCCTCTAACTCCAGTGTTTGGTGTGTTTTGTGGTTGCCTTTCACTGGTGCTGTGACTCAGATCCAGGCTCTCCTATCGACCTTGCTCTCCCCTCGGGGGTGTGAGCTGCTTTGAGATCCTGGATTTCTGCCAACCACATAACTACCCCTGGACGTCCTTCGACACCATATGCTCTGTGATTTCCAACCACACACTGGGCCTCTAAAACCAGGAAGTAAGATGGGGAATGAGAAACTTTCCCATTTTGCCTCAGACCGTGGTTCCACATTACTTCGTCTCGAAGTCCTGGTACCAGGCACGACAACCTCCATGGGCTTTACATCTCGGGCAACAGTGGGTGTGGGTGACGACCCCCACCCTCTGCTCCCTTGCTCTCCTCACTGGACTGCTGCGATCTTGGGGATGACTGCTATCTGCCGGTCAGGTCACTCATGTCGCTATGAGAGCCTCCTCACCCCACATTCTGTCCGACTCTCCTCTCAGTTGTTTCCTTAATAATCTTGTTCTTCTCCAATTGGCCCTGGGTCTCAAATGCCATCACCTCATCATTCTTGGTAATCAGGTGTGGCCCACGTATGACCTTGACAACCAGTCCAAATGGCCAACTTAATGGCATGTTTGACCCTGACATTATTTGGGATCTCTATCACTTTAAGTGAGCATTGGGAAAGTGGGAGGAGGTTCCCTATGTCTAAGTCTTCTCCTATCTTTCTTCTAAACTTTTTTATACCTCTTGTTCTCTTAACTTCCAAAGCTCCCACTAAAAAGCCAAAACCCCTTTCTTCTACTTTTGACCCTGCAGATGAGCCCCCACCTCCAAGCCCACCCACCACCCGATCCAGCTCTGTTTTGGTGACACCTCCCCCTCCTGCCCAGGAATTCCAGGAGGTGGCATGTTTCTACTCCCCCTGTCTTCTAGTTGCCCTTATCTTAAAACCAGCCCTTGTCCATTCCTATTCCCCCTGCTCCCTTTGCCTTTATCTCAAACTCAGTCCTCGCCCCAACTCTTATCCTCCCCCATTCTGCTGAGCCTGCCTGCATGTTACCCCTAGGGGAGGTGGCGAGAGCAGAGGGTACAGTCAGGATCCACATTCCTTTCTCTCTTGCTGAGCTCTCACAAATGGAATAAAACTGGCTCCGTCACCTCTAACCCAGAGCCATACATGAAGGAGTTTCAATATTTAACCCAGTCCTATGATCTGACTTTTCATGATGTCTTTACGATCTTCCAATATTCTCCTTCCAGAGGAGTGAAGGTGAGTTTGGGAACAGGCCCATCTCCATGCTAATGAGACTCATCAGACTGACCCTGCCCATCCCATAGGAGCAAACACAGTTCCTGAACAGGACCCTAATTGGAATTACCACTCTTCTGATGGCATAACAGCCAGGAGTCATTTCATTACCTGCTTATTACCTGGCCTCAAAAAAACCTACCAGAAAGGCTGTAAATCATGATAAACTGGGAGAAGTCATTCAACATACAAAAAAAATCCTGCCTTTTTACAGCACCTTACAGAGAGTCTCCTCCAATATACCAACCTAGACCCAGTCTCCCGATGGTTGTAGCCTTCTCATGAATCATTTCTTTGCCCAGAGTTTCCCTGACATCAAAGCAAAGCTAACGTGGCTTGAGAGGAGCCCATTAACTCCACAGGCAGAAATTGTAGAGGTGGCCTTTAAAGTATACAATGGGAGGGATAAGAAAGCCCAAAAGGCCAAATTTCAAATGCTGGCCAAAGCCTTTCAACAACCTGCTGTCTCCAGCAGCCCTGCTAACCGCAGGGGTCCTCCGGTTCTGTGCTTTAAATGTGGCCAAACAGACCACTGAGCCAAAATGTGCCCCAACCCCAGGGACCTAAGAGTCCTTGTCCTGTATGTCACCAAAAGGGCCATTGGGCTGTGGACTGTCCTCTCATCCACTGGGTAAGTAGGCCATCCACTCCACCCACAACCTGAGTTAACCTTCTAGGACTGGCAACTGAGGATTAAAGAAGCCCAGACTCCTGCCACCCGACTACGACCATCACCCCGTGGGAGCCCAGGGTAACTGTGACGGCAGCAGGTAGGCCAATTTCTTTCCTCATCAATAAAGGGGGGAATTTCTCAGTCCTCATCCATTACTGGGGGCCCAGCTCTGCTGCCCCAACCTCCACAGTCAGGGTGGAGGAAAAATCTTAAAGGTATTCACAGACTTCCAGGCTGCTCTATATGACACGATGCACTTTTGCCACCCTTTTCTCATTATACCTCCATGTCTTACTCTCCTCCTGGAAAGAGACATACTCTATCAGTTGGTACTCAGGTGTTTTTCACCCTCTGGCCATTGGCCCCATCCTCCAGCCCGCCTTCGCCTCCCTTCTGTTACCGCTCTCAGGACAATGCTCTGCCCACCTCAGGCCCCCGCCCACTGTCAACCCACGGGTATGGAACACAAGTCACCCCACGATAACAGCTCATCATCCTCCTGTACAGACTGTTTCTTTTGTCCTGGACACAGGGGCCTCTTTCTCTCTGTTGACATTTTCAGCCACACTCTGAACTCTAGCATCTCCATCAAAACAAAACTCACCCCAACTAGTTCCCTGCACCTTCAGCTCCTTGACTCTAGCCCATGCCTTCCTCATGATACCACAATGCCCAATGCCCCTAATAGGCAGAGATCACCTCTCCCAACTAAAAGTCTCAGTCTTCACACCACTACTAGACTCCACCTTGATCTTTGTCTACAACTCCACCCCTCTGATTGTCCCCAGATCTCCATCCTTCCTTCCTCTCTGCATCAGCCAAAACTGCCCCCTCTCTCTTCCTAAACCCTCCTCCTCTGTTCTATCACTCTCCTCCTGAGTATACAAAAATACTGTAAGGGCTAACAACTGTTTATCACTCTAAAAACCCTGTGCCTGGGACATTCCAAACTGCTAAAACAATACACTGTACACTTCACCAGAGAGCCTTCCTCACCCTCCTTACCAGAGTCCTTGTGGTGCTCTACATCTCCCCCAACAAAGTCCCCTCCTAAGACATCACCCTAAAAATATTTCTTCCAACCTATATAATTAAGACTACTGGCCCTTCAAAACAGCATGCTCTCTGGTTTAATTACTATTTTCAGACATACCTCCTTTTCCTTATTTTCAGACAACTGCCTCTTATTCTGTCATCTATCAGATTCTCCTCTTTAAAAATCTCTCTCCAACCAGAGGGGTGTCCATCTACTCTGATGGATGCTCTTCCCCATTAAACCTTACATAATGCTAGATAATCACTTCAGTTGTAACTGGACATTGGGCTCAAGCATAAAAGCGTGTTATCAGTAAAAAAGGTTAGGACAGAAAGAGAATTTTAAATGAGGAAAGGACAAGGCTTATTAGAATTTATCCTAATGGCTAGTTTATTCTAGACTGAAATGTAGAGCTAACAGGGTTTAAGTCAGTTGTAGAAGGTGTGAGAAAGTCATAGAAGGTTATAGAACAAAATTTTTTAAATACAAAAGCTATCTATTTTTTCTTTAACATACAATTAAAATCTGCCCCTCCTGTCGGTTTCTGCTTGCCTCTCATAAAAAAAACTCCCTTCTGGTTTAGACAACACCTTTTCTAGGTCCTCTAATAACCATCTGTCCTTCGTTTTGGACCCTGCTTGATAGATCTATTTCCTAAAGATTTAAAATAATGAGATCCTAGGTGGGCATGCACAAGAAACCTCAAATGGAGTTTTTGTGAGGTGGCGCTGCAGCCCCCTCAAGAAAGCACCTTCTACTGGAACTCTGTCTTGACCATGGGTCCCTCCCTATCCCACCCCTACGTATTCACTCACCACATAACCGCATAACCTCCAAGACCTAGTGAGCCATCAGACTCTTCTTTCTCTTCCCCTTCCAGGGCCCAGATCCTACACACTTTCCTAGTAGACTCAGCCTTATCTTTCTTGCTATGTTATAGTCTAAACCCTGCAACATCCCTCCCCCACCTTCCCTTTACAACATTACTCCCACAGGGCCACTCACAGCCAAGGTTATCTGGACCTGAGCTCTGTTGGCAATGGTGTCTAAAGACCCAAGTCCTTCTGCCATTGATAAACCCACCTCTGAGAAATGGTGATCACCTAGCTACCTACCATTTTCAACACCAGATAAGTGCTGATCCTCTCTTATACCACTACCAGCTCTTTCTACAACTTCTGTGGGAGGAATATCAAACACATTCCTTGCCCATCAACTCCTCTCAGCTCTTTTTGGGTATTGAAGATTTACACCTCCAGGGAATCTTCTCCGACTTCACTCCCTTTGAAATCTACACTTTTCCTACACCTTCTCTTACTGTCTCACTCCCTTTTCCATACACCATGATGAATTTCCTGATAATCTCATCTCTTCTGCTCTTTTGTGTCTGTCCTGCATCCGTACTAGCCCCAGGAACACGTTACACTTGGCAGTTTCAGATTTATACCACTTCCGCTCCTGCTAAATGACTTAACAGTACCTTCTGCCTCATAATGAGCTGTTCAGGCCCTATCACTCTGTACTTCAATTTCGCTCAGGCCTGCTCACATAATTGTTTTGATTGGACTAGATACATTTTATCTCTATTTGAAACACATCTGTATTATCTCTGCCTAACTAAAGCCAACACAGGCTCATGTAACGATGCTTACTGGAAAGGCTGCTCATCATGGTCTGTAAGTACTACTGTAATAACCTAGATACGGCCTCCCAGGAAAACAATTCTCTAAGGTCCTGCTCCAAGATAAAAACACTTTGCCATAGACAAAGACCACTGAGTCCAACCCTTTTTAGCTTTCACTATAACTGATCCCTACCTTCAGGTCTGGCAAGATGGAGTCAAGGGATCCGTCACTTTATATATGGGCTCTAATGTGCAAGGTCCCCAAGGAACCATAAAAATTCTCAGGGTCTACACTCCGCTCCCAACAGCTCCCACAGATATGGTGGCGGATATAATAAAGGAGTCTTCTAAACACCTGTCCCAACTAATTAACCCAGCCAAACCTCCCTTAATGTGGCTACAACTCATCAATCTGTCCCTCACCCTACTTTATCAACTACCATATTCTACTTTATCCTCAGCCCTTACCAACAATGCTTTATATGCATTCCCCTTTGGGAACCTCCCATTGCAGCTACCCTACTCACTAATGTTTGCTTCTATAAACTCCTGTACTCCCAATCCTCAGAAAATCGCCGGTTGCCTTCCTCTACATTCTGGAGGACAAGATGCAACATGCTCTGTTACCAACATAATAGAACAACCCAACAAGTTTATGCCATATAACATTCCCCGTGTCATCAATATAACAGTGACTCCCACAGCTTACTTCTCTAGCCCACATAGAGCTTCATTTCTTTATAATTACACCTTATACACTTGTGTCAACACTTCCATACCCGGTCCATGTGTATTGGTGATCCTTTCCTCCCATCTAACATCATATGACTACTCAGAATTCCTTTTATAGACTAACTCCCTCTACCTGCAAGAGACAGCAACTCTTCTCCCAGTGTTGGTTGGATCAGCTTCACAGTCTTCCTGTCCTCAGTAGTGATTTCAGAAACAGCTTTGGGCCACAACTTTATCTCAATCGACTCCAAAGACAACTTTAACAGTTACAAGAGGAGGTCACTAAATCCATTAAGACCTCAGCTGATGCCATCTGAGGCCTCCAAAGCCAAATCACCTCTCTAGCAGGTATGGTACTACAGAACAGAGGAGTTTTAGACCTTATAGCAGCTAAAAAAGGGGCAAGTTGTATCCTTCTGGGAGAACAATGTTGCTATTATGTTAATCAATACAGCCAGGTGGAAGAAAATGTTAAAACCCTCCAACAAATTGCCACATCTATTAAACAATCTGCCCTAGGGTCCAGAGAACTTCTCTCTCCCTCCCTATGGAGCCCTCATCACTTGATTAATGCCACTCCTAGGACCATTGGTTGCTATTCTCACCTTGGCTTTTATACTACCATGTCTGTTTAAGTGCTTACAGGAAGTGATAATGAAATAAACTGAATCCTTCACCACTGGGCTGTCAACCAAATGCTACCACAGGGGTATACTCAGCCCCTCACCCAGGAGATCACAACTTGAGATGTTGCCACCCACTGGTGGGGAGTGACCCGTTGCCCCATGTCAGCAGGAAGTAGCTCTAGAAGACAGATCATCATCCCTCCACCCCTCCTGGGCTTTTCGGGCCAGTGTAATCCCATATAACACTTGCTTTAGAAAAAACAGAAGGGGGAATGTTAGTGAAACTGGTGCAATCTTACCGGAGGCACCATCTTCAGTCCTGGGCACCATCTTAGGCTCTGGCCCAGTCACCATCTTGTATAAGTTTCTGGCTCTCCAAAATCCAGCCTTGCTTAACAGAAGTCAGGTGACCTAATAGCCCAAGCAAAAGAGTCAACTCCACTCCTACCCTAATGGGATTCGCTGCTCCCACTTCCTTATCCCTGCGAGGCTATAACAAGACCTGCTCTCCTGCACAGGTCCTCTTTTTTCCACTTTCTCCCTCTACTTGTCTGTCTGCACCCGCTCTCCCCGTCGGCAATAAACTTCTCCTTTCATTCTGGTGTTTGGTGTGTTTTGTGGTGGCCTTTCAAGGACAGTGACAGAGAGCTCTATAGTTTAACAAAGCATATGTTGACAATTGGAGAACGGAAGAATCTTAAATAGATGGGCAGAGAAACTTCTATAATTCAGCAAGCAAGAAAATGAATTCTTTGAATTAGTGCAGCCAGGATGCCCAGCCTTGCCCATCTAGGAGAAAATTTAAAGGGGAGATTGTAGGGAGTCCCTGCAGGGAGTCTGGTAGGTTAAAAAACAAACAAACAAACAAACAAAACACAGCAGTTTGAAAGAGCCCTGTTTGGATGAGGTCTTTTCAAAATGGTGACTAATGGTGACTAAGGAGGTAAGGAAATACATAGCATCTTTAGTAATGAGGGTCGACTGAGACTAGGTGCTGGGCTGTGGTGAAGAGATGCGACATCCTTCCCCGCAAACACTTCTTGAGGATGGAGAAAGGGCTGAGACAAAAGGGAGGGGTAGTGAACCCCCCATGGGCACTTCAGGCAAGGCAGTCAGGAGGGCCTAGGTGGAGAGAATAACTGGGCCTAGGCCTCTCTCAAGATATTCATGTGTGAGTGCAGCTTAGAGGCTCTGGCTGAGACACACCTTGAGGCTGTGCACTATGCCTCTTAGTCCATTCCAGCTCTCAGGCTTTAATGGACACTACCTCTGACTGGGAAAGGAGGGTGAGTCTGGATAGGGCCGGCACTGTGGTGTACTAGGTTAAGTCTCTGCCTGTGGCACTGGCAGCCCACATAGGCACCGGTGAGTGTCCTAGCTGCTCCTCTGGTGATCCAGCTCTCTGCTAATGGCCTGGGAAAGCAGAAGATGGCCCAAGAGCTTGGGCCCTGCACCCACATGGGAGACGCAGAAGAAGCTCCTGGTTCCAGACCACTGCAGCCATTTGGGGAGTGAACCAGCAGATCGAAGAACTTTCTGTCTCTCCCTAACTCTTTCCCTCAAATAAATAAATCTTAAAAAAAAAAAAAAATGAATCTGGACAGGCTGAGCAGTTATAGCCTGACCAATTTTTCCCTGCACACTCCAAACTTTGAGATTAATGTCTACCTCTGTCAGAGGGAGGCAAAGTCTCTTGTGCTCCTATAAGAACATCTGGGCCAGGAGATCTTTACCTAGTAAAGGTGATGGGCTCTCTGGTATGATCAAAAAGGAGTAAACGTTAGATCATTCCAGACACAGCTCAAAGGCTGGGTGAAAAATCTAACTTTGGTTTGGGGGGGGGGGGGGCAACTCCTGAGACACTCTTTTTGGTCACTATATGAGAGGGCTGGCAAAGCTAGAGCAAAGAACAGAGAAAGTTGCTCTCCAGTGTCCAGAGGAAATGTATAGGCTTTCCTTCCACCGCGAGATCCACCTACGGCTCCCAGGTGCTGATTTGATGCATCACTGGATCCTGTAAGAGTCCTGGGCCCCTTCAGTCCCAATGTGGAAGGTCTATCGGAAATGCCTGACCCTGGAGTTCTTGGCCTTCAGGGACAGTCAAATCTCCAAAGATCTCTGCAGACAGAACATGGCCCGGGGGCGGGGAGGAGGGTCATATACGATAGTCCTTGGCGAAGTGTCCACTGCCTTTGCAGCGAAGGCACTTGGGAGGTCTCTGGGGTCTCACTGGAGCTGAGACATCATCAGGAGTGCACCCTCCTCTTATCCTTCGTCTGTTGGGTCCCCTCCTGATCTCTTATAAAAGACCACAGTGGCCACCTTTGAGAGGTTGTCCAGGGTGCTCTCAGATCCCACTGCAAATCTCTGGAGCCTTTTCCCAATGTCTGGGGATGACTATTAGGAATCTTTCTACGGAACCAGGATCTAATGGGGTATATTTCTTTAAAGTCTCCCTCAAATGTTCTAAGAAAGTGGGGGAGGGTGGTTAATTTTCCTATGGCCCCTATCAAGGATAGTTAAGCACAGAGAAAGCCTGGACATAAGGAACCTCAACCCACTCAGGCTAACTTTCTTCATCCTCTAGTTTGTAACCAGGCCAGGTAGCAGTGCAGGAAAAGATCAGATATTTTTTCTTTAAGCTCTGGGGTCAAAAGAATCTCAAAGTCTAAGGATGCATCCCAAGAGAATGCCTAATGTAGGTGGTTTGTTTCCCAGCTAGAATGAGAAGATAAATGCAGAAGCATCCCTCAGTTCTTATCTCTCCTGAGTTTGAGACAATTCTCAAAACTCTCACTGCCTGTGGCATCCAGACATGCACTGACGCCCACGAGGAAGGGAGGAAGGCGAGGGCGGGATTAGCACTATTACTCAAGCTCACTCAGCCCACCTCGCCTGCGACCCAGGATATATATTTGTCATATATTTTTCAGCACAGCATACACAGACTGATTAGTTCTCTACTAGAACTGAGCATCTTTTTTTTATTATTATTAGAAAACTTTTATTTAATAAATACAAATTTCGAAAGTAACTTTTGGATTATAGAGGCTTTTCCTCCCATAACCACCCTCCCACCTGCAAACCATCCCATCATCCCATCTCCCACTCCCTCTCCCATCCCATTCTTCATTAAGATTCATTTTTATTATCTTTATATACAGAAGATCAACTTAGTATATACTAAGTAAAGATTTCAACAGATTGCACCCACACAGACACACAAGGTATAAAGTAGTGTTTGAAGACTATTTTTACCATTAATTTGCATATTACAACACATTAAGAACAGAGATCCTACATGGATCTCATGACTCCTGTTGTTGATTTAACAATTGACACTCTTATTTATGATGTCAGTGATCACCCGAGGCTCTAGTCATGAGCTGCCAAGGCTATGGAAGCCTCTTGAGTTCACAAGCTCTGACCTTATTTAGACAAGGCCACAATCAAAGTGTACCTCCTTCCTTGATGGCCCATTCTTTCCACTAGGATCTCACTCACAGAGACTTTCAACTTGGTCATTTTTTGCCACAGTGTCTTGGTTTTCCAAGCCTGAGAAACTCAGAACTGAGCATCTTGTTTGGTCAAATATATACCATCACTTTGCTCTCTTATATGAAGAAGCACAGCAGTTCTATGCCTCTTAACCTTAAGTCCTATCCAATGGGCTTGATTTCCATAATGAACCTTCACAATAGCCTTAGCAAAGGTGTTTTGAGCTAGAGTTTGGAGAGAGGGTACCAGTCCTGGCTACCACTTAGGTTGGTGACTAGGCAGGTGAAGGGATAAAGAAACATTGTGGGGGAATAAAAATCCTCCCCAGTTAGCTTCCTCTGAGGTATGGGCTTTAAAGGAAGGACCCAACAGAGGGGACCCAAAAGAGGGAGACCTGAGAAGGAAGGTAGGGGATACCACAGACATGCTAGAGGACCTGTTTCCACAAGTTCAGATCATGCGGGGATCTACACTCGATGCAAAGTCTAGAGGGAAAAGCTGTCTATCTGCAAAAGAGATAATTAAACTCTGACCCAGAACTAAGGAGATATCTAGGAAATACTAGCTAATGGGAGCAGAAAATCTCAGGTTTATAGAAATTAAGGAGATGTAGTGAGGTAAGGAGAACATTTAGAGCATGACAAGCAGAGAAAGAGACAAAGATCTTGTCAGGGTCAGGGATAAAGAAAAGATTCTTGAGGCCTGGAGCCTGGAGCCTGGAGCCTGGAGCCCATGGCCTCACTCCAAACTGCACCCAGTCTCACTGACAAATTGATCTCCAAAGAAGGAAGAGGAGAATGAGGTTTTCAGCCCAACACACTAACAGGCTGATGGAGTCTGGTGTTCAGTCAAGGAGCCTTTGAAAAGAACCAGAGCGGCCCTGGCCTGAATCTCGAAGTTACTCCAAGACCTTCTCCCAGGCATACATGATATGCCAATCCCCACGAAAGGAAAACTAAGTTGGACAGGGCCAACATTCCCAGAGCTGAGACGAGAAGTAACGAAGGGTGGAGCCTTCAATGTTCATGAGAACTCCAAAAAGGCAGGTAACAAGCACTGGAGTCTGAGGTGAAGCATGGAGTCACTGGGGCACGGAGCCCATGGCCTCACTCCAAACTGTGCCACGTCTCAGTGGTGCTGTTTCCTGCAAAGTGCACTTCACAGTCCAGTGCCCACGTGGGCAGGCTGAGGACTGGGGTCCAGCCAAGAAATTTTTGGAAAATACTGGGGTGTGCGCTAGCTAAAATTTAGAGTCATCTTAGGGCCTTTTCCTGTCCCTTGCTAAGGGCCATCCACACTACAGAGAGGTTAGAACAGTCTCAGCTCCAGGGAATTGTTTCAACCTCATCAGGAAGTCTAACCCTTGAGTCTTAAGTCTGGCAGCTGCATTAACTGCTTTTAACTGGCTGTCAGGGACCCAGTGTTCTTGAGTAAGAATTACTAAGGAGAATGAGGCTCTCCGAGAGACAGAAGCAAGAGCAGGCTGCATTCTCACCCATCCGGCGAGGTGATCCAACACTGGCTAGAGTCAAATTTGAACTGGATCTGAGTCACAGCGCCAAGCAGTTACAAGTAAAATGGTGACCCTCGGTTCCTGCCTCACGTAGAATTTCCATGAGGACAAGGCAATGAACAAAGATTTACAGAAGCCAGAAATCTCCTGCCACAGTAGCCAGTAGGGGGGTTCCAAGAGAGGAAGACCCCAGAAATTGGGTAACACAATTTGGGGAACAATCAATCAAAGGGTGGGGATAAAGCCCATCAGAAGCAGGAATTATAATCCTGCATACCCTGCTCATGATAAAACAAAAAAGCCACCAGAAAGGTGGGATAGGTAACTTTTTTCTATTCTCATTTTAAAACTAGAAACTCAGAAGGTTGGGATGGGCACTTCCACCTTACTAAAGGCAGCATACATCTTGTCCACTCTTACAGGGACTCTCCTTTTCTCATTCCAACAGGGCCCTGACCTAACTGCCTATTAGTTTATCTATCTCCTCACAATACTTCTGAGGGCCACTCAAATTAATAAGACCTATTATAGAACCAAAAACCATCTCTGACCTCACTAGACAGGTCTTTTTGTTTGTTTGTTTTGAAAGATTTATTTATTTTTATTTGAAAGAGTTATAGAGACAGAGGAAAAGTATGAGAGAGAGAGAGAGAATCTTCCATCTGCTGGTTCACTCCTCAAATGGCCACATCAGCCAGGATTGGGTCTAAGCTAGGCAGAAGCCAGGAGTCAGAAGCTTCATGGAGGTCTCATACACAGTGCAGGGGCCCAGGGACTTGGGCCATCTTTCACCATTTTCCTGGATGCATTAGCAAAGAGCTGAATCAGAAGCGGAGCAGCTAGACTCAAACTGGTGTCCATATGGGATGGTGGAGTTGCAGGTGGTGGCTAAGCCTGCTACACCGCAACATTGGCTCCAACAGACTTACAGGGGAACTGGGCTATAGTGTTTATAGGTCAGAGCCAATTCCCAATCACACTAATATGAAGTAGCTTAAACTGTATATCCACACTTGACATGGGGCATGATGGCTTTTTTATATATTCATCTCTTTATATGAGTAAAAGGAATAAAGTACAAGGGAGAATAACCTTAGGAATCAAAATGGTACTGTTCCCAAATAATTCTCTCATGAATAGTGCTGCTCTAGTTATATTTTTAAAAATCTGCATTTATATACATTAAAAATAAGCCAGATATAATGCATGCAAATAAGACAAATGTATATTTATTGAGTGGCTACCTTTGATACCCCAGTAAAGACAGAGAAATAGGGAAATACCTGTACAATTCAAAATCTTTGTTATTATTTACATATGGGTAATCATAACTTTGGCGAAGATTCAGACTAATTCTTACCTTTATGAAGGTAAGAAATAATTATCTTATTCATCATTCTGTCATCAGCATCAGTAACAGGGCCTGGCATAAACTAGGTTTTCTAAAATTTTTAAATGAATGAATAAAAAGGTAAAAGATGAAAAACAAATGACTGTCCTGCAAAGATCATTAATAAATTCAGTAGTTATACTTCACTAAGTGTGGGTTCACCAATCTAAGGACTATAGCATTATTATCTTTACAGAGGAGGAAACCAAAGCACAGGCATAGTGTCTAGTTCAAGGTCACACTGCAAGGTGCACACCAATGATTCAGATTCAGATACTCTGACTTCAGAGCCTATGCTTTCATCCACTGTGATACAGATTATATGAAATGCCACTTTGTACATTTAAAAAATACTTCTAAATACTAAAATAACTATTAAAAGAATTGAAATGTTTTGAGTAGTTGGAGAAAAGAAGTTGAAAAGATCTAAGACAAGCATGAAAATATTTGTGAAATTGTAGGACAACGGACTTAAAATATTCATCTTCCAAATGTAAAAGCTATTCTAATAATTTAAATTGTTAACTTTAATATTTAAGTTCAGGAAATAAGGTTGAATTCCAGAAGTCTAGACACTGACTCTTCGATGGTACTTTACCTAAGAAATGTTCTGAGAGCATCAATTCATAGCTGAATTTTCTGGTTGAGAATTTCTAACAGTCCAAGTTTTTTCATGTGCAGGGCTTACCTTTTCTTTTTGCTTATGATCATATCCATGGTTTGGAGCAGTCGTCGCTCCAGGGCTAGAATATCTGTGTCAGTCACATTCCTACAAGAAGTATAAACTGTTAATGCTTTGAGATTCCATCCTTGGGTATAATACAAAGCATCTGAAAAAACATACACACTTCACTTGTTCCCTGGTAATTTAAGGACCTGTCTTTTTCTAGAAAATATTAAAATTATTATACTAAACTAGAACAATTTTGTTGCTAAAGTTTTTGTAAGATCTCAGGGCAGTGGCAAGTATATAGCTCTCTTACAGTCTGTCTTAGCCTTGATTCAGTAACATTTAGGATATATGTTAAAGCACTTGTCTTTTTAAATAAGATTTATTTATTTACTTGAAAGAGTTGCAGAGAGAAGGAGAGACAGAGAGAGAGAGAAAGAGAGAGGTCTTCCATCTGCTGGTTCACTCTCTAGATGGCTGCAATAGCCAGAGCTGCGCCGATCAGAAGCCAGGAGCTTCTTCCAGGTCTGCCATGCAGGTGCAGGGGCCCAAGGGCTTGGGCCATCTTCTACTGCTTTCCCAGGCCACAGCAGAGAGCTGGATCAGAAGTGGAGCAGCCGGGACTTGAACCAGTGCACATATGGGATGTTGGCACTGCAGGCAGCAGCTTTACCTGCTACACCAAAGCGCCGGACCTAGCATTATTTTAAAAAAAAGATTTCTTTTGGAGTGCAGTGGAGGATGGCCCAAGTGCTTGGGCCCTGCACCCCATGGGAGACCAGGAAAAAACACCTGGCACCTGGCTCCTGCCATCAGATGAGCGCGCTGTGCCGGCCGCGGCAGCCATTGGAGGGTGAACCAACGGCAAAGGAAGACTTTTCTCTGTCTCTCTCTCTCACTGTCCACTCTGCCTGTCAAAAAAAAAAAAAAAAAAGATTTCTTTCCTTGTTTCTTTCTTTCATTCTTTCCTTCCCCTCCCTCCGTTCCTTCCTTCCTTGTGGTGGCTTTACCTGCTACGCCATAGCACCGGTATTCTTTCATTCTGCTTCTACAAAGAACAGATTTACTGAAGTTGGGAGTAATACACAATGCCGTCCACTAAAAATGTGCCTTAAAAAAGTATGCCTGTGGTGTTGCCATTTAAAAGAGGACTGGCATTTAGCCTAACCATTAAGATGCCTAAGTTCCATATTGGAGTATCTGGGTTCAACACCTGTTGCCAGCTCCTAACCCCAGCCTTCTTGCTAATGCAAATACTACAGAGCAGCAGTAATTGCTCAAATAATTGGGTTCCTGCCACCCACTGGGAGACTTGGATTGAGTTTCTGTTTCCCAGTTTTGGTCAGGCCCATTCCTGGCACTTGTAGGCATTTGGGGGAGTAGACCAGTAGATGGAAGATCTCCCTTAGAAAAAAAAGTAGGACAAATCACAAGGAGAAGTAATGGAAGTGACAAATAGATAAGATATTTATAGAGATTCCTAGGTGAATAGCCATAGGGACAGAGAAGAAACAAACATGTAAGTAAATATTAAAGATGTGTGTGTGTGTGATATGACATACATACAGTCAAGAGTGAGGAAAAAAGGAACAAAGTGTTCATTACCTGAGGAAGTAGGACATGTAAGTATACGGGCAGTTGACAGCACCAAATCCAGACAGCAGAGCCATGAGAGTCACTCCGATCACACCAACCCGGCTGATGAGCTGTTCTATGGATAAGATCCCTAAAAACATCAAAGAACATTAATGCCAGGTAATACAGATAATACGGCTCTCATCTGTACTGCAAAGGTAAAGACTGAAAACATCAATCATTACATATACCTTAACTTACACAAGCCAACTTTTAGTTATTAATTTGGAATCTATAATAAGTCTATAAAACTCTACTGATTATCTTCCTATCCCATAGGACTTGTGTCATCTCTTTTATTGGGTGATGATAATAGTTAAAAAAAATAATAACTGTAAATAACAAAGTAAAATATTTTTAGTAAAAGTTTTGGTGAATAAAGTGAGGAAATTAAATGTGCTTGGAAGGCATCAATAGCAGGTAGCACTATGCTGGTTACCTTTGATACATGTAGTTCCCTGTTGCCATACTTTTAAGATTATATCTTATCCCTTTTTTCATTCATAAACACATTATGCATATAATAAACAGGCTGAATTTACAGATGAATGAACAATTCAAAGAAAAACAGTTTCAGATTATCAGTTGTATTCTACTTTTCAATTGTTCACTATCATTTTAGAATGCTAAAAATTAACTGAGGAGTCAAAATAAATGCTCCTGGGTGATATATTTGGAATGAGAGAAAGGACTGCTGAAGAATAACTCAGGAAGTTTGGTACCACAGAAAAAAATTAATTTTAGTTTGTTTTTACTTCCTATTACCAGGACAGAATTCACTTCAGCCATTCACTCCCAAGGTCCAAATGCATTCAGCTGCCATTAATGAATTCTGTCAGCTTTGAACTGAAAATCCCAATGTTCCATTTCTGATCACTGCCCTCTGCTTTTAGTCTTCAAGGTCTCTTGTTCTTTTATTTCCACTACACGCATTGTAGAGTTCAGTGCCCTCTCTGGCCTGTAGTCTTTTGCTTCCTCCCCTCCTTCACCTAGCTTGGGCCCTAAGTTTACTTGCTTCAACTTCTCTCAGCAGGACCCTCAATCCCCTACTCTCCTCTTGCTGAAGCACTGATCCTACAAACCCCTAACCCTCTGCCCATGCCCAAGTTATCTGAAATTGCTAGAACACATTCTGATATTGGTACATTGCAGATTTATGGTCTACAATATCAACAGAGCTCACCCAACGCTGAATAAACCTTACCTGGTTCCTGGCAGCCATCTCTCTCTATTCTCCTCAGCACCTACTCTTAAATTCATTAAATCCACCTTTATCCATCTCCTTAGCCAATGCCCTTACTAAGAAAGACACAGGGGCTGACACTGTGATGTAGTGGGTAAAGCCACTGCCTGTAGTGCTGGCATCCCATATGGTGCTGGTTCGAATCCCAGCTGCTCCAATACTGATCCAGCTCTCTGCTATGGCCTGGGAAAGCAGTAGAAACTGGCCCAAGTCCTTGGGCCCCTGCACCTGTGTGGGAGACTGGGAAGAAGCTCTTGGCTCCTGGCTTTAGATTGGTACAGCTCCGGCCGTTGTGGCCATCTAGGAAGTGAACCAGCGGATGGAAGACCTTGTTCTCTCTCTTTGCCTCTATCTGTAACTATTTCAAATAAACAAAATTTTTTTTTTAAAAAGGCAGACACAAACTACCTTCACTCTAGTATAAATATATACATCTGCAATCATCCTCCTAATTTATTTTCTTTTTATTTAAGATTTATTTATTGGGGCCGGTGCTGTGGCTCAACGTATTAAAGCCCTGGCCTGAAGTGCCAGCATCCCATATGGGCACTGGGTTCTAGTCCCAGTTGCTCTTCTTCCGATTCAGCTCTCTGGTATAGCTTGGGAATGCAGAAGATGGCTCAAATCTTTGGGTCCGTGCACCCATGTGGGAGACCCAGAAGAAGCTCCTGGCTCTTGGTTTCTGATCAGCTCAGCTCCAGCTGTTGTGGCCATCTGGGGAGTGAACCAGAGGATGGAAGACCTCTCTGTCTCTACCGCTCTCTGTTACTCTTTCATATAAATAAAAATAAATATTTATGAAAAAAGATTTATTTATTATTTGAAAGACAGAGTTACACAGAGAGAGGAGAGGCAGAGAGAGAGGTCTTCCACCCTCTGGTTCACTCCCCAATTGGTCGCAAACGGCCGGAGCTGTGCTGATCTGAAGCCAGGAGCCTCTTCCAGGCCTCCCACGTAGGTGCAGGGGCTGCCCAAGCATTTGGGCCATCTTCTACTACTTTCCCAGGCCATAGCAGAGAGCTGGATTGGAAGTGGAGCAGCCAAGACATGAACGGATGCCCATATGGGATGCTGGCACTGCAGGTGTCGGCTTTACCAGCTATACCATAGGGTTGGCCCCCATCCTCCCAATTTGTCTCCTTCAGAACAAGATGGTGTCCAAAGTTAGGACTTGTCTATTTGTGCTGTTGATCCTATTCAATTCCCTCTACCTTCTCCAGACTGTTGTTCCATCATTTGCCTCTCTCTTTTGTTTTCAATCTTTTTTGCTAGTTCTTTCCCTTCAGCTTTAAATCTCTTTTCTAAAGAAAAAGTATGCTCTTGGTTTTGAATTTACCTTTGGTTATCAATCTCTATCTACTTCCCCATTAATAGTCAAGCTTCTTGAAAGAAGCCTCCCACCCATGTGGGAGACCCAGAAGAAGCTCCTGGCTTTGGAACAGCACAGCTCCAGCCATGGTGCCCAGTTGGGGAGTGAACCCACAGATGGAAAGCCTCTTTCTCTCTGCCTCTTCTCTGTGTAACTCTTTCAAATAAACAAATAAATCCTTAAAAAAAAGGAAAGAAACCTGCACTTACTGTCACCTCTTCCTCACCTCCAGTTTATCCCTCAATTGGTTGCAATCCAGCTTTCCTTTCATCCTTCCACACTGGATGAAATTGCTCTAATTGTAATGGTAATAGAATAGATAACATTCATCAAGCACCTGCTATGTTATAGGCACCATTCTAAGCATTTTATTTGTACTAACTCATCTAATCCTCATACCACCACAATGAGACAGCCATTATTGAAAACTGAATTTTACAGATGAGGAAACAGACAGGTTAAATAACTTAAATCAAGGAAACACAACTGATAAGTGGAAGAGTCAGAGTTCAAGTCCAGCATAGCTCCACACAGTGCCCTTAACTATTACTGCACTAGGGTTATCAATTTTATCCTGGTTACAAAATTCAATGACATTTTCCAATCATCATTTTTAAAAATTATTTATTTATTTGAAAGGAAGAGTTAAGGGGGGGGGGGGAGACAGACAGAAAGACTTTCCATCTGTTATTTCACTCCCCAAATGGACACAACAGTTGGGACTAGTCAGATCGAAGCCAGGATCCTAGTACTCTACCTGGGTCTCATGCAGTGGGTGGCAGGAGCCCAAGTAATTGGCTATCTCCTGCTCCTTTCCCAGGTGCATTAGCAGGGAGCTGGATTAGAGACAGAACAGCTGGGACTTGAACTGGTGCTCGTATAGGATGCTGACACTGCAGGTGGTAGCTTAACCTGCTGTGCCACAATGCTGGATCCTCTAGTCCTTATTTCATTGGTTCTTTCATGACACTGAATTTTTCCTGTTTGAAAACACTTTCCTTCTTGGCATCCACATTACCATTTTTCCTTTAATTTCTCTTGTTACTTTTTCTTGGTATCTTCTTGCACTCCATAGGCAAGAATTGTCTCTTTCATTTCAGTATGTATATTGTCCCTTGGGCAATCGCACCCATTTCCCCAGTGTCATCTAGTGGCATCTGGTTGGTAATTTTTCAAATTCCTGAAGTCACATCCCCAAGGGTTGATGAATCCATACCTTCTTCCTAAGCACTTGCCTTGTGTATCCAATTGCTTGTTGAATTTCACCTGGATGTGCACAGGCAACTCAAATTCAACAAATCCCAAATTGAAATTATCTTCCTTCTCAACTTGTTCCTTCCTCTGCATTACCTATCTTAGAAAATGGCATCATAAACTATCTGGACATCAAAGTAAAAAAACAAAAACTACAGAACTATTCTCCATTGTAACTTCCCTCCCCTTGAATATACGAAGGTCTTTCTACCTCAGGGCTTTGTGTGCAGTCTTCTTGTGCCGTCTTGCTGTGTCTTTGGTCTATCCTTAAATCTCAGGTTTCTAAAAGTGAGGTTTATAACTCCCTCACAAAGGTTCTGATACTAATCACATGCACTAAATTGATATCTTTCTTGTGCAGCATTCTCTATTACAACAACCTGTTCACTTCTTGGCAACAATGATTAATGGCAATTACCTCTTTATTGCTTAGTCTCACTCAAATCAGTTATTTTTTTTCTTTTAAGATTTATTATTTATTTGAAAGGCAGAGTCACAGAGACAGAGAGACAGAGATCTTCCTTCTGCTGGTTCACTCCCCAAATGGCCACCAACAGCTAAGGACTGAGTCAGGATGAGGCCAAGAGCCTCCTCTGGGTCCCCAATGTGGATGCAGGGACCCAAGCACTTGGGCAACCCTCCGCTGCCTTCTCAGGTCCATCAGCACGGAGCTGGATCAGAAGCAGTGCCAACATGGGATGCTGGTGCCACAGCCTGGGGCCTTAACCTGCTGAGCCACAGCGCAGGGCTCCACAACAAAGTTTCAGGAGTGTAGAAGCCAAGTTGATCTTATTTTTGGTCTGTCTCCAGCAACTAAACAGATACTCAGTAAATACTTGAGGAATGCTAAGTGAATGAATAAATCCTCATCCAGATTTTGTTGATTCTACTTTCCATCTATCTCTTGAAAACAAAACAGGGCCGGCGCTGTGGCTCAACAGGCTAATCCTCCGCCTTGCGGCGCCGGCACACCGGGTTCTAGTCCCGGTTGGGGCGCCAGATTCTGTCCCGGTTGCCCTTCTTCCAGGCCAGCCCTCTGCTGTGGCCCGAGAGTGCAGTGGAGGATGGCCCAAGTGCTTGGGCCCTGCACCCCATGGGAGACCAGGAAAAAGCACCTAGCACCTGGCTCCTGCCATCGGGTGAGTGCGGTGCGCCGGCCGCAGTGCGCCGACCGCGGCAGCCATTGGAGGGTGAACCAATGGCAAAGGAAGACCTTTCTCTCTGTCTCTCTCTCTCACTGTCCACTCTGCCTGTCAAAAAAAAAAAAAAAAAAAAAAAAACGGATTAATGAGAGAGGTTTTCAAAAAAGTTCATAGAAAATGCATACTATGAAAAAACTGTATGGATTACAAATTTTTTGCACCAAAATAATCTTATCTTTAATCCAATTTTCCACAAACTCTTTGAAATCCCCATTGTACAGGTTTCTGAAAACAAAAAAAGCACAGAAAAAAACCCAACCCCCTTTATTTTCATTCCCTTTAACCTGGTGCCCTTTCATTAAATGACTTTCTTCAAGAAAGTATCTGCCTAATTCAAGCATTTCTATGAATAAAGAGTTGGTCACTTTCATGCTTGTTTACCAGTTAATAAATGGTAAGCCAGATGAACAGGCAACTCGCAGGCCATCTCCCCACTGCCACTGCTCACACAGGCTCCATCTAGCCCCTTTGCTGTCTTTTCTTAAGGCTCACTTACTCCTGCCCACCAGCGAATGTCTTCCAGCCTCCTGAGACTCAAGCACTACAGGAATATTTTAATAATTTTTTTCAGTATAGGTAAGGATGAGGTCTTACAGTTTTTGAGGTCTCCACAGATATTAATAAACAGTGTAAGTTGCTGGGAAAGTCCTGGCCAAGAAGGCAGTCTAGATCTGGCTACTTCTCAGTTACTGCCTAAACTTTCCTCCTCCTCATTTCTCTGAGAGGGCTAATTAAATTAAGACATCTCAACATTCAGGCAAAAAACTCAAATGCCTATTTGTTGAAGCATGAAGAAAAGACTAAAATTGAAAATATCTCCCTAGCTTTTCTAGTTCAAAGTCCTTTTAAGAATATCTGTATAGGGCCAGTGCCTCAGCTCAATATGCTAATCCTCTGCCTGTGGCGCCGGCACACTGGTTCTAGTCCCGGTTGCCCCTCTTCCAGGCCAGCTCTCTGCTGTGGCCCAGGAGTGCAGTGGAGGATGGCCCAAGTCCTTGGGCCCTGCACCCCATGGGAGACCAGGAAAAGCACCTGGCTACTGGCTTCAGATCAGCACGGTGCGCCGGCCGCAGTGGCCATTGGAGGGTGAACCAACGGTAAAGGAAGACCTTTCTCTCTCTCTCTCTCACTGTCCACTCTGCCTGTCAAAAAAAAAAAAAAAAGAATATCTGTATAAATATTGAAAAAAGGATGGATGAAAGATACAACAGACGTCTTCACATTCCCTCTGGCATGGCCTGGCTGCATAGAGATTAGGGCTCTGCCCAACTTCTTGCAATAAATGAATTTATTTTTCAGAGGAAAGACACTGACTTTTGGAAAGCTTTTCTTTATACAATAATTGTAAAGGTTTTTATGTCAACTCTTTTCCCAAAATACATATATACTACCTAAAGAGAACTTTTATCATCACATAAGCAGTGGTCAGACTCCTTTGGGAATCTGATAAAAACCTGTTAAGGAGCTGGAGCTGTGGCACAGCAGGTAAAGCCGCCACTTTACAGTGCCAGCATCCCATGTGGGTGCCAGTTCGAATCCCGGTTGCTCTACTTCTGATCCAGCTCTCTGCTATGGCCTGGGAAGGTGGTAGAGGATGGCCCAAGTCCTTGGGCCCCTGCACTTGCATGGGAGACCTGGAGGGAGGCTCTTAGCTCCTGGCTTCAGATCAGCCCAGCTCCGGCCATTGTGGCCAATTGAGGAGTGAACCAGCAGATGGATGACCCCCCCCCCTTCTCTGTGTAACTCTTTCAAATAAATAAAATAAATCTTAAAAAAATAAAAAAAAACTTGTTTAAAGCTCACCTCCAAATACACATATAGTCCCATAATTCTGTGTACAATATCAGGAGATTGACGTTAAGGACCCCTTTCTCTGTCCCTTAAACTCTTGAAGTTTATTCACTAAACTAAGGTCCAAGACTCCATACTCTGGAATGATGGAAGTCTGTCCCCAAACCAGCATTTGGTATCTCTTAGGGTCAAAGAGAAAATCTGGTTTCAAAATCAGAAATTTTATTGAGAAATAACTTGTTAAATTTCCAACAGTCAGAAGTTTTAAACATTAATTCTTTTTGTTCAAAATAGAAAATCAAGGGTCTGGCGCTGTGGTGTATCAGGTAAAGCTGCTGCCAGCAGTGCTGGCATTCCCTATGGGCACCTATTCAAGTCCTGGCTGCTCCTCTCCCGATCCAGCTCTTTGCTATGGCCTGGGAAAGCAGCAGAGGATGGCCCAAGTGCTTGGGCCCCTACATACAAGTGGGAGACCCAGAAGAAGTGCCTGGATCCTGGCTTCAGATCAGCCCAGCTCTGGGTGCTTCAGCCATTTGGGGAGTGAGCCAGTGGATGGAAGACCTTTCTCTTTGTCTCTCCCTCTCTGTAACTCTACCTCTCAAATAAATAAATCTTAAAAAAAAAAAAAAAACAACCCTGTGCCTACTCTCCCCTACTTCCAACGTATACTCACCATGTTTTGGGCTGAGAATGGGAAATGGATCTCCTAGTTTCCAGAAGAAATACATAAAGGTCAACCATAGGAGACAGGAAAAAAGTAGTCGCTGTTTGTGCACTGAAATAGAGGAGACAAGACTGTTAGGGAAAATAAATACATGGTAAAGACCTTTTTCTACTTAAAAATATGAATGCATGCTAATTAACATTTAGCTGGCTAGTTTATCTGGCAAATGAATGCATTCTTTTTCAGTGAAAAGCATTCTTAACACACCATAAGAGAAACTTGGTTGAAATTCAGATGTATACTGACTTAAAAGAGATATTATAGTGGAAATAAATAAATTGTGGTAGGAAAAATAATCAAATCATTAATTCTACATTTATTTTGTGACCTTTCTAAAATGTTAGAAGGTAGTTCCTGATAGCGGTAACCACTGAAAATACCATAGAAATGAAGGCCTTCATAATCTCAATCCCCAAGAATAATCATCTCCATTTAAGTGCTGAGAGAGAGGCTATAATACTCACATAGTCGGATGTTGCTCACGATAAAATAGCCAATGTAAAAAGGCACCATGAAAACCAGGATCAGCAGAATTACACACAGGTTCATTTTCCAGTGAAAATAACGGGAGCTGAAATCAATGTCAAAGAGTATCACTGGAAGTGGGAACAGAAAACCAACTTTCATCCTCTTTAGTCTTCCAAAGGACTCTTACTTTATGAATTCAATTGCGCATTAGCACAATACTATTAGTATCTGCTCACTTGTAAAGATTAAAAAATATCTATTTCTGAAAAGTTATATATAACAATTTTAACCTAAGAATTTCACTAATTAAAAGAAGAAAATAAGAATTATTAATGCTTTAGCTATATTAATGCTTTAGCTATATTCTTAGGCAATGTGTACCCTAACATTTATTAACATATTTTATTATTGGCAGAATGGATTGGTTTCACTTACCATTAGGGATCTTATTCTAATATAAGAAATAAAGGAAACTAAATGTTAACAGTAAAATATGCTATAAAGACTTAAATATAATTAAGCATTTGATTTGCATGACCACTTTTATTAGTTTATAAAATTTGCTTTATTAAAATTTTTAACATTGCTTTTTATGCATTTTACAGATATAATTCCTCCATTTAAAGTGTACAATTCAATAGTTATAAGCTACCACCTGCGATGCCGGCATCCCATATGGGTATTGGTTCAAGACCTGGCTGCGCCACTTCCTGTGCAGCTCCCAGCTAATGTACCTGGGAAAGCAGGAGCAGACGACACAGTGCTTAGGCCCCTGCACCCACGTGGGAGATCCAGAAGAAGATCCTGACTCCTGACCTTGCCCCAGCCATTGTGGCCATTTGAGGAGTGGAACAGTGGATGGAAGGTCTCTCTTTGTAGGTCTCTTCTTTACTCTGTGTAACTCTGACTTTCAAATAAATCTTTTTTCTTTTAATTATTTATTTATTTATTTATTTATTTGAGAGAGTTACAGTGAGAGGGAGAGACTGAAAGAAATGTCTTCTACCCACTGGTTCACTCCCCAAATGGCTGCAACACGTGGAGCTGGCTCAATCCAAAGCCAGAAGCCAGAAGCTTCTTCTGGGTCTCCCACATGGGTGTAGGGGCTCAAGTGCTTGGGCCATTTTCCACTGCTTTCCCAGGCCATAACAGAGAGCTGGATCAGAAGAGCAGCAGCCAGGACTAGAACCACTGCCCATATGGGATGCCAGAGCTGCAGGCATAGGGTTAATCCACTGCACCACAGCACTGGCCCCCCTCCTTTTTTTTTTTAAAAAAAAGAGAAACTTCCTTCCCATTACCTATTAGTCCTCATTTCCCCCAACCTCCCTAGTTCTAGGAAATCACCAATATACTTTCTACTTCTATGGGTTTGCTTATTCTGGACATTTCATATACATGAAATTATGTGATATGTGGTCTTTTATGACTCACTTCTTTCACTTAGTATAATGTTTATGAGATTTACTTGTTTTAGCATCTATAAATAACTCACTCTTTTTTGTGGCTGAATATTTACCCTGTTACATGGATATGTCATATTTTGTTTATTCATGAGTTGATAGATATTTGGGTTCTCATTTTAGCTATTATAAATGGCAACACTGTGAACATATGTGTACAAATTTTGGTGTGGATATATGGGCTTTTGATTTGCATTTCTCTGGTGGTTAGATATCAAGCATCTTTTCATGTGCTTATTGGCCACGTGTATATCATCTTTGAAGAAATCCCTAGATCCTTCGTACATTTAAAAATTACATTATCTAAAAAAAATTACATTATCTTTTTTATTGAATTGTGAGCACTTTATATATTCTATATGTAAGTTCCTTATCAGATAGGTGATTTTCTTGCATCTGGGATGTCTGTTTACTTTTCTTAATGGTGTGCTTTGTATTTTTAGTATTATTTTAAACTTAAAAGCAGTTAAATGGCTTATGAGTATAAAATACAGGATGACAAAATAAATTATAAGAAAATATGAAAGAAAGAACAACAGTGATAAAATGTAAGTAAAACACTGGCTTGAGTCTGATGGATATTACAAAATAGAGTCCTGGAAACATGCTATGAGTAGGTGATAAAGTTAGCTTTATGTTTTCTAATGACTGATGTGAAATAGAAAATTTAATCAGTTAGATAAAATCATAGTGTCTATCAGAAAATAAGAAAACACTCTTACTGTTCCTCTCTCATTCAATCCAGATAGCAGGCATCATTCAGAATCATTCAGCAAAGACTACAGGCCAGTACCATTTAGTCTAGATAAACTGACGCCTTTTCCCTTGTTCGATTAACCCATGTTAAAGCATCTAGAGACAAACAAGCTGCACATCAGCCTATCTAAGGCAGTCCTGCCTGTAATGGTGGTCCTATATACAATTTTAGTGAAGAATCTGAAAGAGACTGGGAGGCAGTGGGTTTGAAATGACAAGTGTAACTGCAAGTATAAACCATGTTGCCAATTTTAAGTGAATCATGTGTTTTGACTAGTCTTTTGAATTGCAGGTAAAGTGACATTCTAGATAGACATCTATTTAACAAGTCTATTATTTGGAAAAAAGTAGAGTTACTTTTAAAAAATGTTTTAAAAAAGTAGTCTAAGTTCAATCAAACTCGACTAAGCCTGTAAAGTCAACAACCAAGTAAGGACTGAACTCAGTCTTCATACAGGTTCTTAAGGAGGTTTGAGGAATTCTAATCCTTTCAGGTATAGATTTTCAATCAGAACAACATGAAGGGCTATATTACAGGGGTTCAGAGAACACCTGGTGGGAAGAAAGTTTCTAAGAGCAAAGCTTGGACCTAGTCTCTTGTAGTCTCATGCTCTGTAAGTTCTTCAGAACTAATGGTCATTTTTCTCCTGGACCATAATCTTTAAAAAAAAAAAAAGTTTATTATTTACATATTGACATGGGATATGGGCACCTTAATGCCATCTCAAGAAATCAGTAAATAGAAACAATCAGTGAAACTTATTTTTTATAGATAATCCCCATTCATAAGTATTTTCAAAAAAGGGCTACTAGGTAGCTGGGACCCACAGTTGTGATCACTGCAGTTATTAAGACAAGTATCAGGGTCTGTACTGTGGCGCTGTGGGTTAACGCCCTGGCCTGAAGTGCCAGCATCCCATATGGGTGCCAGTTCTAGTCCCGGCTGCTCCTCTTCCCTTCCAGCTCTCTGCTATGGCCTGGGAAAGCAGTAGAAGATGGCCCAAGTCCTTGGGCCTCTGTACCCGCGTGGAGACCTGGAAGAAACTCCTGGCTCTGGGCTTCATATCGGCACAGCTCTGGCCGTTGTGGCCAACTGGGGAGTGAACCATCGGATGGAAGACCTCTATCTGCTTCTCCTCTCTCTGTGTGTAATTCTGACTTTTAAATAAAATAAATAAATCTTAAAAAAAAAAAAAAGAAAGTATCCACACAGTGGATTTTTTCAGCTATGAGATTCAGGTAATTTTTTCCACCATAAAGAAAGCAGCAAAGAATTCCAAGAGTTGAGTTACTCAGTAATTTTACTCACCTGCTATTCAATACTCCTAAGATTTCAAAGATGATGAGCTCAAACATGGTGCAGGAAAATGCAAAAGTCACAGAGAAGATCACTTGTACAACATATTGTCGCACCTGTTAAAAGACAAGTAGAGGGTGGGGCTGGCTGTGGCGGAGCAGGTTAAAGCCCTGGCCCGCAGCATCCCAAATGGGTACTGGTTGGAGTCCTGGCTGCTCCACTTCCCATCCAGCTTCCTGCTAATGTGCCTGGAGAGCAACTGAAGGTTGGCCCAGGACCTTGAGCCCCTGATCCTATATGGGAGACCTGGAAGAAGTTCCTGGCTCCTGGTTCTGAATTGGCTCAGCGCTGAGGGTTGTGGCCATTTGGGGAGTGAATCAGTGGATGGAAGACCTCTCTCTATCTTCTACCTTTCTCTGTATCTCTGTCTTTCAATAAATCTTTAAAAACAAGACAAATAGAAGGCCAGTGTTGTGGCCTAATGGGTAAAGCCACCACCTGCGATGTTGGCATCCCATATGGACGCTGGTTTGATTCCTGGCTGCTCCACTTCTGATCCAGCTCTCTGTTAATATGCCTGAGAAAGCAGTGGAGGATGACCCAGGTCCTTGGAACCTTGCACTCACATGGGAGACCTGGATTGAGTTCTGGGCTCCTGGCTTCAGCTTGGTCCAGCTCCAACCGTTGCAGCCAGTTAGGGAAAGAACCAGCAGGTGGAAGATCTCTCTCCCTCCTGTCTTTCTCTATGTAACTCTTTTAAATAAATAAATCTTAAAAAAAAAAAAGCAATAAAAAATGGAGGGCCAGCGTTGTGGCATAGTAAGTTAAGCCTCTGCCTGTAGCACTAGCATCCCATAAGGGCGCCTGTTCAAGACCCGGTTGCTCTACTTCTGATCTAGTATCTCTGCTGATGGTCCCACTTCTGATCTAGCATCTGTGCTGATGGCCTGGAAAAGCAGTGGAAGATGGCCCAAGTACTTGGACTCTGCACCCACATGGGAGACCTTGAGGAAGCTCCTGGCTTTGGATGGGCCCAACTCTAGCCGTTGTGGCCATTTGGGGAGTGAACCAGTGGACAGAAGACCTCTCTCTCTCTGTGATTCTCTCTCTAAAATGAGCAAAACAATAATAATAAAAAAAAAAGACATATAGACTGGAAGTTAGTTCCTTGTTTGAAATATTGAATCAATAATCTGGTTCCAAGTCAGAAAATTTTTAAGAAATTCTCAAGGCATTGGAAACAAGGCCACCAACACAACTAGCTTGGAACTAAAGTAATGGATTGAAGTGGTGGCACTTTTAAATCATGGGTGACTACTACCAACACTGTCTTGTGGATGGAGAATTTAAAGCACAAGAAGATGAAATGACAGGTTAGAAGTAGCACTTGGAGAGGCTGGTGCTATGGCTTAGCAGGTAAAGCCAGCGCCTGCAATGCCATGCATCCCATATGGGCACAAGTTCGAGTCCCGGCTGCTCCACTTCCAATCCAGCTCTCTGCTATGGCCTGGGAAAGCAGTGGAAGATGGCCCAAATGCTTGGGCCCCTGCACCCACGTGGGAGACCCTGAAGAAACTCCTGCGGCCATTTGGGGAGAAACCAGACTCTCAGTCTGCTGAGTTCCTTCCCAAATGACCTCCATGGCCAGGACTAGGCCATGCTAAAATTGGGAGCTGGGAACTCAATCCAGTTCTTCCATGTGGGTGGCAGGGATCTAACCACTTGAGTGATTACTTGCTGCCTCTCAGGGTCTGCATCGGCAGGAATCTGGAACGAGAACTTGAACCCAGCCACTACAATATGGGACTTGAGCATCTTAACAGCTAAGCCAAATGCTTGGTCTTAAGGTGGGGAATCCAGGCTTAATATAAGAATCAGAGTTTTGGGATTTTGGTGTTAGTGTATAATGTAAGATTGGTTAATTCAGAACTTGACAAAAAATGAAAAGATTTTATAATAAATTTACTAAATAACCATCTTTTATTTAATGCATACTCTGGACTAATACATGCGACTTGCCTTTTTTTTTCCCCTCTTTGAAATCAATAAAACCTAATCATATTCTCCAATTTAATGATTACCCAGTAGTCATTTGACAAAACTCCTATCTTGTCAGTGAGCATAATCATTTTTTACTGGAGGCATTTTTTTTTTTTGGACAGGCAGAGTGGACAGTGAGAGAGAGAGAGACAGAGAGAAAGGTCTTCCTTTGCCGTTGGTTCACCCTCCAATGGCCGCCGCGGACGGCGCGCTGCAGCCAGCGCACCATGCTCATCCAATGGCAGGAGCCAGGTGCCAGGTGCTTTGCCTGGTCTCCCATGGGGTGCAGGGCCCAAGCACCTGGGCCATCCACTGCACTCCCAGGCCACAGCAGAGAGCTGGCCTGGAAGAGGGGCAACCGGGACAGAATCCGGCGCCCCAACCGGGACTAGAACCCAGTGTGCCGGCGCTGCAAGGCGGAGGATTAGCCTGTTGAGCCACGGCGCCGGCCGACATTTTTCTTGTTTCATATTAAAACAATCTAAATTCATAAAGTATAACACAATGATTTCATCTTACCTCATAGTCCTTAAACAATTGGCGCATGAAAAAAAGCCACCCAAATCCAAAAAAAAGTATCTGCAGGAGAAAAAAAGACAGAATGTCAAAATACATCTTTTGAGAAATGCCTTATAAGAAACTATTTTATGACTAAAGTCTGCTAATTAGAGTTAATTTATTTCAGAGATTAAATATGAGGTCTACTCACAACAGCTACTCATTAAAGTTCAAACATTGAAAACAGATGTTTAAATGCTCTTACATTTTTAAAATTATCCGTGCTACAGAACGTGTTTCTGGGGCTGGTGCTGTGGTGTAGTGGGTTAAGTAGCCACCTGTAACACCAGCATCTCATATGTGCACCAGTTCGAGACCTGGCTGCTCCACTTCCGATCCAGCTCCCTGCTAATGTGCCAGGGAATGCAGTAGAGGATGGCCCAAGTGCTTGGGCCCCTGCATCCACGTGGAGATCCGGAAGCTCCCGGCTCCAGACTGGCTCAGCTCTGGCACTTGTAGCCATTTGTGGAGTGAACCAACAGATGGAAAAACTCTCTTTCCTTCCCTCTCTCTGTAACTCTGCCTTTCAAACAAATAAATCTTTAAAAAACAAAATATGTTTCTAAGTTAGACAAACATGGAAGTACATACATATTTTCCCATAGTTTTGTAATAATCACTGTGAGTCACAGAAATTAGCAAATAAAAAAATGAGTCAATGAAACTTGTTACTTCTAAGTAATCCTTGTTTACAAGTATTTAAAAAATTGAAACCTCACAGGAAAAGAATTCAGTCAAAAAAATCAGGGAATAGTAGAAAGACTAATATTTTTCATTATGTGTTTCCTTCAGAGAGCTTTCTCAGCTTCTTCACCATCCTGCCTAATCTCTATAAAATGTTTTCTATCTTGGTGGAAAGCCAACAGATTGCAGGAACCACTTTTGTCAGTTTTGTTTCAAACTGGCATCACAGACAGTAGCCACATGACAGCTGACAAAGCTGGTTTGTTTTTCCACTAGCAAATAGAACCTTCTAACTATATACACACACATACACGCTGACATAACTCCTCTTTTCTTCTTCTATTTGCTGGGAACTGTAACTATGAATCAACTCTTTTATGCCTTTCTCCTGACTCTGAGAACAAGTGTTAACTCTTAAGCACTGTTTAGCACAAACCACTCCACCCCCCCACCCCTGCCTGTGCCTCCTGTCAAATTTACTTTCAGCCACATGGAGCTTTGGTTATTTCGGCATACATTACTGTGTACTAAAACCCCTGTAGATGCTGTCCTCTGACAAACTTCTCTCCAGTCCTTTCCCATTTATCCTACACGTCCTAACTTCTATGTTACTCCCTCTGGAAGGTTTCATTGTCTTCCCAAGCAAGAGAAATTGTTTTTTAAAATATATAATCCTACTGTACCTTGCACTTCCCTTGTCAATGCAAAAACACATTTGTAACAGCTAATTTAAATTTTTTAGACATTAGATTATAAGCTCTATTGTAATATTTGTATCCTCAGTACCCAGTGCAGTGCTTGGGTGAGCTTTCCATAAATGTTTGCAGAATGGCTAAAATGGTCTATAGTAAAAAATGGCTTATTTGTCAGCAATATTCAATCTCAAGTTTTTGTATTAACATCTATGTGGTATTAACTTCTATGTGCTGGGCTAGCTGAGAGAAAAGATGAAGAATACAGTCACTACCTTCAAGGAGCTCACAAATGGTGGTAAAGACACTAAATAATCACAATGTAATATGGATATGCAATGACTGAAATATGTACATGTTACAGTAAAAACAGTATCAGAGGGAGACTAAATCAATTTGTAGTGGGTTGTACAGATTTTCGGGAAGAGATAATATTTGAGCTGAAGGAGAATTTAAAAAATCTTATTTTGGCCGGCACCACAGCTCACTAAGCTAATCCTCTGCCTGCGGCGCAGGCACCCTGGGTTCTAGTCCCATTTGGGGTGCTGGATCCTGTCCTGGTTGCTCCTGTTCCAGGCCAGCTCTCTGCTGTGGCCCGGGAGGGCAGTGGAGGATGGCCCAAATGCTTGGGCCCTGCACCCCATGGGAGACCAGGAGAAGCACCTGGCTCCTGGCTTCGGATCAGCACAGTGCGTCAGCTGCAGCGGCCATTGGAGGGTGAACCAACGGTAAAGGAAGACCTTTCTTTTTATTTATTTATTTATTTTTTATTTTTTGACGGGCAGAGTGGAGAGTGAGAGAGAGAGACAGAGAGAAAGGTCTTCCTTTTGCCGTTGGTTCACCCTCCAATGGCTGCTGCAGACAGCGCCCTGCGGCCGGTGCACCGCGCTCATCTGATGGCAGGAGCCAGGTGCTAGGTGCTTTTTCCTGGTCTCCCATGGGGTGCAGGGCCCAAGCACTTGGGCCATCCTCCACTGCACTCCCGGGCCACAGCAGAGAGCTGGCCTGGAAGAGGGGCAACCGGGACAGAACCGGCGCCCCAATCAGGACTAGAACCTGGTGTGCTGGCGCCGCAAGGCGGAGGATTAGCCTGTTGAGCCACGGCACCGGCCAAGAAGACCTTTCTCTCTGTTTCTCTCTCACTGTCCACTCTGTCCAAAAAAAAAAAAACACTTCATAAACTTCATTTTTATTTGAAAGGTAGAGAGAACATAGAAACAGATAGAGATATTCTACCTACTGGTTCACTCCCCAAATGCTCACAATAGCCAGGGCTGAGCCAGGCCAAAAGCCAGGAGCCCAGAACTCAACAGGAGCATTTGCAGAGAGCTGGACTGAAAGCAGAGTAGCCCACACTCAAACCTAGGCACCCCCATGTGGGATGTAGGCCTTCCAAGCAGAGATCTAACCACCATACCAAATGAAAGTTTTAATGTGGCATTGAAAATCTGAATTGTAGGGGGCTAGAACTGTGGCATAACAGGTTAAGCCACCACCTTCAATGCTGGTATACCATATGGGTGCCAGTTAGAGTCCTGGATACTCCCCTTCCAATCTTGCTCCCTGCTAATGCACCTGGAAGGCAGCAGAAGATGGCCCAAGTGCTTGGGTGTCTGCTACCCAAGTGGGTGACCTGAAGAAGCTCCTGGCTTCAGCCTGGCCCAGCCCTGGCCATTGCAGTGGCCATTTTGGGGAGTGAACCAGAGGATGGGTGATCTCTCTCTCTCTTCCTAACTCTGTATTTCAAATAAATAAAATAAATCTTAAAAAAGAATCTGATTTGTGAGAAAAAAGTTGGGATTATGTGCATTTTTCAACAGAAGTTCTAAAATACTGATGACATACTTCCACTGTCCCTAAAATATTAAAAACCACTCTCTTAAAGGATAAATAAGAATTAGGCAGTAAAAGAAGTGGTGTGCGGTCGAAAAACAGCTTTCCAGACAGTAAAGAGCTTGAGTAAAGGCACAGGAATAAGAAATAGCAGATTACACACAGAGGACAATACACAATTTGCTGCAGCTGGAATATAAAATTCAAAGTAGTAGTTAAAAATATGACTAAAGATGAATAGACCACTGAGAGCCCTGAATGTCACCCAAACAATCTTGGATTCTAGTCTATAAGTGATGTGGGTCATATAAGTAGGGAAATAACATGGTCAGATCTGTCTTACATAGACCAGCATGAGGCTATTTGGAAGCCACATCTGAAGGAAACACTATAGCAGGAAGACAAACATTATCAGAGGATGTTGCAAAGGTCCAGATGAGAAAATATGGTCCTGAATTAAGACACTGGTGATAGAAGAGGAGGCAACAGATAAGAACTATTTAGAAGGTAAATGTAGCAGGGAAGTGTCAAGGACGAAGAGTCTGGAACAGGATGAAGAATGAAGCCACTCAATTAATGTAAAGAATATTAGAGAAGGAGGAGGGTTGGGAATGGGGATGGAAAATGGAGAAGAGTTCATTTTTAGATATATTAAAGACCTGACGAGGGGCAACACTGTCGCTCAATGGGTTAAACCACCACCTGCAGCACTGGCACGCAATTCTGGCTGCTCCACTTTTGATGCAGCTCCTGGCTGATGTGCCTGGGAAAGCAGTGGAAGATGGCCCAAGTGTTTGGGCCCCTGCACCCACGCGGGACATATGGATGAAATTCCTGGCTCCTAGTTTCAGCCTGGCTCAGTCCTGGCTGCTGCAGACATTTGGGAGTGAACCAGTGAATGGAGGATCTCTCTCCCCTTTTCTATAACTTTTTTCTGTAACAATTTTTAAAGATTTACTTGAAAGTCAGAGTTACACAGAGAGAGGAGGAGAGAGAGAAAGATCTTTCATCTGCTAGTTCATCCCTCAATTGGCTGCAACGGCCGGAGCTGTGCTGATCTGAAGCCAGGAGCCAGGTGCTTCTCCTGGTCTCCCATGCGGATGCAGGGGCCCAAGGACTTGGGCCATCCTCCACTGCTTTCCCAGGCCATACCAGAGAGTTGAAAAGGAAGTGGAGCAGCTGGGACACGAACTGGCGCCCATATGGGATGCAGGCACTGCAGGCACCGGTCCCTATAACTCTTTCAAATAAATAAATCAATCTTAAAAAAAAAAAAAGTTACTCTGGTAATAGTGAGAGAGGTAAGCTTGAAAAAAGGGGGCCTGAGTAGAGTGATGGAGAATCAAACTATGAGGAGAGAAACTATGAGAACAGGTAGCTGATTAGTCAAGAGAGTGATCCAATGGGCTGAGGGTTAAACTCATGGCACTGGTGACTTGCACAGCTGTGTGGTTTTCTACAGCAGCCTTCAGGCCCCTGCATTGGGAGTAGACAAACTATAACGGTAATCCTAATGTGGATTTTTAGATGAAGACAAAAGAACAAGAGGGATGAGAAAGTACTTCGGATCTATGAATCCTGATCAACTAGAAAAGAGCAAATAGATTAGGAGAAAATACGCCTAGACTATCAAGGAGACCATTTGGCTGTTATAAACATTTACCAGGAAACATTTAGATTCAGAGTTTAAAGAACATATTTATTTGAGGGATCTTCAAAAAGTTCACGGAATTGGGGCTAGCACTGTGGTATAGTGGGGCGGGCCACTGCTTGCGATGCTGGTTTCTCACATTGGAGCGCCAGTCTGACTTCTGGCTGCTTCGCTTCCAATCCAGCTTCCTGCTATTGTGCCTGCAAAGCAGTGGATGATGGTCCAAGTACTTGGGTGCCTGCCACCCAGGTGAGAGACCAGGATGAAGTTTCTGGCTCCTGATTTTGGCCTGGTCCAGCCCTGGCTGTTGCAGCCATTTCGGGGAGTGAACCAGCAGATGGAAGATCCATCTCTCTTATCTTTGTCACTCTATCTTTCAAACAGATAAATCTTTAAAAAACACCCCCAAACCCCAAAAAGTTCATTGAAAATGCAAAGTATTAAAAAAAAAACTATGCATTATTCTCATTTTTGTGTGCCAAAACAAACTTAATTCCACTTTCCATAAACTTTTTTTTTTTATTTGACAGGTAGAGATATAGACAGTGAGAAAGAGAGAGAGAGAAAGGTCTTCCTTCCATTGGTTCACTCCCCAAATGGCCGCTACGGCCAGCACTGTGTCGATCAGAAGCCAGGTGCTTCTTCCTAGTCTCCCATGTGGGTACAGGGCCCCAAGCACCTGGGCCATCCTCCACTGTCCTCCTAGGCCACAGCAGAGAGCTGGACTGGAAGAGGAACAACCAGAACTAGAACCTGGTGCCCATATGGGATGCCGGCACCGCAGGCGGAGGATTAACCAAGTAAGCCACAGCGCTGGCCTCCCCATAAACATTTTAAAGTACTCTCAAAACTGATGATACCTTGAGTGAAGGTGGAGAAGCTGGGCAATTAAGATAAGGAGTGGTGTGTATGATGTAGATAGACAATTAAAACAAAACAAAAACATCAGCAAGACAACCGGAAATGAAACTTTGGATGAAGAAGGGTAAAGAAGCAAAAATCTTAATTCTGACAAGATTATAGAGGAATTTAATATATATACAGAAAGAAATAGCAATTTTAAACAGGTTTGAAAATAACATAAGTCACACATCTTCTTACTCCAAAAATACAATACTTTTAGAATTGTACAGGGAACAGCCTCAACCTTGAGACTTAAAGTGTACTCTGGAACCGATAAGTCTTATGACTGTATGGTGGGTGGGCTCAAAATATACGAGTCAGATAACAGCTGCTTTTATGAAAATGACTTCTGGATTGAAAATTCTCTTTTGAATAACAATAATTTAAAAAAAGATGGTCATGGTGCTGGCACTGTGGCACAGCAGATAAAGCTGCTGCCTGCAGTGCTGGCATCCCATATGGGTGCTGGTTCGAGTCCTGGCTGCTCCACCTTTTTTTTTTTTTTTTTTTGACAGGAAGAGTGGACAGTGAGAGAGAGACAGAGAGAAAGGTCTTTTGCCGTTGGGTTGGTTCACCTTCCAAAGGCCACTGTGGCTGGCGCATTGCACTGATCCGAAGCCAGGAGCCAGGTGCTTCTCCTAGTCTCCCATGCGGGTGCAGGGCCCAGAGCCCAAGAACTTGGGCCATCCTCCACTGCACTCCCGGGCCATAGCAGAGAGCTGGCCTGGAAGAGGGGCAACCGGGACAGAACCGGCACCCCAACCAGGGCTAGAACCCGGTGTGCTGGCGCCACAGGCGGAGGATTAGCCTACTGAGCCACGGCGCCGGCTGCTGCTCCACTTTCCATCTAGCTCTCTGCTATGGCCTGGGAAAGCAGAAGAGTATGGCCCAAGTGCTTGGAGCCCTGTACCCGCATGGGAGACCTGGAAGAAGCTCCTGACTTGGATCGTCACAGCTCCAGCCGTTATGGCCATCTGGGGAGTGAACCAGAGGATGGAAGATCCCTCTCTCTGCCTCTCTCTGTAACTCTACCTTTCAAATAAATGAATAAATCTTAAAAAAAAAAAATTACATCTTTAAAAAAAAGACCACCATTAATAGGACAGTTATTAAACAGCTAACTGGAAAAGACTCCTTTCCTGGGTTATTTAGTCATCCTCGTATTCATTTACCAAATATTATTAGTGCCTAATATGTGCCAGATCCCAGGAATAGAGGGTGAGTATGGATTATAATCTCAAAGAGTTTATAATCTATGTAGGGGATAAAGTAACTGCAAAACACTGAGGTAGTGTCGCCACAAGGGAAGCAGGTGAAGGGTATTATGGAAGCATGCAGAGGGACATCTAGCACAGTCTGGTGGATGTCTCTTATATGTCCAAGCTTAGAGCTGAAGGCTAAACAGGGCTAGCTAAGGGAAAGAAAGGGGAGAGGGTTCCAGAAAGAGAGAACAGACGAAATCTAGAGACATGTTAGCATGGCCAGATTCGGGAACTAAAAGAAGCTTGGAAGTCTAAAGTGGAGTGAGGATATGCTGAGAACCAAGGCTGAAGGGCTTAAGATCCAGGTTCTCATAGCAAGTGGCCCTATAAGCCAAATTAAGTATTCAGAGCTCCACAAATGTTAACAGTTGGAAGCAATTACTTATTGGTGCTTGCACTTGAAGGTGGATACACAGCTGTGGCCAAACAGAGCTTCAAAAATAAAATCCATAAACAAATACATAAATGACAGCAGTGCTGTGACAAATGCTAGGAAGAAAAAAAATAGAGTAACAACGGAAGACACGGGAAGAGGCTCACTAAACGAAGCTGCTAGAGAGCAAGTGTCTTCTGTATGCTTGTACCTCAGAACTTTATATTGGCCCACAAATGTTTGTGGATTGTAAGAAAGAATGAGGGTAAATCGAGAAGCAACAATGGCCAATGTTCCGCAAAGAATGTTTGGCAAACAAGAGGCCAAAGGATGAGAGAGGTTACCTCACAAACGAAACCCTAAACCTTCAAGCACTGAAGGCAAATACTCCAGCACCCGGATTCGGGAGTTGACAATTAGCAGCAAAGCCCCCACGTGTCCCCAGTATCGCGCCCTGATTGGAGCGCCGCACAGGCCGCGCCCGCAACCACCCGCCTGCCCACGCCAAGGCTCGGTGGCATGGTCGGGAAGCCTCGGGGAGCTGGTGGGACCTCTGCCTTCTCGTGGCCCCGGCCCGTGCTGGGGCCAGCTGAACCTTCCCCCAAGAGGGGTCTGGAGAGCTCGGGGGTGGCGGCCGCAGGGCAGCCTCCGACAACCAGGGCGGAAGGAACCGGGCGCAGCAAATCCCACACCCCCTCCGTGCTCTGGGTACCGGTGTGGCGAGCACAAGCGAGACCCCCGGGCAGCCCGTACAGCCAAGGCCCGGGCAGGGCGATTCCGGAAAGGGAGGCTTACAGGTGCCGGGGCGGAGGGCGATGACGCACCTGGGAGGTAATCATAATGCTGGAGTCGATCAGGAAACTCATGGCGAAGCGTAAGGAGGGCTCATGCCTCCACTTACAACGCCCCAAGGCCACCGGCCCCTTCCCACAGGCGGCCTTCGCCCGGGGGCCGGCGCCCGGAAGAGCGGCTCTTCCGCCCTACGCCATCAAGCTGCGCCCCAGCCAGCCAATCAGCGGCAAGTTTCCGTGCTTCCCGCCTCAGGCCGGGAGTGGGCGGGGCGGAGCGCCTGGGCGGCTTTGGAGGTTCGCGGGCTAAGAGGGGAGAGCGGTTGTGATACTGGAACTGAACGTCCGAAAGCAGACGTAAAGCAACGTAGCTGCAGGAGGTGGGCCCTGAGAGCGAGCGTGTAGTTTTAAAGTGGTAATTCCATTTTGTAACTACACCTAGTAAGACGAAGTGAATAATGATTATGATAATAACTGAGGCCATGAGTTAAACGTTTCTTTCTAAATGTTACAATTTTTTTTTTAACTTGGCTGTATAAACACAATTGCTCAACTATAGGTGAAGGAAGACTGGAAAGGCAGGTAAGATTTTAGCAAATACAGCTAACCAAATACATTTCTTTTGTTAAAAAAGGTGTATTTTATGTATTTGAAAGGCGAGTTACAGAAAAGCAGAGGCAGAGAGAGAGACAGAGAGAGGTCTTCCATCATATGAGATAGCGAGAGAGAAGTCTTTCATCTTCTGAGAGAGAGGTATTTCATCTTCTGGTTCACTCCCCAAATGGCCGCAACGGCTGGACCTTCCAGGATCTGAAGCCAGATCTCTACCTCAGTTACCAACATCTAAAACAAATAGGGATACTGGGGCCAAAGCCGTGGTGCAGCGGGTTAAAGTCTCGGCCTGAAGTGCCGGCATCCCATATGGGCGCTGGTTCTAGTTCTGGCTGCTACACTTCTGAACCAGCTCTCTGCTATGGCCTGGGAAAGCAGTAGAAGATGGCCCAGGTCCTTGGGCCCCTGCACCTGCGTGAGAGACCCGGAAGAAGCTCCTGGCTTCTGGCTCCTGGCTTCAGATTGGCACAGCTCCAGCTGTTGCAGCCATCTGGGGAGTGAACCAGCAGAGGGAAGACCTCTCTCTCTCTCTCTCTCTCTCTCTCTCTCTCCTCTCTGTGTAACTCTGACTTGCAAGTAAATAAATAAATCTTTTAAAAAAAGATACTAACATTACCATATCTCATAAGGTATGAGGATAAAATAAGTAACACATAAAACCCTCAAATAAGTACTTTATATGCAACAGTTTCTACCCATTATCATTATTATCAGTTTACACTCACTTATTCTTCATTATTAATAAATTTAAGTATATATGAGGGCACTTCAAAGAGGTCATGGAAAATGAGATGAAAAGATTTTTATTTTAGTGCAAAAACTTTGCAAAAAGACTTAAATATTTCAAAGGCAGAGTTATAGAGAGAGGGAGGGACAGAGATATTTTCCATCTGCTGGTTCATTCCCCAAGTTTCAATTTATATATTCCATTTTAAATTTCATCTGTATATATTCTTCCTTTTTGTTCATAAGTTATATGGATCAAATTAATTCTGCATGATAATAATGCAAAAAATTGTAATATCATATATTTGAAATAGCGCCACTGAGTTTTTCCAAATATGGGAGACATACAAACAATCTTTCAATTCAATTTGAATAATTGGTAACTGTTATCGTTTGTGTAATAGTTTGGGTGTCACCCAAAGGCCAATATGTTAAGGTCTTGGTTCTCAGAGTCTTATGTTAATAATTTTAAATGGAATTCAATCCAATTATAGAATCTGAGGGTGGAGCCTTGGAAAGTGATGAGATTGGATTAGGTTGTTAGGGTGGGCACCCAGATTATCAAATCATGCTGGCTTTATAAAAACAGACCACATAGATGGTAGACTATGCTTTCTGGCCCGCGTGTGAGCTTCCTCTGCAGATGTTCCACCATCTACCACACTCAGACACCAGACCAATAGGTGTGCCTGGTCTTGGACTGTGAACCTTTAAAACTGTGAGGTAAAATTAATCTTTTTCCTTCATAAATATCTTCTTTCAGTTTTTATTATAGTGATGAAAATTTGACAGAGCAACCAGATATTTAATTTTTTTAAGATTTAGTTTCTTTGTATTTGAAAGGTAGAGTGACAGAGAGAGATCTTCTGTCTACTGGGTCACTCCCCAGATAGCCACAACAGCCAGGGTGAGGACAAGCTGAAGTCAGGAGCCAGGAACTCTCTCCTGGTCTCCAACATGAGCGGGAGCCCAAGTGTTTGGGCTATCTTCCACTGCCTTCCCAGGCTCATTAGCAAGGAGCTGATCAGAAGCAAAGTAGCCAGGACTTACCCAGCACTCCAATATGGATTGCTGTTCAGGTGCTTAGCCCACTAGACTACAACACCGGCCTTACCCTCCAAAGTAGGTAAAAGTGTGCATGTTCTTACTATAAGAGCTTCTCTGAGCTTCTAGTCTCCTGCCCTTTGGATCCAGAGAAGAAGGGGGGAGCAGAAAACTTTCCCTACCTCCTCATTGCTCCAGAACTAACTTTTTCTTCTTCTTCTTCTTTTTTTTTTAATTAAAGTTTTATTTATTTGAAAGTCAGAGTTACACAGAGAGAGAAGGAGAGGCAGAGAGAGAGAGGTCTTCTATCTGCTGGTTCACTCCCCAGTTGGCTAAAAGGCTGGAGCTCTGCCGATCCGAAGCCAGGAGCATCTTCTGGGTCTCCCACGTGGATGCAGGGGCCCAAGGGAAGTAGAGCAGCCAGGACTTGAACCAGCACCCATATGGGATGCTGGCACTGCAGGCGACGGCTTTATCTGCTACGCCATAGCGCCAGCCCCAGGACTGACTTCTTAGGATGACTAACAGAGGCACATTCACAAGTTTTAGAGAAGTCCTCACCTTCAGTCCTGGGCTGTTGTTTACTACCATGATTCTGCTAAGACAATTAGAAAGGAATGCAGTATAGTCATATTTCCAAAGTCTGGGATATTTGTTCTTATTCTTAGTTACCCTGATTCACACCTGCATCAGTGTACATACTTCTAGTTATCGGGGAAGTAAGCTACCCTTCAGTAGTAGAAATGAAGACACAAAACAAGGTGCAGGATTGAAGTGAAAGATCAGAGAATTTTATCAATATGAAGGCACCCAGAACCCAGAACATTTTATTAAGGAGATTATATGCCAAGAAGCAGGAATTTAGAGAAAACAGAGAGTGCAGTTTTATCTCTCAGCATGTTTAGAATGTTTTCTGAGACCACTTGCTGACATTATCATGGCTTGTCTGAACTCTGGGATCTCAGAAAAAAACTTATGCAAGGGCTGGAACAATCTGGCATTCCATTTCTTCAGGCGTAGACCAAGTACAAGGTGCCCTGTTGCTGATACCCAATCCCATATCTCCATTTTTGTTTTTCTGTAAGAAGTTGGTTGATGAACCAAATATGGGTTTGTCGTTGTTGTTGAGATAAAGCTTTCAATCCAGTTTCTCTGACCACACAAAAGGAAAAGAGAACAAGGATTAAAATAACTAGAATTTCAATTAATGAATGCCAGTTAGAAGAGAACCATGTCATTAAGGTCCAGCCAAGAAAGGTGAGATTGAAGATTTTGATATCATTGGGTATTCTGATATTTTTCAGCAGAGATTGTAAAGTTGGTTGTATGACAGTAGTGAGGGATTGACTATCCATGGTAACGTTGTCTTGGAGCCTTGTAGCTGTTGTTTGATCTGTTTCCAGGTATGAAGGGAATTATTCCAGGGAGTTTTAATAATGCAAATAGCCTTATGTTGCCAATCACATAGGAGATTTTCTTGTAATTTGAGCATTTGTACATGATCCCCTATATATTCCGTAGCAGACTCAGTTAATTGCAATTGCATTAGCATCTTCTTAGCAATATCAAATGGAATAGGAAGGGTTTTAGTTACGTTAACAATAGCATCAGTGACTTAAGAAGCCATCTAAACAGACTGGGTCCAGACAACCACAGCAGCAGTCACAGAGGTCATGATTAATTATGATTGATGCCATGATACTGCAATGAGCATTCCCAGAAAATGTGTTGTACATAAATTGGATAGGGCCTGCTATAACACTACTAAGGTATGATAGGCCTGCATTCTCAAGTGAGGTTAACTGATAACATTACAGAAGGTTTACATCAAAATGAGAGAACACTTACATGGGAATGTGAAGTGTCTAAGCAGCATATGAATAGTTTGAACGTGGAATGTGGAATAGGAACTGATTGTAAGTAATATAGACATTTCCAAGATGAAAGAAATACGGGTGTGGAGTTCAAATTCAAACTGGGTAAGATGCATTTATCATCATGAAGGGTAATAGAACTGTTAGAATGAGTTGAGTGGGCCAAAAGGAAAGATTGTGAAAAATCTGGCCCAACTGCCAAACTGGAGGGCCTGAAGAATTAAAGCAGGAAGGTTGAGGAGTAGAAAGGCCTCCTTCACAAGGAATACAGAATCATTACTTTTTACCCAAGAACACTGGGCTATCCCTTGAGTAGTATGAATTCCTGGAGTATAATTATGAGTTTTGTGAAGCCATGGGCTTGGATCCCAGTCTAACACAAAAAATAGACTCATTATACCCACATGAGTGGCCTATGGGACTACGACTCCATGCAAAGAACCTCCTGATAGGACTCACACAGTGTTGACAAATAGCACATAAAAAAAAGATTTATGCGGTGGGATTAACTGGTGGTTATGTTGCCATGCTTATAACTATCAGTGACAACCACGTTTATAGTATGATGCTCAAACTGAATCCATAATTGAGATTTAAGACAGAGGCAGAAAGGATCTATCCCTACACTTACGGGCAGGTGGAAGCATACTATGTCAGATTGGACAAAAACTCAGCATGTGTTTGTTGATTAGAACTAACAGGTTGGGGCTCTACACACCCTAAATAATTGGTATGGTTATTGAACACCAGAAAAAGGGGGGCTCCTTCCAAGTAACTGGTTCCCACAGAGGAATGGTCTGGAACAGGAGCCCAGTAAGTTGTGCAGGAGATAGCAGGGAAATATAGTGAAATGCATGAGATGACCGCTAACACGGTGAAGGAGGTGGTATAGGACTTTAGTCTCTTCCATCTTCTGTGGGACAGCAAATGCTTGATGGGAGAGCTTCTTCAGCCCCCCTGCCTCCTGCCCATCCCATATTCCTGGTGGTCATCTGAGTCTGAGGAAGGCCTGGAGAATGAATTGGGGGTGGGCTGGCTCTGGGAGACTGGCTTCATGGTCTGCTAGAGCTGAAGCTTCTGGAAGGGAGGATCCGGCGTCTTAGTCACCGATAAGGCTTTCTACACTGTGTAGAAAGCCACTGAGAAGAATCTTCCAACAACACACAACCATATCCTGGCCCCTCATTAACAGACACTAGTCCCTCCTCTTGACAACCCCCTCCCCCCCTAGGTTCTTGTCATAAAACCTGTGCACGAAGCTTTTCACAAGAGTTACGGCTCCCAAGTCTGTTGGCAGTGGTCAGATCATCAGGCCTAAATTGAAAAATTAAGAGACATCACCACTTTTGATGTAACTTGAGCCGGGGACTGTAGTCTCCTTCCAGTTGCTCCTTCTTTTTGTCTTTATTAGCAAAAGTTTGAGAGCTGAATGAGCTCTTCTAATGCTTCCTTGAGCTTGAGGATCATAGTGGAGGCCGGTGATGTGTTTGGTGCCCCAGAGTGCAAAACTGTTGAAAACGGATGCTGGTGTAAGCAGAGCCTTTTTTTTTTTTTTTTTTTTTAATTTTTGACAGGCAGAGTGGACAGTGAGAGAGAGAGAGACAGAGAGAAAGGTCTTCCTTTGCTGTTGGTTCACCCTCCAATGGCCGCCGTGGCCGGCGCGCTGCAGCCGGCACACCGCGCTCATCCGATGGCAGGAGCCAGGTGCCAGGTGCTTTTCCTGGTCTCCCATGGGGTGCAGGGCCCAAGCACTTGGGCCATCCTCCACTGCACTCCTGGGCCACAGCAGAGAGCTGGCCTGGAAGAGGGGCAACCGGGACAGAATCCAGTGCCCCAACTGGGACTAGAACCCGGTGTGCTGGCGCCGCAAGGCGGAGGATTAGCCTGTTGAGCCACAGCGCCGGCGCCTTTTTTTTTTTTTAAAGATTTATTTATTTATTTGCAAGTCAGAGTTACACAGAGAGAGGAGAGGCAGAGAGAGAGACAGAGAGAGAGAGAAAGAGAGAGAGAGAGAAAGATCTTCCATCCATTGGTTCACTCCCCAGTTGGCCTCAAGGGCCGGAGCTGAGGTGATCAGAAGCCAGGAGCCAGGAGTTTCTTCTGGGTCTCCCATGCAGGTGCAGGGGCCCAAGGACCTGGGCCATCTTCCACTGCTTTCCCAGGCTATAGAAGAGAGCTAGATTGAAAGTAGAGCAGCCGGATCTCGAACCAATGCCCCTTTGGGATACCGGCGCTTCAGGCCATGGTGTTAACATGCTGCACCACAGTGCCAAACCAGTCTTAATTTGTTGTGGAAATCCAAGAGAGGTGAATGCAGTGAGGCAAACGGTGGTGACATGAGCAGCAGTCTGACCCTTCAGAAGGGTGCCATGAAGTATCTTAGAATAAGTATCTATAGAGACGTGAATATAGGGCAGTGAGATCAAGAAGGGATATGTGCTGTTGGAACATGCTTGGTGAACTGGACCAACACAGAGGAGCTGAATGAACTGAGATTAGAATTAAAGAGAAAGACAAGTGGGACCAGGGGGTCAGGGCCACAAAGTACAAGAGTTCCGAATCAAAGCGACATCACATTTTTATTAGAAAAATGCACCCAAAGCCGGCGCCGTGGCTCAACAGGCTAATCCTCCGCCTTGCGGCGCCGGCACACCAGGTTCTAGTCCCGGTCGGGGCGCCGGATTCTGTCCCGGTTGCCCCTCTTCCAGGCCAGCCCTCTGCTGTGGCCCGGAGTGCAGAGGAGGATGGCCCAAGTGCTTGGGCCCTGCACCCCATGGGAGACCAGGAAAAGCACCTGGCTCCTGGCTCCTGCCATCGGACGAGCGTGGTGCGCCGGCCGCAGTGCGCCGACCGCGGCGGCCATTGGAGGGTGAACCAACGGCAAAGGAAGACCTTTCTCTCTGTCTCTCTCTCTCACTGTCCACTCTGCCTGTCAAAAAAAAAAAAAAAAAAAAAAGAAAAAAAAAAAAAGAAAAATGCACCCAAGCAAATCCACACAGCACGATGTTTCCTTGCTTAAAACAATGTCCTCATCAATAATAGTGCTATTGATACACCCAGAACTGCTTTCTGAAGAGGTTCTTATTTTCCCCCGTTAATGTTTCTCGATGTTTTTGGACTGGTGACAGAAGCAAAAGCACGTTGAACTTTTGACTCAGCCAGTGTTCCGGCTTCGTCTGACTGGTTTTCCAGTCTTAAAGGCACGTACTTTAACTTCTGCTAATACTCCATTGTATCAGACTCCAACAGTTCCCCCTTTTTTCTTTAAAGCAGTTTTAACTGTAAATAGAGCAGCCAAGTTCAACTGCCGCTGTTCCCATTGGTTTCTTCTTCTTGCTTGATGGAAGACTAGGCACAATAATAAGCAAACACAGATCAGTACAAATGCTAAAAAGAGCATCTGTCCACCCAAAGGCTTAATGAGTTTTAAAGGATTTAGATCAGTTATCCCAGCAAGCATCCCTTCTAGGACACCAGCACCCCCTATCATTGAGACCGGATTTGAAAACGTCTGCTCAATGTTATCATGCAACTGTTTCATCAGTGCAGTAGTATTGAGAGATCCCATTAGATGGTCTTTTATCAAGTCCCATGTTTCATTGCTATGATTGTACTTAAAGGGGGTGACACAGATAGTAGTATAATTCCAATCACATGGGGCTGCCCCGTGTCTTTACCACCATAAGTTGGTCTCCTAACCAGCTAACAGCTTGTTGTAAGTCAGCTAGCTCAGATAATATTTCTTTATCCAGTTGGCTTTGAGTGCTCCATAGATGACTGTCATTCTTATGCCAATCTTGCACAAAATGAGTAGTCTGTACACTCTGATGTAAGGAGACCCCAGCGGCTGCTGCTGTAGTCAAAATCATAATAAATCCAATAATAAGAGAAATGAGTATACCAATCATTCTCTTAGCTCTATGCAGTAATTTTGTAAGCACTTCTTTAACTGTATATAAAACAGCCGTCTGTTGCCATTCCCTATGTAATTGAGTAGGAATCCAGATAGACAATCGGCTTCTGAGAACATAAATGGAATCTTGACTATGATTAAAAGGAGTAGACCTGTTGAGACACATGAACAATCTTCCTACCAAACTGAAAGATGTATTTCCCAAGACATTTCCAATAAAGAAGACATAGGGGGGTCGTACGCAGGTGCGCACGAAGATGGTTGCATTTTTAGTGAGGGTCAATGTATAATTACCTGCGTGAGTATATTTGGCATTCCAGGCATGTAAAGGTCTTAATACTACAGGAATTTTCCGTATTTGGGATTGGCCTAGAGACCCTTCGAGAAATGGGAAAGGAGCAGCCATTCCCACGCCATGCCATTTAAAGCTCTCTTTTGCTGAAGTACTAATTGTGTTGCTATTGTCTTCAATTTGCCATTTGAGGGGGTGGTTATGGCTCCATGCTTGCCCTTTGGGGCCGATATCAATGACCCTTCCATAGGAGGTATTAAGTAGCACAAATGCTTCTCTCCCTTGGCATTTTTCCCATTGGATCCAATTTTCTCCGATACTTGATTTACGTACTTGACAAAAAGGCATAGAAGGATAAGAATAGTTGATTGTATGATTATAACTGTACTGAAAGGAATAAGCAGATAGCACATGTAATATTATAGGTTTTTGAGTACCATTAGAAGAAGCGGTCATCCAGGCTTGATAATTTAAACTTAAGCAATCTGAATTATTCCCAAAACATATAGGCAGACCCTGAGGCCAAACAGTAGCGTTAAAGGGCATTCCTTCTTCGCTCACATGCTCCGGTCCTTTGGGATCCCATGGACCAGGCAACCAAGATGTTTCATTCACAAACAGTAAAGGAGAGGGTTCATGCCAATGTACAAATTGCAATAAAGGAGGGTTTGGTACAAAAGTCCAATATACATGATTGCCAGCAACACTTACACTCATTTCAACCACGGCTAGCATTGCTAAACACATGGTAACAGCAGTCTTGGGTTTTCCCGTCCTAACAAAGATTTTATCGGCTTCCTGGTTCAGCTTCTTCAGTTGTCCCCAAGTCGGGGGCTGAGCCTGTCTGGTTCTCAGTGTGGGGCTGACAGCCATCCTCAGAGTCAGATTCCTCATTTCTTCCACTGGTGGGTCACAATCGCATCGCACCCGTTTCGCCGTATCCAGGCTTCCCCAGTCTGGAAGGTAACCACTGGTGTCTCTCCTGAGGAAACACAAGCATATCCTCGCTCCCATGTTCCCACTTCTCCCTTTTTCCATTCTTTCATTTCACCCTTCCACCACTCAGCTTGCCTACACACAGGTCTCTTGTTGGCCCAGTGGTTTTCAGTAGCTCTGACACTGTGAAGATCATCTTTTAAACTTAGAAAATTCAGAGTAAATAATGCTTGATCTCTTCCCCCTTTTTGTCTGAATAATTGTTGTTTTAATGTTAACTGTGATCTTTCAATAATAGCTTGTCCCTGGGGGTTAATGGAATAGCATTAATATGTTTAATCTTCCACTGTTGAAAAAAGCATCGAAGGGCAGAAAGTGTATAGGCAGGACCATTATCTGTTTTCATTTCTTTAGTTAATCCCATTACAAAAAAGCAAGACAACACATGAGGCTTTTTGTTTTTTTGTTTTTTTTTTTTTTTGTTTTGACAGGCAGAGTGGACAGTGAGAGAGAGAGACAGAAAGAAAGGTCTTCCTTTACCGTTGGTTCACCCTCCAATGGCTGCTGCCGGTGGCAGCTGCCGCCGGCGTGCTGCTGCTGGCGCACCGTGCTGATCCAAAGCCAGGATCTAGTTACTTCCTTTGGTCTCCCATGTGGGTACAGGGCCCAAGCACTTGGGCCATCCTCCACTGCACTCCGGGCCACAGCAGAGAGCTGGACTGGAAGAGGGGCAACCGGGATAGAATCTGTTGCCCCGACTGGGACCAGAACCGGTGTGCTGGCGCCGCAGGTGGAGGATTAGCCTATTGAGCCGTGGCGCCAGCCCACATGAGTTTTAATATGAGTAACTTTTTCCCCAGCCAGAGGAGTAGCTGCAGAAACCCTGAATATGGGCCGGCGCCGTGGCTCAACAGGCTAATCCTCCGCCTTGCGGCGCCGGCACACCGAGTTCTAGTCCCGGTCGGGGCACCGGATTCTGTCCCGGTTGCCCCTCTTCCAGGCCAGCCCTCTGCTGTGGCCCAGGAGTGCAGTGGAGGATGGCCCAGGTGCTTGGGCCCTGCACCCCATGAGGAGACCAGGAAAAGCACCTAGTACCTGGCTCCTGCCATCGGACGAGCGCGGTGCGCCGGACGCAGCGCGCCGACCGCGGCGGCCATTGGAGGGTGAACCAACGGCAAAGGAAGACCTTTCTCTCTGTCTCTCTCTCTCACTGTCCACTCTGCCTGTAAAAAAAAAAAAAAAAAGAAAAAAAAAAAAAAGAAACCCTGAATATGTATCTATAGTAACATGTTCAAAAGCCAGTGTACCAAACATTGGTATATGAGTAACATCCATTGCCATAAATCATTAGCTTGAAGTCTCCTTGGGTCTATTCCCTCTGAGTATGAGGGAATTGTTATGAAGCACAGGAATTACATTGTTTAATAATTCCTTTATCTTGTTTTCTCATTAAATCAAGTTTTTTTTTTTCTGTAAAATCCTAGAATTACAGTGAGTTAAGGCGTGCCAACAAAAATCATCTGGTAATAAAATGGCCCCTGAACTACCAACCTGAGCATTGCCAGAGACCATAGCTTGGGGTAGCTGAGTATGTGCCCTAGTGTGTGTAATAGAAAGAGGATTAGTTCTAGCTCTCAATGAGCATCTGCTAATAAACTTATACTAATGGAATCTTCTAAAAGGTGGGCAGCAGTTTTTAAAAATGACAGAATTCGACAAATATATTGAGAATCACTCATAGTATTTAATGGCTCTTGAAGTATAGTAAGTAGTAGTTTTACAGCATATTACTTTCCCTGTTGTGCAGACTTGTAAAATGTTGAGATACCTTTTTTGGTAGGTCCTCAATAAACAGCTTTACCGTTACTGCTTCCATCAGTATAATTAGCTGTGTCATCTAAGGGAGTGTGTTTGATTATTTTTTGCAGTATCCCATGAGTTTCTTCAAGGAAGGTAAAAAGTTTGGATTTAGGATAAGGACAATCTAAGATTCTTAAGTAATGAGAGATCAAATCATCAAATTATATTTTCAATAAAAGCATTGTCAATGTGTCTCTTAGAAAGAGGAAGAAAAAGTATATGGGGATCAAAACCTATGAGCATCTTTAGTCTTGTTCTTCCCTTATGAATACTTTGATTAAATAAGTCTCTAATTTCTTTTGCTGAGCATTTTGTAAAAATATCCAATCAATCCATTTATCTTCATCTTGTGATATAGAAAGCTGCTAGAGACTGTATAATGAGGAAAAGTATAGGGTGATGAGGAGGCTGGTATCAGTTTGGTGAGGTTGGCATAATGAACATGACTTTGTATGCATTCAAGTTTCTGAACAGCTTTAGGAGTTAAGTGACATGGACTAAAATAATCACCATTTAGAATGTTAGATAAATTGGAGAGGGCATATGTGGGAATCCCCAGTGATGGTTGAAGCCAGTTTATGTCACCTAGCAATTTTTGAAAATCATTGAGAGTATTTTAAAAAATCTCTTCATATTTGTAAATTTGAGGAGCCATTTGATTATTTATAATCTTGGTACCTAAGTATGAATAAGGAAGTTGAGACTGAACTTTATCAGGAGATATAACTGATCCAACCTGAGACAGATACTCTTGGAGTTGATTAAATAATAGCTATAGCTCATTCTCAGAGAGGGCAGATATGAGGATGTCAAACATGTATTGGATAATATAAACACAAGGGAAAATTTTCTAAACGGGGCTAACTTGAGCAACAAAAGATTGACATATAATAGGGATATTAAGCATTCCTTGCAGTCAGAACTTCCACTGGAATCTATCTGTAGGATCTCTCAATATATTAACAGAGGGTATAGGAAAAGAAAATTTTTCTCTATCTTTTCAGCTCAGGATATAGTTAAAAAACAATCCTTAAAGTGAATACCAAGTAAAGGCCAGTCTTGGGGTATCATAGCAGGATAGAGGTCCCGGCTGTAATGAACCTATAGGCTAAACAGCAGCATTATTTTCCTCAAATCATTTAACATTCACTGTTTTCTTGATTTCCCTTTAATTACAAAATAGGAGAATTTCAGGGACTTGTGGATGGTTCAGTATGTCCTGCTAATAATTGTGTTTGAGTTAATTGTTTAAGAGCATCCAACTTTCTTTAACTGGGGCCATAAATCTCCCAAATGGGGGTTTGATCAATCATTTTATGTCATGGGTCGTGGATGTACAACAACAGCCCCAGTTGGATACTGAGATACTTGGATACTGAGACGCTGGTGTCTGGGTTGAGGTTTACGTTGGACACTTTCCATTGTCCCCTGCTCCTTTTTCCTAACCCTTTCTATGGATCATAACTCAAATTCACATATTTTTCACAGAAGGGGATATTTGAGGAATATGTAGGAAAGCTCCCCACTGACTAAGTAAATCTCGTCCCCAGAGATTTAAGGCCATGTCTAATATGTAAGGCTGTATTGTACCTTGTTGTCCATCAGGCCCTTGACAATTCAGAATAAATTGACTTTGATGGACTTTATCAACGGAGCCAACGCCGGACAAAGATGTGGCTGTAGACTTCAAAGGCCAAGCAGAGGGCCACTGTTTCCTCGCAATGACGGAAACATCAGCTCCAGTATCAATTAATCCCAAGAAAGATTTTCCATTAATTATTAAAGAGCAAGTGGGTCTGTCAGGCTGAATGACAGTGTTATACCAGATTTGGCTGTTGGTGCTACCAAAGCCACCAGTCCTCTGATGTGGAGAGGAATTCATCTTTACATAGGGCAGTGATAGTAGCTGAGCTATGCGATCTGGAGACCATGATTTGAATGTGTCCTTGATAATCCTCATCAACAACCCCTAGATGAACTTTGACTCCTTTGAGGGTACAGCTGCTTCGTCCAATTATCAGGCCCACGGTTCCCTTTGGAATGGGGCCATAGACTCCTGTAGGAAGTTTTTGAACCCCAGCAGCAGGGGTAAGCAAAACATTCTCAGCTATACTTAAATCAAGGGCCGCACTTCCTGAGGTTGCAGGGTAGAGATCGGAGACCATTCGCAGCCTGGCTGGTTGTGTGTCTGGCTGGGACATTGCTGAATGAGCCTCGTATTGTGTTTGTTGGACCCCGAGGCTGGGCCCTGTTTCCCGTTTCCCGACGGTGCTCCATTGCCCTCTCTATCAAATTTAGAATGCCACTGATTCGCCCAAGGTTTTCCTTTTTTGCTCTGGGGACCAATTCCTGGGACAAGATTTTGAGAATTATAACCAGAACTAGTGCCTGGATCATGGTCCAAAGAATGAGGATTACTAAGTGGTTTTTCAGACCGACAGTCTTTTTTCATATGTCCAGGTTTTCCACAGCGAAAGCAATTTCCTTTAACTTTCCCTGAATTTAAATTTTTAAGAGCAGCAGCCAATAGGTTTGCGTTATATGTGGGGGATCCCACATCACGACAAGTTCTGATATAGTCCTCCAAGTTTCCATTATTCAGCTTAATGGGAAGCAGGGCTCTTTGACACTCATTATTCACATTTTCAAAGGCCAACATTCGTAACAATATTAGTCTTAGACCTGGTTCATTCACTGTTCTTATTAGGTTATCATTCAGTCGCTCAATAAACTCCTCGTAAGGTTCATTTAACCCTTGTTTAACTTGAGCGACAGGAGGAATAGTTTCTCCAGAAGGGATAATCTTATCTCAAGCCTTTAAACAACACATCGAAGCTGGTCCATAGCTTGCAGGGTAAATTGCCGTTGAACGTGAAAGCCAACCCATTGTCCTGTGCCTGTGAGCTGTTCAGCAGTAATGGGGACGGGAGGATCAGCTGCTTGGTTTCTCATCTCTTGCTGTCTTGCTGCATCAGCCCACCATGTCTTAAACTGCAAAAATTCTGAGGATAAACAAGTCCTACTTAGCACGTCCCAATCCATTGGGATGAAGTTCTCATTTATCACTAATGCTTCTAAAAATTCTCTTGTATAAGGAGACCGTAAACCATAAAGACTGATAGCCCGTTTCAATTGCTTCATTATATCAAAATTTAATTCTTTATAAACATAATGCTGTCCTCCTTCAGGAAACTCAGGGATCTCATCAGGGCCAAAAGAGGTCACAGTCACAGGGGCGACCAAAGGCCTCACCCCATAGGCCTCCATGTCCCCGCTCCACTGAGCTTGTCGGATGCCTTTCAGCAAAGCACTCTGGTGGAATCTACCATTGCAGTCAAAAGCAGGATGAGCAGGGGCGGTTGGGGCAGGTTTCTCCTGCTCAGGGTGAGATAAGTTCATTACTGCTAGAGGAGGAGAGGGCAGTCCTTTTAGCTGTCTCACTGACCCAGAACTTTTAGATCGGGGAGGGGGACGGTCCTTGAATCTCTCACACCCACCCTGGTCCTCAGCCTCACTCTGCTTTTCTGACTCAGAGGAAGTCACCTCCTCACCTTGCAAGGGCTCCAAAGCCAAGCTGATCAGATTACACAAAGACCACAGGGACAAGGGAATAAATTCTCCCTGCTGGTGAGCAACCCGCAAACATCTAACCACCTCATGCCACTGTTGTAAGTCAACTGTTCCCTGAGCTGGGAACCAATAGCAATGCTTTTCAACAAAAGTAAAGAGCTCTCGAAAAGTCTGAGTTTTGACTTTCACTCCTGACGCTTTCAGCAAGGTTTTCAGCAACTTGATATACTCAGAATTTTTACTTTCACCTTGTCCCATGTCACTCTGGCCGTTCGGCAGCTTTCCCCACCGGAAAGGGCTTAACCTTGGGCTTCACTGGGCAGTCGCGATTCCTTTCCCTGTGTCCGGTCCCTGCTCGCGTGCCACTTGCTGGAACGTCTTTGGTGAATGGGGCTGGCAGACACAGAGGAGCTGAAAGAATTGAGGAAAGAATTAAAGCAAGAAAGAGAAGTGGAACCAGATGGCCCAAGGCCACAAGGCACAAGAGCCTCGAGAGAAAGCCCCATCTCATTTTTGTTAAAAATACCTGCACCCAAGCACATGCACACAGCATGATATTTCCTTGCCTAAACCAATGTGCTCAACAACAGCAGTGCTGTGGCTGCATCCAGAACCACTACAAGGGGTTCTTGTTTTCCCTATATGTGTTTCTTGAAATGTTTTTGGACAGAAGGAAAAACACGTGGAGCTTTTGACTCGGCAGTGTTCTGGCTTTGTTTCACTGTTTTTCCAGTCTTCAAGGCACCTACTTTAACTTCTGCTAATATTCCATTTGTATCAGATCCTGCAATGTTTGCATCCATCTGCCAAGTTTGATTGGGCTGAAGCCCTTGGGGATTGACCCCCTGAGGAGGAATTTGTGGTCCCAAAGATTGATAGCTGTGCAAGAGGCCACAATTGGTGGGACCTCCTGGTGAGTTCAGGAGAAGGCTCAGACAGCATTAAGGCTCTGGCATTTTGATGTAAGAGCTCTTGAGAAGTACAAACTGTTAAAATTGAGAGAGGGCCACAAGGCAATCAGCAGCATTGCTGCCTTCAGGTATAGGGCCAGGAACCCAGAGTATGGCCAAAGGTGAGTAATAAAGACCGGGCAACTTCGTGTACGTATCTGATGTTGGACTTCTGTAAATAAAGTAAAATATCAAGTGGGGTAGTGGCCTGAATATAAGCTGTGTCTAACACATTAAACTGTAAAATAGCATACCGGGAATCACTAGCAGTAAGAGGCTCATTTGGAAAAATAGCCAATGTGAGTTTTAATGCTCCTAATTCCATCTTTTGTGTGGAGGAATATCCTTATATCACAAGGGAAACAGGGCCAGAGACCAGGGAAGCTTTTCCTGTAGGGCTCAACTGCTGGTGAAGACTGTGTGTGCTCCAGGGGTAGGTTGTCATTTTAGAATACATGGGAGAGGAGCCCGCACTTTGGCATAGCTGGTAGGGCCACTGCCTGCAGTGCTAGCCTCCCATATTGGCACTTCTTCAAATGCTGGCTGCTCCACTTCCGATCCAGATCCCTGCTAATGCACCTGGAAAAGCAGCAGCAGATTGTCCAGATCCTTGGACCCTGAACCAATGTGTGAGACTCAGAGGAAGCTCTCTGCTCCTGGCTCCAAATTGGCTCAGCTCTGGCCAATATGGCCTTTTAGGGAGTGAACCAGTGGAAGGAAGATCTCTCTCTCTCCCTGTCCTTCTGTAACTCAGCCTTTCACACAAATAAAGAAATCTTTAAAAAAATAAAAATGAAAATAAAAGACTACCTGGGAGAATGACCAGGGCATTGATGGAACAAAGACACAGGCCTCAGGCATTTAGGTTTCTTGTAACCCCTGCCTTCTTTGAAGAGATCAGTACCATCTCACAGCCTGAATGTTCTCCACCCCACACCTGCATTCTCCCCCAGGTTTGGAAGCCAATGGGCCAAACCTGAAGAGTAGTGTGGAGAAGTTCAGCTCCTCCTACTGCCCCCTGATCCCACTGCTGGCCCACCTAAGATATAAAAGGGCCCAGCCTGCTGGGGTGAGGCCTCTGCCATGTGTTTGGTTCCTGTGCATGATGGCAGTCGGTGGACTGCTGCGTATTTATTTTCTCTCAATAAATTCAGTCTGGCTGTGAGTTCATATTCTGTCTCCTCTGTGTTCTGCACCCATTTTCCTTACATTTTGGTACCGAGGTGAGGAAGCACCAATCTGCCCCTCTTTTCCTAACAGCTGTGCTATAGGGAAGAAAGAAGTTTATCAGATAGCCACGGACAACTCAACAGTCCAGCAAACTCTGCCAATGCAATTTGCATGTAAGTAGTGGAGTGTAAATGATTTTGAAGGAATGATAATCAAAAGGAACATGAATGACAGCAGGATCATCCTATATGTTGTTGACAGCATCAGAGACTTATCACTTTGGCTAATTACTCAGGGTAAGAGATTGGAGCCTTTTTCTACTATGACTAAGAGAATCCTACTCTAGAATATCTAAAAGGTGTCTCATTGACCCAGAATGGCAGTGTGAAGAAAGGGGTGGGAAGGAGGAACAAACATAGGGGAAGAGAAGGATTAACAGAAGAAACCTGTTGTGTATTAATAGCTTGTTCAATAAATGGAGCTTGTCCATTGCCCAAGGGTACATGTTCAGGAAGCAGAGATCAGGATCCTCCTGCAATTTCTAAAATAAATCTGTAATTGATGAGTGGGAATCCCAGTAACAGGGCAAGTTGAATTGATAATTTTTGAAAATCATTCAGAGTGCAGACTTTGGCAAGACAAATCTGGGCTGAATGCTAGGCAAAGGGATTGACTAACAAAGATAAGTCCAAGGGGACTAAAACTGCATCTTTTCTTCCATGAGGACAGCACCGTACCAAGGGATGGTCAATTGAGAAAAGGTAAAAAGTTGAAATAGATCACTGCCTTTAAGGGTGGAGAGCAAGTCGTCATCCCAGTGGTGACAGATTTGGCTTTTGAAATATTTTGTTGAGCAGACAAAAAGCTTGACTAATACACTATTGAGAAATAGCAGGACTCTTTAAGATCCCCTGAGGTAACAGCTTCCACTGACAGTGTGTGCTGGGTGCAGAATTATTAACGGAGGACAGGTAAATTCATACATTTCACCGTTATCTGTGTGTAAAGGACTGTGCAAAACCATCTTTTAGATCAATAACTATTAGGGGCTGATCCTGAGAAAGCAGAGCAGGAGATAGCAAGCTAGGCTACAAAGCACCCACAGGTTTTAACACAGTGTTAATGGCCCTAAGGTCTTGCAAAAGCCTGCACTTCCCTGATTTTTCTTAGGGATTACAAAAATAGGGGAGCTCCAGAAGCTATTGGTAGGTTCAATGTGCCCTTTATCTTTATCAAGTTGTTCTTGTACCAATTCTTGTGCCTGCAGTAGTTTCCCGTGTAGGGGCTCTCTCCAAATGGGCTGCGAGATCTTCCATTTTAAGGGCAAAGGAGGTATTACAGTAACCCTGTGGAAAAAGGTGATGGGGAGGTCGCAAGCACCAATCCCCACTGGACAAGCAGATCTCAACCCAGAGATTGATAGGAAAGGGAGTGACGAAAAGCTGAATCTGGGCCTTTAGGTCATCCGGGTCTTTTGTGGTAAGAATTCAGTGCTTTGCCAGACTTGATTGCATTGGGCCAGTCCCTAGTAACTGGTTACTGGATGGCTGTTGAAGCCATCTTTCAGGCCACAGATGTTGAGTTATGACAGTAATATCTGCTTCAAAAGGCCAACAAAATCCTTTCCCTTAACCCAGACTTGATGACTGGGCCACTAGTTACTAAGCTGCCAAACCAAAATGTGTCCCTCTCCCTGACTGACGCAAAGCCCAGTGCTCTATGATGGTTTTCAGAAGCCTGCAGAACCCAGTAGGGCATCAACAAAGGTTGTGCCACGCAGGGTCCAGGGGATAAGGTGTGCATTCCTTGGGCACTCATGAGAGCCTGTGAATGTCTGTGATAGTATGGGTGCCAGCACCGTTCTCCCTAACACTTTTCCTAAGTTCTTTGTACACTTCATAAGGGACCAGTTGGTGAATTCTTTGGTTGTTTTTATTAACGGCCACTGGACAAGTGAAAAGCTCTCCAGTTGAGGCAGCCTGACGTATGATTGCCCCATGACAGGTTCCCCCACTGGACAGGGTGGTGGCGGTGGCCATGCTTTATCCTCGGATGGGGCCAGCAGCCGACGTCCCCGGTAGTCACCAGGGGAAGGGTTGGCAGAAGCGTGGAGGTGGCTGCATTCACGTTGATCTTGGTTATGGGGTAATAAAGCACTGTGAACTAAACCCCAGATTACTAAGCTCACCACAGGTACTGTTTTCTTTCTCATGGGCCCACCCAGTTCTTCCCCACTGTCCCACACTTCAAGATACACGTCCCATACCCTGGAAACCCTGGTCATTCTCAACCACAGCCTGGAGTATTGTCACTAACTGCTCATCAGCACCTTCACTCCTGAAAGTTCAATATACACTTTATCACCGTTAGATGCTCTCTCTGCTCAGCGGAGAGTGACCGCCCCACTGCTACCCTGGCGAGCGTTTCCCCGAAAGTACAGAATTCCCTGTCTTACCGGCTGCCCCGGAGCTCCCTCAATGCTCTTTCCGTTTCAAGCCGTCAGTCCTCTCAGCACTCCTTCTGGTCCGGACCTAGCCCCACGCTGGCTGTCACTTGCCAGAGACGTCCAGCTCCCTCTCGGCCGAGGGAATGCAGACACAAGTCAAGGTGCAGGACTGGAGCGGAGCGTCAGAGGACTTCATCGATGTGGAGCAAAGTCAGCCAGACCCCAGAGCATTTTATTAGGGAGGTAATGTGCAAGAAGCAGGAACTTTGAGCAAGAGGAAGTGTAATTTTATCTCCCGGCATGTCCAGAACGCTCCCTGAGACCATTTGCTGATGTTATCATGGCTTGTCTGAATCCGGTGTCTCAGTAGAAACTTCTGCAAGGTTTGGGAAAATTTGCTTTCTGCGTTTTTGACCCCAGGTCATGACATTCTTTTTCCTCCAGCATAGCCCAGGCGCAAGTTATGCTGATGCTGACGACTATTCAGGCCACCCCTGGGCCTTTTCATTTTGCAAAAATGATCCGTGTTAGTGCAAAGGCACTGAAAAGTTATGTCCTCCAAAATGCATGCACTGAAGCTCTCAGCACCACTGTGATGGTATTTGGAGATGGGGCCTCTGGGAGGTAACCAGGTTTAGATGAGGTCCTAGGGTGTGGTAAGTGCCTTTATAAGGAGGTTACAGCAGCGTAGCACTCCTTTCGCTGTTTCTCCCTACTCTGTGAGGACACAGTAAGAAGCCAGCTGTTCGTGAACCAGGAGCAGGGCCCTTACCAAGAAGTGCTGGCGTTTGGATCTTGGACTTCTAGCATCGGGACCTGTGAGAAATAAGCGTTTGTTTTTTGAGCCACTGTATTTATGGTACCTTGTCCTAGTAACTTGGACTGACAATGAGCATAATAGCCTTTCGTATACTTTTCACTCGGAAAGACTTCTTGCACTTTTTCTTATGCCAAAAACTTTACATTTTACTTGACTCAAAATTATTCCATCATATGGTTTTGCCATTTTTGTTTAACCAATATGTTTTTAAAATTTATTTTATTTATTTGAAAGCTAGAGTAACAAAGAGAGAGAGAGAGAAAGAGATATCTTCCCATCAGCTGGTTCACTCTCCCAATGGCCACAACAGCCATGATGGAGCCAGTCTGATGAAGTCCGGATTCAGGAACTTCTTCCAGGTTTCCCTTATGGAAACAGGGGCCCAAGGACTTGGGACATCTTCAGCTTCTTTCCCAGGAGCATTAGCAGGAAGCTGGACTGGAAGTAGAGCAGCAGCCCGGATTTGAACCAGCACCCATGTGGGATGCTGGTGTCACAAGTGGTTGCCTTAGGCCAGCGCCGCAGCTCAGTAGGCTAATCCTCTGCCTGCAGCGCCCGCACTCCAGGTTCTAGTCCTGATCGGGGCGCCGGATTCTGTCCCGGTTGCCCCTCTTCCAGTCCAGCTCTCTGCTGTGGCCCAGGAGTTCAGTGGAAGATGGCCCAAGGAGTTGGGCCCTGCACCTGCATGGGAGACCAGGAGAAGCACCCTGGCTCCTGGCTTCAGATCAGCGCAGTGCGCCGGCTGCAGTGGCCATTAGGGGGTGAACCAATGGTAAAGGAAGACCTTTCTCTCTGTCTCTCTCTCACTGTCACTCTGCCTGTCTAAAACAAAACAAAACAAAACAAAAAACAAGTGGTGGCTTTACTTGCTGTTTCACAATGCCTATCCCTACTTTTCTAAATTCTTTTAAGACATATTCTTTTCTTTTGGCTTGTGTGTGTCATGGATTATATTTTTCATTCCAGAAGCATTTGCAAATATCTTGCATTTTGACAGTGTCTTTCCATTTCCTTATTCAGGAATGAAATTTGGTTTGTTTTGGAGTTCTTGTGTTAAATGTTTCAACCTCAGTATTCTATAGAAATTCTCTTGTTTTATGAAATTTAATGAGCTATGGAGGATGATACCAGCTGCATACTTTCTCCCTTTGTGGGTAACTTGATAGACGTCTTGTTCACACAGAGTTGGTGTTGTAAGCACAACCTCCACAGTGACAGCCATGAGTTTTTTTCTTCTTGGCCTCCTCTCAACCTCTTTCTTCTTTTTGACCATGACCAACAGTGGTCTTGGAGGGAAAGAGAGAATCTGTCCTTTGTCTTCCTTCAGATCAAGTGTACAAAATCGTTCCTTAAATCTCCATATCCTAGTTGAGTCTAAGGTGCATTATTTAATAATAAGACTATGCAAATTATAATTAAATCACATAAGACAGTATGTATAATGGTGATGATAGCTGATAGTGGTTGCTATGTGCTAAGCACACTCAAAGTTAAGGGGTGGAGGGACAGAAAGAGACAAAGAGAAAGAGAGAGAGATATCTTCCATCTGCTGGTTCACTTCCTGGATGTCCACAATGGTCATGCTGGTCCAGGCCAAAACTAGGAGCCAGGAGCTTCATCCAGGTCTCACACATGAGTAGCAGGGGCCCAAGCATTTTGGCCATCTTTGGCTGCCCTCCAAGACCCATTAGCAAGGAGCTGGATTGGGGCATCCAGGTCTTGAACTAGCACTGCAGGTGGCCGCTTAACCCACTGCACCATAGCACCAGCCCTGAATCATTTCTTTTTCAAGATTTTCTATTCTCTTCAAAGGAAGCCTCACCTCCTCCTGGCAGGGGTGTGGCCCTAACCTGTGTTCTCAAGTAGACAAGAATGTGAAAGCATAACTGTTCAATAGCAGTACACAGATCATAGTAGGGGTTGTTGTCTTATAGTTCTAAGTTGGAGAATAATGTCTTTATATTTGCAAATGAAGATTTATCTAGATTTCCTAAGATAAATAGTGAATTCCTTGCAATGTACAATTCTGGGCCTTTGATCAGCTCTGGGAAACTTCCTATTTTATCTCTGTGCTGTGTCTCTCTCATCCTCTTTATAGTAGCATCAGTATCTGTATGTTGAGGTGTTTTTTTTTTTAATTTCTAGGATTTATTTATTTATTTGAAAGGCAGAATTACACAGAGGTAGAGAGAGAGAGAGAGAGAGAGAGAGAGAGAGAGAACTTCCATCCACTGATTCATTCCCCAGATGACCTCAGTGGCAGAGCTGGGCCGATCTGAAGTCAGGAGCCCGGAGCTTCTTCCAGGCCCCATGAGGGTGCAGGGGCCCAAGGACTTGGGCCATCTTCCACTGCTTTCTCAGGCCATAGCAGAGAGCTGGATGGGAAGTGGAGCAGCCGGGACTCTAACTGGTGCCCATATGGGATGCTGGCTCTACAGATGGCGGCTTTACCCACTATGCCACAGTGCTGGCCCCAAGGGTTTTTTGTTTGTTTGGTTTTTCTTCCATATCCATTATTTCCTCTCTGATAATTTTCATCTTTTTGTTTTTCCTCTTAACATTCTAGGAGAATTTCTGATACTGATTTTCTTAAATTAAAAATTTATTTAAAAGGCAGAATGTCAGAGAGAAAGAGGGAGAGACAGAGAAAGATTTTCCATTTGCTGGTTCACTCACCAAATAGATGCAATGGCTGGGGCTGGGCTTACGAGTTTTGTTTCTTCACCACTCATTGTTGAGGCAAAGCCACATATTTTAGGATTTTGTATAAGGAGAATAATGATAGCTACTATTTATTTTTTATTTAAGGTCAAGTCCCAAAGTCCAATGAGTGGGAATTGGTTGGGGTGGGGAGCCCTTTGCTCTATTCAAAGATTGCCACCCTCACATGGCTTCCAAGACTGCCTGTGTGACTGCATCTTCAACTCACGGTTGTCATCTTCAACATCTGTTCCGCGTGATGACATCTGACAGTTCATATGAAGACCTCTTCCTTCTTCTTTTATTTTTTTTAAATTTTTTTAATTTATTTGAAAGAAAGAGTTACAGAGAAAGGTAGAGTCAGAAAGAGGTCTTCCATCCGCTGGTTCACTCCCCAGATGGCTGCAATGGCCGGAGCTGCGCTGATCCGAAGGAAGGAGCCAGGATTCTTCCGGGTCTCCCACATGGGTACAGGGGCCCAGGGACTTGGGTCATCCTCTACTGCTTTCCCAGGCCATAGCAGAGAGCTGGATCAGAAGTGGAGCAGCTGGGACTAGAACCGGCGCCCATAGGGGATGCTTGTGTTCAGGTCTGGAACCCCTGGGACTTTCAGGAGACCTCTTCCTCAGGTCTGTTCCAATGTACTGTCAGCCTGCTCTTGTCAGACAGCACTTGGCCAATTATCTCCTTCCGCCTCTGGTTCTAGGCACTGTGTTAAGTACTGAATAGTCAGTGTTATGTAAAGATCTTCAAAAAGTTCATGGAAAAATGCATATTATGAAAACCCATAGATTTCAAAATGTTTTGCACCAAAATAAACTTATTTTTTAATTCCATTTTCATGAACTTTTTGAAGTATCCTCATATAGAATAAAATCTATGCCAGAAGTTCTTTGCATTCAGATGGGAGAAAAGCAAATAAATGAAACAATTTTATAACTGCTGTTGTACAGGGGCACACAAATACTAAAGGAACCGAGGGGGCAACTAAATTGTTTTGGGAAATTTGTGAAATTGCATAAAGAAGAAAATAACATAGCTGATTCTGAAGAATAAGAAGCAACTGGCAATGGGGGGAGGGGAGAGAGGCAAGACACAGCACACAGTCCTGACCCAACAAAACAGTGAGACATTGCTATGTGCCAGGACTGTCCATACTGGGGTTCAGCAAATGGTTCTGAAGGCTGAGGTACATGCACGTGTAGGCAGATGAGGATGTAAAGGCGGTACATCAGTTAGGGGATGCATCTGGAAAGCTATAGAGATGACTTTGGCAATGTTAAAAAAAAAAAAGGAACCCTGGGGCTGCTAGCAAATTGAAGGAAGGCTTAATAATTATGATTTGCCAAAGGAGATACCAAGCATTTATTAGAAATATGGATAAGAGGCCGGCGCCTTGGCTCAACAGGCTAATCCTCCGCCTTGCGGCACCGGCACACTGGGTTCTAGTCTCGGTTGGGGCGCCGAATTCTGTCCCGCTTGCCCCTCTTCCAGGCCAGCTCTCTGCTGTGGCCTGGGAGTGCAGTGGAGGATGGCCCAAGTGCTTGGGCCCTGCACCCCATGGGAGAGCAGGAAAAAGCACCTGGCTTCTGCCATCAGATGAGCACGGTGTGCCGGCCGCAGCGCGCCGACCGCGGTGGCCATTGGAGGGTGAACCAACGGCAAAAGGAAGACCTTTCTCTCTGTCTCTCTCTCTCACTGTCCACTCTGCCTGTCAAAAATAATAATAAAAAAAAAAGAAGAAAAGAAAAAAAAGAAATATGGATAAGAAAGAACTAATTGTGGGTTCTTCAGGGTTTTTTTTTTTTTTAAGATTTATTTATTTATTGAGGGGCAGAGCTATAGACAGAGAGAGGGAGAGACAGAGAGAGAGGTCGTCCATCTGCTGGTTTACTCCCCATTTGGCCACAACAGCTGGAGCTGGGCCAATCTGAAGCCAGGAGCCAGGAGGTTCTGGGTCTCCCACGTGGGTACAGGGGCCCAAGCCCATGGGCCATCCTCCACTGCTTTCCCAGGCTTATTAGCAGAGAGCTGGATCGAACATGGAGCAGCCGAGATATGAAACAGCACCCATATGGAATGCCAGCACTGGAGGTGAAGGCTTAACTCACTACACCACAGTGCCGGCCCTCTTCAGGGGATTTCTGCTAAACAACACATTCCAATCATTTTTTTAGTCTCTCTCTTACTCTACTCAACATTCACATTTCAGGGTAGGTGTTTGGCATAGTGGTTAAGATGTCACTTGGGATGCCTGCATCCATGTTAGGATGCTTTATTTGAGTACCAGCTCCACTTATGATTCCTGTTTCCTGCTAATACACACTCTGAGAGCCACTCTTTGGCTCTCATGTGGGAAACCCAGATTGAGTTCCAGCCTCCTGGCCCAGCTCTTGCATTTGGGAAGTCAAATAGTGGATGGGAGACCTCTGTCTTTTAGTCTCTGCCTTTCAAACAAATAAACAAACATTCATACTCCAGGGAGAGTTTGTCACTGGCCCATTAATGTAAAAAATCCTTTTTTTTTTTTTTTTTTACCATGGGAAATCATGACTAAGAGTACATCATGATTATATTCAAGTTGGGGTGTTTCTCATAGGTAAAATGGGAACGTGATTATAAAAGAAGGAAGAATTGTTTTTGGGCAAGTAAAAACAGAAATCTTCCCTATGTGAATTGGAGTCCATTTTAACAGATTTTATAAGTCACGTTAATGAGTTTAGAATTTATTAGGTAGACAAAGAAAAGCCATTGAAGTATTTTGAGCAGGGAACTGACAAGGTAACTCCCTGGCAGAAATTTTGGCTAATTTTATGCTATCAACTTATTTTTATCTGTAATGAACAAGTGTAACTCCTGCTACAGTTATCATTGACACACAAAAGAATGATTCTGTTGCCTCTGTCCATAGGCCAACCAAGTATATCTTTTATTTCTTTCTTAAAGTTTGTGCACAGAAATAGAGAAAACAAAACTGACCAATCTGAATTGGTTATGAGTCTTTATGTTATTCCTGAATCAGACTCTCCTTCATCCCCCTCAAAGGTATTGGGAGCTGGCTTGTGCTGGCTGGCAAGAGTGATTTGCTAAATTTTCAGGAATTTAGTGAGCCAGTTGTTAAGTATAACCATGACTACCAATTAAAGTATAGAAGCTTAAGGTTAAAAATCATGGAACACAGAGTTAGCACTCAAAGTTCACCACTTCCTGATGATTTTAGTATTATCTATGCTCTTGAGATTATTTATTTCTATTGTAGAGTATATGTCATTGTATGGTGGAAAATTCCATAATGTTGTACTGCTGCCAGCTCTGTGTTCAGTGACATGGTGTTGGTGGCTTAAAATTGGTACTGGTAGGAGAATTCATAGTAAGGAAACTGGCAAACACTGTAAGCCAGCACCTCTTTACCCTGGAGAGAGTTGGTTGTTCATTCATTACCAACATGCACCTCCCACCCCTCGCCACCTTTACCTCAATCTTCTTATTTTCCAGGCCCTCAATTCCAAAGGAAGACAAGCTAGAAAATGAGGCAGTCTCTCCACAGTCTACCTTGCCTGACAGGCCAAGAGACAAAAACCAAGATGGTGAAAAGTCAAGTTAGTTTTATTCATTTTGTAACAGTCTAACATGTGACTATTAGCTCTGACGTAAGGCTGCAGAGGATTGGAGAACAGAGGACCGCCATCCCAATAATGCCTCTCTCTTTTGCCAGAGCAAGCTTGCTTTGAGTGAGCTTCTTAGCTGAGTCTTTGCTATGCTGTTTCACAGATGGAAAAAATCTGCATCAAAAGGCAATGGAACCATCCACTTTTCCTTCCAGGCAACTAAGGAGTTCTCCTAGAATTCTCTTGGTCTTCCCTGAAGAACTTCCAGAAAGCAGTGGCACTTCAGACTGGAGTATGCCTCCCTGCTACTTGGTGGCTACTGCCTAGGCTGCACACCAGCTTCTTTTGAGAGTTGCACTGTCTAGGACAGTAGAGAGTGAATTGTCTTTCATAAAAGTTTTTCTTCTTCTCCAACTGGTGAATCTAGAATTTAATTTCCTTATTCTCCTCCATTCTCCAAGTCTCCCTATTTCACTATCACTAGGAGGCACACACTTACTAGATTTTGCAGATTGTATTTACACTCAGAGAAGTTTTCTGTCCAACCAGGCAAATCTTTTACATGAAAACTTTGTTAACTGGGTTGTACTTTATCGGTACATGATGTGCATAGAGATGTAATTGAGGGGCCCAGGAAGGAGAGAGGAGGAGGTTGGGGGATGGGAAATGGATAAGGGTGTGTGTGTTCCTTCTTACCCAGGCATGCCTTAAGGACCCTCTTCAGGAACCAGAGAGGGGCAGGATCTGCACTCATCTTACCCCAGCCTTCCACATGGCGCACACTCAAGAGTCCTGCGTGAGGGTCTTTCAGTGTCCATGGACTCCTTCCCGCCCAGACTCAGAGGCTGTCTCAGGAGCTGGCGCCCCCCTACAGAGGAGCTTCACCTTTTGGCTCACTGTTGATCATCATCTTAGTTTAACAATCTAGGCAATATTCCAAAGTGACAGCTGTCATCGCTTCAGCATACATTTCAGAACACAGACTTCCAAATTTGGATAAGGCCACCTTTCCTTTCATTTTCCAATTAGCAAGTTTTTAAAAACAGCAACAACATCTTCTTTATGAAGAAGAACTTAGCCCCAACTAACCTAGAGAAAGCTGGCATGGAGAGCAGGTTGGTGGGATCTCGGCCTCCCCAACGAGAGTAGTTGGCAGCCAATACTCCTGGCTTGACTCCTAGTGCTCCTTGTGGCTCTCCCTCCAGGCTACACTGACTAGTGGGAATACTTGTCTGGTGCTATGGTGGATACTTCACACACATGTCAAGGGATGAAGTCATGGCCTTTTTACAGTGCTCCAAATGCTAGCCTGGCATTATACAGCCAGACTCAAAACTTTCTAGCTGAACTTTGCGTGACTTCATCCCTCCTGATCACCAATCTCTCCTGACAGAGGTGTTCTAACTGCTACCAAGTGATCAGCCCAATGCCTCTGGAGGGTGCTGCACTTCTGATGTCCTGCCCTCCTCTGCTTTTATTGGGAGGTCCACGAGCTCTAAAGCTTTATCTAACAAGGGACCTACTAGGAGTAGGAACTCGAGCTGGACCTAAGGCAGCCCAGGGGGATTGCAGTCCAGAGTCAGTCATAATGATTTGTCTCAGAATAGAAGCTGAGGGATGCCGCTGCATAGGTTAGGAGCTACCACAGACACACAGCTGCCTCTGAAGGAAACCTGGCAGCAACTGCATAGCAGCTCAAGAAGGAGCATCTTATTTCAGAGGCTGGAAGCAACTGCCATGCTGTCCCCAGCCATTTCCTCAGGTCACAGAACCTCAGGCTCCTACGAAGCCTATGGGGTCAGATTCTTCTCTGAGACAGTTGATCTTCTGACAGCCTATTCCACATTCTCACCAGGTAACGCCAGGCAAGAGGGAGGGTCAGATGGAAACCACCTAGCTGCCCTTCTCCCCACTCTTACTGCCATTATATTCTCTCTCAGGAAATGGCACTACTTGGCAGGCTCCAGGCTCGGCAGCCAACTTGTTCATCTTTAGGATATCCCTGGAGGTAGTAGGTGGTAAATGCCACTTCTGGTTTGTAGACAGAAAACTGAGGTACAGAGAGGTTAAGAGACAATAGTAACATAGAAACTAAATGGCAGAAATAGAAAGAAAATCCTGGTCCCTTGATGCCTGTATCTGTTTCTTCTAAAATAGGCTTACTCTTCTTGTTGGGAAGACTAAGAGAAAAATTGCTAACTTACGTGGTGGCAGAGGGGTGTGGACATCGGAGCAGGATGCTGCTTCATCCGAGGGAAAGCACTGATACACCTATGTCCCACCCAAGACAAGGAAACCCGCAGCCCTCACCTACAGCTTTATAGTTGGTTCCCAACAGCCCCAGCAGTCTAACTTGGGGATAATACATTTTTTTTTCTTTGTTGCTTAGGGTCTTGGATGAAATAGATGCTTTATTCTGGTACTGATCAAGCTATTACTAATGCTCTTTTAAAATGTGTCACCAATAGCAAAACTGTAGGAGGAACAGTGTCGCCATTGGGGTCAAGGATGCATTCTCTTGTTCTCAGGCCCAGAATTTGTTTCTTCTTTCACTACTCAGGATAAGGTTGTGTGGAATAGTGTGGCTTAAAAAGGGTTAGAGTCAAACAGTATGTAAAACATCGCATTATACAAGATAAATATTTCTTCTGTTCAACTTGTCATTGCCTGATACATTCTTCCACTGAAGGTTTGTCATTTTGGTTTACCTAGGTTAAAATATGAAATGTCTTCCTAAAGTTCATGGAAAATATTTACTATGAAACAACTATATGTGGATTTCCATTTCTTTTCACACCAAAAGAAATCTTTATGCTTCATTTTTTCCATGAACTTTCGGACATGCTCTCATATGTTTTAGGGCTTCTTTGCTAAATGCAAGTTTTCCTGGGAGTAAATATCAATCATACTTTAGAATGAATTTAATCTTTAGACCTCTTTGCTTTAGAATAGGGCACCAAGGAATGGGAATATGGTCACAGTAGAGGGAGAGCTTTGGAGAAGGCTTGCTTTAGAAAGACATGTCTAGAATGAGTATCTTAAGAGGAAAATGCTAACCAAAGAGCAGTAAAAGGGCCTTGCGCACTTTGGGATGGTGCTGGTGAGGTGGACAGTCAGCATTTGTGGATACTTCTTTTGAGTCTCCTAGTGGTGTCCTGTCCAGATCCCCGACATATCAACTTGGTTTCTAGGCCTCTTACCCTGCCCTTGGCACTTCAGTCTATGAAATATAGCTTTGGCTTAGACCAACCAACTTAGTTACTGTTTCACTCTCTGCTCTGGAAAGTGACTCTGGGTAAGATTGCTCCCGGTGTGAAACACGTACCTGCACTTGAGGATTTCCCCTGACTGGACTGTATGTTTGAGGTGGGTTGGTTGCCAGGGCATAGGAGCAGAGACTGCTGAGATTCTTCTTGTTCCCTTTAACATCTATGTCCTTTCCAGGGATGAAGCTTGGCCTACTACTGAACTTTGGGACCCTCGCTGTTTGGACACCTACTTTGTAAGAGGCTCCCCCTAGTGTCACTCTGATGGCCCTTTTGGCTTGAGAGCTAACTCTTCAGCAAAAGGCCTGTGAGTATCCTCCCGCTTACAAGTTGGCTTGCTCCCAACCTTCAATGAAAGGAGGTACAGATTTTATGCTGAACACTGATGTTGGCAAAGAAAGTAAAGAAGAGGATCTTCTTTGCTTCAAGGAATTAAACCGTGACCAGGCCTCAAAGCCTTGTAATTTCACAGAGTGAGGTTTTGGTGCCACGGGCAAAATGCCTACCAAAACAGAGTGTATTGCTGCTTCAGAACCAGGAGGCTCAGTGACGTGAACCAAAAGAATGGTCAGTGAGAAATCTGAATATCTTCTGAACTTACTATTTAAATGCCTCAAGGTGGCCAAATGGGGTTCAGAAGCCACAGAAAACAGATTGTAAATAATAATGACAATTCCGCAGGAAAGCCGAGTCAGCTCATCAGTGCAAACTGACATCACACATTGGAGCCCAACAGGTTAAATTTGGTTTGCATGCATTTCATTTGGCCCACGTGTCGTATTTAAACTTGGATTGCTAACATTAAAACTTCTGAAAATTTCAATTCAAAGTTTGGACTCCTGGCTTCTCTTGAAAAATCAGAAGCCAGGTAACACAGTGTGGTCGTCACTGCCTGGAACCGAGCAGCAGCCAGCCCTGCTCTTCAATTGGCACAGACCTCCTCTCTCCATTGCAGCCTATTTCCTCAATTTCAGTCACTTGTCTGGATCCTGTGGGCTTTGCAGTTTGGAATCCTTACTGTATGGTCACATAGCATCAGTTAAGGAAGTGGCAGGGTGGTAGAATCTGGCTGCGTTAGCGAGATTAACACTGGTAGAGGGCTGTGAGGCAACCACAGTTCTGATTGAAGGGTTTCTATAGAGCAATGGGGATAAAAAGTGTTCCCCCCAGCCACGGGGATAGAGGCACAGGGCAGTGATATGAGACTGGGAGCTCTTGAGGGGCCAACAGGTTTAGCTGGATGGCCTTGACTTTGGGGATGGGCAGTTTCCTAATTGTCCAGTATGCACTGTGCCACTGCAGCATTTGTCCAATTAGGGATGAGAGTCAGGGGAGGGAGCGGAAGCCTCAAGCCATGTTGGTACCTTTTCTTTTCGCTTTGCCCTATATTAGCTGGAGGTTTTCTTCCTTTGGCACCATTTCATATGGTTAGATCGTCTGACCTGGCTCTGCTGCTGGCTTTGCTCAGCCTGCTCAGAGGTCTGGTATCTTCAGAGGTCAGCTCCGGACACAGCGGAGGCGTCTTCTCAGCCGCCAGCCCTTGCTTGGCGACCTCCGCCTGCAGCTCCTCCTTTTCTCCCTCCTTCCCCACAGCAGGGGGCTCTACTTTCTCCCCTTCCAACACAGCCACCACTTCTGGCCCTTCCGCGGGCACCTTCTCAGCTTCCGGCCTCTTCTCTCCCACTTCCGGCTCTGCGGCCTCCTCTACTGGCGGCTCCTCCCCTTCCACTTCCGGTGCGCCCACCTGCGCATAGGAAGGCAGTGTCTCTTGGTAACTCCGGGGCATGTCCGCTAGGGGTCCGGTGCTGATCTTTTCCTCGAACTGACTGAAAGGCTTGGCAGACAGGGGGCTGGTCTCCACCATCCCAACCTCAGTCAATGGGAAATAGTGGGACACGATCTTCTCTTCTTCAAGGAGCTGGTAGCCCTTCGCTTTCTGGATGGAGGAGACGGCAATGGAGTGGAGGGATTTCTCAGGGATCTCCCCGAGGGGCTGCTCGACAGGCCTCTTGAAGGCAGACCGGATCCCCTTCAGGCCCAGGTGGCTCAGCTCCATAATGTTGAGGAAGAGCGACACAAAGGCCACAGACAACATGAACAAGATGAAGATGGTTTTCTCAGTGGGTCGGGACACGAAGCAGTCCACCACATTGGGGCAGGGCCAGCGGCTGCAGCGGTAGAGGGGCAGGATCCGGAAACCGTACAGGAAGTAGTGGCCCACAATGAAGCCCACCTCAAAGAGGGTCTTGAAGATGATGTGGCAGATGTAGGTCCTCAGCAGAGTCCCCTCCAGCCGGAACTTCTTGGTGCCTTTGCTGCTGCTGCTGCTCTTCCTGATGCTACCCTGGTCGGGGCTGATGGGCACCCTCTCGCTCCCGTCGCCCCGGGACTGCTGGCACAGCTCCTCCGCCTCACGGTCCTTGCGCTTCTCCTCCATGCGCACGTGGTGCACGGCGTGGCCCACGTACATGAGGGACGGCGTGGAGACGAAGATGATCTGCAGGACCCACAGACGGATGTGGGAGATGGGGAAAGCCTCGTCGTAGCAGACATTCTCGCAACCGGGCTGCTGGGTATTGCACACGAAGTCGGACTGCTCATCCCCCCACACGAACTCTGCGGCTGTGCCAAGAATCAGGATGCGGAAGATGAAAAGCACGGTGAGCCAGACCCTGCCGATGACTGTGGAGTGCTCATTCACCTCCTCCAAGATGTTCCCCAGGAAACTCCAGTCACCCATTTCTCACCCACCTAGAGGAGGAAGAAGGCAAAAGCTCAGCGGCCACAGTGCAACCCTGGGTCACTCCCTTTTTTGCTAACTCTTCGGATACAGCGCCTTTCTGCATTGCTGAAACAGCCAACATGTAAACAGTATCTATTGAGTGCATCCTCTGTGTAGGCTGGGACTAGGGACAAAAGAGGCATGAAAGAAACTGCTTCCATTAGCTTATTCATAGGCAGAACGGATTTGATAGTAATACCTGTTCTCATTCTCCTCACAAAAGCTCTGAAAGGCAATAGCTTTATCATTCCTTGAACTCCATCAAAAAATAAGAATTCATTGTTGACCATAAATAAAAATCATGGTTACGTGGACTTAAATTCAGACCATCAGCTGATGTAGGGTCCAAAAGACATACTGCTGAAAGAATTCTTTATTTTGTGGATGTCTGGGCCTCCAGCACAATGCGTGTATATGTGTAATTGTCTGTAGCCACCTTACATTTGTTATGTCGGAATATGTAAACATGTGTTTAAAGGTAAGTGGAAAGGAGCCGATACTTATTGATCATCTACCTGGGGACAGACCTTTGACATGCATTCTTTAATTCTCATTTGATCCTTCAGTCACCATGAGAAGGAACAACGTTGGTCTTATTTATGGTTGTGTACTCAGTACCTGCCCCACAACCCAGCACATAGTGTAAGCTAAGTTAAGTGTTAACTAACTTAATTCCAACATACGTGAAAACTGAGGCTCAGAGAGGCCAAGGCCATGGGCCAAGACCAGAGAGCCTATAAGCAGCAGTTCTGTCTGCCTGATGCTTAATGCTGGGTTCTTTCCACTATGCCACTGAGATACACTGCCTGCAATCAGAGCTACATGATTCTCTGACTCCGCTGCTCTAAATTTATGTATTCCTTTCTCTAAGTTGAAATCTGGAAACCCTTCTTAATAGCTTTGCCAATTGAGGGCAGTATATTTTTATTACTACTCTTTTAAATCCAAAGGAGCTAGAGAGGGCTTTGGGAAGGACGCATGGTACAGGATGAGGAAGGCTTGCAAGGACACATTTAGTGTCCAGCAGAAAAGGTGTCAAGGTCTATAACATGGCTGTTTTAATAGGGCTAGAGATTTAGTCTATAGAAAAAGGATCCCAATAAACATGATAGTAAATAATGCCCCCAGCACAGTGATGGCTAATGGAAATGGGATTGAACTGACAGGGAGAATGTATGCAAACTGGGTCATTCATCCAGTGCAAACCTGTAACCTATGAAAGACTGATCAAAACTTCCACTTTATCCTAGGACTCTTCTTCCTCCAGATTCACTAGCCCTGGAGTTGTGCACTTTGCTCATGGCTGCCCTCAGACCAGACCATGAGTTCATGGGCGAGGATCCTGCTCTGCCCCCATCCCCCATAGGATTAGGATCCCATGCAACTGAAGTGATATGTCCATTGCTTTCTAAATTTTTTTTTAGAATTATTAGTGTATTTTTTGAGAGCAGAGTTGAAAAGTGAGGGTGAGAGAGGAGTTCCCATCTGTTGGTTGACTCCCTAAATGCCTACAATAGGCAGCAGGCTGAAGCCAGGACCTGGAATGCAATCCTAGTCTTCTGTGTGGGTGGCGGGGACCCACTTACTTGAGCCATCCCCTGCTGTTTGCCAGGGTCTGCATTAACAGGAAACTGGAGTCAGAAACTGGAGCTGAGTATCAAATCCAGGTACTCCAATGTGGGATGCATTTTAACTACTAGGCTAAAGACCCAACCCTATGCCTGCTGTATTTAATGACAGCAATATGTGTTAAACACTTTAAAGGGTGATGAAAAGTCTTAAATTAGGTGTGATGTTCATCTTTAAGAGAGGGAAACCAGAATGGCACTTTAAAGCTTCCTCCCACCCCAAGATTTGGAGCCCTGGAAGGCAGTATGTGGTGGCAGGGCCCTAACTGCAGGCATGGGCGATGCCCAGCCTGTGGTTACAGCATAAGCACGCCTATGCACGTTGCTCTGCATTTTGTTGAAGAGCAAAAGGCGTGCCTTCTCCTGGATCCCCAGAAGCTCCCAATTAGGTAGACCATTTTACAGCTGCGTCTCTTCCCTGGGAGGCAAGAGCAGCTGTGGCACCCCCACTCATGGAAGAGATTCTTGTAATTATGGGGACTTGAGGGTAGGAGGGGTCCTCTATCCTCTATTCAGTACCAGCAGCTCATAATCTCAGCCACACGGACCTACTTTTAAATCTCCTCAAGCTACAGTTCTATCTAGTGCTTGCCCTATAAAGAGTGGCAATTGGTGGCAGAGCCAGAAAAAAAAATTGTTTCTTATCAAACAGTTTCATCTGAAATCAATTAAAACAATAGTTAGCATAATTTACTCTTATCGGACCAAATGTGGCTTCAGTGTGCTCCAAATCTAATACCTTGCTCATCTCGCTAATAGTATCTAACATTATCTTGCTAGTATCTTACAGGGAGCTTCCAAAAGTTCATGGAAATTGAATTAAAAGGTGTATTTATTTGCATGCAGAATTCCAGATCCACACTTAATTTCTTCATCATGTGCATTTCCATGAACTGTTGGAGGACAGCCTTATTTCAGTTGTTCCCTAGTAGTGTTTCTGAGTTTGTACTTCAGTCATGCACTTGCATGGATGCTCTTAGAACTGTACATCAGCCAGTCTGGCTTCCCCCATTTCGGATCAAAAGCTCTGTGAGGGCAGGGACCATTTTGGCTTCATCCTCCGTGAACCATCCCCACACAGAGCAAAGTAGAGAGTGGCTCCCTGGACACCAGTGGATGAGGCCAACCGTAATCGTTTTGAAGCCTGAAATTCTCAGTCCCTGTGTGCCTTTGGTACCAGTCTTCCTCGGCGGCCAGGAACTGCAGTCCCTCTGCTGCGGCGGCAGTAAGGAGAGTAAGAATTTGCAAAGAAATACTAAGTACCAAAAAGGACAGAAAACTTATTCAAAGCCAGCTGTTTGGAGAAAAGAAAGCACACCTGCTTGTTATTTTTCTAAGATCAAAAATATAAACTGGAAGACCAGCGATTCTTGCCACTTGAGTGTCCCGATAGACATTTATGACACAAGAGCCTCCTGACCACCCCATTCGAAATTTCCAAACCAAAGCCGGACAAGGCTGTGTCCTTCTACACCTCATCCTATCATGCTAGGGTTGTTTGACTATATTTTTTAATGTGCAGTTACAAAGTGTTTTGTGCTAATTGAAGAAAGAAAAAAAAAAAAAAACAAACACTGTTATTTGGTGCAAAATCTTTCCAGTCCCAATACTGAAACAGACCAAACCCGTGTTGTGACGGACTTTAGAGGTGCTAAGGGAAAGTGCCTTGGATTCGTGCCTTCTGAAATAAAAACTTAAAGAAAAGCAGAGCAGGATAGCAGCTCTTCCACTGAAGCAGAGAGCAATCTAAACCAAGGGAAGAATAGTTCTCTACTTCCCTTCAAGGAAATAAGTCTGTTTTATTTTGCTTGTGAAAATGTAGTGAACAGATCGATAGAGATGGAAAATAAGCCTGTGGAGTTTCAACTTCAACACAGGGCATCCAGGTACTCCCAGGAATACCCAACCGGAGAATGATGGTTAGAGGTAACGATTGAAATTAACCCGAGTTTGGGTAGCCCATATCTGTTTATAAGCGATGCATGTCCCCGTATCTTATTCCAGTCCTCGTAGCAAGCTTTGTACTAGGACAGTGGGTCTCAAACTTGGATTTCACAGAGCAGTATAATGACAACAAAATAGGATGAGCAATGTAAGACTGCCAGTTCTTTATTTTGCCATGAAAACAAGACCCTTGTTAAATAACAACCAATGACTTGTGTCTGTTTTCACCATTGCTTCATAAAAGGGGATTTTAGTAACATAAAACTAGAAAGCAAATCATTTCTGAATAAAATACAGTCCTCTAATTTGATCTAATTCAGTGGGAAATGCACAACATTGTTTCCATCATCACTGTCACAATTTTGTCACGGGCCCCTGAAAATTTCATCCACAGATGGGTGTTTGAGGACCAGTGAGTTTAGGCATTATCCATCCCCATCCCCTGAGAGAGACAGGCTGGGAGGTTCTATGCGTCTCCAGAGGCAGCACAGCTATTGAGGGCTGAGCCGGGAGCTGAGCCCTGGTCCTCCAGCTCCAAGCCCGGGGGGATTTCCAATGCGGCACCACCTTCTCCTGGCTTTGGGGAAGGCAGAACGACCTATGCACATTGGCGTTAGATCCCCCAAGGCGTTAGAGGCCACTTGCCACTCCGGCTGGTAACAGAGTGGTAAGTGTGTGCCTCTGTTCTTATTTCTAGAGCAGCCACTAACCAGCAGCTCTTGTAGCAGAGAACAGAACCTTCTCCCAGGAAGGGGTTTATGGTCCTTAACCGGATTTGTTCCTGTGCTGCAGTAAATGCTCTAATGTCAGAAACACCCTACATCCACAGCTTCACCTACATCCACCGCACTCAAGAATTATGGCGATTACTCTTATTGCTGAGTCTGAGTGAAAAAAAAAAGTGCAAAACTCTTTCATAAACATTGACTGCTTGGCTGAGGTCCCTCAGGATTCCTGTAGGCATGCTATTCATTCTGAAAAGTGCAAAGACCTTAAGAAGTCAAGTTGGAGTTAGAATCTGAACATTTCTGTTCCCCCATCCATCCAAACATTTCAGTACTCCTCTCCCTTGCAAGCTTCTCCCAACCTTTAGGTTAACTCCCAGAGGGGTTGGAGTTGCGCTCTTACGTCCAGTCATCCCAGCCCTGGCCTGAACCTTAATGGCAGCATTCTTGCCTTTGGAGAAGCCTGGATATGATTTGTAGATTAGGCTGTGAAAGAAGAAGGGGGTGGTCTGGGGAGGGGCTACAAACTAGTATCACCCAAGCAACACTTGCCAATATGAGTAGGGTCCCACGGAGAACTACGTGCTGTGGTCCTCTCTTGGCGCTCAGCAGCAAAATGGCAACTTTGGCTTCTTTCCTTTGCCACCTAAAAGCCCACCTCCCACTTCTCTACCCCGCCCCTACCGTGCTGCACGACTGAGCACATATGACTGGATTGGCCCTGATGGGTAGGGTTTACTGTCCAGCAATATTTTAAGCTCCCAGCCAGACAGCTTTTATGAAGGGAGGGATGTTTGGGAAACAATAGGAGGGAGAGAATGGGAGAGCTGTGTTGGGCACCGAGGGGAGGAGGATGGGCGAAAGCTGATCTGGGAAAGCCTCGATGCGGCTTCTGCCACCTCCCAAAGTTTCTTTTTGCAGCTGACTGGTCCTCTACAACGAGGGACCTTTGACTTCTGTCCAGAAGGCAGGAGCCCAGGCGTATTTTCCCAGGGCCTTAGAGATTTTTGTGATGTTTGTGATGTGGTAAGAGGGCACCCGTGTGCATCTCTCTGCACAAATCAGAGTGGGAGAGAGCACTGGGTCCTTTTCAAAGGACCGTATTTCACCCTCCATTGGTGGCTTGTTCTTGTTTCTTGAAGCCTTCAGCAGGGCAGTCTCCCTCTTTCAAAAGGAGCCCTGGTACTCCAGAAAGTCTGGTGCTGTTGCAATTCTGGTGGTAGCATCTTCTGCCATGTTCCCGCTCATGATTACAAATATTTTTGAGAAGCTGCCATTGAATGGAGGGAATTAGGCAACATCAACTAACATTTTTCTGTAAAATGGGGTCTGAAGTTTTGGCTCTTGGATGAGGTGACAGTGTGGCTTAGTGAGGGGTGATGTGTGGGGAGCCAGCTTGGAGGGCACAGACACAGACCCTTTGAGGCCCACCTCCTTCCCCTTGTTTGGACTGACTACTGCACTCATATAAAAAATGGTTGTTTTGACCACATTTTCCAAACCAAAAATGGCAGTGTTTTATCCTACGAGTACACTTGTGGAAACAGTGGAGCAAAAACAGTTGAAACTTGGTTTTAGGAAATATGAAATGTAGGATTACTAAATGGAAGGCAAGTTTAAGGGTAAACCAGACATAATAATAATAATAACAATAAAAATAAACATTTGCTTTACCTTTCCCCATTTCCTATCCTCTCTGGGGTCATGGATATACTGCATTTAATTTGATTTAATTTTTAAAGATTACTTATTTATTTAAGAGGCAGAGTTACAGACAGAGAGAGGGAGAGGCAGAGAGGCCAGTCTTCCATCTGCTGGTTTGCTCCCCAAATGGCCACAATTACTGCAGCTGGACTGATCTGAAGCCAGGAGCCAGGAGCTTCTTCTGAATCTCCCATGCAACTGCAGGGGTCCAAGGACTTAGGCCATCTTCCACTGCCCTCCCAGGCCATAGCAGAGAGCTGGATTTTAAGAGGAGCAGCCAGGACACAAACTGGGGCCCAAACGGGATGCTGGCATTGGAGGTGGAGGCTTAACCTACTATGCCACAGTGCCGGCCCTGGTACATTGCATTTTAATGGCGACAGTTGGGTACCAAGTTTGTATGAGTCCCCATTTTCATTAAAATGCTCACCAGCAATCTTGATCACCTTATTTCTTTAGCATTTCCAAGTTTGAAGATCCACACTGACTGAAACAATGCTCTCTAGGGAATCCTGCTAAAATTAGAAAGTCAAGGTCGTCTCCCCAATTATCAATGAGGCAAGAAGTCAGAGGAGGGAAAGGAAGAAACTCAACCACCCTGTCTTTGAAGAACATGCAGTACAGGTTGGTTCCTGAGGATTGTGCATTCTCTGAGCTATTCTAGAACCTACAAAGCTCCTCTTCACCTTCTCCCCATTTAGAGTTTCTGGTCTGACCTGGCTCATGTGGTGGGTGGCTTTATCGCTTGCCATCATTTTCTGAGAAGTGTAGTGAGGGTGTGTTTGAGTCTAGAACAGCAGCACAGAACCGCTTACAGTCCCTCTACCTTTCTAATTGAGCACTTTCTTTGATTGTTTACTCTGGGAACATAGCAGACACTTTACTGATAATCCCCTGAATTGTTTTTGTTGCTGCCTTTTCGGTTTACATCTGGAAAGTCCTTGAAAATGTAAACACTCAATCACTATTTCTTGGGGAAAGTTTTGGAAGAGATGAGAGGCTTTCTTAGCTGTCACTGAGAGATGAGTTATTGATTCCTGCCAAGAACCAGTCAGTCTCTCAGGTCTTTCAGAGGGATGTGACTGGATTGTATTTTTTGATAAAAAAGAAACTTTAGAACATGAGACATAACCACATTCAAATGCAAATCCCAATGATATACCAATAATGATAAAGACCAGATTATTAGGTTTTTGACATTTGGATAATCAAGTGATGCCATTCTTCTGCAAGGGTGCATTTTGGAAATAGTGAGGCAGTTCTGTGTGGAAAAATGCCAGAATTTATAGTCAGAAGACCTGCTTTGGGTGTGGCTCGTTTGCTTCCTGTTTATGGGCACTTGTTCAGCCGTTTTTTTTTTTTTTTTAAGATTCATTTTCTATGTATTTGAAAGGCAGAGTTACAGAGAGAGGGGAGAGAGAGAGAGAGAGAGAGAGAGAGAGAGAGAGAGAGAGAGAGAGGAGATATTTTGCATCTGCTGGTTCACTTCCTAAATGACTGCAATGGCTAGGGCTGGGCCTCTCAGAAGCCAGGAGCCAGGTCTCCCACATGGGTGCAGGGGCCCAAGGACTTGGGCCATGTTCTGCTGCTTTCCCAGGCGCATTAGCAGTGTACGGATTGTAAGTGGAGCAGCCAAATCTCAAACCAGTGCCCATGTGGGATGAAGGTGTTGCAAGTGGAGGCTTAACCTCCTACACTACAATGCCAACCATTAAGCTCTTCTTTTTAAAAAAAATTTACTTATTTATGCGTAAGTCAGAGCAACAGGGTGGAGGGAGAGACAAAGAGAGAGAGAGAGAGCTTTCATCCATTGGTTCATTTCCCAAATGGCTGCATCATCGAAGGTTGAGCCAGGCCAAAGTCAGGAGTCAGGAACTCCATCTGGGCTTCTCACATGAGTGGCAGGGGATGAAGTACTGGGTGATTATCCATTGCCTACTCAGGTGCATTAGCAGGGAGCAGGATTGGAAGCAGAGCAGCCAGAACTTGAACCCATGTTCAGATATGGGATGCCAGGATTACAGGTGGCGACTTCCCTGTGCCCCAGCACCCACCTCTGTTTGGTCTTTCTGAACCTCAATGATCTCATTTGTGAAACAGAGATAATAATAAGTGCCTTTCTTGTTTTGTGAAAACAAGATGGCGGCTACCGACCAAACTGTGTGATACTGTGAACCGCTGTTTACTTATTCATGGTGTTTGCTAGGATCACTTCCCCTCTAAGGAAGCCCCAGGGTCAGGGGGGTGGTGGATCTTCCATCTGCTGGTTCACTCCCCAATTGGCTGCAACGGCCAGAGCTGCACCTATGCAAAGCCAGGGTCAGGGGTTGATTTATTTGTCACATGCTCCCTCCTTCCCATGGGGAATGATGTCAGAACTAGGAAAGACCAGATGAGATTGTGGGCCCCAACTTCAACACTTCACAGATGAAGAAACTGAAACTCCAAGTGGGAACAACACCCTGAGTCAGGCAGCAGCTCTGAGGGCCTCGTGCTGTCCATGGCTCCAGGAGCCTCCACAGCTGAGGCTTAGATTCACCTGAGCAGTGAAGCTCTGTAGGGAGAACGAGCAGAGGGGCAGAGAGATCCGTGGGGCCAAGGGGACCATCCTCAGCTAGTCCCTGCGGTGCGTGGACTGAGGGATGCCAAGTCTGCCTCTTCCGGTCACTGGGGGTCCATACAGATATAGAGCCAGTGCTGTGTCAGCTCACTTCCTTGAGTATTTCAGGCTCAGCTGTGACCAGTGGGAAGTGTTTGACGATTCGTTTAGCAAATATTTACTGAGCTCCCACCCTTCGGTGTGTACGTGCACATCATTGAATAAAGCAAAGACCCCTGCCACACCAGAGCTTGTGCTGTGGGAGGGAGGTGGGCAACAGGCATTCAACACAGTAAGTAAGTGAATTATATACTACATCAGAAACGGCTAAGTGCTACCAGAAATAAACAGGGTAAGCTGTGTAGGGGCGGTGGCACTCAGCAACCTCACTGATGAGGTGAGAACTGAGCACACATCAAAGTCGTGAGGGAGGGGCCGATGCTGTGGTGCATCAGGTTAAGCTGTCATCGGCAGTGCCAGCATCCCTTACGGGCACCGGTTCGAGTCCCGGCGGCTCAACTTCTGCTCCAGCTCTCTGCTAATGTGCCTGGGAAAGCAGTGGAAGATGGCCCAAGTCCTTGGGTCCCTGCACCCATGTGGGAGACCTGGAAGAAGCTCCTGGCTCCTGGCTTTGGCCTGGCAATGCCATGGCTGTTGTGGCCATTTTGAGAGTAAAACAGCTGATAGAAATGCTCTCGCTCTCTATCTCTCTATCTCTTTAATTCTTTCAAATGAATACATATATCCAAAAAATAAAAAAGGTGAAGGAAAGAGCCGTGAGGGTGTGGGGCAGGGGGACTGGGGGGCAGGGGAGGAATAGTGCAGGGTAAAGGCCAGAGGCCAGAAGGATTGAAAGAGAGTGGTGAGGACAAACACACGTGAGAAATGTACTTTCTGTTCTCAACTGTTTACCCAGGGATGGTTTGTTCACCTGCACGTTTTCAAAATATCGATGGCCCAGCATCCCGTGTGCAACGCCGCCCTTCCTGTCTGTAGTTAAGCAGCCACTGTGCTGGGAACACAAAGTGGGGAAGACACAGTCCCTGAGGCAATGCCCAGCCAGGGAGTGTGCAGGGGGTCTCCTGTCCATAGAGGGGGTAACGGGGTGAAGGAATCTGGTCCATGCTGTCACCATGCAACCTTATTCTAGCCCTAGAGCTGGGAGCCTCCATCTTGGGGGAGGAGGGGCCCAAACAGCCAAGTGGTCAACGGCAGGCTCTGGCGCTGGACGGCCACAGCTTCCCCACTCGCCAGCTGCTGACCTTGCCCGTGGCTTGCCTTGTCTCAGCCTCACTTTCTTTTGAGAGAAGCGGGCAGCAGTGTCTGCCTTGAAGAGCTGTAGTGATGAAATAAAACAGTGTATGTAGACCTGAGCTCGAGGCTTGGCAGAGCAAGCCCTCGGTGAGTGGTAAGTGCTCTGACCACGGTCAGGACCAAGGCTGGAGAGCCCTGGAGAGAGGTCACGGGCTCTTTGCTTTACCAGCACAGGGTCAGTACTGGCTTTTCCTCGTGCCTCCTGCCCTGTTGATTGGGTTATGAGCTGCAGATTCTTCAGCACAGCCACTGGCTGGGGTTCAAGGGCTCCCGTGCCCCGAGGGGCAACGGGTGGGCTGGAGGGGAGCTGGGGGCACTTTCACCCGAGAGGATTTCCAGTGCAGACGAGTTGTCAGGGCAAGGCAGGGCTCTCTATTGAGCGGAGCAGCTCATGCGTGAGAGTAGATTGTGCCAATTCTATAGAGCACGACCCCTGGGCCCAGGCTTCTCGGGCTAACAAAGTTATCTTTTGCAATCTGCTTAGGCAGAAGGGGACTCACTTCCTGTCCTTGTGCTGAGCACACAGAGCAGGCAGGACCCAGGCCCGGGTCGGGTCCGGCTCTCAGCAGCCCCCCACCCTGTTTCCCCTCGACGAGAAGTCTTGGATTTCCTCAGCTGCCCTTCGCCTCCAATGGTGTTCGCACAGACTGCAGATGTGGGGCAAGGCCCCGGGCTCAGCTCAGGGAGTGTCCTGGCAGTCTTGGTGGAGAACCACAGGCGGAATGTCCCAGACAAGGGGTGGGGAAAGCAGCTGCTGCAGCAGCAGAAAACTCGGTGAAGTGGGAAGAGCTGAGAACGCTCTGGGTCAGCGGGTGTCCGAGCGTGGGGCCCCGGCCCAGCAGCCAGCAGCTTCGCCTGGAAACTGGTTAGAGAGGAAAACTCCCAAGCCTCCCTCCGGGCCCACTCAGAGCCCCTGCGCAGCAAGCTGCCTTAACAGGGCCTCTGGGCAGTTTGAGGGCAAATCTGAGAACCTCTGCTTCAAGCCGCCCCAGCGACTGGTGTCACAGCCCTCCTGCACGCACGGGACACTCTGCCACCAAGATAGGGCCCTCCCTAGAAGCATTTTTTTTTTTTAAAAGAGATTTATTTATTTATTTGAAAGTCAGAGTTACACAGAGAGGTAGAAGCAGAGAGAGAGGTCTTCCATCCGCTGGTTCACTCCCCAGATGGCCGCCAATAGCTGGAGCTGCACCGATCCGAAGCCGGAGCCGGGAGCTTCTTCTGGGTCTCCCATGTGGTTGCAGGGGCCCAAGCACTTGGGCCATCTTCTACTGCTTTCCCAGGCCATAGCCAAGAGCTGGAGCGGAAGAGGAGCAGCCGGGACAAGAACTGGCGCCCATATGGGATGCTGGCCCTTTAGGCCAGGGCTTTAACCTGCTGCGCCACAGTGCCAGCCCCAAAGCATTTCTTTAGATCCACTGAGGGGAAAAAATTCTTCTGACGAGTTCCGTACAGTCTCTCCTCTGTTGTAGAGGCCCGTCCAACACACAAGGGTGCTTCTTTATTTTTTCAAATGTTTCTGTTTATTTATGTGAAAGGGACACACACACACACACACACACACACACACACACTGATCTTCCATCTCGTGGTTCACTCCCTGAATGTGAGCAGCCGCCAGGGCTGGGCAGGCTGAAGCCTGGAACCAAGAGCCCCATCCAGCTCTCCCATGTGCGTGGCAGGGACCCAAGTACCTGAGCCGTCTCCTGCTACCGCCCAGGGTGCTCCGTAGCAGGAGGCTGGATTGGCAGCCGAGCTGGCACTGGAACCCAGCACTCTGAGTTGGGTGGGTCTTAATCACCACACCAACTATGTGAGAGTACTTTAAAAAGTGTGAGAAAATGGACTTAGAAGATAAGTTTATTTTGGTGGTTTTTTTTTTTTTAAAAAAAAAAACCCATGCATAATCTTCTCATAACACCCATTTTCCGTGAACTTTGTGAAGACCCTGCACAGGATATCATAACTCAGGAGAGAAAGCACTTGTAGGCTCCTGGAGGGGGTGTGCACTTTTGTCTCCATTGTGTTGAGAGCCAGTGAGGTTAAGTAATTAGTTCTCAGTCACAGAGAGAGGCCAGGCCAGGGCTGGACCCGGGTCTGCTTGACTTCAAAGCCCGTGTTTGCTCTGGGGCTGCCCATGCTGTCTCCTTTAATTACGAGATTCTTTTCTGCAGTGCTGACTTTCAGAGCATCTGGGGGCCCTGGTCTTTGCGCTAATCAGTTAACATTTGGGGTGCTTAGCATCTTTTCTTTCTTTTTTTGCTCTGAAAAGAACCAATACAGTTGTAAACATTTTCTAAATAGGGTCATTCAATTTGCAGATATCCATATTTTTCTAAAACTTACAAATGTATGGCATGAATGCTGTCATATAAAAAAAAATTAAACAATATGGAAGCAGGTAGGGTAGAAAAATAAAGAGCTCTCGTTCCCCCTTCCCACTCTGCCACCGTCACTGTGACCCTGCTTAACGGTTCGCTGTGTGCTTCCAGGCCCTCCTTCTGGCCACAAATACAAATGAGATCAACACAACGTGTATTATTCGTGTCGCTTATTTTTTTTTTAAAAGATTTATTTATTTGAAAGTCAGAGTTACACACACACACACACAGAAAGAGAGAGAGAGAGAGGTCTTCTATCCGCCAGTTCACTCCCAAGATGGCCGCAACGGCTGGAGCTGAGCTGATCCAAAACCAGGAGCCAGAAGCTTCTTCCTGGTCTCCCTCATGGGCGCAGGGACCCAAGCACTTGGGCCATCTTCTACTGCTTTCCCAGGCCTTAACAGAGAGCTGGATTGGAAGAGGAGCAGCCGGGACTAGAACCAAGCCCATATGGGATGCTGGCGCATCAGGCCAGGGCTTTAACCCACTATACTATAGTGCCGGCCCTTGTGGCTTGTTTTTTGCAGTGGTGATCTTGCGGTATGTACAGGTAACCTGGCACAGGTGAGGAATCTTTTTTCTGCCCAGGGCCACTTGGATGCTTATAACATCATTTGCAGGCTACACCAAATTATCAGCTTAAAATCAGCCTGCTCTAGGTTTACGGAATTTTAATCCTACCCTCAGTTGCCTTGGCTGAGCCAAGCCAAATGATTTCTCGGGCCTGATCCGGGCCTGCCACTTGTGTGTCTGCACTGCATTCCACAGCAAGGCCGCCATCTTGGAGATTCGTGCTGTGTTCTTCTACTGAATGTATTTCTTTTTCTTGTTATGATTTTTTAAAACAAATAATATCCTAGGAAGATATATATTTTTTAAAGATTTATTTATTTATTTGAAAATCAGAGTTACACAGAGAGAGGAGAGGTCTTCCATCTAAAGCCAGGAGCCAGGAGCTTCTTCTGGGGCTCCCATGTGGGCGCAGGGGCCCAAGCACTTGGGCCATCTTCTACTGCTTTCCCAGGCCTTAGCAGAGTGCTGGATCAGAAGAGGAGCAGCCAGGACGAGAACTGGTGCCAATATGGGATGCAGACTCTTCGGGCCAGGGCATTAATCTGCTGTGCCACAGCGCCAGCCCCATGAAGATATTCTGAGTACATGTGGAAATATTTCTGGAGGATGTGTTCTTGTAGGTACACTTGATTATTCAAAAGATGTAAAATTGGAACACTGGTCGGTACCACCAATTCTCCAAACAGACCAGGCGAATTCCCAGGGGCCCTGAATTGGCGTTCTTCCCATCACTACCTTTTGCCCATCTTTACATTTCTCATAATGGGATAGGCAGAAATGACCTTGTTATTTTAGTCTGTGATTTTCTGGTTATTAGAGAGATGAAGTGACTCTTCCTGTTTGTTATCTATGTCTGTATCTTCCGCTCTCAATCGCCTGCTCATAGCCTTGTCCATTGGGGTGGGAGGGTTATGTGCCTTTTCCTGGTTGATTTATAAGCTCTTTTTTACAGATCATGGTTGTGATTCCCCTGCTACGAATGTTGTAAAACTTCCAAATGATCGCTTGTCTTGTAACTTTGCTTTTAGTGTATTTTGCCGTCCAGAGAATTTGTACTTTTAGCTAATCAAATCTGTCATTTAACAATTGATGGCTTCCTGACTTGGTGCCTGCCGTGGGTTACATTTCATTAAAATGCAAGAAACCAATTAGAAAAAAAAATCTGCCAGAGTGGTTTCTCTTTCAGTTCAGCATTTAGGTCCCAATCCTTAAAAAACAAAATTATCTGAGCGTTATGAATACTGCTGGTTCTCCTCCTCCTAGTTTCTGTGTTTTTTTTTTTTTTTTAACTTTTATTTAGGATATAAATTTCCAAGGTATGATTTATGGATTACAATGGGTTTCCCCCCATATTTTCCCTCTCCCCCCACAACCCTCCCCCCTTGCCCGCCCCCTCCACCCTTTTGTTCACATCCAGATTCGTTTTCAATTCTTTTTGTATACATGTGATCAATTTAGTATGTGTTAAGTTATGAATTCGTCCCTTTGCCCTCATATAGTAACACAAAGTGAAATATAGTCTTTGAGTTCTCATTTTAGCATTGAGTCACTTTGTATAGCACATTAAAGACAGAGATCCTACATGAGATATATATATATATATATATTTGAGACTGATAAATTTTTTTTTTGATGCAGTTTAAAAGATGCATTTATTTATTTGAAGGGGGTGGGGAAAGATTGTCCATCTTCTGGTTCACTTCCCAAATACCCACAACAGTCAGGGCTCATCCAGGCTGAAGCGGGGGGCCAGGAACCTCATCCCGATCTCCCACAAGGGTGGCAGGAATCCCAGCACTCGGCCATCTGCTGCTGCCTCCCAGGTGCACAAGCGGGACGCTCCATCAGAAGTGGAGCAGCTGGGACTTGAACCAGGCATGCCCATATGGGATGCAGGTGTCCCAAATGGCTGTTTAACCTACTGCACCACAACACCTGCCACTCCTTCTTGTTTGTAGAATTTTTTTTTCTTAAGGACACCAACTTTTTAAAAAAAAACCAATAAAGGAATATAAATATATAGGTTCATCATCTTGGTGCATTCGGTAACACATTTCACCATCATCACCCTTCGCCCATCTGCCTGGGGATCATCTGTGGATTTCTGCTTCTTGCTGGTGTTTTGGTTGTGCCTTGTCAAGGTTCCGAGGGCCTGATTTGTGCTAGCATTCAGATAGTGTGGTGGGTAAGATAGTGTGGTGGGTAAGATAGCATGGTGGGTAAGATAGTGTGGTGGGTGAGATAGCGTGGTGGGTGAGATAGCGTGGTGGGTGAGATAGCGTGGTGGGTAAGATAGCGTGGTGGGTAAGATAGCGTGGTGGGTGAGATAGCGTGGTGGGTGAGATAGCGTGGTGGGTGAGATAGCGTGGTGGGTGAGATAGCGTGGTGGGTGAGATAGTGTGGTGGGTGAGATAGCGTGGTGGGTGAGATAGCGTGGTGGGTGAGATAGCGTGGTGGGTGAGATAGCGTGGTGGGTGAGATAGCGTGGTGGGTAAGATAGCGTGGTGGGTGAGATAGCGTGGTGGGTGAGATAATGTGGTGGGTGAGATAGCGTGGTGGGTAAGATAATGTGGTGGGTGAGATAGCGTGGTGGGTGAGATAGCGTGGTGGGTGAGATAGCGTGGTGGGTGAGATAGCGTGGTGGGTGAGATAGCGTGGTGGGTGAGATAGCGTGGTGGGTGAGATAGCGTGGTGGGTGAGATAGCGTGGTGGGTGAGATAGCGTGGTGGGTGAGATAGCGTGGTGGGTGAGATAGCGTGGTGAGTGAGATAGCGTGGTGAGTGAGATAGCGTGGTGAGTGAGATAGCGTGGTGGGTGAGATAGCGTGGTGGGTGAGATAGCGTGGTGGGTGAGATAGCGTGGTGGGTGAGATAGCGTGGTGGGTGAGATAGCGTGGTGGGTGAGATAGCGTGGTGGGTAAGATAGCGTGGTGGGTGAGATAATGTGGTGGGTGAGATAATGTGGTGGGTAAGATAATGTGGTGGGTGAGATAGCGTGGTGAGTGAGAAGGAGAGCAAGAGTGTTCATGCTTTCTTCATAGGCAATTTTCTGTTTTACTCTTTTTATGGGGAGGAAGCTTTTTTGATTTTTCTTTTAAAATTGCTGTCTCTTTTATGGATAGATCAGGCTGTTACTATGCTCTGTCACTTGTCACTCAGAAGCAACACTGTAGGTTCCACGGCCCATCTGGGCTGGCCCTCTTATAGTTCCTGGCTTCTTCTGTCTCAGTGTGTGTGGAAGGCAGAATAATGGCCCCTAAAGATGGCCACGCCCTATTCCCTGGGACCTTTGCATACTCCCTGTTGCACAGTGAAGAGGAGCTCGGTTTCCGATGGAATTCAGCTGACTAACCCGGTGAGATGGGAGCTTATTCTTCGAAGTGAGCCCCGTAAGGTCAGAAAGGACCCTGAATGGGAAAGAGGGAGCCAGGAGAGGGAGAACAGCACGGGAAGTGCTCCCCGGGTCATCGCCAACTTTGAAGATGGAGCGGGCGGAAGCCAGGGAAGCTGAGCAGCGTCTAGAAGCCAGAAAAGGCAAGAAAATTGGCATCCCTGAAGCCTGCAGAAAGGAGCAAAGCCCTGCTGACACTTCGATTTCGGCCTGGTGAGACTAGTCTTGGACTTCTGACCTGCCCGGCTGGGGAACCGGTCTGCATGGCCGTGAGCTGCAGCACTGCTGGCCATCTGTCACGACAGCAGGAGGAGGCCCCTGCACGGCACACAGAGCTTTGCAGCCCACAGGACGGCGAGCCTGACCACCACAGATTCATGAAGCCTGGCTCGAAAATGACAGTGCTGTGGCATAGTGGGTAAAGCTGCTGCCTGCAGTGCCAGCGTCCCAAATGGGCGCCGGTTCAAGTCCCGGCTGCTCCTCTTCTGATCCAGCTCTCTGCTGATGGCCTGGGAAGGCAGTAGAAGATGGCCCAAGTCCTTGGGCCCCTGCACCCGCATGGGAGACCTGGGAGAAGCTCCTGGCTCCTGGCTCAGGCCATTGTGGCCAATCGGGGAGTGAACCAGCAGATGAAAGACATCTCTCTCTCTGCCTCTCCTTCTCTCTGTGTGCAATTCTGAATTTCAAATAAATAAATTTGTTCCCGGCACTAAGGACGGAGTGTGTCTCTGCAAGTGGCCCTGCACGCTTCAGGAGTGCGCCCTGTTGGGCGTCAATGGGCCTCAGGCCTGCAGACTCCTCTCCCTGGGACATTCTGGTTGCTTCCTGTAAGCAGTCCCGTCCAGAGCCGTCCTTGGGTTAGCACTCCTGATAGAGAAGACGGCCGTGGTGTCGGCCACGTACCCTGGCTTGCAGAAAAGTACGCCTCTTCCTAGGCCTTTACCACTTGGATTTCGTCCTGACCCAAGTAGAAGATTCATTGGGAAGAACATGGATGGGTGTTCTGGAGGGAAAGGAAAAGTTCATGTCCACAGCTTAGCATAGTCGCTCTCTATCACCAACGGCTTTGGTTTCTCCATCTTTGAAGTGGCAGTAGTGGCAATTGTCATCTAACACGTGGGCTAGCCCACAGGTACCTAAAACAAACATGGTTTCCCGTTCACCCCTCCAGCTTCCGGACCTATAACATGGATATAACCAAGGTCTTGCTCAGTTCTTTGGGGAATTAAATAAGAAAGTATAGAATTTAAGAATAAATGGCCACACACCAGGAAGCTGGACTCCTTTCGGGGCCATGCTACACTCTGACCGCTAGATGGCGACATCAACACAGCCAGCGGGCTACATGGCCCTGTGGAAAGGGGATCCCCATTCGTCTCCTCTCTGGATGGGGTTCGTTTGGCAGCAGCAGTGATCTCAGATGCACCGAAGTTCTCACTTCTTCTGTGAATCACTCATTACCGTCAGAGCTTTCTTCAGGGAGTGGACCGCGGCGCGGTGGTTGGGTGTGGGCCTGCAGGCTGGGATGGCTTTTCTGAAACACACATTGGCCCATGTGCTTCCCATGCTGAAAACCGTGACTATATATAAGTGGATATAAAATATTATATAGTATTTTATATGTAACTGAACATAATATATAAGTGAATGTAACATATTATTAGCAATCATCCTTTTATTATTTAATTTCCTCATTAATCAGCATTAATTTATCACTAATAAATCATTCATATATTATTAATATTATATAATACTATATAAGTGATTGTAATATATAATATATAATATATATGAATATAAAATATTATATATATAAGTGAATTAAAAATAAGCCGCTCAGGCCAAGAACAAGAGGCCCTGCTCCTGCCCCTGTGGCGTCCCTGCGAAGCCCTGGAGCTCCCTGAAGCAAGGCTCAAGAATCGCTCCAGACTCCACTCCAGGTGGCAGTGTTGGGCCTAGCGCTTAGGACTCCAATTGGGAAGCCCGCATTCCATGGGTGAGGGCCTCATTTGAGTCTAGGCTCCTCGGCCGCTGGGCCAGCTTCCTTTTAATGTGCACCCTGGGAGGCAGCAGGTCATGGCTCAAGTACTTGGGTCCCTGCCACCCACCTGGGAGACCCAGATGGAGCTCCTGGCTCCTGGCTTCAGCCTGGCCCAACACTGGCCATGGCAGCCATTTGGGGAGTGAACCAGCTGATGGAAGACCTCTGTCTGTCCTTCTCTCTTGGTATCTCTGTCTTTCAAATAAAATGGAGGAAAAAAACAAACTAAAGCAAATAAATGAACAGTATAAAACCCTGCGGGATGAAGCTTGGGGCCTTTCACATGGCGTCTAGGGCCACCAACTCTCTGATGCCTGCCTGTCACTCCAGCCCAACCACCCCTCATGGCTTCGCACCTGCCTCTCAGCCTAGGCGTTCTACTGAGTTCCTGGGGTACCCCTTCCCGTGTGTTGCCGCCCTGCCTTCACCCACACAGCCCCTCTCCTGGGGGTTTCCTCTCCCTCAGACCTGACTCCTCTCTCCAGCCACCCCGGCTGATCCCAGTTGGCGTCTGTCTTCTCCCGTCTATGTGATTTCTCGGTACAGGGAATGTGTCTCCCTTGGCTCTGTTTTACGAGGGCCTGGGAAACAGAAGCACCTGTGGTTTTTTGATGAGTGACAAAGTGATGAGCAGAGAGAAAGGTATTCCAGGTAGAGGAGACGGCAGGAGAGAAAGACGTAGAAGTGGGGAGGTCAAATGAGTATTTTGAGGAGCAGCTGGTTGAAATCTTGTGGGCTGGGGAGGCTCTTCCAGGCTCTTGGCTGTGCCCCCATAGGAGCCCAGGGTGATCCCGCTCCTCTCAAAGCCTCAGCCATGGAGCTGCTGTGAGAGAAATGTTAACAGTGGCTTTTTCTGCCAATCACATTGACGGTGACCTTCAGGGGCCCGAGGTTGGGGGTGGGGTGGGGTCTGGTGCTGCCCAGGCCGCACTCAAAGGCAAGGCTCCTATCAGAGCTGACCCTTGCCACAGGGCCCGAGGGCAGAGGGGCTCTCCGCCGGAAACTGGGAGGAAGCCGCTTGGATTTTTGAAAAATCGTTTCTTACTTCATTTTCCTCCCGAGCGGGTCCCCAGACATCCAAACAATGCCTCTCCAGGCAGCCTGGCCCGGCTGTCATAAAATGCAACTGAAATCCGTATCTATGGAAACAGGCTGGCTCCTCAGTCCCTTTTGCCTCTCTGCCTCCTTGCTTCTGTGTTGGCCAGGATGGGTCTGGAATCCAAGCTTTGCACTCAGATGTAGGGGCTGCTGCAGCCATGCCCTGACCACCTCCTGGTGGCTACCTTCCTCTCACCTCCTCTTCCCAGGGCAGGGGAGAGCCGGGGTGAGCAGGGGTGTGAAAGCTCAGGGTGGTGGCAAGGCCTCAGTCCTTGGTCCTTCAATTAGCATCTGTCAGAGGGATGGTGTTCTGCCTAGGCTCCAGAGAAAGCAGGCAGCGACGTCAGGGGCAACAGCAATGACGTGGGCAGCAGAGGCTGCATGCACCTGTTACAGCTTTTGAGGGCAAACCCTGTACTCAGTAGACACAATCCACTCCCGGCCTCCATCACTCACTGTGTCTCTGGTCTTTTCTCTCCTTTGCCTGCAAATGTGACTGTTTATCCCTGAGAGGTACATATGTGATGGTGCTTGGTGTGAGAGGCTTATTTATTTATGTATGCACTTATTGGATTTATGACGAATGCAAATCCATCTGCTGCAGTTTGGCAAAATGGACTGAAATGGAAACAAAGACATCAGAGCTCTTTCTTCCTCCCCAGCCCTGAAGCTGCTGAGCAAACCAGGAGTCTTCCTGCGGGGGCAACCTGTCTTCAAAACACACTGTGCACAGGTGTGGCTTATCTGTGTGGAAAAGTGGCTGGCGGGGCGGTAGAGGGATCAGGGTGCCGCCCTCTGGAAACCTCAGCATCAGACGCGGCATCAGTCAGCAACAGCCAGGGGTTCTCAATTCCTCTCCATCAATTCCTGCTCCTGAGAGCGCCCAGAACACCGCCGAGGTCGGCCTTGCGCCACTAGGGGGCGGTGCCATCTCTCTTTTGCTCCATGCATGGGTGTTGGACGCATCCAGGGCCTGTGGGCGAAGGAGCGACTACCTCTGGTCTGCCAGGGAAAGCCGGGGAACGCTTTTTCTCTCGGCAGAGTGGACGAACGTGGTCTACACGGCAGGGGCTGAGGAGACTGGAAGGGCTTGAATTCGGGGCGCTTTTCACCATATGACCACGTTTCCGGGGCTGCTTTGCCAGCTCGCCTCCTCTCTCGCGCGTGAGATGGAGATGACCATTGTGAGGGTGAACGAGGGAATGTATGTAAAGCACTTGGCCTGGTGACTGCGACTTGGGTGGCTGTGGCTATCATGAAATGCAGGACAGTGTAAAGGCTTAGCCGAGTGGTGCGAACCTCCTGGCTGTGATCTCGGGGAAGCCGTCGGGGCGCCCCGTGTCTCAGCTTCCCCACATTCAAATGCAGCTCAGCACAGCACCTGCGTCCTAGCGTTCTTGCTGGGACAACGTGGCTCCTGCACCTCTAACACTGGAAACAGTTCTGGGGGCCAAGGCAAGAACCCAAGTTAGGCCCAGCTGACATTGCCTGTGGAGCTGTGGCTTGGATTATCCAAAACTGATCGCCCCACTAGGCTCTGGCATGCTGCGATGGTATTCTTTGCAGAAGACTTATTTTATCGTCGGATTTAGTTTGCACCTAGATGAAATTTGTGTTTGTTGCATGTACAGCTGGTTCATGTTAAGGGCCGGGGCTCAGGACGTGGCCGAGGGAGACTTGTGAGAGAATCGGGATGCTCCAGGGGGCCCAGAAAAGAAGCCCTTTGAGGTACTTGCCACCTGCCGTCTTGCAGTTTATTGATTGCTGTGTGTCAATTTGGGGAGCAGGATTTTTATCATCACACCAGTTTTGCAAATGGTGAAAGATAAAAGAGATGTGCCCTACCCCAAGATTGCAAGGGCAGTCTTTTCAGCCGCATGCCAACTGCAGTTGCAAATAAACATTAGGTGGATATTCAGTGCGGGAGAGACCCCCCGGGACAGCTGCATCCCAAATCGGAGGGCCTGATTCGAGTTCTGCTTCTGATGTTAGTCTCCTACTAACGTGCAGCCTGGAAAGCAACTGTGATGACCCAAGTACTTGGGTTCCTGCCACCCACACTGTGGGAAGCCCCACACTGAGCTCCAGGCTCCTGGCTTCAGCCTGGCCCTGCCCTGATGTTGTGGATATTTGGGGAGTGAACCAGTGCATAGAAGACCTCTCTGTCCATCTCCCTGCCTTTCAAATAAAGTGAAAATAAGTAATTTTAAAAATAATTATTGAATGAGAACAAGAGACAAAGCCATCCACATAGGAAAATAAAGTAAAAAAAATCCACAATGATTAAAACAGATTTTTTAAAAAGATTTTATTTATTTATCTGAAAGGTGGAATTACAGACAGGGGGAGACAGAGGCAGAGAGAGAGAGAAAAATAATCTTCCATCCACTGGTTCACTCCCCATTTGGCCACAATGGCCTGGGCTGGGCCAAAGCCAGGAGCCAGGAGCTTCCTCTCATGTGGGTGCAGGGCCTAAGCACTTGGGCCATCCTCCACTGCTTTCCCAGGCCATTAGCAGAGAGCTGGATTGGAAGTGGAACAGCCGGGACCAGAACCAGCGCCCTTACGGGATGCTGGCACTATAGAAGCAGCTCTACCCACTACGCCACAGCGCCGGCCCCTAGAGCAGCTTTTGACATTGCTGAATGAGACAGAGAAGTCACAGTGTTTTCCGCATGTCTACGACTATGTCGGGAGCTGTGAGCATAGCTGCAGTGGATCTGGGGTAAGGCTAGGACTGGTTACCCCTCCCTGATTGGCTGTTTGCTTTTAGAGTCTCCAACAACAAAATGTTAGGGGCCACGGAATGTCCTGGATCCTGGCTCTGGATTGGCCCAGCTCTGGCTGTTGGAGCCATTTGGGGAGTGAACCAGCGGATAGAAGATCTCCCCCCTTTCTCTGTCTCTCCTAACTCTGCCATTTCAAATAAATAAAAATAAATCTTTACAAAAAGAAAAAAAATACTAAAGTCCCTTGACAACCATTAGGTGCTAGGTGGATGGAGCGATCCTCTGCTCCAGGCTTTGGCTGGATTTGTAGTGAGTCTCTGAATGGCCACAAGATTGCTGCTGCTCGAGGCCTAGACTGTTGTTTTCACCAGAACTCCCTCTCTCCCTCTCTTAATTATTTTGTTATTTTTAACAAAATCAGCAAATCACGGCTGTGTACATTTATGAGACACACTGTGATGCTTTGATACATGTGTATAATGTGGCATGATTGGGGCGGGTATTGTGGCACAGTTAAGCCACTACTTAGGACAGCACCGTCCCAGACTGGAGTGCCTGGGACAGTCCTGCCTTAGTTTCTGATCCAGCTCCCTGCTGTGCACACCCTGGGAGGCAGCAGGTGATGGCTCAAGTACCTGGGTTCCTGCCACCCACATGGGAGACTGAATGAATGGAGTGCCTAGCTCCTGGCTTCAACCTGACCTAGCCCCAGTTTCTGTGGACATTTGGGGAGTGAAATAGCAGGAGGAATCTCTCTCTCTCTCTCTCTCTCTCTCTCTCTCTCTCTCTCTCTCTCTCTTTCTGCCTTTCAAATAAATAAAAAGAAACAAAGTTTAAGGCATGTTGCATGATTACATGAAGATAATTAACACACAACCATCACCTTGCTTATCTATAATTTTTTATGGTGAGACCTGTGAAATTTACTCTCTCAGTTCTTTTGAAGTACATGATCCATTATTAATGACCATAGTCACCTTGCTGTACAATGGCTCTCAAAATTCATTCCTCTGTCTATCTGAAACTCTGTACCCTTTGATCGAGATATGCAAAGAACCTCCATGTCCATCAATGCATGAATAGAAAAAAATGTGGTGTCTACATAAAGGACTACTATCCAGCCTTGAAAAGGGGGAGTTTCTGTCATTTGCCACCAGGTGGATGGATCTAGAGACAGTAGGTGAGGTGTGTGAGGCACAGAAATGCGAACACTGCGGGGTCTCACAGCTGTGTGGAATCTGACGACGTTAGATTCATTGAGTAAGAAAGGAGAACGGTGGTGCTCAGAGAGGGTCGCGTGGGAATGGGGTGTTATGGAACTTAGTCAACTTCCTCCTCCAAGCTCTAGTGACAGATGGAGAGGCCCCAGAGATGGCTGGGAGTGGGCTGTGGACTGGTTCCATCAGAAACAGGAGCAGGGACACTGGCTCAGCCCTATCACTTCCTTAACTGTTTTGCTTGGAAATCTGACAAAAAATAAGGGAGCAGAGTAACTGCTTGATCAAAGCTCTAAGCAGGAAGGTGTGCTGCTGTCCATCACTCGCAGCAGAGACTGACATGATTGTCTCTTAATGGGCACGTGTGGTTGTGAATGCCCGTATTATTTTGAAAATCGAAGAGTCTTTTATCAGATACACATTATATAGCTGGCACCTTATCGCATGAGGGGGCTTCAGAGAGTCTGTGGAAAACGAAATCAAAAGATGTTTATTCTGATGCAAAATTGTTTTTGAAATCCATGCACAAGTGTTTTTTTTTATTATACATATTTCCACAAACCTTGAAATAGCCTCATACATCATTTCATTTAATCATCCTATAAGCCTTATAGAGTAGCTCTTTTAAACCCATTTTATTGCTAGGGAAGTAAAGTTAAAGACACCAATTCACTTTTCCAAGGTTATAGTGCTGTAAGAAGTGGCGGCATCGGGCTTTATACTGAAGTGCATTTGGACTTTAAAAACTTCATTTTCCCATCATTGTGTGGTACCTCATCTTTGGAAAGTAGAGAAAGAGACAGCAGCTGGTGGTCAAGACTCTGGTAACATTTTTTTGCTTTTTCTTTATAAACAGGTGAGGAAGAGAGAGTACACAACTGACATTTTTTTTTCTTAAGATTAAGGGAGAGGGGCGGTGCTGTGGTGTAGTAGGTTAACCTCTGCCTGCAGCATCCTGTGTGGGCACTGGTTCCAGTCCTGGCTGCTCCATTTCTGAACCAGCTCCCTGCTAATGGCCTGGAAAGGCCACATGGGAGACCCAGAAGAAGTTCCTGGCTCCTGGCTTTGGATCAGCCCAGCTCCAGCCATTGCAGCCATTTGGAGAATGACCCAGGGGATGGAAGATCTTTCTCTGTGTTTCTCCTTCTCTCTGTCTGTAGCTCTGTCTCTCAAATAAATAAATCTGTTAAAAAAAAGATTTGATGGGGCCGGCACTGTGGTGCAGCAGGTAAAGTTGCTGCCTGTGATGCTGGCATCCCATATGGGCATGGGTTTGAGTCCTGGCTGCTCCACTTCTGATCCAGCTCCCTGCTAATGCACCTGGGAAAGTAGCAGAGGATGGTCCAAGTACTTTTGGCCCCTGCCTCCATGTGGGGGACCCAGATGAAGCTCCGGGTTCCTGGCTTCAGACTAGCCTAACTCCAGCTGTCGCAGCCATCTGGGGAGTGAACCAGTGGATGGAAGATCCTTCTCTCTCTGTGTCTCTCCCTCTGTGCCTGTAACTCTCCACCTATATGCGAGGCTGGTGTTGCTGGCGGCAGCTTTACTGCTTTACCACAATACTGAGCTTTACACTGGGGATTAATAGAAGTAGATCTCATATTATTTTAGGATCAGCCCCTCCTATTGGTGAGGCCTGAAATGAACGTCTAGGAAATCCAAAGTCTGCTTTGAGCTGATGGTGGAAGATTCTGTACTTTTGCATGCCCATTAATTTTGGAGATAAAATGGAATCAGTAAGGGGACAATTGGGTAAAAAGCCACATAGCCGGCAAATATAAAAGCACATCTAAGGGACCGTGACCCAAGGATCACAGAGAAGAGGTTCACTTGGCTTGTCACCACGCTGGAGTTATTTCTGTTTGAGGTACGCGAAAGCCAGACCCTAACCCTTCTTCCTTAGTTTTGATAATGTGAAATCTGGGAGTCATTCCTACTAACCCCATCCCCTTTATGTAGCCCTGTATAATTGGATCCAACCTTTTAAGGAAGAGAGGCCCGGCAGACATGTCTCATGGTTTATGCATAACCCAGTTCCTTTCATGTTTCCTGTTGAAAATTCATGCTTGTAAATTGCATTTCTGAAACCCTATTGTAACCATTTCTGGGGTTGGGAAATTCCCTTACAACCAGACCCGTTGGCTGCTGTTTGGTTGATTGCTAATGTACACAGGGAGCTGAGGCAGTGGAAGAACTGTGGGACAGAGAAAGGTAAGGACGTCGAGATTCGTGTATCAGGGCTTCTGCTCTCCGATCTTCATTCAACTTGTACTGTTCATAAGAGCCTGTGCTGGTCAGTGTTCTAGCAGAACCAATGGGATATATGGAGATATACAAGGGGAGATCTATTATGGGAGTTGGTTTACATGAATGCAGAGGCTGAGAGCTCCCACGATGTGCCCTGTGCAAGTGGAGAACCAGGAAAGGTGGTGGTGTGGCTCAGTTCAAGTCAGGAGGCCTGAGAGCCAGGGGCACTGCTGGTGGAACTCCCGGTCCGGGGCTGAAGGCCTCAGAATGGGGCAGGTGGGGTGCTGGTGTAATCTGGGAGTGTGCAGGCCTAACAGCCAGAGGCTCCAAGGTCTGGGAGTGGGAGAAGATGGATGTTCTACCTCGGGAAGAAAGGGAGGAGTGACCTTTTCTCCTCTTTGTTCTGTTTGAGCCATCGGTGGATTGGATGGTGCCCACTCACCCTGGGGAGGACCAGTCTTTACTCAGTCTATTGATTCAAGTGCCAGTACCTTCCCAGAACTCCCTCACCCCACACACCCAAAAATGATGCTTTATCAGTTCTTTGGGCATCCTTTAGTCTAATCAAGTTGACAGAAAATGGAGCACCCAGGGATCAACCTTGGGTAGCTTCTCCTCAGGGTCTTCTCCAGCTGTCTTAAATTCTCAACTATGTGGTTTTGACAATTGCCATTTGTTCTATTCTTGGAAACAAAAAAGATTTGGTTGCAAAGGGATCTTTTTTTCTCCCTCATGTTAGTTTTAAGCTTAATGATTTTCATAATGTCCTTAAACTAACTGCTTTTTTTTCCCACTGGCATAGTGAAGTGGAGTTCATGTTTATACCTGCTTACGAATTAATTAGCTTAGTTTAAGAATAGACTTTATGTGGCTCTACCTTTAACTCAAGAACAACTGAGATAACAACCACAATAGTGATAATACTGAACATAATCAACGAAAGAAAATTGTACTGCAATAGTGGGTGGTGGTTGATCCAACAAAGATTATAACACCTGCCATCCAGGACATTCCGTGGCTCACAACCTGGAAGCGTTTGCAATGATGGTGATCACTGTAGTCTCCTGAGGGATGTGAAGAAAGAAAAGTGGTTACTGATCCTCTGTTTAATGGGATGATCCCATTCTGTCCACACCTCTATTATGGACTTTATTAAATTGCATAATACTTACTGGTCACGTTGGCTGGCTCTAGCAACAAAATGTAAGCTCCTCAAGAGCATAGTACTAATAAAATCTGGCTGATTATTGATGAAGCAACATCCAAAAATTCAATAATAAGAAATAAGAGGTCAAATTCAGTGGCTTCGTGAAATAACTGGGGTCAGCCAGTCACCAAGGGACCCCCTTCAAAATTTACCACTGTTTGGCTGTCTTAGGGGAAACCTTCATGGCAGATGTCTGCTTGGACTAAAATAGTAATGAGGCTGCATCTGCTGTCTTGTTGTTGGGGTTCCCAGAGCAAAAACAGTGATTCCAGAAATCTTTTGGTTAGTGGTCGTTATTTGTCAGCCCAATTCAAATAGGTAAGTCCAGAAAAATGTTGGGGGTGCTAGAATTTACCCTCTACTTCTCTGCTACCAAAGAGAAATTTATTTAATATTTCCTCTATTTTTTCCTATCCTTCTTCCTTCCCACGTTGTCTCTCTTCCCTCAAATAATAAGAAATTTAGCTTGCTACATTTCAGAATGGGGACTGGGTGGAGGATGGGAGCCAATCTCCTAGTGACTTATGTTCCAATATATTGCCGTTGCAGGGTTGTACTACACTGTGTTTTCAAACAGTGTTTGCTGAGTGAGTGAATAAATATAATTTGTCTCACTCAACATCACCAGGCAATGATTTGAACTTCTTGGAAAGTCAGACAACAAAATGTATAAATAAACCAATAAAAGGGATCAACATTTGTTCCACTAACTCTTGGGTATTTAGGATACAGGTTAACCAATGGAGTGCCGATGACATACTAGATTTTAAAAATGAAAGTGCTGCACAGCGATCTGCACACCAGATTAGCCTAAATTTCATAGTCAAAACTGTGCCTAATTCTAGCCTAAAGGAAAGTCTGCATTTGGATAATTGGTGCTGGCAAATTATCTCAATCCAATATATGATTGAGTTCATTGGAAGATGAGCCTTATTCCTTTTGAGGGCTGGTTTATTTCTAGTTCATGTTCTCTCCTAATTGGAGCCTTCCATAAGCCCTAACTAAGAGTCTTCTCCTTGGTGGACTCTGCCTCCAATTTTACTTCCACAGTATTGGGTCTCAGTTTTGTTTTCCACAATTTAGATGAGATTCTCTTTTAGAATTCTTCTAATTAAATTTCAAGTAGTTACAACCATCCCAGCAGCACTTCTATTAATTTAAAAAATAAATTTCCTGGGCCAGCGCCATGGCGCAGTAGGTTAATCCTCTGCCTGCAGCACCAGCATCTCAGATGGTTGCTGGTTTGAGTCCCAGCTGCTCCTCTTCCAATCCAGCATTTCTGCTGTGGCCTGGGAGAGCAGTAGAAGTAGAGCTGCTTGGGACGGCTGCTTTCCAGATTGGAGCGCCTGGTTCAATCCTGGCTCTGCTTCTGATTCTAGCTTCCTGTTAACGCACACCCTGGCAGGCAGACTCACAGATACTACTTAAGAGTCAACAAATGTCCCTAGGAGAAGAGCGAGATGGAATGTTCTACACACCCTCCCCTTATCACAGATCTTTGTTTTCCAGCCCTTGCTGCCTTGATAGCTCTCAAAGACCTCAAATTGATGTTTTCCTTTCACTTTTAAATCCAGATATCCTAGCTATTCTTGGAAAATGAACTAATTTGTACAAATTGGTTTACCATACAAAGAAGTCTCAATGATGTTAATTTCAAACATAAATTTTCCAGAAGGCTCTCATCTAGTCAGTCATATATTAAACTCAGTAGTAAAGGGTTGTACTATACTTGGCTTTTCATGCTCATTTTGTGTTAGGAATAATGAATAACAATAACAACAAGAATTCGATTAGGTAGCTGGGGTAACTGGAGAGTTACTCAAGATCAGTCTGCCCCCATCAGGCCGAAAGCAATACAGCAAGGAAAGAGAAGTTGGAATCCTGCCACTTCCCTTTCTGTATCATCTTCTTAGGAAATCTATTTCTCTTCATCAGGGTACAATCCTCTCTCCTTCTTTTTCTTTTTTTGTTAAAAAAAATTTTGGCTGGTGCCACGGCTCACTTGGCTAATCCTCTGCCTTGTGGCGCCGGCACCCCGGGTTCTAGTCCCAGTTGGGGTGCCGGAGTCTGCCCCAGTTGCCCCTCTTCCAGTCCAACTCTCTGCTGTGGCCCAGAAAGGCAGTAGAGGATGACCCAAGTGCTTGGGCCCTGCACCCCATGGGAGACCAGGAGAAGCACCTGGCTCCTGGCTTCAGATCAGTGCAGCGCTCCGGCCGTAGCGGCCATTTGGGGGGTGAACCAACGGAAGGAAGACCTTTCTATCTCTGTCTCTGTCTCTCTCTCTCTGTCTAATTCTGCCTGTCAAAAAAAATTTTTTTTAATTGGAAAGGCAGAGTTACAGGAGGCAGAGAGAGAGAGAGAGAGAGAGAGAGAGAGAGAGAGAGTTTTCCATCTGCTGGTTCACTCCCCAGATGGCCACAACGGCTGGAACTTCGTTTATCTGAAGCCAGGAGCCAGGAACCAGGAGCTTCTTCCTGGTCTTCCACATGGGGGCAGGGGCCCAAGGACTTGGGCCATCTTCTACTGCTTTCCCAGGCCATAGCAGAGAGCTGGATTGGAAGTGGAGCAGCCAGGACTTGAACCGGCAACCATATGGGATGAGCTTTACCCACTACACCATAGCGCTGGCCCCTACAATTCTCTCTTGACCCTTGCCAACACAGAACTTATCATAGTACTTTGCACATAGTTTGTGTATGTGTTGAGGGACTGACTTTTGCCTCTCTGTTACTTGCCAGTACTTAGCAACCTGGAGGAGTTGCTATTATCCAGTGCAATACCAGCACTCTGGGGGTTGCAGACTTGTGTTCTTGCCACCACAACTCTAACCATCCCAGCAATATTTCTATTTTAAAAATAAGTTAGAAGATGAATTTCTGGGACAGGCATTTGGTGCAGTGGTTGAAACACTGCCTGGGATCCCTGCATCCCCTATTGGAGTGGCTGGTTCAAGCCCTGTCTCTGCTTTCAATTCCAGCTTTCTCCTAATATCCCCCTGGAAGGCAGCAGATGATGGCTCACATACTTGGATCCCTGCCACCCACCTGGGAGACCCACATTGAAATCTGGGCTCCTGGCTTTGGCCTGACCCAATCTTGGCTGTTGCAGACATTTGAGGAGTAAACTAGCACATGGAAGATTGCTCTATGTCTGTCTCTTTGCTTTTCTAAATAAAATGAAAAAAGAAATCAGTTTCTAGGTGAGAGGCTATGTGTGCAGTGATTTGGGAAGAGGGGATCCTTCCTCTAGAAGTTGCCCCCCATCCCTTCCACCACAGATTCCAGGAAGGAAAAGCACTTATTGGGGTCTTCCTATGTGGCAGGCACGATGCTAGACCAGGGCTTCCCAACCTTCTCTAGAAGCCCCTGTGGAGTTTTCTAAACTGCCCAGACTTCCTCTCTAGGAATTAAGAAAAAAAAATGTGACAGGGACTGGAGATCTCTATTTTTCTTTTAAAATTTTTATTTGAAGGTACGAAGACAGACACAGAGAGATCTTCCACCTGCTGGCTTTCTCTCCAAATGCCTGCAACAGCTGGAGTTGGGCCAAGCTGAAGCCAGGAGCCCCGAACCCAATCTGGCTCTTCCACGTGGGTGGCAGGGACCCAAGTTCTTGAGCCATCCTTTACCTGCTGCCTCCCAGGGTGCACATTAGCAGGGAGCTGAACTGGAAGTGAAGCTGAGACACAGACCCAGGCCTTCTGAAATGGTGTGTGGGTTTCCCACGTCATGTCTTAACCACTGCGCCAAATGCCAGCTCTGCCAAATGCCAGCCCCAGATTTGTAGCTTTTCAAAATCCCAAGATTCTGATTCTAATGCATTGGTGTGGTTAGGGTTGAAAACTGCTGTGCTTGGCACAGTGTTGCCATGTGCATCTTTGCAGCATCCAAATAAGCTTACTATATTCATGAATTAATTCTATCTTTCAAGTAAGGAAACTGAGGCCCATCAAGGAAGTGGATGGGCCCCAGGTTACACATCAGGTACACAGCACGTCTGAGTTTCTTTTAGGCTTCTCAACTCCAAGTGCAGAGCATCGTTGTCATTCAGCAAGCAGTCACTGAAGCTCTTACAAGGTCAAGGTGCTAAGTTAGGCACTTGGAGTGATGCAAAGATAACTAGTCTACAGTCCCTGAAGCCTTCCGGGGACAATAATCTGAGATGAGTGCCTAGTATCTGTCAGGTGCTTTTATACAGATCATCTCTTTAAGACCTGGGGATTATCCTCTAAGGGTAGACATTACTAACTCAGTTTTAATAAGAAGAAACTGAAGTGCAGAGACAGTCAGCAACTTCCCAATTCCAAACTGAGGCAGTGAAGTGACAGAGCCAGGATTTGAGCCCAGCTCCGCCAATCTTCAGCAGCTGCTTCATCAGGACTTTTGCTTAAGGAAAGGAGGTGAGAAAAGAAGCATACAAAAACGACCCCACTGTGAGCCGGCACCCGGCAGGTGTCACACCGGCCCTGTGGCTGGACTACAGAAGCCTCGCTATCTGAACTCTGAGGGACTTCCATCCCCGGCTTCTACTGCAGGACGGGTCTTCCCGGATGCTGTGAAAATCAATACCAGATCAGAGGTTTCTTACAGAACTGGCGAACAGGGAAATTCTTCACTCCTCAATGAACAACAGAGAGATTCATTGTGAGACAGGAGAGAATGCTGAGAATACCAGCCAGGTCATTCCGTGAAGTCAACATTGCATTAATTCCAAGTCCCTCGAAACAGAAAAAGACTTAAGCCAGCCATCTAAATAATCAAGCTGAGTGAAGATATACTAGACTTAAAGGATAGAGAGACGTGATTGTCAAAATCAAGACTGAAATATATGACATCTAGAGAAAACAAGTTTTATTATTTTTTTAAGATTTATTTATTTTATTTGAAATGTAGAGTTACAGAGAGAGGGAGAGAGAGAGAGAGAGAGATCTTCTATCCACTAGTTCACTCTCCAAATGGCCACAACAGCTGGAGCTGAGCTGATCCAAAGCCAGGAGCTGGAAGCTTCTTTCGAGTCTCCCATATGAGAGTAGGGGCCCAAGGACTTGGGCCATCTTCTACTGCTTTCCCAGGCACATCAGCAGGGAGCTGGATTGGAAGTGGGACAGCCTGTCCTTGAACCGGCGCCCATGTGGGATGCTGGCACAGCAAGTGGTAGTTTTACCTATTACACCACAGGAGACAGTTTTACAAAGAACATGTGTGTGTGTGTGGGTGTGTGTGTGTGTGTATTATAGTCAAAGGATAGAAAAAAGATATGCAATTAAATAGTACATATAAGCAACCCAGTGTGGCTACATTAGTATCATTAGATTTTAAGCAGTATTTCCAGAGATGATGAGGGACATTTCACAGTGATAGAAGGGTCACTTCAGCAGGAAGACATAACAGTCCTAAATATAAATGCACCAAATCAAAGACGCAAACCACAACAGAGCTAAAGGGGCAAACAGACAAACATCCTATTACGGTGAGAGATTTGAGTAACTCTAAGTAATTTATAGAACAAAGAGATAAAAAAAATCGGCAAGGATAAGAAGGTCTGAGTAACTCAATGAACACCTCGACCTGATTGGCATTCATAGAACGCTCTGCCCTGGGACAGCAGGATAAACGTTCTTTCCACGTGTCCAGGGAACGTTCACCAAGATAGGCCATATGCTGGGCCTTCAAAAAGAATTCTCAATGCTTTCAGAAGGTTAGTATTTTACACACTGTCTTCTCTGATCATAATAACATTAAATCAGAAATCCAGAATGTATTTAGAAAAATCCCTAAATAGTTAGAAATTAAGTAATACCCTTGCAAATAATCCATGACTCCAAGAAGAAACCACAAAAAGAAATTGGAAAGTATTTTTAATGGACTGAAACAAAACCAGAAAAGAGACTTTACACTAGAAGAGAGCTGAAGATCATTATCTTTCAAGAATAGACACAGAGAAATCCTCAGAAGTGCGTGCGTCTGGCCGAGCGGTTCAGACGCCGGTTCAGACGTGGCTCATGTTGGAGATGGGTCCCGGGTTTCAAGGCCAGGAGTGGACCCTGGCGGACAGCAGCTTAATGGTTGTACCTCGCCGCCCACATGGGAGCTCTGTTGAGTTCCTGGCTCCCAGCTGGTCTTTCTCAGTCTCTCAAATAAATTAATAAACAAAATTTTTTAAACCGCCACAAAATATTGGCACACAGAATTGAGCAACTTATAAAAGGGGCAATTAAAAATAAAGGAAAAAGGATAATATATTAAAGCCAACTGAAATTTTTTCCCAAAGAAAGGAAGGGTAGGTTAGTATTTGAAAACTGGTCAGTGTAATTTACCACATTTATAGAATAAAGAAGAAAAGCCAATAGATCAACTCAGCACATAAAGAAAAAAATTTGAAAAAGATCCAACACTGTTCATGGTTAAAATGCTTCCCAGAGAAGAAGTAGAACATGCGCAAGGGCATCTATGGGAAATTCTATAGCCAGCATTCTGTTTAGTAGGGGCATACTGAGAGCTTTCCCCCGAGATTAAAACAAACAAGCAAGTCTTCTGGTCAACTTCGTACTGCAGGCCCTAGCTGGTGCAGTAGGGCAAGGAAAAGAAATAAATGGTGTCAAGTTTGCAAAAGAAGAAGCAAAACTGTCATTATTCCCAAGTGCTTTGATAGTGATTTGTGTGAAGAAAATTCTAAGGAATCAAAAAATTACTAGACTGAATTAAGTGAAATTTTTAAAAAAATATTTATTTATTTGAGAGTCAGCAATAGAGAGACAGAGAGAGATCTTCCAACTGCTGGTCCATTCCCCAAGTGGCCACAACAGCCAAGGCTGAGCCAGGATGAAGCCAGGAGATGAGAGCTTCCTCTGGGTTTCCCATGTGGGTGCAGGGCCCAAGCACTTGGGCCATCATCTGCTGCTTTTCCCAGGTAATTAGCAGGGAGTTGGACTGGAAGTGGGGCAGCTGGGACACAAACTGATGCCCATATGGGATGCCGGTGTCATGAGCTTTACCCTCTGTGCCACAATGCCAGCCCCCAAATGAATGAGTTTTTAAAATCAGGGAATATAAAGCTAATATATAAAGATCAATTGTATTTCTGTATGCCAACAGCAAAAAATTGGGCAACAAAAATTTTAAAATATAATTACAATAGCATCAATAACATAAAATAATTAGGAATAAATATAATAGACGTGCAAAATGTTCTGAGAAGATCAAAACCTTGTGGAGAGAAACTAAGGGAGGCATAGATAAATGAAGAGATATATCATGTTCCTGAACTGGAAGAATCGGTATTAGGTGCTCATTCTCTTCAAACTGATAGATTCAGTGTAGTGTCAGTGAAAAGGTCAACAGATATAAGAAGTATAAATTAGTGGGCCGGTGCCGTGGTATAGTAGGTTAAGCATCTGCCTGCAGCGATGGCATCTCATATGGGCACTGGTTCAAGTCCGAGTCCCGGCTGCTCCACTTCTGATCCAGCTCTCTGCTGTAGCCTGGGAAAGCAGTAGAAGATGGCCCAAGTGCTTGTGTCCCTGAACCCATGTGGGAGACCCAGAAAAAGATCCTGGCTCCTGACTTTGGACTGGTCCAGCTCTAGCCATTGCAGCCATTTGGGGAGTGAACCAGTGAATGGAAGACCTCTCTCTTTCTCTGCCACTGCCTCTCTGTAACTGCCTTTCAAATAAATAAATCTTTAAAAAGTATAAATTGGTATGTTGATTCTAAAATTCATGTCAGAATGCAAAAGACTTGGATAGCCAAAACAATTTGGAAAAAGAACAAATTTGGAGGATTCCCATCATCTGATTAAATAAATCTTTTTAAAATTATAGTAATTAAGACAGTGCAGTATTGCCTAGAAAAATAGACCAGAGGAACAGACTATCAAGTCCAGAAAGAGACTCACATATATACATGCAACTGATTTTTGGCAAACCATTGGCTCAGCTGAGTAGAGGAAAGAACAATCTTTCCTTAAATAGTGCTGAAATAACTGGATAAATATATGAAGAAGTAAAACATTACCCTCACGCCATATTGTACACAAAATAAATTTGAGATAGAACATAGACCTAAATATGAAACTTAAAACCACAGAACTTCTAGAAGAGAACATAAGAAAATATTTCTGTGACTTTGGGATAGAAAATCTTTCTTAAAGAGATCATAACAAGCACTAACAAAAAGGAAAAAGGGGGTGGGTATTCAGCCTAGCAGTTAAGACACCCGCATCCTGTATCACAGTGCCTGGGTTTGAGTCCTGGCTCTGTTGCTAATTGCAACTTGTTGCTAATGTGCACCCTGGGAGCAGCAATGATGGCTCAAGTAGTTGGGACCTTGACACTCACATCAGAGACCCAGATTGTTTTTTGTTTTTTGTTTTGTTTTGTTTTTTTGACAGGTAGAGTGGACAGTGAGAGAGAAAGAGAGAGAAAGGTCTTCCTTTTGCTGTTGGTTCACCCTCCAATGGCTGGCGCACCGCGCTGATCCGAAGCCAGGAGCTAGGTGCTTCTCCTGGTCTCCCATGGGGTGCAGGGACCAAGCACTTGGGCCATCCTCCACTGCACTCCTGGGCCACAACAGAGAGCTGGCCTGGAAGAGGGGCAACTGGGACAGAATCCGACGCCCCGACCAGGACTAGAACCCGGTGTGCCGGCGCCGCAAGGCGGAGGATTAGCCTAGTGAGCCAAGGTGCCGGCCCAGATTGGTTTCTGAGTCCCTGGTTTCTGCCTGGCCCAGCCCAGGCTGTTGGGGGACATTGTGAGAGTGAACCAGTGGATGAGAGCTCTCTCTATGTCTTTCTGACAGTCAAATTAATACAAAAAGGGAAAACGCTGATAAATGAGAATTATAATTACAACTTCTGTTCATCAAAAGGCATGAAAATGGAAAGACCAGGTATGGTCTGGGAAAAAAATGATATTTGCAAAACATATCAGACAAAATTTCTCACATATATATTATTATATATATATATATATATATATATATATATATATAAACTCATACATACCATCCATTTAACATAATCTAACAGATAGAATGTGCAAAAGGCTTGATTAGAGACTTCACAAAAGAAGGTATATAAATGACTGTTGAGCACATGAAAATATATATTAAATATGTATAGCAAAATACATATTAAAACTGCAGTAAAATATCACTACATGCCCATCAGAATGGCTTAAATTAAAACATCAGTGATACCAAATCTTGGTAACTGGCACTCACATTCATTGGTGGTGAAACTTTCAAATGATGCAATTCCTTGGCAATAGCATTTGGAAATTCTTTTTTTGTGTGGTTTGTAGAAAGTTATTGATATTGGGGGCTGTTTAATTTTCTGTCTCGTGAGCATTCAGCCAGCTGCCTTTCAAAGGGTAAGTTGCATGCTCGTTGCTGATATAAAAGCCCTTGATGTTTCCATGGTTAAAGACGATACCAGGTTTTCAGGATCTGCATTTCTTCAAATGTGAATTCTTAATCCTTTGCTCAAAACTGCTTCCTTCATGGACTGGGGCCGAGCTGATACTTCATACCTTTACTTAAAAGGTCTCCAGATTGTGCACTGAAGCCATCCATGGAGAATAACGGGGAACCAGTAGTAAAAAAAATTAAAGCTGACCCAGGCCAGAGAGGCCCTGCTGTTTCCAAGTTCCTGAACGCTGCCTGTGGGAGCACAGGAGGAGCAGGCTTGCTCCTCAGGACCTCAGTGTTCATCCCTCGTTGGCACAGAGCTGTCTGCAGGACCCCATCAAGAGCCACACTGCATCCACATCTGGCACTGTTCTTTTTTGCGGCAAACTAACTCCCAGCCTGGAAAAGTAATACAGCTGGGTTCGAGTCTCATCTGCTACACTTCCAACCCAGGTCTCTGCTGAAGCACCTGGGAAAGCAGTGGAAGATGGTCCAAGTGCTTGGGCCCCTGCCAACCATGTGAGAGACCCGGAAGAAGCTCCTGGCTCTTGACTTCAGTCTGGCCCAGCTCTGGCTGTTGTGGCCATTTGGGGAATGAACCAGCAAGTGGAAGATCTCTCTCTGTCTCTTCCTCTCTGTAACTCTGCCTTTAAAATCAATAAGTAAATTTCAATTTATTTATTTTTTAAAGATTTATTTATTTATTTTTGAAAGGCAGAGTTACAAAGAGGTAGAGAGAGAGAGAGGTCTTCCGTCCGCTGGTTCACTCTCCAGGTGGTTGCAATGGCCAAAGCTGTGCTGATCTGAAGCCAGGAGCTTCCTCTGGGTCTCCAATGGTGGTACAGGGGCCCAAGGACTTGGGCCATCTTCTACTGCTTTACCCAGGCCACAGCAGAGAGCTGGACTTGAACCGGCACCCAAACGGGATGCCAGCACTGCAGGTAGTAGCATTACCAGCTACACCACAGCACTGACCCCAATAAGTAAGTATTTAAAAACCAATGTTTGCATGCACCTACTCAGTAACTCAATAATTTGACTCTTATATAAGGGAACTTTAAAATGTTTGTAGAACAATGGAATTAAAGATAAGTTTATTTTGATGCCAAAACACTTTTAAATCCATGCAGAGCTTTTTCATAATAAGTTTTTCTCATCCAGAACCTCAAGAGAAGCAAAAACACGTCTGCATGAATGAATTTCAAAAGCATGGTCCTAAGTTAAAGAGGCCAGGCACCAAGGACTATGAGTGTATGATTCCATTTGTATGAAAAACCAGAAAAAGTAAAATTACAGTGATGGAAATAGATCCATGGTTGCCAGGCAACAAGAAATGGGGGGGTGAGTATTGATTGTGAAGAGGTCAGAGGGAACTTTTTGGGGATGAGAGAAGTTCTGTATCTTGATTGCAGTGATGATTACATGACTGCATACCTTTGTGAAAACTTACTGAATCGTATGCTTGCATAGGGGAACTTAATTGTGTGTAAATTATACTTCAGTAAAGATGACTGAAGCCTACAACCTTGTGATAGGTATTTATTATTCCTATTTTACATCTGGGAAAGGGGAGGTCAAAGTGGTGATAGCATCGCACCTGAATGCATATAACAACTGGGTGGCAAAATCAGCATTTGCACCTCCATATGTTGTTGGTGCCAAACGAATGTTCTTCCTGTTACATAAAGAACCTAGAAATGATTGTGTGGCGGAATATGACTCCCACGTGCAGGTGTCTCCCACTCCTTCCACTAAAAGGGAAACTTGTCGAAGGTGAGGACTTCCTTCCATAACTCCTTGCTCATCCCCAGCTGGCTCGCAGAGTGCCCTGTGACAGAGTCGCACACTCGGGCTGTAAACTTGAGCTTGGCCGCTAGTCATGTATGCAGTGACTTTGCAGGCATTACGGGTGGGCCTGAGCAATGATCTTTCCAACTTCCAGACATCTGGAGTCCGTGGGGCAGCTGCTCATGCTGACAACAGCTTTACATACATATAAAGGGTCATCATTTTCCTATGGCCTGAGCAAGGTGAGGACTGATTTATGGACAGGAAGTGCTGCTGGAATTTGAAAGCGAGAGTAACTATGGGAGATGCTCTCCATCAAGGGAAAGACCCTGTTCGCCAGAGAAGAAGGCAAGGGCGTATGTGGCAGGGATTAAGGACGGATTAGGGTGAGATTGCGTTTGCCATGTTTGGGGATAGTGAGCGGTGCAGGCAGCCTGGAGCTGGGCTTTCAGAGATGGCCACTTTTCTGGTGATGGCCTGGCCTCTGGGCTACGGAGTTGAATTGTGCTGTGCAGGACGCAATCTGTGTTGGTCAGATTTAAGCATTGGTGTGTGTTGAGGGGAGGAGTGGTCTGCAAGGGAGGAGATAGGGCTGGGGAGGCAAGTGTGTGTGCGCTTGAGAACACTGAGCTGTTCCCGGATCTCATGCTTGAGGGTCAGGCTGGATGCTGGGAAGGGCCAGCCCCTCAGCCTGGAACCCCCGGTGAGATCTGGCTTTCCATTTCACACTGAGCTTGTTCTCAGGAGCTGGCTGTCTCCCCACCCCCACCCCGCCGCCCCCCGGGGAGGACATCCGTGGGGACAGTTCCTGTTTCCCAGCCTGGTGGGCCCTTGCCTTCCTGAATGTGATATGATTGTTTCCCTGGGCACAGTGCAGAGATGCCAGTGGAGAACGGAAGTATCTCATGCCTCAGCAATTTTTTTAAGGCAAAAGAGAAAAGGCTATTGAACTTGGGAACCCTGGACCTGAAGTCTCCTCTTCCTGATGTGGGAGTGGGGACATTGTACAGGGCCGATCAGCCAGCACTGGGGGCCAGAGAGCCACCATGGGAACGAGTTGACTCCCATCCATCAGCTGAGCAGCGACAATGGCACTGAATTCCTTCTTGCTTTAAACTGCTATATTTATGCACAGTTCCTCCAGGGAATCTTGTTACATAGAAATGGAGAACTTTATCCCCTGTCTCTTCCCTCTCCTCTTTTTCTGCATCTCTTCCTGCTTTAATATTTTTTTCAATCAGTCACTTGTTTATTCACTTGTTCATAGGGGCCGGCGCTGTGGCGCAGCAGGCTAAGCCTCCATCTGCAGTGCCGGCATCTCATTTGGACACCAGTTCGAGTCCTGGCTGCTCCACTTTTGGTCTAGCACCCTGATAATGGACCTAGGAAAGCAGCAAAAGATGGCCCAAGTGCTTGGGCCCCTGCACCCACATGGGAGACCCTGAAGAAGTTCCTGGCTTCAGCCATTTCAACTCTCCCCCCTCCCCCTTTAATTCTTTCAAATAAATAAATAGCTTTTTAAAAAAATATTAAAAAATAGAGGCCAGCACTCTGGCATAGCAGGTAAAGCCGCTGCCTGCAGTGCCGGCATCTCATATGGGCTCTGGTTCGAGTTCCGGCTGCTCCACTTCTGATCCAGCCCTCTGCTATGGCCTGGAAGATGGCCTCTGTACCCACAAAGGAGACTCAGCTCTGGCCATTTCGGCCATTTGGAGAGTGAACCAATAGATGGAAGACCTCTCTCTCTGCCTCTGCCTTTGCCTCTCTGTAACTCTGCCCTTCAAATAAATAAATAAATATTAAAAAGAATAAAAATATGTTTTGTTCTTTCTCCCTGGTTCCAGGCACAGAATTTCCAAAACCAGTGGAACTTCTTAAATGACAGGACTGTCTTTTGTTATTCCGAATGAGTCCCTTTCAATCACACCTGTGTTTATGCAAATGAGGTCACTTTGGATGAGGTCTATAGCTACATGCTGGCTGGGCTCTTTACTAGGAATCCCAAGAGACTAGAGGAGGAGGAGAGGGGCCTGGAGCTTGAGTCTGTCGCAACTCTTGAAGGAGGTTTGATCTCTTTTCAGCTTGCTGTCCACCTGGAGGTGCTGGGAGGGGAGAGTGCCCCAGAGGGCTGGAAACGCTGTGTGTCCCACCCTCCACTCCCACACCCCGCTCTGTGCTGAGCTCCCAATCGTATATAACAATAAACAAGGACATGTAAGGAAGGTATTTCTCTGAGTTCTGTGGGCTCTTTTAGCAAATTATCACCTCCGAAGGGGAGGCTGTGAAAACCCCTGACTCACAGCTGGGCAGTCAGAGGCACAGGACGGCCAGCCTTGTGACTGGCATCTGAAATCGGAGCAGTCTCATGGGAAGGAGCCCTTCAGGTCTGGGATACGATGCTTTGTGTCAACATCGCATTAAATTGTAGGACGCCCAGCTGGTGTTCACAGAGTTGGAGAATTGCTTGGTGCGAAAAAACCTGCACATTTCCAATTGGAAATGTTGAGTAAGCCAATAGAGAAACAGCTTGTCTTCTCAGACTACTAGGTGTGAGGTATTGCTCAAAGTACTAAAAATATAGCAGTGCTTAAGAGAGAGCCCCTCCTTGACCTCCTGCACTTACCACCTGATGGGACGTGTCTTCAGCTATGTTCAGATGCAGTTATGCTGGGCTTGGAAAGAGAAAATTCTCAGAAAGAGAAATGATGCATTTCGCCCAGCTCCTTGAAGCCTAGGTTTGTGTCTAATTAATCTCTCACTCTCTTACAACACAACACATGCTACAATGTATGGCACGGCACATAATGAGAGCACCATGACTGATTGTTGATTGAATAATGAGGAAGTGAATGGAAAGTTACATTTGTCAAAGGACAAAATCGCAACAATTGAATTTGATTGGCTTTATTGTCCATTCCAGAATTAGGCAACACATCATTCCATAAAACTGTGTATGTGTGACAGTGGGCTGAGCAGAAGTTGGTTTTATGGAGAAAGGATGAAGAAAGAAAGAAACAAAAGAATAAAAAGTGGGTTGGTTTCCTTTGCAGCACAGAAGCTTCTTAGCTTGCTGTTACCCCATATGTCTATTTTTGCTTTGACTGCCTGTGCTTCTGGGGTCTTTTCCAAGAAGTCTTTGCCTATGCCAATATCTTGCAGAGTTTCCCCAATGTTCCCTGCTAGTAATGTGATGGTATTGGGTTGTAGATTTAGATGCTTGATCCATTTTGAGTTGATTTTTGTATAAGGTGTAAGGTAGGGGTCTTGTTTCATACTTCTGCATACAGAGATCCAATTTTCCCAGCATCATTTGTTAGAGACTGGCCTTTCTCCAGCGATTGATTTTAGCTCTGTTGTCTAAGATTGGTTGGTTGTAGATGTGTGGATTGATTTCTGAGGTTTCTATTCTGGTCCATTGGTCTACATGTTCATTTTTGTGCCAGTGCCAGGCTATTTTGATTATAACTGCCCTGTAGTGTATCTTGAAATCTGATGTGTGATGCTGTTGGCTTTGTTTTTGTTGTTTAAGATTGCTTTAGATATTTGGGGTCTCCAGTATTTCCATATGAATTTTAGCATCTTTTTTCTAGATCAGAGAAGAATGTCATTAATATTTTGATTTGGATCACAATGGATCTGTAAATTGCTTTTGGTGGTATGGACATTTTGATGATATTAATTATTCCAATCCGTGAACATGGAAAATTTTTCCTTTATTTTTGTCTATCTTCTTCTATTTCTTTCTTTAATGTTTTGCAATTTTCATTGTAGAGATATTTTACCTCCTAGGTTAAATTTATTCCAAGGTATTTAATTTTTTTTTGTTGCTATTGCAACTGGGACTTATCTTAGAAGTTTTTCTCAGCCATGGCATTGTCTGAGTATACAAAGACTATTGATTTTGTTGTGTTGACTTTATATCCTGCAACTTTCCCAAACTCTCTTATGAGTTCCAGTAGTCTCCTAGTGGAGTCTTTTGATTCTTCTGCATATAGAATCATGTCGTCTGCAAACAGGAATAATTTGACTTCCTCCTTTCCACAACAAAGTGAAGAGCGGGAAACATATTTGTAAACTACGCAACTGATCGAGTATTAATATCCAGAATCTATAAAGAGCTCGAGACTTAACAATTACAGAACAATCCAGAAAGAAATGAGCAAAGGACTTGAAAAGGCATGTTTCAAAAGATAAAATTCAAATGGTCAGAAGACACATGAAAACACGCTCAGGATCATTAGCCATCAGAGAAATGAAAATAAAAACCACAACGAGGTTTTACTTCACCCCCGTTATAATGGCTCTCATACAGAAATCAAAAAACAATAAATGCTGGTAAGGATGTGTGTGTGGGGGGAAGGTACCCTAATCCACCGTTGGTGGGAATGTAGACTAGTACAGCCATTGTGGAAGACCGTATGGAGCTACCTCAGAGATCTGAAAATAGATCTACCATATGACCCAGCCATCCCACACCTGAGAATTTACCCAAACAAAATGAAATACGCAAATGAAAGTGTTGTCTGTACCCCCAGTTTACTGCAGCTCAGTTCACAGTAGCTAAGATATGGGATCAACCCAGATGTCCATCAGCTGATGAATGGATAAAGAAAATGTGGTATACACACACACACACACACACACACTATGGAATACTGCTCATCTATAAAAAAAGAATGAAATCCTGTCTTTCACAACAAAATGGATGAAACTGGAAACCATTATACTTAGTGAAATATGCCAGTCCTAAAAAGACAAATGTCTTATGTTTTCTCTGATCTACGGCAACTAATAGAGAACAAAAAACATGTAATATATATGAGCAAAATTGACATTTTGAGATTTGATTATTGTGTATAGCGCTTGTCTCTACTGTTGAGGAACAGTGTTTTTTTCTTCTAACTATTTGTTAAATTCTTTACTTAGTGGAAGGTTAAGCTTATGATTATAAAATAAACTGAAAATATGCTATTGTGGCTCACTAGGCTAATTCTCCGCCTGAGGTGCCAGTACCCTGGGTTCTAGTCCCGGTCGGGGTGCCGGATTCTGTCCCGGTTGCTCCTCTTCCAGTCCAGCTCTCTGCTGTGGCCCGGAGTGCAGTGGAGGATGGCCCAAGTGCTTGGGCCCTGCACCCACATGGGAGACCAGGATAAGCACCTGGCTCCTGCCATCAGATCAGTGCAGTGCGGCGGCCGTAGTGGCCATTTGGGGGGTGAACCAACAGAAGGAAGACCTTTCTCTCTGTCTCTCTCTCTCACTAACTCTGCCTATTAAAAAATAAAATAAAATAAAAAATTAAAAGAACAATGAAGAAGGAGGGAGGACAGAGAATGGGCAGGAGGGAGAGTACTGTGGGAAGTATCTGTGCTCCTAAATCTGTTTTTATGAAATGAATGAAATTTGTTCACCTTATATACATTTAGAAAATTTTAAAAATACAAAAAAAAATAAAAAAGTGGATTGATTATTTCAAAGTTACTTTCCTTAAAAGATAAGGACAGAACAATAGAAAAATGATTTATTTATTTATTTGAAAGTCCAAGTTACACAGAGAGAGAAAGAGAGGCAGAGGGATAGAGGTCTTCCATCCGCTGGTTCACTCCCCAGATGGCTGCAACGGCCGGAGCTGTGCCAATCTGAAGCCAAGAGCTTCTTCCCGATCTCCCACCTGGGTGCAGGGGCCCAAGGACTTGGCCCATCTTCTGCATTCCCAGGCCATAGCAGAGAGCTGGACTGGAAGTGGAGCAGCCACTACTCAAATCGGCACCCATATGGGATGCCGGCACTGCAGGCAGCGGCCTCACCCGCTATGCCACAGTGCCAGCCCCACATAATATAGTTTAAATGAGGAGCAGAGAACAGAGGTTACAGGAGTGTGGAGGACAGTGTGGCTACAGAGGTGGGGAGGGTCTGAGCTATGCCTGGAAGGCAGCCCATACTTGGATAAATGGAGAGAGGAATGAGACAGGGCAAAGGGCAGAGCAGTACGCAGGATCTGGCCTCAGGAAAGGTGTGTCAGGTGGGAAGGGGGCACCAGGAAGGAGCAGAAGAACAGTTAGACGGCTACGCAACAATGCAAATGGCTCAGGGGGACCTCCACTGAGGGTGCAGCGTGGAATGAACAGTATGGCTGAGGCCGACTTCAGGTTGACAGAAATCCCAGCTTTATAGCAGCTTGTCCAGGACCAGAGGCACGAGGAAGGACACGCCCCCTCCTGAAGAAGTGGAGCCCACCAGTCCTTGGGGCTTTTCTCCAGATTCCTGCCCCACCAGGCCCACCCCACCCACCTGGTCTCTTTAGACTGTTGCTTGCCTTTTGTCTTGACTCTCTCCCTCTCTCTCTCTCTCTCTTTATTTATTTGGAAGACAGAGTTACAGAGAGGCAGAGGTAGGAGCAGAGAGAGATCTTCCATCGCTGGTTCACTCCTCAAATGGCCGCAATGTCAGAGCTGGGTCAATACAAAGCCAGGAGCCAGGAGCTTCTTCCCTGTCTCCCACGTGGGTGCAGGGGCCCAGGAACTTGGGCCATCTTCCACTGCTTTCCCAGGTGCATTAGCAGGGAGCTGGATTGGAATGGAGCAGCAGGTTCTCCAACTGGTGCCCGTATGGGATGTAGGGGCGGAGGTGCTACAGGCTTAGCCTTCCACGCCACAGCCCTCGCCCCTTTTAGCATGTCTTGTAATTTTTTCTTGTTTTTGAAACCTGCATATGATGCATCCAGAAAACAAACAAACAAAAACAAAAAAACCCCAGCAGTGTGCAGTAGAGGTTGAGGCTTGTTTTCAGCCTGGGATTTAGGCTGTGTTTGCTGTGGCTGCGGGGTCAGGTTAAAAATGTCCTCTGGCCGGCGCCGTGGCTCAACAGGCTAATCCTCCGCCTTGCGGCGCCGGCACACCGGGTTCTAGTCCCGGTCGGGGCACCGGATTCTGTCCCGGTTGCCCCTCTTCCAGGCCAGCCCTCTGCTGTGGCCCGGGAGTGCAGTGGAGGATGGCCCAGGTGCTTGGGCCCTGCACCCCATGGGGAGACCAGGAAAAGCACCTGGCTCCTGGCTCCTGCCATCGGAGGAGCGCGGTGCGCCGGCCGCAGCGCGCCGGCCGCGGCGGCCATTGGAGGGTGAACCAACGGCAAAAGGAAGACCTTTCTCTCTGTCTCTCTCTCTCACTGTCCACTCTGCCTGTCAAAAAAAAAAAAAATGTCCTCTACTGTCCTGGCTCTTCTTTCCCCTGTTGTCTTTGGGTTTCCCTAGAGACCCACTTAAATGGTGCCGTGGAAGCCTAGAAAGGGCTCGAGTTGGGCATTCTCCTCCCCTAGTTGGTCAGAGCCTGGAGACGTTGGCCCCCTGAAGGCAGGCCTTCCGAAGGGTACAGAGACCTCTGGGAATGTTCTTCGATGGGTGCTTCCTAAACTCCCGCACCTCTGCTGGAAGCATAGGGAGCTTTTTCTTGACTTTCCAGTGAGAATCTGGTGGGATTCCTGGAGGTAAAACCCAGACGAGTGTTGAGGGAGCTCCTTAAGACTGTGAACCCTTCAAGTTTTTTTTTTTTAATTTTTTTTTTGACAGGTAGAGTTATAGACAGTGAGAGAGAGACAGAAAGATCTTTCCTCCATTGTTTCACTCCCCAAATGGCTGCCATGGCCAGTGTGCTGCGCCAATCTGAAGCCAGGAGCCAGGTGTTTCCTCCTGGTCTCCCATACAGGTACAGGGCCCAAGCACTTGGGCCATCCTCCACTGCACTCCTGGGCCATAGCAGAGAGCTGGACTGGAAGAGGAGCAACCAGGACTAGAACCCCGTGCCCATATGGGATGCCGGTGCCACAGGTGGAGGATCAACCTAGTGAGCCACAGCGCCGGCCCCAACCCTTCAAGTTTGAATTCTCAAGGGAGTCCACAGGAAATAGCCAGCCATTTGTTCATTGTAGTTAAGGAAGGGCTCCTCCTGGCGTCGGCTCCAGCATACGTTGAGTCCCTTGTGCACCTGCCCGTTTTCTCTCCGGTGCTCTGTGATCTCAGTCCTCTGAGGGGTCTGAGAAGAGCTGTTTATTTTCAGTTTTTTCAACTTTTGTTATTGTAAAAATGGGAGTAATGACTTCCAAGCTCCTGACATGTTGGGCCAGGGACTGGAAGTCCCCAGGGGTTTTATAAAATTCCGAGTAAATGTTATTTGATTGGCTGAAATCCAGGAGAAAACATTTACTTTAATTTTCAGGAATGAAGGGGATGGATGTAAAATTTTTTTTGAAGATTGATTTATTTAATCGAAGGGCAAATAATACATATAGAGAAGGAGAGATAGAGAGAAAGTTTCTGGATTAACTAGTTCATTCCCCAAATGTCCAAAGTAGCTAGGGCTGAGCCAGGTCAAATCCAGGACCCAGGAACTCCATTGTGGTCTCCCATCTGGGTGGCAGGGGTCCCAGGTACTTGGGCCATCTTCTGCTGCCCTCCCAGGTGCATTAGCAGGAATTCTGGATTGGAAGTGGAGAACCTGGGTATTGAACCCATGCTTTGATGTGTGATGCTGTTGTCTCCAGAGGCAGTTTAATCCACTGTGCCACACACTGGCCCTGTTTTTGTTTTGTTTTAATAATGATTACTTGGCATATTTATTTATTCAAAAATATGTCTTTAAAATTTTTTTAGGGCATCAGCATTGTAGCATGGCAGGTAAAGCTGCCGCCTGCAATACCGGCGTCCCATATGAGCGCCGTTTCAAGTTCTGGCTGTTCCACTTCCTATCCAGCTCCCTGCTAACAGCCTGGAAAAAGCAGTGGAAGATGGCCCAAGTCCATGGATCCCTGAACCCACATGGGAGACCCAGAAGAAGCTCCTGGTTTCTGGCTTCAGCTCAGCTCAGCTCCGGCCATTGTGGCCATTTGGGGAGTGAACCAGCAGATGAAAGATTTTTTTCTCTCTCTCTCTGTGTGTGTGTGTGTATGTGTGTGTGTCTGTAACTCAGCCTTTCAAATAAGTAAATACATAAAATCTTCAAACTTAAAAATTTTTTTTTCATTTTATTTGAAAAGCAGAGAGGCAGAGAGACAGAGAGATTGTCCATCCTCTGGTTCACTCCCCAAATGCCTACAACAATCAGGAAACTGGGATCTAGGGGTTCTATTTGAGTCTCTCAGGCAGGTGTCAGGGACCCAAGTTCATGAGCTGTCACTGAAGCCTCCCGGGTGCATGTTAGCAGGAAGCTGGAACAAAAGCAGAGGAGCGGGGACTAAAGGCAGGCACTCTGATATGGGATGTGGGCCACTCAAGCGGAGTTTTAACTGTGTGTCAAATGCTCAGTCCTCAACATTATTTCTTGATTGTCTCGATGTACATTGTACTGTGCTGGTTTTGTGGGAATTATAAAGAATAAGAAAAAGACATAGTTCTTCGTCTAAAATCATTCTCCTAGTCCCATGCTCCCATCTATCATTGTCTTCTATATCTTAAGCTTGTTTTTCTTCTACATTTCAATCAGTGATATTGTAGCATAGTAGTAGCACGTTATTGGAATCAAAGAGTTCTTGTCCCAAATATTGATTCTGCTATTCATCAGCTGTTCATCTTGTGCACATTTCTTATGCTTTCTAAGGCTGACAGTAGCCTATCACATTGGATTTTCAAGGGGATTAACTTACCAACACATGGCTTGTAGAAATTAGTCAGTAAATAGGAACTGTTTCTATAATTTTCTCTGATAATGCCAGGAGTCTGTTGATAAGATATCCAGAAATTCTTAGATAATCTCTTTCTAAAAAAATTGTGGTAAAATACACATAACATTAAATTTTACCATTTTAATATTTTCATGTGTAACTCAGTGTTGTTAAGTATATCTACATTGTTGTGCAAGTGATTTCCAGAATTCTTTTCACCATGCAAGATGGAAATTTGTTTTTTTTTTGACAGGCAGAGTGGACAGTGAGAGAGAGAGAGACAGAGAGAAAGGTCTTCCTTTGCCATTGGTTCACCCTCCAATGACCACCGCGGCAGGCGCACTGTGGCTGCCGCACTGCACTGATCTGATGGCAGGAGCCAGGTGCTTCTCCTGGTCTCCCATGGGGTGCAGGGCCCAAGTACTTGGGCCATCCTCCACTGCACTCCCAGGCCACAGCAGAGAGCTGGCCTGGAAGAGGGGCAACCGGGACAGAATCCGGCGCCCTGACTGGGACTAGAACTTGGTGTGCCAGTGCCACAAGGCGGAGGATTAGCCTATTGAGCTGCGGCGCCATCCACAAGATGGACTGGAAGAGGAGCAACTGGGACAGAACCGGCGCCCAACCAGGACTAGAACCTGGAATGCTGGTGCCACAGGCAGAGGATTAGCCTAGTGAGCCTCGGCACCGGCCCCGGCTGCTCCACTCTCAATTGTGAGAGCCCAGGTTCTGTGCACATGGGATACTGTGTAGGGCAGTGGCAGAGAAAAGAAACCCAAGCTACTTGACAGCCCTGCATGGCTCACTTGGAGGAGAACAGCTGTGTTGCTGTGGCTCTTGGGATTAGTCAGGACTGGGAGGTCTGCAGGAACTGGAGGCTTCTGGGGACCAGGAGCCACGGATACCTGATCTCTGCACAGGAAGTTGGGAAGTCTAGTGTCAGGGTGTTTTATTCTTATTATTCCATTTAAAGGAACTCACCTCATGGCCTCGATAAAGCCAATGAGTTATGCATGGAAGGGGAAAGAAAACAAATGTTTATTTATAACCTATGGATACTCAGGAAGTGCCCTGTGATGGTTTGTCTGCAGGATTCATTAATTACTATGCCCATTTTAAAGATAAAACCCACAAAATTCAGAGGGAAAATGAACTAAGTGTAGCTCAGTAAACAATTAAACAGTGATTTGAATCCAGGTGTGGCTGCAAATCTGTGCTCTGTTACAGCCACTCAACTTGGCCAGCATTTATGGAGACTCACCATGTGCAAGTCCCTGCTACAGTAGTGAAGATATGAAAAGGCTAAGGCATGGATCTTGTCATTCACGAGACTATAATCTAGAGTTGAGTTTGGGCAGGGAGGGTTGGTTGGTGCAGGATAACAATCTAATTCAAGACAGTGAACAGTCCTATGTGTGTGCATGCCTACCCAAACATCTGCATATGGCAATATGGTGAAAATAAAATGATTAATTGTAACTTGGAACACTGCACAAAGATTTTTTTAAAGAAGGTAGAAATTAAAGAAAAGGCAGGACTCTGGGTCTGAGAAGGTAATCTTAGGTCTGTCCTCAGCCTCACTAATCCTGCAAGGTATATATACTCTTGACAACTTCAGGTGTGACAAGGATTAGAATTCAGCAATACTTGGTAACATATATGAACCTAAATCAAGAACTACTGGATTTACAACCAAAAGGACAGCTCAGAGTAAATGTTTATGTAACAAATTGGGTTCACGAAAATCAACTTCCTAAAATGATTAATTGAGATGGATGCAAGTGCTCTGTGCACAACACTATTAAGACGTGAAATGCCAAAGTAGCTCTGAGTTTGTTTTTGTGCTGCTGTGCAGTGAACGGAGTGATGTAAATGCAGGGCTTTATCTTGGTTCTATTTCATCCTGTTTCCTGGCAAAATCATTTTGGACTGACATTGTCATTTTTTGTACTTTCTGGCTCCTAGTTTCATTTATGCTGTGCATTGATAAACATCTCCTGGTGTTCTCATCCAGTTTATGTTAAAAATATGGGACAGGACAGGGCTGAAGCCAGTGGGCAGATGCAGGCAGTGGTGGATCAGTACTGCCTGGGGACAGTCATACCCTGCGGTACCCTTGGCCTGGACACCCCTGGCAACCACAAATGAACGAACTTGGCGTTTTCTGCTCAGTGTGGTCAGGGCGGGATGGAGTAGCCTCTGCAAGTGTGGCATAAAGACCCCTGCAGCAGTAACAACTCACGGCTCTGAGTCCCTGAGTGTTTTCCCATTGATTATCTCATTTGGGCATCAGAGCAACCACCACAAGGAGGGTGTTGCTTTTCTTATTCTCAGAGAACACTGATGAAATCAAGGCCCTTAAGAATAAGAGAGGGAGGAGATGTACAATTTGGGACATGCTCAATCGGACTTGCCCCAAATGGTGGAGTTAGAAACGTGCCAGGGGATTCCAATACAATCCCATCAAGGTGGCATATACCAATGCCATCTCACTAGTCCAAGTGATCAACTTCAGTTGACAATTGATCACACTGATAGGTCTAAGAGTTAAAGGGATCACACAAACAAGACTAGTGTCTGCTAATACTAACTAATAGAATCAAAAAGGGTGAGAACGATCCAACATGGGAAGCGGGATACACAGCAGACTCATAGAATGGCAGATGTCCTAAATAGCACTCTGGCCTCAGAATCAGCTCTTAAGGCATTCGGATCTGGCTGAAGAGCCCATGAGAGTATTTTAGGCATGTAAAGCCAAGACACTCTGGGAATAACAAAAAAGAAGACCTAAATGAAAGATCTCTGTGAATGAGATCCTAGTGGAAAGAACGGGGCCATCAAAGAAGGAGGTACCTTTCTCTGAAGGGAGGAGAGAACTTCCACTTTGACTATGACCCTGTCGGAATAAGATTGAAGTTGGCAAATCCTAAATGCTTCCATAGCCTCGGCAACTCATGATTAAAGCCTAGGGAGATTACTGACACCATAAACAAGAGTGTCAAATTGTTAAGTCAACAACAGGAGTCTTTGTGTACTTACTTCTCATGTGGGATCTGTCCTTAATGTGTTGTCCAATGTGAAGTAATGCTATAACTAGTACTGAAACAGTATTTTACACTATGTGTTTCTGTGTGGGTGCAAACTGATGAAATCTTTACATAGTATATACTGAATCGATCTTCTGTATATAAAGATAATTGAAAATGAATCTTGATGTGAATGGAATGGGAGAGGGAACGGGAGATGGGAGGGGTGCGAGTGGGAGGGAAATTATGGGGAGGGAGAGCCAATGTAATCCATAAATTGTACTTTGGAAATTTATATTTACTAAATAAAAAAAAATCACTAAAACAAAAGAAAGAAAAGAAATCAAGGCGCTTAAGTACTCATGTAGCAGGAAGCAGCGGATCTGGATCTCAAGTCCTTTTCTGACTTGCAGAACTTGCACGATAATAACAGTCATTTTCCTCGAAAGCCAAAACCATTGCCTTTTCTTTTTGTGACTCCTCACCCTTGGAAGTGCTGGCTAGGTGCCTATCTCCCTACTAGGTTTTATGCTCCCTGAGGGCAGGGACTGTGCCTCTTCACAATTGCACCCTTTGGGCCATCTCCAAAGGGGACGTGTTCATTGTATGGTGACCAGTACAGTGTATATGTCTCATAAATATGTGCTAAGCCAATGAGTGACTAAGCTCCAGCTATCATCCACGTGTAATTGTGAATAATAACAGATCTTATCTTATTTGGCAGGGCTAGGACTTTAGATTGCCCCTCCCACTAAGTACTGAATAAATACAGTACTATGCCTGCACTATGGCCCCTTAATACAGAACTCTGTTTATCCTCTCACACACCTTGACAACGTGTATGGGTTAGTGGTATTAGCATCTTATCGCCCATAAGAACAGAGAGATTCTTTATCTCACCCAGGACTGCACAAGTGCTGTCAGGAGCAGCTGTTAATAGATTTCATGTTTCTTTATATTCAGTCCATTGCTGGGGACGCTAAATCCTACTAAAGCTATCAGGCACCAGAGCCTTCTGTTTCTTTTCAAGGATCTAAATGCTCCCGAATTAATTCACGGAGATGGCTGTAGGATTGTGGAAAAACAGCTGGTTACCTCCCAGCAGAATTAGCTGTCACCAGTTTAGTCACTTGCTGAGAGAAGGCAGGAAATGTCTTGCAAAAGTCAGCCACATTCCCCATCATATCCTAGCAAGTAAATCCATTCCCGAGGAGGCCCAGGTGTCTGGCTGGTTTAGGAAGATTCGGGGACACACAGAGATTTATGCTCTAAAGAATGTGAGAGATTTCAGAGCCAGATCCAGGTCTTTGATTTGGCTGACTGTTACAAGACGGGGCAAATATTTTGAGAACACTGAAAATGATTTGCCAGTGAACTGAAAGCAGAAATCCACGAGTCACTCTGGCAGCTGCTGCTGTGACAATGGCCTTCCCATCTCCTGCCTGAGACAGGCAATAAGCCATCACTTTCCATTTCCACCGGCCATGCCTGAAATGACCGAGTCTGCCCAGGGGCAGTCAAACCACAGCCAATTTATTTGTAGTACACCTTTTATTGAGATGTTTTTGAAAGAATTGCAAAGTCAAAAAAAGCTATGAATGAATATTAGAAGTTCATGTAAAATCTGTATTAAGAAAAAAACTATGCATGTATTCCACTAAAATAAACTTTTAATTCCACTGTCCATGAAATTTTGAAGTACCCTTATACAAGTATGGTAGAAGTATTTTCCTTTTTTGCCAATATGATTTTTTTCTTTTAAATGCTCATATATTTGAGTAGATATAGTAATTATACATATTTGTGGGGTATAGTGTGGCATTTCAATGCATTTATACAATGTGTAATGACCAGATCAGGGTAATTGGCATATCTATCATTCAGACATTCATTTTTTTTTTTTTTTGTGGGTGTTGGGATACTATTTTCCTTTAACCATTTGAGAATAAGTTGCCAACCTGATTCAGTTTTTAAAAAAGTTTTATTTATTCTCACTTTATTTAAAAGGCAGGAGAGAGAGAGAGAGAGAGAGAGAGAGAGAGAGAGAGAGGGAGAGAGAGAGAGAGAGAGAGAGAGAGAGAGAGAGAGAGAAGAAAGAGAGAGAGATTGTCTATCTACTGGTTCTATTTCCAAATGCATGCAACAGCCGGGGTTAAGCCAGGCTGAATTCAGGAGCCTGGAACTCGATCTAGGTCTCCCATATAGGTGATAGGGACAGAACTATCTGAGCTATCCCCTACTACCTCACAGGATGTTGGCTCAGAAGTGGAGTAGCTGGGACTCGAACCAGGCTCTCCGATGTGGGATGGGAGCCTCCCACGTGGTGACTTAACCACTGTGCCAAATGCCCCCTCCCTGATTCATTGGTACCCTGAAAACTTTGCGGTCTATAAACAAAGACTTTTTCTGTATAACAACAATACAGCCAACCAAATTGGGAAGTTAACTTGGATACATTACTGTCATTGGACGCCATTCAAACTGTTGTCCAGTGGTGCAATGATGTTCTTTATAGCAAAGGTCTCCAGTTAGAGAATGACATGCTTCAGTCTGGAACGGCTCCTCATCTCTCCCTCTCTGCGACAGCCTCGCCCCTTCTGAAGCTGGCAGGCCAGGTATTTTGTAGAGCGTTTCTCAGTGTAGCTCTTCTGCTCTTTCCTCAGACTCTTCTGAGCTTCTCATCTTTGGAAGGAATAACATGGAGATGAGGCTCTGGTCTCAGTGCCTTGTTCTGGGTGGTCCAGAATTGCAGTTTTTCCTGCTGCTGCTGAGTTCGCTGTGGTCGCTCTATTAAGATGATGTCTACAGGGGTTCTTCAGTCACAACTTCATTTTTTTGTAACTAATGAATATTTTGTGTGAAAAAACTTTGAAGCTATGTAACTATCATGAACAACTTTCTAATTTATTAATTTATTGATATCTATATGGTCTCATGGTTTCCTATTTTATTCAATGAATTTTAACCTGTTATTTTATGTATTTTGATGCTCTAATTGCTCCCAGTTTGCCCATTGGCAGCCTCTTTAAGCTGGCATTGTGCACTTTTGATGTAGTCCTATCATTTCTTGTGTACTTCCTTTCTGGCAAAAAAAAAATAGATTGATATTATATTTACCCTGTCCCATCCTGGAACTTACATGGTCTCAAAGGAGATCTGGTTCTTTAAGAACAGAATGGTATTTAGAAGCCAGGTTCTGGATAATAGTGTGTTTATTGCTGTTGTGGGGTTGCTGCTTCAAGAACCTCTCATTGGACAGAGCTAAAAAATATATGTAGACACACACACACACATACTTATTTCCATATTAAATTCTGTATCTAGCAATATTTATTGCAAGGTGAAATCTGCAATTCTAATCCAACACCGGAGTTAATTTTAATTTTCTCAATTTCCATAGCTATAACTCCATTTCCTGCTGGTCAAAGACCTCTCAGTATCACTCTTATAGTCAATTACTTGATCAATGCCCCCATATGAAACCATTGCCATCTCCTCACCTGAATATATGTGCTTCTCACTGTCCTCCAGCTCTAGCTCTTTCTGCCAGGCTTGGACGAGGACCCCAGCTACCAGCTGGTAGTAGGCCAGTAGAGCCGCTCAGCGGCCAACGCATGCTGCCTTCCCAATACATGGCCGACGCGGGGCAGAGTCCACGAGCTGGAGAGCTACAGCACTTGCTCCTTTCCTTGAAACTTAATAGAGAAAATCTGATATTTGTCCCAGTTCCAGAACTGAGAAGCGCTGGCCTCCCTGGTTTTGAACCAGCATGTCTCTAGCTATTAACTTCTGCCTGCCTCACCATTGTGAGTGCGGTGCATTGGGGTGCATTGGGGGCAGGCACCTGGTCTCTTCAGTTTTCCAGGTCCTTGCACGGACACGGGTTGTGCCCCAGGTGTTGTACTTACTAGGTTATACTCAGGAGCTTCACTTCCACCTCAGTTAGATCACTTAGCAAAGATTTTGGACTCTGAGCTGGCAAGATGTTGCTGCTGTAGCAGAATGAGGTTCCTGGACTGGTGTATTTGGTGGCTGGTACTGCCCAAAGTACCACAGACAGGGTCGCTGGAACACCAAGGATAGTTCTGGTGGCCTCCTGGTGTCGCTTGGTGTGTGGCAATACCATTCTGTCTCCACATGGCCACCATCTGTGTGTGTCGTACTTGAAAGACAGAGGGAGGGAGGGAGGGAGGGAGAGAGAGACAGAGAGAGAGAGAGAGAGAGAGAGAGAGACAGAGAGAGAAAGGGAGAGAATCTTCCATGTGCTGGTTCGCTCTACAAATGCCCATTCTCCCAGTTCTGGTTCTTGGCCGGAGTCAAGCTGTTTCCAGGGTTGACTCCTCTTGGCTTTGGGATGCTGCCTCTCTTTGTCTTCACGTGATCTTCCTTCTGTGTGAGTGTCTACACCCAAACTTCCACTTGAGTGACCTCGGTTTAACTGAGATATGTCTTTGAAGACCCTATTTCCAAATCCAGTTCCATCATGAGATGTTGGGGGCAAGGACTCCCACGTGTGAGTTTTTGAGGGTCACGGTTTGACCCATAATAGAGGGAGTGAATGTATTTTGCATGTGGGACAGACATGCATCATTGAGGGCCAATGGGCAGATGATTCCCAAGATTCCTGCCCCCAATATACACTCTGTGTGATCACCTGCCTTGAATGCGGGGGCGGGGGAGGACCTCTGAACACGACCAGTCACCACTGTGATTACACTGCATCGTGTAAGAGTCCAACTTGGGCTGGAAGGCAGTGGGCTGTGAGAGGGCACATGGCAGTGAACTCTGGAGGCCTCGAGGAGTTGAGAGCAGCCCCTACCAAGAGCCAGCAAGAAAGCAGACACCTCCATCCTACAAACACAAGGAACTGAATGCCACCAACAGCCACATGAGCTGAAGAGAACCTAGAGTTCTAGAATAAGAAATGTGGTTTGGCTGACACTTGGATGGCAGACTGATGAGGCCCTGAGCAAAGGATGCCTGAGGCTAAGCCATACCTGAACTCCTGAACTGGGAGATAACATATACACTGTTTTAAGCTGCTAAATTTCTGGTGATTTGTTACTCAGCAATAGAAAGCTACTATGTTGGGGCTTGTGCTGCGGCATAGTAGGTTAAGCCTCTGCCTGCAGTGCTGGCATCCCATATGGGTATCAGTTTGAGTCCCGGCTGCTCCCCTTCCAGTCCTGCTCCTTGCTAATGGTCTGGGAAGGCAATGGAGGATGGCCCAAGAGCTTGGGCCCCTGTACCCACATGGGAGACCCAGAAAAAGCTCCTGGCTCTAGACCATTGCAGCCATTTGGAGAGTGAACCAGTGGATGGAAGATCTCTCTCTCTGATTCTCCCTCTCTCTGTCTGCAACTCTACTTATTAAATAAAGAAAGAAATCATTAAAAAGAAAGCTAATATATTATCCACAGTTTCTAGCTCTTATCTGCCTAGGCTGCCATTCTCTGCCCTTGCTACACTCCCACCTACTCCAAGATCTAACCAACTTTAGACTATAAGCCAATCAACAAACACACAAATAAATATTTTTTGCAGTAAATATTGGGTTTATCACACTCATTTTTGCTTATTGGCCCTCTCCAGGGTTGGATTTAATGGGAGGAGTCAGCAGCTAGTGCTAGTGTGTCATCCTGTTTCCATGGTCACCAGATTTGAATATGAAGAAGAGTACTCTTGACTACCTAGTAAGTGAACTGGCATGACCACCAGTGGAAGACCAGTTAGGATGCTCATCTAGCATGCCAGGTGAGAGATGATAGTGACTTGAGTAGGTGATGATCGGACTCTGGAGAGAAATAGGTGGATTTGAAAGGCAATAGAAGTCATACTCAGTGCCCATTGTTGATATTAACTAAGTATTTCAGCACATTTTCCATCGTTCTTTTTATATATATAGTTTATTTTTTGCAGTATTGGGTTAACATTGAATTTATATTTTACACATAGAACTTTCATATCCTTGTGACCAATTATCTGAAACATTAAATATTAAGATATCATTTTTAATAAGTCATTGTTTTCTTTGCTGTTTTCATTCCCTGGAGTGATATTAAAATATATTAATGGAAAATATCTACAGGAATTTAGGAGTGGGGCCAGTGTTGTGGCATAGCAGGTTAAGTCTCCCCTGTGATGCCAGTATCCTCTGTGGGTGCCGGTTTGAGACCTGGCTGCTCCATTTCCAATCCAGCTCTTCCAGTGCACCTGGAAAAGCAGCAAAAGATGGTCTGAATGCTTGGACCCTTACCCCCAAAGTGGGAGACCTGGATGAAATTCTTAGCTTTGGCCTGGTCTGGCTCAGCCTTGGCCATTGTGGACATTTGGAGAGTGAACCAGCAGATGGAAAAATTAAAAAAAAATTGTTTAAAAAATTTATTTATTTTTATTTTATTTATTTATTTTTTTTGATAGGCAGAGTTAGACAGTGAGAGAGAGAGAGAGAGAGAGAGAGAGAGAGAGAGAGAGAGAGAAAGGTCTTCCTTCCGTTGGTTCATTCCCCTAATGGCCGCCATGGTTGGCACAGCGCTGATCCAAATCCAGGAGCTGGGTGCTTCCTCCTGGTCTCCCATGCGGGTGCGGGGACCCAAGCACTTGGGCCATCTTCCACTACCTTCCTGGGCCACAGCAGAGAGCTGGACTGGAAGAGGAGCAACTAGTACCCAGCACCCAACCAGGACTAGAACCCCCGGGGTGCCAGTGCTGCAGGCGGAGGATTAGCCAAGTGAGCCACAGTGCAGACCAAAAAAAATAAATCTTAAAAAAAAAGAATTTAGAATTTAGGAGGAAAAGTGGATGGTGAGAGCTAGGAGAAGCGCACAGCTGAGATCCTACTGATTCTGTTACTGTGAGAGTGGGCCGGCATGGGTGCCATCTTAATGTTTAAAGCTAAGAGTGGGATTTGAGGAGCAAGACCTAGTATCAGTGGTCAGTTCCTCACAACGGGACACCTAACTTCTGCATCTGTCATAGCTTAAGGTCCCCAGCTGCCAGGTGCTGCATATAACAGTATCTCACACCTGTCAACAAGCTTATTACAGTACAACTGCTTACCGGGGGCTAACAGTGATCTGTTTTGGAGTAGGTAAATTTTTGAACGACCTTTTAGGAGAGAAACAAGAGCAGATATGCTACTGGGAGAGCAGCTGGCTAGTAGTAATATATATTTTTTTGATGAGTCAATGTAAGCAACAGGTCAGGCATCCTTCAGAGCCGACTCTGTACTCAAGCCATGGAAACTGCCAGGCCTTCTCAGAACTTGCTTTCTGCTTCCCAAGAGTCCTTTTATGTAAGTTACAGAACACACACACACATACACACAACCCTCCTCCCTCCCTCTGCCCCTCTCCCATGAGGGCAGGGCAACCCCAGCAAGTGGTCAGGTTAGTGGAGACTTATCTTTAGTTTCCTTTACCAAGTCTCTCCTCTCACTTTGCATTCCTCAAACCCTTATCTCCACCCTTCACCTTCCCCTACCAGGGACAAAGCCGGGTCTTTCTTTCCCACACACACTTTGAAAGTTGTCAAATAATTTAAGCCAAGGTGTTTGCTGATAACGAAGGTGCTATGACTGATAAGAAAAGTGTTAGCTGAAAAGCTTAACACCTACAGAAAAATTTGCGTTTAGTAGAGGCCTTCTGAAGAGAGGAAAAGCTCTTTGGACCTCAAAGAAATGAGTAACTCTGTGGGCTGGTTTTGGGAGACTGATTTGGGGGCAGGCTTCCCTGCATGGTCCCAGGCTGTGCTGGTCTTGGTGGAAGTCTCTCCGGTCTGTGTGCAGCATCCCATGCACAGCAATGCTTGACTGCTTCTAGATGGGTGGTCCCCGGGCCCTCTCAGGGCCAACTGCTCCCACTCCTGTTCCCCCACTGCCTCCACTTCTCTCTGAGTCTCTCTGGGAGGTGGTGGGAATAAAGGTACGGGTCAGGGGGAGGAAGGCTTGTTTCATCCAAATTGGGAGTCCTCGTGCAGAAGTTCATATCCCCCCCCCCTTTTTTTTTACCTCCAGAGGTATAGGAGAAGCAGTGTTTATTTGAAATGAGCTACTAAAGCAAGTTGGTCTAATAGGTCCCACGTATTACACTATTGAATGTTAATCTTCAAATTGCAAATAGTTAGACACTTTAGTATCATAAAATAGAAATTGAGCCTGTATGTTTTCTGTGGTTTGTTGATATAATGTTCTAAATGTCTGCTCATGGGAAGACCCATTTTTATTCTGTTTCTTTCCCATTTCTTAAAATATCCTTGTTTTCTCTTTTAAAATTTTTTTAAATTTCAATTTTAATTAGATTTTCACAGATTCAGTGTGCTTTGTAGATACAATTTTAAGAACATAATGATATTCCCTCCCTCCCTCCCTCTGCTTCTCTTCTTCCCACCTTCCTTCTTCATTACTGTCTTTTTTTAGCTTTTGAGATAACATATTTTAAATTTACATTACAGTAAAAGGGTTTAATACTTCACTGAATAAGAAGTTTAACAAGTAAAAAGCAAAAAGACTCTAGTTTAGTGGGAATATAGACAATGGCTATAAAGAATAATTGAATGGAAAAATGATCATTTCACCCATATTCAGTAAATTTTTAAATTAACCACAGATCATTAAAACTATAGTAGTGTAACATTCTTAACCATTGGTTTCATAAAAGTATAAAACAAAGTTTTACAAAACTATATTTGCAGCAGTACTGATACACACAGGCATTTCTCTTTTTTCTTTTTTTGTTTGTTTTTTAAAATTTTTGCTCCCACATATAAAAGAGAATCTGCGGTATTTGTCTTTCTGGGTCTGGCTTATTTCATTCAACATGATGTCCTCCAGTAGAGTCCATTTTGCTGCAAGCAGTAGAATTTCATTCATTTCTATAGTGAACAGTATTCTATTGTGTTTATAGGCCACACTCGCTGTATCCACTCATCAGGTGATGGCCACCTTGGTTGATTCCAAATCGTGGCTGTTGTGAATGGCGCTGCTGTGAACATGGTGGTGCAGGTGTCGCTTTGATACACTGTGTTCAAGTCTCTTGGGTGTATACCCCGTAGTGGGATTGCTGGGTCAGATAGCAAGTCTATTTCTAGTTTTTAAATAAATCTCCACACTGTTTTCCACAGTGGTTGCACTATTTTACATTCCCACCAACAGGGTATAAGTGCTGCCCTTTGTCCACATTCTCCCAAGTATTTGTTACTCTGTGTTTTGGATTTTAGTCATTTTTTCTTTTTTGACAGGCAGAGTGGACAGTGAGAGAGAGAGACAGAGAGAAAGGTCTTCCTTTGCCATTGGTTCACCCTCCAATGGCCACTGCGGCCAGCGTGTTGCGGCCGGCACACCGCGCTGATCCGAAGCCAGGAGCCAGGTGCTTCTCCTGGTCTCCCATGGGGTACAGGGCCCAAGGACTTGGGCCAACCTACACTGCACTCCCAGGCCACAGCAGAGAGCTGGCCTGGAAGAGGGGCAACCGGGACAGAATCCGGCGCCCCAACCGAGACTAGAACCCAGGGTGCCAACGCTGCAGGCGGAGGATTAGCCTATTGAGCCGCAGCTCCGGCCAGATTTTAGCCATTCTGACAGGGTAAGGTGACATCTCACTGTGGTTTTGATTTGCATTTTCCTGATGGCTAGTGATGTTGAGCATTTTTTCATATACTTGTGGGCCATTTGTATTTCTCCTTTTGAGAACTGTCTATTGAAGTCCTTTGCCCATTTCTCAACTAATAGCCTTCTTTCCTGTGCTTGGTACATTTGCTATGTTTGATGTTATTATTTCTGATCCCTTTATTTATGTTTTATGTTGTTGCTATTTCTGCTTAGAATTATTATCTATGTATGATGTTGCAAGGCCCATTTTTAAAAATAATGCATTGTAAAGAGTCTTTTTTAATGTTAAAACATCTTTGACATCAAAGTGACAAAGTGGCAATGACATGATGCAGAGAATTGGCTCTTTTCTGCTGTGCTCCCTGTCCCTATGACAATGCCTGGTATGTAGTAGATACCAATGAAAATGTATTGAAAAAATGCATAAATGAATGACAAGAAATTACTGTTAGAAATTATATTTATACTTGTGACAAAAATTGGCAATTCTATAATCAGTTCCTGAGTCTTAAGAGATGACTGATTCATGGAATGCATAGGTTGAGCCCATAGGTTTGGGAGTCCAATCAACCTGGGTTCCAATTTGCCTTGATCTCAAGTAAATTGCTCCATCTCTATTGGCCTCAGTGTCCAATGGTGTGCAGGTGCTCGGCTGGGTGGGTTGCTCCTGCCAGTGGTCATGAGACATGTTCAGGGACATCTTTGGCCGTGAGCTGTGCCTTTGTCACCTGCTTGTGCTTGGCCAGCCCCTTGGGGACAGGTCATCCCCCTTTCCCACCAGTCATTATTCTCTTGCTGTCTGCAGACCACAGCGGGTGTCTTGATGGTGGAACCACCTGATACAGACTCTCCTTGGGTGCAGGCAGCTGAGAGTACAATGAGCAGGCTCCAGTGTACCACAACTTTCTTTTTGAAAGTTTAAGATTTCTTTCACTTTCCAATAGGAAATACATTGCTGTTTTTCAAAATCTAAGCACTTTATAAATCTAAGCAGTTTTATTACCTATGTAATCATGTGTTTTCCCCTCAGAATAATTCTAGGAAATATTATGCCTAATTCACAGCTATGGAAAAAGAACTCAGAGAGATTAAACACCTTTTGTTCAAGGTCTCTTGTTAGTAGGTAGAAGAGTTGAGGCTGGAGCCCAGATCTAAAAATTATGATTTAACCACATTGTGAGGCTGCTGTCTGGTAGAGAGAACATAGCTGTCTATTTTAAATTTTTAATTAAAAATTTAATTGTACATATTTACAGGGGACAGTTGTGGCATTTTAATACTTGTGTTCAATGTGTCATGACTGGATCAAGGTAATTGACAAATCAATCACCTCACACATTTATCATTTCTTTTGTTGGGAACATTGAAAATCCCCTCTATTCATTATCTTGAAATATTCAATTAGTTGTTGTCACCATTGGTATCCTCCTGAGCTAGAGAACAGTAAAGTTTATTCATCCTGTCCTAAATGCAATAACAATAAAAATCCTCTCTCCACTGCCCCCTCACCCGCACCTTTTCTAGTTTCTAGTAACCACTATTCTAATTTCTACTGCATTGAGGTCAACTTTAGTTCTACATAGAAGTAAGAACATGCAGCATTTTTCTTTCTGTACCTGACTTACATCACTCAGCATAGTGTCTGCCTGTGTTGCAACAAATGACTAAATGAAATGTCTATTCATGTCATTTATTTTATTTATTATTTATTTGAAAGGCAAAATGACAGCAAGAGTGAGAGCAAGAGTAAGAGCGAGAGCGAGAGTGAGATTGAAAGAGAGAGAGAGATCTTCCATCTGCTGGTTCATTCCCCAAATGCCTGCAGCAACGGGGGCTGGGCTAAGCTGAAACTAGGAGCCAGAACCTCCATCTGGGTCTCTCCTATACTTGCCATAGACTCAAGTACTTGAGCTCTCACCTGCTGCCTCCTAGTGTGCGCAGTAGCAGGTGGCTGGATGGGAAGTGGAGGTGAGATTTGATCCCAGGTACTCTGCTATGGGATGCGGGCATCCCAAGCAGCAGCTTAATCTGCTGTGCCATAACCCCTGCTCCATTCACTCATTGAAAAATCTGATTGAGTTGTTTGAGTTCCTATTATATTTTGGGAATTAATCCCTTGTAGGACTAATAGTTGGCAAAATCACGCTGTAGGTTGTCTCTTCACTCTTTTGATTGTTTCACTCTGCTGAATTTTGTCCTTTATAATGACTGACTAATACTGCATTGTGTATACATGCCATGTTTTGTTTATCCATTCATCTTTTGATGGGTATTTACATTGCTAGGTGTCCACAGGCTATTGTCAATAGTGCTGCCATAAACACATGAGTGGATATACCTCACACTGATATCATTTCCTTTGGATATAGACCCAGAAGTGGGATTGCTGGATCATATGGTAGTTCCATTTCTAGTTTTTTAAAGGAATCTTCATATGGTTTTCCATAATGGCTGCACTCATTTGCATTCTCTTGTCTTTATATTCTCATGAACAAAAAGTGCCATACACAAGAGAGGTTTATTGTCTCACAGTTCTGAAGGCTACATGACCAAAATCAAGGTTCTGGTGGAGTTGAACCTCCTGTTGCTGTGAGAGCATCTATGCCCTGCCCTTCTCCTACCTTGTGCTGACGTTTATGATCATATTTGCCATTCTTTGCCTTGTAGACATATCACCTTGATCGCTGCTTTCGCCTTCACATAGCATTCTCCCTGGCTCTCTTTCTCTGCATCCAAAGTTCCTCCTTTTATAAGCACATAGTCATAATGGATCAGGGCCCACTCTAACGACATCATGTTGACTTGATCACAAATACTTCATTTCCAGATAAGGTCACTTTTGCAGGTACTGGGATTAGGACTTCAGCATTGTTTTGGGAGACACAGTTTAGCTCATGGCAGCCACCTCTTTGAGAGAACTCCTTGGTATTTTCACCTTTTTGCTTTTTCTTGGTTCCAGAGAGGTCCCTCTTTTCCTTTACCAGGCCATATCCTCCCTGGACCTCCTAATGTCATCCCTGCCAACTTCTCCTGGGCTCTCCAATGCCATTTAGCCATTTCTGGGCTCCCCTTCAGGATCTGCTGAGATTTGCAAATTTGCTTAGGTCCTATATCTGTCTTCCTTGGTCCTGCCATTGCTGTGTCTGTGATCTTGCTCCACCTGCTGTGTCTACTTCCCCATCACTCCCTTGTTCTTCCAAAACTGGCTCTATGCAAACCACTCTTCCAGGTCAGGCGAGCATGCTGCCCAAGAGTGTAGGGTTTGGAGTCAGATTATACGGATTGAAATCCTGGTTTACTTTCCTTAGCTTCTCTAACCCTCAGTTATGCTCATCTGTGAATGGGGATAATAACATCATCCACCTTCTGGGATTTTTTGTTTTTTGAGGCTTAAATAAGGTAGTACAGGTATTACCTTAGAATACTCCCTGACACACAATGAGGTCTTAGCTTTGCATCAGCATTATAATGGTTGGTGATTTCAATTACACCTGTTGCTAGGAAGAGGGTCATTATGTCTTCATGTTGAGTTGACTTTTTGTATCTCAACTACCTGATAGATATTTTATCTAGATACCCTCTGACATTGCAATACATCAAAAAATGAAGCCCTCCCCCTGTCCCCCACACCTCTTGGTAGCTGATTTTTCTATTTATGTTATTGACAGCATCTACTTCTCTGATCTCTGGACATAGATTTTGGAGACATTACTTCCTCTCTTGTACCAACTACAACAGTAAGTTGTGTAGGTTTTATGAATGAAATATTCATAAAACCAGTGTTTGGCCTGCCAGTTAAGATGCCCATGTCCTACCCTGGGGTGCCTGGTTTCAGCACCCAGCCCCAGCTGCTAATTGCAGATTCCTGATATTCCAGACAATGGGATTTGGTGGCGGTGACTCAGGTAGTTGGGTTCCTGCCATCCACTAGGGAGACCTGAACTGAGTTCCTGGCTCCTGGCTTTGGCTCCGGCCAGTGGCTATTGCAGGCATTTGAGGGAGTGAATCAGCAGATGGAAGCTGTTTGTCTCTGCCTTGCAGGTAAATAAATAAAACTTCTTTAAAAAAGTGAAATATATATGTCTATGTTATCTGCCCCTTCCTTCCTTCATCACCCAGAGTCTAGTTTAGGCAGTTACCTTCCTTTGACACTACCCCAGTTGCCTTCTAATTGGACTCCTTGACTGTAGCCCCTTGCCATCCTAATTGCTCACACACCTTGCTGGCAGATGACCCTACTTAAAATGCAACTTGCACATGGAATGCTCATGCAGAAAAACCTCCAATGACTCCCTACTGCCTACCAAATAAAGCCCAAGCTCCAAGACTCCAATGTCTTTATACTTTTCCCTTCCCTCTGACCTTACCTCCTTGTAGTCCTCTAAGCTTTGAGAATCCCCAGTTATGCTTCAGACATGACCTCTGCGTTTTCACCGGTGGATGTAGGTTAAGGCGTTTCTTTCTCAGTGGAACACCTCATTACACCTCCCATCCTTCAGTGGTCTTCCTAAAGATCCTTTCTGCTAGTAGACCCCCCCGATCCCTTTAACAACCATGTTCTTGCCATTCACTGGCCCTCACCATCTCATTGCTATTTAAGTTTGAAGCTTTTTATTTAGTGAGATAAATACATAGGAGAGTGAGGGCCCTACCTAAGAGAGAGGGAGATCTGGATTCATACCGAGTACCAGAAGCATGGTAGGAGCATGCGGGCCAGGAAGCCTGGGGCCGGTGGCACGAAGGCCACATGTCCAAAGGCACAGGGGCCACAAGTAGGACTAGGGCAAAAGGGGAAAAAGGGACAGGCCCACCATGACCCAGGCCTTTAATCCACTTCCAAAGGGGAGTGGTTAGTTACTGTGATTGGCAGGTGGGCACGCAGGTGTGGCCAGGTAGGGGCATGGGGTCACACAGGGGTGTGGTGAAGGCGTGGCCTTCCAGCTCACAAACCTAATCAATTTATTCTGCATGCCTGCCTACGACATTCCCTCCTCAAAGACGCCATTGCCTTAATCCTAAGGGATGTTGAAGAGCATAGAATCATCATATCTTCTACAGCTGCTGCTTATGAGGGGTGTAGTGCAGGCCGTGCCTGTCTAGGGTCTGGAAGTCTCTATCTCATCTAACAAATTTGCTTCATGAGCTGGAGCAGTCTTGGTCACCACCAATGTCTGTGTCCCCTGCAGGGTCAGTTACTCCCAGAAGTGGAATTCTGAAACATCTGAGTTTGTTATTAGCATGAGCAAAACGAACCAGACCAGTTGTAAGTGAGTGCTCCTTAAATCTTATTTATTTTCGACCATCCTTCGGCTCTTAACGAAATGTCTTACACTCCCCAGTAGAGACGTTCATGTTTCATTTTCTTATCTCGTCTAACCAGTTCACTCCCCAATTGGCCACAACAGCCAGAGCTGCGCCAATCTGAAGCCAGGAGCCAGGAGCTTCTTCCAGGTCTCCCATGAAGGTGCAGGGGCCCAAGGACTTGAGCCATCTTCTGCTGTTTTCCCAGGCCATAGCAGAGAGCTGGATCAAAAGTGGAGCAGCCGGGACCCAAACCGGTGCCCAAATGGGGTGCTGGTGCTGCAGGTGGTGGCTTTACTCACTACACCACTGCGCCAGCTCCTCATCTGACTTTTAACAGTGCCTCATAACACAGATACACATCATTGTTGAGAATCTTGACCTAACTTAAAGAGTATTCAACTTTATACATCGAGTACATCGAGTTTCTTTATTTCTTTTTTTCTTGCGGTATGAATGGCCTTTATGGGTTACCATGTGAAATAGACCAGAGCCGGGGACATGACAGCTCCTGCTTCTGGGGAGGCGTCCGTCTGTCAGTCCATCCACAGACTTGCTCAGCATCCTCTGAAAGATCAAATGTCTCTTCAAAACACCTGAGCAGACTAAGAAGAGTGACAGGTGAATGTGAATGAAGCTGCAGTGAAGTGTGACATCAGAGCCTTAGCACCCGGCCTATTGCAGCCTCCCATCACTGTCTTTCCATGGCCTCCCCTCACCTGCCACCCTCCCTGCAGGTCACTCGTGGGTTTCAGGGAAGTGTGAGTTAAGACATCTAGGACATCTTTCCTCCCCTCCCAGGATCCTTTCTCTCCGTAGTCCTGGCAGTCTTTCCAGGTTCCCTTTTTTGCTCAGGTTCTTTCTTCTCTCTGCTTCTTTTCCTTCCCTTGTTCCTCACTGCTTGACCCTCCCCATCACCATCTAGCGCTCTAAAAGATTCTGGGTCTGGGTCTGGGCTGGGCTGGACTGGGAATGAGAGACGAGAAGCAGACACGTTCTGCCCAAGAAGGACCAGCCCCTCTCTCTAACTGCTCTCCTGTCTCCGTCTCTCACTAACTGCACAGTACCCACCCATACGCACTGGTTGCTCGTCCTGCTGGTATGAGTGAAGCAAGCACAGAGACATTTTCAGAGTAAGGGCTTTATCCACAGAGACCTATGGAATGCAGAGTACTTTCTTCTTCCATTTACAGAACAAACAGCTGAGAGCCAAAAATTCTACCTCTCGGTAGAGTAGCGCTATTCATCCCTGGCCTCCCTCTGGCTTCTCACCTCTAGATCTCTCCACGCCACAAGTGCACTATCCGATGACTGTGGGGGCCTCGGGAGAGGTGCAATTTGATCCTCAGGGCGTTCATCCAAAGAGATTGTGTTTCCAGAGCACATTTTTGGGAGAGCAGAAATATTTCACGTCTGATTATCCAGCATTCCTTGTCCTGCCTATGGCCTGCATCACCATTAATGCATCCTCCATGTACCCCCATGAGCAGTCTGCCTACAAATTTGTTTTTATTATTTCAAGTTCACGTGTTAGATTTTTCATCACCTTAACTAAAATCCCTGAGAGGAGCCATTCAGGAGAGAAGAAGGCTTGTTTTGGTTGATAGTTTGCAGGTTCACAGTCCAAGATGGAGAGCCCCATTAGTCTGGCATCTAACAGAGGCTGGCAGTGGTGGAACTTGTGAGGAAGAGCAACTATATGGTGAGCCAGGAAACAGAGACATCGGAAATACACTGGTCTTCTATGTTCTACACTCCTGAGAGTGCTGCCTTCTGTGTGCAAGCACCAGTGACTGGGAGACCTCCCACTAGGTCTACCTCCCAGGTGCCATAATCAGATCATCTCCATCCTTAATCCATTAACATTAATCCATTAACTGTTATGATAGGACTCTGGGGCTTAAGCATCTGCATGAGTTTGAGGAGCCAAAATTGTTCATATCATCACACTCTATCAGTAACTCCCTCACAACCATGTTTACCTTTGAGCCCAGTTTACCCTACTTTGCCCCGAGTATTTAGAAATCACAGCTCTGAGTACAGACGTGGCTAATTTGGGCACATTCAAGGACACAGCCAGTTCTTGTCTGTCACAAGTCCATCAGCCCCTGCACTCCACATACTCTCAAACAACAAAGTTCCTTAACTATGTGTGAAAGTGAACTCTGTTTCTGGTGCAAGCATTTTCAGGAAGCATTTCAGTTCACTTCTTAGAGCATTTTAAGCTCACAGAAAACACTTGTAAATCGAAGGTGTTCTTTATATCCTTATCACTACTATTGTTACTCAGATGGACCTGGTTTTTAGCATGTTAGAACAAAAGAGTGGTGTTCAAGTTCATTAGCACCAACAGTGGTTGGGTCCAAATTTCTTGTGAATGTAACAAATGTCTAGAGGTTTTATGTTCTGACCTGATCTTAGTATGCGAAGTTACTAACTTCCAGGGCCCCCAGGAACAGCCAGCTTGCATGACAGCAATTTTCTAAAAATAGTCCATCAACTACGACCTCACACAACGTGGGTGAATCTCAACTACAAGCAGTTGAATGAAAGAGTCCAGCCTTAAGAAGGAAACACCATAGGATTCTTTATTTTTAAGTTCAAAGGTGAAGAAAACAAATAGATAATGCTAGATAGCAGAGTCGATTTGCCTTATGGAGGGACCCTGATGTAGATGGGGTGGGCACCTGGCGTGCTGCTTATATTTCTTATATTATATTTCTTATATTTCTTGAAGTAGTGTTCACTTTGTGAAATTTTGCCATGTTGGACACTATGATCTGTGTGTTTTTCTGTATGAGTGTTTTAGTCAAAGCGAAGTTTGATTTTGTTTTTGTTTTTTAAAAAACTAATTTGTCAAGATTTTGGCTGCTGTGCTTGGGAAAGGGGCGAGATGAGAGGACTGTGTTACCCTAGTAGAAAGCTATTTATCCCAGTGACTCTTGAAGGCAGTGTGTTCCCCCGGTGCTAACAAATGGCTGTACCTGGTGCAGACCCAGGATGGCCCAAGTAAAACTTAAGGAGTTCCAGGAATTGTACTAGACATTTCTCATGCTCTTGGATAATCTACTTCTGGATCCTAAAATAAGGAAGGAGGTTGAGGGACTACTTGTCTCCTGTTGCTTGGCACTGGGGAGTCACTGTGTGGCCCGAACTTTGCCAATGCAGGCTTTGACCTGCTCTTTTTTTCCCCCTTGTTTGGCCTCAATTTTTTTTGAATTTTTCTATTTATTTATTTATTTTTGACAGGCAGAGTGGACAGTGAGAGAGAGAGAGAGAGAAAGGTCTTCCTTTTACCGTTGGTTCACCTTCCAATGGCCGCTGCGGCCGGCGCACCACACTGATCTGAAGCCAGGAGCCAGGTGCTTCTCCTGGTCTCCCATGGGGTGCAGGGCCCAAGCACTTGGGCCATCCTCCACTGCACTCCTGGGCCATAGCAGAGAGCTGGCCTGGAAGAGGGGCAACCGGGACAGAATCTGGCGCTCTGATGGGGACTAGAACCCGGTGTGCTGGCGCCGCAGGCAGAGGATTAGCCTATTGAGCCAAGGAGCCGGCCTCAATTTTTTTTTTTAAGATTTATTTTATTTATTTGGAAGGCAAGGTTACACAGAGGCAGAGAGAAAGAGAGAGAGAGGTCTTCCATCGCTGGTTCACTCCCCAAATGGCTACAACGGCTGGAGCTGGGCTAATCTGATCCAAAGCCAGGATCCAGGGGCTTCTCCCAGGTCTCCCATGCGGGTGCAGGGGCCCAAGGACTTGGGCCATCTTCCACTGCTTTCCCAGGCCACAGCAGAGAGCTGGATCGGAAGTGGAGTGGACGGGACTAGAACTGGCGCTCATATGGGAAGCTGGTGCTGCAGGCAGCGGCTTTACTCACTACACCACAGCGCTGGCCCCTGGCCATCCTGTTTGAATCTTTGGAGGCAACTAGACATGTTTAAGGCCTCGGGGGAGAGATTCAGCTCTAGATCTAGGGCTTCGGTGTCGAGCGAGAAGCGAGAGCCCCTCTATGGCAGAGCGTGCTGCAGCTTTCTAGACAGCGTGTTCTTGTTGCACGATCTACAGGAGTTCTTGGCTGCCCAGCCATCTTGGGCTCTGTTTGACTTCCAAGCAGCCTCATGCATTCTAATGATGTCCTTTCTAAATCCCTTTTGTGATGAAGATAATCACAAAGTTTCTATGAAATTCAAGAGCCTTGACTTGCACAATAGCTCCCCCAGCAAAAGAGATTTCCAATTCTGTTTGAAATTTCTCACCCAAATTTTGTCACATGGCTTCAAGTTCCATCAATTAGAGATTATCTGGGGTTAACGATGCCTCTGTTTCAAAAACCCCACTATTCTTGCCAGCCAATTAAAATCATTCATACTTCCATGTAAATTCTTTCAATCCAGTTGTTTGCTTTCCTTGGGTCTCTCTGAGATGAGTACATGAAGAAAATAGGATGGAGGAGGGAGGAGTTCAGGAAGAGTTCACTGTGAACCTGGGACCTCGCAGGGAGGAGAGGAATGAACTAAGTTACCTATGCGGGGAGCCGTGGGAAGCGAGAACGGCCCCCGAGGTCATGGGATTCATGTTGGGCAGGAGAGAGTTCACCCTGAGACAGGGAGGGCTCAGGGCAGAAGTGACCCAAAGCCAAACTCAGCGCTGCAGCTCTGCTTTTGGCCAGTCTTCGGCCCATGTGTGTTATCTGTGCTACGGTGGGTACTTGGGAGCCCAGGCCTCGTACGGTTCCAGGAGTGATTACAGGTGATTTATCACGTTACTGTGACACCATCAGGAGAAGCAGTGTGGGTTCAGGATCCACCCTGCCGGACTAATCTTCATAAAACAACAGGAGCCCACTCAAGACCAGTTACGCCAGACTAAACTCATTTCCTTTGTTGGTGGGGTTACCAGGCTGCTGCGTTTCAGCAGGATAGAGACCTGCGAGCCTGGTACAGTGAGACAGATTCGTAATTGGTTGAACAGTCACATGCAAGGGCTGGTGATTAATGAATCTGTGTCAACTTTAAAGGAGGTCTCTAGGCATTTGCTGCAGGGTCCCAGTCAACATTTTTATTAATGACTTGGATGGGTTCACGGAACACACGGATCAAATTTGCTGAAAGGGTTAGTCACTCTGTTGGATGACAAGATCAGGATGCAGAGAGATCTCAGCAGACTGAAGCGATGTCCCAGATATAACAAGATGGGATTGAATAGGGATAAATGTGACGTTTTACTCCTAGCCCTTAAATGCCAGCTGTCCATGTGGAGGCTAGAGGTGACTTGGCATAAGGTGAACGCAACTGGGGAAGACTTACCCCGAGGCAGGGGTATGAGGTGCTTGGGTGAGCAGGAGCTCTGTTGGGCTTGCTGCTGCCCTGGCCGCACCTGCAGAGTGGGGGCTGCTTCTGGGCCTGGCTCTTGCGGAGCACAGGGAGAAAGCGAAATACATGCAGAGGTGGGAGCCAGGCCATGGGGGTTTTGAAGCCCATTGTTGGCAAGGGCAACGGCTGAAGGATGTCCAGCCCGGACCCTGAGATCTTAGAGTTAGGCCACATCTTTCTCATTATTTGCAAGCTGGTGAAGTGGAAGGTGAATTAGCTGTGTTTGGTAGTCTCAAACGGTAAAACACTACCGTGGATGGAAGGGGCAGCTTCCGCCTAAATTATAAAATGTAGGAAACCTTTCCAACAATTAAGGAAGCAGGAATGCATGTCGGTAAGACCGTAAGCTTAGAAGCAAGGCCTTCGTTCAAATCTCAAGTATATCACTTCACAGCTATGCCTTTGGGCAAGTTTACTTTACCCTTTTGTTTCTGTGAGGACTGAGATACCAAAGCCCTAAGCATAGGGTTCCCTACACCTACAGGCTCCACAAGTGACTGATGTTTTTATGATGGTTGTTGGTAAAAAGTTGTATGAATGGCCTTGGGTGGAAGCGAGTTTGAGCACAGCTGAAACGGTGGAAAGATGTGATGTCTCATCTGTGGGGGGTGGGTGAACCTGTTTAATTCTGAGACTTTTGGGCAAAGGGAAGTGTACAACACTACAGAAGAAAGGGCAAGGGTTATGCTTCACGCCTGCATTTTCTTTCGAGTTTGTTCTCAGAACACCTGGGGTTTGTAATTCATGATGTTGAAGAGGTTAGTATTTTCCTCACATTATGTACATTTAAAGCTTGACTTATGGGCCAGATATAAAGTAATTAATAATCTTAAAATAGTTTCTCTTCGCTGAGGCCAGGTTACAGGCTGGGCAGTGTGCTAATCATTTTCCATCTATCTTTATTATCACATTTTAATATGACACAGGGATACCGTATAATAAATACTACGCCACATGTTGCTCTAACGACATGGGAATATCGTATAATGTCACAGGAACATTGATGGGAAGCAGTTAATTCTAACTGGAGGATTGATTAGGAAAGGCTTCTTGGAGAAAGTGGCATTTGAGCTGGGCTTTAAAGGCTGAGTGAGACTTTAATTGATGGGAATGGGTTCGGGACAAGGCCTTCCAGGCTGGGGAATGGCTTAAACAGAGGCACAGAAGTAATTAGCAGAGATAATGAGCCATCTTCCCAGGCTGACTCTGCCCTTTTTCTGATGGCTGCCTTCATCCTTGCTGATGTTGACGATAGCGTGTTACTGTGAAATTCTAGGAGAGAGTCTGCAATCGGTAACTTCTTACCACTCACCCATGTGGAGGTTCTTTTGTTTTGCTTTGTTGTTAAAATCTATGGAATGTCTATCCTTGTGCACAGATTCAGGGTGTTGTAGCAGGTGAGTGCAGGTGATTCAGGGAGGGAGGGGCGGGTAGTGAGAGCTTCGGAACAGGAAAGAAGGTCTCTTAGCTCTCTTGAAGGGGCCTCCTCCACCCCCTGGGAGAGGCCTTTTTGGGTTAAGAAGGCCATTTCTGGATGGATTAGCTCTGCTGCCTGGAAAGGCCTCAGCAGATGGGAGCCCATCAACACCAGGCCTGGGGGACTTCATGGCTGGGGTCCCCCACTCCTTTACACACTGGACAAAGGGGTGCTGGGATGCTGGGAGTGACTGGGGCCCAATGGTCACAGGGGAAGCCAGACCCACAGGGTGGTTGTCCCATGGATGGGAGAAAGACTGTCCGTGTGTGCTGCCTCAGTCTGGGCCAAGCTCTGGATCAGACTTACAGCGGAACAGTGCTGTGGGAGCGGCTCCAGTCCAGGTTTAGCCCAGTGTGCCCGACAGTGTGACTGGCAGGGACCGAAAGGCAGAGTCGGTGGGAGCTCCAGAATTTACATACGGTGGCACTCAGAGACAAGAGTCAGGGTGGAGGGTTCCAGGTACGAACGTTTATGTCCCAGCCCCCAAATTCATAAGTTGAAATCTAGTGACCAATCTGATGATGTTAGGAGGTGGGGGCCTTTAGGAGCTGATTAGGTCATGAAAAAAAGGAGCCCACATGGATAGGGTTAACCCCCTTATGAAAGAGACCCAGAGGGCGCCCTCGACTCCCTGGCCAGGTGTGCACACAGGTGGAAGGCACCACGGTGGAGCAGAAAGTAGCCCTCGGCAGACACTGAATCCACTGGCTCCTTCATCTTGGCCTGCCCTGCCTCCCCACTGTGAGCAATACATTTCTATTTGTTTATAAGCCACCCAGTCCACGGCATGCTGTCATAGCAGCCCCAAGGGACCAAGGCAGGGGGGCGAAAGGATGCCTGTTTTGGAGTTTATTTGCATAGCACACACTCTATTTCTGCTTTGATTATATACCACAGATCAAGAAACAAAATCATGTTTTTAAAATATACTTTTGGGGCCTGTGTTCTGGCACAGCGGGTTAAGCTGCCACCTGTAGTGCCAGCATCCCATGTGGGCATCTGTTTGGATCCCGGTTGCTCCACTTCTGATCCACCTCCCTGCTAATGGCCTAGGTATGCAGCAGAAGATGGCCCAAGTGCTTGGGCCACATGAGAGATTCAGAGGAAGCTCCTGGCTCCTAGCTTTGGCCTGGCACAGGGCCGGCTGTTGCAGCCATTTGGGGGGTGAACCAACAGATGGAAGATCTCTCTCCTCCTCTCACTCTCTGTAAACTCTTTCTAATAAATAAAATAAATCTTTAAAAAATTTATACTTTTAGGAGCAGGCATTCAACCTAGTATTTAAGATGTCTATCTCATATTGGAGAACTGGATGTAATTCCAGGCTTCTGGCTTTGGTCTGGTCCAGCCCAGGCTGTTGCAGGTGTTTAGAGAGCGAACCAGAAGAAGGAAGATCTCTCTCTCTCTCTCTCTCTCTTCCCCTTTTTCCCTCTCTTCCTCCATCCTTCTCGCTCTGTCACTCTGCCCTTCAAATAAGTCAATAAATAAAACCTTAAAATATATTTTTGAGAGAGTTACAGACAGAGAGGCAGAGAGAGAGAGAGAGAGAGAGAGAGAGAGAATCTTCCATCAGCTGGTTCGTTCCCCAAATGGCAGCAATGGCTGGAGCTGGGCCAATCTGAAGCCAGGAGTCAGGAGCTTCTTCCAGGTCTCTCACATGGGTACAGGGGCCTAAGCACATGAGCCATCTTCCACTGCTTTCCCAGGCCATAAGCAGAGAGCTGGATTGGAAGTGGAGCAGCCAAGACATGAATCAGAGCCTATATGGATGCTAGCGCTGCAGGTGGAGGCTTAACCTACTACATCATAGTGCCAGCCCCTAAAAAAATCTTGTCAAAAGCCTAAGTACCAGATTGAGGTGAGAGTCAAGGACTGGAGAGGTCAGGGCATGAGGGTGAGAGTGCTTAAATCAAGAACGTTAAAGCACCCATCGTCTACAAGGCAGGACTAAGCCCTTTATGCATATTATCTCTCTTCTCATAGTAACCCTACAGTGTTCGTATTTACTGCATGCTTCTACAGACAGGCTCTGTGATTTGTTACAGACATGGATCTGAGAAGTGGGACAGGGCCAAAAGGGAAGGGAAATGATTAATTGAGGGCCTGTTGTGTAGGATACAGAGGCAGGAGCTGATCTACCTCCTAGGACTTAACTGATGCTGTGTGTGTGTGTGTGTGTGTATTACATATATAGATTCCATATAAATTTTATTCCCTTCAGAGTTAATTCTAATAAAGATAGGTAAGATCTTGGGCACTGTAGTCATGGTGGAAGTGCCAAAGCAGGGCAATCAGTGGTGGTGAGAAGTGACAGGAGAAACAAAAGAATTTGAGACACATTTTGCTAAAGTCAAGGGCTGGCTTTGGTTGCAGGTAAGATGTAACCAGAAATTGGGGAGAATTTGAGATTTGAACCAGGTGAGGTGGGCATCAGTGTGCTCCTTAGACTAGCCAAGCTGAGGTCGTAACATGAGAGGAAGAGAGAGCAGCTGTAGAGAGATCTCTGTGGGTGTGAGGACTAACTCTATGGTGTTAATCACCATAGAGTTAACCTGATTGGACAGGTTACCTAGATTTCTATGTTGAATGTATTAATTCAGTAATTACCTATACTTTTCTTTCAATGAGCGTCTTCTAGTTGAACTGTTTATTGGAAGACACAGCTGCTTCTCTCTGAAGATGAGGGGGCCAGGAAAGGGGCCAAGTGGTCTTTTTGCTTTGGCTGACCGATGTAAGAAGTGAGACAGAAATTAGCCACAGCATTAAACGGCCACACGCAAAATAATAGCACAGCCGTTTGACTTAGCTCTCAACCTTGCATCTGTTTATGTTTCTAGTTTTGAAGGATTTCACCCTTCTTTCCCATCAGTTGAACGCACTGACCACTTCCCAGGCATCTCAGCTCAGTAACACCCCGAGTGTGTGTCACAAGGGCTGGGGGACTGAGGAGATGGCAGCCCCTGCCACCTAGGACTAAATGTTCTGGGCTGCTAGGCAAAGAAAGGTCAACCCATGACCGACTGGGACGTAGCATTGTTGGCACCTGACTCTAACAACCCTCGGAGATCAGCAAAAAGAGAAAGTGCTTGCGATGACTCTAGTGTTTCCAGCAGCCCCAGTGTCAGATAATCAAGGTTTTTTTTTGTTTTGTTTTGTTTTTTTTTTGCTGACTTTGCTTTTTTCTATTGCTAGATTTGCTGTCTTTGGATGTAATTTCATTCTTTACAAAGATAGTTCTTTAAATACGTAATTGAATGTAGCCTAATTACTTTGCCTTTGAAAACCTTGTCACATAAATAAATGACTTAACACATCTGAAAGAAACCATCTGTATGATGAGGCCATACAACTCAACAAAGATTGAGTTTTGGGAAATAGAGTTTTGAGACAGATAGGAAACCAAGACACGTGTTGTTGTTTCACCTCTGAGCGGCGGCAGCGCCTTGTCAGCCGTGTGGTCCAGCTCGGTCTAGGAGGAGTCAGGACTGGGATCTAGTTTGGCACGGTGGCTCCCCAAAGTAAGTTCTGGGGTCCCAGTTAGCTTGAGAAGCTGGGTAGGCAGTTAATATCCATGCAGTGTCTCCCCTGAGCCTGTCTCTGGCCAGTGCTTCACACCCAGCTTCATTTGGTCCTCAAGACTACTCTCTGAGGTGGCCACTACTAACCCATTTAGGGGGAAGGACTCTGAGGCCGCCGTGAGTGGCCCTAGGAAAATCCAAGCAGTGGAATCTTTTAGGTTCAAAACTTCTTTTATATAAGGCGTCCCTGTAAAGAAATTACATTTACAACAAGGGGAAAAAAAAAAAAGAGAAAGGAAAGTTTGGTTTGCTGAGAAGCGACAGAGCTGCTTCTCTGCTGGTGTCCCAGCCCTCACTCCTCCCCCAGGGAATCCCCAGGTGACGCAACCTTTGGTCGGATGGCGGCTGCAGAGATGATCTTAAGTTCGCAACTTCTTCCCAGCAGAAGGAGAGCTTTGCATCTCCCTAGTGTTCCCATATCTTGCGTGTGAGTTCCGTGAGAAAAACTCTCCTGACTGTTTGACTTCAGGGAAACTGATCGAAAACTTTCAGAGTTGTGTTGTGCGTTGCACACGCTGTTGCAAAGGAATCCCAAGTGGAGGATGCAATATATTGTTTTAATTACAAAGGGATAATAGCCTAAAGTTGAAGGGGTTTTACGAAGAAATGAGTCTCACATAATGAGCAATAAAAGTCACCACAGTCACCATTATTGGTTTTATTCAGGCCGAGCTTCTGCAAGATTGGGAGAGAGGCCAAGTTTCATGTGCACAGCATTCTTGCTTGCCCCATCCAGCCTGTTCTCTGAGCGCTGCTGCTTTCCTCTGTTTCCATCACTCCTGCCCCCTCTCCATGAAGGGGGGGACACCTGGGTTAAATGCATTTATACGAAAGTACTAGAGATGCAATGTGTTCTTCTCCCAGGGGTATTTACATTTTAAAACGTTGGCCTAGGGAGGGCAATACTTAATTCAAAGCAACAAGTCTCCAAGGTGACATTGCGAGACTTGTGGAAGGGGGAATTTCTAGAGAGAATTTTTGAGAAGACACTAGGGGACACGAGGAGCGATATTAGTATCGTCTCGCCTGCTTTCATTGCAAAAGACTAGTGACCTACAATAAGGCATCTGGGCGTAGAATTAGGATCTCCATTTGCCCACACCTTGTTTGTGGTGATACTTGTTCTTCCTCCACAGATTTCATTTATTGCCTTCAAAATCAAAATAACTCATTTAAGAAGTAGCGTAGTGGGGCCGGTGTTGTGGCTAGGCCTGTGATGCCAGCATCCTACATGGATGCCAATTTGTGTCCTGGCTGCTCCACTTCTGATCCAGGTTCCTGTAATGTCATGGGAAAGCAGCATAAGATGGTCTAAGTGTTTGGACTTCTACCACCCATTTGAAAGACCTGGATGAAGCTCCTGACTCCTGACTCTGGTCTGGCCCAGCCCTAGCCATTGAGGCCATTTCAGGAGTGATTCAGCTGATGGAAGATTCTCTCTCTCTCTCTCTCTCTCTGTATCTCTGACTGTCAAATAAATAAATAAATCTTAACAAAAAAAAGAAGTGACATAGCTCAACTCAAGTCAGTTCACCCGATGGGGCAGTAAATTTACCATGAAGTGGTGACACCAAGAAGTAAAATATGGTTGGTGCCTTCAAGTAGGCCGTAAACCTCAAGAAGATGGAGGTGATTCCCCTCCATGACGTGGTAGGATAGCAATCTAAATAGTGCATCGTGGAGCACTCTGTGTAGCTTAAAAAGGATCTGTCAGTTGCTTCCGCCCCTTGTAGTGAGACTGCCATCTGTAATGTGTGATACAGAAGATCTGTGATCTGCTGCAAGACATATGAATTTACCGAAAGTTTGTGGTATCCCTTTCTCTGAAATAAAGCAGCTCAATGACATCAACACTTCTTTCTCTTCCTTTTTTTTTTTTTAATTTGTTTATTTATTTTACAGTCGGAGTTATAGAGAGAGAGAGAGAGGGAGAGGGAGAGGGAGAGGGGGAGGGAGGGAGAGAGAGAGAGAATCTTCCATCAGTTGATTCACTCTCCTGATGGCCGCAATGGCTGGAGCTGGGCCAGACCAAAGCCAGGAGCTTCATCTGGGTTTCCCACATGGATTGCAGGAGCCTAATCACTTGGGTCATCTTCCACTGCTTTTCCCAGGCCATTAGCAGAGAACTGGGTTGGAAGTGGAGCAGCCAGGACACGATCAGGTGCCCAGTTCTTCCTCTTCTATGAGAAGTCACAGGCTCCCCTAAAGGGAGACCGGATGTATCCAGCTCAACTTCCAGTTTGCTTTTTTTGTGTGTGTGTGGGAGGCTGGTTTTTCCCATGGTCAGGTCTTTCTTATCAGACACCATGGGTTGGTCACTTTAATTGGTCTGTCTCAGAGACACAGGCCCTCTTTTTAACCCCTGTATGCTGATTTCGCTTCCTCATTCGCTCCATACTCCCAGTTATGGCTGCCTCTGTTCCTTTGCCCAGCCCAAGCTCGATGAAGACAGTGCAGGTCAGCACTCTGGGCCCCTGTGGTCTCAGGAGGGGAAGTTAGGTAAGAACCGCAGCAGTAGCTGCTGTGGTTATTTGGATCAATGCGTGGGCATTGAGCGATTGGGTGAGCCCTTGGGAGTCCTGAGATTCTAAACATCATTTATCCTGAGGACTTTCTCCATGAGGGATTGCAGACAGCAAGAAATTCTCCCACATTACCCTGGAGTTCAAAATTAAGAAAAAATATAGAAAACCAAGATTTTCAGCTATTTAATTCCAGGCTGTTAGGCAATCATAAATAACTTTTTTTAAAAAAAAGAATTATTAAATGCAGAGGACATGCGAACTTTGTATGAGGGCAGTATTGACAGGTGAAACAAGCAAGAGCCACACACGTGAGGGACCCAGCTGAATCAATGGAGGGGATCTGTCACACGGAAAGACAGCACAGCCTGGGTGTTTGCCACCATTCTAGAGTTGAGTTTTTCAAAACGTGGCTCCCAGACCATCTGCATCAGAATCACCTAGGAGCTAGTTAAAAATGTGGAGTCCTGGGTTAGAGCCAAGTTAGAATGTTTTCAGCTACAAATAAGAGAAAACTGGGGCCAGTGCTGTGGCGCAGTGGGTTAATGCCCTGGCCTGAAGCGCCGGCATCCCATATGGGTGCTGGTTCTAGTTCCAGCTGCTCCACTTCCAATCCAGCTCTCTGTTATGGCCTGGGAAAGCAGTAGAAGATGGCCCAAGTCCTTAGGCCCCTGCACCCATATGGGAGACTGGAGGAAGCTCCTGGCTCCTGGCTTTGGATCGGTGTAGCTCTGGCCGTAGCTGCCATTTGGGGAGTGAACCAGTGGATGGAAGACCTTTCTCTCTGTTTCTCCTTCTCACTGTCTGTAACTCTAACTCTCAAATAAATAAATAAAATCTTTAAAAAAAAAACAAATAAGAGAAAACTGACTCAAAGTGGCTGCGAGAACTGGTTAATTCAGGCACTTAATGACCTCTTTGAAGACCCATCCTTTCTACCCTTCATCACTCCTGTCACTTTGTCCCCAGGCTGATTCTCCTCGTGCCTGGAGGTTGGAGTCCATGTGTTCCAAGTGCAGCCACAATGATGTGCAGCAGAGGGAAGGACTGTTCTGAGAGTGGAGGACCTTCTTCCAGAAGCTTCCTTGCCAGGGCTGGCTTCATAGGCATGTTCTTGATTTACACTCTGCTGTCATCGTCTAGCACTGTCTCTGAACTTGTGCTTTTAAGTGCAGTTTGACAGGACAATGGGGCATGCCCAGGAGCTGAAGAGGGATGTGGCTTTGCCTTCTCTTGCCACCCTGTTTGTGTGTAGAATTTGCAGTGTCTCATGAGCCTAGGGTATGTGGCAGTTCAGAAAGACTCAACTGTGCCCAAAGTGTAGGGGAGGAAAAATAATTTCTATCCCTCATAGTGTTTAGTTGGCATGAACTCCCATAGAAAAAGACAGATTAACAAGGGAAAAGGAAGCAGAAGTTTAATGACATGTATATCTCATGAGAGATACCCAGAGAAATAGATAAACCTCAAAGAGGTGGCTTTGAACTCAGGTTTAGAAAACATGCTTCACTGAATCAAGGAAGGAAGGGTTTGGGGAAGCTGGTTATGGGGAGATGCCCAGGAAATTGGTGATATGTGTCATGTAGACTAAGTAGGGGCTGTAAAGTAGGTTCACACTGTTATTCCTAGGGTAGCTTGTTCCACTGATAAAACTGATCAACCGGGTCAACTGATGCTTATATCGCTTTGACTGGTTAAGTCCAAGTTAAGATCGCTTGGACGTTCTTGGGTGCCGGATCTGTTAAGCCTTACTAAGTGTTTTAGAAGCATCCTTTTCTTCCTGGCACCAACAGGGAAGCAGCCTCGCACAGGGTGTGCTCCTTCCAAAAAGGTAACTTCCGTTGTGTCTCCAGAGCCTCCCCTCTGCCTGCGGTTTCTCAAAATAATCCTTATGCTAAAGAGGCATATTTTAGGGTGTCTTATTCTGGTCTTCCACACAAGTTTCTCTTTGTTTTTCTTGTACTTTCAGAAGATCTTTGTGATTAACAGCACACACGTTGAGAAGCATTCTGCCATGAGAGGTTAGCGTTACCAAGGCTAACAAGTCAGTAGACATTAGACCCTACATCTCGAGTTGAGGTAAGAGACCCTAGGACAACAGAGAAGCCTGTTTATAATGGTGTGGGCTAACCTGCCAGGCTTTCTTTTTTTCCATGGAGGGAGAGCTGAGTCCCAGACCATTTAGTGTGTATTTATACTAAACATCATATTTTCCTGTTAAAAGAGAACTCTGCTGGAATCGCTGCACCACTCTGTTGGAACTGACGGCGCCGGTCAGCGACTCTGACCTCTTCAGTTCTATGTTTTCTGAAGTTTTATATTTTATATTTATATTTTATATTTTCGGTTCTATATTTTCTGAAGTTTTGCTGTCCTGACTGTTCTCATTCACAATGGTTGAACTCTTGTTAAGGCTCCTTAGCAGGAGTGTGCAAAGACAATAATGGTACTGAGTGAGGTGGGTTCCTTCCCCAGGGCTCACAAGCCCAATATGTGACACTGGTCTGTGGAGACAAGTTTTTATTTATTTATTTATTTATTTATTTATTGACAGGCAGAGTTAGACAGTGAGAGACAGAGACAAAGAAAGGTCTTCCTTCCGTTGGTTCACCCCCCAAGTGGCCGCTATGGCCGGCACACTGCGCCGATTCGAAGCCAGGAGCCAGGTGCTTCCTCCTGGTCTTGTGGAGACAAGTTCTATGTGTGCGACTGGCCAGCACCGAGACGGGTAAGCCTCAAATCTGTCTCCCTCATCAGAGGCCTGCGGAAAGTTTTCTGGGATCTGGACACAGACATGCCAAAGGGCAGCTTCTACTCGTGGGGCTCTCGGGGGGCCCAGGGAGTACGTGGTGGAATCTGCAGACCCCTACCTTCCTACAGCTGGCCGCCTCTTCTGTCCCTGCTCATCCTCCATTTTTTTGTCTTCACGGAGGAAAGCAACTCCGGTTCTGGGCATGCGCGGCTCAGCCGGTGGGTCTCCATCTAGCTGCGAGTGCAGCATGGCGGTGAAGCTTGTGGAAGCAACTTAAGAAATAGAGATTTAGGCCGGCGCTGCGGCTCACTAGGCTAATCCTCCACCTGCGGCGCCAGCACCCCGAGTTCTAGTCCCAGTCAGGGCACCAGATTCTGTCCTGGTTGCCCCTCTTCCTGTCCAGCTCTCTGCTGTGGTCCTTGGGCCCTGCACCCGCATAGGAGACTAGGAGAAGCACCTGGCTCCTGGCTTCAGATCAGCGCAGTGTGCCAGCTGCAGTGGCCATTGGGCCCATTGTGGGGTGAACCAACGGCAAAGGAAGACCTTTCTCTCTGTCTCTCTCTCACTGTCCAGTCTGCCTGTCAAAAAAAAAAAAAATAAAGAAAGAAAAGAAAAAAGATATAGTGATTTAGTAACCTGGCCTTTATGACTGCAACCTGGTGTTAAAGAATAGGCCAGTGGAGTTACGGGGGTTGGGGAAGCCCAGGGCACACAGCAGGGAGTTTTTGAGTTTGAGGGATGTCAAGAGGAGTCCTGATTAAAGGGGCAACAATCCAGCTTCAATAAAAATGAACTGAAAACATAATTGAAGGTCTGGTGATGAAACTTATGGGAAAGAATCACCTGTCCGACTTTCTGCTATACAAAGAAACCGAGATTCAAAGCAGGAAGTGATTTAAACAAGATCGAGCTGCAAGTTAGGGGCAGAACTGGGCTTCGAATTCAGGTTACTTTCTGGCTGGAGCTGCAGCATCTACGGGTCATCCAGCTCTCCGAACTCTTCCTTCCCACCAGCCTCGGTGCCCAATCTCGCAGCACCAACACAGTAAACACCAGTGAGTACACTGTGGCTTCGCTGGATTTCCCGAGCCTCTGTGTCTCTCCCGTCCTTTGACAATGTCGAAAACCACAAAATCATCTCCATGCCCTCCTTTTCACTCCTTTCTCCCACTCTCCCTCTGCCGTAGTGTCTCTACCTCCTGTTCTGTCACTTACATCTGCCTCTCTTCATCTGTAACATTCTTAGTGAAAAAGAATAAAACGAATTATCTTACTAGCTGGCATCAGAATTCCTATTAGGAAGGAAGTTGTCTTTATGTTTAAAAAAAAATCCACGGGGAGGCACTGGCCGGTGGAAGGGGTGCTCCTGAGGCTGGCAGGAGACGAGCAAACCCAGTGAGGGTAAAGGGTTGTGCGTGGGTAAGAGCTGCTTGGGCTTGGGCAGGGGGAGGCGAGAGAGAAGGGAGGAAAGGGAGGGGTCAGCAATGTAGGGGGAAGAAAACCAGCAAATTGTGCAGGGGCTCTTTAAGAATATAAACTTTTTAATATTAAACTTCAATTCGTTTCCATTGCTGTGAGGTAAATGCTCCCTCCAGTTTCCTCAAAATGTCAGCACAGGCCTTATAAGATGTGTGTGTGTGTGTGTGTGTGTGTGTGTGTGTGTGTGTGAATCAAGGAAAGGCACCAGGTTTCAAGAATGTCATCTAAGGGACTGGGTAAGGAGACGGGTGGCCGGCACCGGAAGGTGAGAGCACTGATAAACTGAACTAATTCCAGAACCAGAGGAGACCACAAAAATGTAAGTGCCCTGAGAAAGTGCAGGCATTTTGAGGGGAGGCGGGGGGCACTGAACTTTCCACAGGATGCCGAGTGGAGATCCGAGCCTATCTTATCTGGATCTCAAGTGGCAGGGTCCCTGCGGTTGACATCTGGGTTATGCTAGATTTTTATTTTATTTACGATCTCAAATCCATTTCCTTGACTCTCCATAACCTTGCCTTCCCCTGTGGAGCCAGGCTCTACCTCTGCCCCAGCCAGGCTGATGTTGGTGTAATCCAAGGACACAGAACACTGACAGAGGGCCCCGAATCTCCACTCCATTTCTCTAGGTCTCGAATCACCTTCCCACTCTGTTATTCAGACTCCTCATTCTTCAGCGCCCTGCTCAGCTGCCACCCCACCCCCTGTGAGCACTCGGTCCCCTCCAGCCCTTGCACCCTCTCTGCTTCTGTCTTCCTGTTGCTCCTGCGGTTGATACCCAGAAGGGGTACTCTTGACAGTCTTGCACATGTGCCCATTGTCAGTTCAGATCTGTGTAAAGATTCTTCTACTTATTTGAAAAGCAGAATGATGGAGACAGAGAGAAAGGTAGAGACAGAGAGAGAAAGCAAAAGAGAGGGGAGAGAGAGAGAGAGAGAGAGAGAGAGAGAGAGAGAGAGAGAGAGAGAGTCTTCCATTTGCTGGCTTCCTTCCCAAATGGTTGCAGCAGGCTGAGCTGGGACAGGCTTCATCCAGGAGCCAGGAACTCCACCTGGGTCTCCCACATGGGTGGCAGGAACTGAAGCACTTGAACCACCATCTGCTGCTTCCCAGATGCATTAGCAAGGAGCGGGATGGGAAGCAGCGTAGGATGCGGACTGGCAAGATGGGCTGTGGGTGTCCCGAGTGTTGCGCCACAACGCACACCCCAGTGGCTCAAGTCTGTTTGATGTTCAGCCCTGCCGTGCAGTGGATGCATTCAGGCCAAGGGCCCTCTTGCTCCTTTGAACTTCACGGCACCTTTCAGGGTGCTGTGTGTTAACACGGAGCGTTGACAGCCCGACGTAAGCCTTCCTCCTTGGAGTAATCTGTGCACCAGACTCCGTTCAGCTGTCTCTAGCCCCTCAGCTTTGTCCCTACACCCAGCAGTAAGGGTCTTCTCTCCTGACTGGAACCTTCTGCTCATTCTTACTTTCAAATCAAAAAAGCACCCCTGTGGAGCCCACAGCTAATTCCTAAGCCCCAGCTTGCCCTTGAACAGTGGGTAGGATCTGCAGTGACTGTGAAAGCCCCTCTGCCATAGCTCATAATGGGTGCATGGACTCCATGTCATATCCAAGTAAAAATTATAATTAATACTCCGTATGGAGCGTGCGCACACACACACACACATGCATGGCCAAAACAGAAGTTAACAAAGCAACACTTTCCCTTAATTCATGCAATGTGCACCGTTTCTTCACTCTTTTATTGCATTACAAATGGTGATGGCAGTGCACCCCACTCATTTCATCACTCACGAGTGGGCTGTGATTTGCAGTGTGTGGGCACTGTTCTGAGGGGTCAGAGGACAGTTGGCAGGAGGCAAGAGGGCCACAGGTATCCCGAACCTCTCAAAGGCCGGCCCCTGGGTGAACTCTGCTGGGGGCTCTCGCCTGGCAGGCTCCCTGGGCACTGCCGGTTCAGTTGCAGGTGAAGAGTCAGTGCGAGGGACCGATGGATCTGCTGTTTCCATCTGGGTTATCGCAGCAGGGTGTGTGCGTGGGCTGGGAGGGCGGCTACCTGCTGGCTGACATCCAAGGAAGGGCGTGGGGCTGTCCAAGCGCTGGGTGCTCTGTGTCCTGTTGTCCTGTGAGTTCTGCAGACGCCAGGGCAGCCCCACGCTGGTGTTTGAAACGGGCATATGGGGTGAATAACTGAAGAGTGATGATCTCCTGTTCCGATAATGCTTAGTTGGGGGCTAAATAAGGGAAAGGACTCAGGGAGGGATGAATGCAGGTTGTTTTTAAAGGTTTGTTTATTTATTTATTTTAAAGATTTATTTATTTGAAAGGCAGAGTTACACTAAGAGAGGAGAAGGAGAAAGAGAGAGAGAGAGAGAGAGAGAGAGAGAGAGAGAGAGAGAGAGAGGTCTTCCATCCACTGATTCACTCCCTAACTGGCTGCAATGGCCAGAGCTGCACTGACCCAAAGCCAGGAGCCAGGAGCTTCTTTCGGGTCTCCCACATGGGTGCAGGGGCCTGAGGACTTGGGCCATCTTCCACTGTATTCCCAGACCACAACAGAGAGCTGGATCAGAAGAGGGGTAGCCAGGTCTTGAACCGGCGCCCATATGGGATGCCAGCGCTTCAGGCCAGGCCGTTAACCTGCTGCACCACAGCACCGGCCTATTTATTTATTTTTAAAAAGATTTTATTTATTATTTATTTGAGAGGTAGAGTGAGAGGGAGAGACAGAGAGAAAGGTCTTCCATCCAATGGTTCACTCTGTAAATGGCCGCAATGTGCAGAGCTGTGCCGATCTGAAGCCAGGAGCTTCTTCCGGGTCTCCCACGAGGGTGCCGGAACCCAAGGACTTGGGCCATCATCTGCCGCTGCCCAGGTTCAGTAGCAGGAAGCTAGAGCAGAAGCACAGGGTAGCTGGGACTCGAGGCGCAGCTTACCCAGCTACATCGCAACGCCAGGCTTGAGCGCAAGGGCTTGCTGCAAGGGACAGTGGATAGGAAAGCACCCGGTGTCAGCCTTGAAAGGGGCAGGCCTGCTGGGGCGTTTCCCGGGCTCCCTTGGTGCCCAGAGGGCGCACGCAGCTCCTTCAAGGTCTTTGTCGGTGGACAGCATCCTCAGGGGCTGAGCAGAGGAGAGGCAGCGTGGGGGCAGGACGCACACAGGAGGCCTGCGGAGATTCCACAGGCTGTGGCATTTTATCAGAGACGCTGCGTGCAGAGAGGTGATGAGGATGCGTTAAAAGTCAAGAAGGTGCTGCTGATGTGTTCCGGGCTCAGCCTCCTCCTGCTGGTCACAGGGCACAGGCCAGCGGCCCCTTCCTCCTCCCCCCAGAGCCAGCCTCCCCACCCTAGCGCCCTGGGGGGCAGAGTAACCTGGGTGGGCGTGTGGCTCTGCTGGCCCCGCAGGGTGTAGGGGTCCCTCTGCATGCTGCTGACCTGGTGTATACTTCCTATGAAGTTTAAAATGAGATTTATTCTGTAAGGCACATGGTGCTTGTTTGCTGAATTAATTAATTCAGCAAATATTTCATTACGACCCATTGTGAATCACTCAGCATTCTACAAGTAGGTGTTGGTTACACAGAGGTGAACAACGCACTGCTTTCCCTAGCACTGAAGGGGGGAGATAGATCATAAATAACAACAACAATAAGTAAATGTGTCACATGCCATGTTGTGATATGTGCTGTGGAGACCACAATTTAAGGCCAAGGGCAACAGGGGATGGTGGAGCAGTGTTAGTCCATGCGGTTTGGCCAGGGCAGGTCTGTCTGACAATGGGCCATTTGAGCAGAGACCTGAGAAAGTAAGAGATTAGATCAGGAAGATCTGAGGCAGAATGTTCGAGCACATGGAACAGTAAGTGCAAAGGCCCTGCGGTGGCAGCATGCTTGGTGGTTTGCAGACTATCTAGGATGTCAGAATGGCTGGTGAGAAGTGAGTGAGAAGACAGGAGAGTAGCACTGTATTCTTGGAAGCCTATCTATGTTGCTCATGAAATCTGTTCTCTCTACATTAATACATTTATTATGTATTTATTTATTTATTTTATTTTTTTGACAGGCAGAGTGGACAGTGAGAGAGAGAGAGAGACAGAGAGAAAGGTCTTCCTTTGCTGTTGGTTCACCCTCCAATGGCCGCCGTGGCCGGCGCTGATCTGAAGCCAGGAGCCAGGTGCTTCTCCTGGTCTCCCATGGGGTGCAGGGCCCAAGCACTTGGGCCATCCTCCACTGTACTCCCGGGCCACAGCAGAGAGCTGGCCTGGAAGAGAGGCAACCGGGACAGAATCCGGTGCCCCAACCGGGACTGGAACCCGGAGTGCCGGTGCTGCAAGGCAGAGGATTAGCCTGTTGAGCTATGGCGCTGGCCTACATTAATACATTTAAGAAAAGTAATTTTTATGACATTATTATCATGAACTCCTTTAAGCAAACCAATTCCTTTTGCACCCATTCCTTTCATTGTCCTTTTAAAATTTGATTTGGTTTTTTGATAAGTAATATATGTATGTATATATATTTGTGGGGTAGAATGTGATGTTTTGATACATTATGCATTGAGGAATGATAAAATCAGATCCATTAGCGTGTTTGGCTTTTGGCTGTGGCAAAATAAACCAACGGGAGCGTGGTCATACAAAAAAAGTGTGTTCCTGGGCTCGTGTTGTGGTGTAGCAGGTTAAGCCACTGCCTACAACACCAGTATCCTGGTTGCTCCCCTTCCAATCCATACTATCCAGCTAATGTGCCTGGGAAAGCAGTAGAAGATGGTCCAAGTCCTTGGGCCTCTGCACACACATGGGAGACCCAGATGAAGCTCCTGGCTCCTGGTATTGTGGCCATCTGGGGAGTGAACCAGCAGACGGGTCTTTCTTTCTTTCTTTTTTCTTTCTTTCTTTCTTTCTTTCTTTCTTTCTTTCTTTCTTTCTTTCTTTCTTTCTTTCTTTCTTTCTTTCTTTCTTTCTTTCTTTCTTTCTTTCCTTTTTTTCCTTTTCTTTCCTTTCTTTTCTTTCTCCCTCTCCCTCTCCCTCTCCCTCTCCCTCTCCCTCTCCCTCTCCCTCTCCCTCAGTAACTCTGCCTTTCAAAACAAATGAAGAAATCTTTTAAAAAGGTGTTCTGTTAAAAGCTCAATTTTAAAAACTTTGGGTTACATGACCTGCCTACACATGGTATGGGGTATGGTGCAGTAGGTCTCTAGATACACACAGTTGAAACCAAGCCCCTGGGGAGATTAGCCTGTCCATCTCCATCCTCACAATTACTCAGCTCTTCCATGGAGCTCCAGGACCAGGCCCCTGCTGACTCCACGCTGGTACCAGTTATACAAACTCTCCCCCCGCCTCTCTAGCTGCCACTGTTTTACATTCATATCAAGCATTATGTATATGTATCAAATATATGTACATATTTTTAACTTCTACATTTGAGAGAAGATGTGTGCTATTTGTCTTTCTGTGCCTGGCTGATTTCTCTTAACATAATGATCTCCAGGTCTGTCCACTTTGTGGCAAATGTTAGGATTTTATTCTTTGTTATGGCTGAGTAATATTCTATTATGTCTATAGACTACCACATTTTCTTTCTTTCTCTCTTCATCCACTGGTGGGCATCTAGGTTGGTCCCACATCTCAGTCATTATGAATAGCACCTCAATAAATGTGGGAGTGCAGGTATCTGTTTCCTATGCTGATTTCATTTCCTGTGGATACAGTCCTAGAAGCATGATAGCTGGATCATATGGTAGATCTATTTTTTGGGTTTTTTGAGAAACTACCTTACTCTTTTCCAGAACGGCTGTACTAGCTTGCATTTCACATTAATATCCAGAATGTGTAGGGAACTCAAAGAATTCAATAACATAATCATCCAGTTAAGAAATGGGCAAAGGATCTACATAGACATTTTTCTAAAGAATTGCAAGTGGCCAAAAAATATATGAAAAAAATACTCAGTATCACCCATTCGTTTCCAGGGCAAGGAATTTGGAGCAATAGAGTAGATTTGGGGGAGGTGATGGGGAGGGATGAGAACAGTTTTCGAATTCTCTGAACACTGCATCTCCACCGTGCCCTAAGCCCGACTGTGTCTCAGGTGCCCACGGGTCTACTCAAGCACTCGAGGACAGTGGCTACTAGAAGGCCATGATGTGGACTGCCCTACTGGTTGACAACCACGTGTGTCTCCCCTAGGCCTGCCTTTCTTCCCCAGGGAGGCAGTAGGTAGCCCTGTTGGCTTTGGCTGGGCCATGAGACTTCTTGTGGCCAGGGGAGGGAGCGGACAGGTGAAGACTTTAATGCGATGGTGCAGTTTGACTGGGATCCCGTTGGAGTCTGATTACAGTGAGACCAGCTTGCCTCAGAGAATGACGGCTCCTTCATCACGGGGCACTGAGGCGGGGGCGAGTAGAGACCCGCGGAATCCAGCAGGGCCAAAGCCAATCCTTGGCCCTCAAGAAAGAAACGTTTGTGCTTGCCAATCACCCTGAATTGGGAGTTACTTGTGGTAGTACAATCTGACCAAAATAACCAGTGTCTGTACTAAGCACCTTAAATGTCAGCTCATGTAACGGTCGCCCCAGTTCTTCCCTACGGGTGGGTATTCTCAGGCTGGTTTTGCAGGTGAGGAAGCTGGGGCCTAGCGAAGTCAAGTAGCTTGCTTAGGAGCCCAAACTAGAGAGGAGGCAACATCCAGACTGCGGGTCTGGCGGCCTCCCAGCAGCGGCCACGCACCACTTGCTTTTGTGTGATCTTGAGGAAGAGCGATAGCCCAAGACGTTCCTGTGATGATCCCGAATACTTCGTGTCTAAGGTTGGACTTGGCTTCCCAGCTGAGCTCTCCCCCGAAAAGCAGGTAGACTGTGATCCTCTTTTCTCTTCTCCCTCCTCCTTCCCCCAACCCTATTCCACTCCACTTCCATTGCTGAGAGCGCTTTATCTCCCATTTCCTTCCAAATGGCTGTTAAAAATTCTCTTCTCTGTGAACTCTTTCTAGAATGATAAAAGATAAAATTTAATCTCTCTTGTCCTTGTTATTTGCAAACCTCTCCTGGCCATTTCCTTCCCATTCTTCATTCCAGAAGGTGCCAAGTGGTTTGCTTTACACCAGAAACGTGTGCACGGCCACATCTAGTGGGGCCTCCTACCGGCCAGCCGCCGTGTCAGGGCTGGGGAGTGAGGTGAGGAAGGCACATTGGTAGAGAATCTCCAGCCCTAGTGGAAGAGAGCATGGAAAGAGACCGTGTGACTGTGCGCTCTCAGTAACTACAGGGATGTGTCACACAGATGAGAGCTCAAGGCTCAGCCTGGAAGGAATGATTTAGAAGACTTTCAGACACATGCAAGTGGGAGTGGGCTAAGGATGGGGGCAGCGTGAGGCAAGAGCTGCCAGGTCGTCTCCCAGAACCACAAGGAGTTGGGTTCAGCTGAATTGAGAGCTGGATTCTAAGTGGGGAATGAAGAGAAGGTCTGGAGAGACACAACAGATGTGGTATAGAAGGGTGTGGTATGAACACAAGAGGTTAAAATGCCAAGGCCACTGGAGAGCAAGACCAGGTCCTGGTACCACATCAGCGGTTCGCTTTGGAAGCCTTTCCCCCAGTGCTTCCTGTGTGCACTTGCCCTGACCCCAAGGCTCTGCAGACCCTTTCTGGTACTTCCTCTACCCTAGGAGTACATTTATTGGTTCCAGGCATGTCTGCATCCAAACCTGCACCTCCACCATCATGTCCTGGTGTTCTTACGTGCCAGGCACTGTACATACATGGCATATGTCACTTGATCCTTGTAGCTACCCTATAAGGAAGGTACTACAGTTAACTCTGTTTGAAGCAAGAGAAGGCCAAGTCTTAGGGGAAACCCTCAGCAGACAATTGTAGGAGAGGATTTTCAGTGGAGTGAGCAGTGGCTCCCACATCCTGCCATGCAGCTGACTGTTGGCACACACTCCTGAGGCTGCGGTCCCTCAGAACTTCTGTACTGAGCATTAGGAGTGAGGCTAAGAGAGGCTTCAGGGTCCAGTATGCCTTTGAGTTAGTCATTATTATTTTTGGGCACATGACTTGGCACATGACAAATAGATCACATATAATAAACTATGCAGTGGAACTCTACACATTTAATTTTTAGAAGATTTACTTACTTATTTGAAAGACAGAGACACAGGGACAGATAGAGAGTATAGGATCTTCTGTTTATTATTTTACTCCCCAAATGGCCTCAATGACCAAGATTGGGCCAGGCTGAAGCCAGGAGCCAGGACCTCCACCTGGGTCTCTTATGTATGTGGCAGGGTCTCAAGCACTTGGGCCTTCTTCCACTGCCTTTCTAGGCCCATTAGCAGGGAGCTGGATCAGAAGTGGAGCACCAGGGTCTCGAACCGCCACTCCAATGTCAAATGCCAGTGTTGCAAGTGGCAGCTCAACTTGCTGCACCACAGCATCAGCCCCTGATTCTGTTTTCTGTCTTAAGAGAGGGAGGACCAGAGAGGATTGTGTCTGTGCTATCTGCCTGCCCCTAGCCCTCTAAAATTATCCAACCATGTGGGAACCCTGCCCCCTTGGGACCTTCGAGGCCCAAGGCTAAGCAAAGTATTTGCCTAGATCTCCCAGGGCCGAGCTGGCTCATTTTCCATTTGTCTTTGGTCTGACCCCGTGCCCTCTGACCTCTAACTTGATTGCCTCAGACTCCTTCTTCTGCTTCTGTGAGTTCAGCCTGCCCCGCTGTCTCCGAGGGCCTGGGACTCAGTTTCTCTTTTGGTCCAGTGCTTGCTGGATACAGCTCTTCTTGGGCAAACCTGGGCTTCTTACCCCTCAATATTGGGCAGATCACCAGGGAGACCAGTACAGTCGGCTGTGCAATACAACCTGCTGATGGGGGTAACAATCACAGCTCACATTGACTGGGCACATCTCAGCTCAGGTGTTATGACAGGTAAGCCACAGCAGTTCCACATTACCAAATCCCATGGTCACTTCTCAGTGGTTGTCTAACTTAAGATGACCACGGCCGGCGCCGTGGCTCAACAGGCTAATCCTCCGCCTTGCGGCGCCGGCACACCAGGTTCTAGTCCCGGTCAGGGCGCTGGATTCTGTCCCGGTTGCCCCTCTTCCAGGCCAGCCCTCTGCTGTGGCCCAGGAGTGCAGTGGAGGATGGCCCAAGTGCTTGGGCCCTGCACCCCATGGGAGACCAGGAAAAAGCACCTAGCACCTGGCTCCTGCCATCGGATGAGCGCGGTGCGCCGGCCGCAACTCGCCGTCCATGGCAGCCATTGGAGGGTGAACCAACGGCAAAAGGAAGACCTTTCTCTCTGTCTCTCTCTCTCACTGTCCACTCTGCCTGTCAAAAAAAAAAAAAAAAAAAGAAAAGATGACCACGGGGCTGCAGCAGGCTTTCTGTACTGGCCGTGCAGGACGCCTGTCTTTGGGTTTTCCTCCTTTTCATTCCCCTCTGCGGATCCCTCGTCTTCCTCTAGATCCCTTAAGATCAGCAACGTGGTCCTCTGTCCTCCACACTCACTTCTCTGGTGACTACATTCACCTTTCTTCCCAACTTCTCTGTATCTATCTCTATCGTCTCTATTTCTATCTAGCGACCCACTTGACACAAGCACATCTAAGCAACACCTGAAACTCAAGTCCTTCTCATCAAACCTGTTCCGCCCTTGCGCTTCCCCAACTTGATGGATGGCAACGCTGTCTCTCAGTGGAGCCATCTCTTTTCTTCTCCCCGGTCTTTACACCCCACATCCAATCCTTCAGCAGGTTCTGTGGGCTCTGTCTTCAAAACACACCGGGCCTTGAGCACTGCTCACCGTCCCGCGCCTGCACCTTTGTTACCTCTTGTCTGTGTCACTGCCGCAGCTTCCAGACTGTCCTTTCTGCCTCCACTCTGGCCATCAGCCGTCTAGTGTCAGCATCGTAGGCAAACATCTTTCCAGAAAGTAGGGCCGGCCGCGCCCCCCTTCTGCTGGAGTCTTGCAGCGGCGCCCTGTTTCTTAGTGTCCAAGTCCTCACGCGGGCCCACGAGATGTGCTGGCACCACCTGGTGCTGTCACCTTCTGGTCCCAGCTCCTCCTCACCTTCTCTGCCTCCACTGCTCAGCTCCAGCTCCATGCCTTCCTTGCTCCAGGCCCACCCGGCCCGAGGCTGGCCTCGGCCTCACACTGTCCCTCACACTGGCCTCACTCCCTTGCTTCCCATCAGTTGTTGTCCCAGCGTCTCCTTCTCCACGAGGCCTACGCTGACCATGATGGTAAAGACCGCGGGCCAAGACCGTGGGCCACCCTCGCGCTCTCTCAATTTTGCTTTCTGTGTCTAGTTTCCTCCTCCAGCATTTATCACCTTCTGACACTAAGTAATTTATATTTTGCCCTCCATCCACTGAGTATAAGTTCCAACCATGAGCACAATACTTAGAAAAATAGCTAATACCTATGTAGAGTTGTGTTCCAGGCCCTATTCTGAGCACCTGTGAAAAAATGTAATACTGGGCCAGTGCCATGGCTCACTTGATTAATCCTCCGCCTGCGGTGCCGGCATCGCATATGGGCGCCAGGTTCTAGTCCCGGCTGCTCCTCTTCTAGTCAAGCTCTCTGCTGTGGCTAGGGAGTGCAGTGGAGGATGGCCCAAGTGCTTGGGCCCTGCACCCCATGGGAGACCAGGAGAAGCACCTGGCTCCTGCCTTCAGATTGGTGCAGTTCCAGCCGTAGTGGCCATCTGGGGAGTGAATCAACGGAAGGAAGACCTTTCTCTCTGTCTTTCTCTTGCTGTCTATAACTCTACCTGTCAAATTTTTTAAAAAAATGTAATACTTTTGTATCAACTCTGTGAGGCAAGTACTATTGCTATTTCCATTTCACAGATGAGAAAACTAAGGCAAGAAGATGCTAGCTGGCTTGCTAGAGTCACTCAGCAAGTCTGTGGTGAACCCTGTTCATTCCCAGCCCCAAAGTACATTGCCTCTCATGATGTAGCACTTAGTAGGAGCTCAATAAATGTGAGAGGAATACTCGAGGGATTTTCTAAAACAAAAACTTCCTGGTAAATAATAATGCTGCTGCTACCTGACAGGTGATTGAACCTAGGGGCAAAGATGCTGGGTAACCTGCCCACATAGGCAGGCGATGACAGAGCTGGCGGCTGAACCCCAGCGGCTGCCTCCATTTCCAGTGTTTGTGCTGTGGGTAGAGGAAGATGACTTCCGGATACATATCAATTCCCACTGAAAGCATTTCACGTCAAGTTTTTGCTTAGCAGCCTAACAATCCCATCGTGTGAAGGACGTAGGAGAGGCCCTGGTTTCCAAGACCCTAGCGTGCAAGCTAACCTCATGCCGGCCGATTGATTTTCTTGAAGGGAAAACATAGCTCAGGAGCGGAACTTCTGTTTCCCAGACTGATCCTGATTTCCCAGTCATCTACAGAAATGCAGAGGAAATGGAGAGTTACTCCCATTACCCCCCTGTCTTAAGGAAAAAGCTGGAGGGGCTGGCATTGTGGGTTAATTCTCTGCCTGCAGTGCCCGCATCCCATATGGGTGCCAGTTTGTGTCCTGGCTGCTTCACTTCCAATCCAGCTCCCTGCTAATGTGCCTGGGAAAAGCAGCAGAGGATGATCCAAGTGCTTGGGTCCCTGCACCCATGCGGGAGACCCAGAAGAAGCTCCCGGCTCCTGGCTTCAGCCTGTTGCGGCCATTTGGGGAGTGAAACAGCAGATAGAAGATTCTCTCTCTTTCCCTCTCCCTTTCCCTCTCCCCCTCTCTTCTCCTTTGTCTTTCCCTTCCTCTCTCTCTGTAACTCTGCCTTTCAAATAAATAAATCAATCTGTTTTTAAACAAAAAGAATACTGGAGTTTAGACTTGCGTCCTTGCATGATACCAGATTTAGGTGAAACTGGCCATGCGTGGTCATCACTGCTCCTACTCCTGGTCTGAGAACCACTCAGTGGCCTGAAGTCATTTTTGTCAACTTTCCAAGTGTGTTTTGGGAACCAAGTTGTCCTGATGCTCACCCTCCATCTCACGGAGACATTCCCACACGGAGAAACTCATTTAATTTATTTACATGTCTGCATTCCTGACTTTGCCATCTGATTGGCAAAGAGTGACTGAAGGCAGATGTCAGGACTATTACGAGATGAGGCCCAGGAACAGTCTGTGTTATTTCTGATGGCTGGGAACAGCGAGCTTAGAGGGGACGGAAGCTACAAACCGCTTCTTGCTAAAGAAACAACCAGCCCCCTAGGTCTTAGACCGAACTGGGATGGTGGAGAAGTCTGCATCCCAAGCCATTCGGTTCCAAAGTTTCTTCTTCCTTCTGCCCCGGGCAGTGAGCCATTTCCCTCTCAGCACCTTGGATTGCCATCACCTGCTTCCTCTGTGTCTTTCCTAATAGATGACGAGCTCCTTGAGGGTAGGGCTGGGTCTTACTCATCTTTGTATCTCCAGAGTTTGGGCACAGCGTGTGCGGGCCACACACTGTTGGTCGTGAAATGGTCAGATAAATGAACGTGGCCATATGGGCGCCCCAGCCAAGGGGCAATGGCGATCACACAGAATTTATGTTGAGCCCTGACCAACCTGTAGGTGAATCTTTTTGCTAAAAAGAACAGCTGTGCAAGGTCCCCACCCACTGCCGCCTCCCAGGTAGGACAACGCAGAGCGTGGTGGCAGAAGACAAGCAGGCTGAGAGAAAGATGGAAACCAAGGTCATGAAAGGGTAATGGTGAATGGCTTACCACACTCGTGACAGGGATCAAAAGTCTCCTTATCACAGTGAGGGTGCAGTCTCTGTTCTTGGGGGGCTGTCAGACCAGACTGCGTTGGAAGAGGGTGGGACTTTCCTGAAAACAGTAATAGAGCTGTGACAAATGGAAGTGATTGCTGCCCTAGCTGATGCTTGGGACAAAGACAGTGGACCATGAGAGAGTAGACCATGTGGGAATGGGTCAGTGGGTGAGGGAGGGAGGAGGTAAATCTAGGTCCATCCGAGTGGAGGTGGTTGTCACCAATTCTTTACAAAAGGTTGGGAGGCATCATGAGGTGGCCACGGTAAGATTCGCACCTGCATATAAGTCTGCTCACCATCTACCATGCCATCAAGCCAACACAGTCCTTGCCCCCTAGCAAGGATGAAATACATGCTATAAGTGTTCTCAAAGCCCTCTGGGTGTTGGGTCTAGATCCCGTGTGTCCTACGATTCTTTTACTCCTGATTCTGGAGTTGAGTTTGGGCAGGACTTGGTTCTGCACAAGGCATACATACTCTTGTATATGTGCACTCTGGTTAAAACTCCGTCATTGGTCAAAGAGTGAATGAGTTTGGCTCAGGTGCCTGGTGCTGTGCCTGACATAGCTTGTCCACAATGCCTCACTCTGAATCACTTCTCCAAGGCCAGTGCCTTCTACTTTGAACATACCTGTCCCCCATTTTTCTTTAACTTAACAATTGGTTAAACATTAAGGAATCAGGTATAACTCAGAATATAGCTCTCTACTGAGTTACTTCCCTAGAGAGAAAAGCAGATCCACTCAAAGGAATATCTAAATGGCTAAAACTTACTCCATCCAATTTTTTTCTCAAGTTCAAGTCAAACAGTGACAGATTTTGTTTTGGTTTCCCTGCTTACAATTCCCCGGGTAGGAAACCATCTGTGTCGCTGAAAATGATTTATCACTGGAATTCTATGCAGCAGAGAGAGAACTCGAGCCCTCATGGTTAGTATGGACCCTGGATTTCAGGCACAGTGACTACTTGGTGGGCAGCACCGCTGTTGGCTGTTGGGAACAGTGCATGGCCAGCCGACTCCAGGCTCTGGGCTTAGAGGGTTCTGGATTTAAATCCTGGATTTAACACTTTCTACCTATGTGGTCTTGGGCATGCTCCTGAATGTTTAAGATGAGGAATTGTAACAGTATTCACTAAACAGCTGTTGTGACGTCACATGATTACAGGGAGGAGTTTCATCCACTAGTCACCCGAAAGCACTGGTCATGGACATCGTTTAACCTACTGTCTCCTCCAGAGACATTCTCACGGGGCCCAGCACCTTACTCCATGGAGGCGCAGGATGGTTCAAGGTCCTGTGCAAATCACACTGTGTGAATCAGAACCAGACCTTCCAGAATAAACAGAGCTAATCCGGGCAGGCCTCTGAGACAGGGAAGGGAGTGGCCAAAAGGAAGACGGTGAATTCATTCAGCTCATATTTGAGTGCCACGTGTGGGCCAGGCAGTGCTGTTAGGGCCCAGGTCCAGCAGTGAACTGAGATCATCTGACTTTCACCCTCATGGTGTTTAGGTTCTGGTGGGGAGAGACAGCTCATACATATAACAAACAAAGCAGACATAAAGTGTGCCAAAAAGTGTTCAAGGCAGAGGAAGTTGGGAAGAGGGTTGCTAGGGTTTGTAATTTTAAGCAAAGTGGTCAAGAAAATCTAAGAAGGTGATATGTGAGCCCAAAGTGAAGGAGGTGAGGAGGTATGGGTGAGAGTGGGCAAGGAGCAGAGACTGGAGCCCAGCTTCACTTCTTTCTTTATTTTATTTGAAAGACAGAGTCACAGAGACAGGTAGAGACAGAGAGAGAGGTCTTCCATCCACTGGTTCACTCCCCAGTTGGCCGCAATGGCTGGAGCTGTGCTGATCTGAAGCCAAGAGCCAGGATTTTCTTTTGGGTCTCCCATGTGGGTGCAGGGGCCCAAGGATTTGGACCATCTTCTACTGCTTTCCCAGGCCATAGCAGAGAGCTGGATGGGAGGAGGAGCAGCCGGAACTCGAACCGGCGCCCATGTGGGATGCCAGCATTGCTAGGCCAGGGCTTTAACCCACTGTGCCACAGCGCCGGCCCCTAGCGTCTATGCTCAGTGCCTGGAGACATCAGAGAAACAAAACAAATTCTGTGCTCATGAGGTTTTTGATAAGACCAGCTGGCAGGTCTCTTTCCTTCATACCCCCACCACCCACCATGGTGGATCTCAGCCTGTTTACCGTAGCCTCATTTTTAGGAAAGCAGAGCAACGTTTCTCCAAAGTCGGATGGCTAAGTCCGGCTGAGCAGGTTGTACACTGCATCGGGTGCCACATTTAGGGGGTTCCATTCCCATTTTAGACATTGTGGATTTGTATATTTAGGATGGTTTCCTGGTAGGCAGCAATAAAGTGTCTGCCTCAGGACGACAGTGTGTGTTGTCATAGTTTTCTGACACTTGAGAAACAAAGCATTTTGAGGCCGGGGCACCTTTTTCTAATTTCCATTAAGGCATCTGGGAGCCAGAGCAGGCCTGATGTTCCAGATTTCCCAAGGCTGCTGCCGGTGGTTTGTCGGGTGGTAGATTTGGGGTTAAATCAGCTCCCTGCTCTGCTAAAAATCCCGTGGCTCCTGTCACATGCAAGAAACTGCCCGGGAGGCTGGAAAGCAGTGGCCATTGCGGGGCTGCTGTGCTGGGGAGGTTTCAGGGTGGGCTCTGATGGGCCGCGTGAGGGGGCCACGGAGACACAGCCTGAGGCCACAGTTGCAGGACAAGCGCACAGCAGCCTTAGTCTGATGAGCAGCTGTTGGAGACGGAGCACGGTGAGGTGCCACGTCCTAACCTCGGGCTCTGCTGGCCTCCCTCACCTCGGCTCTCGCCCCCCTGCACTGGCCCGCGCCCCGGCAGCTCACTTGAACGCACTTGCACAAGGTGTTCCTGCAGCCCTTCCTGCCCCATTGTATCAGCCCTTAATCATTACTTCTTCTGGGAAGCCTTCACCGATGCCCGAACCCTGCTTGGTCACCCTGTTCGGGGGATCACAGCACTTTAGAACGATGTTTTTTCTCTGTGGACTGAAACGACAGCTTCCTCTGTCTGTTTCTACGCCGGGCGGGCCAGGAGCTGCCTGATGGCTGGACTGTGTCCTCCTAACCTCGGCAGGCACTCTCATGCTGTCAGCGCCCGGGTGTTGTGCTGCAGAGAAGCGCTTCGACTAAGCATCTCCTGCTGATAATAAAGTGCTTTCGTTTACTTATTTCATATTATATTTTTATTTTGTCTGAAAGGCAGACAGACAGATGGACAGAGGGAGCTCCCATGTGCTGATTTACCCTGCAAAGGCCCACAACAACCAAGGCTGAGCCACGCCAAAGCCAGGGAACAGGGAACTCAATCCAGGTCTCCCACATGGGTGGCAGGGACCCCGTTAGTTGAACCATCACCTGCTGCGCCAGCAAGAAGCAGGAGCCAGGTTTTGAACGCAGGTATTATTACTATGTGGAACATGGTGTCTTAACTGGCATCTTAGCCGCTAGCCTAACACCCACTCTGAAAGATGGACTTTGAAATTCTACATTTAAAAGCTGTAGTGCATGCTATAAGGAGCTCCTAATTGTTAAAGTCCTAAAAGGCTGTTTTTTTTTCCATCTGTCATATGTGTGCTCAGCCTGATTTTGTTTTCAGGAACTGAGATATAAATATGCATCAAACAAGTATATATGCAGATAAGAATAACACCTGCGATTAAGGGGACATGGATCAAATAGCCCAGGCTACAATCTTCATACTTGAGGGGATATGCAATTCTCCCTTTAGGGTAGCAGAGAAATCCCATGCCCCAATATGGCAAGAATAGGCCACCCAGAGCCCTAAACGCATATAACTGGGCAGGGCCTGTGGGCTTATTACAGCCATTTTAGGTTCTGAGGGCCTGGATCACCAGAGAAATGCATAGAGTATGTGGCCTTGTAACCCCAGCACGCCAGTCTCCTTGGAAAGTTGCCACTCTCAGGCGTCAGACACGTCGAGGAGCAAAGTCCCCAGGGTGACTGGGGCAGAAATATCCCAATTTAAAAATATTCTCCGAGTGGCTTATAAAACGTGTACACATTCAGTTACTCCAGGCGTCCATGTGCTATGGCAGCTGGGCTGTCTGTGTTTATTTGTTGCTTTGACTTGTGATTATTCAAAGGTACTGCATTTGTCTCCCTCTGTCTCCTCCACGTGAGACAAGAAGCCCTTAGAACTGAGGCAGTCCTGAGCCTGCTGGGGCCTCTTGTCAGGAGCAACTGCTCCTCGCGGGGAGGCCGGGGAAGGGGGCGGGCAGCAGCAGGTGGGACTGGTATCGCCTGGGAGGCAGTACTGGTGGCTTTCCACTGAGCCCGGGAGCCGGCCTTGGTGCTGTCTTACCCTCTGGTCCTCCTCTGCAGTGGCCTTGGAAAGGCAGGGGAGGAGAGTCAATGATCTAACAAGACACAGTGCCCTGAGGACAGCCAGTGGGCACACGCTATACGTATGGTTTAAGCACTAGAACCTACAGTCACTGGATTCCCCTTGGCTGGCCAGGAGACGTGGGGAGAGCCAGTTGGTGAGAGGGAACTCCCTGCCTAGGGTTTTGGGGGGATGTCAGCTAACGAAGACATCCAGATAAGAAAAGAAGGGAGACTAAAAGATACAGTGAAGCCCCGGCTTGGGCCACCCTACAACCCAGCAGGGCAGGAGGCTGAGTTCAGAGGGAGACTGCAGGAGCCAAGAGCCTGCGGGGGCTCCTTCAGTCGGCAGCTGGTTCTCCACCTGGTGCCTCTTCTCTCACGCTCCCTGGGGTTAGCGACTGACCTTCCTGACCTTGGGTTTCCGTTTTCAACGTCAGTGCCCAAGACAGCCCTCCCCCGCCCCCAACTCGCATTCATAGAGACAGAGAGAGAGACCCACTGGTTCACTCCCCAAAGCCCAGAACAGGCGGGGCTGAGCCAGGTTGAAGCCAGGAGCCCAGAACTCCGTTCAGGTCTTGCACATGAGTTACAGGACCCAAAGGCTTGAGCCATCCCCTCCGCTGCCCCCCAGGACACACATTAGCAAGGAGCTGGGATGGAGACCAGACCTGGGACTCAAGTCCAGGCCCTGCGACAGGGGATGCAGCCGGCCCAAGCATTGGATTAACCACTGCACTGAACATGTGCTCCTTCCGATTTCTTGCCTTTCTGTGACTCTGTACCATGTGCAAAGTCTTTCAGTCTCTGATCCCATTTGACCGACACAACGACCCCGGGAGGTAGGTAGAATTACGACCCCATTTCATGGATGAGAACAACAAGGCTCAGGGAAGTGAGATAACTGGGGCGAGTGGCTGAGCGAGTGAGCAGCAGGGCCGGAACCTGAACACAGACTGTCTGCCTTTATTTCTGTTCAGACAGGTTGGCTATATCCCCAGATCACGAATAGCCATGCTTTTTTTAGCCTCACGTTTGAACATGCTCACCATGTTTGTTTACTTATCTATAAATTATAAAGAGTATGATGAAGTTACTATATTGAATACATTATGCACTGTAGAAAAGTATTTTAGAATAATGAAATAAATGGTTTTTGAAAAAACACAGGGACTAATATTTGTTGATAATTGTTGGTGGGTACATGGGGGATATTTTATTATTTTGATTACTTTTGCATATGTTTGAGGCTTTTCATAATAAAATCTCAAAAAAAAAAAAAAACCCAAACAATCAAGTAGACAAAGAACAAAGAAACAAACAAACCAAAAAAGGGCCAAATAAAGAAGTTATGGCAGCTTTGGCCAGGAGTCTTAGAACCGGGCAGGGTAAACAGAGAGGTTCCAGGGATCGCTGGCTTCTCCAGGCGCCCCCGCGAGGGCTTGCGGGATCACAGAGCAGCGGCTCCACTACTTCTGCCTCTGAGACTTCAAGAACATCGCTGCTGTTCCTCTGAGCTCCTTCTTGCATGAGAAGCTGGACTCTGGGGGCAATGTATAAATTTATGCAAGCGGTGTGCACAACGGCCTGATGAGGTAACTCCTGTCATTATCTCCTCTTTACAGAGGGGGAAACTGAGGCATACAGCAGCTAGCATAAATTTATACATTGCACACATGTAAAGAAGGGGCAGTGTTTGACGCATAGTAAGTGCTGTACGTATTTGCTACATTTATGTTAGAAGTTGTTATTCCCTCTGTCCTCATCTGCCTAGATGTAACGCAACCTGAATTCTCAGGGACCCTGCTTCTATTTCCATCTTCCGCTCAATTTCTGAAAACATCTGAATTAAATGGATGCCAGTCCCCACTGGACAAGTGTGAATTGGAAAAAAGAGAAACAACCCTGGCCTGTGTTACATGTAGTAGGAAACAAAATCTGAAGGAAGTGGAGGGATGGCGATTAAGGAATCCATGTTGCTGCGAATTTGGCATGACTTGCCCGGTGACTCGGGCTGCACTGCCCACCTCACTGAGCGCTCGCGTTGCTGTCTCTAGGGAGTGACTTGGAGCAGGTGATCCCAGGGCTCCTCCTCTGGCCCCTGGCCAGAGCAGATAGTCTCTGGTTGCCTCTTGGCTTCTTATTCTCCTGTAGCTGTGGCCAGTCTTAACTTTTGAATTCCGAACACTCTCACAGGTTTAGAACCCAATCACCATAAAGTCTCGGGATCTTAGGTTCTGACAGGTGCCATGTTACATGCTGCCTATGCCAGGTGACCTTCAAAATGACAAATCATTAATAACGTATCAAACTTTTAAAGAACAAGTGTGTCATATTCTTTACCATACATAAATAATGATTGGTTGATGATGTAGGGATTCATATTAGAATGTCAAATAAAAATATACATGTCATATAATCTGATCTCTAGTTAGGCAGATGTATACAGCGGGTAATATAAATATCTACTTATAGGTATTTTATTATAATCTATATCTAGTTATTTATTGATAGATAAATATGAAGTCTATATTGGATATCAATCTAGACCCTGGATCTGTAATAGTGCACGTATAAAAAAAGGGGTTCATAATTTTTAAAATGTGCAGTTTTTATGTAAAGTCACATATGTGTCAGTGTCTATATAGACCTAGATATTGCTATATAGATTATATAGATATAATTACTAAGTGTAAAGGATGGCTAATTACAGATACAGGCATTTCATTTACTTTCTTCTTTACAGTTCACAGGTGGCTGAAATCTTGTGTCTCAATGAATCTTTCTTTCTTCCACACTCAGTACATATTCAGATCAGGAAGTTCTTTGCATGAAGCAGAGTATAGTAAGGACAGTAATTCAGATATTCATTTGCAGATATAATTCTTAAAGGGGAAAAATAAGCACAGTGTCTAGTGTCAGAGATAAATTAAACCCACAGACTCCTAGACTTCTAGCACAGGTTTTCAAATAACATGTGTTGGATATTTTGGTTCTGATTGATTTCTAGGCCTTCTTGGATGTCTCACAAGGCTGACTACAACTAGGAAAATCTAGAAAATGTTCAGAACTGGGACATTTTGGCTTTCTGAGGTCAAATAAGTGCTTAAATGCTTGGGTCAACATTTCTCTGTGGAGAGTGTCAATTTTATTTAGTCTTACACAACTATCCAATGCACCATATTTTTACAGGTTGTTTTAATATGCCTAATATTAGGGCACTCTTCTTAGCCTGCCCCCGATGCCCCATTCACACACAGCCCAGTCTTCATCCAAAGCGCAGGCCCTTCCCCACTCGGTTCTGCCCCTGTGCTAGCCCGGGCTGCGCAGTGGTTCCCACAGCCTGGTTATCAGAAGAGCGGCCAGTGCTGAACAATGGCAGAGGAAGCTGGAGCGGGCTCGGAGCTGATAGCCTCCCAGACGGCACGTCCGGGGCAGGTAAGGGACCTGAACACACTTCCTCCATGGCGGAGCCTGGCTCTTTGCTCTGGACTGGGTTTTTCTTGGGAACAAAGAGTCTCAGCATAGCCCAGTTCCCGCTGCTCCGGGGTGGAGACGTGGGTTAACACCATAAGGGCTGCTGGGCCAGCACTGCGTATGAGCTGCTCATTTGCCCATTGTGACTCGGGTGAGGACCCACCAGACACCACCCAGGCAACATCCCCCTTGGCTACTGCTCATTCTCAAAGTACTTGTTTAGTACTTGACATTGTAGTCATAGTGAAAATTTACTAAGCATCTGTTATGTGCCAAGCCCAAGCTAAATGTGTGAGCTCATTTAATCTTCACAATTGCTCTATGAGATAAGAGCTTCTATCACCCCCATTTTGCAGATGAAGAAGCAGATTAAGAGAAAGTCACTTCCTCTAAGTCACACAATTAGTAGGCAGCTTAGGAGAATTCTAGTCTAGGTCTATCTTACCCTTTAAAAAAAAGATTTATTTTATTTATTTGAAAGACAGAGTTACAGAGAGAGGTAGAGACAGAAAGAGAGGTCTTCCATCTGCAGGTTCACTCCCCAGATGGCTGCAATGGCCAGAGCTAAACTGATCTGAAGCCAGGAGCCAGGAGCTTCTTCCAGGTCTCCCACATGGTACAGGGGTCCAAGCACTTGGGCCATCTACTGCTTTCCCAGGCCATAGCAGAGAACTGATTAGAAGAGGAGGAGCTGGGACTAGAACTGGTGCCCATATGGGATGCCAGCGCTGCAGGCCAGAGCTTTAACCACAGCAGCAGCCCTTATCTTACCCTTAAACTCACACTTTTAACCCCTGTTCTTCACGACTGCAGAGTATGCTCAAAACTGAGTTACAGCCATGGTCCCTGTCTTCAGGAAGTTTATAGTATCAAGAATAGGAAAAGTATAGTATAAAGTATAGGACAAAGAAGAGTTCATTACATGTGTGAGAGGAGAACGTAAATTTGTTTTGCTTTAAGATTTATTTTATATATTTTGTACCAGACTTACAGATCAAGGTCTTCCATTTGCTGGTTCACTCCACAAATGGCCTCAACGGCCAGGGTTGGGCTGAGCCGAAGCCAGGAGTTTCTTTGGGGTCTCCCACGCAGGTGCAGGGGCCCAAGCCCTTGGACTATCTTCCACTGCTTTAGGAGCCTCTGGAACTCCAATTGGTATCCTTATGGGATGCTGGGGCCTCAGGCAGAGGTTTAACCTACTAGCCACAGCACCTGCCCCAGAATGCAAGTTGGGTAGCACTAACAGCAAGGAGAGCTATCCTAGGATGGCCAGATGGTTTTGCCTGTATTTGTGAAATCACCTTGTAGAATATTTTGTGAGCATAAGTCTGGCTTAGAAAACATAAACTTGCTTAACCGATACCTTGTCTGAATTTTTGCTCTCAAGGTGCCACAGACATTTCCATGAGCCAAGGCTTAGTGTCGGTTAGGACTGGTGCAGGTGCGTGCAAATTCAACGCAGCAAACAGTGATTCTGTTCCTGGGAGTCGTTTACTTCGTCTTGCCCCGCAAACTTGGAATCCCATCTGGCAAGGAGAGTGGGAGATTCTTTTCTCTCCAAGACATTTCTTTTGGCAAATATTTGAGATTCTAAACATGACCAGGGATCTACTGAGCCTTCATTTGAGAGGAAACAGAGTCCTCCCTGAAGAATAGCACAAACACGTCCATTCATCAGGTTCATTCCCAAGGCGTCTTCACCTTCCCATTCTCAGTGAGGAGCTTTGCAGGCCAGAGTCAAGAGCAAAGCCTAAGCATGGCCTCCTGGAATAGAAATTTAGAGTGCATGATTATTCATGTTTCAGTCTGTCTCCTAGAAAACCAGACGATATATTTTTATGCGAAACACTCTGTAAACAGAGGATTCTCCCCCTCCTAATGTGTTCTGGTGAAGATGGCAGATGATAGCATAAGAGTATCTTCATAACCGGTGGTGGTTCTTCAAGGTCAGAACACGGACTTGGAGTTGTATAGAGTTTTTATTAAGGGAATGGTAAGTGGCACAGGTTTCATCTGAACTGCAACATTTCAGGGTGAAAAATTTGGAGAAAATCCCAACCTGACTTCATGCTGCCTGGCGATACCTTCTCACCGTTTGGTTCATTCCAGCACCTGGTTATGGAGCCCGTGCTAACACGGCGCAGTGGGGGAAGGGGCTGGAATTCACTGGAACCCACAAGTCTGGATGTGAAGTCTGTTCCTTAGGTGCCTGATCCTGAGGCAATTCTGGAACCCTTGCGTTCATCCGTGTCTTATTCTGTCAAATAAAGATCACACTTGCCCAACAAGGTCACTGAAAGGATAAACACAGTGATTTTAGGGGGCCCAAGAAATTCCCTGCCCAAGTTAGGAGAAAAGGAGAGCGAGAGACAGAGGAGCCAGACAGCAGGAGGTCAGTGTATCACCTTTATTACTGATGAGACGAAGTGCCAAGCTCGGCTCCCGGTGTGCAGGGACAGCGGGCTCTTTCTCCAGGCGCCCAGCGATGCTGGCCGTGGCTGTGACCCCGTCCAAGGCCGAGTCTGGAGGAGTGGGGCCAACACTTGCTGCCTGTGGGCAGGCAGCTCCGAGGAGGAGGTGAGGAGGACGAGGCTGGACTTCCCATGCCCACAAAGCACAACGTGACCCATAGACACTGTTGCCTTCATGGGCCCCTTCCTCCACAAAGATACCTTTCAAAATATGTGGGCATTGGCAGAAAGGCGAATGTATTCAGATTCTATTTTAAAAATTTCTCCCCACCTAAAAGATTCTTTTTGACCAATTTTAAAAGAAACCAAAAGGTTTTTTGTGGCCTTCGGAAGTATCATGGGCCCTAGGTCCCGCAGCTAAAGCAAGTCAAGCTTGCAAGCTCAGGCCTTGTTCCAAAGTTCCCAATTAGATAACCCCTTCTTCCCTTCTTGGGGAGGATTCGGTTGTGGATGCCCATTGCTCCAGATGCAAACATGAATTCAGGAAACGGGTGCTCCCCACACCCCCAACAATAGGTGAGCGCTAAGAGGAGCCCTGTAATGTGGCCCAGCCTGCAACTCCCGAGGTGAGTAAGATATTCTCTCTGCCTTGGAGAACTAATTGCAACACAAAGCAGAAGGAACTCAGAGCAAAACTGAAGAGCAAGTCCCATGCGGAGGGAATTCCTGGGAAGGATTCCTTGAGGTAGCGGTATTTAAGCTTGGCCTTGAAGGAGGAAAGATTTTTGCTACATACAGAAAAGATTGACTGAGATAGGGTGGAGTGGAAAAGGCATTCCAGACTGTGAGACCGGCCAAAGATGGGGTTGGCTGGAACACATGGGATATTCCGGGAGTCGATAAATTCTAGAAGCTTCCACTGACTTATCCTTTTACCTCCATTCTGATATATTATACATACTTTTAATAAGAAGGAGTGGGAGGGAGGAAGGCTCTCTTTATTCAGTACCTGTTAGGTACCAGGTGTTTTGCAGACACTGCCTCATTTAATCCTCACCCCAAGGCTTTGGGATGGATATCACTGCCCCCACTTTTTCCTACAAACAAGTTGAGACCCTGAAAGTATAAATGACTTTCCCGGAGCCACAGAGCCTGGTTGGCATCAGCACAAGGGACCCCAGGGCTGTTGATTGCCAGCCCAGGGCCCCTCACAGACTCCCAGGGGGTTTCTGAGAGCTGGGGGGTGCGGGTCTCACAGCTGCATCTTGGGTGGCTGGAAAGGCTCTCCCGGGGCTTCACGTCTGCTGCTCCTCTCTCCGACTCTCAGACTCCCCAGTGCGTTTGCCCTCCTCACCTGTCCGCGGGTCCACGGAGGGCCTGCCCTTTCCCAGCCTCCCGTGCAGCATCCAGATCTCCCCCGTTCTGGGGTCTCTGCTTATATTCACCGACGGGGCTTATTCCAGGCACCCAAACGTGGGGAGCTTCTATGTGCCCCCCGAAACCACACTGAACGTGTAGGCGCAGTAGACGGTGGTCAAGCAGCCAGCACGGCGGGCACCATGCTTGGCGTTTCTCACACGTCGTTGGAGCCCCACAATGCTCCCCTGACATAGGGCACTATTAGAACTGCACAGGTAAGGACACTAAGACTCAGAGAGCTCACGGCACTTTCCCAAAGTGACGCGACTGACAGGATTCGATGCGGGCAGCGTTCACCCTGAGCCACGGTGAAGCGAGAGGGGGTCCGGCCTCTTAGATCTTCCTGTGCGCTTCTGACTAGCTGTGGAAAATTGCCCTCTCAGCTTCTCACAGGCCTTCGGTATTGGGGATCTGCGATGCCTTTCAAGTCCTATTCCTGTAGGCGTTTTGCCCCCTCAGAGTTTTGTCATTGGCAGTTTCCTGTTCAGACGCCGCCACCTCTCAGCCCCACGTCACAGCTTTTCTGCCGTCTTTGTAGCTCCTTGTCTGCTCTCATCCTCTCCTTGCAATGGCCGAAGGGTAGAAATTCTGGAGTCAGAAGGGACCTCGGAGTTCCCTTTCCCCTTTAGCAAAACCAGGCCCTGAGGAGCTGTGGGTTTTATCTCTCAGCACACATTCCCCTTCTTCCTCGCCCAGGAAGTTTGCCTTGGGGGGAACTATCCTCTCTCTTCATTCTAGAGCAGGTGACATGGTGGCATCACATGGCCCTGGCTCCAATGCCAGGTCTGCTCCCGAGCCCGTGTGCAAGCTTGGGTGGGCAGCGCAAGCCCTCCGCCCCTCGGTTCCGAAACTGTAAAGGTATATGCATCACGGGGCTACTGTGAGACAGAACACAGGCAGTGCCCAGAACAGTGCCTGGCGGCGAATAAGCACACCCCCAAGCCGTGACTCTCCCTGGCAGTCTTTCCTGAGGCTTGGCCAAGCGGCTGTTCTTTCCCGGAACTTGAATCTTGAGTGGAGTGGCCCAAAGAGAGAAATCCATGCGAGATGATTTATTTGGGCTACTGTGCCCTGAAGAAATAGGCTTCTTGGCCGGCGCCACAGCTCACTAGGCTAATCCTCTGCCGGCAGCACCTGCACTCCGGGTTCTAGTCCCACTAGGGGCGCCAATTCTGTCCTGGTTGCTCCTCTTCCAGGCCAGCTCTCTGCTGTGGCTCAGGAAGGCAGTGGAGGATGGCCCAAGTGCTTGGACCCTGCACCCGCATGGGAGACCAGGAGAAGCACCTGGCTCCTGGCTTCGGATCGGCGCAGTGCACCAGCCATAGTGGCCATTTAGGGGGTGAACCAAAGGAAGGAAGATCTTTCTCTTTGTCTCTCTCTCATTGTCCACTCTGACTGTCAAAAAAAAAAAAAAAGAAAAAAGAAAAAAAAAGAAAAAAAAGAAAAGAAAACAAATAAAGAAAAGAAAAGAAATAGGCTCCCTGGGTCCTGGTCCTCCTCGCGTCTGGCTCCCCGGCTACGTCTTCTCTCCTGCACTCCGCTCCTAACACATGTTCCCTCCTCCTGCTCTTCCTCCCTTCGTTTTCCTCTCTCATCTTCTTCTCCCTCCTCCCCTCTCCTCCTCACTCCCTTTCTCTTCCTTCTTCTTCCTTTCTCAGCTTAAAGGAGTCGCAGATACTTCCTGCCAAGAAACAGCACAAGGCAGCACCTTGGAAAACAGCCTCTCGGCCTCCGCTGAAACACTCCCATAAAGTAGCCCTCCCTGTCTCTGATTGCTAAACTCTGATTCTTAGAAAGTGTTTTTCGCAGTAGGCCAAACACCTTCGTAGGACTCTGGCGCCCGACCGATTGTGTGGCTCAGCCTCTGCTCTTGAAAGCAGAGGGCAATAGCAGCAACTCTTTCATGGATTATCGCGAGGATTCCATGTCCCAGCGCTAACAGTGCCTGGCGAGAGGAAGTTACTATTAGTCCCTCCCCCCTCGTCTAGTTCCCAGCTCCGACTTTTCAAACTGCACAGAACAAGTCAAACCTCCCTTTTCGCAGGCCTGTCAAACACCAGGATGCCAGCTCCATGTCCCTCTTTGCTCGAAGCTCAGTAGCCCTGAGTGCTGGTGCCATCTGCAGATGGTCAGGCCAAACCTCCCTTAGTAGCCCATCAGGAAGACCCCAACCTCAGTCTTCGATTTTCCAGCCTCATTGGTTTACCCAAAGTACAACACAAGGAGACACTTTATAAGGCTTCATGCCCCACCCACCCTGTAAAGGATCCGTGCCTGCAACATGTGGCCCCCAGAGCACTGAGCCGCACTGGCTCACTCTCCAGCCTGAGGGTGGGGGATGAATGGAAAGGTACACAGCCCTCCCCAGACCTGCACCTGTCACCAGACACCTCTCTGCACTTGGCCTGTCCTGCCCCACCACTGTGGTATGGCTGTTGACACACCACGGGGAAGCCCGAATAATTTCCATTCCTAGGGGGAGTCTTCCCCGCAGTGTGGAGAGCAAGAGCCTAATTAACAGCAAGATCACTTGCATGGCACTGCGCAGTTTGGAGCACATTAGTTAATTATAACACAGTGATGGCATTGTCACAGGCAGAACAGCCTTTTTACAGGAAGGGCACCCTTTTTACAAATGAGGACATTAAGGCTTGGAGAGGTTATCGAACTTGCCCAGCGACTCACAAGCATCAAGTGACGTGGCTGGCATTGGCGATGAATTCAGAGTCCATGTGACATGCCTTGTCCTGCTGGCTTCAGGGCAGCTGTTGGATTATTCCTGTGACTGCACTGCTTCCAGGCTGCAGGGCCTCCAGGGGCCCCCTTCTCAGTGCTCACCACAGACACCACGAAGCAGGTGGCCGATAGACTTTCTGCTCGTAAGCAGGAGAGCTTTTGGATGCAGAGCCACAGCTTAGTGGTTGAGTAGGCTGCACTCGGAAGAGCCATGTCTCAGGGAGAGTCAAGTTCAGTCGTCTCTCATCCTCACACCTGTGAAATCCAAGCAAGCTTCCACCATGGGGTTTTTCCTTTGAGCTCCCTCCAGACGTTTTAAGGAAAACAGACCCTTTGCTGGTCTTCGTTTGGATTTCCTGGGATTGAGGGCTCCCAGGTGAAAGAGGGGTCCAGGAGTCTGAGGTGGAATGTTGCTGGGCTATACTGCCCACCTAGTCTTCGATACACTCTGGGATCTTCCAAGTCTGCAGGAGTGAAATCGCCAACCCTGAGCTCTGCTGTGTTGCTGGTGAGACTAAAGGCGGGGAGCAGGTGCCCAAAGGAGAAGCCATCTTTACACTGAGAAGGCACACTCAGAAATCACCCTAGGGGTCTCTGAAGATTGGCGGAGGGTCCTAACTCATTCCTTCTCTTAGTTCCTTGTTGCCTACAGAAACAAAGGATGTAGCTTGCATATCATTTCACAACATGGACTCACACTCTGGCTTCTCTCCAAGACAAGCTCCAGCTCCATGTACCTTTTGGTGCAGCTGTGTAGAAGGGCACCCTGGTCACCAAAACCCCATTTCCTTCCCCCCTTGTGCCTGTGCTCCTGCTGCCTCCCGGTGCCCGGGCCATCCTTCCCCCACTGCCAGTTCTCTGTCTTCAAAACATATGTCACAAATGTCACATCCTCTGTGCCGCCTCCCCTGGCACTTCCCCTGCTCGCCCCTTTCTCAGCTCCCACAGCTTTCTGATCTAAGTTCTACCAAAGCTCTGCTCACCATTGCCATGCAATTCATTTTGCGGTTAAGTGCACAGACCCTGAAACCAGGCTGCTGGGATTCAAATCCCAGCTCTGCTACTAACCAGCTGTGTGCCTTGCACCAAGTTCCCGTTCTTAGTTTCTTCCTGTGTAAAATGGAGATACTAATCCCTCCCTCAGTTTTGTGAGGATTACAGGAGCTAACAGGTGTCAAGCACTGAGGTGGCTGCTTGGTACTCTGGGAGTGTTAGGTATTATTGTTTTTATCTGTTTTGAGTCACCTGTCATGGTCCCTTTCTATGCAGGTCCACCTGATCATCAACCATCAGAGTAGGCTATTGTAGATCCACTGTCAGTAAACCAGACCTGGAGACAATTGGGAACATTCATGAATAGACACAGCTCTATCTATTTCCTAGCTTCCATTCTGTGTTCCCCCAAGATCAGAGCTTCTGTTTGAGCCCTTTTTAAAGTCCCTGCCAGCATGAATTTCTCAGCTAGACTTCCTGACTAGCACAATGTCTTCACAGACTTGGCGATCCAAACCAGCAGAATTTTTTTTTTTGCAAAATATTTATTTATTTATTTATTTTGAAAGTCAGAGTTACAGAAAGAGAGGGAGAGGCAGAAAGATTGATTTGCCATCTGTTGGTTCACTCCCTGGATGGCTACAATAGCCAGCCCTGAGCCAGCCTAAAACCAGGAGCCAGGAGCTTCATTTGGGTCTCCCAGGTGAGTGGGTAGCAGGAGCTCAAGCCCAGGGGCCATCTTCTGCTGCTTTTTCCAGGACATTGGTAGGGAGCTGGATTGGAAGTGGAGCAGCTGGGACAGGAATTGATGCCAATATGGGATGCTGGCATTGCAGGTGGCAATGTTACCCTCACACCACAACGCCAGTCCCACCAAAGCAGCATGTTTATTCTGACTAGTTCTATTTCCATGGGACTTTCAGCTGATTCTTACAGGAGTCTGCAAGCATCCAATGCTTATGAAACCCCTAGATTTGGATCTCGAATGCAGATATCATGTCTGAGCCATTAGCATAACTAGTTTCCAGCGCAACACCAATGTCAGTCGATTTTTGATTCAGTTTTTTTTTAAGAGAAAGGGTGACCTCTTACCCACTGGCTCAATCCACAACAGCTAGAGTTGGGGCAGGCCAAAGCTAGGAGCTGGGAACTCAATCCGGGTAGCAAAAACCCAATCACTTGAGCCATCACTGCTGCCGCTCAGAGTACACATTAGTAGGAAGCTGGAATCAGGAGCCAAATGTGGGGATCCAACCCAGGCACTCCAATATTGGATGCGGTTGTCTCATTTGGCATCTTTTCTTTAAAAATTATTTATTTATTTGAAAGCCAGAGTTATATGGTGGAGCGGAGAGAGAGAGACCATCTATCTGCTGATTCACTCCCCAAATGGCTGTAATGGCCAGGGCTGGGCCAGGCTGAAGCCAGGAGTCAGGAGCTTCATCCAGGTCTCCTAAATGAGTAGCAGGGGCTCAAGTACTCAGGCCATCTTCTACTGCTTTTACCAAACCATTAGCAGGGAGCTGAATTGGAATTAAAATGGCCAGGACTCGAATCAGTATAGTAGGTGGCGGCTTTACCAGCTACGCCATGGTGCCTCCCCACCCTCTCCTCAGTTGGCATCTTATCCCCTAGGGCAAATGCAGTGGACTTTTAAAATGGATGGATGAACAAACGAATGCCGAAATAACAGTGTCAGCTCTAAGCGGACCATTCGTGTGGTTTAGCACATCCTATGAATTCCTGTAGTGCTGTGGTCTGTGTGGCTGACTTGGGTTTTCTATTACTGACAGCTCAGAGCATCTTAGTTGAAACACCTCTACTTATCTGCTCGTTTCTATTCTCCTTATCTGAAGCAGCCTTGAGTTTTCAATCTAGTGCCAGCATGTGGAATAAAATTGATCTAAGAACATCTTCTGTACTTCCCGCAGAACTATAGAGGTTAAAAAGGGGGAGGGGAGAAGGAGCTACAAGCCCAAGTATAGTTGGGTGCCTAAGACAACCTCAACTTCTCCCATCCTTTAGCTTGGTATGACGATGACCAATTCCTTAGAATCACAGAGACAGTAAATTTTAGAACTAGAAGGAACAGTCAACATAACTTAATGCAAATCCTTCCTCTTATGAACATGAAGACAGAGGGCCAAGGAGTGTGAGTGAGTTCTCAAGGTCGCGCAGAGTTCGGACCTGACTCAGCTCTCTGGTTAGTGTGTTTTTCCTTGACCTTTCACTGCGACACCAGTCTTTGTCCCTTACTTGTGTCTTTGGCCAGGCAGAGTGGAAGCTCACAGAAACCCGGGCAGGCCTGGAGGGATGTGGCACAGTGACAGCTGTTCTGGGGACGGCAGGCTCAGTGGTGGGGGTGAACCTTGGCAAGGCTTGCTCTCGCTGCTCAGGATTTAAACTTCGACCTCTGCTTACCCATAGATATCTTCCCCTCAGATCTCTGAAGGGTTTTCTCAGGGTCTGTCAAGGTCAGTCTTATCTCCCCCAGTGTTTCTCCGCTCACCCGACACACTTCCGTTTCCCTGGTGTGGTGTGTGGTGGGGAAGGGGTTGGTTGAATGGGGGAGGCTGGTATTTTGTTTTGTTTTGAATTGTTTTGTTCAGAAATTCTGCTTTTTCCCACGAGCTGGTTGCATGGCCTTGAAAGGAGTGATCAGAATCCTATAGAGTAACTTATCTGGGACAGAGAGAAATGCGGTCAGCACCAAATGGCTTTGTCTTAGAAACTGAAAAGGCACCACTTACCTTCAACATGGTGATATTCGTATTAGCCCAAATTGAAATTCTTAATAGTAGGGCATTCAATGAGTTTTGGTAAATCCATGGAGTAGGAAACTGTGTAAGCCAAGGACTTAGCAGAGGCGGAGGTGGCATAGCCCTGGTGTCAGCCTGGAGATGCCAGTGCGGTGGTAGCATCCTTGTAGAGTGAAAAGGCACAGCACATTATGTTGCCTTTGAGTGCTGTTTCCCCTGACTGCACCCCTGATGATCATTAAAAACGTGAGTAAGATGTATACCTATTGAGATACAAAATGTCCCTGACATGTTATTAAAGGGAAAACAATCAGATTACAAAAAGTGTTTATAATACAATCCTGCTTTGTAAAAATAAGCCTATCAATATTTAAGCAGTGCTGTTAGGAAATTTTTAACTCCCATTTAGACTGTTTTGTATCGCCTACACTTTTCCAATGATAGACTATGTTATACTTAGGAAAACAAGGTAAGGGGTTGAAAAAACGGAGCTTTCTGATTGTGCTTGGCTTCAGAGATTGGATTATGAAAAGGACATTGCAGTTTTTGCATTCCGAAAATGAGGTGACCAGTAAGTATGTATGTCAGTAAGTGTCTCATGAACAGAGAGAGAGAGAGAGAGAGAGAGAGGCAGGAAGGGGCAGGAAGAGGCACAAGGCACAGAAGCTCTGGAGTCTGAACTCTGGAGAGGGACATGTGTTCTTGGAGTCTCCCGTCATCATTCTTCCCCGCCTGGAGACCACTTTCTCTGGTTGTTAGAGTCTCGGATACCCTCAGTACTATAGTTAAGCAACATTATGCCTTACATAAGCTTTCAGGGGCCAACCTGCACCGCTAACCACCTTTTATAACACTATGTTTATGGGAAAATGTGCTCCTAATTCTGTGCCACTGCTTTACAGCAGAGCTTTTAGGAGGAAACTATTTTCAGTGTGGAGACCTACTTGCCCCAGATTTATTTGCTAATTACTTTTAAAATCTCTATTAGCACAGCCGGTGCTGTGGGGTAGCAGATAAAGCCGCCACTTGTGACGCCAGTGTTCCGCATGGGCGCCGGTTCATGTCCTGGCTGCTCCACTTCCAACCCAGCTCTCTGCTAATGGACTGGGAAAGGCAGCAGAGATGGGCCAGATGTTTGGGCCCCTGCTACCCACATGAGAGAACTAGAAGAAGCTCCTGGCTTCAGACTGGCTCACCTCTGGTCATTGCAGCCCTCTGGAGAGCGAACCAGAGGATGGAAGATACCTCTCTGTCTCTCCCTCTCTCTCTGTATCTCAATTAGAGTAAAATTAAAAAAAAAAAATCTTTTATTTTGTAGATCACAAACCTGTGAACAGATGCTTTGGCTTATGTTTCCTTTGTTAACCCAGGACACAAAGGATTTGCGAGACTGGAAGGATCTCAGTTTGGCACCTAATTATTGAATGAGTATTACTTCTCTTAATGGTTGAACTGGCTGCAGTTGCCCAGGGATGGGGCAGTTGTAGCATCCTTGTCGTCTCCCCCAGCTTTCCTCCTGGTGCCTCACTGCTATAGTTTGCATATGCCAGGGTATTTCATGGGAAAATGGAATTAAAAGATACATTTATTTTGGTGCAAAAATTATAAAGTCCATGCATAGTTTTTCCATAATATGCATTTGCATGAACCTTTTGAAGACTCCTCTGCATGGATTTCAAAAAATGTTTTTTGCACCAAACTTGAAATTTATTTTTCATTAGCTTTCTGAAGTGCCCTTGTAGTTTGAGGGTCCCCAAGGCTTCATTGTTGAGGTTTCCTCCCCACTGTGAAGTGCGGAGAGGGTGGAAACAGAATCTGACTGCGGTGTGTAGAGGGAAGGCATTTGGGAAATGACTGGCATCAGATAGGATCAGTAGGGCGGGGTCCCTATGGGTGAATCCTCTTCATAAGCATATGTAGGGAGACACAGGTCCACACACATGCTCCCTGTCTCTTGCTGTGTGCTGCCTTGGATTCTACCAGCAGGAGGACCATCACCAGATGAGGCCCCTAGAACCATGAACCAACATAAACCTCTTTTCTTTATAAGGAGCCTGCCTCAGGTGTTCTGTTAGAATAACAAAAAAAGCGCCAGTGCCGTGGCTTACTAGGCTAATCCTCCGCTGGCGGTGCCGGTACCCTGGGTTCTAGTCCTGGTTGGGGCGCCGGTTCTGTCCCGGTTGCTCCTCTTCCAGTCCAGCTCTCTGCTGTGGGCTGGGAAGGCAATGGAGGATGGCCCAAGTACTTGGGTCCTGCACCGGCATGGGAAACCAGGAGGAGGCACCTGGCTCCTGGCTTTGGATCGGCACAGCATACTGTGGCGACCATTTCGGGATGAACCAGTGGAGGGAGGACCTTTCTCTCTCTCTGTCTCTCTCTCACTGTCTAACTCTGCTTGTCAAAAAAAAAAAAAAAAAAGAATAACAAAAAAGCATGGGCTAATAACACTCATCTCTTTTTCCAGCTGTTGAGAGAGGGTTTCAGAAAGAATTCTTGGTCTTAGGGGTGTGCACTTATTTACCCCACACCTTTACAACTTCACCGAGGTCAGGGTGAGGTCAAGGCCAGGTCTTTTAGTCCTGAAGCTCCCCTAGCATTCGGGGCAGTTTCCAGATAATCTGGAGAAGGCGCTTGGCTGGACTATGGGTGATGGCAAGAGGGGGGTGATGGTCTTGGCCAGCTGAGTTTGGAAATGGCGTAAAAGGGAGGAATCCACAGCCTAACTGAGATGGTATTTCCTTTCCGACAGGCAAAGACTCTAAAGTGAGAAGCTCACCTTACCTCGGGGTGGGGTGGTGGGGGACAGATTTCAACCTGCTTAATAATAGGCTTCTGGGTCACAGAAGGGGCAGAACACGCTGGTCTCAGTTAGATTTGTCACCTAGGTTCAGCGGCCATTTCAGTCTCCTGGGAGGTTGGTGCAAAATAGCCTTTTTTTGAGCCCCTGGACCTGGAGCATTGATCTTCGCCCTTCTCTGGGTCAAGATTGCTTGGTGAACCAGGCTATGGTCGTCCTCTCCCACAATGCTCCGCAGTGAAATGCAGGGGTTTCTACACCCAATAGACTTACCGTGAATCGTCTAGGGATCTGTGCTTATAATATTAAGATCCTCTGGCATACACTCCAAGCCACCCAGCTCAATAGATGCTCAGGATTTGGTCAAAGATGTTTAAGAAGAGCTCGAGAGCAGGAGGCCTTAGCGGGCAGGGCAGGAAACAGGAATTGCTTGGTTTTTGGCTCCAGAAAGAAACTCACTGAGAACCTTTTCAGAGAGCAGGTATCTGCTGGCGCGTGGGCAGGGGCATTTCACAAAATGTGTGGAAAGTAGAATGAAAAGATTAAGTTTATTTTGGTACGAAAATATTTGAAATCCACACATACAAGGGGTCTTCAAAACCATGGTGGGAAATATACATTATGAAAAAACTGTGCATGGATTTCAAATTTGTTTTGCACCAAAATAAACTTACTATTTAAAAAATGCAACTTTCTCATGAGCTTTATGAAGTACACTTGTACATATGCAAGCGAAACCAGAGGAGGCAGGCCGGCGTCAGGGATCTAGCTCTGAATTACAGAAACCGGCGTCTCTCTTCTGCTCTTAGGCATTCTCCGGCTTGCACACCTCACCTCCTCTCACAGCAGAAAGTCATGCACAGGAATAAATTTATGGGTCTTATCCAGAGGTCTTTAAGTAAACAGTGCTACCCGGCCTTTCAGTTACCCGGAGGAGTTTGACTTCAGGCCCCAGGGAGGAAGCTAATGACTTGTAGTTACTTTGCTATTGTTTTCCGAAAACAATTTGACTTCCTTTCTGATAGTCTCCGAATTCCTTCTTTACAAATTCAACACTGGGAGCCCAGAAGGGCTGAGCTGGCCAGCTAGAGCACAAGGCTCTGGGGCAAGATTGCCTTTCTGAGCAAGCTGCGGGATTCTTGGGAGGAGGGTGGCCGACCTGGGCAGCTCTGGGAGGGGGGTCATAAAGGCCCTCTGCCACTCTGCCTCTTTCATCACATCCCACCTCCAGCCCAGAACGTGTAAGAGTCACTAAGAGATGTGATATCCACAGAACACGTTTGCAGGGACTGCTTTATTCCGACCATCTTACAGATGAAGCTGAGGCTCAGGGACTCGCCTTAGAGTGCACATTGAATAAAGGACAGGGTGGAGATTCCACCTCGGGTCTTCTGAGTCGTGTCAGGCCTTCTCTAACAAAGAGAGGCATCTGTCCAGAGCTGGTGGACTTTGGACTGTCCTCTGAGAACTGAGTCTCCGTGTTAGATAAGAATCCACACTTGAACCTCACCGGATACGACACCGAAGTGATGGACCCCATCCCTTCTCTCTCCTCTCTATGCACTTCAAAGCTGGGGTTGGGTTGGGTCTGGCCTTGGAGACATTGTTTTTGAACCTAGTGCTTCTGATGGGGGTTCTCCGTGGAGTAGCACAGTCCCTTCTTGCCACAACAAGAGATCCCCATGGCTGTCTCTGGAAGTAGGGTGAACCTCGCCGGCTCTTTCTTGACTTTTAAGAATGGTGCTCGGGGGACTTTTGTTTTTGAAGGGAGTTAGGCCTTCTTGTTTTGTTGCTGTCTGCCACCACCACAGCTTCCTACTCCACTACCCCCGCAAGTAGAAGGGAACCTGGCAATGCGCTAGCTGGTGCACACGGCACACTTGCGCACTCACTGCAGTGCACTCTCTCTCCAGCCATGGGGGGGCATCAGGGTCCAACTTGTGTCGCATTGTCCTTGCATACAGTTTGTCCTTAGCAAATGTTCACAGAATTTATGATTAGTGTATGAATTCCTCTACAAATCAGAATGTGTCCTCCAGATCCTGAGAGAGGACAAAGGGGAGGGCAGTGCAAACTCCTGTGGGCAATTGCCATGGGTTGTCAGGTGGAAAGGGAAAGGGAGATGTGGGTGTGCCAATCGGGAGGCTTTGCTCAAAGGAGGCAATGACAGAGGGAGTAATAATTATAGCTGCAATAATCGTAACACTTTCCAAAGTACTCTCTCATCTATTATTTAACTCTGATCTATGGAATAGATGCATAATTCATTGCATGCTATATCTATCCATCTATATATTAATGGATATGTATGTATAAATGGATATATGAAGGGACTTCAGAAAGTTTGTGAAACTGAAACTCTAATTTATTTTGGTACAAAAAATTTTGAAATCCATACATAGCTTTCCCATAATATGCAGTTTCCAAGAACTTTCAGAAGGCCCGCCATATTGTGTATTATACCTACATATTAGAGTTGAAACAGTATCTATTTAGCACTCACTACATGACAAATATGATGTGTATCACAATCAATCTTCATAGCCAACATAAACATCTGATAGATACTATCATTATTTTAAAAGTGACAAGCATATAGCATAAAACAGAGCAGCCAAATGGTAGCCAAAATCTGAATTCTAGCACACATAACCATAGGTTATTTGCCCTGAGTCTTGTTCATTCTACCTTGAGTATTTGGCTGTCTGCATGTGAGACTAACTTTGTAAAAGTCAAGGAAAAGTCCTAATTTCTTAAGTGCTCCCAATTCATAATAACTAGCTCTGAACATCCATGTCTAGATTATCAAGGGTTTGTTTCTCTAGTTACACAAAGGAATACTTCTATTTCAGACTGCGTTGTCTGACAGCACCCAAGTTAGAGGCATATTTGTTAGAAAGCTTCTTGATTTTCTATCTTATGGTTGTTGCCAATACACCACCCAGTACCATATTTTATTTTATTATTTTTTTATTTATTGGACAAATAGAGTTAGACAGTGAGAGAGAGAGAGAGAGAGACAGAGAGACAGAGAGAAAGGTCTTCCTTCCGTTGGTTCACTCCCCAAATGGCCGCTACAGCTGGAGCTATGCCAATCTGAAGCCAGGAGCCAGGTGCTTCCTCCTGGTCTCCCATGCAGGTACAGGGTCCCAAGTACTTGGGCCATCCTCCACTGCCCTCCCTAGCCACAGCAGAGAGCTGGACTGGAAGAGGAGCAACCGGGACTAGAACCCGGCGTCCATATGGGACACCTGCGCTGCAGGTGGAGGATTAATCAAGTGAGCCACGGTGCCAGCCCCTCAGTACCATATTTTAGACCTCACTAAAAACATCTCTCAAAATCAAGGACAAGCGAGTCTTTTTTTACTCCTTTTGTGATGGGTAGGTGGATGTGGACCAAAGATGTGTACCTTGTTAGACAGGAAAGGAGGGTGCTCCAGGTATGCACTACAAACTACACCTTGCTGATAATTAGACCGGTATATGAAACTTAGTCTTCTTGCTTTCAAAGATTTCCCTCTGGATTTGGAGGGCAAATGGCATCCCAAGATCTCCAAGGAGAAGGTCTTGTTTTTTGCTAAAGGATGAAATCCTCATTCTTGGGATTCTCACCCCACTGTTGCCTTTATGCCTTGACTTCCGTGGGGGAAAAAGAAGTTAGGCATGGCTGGTACTGGGTTCTTCCTCTTCCTGCTCTTATGTCCTTGGAGGCCATTGACCCAAGTCCAACACAAGAGTTCTTAAGCCTGGGATTCCTGAGGAGCCTCTCTGCCTTAAAACCAAGAAGAGACATAGGTGTGACCTTGACCTTGTCTTTGGGATTACAACTTGAGATGCAATGGAAGGAGGCCCATGGACCAAAGCTCCAGGGGCAAGGAAGTCTTTGCTTCTTTTGCTTTCTGCTTCTTGGAACAATGTTCCTGCCCTTTTTAGCTGCTATCTGGAACATAAGTCTTAAAAAGAACGGCTTCTGTCTGCAGTGTCTGCATCTTAACCAGCAGGAGAGTGTGACCTCATCCCACTAACCAGGGCTCCAATTACCCATTTATGCCCTCCAATGATGCACGGGGGACTCATTGCTGGTGCAATTAGATGTTGACAGAAATTATTTGCCCGTGTTATCATGTAGGCTGGGAGGGAAACGGTGCTTAAAACATCTGGACCACAGTGTCTTGGGAAGGAAGCTCGTAGAGTCAGAGATTCATTGGGTAGAGGAGACATTGAAAGGTCTCTTCATTTGCCCCCTTGCCTCAAGAGAGAAGAAGCAAAGAAGGAATTTTCAAGATGCCACGTTTTGGAGAAGGGATTTTGTCTCTTGGAAATCTCAGGCAATGCTGAATGAGCCACCTTCAGGATCATGGCCAAATACACTCTCTCTTGCTGGGGCTGGAGCACGTTCCCCTTGTTCCACCTGCGTGTCTGTGTGCTCCCACCTGGAAAGCCCTGGGCCCTCCCCTTGGGTGCCCGCGGATTTGATGAGAACTTCCTCTACAGCTGCGGGGAGAAACTGCCTGGCTTTCGGCACCAGACAGACCTTTCCCTACTTCCTGAGTCATCTTGAGCGCTGCTAAGTTGCTGCTAAGTTTCTCCGAGGCTGTATTTTCTTCTCTGTAAGACAGAAACAACACTGTGTTCCCTATCCTGGGGCACTGTCGAGGCTGGCATGGAGAAGGTTTCAGGAAGTGTCCCATTCCCTCCCCCTTCTGTGCAGCTCCCCAAAGCATCACTGGGTCTGCACTCATTCTCCAATGACTTTTCCTTCACACGATGTAGCACTTTGTTACAGCATTGTCTTTGATGCAAATACATACAGAGGATTGCCATTTATAGTCATTGCTTTTGCTTCGATAGCTCTTTTCTTTGACCAGAACATCAGCTCCTTGTGTACAGGGAACAGCCCTGGCCTCTCACTTGGCACAGGTATGGCCCATCGGAGTGGCCAGTGAGTCCTTGTTGAGATCCTGATGTACAGCTTGGCATGTACAGTCCTTATAAGATCCTTTTCCTGCTTGTTTGTTTGTCTCAAAGTAAAGAATGGGCCTAGAACAGTGCTTGAACACAGGAAAGGTGGAATGCGGTTTATTTGGCGGAATTCCACGGTCCTGCTTCTATGGTCTTTCCTAGTTGGCATTATTTCCCAATTCTTTGATCAGGTATCACTTGTTTTAAATCTTCTCTGAATCCTCCATATTGTTGAATGCTTGGAACACAGGTCAACACCTCTTCTAGGATCCTTTCTTACGCTGAATGTGAGCATGCAGGGGCACATCCACTGAAGGAATTGAGAACCCACATTGAGAAGCTGCCACTGTGGGCAAGCAGGGTAAGCCACCGCTTGGGTCACTTGCATCCTGTGTAAGAGTGCTAGCTCCTCTGCTTCTGATCCAGCTTCCTGCTCATGGGCCGGGGAAAGCAAAGGATTATGGCCCAAGTACTTGCGTCCCTACCACCCCTTGGGAGACCCAGGTGGAGTTCTGAGCTCCTGCATTAGGCCTGGTTGGGGAGTGAACCAACAGATGTAAGCGCGCGTTCTCTCTCTCCTTTCCCCCACCCCGCCTTTTAAATACATAAATCTTTTCAAAAAGGGGAGAATCTCACATTTGTTCTCACTAGGACAGTGACTTCCTTCAATACAGAAGACTTGGTCCAACATCTTTTCCTTTCTTCCCGATCCTGAACTTATTCACCCATGAGAAACATGGCCATTGTGGAAATAAACTGTTATGTCACTGTTTATGGCCGATGCTGTACAGGAAGATATGTTTCAGGAAATGACGTGGAGCAAAGGAGTGGATCTGGGTCTGGCTCTGCATCACCACTTACTGCTGTGTGTGACTGGCAGGTGGCTACCTCTCAGGGCCCCAGTTTCCCTGGGTTGGTCCAGGCGATCTCTGAATTGATTGTTTGTTTGTTTGTTTGTTTTTTCCCAGCTTTCAGAATCTGTGGGCCCTTGGTCATGGGTTTGTCTGATTTCAGCCCACTAACAAGTAACTTCTATTATTGACATTTGTCGCACTCCAACTGGGTCCTTAGCTATATGCTTAAGCAGAGATGGGAGAAGGAATTGGAGCTGAAGGGGGCTGGAGGAGCGAGGTTCCCTCTATTTTCTGAATTTGTTCACCAGTGACATACAACCTAAAAAGAGACAACTTGTTTTCCTTGGCTCAGTGCCAGCTGAGATACCTGAACCTTTCTTTCTTTCTTTCTTTTCTTTCTTTCTTTTTTTTTTTTTTTTTTAAGATTTATTAATGTACTTGATAGGCAGAGTTACAGAGAGAGAGAGGGAGAGACAGAAAGAGAGGTCTTCCATCCACTTCCATCCACTGGGGCCCAGTGCCCTGGGCCCCAAGGGCTACAATGAGACCGCTCCAGCTGAGCTGATCCTAAGCCAGGAGCCAGGAGCTTCTTCCGGATCTCCTACATGGGTGTAGGGGTCCAAGGACTTGGGCCATCTCCCACTGCTTTCCCAGGCCACAGCAGAGAGCTGGATTGGAAGAGGAGCAGCCGGGACTGGAACCGGCACCCATATGGGATGCTGGCGCTGCAGGTGGATGCTTTACCTGCCTTGCCACAGTGCGGACCCCTGTTCTTTTCGTGGAAAGAACAAAGAGATGAGTTTTGGCCTCGGATGGAACTTCTGATCCTGACTCTGCCACGTCCCGAATCACAGCAATCGTATTCTGTGGCTTCTCTGAGTCTTGGTTACCTCACGTGTGAAATGCAGAGAACAGGTACCTTGGAGAGGTGGAAATTGGCATAATTAAATGAAACAAAAATAGGTGGCCAGGGCCAGGGGCAAAGCGGGTGCTCCCTTCTTGTTTGCGGGGAAGGGGCAGGCACTGGGGTCCTGAGCTGGGGGAGTGCCCTCCCTCTGGCCTTTGAACCATCCTCTTCCTTTCAGGTGCCCCTTCTGGGTGCTGGGTGGCTGTGGCTGTGTGACCACATCTCTCCCCACCCCCTCCCCTGCCAGGCTGGCTGGTGATCAGCGGTGTGTGCAGCTCCCTTTTCTCTAAGGATAGGAAAAGGATGGGGAAGGGGAAACTCCGCTGCTGCCCCGGAGAGCCTCGGCCTGAGGACTCCTAGGAGGCTCGGCGGAGGGGCTGGCAGGAAAAGACTCCGGAGGCAGTGCCCTGGGCCCTCGAGGGAGAGGGCAGGCCAGCCTCAGGCGGCGCTGGGGCGAAGGGCTGCGGCAGGATGGCCGGGAGGAGGGGGCGAGAGCGAGGAGGGACCGCAGGGACTGGAGGGAAGCAGAGTTTTCAGAAGAGAGCAAAGATTCTGAGCGCGGGACAGACAGAGAGGGGAGGGAGGGCTCCAGAGGGGAAAGGGGGAGGAGAGAGCAAGAGGAGGAAGAAGTGGGAGGAGGGAGGGCAACGGACAGCGATTAAAAAGAGGGTGGAAGAGGAGCAACTGACAGGCTCAAGAGCAACAGGGGGCACTTGGAGAAGAGGCAGCCAGAGCGCGAGGAAGCCCAGGGCGACTGCAGGGAGGAGGAAGAGCGGCAGGTAAGGGTGAACTTGACTTCTAGGAGGTGAAGTGCGAACGCGCGCAGGAGGAGAGAGGCTCGCACGGGCTGGAGCGCACTCTAGTTTCCTCTCGGTACCTGCGAGTTTGTCTCCCACCACTCTCGTGAGGTGGGGACGTAGCTAGGAGGAAGGGTTAGGGAAGCAGCCAGGCACACCCGACTGATTTGCACGGAGCGGCCGCGACGCGCGCTCGGGGCCCGCGGGGTTGCCGTGCGCCCGGCGTGTCCTAGGAGCGCGTCGCCTGTCCAAGTCCCAGAACGTTGATTAGGGAGAAATCGGCCCTTTGAAAACAGAGCGCCAAGCCTGTCTTCCGATGCTGCTTCTAGGCACTGGAGGACTCTTCTGGAAATGCCTTCTGCAGCATCTCAGGGAGTGTTGTGATTTTTTTTTCTCCCAAAGGCATGCTGGAGGGGTTAAAAATACTCCCTGCTTAGTTTCCTGCCGGGGATCATGTCCCGCGTGCAGTGGCCGCATGGAAGACAGCCAGGCTGCCACTCGCGGTGGAGCAAAGAGCTGGGGAGGACCCGGAGAGGCACCCGCGCAGGGTCGCTCTGCCACGGACACCGGAGAGAGAGGCCTCCGCCAGCTCTTCACCTCGCCTCTGAGCATGGGGTAAAGAACCCAGCCCTTGGGGTTGGGAGACCCAGGAGGCTGTGTGGCTGTGAACCTGACCTCTCCCCCTCTGAGGCTGTTTCCTCCCTGTAAAAGAGGGGTCTGAAGAGGAAGGAGCCCTCTAGGGCCAGTGAGCGCTAACACAGTGCCAGGCTGAGACTGCACAGGCGCAGAGGCCGCACGGAACCCTGAGAGCAGGATGCCGGGCGCCAGGGCTCCGGGCCTCGGTTGTCCCTCCACTCCGCTGGCAGTGTGGCCTGTCCTCGCAGAGGGATCCTGGTTTCTCCTGCTCTGCACGGGCACGCAGGGTCCCTGGGCTGAGAGAGGGAAAGGCATTGGGCAGGGAGCAGGGACCCCTGAAACCCAGCTAAAATGACCGGAGGCCGCAGAGCAGAGGCCTGGCCCTCGGTTTGCCTGGTGCTGGGGCTCAGAGCTGGGCGCTCACACTGGCATTTAGAGGCGTCCCCAGCCTGCCTGCCACTTCTCCTCCACTCGCTGCCCCAGAGTTGGAGCCCAGCCGAGACCCTGCCTGATCCACGGCTCTCCCTGTTGGAACCTGCGCCTGTGGCCTGTCCCTCCGAGCCTTGTCCTCACTCAGCACTGCTAGGGAGGAGGCCCACAGATTGCCGTAGGCAGGCAGAGATCGCTGGGGACCGTGGGGTGGGCTGCTTCTCTGGCTTCTGACCCAGGACCCTCGGAGCAGCCCCTCACTGAGACACGTGACGCTCACAGAGCCACAGCACCACAGCAGGCAGAGCCAGGCTGCCCTGGAATCCTAGGGGTGTTCTTGCTGGGCTCCGGAAGCCAGCCACAGCTCTGGTCTCTGCTGCCCCACTTCTGTCCCCCCACCCCCAGCTCCTAGCTCTGCCTAAAGTCCTAGGGCATTAGAAGTGACAGGGCTTTCTGGGTCTCCACTCAGCCCTCTCCCTCCACCCAGAAGGAAACAAGGCCTAGGAAGGGCAAGTGATTTGCTGGAGGCGACAGCAGGTCAGGGCCGACTCCGAGGGGAGAACACCTGCTCTGCCCACTCATGCCCAGGGCTCTTCGATCTCCAGCCCGAGCTGCCTTCCAGCCTCAGTGTCTCCCCAATTCTCCCCTCGGAGCATCTCTCCAGTCCTGTTTATCTCCATCCTCGTCATCTCTGCCGGCTAGCAAGGGACAGCAGCAGGGCTGCACAGGGCCACCTGGCCCCTTAGGTATGGCTGACACCCCCCACCCCGGCCCAGCCAGTGAGACTACGACAGAGGGCCTGTCGGTGTGGACAGGAACCGGAAGACTGGTAGCCTTCAGGGCCGTGGGGCCCCAGGGCTCGCCTTCCAGGGAAGGACTCCCACACTGGGATTCCAGTAGCTCTCTGTGTGAGTTAATCCCCTTGGGCTCAGCCCTGGCTTTGAGGTTGAGCTGGCCAAGGCAGGGAGGTGCCCGTTTTCCTGGAAAACCTCCGGGCTCCTATGAGAGACTTCCTTTCTGAGGTGGGGAGCTGCTAGAGCATGGTGAGCGATAGCTGGACACTAATTTATGAATCAGTTTCTTCCCTGACATATTAGCATATAATAGGCAGGGGAAATTCAGCACTCAGTAATTCACCTGCTTTCATAAGTAAAGGCGTTGGGAGGGCTCAGCATCAGAGGTCTTGAAATAGCACAGAGGACCTAGAGTTTATCTAATTCAAGGGAGGGGCGGAAGGAAGAGCCGGGGGATTTGGAGTCATGTTTGGGTTCGATTTCTAACTGCGTGACCTTGGGCAAATGATTTCTTCACCTGCCAAGGAAGTTCATAAGTATCTTCCTTGTAAGGGTTTGTGAAGATTGAGTCAAGTGTTGAAAGTGGCTATCCCTTAGCAGGTGCTCAGAGAACAGCAGAATGAGGTAGAATCCAGGTCCTCTGGTCCCCCACCAGGTCTATGGAGTGCATCTCCTTGGATGGGGAGCCCTTCTGCGGTGAAGGCTCACCATGACAGGACTCTGGGAAGGTACTGTTTGTTTTTTATGACCAAAATTTCTCTTCTGACCTTTAGCTGGGAATCAGAAAAATCCGAACCTGCCTCTGGACTTTACCACTAGCTTGCCATAATCTTGAGATAGAAGGGCATAGACTCCCGAGACATTCTAACTTAGAGCTGGGAGGGCCTTAGCAACCACGGGACTCAAGCCTTTTGTTTGATCTGTGAGTTGAGCTGAGGCTCGGGGTGGGGTGGGGGCTGTCTTGTTTAGGGCCACAGAGAAGCAGCTGGAGCCCCCAAAGAGCCTCTTGTGAAGTGACACTGGGGCATGGTCACAGGTGACTTCCACCTTATCCTGACCTGGAAACTCCATGGTCCAGAACTTCAGGCCATGGCAGCCACGGCTCCAGTGACCACCTCTGCCTTCTCCTGACGAGAGTCAAGGTGGCCCTTCCCCTGAGATCCCTGGGGAGACACCCCTCAGTTCCAAGCAGAACTGAGCCTGCTTTGACCCCTGTCTGTGGTGTGCTTTTGGCCTGGTGATCAGATTCAAATGTGCCGCAGCTCCTCGGGCTGGAGGAATCCTGTGAAATACACTTTGTTAGACAGACTCCAGTGGAGACCACTTTAGGTCCAAAGTCTCGAGTTAAAGACATGTAAGAAGGCACACTGGACCCGCCACAGGCAGAAGAGGGGCCTGGCCCCGCAGAGCCTGGCCCCCCTGCTTCTCCAGCCCTGCCCACAGGGTCTTACAGCCCAGGTGAATGAGTGTCCTCCCAGCTCTGACAGTCAGCCTCCTGCAAGGTCACCTGGGGGTCCTTACCGTGTCCCAGCCCGCTGCACTGTCGAAGTCTGCACCAAGTTGGCACTCAGGGCAGGATACTGAGAATGTCAGAAAAGAAAGCGAGGAATTAGTGTGAGTATTCTCAAGTGCCGGCTCTGTGCCACAGCTGGTTCCAGGTGCTTTCATCTGTCCGCATAGCCATCAACTTCCGTGAGCAGGTGTTTCCTCCTCAGATGAGCTGGAAACTAGAGGTAAAGTGACTACATTCACACAACTAGGGGGTGGGGCAAACAGGGGCCTAGCCTTGCTGTTACTTAGCTACCCTAACCCTAACCATTGCTCTTTCTGCCATTCAGACTTCGAGGGACACCAGAGCCTGCTGTTTGGCCAGCCCAGAACCCTGCAGTAGATACCGCCTCAGTCAAGAGCATTTACTGGCTAAAAAAGGAAATAACTTTCTATATGTGAATTCTGGCCAAATGGTGGCAGATGCTGAAGAGTCTGGGAATCCTGTCGGTTGTGGGCTGAGGGCTGAGCCCACCAATGCAGTGATTAATTCTAATGCAAGAGATGGTCAGAAGCTAAAGGGAGAAACCCAGGGCACCCAACAGGACTAGGTAACATGGGAAAGGCCCAGCTTGCAGTGCTGAGATTGGAGTTCCATTTGGTGTGAAGTCCAAGGTCTCCTTTTCTTTCCCTTTGCAGAGAGCTTGGGCTTTGGTGTCAAGCTGACCAGATTCAAGTCCATTATACACCATTTGCCAGTTTGAGGCTTTGTATGTTTCTTAACCCGCGAGCTCGAGCTGTCTCTTCTGTGGAAGGCAATGCTACTGTTTTCCTAGCAGGTTGATGGAAGAGTTAGAAAGCACAGTGGTGGAGTGCTTCACACATACCCAACTTGGCACTGGCTGTTATTGCAATTGCTTAACTTCCCTGGATCCTGGGCATTCTGTGCACAAATAAGGAGCTGCGTGCGATTGATCTCTGGGTCCGTTTCAGCTCCACTGTGCCGGGAATCTGTGACAACGTGGTGGGAGCAGGAGAAAATGTGAGCATTGTCAAACAGAGAATTTTTCAGTAATAATTCCATAGGTACAAATTGCTCTGCTTGGAGCAATCGTAAGGCCTCCCAATATGTCCTCATAATTTAACATTTCCATTCACCACCTCTTCCCATCCACTCTTTGCAACTTTTTTGTCTTCCAATATTTGCGGAAGGCAATTATTTATCCTAGCATCATTCTCTTTCTCCACCTTGCCTGCTCCCTTCCACTCCTTGGCTTTGAAACAGCTGTCTGCCAGCAGCGTGTCTCTGAGTGGCCCAATCTGTCCTTGTCAGAATAAATAATTAAATGCAAAGAGGAGTTAATTATCTGCTGTTGGCTGGGTAGGAGGAAAACTAACGTGAGGACTTTATCTCGCCCATCTGGCTCTGTCTCTTCCCCTCTCTGTCTTCCTCTCCCCTCAGTAGGGTGTGACTGTTCGGGGATGCAGATCCCCAGGGAATTCTAATTTTGAGGAAGCTGCCCACACTGGCTGGCCCCATAGATACGGCTGTCTCATACACTTGCTGGGTCATGTCCCCCTGAGAGTAGAAAAGAGAGCACACCCTGAATGTGGAAAGTGTGAGAGTTGTGCCCCTGCCCCTGCCCCTGCCTTGCACACACTGCGTTCACGGTCAACTCCCAGCGCTCACAGTCATCTTATACGAAAGTGGCCTTGCACTGGCACCGGTTTGCCAAAGAAAGGAACTTTGGACAATTTAGGTAGTTCGGCCTTGCTATTAAGTCAGGGGGTCACTGCTGGCTGAGCCAGGAGCCACGTTTGGCTCAGAGCCCTCTATTGCCAGCAGTGAGACCTTAGTCCAGTTACTAGGGGAGCAGAGCTTGGGTGTTTGGGCCGTGGTCAAGCCGCTGCCTGGTCTGCCCACGTGCCGTATCAGAGGGCCTGATTTGAGTAATCCACACTCTATAGGCAGCCGTGCGTGAGTCTCGGGTGGAGCTCCCACTCCTGTCATCAGGCTGGCCCAGCCCCACTGTGGTGGGCATCTAGGGAGTGAACCAGCGGATGGGAAATCTCTGTCTACGTCTGTCTGTCTTCCTCTCTCTGTCCATCTTTCAAATACATTTTTAAAAAGCAGGGGCAATGGGTGAAAGTAGTTCCTACTTCCTTAGGTTGTGAGACCCAAATGAAAAAATGTATAGAAAGAAACTTGCAGAGTGTCCGGCACATAAACAGCCCTTAATAAGTGTTTACCCGTTATTTTTATCACCTGGACTTAAATTCTTTTTGTGTGTAACTCCGGTTAAACTAGAAGATGCAACTGAGGATCTCAAAAAATAATAAAGATGACTGAATCAGCTAAGGTTCAAGACAGACTTTTCTTTCTTTTTAAAAAGATTTATTTATTTTTTATTTGAAAGACAGAGTTAACTGAGAGAGAGGAGAGACAGAGAGAGGTCTTCCATCTGTGGGTTCACTCCCCTATGGCTGCAATGGCCAGAGCTGGGCCAGTCTGAAGCCAGGAGCTTCTCCTGGGTATCCCACATGGGTGCAGGAGCCCAAGCACACACTTGGGCCATCTTCCACTGCCTTCCCAGGCACATTTCAGGGAGCTGGATAGGAAGTGGAGCAGCCGGGGCACGAACTGAGACTCATATGGGATGCCAGCATTGCAGGCAGCGGCTTTACCCACTACACCACAGTGCCGGCCATGGAAGACTTTTCGCACAATTCTCCCCCTATACCATTTTAGGGAGAAACTATGGAGGTGAGGGGAAATCATAAAAATGTCCACAAATGAGTAAGGTGCAAAGGAGTTCTGTGATGATGGCTATGGCTGGCACTTTGTGAAGCCACTTTTGCTGTCTGACATGGCACAGGAGTTGAGTAAACATCTTCGGACGGAAACTGAGCTGACATGGTTCTGTAAGGAGGCCCTTGCACAACAGAACTCTCTCAGTTGGGAAGCACGTGCCACATTCCACTGTCTGGTGGACAGAGTGGCAGCGTGGGCCCAGGGGCTGATTATTACTATGAATAACAACCTTGATTGAAAAGCGGAGATCTGTTCGATACCATCCAGAACACGTGTCATTGTCCAGAATTAGACTCAGACTCCCTGGAGTGGCCTGATAATCTAATTTTGATGAACTCGGATAAGTTTCCCAGAAACTCGAAGGCAGGAGGCAGCGAGGCATGGTGCCTAGTCAGCCAGTGTGCGCTGTGTACCCTCCTGGTAATGCTCAGGCCAAGTGCAGGGATAAAGCAAGATCTCCATGGCTCCTGTCACCATCATCCCTGGGCAGTTGCCCCTAGCCAGCTACCTGGGGAAGGCCCATCTGCTGACATGCAGTGTGGCCCCCAAGGCTTCCCTCCCCCCCCCCCCCGTTCTTGGCACTGAGCTCTCAAACCACAGTTTCTCATCTTAGTAAGTTGGCTCATGCAGTTGCCTTTGTCTGAAGGTCTCTCATCTCTTGAACATCTCCTCTAACCTGCACCCCTAAAACATCATCGTGTCACATGTACCTAACTCCTAGTCAAGGGTTGTCTGCTCTGGGAAGTCCTCTCTACCCACCCACCGCCACCTCTGGCTGAGGTCAGCGTTCTCACATGCATTTGCATGGCATCCTGCATTTGCATCTATCCTGGGACTCACCACGTTTGCTCGTGTTTGTATCCCCCACAGGTACTGAGTGTCTTCATATGGTCCTTGGGTTCCTGATTTTCAGCACAGCACTAGCATAAAAGGACACCCGGGAAAGCGTTTGTAAAAACTGAGCTGAATTAGACTTTTTCCTATACTTTTTCTCAACACTCCACACGGTGCAGGTAACACGAAGGGAGCGAATAAATATCTGCTTGATTGTATAAAAGCTGATCCTAGGCCTTATCACTAAACAGCACGGTCATGTCTCAAATCACTCAATACCCCTGGTTAGCGGAGCTTTTGAAGTTCAAGTGCAGAGACCGAAGCATTGATGAGCTGCACGTTGGAGGGGAGGTGGAGGGAACCTTTCTGGCAAGTTCGATCGGAAACTCTGGATGGCAGCCCTGCTCCTGCCCCCAGCAGTCTTCCTTTCCTTGAACAAGTGGTCTCTGTAGGCTTCCTTCTCTGCTCAACAGAGGGTAACGCAACCGCTGCACAAAGTGGTCATACGGAGTCTTCCATCAGCAGTAAGAAGCGAATGCCTATAACATTCTGAAGGTTCTTGCTATTGGACACAGCAAATGTGGTACTGCCCTCTGGGAGCCAACAGGGCAATGTAAGAGAAGCACATTTTTTTAACAGTGGAAAGTTTCATTTTTATCTATTGTCAGGCCTTTTTAGTTTTTACAAATGTAGTAGAGATCGGCCAGAGTTGTAGAGTTACTGCCATATGAGTGCTGAGAAAGCATTCATTATACACCTGTGAGAAAATCTAATGCCATAAGAATACAAAGTATTTTCTTTTTTTTATAACGCTTTTATTTAAAGAATATAAATTTCCAAAATACAGCTTATAGATTACAATGGCTTCCCCCCCCATAACTTCCCTCCCACCCACAACCCTCCCCTTTCCCACTCCCTCTCCCCTTGCTTCACATCAAGATTCATTTTCAATTCTCTTTATATACAGAAGATCAGTTTAGTATATATTAAGTAAAGATTTCAACAGTTTGCCCTCACATAGCAACACAAAGTGAAAAACAGTGTTGGAGTACTAGTTATAGTATTAATTCACAATGTATAGCTAATTAAGGACAGAGATCCTACATGACATATTTTTTTAAATTGATTAATTTTCTATGCAATTTCCAATTTAACACCAAGTTTTTTTTTTCTCATTTTCAATTATCTTTATATACAGAAGATCGATTCGGTATATACTAAGTCAAGATTTCATCAGTTTGCACCCACACAGAAACACAAAGTGTAAAAATACTGTTTCAGTACTAGTTATAGCATTACTTCACATTGGACAACACATTAAGGACAGATCCCACATGAGACGTAAGTACACAGTGACTCCTGAAGTTGATTTAACAATTTGACACTCTTGTTTATGGCGTCAGTAATCTCCCTAAGGTCTAGTCATGAGTTGCCGAGGCTATGGAAGCCTTTAGGGTTCGCCGACTTCAATCTTATTCCGACAGGGTCATACTCAAAGTGGAGGTTCTCTCCTCCCTTCAGAGAAAGGTACCTCCTTCTTTGATGGCCCCATTCGTTCCACTGGGATCTCACTCACAGAGATCTTTCATTCTTCTTTTTTTCCAGAGTGTCTTGGCTTTCCATGCCTAAAATATTCTCATGGGCTCTTCAGCCAGATCTGAATGCCTTAAGAGCTGATTCTGAGGCCAGAGTGCTATGTAGGACATCTGCCATTCTGTGAGTCTGCTGTGTATCTCGCTTCCCATGTTGGATCATTCTCTCCCTTTTTGATTCCATCAGTTAGTATTAGCAGACACTAGTCTTGTTTGTGTGATCCCTTTGACTCTTAGACCTATCAGTGTGATCAGTTGTGAACTGAAATTGATCACTTGGACTAGTGAGATGGCCTTGGTACATGCCACCTTGATGGGATTGTATTGGAATTCCCTGGCACATTTCTAACTCCATCATTTGGGGCAAGACTGATTGAGCATGTCCCAAATTGTACATCTACTCCCTCTCTTATTCCCACTCTTATATTTCACAGGGATCACTTTTCAGTTAAAATTTAAACACCTAAGAATAATTGTTTGTTAATTTCAGAGTTCAACCAATAGTACTAGAATAAAAAAAATACTAAAATGGATAAAGTATTACATTGTACAACAACAGTCAGCACAAGAGCTGATCAAGTTACTGTTTCTCACAGTGTCCATTTCACTTCAATAGGTTTCACCTTTGGTGCTCAATTAGTTGTCACTGATCAGGGAGAACATATGATATTTGTCCCTTTGGGACTGGCTTAATTCACTCAGAATGATGTTTTCCAGATTCCTCCATCTTGTTGCAAATGACCGGATTTCATTGTTTTTGACTGCTGTATAGTATTCTATAGAGTACATGTCCCAAATTTCTTTATCCAAATGTATGCTTTGAATTCCCTGGGATCTTTTGCTGTGAGGTTCCCTTCGTTTACCTTCTTTCATGTTGATGGCTGTGTTTCTGTGTTTCTGTGTGTAACACATCTTTAAGCATCTTTTGCAGGGCTGAACGAGTGGCAACAAATTCTTTCAATTTCTGTTTGCAATGAAAGGTCTTTATTTTACCTTCATTCACAAATGAGAGCTTTGCAGGATATAATATTCTGGGCTGGCAGTTTTTCTCTCTTAGTACCTGGGCTATGTCTCGCCATTACCTTCTAGCTTGTAGGGTTTCTGATGAGAAGTCTGCTGTGAGTCTAATTGGAGATCCTCTGAGAGTAATCTGACGTTTCTCTCTTGCACATTTTAGGATCTTTTCTTTCTGTTTCACTGTGGTGAGTTTAATTACAATGTGTCGTGATGAGGATCTCTTTTGGTCATGTTTCCTAGGGGTTCTATGAGCTTCCTGTACTAGGATGTCTCTGTCCTTCTCCAAAACTGGAAAATTTTCTGCTATTATCTCACTAAAAAGGCCTTCTAATCCTTTCTCCCTCTCCATGCCTTCAGGAACTCCTAGAACTCGAATGTTGGGTTTTTTAATAGTATCCTGTAGATTCCCAACAATATTTTTTAGATTTCTAATTTCCTCTTCTTTTCTTTGGTTTGACTGTATATTTTCCTGTGCTCTGTCTTCTAAGTCCGATATTTTCTCTTCTGCCTCACCCATTCTGTTTGTAAGGCTCTGTAATGTGTTTTTCATTTGATCTATTGAATTCTTCACTTCATTATGATTTCTCGTCACTATCACAGTTTCATGTTCTACTAGTTGTTTCATTTCAGCTTGATTCCTCCTTAATATTTCATTTTCATGAGAGAGATTTTGTACCTTGTCCATTAAGGATTTCTGTAGTTCAAGAATTTGTTTTTGAGTACTTCTTAGTGTTCTTATCAATTTTTTGAGATCTGCTTCTTGCATTTCTTCTATGTCATCATCTTTGTAATCTTGAATTGGGGTGTCTTTTTCATTTGGGGACGCCATAGTGTCTTCCTTGTTCTTATTACCTCGGTTTTTGCGTTTGTTGTTTGGCATATTGGTTTCTTCACTGTGGTGTTTTTTTCTTGTTATACTATGACTCTAGATAAGTGGGCTGTCTTCTTTTGATGGAGCCTTAGAGGCTTGAGATGGGTGTGGCCTGAGAGCTCTGTTTGGTTCCTCAGGGTTGAGGGTGTGTCAAAGGAGACACTCCCAGGTTAGGCGTGGTAAATCTCTCTCTGTTACTTTTTTTTTTTTTTTTTGGTTCAAAAGGGAAGTAATTCCACACAGCTGAATGGAATTGGGGGTGGTTAGCAGGCGAATGATATACCCACAGGAGCCAGAGATCAGAAGCTCTTTCCCAAGGACAAGAGAGGGAATCTTTGCAGCCCTTAGTGTGGACTCAGATTCTCCTGTAGTCTCCCACTGGGCTGCCAAGGCTACTGAACTGTAGCATCTCTGGAGAGTACTCACATGAATTTGTGATTTCCGTGAGTTCTCTCCCCCACCGTCTCTTTTTTCACAGTCTCAGTTCATTAGCACCACACATTCATTAGGTTCTAATCTCCTGTTATTTCTCCCCTCCCACCCAGAGTCAAGTTTTTCTGCTAGGCTCCGGGCCGGTGCCAACCCGAGATCGCCCTGCTTATGACGTATTCCAAAATGGCGCCTGCTCTTTGTCTTGCTCACCTTTGAGAGGTGAGCGGAGAGAGAGAAACTCGTGTCCGTATGGGTCACTTTTTTTTTTTTTTTCCCTCTCTCTCTCTTCTAGTTAGCCTGGTGAACTTTTCCCCACAGGGTTTCAAGCCTTGTTCGCTCTAGTCTCCTCTTTTCACTTCCCTTCTGGTATCTCAGGCTATTGAGGTTCGGCTCACCTCGTGTTCCAGCGCTGGTGTGTTGAATCTGCTGCTGGTGTCCCAAACTGTGGGCTCCCACGCTCTCCACGCAGGTCCACTGTGGATCACCAGTTCCGGAAGGGTTTCCTCTGCTGTTTCTTCCCCTACTCTTCCTTGAACCTGCAGTATCTCCACTTTTATTAAACTGTCTCTCCCCAGACTATCGGTGTGCTCCCTTCCTATTCCGCCATCTTGCTGCTCTCCCACAAAGTATTTTCTTAAACAAATAAAGTAGCTTTTGATTTTTGAGTTTTCCACTTCTTTGAGGGAAGAAGCCGTTAAGTCTTTGAGGGAAGGAATTATGACTGGTTTTATTAATTTGATGGATGTCATTGAGTGCTAATATTTGTCAGGCCTGAAATCTCTCAAGGCTTGCTCTCAGTCTCAGAGCAGTGGCAGGCACATAGCAGGGACTTTAAAAACGACTTTCAGGTTGTTGAGAGACTAGAAACTTTGGGAGAACAAGCTGAATGCAGCACATAGCCAAGGGTGAGGAGGCATCCTCCACGCTGGAGGCCAGTGTAGAGCATCTCAGGTGGTATCCAATAGGGCTGAGGTCCCTCTCACACTGCGTCCATGGAGGAGTCAGAGGAAGCGGTTTGGGCTATGAGTTTAGCACTAACTCAGGTTTCTCTGAGATGGTTCTCTTTGGGAAAGGTCAACTGTGCAGGCAGCCCACGATGTCCACACAAGGGGGAGCACGAAGTCAGGAGTGCAGACACCCGGGTGTCACTCCTAGCTCTCTGATACTGGAAGTAAAGGCACGAAGGGTTTGTGCTCACTTTACGCAAACCCCTCCCTGTCCTGTCCCCTTTTGCCCAAGCCCCGTGTTGCTATTACTGAATAACTTCCCCAGGGACCCTTCCAAAAGCTGCTTCGTCTGCAGATAGGACACACTATAGAGGACATTGAAGGTGTGGGCGAGAAGAACCTTAACAGTCAGCCTGTCCTCCTCACGTTCAAGGGGGCATCTCAGATGGCCTTGGAGACCTGGGGATTTGGATCAGTTGTGGAGGGCTATGCCCCCAAGTCCCCAGGGCCCCTTGGAGCACCCTATTCTAACAAAGCTCTCTCCCAGCCTAGAAAATTTGACTCAGGCTCCTGCACCCACTCCCACAGCACCTATGGGCACTTCCTGAACGTTAAAACACCTGTTTCCTTGAAATCACGTGTCAAATGTCTCCTTTCCATTACGGGAAATCGAGGCAGAGCTAAACTCAGGAGAGGCAGGGGATTCTTCTCTGTTGTCCCCCTCCTTCCTGCTCTCTCCTCAGTGCCTAGCGCGCTGCTCAGCACCTCGTAGCCACTCAATAAACTGATTCATGAATGAATGAGTCACTAGAGGATATTCTCACCCAGGACAGAGAGGCGAGAAATCGTGGGACGTGTAGGGGAGTTGTATAGCTTCGAGGCTGAGGGTGCGGGTGCGAGGGGCACAGTGAGGAAAAGACAAGGTGGGGCTGTGCCCTGGAGGGCCCCCAGAAGCAAGGCTGACGGCTTGGACTTTCTCAGCAGGAGGAAGCCAGCAAAGACTGCAGCTTCAGCAGAGAGGTAAACGTGGTCCATTGTAATCGGTGGAATTTATTCGTGGCATAGGCAGCTTCCTTTGCCCCTCCTAATACACTTCCTGCCAAGAAACGCATAATAAACGACAAAGCATTGTCTATGCCACACACCCAGTAAAGTCACCGAGTAGCTTATCTACAAATTTCTTTGGCCGGGGTTGTAGAGGACCCAAGGGAAGCCAACGTGGCTGGAAAACTGACTCGAGCCAGGATGCTTTCATGTTAGAAGCTGAGCGGCTGGCACCTGGTAGCGATGTTCAGTTTCTCCGACCTTGCTTGAAGGTCAGCAGGGAGGGGTCCTGTGCCCCAACTCCTCTGCCAAGCCCTGGCTTTCTGGTTTTCCAAGGCGTTTCTCTCTTGAACCTGTGCCTTCCCTCTTCCAGGAGGGAGTCCCTGGACTACGAGTGAGGGAGTCAGCACTCCGGCCTCTTGGCAGACCAGACCAGGCCCCACATGCTTTGCCGGGAACTACTTTTACACTTCCTTGGGGATTTGCTAGGAATGAGTGACAGAGTGAGAGGGTCAGGGGAGGTGCTCAGGACGTGCGTCTGCGGAGCTCGTCCCGATCCTGGGTGATTTTCTGCTTTCCAGTCCCGTTTTTATTCTCCTCTCATTTCCTCCCGTTCAGCTGTCCCCTCCCATGTTTCTTTTCTCATTTTTAATGCACTTTTCTCCGCTTCCTATGTTCCCTTTTCCTTGCCCTCTTCTTTCATTCTCCCTGTCGCGTGCTTTGCTCGCAATAGCTACCTTTTATGCAGTTCTTGTATGCTGAGCACAGTGCCAAGAGCTTTCTAGCCGTCACCCTGTAGCCTCCAGGAGTGAACTCGCAGTGTCTCCACTGTGCAGATGAGCAAAGGGAAACACAGACTGAAGAACTCATCCGAGCTCAGCAGACAGTAACAGGGATTTGAACTCCGGGTACCTGACTCCCACGCCTGTCTGCTCTTAACCATCGCACGGCTGCTCTTCCTGCATTTCCACTTCCCACTTGCCAGCGGCCTTTTGTGCTTGCTGTCTTTCCCTCCCTTCCTCTCACTCACCCCCGTCCAGGCGCAGCGTGCCTGTGGCTGCCTCTGAAGGTGCTGAACACTGTGCACGCGCCCAGAAGAGAGGACAGACCAGCCAAACACTTATCTAATCAGCCATTTTCCTTTCGAGCAAGTGCTCCATGATTTCCCACATTTGGGGGCTGGAGGAAGGGCCCCGTCACCACCTGAGGAAAAGAGGCAGATGCCCGATCACCAACCAGAGGAAGGACCTGCAGCCCTGGCTGGGCCTTTGATACAGAGAGGAACGGAGATAAGTCCCTTTCCGCTGACTCAGGGGCTCTCTGCATACTGTCAGGGTTGGGGGTTGGGGGCTGGGAGAAGACAGAGCCAAGAGGCTGGTTTCTGTCAGAGAATCAGGTCCACAGCCAAGGAAGCCTGAGCTATGAAATGCAGCTCTCCACCCTGTCTTTTCCCATAAGCGTAAAGAACGTTGCAGTAGGAACCAGGAGCATGTTGGCAGCACAGATATGAAGGTCAGAGTTTGAACTTGGAAACCTGCAAGGTCTCATGCAAATCTGAGGTTCTTTGATGCTAAGAAGGGAACATTTCTGTTCAGTTACCTCCTATCTCTTGGCCATCCTGTTGGTTACGATCAGTTGAGAGGTTTAAACTCTAAGGCCACTTGTTGTTCGCCAAGGAAGTCGGAAGTAGGAGATTCAAGAGTTGATTCAGGACATGGGCTGGCATTTGGGAGACTCTCTGCGAAGCTTCCCACACCTTGGCCCACCCCACCCTGCCCACAGGCAGGAAGCGGGGGTGGGGGGACTGTGAGGGAGGCTCCCTCTGTTTGCTGGGGTATGGAAAACCCCTTGCAGAGCCCTCTCCATGTTACACCCTCCCCATTCCTCATTTATCGGAACTTAGTGCAGTGGAGACTAAAAACCAGCATCACTTGGTCTTTTCACCCTGCTAGCAGGAGGCAGGCAAGGAGCAGGAATTGGTTTGCCACTGGGTGGGAAGCATTAGTGCCTGCCACCTCCTCCTGGGCCAGGATCTGCTGATACAGAGGAAAAGGCAGTCACTGGTCTCCAGAGGTTCCTATTGGGAGAACAGGGAGGCAGAGGATGACAATGCCTGGTGGCCAAATGCTGAGAGAGGGATGGGCGTCCCCAGGATCCTCAAGGGGGCTAAAGCCCAGCTTGACAGGGTAGGGAGAGCTAGAGGGAGGAATGGATGAATTGAGATTTTATGTATTTATTAGAGCGGCAGAGAGAAGAAGACAGAGAGAGCGAGAACTTCCATCTGCCACTCCCTAAACGCCCGCAATGGCCCTGGGGCATTAAGCCAGGAGCTGAGAACTCAATGCAGGTCTCCCACATGGGTGGGTGGCAGAAATCCAGCTAGCTGAGCCATCACTGCTGTCACCTGGGGTCTGCATTAGCAGGAAGCAGGGGTCAGGGTTGGAGCCTGGCACGGAGCTCAGGCACTCTGACGTGAATTGTGGGAATCCTACCTGTAGATTAACTCCAGAACAAATATTTCCCTCCAGCCCCTGTTTTTCAATTTGAGAAGCAAGAGGCAGAGACACACACAGACACACGCACAGAGGCACACACACACATCCAGTTAGGGGGAGGGGCAGGTAAGAGGTAATTGGTGGGAGGGCATTTGTGCCAGGAGTGGAGGATTTGGCAGGGACGTACAGGATCAGGGCAACTGTTCTGGACTGTGTGAGGGTCCGTCCGCAGGCAGGGCAGTGTGTGGGCAGCAGAGCTGTGTGGCTGGGGCGGCTGCGCTGCACTGGGTTTACCGGCTGGAGGAAGCTGTGTGTTTCTCTGTGATATCTTTAGCTGGTGGGACTGAGCTCAGTTTTTTAGTTCACCACTTGCCAACATAGCAGGTGGATGTTGGCTGGTTCTGATCACTGCAGAGCGGTTCCTGAGGGTCCCAGTGTGCCCGTCCCATGCCCACTCCTTCTTCCTCCACCGAGTTATGCCCTCTGGAGCCATAGGATTTCCTTCTTCATGGGACAGCATTCAAACATTTACGGTAGCCATTTCCAGGGGATCACAAAGCTCGTCTCATTTGGTGCCCTCAGTCCTCTGATGTGTTTACTCCCTCCCCATTTGGCAGATGAGAAAAGACACTCAATGAGATGGATGTCCAGAGCCACACCTGTAGATCCCAATCCTGCCTTTCTCCAGGTGTGGTCACATCAGAAACGCCACACCAGCTTGTCGCAAATCCTGACTCCTGGCGGTCACCGCGGACCTTCTGAAGTGGAACCTCAGGAGGAAAAGCGCAGGAGTCCCCCTGTAACACACGGCACAGTTGCTGTGTAGGGGCCATGTCCTCGTCTTGCTGATAAAAGCATGACCGCTTTGAATCTTCCTTTTAATTTTTACTTGGGGTGGGGAAGCTTTTTGGGCAAATTTGGTTTCAAAGTCACATTTTCTTTTTTAAAAAACAGTAATTCATAGATTCATTGAAAGACAGAGAGTGGGGGAGAAATCTTCCATTTGCTCATTCACTCCCCAATGCCTGCAACACCCAGGGCTGGGGCAGGCTGAAGCCAGGAGCCACGGGCTCCATCCAGGTCTCCCATAGTGGGTGGCAGGGACCCGAGTACTTGGGCCACCATCCTCTGCCTTCTGAGGTGCATTAGCAGGAACCTGGACTGGTAGTGGAGCAGCCAGGACCCCAACTGGCACTGCCATATGGGATACCAGAGTTGCAGGCAGAAGCTCAACCCCCCTGTGCCACAATGCGAACCCTGAAGTCGCACTTCCTTAAGGAAAGCATTGGTATGGATCAATGCCCGGTGCACTGTGGGACCAGCGCACGGTAGGACGTCCAGGTCTCTGCAGACACATCTCTCTTTCTCTCTTTCTCCCCCGAGTGCAGAAGTGTTGGTGTCTGTCCCCCGGCTCCGCCGAGATGGGCGACTGGAGCTTCCTGGGAGAGTTCCTGGAGGAAGTGCACAAGCACTCCACGGTGATCGGCAAGGTCTGGCTCACCGTGCTCTTCATCTTCCGCATGCTGGTTCTGGGCACCGCGGCCGAGTCCTCCTGGGGCGATGAGCAGTCGGACTTCCAGTGCGACACGATCCAGCCCGGCTGCGAGAACGTCTGCTACGACCAAGCCTTCCCCATCTCCCACATCCGCTACTGGGTGCTGCAGATCATCTTTGTCTCCACGCCGTCCCTGGTGTACATGGGCCACGCCATGCACACAGTGCGCATGCAGGAGAAGCGCAAGATGCGCGAGGCCGAGACCGGCAAGGAGGTGCAGGGGGCCGGCTCTTATGAGTACCCGGCGGCCGAGAAGGCGGAGCTGTCCCGCTGGGAGGAAGTGAACGGCAGGATCCTGCTCCAGGGCACTCTGCTCAGAACCTACGTCTGCAGCATCGTCATCCGCACCACGGTGGAGGTGGCCTTCATCGTGGGCCAGTACCTGCTCTACGGGATCTTCCTGCACACCCTGCACGTGTGTCGCAGGAGCCCCTGCCCACACCCGGTCAACTGCTACGTTTCCCGGCCCACGGAGAAGAACGTCTTCATTGTCTTCATGCTGGCCGTGGCCGGACTGTCCCTCTTCCTTAGTCTGGCTGAACTCTACCACCTGGGCTGGAAGAAGATCGGACAGCGACTGGCCAGGTCGCCGCAGAGCTCGGCGGAGCGCCGCCTGCCTGGCCCCGCGGCGGGCACAGCCCAGAGCTGCACGCCTCCGCCCGACTTCACTCAGTGCTTGGAGAATGGCCCTGGGGGGAGGTTCTTCAGCACCTTCAGCACCAACACGGCCTCCCAGCAGAACACAGACAACCTGGCCACGGAGCGGGTGCGAGGCCGGGAGCAGGTGCAGGGGGAGGGCTTCATCCACATCCGCTATGACCAGAAGCCCGACGTGCCCGATGGTGTCTCACCAGGCCACCCCCTCCCTCATGGCTACCAGAGTGACAAGCGGCGTCTTAGCAAGGCCAGCAGTAAGGCCAGGTCAGATGACCTGTCAGTGTGACCTTCCACTGTGCGAGGACCACAATCTGCCAGGAGCAAAGGGGTCTCGGAAGGGGACGGGGTGGCCCTTCTCAGCCTATGCTCTCACCCTCTTCCCTGCTCTGCTCCTTGGGCCTTGGCTCTCAGTGGCATTCCTCCTCACCTCCAGAGGGTGTGACCGGGGCTCCAAGCTGTACTCAGAGATAAGCTATGCCCTTGGCTCCCATCCCTCCCATCGCCTAGCCAGGGTACCCAGTGAAGCCTTTCAGATCACTCACTGAGCAGGGTGGAGGAAGGGGAGGGAAACATGGCCGGATCTGCCCTGGGAGGGAGAACCAGGGGCACAGAACACCAGCAACATGCCAGGGACATATAGCAGATGGGGTCCCCAACACCCCCCTGGCTACCTTGACCTCATCACCCGTTCTCTCCCAAGGAAGAGCCCAGGGAATCAGCACATGTGCTCAGGAACCTGTAATCTCCATGGGCCACTGCTTAGAGTGGTGGTGAGGTGGCCTTGGGCTGCCCTTGGCTGTCCCGCCCTCTACCCGGTCTTCAAAAGGGATCCTTGGAACTTGCCCAGCAGCCTCGATTTTACAAGTGCCTTGGCATGGACCGCTGGCAAATGTCCCAGCGTGGTGGTGTTGCAGCCTTGCCTTCAGCCAGGGTGCACGCCCGGTCCGGGGCGGGGTGGGGGGGTGCCAGCTCGTCTAGGGAGTCACTGTACACACAGACTCCACAGGAACTCCGGCCACCACCTGCCATCCTGCAGCTCTGTTACAGTTCCAGCCAATAATAGAAACCATCCCCGCCCTTCCTCCCTCGGCCGTTCCTGCAGTTCTGTCCTGCAGACTTTATCGACAGTGTGCCCAAAGCCATCGTGGTCGCTCAGGTCCTGACCAGAAGATCCCAGCCGCTGGGGCCAGTGGAATTTCCCCAGGTCATATTAGAACAAAGCAAACCTTGTGCTTCTCACCACCCCCTCGGGAAAAAATAAATCTGCTGTGAAGATGGAAATAAAACAGGAGAGAAAACACTGGAAAACTATTTTTCTTTCCTATTCATTTCCCTTGCTCGCTGCCAACCTAGAGTGCCAAGAAGAGGGGTGATGACAGGTCTGGAGGCCCCCACAGCTCTTTCCCTGGAGGCTTTAGCAGGGGCCTGGAAGCAGCAGGGGGTCTCCTGCTCTCTTGGCAGGTGCTTTACTTAAAGAGCACAGAGCCTTAGCCACTCCCCAGTGAGACTGGCGAGTGGGCCGCCTTCCCCTCGGACTCGGCTGATGTCTCTGTTCAGTGGTTCCTTCATGGGTGGCTGCCTTTTCAGATGCAAATAGAGGATGCTCAGAACTGGACGCTGAGACTTAACAGAAAGATTGATTTAAAAAAATGTAATGCATGCGTGTGTGGTGCACGTGCAAATGGGTAAGGCGGAGGGGAATCCTGCAATAAGGGAAGAGAAATGTGCCTTCTGTCCTCTCCTCCAGCTGTGGCGGAGGGGCTGGGCCTCGCTGTCTCGGTGTCATCAGCTAATGGTAGGAATGAGGGGTAGGGACAGGGTGGGGGGCTCAGAGAAGCTTCCCTCCTGTTCCACCTGCTCGTCGCTGAGCCTCTCTGCTGATATTTACGAGCCCTTGGTGGGTGCCCAGAGGGAGGAGAGTGAAGACATGGAGGAGACTGCCTGGGATACCATTTAGGATGGCCGGTCGTCCCAGGTCCCTGGACAGGACACCTTCCATCTATCGCCTGGTACCAGCATCAAGATCCTCTCTCCTTCCATCTCTGAAATGTGCTTGTTGTGCAATGAGTGTTCTTGAATTGGAAACTTGACGAGATCAACCCTGGATGGTGAGGCTTTCAGAAAAGAGAAAGGAAGTGATATGTGTGATGTGTCTTAATAAAATTAATCTCTACATCCATCCCTCTGTTGTGTCCTAATCATACTGCAACTGTAAGAGGAGGATGGCATTTGTTGACCTTATATACATTAAAAAAGAAAAAAAGAGGAGGATGGAAGACCTGGGTGGGGGGGAGCACTTGGCCCACACCCCTCAGACGGCTGGTAATGTACAGAGCACTGCAGGCAGATATCTGGCATTGCAATCCCAGGGCTGGTTTCCATCTGTAATTCAACTTAGTATCCAATTGCAGGCTGCTTACTCTCCAAGGCTTGGTTTCCTTATCTGCAAATTGGGCCTACAAGCATCTACCTTACAAGAAAGACTATTTAAAAATGTTCAGTAGAGGGGCCGGCACCATGGCTCAATGGGTTAACGCCCTGGCCTGAAGTGCCGGCATCCCATATGGGCGCCAGTTCTAGTCCCGGCTGCTCCTCTTCTGATCCAGCTCTCTGCTATGGTCTGGGAAAGCAGCGGAAGTTGTTGGGCCCCTGCACCCGGATGGGAGACTGGGAAGAAGCTCGTGGCTCCTGGCTTCAGATTGGCGCAGCTGCAGCTGTTGGAGGCCATCTGGGGAGTGAACCAGCAGGTGGAAGACCTCTCTCTCTGTCTCTACCTCTCTCTGTAACTCTATCTTTCAAATAAATAAAATAAATCTTAAAAAAAATTCAGTAGAGTGCTTGAAGGATAGCAGTCATGAGATGGCAATTGTTGCTATAATCTTTATTACTTTTGTTCTTATTTGGAACACATAGTATTTGGAAACCCGGGATATAGAGGGGCAATTCTGGAACTTCCCCTTATAGAGCTCACAATCTACTTGTGATAATCAAATTAATTCACATGAAAGGAACAATTAGAATAGAATTAAATAGGAATTCATTTATTAACTCTAAGAACCATTAGGTTCTGGGAAGGGGTGGGAGGGACGACATAGACAGCAGTGTCCTGACCTGGCCCTTAAATAGTAGCCAGGGTTGTAGGGAAGAGGAGACGTCAGATGACTGGGTGAAATCGGTTTCCACACCCCCACTTTACGGACGTGCAAGCTGAGGTCCGGGAAGCTTCTCTGACAATGCGCTGGCTTCTCGCGCATCTCTTGGATTGAGATCACATCTCAGTGGAAGAGGAGGAGGAATGATTATCGCTCCAAACAAGGGGTCCAGGGACCCCCAGTCCTTCATCAACCAATGGGCACAATTTCCAAAAGAAAGAAACAAAGGCCCGGGCAACCAGACAGAAGTGCTCTGACCCACCAACCAGTCTTGTCTATGAGGGTGGGAACCCAGCGGGGTGTGGAGAGAGGACAGAGCATGTCTCAGGTGATGGGGCCAGCGTGGACTCAGGAGCGCCCCCGGCGCCTGCGCAAGGCTGCGGTGCTCAGCCCAGAGGCCCAGGGAGTCCAGCTGGAAAATGCACCCAGGACTCATTTTTTTTTTTTTTTTTTTTTTTGCTCCTAGAAAAGGGAAGCCCATCTCATAGCTGTAGGAACACAGCCATAACATCAAACAGCTTATGTTACACCCAGTGCCCAAAAGCCAAGGGAATCATTTTATAGTAAGATTTCTCTTTTTTGAAAGATTTATATATTTATGTGTAAGTCAGAGTTACATAGAGAGAGAAGGAGAGGCAGAGAGAGAGAGAGAGAGAGAGAGAGAGAGAGAGAGAGAGGTCTTCCATCTGCTGGTTCACTCCCCAATTGGCTGCAACAGCCAGAACTGCGCTGATCTGAAGCCAGGAGCCAGGAGCTTCTTCCGGGTCTCCCATGCGGGTGCAGGGGCCCAAGCACTTGGGCCATCTTCTACTGCTTTTTCAGGCCATAGCAGAGAGCCGGATCAGAAGTGGAGCAGCTGGGTCTCGAACTGGCACCCGTAGGGGATGCCAGTGCTTCAGGCCAGGGTGTTAACCGGCTGTGCCACAGCGCCTATCCTATAGTAAGATTTCAACCCATATATTTCCACGCTCATTTTCTATTCCTACCCTCCTGTCCTCAAAGGTTTATCACTCAAGAGCACACACTGGTGGCTAGCATAGTGACCATACTCCCAGACCGTTTCCTGAATTTCCTTCCCTGGGTGTTGAATACGACCAGAATTTTTATCACTCATGTTTCATCCCAATGGCTGAAGTGTTTAAGTGCCCAATGCTACGCTGCTCCAAAGAATCACAGCATGAATGAGTTTCCGATGATTTTTTTCTTCTGATAACTAATTCTGATAGCAGAGAGAGAGAACAAGGGCACTGGGCACCCTGGCGGTGTCTTGCAGGATTGCATCCATGAGGTGGAAATGAGAACAGTGGGGCAGGAAGGGGCTAGCCAAGACAAGCTGCCTCCCCCATGGCTCTCAGTAGACCCCTGGGACCCCTGCCGGTGGTCCCTTTATTGAGCCTCGGCAAAAAACGGAGTCTTCAGATAACAGATATGTCAATAGAAGAGGACGAGCGGCTTTTCCTGGTTTGGTCGCCAGGTGGTCATCAGCGATGGGTGAGGGCTGTAGGCTTTTGTCACCAATTCAACTTGGAGAAGACAGAAGCTGTCATTCACCTCCCTCGCAGCGAGGAGTTGTCTGGAGCTGGGCATCAGGTTAGGCTTCCAGAAGACAACTTGGTAAACCAGACAGGATCACCACCTTTTGCAGCTTGCAGCCCTAGTAGGGGAGGCCTTTGGGGAGAAGCAAACAGTAAAATGATCGCAAATTGCGAGAAGGAATAGAAAGAAAACAGGGGCCTACCAACGGTGAGGGAGGACCCTTCTTCAGACAAAGTGCGCAGGGAGTCCTTTCCAAGGAGGTGACACCGAAGTTGAGATCTGGCCCTGAGAAACCAGCTGGTGATGAGGAAAGAGGGAGCTGGGGAGGGGGAGAAGCCAAATTCCCTCCAGGAAACCCAGAATCCAGCTGTCTCTACTGCATTCCGACCCACTGGCTTGGAAGTCTGAACCAGAGGTCTGGACAGGTGTTGTGGTGCAGTTAAGCCACTGATGAGACATCGGCATTCCCTATGCACTCAGGTTAGAGCCCTGGCTGCTCTACTTTGGATCTGGCTCCCTACTAATGCATCTGGGAAAGCAGCAGAAGACGGCCTAAGTACCTGGGCCACTGCTACCCATGTGGGAGATCCAGAGGGAGTTCTGGGCTCCCAGCTTCAGCTGGGCCCAACCCCAGCCATTTCAGTGATTTGGGAAGTGAACCAGCACATGGAAGATCTCTTCCTCTCTGTCTCTCCTTCTCTCTGTCACTCTGCCTTTCAAATAAGTAACAAGAAAGGAACGGAAGGAGGAAGGGAGGGAGGGAGGGAAGAAGGAAGAGAGGAAGATAGATGGGGCCAGTGCTGTGGCACAGTGGGTTAAAGACCTGGACTGCTGCACTGGCATCTCATGTGGATCCCAGGTTCGAGTCCTGGCTGCCCCACTTCTGATCCAGCTCTCTGCTTATGCACCTGGGAAAGCAGTAGAGGATGGCCCAAGTCCTTGGGTCCCTGCACCCATGTGGGAGACCCAGAAGAAGCTCCTGGCTCCTGGCTCCTGGCTTTGGCCTGGCCTAGCCCCAGTCATTGCAGCCATTTGGGGAGTGAACCAGCAGGTGGAAGACCTCTCTTTCTCTCTGTTTCTACCTCTTTCTGTAACTCTACCTTTCAAATACATAAAATAAATCTTTTTTGAAAAGAAAGGAAACATGGAATTCAAGCAGCACCTAAACAATGCTGCTTGGCAGCAACTAGTGCCAACACACATACCTCTTTCTGTGCAAACATGCAGGGTTCTTTTCAGCCAAAGATGCAGGAAGAACACGCACAAAGTGTCTCAGTTAAATCAAATACCCATCATAGGTTAAACTCTAAACACCTGCATGTGACATTGCAACTGTTGTTTCCACCAGTATCAATTCTTTATAACACACCTGATGCTTTGGAACCAGGCCCACTGCCCAGGGTAAGGATGGCAAAGGGACGTGGGGTGATTGAGGTCAGAGCTAGCTGCAGGACTGGGAAGGAGGCCAGAGACGGGTGTTTGGTGCAGTGGTTAGGATGCTACTTGAGATACCTGCATCTCATATTGGAGTGCCTGGGTTCAAGTCCTGGCCCCAGCTCCTCACGTTGGTCTGGTCCAGCCCAGGCTGTTGCAAACATGTGGGGAATGAACTATCAGACTGAAGTTCATGCTCTCTCTCTCTCTTTCTCTCTCTCTCCCTTCCAAATAAATAAATTTTAACAAAGGAAGTGAGACCTGAGTCCAGATTGGTAGGCAGAAGACTATCTCCAAAGGGCTGGGAGAGAGCTGGGAGGGTGTGATCCAGGGTAGCTTTGGCATCAGAGAAGTCAAACCACCAAGACATCGAGTGCAGAGAGAGGTGCAAGGAGGAAAGGTGGAGGAGCTGGCAGGGCAGCCTGGCCACAGAGGTTGCACAAGACACAGCAGGCAGGCACCACTAGGCTCATGTGTCAGTTGGCAGTAGGGCCTCAGCCCCCGTCTGAATTTGGAGCTACACCTCCATACTCGGGGGAATGAATTTTACATGGGCAGAGCAGAGCATCACCCAGGGGCTGGGCAGGAGGGTGCCAGCATGGAGCCTTGGCCAGGGTGCAAGGTGGGAGCCCATTATCAGAATTTCAAGAAGGTGCAGATGAATAAATTAATGAATAAAGCTGTTGCTGGTGACAAATATGCTTTTAATAGATACCTTCAAAGCCTAAACCACAGAGATGACTAATAGCGGGGCTCCTAAGCACCTCTTCTAGCCACAGTGGAAGGCGGGGAGCTGATTTTTGGCATGCAACTTAATGCTGCTCTGTAATCACCCCAAAGAGGCAACTTCCTCCTTCAGCGACAGATAAGGGCTGCACAGCCCTGGGCAGGTCACGGCTTGGAAACCAGCTGCAGGGACCCTCTGTCCCTTCAATATTCCCACTGTTCTGATTCAGAGCCCCTCTGGGACTGGGCACCCTGCAAGGGATTTCTCAGAGAAGGGTGAGAACCCTGCATGAAGTCTTACAGCAGCGTTCCCGTCCCTGGACTCTGCAGCCAAGGCAAGGCTGAACCCCCTCCCAGGCATGGTGTCATTGTCAGCATCCCATAGGAGTGTGGGTTCAAGCCCTGATCCAGCTCAGACTTATGCACATAAGAAGGCAATGGAAGATGGCTCCAGTGCTTGGGCCCCTGCAATCCATTTGGGATACCCAGATGGAGCTCCTGGCTCCTGGCTCCTGGCTTTGGCCTGGCCCAACCCTGACTGTTGCAGCCAAGTGGATGGAAGAGGCCGGTGCGGTGGCTCACTCGGCTAATCCTCCACCTTACGGCACCAGCACACGGGGTTCTAGTCTCGGTCGGAGCACCAGATTCTGTCCCAGTTGCCCCTCTTCCAGGCCAGCTCTCTGCTGTGGCCCAGGAGGGCAGTGGAGGATGGCCCAAATGCTTGGGCCCTGCACCCCATGGGAGACCGGGAGAAGCACCTGGCTCCTGCCATCAGATCAGCGCGGTGTGCCGGCCGCAGTGTGCTGGCCGTGGCAGCCATTGGAGGGTGAACCAACGGCAAAGGAAGACCTTTCTCTCTGTCTCTCTCTCTTTCACTGTCCACTCTGCCTGTCAAAAAAATAATAATAATTAAAAAATAAAAAATAAAAAAAAACAAGTGGATGGAAGATTTTCCTCTCTGTCTTATTGTCTTTCAAATAAATAAATAAATAAATAAATAAAACCTTTTTAAAACATCCCCTCCTTCAACAGCTGCTGTTCGATGAAAGGGTGCATAAGGAGCAGGGGCAAAATAGCTTTATGCCTTTTGAGACTTCTGTTTAAATGGGATGAACTGTAACTGGAAGAGCTTTAACCTCACAAATGTGTGAGGTGAAACTGTACATTTGGAAACCCATAAAAAAAATCCTGCATAGGGTGTGGCTGGCTAGGGAAAAAGTCGATTTTTAAAAATCCCGTGTATTTTGGCCGGCGCCGTGGCTCACTAGGCTAATCCTCTGCCTCGGGCGTCGGCACCCGGGGTTCTAGTCCTGGTTGGGGCACTGGATTCTGTGCTGGTTGCTCCTCTTCCAGTCCAGCTCTCTGCTGTGGCCCAGGAGTGCAGTGGAGGATGGCCCAAGTCCTTGGGTAGCCAAGTCCCTGTACCTGCATGGGAGACTAGGAGGAAGCTCCTGGTTCCTGGCTTTGGATTGGCGCAGTACGCCAGATGCAGCAGCCATTTGGGGGGTGAGCCAACAGAAGGAAGATCTTTCTCTCTGTCTCTCTTTTCTCTAACTCTGCCTGTCAAGAAAACAAAAGAAAAATTCCATGTATTTTGATAATAGCAGCAAAATAGACTTGCCTTATTAAGTGCTTATTGTTTCCTAGGTATTGTGCTAAGAGATTCTATGAATTATCATTGCATCTGTAAAGAATCTTTTTTTATTAAAGATTTATTTATTTATTTGGAAGTCAGAGTTACACAGAGAGAAGGAAAGGCAGAGAGAGAGAGAGAGGTCTTCTATCCTCTGGCTCATTCCCCGATTGGCCACAACAGCCAGAGCTGGGCAGATCCAAAGCCAGGAGCCAGGAGCTTTTTCTGAGTCTCCCATGCGGGTGCAGGGGCCCAAGCACTTGGGCCACTTGTTCACTCCCCAAACAGTCAGGGTTGCCGCAACAGTGAGGGTTGGGCTAGGTCAAAGCCAGGAGCCGGGAACTCCATCTGGGTGTCCCAAATGGATCGCAGGGGTCCAAGAACTTGGGCCATCTTGTATTGCTTTCCCAGGCCATAGCAGAGAGCTGAATCGGAAGTGGAGCAGCCGGGACTGGAACCGGTGCCCATATGGGATGCCGGCAATGCAGGTGGTGGCTTTACCTGCTACGTCACAGCACAGGCCCATGTAGAGAATCTTATGAAGTCATTTGGCCCACTTTACAGATGAGAAAACTGAGACTTAGAAAGAACCAGAAATCCACACATCTAGTAAGTGGAAAGACTGGGATTCGGACCCACATTTCTCTTCGTTTTGGTTCTCTTAAGTGCCTATCATAAACTCTTAAGCAAAAAAAGCTAGATACCAAATTGTATGCCTACCACAATTACAATGTATAAAAATAAGTATTTATAAGAAAAAAAGCAGAGAGAAATAAAAAGCAAAAGCAGTTATGCCCATTTGGTTCATCTGTGGGGGTACTTAAATTTTCTTTCTTTTGTAAGCTATTTTAATCTTATCATGTTATTCTTGCAATTGAAACTTTAAAAATATATTTATACTCAACCTTTGGGCTAAATTTGGTGTTCCCCTGGGGTGGCTGCCAGGAGCTGCCTCTCCATTTCTGCAGCACTCATGTCTGGGAAAAATTTTTTTCTTTGCTTGGGCTCTGGCTGCCACCCTTAAAAGGAATAGGGTTAGCAGGAGGCGCCCAACGCGGGGCGGGGCTGCCGACCGTGGCTGCGGCCTCTGGAAATGGCCAAGTGTTGGAGGCATGGCCGCCCTGCGGAGCTCTCACATACCTTTATTGTGGTGAGTGGGGACAGCACCTGTAGAATACCCTTAAGATTTCAGCAAAGTAGGCCGGCGCCGTGGCTCAACAGGCTAATCCTCAGCCTTGCGGCGCCGGTACACCGGGTTCTAGTCCCGGTCGGGGCACCGGATTCTGTCCCGGTTGCCCCTCTTCCAGGCCAGCCCTCTGCTGTGGCCCAGGAGTGCAGTGGAGGATGGCCCAGGTGCTTGGGCCCTGCACCCCATGGGAGACCAGGAAAAGCACCTGGCTCCTGGCTCCTGCCATCGGATGAGCGTGGTGCACCGGCCACAGCGCGCCATCCGCGGCAGCCATTGGAGGGTGAACCAATGGCAAAGGAAGACCTTTCTCTCTGTCTCTCTCTCTCTCACTGTCTACTCTGCCTGTAAAAAAAAAAAAAAAAAAAGGAAAGAAATACTTGCTGCATGAATGGAAAGGCTGGGAAATCTGGCTAGAATAAACTGCTATTATCATTATTCCCATTTCAGAAGCTGATACAACAAAGTGGTTTTTCCCAAGGCCTCAGAGCTAGTTAGTGAGAGAACCAGAGACGGTCCCCAGCGTGGTGCTCTGTCCCACTTCAGGTGCGGCTTTAATGAGATTCTCTCTGCTTCTTCTGTCTTGGTGGGCCAGGGAGGCCGGCGTTTGTAGATGAGGATAGATGGCAGCCTGCTGTGTGATCCCCTGCGCACTTCCTCATGCTGCAGGGGCAGGGTTAAATGACAGGAATAGTTTTAACCTGCAAGTGTCTTGGAGAGACAGATTGTGATTTTGATGCAAGACCCTGTTATAGAACTGAATCAAACACACTGAGCTTCCAGAGAGCCTGTCCTGTGGGCATGATGGACCAAGGCTAGCACCCTGAGCACCTCAGGGCTCTGCTGGAAGGTTGTTGGAAAGGCATTTACCAATTCTATAGCAAGAGGGTGGACTGAGGGGCCGGTGCTGTGGCATAGTGGGTAGAGCTGCTACCTGCAGGGCTGGCATCCCATATGGGCACCAGTTCAAGTCCTGCCCACTCCACTTCCAATCCAGTTCTCTTCTATGGCCTGGGAAAGCAGCAGAAGATGGCCCAAGTGCTTGGGCCCCTGCACCCGTGTGAGAGATCTGGAAGAAGCTCCTGGCTCCTGGCTTTGGATCGGCCCAGCTCTGGCCATTGTGGCCATTTGAGGAGTGAACCGCCGGATGGAAGATTCTCTCTCTCTCTCTCTCTCTCTCTCTCTCTCTCTCCCTCTCTGTAACTCTGCCTTTTAAATAAACAAATAAATCTTAAAAAAAAAAAAAAAGAGGGTGGATTGAGAGCAGGTTGAGCCTCGTACTTTCATTCCACACCACATGTGGAATCTATTAAAATGTAGAGAAAGAGAGACATCTTCACGAACCGGAAATGTTGGTGTTACCCTAAAAAAATGGAGAAAAGAACGTATATGAAGGGAACCCATGATCTCAGGCAGGGGCTGGGGCCTCATGGTTCTTGGAAGGCAAAAACACATAATCGGCATCAAGGCCACAATTTCAACTCCCAAGCAAAGACAGCTGCTCTAGGTGGGAGTCCCGTTATTGGCAAAGATCCTGCATTAGAATCCCCGAGTGAGCTGATGCCAAAGAAAGGAGAAGCAGGAATAGCTCTGTCCTCTCTCCTGGAACTGCATGCAGAAACAAGGCACCACCCATGACTACGGAAGAAAAGTCACCTTCAGGCATAACCCTCAGGCATAACCTTGGTGATGAGCTCGGAGCTCAGCACTGTTCTGTTTTGGCAGAATCTGAGTCTGGAGCTAATGAAAGACCTGCTTTGTGCTCTGTAGGAAAACTGCAATGCAGCGCAGGAGGTCGCTGTGGTCCAGGGGCTTTTGGGATAAATTGTCATGGAATGGGGTAATGAAAAGTAGGTGGTGTGACAGTCACAATTATGTGAATATTCTTACAGCTATTGACTTATGCGTTTTAAATGGATAAATTGTGTGGTGTATGCATTGCACGACTAGGCTGTGTAAACAGTTTCGTGGAACATAAGCTCACAATTCTTCATGCAATATTTGAGGAAACCCAGTGCTGGGAATCAGCTATCTGCCGCAAACTGGAAGAATCCCATCTGAGAAATCAGAGATAGCACAGTAATGTGAAAAAAGACTTTAAAATATGGACGTTCAGGGGCCAGCACTGTGGCATAGCCCATACAGCTGCTGTCTGCAGTGCCGGCATCCCATATGGGCACCAGTTCTAGTCCCAGCTGCTCCACTTCTGATCCAGCTCCCTGCTAACGCTCCTGGAAAAGCAGCAGAGGACGGCCCAGGTCCTTGGACCCCTACACCCTCATGGGAGACCCAGATGAAGCTCCTGGCTCCTGACTTCTGCCCAGCCCAGCCCTGGACATTGTGGCCATTTGGGAGAGTGAACCAATAGATAGAAGATCTCTCTTTCTGCCTCAGCCTCTCCTTCTCTGTAACTTTGACTTTCAAATAAATAAATCTTTTTAAAAACTATTTACATAATATACATTCAAAATTCTTAAAGGAATGAAGGGTGCAGTACCATCTACAAACAAAAAGCAATATTTGTATGGGGCCAGTATTGTGGTATATCGGGTTTAGCCACTTCCTGTGATGTCAGCATCCCATATGAGAACCAGTTCCAGTACAGGCTGCTGCACTTCCCATCCACCTCCCTACAAATGTGCCTGGGAAAGCAGTGAGGGATAGTCCAACTACTTGGTTCCCTGCCATCCACATGGGAGACCTGGACGGAGTTCCAGGCTCTTGGCTTTGACTTGCCCAAGCCCCAGGTGTCGTGGCCATTTGGAGAGTGAACCAATGGATGGAAGGTCCTTCTCTTTCCCTCTGTACCTCTGCCTTTTAAGTAAATAAGTAAACCTTTAAAAGAAATTTATAAAGCACAAACATATCACATGTATCTTAAAAGTTAAAAATATAGCATTAAAATAAACAATACTCAAAATTATAGATTGTACAGAGCTGAAGAGAGAATTGGTGGATTAGGAGCTGTATCTGATGAAATGTCTTAGAATTTCAGCACAATGAATTAAAGGTAGAAAATCCGAAAGGGAAAATGAAAGACAGGGAGTGCTCCGCTACAGCCAAACAAGAGTTTCCTGAAGAGCGGGGAAAGACATAGTAATTGAAGGTAGAATGATAGAAATATTTCTAGAACTGAAGAAAAAATAAGTATTTTGTTTATAATCAGATATTTGGCATTTGCAGGAAGCTCATCAAATGCTGAATATGATGAATTTCCGAGCTCCACATTATAGAGAAACTTCAAAACAAAAATTGATGAAATTTCCTAAAAGTTACGGAAGAGGCAGATCAGCTACAGAAGAACTATAGCAAATTTCTCATTGGAGTCCAAAGACTGAGGGGGATGGAGGCGCTGGACTATATTGATCATGTGCAATCCCACCCTCTGACTGTGTCCCCAAAGGTACTCTCTCTCCCACAACATTGAGAGAGCTGTGCCTGTGGAACTAAAATCAAGTGTGGTTCTAGAGAGCTGATGTGATTCTGCAGCAAGATGGAGATTTCTGTTTTTCCTGGTGAAAGCTACTTGACTTTGGTGTTCTTTCCTTATGGTTATGGAAGTAAAATAATTTTCCAGATGAATAGTTGCATAACAGGTGCCAGATTGTGTGTTGATTTAGTCTGTGAAAAAGATCACGTTTGGAACAGAAGCTTCAAATAGAGCCTCCACGTGATCTTATCTGTGATTCAGCCCACTCCCCTGCTGGGACCTATCTGTCTTCTACATAAAACAAATAGGGATGTAGCGGGGTCACCCTCCTTGCCTCATCCAAGGCTTTGATGGTGGTTCTAGTCACTGAGCTCCACCATGAATTGGGCATTGTTTGGCTTTGATGGTGGTTCTAATCTCTGCAGCTCCACCATGAATTGGGCATTGCTTCGGCCCACCGTATTGGCAGAGTAGCTATGAGGATTCTACTTTCTTCCTACCATGATAGCCCTCTCTCCACAGATCAGGGAGAAACATGAAGATTCTGTTAGTTTTTAGAGTAATCTTATTCCCAATTTGTGGCGGGGGGGAGGGGTGGGGTGGAAACCACAAGGCACGTGTGTGGGATTTACTGAGACCACTGTAATGTGGGCTTAGCTCCAAAGTCTATTTATTTCCTTCCTGCAATCTTGCTCCTGCAGGAAACTTGAGATAAAGCCACTTACCTTGAGAGAGAGAGAGAGAGAGAAGTCTCTGTGACATGGTGCCCCTTTCCCAAAGCCCCTTCTCTGACAGGTGTGTTACAGTAGTGTTTTCAGTCCTCAAGGCTTAGTTCAGAGCCATTGCTCAATAATCTCAGGAGGGGCTGGCGCTATGGCATAGCAGGTAAAGCTGCCACCTGCAGCACTGGCATCCCATATGGGTGCCAGTTCGAGTCCCGGCTGCTCCACTTCCATTCCAGCTCTCTGCTATGGCCTGGGAAAGCAGTGGAAGATGGCCCAAGTGCTTGGGCCCCTGCACCCGCATGGGAGACCTGGAAGAAGCTCCTGGCTCTTGGCTTTGGACCGGCACAGCTCTGGCCGTTGCAGCCAACTGGGGAGTGAACCAGCGGGTGGAAGACCCCCCCCCCTTCTCTCTCTGTTTGACTCTGACTTTCAAATAAATAAATAAATATTAAAAAGTAATCTCAGGAAAGGTCCATAGAGTTTCCCTCTCCCAGTGCAAAGCCACTTGGGAAATGGCTGTAGGAAGACCTCCGTGGAGGACAGAAGGAGGATCTATAGCACAGAGTGTGACGACATTCGGAGTTCTTTCTCCAGAGTTCTCGGCCTTCCTTTCACTCAATGAGCTCTGTGCCTTTGCATCATTGCTGGTCTGGACTCGTCCACTGCGGTGATTCAAGCCAGGCTTCTATTTACCAGACCTAGCTAGAGCTTCCCCACTTACACAGGTCAAGAGGAAATGTGTTGAGTTCCTAAACTGTGGCCGGGAACCATAATCAGCTTAACACACTCATGGTTCCCGTGAGTCCAGCTTGCTGATGACCACTCTGGCCGTGATGTCCTTTGTGGAAGCCACGCCCACTCTGCTTCTGGTGGCTAACTATTGCTATTTGGCCTCTCCCACACAAAGATCTATAATTTACCTATGAGACCAGGGAGCCCGTTCCCACTTCAGCATCTCCCTCCTGTAGACTCAGTCCAAAAGAACCTGGTCCAGTTGGATCTGCACAGCCCGTTGGCACCGGCAGCAAGCAGACTCCTGCTACAGCCCTGAGTGGCTGGAGGGAAGGGAAATCCTTCCATTGTGCAGGGCTTTGTGTGATGCTTGTCATGGTACACTTTGGAAGGAGCATGGACCTGAGATTTGGATCTAAGCCAACTCATGGACAATGGCTAATGGTTGGGACAAATAATCAGAGATTTGAAAAAAATAAGATTGAGAGGTTGTGACAAGGAGTTTTGGGGAGAAAATATCTGAAAAGACTAATAATGGGTCCAGAATGTGAAGATATATTTGTTCCATGGGAATGTTTTCCTGAAGGTGTCCACAGTGCAGGAAGCTCTCAGTCTACAAAATGTCTTGCCCTGTGGATGTCAATCAACCTCTTTCCCACTCACTCTAGTATTATTCTCAGTGGAGTTATAAATCTCCCTATGGTGGCAAATAACTTTACGGTTACATTCAACCACGTGAACTTCCCACTGCAGAGGCTGGCCTGGCTGAGTATCCGATTTTCTGGAAGCAGTGACTGACCTTGAACCATCAATGTGATTCAAACGTCATGGCTTAGTGGTGCGGCACTTGCCTGGAAGGCTGATTATGTTAGATCCTTTATCAGGCAAGGAAAAGCAGTGTGGTTCTTATTGGAGTAGTTTCTTATCTGAATATGGATTTGCCTTCTCTGCTCTATCAGGAACATCACTTATGAATTTTATGAACGCCTGATTCACTGTCATGGAATCATACATGCAATTGTTTCTAGTACTATAGTAATGCCAGTTTCTGTAACCAAAAGGAAAAAAAAAACTCCTGTAACTCCATCATGAAAACTCATTTCTCATTCATTTAATTGTCCAGTGTACATGGTTCTGACTGACAGAGACAGTATTCTTTCATGTAGTGTTTAGGGACCATGTTACAGCTCCACTACTCCCTAGAAACTCCGAGTGCTCAACAATCAGATGGCAGTCAGGAGAGTAGATAAGGTAATTCTCATCAGCTTCTTAAAAATCCCAGCCTGGAAGTGACACATTTTAGTTCTACTCATATTCCAGTGGTGATGGCTAGTTACGTAGATCCAAGAGATGCTGGGAAACACAGTCGTCCCCAATGCCAATTCTATAATAATGAACATATGGTGGACAGCTAAGCATTTAGGTCTAGCATGCTCAGTGTACCAGGCAGGTAGGCTGGTCACCAAGTGTCAAAGCACACCTTTCTTCCCACATTTACACACTTGGAATACAAACACACATCATCGCCCGAAGTCCAGCTTGGAGTCCAGGCTCTCTCGGGAGCAGGCAGTTCTCTCCAACAAGTCTGGATGGCTCTCCTTGTAGTCCAGGAGCTGATGAACTCAAAGGAAAGTATGTGCCCCCCACCGACCATTACACAAAGTACAACACAGATGCAGGGACCCAGGACGCAGGGAAGAACATCCTCAGTAAAGCTCTCTTTCAGAAGGGTTGAGTGGGAGCCACAGAGCAGTCGCTGTGCACAGCAGTGATGGGATCTTGCAGGGTAAGCACAGTAAAGGCAGCCTTGAGGGGAACATTAGACCTTCATTCTCATCTCTGGAGGAATTCCCTTGTCCATCGTTCTCTGGTACCTGGCTCCACTGTGGAAGTTTCTCCCATGTCCATTTACTTGCATGGCCTCATCTGAAAAGAGCATTGTTGAGCCAGCTATCCTTGAGACTGGAAGGCATGCACAGCCTCCTGCCGTTAGGTGAAAACTGGGGAGCCTGAGAGCTGTTTTATATTATATTTTTTAGACCAGGACCACGATTTCTCAGCCAACACAATTATCTCAAAAACAGAAGGCTTCCAATCTGTTTGCTTCCAGTCAATTCTGTATGCCAGTAGCCCCAAAGTCCTTCCTACACTTCACTTTTAGTATTGTTTCGTTTCTTTGTCTCTTCACCATCATCTCTATCTCAGCTCACTGGAGGCTGTCCCAAGGCCATTTGAGGTCACAGCTTGTGTGTGAAGAGGCTCCTTTTCATAACCCAAGTCCTCCTTTAAAACTGTGAAATCTTAATGGACATTTGTTACACAAGTACATTCTGCATCTCAACTCCCAGCTTCTGAGGCCCAGACAATTGAACTTTCCCAAGCTTAGGAGGTTCTTCATTTATTTACTGCCCCATTGCTTTCAGTTTCCACTGTCTCACAGCTCACCAAACCCAAATGCTCTCATTCATTTCATTACAGCTAGTGATGTTTTAGGGTCTAGTGAGGTTCTAGCCATTCATACAGGTTGGCACTTTGGAAAACTGCGTGGTTGGCACCTGCTCCACTCATGGAGTGAATGAACATGTTGCATGCCTCAAGACTGGGAAGAACAGGGAACATGCAATGGGCTGAGTGTGGAGTGAGGCAAAGCGGGGCTTGGCTTCTAGGTGCAATCAGAATGGCACAGCTCCACCATCGGTCATCAGTGAAGAAAGAGAGCTTTATAAACTGCTACCAGCCCTCTGGGTAAGTAGCCATACTTCCTTTTGGTCAAGAAAGAGAAAGTTGGGCTATCCCTGCAGAGATGTGAGAAAGATAGAATGATGGCAATTCTAGGTGCTTCTTTCTGCTGGGGTAAATTCTTAGGCCTGATCCCAGTTTTATCATAGCTTCTTAGCTGAGACTAGAGCAAGGTTGGGTGGTAGCTAAATCTGGCTAAAAGTAAATCCTGGAACTGACACTGTTTTTCGGGAGCAGGTGCTTTAGGGAAATAGAGTTAGGTTTCTGAGAACAAAGAGGACTTCACAAGACAGTGCAAAGGGGCGCTGGGCGCATCCGCCGCACTGCAGCCCTGCAAGTTGACTTCCTGTCCTAAATCCCCTGACAGAGGCTGACCAAGCCTTCCATTTCAATCCCACCCCTAATACCACCGCATGCCACACTCGCATCGCGGCTCTCCTGGGTTGCTGGTTGGTTCACCACCTCTTGCCCAATATAGACTCATAAAGCCACCACCTTTTGGTGCTGGGATTATGGAGCTTCTCAAAATAAGTAGTGCTGAACAACTGCTGTACCCAGAAACAGACCGAGTGGACATTCCAAGGCCCTGCAACAAGGTTCTTTTTCCTTGGTGTTTAAGCTCCTGCCCCATCCCCCTGCAGATGCCTGGCCAGGAAGCAAATAGAAAGGACAAGTCTTTCCAACCCCTTGTGTCCATTTTAGCATCCAACAGAAGGTAGTTGAAGAGATCAGTGAGTCTAAAGCCCCTCTGTAGTAGAGAAAGTCTCCACATATGAGGGATCTCCAAAAAGTTCAAGGAAAATGTGTATTGTGAAAAAACTGTACGTAGATTTCCAAAATTTTTACACCAAAACAATCCTATCTTTTAATACTACTTTCCCACAAGCTTTCTGAAGTGATCAGTTCAGATATAGAACCTGCCAAACTGAGCAGTCCTGATTCATTTGTGGGGCAGGGAGCGGTGCTGGGCAGAGTTATACCCACCTTGTTCCCTCTCTGCCTTGCTCCTGTGGATCTGGATGAGCTGGAGGATCCCCTTGTGTCATGGCTCAGGTTGCCTGGTGTGAGGCCCACAGAGCCCAGGCAGGATGGGGCCCAGGGAACAGAGCCAGGACCTGGAACTGTGTAGGGGGCAGATCTTGCCTCATGTCGGTACTGCAGGAGGGAAGCTGGGCAAGCTGAGCCTGCAGGTGCGTGTGTGCAGGGCAGGGTGGAGGGGGATGTCAGGGAGTCTTACCTGAGAGGAGCCAGGCCTTTAGAGCCAGGAACTTAGGCAGAGCCCCCGGGCAGTTCACGCTGAATGTGACAGTGCTAGCACTTGCATATAATGGTGGAGAGGAAGCCAGGCAGGATCACTGAAGGTCAGAACCGGATGCCTGGACCAGATGCAGTAGGGGTACCACTGTAACTTCTCCCGAAAGAGCTCCCTAAAGAGTAATGACGGGGCCAGCACTGTGGCACAGTACATTATGCATCTGCCTGTGGCGCCGGCATCCCCTATCGGTGCCAGTTCAAGTCCTGGCTGTTCCACTTCTGACCCAGCTCCCTGTTGATGGCCTGGGGAATCAATAGAAGGTGGCCCAAGTGCTTGGGCTCCTACACCCACGTGGGAGACCCAGAAGAAGCTCTTGGATCCTGGTTTCAGATCAGCCCAGCTCCAACCATTGCAGCCACCTGGGGAGTGAACCAGCAATGGAAGACCTCTCTCTCTCTCTCCCTATCTCTCTGCCTCTGTGTAACGTTGCCTTTCAAATAAAGGAGAGGGTGCAGCTCCACCCTCTCCCCTCTCTGGCTGACCCAGGCTGCATGCTTCATCTCTCTGCTTCTTCTTTGCCTTCTCTCAGAGCTCTCTGGTGAAGGACTTGAAGGCCTTTCGAAATCTCATGCCTTTCAAAAAACCCCAAGTCCTCTTTTTGAAATTGCCTCTCAAGGCGCCACATTTGTATATCATGTATCTACTCTAGCACTTATCTGTCTCATGTCAGAGTTATTTATAAATGTCTCTTTCTACCATTATGTTGTGTGCTCTTAGAAAGCAAAAAACAGAGTTCATAAACGAAATGCGTGACAAATTTCTTGTATTGTTAGCAGAGTTTATAAACTTTTTTTCGAATAGTTCTATAAATAAGAGCAGCCATCCTGAGCGCAGGACGTGTTGTTCTTTGCAGACCACACAATTCTGACTCCTTGTTCTATGGCAGGTGAGGTCAGCGCTAGATAAGAGCCCAGAGTAGTCCAAGAATCTCTCCCACCCCCGCCCCCCAAGCCCAGTGTTGTGTCTACCAGTGGAGCCAGGCTGGCGATTTAGGGAAGGGCATGGCGTCAATAGCAAAACACCAGGACGTGATCCACAGGCTGCGCTAGTCCCTTGCCTCCTCATCTGGATCCATCATCAGAGACTGACGTGCTGCTTAGTCTAGGAAGACTCCGGAGGAGCACAAGCACTTGACCTTGCAGGCAGATGGCTACTGAAGAGTCAAAGTAGCCATCTCCTACAGAGCTGTGGTGCGCCTTTGTGCTGGCTCTGGCCCAGACTGTGGGCGATGCAACCCTGAAGGGTTACAGAGGGAGGTTAGTAGAAGTCAGGCCCGTCTCAACGCACGGATTGTGCTCCTGCAGCAGTTGACTGAGACATAAAAAGTGTTTGCTTCAGAGAAACCTATGACTGGCAGGGCGAGGCTCCCAGACTACCCACTCCTACTGGACCCAGCTACAGTTCCTTAACCCTACAGAACTCCAGCAGCCTGTACAATCTGATTCCAACAGAAAAAGTCATTCTGCATTCAGTCGAGAGGCCTCGCCCTCCAAGTACAGCCGCACAGCCCCGTCCTCAGGCTTGCACAGGGCTACTGTAGTGGCCTTCCTTGTGTGTCAGTGGCAGGGAGGAAGAGTCTCTGAGATGTCTAGTGTTCGGAGCAGGTGCCTCGGTGTCTGCAGTGGTGAGGGGGAGGGGAGTTCGAGTGTCTCCTTCCCTGATGTGAGTCCTGGGTGGGAACAGCCATTTGTGTGCGAGGGATGCTTGCTGAGCGTGGTTTAGAAGCCAAGAAGGACCTATCCTGAATTAGGTGGGCTGGAGCATGGCAGAGCTGAGGAGGTCATTCAAGGTCAGCAAAACCCAACCCCCACATTTTGTAGAAGAGGAGACCGACACTAAAGATGTTAAGTGGCTTGCCTATGTGACACAGAACTCCTGCCACAGCCGGGCCGTGGCCCAGAGCCTCTGTTGGAGCAGGTTACTCCTTCTGAGGCCAGTTTCTCCATCTGCGAGGCGGGAGTGGCCTTGCCTCCCACACTGCCAGGGCCTGGGGCGGGTCGGATCAGGCTGTGCTCTTGCAACCTTCATCAACAGCAAGACGCCATGCACATGGAAGCAGCTTCATTTCCTCTGCTCCGACTGCCTCCATCTCTCTTCAGATTTAGCAGTCAGTGAGGTGACCCAGGAGCCGGGACATGTGATGATGGAGTAACCCCCAGTTAGCCTCAAATCCTACCGACCTACCAGCCAAACACGCTATGGGGCCTGATGACACTGGGCCCTTGTTTTTCCTCCCCTTTATCCCTAAAGCATAGATTCTTTCTCTCCTCCTCCCACTCCTCCTCTTTCTGGATAGGCAGAGAACCCATACTTACTCTTCCTGCCCAAGGAATGGGCCCCCCTCCAGGGAAGCTTCAAAGAGGATGTGTGGATGTAGGGGACCCACAGAGAGTACATCCCGGTGCCGTCTGGGTGGCGCTGTGGGCCCTGGGGCCTTCCCCGGCAGGAGGCTGTACCAAGCAAGGCATTTCCAGCAGGAGCTCCTGATGAGACAAGCTGCTCCCCGCACAGGGCCCCCTTTGCCCTCCTGAAAACGCTGGGTTAGGTGGCTGCTCGTGCTCCATCCTCCGCGCCTGTCTGTGGATATTCTTGCACCCCGTGGCATAGTGTGTTCTAATTACTTGCCGTCGGCGGGTTACTTGTTTGCAATTGCTTGGTGCCGCTTTTAGAAGTCTCCCATCAACTGTCACTCTTCCGTTTTGGTGTTCGGCTAGCTGGTGTGCAAGTGGCTTAGAAAGAACGCCTTGCTCAGTTCTGATGGGTTGATTTTCCTCCTTGCAGTCCAGTTGCCTACAACCTCTCTGTGCACAGCACATTGACAATATTGCAGGTAATAGGGTCTGGCGCTGTGGTGTAGTGGGTAAAGCCTCCGCCTTCAATACCTGTATCCGATATGGGGACCAGTTTGAGTCCTGGCTGCTCCACTTCTGAACCAGTTCTCTGCTATGGCCTGGGAAAGCAGTAGAAGATGGCCCAACTGCTTGGGTCCCTGCACCTGCATGGGAGACAAGGAAGAAGCTCCTGGCTCCTAGCTTTCGATAGGCTCAGCTCCAGTCATTGAGGCCATTTGGGGAGTGAACCAGCAGATGGAAGACCTCTTCTCTCTGCCTCTCTGTAACTCTGACTTTCCAAATAAACGAATAAATCTTTTTTTTTTTTAAAGATTGCAGATAATGGCCACCTCCCTGAGAGTAAAGTGCTGTGTTGATTGTGTGATTCGTTACACAAGCATCAAAGAGCTACAACTGAAAATCCTAAAGAGAGCAAACATTCAAGGAGCAATGAAAGTGTTGGGGCTGGTGCTGGGCTGGTCGCTTGGATGATCTCTCAGATAATCCTCACAACAGCCCTCTGAGGTCCGTTGACTGCAACTGTCATGAACCTAGTAATGGCACGGAGCTGGTGTTGGTCCCAATAAGGCTTTTAATTATGCAGCAGGGAAATCACATGTTTTAATTTGCATAACACAATACACTGGATAAACCAGCCACCCACCCAAGGTTCCCCAGGTACCTCCATGCTCCACAACCTGTCTTAGCCACAGAGGGCAGAGCTGCCCAGGGTCCGCAGGGGTGGTGCCTCTGAGCCGGAAAGCGCGGGTCTTCAAGGGCGATCAGAGTCCCAGCGTCTGGCCGCTGGTTCAGCTCCAAAGGGGCGGAGTCTCGGCTCAGGGAGAACAGTGCCTCGTTGCCCAGTGAGAGCAGGGCTGGCTGGGAGAGCTCTCTCGCAGGGAGAGCTGAACGCGGTGGGTTGACCCCGAGCTTCTGCTCAGCCGCACTGGGAAGAACCTGTTCAGAGTCCCCAGTGGCCTCCTCAGTCTGTGTTTTTATATATTTTTGGACAGTGAGTGTGGGGTTGACAAGGTCCTGAGGAGGGTGCGCTCAGGCCATGGGAGGTTCTTACCAAGTCCATGCAGATCTGTGGTCAGCTTGGCTCTTGCTTATTTTTGTTACTATATGGCGAAGTTGTTGCATTTTTGCTCCATACAGTAACTATTTGCGCTTTACAAAGGCCGACCCTGAGGGTTAGGCTTGCTACGTGACTTGCCCAGGGCCCCACAGCTAGCGAGTGAGGAGAGAACCTGGGATCTGTACTGTTCATTTGGGTCCCTGGGTTTGGTATATGAAATTCCCAACGTGCACTTACTTGCATTGTATATGAAAAGTGCTCTTGGTGGGTAAAAACCCGGTGGCGAGCTCTTGTTCCAGGCCAGGGGGTCGTTTACTACGACCTGACATGAGCGCTGTGTCCAGGGAGGGCCTGGCACCTAGCAGGCCGTACATAAGTCAACGCCTTCTGTAGGGTGACGACTGCTGGACCCCCATGCAGAGTCACATCACTCTGAACGACAACAAGAAATTATGGGATGGTTCCAGGGACACCGTCCGGCCCCAGTCACCCCTGCCTCCAGCCATGAGCTTGCGCTGTATGAGCTGCTCTGGAACACAGTGCCCGAGCCAGCCCTGGACGTCACAGCGCATGTGACAAGACTGATGCAAACCCTCGCCACTCCCTTCCTCACCCTGTTATGTGGCCAATTCCCATCTCCCTCAGCTCCTCTGAGAGCCACAACGTGGGGTCTTTTGTTGGCACACTCGGCGAGGAGGGAACATTCCGGGTTGGGCCATGGCAGCCTCCTTGTCACCACAAGTACTGCTGGGCCCGGGCCTGGCCAGCCACACTCCGACAGCAGCTGCTTCAGCAGCCACACCCTCAGCCCCGCTTCCCGGACTCCAGCGGCTGTCCCCAGTGCCCCCTGGCGTGCTGGTAGAGCTGACAGCTCAGACTGAAAGTGGCTGAAAACGGACTGAGCCAGGGCTTAGAGGGTGGGTCGTCCTCAGCCCCACCCTCAGTCGGCTGCTGTGTCTGTCCAGTATTCAGAAGGCGTCCTGCCTGCTTGTGGCCCGCAGGGAAAGGACAGCCCACAGGTGGCACAGGCAGCCCAGGCGGCCCAGGCAGCGTGCCAGCCTCCCGACTGCCCCGTAGGAAGTCCTCGGAGCAGGATCTCTCTGGACACCTGCTGCCCACACACAGCTGAGCCCAGGAGGTCAAAGTCTCCTGTCACACAGACTATCGTCACATGGTCGTCACGTAGCTTCTGCCAAGCTTTGAGTCTCATTAAATATTAAGCCACAAAAGCTCACTTTCTGTTCTCTAACAGGGGACATTATGATAAAAAAAATCTAGAAAGAATCTTGCCAATTATCAAACGCGGGACTTTCACTTCAAAGTGCAGCTGCCTGCCTCTGTCCGCTGCTGTCTTACAAGGTGGTGGTGCAATCTACAGTCAGGGCTGACGGTGTCTAAGGAAACCTTATCTGTAACCTTTGATCCCCCCTCTAAACAATTTTATCTCTAACCTTTGATCCCTGGCCCAGAAAGGGACAAAAGGCAGTGAGCCCGCAGCTCTGACCTCCTCTGAGTTCACAGCTCAGGTCTTGCAACTCAGATCCACTCCATGTGACCCGTGTCTGGAGACTGAACTCAAAGGACAGGCAGTAAAAATCCAGGAGGAGGGACCTAAGAAGAGAGGCAGAAGGACAGAAAGGGGACGACAGGGGAAAATAAAATAAAACTTGAAAATGTTCCTGAACAAACCAATGATCGGGGGAAGCCTTGAACTGAGGAGTGAGATCAACTCAGTTTGCTGCACCTGAGGCCCAACAGAAACATTTCAATAGCAAATGAATAAATAAAGGGGCGTCTTTCAGAATGAGATTCTGGGAGCGTGTTCTGGACTGAGATGAAAAGATGGTACTGCCTACAAACCAGACAGCCATCAGCCACTTTGGGAAAACTCGCCTGTGTTTACACTCAGTTCTGACTCAATAAATTTGCAAATACACCCCGTATGATTATATTACAAGGGAGAACACTAAAATCACTGTAGAAAATTCTACAATTTTTCCTCTGCTAAATACATAGAGATATAGTTTAAATAAAAGGCCAACAAAGAAAGAAAAACCAATGTGTTCCTGGCGCATAGAAAGTACTTAGTGAATATTTATTACATGAGTACACAAATTCAGCCATGAATATTTTGTGTACCGCGTGTACTATAGACACACACACTTAGTCATGCTTTATGGATATTTACTTGCCTTGTCTTTCTTACTCTTGAAATTTCATTTCCATTTTTAAAAAAAATTTAAAACTACCTGTTTGCAAGGCAGAAAGAGAGAGAGAGAGAGAATTCACATAGACACTGGTTCATTTCCCAAATGCCTTCAGGCCAAAGTCGGGAACCAGGAGTTTAATCTATTTCTCCCAGGTGGGTGGCAAGACCATAATCTCTTGAACCATCACCACTGCCCCCCAGGATCGACAGCAGCAGGAAGCTGGAGTCAGGAGCTGGAGCTGGGAATTGAACCAGATACCCCCATATGGGATGCAGGTGTCTCGACCGCTAGGCTAAATGCTTACTTCGCTTTTCCTTTCTTTATTTACATACCTCATGAAATCTTCCTTCTTCGTACATTTCTGGCTTTAGCTTTTTAATTGGCATCTGTTTTCACAAAATAATGTCCCAGGAACTTTATTTCTCAAGCTTCTCTTCTCAGTATATCTCTGTCTCATTTCCTTGCTTGTCTACACACACACACAGACACACACACATACTCCACTACCACTATCCTCTACAACTCCCTACCGACAGCTCAACATATAGCTTTTTATAAGAATTTAATAATTATCCATAAAACATTAGCACAGTTTTATTCATGTATTTATAGGCAGAGAGAGAGAGAGAGAGAGAGAGAGAGAGTGAGAGAGAGAGAAAGAGAAAGAGAAGCCCTCCATCTGCTGATTCACTCCCCAATTGGCCGCAACGGCTGGAGCTGAGCCTATCTGAAGCCAGGAGCCAGGAGCTTCTTCCATGTCTCCCATGCGGGTGCAGGGACCTAAGGACTTGGGCCATCTTCTACTGCTTTCCCAGGCCACAGCAGAGAGCTGGGTTGAAAGTGGAATAGCTGGGACTTGAACCGGCACCCATATTGGATGCCGGCACTTTAGGCCAGGGCGTTAACCCGCTGTGCCACAGCACTGGTCCCTATTGTAAACTTAATTAATCTTGGCTTTTCTATATATTTAACAAATCTAAAAGTCTTGAGGGCAGCATAGTTATTAATACATTAATAAATAGGTTTTATGGCATAAATTATTTGTATAAAATGAAAGAATTCATCATTTGTCTATTTGATGACTCTGTTCCTATGACAGACTGAAATGTGTTCAGTTTTTACAAATACTTTTATATCCTGTGTAAGTAAATATAGGTGTTTTATAGGAATTCTAAGATTATTTTCAAAAAGGAAAATAAAAAATACTTGTAAATAGAATTTTTTACCTGTATCTATCAATATCTAAAATAATAAGGCTGGATTGCTGAGTGTTTGTCCCTCTGGTGTCTGGATTGTCACCTGGGAGCCACACTCCACTGAGTCCTGGGGAAATCAATATTTGAAATAGCACGGTGCCTTATAACAGTACAAGAGTCATCTTAACCTGGCCCCAAATGGTCTCACCTTCATAGTTTCACCTTCTCCCCCTTCAAGTCCAGCTACCTCTGACGATAAGAGGTTCCAGCTTTGTCCATGCAGCTCTCTGTGCCTGGAATGCCTTCAGGAATTAGCGGCCCAGCGCCAATGTCATCTCTTCTGTGTGGTGGTTCCAATAACCCGAAACAAAATTAATTATTCTTTTCTTCTGGGTTGCTTGGTCTTCCTGTGACACTTTCCATCCAGGGTCTTCATCCCCTGTGTGGCTTCTGCTTTGCCTTCTGACCTCTTTCTGAGCAGGAGTATGGCTTACTTGGCACTATATCTTCACACCATGCAGGCTAGTGGTAATTATGTATTATGAGCAAATATTTTTAAGAAGCTTATTTAAATCATTTCTGTCCTCCTTCAGCTATCTTTGTATATATATAAATATATATGTGTATATATATATATATATATATATACACACACACACACACACATATAAAATGCATTCATGTGTGTGAAATACTCTGCTAACTAATGATGCCAGCAGGTGCACTTGAAGCAGACCCCGGTTCATGAAGCAGAAGCTGAGTGTGCCAACTCCTTTGTCAGGTCGGTAGAGCAGCCTTTAGCTCCCCGAGAACTTCTCTTTGATTCTCTCTCTTCTGCCCCAGTTCTCTTCTGTTTTCCCCCCGAGTGAGAATGAGAACAAAATCTCTCTGTAATGTACACTATTTGAAAAGGTTTATCTGCTAAATAAGATTTTGTAGAAATGCAGCTGAGCTTTCTCATGTATACTTCAGTCGCCCTCCAGCAACATCTAGCGCAGCTCCTGGCTCAGTTTTTTTTTTTTTTTTTTTAATAAATCAACATGTGGTTTTATCAATGCTAGAAAAATTCGCGGGAATTTCAGATACGGAAGATGGTAAAAAGAACTCATTATTAGGTTATCATTTGGGGGGAGGAGTACGTAAGTGGGATTGCGGCGATTACCATCATTACCAACAATCCACACAAGCTAGTGGGAGCCTTGACATGTGTACTATGATGAGCAAACTGATTTCATAAACTCAGCAAGGACAGACTTCACCTCAAGCCTAGTGCAAGGAACCCCGATTTTAAATTATTGTGTCAAAGAAGAGGAAGGTTGGCTGTACCGTCCTCAGAACCACAGTCAGCACCCACATGCCTCTTTCGGTCGGACTGGCTGCTTCCAGCCTGTTTCAGCTCACCACCAGCATAAGAGGTCTTAGATTTACAACATTTTGTAGTGGAAGGGACATGCTCTGGTCCAGAGTCTTGGATACTCAGGTTCACCCTAAGGAGCAGTGGGAGAACCAAGGCTATTTTCAATATTTTAAATGCCCGGGTAATTGCCAACTTACTAGGAATAATTTGACAAAGGCTTTGAGAAAGTCAGTCTTATTCATATTTGCTTTTAAAGTTTTGTAATTCTGTGTTACAAACGTTTCTTTCTCTTGCTAATGAGTCTTTGATTAATAAAGAATAGAAAATGTCTCTGTAATTCCTCAGTTGGGTATATGCCCAAAGGACATGAAACCAGCACCTCTTGAGATACGCGCGCCCGTGGTTGTTGCAGCATTATTCACAATATCAACGTGTGGAAGAAACTCAGCATCCACTGACGTGTAGATGTGTATGTGCGTAAGAATTATTCAGCCTTTGAAAGAAAACACTGCCGTGTACAACATCATGAACAGACCTTATGCTAAGTGAGACAGGTCAGACACAAAACAAAAATCTTGTATGATCTCATGTGCAGAATCTTTTTATAAAAAGTCAAATCAGTAGAGACAGAGATGGAGAGGAAGCAGGAGGAACTAGGTCAAAGGTTAAGTAGAAAGAGTCTGGATTTCTAACATACAGCATGAGGACTATGGTTAGTAGTATTGTATCTTAAAATTTGCTAAGAGGAGAGATTATAGGTATTGTTATCAGAAAAACTGGGGGAGAGTAGCTACAGAAGGTGATAGGTATGGTAACATTTGATGGTAGTAACCATTTCCCTAATGAGTATATATATATATATATATATATATATATATATATATATATAAAAACGTCAGGTTGTGTACCGTAAATACATGCAATACAAATGAATTAAGTACATCAAAAATGAATGGAAAAGTAATGCACTAAACTTCAGGGTTTTCTTGGGAGGATAAAATCTTTGAAAACATGAAGTTGTGCAAAGAGAAATAATAAAGAAGGCCTACAGTGGTGAAAAGTTTGTAAACTCCTGGCCTATGTAGCCTCTCACTTGATAACTATGAAAGCAAGCCAAGGAGCAGCGACTTTCCTGGGCCGCTTGTGGTAGTCAGGGTGAACCAGAGTCCTCTCTCCCAGGCTGGCGCTCCTAGGCTCCCGCACTGTGACATTCCCAGTTTCATTCCTTGAACCTGTATCTTGGTTCCCAATCTTCCTGACATCACTGGCTGGTGCACAGAGGCAGAGCACACCGTGTGCACAAGGAAGACCACCGCAGCTCCCCAGGAGCAAGAAGAGCCAGAGAGGAGCAATACCCATGGCTCCGACTGTGCTGAGAACTGTGGATGCCCAGGCGAAGGGCCGCAGGACAGAGGCTCAGGCAGACAGTGCAGGCGCCCATGGAGGTGGCTGGAGGAAAGCAGCCTGCACAGGAGTAACAGGGCATCTTCTGCTTCCTTCCTTACCAAAAGGACGTTAAGAAAGTCAGACACATCTCTTGGAGGTCGTGGGAGAGGAAACATGTGGCTTGGTAGAGACCCAGGAAAGCAAAGTTGCAGAAAGACCCAGCTGTGTAGGGGACACCCGTCCCTCTTTTTTTATTTTAAGATTTTATTTATTTATTTGAGAGGCAGAATTACAGAGAGAGGGAGAAACAGAGAGAGTTCGTTCAACCTCCAAATGGCTGCAACTGAGCCGATCTGAAGCCAGGAGCCAGGAGCTTCTTCTGGGTCTCCCACATGGGTGCAGGGGCCCAAGCACTGGGGCCATCTTCCACTGCTTTCCCAGGTGCATTAGCAGTAGCAGGGAGCTGGATTGGAAGAGGAGCATCTGGGACTTGAACCAGCACCAGTATGGGATGCCAGTGCTGCAGGCAGAGCTTGCCCTACGAGGCCAGAGCGCTGGCCCTGACGCGCTCGCCTCTTGAGACTTCCCTGGTCTCCTTAGTGGCTGCTGTTGCCTCTGGGGCTGCACTGAGTAGTGACACGTGCTAATATATAGTGTTCTGTCCCAATCAAACTCATTGCTGGAGTCACCCCAGAAGCAGTGGCAGGGAAATTCCTGCAAGGGATGTCCCCCAAATGTCCTGCTATGGAGTTGGTTGGGATTCCAAAAAAGGAGCACTGAGTGCCAGAGTGAAGGGTGCAAAGCACTTGGTAGGGGCGCTTAGGTGCAGGGGAGCTGCAATGTGTGTTCACCAAGGATGCTCTACTGAAGCACGTCAGCTTGGAGCGGGCCAGGTATGGAGTTTACACGAGGGCTTATGGAATCTGGCCAAGTTTTGCCTGGGGTTTTGGGCAGTAATCTCAGCACCCTTATCAGTGCCTGGGGATGTCCAAGGCCCCGGCTGGGGTTCAGGACTGCAAGGAAACATGCAGCTGGGTCCCGCAGCGATCAAGGCACTCTCTGCTTCTGGGTCAGGACAGAGAGAAAGCTGGGAACCTGCGAGACTCTAACACACTGCTTGCGCTACTCCAGCCAGTGTTTTAAATATGTATGTAAATGCACACTATCCTCACAGCAACTCTAGGAATAAGTCCTATTATTTTTTTTAAGATTTATTTATTTATTTGAATGTCAGAGAGAGAGAGAGAGAGAGAAAGAGAGAGAAAGAAAGGTCTTCCATCTGCTGGTTCACTCCCCAGATGACCGCAATGGCCAGAGCGATGCTGATCTGAAGTCAGGAGCCAAGAGTTTCCTCCTGGTCTCCCATGCAGGTGCAGGGGCCCAAGGACTTGGGATATCTTCCACTGCTTTCCCAGGCCACAGCAGGGAGCTGGATAGGAAGTGGAGCAGCCGGGACTTGAACCAGCACCCATATTGGATGCCAGCACTGCAGGTGGCGGCTTTACCCACTACACCACAGTACCGGCCTCAGTTACTAGATGGAGAAATGGGGAGAGGTTAAGAGATGAACCCATAGCCACACAACTACCAAGTGGCAGAGCTGGGATCCCGATTCCAGCCCTCCGGCTTGGATCTATGCCCTTGACCCTGAGGATGCACAATTCGTGCCTTCTACTGAAACGCTGCTTTCCCTCTCTGGCTCCAAGCGTGGGTTCCTGCTTTACTCATTCCAGCCGATCTTCTTGGCTGCGTGCCTCACACATGGTGTGTTCTCAGCAAATGTTTGTCCAACTGAACCAAAATCTTCCCCTTTTTCCTCAAGTCCTGCAGATTTCTAGGATTCTAGGACCCCCCCCACACACACCCTGCTGCCACAGATTTCTTCCCCCCCATTCCCACCCTAACCCCCACTCATCCAACATGCTTGTTTTAGTGAGCAGCATCCCCTCCTCAGGGGACTTCTCCTCCCTTTCCCCGCTCCTGAACCCCTGCAGGGCCTCCCATGTGACAGCGTCCTACACTTGGCAATCAGAGATATAGACGTATGCTAACATTAATACTTATGAGAAATTGCTGCTCTTGGTGGGATTTACTAATGCAAATGGAAAGAAATCCACCCATTCAGACAATTCACCAACTTTTTAGGCTCTGATTCATGGCAGGGTAGGACAGGACAAGACTCTTGGAGTCACCAAGTCCAATCTCCTCACTTTACAAAGGAAGAAGTTGAGTCCTGGGAAGGGAAGCGCTTGGGCCCAGGGAGTCCAGCCATTGGAAGCAGAGCCAGGTCTCTGAAAGCCATTGCTGGTGGGACATTACTGGTGGCTCTTCCCTTCAGAGATTGTATAGGGGAATCGCAGCGGAGTGGGGGCGGGGTCAAAAGACCTTCCCAACTCATTCCACGTAGGCAGCTCCCTACTTCATTGTCCTGCCCTGGGCACCCAGTGATGGCTCCTGGCCCTCAGGGCTAAAGGTGGGTAAGGAAGCCAAATACCTCAAGGGTCTCGACTCACATGTGCTTACAGTTTCAGTAAAAGTAGCATCAATTTTCTTCAAATTCGTTTTAAGATCTTTGAATTGATGGAATAGATCCAGAACAAGGCATTGATTTGTTTCAAGTCTTAGATTTTGGAAACATTCTGGTTCAATACAGATTTTTTTCCTAGCTAACCCTCTCTGTTGGTTGCCTATAAAATGCTATCATACTGTATGGATCCATTTCCCCCTTTTTATATATATTTCCTGACTGATCTTCTCCATTTTTATGACTTCAGCTTCTAACTTGACCCCTAAATCCTTATCTACTGTCAGCTCTCGCAATTGTACCTGGGTAATAGGACCTCAGCAATTTGCTTAATGAATAAATTTGTCAATGAATAAAATGATGGAGAAGGCCAGACATTCAGATTGCTATAGTTTGAAAGGATATGACTCCCAACTTTATTAGACATTTAAACCCTGAGGTCAAGTGCATGGTACTGAGGGTTGAAACTTAATCCAATTCTGGTGTCTGGGAGGTGGGCCCAATGGGAGATCTTTAGGTCACTGGGGCATGCCCTTAGAAGGCTGTTCCCGAGGGAGAACTGGTTGTAGGAGCCAACTTGGGCCTTGCTGCTGTCTCCCGGCTGGCTCGCCACGTGGTTGTCCCTTGGCAAGCACTTCTCAATTGCCATCCTCCAGCCTCACCAATGGGATCCATGTGACCCTAAACTGTGAACCCCAACACCGTGAGCCAAAATAAACTTCCTTTCTAGTAGTTTCTCTTCCATATTTGTTATAGAGATGAAAAGCTAATAAATTCATAGGTAGCTCATTTAAGAAGTTTGCTAAGGAAAGACAAACGCCAACCGCAGCTGATGGTTGGAAACAGAGCCAAATGGTAGAGGACTGCGGTTTTGTATGAGTGTCTGTTTTATTTGCAAGATGGCTAAGACCTGAGAAGAGCAGTCAGGAGAAAGAAGTTTTCAGAGTCTAGGAGAAGATGTTTCCAGGCCGCGGGGAGTGCCTGAGGGTGAAGGAGAAGCAGGGGCCTGGGGAGTAGTCAGGATGGGCCCGAGAGCACCTTGGAGGGATTAGCTATGGAAGCCCAAGAGGCAGAGCCCTCGCCTCACCAGTCTGGGCCCCTGACGCTGGCACTCGCCTCAGCTGAGTCTCACCTCCTCGCACACCAGCGTGTCTGTTACCACACAGCTGCTGGAACAGCCAGGACCCGACAGCAAGGGAACAGGTGCTGATTCTCAGGAATTTCTGAGCTCTGGTGGCAGCAGCGTCACTACCTAGATGTTAAAAATTCTTCTTGCGGGGCCAGTGCTGTGGCATAGCAGGTAAACCCAACATCTGCTGTCTCAGCATTCCCATTGGGCACCGGTTCATGTCCTGGCTGCTCCACTTCCGATCCAGCTCTCTGCTATGGCCTGAAAAAGCAGTAGAAGATGGTCCAAGTCCTTGGGCCCCTGCACCCACATGGAAGACCCAGAAGAAGCTCCTGGCTCCGGGCTTTGGATTGGCCCAGCTCTGGCAATTGCAGCCATTTGTGGAGTGAACCAGCCCATGGAAGATCTCTCTCTCTCTCTCTCTCTCTCTCTCTCTCTCTCTCTCTCTGCCTCTGCCTCTCTGTAACTCTGCCTTTCAAATAAATAAATAAATATTTTTAAAAATTAAAATAAAAAAGTGTTTTATTACATTAAAAAAATTCTTCTTAGGTGACAGTCAGAGCTGCCCTATGCACTGGGTTCTCTTACAGCCACACTGCTAACCCCAGCACTCTTCCTTGGACTTGCTCTTCCATGTATTATAATTCCCTTCTTAGCCTGAGGCCCGAGTCAGAAGACGCTGTGGGTGAGTACCTGTTTGCTTTATACCCGCTGGGCACAAAAACGGTCAAAGACAAGCTCTCACGTGTGTGAGGGTCAGTGGGGTGGTTCTAAGGAGGGAGAGTTTGCTTTCAGATCTGATCTCAATCGGGAAGCTACTCCACAAAGACACTACAGAGGTTGGGTCAGAAAACCAATACAGGTCACTGAATGTGCAGAGAAGTGGAAAGAGCTGGCTGGAGCTTCACCTCCTTGCATTTGAAGAGAGAGAATCTGCTTCAGAACAGTATTAGGGTGGGCAGACAGAATGTGGCCGAGCTTTGTATGCAGTTATTCATTTGACAAACACTTGAATTCTTGGTATATGCCAGCCCTGTGCTGAACGTTAAATAGAGAAGAGTCAATGAGATAGGCCCACATCCCTGCCCTCAAGGAGCCTAGGCCTAGCGTAGGAAGGCTGAACATGAACATTTTGGGCAAGTTTTTGGTGCAGTGGTAGACACCACTAGCAATGTCCACACTGCATATCAGAGTACCTGGATTAGAGTCCTGACTCGGCTCTCCATTTCAGCTTCCTGCTAATGCGCACCCTGGGAGGCAGCAGGGCAGCAATTCAAGAACCTGAGTCCCTGCCGCCCATGTGAGAGCCCCAGATTGGGTTCCCAGCTCTGACTTTGGCCTGGGCAAGCTCTGGTTGTTGCGGGAATTTGGGGAGTAAGCCAGCATCAGGTGGAAGATGTCTCTCTGCCTTTCAAATAAAACAAACAAATGAATTTTTAAAATAAATATTTTACATGAGTATGTTATATAGTATGTTAGGAGGTGATAGGTACTACAGAAAAAAATGTTGAGTGAAGGTGCCAGCTTCCAAGACGCTGTCCCCACCCTCACCCCCATGATCTTCACTTGCCAGAAACGCACCTTGTAGTTCCCCTACTCTGAATAGGGATGGCTTATGAGAGCCAAAGAATATTGCAGAAGTTGGGGCTGGCGCTGTGGCACAGCAGGCAAAGCATCCAATATGGGCGCCGGTTCGAGTCCCGGCTGCTCCACTTCTGATCCAGCTTTCTGCCATGGCCTGGGAAAAGCAGTAGAAGATGTCCCAAGTCCTTGGGCCCCTGCACCTGGCTGGGAGACCTGGAAGAAGCTCCTGGCTCCTGGCTTCGGATCAGCACAGCTCCAGCCTTTGTGGCCAATTGGGGAGTGACCCAGCGGATGCAGGACCTCTCTCTCTCTCTCTCTCTCTCTCTCTCTCTCTCTCTGCCTCTCCTTCTCTCTGTGTGTAACACTGACTTTCAAATAAATAAATAAATCTTTTTTTTTTTTAAAAGAATGCTGCAGACTGAGGGTGTGTGACCCACAGCTTCTTCCTGGTCTTCTTGAATTGCTTGTTCTGGGGGAAGCCTGCTGCTATATCGCGAAGTACACTCCAGCATCCCTTGGGAGAGGTCCCTGTAGGAAGGAACTGAGGCCTCCAGCCAATAGCCACGTGAATAAGCTGTTTCAGAAGCAGGTCCTCCAGCCCTTAGATGTCTGTGCCAGTCCCAACTGACCTGTGACTACAACTTGGTAGGAACCCCAACCCAGAATCACTCAGTCAAAGCACTCTAATTCTTAACCTACAGAGACTTCAAGATAATAAATGTCCATTGTTGTTGAGGATAATTGGTTATACAGTAATAGTTAATTAATACAAAGAGAACTGTGAGTGGTAGCAAGGTGAGGTTGGGGCTAAAATTTACAATAGGGTCGTCAGGGTAGGTCCCACTTAAAAGGTGACATTTGGGAAGAAATTTAAAAGAGATCTGAGAGGTAGGTATGCAAACATCTGGAGGAAGAGCATCCTAGACCCTCTGAGCCAGTGCAGAGCCTGCAGAGCGCGTGTGCGGAAGATTTGAGGAACAAAGGACAGCATGGTTGGATGGGAAAGAAGAGGAGAGAAACCAAAGGTAAAGCTGGAGAGGTAGTGAGAGGAAGGGTGGGGGCTAATCATGAGAGGTACGAAGTGACGGACTACTGGATTGAGCTCCATAGACGCCATTGCTGAACTTTGCCACAGTAGTTTCGCGAGCTGATGGAGATGAATGCTTGCTTGGGGTAGTTTACAAGATAACAGGAGAAAGGAATTGGAGGCAGCAACTCCTCTAAGGAGTTTTGCTATGCAGGGGATAAGAGAACAGGACATAGCTACAGAAGAAAGTGAGTTAAAAAAAATGTTAGGTGGTTTATCCAATGAGAATGACCCAGTGAAGACAGGCAAGAATTGCTAGAGCAATGTGCTGGGGTAGGTAATAGGATCAAAGACCCAAATGGAAGAGCTGGATGCAAAGAGGGGACAGAGTTCATCTTGTTAAGCCAGAAACATGGAGAGAGGGGAATCTTCCATCTGCTGGATCACTCTCCAAAGGGCCACAATGACCAGAGTTGGGGTAGGCTGAGGCCAGGAGCCTAGAACTCCATCCCAGTCTCCTATGTGGGTAGCAGGAGCCCAGGTACTTAGACCTTCTCCTGCTGCGTTCCCAGGCACATTAGCAGGGAGCTGGATCAGAAGTGGAGCAGCCAGGACCAGAACCATTTCTTACAAGGAATATCTGCTTCACAGGCAGTGGCTTAACCCACTGCACCAACAGTGCCAGCCCCAGGAATACACTTTTATATCCCTCTTATTCCCCATCCTTGCTTTCCTTTTCTTTTATTAAACAATCGTAATTTAATCTTGATCAACTATAACTGTAGATGTGTTAACCCCTTTCTAAAACAGGGAAGAAGCGAGGGTGATAGTGAGACCCTTGAAGGCCTAAGTCAGAAACATGGCCAAAGCCTTCACAACCACAGGGCAATGAACAATGCGGAGCTGACACGAGTCAAGGCGGGAGCTGAATCGAGCAGAGCATCCGAGCTAGTCCACTGCAGGTTGATGCGCCAGCAGGAGGAGCTCCAGAGTGCGGTCCTGGACGAGCCGTGGCAAGGACTATTACACTCCACACAGATTTCCAAGTGCAGCAGGAGAAAGGTGGGAAGAAACACAGGAGAGCAAACGCCGTTTCTGGGGTGCTTCTCATTACTAAGAATGATTTGGAGGCCGGCGCCGCGGCTCAATAGGCTAATCCTCCGCCTATGGCGCCGGCACCCGGGGTTCTAGTCCCGGTTGGGGCGCCGGATTCTGTCCCGGTTGCCCCTCTTCCAGGCCAGCTCTCTGCTGTGCCCGGGAGTGCAGTGGAGGATGGCCCAAGTGCTTGGGCCCTGAACCCCATGGGAGACCAGGAAAAGCACCTGGCACCTGGCTTCAGATCAGTGTGGTGCGCCGGCCGCAGCGCGCTGGCATGGCCATTGGGGGGTGAACCAATGGAAAAGGAAGACCTTTCTCTCTGTCTCTCTCTCTCTCACTGTCCACTCTGCCTGTCGGAAAAAAAAAATAATGATTTGGAGAATCCAGATCACCGATACCCTGGGACTGAACTTCTGCTTCTGACAATGTCAGTGATTTTGTTAGACCTGTGATATTAAAATCTGTATACCTGGGTGTTTTCAAAATCTCTGGGCTCTTAATAGTCAATAATTCCTCAAGCTTGTATCCTCCATGGCTGAGGGAAGTCCAGCCTTTGATCATGTTTGCCTTCTCAAGTACCTCCAGGGGTCAACCATCCCCTAAATTCTGTCAGGGGGCATCACGGCCAGGGCCCGTGCCCTAGAACATCGAAGTGCTATGCTCTTGCTTTCCTCTGTTGTCATTTTGCTTCTTGATTATCCAGGAACAATAAGTAGCCCACTCCACACGCTGTGCTCTACATGTGTGCACAACCATTTCCTCAACTCCCCAAACACGGCTAGCACCAGTCTGAATGTGTAATAAACGCCCTTGGAGTAAAGGACACTCCACAGAGAACAGCTGACAAACACCACTCCCTCTGCATGCCCAGAAACTGGGTCCTGTTTCCAGCAAACCCAAGCGTCTCTCCTTCTTCTGGTCAGGGCCCACCTTCTTACCTCTCTCTGAAACTGGGAGCACCCACTGTCTTCCACTTACTTACATGTGGCTCTGATTTGGGACAAAAATGGCCTATTCTGTACTAACTAAAACCATGTGGCACACCCAGCACCCCGCGCGTGTCCTCTCCGGTCTGTTCGCTGGAGTGCCACAGAGACGAACAAGCCTGTGTTGTCACACCTGCCGTAATCTGACCTCCTGCTCTTGGTGTGCAAAGGCTTGAGCAGAAATCCCGTGCCTTTCACACTCACACAATTTGAAGAGTATGACAGCTTACATCCATGTGTTAAAACACCCTAACTCGGCAAGCGATAGATCACATTCCACATCATAGATTCAAATCGAACGCTTAAGGTGTCTGAGGCAGGCTTCCCCAGGAGCAATGAAGGAGCCTTTACCTCCGCCTGACCAGAGAGTACAGGTGGCCCTCCCAGAACAGGAGGAGGGTCGTCTCCAGCACACCGCAGCTTCCCCAGCCAAGAGGGCAGGAGCTGCTCGCGGTCCCTTGTCGGCAGATTGCCGGATCCACCCATGCCAAGATCTACCTCAATTTGGCAACTGACTAATTACCCATTTATGACTCCTTCACTGTGTCAATTTCTGACTTTTTTCTTAAAAGCAGGAACATCCCTCAAGGAAGCAAAAACTTTTACACACAAAACTTCTCACATTCCTTGAGGCAGCGCGACGTCCTATACACAAAACCTGAATATATAGAAGCCTGGGCATTGCGGCGGTGTGATATTTTGTCAGTTTTGCTTTTCCAATAGAAACTTGATCACCTTAAGGTTGTGTCTCCATGTAGAGCTGGATGGAACATAAGGATAAATAATGATTTATTTAACTATCATAATTAGCAGTGACTGAGTAACAAATCAGTCCCTAAAAAAGTGAGTCACTGCAGTTACCCAAAAGATTAAAAATAACGACGTGAGTTGAGCTGACATGATTCAGCCTTCTGAAGCCTCAGCACTCCTGGGTACTGAAACGATGGGTCTATGCAGCTGAAGAGCAGATCCTGTATTCAGCATGAGCGCCCCAATTACAGCTGCCACTGAGGACCTTCCCAAGCATGGCCGTCATCACCCAGCCTCCCTCAGTTGCTTTGGTATTTCTTTAGCAATAGCAGCACGCATATGCCAATCAGGACACTTTTCACTATACAGCAGTGTACTAACAATCAAATGCAGCTTGACTGAATAGCACTCCCATCTACAGAACACCCGAACACTCATCGGCAGCTTATGGCCACCTGCTGCTGCTATTGTTGGCTATTATTCATTGAGTCGTGACTAAGTGCCGATCTCTGTGATAAGCTATTTATGAGAACATATTTAAAAGAATCCTGTGAGGTCTGCATGATTTTCCGGTTTCACAGATGATAGCATTCAAATTCAGAAAGCTTAAATGCCTTGTCTAAAGTCACATGGAAGTTAGTGGCGAAACTGGAATTCAAATGCCAATCTGTCTACACATTTTTCTCTCTTATTTCAGTTCTGGGTTTTTCTTGTCATGTTAACAGAAAACAAATATTAGTAGTCACCTACATAAGTCACAATCCAATAAAGAGATAAACAGCATAGTGATTTGGACAGGGGAAGTTTAATATAAAGAATTATTATCTATAACAGGAGATCAAAGTAAGCAGAATTGTAGAGTAAAAAGAACTCTGACAACTCAGTAAGAAGGCAAACAATTCATCTTTTTTAATGGGCAAAGGATTGAATAGATATTTTACCAAGGAAGATATATAAATGGCTATTAAGATCATGAAAATACATTCGGCATCATTCACGCCTTGTCTGAAGGCAGCATTTGCATTCACAATGTGGAAATGCAGGCCTAAGCACTGCCAAAATCTTCTAATTTTTCTAAAAAAAATCCCCCCAAATCAGATCATTTTCTAATGTCTTTCTTTTTCGATGTTGGAGATTAATTCAAAATAATTTTTAAAATATCACAAAGATCAAACAAAGCATACTATAGGAGTGATATGAGTTGTTTGTGATTCCCACCACAGAAGATTTTCCACCTGGTAGGAGACATGGCGGAAGTGGTGTTTGGGGAAGATCTTTCTGGCAACAGCATGCACAGTACGGGAGGGTGAAGGGGTGAATGGGGAGGGTGAAGGCAGAGAGCACTAGGAGCCAGCCCAGGCAAGGAAAGAAATGGACCTGGAGTAGGGTGGTGGCAGTGAGACAGAACAAGCCATGCACAGTACATAGCCCACTCCACTGAGCAGGTAGGCAAGACTGAATCAGAGATGGACTCTCTGTAGCATCATTTCCGGAGGGAGCCAGCACAGACTGAGCACTGCCTCCTCTTCAAAGTTGACACTCCTCCTGCCATTTGCCTAGTGCCTCAGCCTGGTCCCGCCCTCTGAGGGACCTCAGCACAGTCCAGGTGGCACCGCTAAGAAGATCCACCTGCTCCTCTTGGAATCCCTACGGTCTCAACTCCACGACCTTCTGCAGCTGGCGCCCGCATGGAGCTTGCTTCTCCATCTGGGGACCCAAAGGAGACCCTGTGGACAACTGGACCTTCCTCTCTGAGACAGTGATGGGACAAGGAAGCATGGCCGAGCCCCCCACACCGACCAGCCTGCAGAGGGAGGGAGAGTTGCCACATAAATTATTAAGGAGACCGAGACTGACCTGCCCCAAAGGGAACCATGGAAACTTCATTATTATGCATGATGTGTAGTTGTCTTTTGAATATTCTGCTTGCTTGGTTTCTAATTTCCTTTTCCTACGCGAGTCTTTCTCCCTCATAAATCTCTACATTTCAATGTTCTGTTCTCTCCTCCTTTGTGCTCTGAACTGGGAGCTCGCACAACCCCTCCACAGCTAATCTATCCAGACGTAGCAGGTTCTGAGCGGTAGTGCACAGGAACGAGGCTCAGCTCCGCAGGGCACGCCCTTCCACCCCACCTCTGGAGAGCCTGCAGCTGGAGGGACCAGTCATGAGGGAGGTGGCTGCTCTATGAAACACTCTTCTTTCTCCAGAACCAACCGACCAAAGGCCAGGAGCTTTTAAACGTGAACCTGACAGCTGGCAGATCATAGTTCCCCCAGTGGCACCAGGCCAGCACCTGCAGCAAGCGCCCTCTAGTGGGCGACAGAGGCACCTCTCTTGGAGGCAAATCCTCACATCCTGCCCGAATTGGGTATGCAGTGCAACTTACCCAATGATGCCAAGAAAAGGGAATGGGGTGGGGGTGGGGCAGTCTGGATGCTCACTGAAAACCAGAAAAGCTTCCTTCGGTACTGCGAGGAATCTAACCTATGAGGAACGATGCGCGGCTCCAACTGGACTAGTCCTGGGGCAGAAGCCATGGGCACAGGAGGGACCAGTCGTGAGCCTGGAGTGGGGGTGGGCTCTGCGGGCTGCTCAGGGCATCTGCTCCGGGTACACGGAGTACCAGGCCTTAACCTGCTCTCTCCTTTGCCCTCACGTTTGAATGTGCGGAAGCGGATCCAGCTGCGGATCTGGCAGCAGCGTGGGTTGGCTTTGAGCTCCCAGCGCCCAGTACTGAAATAAATACCTGAGTTGAATGCAAATTGCCAAAAGCTTGTTAGCTGCAAATAGAGAGATTTCAGAGGCTGGGCCATATTTTGATCACTCTGCTTTCTCACACTGATGTCCTGCTCCTTAGAGCTTCTGCTGGTTACCAGAAGAAGGTGGGTGCTTGGCTTGATTTTGTATGCTCCGAGGGTCAAGATAGAATTAAAGGAAAAGCTTTGGTTTGAGAGCCAGACCTGACGTTATTTTTAAATATTTATTTATTATTTTTATTTGAAAGGCAGAGTTACAGAGAGGGAGGGGGGAGAGGAGGAGGGAGGGAGAGAGAGAGAGAGAGAGAGAGAGAGAGAGAAAGGTCTTCCATTCACTGGTTCACTCCCCCAAATGGCAGCAACGGTTAGAGTTGGGCCAGGCCGAAGCCAGGAGCCAGGAGCTTCTTCCGGGTCTCCCACATGGGTGCAGAAGCCCAAGCACTTGGGCCATTTTCTACTGCTTTCCCAGGCCATACTAGAGAGCTGGATTGGAAGAGGAGCAGCCAGGACTAGAACCTGTGTCCATATGGGATGTCGGCGCTTCAGGCCAGGGCTTTAACCCGCTGTGCCGCAGCGCCAGCCCCATATCTGGGTCCCTATAAAGCAGCTTTCTGGGCCCCCTGTTGTTCTTTGGGGAGGAATGGCTGCTCCTTTACCATCACCACCTGCTCACCTTTACCCAGCAACACCATCCTACGAGAGTTGGAGTCCCATTTCTGAGTAAGGATACCGATGAGATGATGATGAGAGCTGTTTTATACTCTCAGATTTGATACACATTTGGGCTAAAGGGGATTAATCTAACCCAAGACACGAGAAGCTCAGCACTGTCACACATTAGAATTTAGCTAGTAATTATCTCTTCTGCAAAATGATAGAGAAATGGCACTGCAGTGAGGACCCCAATGCCTTGTTGTACTCTGTTGATGGCAAAAAATTGATTCAACCCTTTGAAAACTATCCATCAGGAGCCTGTAAGGAAACACACCCTTTAACCCAGTAATTCCACTCCTGGAAATCTATCTTAAGAAAATAATTTAGCTTGCGTAACCTTTTGAGTAAATTATGATATGCTCAAAGCTTGCAGCGGTGTGTCAAGATTTTGGCAAGTGGCCAGCAGAGGTGGCTGCCAACACTGCAAATGATTTTTTTTTTTCTCTCTACTTAAAATAAACAACAAGTTCAACCCATTCTGTAAGCAGGGAGAATGATTCTGAATTTGGAAAACATTATTTTGCAAAGATACAGTTTGGTGTAAGCGATCTCTACAATAACTTGTCACAGGTTGGGTTCTCGGAGATGAAAGCTGACTTGCAGTTTGGGTGTAGGATCCCCTGTGAAAGGAAGGGGCAGGAAGGAGAATTGGGTGGAAGGAGACGTTAACCTGTAGTCCGGACCCCAGGAAGTCTTAGGCTCCCCCTAAGGGAGGAAGCACTGCCCACAGGAGTTTAAACACTGGGTCAAAATGGCCTGACCTTTATATTCGCCGCTCGGTGAGTCACCAGATGCAGCAGCTTCCTGTGCTGGGCTGTCCTGGTGGCTGGACAGCGGTCTCTCACTGGGAGATCTGGTTTGGGTCTTTCCATAGCTGCTTCCCTTCTAGCTCTGGGTCTTATGCCCTGCTCACATGTACCTCTTCATTGAATGACACACTAGTAGTCACAATACCATCTTCTCGAGCACGGCCGTAATCCTACATGTGCTTCTAGTTTAGTCCCGAAACCAGGACACGGAGGGGCTTTTTGCAAAGGGCACTGCCTAGCTTTTCCATGTTTACTCTCAGCTTATTTAGTAGGACCACTGCACCCAAGAGCAGCTAAAACTGTGAGACACATCACACACGTGTCTCCTAACGCAACACATCACTCTCCTTGTGCTCGCGGCTCTTCTCCTTTTCCCCATCAGAGAGCTCTTGCCCTAATATTGGTAGAAGCTCCCTCACTGTAACTTCCAAACTCTCCTGTAGGTAGTTTCCCAAGACAGAAGCACTGAACTGGCTGAGTTTAGAAAATGACTAAAACCCTTCTGCACCCATGTCCTATGACTAATGCCAATGTAGTATTCTTTCTAAAACACTTTGCATTTCAAAAATGATCCACAGAAATAACACCAAAAGCAGTCAACAAAAGAAAAAAGTAAAATGAACTTCATCAAAATTAACTTTTGTGTGTCAAGACACTATTAACAGAGTGAAAAGCAACCCCCAGAATGGGAAGAATATTTGCAAATCACATAGTTGATAAGGAATTGCTATCTAGAATAAAGAATTTCTTTTTTAAAAAATATTTTATTTATTTATTTGAGAGGTAGAATTATAGACAGTGAGAGACAGAGAGAAAGGTCTTCCATTCACTGGTTCACTCCCCAACTGGCCACAATGGCTGAAGCTGAGCCAATCCAAAGCCAGGAGCCAGGAGCTTCTTCCAGGTCTCCCACGCGGGTGTAGGGGCCCAAGGACTTGGGCCATCTTCTACTGCTTTCCCAGGCCATAGCAGAGAGCTGGATCAGAAGTGGAGCAGCCAGGACTTGAACCAGTGCCCATATAGGATGCCAGCATCACAGACGGATGATTAACCTACTGCACCACAGCATCAGCCCCTAGAATAAAGAGTTTGTACAACTCAACAAGAAGAAAACAATCAAGCAATCCAATTTAGAAACCAGCAAAGGATTTTTGAATAGACATTTTACAAAGAAGATACATAAATGTTCAAAAAGCACCTGAAAAGATGCTCAAAATCACTGGTCACTAGGAAAATTTTAAATTGAAACCACTATGAGATTGTACTTCACACCCATTTGGATGGCTATTATTAGAGAAAAAAAAAAAACAGAAAATAGCAAGTATTGGTGAGGATATGGAATATTTGGAGCCTTCTGTATTGCTGGTGGAATGTAAATTGGTCCAACTACTAAGGATACAGTATGGTAGTTCCTCAAAAAGTTAAATCAAAAACTCCCATATGAGTCTAGCCATTTCACTTCTAGATATATAGTCACAAGAATTGAAAGCAGAAACTTGAAGCAGCTGTTTATACATTCATGTTCATAGCAGTATTATTCACAAAAACCAAAGATGGAATTAACCCATAAATGGATAAAGTGGATAAACAAAATGTGGTATATACCTATAAGAATATATTATTCAGCCTTAAGAAGGAAGGGAATTCTGACACAAGCTACAGCATGGATGAATGAGGACATTATGCTAAGTGAAATAAGCCAGACACAAAAGAATGAATACTATATGAGGGACCTAGAATAGTCAAACCTCAGAAACAGGAAGTGGAATGGTGGCTGTGGCCAGGGTCTGCAGGGAGGCAGGGAGGGAAACTAGTGTTTAGTAGCGATGGTTGCAAAACACTGTCAATATCCTTAATGTCATTGAGCTGTAAATGTTATGCTATGCATACTTTACAACTCAAGAAAAAAGTGATCCTCACTGACTGGCAACAGGGCTGTTGGATCATAGGTTCTCTGAGAGCATGGGCTACATGGCATGAAACCCAGAAAGTGAAATCAGACAGACATGAGCTCTCATCCTCTCTGTACTACACTAGCAATGTGACTTTGGGCAATGTGGGTCAATTTCCCAAGCCATAATTTCCTTATCTCTAAAATACAATTAATGGGCTGGCCTTGTGGTGTAGTAGGTAAAGCTAACACCTACGGTGCTGGCATCCTGTATAGGCACCTGTTCAAATTTCAGCAGCTCCACTTCTTCTTCTTTTATTATCTTAGAAAGCTTTTATTTAATAAATACAAATTTCAGAAGCTCCACTTCTGATCCAGTTCCCTGCTAATGGCCTGGGAAAGGCCGTGGAAATGGTCCAAGCACTTGGGACCCTGCTACCCATGTGGGAGACCTGGAAGAAGCTCCTGGCTCTTGGCTCCTGGCTCCTGCCTGCCCAGCCCTGATATTGCAGCCATCTGGGGACTGAGCCAGCAGACAGAAGATACCTCTCTCTCTCTGGGAGAGCTGGGTCTTTAACCTATGCACCTATTCCATAGGTGTATAGACAGGAGCTAAAAACAATAATCAAATCATGTCGGCGCCATGGCTCACTAGGCTAATCCTGGCCTGTGGCGCCAGTACTCCGGGTTCTAGTCCTGGTTGGGGCACCAGTCCTGTCCTGGTTGCTCCTCTTCCAGTCCAGCTCTCTGCTGTGGCCTGGGAGTACAGTGGAGGATGGCCCAAGTGCTTCCTGCATGGGAGACCAGGAAGAAGCGCCTGGCTCCTGGCTTTAGATTGGTGCAGCGCGCCAGCCATAGCGGCCATGTGGGGGGTGAACCAGCGGAAAGAAGACCTTTCTCTCTGTCTCTCCCTCTCTCACTGTCCAACTCTGCCTGTCAAAAAAAATCATAAGATGTCAGTTCATTCTTATACATTTTTTGTATTCTGTATTAAAGTACCACATATCAGAGAAAATATATGATATTTATCTGTTTTGGACTGGTTTATTTCACTAAGCATAATGGTTTCCAGTTGCATCCATTTTGTTACAAAAGACAGGATTTCATTCTTTTTATGGCTAAGTAGTATTCTATTGTGAATATATAGCATATTTTCTTTATCCAGTCATCAATTGATAGACTTCTGGGTTGACTCCATATCTTAGCTATTGCAAATTGAGCCGCAATAAACATGGGGGTACAAATAATTCTTTATTTTATACAAATAACTTTCATATACTGATTTCATTTTGTTTTGGTAAATTCCATGAAGTGGGCTGGCTGGGTCATATGGAAGATCTATTTTCAGATTTCTGAGGAATCTCCATATTGTCTTCCATAATGGTTGTACTAGTTTACATTCCTACCAATAACATATTAGGGTACTTTTTCCTCTACATCCCTACCAGTGTATATTATTTTTTGATTTTTGGATTATAGAAATTCTAACTGAGATGAGGTGAAACCTCATGGTGGATTTTATTTGCATTTCCTTGATGGCTAGTGATCCTGAGCATTTTTTCATGTGTATGTTGGCCATTTGTATTGCATCATTTGAAAAATGTCTGTTCAAGTCCTTTGCTCATTTCTTCACTGGGTTGTTTGTTCTGTTGTTGAGTTTCTTGAGCTCCTTATGTGTTTTAGATATTAATCTTTTAGCAGATGAATAGTTTGCAAATATTTTCTCCCATCATGTCAGTTGCCTTTTCACTTTATTTCCTTTGTTGTGCAGAAGCTTCTTAGTCTGATGTAATCCCATTAGTCTATGTTTGCCTTTCTTGCCTGTACTTCTGGGTCTTATCCAAGAAGTTTTTGTCCATGCCAATGTCTTGTAGTGTTTCACCAATGTTTTCCTCTAGTAATTTGATGATATCAGTTCATAGATTTAGATACTTGATTCATTGTGAGTTGATTTTTTTTAAATAAAGTGTAATGTAGGGATCTTGTTTCATACTTCTGCACAGGGAGATTCAATTTTCCTAAAGCCATTTGTTGAAAAGACTGTCCTTTCTCCAGGGAATGATTTTAGCTTATTGGACAAAGATCAATTGATTGTGGATGCATGGATTAATTCCTGAGGTGTCTATTCTGTTAAATTGGTTTGCATGTCTATTTTTGTAAAAGTACCAGGCTGTTTTGATTATAATTGCCCGATAGTATGTCTTGAAATATGATATTGTTATGCCTCTGGCTTTTTGTTATTTAAAGTTGCTTTAGGTATTTGGGGTCTCTTATGTTTCCATATGAATTTTATCTAGATCTTATCTAGTATCATTTTTTCTAGATCTTAGAATAATACATTGGTATTTTGATTGGGATCATGTTGAATCTGAAAATTGTTTTGGGTACTATAAACATTTTGATGATATTAACTCTTTCAATCCAAACATGAAAGATTTTTCCATTTTTTGATGTCTTCTATTTCTTTTCTTAAAGTTTTCTAATTTTCATTGTAGAGATCTTTCACATCCTTGGTTAAATTTATTCCAAGGTGTTCTAGTTTTTTGTAGCTATTGTGAATGGTACTGATCTTTGAAATTCAAACCCACAGCCAGCATCATATTGAATGGGGAAAACCTTGAAGCATTTCCACTAAGATCCAGAACCAAAGATGTCCACTTCCACCATTGCTATTCAATATAGTTCTGGAAATTTTAGAGCCATTAGGTTAGACAGAGAAATAAAATGGGTACAAATTGGAAAGGAGGAAGTAAATTATCCTTGTTCTCAGATGACATGATCCTAAATATAGGGGAACCAAAAGACTTCACTAAGAGACTATTGGAACTATTGGAACAATGAGAGTTTGGCAGAGTTGCAGGATATAAAATCAATGCATAAAAATCACAAGCATTTGTATACACAAACAATTCCATGGCTGAGAAAGGTAACATATTTTTAACTTACATTCCAGTCAAGAGTTTAAGGCTCCAACAAATAAAGAGTTCAACAAGTAGTTTAGTAGGAATATAGGCAAGGGCTGTGAACATTAATTAAAGGAAAAGATTCCATTTTACTCATATATAGTGACTTTTAAATAATCACAGATCATTAAACTATAGCAATATATATATATGAACTATCACAAATAATGGATAGCATTTTAATTTTTTTTTGAGTCTTGCTTATATCACTTAGCATGATGATTTCCAGCTTCATTCATTTTGCTGCAAATGTCAGGATTTCATTTATTTTATGGCCAAGTAATATTCCATAGTGTATATTTACCACATTGTCTTTATCTAATCATCAGTTTATGGACCTCTACTTTGTTTCCATAAGTTAGCTATTATGAATTGAGCTTCTATAAACATGGAAGTACAAGTAACTCTTGCATATACTACTTTTATTTCCTTTCACAGTCCCAGCAGTGTACTAGCTGGGTTATAATGATAGGGCATCCTGAAGCTTGGATCCATAGAGGTTCACCTGTCACTAGTCTGTACCTTCAGCCTAGGTCTTTAAGGGCTGACCAGCCACTGGGATAGTGCCAGAGCCAGAGTTCACTGGAATCAGTCTGAAGCCTGGGCTCACAAGGATAGATGAGCATGGTGTCTGTGGGGAAGCCCTGGGTCCAGGATCCTCAGGGGCTGATCATGATTCCAACCCGATCTTCAGGAACACTGGGCTCCACTGGAGCAGCTGTGAAGCTTGGGTATGCAGAGGCTGGTCTGGAGCCTGGCACTGCAGGGGCTAGCCTGGAGCCTTGGGTCATAGCAGCTGCCCTGCAATCAGGATCCATAGGAACAGTCCTAAAGACTGGGGCCATGGGAGCCAAGCCAGCACTGGGGTCTACTGGGATGAGCCTGGACCTTGGACTTCATGGAGTAAGCCTGGACCCTAAGTCTACTAGAGTTTTGGTTTGCAGGGTCAGCCTAGAGTCTGTATCCATGGTGCAAACTTTGTGCCTGAAGTCAGAGTTGCTGACCTGCCACTTGGGTAGGCCTGAAGCCTGGGACTATGTAGGCCAACCTGGTTCTGGCCTAAAACCTAGGGTAAGCCTGATCCTGGGGCCATAGGAGCTTGACTAGTACTGGATCAGCAGGGAACCTATACCTTTAGGGACTGGCCTAGAGGCCAGTTACTGGCCTGATGACTGGACTGAAGGAGTTGAGATGTGCTGGGGTGGGCCTGAAGCCTGGGGCAATGAGGGTAGCTTGGTGCTAGTGAGATGTCCAAAGCCTGAGGCTACTACAGATGGTCTGGCCTTGGGGCAGGCCTGGAGCCTGAATCTGTCAGAGTTGGCCTGGCACCAAAGTCTGGGACCACTAGTCCTGGCTGGGTGCTAGAACCAGTTTGGCATTGAGGCTGGCCTGGAGACCATGCCTACCAGGAAGACCTGAACCTATTTCAGGAATGGGGGGTGGGCCTGGAGGCTCAGTCCACAAGTACCAGCATGGCTTCTAGGGATGTGGTAGCCTGTCCAGGGTGGGATTTTACTTGGGCAGGCTAGGTGTTGAAGCCAAAGGCAGAGTCTGGTGCTGAGATCTCTCTCCTCCCCCAGGGGGAGGGTATCTCTCTCCACCTTGCATGCCTGGGTTAGGGGAAGATGGCAAAGGAAATATAAAATTAGCTTCTCCTCTTCAGTGCACCTTTTTACTTCTGTGCTATAGTCACCTGGTTTCTCGAATCCTTGCAAAGGTATTTTTGAGCATGGATAATTCACATTGATGTTATTGTCAGGGCATTAGCACTATATGGCCCTATTCCACCATATTGCTGACAAAGGCATTTATTTCTTTATAAATACAAAACTTCATAAGAATGAAATGCAAATATACTTAAATATATTTTATATTAAGCATAACAGTGTACTGTAAAATACTGATTAAATACATTTAATTGGCGTTAAAAGTGAAATAGAGCTATGATTGTTTTAAAGCATACTCAGTCCAGCAGGGATATCATCATTGGACCGCTAAAAATTTGCTAGTTGCTGAAAACATCTTTCTAAATCCATGCTGATTGAAGTAATGATAAAGGGGACAGTTATAAGCTGCTCTCTAGCCTACTGCAATATTCGAGTGTGTCCCCCAAAGTTCTTGTGTTGGAAACTGAATCCCCAAAGCAATAATGTTATGAGGGGGTACCTTTACAAGGGGAGCGGGAAATGAGGGCACTACCCTCAGGAACTGATTAATGCCAGTGTCATAGGAGAGCGTCTGTTATTGAGGGGGTTTCCTATATAAGAATGAGGTCAGCTCCCTCTTGACCTCTCTCACTCCTTCCACCAAGCAATGATGTAGCGAATGGTCCTCACCAGCTTCCAGTCCCTCCATCTTGGCCCTCCCGGCCTGCAGAGCCATGAGCCAGTAAATTTCTGTTCATCACAAATTACCCAGTCTGAGTTACTCTGTTACAGCAGCATAAAACAGACCAAGACACCATTATCTACAAATATCCTACCTCTTGGTTGATAACTTTGGGATGTAGGGGGGTTAATGTGTGATGTCTTTGCAGAGAACATTTTTTAATTGATAACTTATCGTCTGAATGTCATCAAATCTGCACTGCAACTTAATCCCCAATGCAGCAGTATTAAGAGGTGGGATCTTTACAGGTGATTAGGCTGTGAGGACTCCACTCTCAGGAGCTGAATGAGTGCCCTTAAAAAGGAGGTGCTTCCACAGTGATTAACATGTTGCTTGGAATGCCTGCGTCCCCTCCTGGAGTGCTTAGTTCAAATTCTAAATCCCATTCAGCTTCCTGGCAACATGAACCTTGGAAGGCAGCAGGTGATGGCTCAAATAATTGGGACCCTGCCAATCACATGGGAGAACAGCATTAAGTTCCAGGCTCCTGGCATTGGCCTGGCCCAGCCCCAGTTGTTGTGGGCATTTGGGGAGTAGATTAATGGATGGAGATTTCTCTCTCTACAACTGCTACCTCCCCCTCACCCTGATGCCATCTGTCAGATAAATAAAATAAATACAAAGTATAGGGGCCGGTGCTGAAGCACCAGCTTCCCATATGGGTGCCAGTTCGAGTCCCAGCTGCTCCTCTTCCCATCCAGCTCTCAGCTATGGCCTGGGAAAGCAGTAGAAGATGGCCCAAATGCTTGGGCCCCTGCACCCACACGGGAGACCTGGAAGAAGCTCCTGGCTCCTGGCTTCAGATCAGCGCAGCTCTGGCCATTTCAGCCATTTGGGGAGGGAACCACTGGATGGAAGACTTCTCTGTCTTGACCTCTCTCTGTAACTCTGTCTTTCAAATAAATAGGATGTGAGGGTGATCTGGCTGCAACATCTGTCACCCTATTGATCACCAGGGTTGATTTGGCTGATCTGGCTGGCTAGGCGGGTGTCCCCTTCCTCCCTTACCACTCTATGTGCGTCCCTCCCGAAGCTGCACACTGCACACTCGGTCGAAGAGGACGACCTTCCCTGCTAGAGGAAAACCGGTCTTCAGTCAAAGGTATACGAGTAGCTGTGCTCCCCTGCTAGAACCTCCAAACAAGCTCTCAAATAAATAAATAAATCTTTAAAAAATAAAATAAATAAATAGAAAGTATAGGGACTGGCACTGAGGCATAGCAAGTAAAGCTGCCACCTCCAGTGCCAGCATCCCATTTGGGCACCAGTTCAAGTCCCAGTTGCTCCACTTCTGATCCAGCTCTCTGCTCTGGCCTGGGAAAGCAGAAGATGGCCCAAGTCCTTGGGATCCTGCACCTGCATTGGATACCCAGAATAAGCTCCTGGCTCCTGGCTTTGGATCAGCACTGGTCCAGCCATTGCAGCCAATTGGGGAGTAAACCAATGGATGGAAGACCTCTCCCTCTATCTCTCCTTCTCTCTGTGTGCAACTCTGACTTTCAAATAAATAAACCAATCTTATTTAAAAGTATTTTTTAAAAAAGCAAATATCTAATGTAAGAATTAGTCTCATCTATGGCCAACACTTTCCAACAACTGGAATATGAACAGAACACTATTGGTATTAATATAGTGTCTGCATTAGACTCTCCATTTAAATAAAAAAATTCAGAGGATGAAGACAAATCAGAACTACTTTCTTTGAAGTAAAAAAAAAAAAAAAAAAAAAAAAAAAAAAAAAAAACCAAAAAAACATACAATACAAAACCCATACAGGAGCCTGGAACTCAATCTGAGTCTCCCACGTGAATGGTAGGGATCCAAATGTTTGAGTTAACACCTGCTGGTTCCCATGGTGTGTGTTAGCAGGAGGTGGAATCAGAGGAGCTAGAACTTGAATGCAGGTACTCTGATATGGGATGCAGGTGTCCCGAGCTGTATCTTAACTGCTGAGCCAAATGAAAGCCTCAGAAGCTTTCCTTTACTGAGTGCTCTTTTTCCTGAGGATGATGGAAGTAGAAAGGGTTTTCTAAACAAGTTTCCCTATATTTGATTCCAAATTCTAATGAAGCATGTCTCTGGTATGTCTCAAGACATATGATACAGATTTCAGGTTTTTAAAAAATATTTATTTATTTATTTATTTGAAAGGCAGAGTTACAGAGAGGCAGAGAGAGAGACAGAGAGATTTTCTATCTGCTGATTCACTCCCCAAATGGCTGCAATGGCCGTTGCTGGGCCGATCTGAAGGCAGAAGCCAGGAGCTTCTTCTGGGTCTCCCATGTGGATGTAGGGACCCAAGCACTTGAGCCATCTTCCACTGCTTTCCCAGGCCATAGCAGAGAGCTGGATTGGAAGTGGAATTTGAACTGGCGCCCTTGTGGGATGCCAGTACTGCAGGCGCAGCTTTGCCAGCAACACCACAGCACCAGCCCCAGATTTCAGTTTTTTAATCTCCAAAATAACCGACCACACCAACAGAAATACTTAAAACAACACGGAATACCTGAGTAGTAGAACATTGAAAACCCATATGGTAAATCACTTTTCTGTGGACAACAGGGAACCAATAATGGAAATGACAAAGGGGTATAGACTCACGTACTCTGTCAGAGCTGTAAGAGTTGTAGAGAGTACGAGGCCCACCTCCTTGTGCCAAAAGGCCAGCCACTTCAGCCCTCCAATGGCCGCCGCAGCCGGCGCATCACGCTGATCCAAAGGCAGGAGCCAGGTGCTTCTCCTGGTCTCCCATGGGGTGCAGGGCCCAAGCACTTGGGCCATCCTCCACTGCACTCCCTGGCCACAGCAGAGGGCTGGCCTGGAAGAGGGGCAACCGGGACAGAATCTGGCGCCCCGACCGGGACTAGAACCTGGTGTGCCGGTGCCGCAGGGGGAGGATTAGCCTATTGAGCTGCAGCGACGGCCTCTCTGCCTCTCTTTAACTCTGCCTTTCAAATAAATAAATAAATCTTTTTAAAAAAAGATTAAGTGGCAATTTACACAATGCCGGGCATATGATAATTGTTGTTGATTCTTTTCTCTTTTCCAAGCTTACTGAAGATGTGAGCAGGGGAAATAATTTGTTGGAGATGAAACTACCAATGTAGTCGGCCCCAACGTCTCTATCTCCTTGTCTCCATCTACTAAGATGAGATGAGCCTCAGTGAGAGATATCACCCTTCTCCGGATCCTTCCTCCTTTCTCCTTTATTAGACCTTCTTCCAGCTCCTTAGGAACTTCGCCCTAACAAGTTCTCCTTTTTATCATCTTAGTTGTTTCCTCTGCACTGGCAAATTCCACCTCCCCTCTCCCATTCTATAAAAAAGACTTCATATTTAAAAAAAAAAAAATCCTCTTTTTGAGTCCATCAGTGGTTCACAAAGTGTTATCTGAAAAAGTTTCTTTATCAGTGCTTATTTAAAGTGCAGAGTCCTGGGCTCCACCCAGCTCTCGTAAGAAATATTGGCGCTTAGGACCGACACTGTGGCAAAGAAGGTTAAACCTTGACTGCAGTGCCGGCATCCCATGTGGACACCGGCTGGAGTCCCAGCTGCTTCACTTCTGATTCTGCTGCCTGCTAATGTGCCTGGGAAAGCAGCAGAAGATGGCCCAAGTGTTTGATCCCCTGCACCCATGTGGGAGACCTGTAGGAGGCTTCTGGCTCCTGGCTTTTGGCCTGGACTAGCCCTGGCTATTCTGGTTATTTGGGGATTAGACCAGCAGATGGAAGATCTCCCTATCCTTATCCTTATCCCTATCCCTGTCTCTATCCCTATCTCTATCCCTATCCCTAGCTCTAGCTCTAGCTCTCTCTGTATTTCTGCCTTTCAAATAAATAACTATTTAAAAAATAAATGAAATAAAAAAGGAACATTGGTGCTCTTGAACGTGTAGTCTAACAAACACACAGGTGATTCTGACATACCACATGACTGTAGAAAGCTGTTCTCCATCGGGCTCTCCGTGGTGCCCAGCAAACCTCTGGCTACCCAGTCATCACTCTCTCATGTAGACCACGAGCTCCGTACCTCCCACGTTCCTCAGATCATCAGGAGCACAATCACCGGTCCCTGGCACACACTCTGATTTTGCAAACAGGAAACCACCAAAGGAAAAAGCCCCTTGAATTCCTGTGCTATAAAAGTACCCCATCTCTGCCTATTCTTAAAATTTTTTTTATTATTATTTGACATAGTTACAGACAGAGAGAGAGACAGAGAGAAAGGTCTTCCTTCCATTGGTTCACCCCCCCAAATGACCGCTAGAGCCAGTACTACGCCAATCTGAAGCCAGGAGCCAGGTGCTTCTCCTGGTCTCCCATGGGGTGCAGGGCCCAAGCACTTGGGCCATCCTCCACTGCCTTCCCGGGCCACAGCAGAGAGCTGGACTGGAAGAGGAGCAACTGGGACTAGAACCCGGTGCCCATATGGGATGCCAGCGCCGCAGGCAGAGGATTAACCAAGTGAGCCACGGCGCTGGCCCCTCTGCCTATTATTTCTCCTTTCCCCCTGCCAATGTGGACAATAAGGCTAACTTTGCCGTCTCGGGTCACTCCTCATCTTCTGCTACCTTCCTAAGTACTTCACTGGATCTATTACCTGCCATATATTTTTCAACCTCTATCTGCACCCTTATTTCTTCTTTTCAAATTTACTTTATTTGAAAGAGATGGAGACAAGAGACAGAGATCTCCTATTGGCTATTTCACTCTCCAAATTCCCACCATAGCTGGGTGGGGCCAGACTGAAGACAGGAGTTGGGAGCTCAATACAAGTCTCCTAGGTGCATGGCAGGACCCAGGGACTCGAACCATCACCTGGGCCTCCCAGTGTGCTCACTAGCAGGGAACGGGAATCAGGAGAGGAGCTGGGAAGGGAACCCAGACACTCCGATATAGAAAATGGGCATCCAAGGGACTGCTCACCTGTCACACCAAATGCCTGCCCCTGCGGCCTTCTTTCTGTCGTCATTTAAACATATACACATATAACTCATCTTGAACAGGGAATTCCCTCTTACTTTCAGGCACCAAAGTTCTCCAGCTTTGTACTTACGTTGGTTAGCTAAACTTCTTGACCCTATCTGCACTTGCTTTCTACTCTCCTCCCGCTTACTGTCCATCCCACTAGTTCACTGCTCCTGCTATCACTAAAGTGATCAAAGATTGTTTTGTTGCTACATCCAGTGGACACCTGGGCCTCATGTGACCGCTCAGTTCCGTTGGATGCTGCTGTCCACTTCTTCTTCAAGCCTTTCTTCTCCTGGCTTCCTTGATTCTTTTTCTCTCCCTTGCCCCGTCCTTTCTCAGGTTTCTCTCTCTGCCCTTCCTTCAGGTGCTGGGGTTCCTAGGCCTCCCTTTTGCTGGTTTTCCCACGCTTCCCATTTATTTTGGGACCGTTCTCTACTCTCAATTTTTCATGTAATAACTGCAGAGGAGTCCATTTGGAAAGAATCCTAAATCCAAACGGATTGTGGGCTTCAACTCACTATCTGGAGGGCATTTTCGTTTAAGGTGCCTCGCAAGTACCTCTTAAACTACATTCTCAAATTATCTTGCTTAACTGCTTTCCCAGGCACGCGGCATCATCCGCGAGCTGCCCAAGCCAGAAACTTAGCAATCAACCTGGCTCCTTCCTCCCCCTCACTCCCTATCGCTATGTACTTCCTCCGCGTTTCCTATCTGAACTGCTGTAGCAGCCTCCTAATGGGCCTTTCCCCAGCTCTGCATTTTCCAATCCAGAATGGTACCCTGGAGGAAAAGATCACAGTTTTCCTGACCACAAGGTTCTAACATATTTCCTCTTGTTAAATCTAAAGCTAGGCTCCAAGCTGCCTGGCAACCAGGGCAAAGGTGAGGGAGAAGCCCTCTTCATAGGGTTCTAACACTCACACTTTGCCCTACACCAGTATGTCAGGAGGAGATTTATACAGGGAGGAGTAAGTGATGCCATGGACAATGTCTTCAGGAGCATTCCTACGACCTATCCTATAATTTCCATGTATTAAATCTCTGTGGAGCACTTACTAAGAGGCACACGCTGTGCTCACTCCTGGGGTAGCCAGTGAATGGGATTGTTTTCTGTCATCTCATGATGCAAACCTAGTTTTCTGCATCACGTTAAGTGCAACCCTCTGAAGACAGGGTTGAGAGAGGAGGGTTTGCTTCCTAAGCCATTCCCTCCCTAGTGATGAGACTGGTCCAAAATAACACTGGCTCAGTGTCCTCTGCATCCTGCCCGCCACTGCCTGTCCTAACAGCACGATTTCAGGGCTTCTAGACCACGCTTTCAAACACCTGATCGCCACCACCAAACAGCACACAGTAAATATTTATACAACTCCCCAGGGGGTGTCTTCCACTGCTAACACTCCCTCCCCCCCATCTGCTCTGGCTTCCCGCAGAGATCAGCTGCCAAGACACACACCTGCCCCACCTCCAGCACACCAGGTAGAGCAAGACAGGCCACCGCTGCTGCTCATACGGGTCAAAGGTGCTGCGCATGAGGATCGCCTGCGCGTGCGGAGGCTGCAGGAGGGCAGGGTGTGGACTAGGCTTGCCCTGTCCCTGCCTGCAGAAGGCACTGGCACCCAGATGTCAACATTATATGCTCTTGCCGCTGCTCTGGTGTGTCAGAACCGCCCAGGCAGCTGATGCTGTGCGAACACCAGGGCCCTTCTGCACTGCAGCTGAACTCTGGAGAGCAGCTTTCCTCGACTGCTGGGGTACATGTCATCACTCAGATTTCAAAGCAGTGTTATCTGGTGCCCTTGACACCTGACTGATACTATAGTAAAACAGTGTCAACAAAATATCATAGACCGGGTAGCACAGACAACAGAAATGTATTTCTCGCAGTCCGGAAGCTGGATATCCAAGATCAGGGTGATAGCATTGTCAGTTCTAGGGAGCCCTCTCTTCCTGGCTTCTACATGCCTGCCTTCTCCCGGCGTGTTTATACAAGGCCTTTCTTCTGTGTGTGGGTGTGGAGAGAGCTCTTGTCTTCTTCCTACAAATCTATCAGATTAGGACCCCACGCTCATGACCTCATTTTACTTTATTTATCTTCTAAAACCCCTGTCTCCAAGTACAGCTGGGGGTTAGGGCTCCAACATAAGAATCTGGGGGATGGGGGTGGAGGAACACAAGGGAATCTATAGCAAAAAGCACACAGTTTTTAATCACATGAAGACACACAGGACGATTCCAAAAAGTGAATCCATGGACCGGGCCAGGGAGAAAGCTTGTGACCCAGTGCAGTATTCCAGAATGACCCCTCCTCCTTGCGGGGTGGGTATTCAAAAGCTTCCAGCCTGATTAACACAGAGGTAGGACTTAGAGCAGGAGCCATGCCTCCTACATGTGTTGTCTTAACATCTGGTCCTGTCTGATCCACGGGTAGAATTTAGAATGAATAAGGAAATGGTTAACCGCACGTGTTCAGACTGTCCTCACAAAAGCCTTTCAACCTGGCCTTTGGCTGAAATGGGCACAGACTGGGGACGAGTAAGTGAAAACGAAATACAAAGCGCCCAGTATGAGTTTCGCAAGTGCTAATCAGTTGACGTCTCGGCTCTGTTTTACCAATCCCGAATCCAGTACTTCAGGAAAGTCTTCTACACTTGAAATTAACTCAAAATACCTTCCTCTGCCACTCAGTTCTACCTCCCCCTGTCCTCCGATGCCCAACAACCCCCAATCCCCGAACTCACCCAAGCTGCCAGGCTCGAGGTTGGGGGCGGATATCGCCCGAGCGGCGGGAACCCGTGGGTGCGCGCTGCCTTGTGGGAGTTGTAGTTCTCTCAACTCTGAGGCCCAGGACGAGGCGCCCGCGCGGGACTCGTGTTCCCGTGCTCCTCCGCGCGGGTCCCTTGGGACAGGCCCTGGGGTGGATGAGGAGGTGTGTGGGACCTTACTCGTAAAAAAGTGGAATCGAGTTGTGTGTGAGAGTTGCCGTCGTCGCCTAGAAACGCGGGGCTGGTGGCTCCCGTCCCTTCATGAGTGCTGGAGACCAAACCTGAAATGCAAGTTTTAACGTTACCTGGGGGGCGAAGGATAAGGAGCTGAGCCCACCCCCTGCCCTGCCCAGTCAGCTGCAGAAGTGGCCGCCCCTGACCCGGCCACCTCAGCTTCTTGCCCCACCCCACCCGGGGGTCTCCCTCAGCACTGGGAGTCTCAGCAGTCCCAGCAAGTGGATGGGAGCGTCCGCCGGAGCCCTTGAACTTGGGGGCGCCCTCTGAGCCCCGGCGCCCGCTGCGGGCTCGCGTGCGCCTCCTGTAGCCTGCGGACGGCAGTCGTGGGGCCAGCACCATGATCTCCAGCGTCTTCCGTGTGCGCGCGTGGGCCCCCGTGGGCGTCCTGACCTCGCTAGCATACTGCTTCCACCGGCGGCGGGTGGCCCTGGCCGAGCAGCAGGCCACCGACGGCCAGCATCCGGTCGACCGCGGCCAGCTGGAGCTGAAAATGGTACAAGTCGTGTTTCGGCACGGGGCGCGGAGTCCGCTCAAGCCGCTCCCGCAGGAGGAGGAGGAGCAGGTGAGAGGTCTCCCCGCGCCCCCGGAGTTCCCGCAGCGCTCAGGCAGAAGGGCAGTAGCCAGTCCCTCCCCGGGCTGACGAGCAGAGGCGCCCACCCTGCCCTGACGCCCGCGGACCCTCCAGGCATAGGGCAGCCCAGGGACTTCTGGTCCGGATGGCTGTAGTGTGTGTAGCACAGGAGGTGGTGCCGCACTTCCTAAAGGGAACAGGAATTCCCTGGAGAGCTTGCTAACAGCAGATTGAGCAGGTGTGGGGCAGGGCTGGGGGTCCAGCGTTTCTAGCAGTGTGTGGGTGAGCTCCAGTGCAAGGTTGTTTGTCAAAGCATTGCAGGGACCTCTGTGACAGGAACCACCTTCCCCCGGGGTTCACGGTGGATAACCGAGGGCGATGGCTTTAGGAACAGATTTGACAACAGCTTATTCTCGGGGTTTACTGGATTCCATTTTGAAGTTTCTTGAAGGCGTTTTTGGTAACAAGTATTGTATCTTGGAGTTCTTAGACATTTCTGGTTTCAAAACCTGTTCGTGCAAGGGAAGGAAGGAAAGAAATTAAACATTGGCTACTGTTACGGCTGTAAAAAAAAACCTGCCTGGTTTGACCAGATGACTAAAGCACGAATAATTAGGTTTTAAACTTGTTTATGCGACCATCATAGCAGGAAGGCCTGGTGAGGAGGACTAGGCAAACTGACATTGTCAGGCCCACAGACGTCACGCTCACCTTTGCAGTGCTTTTGTGTCCTTGGTCTTTCAGGTTGATAGTGGAGCAGGTAGAACAGGTGGCTCAAACCTCGGAGCAGGTACACTCTGAGTGGTTGCTTTCCGGAAGTCCTCAGGTTTGTGCCTTCCCATTGTACAACTGAAACCTAGTTTTAAAGCTGGCCATACATGCAATGATGCCTCTAAAGCACTTGCACATAAATAATCGCATCTTGGGGGTCAATTCTATTGCCAGTTTTCTAGTTATCCTTTGTGTGGCCATCCCACTTCCTGTCTGGTACCAGGATGCCTTTTCTTTCTCTTTGATGTTTTGTTCCTCACTTTGCCTTTTTGCATTAGGTCACTAAATTTTCCTTATGAGTTTGTACACAAATAGCCCATCTCTTATGCACGTGCTCCCATTCTTCTCCATTGATTCTGTTTTTAAAGAGTTTTATTTATTTAAAAGTCAAGAGTTACAGACAGAGACAGAGGGAGACACCGAGGGAAAGAGATCTTCCATCTGCTGGTTCCCTCCCCAGATGGTCTCTACAGCCAGGGTAGAGCCAGGCCAAAGCCAGAAGCTTCATCTGAGTCTCTCATGTGGGTGGCAGGGGCTCAAGCACTTAGACCATCTTCTGCTTTCCCAGGCCATTAGCAGGGAGCTGGATTGGAAGTGGAGCAGATGAGACTCGAACCAGCATCCATTTGGGATGCCAGTTTTGCAAGAGGTAGCTTTACCCGCTATGCCACAACACCGGCCCCTCCATTTATTCTTGTAGCCAAAGGGCTGAAAAATATATAGAACTAATATCAGTGGAGCAGAGGATAAGAGTTTGAATGTCTAGGCCTGGACCTAGGATGTACAGGATGTCTTCTCTAAAAGCCCTGGAAAGAGATGTACATTCTTTTTTTGAGCTCTCAGGCCTCTGAGGAGTATCTTCTGACTTCACTGGGGAACAGCTGTTGTAGCTTAGATGCCAGTTTCATTCATTTTCTGTCTGTGTAGCCACAGGGAGCATCCGAGCCCGTGGCCTCACTTTTTTGCAACTAGAAAAGGCACAGGAGCTCTCCTGCCTACTCATATTCTCCAGTCTTAGCAGAGGCTTGGTTCTTTGATAGAAAGGCTTGTGTGAAAAAGCTAGGGATGAAACCCGCTCTCTCAGTTTAGGCTGTACTCGAATGTCATCAGCCTCTTATAACTTATTCCTGGATATTCTCTCTCAGGTTTTCTTTACAAGAGCCAATTTGATAGAGGTTGTTATTGTGATTTTCTAATCTTCCTGGTTCAATTAATTATGGTCAGAAGGGACCAGCTGGCAACAATTCGCAAACTAAAATTGCCTGTGGAACATGCTTCCCGATTTCTGACTGGCTTTCAGATAAACATACGTGACAAGTCACTTCATTCAGTTATCTCACGAATCCTCCGGATATAGCATTGTTTAAATCCAAGATGTTTTATTGAGTTGTTTTCTTATGGCTAGAAAAGCTATTGGTTTAACCTATCTTTGCTAAAAGATTGTGCTTTGGAAATAAAGTCATGGCACTCAATTAACTTCTTTTCTGGTCACTGGCGTAGACCCAAATGCACTTTCAAAAGCAAAGATTTGGCCCTGTTTTCAGGTTTCCCCCAGCTCCTCTGCACACGGTGTGAGATGGCCCCTACCCCAGCAGGTTCCTCAGCTTTTATAAGATAAAGTCCAGCCTACCCAGCTCTCCTGTTGATTGAGACATTTGAACCCGTAGTTCCTTGTTGATGCAGACCAGCTGGGAAGCATAATATCAGTACCGCTGTTGCTATATACCTATCCAAAGCTTGACTGGGAGAAGTGGATTTAGGAAGAATTTCATGGAGGATGTGCCAGCTAGTCCATCTTTTCCCCTGAATCAATGGTTCTTAACTTGGTGGGACATGGAACTCAAGTAGGAAGCTTTAAAAAATACTTCTACTGTGGGTCTGCAGCCAGGGGACTCTGATTTAGTTGGTCCAGGCATCCAGGCATTGTAACAGCTTCTCTGGTGAAGCTTTAGAGTTATCCCGGCTGGAGAGCATTTTAAAAATGAGGCCCCATCCCAGAGAGATCCAGATATGATTAGTTTGCAGTGGGGTTCAGTTATCAATAATTAAAGCCAACAACATAGTTTCCTAGTGATGCCATTGTATAGCCGAGGGTTGTAACCATAGTTCTATACTAAAACCCACACCTGGGAAGGTTTGTTTACTTTTATGTAGATTTTTTTCTTTTTATCTGGAATGTAGCCTATTGATCCCAGTGTAGAATTGCTTTCACGGAAATGTGCTTTGGTGAAATGCTATCATTTTGTGTTGAGGGAACTAAGAGAAACAATCCCACAGAACTCATTGCTTTGACTACTGAAGAGATGTTCATTATATTACTCTCTCCTCTTTATGAGGGCCCTTGGGAAGAATTTGTCTGTTAGCATTAGAAGTGGCGTACTTCTCCTGAACAGTTGGTCTGCTTTTATCTTAAAACTTGTCTAGCTGATCAAGTTTCTTCTTCCACATAAAAGTCAGAGGCTTAGTGCCGAATCTGCAGCCCACCTAGAATAAGTATGTGGGTCTTTATGGTTCAGTAACCTTGTACTGCATCTAGTTTTTTTCTTTTTTTGTGCTTATGCTGTTGTTTGCTTTTGTCTTTCTTGCCTGCTTTGAACTGCCTTACTGTGTTTCAGATATTGCTCTTATCTACTTTAAGCTACTAGTTGAAGATGGAGTATAAATCAGTTAAATTATCCAGTTAGTCTTTTCGTGAGCTGAGAAGCTGAAGAGCAGGAACAAGAATGAGAGTGTGTGTCAGGGGTGGACACCGTGAATGAGGCTGACGTATCATCCATTCTTGAAAAATCTAAAGACCCGGACTCTAGACTTGAAGTGACCTGGACTTCATGAGTTGTTTCTGGGGAAACAACTATGCCTAACGGGAGATTCTTTTGGTAAAGTTGGACTTGTGGGTCGGGATCCCTTGCTAGACACTGGACTTACAAGGACGGATAATTCAGTCTCAGCTTTAAAGGGATTTACAACGTGGTGAAGGGGAGAAATGAAACAGATTTCCATCACAGGTGTTGGCTGGGAGTGTTGGGAACTCAAAGGAGGCGTCTCAGACCCAAAATGTCCGAAACTGAACTCAGCCTTCCAATTGTGTTTCTGTCTCGCTCTTAGTTTTAGTCAAGGAGCACTTCCTTCACGCTTGCCACTGTCGGCACACAACTCAGAAGTGATTTTATCCTTGTTCTTCCTTGCTTACCTGCCAATAGAGTCCCCAAATAAAGCTTTTCTCTCCGCACTCGCTCATTCTGACTCAAATATCTCGCATCTTCCTCTTCTGTTGCCACTGCCTTAGATGAGAACTCGGGCTCCTAGGAGGACAACCACAGGCATCTTGCAGCTGACTTTTCTGCATGGAGTCTGCCCCTTCCAATGGTGAAGCTTACTCCTCGCGTCCACACTTCTCTGTGGAGCCCACAGGCCAGAGGGATGCTAAGTAGCTGGGGCACAGGGTCCCCCCTTCCACTAGAGAAACTCCAGTGTTTGCCTTTGTGCACACAAATCTAAACTTCAACTTTATTTGCTATTTGCTAATGTGAAGTTGGAGGGAACAGTCCCAGGCTGAGGCAAACCAAGCCACTCTCATTGCTATACTCATACACATTCTTCCCCACCTCCGCGTTGCTCTCGTCTTCCAGCTACTTTGGAATTCTGAATGCCAATTCTCTTCTCAGCTACCTCTTTTTCACAACTCCAAGTTTTTGCTCATCTAAATCCCACTCATGTCAAATGCTATTCATTCCATAAAACTTCCCCTGAATCCCCAGCGAGAAGAGGTCAGTCTTGCCTTTGAACTATGATAGCCTTCATCTAGTTTCTCGCAGCACAAATCCATCTCCATTACGGTCTTGCTGTCATTTACATTCATAGCTTGCTTTCTCTACTAACCTAGAAACCCAGGAAAGACAGAGTCAGGTTATCACAAGTTTGGTATCTCCCCCAGGATCTGGCAAATTGTCACGCACCAGGCTGTGTTTCAGGCACCCAGAAAAGAGGTCAGTATATGACCCAGTCTGTGTCCTGAGGATGCCGAGTCTGCTGATCAGACCAGGATAGGAGCTTTTCTAATACAGTTTGCTAACAGCTACCAAAGAGCCACTGAAGCTGCTTTGGAGCACGTGGCCATGGTCAGGACTTCTGGGAACAGTAGGGAATGAACAAAAGGCTTTCCAGATGAAGGGAGAAAGAAAATGCCAGGCAGAAGTATTGTGGGGAGGCTCTGGCTAAGCATGGTCCCAGGTTCTTGTCCCTAAGAAGGAATTCAAGGAGGAGACCTAGATGAAGAAGAGCAGAGAAGCAAGATGCTTTATTTAAACATAAGTAAACACTGAGGAATGCAAGCAAGGGAGAGAGCAGGGGAGGGAGGGAGAGAGAGAGAACAAGCAGAATGAGCCACAGTTAGTGGGTTTGGGCCATCCTTTCCTATGATTTGGGAGCATAGGGTGTGGCATCTGGGTAAGGCTTAACTGAATATTCAAAGATGCTAAAGTTTGGGGTGGGGCTGGAGTCCTTCCCATTTCTCCTTGCCCTTTTTTGGAAATCTTGGAAGTGGCTCAGATGTGTGATGGGCGTAGGTGTGTTGCCCACAGTAATTTGGTTATAATGACACTGTAATGAACTAAAGGTCACCATTGGGCACAGTCAGCAGCTGTATTGGATATGTTTTAGCTTAAGCAGCAAAACCCCAGCAGCTGCAGCCTGGGGTTTCTGCTGTGCACGTGGGGCTGTAGCACACAGGGCTGCATTGCAGGTATTGCCAGTCCTCAGCTCCTCCCTGCCTGCGTTCAGAGAAACATGATGTTGAAAGGCCAGGAGGTATGAGACTGGCGCTCGACCAAAGGAAGTTGTGTGGCTGACGAGTACGAGTGTAGGCAAGACCTGGTAAAGGAGCTGCTGGAGAGGTGGCAGGGCTGTGCAGCTGTGAGCCCTGCAAGAGCTTTTATGCAGAGGAACTGAAGGATCAGAGGTGTGGAAGAAGGAAGAGGGTGTCTGAACAGCTGGTCTTGCTATCAGCTGGGCAGCACCAATGAGGAGGCGGCTCAGGTGTTGGAGACCCGGAGACTGGTGCAGACAGAACTGAGACGGCCCCTTTTGGAAGAATGACCTGAAACCCCAGGGGCATTCTCCTTGCGTAGTTCCAGGAAGGGCGAAGATAAATACCACAATATGTACACAGTAGGCTTTTAAACCCTAGTTTCAAAACAAAACAAAACAAAATGGGGGTCAGTGTTGTGGCATAGTGGGCAAAGCTGGCTGGTTCAAATCCTAGCTGCTCCACCTCTGATCCAGCTCCCTCCTAACGTGCCTGGGAAAGCTGCAGAAGAAGGCCCAAGTGCTAGGATCCCAACACCCACCTGGGAGACCCAGTTGAAATTCCTGGCTCCTGGCTTTGGCTTGACCCAGTCCTGGCCACTGAAGCTATTTGGGGTGTGAACTGACCTCTCTCTGCCTCTGTGTCTCCCTCTCTGTAACTCTGCCTTTCAAATAAGTAAATCTTTAAAAAAACATAAAAATTATACCCTGTAAATACATATATTCAACTGTTATTTGTGGATTAAAATAAATGGCAAAAATGAAAAAAGTTTTTAAAACAAGATGAATTAGGTAGTCTGTAGGGATTTTTGGGGGTGAAGGTGGGAGTGTGCTGCAGGTCCTGTCCGAGGTAAGCAGGTTTGTACTCTGACGGTGAGAACATGGCAGTGGTTTGCCTTCTAGCCAGTGGTCAACAGGAGTTGATTCTGGAATGGTGGAGCCAGGGGGAGTCAGAGGCTCAAGTTTGGGGTTCCAGGAGAATTATGGTCTCACTGAGAAGCAGTTTGGGAAGAGGAGCTGGTACATGGGATTAGAAGAAAAAACTCATTTTAAAAATTAAAGTCATGACATCTGAATAAGTGCGAGTTTAATGCACAGTTGGAACTGTGAGATCTGCGGCCACTTGTGATGTCCTGAAAACCATTGTAGTATGGCTGGGCCGGGAGCCAAATTACAAGAATGATGGAGAAGCAGCAGCAGAGGCTGCTTTGAAAAGGGTGATATGTGGTAGCTACGGGGGAGGGGTACATTGAAACGTATAGATCGATTCCTTAGAAATTCGTAGAAACATGGTCATTGAGATCATATTTCATACATTCATTCATTTGCTCACCAAATATTTACATTCTGGCCACTTCTCTTCAGTGAGGGCCTAGTGCCAGAGCAGCCCCTTAACAGTGAGCACTAGTGTAGCAATCACAGGACTTGGGCTGAGAATGCGTGAAATAATAAGTCACAGCCTTTTCTTCCCTTAATTAGCTAGAGTTCAAGTTTCTTTCCTTACTTCCCATGGGAAAGTCGCAGGCCTGGTGTCAGAGCTTCCCAGCCATGTGTTCCCAGTGCTGCTATAACCGGTGCTAATGCTGTGTTTCAGATTTTAACCGTGTTTTGCTTTGTTTTTGTTTGTGATCACGACAGGTAGAGTGGAAACCCCAGCTCTTAGAGGTCCCACCCCAGACTCAGCTTGATTACACAGTCACTAACTTAGCTGGAGGCCCGAAACCACATTCTCCTTATGACTCTCAATACCGTGAGACCACCCTGAAGGTGAGCTGCGCTTCCCAGCCCTGGGGAGCCCTCCGCAGGGCTTAGCTGGTTTTCTCTGGGCTGAATTCTGGCTGTCCGTGTTTTCACTCTTCCCTCCTTCCTCCTACCTAGGGGGGCATGTTTGCTGGACAGCTGACCAGTGTAGGCATGCAGCAGATGTTTGCCCTGGGAGAGAGACTGAGGAAGAACTATGTGGAAGACATCCCTTTTCTTTCACCAATCTTCAACCCGCAGGAGGTCTTGTGAGTGGCTTGAGAAAGGAATATTGCACCCTACAGAAGGTCTTGGGCAAGAGGCCCTGTACTGATTCTCCAGATGGTTCCCACTCTCACCAATGGCACTCGGGGGGACAACTTATCACTGCAGTTACCCTTAGGTCACAGAATCCTGTGAACGGGTGGGCATTGGAGGTTGCGTTCATTGGCCTTCAAAGGCCTGGGGGACAGCCAACCCACAGAGGTAACGCATTCTTCCTGGTCCCATAGCCCCACTTACATAGTTTTGGAAGACTCCAGCTGCTCTTATGGAATAAGATAGGCTGTATATAATTAAAGGTTCCTTTATGAGTGTGACTACCTCTTAATTGTTTCCAGTGTTCGTTCCACCAACATGGATCGGAATCTGGAGTCTACCCGTTGTTTGCTGGCTGGGCTGTTCCAACGTCAGAAAGAAGGTACGTGTTTGGCGTCTAAATGTCAGCCTCACTCTGTGAAGCGCTCTTTCTTCTCGCTTCCAAAGTCCCTGTCTCCTCCTTGGGGCCTATTCCCTTCCTCTCTCCTCTGCACACCTGACTCCCTGGTGCACACTTCAGGCTGGCTTCACGCTGCCCTTGCCCTAGCCTGACCTCCACAGGGGCAGCAATGCATCAGCTGTTCTGATGCACCCCTGGGCCCTGACTTCTTCTCTCATACTTCCACAAAAGCCCTCTAAGGTAGCCCTGGCCAAGTATTGTGAACAGCACAGGGGGCTTTTTGCTTAGGTGGACATGACTGAAAAGGCAGCAGGAAGGACATTTAGTTGGAATCCAAGACTGCTGCTACTGCTGTGGGGTCGGTGAAAACCCATAGCATGACTCAGGTGTTGTGAACAGTACCCTCTTTAGCCTTTCTTATTGAGGAGGTCTATCCAGTGTGGGTTTCAACATAGTCAGTCAGTGAGTGATCGCAGCCAGCAGTCCCCACACTTTGACCAGCAAGGATTGCATTTCTTATTTTTCCTCGGGGATCAGGCCTATGACTATCCACTGAAACTGCATTTTGTCATTTGCAGTTGATTCATATTTACATTTAATCATTGACCTTGCTTTCAGATCATCATATTAAAATGGTGCCATAAGGGGAAGGTTCTTGTATTTTGTTTAGCTTCTCAGCAGTATCTCAAATAGGAAACTTCCATCAAGCTTTTAAAAAAGATCTGAAATAATGGAGCCTCTGGGGCAAGAGATGCTATTCTCGCCCCCATGGGTGGGGAGCTGCTGCTAATTGTGGCTAAAGTGGGCTGCTGAGCACAGTGTGCCTCTCGTGACCTGAAACAGACAAGGTGGGCTGCCCCGGCTTCTTGGGAGCCCTTGAGCCCAAGAATAATTCAGTGCCTGATCTGCTGAAAGCTCTTCACTTGCTCAGCTCCTAAAAGGCAGAAGTCTTCACGGAAACAACAGAAGCATGACAGAGGAGGCGGAATGGTGTTTTCAGATGGTAGCCTTATTGGGGCAGCTCTCAGGCTGAGCGTGCCCACGTTTCCAGCAGGGAAGGTCATACTGGCATCTGATGTGATGTGGCTGCCCTGGGAGCAGCTCCCTGTCTTGGCTCTGAGGTATTAGGACTCCAGTTTGACTTCTGTCACACTGACTTCCATGCCTTCCCTGCCACCACCCCCACCCCCGCCCCCGCCCCCGCCCCCGCCCCATATCAGGGGACTTGAGTAGACCAGAGAAACCGAGAAGGTGCCACCAACAGAAGTGGTGCAACTTCAGGATATTGCTTCGGGAGTAAAATTATCACGTTCTAGAGGGCTTTGTGTAAGCTTCAGAGAATCAGGCTGATGGGGAAGCTGGAGGTTATTGGTCTGCCCATTTAGTCATTCATTCATTCAACACATTTCTGAGTGTCCATTCAAGTGTGTCTTATAAATGGTAGGTGCATTATCTAGACACCAATATCAGATTCCAGATGGAAATGCTGGAGGTTTATAGTGTATTAGTGTTCTGTTAGAGGTTAAAGCATGGTTATTGTCATTCTAACACTAACACTTAAAGTACTTCATAGGCACCACACATTCTTCTAAGAGTGTTGCATATATTAAATTGTTTAGTTCTTGTAATAGCCCTGTGAGCTAGGTTCCATTACCTCCTTTTTCCAGATAGGAGAACTAAGACACAGAAAAGTTAAGTGACTTGTCCAGGGACACAAAACTGTTGAATGGTGGAGCTGGGACTCAAACTCTGCCAGTCTAGTTTCAGGATCCACACTCTTTATCTTTGACTGCTTCTCTAGAGACTTGTACATCTAGAGCAAGACTGTACCCCTGTGGCTGCTCCATTTCACAGTGTGTCCTGGAGGACCCCGGGAGTGTCTAGAAGGGTCTCAGAACTAAAGGCAGAGAGATAGGGCATGCAAAAGGGCTGTGCTGTGGACCCCACCTTGCAGCCACCGGCATTTTTTCTTTGATTACCTTGTGTGGTAGTGGGGAGGAAGGGTTCCTCTGCTTTAGAAACAATTGACAGTTGCTGCTGTCATCCCATGCCTTCAATTTACAGTGAGTCCCCAAGAAGTGCAGTGATTTCCCAAGGTGACCCTGCAGAGTACTTGTAGATTCAGGACTAAACTCTTAGGGCTTTCAGTCTGGTTTCCTCCTTCTGTCCGGAACAAAGAAGGATGCCTGGATTTGGATATTCTAGTTAAATTACCATAGGCTGCTTTTAAAGTCCTGCGGTATCAATAACTTGTTTGGAAATGAATAGTTCTTTGGAACTTAGACTCAGCCAATTGCTCTGTGTATTGACCTCAGCGAACTGCACGTTGCTGCTGATGGGAGCAGTTTCTTTGGCCATCAGGCTCGAGCTGTGTGGAAAGGGAACCTGCCAGAAGCCCCAGCCATCTCTGATACAGAGCAAAGCATGGAAGGTGTTAGAACATCTCTGGACATGAACAGGGTAGGGGGCAGGGCCCAAGGTTACCTGTGAGCCCAGGGCAGCAGGGAGCTGCTGTGAGGAATGTGAGCAGCGCTCTTGGTGGGCCAACCTTTGGTTCCCAGCGATCCATCTGGAAGCCTGCTTTTATTCTGGGAAAGGCAGTGGGGATCTGAGAGGATTTGTGGCCATGCAATCACCCTTCTCACTTTGTCATGTGATAAGTCATGTATTTCCCTATAGGACCAACCTTCAGGAAGTAAGAATGCAGCTGAGTTCTGATAAGGCTTTGGCAAGGCTCATCCTTGCTAGTGCTTTGGCACAGATATTTTTTGGAGTGGGTCAGAGAAGTGCCAGTCTGATCCTGGTTTGTACCTGCTCTAGCTTGTAGCCCAATAGGAAGGCTGTATTGGACAGAACAAGGCTTCTGTTTGCTTTCTCCATAATTCAGACCACAAGAGAGCTCCTGTTGGCCAGGCCAGGGCATGCTGAAGGAATTCACTGGCCTTAAGGAGTAGCCCAGTGGTCCGTGTATGGCGGCAGCCCTGAGTGTCGACGAGAAGCAAGGGTGTGGGTGGAGACGTGGGGAAGAACAAGCTGAAACCTCCCGCCTGTGCCCCCCACCTCTCTCCAGGACCCATCATCATCCACACTGATGAGGCGAGCTCTGAAGTCTTGTACCCCAACTACCAGAACTGCCAGAATCTAAGGCGGAGAACCAGGTAACTGCCCCCAGATTCTCACTCACCAACCAGGGCAGCCTTTTCCAGCCCTCGCTGGCAGGCTCTGCCTGTGCTGAGGGCCTGCCAGGTTTACCCTGCTTGGTGGGTCAGGGATGGGAGGGATTGGTTACACTCAGGTCTAGCATGGGCTGCACAGGAAGAGAAGCTGCTCTTGCTCACTCACAGTGGCAGGCACAGAGTGAAGGTGCATGGAGCCTGGGGAAAGCCACAGGCCAGGCTGGAGAGAGACGCAGATAGACATGAGGGGTCTGCTGTTTATAAACCCAAGCTGATGGATTTTAATCAAAGGTGATAGAGGGGCTGGCATTGTGGCACAGTAGGTGAAGCTGCCACCTGCCTGGCCCAGACCCAGCCTCGTGGCCATTTGGGGAGTGAGCCAACATATAGAGGATCTCTCTCTCTCTCTCTCTCTCTCTCTCTCTCTCTCTCTCTCTCTCTCTCTCTTTCTCTCTCTCTCTCTCATTTCCAAATAAAACAAATCTAAATAAATAAAGGTGACAAAGCCAGCCATCAACGTGTAAATCTAGGTCTGCAAGCAAAGAACTCACAGACTTCCCATCTCTTACCAATGTGCTGCCATGGGGGATAGATTAGTTTGGGCTGATGATACTTTTCAATCCTGGAGTATTTCTGGTCTGCACTAAGACTTTAGAGGATGGGTTTTTCAGCCAGATCTGGGCCACGCATCGTTTTTGGCAATAGGCAGAAAAACTAAAATAGGATCTGGAATATCTAGCCTTTTGTCCTCTCCCTGTACTTGTTTGCTTTTACAAGACATTTGGTCTCTCATAGCCTTAGTTTACTCATCTGTAAAATGGGAGGAATGCTGCTATCCTCAGTGAGTTGTGAGGATTCAATGAGATCCCACATGATGAATGAAGCACATTTTGTGAACTGCTCGTCACTATACAATCTAAGGGACTGCTTTCTCTTCTTGTCAGAGGCCGGAGGAAGGCTGCCTCTTTGCAGCCGGGAATCTCAGAGGATTTGCAAAAGGTGAAGGAAGGGATGGGCTTTGACGGTGGTGAGGAAGTAGACTTCCTCATCCTCCTGGACAACATGGCAGCCGAGCAGGTAGGACAACTTCTTTAGGGCCTGGGGTTGGGGTGCTCCGGGGCAGGCACCTGGCCAAGTTGCCCTTAGAATCTTTTCTCACATAGCACACGAAGAAGACCACCCGTTGGGAAGTGTTTCTCTAAATGTAAAGTTGGACACCCAAAGGCAGAACATAATCCTCTTCCCTTCTCTCGTGAAAACCATGATGTATACTGCAGACAGAAGTACACCCTGTGTTTATGTGTAAAATAGGTATATGGTTAAAAGGCGGGACTTCATATAAAGTATTTATGTGGCATGCTGTTGAGAAATCATGTTGGGGAAAACAAATGCCAAGTAGAAATTTATGAATTCCTTACTTTGTATTTTATTCATTTCTTTTTAAGTTTAAAAAATATGAATTTTGTTTCTGTTAAAGTGTATAGCAAACCAACAGGTAGGGTGGAAAGCTAATTTTAGTTCTGGGCCTTCAAATCTCTACGAATAGCCTCAGATGGGCCTTGGGGACATAGCTTCTTGTGCCATTAAAACCCTGCCCAGGAGTAGACGGGCCCCACGGGCTCCCCGGGAGCCGAGCAGCTGTCAGGTTCTGGAGGTGAGAAGTGCTTCTCTCCGAAACCCTGCCTGTGGTCCTTTCAGGTGCACAGCCTCCCGAGCTGCCCCGCGCTGCAGAGATTTGCACGGATGATTGAACAGAGAGCGGTGGACACAGCCTTGTACGTCCTGCAAAGGGAAGACAGGTAAGGGGCCTCTGCAGCTGCTGGCGTAAAGTCAGCCTTGGTCAGCCCTCCCAGTGGGTGGGAAGCAGGGTTCATCAGGCCCGCTCGCACCTGCCAGCTGGCGTCTTGGTGAGAGGGGATGGAGGTGACCCCATTCTGCTGGCCTAGCAGCAGGGTCTGGGGCCTTGGATGTCTGGAGCTGAGACTGTGACTCAGTGCTTCTGTATCCTGTCGTGCAGACCCAGGAGCCACCACCTTAGAACCAAAGTTCTCTTTGCCTTCTGCTTTAGATAGGAGCATTTGGGTCAGGGGAGCTAATAATTAGTTCTCGCTTTATTCAGCATGTTACACTTTACAAATAATTTTCATTTTCTCGCTGTGAGTTAGGTGTCATTGTCCTGGCTTTGCAGATGAAGAAACTCGGATGAGGGATGTTGCTGCCTTGCCCGGGTTCAGCTTGTGAGAGGCAGAGGCAGGACACAGACCCGGGTCCTTTGACTGTCACACTTGTGCTTTCTCTGTATTAACAATCTTCAGCGTCCTGTTTCTGGAAGACCTGTTTCTTGCCTGCTAGGATGGAGAGTTTCTCTCTTAGCAAATTTCAGATGACACCTTTTTCTGATGAATTAGGAACGTTCAGCTTGCACCCAGGAAAGGTGTCTTGGTAGAGGGGAGATGGGAAGTAGGGGTGCAGCCCTGGGGAAGGGACGGCATCTACCACTTGAAGAATTTTCATGGTCTGTTGCATAAGAATAAGAGCCTCGGACTGCAGTCCTCCCACTCGGAGTCACTGCGTCCACTGTGCGCTCCCTGGGGCATCCAGAGGCCGCAGCCAAGCCACCCCTGCTGTTCCGTGGCGCTTGCCAACTTCCCTTTTCTGTCCATGAAGGGGCCCCACCTTAACTAACGTGTCACTCAGTGCCCTTGCCTTCAGACACACACACACACACACACACATACACTTCAGGCTTCCTGGGCCCTACAGTCTCTGTTGCACATATTCATCTTGTAACATGAGGCAGCCGTAGATAACACATGAACAAATGGTCATGACTGTGTTCCAGTCCAGCGCTGTTTACAGAAACAGCCAGGCAGGTGGGATTTGGTTCATGCCATAGACTGTTTTCTCTTGTTGTAAAGTACTCTATGTATTTTTGAAGATTCATTTGTTTATTTGAAAGGCAGGGTGATAGGGATAGACAGGTGCCTTCTATCCACTGGTTCAATCTCCAAATGCCCACAACAGCCAGAGCTGAGCCAGTCTGAAGCCAGGAGCCAGGAACTCTAAGCTAGTCTCCCACATGGCCCACATGGTGTCAGGGGCCCAAGCAGTTGGCCATCTCCGTGTCTTCCCAAGCAGGAAGCTGGATCCAAAGTGGAGTAGCTGGCACTAGAACTAGCACTCTGCTGCAGGATGCCAGTGTCACAAGCGGTGGTGTACTCTGTGCCACAATGCTGGCCCCTGTTAAGCATTTTAAACACGACTTGCATATTGTCATTCCCAATCCAGTGAGCCCTGGTTTATAAAACTGATGTTTTTTCAAGGACAAATAATTACAACTTCCCACCCCTACTCAGCTTGGCCGTACACATTCTTTAGGGAAGTGTGTGTCGCCTACAGGTTGGTTGTAGGTTCATCTGTTGCTCCAACGCTCCTTGACTTATTTCTAAAACTGGCAATTTACCCAGTCACCATGAATAAGCATTGGCCTAAGTCAGTCCCTTTTGTTCCCTTTGTTGGCCTTTGGGCTCTGGGAATTCTACGATAAGCATTTGTTTTCTCTTTGATTAAAAAAATATATGAGCGACACACATCAGGCCTCTCAGCCCCTCGCCAGCCCCGTCTCCCTGCTGCTGGCACTGCTGTGAGAGGACACTCGTCGAGGCGCAGCAGGCCTTGTGGGGCGACAAGCCCAGGAATGATGGCAGTGGGGCCACAGAGCTCGCCTTGCAGCTCTCTCTCTCTGAACTTGCAAGGCCAAACAGATGAGATACAAGTAATGACTTCCTGTGGCCTCAGCTCCGAAAGGAGAGTGCACATAGGAAGTGTAGGATGCTGTTGTTCCTCTGACCCCTTTCCCAAGAGCCTTGGGATTCCTGGGAATTGTTAGCCCTTGTCCTTCCCAGCCTTTTCTCTTTATTTCTCATGGTCTGGTTCTTCCTAACTCAGCCCAGTCACCATCGTGCTGCTCCCCATCTCAAGAGCATTCATAACACGTGTCCCCTGGCTCTTTTTGGAAGTCCTTGTTCACAGGGAACCCTCAGACACGACACAGAGCCATTTCCTTCCTCTCTGTCAACCACTGTCCCCTCTGTGTTACTTGTCTTTCCCAAGTCTGTCTCATGGGACTCATGACATCCCAGGGGACAGAAGCAGCCTGTGTCCCCTGAATGCCAAGTGTTTGCTGCAGGCCTCCATGTTCACTTTTCACAGAGAAAGCCTTCAGATGGCAGTCGGCCCCTTCCTCCACCTTCTGGAAAGTAACCTGCTGAAAGCTGTGGACCCTGCCACTCCACCTGGAAAGACCAGGTAACACACCACACTCAGCCTTGGCTGAGGGGAGAGACCCAGACCTCATGGGGACAAGATGCAGACTGCCAGTGACCAAGGATAGAGGTTCAAGAAGCCAAAGGAGGCTCACAGACTTCCCGCCTTTCTGCCACACCTGTCCTATCATGTTTAAAAGTGTTTATTCTAGAAAAAATAGGGGGATTGGCTGGCGCCGTGGCTCAACAGGCTAATCCTCCGCCTTGCGGCGCCGGCACACCGGGTTCTAGTCCCGGTTGGGGCGCCGGATTCTGTCCCGGTTGCCCCTCTTCCAGGCCAGCCCTCTGCTGTGGCCCGGGAGTGCAGTGGAGGATGGCCCAAGTGCTTGAGCCCTGCACCCCATGGGAGACCAGGATAAGCACCTAGCACCTGGCTCCTGCCATCAGATGAGCACGATGCGCCGGCTGCAGCACGCCGTCCGCGGCAGCCATTGGAGGGTGAACCAATGGCACAGGAAGACCTTTCTCTCTGTCTCTCTCTCTCACTGTCCACTCTTCCTGTCAAAAATAAAAATAAAAAAAAAATAGGGGGATTAATTTTCCTTTATATTTTTTACCAGTTGAACATATCAAACATGTAGCCAATTATGTCATACAAATTTGATATTCTAATATAAAACAAAAGTAATGCTTAATAGATTGTTTAGCTTGAACACTTTCATTGCACATTCAGAGGTATGATATCCATGTGGCACTTAAAAGTGTTGGAAGTGGCTTATGAGCTTCCATTATCACTGTGGAACCTGGGATCTTAGGTTGGAGCTACAGATTTGGAATGCTGCGTGTCCTAGGCAATTACTAAGCAAAGCGTTGTCTGCAGACAGTTTCATCATTGCCCAGGAACTTAGTTTCAAGGTCCCAGCCTGACTTACTCAAATATAAGCTGCATTTTATCAAGATCCCCAGGTGATCTATATGCACCATGATGTTTGAGAAGTAGTAAATGGCCTTTTTTTTTAAAAGTTTGTTTATTTTTTTAACTTTTATTTAATGAATATAATTTCCAAAGTACAGCTTATGGATTATAATGGCTTACCCCCCCCATAACTTCCCTCCCACCCCCCACTGCTCTCTCTCCCCTTCCATTCACATCAAGATTCATTTTCAACTCTCTTTATATACAGACGATCAGTTTAGTATATATTAAGTAAAGATTTCAACAGTTTGCACCCACACAGAAACACAAAGTGAAAAATACTGTTTGAGTACTAGTTATAGCATTACTTCACATTGGACAACACATTAAAGACAGAGATCCTACATGAGGAGTAAGTACATAGTGACTCCTGTTGTTGACTTAACAAATTGACACTCTTGTTTATGGCGTCAGGAATCACCCTAGGCACTTGTCATGAGTTGCCAAGGCTATGGAAGTCTTTTGAGTTCGCCGACTCTGATCATATTTGGACAAGGTCATAGTCAAAGTGGAAGTTCTCTCCTCCCTTCAGAGAAAGGTACCTCCTTCTTTGATGACCTGTTATTTCCACTGGGATCTCACTCATGGAGATCTTTCATTTAGGTCATTTGTTTTTTGCCAGAATGTCTTGGCTTTCCATGCCTGAAATACTCTCATGGGCTTTTCAGCTGGATCTGAATGCCTTAAGGGCTGATTCTGAGGTCAGAGTGCTGTTTAGGACATCTGCCATTCTATGAGTCTGCTGTGTATCCCACTTCCCATGTTGGATCATTCTCCCCTTTTTTATTCTATCAGTTAGTATTTGCAAACACTAATCTTATTTATGTGATCCCTTTGACTCTTAGTCCTATCATTATGATCAATTGTGAACAGAAATTGATCACTTGGACTAGTGAGATGGGATTGGTACATGCCACCTTGATGGGATTGAATTGGAATCCCCTGGTGTGTTTCTAACTCCACCATTTGGGGCAAGTCCGATTGAGCATGTCCCAAATTGTACATCTCTTCCTTCTCTTATTCCCACTCTTATATTTAACAGGGATCAAAAAGTTTGTTTATTTTTTTAAAGTTTCTTTTAAGTTTGTTTATTTATTTGAAAGGCAGAGTTAGAATGAGAGAGATCTTCCATCTGCTGATTTACTCCCCAAATGGCTGCAACAGCTAAGTCCTGGGCTAGGCTGAAGCCAAGATCTAGGAATTCCATCCAGGTCTCCCAAAGAGTGGCAGGGGCCCAAGTACTTGGGCCATCTTCTGCTGTTTTCCCAGGCACATTAGCAGGGAGCTGGATCAGAAGTGGAATAGCTGGGACTTGAACCAGTGCTCAAATGCATTGCAGGTGATGGCTCAACCCTTGTGCCACAATGTCAGCCTTGTAAGCTGTCTTCTTGAGAGAGAGATATTACATATATCAACTCATGAAGAGTGTCAGAGGTGCAAGGGACAGTGAATTGAAACAGATTCAGAAATGTTGGACCAGCTTTTATAATACCAAATGGTGTGACTTCCCTTCACAGTACCTGCAATGGCAGTATATTTCTTGCTATTCTTTGCCCCCTTACCACCTTCAGCCTTGTGTCTGTGAAATAACACAGGATCCAGTGCTGGTGCTCTGGGTTGAGGTTATATGAATAAAATCTTTGGACTTCCCAAGATAGATCAGGTAGATGTAGATTAAAAAGGTACCTGAAACACTGATTAAAGCCATTTGGAGAACATGTTGAGTGCCAAACAAGCTCATTACTACTCTTTGGAGATGAATTTAATTTCCCTAGACCTTAAGCCTCCCCAGTGAGCAGAGATTGTCCTACTGTGTTGATGGTATGACTGAGAGTAGGCAGAGCATTCTCTGTGGGCTGGCAGGCTCCAGAAAGAGAAGAGAGGTACAGCCTGAGTCAAATATGCTCTTTTCTTCTCTGCAACTCACCAGGGGAGAAGTGAGTGGGTGGGTGGGAAGGAGGAGGCAGGGAGACTTGCTCCGGTGGGGACTGTCAAAGCATGAGGCATACAAACGGAGATTCAGCTACCGTCTATGTCAAAGGGGTTTTATACCTAGCTCAACTGATCTCTAGATATCACCTGGATTTTGAGGCAAGTATTGTTCCTTTCCCAAAGGAGGCAGTCAATGTTACGTCTGCCAGAGTCCTGGGGGAAAGAGTTGTGGACAATTGTCTCCTTCTTGCAGAAAACTGTACCTTTATGCAGCTCATGATGTGACCCTCATGCCTCTCTTACTGACCCTGGGGATTTTTGACCACAAGTGGCCCCCATTTGCTGTTGACCTGACCATGGAACTCTACCAGCACCAGGAATCTAAGGAGTGGTTTGTGCAGCTGTACTACCATGGGGAGGTAAGACCTCTGTGATGGAACTGGGTAGTGCCTAGGCACCCTCCTGCCAGCCCCACCCACCTGGTTTAGCACCAGTCTCCCTCCTCAGGCTCAGGGGTGCCTCCACTAGCACATTCAGCTCTCTGAATCTTACAGGGAGATTCCAGACTGTGGATCAGAGCTAGGGCAGAACTTGCCATATGTTGCAGGGTTGAGCCTCATTCCAGATCCATTACAGATTTCTCTTCTGAGTGTCTCTGCCTGGATGTAACATCCTGGTTGTGAGGCCTATGTTGAAGATGATGATGGTGTCCTTGTGAGGTGTTGTGTGCCATTGGCACCCTTAGTGCCTTGGTTGCTTCATCAGAGTCAGAATACCCTACAGGTGGGACCCTTTTGCTCCCCCGCCTCAGAGATACAGCTTGACCTTGTCTTCCTGGTCAATTCAACAAACATTTCTTGATTGTCCTTTACCAGTAGGGGGTAGTGCTTTTCTTCTGGACGCTGACGAGAATAAAAGCGGGGCCTTCTGGCTGTCCTGTGTGCACACTCAGGCCTTGTAGCTCAGAGCCTCTCAGACCGCTGGGTGCAGCTGAACACAGCAGCAGCAGAAGGAGGTCCTCCGTGGACCTGCTGAGTTATGTCTCTCCCACAGGAGCAGGTGCCAAGAGGTTGCCCTGACAGGTTCTGTCCACTGGACCAGTTCTTGAATGCCATGTCAGTTTACACCCTAAGCCCGGAAAAATACCACACGCTCTGCTCCCAAGCACACACGATGGAACTTGGAAATGGAGAGTGACTGGTATCTACAAGGAGAATTTTCTGATTTTCAAATAAAACGTCTTTATGCAATGCCTCTTGACTTTGTATGTTTGGGGGAGGGGGAACAAGGGTTAGCATACTTCATCATAGAGTAAGGGTGCTTCCTTCCTGGAGGCATATGAAGGTCTCTTCCTGAGGAAAACGGGTGTAATGTGGAGACCAATGGGATTTTTCTCTGTTTTGTGACTTGATTTCCAAGGTCAGAAGCACTTCCATGTGACACACTCTGGGGACATCATGACCTTATAGAATGTGTTGGTTTTGGACTTTAGTTCTTTTTTATATTTTAATTTCACAAACATTTAATGAGCTACCTACTAAGCAGTGGTCATTGTAAAGGTGAAAAGGTTCCACCTCAGGTTGTTTGAGTCCCCAGGAGAGGCAGGTACCTAAAGCAGTGATTAGAATGCATGATGTTGCCGGCGCTGTGGCTCAACAGGCTAATCCTCCGCCTTGCGGCGCCGGCACACCGGGTTCTAGTCCCAGTCGGGGCACCGGATTCTGTCCCGGTTGCCCCTCTTCCAGGCCAGCCCTCTGCTGTGGCCCAGGAGTGCAGTGGAGGATGGCCCAAGTGCTTGGGCCCTGCACCCCATGGGAGACCAGGAGAAGCACCTAGCACCTGGCTCCTGCCATCAGATGAGTGCGGTGCGCTGGTCGCAGCGCGCCGTCCGCGGCAGCCATTGGAGGGTGAACCAACGGCAAAAGGAAGACCTTTCTCTCTGTCTCTCTCTCTCTCACTGTCCACTCTGTCTGTCAAAAAAAAAAAAAAAAAGAATGCAGGATGTTTTATGCTGTGATAAGGTATACGGGTACAGGTGTAGCTCCACCTGGCAGGGGCTGCAGGGAGTAGTTGAGGAAGGCTTTTGGGAAGTTCTGTCCTGATTGGAGTAGAGAGAGGTAAGTAGGCGGTAGCCCTGGGAGCAGATGAGGGCTCCAGGACTCTGCAGAGCTGGGGTTGGGACTACTCGATATGAGAGCTCCACCTCCACCTGGGCCTAGGGGTGCCTGATGACCCTCCTGTTTCCTGTTCTTCCCAAAACCTAGCTCAGGCCCTCACTGGTTTCAAGCTCTGACCTCTGTACCTCCTGGAGAGCATGGCCATCGTGAAAGCCTTTCCACTGCTGCCATCTTTATGTCGGCAACTCCCAGGTCAAGAAGCTGAGAGTCCTCAAGCCTACTCTCCTTCTGACCGTCACTCATGTGCCCCTGGGGACACAAACTTTTCCTAGTCAAAATCCAATCTCTCTTTTTGTAGACCTGCTCCTCCCACAGGCATCCACAGCTGAATGAAAGACACCTCCGTTACCCATGCATCCAGCCAGGTGATAAACCAGGAACCTGTCCTTGTTTCCTGCATCTCACATCTCCTATTACTATGTTCACTCAGCACTGCCGGTTTATTTCTTGAATCTGTTTACAGCTCTCCGTCCTCATTCTGCTAATGCTTATTTCACTAAGAAAGTAGAAGCGATCAGAAAAAAACTTCCAGATCCCACCACACCCACCGCCACCGCTTAGCCATGCGGCCTTCCTTCCTTCCTTCCTGTTAATAAGACTGGACTGCCTGGCCAGCGCTGCAGCTCTATAGGCTAATCCTCCCCCTGCGGCGCCAGCACCCCAGGTTCTAGTCCCGGTCGGAGTGCCGGATTCTGTCCCGGTTGCTGCTCTTCCAGTCCAGCTCTCTGCTGAGGCCAGGGAGTGCAGTGGAGGATGGCCCAAGTGCTTGGGCCCTGCACCCCATGGGAGACCAGGAGAAGCATCTGGCTCCTGGCTTCAGATCAGCATGGTGCACTGACCACAGCGGCCATTGGGGGGTGAACCAATGGAAAAAGAAGACCTTTCTCTCTGTCTCTCTTTCTCACTGTCCACTCTGCCTATTAAAAAGAAAAAAAAAAAGGCTGGACTGCCCCCACTCTTATCCAAGGCCAAACTTCTTGCTTTGCATTGACTCCTACAGGTTTTTTTTTCCTGCATTGCCAGTTTTCTCTTACTAATTATTCCCACAAGCATATAAATATGCTGAGAAATCTCCTGTCTTAAAGTTTTTCTCCACACCTTTTGAACTCCTCTGCCATTTTCTTCTTCCCTTTACAGCAAAACTCAGGTGTCTCTCTCTGCTTCTTCCCTCCCTATCCTTTCTTGAACCACCTGATGAGGCCTCCATCCACCCATCACATGGAAACAGTGCTTGCCACAACCATCAGTGACCTCTAGGGCAAACCCCACAGCGATTTCCATCTTCTTACCCAGGTTCTCAGCAGTTCTTGTAATGTTTTGTTTTCGTTGCTTCTGTGACTAATACTCTCTTGGTTTCCCTTCAGAGACTCAACCTCACATTGTTTTCCGGATTCGCCTATTCCCAACTGCAGAGAGTGGGAGTGACGAGGGCTGGTCCTCGGACCTTTCTCCTACACCTTCCACTAGTGCTCTCAGGCAGTTCCATGATTTTAGGATTATTTATGCAGTGTCTCCTAAATGTATACCTTCAACCTAGACCTTTCCCTACAAGTTGGAGTCACATTTCCAACTGTCTGCTTGAATGTTTAAGTATTACTGTGTATCAGACTTCCTGATGTTCACATGAAACTCAATTTCCTTGCCTTTTCAGACCTACCCCTCCCACCGCTTATCCATTTAGGCAAATAGCACCACCCAATTGCTTGGGCCCAGAACTTTGGGATTACCTGTGACTCCTCCCTTGTTCTCATATTCCACGTGTTGTGTGTTTCTCAAGTGATGTTCAGAATTGGCCCGTCCCCAACTGATGCTGTCAGTCCCATCTCTCTCACCTGGATTATTACAAAATCCTCTCAGCAAGCCCCCTTGGTTTTCCCCTCTCTCCCAGTCTCGTCTCAGCGTAAGTGTTGCTTCCTCAACAAACTCAGGTCGTGTCACTCCTCTGCTTGCAGCTCTCCCCTGGTTTCCCATCTGGGAGTAAGGGCGGTGATCATAAAGGCCCTAGGACATATTCTCACTGCACTCCAGCCATGCTTTTTTTACTATTTGCTTTGTTCTTAATAGAAACTTTTAAATTGACAGATAATAACTATGTATTTATGAGGTACAATAAGGTATCTTGACACACGCATCTATCATGGAGTGATTAAACTAAGCTAGTTAAAATGCCTATGACCTCACTGCTTATGTGTGTGTGTGTGTGGTGAGACATTTGTAGTCTCTCTTTGCACTTCTGAGGTATTCAGTTGCTATGATTTGAATGCTTGTCTCTCTGAGTTTTATGTTGAAACTTGATCCTCTGTGCAACAGTGTTGGGCTAATGGGAAGTGTTTGGGTTGTGGGGGCTCTGCCCTATGAATGTGTTGATGCTGTTAGAAACAGGGACGGGCAGGTGCAGGTGTGGGTTCTGACTCTCCTGCTGTCCTGCCACGTGAGGACATAATGTCCATCCTGAGGATGCGGCAACAAGATGCCATCTTGGAAGCAGAAAGACAAGGTGCAAACCTGCCTTGATCTTGTACTTCCCAACCGCTGAAACTGAGAGAATAAAGATATGCTCGTTCCAAATAACCCCACCTGTGGTGTTCTGTTGTGCGGCACCAAGCAGACTCGGACAGCAGTAGATCACCAGAATTCATGCCTCCAACTGAAACTTCACACCCTTTGGCCAAAGTCTCCTTTTCCATCTTCCCACTCCCTTCTTAGTATTCTTTAAAGAAAAAAAAAAAATGAGAGACAAAGATTTCTCCCATCCACTGCTTCACTCCCCAAATGCCCTCAATGGCTGAGGGACCAGGGCCGAAGCTAGAAACTCAGTCCAGGTCTCCCACATGGGTAGCAAGAACCTAGCCACTTGGGCCACCACTTGCTTCCCAGGGTGTGCATTGGCAGGGGCTGGAATCAAGAGCCAGAGCCAGGTATCCAAGCCAGGCACTCTGATGTGCACACAGCATCCTACTGGGGTCTTACCCAGTAAGCCAGGGATGGGGAATGTCCTTTCCGTGGGCCCTCTAGGACCCACAAAATCATCTGGTCTGGCCCTGCCAACGAAATCGCAGGTGGGACTCAAAATTCAGTAGATCTATAGAAAACTATTGTTTTATTTTAAGATTTATTTCATTTATTTGAAAGGTAGAGTGATAGAGGAAGATGGAGAGACAGACATCATCTACCTGTTGGTTTACTTTACTCCAATGGCTAGAGCTGGGCCAGGCTGAAGCCAGGAGTCTGGAGCTCCATCGGGGTCTACAGTGGGAGTGGCAGGTTCCAGGTACTTGGGCCATCCTCTGCTGCCTTCCCAGGGAACTGCTTTTAGCAGGAGCTGGATTGGAAGTAGAGCAGCTGGGACTTGAACTGGCACTCTGATACGTGATGCCAGCAACAACTCAGTGAGTTGAACCACAACCTAGGAGGCTAAATTTTTTAAAAAGATTTATGCATTTGAAAGGGAGAATTAGAAGGAGAGAGACAGCGAGTAAGTGCGTCCATCTTCTGGTTCACTCCCCAAATGGCTGCAACAGCCAGGGCTAGGCCAGGCCAAAGCCAGGAGCTGAGTCTCCTGTGTTGGGTGCAGCGGCCCAGGGACTTGAGCCATCTTCTTCTACTTTCCCAGGCATTAGCAGAGAGCTGCAAGTGGAGCATCTGGGACATGAACTGGTGCCTATATGGGATGGCGATGAAGCTGGCTGCAGCTGAACCTGCTGTAGCACAGCACCGGCCTAGCAGACTAATGTTTAAGTTGATAATTTTATATAGTCTGTGAAAGACACTATAATGGCCGGTGCCACGGCTCAATAGGCTAATCCTCCGCCTTGCGGCGCCAGCACACCGGGTTCTAGTCCCGGTCAGGGCGCCGGATTCTGTCCCGGTTGCCCCTCTTCCAGGCCAGCTCTCTGCTGTGGCCAGAGAGTGCAGTGGAGGATGGCCCAAGTGCTTGGGCCCTGCACCCCCTGGGAGACCAGGAGAAGCACCTGGCTCCTGCCATCTAATCAGCACAGTGCGCCGGCTGCAGCGGCCATTGGAGGGTGAACCAACGGCAAAGGAAGACCTTTCTCTCTCTCTCTCTCTTACTGTCCGCTCTGCCTGTCTTAAAAAAAAAAAAAAAAGACACTATAAATATCCAAATGGCTCATAGCAGAAAAAAAGTTTCCCCACCCCTGTACCAGGCTACATGGCTCTCCTTACTATTCCTGACGTAGGAGTATGCCAACTAACCTTAAGCCATGCCCTCACCCCAGGGTCTTTGCACGAGCTGTTCCGTCTCCCCGCTGTGCTCTGCTAGGCACTGACATGGTTTCCTCTCTTCCTTCAGATCACTGCTCGTGGTCGTCTCAGGCCCTCTCATATTATTCTGTTGCAATATGTCCGATCTCCCCCCACACCACGTCCAGCCCTAGCTGTGCTCCGTCACCCGGTTTGATGGGTTGAATTGTGGTCTCCCCAAATTGAAGTCCTAGCCCCCAGTGCCTCTGATGTGACTGTATTTGGAAATGAGATCCCCAAAGAAGTAATTAAGGTAAGTGAGGCCTTATGGGTGACCCTAAGCCAGCTTGGCTGCATCCTTATAAAAAAAGAGGAGATTGGGACACAGATATGCACAGAGGAAAGACCCTGTGAAGACACTGGGAGAAGACGACCATCCATAGCCAAGGAGACGAGCCTCAGAAGAAACCCATTCTGCGGACGCCGTGGCCTTGGGCTTGTCGCCGCCATCCCGGTGAGAACATGGACTTCTGCTGTTTGATAAGTTCCCTGGTACGCGGAGCTTGGTGGCGGTGGGCCTGGATACTAAAACTCCTTGTCCTGTCGTCGTTCCCCCGGTGCTTATCAGTGCCTGCTAGTACGTCCCCGTGTCTTGATTTGCTTCTCTCCCGACTAGACTGGGAGCTGCATGAAGGCAGCCTCCATCCCTCAGCCCCTCAGACCCGGCCCCTGCTTTCCTCTCCAGCCTCACCTGCACCATCCTGGCCAGTCCTGCTTCGCCAGCCCCTCTGCCTTGGCACTTAGTTCATCCCCTTTGCCTGCTGAGTCCCTCATTCTAGGCCTCCGAGTTTCTGTTTGTCCCTCACTTGGGGTCTGTCTGTCTTGCTGTGTTACTTCTAGAAGTAAGTTCAGGGATTGGTACAAAGTAGCCCTCAGCAAAGATTTACTCAGTCTGTGAATCCAAAACTCTTAGAAGACTCACTTCTCGGCTGGTCCAGAGGTAGCGTCTGTGCACCCTCCCCAAACTGACCACTAGGGGGAAGCACGGGGTAAAGAAAAACACCGAGGCTTTCATTGGGTTCACATTCCTTAAAAAAAAATCATTTTTATTACTTGAGAGGTGAGGATGGGGGCGGGGAGAGGCAGGCAGAGAGATCTGCCATAGGCTGCTTCATTCCCCAAATGGCCACCGTGGCTGGGGCTGGGCCAGGGCCGGAGACAGCAGCTGAGATCACAATCCAGGCGTGCCAAGAACCCAGCTGCTTGGGTCACCACCGTCAGGAGCGGAGGCCAGGAATCCAACCCAGGCACTCTGATAGGAGGGCACCAGCCGCTCCTGGGTGTGAATTCTGATTTCGTGTGTTGGTTTCCTTGTGGTCCTTGGACAGTGTTGCCGTGCCTGTTTTCCCTCTCAGTAAATTGAGGACAATTATGTGTAATATGACCGGGGTTGCTGTGAGAAGTGAGGGGACGTGAGCAGCCCCAGCCCCTCCCCAGCCGTGTGGCCAAGGGCAAGTCACTGAACTTCGAGCTTACGTTTTCCCAACTGTAAAACAGGGCCGTTGCCTGCCTGGCAATGTGTCCTGTGGACGGAGGAAGAAGATGGAGGCAGAAAGCACCTAATAAACTCAGGCTGCCCCCTGCCTTGGCTCCTTTCCCTAAGGAATCTTCAAGCGCTTTGAGGTTAAGAGGGGACCTCACCCTCGGACGGCAAAGTAAAGGGCTTCAGGGAGCGTGGTCCCCAGCCCGTCCACACAGCCAGCCTTACCCGCGTAGGTTGGCTCTGCCCGGGAATTACCTGACAAGATCATCTCGAGGGACTCTTGGCTCCAGCAGGCCCTGGGATGAAACGACTGTCCCTAGAAGAGCCCAGTGGCTACAGTGTGCTGAATCCCCTCACTAGCGGCACGTGGGCAGTAAAAGGCACAGCAAGCGGCCATCCCAGTGGGTCCTCCCGTCCTCGGGGCGCCGGGACCTGAGCTGCCGGCCTGTCGGCTGGTGTCACTTTTGGAAGCTGATTTCTGTGCAAGTGGCCCCTGGAACCCTTTTTCAGGGAGGGCCCTCGAGGACAGAGCCCTCCACCTGCCAGGGAGGCTGGTGGGATTACGGGCACCTGCTCTGTTTACTGCACGCTCAGAAGTTCATTCTGTGAGGTTGCAGAGTGTATCCTGGGGCTGCTGGGCCAAGTAGGAGTCCTCGGTGGGGCAGCAGGGAACAGCTACGTGCTCTGCTCAGGCCTGCCCTCTAGTGGCCAAGGGGCCCATGGTCCCACCCTTCCCGGTCCCTCCTGCCCGCCTCTGGCAAGAGAGAAGTGGAGAACCATAAACCAGTAGAGAGCTGGTCTTCTCAGGGCGTCTTTCTTTCCACCCACATCAGGAAATGCACCTGTCCCGGAAAAAAAAAAATTGGACGGAGGAGACTGTGGCTCACACGCACCATTTCTGAAGCAAAGGTCTAAGCTGATAGAGCCTGAGCGAGCTGACCTTGGAGTCCTGTGCTCTGAGTTCACACTCCACCTCTGTGTGAACGACTGTCGACTTTGGAGAAGTCCACTGGCCTTCTGTTAATGAGCTTGTACAATACCTTCCTCTCTTTCACAGAGGGGTCCTCGAATTCACACAGCCTGGGCACGTCAAGTGCTTCCTACCGTGAAAAGCGTTGCACAGACGCGAGGCGTTGCTCATGTTGTGGCCAGAGAAGCCTCTCTGTGGCCCTTCCCACTGCCCCTCGGATAGCTGTGGGCAGTGGGTACCCAGCCTGGATGGCTTGGTGGCTGAGGGGTGAGCTGTTTGAGGGGTGCTGCAACATCTTGAAGGGGGTGGAAGAAGAGCCCACTTTGGAGTTAAGAGCCAAGGATTTGAATTGCGGCCTTGCTGCTACTGGGCCCCGTGATCTTGGGCAACTCCTTACCACTGCAAAGTCTCTCTCTATGTTGAGTTCTGTACTCATCAGCTTTTAGCGGCTTCAACTAAAACACCCTAGAGGAGCTTTTTGGTCTCCAGTTTACAAGTTCATAGTCCAAGGTCAGGGGGACCCCCATTAGTCTGGCACCTGGTAGAGCCTGATAGTGGCAGAGCAGGTGTGGGGGGAGCAGTCTCACGGTAAACCAGGAAGCAGAGAGAAGCTGGACTGAACTCAGCAGATAACCAGCCTCTCAGGAGAAAGACCTTCTAAGGGCCCGCCCCCAGTGACCTAACCTCCCAGAGGGCTCACCACCTGGCTGCCACAACCCAATCAAGTCTCCACGCTGACTCTGAAGCCTGAGCCTGGAGGCGTTAACGTGAGAGCAGGGTTTAAACACCTGCCTGACTTCTGTTCCGTCGTCACAAGGGAGGTGATACTCCTAGTCAGTTTTTCATCACTGTGATGGAGTAGCCGAGGCGGGCTGCTTAATAAAGACAAAGCGGTTTCTTTGGACTTCGGATTCTAGAGTTTCCAAGTGCAAAGAGCACGGTGCAGGTTCAGTTTCTAGCATCAGCCTTAAACTGCATCACAGCGGAATGATGGGAATGGGGTGGTGCTTCTCCTTAAACATCCCCCAGGATTCCACCACAGGGCCTTCAGTCTAACAGCCAAGGCCTAATCTAATCCAGTCACTTTCCAAAGCCCTCACCGCTCTAAATACCATTAACCAGGTCTTTGGAGATTAAGCTCCCGCATGATCTAGGGGGCAGGCCAATCACACTGAGACCACAGCGCTGTCCGCTGGGGTTGGGCGGGATGCTGGGTGTTAAGCTGCATAGCCATGAAAGAGCCTGGGACACAGTAGTTCAAATACGGATTTTGACTCTGCACCTCCTTCTCGTCCTGGGGGCTTAAAGAAATGAGAATGTAGCAGCTCCCGTGTGCCTGGAAACTTGAGTTGTCCCTTGTGCAGAGACTTTTGGAGAAGCCAGGTGCGCACTTTGAACGGAAAAGCACCGCCTGGGTACAGCAGCCGAGGCGGCGTGCGGTGAGGCTGGGGCCGGGTCAGCAGAGCTGTTTGTATTGGTGGGAAAGCAGGGCTTTTTCCGTAAGGCAGTCTTTCCACGGAGGAAAATCTGGATTCGAGAGAGATTAAAAGTCTCCAAGGTAAGGGAAAGACGTAAGGAAATGGCCTGCGCCGAATCACCGCAGAGGACAGTATTCATCAGAGAATTAATTTGGAAGGAAATAGAGTGTGAAATAGCAGCAAGGCTTCCAGCTCTGGGCACTGTGGCCTTAAAACCCCGGCAGTGCTTCAGAGGCTTGCCCAGGCCCAGCCCGAGAGCTGCCTCCGGAAAAGCAGCCGGGGATGCCCAGAGACCACAAATGGCTGAGCTCGGGAGGAACTGATTGAGTGTGTAATTAAGGGGAGGGTTGTATAACACTTGGGTAAGTAGACTTGATGGGGTCAAACCAGCAGGGCTTCTGGGAGATGAGAGAGCCGTCCCCAGAGCTGCTCGTAACCGAGGCCAGCTGCCTAGAGGTAGATACAGCTTACCTGGGCCTTATGCAGAGAAGGATGCAGGAGGGGGCAAGGCTGAAGGGGTCCAAGGGTCCCCGGATGTGTGGTGTTCAGTTTTAGGAGTGAGGTAGCATTGTGGGGCACTGCGGGAAATCCCTGGAAACTGCAGCGCAGGGAGAGGGAGGCTGTGACTTGGCCAAGCTCACACAGCGGGATGGAGATTTAATGGACACTGGGTCATGACTGCAGGCAGAGTGCACCTTTCTGTACTGCTCTGTTGGTGAGCACTGGAAGGGAACGCTTAGAGGGCAGGGGGCCGTCTTTGTCACGTGTGCCACTGAGCAAAGGAAACCCTTTACAGCGTGTTTGTGATGAGATGGCCAAGGGTGGGCTGTGAATTGAAGCAACGAGGCTTGCTCAGATCCCTCGTATCCAAGGCCGTTTGTGACGGGCGGCCTGCCCGCCTCTCCCAGCGCACCCCACCACCACCACCCCACCTTGAGAAGGGGCTGCTGCTTGTCACTCAGATTTCAGCTAGACCCTCGCCCCCCCCCCCCCCCGCCGGGATATTTTTGTCTGTTTATTGTGTATTTTCTCAGAGACACAGGAGGAGCCCAATGCGTGAACACACAGACTGGGGGGAGTGGCCTGCCTAGGTTGGTGCTCCATGCTTTAGGCTGTCTATGACGCTGAACACGTGACTTAACTACTCCGTGCTCCCATTCGCTTCATCTAAGAAGGGGGAACCGTAACAGCGTGTGTGCGGAATGAGCACATACAATTCCTGGCACATAGGAAATGCTCAATAAATGTTAGCTACACATTTTTGTTAACGGACTGTCCTCTGTCTCTCCCTGGGTAGTAAGCAGGGAGCTGGTCTGGCCTGTTAACTCCTGTTAGCTGTGCACACACTGTGCGCTCTATGTGTGTCGTGCTAGCACGTAGCAGGGCTCCATGCACATTTACTAAATGCATTTTCCAAGGAGAGTGACTGCCACTGTGGTCAGCAGGCATTAGGGGAGGTGCTTCGTGTGGGGTGCTCGGCCTCTGCCCTGTCACACAGGCCTCTGCCCTGTGTTTTCAGTGGTTTGTGTAGAAACACAACTGAATAAAGACAGAGTACAGACTGGCCATATTTGCTGAAGACTTCAAACTGGGAGGAACAGCTCACTGGATGAAGGGATGGATAAGGGAATAAATGATGGTTGTATTAGGTATGTTTGTGCTGAGACAACATTTGGATCCTAGGCCAAATATTCTAAGATGAAACTTAACAGGGATTAACACACAGTTCTGACCTTGGGTCCCCGAAATCCATTGCCCACAAGTGGATGGGGATTCCCATGGGCAGTTTGTTCAGGGTGAGTAAATAGTAGGATCTGCTCCTCAAATTCCGGAGTGTGCAGCGTGGTGCTCCTGGTACACGGAGCAAAGTGATGGGCCCGTTCCACCCTGCACAGCACCACAAAGGCTCAGAGAACTCTGCCACTGCGCTTAGCACCGAGAGCCACGCTCGCTGGCAGAGCTAAACTCACTCGTCAGCTGGAGAGGGGGCATCAATGGGGGGATCAAAGGGGTTGAGGGCAAATCAAATATCTGATTCATGTGGGCCCAGAGGACTGCACTTAGACCAGTGTGCGCAAGCCACAGGGATATATGGACCTGAGATCAATACGTGGGAAACCTTTGAAAGGATCCCAGCCACCCCAGGTTGAGTCAGGCTACCTCCGAGGGCTCCTGTCACTAGGGGCTGGTGAGCTTGTCCCAGCAGTTAGCCAGAGGGCAGCCCGGGTCACCCACTGGCCAGCCTCTGTCTATCCCGGGAGTCGTCTGTGGTTCTGGTTCCAGAGCGCTCGTCTGAGTCAGAGCACCCCGTGGCGCTTTTCATGTGGTGAGGCACGGGTTTGGGTCCTGTAATTTGATGGTTCGGAACTGTAAAGGAGGAGAGAGGTGCTTGAGAATCTGGTGACCCCGGGATGACCCTACCAAGCCCAAGCGCTCCCGCCTTGGGCTGCTTAGGCTTGGGTCTCCGGGGAATAGCAGTTCTGCAAACCCCTTCCTGCTGCTGCCACCGCCATCCCTCCTTGGAACTTCCGCTCCGCTGCTGCTTCCTGCTAGGCTTGCCCATGCTGCCCTTCAGTGCCCAGGAGAGCAGCAGGAGGGCCCCCTGGGTCTCCCTTCTGGAAGGAGAAAACCCAATGTTCAGCTCCGGGTAGAATCTTCCCACTGCCCAGTGTGTCCGGTGAGCTTCTGGCAGAGCCATTTCAGATCTTCCCTTTACAAACGACACGGTGACTCTCAAAAACACTCTGATAACTCAACTAAGGACCTAGCTCACAAGTTATTTGTGGGCACACACAAACGCACACATCCACGAACAAGACTCTGAGCTCTGAGCGATCAAACAGCGGGAGGGACAGAGGCGGGACTCAGACTTGCGCCTTTGGCCTTGGGACTGGCTTGGTTTCCTGGCTTGGCCTGCCTAGGTTGGTGCTCCATGCTTTAGGCAGTCTATGACCCTGGACACGTGACTTAACTACTCCTCCATCTCCGTCCTCCGTACTCTGTCCTCCAGGATGTGACTTACTCATCGCCTTCCTTACATGCGATAGCTTCTTCCTTCACTTGCTGGTGTCTTCTGTATTCAGAGAAAAAAAAAAAAAAAAAAAAAGAATCAAAAGCAGGCCAGGTACTAGGGGCAAGACGCTGCTGGAGGAAACAAAATGAAGCCAGTTAACCCCAAACCTTTGACTTTCCTTATAGACCTTTCCTAGGGGCCAGCGCTGTGGTGTAGCAGGTAAAGCCACCGCCTGCGGTGCCGGCACCCCATATGGGTGCTGGTTCGAGACCCAGCTGCTTCACTTCCAATCCAGCTCTCTGCTATGGCCTGGGAAAGCAGTAGAAGATGGTCCAAGTCCTTGGGCCCCTGCACCCGCATGGGAGACCTGGAAGAAGCTCCTGGTTCCTGGCTTTGGATTGGTGCAGCTCCGGTCATTGCAGCCATCTGGGGAGTGAACCAGCGGATGGAAGACTTCTCTCTCTCTCTCTCTCTCTCTCTCTCTCTCTCTAGCTGCCTCCCCTGTCTTTGTGCAACTCTTTCAAGCAAAATAAATAAATCTTAAAAAAAAAAAAACCTTTCCTAACAAGGGGATTCCTTCACACCACAAACGGGGGGAGGGCAGGGCGGCAGCACACAAAGTAAAGACAAACAGGAACACGTTTTGGGGAGTGATTGAAAACTTGCGGGGCGAGGAAACAGCCCCTCGTTGCTTTTAATGAACTTTGGTCTTCATGTTCGCGGAATCATACCCTAAAGTAGATCAAGAAGTTGTGTATGCCACTTTAAGCAGTAATCCATGAGAAATTAGGATTCCCTCAGATCTCTACGGAACCAAACTGCAAAGGCACGTGTAACCCCCCTTCTCACAGTCCGTGGAATGACAGCCTCTGCAGGCTGAAGACTGGAGCTCTTTGGTCGCCAGTCAATTCTAGAGTAGACTCTTTTTTTTAAAAAAATAGATTTATTTATTTATTTGAAGGGTGGAGATACAAAGAAAGAAAAGGGGAGGGATGGACGGGGAGAGAGAGAAAGAGAGAGATCTTCCATCCACTGGTTCAATCCCCAAATGGCCACAACAGATAGGGCTGGGCCAGGCCAAAGCCAGTAACCAGGAGCTTCTTCCAGGTCCCCCATGTGGGTGCAGAGGTCCAAGCGCTTGGGCCATCTTCTGCTTTCCCAGGTGCATTAGCAGGGAGCTAGATGGGAAGTGGAGCAGCCAGGACACAAATCAGCATCCATATGAGATGCCCATGCAGGCGGCAGCTTAACCTACGCCACACCATCTGCCCTTAGACTCTTAGACATACAGGGAAGAAAGCAGTATCCCAGATTAGGAATCAGCGCTTGACTAAACCATTCCCCTTCTCATTTGAGGAAATAGATCAGTAGATGGGAGATTCCCAAGAAACTTGATAAAAAAAAAAAAAAAAAGTCTTTCAGGTTAAGTGGTGTTTCCCTGTCTTACGGGGTGGCAGCTTGTGGTGAAATGAGAAGGCCATGCCAAGATGGCCACTGGCAACAGAAACTGCCTGGCAACAGGGTGTGATTGGATGGCTTTGGAAAGCACATGACAACAGAGCCTGACTGGCAATAGGCTGTGATTGGATGGCTTCGGAAACTGCCTGGTAACAGGCTGTGATTGGTTAGGACATAGACCACCCCTTGACCAGATTGGCTGCCTTAGCTATATAAGCTGCTGTACCAACTGAAATACACGAGTCTGCCGGCTGCTCGCCTCTGCCCTGCTTTCACCTGGCTCCCAGGGGCTGTGTGGTGACTCCGCGCCTCTTGCCCCCACCATGCTCCTTCTCTCAGAACGAATCCACCTCAACAGCAGCTTCCTCTTCTTTCATGTCATACCTGTGCTTGTGGTCATGTGTTCAGTGTTTGTCTTCTTCAGTGAGCTGTGAGCTTGGTGAGGGCAGGATGGGCATCCCTGAGCAGTTCACCACAGTATCCATAGTTCCCACCCCTGTAGGTATTGATGAAAAGACTAAATAAAAGAGCTCATTACTCAATGGATAGATCATAAATGTGAACTGGATAATAATAGGCACACTTGCAAGTGATTAACACCAATACACTTAAAAATCTAGTCAAATATTAAATTGATCTTAATCTAAAGATTAGCTTTCCCTGTAAAAGACTTAGAAGAAAACATAGGAGAAAAGCTAGCAAGTAACAAAAAATAGATAAATTGCACTTCAAATCAAAACTTAAAAACTTTTGTGTGTTAAAGGACACAATCGGCAAAAATGAAACGCTGCCCGTGAAATGAGAGCAAACATTTCATGTCATGTCTGACAGGGGACTGATATCCAGAATATATAAATAATCCCTACAACTCAACAACAAAAACATCTTTATAATAAACAGGAAGAGCTTAAACAGAAGACGTACAAATGCCTCCAAAGAAGACATGCCGATGGCCAGTAAGTACATAAGATGTGCTACATCGACAGACATCGACGGTCATCGGGAAAATGCAAACCAAAAGCCAGAATGAGATGCCAGGTCATGCCCATTAGGATGACTATTATAAAATAGCAACAGTAGCTGCAAATAACAAATGTTGACAAGGATGAGGAAAAATTGGACCTCTTGTACATTCCGGGTAGGAACGTAAATGGTGCAGCCACTGTGGAAAACAGCATCAATTCCTCAAAATATTAAGCAGAGAATTATTATATGATCCAGCAGTTCCTCTTTGGGGGTGTATTCCCAAAAGAAGTGAAGGCAGCAACTCAGTATTTGTATTCCCATGTTCACAGAAGCATTATTCAAAAACAGTCAAAAAGTGCAAGCAACTCAAGTACCCACAGACAGATGAATGGATAAACACAACAGGCTCTACGAGGATACTTCAAAAAGTTCACACGTTCAAGGGCATCATGGTCTCACTGTGCTTCTTGCTAACCAGACAGTCCTGGGGCATCAAACACCATTTTTTTCTTTCCTTGTATAAACTATAAGAAACTCTGGGTGCCAACGCTGTGCTATAGTGGGTAAAGCCACCACCTGCAGCACCGGCATCCCTATGGGCTCGTGTCCTGGCTGCTCCACTTCTGATCCCTGCTAATGCATCTGGGAAAGCAGCAGAAGATGGCCCAAGTGCACCTACATGGGAGAGCAGCAGAAGATAGGCCCCTGCACCTACATGGGAGACCTGGAAGAAGCTCCTGGTTCCTGGCTTCAGCCTCACCCAGCTGTGGCTGTAGCAGCCATCTGGGGAGTAAACCAGCAGATGGAAGACCTCTCTCTCTCTCTCTCTCTCTCTCTCTCTCTCTCTCCTTAAGTGGATGAATATACATCGTTTCCTGTGCTGGGGAAGAGGTATGCAGAGATTAGATTTGGGAGCAACTTAGAAGCTAAGCTGACGACCTGTTAAGTTTGAAACTCCTTGGGGCTTGCATTGGGTGCTGTAGTAAAGACGCCATATGGGGCACCATCATCCCATATACGAACGCCTGGGTTCAAGTCCTGACTTGTTTCAATACCAGCTTCCTGCTAATGTTTATTCTGGGACCCAGCAGGTGACGGCTCAGGTAGTTGGGTCCTTACCACCCACATGGGAGACCTGGATTAAATTCTGGACTCCTGGCTTTGGCCTGGCTTAGTCCTGGCTGTTGTGGGCATCTGGGGAGTACATCAACAGATGGGAGTTCTCTCTCTCGCTCTCTTTCAAATAAATAAAACTAAATAAATAAATTTAAAAAAAATATTTGAGGTGCCTTTAAGATATCCAAAAGACAGTGTCATGGTACCAATTGACTATGTGACTCTAAAATTCACATGGCTAGGCTGAGAAGGAGGTAGAAATCCCACAGCTATCAGCATAGAAATGGTATTTAATAACTGGCTGGATGCATTAGAAGGCCTAGAACCAAGCCTAGGGCATGTCTATGCTGATGGGAGATGACCTACAGGAAGGGAGGGGATGAAGAGTGCAGGAAGGCAGTGAGAGATACGATCACAGTCTCGCATTTACATTAGGTCAGGCCTCAGAATGCTTCTATCATCCAGTGTAGCAACTACCCCAATAGCTCGTGAACCTAGAATATGGTAATTGTGAGAATAGACTGTGTGCTTGTTCTGCAGTCACTCCTAGTGTGTACCTTTGTAGCTGGATATAGATTTCTTGTAGGCAGCTATTCTATTCCATTGTGCCCAGCACACTGCAGCATGGAAGGCAGGTACTCAATGGCTTTGTTCAATGCTGGGAAATCTTATAAAAATCCTTGCTAAAATCGTGGATTCTGTTACACAATGCTAAGGGCCACAGGGCTTCTCTTCTGGACCAGGTGCCACCTGGCCCATCCTCCGATGGATGTGATCCTTGTACCTCCTCAGTGGTATCAGACTGAAATAATGATGGCTATATTTTAAAGGCCATGCATGTGCCATGTCCAATAGGGATGAAGAGAATCCTAGGGATTCTCCAGCTTCATTGACAAAGGAAGAACAAACTAATCTTCATTGTCGGGTGTTGACATTTCAAAACTGGCATTTAATTATTTACATGCTTCAGTATATTAAAAGTACATATACACTTGTCTAAATAAATCTGTGTGTGTGTGTGTGTGTGTGTGTGTGCGTATATATAATAGCTTAATAGCTCCGCCACTCACAGCTACCCTAGAGAACTTTACCAAAGTCCAGGGACAGTGTGGAAAACAAAATCCATCTCGGGAATCCATGGGGATGACTCATCCACGGCCAGGTGTGGGCTCAGCTCCGACTGCATCCGACATGGGGAGCTCAGAGCCCTTCAACCGCAGCTGGAAGCACCTGCTTAGCTCACAGATTGATTCTCAGGGGGTGGGCTGGAGTCTCCAGGGGAGGAAGCTCATGGGGTAGATATGGAGTTTCCCCCGCGGGGAAGCAAGGACAATGAAAGCCCCTAGCAGCCTGGTAAAGGTGAGAAACAAACACAGGCTCCCAGGAGACTGCAACAGAAAGAACTTTGGCTGTAGGGAAAACCAAAAATCTTGAAATCGTAAATCCACATTTGATGCGAATTAATTGGACACTGGATACTGCTGGGATGTGTGAGCTGTCTACTCTCACCCTGCAGCCAGCAGAGAAAGGCTTGGGGTTGGGGGCTGCTTCCTAAGTGCTTTTACACAGGGCATTCGGGGCCTTACAAGGGAGTGTCTCATAGGGAGTAGCCCCCCAACTCCCAGGCAAAGACTGACGCTTTCCTAGGGCTGGGGTCTGGAACCCTTCTTTGGAATCAGGGCTCTTCACAACTGTGTGGGGAGCTAAGGGAGAATCTTCGAAGGGGAGCCCGAGTTGACTTGTGCTTGGTAAAAATAACGAAAATTGCCTATGTTCTAATATTTGTGAAGAAATTATTTCTGAACCTTTTTTTTTTTTTTTTGGACAGGCAGAGTGGACAGTGAGAGAGAGAGACAGAGAGAAAGGTCTTCCTTTGCCGTTGGTTCACCCTCCAATGGCCACCGCGGCTGGTGCACTGCGGCCAACGCACCGCGCTCATCCGATGGCAGGAGCCAGGTACTTCCTCCTGGTCTCCCATGGGGCGCAGGGCCCAAGGATTTGTGTCATCCTCCACTGCACTCCCGGGCCACAGCAGAGAGCTGGCCTGGAAGAGGGGCAACCGGGACAGAATCCCGCGCCCCAACCAGGACTAGAACCTGGTGTGCCGGCGCCGCAAGGCAGAGGATTAGCCTGTTAAGGCACGGCGCCGGCCTGAACCTTCTCTTTATCCTCTTTGATTCACTTCCACTCACCTTCTTCTAGCAGGTTGCCAAGCACATTTCAGCACTGAGCCAGAATGTTAACAGAAGTGCGCTCACCTATGGCAGTAAACCATACTGTGTTGGGGCCAGCATTGTGGCGTAGTGGGTAAAGCCGCTCCCAGCATCCCATGTGGGTGCCGGCTCATGTTCCAGCTGCTCCACTTCTGATTTAGTTCCCTGCTAATGGCCTTGGAAAAGCAGTGGAAGATGGCACAAGTGCTTGGGCCCCTGCACCCGAATGGGAGACCCAGAAGTTCCTGGCTTTGGCTGGGCTGCAGCCATCAAGGGAGTGAACCAGCAGATGAAAGATTTCTCTTTCAAATAAGTAAATAATTCTTAAAAAAAAAAAAAACTTACTGTGTCGTTTAATATTAACCCACATAAAAAGCCATGTCAAGGCCAGCGCAGAGGCTCAGTAGGCTAATCCTTCGCCTGTGGTGCCGGCACCCTGGGTTCTAGTCCTGGTTGGGGCGCCGGATTCTGTCCCGGTTGCTCCTCTTCCAGGCCAGCTCTCTGCTGTGGCCCGGGAGTGCAGTGGAGGATGACACAAATCCTTGGGCCCTGCACCCCATGGGAGACCAGGAGGAAGCACCTGGCTCCTGCCATCGGATCAGCGCGGTGCGCCGGCCAGCGTGTGGCGGCCATTGGAGGGTGAACCAATGGTAAAGGAAGATCTTTCTCCCTGTCTCTCTCTCTCACTGTCCACTCTGCCTGTCAAAAAAATTAAAAAAAAAAAAAAAGCCATGTCAAATGAAGACAACTAAAAACATTTTTTTTTTGACAGGCAGAGTGGACAGTGAGAGAGAGAGACAAAGAGAAAGGTCTTCCTTTGCCGTTGGTTCACCCTCCAATGGCTGCCGCGGACAGTGCGCTGCGGCCGGTGCACCGCGCTCATCCGATGGCAAGAGCCAGGTGCTAGGTGCTTTTTCCTGGTCTCCCATGGGGTGCAGGGCCCAAGCACTTGGGCCATCCTCCACTGCACTCCTGGGCCACAGCAGAGGGCTGGCCTGGAAGAGGGGCAACCGGGACAGAATCCGGTGCCCCAACCGGGACTAGAACCCGGTGTGCCGGCGCCGCAAGGCGGAGGATTAGCCTGTTGAGCCACGGCGCCGGCCTAAAAACATTTTTTAAACATTTATCTGAGGGGCCAGTGCTGTGATGCAGCAGGTTAACCCTCCGCCTGCAGTGCAGGCATTCCATATGGGCGCTGGTTCTAGTCCTGGCTGCTCCTCTTTCGATCAGGCTCTCTGCTTTGGCCTGGAAAAGCAGTAGAAGATGGCCCAAGTCCTTGGGCCCCTGCATCCACATGGGAGACCCTGAAGAAGCTCCTGGCATCAGATTGGCATGGCGCTAGCAATTGCAGCCATCTGGGGAGTGAACCAGTGGATGGAAGACCTTTCTCTATGGTCTCTCCCTCTCTCTGTAACTCTACCTCTCAAATAAATAAAATCTTTTAAAAAAATTATCTGAGAGAGAAAGAAGTAAAGACAGAAATAGACATGCATGGGGAGACAGAGAGAAAGAGATAGAGAGACAGAGTAAGGGATCTCCCATCTGCTGATTCAATTCTCAAAAACCCACAATAGCCAAGCCTGGGCCAGGCCAAAGCAGAAGCCTGGAACTCAGAGCACCCACGTGGGTGGCAGCACCATCGCCACTGCTTCCCAGGGTCTGTGTGGGCAGGAAGCAGATTCAGGCTCTCCAGGGCAGGGCGCAGGTGGCTTAACTGCTGGACCAGACACAGATACCATGATTTTTCTTAAACAGAAATATTTGTGATTTTTTTTTTTAAAAGTACAGGTCTGGACTAGAGAAGAGAAAGTGGCAGGAAGGCCCACACCGGCCCAGCAGCCTGGGAGAGATGACGCAGGCGGCTGTGTTTTGAAGAGATGAGTCTGCTGCAGGATTTGCCTGGTAGGCAAGGTTTTGCCAGTGATCTTCCTGTGGTTTTCTCACTCCACCCCCAGCTGTCTTCCACATCCCAGTTTAGTAATCGTTCTGGAATCAATCTGATCACAATTCCCCTGCTTAAAATTGAACTTCCAGCTCATCCATGGGCCTGTCACGTGCTCCAGGACAGGACCGGTCTCTCGAGGCTCATTTCGTACCTCTGCCCCATCAAGAGCCCGCCCCCTTAGGCAGGTCCTCACCATTCCCAATTCTGCTGCGGGGCTGGGGGGGGGGGGGGATGTAGGGCCCGTGGCTGTATCAGGCCTGCAGAGGCATCTGATCTGGCCCTGCCAAGGCAACCGCAGGTGGGATGGAAATTCAGTAAACCTATAGCAGGCTAATTTTTAAGCCAATCATTTTACGTGGCCCTCGAATGATGGTCTAAATATCCAAATGGCCCTTGGCAGAAAAAAGGTTCCCCAGCCTGGCCGCTCAGCATCCTCCTTCAAGAGTGATTCGACAAGCTGCCCTGGGAGGCCTCCTCGCACTTTCCTCTTCAGCCTGTCCCTGCTCCATCGCAGTCAGCATCGCCCTGCAGGGGAACGATCCACTCGATCCACTCGCACACCTGCTTCCCCCGCTGCTGACACACAGTAGGTCCTCTCACCAACACTTGCTGAAGAGCTCACTTGTTGGCTTAGCTACATCCTCCTTCTCCTTTCAGCTCTTCTAAAGTACTCGGGGAAGGACATGGAACTGGCTCCAGTGGAGACGGTTGAAACAGAACACAGCAACCCGCTCCCCCACCCCCCAGACCTGGTGTGCCGGCAGCCTCTGGTTAAGGAGAAAGAACAGAGAGACCTGGAACCCAGCAGCACTGCAGCGCTGCCGTGGTCTCTCTTGCTTGTAACAGCCAGGACGTGCTAAGCAATTTGTGGGGGCCCCGTGTACGACAGAATCGTGCAGCCCCCTGGTCAACCATTAGGAATGTCGCACGGTGACAAGCAGAACATCGACCCTCGCATGGCCCCTGTCCAGCTGCGCAGGTGGCACATCCGTGAGGCTCTCCCTGATGACTGTGGCTGCGTGGATCTCATCGAGGCGTGTCGGAAGAGCAGGGAGCCGGGAGAAACGCTGGCTCAAGGTTTCAGAGTGCCTGTACAGCATGTAAAACTGTTGCTTTAAAACGTATTCCTTCATGCCACACCCTTCAATAAGACCCTGCAGTTCCCTTTGCACATTGCTTTGGGAAGATTGCCACAAATTCTTCAGAAGTCCTGCAGAAATAATGCTGTGACGCCCACTCCCACACTTACCCCTGGAGTGAAGTAGCAAGTCCTACGTCTGTGTAACCCAGACATCTGGGAGGAGCTGACAGAAGACTGGCGGGGCCTCCTCAAGATTTTACTAAAGTGCAACAAGCTTATCATGCTTCTACTGATCTTTTAAACATCTTGCACCATTGCAATTGCCTCCCAGTCTATCAAAATGTGACCTGATTTCATAACAACCTTAATAAATTAGAAAATGGTTAAATTCCAAATAAACTTGGTTTATCAGAGATTAGCATGATGAAATGTCATTGGCATATACTGGCAAGGTAAATGAATGAAGATATACGACAAAGGTCTTCTGGAAAAAAAGAAAAAAACCTCAACCAGTTTGACAAAGTGGGTTTGCACTGCTCCGAGCTCTCCAGCAGGGGGCTCAGGAGAAGCGGGCCGCGTCCCAGCGTTCCCAGGAGGCGGGCTGCTTGCTCAAGGTGCCGTCTGTCTGCTGCGGGCCTCTGTGGGTTCCTGCTCCGAATCCCTTTCTGGTCTGATTCCCTGCCTGGGAGAGCAGCCATGGGGCAGCAGCACTGTTAGGTGGAGTGGAGTTGCCCAAGAAGCAAGTGGACAGATGCCGGGGTCCCTACCTTTTTCCAGGCTGCCATCTCATGCTCCCCAGGGTTGGGGGTTACTCTGTTCTATGTAACCCAAACCCAGAAACCTAGGACTATGGTGAAACAAAACCTTCACTACACTATCCTAGCTTCTCCACAATGCAAACTTTTCATCACCTAGCCCCAAGAGAATGGCGAGGGATGAGAGTGGGAGCTTCCAAATGTTTACGGAAAAATGGAAATAAAAGTATGTGTTTTGCAGCGCAGTCATTTTACTTAAATCCTTGTGATTGTTCCATAATACATATTTTTCATGTATTGTAGCAATTTTTTTTGCACTCAAATTTTTTGCACTGAAACAAACTCATACTTTTGATTGCATCTCTCCACGAACTTTTTGAAGCTCCTCATGGAGCCAAGTCAGAAACCTTAACCTTGCCAGTGAGAAGACCACCACCAGCCAGCCACACGCAGGGGGAGGAGCTCCAGTGCTCAGCGCCACATTTTCTCACTCTCCAATGCTCTTGTGTGACTGCTGCTAATGGCAGAGGAGGGAACAACCCTCACAGAACAGTCGTCGGAGAGCAACATTCGCAGGCAAAACTCCAGACTGTGCAACACCAGCAGGGCCCAATTTGTCCAAGTTTGTCTGCCAGTGACTGCACCTGCCGTTCCTGCTTAGATTCTCTCACCTGAGGACAACCATGCACACAGCTAAAAACGCCTACAACTCAAAGAAGTCCACACACCAAAGTTAACTACAGACACCCCGCAGCGAGACCCTTGCGCACGCGCGCACACACACACATGTTGCAGCACACACACAGCTGTGCTGAAGGCATGTGGGCTGGGGCGTATTCTGCACACAGGCAGCGCCTGGCTGAGAGGTGACAGAGCGGGCAGGGAAGGCGAAGGCAGGCTGCAGCAACCCAGGGACCGTGAGCACTCGCGCCTTGCAAGTAGTGCCAACATAGCTCACCTTAGGAAGACTCAGGGACATCTCCTAGCTTGGCAAAAAAATACACCTCTGGCCTCTGGCTGCCCCTAAATCAGTTCTCATGAAAATTCCTAAAGAAGACCATCAGTTACTCTGTGGCCGAGTTCAGATCTGGGGACCGGGGTCGGGACTCGCTCTTGTGTCTAGAGACACAGACGGTATGTGACTAAGGGACATGCTTCACGCAAGGCCCTTTCCCACACTTTCCTGGTCGCCCCACTGACCAGGGCGCAGACCCGGCGCTCCTGGGGCGCCCGGCAGCCAGTATGCTCAGTCAGGAACCCACAGGAGACCAAATGAACAGAGACGGCAGTGCAGTTTTGTAAGAAACAATATATTTCATTTTTCTGACACCACAGCTCTGGCGAGTGGTTTTGTACCAAATTTAATGGAGGTTACACAGAACGTTTTACGCACGGGAGGGGGAGGAAAGGGAAGGAACCACAAAATCTGAAACAGAAAAACAAAATCCTGGATAGCTTTTAGCATCTGTTCCACTCCCACGTTAATAAAATTCACTTGGGAAGTCCTAATAAAAGGAGAACGGAACACAAGGTGGGCAGGGAAGAGCATGTTGGGGGCCAGACTACGGGGCAGAGAGGAGCAGACAGCATCCCAAGGCCAGCCCTGGCCCTGCCGGAGCCGGGACGCCCGCCGGCCGGCGCGGGAGGCGAGCCTTCGCGAGATTGACTTCCCCGGAAAAACACCGTGTAGTGCAGCTGCCGAAGGGAGACGGAGGGCGGGAGGCGGGGGCGCCGTGGGAGGGGGCACGCGGGAAGGAAACACACTTGACTGAGGGGCAGACGGGTCGGGGGCGGGAGGGCACACGGAGAGAAGTGTCACGGCGGGTGTGTCCACGGCGGGAGACGGGCGGTGCTGAAGAGCACTTGAACTGAAGACCCAACGTCCTAAACTTCGTTATTTTTAAAAAGAAAAACTCCCCCCTCCCCCCACCCCTCGCTGAACTTAGTTCCTTTTTTTGTGCTTTTCATTAATACTCTGCTCTGAGGTCGTAGTTTGGTTTTTCTATACACTGGAGTTGAAAGAAAATAGTCCAAAGGTCTGAAGATGGATTCTCCACCTAAAGGAAACAGCGCAGCACCGCCGTTCCCCTCCTGCCCCACGGCCGAACGTCTCTGCTAAAATCCCTTTTACAATATAGTACAGTACACCAAAAAAAAAAAAAAAAAAAAAAAAAAAACCAGCAAAACAAAAAGCCCAAATCAATAACACAAAAAGAATCCTGGGAGAAGCCAGTCCAGAGGACGTAAACATACAGAGAACGGTGCAACACGTGACCGATGGCGATTCTCAAAGCACGGCTACAGATTCCCAAGAGGAGGTGCCATCATGGGATACCCAAGTCCACAAAAATAATTCTTTAAAAATAAATCTTAAAAAAAACACACCTGTTGATTAAATGAATAATTTGTTTTCAGGTAAATCCATACATTCTCGAGCTCCCCCCTCCCCCGAAGCAGCCCCCCGGGTCTCTGCTCGCCTATTGCATGACCAATAGTAGGGGCTCCTGGAATCTCATCTTGACAAGGGTCGGCAACATCCAATCGTAGCAGCTTAAAACATCATGTTTCCTGGGTTGCCAGGTCCTTGGCTAAATCCACCCATGCCCACGTCAGCAGCCATGCCCCGGGGCCTCATCTGGGGGGGGATCATGATGTTCTGTTGGGGTCCCATCATGCCCTGCATGGACATCATCATGCCTGGAGAGCCCACAGGCCCAGGATGGGTGTAGAGCCCAGCAGGCCCCCGATCCTTGCCAGGAATCATGCCCACAGCAGCAGCTGGATTGCTCATCAGGGTGGGCTGGCCGGGCATTGTAGATTGTGCTGGTGACATCATCCGATGGTGAGGTCCCATCATGCCTTGCTGGAGAAAGGCTGGTGGTCTCATTGGGTTGTGGCCTGGCATGGACGGAGCAGTACCAAGAGGGATGTCTGGAGTTCCCACTGGCCCTGGCCCTCCCATGCCAGGTAACGCGAGTCCCATCCTGGGGGCCTGTTCGCCCATCATCCCCTGCATGTGCGAAAACCCAGGTCCAGGACCCTGGGGCTGTTTGCGGCCCGGAACTTCCCCCCGAGGGAAATACTGCAGTGTCTGGCTGGGCTTCTCTGATGGAATAATGCGGGACAGGTCGAACTCGGGTATGCCGGTGGCTCCAGGGCGGATGACCTCCTGCAGATCCGGGTCTGTAAACACGGAAGGCATGCTGTTCCCCAGGACGGTGAAGGAGTCAGGACCGCCTGGGCCTCCAGGCTTGCAAAGTGCTGCATCTGCTGAACTTTGGGGCAGGTTGCTGGGGCGGCCGAGGGGGCCTTCTCCTGGGAACCCCATGCCTCCGGGGAAGTTGCCCTGCCCTCCGCTGGGGCCGTTGTGAGGAAAGGGAACCTGTTGTGGAGGAGACTGTACTGGAGGGAAGCCCTGGGGGAAACCCATCCGTCCTTGAGGTACCATCGGAGGCTCCTGGGACCCGTGCCCCATGATAGGATTGTGTGACATCAAGCCAGGCCCCATGGGGACCCCGTGAGGAGGTATGCTGGGTCCCATGGCATTTGGAGAGGGCATCTGATTGGAGTGAGAAAGCGGCTGCGTCATTCCCATTGGGCTGAGAGTTGGCATCGGAACCACGGGGTTTGGACCTGAAATTCGAGGATTCTGTGTGTTAATGCCCATTCCTAGAAAAACAAAGACACCAAAAGAAACAACTTAACCGAAAAGTAACTCAGAAACACTACAATGATAAAATTAATAAAAAATGACTGTGTCTTTAAACATGACACCCAAGGCTTGCCATCAGTAAGCCTGTGAGACATCTGGCAGCACACAAACCAACAGCTGGGCGAGACGGAAACCAAACAGGCCTTTTCTCAAACGGAGTGGGCACTGTGGTACGCTGGGCAAGCTTCCAGCTGGCACCCCCATCAGAGTGCCAGCTCAAGACCTGGCTATTCTGCCTCACATCCAGCTCCACTCATGCACCTGGGAAGGCAGCGGAAGTCGGCCTGACTACGTAGGTCCCTGCACCCATGCGGGAGACCCAGATGGAGCTCCTGGCTCCTGGCTCCGGCCTGGCTCAGTCCTGGCTGTTGCAGCCATTTGGGAAGTAACCCAGTGGATGGAAGATCTCTCTCTCTCAAACTCTGCCTTCTAAAAGAATATATCTTTTTAAAAAAGGAAAAAAAGAAAGGAAGCAAGGAGGGAAAAAGAAACTGCTTTCAGTATTGCTGTAACAAGACCAAAAAAGAAACAAACAAAAGCCACCCAGGTAGCCAGATGCATCAGAATTTTCTTTTTAGACAAACACACAGTTCATAAAACATCCCTCTAGTCAAGCACTTTAACTCTGAAGTCCTGAAACTAATTTGCATGGTGCATTTTCACCTTGAACTTCCACCTATTTAGGACTGCAGCCCTGAGAATGCACTTGGAGAAGCTCTCTTTCATTTAGCACCAGTCTGCATCTTCTCATCTGGCTCTCTTACCCGGCATATTATTCATTGACGGCAAGTTGGGGGAACGAGCTGGAGGGGAGTCGTCATCTGAGCTGGCCACGGTCTTGATGGCATCGTGGTATAATGGGGTGGAACTGGGCATTGCAAACTTGGACATTCGAGACATCATAATAGACAGTGGGTTCTGGGAGAGGGTTGGCTCTGGAGGCATGGTGTAGGGTGTGCTGGAGGGAAGACTTCCAGGGATGTTCACAGAGGCAGGCTGGCTGGCTGTAGGAGGCGGCGGGCCACCTAAACAAAAATGAGCAGGGAGTTAGATTCCTCTTGAAGGCCAGCGGGCCCTAGGAGACAGGTGAACAGGGCAGTGTCACTGGAGCCAGGACGCGAGCCATCACTCTTGTAGCCAAGCTCTGCATGTGCACACAAGGCAACGCCATGTGACACGGAGGTGACAGGGCAGCAGATGTGCAGACACACACGCTGGGAATGCATTAGAAATATCAGTTCAAGCCTGGGGGAAACACAGTTTACAACCGTCGCACTGAAAAGAATGTGAAAAAAGTGGATCTCTTTCCCCTGCCAATCACAATTTAGAATTTACCTCGAGTGTTAGCATGCCTGGAAGCCAGCCTACTGATCCAACCCCAGGTACTAACCACGTCACCCTACAGCATCCTTGACGAATTTCCACAAGCAAGACATTTGCACTCAAAAAGGCTGAGGGGGCTCCTCCAGCACACTGCGCCGGGAGCTGCCACCCAACAGAGAGGCATTTCAGCTTGGCAGGATGAATCTCCCGTCTCTCTCTGATTTTAGTCGTCCTCAGGTGGAGACGGCACTAACCTAGTATTTACCCCTTGTTGCTACTTCCCTTGACCACCTCTGGTCTCATTCACAAAACCACCATCATCAGCGAGAGGCTCTCCGCAGAACACACTGAGAGATCGCAGCGGACCTGTGAGAAGCGCGATCCCCGGGAAGGGCTGCAGCGCTGAGGCCAACGTGTGTTTATAAGAACCACACAAATCACGCAGCGCCTCCCCTCTCTTTGCTCAGCACTCCACTCAGGATCTCCTGACCCGAAGGCGACCCCTTGGAACAGGCAGGTCCAGCACTCGAAGAGGCCACATTTATCCACCGTTAAGACGTCTTATTTCACCAGCCTATGTCCACTGCACAAATGTAAACTATTCTGTGAACTGACACGTTTCCCACCTCCCCTCCTCCTTTCAACAGTCCCACCTAACATACGCATTCTCTGCCAGTATGGACACTTGTGCGTAAGCCCATGGAAGTGCCAACTATGCACCTTGCCCCAAAGACGTCCATTTCAGCAAAGGCCGCCGTCTCCAGCTATGTGATCACGCTACGACACCTGTTTTCCTAAAGTAACCAAATCAGGCTCTCGCAGTCCCCAGTGACAAGGGCTGAATGAAAGGACACAGACATACTGACCTGACTCAACATTTCCCAGCATGGCTGGCGAGGCCATGGTGAGCGGAGCCTTATGGTTCGGAGGGATGCCGGGACTCTGCAGGGGAGGTTTCGGAGAGGAAGTCCACCCAGGCGATGGGGCAGGAAGTGATGGAGACTTGAGGTGGACAGGTGAAGCAGCAGCAGACCCCAAGACAGGGGGGGACTTAATGGAAGCAGCGGCAGCTGGGCCCGCCAGCATGCCTGCCAGCTGCGATGGAGTCTGGGGGGACTTGAGGTTCCCCGAGGGTGAGCCCAACATTGGTGACTGGACTTGATGCATTGTGGGAGACTTCAGAGGGTTCATGCCCGGGGAGTGCACCTGGCTGCCTGGCACAGATATATCCAAGGGCTTCCGCCCCAGGCCGCGCTGAACTGGAGGAGCTGTGTTGAGGCTAGTGGGGTTACTGGAAGGGTTGAGAGGTAGTGGTGGCATGTGACTGAGCCGGCTGTTAGTCCTTTGGTCGGGCCCAATTGGTTCTCTGAGATTCCGCAAGCCACTGTTGCTGCCTGGACCCTGAGACATGGGAAGGAACGGCCTGGGGCCCATGCCGTAGTCCTGCTGAGGGTGCTCCCCGAAGGGCAGAGGCACCATCTTCTGCTGAGCAGGCAGCACGTCCGAGCCCCCGGGGCGCAGCTTCAGCATCTCCTCCGGGCCCGCCGCGGCCTCTCTCATCTTCTGAGGTATCATCTGAGAGTTGGATCCCATGCTGACACTGAGGTTCACGTCTCCCTTCATCCCCCCAGGAACCATCCCGAACTCCAGGTCCCGGCCAGGGCCTATCTGCGGAGGCATGCCCTTCGGGAAGTCGCCCCGGGAAGGACTCAGAGGGCCCTCGACTGGGATTCGAGGGAAGATGGGATTGCTCGCAGGCTCCATGTGGCGCTGGGAGCCCGGGAGCATCCTGTTCATCTCCAGGCTGGGCCTGATGCCCTCCATGCTCATGCCCGGGGGGAGGCCCAGCTGCTTCTCGGCCAGCTGCTGCTGAAACATCTCTTCTGACAACCCTTGGGGGTTTGGGAAGCGCTCCCCTCGGCCGGGCCCACTGAAGACGCCCTGGCCAGCAGGGAAGTTGCGACCATCTGGGATTTTTGGCACATCGTCTGGCCAACTGACTCCAGAGAGACCTGGTCTCGATGCCGGGTTGGGGACATTCGGCCCTTCCATGTCGGAGTTTATCATTCCTGCAAATCCGGGGAGGCGCATCTGGCTTCCGGGCATGTTGGGGTGGGGAGCCATGCCCCTCGGGGGCAAAGAATGGGAAATGTTGAGACCGTCAGAAAACGGCTCGGCGCCTCCGGGAGCCCAGCCCTCTCCAGGGGCCATCTGGTACGGAGGGGGCGGCCCTCGGACCACTCCCCGCGGCCCATGCTGGTGGACCATCATGTCCTGGAGGGAGCACTGCTGGACAACCACCTGCTCCTGCTTCCTCCTCTTCTCTTCGTAGAACTCCTGCTGCAGCTTCAGCCACGCGATCTGCTCGGGAGTCATGTGGTCCAGGTGGTCGGGTCCTAGGGGCCCGGACTGGGAGTTCATAGAAGGCGGGACCATTTCATCTGGAGAAAAGGGTACATCTCTATGTCCTTGTGGGCCAAATGGAGCTCCCACGTCTGTCCGGGGCCCAGGTCCCTTACCTAGGCTTTGGGATTGAGCCATCATGGCCTGGATGGGCCCTTCGGGTTTTTTCTGAGGTCCATCTAATACCCCAGCGTTCTGCGGGGGCCCCCCACTTTGTCCTCCTGCGAATTCCTTCTCATCGGGGAACAGCATCCGCTGGATGTCTCTGAGGGTTTGTAAGGAGCGCTCCCGGTGCTCCAGCTGCTCCTGAGACAAGCCGTCGGGGTTCTCTCCCAGCGCGGGGGGCTCGCCGCTGGATGCCGGTGGAGGCGGGGCGGCTTTGGGATCTGCTGAAGAGCTACTGCTCCCTTGGGAGACAGGTGTCACCGCTCGATTGTTGGGCGTGGAGTTCGGCCCGGTGCCGTCTGGGGGCAGTGGGGTAGAGCCGGCAGGACTGCCTACAGAAGGAATCAGTTTGTTTTCTACCCCAGGACTCTCCCGGTCCAGGGGCCGTGGGGGCGCGGCCGGCTTGGGTGCTGGTGCCGGAATGGGTGGAGTTGGCTGCAGTCTGGTGTTCTGGGAGGAATTCTGGTCCTGGTTGGCTGGAGCCGGGGGCTGCTGTGGGAGAGGCTTGGGATCATTCCGAAGGGCAGATATCTGTGTGTTCTGAGGAAAACAAGATGTTTGAGATCACTGGTGAATTGAGTGGAAGGGAATTAAGAGGGTAAGATATGCTGTAAAGGACTCCCCCATCACATCAGTCCAGGCTGATGTTTGCTGCAGAAATTTCTCATGCGCACCGCCACTCTAGATATGGGATATTAGTTTTGTGTTTTTTTTAACTTTACTGTCAAATGACACTCTCTCTGGCTGAGGATTAGGTTTCAATAACTTTACAAGCATGCTGGGGAGAGCCACCTGCCAAAGTGCACACACTTGAGTATCTATTTCGAGGAACTGGTTTGCTATCACTTGTCTGCGATGTGTTTCTGATTCAGAGACAGATCAGTTCCTTGGTATGTGAGAGGCTGCACCCAACACCTTTTTCTTCTCCCTGAAAGTACGGCTGGGTACGTAGCCATCCCATTGTCCACGAGAAGCTCTGATGTTTCCGGCTGAACAACAAAGAGAGGGCACCTGCAGCTTTGTGCTCCACCGGCCGGAGGCAGCGAGTTAGGCCGCTCCATTCCAACGTCCCCTCTGGCTCGGTGACTACCGAGGTGCGGGCCTCCTTGAGTTTCCCAGGGGCCTGACTTCGCTGGTTTCTGTTTTCAGTTCATGATCAGAGATTCTGTATTTGATAAGAGTTTGGACATTAACGGCAGTAAGGTAATCCACAGGCAGGAAGCGTCTGCGGAGAACTCTGAGGCTATCTAGTTCAGGGCGTCTCCTGATCTGTTCTTTCCAATAAGACAGCAGACTGCCATTCTGAACAGGTTGGACGACTGCCTTACTATTATTTATTAAGCACCACTGTGATACACAGTCCCGGGTAAAAGCACACTTGCCTATGACAGGTGCTGCAGACACGGGCAGCGTCTGGACACACCGTGTCCCGGGTCTCGACCTTAGCACTGCTGAGACTTTGGAGGGCACTTCAGAACAGACGGCCAGGCTCCCCCTGTGCCTGAGGCTCTCACCAGCCTCCGGTGAGCACCCTGATCCCTTTTCAGTGTTCCCCTGCTCCTACTTGTTCACTTACTCCACTGGGTCTCTATTTCCAAACCTGCCGCTGTTGCTCACCTCCCCAGCGACTTCCTGCAATGCTTACTTGTGTGCAGACCTGCACAGAGATCATTATGTGTATTTGTGGACATGAACACTTCACGTTATATACTCACAAAACACCTCGGAGAGCTTTCATTATACATAAATATATGTAAATGTTCCAGCTGGGGACACCCGTGCACACTGGTCTGTCGGTACAGATTTCTGCGGGTAGGACTGGCTGAACCCATGACTCTGGACATTCACAGGTGTATTCCAGGGCCTGGTGCTGTGGCGAGGTAGGTTAGGCCTCTGCCTGCAGCGCTGGCATCCCGTATGGGCGCCGGTTCGAGTCCCGGCTGCTCCTCTTCCGAATCAGCTCTCTGCTACGGCTTGGGAAAGCAGTAGAAGACGGCCCAAGTGCCTGGGCCACTGCACCCAAGTGGGAAACCCAGAAGAAGCTCCTGGCTCCTGGCTTCACATCAGCCCAGCCCCAGATGTTGCAGCAATTTGGGAAAGTGAACCAGTGGATGGAAGACCTCTCTCCCTCTCTCCCTCTCTCTCCTTCTGTCTGTAACTCTACTTCTCAAATAAATTAACCTTTATTTAAAACAAAAAAAAAGGGTATCCTAGGAGTCAGCTCTATTGCTTAGTAGATCACGCTGCTGGTTGTGAAGCCAGCATCTGATATTACAGCCTGGATTCGAGTCCAGGCTGTGCCACTCCAATCCAGCTCCCTGCTAAGCCAGGGGAAAGCAGCAGAACATAGCCCAAGTGCTTCACCCCTGCTACATGGCAGACCCAGATGGAGTTCCAGGCTCCTGGTGTTGCCCTGGACCAGCCCCAGTTGTTATGGCCATTTGAGAAGTGAATCACTCACTATCTCTCCTTTCTCTGTCACTCTGCCTTTCAAACACAAATAAATAATTTTTTTTGAAAACAGTATATCCAAGTCTGCTTCTGAACTGGAGTGTGGAGGTCACCCTAATTTTCCTTTTAGTGCCACTTTCAGGATGGTTTTGTTAGTCAGGTTTTGTGGGTCTGATGCAGTGGGTATTGATTTCATATAAGGTAACCATGACAGAGGAAACTGTTTAGTGCCACCCTTTCCATTTCAGATGTGGAGCGATGGATTACTTTCAATTCCCTTCTTAATTCCTTTTCTGATTTCCTTTTGGTATTAGAGAAGATGGAGGTGATAACTGTATTAAGAACTGTCACTAAATCAATGAAAGGTTGGTTTGTGTGGCAACGTGCCCTGTGCATTCCAGGACAATCAGTGGTTTAAATACAATTATATCCATCCTCTACCCCTGAGTAGTGCAGACGTGTGGGGAATGTGAAATTCTTTTTCTAGGTCCAGCACAGCCCAAGCTCTGTGAAGCCACAGAGATGCACACGGATGCCATCTGTTTGATCGTGAATTGTTACTTTGTTCACGTATCGGTACTTAACTTCCTCCATGTTTAAGATTCATCCCAGTATTAGATTTTATGCTCTCAAGAAGAAAGGACTGTGCCACAGCATTACGTGCACTGGACTGATAATGCTCCACGCAGGAAAAAGCTTTCGGTTCAGTTTGGGGAACTACATGCATTAAGTAATCATTGTCTGCTCTCCTAAAGTAGTTTATAGTAGCTGCTTAAGATCCAGATAGGAAACAGAACAACATTAATGATCATTTTTGAAATATGAAGCAAAGCAAAGCATTCAACAGTCCTCTCACTTTGGGATAAGAATCACTCTGAAAGTCACTGAGACTAATTATGGTATTATCATCACATACTCTAAGACTGTAATTTTAGTTATCACTTTTTTCTCTGTTCTTTTTAACTACTTATCAAATTGAAAGGCAGAGTTGAGAGAGAGGGAGAGGTAGAGAAACACAAAGAGAGAGAGAGATCTTCCATCTGCTGGTTCATTCCCTAATGGCTGCAGTGGCCGGGACTGGGCCATGTCAAAGCCAGAAGCCAGGAGCTTCCTCCAGGTCTCCCAAGTGGATGCGGGGGCCCCAGCACTTGGGCCACCTTCTGCTGCTTTCCCAGACACATTAGTGTGGAGCAGCTGGGACTCCACAAACAGCGCCCGCATTGCAGGAGGCAGCTTAATCCCCTGTGCCACAATGCTGGCCCTTTCTGTTCTTCAACTAACTTGAGAGCGTTAATTATTACTATTATTTTTTTAAAAATTGTTCTGTCCTTAAGGTCTGAACTCGGGTTCTCCCAGAGACAGTTACATGGAGGCAACACAAAAATATCTGAAAAACTCGTTTACTTTGCATCATCTTCTCCCTGGTAAGTCATCAATCTACGACCACCCAGGATGAAAAGGCTGGTTGGTGCGGTATTCCTAAAACCCCAGAATGCCAGAATTGGGTTCAGTGCCTGGAAGGCAGCTCCTCTCAGTAAGACTCTGAGAAGCTCACCGCCTGCCCCTGCAGTCGCCACGGAACACTCCCGCCAGAACCCTGTTCTGAGTGACATACCAGAGGGGCTGTGCTTCTCTCTGTCTTGCTGTTGGAAATGTTCTGGATGTGAAAGGAGACGATGGTTTCAACCTGGCCCTTCAGCACGGCTTCTGCAGCTCTGCAAAGGGGGGGGGGGGGGGAGGAGAGAGAGAGAAAAAAAAAAGTACACACACTGAGGCTTCTGGTCTTCCAACCCAAATTCCCCCAACAGAGCTCAGAAAGGAGGGAGAGGAGTAGCACAAAGAGCCATCAGAAATGCTGCAGGAGAAGAAATCTGGAGAAACTCCTATCAGTATTTCTGTTTATCATTAACATCAAACTTCTAAAATTAGCAAACAGCCATCAGCCGATCCCCAAAGAGACATTAAGAGACAAAGAACGAAAATCACGATTTTTTCCTCAAACCAATCCACTGTCGTGGGTGTCTTCCAGAGTATCCTAGAAAACAGTTCAAAATCTTCCAACACCTAGTGACAGTCTAAGGCTGTCAGGACTCACTTTTTACCTTAACTAAAAACAAAAATCTTAAAGTGAAAAAAGTCAGAAACCCAAGTCTGACAAATAGAATCCATTGATTCATCTATCCACTAACATCACAATTCAAAATGTTCACGGTAGCTATCTCTGTGAATCCTAGGGACTTTTTTAGTTACATTTTCTAATTATGCTAGAGTGGACATACTTGTGCAATGTAAAAAAGAATCGTTGAGGCTGGCACTGTGGCATAGCAGGTAAAGCTGCCACCTGCAGTGCTGGCATCCCATATGGGTACCGGTTCAAGTCCCGGCTGCTCCACTTCCAATCCAGCTCTCTGCTATGGCCTGTGAAAGCAGTGGAAGATGACCCAAGTCCTTGGGTCCCTGCATCCACTTGGGAGACCTGGAGGAAGCTCCTGGCTCTGGCTTCAGAATGGCGCAGCTCCGGCCATTGTGGCCAGCTCGGGAGTGAACCAGCGGACAGAAGACCCTTCTCTCTCTCTCATCCTCTTCTTCTCTCTCTGTGTAATTCTTTCAAATAAATAAACCTTTAAAAAAATCGTAAGAAGCTCATGGAAGTATGTACATGCAACACCAACTCTTCTGTGTTTAGAAAAGGTAAACGTGTGTTTGTACAAGCACAAAAGAGTTCTGAAAGGAAGGTGGCCAAGCAGCTGTCAGTGGCTGCCTCTGGGGTGTGGGACTGGCGATGCTTACATTTTATGTCCCCTCGTTTTGTGGGGCAACTTTCAGGGATGATAATACACAGGTGTAAAGAAGAGGTGAGTCTGGGACGGGATGAGAACTCCAGTCCCCAACAGCAAGACCCAACCAGCAACTTACTTATTGGCCATCTCAGTAGAAAACACATACACCACTTTGGCCGGTGTCTTCTGAGCAGGTGTAGGCTCTGGGGCAGCAGTTTGGCCGTGAGACGGGGTGGAAGACCTGGGAGCCGCAGCAGCCGATGGGGTCATCGAGTGGGGTGTGTGCTGGGCCTCCTGGGGCTTTATGTGGTCAGCAGAATTACATTCTGAAAGCATGAGAAGACTCATCATCATAGCAAGAACACTTCCTGTCATCTGCCAGCACTCACAGCATCACAACACAAACCCCCGAGAATTTCAAGGAGAAAGCAAGCACCTTCCTAAGCGGAAATCGTCTCCTCCACCCCTGGAATTGCAGATACTGTTCTTATTCTCCCTGACTATTCCAAAGCATGCTTCTCCCACCGCCTCACTTCTCTAGCTTTCGTTAAACGTCCCTCCTTCCTGGAAAACCCCCGGGCCCCCTGGGCCTGACTGCACGCCCCGCTACCTGAGCTCACTGCCCCCAACCTCCCGCACTTCATCATCTCGGGTTTCACGGTAACGCGCTTAGTCGTCACCGAGGTCTGCACACTCCCAAACCCTTGAGGAGAGCCCCTGTTCGGCTGACCATGGCGCTCTCGGCCCCCAGCACCGTGCTGGCACTCACAACAGGCCTCCACAGTGCCTGAGCAAGGGTGGGGGAGAATATTCAGGCTTTCACTTCTAATGTGGGCCCAGGAGTCCTCTCCCATTCCTCAAATACTAACTCCACACTCTGGCTTTACGATTTTTGCTCTTATACAAGGAGGCTAAAAGGCGTAAAACCACAGCCACTGGTCCCACATCCCACTGGGCTCACTCCATGCTGGTGCCTCTCAAACCTCTACCACACCTGGGCTACTCATTCATGCCACAGGGAAATCAGCTGTGACAAATGAGAACCAGGACCAGGGCCACCGGCTTCCTCTTGTGCCTGCAAGTCTGGCAAAGTGGCCGCGGGGCACCAGACCCAGGCCTCGGGGTTTACACTGATGAGGAAGAGGAAGGGTGTAGAGGAACTGCCGCGGTGGAGCCCACGGGCATAGAAAGACAGAGCTGCTGGCTCCGAACGGCAGTGTGAACAGCACGGAGGCCAGAAAGATGCAGACGAGCCAGCTGGGCCCATAAAACAGCCTCCACAACCCCTAACGCACAGGCAGCCTCACGCCTGAGAGCCTTCGACAGGGTAGTTCCAAGCTGGTAGAGAAATGAGAAGGAACTGCCCGGTCCGCTGTGCGCCTCCCTCAGCCTGATCCCTGCTCTCCCCGCCTGGCTGCCTGCTCTGGCTCTCGGCAAATGCCAGAGGCCTTCCCTCAGGAATACCTACTGCCCTTGGAGTCTGAAAGAGCTTAGAGACATACCTTTCATGTCAGAGTCATCGTTTGGAGTCCCAGGATCTCTCTGATCAAAGGAGTCGGCGGAAATACTTCGCTCCCTTTTCCCCTTGCCCTTGGCACCACTTCCAGCCCCATTCTTCAGCCCCATGCTCCCACCTGGGCCAGGGAGTGCTTTAGGGGTATGGCCCCCACTCTTGGAGTCACAGGGGGATGGCTGGGATTGGCTGGCTGAGCCCCCCTGTTTACCCTGATTGGAGAATTTGGAATCCAGCTGGGGGTTTCCAGATGGGGACATCACTGTAGGGGGACGGACCATCACCTCCTGCTTTGACTTAGGGCTACTAGAAGAAACAAATAACAGAGGGAGATCAGACACCACATTCAGCTGGTCAGCACACGCCAGGGGGCAGCAGTTTCACTGCGGGTCGAGGAGACCCTGAGGACTAACTAGCCACCCCCCACCCCGTGTCCCCTCGGCCTTCCAGCCCTGCTCCCGTCTCAGGGCCACCAACAGAGGGAGGACACAGCGGAGCGGCCTGCCGGGTCTCGGGAAGCAGGCGGCACCCGGGGACCCATCTCTGGGGCCTCTGTCAATAATGGACAACTGTTTCTATGTACTTAGAGAAGCGACTCTCACACCGGGCCTGGCTCAGAGTCAACACACAGGCGTCGTGAAGATCAAAACACTACCCACCCGCAGGCTGATGACAAGGAACAGCTGTAATGAGGGCCTCGCAGCCCCAGGAGGGCAGGAGGAAACCCCGCTGGTGACTGTCAGGTTAGGGAAATCCTCCCGGACACTAATCCCTCCCAACAAGCAGCGCGACACCACAGCACACACCCCGCCACGGCCCCGGGCCCGAGGGAGAGACTTCTTGAAAATAAGGATTTCAGGAGATTTCAGGACTCCAGAACAGTAGAGCGAGCTGCTCAGCGGGAGTCGGGGCTGGCGTTCTCTTCTAGGACCTCGGGCCTCCCCAGCCCAAGCCTCGGGCCCTCAGCTGCCAAGCTCAGCCGACTGTCTTTAAGGTTCTTTTGTTTGTGCTTTGGCAAGGAGTGGGCCGAGGATGGGGAGCGGTCCGGGGACGATGGACCAAAAAAACATCGGAAACCTGAACGTAAGCCTTGATGATGCCGTGGCCTGTTCACTACACCCTACTCCTGTTTGCTAATCTAACGTCTCTTCCTTTCCTGTTTGAGTCTCATCTGCTTCTGATTCAACACCCTGTTCCTGCCGGGAGTGGAGCGGCCCCGAGGGGGCAGCAGGTGCAGGCCCTGGCCCTCACTCACCTCTGTGTGTTTCCTGATGGAGAGTTCCTCACTTTAGGGTTACTGGAATGCATTGATTGAAATCCTGAGCTTGCGGTCACAGTCAGGGACGGGCTCACCGAGTTCCTCTCGGGCTGCAGCAGAAACGGCTGCTGGGGGCAGGGCCAGGGGCCCACGGCTTGCCGGGTGCGTCCTTTAGCGCTGGCAACCTGTATGCCTTTTTCCTCTTGGTTTTTCTTTGCTGTGGAAATAGGTCCTTTCCCCTTGCAGTTCCAGCATTCTCTGGGTGTGTGCCTCCTGCTGCCAAAGGAAAATCTCGCATCTCCAGGGCACACTACGAGAAAAGCCACCCAGAAAGAGTCAGGGGCACAGAGACCAAAACCAAACCAAAACAAAACCCTTACAACAGGATCAAAGTGAGAGCACTAGCCAAGTCCAGAAGCAGCGGCTCGGTCACTCCTCAGCCTCCACCAGGGCTGAAGGGCAGGTGATGCTCACATCTGGCCACAGGCTCTGGGGTGACTGAGACCTCCTGCCCAGCACACAGCCGCCCGCCCATGCCCACACAGCAGGCGAGAACCAACGCTTGCCCCTTATGTCTCTCTGTTTCTGAATAGCAAAACCTTCCAAAACTGATGTTTCTTTTCTTCAAGCCAATTCTTTGGAACCACTGGCTACTGCAAATCCACAGCAGCTCCCTGGTAGCCGGGCTCTGATGGCAAACAATGACACTGAAATGTAACAAACACACACCGACTTCAAACCAGGAGGGAAATGAGGCTATACTCCCACTCTTCGGGCCTCGGGGGTGGGGAGACATTAAAAGAGGTCCCTCTGAAATCCTGTATTGAGCCGATACCGAATACAATCAGTTCTGCCCCTCACTTCCATGATCTCTTTATTAGAGTATGCCCAGCACCTGTCCTGTGCTCTCGCTGCGTAATGACAGGGACTGCGGGCATGGGTAAGCATAGGAATGGTCTATAATTTTGAAGGTAAAAGAACATCTTTGAAGGCTGAGATATTTTTGAGCCAATCTGCAAGGCTAATTTGAAGCATAAAGGTCAAGAAAATATTCCCAAACCTAGCCAGAGAACAAACGAGAAGGCCCTTCAAGTAAGGGAGCCCAGACTAGTACGGGGAAAACCAGGGTAACTCTGTCACCGCTCCCTCCTGGGGGATTCCAACATGGTGGGTTTTTTTTTTCTTTCTTTCTTTCCTTCCTTCCTTTCTTTTCTTTCTTACCTTCCTCTTTCTTTTCTTTCCTTCCTTTCTCTCTCTCTCTCTCTCCCTCTCTCTCTAGGTTTGAGAGACAGAGAGAAAGAGAGAGCCCCTATCTGCTGGTAAACTCCCCCAATGCCCTCAAGAGCTACCATTGGGCCAGGATGAAGCCAGGGCCCAGACTCAAACCAGGTCTCCCACATGGGTAGCAGGGACCCAACTATTGGACACATCACTGCTGCCCCTCAGGGTACACATTAGCAGGAAGCTGGAGACAGGAGCCCAAACAGAATATTACCCATACGTACTCCAACATGGGTTACGAGCATCTTAACCACGAGGCTAAATGCCTACACACATATCACCCCCCAGCCCTGCCAACACATGGTTTTCTTTTTCTTTTTTTAAGACTTGCTTATTGATTTGAAAGAGTTACAGAGAGAGGGACAGACATCTTGCTTCTGCTGCTTCACTCCCAAATGGCCACAATGGCCAGGGCTGGGCCAGGCAAAAGCCAGGAACCAGGGGCCCAGTTTGGGCCATCTCCCATGGCTTTCCCAGGCCATTGGCAGGGAGCTGGGTCAAAAGTGAGCAGCTGGGACATGAACCAGTGCCCGCTGCAATGCTGGCATTGTGGGTGGCAGCTTTGTTCCCTGTGCCACAAGGTCGGCACCAGTATGGTTTTCTTGTAACCACTATTCCCTCTTTGCTACCTCCTGATGTCTTACTGACAGTGTACAGGACTAAAGAAGTTAGGATATCAGGTGCAGGATTAGTGGCTAAAGAATCAAAGGGAGGGGGCCGGCATCATGGCGCAGCAGGTTAATCCTTCGCCTGTGGCACCAGCACCCCCACATGGGCGCTGGTTCAAGACCTGGCTGCTCCTCTTCCAATCCTGCTCTCTGCTGTGGCCTGGGAAAGCAGAAGAAGATGGCCCAAGCGCTTGGGCCCCTGCACCCATATGGCACACCAGGAAAAAGCACCTGGCTCCTGGCTTCGGATCGGCACAGCTCCAGCCTTTAAGGCCATTTGGGGAATGAACCAACGGAAGAAAGACCTTTCTCTCTGTCTCTCCCTCTCACTGTAACTCTACCTCTCAAATAAATAAATAAAATCTTAAAAAAAAAAAAAAGAAAGAAATAGTCCAGGTGTTCCAGCTTATATATGGAAGAACTTGGAAAAGTATGTGGACAATGGAATTAAACGCCAAGTTCATGAGTGGGCATTTGGCTGGTTAGGATGCCCATACCCCATGTAAGAGTGCCTGGGTTAGACTCCCAAATCCAGGTCCTAACTCCAGCTAATGCACACAGTGGGAGGCAGCACTGATGGTCCAGGTAATTGGGCTCCTGCCTCCCTGGTGAGCACCCAGGTTCTGTCCCCTGAGCGGTGAACCAGCGAACCAGCAGATGGGAGCACTCTCTCAGCCTCTCAAGTCAATTACCTAATTAGCCAAAAAAGAAAGACGATAAAGCTTATTTTGTACAAAAAAACTTGAAATCCACACACACAAGGGATCTGCACAAAATTCATGAAAAAATGCATGTGATGAAAAAATTATGAATCTCAAAAACTTTTCACATTAAAATAAACATATCTTTTAACTATATTTTTCCATGAACTTTTTCTTTTCAAGATTTATTTATTTATTTGAAAGTCAGAGTTATACAGAGAGAGAAGGAGAGTAAGAGAGAGAGATCTTCCATCCGCTCATCCGCTGGTTCACTTCCCAGCTGGCCACAACGGCCAGAGCTGTGCTGATCCAAAGCTAGGAGCCAGGAGCTTCCTCCAGATCCTCCCACATGGTTGCAGGGGTCCAAGGACTTGGGCCATCTTCTACTACTTTCCCAGGCCATAGCAGAGAGTTGGATCGGAAGTGGAGCAGCCAGACTTGAACCACTACACCTATGGGATGCCAGCACTGCAGGCGGTGGCTTTACCCATTATGCTACAGTGCTAGCCCTTTCCATGAACTTTTGAATGACCCTCAAATACTCTGAGAGACTCAAACTAAAATGGGAGGATTAGTTATTATGTTAGGTTTTGGCGCTATGATCACCATCAAATGTTAAACGTCTATTTCTCCACTTAGAAATTTGCAATAATTCCAGCTATATTACCTGGGGTACATAAAAGAATGTACGGAAGTTCTGAGTGTACACAATTAAAGTTTTTTCTTTTTGTAGTAAAGAAGTTAGAGGGGCCAGCGCTGTGGCTCACTTGGTTAATCCTCTGCCTGCGGCGCCAGCATCCCATATGGGCACCGGTTCTAGTCCCCAGTTGCTCCTTTTCCAGTCCAGCTCTCTGCTCTGGCCCAGGAGGGCAGTGGAGGATGGCCCAAGTACTTGGGCCCCTGCACCCACATGGGAGACCAGGAGGAAGTGCCTGGCTCCTGGCTTCAGATTGGCGCAGCACTGGCTGTAGCGGCCATTTGGGGAGTGAACCAATAGAAGGAAGACCTTTCTCTCTGTCTCTGTTTCTCACTGTCTATAACTCTACCTGTCAAATAAGAAAAAAAAAAAGTTAGGGGAAAGATCTAGAATAAAACACTGTAGAAGGGCCAGCGTGCTGTGGCAAAGCTGCCACCTGCAGTGCTAGCATCCAATATGGGCACCAGTTCGAGTCCTGGCTGCTCCACTTCTGACCCAGCTCTCTGCTATGGCCTGGGAAAGCAGTAGAAGATGGCCCAAGCCCTTGGGCCCTTGCTCTCACATAGGAGACAATGAAGAAGCTCTAGGCTCCTGGCTTCAGAGTGGATCAGCTCCAGCCATTGTGGCCAGCTGGGGAGTGAACCAGCAGATGGAAGACCGACCTCTCTCTCTCTCTGCCTCTCCTTCTCTTTCTCTTTCTGTTTCTGAAATTCTGCCTTTCAAATAAATAAATAAATAAATCTTGAATAAACAAATAAATGAATAACACTGTAAAATGTTTGCAAGCTGACCTCAGCAGCAAGCATCCTAAAACCACTGTGGACTGGATTGTACTCAGGGCTGCATTCTTATCCCTTACCATCTTTCAGGTTTTCTCCCCTTCTGCTTAGACTATAAAACGGAATGTGGTTGTCAAGCTCAACATAGATGATCACAAACCATTCTGTAGCTTCTCACTAAGCATCAGGATCACTCACAAACCAGGAGTGGAAATGAAGGTTGCATGGACAAAGCCGTCAGAAGAAAAGCAGTTAGCGCCCCTCCAGTCTCCCTCTGTAACTTCTGGTACTTTCTGGCAGCATCACACAACCTGTACTCAGCCCCACGTCATACTGAATAATCCGATGTGTACACTGTATTGCCCTGTGAAGACTATGTTCTTTGAAGACAAGAACCTTATTTTTAAAGTTCCTTGGTTTTTCTGTAATACTCAGCATGTGGTACTGAGAACAAAGTTAGCTCCGCTGTGACTTATTCAGCTCCTTGTGGAACAAGAGCGCCTGGCATGTGTTGTACTCTTTCTCCAAAGAAACTCAAAACGCATTACACACCTCAAATCACCTCATTAATCTGCCAGGCATTTATGAGGAAGCCAGTAGCAAAGACGATTTCTAATAACAATGCTGTGAACATGAAACACTTTGGTTTTCAAAGTCCTTCTCCGTCAGTATCTTATTCTCACCCTCCGCCTGACCTTGACCGACAGGTACGGAAGCACAGGGACTACCAATGGCTGCTCCCCGATTTCTGATCACGGCTCTCTGCGCTGGCTCTTCGCCCTACCATCTCCCTCACCCGGCCCTTACGGATGGAGACAGCACACAGGCTGAAACACCTACAGCCCCGCCAGTGACTGGAAACACAGTCCAGGTTTTCCGCACCCGCTCTAAGGGAGTTGTTGAAAGAAATCATGACTAGCTTTAGCCTTTTGACAATGAAAGTAACTGACCAGAAACACCTGCCAAGTAAGTTATCTCACACTGCTCCAAAGAATAAAATTCAGAAAGTTAGTGCTCAGTTGTTGGCCTTGAAGGACCAGGAAAAAATCTTCTAAAGAATTATTTTGACCAGAGAGGGACTTTTTTTTTCCTCCAATGAAATTCTCCTAATTCCTTAGGTCTAATGGTACCTTTCTCTCTTCTCTCCTTAAGGAATACTTAACCATTTTTACTATGGGTCAGGCACTGTTCTAAGCACTACGCAGACACGTTCACTCACTCACAACCACTCCCCAAGGCAGGCGCTACCACTGACCCCATTTTCGAGCTGAGGAGACTAAGGCTCATACCCGGGAAAGGGGTAGAGCTGGCGTGTGCCCAGGCTGTCAGGCCCAGAGTCCCGTCCTCTTCATCACGACAAGCCAGCTCAGCGGAAGTGCCTGGCAGCGCCACACGGGCACACCAGTGTGCCCGTCACCGTGACCGCTGCCCTCCCCCTAGCAGGCTCACCAGCCGCTTTCCCAGGTGCTGTTTCCCAGCGTCTGCATCTCCTGTCTGCCACCTGCCCTCCCGCTCTCGCCAGGTACACTGCACTGTCTTACCCAGTACTTCCCAGGGAGAAAAGGTGTCCCCAGGCAGGCAGTCCCCTCCGCTAAATACTCACATCTATTTTCATTAGCGCCTACCCCCTCCTTCCTCTCTTATAGGAGCAAACCAACAACAGCCCGCATTTCCCCAAACGTCAGTTCTCCAGGAGTGTCCTAGGCCTGTCCCTTCCAGTCCTGTCTACTGGATCCTTCCAATCAGCATCCAGAACCACACTGTACTTTCCTCCAGTGTAGAAGCTCAGTAAAGGCAATGGAGTAACACAGCCGCCAGCGGCAGCACTCTGTTCCCCTTCCGAGCCGAGCCGAGCCGCGCCGCACCTCCCCAGAGCTGCGGAGACACAGCGCTCACTTCCCCACTCGCCACTTCCAGCTCCAGATGACAGAAGCCATGAATTCTGGTAACCTCACCCCGGCCACTTCCCCCCCCTCTCCCCACTCCATCCCTTGGACTTTGCCTCCTTCCTGGGGACACTCCTCTCTAGCTTCCCTCCCCGCCTTGCCTCCAGCACTCTGGCGGCCCCTTCTCTCTGCACACTCGACCATCAAGAGTTCTCCGGCTCAGCTCTGGGCCCTCTTCTCATTCTGTCTGAAGCTCTCTCCAGGCAGACGACATCCATGTTCTCACTTCTTTCGTCCGGCTCTGCTTGTGCTCACAGACCCACGCTCACAGCTGCCTACCTGACACCTCCCGGACATCACCAACATGACAGGACCCAGCATCAAGTCTGTATTTCTAGCCTCCCTCCAAACACTATTTCTTGTCATAACAAACGACCCCTCTACTCAGCTACTTGTGCCAGAAATTCAGGGGCATTCTCAACACCACGCTCCTTAAATCCCCAACTTCTGCCCCCATGGCAAGTTTGAAGAGAAGGATCCCTTCAGGCCATGGATCCATGTGAAATTTCCCACTACCCTTCTCATAGCATCCTCGGCTCCTCCTTTGTAACGACACATGCACATACGCATGAGCACCTGACATACATCTCCTCCACTAGCCCATACGCTCTGTGAGGGTGGAGTTCAAGACCCTAGTGTTCATCTGTATTCCCAGCCCTTACTATCATGCCTAGCCCACAGTATTTGCTCAAAAAAAAAAAAAAAAAAAAAAAAAAAAAAAAAAGTCTGTTGTTATCCAAAGAAAATGGAGTCAGTATGTTGAAGAAATATCTGCACTGCTATATTCAATGGATGAATACATAAAGAATATGTGACAAATATACATAATAAAGTACTACTGAACCTTAAAAAAAAAGGACAGAGAGAGATTCTGTCATTTACATCAGTGTGGATGAAGTGGGAGACTATTGTATCAGGTGAAACCAGCCAGGCACAGAAAGACAAATACTCGTGAGCCCATGGAATCTGAAAGAGTGGGGCTCATGGGAGCAGGGGGTAAAACGGTGCTTACGAGGGGCTGAGGGTGGTGAGAGAGGAAGAGTTGGGTGCTACAAAGGAAAAGGTGGGTAGAGCTTCTCCCCAAGACCGTCCTCCAAGCCAGGCCCGTGCCGCAGGGCTGCCTCCCATCAGTCTACTCACCGAAACCCCAGGGGTCACGACACAGCACTGCTCATCCTGGAGCCGGAGTCCAGGGGCCCCTCTCTCAAAGGGAACCTTCACCTGGAAGGAGGCAAAAGGGGGAAACGTTTCCGTGTGGATTCAGAAACCAACAAGATCAACTTGCCGTCCGGGCACTCCGAGAGGACAATCCGTTTCCTGACACAGACTACGGTGTCGTTGAAGAAGCTGTCCCCGTTCCCCGTAACCAGAATCCGCTCCCAGGTATTCGAGGGCAGAGACAGCGGATCTCCAGACACCTTCCGGCTCCTGTGCTTCCCCTCCCTCCCAAGCGCACATTTCACTTTTCAGAGAACGGAGAAACACGAAGTGCAGATAGAGTGAGCTTCTCTACTTTTCCCTGTTCTGGGCACTGGGGGAATAGTCACATTTCTTGTTTCTGCCCGTTCCTTGTAGAGAACTGAGATGACTGTAAAGGAGGAGAGAAACAAAACTCCAAGTCTCCTTTAGAATATACAAAGCAAAGACCATGCAGTGGCCCTCCCTACTCTCCAGTGTGACTCAGCAAGGCAGCATCCAGAAAAGCTATGTCCCCAGACTTCTGAGGAACTCAGAGTGGAACAGTCTGGCCAGAGTTTCCTTATATTCAGTGCCTACTGTGTGCAAGGTCCTGCTTGAACAGAGACAGACGAAGTCAATAAACCACTCAGGTGCTGGTCAAGCAGAACAACGGCCAACATCAGTGCTTGCAAACCATGATTATGACACTGAGCCACCCACTTTGCCCAGAACTTATAGTTTCAAGGTTGGCAAGGGAAAAGTAAGTTCTAAATTGTTTTGGGGCCAAACCATTCAGGAATCTTTGGAGACTCTCCAGAGTTGCCATGAAGTTGTGCGTAAATTCGCCAACAAATTGCCCAAGTTCAGAACCACCTCTAAGAGTTCCGATTTCAACTCTCCCAAAGACGTGTACATATTTCCCTACTCTAAGAAGTCGAGTGTATTAGAACTACATCATGTTTAACAAATTCCATTTCTATGCTATGACCAGTACTCCATAAAAGGCATAGCATCAAACTTAGAATGTGGAACTAAAAGGCCTCGGGATTCCATTCCCAGCTCATTCTTAACTTCTGACACGCCAGCTACTAAAAGGCTTCCTCTCAGAGCCAGTACACAATAGGAAGAACCAATCTTTACCCAACACGTGGAGCAGAGCAAACAAAGGACACGTAGAAAAAGCCTGGTGCAAACAAAATATGAATGTATACTTCAGAACTCAGGTAGTAAAAATGCGCCTACCGTCCTCGGCTAACAAACTCTAAGCAAGCAAACGTTTATAATGAGTTGGAGAGTTCAGACAAAATTCGTGTTCGAAAACCAGTTTCAGCTATTGCCATTTGGACAGACAGTTACCCACAGTAACATTCCAGCCCTTCTCTGTGCAAGTCTCCTTCATTCCCAACCATCCCTGCACGTCCTCCACAGCACTACAGCCTTATAGTCACAACACTTAGAAAACCACACCCCTGCCACGGGTGGACAGGGGGCTCGGGGAAGGCAGTGCTGTCCCTGGTAATGGGGGGAACCCGGTGAGTGCTGCCTGAACCATGGATTATAATGAGCACTCAGCTTGTGTGCTGCTACCCTTACTGCACACCCACACAAACCGGGACGACAGGGTCGACACTTGTTTGACTTTTCACCACCTGCCTTTCTCCTTGGCCCTATGAAGAAGAACCACATTCATAGCCTGGACTTGCAGTTAAGGGGATGACTGCTGCCTTGAGAACTGTGAGAACAGGGGTCGAGAACCTCGTCTGTGCCAAGGGCCGTTTGGATAGTTATACCCTCATTAGGGGCCATACAAAATTATCATTGCCTATGGTTATCTTCTTAGAATGATATTTATGACATACATGAAATCTCTTTAAATTAATAAAAAATTTTTAACAATTAGCCTGCTATAAATGTACTGATTTTCGAGTCTTCCCTGTAGCTGTCTTGGTAGGGCCAGACCAAATGATTTTGTGGGCTTTACACGACCGGGCGACCGAATGTTCCCAACCCCTGTAGAATAATGAAAGAGTGTAGTTTTAAGGGCTGGCACCGTGGCGCAGCAGGTAAAGCTGCCTGCAGCACCAGCAACCCATACAGGTACTGGTTCAAGTCTGAGCAACTCCACTTCCAAACCAGCTCCCTGCTAATGTACCTGGGAAAGTACTAGAACATGGCCCAAGTACTTGGGCCCCTGCACCCATGTGGGAGACCTGGAAGAAGCTCCTGGCTCCTGGCTTCAGATTGGCCAGCTCCAGCTGTTGCAGCCATTTGAGGAATGAATCAGTGTATGGAAGATCTCTGTCTGTCTCGTCCCATTTCTACCTTTGCCTTTCAAATAAATAAATCTTAAAAAAAAAAAAAAGAAGAAGAAGAAGAAGAGAAAGAGAGAAAGAAAAGAAAAACTGTGGTTTTAACTTACAAGAGACCCTACAGAAACAAAAATCCAACATGCTCAGATTAACTGACAAAGGTTATGAGGCTTATCATATTCTTTACCTTTCAAGATGTCCAATTTGTTCTCTCTTCTACATCAGGACACAGAAGCACTTTCCAACACTGATCTCTGCCACCCAAACAGAAGGGAATTTTTAGGTCAAAGCAGAGTGACACCAGCTAGTCCCACATTCATTCCTACAGGGACAAGAAGAAGAGTTCACACCCAAATTCACATGGATTTCAAAGGAAATCACCCATTCCCCAAAGCTCTGTGGCTAATGTAATATTTGAAAGAACTTGTAGGAACAATTAGGTCAAAAATGAGGAAGGAAGGCTAAAACCACTAAAACTCAAAATACCAGAAGTCAGAGATAGGGACATTGCAGCCTAAATCCACCCCACCGGGGACTAGCCCTGCCTATTGATGACAGGGGTTTAGAAAAACAAAATGCACCAGACACAGAAGCCTCATTTTAATCACTGTTTTTAACTTTTTCCACCACAAAGAACAGTCACTATGGTTGCAAAATGGACTTCTTGCTTCCTGTCTTCTCTACGTCCCTGTTACTAAGCATGGTACAGATGCTGAGATGCACCACAAAATCTAAAATCCAAGTGGTCATAAGACAACTCAAAAATCAATTGCTCTAGCCCAGGAGTTCTTAACCTGGCATCTACTGACTCCCAAGGAGACTGTGTGTACTCTTGGGGCTGGCAGTGTCTGAACCTGCTGCAAAAAACCTTTATCTTTATTTTGACTAACTTCTCAAAGTCAGCATGGCCTTCAGTTGTGAACAAAGGTAACAACCCCTGAGAGTATTAGCAATCCTGTACTATGTTGCCAGTAGAAACCACAAGACATCTTCACATTAAGCTACAGATGTCACAGCCAACATGCTCCATGTACTCATCACTCCTTCAAAACTACAGGCTCACGAGACCTACGGCTGCAATTTATTACTTAATGTGTTACAAGGAAGCACATAAATGACTATATCACAATTAACATTTTGCTAACTTTCCATTTCATTTGTAATCCTACGTATTTTATTTTGTGCATTTAAAAGTACACATTCAGAAGGGGTCTATGTTTCACCGGGTTGCCAAAGGGATATAGGAGAATATAAAAGGTTAAAAACCCCTTATCAAAACTTCTATAGACCACCATCACAGTCACCAAGGCAAATAGAGAAGTAGGTCACTCCAACAGTATTCCATAGTTGAAGAAAATTAAGCTGCAAGGAAGCCAAGAAACAGGTCCAAGGCCACACACATTTAGGGTTGGCATAGCCTAAGTTAGCACTCACACAATCTCTTTCCATTGTCCCATGGTGACCTTCCCATACATTTCTATAATTGTCATTGCTACTAAATGGAAAGAGATAGTACCTATCAAAACTAATTTTAAAAAAGCCCAGACAAAGAACAAAATAGATACTCAAACTACTTTTTGTTCCTTCATCACACATGTTGCTATACATTGTTACAAAAGCTGAACTTGACATTGGAAAGACAGTTGTTTGAAAGAAGAAGAAAGTTGGGCTACATTATCTCCCATTCTCAAGGTGTTCAAGCACTATGCAAACAGGCACTCACTTGTTGGGCTGAAATGCAGTTAGGAGCAGTTATAGCAGGTGCTATCAACACTTTGTAGACCAGACAACTGGAGAATAAATGACAGATCTGTTCAAAGTCAGTTTGAGAGCTAACTTCCTGATTCCAAGTTCAAGGCTCTAACCACTGTACAAAAACCATCATGATCAATGATTAATAATGCTTGTGAAACTTCTGTTATTTAATTTTGTTTCTACAAGCCAGAAAGCATTTTCTCTTGACTCACAGGAGCAGACATTTCTGAAGGCTATGGGGAAACTATCATAGAATCAACTCCAGTGTGTGTAAGTATGCTTCTGCTTATAACAGTCATCTCAGAATTCAGATCAGGAATCCTCTCTCAAGAGCCAAGATACATACTACTTGTCTTATAAAAAGAGAACTGCACGGAAATTGTTCCTGCGGCCAATGACTTCCCCATCTACCCACCACGCCTTTTCAAACTATTATCATCTTACATTCGATACAAAATGATACTCTAATGGTCCCATACCAAAACTCTAGGTCACAAAACTACCAAACGTCACACTCCAAACCCTTCTCAACTTTTGTCAACTTGATTATTTCCTCTTATCCAAACCATCAAACCACGAATGGACCCCACATTTCTCAAAACATGGTATTTAATAGCTGCTCTTATTCACACTTCTCTGTCTTTAATAGTTTAAGTCTTTTTCAAGAGAGCATAAAGGAGCTTTCCTAAATTTTTACTTAAGACTGTTACACATTTCTTTCTTGCTAAAACATCCCAATCACTGGTATCCAGTCAAAAAACAAAACCAGCAGGATGATCGTGTTGCACAATCCCCAGTCACAGGTTTGTAACTCACATGCCAGTCTCAGCCTTCAACATCATTTCGCTCCCCTCCTCCCATCTCTCAACTATTTTACCATTATCCAGGAACATTCCACTGCCGACTGTATCAAACGCTACCAACACTACCAACCACCACACAGTGTCCACCACAATGTAACTCTTCACATAGCCACTCCCTCTCCCCCGAAATCACTGCCAGGGACTCCCCTACCTTGGCCTTAACCAAAGGCTAAGTGTGTGTCAGTTCCAGCCCACCGCGGAGTCTCTCCACTCACACACGGTTGGGTCCACTTCTCTGCTTAACCTAGCAACTTTCCCAACCCTTAAGTGGACTCCAATTTAGATCCAAGTCCCCGGTATCACCCAAATTCCACTCTCCTCCCCCTCCTGCTGACCAGGGGGCTCAGGCAGGCTCGCAGGCCCCCTCCTCCAGGCCTGGCGGCCCTCACAGCAGGCCCCCAGCACCACTCTCACAGGCCTCTGTTCTCCCTCCCTTTGCTCTGGACACAAGAACCAAGCCCGCTGCTGTTCTCCCGGGGACATCTCCATTTCACCAGGCTCACCCACTCACCAGTGACATCTTAATAGTCTCTCCAACTTTGAAAGGCCAGTGGCTAGGGCCCCACTTTGAAAATCACTGGTGTGTCCCCCGACCCTCACAATGACTCAGTGACCTAGACGCAGCCACTCACCTGCTGGAGCCCCTTACGACGGGCAATGCTCGGCGCTCACCTCCCCCCACCCTTCAACAAGTCACTGGCCTGCAAAGTCCCCTCCTACCTCCCTAGCAATCCCCGCCGGGGGTCTTGCGGACCCCACCAAACTCAATCCCAATTCCCTTATTGAGCTCTCCATCTCGCCCCTCCAACGCCCCTGCATCCCAGGACCGGGGACTGTCCCATCTCCTCATTTCACCTCTCCAAGCACTGCTTGGGACACAAACCTCAAACATCGAGAGACGCCCCCTCCCCCGTCTCTCCTCACCGCTCGCGAGGCGCCCCGACCTCCCCCCACAGGTTCCTCCAGACTCAACTCCCTAAATCTGCAACCGCGACCCCCGCCCCTGCCCTCCCCCCACGGCTCTCGGCGGCTGCGGCTGCCCCTGCCCCCAAACCCGCTCAAAACACGCGGACGCGGACCCGGCCCCCCCTACCCCCGGCTCCGCTCCTTCCCCTCCCCCTCCCCCAGGTGCCACTTACCCCGGAGCAGGAGTGGGGGAGGGGCGAGGAGGAGCAGAGTAGGGGAGGGGGCCTCGGTGCAGGGCGGCTCTCAGCCCCGGGGGGCCGGGGCCGGGGCCAGCGGCAGCGGCGGCGCAGCGTCTCCCCCCGGCGGCGGCGGCGGCGGCGGCGGCGCCGTCCCACTCCCGCAGGCACACATAGGCTCCATTGTCCGCCGGCGCCTCCCCCTTTCCGGCTCCCCCCTCCCGGGCCCGCCCCTTCGCCCTCCCCTCGGCCCTCCCCCAGCCGCACCGCGCCACGAAAGGTACAGCGGCCCCGCCTCGGACGCGAGCGGAGCAGCGCCCCCTCCCCCCGGCCCCGACGTCCCGCCCGGCGGGGGAATGGGGCCCGCCCTCTCCCGCCTCAGCGCCCGGCCCCGCCGCCGGGAAGGGCCCGCCCCCCTCCGGGGAATGTCACCGCTCCCCCTCCCGGAACGCGCGCAATGGTACCAACCCGGCCGCTTCCTCCTCCCCCTCCCCCGCCTTCCCGGAGAGGCCCCGCCCCGCGCCCCGCCCCCAGGAGCCTCGCCTCCCGGCCCCGCCCCGCGCCCCGACAGTTACCAAGGGGCCGCCCACCGCGGCACCACCCCCTGGTTTGCATGGGCACGCCCTCCAGGTCGCCTCCCGGTTCGTCACCGGGCCAGAGGTGACGCCCACTGCCCACCTTAAAGCGGCAGAGCCCTCTTTCGCAGCTGAAAGAACCTCCCGGAGGGCGGGCGCTCCTTTCCCGCACCTCCTCCCCGCGCTCACTCACCCGGACCTCCCCGGCGCCGCCCGGCGCTCCGGAGCTGCCGAGGGGCTGGAGGAGGCGCCGAGGGGGAGGGCGGCGTGGGATTTGGCCATCTTTGACGGAAACGAGCTGGAGCCGCTGAAGGAACCCGTCTTCCCCGCACTCTTCCCTGCCTCCTAGGTCCCGGCCTCGGCCTCAGCCCTCGAGGCCACGCCGGGGTGCGAGTCCCCCCTGCGCCTCGTCGACGCCCTCCGTCCGCACTGCCTGTCCAGTGCCGGCTCGCGCCCCTCCACCCTCTGCGGAGCAGGTGGCCGCCAGGGCCCTCCCTGGGCACGCGGCGGCTGGGACAGCTCGCTGCGTCCCTGTCGGGCCGGCCGGGCGTCGCTCCCGCGTCCCCCGAGGGGACCTTCTTCCCGGCTCCTCGAAGCGCTCCGCCACGTCGGGATCGCTCGCCAACCCCCACCTGGGAGCCGCCTGCTCGGGAGGACTCCACGCCCGGGGACCCGGCGCTGTGCCGGGAGAAGAGGCAGAGGGGCGCCCACGAGACTGCACTTTTTCCTCAAGCAGGGAAAGTGAGGGCATCGTGGTCGGCGCTCGCGGCTGCGGGTTTTATTTACCTGGGAGGCCGCGGCCACTCGTGACCGCAGACCTGTCCGCTCGCAGCCCTGCCCCAAACGCCGCTGTCACCTGTGCGTGTGTGTGTGTGTGTGTGCGCTGTGGAGTCTCGGGCTAAGCTGCCGCGCATCCCTGTGCACCGCCCCCGCGGCTGTTCTGACCGCCAGGGGCCGAATGCCAGGGTTAGAAGGTGCAACGAATCGTTGCCCCAGGCCCACACGGCGAGGCACACTGGCTTCTCCCACCCAAGGTTTCAACCAAGACCCTCTGTGTCAGGGTCCCCATCTATGAAATAGGACACCTTCCTTGGGTCCACCTGTTAGGGGACGGCGCCCGTTGTACACACTGGACGGTCCTCACAATCGAGTCCTAAATGATGGCGCTCATGCACTGCTTCCCAAACCACTGAAAACTCTTTTAACGTGGTCACGGAAGTTTCTGAACCGTGGCTTTCCCACTCAGGGCCTCGGAAAAACTACCCAGATGTTTGCCTTTATCTTCTTACAACCAAGGATATAGATGAAGGGGGAAAAGGCCACAGTGGGAATACACGATGTTAATCCAGGAGCAATGGGAGACTCCTTAATAGGAAATTTGCTTTTGGCCAAATTTTGGCCCTAGACTATTCAGCGTAGCATAGCTCAGAACCTCCCTGCACGAAGGCAGGAGGGAAAAGTCAGGAACGGATATAAGACACCAGGAATGGTGTCTGGGATGGCTCTTGCAGGTAGAAGAGGGACTGTAACAGATGGTACAGGATGTGCCTAAAAGAAGAAACACTGTGAAAATAAGCTGAGCTCTGGGCTTGAGGTGTTTCTGACCAGAATAGCAGCTCAGCAAAGCTTAAATAAAAACTCATTATAACAATAACACACGTGTAAAAAACTCTTAGCCATTTTCTTAGGCATTAAGCCCTCACATAACCATATGTGCCAAAATGTAAAATTACTCAATCAGAAGAAGAACCCAAATGAATACGAAGTGCACAACACTAGGGCAAAAGAGGAATAATTTTCAGAATTTCATCATGCTATAAGTCAGGAGTCATAAAAGTTAGGGTCTCCATAGTAACCTTAATTTAGCTACATTGCATATGGGTTTAAAGCATTATTTATTCTATTAAATGGTTTATCTTGAATTTTCACCCCTTCAGTTGTCTCACTTCCAGGCGTTTCCATCCCACTTGAGGAAGAATTCTATTTTGGCGTATGAGGATCTAACACTGTATATACAGATAATGACGAAATCATTTTAAAAGCATCCTATAAATAAAAGCTTAAAATTGTTTCTGCTACTCTAGAGAGTCTAAGGTAAGAAATCTTATTTTTTACCCAAGTGGTACACTTGTTTTTAAAAATAAAGGCTTTTGACAGCAAAGAGACTTGGTTTTGACTGCCTTAGTTCCTGAAATTTGCTTCTCATAAGGGTGATAAGCACTCATTGCATTGTGAACATGGAGAAATTGTTTGGCTTCTTGGTTCTTCAACCAAACATAGCATCTGTGTTATTTCTGTTTGCCTACGGCCTTTTCCACCTGCACACTCCACTTTGGAGTTGAGAGAACTAGTGCTTTTGTTTCCTCAGCTCTTGATCAACTTACCCTTAAATTTTTAGGGTTGGAAGGAGCCCAGGCCCGTTTCACAGAGGAGAATTTTCATGGTTTGCCAAGACTCTGCTCTTTCTTAGGGACTGGAATGCGAGTCCTGCACTGCCCGGCACTGTTCTAACTTCTCAGCGAGTGCTCACTCCCAACAATATTTACTGCTGCAGAAGAGAACATGAAGTTTTCCCTTAGGAAGGATGACACTGAGAAAGGTTGGGCCCACTCAGCCAGCTGGCGTTAGAGCTCAGAGAGGCCCTAGCAGATTCTCACTTGAGACAAAGCCGCAGCTTGTCCCCTGGGTTCCTGCTCTTGTTCAGTTCATCTACCTCATCTTCCAGACCCAAACTGGTGAATTTCAACTCCAGAGAAATACTACTAAGGAAGCCATTAATGGCTAACATGAAGGATGAAATGGAATGGCATCTCTGGGCTTGCATGGTGCTGCTGCTCCAGTGCCATCATAACACAGCCACGCAATTCTTTCTTCCTTAGAGGCTTCCTCACCTAGCTTTCATCCGCCAATTGAAGTCAATGGCACAGTCCCAGAGCTTAAGCCCCGCGTGGAAATGGAGGGGTAATTGTCTCTCTTCTAAGGTGGAAATCAGTGCCTCTCTTCCGCAGCTTCGCCTGGGGCCACTGGCACTGGGCTGGGAGCTTGGATCCTGTTCTTCACATTCTGAGAGTCAGAGGCACCCTGGCGGTGAGGCTCTGATGGGCCTGTAATGTGACATTCGGATCCCTCAAGAAGGCTCCACCAAGTTTCCCTCTTTATTTTCACACTCAAGCCCATATGGTTGTGCCTCTAAAGCCCGAGTATTGTGACATTCAGCCTGCTGTTTTCTGAGCCCTAAGTGATCGACATATCACTGCTTCTGCACTCCTCTGATTTACCGAGAGCCAAGCGTCCATGTGTTCTAGCCATTACCGCCCCCCCCATCTCTAGATCCTCACACTAGTTCTTCACATTCCATCCTTACAGTTCCACTTCCCTTTTCCTCTTCAGTTTCTACTTATGTAGGACTTCCTTTCTCATTCTTAACTGCTTTCCCAACAGTAACTCTGGTTAAGTGTTTGGACTACTTCATTTCATTTCCTTCTCTAACCATTGCCCAAGGAATTTTTATCCTGCAGATACACCTGTTGTATGTTTTCCTGAGTTTCCCATTTGCTCTGGACCCTTCCCATTGCGCACAATGTATCTTTTCCCACTTTCTCTGGAATTGCTACCCAACCATTTCAGCTCTAACTTCACCTTCACGGTTTGCATCCTGGTTGCTCTCACTGGCCACCTGGCCTTCTTGCAATCCTTGACCAGCACATGCCACGCAGCAAGGGAGCTCCCTAACTCTGAGAGGTACACATACTTTGTTTTCAGGCCTGAGCTGCCAGATGTTACTAGAAGAAAACATGACATCAAGAAAATGGATCTCAACCAAAATTCTAGTGATTAAACTTAAATTTCATCACTTATTACTTGGCAATCCTTTTAGGCATCCCTAGTGTTGCCTGTACCATCTCCCACAGCAATTACCCCATATTTTATCCATGCCTCTCCTACACTGCAAGATCAACTTTGTCATCTCAGCTCAGTTTCAGAGGGTCTTCATCAGTTTTCCCCTTCCACTGGCTTATATTCTTGAGTATCTTCACTAAATCGTTCTTATACTAATATTCTTTTTCCCCCTCTTTCTTTTTTTTTTTAAAAAAAAGATTTATTTATGTATGTATTTGAAAGACAAGGTGGTAGAAAAAGAGAGACAGAGACCAAGAGAAACCTTCCATTTGCTACTGTACCCCTTAAATGCCCACAACAGCCAGGGCTGGACCAGGGTGAAGCCAGGAGCCAGGCACTCCAGCTGGGTCTCCTATATGGGTGGCAGGAAACCAACTACTTGGGCCATCATCCACTGTCTCCCAGGCACATTGGCAGGAAGCTGGATTGGAAGCAGAGGAACCAGGACCCAAGCTGATCTCTGAAATTGATTCAACAACTGCACCACACCACCCACCACTTTCCCTTTCTCTTGGTTTTCATCTTTTCCCAAAGGTAACCTACATTCTCTGCTATCGCAGTTCTTTTTCCTCCTCTGTCAATAACCCAACCATTCTATCAGAACATTCTTCCTAATAAGGCCAAACCTAACTGCCAAATCCATCTCACAAGTCTCTTTCCTCCCTGCATCTCTCTTTAGTTTTGAATTTCAAGATGTGATAATATTCTGGTTTTGTTGTCTTTACCGATTCAAGCTCAACCTTTTGTCTTCGAACCATGGATGTCCCCTAAAATCCCTGGTTCCTTGCTCTTCCTTCCCTCCAGTTCTCCCTGGGGTCTCTCTGGAGCTCTCCTGACTTCAGGGTCACCTCTTTGCAGGTGGCCGGCACATCTGCACACGTAGCTCAGGCTTCTCTTGCACTTCATCCTGCACTTCTGTCTGCTAAATGACTGCCCATCTGGAGGGCCTTCAGAAGTCAAAACATGAACTTGCCATCTTTAAAAACTAATCCTTACCTCTGAATTACCTATGTCTTTCACTTAGGCTCAGAACTTTGGAGCAATCCTGACTCTCCATCTCCTGTGTGTCTTCTTAGCCACTGGTGGTGTGATTTCCTCCTTGCATGAACTTGGTTTCTGTCCCCAAGTTGCCATAGACCTTGCTGCCTCCAGCCTTCTCCCTCACCAGTCAGTTCCACGTGCTTCCCACACACATCTTCCTCAAAGACCTCTTTACATATGTTTGTGCCACAGCTCACACAGGGCCTACTGCTGTCCAATTATTTAAGGCCTACTGGTTCTTCTGGCACCATCGAGGTCTCCTGTCCCCCCAAGATCTCTCTACAATATGACATAATAGAAACAACACTGGCTTTAGAGTCATATGGACCTACATTTGAATATTGGACTACATTTTACTGGCTAAGTAACTTTAGGCAAAAAAAATTCTCTTGGGGCCATCATTGCAGTACCAGGGGTTGAGTTGCCTCTTCAATGTCAGCATCTCATATCGGGGAGCTGATTTGAGTTCTTGCTGCCCTGCTTCCCATTCAGCTTCCTGTCAATGTGCCTGGGAAGACAGTGGATGATGACCTAAGTACTTGGGCCCATACCACGCATGTTGGAGTTCTGGCTCCTGGCTTTGGCCTAGCTCAGCCCAGGCTGCTGTGGCTTCTTGGGGAGTAAATCAGTGAATGGAAGCTCTCTTACACACACACACACTCTCTCTCTCTCTCCCTGTCTATGTCTTCCTCTCTTTCTGACCCTCTGCCTTTCAAATAAATATGGCTTTTTTTTTTAATTGTCTCACATCCATTTCAGTATAGATATTTGTATCACTCATCTTAAAACATAGCCTAAACATGCAAACTTTTAATATCATCTACCTTCATTGTAGGTCCCAGTTTTCCCCCCACATTTCAAAAGCAGGATCTTACACCTCTTATTTTTTAATTTCAATAATTTATCCATTGCTATATATATTTATTGAGCGTCTACTAATGCAGCACATCTTGGGGGATACAAAAAATGAAGCCAGACATCCAATTCTACCTTCAAGGTGCAATCAGGCTTGAATGGAGGATTCACTCCTTCAACAAAAAGGAGAACAGAAAGTGCCTACTGTGTGCCAGGTGCTGCACAAAGTAACTGATGATTCAAGGACATAGAAGACATGTTCCCTGGTGTTGGGATCTGTCTAGCTAGGAATACTGACAGGAAACATGTATAATCAGTTATAATAACTACTGTGATGTGGATAAATACCAGGTGTCTGGGACACACAGAAGAGAGGTATCTAATCCACACAGCAGAGTTAGGGAATGCAAGGAGGCCTGAGCAGCAGAATCTGAAAGAATGCGTAGGGGTCAGCCCAGCGAAGGGCTCAGGAACCTGCAAAGGCTCAGCTGTGGGACAATGTATATAAATAACCACAAAGCAAGACAGAGGCTCATACATAAGTGGCAGAGCCGAGGCAAAGAGTAACCCGGCAATCAGAGGAGATCCGTGATTCGACAGGGAGGCCATCAGAAGAACCTGCTGTTCCCGGAGGTTCGGGCTGCATTTGAGGCAACCTGGAAACCAGCTCGTTCAGGCCCGCATGGGGCTCAGCACTGCAGGCAGTGCCCTCCATGCAGGACAGCACCTTGCCTGCTGTGGTGCGGCTGGCGACGAGACAGAGGTTTTTCTCGTGAAGTCTGTTCCTCTGCTTCCCCAGAATGTTTACATGGGAGACTCACGACTCAGAAGAGCCATTTCTGGGCAGAAAGGCTCTTGACCTGGCTCTGAAACCCAGCCTGCTGTTAGCTGGCTGTGTGACCACAGCAAAGTTAATTAACCTCTCAAGGGTTCTGTTTTCTCTTCTGCAAAGTGGAGTAATGATACTATTTTAAATATGTGATGGCAAGTAGATATACAGCAATAGTACCTGGCACAAACTAACTTGTCAATAGATGTTGGTTATCACTATGCCATTTGGTCACTTCTGGATTGTTCTAGGTGAAGATCGGGCCTTCATGGAGGCTTTAGGGACACTGGAAAGGCCACCTCCTCAATAGCTCACTCAGTCTCGCACCCCGTATCACTCACCAGCAGCTCCTTAACTCTCCTCACACACTCCTTTAACTTGTGTCATTTAGAGACCCATATCTGGGACCGGTGCTGTGGCGTAGCAGGTAAAGCTACTGCCTGTAGTGCCAGCATCCCATCTGGGTGCTGGTTTGAGTCCCGGCTGCTGCACTTCCAATCCAGCTCTCTGCTATGGCCTAGGAAAGCAGTAGAAGATGGCACAAGTCCATGGGCCCCTGCACCAACATAGGAGACCCAGAAGAAGCTCCCGGCTCCTGGCTTTGGATTGGCACAGCTCTGGCCATTGCAGCCATCTGGGGAGTGAACCAATGGATGGAAGACCTCTCTCTCTCTGCCTCTCTGCCTCTCCTTCTCTCTCTGTGTAACTCTGACTTTCAAATAAATAAATAAATCTTTTAAAAAAAAGAAATTCATATCCTTGGATTTCAGACATCACTGCCTCAAGCCTTTGGGAGGGTAACACAAGAAAGGGTTAGCCCTGTTGTGTTTACTAGGTTATCTGGCCATACCTCTGTCCTCCATAGCTGTCGACGGCACTGAAGGAACATGGTGGAGAAGAAAGACGAGACTGAGTCAGAAGCTGGAGAACTTTCCCCAGAAATTGCAGCTAAAAAGGAGCATCCACCAGAGGCTTCCCTAAAGCCCTAAGTCCTCTGGGATTGCAAGGAAAGATTGGGAGAAGGATGGGAGAGAGATGCTGAGAAGTGATGAGAACAAAACCAAGGTCATTTGTGCCAGCACAGCCAGGCTTTGCAAACTTGGGCAGAGCTGACCTTGGTTGGAGACTTCATCAACTGCCCCTTTCTCTGCTCTGTGCTGTGTGTTGAGGACACTACACAGAGGATCAGGAACCCCTGTTTGTAAAATGTCATAATGACTTGTGCACATCTGCTTTCTAAGTTAATGTTTGTCAGTCAAGAGTTAATAAGCTGGGACCGGCCTTATGGCATAGCGGGTAAAGCTAGTGGGTAAAGCCACTGCCTGTGACACCGGCATCCCATATGGGTGCCAGTTCAGTCCTGACTGCTCCACTTCTGACCCAGCTCCCTGCTAATGTCCTGGGAAAGCAGCGGAAGATGGCCCAAGTGCTTGGATCCCTGCCCTACCCACGTGGGAGACCTGGAAGAAGCTCCCGGCTCCTGGCTTTGGCCAGCCCTGACCCAGTTATTGCAGCCGTTTGAGGAGTGAACCAGCAGATGGAAGACTTCTCTCTGTGTCTCTCCCTCTCTCTCTGTAACTCTTTCAAATAAGTGAATTAATTTAAAAAGAAAAAGAGTTAATAAATACCTACTATATGCTTCTAGTGCCAAATTGAGGAGAGTTTCATCAGAGGCTGCAGCAATAGCCCCTCTGAGAAACCTCACACCCAGCTGAGGAAACATCAACAATGGACATCTAGTACAGTTCCTACACTGAATTATAGCTGTGACACACTTTAGACTTCCAGGGCGGGGCGGGGGTGGGCTGGGTAAAGCTGAAGTAGTGAGTGAGAATTCCATGAAGGATTAGAAGTTGAACTGGCCTTGAAGAAAAAGGATTTGGGCAGTTCCAGGAGGGCACATGACTCAGGACAGCCAAGGAGCCAAGCCAGAGACTGAAAGGAGAATAGCGCATGTGTGGGCAGAGCCCTAGACAATGATAATGGCAACACTGGTTAGAAACCATCAGAATGACAGCTACCACTCATTCAGTATCTAGGCTGTGCTTGTGCCAAGCACTTCCTATTATCTTACTCAATACACACAGTAACCTCATGAGGTATGAACTGTTACATTTCAGTTCATTTACATTTCAGTTCAGTACATCTGTGGGGGGCCAGATGCTTAGAAAGGTAGGTGATTGTCCTAAGACACGCAGCTAAAGAGAGGCGGAGCTGGGTTAAAACCAGTCTGGGGCTGGCATTGCACAGTAGTGAGTTAAGTCTTGGCTACTTCACTTCTAATCCAGCTTCCTGCTAATGCACACCCTGGGAAGCAGCAGATGATGGCTCAAGTAGAGTCCGCAACACCCAGGTGAGAGATCTGGATGGTGTTCCAGGCTCCTGGCTTCGGCACGGCCCAGCCCCAGCTGTTGCAGCCATTTGAGGAGTGAATCAGCAGGTGGAAGATCTCTCTCTCTCTCTCTTTCTGTCTCCCTTTTTCTCTGTCATGGGCCTTTCAAATAAATGAATATTTTTTAACAACAACCACAATCTGAGGTGAACGTGCATATTCTTTCCACAGTACAGACCATCTTCAGTGTGCATGTAGGGAGCAGTGCAGAATACGCTTGGATAAATAAGACAGCATACAGGAAGGACACACCATGAGGTCTTCAAAAAAAAAAAAAACTACAGTTTATGAAACATCCTCTATGGGCCATTCTTCTGAGTGTGATTTATAATTGCACCCATTTTATAGACGAGAAGACCAATTGGGGAGGATCGATGACTTGTCTGAGCTTTACAACTATAGAATAGCAAGTGCCGGATCTGAATGCTAGGCTAGCGGCAAAACCTCATTCCAGTTGCCATCTTGCATGGCCTCTTTCCTTGAACAGAATTTTTTTTAAAAAAACATGCAAAAACAACATCCTTGCAATTTTCCTGGCATGCTTCAAAGCACTTTCACAGCCACAGTCACATTTGATCTTTATGATAACCATAAGGATAGGCTTGTGGCTGGCTCCATCACACGAAGACCAACAAGTCATGGTAATCATTAAAATAACAAAGCTAGACAGCACTGATTGACCATTCACACACCGGGCACTGTTCCACTGGCTCATAACAACTCTGTAAAATAGACTCCATCATTATATCTTCCCCTGCCCATGAAGAAATGAGCGGAGAGAGGTTAAGTGACATAATGAAGGAGGTGGTTCAGATTAGTTACAGAACAATTTCAGGGTCACATGACATTGAGTGGTGATTCCTGAATGAGAGCCACCGAATCCCCTGTGTTTTTTTGTGTGTGTGTGTGTGTGTGTGTGTGTGTGTGTGTGTTTGACAGGCAGAGTGGACAGTGAGAGAGAGAGAGAGAGAGACAGAGAGAAAGGTCTTCCTTTGCCGTTGGTTCACCCTCCAATGGCCGCCCCAGCTGGCGCGCTGCGGCGGGCGCACCGTGCCAATCCGATGGCAGGAGCCAGATGCTTATCCTGGTCTCCCATGGGGTGCAGGGCCCAAGCACTTGGGCCATCCTCCACTGCACTCCCTGGCCTCAGCAGAGAGCTGGCCTGGAAGAGGGGCAACCGGGACAGTATCCGGTGCCCCGACTGGGACTAGAACCCGGTGTGCCGGCGCCGCAAGGCAGAGGATTAGCCTATTGAGCTGAGGCTCCGGCCCCATTCCCCTGTTTCAACGTCCATGTATGCTTTTTCCTGTTTTATTCTAGTGCTTCAACTGTAGCAACAGAGAGCAGGATTTGAAGAAAGCACTACAACAGGCAAGGGGAACAGCTAGAAGACCACAGACATTCCCAGGTGAGATGACACAGGTGGGCACTATTCACCCAGGCAAAGATGTCCTGCCAGGTAAAAGAGCAGGCTGGAGGTACAGAGGGGAAGGCTAAAACCTTCCAAATGAATGGACTCTCCAAAGGAAAAAGCATGCAAGAGAAAAGGTAGATGTCAAAGCCCAAACACCAGGGTTACTACCCTCAGTGGCAGGGGCACTGGGCTAACTCGGTGCTCACCCTTGGGGTACCATGTCTGGCTAAGCTTCAGATTCACTCAGGTCCTCTAAGCATGCACCCACCGAGAGAGAGGTAGGTACCCCCAAATAGTCGGATGACTCTGTCTGGCTTAAAGCTTCCTTTAAGTGACTAAAATATACAAGGATGTCTGTAAATGAACTGAATACATTCCCTGTGTTTTGGTGCTAAAAAGAGAACCGCACAAACACGTCTGCCCAAATTAGAAATAACATCAGCATCGGGCAGTGCGCACAACAGCAATGACGTCTCATCTGATCATTAGCCACCAAGGTGGAGATGAAGCTCCACCACCCCAGAATCAGGCTCTTCTGGCCCCAACACTGACTTCTGAATTGAGCCAGCAGAGCCCCTCAGGTAAGCCTGCAACTGCTTGCTCACCTCTGAATTTGGGGGAAATCATGCTCACACAAGACCTCATGCTTAGCGCTTCTAGGGGAAAGCACCCTCCCAAGGCGAGGGAGCTAGAGACTGGCTCCTTCCCCAGGGCTCACTATCCTGGTGCCTGCTTTACACTACTGTCTCTGGTTGTGAAATAAAGGGGACACAGAAGAATCTGGAGCAACCCTGGCTTCAGGAACATCCCCATCCTATCAGGAGGCTCAGCTAAGCTAGGGCCTCTTGGTCCTGGGTCCCTGACAGAGACTAAGGCTAGAACTTGGGCAGAGGAAAAAGCATACCTTTATCCTCACTAACTTCTAACTGAAATTTATCATTTCCTTCAATATTTAGGCAACAGATCAGGTGGCAGGAGCCATTCAGGCCTTTTCACCAATAGAATCACAAATATCCCGACTATTCTTTGCAGTCATCACTACAACAAAATTATAATGCTTATTAGCTTTCCCAATAGACTTTTTAAAATTAATGCTCTACTAAAACATATATTACCATATCACAACTTGGATGATTTTAATATTTACATCATAAGATTTTTTTTTTTTTTTTTTGCCAGGCAGAGTTAGACAGTGAGAGAGAGAGTTATAGACAGTGACAGAGAGACAGAGAGAAAGGTCTTCCTTCTGTTGGTTCACCCCTCAATGGCTGCTGCAGCCGGCGCACCGCACTGATCTGAAGCCAGGAGCCAGGTGCTTCCTCCCGGTTTCCCATGGGGGTGCAGGGCCCAAGCACTTGGGCCATCCTCCGCTTCTCCGCTGCCCTCCCAGGACACAGCCAAGAGCTGGACTGCAAGAGGAGCAACCGGGACTAGAAGCTGGGATGCTGGCGCCGCAGGCGGAGGATTAGTGAGCCACAGCACAGGACTACATCATAAGATTTCAACACAACTATCTTATCTATAACTCTTCTAGTGTATCCTACATTATAAAATCCTATGTCTTTTATTTACGTGTTTAAAGCCATTATCCCATCCACAGGCATCCCCAGACCGTCCAAGGGGGCCCATAGCAGACATGCAGAAGGACTCCTGGGCTGGATGCATTTTCCCCCCATCCAGCACCCCCAAGAAAATCTCTGACAAAACCTGAGCCTCCCTACAAGGCCCGAAATCCCACCATTAGAGAACATTTCCTTAGGGTTTTTAAGATTCTCATTAAAATGCAAATACCCCCAAAGGAGAAGAAGTTCTCCGAGTGTTATTAGTTAACCCCTTAAGTGGGCATGTTCACCAGGTGGCTGAGCACGGCATCCCACAACACAAAGGAGAGCCAGTGACTTCCTGCCCTGGCTAAGGGACCCAGCTCGGGGAGCCCATTAAAGTCCTCCAAGGTTTCTGCCCTCAAGACTGCTTGCAATCCTGGAGGGGGAATGAAACAAGTGCAGAAAAGAGAGAGGGGGGCGTGGAAGAGCCAGAGGCAAAGGTCTTTGATTGTGGCGGAAGATCGCTGGGGAGGATCTAGAAGGCCTGGACCCGATGCCAGGCGGGTGCCAGGTCCTCAGAATGCACCCTTGGCCCCAAAGAGGGGAACCAGGTTACCCAGGTAAGACCCCGTGCTAGCCCTCCGGCAGGCCTACAGAGTTCGGCAGCGGAGCAGGGGAGGGAGGGACCGAGTGCCTGTGGGGGCGGGGAGCGCCTGGAAGGCCTCGGTGGTGACGAATATGGCGGGAGGGAGTGACACACGAGCTGAGTCTAATAGGATAAGTTCGGGGGAAGGGGGAGAGAGAGAGAGCGCGCGCGGAGGGGGAGGGCGAGAGTGAGGGGGAGGGGCCCGCATTCCTGGCCGCGGGCTGCGTGTAAGGCCGGTTCCCAGACTGCTCTTCCATGCGGTGGGGGCTTAGGCAGCGTGGAGGAGGCAGGCAGGAGGTGGCCCTGGGAAAGGAGCTGTGTTGTGAAGGGACCTAAAATGTAAGGCGAAGGAGTTTGCACCCTGTCCCCTTGGAACCATCGGAAAAGGCTTCACGGAGGGGATATTTGAGCTGGGCCTTTAAGGCATGAGAAAAATCTCAACAGGTGGAGACGGAGCTGGGAGTCTCCGGCTGAAAGAACAGCTCAGCCAGGCACGGGGGGCCGGGAGCTCCAGGCTTGGTGGGAACCAGCGCGGAGCGCGTGCGGGCCAGAGAGCACCCAGCACTGGGATCACGCAGGAGCTCGTTAACCGCCCCGCCCCCAGACCCCAGCCCCAGAGCAGCCTGGCTGGATCAGACCCTCTCAGGGCCCGTGATCTTGATGAGCAGTCAAGCTGTTTAGTTGCTTAACAGAAGAGGTGCAGGGTAAGAACTGGCCGCGGGTGGGAGAGGCGGCTCTCAGAGTTGAAGGGAGAAAGTGTGGGGACCCCGTTAAGGGCTTAGTCTAGAAGTCCAAGTTGCTGAATTATGGGCGGGGCTGGAAGAAGAGGGGAGGGGCAGATGCAACACATTTGGGTGGCAGAATCTACTACGCGGCTTCCTGGGCAACTGGAGAGCCCTCCCCAGCACCCCAGCCCCACCTTGGGAGGCAGCAGGTGATGGCTCAAGTCAAATTCTTGCGTGCCTGCCGCCCGCCTGGGAGGCCTACATTGAGTTCTAGGCTCCTGGTTTTGGCCTAGTCCAGCTCTGGCTCTTGCATTTGGGGAGTGAATCCCCGGATGGAAGTTCTCTCTCTCTGCCTTTCCCAGTAAAAATAAAGAAAAGCAAAGCTGGGGTGTAAGAGGCCACGCAAGGGATGTAAGGTGTTTAGATGCAAAGTGCGCGGCCCTGGGCCCCAGAGAGGCCATAGCAGTGATGGGTTGTATCTTGGGTGAGCATCCTGCTGAGGCTGGTGGGACACAGAAGGGGTGCTGGTGGGGGCAGGGGAGGGCCGACTTGTCACCACTGTGTTGGGCATCCCCTTACCCAGCAGTAGGGACTCAGCTGTACAGCCGGGCAAGTCCTTTCTCTTCTCAGTTTCCTGTTTTCGCCTCAGAAAAGCAGGTGATAATAAAACTTATCACCCACTCATCTCTTGGGAGTGCTGCAAACAGCAACCAATATACATACATAAATAAGCTGAAAGCACTCAGTAAGAACAGTGTGCTAGAGATGCTCAACAATAATAAATTCAGCCACCCCCTTCTCCGCGATAGTAAACAAGGTGTCTTTTTTTTTTTTAAGCAGATGTGGTTAACCAGGTACCAATGGTGAGGCTGTCTGTATCGCCTCTAACAACAGGTAATTAAATCTAAACTCTTGATTTTTAGAGTTCCCTCATTAAGGGGGTCTCAGAGTGACCCTAATGCCTCCATCAAACCATGGCCTGGACTATATAGCAATTAATTAATTAACTTGATTACCCTTACTCCTTTTTAGTATCACATACTCGCATGTGACTAATATCAGCATCAAACCACAGGCAGTCCCCACCATCCCCCTAAGCAGTACTCTTTGTCACACCCCTGAGGTCCGTCTCTTGGCAGAATGGTGCCATATAAAATATTCAGATCTTAGGTAGGATGTGTGCAACCTACATGGGAAAGAAGGCTGTCAAAGAGAAAAACAGCTCTCCGAAAATGACAAAGATTGCAAATCCAGTTTTAAAGGGAACACATCTCTAATTATATGTTCCATGCATAGAAAATCTCTTTTAATAAATCCCACCACAATCTCTGCTCCCCTAAAGAGCGGGCCTGATAGGTAATAACTCCCCTCCTCTGTGGTAAAATCCAATTTTCACACCTGGTAAATGAAATAACTCCACTGTGAACGCAGGTCAGGCTGGGGTGAGCCGTTAACAGAAGGTTAGGGGGTGTGCATCATGTAACAGCTCTTCTGGGAACTCCTTCCAGGGCTTTGCTCTTTTTATGCCAGTTGAAACTAGTTGGCCAGAAAACCTCCAACCTCCTAGGTTACAAAGCTAAAGCCTTGTCACCAGGGTGGTTATGGATGAGCATTGCGGTTCGTGATTCACATACGTGCAAGGCCTGGCGCTGGCGCTGGCGCTGGCCCTGGCCTTTCCTTCTCTTTGGTAGAAAGCTTCCTCGCCATGTATGTGCTTTCAAGAGATAAGCTTATGCTGCATTCCTGACAAACTGACCCAAAGAAGGGACAACACTACTGAAACTTACAATCGCAAAGGCCTAACACCTAAGCAGGACAGAAAAAGGCGCAGATCACAAATGCAGCGAGGGTTGGCGTCATGGGTAGGCTCAGTCAGGAACCACAGGTGGGCACCATACCAAGCAGCAATGAAGAAACACGCATCCCACTGACGACCACTGGAGCTGGGCAGGAGCACACCCTAGGGTCTGGAAGAAGCTCGTAAAGGTGACAGCTCAGACAAGTGGAGAAAGGAAGTGCTGTTCAACAGATAACGGTGGGGTAAGTGTTCTGTGGGGAAGAAAACTCAGGATCCTCATCTCATAGCATACCATAAACCATTCCAGAGGATTAAAGAAATAAATACAAAATGAATCCATTAAAAACAAACAGAGAGGGATGGGGTTATGATGCTCAGGTGGTGAGTCCCTCTCCGCCAGCCTCCCAGCTTGGGAGTTCCAGGCTCCCAGCTTCAGCCCAGCCCAGCCCTGGCTGTTGCGGGGATTTGGAGAGTGAACCAGTAGGTGGGAGATTCTCTCTCTCTCTCTCTTTCTCTCTCTCTCTCTCTCCCCCTCTCTGTCACTCTGCCTTTCAAATAAATAAACTTCAAAAAACCCAATAAAGACAATATGGGTGAATATAATCTAAATTTGAAGACAAGGAAAGATACTCTTAGAATATAATCAAAGGAAAAAAGTAAATAACTGAATAGATTCAATTACATACAGAAGTGAAATTATATATAGAAAAAAACCCATAAATTAAAAGACTTTGAAACAAAACATTTCCAACAAATATGATTTCAACAAAAATGACTGAAAAGAATTGAATATTCTTATTAAGAACCCAAAGTGATATGAAAAATGTGAATGTCTGAGTTGAAATGTAGCATTTCGCACAGAGAAAACAGGAAACATTCGCTTGAACTTATAACAAGAATTATGAACACAAAATAAGTGAACACAAATAATGAACACAAAATAAGCAGATTACAGTGTTCGGTGTTCTCATGTGTGGCCGTGTGCAGCCTGCAGGCTCACACACTAGCACAGGGGTCAGCAGGCTCCTTCTGTGTTGGGCAGATGTTACCTGAGGGGAACAGCCTCAGGTCTGTGGCCCATCCTGCTGCCGGCACTCATCTGGGCCACAGGACCCACGGCAGTACCACGGTGAGAGAGGAGCGTGCTGAATACCGTATTTACCCATGCTGCAACGGGACTTCCACAAAGTTTTCAGGTAAATATTTTTCATGAAATATTCATTTTCTTCTAACCATTGAGATACGGAAAATGCATTCTGTGCTTGTCACAGGCAGCTGTAGGATAGATTTGGCCCTGGGTCTTCGTTTGCCAACCCATGTACTAGAGCAACATTTCTGGAAGTCAGTTTGGCACCATATGTGGGACTTGCAAAACTGGGGCAGGCATGGAGTACAGGGTTAAGTTGCTGCCTGGGAAGCCTGGATGCTATATTGGAGAGCTTGGCTGGAGTCCCAGCCACTCCGCTTCCAATCCAGCTTCCTGCTGGTGTGCAACCTGCACATGATGGGTTAAGTACTGGGAACCCTGACCCCCGACATGGGCAACCTGGATGAAGCTCCTGACTGTGGCTCCTGACTCCTGACTTCAGCCTGGCCCAGCCCTGGCTTTCGCAAGTATTTGGGGGATGGGTAAAGCAGAAGATGGAAGATCTTTGTCTCTCTCTCCTCTGTTTCAAATAAAATAAAATAAATGAAATAAAATGTTCTTGAAAAGTGCCTATTATGAGAAGACCATGTATGGATTTCAAATTTTTGTACCAAAATAAGCTTATCTTTAAAGCTTATCTTTAAATTGCATTTTCCATTAACTTTTTGCAGTCCCTTCATATATTAAGAAGATTTAAAAAGCTCACACACAGGCTTGACAGTGTTAAAATAATCAAGCACAAATGCTTTTAGACATAAAAAAAAATAGAAGTTCATATTCTTTGTGCTAATTGGTCTAGTAATTCCTTCTCTAGGCACAATTCCCAAGGGGAAAGGACATGAAGAAACTGGACAGACGTTTATACAAAGAAACACCTAAACATCTTGCAGAATGGGAATAGTCAAATGAACTTCAGTACATTTACAGAATGAACTAGTCTACAGACATAAATCTTTTGCAAAAAAAGTTTGTGACATACAAAAAATGCTCATGACATGAAGTTATGTGAAAAAAGCAGAATATAAACATGTATATTGTCCCATCCTGATTTTTTAAGACCTACATGTATGTACAATTAACACAGGTAGAAACATATATGCACAGAGAAAAGACAGGACAATAAATGTGACTAGCGCTCCGGATGCCTGGTTTATGGGTGATTAAAGCTTTTCTCCATTCTTTGTTCTAATTTTCTACAAAGAACGGCTATTACTCTTGTCATCAGGAAAAGACACAAATATTATCTTTAAAATAAACTGGAAACAATCCAGAATCAGAATTCCACACAGGACAGTCAGAGAAGAAAAATAAGAAAAGCTTGTTCAAACGCAACCTAGATATTAAGTCCTGGCAAGACTGCAATGAAAAACAGACCCAGGCAACTCAGAGTCGCCAGGGTCTAAAATTTGCGCAAAATCACCACAGGAGGAAAAAACTCTTCTGATCAAAAGCAGCTGAGACCTGGAATCTACAACTGGCCCTACCCGCGTGGACTCTGCAAAAGCGGCCTGAGATTAAAGAGCCACTGGGTCCCATTGTGGCTCGGGGACTCTGAAGGCTTCCTGCCTCCGGGTTCCCCAAATCACCAATGGAAAAACAAGCTTCGGAAGAGCAGAATGCTGCCCCGAACCCCGGCCGCTGCAGCGGGGGGACGGCTGTCTTCCCAGGGCTGACTGCCATGTCTGCCGGGATCCTGTTCCGGAGAGTGAGGGGTCAGGAGCTGGGAAGGCAGTTACAGGAAACGGAGGATTCCCTTACGCCAAGTTCCTGGGTTTCACAGTTGGTTCTAGAACCTGACCCGAACAGAGTCTGTGTGGCTATAGTTTCGGGGAGCTTAGTGTACATCAGTCACTGTGCCCCACCTTTCTATCTATTGCCTCATTTAACAAAAGCCAATAAAGAGGACTTTTCCCAAGTTTATCTAAGCTACTGTCATTCCAGAAAATTTCCAATAGCAGCACTTAAAGGGGTCTAATAATCTGCCCAGGGTCATTTTTTAGGATTTAGTTATTATTTATTTCGAAGGTAGACAGAGAGAGAGATGTTCCATCAGCTAGTTCAACTCCCCAAATGGCCACAGTTGTCCAGGGCTGGGCCAGACCAAAACCAGGAACCTGGAACTTCATCTTGGTCTCTCATGTGGGTGGCAGGGGCCCAATCTTCCACTGCTTTCCCAGGTGCACCAGTAGGTGCTGGATTGGAAAGGGAGTAGCCAGAACTAAAACTCATAGGGGATGCCATTGTTGGAGAAGGCAGCGGCTTAACCTGTTATACCACCGTGCTGGCCCCTGCCCAAAGCCATCTTGGTAATATGGGCCAGAGCCAGCTTTGAAACTGACCTCTATGTTTGGGCCATCAATGGTCAAAATACTTCTAAAACCAGATTTTAAGGAGAGGCATGGTAGGGTCCAGTGTTACCATCCAACACACTTGGGTACAAAGTTCAAGGCCATAGTATAGCTTTGGGCAACTGACTTTTCATAGCTTTGTTTTTTTTTTTTTTTTTTTACTTATGAAAGGGGAGTAGTCAGAAAATCTCTGCCTCAATAAAGTTTTGTAAATTTAGAGATAATAAAAGAAAACTTCCTGGACCCGTAGCTATCAGAGGAGCAGAACTACTAATGATTTTCTTTGCCAAGTCACAGTAGTCACAAGGGGCCGGCACTGTGACACAGCAGGTTAAGCTCCTGCTTGGCATGACTATATCCCATGTTTGAGTGCCACTTCTGATCCAGCTCCCTGCTAATACATCCGGGGAGACAGCAGATGGTGGCGCAAGTGTTTGGGCCCTGCTACCAACGTAGAAGTTCCAGATGGAATTCCAGGCTCCTGGCTTTGGCGTGGCCCTGTCCTAGCTCCTGGCCGCTCTCTCTCTCTCTCTCTCCCTCTCCCTCTCCCTCTCTCTCTGTTGCTCTGCTTTGCAAGTAATTTTTAAAAATCAATCAATAAATATTAATATATATGTAACAAGACAAGATCCCTACCAGGAAAACAGAGATGCATGAGGGTGAAGCAGGAGATTGTTTAGGGAACTTGGGAATAGGCTTTTCCTGCCCTTCATTTTGCAGCGTGTCCCTCCTTTGCTTTAACAGAGGCGCTTCACAACGCGTTTGTGCTTTAAAAATCAGATCTAAACTTTAAGACCGCAAACCACGTGCATGGTGCTCTTTTAGAAGGAGAGGAGTGATAAACGCAGTCCGGTAGGAAAAGCCCGTCTCCCAGAGCCCCAGAGATGAGCTAAAGGAGAATCTCTGCCCACAAAGAGGAGCGTGTGGCAGCACTGCTCACTTCCTCTGTGGCTTCCGTCTAAACCACAACTCCTCCCTTTCAGTTCTAAGTGTTTTCCTTACATCCATTCAGATGTGCGTGCGCTTTCTCCTGGCGACTGCGCCACTCCCTCCCCCGCCCTGGGGAAAATGTCACTTCCGAGGATCCGAGGAGAGCCCCCCCCCCCGGGGGGGGGGGACGGTTCAAACTGCTCCCACAGCCCTTCCACGCCAGGCAAAGCTGCCCACACGTGGGGTCTGTTCCCAAGACCTCTGGGAGGCTCCAGAGCTCTTCCAGGGCACAGGCCCGTGGCAGGGAAGCCAGGACGTGTGAGTGGCGTCCTGTAGGTCACTCAGGCAAGGAGCAAAGCTTTCTGCTCCCGTTACAGATGGAAGACATACCATGTCCTGTTTTTGCTTTTTAAGAGCAGAAACAAGAATGAATGAAAGGGGAAATAAACACAAGGCTCAAGCCAGGGCGAGGGAAGGAACATCAAAAATACCCCAGGAGTGGAGGTTCAGGAAGGCGGGCAGACTGCCGTCTCCTAGCTGCTGCTGTGGTCCCCGAGTTAATATTTGCCAGACTTAGCATTCCTGGGAGTGCCGTTGGGATCATGGGCCCCACTCGGCATCACGTGAGTGCTCCATCCCAGCCCAGGGACAGGATTTCAACCGTAGCACACACAGCTCTCATTACTTGCAAGGAAATGATCTTACTGAGCAAAGCAGCACAAACCATAAACACATTTACGTCAAAAGGCAGGACTGTTAGGTGTCCCCGGCTGTGGTCTCAGCTGCGGTGTCTGAGCGCAGGGTTTCCCAGGGTGGACCTGAGAGCCCCCTCAGGCCTGGGGCTGCAGGAGGGGCCCGGCCAGGCTTCCCTTTCCTGCTGGAAGGCGTGGAGGATCAGTCGACCTCCGCAGGAGAATGTACGGAGCACCTGCTATGTCGAGTGACGGAACTATTCCTTCAAGGAGGTTGTGACCTTGTTAGGGAAAACAATATGCCTAAAATAGGCTAGAAAGTGAGCCTAGAGGCTAAGCAAGGAGGCTAGAAAGGACCCCAGGAATCCTCTGCCCCATCCCAACCTAACTCCTCCTTCTACAGAGACTGGATGACCGTCCTTGGTTACTCAGCCAGAACATTGGCAGAGATGAACTCCAGGTTCCCCAAGTCGAAGCCGAGTACCATGCCCTCCTCCATTACGCTACAAAGGGAACAACCAAAACTTCGACTGCACAGGTTAGGATGATATAAACCATGTGCACACAAGCATCACTGAACGCAAGTCAAGGGAATACAAAGTCTGCATTGAGTTATTCCAGAAAGACTTCTTCGGACGAAGGGCTGAAGAACGTGACTTATAAGAATTGTCAGAAATTCAGTTCAAGGGCCAGTGTTTGGCCAGCGGTTAAATGCTGCTCAGTGCACACACACAGCCCGCAGTGGAGTGCTGGGTTCCATTCCCAGCTCTGCTCCTCACTCTAGCTTCCTGCTAAAGCGAATCCAACGGTGATGGCTCAGGTGACTGCGTTCCTGCCACCAATGCAGGGAGACCTGAATTGAGTTCCTGGCTACCAGCTTGGCCCCCTCGGGAGTCACTGCAGGCTTTGGGAAGTGAACTGGCAAATGGGAGCTCTCTTCCTATAGCTATCTGCCTCTCTGCCTCTCAAATAAATACATCTAAATTTTTTTTTAAATTTCAGTTCAATTCAAAAACTACTTTTTGAATGCCGTGTATGTGCTAAGCACTTGACCCAGAAGGAAGGAAGCTTAGTAACATGACTAGGATAGTGGTCCTAGTATTATCTAAACTTATTATGGGATGAGCTCCCACTGTGAGAATCCAAAATCCAATACGCTCCGAAATCTGAAACTTTTCAAGCAGCCATACCACAAGTGGAAAATTCCACACCTGACCTCTTGTGACAAGTCACAGTCAAAATGCAGTGCAGGGCCCAGCCCTGTGGCACAGTAGGTTAAGCCGCTGCCTGTGATACTGCCATCCCATACTGAGTGTCAGTTCAAGTCCCGGCTGTCCCACTTGTGATCCAACTCTCTGCCAATGTGTCTGAAAAAGCAGTGGAAGATGGCCCAAGTCGGTAGGCTCCTGCCACCCATGTGGGGGATGTAGACGGAGTTCTAGGCTTCTCGCTTTGGCCTTGCCCAGACTCGGCCATTGACACCATTTGGGGAGTGAACCAAAAGATTCAAGATATCTCTTCGCCCATCTCCTCTCCTGCTCAGAACTTTGCCTCCCAAATAAATTAAATAAATCTTTTAAAAATATGAAGATGGATTAAAAATAGTGTATTCTCTGTAAATACAGCTCAAATGGGTCCACATGAAAGGGAAAGAAAGCAAAATGGCAGGGTTCTAAGGCCAGGGCCTCTGATCACTATACCACTGACTTACTATGTCATCCTAGGCAAGTCATTTAATTGTAGCGTGTCTCAGTTTTCCTTCTGTTAAAATGGCATAATAATGCCAACCCACCTCAAAAGGCAGCTTTGAGGCATAACTAATGCTTTGTACGAAGCCTTTTGGGATCCTTCTGCAGAGGAATTATCAAGTCCTGCCTATTTTTATCGTGGCAGTGTTCAACATGAACTTGATTTGTCCCTGTGTCCTGGGTGCCATCATTAGCGTACAAGGCTATCACAATGATGGATTCATTGGATAAGGGGTGGAGAACTAGTCAGGGAAAATATGGGAATGCACTCACACTGCCATGACCATGTGTGCAGGACACTTTTTCCTTGCTTGGATGGAATTTCTTCTGTTTTATATGTGGTATAATAGTCATTTGTAACATAAAAATAGTTTTTAAATAATTCCTATGTTGGGTTTTTTTTTGTTTTATTTTTTAAAGATTTATTTGAAAGGCAGAGTTACAAAGAGGGAGAGAGAGAGAGAGAGAGAGAGAGAGAGAGAGAGAGAGATCTTTCATCTGCTGGTTCTCTGGTTTACCCCCAGATATCTGCAATGGTCAGGGCTGATCCATCAGGCTAAAACCAGGAGCCAGGAGCCAGGAGCCAGGAGCCTCTTCCTGGTCTCCCATGTGATTGCAGGAGTCCAAGCACTTGGGCCATTTTTCAGGCCATTAGCAGGGAGCTGGACTGGAAGTGGAGTAGCTAGGACTTGAACCGGTGCCCCCATGAGATGCCGGCATTGCAGGCAGTGATTTTACCTGCTATGCCATAATGCCAGCCACCAGTCCTGATGTCTTGATTTGTCCTATTGATCATAGCCACATAATTCATTCAGAGCTTGATGTCATGAAGACATGAAACACACACATATACACAAACACAGGAATGGCATTGGTAGAAAAATTTTGGAATTATGGCTTGAAAGTTCATATGGTAGATTGGAAGAGTAGTCAAGACAGTGGAGGCCTTGGAGACAAGCTGATCCAACTCATCATTACAAATGGAAAGATCAAGGCCTGGAGAAAAAAAGCAAAAACCTCTCTTTCCACTAAGGAAAGCAAAAAGAGCTGGGCCCCAAACCAGAGCCACCTTGTTCCAGACTGATGCTCAGAGTTTCTAAGCGAAAAATTGGGACACGAAATACAGGTGCCCTTACAGTGACAATGGAATGGAACATCTAAAACAAAAACAAAAGGTTACTGTGGTCATGAGTGATGCTTCCAGAACATTCCACTGCATTAGTCCTTTTGTTTGCCAAAGTCACATTCCAGAAGAGAATCATACTTTACTCAGAGTCATGAGAGCCTTCCATAGTCAGAAAAGAATCATCAGGGGCAGGCGTTTGCCGTGGCAGTTAAGGCATGGCTTGGGATGCCAGAATCTCATGTGAATGTCTGGGTTCGAGTCCTGGCTCTGCACTGCAGATCCTGGGAGGCAGTTAAGTAACGGTCAAGCCGTCAAGTCTCCGCCATCTGTATGGAAGATTTGGACACTGAATCAGCAGATGGGAGATCTGTGTCTCTCTCTTTCTGTCTCTCTACATGTCAAATAAAAAGTATTTTTTTTATTTTTATTTATTGTTTTATTTTTGACAGGCAGAGTAGACAGTGAGAGAGAGACAGAGAGAGAGAGGTCTTCCTTTGCCGTTGGTTCACCCTTCAATGGCTGCTGCGGCTGGTGCGCTGTGACTGGTGCACCACGCTGATCCGATGGCAGGAGCCAGGTGCTTCTCCTGGTCTCCCATGGGGTGCAGGGCCCAAGCACTTGGGCCATCCTCCACTGCACTCCCTGGCCACAGCAGAGAGCTGGCCTGGAAGAGGGGCAACCGGGACAGAATCCGGCACCCCAACCGGGACTAGAACCCAGTGTGCCAGCGCCCCAAGGCGGAGGATTAGCCTGTTGAGCCACAGCGCAGGCCCAAATAAAAAAAATAAATAAACAACTACATTTTTAAGAAGAGAGAAGCATCATAGTCTATCTCCATTCAAGGTGAGCTCGTGGCAGGGAGAAAAAGTCATAGGAACTACAGGCTAGTATTTGATAAAGAAAATGAAACGATAAATAAATGAAGACTGTCAGCTCATAAGCCACCATGTTTTCTACAGAGCCTAGCATATGCAGGCAAAATAAAATCTAAATATCGACTGTAATAATCTGATGATGACCTTGGTTGGTGCTCCTTGGATATTGTAAGATACTTGCACTGCAAAAGTTTCCACCCAGGTTAACTGTTTTGTCCAAATGCAAATCTAATTATTTTAATATCATCATGAATTTATTTCTGATTATTCAAAAGCCAAAAAAAATTCTAAATTTTAGTGTAATAAATTCAAGAAGCTTTGTGGATTTTCTTGCACTAAAAGAGTCCTCCAAAAGATTCATCAAGTCCTTTGCACACAAAATGACATAACGGTGATGTCCTTTATATAAACAAGACATTTCTCTTTTGGTGGTAATAGACCTGCATGAATTCATCTTCACTTTTTCACCTAGCTTCTCTAGTGACAACAACAGCAGTGAGTTAAATTGCCAACAGTGATAAACACCTATCACCTCAGCCTTCTTATTGCTGCTATTGAGACAAGTGGCTGCATGGAAACATCATCATAAGAGTTAGTCAAAACACCCGGGAGGCAGCAGATGGTGGCTCAAGTGCTTGGGCCCTGCCACCCACGTGGGAGACCCAGACGGAGCTCCAGACTCCTAGATTCAACCTGGCCCAGCTCTGGGTATTGCAGGCCTTTGGGGAATAAACCAGAAGATGGAAGATTCTCTTGCTCTCCCCGCCCCCACTCCCACCAGCCCTCTGTCTTTCAAGTACATGAAAAAATAAATAAACATTAAGAATAGTCAAAGCAGAAAACCCAGGAAAAATCAAGATTCATATGTGATGTTGTCATTGTTGCAAGCAGTAGTTCTCATTCATTAGTGCCATATTTCAAATTTCAATATATCACCACAAAGTTTAGTAAAGTTTTGTTAAGAAAATAAACTTCCAGAGCTTTGTGCTTGAGTTTGTATGTAGTGAATCTCTCCTTCTCACTTCCTCTCTTTGCTTAGGCCAGATAGTACATTAATTTAGCTTTATGACTTGATGTATATTATGGTGTTTTATCAAGAAATTATATCTTTACAAATGCATATAGTTGCATATACATAGAATATTCCAGAAAGGTATATGAAAAACTAGTTATCTGTGGAGTGACTGGGAGAAGGGGGAAAGGTGGAAGGGAGTGTTTTCACTGACAGCTTTTTGTGAATTCTATACTTTATGAAAGTATCATCTACTCAATTCTAAAAACTAATTTTGGGACCAGCCTCATGACCTAGCAGGTTAAGCCGTTGCCTGCAATGCTGTCATCCCTTATGTGCATGGTTCAAAGTCCCTGCTGCTCTAATTCTGATTCAGTGCTCTGCTAATGCACCTGGGAAAGCAGCATGGCCCATGTGCTTGGGCCCCTGCACCCAGGTGGGAGACCCAGATGCAGTTCCTGGGTCCTAGCTTCAATATGGCCCAGCCTTGGCCATTATGAGAGTGAACCAACAGATGGAAGATCTCTCTCTCTCTCTCTCTCTCTCTCTCTCTCTCTCCCCCCCGTCTTTTCCCTCATCTCTCTGTAATTCTTTCAAATAAATACTTTAAAATAAATAAATAAAAGCTAATTTTGTAACCATTTATTAAGTGAGTTAAAATTTCTGGCTAAGGTCCCTAATCCCAGAGTATGCTTCAGCAGTGACTGGGATTGGAGATTGGATAGCAGTGGTCTCCAAAGTTTTAAGTTCAATGGCTCCATTCTGATCTAGGCTGTCTCCAAGTCCCCTATAATGCATCAGGGGGCACATTTTATTTTAAACTTCCAGTGAAGTTTATTTGAGAAGAAAAAATTCTTGAGAATTTTGTGTCACTGCTCAAAATAACCATTCTTGAGGTGTGCCAAAACCTTACCTGGGAATATAGAATACATATCTTACTTAAATACAGATACTATTTTTTCCACAAATAGGACTTTTTATTTGTCGCTACTAAAGTCTGAATTTTAAACAGATTCTTGGACTGGCGGTCCACAGCCATCAGCTCGTTCAACGTTAGCACCTGCCTCATCCCCAGCGGCTTTTCCAGAACCATGACCTTCTCCATGAGGCTCCTTGAGTTTTCCCAATCCAAACTTGGGCTTCTTCACATGTTTATTTTTCTAACAAACACACTGTGGAGAGGATAAATAGATTGGCAAGCCCTCTCTGCGTCTTTTCCAATGCTATCTGGAATCAATTTATTGACTACTTCTTTCAAGTCATTTGTTTATACCGTTAGTGACATGATTTCCATCATCTTCTTCTGGACCTGGCGGACTTGTTGGTGCTGAGCACAGGAAGTCTTCCATATCTGATTGTCGCCTTTTTTAGCAAAACCAACTCAGGACAGACGAAGCAAAGAGCCATCGGTAGTCCTGACCCCAACATGAGCTTCAGTCACACTCTGCCATTTTTTGACCATGGAACACATTTTGTCATGGGTAAGATCCAGCCAGGGAAGTTAGGCAGGCAGTGTTTGCCCTGGACATCCTCAGGACTCAGCTTGTATTTTCTAAATAAAACTTCATCGTTCTGCAGGTCAGCAAGACTCACTTCAAAAACACCATCCTTGGGTCCACAGGTGCAATTTTGGTTCCTTGAGTCCTCATGGCTAGTGTTTTTCCAATGTTTCTTAGGTTGAACATAGCAGGTGCTTTTACATCATACCAATCTTTCTTAGAGAATAGGTCCACCACTTTCTTCGTGGCTCCCTTCTTGCTGCCTTTTTTTTTTTTTTAAATTTTATTTGCTTTTTTGACAGAGTTACAGACAGAGAGACAGAGAGAAAGGTCTTTCTTCTGTTGGTTCATCCCCCATATGGCCGATCTGAAGCCAAAAGCTAGGTGCTTCCTCCTGGTCTCCCACATGGGTGCAGGTGCCCAAGCACTCGGGCCACCCTCCACTGCCCTCCAGGGCCACAGCAGAGAGCTGGACTGGAAGAGGAGCAACCAGAACTAGAACCCAGCACCCATATGGGATGCTGGTGCCACAGGCAGAGGATTAACTAAGTGAGCCACGGCACCAGTCCCCGTTTTGCTGCAGTTTATAAGGCACCTGTTCTTGCCAACCACGATGGTGAAGGCTCAGAGAGCCAAAAGGGCCTGAAATATAGATTCTGACAATGCTGGGCACCTCCTAAAGATGTGCAGAAGCCAGTGACATTCAAATGTTCACAAATTCTCTCTGTTATTATCTTGAGTTTATTACATTCAGTGACCCATTATTTGATCCTGGGCAAAAAATCTCTAGATTGTAACATAAGGTTGAAGCATGAAGCAGATAAATATAGTCAGTGTTAAGACATCTACTGCAAAATTGTAGGACAGCATTTGGAAGTAAGAGGAAAGAAAATCTCATTTGCCCAACCCTCCCCAAAATCAAGGATCCTTCAGAAAGTCTGTGGAGGGGCCAGTGCTGTGGCATAGAGGGTAAAGCCAGTGCCTGCAATGCCAGCATCCATGTGGGCACTGATTCAAGTCCCGACTGCTCTACTTCCAATCCAGCTCCCTGCTAATGCACCTGGGAGAACAGCAGAGGATGGTACAAGTCCTTGGGCCCCTGTATCCATGTGGGAGTCCTGGAAGAAGCTCTTGGCTCCTGGCTTCAGATTGGCCCAGCACTGGCTATTGCAGTGAACCAGCAGATGGAAGATCTCTCTCTCTCTTTCTCTCTCCTTCCCCCTCTCTCTGTAATTTGCCTTTCAAATAAATAAATAAATCTTAGAAAAAAGTTTGTGGGAAAATGGGGTTAAAAGCTAAACTTTTTTCGGTGGAGAAAAATTTCTGAAATCCATGCACAGTGTTTTCATAACATGCATTTTCCATGAATTTTTGGAAGACCCCTCATGCACATGGATTTCAAAAAATTTTGGTGCCAAAGTAAATGTACTTTTTAAAAAAATATTTATTTTATTTATTTGAAAGAGTTACAGAGAGAGGTAGAGACAGAGAGAGAAGTCTTCTATCTGCTGGTTCACTCCCCAGATGACCACAACGGCCGGAGCTGTGCCAATCCAAAGCCAGGAGCCAGGAGCTTCTTCCAGGTCTCCCACGCAGGTGCAGGGGCCCAAGGACTTGGACCATCTTCTGCTTTCCCAAGCAGAGAGCTGGATCGGAAGAGGAGCAGCCAGGACTAGGACCGGTGCCCATATGAGATGCCAGCACTTCAGGCCAGGGCGTTAACCTGCTACATCACAGCGCCGGCCCCGTAAATGTACTTTTAACCCCTCATTCCATGAACTTTTTGAAGCACCCTCCCTCGTGTGCATTATATATGTGCTACCTGGAAACTTACTATGGACTTTTTAACATTCAAAAATGGGAACATAATGTAAATAGAAAACACAGAGGCTACAGCACTACACAGAGCTGGGTTTGGTAATTCCTTTGGCTCTTATTTATTGAACACCTGCTACACTGCTGGCACTGTGCTAGGAGCTTGGCGCGGCGCACAGAGCAGTGAACAAGGCAGAAGTGAGCTGATGGTTTGCTGGGAAAATTAAATTATAATGAAGCATGTGAGGAAAAGTTATAAGGAGTCACGTGAGGGAGCCAGCCTGATCCAGTGGTCAGAGGTGGCATGCCGGTCAAGGTCAGACCTGAAGGCTAACACAGCAGGGTGATGCAATTTCCTCCTCTTCAGTTCTTGTTTGTGAAATGAGAATTATAATGCCTATGTCAAGGGCTTCTCGCAAGTTTTAATGAGTTTTGATATTTAAAGCATTTAACACAGCATCTGGAACATAGTAAGTGCTCAACAAATGACAGCTGTTATTCTTTCTAGAGACGTCATTGAGTTACATATGAACCCACCCTCAAAAATATAGAACTTATGAAGTGACCCTTCTACCATATCCTCATGTTCTACACATGCACCCTGGAGTCAATCAAGTGCTGCACAACCTCTGGGCAAAAATGACCTTGGCCCAGGGCTGTGCATTGACCTTGACCATGGAAGAAGGTCCTCAAATCGTTTTGGTCACAGGGTTAACATGTTATGCGAGGCAGATCTAAAAGTCTGGCCCCTCAAAGGCTGCTGGGTCTCCCTGTTTAATCAGACATGAAACAAATCGCGTGCTGCGGCAGAGGCGTACAAACACGCTTTAATTACAATATTGTAACACCAATTAGAGATCTATCTAATCGAGGACTCGGCACTTCCTGCTCGGATATTACTCCCATGTTGGGATAATTACTGCTAATTAAGCTTGGAACTAATTAGGCTAAATGATCTCATTTATACCAACAAAGATGACTTCTAGGAGTTCATAAGAAAAACTAGGGTGATTTTATCATTCCTGCACTATTTGGCATTTCACACTGGAAATAAAACACCTTCCCCTACCATCAAGGTGCACAGAGAGTTGGTTCCTCTGAAAATCTGGCCCTAAACCGTAGCATATTCCTCCTTTCCTACATAGATTTTCCTATGCAATGAAGCCAACATTGCCAAAACACTGCCCTCCCAAGTCATACTGTGCTCTTCCACAGGTGACAATCACCGGCTGATGAAGGGGCAGCCACAGAGAACAGTGACAGGGACAGAGTGATCTACCCACGCCTTGTCCTGCATTCTCTGCTTGAAGTGACTTTACTACACACACACTCACACACGCACACACGCACACTCACACTCACACACATGCACACACACACACACGCACACACGTGCTCACGAACACACCCATGTGCTTACCACAGCCATCACAATGTGGAGTAGCGCACAGGTCCTAGGGGTCAGGCAGACACACCCAGCTCTATGTGAATTACAAATTCTATCTAAGCCCCAGTTTTCCTCTCTAAATGAAGCAGGGATAAGTGAAATAAAGTAGGGATGATAATAATGCCGTGTAGTGTTGCTGTGAGGATTAACGAGCTCACACATATCAGATGCAGGCTGCTACTTGGCAATCCTCTAAGTAACACAGTTGTGTTTTCCCTTCAAGGCCTAATTCCCACCCCTGAGCTGAAAGTCCCACGTCCCACCTGTGCTGCTCCCTTTTTTCTGGCCTTCTCAGTGGTGATGGGCAGAAGCACATACTCGGGAGTTAGGAGACCTGGTTACTTCCAGGTTTGTCACTCACTGGCCATGTGACCCGAGGAAGTCACTTCTCCTTCTTGGGAAATAATGACACCCAGTGCAAATATCGAGTCGCTGTGCTGAAGGCTTTACATGAATTCTCTGGCTTAACCCTTACGGTAACACTGAGGCTTCAATAAATCAGTAATTTAAAAACCAAACAACCGCCACCACCATGAAGTGACAAGGTCAGGAGTTGAATCTGGTCTCACTGCAGAGCCTTAATCATTATTATTAAATCGAATTGCCTTCACCCACCCCACACCCCCTTTGTAAATGCAGGAATTAGAGAAGACATCTCCAAAGCCCCTTCTGGCTCTGAGAATCTGGTTCTGTCCTATGAGTGAGCCTTATTGTTAGCCAGGAATAGCTGTCAACTGTGAAGTCCTTATTACATGTCTCACACCTGTGCTGTTCTATGAAGAAGATCCTCCCCCAACACAAAGAATCTGGCTAATAATTCTAGTAAGACACTCCACAAATATATGGGCACAGAGACACGCACACGTACGCAGGTGCACACACACTACATGTGCTCGGATTGTTCCATCAGAAGAAAACAAAAACCAATAAAGCCATAGCTTCTATTCTTAATACCTGTATTACGGAGGATTGACACCTGCTAGCTTTCCCTTCTATAGAGTTCAGGGAATCTCAGCGCTGGCTGTCACCTACATGTGGCTGAGTGTTTTCTCGCCCACCAGAGCTGCAGCCTATCCTGGAAGGACTTCCCATCAATGCAGAAAGAGGCTGGAAGGAAACACATTGGTTACCTGGCTCTTAGGAGCCTCTGAGGAGAAAACTTGCTCTAAGCCGTGCCACAGTCTGTACCCCACTCCAGGAGGATTGAATTGTTTAATACACTGTTTTGCCTCCAGTACTCAGAACAGGTCCCCAGACACTCAGTGAAGTTACATGAGGCAGAAGAACAGAGAAAGGGGCTGGTGTTTGAGTCACGGTGGGTTAAGCTACTACTTGGGATGCCTGCATCCCATATCCGAATGCCGTTTTGAGTCCTGGCTCCTTTGCTTCCAATCCAGCTTCCTGATAATGTGCCTGAGAAGGCAGCAGAGGATGGCCCAAGGGCTTTGGTCCCTGGCACGCACATGGGAAGCCCTGTTGGAGTTCCAGGACCCTGGCTTCAGCCTGGCCCAGCCCTGACCATTGTGGCCATTTGGGGAGTGAACAAGTGAATGGAAGATCTCTCTCTCTCTCCTTTCTCTGTCACTCATTCTTTGAAATACATAAATCTTTCTGAAAAAGAACAGAAAATGAACACAGTACTAGGTATCAGTGCAAGGGTTTGAGGCAAAACCAAAGAAACTCATGCACCTCCTCAGACAGGCAGAGTCTGGGCAGGTGCCTCCTCCCTCTCCTTCTCTCTGGGAGCTCACCTCAGTAGCTCCTGCGGCCACACTTCAAGGTGATGCCAGGCCTTGCCTCTGCTTCACAGTCCACCTTCCCCCTCTATGGGCTCTCTCTGTAGAGGAAAATAGGAGTGCGAGGCAGGAAACAGGGTGTTCCCATAAAACTCGGACCTTAATATAAGCTGGGAGGGGCGGGTGGCAAACTCTTCCACTAGTGCCCAGGTGGCTGAGCTTTGATCAACCCACGGACTCTGCTTTGATGAACAGGAGGGGCTGGGTCTGTAGCTAACTCTTGGGAAATTCAGAAACACTGAACCCAGGGCCAGAACTGTGGTGTAGCAAGTAAAGCTGCTGCCTACAATGCTGGCATCCCACATGGGAACCGGTTCTAGTCCTGGATGCTCCACCTCCTATCCAGCTCTCTGCTGTGGCCTGGGAAAGCAGTAAAAGATGGTCCAAGTCCTTGGGACCCTGAATCCTCGTGAGAGACCCAGAAGAAGCTCCTGGCTCCTGGTTTTAGATTGGCGCAGCTCCAGCCGCGGCCAACTGGGGAGTGAACCAGTGGATGGAAGACCTCTCTCTCTCTCTCTCTGCCTCTCCTTCTCTCTGTGTGTAACTCTGACTTTCAAAGTAAATAAATAAATCTTTAAAAAAAAAAAAAAGAAACACTGAACACCCCCCTCCCCCTTGCCTCTCTCTGAAATAGACCACACAGAGGTGGAGCCAGGTTGGTCCCACATCAGTGATGGTTGGTTAGAAAGTTCCAGGAGAAGGCAGGAAGCGTTTGGAATCTGCAGGCTCGGGCCTCAGGCCAGGCAACCCTAATGTCTGTGTAAAATGAGGATAATAAGAGCAATCCTATCCTACTTGTGGGAACCCAAAGAGATAACAAACACCACACTGCAAGTATCATAAAACAGTGAATTATTACCTCTTGATCATTAACTGTTTCCAGTCAAGATGAACATGCCTAGGAATGTGTGTGTTCTCAGGGGCCCCAAGGTGTTCAGCCTTGGGATGAGGGACACATGGGCAAGTATTTCCACGAGGGCTGGTGTTGTGGTGTAGCAGGTAAAGCCGCCACCTGTGGCGCCGGCATCCCATATGGGCGCTGATTCATGTCCCAGCTGCTCCACTTCCGATCCAGCTCCCTGCTAACAGTCTGGGGAAAACAGAAGATGGCTCAAGTATTTTGGCCTCTGCATCCAGGTGGGAGACCAAGCCTGGCCCAGCCCTGGTCATCACAGAGATGTGGGGAACGAACCAGCAGATGCAAAATCTCTCTTCCTCTCTCTCCCTTTCTCTGTGTAACTTAACTCTGACTTTCAAATGAATAATAAAGAAACATTTTTTTAAATGCATTTTTATCAGAGATTGGCTCAGGCTGCTCAGCAGAATGGTCCAGGAGCCTTAGACTTAAGCAGCAGATTACACATCAAGGTCTTCCAGTTCTCTATATACAGTACTTTGCTGGGGACAGACTTTGAAATGCATGCATTTACTTTTCACCATATGCATTTCCATGAACCCTTTGATACATGGATTTCAAAAAAATGCTTGCACCAGGTCCAGTGTTGTGGCATAATGGGTTAAACCACCACCAGCAATGCCGGTACCCCATATGGGCTCCAGTTTGAGTCCCGACTGCTCCACTTCTGATCCAGCTCCCTGCTAATGCGCCTGGAAAAGCAGCGGAGGATGGCCCAAGTATTTGGGCCCTTGTACCCATATGGGAGACCGGGAAGAAGCTCCCAGCTCCTAGATTGGGCCTGGCCTAGCTTTGGCAGTTGTAGTTGGGAGTGAACAAGCAGGTGGAAGATCCCTCTCTCTTTCTCCCTTTCTGTGTATCTCTGCCTTTCAAATAAACAAAATAAATCTTTTTTAAAAAAGTTTGCACCAAGGGCCGGCCCTGTGGCACAGCGGGTTAAAGCCCTGGCCTGAAACCCTGACATCCCATATGGGCACTGGTTCTAGTCCCAGCTGCTCCTCTTCCGATCCGGCTCTCTGCTGTGGCTTGGGCAAGCAGTAGAAGATGGTCCAAGTGCTTGGGCTCCTGCACCTGCGTGGGAGACCCGAAAGAAGCTCCTGGCTCCTGGCTTCAGATTGGCTCAGCGCTATCTGTTGTGGCCATCTGGGGAGTGAACCAGCAGATGGAAGACCTCTCTATGTCTCTACCTCTCTCTGTAACTCTGTCTTTCAAATAAATAAAATAAATCTTTTTTTTAAAAAAAAAAAGTTTGCACCAAAATGAACTTATCTTTTTTTTTTTTTTTCTTTTTTTGACAGGCAGAGTGGACAGTGAGAGAGAGAGAGACAGGGAGAAAGGTCTTCCTTTGCCGTTGGTTCACCCTTCAATGGCCGCAGTGGCCGGTGTACCACACTGATCCGATGGCAGGAGCCAGGTGCTTCTCCTGGTCTCCCATGGGGTGCAGGGCCCAAGCACTTGGGCCATCCTCCACTGCACTCCCTGGCCACAGCAGAGAGCTGGCCTGGAAGAGGGGCAACCGGGACAGAATCCGGCGCCCCGACCGGTATTAGAACCCGGTATGCCGGTGCGGCAAGGTGGAGGATTAGCCTAGTGAGCCACGGGGCCAGCCTAAACTTATCTTTTAATTTACTTTGTACAAGGCTTTTTTGGGGGGGAGGGGGAACCTGGATGAGGACCAATGGGAGGTAAGCATTCCTTCCTCAATCCCTGATGGTTACACAGGCTGGTTCTTTACCATTTGAAGAACATGGGCAGCCCTGGCAACTGAGACCCCGAGCGAGGCATTTGGGCCCAGGGAAGCCAGTCTGATATATGTTTTAGGGAACCCTGAAAGAGGGCAGGAATCTGCCCCTTAGAATAGCCTTAAAGCATAACGGTGATCACTTTGCTTGAGCAAAATTAAGACATCTTTTATAAGGGGACTCATCATGTCGCTCTCCTGCTTCTCATTTTGCCTTTTGTGTAAACCCAGGGTTTTTACTGCATCATTTTTGCTCCCTTAATGTAGTTGAGATGCCAGGCAGAGAGCAGAAGGCCTCGGGGGAGAGGGTGGTAAGGGAAATAGTGTGAGCTGCCAAGTCACAGCATAGCTGGCCGAAGGTAGGATTTAGCTAAATCAACTAACTCCTGTGTATAAATTTTTTTTTCTTTTTTCTTTGAAAAGCAGAGGGGGTAGGGGAGGGGAGGGAGAGAGAGGGGAAAGGGTGGGTAGATAGAGGGAGACAGAGCTTCCCTGTGCTGGTTCACTCCCAGTGGCCACATGGCAGGGGCTGAACCAAGCTGAAGCCAGGAGCTGGAAACTGTCAGTGCAATGGATGAATCCAGAGACTCATTTAGTGCGTGCACATGTCTCCTCAGCTAAATCCCGATTTTCTTGAGAATACAATTGTTGTTTTGCTCTTATAACCCTGACTTAGTCCTGGGCCTAGTGTCTAGTAAATGCTTACCACATATTTGCTGAATGAATGAATGAATGAATGGATCTTTCTTATCTGACATTAGCTGCACCATCTGGAAGTTATGGACTCATTTCTTTGCCTGTGGTTCTGCACTGTCTGCCCTCTGCTTGAGCTCTGGTTGGGTGCTAGGGGAGTCAGCCGCCAAGACTAACTCCTACAAACAACAGAAGTGCTTGAGGCAGAGGTGTTGGGGTCCCCCTATTCTTTTTGCCAGTGTGTCCATTTTTTCAGGTGGTATATGTCCATTCACAACCTCCTTTAAGAAATATGCCTAGGGCTGGTGTTGTGGTGCAGCAGGTTAAGCCGCGCCTGTGACACCTGCGTCCTATATGAATGGTGGTTCGAGTCTCAGCTGCTTTGCCTCAAATCCAGCTCCCTGATAATGAACCTGGGAAAGCAGCAGAAGATGGCACAAGTGTGCCACCCATGTGGGAGACCCAGGTGGAGCTCTAGGCTCCTGGCTTTGGCCTGGTCCAATCCCAGCCATTGTGGTCATTTGGGAAGTGAATGCGTAGATAGATGATGTATCTCTTTTTCTCTCTCTTTCTCTCTCTCTCTAACTCTGCCTTTCACATAAATAAATAAATCTTTTTAAAAAAGAAATATGCCTGCTCCTGAAAATATCATCTATTCTTAAATAGACATGGGTAAAAAAGTATTTTATAAGTACTATATATATGTATAATCTATATCTATTTTGGGGAAGGAGGGACTGAAGGGTAAGAACTCATCTGAAGATCCCACTTTGAAATGGGTCTTCCCCAAGTCTTTGAGGCTGGCCTTCCCTGCAGGTATGAAAGCAATTTTTCCCTGCAATTGAGGAGCTGATTCTCGTTCTCTGCATTCCTCCATTGCACTGACTGGGTTCCTATGCTGAACCACGTTAGCAGGGCCCTGAGCAGATGGTGTCCCGCAGTGAGGGAGCACGGGAGCACTGGCCCTCCAGCAATGATCCCACATGACCCCCTGAAGACCGGGCTATCTGTTGCTTTAGGAGAACCCTAAAGAGTTATCCCTCTTCTTATCTGGGAGTGTTTTCTTCTGTTGGAGGGGTAAAGAGTGGAAAACTCATAAGCAGTTGGTTTAATGCATCTGAGCTTCAGGCGAAAGTCACGTGTCACCCAACTAGAGCTCAAGCAGAAGGCAGACAGTGCAGAACCACAGGCAAAGAAACGACTCCATAACTCCCAGATGGTACAGCTAATGCCAGATAAGGAAAGATCCATTCATTCATTCATTCATTTAGCAAATATGTGGTAAACATTTACTAGTCGCTAGGCCCAGGACTAAGTCAGGGTTATAAGATCAAATCAACAACTGCGTTCTCAAGGAAATTGGGATTTAGCTGAGGAGACACGTGCACACACAAAATCATGGTGAAAGAAAGTCGGTCTATACGAGTGCCAGAAAGAAAATACTGCATTTGAAGACTTTTTAAGTTAAAGTCAACAGATCCTCATGGGCAGTTGGAAACAGAAATGAAGGGTGGGAAAAGAACCCAACAAGTCCAACCTTTCCACTCTGCAGGACTGAACGAAAAGTGGTATGACTTAGCTAGGAAGGAATACCAGAGAAAATTCAGGGTTTTTTTTTGTTGTTGTTTGTTTTTGTATGAAAGTAAACACGTGTTGTTTTATTCAGGGAGTCCAGGGAAGTTCAAGGTTGAAATGTCCATGGGAAACTGAAAATACATCTGGAACTCTAGAGAGATGTAAAAATATTAGGGACATTATACAGACAGATGGTGTGGAAGCCACGGAAAACTGTGGGGAAGGTATGGGGAGCAGCGATTAGAAGATGTTCAGTCAATAATGTTGTGTAAGGGAGAATGGGAGTGGGGACAAAGGGAAAGAGTGAGGAATGGGGGCAAAAGGCAGAGTGTAAACAAACAAGAATTTGGGAAGAATTCCTCCCCTAAGAAGACGATAATGCCGAACTTCCACCCGCCCATCAACTGCTGTCACCGAGGTCACACACAGCGTCAACCTGTCAAACTCAGAAGGCACTTTCCACCTGCCTGGCCTCTTTGTGGGCTCCACGCTACCAATGCCTCAGCACCTCATGAACTGCTCACCCCAACATGACTCCCAGAATGCCATCTTCCCGTCTCTTCCACGTCTCCCTTTTTTTTTTTAGTTGTGGCTTCTACTTTCTCCTCAAATGTCAGCGATCCCCAGAGTTCCAACCATGACTTCTGTTTCCATCCAAGATGCCCTTTCCCTGTGATTTTCCACAAACACTGCTTACCCACAGGTGAGACTCAAACTGCCCTCTCCAGCTCCAGCGTGCCGTGAGCACATAGGAAGAAAGCAGCAGGCAGCTGCTGAAACGGAGTTCCAGCTGGAATCGTCCAAGCACACGCTCTCTTAGCACCATCAGGATGCCCAGGAGGTCTGCAGATCCTCCTGCACCTGATCCTTCTTTCTTAACTCCTATTTTTCTGGACCCTGCAGAAGATGGCATGTGTGAAGAAGAATTTGCTCTGCTCTGTTTTAAAGCCTCTGAAGGCTGTAGAACTATGCCTCCTAGGAGATGACTTGAACACGGTACTTTGGCCTAAGACACTTCCTTTCTGTGACAGGGACTTACTGGGAGAAGTAAGGCCAGGACTATCTTGAGGATAAGAGAGTAGCTTGGGGATTTCTAAAAAGATAAGGCGCTTACCACGGAGGTAGCGTTATTAGCATATGTAAAGCTTCATATGCAAGGGCTGCCACAGTCTGTGCTTTATCCAGGATGCAGGCACTTTACTAATGCTTGGGTGTGCCTGTGAGCTGCATGGCGATGGAGCACACCCTTTGAACGTGGGAATGTTGGAGCTGCAATGGAACATGAAATGTGAAATAGATCGCTGGCAGCTGAATAAAAAGGCAGGCAGACCTGCTGGGTCACTAGCAATGCCACGCTGGAGGTAGATTAGGGGATCCCCCCATCAGGAGGAGGGGGACAGTGACTCCTGAGAGTAAGGGAGGGGAGCCTTGGACAAGAATGGATTTAGGCTTCCTTGTGCAGGACTGACTACAGAAGTGCTGTCACCTCTTCTGGTCTCATTATTTCCCCACATTCTTTCTGCATCAGAATTAGGCATTATTCCCACTGAGGGTCCCAACTCGCCAAAGTTGACGCTTTAAAAAAAACTACTGGTTTTTGTATCATTGTTGAGTGTCTCTTTGTGTTCACTTGACTCAAGCACAACTGGGTTCCATTTTGTCTTTCCTGCCTAAATTTCTCTTAGGCATATCCCAAGAATGTGTGAAATGTCAACTCAGTTGGAATATTCTGGAAGTTACATTACCTATGATTGAGAAAAGCAGGACAGAGTAGAATTCTCTTCCTAAACTTAATAATGATAACACTATCACAATAGGAGCAATAATCTTCCACTAAGGAGATTTTTTTTAAAAGCAACACTCTATTCTGAAATATTTAACTCGACTTCCTAAATTTTATATAGTCCATGAATTCACCCTTACAAGCAATCATTACCAAAACCAACAGGTTTGTAAAATCCACTGGAGAGAGGTGTGTGTGTGCATCAGGAGAGAGAGGGTTGGATAGTGTTGCTTTTTTTTTTTTTAGAAAATAAAACAGGAAAAAATACGATATCATTTCATTAAGTGAAATAAAACTGAGAGCAGATAAAATCAGTACAGTGGTGGAGCCCTCTCCACACTGGAAGAGTTCTTGTCCTCCTATACTTTCCAACCGCCAGCCTCTTTTTTCCTTCTTCATCTAGCTCTCCTAAAAGATTAGGCAATAAAGGGTGCCTGAAGCAATCGCCACGCATCCCAGAATCCTCCCATGATTAGCTTCTTCTGGCAGCTTTCCTTCCACCCTCCTGGGAGGATCTTAAATGTAAGAAACTTTCAGAGTGGTGGACTTTGAAGTCTATACACACAAGACAAATATGAGTGGAACTTTACCCCCAGGGCCATCACTTTCCTAGGCTCCTTCGAAGGCCCTGCACCTAAGCGATTTGGAATCATCTTTTCTTCAGGAGGTCTTCCAGGTTGATGAAGCTTCAAGCTCCATAGAACCTGGATCCACCACTGCCTACATGTATATTTCATTCCCAGCCAACTCCTTTTCCCAGTAAGGCCCCAATATCCATTTTACCTGAAGAATGGACCCCACAGTTGCTCATTCAGACACTAGGAAGGGATACAGCAACCGCACAATGAAGTTTCACTTGAAATGAACCCTGTTCTCTCCAGAAATGCTTTTATGACAGTCACATCCTGTGATTTGATGCTAAATTTTTCAAATATGTCCCTCCATACCAATACAAGTTTTAGCACTCAGGGCACTTGTTTGTGGGCTCTCAGTGAAGATTAATCAGAGATAAGAATTTTAAGAAACAGTACTTCGGGGTTCTAGCTACTCGAATATGAGAATTGCACACATTCTGTTCACTGTCTAGGAAAGGGCTAGCAGGTGTTGAGAGGATGGGCATGGATGTAGGTGATCTAGAGGGAAGGGAATTAAACATCTACCAGGCACCTACTGTGTGCCGAGAGCTATGCACAGGAGCACTTCACATCCATGCCACATGTAATCCTGGGGCATGATAATCCCCATTCCGAATTCCCTAGCAACTTGCTTAATAGTGTAAATCAACGTGTAAAGAGCTAGTAAGGCCAGTCCTAGGGGGTTTGAGCTGGGACCTGGGGATTTATTCAAGTTGTGAATACAGAATACTCGAGTTCCCACAGCAGTCAGCCTTCTAGGGCACTGGTAATTTAACAGAAGCGGCAGTGAGATGAAGCACTCTCCAGTTTTTAGCAGCTCACCAGAGCACACGGCTGGGCAGGAGGAAGGACGCCCACTGACACTACTGAGTGACTTGTCAGTTCTGTCCTCGGCACACTGTCGTCTGAGACGGACGGTGTGAGCGGCCCTGCAACAGGAGTGTAAACCTGCCTACTCCGTTACTCATGCATGTGTAGTGCCATTGTGAAAATAGCAGTGGAAATCCGTTTGAAGAGTTGTGTGGGTTTGAGAAAGTTAGTTCACCTCCTTGGGCTTCAATTTTCATGTATAAAATTAGGATGTTAAAATACACGATGATTGGCTTCCTTTCGATTCTTGATATTGTATGATTTAGTCATTGGCAAGTACCTTGGGCTATTAACTGAAGAAAAACTAGCTTGATCTGATGTGGCTATAGGGTTATGGAAAGCATGGGACAATAGAACTCAAGAAATTAAACAACAGGGCTCTCCAACAGAGCTTTCTGCAAGTGTGGAAATGTGCTTCGTGTGCACTTTCCAATACCGTGGCCCCTAGCTACATGTGGCCATTGAGTACCTAAAATAGAGCTAATGTAACTGAACAGAATTACTAATTTTCTTTTAATTCATTAATATTTAAATGGCTAACTGTGCATAGTGGTTATCATTTTAGGCAGGGAGAATATTAACTTTATTTAAGCCAGACTTCCTGTATAAAGGTAAAAGAATGAGGGAATAGTTTGAGCACTGTCTCAATTGAAGAGTAAAAGACCAGTTGGGTCTAATTCAGGCAGTTCACAAGTAGAGTACAACCATTGCTCCAGACCTTCTGCCAAGAAGGGCACAAAGGCAATGATAACAATAGTACCTTACAGGTAGATATAACTTTATGCTCTCCAAGGATCTTTTATGCTTATAGTTTGATTCTCAAACAACTCTGATACACAATACAAGTAATATTTTCTCAGTTTCCAGAAAAGGAAATTGAAATGAGGATGTTCACCTAGACTTCCACCAGTAACCAAGCAGCACTTGAATCCCGTTACTTTACACTTCATTTTCCCAGAACAACCTCCGATCTCTCTCCTCGCTTGCATTCAGGATGGCAATTGTAACAAATTAGAAAATACTCCGAAATATAAGCATGGAGAAGATGAAGAAAAGTCAGGAAGGCAACAACCCACCAACGAGATAACCAAACCTCAAAAGTATCCAGGGGCCGGCGCTGTGGCGCAGTGGGTTAAAGCCTGAAGTGCTGGCATCCCATATGGGTGCCGGTTCTAATCCCAGCTGCTCCTCTTCTGATCCAGCTCTCTGCTATGGCCTGGGAAAACAGTAGAAGATGGCCCAAGTCCTTAGGTCCCTGCACCTGCGTGGGAGACCTGGAAGAAGCTCCTAGCTCCTGGCTTCTGATCAGCGCAGCTCCAGCTGTTGAGGCCATTTGGGGAGTGAACCAGCAGATAAAAGACCTTTCTCTCTCTCTATTTCAAATAAATAAAATAAATCTTTTTTTTTTAAAGAAAGAATCCAGAGTTGGTTGTGTCTCTTATGAGAAAAAGGAGTGAAAAATGAAGTTCCCACTGTGTGCCAGATGTTTCACCGACTGCACCTGACAGAACAGTCCTATGGGACAGCGTTCTCGGGACCCTTTCATTCTTGAGAAAACGACTAGTTTGAGATCACACACAACTGAGCATCACAATCTGGTATAATCGGGACTTCATTCCACAGCTTTTGTCTATTTCCAAAGTCACACTCAAAGGAAGGGAAAGATTCCTCCCCACCCCCACCCCCACCCCGCCTTCACTCCCGTTCTGAGAGTGCTGCAAAGTGGCTAAGCCTGCAGGCCTTCAGTCGCTCAGACTGAACTTGACCCTCAGCTCTGACACTATTTAAAGGATTTAACATTTCTGAGACTCAGTTTCCTCAACTGCAAAAGTGAGGACTCATTTTACCAATGTGACGGAGTGGGGGCAATTTAAATAAGATACCTTGTAAGAACGCTCAGTCCAGTGCAGGGCCCAAGTACAGAGAGCGGTAGTTCAGAGGATTAGACACAGGAAGACGCCGCAGGCTCTGCAGACAATTCTTTAGGGGAGCTGCAAAACCTACTTGAGACAAGGTCGCATTCTTGCTGAAGGCCACCAAGTAGACAGTCCCTGAGGACATGGGACACGGACTTGGACACTGCGGTTAAGCTGGTTGGATGCTGCCAGTTTTAAAACAGCCATTGACAGGGCCAGGGACTGGGTCTGAGCAGTGAAATGATGCCGTCGCTCAGACAAGCCCAGGAAACATGGAACTTTCTCCTGACTTCATCTCCGGTAAGACAGATGCCAAACCCAGCATTCACTTGACTTCCAATCCCATATACCCAAGTCCTGTCGGCTGCCTGCCCCAATGTTATAGCTGCATGAACAAGGCTCCCTAAAGAGAGCACACTCAGCCATTCATCCCATATACATTTATTCAATACCTAGTAAGTCCAGTTTTAATACTCAAGAAACAGCCATGAACAAGACATACTCTTAGAGCTTACTTTTGGTGGAAAAGAACAGACACACATCAAATAGACAAGATCATTTCAGGTTATAAGAAGTGCTGTGAATGCCATAAACAAGAGTGTCAATTTGTAAAGTCAACAACAAGAGTCACTGTGCACTTACTCCTCATGTAGGATCTCTGTCCTTAATGTGCTGTACATTGTGATTTAATGCTCTAACTAGTACTCAAACAGTATTTTTCACTTTGTGCTTCTGTGTGGGTGCAAACTATTGAAATCTTTACTTAATATATATTAAACTGATCTTCTGTATATTAAGAGAATTGGAAATGAATCTTGATGTGAATGGAAGGAAATTTATATTCATCAAATAAAAGTTAAAAAAAAAAAAGTGCTGTGAAGAATACACAGCAGGATGACATAGCAAAGAGCAGCTGTGGGGAAGGCTACCACAATGGAAGGATTAGCAAAGACCCCTCTAAACAGAAAGCATTTAAGCTGAGACCAGCCAGGTAAAGATCTAAGGGCACAATGTTCTGGGAACAGGGTACAGCCAATGCAAAGGCCCTGAGGCAGAGATGTACTAGGTGCATTTGAGAAAGTGAAAAAGTCAGGTGGCTAGAGCTGAACCAGAGGAGAGATGAGGTCAGGGAAACGCATGGGCCAGGTCAGGCAGGGCTTATGGCTAGGCCATGATAAGTAAGGAGTTTGGGTTTTATTCTAAATGCGGTGGAAGGCCATTTGGGTAGTATTAAGCAGAGGAGCAATGAGATCTGATTTGCCTTTTAAAAAGATTATTCCTAATCCTGCCACCCCCTGTCCAAACTCATAAGTGTAATGCATGCCCCCAGTTTCTCTTCAGAGCCATCAGCCTTTTGCCTGTTGCCTAGTTCTGTGTGAGTCTGTCTCTCCCTGCCCCCGTTCAATCTGCTGCCCAAATCCCACCGAGTCTGCCTCGACAGCGTTCATGAAGTTCAACCCCTCCTTCGTACTTCTGTTGCTCCCCTCACATCTTACTGGTATTACTTACGGGGCTCTCGGACTGCTTTTCTCCGCTCTTGTCTGGCCCTTCTGCAACCCACCCCACATACCAGGGCCAAAAGTAAAGCTCTGCTTATGTCTCTTTTCTGCTCAAGAACTTGTAATGGCTCCCCGGCATCCAAGAAACTCAAGGGCAATTCTCGAACCCAGTGTTTCTGCTCCTCACCATCTTTCCTGAGCTGGTCTCTTCTCTGTGCCTGACTATGTTCTTTCCAAACTGGTCTACTTGGTGTCTTGGAACGCGGTTTGATTTGTATGCTATTTCCTGGGTCTGGATTGAGGCTTCCCCCAGTTACATCTGCTGAGACCTACACTACTCAGTATCTGAAGTGGAATGACACCATCTCCACGACACTGTCTCTCCAACTGAGTCTCTCCCCAACTGGTCTGAATCTGCTTAGAGCATTTATTACATTTTTCTTCATATTACTGTGATCTGTGTACATGTCTTACTACCCTTCCAAATTATTAGGTCTTTAAGGACAGGAACAGAATCTTAATCTTTTTCTTTTAATGCCTGTTAGTACCCAGCAGAGAGCACAGTATGCAGAAGGTGCCTGACAAATATTTATTGAATGAATGAATGAACAAATCAACAAAAAGATCCTAAAACTCATCTTTGGGCTGCATCACTCAATGAAATAATTTTAGGAAATTATGAGTAGTCAGAAGAGGAAATAAGAAAGGTCTAGCCCTTTAATCTTGACAATGGCATTTAAGGCTCCCGGGAAATACAAATAAGCATGGAAATAGGTTTCTATTGTTTTACATGGAACCGATGTCAGGAAAAGTCACCTGGGAATTGCTGGAAATTATGCACTGTGTGAGCAGTGCCTGAGGACGTAGATTCCACGACTGTGGCTCTCCACTCTCCACGGTCCCTCAGTCCCCACGGTGGCTTTATGGGAAATAATATAAAACCATTTCCCTTCGCAATTAATTTTGAGTTGAGCAGTTCCTCTTCAGAAACAAAGATAAAAGTTTCAGCTAATTCCCCAATTCTTCACTGTACTATATTAGCATTCCAGAAAGACTAAATTAGCGTGTTGGGGTTTACCTCAATCAATTGCATTGGTGAGTTCATTTATCTTAAGCGCTGTTGCTTTGAAAGAAAGGGATTGAATGAACTTTCTCATGGAGCAAAGGCGTCTGTTTGGGTGGAAGAGGGGAGAGCGCTTGCTTGGGAAGCACCAGGGCACTCCTCACTGGCTACCTCTGGCGTCATGCACTGACCTTGGCTCCTACATATTGCTAGTACACTGTTGCAAACCATTTGTTACCTTTTTAGTCTAAGAACAATGAAGCCCCCCTGAAGTAAGAGTATCATCTTTCATTCCTTTCTCATTGCTAAAGTCTCCTCCTGGGCGATTTAGGAATCCACCAGACAATCAGTCCTTCCATGAAAGGGAGACACAGCCAGAAGGAAGTGGCTACTTCATCTCGTCTTGGACTAATCCTCATGAATCCTGCCCAAGCCAAAGCACCTTCTCGCCTACCGGTAAGCTGCACACCAGTGGTGGTTTGGGTAGTGCCGGTAGCTCCCTGCGTCACTTATGCTCTGTTTTTTTCCCTACTAACTTGACAACAGTCACTTATTCTGAAATATGAAGTCCTCCTATGACGTCCTAGAAAAAGGGCGTGAAAGCCAGGCTTTCAAACCGGTTTCTAAGTGTGCTGTTGTTGTGTGCATGAGACTTTCTTACCAAGGGTTTAGGCAAGCAGCTTTCTACCCACTTCTTAACATCTCTGTTTTCTCTGGGTCTTAGTTCCTGCCCCTTGGGAGCTATGACTGCTCCCTTGCACAAACAGTTCAGGAAAGACCCTTCTTTTCAAACACTATTTCTGTATCTGTTTCTAAGAGATGTCAATAAGAAGGCAGGGGTGAGAGCCTGCCCTTAGAAGGGAAGGAAGTATCCACTCTCCTGCCTGTGCTCTTCTCCGGGAGGTAGGAATGAAGTCCGATTCCTGCTATGATATCTGCCTCCTAGGGGTCAGAAGCACTTTCTGGCAGGTCAGGGAAATGAGGCAAAAATAGCGTCTCTGGATTTCAGCAGGGGAATTTACAACAGCTAAAGAGCCACAGTAGTACAGAAGGGATGTGAAAACATGGGTGCACACTCTGGTTCGGTGTTTAACAAATGGGGTTATCTTGGGCAAACCACTTCACCACTATAAGGTTCAGTTTGTCTAACAGTAAAACACAAACGAAAATACAGGGCAGACTCTGTTTGCTACGCTCACACCCCTGCATCGGAGTGCCTGGGTTTGAGCTTCCAATCCGGCTTCCTGCTAACACGCAGTCTGCGAAGTCGCGGGTGACGCCTCAAAGTACTTACATCCTTGACACTCACAAGGAAGACCTGGATGGAGCTCAGGCTCCTGGCTTTGTACTGGCCTAGCCTCAGCTGTTGTAGGTATTTGGGGAGTGAACCAGTGAATGGAAGATCTGTCTTTACCTTTCAAATAAATAAAAATAAATTTACATTTTAAAAAATACATGATATGTGAAACATGGTTCATGAAGGTTTAACACAGGTTAAATGGGATGAGCTATCAAAGCATAACTATTCTTATAGAAAAGAGAGGAATATGTGGGGTGGGTGGCTGACAGAATCTGGTGGATTGGTAACTGAATAACTAAAAAAGTTACATTTATTTATGTATTTATTTGAAAATGGGGGGGATATGAGAAAGAGGAAAAGAGAGGAGAGGGAGAGAGAGAGAGAGAGAGAGAGATCTTCCACCTGCTGGTTCACTCCCCAGATGCCGGTAACATCTATGGCTGGGCCAGGCCAAAACCTCATCTGCTGGCTCCCAGGAGGCACAGGAGCAGGGAGCTGGATTGGAAGCAGAGGCAGGATTCCATCTCGGGCATCTCAGTACGGCAGAAGCTGCCTATCCCAGAGGCCACTCAACCCACAGTGCCACAAGCCCCGTCCCTAAAGGATCTCTTACAACCTTACAGGATTGTCCTGTACAATCTGAATAGCAATGATTTGAATAAACCTATAGAAAACGTTTTTTAAAATCTCATTTGAGGATGTTACAAAAGGGGGAAAGATGACAATCAAGGCCAAACAAACAAATAAAAAATAGGCAAAAAGAAACCAAGGCTGAAAACCAAAAGTCCTCAAAGTATCAATTCTGACAAAATGAATTTCAAAAGTTGTGAAAGCAGAGACAACCTAAGTCCAGCACACAAATGACAAAAGTCCAGGTTGCTGACGCAGAGGCACGTAGTTAAGAAAAAGGAGAGAAGAAAGTGAAGAAGCAGGAATGGGAGAGGAGGAGTTTACACTTTGGGATGAAGTGCTGGAAGGATCAAATGCACTCTCAGACTGCACGGAAGAAGTGATCATTCTCTACTCCACGTGGAGCCCAGTGGCCAGTCCTGAATTCCTATCTTCAGGAGGAATTCAGACAAACTGAAGTGATTGCAGCAGAGCGGCCAGGGAGAAAGATTTCTACACCATGTCCTTGTAGACGGCACAATGCCCGCCGGGAGGAAGGTAGCGGGAGGGGTACCCTCACGCCTGTTTCCAAATATGAGAAGGGCCAGGTCCTGCTAAGATGGGGGAGGTTGACCCTGTACGTCCCCACAGGAGGAAAGCGATGCTCATGAAAGGTGTGACAAGCTGCCTAATGGCCCTGTCCCTACTGGTGTCTCCAGAGAGTCCGTGCAGCTCCTTCGGGACCACCAGCATGGAGAGCTGAGGCACACAGGTGGAGGATGGGCCCAGAGGGATTCCAAGCCCTTCTACCTCTAGAAATCCACGACTGTCCTTGACCCAGTGTCACTCACAGCCTTCCTCTGAGGCATGCTCTTTGGGAGATCATCCCCAGGTAAATACTCTTTGTGGAATACAGGGTTTTCATTTTATAGACTATCTGAGTTCTAGGAATGTGCTGATCCCAATCGGCAGCTTTGTTCCAGGGAAAAGCACTGGATTTGGAGATTAATTTGGGTCAAACCCTGGCTCTGACATTTACCTGCTATTAGACTTTAGGCAAATGACTTTACTTCTCTGAGCCTCACTGTCTTTATCTACTTGGCCGCTGCTTGCAATGCCTGCATCCCATATAGGTACCAATTCCAGTACCAGCTGCTCCATTTCTGATCCAGCTCCCTGCTAATGTGCCTGTGAAAGCAGCAGAGGATGGCCCAAGTCCTTGGGCCCCTGCACCCACATGGGACACCAGGAAGAAGCTCCTGGCTCCTGGTGTCAGATCAGCCCAGCTCCAGCCACGGCAGCCATTTGGGGAGTGAACCAGTGGATGGAAGACCTCTCTCTCTCTCCCTCTCTCTCTGTAACTCTGACTTTCAAATAAATAAATCTTAAAAAAAAAGCAATGGCAACTGATATGTAAAGAAATATGCTATCCTCTGTTAAACACTTAGCACAGTGACTGGCACCCAGTGAGTGTGCAATACAATGTTAATTCCATTCTTCCTTTTCTAGAGAAATGTTTCATAATCTCCAGGGGAACAGAGAGGTCTTCAAGAACTGATAATTGGAACTAGCTCACAGACTCCCAGGGTGGAAAATCAATGAGAAAATTCACACCCACCAGACCCCAAGAAGGATTATTTTACACACACACACAAACACACCATGGATATTATTCTTTCTCATCCATTTCCTGTGGCTATGCAAACATTCTGCACCTTTCCAAATCTGTTGCTCACTATGTTGTAGTTCAAACCAAAATTCATTTATTGAGCACAGGCTGAATGCGTTAGGAGAGAGGGTACGCCTGCCATCACCAGCCCTCTATCTCCAGCTCCCAAACCAATCACCTTCCACAGAATGTCTTTGTCAAGGGTGATACCCTTCGGGTCTGACTTCTTTCCCCTACTGGTGTTCGGTTCAAGATGCTTTACTTTGTCACCGGAAGCATATAACAGAGTCGATGCCACAAGGGTGTATCAGTAAGGAGATTTCTTCTTGACCCAGCTGGCCCCAAATGTAATCACCAGGGAGGCTATTTGTAGTCAGATACCGTGATTGTAAGTGCGGATGTAAGCACATGTTAGAGCGTATCCAATCCTTTATAAAATGTTAGCAAGCACGTTGTCTCACTGTTATTTTGTGTTAGTGAGTTACCCAGGTTAATTACATATTACACAAAATCCACTTCTTTATAGCTGCCTTACATTTTTTTAAGCTGTTTAATGGTTTATCTCATCTTATCTTACAACAATATTAGAAATGCATTTGCTAGCTCTGTCCCTCTTTCGCTAGTCCAACTTCCAGACAGTGAATCGCAGGTTGGTATCCCACCAGAGGGTGGCTCTGTCTGTTGGTATGGTCAGCTAACTAGTTAGTCCATGTTCCTTGAGGGCCCACTGTCTGCCCATCACTGTGCCTGTGATGGTACCAACGAGACGGACAAAAGCTAGACCTTCCAAGCATTCATCTTCCAGGGCAGAAATATGGAACAGAAGCCCTTCTGGGCAGGGCCTTTCTTGAGTGATAACACTTGGACTGATTAGTCTGTGGTCTTCTGTCCCTCTTTAAATGGGCTAGGCTCACAACATGCTGAGCCAACACTGCTGGTGGTAAACCTACCCCAAGACCCCTGCCCACCAAGGGAGTTGCTTGGTTCATCATGTGTTCATGTGTTTGTTCCCAAACCTATTCAAGCTCATTCTTCTTCTTGGAATGACGCGATTTCATCAAACTTACTTAAAGTAATGAAGTGTAAGTGCAACAGAGATAAATTGTTTCTAGGAGATCTCAGTTAAATGTTTGGGAAAAGCCTTAAAACTAAGTTACCAAAAATGGGCTGCCAACTTTGGCATGGGGGAGCCAACCCTAAAACATCATTAGATCCAGAAAAATCTGACTGCCGCACAAATGTCTTTTAGAACTTGCTCCACTTTAAAGCAACCAAGATTAAGCAACAATTGAGAAAGCCTCGGAGGCGTGGCTTGTGTCAGAAAGAGGACCAGAGTTCCAACGGGAGGCCCTCAGCTCCAGGGATGGGGCCTTGGCCCTCCATCAAAAACTTGACGGATGTTTTAAGTTAAAATAAAGGTTTAAGGACTGATTCCATCATGTTGCGTGATTCTTCCTTTAATTTCCTTGTTCCACTAAATCACTAACTATCAATGGAATGGGCTATAAGGGCTTCTACTATCATTAGCATAATAATATAGTAAGAGCTACAATAGAAGGTGCTAAGGCAGATAAGACAAGCTCCTACAAGGAAAGAGAGGGCTTAGGACAGCCTCTGTGGGGGAGTACCGAGTGGATGCTGAAGGACAGAGTAGGAGTTCCTAGAGTAATAGAGAAAGGTTGGTCATTTTTCCAGGGAAGACAACAGTAGAGTTGCAACCCAGTCTTCTTGACTACCCATCAACTCATCTGGAAGATGAGAATAATAGCAGTACCCACCTCAATGGGCTACCTTCAGGTGACATATCGCTAAATAATCATGCATTAATAAAAATGTATGCAAAGTTATTTGAAGGCTGGGAGCAAGGGAGTCTCAATGCTGCAAATGATTCTGAACATGAGAGAAATGCTTCTTGGCTCTTTTAGAATCCACTATAAAGAATCTAAGAAGTACCAAATTCAAAAGGACAGGGTGTGGGGTGTAAGCCCCTAGACCCTGGGAGCTATGTCAGCTCCCGAGGCTGGCATGCTGAGTGGGAAAGCAGTCCCTCTTACCAACCAGCATTCAACATCACACATCAATCTGCGTACCATCATCTCCACTGAACAGATATGGGAACTAGGTCACACAGAAGTGAAGCACGTCACTTAAGGTTGCAGAGATGATAAACAGGGATCAGAGACCAGAATTCAGGTCACCTGACTCCAAATTCTGTGTGCTTTCCTGTTCTCCTGGCTGCCTGTCACATGGGCTCTTCAGTTCAAGCAAGCCCTCGGAGGTGGCGTCTTGTATTTATTCATTTGTTAAAACTTTTGGTAGGACAGGAGGATGCTGCAACTAATAGCTAAAATGAGGGTTGGGGATTACCAGGGATTTCAATTATCCTGCCTATCTCTGACCTCCATTACCAAGGATAATCAGAAGCCAGCTCGAGCAATTTTCTGAAACTTTCATTAATTTTAAATAAATTTATACAATGTCATTTTTCCCCTTTACCCAAATTAAAATGTCCTTGTCTTTTCAGTTTCTCATTACACGCAAATCCCTTGTATGTCTTTGAGGCTCTGTTGTTTTTCTCTGGATCCTTTGAATTTCTGCTTTGTTTTCTTTGAAATGAAAGGATCCAATGCCAAATTCCGAATTGAAGGTGAAGTCATAACATCAATGTATATCATTAAAATGTTTTATTGTAATTACAGAAATAATCAATGCCAAATTGTGCACACTATATTATTTTCCGCATTATTCTTTATCCCATTCTCAAAGTTAATGCAGCCTATTATATCTCATTCATTCTTCTGACTGCTGCTGCACAGTGAGCAGATGTCTCCATTGAGCAATCCACAATGAATCCTGGATCTTTCTCCTGAGCACTTACAAGTAGAGTAATTCAGAGCCCATCAGTGAGTATGAGCTGTTTCAATTGTTCCTTCCAGTGTACATTGGCTCGCACTTGTCTACGTAACGTAGCAAAGAATCACAGATGTTAAAGTTGGAAAAGACCAGTTCATCTATCAAGCCTGCCCACTCTGCCACCACAAGCAAGCAAATGAAGTGATTCCATGACTCCACACTTTTTAAATGATGCTTATTAATAATAATCACAATTACTGTTTATAGTACATGGTCTCTTTCATCCTAAAATTAGTTAATTTTTTTTAAAAAAACATTGTTTCTTTTCCAAAAAGGAGCTGAGGCAGACACCAAAGCTGTCATGTCCCAAGCCAATCCAATGTAGTAAAGAATTCAATTCAGCTGAATCAACAAACATCTGAGAGCCCCAACCTCTTGCAAGGCAGGGACCCTTCTGGGTACTCCAGAAAATGCATAGGTGAATAGAGCCTAAATCCCTTCCCTCTTGCTTCTTGCATTTTAAGGGATGTGGGACAATGAACACATATCTCTTATAGCCATTATGATCACTCTAAGAAAAGCAGAGGATGACAAGGACACTTGTATGATCACTCTAAGGAAAACAGGATGGCAGGACTCAAGCAATTCCCCTGGCTCTAGGAATAGAGAGAGAGAGACTCTGTGAGCAAAGGAACATTTGAACCAGGCCTTGAAGGAGGGATGAGCATAGTGCCTATCAACAGAGTTTGGGGAAAGAGGATTGAGCAAAGAAACAAAGCAAACCAAAACAAGTGCTCTTAGCTGGGGATCTACCATACCGTGTAGACTTGCATGTACTTTCTCACTCCAAGTAAATAAAGCCCATATGCAGAAGATGTCCAGTTAGCCTCTTGAAGCAAGACTGGATGCAGAAACTCAATCTAATTAACACCCTGAAACCGCAACCAGAACACACAGACTGCTAGTCATGAACATACTTACAGAGACAAGATGAAGTATTTAAAATCAGGACTGTGCCACCCCTGTTGACAAATGCAAAGAGCCTGGTATTGTATGTAAGGAAAATTCCGAATTCCCAACCACACAGCCTAAAATCGCTAATGAAAGAGTAGATCGGAAGTGACCCACCTGCCAGTACCTTAGTGCTGCTCAGTGCCGCCAAGGACCAACCCCAGTGCACCATTTGGTCACTCCAGGGACTTGGAGACTCTTGCTAGAGGGCTACGCAACTCAAATCCCCAACCCAGGAAGCACCGAACAAAGGGTTCGATTTTCTGACTCCTTCAAAATAGAAATCTATATAAGTGTGGATTAGGAGAAATGCCAATATGGCCTTATGATTAGTAAGAGGAGATATTTCTCCACTTTCTCCTAAGAACCTAACCTTTGAAAACACTACTCCCTGTGGACAGATTTCCTCAGTAGTTAGCTATTTTATACCGCCTTTATAAAACCACTGGTGTGAAGAAAAAGGAAAGTATAGACAGCTTCCGGTCCCTGCACATTCGTCCCTCAAGAACAACTGCAGAATCATCTCCTACAGGAAGCCTTCCTCAGTGCCTCCACTGCCATTCTCTTCACTGCCAAATCACTCTGCTCTCTCTCGACTGCTTCTGTTCTTTGATCTGTGGCTGTATCTTTATAATTAGCTCTGTGAGCATCTGTCACCCTCCACCTGGATGAAAGCCCCTTAAAGATAGGGATTCATGTCTCAATCATCTTACATTCCCCACAATGCCGAACTCAGTCTTCATCGTCTGACACACAATGGATCTTTTTTTTTTTTTGAAGTGGCATCTTTTTTTAAAATTTTGTTTAAAGATCTCTTTTTTATTTGTTTGAAAGGCAGAATTACAGAGAGAGGAGGGGCGAGGAGAGAGAGAGATTTTCCATCTACTGGTTCACTCCCCAACTGGCTACAATGGCTGCTGCTGAGCCAGGCTGAACCCAGGAGCCTGGAGCTTCTTCCAGGTCTCCCTCTTGTATGCAAAAGCCCTAGCATGTAGGCCATCCTTGGGTGTTTTCCCAGGTGCATTAGCAAGGATCTGGATTGGAAGTGGGGCAGCCGGGACTCAAACCATCCCCCATATTGGATGCTGGCATGGCAGGAAGAGGCTTAACCTGCTATGCCACCACGCCAGCCCCACCACACAATAGTTTGTTAAATCATTTCTTCAGGACCCCAAGACCTTGCTTTGACATATGTCAGTTATTAAAGAGAATTTCATCAGTACCCTTTCCAAACTGTGTCCTTGTCCTTTTGATCATGGTGCTAAGGTTCAGAAGCAAGATCCTCGCTGGTGTGTGCTACTCCGTCCTTGGCCAGCAGCGCCTGTGATAGAGCACTCAAGAAGCACTGCCCTTAACAGGACCTGAATCTGGACTCAGACACTTGGCAGCCACCCGACTCTGGGCGACCTTGGGCTGACCTAGGTGCAGAAGCCCTCAAGCTACGATCCCGCGTGACCTTGAGCAAGTGATATTCTCCAGGCCTCAGTGTCCTCAGCCATAAGGCGAAGATATTAACAGCGCCTACCTCAGTGTAAATAAGAAAAGGCACAAAAGAGTCTAACTCAGTGCACGGCACATAGCAAATACACGTTATGACTACTGCATTCTCATTCATAAAGTAGAAATAACACAAGACCTTCAGGATTATTATAAAGAATAAATTATATAACAAGTGAAATTTCAAGCAGGCCATTGCTCAGTCAAGGTTTCCTATGGCTAGAATAGTTGAAACAATTGAATATTGGAGCCCTCATTAAGTACCAGGTGATTGATATATATATATATATACACAGATATATTGATCAGTCACATTAAATGTATGATCTCATCTAATTGAATTTTTATAACAAGTTCTTAAAATAATTCTTATCACTATTTTACAGATGAGTAAATTCAGTTTGAGAGAGAGGGAATAAATAACTATCCCAAGGTCACACAACTTAGTTCATGACGATTGTTCCAGAAGTTACAGATGAGGAAGAGAGATCCAGTATAGAGTAGGGAAATGGGCGACGCTAACACAACAAGAAAGCACAGGCAGAGGGGTTAGTATTTGAAGTTCTTCTCTTCTTGGTCTGGGATTCCAGAATTGCTTGCCTTTTAAACCAGCCTCAGGTGCTGGGGCAGGGGCGAGGGCCCTCACCCCTCGGCTCTAACCTGCGGCTGAGCCGGTGTCCCAGGCCCTCCGCAGCCCTCCTGCCCAGGACATCGCCCCCACTGCAGCCCCTCCCGCCCAGGCTCTCCGCTCCTTCAGCTAGCATCGCTAGCATCTTCCAGCCCAGAAAACCAGCGTTTGGAGCAATGAAATTATTATTTTTGTCTGAATCTTTTTTTTTAAGAAAAGGAAAAGCGCTGACATGGTGGGAAGCTTGCTTTTTATGCGTTGGCTGTTTAGCTGTTTGGCAGACTGACCTTAATAGAATGGATGTCTGGGTTTTAGCGTCGGGGTCTCTCTGGAGACCTGGAGAAGCAGGAGTCGGGGGTGCCGCCCCCTGAGGAGGAACCCTCACTCTGCTCTCGCTAGCTCCAGCCCTGCCCACTGCGCACCTCCCACCCCCCACCCCCCACCCCCCACCCCCGCGCTGCTTATGCCCCGCCCTCCTCCCACTTCCTGGAGCCCTGTGGGCTCTCCCTGCAGGTGGGTGGCCCAGCGTCTCCTTGCTTGAGGGCCCCCAGACACAGACACAGCCCCGGGGAGTCCCTCGGCCCGCAGCCTCAGGACAGCCACTGCTAAGGTCCCTCGGCTTTGGAGGCTGATGCCCAAAGTTGCCGGCTCTGCCACCCTCTCCTGCTGGGCGGAGCACAGTCTGCCAGCGCACACAGGACCCTCTGCTCCTGCGGTCCTGTCTGCACAGATGCCCTCCGAGACGGCCCTGTAAGCCTGACACAGGACTGGTCAGCCGTGTGTCTGTCCACAGCCGTCACCAAAGGCGCTGAGATTGAGGCGGTGTCAGAAGGCCCTCTCCTCTGTTTTCTCCCAGGAGAGGCCGCCGGAGGAAGGGAGCATACTTGGGGGGGGGGGGGGTTCAAGAAGTCCTCTGTGCCCCAGAGGCGTCTGCATCTGAGCATGGGGGGCGATCATGGCTTCTTCCCACTCCAATGGGCCGACCGGTGGAGGCTTTACGCCACACACAAAGTTAGTTTCAAACACTAGTTAATGAATCTATTTTTCATTTTGCATAGAAGCTGGTGATCTAGGACCTACGCTGGATAGTTTTCTATGACTACTTTTTGCACTTGGCTGACTTGGGTTGGTATGAGATGTTCTGTTTAGGTTCCTCAAACACAGATCTGGATGGATCTGTATGCACAACAGAGGCTTTGTGAATTGTAGCTGTTTAAGCTGCCACCTGCAACGTCGGCATCCTATATGGGTGCCGGATCCTGTCCCAGCTGCTGTACTTCCAATCCAGCTCCCTACTAATATGCCTGGGAAAGCAGCGGGAGATGGGCTAACTCCTTGGGCCATGGCACCTGTCAGCACAGGACCACTTGAAGGTCCTGGCTCCTGGCTTCAGCCTAACCCAGTTGTGGCCCTTGGGCCATTTGGGAAGTGAACCAGCAGATGGAAGATCTCTCTCTCTCTCTCTCTCTCTCTCACTCTGGATTTCAAATAAATAAATATAATTTTAAAAATAAATAAAGGGGCATTTATGTGAATAAAGTTACGTGATAGAGAAAAATTTTTTAAATAAACTAGCTTCTGGCATCCATGTCAATATAATTTAATTCTTACTATTCACCTTCTTTTGCTTTTTAATGAATGAAATGATGTCACATCTAAGAGCTAATTCTAATATACTTCCTCTCCCAACTTCTTTCTTGGTTATAAATTTGTTATTTCTTCCCCTGGCGTTCTTATTTCTGTTATACTAATTGTCATCCAAGAAACATTTTAATTTTCAATAACTTGGTTAACCTTAATTTCCTTGATGTTTCTAATGGACTTAGATATGTCAAATACACTTGTTGTCAGCTTCCATAGTTTCGATTAAAAGTCAATCTTGTTGGGGCCAGCAGTGGGGCGTAGCAGGTTAAGCCTCCACCTGTGACTCCAGCATCCCATATGGGTGCCGGTTTGAGTCCTGGCTGCTCTGCTTCTGATCCACCTCCCTGCTATGGCCTGGGAAAGCAGTAGAAGACGGCCCAAGTGCTTGAGTGTCAGCAACTATGTGGGAGACCCAGAGGAAGCTCCTGTCTCCTGGTTTCAGATTGGCCCAGCTCTAGTCGTTGTGGCCTTTTGGGGAGCGAACCAGCAGATGGAAGATTTTCTCTCTCTTTCTCCTTCTCTGTCTCTCCTCCTCTCTCTGTAACTCTTTCAAATAAATAAAAATAAATATTTTTTAAAAAGTCAATCTTGTTCCACACCAAGCAACAACCCTTATGTTCCTACCCACTTCCATCTGCCACAGCTCATGGAGTAGGACTGAGTTTATGGCCCCTGCACTACTCCAACCTTCTAAGGATCTACAAAGCATGACAATGGATTGGGTTAGTTATACTCTTTCATGGGATCTCAATTAGGGAGCACTGAAAGAATGAAGCAACTGTCAGAGAAAACTCACTGGAAAGATTATAAGGAAAGAGACCAGGAGGCGAGTACAGAGGGGAGCGTTTTGCACATGCCGGTCTCGGCAAATCAAAGAAGCAACAACTAGGTGCAAGCCAAAGCTGTGAGATTGTGAGTTACTCGGAATAAAGCTGGAAGACCAAGGCCCCAAGGAGCCAAAGGAGCCCACGTAAAGCAACACAGAGGGAGGGAAGCAGAACATGGGAGCTACGGGAGCCTAGGCGAGTGAGGCTGTCCTGGAGCTGCCGCTCTGCCCGAATGGTTTCCCATTCTGCCTTCAGGTTCCACCTGCAGACACCCTTCCAGCGACGGCCCTTCCTTTTCTTGAGGAAACTGGAGTGAGTCAGTTCTTTGCAATCAGAAGCTTTTTTTCCTAGAGGGTTCAGCACTTAAAACCTTTCTTAAAAAAAAAATGAAACTTGAGTTGTATGGCCTGTCTCTGTTTCAGACGGCCACAGCTGCAGATTCCTGAAAGTCAGACATTTGCCTTCTTAGCCTTTGATTGCCCAGACTTCCTCCAAAGTATCTGTTTTCCCTGTTTCCGAGACAGCAAAAATGTTTCCTCTTTTGCGCTACTTCAATATTGATAGATGGTTCTGCGAGAGGGTCAGGCAGGCCAACATCATCAACACAGGGCAGGCGCTGGGGTGCAGCAGGGTAAGCCGCTGCTTGTGGGACTCCCACATCTCATACTGGAGTGCCAAAGCTCCATTCTTTTTTTTCCTTTTAAAGATTTATTTATTTATTTATTTGAAAGTCAGCTTACACAGAGAGAAGGAGAAGCAGAGAGAGAGAGAGAGGTCTTCCATCGAATGGTTCACTCTCCGATTGGCTGCAACAGCCAGAACTGCGCTGATCCGAAGCCAGGAGCCAGGAGCTTCCTCTGGGTCTCCCACGCGGGTGCAGGAGCCCAAGCACTTGAGCCATCCTCCACTGCTCTCCCAGGCCACAGCAGAGAGCTGCATGGGAAGTGGAGCAGCCGGGAGTAGAGCTGGTGCCCATATGGGATGCTGACACTGCAGGCATTTACCCACTATGCCACAATGCCGGCCCCCAAAGATCCATTGTTGCCTCTGCTTCTGATCCAGCTCCCTAGGAAGCAGCAGATAATTGCCCATCTTCTTGGGTCGCTGCCACTCATATGGGAGACCTGGATGGAGTTCCTGGCTCCTGGCTTTGGCCTGCCTCAACTCTCACTGTTGCACCCATTTGGGGAGTGAACCAGTGGATGGAGGAACTCTCTCTCTTTTTCCCTCTCACTCCCCACCCCTTCAAATAAAAATACAAAAATAAACCTTGAAAAAAAAACATAACCAACTAATTCATCACCTGTGACTCTTTAACATACAAAGTAAATTCTTGGTAAGGGAGTCACAAGGCCCAAGAATGGGCACATGAAAACCAGAAGCATCAGGGCATACGAAAAGGGAGAAACTGGGAGAACACAGAAGACTTTGCTATGAATGGGCAGTGTATTCTTTGCACGAATACCCTTTGAGGGATTCCCTTTTTAAAACCCAGGATGGAAGGTAGCTTTATTACAGGTTTTTCCTGTCTTGCCTTCTGTATTTAGTTAAACTTAACCAATATGCTACACTCCAATGTGAACCACCGACTCACTCAACAGCACTTCTTGATTGCTGCTCAGTTTTACCCTGCCCTAGGCTGAGAGGTGTGAAAACTAAAGGCAGGCCTGGCCTTTGAGCGTGCTGAACCCCTGAGTGGGTCACAGCCTGGGGCGAGGGAGGGGAAGGCAGATGATCCCAGCGCAGTGTGATAAGGCGGCAGGGGCACAAAAGTGTATGCCAGCCCGGGACCTGGTGGAGTGGGGACTGGGTGGTTTGCATCCAGGGGACTTCTAAAAGTAATGCCGAGGCTAAGTCCTGAAGGAGCAGCAGGATCCGGTTTGGAAAAGATGAGGCAGACAGACACTCTGGAAGAGGAAGCATGGGGCCGGCGCTGTGACGTAGCGGGTGAGGCTGCTGCCTGAAGCGCAGGTCATCCCATGTGGGCGCCGGTTCAAGTCCTGGCTGCTCCACTTCCAATCCAGCTCTCTGCTATGGCCTGGGAAAGCAGAAGATGGCCAGAGTACTTGGGCCCCTGAACCTGCATGGGAGACCCGGGAGACGCTCCTGGCTCCTGGCTGCTGACTTTGGATTGGCCCAGCTCCGGCCGCTGCAGCCAACTAGGGAGTAAACCAGCAGATGGAAGACCTTTCTCTCTCTCTTCCTCTCTCTCTCTTTCTCTCTGCCTCTCTTTCTTTCTGTGTGTAACTCTTTCAAATTAATAAATAAATCTTAAAAAAAAAAAAAAAAGGAGGAAGCAGCCTAGGCGCTGACACAGTAGTTAAAGTACTGCATTCCTTAGACTATGGTTGCCTGAGACCCCCAGAGTGCCATGGCCCTCTCTATAGTAAACCACCAATGCGACCATCCCCAGGGCCAGTCTGTCCTTGGGCCTCATTCAAAATGTCCTTTGTCCACAGACCCTCAGCAAAAGTTCTCTCCTCAAACAGATGCTAACTGTATAAGCCATGAGGTAAGAGAAAGTCCAGTAAGTCAGTATTAGACAGGCTGAAGCTACCCCAAGGCCCAAGAGTCTCCCATCTGCACACTGATGGCTCGACTTCCTCCAAACGCTTTCAAAATGGTAGTTTTGAATTTGTGGATGTATTTTTCAGGAAAAGAGGTGATTATGTTTTTTGTGTAATTACTACAGCTCTTTCAAGCTTTCGACTAACGGTATTTTCAGTCTTTAAGTGAAGAACATACAAATACTTTTGATAGCTACTTATGTCATTAAAAATTAGATTGGCGATAAGTTTAAAACAGGCTTTTCTGCTCCATGACAGTGCTTGGCATTCAGCAGGAATAAACATGCTGCACATTTCTATGGGGTACAATCTTAGGTTCTAAAATGCTTGCTGGTCTCACCAACCCTGTTTTCCCATCTTTAAAGTCAATAATACATTTCCCTCATGTATCCATTTTTTAAGTGTTATGAAATTAAGTAAGCTATTGAATGTTAGGAATTTTAAGCAACATCATAATTAAATATAAATGAGTATATGGTCTTCAAACTCCCCTCTCCCAATTAGAAATTAATTATTTCTTATATACTATTTTTTCCAGAGGGAAAAGATTTATCTATTTATTTATTTCATTAAGACCAATGAAAAGAGAGTCATTGGTTCACCATCCAATCAGTCTTGAACTGGTCTCCCTTGTTACAAGTGAGAGGACATTCCTAAAACATGGCAGAAAAATTGCTTCTGGGTGTTCTAAAAATTGCACGGAAAGCTACAATATAACATTTAAAAATGATATCTTCTCAGAGGTTTAACGAGTTTCAAATGGATACTGCTCAGCACCACTCATAGAAATAACACGATTATTAATGAAAACATCATTCACTCTCGGCCTCACCCAGACAGACTGCAGAGCCAGTTTACCACTCACAGCCCAGCAACATATGTGACAAATCCACACACATAATTTATGTGCATATATGGAACCTACCGGCAAGTCTTCAACAATATCCTTCAGGAGTTGTAGATCATACAAACTGTCAATGATGCTGCCATCCCCCGCAGCACGGCGTTAAAACACGCAGCGCGGATCGTCAGCACTACTCTCGCTTAAACTGGTCTTTTGCATCCTCAAAACAACGTGTGAGCAGGGTACAAAAAGAAACAGCACGGTCTCTAGGAGAGAGCGTGCGAGAACAGTGAAGCTAAGAGATGTGCCCAGTGCCCGTCCATTTTAAATGCATCCTTATTATACAGGAAGACGTGCATTCCAAACAGTCTATTCTTTTGAAAATGGTTCTTTAGTCTCTTGCACATGTGCCTGCATGCTGACTGGCAAATTCTCTTAAAATCCAGAAATTAAAATCCCACATTTTCCTATTGTGCCTTTCAGTTCAACGGGTTGACGCAGTTTGCATGCTGGAGATATAGAATGAATCCTATACATCCACGCAACCCACAATATTTCCCCTTTGGTAACCATAGTTCTTGAATTGGGCTTTGTATACGGTGACCAGGGGACGAGACCCATGGAGTATCGGATTCACAGGATCAGAGACACACTGAAAAGCAGAACTGGAAGGAATCTTAAAGGTGACTGATACCAATTCCTCCTCCTCAAAGAGGTCAGCAGGCAAGTGTTTTTGCAGGGTTTGAGATGCTGCCGGGATGCCCGCATCTCATATCAGAGGGCCAGGGTTCGAGTCCCAGCTCTGCTTCTGATCCCAGCTTCCTGCCAAGGTGCATCATGGGAGGCAGCGGTGACGGCTCAGGCACTGGGGTGTCTGCTCCCCGTGGGGGAGACCTGCACTGAGTTGTGGGCTCTTGGGCTTGCCCTGTCCCACTCCTAGCTGTCACAGGCATTTGAGGAATGAAAACAGCAGACAGAAGACCACCCTATCTGTCTCTGTCTTTCTCTCTGTCTCTCTGCCTTTCAAATAAAACAAAAAGAAATTTTAAAAATTAAGAGGTCAAAAGAAACTACTAAAAACAAAACAAAAACCAAGTCCAATGTACTTTGTAGAAAACATGTCCTTATTAAATTAAGATTAGAGGTCTTTCTTTTTTATCAACACTCTGAGTCTTAAAAAAGGGGACCAGGGACTAGCATATGAGCACAGGTTCAAATCCCAGCTGCTCCGATTCCTATCCAGCTCCCTGCTAAAGCTCCTGGAAAAGCAACAGAGGATGATTCAAGTGCTTGGGCCCCTGCCACCAGCATGGGAGACCGGGCTGGAGTTCCAGGCTCCTGGCTCTGACCTGGCCTAGCCCTGGCTATTGCAGCCATTTGGGGAGTAACTCAGCAGATGAAATATCTCTCTCTCTCTCTACCTCTCTCTCTCTCTGCGCATGTCTCCCCAACCATCTCACCTCTCATTTTCTTGTGAGCCCTTGGGTGAGTCACATAGCCTCACTCAAATACAACAGAAAGATAACAACATGACTTAATTCGCAGACTGTTATAAGAGAGAGCTATGCAGCTAGTTGAGAGTGTATTACAATGTGAGGGCTTACAAAGGATGTAGCAAATTTCCATTTTACATCTTAGATTTATGTCTCTTGGTGGGGGGCAGAATACCCACAAAATCTCCTTCAGTAAAACACCGTGTGAATGCGTTGTTTGTAGCTCACCCGTGTGGAGGACGCCCTGCGTGCCGTGTGGGTTAGTTGGACTAAAGCCTCCAGCAGTTTTACTCAGACGCAGTACCCACTGTTTGCACCTTTGCAGCGTCCTCAGAGTCCTGCCGGTATTTCGCTGCTGGCTACATCTTTCCTCCAACTGAATGCTGTTCTTTCACTCTCATCCCTTCTCAGTCTGGATTCCACTCCCAGCGCCAACTGAGACGGCCGCCCCCAGAGGCGGCTTCCCGGGAGTAACACGTTTGAGGGGTGGGGGAGTCTGCCGGAAGGGATCAAAGGCTTGCAAATGAAGTGCATCCCGCTCGGGAGGAGAAGGCCTTGGCCACAGGCGCCAAATGCAGCCCAAGCCAAGTTCCAGTGCAGCTTGTTTGCCACCATGTGGGCCGGGCCCATCACTGCGTAGCCAGGCTGAGTGCATGGGAATGACTCTGATTTTGCGCGTCACACAGCTTACCCACACAACGTGTGTGGGTTCCCAAAGTATAGGCGCCACATCTATGATTTATGTGTGGGTGGGCATGTCTGTCTCCTTTTTAAATTATTAAATTAATCTTTGAAAAAAGATGGATTGACATCACTCCTCTCAGTGCTAAGGAAAGACACAACGTAGAGACCGATGGCAAATGTGCCTCTACGGAAGTGAATGGCATTTCAGAGAAGGAAGACCGGAAACAAGGCAGAGAGGTGAGGGTGGGAAAGGCGGTCCTACCTCTGCTATCACCAAACCAGTAAAAGATGCTAATGACTCAACCAAAGAGGGATCTGTTGGAGAGGTTTTGAAAAAACTTCCCCTTACATAAATAGATGGGCGGCCTTGTTCTTTCGAGCTACTTATTGTACTTGGACTTGGAAGAGGACAGTGATACTGGTGGAGTTTCCAGCAGCTATGCGCTTAGTATCAGCCAGAGGAACTCTGGAATGAGTAAAGTGAGACAAGAGCCTCAGTAACCAGTCTCCTCCAGCGCCTATTAGAGTTTAACAGTGCGCAGAGGCTACAGCTAACACGAATTACCCAGATAATGACTGCTCCATAGCCAGCTCACAACAAGTGTGAAGTTACTTAATAGTACAAGTGTAAAGGGTAAGCAGATGTTATTTGTGTGTCTGCCGCGCTGTGTGCTGAGCGGAGAGGAGTTTCCTGCTGTGTGTGCGATAGCTGGGTTGTGCGTGTGATAGCTGGGTTGTGCGTGAGCAGGACCACCACCAGGAGAACGGGGCTTGGCCAGGGCAGGGGACTCAGCCACGAGAGAAAGGGACAGTGACTTCCTGTGATCGACAGCTTGTACAACTCTATGCCTAGCACTGTGATATATGTTAGCAAGATAGCAACTGCTGATTTGTGGAACTCTGTGGCTCATGTTGACCATCCTCTCAAAACTAGAAGAGCCCTGTGGCCCTGGGCACATCTGCCTTGCTCTTCCCCACCCCTCGGAAGCACTTCTACAATATGAGTTGGATGCACACATGGACACAAGAATGAATTCACGCTGTGACCCCTGTTTGTGCCACGCTGCGGCATGAGCAGCGCAGAGGGTGCTGCTGGAACGCAGCACAGCTAGCGGAACCGCCAAGGGTGGCTGTCTCTGCTGGCCAAGAGTGGGCGTGCGTAAGGGCGAGCGCGGGGGTGAGGGGAGGACACTCTGCGCCCCAGGGGACGGTCTAGATGCCACACTCCAGCTTCCTGGAACCCCTTCCAATCCTTACTCCTCTTTCTTGGGCCTTAGCGCCCTCACCTACAGCATGATGGGTAACCTTTCTTCCCGCTGCGGTTCTGAAAATCTAACATTTCAGGCAGATTATCTGGACCCTGAAATCTTGCCAGAGCCAGATCGCGGGAAGATCTGCTGCCTACAACAGAGAAAGCAGCTGAACGTTAAGATATAAAGTACAGCTCTATTCTAAGAAAACATCAAATCTGGGCTTTGGGAGGGCCTTCTTTGCCAGAGTCAGGCCAATGAATTTCTTTCCTTGATCCTTTCCCACACCCTAACGTCAGGTTTCCAGGCCTCTGTGGGAAGAACATAAATGTGTTCACCCAGGGCTGGCCTTTTGCTTCAACCTCTCCTATCACAGGGAGCCAGGGAGTCCATCTGATAAACACTTGCAGTTACAATGAAAGGAGGCACAGCCTCCGAGACTTTTACAGAATTTTTTTTTCTTGGACAAGTAGCAGAGTCACAGAAAACCTAGAATTAGGAAAGAAAGCAAAATTCCCCCAAGAGAATTCAGACAGAGACAGGTACAGCTGAGAGGCGTGAAACAATCAGTGTGCAAGAACAGAAGAAAGGACATCTACAGTTCAAGAAAATAAGCAGACAGTCCTTGCTTTGAAAAAGAAAATTGTTGGAGATGAATATTAAGTCCCATCTTAGCCTTCTATTCCCATCTCTCAAGATGTCACTTTAAAACACAAAAGGTTTTATCCACACAAAACCACCAGCGAGTAAAGTCTTCACATTCTTACCCTCACACACACACCCTGTAAGATATTTACTCTCTGATAAACAGCAATTGTAAATAAATCTCTTTTAATCTCGCGAAGCCACAATAAAAATCTTTAACCTCCAAGGTAGAGTTTACAGCTGTGTGTGGTTGCCCTGCCAGCACCATACAACACAAGGGCTGGGGTAAACTACTCTCCAGAAGGCACATTCTGCCTCCCAAGCATCTCACGATGACCTTCTTTTTACAAAAAGATGTACTAGGGAGGAGGAGAGGGGAAAACCCGACCCCTCCCACCCCATTCTCCGTCCAAATCGGCCAATAAATCTAACGAAAAGATACAAGAGAACAGGACAGAAGCCAACAGGTGGGAAAAGGCTTTTTGTTTCTTTAGAAATGCTCATCACTTGATCTGTGCTCCCGGCTCTCCTCGACTCAGGGCGTCTTTAATGCCGGTTTATTACCGCGAGGATGATGATCGAGAATAATGATCACACTTCTACTTGGTGATTCCACAGCCTCTCTAGCTTGAGGATTTCTCCACGCGTGTTAGCCACAGCGCTCAGCTCTGGTCGCTAGATCCCAGGGAGACGTGCAACGGCATCCCCAGTCAGCTCTCGGACGGGTTCCCGGACGGGGAAACTGAGGCAGGGGCACCCCACAACTCCGTGACAGTGCCTCCGAGCGCAGGAATCCCCGAGGCGGGGAAAGTTTCTGCCTCGTCTCGCGGCAGAGTTCTCTGGCTCTCCCTGCTCGCCGGCCATGCCGCTGCGCCCCCGCCGAGTCTGGGCTCGGGTGACAGGGCTCGGGCTGGAGCTGCCCTCGGCGGGGGGCGAGCCCACGCGCCCACAGACCCACGGGCACACTCGCTCGCACACACAAAGCTCGGCGCAGTCCCTGCGGCCGCTCGCTCGGCAGAGCCCCCGCAGCCCTGGCTCGGCCCGAGAATGCCCCGCTCGCCCGCGGCTCGCCGGGCCTCCAGCGAACCGCGGCTCTGCCCTTCTCTCCCTCTCTTCCACGCTGCTCGCTCGCGCGCGCTCGCTCTCTCTCTCCCTCCCTCCCACCCTCCACCCCCACACCCTCCTCCCACCCCTCTCCATCCACCCCTTCTCCCCCACCAACCCAGAGGCACACAATCGTGTTCCTGGGGTTCCCTCGAAAGAGGGGCCACCCCAGCCCCGAGCGCCTAGAAAGACTCCCAGGGCCGGTGCAGGAGCTGCAACCGCAGGACCCCAGCGCGCCTCCTGAGCAGCGCAGGAATGAGACCCCCACTTCCAGGCACCGGCGAACGAGCCTGCCGCCGAAGGAGGAATTGTTAGGGCGCTTACCTTTTTTATGAGGAGAAATTCTGGAGAATCATTTCAGAAACTGAGGGGGGAAAGTGAATGAAGACAAAAAAGACCCTTTGCCTGCAATCCCTGGCCTCCTGGTATCAAGACACCAGGACAACATCAAAGCAACTTAGGGGGAACACTTTAGGGGCCTATTGTCTGCTCTGGTCTGATCTGTTTTTCTTCTGCCTCCCCCTCTTGCTGCGGTGACACTTGGTACGGCCCAGGCATTCATGCCAAGTAGCTTTCACACATGGAAGCTTGTCTCAAGCAATTGCTGACAAGCCACAAACAAGACATTCTCCCTCCCTTCTCCGCGCCCCCCCACTCCCCCCTCCACCTTTTCCTCCTCCTCTCTTGTCTCCCCTCCTCCTTTCTTCTGAATGCAAACTAAAACTCTCCAGTGACAGGCAGGCTTGCAGGCTTGGCCTAGCTGCGCAGGCAGACACACACCACACACACACACACACACACACTCACTCACTCACACGCCAGCAGCTCAGCTAGTTGCTGCTGCACTGGTGGAGTTCAGAGACAGGAAAAGCCCAGCCTGAGTTGGGGGCAGGGAGAGAAAGAGAGAGGGAGTGGAGAGCTGTCCTAGTAAAATGGCAGCGGAGAGGTGAACCCTTTGGAACACAGCAGTGGCCACACACGTGTGCGCACGGACAGACAGACAGACAGACTCGGAGGCCGTCTGAGCTCCAGCGAGAGTGAGACGGAGGACGCGACAAAGGGGAAAGCCAGGTCCCATCAGCCTGAGACTGGCGGAGAGTGGAGGTCCGCGTGGTGGTGGGTGGACCCAGCACTGGGCTGCCCGTGGGATGGTCAGCTGGATTGTCATCTCCTTCCTTGTTCCCTAAGGCTCTGGGCTTCCTTCACTGCACAATGAAGCATAGGCCAGGCTACTAGTTAAAAGAAGCCATGAAATGTGCAAGTAAACTGAACTGTAGGTTCAACTTGTACCCAGGATATTTTTCAGTGCAGCATTTTTTTTTTTTAAACGCAAACCCTAGAGAGCAGTAGCAAGGAGAATAGTAACAAGTAGTGTAAACTATGAGAGCTGTGAAGTGTGATGCTGAAGTTACTGATTGCCAGCCGGCAGGAATTTATGGAGGGGTGGGCATGCGAGTTACAGGGGGGGAGGGGGAGTCTGTGAGCTGTTCTCCAGGAATGGAGGGGGGGTTGAGGTAGGATAATGAATATGGCAAGAAGCAAGCAGGAATTTGATTGGTGTGGAGCGAGGAGGGTGGGAGGTTGGAAAAGGTGGGAGAGAGAGAGAGAGAGAAAGAGAGAGGGGGAGAGAGAAGCAACACTGCATCAAAAAAAGAAGAAATATGGACGGCCAGGCGTGGAAACATGTGGAGTAAGTGGAATGGCAGAGGAAGGCCCAGAATCTGTGCATATCTGCAGATGGCATGAGCTCAGGAGGCCAACTGAGATCAGGAGGAAGAATGACAGGGGACTGCAAGATATTCGGATCTTTGTCGTGTGTGGTGTCAGAGCGAGCCAGGTCTCCTCTGCCTGGGCCCCGAGTTACCCCTGTGCTCCAGGGTCTGAACAGAATCGCAGCTCCTGACTGGTTCTAAACCAGATTTGGCTTTTTGCACGAAGCTTGCTTCTCCCCTGTTCCTCTACAAAACAGAAATGAGGTGAACACACTCATGCCTTCCTAGGCATGCGGTAAAGAAAAAAACTATGGTTCTTTTTATACTTCCTAATAGCCAAATGGCCTGCTGTTCCCGAAAACTCATCTCATCCTTGTTCCTGTTACTCTTGTCTTGGTTGACTTCCCCATTGTCACTGATCCCTAGATCAGTCTGTGCCCCATTGCCATGAACGCAGTGGTGATGATGACGGTAATAATTGCTCGGTACCCAGTATTTATGTGCTTCTCTGCATTTGTTCCAAGCCTGAGATGATTTCTAGTAAGAACATCTTCATTTACAGATGATGAACAACAAGGCACAGAGAGGTAGAGTAACTGGTCTGGGGTCACCCAGCACGGCAGAGTGAAGCTGAAAGCAAGATGAGCTCTGTGTGGTCCTGCCCTGAGCAGCCCAGGTTCCCGCGGCTCCCCAGGCCCAGTGGACTGAGGCCACCATTTGCCCGCCAGGGCTGGTTTGGATCCTGCCCCTCTGAGCCAGGGGAACTTCTGACCTCCCTTACCAGACTCCTGACTCACCCCCCACTGCTAAGAGGTGGTGACTCACTGTGCACAATGAGGCCTCCTGGGCAAAAATTGCACAAGGGGTCACTTTAACCTTTCATGACGATCTGCAGATTGCCAGGCAATGGAGAAAGGCAGCCAGGGCCAGGGCAGCTTCCCTTCCTTAAATACAAATGTGTACGCTACCAATAACAAAAGGGTTGCAAGCATCCACACAATGTTGATGATAATGACCGTGACAGCAGCTAACATGTGGTAAGCACCTGCATACCTGAAACAACCCTATAGGTAGAAACGATTATTGCTTCTGTTGGATGAAGACAAAGCACAGAGGTTAGGGAATGTGCCAGTGTCACTCACCTTGGAAGTGGTGCCTGCGATATGGCCCCCGGGAATCTGCCTTTTTGGAGAGAGACTGTGATAGCCACTGCTAGGCTATCCTCTTAAGAAGAGCGGTTCCTGCTCAATGAGAGGAAGCAGAGGGAAGCCATGATGGTCCTGTGTCTTCACACGTGTTGTTAAACCTCATGCCATCTCCCAGCCTGTGTCAGTGTCCCCGCCCAGCCCTAATCCCCCAGTTCTTCCACGGACCTCCACATGGCACACAGACAACACAGAGCCCCCCGGTCAGAACACACCCGTGGGGATCCCAGCTCCCACTGCCAATGCCTCCATCACCGGTGGCTTCCACCTGCCGACTCCACGGAGTCAAAGGAGAACCCAAGTGGGCGGGTGAACAAGGCCAATGTCCCAGTGCTTCTGTTTGTTTTACAAGACTTCTGAATGCTAACTATGGAGGTGTAGAGAATGTTCTAGATTACTGGGCAGAAGTCTTGGATTCTGGTGCTGGTTCCTGCACTCACCAGGCGGTGAACCTGGGCCTGGCTCTCTGAGCCTTGTTTCCTCAGCTGTAAGATGAGCCCATGACCTTCCCCAGGCTAAAGCCCATTCCAGCTCTGAAACGTTATCATTCCAGTGGTTGTCTGGTTGACGAGATTAGATGCCCAGGGAGAGGGCTGGGGCTGGAATTGTGGTATAGTGGGCCAAGCCTCCGCCTGCAGTGTTGGCATCCCGGATGGACACCAGCTCATGTCCCGGCTGCTCCTCTTCCAATCCAGCTCAAGTTCCTGGGCCTCTGCACCCACATGGGAAACACAGAAGACTCCAGCTGTTGGGGCCATTTGGGGAGTGAACCAGTGGATAGAAGACAGACTCTGTCTCTCTCTGTAACTCTGCCTCTCAAATAAATAAATAAATCTTCAAAATAAGAAAGAAGAAGCCAAGGGAGCTGAGATGTGTGTTTGAGCCCAGGGGTGCTGGAGAAGGGAGAGGGGGAAAGCCCCTCGCTGACTGCCCTGTGCGTGAGGCAGCGCGTCTTCCGGCCTGACTCCTCCATTAGGGCCGTTTTCCGCTTTACTTTGTTCCACTGCGAGAGTTTCCACCAATTACAAAATCTCTCACATTGTTAACCTTTCAAAACTGCAAACACCTCTAGAGGGGGTAAGGAAAAAGCAACCTTTCATACTTTAGTGTGAATTATTTCATTAGCCTATCCGGTCAACACAACGTTTATAGCAAATAGCTGTTTAGACTAGAGGGTCCCAAGAAAAGAATGCGGGAGGCAGGAAGATGGTCAGAGTGTAGACGAACTCTGGTGTAAGGCGGGCCTAGCTTCCGGGGTTGCTCAGAGAAGTAGAAAGATGAAGGAGTCCAGGATATGAGAAAAGCTATGAGGAGAGGCGAGGTGAAAGGCCAAAACTTCCACACTCAGGGAGAAGCCTAGAGTCAAAGCAGGAGGCAGGCCCTTGCTTCCTCTCCTCCACACTCCCCTTACTCCTTTCCCGGCATCCACACAGGCCCAGGGAGGCTTCCTGCGGGATTCCTTACGGGATCGAAGCTCCATTCAACCTGGGGAAAATGCTTCAATTTCCTAACATGCAACTTACAAAATAACCTTAACAAGACACAGGCTGCTCAAAATTCGTCTACCTACCTGTATATATTTAACCACGGAAAAAGAATGTGGGAGTCCAATGAGGCTTCTCTTCCCTCCACGAGTCTAGCAGGTGAATTGTTTGGCATAAAGGAGAGAATCAAGCAGAAAATCAAGAACCAGATTTCAAGTTTTACCAAGATAAAGCAGCAATTTAGATTAGGCAGGAAAGATCAGAACTCACCTAATCTGAGAATAGCTACCTCTTCTAATAATAAGTGAAATGAATTCTAGAAAAAGGTAGCACTCAAGGTGCAGTTGCCGGGTTCTAGAACAAAACGATCCGGATCCCACCATCCGTGCACTTACGCGCTAATGAACTCAGTCCAATCTTCTAACCTTTCTGAGCTACAGTTTCCAATGAACTACCTTGGAAGCGAATCTCTTAAACAGCAAAAATGTCATGCAAATTTTAGCTGGTAAGAGGTAATAGGAATAGCAGCACTAGCTGTGTGCTAGGCATGCTCTGTACACGTTATCTCATTTAATCCTTGCAGCTTACTATTTTAGGAGAGTTGCATTGCAACAACGCAGTATATTGTTGTGTGTGGCTGCTTGTGTCTGGAGCCAGACAGGGCATCGAGTTACAGGCTCTGTGACTTTTGAAGAGTAACGCAACCTTTCTGAGCTGCAGTTTCTTCATTTGTAAAATGAGGATATGAATCCCACCCCAGCATGTGAAAAGGAATCAACGAATGTGAGATGATATGTTTGTACTCATTTCACAGATGGCTTAAGTTGCTTTGCCCAAGGTCATCACACAGTTCATAAATATAAGGGGCTCAGATCTGGTTCTGTTTGACCCAAAGCTGCTGCATTTTGCTGCTTTTTTTTTTTTTTTTAAGATTTATTTATTTGAGAGGAGAGTTACAGACCAAGAGAAGGAGAGAAAGAGAGAAGTCTTCCATCTGCTGGTTCACTGCCCAAATGGCCACAATGGCCAGAGTGGGCCAATCCAAGGCCAGGAACAAGGAACTTCTTCCAGGTCTCCCACATGGTGCAGGGGCCCAAGCTCCCATCCTCTGCTGCTTTCCCAGGCACATTAGCAGGGAGCTGGAATGGAAGTGGAGCACCAGGACTCAAATCGGCACCCATATCGGATGCCGGCGCCACAGGCAGAGGCTTAAGCTACTACGCTACAGTGCCGACCCCTTGCTGAATTTTATATTGTCTATTTTGCCATGAATTTTTCCAGCTCACAGATAATTGAAGGGACATACTAATTGCATCATTGTTTGTTTTGCTTTTATTAGTTTCCCACTTGAACTGTTAGTCTGTAAAACATAAACACTCAAGGAAAATATTTTCTATCCAGGGCATCTTCAAGAAGTGATGTTATTATTTTAAAACACTGTTTGAAAAGACCTCTCAAAGCAATTCACGGTGGAGCTCAGGCATCTCAGATGCATGGATGCAATGGATGTTCCGGGACTTAGAGATGTTTAGTTTAAATTGCATTGTCTTCTCTTCTCAGCTCAGCCTCAGACCAACTGCGGCCAAATCGCCAGGATGGAACGTGTAACTCTAAACAACTCTTAACAACTGCAAACCTTGAGAGATGGGTAGAAAATCGAGGGCAGAAATTTTTGCAGGCAAAAAGTACTCAAGAGATCAGAACTAACTTAGACAATATGTATTAACAGGAGGCTCACCCACCTGAACTCCAAGGGGAGGTGACAGGTAAAAATAGACCATCATTATATCCTCTCCTTCAGAACAAATGAACACAGCCTCCTCATCTTTTTAAAATGACAATAAATCAGAAGAGAAGATTCCCACGTGGGTAGTCTGAGAGGACAACTGTTGTAGAATTGGCCAAGATCTTAACACGCCATGTTTTTAAAGCATGCTTATTTTTTTAATTTTTCCTGTCAACTTTTTGAAAAAATTGTAATTATTGCAAAAGACTCCTCAAATGTTTTTGAAGGAGAAAATTCTATGTGCAACAATACCACTGACATTTTAGAAGGACAAAAGAGCCACTTTGTCCTGTTCCCCCTCCTTTCGAATCAGGATATGGAAGGGAGCTTAAAAAAAAACATGCAAAAGGCCTTAGGAACTGATTGAGCCGAGGCAAGGAAGGCATAGACTGGAACACGGTGCGTCGGCTGCGGGCTGTGTTCGCAACGCCCTTTGCCTGCCATTCGTTTCTATGTGAAGCCTGCAGCTCATCAGAGCAGGAAGAGGCTGCAGAGCCACCAGTGGGAGCAACTGGTTTTGGTAAACAATGAGCCAACTTCTTCCCACGGGAGCAGAACAGAGGCGATGTAATCAACTATGGAGAGAAACTCGCCAGCAGTTCACAGAGGCAGCCAGGAGACACTGCCTCTCCGGACTGACCTTGGCTGCTTCCAGGGGTGTTGACCTTGAGCTTCGCTGGCCTTGGTTCATGGGTAGAGGGACTGAGGTCTGATCTGGGGCACTCAGCTGCTCTCACTGCTGCTTAGACATCAATGTAAGCAGCAGCTACCCAGGCTCCTAGCCACAACTAAGTAATTCTCTGCTCAAACCAGTCTTGAGCTCAGCTTGGGCTGATTCTGAGAGGTGCACAGATGCAAGAATTTCTTGCCAGCCAGGAACCAGAGTTCAAGGTGTTCTGCCGTACAGAGCTAGAAGGAGATAATTGCTATGAAACAATTATAGTTGCCTTCATAGTACATCTGGACCTGAGGTTGTTTGCCCTAAGAAAACCTAAAATGGAAATAATGCAATTATCTGAGCTAAAGACAATTTAATATAAAAAAAGTACTGAAGCCAAGAAAAGGAAATTCATCTTTTGTGCCATGGGAAGTAAGTGTGCCTTTCATAGAGATGAAAGACGCGTGAAAGGCCACATAGAAGGTGTTCTTAATTCAGTTCCGTAAATGTTCGCCGTTACCCGTTGTGTGGAAGACATGGTGCTAGGACTCAGGAGGCCAACATGGTCAGACTTTACTCCTGTTTTAAAGGAGCATGCGGCCCGGACAGTGGGAGAGAGAGACCACATCACAGAGCTTTCAGAAATACCCGAGATCAGCAAGACCATGGGCATTCTGAAGTATCTGCCACCACATTCTGTCCATTCTTGGAAAATAGCCCCGGACTGTGCACCCAGACAAGCGTCTGCCCTGACCCCGTGCAACCAGCTCCCCAGGTCCATCAGGTTCTCTTACCCAGGAATTCCAAGTCAGAAGCCAGTCGCCCTGCATGAGCTCTGGAACTGAGAAGAACGCCGCTGACGACAAAAGAAAAGGTAATGAAATAGACCTGTCACCCAGGAAGATAAAGGCGAGTGCCCACCGGGCCGAGGGAGAGGGGCGCTCTGCCAGAGGCCCCCTGAGTTTCCGTTCCTTAAGACATTCCTGATGGTGAGGAGCCCCGCCCTCCCCACCCCTAGACCCCTAGTTCTAATGCCTTCCGTTCTTGCACCTGATAGAGTTGAGCCAGCAGCGGGCTGGTTCTGGGCACACACACGACAGACGGATGCACAGGAGTTTGAGGCCTCCTGGGATCTAGTGGAGATGTGCGGGAACTAGGACCGAGAAGGCAGTGTCCTAGAGAGGGCTCCAGGAGGGGACAGCTTTCTACTCTTCAGGGAAACAGGAGGAAGGCTTCCGGGAGGAAGTGGCATTTGATCTAAACCTTGAGCTGAGAAGGATTTTAACAGGTTTGGTGGGATAATGCAGCTCAGGAGAAAACAGCGAAGTTATATTAAGATGTTATGACTGGGCTGGTGCTGTGGCGTAGCAGGTAAAGCCATTGCCGGTATCCCATATGGGCGCCGGTTTGAGCCCTGGCAGATCCACTTCCAATCCAGCTCTCTTCTATGGCCTGGGAAAGCACTGGAAATTGGCCCAGACACTTGGGCCCCTGAACTTGCGTGGGAAACCTGGAAGAAGCTCCTGGCTCCTGGCTTTAGATCAGCCTAGCTCTGGCCATTGCAACCATCTGGGAGTGAACCAGTGGATGGAAGACTTCTCTCTCTCTCTTTGCCTCTGGCTCTCTGTAACTCTGCCTTTCAAACAAATAAATGAATCTTAAAAAAAAAAAAAAAAAGATGCTACTGCCACACTTCATTGCTGCTCTAAATTTCTTTCTCTCTCTCTTTTTTTTTTTTAAAGATTGATTTATTTATTTGAAAGGCAGAGTTACAGAGGCAGAGGCAGAGAGAGGTCTTCCACCCACTGCTTAACTCCCCACATGACTGCAATGGACAAAGCTGGGTCGATCTGAAGCCAGGAGCCAGGAGCTTCTTCTGGGTCTCCCACGTGGGTGCAGGTACCCAAGCACTTGAGCCATCTTCTACGGCTTTCTCAGCCCATAGCAGAGAATTGGATCAGAAGTGGAGCAGCTGGGACTCAAACGGGCGCCCATATGGGATGCCAGCACTGCAGGAGGCAGCTTTACCCACTATGTCACAGTGCTGGCCCCACCCCTCTAATTTTGAACCAGGCTGCAGAATGGCGAGCCAGTTTGTGCCTGTGAATGGCAGGCCAAGTCCAGCCTACCACTTGTTTTTGGACACTACAGCCTGCAAGCTAAAAATGGTTTATACATTTTAAAATGATGGTTGGAAAAAATTAAAAGAAGAATAATACTTCATGAATAATACTCAATTAAAATAATTTAAAAATTAAAAGAATAATACTTTTATACAATCTGTAAATTGTATGAAATTAAAATTTCAGTCTATAAAGTTTTATCAGAACACACTCTCATTCATTCACTTGTCCACATTTGCTTAAAAAAAGAAATTTATTTACTGATATGAAAGGCAGAGTTACAGAAAGGGGAGTCGGAGGCAGAGAGAGAGAAAGATTTTCCATCAGCTGGTTCACTCCCCAGATGGTAGCCCTGGCCAGAGCTGGGCTGATCTGAAGCCAGGAGCCAGGAGCTTCTTCCAGGTCTCCCGTGTGGGTACAGGGGCCCAAGCAGTTGGACCATCCTCTCCTGCCTTCCCAGAGACATTAGCAGAGAGCTGGATCAGAAGTGGAGCAGCCAGGACTGGAAGCAGAGCCTGTGTGGGACGTTGGGGTCACAGGCAGCAGTTTTACCTGCAGCACCACAGTGCTGGCCCCGTCCACAGTTACTTTTGCTCTACAAAGACAGGGTTAGGTAGTTGCAGCAGAGATGTGTGGGCCACAAAGCCAAAAGGTTTTGACTTAATCTTCTGTAGAAAAAAAGTTGTTTACGGATGCTCACTATACTTCAGCGTTCTGAGGTTTCCTTTGAGTATCTGGAGTGTGAAGATGGAGCCTTCAGAGAGGGTATGTCAGAGACAAAATGGTTTTTTTTCCTTAAAGCTTTATTTTATTTATTTGAAATACAGAGTTACAGAGAGAGGTAGAGACAGAGAGAGAGGTCTTCCATCCACTGGTTCACTCCCCAAAAGGCTGCTATGGCCAGAGATGGGCCAATTTGAAGCCAAGAGCCAGGATCGTCTTCTGAGTCTCCCTCACTTGGGCCATCTTCTACTGTTTTCCCAGGCCATAGCGGAGAACTGGATTAGAAGTGGAGTAGCCAGGACTCGAACCAGCACTCATATGGTGTACTGGCACTGCACCAGGGCTTTAACTCACTGCACCACAGCACAGGGCCCAGACAAAATGCTGTATCCATATGTAAGACTTTGTAGGGTTGCTTTGAGAATCATAAATAATTTTTGTCAAATGAGCAAAGACATGTAAAATAGTGTATATGTAGGACCCCATAGAACCAAATACCAGTGCAATAAACCATTGATAATGCTACTTTTTTTTTTTTGACAGAGTGGACAGTGAGAGAGAGAGAGAGAGAGAAAGATCTTCCTTTTTCCGTTGGTTCACCTCCCAGTGGCCTCTGTGCGGCTGGCGCACGGTACTGATCCAAAGCCAGGAACAAGGTGTTTCTCCTGGTCTCCCTTGCGGGTGCAGGGCCCAAGCACTTGGACCATCCTCCACTGCACTCCAGGGCCATAGCAGAGAGCTGGACTGGAAGAGGAGCAACCAGGACAGAATCGGGCGCCCCGACCAGGACTAGAACCCGGGGTGCCGGCGCTGCAGGTGGAGGATTAGCCTATTGAGCCAGGGCACCGGCCTGATAATGCTTATTTCTGAGATGTGAGTTATGCGGAATTTTGTTGATGAAGCAACAACAGTATCAGTAATAACCATCTTCTACTGACTGCTAGTAGCTGCAAGCACTGTGCGCAGCGCTTCATATGTACATCGTCTTATTCAAATTTCCCAAGGACCAATGTGGAAGAATCATTACCGTCCTCATTAAATAAATAAGAAAATTGAGGCACGGAAGAGTTCAGTGGCATGTCCAAGGTCACACAGTTAGTGTCTGCAGAGCCAGATGCAAACACAGGCAGCCTGAACCTGTGCTTCCCTTTGTCCCAGCACGCCACACTCGGATTTCAGATGCTACACATTTCTTTTAGGAGGTTTGTTTTCTTTTGTTTTTTTTTAAGACCTATTTTATTTATTTGAAAGACAGAGTTACAGAGAGAGGTAGAGACAGAAAGAGAGGTCTTCCACCCACTGATTCACTCCCCAGATGGCCTCAACGGGCGGAGCTGCGCCAATCCAGAGCCAGGAACTGGGAGCCTCTTCTGGGTCTCCCACATGGGTACAGGGGCCCAAGGACTTGGGACATTTTCTACTGCTATCCCAGAGAGCTGGATCAGAAGAGGAGCAGCTGGGACTAGAACCGGCGCCCATATGGGATGCCAGCGCTTCAGGCCAGGGTGTTAACCCACTATGCCATACCGCTGGCCCCATAGGAGGTTTTTAACATTGAAACACCTTATTTTGTTAAAGGTTATTTATTTATTTACTTTTATTTGAAAAGCAGAAAGAGAGAGAGTCAGAGAGACACAGAGAGAACTTCCATTCAGTGGTTCCCTCCTGAAATGCCCACAATAGATAGAGCTGGGCCAGCTTGAAGCCGGAAGCCAGGAGCTCCACCTGAGTCTCCCACGTGAGTGCATGGGCCCAAGCACTTGGGCCATCTTCCACTGCTTTCCCAGGCCACAGCAGGGAGCCGGATCTGAAGCAGAGCAGCCGCGATTTGAGCCATTTTCCACTACCTCCCAGAGTGTGCATCAGCAGGAAGCTGGATCAGCAGAGGAGCTAGACTTGATCCAGGCACTCTGACATGGAGTGCAGATGTGCTCAGAGGCAGCTTAACCTGCTGCACCACAGCATCTGCCCCATCTGTCACTTTTGTAATCATGCTTTTAATAGCTAACAGATAAAGTACCAAGCACAGTTCCTGACACACATAGTGAAGATGGTGCTAATGAGAAAGAGGAGGAGAGGGAGGGGCTGGGTGATGACCACAGCTCTCGTTATTGTGCTCTTTCTCTGATCCAGGATCTGGTACAATGTCCAGGGGACTTTGCATGCTAATTTATTCATGGAGCAATTGACTAAATGTTGCTATTATAATTCCTAGTATCAGCAGGTCTTTCCCGGATCCCCAGTCCCAGGGACTGTGTGGTGTGAGATGGAGCTGGACAACCCAAGTCTCCAATCTTAGGGTTAGGAAGAAGTTCTGAATAATTTCACCCATTTGTGGCCATCTCAGGTGAATGTAAATGGGTGGACCAGATGCCGAGAGGGGCAGGGTCCTGCACCTGCTCCAGAACTTATTAGCTCTGTGGCCCCGCTCTAGTCCTCACAATGTCACAGTTGGAGGTATTTATCCGTTCTCCCATTCCCACCTGTGTGGCAGGGCAGTAGGTATTTGGGGCCACCAGGAAGGCCCTGCTGCCCCATGGGCAGGCCTCCCATTGGCTGAGAGTCTCTCATGAAATATTCATCTATTTGGGTTCGAACTCTGCAGGGGCGAGGTGACATATTAAGCCACCGACACCATGGCAATTTAATTTCATGGAATCACAAGATGTTAGAGCTGGGAGTCAGCTCAAACCTAAAGCTTCATTATTCCTGCATCTAAACCCACCCTTCCCTTTTTCCTCTACAACGGGAGATGTACCTGCTCCTGTGGAAGCCAGCCTTCCTCCCTGGGCTCTGATGCCACCTCCTTCTCCGAGACCTCCCTGTCTGCCCCACACCATCTCCTCCCCTCCGCTGAATTCTCTCCATCAGTGTTTCTAAGCTCGAGTCCCTCTCACTGTAATGAAATCCCACAAAGGTCTTTTGGAGCCTCCCACTCCTTTGCAACTGCTACCTCGCTTCTCTCCTTCCCAGTCAAACCTCTTCCAAGAGTTTCCTGTCCACTTAGAGGGGCAGATAGGAGGGCTCTGGGGGAACTTGCACAGGCACAGCCTGTGGGGGCTTGGGTGAGCCGAGGGAAGGGAGAGGAAGTGGCACAGGAAGTGGTTGAGCGATGGAAAAGAGGAACGAGATCGCTGTGGGCAAACTGCCTGCTCCGTAATCTTACCTGAAGTCGGTACTAAGTCTTCACTCCAATGAATGAGTTGTATTGGGTTGGGGTCCCTGTTCTGCATGATCTAGCTAGGTGCTGGGGGAGGGGATATAGTCCAGTGCCTACCAACCACTGCCTTTCAATGGTTCCCAGCCTTCAGTGGATACTCAGGGGATCAACGCAGGGCAGGATTTGATCAAAGCTAAATGTTGCTATAGGTTAGTGGTCCCCAGATTGCAAGCATTCACATCATTAGGGACCTTGTTCACAATGTAGATTCCCAGGCACTGGGACCTACTGAGTCAGAAACTCCAGGGGCCCAGTCGTCTGTGTTTTAAAATCCCCTCTGGATGATGCTGATGCATGCTAGAGTTTGAGAACCCATGGCCAAGGCAAGAGGGACCACTGGGGGCTGATTCACAGGGCATTTGACATTGAAACTTGATTCTGGTCAATGAGGTGGAGCAAAGGGCAGGGAGTGGTCCAGATGGGCGAATGTGGAGAGACTGGGCTGGTGAACCAGGAGCAGTAGCCTGGCTGGCGCGGAGGTCCCTGCTGAGGGTGACGGGGACCAGAAAGCCTTGAGTTCCAGCACCACCTGGCTAAACAGAACCCTCTTCCTGTTCTCGCTACAGAGGGGGCCCCACTACCACATCTACAGTTTCTTTCGCTCCTTTACCTTCCCAGGCTCCCCCCACACCGGCCTCTCATCTCCAGAGGTGAGCATCCCTCTCTCCTTTGATCTCTGCACCTCTGATCCAGGTCGGCTTCTGTTTCCCTGCCTTCCCCATCAGCACGTCTCCCTCCCACCCCCTCACTACTGCTGCAGACGAGAAATTAGAAACCACTCCTTTGAAAAACTATTCCTAGAGAGGCGACAGGCATTGAACGAGTTCCTATTCAAAGTGTCAGGGGAGCTACACCTGCCTCTTCAGTTCTGACAGCGTAAGCCAGGGATTCATTCGGCATGAATCAGAGGACGGTTTTGGGAGCCGGCTTTAGGCTGCGCCTCCACGGTGACGGGGACCCTGCCGAAAGCTCAACACGGCGCGCTCGGTGGGAAGTTCCTTCCAAAGCCGGCAGCGATCCTGCGAGCCCGTGTAGCCTCGCTCCCCGGTGGGAAACTCTCTGAAGACAGAGCCTCCCAGCGCACCTTCGGGCTCTGATGCTCACGGCGCCTTGTCTCCAGAGAGGCAGCTCGCAGTGGCAGGGTGTGCGGCGGGTGACAAGTGCGCCAGAGAAGGGATTCTTTCTTACAGGTGTTCAGGAGACCAAAATTCTCTCCCCGAGCGCTTCTAGTCACTCGTCAGACGATCTGGTCTAATGTGTTCCGCTTCTTCTGGCTGCCTTCTCTCTAAAGTGGAGATAGTAAGACCCACTCACAGCCACCGAGTGGCGGAGTGCGAGAGGAAGGCACCGCTTTGCCATTACGTGCTGCTCTCCAGGTTGGTCCCCCACCTCCCCCGCCCTCTCCGCACTCCGTGAGACCTGGCCCAAGGTTGTCAACCGGTTTTCCCTAAATACGATTTCAGTAAACGGCAGGAGAGCTCTTCAACGCTTCCCACCTCCACTTACGGCCCAACATTCCTTCACCCAGCAGTCACCAGGGGGTGTGAGCGACGAGACAGAGAGACAAGTGCCTGTGCATGCTGGGTCCCTGGTCTTCCTCCTGTCTGTCCTGACCAGGAGAGACCTCCAAGTCTTCCCAGGGAGCCTCCAGCAGGCCTGCAGACCTGGCAGGAATGAAGATGTCCCAGAGGTGCCGCCGGCTTAGAGAGTGACAGCAGCCAAAGACCAACTTCCTTCTAGCTGAGCCGGCAGTATAGGGTTTCTGGCTGATTTTACTGCAGTGTCCTTTTCTTTTGGTAACAACTTATCTATATTTTTATTTGAAAGGCACACACACACACACACACACACACACACAGAGGGAGATCTTTGATTGATTCTCCAAATGCCCACAGCTACCAGGGCTGGGCCAGGCGGAAGCCAGGAGCCAGGAAACCCCATCTGTGTTTCCAATGTGGACGGCAGAGACCTAGGGACCTCAGCCGCTGCCTTTCCCGGGGTGTGCACCTGCAGGAAGCTGGAATCGGGAGCAGAGCCAGAACTGGATCTCAGGGACCCTGATCGTGGGCTGGGTGAGTCCCAAGCAACAGTGTCTTAACTTCTGCACCGAATGATCCACGGGGTGGGCGAGGGGTTCAAAATAGCATTCTGTTTTGGTTCTTGGAGATTTCAGTTTGAGCCTTGACATTTAAAGAGCTGTCCCAGGCTGGTGCCATGGCTCACTAGGCTAATCCTCCACCTGCAGCGCTGGCACCCTGGGTTCTAGTCCCAGTCAGGGCACTGGATTCTGTCCCGGTTGCTCCGCTTCCAGTCCAGCTCTCTGCTGTGGCCCAGGAGTGCAGTGGAGGATGCCAAGTGCTTGGGCCCTGCACCCACATGGGAGACCAGGAGAAGCACCTGGCTCCTGGCTTCAGATCAGTGCGGTGCACCGGCTGCAGCAGCCATTGAGGGGTGAACCAACGGCAAAGGAAGACCTTTCACTCTGTCTCTCTGTCTCTCTGTCTCTCTCACTGTCCACTCTGCCTGTCAAAAAAAAAAAAAAAGAGCTGTCCCTGGCCACGTCACTTCCCCAATCCAAGTGCCCAGGTGACGCCTCACAGGCTTCCAACTCAGGTGTATCTGTGTGTCGCCCAGGCTCCCTCTGCTCCTAGCTCACGAGCAGTTGCCCAGTTTCTTCCCCCAGCCCAGACCTGCTCCCACCCCACCACCAAGTCCCACAGCTACCACAACTCATTATCACCTCCCCTCCTTCTCTTCCTACTTCTCACTCTTAACAGCCCCGCAGGAAGGGGAGTTGAGAGCAGCAGAAACCTGGGAGTCACTCGGGTCCTCCCTCCCCCTCCTCCCCACATCTAATCAATTACACGTCTAGCAGTTGTCTACTCACAAAATATTTCTAGATTTTCTCTTTCTCTTTATTATCACCATTCGCACCCCCGCTGCTTTAGTTATGGCCTCATTATTTTTCACTCTGGCTTTGGCTTCTCCCTCTTCCTTCCCTGTGCCCTCCCGGTCTGTACTCTATACTGCAGAGGCAGCACAGTGTAGGGCTTAAGAGTTTGGCCTTTGAGCCAGAAAAATTGGGGCAGGCGCTGTGGCACAGCGGGTTAAAGCCATGGCCTGCAGGGCCGGCATCCTACACGGGCACAAGTTTGAGTCCCAGCTGCTCCTCTTCCAATCCAGCTCTCTGTTATGGCCTGGGATAGCAATGGAAGATGGTCCAAGTTCTTGGGCCCTGCATTCACGTGGGAGACCTGGAGGAATCACCTGGCTCCTGGCTTTGGATCAGTGCAGCTCCTGCTGTTGAGGCTATTTGTTAATGAACCAGCAGATGGAAGACCTCCCTCTCTCTCTCTGCCTCTGCTTCTCTGTAACTCTACCTTTCAAATAAATAAATAAATTTTTAAAAAATAAAAAGAAAACTCTTCTTTCCGCTCCATATGATTTGACTGATCTTGGGCAACTTCATGCATCTCTTTGGAGACAATAAAGATTATTGTGAGGTTCAATGTTTTCATGTCACAGTCAGGGTGAGGGGAGGGTGAGTGCTTGGCACAGCAGTTAAGATCCCACTTGGGGGGTCAGCGCTGTGGCACAGTGGGTTAAAGCCCCAGCCTGCAGTGCCGGCATCCCATATGGGTGCTGGTTTAGTCCTGGCTGCTCCACTTCCGGTCCAGCTCTCTGCTATGGCCTGGGAAAGCAGTAGAAGATGGTCCAAGTCCTCGGGCCCCTGCACCCAGGTGGGAGACCAGGAAGAAGATCTTGGCTGCTGGCTTCAGATCAGCCTAGCTCTGGCCCCTGCAGCCAACTGGGGAGTGAACCAGCGAATGGAAGACCTCTCTCTCTCTCTCTGCCTCTCCTTCTCTCTCTGTTTAACTCTGACTTTCAAATAAATAAACAAATCTTAATGCTCATCCTGGCAGGTGTCCAGGTTCCTGCCAACCACTTGAGAGACCAGGTTTGAGTTCCTCAGCTCTCAGCGCTGGTCTGGCCCAACCGCGGTTATTGCCAGTATTTGGGAAGTGAATCAGCAAATCTCTGTCCGTCGCTTTCTCTGTGCCTTTCAAATTAAACAAATAAGTGAATAAACACATTTTACAAAATAGAAACCAAGCGTGCTTTAATACTGTAAGTAATGTAAGAGTTTGCAATCATCTTTCTAAAAGGCGGGTACGTCTATCATTTCCCAGGGACCGGCTCACTGATTGCCCAGTCCTCTGAGCAAAGCCCAGATTCCATAGAATGTTCCCCAGGTGCCTTTCCCACCTGATCTCCTCCTGTTTAACGACCTGCTTTTCCCTCACTCTCCATCTGCCCTCACACACTGCCCCACAGCGCGCTTCCCCAAGAGCCTTCGCTCTTGCTGTCCCCCGTGCCTGCCGCACCCCAGGCCCCCTCGCATCCACTGGGCCCCCAGCTCGTTACCAGGAGAGATACCCTTGCATGTGCCACTACTCGAAGGATCAATGTCATTCATCTTTCAGGCACTAATAGATATTTAGAAAAAATGTTCAATGCGTTGATGAATCAAAACAAAAGCCATGTTCACCCCTGCTTCTGTGAGGTTTCTCCCAGTGTCTTCCTGCTTGGGACACCATTCCCTGGCTTCATCTGTTGAGGTTACGCCCACCCAGCCTTCAAGTTGCACTGTCCTCAGACAGCCGCCCTGGATGGCTCAGCTGGGTAACTGCGATCCTGTTCCCCGCAAGCCAGCTCCCTGGCCTCTTCAAGTGCGATCGTGCTCATGCAAAGTAACAGCTCCGTGCCTGGAGGAAGGGACACAAGTTCCTGGGCTCCCTGTCCCTGTGGCCTTCCGTGCACTGGGTGCTCCGTGTCTATCAACCGATGAATCAGAAAAGGAACGTGTGCAGGGATGAACAAATGAAGTGATCGCTCCCTGGTCTTAACTTATTGGTGCACTTACCTGTTTTACGCACTTTGGGATTTAACCATCCGTGATCTTGGTTTATTGCCTAATGTGTTCTCTCTGCAAGAGACTGTCAGCCTGAGAGCGAGGGCTGCCTTTTTCTTTTTCCCACAACCCCGATGACAGTGCTGTAAAAAATAGCAGACGTTTTATAAACACTTCTTGAGGGATTGAACCCTGCCTAGGAATGAAGTAACACACAGTGCAGAAGAGGAAATTGGCCTGGTGTATTACAACCAGTTCCACCGGGGCTGTGTGCTTCTTCACGTCACTGTTCTCCTGCTCAGCTCTTGTTCAAGTCTGCGTCTCTAGCCTGCGGCTAAACATTACAACCAGCTCGGTTCCCACTACTCTCATTCTAGTCAATGCCAATAGCAATTGTCCCGGGGATCCCTCCTCGTGAACGCCTGCCATTGCCTGCTCCTGTTCCACCTCCATCTCAAGGAGGAAACCTTGACTCCTCCAGCAACCTGCAGACCTGGTGAGAGCAGAACAGCTCCTTACAATGACAGCAAGAGCGACCCCAACACCAGCCAGCATTTAGTGAGCGCTTGCGACCCAGCAGCCGCGGAGCTAACTGCTTCAGAAGATTATTAGAAATATTTAACAATGCCTGACTGCATTGTATTGTGACAGAGCTGAGGACTTTGCTGGACTTTGTCAACTAACCCTTGACCAATAACGATAGCTAACAAATATACAGCCAGGCACTCTCTGTTTTATGCATTTTACATTCACCAGCTTGTTTTAGGCCTCACCACAACATGGCTTTTTTTTTTAATGAACTTGTTTATTATTTATTTTCATTTTATTTGAAAGGCACAGAGGGGCCAGCGCTGTAGTTTAGCAGGTTAAGCATCCGCTTGTGGCACTGGCATCCCACATGAGTGCTGATTTGAGTCCCCGCTGCTCCATTTCCAATCCAGCCCTCTGTATGGCCTGGGAAAGCAGTGGAAGATGGCCTAAGTCCTTGGGCCCCTGCACCCATGTGGGAGACCCAGAAGAAGCTCCTGGCTCCTGGCTCCTGGCTTCGGATCAGCCCAGCTCCAGATGTTGTGGCCATTTGGGGAGTGAACCAGCAAATGGAAGACCTCTCTCTCTCTCTGTCTCTCCCTCTCTCTGTTTGTAACTCTGCCTCTCAAGTAAATAAGTAAATATTAAAAAAAAAAAAAAAAAAAGCAGAGACAGACAGAAATCTTCTATCTGTTGGTTCACTAGGCAAATATGCACAACAGCCTCGAACCTGGAGCCTGTAACTCAATCCGGGTCTTCCCCTGTGACTGGCAGAGATCCAAATAATTGAGCCATCTCCTGCTACCTCCCAGGGTGCACACCAGCAGGAATCTAGAACAGAGCAGAGTCAGAACTTGAACCTAGGCACTCTGATATGGGATGTGGGTGTGTCCCATGCAGTGGTTTAACCACTGTGCCAAATGCCTGCCCCTCATCACACCTTTCTGAGGTAGATGTACTGTTACCATCCCATTCTACAGAATAGGAAACTGAGGTACAGGAAGATATAGAAAGACTCGCCAACCTGCCACACGGACAGTGATGGAAGTAGTTGAGACCAATAGGAGTCTGGTTCTAGTATCTAAGCTCTTCATAGTTTATTGTCTTTGGAGTAGTGATAATGTCATTCCCATTTTTAGATTTATTTATTCTTTCAGCAAATAAGCATGACCAGATGCACTAAGAGGCCCTAGGGATATTACAGTGAATAAGGCAGCAAAGTCCTTGTTCTTTTTTTTTTTTTTAGATTTACTTATTTATTCAAAAGGGAGAGTTTACAGAGAGAGAGAGAGAGAGAGAGAGAGATAGATTCTCCCTGCACCGGCTCATTCCCCAAATGGCTGCAAGGGCCAGAGCTGGGCCCTTCCACAGCCAGAAGCTTCTTCTAGGTCTCCCACGTGGGTAGGGGCCCGAGGACTTGGGCCGTCCTCCTCTGGCCTCCCAGGCACACTTGCAGGGAGTTGGATCGGAAGTGGCGCTATCTGCAGTAGAGCGGCGGGGACTCAAGCCTGCGCCCACATGGCACACCGGCTCGCAGGCAGCAGCCTCACCCACCGCACCACAACACCAGCCCCAAAGTGCTCGTTCTGGGTGACAGCGAGCAGGATTGTTCCACCTGGAAGGAACAGCTCTGGGACCCTCGGGGTTCTCCAAGGCCAAGGCTCTCGAGGCTAAGTCTCATACGGCTGCCTTGAGAGAGTCCCACAGACCAGCCCGGGGAGACCCTGGGGGACAGTGCCGGCCCCGGAGCATGGCCCCTTCCCCCTGCCCTTCCTGCTGTCCTCTGTCTTCTCTCCTCTCCCTCACCACCTGCCTGTGCCCTTGGGTGCCCAGAGGTGGAATTTAGCCTTGCTGAAGAGGCTCAGGGCCCGGCACATGGCGGAGACTCTGGGCACTGATGGATTCCTTCTTACCCGATCCTTACCCTTTTGAACATCACAAGAAAACAAGAAATACTCCTCACGTCTTCACTTTTCCCGACAATCCTCACACCCACCTCCCACCGCACAAGGCCCTCACAGTCTTGGCCAGGGCGAGTTCTGAGCACCCACAGCCCCTCAGGCCATTGCCCCAGCCCCTCCCCAGCCCCATGCCCCTTTCCTGCCATTCCTCGGCACACTCTGGAGTTGTTCTTCAAACTCGTACCCCTCGCCTCCTAGGTCCCCTCCAAGCTCCTATTATCACTCCTTGCTTGAGAGGTGCAAGGTTCAACCCCAGTTCAGAAAGATCAGACCAGGCGGCCTGCTGGCGCTCCTGGGCAAGGCTTCTGCTGAAGACTGTGGGGCTCTGTGGGCTGGCAGCCAGGCTGTCGGAGGCCTGGGCAGGGGCCAGCCTGGGCATGGCCTAGGCTCCTGGCAAGAGCCCAGCTGAGGGCCGAGACTGGGGACTGCATGGCCATGGACGAGAATCGCACGGCTGGCGTTGCGGGCAGACTGCGGTCAGCTTTCATCCTCCCCACGGTCCTGGGCCTGGCAATGCAACAGCCCCTTGCTGTTTCCATGGCTGCCTAGGGAAGGGGGGGTGATGGGGACAGGAGGCCTTGGCTGCCCTGTTCCCAGGGACATGGCCCCTCCCACACAGGTGTGAGCTTCCTCTATGCTCTGGCTCCGGGAAGCTGTCGCACACAGGGAACCATCCACACCCCTCTCCGGGGCCACAGTGCTGACTTCCCACTCCCTCTCAGCCGCCTACTTTCCAAGGATGCAGGGAAAGCAATAAGCTCATTCCTAACCTCAACCCAGCTTCCCTCCAAGAACAGGGCTTGTGTGGCCTCGGGCAGTGATGCTAAGGAGTAGGGCTGGGGGTTTTGGATTCTGCAATGACGGACATAGGGAGAAGGGGAAGCCGCTCCACAACCACTTTCTTCATCTGGTCATCCTATGTGGGCATCTCGAGCCCAGCCGGAGGCTCCGAGGGGTCCTGTGGAATGCTGCCCGGGTCTGGCAGTCTGCAGGATGGAGGAAAGAAGTATTCCTCCTGCAGCTCCTGCTGCCCGGGGCTGGAGCGCTGTCCCTCGGGTGGGAACATGCATACAGTTCCAGGTTTGCCTGCGTCTCAGCGTGGCTGAGCAGCTGCCCACAGGCTGCAGCGGTGGAGAAGCTGGGAGCAGAAGGCTGGAGCTGCCTGATGCACGCGGAGCTGCAGGGCTGTCAGGTTTCATTTGCTCCCAGCCAGTTGCTGCAGCAGCGACTGAAATAGTAAGGTGCACCCAGAGGATGTGGGTGGGGCGCTGGCTTCCCTGGCTAAGCCCCTCCGCCTTCATATGCAGATCCCACCAATCCTGGTAAGCCCAGGTCAGACCTCCTCCAAGAGGCTTTTCCCAAGGACTCTGGCCATCGCCAGCTTTCCCCCTAGAGCCTACTCACTAAGGAGCACCCCTGAGCACCTTGGCTTGATGTGTGTGATGCCCCACAACCGTTTTGCTCCCTGCGTGGTAGCTGAAGGTCAGAGACTTCATGAACCTCACCCCTAGGGCCCCGCAGGGCAACAGATGCATGACAGGCCTGCCAGTTGTCATTGACTGAGTTCAATGGTTTAAGAACGCTTAGCAGTAACACTTCTGCAGTTTTCCTTCTCTCCGGGTACCATAGGTTAAGCGCTGGGAACACCAGAGGAGACCTTGGGTGAAGGCTTTCTTTGGGGCTCTGGATTTTAGGGTTGGCTACCAGTGCCATGGTACGTTCCCACTTCTCAAAGTCTTCAAGTTACCTTCTGACGCCTTTAAACAGAAGGCCTCACCATGCCGGGCCAGGCTTGCCCACTGGTCATGTCTGCCACAGCCTGCTCTCACCCCTGCCTGGCTCACCTCCTCCATGAAGACTTCCTGGGCCAGATCCCCTGAATTCAGCCCCACACATTTCAACCCAGCTAACTCCTATGGTTCTCTGTTCTTTCTCCTAGGCAAAAATAAAAGTAACACATTTTTCTTCCCCATATCTCCTAGCACTAGCGATGGATTTGTCCCGCTCCTTCCAAACTCTGCCCATTCCCTGAGATTGGCGATTGGACTCATTGACAAAGTGGCCCATCAGAGGACAGAGGAGCAGCCTGTGTGGCCAAGACGACTCTTGCTGCTATCTAGAGACAATCCTTTGTCTGTTGGGGAGTAAACCCATGACCTTCACCCTATTGGGAGAATGTTTCAGCTGACCCAGACCAGCCTATCATCCACTCCTGGTTTCCTAGACTACAGAAGGGGAGCACTAGACATGAATAGTGGGAGCCATGGGTAGTTCAACTCAACCAAAAGCTAACAAGGGCACGTGGCATGCCAGGCGTTGCGCTGCAAAGCAGGGTGCTGAAAAGATCTTCATGTTTGGCATTAGAAATCCTGGGGCTGAATCACGGTTTTGCCATTTGCTGGCTCAGTGGTCTTAGGTGAGTCACTTGGCTCGCAGATGTCTCCATTTCCTTATGACTAAAAATAGAGCAGTAATTCACTTTTCATTGGTTTTTTTTTTTTTTTTTGAGGCTCAAATGAGATTCTATACATGAAACCACTTTTAAAGAGTTGAGTGTGAAATGTTATTTGTTTTCATGTAAAGATGAAAAAGAATAGGTCTCCGCACTTCAGGCTCTTCACTTTTGGTGGGATTGTGGACTGGATTTCTGGAGAGAAAATTTCCTTTAGGAATAACTCAGGGCCCCAGCCCATGCATTAGGAGGGGACGTTCCTGCGGGAGGACGTCCCACATGGTTCTGTACAGTTCCTCAGTGAGGGAGGAGGTTGATGGTGTTCCCCCACGTGGACAGGTGGCCCCTAACTGCGACAGGCAAGGGCTCCTAAGCCCGGAAAATGCCCGTACACATTGGGAAGATCCGACAGCTATCTCCGAGTAGAGCCCCAAATAAGATGTATGTAGATATTCTGGAGCAAATTGTGTTGGACAAATTATTGAAAAGTCAGATTTGCCAGAGCTGGCATTGTGGCACAGTGGGTTACACTTGTGATTACAGCACCCACATGGAAGTGCCTGCTGGAGTCCCTGCTGCTCGGTTTCCAGTCCAGCTCCCTGCTAACGTGCCTGGGAAAGCAGCGGCAGGTGATGGCCCAAGTGCTTGGACTTTTATCTCCGATGTGGGAGACCTGGATGGAGTTCCTGGCTCCTGACTCAGCCCCAGCTGTTGCAGGCATTTGGGGAGTGAATTGGTAATTGGAAGATTATACTCTTTCTCTCCCTTTCTCTGTCTATCCCTCCATCTCCATCTCTACATTCTTTCAAATAAATTAATTAATCTTTGAAGAACAGATTTGTCCATAATTGACATTTTCTTCCTATAAACCCCACTTGTTTTGAGAAGATGTGTACATTCTGATTGGGGGCCATTCAGACCTTGAGCTACTAATTATAGAAATTTTAATGCCCATATTTGTCTAGTACTTAACGAAACACACAAGATGATTATTCAAATATGAAAACTCTATAAAGTGGTTAAAGTTTGGGGGGGCTGAAAAAAATCGAGGAACTGTAAACAAATCAAGATCGAGAAGATATTCACTCCAGGAGGAAAATCATTAAGCTGGGGATAGATGAGACATAGAGAATGAAAGACACAATTACGTCACTGCTCCTTTGACATTTATTATAATGTGGTCGGATATGTTCTAGCTCCTGGGATGTGGAGTGGACTCCTGGGGCCTGTTGCTGTACCCATCCCCCCGCTGCTAAGGGCTCACAGCTGCATCCTTCTCTGAAGTCTGCAGTGAGGCCCGAGGGGTTATGCCCCCCCATCCTACCCCACCACACACACACACACACACACACACACACACAGTCTGGGGGCAGCCACAGCCAGCAGCTGAGTGCCGGGGATAAGCACAGAAAGCTCTGTTCTCTTCCTTCAAGCGGGACAACTCTGGTATCATTCTGGCTCCAGAGCTCCCCCTAGGATCAGTCTGGGCCTAGACCCACAGCTAGGGTGATCTCCAGGCCCCATCCTACTTCTTTACTGCTGGGCTTCATCGGGTAGTGCTGTCTCGGTAAGTCACTCCAGGGTCTGCTTCTTAGAACCCACCTTGCGATGCAGGGCTACACTGAAGAAGGCTGAGATCCCGTGCTGGGGGAGGATACAGACACGCAGGGGTGCCCACAGCGACAGGAACGGAGACAGCCTGGGAAAGCGCGCAGTGCCCTGGGAGGAGGCGGTCTCAGCCCGCTGCTCCGAGTAGGGAGTTTCTGAGCTGAGAACCAAGGCGTGGCTGGGAGCTGGCTGGGGGAAGACAAAGGGCAGCGGAGTTTCTGGCAAAGGGGGAAGCTCGGAAGGTCCCAAGCTGTGGAAGGGAGGCACTGGCAGGTAGACCCTCCAATTGCACACGGCTCGGGAGACTGAAGCTGAGGCGGACTAGGGCAAGAAGAGAGACCGAGAGGTAAATGCGGCCCAGACTGGGAAGGGTCTCGTGAGCTATTAATACACCGTATTTCCCGGGCAAAAAGGGACAATGGAAGCAGGGATTTAACCAATGAAAGCAACAACCACAACAACCTTGGGCTGTGGCCCGGAAGAAGGACTTCCAAGGGCAAGGACACGGTTGGAGTCTCCGTTGCAGTGTAATGGCTCAGGATTAGCACGCGGACATCACACACGTGGTGGTTCAGTCACAGCTCCAACACCAGCAGCGTGGGCAAGTCATCGTCTGCATTCTAATTGCCTCAACCGTAAAATGGGGCTACTGGCAGTACTCCCGACATACAGCCAAACAGCTGTGAGTCTGACAGGCCGGTGCCGCGGCTCACTTGGTTAATCCTCCACCTGCAGCGCCGGCATCGCATATGGGCGCCAGGTTCTAGTCCCGGTTGCTCCTCTTCCAGTCCAGCTCTCTGCTGTGGCCCGGGAGTGCAGTGGAGGATGGCCCAAGTGCTTGGGCCCCTGCACCCGCATGGGAGACCAGGGAGAGGCACCTGGCTCCTGGCTTCAGATCAGTGCAGTGCCGGCTGTAGCAGCCATTTTTGGGGAGTGAACCAATGGAAGGAAGACCTGTCTCTCTCTCTCACTGTCTAACTGACTGTCCAAAAAAAAAAAAAAAAAAAAAAGGCTGACGCATCTGATGTATGAGGAAGGCTTCATGGATTTATTTATTTTTCACAACACTTGGGACCCTGGAAGCACCACCAAAATGATGCCATTTTCCATGTGACCTTTTTTTTTTTTTTTAAGATTTTTTTATTTATTTATTTGAGTGGCAGATTTATAGACAGAGATAGGGATCCTCCATCTGTTGGTTTACTCCCCAAATGGCTGCAATGGCCGGAGCTGGATCTATCCAAAGCCAGGAGCCAGGAGCTTCGTCCAGGGCTCCCACACAGATGCAGGGGCCCAAGGCCTTGGGCCATCTTCTCCACTGCTTTCCCAGGCTGTTAGCAGGGAACTGGATTGGAAGTGAAACAGTCAGGACTCAAACTGATGCCCATATGGGATGCTGGTGACACAGTGCCAGCCCTCTATGTGGTCTTGATATGGGATAAGGCAAGTAGCTAGATTAGGGCCACAAGCTGGTAGCCACAGCTTCCCTGCCCCATGAAATACTATTTGCCCATCTGTCACTCAAATGACCCCTTCCCCAAGGATGTACTTCCCCTGACCTAGGGGTAGTACCATGTAACCCCTCCCCTTTCCAAGCTTCCCGTGGACTCAGAAAAGATAGGTTACTAAACTCAATCTCTCTCTCCCCTTCCCCCTCCCTCTCGCTCCTGTCTTCTCCCTTTCTGGCCACTCCCACTCCACTCCTGAGCATGGCCCTGGGTGTGTCTGACTTCCCCACCTTTGCATGAACTTTAACATTTTGTGAGTCAAACCTGTGCCTGACCTCAGAGCGCTTCTCTAGGTGAGGGACAGGAGCCTGCAATAGGGATTTTTAGACCCCACCTGGCCCACGACAGCCTGAGCTTGGGCAACAGTAGTGGAAATGGAAAGACAGATAGCTCTAAGGGTTTGCGGGAGTGGAATTAAAGGGACATGGAAAGTGGTCGAGTGGGGAAATGAAGCACAGAGAGGAGTCCAGGATTTGGGGCAGCAGAGAGATGGCAGCATCTTCCACGGAGACGGGACTGAAGTTCAGCAGGGAGGGCTGAGGAGGACGTCAGGAAGTGGGGTGCAGGAGAGAGCCCAGGCAGTGCGTACGGGGAGCAGAGCAGAGAGCCGGGCACTGTGTGGGGACCCAGGCCGCAAAGGTGCAAGGAGGTGGCTCCCGCGCTTCGGGAACCCATGGTCTGATGGGGGAGGTGGGTAATCAAAGGGATCGTCAGAATACAGTGGAGATACTTCTAACTGAAGCTGCTCGGTGTGTTGCAGTAAGGACCTGAGGATGGGACAAGGACACTGCAGGTCAGAGCTGAGATTGGAGATAGACCTCAGGGTGGGGATGGCCTGAGGCAGGAAAGGGTGGGGCAGCTCAGAAAGACTTCGAAATACTCCTCACCTGGAGATAAAATGATTGACTGTAATAGCAGAGTGGTAGGAGGCATTCTAGTGCTCTTGGGTCCCAAGTCTCTTGACTGTGCTACCACAGAACCCTCAGAGTTTTGAGGGGCCTCTGGGAGCAGATGCATCCCTTGGAGGGAGAGTTGAGACCCAGCAAACCCTCTGCTAAGCCAGATTGGCCATCTTGTTTTGCAAATCGGGCCTATGGGCAAGCTTTCTTTTAGGGAAAAAAAAAATCCTATTGACTTAAGGTCAAAGTACAAAAAAATCTTAAGTTCGGAGCGGTTAAGTGACTTGCTTAAGACCACACAGCTGTTGAAGGACCGGCTGGCCCTAGGACCTAGATTTCTGACTCTCAGGCCAGCGCCCTATCTTGCCGTGTGTGAGACCTTGTACTTCTAATTTGCCTAGTCCATCTGCATTTGCGTCTTCAGGTTTTTCTGAACTCTAGCAAAAGAGATGTGTGTACTTCCAAATATTATGGGGACAAGGCTCTAACAGAGCAGCAGTTAACATCGTGGACAGCACGTGGGGCTGCCGCAATGCCATGTCCTCTCCTTACAGACTCTGCTAGCGGCAACAGCAGAACCTTCACGCAGGAAGAAGCTCTCACCCTTGCTGGGGCCCCAGCTTGCCCCTGCTGACAGGACCCTCTCCTTGCACTTGGCGATTGGACTCATTGACAAAGTGGCCCATCAGAGGACAGAGGAGCAGCCTGTGTGGCCAAGACGACTGCAGCTGGCTCTTGAAAGCTGTGCCTTGACTTATGCTAAAAGATCATTTTCAAAAAAAGGCGGACTCACGACTTTCCAACAGATTTGCAACGAACACCAGCCAGAGAGTTCAGCTCAGTCAATGAGGGAACGAGGCAGATGTTACAACTGGCTCAAAAGAGAATCCAAATGAACAGGCATGCTTATAGATCAGGACTATTGAAACGAGTGTACAGAAAAGGCAAAACCAGCTGCTTCCACAGAGGGTGTGGGAGTCAGGCGAACCTCTACCAGAAGGGATAGAATTTGCATAACTACACCTGAGAATTATTTTGCAATGCTATCAGTAATGTACAATTTACAGAGTTGTAAAATAGTTCCCACAGAATCCAAATCAGATATTGCTGAGGGGTGTGCTACAGCGCACACGCAGCCTTTCAGAGTTGCACGTTTCCCCCCGTACCTATTAGAAAAGCAAGGGTATCTTCCACAAACGGAACTGGGGATCCCTGGTTCATTCCTCTGTTGTACAAACACATAAAAGCACACAAGTGTATGCATGTGAGTGTGTGTTTGACTACAATTTAAAAAATAAAGTGTCACAGCATAGTCCTTATCTTTACTACACACAGTGCACCATGGTACTCTCTATTCTGGTCTTTTGTTCGTGCTGAAACCCATACAAACTAATTCACAACTTCTTTATTTATTTATTTTGACAGGCAGAGTAGACAGTGAGAGACAGAGAGAAAGGTCTTCCTTCCATTGGTTCACTCCCCAAATGGCTGCTACAGCCGGCGCGCTGCGCCCATCCGAAGCCAGAAGCCAGATGCCTCCTCCTGGTCTCCCATGTGGGTGCAGGGCCCAAGGACTTGAGCCATCCTCCACTGCCTTCCCGGGCCACAGCAGAGAGCTGGACTGGAAGAGGAGCAACCAGGACTAGAACCGGTGCCCCAACCGGGACTAGAGCCTAGAGTTCTGGCGCCTCAGGCAGAGGATTAGCCTAGTGAGCCGAGGCGCTGGCCAAATTCACAACTTCTTAATGGGTTGCTACCTATGAATGGATTAAGTATTCCAGTTTGAAAACAGGGGTGGGGGTTATATCAGTGCTCCTCAAACCAGCTGTTGTGAAGGACCCGTTTTTAAATATTTTACAATTTCTACTTCTTTATATATTGACTTTCATAAAACACAATAAAAATAAATCACCAGATAAGTAAAAAACATTCCCACAGACTTACATTTTAAAGCCTAAGTTTCATTATTAAATCCGGTGGCCATAACCTTGGATGCCCGGCAAGGTCAAATTCCTGTTTCAAAGTCTGCAAACGCTCAGTCTCAGTCTCCATCCACACTGGAGCCGTGCTGGGTTCCAGGGTCCTCGGACCACACTTGGAGTAGCACTGCCCAGGTGACCGCTAATGGCCTCCTGGTGCCAGCAGTACAGGGACTTTCTGTTTTCTAGGACCTCGCACTGCCCCAGGCCACCTCCGGCAGTGGGGACTTACTGAGACACACCTATGGCATTAGGAGAAAGCCATCATGGGAGCAGTAGTGGTCACCCAGTGAGGAGAATGCCATCTGGGCCCTGGAAGGTTCCGACTCAGAGCCGCTCCTTTATCTCTGTAGTCAAGCTCACAAGCGTGGCTGGGCCAGGCTCTCGGGCTGCTGGGCCATGTTCATCGTCCTGCGGCTCCTCCTCGTGATTCTGACTTTTCTTTTTTTAGTGGAGTCTGCCAGCTGAGAGAACCATATTGGCCTACTTATTTATTTATTTGAGAGAGACAGGCAGAGAGTATATGTACTCCTATTCACTGGTTCATTTCGCAAATGCCCACAGTGCTGAGGGCTGGCTGGGGCTAAAGCTAGGAGCCAGGAAATCAGTCGGGGCCTCCCTGGTGAGTAGCAGGAACCCAGTTACCCGCGCCATCACGGCTGCCTCCCAGGATCTCCAGTAGCAGGAAGCTGGAGTCGGGGGTCGGGAACCTGAGCTGGGTGTCCAATCTTGGCATGGACATTATGATTGGCACCTTACCACTAGGCTAACTGCCCACCCCCACCCCACCCCGCTCCCCTATTTAATAACCACTTCTGTTGGGGCTACTTGCCAGAATTCAGACTGGCTGTCTTACATCAGGGTTGACCTCGCCCCAGTCAGAGCTCAGAAAGCAAGCAAGCTCTGGAGGTGCAGAAATGGCCACCCTCCTTCAAGGAACAGACCAAGGCCTCTTTCGTCAGCACAGCAAGCCATGAGGAAGAGGAAGCCTGTGGTCATTCAAGAAGACTTTTAGACAATGTTGGCCCATTCACAAAACATGTTTTAAAATGTACTTGTGTTGTCTAGTTCTGAAAACCAGAGCGACAGCACTCTACACGGGGGCGGCTCTAGCAGCTCGATGCTACTGCCTAGGCGGGCTCTACCGACTTCACCACTGTCCCACCCTGGACCCACATTAGAGGTGCCTGGAAGGCAATCATCTCCAGCTGACGGCTTTCACATTTCTCTGAAGCCAGGAGCCCCTTTGCTTTCATGAAGTATGCTTCTGAAGACATGTACAAGTCTTCAAACAAGTTTATTTGACACCTCTCCCCCCAGTAATGCAAAAAAGTCTAATTTCAAAAGAGCAATGAGAAACTCAGTGGGACATCTAGTAACGAAGGGGTGTGGAATTGGAGACAGTGAGTAGTGGACAATTTTCTCCTCAAAGCTGGGAGAAAGAGAAGCAATGCCCAAAGTCAAACTTAAATCTGAGAAAATTACAACATGATGCATGTCTTGTACTTCATGGGTTGTCCATGAATAGTCACGGCTGTTTACAGCCAATCCTTGAATGCCGGAGTCTGTTCTTACATCTCTGTCCCATATCCTTTCATTTATTTTATTTCATACCAAAATGAACAGGCATATTACTTGATGTGTAGATTTCCTAGGTTTGTCCCCATCTCTCATCTCTAAGATGCAATGTGTATAAAGTGCTTATTACAATGTCGGCAGCACAGTAAGCACTCAATAAATGTTAACTCTGACGTGCGTGTACATTAAACCCATACTATTGAGATTGCTTGAGTTATTTTTTTGTGCATGTGGTTGTATTGATGCCCGCTTGGATGACAGCTATCTTCATTATTCGGTACAATTCCGCCTTCCTCTTGGGCTCGCAGAGGTTTTGCTTTCTGTGCTGGTCTCCTCCACTAGTTCTCAAGCTCAGAGAACGTCCTTTACGGCCTCAGCAGTACCCTGCAGTTATTAGTACCAAAACCTCTCCATGCACGGTGAGCATCCAGCAAAGGCTGCCGCTGGCTGATTGATTTACTACCACCCTCCTCCATCCCATTATAAGCTCTCATCACTGCAAATATCAGAACCTCCTTATCTACGTCTCCCGCCATCCAGAACAGTCTTCCTCGATCTCCCTGCCTCATTGACTCACCATCTCATTTCACCCTTTCTTCCTTCCCCTGGACCTTCTAACTTCGTCTTTCTCCCCTATCATTTTTTAACCAAGCGCACATGCGCACATCCTCCCATTTGCTCCTATACCTTAATTTGGCCCTATACCCATTTCTGTGCTGTCTGCCAGTATAAATGAGACACCTGTTCAAAGAGAAACATAGCAAATGGAAAAGCTCCATGCAGACTTTCATGGACATTGAACGCACACTTTAGATGAGGAGCTGAAGCTACAGGAAGAAGGTTCCCTAGCTCATCTTCTCTAAGAAGCTGTGCTTGGGTGAATGTTTTTACAGGAATTCTCTGAAGATGGAAGCGGGTTGGGGTGGGAGGAAGCCTTGGCCATCTGGATGAGAAAGATTCGGATGCTGAAGCAGATTTCTGGAGATAATGAATTTCACAGTCCTTTGCCCTTACTTCGCTTCCGTCTCAGTCTAGAAACAGACACCTGGGATGAGCTTGTTAAATGGCAGGGCGTAAGCAAAGCATCGCAAGAGGCCAAGCTGACTCCTTTGCAGACTGCCAGCCTTGTAACACGGAGCAGGTAGCTCAAGGAGGGAAGGAGACTCAGGCAGCACCAAGGTTCACGCACATTTATGCACCTGAGGCTTTTGTTTTTAAATCAAGTCTGTCCTAATTACAGGATTTCATTGTATTTTCATACATAACAATAATCCATTTTACCCTGTAAATGATTCATTTACAATTCAATTAAACAGCAAGGAGCAGAAAATGTTAAAATAAACATGTGTTTAAATAAGATACAATATGTATAATTAGACAGAACGCATACCCGTATCTTAGTGTTTGATATTCATGATAATACAAAATAGGTCATTTGAGGCTGTGCCAGTTATCAGGGATTAGATGACCTTTAAGTTCCTGCCAAGCTGGAGAGTCTGTGATTTTGTGATCTGAATGAAAAATGAAAATTTTAGTGCATCATCCAAATGTTTACAAGAATCCAGCTGTTTGATGCCAGGTAGACAAAACACCCAGACGACTGACGGAGGCACTTCATTTTCCTCCAGATGTTTTCGCGTTGTGTTGATTTAGCTTGATGTGAAGCAAAGTTAAGTCACTTACTCAAGATTTGTGGCAAAATCTTCTAAATACACTGGCAATAAAATTGCTTAGAGGTTTGCCACTTTGCTGTGGGTAGCACAAATGTTAGGCTCCTGCCCTGTGATAACTTCTGAATCCACGACACAAACGTGGTCAGCTTGGTTCTGCCCATTCTCCAGCTCCGTGGCCCCCTCACCGTCTCCCCACCCTCAAATGTCTGTGTTAACCTGAGCTCTGACCCATGACAAAGTGGACTCCTCCATCACTTCGCTGTGCTTTGTGGCCTTTGTCTTTGAAGTGCTTCTGTCCCCAGCGCTCACTATGGCTCTGGGATGTCACTATCCAGGCCAAGGGCTGGCCGGAGCGGAGTTTCTGATCATCCAAAAAGTTGATTGCAGTTCGGGCCATCACAGCCACCATTCATCCTCCCATTATCATGGTCAATAACACAACGCATCTAGACTTGGCTGTGAGTCACAGGCCTGGCCGAGGTGACTGATGCTGACCAAAGTCCTAGCCGCACGCCCATAAATCTCAACATTGTCCCTGGGTTTGCAGCTGCAGCTACTATATGCAGAGCCTGTGCTGCTCGCCAATCAGCCTCTTTGACTCAGCTTCTTCCGGTTGCCTTGACTCCCAGAGCCGGATGGCTGCCCATCCCAGACCCATCTGTTACCTCTCATGCCCCAGATGTCTCCAGCTTGACCACTCAGTTTGAAACTGTGCTTTCAAGCGTCTTCCTCTGTGGTGCTTCCTGGCCGCTTTTCCTCGGGGCAGCCTCGCTGCCTTTACCAGTGTATCCCTCCAGCTCTCTGCACAGGCCCTGTTGTTGCCACTCCAGCCCTGCCTGAATCTGGATGGTGCAGCCCAGGTGCCCAGGGGGCTGGTTCTAGACCAAATTCCCTATGTGATCCTGAGCAAGCTGCAGCTTCCACCCAGAGCCCCACTGTCCTAATCTCAACACGAGAGTGTTGGACTAAATTAGGTCTGAGGTTCCCTCTAGTTCTAAAATAGTATTATCTTTCTAATACAGTTATCTCGCCAATACAGCTGCTGCCTCTAATACAGCTGCTCATCACTCTGTCTAGTTGTTATGTAGGGATTTTGGGGGGGCGGGGGAATGTGACAATTATAGCTCTGGGACCGATATCTTGAAAACTTGGGAAATGTTTCTGTGAGTTTTCTCATCTTTACAAGCCCCCCCTTTGTTCATTCACATGATGGTTCTGTCGTTGGCTCAGACTGCAGAATAGAGATGGCTGTGTGGCCCACTGGATTAAGCTGCCACTTGGGACACCCACATCTCATAATGGAGTTCCGGCGACCGAGTTCCACCTTTTCTTCTGATCCAGCTTCCTGTGAATGCACCTGGGAGGCAGTAGATGACAGCCCAAGTACTTGGGGTCCTGACACCCACGTGAGAGACCCAGATGGAGTTTCTGGCTTCCACCTGGCCCAGTCCTGGCTGTTGCAGGCATTTGGGTAATGAACCAACAGATGGAAGATCTCTCTCTGTCTCTCCTCCACCCCCATCACTCTGCTTTTCAAATAAATAAATAAAAACAACTTAAAATACCATAAAATTCTATGTATATGTGTATATATGTACATATACACAATGCACAGTATAAACAGTGAACGGTACAGTTACGTATGGCACCCTGAGGTTGTACAAGCGATGCTCCTCCTGGGCTGAGGGTGGAGGGGCTCAGGTGGAAAGAGGAGCTGCACACAGGAGCAGAAGGAAGTGAGAGCAGAATGGAGGAAGAACAGACCTAAAGAGACCAAGGGAGGCCTCTGTGTCCATGTGGCTACAAGGGAGGAATGCTCACCTGGAGCATCCAGGCGACACTTTCCCTTGAACTTGGGGGCTTCACTTCAAGTGCACATAACATGTGAGGTAAGTAAATAAAAGGAATTGCGCTTATGGGGAGTGTTTGGGTGCTGCCTGCAGGTAGTCTTCCAGACAAGCAATCTTCTGTGCTGTGGAGAGAGGGGCCTTTCCTGGTAAGCATGGTCTAAGAAGCTCATGTTCAGTGCTTTCCCCATCATGTCTACACAGGTGCCATGAGGATAAAATCCTCCAGGGCAGGTGTCAAGTGGGTGTTGGTCTATGGAGAGGGTGCTGACATGGAGAGGAGGTGAGAAGGGCACTTCCGTACCTTCTCCTTACACGAGTGAATCAGAGGGATCTTGCTGTCGTGATTATGGGTGCTTTTACAATTTGAAATGACCAGTTGACACAGGAATTGACTTCTCCACAATTTCCTCTTGTTGGTTGAAAAAAAAAAATCACTTGAGACCCTCCTTAGTTTTGGGCTTCCAAGCTCCAGGATGGTTCTGAATAAAGAACTCTATTTGCTAGTTGAACCATAACAGAGCAAATATGCATCTGGTGCAAGGTGCCCGGGTAGGAGAATGGGGCGCTCCGATCTGTCCCGAGCCAGCCCGAGACGCCAGCTTGCTCTGGGGAGGAGCGGAGCATGACGGGGGAGGACTGAGCCTCTCTCCTGCTCGTCTCAGAGCTCTTTCCCCCTCACACAAACTGTTTCTCTCTTTCCCTCTTTCCCATTCCCATTTCAACCACCTTCTCCCAAGAATGCATTGATTGAGGGTTTGCTTTAAAAACCTATCAATATCCTATTCAAATTATTCTCTCCAGGACCCTAACCCAGGAAATCCTCTGACCCAACATTTCTGTGGTAAATGAAAGAAAGAGGGACCCTTAGGGTTGTTAGGAACAGAGATGCTGATTTTTTTTTTTTTTTACAGGCAGAGTGGACAGGGAGAGAGAGAGACAGAGAGAAAGGTCTTCCTTTGCCGTTGGTTCACCCTCCAATGGCGGCTGCGGCCATCACGCAGCGGCTGGCACCCCGCGCTGATCCAAAGGCAGGAGCCAGGTGCTTCTCCTGGTCTCCTATGGGGTGCAGGGCCCAAGCACTTGGGCCATCCTCCACTGCACTCCCAGGCCACAGCAGAGAGCTGGACTGGAAGAGGAGCAACCAGGACAGAATCCGGCGCCCCGATCGGGACTTGAACCCGGTGTGCCAGCACCGCTAGACGGAGGATTAGCCTATTGAGCTGTTGCTCCAGCCGAGATGCTAATTCTTAATGCAAAAGCAGGCACTAAGAGCCTTTTGGATTTGTGGGTAGAGTATATGGGGAGAATCAGTTTAAAGAACCAAATTGGATGCAGGCACTGTGGCATAGTGGGTACAGCTGCTGCCTGCAGTGCCGGAATCCCATATGGGTGCCGGTTCAAGTCCTGGCTGCTCTGCTTCTGATCCAGCTCCCTGCTTATGCACCTGGGACAGAAGCAGAGGATGGTCCAAGTCCTTAGGCCCCTACCCCCACATGGAAGACCTGAAAGAAGTTCCTGGCTCTTGGCTTTGGCCTGGCTCAGCTCTGGCCATTGTGGCCATTTGGGGAGTGAACTAACAGATAGAAGAATGCTCTCTCTCTCTCTCTCTCTCTGCCTCTGCCTCTCTGTAACTCTGCCTTTCAAATAAATAAATAATTCTTTCCTTAAAAAAGGAAAAAAAAATTTGCAAGAGCCTGATGGGCCTTTGAGACATCGTAGTTCTTTGGTAGTTAAGAAGATGGCACGTGCAGAAACAGGACAAGTCATGTGGAAAAGTGTTGAAAGATCAATAATGCATTATTTTGTTGTTGTTGTTATAGAGGTTTGTTTTACAATTTTACAGCTTACAAACTACAACCACCCTTATTATCTCATATACCTTCCACAATCAACCAATATAACTAAGAAGTAGTTATTATTAACTCTATTTCACAGCTCACTCATTCGTTTGACATATTTTAAGAGATTTTTATGCACAAAGCACTATGGTAGAAACTCAAGATACTACAGGGGCTGATGTTGCAGTGCAGTGGGTAAAGTCGCAGCCTGCAGCCTGCAGCCTGCAGCCTGCAGCCTGCAATGCCGAATTCCATATGGGCACTGGTTCGTGTCCCAGCTGCTCCATTTCCAGCCCAGTTCTCTGCTAATGGCTTGGAAAAGACAGCGGAGGATGGCCCAAGTATTTGGGCCCCTGCCACCATGTGGGAGACCTAGATGAATCTCATGTATCCTGGCTTCAGCCTGACCCAACTTTGTGGCCATCTCAGGAGTATTGCCAGCATGTGGAAGATCTCTCTCTCTCTCTCTCTCTCTCTTTTTCTCTGACTCTGACTTTCAAGTCAATAAATAAATGTTTAAAAAATATACTACAGAAAAAGTTACTACATCAATAGTTGAAAAGTAATTTTAGGAGCTGGCACTGTGGTGTAGCAGGTAAAGCCACCACCTACAATGCCAGCATCCTATGTGGGTACCAGTTCGAGTCCTGGCTGCTTCACTTCTGATCCAGCTCCCTGTTAATGCACCTGGGAAAGCAGCAGGAGATGGACCAAGTCCTTGGGCCCCTACACCCACATGGGAGATTCGGATGAAGCTCTGGTTCCTGGCTTTGGCCTGGCCCATCCCTGGCCATTAAAGACATTTTAGGAGTGAACCAGTTGATAGAAGATCTCTCTGTCTCTGACTCTCTCTCTCTCTCTCTCTCTCTCTCTCTCTCTATATATATATATATATAAACATATGACTGTGCCTTTCAAATAAATAAATAAATCTTTATTTAAAAAAAAACTAAAAAGTAATTGCAGTGAAGTAGGCTAGGTTATGCTTGTGGGAAGTAATAATGCCTAGTCACAGCCAGCAGAAGAATCTAGCCTGCTCTGAGGAATTATTTCCAAAAGAAGTGACACGAAAGATGAGACCTGAATAGTGTGTAAGATTCAGCTAGGTGAGGGACAAAGGACAGAACACTACAGACATGGGTAGAATCTATAGAAGACCCAGAGATGTGAACGTCAGAACAAAGCAAGTGAGTTACAATGTGGTGGTCACAGCTGGGTGAACCCCGAAAGGGAATGAATTGGAAGGAGCACTGGGTGCAGGCATGACCCAGGCACCACCCCCACTTTCAGAACCCACGCGCTCTCACCTGGCCTGAGCAGAGGATGTGTCCCATGCCCCTGCTACTTCTGTTATTGACTGCAGTGGAAGAAGATATAGGGAGACTACAACACGGTGTCCAACTGGAACTGAAGCCAAAGTAGCCTACTTACTAAACCAACCTCTGAAGCCACAGCCTCAGGCCAAGTCTTCTACCATGAAAGTCATCCTTTAAAAGCAATAGGAACAACTGATGCATCAGATGTGCCAATATCAATGAAGGGACACAAGGAGCATGATAGACAAGGTGACATCAAGCCTCCAAAGGAGTACAATCACTCTTATTCAACAGACTCCAAAGGAAAAGCTATTGAGGAAACGCCTGATAAAGAATTAAAAAGAACGATAATAAGGAAACTCAATGAGGTAAGAGTATACCAATAGATCCTACAGTGAAATTAGGAAGACAGTACATAATATAAGTGAGAAATTCAACAAAGAGATAGAGATCTTGAAAAAGGACCAAATTGTGAAAATGAAGAACTCAGTAAAACAAATGAAAAATATGGCTGCAAGCCTCAACAACAGACTAGATCACATGGAAGAAAGAATGCATGACCTTGAAGACAGGTCTGAGGAAATACCCCGGTCAGAAAGGGGGATGGTGAGAAGAGAGTGGGGGAGGCGGGGAGGGAAGGGAAAAATGAATGAAGACAACTTTGAGGCATTTAGGACACCATTCAATGAACAAGTTCAGATTCTGGGAGTTCTAGAAGGGGAAGAAAATGTTAAAGTCATAGAAAGTTATTTAATTAAATCATATCCCAAAACTTCCCTAATCATGGAAAAGATGTTGACATTCAGTTATAGCAGGCCCATAGCACCCAGAGATGAACAGAAGAGACACTCACAGCAATATAGTACTGTCAAACTGTCAAAAGCACAACACATGTCCTATGCAAATTAATGGTAAAACTACTACTCAAAGGGCCGGCGCCATGGTGCAGTAGGTTAATCCTCTCCTTGTGGTGCTGGCATCCTGTATGGGCGCTGGTTCTACTCCCGGCTGCTCCTCCTCTCTGCTATGGCCTGGGGAAACGGAAAAAGATGGCTCAAGTCCTTGGGTCCCTGCACCCACGTGGGAGACCTGGAAGAAGCTCCTGGCTCCTGGCTTCAGATCCGCGTAGCTCTGGCCATTGCAGCCATTTGGGGAGTGAACCAGCGGACGGAAGACCTCTCTCTCTGTCTCTCCCTCTCACTGTAACTGTACCTCTCAAATAAATAAATAAAATCTTTAAAAAAAAAAAAAACTACTACTCAAACAGTACTTTATACTTTGTGTTTCTGTGTGGGTACAAACTGTTGAAATCTTTACTTAGTATATATCAAGTTGATCTTCTGTATATAAAGATAATTGAAACTGAATCTTGATGAAAAATGGGATGGGAGAGGGAGTGGGAGATGAGATGGTTGTGGGTGGGAGGGAGGTTATGGGGGGAAGAGCCACTATAATCCAAAAGTTGTACTTTTGAAATTTATATTTATTAAATAAAAGTTTTTTTAAAAAAAGTACAACACAAAGAGAGAATTTTAAAAACTACAAGAAGAGGGGCCGGCGCTGTGGCGCAGCACGTTAACGCCCTGGCCTGAAGCGCCGGCATCCCATATGGGCGCTGGTTCGAGACCCAGCTGTTCCACTTCCAATGCCGCTCTCTGCTGCGGCCTGGGAAGGCAGTGGAAGATGGTCCAAGTCCCTGGGCCCCCTGCACCCTTGTGGGAGACCTGGAAGAATTCCTGGCTCCTGGCTTTGGATCAGCGCAGCTCCGGCCGTTGCGGCCAATTGGAGAGTAAACCAGCAGATGGAAGACCTCTCTCTGTCTCTGCCTCTTCACTCTCTGTGTAACTTTGACTTTCAAATAAATAAATAAATAATTAAAAAAAAAAAAAACTACAAGAAAAAAGTGCCAGGTCACATTTAGGGAATCCCCATTAGAGTAGCAACAGATTTCTCAGCAGAAATCTTACAGACCAGGAGAGAACGAAATACATATATAAAAAACCTGCCAACCAAAAATATTATAACCAGCAAAGCCATCCTTCATAAATAAAGGAGAAATAAAGGCTTTGCAAGACAAGCAAAAATGGATGGAATTCGTCACTACCAGATAGACCAGCCTCACAAAATGTGCTTACGAGAGGCCTACATCCAGAAATAAAAGCAAGATAATTGCCATCATGAAAGCACGTGAAAGTACAAAATCCACCAGGAGAGTAGATACACAAAAGGGAAACAGTAAGGAATCAAACTTTGTCAATGCAGTAAACCACCAGACCACAAAGATAAACAAGAGAGAAAGAAAAGACCAAATAATAGCCAAAAAACAGAAAAAAATGTAACAGAATGGCAGGACTAAGTTTACTTATCAACCATAACCTTGAATATAAACAGATTATAGGCTGGTTGAATAGACTTAAAAGAAAACAAAACAAGACAATATACTGCCTTTTTTTTTTTTTTGTAGGGAACTCAACTAGTAAATACACGCATAGACTGAAAATGAAAGGATGGAAAAAGATATTCCAGGCAAACGGGAACCAGAAGCAAGTAGGAGTAGCTATACTTTCATGTAACAAAATAGACTTTAAGACGAAAACTGTACAGAGGCAAAGGTCACAATATAATGCTCAAAGGATCAATTCAAACAAGAAGCTACAACATCAAAAAGTTCATAGAGGTGCAAGCATTTGGCTTAGTGGTTAAGTTACCTGTGTTCCACATCCGAGTGTCTGTGTTAGATTCTAAGCTCCAACTGCTGAATCTAGCTTTCTGCTAATGCGGATGCTGAGAGACAGCAGATGCAGCCTTAAGTAGTTGGGTCCCTGAGCCCCTGTGAAAGACCTGGATTGAGTTCCTGGCTCCTGGCCCTGAGCCCTGCCCAGCCCCAGCTGTTGGAGCTACTTGGGGGAGTGAACCAGCAGATAGGAGCTCTCTCTCTCTCTCTGTTTCTCTGCTTCTCAAAATTTGGGGGGTGTGGAAAAACAGAATTAAAAGATAAGTTTATTTTGGGACCAACATTTTTGAAGTATATGCAAAGGAAGAGCCTTCAAGAAGTTCATGGGGTGGAGGTGGAGGGGCATTTAGCCTAGCATTTAAAATGCCATTTACAGTATCACATGCTATGTCAGTGTACCTGGGTTTGATTCCTGGCTCTAGGTCCTCACTCCAGCTTATTCCTAATGCAAATTCTGGGAGGCAGTAATGATGGACTGAGTAGTTGGGTTCATGCCATCAACGTGGGAGACTTGGATTGAGCTCCTGTCTCCTGGCTTCAGTCCTAGCTCAAACTTGCTTATTGTGGGCACTTGGGGAGTGGAGTGGATCAGCAGATAAGAGCTCTGTCTCTGTCTCTGTCTCTGTCTCTGTGTCTCTCAAATAAAAGATGACTTAAAAAAAAAAAGTTCAGGGCCGGCACTGTGGCTCACTCGGTTAATCCTCCGCCTGTGGTGCCGGCATCCCATATTGGTGCCGGTTCTAGTCTCGGCTGCTCCTCTTCCAGTCCAGCTCTATGCTGTGGCCTGGGAAGGCAGTGGAGGATGGCCTGAGTGCTTTGGCCCCTGCACCCATGTGGGAGACCAGGAGGAAGCACCTGGCTCCTGGCTTCGGATCGGCGCAGCCCCGGCCATTATGGCCCACTGGGGAGTGAACTGTCTCTCTCACTGTCTGTAACTCTACCTCTCAAATAAATAAATAATATCTTTAAAAAAATTCAGAGACTGGGTTTGGCTCAGTGGTTAAGACCCTATACCTGGGATGCTGACATGCTATATTAGAGTGCCTGGGTTTGAGTCATGGCCTCACTTCTGACTTCTGCTAATTAGCTTCTTGCTAGCCCACGACCTGGGACGCAGCTGGTGGTGGCTCAAGTCCTTGAGTCCCTGTGGGGATCCCCCCTGTGGGAGATCTGGATTGAGTTCCAGGCTCCTGGCTTTGGTCAGACTCAGTCCCAGCTATTGTAGGCATTTGAGGGGTGAACCAGTGGATGGAAGATTCTCTCTCCCTCTCCCCCTCTCTCTCTGCTTTTTAAATAAACTGAAAATAAAATTTAAAAATTCATTTTTGTCCCCCCCCCAAATTTCACACAAAACGAACAAATTATGCATGAGTTTTACATTTTTTAAACCAAAATCAATATTTGTAAATTCAATTTTTTCACAAACTTTTGAAGCATACTTGTATATACACCTCATGCCAGGGCATTAGAGACTACTATGAACAACTATACATTGACAAAGTGAAAAACCTAGGAGAATGAGAGAAGTCAAATTATCCCTGTTTACAAATGATACGAGTCTCTATATAGAAAAACTTAGACTCTGACCATAGACTATTTATTATTTTTTAAAATTTTTGACAGGCAGTGTTAGACAGTGAGAGAGAGAGAGAAACAGAGAGAAAGGTCTTCTTTTCCTTTGGTTCACCCCCCCTAATGGCTGCTACAGCTGGCACACTGTGCCAATCCGAAGCCAGGAGCCAGGTGCTTTCTCCTGGTCTCCCATGTGGGTGCAGGGCCCAAGCACTTGGTCCATCCTCCACTGCACTCCTGGGCCACAGTAGAGAGCTGGACTGGAAGAAGAGCAACCAGGACAGAACCTGGCACGCCAACTGGGACTAGAACCTGGGGTGCCGGCGCCGCAGGCAGAGGATTAGCCAAGTTAGCCGTGGCGCCAGTCTGACCATAGACTATTAAAACTGATAAATTCAGTAAGTTGCAGGCTATAAAATCAGCAGCAGGTTTATATACCAACAATGAACTTGCTGAGGAAAAAAAATCATAAAAAATAATTCTGCTCACATTAGTTACAGAAAATTTTAAAAACCTTAGAATAAATGTAGTCAAAAATGAGAAAGATCTATATAATGAAAATGACATAGCTCCGAGGAAAGAAATTGAAGAGGACATATGAAAATGGTAAGACTTCCCATGTTGACCACCCCTCCCCGCCACAGCCCCCACACACACACTTCCCAAGTTTACACATTGGAAGAATTAATGTTGTTTAAACATCCATACTGGGCCAGCACTGTGGTGCAGTGGGTTAAATCCCCGGTTTGCAGTGCCAGCACCCCATATGGGTGCCGGTTCAAGTCCTGGCTGCTCCATTTCTAATCCCGCTTCCTGCTAATGCACCGGGAAAGCAGCAGAGGGTGGCCCAAGTCCCTAGGCCCCTGTACCCATGTGGGAGACCCAGAAGAAGCTCCTGGTTCCTGGCTTCAGATCAGCCCAGCTCCTGCCGTTGCAGCCATTTGGGGAGTAAACCAGCAAATGGAAGATTTTTCTCTACCTCTCTCTCTGTAACTCTTTCAAATAAATAAAATAACTTTTTTTAAAAAAGAAAGAATAAGGAAACAGAAACCCTAACTACCTGATTTGATCAGTTCATGTTGTGTATGTGTGTTGAAATAGTACACTGTACCCATAAAAATATACAAATGTTATATTACAAGTGTTATATGCTAGAATGTAAAGCAAAACTATATTTTTATAACTTTATTTTTAAAAATATTTATTTTATTTTATTTATTTGAAAGACAGAGTTACAGAAAGAGGCAGAGACGGAGAGAGATATCTTCCAGCTGCTGGTTCACTCCCCAGATGGCCATAATGGCTGGAGCTGGGCTGGTTTGAAGCCAGGAGCCAGGAGCTTCTTCTGGGTCTCCCATGCGGGTTCAGGGGCCCAAAGACTTGGGCCAACTTCTACTGCTATCCCAGGCCATGGGAGAGAGCTGGATTGGAAGAGGAGCAGCCAGGACTAGAACCGGTGCCCATTCGGGATGCCAGCACTTCAGGCCAGGGAATTAACTCACTGGGCCACAGCGCTGGCCCCACAAAACTATATTAATTTTTAAAATTTCAAGAGATGAAGCTGGAAAACAAGGCAGGAGCCAGGTTTTGCAGGGCCTTAGCAGCCACATTAAGAAAGATTAATGGGGGCCCAGCATTGTGGTGTAGCCAGAAAAGCTGATGCCCACACAGCTGGCATCCTATATGGGTGCTGGCTTGTGTCCTGGTGCTCCACTTTTGATCCAGCTCCCTGCTAATGGCCTGGAAAAACCTAAGTGCTTGGGCCTCTACACCTGTATGGGAGACCTGGAAGAAGCTCCTGGCTCTTGGCTTCAGTCTGGCCCAGCACTGGCCATTGAGGCCATCTGGAGAGTGAACCACCAGATGGAAGCTATCTCTCTCTCTCTCTCTCTCTCTCTCTCTCTCTTTCTTTCTCTCTCTGTCTCTGTCTCTCACCCTCTCTCGGTCACTCTTTCAAACAAAAGATCAATCAACCAATAAAAAGAAAGATGAATGAGAGGTAAAGATGACGACGCTGGATTTTGTGACTTGGGTAACTGGCTCATGGATAGTCATATGATTTTACTGCTGGAGCAAACCTGGGAGGAAGAGCAGGCTTTGAGGGCAAGCTGATGAATCTGGTTTATGGCACATCACATTGGAGACATCATGTGTCACTGTGCAGAGAGCAGCTGGAGACACACCTGTGGTTTCAGGAGAGGAACCAGGGCGGAGGACGGCAGTGCAGTGCCGTGCCCACAGGCATGCTTCACTAGCGACAAGCAAGTAGGCAAAGTTCCCCACTGACGTAGAAGGAGAAAGGGGAAACAAGACCTGGATGGAGCTCCAAGGACCTCCAAAGGGGAGAGGACAGAGGAGGAGAACTTGTCCAGGAGATGAAGCAGCACATTGTGGGGCTGGCACCACGGCAGAGGGTTGGCCACCGCCTGTGACACCGGTGTCCCATAGCAAGAGTGCTGGTTCCAGTTCCCGCTGCTCTGCTTCTGAGCCAGCTCCCTGCTAACGCACCTGGGAAAACAGTGGCTGGTGGCTCAACTCTTGGACCCTGCACCCATGTGGGAGACTTGGATGGAGTTTGGGCTCTTGGTTTTGGCCTGGCCCAGACTCAGCCATTGAGGCCATTTGAGGAATGAGTCAGTCAATGGAAGATCTCTCTTTCTCTCTATCTGTCCCTTTCTCTCTGTCATTCTGCCTTCCAAGTAAATAAAATGAATATTTAAAAAAAAAAAGCACACTGTGCAGTGGGCACAGTGGCCTAGCGAGTTGGGCGACCATGTGTGATGCCTGTGTCTCATATCAGAACACTGGTTTTGAGTTGCAGCCGCTCAGGGCTTCTGATCCAGCTCCCTGCTAATGCACCTGGGAGGCAGCAGATGATGGCCCAAGTACTAGGGTTCCTGCCCCTACATGAGAGACCTGGGTGGAGCTCCTGGCTCCTGCCTTCAGCCTGACGCAGCCCTGGCTGCTGTGTGCATTTAGGCAGTGAACCAGTGGATGGAAGATCTTTCTTCGTGTCTCTCTTTGTCACTCTGCCTTTCAAATAAATCATAGAAGAAGAACAACAAGAAGAAACAGCAGCAACAGCACATTGCTCTGTTGAAAGAAAGTGTTTTGGAATCAGATTTCACTGGTCGCATGTCTTGGGGCTGGTTATGTCAGCTCACTAAGCCTTGGTCTCTTCATCTATGATAGGCGGAATGGTGGTACCTACCTTGGAGGACAGTATCCAGAAAGTTTATCACCATCCTGCCACACAGCACGCCTCCGTCGTTATTGTTTTAGTTATTTTAATAATGGTGAAAATAATGATCAGTAGCAATTAGGAAAGTCCGAGGAATACCAGTAGAAAGCTGAGGGGAAAGTGTTGAAGCAAGAAAAAAGTGGTCAATAAAGTCCAAAGCTGCTGAGAGCTCAAAACAAAACAGCTGAAAGGGGTCTATTGGATTTAGCTGTCGTGGGACATTGATGACCTCTGCAAGATACGTTGCAGTAGCATGGCCTAGGAGGGCAAAGACCTGCAGACAATAACTGGGGGAGGAACAGGTGATCGGAAGGGTTGGGGAGCTCAGCCAAGGTCACACAGCCAGCAGACTCCCTCCGTGGAGAGTGACCCGAACTCAGATCAGCAGACTCCAAATTTGGATTGCTTTCCATCTGCAGGACATAAAGACAGTAATTTAGCCAAGTAAATATAACTGCATGGCTTGTGCTGAGTTAACGAGGAGAGGAAGGAACAGAAAGAAAAAAGCAAGCAAGAAAGGAAGGAAGGAAGGGAGAATAGGGGGTTGAAGAGTAGCTGGCATGGGACAGAGAGTGTCAGGAAGGCATTCCCAGAAGGAGAAGTCGGGTAGAAAATCCCAAATAGGCCGGCGCCGTGGCTCAACAGGCTAATCCTCCGCCTTGCGGCGCCGGCACACCGGGTTCTAGTCCTGGTTGGGGCGCCGGATTCTGTCCCGGTTGCCCCTCTTCCAGGCCAGCCCTCTGCTGTGACCCAGGAGTGCAGTGGAGGATGGCCCAAGTGCTTGGGCTCTGCACCCCATGGGAGACCAGGAAAAGCACCTAGCACCTGGCTCCTGCCATCGGGTGAGCGCGGTGCGCCGGCCGCAGCGCGCCATCCACGGCAGCCATTGGAGGGTGAACCAACGGCAAAGGAAGACCTTTCTCTCTGTCTCTCTCTCTCACTGTCCACTCTGCCTGTCAAAAAAAAAAATCACAAATATTTACTGGATGCCTAGCATGTCTCGAGCACATGGCACTGTAGATGAAACAGGCATGACTCGAGTCTTGCTTCCTCCAGGACACACATCAGCATGAGAAACATGTAAGTTCTGAACAGTTGATGGTAAAGGGCACAGTAGAGGAGCTGCCACAAAGCAATGTAAGATTTATTGTCAAATGAATTGTGCATGCAATGAATGGACAGACCTCTTCAGGATAGACTTCAAGGCTCACCCAGCATTATGTAGATGATCTGGCTCTCCATCAGGGAGGTAGGAGTAGGTCCCCCAAAATTGTGTATGGGGGAGATGAACCCTTGTGGAGGAGGGTGCAGAACTGCTGGATGCTCCATCTGGACTATGGGATGAGAATGCTGCTCACCTGACTCAGGGTGTGCATATGTGTGTGTGCGTGTGTGTGCATCAGAGTGAGATCAAAAGGTAGACGAAAGGGGCCGGCGCTGTGGCGCAGTGGGTAAAGTCACCACCTGCAGTGCCGGCATCCCATATGAGCGCCAGTTCAAGTTCTGGCTGCTCCACTTCTGACCCAGTTCTCTGTTATGGTCTGGGGAAGTAGTGGAGGATGGCCCAAGTCCTTGGGCACCTGCACTTGCATGGGAGACCCAGAAGAAGCTCCTGGCTCCTGGCTTTGGATTGGCCCACCTCTGGCCATTGCAGCCATCTGGGGAGTGAACCAGCAGATGGAAGACCTCTCTCTCTCTCTCTCTCTCTCTCTCTCTCTCTCTCTCTTTGCCTCTCTGTAACTCTTCCTTTCAAATACATTAAATAAATCTTAAAAAAAAAAGGTAGACAAAGACAAGGAAAAACAGACACACAGAGACTTAGAAAAGGGTGGACAAAAAAAACCAAGAACACATGGCTCCAGGGGCTCATGAGATGAATGAACAGACAGGCCAGGACACAGGTGCACAGTGAGTGAGAGAGGCCGAGCCACCTATCAGGAGGTCTTTGAGTCATGTTAAGTCCCGTGTAGGTGCAGACAAGGTCACTTCCCTTTTCCCGGCTTCTTTTTCCTTGCCAGATGGGGAAAGCTGCACCTACTTTCCCAGGCTGCTGCGCGGCCTGCAGGGGGTAACACACACGTGAAATACCTGGCACATAGGCTGGTCTAAAATCCATGCTTAAAAAACATCAGTCGTCAATGACAGTTCAAGGTGCTTACAGACGGAGGCCTCTGCCGAAGACGTTTGAGATACTTGATAAATATTGGAATACAAATCCTCCTAAGACACTGAGAAGGCGGAAAACAAATGCTATCATCCCCATTTTATGCATGGAGAACCTTGGCACTGAGCATCAAGGTTTTGCCAGAGGATAAGCAAGTCTGTGGGCAGGCGGGGGAGGGAGAGCGAAGCGAAGCCTCGGCGGAGATCCTGGACCCGCCCTCCAGGCAGCCCTGCAGCCAGCCAGCAGGTGGTAGGGTCAGGTTACACTGGCTCTCCCCTGCGCAGCCTCTAAGCCCGACTGGGGCTGCCTGGCTGGCTGGCGAGTTTGCTAGGATGTAACGTAACCCTGGGCATTTTATTTCTCAAAAACTCAGGCAGCACTCAGGAGGGTGAGCTGTGATCAGACCCAGCATTGGTTCCTCCTGAGAGCTTCCTGCGAATCAGACTCTATTTGGCAGCCTTTTCCCACCTCCTCGTGACAGCTTGATAATAGTCTGTCCTGGTGGAATTTTCTCCCCGAGGACATTCCTGCAACTGAGTTGCTTCGCCTTTCACAACACAAGCGGGCGGGCAGAGCGCAGAGACTCAGCTGCCTCCCGCTCTGCTTTCGTTAGCGCGCGCGTCGCTCTGTGGTTCTGATTTGCTATTGTGGTCTCTACATGTGATGCGATCGCTTGTGAAAGTGGGCTATTTATATGAGTCTTCTCTTTACTTTACCCCCATTACTCAGCGCTGGGGAAATAGTGGCAAGCCAGTGCCTGGCGCTAATGATTCCTGGGGCCCTGGTTGCTAGGTGCTGGGAGGAGACCCAGGCCCCCAGGAGGCTCTGGGCGTCCGCAGGGGGGCACCGCGCCTCCTCCGCCCGTCCTTGCTTGGGTGCACACGCCAGGGAAACAGAGTGTTGTTTTGACCGGCTTGAGCGTGTGTTCGTGTGTCACAAATAAGTTCCTGGAGGAAGGCAGGACAGTCAGGTTGAAGGGGAAGGCAGGCCCGTGTGTAAGACTGTGGGGCTTTAGGCCGGCGCCATGGCTCAACAGGCTAATCCTCCGCCTTGCGGCGCCAGCACACCGGGTTCTAGTCCCGGTTGGGGCGCCGGATTCTGTCCCGGTTGCCCTTCTTCCAGGCCAGCCCTCTGCTGTGGCCCGGGGGTGCAGTGGAGGATGGCCCAAGTGCTTGGGCCCTGCACCCCATGGGAGACCAGGAAAAGCACCTGGCACCTGGCTCCTGCCATCGGATGAGCGCGGTGCGCCGGCCGCAGCGTGCCGGCCGCGGTGGCCATTGGAGGGTGAACCAACGGCAAAGGAAGACCTTTCTCTCTGTCTCTCTCTCTCACTGTCCACTCTGCCTGTCACACACACACACACACACACAAAAGACTGTGGGGCTTTGGAAAAGCCAGCAAGGAGAAGAGGCCTGGAAGGGTGCCTGGTGGCCGCGGGTGGGAAAAATAGGAGCAAGGCAGCCCCAGCGACAGCTACAATGCTAGGATCTTAGGCTGGATTCCAAGCCATGCCGGCCTTGGTTAAGTCTCCATTTGTGTAAGACAAGAATTTTTCTGTGGGAGTTCTCTGCCTTGAGAACTCTATACCTCACTCCTCATCAGGAAAGTCTCCCCTTCCTTATCAAAGCAAGCTCATTTCCTCTGGGTCTGCCCTCCAAGGGCACGGAGAGCTGCATACAGGTTGTTGGCTTTCTTAAAAGAACCGCTTCTGCACACATACAGGTGCTGCTTGGCCCTGTCTTCTCCATGAGGCCTGGTCTCAGGTCCTCTAGTGCCATCAGCAATCCTCCTAACCAACCGCTTCCATCACCCTGTTGCCACAGCCACAAGCACGCTGCTATGATGGATCACACTAATGCTGGTGCTGCCTGTCGGTCTCAGTTGCACCAGCTCGGGATTAGTCACAGCAGCTCTGGGAACAGCTCTCTGACCACGTCCCAGGGCTACGCGTGCATCTCCTCACTTCATCTTCCAGCAATGCTGGGAGGCAGGGACTAATGTTACCCACACATTTTTCTATCAAACTCTGATACGTGACTACTGTCAAGGCACAGAGAGAGTGGATGACTTTCCAAGGCCAGTGTGAAAGAGGTCCAGCCTGGATCTGAACCTGACAACCTGGCCACAGAACCTCGGATTCAGGGTGTGCTGGTCATGTCGCTTCCTCAGCAAGCCCTTGCAGATTCTTCTTCTTCTTCTTCTTTTTTTTTTAATTTGACAGGTAGAGTTATAGACAGTGAGAGAGAGAGACAGAGAGAAAGGTCTTCCTTCCATTGGTTCACTCCCCAAATGGCCGCTACGGCCAGCACTGAGCTGATCCGAAGCCAGGAGCCAGGTGCTTCTTCCTGGTTTCCCACGCAGGTGCAGGGGCCCAAGCACTTGGGCCATCCTCCACTGCACTCTCGGACCACAGCAGAGAGCTGGACTGGAAGAGAGGCATCCAGGACTAGAACCCAGGGCCCATATGGGATGCCAGCGCCGCAGGCGGAGGATTAACCGAGTGAGCCACGGTGCTAGCCCCATGCAGATTCATTTTGGACTAGAGATTTACTTACATTTCTCTTCTGCTATGTTATGTAGCATTGATCTTTTTCCATCTCTGAATAAAGATTTTTATTCTGCCTGCCACTGTTTTTTTTTTTTTTTATATGTGCATTTTGTTCAACAAAATATTTCCTGATGGCCAGCTGGGCTCTGGATCAGCTGTCCTAACCCTGTTGGGGCCCAGGAGCCTCTTCCATAGCCCTGATGGCTTCCGTTGGCTCTGCCCTTCCTTACCTTATCCCCATAGAGATAAAGTTAAGGAGGATTTGCAGTGTTTGAAATTGAAGACATCTCAGAAGTTATCTTCTAACCTACTCACTTTACTCGGGAGCACCTGAATCTACAGACCAACCGTGGCAGTCTTGTCCTAACACAACGTGTTTTCTTCCCTCTACTATTTACTCTCTAACCTTAGGGATAGGTACATGGTAAATAACAAGTGATTTTTGGGCCTGTTTTTAAAAATTATTTATTTATTTTTTGTTTATTTGAAAGGCAGAGAGAGATCTTCCTGTGCACTGATTTACTCCCCAGATGCCCACAACGTCCAGAGTTGGGCCATGTACGGGCCTGGGAGCCTGGAATTCCCTCTGAGTTTCCTCCATGGATGGCACAGACCCAAATTCTTGGACCATGACCTGCTGCCCCCTAGAGTGGGCATTAGCAGGAAGCTGGATGCAGAAGCAGAGCTGGGATTCAAACTCTGATACGTGACTACTGTCAAATGCTCACTCACATTTGGTCTTTGTAGCAAGCTGTGGTTCACTCTTTTAGTCTGTAAAATGGGAAGAGTATTAACATTTACCTCTTGGGTTCTAGGGCTGATTAAATGAGTTAATATATTTAAAGACCTTAGATAAGTGCTTGAACTAATGTTTATTATTATTTAAAACTGTATTTCAGCATATTTCACTATTCATTTGTAAGCCAATATATAATTTTAGTTTGCAAATCATTTTGTTTAACAATTTTTTTTGACAGGCAGAGTGGACAGCGAGAGAGAGAGACAGAGAGAAAGGTCTTCCTTTTGCCGTTGGTTCACCCTCCAATGGCTGCCGCGGATGGCGCGCTGCGGCCGGCGCACGGCACTCATCTGATGGCAGGAGCCAGGTGCTAGGTGCTTTTTCCTGGTCTCCCATGGGGTGCAGGGCCCAAGGGCCTGGGCCATCCTCCACTGCACTCCCTGGCCACAGCAGAGAGCTGGCCTGGAAGAGGGGCAACCGGGACAGAATCCAGCACCTTGACCAGGACTAGAACCCGGGGTGCTGGCGCCGCAGGTGGAGGATTAGCCTATTGAGCTGCGGTGCCACTGACAATTTTTTATTAACATGCAATGTGGGTACATTTTTATGGGTACAGTGCACTATTGCAACACATACACGGTGTAAACCAACCAAGCTCGGCAACTAGCCTTTCCGGATCCTTATCTTTTCTTGGTGTTTGGAGCTTTCGCGCTCCTCTCTTCCAGCTCTTTATGCAGAACAGAACACATTACTGTGACCGCCCCACCGTGCTGCGGCACTCTGGAACTTGACACTTCTCACTCTGTTTTGGTGCCTGTTGTACAAAATCCCTACCCCTTACCCCAAGCCAATATTTCTTAATACTTGCTGTATTAAGACTTTTTTTCATCCTGAACAGGGACTAGGAAATTTACCTTCTTCAGTTGTTCTTATGCTGCTATTAATTAGCCAATAGAAGATATTAAGTGTGATTTAAAACTTTAAAAAGAGGGCTGGCATTGTGGCATAGCAGGTAAAGCCACTGCTTGCAATGCCGGCATCCCATATGAGCACCGATTCTAGTCCCAGCTGCTCTTCTTCCAATCCAGCTCTCTGCTATGGACTGGGATAGCAGTAGAAGATGGCCCAAGTCCTTGGGCCCCTGAACCCGCGTGGGAGACCCAGAAGAAGCTCCTGGCTCCTGGCTCCTGGCTCCTGGCTCCTGGCTTTGGATCGGTGCAGCTCTGGCCATTGCAGCCAATTGGATGGAAGACACACCTCTCTCTCTCTCTCTCTCTGCCTCTCCTTCTCTCTCTGTGTAACTCTTTCAAATAAATAAGTAAATCTTTAAAAAATAAAGCTACAGTGCTGAATTTAAAAGTAAAACAAAACAAAACAAACAAAAAAACCCCCAGTGATTTTTCAGCCTCTCTTCCCCACGCAGGGACTTGAGCATAGTCAGACTGTGCACTTTCCTTTACTTCCAAAATACCTTGAGCACTGGGTCTTAACTGTTTCTCATTCCTAACTCTGCAACATGGTGAGAAGCTGGAGGGAATGCAGTCCAGTCTCATTCATTTTTCTATCATCAGCTCTAATCACTCAGTAGCTGGCATGCGGTATGTATTCCACACATATTTCTTGCTGAATGAAAGAATGTAGCACCTGCGTGTTCTGTTTGCTCCCTCCTAGCTGCCCTTTTACTAGACTCCAACTCATTTCTAGAATAATACGCATATCCCCCCAAGACGTGCACAGGGACTCCAAAGTTCGTGAAAAATGCATATTATGGAAAAAACCATGGATTTCAAATTTTTGTACCAAAATTATATATATATATATTTTAAAAATTTATTTATTTATTTGAAAGGTAGAGTTACAGAGAAAGAGGGAGAGACAGAAAGGGAGATCTGCTGGTTCACTCCCCACACAGTCATAAAGGCCAGAGCTGTGCCAGGCCAAAGCCAGGAGCCTCATCTCAGTTTCCCACATGGTTACAGAACCTAAGCACTTGGGCCATCTCAGCTGCTTTCCCAGGCACATTAGCAGGGAGCTAGGTGGGAAATGGAAAAGCCAGGAAATGAACCGGCACCCATATGGGATGTTGGTGTTACAGACAGTGCCTGCCTGCTACAGCACAACACAGGCCCAAGTTTTTTCCTCATTTTCCATGAACTTTTGAAGTACCTGTGTGTGTGTGTGTGTGTGTGTGTGTGTGTGTGTATGTGTTAGAGAGAGAGAGAGAGAGATTGATTTTCCGGATGATTTTTTTTTAAAAAAGATTTATTTATTTGAAAGGGAGAGCTGGAGGAGAAAGGGAGAGAGAGGGAGAAAGAGAGAGAGAGAGAGAATTATCCAACTGGTGATTCACTCTCCAAATGTCCACGACAGGGCAGGTTGGGCTGGGCAGAAGCCAGGAGACAGAAACTCCACCTGGGTCTCCAATGTGAGCAGCAGAAACCCAGATTAGAAGCAGAGGTGGCCAGCTGGTGCCATGGCTCACTAGGCTAATCCTTTGCCTGCGGCGCCAGCACACCAGGTTCTAGTCCCGGTTGGGGTGCCGGATTCTGTCCCAGTTGCCCCTCTTCCAGTCCAGCTCTCTGCTGTGGCCTGGGAGTGCAGTAGAGGATGGCCCAAGTGCTTGGGCCCTGCACCCCATGGGAGACCAGGAGAAGCACCTGGCTCCTGGCTTCGGATTGGCGCAGCGCTGGCAGTAGCGGACATTTGGGGAGTGAACCAACAGAAGACAGACCTTTCTCTCTGTCTAACTCTGAAGAGTTAGCAGAGGCGGCCCTGATCCTACGCCCTGGGATACGGGATGTGGGAGTTCCCTGAGCCACAGTGCCTGCCCTTCTGGGCTGATTCTTAATTGCGATCTCCATCCAATAAATTGCTGAGTTTATTTTTTTTTAAGATTTTAATTTTATTTATTCAAAACACTTAAGAGAGAAGTAGAGAAGAGAGAAAAGCCTTCCATTTGCTGGTTCACTTCCCATATGGCCACAACTCTGGAACTGAGCTGATCTGAAGCCAGGAGCCAGGAGCTTCTTTGAGGTCTCCCATGTGGGTGCAGGGGCCCAAGGCCCTGGGCCATCCTCCGCTGTTTCCCAGATGCATTAGCAGGGAGCTGGATTAGAAGTAGAGCAGTCAGGACTTGAATCGGCAGTGCAGGCAGTGGCTTTATCTGCTATGCCACAGCACTGGCCCCAGTTGCCGAGTTTAAACCACAAGTACCTGGCTTCCAGTTCTTAATACAGAAGATGAAACATTACTGTGAACTGTAAGCTGTGTGAGGCAGCCGGACTGGTGGCTTACACAGAACTGTAAGAAGGAACATGGATGTAAAAACCGGTCACACGTCCCAGTACTACTGAGGGGAGAAGGCAGTTAGGAATGGACAGAGGATGCTCTTTCAGGAGCTGCAAAACCAGGGGGCCAGGACAGAGCGGTGTCGGGGACCTCAGCTTTGTAGGTAGATGCACCCGGGCTCAAACGTGCGCGCTGACTTCTCCATGCTCCTCCGGCTTTGCTGCAAGTGAGAGGGGGATGACAGCCGGCGCCCTCGTGAAACCCAGGAGAGACTATTCCTGGCGGCGCCCACTGGTCAGGCCTTGGGCAATACTGGCCATGCAGGGGGTGTTGACCTTGCACGGCCCCACCCCCACCGCAGCATGTGGACCAGTTCCTTGAGAATATCCTGGGATCACAGAGCACTGGGTCTCTGGAGGGAAACTAACACCTGCGGGAAGTATCTGATTCCTCCCCACCAGTTCTGAAAACTGGCACAGGGCGGCTCCTTGTCCCTAGGACTATGCCTACCTTCTGGTTTATCAGTCACCCCTAACAGGCATTTCTCCCTCCAGGTTCCCTGAACCGGTGGCAACTTCCCCTCTCCCCCCCTCCCTCCAACACACACAGGATGCAGCCATCTGGAGAGAACCTGCCAGAAGCAGCCAGGAAGGCTGGCTGGAAAGAGCCACAGAAGTCGTTTTCCTTGTGACCAGCATCATCATGACAGGCTAACGGGGCACTTGTGCATTAAGGACCAATACGAGCCGCAAATCTAAGAAAAACAACTTAGAGGAAAAATATCATTCATTTTCACTGTACTCGCCTCTCTCCTAAGCTTTGCTGAAATTATACAACCAACCGAGCAGCAGGCACCCAGTTGAATACGGTTACCAGAAAAACTCGCTGCCGCTGCCCTGTGATTGGCTGAGCGTCTCTTGAGGGCCGGGAGCTTTTTAAGCAGCTGGTGCAAATGGATGCCTTTCTGAAATTAACCAGTTGATGAATGTCACAGGCATCAGGCTCCATTCCAGGGTTGGGCCAGGCTGCATTCAAACTGCATGCTTTCCTGGCAGCCTCCAGGCTCCAGGGCTAACGAGGAGGTGAGTGGAGGTGGGGGAGCCAGTTAGAAGGTAACTGTAGGAGGCTCAGCTCTTAGGGGCTGGGCCCTCTCTCCCTTGGGCTTCTTTGGATCTCTTCTCAGCCTGGCAGGAGGAGTACATATGGTTTATGCATGTGCCACAAAGACCCAGGCTTTTGAGCAAACAGGCTTGACCCTGGCTCAGGTATGTATTAATTATGTGAACTTGGGCAACTTATCGTCCACCCTGAGTTTGTTTTGTTTGCTATGACCTTCACGTGAATATCGGATGATACATAAAGTATGTTTCACACCACCAAGAGCATACAAGCCGCTACGTAAATAGCAGGCAGGTAATGGTTATCATTATTACCACTGTTATTGAAGGATCCAGGAAGGCCAGCTGAATTCACGTATCACAGACAGAAAATGCTGTTATTAGAGACTTGCTTCTGGGGCTTCTTTCCTGGGTGGGCCCTCTTTTGAAAAAGAGATATGGATATTGCATATATTAAGGCGTCAACAAGGTACATGAGGAACATATTTAACTTGTTTCTTCTTGATCTGAAAGAGGTGAAGGGTTAAAGGACTATCTTTGCTTTCATCACGATTTTGCCCAAGATTGGATCTATGCCCAGAAGCCACTGAGCCTGGCAACCTAAACGTTTGGAATGGAATCTCCACTTGCAAATACCTTCCAGTCCTCAGCACCAGGGCGGGACACCCCCCCACCCCACCCCGGCTGGGGTGGATCCTAAAGCTGACACTTCCTGTGTAGCTTTGGTTGGCTCTCTCTGGACCTGAGTCTCTTCATCTGCAGAATGGGAGATTGCATTTTACTGATGATTCCCAAGTGGTAAAGAGGCAAACTGACCTGTGACAAACACCAGGAGTGAGGAAGAGCAGGGGTTGGAATAACAGACAGTGAAGGCTGCTGGGGGGAGAGGGGGACAGGGCAGGGTAGTCAATCTGTTTGTTCCTGCTCCTAAAGGACCAGCGTTTCGGAGACCAGACCAAAAGCCTCCGAGGCTGCCTTGGGAACATCAGAGCCCACCCCAGGGTAGGCAAAACTGTACGTGTAACCTAAAGAGGCCAAAGTTTATATCAGGCTAAACAGCCAGCCAGCCAGCCAGGGAATTAGGTTTCAAAGCCCGTGAGTTTTGGCCCACTGCTCAGCCTCCTGCTCCACCTGTCTCCCTCGTTCTTTCTCCTAACACATGCCACTCCCCCTATGCTATTGACTGTTCATTAACAGCCAGCCCATCAAACGACACGCTGGTATCAACTTCTATTCACAGTCTAAAAATCTGTGTAATAAATTGTGTGCTTCGGGGCTGTTAGCCTATCCCAAGGCCAGTTGTTGGGCCGGGCAAGGTGATCTTTTAAGGATCTACTTACAATTCTGCCTGCAAGATTCCGTTGCCTAGAAAATCCTTTATGAGACCAGTTAAGTAAATAAGCTGTGGCTGGCTCACCCAGGCTGAGTGTTAGGAGCACTGATGGACACCAGCTGGTTGGGGCAGAGGCCTTGTGGCAAGTAGGTTCACCTGCGCGCCTCCCAGGCGCTAGGCCTTGCCATGGTGCAGTTACAATGCACTCCAATCCCCTTCTAAGCCCAGTTCCTCCATGGACATGCTGTTTACATGTGGGACATTAGGAGCCAGTTACTCCTCTGGAGCGCCTTGTCCCTCATCTGAAAAATAGGCAATGAGGATCAGTTAGGCCACCTTGCAGGGAAAAACCCACTGCAAACCATAGGGCTCTGGGGAGCTCTGAGCTCCTCCGGGCCTGGGCAGAACCTCAGGGTGTGTTGTCTGTGATAGCTAATGCAGCGGTGCTCAACCACAGAGGAATCGTCCAGAGAGCTTTTAAAAGGCACACACAGCCCTGGGCTTCACTCCCAGATATTTTTAGGTAATTGGTTTGGGGCGGAGCCATGGCGTTGGTATTTTTAAAAGTTCCCAGGTGATTCTAACTTGCAGCCAGGGTCAGCCATCCATCGGCTCTTTGCTGGAGGGTCAGTCCCCTTGGATGAATGAATGATTCTAATTAGGACTTCCTCTCCCTGTCCCTGGGAGGAGCGGGCCTTGGACCGGATGGAAGGATGCTTCCTGTGTCGGGTTACACTCAGGTGCCGGCTATTTCTAGAGCATTGGCGGGCATGATCAGGAGATGCTCGCCATGACCAACACGCGGGTGGGCGGTGCCTCACAGCGCCGGGGCGGCCACCCAGCCAGTGGCCGCAGGTGGGGCAGGCGGAAGGAAGCTGGGAGTCCCTGGCCTCTCCTCCCAGCCAATGAGGTCAGGTCGGCCTTAGGCTGTGCAAAACACTGGAGGTGGTTCGCAGAGGCACTTCAGTCACGGTTTTTAAATAGAACAACTCCACGTGAAATTCATTTCCTGGGTGAGCTGGTGGGGAGGCACGTGGGGTTCACGCGGGGGCTCCAGCTCCAGCTTCAGATTTTTCGCCTTAGCTTCTGACCCTGCTTCCTATGGGGAGGAATCCTTCCGTGGGGTTCAACGGGCCTAAGTGCGTGTCGTGTGCGGTGTGAGTGGCTTTCTCTCTCATCCTCGAACGCGAACGCACCAAGTTTCTTTGTATTTCCCACAGATAAACGCATCAGCAGTTCTTTCTTCCTTTTTCTCACCTCGCCCCGCCCCCAGGTCAGTTTGCGCTTTCTCCGGAAGCCCTCCCAGAACTCCCAGCATCGCCCACCTACCCTCTGCCGAGTAGCACCTGGAGAAGCAGGGCTGGCAGAGCCGGCCGGACCTCCAGAGCTGCTACCTAGTTTCCCAAAGACCCCAGGACACGTGATTTATCTTCTCCCTGCCTCAGTTTCCTCCTTTCTAAACTTAGGCGAATGATGCCTGTGGCGCAGGACTGGTGCGGGAGAAGAGGAGGTGAGATAAATCAAACGACGCTGGTGAGGTACGCTGGGTGCGGCCTTCCAGCACCCTCTTCTACCTTTAACAGGCACTCAACGGGCGGCAACTGATGACAGGGGTGGCGGGGTGTGGGAGAAGGAAGAAATCCTGGGGGGTGCAAGCCCAGGTCAGTGGAAGGAACTCTCCTTCCTCTGCCTCCTGGTTGAAGTGAAAGCACACGCGCACCCCTCCTTCGGTTCTATTTGCTTGTTGTGTTTTTAAAGCGATATATAGAGGCAGGCATTGTGTTGCACAGGTTAATATGTGACTTGGAGTGCCGGGGTTCAAGTCCCTGCTCTGCTTCGGTTCCAGCTTCCTGCTAACGTGCACCCTGGGAGGCAGCAGGTGATGGCTCAAGTGTTTGCGTCCCTGCCCACCCATGTGGGAGACCCAGATGGAGTTCCTGGCTTCTGATTTTGGCCTAGCTGTTGTGGGTGTTTGGGGAGTGAACCTGTTGGTGGAAGATTCTCTCTCTCTCTCTTTCTCATGCTCTCTTGCTCTGATTTTTAAATCAATTTTTAAAAAAGTGATGCTGATTGTATAAAAAACAAATAAGTGATATATAGTGCTCTTTCCATACACTTGAATATGCAGCAAAGTGTTGTAGCCAGAGCAGGTCATCTGAGTCCATTCCTTAAAGTTGCCTGGGAAAGGTGAGCTGTCCCAGAAGGGGCCTGGGCGTTCATCTAGGAGGGCTCACTAAGTGCCGGGCCCTTTGGCTGAGCCCACTGGCAAGGCAGAAGCACTCGTCACCACAGTGTAGTCAAGGACATGGTTCAGAGAAGTTAGGAAACTGGACCGAACACACAAGATGAAACACAGCACAGTGGGATTCCTGGCTGTAAGAGCCACATACTACCCACCCCATCACACTGAATTTTGAGTTGGAGGAACTGCAACGGAATTATGACTAGCTGGGTGGCCGGGGGAGCGCCCCGTACGCTAGCTGAGGCTCCAGAGTCCTGTACCTGAAGGGAGGGTCGCACCACGAGGCCAGGGCTTGGGGCTGTGCTGGTCATTGCTAGTCTCTGCAGCCCTCTAGTGGTGCTTTGCGGAACCGAGTAGCGTCTTACCTTTCTGTTGCCCATATTCAGACAGGCCAGTCCCGGGACACGTGGGAGCTAGGTACCCATTTGGCTTCATTGACTAAGAGGTAAAAGCAAATGAGACTCGGAGGAGCGTTGGAGATGGACAAGAACTGACTGGTTCCCAGAAGGCGTTATCGTTCGTTTGGCCGGCGCCGTGGCTCAACAGGCTAATCCTCTGCCTTGCAGCGCCGGCACACCGGGTTCTAGTCCCGGTCCGGGCGCCGGATTCTGTCCCGGTTGCCCTTCTTCCAAGCCAGCCCTCTGCTGTGGCCCGGGAGTGCAGTGGAGGATGGCCCAAGTGCTTGGGCCCTGCACGCCATGGGAGACCAGGAAAAAGCACCTAGCACCTGGCTCCTGCCATCGGATGAGCGCGGTGCGCCGGCCGCAGCGCGCCGTCCACGGCAGCCATTGGAGGGTGAACCAACGGCAAAGGAAGACCTTTCTCTCTGTCTCTCTCTCTCACTGTCCACTCTGTGCGTCTGTCAAAAAAAAAAAAAAAAAAAAGGGCGTTATCGTTCGGAAACTTTAGGTCCTGTTTGTTCTTTGCCGCACCTAGAACGCTTACTCCTCCTTCAGTGATAGATGAAAACCAGCTGAGTAGATTAAAATCCTAACCTTGAGTTCCTCCAGGGCATGTGCACACGTGGGACCTTGCGTGTATCCTATGGCCCTAATATCACCTTGGTGGCGGCAACAGTGCTAAGGGGACACTGCGCTGGGAGGACCAACTCGGGGGGTTCAAGATCTGGCGCTCTCTGTGTTACATCGCCTGTGTGTCTTTTCCCCTCCTTGAATCCCAAACTCATCATTGATCAAATGAGGCGGCTGGTGGTGGAGCCCTAGTAAGTTTGCTATCTTATGCATGAGCATGGAGCTGCCGCTTAACAATTGCGGGTGTTTGCTATTCATGCAGTCGTCTTGCGGTCTTGGCAGGTTGAAACGCGACTCTCTTGGGCTGGGAAAGAGGGAGTTAGGTGAGGAGCTGCGAGGCACCGAAAGGAAAACACACACGGCCTTGTGAACCACTGCCAAGCCGACCCTTCCCTGGCATCCAGACTTAGTGTCTACCTACCTGTCTTCTCCACTTGGAAATCTAACAGGTATTTCAAACCTGACATGGCCAAAGAGAGCCACTCCTCCCGAATATATTCCCCTCCCCAGCCTTTGCCACCTTAGCAAATGGTACCCCATCTACCTGGTGGCTGGGGGAGCCCTAGTTGATTGCCTGCTTTCACTCACATGCCCACATCTAGAGCTACCTACAAAACACATCTCGGATCGGGTGACTTCTCGGCCCCCACTGTCTGCTACAGTGCATCATCTGAGTTCCACTTAGGTAACAATCATGGCCTCTTCACTGCTCCTGGGCTTCCGCTCTTCCCCCTGAAGCCCCTCCCCAAGAGTGGTCACCTAGAACAGCTGCCCCCCCCCCTTACTTAAGCCCCTCTAGTGGTTTTGCCTTTGCGTGCATAATTGAATCAAATCAATGGTCAACAGGTGCTGTCCGGTCCAAGCCTGCCCCCGCTCACTGCCACCTCGCCCCGCCTTCATCCCTCAGGATTCTCACGTTGCTGTGGTTACCCTGACAGGCTCCATCTCTGAAGAGACAAGTCTTCCTCCTCTTGGGATCTGTGCGATCCTTTCTGCCTGGCCCCGCCCCTAGACTCTGGCGTGGCTCCCTGTTTCTCATCATGCCACTTGCTTATCTCAAGTGTGACCTCCCCTGAAGGGCTGTCCCCGGCTGCCCTATGCGGAGCAGTACCCTCAGTCACATCCCCATACTCTATGTACTTGCTAGCTCTTGCATCTACGTGGTAGCAGTTTGTTTATTTGCTTAGGACTTTACCAGGACTCTCCATGCCCGACTGTAGTTTCCTTTAGAGCAGAGAATGTCTGACTCTTGTTCACCAGTGAGCCCCCAGAGCCCTGCATTGTGTCTGCCCATTGTAGGTGCTCAGAAGCATTTGATGACACTGGGCTGACCTGCTGCTGCTCATCACGTTTGCCTCGCTAGCTCTTTACACACTGGAGCTCTCCATTACAGCACTGGCTTCTGATTCAGAAGCAAAAGGTGTTCTAACCACAGTGCCTTTGCTTTATTTTCTAGTCTTAATTGAACACAGTTCTTAATATCCACTCCTGGCTATCATGGGACTAGCAAGTGGGATATAAAGAGATAAAACACAAGGGTGGTCGTAGTGGTTAGGGTTTTGCAGGAGACACCAGCATCCTATGTTGGCATGCTCAGGATCAAGCCCCAGCTCCACTTCCAATTCCAGCTAGGGCAACAGGTGATGCTGTCACCCCCATAGGCTACCCAGATTGAGTTCCTGGCTCCTGGCTTCTGCTTGTCACTGCCCCAGCTGTTGCTGGCGTTTGCATAGCGAACTAGCGGATGCAAAGCCTGTCTCTGTTTTCCCATGAGATTGCTTGTGTATTCAGAGGCCGGGCTCCATTCTATAGCTGAGCAGGCTGACTGGTTTTCAGTTGCCTTATCTGCTATTCTGAGCATCACTTAGTGTAAATAAAGCACCAGGTGGCAGCAGGGGAGTGTTGCTGTGCGTTTTTAGCACCGAAGCGCTTTCCCAGTGGATTAGCCGCTGTACAACAAGGACAATTAGGCACAGCCCCTGCACAGAGAACTTGTGATCTAGAGATGGGTCAGTTGTCACTGTATAAAGGTCTGTATCCGCATTCTCAGCAGCAGGGGAGGCTGTGCTGAATGCTCTTCTCTGCAAGGCTATAGGCAAGGAAGGCAGAATCCGAGCAGGCCAGGGTGAGCCTCACTCTGCGGAGATCACAATAGAAAATAAAAACACGAAGGAAATGCAGATGGCCATACAAGCCATGAGCAAGCCAAGAGATGACGACACGCTTCGGTTACAGCCATCCTTGTCTCCATGGGTAGATTTCAGGACCCACGCCCATCTCAAAATCTGCTGATTCTCCAGCCCCTTATATAAAATTATGTGACGTGCATTTGCATATAATTTACCCCCATGCTCCCATCTCTGATTGCTTATAAAACCTAACACAATGTAAAGGCTATGTAAATAGTTGTTATACTGTATCATTGAGGGAATAGTGACCAAAGCATTTGTACTTGTTCAGTATGGATACAGTTTTTTGTTTCGCAAAATGTTTTCCATTCATGGTTGATTGAATCCAAGGCTGCACCACTCACAGACACAGAGGACCAACTGGATAAGTTTCCTTGCTATTTACAGTTTGTTTCCTCGACTAGGTTGAAATCTATTGAACAGGGACAGATTCTTTTCATCCTTGAAACATAGAGAGCAAGAAGCTTAAACATGTTTGTTGAATGAATAAGAAAAAAATTTAAAAATGAGAAAGAAAAACAGTGAACACCATGATCTAGTAAGATATTAGGAGAATGCTTTGTATGAAATTAAAAAGATGATTTATTTGACAGAGTGACATGGAGGAAGGGGTAGGGGCAGGGAATGGGAGAGGGAGAGAGAGAGAGGTGTCTTTCATCCACTGGTTAAATCCCCAAATGTCCACAACAATTAGAGCTGGGCCAGGCTGAAGTCAGGAGCCCAGAACCCCATCGGAGATTCCCACGTGGGTGGCAGGGACCTAAGTATTTGAGCCATCACCTGCTATCTCCCAGGGTGCACATTAGCAGGGAGCTGCATCAGAAGCAGAGGTAGGACTGAACCAGGTGTTCTGATAGGGGGTGAGGGTGTCCCGAGCCATTGTTTAATCTACTGGGACACAACATGCACCCCAGAGTGAAGTATTGGGTTGCCTGCTTTTAGTCCCATGAAATGGCCACATTCGCCTTTTCAAAGACTGGCAAGAATGCTTTCATGCTGGAAGTCAGTGGGATGTTGGTCACTGGGAGTTTTCTAGATCAGGAAATTCAGTTGAACTGAGAGAAATTACTATCAGAGAGAACCATTGGGGCATATTGCCATTTAGCTGAATCAGTGTTGCCTAACTTTTTTTTTTTTTTTTTGCCTAATATTTTTTTTTAAAAAGATCTATTTAGTTATTTGAAAGTCAGAGTTATTGGGAGGGGGATAGACAGAGAGGTCTTCCATCTGCTGGTTCACTCCCCATATGTTTGCAACAGCCAGTGCTGGGCCAAGCCAAAGCCAAGAGCTTCATCTGGGTCTCCCGCTTGGGTGGCAGAGACCCAAATACTTGGGCCATCTTATGCTGCCTTTCCCAGGCATTAGCAGGGAGCTGGATCAGAAGTAGAGCAACTGGAACAGGAACTGGAACCAGTATAAGATGGCAGCATCCTAGGCAGAAACTTTACCCACTACGCCACTACGCTGGTCCTGACTAATATTTTTGTAGCTAAAGAGTGTCAGAGTGGACTGGAGATCAAGTTCTATAATCTTCAACATTTTAGTGTCTTCCTAGCACCCAAATGGTGAAAGGCAAAGGCTGTGCCTCTTAGGTCTTAGCAGTTGGACTCCTCTTGGGGTGAGGTTCCCTTCATTTCTCTTCCATGCCAGACCACCACCTCCCACCTCACCACAGAGAGTTCTTAGAGCAAGTTCTTCCTGCCTCCTTGGCTGAAGTGGTGATAGGTGGGAGCTTCTTTTCGTAGCCCCATTCCCCTTTCAAATCTATCCCATTTCTTTACTTCCCTTTATAGCAAATGCTTCAATCAACGTGTTAATGAATTCTTCTCATTCTCTTTCCATTCTCTTACAAGCTGGCTCTTGGCTTTTGCTCCCAGTACTCTAAGAACAGTCTTGTCAAGATGGCCGGTGACTCTCACATGGCTAAATGCCATGGTCAACTCTCAATGTTATTTCTGTTGACTTGTCTGCAGCGTTTGACATCATTGATTGTTTCTTTTTCCTGGAAATACTTTCTGCACTGCTGCTTCTCGATTACTTTGGCTGGTTCACGTTTTTCCTTAACTCTTAACTGTGAACTGCTCCAAGGACCGGATTTTGAGCTGTTTCTCTTCCTTGGCAGCTGGGACTGAGTCTCGTGGTTCTAAGATATCACCTAAGTTATGTTGACTCTAGGTTTGTCTCTAGCCTTAGACCTTCCTCTTGAGCTGTGAGCTCTTGTTCTCAGCGTCTCCCGCTGGGTGTTTTATGGGCATCAGAGCCGTAACAAGACTTAAGTTTCCAGTCTTGTCTGGGTGCTGGCCACACTGCCTCCAGGACTGAGGCACTCAACCCCTCGCCTGGAATTGCCCTCAGCTGAAGGGAGCCCTCTCTCTCGCTCAGGGTGACACCATCATTTCAGACAGCTCCAATCCAATGCCCAGACGATGTGGAGGTACAAAGGAGGTTCCATTGCTTCAGTTGAAACAAATCTGAAGAATCATTTGCACATCTAGATGAAATTAACGGAGGCCTCTGTCAGGCGAGATCAGAGGGCAGCTTCCTTGAGAACAGGTTCTGGGAACACACTGATCTCTGCCTCAGAGTCTCTTGCCTGGGGAACTTGATTTAAAACGTTACATATTGAGAATGGTCCTAGGAAGTAGACCCTAAAAAAGGATTTTAGAGGTGGATTATCAGCCTATTGTGTGCAATGAAATCTGCACCACTGGTGGGTGGGCGGAGTGCTCATAGCACTTGGTATTCTGACATGCTAACACTATTTCTTTTAGGGGCTGGGGCTGTGGTGCAGCAGGTTAAAGCCCTGGCCTGAAGCACCAGCATCCTATATGGGCACTGGTTCTAATCCCAGCTGCTCCTCTTCTGATCCAGCGCTCTGCTATGGCCTGGGAAAACAGTAGAAGATGGCCCGAGTCCTTGGGCCCCTGCACCCACGTGGGAGATCTGGAAGAAGCTCCTGGTTGTTGGCTTCAGATCGGCACAGCTCTGGCCGTTGTGGCCATCTGGGGAGTGAACCATCAGATGGAAGACTTCCCTCTCTGTCTCGACCTCTCTCTGTAACTCTTCAAATAAATAACATAGATCTTAAAAAAAAAAAAGAAAACCTTTAAAAAAACTTTCTTTTAGCTGAATTTCAGATTTAACTGTCTTATATTTAAAAAATTATTTATTTGTGAGGGAGGAAGAGAGAGAGAGGATGAACAAGAGTGAGCCCTCCTCTGCTGACTCAATCCCCAAAATGCCCTCAAAGCCAGACACCGGACACTGAGAACTCAGTCCCAGTCCCCCACGTGGCTGGCAGGAACTCAACTCCACGTTAGCAGGAGGCAGGAGGCAGGAGCTGGAGCTGGGAATTGAATCCAGGTCCTCTGAGGTAAGAGGCAGGCATCCTAACCTGCAGCTCAACCGCTAAACCAAGTACCCAGCCCTCTGTAGTGGTGTCATGGTCAAGTGTTCTGTCAGTGGTCGAGAGGTGTGTTGGAATCTCCTCTATAGTTATAGATTAATGTTTCTTCATTCAGTTCCATCTGTTTTTAATGCTCTGTTATGAAGTTCATTCACATTATTAAGTGTATTTGCCATTAGGCTTATTATATTTCCTTGAAAAATTTTACCCTTGGGGCTGGCACTGTGGCTCACTTGGTTAATCCTCTGCCTGCGGTACCGGTATCCCATATGGGTGCCGGTTCTAGTCCCAGCTGCCCCCTTCCAGTCCAGCTCTCTGCTGTGGCCCGGGAAGGCAGTGGAGGATGGCCCAGGTGCTTGGGCCTCTGCACCCACATGGGAGATCAGGAGGAAGTGCTTGGCTCCTGGCTTCGGATCGGCACAGCTCTGGCCGTAGTGGCCATTTGGGGGGTGAACCAATGGAAGGAAGACCTTTCTCTCTCTCTCTCACTGTCTATCTGTCAAATAAATAAATAAAAAAAGAAACATTAAAAAAAAAGAATTTTATCCTTGCAAAGACTCCTCTTGATTCTTGACTATATGTCTTATTCTGGAGTATCCTTTGTTCCCCTCTGGCTAGTACAGTGATGTGAACTTTGGCCTTGGTCATCATATTTGTATGTTTCTTTCCCTTCTTTGTTCAGGGCCCCCTGAGATAACCCTTCTCTATGAAGTGTCTGAAAACAGAATTTACTTCTTGCATTCATACTGTGTGTGGAATCCATTGAGCACAAACTGTGCTTTGTTTTAATGTCACTGAGCAGCATGGATTACATGTATTGGCTTTAATTATGGATTAGTTTCCCTTGGGTCAGACATACCTACCATCCAACAAACATGGTGGAGGAGGGAGAGGAGGTGTCATGTGTTCTAACATGGTTGTTTAAGAGCCTAGAGATGTGGCCATTCCCTTAATAGAGAAGTCGAGAACAGCAGATCCACCCGATGACCAAATACAAGGTGGACTTGAAATAAGATGCTCTCCCTTATGTTTGTAAGATTTATTTATATCATTGCATGTGACTCTAGTTCACATTTTGTTTAAAATTGCATTGTACAAATCCATAGTTTATCCATTTTTCTATAATTATCTATCTGGAACCCTATTGCTTCTCAAATAGTCTTTAAAATACTTGCTTATATGTCATACAATAGGCAGAATTGTGAGGTCATACTTCTAGGAACTCTTACTAAATCTTTTTAAACATGAAGAAGGGTAGGAGGGAGGGAGAATGAGTAAGCTCTGTGATTCACTCACCAAATGCCCACAATATCCAGGGCTGGGCTGGGTCAGAGCCAGGAGCCAGGAGCCAGGAACTCAATCCAGGTCTCCCACAGAGGTGGCAGGAACTCAATCACTTCATCCGTCATTGCTGCCTGCATTAACAGGAAGCAGCAGTGAGGAGTTAGCAGCCAGGTGGGCATCAAATCCGGGTACTCTGCTGTGGGATGTGGATGTTCTAACTAGCATCTTAACCACTAGGCTAAACACCCACTGCAGATTACTGAACCTTTGAATTTCTTTCTCTATTTCCATCATGATATCTCTTAAAATTACAAATAATGTTATTTGTTTAGAGAGAATTAATCATCCTCTATCAAAAGTACTCACTTGCTAGTTCAGAATAAAATGTTTTGTTCTGTGACATGAGGGAATTTGCATATTTTCTTTTCTGAGTGAATGTTTTAAGGGAAATGAGAAAATATGTCTGCAAAATACTTATGCACAAATATTTATAGCAGTTTTATTCCTAATAGCCCCTAACTGGAAATGACCCAAATTTCTATCAACAAAGTAAATGGATAAACATATTGTGGTATATTCACACAATGGAATACTAATCAGCATTTGAACTTGAATCTTGAAAACATTTGGTCCTACTTGGAAGGCCGGTGTTTACATGTCCATCTCTAAAAGGGTGTGAAGGCCAAGCAAGATATAAAGGGGACTAGAGTCGGGGAAAGGAGTGCTTATATTCAAATGGCAAGAACAGCCTCCTGGGGGAAAGAACTTAGAGATGAGATCTTGGGATGGAGAGTGAGCTACTCTTAAGAACTGGGCTAAAGAAACGCAACTGCAAAGGCCCAGGGGCGGGACCGGTCTTACTTTGTTGGAGGGACCTCTTGTGGCTGAAACAGAACCAAGAGCAGAAAGTCGTGAGCCAGGTGGAATGTGGCACAGCTAAGGCTGGATGGAGACCCTGGCAGGTAGCGGGATATGCACAGCTCTACCCCCTGATGGTAGGGAGCATGCTGCTAATAATGGGTGATTCTTTGCTATGTATCAACATTTGGAGGCTGTATTATTAAAATGAAATGGATTGCACACATTTCATATTTATATGTATAAATTACATATGTGTATGTGTATAAGTGTCCATGACCCTACTGTTCCCGTAGACAGTCTCCCCATTCTCAGCTCTAGGCAACCACTATTCTACTTCTGTCACTCTAGACTGGAATGCACACCAGGAGAAGCTGGAGGAATATGGAGATAAACTTCTGATATTTCTAATAGAAATATTGAGATAACATTTGCAACTCAGAGGTGGCTCCAAATTTCCAACTTGGGCACTAAAATGAAAAATATCATAAATTTGGACTTTATCAAAACTCAAAACTTCTAAAATGTCAGGTCTTCACAAGACACTGTTAATAAATTGAAAAGGCAAGCTATGGGTGGGAGGAAATATTGATAATATGTATTTCAGACAAAGATTTGAGTATAGAATATAGAAATGCAACTCAATAAATTTTAAAAATGGCTTAATAAAAATGGGCAAAATATTTGAACAAAACTTTCACAAAGAACATGAAAAGATGCTTTTTGTCTTGAGTTACTAAGACCACCATGAAACATTAATGTACACCCATTAGAATGGTTAAAATTAAAGAGATTAATATACATTATCAAGAATGTAGAGTGACTCGAATGCTCAGGGCTTGCTGTTGGTATAAAATAGGGCAGCTGCTCGATAACACAGGTTGACAGTTTTTGATCATGATAAACATACATTTACCACATACTAGAAGTATTCACTTCACTTTGTCTCCATTCTTGGTTTATGAGCTGTGCATTTTTTAGCAATCATTCTAAGGTTTACAGTATACATATTTCATTTATCACAATCTACCTTAAGGTACTGTTATCATACTTTACAGATAATGCATGGAACTCACAACAGTATTTTTCCATCCCTTATGCTGCTGTCATCACAGACTTGACTTCTACAAATGCTATAGATGACACAATACATAGTTGTTGGTTTTGCTTTAAAAATTATTACTTAGAGTGGACCTTGTGGTGCAGCATGTGTATTCCCCACTTGGCATGCCTGCATGCACAGTGCTGGTTTGAGTCCTGCTGACACGCCTGGGAAGGCAGTAGATGATGGTCTAGGTACTCGGGTCGCTGCCACCCACATAGGAGACCTTGCTGACTTCAGCATGCCATAGCCCTGGCTATTGTAGCCTTTTGGGATGTGAACCAATGGATGAAAGATCTTTATCTCTCTCCCTCTTGCTGCCTCTCCACCTTCCAAATAAATAACATAAATAAATGTTTAAAAAAACAAATAAAAGGTATATTACCTACTAGAGAGATCAAAACTTGAGAAAGAAAATATATTTATTCATAAATATATAGCAATTTCCAACATTTTCATTACATGCACAAATTGAATTTTTACTACATGTCCTTTTGCTTAAAGAATTTTCTTTAACATTCTTTGTTCAGATTAGTGGAGGTGAGTGCTCCTCATTTTTTATCTGCTCACCTTTTTTATTAGTAACCCATAATTGCAGGACAATATCACACTGTATATCTAGTAGGCTCTTAGCAAAGGCATTTAACACACAAATGCATTAAACAGACTTTTTATAATTATTCATTATTCAGAAAAAGCAAATAGCTTTACAATTATTGCAAAGTAGGATGTTACTTTGATAATTGCTTCTCATATTATTAATTAAGAAAATAACTAGGGGATGCCACATTAGGAAGATTGATGGGGCAGGAAAACTGGAAGGTGATTAACCCAAACTAACTGGTAGTTAGCTTATTGATCACCAGATTGGTAGACTGATAGGTGAAGCCTAGAGAAGACAACCAGGCCTTAAGCAGTGTTAACCACTGGGCCGGCGCTGTGGTGCAGCAGGTTAAAGCCCTGGCCTGAAGTGCCAGCATTCCATATGGGCACTGGTTCTAGTCCGGCTACTCCTCTTCTGATTCAGCTCTCTGCTGTGGCCTGGGAAAGCAGTAGAAGATGGCCTAAGTCCTTGGGCCCCCGTACCCACGTGGGAGATGTGGAAGAAGCTCCTGGCTCCTTAGGAATTTTTCTGGTCTGAAATTGCTACTTTACAATAAAACTGATTAGTGAAAATTTAAGGGCTCTTCCGGCTTTGGATTGGCAGAGCTCTGACCATTATGGCCATCTGAGGAGTGAACCAGTGGATGGAAGACTCTCTGTCTCCACATCTCTCTGTGGCTCTGTCTTTAAAGTAAAATCTTTTTTTTTTTTTTAAAGAATTGTTAACTGTTAAGAGGGTACAACTATGATATATTATGTCACTGGGCATGGATAGATGTTTAAGAATCGTGTTGGACACAGAAATGCTGGGAAGGAATCAGGAAAGAGTTGGTTATTTGAACTGAGACCTTTCTGTGAATACTGGATCGGGGGCTTTTGTACACATTCTCAGGTGCTTTCTTGTGAACTAGTTTTGTAGTAGAGAAAGGTGGTCACTTTAAAAGAACAGTCACAAGATGTTAAACAGTTATATATATATATATATATATATATATATATACATACTTATGTGCATACACATATAAATGTTTTATATATAATATATAATGATGTATAGGCATAGTTTATATGTACAAAATAAAATTAAATACACTTATTTTTCTACTGTATAAATATAGCAGGAAAGGGTCATGATGAGAGCCCCAGATCTTAGAAAGTTAACTAACATTATTATAGAGAAAAATGGAAGATGGGGGAGATGGGAAAAGAGACTGGCAAAGGAATTTCCGTTGAACAATTGAATGTAGTTCGGTTCAATAGTGAACGTTTTATTGAGGCTGTACTATTGCATGCAGGAAGATCTGTCTTTGAGGAGTCTATAATCTCCTAAGGGAAACACCTAAGTGATAATTTCAATGAATATATATTCACCTCCATTCTTGAAAAATGTTTACACTGGATATAGATTTCTCGGTTGACAATTTCCCCACAGAACTTTAAGGATATTATTTCATCATCTACTGACTTGCATAGTTTCTGACAGGTCTGTGATGAGTCTTATCCTTGTTTCTCTGTATATAATGTCTTTTCCTATGATTGTTTTCAATATTTTCTGTTTATCAAAACTGATTTTAGTTTTTAAAGATTTATTTATTTATTTGAAAGGTAGAGTTATGGAGAGGCAGAGGCAGAGAGAGAGAGGTCTTCCATTCACTGGGTCACTCTCCAGATGGCCACAGCTGTTGGAGCTGGGCTGATCTGAAACCAGGAGGCAGGAGCTTCTTCTGGGTCTCCCACACCCACGGGTACAGGGACCCAAGCACTTGGGAAGTGGAGCAGCCGGGACTCAAACTGGTGCCCACATGGGATGCTGGCACTGCAGGCGGTGGCCTTACCCACTAGGCCACAGCACTGGCCCCCAAAACTGTTTTTTAAACAACATTTATATACCTTGGTGGTGGTAGTAGTGGTGATGGTGGTGGTGGTATGTGTGTGTACACGTGTAAATATTTATCCTGCTTGGGGTTCATTTAGATTTCTAGATCTATAGTTTGTGATTTCATAAAATTTGGAAACTTTTTGGCCATTATGTTTTCACAGACGTCAGTCACTCCTTTTTTTAAAGTTATGCAGTCACTCCTTTTCTATGGGGTGTGTGTCCCCAAATCCCCAGTAGATGCCTCAGATTGTGGACGGCACTGAATCCTATATATGCTATATTTTTTTCTATTCATACATCCTATGATAAAGTTTCATTTATAAATTGGACATAAGAACGATAAACTACAATAACTGATACAATAAAAATGATAATTCAGTGTAATACGAGTTATGTGAATGTGGTCTCTCTAAAAATGTCTTATTGTATGAATAGAAGATTTATTTTTAAAAGATTTTTATTTATTTATTTATTTGAAAGACAGAGTTACAGAGAGAGGGAGAGACAGAGAGAGGTCTTCTATCCGCTGGTTCACTTCCTAGGTGGCTGCAATGGCCGGCGCTGCGCTGATCTGAGGCCAGGAGCCAGGAGCTTCTTCCAGGTCTCCCACATGGGTGCAGGGGCCCAAGGACCTGGGCCATCTTTTACTGTTTTCCCAGGCAATGGCAAATAGCTGGATCAGAAGAGGAGCAGCCGGGATTAGAACCAGCGCCCATATAGGATGCTGGTGCTGCAGGCCAACCTCTTTAACCTGCTTGGTGTAGCGGGTTAAAGTGCAGGCCTGGAAGATTCATTCTTACTGCAGATCTTAGCAACCAAAGTATAAGTTTTTTTTCGTTTATGTCAAGAACTTTCACCTTTTCATTTAAAGGAAACACTTGACAGCTTTTCTTTGATTTATCTAAATTGCCAGCATTGTTATTCTTGTGTGTTGCGGCTGTTATTAAGTAAAATAAAGGTTACTTAAATACAAACACTGCAATGCTCTGACAGTCGATCTGGTAACTGATGAGGTGAAGATAGCAGAATTAGTATGGATGTGCTGAACAAAGGAACGGTTTATGTCTCTGGTGAGACACAGAATAGTATGAAATTTCATCACTCAGGATGGTGAGAAATCACAATTTAAAACTTATGGATTATTTATTTCTGATTTTTAAATTCAATATTTTCAGATAACCATTGACCCCAGGTGTATGATGCCATGGAACACTATACTGCTGATAAGGGGACACCACTGTATGTTTTCTCTGTCCCCTCTCTCTTTTTCTTCTCTTTTTGGAATTCCAGTGACTTGCATGTTAAATCACTCGATGTTTTCCCACATATTAGCATAGTTTTGGTTTTTTTCCTCCAGTATTTGTCTCCTTTGTGTTTAATTTTGTGCATTCTGCGGTATGTTTTTAAGTTTGCTGATCGTTTCTTCTGTGGTTTTTTTTTTTTTCTTTTTTTTTTTTTTTTTCTTTTTCACAGGCAGAGTGGACAGTGAGAGAGAGAGACAGAGAGAAAGGTCTTCCTTTTGCCGTTGGTTCACCCTCCAATGGCCGCCGCAGCCGGCGCGCTGCGGCCAGCGCACCGCGCTCATCCGATGGCAGGAGCCAGCTGCTAGGTGCTTCTCCTGGTCTCCCATGGGGTGCAGGGCCCAAGCACTTGGGCCATCCTCCACTGCACTCCTGGGCCACAGCAGAGAGCTGGCCTGGATGAGGGGCAACCGGGACAGAATCCGGCGCCCCAACCGGGACTAGAACCTGGTGTGCCGGCGCCGCAAGGCGGAGGATTAGCCTGTTGAGCCACGGCGCCGGCCTTCTTCTGCGGTTTTTACTTTACTATTAGTCTCATACAGTGAACTTTGTACTTCAGCTGTGGTGTTTTCATCTTTGGAGCAAGGTTCCTTTGGTTCCTTTTCTCTCTCATTGTGTTCATCATTACATTCATGTTCGATACTATTGAACATATGGAGCATTTTTCTTTTTTAAAAAGTATTTTATTGTGGGGCCGGTGCTGTGGCACAGTGGGTTAATGCCCTGGCCTGAGGTGCCGGCATCCCATATAGGCATCAGTTCAAGACCTGGCTGTTCCACTTCTGATCCACCTCTCTGCTGTGGCCTGGGAAAGCAGTAGAAGATGGCCCAAGACTTTGGGCCCCTGCACCCATGTGGGAGACCCAGAAGAAGCTCCAGGCTCCTGGCTTTGGATCAGCTCAGCTCTTGCCATTGTGGCCATTTGGGGAGTGAACCATCAGATGGAAGACCTCTCTCTCTCTCTCTCTCTCTCTCTGTAACTCTGACTTTCAAATAAATAGTAAAATCTTTTAAAAATATTTATTTATTTAAAAGGAAGCGTGATGGGGGTAGGGGAAGAGAGAGATATCTTGCATTTACTAATTCACTCCCCAAATGCCTGCAACAGCTGGGGCTAGGCCAGTTTGAAGTCCAGAGCCCATAATTCCATCTGGGTCTCCCATGTGATTGACAGGGACCTCTAACAATCATCTGCTGCTTTCCCAGATATATTAGCAGGAATCTGGCTCAGAAGTGGAGTAGCTGGGACTCCAGGTAGCACTCTGAAATGGGATGTGGGTGTCCCAAGAGACAGCTTAAGCTGCTCTTAATACACAATACCCACCCCAATTTTATAATAATATTTTTAATTTCCTAAATATCACGTGTGTAATTCTTAGATCTGTTCATACTAATTGCTTTTTTGTTCTGAAATTCACCATCCTTCTTATATGTAGCAAAATTTTAATTGAATGCTGGAAATTGAGTTTTTACATTGTTAGATTATATATCATTTCTTTATAGCGTATTTGATTTTTGTTTTCTGTTCATCAATTTAGACGCAGAAAAATTAGGCCCTTTCAAGCCTATGGTGAAGACTGGTGTACAGGATACTTTATGGTTAATTTGGCCACACTTCCAGGGAGTGGTAATCTGTGGATCTCCACTGACTGCCCTGTGTGCTCAGTGACATCTTTGCCCCTCGGGTAGTGGAAAATAGAGTGATTTCTGGCATTGGAATTATTTACCTTACAGCTCTTTTTTTTTTTTTTTTGACAGGCAGAGTGGACAGTGAGAGAGAGAGACAGAGAGAAAGGTCTTCCTTTGCTGTTGGTTCACCCTCCAATGGCCACCGCGGCCGGCGCGCTGTAGCCGGCGCATCGCGCTGATCCGAAGGCAGGAGCCAGGTGCTTCTCCTGGTCTCCCATGGGTGCAGGGCCCAAGCACTTGGGCCATCCTCCACTGCACTCCCGGGCCATAGCAGAGAGCTGGCCTGGAAGAGGGGCAACCGGGACAGAATCCGGTGCCCCGACCAGGACTAGAACCCGGTGTGCCAGCGCCGCAAGGTGGAAGATTAGCCTATTGAGCTGCGGCGCCGGCTACCTTACAGCTCTTTAGACCTCTGGTAATTTATTCTTTCTCAGAAATTACTCTTTCCTAGCCTCATGGGATTTCACCCTACACATGCATAGACTGGTTTTCACTCAGAGACTCGATGAGATGCTTATATAAAAGTTTATGGAACGCTTTCTCTGCTTGTTTTCTTCCTATTGGATATCGTTCCCCACCAAATTAAATGTTCTTGACCTCCTTGTACTTCTGTGCTGCCTCTAACCAGTGAGATACCTGGACTTTGGATTCTCCTTGCAATGCACCTAGGAAATTTCCTTCTGGCAGAAACTCTTGGAGTGGAGGGGCCTGTCCTCCTTGTTCCTTTATTCTTAAGGATCACACTTCTGTACTGCCTCTTGTCTGGTATCTAGAGATGGTTGTTTTCTGTGTTTTTATACTTTTAAAAATTATTTATTTGAAAGGTGGAGTTACAGAGAGAGAAGGAAAGAGAGAGAGAGGAAAAAGAGGAAGAAGAAGAGAGAACTCTTCCACCTGTTGGTTCACCCCCAAATGGCTGCAACAGCTATGGCTAGGCTATGCTGAAGCCAGGAGCCAGAAGCTTCATCCGGGTCTCACACATGGGGTATAGAGGCTCAAGCACTTGGGCTATCTTCAGATGCTTTCCCAGGTGTATTAGCAAGGAGCCGGATTGGGAGTGGAACAAGTTGGACTCAAACTGGTGCCTCATCTAGCATGCTGGTGTTACAGGTGGTGGCTTAACCCACTAGGCCATAACACCGCCCCACTCCCTTTTCAGGTGTTTTTATACTTCATAATGTATTTATTATTACAAGCCCTTTTAATCACACTTAACTAGAAGAATTCTAGGAACATACAGTTTATTTTATTCTAACAGAAATGGAATATTAAATAAAGTGCTCATTTGGGAGATGGGCAGAGGAGTGATGTGATGTCTGATTGATATTTTATTTTATTTTATTTATTTATTTATTTATTTTTTTACAGGCAGAGTGGACAGTGAGAGAGAGAGACAGAGAGAAAGGTCTTCCTTTTGCCGTTGGTTCACCCTCCAATGGCCGCCGTGGTCGGCGCGCTGCGGCCGGCGCACCACGCTCGTCCGGTGGCAGGAGCCAGGTGCTAGGTGCTTTTCCTGGTCTCCCCATGGGGTGCAGGGCCCAAGCACCTGAGCCATCCTCCACTGCACTCCCGGGCCACAGCAGAGGGCTGGCCTGGAAGAGGGGCAACCGGGACAGAATCCGGTGCCCCGACCGGGACTAGAACCCGGTGTGCCGGCGCCGCAAGGCAGAGGATTAGCCTGTTGAGCCACGGCGCCGGCCGTCTGATTGATATTTTAAAAATATTATTTTAGCTACCTTATAGAAAATTAATTGGTATGACATAAGAGACGAATAAGAAAAACCTGAGGCCAGTGCTGTGGTTCAAGTCCCGGCTGCTCCACTTCTGATCCAGCTCCCTGCTAATGCTTCTGGAAAAGCAGTGGAAGATGGCCCAAGGCCTTCAGCCCCTGCACTCACATGGGAGACCCAGAGGAAGCACCTGGCTCCTGGCTTTGGATTGGGCCAGCTCCGGCTGTTGTGGCCATTTAGGGAGTGAACCAACAGATTGAAGATCTCTCTCTCTCTTTTTGTCTCCACCTCTCTGTAACTCTGCCTTTAAATAAATAATTAGATCTTTAAAAAAATAAGAAAAACTAGTAGGAGAACATTGAACTGTCAGTGGCTAGGCCCTGGTTAGTGGTAGGGTAGATGAGATTGTCTTTAGAAATACAGGATTTAGTCATAGATTGAATGCTAAATGTGGTTTGAGAATTGGTGAAAAATGAATACAGAACAGATGAAGGGCATGGGAATCAATAATTTCATTTTGGACACAGTAGATTTGGGATTCCTAATAGACATCTATCTAAGTGGAGATGTCAAATAGGTGGTCAAATCTGTAAGTCTTAAGTTCAGGAGAGAGATAAATTGGGGAGTTGTAGAGATATGTGTTTCCAAGGTATAGGAATGGAAAAAGCACTCCTAAAAGGGTGGTAGGTGATTAAAGTACTACCAGTTAGCATTCCCTGTGGTGGGGCATGGGGTGGATTTCTTAGTTTTAATTGTAAATATCTAACCCTGGAAGGTGAAAGAACATCCAGCGGGTATCTGGTTGTATCTACATGGAGTGTCCAGGGTAGACGGTCAGTGGTAGACAGGAAGCAGATGCCCAAGAAGCTCAGGTGGCTGAGGAAATAGAACGTCGATGTGTGGAGGGCAGGGCTAACCTCGTAGCCATTATGGTGAGCATGTTCCCCAGGACAGTCCAGTAAATGACTGAGAAGACCAGGAAGGACCATCTCTGCAGGTTGGGTGGTTGGAAACGTCCAAGAAGATGAGCTTGGTGGCATTTGTTCATTCGTTTCAGATGGCGTCGGATACTAAGCAATCAGAGAAAAGACACCATAATGAAAAAGTACAGGGAGCACCACAAATGTGCTTGTAAACGTACTGGGTTATGTCCAGTGATTTTGGTTGCAAAGCAGCCTGGACTATGAAGAGAAGCATGCAGGGTGGCCCTTAGCAACACTACCACTTCTGACGGGTCAGACCTTGCTGAAAAGCCACCAAAAAACACACCAAACACCGGAGTTAAAGGAAAGGTTTGTTGTTGGGTGGGGGGAAACCCAACAGGCTGGAGGGAGAGGGCGAGAGAGCGAAAAGAGGGCTTGGGCAGAAAACAGGTCTTCTTATGGCTTTGCAGAGGTGAGGAAGTGGAAGCAGCGAGTCCCATTAGAGTGGGGGTGGAGTTGCCACTTATGGTTGGGTCATTTTGTTGCCTGACTCCTAGTAAGCCAGGCTGGGTCCTGGAGAGGCTGAACTCAGTATACAATGTGGTGGCTGGATCAGAGCCCAAGGTGGCGTCTGGGGCTTGAGACGGCGCCTCAGATAAGACGGCACCATTTCACTAACACCAGCTCAAGGTCAGGCACCTTCCATGTGGGCTTCCGTGGCTGTGAGAGAATAAGGACAAACACACTAGGTCACACCTGCATTAGTGTTAGAAAGAGCTTGTTTCCCAGTAGCTCTGCAAAACCTTCCTCTTAGCATTGTCTTCTCAAAATTTATTTATGTAAATATCATTTTATTGTTATTAATGGAATAGATGATTATGAATAAAAATGACATAAAAGGGGCTGGGGTTGTGGTACTGCAGGATAAGCCTCCACTTGCAGTGCTGGCATCTCACATCAGAGTGTCAGTTTAAGTCTCTGCTATTCCGCTTCCATCCAGCTCCCTGCTAATGTGCCCGCGAAGGCAGCAGCAGATAACCCCCATACTTGGGCCCCTGCTAGTCACATGGGAAACCCAATTGGAGTTTCTGGCTCCTGGCTTCAGCTTGACCCAGCCCCAGCTGTTGCAGCCATTTGAGGAGTGAATCACTCTCTCACTGTCTCACTGCCTTTCAAATAAATAAATACATAATTATTTTAAAATGTTTATAAAATTATGATATTAAAGATGTTTAGCCCACATAGAATATACATTGCATTTCAATGTATTCTTTATGTTTAAGATTTTATTTATTTGAGAGGTAGAGTTACAGACAGAGAAAGGGAGAGACAGAGAGAGAGAGATGTCTTCCATCAGCTTGTTTACTCCCCAAATGGCTGCAATAGCCAGAGCTGAGCCGATCTGAAGCCAGGAGCGGGGAGCTTCTTCTGGTTCTTCCACACAGGTGCAGGGACCCAAGCATTTGGGCTATCTTCTACTGCTTTCCAAGGCTACAGCAGAGAGCTGGATCAGAAGAGGAGCAGCCAGGACACGAGCTGGCACCCCTAGGGGATGCCGGTGCCGCAGGCAGAGGCATAACCTACTATGCCACAGCACTGGCCCCTAGTATAATTTTTTCTTTTTTCTTCTCTCCTCACTGACCCCCTCACCTGTACTCTTTGTGTCTCTTTCCATATATTTCTATTTGTATATCTTTTTTGTCCACAAAGGATCTTTTTAGTCAGTGTTGTATCTTTTAAAACTAATATCATAGCACACACATTTTCCCAAAGTGTTCAATAGATTTGAATAAATACTTTCCAGTGGCTGTGCAGTATTGCATTATGTAGAAATATGTATAAAATGCATTTAGGGGTAGGTGTTTGCTCTGGCTGTTAAGATATCAGTTGAGGTGCCCTTGTCCCACATCGCAGTGCCTAGGTTTGAGTCCTGGTTCCAGTTCCTGATTCCAGAGTCCAGATGGGAGAGGCCCTGGAGGCAGTGGTGGTGGCTCACATGGCTGGGTCCCTACCACCCACATGGAGACTGGGACTGAGTTCATGGCTGTGGCATCAGCTGTTGTAGGAATTTGGGGAGTGAATCATCAGATTGGAGTTCTCTGTAGTTCTATCACTCTCTCTCTCTCTGCTTCTGAAATAAATAAATAAAAATTTTAAAAGATTCTAAAGTATATTTAATTCATCGTGTGTTGTTGAACATTGTGTTCATAATGTTTGAGTCATAGAAGTATTGTGAGGAACATCTTTCACGTAGTTATATATGACCCTTTGCTAATTTTTTCAAGACAAATGATCAGGCTTTGGGTTTACTTTCTTTTTCTTTTTAAAAGATTTATTTATTCATTTGAAAGTCAGAGTTACACAGAGAGAGAAGGATAGGCAGAGAGAGAGAGAGGTCTTCCATCTTCCATCTGCTGGTGCGCTCCCCAATTGGCTGGCAGGAGCTGTGCCAATCCAAAGCCAGGAACCAGGCGCTTCTTCCTGGTCTCCCACATGGATGCAGGGCCCAAGGACTTGGGCCATCTTCTACTGCTTTCTCAGGCCACAACTGAGAGCTGGACAGGAAGTGGAACAGCCATGACTTGAACCAGCGCCTATATGGGATGCTGGCACTTCAGGTGGCAGCTTTACCCACTATGCCACAGCACCGGCCCCTGGCTTTGGATTTTCTAGCAGATCTCTTGAGAATGACTTTTTGAGGAAATGTTTTCTCTTGTATGGACATTATTCTTCTCAATAAAACTATTTTTCTTTTCAGAGTAATTCAGATTTCTGAGGTATCTCCATAATGTCTTCCACCGTGGCTGCACCAGTTTACATTCCCACCAGCAGTGGATTAGGGTACCTTTTTCCCCATATCCTTGCCAGCATTTGTTGTCTGTTGATTTTTGTAGAAAAGCCATTCTAACTGGGTGAGGTGAAACCTTATTGTAGGGTCTGGCACTGTGGCTCACTTGGTTAATCCTCCGCCTGTTGCGCCGGCATCCCAAATGGGCGCCAGGTTCTAGTTCCGGTTGCTCCTATTCTAATCCAGCTCTCTACTGTGGCCTGGTAGGGCAATGGAGGATGGCCCAAGTGCTTGGGCCCCTGTGCTTGCATGGGAGACCAGGAAGAAACACCTGGTTCCTGGCTTCGGATCGGCGCAGCGCCGACTGTAGTGGCCATTTGGGGAGTGAACTAATGGAAGGAAGACCTTTCTCTCTCACTATCTGTAACTCTACCTGTCAAATAAATTTTTTAAAAAAGAAACCTTATTGTGGTTTTATTTGCATTTCCCTGATGGCTAGTGATCCTGAGCATTTTTCATGTGTTTGTTGACCATTTGAATTTGCTCTTTTGAAAAATGCATTTTCAAGTCTTTGCCCATTTCTTAACTGGATTATTGTTTTTGTTGAGTTTCTTTAGCTCTTCACAGATTCTGGATATTAATCCTTTATCAGTTGCATAGTTTTCACTCCCATTCTGTTACTTATTCACTTTGCTGAATGTTTCCTTTGCAGTGCAGAAGCTTCTCAGCTTGATGTAATCCCATTTGTCAGTTTTGGCTTTGATTGCCTGTGCTTCTGGTGTCCTTTCCAAGAAATCTTTGCCTATGCCAATGATGCCAATGTCTTACAGGGTTTCTCCAATGTTCTATAGTAATTTGATGGTTTTGGGTAGAAGATTTAGGTCCTTGAGCCCTATTGAATGGATTTTTGTATAAAGTGTAAGGTAGAGATCTTGCTTCATACTTCTGCATGAGGAGTTCCATTTTCCCAGAACCATTTGTTGAAGAGACTGTTCTTGCTCCTGGGATTGATTTTAGATCCTTTGTCAAAGATAAGTTGGTTGTAAATGTGTGGATTGATTTCTGGAGTTTCTATTCTGTTCCATTGGTCTGTACATCTGTTTTTGTGCCAGTACTGGGCTGTTTTGATTATGACTGCCCTGTAGTATGTCTTGATATCTGGTATTATGATGCCTCTGGCTTTGTTTTTGTTGTATTAGATTATTTTAGCTGTTTGGGATCTCCTGTGTTTCCATATGAATTTTTGCATTTTTTTTTCTAGATCTGAGAAAAATGTCCCTGGTATTTTGTTTGGTATCACATTGAATTTGTAAATTACTTTTGGTGGTATGGACATTGATGATATTGATTATTCCAATCCATGAACATAGAATACTTTTTGGGTTTTTTTTTTTTTTTTTGGTATTTTCTTCTTTCTTTAATGTATTATAATTTTCATCATACAGATATTTGACATCTTTGGTTAAATTTATTCCAAGGTATCTTATTTTTTTGCAGCTATTGTGAATGGGATTAATCTTAGAAATTCTTTCTCAGCCATGACATTATCTATGTATACAAAGGCTATTGATATTTGTGTGTTAATTTAATATCCTGCTACTTTACCTACTTTACCAAACTCTTTTATGAGTTCCAGTAGCCTTTTAGTGTAATATTTTGCTTCCTCTATATAAAGAATCATGTCATCTGAAACTAGGTATAGCTTGACTTTTTCCTTCCCAATTTGTGTCCCTTTGATTTCTTTTTCTTTATCATAGATTGCCTTGATTGTCTTAAGAGATGTTCCTTCTATACCCAATTTGCTTAAAGTTTTCATCATCTTCATGATTTTTTTGATCAAATGCTTTCTCTGCATCTACTGAGATAATCATATGGTTTCTGTTCTTCAGTTTGCTAATGTGATGTATCAGATTTATTGACTTGTGAATTTGAGTCATTCCTGTATACCAGGGATAAATCCAAGTTGGTCTGTTTGAATGATTTTTCTCATGTGCTGTTGGATTCAGTTGGGAGGATTCCCTTCTTTTCAATTGTTTTGAATAGCTTGAGAAGAATTGGAATTAGATCTTCTTTAAATGTCTGGTAGAATTTGGTAGTGAAGCTGTCCTGTCCTGTGCTTTTCTTTTGGTGAGCGTCTTTATTACTGATTCAATTTCCATTTTGTTTATTGATCTGTTTAGGTTTTCTGTGTTTTCGTGGCTGTTTTGGTAGGTTTTGTGTATCTAGCAATCTATCGATTTCTTCTTGTTTCCCAATTTGTTGGAATATGGCTCTTCGTAGTAATTCCTAATAATTCTTTTTATTTCATCGTAAGGGTTTTATAAGAGTAAGGCAGGTGGGTCAGATTTGGAAGGGGTGAATGTGGATGATGAAAGCAGAGGTTGGAAGGAGGGATATTGAAGAGAAAGGAAGAAGCATTTGAGTCAAGATGGAAGCAGACCCTAGAAATTACAAAAGGCAAGGAAACAGATATTGACTTGTGAATTTGACAGCGAGAAAACAGCCCTGATGACATCTTTGCTTTGGGGCTCAGGACTTCCAGAACTGGAAGATACTAAGTTTGTGTTGCTTTAAGCCACTAAGTTGGTGGTAGTTTGTTACAGTGGATCTGGGAAACAAATACAGTTACTATCACACAGGCTGCCTGGCTAGTTACATTTCACCCAGCATCTCCACCTTGAGTTTATTGAATTCTCTTGCAATTGACCAGGAGGTAGCTCTGAAATCTGTGATTAATTGCTGCCCAGAGGTTCATGGGTGCCAGCATAGGGGAGTGTATTAGCATTCTTTATAACCAAACCCTACTTTCAGGCTGCTCAAAATGATGTTTCATGTAAACACGTTGTTTGCTGTGTTTCAGAGCCGAGGGACATCATGGTGCACTCAGTTGATAAGGACTTATCTGGAAAGCTGTGTCCAGTCCCTGGATGAAGAGGAGGTTAAAGCTATCCTGATGTCTGATTTCATGAAGAGTGCTACTGCAGAAAAGACCCTGAAGGCTGGAGCTTAGGGGATCTGGAAATGGTTCCCCAAAAGGACTGGACTGTGGCCAAGGATTCCTGGTAGGGATTTGATTCTCATTATTTTTCTATATGAAGAGCAGCAGGGTATCCATATGTATTTGTGTAAGGCCTGACATCTTTTCAAAAGCAGGAGTAGTGAACCTGTTTGGTGGATCTGTGGTGGCAGGACCGTAGCTGATTGCAGAGCCACAGGCAGGGGAATACAGGAGCATATGAGTGGGTAGGTAAGTGTGTATTTGTGGTGATGACTGTATTTGTGGGTTGTTCTCTAGCTTCCATGTCTGGAAACCCTTGTCTATAGATGAGGGGCTAAGGTCTGAGGCTGAATGATGAATGAATAGCCTTCAGGTTATGTCAGTCATGAACCATCGATAGCAGGAGTAATAGGCAGTTAAGGAGGATTTAGCATAAGTATTGCCATAGCATAAGGGTCCTCAGTGTCTCCAGGACACTGCTGAACATCCTCAAGGCTGTGTAGTTTCTGAGATCAGAGGGTGCTTAGGCTGAGCTCTGAGGGCACCAGCTTACAGGCAACTGCACTGTTTTCCCTGAAGGTCTCTGCCAGGCTGCGGGCTCTGGTGCTGCAACTCCAGATGGCTCTGTCAGGCTCCCACAGCATGTTCCTGCAAGACCAGGCAAGGTGGCCAGGGATCAGCTGCCTCTGGGGTCTAAGACCGGGCTGTGGGAACTGTGTGGGGAATCAGGCCCCTGGGTTCTCTTGTACTGAGAACCTCTGAGAGCATTTTCCCACCCTTTCTAGATCATCATGGGCCCCAACGGTCTTCTTGGAAGTCAGGCTTGGGGATGGAAGTGGGTAGAGCCGGCTGTGGGGCCTGTGCAAGGAGATTAAGGACCATGCTGTGGGGACATCTGCAGGAGGCTGTTCTGGGGTTGCCCATCTCTGCTGCATCGGGATCTTTCCTGATGACCTGATGAAGTCCAGGGACAGAAAAACGAACTTGCCAACCGTCACAGCACTCTGCACATGATTTTCAAAGAAGGTCAAAGCTAAGAAACCCTCCAAGTGTTCACTGTGGTCAGTGGACTCTGAGGTTCAAACTTCCTCTTTTACAGCTAGAGAGTGGGTAGACCTAGGCCATATTTGAAGGGGCTGGCTCAAACGTGAATATAGTGACTTTGGAGTTTGGAGAGGGTCCCTGAAGCTATTGTTTATAAGGTGTCTGTGTTGGGGGGTCATTTTTTGAGCATCCTGGAATCCATGGGTGGATCTGAATCTGATGATCCAGTTTGGACAACCTTGGAGTAAGGGAATGTCATCAACTGATACAGGGAGTGATTGAGGAGGAACAGTGTTGGAATGGAGATGATTTTTCAGAATTGAAGGTGTTGCATAATATCCATGAGGAAATGTCCAGTCATCATTGACAAATATAGGGTAAGTGCTCAGGAGGAAGGCTAGCAATAAATTTAAGAGTCGTTGGTATAAAGGTGGGAGTTTCAGTCATCAGAGAAAGTGGTTAGAATCCGAAGTGGAAGCTGAGAACGGAGCCCCCACACATTTGAAATATAGGAAAGCCTCATCAGAGAAGGACCCAAGTCAGGCTCCCAGATGCTCACTCCAGGCTCCACAGTTGGCCGCAGGCCTTGAAATCCCCAAGGCTTAGGTACTGATTTTTCAGTAAATTCACATCTGAAGTTCATGAGAAATCTCCATGTACTTGTGTGGCAGATCCCTCTGCAATGAGGATGCTGCTTTTTCAGTCCTTATATCTGCAGATGAACTGCAAGTTCTTCCTACCTCAGAGGCTGGTATATTACTTTATATGATGATATAGGAAATCCCAAGTTACTATCCCAACTTGATCTAAGTGTATTTGTAGAAAGAAAAGAAATCCCTTATGAAAGGACACTTCAGACAGTTACTAAGAGAGATGCTTGCCTTGTTTTTTAAAATTAATTAATTAGTTAATTAATTTGAAAGGCAGAGTTACAGAGAGGCAGAGAAAGAGAGAAGTTGGGAGGAGGAAGGAGGGAGAGAGGTCTTCCATCCACTGGTTCACTCCCCCGGCTTCAATGCCCGGAGCTGGGCGCATCCAAAGCCAGGAGTCAGGAGCTTCCTCTGGGCCTCCCACGTGGGTGCAAGGTTCTAAGAGCTTAGGCCATCTTCTACTGCTTTCCCAGACCATAGTAGAGAGCTGGATCAGAAGTACATCAGCCAGGACTTGAACTGGTGCCCATATGGGATGCCAGCACTGCAGATGGCAGCTTTACCCACTATGCCACAGTGCCGGGCCCACCTTGTTCTTAAATAACTGAATTAACATTCAGTGGTCAAAGATGGTTGGCTTTTGGAATTAATCACACTGCTTATTTCAAATGCCTTCATTTGTGGTTTTTACTTATGTAAAGGTAGACCCTGAAAAATAATAATAGGCCTAGCAATGATGGAAGTAAACCCTTATATAGAACTCACTGTTCTGAATAGCAATATGAATTCAGTTAGCCTTCACATCAATAGTAGAAAATAAGTAAATCATGACCCTCATTTACAGATGAGAAAAATGACACACAGAGACATGGAAGAAGGCACCCATGTTCACTTGGCTAGTGTCAGGGCAGAGAAATAAACCTCGCTCGTCAGGCTCCTGCGTCTGTGCTGTCAATGGATCCTCTGTCAGACTCGTCACCTCTAGATCAAGTTCATTACAAACCCCCAAATCCATGAGAAAATAAAACCTAGACTATTGCTTTGACTGAATTCAACTGAGTTCTTCCAAATTGTGCTTAGGCATGGATGCATGTTAGTATCAACAATAGTACTAGTGGAGCACTTGCAAGGTGCCAGGATGTTCTAGTTCCTTTATATGTATTAATTTGTTAATCCTTGTGACAGTCTCAAGGTTGTACTATTATTATCCTGAATTTGTGGGTGTGGAATTCAAAGTATAACAATGTTATTAATAATAACAATACTTTATATTGTTTGATTATAAACTGCTATGCTTTAAAAGTACTTTGAAATATTCAAATCAATTATATAATAAGGCATGCTTTCTTATCACTTACTCTAAGCACTCAGCATACACAGTTAATAGGCAGATATAGCTTTCATTAAAAACTCCAAGTCTTGGGGCCAGAACTGTGCTGTAGTGGGTAAAGCCACTGCCTGTGACTCCTGCATCCCTATGGGCACAAGTTTGAGTCCTGGCGGCTCCATTTCTGATCTAGCTCCCAGTTAATTTGCCTGGGAAAGCAGCAGAAGATGGTCCCGGTCCTTAGGCCCCTGCACCCATGTGGGAGACCCAAAGGAAGTTCTTGCCTTTGGCCTGGTCCCGCCCTGGCCATTGTGGCCATTTGTGGAGTGAACCAGCAGAGGGAAGATCTCTGTCTCTGTCTGTCTCTCTCTCTATTTATAACTCTGACTTTAAATAAATTTCAAAAAAAAAAAAAAAAAAAACCAAAAATCTCCAAGTCGCAGAACCTTGAGAATCTAATTCGCAATTTAATAGAAACTTGATTCTGAAGTGAGAATTAAATAATTCTTAAAAATAAATTTAAATGGCAAGTATATAGTAAGTCTAGAGGCCTGAAGGAAGAAATTAATAATTTGTGAAAATATGAACTATCTGGTGAGTAACCTTGAGGGGTTATTCCACTTATTGATGTCAGTATGTTCAGGTTCCCAGTCACAGCTTATTTTATTTGTAAATCCACAAGTTTTCTCAACTTATCCATTGTATGATTACATTATTTGGAAAATCAGCAAATTATTATTGAATTGTAATGATTTCCTCATCCTCATATTTGACTGAGGCAAGTATGTGTTGGAATAGAGGCTTTTTTATTTGCTTTTATTGTTGCTTTTTTTTGCTATTCAATTTCTTATTAATTTGAGTAAGCATTTTATACATTTGGGGAGTCATGGGCTCCTATTACTAAAGTTGATAAAGTAGAAGCTATTCTACCACATCTGATGAGATCACTCCTAACAGTTCCTACCAACCATGAGTTTTTGTTGTCATACTTAGATGCTCATGTAATATAAATATAGTGTTATTTATAATACCATAAGAGTTTGAAAAATTCATTTTTTCTGAGTAGATCAGACCAATCAGTTATTCATGATGAGCAGCCAGAGGGCTCCTGACACTGGTTTCAAATCATCCTATGAACTGGTATTTTTAGGATTAGGAATTCTCTGATAAACCCATACATCTGTAAGAAACACGGGGATTTTCTTGAGCTGTGGTCATCCTAACCGCCTGTGAACAGATCTGGCTCTCCATCTCGGTGCCCTGGAGTTCTCTTCTGTGCTCTGATACGGCATGTTGCTACAATGGATCGCTCTCCTTAATGTGGGTATCAGATCAGACTCTGAATGGTTGGCTGTTGAAATTCTCTAGTACAACCTGGGTTGGCTACCTGCCTTATCACCATTTCTTGATTCCCCTCCTAACTTAGGCAAACTTGCTTCCTTACTGTGTTTCCTCTTAATCTTAACCAGCCTGTGGCTGATAGAGGTTACTGAGCCAACGTCAATCTACCTTGTGAGCTGTGGTCTCCAGCTCTAGTGACCTACATTGTCAAGCCTCTCTCTGGAGATCTGTGCACAACCATCGCCCCCTAGACAGCCACACTAGAAAGTGCTGCAACTATGTCTAGGAGAAGGCAGTCTGAGTGCTTATTTGTTCTTTCATCCAACAGCACACACTGTTTTATGTCAGGCCCACTTTAACCACTGGAGAAGTAAAATGAGAGAATTCCTGGCCTCTGGAAACTCACGGATGTAATGTTGATTATGCCACTGTGCGGTTCTGTATCCCAAGTCACTAGTGTCTGTGTTTCTGGACTCTGATCCTTACTGTTTGTTGAAGGCTGGTCTGAGCACCCTTCATGCTCTTCCCATGCTGTCCATGCTACAGCCCTCTCTTTGAGGTTCATTGAACCAATAGCATACGTTGGTGCCGTGTCTGGATTTCTGGACACTAGCCGCAGCCCACGTGTTTACTGAGGCTCTGCCCATGGATGTGCTCCTCCGTTTGGACAAGAGTCCTTTGATGCAAACTTTGTTCCTGGGCTTCTTATCACACCTTCTCTTTCCTTTTGCCTTGCCAACCTAAACTGACCTGTGCATGTCATCAGAGCTATGGCTCTAACAATACAGCACCTGCTCGGTATCAACCCATGCTCTGACTGCAACTGCTTTCCTGAAAGCTGTGCCTTCTGTCTTCCCTAAAGCTTCCTGTAGTCCACAGTTCCCCTGATATTCTGCTTGCCATTACCCACGACCTGGTACTAATACCAGTTCCCTCTGGAATATAAGGAAAGAAAAAGAAAACCAACAACTCTTCGGGGCATCTTGTGCCTCCAGGACAGAGGGAAGGCAGTAGGCTTGGATAATCTTGCAATGTTTCACTGCAACAAAACTAGGACAAGAGCATCTGACAGTTTCAGATTTAGATGTCAAAAATATAGACACCATTAATAATTTATGTTATTTCTGCTCACTAAGGAGCTGTAGTGCTTTTTAGGAGACCTTAGAAATGACATAATGGAGGCATGTAAATTGTATGAAGTCTGGGCACAGCCAAAAGGAGTTGAAAATAGAAATGTGAGATTTGATTTCTGTAGCTGAGCTATTTTTTAAATGTCTGAACCTAGCAAAAAAGATCTCTTTTACTAATTCATAGAATTACCAGTAGATTTTGTGAGGGACCATCCCCTGCCCCTGCCCCCCCCCCCAAACAAAAGCACCAAGGCAATTGCTTGATATATTCCCAGTTAATGTCAAAGTAAACCTTGTGTTATTCAAAACGTGTTACAGGCAGTTCCCAAATCACAAATGGGTTTTGTTTACAAAACCTCATTTATAAAATCTGTGAAATATTAAAAAAATCCTCAGAATGGAGTATAGTCCTAACTGTAAGAGCTAAAACTTTACAACTCTTAGGGAAAAAAAAGCATAGAAATAAATCTTAATGACTTTGGGCTAAGCAGTAGTTTTTTAGGTGTGATACCAAAAGAACTTACAGTAAAAGAACAAATAGATAAATTGGACTTCATAAAATTAAAATATTTTATGCTTTGGGGCCAGTGCTCTGGCCCATTGGACAAAGTCACATCCCATATAGGCACTAGTTCATGTCCCAGCTGCTCCATTTCCAGTCTAGCTCCCTGCTAATAGAAGGGAAGCGGAAGATGACCCAAGTGCTTGGGCCCATGCACTCATCTGGGAGACCCGGAAGAGGCTCCTGGCTTCAGCCTGACCCAGTCCTGGCTGTGGCAGTCATTTCAGTGAGTGAATCAACAGATGGAGGACCTTGCTCGCTCTCTCCTTCTGTCTCTCTGTAACTCTTCCTTTCAAATAAATAAAATAAATCTTTTTGTTTTTTTGACAGGCAGAGTGGACAGTGAGAGAGAGAGACAGAGAGAAAGGTCTTCCTTTGCCATTGGTTCACCCTCCAATGGCTGCCGCGGACGGCGCAATGCGGCCGGCGCACTGCGCTCATCTGATGGCAGGAGCCAGGTGCTAGGTGCTTTTTCCTGGTCTCCCATGGGGTGCAGGGCCCAAGCACTTGGGCCATCCTCCACTGCACTCCCGGGCCACAGCAGAGGGCTGGCCTGGAAGAGGGGCAACCGGGACAGAATCCGGCGCCCCAACCGGGACTAGAACCCGGTGTGCCGGCGCCGCAAGGCGGAGGATTAGCCTGTTGAGCCACGGCGCTGGCCAAAATAAATCTTTTAAAAAGCAACTTTTATGCCTCAAGGGACACCATCAAGGAAGCAAATAGACAAATCACAGAAAGGGAAGAAATATTTGTCAACACATATCTGATAAGAAATTTGTATCTAGAATATATAAAGAAAAATTTCTGGTAGACATGTCTCCAATGAAGATATACAAATAGCCAATAATTATATAAAGAGATGTTAAACATCTCAGATAAACAAAAAGAAAAAAAAAACTACAATGAAATGTCACTTTACACCTGGTAAGACAGCCATGGTATAATCAAAAAGAGAAGTGGTAAGTATTGGTGAGGACAGGGAGGAGTTGGAACACTCGTATATTACTGGTGGGACTGGAAAATAGTGTAGCTGCTTTGGAAAAATAGCCTGGCAGTTCTTCAAAAGAATACAATCCAGAGATTTCACTCCTGGGTATATCACGTCCCCCATAGAAATGAAAATAGATCTCCAAACACTTTTTAAAATATTTATTTATTTATTTGAAAGTGAGAAGGAGAGAGAGAGAGGGAGAATGAACCAGCAAGCTTCCTTCCACTGGTCCACTCCCCAAATGGCCACAATGGCTGGGGCTGGGCCAGGCCAAAGCCAGGATCCAGGAGCCTTTTCTGGGTCTCCCACGTGGGCGCAGGGGCCCAAGCACTTGGGCCATCTTCCACAGCTTTCCCAGGCACATTAGCATGGACCTGGATTGGAAGTAGAGTAGTCAGGACTGGAACCAACACCCGTATGGGATGCTGATACTGCAGGTGGCAGCCTAACTCACTGTGCCACAGTGGGGGCCTTAGAAACATTATTCTTGCTAGTGTCAAAGTGGAAACATCCAGATGCCCATTAATAGCTGAATGGATAAACAAAATGTGGTAACCTATGCAAGGGACTATTACTTGGCAATAAAAAGGAATGAAATAATGATATATGCCACAATGTGGACCTTGAGCACATCGTGCCATGTGAGAGGCAGACACAAAAGGCCTTTGTTGTATGATTGCATTGACACGACACGTCTAGAATAGCTGTTGCCTAGGGCTGAAGGTGGGAATGGGAATTGATAGTAAATGGAAATCAGGTATTTTTGATGTAATGAAAATGTTGGTAAAATTGGATTCTAGTGATGTTTGCACAGCTCTGTAAACTTAGTAAAAAACATTGCACTGTGTAGTTCAAAAGGGTAAATTTTATAGTTTGAGAGTTGTTTCATTGAAACCATTAAAAAGTCACATCCTTTTCTTCTAAAATTTTATAAACAAGTCCTCTAAAAAAATCTAACTCTTTGAAATATAAATTTTGGCCATGTCTTAAAAATATGCATGTACTCAATCATACAGATTTTTTTCCCCTAAAGATTTATTTATTTGAAAGGCAGAGAGGCAGAGAGAGAGAGAGAGAGAGAGAGAGAGAGAGAGAGAGAGATCTTGCATCTGCTGGTTCACTTCTCAAAGGCCACAACAGTCAGGGCTGGGCTAGGCTGAAGCCAGTTTCAGACTACATGAAGGAGAGATTGATAGGCTTAAAGGCAATATAGAAAACTCAAAGTTTACTTGAAGGTTTGAGCAAATCACTAGCTCTTCTGATATTTATAGACCACTGTACCTAATAACTGTGGAATAAACACTCTGAGTGCACATGAAACTAAGAACTTCCAGGGCCGGCACTGTGGCGAAGTGGACTAAGCCTCTTCCTGTGGCACTGGTATCCTTTATGGCTGCCGTTCCTGTCCTGACTGCCCCTCTTCCAGTCCAGCTCTCTGCTATGGCCTGGGAAAGCAGTGAAAGATGGTGCAAATGCTTGGGCCCCTGCACCCACGTGGGAGACCTGGAAGAAGCTCTTGGCTCCCAGCTCCTGGCTTCAGATCAGCCCAGGTCTGGACATATAGGGAGTGAATCAGCAGATGGAAGACCTTTCTGTCTCTCCCTCTCTGTATAACTCTACCTCTCAAATTAACAAAACAAAACAACAACTAAGAACTTTCCATTGTATCCAAAAAGTTAAAGCCCAAGAAAAATAAGTGGGAAAATATTTTCAAAGAAGAAACTCTCAGTTTCTTTGGCCGGTTTTATATTCCACTGGTTTCTGCCAAAACAGACCATATATCGGGTCATAAAACCAGTCTTAATAAATTTAAAATTATTGTAATCACATAAAGTACATTTATGACCACAGTAGAATTAATCTAGAAATGAATAACAAAAAGTTAAGTAGAAAGATCACAAAATATTAGGAAACTAATATGCTTCTATAAACCCAGAGATCAAAAAATGAATAATAAAATTTAAAATATTTTGTGCAGAATGCTATACAAATGGTTATGCAAGTAAAATATATGAACATTGTGGTGCTAAAACATTGTGTTTACAATATTGCTTGGAAAAAATTGAAAGTTTTAAATGCCTATTCAGTAGTCCCCCTTTACCTGTAGTTTCACTTTATACAGTTTCAATTACTTATGGTCAAGCTTACCTGAAAATCCTAGATGGGAAAATTTCAGATTGAAACAGCTTATATGTTTTAAATTATACACCATTTTGAGTAGCATCATGAAATTTCACAGCATCTCACTTGGTCCCATCCAGGACATGAATCATGCCTGTGTCCAGGGTATCCATACTGTATGCACTACCCACCTGTTAGGCACTTAGTAGTTGTCTCAGTTAAGCTTGACTGTTTCCATATTGTACTGCTTGTGTTCAAATAAGCATTATTGGACTTAACAATACCCCCAAAGTGCAAGGGTGGTGACACTGGAGACGGGGATATGCCAAAGAGAAGCTGGAAAATTCTAAGTAAAAGGTGAGAATACAAGATATTTTGAGAAGGAGTAAGAGACCACATTCACATAATGTTTATTATAGTGTATTGTTCTGTTCTGCTATTATTTATTTTTCACATCTTACTGTGCTAGTTTATAAATTAAATTTTATTGTGTAAATGGATATATAGGAAAAACCTAGTATATATAGTTTGGTACTATCTGCAGTTCAATACACACTTGGAGGTCTTGAAACATCCCTAGTGGATAAGGGATAAGGAATGTACTGCATCTTGTTTGAAGTATCAAAATTTTGTAAAATTCTTACCCAGCTGGGGTTCCTCAGCAGAGTCTTTAACTGGCCATTCCAACCTTCTAGCAGATTATTTGACTGTGGTTAATAAGGCACATGATAAGAACTTTGGCTGCAAAGGACTGTAATTCAGGTCCTTTGAGTTTTCTCCCTGCCTGATAACTGAATGCCAATCTGATTGTCAAGTCTTTTTTCCTTCAATATTGCACTTCAACACCCCAGGGCCACAAGGTTCTTTGGGTTCTTCCTCTCTTGGAAGCCCCCTCTCCATGCTGCTCTGGTGGAGGTCTTTGACTCTAATAAATCTTTTTAAATCTCAAAAAAAAAAAAGAACTTTGGCTGCAATAATTTTTCGATGCGATGAGATCCTGGTCCACTAAACTGTGCCATGTGTGATAATATCATGACAACTAAAGCATTCCACAGGTTCATGTATAAGGGTACTGATGGAAGTAAAACATCTATTTCACTATGAAAATCTCTGCCCTTTCTATGCTGGAAGTGGTCTAATATAATCAATCTTCCACTGGTGAGAACAGGGTCATATGAGGGACTGTAGGTTGGTTTCCACTTTTGGCAAATTGTGCATTCAACCTTGGTGGTAGTCAGTCTTGATGAAGGGAAGCCAAAGCATGAGCCTGTGCATCATCTCTCTTTGTCATCATGACTGCATCTATTGAGCAAGCACTGGGTGGGTTAGGAAAAATTGATTTCTACAAAGCATGCTATAGTTTCCATTTGATTATTGAGAGAACGGTGCTCTGTAATTGCACTTTTATGAGATTTCCCATGGGAGACCTAAGTCATCATAATCAGTACTCATTCTGAGAGGTTCTTTCACCTCTCTCTCTCTCTTGAGATCCTCTTGCTGGGAACATTCCATCCTTATTCTCTCTGAGTCTCTGACCATCAATACAAATCATTGGCCACTCCCTGTGAAGTGCATCAGTTCATATTTCTGATAACTTCTCTTTCTAGGGAGGAGAAATCACCATTACTGCTTAAATTGTGCCTAATGGGAAGATTTGTTTCCCATCGTCCTTCAAGGCCACTCCTAAGTGTGACCACAATGCCATATCATTCATCCTGGCTAGTATCAGAGTATCCTGTGGAACTATCTGTAAACCAGTTCCCAAATTGTTTTCTTCCATAAGCTGCCTTTAGAGAACTCCCTGTAAGGCCATTGGTGAATACTGGATGAAGTGCCAGTGCAGAAGAGTAAGCAAAGGATGTGGAAATCTTCTTAAAAACCAGGAACCTGGAACTCCATCCAGGTCTCCCATGCTGGTGGCAAATATAAAAGTGCTTGAACCATCACCTGCTACCTCCCAGGATTGCATTGGCCGGAAGCTGTATGGGAAGTGGAATAGCCACTCTGATGTAGGTCCCGGATGTAGGATGAGGGCGTTCCGTGTGCTGAAATCTGCTGTACCAAATGCCTGCCTCAGGAGTGAGGAAATCTGAACCAGTTGCTCGTGTGGCTGATTTATGAATTTAGGTATATTTTGTTTGTTTTTAATTTATTTTTTAGGGACTACAAATTTCAGAAGTACAACTTTAGGGATATAGTTATTCTCACCATACCCACCCTCCCACCCCACCTCCTCTCCCTCCTCACTTGCCAGTCCCATTCTGCATTAAGATTCATTTTCAATTAACTTTTTACACAGAAGACCAACTCTGTACTAAGTAAAGATTTCAACAACTTGCATATACACAGGCACATACATACACACACAAACTGTTTCAGAACAAGTTTTTCAGTTAATGAGATTTGGAATCCCATGGCAAATTTTTAACTGTACCCTTAGAAGTAAGTCTGTAGGAACATATGCAGAACTATACAGCTTTACAGTTACAAACTTCTTCCTCTCTCATTCCCACTCTTATTTTTTACGGAGATCTATTTTTCAATTGACTTTATACACATATGATTAATTCTATTATAGTAAAGAGTTCAACAAATAGTATGAAGAAAAAGAATGAAGAAAGAACAACAACAACAACAAATCCAAAACTGTTCCTCGACAGTCAAGACAAGGACAGCTTAAGTCATCCCTTCTCAGAGTGTCAATTTCACTTCTATGGATTTCATTTTAGGTGCTCTGTTAGTTCTCACAGATCAGGGAGAACATATGGTATTTGTCACTTTGGGACTGGCTTATTTCACTGAGTATAATGTTTTCCAGATTCATCCATTTTATTGTAAATTACTGGATTTATTTCTTTTTTCTTTTCTTTTCTTTTTTTTTTTTTACTACTGTGTGGTATTCCATGGTGAACATATCCCATAATTTCTTTATCCAGTCTTCTGTTGATGGGCATTTAGGTTGATTCCATGTCTTAGCTATTGTGAATTGGGCTGCAATAAACATGGAGGTACAAATAACTCTTTTGTTTGTTGATTTCATTTCCCCTGGGATGGCTGAGTTGTATGATAGAGCTATATTCAGATTTTTGAGAAATCTCCATAATGTCTTCCATAGTGGCTTTACCATTACATTGCCACCAACAGTGGATTAGAGTACCTTTTTTCCCACATCCTTGCCAGCATTTGTTGTTTGTTGATTTCTGTATGAAAGTCATTCTAACTGGGGTGAGGTGAAACCTCATTGTGGTTTTGATTTGTATTTCCCTGACGTCTAGTGATCCTGAGCATTTTGTTCATGTGTCTGTTGGCCATTTGGATTTCTTCTTTTGAAAAATGTCTGTTTAAGTCCTTGGCCCATCTCTTAAGTGGGTTGTTTGTTTTGTTGTTGTGGAATTTTTTTTATCTCTTTGTAGATTCTGGTTATTAATTTTTTATAGGTTGCATAGTTTGCAAATAATTTCTCCCATTCTGTTGGTTGCCTCTTCACTTTCCTGTTTCTTTTCCTTTTTTTTTTTTTTAAAGATTTATTTATTTATTTGAAAGTCAGAATTACACAGAGAGAAGAGAGGCAGAGAGAGAGGTTTTCCATCTGATGGTTCACTCCCCAGTTGGCCGCAATGGCTGGAGCTGCGCCAATCTGAAGCAAGGAGCCAGGAGCTTCTTCCAGTCTCCTACATGAGTGCAGAAGCCCAAGGACTTGGGCCATCTTTTACTGCTTTCACAGGCCATAGCAGAGAGTTGGATTGGAAGAGAGCAGCTGGGACTAGAACCAATACCCATATGGGTTGCTAGTGCTTCAGACAAGGGCATTAACCTGCTGCACCACAGCGCTGGCCTCTCCTGACTATTTCTTTTGCCATACAGAAACTTCTAAATTTGAAATAATCCTATTTGTTAGTTTTGGCTTTGATTGCCTGTGCCTTTGGGTCTTTCCCAGGAATTCTTTGCCTTTGCCAATGTCTTACAGGGTTTCCCAATGTTCTCGATTAATTTGATGATATCATGGTGTAGATTAGATCTTTAATCCATGTTGAATGGATTTTTGTGTATAGTATAATGTAGGGGTCTTGCTTCATCATTCTGTATGTGGAAATACAGTTTTCCAAGCACCGTTTGTTGAAGAGACTGTCCTTGCTCCCAGGGATTGGTTTTAGCTCCTTGATTAAAGTTTTATAATTCTCATTGTAGAGATCTTTGATATCCTTGATTAAGTGTATTCCAAGGTATTTAATTTTTTGTAGCTATTGTGAATGGGGCTGATCTTATAAATTGTTTCTCAGCTGTGGCTTTGTGTATACAAAGGCTGTTGATTTCTGTGTATTGACTTTATATCCTGCTACTTCACCAAACTCTTCTATGAGTTCCAATCACTTAGTGGAGTCTTTTGGATCCCCTATAAATAGAATCATGTCATCTGCAAATAGGGATAGTTTGACTTCCTCCTTCCCAATTTGTATTCCTTTGATTTATTTTTCTTGCCTAATGGCTCTGGCTAAAACTTCCAGTACTGTATTGAATAGCAATGGTGAAAGTGGGCATCCTTGTTTGGTACCAGATCTCAGTGGGAATGCTTCCAACTTTTCCCCATTCAGTAGGAGGCTGGCCATGGGTTTGTCATAAATTGCCTTGATTGTGTTGAGGAATGTTCCTTCTATACCGAAGTGGCTTAGAATTTTCATCATGGAAAGGTGTTATATTTTATCAAATGCTTTCTCTACATCTATTGAGATAATCATATGGTTTTTGGTCTTCAGTTTGTTAATGTGATGTATCACATTGATTAATTTGTGAATGTTGAACCATCCCAGCATACCAGGGATAAATCCCACTTGGTCTGGGTGGATGATCTTTCTGATGTGTTGTTGGATTCGATTGACTAGAATTTTGTTGAGGATATTTGCATCTAATTCATCAGGGAAATTGATCAGTAATTTTCTTTCTCTGTTGCATCTTTTTCAGTTTTAGGAATTAAGGTGATGCTGGCTTCATAGAAAGAATTTAGGGGAATTCCTTTCCTTTCAATTGTTTTTAATAACTTCAGAAGAATTGGAGTTAGTTCTTCTTTAAATATCTAGTAGAATTCAACAGTGAATCCATCTGGTCCTCGGCTTTTCTTTGTTGGGAGGGCTTTTATTACTGATTCAGTTTCCTTCTTGGTTATGGGTCTGTTTAGGTTTTTTATGTCTTCGTGGCTCCATTTAGGTAGGTTGTATGTGTCTGGGAATCTATCCATTTCTTCTAGTTTTTCCATTTTGTTGGCATACAACTCTTTGTAGTAATTTCCAATGACTCTTTTTATTTCTGTGGTGTTTGTTGTTACATTTCTTTTTTCAGCTCTAATTTTATTGATTTGGGTTTTCTATCTCCTTTTTTGTTAGTTGGGCAATGGTGTGTCAATTTTGCGCTTTTTTTTTTTTTTTAGAAAACAAGCTCTTCATTTTGCTGATTTTTTTCTATTTTTTTGGTCTCAATTTTTTTATTTCTTCTCTAATTTTAGTTATTTTTTTCTCATACCAGTTTCAGGTTTGGTCTGCTGCTGTTTTTTTTTATATCCTTGAGATGCATTGATAGCTCAGTTATTTGGTGCCTTTCAAATTCTTGATGTAGGCATCCATTGCTATAAACTTTCCTCTTAACACCACTTTTGCTTTATCCCAAAGTTTTGATATATTGTGTTGTCATCTTCCTTTCCAGATTTTTTTTTTATTTCTCTTTTGATTTCTTCTATGACCCACTGTTCTTTCAGGAACATATGGTTCAGTCTTCATGTGTTTGCATATGTTCTAGAGATTCCTGAGTTGTTGATTTCCAGCTTCATTCCATTATGGTCTGAGAAGATGCATGATATGATTTTGATTTTTTTGAATTTGCTGAGACTTGCTTTATGGCCTAGTATGTGGCCAATACAGGAGAAATTTCCATGAACTGGTGAAAGAATATGTATTCTGCAACTGTAGTATGGAGACTTCTGTAGATATCTATTAGGTCTATAGTGTCGATTAAGTCTGCTGTTTCCTTGCTGATTTTCTGTCTGGTTGATCTTTCCATTGCTGAAAGTGGGGGTATTGAACTCCCCCATTACTATTGTATTTGAGTCTATGTCTCCCTTTAGATCCCTTAACATTTCTTATAAATAGCCAGGTACCCTGTAATTAGGTTCATATACATTTATGATGATTACATCTTTATTTTGAATTGATCCCTTAATCATTACATAATACCCTTCTTTGTCTTTTAATCATTTTTGTGTTAAAGTCTATTTTGTCTGATATTAGGATGGCCACACCAGCTGTTTTTTGGTTTCTGTTAGCATGGAATATCTTTTTCTATTCTTTCACTTTCAGTCTGCATGCATCTTTGTTGGTGAGGTGTGTTTCCTATAGGCAGCAAATATATGGCTTTTATTTTTTAATCCATTCAGCCAGTCTTTGTCTTTTAACTGGAGAGTTGAGACCATTTACATTCAAGGTGACTATTGATAAGAAATGACTTTGCCCTGCCATTTTTCCAAATATATTCCTATTTTTTACTTTGGATTTCCTTTGAACTTTTACAGACAAATTTTCTTCCTTTACCTTCTTTCTTAGTGATGATCATGTTTCTGTGATTCTGTGTGCAGCATATCACATCTTTAAGCATTTTTTATAGGGCTGGATGCAGGGTAACAAATTCTTTCAATTTCCCTTTGTTATGGAAGGTCTTTATTTCACCGTCATTCATAAACCAGAGTTGCAGGGTATAGTATTCTGGGTTGACAGTTTTATTTGTCTCAAGACTTGGAATATATCTTGCCATTCTCTCCTAGCCTGTAGGGTTTCTGATGAGAAGTCTGCTGTGAGTCTAATTGGAGATCCTCTGAAAGTAATCTGGCATTTCTCTCGTGCACATTTTAGAATCTTCTCTTTATATTTTACTGTGGTGAGTTTGATTACAATGTGTCATGGTGAGGATCTTTTCTGGCCATGTCTATTATGAGTTCTATGTGCTTCCTGTATTTGGATATCCCTTTCTTTTTCCAAATTAGGGAAATATTCTGTTGTTATTTTGCTAAAAAGCCTTCTAGTACTTTGTCTCTTTCCATACCTTCAGTAACTCCTAGAAAGTGTATGTTGGGTTACTTGATAGTATCCTATAGATTCCCAACAGTATTTTTTAGTTTTCTAATTTCCTCTTCTTGTTTGCTGTGTGACTGTATAATTTCCTTCAACTTGTCTTCTAAGTCGAATATTTTTTCTTTTGCTTCTCCGATTCTGTTTTTAAGGCTTTCTACTGCATTTTTTTTTGGACAGGCAGAGTGGAGAGAGAGAGAGAGAGAGAGAGAAACAGAGAGAAAGGTCTTCCTTCCGTTGGTTCATCCCCCAAATGGCCGCCACGGCCAGCGCTCTGTGGCTGGCGCACTGCACTGATCCAAAGCCAGGAACCAGGCGCTTCTCCCAGCCTCCCATGCAGGTGCAGGGCCCAAGGACTTGGGCCATCCTCTACTGCACTCCCAGGCCACAGCAGAGAGCTGGACTGGAAGAGGAGCAACCAGGACAGAATCCAGCGCCCCGACCGGGACTAGAACCTGGGGTGCCAGTGCCGCAGGTGGAAGATTAGCCTAGTGAGCCATGGCACCGGCCTCTACTGCATTTTTAATTTGTTCTATTGAATTCTTCATTTCATTTTTATTTCTCTCTCTCTGTCTCTCTCTGTCTCTCTCTGTCTCTCTCTGTCTCTCTCTTTTTAAGATTTATTCATTAACTTGAAAGTCATAGTAACACAGAGAGAGGCAGAGAGGGAGAAAGAGGGAGAGAGAGAGAGAGAGAGAGGTCTTCCATGCACTGGTTCACTCCCAGTTGGCCACAATAGGTGGAGTTATGCCAATCCAAAGCTAGGAGCCTGGAGGCTCCCCTGGGTCTCCCATGCGGGTACAGGGGCCCAAGGACTTAGGCCATCTTCTACTGCTTTCCCAGGCCACAGCAGAGAGCTGGATTGGAAGTGGAGCAGCCAGGACTCAAACCATATGGCATGCCCATATTGGATGCCTGCACTACAGGCGGTGGCTTTACCCATTATGCCACAGTGCCAGCCCCCATTTTGATTTCTCTTTAAGATCTGAATTTAATGGGAGAAATTTTCTTTCATGTCCTGTACAGATTTCAGTAGTTCATGCATTTGCTTTTGCTTACTTCTATGTAATCTTACGATCAATTTTTCCAATTCCATTTCTTGCATTTCTTCCATCTGTTCATCTTCACAATCTAGTATTGAAATGTTGTGTCCATTAGGGGTGTCATGTTGTCTTACTTATTTTTTTAATTTTTAAAAATTTTTAAAAAATTTTTGACAGGCAGAGTGGACAGTGAGAGAGAGAGAGAGAGAGAGAGAGAGAGAGAGACAGAGACAGAGACAGAGAGAAAGGTCTTCCTTTGCCGTTGGTTCACCCTCCAATGGCCACCACAGCTGGCGTGCAGCGGCTGGCGCACTGCACTGATCCAATGGCAGGAGCCAGGTGCTTCTCCTGGTCTCCCATGGGGTGCAGGGCCCAAGCACTTGGGCCATCCTCCAGTGCACTCCCGGGCCACAGCAGAGAGCTGGCCTGGAAGAGGAGCAACCAGGACTAGAACCCAGTGTGCCAGCGCCACAAGGCAGAGGATTAGCCTATTGAGCCGCGGTGCCAGCCGTCTTCCTTATTCTTGTTTCTTGAATTGGCGCATTTGTTGTTCAGCATTTGTGGAGATACTCCTCAGTTTCCTCTTTCCTTTTTTTTTCTCCTGTGGCAGCTTTTATTTTTGTACTATTCCTCTGTAGATATGTGGAGTGTCTGCTTTCAGTGACTATCTAGAGGCTTGTAGTAGGTGTGGCCAGGGAGCTCTGTTCAGTTTTCTGGGCTGAAAGTCATGTCTAAGGTGACACATCCAGGTTTGGCATAGTAAATATCTTTTTTTAAATCAGAAAAGAGGTTTTTTCTGCTCAGCTGAGCTCCTCTCCTCAAAGGAGACCAGTAACTGAGTATGTCCCAGTGGATATATATTCATCCACTCTATCCCAAGGACCACACAAAGAATCTGTGTAGTCCTTAGTGTAAGCTCTGATTCCCCAGCAATGTCCTTCACTAGGTAACCAGGAAGCCCTGAGTGTGTAGAGTCTCCCACAGTGACTGCCCAAAATCCCAGCCGCAGCATGAGTCCTCCCACACAGCCTCAGTTTTTTTCACAGTCCCGGAACATAAGCCTCCCACAGCCATGAGCTCCCAGCACCCTGTTAGTTCTCCCCACCAAAATCAGGAGTCTCCACTTGGCTGGTTGCCAGGTGTGGACACGAGCTGGCACAGCTGTTACACATGTCCAAAAAGGATGCTGTTCTATCGACTTTTTACAGGACACTGTTGTGATCAGGGAGAGAGAAACATGTCCCTCCTTTTTTTGTTGTTCTCTAGTTTGGCAGGTACATCATCCCTCAAGTGCTCCAAGCTGGATTCCCTCTAGGTTCTTCCTGCAGCTTTATTGGTCTGGTCTCACCTCACTTTCAAATGCTGGTGCATAGGCTCTGGGCTGCTGGAGTCCTGAGTTGTGGGCATCCATACATACCACATAGGTTCACCATGTCCCTCTAATTTGCCTAGAGTTTCCTTTGCTGTTTTTTCTCTAACTCTTCCCTGAGACTGCACTCTCTCCACTTTTTAAAAGCTATCTTCTAGACTAGAGCAGGAGGCTCCCTCCCTACTCCGCCATCTTGGAACTCCCTTTAGGCATAATTTGAGCCCGTTGTGCCTACCACTTCATTTGATTTTGTTGTGCTGCTTCACTCAGCCCTATTTGTGACTGGTGGGTCAGAGAACATGTAATTCATGTGTACATCTCAGATAATTTTGTTACTTTGTATCCCATGGCCAGGTGTTTAGTATCTTTGGTGACCCAATAGCAGCACGAGCTGTTTCACAAAAGAAGTGTGTTTGCAGAAAAGGACATGACCTTTCTCTAAATTCTAGAAGTGTATTTGCTCTGAACTCTACAACTCCCTCCTGGGCTCTGAGAAGCTTTGTATGGCATTCCACATGCCAGAGACCCTACAAACATCGTTGGATCTGTGAGTTCAAGGGACCTGAGAACTGGGGGTGAGTTCTTCTTGGAACAACTGAAGCAATGATTGTAGTCATCAGACTTAAGAGCTTTTCACATTATATAGAACAGATACTACTTTAGTGGGGCATCCGTTTCAGTCATGCACCTCATAATCATGTTTTGCATACATGATAGTATGTACCATATACTGTTAGTGAATAAGAGGCTATACCACTAGGTTTGTGTAAGTACAATCTATAATGTTTGCACAATGATGAAATCACCTAATGAAGTATTCCTCAGGACATATCCCCATTGTTAAGTCAGACACGACAATATTTCAGATCTACAGACACCATGATCATTTAGCCACTGCCAAGGATCTCTGCAGATTAAAATGTTCTGGTTACTGCTCAGCCACATGGCCTCTACCGCTTCAGAATCCCATCATCCCCACAGCACTCAGGGGGCCCACTTCAGTGATGGCCTCTCTAGTGCCATCCCCAGTCTGCAGAGGATAGCTGCTGCAAACCTTACAAGGAGCCTGCTGCTCCCTTGACCAGTGCATTTGAAGCCTTGGTATGCAGTACATGTCTGGTCCCTCCTCGAGTACTTTGTTCGTGGGACTAGGGTAAGCGGGGGGGTGGGGGGTCATATAAAATATCTCCAATCCAGGCCGGCGCTGCGGCTCAATAGGCTAATCCTCCACCTTGCGGCGCCGGCACACCGGGTTCTAGTCCCGGTCGGGGCACCGGATTCTGTCCCAGCTGCGCCTCTTCCAGGCCAGCTCTCTGCTGTGGCCAGGGAGTGCAGCAGAGGATGGCTCAAGTGCTTGGGCCCTGCACCCTGTGGGAGACGAGGAGAAGCACCTGGCTCCTGGCTTTGGATCAGCGCGGTGCGCCGGCCGCAGCGTGCTGGCTGCGGCGGCTATTGGAGGGTGAACCAATGGCAAAGAAAGACCTTTCTCTCTGTCTCTCTCTCTCACTGTCCATTCTGCCTGTCAAAAAATAAAATAAAATAAAAATATCTCTAATCCAATGTTCTTATTTCCTGAAACCTTTGGATCTCACTCTTTGCCTTAGACCAAGGATGCTCTGGTGTCTGAATTTTATTGAATGTAAGTCACCACTGATTCTAGTCAACCAATCAAAGAAACTGTTAAATTGAACTCAACAATTGTAGTAAGTACACCCACTGGATATATTGATGACTCTGCAATATGTTCTGTTTTCTTTGATCTAGCACCCTTATGACCTGTTGTCATACATATGCTTAAGGCTTCTATCAGTGAAAAATAATAAAATGTTGATTTTTTTATATGAGCCTTATTATCTTCAGGGCTATTCTTTGTGCCATTACCCTGGGGTAGTCTGGGATTAGATCCCTACCAGGAGTCTGGTAGCAATGAGGGATGATGGATGAGGATCTTAAAGAAGGGCAGGCAGTACAGTGCAGCAGCTTAAGCCCTTCATCCCATATCAGAGTGCCTAGCTCAGGTCCTGGCTATGCTGCACTTCCAATCCTGCTTTCTAATAATGTACCTGAAGGCAATGGATGATGTTCCAAGTGTTTGGGTTCCTGGCCCCCATGTGGGAGACCCAGATGGAGTTCCTGGCTCCTGGATTTGGCCCAGCCCAGTCCCAGTTGTTGTGGGTCCTTGGGGAACGAATCAATGCAAAGAAGATCTCTTTGTCTTTGTCCTTCTCTGTCACTTTGCCTTTCAAATAAAATATTTTTTTTTAAAAAAAGCATAAGCATTACTTATAATTGCCTCAATGAGGTCATTGTAGTTTTTTCAACTTAGGGAAAGATGATGTCCTCAGATAGGAGAGGAATGTCTGCTTATGAGGGCAAGGAAGCTTAGGGAGACTAAGGCTTCAAGATTATAACATCTGTCCAAATTTAATTAGGGTTCCTTTCATTTTCCAGTCAATTGACACTTCAGAGACCTGGAGAAACTGTGGATTTACTATTTACTTGGTAATTCTGAAATCCACAGAATCAGATTTTTATTATGATACTAAGCTTTATCGGTTTCAAGAGATAAAAGATTTTTTGATTTTTGACCTTGACTTGAGGGAAAAATTTAATGCTGAGCCTGTCATTTTCCTCCTGTAAATTTCTCATCACCATCAGTAAGTAATCATGTAGTCTTTGTTCCCACCATCCAAGTCTATTGCAGCAGTGCCTGGGTCTTCCAAAGCTTGGGTTGCAATGGACATTTTATTTCAGATAATGAGTGCTGATCATTTGAAGTATCTGTTTTGTTAGTGCACACCACTGACTCTAGGACTTCCATTGCCCGTTGGCTGTGATGTCATCAATACATTCCAGCTCTCTCAGATCACACAGCCAATCCCACCTTTGAAAATAATTTCCTAGAACCACTCCTGTTAAAAGTGCTACAACAATGAATGTCCAGAGAGGACATACAAGAACTACTCTAGATATTTCAACCAATGGGGATTTAGCACAGGAAATGTAATACTGTTGGGAGGACTAGAAGAGAGAAAAGTTAGAGGTCATCTTACCCTCTATATGGCAGTGTCTAACTTCTCTATAGGAAGACATTCATCCCTTACTTTCAGGGGCAGCAGTGGAAGGGGACCACAGACAATAGCAGTCGCCACCCTAGAGGTCTGTCCTTGTACCTGCAGCACCACTGCTGCTAAGCAATCAGAAAATGGCAATTTCATCTCTTCCTCCTCCTCCTCTGCTACCTTCTCCCCCTCTGCCTCTCTCACCTCCCACCTACCTAAAATGCAACTCTTATTTGTTCCATTCTCTTTCTGCCCTCAACCATATGATTCCTATTGGCAGAATCTGAGCTGGAAAACTTCTGGAAAGCGAGTTTGGGAAATAATGATTCTAGGCTTTCTACTCTTGTGTTGTGGGCAGAATGTAGGATATGAACAGTATTGAAAATCAACCCAAAAGAGCTGACACATCTTGATTTTGCAAAATGAGAAAAGGGTACTTGGAAAGATCAATCTGAGGAACGGGTTATAAAGCAACTGAAAAATGTAGACATAGACTTTCAAAAACTATGTACAAATCCCTTGGATGTTTTTTCAGCTTGTTATATATCTCAGTTCAAGGGCTATTGTCCTAGGCACTGATAGTGTCAGACAATGAGCACTCTAGCCAGCTTCCTCAGGGCACCCTTGACCTCCTTGTTCCTCAGGCTGTAGATGATGGGGTTCAACATCGGAGTCACAACACAGAAGAGCACAGAGACCAGGATGTCCATGTCCAGGGAGTAGCCTTTGCTGGGTTTGTCATAGTTGAAGTTGGCTGTTCCAAAGAAGACCACCACCACCGTGAGGTGGGATGCACAGGTGGAGAAGGCCTTGCTCCTGCCCTGAGCGGAGGGAATCTGAAGGATGGCAGAGACGATGCGTATGTAGGACATCGCCGTGAAGAGGCAGGGGCTCAGGCCGATGGTGGCACTGGCCACGTGCAGCACAGACTCATTGACAGAGGTGTCTGAGCAGGAGAGCTTCAGGAGCAAGGGGATGTCACAGAGGAAGTGGCTGATGTGGTTGGGCCCACACAGAGTGAGCGTGGCTGTCAGCACTGTGTGCGTCACAGAGTTCACTAGCCCACACATCCAGGATGCAGTCACCAAGCAAACACAGACCTTCACACTCATGAGAACTGGGTATTGGAGAGGGTGGCAAATGGCCACGTAGCGGTCATAAGCCATAGCAGCCAACAAGACACATTCGGTGCCAGCACACGTCACAAAGAAGAACATCTGGGAAAGGCAGCCCTTGTAGGAGATGGTCTTCTTTTCCCGGAAGAAGTTCACCAGCATGACCGGAACGGTGGTAGAAGTGTAGCAGATGTCCAAGAAGCTCAAGTTGCTGAGGAAATAATACATTGGAGTATGGAGAGCAGGACTGAGCCTGGTGGCCATTATTATGAGCACGTTCCCCAGGAGCGTTGTCAGGTAAAGGACCAGGAAGACCAGGAAGAATAGGCCCTGTAGATCAGAGTGGTTGGAAAATCCCAAGAAGATGAACTCGGTGACATATGTTTGGTTGTTCATCTCAAATGGTGTCACAGCTATGAAACAAAAAAAGAAACCATGTTGTGAATGCATTGAAAGCACCCCAAATGGGCCAAGTCAGATACTGTGTATAAAGTGGCCTGAACAATGGAGAAAGGTGAGTAGGAGTGTCTTCAATCATAACTACTCACAGTTTTGCTTGGCTGCTGGTTGGTAAGAATAAATGAAAACCTGGTCAAAACCTACAACAAGCTACTAACTCCCATCTTAAAGTAAGCTCGTTGCTCACCAGCTCTGCAGTATATTCTGTTTAATTGTTTTCGGTAGATATCTTACTTTATAAAATAACATTTTCATTGTGAAAAATTAAGAAAACACAGATAGATGGGGAATAGAATTATGCATAGAACCTATGCCATCTTCCAGTGTATTCTATCCTAGCTTTTCTTCACCCTGTGAATCTGGAACTCTGTTTATAGGTTTATAATATATAAGCAAAAATTCCCATGATATCATTGTATTCTATAGTACCAATAAATTTATTGTCTCCATTTCGATTGAATATTTAGATGGCTTCCATTCCTGTTACTATTATAACACTGGAATGAAAATTTTTATATATAAGTATCTATGAATATATCTGTTTATTCAAAAATTTAGAAATTTTTTAATTTGCATTTTATTTGAAATACAGAAAGAAAGGGTGAGATATGAGAGAGACACAAAAAGATCTTTCACCTACAGGTTCACTTCCCAAATGCCCACAACAGCCAAGCTTGTGCCAGGCTGGAACCAGAAACTCAGTTAAGGTCTTCCTCATGGGTGGCAGGGACACAACTACTTGAGTTATCACCTGCTGCCTCCCAGGGTGCAGGAATCTGGGATTGGAAGTGGAGTTGGGACTTGAGCCAGGCACTCCAATGTGGGATATACCAAATGCCCATCTCCAGGATAAAATTCTAAGTCAGCCCATTTTAAAATAAATGGATACCATTTTTTAACAGGAATTTTTATGTTGTGGGGATTTATAAGATATAAGATCTATTTTAAGCAATACTTATATGTTTTTCATCAGTAAGGTACATTTTAGTAGTCTAAAATTTGACTTCAAAAAGAAAAAAAAGATTTGCTACTGAAAAGGGAATTGATATAATTACCAATTTTCTATAAGTTATCTAATCTCTGATCCATTTTTCTGAATGGCAATTTCTGTTTCTTTTCGATCTTGGAGGCAAGATAAGTTACCAGAAACAATGGGCTCTTGAGCTAGGTCTGTGTGTATTGAAATCCTACAATCGCTATTTACTATATGTGGTTGATCTCTGTTCCTTACCTTGCACATAGTGTTGTGATATTAGTGGTATGTATCTTACAGTTGTTGGAAGAAGAAACATGAGATAATGTGAGTTACGTGCCTAGCACATTACCTATGCTCAGTGCTCCTTATCAGATTGGAAAGTCCCCTTTTATCCCAATGTTACTAATAGTTGTCTATTTTTTTAAATCATGAATAGATACTGAACTTTCTCATGATTTTTCTACATCCATTGAGATGATATTTTTCCTTATTTAGTTTATTAATATGAGATTATATTGAATAACTTTTTGAATTTTGAACAAACCTTACTGTTCTTAAATCAATTTCAATTGATTGTGATGTATTCTCTTTATTTATTTCTTGATTCATTTTGCTAAAATTTTTGTTGAGGGTTTTTTAGATCTATTTTCTTAAGGGATGATATTGGCTTATGACTTTCTTTTCTTGTGATATCTTTGTCTACTTTCATTCTCAGTGTGACGCTGGCCCTACAAAATCTGTTGGGAGGTTTCTCTTAGGTTTTCTAGGAGATTTCTAAGTATAGAATTGTTCTTATTTCTTTCTTAAATGGTAAAAAATCAACAATGAATACTTACGAGCCTGGGCTTTTCTTTTATGGAAGGGTTTAAACTATAAATATATATTTTTTTATTTTTTTATAACGCTTTTATTTAAAGAATATAAATTTCCAAAATACATCTTATAGATTACAATGGCTTCCCCCCCCATAACTTCCCCCCCACCCGCAACCCTCCCCTTTCCCACTCCCTCTCCCCTTGCTTCACATCAAGATTCATTTTCAATTCTCTTTTAAATATATTTTTTCTTTTTTTCCAGTCATGTGTTATTGGGTGCTAACGCACAGTTAGGATATGAAAGGATTCAACAATGATGGGGTTCCTCACATGAGGGTGTGTGACCAAGGAGGTCATGATCGGCAGGATAGAACGCACCCTCTGTTCCAGCCACTCCACAGTGGGGCTTGTGTGAACAAGGAACTCATATGTGAGTTCCTTGTTAAGAAAGACAGAAGCTGAAAAATCATGTTAGCTGCAGGAACTGCATACTCCCTCTCTTCACACTGATGTAGTTGGATGTCTCAGAGCTGGAAAACACACTGCTTCCATTATTACAGCAATTTAAAAACAGAAAATTAGTGACTACCAGTAGTAGCCACATAAACCTCCTTTAGGAATGAAATCCTGCATCCATATCCAGCCTGCAGCATCTGAGTTTGACATCTATGAGTTTTTTTCTCCTTGACTTGTACCATCTTGCTGTCTACAAATTCATATATCTGTGTGTATGTGCACGTGCATGCGTGTGTGTTTAAATCTCTACATTGTTTCATCTTGAGTAGGTTTTGGTACCTTTGATGTCTTTCAAGTACATTTCAACTATGTAGTTGAATTTATGAGCATAGAATTGCTTGCGGTATTCCATAATTATCCTTTTAATATAGGATAGGTATTGATCTCTCTTATTCCTAATATTTATAATTTGTATCATCTTGCTTTTTTCCTTGGTGAGTCTGACTAAAAGTTTATCAGTTTTATTGATCTTTTCAAAGAACAAGATTATTTTCATAGACTTTTCTCTATCTTTTTCAATTTCATTGATTTCTACCCTAATCTTTATTATTTCTTTGCTTTTGTTTGCTTTGGGTTTAATATTCTGTTACTTTAAAGTGAAAGCTTAGGTTACTAAATTTAGATATGTTTTTCTAATATTGACATTAAATGTTAACAAATTTCTGTTTAAACACTGCTAATACAAGTTTTGAATTATTATGTTTTTATTTTCATTCAGTTCAAAATATTTAAAAATTTCCTTTGAGACTTTCTCTTTGCTCCATGTGTTATTTTAATTTTTAAAGAATTAATTTAAGATGAACAACAGAGAGTTCCTATCTGCTGATTCACTCTCCAAATGCCGGTAATGGCCAGGGGGCCAAATTCAGAAGCCAGGCACTCACTTCAGGTCTCCCGCATGGGTGGCTGGAACTCAATTACTTGAGTCATCACAGCTGCCTGCCAGGGTCAACATTAGGAACCAGAGCCAAAACTTGATCGCCATTGCGGGTCACAGGCATCCAATAGGCATTTGATAGCCCTGAGTTATTTTAAAACATAATATGTTTTAAAACATAATATGCAAATATTAGGGATTTTCCAGGTATCTTTCTATTACTGTGATTTTGTTATGACTGAAGAATAAGCTTTGTATGATACTCATTATACATGAGAAGGTAGTGCTGACATTTCCAACTGTACTTGTGCATCCATTTATTTCTCCTTTCAGATCTGTAAGTTTTAACCTTGTGTAAGTTTAAGCTCTTTCTCAATAGGATACACATAAAGGATTGTTATGTCTTCCCAGAGCACTGATTTCTTTATCATTGTGTAATGTTTCTGTTAATGCTTGAAAGTCTTCCTTCTTCTGAAGTCTATTTTGTCTGAAATTAATGTAGCTATCTCCTATTTACTCAGTGTTTATGTAGTATATCTTTTCTACTCTTCTACTTTTAACCCTTACATCTCCTTATATATATTTATTTATTTTTAAAGATTTTATTTTATTTGTTTGAGAGGTACAGTTACAGACAGTAAGAGGGAGAGACAGAGAGGTCTTCCATCCACTGGTTCACTCCCTAAATGGCTGCAGTGGCTGGTACTGGGCAGACCCAAAGCCAGGAGCCAGGAGCTTTTGGGTCTCCCATATGGGTGCAGGGGCCCAAACACTTGGGCCATCTTCCACTGCATTCCCAGTCCACAGCAGAGAGCTGGATCCGAAGAGGAGCATCTGGGACTACAGCCATCACCTCTGTGAGGAGCTGGCACCCATATGGGATGCTTGTGCCTCAGACGGAGGATTAATCTACTGAACCACAGTGCCAGCCCCCATCTCCTTGTATTTAAAGTGGAATTCTTTTAGATGCTATGTAGTTGGAAGCTGCATTTTAAAACACAATCTGGAGGCTCTACAGAAGAACTCTTTTCTACTTCTTCCCAGCTTCTTGTCATTCCTGGTGACCCCTGTGGTACTGCCTAGCTTGCACCTGCCTCACCTTTGCCTCCATGTTTATCTGATCTCTTCCCTGTATGCACCCTTGTGTGTCCTCTCCTTTTAAGGACACCACTCGGGGCTGGCGCTGTGCTGTAGCAGGTAAAGCCGCTGCCTGCAGTGCCGGCATCCCATTTGGGTACCAGTTTGAGTCCTGGCTGCTCCACTTCCAATCCAGCTCTCTACTATGACCTGGGAAAGCAGTAGAAGATGGCCCAAGTCCTTGGGCCTCTGTACCTGTGTGGGAGACCCAGAAGAGGCTCCTGGCTTCAGATCAGTGCAGTTCCAGCCATTATGGCCAATTGGGGAGTGAACCAGTGGATGGAAGACTGACACACTCTCCCTCTCTGTCTCCCTCCCTCTCTCCCTCCCTCTCCCTCTCCCTCTCCCTCTCCCTCTCCCTCTCCCTCTCCCTCTCTCTCTCCCTCTGCTTCTCTCTCTATGTAACTCTGACTTTCAAATAAATAAATAGAATCTTAAAAAAAATAAAGGACACCACTCAATGAGTTTAGTGCACACCCTAATCCAGCATGGTCTCATGTTAACTTAAAAAATTAGAACTTCAAGGACTGTATTTACTAAGAAGAGCACAAACTCAGGTTCTGATTAGGCATGGATGTTGGGGATACTATTCACCCCAAAGCATTTATATTTTAACATCCTTCATGCCTTTGTATAGATCCAAGTTTCTGTCCTATGTCATAGTCCTTGTACCTGAAGAGTTTTTACATTTCTTGTATTCTGCTGGCAGTGCAGTTTTTGTTTAAGAAAAATCTTTATTTCTCTTAATATTTAAAATATATATTTTGTACTAACAGTTTTTGTTTTCATTTAGCACTTTAGACATTTCACACAATTACCTTCTTGCTTCTGCAGTTTTAGATGAAAAGTCTGCTGTTATTCTTAATTGTGGTGCTCTGTCTTTTTTTTTCAGCTGCTTTCAAGATTTTCATTTTTTGTCTTTACAAAAACTTGAATATGTGCTTTGGGTTCTTTTTTAAATTATTATCAGTCCTCCTTGGTGTTCCCTGAATTTCTGGATCTGTCATTATAGTGGCTTCTTGCTCAGTTAAAAAGAAAAGACACAGGTCTCCATAGCTGTCTGTCTCTTCCCAGATTTTTGTTTAGTTGTTTGCTTTGTAACCTCAATTCGATAATTTGAGAAAAGTCACTAATTTTCTGTTTTTAAATTGCTGTAATAATGGAAGCAGCATGTTTTCCAGCTCTGAGACATCCAAGCTGAAACCTGAAGTCTATTTAACTACTTTTAGAAAATTTTTGAGAATTTCTAATTAAACATACAGTTCTTCCACAATTCCATTCCTAAGCATGTTCTCAAAATGGCTCACTCTTCAGAAAATATTTGTATGAGAATTAATAATGGCTCAAACAGTATGCCTATCCACAGAACAATGCATTACACATTATGGTTTATCATATAGTGGTTTAATGCACACTTATTTTAAAAGAACACAAGTTACTGATACATGCAATAACACTGACAAATCTCAAAGTAATTTGTTGAGTGAAAGAAGCCAGATTCAAAAGAATATATTTTATATGACCTCATTCTTTAAATAAAGTTCAAGAATAGGCAAAACCACACTATAGTGATCAGGTAATAATAGTGGTTACTTCTGGTGATTGGGGATGGTATTAGTTGAAAAAGAGTATAATGTAATTTTATGGGTGACAGAAATATTCTGTATCTTGATTTTGGTAATTTATGTAGGTATAAAACTATCAGTCTGTACACTTAAGATTTGTATATTTTATTGAATGTGAATTATTAATTGTTTTAAAAAAGATTTTAAAAATGAATTATAATTAAGTTTTTAAAAAGATTTTTAAAAAATAAGTAATAAAAGTAGGATACATATTTTCTGGCTGGCGCCGTGGCTCAACAGGCTAATCCTCCGCCTTGCGGCGCCGGCACACCAGGTTCTAGTCCCGGTCGGGGCGCCGGATTCTGTCCCGGTTGCCCCTCTTCCAGGCCAGCTCTCTGCTGTGGCCCGGGAGTGCAGTGGAGGATGGCCCAAGTGCTTGGGCCCTGCACCCCATGAGAGACCAGGGAAAAGCACCTAGCACCTGGCTCCTGCCATTGGATGAGCGCAGTGCGCCGGCCGCAGCGCGCCATCCGCGGCAGCCATTGAAGGGTGAACCAACGGCAAAGGAAGACCTTTCCCTCTGTCTCTCTCTCTCACTGTCCACTCTGCCTGTCACAAAAAAAAAAAAAAGTAGGATAGATATTTTCAATTCAGTTTTCATCTCCAAATTAGTCAGAACCAGACCTAAGTATCTTTTGAATCATTGAGACTTAAATAGTTTTTCCATTATTGCATTTCTCTGCTGCTTCTTTACCACAATTATAGTTCAGTTCACAGCACATTATACAAATAATTAGCAAGTGATTTCCTGACAATGATTTATTGGAGTACATGTGATTGTTGGTCACATGATATGTGGACCACAGATACAAAGCCATCACAATGAATGCATGAGCGTACTTCGAGAGTACATGATATATAAAGTTAATTAAAAATGTATCTTAATGGAGAATGGGACTGGGAATGGGAGAGAGAGGAGGAAAGGGGGAGGGAGTAGGGGTGGGGTGGCGGGTAAGGTAGGAAGAATTGCTGTATTCCTAAAGAAGTGCTAGTGAAATTTATACTCCTCAAATAAAAGGTTTCTAAAAAAATACATGGAAAATGGAATTAAAAGATCAAATTATTTTGATGCCATACAATTTTTGAAATCCATGCATTTTTTCATAGTATACATTTTCTATGAAACGTTTGGAGACCCCTGGTATGCATGAATTTCAAAAGTTCTTTTGTGATAAACTTATCTTTAATTTTGTTTTCCATAAGCCTTTTGAAGTACTCTTACAGGTATATTCCTCTCTGTGTATATTTCACTGGGAGGAGGACCATGTCTAAGAAAGCTATCTCACAGGTAATGAGGTGGCAAACTGGCATGCCAGACAACATTGTTGGTAAAAATATCAAGTAAAATACCATTGGTGTCCAGCCATAGTCAAGAAACGTCAGAAGACTTGTGTTGTCCTGACTTTATAGGAGAAAGGACCCTGAAGTGTCTAGGCCACTGGTGAACTTCTCAGAGACCTGCATCACTGTTAGAAGAGGCAAGACAGCCAGATTCTGGCCGGCGCCGTGGCTCAACAGGCTAATCCTCCACCTTGCAGCGCCAGCACACCGGGTTCTAGCCCCGGTTGCCCCTCTTCCGGGCCAGCTCTCTGCTGTGGCCGGGAGTGCAGTGGAGGACGGCCCAAGTGCTTGGGCCCTGCACCCCATGGGAGACCAGGAGAAGCACCTGGCTCCTGCCATCGGATCAGTGCAGTGCGCTAGCCGCAGCAGCCATTGGAGGGTGAACCAACGGCAAAGGAAGACCTTTCTCTCTGTCTCTCTCTCTCACTGTCTACTCTGCCTGTCAAAAATTAAAAAAAAAAAAAAAAAAGACAGCCAGATTCTGAGTCTTGGGACAAGTACATCTCCTGTTCCCAGAAATTCCTGCTAGGTTGCAAGGAGCTGGTGGGACAATTCTAGATGGTTGCTGCCAAACTCTAAAAAATTAATTGTGAGAAGCTTGCTGATTTTCCTCTTTATGCTGAAGCTCATTAGATGCCCAGGGGCAAGGGCAGTGGGAGGCAGGGAATTGGCTCCCTTTGGGGCATAGGAATAGGTTTTGTGAAGCTGAGTCAGGCCTGCCTATGTGGGCGAGTCCTTGGAGACAAAAAGAATGGAGTGATCTTACAATAAGGACCTCAGAAAATACACCCCCCCCTCCTCATGGGCCAGAGAGAGCCAAGATGTCTCCTTGAAGCCAGGCTTAAGTATAAAAATGGCCCTGGATGATCACAGAGTATCAAAAACGGGAACCACAGACTCCATTCTACATAAGGGCAGACTGGAATCAGGGCACTTCTGAGGGGAAATCGCCTGTTTAGAAAATCATGAGAACTGAGCAACTGAAAATAACTACAGATAGAAAACGCACATACACCAATGCACAGGAGCTGGCATCCAGTTTTGGGTGGTGGGGCATACAATTGTGAAGCCATCCTCAGAGTCCCTTATAGTTCACATGCCTCAAGTTGTAGCACTTTTGCTTAGCCTAAGAGAGTAATCAGAGTGCTACAACCAGATACCAATGGAAATGGTCTGTAACAGAGGATGAGGGTTTTGGAGAAAATTCCTGAAGCAGTAGTCCATGGAGAAGGAGCTGAATTTGGAGCACTTTAAAGTTGGTGAGGAAAGGCCAAGTGGATGCTCATGAATTAAAATAAGAAATACATGTGGTGTCCTAGATTTAGGAGGAGATAACTGCTTCAATTTGAGTAATGTTGAGTGCTAGGTACCTGTGGAATATCTGTGTAAAAATCCCAAGCAGACAGTTGAAAATGCACGATTTATTCTTGGGACACTGGATAGAACTGGATACAGGTTTGGGAATCATTGTCTTGAATGCAACCTTTGCAGCTACAGACATAAGTGAAATCCAGCAAGAACAGATTGGGGGGCCTGGTGTCCTGGCTCACTAGGTTAGTCTTCTGCCTGCGGCACTGGCATCCCATATGGGTGCCGGGTTCTAGTCCTGGCTGCTTCAGTTCCTGAAGCACATAATTATGGGGCATTACACACATACCTCTCTTATGTCTATATGTCTATACTTGTAATTTTTCCCTTGGTCTGACTGGCTAATCTCACTTCTTGTGGGTCTAGGGGATAAATGGAATAAGCAACGAGATCCATCCCATTTTTCTTCTTGATGCTCATTCTCTGGAGACAGGGAAACTATGTTGCATCACTGTCATCATCATCATCACCATCACCATCTTCAAAATCTGTCAGCAGTCACTACCAGTGACACTTTGTATGACACAATATAGACATGCCCCTTGAAATTTACATGCTTCTGCATAAAGATAGGCTGTTTCAATAATAAGCCCTCTGCTATGTAACAATGATCTTACTCTCCACAATCACAGGAGGATACATTTTATAGGAAAAATAGCGTGAGGATGACGTTCTAAGGACAGTTCTGTACACAGAAGTGTCTGGCTTTTAAAAACTTGTTTAGAACCATTTAAAAGAGGTAAGTTTTTTCCTTAAAAAGTAAATTGATTTGGGGTCGGCTCTGTGGCTCACTTTGCCAGCATCCCATGTGGGTGTCAGATTCTAGTCCTGGTTGCTCCTCTTCCAGTCCAGCTCTCTGCTGTGGCCCGGGAAGGCAGTGGAGGATGGCCCAGGTGCTTGGGCCCTGCACCCCATGGGAAACCAGGAGGAAGCACCTGGCTCCTGGTTTTGGATCAGTGCAGTGCATCAGCCGTAGCGGCCATTTGGGGAATGAACCAATGGAAGGAAGACCTTTCTCTCTGTCTCTCTCACTGTCTATAACTACCTGTCAAATACTAAAAAAGAAAATATCTTTCTGCTTTTTTTAAAAAAAAAGTAAATTGACTCAGTATAACCAATCTATTGAAAACTCTTTGTTTGAAAAGACATTTAAGCATACCTAAGTTCAGTTAAGAAATACAAATTGAGTAATGTATAGAAATGGATAATAACAGCTGACATTTCTTAAATACGCATTATGCAGTGATGTTTTACTTGTGTTACATCTAAGCTTTTTACGTGTAATGACTTTTGGTTCTTACAACAACCTGTAGAACCATCTGCTTTCCCCATAATTGTAAGAATTCATGACACACAATTAATAGAGCAACAGAGCATTCATTAAAAATTCCAAATCTCAAGGCTTTGAGAAGCTCAAATTACTTAAATTTCAATAGAAAGTTGGTGCTGAAGTTGAACATAAATAATTTTAAAATCTGCACATAAACTGGAAAATAGAGAAGCTTAAAGATCTGAAAAGAGGAATGTTTTTCTTGTTCTTTTTTTTTTTTTTTTTTGCTTTGACCGAGAAAAAAACTGCTTTGCTGACTAAACTGAAGGAGTTTATTTCCTCAAAGGAAACAGAATGGACATAAACTAAAACCAGGAAAACTGGTGTAATTTTGAAAACACTTCTAGTACATCAGAGAAACATCGATTCAAATTTGATTTCGATAGCATGAAGCAATGATTAAAATTTTTAAATCTAATATTCATGTTGCCCAGTAAATTCCTGATCTACTCAAACACACACATGTGTGCACACACACAATCACACACCCCCTAATACAAAGGACAATTTATTTAAAAGAAAATCCGGTATTACAGGTGCTTGTGGCAGAATTCATTTGTTTCTATGGCATATGTGAACTATTTTCACCTGGCCCACATTTCTGTGTGTTTATTTCCTGATTGCATGGGTGGTGCCTCGGATCAAATGGAGTATTCAGAGGTGCTTCATGCCCACCCTTCATTTCCATGTAAGGCACCTGCGTTCCCAGTGAGCTGCTGGGGGGGGAGCCCATTGCTTTCAGTGCAGGAACCTTGCCTTGGTGGTGAGTTCAGGCTGTTCCCACCTAATAGGCAGAGCTGCGTTTACACCTAACTAGTAGGTTTAAAGTATTTTCTTAACAAATTCACCAAGAAAATCTGCTTATTCTGTTTCAAAATTCACTCCAGTGTTTTGTATTTGTCCAGTATGTCTCACCTATGCTTTTAGTGGGAAGACTAAAGGGAGACAAATTATACATCTGATACATGGAGCCTGCCAGCTATACAATTCTTCAAACGATGAAACTCGTTTGTTTTTCAACATTTCCAACAACCTTTTCTTGGTAGTGGCTCATGTTCAATTTTAACCCACTCAGTTCCCCCATAGCTTCTAATTCAGCACTATGCTAGATACTCCGAAGGAACTCAAAGGGGAGTCAGACCTGTTTCTGGTCTTCAATAAACTCACAGTCTAAATGGAAGATGAACTACAGTATGAGGGAGAATGCTTGTAGCATTCAGTCTACTTTCTAAAATATTATTTCTTACTTCAGTCAGATGACTTGAACACCCCTAGAATTAGGACACTTATTACTTTCTCAATGCCCCTTATTCCATCTTGAATACACCTGAGATTACAGTCTGAGTCTTTCAGTTCTATGTTAAAAACCAGCCCAGACCCTCCTGCATGTGTGCACTCAATAAATGATTGATGAGTGAAGAAGTGCCATCAAGAATGTCCACGAGAGTAGAGATACGCGTATAGTGTTTCCTTAAAGACACATCACGGTGGTGGGCCCTACAGGGTTTAAACAGACACAGATGAGGGATGGGAATTTGGGTAGAGAGAGCAGGGGAGCCAAGGCCGGAAGGCTGGGTGCCCCAAGTTGGCTTTTTCTGTTTGAATTGCTCCAAGTGTTGTCCCAATAACATTTGTCCCAAATCTCTCATTCCTTTAAAAATAGAAAGAGTGGTAGGCATTTGGGCTTGTGGTTAAAACAGTGGTTTATTTGTCCATGTCTAGGACCAAAGTGCCTAGGCTTAATACCCACCTCTAGCTCCTGATTCCAGCTTTCTGCTGATGCAAACCCTGGGGAGGCAGTGGCAATGGCTCAAGTAATTGGGTTCCTTCCACCTATATGGGAGATCTGGATTGGATTCCTGGCTTCTGACTTCAGCTTTATCCAGTCCTGATCATATGAATACTTTAAAAAGTGAAGCATCATTGTCTCTCCCTCTCCCTCTCCCTCTCCCTCTCCCTCTCCCTCTCCTTCTCCCTCTCTCTCTTTGTCTCTTTCTCTCTTTCTCTTTCTCTGTCAGTAAGTAAGTAGATCTACAGATTCACCTCTGTTAGAGCATGATTTAGGTGTTTCATTATTTCCAAAGCAAAGATCTAGATCCAGACAAGTTGACCTCTGAGGCCCCTTTCGTCTCAACATCCTGTGATGATAAGATGACTTTGTCTCGCCTATTCAGCATTGAGCACTTTCCTGGAAAACGTGTGATTATTAGTCAAGCCAACCTCCAAGAGGACACTGTGTCTTCCCAACCTCTTGTACACGTTAACAACACCATCATTGTGCCTTCATTTAACACTTGTTGAGTGCATGCTGTATGCCAGACGGTCTTCATGATTACTTCTTTCATTCTCAAAGCAGCTTACAAATGCAGTCCTTGTCATTAGCCCATTTTGGCAGATGAAAGAACTGAGGCTTCAAGGGGTTTCCCTGGTAGTCTGAATTCAGAATCTCTGCAAAGCTTCTTTTTAATACTAGTGTATGAATATTCAAGTACCTGCTTACTTCGTTCCAAGTATTTCTCAGTAATCCACTCGGCATATTGTCACCCTCTACCTCTCTGACTTGATTGAGTATCCAGACCTGGTGTTCATTCTTTGTTTTTTTAACCTTGCAACTTCTTGTTTCATTAGTGAATTGGATAGATAAACAAGCATTTTATCATTTATAGGGAATATTAAGATTCCAGTACAGGAGATATTTAAACATGTAGCTGCATCGCTACATCTCCTGCAAAGATGATTGATTCAAGTCTCAAGGAGAAATCAAGTGGACTCTTGGAATTTCTTTCAAACCTGGGATTCCATTATTCTATCAATGTGGAAGCGTGGCATTTCTAAGGCCGTGATTTCATTTTCCATGTGCTCTGATCAGACTCAATATAACCATTCACTACCTAGTATTCACCAACCTTAGTGAGATTCCCTTGTAGTATTTACGACCACCTTTCAGGTGTTCACACCTGACTGAGAGTCCACTTTAGTTTCAATGTTATGTAACATAATATAAGGGTACTCAAATACTTAGTGGTAAAAGGAATTAAAAGTTTATTTTGTTGCCAAAAAGTTGAAATCCATGCTTGGACCCCTGCCACCCATGTGGGAAACTTGAATGGAGTACCAGCCTTCTGGGGTTCAACCTGATCCTGCTGTGGCCATTGTGACCATTCGGGGAATGAACCAGCAGATGGAAGATTCATTCTCTCTCTCTCTCTCTCTCTCTCTCTCTCTCTCTCTCCCTCTCTCTCCCCCTCCCTCCCTCCCTCTTTGAAACTCTGCCGTTTAAATAAATCTTTTTTTTTTTTTAAAAAAAAGCCACATTGTTGACTATTTGCTCTCTACTAATTGAATTAGCCCAGGCAACCCCAGCTTGACAACATGTATTATTTGGAGTGGATTTCTCATTATCAGATCCACCTGAAATATGACATAGGTCAGCATTCCATAACCCGTGTGTCCAGTCACAAGGTAGGCAGTGGGTGGCTCTCTAGAGATTTCACAGGGAATCGCACCCCTTCCTCAGCCTATGCCATGGACAGCTTGGAGCGGCTGTCAAATGCTGAGTCCTCTCCCACAAATGTGACAGAGTGGAGCAGGACAGGTGACCTCTCCCCGAGAGGGCGCCTCGGGTCCTTGCCTCTGGCATCATGGAGCCTGATAGCCCACCAGTAGCTGATCTCCCTGCCTACGGAGGTGAACCAAAGCTTGGGCCACAAACACTGCTCACTGGCGGCCCAGGGTTGAAGTCAATGGAACAGGAAAGAGAAAAAATTCAGTGTTTTATTCAGGCTTACAGAGACAGGAAATCTTGAAAAAGGACATCTTAGCCAAATTCTGGGGGACATTTTAAAAAATATTTATTTATTTGAAAGGCAGAGAGAGAGAGAGAGATTGATCGATTGATCTTCCATCTACTTGTTCACTCCCCTAAAGGCTACAGAAGCCAGGGCTGGGTCAGTCTGAAGCCAGGAGCCAAGAAGTCCATCCAGGTCTCCCCCAGTGGTGGCAGGGACCCAAATCATCTACTGCTTTTCCAGGGACATTAGCAGTGAGCCGGTAACACAGGCGATGCTGGTGTTGCAAAAAGCAGCTTTTTACCTGCTGTACCACAAGCTCCAGCCCTTCTGGGGGACATTTCTGTTCAGCAGTTCTGCTGCAAACATCTTACAGGCCTGAGAAAAGTAACAACTTGTGGGAGCAAACGTGGCACTCCAGCCCCTTGGCCTGTGGGAGACTGAGTTTTGTCCTTTCTCATAGGAGCATGGTTCCAATGGAAACCCTGTGGCATTGGCTCCGTTCCCAACCAGGGAGCAGCAGCTTGGCTTCTTTCTTTCCCAATCAGTAAATCATTTCAGAAGACAAATGCCTGAGAATGGACTGTTTAGGAATAGCCCCAAATATATGACATTTCCAAGGAAGGGATTTTGGGGGGAAGTAAATCATTCCTGTGCTTCAGGGCAGTTAATGAGTTGCTTGCAACACACCTCTCAAGCATCAATATTTTGTGTTGCACAGATGAGAACCTCTAGTTAGCTAATAAATATTTTAACACATACGTTTGGTGCAAATTTAATTACATTTTATTGAAACAAGTATATTGTTGGTACCCTATGTCATATTGTCATGCATCAAAGGAGAAATGTGTCCTCATACTTTCTCCCTGAAAATTATTTTTTCCTATCTTAGTTGTCAGAATCAGAAGACCAAAAGTTTGCTTTATGTATTATTTACCATGAATAAATTTGCCACGTACATCATCTCACTTAAATAATGCAGGCATCCCTCAGCTTTTGTAGTAGATAATCTCTGAAGCAAATTTTACTCAGATTCTATGGATACTTTTACAGAGATTCACACACACAAACACACAGAAGATATTTTAAAAGTTATTACATGAGTGTCATCAAATTGATAATGAAAATACGTATGATTTTCTAGAATATCTTCTTAGGGGGTAGGTAGATCTTAACACTGGACAGAGATTTTTCAATTGTGGTGGTAAATAAGCCACTTACCACTGACTCCCACTGAAAGCCTTGGACTTCTGGACTTGGGGGTGGAGCTTGCTGCGCTCCACACTAGCACTTGAGTTGGAAAGAACACTCTATGGTGGAACTAGTTGTTGACCTCCATGTATTTTAAGGGGCACCTGCCATTCCCGGGGCCACAGAGAATGCAGTTATGGCATGAGGCAGGAGGGAAAAATCCTCTTTGATCTCTCCACACTTCACTTTCCTAGGATGGCCATTTATAAATGCCTGTGGCCCGACCTTTTGGGAGTATCCAAGTACTCTCTCTCTCTCTCTAGGCTGCTGTTCTGGGACTCCTCAGAGAGCAAACACAACTCATGGGTAACAGCCTGAGTAGAAACTGAAAATGATGAGCAATTAATTCTCTCTTGGATTCATTAGGGTCATGACACTTGTCTTTTCCCAGCATTCAATGGGGAGATCAGCTTACTAACCATTTGGAGCCATTTGTGAGTGAAGTGCACTGAGTTTGTTTTTAAAGATTTATTTATTTTGAAAGTCAGAGTTACAGAGAGGGACACGCATACATATATATACAAAAAGAGAATTTTTCATCTCTGGTTCACTCCCCAAATGACTGCAACAGCCAGCACTGGGCCAGGCCAAAGTCAGGAGCCAGGAGCTTCAGTTGGGTCTCACACATGGGTGGCAGTGGCCAAAACACTTGGGCCATTCTCTGCTGCCTTCCCAGGCACATTAGTAGGGAGCTGGATCAGATGTAGAGCAGCCAGGACTCAAATCAGCACCCACAAAAGATGTCAGCATTGCAGGAGGAGGCTTTACCTGCTATGCCACAACATCAGGCCCAGTTTAAAGGATTTTTGAAAATTTTATTTAATATATACAAATTTTATGTATTTCTTATATACAGATTCAGGAACATAGTGATTCTAATACCCTACCCTCCCTCCCACCCATGTTCCCACCCTTTTTTCTCCTCCTTTACATATTCCCATTCTTATTTTTCAAATATTTATTTTCAGTTAACTTTATACTAATAAGATTAAGCCTACACTAAATAAAGAGTTCAACAAATAGAATGAATAAAAAAAAAAACACTGTTCCTCAACTGTTGAAACATCTGTAAACAATCATTGAATCTCAAAATGTCAATTTCACTCCAAAGATTACTTTTTAGGTACTCTACTAGTTACTGCAGATCAGGGAAAAATATGGTATTTGTTTACTTGGAACTGGCTTATTTCCCTAAGAATAATGGTTTTCAGTTGCATAAAACAAGATTTCATTTTTTACTGCTGTATAGTATTCCATAGTATATACATACCGTAATTTTTTTTTATCTAGTCTTCAATTGATGGACATTTGAGTTGATTCCATATCTTAGCTATTGTGAATTGAGCTGCAATAAACATGTGGGGACAGATAACTCTTTCATTTGCTGGTTTCATTTTGTTTGGGTAAATTCCCAGAAGTGCAGTGGCTGAGTCTGTTTTCAGATTTCTGAGGTATCTCCCTACTGTCTTCCACAGCAGTTGACCTGTTTACATTCCCACCAACAGTGGATTATGGTATCTTTTGCCCCACATCCTTACAGTGTTTGTTGATTTCTGTATGAGAGCCATTCTAACTGGGAAGAAGTGAAACCTCATTGTATTTTTGATTTGCTTTTCCCTGATGGCTAGGGATCTTGAGCACTTTTTATGTGTCTATTGGCTATTTGAATTTCCTCTTTTGAAAAATGTCTATTCAAGTGTTTTGCACTATTTCTCTTTTCTTTAAGATTTTATTTATTTATTGGAGAGGTACAGTTACAGAGAGAGAGAGAGAGAGAGAGAGAGAGAGAGATGAAAAGAAAGGTCTTCCATCTGCTGGTTCACTCCCCAAGTGGCCACATGGTTGGAGCTGAGCTGATCTGAAGCCAAGAGCCAGGAGCTTCTTCCAGTTTCCCATGCAGGTAAAGGGGCCCAACCACTTAGGGCATCTTCTACTGCTTTCCCAGGCTAAAGAGCTCAATCTGAAGAAGAGTAGCCGAGACTAGAACTGGTGCCCATATGGGATTCTGGCATTGCAGGAAGAGGCTTAGCTTACTATGCCACAGCGTCAGCCCATGCCCATTTCTTAAACTGGATTGTTTGTTTTGTTGCTGTTGAGTTTCTTGAGCTCTTTATAGATTCTGGATATTAATCCTTTATCAGTTGCATAGTTTGCAAATATTTTCTCCCATTCTGTCAGTTGCTTCTTCATTTTTCAGTGTGATTCTTTTGCAGTGCAGAAGCTTCTCAGTTTGATGCAATCACATTTGTCAATTTTGGCTTCGATTGCCTGTGCTTTCAGGGTCTTTTCCAAGAAGTCCTTTCCTATGCCAATGTGTTGCAGGGTTTCCCCAATGTACTCTAGTAATTTGATAGTATTAGTCCATAGATTTAGAACTTCAATCTATTTTGAGTGGATTTGTGTATAAGGTCAAGGTAAGGGTCTTATTTCAGACTTCTGTACACAGAGATCTAATTTTCTCAGCACCATTTGTTGAAGAGACTGCTCTGCTCCAGGATTAATATTAGCTCCTTCATCAAGGATAAGTTAGTTGTAGATAGAGTGAGTTGATTTCTGGAGTTTCTATTATGTTCCATTGGTCTACACATCTATTTTTTGTGCTAATACCAGGCTTTTTTGATGATAACTTCCCTGTAGTATATCTCTCTTTTTTTTTTAACAGGCAGAGTAGACAGTGAGAGAGACAGAGAGAAAGGTCTTCCTTTTCCGTTGGTTCCCCCCCTCCATTGGCCACTGCGGCCAGTGCGCTGCAGCGGGTGCATTGTGCTAATCTGAAGCCAGGAGCCAGGTGCTTCTCCTGGTCTCCCATGCAGGTGCGGGGCCCAAACACTTGGGCCATCCTCCACTGCCTTCCTGGGCCACAGCAGAGAGCTGAACTGGAAGAGGAGCAACTGGGACAGAATCCGGCACCCCGAACGGGACTAGAACCCAGGGTGCCGGTGTCTCAGGCAGAGGATTAGTCTAGTGAGCCGCGGTGCTGGCCCAATGTAGTATATCTTGAAATCTGGTATTGTGATGTCTCTGGCTTTGTTTTGTTATATATGATTGCTTTAGCTATTTGAGTTCTCCTGTGTTTCCATATAAATTTTAGCACCATTTTTTTTTTCTAGATCTGAGAAGAATGTCACTGGTATTTTGACTGGGATTGCATTGACTCTGTAAACTGCTTTCAGTAGTATGAACATGTTGATAATATTGATTATTCCAATCCATGAGCATGGAAGATTATTTTCATTTTATTGTGTTTTATTCTTTAATGTTTTGTTATTTTCATTGTAGAGATCCTTGACATCTTTAGTTAAATTTATTCCAAGATATGTTATTTTTGGTAGCTATTGTTAGTGTGATTGATCCTAGAGGTTCTTTCTCAGCCATGGCATTTTCTGTGTATATAAATTGATATTTGTGTATTAATTTTATATCCTGCTACTTTACCAAACTCTTTTATGAGTTTCAATAGTTACTTAGTGGAGTCTTTTTGCTTCCTCTGTATATAGAATTATGTCTTCTGCAAAAAGGGATAGTTTGACTTCCCTCTTCCCAATTTGTATCCATTTGATTTTTTTTCTTTTTTTAAAGATTTATTTTATTTATTTGAAAGGCAGAGTTACAGAGAGAGTTATCTTCCATCCACTGGTTCACTCCCCAAATGTCTATGACAGCTGTAGCTGAACCAATTCAAGCCAGGAGCTTCTTCCAGGTCTCCCACGTGGGTGCAGGGGTCCAAACACTTACGCCATCTTCTACTGCTTTCCCAGGCCAGAGAGCTGGATTGAAACTGAGCAACTAGACCTGGAACTGTAGCTCATACAGGATGCCACTGCTGCAGGCTGGGGCTTTAACTTGCTGTGCCACAGCGCTGTACCCTTATTTCTTTTTCTTGCCTAATGGCTCTGGCTAAAACTTCCAGGATTATACTGAATAGCAATGGTGAGAGTGGGCATACATTTCTGGTTCTGGGTCTTAGTGGGAATGCTTCCAATTTTTCCCCATTCCATAACATGCTGGCTGTGAGTTTATCATAAATTGCCTTGATTGTATTGAGGAATGTTCCTTCTATACCCAATTTGCTTAGAGTTTTCAACATAAAAGGATTTTGCATTTTATCAAATGCTTTCTCTGCATCTATTGAGATAATCATATGGTATTTATTCTTCAGTTTGTTAATGTGATGTCTCACATTTTTTTTTTTTTTGATTTATGAATGTTGAACCATCCTGGCATACCAGGGATAAATTCTACATGGTTCAGGTGAATGATCTTTCTGATGTATTGTTGGATTCAATTAGCTAGTATTTTGTTGAGGATTTTGAATCTATGTTCATCAGGGAAATTGGTCGATAGTTCTCTTTCTCTTGTATCTTTTTTCTGGTTAGGGATTAAAGTAATGATGGCCTGAAATAAAGGGATTTGGAGGATTCCTTCCCTTTCAGTTGTTTTGAATAGCTTGAGAGGAGTTGGAATTAGTTCTTCTTTTAATGTCCGGTAGAATTCAGCAGTAAAGTCATCCAGTCCTGGGCTTTTCTTTGCTTGGAACATCTTTATACTGATTCACTCTCCATCTTGGTTATTGGTCTTTTTACTTTTCTATGTCTTCAATTTTAATAGATTGTGTGTGTCTAGGAATCTATCCATTTCTTCTTTTTTTTTTTTTTTTTTTTTTTTTTAGTTTTTGACAGGCAGAGTGGACAGTGAGAGAGAGAGAGACAGACAGAAAGGTCTTCCTTTTGCCGTTGGTTCACCCTCCAATGGCCGCCGCGGTCGGCGCGCTGCGGCCGGCGCACCACGCTCGTCCGATGGCAGGAGCCAGGAGCCAGGTGCTTTTCCTGGTCTCCCCATGGGGTGCAGGGCCCAAGCACCTGGGCCATCCTCCACTGCACTCCTGGGCCACAGCAGAGGGCTGGCCTGGAAGAGGGGCAACCGGGACAGAATCCGGTGCCCCGACCGGGCCTAGAACCCGGTGTGCCGGCGCCGCAAGGCGGAGGATTAGCCTGTTGAGCCACGGCGCCGGCCAATCTATCCATTTCTTCTACATTTTCCGATTTCTATAGTATCTGCTATTATATTGCCTTTTTCATCTCTGATTTTATTGATTTGGGTCTTCTCCATCTTTTTTTTTGTTAGTTGGCCCAATGGTATATCAACTTAGTTTGTTTTTTTCAAAACCAGCTCTACATTTCACTTGTTTTTTGTATTTTTATTTCAATTTTTTTATTTCTTCTCTAATTTTTCTTTTCAACTTTTATTTAATAAATACAAGTTTATGAAGGACAACATTTGGATCATAGCAGCTTTTCCCCCCATAACTTCCCTCCCACCCACAACCATCCAATCTACCACTCCTTCTCCCATCCTATTCTTCATCATGATTCATTTACAATTATCTTTATATACAGAAGATCAATTCAGTATATACGAAGTAAAGATTTCAGTCGGTGCCACAGCTCACTAGGCTAATCCTCCACCTGCGGCGCCAGCACCCCGGGTTCTAGTCCTGGTCAGGGCCTGGATTCTGTCCCAGTTGCTCTTCTTCCAGTCCAGCTCTCTGGACTGGAAGGCAGTGGAGAATGGCTCAAGTGCTTGGGCCCTGCACCCCCATGGGAGACCATGAGGAAATACCTGGCTCCTGGCTTCGGATCGGCACAACATGCCGGCCGTGGCGGCTATTTGGGGGGTGAACCAACCTGAAAAGGAAGACCTTTCTCTCTGTCTCTCTCTCTCTCACACTGTCTAACTCTGCCTGTCAAAAAAAAAAAGATTTCAACAGTTCACACCCACACAGAAACACAAAGTATAAAGTACTGTTTGAGTACTAGTTATACCATAGAACAACACATTAAGGACAGAGATCCTACATGGGGAGTAAGTGCACAGTGACTCCTGTTGTTGATTTAACAGTTGACACTCTTATTTATGGTATCAGTAATCACCCTAGGTTCTTGTCATGAGTTGCCAAGGCTATGGAATCCTCTTGAGTTCGCCAGCTCTGATCTTATTTAGACAAGGCCATAGCTAAAGTGGAAGTTCTCTCCTCCCTTCAGAGAAAGGTACCTCATTCTTTGATGGCCTGTTCTTTCTGCTGGGATCTCACTCACAGAGATCTTTCATTTAGGTCATTTTTTTTTCCACAGTGACTTGGCTTTCCATGCCTGAAATACTCTCATGGGCTTTTTAGCCACATCCAAATGCCTTAAGGGCTGATTCTGAGACCAGAGTGCTATTTAGGACATCTGCCATTCTATGAGTCTGCTGTGTATCCCCTTCCCATGTTGGATTGTTCTCTCCTTTTTAAATCTATCAGTTAGTATTAGCAGACACTAGTCTTGTTTATGTGATCCCTTTGACACTTAATCCTATCATTATGATCAATTATGAACTGAAACTAATCACTTTGCCTAGTGAGATGACATTGGTACATGTCACTTTGATGCAACTGAATTGGAATCCCTTGGCATGTTTCTAACTGTACCATTAGGGGTAAGTCCAATTGAGCATGTGCCATACTGTACCTCTCCTCCCTCTCTTATTCTCACTCTTATATTTAACAGGGATCACTTTTCAGTTAAATTTCAACACCTAAGAATAATTGTGTGTTAATTAAAGAGTTCAATCAATGGTAATTAGAACAAAAAAATACTAAAAATAATAAAGTATTACATTGATCCTCGACAGTCAGAGCAAGGGCTGATCAAGTCATTGTTTCTCATAGTGTCCATTTCATTTCAACAGATTTCCTTTTAGGTACTCAGTTAGTTGTCAACAATCAGGGAGAACATATGATATTTGTCCCTTTGGGACTGGCTTAATTCACTAATCATGATGTTTTCCAGATTCCTCCATTTTGTTGCAGATGACTGGATTTCATTTTTTTGACTGCTGTATAGTATTCTATAGAGTACATGTCTCATAATTTCTTTATCCAGTCTTCTCTTGATGGGCATTTAGGTTGATTCCATGTCTTAGTTATTGTGAATTGAGCTGCAATAAACATTGAGGCATAGACAGCTCTTTTATTTGCCAATTCAATTTCCTTTGGGTAAATTCCAAGGAGTGGGATGGCTGGGTTGTTTGGTAGGGTTATATTCAGGTTTCTAAAGAATCTCCAGACTGACTTCCATTGTGGCTTTACCAGTTTGCACTCCCACCAACAGTGGGTTAGTGTCCCTTTTTCCCCACATCCTCACCTGCATCTGTTGTTGGTAGATTTCTGAATGTGAGCCATCCTAACCAGGGTGGTTTTGATTTGCATTTCCCTGATTGCTAGTGATCTTGAACATTTTTTCATGTGTCTGTTGGCCTTTTGGATTTCTTCTTTTGAAAAATGTCTATTGAGGTCCTTGACCCATCTCTTAAGTGGGTTGTTTGTTTTGTTGTTGTGGAGTTTCTTGATCTCTTTGTAGATTCTGGCTATTAATCCTTTATTGGTTGCATAGTTTGCAAATATTTTTCCCATTCTATTGGTTACCTCTTCACTTTCCTGACTGTTTCTTGCCGTACAGAAACTTCTCGAATTTGTGTAATCCCAATTGTTATTTTGGCTTTGACTGCCTGTGCCTCTGGGGTCTTTTCCAGGAATTCTTTGCCTATGCCTACATCTTTCAGGGTTTCTCCGATGTTCTCTAATAATTTGATGGTGTCGGATCATAGATTTAGATCTTTAATCCATGTTGAGTGGATTTTTTGTGTAAGGTGTAAGGTAGGGGTCTTGATTCATGCTTCTGAATGTGGAAATCCAATTTTCCCAGCACCATTTGTTGAATAGACTGTCCTTGCTCCAGGAATTGGTTTTAGATCCTTGATCAAATATAAGTTGGCTGTAGATGTTTGGATTGAGTTCTGGTGTTTCTATTCTGCTCCACTGGTCTATCCATCTGTTTCTGTACCAGTACCATGCTGTTTTGATTACAACTGCCCTGTAGTATGTCCTGAAATCTGGTATTGTGATGCCTCTGGCTTTGCTTTTGTTGTACAAGATTGCTTTAGCTACTCAAGGTCTCCAGTGTCTCCATATGAATTTCAGCATCATTTTTTTCCAGATCTGAGAACAATGTCTTCAGTATTTTGATTGGTATTGCATTGAATCTATAAATTGCTTTTGGGAGAATGGACATTTTGATGATATTGATTCTTCCAATCCATGAGCATGGAAGATTTCTCCATTTTTTGGTATCCTCTTCTATTTCTTTCTTTAAGATTCTGTAATTCTCATCGTAGAGATCTTTAATGTCCTTGGTTAAGGTTATTCCAAGGTATTTGATTGTTTTTTAGCTATTGTGAATGGGATTGATCTTAGCAGTTCTTCCTCAGCCGTGGCATTGCTTGTGTATACAAAGGCTGTTGATTTTTTGTGCATGGATTTTATATCCTGCTACTTTGCCAAACTCTTCTATGAGTTCCAATAGTCTCTTAGTAGAGTTCTTTGGGTCCCCTAAATAAAGAATCATATTGTCTGCAAAAAGGGATAATTTGACTTCTTCTTTCCCAATTTGTATCCCTTTAATTTCTTTTTCTTGCCTAATAGTACTTCCAGTACTATATTGAATAGCAGTGGTGAGAGTGGGCATCCCAGTCTGGTACCAAATCTCAGTGGAAATGCTTCCAGCCTTTCCCCATTCAATAGGATGCTGGCTGTGGGTTTTTCATAAATTGCTTTGATTGTATTGAGGAATGTTCTTTTACACTCAATTTGCTTAGAGTTTTCATCATGAAAAGGTGTTGTAGGTGTTGTATTTTATCAAATGCTTTCTCTGCATCTATTGAGATAATCACATGGTTTTTCTTCTGCAGTCTATTAACATGGTGTATCACATTGATTAATTTACGAACATTGAACCATCCCTGCATACCAGGGATAAATCCCATTTGGTCTGGGTGGATGATCTTTCTGATGTGTTGTTGCATTCTATTGGCCAGAATTTTATTGAGGATTTTTGCGTCTGTGTTCATCAGGGATATTGGTCTGTACTTTTCTTTCAATGCTGCATCTTTTTCTGGCTTAGGAATTAAGGTGATGCTGGCTTCATAGAAAGAATTTGGGAGGATTCCCTCTTTTTTGATTATTCTGAATAGTTTGAGAAGAAGTGGAGTAAATTCTTTAAATGTCTGGTAGAATTCAGTAGTGAATCCATCCGGTCCTGGGCTTTTCTTTGTTGGGAGGGCCTTTATTTCTGATTCAATTTCTGCCTCAGTTATGGGTCTGTTTAGGTTTTCTATGTCTTCCTGGTTAAATTTAGGTAGATTGTATGTGTCCAGGTATCTATCCATTTCTGATAGATTTCCCTGTTAGATGGCATACAATTCTTTTTAGTAATTTCTGATGACTCTGTATTTCTGTGGTGTCTGTTATTACATTCCCCTTTTCATCTCTGATTTTATTGATTTGGGTCTTTTCTCTTCCTTTTTTAGGATTCAATTCTGTTGATTTCTTCTCTAATATTAATTATTTCTCTTCTCTTACTTGTTTTAGGTCTGGTTTGCTGCAGTTTTTCTAGACAAGGGTCATTTATTTGATGCCTTTCCAATTTCTTGATGTAGGCTCCTATTGCTATAAACTTTCCTCTTAACACTGCTTTTGCTGTATCCCATAAGTTTTGATACATTGTGTTGTTAACCTGATTTACTTCCAGAAAGTTTTTGATTTCTCTTTTGATTTCTTCAATGACCCACTGTTCATTCAGGAGCATGTTGTTCAGTCTCCATGTGTTTTGCATATGCTTTTGGGATTCCTGAGTTGCTAATTTCCAGCTTCATTCCATGGTAGTCTGAGAAGCTGCTTGATATGACTTCAATTTTCTTTTGAATTTTCTGAGACTTGCTTTATTGCCTAGTATGTGGTCAATCCTAGAGTAGGTTCCATGTACTGCTGAGAAGAATGTGTATTCTTTAAGTGTAGCATGAAAAGTTCTGTAGATATCCGTTAGATCCATTTGGGCTATGTTGTTGATTCAGTCTGCTGTTTCCTTGTTGATCTTCTGTCTGGTTGATCTGTCTATTATTGAAAGTGGAGTGTTGAAGTCCCCCGATACTATTGTATTGGAGTCTAAGTCTCCCTTTAAGTTCCTTAACACATCTTTTAAATAAACTGGTGCCCTGTAATTAGGTGCATATATGTTTATAATAGTTACATCTTCCCGTTGAATTGATCCCTTAATCATTATATAGTACCCCTCTTTGTCTCTCTCAACAGTTTTTGTGTTAAAGTTTATTTTGTCTGATATTAAGATGGCTGTGCAAGATGTTTTTTGGTTTCTGTTGGCATGGAATATCTTTTTCCAACCTTTCTCTTTCAGTCTGCATGCATCTTTGTTGGAAAGATGTGTTTCTTGAAAGCAGCAAATAGATGGATTTTGTTTTTTAAACCATTCATCCAGTCTGTGTCTTTTAACTGGAGAGTAGAGGCCATTTACATTCAATGTGACTATTGATAAGTAGTGACTTTTTCAAAGTAGTGCCATTTTCAAAGATATATCTAATATATGCTTTGAACTTCCTGTGATCTTTTGCTGGGAGATTTTCTTCCTTTATCTTCTTTCGTGTTGATGACCATGTTTTACACATCTTTAAGCATCTTTTGCAGACTGCTCAAGTGGTGACAAATTCTTTCAATTTCTGCTTTCTATGAAAGGTCTTTATTTCACCTTCATTCACAAATGAGAGCTTTGCAGGATATAAAATTCTGGGATGGCATGTTTTCTCTCTTAGTACCTGGGGTATATCTCGCCATTCCCTCCTAGCCTGTAGGGTTTCTGATGAGAAGTCTTCTGTGAGTCTAATTGGAGATCCTCTGAGAGTAATCTGACTTTTTTTCACCTTTTAGAATCTTTTCTTTCTGTTTCACTGTGGTGAGTTTGATTACAATGTGTCATGGTGAGGATCTCTTTTGGTCATGCTTTTGGGGGTTCTATGTGCTTCCTGTACTTGGATGTTTCTTTCCTTTTCCAAACCTGGGAAGTTTTCTGCTAGTATCTCACTAAAAAGGACTTCTAATCCTTTCTCTCTCTCCATGCCTTCAGGAACTCCTAGAACCCGAATGTTGGGTTTTTAAATAGTATCCTGTAGATTCCCAACAATGTTTTTTACATTTCTAATTTACTCTTCTTTTCTTTGGATTGACTGTATACTTTCCTGTGCTCTATCTTCTTAGTCTGATATTCTCTCTTTTACCTCAATGATTCTGTTTTTAAGGCTCTCAAATGTGTTTTTCATTTTTTCTATTGAATTCTTCATTTCATTTTGATTTCTCTTCTATATCTCAATTTCATGTTCTACTAAATTCCTCATTTAATTTTAGTTCCTATTTAAGATTTCATTTTCACAAGGGAGATTTTCTGTCCTGTCCCGTATGGCTTTCTGTAATTCTTGCATTGTTTGTGATAATTTCTTGATGTTCTTATCCTAAATTTTTAAAATTTCGTTTCTTGCATTTCTTCTATCTCATCATCTTCATAATCTTGTATTGGAGTGTCATGTTCATTTGGGAGCATCATGATGTCTTCCTTGCTCTTGTTTCCTTGGTTTTTGTGTTTGTTGTTTGGAATTGTGGAGAATTCTTTGGTTTCTTCTTTTTTTTTTTCCTGATGTGGTGTTTTTTCTCATTATACTATGACTCTAGATTAAGTGGACTCTCCCCTTTGGGTGAATCTCTAGAGGTTTGTGGTGGGTGTGGCCAGAGAGCTCTGTTGACTTCTTCAGGGTTAAGGGTGTGCCAACGGTGACACACCTGGATTTGGCATGGTAAATCTTCTATCTTTTTTTTTAATTCAGAAGGGCAGTTATTCTGCTCAGCTGAGCTCTTCTCCTTGATCTCCTTGATAGCAATCAGTGCCTGAGCGCTAGAACCAGTGGATATAGTATTCGTCTGCTCTGTCCCTAGGACCACACAAAGGATCTGTGCAGTCCTCAGTGTAAGCTCAGATTCTCCTGCAATGTCTCTCACTGGGTAGCCAAGGCTACCGAGCTTGTGGTGTCTCCCACCAAGACTACTCATGTCTCAGCCACACCTTGAGTTCTCCCACACACCCTCAGTTGTTGTTTTTTTCTTTTCACAGTCCCAGTTCATAAGCTCCACACATTCATTAGGTCTTAGTCTCCTGTTATTACTCCCAGCCAGAGTCAAGTTTTTCTGTTTGGTTGAGGGCGGGAACAGCCCTGAGCTGGCACAGCTGTTACGGATGTCCAAAATGGCACCTGCTCTGTTATCTCACTCACCTTTATAAGGTGAGTGTAGAGAGAGACTAATGTCTGTACCATCCCTTTTGTTTTTTTCTATTCTCTAGTTAGGCTGGTGTACTTTCCCCCATAGCGGGGGAAAAGTACTTTTCCCATGGGGCTTCAAGCCTCATTCCCTCTAGGCTCTTCCTGCCGCTTTTCTGCCAGTGTCTCGGGCTACTGCAGTTTTGCCTCACCTCCATTTCTAGCACTGGTGTGGGGGAGAAGATTCTCCACAGCTGGGCTCCTGAGCCATGGGTGCCCGTGTCCTCCATGTAGATCCACTGTGTCCCTCTAATTCCAGAAGATTCCCTCTGCAGTTTTTTCCCTAACTCTCCCCTGAGACTTCACTATCTCCACTTTTATTAAACTATCTTTTCCTGGACTAGCAGTGAGTTCTCTCTCTATTCTACCATCTTGGAGCCACTCCCATTTCTTCTCTAATTTAATTATTTCTTTCCTCCTACTAATTTTGAGTTTAGTTTGTTGCCCTTTTTATAGGTCCTTGATATGCATTTATACATTTCCAACTTCTTGAGATATGCACCATTTTCTATAAACTTCCCTCTTTTTAAATTTTGTTTAAGGAATAAAACTTCATGCATTTAAAATATACAGATTTGGGAACATGATGTTTCTTCCCCCCACCTTCTCCCACACATACTCCAGCCTTTCTTTCTCTTCCTTCTTCATTTTCCATTCTTATTTTTTACAGAGATCAATTTTCAGTTAACTTTTATACTCATAAGATTAACTCTACACTTAGTAGAGAGTTCACTGATTAGTATCATTAAAAAATGAAGAAAAAACCCAACCAACCAAGCAAGTAAACAAACAAAATATTGTTCCTCCACAGTCAAGGCAAGGGCTGTTATAAATCATGGCATCTCAAAGTGTCAATTATTTCACTCTTATAGATTGCATTTTAGGTACTCTATTAGTTACCAAAGATCAGAGACACCATAAGGTATTTGTCTTTTTGTGACTGGCTTATTTCCCTAAGTATAACAGTTTCCAGTTGCATCCATTTTCTTGTAAATTACAGGATTTCATTTTTACTGCTGAATAGTATTCCACAGTGTATATATACCATAATTTCTTTATCTAGTCTTCAATTGATAGACATCTGAGTTGATTCCATATCTTAGGAATTATAAATTGAGCTGCAATGAACATGGGGGTACAGATAACTCATATTCTGATTTCATTTCCTTTGGAAAAATTTCCAGGCATGGGATGGCTGGGTTATATGGTAGGTATATATTCAAATTTCCAAGGTACCTCCATACTGTCTTCCACAATGGCTGTACCAGTTTACATTCCCACCAACAGTGGATTAAGGTATCCTCCCCACATCCTCACTAGCATTTGTTGTTTGTTGATTTTGTATGAGGACCATTATAACGGGGGTAAGGTGAAACCTCATTGTGATTCTGTTTTGCATTTCCCCGATGGCTAGTGATCCTGAACATTTTTTCATGTGTCTATTGGCCATTTGAATTTGCTGTCTGTTCAAGTCTTTTGCCCATTTCTTGAATAGGTTGTTTGTTCTGTGGCTGTTTATTTTCTAGAGTTCTGTATAGATTCTGAAAGTTAATCCTTTATCAATTTCATAGGTTGCAAGTATTTTCTCCCATTTTGTCAGTGGCCTCGTCAAATTGCTGAGTATTTCTCTTGCAGGGCAGAAACTTCTCAGTTGATGTAATCCCATTTGTCAATTTTGGCTTTGATTGCCTGTACTCCTGGGGTCTTTTCCAAGAAGTCTTTCCCTATGCTAATGTCTTGCAGGGTTTCCCCAATGTTCTCTAATAATTTGATGGTATCATGTCATAGACTTAGGTTTCTGATCCATTTTGAGTAGATTTTGTGTAAGCTGTAAGGTAGGGATGTTATTTCATGCTTCTGCATGCAGAGAACCAGTTTTCCCAGCACCATTTTTTAAAGAGACTGTCTTGGCTCCAGGGGTTGATTTTTGCTCCTTTGTCAAAGATAAGTTTGTTGTAGATATGTGGATTGACTTCTGGACTTTCTATTCTATTCCATTAGTCTGCAATCTGTTTTTGTGCCAGTTCCAGGCTGTTTTGATTGTAACTACCCTGTATAATGTCTTGAGGTCTGGTATTGTTATACCTCCAACTTTGCTTTTATTGTTTAAGATTGTGTTAGATATTTGGCATCTTTTGTGTTTCCATATGAATTTTAGCATCATTTTTCTATATCTGAGAAGAATGTTGTTGGTATTTTGATTGCGATTGAATTGAATCTATAAATTACTTTCAGTAGTATGGAAGATGTTGATTCCACCAATCCATGAACATGGAAGATTTTTCCACTTTTTAATGTTGTCTTCTATTCTTTGTTTAATGTTTTATAATTTTCATCATAGAGATCTTTGACTTCCTTGGTTAAGTTTATTCCTGGATATTTAAATTTTATTGTAGCTATTGTGAATGGGATTGATCTTAGAAGTTTTATCTCGGCTATGTCTTTGTCTGTGTATACAAAATTTCACTATTGAATTTTGTGTGTTGATTTTATATCCTGCTACTTCACCAAACTCTTTTATGAGTTCCAATTGTCTCTTTTTGGAGCATTTTGGGTTCCCTACATATAGAATCATGTCATCAGCAAATAGGAATTGTTTGACTTCTTCATTCCCTATTTGTATCCCTTTGATTTCTTTTTCTTGCCTGATGACTCTGGCTAAAACTTTTAGGACTACATTAAATATCAGTGGTGAGAGTGGGTATCCTTGTCTGGTTCCAGATCTTAATGGGAATGCCTCTAGTTTTTCCCATTCATGAGGATGCTGGCTATGGGATTTTATAAATTGCTTTCATTATTTTGAGAAATGTTCCTTCTATACAAAGTTTGATTAAGGTTTTCACCATAAAAGGATGTTGAATTTTGTCAAATGCTTTCTTTTCATCTATTGAGAAAATCTAATTGTTTTGGGCCTTCAGTTTGTTAATGTGGTTTATCACATTTATTGATTTTTGGATTTTGAACCATCCCTGCATACCAGGGATAAATCCCACTTGGTCTAAGTGAATGATCTTTCTGATGTGTTGTTGAATTCTGTTGGCTAGTATTTTGTTGAGGATCTTTGCATCTATGTTCATCAGGGGAATTCATCTATAGTTCTCTTTCATTGTCATATCTTTTTCTGGCCTAGGAATTAAGGTGATGCAGACTTCATAGAAGGAGTTTGAGAGGATTCCCTCCATTTCAATCATTTTGAATAGCTTGAAAAGAATTGGGATTAGTCCTTCTTTAAATGTCTGGTAGAATGAGCAGTGAAGCTATTGGGACCAGGACTTTTCTTTGTTGGAAGGGTCTTTATTACTGATTCAATCTCCATCTTGGTTATTGGTCTCTTTATGTGTTCTGTGTCTTCATGATTCAATTTAGGTAGGTTGTATGTGTCTAGGAATCTATCTATATCTTCTAGGTTTCCTGATTTGTTGGCATACAGTTCTTTGTAGTAATTCCTGATGATTATTTTAATTGCTGTGGTGTCTGTTGTTATGTTTCCTTTTCCATCTTGATTTTGTTGATTTGGGTCTTCTCCCTGTTTTTTTGGTTAGTTGGGCCAATGGTGTGTCTATTTTATTTATTTTTTCAAAAAACCAGCTCTCTTTTCATTGATCTTTTGTATTTTTATTTCATTTTTGTTTATTTCTTCCTTAATTTTCATTGGCTCTTTCCTCCTACTAAATTGGGGCTTAGTTTGTTGTTTTTCTAGATCCTTGAGATGCATTGACAGCTCATTTATTTGGTGGCTTTCCAGTTTCTTGATGTAGGAACTAAATGCTATAAATCTCCCTCTTAAACTTTACTTTTGCCTTTTCCTGTAAGTTTTGATATGTTGTATTATTGTATTTATCATTTCCAGAAATTTTTTTGACAGGCAGAGTTAGACAGTGAGAGAGAGAGAGAGAGAGAGAGAGACAGAGAGAAAGGTCTTCCTTCTGTTGGTTCACCCCCCAAATGGCCACAATGGTTGGCTCACTGCACCGAGCCGAAACCAGGAGCCAGGTGCTTCCTCCTGGTCTCCCATGCAGGTACAGGGCCCAAGCACTTGGGCCATCCTCCACTGCTTCCCGGGCCACAGCAGAGGGCTGGACTGGAAGAGGAGCAACTGGGACAGAACCGGCTCCCCAATTGGGACTAGAACCCAGAGTGTTGACGCCACAGGCAGAGGATTAGCCTAGTGATCCACAACACCAGCCTCCAGAAATATTTTTTAAAGACTTATTATATTTATTTGAAGGAGTTACAGAGAGAGGTAGAGACAAACACGCAGAAAAAGAAGTCTTCCATTCACTGGTTCACTCCCCAATTGGCCACAATAGCCAGAGCTGAGCTGATCTGAAGCTAAGAGCCTGGAGATTCTTCTGGGTCTCCCACAAGGGTGCAGGGCCCCAAGGACTTGGGCTATCCTCTGCTGCTTTCCCAGATGCATTAGCAGGGAGCTGATGGGAAGTAGAGCTTCTGAAACTCAAACCAGTGCCCGTATGGGATGCCAGCCCTGCAGGCTGGGGCTTTAACCTGATGCACCACAGGGCTGATGCCTCAAGAAATTTTTTTTATTTCTCTTGATTTTTTTCTATATCCCACTGTTCATTCAGGAGCATGTTGTCAGTCTCCACGTATTTTCAGATGGTCTAGAGATTATTGAGATGTTAGTTTCCAACTTCATTCCATTGTGGTCAGAAAAAATGCATGGTATAATTTTGACTTTTTTGAATTTTCTGAGACTTGCTTTATGGCCTGGTATATGGTCTATCCTAGAGAAAGTTCCATGTACTGATGAGAAGAATGTGTATTCCGGAACTGTGGGATGAAAAGTTCTGTAGATATCTCTTAGGTCCATTTGGTCCATAGTGTTGATTAGCTTTGTTGTTTCTTTGTTGATTTTCTGTTTAGTTGATCAGTCCATTGATGAAAGTGCAGTACTAAGTCCCCCAATACTATTGAATTGCAGTCTATTTTTCCCTTTAGATTGATTAGCATTTCTTTTCAGTGAGGAGTGTGAATCTTTTCCTGTGATAAAAATCCCTGGATCATATATGTGCTTAATAGCCACTGGCTGTAGCCCTACTCATCTCACAATCATGCCTATACCCCACTGATTCCTGGGCATGTGCAAGAGTCTCTGCATCAGGTACTAATGTTGGAAATACTCCTTCTCCCCACCCATTGCTGAGTGCATGCACCTGAGCTGCGGCAGGTGGCTCTGCTGACAAGATGGCATCTGTCTCACCAGTTGCTGGGTGGGCACACAAGAACTGTTGTAGCAGCTACCTACTTATTTCCAAAATGCCACCCACCTTCTCTTAGCTGGTTGCCAGGCACTATTGTGGGGGTGATGGGGAGAGATAAATCTGCCCCTCCGCATTTTTTTTCTCTGAGTGAGTGGGCACCCTGCTCACATCAAAGCTCTGGATTGGACTCAAAGACAGTATAGTCAGCTAGGCTCTCGCTCCAGCTGTATCACCCGTGGCACAGGCCACTGCAATCTGATCTCACCTTGCTCTCCAAAGCTGGCACTTTCTCTGGCTCAAGGCTACCAGGATTGTGTCTTATGTCCTTGCTCAGACCCATGGCATCTATCCTCCTGCAGAATCTCCACTGCAGTTTTCCTTCCAACTCTCCCCTGAGAATGCACTTTATCCATTTTTTTTTTTTTACTATTTTCCTTATCCTGGAGCAATCTGCCATATCCCTACTCCACTATCTTAGAATCCTCAGTTTTTATTTTTGAAGTTATGGTTGCCTGAAGCCTTGAGACTGGCCTCCCTTTCCCATTAGGGAGAGATGGGCTAAGGGTGGGTGAGTACTTATATGGTTGAATTTCACACAGCATGAGGAGTTTCCCTTCACTCGTGGACTCTGCAAGGTGCATGCACTGCCAGTGGACCTGTACCTGGAACCCCAGCACTAACAGCAGAGCTTCCACTTTCACTTGCAGCCACTCCTGGTTAGTGCTGCTCACCCAGAGGAGGTGCTTCCTTCTTTCCCCACCCGTACCCTTTGTCCTTCATCCCTTCTGGATTCTAGTCTTGTCATTGCTCATCACCTCGTGATGACACTGCTAACTGTAGAGTTAAAAGGAAAACAAGCAAAGCTGTTGAACAGCTCGATAGGGCACAGATGGAGAGAAGGCTGTAAAATCTTGCAGTATTTTACTCTATCAAAATTAAGATAGAAACATTAGAGAGTTTCAACGGTTAAATTTTTAAAGCTCATAATCTACATTAGCAGCATAGACTTTTCTGTATATGAAAGAGAAGCACAGAAGTGGTGCTTATTAAAGAACTCAGGAGCATCATCCCTCATGGAAATTTGGATGAAAATCACATTTAATATAGCGCCACATACATACTAGGATAGCCATGACAAAAAGGACAGGCAGTAGTAAGTATTGGTGAGAATATGGAGAAATTAGAAACCATATTCACTGCTCTTAGAAATGTAAAATGGTGCTACCACTTTGAAAACAGTCTGCTAGTTCTTCAAGCAAATTTTTCCATGTGATCCAACACTGCCACTCTTAGCTATGAACCCAAGATAAACAAAATGTCATCCATCACTAATTAGTACAGGGATGTTCATAGAAACATTATCAATTGTAGTAAAAAGTAAAAATGACCAAAATTGGCCGGCGCCGTGGCTCAACAGGCTAATCCTCCGCCTTGCGGCGCCGGCACACCAGGTTCTAGTCCCGGTCGGGGCATCGGATTCTGTCCCTGTTGCCCCTCTTCCAGGCCAGCCCTCTGCTGTGGCCCAGGAGTGCAGTGGAGGATGGCCCAAGTGCTTGGGCCCTGCACCCCATGGGGAGACCAGGAAAAGCACCTGGCTCCTGGCTCCTGCCATCGGACGAGCGCGGTGCGCCGGCCGCAGCGCACCGACCGCGGCGGCCATTGGAGGGTGAACCAACGGCAAAGGAAGACCTTTCTCTCTGTCTCTCTCTCTCACTGTCCACTCTGCCTGTAAAAAAAAAAAAAAAAAAAAAAAAAAAAAAAAAAAAGACCAAAATTTCAGTGGTGATAATTAGGTCATATAATGTAAAAAAAGGAAATTATTCAGTAGTAAGAAGGAATGATGGACTGGTATTTGCTGTAATATGGATGAATCTTGCAACATTGTGTGAAGTGAAAGAAAGCAAAGACAAGAGGCACATATTGTATTATTTCATTTCTATGAACTATTCAGAAAAAAGGATAGCTATAGACAGAAATCAGACACAAGTTTTTCTCTAGTATATGAGAAGCACATAAATGGTGCTTTTTTTTTTTTTTTTTTGACAGGCAGAGTGGAGAGTGAGAGAGAGAGACAGAGAGAAAGGTCTTCCTTTCCGTTGTTTCATCCCCCAATGGCTGCTGTGGCCAGCACACTTCGCTGATCCAAAGCCAGGAGCCAGCTGCTTCTCCTGGTCTCCCATGCAGGTGCAGGGCACAAGGACTTGGGCCATCCTCCACTGCACTCCCAGGCCACATCAGAGAGCTGGACTGGAAGAGGAGCAACCGGAACAGAATCTGGTGCTCCGACCAGGACTAGAACCTGGGGCTGGGGTGCCAACACCACAGGCAGAGGATTAGCTTATTGAGCCACAGCGCTGGTCATATGAGAAGCACATAAATGGTGCTTATTTTTGACCTGGCAGTCATTAACCAGGAAATGCAAATCAATGTTGCATTTCATGCCTCACATTACATATGCTATGATAGAGTGGTTGTCTACAGCTGAAAAGTGGAGGGAGTTTGGATGAGACAGCTGCAGCTACACAGTTTTTATGGTATGAGATGACAAAAATGTTCTGAATTATCAGGACTGGAGAACTCTGGGCATGTGAAATCACAATGTGTGAAACGCTCAGCATAGGCACAACCTTGGTCCTGGTGGGATGGGGCACAACACTTTTCAAGAGATGCTATAATTGCAGCTGGGATGTTCTTGTTTTTCTCAAATTAAGGAATTTTCCAAAATGAAAAATCTGTTTGTGATCTCACCAAATTATCCAATTAGCTTCCTCAGGGCACCCTTGACCTCCTTGTTCCTCAGGCTGTAGATGATGGGGTTCAACATCGGGGTCACAACACAGAAGAGCACAGAGACCAGGATGTCCATGTCCAGGGAGTAGCCTCTGCTGGGTTTGTCATAGTTGAAGTTGGCTGTTCCAAAGAAGACCACCACCACTGTGAGGTGGGATGCACAGGTGGAGAAGGCCTTGCTCCTGCCCTGAGCAGAGGGAATCTGAAGGATGGCAGAGACGATGCGTATGTAGGACATCGCCGTGAAGAGGCAGGGGCTCAGGCCGATGGTGGCACTGGCCACGTGCAGCACAGACTCATTGACAGAGGTGTCTGAGCAGGAGAGCTTCAGGAGCAAGGGGATGTCACAGAGGAAGTGGCTGATGTGGTTGGGCCCACACAGAGTGAGCGTGGCTGTCAGCACGGTGTGCGTCACAGAGTTCACCAGCCCACACATCCAGGATGCAGTCACCAAGCAAACACAGACCTTCACACTCATGAGAACTGGGTATTGGAGAGGGTGGCAAATGGCCACGTAGCGGTCATAAGCCATAGCAGCCAACAAGACACCTTCGGTGCCAGCACACGTCACAAAGAAGAACATCTGGGAAAGGCAGCCCTTGTAGGAGATGGTCTTCTTTTCCCGGAAGAAGTTCACCAGCATGACCGGAACAGTGGTAGAAGTGTAGCAGATGTCCAAGAAGCTCAAGTTGCTGAGGAAATAATACATTGGAGTATGGAGAGCAGGACTGAGCCTGGTGGCCATTATTATGAGCACGTTCCCCAGGAGTGTTATCAGGTAAAGGACCAGGAAGACCAGGAAGAATAGGCCCTGTAGATCAGAGTGGTTGGAAAATCCCAAGAAGATGAACTCGGTGACATATGTTTGGTTGTTCATCTCAAATGGTGTCACAGCTATGAAACAAACAAACAAAAAGGAAACTGTAGTGAGAACATTCTGAGGACATCCCCAGATGAGGTGATAAATCAATGGGAAATAGTATTGCACAGAAAGTAGCGTTGGCAGCAGTGACCTGCAGGGCTGACTTCACGGAGATCATGACTCCTCACTTAACAGACCTAGCCAGCTCAGGCTTAGCCAACTCCCTCAAGTTTGCATAGCTGCTGATGTGTGAGAATAAACAGAGACTTGCTTAAAGCCAACAATGAGCCACTAACCCTTGCACTGGTGCAAGTTCATTTTTCACTATCTCAGTAATAGTTCCCACTATTCATCCTCCCCTCCCATTTTGGGTAAGTATATAAATTTTTTATTGCAAAACAATAAAAAAGTGTAAAAGACTACAAAGAACTAAATATCTGCAGAATTAGAGCCAGTGCTACCTTTTAGTTTATTCATTATAGGTTTCTTATTTTATGTAAATCTTGATGCCCATTTATATCTGTAAAGTAGTAGAAGCACTATTTTACAAATTGAAAAGGAAGATGCTAAATTTTTTAAAAGATTTTATTTATTTGAGAGGTACAGTTACAGAGAGAAGGAGCGACAGAGAGAAAGGTCTTCCATCTGCTGGCTCACTCCCTAAATGATCGCAATGGCTGGAGCTGGGTCAATCCGAAGCCAGGAGCCAAGAGCTTCTTCTGGGTCTCCCACCTAGATAGCAGGGGCCCAAGGACTTGGACTACCTTGTACCATTTTCCCAGACCTTAGCAGAGAGCTGGATCAGAAGAGGAGTAGCCAGGACACGAACCAACACTGATATGGGATGCTGGCACCACCTACTACACCACAACACTGGCCCCAAGAAGAGGCTAAGTTATCTTTATTCAGACATAACATAATCCCATGTCTAGAAAACACCAAATTATCTGTAAAAAAGTTATTAAAGCTAATAAAAATTTCAGCAAAATTGCACAAAAATTAATTGTTTCTATGCACTAGCAATGATGACCCCAACCATTAAGAAATAAATTCCATTTATAATACATTAAAGAATTAAGCATTTAAAATTAATCTTACTAAGGCAGTGAAAGACAAATGCACTGAAAACTACAGAACATGACTGAAAGAAATGAAAGAAAACCTAAATAAATGGAAAAATATCCTGTGTTCTTTGTGAGAAATACCAACATCGTTAGGATATCAATACCAAGAAAAAGCAGCTACAGATTCAGTTCAACCCCTAATATCTCCAGCAGCATTTTCACAAAACAATGGAAAAGCCTATCTCAAATCCATACAGAATTCCAAGGTATCCCAATGAGTCAAAACAGTCTTCAAAAAGAATAGAGCTGGAGTACTAACCCTTCCTGACTTTGAAAGTTACTATAAAGCATCAGTATTTAAAGGAGCACTAGAGGAATAGGCATTTGATGCAGTTGTTAAGTTACTGCTTGGGATGCCCACATCCCGTGGGGGAGTGCTTGCCTCTGTTCTCCAGCCAGCTTTCTGCCGATGTGTACTCTGGGAGGTAGTGAGTGATGGCTCAAGTAGTTGGGCTTCTGCCTCCCACTGGGATACCTAGATAGTGTTCCCAGCTCCTGGCTTCAGCCACTGTGGACATTTAGGGGAGTGAATCAGCAGATGGGAGCTGACTTGCACTTGTTTGCTCCCTCCCCTCCCCTCCTGTACTAACGATTAACACTATCTCTGCTTCCTATTTTTCCTATTTTTGAGCACATCCTAATTGCCAGGCACTCTCTATGGATTAGCCCATTAATTCTCAAAGCAGTGTGTAAGTAAGTGCTTTGACCAGTCCTGTTTTGCCAGTAAGAAAGCTGAGGCTTCCAGGCTTACTCTGGCAGTCTGAATTCGAGCCTCCTCCCTCTCCATTACAATGTGTGAGTGCTCACCTCTACTTATTTGCATCATTCCAAGTATTTCTTGGTAATTTATTTGGCCAAATTGTCAAATTCACCTTGAAATAAAATCTCCTTAACCATGGACATAATGGGCCTGATACACACTCTTCATTGAAGGCTTTGCAACTTCTGTTTCACTAACTGAATTTAAGCTGGATAAACAAGAGTTTTGCAGTCATGTGCCACATATGTTTTGGTCTATAGTAGGCTTCATCTTCTGCAAAAGTCCATGATATTATAACAGAGCTGAAAAATTCCTATCACCCAGTGACATTGAAGTCATGGTGGTCTCATAGCCCAGTGCATTCTCATGTGCTTCTGGGGATGCTGCTGTACCTACTGTATTGCCAGCTGTAGAAATGTGTAGCATTACAATCACATAATACATAAAACTGGATAATGAATAGCTATGATACAGGTTTAAATATTTATTATTTTAATCATTTTTTGTGCTCTCCTGTTTTTCAAAACATTTTGCTGTAAAGCATATGCTGTTTATGCAGACAAAGAGGTGATACATCTTGTGTTTACTTGCATCAAGAAGCCACACCAAGAGACTGACCTAAACCATCTAGGTTTATGGAAGGACACACTATGATGCCTCCATGAAAAAGTTACCTGATGCCTAATGAGGTACTTCTCAGTGTGTAGCCCCATCATTAAGCAGCTCATGAGATCCCGTCACTGGAGATGCTCAAGCAAGGTTAGGTCTCTGACCCAAATCTCAGGTGACTATCATTTGAATTGATGTTTAGAGTTTCTTTCAGCCCTAAGATTCTGTCGTTCTGTCAAAGTCATTACACAGGAGAAAACAGCATTATTAAGACTGCGGAAGTGTCTTGAAAACATGGTATAAGACTGAAAAGCTTCTCTGGTGGCATATATTTCCAGAGATAGAGAGCTATGTTCCATATTTTACTTGCTAACCTTTTACATTTTAGTAAAATTTTTATTTTGAAATGCTTGCAGATTCATAGGAAGTTACAAAGAAATGTACAAGGAGTTCTCATTATTTTTAAATATTTTATGAGATTTTAAACTTAAAAATAGCACATTCTCACTGAAAAATTTAAGTGAGTCAAAGGCATATCAAATGAGAATGAAGTATCCTCACCTTCATACCACAGTTCAGCCCAACACTACTGGTACTGCGTGATAGGAATTTTTCAACTCCATTATAATCTCAGTTACATATGTGGCCTGCTGTAGACCAAAACATTTTGCATTGCTTGACTGCAAAATGCTTGCTTATCCAGCTTAAATTCAGTCAGTGAAACAAGAAGTTGCAAGGCTATCAACAAAGGAACAGTTTGGTGTGTGTCCTTATTTGCAATTTATTTATTTGCATTTATGATTGACAAATAAAAGGCAGCTTAAAAACATCCCAATCCTTTCCATCGCTTCAAAGACCTCTCCAGAAGTCCTGTGGTTTTTGATAATAGTAGCCTGAGTATAACACTTGGTTCTTTATTGAGTACTGTAATCATGATATCCCAGACACTATGCAAAGTGTTTGAGCAGACTATCATGAACCTGTTACAGTTTATTGGGATTTGCAAACAAGGAAACTGATACTCAAGGTTGCACAACTAATATTACCAGTTGCTAGAATTTAATCCAGGACATTGACTTGAAAGCCACAGCCTTTCTGTGTCAGTCGCCTGCAAAGAGCAATCTACGGATAATAAATAGATGAAAAGAAATGGCCAAGGAGGGAAAATATCTAATTTTTTAAAAATTTTGAAATTCAATCAACTCAGCATAAAGAATTCACCAAAGCCAAAAATGTTACTGGTAACATCAGTCCAGCCAGTTTTATGGATTTATAATTACTAAAGCACAGTTAAATGATTGACTATTTGACTTTTCCACCCATAGTCCCTACCTGTGAGCAGCACCCACAGCAAAACATCTAGCATTTTTCAGGCACAGATTTCTCAACATCTGTCTCTGCCTCAAACCTGACCACGTTTGAGAAGTGAGGGGGTCTGTAGGGACTTCATATAGCATTGCATGCCTTCCCCAGCCTATGCCATGGACAGCTGGGAGCCGCTGTCAAACACTGGTCCCCCTCTCAGAACCCGCATGTCGAGTGGAGAAGGACTGGCCTCCCACAACCCCTCCATGAGAGGACGCCTCAGGTATGACGCTGGCATCACAGAGCCCGATAGCCCATGGGCAGCCCATCTCCCTGCCCATGGAGGTGAACGGGGCAACAAAGCTTGGACCACATACACTGCTCACTAGCGGTACGGGTTGAAGTAATAGAACAGGAAGACAAGACACACACAAGACACAAGATGCAGTGCTTCATTCTGAACCGCAGAGAAGGGACGTCTCGGCTAACCTCTGGGGACATTTCTGTTCAGCAGTTCGGATGCAAACACCTTACAGACCTGAGAAGTTAGTAAGGGCACGCGTGGGGCGGCCTGGCCCCTTGGCCTGTGGGGCACTCGGTGTGTATACACCTCCCTCATAATAGTAGTGGTTCCAAAGGAAACTGGGCCAGCATTGGCTCAGTTCCCAACCTGGGAATGGCAGCTCTACTTCTGTCTTTAGTATCAGTAAATCATCTCAAAAGGAGAATGAGAATGAAATGATTTAGGAATAACCTCAAATCTGCACCACTTCTTTTAAAAAATATTTATTCTTATTTATTGGAAAGAGAGAGTGACAGGAGAGAGACCCGCCATCTGCTGATTCACTCCCCCAGTGTCTGCAACAGCGGGGGCAACACCAGGCAAAAGCCAGGAACCCGGAACTGAATCTGGATCTCCCACGTGGGTGTCAGGGACTCAAGTAATTGAGACATTACCTGCTGCCTCCCCAGTTGTGTTAGCGAGAAGCTGGATCAGAAGCAGAGGGGCCAGGACCCAAACTGGCAATCCTATGTGGGAGGTGGGCTGCAAATGGCAGCTTACCCTGCAGTACCACAACACTCTTGCACCTCTGTGGTGTTTCTTCAAAAAGGGACCAGGGGAAGTCAGTCATTTACAAGCTTCAGAGCTTTGTTAGGGTTGACAAGTTGGTTGCAACAGACTTATAAAGATGAAAACTTTTAGCTAGGTGAGTACAAAAGTTTCCAAATACAAATGTTTTGCAAATTTAATTACCTTTTATTTAAGCAATTTTTTTGTGTGCCCCTACTGTCATTCTATAAAGTTTAAAGAAGAAATGTGATTATATGTATTCCCTTTGAAAATTATTGCTGCTGTCTTGTTTGTCCAAATTAGGAACAATACTTGTAGTGCATACTATTTATCTTGAACATATTCTTCCCTCCTGTTATCTCACTTCAAGAATTCAGGCAACCTTCAGGCTTTCAAGAAGATAATCTGTAAGGCCATTTCCATTCTGGTTTTATGATTACTATTGTAGGAATTGATATGCATAAAATTGTAATGAAAGTCTAAGTCATGAAAATGGTAAAGAAAAATTAATGGGTAGGTATATCCTGTTACTGGGCAGAGATTTTTCAGTTGTGAGGGTAAACGAGCTACTTACCATAGACTCCCACTGAAAGCCTTGGACTTCTGGCTTTGGGGGCGGAGCTTGTTGCGCTCCACACTAGCAGCTGAGCTATGGTGAAACTGGCTGTTGTGCTCCGTGTGTCATGTAGGGGACCTGCCTTCCCCGAGCTGCGTAGAGCAGTCATGGCCTAATGCAGGAGGCAAAAATCCTCTTTAATCTCTCCACACTGCACTTTCCTAGGATGGCCATTTATAATGCCTGTGGACCAACCTTCTGGGAGTATCCATGTACTCTCTCTCTCTAGGCTGCTGTTCTGGGACTCCCCAGGCTGAAACACAACTCACAGGCAACAGCCTGAATAGAAACTGGAAATGATGAGCAATTAATTCTCTCTTGGATTCATTAGGGTTGTCGCACTCCTATTTTCCCAGCATGCACTGAAGAGGTCAACTTCCTGTCTCTTTTGGGACATTTATAAGTAAAGTTCATTACTGGATTTGTTATTAAGAATTGTGGCTAGAGCCTGAAAGCTTTCTCTCTCCTCGCCATTAAGGAGGGAAGGGGTCTGTTCAAATGTAGGCTTATTTGATTGCAGTCGCAACATATGAGGGCATTTTCCCCATTTGTTCTGCTCACTGTAGCCATGGGCCATGGATCTAGACTCTATGCTGTGTGTACCTGGAGCCACAGAACTGACAGCGAATCTGCTATCACAGCTTTAAGTCCCTGCTAGTTAGTGCTGCTCCCCTGGATGTAATGTTTCCTTCCTTCCTTCCTCAGTAGCACTCCCTATGCTTTCATGCCCCCTGATTTGTGGTTCTGAACTGTTCTTGACCTGGTGATGCCCCTGCTTACTGTCGAGTTCAAAGGAGGAAAAGGACAGAGCCATCAGACAGCTCTGTGGCAGACAGATGGAAAGAAGGCTATAAGCTTGAAAACCTTGCAGTATTTTACTGTGCTAAAATTAAGATTAAAAACTTCAGCATCAAGAGTTAAGTCTTGAAACCTCAAAAATCATTTTAGCAGGATGAAGTTTTACATATGTGAAGGAGAAGCACAGAAATGTTGCTTATTAAAGACCTTAGGATGATACAAATCAAAAACAATGAGATACAATTTGCATTCTAGGATGACTTCATCCAAAAGTGGATAACAAGCATTAGTGAGGATGTGGAGAAATTGGAAACCCCATTCACTGCTGGTAGTAACATAAAATTGTGCACTTGGAAACAATAGAGCAATTCTTCAAAAGACCAAGCAGAGGTACCAGATGATCCAACCATTGCACTCCTATGTAAACACCCAAGAGAAGTGAAAATACAACTTCCCCAAAAAACATGTACAGATATTATTTTTTTATTTTCTATTTTTTTATTTTTTAAGGTTTTATTTAATGAATATAAATTTCCAAAGTATAACTTATGGATTACAATGGCTCCCCCCCCCCATAACTTCCCTCCCACCCGCAACCCTCCCCTTTCCCGCTCCCTCTCCCCTTCCATTCACATCAAGATTCATTTTCAATTCTCTTTATATACAGAAGATCAGTTTAGTATATATTAAGTAAAGATTTCAACAGTTTGCCCTCACATAACAACACAAAGTGAAAAATAGTGTTGGAGTACTAGTTATAGCATTAAATCACAAAGTACAGCACATTAAGGACAGAGATCCTACATGATATTTTTTTTAATTGATTAATTTTCTTTTTTTTTTTCTCATTAAACTTTGTTTTAATGGGTCTCAAAATTCTGTGACAGATTTTTGGTCAAGTTGTTTCCATTAAAAAGTACTGATTTTAAAAACTAATAACTTAAAACTGCCACGCACAAAAAAAAATGGTTCACAAAACATTCTCCTTTCCTTCTGAAGGTTTTACGATGCATTGTTATCATTAACCAGTCTTTTACTATTAAACTTAAATGGCCAGTTGAGACAAACAGTTCTGAGACCGTTCTTCCACCACTGATTAAGACTGGGGTGGCAGGTATTAGGGGTAATATTCATTTAGCCTTCTGAGCTTTCTGGGCAGACTTGGTGACCTTGCCAGCTCCAGCAGCCTTCTTGTCCACTGCTTTGATCACACCCACAGCAACCGTCTGTCTCATATCACGGACAGCGAAACGACCCAGAGGAGGATAGTCCGAGAAGCTCTCAACACACATGGGCTTGCCGGGAACCATATCAACAATGGCAGCATCACCAGATTTCAAGAATTTAGGGCCATCTTCCAACTTCTTTCCAGAACGACGATCAATCTTTTCCTTCAGCTCAGCAAACTTGCAAGCAATGTGAGCTGTGTGACAATCCAGTACAGGGGCGTACCCAGCACTGATCTGACCTGGGTGGTTCAGGATGATCACCTGAGCAGGGAAGCCAGCTGCTTCCATTGGTGGGTCATTTTTGCTGTCACCAGCAACGTTGCCACGACGAACATCTTTGACAGACACGTTCTTGACATTGAAGCCCACATTGTCCCCAGGAAGAGCTTCACTCAAAGCTTCATGGTGCATTTCGACGGACTTGACTTCAGTTGTGACGTTGACTGGAGCAAAAGTTACCACCATGCCAGGTTTGAGAACACCAGTCTCCACTCGGCCCACAGGGACAGTGCCAATACCACCAATTTTGTAGACATCCTGCAGGGGCAGACGCAGAGGCTTGTCAGTTGGTCTAGTTGGTGGAAGGATGCAATCCAGGGCTTCAAGCAGTGTGGTTCCACTGGCATTGCCATCTTTGCGGGTGACTTTCCATCCCTTGAACCATAGCATATTAGCACTTGGCTCCAGCATGTTGTCACCGTTCCAACCAGAAATTGGCACAAATGCTACTGTGTCAGGGTTGTAGCCAATTTTCTTAATGTAGGTGCTGACTTCCTTAACGATTTCCTCGTATCTCTTCTGGCTGTAGGGTGGCTCAGTGGAATCCATCTTGTTAACACCAACAATTAGTTGTTTCACACCCAGCATGTAAGCCAGAAGGGCATGCTCACGGGTCTGCCCATTCTTGGAGATACCAGCTTCAAATTCGCCGACACCAGCAGCAACAATCAGGACAGCACAGTCAGCCTGAGATGTGCCTGTAATCATGTTTTTGATGAAGTCTCTGTGTCCTGGGGCATCAATGATAGTCACGTAATACTTGCTGGTCTCAAATTTCCACAGGGAGATGTCAATGGTGATACCACGCTCACGCTCGGCTTTCAGTTTATCCAAGACCCAGGCGTACTTGAAGGAGCCCTTTCCCATCTCGGCAGCCTCCTTCTCAAATTTTTCAATGGTTCTTTTGTCGATGCCACCACATTTGTAGATCAGATGGCCAGTGGTGGTGGACTTGCCCGAATCTACGTGGCCAATGATGACGATGTTGATGTGGGTCTTTTCCTTTCCCATTTTGGCTTTGATTTAGCGGTGGTTTTCACGACACCTGTGTTCTGGCGGCAAACCCGTTGCGGAAAAAAAGCTAATTGATTAATTTTCTATGCAATTTCCAATTTAACACCAAGTTTTTTTTCTCATTTTCAATTATCTTTATATACAGAAGATCGATTCAGTATATACTAAGTAAAGATTTCATCAGTTTGCATCCACACAGAAACACAAAGTGTAAAAATACTATTTCAGTACTAGTTATAGCATTACTTCACATTGGACAACACATTAAGGACAGATCCCACATGAGAAGTAAGTACACAGTGACTCCTGAAGTTGATTTAACAATTTGACACTCTTGTTTATGGCATCAGTAATCTCCCTAGGCTCTAGTCATGAGTTGCCGAGGCTATGGAAGCCTTTAGGGTTCTCTGACTTCGATCTTATTCCCACAGGGCCATAGTCAAAGTGGAAGTTCTCTCCTCCCTTCAGAGAAAGGTACCTCCCTCTTTGATGGCCCCGTTCTTTCCCCTGGGATCCCACTCACAGAGATCTTTCATTTAGGTCTTCTTTTTTTTTCCTAGAGTGTCTTGGCTTTCCATGCCTAAAATATTTTCATGGGCTCTTCAGCCATATCCGAATGCCTTAAGGGCTGATTCTGAGGCCAGAGTGCTATGTAGGACATCTGCCATTCTATGAGTCTGCTGTGTCTCCCACTTCCCATGTTGGATCATTCTTTCCCTTTTTGATTCTATCAGTTAGTATTAGCAGACACTAGTCTTGTTTGTGTGATCCCTTTGACTCTTAGACCTTTCAGTGTGATCAGTTGTGAACTGAAATTGATCACTTGGACTAGTGAGATGGCATTGGTACATGCTACCCTGATGGGATTGTATTGGAATCCCCTGGCATGATTCTAACTCCATCATTTGGGGCAAGTCCGATTGAGCATGTCCCATATTGTTCTTCTCCTCCCTCTCTTATTCCTACTGTTATATTTAATAGGGATCACTTTTCAGTTAAAATTTAAATACCTAAGAATAATTGTGTGTTAATTACAGAGTTCAACCAATAGTACTAGAACAAAACAAAAAAATACTAACATGGATAAAGTATTACATTGTACATCAGCAGTCAGCACAAGAGCTGATCAAGTCACTGTTTCTCATAGCGTCCATTTCACTTCAACAGGTTTCCCCTTTGGTGCTCAGTTGTTGCCAATCAGGGAGAATATATGATATTTGTCCCTTTGGGACTGGCTTAATTCACTCAGCATGATGTTTTCAAGATTCCTCCATCTTGTTGCAAATGACCGGATTTCATTGTTTTTGACTGCTGTATAGTATTCTATAGAGTACATATCCCATAATTTCTTTATCCAGTCTACTGTTGATGGGCATTTAGGTTGATTCCAGGTCTTAGCTATTGTGGTCATAAGCCATAGCAGCCAACAAGACACCTTCGGTGCCAGCACATGTCACAAGGAAGAAGATCTGGGAAAGGCAGCCCTTGTAGGAGATGGTCTTCTTTTCCCAGAAGAAGTTCACCAGCATGACCGGAACGGTGGTAGAAGTATAGCAGATGTCCAAGAAGCTCAAGTTGCTGAGGAAATAATATATTGGAGTATGGAGAGCAGGACTGAGCCTGGTCGAATTTCCCAGAAAAGTTATCAGATAAATGGCCAAGAATACCAGGAAGAATGGCCTTTGTAATCACAATGGTTGGGAAAGCTAAGAAAATTAATTTAGTGGTGACCACAATTTGACTTTTCATTTCCTTGAATTCTTTCCAAGTATAATGAAAGTTGAGAAATAAATAAAAGAAGTAGATAAGTGGACAAACCTGGGAATAACTAACTCTTATCCATGCTTTGTTTCTTGGATTAGGAGACAAATCTTCTAGGTAGTTACTCTTTTGCCTCTATCTTGTGATGAAGAGGCAAGAATATTCATGAGCTAGAAGGAGAATTCTGGGAATAAGGTGAGGTTTTCCTGGAATAGCAGTGTCCCCTCTTTTCTTTCCCAATAAGGCTCTTTCCAGTCTGTCATGGTGATGTTGGAGGTGGGTCACAGCTGAAACTGCAATGCTAATGTTCTAATAAGCCTAGAGTTAATTAAGGTAACCGTGCGGCTGACAATATGGCTGCCTTTTCTGGGATACTTGCCTAACCTGTAGTTTCTGAGTTGTTAATGATATGGAAAGTCCTTGAGACTTTTTGGAACATCAGGGTTCTGCTCACATCTAGCTGTCTGCCTACTCTAACATTCCCCCTGAAGGAATCTGGACCCTTAAATCTTATAAGAGGAAGCAGAATGAGAGAGAGCCTTCTGTAACTTCTTTAGGCTGAGGTGGAATGTAGGTCCTTCCTTTCCAAGGAGTCAAGATTGCCTGGCTATCTGATAAGCCAAGAGTCCCTTTTCGCTCAGGTGAGTGTTGGATTTGAATGAATGATAGGAGTCCTGGATCTAAGTCCCACAGGCAGATAGATACTGCCATCAGACTACTTATTGATAGTCATTGTGTGGTATCCCCTCAGGGTCATCGTATTGGTGTGGATCTGTTGAAGCTTCTGTTACACTTGTGTAGCCACTCAGCCTCCTTGTAAATGGCTTGAATATTGACTTCAGCTTGACCTGAGGGATTAACCCAAGTGCAACAGGATGAGTTGATAACTGCATCTTGCTCAGCTAATAAAAAGTTTAGAGTTCTCCAATTATTCCAGATTGGCTAGGGAATCCAAGAGATCTGAATTTTATCAGGGCCATTGGCCATATTATAGGCAATGACCTCAGCAATTTTGTTAGCAAGTTTAAGGTGTGTTTGTGATGTGTAAAGCCTTCCCATGGGTCGAAGCTGCAGTAGTTTCAGTAGCCTTAGCCATCATGAATCCAAAGACTCTTTTTACTCTGGGGAGAGGGAGTCTTGGTGTCATTGAAAAGTGTGATTTCTCTTGGAAAATGTTACCCCAGTGTGCAATCACCCATAAAGTGGGCATTGTCTATACACTGGTAAGCAGGAACCAATTCAGAGAAGAGCATTGGTAATGTAGAAGTGCTTTTGCAGAGGGTTCATACAGAGCCAAGGGTGGCCTCAGGGAGTATAGAGAGTGGTTGGTTGAGACTTGTCATAGGTGGCTACGATTCTAGAGGGAATGGAGTGCAGTTGCATTTGTGGGCCCCAATTCTATGAGGGGGGTGCTTACATGTCTGGCCGGTGGTCTTCAAGACCATTCCTGAAAGGGATGTCCTCCTTTTTATCTTATGCAGTAGTTTTTCTAGTTTCTCTCTGTTGTGGCTTCTTTTGGGGTCCTTTGACAAGTCTGGAAATGCATGAGTCAAATTGGGGACAATTGAGTCAAATGAGACAATTAGACAGCTGGAACAATGGTGGGTTATTATACTGCTTCAATAAGAAACTTGAGAAGTTTTCCATGTAGGAGATTGGGATTTGTCGAGAGGTCTGTTAAGGCCTGGAAAGAACCTATTTTTGCTGTATGGGTCTCATTTTAGCAAGGAGGGTATCCAAGATCATTACATGGGAGACTGGTGGTAGATTTATGGAAAGATTTTCTTTCTGTAGTGTTAAGTCTAAAACATAATCAGGAACTTGCAAAGGTTGGGCTTCCTAAATCTTAATTTAAATCAGGGTTTCATTTAAGGTTTATTGTCTTATATGAGTTGAGAGTGTATTCCAATAAGCCGATCTACCCTGGATTGGATTTTTGGGTCTAGGACGGCTTATCCAGCAGCTGGTGAGGTTCTCCCTGTGTGCTATAGTACAGGAGACATTGACTGAAAGATTAAATCTCCATTAGTCTCCTTGTGCATAAATCAGGATCCCAAAATGTAGACTGTAAAGAGGAGCCCCATGGTGAGTTTTTCTTTACAGTAAGCTGTTTAAGAAATAGAAGAAGGGGAAGTAAGCAGGAATGGATATAGCTTTAAAGAAATCAAGTTAGGAGGGGATTTCCTCTGGGAAAACAAATCAACACTAAGGCAAGAGTTATGAGGGTTCCTACTAAGAGACAAACACCTAGAATGGGAGGAGCAGTGATGCTGAAGGTGATGCTTAATCTGTTGTAATCTGTTGTATTAACATCTAGATTACAAATAGGCTAAATAAACAGCAGGGTGCAAAGCAACGTGATAGGGAGGCTAAATAAGTGAGAGCTAAAGCATCACTCATGTCAAGGAGTTGTTACTTATCTCGAAGTCGTCTTGAACAGAACCTTCAGTCCTTCCAGTGGAGCTGCAGTGTGTGCAGGTGCTGGTCTCCATGAAGTCCAGTGGCCTTTCCTCAGGTAGGTCATGGGACCGAGCTTTACCCTGCAAAGATGTACCCAGCCAGGGACTCCTTGGAGCTCAACTGCTTCCATCTTGTGTTCAGTTAGTCAGAAAGTGATCCTTCCTTCCAGGTGTTAAGCAAAAGTCTCAGAAACTACTTGAGGCAGGACCTCATGGGTATGTATTGGGATGATAAGATCTAATGTCCATAATCAGGTAGGCTTTCTGGACCTGCCCTCAATTAATAATACACTGGAGACAGTTATGGGTCTCAGAACCAGATAGAAAGTCCAAGGTGAGGGAAGGTTTTCCATAGGTCACCTCATCAGGCCCGAGTTGTAATTTGTCCTTTGGGGGTGATTTTTGTTCTAAGGAGAGTTATTAGTAATAGTATTAACCAAGTTTCTGAGGTCTCTTGGCAAAGTTTAGCTAGAGTCCTCTTACTACTGATTTGCCCTTTCAAACTTTCCTGAAGACTGAGGTATACAAGCAGATGGAAGGGGGACAAGTGATTCCCTCTGCAAGGGCAACCTGTTGCCTGCACTTCACTGTAAAGCATGGCCCATTACTACTTTATAAGGAAGTAGGAAGTCTGATATGGGAATGATTTCCTTTAGAAGGGCTTTTGTTAGTTCCTGTGTCAGCTCAGTTCCAGTATAGAAGGCTGTTATCCACCCACTAGAGGTATCTATAAAAACTAGGAAGCACTTAAACCCATGTGAACAGTGTATTTGAGTAAGTCAGTTTGCTAGTCTTCCACTGGATGTGTTCCTCTTCTCTGAATTTGTTGATTTGTTGGAGTAACGCAGGGGTCTAAGGTCTACCTCCAAGTTTCTTTTTTCTTTTTGTTACAGAGGCCACATGCCCTGATTTGTTTGATAGCATATTTTAGGCCCTTTCCTTTATTTTTTACAATATTTTTTTTTGACAGGCAGAATGGACAGTGAGAGAGAGAGACAGAGAGAAAGGTCTTCCTTTGACGTTGGTTCATCCTCCAATGGCTGCCACGGCCGGCGCACTGCGGCCGGCGCACCGCGCTGATTCAATGGCAGGAGCCAGGTGCTAGGTGCTTTTTCCTGGTCTCCCATGGGGTGCAGGGCCCAAGCACTTGGGCCATCCTCCACTGCACTCCTGGGCCACAGCAGAGGGCTGGCCTGGAAGAGGGGCAACCGGGACAGAATCCGGCGCCCCGACCGGGACTAGAACCCGGTGTGCCGGCGCTGCAAGGCGGAGGATTAGCCTGTTGAGCCACGGCGCCGGCCTATTTTTTACAATATTATTTTAACTTATTTAATTCATATGCTAATCTTTAAAATTTTTTAAGGTATACAAATTTAATGTATTTCTAATGTATGCATTTTTAATGTAGATTCAGGAGCACAGTGACATTTCTCACCCTATCCTCCCTTCCACTCATGCTTCCACCCTTTTTCCTCCTCCCTCTCCTATCTCCATTCTTTTTTTTTATCTTTTTAAAATTTTTATTTTTATTTGCATGTATTTTTAAAAATTTATTTGAAAGACAGAGTTACAGAGAGAGGTAGAAACAGAGAGAGAGGTCTTCCATCTGCTGATTCATTCCCCAGATGGCAATGGCTGGAGCTGCGCCAATCTGGAGCCAGGAGCCAGGAGCTTCCTCTGGGTCTCCACATGGGTGCAGGGGTCCAAGGACTTGGGCCATTTTCCACTGCTTTCCCAGGCCAAAGCAGAGAGTTGGATTGGAAGAGGAGCAGCTAGAACTAGAACTGGCACCCATATGGGGTGCTGGTGCTTCAGGCCAGGGCTTTAACCTGCTGTGCCACAGTGCCAGCCCCTGCATGTATTTTGTAAATGCAACTTTAGGAACATATTAATTTCTCCCATGGTACTCACCCACCTCCTCTTCCCTCTCCTGTTCCCAGTCTTGTTTTTTACAAACATCTATTTTCATTTAACTTTATACACAGAAGATTAAGTCTATTCTAAGTAAAGAGTTCAAAGAAAAAGAAGGATAAAAAGACAAAAAAAATTATTGAAGAAAAACTATTCCTCAATAATTTCCACAATGGCTGTTCAAAGTCATTGCATCTCGAAGGTGATTTTGCCTTTTTTTTTTTTTAGCAACTTAATTATCTCCAAAGAGATAATAAAAGATGATACATCTTAGATTTAATTATCACTTACCAGACATTAGAGTATCCTCCATTTAATACATTAAAATGAAGTAATTATTGGAGAATAAGTTCTACTTTTAAGTCTCATAATACAGCTCTTTGAGGAAAAATGTCCTGCATAGGAAGTTAGTGCTCAGTGATTCCTGTTGTTAATTTAAAAATCAACACTCTTATGTATGACATCAGTGATCACCCATTGCTCTTGAAATGAGCTGCTTAGGCTAGGGAAGCCTTTTGAATCCACAAACTCCATCAGTATTTCAACAAGGCCATAAGCAAAGTGAAAGTTCGCTCCTCCCCCCTCCTTTGATGACCACTTCTTTCCACTGGGGTCTCACCCACAGAGGTCCTTTATATAGGACACTTTTTTGCACAGTGTCTTAGCTTTCTATGCCTGAAATGCTCTCCTGGACCTTTCAGCCAGACCAGAATGCCTTAAGGGCTGATGCTGAGGTCAGAATGTTACTTAAGATGATTGTCATTCTGTGAGTCTGCTGTATGAACTGCTTCCCATGTTGGAGCATTCACTCCTTTTTTTTTAAAAAAAAAAATATTTATTTATTTATTTGAAAGTCACAGTTACCCAGAGAGAAGAAAGGCAGAGAGATAGAGCATCCGATAGTTCACTCCCCAGATGGCCACAAAGGAGCTGTGCTGATCCGAAGCCAGGAGCCAGGAGCTTCTTCCGGGTCTCCCACGTGGATGCAGGGGCCCAAGGACCTGGGCCATCCTCCACTGCTTTCCCAGGCCACAGCAGAGAGCCAGATCAGAAGAGGAGCAGTGCGGACTAGAACCGGCACCCATATGGGATGCTGGCGCCTCAGGCCAGGGCGTTAACCCAATGTGCCACAGCACCGGCCCTGCATTCACTCCTTTCTAATTCTATCCATTATTATTACTGAATATTTGGTTCTATTTATATGATCACTTTAATACTTGAGCCTATCTATATGATCACTTTAACAATTAATCCTATCCACATGATCTCCATAATACTGAAAATGCTATTTTTACTACCTAGCTTAATGGGATTTAGGGTCCCATGGCAGGTTTCCAAACTGTACCCTTAGAAGTAAATCCATAGAAATGTATGCAGAACTGTACAGCTTTATGGTTACAAACTTCATACATTTCACAGTTACAACTTTAGGTTCATGGTAATTTTTCCCACCATGCCTGCCCTCCTCCCCCCACACTCTCACCCCCTTTCTCTTACATCTCTTATTCACACTCTTTTTACTAAGATCTATTTTCACTTAACTTTATATACATATGGTTAACTATATGTTAGGAGTTCATTGATTAGTATGAAAGAAAAAAGAAAAGTAATATAAGATAAAAGAAAAGAAAAAACCCTGTACATCAACAGTCAAGACAAGAGTTGTTCAAAGTCATTGTTTCTCAAAGTGACAATTTCACTTCTACAGGTTCTCTTTTAGATGCTCTATTAGTTATCACAGATCCCCATTCTTAATTTTTACAAAGGTCTATTGCCAGTTTACATTGTAATCATAAGATTAAACCTACACTAAGTAAAGAGTTCAACAAATAATACAAATGAAAAAAGCATTGTGGCTGGCGCCACAGCTCAATAGGCTAATACTCCACCTTGTGCCGGATTCTGTCCCGGTTGCCCCTCTTGCAGGCCAGCTCTCTGCTCTGGCCAGGGAGTGCAGTGGAGGATGGCCCAGGTGCTCGGGCCCTGCACCCCATGGGAGACCAGGATGGGCAGCGCCGGTCACAGCAGCCATTGGTGAACCAACAGCAAAGGAAGACCTTTCTGTCTCTCTCACTGTCTACTCTGCCTGTCAAAAAAAAGAAAAAAAGCATTGTTACTCAACAGGCAAGACAGCTACAAACAATAATCGAGTCTCAAAATGTAGATTTCACTCATATAAATTACCCTATTAGTTACCAAAGATCGGAGAAAATGTATGGTATTTGTCTTTTGTGACTGGCTTATTTCACTAAGTATAATGGTTTCCAGTTGCATCCATTTTGTTGCATAAGACAGGATTGCATCTTTTAAACACTTAGTAGTATTCCATAATGTATATATCCCATAATTTCTTTATTCAGTCTTCAGTTGATGGACTCTGGGTGATTCCATATCTTTGCTATTGTGAATTAAGCTGCAATGAACATGGGGGTACAGATCACTCTTTCATATGCTGATCTCATTTCATTTGGGTAAATTCCCAAGAGTGGAATAGTAGGCTCATATGGTAGATCTATTCAGATTTCTGAGTTATTTCCAGTCTGTCTTCAACAGTGGTTGCACAAGTGTACATTCCCACCAACCGTGGATAAGGATACCTTTCCCCCACATCCTCGCCAGCATTTATTATTTGTTTACTTCAGTATGAAAGCCATTCTAACTGGGTGAAGTGAAACATCATTGTGTTTTTGATTTGCATTTCCCTGATGACTAGTGATCCTGAGCATTTTTTCATGTGTCTATTGGCCATTTGAATTTCCTCTTTTGCAAAATGCCTTTTTTAGTCCTTTTCCCGTTTCTAATCTGGGCTGTTTGTTTCCTTGTTGTTGATTTTCTTAAGCTGTTTATAGATTCTTGATATTAATCCTTTATCAGTTGCATAGTTTGCAAATATCTTCTCCCATTCTGTCAGTTGCGTCTTCACTTTGCTGAGTGTTTCCTTTGCAGTGCGGAAGTCTCTCTGCTGGATGCAATCCCATTTGTCAATTTTGACTTTGATTACCTGTGCTTCTGAGGTCTTTTCCAAGAAGTCTTTGCCTATGACAATGTCTTGCAGAATTTTCCTAAAGTTTTCTAGTAATTTGATGGTATCTGGTCATAGATTTAGGTCTGTGATCTACTTTGAGTGGGTTTTTGTGTAAGGTATAAGGTATAGGTTCTTGTTTCATACTTCTGCATATGGAGGTTTAGTTTTCCCAGTATCATTTGTTGAAGAGACTGCTCTGCTCCAGGGATTGATTTTAGATCCTTAGTCAAGGATTAGTGGGTTGCAGATGTGTAGGTTTCTTTCTGAAGTTTCTGTTCTGTTCCATGGGTCTTCACATCTATTTTTGTACCAGTATCAAGCTGTTTTGATTATAACTGCCCTGCAGTTGTATCTTGAAATCTTGCTTTGTTTTTGTTGTTTAATATTTCTTTAGCTATTCAGAGTCCATTTGTTTCCATATGAATTTTAGCATTGATTTTTCTAGATCTGAAAAGAATGTCATTGGTATTTTGATTGGGATTGTATTGAATCTGTAAATTGCTTTCAATAGTATGGGCATTTTGATGATATTAATTCTTCCAATGCACAGACATGGAAGACTTTTCCATATTTTTGGTGTCTTCTTCTATTTATTCTTTAATGTTTTTTAATTTTCATCATAGAGATATTTGATTTCTTCAGTTAGATTTATTCCAAAGAATTTAATTTGTTTTGTAGCTATGGTGAATTATATTGATCTTAGACATTCTTTCTTGCACTTGGCATTGTCTGTGTATACAAGGGCTATTGATTTTTGTGTGTTGATTTATATATTGCTACTTTACCAAACTTTTTATGAGTTCCAATAGTCTTAGTGGAGTCTTTTGCTTCTCCTATATATAGAATCATGTTATCTGCAAATAGAGATTATTTGACATCCTCCTTTTCAATTTGTATCCTTTTGATTTCTTTTTCTGGCCTAATGGCTCTGGCTCAAACTTCTAGGACTATATTAAATTGCAATGGTGAGAGTGGTTCCAGATCTTAGTGTAATGCTTCTAAATATTCCCTATTCAATAAGATGCTAGCTGTGATTTTTCATAAATTGCCTTGATTGTGTTGAGGAATGTTCCTTCTGTACACAGTTTGATTAAGGTTTCCATCAGGAAACGATATGTAATTTGTCAAATGCTTTCTCTGCATCTATTGAGATAATCTTATTTTTTTCTTCAGTTTCTTTATGCGATGTATCACATTTATTGGTTTGTGAATGTTGAACCATCTCTGCATACCAGGGATAAATCCCATTTGGTCCAGGTGAACGATCTTTCTGATGTGTTATTGGATTCAATTGGTTAATATTTTGTTGAGGATTTTTAGATCTATGCTCATCAGGGATATTGATCTATAGTTCTCTTTCTCTGTTGTACCTTTTTCTTGCTTAGGAATCAAGGTGATGCAGGCTTCATAAAAGGAGTTTGGGAGGTTCCCATCCTTTTCAATTGTTTTGAATCGCTTAAGAAGAATTGGAATTAGTTTTTCTTTAAATGTCTGGTTGAATTCAGCTCTGAAGCCATTTGGTCCTGGGCTTTTCTTTGTTGGTATGTTTTTTATTAGTGGTTCAATTTCTGTATTGGTTGTTGATCTGTTTAGATTTTCTATGTCTTCATGACTCAATGTTGGTAGATTGTATGTGTCTAGGAATCTGTCCATTTCTTCTATGTTTCTCAGTTTGTTGACATACAGATCTTTGCTTAATTCCTGATGATTCTTTTTATTGCCGTGGTATCTGTTGTTACATTTACTTTTCATCTCTGATTTTATTGATATGGGTCTTCTCCCTCCTTGTTTTGGTTAGTTGTGCCTATGGTGTATCAATTTTGTTAAATTTTTTCTCAAAAAACCAGCTTTCATTTCACTTATCTTTTGTATTTTTATTTCAAATTTGTTTATTTCTTCTCTAATTTTAATTTTATTTGTTTCCTCCTAATAATTTTGGATATAGTTTGTTGTTGTTTTTCTTTTTTAAAGATTTGTTTATTTGAAAGGAAAAGTTAGAGAGAGAGAGAGAGAGAGAGAGAGTCTTCCATCTGCTGTTACACTCCCCAAATGGCTGCAACATCTGGAGCTAGGCTGATCCAATCTGAAGCGAGGAGCCAGGAGCTTATCTTGGTTTCCCACATGGGTGCAGGAGCCCAAGGACTTGGACCATCATTTACTGCTTTCCCAAGCCATAGCAAAGAGCTGAATTGGAAGTGGAGTAGCTGGGACTCAAACCAGTACCCAAATATGTTGCCACCACAGCAGGCAGTGGCTTTACCCACTACACCAAAGCACGGGCCCCTGTTGTTTTTTTAGGTCCTTGAGATGATGCACTGATAGCTCATTTATTTGGTACCTTTCCAATTTCTTCATGTAGGCACCAATTGCTATAAACTTACCTCCTAACCGTTCTTTTGCTATACCCCATAAGTTTTGATATAATGTATTGTCTTCATTTGTTTCCAGAAGCATTTTGATTTCTCTTTTGATTTCTTCTGTGACCTACTGTTCATTCAGGAGCATGTTTTTCAGCATCCTTGTGTTTGCATTTTGTGGAGAATTTTGAGGTATTGACTTCCAGCTTTATTCCGTCATAGTCTGAGAAGACGTATGGTATGATTTCAATTTTTTTTTTTAATTTTCTTACTTGCTTTATGGGTTGCATGTGGTCTACCCTAGAGAAAATTCCATGAACTGATGAGAAGAATGTGTATCCTGCCACTGTGTGGTGAAAGGTTCTGTAGATATCCATTAGGTCCATTTGGTCTATAGTGTTGATTAGCTCTGTTGTTTCCTTGCTGATTTTTGGTCTGATTGATCTGTCCGTTGCTGAAAGTGGGATATTGAATTCCCCCATTATTACTGCATTGGAGTCTATGTCTCTTTAGATCTATTAACATTTCTTTTAAATGGGCAGGTGCCCAGTAATTAGGTACATACACATTTATTATAGTCATATCTTCCTGTTGAATTGATTCCTTCATCATTACATAGTGCCTTTCTTTGTCTCTCATAACTGTTGTTGTGTGAAATTATATTTTGTCTGATAATAGGATAACTACACCAGCTCTTCTTTGATATCTGTTAGCATGGAATATCATTTTCCATTCTTTCACTTTCAGTCTGCATATATCTTTGTTGGAGAGATGTGTTTCTTATAGGCAACAAATAGATGGGTTTTGTTTTTGAATCCATTCAGCCAGTCTTAATCTTTTAACTTGAGAGTCAAGGCCATTTACCTTCAAGGTGACTATTGATAATAATGACTTGGCCCTGCCATTTTTCCATAAATACTACCATTGTTTACTTTGGATTTCTTTTGTACTTCTATTGGGGAATTTTCTGCCTTCTCATTCTTTCATCATGATGGCTGTCTTTCTGTGTTTCTGTGTGTATCACCTCCTTTAGCATCTTTTGTAAGGCTGGACTAGTGTTGACAAATTCTTTCAATTTCTATCTTTATTTCACCTTCATTCAAAAATGCAAGCTTTGAGGGTACAGTATTCTGAGTTGACAGTTTTTTTTTTTTCTTTTAAGACTTGGACTATATCTCACCATTCTCTTCTAGCCTGTAGGGTTTCTTATGAGAAGTCAGTTGTAAGACTAATTGGAGATCCTCTGAAATTAATCTGGCATTTCTCTCTTGCACATTTTAGAACCTTTTCTTTACATTTTACTGTGGAGAGTTTGATACAATGTGTTGTGGTAAAGATCTTTTCTGGTCATGTCTTTTAGGAGTTCTATATTCCTTCTCTAGTTGGACATCTGTTTCTTTCTACAAACTGGGGAAGTTAATTATTTCACTAAATAGACTTTCTTGTCTGTTCTCTCTTTCCATACCTTCAGGAACTCCTAAAACCCATATGCTGGGTCATTTGATGGTATCCCATAAACCTCCAGCACTGGTTTTAAGTTTTCTATTTTCTTCTTGTTGTTTTTGGTCTTACTGTAGTATTTTCAAAGATTTATCTTCTAATTCGGGTATTGTTTCTTTTGCTTTGCCAAGTCTGCTGCTAAGACTCTCCACTGCATTTTTTATTTGATTTATTAATTTCATTGTTTCTAATATTTCATTTTGATTTCTCTTCAAAATCTCAATTTCACAGGAAAAATTTTCATTCATGTCACATATGGTTTCCTTTAGTTCATAGATTTGTTTCTGATTGCTTTTGAATATTCATATAATTTATTTTTTGAATTATATTTCTGAAATTTCATTGATCTCTTCATCTTCACATTCTAATATTAAAATGCTGTTGTGTCCTTTGGGGGGGGGGTCATGTTGTTTTCCTTATTGTTGTTTCTTGAATTTTGAGCATTTGTGGAGTTAATTGTTGTTTTTTCCCTCTGATGTTTTTTATCTTTGAGCTGTGCCTCTGTAGCTTAGTAGAATATCTGTGCTTTCAGTAAATACCAAGAGGTATATGGGGGTATGTTCAGTGAGCTCTAGACAGTGCTCCAGGGTAGAGTGAGTATCCAGGGTAGCACCCAAGTTGGAGGTGGTGGCTCTTCTCATGAACAGAAAGGGAAGACGGTCATGTCTGTTGGTGTGATCACTCCATCACCTCCTCTTCTTCAAGCTGAGTTAGGCCCAGGTGTTAGACCCCAGTGCATTCAATACTCATCCGTGCACGTGATCTGTGCAGTCCTCCCTTTGAGCATGGTTCCAGCTGCTATGCGCTTCCCTGGCAACCAGAGTTCTGAGAGTAAGACTCTGCACCCAGAGCTTGCCCAGAACCCCAGATATACCCTGTCCCCTCGCATGTAGTCACAGTGTTTTCACAGTTGCAGCACCCAGGTCTCCCATGTTCAAGGGGTGCAAGAGAGTCCACTATCTCCCACTAGCCTATCCTATCCACAGATACTGAGGAGTTCTCAGAGCCACTGCCCTGTGTGTTTTGCCTGGTCAGATGGAGTTCAGTTCCCCCAGCTAGACTCAGACTCAGTAAGGAACAGAGATTATCCCCCTGGTAAAATCCCTGTGTCACACATGTGCACTATACCCACTGGCCACAGCCCTACCCCTCTCATAATTGCACTGGAGAGGTACAAGAGACCCTGTGGCCTGTACTTTCCTTTGGTGGGGCTGGCTCTCTCCCTCCCTGCCTTTTGCTGGGTGGGCTAAGTGGAGCTGGTGTTTTTGCCCTGATGACTAGGTGGGGGCAGACCCCACAAGTTGTCTCAAACTGCTATGGTTTCCCCTGCTGATAGTCCCCTTTAGCTGCTGTGTGTGCATGGAAGAGCCGGAGCAGCTGCTCCTGTTTGTGTCCAAAATGGCTCCCACTTTTTCACAGCTAGCCACTGGGCACTGGTATGGAGGGAGAAGTGCAGAGAGAGAGAGAGAGAGAGAGAGAGAGAGACATGCTGCTTCCCTCTCTTCCCCACTCCCAGTCAGCAGTTGCCCAGCTTCCTTGAGGGTCAGGGCTGGCCTCAAACAAGGTACAGTCTACTAGGCTCTCCTTCCAGCTATATCAACAGTAGTGAGGGCCAGTGAAATCTGACCTCCCTTTGCTAGCCAGTGCGAGCTGATGAGTTCTTTGTTGTGTTGGTTCTCTGGGCTCTATGCTCATTGCTGCATGTCTGTGCCTTCCCCTTAGCTCCAGGCCATTTCCACTGCTTTCATAAGACCTCCCAGTGCAGTTTCCCTGGCAATTTTTCCCTGAGAGTGTACCTTCTCCTTTTTTTTTTCTGTTAAGTTCAGGGAGCCTAGAGCAGACCTCCCTGTCACTATTCCCCCATCTTGCTTCCCCCTCCTCCAACTCTGTTTTTAATTTTTCTAATTTCTTCACCTTTTTTTTGGTCTGAATAAAAAAGTTCCAGTGATTTGTCTTCTAGCTCAAATATCCTTTTTTTCTGACTCACCAAGTCTGTTGTTACAGCTTTCAGCTATTGAATTCTTCATTTCTAATTTTTCATTTTGATTTCTCTTTAAAATTTCAATTTCATGGGAAAATTTTTTATTCATGTCATATATGGATTTTTTTATTCATGAATATGCTTCTCATTGCTTCTGAGTAATCCTATGATTAATCTTGTGAATTCCATTTCAAGCATTTCATCAATCTCTTCATCTTCACATTCTAATATTGAAATATTGTTGTGTTCCTTTGGAGAGGATCATGTTGTCTTCTTTACTCTTGCTACTTAAATTTCTTCATTTATTTTTAGGCATTTGTGGAGATACTTATTGGTTTTTCCCTCTGGTGGCTTTTATCTTTGAACTATGCATCTGTGGCTTAGTATAGTGTCTACTCTCAGTGAATATCCAGAGATGTGTGCTGGGTGTGGCCAGGGAACTTTAGTCAGTGCTCCAGGATGGGGTGAGTATCCAGGTGACACCCAAGTTGGGGGTGGTAGATATTCTGTTGTTAAAAGAAAGGGTGGGAGCATGGTCACCTCTGTTGGCATAACCACTCCCTTGCCTCCTGTCTTCCAAGGTTATCAATGCCTGAGTGTTAGCCCTCAGTGAATATAATACTGTGCAGTCCTCAGTGTGAGCATGGACCTTGCTACAGTGACTCACCCCAGGCAATAAGGGAGCTCTGAGCATGTCAAGCCACACACAGTGATTGCCCAGAGACTCAGCTAATTCCCACAGTCTCATCACACAGGGCTCCCACAGTCATGGGGTGCAGAGGATCCTCTCTGCCCCACTAGACTATTGCATCCATGGAGAGGCTGAGACGTTTCCACAGCCAACTGCCTACAAGTACTCTGCCTAGGCAGTTCAGCCTGGAGCCTGTGAATGTCAACAGGTGGGGGCACCTCACAGTTCTACATGGGTGCCCACCCGCCTATCAATCATACCAACCAGACTCAGTCAGCGGGAAATGTGGATATTTCCCTCTGTTAAAATCCCTGGATCATACGCACACACAATAGCTGCTGGCCACAGCCCTACTTATTTCACAATCACACCTGCTCCTCACTGTTTGCCAGATGGGTACGTATAAGAGTCTCTGCAGCTGGACTGATATTGGAATGGCTCCTCCTCCCTGCCCATTGCTGGGTGTGCGTACCCAACGTGCTGCAGGTGCCTCTGCTGAGAAGATGGTGTCTTATCTCTGCCAGTTGCTGGGCATGTGCACAAGAGCTGCTGCACCTGTTACCTACTTATATCCAAAATGGCACCCGCCTTCTCTCAGCTGGTTGCCAGGCACTGTTGTAGGGGGATGTGGAGAGCGAAACGTGCCCATTTAGTTCCGCTGTGGTTAACAGGCACCCTGTTCCCTTCAGGGCTGCAGGCTGGACTCAGAGATAGTGAAGTCTTCTAGTATCCCCAGTGGCATGGGCTGCTGCAGTCTGATCTCACCTTGCTCTCCAAAGCTGCACTTTCTGTGGCTCTAGGCAGCTGGAGTCGTGTGTTGTATCCATGCTTGTTGCCACACGTCTGCACCTTCCACACAGATCTGCAGCATCTCTTCTCCTTCCACAGGATCTCCACTGCAGTTTCCCATCCAAATATCCCCCGAGAATACACTTTTTTAAAAAAAATATTTTCCCCTATCCTGAAACAATCCACCCTTTCCTTATTCCACCGTCTTGGAATCTCCAAGCCTTTTCTTTAGAAACCTTGGTTGTGGGCTGGCGCCGCGGCTCACTAGGCTAATCCTCCACCTTGCGGTGCCGGCACACCGGGTTCTAGTCCCGGTCGGGGCACCGGATTCTGTCCTGGTTGCCCCTCTTCCAGGCCAGCTCTCTGCTGTGGCCAGGGAGTGCAGTGGAGAATGGCCCAGGTGCTTGGGCCCTGCACCCCATGGGAGACCAGGAGAAGCACCTGGCTCCTGCCATTGGATCAGCGCGGTGGGCCCCAGCTGTGGTGGCCATTGGAGGGTGAACCAACGGCAAAAGAAGACCTTTCTCTCCGTCTCTCTCTCACTGTCCACTCTGCTTGTCAAAAAAAAAAAAAAAAAAAAGAATCCTTGGTTGTAAAAGAGGCCAAGCCCCCCGCCCCCAGAAGAGTGAAACATGAATCCCTTGACAACTTTCCATAGACAGTCCTGGAGGAGTGATGTCCGATCATTTAGTCACCACCTCCCATACTTTAATAGAAATCCTCTTGTTCTGGCTCATAATTGTTTCTTTGTAGTGTAGTGTGATGTGGTGTCTGATTAGAAATATCTAACTAAGGCAGAAATGCCCTTGGAAGGGGAATTTTTAAGGCTACCTTTTTTGCCACCCTGTTGACAACATTTTTTACTTTGATGATGTATAAATCTCCTTTTTCGTGTTCCTGGCAATGGACCACAGAAATATCTATGGGTACCTAGATAACTTGCAAGATACTTGAAATCTCTGAGTAATGTCATATAGGGGAGTTTTGGGCCATCAGTAGTGCCCTTTCTTTCCAACTGGCTGCATAGATGTGCAAAACCATGAAAGTACATGGAGTCAGTATAGGCAGTGATGTGTTTTCTTTTACCTAAAAGAGGGGCTCAAGTTAAAGCAATTCATACAGCCTTTGAGTTGAAGGGTAAAGGTGCAAGAATTGAGCCTCAGTTATCTGTTGCATGCTCACTATCGGGTATCAGCTATTTTGACACCTTCTTTGATAAAACTATTGCCATCAGTAAGTCAGACTTCCTTGGAGTTTTTAAGGGGGAATCTTCTAAATCTGCTCTGCTGTTCTGTCCACACATGAGCTAATCAATTTATTCTCCTCCTTATTTGGCATGAGGGTTGCTGGATTTAGGATTTGGCAGACTTTTAAAGGTTACTTCTGGGGAAACTAGAGGGAGGGCTTGATATTCGGTCAGACATCTTCCATCAGCCATCAGTGATCTTTTATCTTTAGAACTACTTACAGGAGGTGAGGTGTTTGGACCTCCATAGGTTAGCCTAGAGTAAGCTTAGAAGCTGCTTCTACCAGCAGGGCAGTAGCTGCTACTGTTCAGAGATGTTTTTAACAGCTGGCAGTGGGAGAATCCAGTTGTTTAGAGAAAGAGGCCACAGGTCAGGAAAGCTCTCCTAGTTGTGTGGTCAGTACCCAAAACCAACTCTTTGTCTGTCAGCCACATAGAGTGTGAAGGGATTTTCTAGATTAGGAAGGCATAATGTAGTTGTGTGGTTAAAGCTGGTTTGATTGTGTTCCAGTGCACTGCAACAGCTCAATGTCAGGCCCTTTATAACCTCACATAGGGGTTTTGCCAGGATTCCAAATCCTAAAATACAGAATCTACAAAAACTGGCCGTTTGAAGGAGACCCTAAGCGGTTTCCTGGTAGCCAATCACTCATTTAAAATAGCCTCCCAAAAACGAGTACAGCTTCCTAGGATTAGAATATCTCCTAAACATTTGATCTCTTGTTGAGTGGTTTGGGACTTTGACGAAGAGACTCAATACTGTCTTCCAAGAAGTTTAAAACCTGAATGGCATTTTTGAGGCCCTTTTGAAGGGAACCACAGCTAAGGCTGTCAGCAATATATTGTAGGATGGCTCCAGTCTGGAATTTAAGTTCTCTTAGCAACTTAGCAAAAGCATTTCCATAAAGATGAGGACAGTCTCTAAATCCTTGAGGAAAGGCTACCAAAGTATATTCTTGTGATATATTGGTGGATGGGTTTGTCCATTCAAAAGTGAATTGGTGTTGGGAGTCTGGGTAAAGGAGAATGCAGAAGAAAGCATAGAAAGCATCCTTTAAGTCTAAGACCACAGCAGGTGGTGTTCTCAGGTATCCGGGCTAGGATAGTAAAAGTGTTTGGAACAGTGGGGTAAAGGGGAACTAAAGCCTAATTTATGGACACAAGATTTTGACCATATGATATTCTCCATTTGTTTTTAAGCAGAAAGAATGAGAATAGTACAAGGGATGGACTTGGTAGCAAAATCCCATTAGCAAGGAATTTGTCATGTAGAGGTCAAATTCCCCATTTGGCCTTAGGTTTTAAGGGATATTGGCATTGAGGGGGAAATTAGTGACATCTTTTAAAGGGATCTTGTTAGGGATAGCATGGGTGACTCACTCAGGAATATCCTGATCCCAGACCTGAGTTTTTACTTCACATTGAACATCAACAGGGAGGTTTTTGAGGCAAGGTGCTGTCTTGGCTAAAGGGTTAGAAAATAATGAATTTCTGCCAAGCAGAGATGTCAGACATTCTGGCATCATCAGAAACTGGTGAGAGTCCAAAACATTTTCTATCTGACAGGCAAGATGAAATATCAGGAACAAGGCTTACCGCAGATTCTCATCGTGGTGGAACTTTCAGAGAACAGAGGTCCTGTGTGGGAAATCAAAACAGAAAAAGTGGCTGCCCTATGAGAAACAGTGACTTGATCAGCTCTTGTCCTGATTGTTGATGTACAATGTAATACTTTATCCATTTTAGTATTTTTTGTTTTGTTCTAGTACTATTGGTTGAAAAAGGAATTAACACACAATTATTCTTAGGTGTTTAAATTTTAATTGAAAAGTGATCCCTGTTAAATATAACAGTAGGAATAAGAGAGGGAGGAGATTTATAATTTGGGACATGCTCAATCGGACTTGCCCCAAATGGTGGAGTTAGAAACGTGCCAGGGGATTCCAATACAATCCCATCAAGGTGGCATGTACCAAGGCCATCTCACTAGTCCAAGTGATCAATTTCAGTTCACAACTGATCACACTGATAGGTCTAAGAGTCAAAGGGATCACACAAACAAGACTAGTGTCTGCTAATACTAACTGATAGAATGAAAAAGGGAGAGAATGATCCATCATGGAAAGTGAGATACACAGCAGACTCATAGAATGGCAGATGTCCTACATAGCACTCTGGCCTCAGAATCAGCCCTTAAAGCATTCGGATCTGGCTGAAGAGTCCATGAGAGTATTTTAGGCATGGAAAGCCAAGACACTCTGGAAAAAAAAAAAGACCTAAATGAAAGATCTCTGTAAGTGAGATCCCAGTGGAAAGAACAGGGCCATCAAAGAAGGAGGTACCTGGTTGATCTCTTCATTGCTGAAGGGGATATTGAAATCCCCCATTACTACTGCATTTGTATTTGAGTCTATGTCTCCCTTTAGGTCCCTCAGAATTTCTTTTTTTAAGAGATTTATTTTACTTATTTGAACATTGGAGTTACAAAGAGAAGGAGAGGTTGAGAAAAAAAGGACTTCCATCTGCTGGTTCACTCCCCAATTGGCTGCAATGTCTTGAGCTGCACTGAACTGAAGCCAGGAGCCAGGAGCTTCATCCGGGTCCCCCACATGGGTGCAGTGGCCCAAGGGCTTGGGCCATCTTCCACTGCTTTCCCAGGCTATATCAGAGAGCTGGATCAGTAGTAGAGCAGCTGAGGCTTGAACTGGTGCCCATATGGGATGCTGGCACCTCAGGCAGCAGTTTTAGCTGCTACACCACAGTGCCGGCCTCTCTCAGCATTTCTTTTAAATAGCCAGATGACCTATCATTTGGTGCATATATGTTTATAATAGTTACATCTTCCTGTTGAATTGATCACTTAATCATTACACAGTACCCATCTTTGTCTTTTGTAACAGTTTTTGTGTTAATGCTTATTTTGTCTGATGTTATGATGGCTACACCAGCTCTTTTTTGGTTTCTGTTAGCATGGAGTATCTTTTTCCATCCTTTCATTTTCATTCTGTGTGCCTTTTTGTTGGTGGGATGTGTTTCTTGTAGGCAGCAAATGGATATTTTTTTTTTTCAAAATCCATTCAGCCAGTCTGTGTCTTTTAACTGGAGAGTTGATAAGTGACAAGTTCACTCTGCCATTTTTCCATAAATATTCCTGTTTTTTACTTTGGATTTCCTTTGTACTTTTACTCTGCAATTTTCTCTCTTCACCATCTTTCATAGCGATGTTCCTGTTTCTGTGTTTCTGTGTGTAGCACATCCCTGAGCATCTTTTGTAAGGCTGAGTAAGAAGTTACAAATTCTGTCAATTTCTGTTTGTTATGGAAGATCTTTATTTCACCTTCATTCATAAATGAGAGCTTTGCAGGGTATAGTATTCTGGATTGACAATTTTTTCTTAGGACTTGTAAAGTACCTCGCTGTTCTCTCCTTGTCTTTAGGGTTTCTGATGAGAAGTCCACAGTGAGTCTAGTTGGGGTTCCTTTGAATGCAGTTGTGGTGTTTCTCTCATGCACATTTTAGAATCTTTTATTTATGTTTTACTGTGGATAGCTTTACTACAATGTGTTGTTTTGAAGTTTTTTCTGGTCTTGTCTATTGGGAGTTTTGGATGTCTCTTTCTTTCTCAAAATTAGGGAAGTTTTCTGTTATTATTTCATTAAGAATGCCTTCTAATCCTTTCTGTTTTTCCATGCCTTCAGGAACTCCTAGGACCTATATGTTGGGTCATTTGATAGTATCTTGTAGATCTCCAATAGTGTTTTTTAATTTTCTAATTTCTTCTTCTTTTGTTTGGTCTGACTATAAAATTTCCAGAAGTTTGTCTTCTAATTCTGATATTCTTTCTTCTGTCTCACGTATTTTGTTGTTAAGGCTGTCCAGTGCATTTTTTGTTTGATCTATTGAATTCTTCATTTCTATTATTTCATTCTGACTTCAGAATTTCATGGGAAAACTTTTCATTTAGTTCATGAATTTGCTTCTGATTCCTTGTAAATATTTTGATGATTAATTTTCTGAATTCCACTTCTGGCATATCCTCTATCTCTTCTTCATCTTCCCCCTTCTCCTTTTGAAATGTTGTAGTGTTCCCTTGGGGGACTCATTGTGTCTTCCTTGTTCTTATTTGGCATTCTTCCCTTGCCTTTTGGCATTTATGTATTTTTTTTTTGTCTGGTTACTTTTCTGTGGTGACTTTCCTATGGGTACAGTTTCCTCTGTTAGGAGCTTTGCATTGCAAGCACTGGTGCAGAGCCCTGCCTACTGAATCCCAGCTCACTTCTCAATCATAATGTAGGTGGGTACATGCTTGGATGGAGCCCTGCTTACTGGTGCCCAGCTCACTTATCAGTGTTGGTGGGAGCAGTTTTGAGCTTCCAGTAGATAGAGCTTCCCCTGGCTGCTCAGCCTGCGTGGTGGGGGAGGAAATTCTTCTGGATTGTTGTGGCCCTCATTCTTGGATGGGGGATGAGATGGGGTGACCCCCACAATTAAAGGGCATGTGCACAGAGGTAAGGGTGGCAGGCCCCTACTTGTGTAAACAAACAATGGGGCAAGATGGCTTTTCCCATCAGCTGCAAGTTCATGTAGGGGGAGGAGAGAGGTGGGCAGGGCAATGCCCAACCTCTCCACCTGTTCAATATTTACCCCCTCCTTTTTCCCACGTGGAACTTCAAAAGCAGCTTGCCAAGCGCTCCCTCCTATTGCTATCCAAAGCTCCATGGACCCACAAATTCCTGTAGCACCTGATCCATGGTGAGCTGATGCCAAACTCCCTCATCCGAGCCACCACTTTTTCCCCTTCACATTCGCTCTCTTGGTATGGACCCGTCCAGCCTCTGCTGCTCTCCTGGGTTTTCTGCTGCAAATTTCCCACAGCCTTATCTCAGGCATGTATCTTATCTCCTCCTTAATTATTAATTTTGCCCAATGTGATTTGGATGGTCCTGCCACTATTCTGCCATCTCGTTTCCCCCTAATTTATGTTTATACCACATAGTACCAAGGATTATGCCCTAATGGGGTGAACAAGAATAGGTGGTGTGACATTTCAGGAAATGATAAAACAAACAAACCCAAAGGCAAAACTATTCTGTTTGGGATAATTTGTGTTCTGCACAAATTAGTGGGTCCCATAAGGGAGATGCAACAAAGAGTTCATTGCAATGCCATTGGCATGACAAGAGACAGGAAAGTGGACAAAGATTAGGACCCCATTTCCAAGTGAGAGGAGTTGAAAAATATTGATTTTGACAGAAATTGTATGCTAGACATGGTAGTGCAATAGAGGGAAAATTAAAGTAAACTTTATTAACTTCCTATATTGCACAGGTTGTAAATTCTGCCAGTTCCTCAGAGACAACCATCAGCTTGAAATTGGAACCACTCGAATCTGTGCAAATGAGAGGAAGCATCACATCACCCTGAGATCGGGGGAACCATGATCCATGGTACTCAACCTGGAGCAACATTGCAGCCTTCCAAGAAGATAGACGACAGAGGTTAAGGTGCCTGGCAGAGAAGCTGCTCCAACACGAGAGAGGTAAGAGGCTATCACTTCCTGGCTCCCCAGTTCCTAGCTGGTTCTCCAAGAAAGATGTTAACCTAAAGTGTGTCCATGTTCTTAACACTGCTGCAAAAAAGTATTCTATGACACATCAGGGCTGAATTGGGCAAGAAAGCAGACTTTCTTATAAATCCAAGTACCCTCTTAAGATAGGGAGAGTCTTGGGTGAGAAAGAGAATCTGCCCAGAGGAACTTTTCTGTTCCCTGTACCTTGTCCTGATGGGACAGGAATATCTATGAGATGGGGAGGAGAGTTCTGATAACACAAGATTTTCCTGGAATAGAGATACTGCCTGTTTTCTTTCCAATAAGGTCCTTTTGGATCTGTTATGGTTGTTTGGGAGGTAGGTTGTAACTGAAACCACAATGCTAATGATAAAATGAGCCTAGGGTTAATTAAGGTAATGATGTATCTGACAATATGGCTGCCTTTTCTGTGACATTTTCCATTCCTGTAATTTCTGCATTATTGATGTGCAAAATCCTTGATATTGTCTGGGACATCTGGGCCACATTCAAGTCTAGCTGTCTGTCTACACTACCAGTGTTATTTGCATTAACATGTTACATTACATAGTGGAGGGGAATTTCCAGATGTAATTAAGGTTATTAATCACATGACTTTAAAATATAGAGATTATCCCAGATTATTTTAGTGAGGCTAATGCAATCATCAGAGCCCTGAAAAGATTGAAGATAAAGTCAGAGATAAAATTGCAAATAGGATTCAACATGTCATTGTTGGCTGAAAGATGAAGGGAACACATGTTAAGGGAAAGGTAATCTTGATCTTAAAAACACAAGAAACAATTTAGCCAACAACTTGCATAAACTTGGAAGTGTAATCTTTTTTTTTTTTTTTTTGACGGGAAGAGTGGACAGTGAGAGAGAGACAGAGAGAAAGGTCTTCCTTTGCCGTTGGTTCACCCCTCAATGGCTGCTGTGGCCAGCGCATGGCGCTGATCCAAAGCCAGGAGCCAGGTGCTTCTCCTGGTCTCCCATGGGGTACAGGGCTCAAGCACTTGGGCCATCCTCCATTGCACTCCTGGGCCACAGCAGAGAACTGGACTGGAAGAGGAGCAACTGGGACAGAATCTGGCGCCCCAATCAGGGCTAGAACCCGGGGTGCCGGCGCTGCAGGTGGAGGATTAGCCTAGTGAGTTGCGGCGCCAGCCAGTGTAATCTTCTCTAGAGTCTCTAGATCAAAATTCAGCCCACATGGTACCTTGTCTTCAGCTGAGTCTTGTTGCACCCAGATTTCTGACCCACAGTGTTATGAGATTTAAAAAAATGAGTGTTCATACTCTAAATCATATAATCTGTTATTCCAATAGAAAATGAATTCAGCAAGCATCCCATTTGATACAGGAAACTGCTGATTATTTGGTACTAATTATGATGGACTACCAATCTAGAAGTCTCATAAATTTTATTGTTGTTGTTTTTATTATTGTTAGAGCAGATTTCATGTAGTTCATAGATAAAATTCTAAGAACATAAAAAAAGAACGCAGTGACATCCTGCATCTTCTTAATCTGTGACCATCCCTCTGCATCTTGGCATTTTCCTTCATGCTGCTTGAGGTCAACTCCTTCCCAGATAAAGAAAATACAAAATAAAAGGACACACTTATGTTATTCAGTTTTATACCCATTATCTTCAGTAAAACGTTGAAAGACAAAATTTGGAGCTGTTGGGTAGTGTGATGTTTCTGGATTATTTTAAGATTTTTAATTAGTTGCTTCCCATTCTGCTTTCCCATAAATAACAAATGTGTGTTAGGCTGCAACATTGCAATCACAAAATCTAGGAATTGTGAGAGCTCATTAGCTTACATCTGAAAGTGTTTTCTTGATAGATTGTCCTCAAATAAGGCTTTGCATGTCTTGGCTTCCCCGTTTTCTGTAAAAACTTAAGTGTCCCATCTCTTTTGTGTCAGTCAGTGGTCAGTAGCCAAATCCAGCACACCACCTATCTTTATAGTTTTATTGCATCACAGCCTCACCAATTAGTTTCTATGTTGTGTATGACTGTCCTCTTGCTGCCGTGGCAGTATTGAGTAGTTGGCAGAGGGTCTCTATAGATCCCAAAGCCTAAACTTTTTGTTTTCTGGTCCTTGTTAACCTTGACCTGAGCCACTCTACTTAGCTTCTATAATCCTCAGTTTGCTCATGTGTAGCATAGGCTAATGCTTGGATTACTGAGTTTTTGTAAAGATTAAATTAAGCAGTGATTAATAGAGCAGTGAACATAAACCAAAACATATTAAGTCTCTCTGTTAGGCCACTGACCCCACTTCTATTTAAATATATTGCTTTCCCTCCATATTTCTCCAGCTTCACTCAAATCCTGTTTTCTATCCATCATCTCTACCAGCTCTACTTGTAAGCAACAGGCGTATTTCTCTCCCATAAAAGAAATACTTATGATCCATCTTTACAATCGTATCTTTTACAGTTGTATCTACTTTTTTGATATATAACTATACGTTCTGAACATATTTTCACAAGAAAATGAAAATATATTTCATTATCAATAATTTCAGATAGAAGGTATCTTCTGACACTAGCCAACTATCTTATGAGACTGCAAATAACATGACAAGTAGTTGATAAAATTAGACCTGTGCCTCTAAACTTCCTTCTTACAATACTCCTTTATTCCCTTTGGAAACCTGGGCCTTCTCGTCTTTCATCCCCTGCCTCTCTATGATTCTTCAACAAATTCTGCTGGTTCTCTATCCCAAGTGTATTTCAAACTTCTGTGTTTATTTCCATCTCCATGACCAAACACATGAACACTCTCCGCACGGTCTGTTCCCTCTCGCCCTTTGGTCTCAGCTTATGTATCACTTCTCAGAGAAGACTTCTGACCACAAATCCAACACAATCTTTTAAAAAAACTTCTTGTAGCATCCTATTATTTTCCTTCAAGAATGTATAATGTTATTTAGATTTGTTTATTCATTGACAATTAGTTTCTCCCCGGTGAATAACCTCTGTGTGAGCAAGAACATGTCTCTCTTGTTCACTTCTCTATATATTCCCTGGCTCATAATTGACACTCAATAAACATTCATCTTGGGAGTGAATTAAAGACCAGACTTATTTAAATCAAGAATAAAATGTGATTACATGCTGTTTTATCACCTTAAAATAAAAATTCACTCAAGGTGGTAGAACTTGCAAATCAGTCAAGTAGAAAAGTATCATGTTGGAAAAAGTAGTGATATAACGCACAAGTCTCAGGTTCACAATTACCATAATTAAATTATTCAGTTAACTGAATCGACTCAATCAAAAGAAGGGGCCTATGTATTGATGGAGCCTTGACTTATGGAATATTAATATGAGACTGATAACAGTAACAACAATTAATATTTTCTGCACCTGCTAAATGCCACATACAGTATATACCAAATGTTTTACATAAATTTGCTTCCTTTAATTCTCACAATACCTTTAAATATTATATTTCCATTTTGATATGAGAAGCTTAAGCTTAGAAAGAGTTAAATAAATAAATTGGGAGGAGCTGGAATCATGGTACAGCTGGAAAATCTTCAGCCTACGATGCCGGCATCCTCCACAAGAACCTGTTGAAGGCCTCGCTGCTCCACTTCCAATCCAGCTTCCCACTAATCTGCCTGAGCAAGCAATGGAGGATTGCCCAAGTGCTTGGGCCCTTGCCACCCATATGGGAGATCCAGATGGAGTTCCAGGCACCTGGCTTTGGCCAGCACAGCCTTGGCTATTGAAGCCTTTTGGGGAGTGAACCAGCAGATAGAAGATCTGTTTCTCTCTGTATAACTCTGCATTCTAATTAAAATAAAATAAAATAAATAGATAATTGGGAAAAGATCAGGGGACCCAACCTCCTGATTCAAGACCACTTCCTGATGTGATTCGTTTCAAAGACTTACGACACTGATGTGTTGGAATGGATCAGTCCCCCTCAACTGTCTCCTAAAGAAGAGACGCTATTTGGGAAACTTCTGTGTGCAAAGTGGGCTGTGGAGACGACGAATGTGCATCCAAGTCACACAGGAGCTTTTACGCAGGTGCGAGAAACTTCTGTCAAAGCGACCACAAGACTGTTTGATAGGAGACAGGTGACTGTCACTCCTTTTACTGCTAGAAACCAAAGCCTTGTGTGGAATCTTGAGTTCACGGGGTAGAGGTGGGCAGTGTGTCTGTTCTTTCCCTGTCCCCTTCCCCTCATTGCTGAACTGCAGGATACTAAGCTCCTTGGGCTTTGGAGACCCCATCACTGGGGTGTGTTTATTTGAAGGTTCATTTTTGCTGTATGGGGTACTTCCTTTCCTACTTTCTAGTCACTTTGTAATACATGTGCTGACTTTCCCCATGCTTTCTCCTTTGCCTTGGAAAATATAATGAATAAATCAAGATTTATTGGTACTGAACAAAAGATATCAGACATAAGAAGCAGGAAATACAACTCATATTAAAAAGAAAAAAATCAGTAATTAAAAACAGATTCAGTAACTATGCAGATTTTAGATGTCTAATACAAGGACATTAAAACAATATTTTAAATACATTTTGATGGACAAAAAGATAGAAGGGAGTTGGCATTGTGATGTAGCTAGTATGGCTGGCATCTTTGATGCTGGCATCCCATATGTGTACAACTTCAGGTCCCTGCTGGCCACTTGTTCTCCAGCTTCCTGCTAGTGGCCTAGGAAAAGCAGCAGAAGATAGCTCAAGTGTTTGTGTCCCTGCGACACATGTGAGAGACCTGAATGAAACTCCTGGCTCCTGGCTTTGGCCTGGCCCAATCCTGGCCATAGCAGCCATTCAGGGAGTGAACCAGTGGATAGAAGACCTCTCTCTCTCTCTCTCTCTCCCCCCCCCCCATTCTGCCTTTCAAATAAATCTTTAAACAAATTCAAAAACAAGGGCTTCATCCTATTTTATGTCTGAATAATATTCCTTTGTGCATATGTACCACATTTTATTTATCCATCTGTCAGTGGATGCACACTTAGGTTGTTTCCATTCTTAGCTTTTGCAATAAACATAGGGGGACAGTTGTCTCGTTGATAAACTGATTTCATTTCCTGATTGCTGGATTATGCATTAGTTCTACTTTTTTTGGGGGGGGGGGGACTGCCTCCGTGTTTTCCACAGTTGCCTTGTTAATTTACACTCCAACCAGCAGTGTGCAAGCGTTCCCTTTTCTCTGCATCTTCACAGTATTCGTTATCTTTTGTCCTTTTGATGAGAGCCATTCTAACTGGGGCGAGACAGTAATCCACTGTGGTTTTGATTTGCATTTCCCTAATGGATAGTGATGCTGAGTGTCCTTTCACATACCTGCTGGCCATTTGTGTGTCTTCCTTTGGGAAATGTCTGTGTAAATCTGCTAACCATGTTAAAATTATTTACTTATTGCTATTGAGATGTTTAAGATGTACCCTGGTTATTAACTCTTTGCCAGATGTAAGAATTGTAAATATTTTCTCAAATTCTGCAGGCTGTCTCTTTGTAGATTGCTTCCTTTGCACTGTTAGGCACTTTACTTTGACAATATCCCATTTGTCTGTTTTTGCTTTTGTTTCCTTGCCTTTGGGGTCTGGTGCTAGAAATCCTTCCCCGTGCCAATGTCTCGAAGCATCTTCCCTATGTTTTCTTCTATTAGTTTCAACATTCCAGGTCTTACACTTAGGTTTTTAATCCATTTTGAGTTGCAATCAAGTATTTTAAAGTTATGGAAATTAACTAAAGGCAAAAAACACATTGAAAAGCATTCATTCAAGGAAAATCGTTGAATTTCATAAGGAGAGTGGAGATCCGTGGCGTTTTAACTCAGAGCTATTCCCACCCACACACCGCAGCAGCACCAGGGTCCAGCTGTGAAGAGCTGGAAGGCGCCGAAGGGGATTGACCCGTTTGAAGCTTGTGAGAAGCCTCACTCTCCGAGCACTGTCGATATTTTGACACTGTTTGCTTGACTTGCAGATCACTGTCTCCTCCGTGTCTTTACATTGTCTTCCCCACGGGCATGTCTCTTACAGATTTCCTTTTCTTAGAAGAGGAGCAATCGTGTCAGATTAGGGCCAGCTAGAATGACTGCGTTTCTGTTTAGTTACCTCTTCAGAGGCTGTTTCCAATGCAGTCACAGTAGGAGTATTAGGAGGGGTTAGCATGTCACTGCAGGACTTTTATTTGGAGGGGATGCAGAGGTAGAATTTAGCCTATAGCCAAGACCCTGGTCAAAAGCCTGAAAGGAAACTTTGGAGAACAGAAATTATGACCGTAGGGAGCTTTAAGCTCTGACATGTTCCTGGTGATCTAGAAGGCTGCACATACTACACAGGGCCAGGAAAACCAGAGTGGGCCCCAGTCATTCATATTTAGTAACCTTTCAGCCCTGTGCAGTAAGATGTGAATGCTAAGGCAGAATGGAAGATGTGCCTTCACACAGATCACCGTGGCAAAAGGCAGATGACGTAGTGCATCAAGACACTAAGCAGTATTTAAAAAAAAAAGATTTACTTATTTCTATGAAAGGCAGAGTTACAGAGAAGCAGAGGCTGAGAGAGAGAGAGAGCGAGCGAGCGAGCGAGCGAGCAAGCTGCCATTCGCTTGTTCACTCCCCAGGTGATCACAATGGCCAGAGCTGTGGGAGCTGAGCCGATCTGAAGCCAGGAGCCAGGAGTTTTTTCCGGGTCTCCCATGTGGGTGCAGGGGCCCAAGCACTTGGGCCATCTTCTACTGCTTTCCCAGGCCACAGCAGAGGCTGGATTGGGAGTGAAGCAGCCAGGACTCGAACCGGCACCCATACAGGATGCTGGCACTGCATGCGGCAGTTTTATCTGCTGTGCCAGATAAAACCCCCCTTTTTAAAAAATCAGTGTCTGATCACTAAACTATGCTGACCAAGGACTGGTCCCTAAGAAGATAATCTTGAGGATAAAGACAAGAATTTTTAAAAAGTGATCAGAGAACTCAGATGCTGCACATTTCAGTAAATACAGAATATACAGAACTTGTCCAGGAACGTCATGAAACAAATAGCAAACATAAGGATTTTTGTAAAGCTAGCTTGATCAAGTGATTCTGCAATGCACACATATTTCAAAACATCATATTTACATGATAAATAGACACAGTTTTATTTGTCAGATTTAAACCAAAACCAATGCCTGGCTTTGAGTCCCAGCTCCCCCTCTGATTCCAGTTTCCTGTTAGTGCACACGCTGTGGGGCAGAGGTGGTAGCTCAAATGCTTGGGTCCCAACCACCCACATGGAAGACCCAGGTTGGGTTCTGGGTTTCTGGCTTTGGCCTGGCCCAGCCCTGGCTGCTGTGGGCATTTAGGGAGTAAATCAGCAGCCAGAAGGTATATGTCTGTCTCTCTGTCTTGTTCTGTCTCACTGTCTTTCAAAGAAATTTAAAATAAATAAAATTTTTAAAATAAAAGATGCTATGTTAATTGGTCAAAGAAAAGTATAGAAACTATTTCTCATTAAGTAGAAATGATTGTAAATGGAAACAAATTTAAAAAGCACCAAATAGTGTTTATTGTAGCATAATTCACAATAGCTAAGATATGGAATTAACCCAGATGTCCATCAACTGTTGACTGGACAAAGAAACTATGGTATACATACACTACGGAGTACTAGTCAACTGTAAAAAAAAAAAAAAAAAAGGAAAAATAAATGAATCCTGTCTTTTGCAAGATGAACGCAACTGGAAACCATTATACTTAGTGAAATAAGCCCATCCCAAAAACACAGATATTGTATGCTTTCCCTGATCCAATGTAACAGAGCACCTGAAATGTAATGTACTGGAGGGAAACAGACGTTTTTGAGATTCAGTGATTGTTTATAGCCCTCGTCTCTCCTGTTGAGGAACAGTGTTTTATATTTTTCTCTTCATACTATTTGTTGAACTCTTTTACTTAGAGTAGGGTTAACTACATACAATCACTAAGTATATTGAAAGCAGGCTTTTATAAAAATTGGGGGGGGGGGCAGCACCATGGCGCAGTAAGTTAATCCTCTGCCTGCAGTGCTGGTATCCCCTATGGGTGCTGGTTCTAGCCTTGGCTGCCCCTCTTCCAATCCAGCTCTCTGCTGTTGTCTGGGAAAGCAGTGGAGGATGGCCCAAGTCCTTGGGCCCCTGCACCCACATGGGAGACCAGGAGGAAGCTCCTAGCTCCTGGCTTCAGATTGGCGCAGCTCCGGCTGTTGCGGCCATCTGGCGAGTGAAGCAATGGAAGGAAGACCTCTCTCTGTCTCTACCTCTCACTGTCTGTAACTCTACCTCTCAAATAAGTAAATAAAATCTTTTTAAAAAATTGAGTGGAATGTGAGAGGGAGGAGGAGGAAGGGTTGGAGAGTGAGTGGGAGGGAGGGTAAACAGAGCATTGTCACTATGTTCCTAATCTGTATATATGAAATATATGAAACTTGTATAATTTAAATAAATTTTTAAAAAGAACCAAATAGAATTTTTAGAACTGAAAAGTACAATACAAAATCACCATATGAATTCAACAGTAGTTTTAGCTGAGAGAAGAAAGAATCAAGAAACTTGAAGATAGTTCAGTGGTGATTATGAGTATGAGGAACAAAAAGAATAAAGAATGAGGGAAGGGGCCAGCGCTGTGGTACAGTAGGTTAATCCTCTGCCTGTGGCACCGGCATCCCATATGGGCACTGGTTCGATTCCTGGCTGTTCCTCTTCTGATCCAGCTCTCTGCTATGGCTTGGGAAAGCAGCAGAAGATGGTCCAAGTGCTTAGGCCTCTGAACCCACGTGGGAGACATGGAAGAAGCTCCTGGTTCCTGGCTTCAGATCGGATCAGCTCCCCCAGCTCTGGGCCTTGCAGCCTCTGGTTAGTGAACCAGCAGATGGAAGACCTCTCTCTCTGTACCTCTCTCTGTAGCTCTGCTTTTCAAATAAATAAAATAAATATTTTTTAAAAAGTTCTAAAAGAAACACCAGTGACTGTGGTGAGACAAACTTCAAAATATGACACAAAAATATGAGCTATAAAAGAAAATATTCATACTTATATGTTTGCTTTTATCAAAATTTAAAAGTATACACTCTTCAAAAAGTCACTTAAAGGAGAAATTATCTCAAACATATATCCAAAAAAGGACTTATATCTAGAACATAAAAGATATTTAAAATTTAACTATAAGACAGACAACCAATTTTTTAAATAAACAAAAATATAAACAAACGTTTCATCAAAGAAACTTACAGAGAGCAAAGCAGAGCATGAAATATGCTCACCATCATTTGTCTTTAAGATAATACAATTAAAATGAAAATGAGACACACCAATATAACTCCACTAGGGTGGTTAAAATTTAAAAGACCAAACCAAGTGCTGACAAGGATCTGGAGCAACTGGAGCTCCCATACATTGTTGTTAGGAATGTAAAAAGCAATCTCTGTAGAAAACCCTATGACTCGGTAGGACTACTTGTGGATATTTACCCAAGAAAAAGTATCCGTCCACCTAAAGACTAGCACATGCCTATTTCTAGCATCTTCATTTGTAAAACCCAAAAATCATACACAGCTCAGATGTTAATCAACAGGTTAATGGTTAAAGAAGTCATGGCCATTTAGCAAATAAGCAGTATTCTGAACCCCTGAGCTATGTGATAGTGGTGTGGTGTGAAGTAGAAAAGAAATCTTGCCATGAAATTCATTAGTGTCCAGAGACTGACAAAGATCCAATATAGAAGACTTACTAGAAGAAGTAAACAATATACACAGATTAACATCACCTTGCATGAATGTACTGAACCCAGAAAAACACTTAGACCAGACAAGTAGCGCACGAGACTGGCTGTCTGGGGAAACAGAGACGGTATTTATCCACACTGTGTGACTTCAGATACACGAAGTCCCATAAATATAACCTGCCTCAACTCAAATTTAAAGTTTCTTTCAGAGCCGGCATCGTGGCTCACTTGGTTAATCCTTTGCCTGTGGCGACGGCATCCCATGTGGGTGCCGGGTTCTATTCCCAGTTGCTCCCCTTCCAGTCCAGCTCTCTGCTGTGGCCCAGGAGGGCAGTGGAGGATGGCCCAAGTGCTTGCATCCGCATGGGAGACCAGAAGGAATCTCCTGGCTCCTGGCTTTGGATTGGCGCAGCCATTTGGGGAGTGAACCAATGGAAGGAAGACCTTTATCTCTGTCTCTACCTCTCACTGTCTGTATCATTACTGTCAAATAAATAAAAAAGAAAAAAAAGAAAGTTTCTTTCAGGAAAGCTGCTGTGTAAATACAGTGCCTGAGAACTTGAATCTCTTTGGCATTTCTTTTCTTTTCTTTTTTTTTTTTTTTTAGAATTGTTTATTTATTCAAAAGTCAGAGTTACAGAGAGAAAGAGATCTTCCATCCATCAGTTCACTCCCCAAATGGCTGCAATGGCTAGAACTGGGCCAGAACAAAGCCAGGAGCCAGGAGCTTCTTCCCCATCTCCCACATGGGTGCAGGGGCCCAAGCATTTGGGTCATCCTCCACTGCTTTCCCAGGCACATTAGCAAGGAGCTTGGTCAGAAGTGGAGCAGTCGCGGCCGGCTTGGGTCGCCAGTTCTGTCCCGGTTGCTCCTCTTCCAGTCTAGCTCTCTGCTGTGGCCTGGGAAGGCAGTGGAGGATGGCCCAGGTCCTTGGGCCCTGTACCCGCATGGGAGACCAGGAGGAAGCACCTGGCTCCTGGCTTCAGATCGGCGCAGCACACCGGCTGCAATGCACCGACCGTAGTGGTCACTTGGGGGGTGAACCAACAGAAAAAGGAAGATCTTTCTCTGTGTGTCTCTCTCTCACTGTCTAACTCTGCCTGTCAAAAAAAAAAAAAAATTGAAGAAGTGGAGCAGTTGGGGACAGGAAGTAGTGCCCATATGGGATGTCACAATGCCAGTCCCCTTTAGCTTTTCTTACAACCTTTGTTTTATCAAATGTGCCAATGTCACCTCACAAGTCAAAAAGCAGTCAGGAATTAAGTATACTATGGGAAATTAACAAAAAAAGTTCATGGTAAACTTCCAACCTGGATGTGTTATGGAATGTGCAGTAGGGGAACTTCTAGCCCACTTCTGTGATTTGTTGTCTTAAATGGTGTGTTAGGAGTCTAGAAAATTGTACCTATAATTTGCATTTACAAGACGAATGCCAGTGAGAACTCTACATGCTTTAGATTGTTGTATTTCTTTTCCATCCTAAAGTGAGATGATTAGTGGATCTCAATCATTTAACACTTCTACAAAAGCAGCCTATTTGGGCAAAGGCAATGTGGCTTCTGCAGAACAAAACCATGTCTTACTAATTCATTATTTTCTGGATAAGGAATGAGAAAAGCTGATGAGATGCAATTAAAACTATAAAAACTACTCAATTCTAAAAATACCTTAGAAAATTTTCATGTCAAAGGTGATTAAAAATTGAACTACTTTGGAACTACTGGTGTTTTGAAATTGGCCAGGAATATATAAAGGAACACTTCTCAGGGATAATTTTTTTATTGTTTATTTATTTTGAAAGTCACATGTATAGCGGGAGGGAGACACACACACACACACACACAGAGAGAGAGAGAGAGAGAGAGAGAGAGAGAGAGAGAGAGAGAGATCTTCTATCTACTGTATCTTTCCCCAGATGGCTACAATATCCAGCACAGGGCCAGGCTGAAGCCAAGAGCCAGATGCCTCATCAGGATCTCCCACATGGGTGACAGGGTCCCAAGTACCCGGGCCATCTTCTGCTTTTTCCAAGCCATTAGCAGGGAGCTGGATGGGAAGTGGAGCAGCTGGGACACAAACGGGCACCCATGTGGGATGTTGGCACCAGAGGCAGTGACTTGACCTGCTAGGTCACAATATCAGCTAGGCCTGGGGGGAGTTTTGATTGAGGAAATGCCAAGGGCTCTTATTTGGGCTAATATTTAATATCTAGTTATTCTACAGCACAATAAATATGCATAATTAAGTGTCTAAATCTGAGTATGCATGGTACTCTATCAGGAGGAGAATCATTCAAGTCGTTGAGACACATCCAGGAACATCTCACAGGTCAGTGTGCAGGTGAGTCAGCAACCCAGCACCTTTCAGTGAAAGGTCCCTAATAGTAAGCATGGTCCAAAAAAGTTCATAAGAGTAATTCAAAGTCATTCTCTAAAGACACATTCCATGTACAATTTTGATTTTTTTAAAAGAAATAAACAAAATGTTGGTCATCAACAAAAAGAACTCAAGTGTACTCATTAGCCCCTGGAACAATGTGTGAAGTTCTGATTGCTGATCCTCAATAATGAGAAATGCAATAAGCAGAAGAAAAAATGAGCAGAGGGATGAAGAGGCAAACAGAAAACTGGACGAGATTAAAGAAGAGACATGAATGAAAGCCACCAAATGTAATAGGTAATCACATAGATTCCCTGACATTTGTCATCTACAGAAATCCTGTAAAGAAGACAGGCCAAGCCTCACTAGCCCCAGTTTACAAATAAGGACACTAGGGCTTAGAGAAACTAAATTAACAGCATAAAGTACCAGAGCTGTATCTTCTGGCACAGTTCACTCATGTGCTACTGCTCAACCACTGTGACTTGGTGCAGCAGATTATGCACACATTACTTCTACAAGGCAATACTTAAAGGAAATGTAGGTAGATGGAACAAAAAATGGTTAGACAAATCAATGACAAAACTGAACGATAAATGCTTCCTTGCAATTAGCAGGCACAATAACTGAATAAGGTAGAAAAGAAATAGAAAAAAAAAAGCAAAGTCTAATTTAACAGGACCCCTGAGTTGAGTACCAGAGAATAAATGACAAGTGCCATCAAGACAGAAGAGAGTCGAAGAAGGAAGACTGGCACCAAAAACATACTTTTGCAGTTTTACACAGAGCTGATCACCCACTGAAAAAGATGTAGCAGGCTCTTTAGGAGGCTACACACAAGTTACCACAGTGCTCAAACTCAGTCTGGAGTTTCTATTTTCAAAACTTTTTAGAGACTACAACACTCTCTGTGAAATGCTGGGAAAATTGATTCTCTGTAAATGGATGATTTCGGGGAGCATCCCAAAGTTATTTGAAATATATTGTTCCTGGAACAAATTCAGCAAAGCACATGAGCAATAAAGTTGGGTGACACCATCTGGGAATACAGGGTTCTGAGGTTGTTATTGTAGGGCTAGAAAGCTGGCTTGAAGGGCAACAGGGCCAAAGCCAGGCTTCTCTGTAAGACCTCATGCCTGGGGTTGTGGTTCACACCTTCACAGCACCTCCCTCCCACAGTGACCCAAGTGCTGGGTGGATTTTCCCACCGCGGGTGGGTGTTTTGTGATTCCCTTCGCTGGAGTGAATAATTGAAAGTGGAGAGTGATATGTTAGTGCTTCTTTGAAGGATGTAATTAGGTAATATCATGCAAGAAGGAAACTGTCATAAAGCTAATAAAATGCAAATGAGAAGGAACTGCAGCACTGCTCATCTGCATCATCTCATTTGCAGAATTTAAGATGAAACAATAGAGATAAATCATGAAGTTACATGCATTCATTAGAATTGCTGGGGAGTCCTGACCTCTGGCCATCAATCAAATGAAAGCTCTCACTACTCAGTTTGTTTTCACTGTACTTGGATGTGAAATAGGGAGGAAGAAAAGTCAGATGTGGTCTGCTGAATGATTTAGAGATAATATTTTGATCCTATCAATAGTTTTCAAACTGCTAACCCATGAGCTGTTGGGAGCACTTGAACACACGATCCTGCCGCATTTGAATTCTCTCACCCATTTGGAAGCCATCTTTATTCCAGGAGCTAAGTGTATTTCAGTCATTGATGACTAGTCTGCCATAATGTGGCCAAATGTATTTAAGAGCATTTATACTTTTGGTCACATATGTTTCTTCAGGTAGTGAGGTTTTTTTTAATGAAGTTTCAATTGTAGCCATTTCTCTGTTCCAGGACTTGAGGTTGGTGAATCAGCACTGTTCATCTTATCCATACTACTTAGGATTATACAGATTTAATTACTGCTAGTTAGGGTTCTCATTTCCAGACTGAAAGTCCAAATCTAATCTTTTTAAAGGGAGAATTTCCTTTCCTTTTTTGAAAAAAAGATTGATCGATTGATTGATTTGAAAGGCATAGTTACAGAGAGGCAGAGGAAGAGAGATAGATCTTACATCCACTGGTTCACTTCCAAAATGGCCTCAACAGCCAGCTTGGGGCCAATCTGAAGCCAGGACAGAAGCTTCTTCCAGGTCTCCCACGTGGTTGCAGGGTCACAAGCACCTGGGACATCTTCTGCTTTCCCAGGCCATAGCAGAGAGCTGGATCAGAAGTAGAGCAGCCAGGCCTCAAACCAGTGAACATATGGGATGTTGGTGCTGAAGGCAGGGGTTTAACCCACTATGCTACAGTGCCAGCCCCAATCATTTTTTTTTAATTTAGGTTATATAAATTTCATATATTTCATATATTCAGATTTAGTGGGGCTTCACCTCCCTCCCACCCAAATTTCAACCCTTCCCACACCTCCCTTTCAGATTCCCATTCTTAATTTTTGCGATGATCTGTTATCAGTTTACTTAGAGATCTTATAGTTAGCCCTACTGTAAGTAGAGGATTTCTGCTAACAGTATGAAGAGAAACAAAATAAAACAAAACTAAACAAATGATTGTTCCTAAATGGAAGAAACAAGGGCTATAAACAATAATCCATTCTTCAAATGACTATTTCACTCGAATACTTTACATTTCAGTATTCTGTTAGTTGCATTGGATCAGTGAAAACAAGCTATTTGTCTTTTTTGGGACTGGCTTATTTCACTAAGTATAATGGTTTTCAGTTGTGACCGTCTTGCTGCAAAGTAAATTATTTCTTACTGCGGATTAGTACCCAATAGTGTAGATACACCAGAGTTTCTTTATCCAGTCAACAGTTGATGGACATCTGAGTTGATTTCATATCAGCTATTGTGAATTGTGCTTCAATGAACATGGGAATACAGATATCTATTTCATGTGCTGTTCTCTTTTTATTTGGGTAAATTCCCAGAAGTGGGATGGCTAGATACTATGGCAGGTCTATATTCAGGTTTCTGAGGTGTCTCCATACTGTCTTCCACAGTGGTTGCACCAGTTTACATTCCCACCAGCAGTGGATCAGAGTACCTTTTCCCCCATATCCTTTCTAGCATTTGGTGTTTGTTGATTTCTGTATGCTAACCATTCTAGTTGGAGTGATGTGAAACCATGTTGTGGTTTTGATTTGCATAACTAATGGCTAGTGAACCTGAGCATTTTCAGAAATGTCCATTAGCATTTGAATTTCCTCTCTTGAGAAATGGCTGTCTAAGTTCTTTACCCATTTATTTACTAGATTGTTTTGCTGTTACTGAGTTTCTTAAGCTTTCTATATATTCTGGATGTTACCCTTTATCAGTTGAGCAGTTTGCAAATATTTTCTCCCATTCTGTCAGTCGCCTCTTCCCTTTGCTGAATGTTTTTTGCAGTGTAGAGTCTTCTCAGTTTGATGTAATCCCAATTGTTGATTTTGGCTTTGATTGCCTGTGATTCTGGGGTCTTTTTCAAGAAGTCTTTGCCCATGCCAAAGTCTTGTAGAGTTTCCCCCATGTTCTCAAATAATTTGATGGTATTGGGACATAGAGTTAGGTCCTTGATCCATTTTGAGTGGCTTTTTTGTGTAAGGTGTAAGGTAGGGGTCTTGTTTCATGCTTCTGCATGAAGAGATCTAGTTTTTCCAGCACCATTTGTTAAAGAGACTATTTCTGCTCCATATATTAATTTTAGCTCCTTTATCAAATACAAGTTGGCTGTAGGAGCATGGATTGATTTCTGGAGTTTCTATTCTGTTCCATCGGTCTATAAGTCTTGTTTTTGTGCCAGTGCCAGGTTGTTTTGATTGAAATTGCCCTATAGTGTGTCTTGAAATCAGGTATTATGATTCCTCAAGCTTTGTTTTTGTTGTATAAAATTGCTTTAGCTATTCAGTGTATCTTATGTTTCCATATGAATTTCAGTGTTATTTTCTCTAGATCTACAAAGAATATCGTTGGTGTTTTGATTGGGATCACATTGAATCTGTAAATTGCTTTCAGTAGTATGGACATTTTGATGATGTTGATTCTTCCATCCATTAACACAGAATATTTTTTCATTTTTTAATGTCTTCTATTTATTTCTTTAAGGTCTTGTATTTTTCATCATAGAGATCTTTGCCATCTTTGGTTAAATTTATTCAAAGGTATTTGATTCTTTTTGTAGCTATTGTGAATGGTACTGCTCTTACAAGTTCTTTCTCAGCCATGGCATTGTTAGTGTATAAAAGGGCTATTGATTTTTCTGTGTTGATTTTATATCCTGCCACTTTACCAAACTCTTTTATGAGTTCCAGTAGTCTCTCAGTGGAGTTTTTTGGATCTGCTATATAGGATCATGTCATCTGAAAATAAGGATAATTTGAGTTCCTCTTTGCTAATTTGTACATTTTTTATTTCTTTTTATTGCTTAATGGCTCTAGTTAAAAATTCTAGCAATATATCAAATGGTGAAAGTGGGCATCTTTGTCTGGTTCTGGATCTTAGGGAGAATGCTGCCAGTTTTTGTCCATTTAATAGGATGCTTACCATGAATTTGTCATATATTGCCTTAATTATATTGAGAAATGTTCCTTGTATCCCCATTTTCCTTAAGGTTTTCATCATGAAGTGATGTTGTATTTTATCAAATGCTTTCTCTTCAGCTATTGAGATAATCATATGATTTTTGTTCTTCAGTTTGTTAATGTAGCATATTACAATGATGGATTTGCGAATGTTGAACCATCCCTACATACAAGGGATAAATCCCACTTGGTCTGGGTGGTTGATCTTTCTGATTTGTTGTTGGATTCAATTAGCTAATATTTAATTGAGGATTTTTACATCTATGTTCATCAAGGATATTGATCTATAGTTCTCTTTCTCTGCTACATCTTTTCCAGGTTTAGGTATTAAAGTGATGTAGAATTTGTAGAAGGAGTTTGGGAGGATTCCCTCCTTTTCAGTTATTTTGAATAGCTTGAGAGGAATTGAAATTAGTTCTTTTTGAAATGCCTGATAGAGTCCTGTAGTGAAGCCATCTGGTCCTGGGGTTTTATTTGTTGGGAGGGTCTTTATTACTGACTCAGTCTCTGTCTTGGTTATGGGTCTGTTTAAGGTTTTCTCTATCTTCATTACTTAATTTTGATAGACTGTATCTTTCTAGAATCTATCCATTTCTTCTAGGCTTCCTAGTTTCTTGGAATACAGCTCTTTATAATAATTTCTGATGATTCTTTTTATTTCTGTGGTATCTGTTGTTACATTTCCTTTTTCATCTCTGATTTTATTAATTTAGGTCTTTTCCTTCTTTTTTGGTTAGTTGTATCAATGGTGTATCACTTTTTTCAATTTAATCAAAAAAGCTTTTCATTTCACTGATTTTTTTGTAATTTTGGTTTAATTTTATTTATTCTCTAATTTTAATTATTTCTTTTCTCCTATTAGTTTAGAGTTTGGCTTATTATCTATATCCTAGGTCCTTAAGATGCATTGATAGATCATTTATTTGATAACTTTCTAGTTTCTTCATGTAGGCACTGATTGCTATGAATTTCCCTCTTAACATTGCTTTTGCTGTATCCTGTAGTTTTTTTATTTAAATTTTTTATTTATATAAGTCAAACAAATTTCATGTATCTCTTACATACAATTTTAAGTACATAATGACATGTCCCACCCCATCCTGCTTCCCTCCCTCACCCCCTTTCTTCCTGTTTCCTGTATTATTTTTCTTTTAATTTTTGCAATAATAATTGTTTTCTTTGAGAACAAGTTTCATCATTAATCAAAGAAGCACCTAAGGAAACAGTCAGTGGAGTTGGGTACTTATGCTTATCTAAAACTTATAAGATGTAAGAATATCCTTCACTTAATGCACTAAAATGAAGAAAATCTTTGAGAACAAGTTTTACTGTTAACTTTCATAATACAACTCTTCAAGGTCCTGCATGGAAAATTAGTGTACAGTGACTCCTGTTGTTAATTTAACAATTAACACTCTTGTGTATGGCATCAGTGATCACCTGAGGCTCTTGACATGAACTGCCTAGATTATAGAAGCCTGTTGAATCCACAAACTCCTTACATATTTAGAAAAGGCTGTAAGCAAAGTGGAAGTTCTCTCCTCCCTTCAGATAAAAGTACTTCGTTCTTTGATGACCACTTCTTTCCACTGGGGTCTCACCCACAGAGATCCTTCATATAGTCTACTTTTTTGCACAGTGTCTTGGCTTTCCATACCTGAAATGCTCTCATGGCCTTTTCAGATGGAACAGAATGCCTTGAGGGCTGATTCTGAGGTCATAGTGCTACTTTTAGTGATTATGTTTCTATGAGTCTCCTGTATGGACTGCTTCCCATGTTGAATCGTTCATGCCTGTTTAATTCTTATATTATTACCAAACACTTAATCCTCTTTGTATGATTATTTTAACATTTAATCCTTTCTATATGGTCATTTTAATGCTTATTCCTATTCCTATGATCACTTTAACATTTAAAATCTTTTTTTACCATTCCACTTATGGGGGTTTGATGTCCCAATCCAATAGGTTTTTTTTTTTTTTAAACAGGCAGAGTGGACAGTGAGAGAGAGAGACAGAGAGAAAGGTCTTCCTTTGCTGTTGGTTCACCCTCCAATGGCCACGGCCGGCGTGCTGTGGCCGGCGCACCGTGCTCATCCTATGGCAGGAGCCAGGTGCCAGGTGCTTTTCCTGGTCTCCCATGGGGTTCAGGGCCCAAGCACTTGGGCCATCCTCCACTGCACTCCTGGGCCACAGCAGAGAGCTGGCCTGGAAGAGGGGCAACCGGGACTAGAACCTGGTGTGCTGGCGCCACAAGGCGGAGGATTAGCCTGTTGAGCCACGGCACCGGCCAATCCAATAGGTTTTGATATGATGTATTGTCATCTTAATTTGTTACCAGAAATATTTTTATCTCTTCTATGACCTACTGTTCATTCAGGAGCATATTCTTCAGTCTCCATGTGTTTATATATGTTCTAGAGATTCTTGAGTTGTTGATTTTAAGCTTTATTCCATTGTGATCCAAGAAGATGCATGGAATGATTTTTTTTTAATTTGCTGACACTTGCTTTGTGGCCTAGCATATGGTCTATCCTAGTGAACATTCCATGCACTGATGAGATGAATGTCTATTCTGCCCCTGTGGGTAAAATGTTCTGTAAATATGTTAGGTCTATTTGGTCTATAGTGTCAATTAATTCTGTTGTTTCTTGTTCATTTTCTGTCTGGTTGATCTTTCCATTGCTGAAAGTAGGGTATGAAGTCCCCCGTTACTATTGTGTTGGAGTCTATATGTTTCCCTTTATGTCTATTAACATTTTTTAAGTAGCCAGGTGCCCTGTAATTGGGTGTATATACATTTATTATAGTCAATCTTCCAGTTGAATTGATCTCTTGATTGTTACATAGTGCTCTTCTTCATCTCTTTTGATAGTTATGTTAAAATCTATTTTGTCTGATATTAGGATGACAACACCGGCTTTTTTGGCTTCTGTTAGCATGGACTATCTTTTTCCATTCTTTCATTTTTGATCTGCATGTATCTTTGTTGGTGACATGTGTTTCTTGTAAGCAGAAAATAGATGGATCTTGTTTTTCAATCCATTTAGCCAGTCTGTATCTTTTAACTGAAGAGTTGAGGCCATTTATATTCAAGGTGACTATTGATAAGTAACAACTTGGTTCTGCCATTTTTCCATAAATATCCCTATTGTTTTCTTTGGATTTCTTTTGGACTTCTAATGGGGAATTTTCTCCCTTCTCATTTTTTCATCATGATGGCTATCTTTCTGTATTTCTGTGTGTAGCACATCCTTAAGCATCTTTTGCAAGGCTGGACAAGAATCAACAAATTCTTTAAATTTCTGTTTATTATGGAAAATTTTTATTTCTCTTTCATTCATAAATGCAAGCTTTGTTGGGTACAATATTCTGGGTTGACAGTTTTTTTTCTTTCAAGACTTGGACTGTATCTCGGCATTTTCTTCTAGCCTGTAAGGTTTCTGATGAGAAGTCAGTGGTGAGTCTAACTGGCAATCCTCTGAAAGTAATCTGGCATTTCTCTCGTGCTCATTTTAGAAATGTTTCTTTATATTTTACTGTGGAAAGTTTGACTACAATGTGTTGTGGTGAAGGTCTTTCTGGTCATGTCTGTTAGAGTGCTTCTTTTACTTGAAAATCCCTTTCTCCAAATTGGGGAAGTTTTCTATAATTATTTCACTTAATAGGCTTTCTATTCCCTTCTTTTTTTCCATCCTTCAGGAACTCCTAAGACCTGTATGTTGGGTCATTAGATAGTATCCCATAGATCTCTAAGTCTGTTTTTAATTTTTCTTTCTTCTTCCTCCTCCCCCTCTTCTTCTCCTTTTTCTCCTCCTCCTCCTATTCCTCCTTCTCCTCCTCCTCTTTCTCCTTGTTCTTCTTCTTCTCTTTCTCCTCCTTTTCCTTCTCCTTCTTTCTTCTTCTTTTTTTGGGTCTGATTCTAAGATTTCCATAGACTTGCCTTCTACTTTGGATAGTCTTCCTTCTGCCTCATCAAGTCTGCTCTTAAGACTTTCCACCACATTTTTTATTTGATACATTGAATTCTTCATTTCTAAAATTTCATTTTGATTTCTCTTCATATTCTTAATTTTCTAGGAAAAATTTTCATTCATGTCATGTATGATTTTCTTTAGTTAGTGGATTTGCTTCTGATTTTTCTAGTAGTCCTATGATTAATTTTCTGAATTCCATTTCTGGCATTTCTTTGATCTCTTAGTCTTTTCATTCTAATATTGAAATGTTGTGTTCCTCTGTGTGGGGAGGGTGAGGGTCATGATGACTTCCTTATTCTTGTTTCTTAAATTTTGGCTCTTATTTTTTGGCATTTGTGGAGTTGATTTTCAATTTTTTTCTTCTATTGGTTTTTATCTTTGGGGTTATGCTTCTGTGGCTTCATGGAATGTCTGCCCTTTCACTGAATACACACTGAAGGTGTGTGGTGGGTGTGGCCAGGGGCCTCTGGTCAATCCTCTAGGGTGGGGCAAGGCTCCAGGGTAACACCCAAGTTGGGCATAGTAGAGCTCCAATCCCAGCTATGCCCTATACCTTTTCTTGTAGCCACAGAGGCACCAAGGTCTCAGCACATAAGGTCCCCACAAATGCTGAGACGAGAGGGCGCTGTTGGCATGGGTGCCCCTCTATCTCTCCTAGGTGCCCCGCTGCCTTCCTGCTGAGCTCTAAGGCAGTGGGCTACAGCTTGTTCCCTTGGCTCATTGCTATGGATCACAGGTTCACACTAGAGTCACTAGCTTAATGTCTGCCCATCCCATCTGCCAGTGCTATGTTCAGGTATCCCATCCCACGAGCTGTCATATGCCTACCCGCAGGCTTCCCTAGTCAAAGTCCCATTCTAAAATGGTGCCTGCCCTCTCTCAGCTGGATCGTGGATTCACACAAGTTCAAGCCATTTCCCCTCCTCCATTGGGGGTTCCTGGGCGGTTTCTTTTCCACTTCTCTGCCGAGCGTGTACTTCTTACACTATTCCCTGTGCTGCTGCTTCCTAGCCCTGAGAAGTGTGCCACTCCCTAATCCTGCATTTTTCCTCCACTGGCCACAATCATTTTTTAGAAATATTTTATTTATTTATTTGAAAGTCAGAGTTACAAAGGGAGAAAGAGAAAGACAAAGAGAGAAAAAAAAGATCTTCCATCCACTGATCATCCCCAATTGGCTATAGTGGCAGGTCTGGGCTAGGCCAAAGACAGGAGCCAGGAGCTTCTTCCAGGTCTCCCATATGGGTGCAGTGGCCCAAGCAGTTGGGCCATCTCCTGCTGCTTTTCCCAGGCCATTGGCAGGGAGCTGGATAAGAAGTAAAGCAGCAAGAACTTGAACCTGTGCCCTTTGGGGATGTCAGCATTGCAGATCGTGGCCTGACCTGCTATAGCACAACACTGGCCCTGAAATCTAATCTTAAATTAAAAACCACTTTTAAAAATTCCAATTATCTCTAATCATTTCTGGGATTTCCTCTGGACCTTTTCAAGTTATGGCAAACTTACTTTTGAGGTGCAGCACTGAGAGCTGCGTAAACCCTCTCAAGCAGACACATATCAGGCTCTGGCTCTATTTCCAGTGTAGGTTGTCTTCATTTTTTATGGATTTTTAGCAGATGTAGAATATTATGTATATATTCTGGGGTCATTATTTAATAACTGTGACTATTTTTCCTGAGTAGAATCTGATAAGGGATACACTTTCAGTTTATAGGTTTATTTACATTGTTTATTTCTAAATCCATTATTTTTCCTCACACTCCTTGTTATAACCTCCCTGAAAGTTCTGCCCACTGACACACTTATCTGATTATTCTGTAATCTCTCTTTCTTGGGGTGGCTCTCCACTGCCTGGAGACCATTTGTGTATCTTAGAGACTGAGACTGTACTATATACTCTTTTGTCATCATGTATAAATCCACCAGTAGACCCTGCCCTAACATGGATTCTTGAACAATTGAATAATTAAATGACTATCCAAAATAATTGGTTCCATATTAGGAAGGTTGTTGGGTAGGGTAGTTATCAGCAGTCTCTAAGTGAATAATAGAAGGGCTCCAATGGAATGAGATGATTGCTAAAACTGCCTCTCCAGGTTCAAAACCTGAGAAGTCTGGGTACACTGAATTTTATTTCCTTTTCTTAAGAATATTTATTTTTTATTTATTTGAAAGGCAGAGTTACAGAGAGAGGAAGATAGAGAGAAAGAGAAAGAGAGAGAGAGAGAAAGAGAGAGAGAGAACTTCCATCTACTGATTCATTCCCCAAATGGCTAAAGCCAGGAACCAAGAGCTTCCTCCAGGTCTCTCATATGGGTAAAGGAGCCCAAGCACTTAGGCCATCTTCTGCTGCTTTCCCAGGCATATTAGCAGGAAGCTAGATCAGAAGTGGAGCAGCTGGATCTTGATCCGTTGCCCATATGGTATGCTAGCATCGCAGGCAGAGGCTTAACCTGCTATGCCACAATGCTGGCCCCTTTCTTCCTTTATTTATCTATTTACTTGAAAAATTCAGAAATCATGTTATATTAGTCAGCTTTTCATTACTATAATGAAATACCTGAGTCAACTATCTTTACAGAGAGAAAAGGTTTATGTAGCTCACAGTTTTGGCACTTCAAGTCCAAGATCAGATGGCACTATTAGATTTGTCTGTAGTGAGGGCAGCAGATGGCAGGGGCAGAGTGTGTACAGAAGGATCATATGGCAATCCAGGAAGCAGAAAGAATGGGTAAGTCCAAACTCGAGTTTTATAGCAATCATATTGAGAGAACTACCGTCCATGGCCATGCCCCCAGTGACCTAAGACCTCCCCCTAGACCCAACTCCTAAAGGTTCCATCACCTCCCAAAAATGCCATGCTGGGGACCAAGCTGTTGACACATGGGCCTTTGGAGGACATTCAACATCCAGACTACTTTCTAAACCATAGCACCTGTTGCAGTTGAAAGAGGTTATTTTTTTGTTTTAGTCTTAAATCATCTTCTTCTATTCAACTTACCCAATAGGGAGGGGAAATTCACCAGTTGGCCCATATTGGGACCAATTCTAAGTGGAGGTCATGTCTATAATTCTCTGACCTCATCGTCCAAAAGTGGATCATCCATCTCCCATTTTCATCCTTGGAGTTCTATGAAATTTACAAATGCATAGATAGATGGCAGTCTTAAAGAGGTATCTTCATTTGCTATGGCAAATTCCAAGTTGAATGTGTTTAGAATTTGGGATATGTATCCCTCCATGTAGCTTCACCTGTTCTTCCTCCATCACTCATCACTTGAGAGGGGTGAGAGGAGAAAAACAGAAGAAGGAAAGCATTTGAGACTGCTGTGGGTCTTAGAAGGCTAAAAGAAGTGGCTTTCATTTGATTTCTGGTCATTTCTTTAGCACCTACCTTGCTGGACCCAGAAGTAATCCCATTCTCTCCTGAGAATTCTGAACCCGAGGCCAAGTACAGGTGAAAAGATGTGATAATAAAATGAGTATCAAGGGAAAAGAGGTCTTCAGAACTGAGCAAAGTGGTCAGTTGTGGTGAGAGTGAGCTGGAGGGAGGGGGGGAGGGAGACGACCCGGGAAACAGCATAAACCATGGTCACATTCTGCTGGAATTCGTCTGTCACTCTCTTAGAGATTCTCAAGCCGGAGGTTTTGGTCATATCTGGTTTTAAAGATTGTTAGTTACTTGCTGCCCTGAAACTAGAAACATCTTGTTTCTTTCTCCATATTTCCACCAACTTCTGTGATGTAACAGAAACTAGAAAATTCACTGTGACTACCAGGCTTGTTCCAGCTGTTTGCCTGATATTTGCTCAGGACAAGGAAAACCATCATTACTAAGACAGACATGAACGTGTTAGCCTCCATAACAGAGAGGTTCCCCAAAGATTAGTAGGGTCACTCTGGAGTAGCTTTGCAATGGGATTAGGTGTTCCATAGAAAACAATTCAAGGAGGTTGAGGCAAAAGGAGCATCATACAAGTTATTTTGGAATTATAATATTTGGCAACAAGGATCAATAGCAAGGGCAGCATCAATCCAACATGAATCAGGCAGTTGTTGGGCAGATGTCCTTGCAGAATTGTTTTCTGTACCAGGTTGTGGTGGCCTTTGTGCAAAGCTGAGGTCCAGGCAGAGTCTTTTGTGGCAGTTCTTGTTACCAGGACTCAGCACGAAATCTCCTTTCATAATCTGGCAGCCTTATTTATTTTACTGTATTATTTTGTTATGGCTTGGCACAAGTGATTCCATTTTGATTTTGGTGGCTTTCTTGCAGGAAACATTACTCCATGATAGCAAGATTTTGCAGCATGCACTGTTAAAAATGCGTATTGACATTGGGAACAAACACATGTAAATCCAACAAATCAGGACACGGCAGTGCCCTTTTTAAGTGCTCGTCACATTTATCTCCAGAATTCAGTGACTGTCCTTCCAGAATTCAGTAATTAATCTGTAAAGATAACTGAAATGATACTTACAAGCCCCGTAGATTAACTGTGGAAGAGTTACTCATTTTTGTTGATAATATAGATAATAATAGTAAATATTTCTGAAACAGGTTTTGTACTGAGTGTTTTCTATACGTGTTTTCATTTAACCCCAACAATAGTAGTATGAAGCACATATTATTAGTCTCTCCAATATGTAGATAAAAACACTGAGGATCAAAGAGTTTAAAAGAACTCTCAATGATCACACAACTAGCAAGTGCAAGAACCAGTGGTGAGACTTACTCTGTCTTCTAGGCCCAAGGCCTTGGTTCACTTGTGTCAAATGAAAAAAGGAAGAAAAAGAACTGATGAGAAATACAAAACAAATATGATAGGAGCAGGAATTTTGAATCGGGTTATGTAAAATGTCAGAAGCTGTTGATTTGGAAGAAGCACTGATTTCTTCTCTGGCTTTACAGAAGGCACTACCAGATCTAGAATTTTCCTGATCTGGGTTTTCTAAAAAATATCCCCTAAGTTTGTGATCCATATGTTTATGGAAGAATAAGAAATATACTTAGTCTTTATCCCTAGTTCCAGGCACAAAAATCTTAGAAGTTCAAGTGTGCCAGGAATGTTTATTGGAATGACCCTATATTGATCAGACCTCTGTTTATGCTAATGAGATGGTGGGGGTGGAGTGTCCCTAGATACACTTGGAGAAGGACCAAGTGAGTAGAGTTGGAACTCTCAGACCCAATTGCTGACTCCAGGGTAGGGGAAATGGATCTCAAAATCAAATGCTGTGAAAACTCTGGCACATGAACAAAGTCTGATGAACTTCAAGGGACTGCGAGGGTGGTGTGCCCAGAGAACCTTCTAGTTGTTTCTGAGGTATATGCTTTATAATAGCCAACTGGTTAATGTAGGTAAAGTGTTTCCCTGAATTCTGTAGCAATTCTAGCAAATTACTGGAAGCTAAAGAGAAGCTTGTGGGAACTGCTGGTTGGTAGCCAGTGGGCCGGAAGTATAGGCGGCTTAACCTGTTGACTGGCATCTGACGGGAGGGCCCACCTGTGGGCTGAGCCCTCACATTGTGGTGCACCGTCTAGGTACACTGTCAGAACTGAATTCAGTTGTTGGACAACTAGCATCCGAGAATGGCTCAGGTGTGGGGAAAACCCCACGTATCCAGTGTTAGAAGGGGTCCGTGTGAGGATGTAGGGAGAGTGTGTTTTCCAGAATGGCGCATGTACAAAGCTGAATAATCAACAAAGGTCACAAAGTATGGGTGGTTCCAATTATGCTATGATGTAAACAAGTAGTGCTGGCTGTTTCTACCAAGAATTATGAGGGAAATTATTCTTTAAAGCCCCAATATTGTGTGAACAAGTTGCTTGAGTGATTTTCCCAAGCGAAATAAAGGATATTATATCACAGATGCATACATATTTCCCTTTAGTTGCTTCTCCATGCTATTTTTAACATGGAGATTACATCCCCATTATATTGCTTCTCTAGAGGGAATCTGTGACAGCTACAATATTCACTCTGAAGACCTGAGTCAGAGTGGTTAAATAGGAAGGACTTTTTGATGAAAAGAGATGTATGAAAAGGGACATTAAGAATGATTAACTGCTCTACCTTAACTTGGCAATAAATTATCTGGAAGGAAGTCTTGAGTTTGTTATGATTTTATTTCAGTCCAACTTCCTGGTAGTGCAAACAACCAACTGAGGAAAAGCATGAGAGAGTTATGCACAAAACAACAAGATGAATGGATTCTCACTTCTTGGCCCATCAACAGAGGCCACAGAAACAGGTTTTTGTTTTGGGGTATTTTTTGGGGGGGAGGGGTCAAGCGGCATGCCATGCTTGTCATCTTCATCTGTGACTTTGGGGCACTTCCTGATGTTACTATGTATTGACCTTAGCCAAGGAACTACTGCAGAAGAGACTTGGCCACACCTCTTTGATTCCTAGAGCAAGAATGTATGTGTCTAGAGAAGGGTGTATGTGTCTGGGAGCCCAGCCCAGATGGCTCCCAGGAAGTGAGCCATATTTTCTGTGGAGGTCACACATTTCTGTAGGCAGCACCCAAGCTTAGGACTCAGGACTGGGTTTGAATGATACCCAGTTTCCACTATAACTGCCTCATTCATCTCACAGCTAGAGGGGACCTTGACTGTGATGAACCTGTGGCTGATGCTCTGTCCTCATATCCTCGTCTAATGCAGTAGTCTCTGTTACAGCAGCCAGTGTGTACCTGTTCCTGATGGTTCACAGTTGCCCTTAAAAGGTGGAGATAACAAAGAACTGGAAACCAAAAGCAAAATCATTCCACTCTTGAAGCTTTGTTTTTCTTTAGCTTCTCTAAGAAGTGTCTCAAGTTATATCCCCTTAGCTTGCATATCATATATTTTATATGTATACACACAATATGGAATGTATTCATATATATATATATATATGGAATGTAACCATTTTTATCACCATTCTTGGACTTAAAAGAAACAGAAATATCATGGAGTCTCAGTCACAAATGATTTCTCCAGAAATTGGGTTCCCAACAACCTCATAAATCCATAATACAAAAGATAAACACAAGTATTTTTTAAATACCGTGAAAATATCTCATCACCATAACCCCCTTGCCTGCCAAAGAGAAGACACTAAAAGCTGTCAAGAAACATAGAACACGGCTGGTTGCAAGTGCACTGACAGACATGAGTGACAGCTGACAGCCTGACAACAGATAGCGAGCCAAAGTCACTTAAAAACACGGAACAACTATTTTGAAAAGGAGAACAATCTGGGCCACCCAGCAGAGGGACAAACTTCCCTACACACTTCAGCAGTGGCTACGGCTGTCACTGTAGTATAACACAGTTGGCTTTTTTTAAAAAAACAAAAAAAAAAGATAACTATAGGTTATCAAATTATGAAATGGTATCTATCCTGTTTAACAAAGCAGTGATACATTTAAGATCATTTTAGAAGAGATCATCCAGGAAAAAAGTCAAAAATGTAAAATACTTTGGCACATGAAGGAATCAGCTCCTATTATACAGGAAATTATGTTGACAGCTCATTTGGGGGTAGCAATGACATTTCTGCCTTTGATAAACTCAGTGGGTGAGTCTCGCAGCATTTCTAATGTGAGCTTTTTTATTTCATCCTAAAAATAAGAATATGGCTAGTCCTATTTGAGCTTGAAATTCCAAACACCATTCAGGTGAGAGACTTATTTCCTTGCGGCAGTTCTCGGTGTAACCACCTGAATAAATGCCTCATTAGTCTTTCTTGTGATCTGACCAGATTTCATGGTTCTCAGTGTATCTGGGGCACATACAGTTCCTGGGATGAGCTTACTTCCTCCCTACTGGTAATGTGGCCTATTTGGAATTTAAAAAGAAAAGATATAATCAAGTATTATTAGTGCTGAAAGGGACTAGAGTTATCTAAGAATTTTAATTGAGAGATGGAGAGATTAAGGCCCAATGGCTTACTCAATGTACATGAATGGTGAATCCACAGCTCAGGACCAGGAGCAAGGTCTACTGATTCCTAGTCCGGTCTGATGCTGCCTTTATCATGGTTGATTCCATCAAACAAGTAATAGTCCTGGGACATCTACGGCACCTAGAGATGTCTTTGAAACTTCCCCAGAATCTACCAGTCTATTGCAAATCACTATTTAGGCATTCAATGAAACCTACTACTCAGGTAAAAATATAAGATGATCTTCATCAATTAATGACTCTACAAATGTTTGACTAAATAGCATGCTCTAGTGGCAAAATATTTTTAAAGGAAAAGTCAATAAGAGAGATAAAGAAAACATTTAAATGTGTGTACATTGTTAGTAGATCATTTCTTAAACCACATTCCCAAGTACAAGTTGCAAGGCAGTGAGGGAAGTTTAGATGAGGTGGAGGCACAGAGTCTCCCCATCATGGAGCAGCTCCTCAGCTATCTGTCTTATGGTTCAGGGTTGTGCATGAAGTTTTGTCTTAAGAGAATTTACTCCTATAAGTAGTGTCTGAAAAACATCAGCTGTATTAACAAAGGAGCGGGACCCAATTCCTCAGCTGGAATTCTTGCGCCTTGGTGGCCCGTATCTCAGGCTGAGAGTGCCAAGGCTGTGCTGCAGCTTCTCATGGTTTGGCCTTTAGCTCTTTCTCTGCCTAGTGCATCTTTGAGAATTTTGCTCCCTCATTGGAACTGAGGGCTTTGTGTATTAGAGTGTTCCGGTAGGGTTCCCTGCTTAGTGGATCAGCACATCTCCTTTATACCTGGTACTAACAGTGTCAGTGGTCTTCTAGGAATTAATCATTTGTATCCTTTTACAAGTGTGAGGCCATGAAGAGTAATTGCAAGTCCATCTACTTCGAAGGCTTTCTTTATAGTATCAGCCTTGGAGCATTGCATTCATTTAATGGTCAGTACTGTATGAAGATTTACACAGAAACTATTTTAGAAAAATCTCCTACTTGTAGTAAAGTAGATCCAGTATAAAGCTTGCCATTATAAACCATTTTTTAGAGGCAGAGTTAGACAGTGAGAGAGAGAGAGAGAAAGAGAAAAAGGTCTTCCTTCTGTTGGTTCCACCCCCAAATGGCCACTATGGCCGGCACACTGCGCCGATTGGAAGCCAGGGGCCAGGCGCTTCCTCCTGGTCTCCCATGTGGGATCAGGGCCCAAGCACTTAGGCCATCCTCCATTGCCTTCCCGGGCCACTGCAGAGAGCTGGACTGGAAGAGGAGCAACCGGGACAGAATCTGGCGACCCAACCAGGACTGGAACCTGCACCGCAGGCAGAGGATTAACCTAGTGAGCCACGGCACCGGCCCATTATAAACCATTTTTAAATGTATATTCAGCGGCATTAAGTATATCCATAGTGTTGTGCTACCATCACCACTGTTATTTTCTAAATCTTTCCCATCATCACAGACACCTGTGCCCTTTAACCAGCAACTCCTTATTCTTCCCTTTCCCTGGACCCTGGTAACCTTTATCCTACTTTCTGTCACTATGAATTTGCCTATTTTAGGTACTTCATACAGTGGGATCATGCAATGTGTATCCTTTTGTGTCTGACTTATTTCACCTATCATACTACTTTTGAAGTCTATTAATCAACATTGTAGGATATGTTAGAATTGCATACATTTTTACAGATAGATACTATTCCATTGTGTGTGTATACCACGTTTTGTTTATCCATTCGTCTACTGATGGACACTTGGTTCGTTTCTATCTTTAGCCTATTGTGGAAAATGCTGCAAGGAACACCAGTATACAAGTGTCTGTTAGTCTCTGCTTTCAGTTCTTTTGGCTAGATACCCAGAAGTAGAAATCCTGGGTCATGTAGTAATTCTATGTATGAGGGTACTTCCAAAAGTTAATGAAAAATAGAATCAAAAGATACATTTGATGCAAATAACTTTAGACATATACACAGTTTTTTTTTCATAATATGTGTCTTTCCATGAACTTTTTGAAGACTCCTAATGTAACTTTTCGTGCACCCATTAAACTGTTTCCCACACAGCTGCACCACTGACATTGCCGCGAGGAATGCAGCAGGGTTCCAATTATTCCAAATCCTTTTCTCAGTTTTAGAGTGTAGGGAATCCATGCTCACGGGGTCACCAGATTGGATGATTGGAGAGGGCCTTTTTATTGGTTCAGAGAGGGCACTATCTGTTCTATCTTGTTCTATCACAACTGCATCCCATATCAGAGTAGCCTGTTCAAGTCCTGGCTCCTCCATTTCCGATCCAGCTTCCTGCCAATTCATACCCTGGGAGGCATTGTAATAACAGCTCAAGTACTTGGGTCCCTGCCAAACTGTATAGGAGACTTGGATTGAATTCCCGGCTCCTGGCTTTGGCCTACTCCTGCTCTGGGTGCTGTGGGCCATGGGGAGTGAACCAGCAGATGAAAAATTCTTTCGCTCTCTCTGTCTCTTCTCCCCTGCCTACCTATCAAGTAAAAATGAAAATAGCTTCTAAAAAATTTTAAAGAATATTATAACCTTGGGGGTCAGGGTTTCAAAATATGAATTTTGAGATACAAATATTCAGTCTATTTTGACTATTGCAATCATTTATCAGATTTCCAGCTTGCAAATATTTTCACTCTGCTGGTAGAATCTTTGGATACACAAAAGTTTTTATTTTGTTGAAGTCCAGCTTAGCAACTTTCTCATTTGTTGCCTGTGCTTTTGGTATCATATCTAACAATCTGTTGCCAAATCCAATATCATAAAGATGTTTCCCTATATTTTCTTCTAAGAATTTTGTGGTTTTAGCTCTTATATCTAAGTGTTGGATCCACTTTGAGATAATGTTTATATATGGTATAACATAATGGTCCAACTTCGTTCTTTTGCACATGGACATATGGTTTACTTGGAATCTACAGTTTATATATGTAGGAATATATAATATCACAAGGGTTAGGGATATAAGCTTCATCCAAGAGGGTTTGAAAAGCCCAAACTACTGCAAGTTTCAAATGTCTACATTAAAAAATTAAAATGCATGACAAATTTTCTGAGTTAATGTAGTGAAATTTTTTTATAACACTTTTATTTAAAGAATATAAATTTCCAAAATACAGCTTATAGATTACAATGGCTTCCCCCCCCATAACTTCCCTCCCACCCGCAACCCTCCCCTTTCCCACTCCCTCTCCCCTTGCTTCACATCAAGATTCATTTTCAATTCTCTTTATATAGAGAAAATCAGTTTACTATATATTAAGTAAAGATTTCAACAGTTTGCCCTCACATAGCAACACAAAGTGAAAAATACTGTTGGAGTACTAGTTATAGTATTAATTCACAATGTATAGCACATTAAGGACAGAGATCCTACATGATATATTTTTTTTAAAAAATTGATTAATTTTCTAGGCAATTTCCAATTTAACACCAAGATTTTTTTTCATTTTTAATTATCTATATACAGAAGATTGATTCAGTATATACTAAGTAAAGATTTCATCAGTTTGCACCCACACAGAAACACAAAGTGTAAAATACTGTTTCAGTGCTACTTATAGCATTACTTCACATTGGACAACACATTGAGGACAGATCCCACATGAGACGTAAGTACACAGTGACTCCTGAAGTTGATTTAACAATTTGACACTCTTGTTTATGGCATCAGTAATCTCCCTAGGCTCTAGTCATGAGTTGCCAAGGCTATGGAAGCCTTTAGGGTTCGCTGACTTCAATCTTATTCCGACAGGGTCATAGTCAAAGTGGAGGTTCTCTCCTCCCTTCAGAGAAAGGTACCTCCTTCTTTGATGGCCCAATTCGTTCCACTGGGATCTCACTCACAGAGATCTTTCATTTGGGTCTTCTTTTTTTTCCAGAGTGTCTTGGCTTTCCATGCCTAGAATATTCTCATGGGCTCTTGAGCCAGATCTGAATGCCTTAAGGGCTGATCTGAGGCCAGAGTGCTATTTAGGACATCTGCCATTCTATGAGTCTGCTGTGTATCTCGCTTCCCATGTTGGATCATTCTCTCCCTTTTTGATTCTATCAGTTGGTATTAGCAGACACTAGTCTTGTTTGTGTGATCCCTTTGACTCTTAGACCTATCAGTGTGATCAATTGTGAACTGAAATTGATCACTTGGACTAGTGAGATGGCCTTGGTACATGCCACCTTGATGGGATTGTATTGGAATTCCCTGGCACAATTCTAACTCCATCATTTGGGGCAGTTCCGATTGAGCATGTCCCAAATTGTACATCTCCTCCCTCTCTTATTCCCACTCTCTTATTTCATAGGGATCACTTTTCAGTTAAAATTTAAACACCTAAGAATAATTGTTTGTTAATTACAGAGTTCAACCAATAGTACTAGAATAAAAAAATTACTAAAATGGATAAAGTATTACATTGTACAACAACAGTCAGCACAAGAGCTGATCAAGTTACTGTTTCTCATAGTGTCCATTTCACGTCAGTAGGTTTCACCTTTGGTGCTCAATTAGTTGTCACCGATCAGGGAGAACATATGATATTTGTCCCTTTGGGACTGGCTTAATTCACTCAGCATGATGTTTTCCAGATTCCTCCATCTTATTGCAAATGACCGGATTTCATTGTTTTTGACTGCTGTATAGTATTCTATAGAGTACATATCCCATAATTTCTTTATCCAAATGTATGCTTTGAATTCCCTGTGATCTTTTGCTGTGAGGTTCCCTTCGTTTATCTTCTTTCATGTTGATGGCCGTGTTTCTGTGTTTCTGTGTGTAACACATCTTTAAGTATCTTTTGCAGGGCTGGACGAGTGGCAACAAATTCTTTCAATTTTTGTTTGTTATGAAAGGTCTTTATTTCACCTTCATTCACAAATGAGAGCTTGGCAGGATATAATATTCTGGGCTGGCAGTTTTTCTCTCTAAGTACCTGGGCTATGTCTCGCCATTCCCTTCTAGCTTGTAGGGTTTCTGATGAGAAGTCTGCCGTGAGTCTAATTGGAGATCCTCTGAGTGTAATTTGACGTTTCTCTCTTGCGCATTTTAGGATCTTTTCTTTCTGTTTCACTGTGGTGAGTTTAATTACAACGTGTCGTGGTGAGGACCTCTTTTGGTCATGTTTACTAGGGGTTCTATGAGCTTCCTGTACTAGGATGTCTCTGTCCTTCTCCAAAACTGGGAAATTTTCTGCTATTATCTCACTAAAAGGGCCTTCTAATCCTTTCTCCCTCTCCATGCCTTCAGGAACTCCTAGAACTCGAATGTTGGGTTTTTTAATAGTATCCTGTAGATTCCCAACAATATTTTTTAGATTTCTAATTTCCTCTTCTTTTCTTTGATTTGACTGTATAGTTTCCTGTGCTCTGTCTTCTAAGTCCGATATTCTCTCTTCTGCCTCACCCATTCTGGTTGTAAGGCTCTCTAATGTGTTTTTCATTTGATCTATTGAATTCTTCACTTCATTATGATTTCTCGTCACTATCACAGTTTCATGTTCTACTAGTTGTTTCATTTCAGCTTGATTTCTCCTTAATATTTCATTTTCACGAGAGAGATTTTCTACCTTGTCCATTAAGGATTTCTGTAGTTCAAGAATTTGTTTTTGAGTACTTCTTAGTGTTCTTATCAATTTTTTAAGATCTGCTTCTTGCATTTCTTCTATCTCATCATCTTCGTAATCTTGAATTGGGGTGTCTTTTTCAATTGGGGATGCCATAGTCTCTTCCTTGTTCTTATTACCTCGGTTTTTGCGTTTGTTGTTTGGCATATTGGTTTCTTCACTGTGGTGTTTTTTTCTTGTTATACTATGACTCTAGATTAAGTGGACTGTCTGCTTTTGATGGAGCCTTAGAGGCTTGAGATGGGTGTGGCCTGAGAGCTCTGTTTGGTTCCTCAGGGTTGAGGGTGTGTCAAAGGAGACACTCCCAGGTTAGGCGTGGTAAATCGCTCTCTGTTACTTTTTTTTTTTTTTTGGTTCAAAAGGGAAGTAATTCCACACAGCTGAATGGAATTGGGGGTGGTTAGCAGGTGAATGATATACCCACAGGAGCCAGAGATTGGAAGCTCTTTCCCAAGGACCAGAGAAGGAATCTTTGCGGCCCTTTGTGTGGGCTGAGATTCTCCTGTAGTCTCCCACTGGGCTGCCAGGCTACTGAACTGTAGCATCTCTGGAGAGTACTCACATGAATTCGTGATTTCCGTGAGTTCTCTCCCCCACCGTCTCTTTTTTCACAGTCTCAGTACATTAGCACCACACATTCATTAGGTTCTAATCTCCTGTTATTTCACCCCTCCCACCCAGAGTCAGGTTTTTCTGCTAGGCTCGGGGCCGGTGCCGACCCGAAGTCGCCCTGCTTATGACGTATTCCAAAATGGCGCCTGCTCTTTGTCTTGCTCACCTTTGAGAGGTGAGCGGAGAGAGAGAAGCTCGTGTCCGTATGGGTCACTTTTTTTTTTTCCCCTCTCTCTCTCTCTCTCTTCTAGTTAGCCTGGTGAACTTTTCCCTGCAGGGTTTCAAGCCTTGTTCGCTGTAGGCTCCCTTTTCCACTTCCCTGCTGGTATTTTGGGCTATTGATGTTCTGCTCACCTCGTGTTCCAGTGCTGGTGTGTTGAATCTGCTGCTGGTGTCCCAAACTGCGGGCTCCCACGCTCTCCACGCAGGTCCACTGTGAATCTCCAGTTCCGGAAGGGTTTTCTCTGCTGTATCTTCCCCTACTCTTCCTTGAACCTGCAGTATCTCCACTTTTATTAAACTGTCTCTCCCCAGACTATCGGTGTGCTCCCTTCCTATTCCGCCATCTTGCCGCTCTCGGAAATTTTTTTGACTATAGATATTTCAAAGCCACTACAACTTATTCTAAGAAGAAATGGCATGGAGAATATTGCAATGTCTGGGATTTTTGTGATGGATTTTTTATCAGGCTCTAAAAATTCTAAGTTTTTGCAAACTATGTGTGTATATGTCTCATGTGAAAATAATTTGTCAATATGAAAAGTAATAAAAAGCATGTATCACCCATTTCCTTATTAAGAACACATATAATCCAAAACTAGCAGCTTATACAGTTAGTCTTTCTTGTGGTATGTTACCAATAAACTCCTGCCAGCCAAGAAAATATGCACTCAATATAAGTAATAATATAATTTCTAAGCGATTTAAATCTGTAGGACCTTGTTTTTAAGCTTCTTGTGTACTTACAAAGTAAATAATAATTGACTTACAACGTTTAAAATGCTTTGTTCCTTTCAAACCTCACAGCAAATTCTTTTTCCTTCAGAAAAAGGGATGATCAGGGTGTCATATTTGTTGTCATATTTGTCTTCAAATAAAAAGGTTTTGAATGCCATTGATATAAAAGGACCAGAAGCGAGTTATTCTAAATCAGAATCTTCTCTCATGTCTAGACATTTGTTGAAATTTCTCATCTGTCAATGCCTATTACATCACCACCCTGGGTTCCTGCAGTTTTTTGGTGGTTTTTGGTTTTTTTGATGTTGTTATTTTTTTCATATCAGCTAGAGAGAAATAAATAGTTTATACAAAGAACAATATACAAACTAAATAAAGAAAATATAGTAAAATATAAAGAGAAAACTCTCATTCCGCAGTTAGAGAGGAGTAACCTCTGGAAGATACACATTCAGCCCTTGGTATCTGTGGATTCCATATCTGCATATTCAATCAACCACAGTTTAGAAATATTCAGAACAATTGCGTGTCTGTACAGACTTTTAATCTGATCATTGTTCCCTAAGCATCACAGGATAACAACTACTGACATAGCATCTCCATTGTACTAGATGTAATAAGCAATCTATAGATGATTTAGAGTATGTAGAGGATAGGCATAGATTATATGCAGATACCAGAGCATGTTAAAGAAGGGACTTGACCATCTGGGGATTTTGATATCTAGGTGGAGTCCTGGAACCAATCTCCTGAGGATGACAAGGGAAAGCAGTATAACACACACACACACACACACACGCACGCACACACACATACATACACACACATACACATATAAAGATGATTTGGTATGTATATATACATATGAAGTTGGATATAGAGAATTTGATCTCTTCCACCAATATAAAGAATTCCTCATTTAATTATTTTTCATAACTGCACTTTTAAATCTCCTATTATTGAGTATTGAAGCTGCTTCTAATTTTCCCCTGTTTTAAAATTGCTGTGACAAACATCCCTGTAAAACTGGCATACATAAAAGCATATATCTGGATTGTTTCATCAGGATATAGTTCTGTAATTCAAACTGATAAACCAGATTATACATCCATTTCTAAAGCCTTTGGTTCCTATTACTAACTTGCTCTATAGAAAGGAAATGCCAGCTTACACTCCCTGAGCAAGTTATGAGAAAGACCCTTTCTCCAAAGATTCTTTTTTTATTTTAATATGAGAGAGACTTGAGCTTGCTAAAGGCTGGAAAACCTAGTAGTTGCAATGAGTGAAAGGAAAACAGAGGGGGAAGGATCACTGGCGGAGCAGAGCTCTGAGGAAGAGAGAGATGCTGGGGTTTGGAGCCTGAGAGCAAGGCTCCTTCCTGGGCAGGAAGGGCTCCTCTGCCTTGCCGTGCTGGTGCAGACACGCAGGCAACAGGCAGGCAGGAGGATGAGAGAATCTACTTAACAGCTCCTGAGCCTTGAAAGATAAAGCGACTACCATGGATCATGTGGTGAATGCGGGATCCAGCTAAGATCTGAGGTCACTTCTCCCACTGATACAGGAGAGTGGGTGGCCTCATTAAAATTACACTTTTTAAGATTTGCTTAAGATAATGTTGTGTCTGCTGGAGATGATCATGAAATTAAATTTTTAAAATTCCCTATTACCATTATTCTCAAAGTATTACAATATTTCTGCTGGATTGCATTATTGCCAACAAGAGTAGTATACCATTGGTTGAAACAATACAGATTCATTTGAAAATCTGAAAAATGTTGTTAAACATAAAGAAGGAAAATCTCATTGAAAATGAGCTTTTTAAAAAGTTGCTTCAAGTAAGCAATATTGCTTATTGTTAGAATGAAATAGGCTTTAGCGTCAATTCTACTTTTACTTTTTATTGTCATAACTTTCATGCTAAGAAACCAAACTGAAGTAAATGAATAGCTGGAAATGGAACAGGTTTTGCTATGCCACTGTCACTCAATTCCTTTAACTCCTCTTTGAGATATATGCTAAAGCCACATGGTATTATATAATCAGTACTATTAAAGGATATCTCTAGTCCTTAAATTTTGTTGAAAGCAAAGAGTTGGAAACCACCTGACTTATATTACAAATTGATTTGTTACCTATTCATTACAGTCATTCAGTTTCTCATTTTCTGGGAAGTATCCCAAAAAGACTTTACCAAGACTTGTCAAATTACTACTAATTATGCCTGTTACTCTTCCACTTAGAGGTACTTCCTTTACTCTATAGACTCAAACAGTGGAGAAAATCAAGTTACTGTTCATTTTATTACATCTTTGCAGGTCAATTTTTTGATAAAATGCTTTTATGTTATGATATGCTTTTATCAAAGTCTTGGAGCCCACCCACCTCTTTCAATTTATGGTAAATATCTACTGCACAATTTAATTGATAAAGCCAGCTCTCATTGTCAGATCCATCAGCCGAATCAAAAAATAAATGACATCATTTTTTGATTTAAATAAGCATATTACTATGCATCCCATGACAGTCCTCCAACTGCTGATTTTTAATTCTAAGCTAGATAAGTACACAAAATATAGAGACCTTCCTTCTGCTTTCTTTCTCTCTGGGGGCTCCACTTGCTTTATTCTCACAGGACCAGGACAAATGTGCTCTTGTTAGGCAGTAGAAGAGGAAAGATCTTGCTGAAGAAAAATTGTCACATCTGTTGTATCTATAACATATCTGGATTTATAACGTCTCATAAGGATAAAAATGACACCACTTAACAGAAATGTGAGGAAGACTGGAAAAGACAGTCACACCAAGGTGCTTTGACAATGAGATTTTGTATAACTCAGCATTGCAACTCGTCCCTCTGTTTGGCACTCTGAAGCAATTAAAGAGTTCATTTAGATGGGTAGTTGAGGGATGTTGTTGTAAAGAAGAAAGGCAAATGTAAAACTAGGGGTGAAAAAGAATCAACAGAGACCTCCAGCCTAAAAGAGTTCACCTAGCACCTTGAAAATCTTTCCACAAACTAGGTGGGTTTGGGCCTTTAAAAAACAGTGTGGGAGCATAGAGGGTAAAGTCACCCTCTGTGACTCTGCATCCCATGTGTGCATCAATTTGTGCCCTGGCTGCTCCACTGCCAATTCAGCTCTTTGCTAATGGCCTGGGAAATGCAGTGGGAGATGGCTCAACTACTTGGGCCCCCTGCCCCCAAAGTGGAAGACCCGGATGAAGCTCCTGGCTCCTGCCTGACCCAATCTGGACCATTGCAGCCATCTGAATAGTGATCCAGCAAATGAAAGTCTCTCTTTCTCTCTCTCTCTCTCTCTCTCTCTCTCTCTCTCTCTCTCTCTCATTCTGACTTTTAAATACATAAATTAATCTTTAAAAAGCAGAGTGTGTATAGGAAACAATGGGCAGGAGACAAGCTGATTTGTCAAGTGCACCATTAATTGCACTTTTCAACAAATCAATTGACCTGAAACGCTGGAAGACTGTTCTAAACAGTATCCAAGAACCCAACGATTAACCACATGGTTACTGTGCTCAGTAGCACACTCAGAGATTTCCCCAAACGTTCATTGAAATTAACCATGAAGCAACTAAAAGTCAAACAGGAAGGAGATGAATTTTTGATTAGTAGTTTCAGATGAACATACTGGACTTTCCCCAAAGTATTTTAATTAAATCACTCCCAGCTCTCTTAAAGGACAAATGATTAAGAGTAAAGAGCAAAACTGTTCAGAAAAACATGAGAGAAACTGTACGACCACAAGCAGTTGAAAGAACTCCCAGAGTGATTAGTGCAGTGGTCGTAACTATAAACCAGCAAGAACTTAACTTTTTTCCGTCTCCCTGTACCCACTACTCCTAACAAAATTGATTTTTGACATGCTTGTCTTTTCTCTTTCCTCCAGTCCTCCCAGATGCTAAGAAATCTACTGAATCTGGAGCTGCATCACTGAGTTTTTGAGGAAAACAGAGGCCCCACCCCCTTTTCCATTTATCTTCTACTCCATTAACCCTGCCTCTGGTTTTCCTAAAATCAGTTCTGATTACTACTTTCATTACTCGCAATTATTCCAGATATTGACATGGGGAATGCAGACTTTCAGGTTCATTAGCTGCTGAACTTGAAAACTGGAAGCGAGGTGTTGCTCAGAAATAGAGAGAGGTAAATCAGCGTTAACGGGATTTAGGCAAGAAGAGGTAGGGTTAATTTTTTAAAGTTTTATTTATTTATTTGAAAGGCAGAAAAGGGAGAGAGTCTTCCATCCACTAGATCACTCCCCAAATGGCCACAACATTCAGGGCTTGGCCAGGCTGAAGCCAGGAGCCTGGAACTCCATCTGGCGGCTTCCCAGGTGTGTTAGTGGGAAGCTGACTTGGAAGCAGAGGCAAAGGCAGGACTGTATTCCCGGCACTCCCGTATGGTGTGTGGTTGCCCCATGCCGTGGTTAACCCACTCACAATGCCCACCCATAAGGTGAAAGTTTCTAAATCATGCTAAATCATAGGTCAGAGTTAATGTTGAACTTATTCTTTTTTTGCTTGAGTTTGTGAATTGCTAACAGAAATCTGAGATGCGTTTAGAGTCAAAAATTAGTTATGGAGATCTTCAAAAGTAGATATTGAGAGGCACTTATTGTGGTGCGATGGGTTAAGCCATTCACTGCTTGGGACACCCACATCCCATACTGGAGGGCCTTGCTCAAATCCCCTTTCCTCTGCTTCTGATCCAGCTTCCTGCTAATGCACCTGGGAGGCAGCATATGATGGCCCCAAATTCAGGTCTCAGCTATTCACATGAGACACCCACGTAGGAATTTCTGGCTCCTAGCACTGGCCTGAGCCAGTCATGACTGTTGCAAGCATTCGGGGAGTGAACCAGCAGATGGAAAATCAATCTCTCTCTCTCCACCCCCCTCTCTGAAATAAAATAAATCTGAAAGCCAGAAAGAACAGATATCCAATCCTTCCCGAAAAACTGGGAGTAGGTAAAAGATGGAGATGAGAGGACTGTTTTTTCCTATGATCTTCACTGGAGAGCTTTGTGTCAGTTCTTTGCTGAACCAGGCTGTATCCCCTAACAGCCTACCTCAGGAAGCCTAAACGCTAATCAGTGGCCAATTAAAAGTTTCACTGGGCACTATTAAAACTTTCAAAGTCAATGAGTTGGAGTAGCAGTGGCAAATGAGTGGCAATGGGGATTGTTAAATAGTCAGTGTTTGCAAGATACATCAGCCGTAGGAGTGTGCAAATTAAAAGATTTCTCCTGTGACACCAAGTCACTGGGAAACTCATTTAATCACATCCCTAAATAATTAGAATCTCCGTGCCTTCATTAAGAACCAAAAATAAGTGCTTGCACCGTGTGCAGGTAAATGACAGCAGGGACATGCAAAAGTTGTTTTCTAGTTCAGACTCAGAAAAATGTGTCATTTTTATTGGTTGAAGAAAAAAAATTCCTTGTAATAATTTTGTGATTATGCACTCGTTAGGAGCCATGAGAGAACTCAAGAAGCCCAGAGCACTCATAAAGTATCCTGTTATTTCTATCTCCTCCTCAATAACAGTTTTATGGTAAAACTAACATAATGAGACTCAGTACTCTTTAGCCTTTTTGCCTGGGGATTCCGTGACATTAGACACATTAAGGTTAATATAAGCCTCATACCAACAATAACAGGTGGCCAGAGATCTACACGGTTTACCTTGGATGGATTTCTCAGAGAAACTTGTCCGAATATCTTTGGAGGTTGATTTGGCAAGAAGGAGTGCAGAAGGAATGAGAGAACTATGTCATCTTTTAGGCATTCTTTTATGGGAAGGAATGGGCCCCACAGATACTGTGGATACTCTCTTGTACCAAGGTTGTCAGCTCCTTTGGGATGAGCCTCTGATACAGATGCTGTGCTGGATGCTGCCTTGAAGTAGCTTCCACTCGAGCAGAAGTAGCAAAAATAATTGAGCTGAACTCTCACTAGGCTCAGAATTCTGGCATAGGCACTGAGGGGAACAAAGTATTGCATCACTTGCAAAGCCCGACTTCAAGAGCTTATGCATGGGTGGAGAAGATCAGCAAGGTGCTGAGTGCTGATAATACGAGGTGTAGAGAGGCCCAAAGAGATTTCTAGAAGGCATTGTTAAAGTTCTTTGGAAAAGGCAGCTGGGAACTGGAAGAAGACATAGATTGTCTTTAAAAGATAATGATGACTCTCCCAGCTTTTGTAATGTGCCAGAGACTCTTGCAGGTGCTTTATTTCTAGGTATGTCGAATCATCAAGTGCTGGAAAATGAATGAGGTTGCAACCATCTCCTCTTAGAAATACATTTCATATATCTAGGAAGATGATACAACAACACATATACATAGCAGTAAACAAGTTACAGCCTAGTAATGTATCACAAAGCAATGCTTATATAACCAGACTCCAAGTTGAAAAGTGGAACACTGTCAGTCTTTGTCAGGCCCTCTCTCAATCACTCTTCTCTCCCCTGCTGCATTCATCTTTGCAGTCCAACTGCAGCCTGTGCCTCCAGTCTCACCTCCCACTACCCCACATTTCTTTTTTTTTTTGACAGGCAGAGTTAGACAGTGAGAGAGAGAGAAAGGTCTTCCTTCCGTTGGTTCAACCCCCAAATGGCTGCTACGGCCAGTGCTGCGCCGATCTGAAGCCAGGAGCCAGGTGCTTCTCCTGGCCTCCCATGCAGGTGCAGGCGCCCAAGCACTTGGACCATCCTCCACTGCCTTCCTGGGCCACAGCAGAGAGCTGGACTGGAAGAGGAGCAACCGGGAAAGAACCAGCGTCCCGACCAGGACTAGAACCCGGTGTGCTGGTGCTGCAGGAGGGGGATTAGCCTATTGAGCCATGGCACCGGCCTCCCCATACCACATTTCAGCAACGCAGAACTCTGCCATCTCTCAAACATCATGGCCTTCTCTGCCCTTTTTTCATGCTCTTTGTGCCTCATATCCTCTCCTCCCTGTATCTTACAGCTTCTTCACCTAGCAAACATTTTCAAAGGTCCAATTAGAAAATCAGAAAATCTCTTGTGATGCCATTTGAGGTGTGCTCAGTTAATGTTTGTGAATGAACAGAGGTTTATAAAGGAGAAATGTGAACAGGGCCCGTTTTCAGCAATGACTTCATTCAGAGCAGTTGAAGATATTTCTTCTGAAGTATCATCACATTGATGTGGACTTTAACTAAATAATACTAGGGAGTGATTAGAAATAGTGGACTTACATTTTTATTAAATTTATATAAGGTAAACAAATTTCATGTATTTCATATATACAGATTTAGGAACACAATGATACTTTCCACTCTCCCTCCATTTTTATTCTTTTTTAAAATTTATTTGACAGGAAAAGTTTACAAACAGTGAAAGAGAGAGACAGAGATAAAGGTCTTCCTTCTGTTGGTTCTATCTCCAAATGGTGGCAAATGGCCAGAGCCGCGCCGATCCGAAGCCAGGAGCCAGGAGTTTCTTCCTGGTCTCCCATGCAGGTACAGGGGCCCAAGTACTTGGGCCATCCTCCACTGGTATCCCAAGCCACAGAAGAGAACTGGACTGGAAGAGAAGCAACCAGGACTAGAACCAGCATCCATATGGGATACCGGTGCCATAGGTGGAGGATTAATCTAGTGCACCACGTTACCAGCCCACCTCCATTCTTACTCTTTCTTTTAATTTTTACAATCAAGTACTTTTAGTTTATTTTATAATCAAAAGAGTAACATTCCACTTAATAAAGAATTCAACAAATAGTAAGAAGAGAAAATCACTGTTCCTTAACAGTAGAGACAAGGGCTGTAAATAATAATATTCTCATGGCCGGCACCATGACTCAATAGGCTAATCCTCCGCCTGCGGCACCAGCACACCGGGTTCTAGTCCCGGTCAGGGTGCCAGATTCTGTCCCAGTTGCCCCTCTTCCAGGCCAGATCTCTGCTGTGGCCCAGGAGTGCAGTGGCTCCTGCCATCGGATCAGCACGGTGCGCCCCAGCTGTGGCGGCCATTGGAGGGTGAACCAACGGCAAAGGAAGACCTTTCTCTCTGTCTCTCTCTCACTGTCCACTCTGCCTGTCAAAAAAAAAAAACAATAATAATATTCTCAAAATGTCAATTTCCCTCATATACATTACTTTTTTTGTACCTAACTTTTGTTATGTGCCAGAGACTCTTCTGGGTGATTGTGTTGAAGATTGTTCTTTCTATACCCAATTTTCATAAGCTTTTTTTTTTTATCATGAAAGGATGTTGTATTTTATCAAATGATTTCTTTGCATCTATTGAGATAATCATAGTTTTTATTTTTCAAATTGTTAATAAGATGTATCCCACTTATTGATTTGTATATGTTGAACCATCCTTGCATACCAGGGATAAATTCCACTTGAACAGATAAATTATCATTTTGATGTGTTGTTGCATTTGGTTAGTTAATATTTTGTTGAGGATTTTTGCATCTATGTTTGTAAGGAAAAGGGGTACAGAACAAAGAGGAGACAGGACACAAACTCACAGCCAGACTGAATTTATTCAGGGCAAATATATTCACAAGAGTGGGTGACCAACTGCCAGTGCTTACATACTGAACACAGTGGGCTGGGCTTTTATATCTTAGGGTGGGCTAAAATTCTGGAAGGGAGGTTTTGATGACAGATGGAGGTGAGTTTCTCTGCACAGGTTGTACACATTGGATGTCAGCTTCCAATCCTGAAAAAGAATGTGGGGGTGGGGTGAGGAACAATAGAATGTGTGAGATAGAACTGGTCTCTTGAAAGGATGCAGAGATGAGGAGTAAATTCCAATTTTATCTACTTTGGGGCAAGGAGCTAGAATGCCTACGTCTTATGTCTTTGTTCCATCAATGTTCATAATTAATAATGGTCTATAGGTCTCTTTCTCTGTTGTATCTTTTTCTGGTAGGAGGAACCATTTATTGGTGAGGGTTGATGTCAGAGTGCATGATACTGAGGAGAAAATGAGTAAACAGAAAGTGAAATGGAGCCATGAAGTATACTCAGAAAAGTCAGAAACAAAAGAGGGAAAATGGGGCAATGACTCTAATGAGTAATGGATCAAAAAAGTGGTCGGTTATTTTTGTTTGGTTTGGTTTTGTTTGAAGATGAAAGGAGCCCATGAAGAGAGCACAATGTTAAAAATGCTAAGGCAATAGGAATTTGTTTATTGAAATTAACTTCCTGACAATGTAGGAATATGACAGATACAAATGCAGGGGTTAGTGCTTGAGAAGATAAACTCTTATTCTCACAAAATATGAGAGAATTCACATATAAGAAAGATAATTATGTAGAAATATCCATGCTCTATGATCTCTGTGTGAACTAGCAGAAAAGATCATTAACTAAGAGTGAAGAAACTGAGACTGGCATTATAGGGCAGCAAGTTAAGCTGCCTCTTGTCATGCCAACATCCAATATCAGAGTGCCCAGCTCAAGTCCCAGCTGCTCTGCTTGCAATCCAGCTTCCTGCAGATATGCCTGGAGGGTAGAAGAAACTTAGGCTTCTGACACTCATGTGGGAGACCAGGATGGAGTTCCTGGCACCTGGCTTTGACCTTGACTAGATCTGGCTGCTGCAGGCATTTGAAGAATGGACCAGCAGATGGAAGATTGATCTCTCCCTCACTTTCTCTCTCTCTCTCTCTCTCTCTCTCTCTCTCTCTCTCTCTCTCTGCCTTTCAAATACATACATACATAGGTCTGTTTCAAAAAAAAAGAAGGACACAGGGTAAAAAATAAAATGATTCTTCTGGAGTCATATACAACAGTGAGATGTTGCTACCATGGATCAACAAATACCAGGTTGGATTATATAGTTTCAGAAGGCCCTGACAACTAATGATAAGGAGTTGAGGGTTGGTTGGAGGGGTAATGGAGGTTGTCATGTTAGTTGTAGAGTAGAGGTAAAAATGGTGGCAGTGCATTTTGGGAAGGGTATCATTGAAACGATGACCAGGAAGACCTAGTAGGAAAGAACCATTCTGTAAGATCACAGAGGTAGATAACATCTCAGGGTAGCCAAAATGCTTTTCCCAAATAAAGATACTGGAAATTTTATGTGAGATGGAAAATGTGTGGTAGGCAAGGAAGCAGGGACCCAACATAAGAATCCCTGTGTGTAATCTCTTCCTTGTCCCATTTATCACCAGAGGTCTCCCTTGAATATGAATGCCACCCATTTGGTTTTGTTATGATGGGCCCTACTCCACTCTGTCAAGCTGTTACAAATGTGTGTGTGTCATCTCTAAACAGATGGTTACCTTCTGGAGGGAACAGATTCTGTTTTTGAAAAGCATCTATTTTCTCCTAGCTGAGCTAAGCAGTGTGTGTGTGTGTGTGTGTGTGTGTGTGTGTTTCATTCACAGAAATCTATAAAGACAAGTTGAATAAATGGACTGCATATTTAGGCAAGGTTGAAAGAGAAGCTGGAGATCTGCTACTTAATCCCTATTACTCACCAGTTATAAGAAAAAACATTGACATATGTAGACTATATTGACTCCTAAAAAGGCTGGTATTTCTAATGTGAAGTGAAATTGATATAAGAGGCAGTATGTTCTTTGTGTCTCTGGAGATAGAGACCAGTATTGAGACTGCTACTGACATTCCTCTTATTTTTAAAAAGTGTTGTTAACAGCAACAGTTCTTTGTGTGTAGGTGTGTGTGTGTCACATTTTTTGACAGATTTTTAAAATTTATTAACATAAATAAAACAGATTTTATGCATACTATAGGTAGTGTCCCAAGAAAGCAACCCTACATCTCTCACTCCCCTACACCCCCATCTTCCTCCCTCACTTCCCTTAATGAGTTTTTAAAAAGACATAATTTAAATCCACTTCATATTCACAAGCTTAATTCCAATAATCATAACATTCACTCATAAAAAGTAGGAAGATTACAGTTCCACAGAAATATAAATAAGGGCTAAAAAAGCATATCCCAAAATGACCATTTCATTCCTATGCATTTTTGTACTCCATATATCAGAAACAAACATATATTTGTCTTTTTCAGACTGCCTTATTTCAGTAAAAATAATGGCTTCCAGTTGCATCCATTTTGTTGCAAAACACAAGATTCTATCTTTTCATGGTTGAATAGTATTCTATTGTGTGTGTTTGTGTGTGTGTATAACATTTTCTATATCCAGTCATCAGCTCATGGACATCTGGGTTGATTCCATATCTTAGCTGTTGTGCATTAAGCTGCAATAAACATAGGGGTACAAATAACTGTTTCATGTGCTGATTTCATTTCATTTGGGTAAATTCTCAGGAATGGAATGTCTGGGTCATTTGTAGATGTATTTTCAGATCACTGAGGAATTTCCATATTGTCTTCCATAATGGTTATACTAGTTTACAGTCCCATGAACAACAGATTAGGGTATATTTACCCTAAATCCTCACCAGCATTTATTGTGTTTTTTTACTTTTGTATGATAGCTCTTCTGCCTGGAGTGAGGCGATCCTTCATTGTTGTTTTGATTTCCAATTCCCTGATGGCTAGTGATCCTGAGCATTTTTTCATGTGTTTGTTGGCCATTTGTATTTTATCCTTTGAAAATAGTCTGTTCATGTCCTTTGCCTATATCTTAACTGGATTGTTTCTTTTATTGTTGTTGATTTTCTTGAGCTCTTTATAGATGCTGGATATTAATCCTTTATTAGTTGAATAGTTTATAAATACATTCTCCCATTCTATCAGTTGTCTTCACTTTGTCAAGTGTTTCCTTTGGAGTGCAGAAGCTTCTTGTTTGATATAATCCCATTTTTTCTATTTTTTTGCTTTTTATTCTCTGTGTTTCTGGGATCTTTTACAAGAATTCTTTGCCAATACCAATGTCTTGCAGAGTTTCCCTAATGTTCTCCTCTAGTAATTTGAATTTGTGGGTATCAGGTCATAGTTTTAAAGAAAATTACACATACACATACACACACACACACACAGACATATGGATTATCACTCAGCCATAAAAAAGAATTGAATCTTGTCTTTTGCAGCAAAATGGATGTAACTGGAAGCCATTCGTGAAATAAGCCAGTCCCAAATTCTTTCCATTTCTATTTGTTCTGGAAGGTCTTTATTTCACCTTCATTTATAAATGAGAACTTTTCTGGGTACAATATTCTGTGTTGACAGTTTCTTTCTTTTAGGACTTGTATTATGCCTCTACATTCGCTCCTAGGCTGAAGGATTCTGATGAATCCCCTGAAGGTAATCTGGCATTTCTCTCATGCACATATTGGAATTTTTTCATTATGTTTTACTGCTGAAAATTTGACTAGTATCTGTCATGGTGAACACCTTTTCTGATCATGACTATCAGGAGTTCTATGTGCTTCCTGTACTTGGAGGCCCCTTTTTTCTACAAATTAGGAAAGTTTTCTGCTATTATTTTACTGAATAGGCCTTCTAATCCTTTCTTTCCACGCCTTCAGGAACTCCTAAGACACATATGTTTGGTTGTTTGACAGTGTTCCATAAATCTCAAACACTATTTTCAGTTTTTCTAATTTCTCTCCTTCTCCTCCTCCTCCACTTCTTCTCTTCTCCTTTTCCTTCTCTTTATTTCTCCTTCTTCTCTTTCTCCTCCTCTTCCTTTCCTTCTCCTTCTCTTCCTTCTCTTTCTCCTTTGAAATTCCCAAGGATTTGTCTTCTGCCTTAGATATTTTTCTTCTGCATCATCAAGTCTGTCACTGAGGCTTTCTATTGTATTTTCTATTTGACATATTGAATTCTTCATTTCTAATATTTCAGTTTGGTTTCTGTTCAATATATCTATCTCTTTTTTAAAATACTTATTTTATCTGAAAAGCAGAGTTACAGATAGAAAAAGGGAGATAGAGGGGCCGGCGCCGTGGCTCACTTGGTTAATCCTCTGCCTGAGGCACCAGCATCCCATATGGGCGCTGGGTTATAGTCCTGGTTGCTCATCTTCCAGGCCTCTCTGCTGTGGCCTGCGAGGGCAGTGGAGGATGGCCCAAGTGCTTGGGCCCCTGCACCTGCATGGGAGACCAGAAGGAAGCACCTGGCTCCTGTTTTTGGATTGGCACAGCACCAGCCATAGCGGCCATTTGGGGAGTGAACCAACGGAAGGAAGACCTTTCTCTCTGTCTTTCTCTCTCACTGTCTATAACTCTGCCTGTCAAATAAAAAAAGGGAGAGAAAGAGAAAGAGATCTTCCATCTCTTCATTTGCCTTCCAAATAGCCACAATGACTAAAGCTGAGCCACACCAAAGCCAGGAACCAGGACCTTCTTCCAGGTCTCCCACATGCATGCAGGGACCCAACCACTTGAGCCATCTTCTGCTGCCTTCTCAGGTGCATCAGCAGGGGGCTGGATCAGAAGTGAAACACCAGGAATTGAACTGGTGCTCGTATGCAATGCTGGCATTGCAGACAGTCATTAACCTGCCATACCATAGTACCAGCCCCAAATATCTCTATTTCTTGGTAAAACCTTTCATCCATTTCATATGTGTATTTCTTTATCTCGTGACTTTGTTTTTCTGTGTTTCTGAGTTTTATTCAAATTCATTTTCGGGCATTTCACCAATCTCTTCTTCACATTCTAATATTGAATTGTGGTATTCCTTTTGTGGAGTCATATTGTGTTTCTTATTCTTGTTACTTATATTTATGTGTTTATTTTTAGGCATTTGTGGAAACTCTTGGTTTTCTCCACTCATGGCTGTTATTTTTGAATTATTCCTCTGTGGCTTAGTGGAGTGTCTCCTCCTTCAGTGGATATCCAGAACTATGTGCCAGGTAGGATTAGGGAGCTCTGGTCAGTGCTCAAGGGTGTGATGAGAGTCCATTCTGACCCCCAAGTTGGGCGTGGTAGATCTCTACAGTCAGCAGAGGGGAGGGTCTGGTCATCTCTGCTGGTGTAATCACAGGCTCACTTCCTCGCTTCCAAAGTGATTAATGCTCTGAGGCTAGCCCACATTAGCTGCAACCCCCACCCCCGCAGGGGCATGAACCACACAGTTTCCCCATTGTCCTCAGTGTGAGCACAGAACCCTCTGCAGTGACTCAGTGCAGGAAATCAGAGATCTCTGGGCCTTTGAAGCCAGACACACCCATGCCCCATCATGCACTCATAGTGCATAGTTCTGTGACACTCACAGGGTGCACAGTGTCCACTCTCAGCTCTGTGAGCCTGTTCCGTCCAGAGAGAGCAGAGGTCTTCCCAGGGCCAGCTGGCTGTGGGTGCTCCACCTTGACAGTTTATGCCCTGCAGCCTGTGATAGGGTGGGTCCTAAGTGGTTGCCCAGCCCCCTGTCAGCCCTGCAGGCTAGACTCAAAGTCAGTGGGGAATGTGGAGTTACCTCTCTGAGAGCCACTGCAGCCCCTACTGGCGTTAAAATGACATTTTTCAATGAAGTTTCTGCTGAGCCAGAGGAAAACCTGAGGCTTCTCACTGGGAATCTTCACCCTGGCCACACCTGCTCTCTGAAAGGGTCTGACAGAGATTTTTATCTGAGCAATGAAAAAAAAAAAAAAACAAAGACCCCCTGGGACAAGAGGAGAGATGACAGAGACACTGCTGCAGCCTGTCTTGCGGTGCAGCCAGTTGCTAGCTGTGAGCTGCCATCTTAGGAAGAAATCACCACGTGCCCTGCCACTTGCGAGGAAATTCCTGTCATCCATTGACATCTACTTCAGCCTAGAGAGCTGACTGCAGTCTGAGCAACTGCAGGACTTTGAGCAGGGAAGCTGACTTGCTTTCTTCCCCTCCCCTAATGCCGCAGAATGCCATAGTCAGCAGCGGAAAGTCTCGCAGCACACCCCAGTCTACTAGCATCAGAGTCAAGGTCAGGCAATGTGTGGGGCAAAGGACAAAATTTATGCAACTGTGGAAATTTTGGGACATTAGCCCCAGAGCTAGAGTCATGCACTCTACATGAGCAAGGGAGATTCACGTTAGCTTCTGGGGCCAACACCTGAAGCAGCCCATAAAAATTGTCTCATGCCATGGGAGATCTGGGTAATGGCCCAACTATACTCTGCAGCCCCAGGACTGTAACAATTCATTCTAAATTTCTCAGTGCCCCTGGAATCCACCCTGTGGACATAGAGAAGAGTGTACCTTCCTTCCAACCCTCAGTATTCACACCTTCCAGAGTAAAATCTCCTGTGTACTTTGTAGTGACTGGAACAGGGTCCAGGTCACATCCTCTAGTTCTAGGGCTAGGGCTGTTGGTATTATAAGCCCCAGCACCTACTGGACTCTCCTAGCAAGACTCGAGGAAGGGTCCATCTGTTTCTCACAGTCCTGGAGCCAAAGCAATTGGTGCCACAAGTCCTGGCATCACTCAGCACCCACCCAGCCCCTTCAGCACCAAGGATGAGGCCCTTGCTATCACATTCACCAGGGAGACTGACACTCAACTCTGTGGGCCAAAGGTACACATCCAGAGAAACCCTTATTCATCTCAAAACCACACTTTTATCCCTATTAACTGCAGCAGATGGAGGTTCTCTCTCTTTCTTTCTCTCTCTCTCTCTTTCTCTCTCTCTCTCTCTCTGCCTCTACCTCTCTTTGACTCTGCCTTTTAAATAAATAAAAATAAATCATTTTAAAAAATAAATGAGGAAATCGATGAGTGGCATGAATGGAAATGCTACTAAGGAGATAGAACTCATTAAGAAGAACCAAATAGAAATTTTGGAGCTGAAATCTTCAATCAGTGAAATAAAAATATGATTGAGAGATTTAGTAGCAGAATAGACCAAGTAGAGGAAATACTTTCTGACCTCAAGATCAAGAATTTTGAGATAACCCTTTCAGACAAAAACAAAGAGAAAAGGATTTAAAAGAATGAATAAAGTCTATGCAAAATACGAGATACCATTACACAACCAAATATTCATCCCTGAAGGAGAAGAAAAGGAAAAAGGCATTGAGAGCCTGCTAAATGAAATAATAGTTGAAAATTTCCCAGGTCTTGAAAGAGACATGAACATCCATATACAAGAAGCTAAAAAAACCTAAGCAGAATCAACCACAAAAAGGTCTTTCCCAAGATGTATTGTCATCAAATTGTCAAAAGTTAAAGACAAGGAGAGAATCCTATAGACAGTAAGAGAAAAGCAGCAAATTACATATAAGGGAAAACCAATTAGACTAACATCATGCTTCTCGGTGGAAACCTCACAGGCCAGAAAAGAGTGGGATGATATATTTAAAGTCTTAAAAGAAAAAAACTTCAAGCCAAGAATATTATATCCAGTGAAGCTATCAAAATTGACATTTTGAGAGTCAGTGATTATTTATAGCCTTTGTCTCTACGATTGAAGAACAGTTTTTTTCTTCTTCTTACTATTTGTTGAATTCTTTACTTAGTGTAGGGTTAATCTTATGAATATAAAGTAAATGTAAAGAAGCTCATTGTAAAAAATAAAAGAAAGGAAGGAAAAGGGAGGGTAGGGTGGGAAGTATCACTATGCTCCTAAATCTCTACATATGAAATTTGTTCACCATAAATTTGTTCACCAAAAAAGAAGAAATAAAAAAGTGAAAGATAAATAAAGTATTTCCAGATAAGCAAAAACTGAAAGAATTCACCACCACCAGGCTTGTCTTACAAGAAATTCTGAAGGGTGTCCTGCATTAGAAGTAAACATCATGACACCACCAAACTCACTAACAGAGTAGGTAGGATCATTATCAAGTCAACAAAATGACAGGTCTTAGTTCTTATCTATCAGTACTAGCCTTGAGGTAAATGGATTCAATTCACCAAAAGACATCGGTTTTCTGAATGGATAAAAAATCACAACCCCACTATATGCTGCCTATAAGAAAGCCAAACACAAAGATATGCACAGACTGAACGTGAAGGGTTGGAAAAAAATACACCGGGCAATGGAAACCAACAGCAAGCAGGTGTAGCTGTCCTAATATCAAATAAAGTAGACTTTAAATCAAAAACTGTAAAAAAAGACTTAAGAAAAAGAGGTAAAGAAGGGGAGTCAGCACTATAGTGTAGTGGGTAAAGCCACCATCTGCAGTCCTGGCATCCCATATGGGCGTTGGTTCGAGTCTTGGATGCTCCACTTCCAATCCAGCTCTATGCTAATGTGCCTGGGAAAGCAGTGGAAGATGGCACAAATCCTTGGGCCCCTGCACCCACATTAGAGACTCAGAAGCTCCTGGCTCCTGGCTTCAGATCAATCCAGCTCTGGCTATTACAGCCATTTGGGGAGTGAACCAGTGGATGGAAGACCTCCCTCTTTCTCTCTCTGCCTCTGCATCTCTGTAACTCTGCCTTTCAAATAAATACATTTTTAAAAAAATCTTTTAAGAAAGAGATAAAGGACATTATGTTTTGATAAAATGTTCAATTCAGCATGAAGACATGACAATCAAATATATATGCACCCAACATAAGACCACCAAGATATATATGAGAAATACTATTAGACCTATGGGGGGAATAGACTCCAGTACAATAATAGTGGGTGACTTCAATACCCCACTTTCATCAATGGAAATACAATGCAGATAAATAATCATTAGATACATCAGAGTTGAAACACACTGTCAAGCAAATGGACCTAACACATTTATAGGACATTTCACCCAACAGCTACAGAATACACATTCTTCTCATCATCACATGAAACATTTTCTAGTATACAGCATGTATTAGGCCAGAAATAAAGTGTCAGTAAGCTTAAAAAGATTGAAATCATATCACTTATCTTCCTAAATCAAAAGGAATAAAACTAGGCATCAACAATAAGAAGAACAATAGAAGGATGGCATTGTGATATAGCAGGCTAAGCCTCTGCCAGCCATGCAAGAGCTTATCTAAGACCTGGTTGCTCCTCTTCTGACTCAGTTCTCTGCTAGGGTGCCTGGGAAAACAACATAAGATGACTCAAGCCCTTGGGCCCTTGCACCCACATAGGAGACCAGGAAGAAGCTCCAGACTCCCAGCTCCCTGGCTTTGGCCTGGCCCAGCCCAGCTGCTACAGTCATTTAAAGAGTGAATCAGCAGATGAAAGACCTCTTTCTCTCTCTGTCTCTCCACCTCTTTCTGTAACACTGCCTTTCGAATAAATAGAATATTCATAAATACTTGGAAATTAAACATGTACTGAATGATAAATGGGTCATTAAAAAATTAAAAAGGAAATTTTAAAACTTTTTTTTGACAGGCAGAGTGGACAGTGAGAGAGAGAGAGACAGAGAGAAAGGTCTTCCTTTGCCATTGGTTCACCCTCCAATGGCCGCCACGGCCGGCGCACTGTGGCCGGCGCACTGCGCTCATCCGATGGCAGGAGCCAGGTGCTAGGTGCTTCTCCTGGTCTCCCATGGGGTGCAGGGCCCAAGCACCTGGGCCATCCTCCACTGCACTCCCGGGCCACAGCAGAGATCTGGCCTGGAAGAGGGGCAACCGGGACAGAATCCGGGGCCCTGACAGGGACTAGAACCCAGTGTGCCGGCGCCGCAAGGCGGAGGATTAGCCTGTTGAGCCACGGCGCCGGCCAAAATTTTAAAACTTTCATGAAATAATCCAAACCTGTAGAATATGGCAAAAAGCAGTATAAAAGGGAAATTTATAGAATTAAGTGCTTATATTAAAAAAGAGAAATGCCTCAAATTAAAGATCCAATGATGCATCTTGAAGACATAAAAACAAAAACAAACCAAACCCCAAATCAGCAAGAGGCAAGAAATAGTAAGGATCAGAGCAGAAGTAAATGAAATTGAAACTGAAAAAACAATACAAAGAATCAACAAATCAAAAGTTGTGGTTCTTTTTGAGAAAATAAACAAAATAGATAAGCCTCTAGCCAAAATAACAAAGAAAAAAAGAGAAAAACTCAAATAAATAAAATTAGAGATGAAAAAGGAGACATTACAACTGACACCACTGAAATACAAAGGATCATAAGAAAATACTATGAACAACTATATGCTAATAAAGTGGAAAACCTCAAAGAAATGGATAAATTCCTGGATTCATATAACCTGCCAATATTAAATCAAGAAGACACAGACAATCTAAACAGATCCATAGCAAGTAATGAAATTGAAGCAGTAATCAAAAGTGCTCCATCAAGGAAAAGACTGGGGACCTGATGGCGTTACTACTGAATTCTACAAAATATTCAAAGAGGAGGTAATTCCAATTCGAAAATATTGAACAGGATGGAATTCTGTCAAGTCCTTTTTATGAGGCCAGCATTACTTTGATACCAAAACTACATGAAGACAACATGGAAACTACAGACCTATATCCTTAATGAAGATAGATGCAAAGATTCTCAACAAGATACTAGCAAATCAAATCTAAAACCACATCAAAAATACCATACATCACAAACAAGTGAGATTTATCCCAGATGTGCAAGGGTGGTTCAACATTTGCAAATCAATAAATGTCATAAATCACATCAACAGAATGAAGAGCAAAAACCATATGGTCATTTCAATAGATGCAGAGAAAGCATATGATAAAATTCAACACCCCTTCCTGATAAAAACCCTCCACAAATTAGGTATAGGAGTAGCATTCCTCAAAATTATAAAGCCATAGATCACAAACCAGCAGCCAAATCATACTAATGGGGAAGAATAGAAAGCATTTCCCCCCAGATCTGTAATCTAAGACAAGGATTCCCACTTTTGCCACTCCCATTAATATAGTATTAGAAGTTTTAGTTAGAGCAATTAAGGAGGAGAAAGAAATAAAGGGCATCAAAATTGGAAAAAAATTATTTATGTTTGCAGATTACATGACGTTGTACATGAAAAAACCCAAACACTCCACCAAAAAGTTGTTAGAATTGATAAACCAGGGGCCAGCACTGTGGCATAGATGCTAAAGCTGCCACCTGCAGTGCCAGCATCCTATATGGGAACCAATTCAAGACCCAGCTGCTCCACTTCTGATCCAGCTCTCTGCTATGGCCTGGGAAAGCAGTAGAAGATGGCCCAAGTCCTTGGGCCTCTGCACCCACGTGGGAGACCTGGAAGAAGCTCCTGGCTCCTGGCTTTGGATCGGTACAGCTCCAGCCATTGTGGCCAATTGGGAAATGAACCAGTGGATGGAAGGCCTCTCTCTCTCTGCCTCTCCTTCTCTCTGTGTAACTCTGACTTTCAAATAAATAAATCTTTAAAAAAGAGTTGATAAACAAATCTGGTAAAGTTGCAGGTTATAAAATAAAAATACAAAAACTAGTAGCTTTTTTGTTATGTTAATTATGAACTCACAGAAAGAGAAATCAAGAAAGAAATCCCATTTACAATGGCCACCAAAAATCTAATATTTAGGAATAAATTTAACCAAAGAAGTGAGAGAACTCTATGGTGAAAATTATCAAACATTGATGAAAGAAATCATCAATGATACAAAAAAAGTAAAGCTATTCCTTGCTCATGGATTGGAAGAATCACTATCAGCAAAATGTCTACACTGGGGCCAGCACTGTAGCATAGCTGGTTAAGCTGCTGCGTGCAGTGCATCCCATATGGGCACTAGTTTGAGTCCCGGCTGCTCCACTTCCGATCCAGCTCCGTGCTAATGCACCTGGGAAACCAGTGGAGTTTGGCCCAGGTGCTTGGGCCCCTGAATCCACATGGAGAGACCCAGAAAAAGTTCCTGGTTCCTGGCTTTGGCCTGGCCCAGCCCCAGCTGTTGCAGCCATTTGGAGAGTGAAGCAGTGGGTTGAAGATTTCTTTCTCTCTCTCCTCTCTCTGTCTCTCTCTCTCTCTAACTCTGCCTTTCAAACAAAATATAAATCTTTTTAAAATTCTCGATACTACGTAAAGCAATTTACAGATTCAAGACAACTCCTATCAAACTATCAATGACTTTCTTTACAGTTAGAAAAAACAATCCTAAAATTCATGTGGAATCACAAAAGACCCAGAATAGCCCACCATGTACAAGAAAAAGCAAGCTGGAGGCATCATGATACCTAACTTCAAAGCATACTACAAGGCTATAGTAATTAGAACAGCATGGTACTGGCATAAAACCTATTCATAAATAAAAGAACGGAAGAGAGAGCTCAGAAATTAATCCACATACATATAGCCAACTGATTTTTATCAAAAGTGCTCAGACAATACAGTAGAGTCAGGATAATCTCTTCAACAAATGATACTGACAAAATTGGATGTCTATATATGTGGAAGAATGAAATTAAATCCTTACCTTCCACTATATGCAAAAATCAACTCAAGATGGATCAAAGGCCAGCGCCATGTTCCCTAGACTAATCCTCCGCCTGTGGCTCCGGCACCCTGGATTCTAGTCCCGGTTGGGGCACCAGATTCTGTCCCATTTGCTCCTCTTCCAGTCCAGTTCTCTGCTGTGGCCCAGGAGTGCAGTGGAGGATGGCCCAAGTTCTTGGGCCCTGCACCCGCATGGGAAACCAGGAGGAAGCACCTGGCTCTTGGCTTCGGATCGGCGAAGCATGCCGGCTGTAGTGGCCACTTGGGGGGTGAACCAACAAAAAAAGGAAAACCTTTCTCTCTGTCTCTCTCTTTCGCTCACTAACTCTGCCTGTCTAAAAAAAAAATCCAGTTGAGAAATGGGCAAAGAACTTCAACAGACAGTTCTCAAAAGAAGAAATACAAATGGCCAGCAAATATATGGAAAAATGCTCAACATCACTAGCCATCCGGGAAATGAAAATCAAAACCACAATGAGATATCACCTCATTCCTGTCATAATGGCTAAAATCCAAAACACAGAGAATAACAAAGGCTTGCGAGGATGTGGCAAAAAGCGAACACTTACACTTCATTGTGAGAATGTAAATTAGTGCAGCCACTGTGGAAAACAGTGTGGAGATTTCTTTTTTTTACTTTTATTTAATAAATATAAATTCCCAAAGTACAGCTCTTGGATTACAGTGGCTTTTTAGTGTGGAGATTTCTTAAAAAACTAGAAATAGGGGGCTGGCGCCATGGCGCACTAGGTTAATCCTCCGCCTGCAGCACCGGCATCCCATATGGGCCCCGGGTTCTAGTCTCTGTTGTTCCTCTTCCACTCCAGCTCTCTGCTGTGGCCTGGGAAAGCAGTAGAAGATGGCCCAAGTCCTTGGGCCCCTGCACCCACGTGGGAGACCAAGAAGAAGCTCCTGGCTCCTGGCTTCGGATAGGTGCAGCTCCGGCCGTTGCAGCCATTGGAGAGTGACTCAAGGAAAGGAAAATCTTTCTGTCTCCCTCACTGTAAGTAACTCTACCTGTCAAATAAATAAATAAAATCTTTTTTTAAAAGCTAGAAATAGATTTCCATATGACCCAGCAATTCCACTACTGGGGATACCACCAAAGGCTTGAACACAATGTATCAAAGAGACATCTGCCCCACCGAGTTCACAACAGCCACGATTTGCAATCCACCAAAGTGGCCATCACCTGATGAACGGATACAACAAGTGTGGCCTATAAACACAATAGAATACTGTTCACTATAGAAATGAATGAAATTCTACCGCTTGCAGCAAAATGGACTCTACTGGAGAACATCATGTTGAATGAAATAAGCCAGACCCATAAAGACAAATGCCACCCTTCTCACTTATATGTAGGAGCTAAAATCTAAAAAATAAGCAAAAACAAGGGAGAGAAAAGAAAGAAGAAAAACAAAGTTCTCTGTGTGGATCAGTATTGCTGCAAATACGGTTTCGTAAAACTTTGTTTCATACCTTTGTCAAACCAGTGGTTAAGCATATTATACTCTTATAGTTTTAATGATCTGTGATTAATTTGAAATTTACTGTATATGGGTGAAACAGTCATTTCCCCATTCAATTATTCTTTATAGCTGTTGTCTCTATTTCCACTAAACTAGGGTCTTTTTGCTTTTTACTGGCTAAACTTCTTATTTGGTGAAGTAGTAAACCCTTTTACTGTAATGTAAATTGAAAATATGTGATCTCAAAAACTTTAAAAAATGAAAAGAAAGCAAGGTAGGAGAGAGAAAGAGGAAGGGAATATCATTATTTTTTAGAATTGTGTCTACAAATCACATTGTATCTGTTAAAAAATAATTAAAAATGTAAATTTAAATCAGACAGCATGTTCTCCCTGCTGGTGCCAGGCAGCCTTGTTGGGTGAGGAGGGGAAAGAAATGTACTTCTCTTTCATCAGGTTAGGTGGGTCTCAAAGTCCTTGTGGCCCGCAAGGTGCACCCCCTGGTGATATCACCAGTGGCATGGGCCGCCACACTCTGCTCTCATCTCACTCTCAGCAGCGGTGTCTCCTCCAGCCCCTGCCTGCAAGCGCAGCAGGCTGTGTCCCTGCTCTCTGTTTGCTCTGTCCACCGCATCTCTCTTCTTTTCACAGAATTTCCACCACAACCTTCTCTCCAGCTCTCCCCTGGGAATGCACTTCTCTGCTTTTCATCTATTATCTTCCCCTAAGACTTCTTTCACATATTAAAATAAATGTGTGTTTTCTTTTCTCTGGTGGTCAGCGTAAGACCAAGAGAGAGAATGAGTGGAAGGGCAAGAGAAGAGAAACAGTGAGAAGGAGAGTGAGATTACTTCATTCTCTGTCGTCATCATCAATAACTCCAGCCTATTTGTTTCAATAATGAACAATTATTAAGTTGTTCTTGAATGCCAGTGAAAGAAATTAAAGAAGATATAAATATTGGAAAGACATATTGTGCTCATGGATTGGAGGGTTAATAATGTTAAGATGGGGACCGGCACCGTAGCTCACTTGGTTAATCCTCCGCCTGCAGCGCCGGCATCCCATATGGGTGTCGGTTCTAGTCCTGGTTGCTCCCCTTCCAGTCTAGCTCTCTGCTGTGGCCCAGGAAGGCAGTGGAAGATGGCCCAAGTGCTTGGGCCCCTGCACCTACATGGGAGACCCGGAAGAAGCTTCTGGCCCCTGGCTTCAGATTGGCGCAGTGCCGGCCGTGGCAACCATTTGGGAAGTGAACCAACAGAAGGAAGACTTTTCTCTCTTTCTCTCTCACTGTCTATAACTCTACCTGTAAAATAAATAAATAAATAAAATTCTAAAAAAAAATGTTAAGATGGCAATATTCCCATAACTTATCTGTAGTTTCAACATAATCCCTGTCGAAATCCTAGCTGCTTTCCTTTTTTTGTAGAAATTGACAAGTTCATCCTAAAATTCATATGGAAATGCAGGGGACTCACAACATTCTTGGAAAAGATTAACAAATTGGAAGACTCACACTTCGGATATCAAAACATGTTTTGAATCTACAGTAAGCAAGATAATTAGATCAATGGAATAGAGTGAGTCCAGCAATGAACTCATATATTTGTGAGCATATTAATTTTCAACAAGGATGCCAAGACAATTCAATGAGGGAAAGAAGAGACTTTTCCAAAAATGCTGCTGGAACAACTAGACAGACACATTCTAAAGAATGAAATTTGACATCTACCTCATACCATATACAAAAATTAATTTAAAATGGATCAAAGACCTAAATATAAGAGCCAAACATATAAAACTTTTCAAAATATAGATACAAATCATCATGACCTTGGATTCTTAAAAGTAAGCCTTCAACAGTAAATCATAAGAATCAAAGAAAAAAAAATACAAAAATAAAATTTCCTCAAAGTTAAAAACTCTGGTGTTTCAAAGACAACTATCAAGGAAATGAAAAGGCAACCCACAGAACTGGAGAAATTATTTCCAAATCATGTGTCTGACAAGACATGTAAGTAGCTCTTAAAACTCCACAACAGGAAAAATATCCCAACTTAAAAATGGACAAGGGATTAGAATAGGCAGTTCTCCAAGAAGATAAACAAATGGCCAATAAGTTTATGAAAGGATGTTCACCTTGATTAGCCATCAAAGAAAAGTAAATCATAGGCACAATGAGATACCATAGTACATCTACTAGAACGGCTTTCATCAAAAGGAAAATAACAATGATTGGCAAAGATGTGGAGATTTAGAACCCTTGTGCATTGTTTATGGAATGTGAAATGGAGCAATCACTTTGGAAAACAATTTTGCACTTCCTTAAAAATCTTATATACAGAGTTATGTCCTGTCAATTTCACTCCTAAGAATACACCCAGGAGAAATAAAACATATATTGATACAAAAACTTGTACACTAATATACCTAGCAGAATTATTTATAGTTGTCACTATAATGTTCATTTACTGATGATTGGATAACAAAATATGGTATATACATATCAAGGAACATTATTCAGTCATAAGAAGGACTGAAGTACTAATTCAAACAACCTTAAAAATATTTATGCTAGGAGGTCAGACATAAAAGACCATATATTCATTATCCCACTTCTATGAAATATCCATAATGAGCCAAAGCAGAATAGTGGTTGCTAGGGGCAGAGAAAAGAGAAAAGGCAGGTGATTTTGCTAATGGGTATGGATTTCTTGTGGGAGCAGTGAAGTCTTGATGGCCACACAACTTTGTGTATGTACTAAAAATTACTGAAATGTACTTATTCAAAGGTAAATTTTATGGTATGTACATCACATCTTAATTTTTAAAAAGAATTATTAACACTTGAATTTGTTTTAGGTGGAGGGAAAATAAAGCAAGCCAATGGTATGATTATATTATCTGGCCATTTGACTAGACCCGTTTGTATTAGTCAACATGATCAGTCAACCCCACAGCCAGCTCCACATAGCCTTCATCAGAGGCTGAAGAGAGAAGGATCATTTTATATCCTGACTGCCTATTAGACTGTATACTACAATGGCTGAGGCTGTCTCTTTTTATTGCACTTGTAAATATGCACTGAGGTGCTCGAATAATGGACAGAACCAATAAACATAATGAATAGATTAATAATAAAACCAAATCATGAAAGGAAAAGAGCAAAATGACTGGCATGCACTGTTGTCAGAACAAATCCACTGAAGTGAGAAAAACAGCCTGTTGGATTCAGCTGCTAAGGAAGAGCAATTTATTTAGAAAGCAGCTGCCTTTCCAGAATGGATTATCTTCTGATAAAAGTGATGAATATGTATGCAAGAAATGGGAGGGGGATTGGTTCAAGATTGCAGCCAGGATAACTCAATTGGTTGCTTTCAGAACTGTGCAGCTTGGCCATGAATCAGCGTCATGGGCAGGGCATTTGCTTGTCTGAGCAGTGTGCAGCTGAAACACAGTCTCCCATCTTGCCCTCCGTATTACACCAGCTAGTCACAACACGCAAGCTAAGAGGATTCAGGATTGTCAATTTTCATATTGTTCCTGTCACAAATATTTTATGGATGTAAACCAATGTATTCAGTGACTTTTATGCAGGTCTTGGGTGATGAACAACAAACTAACATGCCTAAGGTCTCTGCAAAAAAGCAAAAACAACACCGCCCACAAACTAATAACAATAATAATAATTAACAATAGTCGGCCGGCGCCACGGCTCACAGGCTAATCCTCCACCTGCGACGCCGGTACCCCAGGTTCTAGTCCTGGTTGGGGCACCAGATTCTGTCCCGGTTGTTCCTCCTCCAGTCCAGCTCTCTGCTGTGGTCTGGGAAGGCAGTGGAGGATGGCCCAAGTACTTGGGCCCTGCACCCCATGGGAGACCAGGAGGAAGCACCCGGCCGTAGCGGCCATTTGGGGGGTGAAACAACGGAAAAGGAAGACCTTTCTCTCTGTCTTTCTCTCTCTCGTTGTCTAACTCTGCCTGTCAAAAAAATAAATAAAAAATAATTAACAATAGTCTTCTACCACCATCACCTCCCAGGAGTGAGGGAGCTGAGAGGCATGATGGCAGCAGAGTTGGGTGGGTAGGAAGCCCCTCCCATCTCCCTCATTCATTCACTTTGCTGTACTGACTCAGGTAAAGGGGCAGAATCCGCAGCTTCTCGCAGTGACTCCCCAATTAGCAGAGCCTGAATATCACTGGACAGAATGGTCATATCCTCTTGGGTTGTGTCAGCCACGAGCTATGAAAAAGCTCAGTAGTGATAAAGTAAGGTGTTTCTCCCTGGTCTACATCCAAATTCTGCTAACTGTTTGATCTTGGACAGGTTATTAACTTTTTAAACCTCAGCTTCTTTATCTGTACAATAATCTACAGGAATATTAGAGGATTGGATGGGATAATGAATGGGGTTTCGGACATAGAGTACTTAGTACTTAGCTGCTATTACTCCTCTCTCTCCTTACCTAAGTATTCCCCCTATATAAAAATAGGAGGAGAGAGATTTAGTTACTAGTTTAGAGTATCAAGTGATAAATATTCATATGAACAAATGGCTCTGCCAATAATATTCAACTGTGTTCTGAAAATACGGAGTATCATGGAGTTAATGAGAAGGTTTTCTTTCTGAAATTCTCCTCCTCTGGAATCATTTGCCTCAGTCGGACAACCCACAAGGCAGGTACAGGTGATTGCAGAAGACCTGGGAGCCGAGTCCTGCACTGATTCCCCCTGTGAGAGCCTTAGAAGGCGGAGCCCCCAAGGGGAAAATGGCGCTGCTGGGGAGTGGGAAGAGGGGGGCTTTCCACACAGCCACTCTGCTCCACGAAGGATCCTGGGCTCAGGGGAGGTGAGCACGATTTCTCCAGGGAGGGCTCAAGGATTCAGCGAGTCAATGACTGGCGCCACATCTTGCTGGCAGCTTTTGGTGTGTCTCCAGCTTTGGAGCTCAGGAGAAAAATAACATGAGGAACCAAAAGCAATTCCGCAGAATGATCAAGGTACGCGAATATTCCTCATGTGGGATTGTGATGAGATGGAATTACTGAGTATCTTTGTGGGAAAACTTGCTAAATTTGTCATTTGCATGGGTTTTTTAAAGCTGTCTTATGGTGGCACAGTGGGTTAAGCCACCTGCTGAGACGCCAGCATCCCACATGGGCACCAGTTCAAGTCCTGGCTGCTCTACTTCCAAACCAGCTCCCAGCTACTGCACCTGGGAAAGCAGTAAAAGATTCCCCAAGAGCTTCGGCCACTGCACCCACTTAGGCTGCAGGCTTTGGCCTGGCTCAGCCCTGGCCATTGCAGCCATTTGGGGATTGAACCAGCAGAAAGAAGATCCCTTTGTCTCTGTCTTTCTGGAACCCTGCCTTTCAAATAAAATAAATTGTTTCGAAGCTGGTCCTATGTGAAAATGCACACGGTTCCTTTAACTGGAAGTGCTTTGTTCCTTCAACAACTTTGAGGAGTAAGTGCTTTGAAAAACCATTGATTGCAAATTTAAGGGCTTCCTAGTGAGGCAAAGCTATTTCAGTAGAGGAATAGCTCTGATTCTTTTTCTGTGGAAGATAAAATATTTCTCCCTTATCACGGAACAGATAGTCACAGAGGTTCACGGTACTGACACAGGCCGCCAAACGTAACTAATTGTTCGCATTCCCCTTATGTTGTTTGTAAGAAAAGAAATAAAGAAGGAAGAGCAGCAGATGAGCCTGAGGGGAAGGGAATGCAGGTTCTACATTTAGTCCTAATGGGCAGGCAGTGTGACGAAACGCTCGTGGCTGTGGCTAAGGGAAGTTGTGGAAGATGAGCAAACTTTTGAGATCATCTGAAATCCTTGATTATCCCAATAGAAATTTCAGGAAGGAGAGTCATCTGAGACCTCAAGAGCAGCTGGAAGGGAATTACTCTGTTGGGATAAGTTTGGATGTGCCCCAAAGGCGTATGTGTTAAAGACTTCGTCACCAGGCTGGGGCTACTGGGCCTTTAAGAGGTGGGTCCTAGTGGGAGATCCTTGGGTCATGGAGTGTGTGCCCTAGGAAGGCAGGTCCTCCATGAACTTCATGAGAAGGTTGTTACAAAGGCCTGAGTTTGGGCCCACCTATTCTCTCTGTTTCCTGGCTGGCCACGTGAGCCTTCCTTGCCACGTGCTATGTCACTGCCCTCTGTGGCCCTCACGGAGGCCATACCAGTGGGGTCACCTGAGCTTGGGATTGAGCCTTTCAAACTGTCAGCCAAATACAGATTTTCTCTTTGTAAAGTTAGTTGCCTCAAGTAATAATTTCATTATTGTGATGAAAACTTGACTGTGACAAAATTTTTCCAAAACCTGAGGATACACATCAGGGTTGGGCTAAGCAGTGCGAGAGAATAATGCAAGAGACTCCTAATTTCACCTGTGTCTGACTTCATCGACTCTTGTACTTTTCATATATTCATTCTACTACTTTTTTTTTCATTCTACTACTTTCAATGGATATGAGTAATATTGGCCATTTAAATAAAGAACTTTGTTTTAATAATGTAGATAATGTAATAGGTAGCACAGAGATCTTTCTCTTTCAGTTACTTATGTTCAAGATTCCCTGGCTGTTTGGATCATGAGAAATATAAAGATGAAATCAAGAGTGGGGAGGTAAGTTTAAGAAAATAATTGGCTACATTGTTTTCTGCCTGTAAAAAGCCAACCTTGACCCACAATGTTCTCTGGATAGTTTTAGATGTTTGTTCCTTATTGTATTTTTTAAAAGTTTTCCCTTATTATCTTATTTCATTTTTCAGAGTATTCCCAGGTAGGAGTCTAATCTAAGCTTCCTTCTTTAACTGATTTCAATTTCTTGTCAAATTTACACAGAAGAAAGAAGAGCCACTAGTGTTTGTCTTGGGGGTAAATAGTGAAAGTCGAGAGCAGTGGAAGGGGGATCTAAAGACAAGGAGGCACACTTCTGAGGACCTTGATCCCTGTGTCCCCTGGGTCCAGGTACAATGACCCACACAGAAGAAAGGGAAGGGAAGAGCACGCAGGAGGCCTGAGCAGTCTGCATGTAGCAGATAGCATGTTGCTCTTCCTCTTTTGGCTACGCATGCTGATGATCACCTGGGTGTTTGAACCATGACACAGATCATTTTGGACCTCGTGGGTGTGAAGACAAGCCCATGTCATACAGCCTGGACATTTGCTGGGTCTGCCTCATGCATTCAGAACTAGAGGTAGACTCTCGTCCAGGAAATTTCCTAAGCTCTACAATCAGCTCCTTGTAAAACAACGTGTTACTCTTCTGTAGCTGCAAAACGCCATCATGTCCCTTTTGGCATCTGAGATCTATTTATTTACCTCAGTATTTTTTATGTGTCCTAAAAATCACCCAGCAGTCAAAACATTGTAAGTCCAGCTGAGAGGCAGACTGTTCATTTACCCAACAAATGTTTACAGAATTCCTGCCGTGATGGGTTTAGCGCTAATACAGCTGTAGGGAATGCAACATGCTCTCTTCCTAGCGTGTGTCCTGGGAGAGGTCATGTAGGGCAGATGGATGAGTATGGCAACAGTATTGTAAGGTGGACAGATGGGAAGATAAGGGCAGTGCCCTGCAATGGGAACCTAGCAAGGGTACCTGACTTGGGCAGGGGCAGCAGAGACAACTTTGCGGACTAATTGACATTTTAGTGAAATTCAAGAGGTGCATAGGAGTTAGTCTAGTGAAGAAAGGATAAAGACTATCAGGCAGTGGGAATAGCATATGAGAAAGCATAAAGGCAAAAGAATCCCAGTGTGGCTGCAGAAAGGGTGGGGGGAGGAGGAGAGAGAGCGGGAGAGGAGAGGAGAGGAGAGGAGAGGAGAGGAGAGGAGAGGAGAGGAGAGGAGAAGATGGGAGGAGCCAGTAATCGGAGGCCTCTCAGACAAAAACCACTGCCCACTAAACCCCCACTTCCTCCCAGTAGAAATAGCTGATCTCCCACTTCTTCCCAAATAAACCCCCACTGTAGTTTTCCATCCTCTCAGAAAAGTAGGTCTCTACTCAACCTCCAGAATAAATCATGAGTGGCCTGAACCATTCTTAGTAATCTCGTTCCTTTCTTGACCAATGATTGGTCTACAAGCAGACACATGAAAAGAGTAGCCTACATGGGAAAGGCCACAGGGAACTGTTAGTGTCTGTGGAGAACTGGACTCCAATTCGAGCCAGAGGAGACAGAATACTTGGTCAAAGATGGAGAGGAGTGTATCAGTCACAGGACAGATTGCATGAAAAGTGTGGGTGGGAAAGCAACAGTGGGAAACTGAGTCAAAGTCACAGAACACAGATATGAGTGGGAGTAGATAACAGGAAGAATTTACACACTGGATGGTGAAAAAGAAAAATAACTATGTGGCAAAATGAAGTCAGCTAATTAGGGCCCTGTTAGTTGAATACAGAAAGTTCCTTGGATATGTTTAATATCAAGCTGTATTTATTTACTTTAAAGACAGAATTACACAGAGGCAGAGAAGGAGTGAGAGCAAGAGTGAGAGAGAGAGAGGAAGGGGGAGAGATAGGTCTTCCATCCACTGGTTCACTCCCCAAATGGCCGCAACGGCCAGAGCTGAGCCAATCAAAAACCAGGATCTTCTTCTGGGTCTCCCATGTGGGTGCAGGCACCCAAGGACTTGAGCCATTTTCTGCTGCTTTCCCTGGGTACATTGGTAGGGAGCTGGATTGGAAGTGGAGCAGCCAGGACTCGAAACTGCACCCATATGGGATGCCAGCACTACAGGCGGCAGCTTTACCAGCTATGCCACAGAGCCAGCCCCAAATATATTTTTAAAACATCTTATTTATTTATTTGACAGGTAGAGTTACAGACTAGTAAAAGGGAGAGACAGAAAATGTTCTCTATCTGCTATTTCACTCCCCAAGTGGCCACAACAGCTGGAGCTGGGCCAATTCGAAGTCAGGAGCCAAGAGCTTCTTCCAGGTCTCCCAAATGGGTGCAGGGACCCAAGTGCTTGGGCCATCTTCTACTGCTCTCCCAGGACATAGCAGAGAGCTGGATCAGAAGACCAGCTGGGACTAGAACCGGCACTGCAGGCTGGAGTTCTAACCCACTGCACCACAGCGCCAGCCCCCAAATACATTCAATATTAAAAAGGAGGAAGTGGGCTGAGGCTATTATAGAGGTCCTTTACGGACCCTGGGTGTAAGTGTGCAGCTAGGCCTGAGGGAGAAGCCGGAAGCAGGGACTATTCTCATGACTGTTTCTGTCTGCCCATTGGCTCCCTTCTCTCTATCCAAGCAGGTAGTCTTCTCTACTTCCTATTGTACAGAGTGGCACAGATCCTCAGTTTACGTAGTCTATTTCCAGCCCTATGAGTGATCACCCTGATAACTCTCAGACCCAATTCCAAATCTCTGCGAGAAAAAAATCCAGTTGTCAGAGCTTGGGTGGGCATCCTCCCTTTTCCTTCACTCAGGGCATAGTCACGTGGTACAAACATGACATCTAGCAGTGAGCTGCTAGGGCTCAGGGCACTGTCTCACACTGTGATCCGGGAAGTCAGCTCCAACGTACTCAGGAGCCTAATCTTTACAGGTGCTTGTTGGACTTAGGGTTTGGCATTAGTCGGGGGGGAGGGGGTCTGTTTGGCCTCTCAGGAATTACTAACTCCTGGATCATCTGGCTGCCAAGGCCTTCCAGAGGTCTAGTGGGTGTGCAGAGAGCTGTTCCTCTGTGTGGCTTGTACTGTGATTCAGAATGTATGAAACCAGTCCTAACCTCCAAGTATATTTCTTCTCAGGGATGTTTTGGTGTGGTGAAGTTCTCTCTTCCTCCCAAAAATGAGTGCCCCTTGCCAGGCTGTGCTATCCTGCACAAGTACTCAACCTTTTGTGTACATCAGAATTAACTGGAGAACCAGTCAAAATTCAGAGTCCCAGGCCCAACCTCTAGAAATCCCACTGCAGTGGTTTTCAGACAGTGCCTTGGATTCTTAATTTTAAACAGGTACCCCTGGTGATTCTGATGCAAAAGTCCTTGAGCCACACTTTGGGAAATTTGGGATTACAGGCTTGATGATGTCGGGGCCCTAATAATGCAACAATGTGGCAGTTGCTCCCTAAAGCTAGATTTAACTCACTTCATATAGATGCATGCATCTGGCTATTTCATTTTTCAACTCAAATTTGCATTAAATGCAAAATCATGTGGGTTTATTATTTCTTGGCATCGTGTTATATTTATATTTGCCATTCTCACTCCTAGCATTGAAATTACCACCTCATAATAATTCTTGATGGAAGCCGCCAACTGTATTTACTCAGCAAACCATTTTCCTCTGTTGAAGAATTTCCTGTGGAGACGGTTGTTAATCAGACAATCTTAGTGTTTGCATCACTTGGCTAACATAGCTGTGGAGGGGGGAGAAGGAATGGTTTAAGCTATTTCTACTCTTTTTTTTGTTAGAGGCAGGGTATAAAAAATATATGACAAATAAAAATGTTATGTGGAGGAACAAATGACCTATTTATTCTAAAAATTAAAAACATTCCAGAATGCTGGAGGTTGTAAAGAACTTAGGGAGTTGCTCTTATTTCATTCATAATTGGGCTGGCTATAATCACATGAATTTCTGTTTATTAAGTGCTTACTACGTGTGAGGTATTTTAACTGCTTTCCATGCATTATGTCTTATAACCCTCACAATAACAGTTGCAGGCTGGGACATTATTCCTAACAGAAGCAGGATTTTAAAAGCATCTCAATAGGCTTGATCAATGGGGACAGTCAATGAATAGAGAGGAACATAAAGCCATTTGCCAGGACTAAGCCCAGCTGCACAAGTTTGCTGTAAGACTGGACTCCATGGCTGCCTACAAGACGACAGGGGTGCTCCAGGTGACAGCTCAGCACCCAGGAATCAACAGAACCTCTGCCAGAAAAGCTCACAGGTGCACAAACAGAAGTTTGTCTGCTCTGCTCTGTGCTGATGTCGCCTCTTTGTAGTGGGGGGGGGGGGTTGTTCCAGGCTGTGCAATTCGTGAGACCTTTGGGCCAAACAGATCTCTAAGGGAGACAGATAGGATCTTGAGACTGTTTCCTCTGCAGAACAGACAAAGGTGTGCAGGACAGTAAAGCTCCAGTAACACGAGAGCTGCTTGAAGGGCTCGAAGGCCTGCAAGGTGAACTCGCGAGGGAGGTGCGCGTTGATCTGAGAGCAGCAGAAGGCACAGCGGGTGAACAGCACAGAGGGGCCAATTCCACCACCACGCAGAGGGCCACTCTACAACAATAAGAGCTGTCCAAATGATGGGGGGGAGGGGGTTCTTCCAGGAAAGACAGCAAGACAGCAGGTGGAGAGGCTGAATGCCGCTGGCGTGGAGGTTTGGGAGGGGGCTGGAGTTGTGGTGCAGCCGACGGGGCCCCCACTCGTGGTGTCAGCATTCCATATCAGAGCGCTGGTTTGAATCCTGGCTGCTCTGCTTCCAATCCAGCTCCCTGTTAATGGTGCTTGGGAAAGCCATAGAAGATGGCCCAAGTGCTGCCTCCCTGCTGCCCATGTAGGAGATCCCGTTAAATAATAGACACTGCATCAGTGCTTTGAAGGACAAAAAATAAACAAGGTATGACTCTTGCCTTCAAATGAGTAACAACTAGTGAATAGAGAGAGGTTAAAAGATGAATACAATCATGAATAGTCTAACCTTCCTGTTTACACCTGAGATTAAAATCAACTTGGCATCTTTGTAATCTCACTTAAAAAAAGATTTATTTGTTTGAAAGGCAGAGTTACAGAGAAGCAGAGGCAGAGAGAGAGAGAGGTCTTGCATCCGCTGGTTCACTCCCCAGATGGCTGCAATGGCTGGAACTGCGCCGATCCAAAGCCAGGAGCCAGGAGCCTCCCCTGGGTCTCCTATTTGGGTTCAGGGGCCCAAGGACTTGGGCCATCTTCTACTGCTTTCCCAGACCATAGCAGAGAGCTGGATGGGAAGTGGAGCAGCTGGGATGCCAGCACTGTAGGCAATAGCTTTACCTGCTATGCCACAATGCCGGCCCCAGTGCTGTCACTTGTTGGTGGCGGAATTGAGATGAGGTGATAGGATGACTATTGGACCAGGTGTTGCACATGATAGAATGCAGGTGCTATGTAGGGGTGACACTGATACCATGTGAATGTGGTATTTAATTTGGGAGATTCAGGCCTGTTCAAACCCTCACCCGTCACCTCTCCATGAAGAGATCCTGAGGGTTGTAGACAACAAAGGAAACCACTCATCAATCTTGAACTCAGGACTCTGCCACCCTGTGGGAGGAGAGAAAGAAATAGATCCAGGGCTGCCCCGGGAGGGAAGGACAAGGCGAGAAGAGGAAACACCACATTCGTGTGTGCCGAGCCTGTTCTCTCTGCGATTCCTCTCCTAGTGACAGATCTGGTTACTCCAAGGCTGGACTCGAACTCATGGAGATGATGCTTCTTGACTCCACATGATCCTTTAGAGGGTGGGAGGCAGAGAACGCCTGGGTGGATGGGATCTGATAGGGGCTGTGACTTTCTTCCAAGAGGTCAACATTGCTGTTTCATGTCATGAAGTGAACGATGCCCATTTCCAAGTGACCTCACACAAGGGAACTTCAAAACCTTCATGGAAACTGGAATTAAAAGATAAGATTAGTTGCAAAGAAATTTAAATTCCATTTATGGTTTTTTATATGAACTTTTCCAAGATGCCTCATATACATGCATTTCAAAAATTTTTGGCACCAAAACAAGGTTATCTTTTAATTACAGTTTCCATGAAATTTTGAAGTATCCTTGTAAGTCCATTTGTTGTGTTCATCACATCTTTTGAAGGGCTGTTAACTCTTGGAAGAAATATATTGGCCATGCTGTGACTTGAGACTGTGCATTTGTTAGAATCTGAGAGGATAATTACTTAAACATACCCAGACAAGAATTTACTGAGAGCAAACTATGTAACAGGCACTCTGTCTCCACCTACTATTAAATTATAAACTTTACTCTCATAGCAGCTGTGCTTTGGCGATTCTTGCTAGAATAACAAAAGGTTTTGCTTTCCATCATAGTTGAGTTTTGTACAAACACACTCTGTTCATCCTATGGCAGTCTTTATGTAAAAACTTCTGTGACTGCACATTGTTTTTAGTACGCTGGGTGTGTTTATGTTTCACAGGTGTGCTCCATCCACACATATTTCATCTGCCTTCTATGCCAACACCAAGCCCGGGGCAGTTCCTTCTGTTTTCTCTGCTGCCGCTCCCAGGCTGCTGAGAATTTCCGTGAGGAACCACAAAGCCATGCTCCAGGGTCCACTCTGATATGTGCAGTCTCTCTGTGACTGCACGCTCACTGCTGCTCCCACAATCCCTTCGCTCATCTCTTGTGGAGTTGCTGCTGCATCCCTCCTGGAGTCTATTCTAATCTTTCCCAGATTCCTTAAGATGCTCCCCAGAGACCCCACTCCTGCTCCAGGACCTCCTCGTTCCTAGCACACGGCCATCCTACCAGAATGCAGCTCCCCCATTCCTTCAAATGGATGCTCCCCTCACTTCATGCCAGAGACCCGGTCACCATGGCAACTGCTGCCAGCTTCGGTTCACTTCCTCAGAAGCCCCCAGCTGGCAGAGATGGCCGAATCGGGGAACTTCGCGGGGAAATTCTGGGAGCTCTTGTGACTGGGAGCTGAAATCTCAATGGTAGCTCTAAATTTAAGTAAGCAGAAAGAAACAGATCTTTTCACACAAAGGACAGGGAAAGGGAGGTGTGGAAGCAGCCAGCTCTAGCCCTGCCAGTGCTTGGTGGGCAGTCACAGGTTCTATGACAATACAGAGAGAGGTACAGGGCAGCCGGGATTTGATATCCTGATAGTAAAAGACATGATTATGTCTTTGAAAAAAAAAGTTGATTTATTTATTAGAAAGGCAGAGTTACAGAGAGAGAGGGGAGAGACAGAAAGCGATCTTCCATCCTCTGGTTCACGCCCCAGATGGCCAGAAGAGCCAAGGCTGGGCCAAGCTAATGCCAGGAGTTTCATGCAGGTCTCCCACATGGCTGTCAGGGGGCCAACCACTTGGGCCATCTTCTGCTGCTTTCCCAGGTGCATTAGCAGGAAGCTGGATGAGAAGTGGAACAGTAGGGACTTGAATGGAGCCCTTATGAGAGGCTGGCATTGCAGGCAGCAGCTTAACTCTCTCTTATTATGTCTTGTTTCATTCTTCAAATCTCTGTGTGTCTGTCTGTCTGTCTGTCTGTCTCAGGGGTGTGGATATTAAAGGAAGAAAGTGAATATCTAACACTGTTTCTCTCCCAACTGTAATTTCAAAACTGATTTATGGAGTCAGAGGCCTAGAATACGGTATGTTAGAGCTGAGTTAGCAAACACTTGCTGCTGTTCTCTGTGCCAGACACCATGCTAGGTTATGGAAGATAATGAGTATGATATAGAATCGACCCTAATGGGACACATGAAAATCCAGGGGGAAATACAAGCGTTTCAAATGAGACTTCAGGCCGGTGCCACGGTTCAATAAGCTAATCCTCCGCCTTGCAGCGCCCACACACCGGTTCTAGTCCGGTCAGGGCGCCGGATTCTGTCCTGGTTGCCCCTCTTCCAGGCCAGCTCTCTGCTGTGGCCTGGGAGTGCAGTAGAGGATGGCCCAAGTGCTTGGGCCCTGCACCCCATGGGAGACCAGGAGAAGCACCTGGCTCCTGCCTTTGGATCAGCGCGGTGTGCCGGCCACAGCGGCCATTGTAAGGTGAACCAACGGCAAAAGGAAGACCTTTCTCTCTGTCTCTCTCTCTCTCACTGTCCACTCTGCCTTTTCCAAAAAAAAAAAAAAAAAATGAGACTTCAGCCAGGTCTCCCAGAGGCACATTTATCAACAAGCCTAAGCACGGGCAAGCCTCTGTAGTAACTGCAAGAATTGGGAGGATGCTGTCCAATAAAGAAGCCACTTAGCCTTTGTAGCACATCCAAGTTACCCAAGCACTTCCTGGTATTTTGAAGCAGTTCTCCATGAGGCACTAAACCTGCAATAAGGCACCCACCCCAGCAGTTCTTGGATGCTGGAGTTTTCTCTTCCCTTCAACATCCTTTCCTTACTTGGGTAGCAGCTGCAGAAGTAGCTTTCTCTTGACCAAAATTTGAGGACAATCTGGATTACACAACAAATAATAGATAAAATATGGTCACTCTGTGACCCATAGAACAAGAAACAGTGGGAACACAGGAAAGAGGGCTATTTATTTTGCCACAAGGACTTGGAGAAGAAAGATTGCCAAAAGCATTATAGCAGAGAACATATTTGAGCTGTAATGTGTCTTCTTTTTTCTCGGTGATATCTACATCATGTTCACCTTTTGGAAAAGGTAAAAATAACACATTTACTGTTACAAGAGCAACTTAAATTCATAGAAATTAGAAAACCAGCACAACAGTTCAGATTCTGAGGCTTCCCAAGTGGCCATGAAGCTTATGAGGATACTCTGTAGATGTTTTGAGTACACAGAGTCTAGAAGCCAAGTAATGAAGATAAGCATTTGTTATAATTAGATTTGTAAGAAACAAAAACAAGGGGTGTTTGGTGCAGCGGTTAGGACACTGCTTAGGACGTCCACATCCCATACCAGAGCTCATGCTTCGAGGCTGGGCTCCACTTCTGATCCAGTTTCCTGCTAGTACACATTCTGGGAGGCAGCAGGTGAAGGCTCAACTATGTGATCCCGGCCACCCACATGGGAGTTCTGGATGGCGCGCCCAGCTCCCAGTATTGCAGGTATTTGGGGAGTGAACCATCCTATGGAGGATGGCGCTCTCTCTCTCTCTGGCTGAGCCTGGCCCAGTCCCAGTATTGCAGGTATTTGGGGAGTGAACCATCCTATGGAGGATGGCGCTCTCTCTCTCTCTGGCTCTGGTTCTTTGCCTTGCAAATAAAATGCAAGTAAACAAGTAAAAAATTAAAAACAAGAAACAACACTAAATAGGAATTGGAGAGTTGAGAGAGAAGGAAAACTATCTGGAAAACAAATTATTTTCTAACTCTCACCAGCTCAGTCTAGACTTGCCACAAGATCATTGCAAATTATGGATTTAGATGTTTTTATTAAGGATTGCCTAAAACTGAGTCGTACTCCTGTACCACAGAAGGCATCAGGCACTGATTTACTCTCCATTCCCTTAAGCTCGCATGGCTTAATTTCTTTCTTCTCATTAAATTAGAATAAAAAAAAAACTCTTCTTATTTTTCTCAAAGGGCTTGGAAAGATAAAGGAAACCATCAGGTCTTAAGAGTGTCGTAAGCCTTAGGGACACATGTGACGCTCAAATACTAGAGATGATGTCTAATGTTATCATTTTTTAAAAATGTCTTTCATTATTGTGCCATGTCCTGAAATCCCACAAATGCATAACAGAAATGCGTTTGGGAATTTTACTAAATTAAAATTTTTAAAGAAAGAGGAAAGGGATGAAGGCTTCCTTGATCATTCCAAATTCCGGGAAAAGTAAAATATTAGTTACAATTAGATGATTCTATACAGTAGAAGCCAAGGCAAGATACTTAAAATGCAAACAAGGTTGATAGAAGCGAGGGCAAAAATCAAAATCTCCAGGTTCCTATTGGCAGTTCTTCTGTGCTACCCCCCAGAATGCTTCTAGGGCTCCACCTGTCATCGCTAGGATCATCAGCGTTGCTGAAAACACTAAAAAGCAGTTCATTATCTGACCTATTGTCTTAATTAGCTGTGGTGCACATCTCCAGAGAATTGTAAGGGCTGGATATCGGGAACCCCTCTTGGATGACAAAAGACAGATGATTCTTCCTAAGACAGATTGGAAATGACAACTGTCCTCACGTTTGGTCAGCTCAAAGAAAAATGCCACCTCATTCCCTGACACCAAAATATTCGCCTTCCCCTGCAAAGTGGTTCCCCCTCCTCTTCGTTCAGCCTCAGAGATAATACTAATGATTACCAGCGAAGGTAGTGAAAGCCAAGCTTAATCACCATAATTGACAATTAAGTTGGGTAACAACACAGAGACAGGTGATTTCACACAAGGCTAATGAAAATGGGCTATTAAAATCCACACACGTTTGGCAGCAATTATAAGCTCCTGGAGCCATTTGCTTTGAAATGTGCACATTTCACAGGCGGCTGCCTGCCAACAAGACAACTTTGAGCAGGACCAGGAGAGAAAGAGGAAAAGACAGATTTGCCCGAGATTTCTCCAAGTGCCGTTTCCTTCCCGTGGCTTGCTGGGTCTTTATCGTTACACGCACGATATTTTCGAACCAAAACAAGATGCAAAGTTCATAGCTCTAGAGGATGCTGCTGTGTTTTCCGACAGAACCGTGATGGAATTGGCAGATGAGGGAATGAGTGTTTGGGAATCCAGGGAGGGGCAAAATAAAAGTGCTGGGAGCAAGGGCTGGGCCCTGTGAGCCAGGTCTGCTTTCCTGGGTAGAGCACACGGAAGGTCCTCACTGAGCACCTGCCACACAGGGTGAGATAGAGGTAAGAACCCCTGCTTCCCAAGGACACCAGAATCATCCCTCAAAGGGTACTTGGATTCAGAAAGGGAAGCCACTTTACTACAGTTTGATGAATCTCCTGGTCCCCCACTGTTACTCCCTTATACCCCCACTGTTACTCTCTTATACCCCCACTGTTACTCCCTTATACCCAGCATTCTGCTAAAAGTCTGTGTCTTTGCGCTTGTGTTATCTGGGTATACAGGTGAGTAAGGAAGTGAGCGGGTGATTTCTGATGATGAGAAACCAAATGGCAAACAGCTGTGATGACTTGTCTCGAAGCAGTCGGGGAATGACGTCTTTATTCAAAGACAACGGAGGAATCTTGTTTTTGTGTCCACTCTGACATCTGCTGTTTGGTGCACTTAGAAAATTCACATTCAAAGTGACTATTGATATTTAGCTGGATTAATATCTACAATGTTTTTTTAAAAAATGTTTTATTTATTTGAAAGGCAGAGTGACAGAAGCGAGATCTTCCATCTGCTGCTTTGCTTCCCAAATGGCTGCAAAGGCCAGGGCTGGGTCCGGGCAAAGCCAGGAGCCTGGAACTCCATCTGAATCTCTCATGTGGGTGCAGGAGCCCAAGAGCTTGGGTCATCCTCACTGCCCTCCCAGGTGCATTAGCAGGGGGCTGTATCAGAAGAGGAGCAGCCAAGGCTTGAACTGGCTCTAAATGAGATGCTGGCATCACTGGCAGTGGCTTAACTGGTGACAAAATGCCAGCCCACCCCCACATAACTTAGTAAAATCTAACTCTTTTCTGGTTTTATATTAAATTCTACTCTCAGTCTACCGGTTACACTTCCTTTTTCATATTTCTAGTGGTTCTATAATTTTCAATATCCATTTACAATTACAGTGTCTACCTGTTCATGTACAGCGCAAATACCATATGCGAGTATTCCCAATTGTCGCTCATCTCTTACGACAGTGTTGTAATTCAGTTCAGTTTTCTATATAATTACCCAACCCACTGTTAACTGTATTACTTTAAATAATTACCTTTTCATTTGAGAATAGAAAACCATGTATACCCACGTATTCCTTCCCTGATACTTTTCTCGACGTGGATCTAAATTTCTGACCTCCACCATTTCCCTGCTCCCTGAAGAACTTCTTTTATGCTTTTTGGTACCCCAGTCTGCTACAGTGACTTCTGTTTTTGTTTGTCAGAAAATATTTAGTGCTTCCTCACTTTTTTTTAATTATTACTATTGGCCAGATAGAGTTAGAGAGAGAGAGAGAGAGAGAAGGGTCTTCCTTCCGTTGGTTCACCCCCCATATGGCCACCACGGCCGGCGCTGTGCCGATCCAAAGCCAGGAGCCAGGTGCCTCTTCCTGGTCTCCCATGCAGGTGCAGGGGCCCAAGCACTTGGGCCATCCTCCACTGCCCTCCTGGGCCACAGCAGAGAGCTGGACTGGAAGAGGAGCAACCGGGACTAGAACCTGGCGCCCATATGGGATGCTGGTGCCACAGGTAGAGGATTAACCAAGTGAGCCATGGCGCCGGTCCCAGTTCTTCCTCACTTTTAAATAATTCCAGTGGATATAGAATTCTAGTTCGGGGGCCAACGCTGTAGTGCAGCAGGGTAAGCCTCTGCTAGCGATGCCAGCATCCCGTATGGGCACCGGTTGCATCCCAGCTTCTCCACTTCCAATCCAGCTCCCTGCTAATGCACCTGGGAGAGCAGCAGAAGATGGCCCAAGTGCTTGTGCCCTTGCACCCATGTGGGAGCCCTGATGAAGCTCCTGGCTCCTGGCTTTGGCCTGGCCCAGCCTTGGCCATTGAGGCAATTTTGGGAGTGAACCAGCAGATGGAAGATCTCTATCTCTGTCTCTCCCTCTCTCACCGTAACTCTGACTTTCAAATAAATAAATTTGTAAAAAGTTATTCTAGGTTGGTGCATTTGTTTCTTTAGAACTCTAAATACTCCATTCTCTTCCTTGCATGGTTTCTGATCAGAAGCTATCTGTAAAAATTTTTCTGTACTGCAAAGCAGTTCTTCCCCCTGGCTTTTTTTTTGAAGGTTTTCAGAACATTGGCTAGGATATACTTAGGTCTAATTTGTGTGTGTTTTGCTATGTGGTGTTCTCTGAGCTTATGGCATCTGTGGTCAGTGTCTGTCATTACTTTGTAAGACTTATGGCCATTTTAATTGTGGCTGTATCTTCTCCATTCTTTCTTTACCATCATGCATAACATGTTTGTCACACTTTTGGAAATTGTGTCAATGGCTTCGGATGCTCTATGGAGTTTTTTTTCTTCAATCTATTTTGTCTTTGTGTTTCTGCTTGGTAAGTTTCAATGGGCCTACCTTCAAGTTCATGGATACTTTCTTCAGTCATGTTTAGTAGGCTGAGCCCATCAGAAACATACTTGATTTCTATCACATTTTCTTTATTTATAACATCTCTTTTTTATTAGTTTCCATTATCTGTTCTTACCCATTCACTTTTTTCATTAGAGCCCTTGGCATGTTAATTATAGTTAAATTCCCAATCTAATAAACCCCAAATTAGTGTTATATCTGAGTCCACTTTTTAAAAAGATTTATTTATTTAAGACACAGAATTACAGACAGGAGAAGAATCAGAGAGCAAGTTCTTCCACCTGCTGCCTCACTCCCTAAATGGCTGCAACGGCCGGAAGCAGACCGACCTGAAGTCAGGAGTTCTTCCGTGTCTCCCATGCAGGTGCAGGGGCCCAAGCACTTGGGCCATCTTCTAATGCCTTCCCAGGCCTTAGCAGAGTGCTGGATCAGAAGAGGAGAGGCCAGGACACAAACCGATGCTGGTGCTGCAGGCAGAGCTTAGCCTAGTATGCCACAGCGCTAGCCTCCTGAGGTTGGTTTTAATGCTTACCTTGTTTTCTCAGATTTTTTTTCCCTGCCTGTTAGCATGACTTGTTTTTTTCTTGTTGGAAGCAAGATGTACTATCGCGGGTAATGGGAACTGAAATAAATAGGGATTTAGCGTGAGTGTTTGTGTTTATCTGGCTAGGAGTTCGCTGTGTTCAGTGTTTGCTGTAGCTGGGGGGTGGGAGCCTTCAGTCTTCTTGTCCTTATTTTTATCTCCCTCGTGGCTTTTGCCTTCTGAGAGTCTTTCAGCTCTCTGTTATAACCCATTTATTCTACTGCTACCATCTACTGTTGTGATGGTATTGGGGGGACGAAGGATTCATCCTTTATTTTTAGAGTTCAAGATTCCCTGGGCTGTGAATTCCTGGAGTTTCTTATCCCTTTTCCCTCTTCCTATGTCTGGTCGGCGGTTAGAGGGGCTGGAGCTGTCCAGTTGGCCTTACTTTTGATCAGGTGAGGTTCTGGTGAAGTGGTTTCTCCTGAGCGCAGTCCTCCGCTGTGAGAACAGAACACTCTGGGGTTATTTCAAAAGGGTTCTTTCCCTCCGCCCCTGGCCACAACATGAGGAGATTTTCCCCTGTCTTGACTGCGAGCTGCTGGTTGGCCCTTTGAAAGTGCAGTAATGGAAGTGTGGGGACCCCTAGACTGGGCGCAGGAATGTGCTCTCAAGGCAGTCTGAGGCCGACCTCCAGCTTTGCGTTAACTTGCTTCTGCCAGTTCCAGGCCTCAGCTGCTTCTCCTCCTGCTTCTTGTGAATGTCTGTAGTTGTTGTCCCTCTCATTTCTGGGGCCGGTGGAATGTCGTATGACTTCTGCTCCCCAATGGATACAAGAAGAGTGGGTGATTTTCAGTTTGTTCAGCTTTTTTTCTTGTTTTGAGGATTGAGTGACGAATGTTGACATGCTAGAGAGGCAAACTACAAAACGACCTTGAGTAAATGCTTAGCTAGTTCTAATGAGATTGCTCCAGGATTGGAAAGGTGACTTAAATCTTGGCTTGATCCTTCATTAGCAACATGATCCAAGGATAATTACTTAGCCACTCTAAGCCCTGTCTTTAGGGCAAAGAGGAACTGGAGACTATTATGAGGCATTTCCTCAACTTCCTGCCGAGTCTGCCTCCTACTTGACTGTCTGGACACGCCGACCCCCAGGGTGTTCTTCTTACTACTTCCCACTTCTGTGGGAGACATTGACCGTCAGTTATTCCTCCTCTCTCTCACTTCTCCAACAGCTATCTACCTCTTTCAGTCATTGCTTTCCCACTTAGCATTTACAAAGCTCAGGTCCCACCCATACAAAAAGAGGACTGGAGGTGGGGGGAATAGGGCATTCCCACAATTTGGGGGGTGGGTATTTAAATTGCCATTTCCTGTCTGTAGAGCAAGTTGGTGATAAAACTCGCAGTTCTTTACATATGAATGTATAACTTGGTTTATTGATTCTAGATCATGTATTCCCTTAGGAAATAATTATATGTGTGCTCGTATGTATACCTGTTTTATGAGATTCATCACAACAATATTTATGGGAAGGGAAAACTAGAAACAGCTTAAATACTCAATAGGTGATCTGTTAAATTATATGCCATTCAAAACCATAGCATTGAAGCATGGAAGAAACATCTACAATGCAGTCAGTGGAGAAATGAAGATTACAGAGTAATACATTTTTTAAAGAATGAAACTATATAGGTTCATATTACGTAGGCACACTCATGCACACAGATTAGACAGGTGATCTTCCAGTGGTTACTTCTGTGTGTGGAAGATGGTTCCTTTTTTTCATGTATTACACTCTTTTCTTCACTATTTATTACTATCGCTTTTTTTTTAACTCTTTGTATGTCTTTCTAGCTGATACACATAAAAAGCAAGACACTGGAAGAGTCCAGAGTGGGGTTAGAGTGGTCAGTGCTGTGCTCTAGAACAACCTGCTTTGACTCTTATATCAGTAGCATTAAAAACTTTTGTTTGCAGACAACTTAAATAGGCAAGATATGTGACAGCCCTTCCATCCCATTAAAATTACCAAAAGACTTGTGAATAATAGATTTGAAAGGAACAAAACATGCTTTGTAAACATTTTGCTAATAGCTGTTTTTTTTAAGATTTATTTATTTATTTGAAAGGCAGTTACAAGGCCGGCGCCGCGGCTCACTAGGCTAGTCCTCCGCCTGCGACGCCAGCACCCCTGGTTTTAGTCCTGGTCGGGGTGCCGGATTCTGTCCCGGTTGCTCCTCTTCCACTCCAGCTCTCTGCTATGGCCCAGGAAGGCAGTGGAGGATGGCCAAAGTGCTTGGGCCCTGCACCTGCATGGGAGACCAGGAGGAAGCACCTGGCTCCTGGCTTTGGATCAGCGCAGCGCGCCGGCCATAGCAACCATTTGAGGGGTGAACCAATGGAAGGAAGAACTTTCTCTTTCTCTTTCTCTCTCTCTCTAACTCTGCCTATCAAGAAAGAAAGGAAAAGAAAGGAAAGGAAAGAAAGAAAAAGAAAGGCAGTTACAGAGAGGCAGAGAGAAAGAGAGGTCTTCCATTGTTGGTTCACTCCCCAGATAGTCCCATCACCCGGAGCTATGGCAATCCGAAGCCAGGAGCCAGGAGCATGCTCCGGGTCTCCCATGCAGGTGCAGGGACCCAAGGATTTGGGCCATCTTCCACTGCTTTCCCAGGCCACAGCAGAGAGCTGGACTGGAAGTGGAGCAGCTGGGACTAGAACCGGCGCCCCATGGGATGTTGGTGCTGCAGGCGGTGGCTTTACCCGCTACACCACAGTGCCAGCCCTGCTTTTATGATTTACTTTGTAAATATAGAAGGCTTATAAATCAAAGCCCTGGAGATTTATAAATCACCTAGGAATGATATTCTGCTTCCATAGTTTTCCTCACTGTCAGGGATGCGTCGATAAAGTCCTGACTTGCCTTCCGCTTCACTGATTCTGTCCCCAGCAGTGCTGTGTTCACCGATGAGCTCATCGGAGGTGTTCTTCATTTCTCTCACAGTGCTGGTGACTTCTAGAATTTTCTTTGATTCCTTAGAGTTTCTATCTCCTTGCTTCTATTCCCCATCTATTCTTGCATGTTTTCTGCTTTTCCCATTCGAGTTCTTGACCTATTACTACGTTATTTTAATTTTGGTCATTGAACTAGAGGTTGTGGAAACTGAGTAAATGTCCTTGAGTCCAGGTGGGAGAAAGCTCTTTGCAATGTTGCAGTCTGTGTTAGAGAATGCTTTGGGTGTGTTCCAAAGCTCCAAATGGTTATTTTCCCCCTCCCTCCCAGAGTCACAAGGACCTTTTGTTATATATAAGCACACCAGACACTGGAATAAGGGAAAGGGTTTATTGGGGAACATCGAACAGACCGGAGTGAAGGGGCGGCGAAGGTAAAAAGAGAAAGTATAAGAGAGAGAGACAGAGGAGAGAAGATAGAGAGACGAGCAAGGAGAGAGGAGAGCAGAGCCAAGAGAGAAGGACCAAGAGCCAAGAGGGAAGAGAGAGCGCAGGAGAGAAGGGCCAAGAGAGCCTGTGTGCAGGAACAGGCCCTTTTAAAACTTCGCCTGAGGGCGGGCAGGGAAGCAGGAGCAGCGAATGCCTTTAGGATGGGGGTGGAGCCTGGCTCAGGCAGCTGGGCCATGCCGCCACCTGGCTACAACTGCGCCAGTTTCCTAACACCTTTCTCTTGGCTCTTCACTTTGAAGATCTCTGTGGGGTCTCTGGAGATAAAACCCATGGAAATGCCCTCTAGCACTGCAGCCTCCCACAGTTGCTCACTCACCTTCGATCACACCCAGCCTGCAGCAGTTTTTCAAAATTAACCTTGTAAAGGTTTCTACCACTTTAGGCAACAGGGCTATCTGCTCTCGGGAGCAGACTTGGGCTGTGATTCTCTGCATTTGCCCGTTCACGGTGTTCACTGTGGCGCTTTGCCCAGCAACCTCAATTCTCTGATGGATCCAAGAAAAATAATGGATTTTCAGGGTTTTTTTAGGTTTTAATTGGTGTTAAGAATGGGATGAGATAGTTAGTGGAAGGCAGCTGAGAGCGAGAGGGAGATGGCTTTTGTCCTTTGGTTCACTCCTGTTGCAGCTGGGGCTGGGCCCGGCTGACCCAGCAGCTGTGAAGTCAGAGCAGCTCTCCTTCAGCGGCAAGAACCCAACTGCTTGAGCTGCCGCCCTGTGCCGCCCAGCGTCTGCGCTAGTGGGGAGCTGCAGCCGGCAGCGGGGCTGAGACCCGGGCCAGGTGCTCTGCTGTGGGATGCGGCATCCAAATGCTGTTGTTTTGTTTTGTTTTGTTTTGTTTTTGACAGGCAGAGTGGACAGTGAGAGAGAGAGACAAAGAGAAAGGTCTTCCTTTGCTGTTGGTTCACCCTCCAATGGCCGCTGCAGCCGGCGCTCTGTGCTGATCTGAAGCCAGGAGCCAGGTACTTATCCTGGTCTCCTATGGGGTGCAAGGCCCAAGCACTTGGGCCATCCTCCACTGCACTCCTGGGCCACAGCAGAGAGCTGGCCTGGAAGAGGGCAACCGGGACAGAATCCAGCACCCCGACCGGAACTAGAACCCGGTGTGCCAGAGCCGCAAGGCGGAGGATTAGCCTATTGAGCTGCGGCGCCGGCCCAAATGCTGTCTTAACCACCAGGCCAGACCCCCAGCACTGGGAGTGCATTGCTCAGCTCTTTACATGTCAGGGTTGAAACACTAAGGCCATTATATTAAACTTAAATTTAAAATAATTGATATCAGCTATTAAAGTTTTATGTTTAGAAAAATTTGACTATAGGATTCTTTTTAAACTGTAAATTCTTTTAAGTTTATTTGTAAGGCAAAGGGACACAGAATGACAGGGTGACAGAGTGACGAGGAGGGTGGATGGTGACAGAGGGAGTTGTGTGGGGGAAGGGAAGGTGAGAAGGAGGGACAGGAGGAGGTGAGGGGGAGGAGGAGAGAGGGGGATGGGTGAGAGAAAGGGTAATGGGGAGGTGAGAAAGGGGGTAGGCAGGTGAGAGGGGGAGTGGGGAAATGAGAGAGGGGGTGGGGAGCTGGTGCCATGGCTCACTTGGTTAATCCTCCGCCTGCGGCGCCAGCATCCCATATGGGCACCGGGTTCTAGTCCTGGTTGCTCCTCTTCCAGTCCAGCTCTCTGCTATGGCCTGGGAGGGCAGTAGAGGATGGCCCAAGTGCTTGGGCCCCTGAACCCACGTAGGAGGCCAGGAGGAAGCACCTGGCTCCTGGCTTCGGATCAGTGTAGCTCAGACGGTAGCGGCCATTTTGGGGGTGAACAGAAGAAAGACCTTTCTGTCTCTCTGTCAAATAAAAAAAGGGGGTGGGAGGTGACGGAGGGGGGTGTGGGGAGGTGAGAGGGGTGGTAGGGGTAGGGGTGAGGAGGGAGTAGGTGAGAGAGGTGGGGTTAGGTGAGAGGCAGGGAGTAGTTGAGGTAGGTGAGGGGGGGCTTGGTGAGAGGAGTATTGGTGGGAGGATTGGTGAAGGAGGGGGTTGGTGAGGGGGGCAGGTGGGAGGATGGGTTGATGAGGGGGTTGTTGGGGGGTAGGTGAGAAGGGAGTTGTAGGGTTGGTGAGAGGGAAGGTTTGGTCAGGGGATTGGAGGGGTAGGTGAGGGAGGGTAGTGAGAAGGTGGAGTAGGTGTGGGGAGGGTGGGTGAGAGATAGAGGGGGGGGTTGGTAAGTGAGAGGTGGGGGGGGGCTGTGAGAGAGGGTGTGTGAGAGGAGGGTAGGTGGGGTATATGCGTGAGGGAGGGATGTGTGTGTGTGTGAGGGCTGTGGGTGGGTGTGAGAGGAAGTTGCCTGGCTCCAGGACACTGGGAGGCAGTGGTGATGTCTTCAGCAGAGGGACTGCCCCCGGAGGAGACTTGCATTGAGTGTCCGCATCCTGGCTTTGGCCCAGCCACCCCTGACCCTGCAGGCATTCGGGGAACGAACTAGCAGATGGGATATCTACCAGGATCAAAATAAGAACTTAGTGTGTGGTTTCTAATATGGAGGGATAAAACTCACCAAGAACAGGAGGGAGAACTGAAAAAAAAAAAGGTAGATTAACAAGCCAAAGATGCATATTTAAACTACACAGCAATGCTAGCAAATGAGTCACATATGTACTATGAAATTTTTGAGTAGCCACATAAAAACTTAAACAGGTGGCCGGCACCGCAGCTCACTTGGCTAATCCTCCACCTGTGGCACCAGAACCCTGGGTTCTAGTCCTGGTTGGGGCGCTGGATTCTGTCCCTGTGCTCCTCTTCCAGTCCAGCTCTCTGCTGTGGCCTAGGAAGGCAGTGGAGGATGGCCCAAGTCCTTGAGCCCTGCGCCTGCAAGGGAGACCAGGAGGAAACACCTGGCTCCTGGCTGCAGATTGGCACAGCGTGCCAGCTGTAGCAGCCATTTGAGGGGTGAACCAACAGAAAAGGAAGACCTTTCTGTTTCTCTTTCACTGTCTAACTCTGCCTGTCAAAAAAAAAAAAAAAAAAAAACAGGTAACACTTAATGATTTTATTTTACCCAATATTTTATCATTTCTATGCATAATCAACATAAGAAATATTTTTTTATTTGACAGAGTTAGACAGTGAGAGAGACAGAGAAAAAGATCTTCTATCCACTGGTTCACTCCCCAAATGGACACCACAGCCAGCGCTGCGCCAATCCAAAGCCAGGAGCCAGGTGCTTCTTTCTGGTCTCCCATGTGGGTGCAGGTGCCCAAGAACCTGGGCCATCCTCCACTGCCTTCCTGGGCCACAGCAGAGAGCTGGACTGGAAGAGGAAGAGCAACCGGGACTAGAACCTGGTGCCCATATGGGAGGCTGGTGTCGCAGGCGGAGGATTAACCAAGTGAGCCATGGCACCAGCCCCATAAGAAATATTAATGGAGTATCTTTATGTTCTTTGTTCATGCCAAGACTGCAATCTGGTATGTATTTCATACTTTTAGCACATCTCAATGTGAATTTTTATTAGAAACATGATCTATATGAAGTTTTCAGAAACTTCATGGAAAATGTGTATTATGAAAAAATATACATAGATCTTCTAAGAATTTTGCACCAAAACACTCATAATTCCAATTTCTACAAAATTTTTGAAGTGCCCTCATAAATGGCTTTAGTAGAATGCATAGTTGAGGGGTGGGCCTGATGGCGCAGGTTGTTTCTCCTTGGGATGCCCAACCCCCTGCTGGAGTGCCTGGGACCAAGTCCCACATCCACTGGCGATCCAGCTTCCTGCTAATATGCACCCAGGGAGGCAGCAGATGATGGGTCCGTACTGCCCTCTCGGAGACCTGGATGGAGCTCCTGGCTTGTGGCTTTGGCCTGGCCCAGTGCTGGCTGTTGCAGGCATTTAAGCAGTAAATCAGCAGGCAGCAAGTGTAGCTCACACACACGCTGACACTCACAGCTCTGTCACACTGTCGCTCGCATTCACCGTGTCACTCTCTTACACACTCACACTCTGATTTTCTCTCATACTTTGTCACTCTCTCACTTTCTTAGTATCTACTGGGGGCAAGGCCCCCAGCGCCCTCCCCCTGGCCTGCCCTCTTACAGGTCGCACTGCGCTGCACTGCCACCGGCAGGACCACTACATGAGCCTTCAGAGGTCACGCTCAGTCATATTCAAGACGCAGCACTGGATCCTGTCATTTGCAATTTGTTTTTTATATGAAGGGAACAAATTTCACATATTTCACATATACAGTTTTAAGAACATAATGATACTTTCCACCCTACCCTCTATCCCCCCCTTACTCCCACCCTCCCTCCTCCTTCATTTTTCTTTTAATTTTTGCAATGACATACTTTCAATTTTCTTCGTAATCACAAGCTTAATCCTCCACTAAATAAAGAATTCAACAAGTAGCAAGTAGGAAAAACACTGATCCTCGGGAGTATAGACAAGGACAATAAGCAACAATCAAATCTCAACATGTCCATTTTATTCATATATATTGCTTTTTTGTACTCTATATATTAGTTACCACAAATCAGGGAAAACATGACACTGGTCTTTTTGGGATTGGCTTATTTCACTAATGGTCTCCAACTGTATCCATTTTGTTGCGAAACAGGATTTCATTTTTTATGGCTGAGTAGTCGTCCATCCTGTGTATAAATCACACTTGCTTTAAATAGTCATCAGTCAATGGACTCTGGGTTGATTCCATATCTGAGCTATTGTGAATTGAGCTGCTATAGACATGGGGGCACTGACAACTCTTTCAGATGCTGATTTCATTGGTTCTCGCCAGAAGTTAAATTGCTGTTCAGCTGGATCCTTCTGTGGCCTGTTTGTACGTTCTCTCCCAGTGAGTTTTTACTGTAGGGTGGTTTTTACTGTAGGGCTGACTTGCCTCACTTCTGAGGCACTTGCGATGGCTGCTGATTGCTCTGCAGACTCCGTGTGGTTTCTTCCTCTTTGCACTCTGGCTGATGGGATTGTTAATGATCACTAGGAACTGTTTGTCTTCTTCCTAACAACTGTTCTTCCCCCAGAAGCTGTTCTTGCTTGGTCTCATGGAGGTTTACCCTACCACTCAGTTCTCTATCCAGTTACTGGTTCAGAGACCACTACACACGCATCTCTAAGCCTTTGGTGTGTCTTCTTCCTGCTGGTTACTATCTCTGTCCACAATTCAAGTCTCCTTAAACTATGGTCTCATTTCCCTGAACAAGCATTTGTGCTTCGTTTGGGTCCCTTCCCCGCGTGAGTCCATAAATTATCCACAAGAAGACAGTTTGGGTGTGGGAAAAGCTCATCTTGTTTTCTTCCTAAGGGATTCTAGCCCTGAGGTTTCTATTGTGCAAGGTCTGAAAACTTTGCCTTTTTTTTTTTTTTTTTTTTTTTGGACAGGCAGAGTGGACAGTGAGAGAGAGAGAGAGAAAGGTCTTCCTTTTGCCGTTGGTTCACCCTCCAATGGCTGCCGCGGACGGCACGCTGTGGCCGGCGCACCGCCATCCGATGGCAGGAGCCAGGTGCTTCTCCTGGTCTCCCCATGGGGTGCAGGGCCCAAGCACTTGGGCCATCCTCCACTGTACTCCCGGGCCACAGCAGAGAGCTGGCCTGGAAGAGGGGCAACCGGGACAGAATCCGGCGCCCCGACCGGGACTAGAACCCGGTGTGCCGGCGCCGCAAGGCAGAGGATTAGCCTGTTGAGCCACGGCGCCTGCCAAACTTTGCCATTTTTTGTCCAGATTTCTGCCCGTGGCAGGATCATGATCCAGAACTCAGGTGTGTTGTTGTTGTTGTTGTTGTTTAGCAATGTCTCATAAGACCATCCGACAACTTTCGTTCACATTGTCATTAGCCATAACTTAATGACATGGCTGCTTCTACTGCAGGCTGGAGTTATGTCATTGTTTAACTGGATATATTATAAATATACACACACAAATATACACCAATGAAAATCACTTGTTTCATAGTGGGAGAAGGATAAATAGTACTTTGTAAATAAGTCATTTCTGCCAAAACTCTATCATATTCTTTTTTGTTATCAATGAGAATAAAACTTTCAAATAGCTATAAAATATTTTACAATATGGATGTAGCTTTTCTTTGATTCCTTCTTTGTTAATGGACATTTGTCTTTTTTTTTTTGCCACTACAAACCATACACACACACACATCTATTAATACTAGAGTAATATTAAAAATAATAACAGTAAGACATGGAGCCAACCAACCAAGCCTCGTTTGCTCACACGGAGCAGATGCTGGCTGTAAACAAGTGTCCTGGTTAGCTGGCGTTCCAGCGAAGGCAAGCACATCCTTCGCATGTCTGTGCTGTTCTATCTATGCGACACATTCTGAGGCTGGAGAACATGTGACGAAAGGCTCTGTGTGCTTTAAATGTGAACAAATATTGTCAGATGGCTTTCAAAAATGGCTTCGATGCTTACATTTCCACCAAAAAATGTATGGAAATAACTTGTCTGTTGTGATGAACAGGATGTATTTTCACTCAACTGTTGGCGCTGTGAGTGAGAAGTGTGCATTGTTGCTTTAATTTGCACCCTTCGGTGCTGGGGAAGCAACGCAACTGTTTGCACGTATGTCCTAGTTGTCTGCACTTGTATCCACTGTCTGTCCTACAGTCGTAATTACTGTGGCTTTTCTTTAGGTTAAGGTTTGGTAATATTTTCACTAAAATCATACATTTCCTTTGTTTATATAATCACAAAGTTAGAGTCAGTAATATAATGCTTTTTCCTCGTATCTGTGGCTGTGTCTACTTTCTTGTTCTTAGTCTTACCTGTTTTTGTTGTCCTTTTTCTCCCGTAATCAAGCTTTAAGTCAACTTCATTGACTTAAACTTTTCCCTAATTCATTCCAACTTGACTTATTTTATTCATTTATCTCTTTTCTTTTAAAGATTTACTTACTTACTTGAGAGACAGAGACAGGGTCAGAGGGATAGAGACAGAGACAGAGGGACAGACCGGGACAGGGACAGAGAGAAACAGATACAGACACAGTGGCAGAGACAGACATAGACAGGCACACACAGAGAGATAGAGACAGAGACAGAGAGACAGAGACAGACAAATACAGATACAGAGACAGAGAGGTCTCCCATCTACTGGTTCACTCCCCAAATGGCCACGACAGCTGGAACTGAGCAACCTGAAGCCAGGAGCTAGGAGCTTCTCCCAGGTCTCCCACACTGGTGCAGGGGCCCAAGCACTTAGGCCATCCTCTACTGCCTTCCCAGCCATCAGCAGAGAACTGGATCGGAAGCAGAGCAGCCAAGACTCAAACTGGCACCCAATTGGGATGCCAGCACTGCAGGCAGATGCCCAACCTACTGTGCCATAGCACCAGCCCCTCATTTATCTTTTCAAAAAGATTTATTTATTTGAAAAGTAGAGTTTCAGAGAGAGAGAGAGAGAGAGATCTCCCATCTGCCAGTTCACTTTCCAACTGGTCACAACAGCCAGGGTTTGGCCAGGACAAAGCCAGGAGCCAGGAACATCTTCCAGGTCTCCCACGTGGGTACAGGGGCCCAAGAGCTGGGCCATCTTCTACTGCTTTCCAAGGCCATAGCAGAGAGCTGGGTGAAAAACTGAGCAGCCAAGACTCAAATTAACACCAGAAATGGGATGCAAAGATTTAAAGTAGCAACTTAACCCACTGTGCCACAATGCTGGCCCCCATTTATATCTTCCTAAGATGAATACTAAATTCTTTTACTTTTAATTTTCAAAAACAAGTGCTGTAATTTTTCCTTTGAGTATAAATTTTGCTGTGTACATATATAGGTAGAAAATAGTTCTTTTGGGGACCAGTGTTGTGGTGTAGCAGGTAAAGCCACCACATCCCATATAGGTGCTGGCTCAAGTCCAGGCTGCTCCACTTCCAATCTGGCTTCCTGCTAATGGCCTGGGAAAAGCAGAAGATGGACCAAGTACTTGGGCCCATGCAACCACATGGGAGACCCAGAAGAAGTTCCTGGCTCCTAACTCTGGTCTGGCCCAGAGCTGGCCATTGCAGCCATCTGGGAAAGGAAACCAGCAAATGGAAGCTCTCTCCCTCCCCGCCCCCAACTCTCCCACTCTTTCAAATAAATAAGTATTTTTAAAACAGGCAAAGTCACAGAGGGAGAGACAGAAAGAGAGGTCTTCCATCCGCTGGTTCACTCCTCAAATGGCTGTTAACAGCCTGAGTTGGGCTGATCCAAAGCCAGGAGCCTGGAGCTTCCTACATGTCTCCTACTTGGGTTCAGGGACCCAAGCACCTGGGCCATCCTCCACTGCTTTTCCAGGCCGTAAGCAGAGAGCTGGATCAAAAGAACAACCAGGACATGAACTGGCATCCAATTGGGATGCTGGCACTGCAGGCAGAGGCCTAGCCCACTATGCCCCAATAAATAAAGAAAATAGTTCTTTTAGTTGATTTCCCAGGTCTTATAACTTCAATTTTAAAGTTTTTTAACTCAAGTATTATCTAGAAGTGTTTCTTAAGTTTCATATACTGAATTTATAACTTCATGCCTTTTAAAAATCTTAAAATTTTAGAGTCTATACGTATTTATAGGATACTGTGTGACATTTCAGGACATATATTCACTGTATAATGTCCAGTTGGGTAAGCATATCTCTCGCCTCAAGCATTTATCATTTCCTGGTGGTAAAAACATTCAAACATCCTTTCCTCTAGCTTGTTTTGATAAATAAAGCACATTATCTGTACTCACCCCACATGTACATCAGGACTTCTTATTCCTTTCTGATAACATTGTACCTATTAAGTAACCTTTCCCTGTTCCTCCCTCCCCTACTCTCCCCACTCTAGAAACCACCACTATACTCTCAATTTCTGCAAGGTAATTGTTTTTTAGATTCTACATGAATAGAATGCTGAGCTTTCTGTGCTTGGCTTACTTCACTTAGCATAATGACCTGCAGTTCCATCCACATTGTTGCAAACGACAGAATTTCATCCTTCTTCATGGCTGGATAGTATTCCCATGTGCACTTGTACATTTTCTTTACCCAGTCATCAGCTGATGGAGACTGGGGCTGTTTCTACTTCTTGGCTGTTGTTGAGCAATGCTGTAACAAACACGGACATGCAAATGTCTCCTTGAGAGTCATCCCATCACCCCTGGTACACACCAAGTAGTGGGTTTGTGGGGTCCTATGGCAGACCTAGTTTTTCAAGGAACTGCTATACTGTTTTCCACAGCAGCTGTAGTATTTGACATTTACACTGACATTATACAAGGGTTCCCTTTTCTCCATATCATTTGCCCACACTTGTTATCTTCTTTTAGATAATCTAACATGAGTGTGGTGATTCCTGTTTGTAAAAATTCTAATTCAATGGGGACTGTAATTAAATAAGAATTTTTTTTTTTTTTAAAGATTTAGTTATTTGAAAGTCAGAGTTGCACAGAGAGAGAAGGAGAGGCAGAGAGAGAGCTTCCATCTACTGGTTCACTAACCAATTGGCTGTAATGGCCAGAGTTGCACTGATCCAAAACCAGGAACCAGGAGCTTCTACTGGGTCTTCCACCGACGTATAGTGGCCCAAGGACTTGGGCCATCTTCTACTGCTTTCCCAGGCTATATCAGAGAGCTGGATCGGAAATGGAACAGCCAGGTCTCAAACTGGCACCCATGTGGAATGCCAGCACTGCAGGCGGCCTAACCTGCTATGCCACAGCGCCTGCCCCTTTTGTCTTTCAAGACTATTTTTCCTTCTCCCTTCCCCATCTGCCCTCTGCAAAGGCACTGATCCCATTCATGGAAGTTCTTGCCCCATGGCCCAATCCCCTCTGCTATGGGTTGGAAATGAGTTTGGATGCTCAGTGTTCCCCAAAGGCCCATGTGTTAAAGACTGGGTCCCCTACATCTTAGGTAAATGGTACTAAAGAGCATGGAAACGACATAATCATGGTGTTTGGAGGCGGGGCCTCAAGGGCTGATGGCACTGCATTCGGCCGTTTGGGTGGAGCCCCCATGAGTAAGTCCTGTTGGCTTTGGACAGATGTACACATGCTCTGTACCACCTCAGGATGCTGCCAGCAAGCACGCTCTTGCCAAACACCAAAACAGTGCAGCCAGACATGGGCCACGGACCTTCCAGAACTGCCTCTTCTTCCCTAAGTTAGCTTTCTCGGGTCTCCCATTTTAATAACAAATCTGACCAGCACTCTGTGCAAAACGGCCCCCTTTCTAATTCCATCATCTTGGTGGATCATATGAACACTCAGACCTTAGCACTTGCCACGAGTATTTGCACGTTTCATGGGGTGACATGGTCTGCAATCGTACCTATTTGCAAGTATCTTTTCTCTTTCCGTCTGACCAGGATCCCGAGGCTGGTGTAAGGTTGCTCGGTCACAGGCCTCTTGGTCGCTGCGTATGGGATTACTGCAGTGCCCTCCAACTCCCAGTGTTGCCGATGACAAGTCTGATGCAGTTCTCCTCTTCTCTTCGAGAATAACTTGATCTTGCTCGTGAGAGTTCCTAAGATTGCTTTTTATCACCAGATTTTTTTTTTATTTTTATTTTTTATTTTTTGACAGGCAGAGTGGACAGTGAGAAAGAGAGAGAGAGAGAGAAAGGTCTTCCTTTGCCATTGGTTCACCCTCCAATGGCCGCTGCAGTCAGCGCGCTGCAGCCGGCGCACCATGCTCATCCCATGGCAGGAGCCAGGTGCCAGGTGCTTTTCCTGGTCTCCCATGGGGTGCAGGGCCCAAGCACTTGGGCCATCCTCCACTGCACTCTCGGGCCACAGCAGAGAGCTGGCCTGGAAGAGGGGCAACCGGGACAGAATCCGGCACCCCAACCGGGACTAGAACCCGGGGTGCCGGCACCGCAAGGTGGAGGATTAGCCTGTTGAGCCACGGCGCCAGCTTATCACCAGATTTTAAGAATTGTACCAGAATTAGCCTAAATTGTATTTTTTTCATCAATCTTGACTGGCACTCAAAGCAATTTATAAGCTCAACACTTCATCCAACCCAGAAATGTTTTCTCTGTCATTAGTCAGTGAGGCCTCGCCTCCTTCTGTTCTTTTTTTAGCACTGGCTATTTGCATATTGGCTTTCCTAGTATTATCTCCAGACTTTTCCTCCTGTGATCCCACTCTTTAACATTTGTCTCTGCACGTCAGTCTCTTCCATCTGACCTCCCACTATCCTTGTCTCATTCCACCCTTGTTATAAATTTTTAGTTTAAAAATGTTCTTAGATCTAGGAAATATTTTGCAGGTGCTCTCATTTTTGTGTGCTAATTTCGTGTCCAAATTCTCTTTCTGCAGTTGCGGTTAGCGAAGGGCTTACTCGGAATGTTTGCTTGTTCCTCCCTCCCTCAGAAACATATGCTTATTTGTAGTCTTCGGCTGGCTGTGATCCTCCGCCTTCAGCTGTGGCAGACTCGGGAGTGGCAGCCAGGAGCAGCAGGCTGTTGCCCAGCTATTGTCAATGCCATGGAGAAGCCGCTCTCCCTTCCCTCAAGCTCTCCCGGTGGCGGGTGCCAAGAGGACCTACCTGCAAGACCGCATCTCCGCAAGTGTGATCAGTGATGCAATCCTGACTCCTCCACTATGAAGGTACCATCCCATTATCAGTTCCACTGTTTAACAGGTCATCTTTTACTCCTTCACTTTATGCCTACTATTTCCATTTGGTTCTGTTTAAAAATACCTCATTTCACGTTGGTAGTATCTACCCTTAGGTCTTGTATTACATTTATTGTTGTAAGGTTCTTGATTTTTCTGTTTTTTTGTTAATTTTCCACTGCGGCAGTTTGAACCCTCAGGTGTGTGGTTCTAAGCTCTATCTCCACGGGGTGTGTGACTGCTGTGGCTGGTAATGTGCTTTGGGAAAGGACAGCTGTCCAGGTCAGCCCTGGTGAACTTGAGGATAGAAGGGAGGTGAGCCTTAAATAGGAGAGCGAGCCCCAGCATCACAGATCCACAGCCATTTTACCATTTAGCAGTATCCCTATCTTGCAGTTCCTTAATGAGCTAATTTACCTCTGATCCCTCAAATGCAAATATCATGTTGAGATGGGGATGACGACACTCCCTAGGCTGTCATCTACTGGCTGTGAGGATCTGAAGGGGACGAGGCTTGAGACTTCCCGGTCCCTGTCTGTTGGCCTCACTAGGCTCTGTCCTGCCTTGGTTTTTATCCCTAGCACCATCTGGTTCTTGCCTCTAATTTCTGCAGGAGGTAGCAGTCAATAATGGATCCAAGGGGGGAGGCACGATTAGAACAGCCCCTGACACAGCATCCTACAACCATACCAGCTACCAGCTGCCCTCACACCAGGTCAAAGCCTCTCCATTGCCCCAAGGACTTTCCCTGTCTGTGTTGTTAGATTTCAGCTTCTATTTCTAGTTCCTCTAGGGTGATTTTGGAGAAAGGAGTGCATGTTGTTTCTTGGCAGGAACTAGAATGTATTATTTTTGGTACAAAATCTTTAGAACATGTAGTCCATGGAGGTAGAGAATAAATCCTGTTAAGGATTTGGTCTTTACCCGAAGAGCCACTGAAGATTTCAATCAAGATGGGTGATGACATCAGATTTTACTTTGAAGAGATTACTCTGGCAACTGTGGATATTTGTCGATCAGATTAAAGGAGAGCCAGAGTCAACACCAGGAAATAGTTAGAAGGTCCTTAGGGCTGCCCAGGTGAAAGATAAATGGTGGATTAAAGCAAGGTGATGGTGGAGATGAAGAAAAATAGATGAACTCTACAGTACTTGGGTAAACTATTGGCTCTTGATGATAGACTAGATTTATAAGGCAATCACAAAAACAGAAAATAGCAAATTTAATACTTACATTTTGGGTTGGCATAACTGAATGGACATCTTTTTTTTCTTTGGGAGAATGGGAAGGGAATGATCAATTTTGAGCATGTGCACTTGAGACAGCTTTGAAATACCCTGAATAGATAGATGTCAAGCTGAGCATACAGGCTATGGGGTTCAGAGAAGACAGCTGAGCTAGAGATAGGTGACTGGTGTTTACAAATGGGTGAAGTGGCCTTGAAAGTTCAGAATGTGAAGACAGGCTGGGAATGAGCTTTGAGGAACTCAACATTTAATGGCTGTGGTGTGCAATGGGCTTACATTGTGTTGCAGCTGCACCCTCCAGGACCCAGCATGTGACTGTATCTGGAGACAGGGCCTTTAAAGAGATGATTAAGGTAAAATGAGACCACTACAGTAGGCCCTGCTCCAACCTGAGAAGTGTCCTTGTCAGAAGAATGAACACAGACATCAGGGATGTGCATGCACACAGCAAAGACCAGGTGAAAAGCCAACGGGAGGGCGGGCATCAGCGATCTACAAACCAAAGTCTGTGTGTCGCATCTTGGAATTATGGCCTCTTAGAACTGTGAGGAAGTAACTTCCTAGGGCTCAAAACACCCAGTCTGTGGCATTGTTATGTCAGCCCCAGGAAACTAATACTCTGGGTTAAAAGATTGGGGGGGTGCATTTTGTGAAGATAGAAGATAAGCTCCTAGAGGGTTTTTGTTTTGTCAGAGTATCTTGTCACAGAAACTACGGCAAGTGTTTCAACAAGGAGGAACCCGTCTACAGTGCTGAACTCTGCTGAGGTCAAGGTGAGACCTGAAAAAGATCCTCTGGCTCTTGTGACTTGGAGGTCACCGGGATCCATAACAAGGACTCTTGGTGGAGTGACACGGCAGAAAGAGGTGAGTGGCAAGTGAAGAAAACCATGAAGACAACTTCCCAGAGACTGGGCTGTGACAGGCAAGGGTGTGGGGCACTAAGATTTGTTTTTTAATGAGAGAGACTTAATCTAAGTGTGGGCAGAGAGGAACAGCTGGTCATTTTCTGGCTGGTGGAGGGTCCTTGGTTTTTAGGCAATCCTTGCTTCCTACTATAAAATGTCAGTTTGACTTTACCCTATAACTAGTGCCATTTACTGTCACTTGGTTGGCTGGCATTCTATTTTCAGTGTGGTGGTGGGTCTCACTTTAAAGCCATTGGTATTTTAGTGACAAGTTAGGGAGAAAATTCAAAGGGCAGTTGCTACTCTCCAGAAAAAAATGACAAGTCTTCTCCTGTATTTTCAAGTTTTATGTTGAAATACTTAAGCCATCTGGAGTTTATGATATAGGGTGGAAATCTTTCCCAAAACTGATAGCCAGTTATTTCCAGGCCATTTTAATTCAACATATACTTTGAGTGTTTACTAATTGTTTTGGGTGCTACAAAATATGAGCTAATCTTAAAAGCCTCAATACCTAGGCAACGGTTAAGTAAATTATCCCAATGAGTGCAACAGGAGGTGCAATACAGTAAATGTCAAAAATCCAACCGACAGCACCAAGTGGTAATGTAGGAAACCGCAAGTTATGGGGGAAGGTAAGTAGGGCTTCAGTGAGTAGACTGCCCAACATAGAAAACACATTGGCCTAGAGACAGTTTCAGGCTCTAAAATGGCTGACTCAAGCTATATTTGAAGTCTAACTTAATAAATACTGGAGGCAAAAAGTAGAAGTTGTAGGTTTATTACAAGGTAAAGTCTATTAAAAAACACCTTCAGGCCGGCGCCGTGGCTCAACAGGCTAATCCTCCTCCTTGCGGCGCCGGCACACCGGGTTCTAGTCCCGGTCGGGGCACCGGATTCTGTCCCGGTTGCCCCTCTTCCAGGCCAGCCCTCTGCTGTGGCCCGGGAGTGCAGTGGAGGATGGCCCAAGTGCTTGGGCCCTGCACCCCATGGGAGACCAGGTAAAAGCACCTAGCACCTGGCTCCTGCCATCGGAAGAGCGCGGTGCGCCGGCCGCAGCGCGCCATCCGCGGCAGCCATTGGAGGGTGAACCAACGGCAAAGGAAGACCTTTCTCTCTGTCTCTCTCTCTCTCACTGTCCACTCTGCCTGTCAAAAAAAATAATAAAGAAAATAAATAAATAAAAAAAAATAAAAAACACCTTCAAGAGAGTTTACATAGAAAGTTTCAATCCACTTGTATGCTTCACTACCTCAATGAGCAGGGTTTAATACAGATGTTTAGGACAGTGTTACCATTTGAACGGATATGGCTCAACGAATGCCTGTAGGCATTTAAATCCCAAAGTCTTTTGTTAATGGCTAGTAGATCAATGTTAATGGTTCATGGAGACTTGATCTGAGGCAGCCTAACTGGAGAACTACAGGTCACTGGAGTTTGTGCCCTTAAGGTAGTTCTCAGGAGAGGGTTGGTGGCATAAGCCAAGTGTGCTTCCTCACTTCCACTGTGATCGTCCCTCTGCAGTTTCACTCTCCTCGTCAGACAGCAGTAAAAGGGATCTTTAGTCTTGGACTAAAGATCTTGAACTGTGAACCTCCAAACTAAGCCAAAATAAACTTCCTTCCTAAGTAGTCTCTCTCAGGTACTGCAGTTAAAGTAATAAAAAGCTGATGCAGATAAAATGCTCATCTGTGAGTAAAATTTTGTGCCATCCTCGAAGGGAAGGGCTGGACAGCATCAAAGACGTGTGTGGAAGAAAAAGGACACCTCTAGGATCAACAGAGTAGGTAGCTTCTTTTCTTTCTTTCCAAACAACAATACCTCTTTGGCGGGAAAAGTGAAGGATTATAAAAGAGAAGAAAGACTTTCAGGGACGTAGGAGGGCAGTGAGGAGGTGGGCAAGCAAGGCAAAGGGTGGCGCTGCTTTAGGCAGAATGTGCTCCGAGGGTTTTTGGATCTCTAGTGTTGTTTTCCCTACTTACCAGGAGGCAAGGATGCATGGTCCCAGACAGAAAAAGCCCAGCGGGCTGCAACACGGCAGACAACTCCCTCAGATGGTCAGCTACGTTCCCTTTAGTTCCTTGCTACAAGGCTTCTCTCACATACCCAGAAACATCCCTAACTAGTTCTATGTACTCTGCTATCAGAAATGAGAACAGCATTCTAGAAGGGTCTACAGCTTTTGCAGAGTACCCAATAAAGCTTTCTTTGCATTTGCTAACATCTCACCTATTTGCATTTACTTTGCTGTGTTATTCAGAAGCACCTTGTAGTTCAAGTCAGGTTTCACTATATTCTTCCTTTTTCAAATTCTGATTCTGGCTCTAGTTGCAGAAGAAACTTAAGATGTAAGTCAAGATGTTAAGGGCTGGTGGGAAGAGGAGTAAAGAAACACAAATGTGTGATCTGATAAGTCTCCTTTTGATTGAAGGGGTGAAGGAGTCAAATACAACAGGAAAACCTAGTGCTAAAGGAACTACCTGCTTTAGAAAGTCATGGTTCTGGGCTGGCGCCGTGGCTCAACAGGCTAATTCCTCCGCCTTGCAGCGCCGGCACACTGGGTTCTAGTCCCGGTTGGGGCGCCGGATTCTGTCCCGGTTGCCCCTCTTCCAGGCCAGCCCTCTACTGTGGCCCAGGAGTGCAGTGGAGGATGGCCCAAGTGCTTGGGCCCTGCACCCCATGGGAGACCAGGAAAAAGCACCTAGCACCTGGCTCCTGCCATCGGATGAGCGCGGTGCACCGGCCGCAGCGCGCCAACCGTGGCAGCCACTGGAGGGTGAACCAACGGCAAAGGAAGACCTTTCTCTCTGTCTCTCTCTCTCACTGTCCACTCTGCCTGTCAAAAAAAAAAAGAAAGTCATGGTTCTGGCTCCAACTGCAGTAGCTAATAGCCAGGATGGGGCCCCTGCACTACAGGGGGAGGCTTCTGAAGAGGCATTTACGGCACTCTGGGAGTTGAGGGCCACAAAGCAGCAGCAATCAATAGTCAGCCCACTCTGATGCTTCCAAAAAGTGTGAAGAGCCACAGCTTACAAAGTCTCCCCTCAGTACTTCCCTGGTGGTTCTTGGTCCTCTACCATCTCAAATTCCACTTGTCACCTTGTGCCAGCTTTGTGTCATTTCCATAACTGATTTCTCACAGCTAAACTGCATTAGGCAGGTAGAAGAAGTTACATTTGACCCACCTCTAGGTCACCATGCTTTCTTCCAGACCTCGATGTGCTGAGCAGTCCAAAAAGAAGGGGGTAGGGAGGGGTGCCACCTGTCTAGTTCAAGAATCTTTCTTCTCAGCCTCCACCCAGGTCCTGTCTTTTGAAGGCATGAAGGGCTGAAGGTGCTTCCTTCTCCCAGAGCCGCCTTGTACTATTACCTCTCCCATCTCCTTAATCCATACAGCCCTTCTCTCTGTAAAGGAGGGGAAGAAAACTAGATGTAGGGGAAATAAAGCAATGAAATTCTTAGAGATAGAACATTTATTATTATGCAAGAAGCAATGCAAACTGGGGCCCAAGGGCTTTCCAAAACAGGAAAGGTCTTCAGAGAGTTCATGGAAAACGCGAATTATCTTTTAATTCTACTTTCCATGGACTTTGTGAAGTAAGCTGGTAGATGGTGTGTCCCAGTATTACAGGTACCAAATCAGAGTAATATACCCAGAGAATAAACTCAGGATTCAGAAAACAGACCGTCTCAGAGGGCCACCGGATCTTGACTCCTTGCTGAAATACTCTGACAGTAGCTCTGGGAAAATATCTTATCAGCTGTTTGCTGAAAACTGGATCTGATGCTGGGCCAAATGCTAAGGCGCCAGCTGTCTGGAGGAGGAAGAGGAAGACTGTGAATGAAGGACATCAGCCTTGCTTCTAGGAAAATAGTATCTGAAGAGGATGGTCAAGGAGGTACTTCATCATGTAAACTGACGTTACCAAAACTGGCAGGTCTCTAATTTAGAATTATTGTGATAACTACTCCAGAAGTACTGTACCTTAATTCCCTTTCACCACATCATAAATGCGCCCAACAGTGCCATTGTTATGTGATGCATTAAAACTCGTCTAATTATGCAAGTACATAAAACATGACTTCTCTACCAGGCTTCACTAGCGATTTAAGTGTCTTGAGGAACATCACTAAGTGGATATATCTCAGTAAGTAAAAAATTCAGTTGTTTCTGGTGATTTTGGACTTAGCATAATAATTCAAATAATGCTAACATATTGAAGAGGTCACCAGAAGAAAATACTGGTTTAGCCAAAGTAGATTATAACTTAATGATCAGAGTGAACTTCACTTACTGCCTTGTAACAATACATCCAAAAGGCTCAGAAATAAAATAGTTCACTGATTTCGGTCAAGGGTTTGTTTTAGGGAACAGAATGATGGTCTCAGAATTAGGCTTTGGTCCACTGATCTGAAGAATCGCCAAGCAAGTGATGTGAAAAAGATTCAACACAAGGGAATTTCAAAAAGTTCATGGACAGGTGAGGTTAAGCGGCTGTTTAGAATGCCCACAGCCCCTATCAGGGTGCGCACTGAGTTCTGGCTACTGTGTTTCCAACCCAGCTCCCTGCTAATGCACGCTGAGAGGCAGTGGATAAGAGCTCAAGTGCTTGGCCCCCTCCCACATACATGCAAGACCCAGATGGAGGTCTTCAGCCTGGCCCAGCTCTGGCAGATAATAGATCTTTTTTTACCTCTCTGTTGCACTGCCTTCCAAGGAAATGCAAGTTTATTTTGCTACATAATATACACTTTTCATGAACTCTTTAAAGACCTTTGTATGCATAAATTTAAAACTGTTTTTTGAACCCAAATACTTAACTTCATCTTCCATGAACTTTTTGAAGCTACCTAGTACGTTACAAAATGGCAACTGTTCAATGTACATTAGATACAGACAACTTGGAAAGTATTGGCTTTTGGCTCCCTAAAGAAAAGTAGAAGGAAGAAAACGGCAGGAGAGGGTATGGCCTTGGATGACAGAATAACACCAGAAAATGCACCAGATTATCCCTCTTGAGCTGAGAAAACATACCATTAAGGATAACACACAAAAGGATACATGTAAGTTGGGACGCCTCGTGCTGCCAAGTGTTTCCGAATAAGTCGCTCAGTACCATACCAGTTAAAATCTTTTGTGGCATGTCCAATACGTGGCAAATGAACACTTGCTATTAAAAAAAAAAAGAGAGAGATCATGACATCTTCACTCACCAAAAGTTCATTGATGGTTATAAAATACACACAGGAGAAAATAACTGAAAGTTCCACTCAAAGAATACAATCACAATGCCAAAAATATCTGGGGAGGGACTGTAATAGGGGAAAAAATGAGTAATTCTATTGAGCACAAGGACCCAGAGGCTCTGCGAATAAGGAGATGGAAGATGATTGATGGTGGCGTCACAATTAAAATAAGCAACGATTATCTAACAAGCTAATCAATTCCATAAACACTGAAACACTTGGTTTAGAAACTGAACTCCTTTGGCAGACAGTGTATGTTACTGGGGACTATGTCTCTCCAAGGGCAGAGACAATAAACAGCACATGATCAAGTTACTTCATCTGCCCTGCTCTGCTTCCTCATCTGTCAAATCACGATAAAAAATACCCAGCGGATGGCGATGGTCTGCAGAGATAATGGGTATAAAAATGACTCGCAAAGGAAAAGCTGTAGAACAAAAGCTGAGGGGTTTCTTACTCCCGTGGTTCACCTTCACCATGCATGCTGAATGGGGTCTTAAGATTTCTCACCTCCCTTCCAAACTTAAGTCACAGTTCATTGACTCCTGAGCAAGGTGTTAAAAGTTTACCTTTCTTTTTCCTTGCTGCTAAAAATATCTTCTTCAGGCCCTCTTCCAGGGCTGCCATCTTAATGCCAGAAAGGACACTGGAGCGATCACGGTGCTGAGCCACGACCAAGGCCAACTAGGAAGAACAACCAATAAAGGAGTGCCATGAGACAGCTATGTGGCCACCTGAGGGACCTGCCCATGGAGGGGACACAGCCCTTATAAATCCATCTCTTGATGTTCTGCCTCCTCTACCCTACTAAATGTCTGACCTCATGCCCCATCATTACCATTCTGATTTTCTGGTACCTTTATGTAGGCCTCTCTTCCTTTTTAAAATGATATTAAGGGGCTGGCACTGTGGAGCAGCAGGTAAAGCCACCGCCTGCAGTGCCAGCATCCCATATGGGTGCCAGTTTGAGTGCCGGCTGTTCCACTTCTAATCTCGCTCTCTGCTATGACCTATGAAAGCAGCAGAAGATAGCCCAAGTCTTTGGGCCTCTGCATGCACGTGGGAGGCCCAGAAGAAGTTCCCGGCTTTGGATTAGCTTGCTCCAGCTGTTGCAGCCAATTGGGGAGTGACCAGTGGATGGAAGACCTCTCTCTCTGCCTCTCCTTCTCTGTGTAACTTTTTCAAATAAATAAAACGGTATTAAAACCAGAATCCAAAACATGTACTTCTTCCCCCTTTAACTAAAAAAAATTATGCATATTTCTATACATATATAAACATAACTATTTCCTCAAACATTTATCATTTCTATGGTACAAACATTCAAATCCTTCCAGTTTTTGAGAGAAACACAGTCCATTATCTACTGCTGCTCTACTGTGCAACAGAAAATCAGAACTCCTTATCCATTTCTAACTTTATAATACAGGACCATCAGTCACACTCTCCCCAGCCCTGGCAACCCCCGTTACACTTTCAACATCTACAATAAACTTTTCTAGCCACCACATGAGTGAGATTGTGCAGTTCTCGTCTTTCTGTGCTGGCTTATTTCAATGAATGTGATGACCTCGAGGAGTTGCACCCGTGTTTCTGCAAATGACAAGATTTCATGCTCCGTTATGACTGAGTGGCACTCCATTATACAAATGTACCACATGTTCTTCACCCACACATCAGCTGACAGACAGCTGGGTTGGTGCCATCTCTTGGCTATTGTGACTAGTGCTACCATAAACACAGGAGTGCAGATGTCTCTTTGGCTGATCTCTTTTCTCTTGGATATATACCCGCGAGGAGGACTGCTGGATCATATGGTAATTCTATTTTTAATTTTCCAGGAACCTCCATAGTGAAAAACATTTACTTTGTAAATGCTCTCAAGGGTAAAGAATTTTTCAGAATCTTAGGAATCAACAGGACTTGGGAGGTTCTTGTATCCCAGCCCTCCAACTGATGCCAGAGTCAGTCCACAAGCCCTAGACAAGCAGTCATTCCATTCTGTTCAAACGGTTCCCAGGAGGACAAAATGCCAACTATCTCCCTGCACTAGCCTAAGTGGGACACAGCTGAGGGTGGCAAGGGGACTTCTGGGTAACATTGTTACAATCCCATCAGACACGGCCCTGGGCTTGCTGTAAACCATTTTCCTGAGTCACCGAATGCGAAGTTTCTCATGCACAAACTCTGACACTCTCATTCTTAGTATTTTAGAAAGTACTGAGTGAGAGACTAAACAAAAGGAACCATTTTGTTGTTGGCCACATAGACCACCAACCTCAAGGGAATGGGTCTTTCAGCCACGTGCCTAAATGTCTTCTTTTGTAACTCAGTAAGATTTGGGTCAACATTCGATATGGATTCAGGCCCTGGAAAAAGCCAGGCAGGAGTGTTAAAGCTCCTACTAGGTCTCCCGAATGACAGGCAAGCAGGAGACACTTGAGGTACAAATGGGGCAGTGCAGTGTGAGCAGGAAAGCTGGGTGGTTTCTCTCCCCGTCTGGCTGCTCGAAGGCACCATCTTACACAGAAAATGGTCATGTAGTGATGGAACCCTCAGTTTCAAGTCCTGTTTTCTTACCCATTCAGTGATTGCTCATTGCTCATTTCCTCTGAGCTAGTACTGTGTGGGGTGCAAAGGATAAGAGTCTGATATACGGGAGGGTGTAGGCCAGGGGGTGGGACAGGACAGCTTCCAGGTCAGTGGGAACCTGAGGGATAGGGGAAAGGCAGTAGAAGCAGCGGGGCCAGCCAGTTTGTGCTCCCCCAAAACTCAAATGTTAGACATTGTTAAGATAAGGCCTGCCCTTGGCCAGCGCCGCAGCTCACTTGGCTAAGCCTCCACCTACGGTGCCGGCACCCCGGGTTCTAGTCCTGGTCAGGGCGCTGGATTCTTTCCCAGTTGCTCCTCTCTGCTGTGGTCCAGGAATACAGTAGAGGATGGCCCAAGTGCTTGGGCCCTGCACCCGTAAGGGAGACCAGGAGGAAACACCTGGCTCCTGGCTTCGGAATGGCACAGTGCGCTGGCCGTAGCAGCCATTTAGGGGGTGAACCAATGGAAGGAAGACCTTTCTCTCTGTCTCTCTCTCTCTGTCTAACTCTGCCTGTCAAAAAAAAAAAAAAAAAAATTTGAGGCCTGCCCAATCTGGCTGTAGTCACGAAGAGAAAATCTGGACACGCAGGAAGACGCAGGGATGCACATCTAGAGGAAAGGCCATGTGAGGACACCGTGAGCAGCCAGCCATCTACCCGCAAGCCACAGAGAACAGCCTCCTAAGAACGCAACTCTGCTGACAGCCTGGTCTCAGCCTTGCAGCCTCCATAACCATGAGGGAATACATGTCTTGTTTAAACTGTTGCGATGGCAGCCCTGGCAAACCAGTGCCCGGTGGCAGAGGCCAGTGGGGGCAGGAGAGGTTTAGAGAAGTTGATGTGAGCCAGATCTTAGCTCTGGTAAGAGATGTGATAGTTCTACTTACCCAATCTTGGCCTTTGCTTCTTGACTCCTTATCATCAATAGGAAACAGAAGGACACTTCCCAAACTCAAGTCTGTAGGAACAAAGAACAGAAAGAACGTGAAGGTCACTGAAAGGGGACCATTCTGGTTCTCTGTACCTTGCCTTCCTTTTCCAGATCCACTTAGGTTTCAACCCCAACTCCCTTCAGAACCTTTCACAGACTTTTCTCCCTCTTCTGACCTTGGTCAACACCTCAGCCAGGTACTCATACATATATCTGATTGCTAGTGATTTCCTAATTCAATGCCCTTCCAGTGTTACCGATACGGTATCCCTGTAGGCACTGGAGAGAATGCAAAACCAGAGCTCCTGGGGGCAGGGCAGGGAGCACAGTGAGCTAGAATTCCTTTGAAACTCTTGGTTTGTCTCAAATCATTCAAATATTGCATTCTATTATATCTATATAGCTACTAGTATTTACTTTTCCTGTCCCATCTAAATCAAATAAAATGGTGCTCTAGGTTAATGTATTACTTTAATTCTATGGCTTTACATAACTCAGTTTAAGCTTTTTGTCCAAAAAAAATAGATGGAAAAAAACAGATTAGAAACTCCATCTTTTAAGCCATTCTAAAATACTGGGTCTGCTATACCATTCCAACCTCCCAAAGGACAGACTGTTACCCTACTGTACAGTAGGTGTTCTGGGGTTACGAGAAAGAGACACAGTTAGGGAGCCTCGTGCCATTTCTACCTGTTCACATTTATCCCATATGTTCTGGCCCAACATAATTTCCACTGTCTTCAGGAAGTCCACAGTCTCATCTACTCTGCTGAGCCCTATTTCAGTCCTCCTTCAGAGGAACGTGCACACGCATCGCCACCTCCTCAGAGAGCACTCAGACCTCAAGTCCATGTAGTCAGGTCCTAGTCTTCACGTTCCCTTCAAAGTGCTTCAAGGCCATGCGACTGTGGAACAAATCCAGTAGCACTTCAGGGTCGGATTCTATAGGCCACTTCTCCTCCCTTGTACCTCAAAATCCTAGATTCTCAAGGTTCTCATATTTTCCTGATAATTCGCCCTGTCTCTTCTTGCCTCAGCTCCTAAGTGGAGGTGTCTTCCACGGTGTGTCCTCTGCACTCTCATTTCTCCCCCTGGTTTCAAACAAGGACTCCAAACAGTGATTTCTTAGTCTGTGCCTCTGGCTCTGACCTTTCCTGAGTTCTCTGCTTTTCCAACAGCTCAATCAATGTCTGTGTCTCGGCTGACTATTTCAGCACACATTCAACTTGTCTTGGTCATTTATTTTAATAGAAAGTATATTCACTCTATATCTTTGCATCTGTTTCCACCCTACAGAACTGGGCAGAATTAGGAAAAAAAAAACAAAGAAATATGGAGGATCCTTTTCTACTGGACAACTTTATTTAACCTCTCCACTCCACCAATTTTATTTCTTTTTCCACTTTATGATTCCTGAACATAAAAGGAGATACCCCTTTTGTTTCTCTATGCCAAGGGACATTACTATTTGGCTTTCCAAGTTCTCTTGGCTCCAAATAGGTTTATTTCCATCTCCACAGTGCTGTATCTCAAGCTGCACTGACCTCCCAAGCTCATGTTGGCATTTTAACAGCATGTCCACTTTCTCTCCAGCAGTCTCTGATGCTCTCGTGAGATATTCCCTTATGAAGGAGGGGTGACTTGGCTAAGTAATGAAGCCATCAGCATTCCACTGCTTTCAGCGTGCAGGCAGAGACTGACACTTTTCACAACACTTGCACGATCATCATCCTCACCAGCATCCCATGAGGGAGGTGCAACAAGTATTATTCACACATTACAGATGTGATAACAGCCACAGAGAGGGAGAAGCACGGCCTCAAAGCCACCTAACAAGTAGCTGACTGATGACAGAATGCAGTCTCTGGCCAGTCCTGCTCCTCATCTGGTGCCTTTTGACCCACAGGACGCTGTCTTAAGTGTCCTCCTGTCTTGGTCCATCCCTAACCCTTCCTTCTGCCTTGCTTCTTACCTTTCATTTTCCCAGCCAGCTCGTACACTTTTCTTGGCTCAGCGGATCGTGTTTCCAGAGCTGTGAATAAACCACCTCTGCCCCAGCGGCCGGAGTCATCTGATAGAAGAAAAAGAAATTTTTCATCTTTGGGAAGGTGGAGGGAAGAGGCAAAGTCCAGTCCTTAATTTTGAAAAACAAATGAACACAAATAGGCTAGCAGAAGAGTGGTTTTTCAAAGGGGAGGAGGAGAAGAGTATCTGATCTCCAGGGAATATCATACAATATATAAGTTTAAAAATAAACTACAGGGGCCAGCACTGCGGCAAGGCAGGTAAAGCCGCCGCCTACGGCGCCAGCATCCCCTATGGGCGCTGGTTCAAGTCCCGACTGCTCCACTTCTGATCTAGCTCTCTGCTGTGGACTGGGAAAGCAGTAGAAGATGGCCCAAGTCCTTGGGCCCCTGCACCCACATAGGAAGACCTGGAGGAAGCTCCTGGCTCCTGGCTTTCATTGTGGCCAAATGGAGAGTGAACCAGTGGATGGAAGACCTCTCTCTCTGCCTCTCCTCTCTCTGTGTAACTCTTTCAAACAAATAAGTAAATATTTAAAAATAAACTATAACATGTTTAGGGGGCTGGCGCTGTGAAGCAGCGGGTTAAAAGCCCTGGCCTGAAGTGCCAGCATCCCATATGGGCGCCAGTAGTAGTACCGGCCGCTCCTCTTCTGATCCAGCTCTCTGCTATGGCCTGGGAAAGCAGTAGAAGATGGCCCAAGTCTTTGGGCCCCTGCACCCATGTGGGAGACCCGGAAGAAGCTCCCGGCTCCTGGCTTCAGATTGTTGCAGCTCGGCCTTTGTGGCCACCCGGGAGTGAACCAGAGGATAGAAGACCTCTCTCTCTGTCTCTACCTCTCTCTGTAACTCTGACTTTCAAATAAATAAAATAAATAAATCTTTAAAATAAAAAAAAAAGTTTCAAAATTAAAAAAAGTTAAAACTTCTGAAAGATATACCAAGCCATCAAAACAGGAAAGAATTAAAAAAAAAAAAAAAAAACAAGGTACAATCTGTGTTCTGCATAAGCAAAATCTCCATCATGCATCTGTAATTCTGAGGGGGTGACTAAGGGAGACTGGAATGGAGATGTGACACGACAGGAGAGCGAGTCGAAGCACTGAAAACACAGCCACACACGACTCCCTTCTCACAGGGAAGGAACGGGAACAGTTAAGTGGCTTATCAGCACCAACACAGCCGGCTGTTACCTCGTACTTCTGTCCTCCATACTACAAATATTAGTTCACGTGGACAATGCATCCGGCATCATTCCAGGCACAAAGGCTATATATGTGGACACACACCCACACCCACAACCCCCTGTTCCCACGAAGTTAAATGAGACAGTCACATAAATGAGAACAAACACAAAATCAGGTGTTGCTATGCATAAGGGCAACAGCGTAGAAGGATCAAGAGTAACAGGCATGGGCCTGGGGCCTGTTTTATGTACAAGGCGAGCAGGGGAAACCTCTGACAAGCAGATGCAAACAATGCTTGAGGTAGTTATTTGAGGAAAGAGGCTTTCAGACAGAGAAAATAAAAAGTACAAAGGTCGTGAGGGAAAACAGAGTTGTGTTTTTCCTCAAAGGGTTCATTGTCTTATCAATGTTGCCTCACTTCCCCCTCTTGAGAACCCTGCGTAAGGATAAGGCAGTGCTATCCCAGTACAGGGATAGGAAGTTGAGGCTCAGGGAGGTCCGGAAACTCCCACGTGAATGACAGCCCTACAGTCTATCTACACATGCTTTTAGAATCCACAGTTTTCTGACCACACAGCACTGCATTTGGCCCAGCACCCCAAGGTCAGGGCGCTGCCTCTTCTTCCCCAGTTCCTGGCACCACAGAGACTGAGATCCCTACTACTTACCTACACAGTGCACAATGAGCGCATCCTCTGCCCCAGCCTGAGGGTGGGTGACATCACCACTGACGTACTTGATGGAGGTTCTGTCTGGGTCTTGGTAATCCAGCTCAGCAGAACTCGCGTCCTCCCCAGCCTCGGCATCCTCCCCAGCCTCAGCATCCTCCGGCTCGCTCTCCTCGGAGGGCAGGCAGAAGGATTGGTAGTCATTGGACTCCCACCAGGCCATCCTTAGCAAGTCAGAGAAGAGAAATTAACCTTCCTTAGAGCACATTTTGCACTGCTACTCACAAACAGTAACTGCCCAGCACAATCAGAAACTCGCCCTGGATCACGCTGGCTGCTTATCTGTAAATAAGTAAGTCTTACTGAGGACCTGCCTGCCTCCGACCACACCTCAGTGATGATCACCCACCGATGTCCCTGTTTTCAGGACAGGACTAAATGGGAAAACTACTCCTTGTCAGATCACCAAAATGTCCTAAATTTTTTTTTTGTTCCAACAGAACTCATCTTCTTTGCCCATGGTCCTCTAGAATTTTAAGTAGGGTAAATGTTAAAGTTTAGTGTTTTAACAGTATTCTTTCACTAACAGGAACTACTAATTTTACAGAAGATTCCTGCACTTAAGTGATGTTCAACTACAGATGCGCTACACGAGAGCGACTCCCTTCCCAAGTGCGGCCCTTGGTTAACAACACAAACACACTTCTTCTGGTGTTCAGCTTCTTCCTTTTTCCTCTTCTTCTCCTCCATCGCCCTCTTTCTCTTGGCTGCTGCTTCCTGTCTTTTCTTCTGTCTCTCTTCCAGCTCCTCTGGGCTCAAAACCCGCTTTCTCTTGGCAGACCCCTCCACAAGGCCTGGGATGAGAACCTGCAGGGAGGACAAGATTCATAGCCAGGAAGGAGGGAGCTGCTTGCTCCTCTGGGGGTCTTAGCCATCTGTCCTATACAAAATATTTTTTTGTACATTGGTGTAATATTTCATAAAGCACTGCATCTCTGTGCCACTGGCAGCAAGAGGCCAATCTACACAGCTCAAGGCACGGATACCACGATTCTGTGCTCTACAATTAATCAAAGCAGCGACATTCATTCTTTAGGATGAAGGTACTTCAGAAAAGCAATCTTTTTTCCTTGATTCAAGATATAGCCTGCAGGTTGCCATTTTAAGATTGACCATTTTTAATGGAAACCTTTCTACAAAGTATTATATAATTATTTTCAATTGCTTTATTTTGAGGGGGAGAGGAGAAAGGGAGGAGAGGGAGAAGCCAGGTCGCCCATGAGTGGCAGGGACCACACACTTAAGCCATCACTGCTACCTCCCTGCATCCGCAACAGCAGGAAGCCAGAGCTGGGTATCAAACCCAGGAACTCCAGGTGTTGAAAACAGCATCTTAACAGCACCCCTATAATGCTTTACTTCACTCCATCTATCTATCTATCTTCAAGGCAGAAAGACACACAGGGATATCCCATCCACTGATTCACTCCCCAAAGGCCAGGTTGAAGCCAGTCGCCAGGAACTCAATCTAGGTCTCCACAATGGTGGCAGGGACCCAGGTATCTGCGCCAATACCAGGAAGCTGGGAGTTGGGAGCAGTGAGGACTGGAACCCAACTGATGACTTAACAACTCTGCCAAAGGCTCACTCCTATAATAATTTTTTCAACAGAGTAGTTCATCATCACAATTATCGTAATGGTAATTAGCACCCAATAAGCATATACTAGTGACCCTTACATATACCATTTATGGTTTGCCATCCTCTTTCAGTGACACAAGATCACAGCTATCAACAGCAGAATATGGTATTTTGGTATGATATAATATCCCTTCAGGGGTGGTTAAAATGGATGGGCTGCTTATCTCTATATTAAACAGTACAATCTATTCTCTTTGCTAAAATTTTTTATAAGGTTCTTACTATGTATATAATTTATTTGAGAGGCTGAAAGACAGACAAATAGCAAGCTCTCATCTCCTAATTCACTCTCCAAAAGCCCACAACAGCCAGGGCAGGGCCAGGATAAGACCAGAAGCCAGAAACTCCATCTGTGTCTGCAGAGACCCATGTACTTGAGCCATCACCTGCTGCCTCCTGGAGTGTGCAGTTAGGAGCACAGCCAAGGCTCGAACCTTGGCACTCTAATACAGGAAAAGAGCCTGTTTACTGCAACACCAAAACTCACACCTCTCCTAATCAGTGCTTCTGAAGCCAACTCTTTGCATGAGTTACACTAGGGTACAGTTAATTATGCTTACATTTCAACACATACTTATTTCTGAACAAGTCATCCTAAGAGAAAACAATAGTTTCAGCAGTTTTTGTCTTCTTTGGGTAACAGTGTAGAATAACGTATTCTTTCACATAAGTTAATGGTTCTTACACTGTCTCTGTTTCGCAGGGACCGGCCCTCTTGAGCAGTCTTCTCCAAAAGGGTTTTCTGAAGATTCACCAGTTGTTCGAATGACTTTCTGTCTTCCTTACTAGGCTCTTTGGAATAATCTTTACCTTCAAATAAGTACATGTGGTTTTCTAAGAACACAAAGATACAAAGAGAAACGTTAGATACTGAAGAATGGATTAATGTTATTCCAAGCAGTAATGCAGATGAACTCTACATGGACTGAGGAAGGTATTCCATCTCCCATCGTGCTGACACCGATGTCTTTAGGTTCTACATGGATCCCACGAGTCCACTTTTCAAGGAGAGCACAGCTTTTGCTTCATCCCTCAATGGTCTGTGATTCCCTGCTGGGTCCCTCTGTACTGCTGAGTCTTGGTTCACGTATCACTCACTCCGTAACTACACCTCTTCTAACAAAATCTATACTGTTTTATTCCAAAAACACTTTTTAAAAAGAGATTTATTTATTTACTTGAAAGTCAGAGTTACAGAGAGACAAGGAGAGAGAGAGATCTTCCATCCACCGTTGCACTACCCAGCAAAGGCCAGGGTTGGGCCAGGCGGAAGCCAGGAGCCAGGAATTTCATCAGGTCTCCCATGTGGGTGGCAGGAGCGCAAGTACTTGGGCCATCCTCCACTGCTTTTCCCAGGCCACGAACAGGGAGCTGGACGGGAAGTGGAGCAGCCAGGACTTAAACAGTGCCCCTTTGGGATGCCAGCTTCACAGGCGGTGGCTTTACCTGCTATGCCATGACGCCAACCCACAAACACCCTTTTATTACTCAACTTTTTCCCCCTTTTTGTATAATATTAAAAGGAGTAAGTGACCTATCTTTGAGAAAATGAAGAATTACAAAAACTATCCCTTGGATTTCTAATGCTCTTTACGGATCTCATGAACCAGCCTCATGATCCTCACGACAATCCCCATATAACCAGCCCCACCTGTGAAAAGGGAAACAGAGGCTCAGACAGGAACCGAGGGGCTCCCCCATTCTCACCAACAAACACAGAAAGCAGGATTTCCTGACTAAGGTCAGGGTGCTCTTTTCAGTATATCACCTTAGACAACAGTGGAGAGGGAGCTGGCCGGCAAATAACTACTATCATAATAACAAAAAGGACACTAGTGTAACCGTCAACAGCACTTTGTACTATCAGAACACTTTCAACAGCTGTTACCACACTTTGTGTTTGCACCTGTGTGGAAGAGGAAACTTCAATGGCACCATTTCACAGATGAGAACACAAAGGCCCAACGAGGCTGAGTGGTCTGTACAGATGATGATCAAGTCATGACCGCCAAGACCAACCACCAGACAGGTAGCGTGATACTCAAAGTGAGGCACATTTGACAGCACATGTCACCAAATAACGGTACCTTCTCAGCATTATGAAATCAGTTATAAGTGTGTTTTCCCTGGAGAGTATGAAAGCAAAACATTTTCATTCTCAAGAGATCAATTGCTTCACACTTGTACCCAAATCTAACCAGCTGTAATTCTAATTGGCATTTGCTAATTAAATCAGCAGGGGGCTTTCAACGAGGCGCTCTATCAACAAGTGGAAGAAAAAAGAGCTGCGAAGTGTCAAATGTGATCAACATATGTAGCTTCATACTGCATGCAATTCTCAACTTATAAACATGTTTCAAAAACCCTGCCATTCCAGATAAAGCAACTTTGCTCTTTATTTTTCATTTGATTGCAGCTGCTTTACCGCCTAATCTTTCATATTTATTAATATTATTTTTAATCATGTTCCCTGTCTTCACTCTGTAGCCAAGAGGAGGCTGGAGCCCGTTAGGCCCAGACCCTCATCTGCATCCTTCCAGTGGGACCATTACCATGAGTAAGCCTACACCAGGTATCAGAGACAAAATTCCCAATGTAAATGCAACTGGAGAATTCCACTGGCTGTTCAACTGAAAAAAATGTAATTGTTTAGGCAGCTGGACTAAGAAATATAACTATCTTTCTGAAAACTGCATTTGTATCGTTTTCCAGTAAACATTAGGAAAACAAGCTGAAATTAGGTGAATGTGGAAATAGGTGTAAGCCTTGGCATTGAATATAATCAACATGTAACTGAAAAATATGACCACATGCATCTGTTTCTTTTCTCACCTGAAACCACTAAATGACAGGCAAGGGATTAAAAAAATCATGATGGAACAGTTGATGAGAAAGTTCAATAACTGGAAAATGCAGAGTGCCTGGAAGGATAAGAACAAATTGACAAGAGCAGTGGAAGCAAAACACAAGTGCCTAGCCAAGGGTCGAGTGTGAGAACAGAGCACCTCAATCATACAGGGTGGGGAGCCTTGTATTCTGCCCAGGGCCATTGGTAACATCATTGATAACATCACTTGCAAGCCATACTACATGATCAACTTAAAAATTAGTCTGCTACAGACTTGTGAGTCCCACCTGTGGCTGCCTTAGAGGGCCAGACCACGCGCCTCATCTGGCCTCCAGGCCAGACATTCCCCACCACCGGGTCTAAAAGCCTAGAACTTACAATTACGGGGCTCCATTCCGTGAGAGACCTGATAGGAGAAGATCTACACACTAAATAATGGGGACACCACGAACCTCTGACTCACCCTGTGTTTTCAATGTAAGCGACCACGCCTACTCCAACCCCTGCCTCTTCCAAGGAAGATATAAGAGGATTTGCCTCTGGAGAAACGAGTTGCCCAATGGAAAGACTTGAAGAAGGACATCTGGGAAAGCTCACTCAAGGTGGAAGCGGGTTCACCAAACAATAATGCTGGAATAAGGCCCAAGGGCCACTCCCTGCTTGTGCCAAAGCTGCCGTCACTGTGTGGCACTTTACCGCCCAGACGACCAGACCACCGGAGGACACCAGACGTTTCCAAAAAACTATCAACAGAACAAGGGAGTCCAAAAAAATTTAACAAATAGTAAAAGGAAGGACAAGCAACTGGAGGAAAGATGCAATGCAGAGGAACTTTTTCTTTTTTTTAGTTTATTTATTTGAAAGGCAGAATTAGAGAGAGAGAGGTAGAGAAAGAGATCTTCCATCCACTCATTCACTCCCCATTTCCCCAAATGACCGTAACAGCCAGGGCTAGGTCAGGCTGACGCCAGGAGCTCCTCCTGGGTCTCCCACATGGAGGCAGGGGCCTAAGCACTTGGGCCATTCTCCACTGCTTTCCCAGGCACATTAGCAGGGAGCTGGATCAGAAGTGGAGCAGCCAGGTCTTGAACTGGCACCCATAGGGGATGCTGGCACGGCAGGCACAGGCTTAGCCTACTACGCCACAACGCCTGCCCTAAGGAACACTTTTTTAGAAGATGTAATAAATATTGTCCTTGGAACACATTTTAAAAAGTGGTAGCCGGCGCCGTGGCTCAATAGGCTAATCTTCTGCCTTGTGGCGCCGGCACACTGGATTCTAGTCCAGGTCAGGGCGCCGGATTCTGTCCCGGTTGCCCCTCTTCCAGGCCAGCTCTCTGCTGTGGCCCAGGAGTGCAGTGGAGGATGGCCCAAGACCTTGGGCCCTGTACCCGCATGGGAGACCAGGAGAAGCACCTGGCTCCTGGCTTCGGATCAGCGCAACGCGCCGGCCGCAGCGGCCTTTGGAGGGTGAACCAACAGCAAAAGGAAGACCTTTCTCTCTGTCTCTCTCTCACTGTCCACTCTGCCTGTCAAAAATAAAAATAAGGCCGGCGCCGTGGCTCAACAGGCTAATCCTCCTCCTTGCGGCGCCGGCACACCGGGTTCTAGTCCCGGTTGGGGTGCTGGATTCTGTCCCGGTTGCCCCTCTTCCAGGCCAGCCCTCTGCTGTGGCCCAGGAGTGCAGTGGAGGATGGCCCAAGTGCTTGGGCCCTGCACCCCATGGGAGACCAGGAAAAAGCACCTAGTACCTGGCTCCTGCCATCGGATCAGCGCGGTGCGCCGGCCGCAGCGCGCCGGCCGCGGCAGCCATTGGAGGGTGAACCAACAGCAAAGGAAGACCTTTCTCTCTGTCTCTCTCTCTCACTGTCCACTCTGCCTGTCAAAAAAATAAATAAATAAATAAATAAATAAATGAAAAAAGTGATAAAAAATGTCCTCAGAGGACATGTCCTTGAAATGAGGACAGGATGCAATTAAACAAGCACAGAACAAGAAAGAATTCTTGAAGAACACAAAAAGGAGTGTAAATACTAAATATAAATAGTTAATGATAAAATAAATATAAAATATAAATATGTTAAAATATAAGAAAAATCAGAGAAGTTTTTGTAAAATAATGCCTCAATTTCAATTTCTATGTATATTCTACCAAAAACATACAGATTAACAAGGATTCATAAAACCTATCCCTAATCCATGCCCACTGCAAAATCTGGAATCAGAAAATTACTGTGAACTTCAGTTTGCAGGGAAGTAGAGAAATGAACATCCAAAACCAGCCCAACAAGCCCCAAAGCCCACACCAGAGCAGACAGATGGTCAGGCAGAGACTGCACAGAGGGGCAGGCACTGGGGCTCGGGAGTGTCAGACTAAATGTAGCCCTCAAAGGAGGGCCACACCCCCAACTGGGAACAAAATGAGGACAGTCTGAGACCTGGTAGATGAGAGAGTAGCTGCCAAAAAACTGAAAGGAAGGGCTAAAACACATGGATGCAGAAACTGGAAAAGGCACTGCTTCTGGGGGCCAAAGAGAGCAAACTCAGAAGTGAGAGACATCCCTTGACAATGTTGTGGCAAAGGGAAAGAAAGAGCCAAGTGATGGAAATTCAGCATCAACAGAAATTGTCAAAGTCACACCAACCCCACCCCCACCAAAAACACCATCTAATAAAGAAATTGCAATTCCCTCGAGCAGTACAAGACAGTTCTCTTGTATTAAGGAGTCCACACTGAATCCCTGCTGCCACCGTACAGGAAACATTCAAGGCAAAATAACTATGGCACGTTAGGGAACATGTGTATAAAACTACTATGTGGGAAGCAATCAGAATCCAAAATTCAAAAATGTAGAACAGAAAAGCACACACACACAAATATCGAGCAAATTTAGGGGAGAGGGTACAAAATCCTCTCCTGCACCTCATAGGGTACTGGGAAGGTTAAATGGAAAAAGGCGCAAAGCACACCACACAGTGCACACCGCTGTGAGCACACAGTGAATGCCCCAGCAAGGCTCGCTGTGATACAACAGAAGGGGAATCACTGTGTGTGGATCAGATTCTTGCAACCAAGGGAGGAATGGTACAAATTGAAATCCTTGAGATGGATACGACCATAAGCAGCAGTATCATGACTCTTGTTTAAAAGTTCAGCTCTAAGGGAGCAGCCAGACAAATTTCCAGTCAGACTGGGAGGAGTTCTTGGACCAAGCAGTGTCCTCTAGACAGTAACAGGGCCCAAGAGCAGTAGCCAGCACTTTCCATGGGCACTCATCTCGCTCATGCTCTAGCAGGGCGTGACTGTGCATCTGCTGTGTTCCAGCCCCAACTTACTTCCTTCCTCTTGCTCTCTGTCCCCTCCTTCTGCTGCAGGCAAGGCATCAGAGACCCACTGTCCATCTTTCGTTTCCCCCAGGATGGCCTCCAGATCGACTTCATCAATGGTGCTCCCCTCAGTGGACAGCAGTTTATCCAAACCAAATTTGAGTATCTCGCTCAGCTTGAATGGAGAGAAAAAAAACAACCATCAGGGCATGTGTCATTTGCAAAGTGGCTGAAGGATACCCAGCACATTTCTTCCCTGATGGACAGTCTTGCTTCTCTCCCCATCAGAGATGACAGCAACCAAGGCTGTTTAACAGGTGGCTAAGCAGAGGGGTGATGATGATGATTAGAGCTGTTGGCCTGGACAATTCTCCAATACAAAACCTTCTTATGAGCCAACATGTTTCTTGAAGGATAACAGTAATTTCATGCATTTTCTATAACACCAGTCACTGAATTTCCTCTTTGCAGGCATTCCCAGTAGCCACCAGAGAAGTCAGATAACCTGTTAACAACCTCCCACTGCCAAACTTAGGATAAAGAGGTGACTGTATGGGGCACTTCACCTCCACCATAAATGGACCTGTACAGCCCATGGGCTGGATGTGGCCCAGTCCTGCTACAGAAACACCTTCACAAAGGACAGTTACAACTCCTGACACCAAGCCAAAAGGCCACCTCCCTCAGGGTAGTCCTCTGGCACTGCACTACTGATCCTCATCCCTCATCCCTTTCTAGGTACACGCAGCCAACCGCCTATGGCTGTAGGAACCACCCAAGAAATTTAGATAATTTTTCCTGGATTTCTCTCACTACCTCCAACTTTGTGCTTCCCTAAGTACTAACTCTGAGATTCTGAACCACATGAGGTTCTCAGATTGGGCTTCTGTTCACATCTTGGTCTTTTAGATAGGGCCAATTCCTTTTAGATCATCTTTCTTAATGAGTGACTAGGAAATCTTAAGATCTTTTGTAATCACTTAGAAAAAAAATTGGATAATTCACATGAACATGAACATACCTGGGATGGATATATTTAGTCTTAGGCAACTGATTTTGGCATTTGGTACCAAAAATAGAAGAAATCCCGTGTGTGTGTGTGTGTGTGTGTGTGTGTGTTAAGGATTATTCCACAGAGGGATCCCCCCTTCATCACCATGGATCTACACTTGCCTCCTGGCTTCTCTTCTTACTTGTGAATGACATGTGTTTATGAGCAGCAGTGTATTGCAGTCATATATATTGGAGGATGGAGGTGAGAGATTGCTTGGATCCCAGTCCTTAATCTGAGTGAACTGGGGCAAATTAGTCAGAGCCCATCACAGTGTCTGATCAATAATGACCTGCATACATAAGACTATAACAGAGCGGAGAAATTCCTATCACCTAGTGAACGCAGAGCTGAAGAAGCAGCAAGAGAAAAGGAAACTGCAGAAAAAGGAACCCCCCCCCAAGAAAGTCACTGTGAAGAATGTAGTAGATGCTTTTGCAGACTTCCACAAACTCCATAAAAAGTATGAACACAAGGATTCCCACCCCAGAAAAAGGTTTTCACTAACAGAGCAATGTTCATAGTGCCTTACCTACTTACTAGTAAATCTATCATGGGAGGGGTAAAACAAGCAAACCAACCACGGACGTACGTCTGGAAGAGCGACACCTCTTCAAGAAAAGCCTCGCTCAGGTGGGTCCCTCGGCAGGTGCCCAGAGGCGGCACTGTTGGGAGATGACAGCTCCATGTGTGTTATAGCCCCTGAGGATCTTCCAGTGATGCAGAGGTGGAAGACCAGGATATTGGTGGTTCTGACCCTGTGTAAGCCTGGGCTAATGTGTGTGTGCCTTTCGTTTTGTTTGGATGATTTATTTTATGGATTTGAAAGGCAGAGATATATATATAGAGAGAGAGAGAACTTCCATCCACTGATTCACTCCCCAAATGGCTGTAACAGCCAGAGCTGGGACAGGGTACCAGGAGCTTCATCCATGGGTAGCTAGGGCCCAAGTATTTCGGCCAACTTCCACTGCCTTCCCAGATGCATTAGCAGGGACTGGACCAGAAGTGGAATAGCTGAGACTTGAACCAGCATCCATATGGGATGCTAGTATTGCAGGAGGCAGCTTAACCTGTTATATCGTAATGCTGGCTGGTTTACTTCCCAAATATGTCCAACAGCCAAGGTTAAGTTGGGCTGACACCAAGAGCCAGGAACTCCATCAGGATCACCCACATGAGTTACAGGTATCCCTGTACTTGGGCCATCATCTGCTGCCTCCCAGGTGCATTAGCAGGCAGCTGGACTAGAAGCGGAGGCAGGATCTAATCCCAGGCACCTGATATGGGATAAAGGTGTCCCAAGTGGCAGCTTAACCTCCTACACTACAACATTCACTCCTCAATGTTTTTGCTTTGACAAGAGTCAAAAAGTTGAAAACTTTATAAAGAAAAAAGTTAGGGACCAGCGCTGTGGTGTAGCAGTGCCAGCATCCCATATGGGCACTGGTTCGAGTCCCAGCTGCTCTACTTCTGATCCAGCTCTCCGCTATAGCCTGGGAAAGTAGTAGAAAATGGCCCAAGTTCTTGGGCCCTTGCACCACGTGGGAGACCTGAAGAACCTCCTGGATCCTGGCCTTGGATCAGCCCAGCTCTGGCCATTGCAGCCATTTGGGGAATGAACCAGTGGATGGAAAACCTCTCTCTCTCTGCTTCTCCTAATAAGTAAATCATTAAATAAAAAAAAGTTATGCTAAGTTGAAGTCAATTTATTATTGAAAATGTTTAACAAAATTCAGTGTAGCCTAAATGTACAGTGACTAAGAAGTGCATAGCGTTCGAAGTTCTAGGGCCTAGAACCTTTATTTCTGCCAAGGGCCATTTGGCTATTTATAACATCATTTGTGGGCCATACAAAATTACCAACTTAAAAATTAGCCTCTCTTGACTCACTGAATTCTGAGTCCCACCTGCAGCTGACTTGGCAGGGCCAGATCACCCCCAGGCCTTCACATTCCCTCACCACTCAGCCACTGACTCGCCTACAGCAACTTCCTGTCCTGCTTGCTTCCACTCATGCCATGCTTCCACTATGCAGGTCACTATTGTTTTTTAAACCTTTTTAGGGTATTTTTCTGTACCTTTCCATGTTTAGATACTCAAACACCACTGCATTATAACTGCCTACAGTATTCAGTACAGTAACATGTTGAATAGGGGTGCAGCCTACGAGCTATACTACACCATCTAGGTTTGTGTAACCATACTCCATGATGTTTGCTCAACAATGACACTGCCTAACAATGCATTTCTCAGAATGCATCCCTATGGTTAAGTGACACAATGAGCATATGACTGTACTTAGGGTGGAGATAAAGAGTGTTGCTATTCACTGAAGCGATAGGAAAAGAGCACCTCAGACAGCATTTAGCAAATAACAGGCATTCAATAAACATTCACTCCACCTACATCTGCCTTTGTCTGTGTTGACTGTGTTCTCCCTGCAGGGTAACAATCTTGCTTCCCACATTCAGGACATCAGAACTCCAAAATGCTTAGATTTACCAAGCCAGACCACAGCTTTTACTATTGGATTCCTTTGACAAAGAAAAAAAATCAAAAAACAAAAAACTCTTATTTCTTTTGAGAGAAGGACATTGAGTTATTACCATCATGTTTGGAAATGGCCAAAAACTCCACATATAGAGTCTGGACAGGGAGAAAGGGAGGAGAAAAAGCAGTCATCAGAGCCTGACTATAATGTTCCGATAACCATGAGCCAGGTAAGAAGTCCAGCTGAACCCCTCTCAAACAGGCAATACTCTATGTTCCCACCTGTTCCAGTCTTTGGCTCCGTGGACAGGGTATGTCCACATGTTTCACAAGGATGTTCCCAGGCAGCTACATCACAAGGGTTGCCCAGACTGGGCTCCCTCCACCAGGAGAGTCCACATATCCCATTGATGGCGTTTTCTTCACTAACACCCAGAATGTGGGCCTTCCAAAGCCCCTTTACCATGCTGAATGGTGAACTCATCTCTCCCAAGGGTACACAGAAAACTGTATTTAAAAGTCTGTGCAGCATGATCTCTCTCTCACGCTTTCCACTACCATCTAGAATTACCTCTTAGGTAGTATGAAAAAATATGCAGCCTGCCCTGCTCCAATTGTAGGTAATTGTGTGCATGACATTACGGTCAGCAACGAAAGAAAAAACATTACTCCCCGAGACAAAAAAAAAAAACAAAAAAAAACAAAAAAAAAAAAAAAAAACAAGGTTACTCTTTCTAGCTGTAGTCTCCAAATAAATGAAACTTTGAACCTTTCCTGTAAGTTAGAGTCCCTAACAAAAACCACGTGGTCCAGACATGATTGGTTTTCGCACATGTAACCATGTGATTTCAAAACTGCTCAGGCTAACTGTGAACTGGGTAACTCTGCCTGTACTGCTGTGTAACATGTTTCCCTTGTGTGTTGTGCACCTGCGGTGTTTCTACCTGGTGAGTCCTTTAAGGTCTGATTTCCCTTGCAAACTTTCACAAATGAAATTCTTTCCTTTATCCTGGAGTCTTCAAAGCTCTAACAATAGTGTATGTTTGGGGTTGGTGCTGGGGCATAGCAAGTAAAACTGCCGCCTGCAGTGTCAGCATCCTGTATGGGTGCCGGTTCAAGACCCAGCTGCTCCACTTCCAATCCAGCTCTCTGCTATGGCCTGGGAAAGCAGTGGAGGATGGCCCAAATCCTTGGGCCCCTGCACCCACGAGGGAGACCTGGAGGAAGCACCTGGCTTCTGATCAGTGCAACTCCAGCCATTGCAGCCAACTGGGGAGTGAACCAGCGGAAGGACGACCTCTCTCTCCCCCACCCTGCCCTCTCTCTCTGCCTCTCCTTCTCCCTGGGCAACCTTTCAAATAAATAAATCTTAAAAAAAAAAAGTTATGTTTATATTCCATTTTTACTTCAAACTCAAAGCCTACATCATGTCCCTCTTCCTAATACTCTGCTCTCCTTTCTGTGTTAATTTTTATTTGCCTCATAATCCAGGCCTAAGACCTTACAAGCATTTTTCAATTTCACATCTCCCTAGCTGCCCACCATCAAAGCAGCTGCCAACTCCTATCACTTCTTTGCAGCGTTTCTTACACCACACCTGCCCACTGCTGCTGCCACCTCGGACATGTATAACTTCATGCCTGGACCTCTCTAGCATCCTGGATGCTGCTCTTCTGCACCCAGCCCCTAGGGCAAAAGGCAAGGACCTAGGATACACTATAGCAGGGGTTCTAATTCTAATTCTTCTTCTTCTTCTTCTTCTTCTTTTTTTTTTTTTTTTTTTTTTTGACAGGCAGAGTGGACAGTGAGAGAGAGAGACAGACAGAGAGAGAGGTCTTCCTTTGCTGTTGGTTCACCCTCCAATGGCCCTGCGGCCGGCGCACCGCGCGGATCCGAAGGCAGGAGCCAGGTGCTTCTCCTGGTCTCCCATGCGGGTGCAGGGCCCAAGCACTTGGACCATCCTCCACTGCACTCCTGGGCCACAGCAGAGAGCTGGCCTGGAAGAGGGGCAACTGGGAAAGAATCCAGCGCCCCGACCGGGACTAGAACCCGGTGTGCCAGCGCCACAGGAAGAGGATTAGCCCATTGAGCCGTGGCGCCAGCTGGGGTTCTAATTCTAACTCAAGGGCTGCTGGGGAAGAACTCGAAATCTTCCTGCAAAAGGCAGCTCTAAGAGCCTGCAAGTCAGCATCTGGTACCCATCCACAATCCTCTTCCTCAAGCCAGTGAACTCTGGCTCTTCCATCCATTTTTCCCATGGCATAATTTTGAATTCCTGATCTTGTTCGCCCTCCTCTGAGTTTGAAGGAAGTAGTATGAATCATCAATCAAAGGATGTGGGATCAAGGAGAAAATAGAGAATTAGTCATTATTGCTTATGCCAAGTTTTTTTTTCTTTTTTTAAAAAAAATCTAATTCTTCTAACAGCCCACTGGGATAACTAAAGATACCCTCATATTTTGAAAACTAAATAGAGAGTAGAGCCAAGAGGTTAAGCCATTTGCTTAAACCACACAGCCAATATGAAAGCCCATTTTCTTTATTTCATAGTCTACTGCCTTTGTGCATCCGATGCATCCCTAGCTCCTACAGAACCCTGCATGCAGTGGGTACAGGACAGGTCTGAGTTCAGCCAGGAAAGAGCGGGCGGTTAACCCTGGTTCTTTTCCTTTGCATTCCCATCCACGGAGAGCAACGCCTACAGTCTGTGATGGAGCCTAGGGCGAAGCATGCTACACTCTACCTGGAGGTCGGCCTCTGCCGAGGGTCTCTGGGCTCCCAGCGTGAAATGGCCTCCTTCTATGATCATGTTGGTGAGCTGCAGTTTGGAGACTGCTTTCCTATAGATGATTTCTTCCACGGTGTCTCGGCCAATCAGCCGAATAACTTTGACAGACCTGTGAAATGACAGTAGTGTGCTATGAGTTATAGGCTGGGCAAAAGCATGTAGCTACACCTAAAAGAAAACATAGTCAAATACCATATATACTGCACAACTGAAAGGAGAACATTTAATTTGGACCCAAGCATTTCTTAGAGATCTGGCCTCAAATTCCTTTGAATGTTTTCCAAAGAGTCAAGAAAAGAATGAAGTGACCACACTGAGATTGTTAATCTTGGGCCAAGGAAAACTTCTGATATGCACTACCCTTAGGTCAAAGGGTAACTTCTTTTTTCCTTGGTTCCATAACCCCACAACCCCATTTTTCTGAGTTAGACCCCAAAACAAGAAGGATAACTTAAATAAATATCTTCTAAAGATTCCTTCTAATCCTTTCAAAATTTACTTTTGTGAGGTTTTTAAATATTTATTTATTTATTTATTTATTTATATGAGAGACAAGATTGAGAGTGAGTGTGCATGCTCCCACACACTGGTGCACTCCCCAAATGCCTGTGATGGCTGGGGCTGGGCCAGGCTGAAGCTGGAGCTGGAAACTCAATCCAAGTCTTCCTGATCTAGACTCAATCATTTAAGCCATCATCGACGGCCCCCAGGTGCGCATTAACAGGAAGCTGGAATTGGGAGCACAGCCAGGCCTCAAACCGAAAAACTCCAATGTGGGTTGCAGGCATCCCAATCAAAACCACTAGGCTAAAATATTAGCCTCTGGTTTTCCATTTTTAAAGTAAACCTGGACTGATCATGTGATCCACCCAACACTACTCAGGAGTTAAAAAGCAGGGCTGGGCTAATGCCCGGTGGTCTCCGATTTGCAGTTTGGGACTATCCTCAGGTCCGTGTTCTGCCAACCCAGAACCGCTGCCAGGCAAGCCAAGGAGGTGGAGAAATGCTGAGCCGCTCAAAGCACTTACTTGTTCTGGCCGATTCGGTGAGCTCTGGCAGCTGCCTGCAGGTCATTCTGGGGATTAAAATCGCTGTCCACAAAAATAACAGTATCTGCTGCTGTTAAGTTCATGCCAACTCCCCCTGAAAATGAGGCAAAAAGAAATACGATGAGCGGCACAAAGACAAGGAACTGGGAGACAAAGACATGGACAAGCGTGGCTCAGGCCGCCGGATTGAGATCAGTCACAAGTGCCGGCTTGTCTTTCAGAGACACCCCTTCCCCACCTCCAACCGCAGAGCCATCGAACTCCCACTGACTGCTTCAGAGAATTCAATTCCTGATGTAACAGAATGAGGGATGCCGGGGTAAGCGGTGAGAGAGGACATTTCAGTTGGGGTCGTAAAACCATTTTAAGACTCCTGGGTTTAAATGCCTGGACAGAAGGCGGCTTAGCCACGGTCACGAGAGGCTGGGATGATGCTCCTCGGCAGAGTGTGAGGCCAACCCTCTGACAGGAGAAAGCTGGTCTTCTCTGTACAGTTTCCACACGCATCAGACACGACATACCACAGCCAACAGGGAGAAGAGAACACTCCGAGGAACAACTTGTGCCCCAGGAAAAGGGCTGAGGGGTACCTCGGCTCACAGGAATTAATTAAGAGAACCAGGAAGGCAAATTACAGCCTTCGACTTGATTAATGTGGAAACAAATGCAAAGCGCACTCCATCGCACCAAGGTCGTCAGAGCTCGCTGCTGGAACAAGCCGGCCTGGAAGGGCCTGTTCCAGGGGCCCGGAGGGGCACCGCCTGGGGAAGGACTACGACTCCAGGCGGGGTCTAGGACAAGAGAAGCAGGAAAACTCCCACCAAAGCCTTCACAGGAGAGATAATGGTGACTGATTACAGAGATGCTAAACTACACTTAATGATGGCGACAGCTACATTTCTGCCGTGGCTATCACAGTGGCTATGAGAAGGACACCCATCAAGCACTGTTCTAGAGGGAGGGAAGATGTGTGTGTAACTGCTCTTACTATTATTGTCATGCCCATTTTACAGATGTTGAAATGAAAACCAAACTGGGTTAAGAAATGTAACTAAGCTTCAACAGCCAAAAGGTGACATGGGCGGGATCCGATCCTTCCCGGTCTGGCTCCGGAACCTGTGTTTTATCCACTACACTGTATACCTTCCAGGTACTTTTTCCATTTTAAAACATGCTTTATGAATATTGTCTTCTTCTTGGGTCAGTGCTAAGTCTGGGATAACATTTTTATAAATAAGCTGTATGCATATTGGTTTAGGACAGAAGCACATTCATGAGTTATCACTGCCACCTGGTGGTAATGACTCACTCGCAGAAACATGTGAAAGTTGGAGGGGAACCTGTTCAGTACATGCAAATGCTGCGGAGCCTCAGCAAAAATACGGGGCTGGTACGGGGCCTAGCGGGTTAAGTTGTCACCTGCGACACCAGCATACCATATGGGCGACGGTCAAGTACCAACTGCTCCATTTCAGATCCAGTTCCCTGTCAATGCACTAGTGCTTGGGCCCCTGCCACCCACATGGTAGATACAGATGGAGTTCTGGGCTTCTGGCTTTGGCTTGGACATTTGAGGAGTGAATCTGTGAATGGAATCTCTCTCTCTCCTTCTAACTCTGCCTTTCAAATAAATAAATAAAATTTTAAAGAAAAATAGAACTACAACAAAAATACAATCACAAACATCACAATGTTTGGAAAAGACCAATGTCCAGGCTGGATCCAGCTCCTAAAGGGTCCTCTCTAAGTCCTCCAAGATGATGAACTGAAAAGCAAAGCTCTCCTTCTTCCTAATTTTAAACATTTCAAATCAATGCTGCTCTCTCTGGATATGAAGACGATAAAATCATTAAGGCATAAATGGAGTTTTCCCAACCCTGACAGCTCCTTCTAGTTTCTTCTGAGACCACCTCTGACATATCTGAACACGCAAGAGAAGGCTGAGATGCAGGGAACAGAGTGCAGCCAAACAGGTCTGACTGTACCTTGTTAATTTTCTTAGGGGAATGAGACATATGCAGGTGACAACAATCTCCTTACAGTCAAGGATTACATCTAATATTTCTTTCATATACCCTTACAGGACTAGGTACTTCATAAAAGCTTTCTAAACAAGACTGAACTTTTATAAAGAAACTGGTCTTGGGGCGGCCCTGTGGCACAGAGTGAAGCTGCCGCCTAAAGTGCCAGCATCCCATATGATATGCCTGGGAAAGCAGTGAAAGATGGCCCAAGTGCTTGAGCCCCTGCACCCATGTGGGAGACCCAGAAAAAGCTCCTGGCTCCTGGGTTTGGATCAATCCAGCTCCAGCTGCTACAGCCTGACTAAACTGAGATTAAGTTGAAAACTAAGGTATAAAGGATGTCCACTTTCACCATTCTTATTCAATATAGTACTGGAGCAAGAGCAATTGAGGGGAGGGAGAAAGAAAGAAAGGGATTCAAAATTGAGAAACAGGAAGTCAAACTATACAGGTCTGCAGTGACATGATGTTGTGCATAGCAAAACCTGAACAGTCCACGAAAAAGCTGTTAGAAGTGAGAAATCAATTCAGTAAAGTTGCAGGTTATAAAACAAACATTTAAAAAGTAGCTTTTTTGTATGAACTCACAGAAAGAGAATCAAGAAAGAAATCTCATTCATAATACCCACAGAAAAACAAATATTTAAAAACAAATTTAACCAAAGAAGTGAAAGATCTCTACAATGAAAATTATCAAAATTGACAAGGACACACAAAAATGCAAAGATATTCCTTGCTCATAGATGAAAAGAGTCAGCATCATTAAAATGTCTGTACTACCTGAGGCAATCTGCAGACTCAAGGCAATCCCTATCACAATGACATTTTGCAAAAATAGAACAAGCAACCCTAAAATTCATATGGAATCATAAAAGACCCAGAATACCCAGAGCAATCCTGAACAAGAAAAATCTAGCTGGAGGCATCACAATATCTGACTTCAAAGCATATTACAAAGCTATACTAATTAAAACAGCATGGTACTGGCATAAACACTGATTTGTAGATCGAGAGCAATGGAACAGAATAGAGTGTTCAGAAATTAATCAATGTACATACAGCCAACTGATTTTTGACAAAAGTGCTTAGTCCATACAGTGGAGCAGGGAAAATCTTCAACAAATTGTGCTTGCAAAACTGGATATTTATACATATATGTAGAAGAATGAAATTAGATCCTTATCTCTCACTGTATATAAAAATCTACTCAAGATGAGTCAAAGACCTAAATATAAGACCTGAAACTATGAAGTTGCTGGAAGAAAACATAGGGGAAACACTCCAAGACACTGGTGTAGGGGACAACTTCTTGGACAAGACCCCCACCCCCCCAAAAAAGGCAACAAAAGCAAAACTACACAATTTGATACACGCTGTATCAAACTCAGAAGCTTTTGCGCAGCAAAGGAAACAATCAATAGAGTGAAGAGACATCCAACAGAATGGGAAGAATATTTGCAAAACACATGTCTGACAAGGGATTAATATCCCAAATATATCAGAAACTTAAAAAACTCAACAAAAACAACCAATCCCAGATAAGAAATGGGCAAAGGACTTCAGTAGATAGTTCTCAAAAGAAATATAAATGGCCAAAAAATATACAGAAAAAATGCTCAACATCACTAGCCATCAGGGAAATGCAAATCAAAACCACAGTGAGGTATCACCTCACCCCTGTCAGAATGGCTAAAATCTAAAACACAGCGAGTAAACAAAAGCTTGGGAGGATGTGGTGAAAAGGAACACATATACACTGTTGTGGGAATGTAAATTAGTGCAGCCACTGTGGAAAACAGTGTAGAGATTTCTTTAAAAACTAGAAATAGACTTGCCATATAATCTAGCAACCCCATTACTGGGTTTACACCCAAAAGACTTGAACACAATGTATCAAAGAGATACCTGCACCACCATGTTCACAGCAGCATTGTTCACAATAGCCAAGATTTGGAATCCACCAAAATGCCCATAATAAGACGAATGGATAGGCCGGCGCCGTGGCTCAACAGGCTAATCCTCCGCCTTGCGGCGCCGGCACACCAGGTTCTAGTCCCGGTTGGGGCGCCAGATTCTGTCCCGGTTGCCCCTCTTCCAGGCCAGCCCTCTGCTGTGCCTGGGAGTGCAGTGGAGGATGGCCCAAGTGCTTGGCCAAGCCCTGCACCCCATGGGAGACCAGGAAAAGCACCTGGCACCTGCCATGGGATGAGAGCGCACCGCTGGCCGCAGCGGCCATTGGAGGGTGAACCAACGGCAAAGGAAGACCTTTCTCTCTCTCTCTCTCTCTCACTGTCCACTCTGCCTGTCAAAAAAAAAAAAAAAAAGACGAATGGATAAAGAAAATGTGGTACATATATACACAATGGAATAATGTTCAGCTATTTAAAAAAAGAATGAAATTCTACCATCTGCAGCAAAATGGACACAACTGGAGAACATCAAGTTGAGTGAAGTAAACCAGACCCAGAAAGACAAATACTACCTGTTCTCTTTATATCTGGGAATAAATTTTTTTTTTTTTTTTTTTACAGGCAGAGTGGACAGTGAGAGAGAGACAGAGAGAAAGGTCTTCCTTTGCCGTTGGTTCACCCTCCAATGGCCGCCGCGGTCGGCGCACCACGCTCGTCCGATGGCAGGAGCCAGGAGCTAGGTGCTTTTCCTGGTCTCCCCATGGGGTGCAGGGCCCAAGCACCTGGGCCATCCTCCACTGCACTCCCTGGCCACAGCAGAGGGCTGGCCTGGAAGAGGGGCAACCGGGACAGAATCCGGTGCCCCGACCGGGACTAGAACCCGGTGTGCCGGCGCCGCAAGGCGGAGGATTAGCCTGTTGAGCCACGGCGCCGGCCTGGGAATAAAATTTTTTAAAAAATTTAAAAAAAGAAAGAAAAAAAGAAATATCTGTGTGTATCAGTACAGCTGCTAATATATGGCTGTTTTATAACCTTGTCAAACTAATGGTTAAGAATGTTATTCTACTACAATTTTAATGATTTTTGATTACTTTAAAATTTACTGTATATGGGTGAAATGGTCATTTTTCCATTCAATTATTCTTTATAGTCATTGTATATTCCCACTAAAGTAGGGTGTGTTTGTTTGTTTGCTTTTTATTTGTTAAGCTTCTTTCTGATGAAGTATTAAGTCTTTTGACTGCAATTAACTTTAAAATGTTACCTCAAAAATGAAAAGAAAGGAAGAGGAAAGTGGGGGAGAGAAAAAGGGACTATCAGTATGTTCTTAGAATTGCACCTACAAACCACACTGAATCTGTTAAAAACTAACTAAAAATTAAAATAAAAAAAAAAAAAAAAACAGGCATCACTTTGTAAGACTCCCTTAGAGGGCACTGGTTTCACAAAGAGAACATTTCAGAAGTATTACTTCTTTCATCGACTGTTAAAATGTGAGCTCATGGTATGTTATATATTTTACTCAGGAAAACAGCCCAACGTATCAGTATTTCTGAATATTGGTCAATAGAAGACTGACTAAACAAAATCTTTGATATAATGTTGCCTTCTGTCTTCCACAGAAAGCCACACCATAATTTGGTATAACCTTCGTGGAAGTAATATGAAAATATGTACTAAAAGTCTTAGAATATTATATTTTATTTGACTCAGAAATCTAACATCTATGCATTTATTGTAAGGATACACTCCTAGATGAGCCTAAAGTTGTGACTTTTAGAATGGTAATAGTAAAAAAAATCAAAATATTAATAAATGGAAAACTTCTTACCCATTTTAATTAAAATTTTTAAGCACTGTAAAAAAAGTAATGTCCATTTTCCAAAAATTATTTTAATATAACAGAACTGAATGGTAGAGGCAATATGCATTTAAAAACGTGCTACAGTACCTTCCATCATATCATCTATTTGAAAAGCCATAAGTAATCTAAACTTTAAGCATAAGTAGACATAACATTGTTTTTCATACACAAAAACTATGGGATGGAACAGTATTTCATTCCTCTCTCAACAAATTTCTCACTAGGGACACTAAATACTGCTTTCTGTGTTCAAGGACCACCTGTAGATCTGCTAAAAGGCTACTTTGCTCAATTTCAAAGTAAAGTCCTTTTTTGTTCATTTCAAAGAAGTCTCTGTAAAATAAAGATACATTTTTAATATGAAATAAATATGCAGTCAATAAAATAAAAAACTAAGGTCTGTTTGCTACAGGAAATAAGAATGATTTCATCTCCAAGAACTGATTGCCAATTACTCAGTAGTATATGAAAGCACTCTACAACCAGTAAAGCACTAGAAACATCACATATCCGATTCAGACAATGCCACAGATAATTCTAAATAGCTGGAGGTTTCGCGATCATCATATTTTTAAGCAACTACATTTCTGTTTTTCTGTTTAGCTTCTACAATTCTTTTTCTTTTTTTTTTTTTTTTTACAGATAGAGTTAGACAGAGAGAAAAGTCTTCCCTCCGTTGGTTCACCCCCGAAATGGCCACTATGGCTGCAGCTAAGCTGATCAGAAGCCAGGAGCCAGGTGCTTCTTCCTGGTCTCCCACATGGGTACAGGGCCCAAGCACTTGGGCCATCCTCTACTGCCTTCCCAGGCCACAGCACAGAGCTGGACTGGAAGAGGAGCAACCGGGACTAGAACCTGGTGCCCATATGGGATGCCGGCGCTGTAGGCGGAGGATTAACCAAGTGAGCCACAGCGCCGGCCCTAGCTTCTACAATTCTACTGCAGATTTCTTTGGGAGGAAGGGCAACTAGCAAAGAGGTTGTCAACTTACTTCTCAAATGCACTATTAGGGTAGAAAGCTACTTCCCTGAACATAAATAAAACTTTCCACAAAATTACAGAAATCTCTCAGGAGGTCCCCAGGCCAATGATCAAGCAGTTTAGAATTACTTTCCAGAGCTGGCATTGTGATGTTGCAGGTAAAGCGTCTGCTTGCAGCGCCAACATCCCATACTGGTGCCGGTTCATGTCCTGGCTGCACCACTTCCAATCCAGCTCCTGCTAATGGCCTGGGAAAAGCAGTGGAAGATGGCCCAAGTGCCTGGGCCCCTGTAGCCAACAAGGGAGACCTGGAAGAAGCTCCTGGCTTGCCCAGTCCTGGCCATAGCAGCCACCTGGAGAGTGAACCAGCAGAGAGACGACCTCTGACTCTCCCTCTCTGTAACTCTTTCAAATAAATAAATAAATCTTAAAAAAAAAATTACTTTCCAACAACTCCCAGTTCCAGCTTTAGTTCTCTGAGATCTTGGCTTGGATAGGCAGGATGAAAAACAGTACCACGCTGAAGTCCAGGACCTTGATAAAATACAGTAAGTCCCTCAGTTCCCCTTTCTGAACATTCCTCAGTAATGATCTCACCTTTAAAGAATTCTAGGAAGCATTACTAACGACTGCACTGCGAAAGTGCTCTCTCACCCCAGACTGTCTGCTTTCCTCAATGCCTGTGTGGCCTACCTGCTCTGGTGCTCAGGAGAAAAGTAAAAATGGGCTGCTGTCCAAAGTTCTTGATGGCCAGGTACCTCTCCTCGCCTCTCACGGACCCGTCCACACGCTCGTAACTGTAGCCTGTACGGTGGGGTGGAAGGGGAGATAGAGAAGTTGTAACCCTTTTCAAGGACTCAGGTCAGCCTCAAACCAACACCAGCCTGTCTCTTTTCTTATATAGGTACGCCCCTGCTTGAATAAACCCTATGGAGAAAATTCTAAATTTGGGGGGACAAGTCCTAACATACTACTTTGGGACTTAAAAACACAGGCAGTCAAAATTTTACGCAGTTATGGAATCTGCACTCAGTTGTGACTATTCCTAGGAGAGCCTGAAGGTCCACGCTGTGCAGCAGTTTCTACTCGCTGAGACACAACTCTGACGTATGCAAGCAGTAAGACAAGCACTTGAGAGCAGGTGAGCAAGCCCACCTGATGGCCCACTGTCTGCCTGTTAGTGAAGCTTCAGGGTTTTCCACTTGTCACCACGCATCCGGGTCAGGAAGGGGAGTTACATATTCAGGCCTTCTTCATGCATTATAGCATTTATCCAAGTGTCCACTGGACCAGATACACTGCAGTACTTGAGGGAGCATCAATTTGGTCTGAGACTCACTCTGGACTTTTTAAATTGTACTATCTGGAACTGATACTTCCTTCACTTCTGGGCTCAAGATCAACCAACAGAGGTCAGCATTCAGCATATCTTGGAGAATATCCAGTGTTGTAAGCACAGCAGGTTAAGCCACCACTTGTGACACCAGTATCCCACATCAGCATGAGTGCCAGTTTGAGTCCCAGCTGTTCCACTTCTGATCCAGCTCCCTGTTAACATGCCCGGGAAAAGCAATGGAAGATGGTCCACGGGCTTGTGCCCATGCCACCCATGTGGAAGTTCCAGGTGGAGTGCCTGGCTTCAGCCTGGCCCAGCCTTAGCCACTGCAGTCATCTGGGGAGTGAATCAGTAGATGGAAGACATCTCTCTCTCTGTCTCTGCCTTTCAAATAAATAAATCTTTTTTTTTTTAAAGTCAACCAATATTATGGTCTTTCCCCCATCATCCCACATAAACTTTATTACCTATTAAACAGCAGTCCTAGGTAATTATTTACATCTCCTATCGCATATACAAAATTAACTGATCTGATCTTCCCCCTGGTTGACTTATAGATCTTTTCTACTGATGCCGAATAAGCACTCAACTGTCTGAATGTTATACATACAGAACTATTTATTTATCATACATTTGCAAAAATACTCAACACTTCTGCAGCATTTTCTCCAGTGCCCATGATTTTAAATCACGGAAGTGCTGGGAATGTGGGTGCTCACTTCTGTCCAGCACCTCGACTGCTGTCAATCCTGCCCTCACACAACTCTCCTTACTTTTGCATCCTCTTTTGGTTCTAAGCAGTGTTCTTGCGTGGCTTTCCTTTATAACATTCTCACAACCCGTATTTCTCTTCCTGTACCCATCTGAGTGTTAAATCTAAAAAATACTTAGGGAACGCAGTGGCCAAGGGGTGTCACCTCTGTAATCCATATAGTCTTGGAGAATATCCAACATCTGGGTCATCTGGGAGAAAAGTAAAACCCGATGGCCCCTGGCAAGAGAAAAGAAAAGGAGAAACTGCCAACTCTAGTTATATTTAAGGTGAGTTTCCCTCAGGCAAAACTTACCAAAGAACACAAGCTCATAAATAAATGAAATACAAGTACTGAAGTAGAAATGTAACTGTCATGTACTGTACGGACTTTCTCAGAAACTCCCAGTGCTTTACATTAAGACTCTGCCCCCATACACAGCTGTATCCTTCAGAGCAGTGCTCAAACTAGAGTGCAGACACTCCCAGGAGCACATGTCAGCGCGCCAGAGGGTATAAGAAGTCCTACAACAACCAAGATGACTCTTTCTGGGACACCAATTTACACATGAAAAAAATTTAAGCTTTCATTTTAACAGCAAAACAAATATAGATCTGTTAAGAGTAAATGCAGGGCCTGGTCCTTCTTTCTACCAGCCCTTCCTTTTATTTGGAGTCTTTCTTATTCTTACATAAATAAATCTTCATTTCTTCTACTCTCAAAAAAAAAAAAAGTAAAACACAAATTCAGATGCACATGCACACACATACACACACACACAAACACACACATAAGCACAACGCAGAGAGCCCGAAGAGCCCTCCACAGCTGTTCTCTACTTGGGGGTATAAAACTACTATGCTCACATCGACAGCTGCAATGGCTGCAAAGTTTGTGAAGGATCACTTCAGACAAGCAAGGGGGCAGCTGACATCTCATCTCCCATAATGCATGAGAAAACTTACATATAGGAAGAAAAGACAGAAAAGGAAGACACAAAATGATGGATTAAGCCAAGGATGAACTAAAGCCTAGAGTCCCTCATTACCAGCAAACATTTTAATTGTAAATTTGCACAAAGAAAGCAGCACAGTGCTGTCAAAGCAGTATCTTCATTATAAAAATCAACTTAATCTGAGCTTGCAAGAAGTGTACAATGAACAGCTGTGGAGCGCTCCTTCAAGGATCTATCCCCAGGGAAAGGGAAAGAGCATGGAACCTGAAGATGTGGGTCTCAATTCTAATTGCACCTCTGCCACCTGCTGGCTACGTGACCTTAGAAAAGTCACACAACCTTTCTGGGCCTGTGAAATAAAAAAATTGAATAGAAGGTATTCATGGGCCCTTCTCCAACTACAACACACTTACGGTACTTAAACTGGAAATACAGTAAGATGTACATTTATTTAACTTGCACATTCCTAAGGTTAAGCAATTTTGCCAAATCTGAAGTTTAGGTTATGAAGCTCAGGCCGTGTCTGGGACAAGCTGGACCAAAGGGACAACACTGAAGTCTTTGAGAATCTGGGCTTTTTCTACCTCCTCTTTCCCTCTCCTGACTGGGAGGACTGGGTACAAGCTGGACACCAGGCTGTTGAACACTAACTTATCCTGGTCTTTTGATGCCTAACTCATGTCTCTGGGAAAGAGTTCCCCAAGTTCCCATTGAGTTCAAGTCACACCCACAAGTCAAGAAAAATGAATGAGCCCTTGCTATATGACAATTTAAGGCAAGGCACCAGTAGGCAATTATAAAAGAAATGTTTCAGGGTGTCTCTGTCCTTAAGGAACCAAATAATGTAGCTGGAGTGATTGAGACCAACATGCACCAGTTACCCAGACAGCAGATTAAGGGAGGGCACTGCCACGTGCTGGACTGCGATCCTAAGTGCTGTAGGAATTCAGGAAAGGATGACTGTGGGAGGAATACAGCAAGTGTGGAGTCAGAGACCACAGAACCTCAATCAGCATCTTTAAAAAAAAAAAAAGGAAAAATGGAATCCATCTAAAAAAAATCACTACGTTCCTCATTATTCAGGTCTCCTAGTTACTAGCTCAGAGCACACAATATGAATCTACCACCTACCTGGAATACAGGAATGCCAGGAGCTTATCCAGCAGGTGAAGTTTCCCACTAGCTTCAATTAGGTGGTCTCCAACTTCAAAGGGCTCTGGCTCCACACCTGGAAAACAAAGAATCCACTCTCAGTAATGTGCCGTCAGTCAGGGCAGACTCCTTGAGTAGAGAAGTGGATAGTTACCTATGCTACAGTGACAGGTCAAGCCCCTTTAACTGATAATGGACCCAAATCTCATCTCTCTTTGAGGCATTTTCTAAACATTTATTTGTAAGATGATTTCATTGCTGCTTAACACCAATCACAGAGCCTGGAACACCCAACACACCTAATAAGCATTTATCTAAGGATCAAATCCAATCTTCAGGAAACTGAGGCACAGGAAGATGCTAAAGATCAAAGAGACCAAAATTTAAAATCTTGATTCTCTCACTATAGAAAGTTAATCAAGAAATAGGCTTAGGGAGCACTCTGTTGCGGTGGCTAAGTCAGCATCAATGATGCTGACATCCTATATGAGCGCTGGTTCAAGTCCCATCTGCTCTACTTCGGGTCCAGCTCCCTGTTAATGCGTCTCAGAAGGCAGTGGAAGATGGCCCAAGTGCCCAAGATGGCCCTACCAGGATGAAGCTCCTGGCTCCTAGGACATTATTAGCATTTGGGGAGTGAACCAGAGGATGGGAGATCTTTCTCTCTCTCTCTAACTCTGCCTTTCAAATAAATAAATAGGCTTAGCTATTTTCAAGGTATAAGGTGGTAGTCAATTACCTAGGGACTTTTTGAAAAAAAAAAAATCAACATGAACATGTTCCTAATGCCCCTTTTCTCTTAAAAGTTCTGATATGTACCTAATCAAGAATCTGTGGAAAAAAAATTTTGACAGGCAGAATGGACAGTGAAGAAAGAGACAGAGAGAAAGGTCTTCCTTTTGCTGTTGGTTCACCCTTCAATGGCTGCCGTGGCCAGTGCGCTGCGGCCGGCGCACCACGCTGATCCGAAGGCAGGAGCCAGGTGCTTATCCTGGTCTCCCATGTGGGTGCAGAGGCCCAAGGACTTGGGCTATCCTCCACTGCACTCCTGGGCCACAGCAGAGAGCTGGCCTGGAAGAGGGGCAACCGGGACACAGTCCGGCGCCCCGACCGGGACTAGAACCTGGTGTGCCGGTGCCGCAGGCGGAGGATTAGCCTATTGAGCCATGGCGCTGGCCAAAAAAAAATTTTGAAGACTTATTTATTTATTTGGAAGGCAGAGTTACAGAGCAAGGGTGTGGGTTGGGGGTAGACAGAGAGATCTTCCATCTGCTCGTTTATTCCCCAGATGCCTGCAAGAGTTAGGGCTGGCCCAAGTGAAAACCAGGAGCCAGGATTTCCACCCAGGTCTCCCACGTGTGTAGCAGGGGCCAAAGCACTTGGGTCATTTTCTGCTTTCCTAGGCACATTATTAGGGAGCCTGATTGGAAGCAGGGCAGCTGTGACTTGAATCTGTGTTCATAAGGGATGCTGGCATTGCAGGCAGTGGCTTAACCTGCTGTACTACAATGCTGAACCCCTGCAGAATTTTTAAACACCTCATAACACTACTTGGCAAAGATTTTCTTAAAATGACTACAGCAAACTCCCTGCCTAGATTCTAGAGTAAAGTCACAGAAATCCTGAACATGCCCAACCACAGGTCTCCAGAGTGAATGCATAAAGCCTCTGTCTGCATGACAATGTGCAGGAGGCAGCTCAAAGCAGGCAGGCTGCTTACAGAAGCCAGTAAGAGAAGGGGAGGCAGCAGAGGGAGCAGGAGAAGGCAGAAGGAGAAGCACAGAAAGTGTTACCCCAGAAGCTTCGAGAAAGAAGTGATAGACTGTGCTGAAGGGGTACCAAAATGTGAATGGACAGCTACTGGCTGGGCAACACCAGGATCACCAGTGAGCTTGGAACAGAGATGACAAAAGGCTGAGCGAGCTCAGACAATGGGAAATCTGATCATTAAGAAAGAACTGGATAACCCCGCATGATGGCACAGCTGCACAACGGCCGGAGCTGTGCCAATCCACTGGCCTTGGATCTTCAAAGTTGTCAATGTCATGGAAGACAAAAAAGACAACAAAAACCAGAGATGCTGAAGAAAGTTTCTAGATTATTGGAGATTAACAGCCAAGACCTATGACCAAAACTTAGATTTAAAAAACAGAAATAAAAAGAGCCATAAGAGCCACGAGGGGGACAACTGAAGGAATCTGAATATGAACAATACATTATAAGCACCAGTGCATGTTGATCATCTGTGATCCAAAACTCTGAAATCCAAAACGTGCCACATACTCAAGAAGTTTCAGTTGTGGAGCACTGTGAACCTTTGGATCAGGGACGCTCAATGGGTAACATTTGAGCAAATATCCAAAATCAAAAAAAAAAAAAAAAAAAATTTTTCAAAATTTAAAACTTTTGGTTGCAAGCATTTCAAATTAGGGATATTCAACCTGCCCAAAGAAAATAAGAACAAACAAAGCAGACATAGTAACAGAGGCAATTCTTTTTTTTTTAAGAATTTTTAAAATTTCACCACAAAAAAGTTACCAAAAAATAATATAAGGAAAAGGGCACTGTCTCACCATCAAATAAATAAGGGTGATCCACACACTTTCGAAGCTGGGATAAGATGTTCTGAAGTTTAACTTTCTTTGCCATACCATTTTCAAACGCATCTGAAATTAAAATATATATATATTTATATATAGTGACAGAGAGAAAGATATACTGTAGAACCAAACACTCCCTCCCCCAAAAAAATAAACCTAGATTTTCATAAATAGCCTTACTAATTTCTTTTTTTTTTTTTTTATGTAAACTTGTAAAGTGCCTTTAGGAAATGGGATTTCATTTCAAGGAAAGCAGTGATTTCATCTCCAGTGCACTGGTGCTTTTTTTTTTTTTTTAAGATTTATTTATTTATTTGAAAGTCAGAGTTATACAGAGATAAAGGTCTCCCATCCAATGGTTCACTCTCCAGTTGGCCACAACAGCCGGAGCTGTGCCAATCCAAAGCCAGGAGCCAGGAGCTTCCTCCAGGTTTCCCACGCAGATGCAGGAGCCCAAGAACTTGGGCCATCTTCTACTGCTTTCCCAGGCCATAGCAGAGAGCTGGATTGGAAGTGGAGCAGCCGGGTCTCAAACCGGCGCCCATATAGGATGGTGGTGCTTCAGGCCAGGGCGTTAACCTGCTGTACCACAGCGCTGGCCCCAACTAATTTCTATATTATGTCCTTCAATCCTAAATTAACTTCCCAGATTTCCCTGAATTGAGAATGGCTCACTCATATGTAATTTTCTTATATTGTTTAAAGAAGGAAACTTAAACCATAAATTGAACTCTATAATATTTTGAATTCTTTTTCCAAAATTCTAAATTGGGTTAATTGTAAAGTCAAGAAAAAAAAAAATTCAGAGACTGTTTCACTCCTCCTGGTGAATTTAACAAAAACAACAACAATTTCCAGCCCATTAAATACAAGGGAGCTTCAAAGAGTTGGTAGCAAAAACAGAATTAAGAGATGAGTTTCTGGGGCTGGCGCTGTGGCACAGCGGGTAAGGCTGCCACCTGCAGTGCCAGCATCCCATATGGGTGCCGGTTCAAGTCCCAGCTGCTCTACTTATGATCCAGCTCTCTGCTATGGACTGGGAAAAGCAGCAGAGGATGGTCCAAGTCCTTGGGTCCTCGCACCAACTTGGGAGACATAGAAGCTCCACGCTCCTGGCTTCCGACAGGCCAAGCTCCAGCCATTACGGCCATTCTGGGAGTGAACCAGCAGATGGAAGACCTCTCTGTCTCTCTCTCTGTCTCTGCCTCTGTAACTAAACCTTTCAAATAAATAAATAAATTTTTAAAAAGAGATGAGTTTTCCGTGAATTTTGTGAAGCCCCCTTGTAGCTATCAGGGTGTGAGGAAGGCAAGCACAAAAGTGCTTAATTTCCATGAACAGGGTGAGAAAAAAAAGAGAATTTCACAACAGTAAACACCAAGTCTGAGTTACATTTGAGATTCTCTGCTGCAGCCCCCACTGCAGCTGCCCCAAGTACCACACAGAACAGCAAATCCTGCCCCCCCGTTCTTGCTGTGCAAAGCTGAGTGTGATTCTAACAGCAAACGTCTCCTGTGTTCCCCAGGGACAAGCACCCTGCGCTTACCCAGGTCCTTCATCAAGACGGCCTTGTAGCACTTCTTCTGCAGCGCGGACAGGCCGTGGTACAGCACCACTTCCGTCTTCTTGGGGAGCTCCGTGGCCACCTCAGCCTTCACTCGCCGCAGCAGAAACGGCTGCAAGAGCTCGCGCAGCTCACTCGCTGTGTGAGGGAAAAACACGAGTGTGGGACAGAGCGGGACCAGGCACTGAAGTCCTAGACGACACAGCCATTTTAACTTCTCATTGCCATTCTGAGTCTGTGCGCCAAGCGAGAATTAAATTTCACTTTTTCACTGGATTCGTCTTCCCAAATCCTTCTGGAATCATAACTGGCTCTTAAGCCAAGAACCAAGAACAGTCAAAGAACTTATTAATAATCTCAGTTGCCTGAAGCTCTTCTGTTTCCAGAGTAATTCTGCATCTAAACTCATTGATCAGCAGAACGGCACAGAAATGTAAGGACAGTAAAACTGTCACTCTTCTCACAACCAAGTGAGGCTCAGAGAAATGAAGCAAATGAGCCGAAGTCACACAGCTGGAAATGAATGGTGCCAGCACTCAAACCTAGCCCTTTTTACTCCGAGGGCCTTGTTTCCTCCCCAGCTATGCTGAATTTTAAAACCTAGCCTAAACTGGAATTACACTGTCTATAAGGTTGACATATGCAATAAATAAAAAAATAAAATAAATAAAAAAGGACCTGGCTAAATGTGAACAAGGGGCCAGCACCATGGCACAGCAGGTTAAGCTACCGCCTAACATGCAGACATCCCTTATGAGTACCAGTTTGAGTGCCAGAGGCTCTATTTCCAACCTAGCTCTCTGCTAAGGTGATGGGAAAGCAGCAACAGATGGCCCCAGTATTAGGCCCCTTGCCACCCACAAAGGAAACCCAGATGGAGTTCCAGGTTCCCAGATTCGGCCTGGCTCAGCTCCAGCAATTACAGCCATTTGAGGAGTGAACCAGTGGAAGGAAGATATCTCTTTCTCTATTTCTGCATTTCAAATAAGTAAATAAGTATTTTTTTAAAAAACTGAAAAACAAATTCAAGTATCCTAGGAAATACTTGGTTGGATTTCCTCTATATTATCTGGCAACTCTGAACACAGGTGCAGTCAGAGCAGGGTCCCCAGGCAATCTTCAGCCTACGGAATGGAGATTTTTGCTGTGAGAAGCCTATTCAACTCACACTTACCCAAACACATATATGCTCACTAGCTGACATGCTTTCCATTTATTCCGCATCATCATCCTACAGTAATATCACAGGTAAAGAGAGGTAATTCTACAAGGCAGAGGGGTATGGTATGCGAGAAAGCTGCCAGCTGTCTAAATAAGGCTTCCACACCCCAAGTCAGAGAATTTATGCTTAAAAAAATACAGAGAAAACCTTCACTTCTGATATACGTGTTTGGGAAAAGTTTAGGCCTTCTGCACAACACAAGGATTTTAGAGTTCTTCAAAAATGAGTCTGAGTTCACTTTTCTTTAAAAACATCTGAAATGCTAGAGCAACTATTCATTGTCCTGTTTTAGGTGGTACAAACCAGAAAAATCCAGTTCTGTTGCTACTACTCAGGATATCAGATCTTGCACTCCAGCTACTTCAGACTTCTGGTTTCAGTGTTGTGGTGTCAGAGGCTAGTGTTATGACGCAGTTAGCTAAGCTGCCATTTGCAACGTCAGCATCTGTATCAGAATGCCAGTTCAAGTCCCAGCTGCTCCGCTTCCAATCCAGCTCCCTGCTAATGTGCCTAGGAAAGCAGAGGAGGATGCACTTGGGCTCCTGCCATCCACGTGGGCGACTCGGATGGAATTCCAGGCTCCTGCCTTCTCCTGGCCACAGCCATTGAGATCATTTGGAGAATGAACCAGCAGACAGAAGTGTGTGCTCACATGCTCTCTCTCTCTCTCACTCTACCTTTCAAATAAGTCACTAAAAAAAGAAAAAAAAAAAAGAAAAAAAAAAGAAAAAAAAAAACACGGGCATTGCAGGATGCGGAACAATAGCTTGGGACTGCAGAACTCACTTTTCTGCCTCAGGAAGTGGCATGGGAAGGGCATGATTTTACAAAAGTTCAGGTTAGAAAAAAATAGTCTGCAAATCTGTAGGCACTCTGTACCTCTTCCAAAAACGAACCAGAGGAGGCCTCTTGTAGAATACTCTAACAAGTGAGTCAGGTGCAGCAGACAATGGAAAAGTCTCAGAAAGCGAGCATCCACCTTTCTTAGTGGTTCTTCTTCATGGAAGACATTCTCTGATGACTGATTCTTTTCTACCTATAACCTTTCCATGCAAGGGCAGTTTCTGTGCCAAGACCTCTTGAGGATGATTTGTAGGAAGGGAACTTGCCTGACTTCGACTCTTTCTCAATATCCTGGTAACGCTGAACAAACTCTTCCACCTGTTCTTTGCAAAAGAGATCAGGCTCCACAAAACTGAGGAGGGAGTAGAGCTCCTGGAGGCTGTTCTGGATGGGCGTTCCGGTCAGCAGGAGACTGAAGACTACTGAGAACTTAAACACAAATGTAAATAAAATTTAAAATCTGTAATATTCTAAAACAAGACTGAGTTACCCACCACAACCTCTACCCATAAGAGTGGCATGATTTAATGGAAGACCAAGTGACATGAAACCAGAAGTCTCAAGTTCAAGTTGGGTACCAGCTGTCTGATGTAAGAAAAACAGCTCTTCAGGGGCTAGTGCTGTGTGGCATAGTGGGTAAAGCCACCACCTTCAGTGCCAGCATCCCATATGGGCACCCGTTTGAGTCCTGGCTGCTCTACCTCTGATCCAGCTCTCTGCTATGGCCTGAGAAAGCAGTGGAAGATGGCCCAAGTCCTTGGGCCCCTGCACCCATGTGGGAGACCCAGAAGAGGCTCCTGGCTCCTGGCTTCAGATGGGTATAGCTCAGGCTGTTGTGGCCAACCGGGGAGTAAACCAGAGGATGGAAGACGTCGCTTTCTCTCTCTCTGTCTCTCCTTCTCACTCTCTGTAAATCTTTCAAGTAAATAAATAAATCTCAAAAAAAAAAAAAAGAAAAGAAAAGAAAAGAAAAGAAAAGAAAAGCACTGTGGTGTAGAAGGTTAAACATCCACTCGCAGCACCAGCATCCCATTTGGGCACCGATTCCAGTCCTGGCTGCTCCACTTCCTATCCAGCTCCCTGCTGATGGCCTGTGAAAGCAGTAGAAGATGGCCCAAGTGCTTGGGCCCCTACACCCATTTTGGAGACCCAGAAGAAGCTCCTGGCTTCAGATAGGTTCAGCTTTGGCCACTGTGGCCATGTGGGGAGTGAGCCAGTGGATGGAAGACCTCTCTCTTTCTTTCTCTCTCTCCTCTCTCAGTAAGTCTGCCTCTCAAGTAAATAAATAAATGCTTAAAAGGCGTGGGATGGGGGGAGCGGATAATAATCCTATGGCGAACATACTTTTGCAAGGATTACCACCTTGTAAACTCTGAAGTTGTACATGAGCATTCAACATGGCTGTTGTAATTCAAACTATGTCAGAAATTCAGACTATGTGTTATTACCTATGTGGGCATGTCTACTGAAGTGCCACTATCTCAATGCATATACTCATGCAGTTTGTGAAGTCCAAAGCTACATCCGGCCCTACCACTACAAGCATGAAGACCTTTATTAAAACATTGCAGCCGACGCTGTGGTGTAGTGGGTAAAGCTACCATCTGCAGTGCTGGCATCCCATATGGGCACCAGTTCAAGTCCCAGCTGCTCTGCTTCTGATCCAGCTCTCTGCTGATGACTGTGAAAGCAGAAGATGGTCCAAGCCCTTGGTTCCCTGCACCTGCATGGAAGACCCAGAAGAAGTTCCTGGCTCCTGCCTTCAGACTGGTCCAGCTCCGGCCGCTGTGGCCATTTGGAGAGTGAACCAGCGGATGGATAATCTCTCTCTCTCTGCCTCTGCCTCTCTGTAACTCTTTCAAGTAAAATAAATAATTTTTTTTTTTTTTTTTTACAGGCAGAGTGGACAGTGAGAGAGAGAGACACACAGAAATGTCTTCCATTTTTCCATTGGTTCACCCCTCAATGGCCGCTGTGGTCAGTGCGCTGCAGCCAGCACACTGCGCCGATCCAAAGCCAGAAGCCAGGTGCTTCTCCTGGTCTCCCATGAGGGTACAGGGCCCAAGCACTTGGGCCATCCTCCACTGCACTCCCAGGCCACAGCAGAGAGCTGGACTGGAAGAGGAGCGACCAGGACAGAATCCGGTGCCCCATCCAGGACTAGAACCCAAGGTGCCAGTGCCACAGGCAGAGGATTAGCCTACTGAGCCGCGGCGCCAGCCAAAATAAATAAATCTTTAAAAAAAAAAATGCCCTTTTGTAAATCTTTATGCTGGATCAGATGGAAGACAGTAAGACTTCTGAATGTTTCTGGATACAGGGCCATATACAATCTCAAATAGAAAGGAATTTTAGAAATCCTGAGAAATAGAAAAACATCAAGAATAAGAGAATAATGAAGTAAAAGGTTAGGAAAAACAGGTCAAGCAAAGGACAACTTTTGAATCAGTATTAACAAGAACTTAAACCATCAGAATTAAATAATATGGCAAAGTGAGAAGGAAAGCCATATCCTATGTAAGGTACTAAGTATCAAAATACAATATGTGGCAGGCGCCGTGGCTCACTAGGCTAATCCTCTGCCTGCAGCGCCGGCACCCCGGGTTCTAGTCCCGGTTGCTCCTCTTCCAGTCCAGCTCTCTGCTGTGGCCCGGGAAAGCAGTGGAGGATGGCCCAAGTGCTTGGGCCCTGCACCCGCATGGGAAACCAGGAGGAAGCACCTGACTCCTGGCTTCGGATCGACACAGCACGCCAGCCGCAGAGGCCATTTGAGGGGTGAACCAACAGAAGGAAGACCTTTCTCTCTGTCTCTTTCTCTCTAACTGCCTGTCAAAAAAAAAGATACAATATGTATATGTGCATATATTTACACAAAGGATACTTTAAAATAATTTGTGGAAAATAGAATTAAAAGTAGTTTGGGTGCAAAACAATTTTGAAATCTATGTATATGGGAGTACACAAAAATTTCACAGAAAATGCATATTATGAAAAAGCTATACAGGGATAGTACACACATTACTTATTTCATCTTCGTGTTTGAAGCAAACATTTTTATTTTTTAAGTAACACGTATGCACTTACATGTGGACATACACACACACATATAGTCAAGAACACGTCAGCACACACACCAAAGTGTTAACATAAGAGGATCACTGAGTGTTCTCCCTTTCTGTCTTTCCACGTTGGTTTGGGAAGGAATCCTAAGAAGATACTGTTTTTATAATTAGAAAAGTGGCGGCCGGCGCCGTGGCTCAACAGGCTAATCCTCCACCTTGCGGCGCCGGCACACCGGGTTCTAGTCCCGGTCGGGGCACTGGATTCTGTCCCGGTTGCCCCTCTTCCAGGCCAGCCCTCTGCTGTGGCCCGGGAGTGCAGTGGAGGATGGCCCAAGTGCTTGGGCCCTGCATCCCATGGGAGACCAGGTAAAAGCACCTAGCACCTGGCTCCTGCCATCGGATGAGCGCGGTGCGCCGGCCGCAGCGCGCCGACCGCGGCAGCCATTGGAGGGTGAACCAACGGCAAAGGAAGACCTTTCTCTCTGTCTCTCTCTCTCTCACTGTCCACTCTGCCTGTCAAAAAAATAAAAAAGAAAAAAAGAAAAGTGGCAACTGAAAGAGCGCAATAAATTAAAACTGATTTTAAAAACCTTTCTTTCAATCTCCTTTGCTTCTCCTTGAAATGTCAAGTCAACGTCCACCCCTCATAGCAGCCCTGCTTGCTGGGCAATGTTGTCAGTGTCTCAAGTATGGGAACTGGCCAAAAAGAAATGTTTCCAATATCCAGTTCACATTTTCACAACACATGTTCGCCAGGTAAAGAGCAGAGGTGACAAAAGAACATGTAGCCACAAAGAGAACCGAGATGGCCAGTTACCATAATCAGCTTATCCTACAGCACAGATTAACCTTTGATTCAAATTAGTGTCCATTTTGCATCAAAACTTACAACTGGACAAAAAAGAAAAAAAATCCAGAAACCATCTCAGCTTCTATTTTATAATTTTTTTATTTCTAAAATACTTTGCCATTATTTTTCAGGCTATTAAATATTCTTCTATATAATGTCTTATGACAGTCTTACTTTGTAAACACTATGGATATAGAACAAATTGTGTAACTAAATCTCCATGTTTCATATTTAGGTTGCTTCTAACTCTTTACAAATAAACTGGTACCCCTTTCCCCACCTTAGTCCAATAAACAAATATATTTCTTTCTAACCAACTTGCTATCCTGCAATCCAAATTTCACCTAAAGAGGCAGACTCAGATGACCCAGAACAACTTCTCACAAACCCCACTAAGCCTCAGTTTCTCTGCAAATAACAAGCCTCTGGGACCAATGAGAAGACTCAGCTTCCCGGATCCAGCTCCACAGTGCTCTTACTACACCTGCTTCCCTTCTCCCATCGTGAATTAGTAACCTGCTCTGTTAGTTTATGGAGCAGTTGGTCATAAGATTAGACACCAGGATATGACAACTGCTATGATTTCAACATTCAAAATTCTTCAAAATCCAGGTGTTGCCAATGTGATGGTATCAAGAGGGGGGGCCTTGACGGTATTAAGATCTGTCTGGGCCTTGAGGGCTCCTCCCTCATGAATGGGATTAAGGCCATTAAAAAGAGGCTTCACCCAGTTTCTCTTCTGCTCCCTCTTGCCCTTCCATATTCTGCCACAAGGATGCAGCAAGAAGGCCTTCACCAAATGCTGTACCTACAGATTGAGATATGTTTATGTTCATCACAGACCACCCAGTCTGTGGTGTTACGCTACAGCAGCACAAATGGACGAAGACAACAATCTCTTGGAAAACAGGCCCTGTTAACAGTCCCTACAAAGAAAGCAAAGAACACCAGAAAGCAGCAGGGACCCACCAGGAGACAGCAATCTTTCGGATTAATACAGTGCCCAGCACCTAAACCAAAACTCTAAAATCTACACCATATAGGTCAGATTTAAGAATTTCCTACAAACAACCTCTAAACTCATTAACTGATCTATTATAGGTCAGGGACCAAACTTTAATTATCATCGCAGAACTTAACATACATGGTCTTTTAGCAGCTCAACAAAGAGAGGGGAACTTCACACTCCACTGGCTCCTCAGAGAAAAAGGGCGAATCTGGGCGCTACAGTATTTCTCAGCTACTTTGCCAGAATGATGCAAGATCAAGAGAGTAAGGGCAAAGTATCTAACACTCAAAAGTATGATACAAACCAGAGAGACTGAAGGTAACAGTCAATGGCATGAAATCAGCCACTCCTGATTCCAGGTGAACCGCAAATCGGGTAAGGAGTAAAATAAGTTAAATATACCTCGCTATTGCAGGCTGAAGAATTACAATTTTTAAGAGAAATTGCCCCTTTGAAGATGATCAAAAGAGTAGAAACATTTCCAGGACCACATGCACTTTATTTGGGTAGGTCTTATTTGTTTGAAAACCAAATTTCAGTAAATCTGATCTCAAGACCACAGAAAGCAGCAGCAGCTAGGCCTTATTAAGTACAACTTCCATCAGCCATAAGATGCTCATTCAGCACTGCACAAATCTCACTGGGAAAAAATGTTTCGATTTGTTGGTCTCTATACTGGTCTAACTTTTTTTTTTTTTTAAAGTCATGGGGCAGGTGTTTGGCACAGCAGTTCAGACTCCACTTGGGACACCCATATCCCATATTCAGATGACTGGGATCTAGTACCAGCTCATCTCCTATTCGAGCTTTCGATTAATGTGTGCCCTGGGAGGCAGCAGGTGATGGCTCAGGTAGTTGGGTCCCAGCTACCCGTGTGGGAGACCTGGATTGAGTTCCCAGCTCCTGGCCAAATGGCGAGTGAGCCAGTAGATGGCAGGTTCATCTGTCTCTGTCTCTGCTTCTCAAATAATTAAAAAAAAAAAAAAAAAGTTACAGTAGGGAGGGAGGGATGAATAGGTAGAACACACCCAGAGAATTTTTCAGGCAGTGAAACCACTCTGTATGACACCATGATGTCAACATATGTCACAGAACATACAACACTAAGAGCAAACTCTAAGGTAAACTACCAGTCTTGGACAAGCACAAAGTGTCAGTGCAGGCTCATCTCCCCTAACAAATGCACACTGCAGTGCTGGAGGCTGGCAGGAGGGGAGGCTGTGCAGGTGGGGTACAGGAGACGGCATTTTGGAAATGTCTTTACCATCTGCTCAACTTTTTTTTTTAAAGATTTATTTATTTGAAAGTCAGAATTATACAAAGAAAGAAGAGGCAGAGAGAGAGAGAGAGAGAGAGAGAGAGGTCTTCCATCCACTGGTTCACTCCCCCAATTGGCCGCAATGGCCAGAGCTGTGCTGATCCAAACCAGAAGTCAAGAGCTTCCACTGGGTCTCCTACACAGGTGCAGGGACTCAAGGACTTGGACCATCTTCTACTGCTTTCCATAGCAGAGAGCTGGATCGGAAATGGGACAGCCAGGACTCGAACCAGTGCCCATATGGGATGCCAGCACTGAAGGCAACACCTTTACCTGCTATGCCACAGCACCAGCCCTCTGCTCAACTTTGCTGTGGATCAAAAACTATTTCAACGTAAGGTCTAATTTTTAAAAAGAGGGGAGTGGGTTATATAAAACAGTTAGACTGTCTGGTGAGTTTACCTCTGAAAGTGTCTTATGCAGCAGGGAGCTTTGGTTTTTCAACCTGTGAGCTTCATCCACAACAAGAACACTCCAAGGGAAGCTGTGAGAGAAAAATCCAAGCTTTCAGTGTCATGTAACTCAAATACATGCATAGCTCACCATCAAGAGTCTTACAGAAAAACTGTGAGTGTTGTTAGAAAGGCTAGCAGTAAGCTCATTCTATCAGAAATACACAAGTTGTCTTCCTCTTGAGATGTGGACATTTAAATAAGACAATACCTAGATAAGGCAGTAAAATTAAGCTTTTTTTTCTCTCTCAAGTTGGAAGACACCTAGGCAGGAAGGGGCCAGAAATAGAAAAGGAAACATGACCTCCTGGTAAACACCACTGAGCTTAGGGCTTCCTGTGTCATTCAGTCCTAAAGCACATGGCAAACAGACCACTTGTGCTCATTTTATCAACCAGAGACTGGAGCTCAGAAAGGTTAGCTGATTTGGTCAAAGTCATAGACAGAGCTCAGATTCAAGCAAGAAAAATCAAGACAAAGGTGTTATTGTAACTAAAGATGTGTGATTTCAAATAGGGAAGTGTGGCAGGGATGTCCAGGAAGACACAGCTGTTGGATTTAACATGCAGGTCACTGGCAGCTGCTGCCAGAGCATGTTTCCCAGCACAGGTTACAACAGCAATTTCTGAAGAAGTTTCAGGCATAAAGCCTATTTTTTGACAGATACTGCTAGGAAGCCATTCCAATAAAAAAAAAAAAGTAACATGAAAGATGTATGCATGAATATCTTCCAAGGTGCATTATTTAAAACACTAAAGACAAAAAAACAAACAGGCCTTGCGATGCAGCAGGTGAAGCTGCCAGCTGGGACATCCACTACCCACACTGGAGTACCTGGCTCCACTCCCAGCAGTTCTGCTTCCCATACAGATTCCTGCTAATGCATCCCAGCAGGCAGTGGGTGATGGCCCAAGTGCTTGGTTTCTGCAACCCATATGAGAGACCCAGATGGAGTTCCTGGCTCCTGGATTTGGCTAGGCCCAGACCTGGCCATTGCAGGTATTTGGGAAGTGAACCAGTAAATAGAAGATGGATCTCTCTTCTTCCTTCACTGTCATTCTTTCAAATAAATCAATCTTAAAAAAAAAAAAAAAAACTAAAACCTTTTAAAAACCTAATTGTACAACAGGTAACGGAATACTATATCGCATTTTAAATATAATGTTGCAATAAAAGGCCTACAATATAAGTATAAGCAATATAAGTATCATAACATGTTTTTTACACATGTGAAAACCAAGCAATAGTAATAAAGTGGAAACCATAAGATTTTAACTTTTTATTGTTTCTTAACATTATGGAATCCATTACATTATCTTTACATTTAAAAACCAACATGCGTATGGGTATTTGGTTCATCAATTAGAACGCTACTTGGGATGCCAGCAAACTATACAGCAGATCCAGCCCCAGCTCTGCGTCCAGGACCAGCAATCTGCTGATTGCACTCTGGGAGGCAGCAAGTGATGGCTCAAGTACTCGGGTCCCTGTCACCCCTATGGGAGACTCTGCTGAGCTCCTGGCTCCCAGCTTGTCCTTGGCCCCAGCCCCAGATTTTGCAGGCATCTGCAAGAATCTAGGAAGTGAACCACTGGACGGTAGATCTCTGTCTCTCTGCTTTTCAAGTAAAATGAAAATAAGATTAAAACTAAATGTACGTACAGGAAAAACCGGGTACCAGAAAGACAATGGGTACAGAAAGGAAATTCCTCCAAGACCTTGAGCGGAGGCTGACCTTGCGGGAGAAAGGCCTCTCTTTCTGAGGCCACCAAGGAAGCCCAGGGCACAGGAGGAAGAAGAATCTGCCTACTACCACCCACTTTCCAAGAGTGATGCAAGCAAAGGGAGAACAGGGGCCTGATGAGAGTGCAGGAGGAAGTCCAAGCAGTGCTGGACAGCAAGAGCAGGAGACGCAGTTAAGGACTGAAAGGGACAAGGTGCAGATGAAGATGGACAGTGGTCATCAGACAAGGTGCCAAAGTATCCACAGTGCAGTGCCACTCAAAACAGACTGGGTCCTACTCCTACTCCCTTGTGAAGGAGCAAACACTTAGATTTTTACCCACACAGGCATCCAATAAATGCTTGTTCAATCGAATAGACTATATGGAAGTGGCTTTTGGCTCAGCAAAAGCAGTGGATCTAGTCACTCATCAAAGGACACTAAAGAATGCCCCTCAAAGAGGAAGAGGAAGAAAGAATTCCAACACTGAACGGAGGGTCTGATGGGTTAACTTTTAACCCTGCTGGCTTACAAGTCTACTGTCCAAAAGTTTTCAAATTTTTCACACTGCTAATGTGCACGGTCCTAACAGTCCATAGCAGTCTAGAACAGAGATTATACTATACTTCTCCACTGATCTCAGAGTATTCAGTATAGTAATACACACTATAGTCTTGCCAATTATACTAGAAGAATGTATCTAAGCTTTTTGGACTCATAACATTATGAATATCCCTCTGTTACTTAGCTTCTTGAATCCACATGGAACTGCCTTCATAACAGACTATCTGAGATGCAAAGCTGGCATTTCTGTTGAATAATGTGAAATTCCAGTGGAGCTATTTGGAGAAGCTCTCTTAAAAGGCGGCTCCAGGGGCGACTGTTGTGGAGCAGTGAGCTAAGCTGCCTGCAACACCAGGATCCCATATCATGGTATTTCAAGTCCCAGCTACTCCACTTCCAATCCAGCTTCCTGCTAACACACCTGGGAAAGCAAAGGAAGATGGCTAAAGAAATTGGGCCCTTTCCATCCACATGGGAGACCAGGATGGAGTTCCTGGCTCCTGGCTCCTAGCTTCAGACTGGCCCAGACCTGGCTACCACAGCCATTTTGGGGAATGAACCAGCAAATGTTAAGATCACTCTGTCTCTCCATTACTATGCCTTTTTTTTTTCTTTTTCTTTTTTTTTTTTTTTTTTTGACAGGCAGAGTGGACAGTGAGAGAGAGAGACAGAGAGAAAGGTCTTCCTTTGCCGTTGGTTCACCCTCCAATGGCCACCATGGCTGGCACGCTGCGGCCAGCACACCGCGCTGATCCAAAGGCAGGAGCCAGGTGCTTCTCCTGGTCTCCCATGGGGTGCAGGGCCCAAGCACCTGGGCCATCCTCCACTGCACTCCCGGGCCACAGCAGAGAGCTGGCCTGGAAGAGGGGCAACCGGGGCAGAATCCGGCGCCCCAACCGGGACTAGAACCTGGTGTGCCGGTGCCGCAAGGTGGAGGATTAGCCTATTGAGCCGTGGTGCCGGCCAATGCCTTTCAAACAAATAAACAAATCTTCCAAAAAAGACAGAAAGTTCCACAGTATACAATGTTGGGTGTGTATGTTATTCTGCCACTTTGGGCCAAATGTTCAGCCTAGCAGTTCGGATAGCAGTGTCCTATTCCCCATCATCTGGGTTGGATGCACAGCTCATGAGGTCAGCTGCCTACTAATGCAGACCCTGAGAGGCAGTAGTGATGACTCAAGTTACTGGGTTCCTGCCACCCATGTGGGAGACCTGGATTAAGTAAGTGGCTCTTGGCTTTAGCCTGGCCCAGCCCTAGCCATTGTGGGCATTTGGGAAGTGAATTAGCAGATAGGAGCTTGCCCGCTCAGTTTTTCTCTCTCTGCCTCCAAAACAATTAAAAGCAGAAAACAAACTTGCTATTTATTAGTAACGTCTCTCTGGATGGGTTGCCTAATCTCTCAGTTTCCTTATCTGTAAAATGGATTAATATTTGCCTACTAGGATTTCCCTAACGAACAGAATAATTTATATAGGTACCCAACAACATCTATATCCCAACTTTACTATCTTTCCACATCTCCCATATCTTCCCCTGTATTAGGGACATCCGTACATTTCTTAACCCCCTACCGGAGTTTATGTCTTCTTGGGCTAGTTCCATGCTTTACTTTCCAGGTGTTGTCAGTAACTCTAAGGACGGTACCTTTCCAATGACAGACCTTCAAAAGAAGATGGCCCAAGTCCTTGGGCCCCTGCACTCTCAAGGGAGACCTGGAAGAAGCTCCTGGCTTCTGGCTTCGGATCAGCGCAGCTCCGGCCGTTGCGGCCAATTAGGGAGTGAACCAGCAGATGGAAGACCTCTCTCTCTCTCTCTCTCTCTCTCTCTCTCTCTGCCTCTCCTTCTCTGTGTAATTCTGACTTTCAAATAAATAAATAAATCTTAAAAAAAGATATGATCATTGAAATGAAATGTAAAAAAAATTACTGAATGGAACTCATGGAATCTTATGATCTAGAGTTTAGTATTTCAAAATAAGATATAAATAGAAATTGAATATATAAGAACCTGGATGAGAAATAACACTTAAAATACTTTTAAGCACTTTGAAAACAAAAATTTCTGAATGCTAAAGAAAGAATCTCTACCTAACCATGGCACAGCTCATAGGTTATGGAGAATGAAACCCTGTCACTGTGTCTTCCTTTGTTGTTTACCTAAAATCCACTCACTGTTCAATTTACTTTGTATGTGTTATCTTGGCTTGACCACAGACTGCAGCATGCCATTCCTACTGTCAGGGGATTACTAAGCATCTAATTTAAGCTTCCTGCACTTCATGAGCCAAAGTGAATATGAGGCCTAAAAGCTAACTAATTAGAAGTATACTCGAAAGTCTCTTTCTAAAAAGTTAATTCTATCGCACTGATTGCTACTTCAGGTTATTCCCAGGAAAAGGCTCAACTGATTCATCTCGTATATTATAGGACAATCTCCAAACAGCAGTCCTGAATGGTATCTATGCAAGTTACCATGTACAGAATCTATTAGCTATTAACCTCCTGCCATATATATTCAATCTCATTTAATTCTTACAACAACTGTCCAATGTAAGAAATTTAATTATCCTCATTTTACATATGAAGACGAAGTTCATGAAGATTAAACTAACTCAAGGACCCACAGTTAGAGGGCTAAAGGGTAAGACTTCTACCACACTGCCTGTGTTCACAAACAGGACTCACGGAAGATATACCAGGAAAGAGGCAAAGCACTAAAACATAAAGGAAATGCGTTACTCTTGTAACCCATTAAACACAATTTCTGAAGTAATATAACCTACTCACGATTTTAGAAATGAAGCATCTTTCAAGCAAATCTGAAAAATTAAAGAAGACACGTTATAAAGTCTGGTATTGGTAGACTGATATTAATAAGCTAGTTTCTTGTTAAGTCTTTAAGCTACAGAATGCATCTAAGTCCTGAGCCGATTTCTATAGAACACTATCTTAGCAACAAAAAGAAAGGAGGCACAGTTAAGTGGGAGGTCTTGCTTATAGTGCCCAGACAGTCTTAGCTTGAAGAAAAAGGCATTAAAATGAAACTAGAATTAAGTGTGCTTCCTTCCTACCCTCCAGTAGCAGACAGGCCCACAATAGTTACCTGAGTGCCCTTCATCAACCAACAGGCAACTCAAGTTCTCTCCTTAGACCCACCAGGAAAGAAGAGGGTGGCTGCCTAATCTGAAGCACAATGATCCTTCACTTCTTTTGATCATAATCCTTCTCTAGGAATCTAAAGAAAGTGGACTTCCCAGAAAAACAGGAGTCTCTAAAAACTTAAATATAACTTCAATAGATTCTACAATTTCTGGAGTCCCAGGTTAGGAATCTGTGCTACAGAGAATCTAATGTGTACCTCATAGGTGGTCAGCAGCACATGAAACTGTAACTCCTGTTTTAGGTCTTGCTGAAGGTGGGCTCTGTCCTCCTTGTCTCCTGCATATGTGACACATGAAAGACCTGGAGCAAATCTGAATCCAAAAAAAAGAAGATCAATGAAAACAAATGCTAGTGCCAGCAGACGGGATGTGCATATCTGGAGAATCACATTTCATGGCAGGATTACAAAACAAAAATCCCACGTGGTCCTGCACCCAGCAAGAATCCTGGGGCTCTAAGTCTTTAGTTAAGGATTAAACGTCAGGGCAAGTTCCCATATGAACAGATAGAAGGGTCAGATCTAATAGGATCTCATGCTGACTACATGTCACTATGAAAAAGATAGTTTCCCCTTTTATTTAGTAAAATTTCCTAAAAATGAGTATTGACTTTTAAATTGCCAAGTAGTTAACAATAACATCACTAGATTCTCCTCCATTAGATCCCACATTGCTTTAGTTGGGAGTTTTTTGGAATAAATAAACTCACTGATCTCAATATGTTGCTTTGCCATATTTTACACATCAACATAGACAGTAAGACTTCAGCCACATCTACTCTGTACCTCTTCAGCTCTTCTTTCCAGTTGCTCAAAACAGACAAGGGAGAAAGAATCAGAAACGGTCCTTCATCATTTAACCGCCCCGCCAAGTAAATGAAGAGGGCAATAGTCTGGAAAACAGAAGAAGAAGGCAGTTTTGACCACACTCCCCCAGGAGAACCAACCACAAAGTTCCCACAGCCCTCTGGAGAACACAGGCCTTAAACAAGATCTGCATTACAAAGAAATAATTCTTCCACACATTAGGAGAATAATCCATTTCTAAAGTGAGCTTATGTAAGCCTCAATATACTTGCCAAAGAAATTGATGGTGTTTAATAATGTGAAGTTAACATGCAGTGAGGCCCAATACTGACACAAGTGAATCTCTAACACAAATAAAAGGCAGGAAAGACAGAGGTGAATAAAAACAAAGTGCCTGATGGCAAGACGTGGAAAACTACAGCAACACAGGAAGTGAGAAGAGTGGTCAGTGGTCTCCTCCACAAGAAGAGACATAACAGAGAGAGTTATAACAGAGAGGGGATCAGTGCACAGGGTGGGGGGCCTCCACCGCCCACCAGGCTCTCACCCCCTTCCTTAAAACTTCCTCCTCTCCCTGCTCTTCTCCTTCCTCCCACACATATTTATAGGGAGGCTTCTCTTGGCCAAGCAAACACTGACGGAAGGAATGACATGACTTTTACTTAAACCCTCCCAGAAAACTGAGAAGGAAGGAATACTCCACAATTCATTCTGTGAGGCCAGGTTTGCCCCACTACTAAAATCAGACAAAAACACTGCAAGAAATCAGAACAATAATATCATTCACGTACATAGATGTACAAATTCTAAATAAGATTTCAGTGTAGCAAAACAAACTCAGAGGTGATATTTTTTTCAGGGAGTTTAAGGCAGAGCTGAGCAAAGCCCTGGGGAAAGGCAAGCACAAGGGGAGGCCCTGAAGGGAGTCGGGAGGCAGATTCCGACGACCCTGGCAGGGCCTGCAGAGGGCACTTCCCTGAAACAAGGGCTTGCTGTGCAGCTCCCAGAGACCTCTGGGAGACTGATTTGTGATCGCTTCTCAGCTTGCAGTTCAGGAATGTGCCAGGAACAGGTCTGCCTGAGAAAGCGGTGGAGGGGACACATGAGGTACCTCAGGGCACACCACACCGACGTTACACTGTATTCTGAGTAACTCTAAGATTAACGAAATGTACCTGGCTTGAACAGTCTCCAACACCTACACATACACACATGTGCAAAACTGATCGAGCTTGATGTATATGGAGATAAGGTTGCTGGAGGGAAAAGCTGACCTTCTAAGAGGGCAGCTGAGGGACAAGCTGCTGTCTGCAGCAACACCAACATACCACATGAGCACAGGTTAGAGTCCTGGCTGCTCCACTGCCCACCCAGCTCCCTGCTAAGGTGCCTGGGAAAGCAGAAGAAGATGGCCTGAGTGGTTGGGTCCCTGCCACCCACATGGGAGACCAGAATGGAGATCCTGGCTCCTGGCTTCAGCCTGGTGCAGACCTAGCTGTTGGGTCATTTGAGAAGTATTCCAGCAGCTGGAAGATCTTGATCTCTCTGTCTCCCATTCCCTCCCTCCTTCCTTCCAACACTGACACTCAATTAATTAATTAAAATATATAAATGGCAGTTGAGCCCCTTGCTCACTCTGTGCGATCACTGGTGAAGCCTGCTTGGGATCAGGAATCTCACATCACTATTGTTTCCAGTTAAGTTTTCTCTGCTGTGCACCCTGAGTCACTGGCTTTCTTTGGTCCTCCATGGATAAGTAAACCTTGAGTGATTAACCCAAGAGGTGGCTGTGCCAGGACTTGCCATCAAGCCAAACCCACCACTGACACCTGACAACTCGGGGCAATACCTGTGATCATCCTGCCAGAAGCATCATTCTCAAAACACCACCTGCTAATCAACATCCAAGGAGGCCACACCTGATTCTGCAGGTGTCTGTCTCACCTTCTTTTAAGGCATTCAATGCCCAAGTCATTTTGGAAAACACAGGGCACTTCCTCTGTACTTTTCCAGCATGACAGAGAAATGGAAGTAGCCCCACTCCCTCACTGAGGAAAGGACACTAATAGAAGTGATCAGGTTAACCTCATTAAGTATTGCTTAGGAAGTCAGAGTCAAGTTGATCCCCAAGCAGGTGTATTCGCTTTACACAGAGAAAAATCCTATGTCCAGGCCCAGTAACTGCAATCCTAACTCAAACACATCTTCTCAGATACAAGTCAAAGGCAACAAACACAAGATAAGCATAGTGACACAATTTAAAACCACCCTCAAAACTAGAAAAATCAAGTCCCACTTACAACCTCGTAATAAAGTGCTGGCATTTCACATCATCGTATAAAAATACATATCACAGCTAGCCGCTGATGGTAATCAGTTGTGAGGAGGTACTTCAGTGGAGGGGCACAGTGGTCATCCCACAGTAACATACCTGGCAGGTCTTACCCAGCCCCATCTCGTCTCCCAGGATGCAGCCATTTTGACAATGGAATCGCTGGGCCAGCCAGTTGACTCCCTCCAGTTGATAAGGGCGTAGACGAATCCCTGGAAATAAAAATACAGCAAACCCAATGAGCAGACATTTTAGCACACGCAAAGGCGTGCTCTAAGGCTTCCAATGAAAAACATGGCCTAAATTCTCATTGACACCAAACCTCTCTGTCTCTCTCGCTAACTCTGCCTGTCCCTAAAGTATATCCACGTACTGAAACTTTGAGTAACCATCACAAATGATGTTGAAGATGACTAAATGACAAGGCAGCAAATAAAGATTTCCAAAAAGTCTGCACACAAAACACCATTTTTGCATTGTCCCCCTCCTCAAAAAGGGGGGGGGGGGATTATATACACACGTGGAGCGAAGACAGGCCAGCGGACGTGTTAGGAGGACTGCGGATTCGCGTTTCTGTGTGCAGAGGCTACCACCGGGCGCGCCGCTTCTGGGATCAGAAGGAAAAACAACCCAGAACGAATTCAACCAAGGCACAGAGGAGAGTTTCTCCCAACGCCCGCCGAGTCTGCCAGCCAGAAAAAGAACGTATTCAGCAGGGCCTCCGTGCCCACACCGGCCTTCTCCGCCTCTTTCCCCACTGCCAGTCTGCGGCTCCCCGCGCGCCTCGCTTCCCCGCAACACACACACACACACACACACACACACACAGCCTCCCGCCTGAGCGCCACACACCGCCACGCCTCCCGCGTCCTTCCCGGGGCCACAAAACCTCGCTCAGGAAATGCGCGTCCAGAATCGCGGGCGCGTCGGGGACTCTGCGGCGGCGCGGAGGGACTCGAACCCTCGGCGCGCGGGTCTGGGGGGTGCAGGCACCGGGGCCGCCCCCCGTCCGGTAACTGCGCGTGCGCAGGAGGCCGAGCCGCCCCCTGAGGCCGGGCGGCGAGCTCCGACGGTTCCCCCGGAGCCCCCGGGCCTGACCTCCGAGCCCGCCCGAGCGGAAGCTGCCGGGCCACAGGTCGGGACGCCCGGGCGGCCTCCGCCTCCGCGCCGCGCGGCTCGGCCCACGCTTCCCTCCCCGCGGGCCCGGGGGCCGGACGCCGGGCCTCGCTCCGGGGCCGCGACCTCACTCTCCCCGCGTGCGCCAGCGCCGCGCGCCGCCTGCAGGGGCCCCGGGCCGGGACGCGGCTTCCTCTCCGTCCTGCCGCACTGCCGAGAGAGAGACGCCGCCGGGGAGCAGCCCGCACCCGCGGCGCCCGCCCGCGGCCAGGCCCCCCGGGTAGTCTCCCCGTGCGCACGTTCTCCCGGAGCCTACTCACCTGTCAGGCCCCACTGTTGTAAGTCCTGCTCCTGCACCCGCGTGCGCACCGGCTCGGCTCGGCCCTGGCTCTGGAGGGCCAGCAGGAAGCCGGGTTTGCTGCCCTCCATCAGGCTGCGAGACGCTCCGCCCGCCACGCTGCGCGCTTTTCCTTCTCGGCGCGCGGGGTGCCGAGCCGCCCACCGCCCGCCGCCGCCAGGGGGCGCCCCTGCGCGAGTTCCTGGGCCGAGTTACTCCTACGGGCTCCGTGCTTCTGGTGTGCCTATGCGCGTGTAAAACCACTGCCTGCCCAGAATGCCCACCTAGGGGTCAACATGAGCTCGCGCCGACTGTCCTGCTCTGAGACTCGGCTGGGCTCTGGGGAGTGCGGAATTCAGTAAGACCCGAGCTCTGCCCTCCAGCGTTTCACAGCGACGTTGCATAGCCCAGTGTGCTCAGCTGAGTTTGCATGAGTAGTTTAGGCCCCGTAAATCCCCTTCCTGATTCCCTGTTAGCTGAAAGCCAGAGTTGGGAGCAGCAGCATTGCAGTAAATCCAAATCGTGAAAGATGTCATTGCTGCAATGCGTTTTGGGGAGCAAGTCAGATTAGAGCAATGTGTTAGGTTAGGAGTCACCGCACAGAGAGAGGGAGAGGGAAGGACAGATCTTCCGTCTGCTAGTTCACTCCCCAGATGGCGGCAAAGACCCCATCCTGGTCTCTCACATGGGTGGCAGGGACCCTAGTGCTTGGGCCATCTAATGCTGCTCTCCCAGGTTGGTTAGCAGGGAGCTGGATTGGAAGTGGAGCAGGTGGGACTGGATCCAGCGCCTATATGGAATGCCAGTGTCACAGGTGGTGACTTAACTCACCGCATCACCCCCACAAACACTCTTTTTTTTAAAGATTTATTTATTTATTCGAAAGTCAGAGTTACACAGAGAGAGGAGAAGCAGAGAGAGACAGTGGTCTTCCATCTGCTGGTTCATTCCCCAAATGGCTTGGTATATCTTTCACAAGTTTTAACTTTTTTCTAATTTTTAAACCTTTTTTATTTATTTTAAAGATTTATTTATTTTATTTATTTGAAAGTCAGAGTTACAGGAAGAGGTAGAAACAGAGAGGTCTTCCTTCTGTTGGTTCACTCCCCAGGTGGCCACAATGGCCAGAGCTGTGCTGATCTGAAGCCAGGAGCCAGGAGCTTCTTCCAGGTCTCCCACGTGGGTGCAGGGGCCCAAGGACTTGGGCCATCTTCCACTGCTTTCCCAGGCCACAGCAGAGAGCTGGATGGGAAGAGGAGCAGCTGGGACTAGAACCGGTACCCATATGGGATACTGGCACTTCAGGCCAGGGCGTTAACCTGTTGCACCACAGTGCAGGCCCCCACAAAACGCTCTTTATGACACTGGAGCTGGACTGCTAATCTCATGGGGCTTAAATGAGGAGATGGGCAATACGATTAAGTTACTGTCAATGCTACGACATAAATAAAACTGTCACGTAATGGAGCTACCTTGATTTCATACTGCAGCTTTCCCACTCAGGTTTTCCCTCAGAACCTTAGATTTATTCTTCGGTGGCTTTTCTAATGTGCCTTCTGTCCTATGTGGCTGCTCATGGTTTTCTTTTTTTAACTTTTATTTAGTAAATATAATTTTCCAAAGTACAGTTTATGGATTACAATGGCTTTTCCCCCCCCATAACTTTCCTCCCACATGCAACCCTCTCATCTCCCACTCCCTCTCCCTCTCCCATTCCATTCACATCAAGATTCATTTTCAATTATCTTTATATACAGAAGATCAGTTTAGTATATATTAAGTAAAGATTTCAACAGTTTGCACCCACACTGAAACACAAAGTGTAAAATACTGTTTGAGTACTAATTATAGCATTAATTCACATGGAACAGCACATTAAGGACAGAGATCCTACATAAGGAGTAAGTGCACAGTGACTCCTGTTGTTGACTTAACAAATTGACACTCTTGTTTATGGCGTCAGTAATCTCCCTAGGCTCTTGTCATGAGTTTCCAAGCCTTTTGAGTTCGCCGACTTCAATCTTATTTAGACAAGGTCATGGTCAAAGTGGAAGTTCACTCCTCCCTTCAGAGAAATGTACCTCCTTTGATGGCCCATTCTTTCTACTGGAATCTCACTTGCAGAGAGCTTTCATTTAGGTTTGGTTTTTTGTTTGCTTGTTTGTTTGTTTTGCCAGAGTGTCTTGGCTTTCCATGCCTAAAATACTCTCATGGGCTCTTCAGCCAGATCCGAATGCCTTAAGGGCTGTTTCTGAGGCCAGAGTGCCATTTAGGACATCTGCCATTCTGAGTGTGCTGTGTATCTCACTTCTGCTCATGGGTTTTGCATCCTGGTCTCCAAGTTTTTTCTGAGATCCTCCCCTCCAGGAGTCACTGGTAGATTTGTCCGGTAAAGCAGCAACAGCAGTTGCCTGCCACTTAAACCAAAGGGTGCTTATTATTTTTTTAACTTAGCAGGATAACAGAGATAGGGTCTCATCTATAAGCTGAGTAGACTTACTGGGTCTTGTATGTAAACTTCAGTGTGCCGGCCTGCAGCACAAAGAACCGGGTTTCCTGAAACAGAGAGTGGGAATGCAGGGACAAGGACGCAAAGAATGGAGCCAAGACAAATCCTGATCAAGGCTCGTTTATTCAACAAACCCAGTAGTATTTAAACATGACCAGCTGTATACAAGAAGGCACACAAAAGATTTACATATCCAAGAGACTTTTGGGGTTACAAAGAGTTCCCGATAAGGTTCTTCCTGCCTCTTCCTGGAATCTCCTTAGCCTTTTGTCTGTGCCAGGATGTCTCCAGCCATATGTTTAACAGTGTAAACAAAAGGGGCGGCTGCCTGTGGCTGCCCACACTTCAGGTGTGCCAGTGAGGCAACATAGATACCAACTTTTGTTCTGCATGCTGTATGAAGAGTGTAGAAGTGCAGGCTAGAACCAGGAAGACCAGTTAAGAGACTCTTGGAATAGTTGGAGGAAGAATTGATGGTTTGGAGGCCAGCATAGTGGCAGTGGCTCTATAAAGAGACATATTAGACAGGTAGAGCCTGGTGATCCAGTGCTGTGGTGTGGTAGGCTAAGCCTCTGCCTCCCGTATGGGTACTGGTTCATGTCCCAGCTGCCCCTCTTCTGATCCAGCTCTCTGCTAATGGCCTGGGAAAACAATAGAAGATGGCCCAGGTGCTTGGGCCCCTGCTACCACATAGGAGACCCAGAAGAAGCTCCTGACTCCTGGCTTCAGATCAGCCCAACTCCAGCTGTTGCAGCCATTTGGGGAGTGAACCAGTAGATGGCAGACCTTTCTCTCTGTCTCTTCCTCTCCCTGTCTACAACTCTATCTCTCAAATAAGCAAAATTTTTTTTAAAAAATGTAGAGCCTATGATTTCAGGGCTTTGAGTATGTGGTAGAATAGAACTGACACATGGAGGGTGAAAGATGGAGAAGCAGGAGGTTTGGGAAACATGAAGAATTCATTTTTGTGCTGGTGTGTCTGTGGAGTTAGGGGAGCTCTCAGTCACTCCTGGTGAGACTGTAAACTAATACAGCCATTGTGGAAAACAGCATAGTTGCTCCGAAAACTAGAGAGAGAACTACCATATGATTCAGCAATTCCATTATTTGTTATATGTTCAAAGGAAAAAATTAGAAAATCAAAGAGATATCTATACTCCCATGTTGATTGCAGCTCTATTCATGTTAGCCAAGATATGGAACCAACTTAAGTGTCCATCAGCAGATAAATGGATAAAAGAAAATGTGATACATACACAAAATGGAATATTATTCAGCCATAAAAAAGAAAGAAATCCTATCATTCGCAGCAACATAAATGAGTCTGGAAGACATTAAGTAAAATAAATTAGGCACAAAAAGATATGTTCTCATTTATACAAGAGGGGTTTAAAAAGTTCATGGAAAATGGAATTAAAAGTGATGTAAATGTTCCACAAACATTCTGAAGCCACCTCATGAGGAAGATAAAAATTTGGTCTCATGGGAGTAGTGCTTGCTTGCCAGGGGCTGGGCAGGGGAGGGGTGGATAAGGGATAGATAATGTGCAGGGGTATAGTTGGATGGAAGGGACAACTTCTGATGTTCTGTAGTACAGAGAGATCGCTATAGTTGACAATAAATGTTTCAAAATAGCCAGTAGAGAGGATGTTGATCTCATCACAAAGAAATAATAAATGTCTGATATAATAAATAATAAATATAAAATAAATAATAAATAATAATAAATAATAAATGTTTGATATAATAAATGGATATACCAATTACCCTGATCCAATCATTACATAACATGTGTCCCAAGAACATGTAAAATTACCATTTCATAAAAATTTTTAAATTATGTATATATTAAAAACTTTTAAAAATTCAAACAGAAGTGCAAGGAAAAACAAGCAAAAAAAGATATAAGAAAAAAAGAGATTCTTAGAAAAAAGAATTCATGTTTGGTGAATAAGACATAATATTCGAAATCCAAGTGGAGTTTGCATTTTTTTTAATACTACTGATGTCTGACTAATACCAGGGATTTTGAAATTTTTTTTTTTATAAATTTGAGAGCGCCTACTCCCATTAGCTGGTCACTCTCTAAATGCCTGAATGGTCAAGAGTGGGCTGGGCTGAAGCAGAGTTCAAAATTCAGTCCAGGCCCCACGTAACAGTGGCCAGAACCCAGTTAACTCCAGTCATCACCGCTGGCTCCCAGGCCTACCTTTACAGGAAGCTGAAATCAGGAACCAGAGCCGGAGCCAGGTTCAAACCCAGGAACTCCAGTATGGGATGCCAGTGGCTGAACTGGCTTCTTAACCCCTGCACCAAATGTTTGCTTTCTAAACAGAAACTCTGAGTAGGTCCTTGGGTTGCACTAGTCTGAAGTTCAGGCGAGAGGTTGGAACTATGCAAATATGGAAGTCATTTTCAGATGGAACTTAAGCCCTGAGATCCGGGGTGAGATCCCCTGGGGGATGACTGGGACTAGAAAGGAGACCAAGCCTTGAGCAACTAATATTTAGAAGTCAAACAGACAAAGAGAAAGCAGCAGAAGAGATTAAGACAGCAACCATTTAGACAGGAAGAACATGGTATCCCTGAGGCCAAATGAAGATTTTCCAAGAAACAGGAGTGATCGGCGTGTTCAATGTGGCTGACGGGCGGGATGAAGATGGGTTAAAGAAATACCACTGGATTGGGCAGCACGATGTTGCTTGATCACCTTGACAAGAATGAGGGGTTTTTGTTTGTTTAAATATTTATTGATTTGAAAAGCGGAGTTACAGAGAGAGGGAGAGACAGAGAGAGATCTTCCATCCACTGGTTCACTCCCCAGATGGCCACATCTTGGCTGGGCCAGGACAAAGCTAAGGAGCTTGGAACTTCATCCGGGTCTCCCAAGTGGGTGGCAGCGGCCCAAGTACTTGCACCATCTTTTGCTGCCTTCCCAGGCACATTAGCAGGCACAGAAGCAGAGATGCTGGGACTCTAGTGCGAGGCTGCTTTAACCTGCTGTACCTCTACACCAGCCCCAAGAAGGAGTTTTTTATATTGGAGCAGTAAAAAGCCCAACTGGAGTGGATTCAGAAAAAGAACAGGCAGAGAGAAGGTGCAGACAGACTGTCTCCCAACTCTTTAAAGAGATTTGCTGTAAGAGGAGGTGGAAGATGATGTCCTTGGAGCTAAGGGGTTGACACACACTTCATCCACTGGATCAAGTTGAAGGCATAGCCTGACGACAGATTTGGTGGTGACAGCACAGGGGAGACCTCTCCTGATTCTTGCCATTGTCGGAGTGAAATAAGGAACAAGGTCATTAGATGAACTAGAAGAGGGAGAAGGGTGTTTTTGCAAGCTTGAGGAGACAAAGTTTGAAAACTGCAGTATTGCAAGGTGGAGAGTGAACTGCCTGGAGAAACGTGGTAGACTGCCAAGCAGCAGCAAGGGCCCCTTGAGGTTTATGGTCCTGAGACCAACCTATGTGCTGTGTATTGGGTGCAATGCAGAAGAGTTAGAGAATTGAATTTTACCACGATTGGATTTAAGTTATCAGGTAGTATAGCGCTAGAGAGAGAGAGAGAGAGAGAGAGAGAGAGAGAGAGAGAAAGAAAGAAAAAAAGAAAGAAAGAAAGAAAGAAAGAAAACAGGAAATAGGGAGATGGGATTGAGAGTGGGATGGAGGAAGCTCTGGGTTAAAAAAGGGTGCCACTTAAAAGTATCCTTGGAGCTAGGCCCTGAGGGGCCGGCACTGTGGTGCAGTGGGTTAATACCCTGGCCTGAAGTGCCGGCATCCCATAAGGGTGCTGGTTCAAGACCCTGCTGCTCCACTTCCAATCCAGCTCTCTGCTATGGCCTGGGAAAGCAGTAGAAGATGGCCCACGTCCTTGGGTCCCTGCACCCATGTAAGAGACCCGGAAGAAGCTTCTGGCTCCTAGCTTTGGATCGGCACAGCTCTGGACATTGTGGCCAATTGGGGAGTGAACCATCAGATGGAAGACCTCTCTCTCTCTCTCTGCCTTTCCTCTCTCTGTGTAACTCTGACTTTCAAGTAAATAAATTAATTAAAAAAAAAAAAAATACCTGAGTGGTGAGAAGCCAGCTTTGTGAAACCAGGGGCAGAGAAAACACAACTGCAAAGCCATTGAGGCAGGATTAGCTGGGGAACCATGGTGAGGGTACTTGGGGGAACTTGGCCATTGATTGGATGGAGGGCTGAGAGGGAGGGGGAAGTGGAGGCTGACTCCCAGGGATTTCTGCCGTGGGTGGTGGGTGACTGGATAGATGCTGATGCCACTATTGAGATATAGAATGTAGGATATAAAAGCTGGTTTGAGGAAGGAAAGACAATGAGTTCATCTTTAGGATATGTAGGATATATCCTAGAACAGGGCCTGGCCCACAGTGTGAACTTGGTACTGTTGAATGTATAACTGGGGTGTCTGACAAGCAATTCTAAAATCTAAGACCTGTGATTAGTAACCTTAAGGTACAAAGAGGCCACTTCACAGGTGAGCAAACTATGGGACAGAAAGATTAAGGGACTCCCTAGGTTTTCTAGTGAGTCAACTGCCAGAATAAAATCTAGTGCCAACTCCTTCTGCATTCCTTATTCTTCCTCTTTTTTTAAGATGTATTAATTTATTTGAAAGGCAGAGAGAGAGAGAGAGAGAGAGAGAGAGAGAGAGAGAGTGAAAGAGAGAGACCTATTCACTGCTTCACTCCCCAAATGGCGGCAATGCCTGGGGCTGGGTCAGGCCAAAGTCAGGAGCCAGGAACTCCATCCGGGTCTCCCACATGGTGGCAGAGGCCCAAGTACTCAGGCCATCCGCTGCCACTTTCCAGGATGCATTAACATGGAGCTGGTTCAGAAGCAGAGCAGGCAGAACTCAAAGCAGAGTTGAAATATGGGATGCAGGTGTCAAAACAGACAGCACAACCCACTGCATCACAATGTCTGCCCCCATTACTCTTATGTAATTATGATGTTTATATTAATTGTTTTATTTCTTCCCAGAAAGGGAAATCCTCTGGCAACAGCAACCTGATAAGATGAATGGCAACCGAATGACACCATTGGTGGGTCTTAGCATCTGCAAGCCCTACTAAAATAAGTATGATGGAGCACAGATGGCAGACAGGTTTATATTAACTGTCCCTGTGTCCTTGCTCCATGGGGCAACAGCAGGACACTAGCTGCCAGCCTCCAGCGAGTTGGCTGTGGAGGTTGGCTAAAAGCTGTGACGCTAGTGAAAATTTATAGAGACCTCTTCTTGAGTACTTGAACTTGGGACTTTGAGCTTTTAGGTCAGTGCCCTAGAGTGGGAAAAAAAAATCATTGCTCTGGGCTGAAAGAGATTTAGTTTTATTTATCACAAGAATGGAAAAACTGTACTTTGACTTTTGAGGTAACTATACATTTTTTACATCAAACAACACATAAAAAATTTAGAACTAGAAGGGCAGGGAGAAAAATACCAAGGAAAATATGCATTTCACTGTTGCAACCAAGTGAGTTTACTCTTGCCCAATCACTCCAGAGAATTGCTACTCCTTTTGAATACCAAAACAAGACTTAACACTGCAATGTGCTCAAGCACCTCGGTGAGGACACAGTTCAGAAGTGATAGGCAACAGAGCACAAGGTTTGCCCACAGGACCCTTGATTGACAGAACAGGATTTGTTTACCTTTTCAGTTGAATGCCCTGTGGTGGCCATGCCGTGCCATCAGATTAGTCACAGCGAAGTCCACTGTTCAATTTCCCCATCCCACAGTGTAACGTTTATGTAATTCACCTGGCTAGCCCTGGAAAGCTTTGACCTTGCTGACTTCGGAATCTCACTTTTCTGATTTATTTCCATGTCAGGTGTAGACTCCCTCAATTATAAAACCTGCCCAGCTAACTCTGTAATTAACACACAATTATTCTTAGGTGTTTAAATTTTAACTGAAAAGTGATCCCTGTGAAATATAAGAGTGGGAATAAGAGAGGGAGGAGATGTACAATTTGGGACATGCTCAATCGGACTTGCCCCAAATGATGGAGTTAGAATCGTGCCAGGGGATTCCAATACAATCCCATCAAGGTGGCATGTACCAAGGCCATCTCACTAGTCCAAGTGATCAATTTCAGTTCACAACTGATCACACTGATAGGTCTAAGAGTCAAAGGGATCACACAAACAAGACTAGTGTCTGCTAATACTGATAGAATCAAAAAGGGAGAGAATGATCCAACATGGGAAACGGGATACACAGCAGACTCATAGAAGGGCAGATGTCCTAAATAGCACTCTGGCCTCAGAATCAGCCCTTAAGGCATTCAAATCTGGCTCAAGAGCCCATGAGAATATTTTAGGCATGGAAAGCCAAGACACTCTGGAAAAAACAGAAGACCTAAATGAAAGATCTCTGCGAGTGAAATCCCAGTGGAAAGAACGGGGCCATCAAAGAAGGAGATACCTTTCTCTGAAGGGAGGAGAGAACTTCCACTTTGACTATGACCCTGTCGGAATAAGATTGAAGTCAGCGAACCCTAAAGGCTTCCATAGCCTCGGCAACTCATGACTAAAGCCTAGGGAGATCACTGACGCCATAAACAAGAGTGTCAAATTGTTAAATCAACAACAGGAGTCACTGTGTACTTACATCTCATGTGGGATCTGTCCTTAATGTGTTGTCCAATGTGAAGTAATGCTATAACTAGTACTGAAACAGTATTTTTACACTTTGTTTTTCTGCGTGGATGCAAACTGATGAAAGCTTTACTTAGTATATTCTGAATCGATCTTCTGTATATAAAGATAATTGAAAATGATTAAAAAAAACTTGGTGTTAAATTGGAAATTGCATAGATAATTAATCAATTTTTTAAAAAAAAAATATCATGTAGGATCTCTGTCCTTAATGTGCTGTACTTTGTGAATTAATACTATAACTAGTACTCCAACAATATTTTTCACTTTGTGTCCCTAAGTGAGGGCAAACTGTTGAAATCTTTACGTAATATGTACTAAACTGATCTTCTGTATATAAAGAGAATTGAAAAGGAATCTTGATGTGAATGGAAGGGGAGAGGGAGAGAGAAAGGGGAGGGTTGCGGGTGGGAGGGAAGTTATGGGGGGGAAGCCATTGTAATACATAAGCTGTACTTTGGAAATTTATATTCTTTAAATAAAAGCTTTATTTAAAAAAAAAACTGCCCAGCTATTTCTCATGATGGCGCAAAGCCTTCTTTAGATTGAGTGATCTCCTTACCAGGGACTCCAATCATAAGAAACTCCCCATCACTGCTTCCTCTCTGGTTGACGAGAACCCAAAGCCATCATAGACCTTAAAGCCACAAAGCCTGGGTCTTAGGTTTGAAAAAGGAGCGTACCTGTTGCGTACTACCAACAAGACTTACCACTGTTCACGTTAATGTTCGTGTTAATCTGATCACTTGGCTCAGGGAGTGCCTATGAGGTTTCTCTAGTGCAGTTATTACGTAAATTACTTGGAATTCTTCTTTTTGGGAGATGGGTCTATTTCACCCCATTTATGAATTCAGTCACTTATAGCAGCACGGGCTTATGAGTATTTTTTATATTTTATGTTAAAATCTAACACTAGGCTATTTCTTTCATTGCTCAAATTATTCCAGCTTTTGGTTCCTTTGATATAAGCCACTCAGTTTGATTTTGAATACTGCTACATACCCTGACACTACAAGAATATATATGTAGAAGTGAGTTTACAAGATGTAATTGGGAGACCAGCCTTGTAGAATAGTGGGTAAAGCCACTGCCTGGAACACGGGAATCATATCCATGCACCGGTTTGTGTCCCAGCTGCTCCACTCCTGCTAAGGGCCTGGGAAAAGCAGCAGAAGATGTCCCACGTGCTTGGGCCCCTGTACCCATGTGGGAGGCCCAGATAAAGCTCCTCACTCCTAGCTTCAGCCTGGCTCAGCCCCGGTCATTGTGGCCATCTGGTTAGTAGGCCAGCTGACGGAAGTTATCTCTGTCTCTCCCTCTCTCTCTGTAACTCTGACTTTCAGATAAATAAATAAAATAATAAATATATAGTTGGAAAAATTATATAACCTCTTAATAGAAGTGCAGTAACAGGAATACCAATAAATATTAGTACACATTTAGCAGTAATGACAGCTAAGTATCTTGAGTTGATCTGAATTCAATGTCCTATTCACATCTTAATTGTAGTTTGGTTTAGAAATTAAATAGGGATTTTCTTGTGAGCTGATAAATTAAAAGTAGAATGAGAGTGTCAGTAAACTCACTTATAAGCTAAAAGAGTCAAATTTATGTGTTGAGGAAATTTTTTTAAAAGCAAGAGACCTTAAACTTACTTTGAACTAGAATAATCTGTATGTAAAAAAAAAAAAAAACTGGGTCTATGTTAATAGATGATAAATCACCAGTGTCAGAAGGATTAGGGAAAGAAACAGCCCTAAGAAGTAATACCACTTCCTAGTTCTCTAATCTCAAAAAGCATTGCCACAGGAAAATTAGGTAAAATGGTGGGCAGTTGTCCAATCGTAGCTCCGCATACCTGGCTTCTTTCGCAAGTATTTGTCTGAGGAAAGGTAATTTATTTTTTGTTTTTTAAGATTGTCCTATTTTATTTGAAAGGCAGAGTGACAGAGAGAGGGAGAGAGAGAGAGATCTTCCACCCACTGGCTCACTCCTCAAATCAGGCTGAGCCAGGCTGAAGCCAGGAGCCTGGAACTCCATCCCTGTCTCCCACGTGAGTGCAGGGACCCAAGCACTTGGGTCGTTTCCCCCTGTTTTCCCAAGCCCAGTAGTCGGGAGCTGGATTGGAAGTGGAACAGCTGGGACTTGAACTGACACTCATATGGGATGACAACAGTATCCTGTTAGGGCCAGTGTTGTAGTGCAGCTGGTTAAGTTGCTGCCACTTAAGATCTGTCTCCCTTGGGGTCAGTGTTGTGGCATAGCAGGTAAAGCCTCCACCTGTGACACTGGCATCCCATATAGGCACCAGTTCAAATCCTGACTGCTCCACTTCAATCCAGGTCCCTAATATTGTGCTTGGGAATGTAGCAGAAGATGGTCCTGGCACTTGGGCTCCTGCACCCATGTGGGACCTGCTCAGCTCCGGCTGTTGTGGCCATTTGGGGAGTGATCCAGCAGATGGAAGATATCTCTATTTCTGTCTCTTCCTCTCTCTCTCTCTCTCTCTCTCTCTCTTTCTCTCTCTCTTTAACTCTGCTTTTAAATAAATAAATAAATCTAAAAAAAAAAAGAAATAAAGAAGTGTCCTCCTATTAGTGCACCCACATGGGGAGACCCAGATGACGTTTCAGGCTCCTGGCTTCAGCATGGACCAGCTCTGGCCTGTGCAGCTATCTGGGGAGTGAACCAATGGATGGAACATCCACCTCTCTGTCGTCTCTCCTTCTCCCTGTCACACTGTCTTTCAAATAAATAAATCTTTTTTTTTTTTTTTGGAAAAAATATTATCCTATTGTTAGGTAACAGGCAGCAATCCAGACACTTAGGACTATATTGCCCAGCAGCTATTTGTGGATAAACACCTGCCTGGGCCTCTAGTCCTGTTCCTCGTGGACCCCAGTGTGCCCGAGAGCTGACATTTAATGATCATCTCCCTGAAGCAAGAACAGAACAGATCCCCTGCAGATGATAGGCCGCAGTCAGCAGCAGTGCAGGGAGGTAAAGCCAAGTCCCTGCTCTCTTCCTCATTCGCTCTGTTTCGCAGAACTGCACGGGATGACCTAGGAAAGCTGGCCTAAGCACACCACTTCCACATTCAGTTAATAGCAAATCTGAGTGACCTCGTCTGATGCTTGTTACCTGGATGCCATGGGGAAGGAGGGGAGGAAGTTGGAGCTGAGGGGGACAAATAAAATCACATTTGTAGACCATGCTACAACAGCAGCTACTTCTCGTGTGTCCCAAGATAAAGTCTTGTTAGGTCCTCATATGGGAACTAAGAGATCAGAAAAGACAGGGCCAGTGCCATGGCTCACTTGGCTAATCCTCTGCCTGCGGTGCCGGCACACTGGGTTCTAGTCCCGGTTGGGGCGCCGGATTCTGTCCCGGTTGCCCCTCTTCCAGTCCAGCTCTCTGCTGTGGCCCAGGAGTGCAGTGGAAGATGGCCCAAGTGCTTGGGCCCTGCACCTGCATAGGAGACCAGAAGGAAGCATCTGGCTCCTGGCTTTGGATCGGCGCAGTGCGCCAGCCAAAACGGCCATTTGGGGGGTGAACCAATGGAAGGAAGACCTGTTGGGACCCATGGATACACCAGTCATGGGACCCCCCCATGCTGGGCTTGGCTTATAGCAGTAATGCAGATGTAGCAGCTGGTTGAACTTTCCATCCAGCTGAGGATCGTGGTAAACAAGATGGCGTTAATGCCCTGCTCACTGCGTGACTCCACAGCTGAGCATGATCAAGTGCCGGATTGGAGAGTTCCGTGCATGGACTGTGATTGATTGACTGTGATTGGTTGAATTCTGTATATAAGTACACCGCGGGAGCGGAAACACGCGCGCCATCTTTCCCCTTTCTCCCGGTCCCCCACTCTTTTTCCCACTCTTCTAAGTAAAAGTCTACTGAAGACCGATTAACTGCAAGCAGCGTTGTTCCTTTTGCGGCCGAAGGAGCGACAAGACCTTTCTCTCTCTCTCTCTCTAACTCTGCCTGTCAAAAACAAAAACAAAAAAAAAGACAGCTACTTAAAAAAATCTCAAATTTCTCAACCAAGTTCAAACAATTGGCAGATACTACATTATTAGAATGGCTTGTGAACCTAGAAAGTTGAACGTAGTTTCCTTACTGAGAATATGGACATGTTGCTTTGGGCAAAAGAGTAAAAATGACCTGCATCAGGACACTAGTAAATGGCATGTAGAACAAAATTTTTATATGTGTTATCTTAGATATATGCAATGATGAAAGACCATTATTTCTCTTACCAGTTCGATTTTCGGCTGCTCCACTTCCAATCCAGCTCTCTGCTATGGCCTGGGAAAGCAGTAGAAGATGGCTCATGTCCTTGGGCCCCTGCACCGCATGGGAGACCTGAAAGAAGCCTCTGGCTCCTGGCTTTGGTTGGGCTCAACTCTGGCTGTTGCAGCCAAATCAGAGAGTGAACCAGCGGATGGAAGACACTCTCTCTCTCTCTCTCTCCTATCTCTGTGTAACTCCGACTTTCAAATAAATAAGTCAACCTTTAAGAAAAAAAAAAACCGAATTCAGCAGTAAAGTCCTCCAGTACTGGGCTTTTCTTTGTTGGGAGGGTCTTTATGACTAATTCAATTTCCATTTTGGTAATGGGACTATTTAAGTTTTCTAAGTCTTCATGGCTCAATTTAACTAGATTGTATGTACCCAGGAATCTATCCATATCTTATAGGTTTTCCAGTTTGTTGGCATACAGCTCTTTAATAGTAATTTCTGATTGTTTTTATTTCTGTGGTGTCTGTTGTTACATATTTTTCCCATCTCTAATTTTATTGATTTGGGTCTTCTTTCTCCTTTTGTTGTTATTTTTTTTTTTTAATTTGGGCCAATGGTGTGTCAATTTTGTTCATTTTCTCAAAAAAACAGATCTTCATTTTGCTGATCTTTTGTATTTTTTGTTTTAATTTTGTTGATTTCTTCTCTAATTTTAATTAGTTTTTTCTCCTACTAATTTTGGGTTTTGCTTGCTATTGTTTTTCTAGATCCTTGAGATGCATTGGTAGAAAATTTCTTAAGTAGGACCATTAAAAGGCACTAACCATAAAAGGAAAAGCTGGTAAAGTAAACTTCAATAGCATTTAAAACTTTACTCATGAAAGGATAATTAAAAATGTAAAAAGCTAGCTCACTGCTTGGGAAAAAAATATTCACAATACTCATATATGTATTTGCAAAATTTAGAACCAGATTACATAAAAAAATCTTAAACTAAGTAATGGGTAGACAACTGAGCCTTTAAAAAGGAGAAGGCAAAAGATTGGCATAAACACTTCATAAAGAAGCTATACAAATGAGCAAGAAAACAAGTGAAAATAGATTCAACATCATTAGTCACTAGGGAAATCCCAATTAAAAATACAGGGACATACACTACATACCCACAAAAATGGTTGACAATACTACTTGTTGAGAGGATGTGGAACTCCTGAAAATTTTTATGTTTTGCTGATGGGAGTCTAAAATGGTACATCAATTTGGAGAAATTTTTGACAGTTTCAGAAAGTTAATCAAATACCTACCTTATTATCCAGCAATTGTACTATTAGGTACCCGAGAGAAATGAGAGCATGGGCTCATAGAAAAAGACATAACAATAATAAAACACGTTACTTAAAATACCCAAAAGTATGTATAGCTCAAATGTTCATCCACATGAAAATGGCTAGCAAATTGTTGTATTCATATAATAAAATGGAACAAACTACCATACAAAGGTACTTTTAAAACTTTGAGGAAAACGGAATTAAAAGTTTGTTTTGGTGCAAAAATTCATTAAAATTGTATACATGAGAGGTCTTCAAAAAGCTCCCGGCAAATGCACATTATGAAAACACTACACGGGGCTGGTGCCATGGCACCCTAGGTTAACCCTCTGCCTGCGGCGCCGGCATCCCATATGGGCACTGGTTCTAGTCCCGGCTGCCCCTCTTCCAGTCTAGCTCTCTGCCATGGCCCAGGATAGCAGTAGAAGATAGCCCAAGTCCTTGGGCCCCTGCACCCACATGGGAGACCAGGAAGAAGTGCCTGGCTCCTGGCTTTGGGTTGGCGCAGCTCCGGCCATTGTGGCCATCCGTGGAATGAATCAACAGAAGGAAGACCTTTCTCTCTGTCTCTCCCTCTCACTGTCTGTAACTCTAATTCTTAAATAAAATAAATAAAATCTTTAAAAAATAAAAAACTCTATACATAAATTTCAAAAGATTTTGTACCATAGTAAATTTATCTTTTAATTTCATTTTCCAAGAACTTTCCTGGTACCCACATACATAACTACTTGGATAAGGTTTGAAAACATTAAATTGTATAACAATTCCAAGCACAGGGAGAACATACTATATAATTCTATTTATATGAAGTTCTGAAACAAGCAAAACTAATGTGTGGCAATAGAAAGGAGAAACATGTCCACCTCTGAGGACAGCATGGGATGGCGAAATGCACAAGTGAAGTTCGTGACGGCGCTTCTGCTCTGCCTCCGTCATCAGGGTCATTCTGCCACTAAAACACGTGAGAATCCCCTACTTTTCACGACCTCCACTGCCTCCACTCTAGCCACGTCTCCTGTCTGTCATGTCCACAGCACAGAAGGACCTCTTGCCCGAAGGAGTGAGGGACAAGTGCCCAGAGACTCTGGGTGTGAGGATTCATCTCTATGTGAATTGGTTGGAGCCATCGCCACAAAACCTGCCTTCTCTAAACATCCTGGATTCTGATTTAAGCTGATTCTCTTTTGTGTTATTTTAAAGTTTTTATTAGTTATTTTTATTAGTTTTCTGGTGCCTTGACTGGAATATATTGTTTATATAGGAAAAATATTTCACTATTCAGTCATTGATTCACACTGAGTTTTTAAAAACTGATCTTTCCTTGAGATAAATTGTCGTTCCTTTACGGCCTTCAACCTTCAACGCCAGCAGCAAAGCATCTCGCTTCAGTTGTTCACCTGGCTTCGGTCTCTACCGTCAAATCGTCCTCACCTTTCCTCTTTTTTATGCCTGTATTTTAATTTTATTATTAATTAATTTATATTCAAGGCATATAAGACACACACACACACACACACACACACACACACATACACACACCTCTCATATGCTGGTTCCTTCTCCAAATGCCCTCACTCAATGCTCAGGCTGGGCCACCTCACCTTTTATCTTACAAGGATCCTTGCAATTACCCTGGGCCCACTCAGAGAATCCAGGATCATCTCTCTATCTCAAAATCCTTAACTTCATCACATCTGCAAAGTCCCTTTTGTCAGATAAAATAAATCTCACAGATTGTGTGGAGTCAGACATAGATGTCTGGCAGTTGTGTTTTCAGCCTACCACAGCATCTATGATTTATCTCTTTAGCTTTCGATACGAATTTCCCCTCCCTCTTCTCTGCCTATCAAAGTGCCTAGCATGCAGCAGGCATAGAACAGATGCTGTGCTGTAAGTGATTCGTGCACTAATCAGAATCGACTGATTAAATCTTCACTATCAAGACCAACACCCCTCCAAATGTTAATTCAGCAAAATATACTTCTCACTCCTATCATGATTTAGTGCTTGGCAGCTCTCCTTCAAATGAGATCCAACCCATTCTATTTTTTTAAAGATTTATTTATTTATTTAAAAGTCAGAATTACACAAAGAGAGGAGAGGTGGCAGGGGTGGGGAGGGGTCTTCCATCTGCTAATTCACTTCCCAATTGGTTGCAACCGCCAGTGCTGTGCCAATCCGAAGCCAGAAGCCGGGAGCTTCTTCCAGGTCTTCCACATGGGTTTTTGGGGCCCAAGGACTTGGGCCATCTTCTACTGCTTTCCCAGGCCATAGCAGAGAGCTGGATAGGAAGTGGAGCAGCCAGGACTCAAACCAGCGCCCATATGGGATGGGGGCACTGCAGGCAGTGGCTTTACCCACTACACCATAGCGCCAGCTCCCAACCCATTCTGTCTTTTAAAACTTTCTTCAAAGAAATGGCCTTCAAAGGGAAAAGGCAAAATTTAGATTTAAGAGAAAGATTTAGGCAATAGGATAGTATTTGAGTAGAGGCATCAAAAACCCCTCCGGGGGGCTGGCGCTGTGGCAGAGTGGGTAAAGCCTCTGCCTCTGACGCAAGCATCATACACGGGCACCGATTCCAGTCCCAGTTGCTCCACTTCTGATCCGGCTCCCTGCTAACGTACCTGGAAAAGCAGTAAAAGATGGCCCAAGTACATGGACCTCTGCACCTGTGTGGGAGACCAGGAAGAAGGTCTTAGCTCCTGGCTCAGCCTGGCCCAGCCCCAGTCATGGTGGCCATTTGGGGAGTAAACCAGCGGATGGAAAACATTTCTCTCTCTCTCTCTGTAACTCTGCCTCTCAGATAAATATATAAATTTTAAATAGTTGCAGGTTCAGAGATTAAGGACTAGGGCTTCTAAATTGCTGTCAATAAGTGACAATACAAAGTCCAAAGTAGCAGTTGTGTCTCATGTAAAGTCCAAGATGGGCAGAATCCATTTAGAACACCTAGTCCTTTAGGGATCGAATCTGGTGGTGGACCTGCAAGCTCCCAAAGGGCTCTCTGCTAATGCACATTCCAGGCTCCTGGAAGGAGAAAGGCAGCAAGGCCGGGACAAGACCGTCCCCTTTCAACAGGTTAACAGAAACTGCCCACAGTGAGAACGCTGTCATACGGCTGTGCGTGGCTGCAGGGAGGACTGGGAAATGCAGTTCCTATGTGGGCAGCCCTATGTGTGTCGTAAGAGCTGTGTCTGCCATCCTTCTAGCTGCTAAAATTCTGTGTTTATTCTTTGGGTCTCCTCACTTTTCCCCCAAAGAAGACAACCCCAAATCTCATCCAGACAGTTCACCCAGCTCCACGTCTCTGGGTGATGTGCCATCATCTCTCTTTGATTCAGATGTGGCTCCTAGGGTTCAGAGACTCCAACACCCACTACACCACGGTATAATGGAAGCAGGATGATTGTATATGAAAGAGCCTGATCCTGGGCCCTTCTGCTGCTACAGGTCTTGGGGAGGAATAGAATAAGATCATGTTTCTGAAATCTAAAAGGAGAGACATTTAGATAACTGCATACAGACACACGCACACACATACATATGCACACAAAAGAACCTTGGATTTTCTTCCCAGGGGAAAGCAACACTAGACAGAAGGAAACCTATGTGGTGACAGAAGGCATTCTCTTCAGCAATCTCAGAGGACACTAAGTAAATTTTTGAAGTAAAGTGAAAAGAGAATCCAGAGCAAAACTGAGCGGCACATTTCTTTCTTTTTAATAGGAACTATGCAATTAAGTCATCTTGCCGTGGTTATTGAGATATTAGTGATGCTTTGATAAATAACGCCATTGACAGAATTAATCAACTAGTAAAAACACTTTATTTTTTCCTGGGGAGGAAAATGTATCTTTATCCTTAAGCCTCCTTCCTTTCATTCTCCCATTGGGAGATGTTGCTGCCACGTGTTCTCCACTGCGTGTGCTTACTATATTTTCATAGAATTCAAATCTTACATGGGGCAGAAATCTTTCTGATAGAGTTAAACAATTCCCCAAGCTAAAGACCTATTTTTAATTCATTCATTTTTATTTGAAACACAGAGGGATTGCCCATCTTCTGGTTCACTCCGTAAATGCCAGCAATAGCCAGGAGGGGCCAGCCTTGAAGCAAGAAGCTAGAAACTCAGCCTGGGCCTCGCATGGGGTGGCAGAGGCCCCATTTCTTGAGCTGTCGCCTGTTGCCTCCCAGGGTACATAACAGCAGGAAGATGGATTTGGGAGGCAGGGCTTGGACTCAAACCCAAGCACTCTGATGTGGGATGTGGACCTCCTGACTGGTGTGTCAGCTGCGGGGCCAACAACACACCTGTTCCCCTTCACACATTCACCTTTAAATGTCTCTTAGGGTAGTCACAATAAGGGACGCTAAGGGCAGTTCCACTAACACGTGACCAATACACGAGCCTAGACACAGAGAAAAGGGATGCAATGGAGAGAAGAGAAATGGAAGATGAGAGTTGTGGCCAACTTAGTCAAACTACCAGGGTGCAGGAGCAGTGTGTGCAGCGATGTAGGAACAGACCGCCTGGATTGCTTTCCTTCCTTTCCACCTGCTCACTGTGTGAGCTTCAGTAGGTTACTTAGCTTCTCTGTGCCTGTATTTTCCACATGCAAACTTGGGGTGATCATAGTGTTTAATCTCATGGGGTTGTTAAGATGATTACAGGGGTTGATTTGCAAGAAGCTTTTTGAACCTTACAACGTACGCCCTGATGAAACACTGACCATTGACCACTTTCTCAAAACCCAGCCTGGCACTGGCTGGCACGGAACCCGCTTGAGAAGAGTTGACGCAGGGAGTGGTAGCACCTGAACTCGGAACATCGCCTGGCAGAGCCACAACCAGTGCCCTCTACAGCATCAGCCATCTCTCAAAATAGAACATTGACCCAGTGTGTGGAGTCCAACATCTGCTACACTGGCCGTCCTACGAGGATTTCTATTCGAAGATCTTGTTGCATTTTAGAAGCGGATATTGTGGCAGAGAAGAGGCATGCTTCTGTTCCTGCAGTCTGTGTTTCTTTCTCTTCCAGTAAACTGCAGAACTCTCGCAAGCACGAAGCAGCGCATTCCTCGCTGTTCCCCAGCACCCGGCCCAGTTCTACCTGGGGTGTAGGCCCTTCGCTGTCACCTGTCCTAACAGATCCCTAAGCACTTGGAGCCAGGCTTGTTTACCACTTTAAGGCACAACCCAGGAAGTCCTCGGCGGACGCGGGGCGGAGGGCGGGATGCAGCCGATGTGCCGCGCTGCGTTGGACGAGGGTTGGTCAGCGTGGAGAATCGGCGACTTTGCGCGTGGCACTTCTGCCCGAAGGTTTCATTCCTGTGAAATAAGCGAGGGTGGGCGGGCGGTTGGCCGAGAGGCGGTGGAGCGGGAAGCCCCGCCCCGCGCGCCCGGGCTGTAGTCTGTGCTAGGTTGCTTGTATTTCCCCGATCGCAGCTCGCAATCACAGCATCCGGCGGCTCGCAGCGGCGGGACATCGCGGAGCTTCGCGCAGGCGGTGAGGGCCAGTGCGCGGGGCGGCGCCGCCGTCCGATCCCAGGCGGGGCGGCTGCCGCGGGACGGCCGGGTCGGGCTTCCCGGGAGGCTCCTCTCCCTGAGGCCTGGAGGTGGATGTCTTGGCCGAGGCCGTCCTTGAAGCGCGCGGGCTGATGCATGCTTTCTGTCTTTCTTTAGGACTAGTGACTTCCACGCAAGACAGGCGACGCTGCCGGGAGACCATGGCCGGGAAAAGAGTGGCGGTGATTGGGGCGGGAGCGAGCGGGCTGGCTTGCATCAAGTGCTGCCTGGAAGAGGGCTTGCAGCCCGTCTGCTTCGAAAGGACCGACGACATCGGAGGTCTGTGGAGGTTCCAGGTACACCTCCCTGCAGCGAGGAGCGGGAGAACGCCCCCGGTGTCAGGGAGTGTGCTGGCCGACACGCGTGCACCCTGCCCGAACTCAGCCTGTAGACGTCTTCTCAAAGCCACCCCTCGGGTTTCCTGCAGGTTCCTCTTTCCCTAGTCTGCAGCAAAATGGGCACTCTCTGCCTCTCTCCTGATTGCCATTGAGTTTTGCTGCTATCCAAAAGAGAGGAACAAACTAGGAATAACAAAGTAACAGACACTGGCAAACACACAGGGGCTGGGTCATTCGGAGTGGCTGCTTCCGGTCTGTGTCAGTAAGAGGCCGGAGTGCTGGAACTGCCTGGCCAATGCCCCTTTTCAATTTTCTCTTACATGGCTTGTCTGTTCATCACACACACGCACACACACACACGCACACACACGCACACACACGCACACACACACACACACACACACACACACTCCTGTTCATCTTAAGTACTTCTTTGACGGCTTAGTCCTCTAGTAGAATATAAAGTCTGGAAGCCTTGTTTTGAACTTTCCCCTCGAGAAGTCCAGTCCAGTGTCCTCTCTCTGAAAGAGGGCAGAGGACACCTGTAACTGGATTTTTTTTTTTTTTTGGGCCTTGCATATACTCAGTCATAAAGTTTAATTGTTTTGATATACATATCCAGCCCTGGAACTCTCTAATAGTATTAAAAGATAAGCTACTTATATGATAATTAAGCTTATTTTTTAAAAAATTTTATTTGAAAGGCAGAGTTCCAGAGACAGGGGGAGAGACAGACAGACAGATCTTCCATCCACTGGTTCACCCCCCAAGGGGTGGCAACGGCCAGGGCTGAGTCATGCTGAAGCCAGGAGCTTCATCTGAGTCTCCCACGTGGGTGCCAAGGGTCCAAACAGTTGGGCCATCTTCTGCTGCTTTTCCCATGCTATTAGCGGAAAACTGGACACAGAAAGTTGGATTGGAAGTGTAGCAATCAGGACACAAGCTGGCACCCATGTGGGATGCTGGCATCTCAGGCGATGGCTTTACCTGCTACAACACAACACCAGCCCCTAGTTAAGCTTATTCAATGCCAAAGAATATAATCACCTTTATTGACCTCCAAATTGGCATGCATTGGGCTTACTTTTAGAGCACATTTTTCTCAACCCCTGAATTGCATCGATGTGTCTCAGATGCGATTTCATTTTCATTAATACTAACTGTTGATTGGCTTCTTAAAAGTGGCTCTATAGTATTATTTAAAAAAAAAGTTATTTATTTATTTATTTAAAAAGCAGTTAGAGAGAGAGAGGTCTTCCATCTGCTGGTTTACTACCCAAATGGCAGCAAGAGCCAAGGCTGGGCCAGAGTGAAGCCAGGAGCTTCATCTGGGTCACCCACGTGGGTGCGGGGGCCCAAACACCTGGGATATCTTCCACTGCTTTCCCAGGCACGTTAGCAGAACTGGATCAGAAATGGAGCATCTGAGACTGGAACCGGCACTCATATAGGACGCCAACATCACAGGGGGGCCGAACTGGCTATGCCAAGTGCTGGCCCCTATATAGTAGTATTTAAAAATATATATATTTATTTGTTTGAAAGAGTTACACAGAGAGAGAAATCTTCCATCCGCTCGTTCACTCTCCAATTGGCTGCAATGGCCAGAGCTGTGCCAATCTGAAGCCAGGAACTTCTTCTAGGTCTCCCTTGTGGGTACAGGAGCACAAGGAATTGGGCCATCGTCCAGTGCTTTCCCAGACCACAGCAGAGAGCTGGATCAGAAGTGGAGCAGCTACGACTCAAATGGGTGTCCTTACGGGATGCCGGCGCTACAGACAGTGGCTTTACCAATTATGCCACAGCACCAGCCCCTGTAGTATTCTTTAACAGAAGCACAGTCTTTTTGCATTTTGGGCTCTGTTTTGGGACTATTTGACAATAGTCTTTATTCAGATCCCTGTAGTAGACTCCTATGGCTTTATCATGATCAGTATTGGCCAAAGGCTGAACAGCATGTTAATTAGTTTCAGTATCAGGAGAGATTCTACCCTTGAAATCCAGCCACAATGTAGAGTAGAGGTTAAGAGTACAGTCCTTGGCCGGCGCCATGGCTCAACAGGCTAATCCTCTGCCTGCGGCGCCGGCACCCTGGGGTTCTATTCCCCATCTGGGTCTGGGTGCTGGGTTCTATCCTGGTTGCTCCTCTTCCAGTCCAGCTCTCTGCTGTGGCCAGGGAGTACAGTGGAGGATGACCCAAGTGCTTGGACCCTGCACACGCATGGGAGACCAGGATCAGCGCAGTGCGCCAGCCGCAGCGGCCATTGGTGGGTGACTTTCACTCTGCCTATCCAAAAAAAAAAAAAAAAAAAAGTCCTGGATTTGCAATCCTAGGTCTGTCACTTACAAACTGTGTAACCTTGGGCAAATCATTAAGCCTCTCTAGATTCTGCAAATAAATGATGATGGCAGTGTCATGAGCACAGAATTCCAAGCCACTTGTGATTCAATATGCCTACAGCGGTTCCTGCACATTTGGTGTCTCCACCAAGTAGCCTAGCAGGTTTGGCAGTTACTGAACTGGCATGAAATCAGTTGAAGATGGGAGGAGTTTGGAAGGGTGTACATCATCCTGCCTAATTATTCACGTTTCTGGAGTTTTTCTTTCTCTCTCTCTCTTTTTTTTTTTCCTCTCCAAAATGGTATAAATTTATTCTCTGCTAAAGACTTGACTTGGACTTTATTTTATTTTTTTAAAGATTTATTTTATTTTTTTTGAAAGGCAGAGTTACAGAGAGAGAGAGAGAGAGATGCAGAGAGAGATCTTCCATCCAATGGTTCCTTCCCCAAATGGCCACAACAGCCAGAATTGGGCCAGGGTGAAGCCAGAAGCCAGGAGCCTCATCTGGGTCTTGCATTTGGGTGCAGGAGCCCAAGCACTTGGGCCCTCTTCTGCTGCTTTCCCAGGCACATTAACAGGGAGCTGGATCAGAAGTGGAACTGCCAGGACTTGAACCAGCACCCATATGGGATGCTGGCACTGCACGCGGAGGCTTAACCCACTGCACCTTATTTTTCTTTCTGATTATCTTCTTGTCAAAAATTTCAACACCTTATAAATTTGTGCCTTGAAAACAAATGAGCTGTGTTTTAACATAGTGCTGTGACCTCTGTTAGGACAGATGTCACCTGTGTGATTCAGTATTTTATTTCCAGAGCCAGATATGATGTCTGCACGTAGCAGGTTCCTGGTATGTTCAGTAAGTGAATCTGTGAGAAATATCCTGTCTGAGATGCTGCTAAGAGCGTGTTATGGAGGTGGACACCTTCATTCTCCCATTTTCCACAGCTGTGGCACCCGAGGTTTTAAAGCACCCATTATTCAGATGAAACAGTTTTACATGCTGATGGCGGCTTACTTGGGAATGTTCTCTACTGTCTATTTCTTTACCACTCCTTTACTTATTATCCGGAGTCCTGCTCTTCCCCTTCCCAAGCTTTTCATATACAGGAATGGCCCATTCCATCTCATTGCCATGGGGGCAGGAAGATACCTGGGCTTCCATGTTCTCTTTCTTGTGACAGGTCCCTGGGATTCAGTGTGTATGATTCTCAGATGCTTATCTATCACCTGTATTTTCCTCTTCTATTCTGTCTGCCAAACAGGCATATTTTATTAGAAGCCACTGTTTTTCTTTCCTTATCTCTATTCCTCTTTCTCTGCTCTACTTGCCAGACATTAGCCTGCACTTGTTAGTACTGAATGCTACCAGTAACTGTATAGGTTACTGCAGCCTTGTATAGATTAGTCAAGACATTAATTTCAACTAATTCTTTATCTGTTCCCTCACTCAAGATCAAGCTTATGGTAGCAAATGGGTGCTAATGTTACATGTATCAGCTTGAATTTCATCCCCCCAAATTACTTTAATGAATGAAATGGCTTGAAAATGATAAACCTGGGGCCAGTGTTGTACACAGCAGGTAAAACTGCCTCACGTGACACGCATCCCACGTTGGAGTGCCTGTTTGAGGCGTGGCTGCTCCACCTCTGATTCACCTCTGATCAGCCTCCCAGGGATGTGCCTGGGAAGGCAGTGGGTGATTGCTCAAGTGCTTGGATCCTTACCAACTGTGTGAGGGAACTAGATGGGGTTCCTGGCTCCTGGCTTCAGCCTGGCCCACCCTTCGCTGTGGAGGCCATCTGAGGAGTGAACCAACAGATGAAAGATCTCTTCCTTTCTCCCTCTGTCTCTGTCTCTATGTTTCTCCATCTCTCTCTCTGTCATTCTGCCTTCCAGTTATAAATAAATATTTTAAAAATGATAAGCTTTTATGAAATTTTGATAATTTAATAAGTATTTAATACTGGAAAATTTTTTTTTAATATTCCTCAGTCAATCTGGGTTTCTTTTTAAATCCTAAAGTGTACCTAATCAGTGTTTCCCTAGCTTGCATACGCCCGTGAAAAACCAGAAATTTAGCTAAAATGTACATTTTTTTTTAACAGGCAGAGTGGACAGTGAGAGAGAGAGAGAGACAGAGAGAAAGGTCTTCCTTTGCCGTTGGTTCACCCTCCAATGGCTGCCGCAGACAGCGCGCTGCGGCCGGCGCACCGCGCTCGTCCGATGGCAGGAGCCAGGAGCCAGGTGCTTTTCCTGGTCTCCCCATGGGGTGCAGGGCCCAAGCACCTGGGCCATCCTCCACTGCACTCCCGGGCCACAGCAGAGGGCTGGCCTGGAAGAGGGGCAACCGGGACAGAATCCGGTGCCCCGACCGGGACTAGAACCCGGTGTGCCGGCGCCGCAAGGCGGAGGATTAGCCTGTTGAGCCACGGCGCCGGCCTAAAATGTACATTCTGATTCATTAATTTGGGGTGGTGCCACAATTCTGCATTTCTAACAAGCCCCAGGGCATGTTAATGCTGCTGATCAGATAACTAGATTCACATAATGAAGTTTCAAATTATATGTATCACATAAAAAAGAATAAGGATACAACATAATGTAAAATGGGGCATAGTTAACAAATGTTAGTTTAAATATTAAATTAAATAGTAAACATCCTCTTACTTTAAATCCGCAAATTTTGTAACTCTTCCTCCCCCCACCAAAAACTAGAGGGAAAAAAGAATAGAACAACAAATGGATGCAAAAACAATTAACAGAGCAATAGTTCTACATTTTGGTTGCGCTTTGAAGAATCAGCTGGGAAATTTTAACATATGTCATCAGTCTATATCCATGAATTTATGATTTTATTGGCCTGAGGCTCCAATAAGTTAGCTCTCTGCTTGGGTGTTTTCTAATGCATAACCCATGTGGAGGACCTTCGCCCCATAGCCTCTGCCCTAGATTTCCCAGGTCAGAGATGAGGATGACAGTGCAGTCTTAAAGCAAAGTCAATATCAGTTTATTGAGCAAAGGCATTTGGACCTCAGATTATGTTAGATAAAGTAGAGACTTAAATACAGAAAAGAGCTTCCCAACACTGCCCTCAGGTGTTTGGCAGTCTAGCTAGGGATGGATCAGAAGGGGCTTTGTAACTTAGTGGGATAAACTCTAGCGCTATAAGCGCTCCTGTGCTCTGTCGAACCTCCTACACATTCTCCAACCTGTCCACACATTGGACAAGGAGCAATTAACATAGGGTCTGATGGGTATAGCCCAGGCACTGGTATTTTTTAAAGCCTCCAGATGATTCTAGTGTGCAGACAAGGTTGTGTATAACAGTTCAACGAGTATCTGTGCATGAGATTCTGAGAGTCTGACACAGGAACAGAAGGCCCACTGAAGGGAAGTCATCTTCCTCTTCTGTCCTTACCAATGCCTCTAATTCCTTTAGCTCCAGTTACCCCCATCCTCACCCCTGCTCCCCCTTTTCTTGCATGAACTTCACTCATATGTGTGAGCCTTGTGTCTACGCAGAAAATGCGACCCTGGTTTCAACTTTGTAGAGGGCAGATTTCTTCACTGGTGGCAGGAAATTGTAAACTTCAAGAGGAGACCCAAAGCTGAGGCAGTGCTGCTCTGCTCCCTTTCTGTAAAGCTGAGGGTTAACGCTGTGGACTGAAGTGCCAGCATCCCATATGGGCGCTGGTTCGAGACCCGGCTGCTCCACTTCCAATCCAGCTATCTGTTATGGCCTGGGAAAGCAGTGGAAGATGGCCCAAGTCCTTGGGACCCTGCACTCGCATGGGAGACCTAGAAGAAGTTCCAGGCTCCTAGCTTCAGATCGCTGCAGCTCTGGCCGTTGTGGCCAACTGGGGAGTGAACTATCGGATGGAAGACCTCTCTCTCTCTCTGTCTCTCCTCTCTCTGTGTAATTCTGACTTTCAAATAAATAAATAAAATATTAAAAAAAAAAAAACACCCTACCTGGGATCCAATCAGGTGGTTGTGGGCACTTGAAGACTTTTGTTGACACAAGATAATATTTTGTTGTGCCAGCAACTGGAATAAGGAGTTCAAATAACTGAGTAATGTTTAAGAGCTGTAATTAATTTCACTCAATGACCCCAACAAACCTGCTGTGGAGAATGTGAGAACTCCTTGCACTAAACACTGAACCTTTGGAAGACAGGGACAGGCATGCATTCTTCAGGAACTAACACAGTCCTTTATTACAGAGGAACTTTAAAAACCGCTATTCAATGAATGAAATAAAATTTACAAGTTGAGAATGTGCCTCTTCTCCCCCAACTCTAGATGTTTCTTAATTCCAAAATGTCTCTGCTGTTTCTTAATTTGTTTTTAGAAATGTGCTTATGTTTATTTATTTTGAAAGACACAGCTACATATAGAGAGACTGAAAGAGATAGAGAGAGGAATCTTCTGTCTGCTGGTTTACTCCCCAGATAGCTGTAACAACCGGGAGCTGAGCCAGGCTTAAGCCTGGAACCAGAAACTCCATCTGGGTCTCCCACGTGGGTGGCAGGGACCCAAGCTCAGGCACATTAGCAGGGAGCTGGATCAGAAGTGGAGCAGCTGGGGCTTGAACTGGCACTTCAGTATGGAATGCTGGTGTTGCAGTGGTGGCTTAACTCCCTGTGTTACTATGTTGGCTGCTAAGTCCATATTTAAAAGACTTCCACTCCGCTGGGCAGCTGTCCTGTAGAATCTCAGGTGACTGTGATCAGATGACAGCTGAGACTGGACTCTGATGTGGCCTCTTCGTTCATATGTTTGGAGCTTCGGCTGGGGTAGCCAGGATTTCTGGAGACTGCTGCACATCTCTCACAGACACTGTCTTCCTGTGGCTAGGCTGGGCTGCCTCACAGCGTGGTCATCTCAGGGTAGCTGGAATTCTTCCGGGGCTGCTGGCTTTCACGACATTGTGAGGTTTCTAAGACTCCCAACCAGACACTGCCAGATTCAATGGGAAGGAGCTGTATAAGGGCACAAATCCTGGAAGATGTGCAGGGGTGTGTGTCTGTATTTTGTTTTAATCGGCTTTTCTTCCAGCAAACTTTTTCCAATGTTTATTGAGTATCCGTAAGTCATGACATGAATTCTCAAGTTCCTGTGAACGCGGCTTCTTCACTGCAGGAAAGTCTCGATGAAGGAAGGGCCAGTATCTACAAGTCCGTGATCATCAACACCTCCAAGGAGATGATGTGCTTCAGTGACTACCCCATCCCGGATCATTTCCCTAACTTCATGCACAACTCCCAGGTCCTGGAGTACTTCAGGATGTACGCCAAAGAATTTGGTCTTCTGAAGTATATTCAGTTTAAGGTAGGGAGTCTTGTGGGTATCTTTACGTTTGGAGTTGTCAAGTCAATGAATGATGTGGCTTTATGTAATAGTGCTTACATCTAGGGATTGACTTGATACACACACATATTTGTTCTATCCAGGCAGAGATGCCCCTCTGGCCTCTCAGGATCTGAAAAATATTCACAGAAAGGCCTGTCTTTCACGTGGCTGCAGAGACAGGAAGTCAGCGTGTCTTCGCTGCCTTCATCTCACACTGTAGTGTTTGATTGCAAGGAAACAGACTTGGGGAAATGTTTCCCCAGTGGTGGGACAGGACTGATAGGTGTGGGAACTTTAAGACATTCTGGGCCGGCGGCATGGCTCAACAGGCTAATCCTCCGCCTTGCGGGGCCCCACACCGGGTTCTAGTCCTGGTTGGGGTGCCGGATTCTGTCCCGGTTGCCCCTCTTCCAGCCCAGCTCTCTGCTGTGGCCCGGGAGTGCAGTGGAGGATGGCCCAAGTGCTTGGGCCCTGCACCCCATGGGAGACCAGGAGGAAGCATCTGGCTCCTGCCATCAGATGAGTGCGGTGCGCTGGCCGCAGCGCACTGGCCGCGGCGGCCATTGGAGGGTGAACCAACAGCAAAGGAAGACCTTTCTCTCTCTCTCTCTCTCACTGTCCACTCTGCCTGTCCAAAAAAAAAAAAAAAAAGACATTCTGGTCCCACAGTTTGTTCACTATTACTTAACCTTTTTGTACTTTGTGAAGTACTTTCCAACATAATATATCCATGCAATCACCACAGCAACCCGGTGAAGTAACTATTGGGAAGTCATTGATAAAGTGAAGACATGAACTCTGATGTAGAAGGAACAACACTGAACTGGGAACCGAAGTCTGAATTCTGGTCTCTGGTTTACCATTCACAATGGACAAGCAAATTAGACAAGCACATTCTTTAGCTTCAGTTGGCCTTAGTTTCCTTGTTTGTAAAATAAGATTGTACTAGATCACTTTGACGGTCCCTTCCTGCTCTACAATCTTCCATGTTTTCTGTGATTTCTAATCATGACCATAAATGAACAGATATTTCTGACAGCTGGGAAAAAGCCCAGATCTTTAGCCTTCTGATAATTCTGGTAATCATGCCTTTAACAACAATAATAAAATGATAACACCAGTGACAACTTCCAGAGTAAGTCATTTACAACCCAGTGGTGCGCCTCCTCTTGGCTTAAACAATTTATGGGAAAATTTTGTTTCCATACTAAGCAGTGCAGATAACAAAGACAAAAAAAAATCAACACTGCAGCTTAAATAGAAAAATGTTTATTATAAATATAATTAATAAACACCAGAGAGTGACGGGGTAATGAATGCTACAGAGATCCATCTATTGGAGCTCAGAAGAGGGATACCTAATGCATGAGGGCTGTTAGTTGGAGCCTTTACTACTAGGCTAAATGTCTACCCCTAATTACTTTTTTTAAAAAAGCTTAAAATTATACCACTGCCTATTCTACCTCATAGGTCTTTCTTTATGGTTACTTGTGAAATGGGCATTTATAGAAACTTAGGAGAGATTTATTTATATGAAATGGGGGCCACTGAGATGTTTTTGTGCTCTACCAGGAAAGGGAATCCTATGTCTTATCCACTTACTTCAGGCTAACCAGTGAGAGCTGGACTTTCATTAAGACATCAGGGACCTTAGGGTGTCTGGGGGTTGGAGGAGGAATGGGCATTGAGTACATGAAGTGTCCCAGAGGCTGGCGCTTTACTCCGGTGCTGTAGTGTGCTGGGGCATGGACTCAGAGACCCAGGAATCTGCACTTTTCTAGAAGCAGAGCAGAGTGTATTAGCGTGCCAACTCTATTGTATTGAGTTGGCTGTATAGATGTTTTCTCACTCTGACCACAGCCCAACACACAACAGTTCTTATCTGGAGAGTACGAAAATCAGATATTCCTGCGGGGAGTTGAGCTGGTGATATTGGCCCTCTGTGTAACATTTGCACAGAGACTCATGTCAGGGAAGATGTCCAGGTTGTAGCTGTGGTTCCAGTCCCCTGGGGCTCTCACTTTTCTTTCCAGACCACTGTGTGCAGTGTGAAGAAGCGGCCTGATTTCTCCACGTCGGGCCAATGGGAGGTGCTGACTGAGTGCGAAGGGAAAAAGGAGAGTGCTGTCTTTGATGGGGTCCTGGTTTGCACCGGCCATCACACCAGTGCTCACCTGCCACTGGAGAGCTTCCCTGGTAAGTAGCCTACCAGGAAGGAAGACCCTTGAACCATGCCTGCGACCTGACCCCCAAAAATGGGAGAGTTATGGTCTCTGATCCCAGCATTGGCATAAAATAAGGCTTACCCTGATTGAAACATGTTTGGGTAACTTGTGTGGTTGCCATGGGAATGGGAGAAAGAAATAATGGTCATTTGGGAGGTTAGAGGAAATTAAAAGTCTTATCTATTTAGTTTCACCATAACTTCAGTTTTTCTAAGGATGAAAAGAAAGCATGTGGAGTTCTTGATCACTGCTGGAATGAATGAGGGATGTTTCAGCAATGAAACAAACAAAAATACTGAGTTTCTAAGGAAGACATGAAAGCTTGGAATTTAATTTCAGTCTCTGGTTTGGATTTTCATTTTTGAAAAAAAAAATTAAGTGTACTCCATGTATACTCTAGATGGGGAAACTTGTCTGTCAAGGGCCGTTTGGATATTTATAACATCACTCACTGGGCCAAACAAAATTATCAGCTTAAAAATTAGCCTGCTGGAGATTTATTGAGTTTCAAGTCTACCTACAGCTGCCTTGGCAGGGCCAGACGGAATGATTTCCTGGACCTTATATGGCCTGCAGGCTAGACATTCCCCTCCCCTGCTTTAGAGCTTGTAACGCATATACATTCTCATTGCAGTGGGCATAGGTATTGAGGGAAAGAAAAGACAAATGAGAATGGAGGTTTTCTGTGGCATTCTGGATTTGTGAGACTGTAAATCCACAATGCAAACAGATCCTGAGTGAAGCATACTAATTATGACAAGGAAACCACAAGGTTCTACACTAAGGTTATTAGAGTAGAAAATGGACACAGGTACTCAGCTAGGCGAGAGAGCAGCTAAGTGTAGGGAGAATATAGGCTTGAACTTGTAACTCTGCATAAAACCCAAGTGATTTGACAGATGATATCCAGCGCAGGAACCATCACCAGATAACTCTTTTCCCTTCTTTTGCAGGGATTGAGAAGTTCAAAGGGCAGTACTTGCACAGTCGAGACTATAAGAACCCAGAGAAATTCACTGGAAAGAGAGTCATTGTCATTGGCATTGGGAATTCTGGAGGGGACCTGGCTGTGGAGATCAGCCACACAGCCAAGCAGGTTGGAATCAGTACATCACTTCCTTCACTGCAGCTTCACTCTCACCTAGGAAGTGGACCCAAGGAGAGCATGCGTGTCTGCACAGAGCCTTCAGTGCCCTTGGCAAATGCAGGGCTCGGCTTTATTGTCTCAGTTGACAACACTGTGACTAATGCTAATAGAAGAGCCAAGAGTACCAGTTACAGCTCAGCAGTCAGTTGGCCTCACACTGAGGAACTCCTGGCCACAGACCCACCTTCTCAGAGTGTGCCTCTGGCTGCAAGGAAGACCAAATATTTGCTGGGAGAGGTTGCTGGAAGGCACCATTCAGAGTGGGTCTCAGGTTGTCAGGAAGGCACCTGTGTTCCTTGAAAATTTCCCACTCAGAAGATGGGGGTGAGCTTTCCTTTTCACTCCCCAGATTGGAGGGGAGAGACAACCTTATCTTTGCAAAGACAAGGTGGCCGCGATCAGTATAAAGAGCATCTCCATTGTAGCACATATAAGCAGCTTGCCAGCCTTTGCATACAGTTAGGAAACACAAAGTGACATTCGCCCTAAAGCAATTTCTTTCTATCTCCTTAGGTTTTTGTATCATAGATTTTGAACTGAGAAAAAAGTGTCTTCACTATAAACACCTGGAAAAACATAGTACTACATTTTATTACCCATGTCTTCATTGAGTTGTAATTTTATTGGCAAGAGGTGATTGCCTGGTATTTCTTCCACAAGTTAAAGCTTTGCTTCACAAACATGCTGGAAGCCACTTTTTTAAACTAGAAGCTTAATGCTCCAACTTTGTTAAGTGAACCTTGACCAGCAACTCTATTCCAATAATACTTTTTCCCTGTACTGTCCCCAGGTGTAACACAAATGAGACTCCAGATGTTATTCCATGAGTTCATTGAACACTTATCAGGAAATTATTGCATTAAAAAAAGAAGAGGTAAAAACTTGCATGGGTGTTATGATCGTAAGGGCCCTTGCAGGAGCCTTCTTTAATATTCTTAGCTTATCAAATGAGCAGCTCTGAGGGGCGTGGGGCTTCCCTGCCCTGGGCGATTGGAGACTGCCAAAGAAGAAAGCAGGTGGGCAGAGCCCAGGCAGCTGTGTGGGTGAGAGAGCCTGGGAGAGTGCATAACAAAACTGCCCGCACAGCAGGGCATTGTCAGTGGCCGAATTCTAGGTTTCTGTGGCACGTATCAAGGAAGCTGCATCTAACTACAACTAGAAATTCAGTTCATTAAGGAAGTTTCAGTGTAATTCTTATGACATAATGCTTGTGTGAAGAGAAAATATCCCCCTTTTAAACGATCAGTTTCATCTAAGGTTAATTTGATTAAACACTTTCCCTTGCTGCTTTTCTTAAAATAAGAACTAAAAAGTATGAATAGCCATTAAGCATTTATGAAGTCTTTATACCATACCTTTCACAAAATCAGGAATTCATCCCCACAACGGCCTTGTGGTGTGTGCATTATTGTTACCATTTTATAAGTAGAGAATGTTTTAATTAAGTCTGTGAGCATTTACATTATTCATCACAAGTTAAATAACCTGAACACAAAACTGTGGAGTTCCCTAACCACACATATTCTGTGAACTGTGAACATGAAAGTACTTAATTATGCCGGCATTTCAGGTTACCATGGGGAGGATACACGGGTAACAGACTAGAGCCTCCCTCTAAAGACAGGTCATCCTTTCACATGAGAACTTGGACAAAAGACCATGGGGCAATGTACTCAATATCTGACAAGGCTGGAGATCATTCCAGACAGCTGTGTATTGTAGAAGAGGTAATACTTTTGCAAGGTAATTGCAAACATGGACTTTGTCCAGTAGAAGACACAGAAAGACTAACTTCCTATTATCCTACTAGCAATCTTAATTTTTTCCACGAAGAATTAATGAAACATTTCTTAAGCATTGGATTGGAAACAGCTCTGCCAACTTGGTAGCCATATATATATATTTTTTTTTTGACAGGCAGAGTGGACAGTGAGAGAGAGAGACAGAGAGAAAGGTCTTCCTTTTGCCGTTGGTTCACCCTCCAATGGCCGCCGCGATCGGCGCACCATGCTCATCCGATGGCAGGAGCCAGGTGCTAGGTGCTTTTTCCTGGTCTCCCATGGGGTGCAGGGCCCAAGCACTCGGGCCATCCTCCACTGCACTCCTGGGCCACAGCAGAGGGCTGGCCTGGAAGAGGGGCAACCGGGACAGAATCCGGCTCCCCGACCGGGACTAGAACCCGGTGTGCCGGCGCCGCAAGGTGGAGGATTAGCCTGTTGAGCCATGGCGCTGGCCAGGTAGCCATATATTTTATCTCAAACAAGTTGTTCATCCTCTCTATGCCTCTCACCTATAAAATGGTGATAACAGTACTTCCTGCAAGAGGTGGTTGTACTGACTAAGTAAGAATATAAATGCCTTAGCACAGTGACTGACAGGTCACACATCTCAATAAATGGAAGTGATGATGTGCTGGGGAAGTTAGACCTTCCACCCTGGACAAAACAGATTTGAAGAGATAGAAACTAACAGTGTAGAAAGTTTATATGTATATGTATCCGTTTATATGTATATAATATCCATATAATTTATGAATAACAGGATTTGGGGGTAATAATTCAATCAATGGCAATGGAAAAAATAAGAAAGGAGGGTTTTTGGATTACATGTTCTCCATTGTTTTCAGCTTTACCATCCCATGATTTTCAGTGAGTTGTACAAGTGGTAAGTGCTAAAGAAATTCAGGGAGCAGAAAGCTGTCAGCCTGAATGGTCAGTGGTGTCTTCATGCAGGAGGTAGATCTGATCTAGATCATGAAAGTGAGTAGGCTTTGAGGGATGAAGAGGAGAAAAGGCTTTCAGGAAGGCATAATGGCATGAACAAAAAGTGGATCCGAGCAAAACATACTCTTGGACAGGGAAACCACTGACTTAATTGTAAGCTTAGTGTTTGGGAAGGAAAACTAAAGACTATGCAGGGACTAAAAGGTCAGACTACTGAGTGAACATAATCTTGAAGAAAACAGGCATGCTTTTGAAGGTTTATTTATAAGCCAGAGTAACAAAAGCAATCAATTTTTACTGTGCCCCAGGTCTTCCTCAGCACCAGGAGAGGGGCTTGGATCATGAATCGTGTCGGCGACCATGGATATCCTATTGATATACTGCTGTCTTCTCGACTTAGTCAATTTTTGAAGAAGATTTGTGGTGAAACAATATCAAATTCATTTTTGGAAAGAAAGATGAACCAAAGGTTTGACCATGAAATGTTTGGCCTGAAGCCTAAACACAGGTGTGTTCCCAGGATGCAGGCCGTGCGGTAATGGCTAAGGTACAAGAACAAGGACTGTTTCTGCAGGCCATTGGCTTATCAGAACCTCTTCATTAGTGAAACCCATAGAGTCTGAAATTACACCAGAATCTGAAACCTGAAGATCACGTTGCCTGCAAGTAGTCTAAAGTCCGCTAGTCTGTATGTTTCTGTCTGATTCTCCTTGACATTAATCATTATCTCATTCTCTCAGGTATCAAGTATTTTTGTATAATATTCAACAACTAGGCAGCACATCATTCATTAATTCATTCCTCCAATAAGCACTGCGTATTTGTTATAGCCAGGCATTATAATGGGCATGAGAATACAGAGAGAAAAGATATAATACTAATACAAATAATAAAAACAACTTGCTGTTTTGGGAGGACTTAAGACACAGGGCTAAATGACCTATATGCAGTATCTCATTTAATGCTCACCACAGCCATATTGGTTGATACTATTTTTAGCTCCAGTCTAAAGATATAAAAAGTGAGACTTAGAAAAACAAAGTAATTTGCACAAGGTCAACACAGCAATAAGTGGCAGACTTGAGAAATGGATCTTATCTTAAATACTCTAATGAGAAGGGAAATAATAAAAAATGGTAAAGACAGACATAGAATGTTATGAGAGTATGCAGGATGGGGTCCTCACACAGCCAGGAAAGTAGATGGTGAAAACATTTCTAGAGGCTGATATTAAATGCTTTTCCCTGTCCAATTTTGTAATTTTGAAAACGTTCATATCTACAGCAAAGTCCACAAACGCACCACAGTGAGAACCCATATACCCTGTACCTGGGTTCACTTTTCTCTGCTTGCTTTCTCTCTCTGCCCCTCTGTGAAGACAGACAGATCCACGCATACACAGTTACACACACATACATATGTAAGTACACTTTTTCTCTGAACCACCTGCATCCCGATCATTAAACACTTTACCCTAAATACTAAGAAAAAGTGCATTCTCCTGCATGTCCATAATACAGTTGTGACACTTGGGAAATTTAACATGGATAAAATACATTATCTAATATATTGGCGTATTCAAATCTCCCAGTTGTCTCAATAATATTCTTTATATTTTTTTTTCTTAAATTCGGATACTGTCACTTATCAATCACACCACTGTATTTAGTTATCATGTCTCTTTCATCCCTCTTTATCTGAAATACTTCTGTATTCTTTTTATATTAACTTTTTTCTTATTCCTAAGAATCCAATAAATTTTCCAAGGCATGATTTTGAAGAAAGTCTTTAAATTTGGATTTGCATAGTAGTTTTCCCTTTATTATATTAAGGTTAAATATTTTTGCACATATAGTCCATAGGTGATATGATGTATCATCTTGGTGGGTCATATTGGGAGCCACTTGATATCAGTCTATCCCATATTAATAATGCTAGATTTGATCACTGGGATAAGGTGGTATCTAACTACTGGGTTATTCCATTATGAAGATATTTATCCCTTTGAAATGCACAGTAAGTGGGGTGATAATTGGAGACTTTCCCAACAACCTTTCCCCCAATTACTTTAGCATGCATGTCTTTGCTGGCTGCAAAATAAAGGCTTTATGGAATAATAGGAGACAACTAAGAAAATAGGGCAGGGAAGTACCATTTTAAGGGCAAAGTCTTGGAATAATACTACTAATAATAAAAAGTACATTACACTATGGGAGTTGTGCTTAGCCTGGTATAGCTAAACTAATGGCAAAGGTAGAAGAGTGACTGAATACATCTCTAGTTTCACTGGGCATAAAAAACTTGCATGCTCTGCTAAACAAAAAGTTTGGAATAAAAAGAGCTGAAAACCATTCAAAGGTTTAAATGACTGAGTGACATAATGACAAATATATTTTAGAACGACCATTCCAAAAATGGTGTGAAAGGGGGATGCGACAGCTATCAGTCCAGGTAAGAGAGGGAGTAGATAAAAATTACTTTGGGCATGTCAAGGGGACAAAGGGAAAAGGCTTGATAATTAGATATGAGACCCACATTTCCATGGCTTGGACAGCTAGGTGGATGGTGGTTCTGTTAGCAAAAAGGAGGTGGTGTAGAGAGAGACAAAATCATGAGTCTGGAATGAGTCTACAATCGAAGCATAACTGCACACACAAAGCAATGACAGCTATTCAAACATATAGTACTACTGAAGCCACGCCAGCTGTGTCTGCAGATGATGGACTGAGGATTCCCAGAGCCAATTATTTAGGAGTCACGGATTAAGACTCCCTTTTAGAAAAAGCAAGATACTGGGAACCTAACTTTATTTATTTGCACCCTTATCATGTACTATGCATGGTATGCTACTTAACAGGACCAAAGTATCTCAAGGGAGTTCATAAAAAAGTTTTTATGAAGATTCTAAAACCCTATGTATGTAACATTGGGCAAGTCACCTAACTTCCCCAAGCCTCAGGTTCCTTATCTGTAAAACCTGAAATATGACAGCTGCCTACTTCTTCCATAGCGTGGAAGTTAAAGCGTGGAAAAGCAACTTATAAACTGCAAATCGCTATGCGCATGTAATTTATTGCACAGTTTGGAAAATGATGATCCAGGTCTAGCAGTTAGGCCTTTGAGACTACACAGAATGTTGACAGTCTGGTTGCATCAGGCTTCTTGACACGTGGATAGAAACCACTGGCTGTGATCTTCTATCACAGACGATTACTGTTACTTGAGAAACCATACAGGTACTCCTCAAATAAGACGCTCCTTCCTTCACTTCTCCAGCACCCTTCCTTTCAGTGCCTTCCAGAGTCCAATTTCTGTTCTGAGATCCTGTTCTGAGCCAAGCTGGTGTGTATTTGACCTTTATAGAATTTTATGTATAAACTGAGGGGGAGACCATCGGCATATTATTTAACCACCTCCATAAAAGCAGAATTTTGCCTACATGGTACTGATTAATTTTCTCTCTCTCTCTCCTGACAGAGCTTTGAGTCAACATCCAACAGTAAATGATGACCTGCCAAATCGGATCATTTCTGGCTCTGTCAAGATCAAAGGAAATGTGAAGGAATTCACAGAAACAGCTGCCATATTTGAGGATGGCTCCAGGGAGGATGACATTGATGCTGTTATTTTTGCCACAGGCTATAGCTTTTCCTTTCCTTTTCTTGAAGACTCTGTCAAAGTGGTGAAAAACAAGGTATCTCTGTATAAAAAGGTCTTCCCCCCTAACCTGGAAAGGCCAACTCTTGCAATCATAGGATTGATCCAGCCCCTGGGAGCCATTATGCCCATTTCAGAGCTCCAAGCACGATGGGCCACCCTAGTGTTTAAAGGTAAGTGACTGTGCAAATTGACTGTATAATAATAGGTAGTATGTTTAATTCTGTGTATGTACGTGCATTAAGACAATATATAAGATTATAACGGTGCCTGGCACAAAGTTACAACTATACAATTCACTTTTGAGTATGTAACTGTATTGATTAATCAGGGTCACCTCACACATTATCCCAAACGAGGCATGCTTTGACCTCAACCTGGTGATGCTTATTTAGTAAGACTGGAGTAGGGTAAGCATAAGATCACTGAGCAAGATATTCCCCAGGTGATCCCAGTGTGCATTCTCGGTTGGAATCCACTCATGAAGATTTTATACTACTAGTATATACTTTTTATACTACTAGTATATATTTGTTTTTCATTTTTGAGAAAATCAAATGTAGAAACGGCATGAGTTGATTTCAGCCAGATAAGAGACTAGTTTAGAATGTAGACTAGCAATCTCTCAGATCTTATTTCCTCCTTTATTTCTCCTTTCAGTTTGGCTGGGAGTACTTACAAAAGAAACCACAGGGGTTGGGGACAGAATGCTCACCATGAGTCAGCAGAATGACATGGCTTCCAACAAGCTTAGTTAAATGTAGATCATTTTTAATAAGGATCGTGTCCTAGAACATCACAAGCCTTGAAATTGGTCAGACCACATCTGAAGACCTATTTTAAAAGTGAAATCTCTGGAGTGCATTTAATAAGGAGAGTGGTAAGAATGCATCAAAAGATTTGCAAACATATCTGAAGTATAGCTGAAGGAGCTGGAGGGGTTTAAACTGGAGAAATAGGTTCAGGGGAAATATAAGTGTTCCCTTCAGACACCAGAACAGATGATGCATGGAAGAACTCCATTTACTGGGCTAGCTCCAAACAGCTGAACATGACCCAGGAGTGAGATCTTAAGGGTTAACATTTAAAAACCTTTTTCCTGTAAGCCAGTGCCATTTCCAGACATAATGGGCTGCTCCTGCAATGGTGAGGGATCTAAGCAGAATAGGATCCTAGTGGTGGGATGTGGAGTAGATTCAAGCCTCAGAACAGACAGAAAACAGGTGACCTTTAAGTTTCTTCTTGATTCTATGGTTGCAATAATAAAATCTGCCATGACTACTAAGGTTTGATTAAAACTATTCAGAGTTCTTACTGGAAGTACAGCTTGTTTTCTCCCAGTGAAGACTTTAATGGCAGCAAAGAAAAACAAAAAAGAGGGAGAAGCAGTGGTTTTAGAGTCAGTAAATTAAAACCCTTTCCAGATGTACCCAAATTTCAATCATTTCTCATTTCCTTCTAGTCCTATCCAGTATATCATGTACAACTTGAGAGCACTGGACAAACAATGAAATACAATACAATACAAGTAACTCATTAGGTTGACTCAGTTCTGGTCATATTAAATGGGCCTTTTAATTGGGTCAATTAAGTAAGGGGAGAGAGGTTCATCAAAACAAGCCAATGCACAAAAGAACCATCGAAAGAAATAGGAAAAATGAGTATTGGAAGTCTATAAAATTGCTATAGGGTTAGGGAGTCTTGGGAGAAATGCACAAAAATCCCAGCTCCATATGCTAGCAGAAGCCTAATGCTAATCCCTCCAAATTTCTTCCAATACCTAGAAGGAAAAAAAAATCTTCAAAAGACTCCCTCGAACTTTACCAGAGTTTTTATTCTATCCGTGACCCACCTGTTTACCTACCAAACGCTTGCCTTTCTCATCCCTGATTTCTGCTCTCACTGTGCCAGTTTTTAAACCCTTAGCATCAGCTGGTGTCTCCCACTGTTTCATGCCTGCCCAGCTCACCTGTCCTTCCTAGCCTGTCCTTGTCCTACCAAGCCCCATTTTCCTTCTTTCTTTGTTCTCTAGAATTATGGTTCTCTCATCAAGAAAATAGTCCACCCTTTTCTAGCACATTGAATGCGCTTCCTTGCTGTGACCAAAACTGCTTCTCTCTTCGCCTCTCTTGCAGTTTTCACTGGTGCTCTACTTTCTTTCCGTGACTTTCCTTGGCAGTCTTATCAAGCTATGCTCGTCTGTGGTTCACAAGATGGCTTATAGTGGCATTCAAGGTCCTTCACCCCCCAGACACAGCCAGCTCTTTTCAGGCCCATGATTCTCTCGTCTTTACTCCCACCCTGCAATCATCTGGATGCACTGGATGACTTAGCCAGTAGGTACCATGGACCCCGTGCCTTTACTTCCGCTGTTCTCTCCTTGGTCTGCCCTCTGTTTGCTTCTGATTTGTACAGAACAAGCCCAGGTATATTCCCCACTCCCTTAGTAGTACATTGAAACCAGTTCAGATACATGGATCATGTTTATTTGCCTTTATGTTCTAAGCCTAAACCAGTGCCAAGCACGTAGAGTCATCTAACAAATATCAGTTTAAACAAATGCCAATTAGCCTTAGGGTCAATGAAGTTGTACATTCTGTAACTGAAACTTCTTTTTTGAGGATCTCAGCTGATGAACTATCTTGGCCAATTCCAGTCCTATGAAAAGGCAGCCCTCTCTCTCTTCCCTTGTAATGTCATCTTTATACCAGAACGTTCTGGGGCAGGTCAGGATTTACAGAAAATCAGCTAGCATTTACTGACCTCTCACTATGTACCAGGCCCTCCGTCGGTAATGCAGGTGGGAAATACAATCCTTCTGTTGATGGAACTCAACGCCAAGTGAGGCAGACAGACTGTACTCATTCTGCAGCTGTTTACTGTACCCTCAATAGCAGCGTGTTCCAATAGCAGTGGAGAGGGACTGCATGGGAGCTGTGGAAATATGTGCTCAATTCTCAGCCACAACTACATATAGTTTAATAAGGAACAAGGAAATCCTGACCATAAGAGGAAGGGAAGTCATTAATGTTTATGTGAAGTTAGAGTAAAATGACAGAACAAATGGAGTTCTGGGAACTGCAAGCAGTTCAGAATGCTGAAAAATAAAGCATTAAAAGAAGTAAGGAAAAGGAAGCTAGAGATAATCATAAAGGAGATGTCAAGAAAAATCTTTGAGGGGCTGACGTTGTGGTGCAGTGGGTTAAGCTGCTGCTTGAGATGCCAGCATCCCCTGTCACAGTGCTGGTTTGATCCTGGCTGATCCACTTCTGGTCCAGCTCCATGCTGATGTGCTCGGGAAAGCAGCGGAAGATGGCCCACGTGCTTGGGCCATGCCACCCCCATGGAAGACCTGGATGCAGTTTCAAGCTCCTGGCTTTGGCCCAAATTTTGTGGCCATTTGGGAGAGTAAACCATCTGATGAAAGATCCCCCCCCCCCTTTCTCCATCACTTTACCTTTCAAATAAATTCATGAGTCTTTACAAGCAAAAAGAAAATCTTTGAGGGCCATGCAAGAAGTTTGCACTTCATATAGGCCGTGGAGAACCACTGACAGATTTTAACTGGAAACAGATGTGCGATTTAGAAGATACATTAGAGGGGAGTGAAATGGGAAGTTGGCCAGTAAGAGCCTGTGGTCAGAGTCCAAGGAAGACCTAATGAAGGCTTAAACCAAGGTAACAGGGAGAGATAGACTCAACTGAAAGGACTTGGTGACAGGATGCGTATTGGGGATGGCAGAGAAAAGAATCTGCTCAGGGGCTGTGGCCATTAATTTAAATTGGGGATTCAATATAGGGTGCAAGATACAAAGGATGGAGATAACATGGGAAAGACTGTATGTGTCTAACAAGGAAATACTATAAGAACAGATGAACAAATTAGGAGAACTGCATTACATGACACTGTATACATATCTAGCTTTAAAAAAAAAAAAAGACAAATTGGCTGTCTCCCACAGCTAATAAGTAGACTTCCTCCTCCATGATATTTCTAACTAATAGAAGTAAAATTTATGGCTGTACTATGAGATTTGGAATTTGGAACTCAACTCTCAAAATATGTGGGTTTCTTTATTTTTTGAGCATTCAAAAAGATCTGTGATTAATCTCAAATGAAGCATTTCAATGTTTCCTCATTGAAATAATAATTCCCGGGCCTGCGCCCTGGCTCACTTGGTTAATCCTCTGCCTGTGGCACTGGCATCCTATCTGGGCGCCAGGCTCTCGACCTGGTTGCTCCTCTTTCGGTCCAGCTCTCTGCTGTGGCCCGGGAGTGCAGTGGAGGATGGCCCAAGTACTTGGGCCCTGCACCCGCATGGGAGACCAGGAGGAACCACCTGGCTCCTGGCTTCAGATCGGCACAGCTCCAGCCATTGTGGCCATTTAGGGTGTGAACCAACAGAGGGAAGACCTTTCTCTCTGTCCGTCTCTCTCTCACTGTCTATAACTCTACCTGTCAAATAAAAAAAAATAATTTCCATGGATTAAATGAGAAAACACATGGAGAAACACAGCAGGCTATCTCTGAGTACTGAATTTCAAGTCTTGTATTTTAAGAGTGCCACAACTAGGATAGTGGCTAGAGTGGGCCCAGAAAAGGGCAACCACGATGGCAGAGAGTATGAAACTCCTTGTATGGGGAACTGGAGCTATTTAGCCTGATAATGAGAGATTTGAAGGAGTTATGACAGTTGTCTTGACATGTTTCAAGGGCTACCATGCGTTAAAATTAACACTGTGGCTCCAGAAGGCAGATGTAGGTCCAGTGATGCAAGTTTCATAGATGCAGATTTTAACAATATAAAATAATGTTCCATTAAGCAGCCAGATGTTTCATCTCCTTATAAAGTAATGAAATCCTCATTACCAAAGACATTTAAGGGGGAATGACATAATCACTTGATTAATGTGTGATGAGAAGGCTTGTATTAGGCAAGATATATTCCCATCCTGAAACCCAACATTTTAGAATGTTCTGGAGTAACACCTTAGGACCTGATGGAGTAGTTTTCTAAATGACATATTTCCTGAACATCTGGGCATATACCTAATTATGTAAAGTTTTTTTTTTTAAAAAAAAGATCTACTTTGTTTATTTGAAAGGCAGAGATACAGAGAGAGGAAGGGAGAGAGAGAGGTTCACTCCCCAAATGGCCACAATAGCCACAGCTAGACCAAGCCCATGCCAAGAGCCAAGAGCTTCCTCCAGGTCTCCCACATTGGTACAGGAGCCCAGGCACTTGGGCCATCCTCCACTGCTTTCTTAGGCACATTAGCAGGGAGCTGGATTAGAAGTGGAGCAGCCAGGACTAGAAGCAGTGCCCATATGGGATGCTTGTGCTGCAGGCAGCAGCTCAACCCACTGTGCCACAATGCTGGCTCCTAATCGTGTAAGCTTACAGCTGTTTATATTGACCTCAATACCAGTTTCCTTTTGGCTAGCCACGTCCTTGGCATTAAATTCCTAGTACCGGAATCGTGTATTTGGTGCTTAAGTGTATCTGTCAAGATTGGGTATTAAGAGTTGCCCTTGGCCTTCCCCCTGTCTTAGCAAATAAAAAAAAGTTTGGAAGGTGAAGCCTATTTCCCAAAGAGCTTTAGGCATACAATGTGATTACTGGCTTGCTTTTACTTCCTACTCTCTCTGTGGTATAGAGCCTCTTTGTTATCAAGAGCACAGGTGTACAAAAATAAAATAATAAAAGAAAAAAAGAATACAGGTGTAGATGTCTTCCTGCACTCCCCTGACCCTCGCACCTCACTTTCCATTTCTCTTGAAGGCCGTTTCTCATTTCATCACGTCCATGTTGCATTTCCCAGATTGTTAGCAAGGAGGCAGGTTTTAGTTGGAAAGGAGAGCAGGAGAGAAACATCTGCCCAAGACAAGCTAGAATACAGTAAGTCACAGATGAGAACATCATTACACCGTGGTGGTCAGAGGGTAAGTGATACATGAACTGCAATCTCCTTGGGTACAGAAAATGACGTGGTGTTTCTCTGAATTCTCTAAAGTAGAGTAATTGCTAATAAGGATCCTTGTTTCTGCTGAGGTAATTTTACACTTATGATTTTAATTTTTTTCTCTTTAGGGCTAAAGACTTTACCCTCACAAAGTGAAATGATGACAGAAATATCTCAGGTTCAAGAGAAAATGGCAAAAAGGTAAGAAATTCTCCTTGAATATTTTTCATCTCCCTGGTTACCTTTCCTCTGTATTCCTTTTTTAAAAATTTTTATTTATGGGGCTAGAGTTGTGGTGTAGTGGATAAAACCACTGCTTATGGAGCTAGCACCCATAAGGGTGCTAGTTCATGTCCAGGCTACTCCACTTCTGATCTAGCTTCCTGCTCATAGCCTGGGAAAAGCATGGAAGATGGCCCAGATGTTGGAGTCCCTGCCACCCATGTGGGCGACCTGGATGTAGCTCCTGGCTCCTAGCCCCAGCTGCTGCAGCCGTCTGGGGAGTGGGTCAGTGCAAGGAAGATATCTCTCTCTCTTCTTGCTTTTCCCTCTCTCTCTGTAACTCTTTCAAATAAATAAAACTTTTAAAAAATATATTTATTTTCATTTTGTTTGAAAAGCAGACACACACACACAGAGGTAAAGAAGCAAAGAGAAAGAGTTTGTTCTTTCCTCAAATGCCCACAACAGCCAGGGCTGGTCCAGGCCTAAGTCACCAGCCTGGAATTCTTGGGGGTGGCAGGGAAACAAGTATTTGAGCTGCCTTCCAGGTTGCATATTAGCAAGAAGCTAGATCAGAAGAGGAGGAGCCGGGACTTGACCCAGGCACTTGCATATGGGATATATACGTCCCAAGTGATGTCTTAACCACTGAGCAAAATGCTCAACCCTCATTTCTTTATTTTTTATAGAAAGCTTTTATTTCATAAATATGTTTCATAAGTACAACTTTAGGATTATAGTGGTTCTTCCCCCCATACTCGCCCTCCCACCCCCAAACCATCCCACCTCCTACTCCTTCTCTCATCCTATTCTTCATTAAGATTCATTTTTATTTTTTTTTTATTTTATTTTATTTTTTTTTTTTGTGACAGGCAGAGTGGACAGTGAGAGAGAGAGACAGAGAGAAAGGTCTTCCTTTGCCGTTGGTTCACCCTCCAATGGCTGCCGCGGACAGCGCATTGCGGCCGGCGCACCACGCTCATCCGATGGCAGGAGCCAGGTGCTAGGTGCTTTTTCCTGGTCTCCCATGGGGTGCAGGGCCCAAGCACTTGGGCCATCCTCCACTGCACTCCCGGGCCACAGCAAAGAGCTGGCCTGGAAGAGGGGCAACCGGGACAGAATCCAGCGCCCCGACCGGGACTAGAACCCGGTGTGCCGGAGCCGCAAGGCGGAGGATTAGCCTGTTGAGCCACGGCGCCGGCCCATTTTTATTTTTTTGACAGGCAGAGTTAGATAGTGAGAGAGAGAAAGAGAGAGAGAGAGAGAGAGAGAGAGAGAGAGAGAGAGAGAGAAAGGTCTTCCCTCCATTGGTTCACTCCCCAAATGGCCGCTATGGCCGGCGCTGCGCCAATCTGAAGCCAGGAGCCAGATGCTTCCTCCTGGTCTCCCATGCGGGTGCAGGGCCTAAGCACTTGGGCCATCCTCCACTGCACTCCCGGGCCACAGCAGAGAGCTGGACTGGAAGAGGAGCAACCAGGACAGAACCGGCGCCCCCACAGGGACTAGAACCCGGTGTGCCGGCGCCGCAGGTGGAGGATTAGCCTATTGAGGCACAGCACTGGCTAAGATTCATTTTTAATTATCTTTATATACAGAAGATCAACTCTATACTAAGTAAAGATTTTAACAGTTTGCACCCACACAGACACACAAAATATAAAGTACTGTTTGAAGACTAGTTTTACTGTTAATTCTCATAGTACAACACATTAAGGACAGAGGTCCTACATGAGAAGAAAGTGCACAGTGACTCCTGTTGTTGATTTAACAAATTGACATCAGTGATCACCCGAGGCTCTTGTCATGAGCTGCTAAGGCTATGGAAGCCTCTTTATTTATTTTTTTTAATTTTTAGATTTTTATTTATTTATTTGACAGGTAGAGTTACAGACAGTGAGAGAGAGACACACAGAGAAAGGTCTTCCTTCTGTTCACTCCCCAAATGGCAGCAACAGAGCTACACCAATCCGAAACCAGGAGCCAGGTGCTTCTTCCTGGTCTCCCATGCAAGTGCAGGGGCCCAAACACCTGGGCCATCCTCCACTGCCTTACCAGGCCACAGCAGAGAGCTGGACTGGAAGAGGAGCAACCGGGACTAGAATGGGTGGCCATATGGGATGCTGGTGCCGCAGGCAGAGGATTAACCTAGTGTGCCACTGCGCCAGCCCTTGGAAGCCTCTTGAGTCCACAAACTCTTGATATTATTTAGATAAGGCCATAGTCAAAGTGGAAGTTCTCTCCTCCCTTCAGAGAAAGGTACCTCCTTCTTTGATGGCCCCTTCTTTCCACTGGGATCTCACTCACAGAGATCTTTCATGCAGGTCATTTTTTGCCAGTGTCTTGGCTTTCTATGCCTGAAATGCTCTCATGGGCTTTTCAGCCAGATCAGAATGCCGTAAAGGCTTATTCTGAAGCCAGAGTGCTGTTTAGGGCATCTGCCATTCTATGAGTCTGCTGTGTGTCCTGCTTCCCATGTTGGATCGTTCTCTCCTTTTTAATTATATCAGTTATTAATAGCAGACACGTGGTCTTTCAACCTTCATTTCTTAAAAAAAGTAATACTGTACTATATTTAACTTCCTTGTGTTGGCTTAAGGATTTAGATTATATTTTTGATAGGAAAGGGAATAATAGTTTGTGAAAATAGATTGGAATAGCACTGGTGGTTTAAATATGGATAACAAAGGAGAGAACACTTTTTTAAAATGTTAAAAACGTGGTCAGGGCCTAAAAGAGAAGTTGAGTAGGCAACATGAAGAGAATATCAGGATATTGTTTTTGTAGGATTATTTGAAAGGGTTAGTGGAGCTATCTAAGGAAGGGCCAGTGGCAGTGAATTAAAGAGGCAGACATGGCTGAGTCGCCGGTTTGTAGGTCGCTTCACCACTATGCACCCTCAGGTGCACGTGATGTGGGAAGGCAGTAACATCAGCCAGATGCTTAGTGCTTTGCTTTTTCATAATTTAGCAGCCCGAATTTCAGAACTTGAGAGTAGTCACAGGGTGGTATTCTTTGGATAAAGTGGATGTTGATCATTCCAGGCCCAGAGAGACAGGGGACCCCTATCGGGGAGGAGGAGGAGAAATAAGTTTTTATCTCACTTGGTATCCTTCCTAGGTATTCCTATTTTCACCGCCAAACTTCTGCAGTAACATTTCTACATTCTGTGCTGTAAAGGGTCACCGTGTGCTCCCTCCTAAACCCCTGCACCATAACTCACTCCTGGGACTGCTTTCTCGAAGGTCACCCATGAGCAGCTTCACTTTCCCTCCGTCCTCCTGAGTTCTGCGTTTGACCCTTTTAAGCATCTCCTCCTCCTTGCAGTGCTCTACCTCCTTTCTTTTCTGGCACTGATCTGTCCTACTTCAACTTTCTTCTTTCCTTTGACTTTTTCTTTTTCTTGCCCAACTACTTTCTGACAGTGAGCACTAAGAATTTCATGTAACTTTTATTGAGGGTCAACTGTGTGCACATATTAAGAGTTTTGTATACATGGAGCTTAGCTCATCCTCATAACAAACCCACAAGGCAGGGACTGGTGAGCCTCTTTTGTGAAGCCTGCATGAATTCTACAGCTCTTAGCCTACTATTACGGGATACATGCATGACTACACGCTCCTGAGCCAACATTACCTCCACAAGGAGGGAAAGCTGTCATGCCTTCCTGTATCTTCCCCTGTGTTCTAAACTATAGTCCACTTCCGTACATTTCCACTGACCCTCTGCCGCCTCCTCTGGAATTCTGTCTCCCCAGTTCTACTTCATGTTTATTTTCTGTATGTGGTTTTGGATTCCTCAGTCTCAATCATTTGACTTGACTTTTCTCTTACTTCCTTTCTATCCTGCTATCCTTTCTTTTCATTATAGAAAGTAAAAGCAAAGTCTCCCCTTAGCTCTCCAAATCCCACTTTTTCCACGAAAATATGAGAATTCTCCCAGGAAGAAATGGGGGAAAGAAGAAATCTTAACCATATTTTTGGCCTGGAAAGTCTTTTTAACTCTTCCAGTCTGCACACTGTGTAATCATTGCATCTGGCTCCATTCAGAGGGCACTACTTGTGGGACGAGTCATCCTTCCGAGTCTTTTCAGGATTCCAGATGAACGTTGGCCCTGGGAAGTCCCGTTCTGTGCATCCTGTCACCAATGCCCTCATAAAATAGTTGAGAATTTCTGTGGTGAGTTCTCTTCCTCACTTCGGTCCTCTACATCAAGATCTATTAGCCCTTTTTACATCCATTCTTATTTTCTACAACCTGCCTCCTTTGCTGTACATGGTGCCCACAGATATGCTGTGCCCATTTCGGCTTTATTCTTTCATTCTGCTGCTCCCCTGACTTGTCATCCTTTCCTCTGTGTTCTCATCTCCATCTATTACAAACCTGAAGCACCTAACTCTAACAGCTTGCTTCAAATTGCTCCTTGTCTACACCTTTTAAGTAGTCTAAAAACCCCATGATTTACCAAGTCTCATATTCTTCTCTGCTTCCTGTACATGTCTTATCTCCTCTAGCAAATTATAAGATCCTTAGGGACACTGGCAAGTGTCTGTCATCGTTCTCTGCTTACCACAGCTCCTAGCCCAGTACTGAGCCAACAGCAAGCACTCAGAAAGTATGAATGATTGAATTGTTAACAGGATTTGGTTTCAATCCTTTCTACTTCAGGTATGTGGAGAGCCAACGCCACACCATTCAGGGAGACTACATAGAGACCATGGAAGAAATTGCTGATTTGGTGGGGGTCAGGCCAAATTTGCTGTCTCTGGCTTTCACCGACCCCAAGTTGGCATTACAATTATTTTTGGGACCCTGTACTCCAGTCCATTATCGTCTCCAGGGCCGTGGAAAGTGGGATGGGGCTCGGAAAACCATCCTTACCATAGAAGATCGGATCAGGAAGCCTCTGATGACGAGAGTCACGGAGAGCAGTAACTCTGTGACCTCGATGATGACAATGGGCAAGTTTATGCTAGCTATTGCTCTCTTAGCCATGGTTGTGGTTTATTTTTAGCTATCCCTTTGTCATTGCCTCTGCTTTCATTGGGAAGCTTAACTTAGAGAGAGATACCTTCAGAATTCTACAAGATCAAATGACCCTCCTCTTTCAAATTGCCCCATTTCTCTTTCAAAAGCATTAATTCTCTCTTCATTTTCCTACAGTGAGATCCAAGCTTTTCATTTGCACTAATCATCTCCTTGCCTCTCATGACCCTCCATTTTTTCTCTCCAGAGCAGCTCGGTACTCTCTTAGTCATCTTTGTATGTCCCTAGCAGAGTGGTTGACATTTGGCAGGTGTTTAACCAATGTTTGGTGTTGTGGCTCAAAATCTGTTTTTGTATGGGAAATGACTGACTGTATAACTCTGCTTTGGATGGAATTTGGTTTTCCATTATTTTTGTCTTTAACATTATAACAAATGTATGTTTCCTGAGAAATAAGATTAATAATGACCTTCATAACTGTAGACAAATAAATACTTAAGTGACTTTGTTCTACGTGCCATTTACTAGTGTACCTGATGCAGGTCATTTTTACTCCTTTGCCCAAAGCAACATGTCTATATCTCAGTAAGGAAACTACCTTCAACTTTCTAGGTTCACAAGCCATTCTAATAATGCAGCATCTGCCAATGGTTTGAACTTGGTTGAGAAATTTGAGATTTGTTTTAAGTAGCTGTCTGTCTTTTCTGATCTCTTAGTTTCCATATGAGGACCCAACAAGACTTTATCTTGGGACACACGAGAAGTAGCTGCTGTTGTAGCATGGTCTACCAATGTGATTTTATTTGTCTCCCCCAGCTCCAACTTCCTCCCCTCCTTCCCCATGGCATCCAGGTAACAAGCATCAGACGAGGTCACTCAGATTTGCTATTAACTAATGTGGAAGTGGTGTGCTTAGGCCAGCTTTCCTAGGTCATCCCGTGCAGTTCTGCGAAACAGAGCGAATGAAGCAGAGAGCAGGGACTTGGCTTTACCTCCCTGCACTGCTACTGACTGCGGCCTATCATCTGCAGGGGATCTGTTCCGTTCTTGCTTCAGGGAGATGACCATTAAATGTCAGCTCTCGGGCACACTGGGGTCCACGAGGAACAGGACTAGAGGCCCAGGCAGGTGTTATCCATAAACAGCTGCTGGGCAATACAGTCCTAAGTATCTGGATTGCTGCCTGTTACCTAACAACAGGATACATTGTAGTAACTGAAAGAACATCAGAAAGTATCTTTCCTAATACAAATACATGTAATACAGAAATAAGACAACTTCTTCCTAATGTCTTAACTATCTGGACAGTTGCCTGCCATTTCCCCTATTTTACCCTGCCAGTGCCATTTGCTAATCAGAAAAGTGAGAGCTGCTATCAGTTCTCAGGCCTTCGTCCTTCCCCATCTCTGTGATACTGGATATCTATAATCTATTGAAATACATCTAGTGTGTGTGTTTTTAAATCTACAGATTTAAATTCAAGTAAACAGAAGGTCTCTTCTTTTTTAATTTCCTTCTTTTAACACATAAATTTGACACTCTTTAAGCATGTAAAGAAATTCAGTGACACTCTCATTCTACGTACAATATGTAAGGTTGCAAGAAAATTCCTGTAGGATGTGAATAGGAAATTGAATTCAAATCAACTCAAGATACTGAGCACTAGTTACTGAGGAAGGGGTACTAATTTATACAGATGAATGTGTACTAATACTCATTGACATTCCTGTTCCTGTGCCTATGTTAAAAGGCTTTATCATTTTCCCAATTATATCTTGTAAACTACTATATATATATATATATATATATATATATATTCTTGTAGTGCCAAAGTGTAAGGATTACTCAAAAAGCAAACTCAATGGCTTATGTCAAAGGGGCACAAGAGCTATCTGAATGTGGTCCCACCTGTCAAAGCTGGAATAATTTGAGCCATAAAATAAGCTAGTATTAAAAAAAACCCATACATGCATTATGTAAGTCTAAGAAAAGAGAATGAAATTTAAACAATGATGGAGAGTGAGCATTTGGAGTAGTGGTTAAGATTCTGCTTAGCATGCTCACATCCTGTATCAGAGTGCCAGGGTTCAGGTCTAAGCCTACTCTTGATTTCAGCTTCTTCTTTTTTTTAATTTTTATTCTTGACAGGCAGAGTTAGAGAGAGAGAGACAGAGAAAAAGGTCTTCCTTTGCCGTTGGTTCACCCTCCAATGGCTGCTACAGCCAGTGTGCTGCGCTGATCTGAAGCCAGGAGCCAGGTGTTTCCTCCTGGTCTCTCATGCAGGTGCAGGGCCCAAGGACCTTGGCCATTCTCCATTGCCTTCCCGGGCCACAGCAGAGAGCTGGACTGGAAGAGGGGCAACCGGGACAGAATCCGGCGCCCCGACTGGGACTAGAACTCGGGGTGCCGGCGCTGCAAGGCGGAGGATTAGCCTAGTGAGCCGCGGCACCGGCCTGATTTCAGCTTCTTAATGCACACCCCGGGAGGTAGCAGGTGATAGTTCAATATTTAGATCTATGTGGGAGCTCACATTAAGTTCTTGTTTCCTGGCTTTGGTCTGGCACAGTTCCAGAAGTTGCAAATATCTGCGGGTGAACAAATGGGAGATCTCTGTCTCTGCTTCTCAAATAAACCTAAAATAAACTTTTTTTTTTTTTTTGACAGGCAGAGTGGACAGTGAGAGAGAGACAGAGAGAAAGGTCTTCCTTTGCCGTTGGTTCACCCTCCAATGGCTGCCGCAGTTGGCGCGCTGCGGCTGGCGCACCGCGCTCATCCGATGGCAGGAGCCAGGTGCTAGGTGCTTACCCTGGTCTCCCATGGGGTGCAGGGCCCAAGCACTTGGGCCATCCTCCACTGCACTCCCGGGCCACAGCAGAGGGCTGGCCTGGAAGAGGGGCAACCGGGACAGAATCCGGCGCCCCGACCGGGACTAGAACCCGGTGTGCCGGCGCCGCAAGGCAGAGGATTAGCCTGTTGAGCCACAGCGCCGGCCAAAATAAACTTTTTTTTTAAAAAAAAGAGGGGAATTTCCCAAATCTGAGGATGTAAGTATTCCTATATATGAAGCCAAAAAGCTTCAAATAAGTTGAATTTAAATAGATATTCTGAGTTCCAATTAGAAAAGATCAGAAGTAAAAGACAAAGAGAGAATGTTCAAAGTAGCAAGAGTAAGTCTCTCATCATAAGAGAACTCCTAATAAGAGCAACAGCACTTCTCAGCAGACATAGGAGGCCAGAGGAGAGTGTTCAATGAAAATAAACCCTACAAGCTAAGAAAACTATACCCGACAGAGGTGTCCTTCAGCGTTTCTCATACATTGCAGCATTACTGACAATAGCCAAATATAGAAACAACCTATATGTCTATTGATAGATGAATGGATTAAGGAAATGTGGTATATAAATACAACTGAATAGTTTTCAGCATTATAAGGGTAGGAAATCCAACAATTTGCATGACTCTGGATGCATCTGGAGTTCATTATGCTATATATGAAATAAGTCAGGCTCAGAAAGAGAAATGCTGTATGATTGTACTCACGTCAATCATCTGAAACACTCAAACAAATATAAGGAGAGAATATAGTGGAGGTTGTCAGGGTTTGTGGGAAGGGAAATTTTTGATATTTTCAGTTATGCAAGATGAATAAGTTGTAGAGATATGCTCCACTGTGTAGTGCCTTTGTTAACAAGTTATCTTGCACTTCAATTCTTGGTGAGAGGCTTTCTATCATGTTATGTGTACTTACCATAAAATCAGAAATGTGAAAAAAAATTGGAGGTGATGGTTATGTTTATTACTTTATTTTGGTGATACTTGCACAAGTATATACACATTTCTCAACTCATCAAATTTATATATTAAACATCTGTAGTTACTTTTGTATATCCAAAATATTTCAATAAAACTGTTTTAAAAAGAAAAAAATTAACATAAAATATTTTACAACTCCTGAGTCCATATGATATAAATGATTGAATAAATAAATGAGTGGGCTGAAATAGACCCATCTCCCATACAGAAAAATTCCAAGTAATTTATGTAATAACTTTGCAACGGAGACAATCTCATAAACACCCCCTCAGTTGAGTGATCAAGATTAACAAGAACAGTGTGATAAATCTTGTTGGTCGGATGGACCCTTGGAATGATGTGATGAAAAGGTCACTTTACCTGTGTTCTTCCTGCTAAAAAATATAACCCAGTATAACCCTGAGAAAAACTCCAGATAAACCCAGGTTGAAGAATATTCTACAAAGTATTTGACCATCTCAACTGTCAAGGTCATCAAAACAAGGAAAGTCTGAGAAACTGTGACAGTATAGAGGAGCCTAAGGAGACATGACATTTAAGTGCAATGTGGTATCATGGATGGCATACTGAACAGAAAAGGAGCATCAAGTAAACATTACGGGAATATTAATAATGAGTGTATTTGGTTAAAAATAACATATCAATATTGGTTTATAGGTGTGACGAGAGTGCTATAATAATGTAAGGGAATAATGATAAGGGAAATGGGGTGTGGGGTATAAGGAAACTCTGTCTTTGTAACTTTGCTTAAATCTATTTCAAAATAAAAATTATTTTTCAAAAGAATGTGTTCTTTTGGTTCAGAAGAGCTATAGTCTAGGGTAATTTTCTCAGAATATTGGCCAGTACCGTTCATTTGAATTACCATGTTTCTTCTTGAGTACTCTACAAATTAAGTTGTTCTAAGAATAATCTAATTTACTACAGCAATTTTATTTCCTTAGATAAACAATTTTATTTCCTTAGATATTTCCTTAAACAAGTACAGACTATAATTTTAGAAGGGTAAAATGGTAATACAAGGTCAAAGGACACAACTTCTTAAAATCATTTAGGTAAGTTCTCCCTTGTAGAGACCCATTGAGCCAGTAGTTGCCACTTAGAAAACTTATGATACATTCATGGCAAGCACATTCATAAGTAACGTAATTTTACTTAATACCAGGTCTGTGTGCCCTGTTACTTTCGCTATTACTAAAGTAATATAATATAAAAGTGCTTCCCACTGCTTAGTTGGAATTTCCCTAAGTGCTGTGTTGTCTGTGCTACTGTAATATTCTTACTGTATCTCCTCTGGGTAGATCCTCCACTTGCCCAGCTGGCTAACCCCGGTATCAAGACTCAGTTCAACTATTATCTCTTCCAGGAATACCTTCCTGATCCCTAATATAAAATAGGTGAACTTCCTTTGAGCTTTCATTACATGTTGTATAATCTCAATTATAGTTTATGGGCAGCCTTTTGCACTATGAATAAAAATTGGCTCCCTCATCTGTTTCTTCCTTGCACTTGTAAAATTCTGGGAGGAAGATACTTTATAATTAATCTTTGTATTCCTAATACCTAATATACAGCCTGTAATATAGTAACACCTCAGTAAATTAATGATTAATTGAATGAATAAATTCAACATGGGAGTTGAGAAATGAGTTTTTAGTGATTAAACAGTGAATAAAAATTTTATGAAAAGTGGTTAAGGAGATTATGGGCTGCTTAACATTTTGAAATGGCTTTGGGACAAGCATGTTCTTCCAGAAAATTCTCTCAACTAGACCACTAATCTGAGTCAGCATATTTTTTCTATTGTGCTGTGGTTTGAAACACAAGTGATAGATCATGTTTTTAACTTATTTGCACAAAGGACTTAGTAAGTCATGATTTTTTTATTTTTAAAGATTTACTTATTGGAAAGTCAGAATTACGGAGAGGCAGAGGCAGAGAGAGAAGGTCTTCTATCTGCTGGTTCACTCCCAAAATGGCCACAACAGCCAGAGCTGCGCCAGGCCAAAGCCAGGGGCCAGGCTCTTCATCCAGGTCTCCCACGTGGGTGCAGGGACCCAGGGACTTGGGCCATCCTCCGCTGCTTCCTCAGGCATATTAGTAGGGAACTGGATTGGAAGAGAGACAGCCGGGATGCAAACCAGTGCCCGTATGGGATGCGACACGGCTGGCTTCACCTGCTCAGCCGCAGCACTGGCCGAGAAATCAGGATCTTAACACAAGAGAGGAGGTGGGGTACATGTTCTTTTTGATCTTCAGGCAGCTTAATCCTCGTGCTGTTTCTCCTGGCTTTCTCAAACTCCTCAGCTCCTTTGAAGCACTTGCTGCCTGTTTATAGACCTCTTTATTGCCCTTCTTTGGTGAAGAGTTGAGCACCAAGCTCTCTCTCTCCAAATGCATAACTACTGCTGCCTTTGATTTTAATACCTATGTAGGTCATACTCTCACCCATCCAATTGATTACGAGTAGGTTCTGCTACTGTCTCAGTTCATTTTCTGTTGCTATAACAAAATATCTGAGACTAGGCCAGCGCCACGGCTCACTTGGCTAATCTTGTACCTGCAGCGCCGGAACCCAGGGTTCTAGTCCCGGCTGGGGCGCCGGATTCTGTTCCGGTTGCCCCTCTTCCAGGCCAGCTCTCTGCTGTGGCCCGGGAAGGCAGTGGAAGATGGCCCAGGTCCTTGGGCCCTGCACCTGTGTGGGAGTTTAGGAGAAGCACCTGACTCCTTGCTTCGGATCGGCACAGCATGCCAGCTGTAGCGGCCATTTGGGCAGTCAACCAACATAAAGGAAGACCTCTCTCTATCTCTCTGTCTCTCTCTGTCTCTCTCTCTCTCTCTTTCTCTCTCTCTCTGTCTAACTCTGCCTGTCACAAAAAAAAAAAAATCTGAAACTGGGTAATTTGTAAAGGAAAGAAGTTGACCTTAGGTCATGGTCCTGGAGGCTGGAAAGTCAGAGCATGGAAGTAGCACCTGCTTGGCCTCTGGGGAGGGCCTTGTGCTGCTTCAACTATGGTGGAAGGTGGAAGGGAAAGTGGGCTTGCACAGACCGCCGGAAGATGTCGGGCACTGCTTCAGAAGAAACCACTCTCACAGCTAATCCGGTCCTTCGGGAGCCAGAATGCACTCCCTTCTCTGGGCTGACAGCAGTCCATGTATGAGGGTGGAAACTGTGACCCAAACACCTCTCACCAGACATTCCATCTCCCAACACTGCTGCATTGGGGCCAACACATGAATTCTGAGGCCACACACTCAAACCACAGCAGCCACATACAATAGAAAAACCCCCAAATAACAATGGCCTACACAGTATTGAAGTTTATTTCCCTGTCACCTAAAAATGTCTGGAAGTAGATAGTCCTGAGACAATAAAATAATTCCACAGCTCTTCTTTCTGCTCCACTACCCTCACCATTTGACTTCTACCTCATGGTCCAGACTGGGTGCTAGAGTTCCAGCCATTACATGAACATTCTACACAAAAGGAAAAAGAACTATAAGAAAAAGAACATGCCTTTTTCTTTTAAGGAAACTTAACAGAAGTACAATATAATATTTCCACTTAGATCTCATTGGAAGAACATAGTCAATATATCTACCTACCAGAGAAGCTAAGAAATGCATCTTTTTTTTTCCCAAGAAGCAATGGGTCTAAGTAAAAATCAAAATACGGTTATTAAGGAGGAAGAGAGGATGAATATTAAAGTAGAACTCCAGCATTCTTTGCCAATGGCTTTTCTTTTCTATTTTTTAAGATTATTTATTTATTTATTTTATTTGAGAGGTAGAGTTACAGATAGTAAGAGGGGTAGACAGAGAGAGAGGTCTTCCATATGTTGGTTCACTCCCCAAAAGTCCACAACGGCTGGAGCTGTGCTGATCCGAAGCCAGGAGCCAGGAGCCTCCTCCCAGTGCCCTATGTGGGTGCAGGGGCCCAAGGACCCGGGCCATCCTCTACTGCTTTCCCAGGCCACAGCAGAGAGATGGATTGGAAGAGGAGCAGCCAAGGCTAGAACCAGCACCCATATGGGATGCCGGCACCACAGGCTGAGGTTTAGCCTACTGAGCCAGGGCGCTGGCCCCTCCAATGGCTTTTCGACTTGGTTTGGCTATGATTTGTCCTTGCCAAAACTCACGTTCAAATTTAGTTGCAATGTAATGGTATTGGGATGTAGAGCTCTTAGGAGTGATTAGTATCTGTCTCATGAGATTGGTCTAGTTCTTGCAGCCTGTGTTAGAAAGCTGGTTGAGGGGCCAGCGTTGTGACATAGTGGGTAAAGCTGCAGCCTGTGATGCTGGCATCCTTTATGGGTGCTAGTTTGTGTCCCAGCTGCTCCCATTTGGGCACTGGATGGAGTCTGGGCTGCCCCACTTCTAATCCAGCTCTCCGCTAATGGCCTGGGAAAAGCAGCAGAAGATGGCCCAAGTGCTTGGGCCCCTAGCACTCATGTGAGAGAACTGTATGAAGCTCCTAGCTCCTGGGAGTGAACCAGTGAATGGAAGATCTCTGTCTCTCCCTCTCTTAACTGTGACTTTTAAATAAATAAATAAATAAGATTTTGGAGGGGTGAGCAAGAGACTGCAGTAAAATGGTACTTTTTTCCTCTGTAAATTTTCTGTGGTTAAGAGCTGGAGAATAAGTTTACAAGGGGGCAAAGCAAACCTCTCTCTCTACAAATAGAGCCCCTCGGTCAGAAAGATGGGTGGGGTGCCTTTGGGTCCCCAATCACTGGCCATTTTCAAGCCTCAGTGGCATATCTTGTTAGAAACGTGTAACGGTATGCATGTCCCCTTCACTCTGCCAATGCTTGGTGAACAGCTTTGTACGAGGTGCAGGCAGAATACAGACAGAAATCACACGTGGTTCCGCTGTAGGCCAGCTGTCCAAGCAGGCTTCTCACAGTCCCAGGTGATCTTGTTAAAGGGCGGAGCCTGATTCCCTACGTGGGAATGGGGCCCGGGAGTCTGCATGTCGAACAAGCTCCCTGGTGATGCCAGGGCCGCTGGTGTACACGGGTATCACATGCTGACAGAGCTTTGCAGTAGGGAACGAGACTCGGATAACACACAGCAAGGATCTGCAAAGGCCCCGAACCTCCACTCATGATCACAAAAACTGGGTCCCTCCCACCCCGAGGGCTGTCTGTGCCCTTGTTATACCTTCCGCGTTCCTTCTGATGGGTTTGGCTGCCGCTCTGTCTCGGGAGTGTCTTCTCTTCCAGGGTGCCCACCGCACAGGTTCATTCCGCTAACATTTCACTAATCCTCACGGGCTGGCGGCCGATCACTCCATCTAGAGCTCTTCCCGGGGACCCCAGTCGGGCTGACTGCTCTCCCCCGGTACCCAGTGTTCGCGTCCAGGGACAACCACTACTTCCTGCTGCTCGGGCCGAGGTCCGTGCTCGTTCCCTGTAGGAAGCCACCTCTCCGGGTCGCCCAGGGCCGTGACGCCGTGCACACCACGCCCGTGGGGCGCCTGAGGCGGGGTGAGGACGCCCGGGGAGCGGCCGCCGCGGGGCCTCCCGGCAGCGCGTTCCCACGGGGCCCAGGCCCCGGCGGCTCCGGACGCCGCCGCCCGCCCTCGTGCCCCCGCGCGGCCCGGCGCCGGCTGCGGCGCGCGGCTCACCACCGAGGCGGCGGCTAGAGAGGCGGGCGGGCCGCAGGGAGCGCGCACGGGGCGGGCCCCCCGCGCCGCCGGCCTTGTAGCCATTTTAGGAGGAAAGCAGGGGCGCTAGCTCGGGGCGCGGCTTCAATTTCAATAACTTTATTGGTGGCCTCACCCGCCGGACGGCCATCGCGCCTGTGGCCCGGACACGAAGGAGCGCATCGCCGGAGGTGGTGACGGGCGTGGGCGCCCGGGGCAGGCGGCGCGGGCTGCGGGGGAGTTCCCCATAGCGGTTTCCTGCGCCCGGGCCCGGCAGTTGCGGGGGTTCCCGCGGGCCGGGTCGGAGGGGATTCCCTCGCCCGGGGCCGCAGGGGCGGGGCCGGGGGCGCCCGTGACGGACGCGGCGTCCGGGGTGTTCCCCGCTCGGTGTGGTGCCCCCGCGGCAGGTGGCCCCCGACTGGAGCCGCGGTCATGGGAAACACCACCAGCGACCGGGTGTCCGGGGAGCGCCACGGCGCCAAGGCTGCGCGCGCCGAGGGTGCCGGCGGCCATGGCCCGAGCAAGGAGCACAAGATCATGGTGGGGAGCACGGACGACCCCAGCGTCTTCAGCCTGCCCGACTCCAAGGTAAGCGGCCTCACGCCCCCCCAGACGTCGGCGGTGCTGCGGACGGCTTGGTTTCCGGGCTCCTCCCTTGCTGGGTTCCTTCTCATCACACTGAACTGGGTGATGCGTGTTTGAATTAAAAGGGATTTTCCGAGTCGAAGGTGTTGGATGGTAATTTCTCTTAGGCTGCTGCTTCAAAACAGGGCGAGGCGGCGGAGTGCCCTGACTAGTCTCTCCGCCACGTTTTAGAGGATGGGGACAACAGACTGCCGCCGCTTCAGGTGCCCTCTTGGAGTGTTGATGAATTTGCAGATTGGAAACTGGGTGGGGAAACTTCGCAGGGGAGGTCGCCTGCGCTGCTGACCGGAGGTGGCAGTTTTTCACATTGGCCCTGAGGGTGGCTCAGTGAATTTCATTTTCCTGCGAATGTCTGTGTACCAGTGTCATCTTTGCCTTTCTAGGAGGTCTGCTCTCTTTTCCCCTTTGGTACGGCCGTGAGCCGCTACTCCTTGCTTTCTCGACTACTTTGTCTTAGGCTTGGGATCAGCAGGACGTCATTTGGTTGACTGCTTTTGCTTGGTCCAGCTGCTTGCTGGGAGGGCAAATGATTCCCAGCCCCCTCCCCTCTCCAGGAGAACTTGACAGTGTTGCCTGTGGCTGAAAACACCCACCCCCAGCTGCCCCTGTGAAGCACCTGCTCTCAGTTCCTAGGACTTCTGGGAAGACCGACTTGTGTTCACACTACAGAATGGACAGATGGCGCTGACAGCCGTATGATTCCAGAGCAGTGTCTAATCACTCTTAGAGCTGAAATACATTTAATTCCTCCAGTTGGGCTGAGGACGGTGAAATAGAACAATGGAGAGACAGAGACGGCAGGGTTTGATGTTTTTATCACTTCATCACTTTCGTCCAACTAGGGCCTGGGGGGGGGGAGGAGCCTTATGGGCCACATTGCTAGCACAGGAAATTTGCATGCTGTGGTTTCTTTATCTTCGTGAATCCCCATTGAGAACATAATCACAGAGAGAAATGAGAGTGATTGAAAGGAGTTGTTTTGGGATTTCTTTTCTGGTGCTTTTTTTTCCCTTTCAACTTGAGAATTTCTTCCCCATCATTTGGTCTGTCTCCGCAGCCACCTGAATTTACTTGTTCAGAATTTTCCCAAGGTGATCTGCCTCCTGTGTTTTTACCCTTTTTTGATGTTGATGACTCAGGATTTAAGAACAGTGTGGTTGTGAAACTGTGACTGCAGCATTTGGTGGCCTCAATGAAAGCTAGGTTGTTGTGTCTGAATTGGGGCCTATTTTGGATCATTTTTTCCCCCACATTGCAGTCTTGCCATTTGTGATATTTAAAAGTTGGCTTATGTAATTCCTGAGGTTTCATCCAACTCAAAAATTTTGTAGTACTCCATCTACTCTCTCCTCAACATGTTTCTCACCTATTTCCATATGGCTCTAGCTGTTGTTTTGCCCCTTTTCCTGTTGGTTTTGCCGACTATTTAACTTGGAGCAAATATTCTTGCTGCCAGTCAGCTGCATCCGTTCCTACCACAGAAATGTCGTGTCATAAGTGGGAGGGCTTTCCTCCAAAGCCAGGCATATTAATAGTCCGTAGCTTTCAGATTCTGCACTGAAGATCTGTCATAAAAGTAACTGACAGAAACAGTGGTGGGAGGCCCAGAGGGCTCCAGGTGCCTGCCTCCATCACCAGACTGGTTGGGTGGTTCTTAATCCTGGTTGCACATAAGAATAACCTGAGATTTGTTTCAATTGTGGTGACTCTGAAACCTTTACCAAGTAGCAAGAACAGTATAATGAACTCCATGTACCTGTCAGCCATTTTAAACAGTGACCAAATCATGAATGAATATGGGTCATCGAAGTCCCAATCCACTGTATCCTCACCAAAGTATTTTGAAGCACATTATAGACATTGTATTGAGTATTGTATCATAACATTTTATAATGTACTAAAGGTGACTTTTTCCCTTTTAGTAGAAAGTCACACTATAATATCAGGGAAGATTGTTAGAAATAGATTACCAGCTCCTGTATCTGCATCAGAACCTGAGAGTTATTGTTAGGTCTGTTAAAAAAAAATTCCTGTGAGTCTGATGCAGCCAGTCAGGCAGGGAGGCATTGCTTTGAGAACATGAGGACCGGAGTTTTCTTTTAAGCCGAATCCTCGTCTGATGTCAAAGCCTGGATTATGCTATTACTGGGGTCTCATACTTAGTTTTGAGGAATATCAAAAGGAGCTTTGGGGTCCGCAGTTTGGGGCAGCATTTTCGAATGCCACTTAGGGTGCCCATATCATATTGGAGGGTCTGTGATGAAGTCCCTCTGTTCCCTGCTGATGTGCACTGTGGGTGGCCACAGGTGATGGCTCAAGTACTTGGGTCCCTGCCAACTGTGTGGATTTTCTCTACCTGTGTGGACTGGGATTGAGTTTCTGGCCCGTCCCATCAGTCTGAGTCATCCCTGGCTGTTGTGAGCATTTAGGGAGTGAACCAGCAGATTGGAGATCTTTCTGTCTGCCTTTCAAATAAAATAATAGTAAATAAATAATTAAGTTCCTAAAAAGGCAGTATATGGAAGGTAGATTACCTCAACCATTTTGAAACAAATGCCCAAATGAATAAGCTAGTCTTTTTTTTTTAAAGATTTATTTATTTATTTGAAGGGCAGAGTTACAGAGAGGCAGAGAGAGAGGGAGAGGTCTTCCATTCGCTCATTCACTCCCCAGATGGCCACAATGGCTGAAGCTGTGCTGATCCAAAGCCAGGAGCCAGGAGCTTCTTCCGGGTCTCCTACATGGGTGCAGGGCCCCAAGGACCTGGAATATCTTCCACTGCTTTCCCAGGCCATAGCAGAGAGTGGGTCGGAAGTGGAGCAGCCGGGACTCAAACTGGCACCCATATGGGAATGCTGGCACTGCAGGCGACGGCTTTACCTGGTATGCCACAGTGCCGGCCCCAAATAAGCTAGTCTTGTTTATTTTTAACCCATACTACTTTTTAAAAAGACTTTATTTATTTTAAAGGTAGAGTTAGAAAAGAGAGAGCAAGAGGGATCATCCATCTGCTGGTTCACTCCCCAAATGGCCACTATGGACAGGGCTGGGCCAGACCGAAGCCAGAAGCCAGGAACTTCATCCTGGTCTCCCATGTGGGTACAGGGGCCCAAGTACTTGGGCCATCCTCTGCTGCTTTCCCAGACACATTAGTAGGGAGCTTGATTAGAAGTAGAGCAGATGGGGCCGGCGCCACAGGTGGAGGATTAGCCTACTGAGCCGCGGCACTGGCACTCCGGGTTCTAGTCCTGGTTAGGGTGCCGGATTCTGTCCCAATTGCTCCTTTTCCAGTCCAGCTCTCTGCTGTGTCCCAGGAAGGCAGTGAAGGATGGCCCAAGAGCTTGGGCCCTGCACCCCATGGGAGACCAGGAGGAAGCGCCTGTCTCCTGGCTTCGGATCGGTGCAGCGCGCCAGCCATGGCAACGGCCATTTGGGGGGTGAAGCAATGGAAGGAAGACCTTTCTCTCTCTCTCTCTCTCTCTCTCTCTCTCTAACTCTGCTTGTCAAAAAAAAAAAAAAAAAAAAGAAGTAGAGCAGATGGGACTGGAACTGGCACTGGCACCCTATGGGATGCCAGCATTACAGGTGGTAGCTTTACCTGCTACACCACAACACTATCCCCTAACCCATACTATTTTATGGGTACTACTTTGACTTAATACTGTACAGTCTTATTTGCCTATTTACCAAAAGTAAGGAGGGTCATCAGACTTTCTCAGTAAAGGGCCAGATAGTAAATGTTTTAAATTTTGGAAACAGGGACCGGTGCTGTGGCATAGCAGGTAAAGCTACAGCCTGCAGTGCTGGCATCCTGTATTGGGTACTGGTTCGAGACCCAGCTGCTCCACTTCCAATCTACCTCCCCGCTAATATGCATGGGGAAGAAGCAGAAGATGGCCCAAGTCCTTGGCCCCTGCATCCTCATGGGAGACCAGGATGAAGCTCCTGGCTTCAGCCTGGCTCACCCCTGGCCTTTTCAGCCATTTGGGGGGTGAACCAGCAGATGGAAACCCCTCTCCCTCTCCCACTCCCTTCTCCTCCCCCTCCCCCCTCCCCCTCTCTCTCCCCCCTCCACCTCTCTCCCTCTTTCCTTCTCTCCCCCCCAACTCCCCCTCTCCTTCTCCCTCTCCCCCTCTCCCTCTCTGTAATTCTGCCTTTCAAATAAAATAAATAGATCTTAAAAAAAATTGGGGTGACCATAAAATCTCTGTCACAGCTACTCAAGTCTGCCACTGTAGTGGAAAGTAGCTGTAGATAACGGGCATATGAGCATGGCAGTTTCCCAAAATGACTTTATAAAAACATCTGGCTCTAGTTTGCCACCTCTTAATCTAAAGGATAGTAGTAAGAAGAAACTAAGGAGTTAGGTTTTTTCAGCTTTCTACAAACCTCATTTGATGATGGAATTACTTTTGTTACAGGAAGCTGTGTTTTTGATCTTTTGTTCCATAAGGCTCTAGAATTTTCACCCTTACTTCTGAAATAATTAGTGTACACCTGGCAGGGTTGAGCAAGATTTCATAACCATTTCTCAAACTTTAAGAACTTTGTCCTCCCTCTTGTAACTTATTAGCTAGAGTATGAATTATGACTTTTATTGGTATCTTTCTTTTTATTATAACTGCTAGTTGAGAGCTGTTGCCTATGAAGGACATGTGGCTGATTTAATTATTTGTTGTTTGTATGGACCCATACTTGGTTTCCATGTTTTTTTCTCTTAAAAGGCACTCGGAGGCGAGTTAGACTGGGAATAGAAAACAAGGTTTGGTTTGTTCTGATTTGTTGTGTTTTTCTCAAAGGAACTCCTGGGGCTCTGGAGGGGTGAGGTACACCTTCTGAGAAGTGAGGCTGAGATCGCAGTGCTGAGCACCAGCCATTTGAGCGTATTTGATCCTCAGTTCTTTCTGTGGTTCACTCAAAATCTGATTTTGAAATGTGCTGATTTTCGGGCCTATGTCCTTAGCCGCACCAGCCCCATCTGTCGTCAGGGAGGCGCGTGACCTTGTAAGAGTCCTTGGGTCTGAGCTGGTCCCAGGGGTGACCTGTGGTGCTTGTTGCAGCTCCCTGGGGACAAGGAGTTTGTCTCGTGGCAGCAGGACTTGGAGGACTCCGTGAAGCCGGCGCAGCAGGCCCGGCCCACCGTGATCCGCTGGTCGGAGGGAGGCAAGGAGGTCTTCATCTCTGGGTCCTTCAACAATTGGAGCGCCAAGATTCCACTGATAAAGAGGTGAACGCACGGGTCTCGGCTGCGTCTTTGGGGTCCGGGGTAGAGACCTGATTTCCTTCCTTCCTAGAGAGGCGGGCCGGCCTGCTCTTCTCCAGCTCCAAGGGACTGTCTCTGAAGCATGCCCTTGGCTGGGATCATTTGCTCTGCACATGGCATTTTGCTTCAGCCTCACGGTGCGTGAGAGAGACTTTCCCACTTAGAACATCGCCATCTCAGAGGGAGTAGACCAGCTGTGTGGGTACCTTCTTTAGGGCCGAGTTACACAAGCCCTTTCTGTGCTTGTGGGAAGCCTTCTGTAACCGGCTCTGTCCTGTTGCCCTGTCTATTGCACTAAAGGAAAACATACTGTAAAGTTCTAGATAGTATAATCATGTGTTAGTTGCAAAGCAATAATGAACTGTTTAACTGTCAAAATCGCCCTTAATATAATAGTCATTTTCTGGAAAAGGCTGACCAAAACATGGAAAGCACACCCTGAGACCCTTCTGTATCCTGAACCAGCCGTTACCTTCTTCACACGTGAGGACTCCATTATGCTGACACGAAGTAGTTGTACTGGGATGAATCACGTTGGGAGATCAGTGTCTTTAGTATTCTTTTGCAGATATTGGTTAAGAACTTAAGTTATTGGCAAGGGTTGGCAAATACATGGCCAAGGTGACATAGAAACAGAGAATGAGTTTATAAATTATTTTTTATGCCAGACAATACAGTGGCTTAGAAATAAGGGAGGCTGTGGCCCTGATACTGTGATTGCCACTTGCTTTTACATTCTGTCTTCCAAAAGGAATTGGCCTGACGTTCTGTTTCCTTCGGCAGCCATAATGACTTTGTTGCCATCCTGGACCTCCCCGAGGGAGAGCACCAATACAAGTTCTTTGTGGATGGACAGTGGGTTCATGACCCATCCGAGGTAAGGGTCATTTTAGCATTCTCATTTTAGCTGTCATCACTGTCAGGATGGACAGGCCACAGCTCCCCTGCATGGCAGGATCTCTCTCCATAAAGATGGGGGTCCGAGTATATTCACTGGCAACTTTTTCAGAAAAAGAGAAAGGAAAGATTGGGTGGAAGAGAGAGATTTGAAAAGGGGACGAGTGATTTGTTCTATTCACTGTTTCAGCCCGTGGTTACCAGTCAGCTCGGCACGATTAACAATTTGATCCATGTCAAGAAGTCGGATTTTGAAGTGTTTGATGCCTTAAAGCTAGATTCCATGGAAAGCTCCGAGACGTCTTGTCGAGGTAATTTTGTAGTTTAAGCTCTTTCTGGCTGTATCATCCTGTAATTAATGTCTTTCCCATAGCAGTTTTGTATTTTGTTCTGTTTTTCCACTTCTTCTCAGGAATCTTCTGAACCATGTGTGTGTGTTTGTATCCTGTATCTATAGATATACATAGCCCCCCAACAGAGTGTTTTGCTAACTATATGTGCAGTTACGGTTTTGTTGCTCTACGGTAAAGCCTATGACTGTCCAAACAACTGTGCACTGCATTCCCAGGGAGCACACTTCCCTTTCGTGAGTTCAAAGCCTGCCTCTGGCACTGACTAGTTTTGCTGTCACAGACTAGTCCCTCGACCTTTTTGGTTCTCAGTTCCTTAACAGTAAGAGTCAGGTGCGTAGACTGTCATTGATTCTCAGCAATCACCACACCTTAAGTGTGTGAGAACATATTAGGGTCTCAGATCATAAGGTGGCGTATGCAATATCTAAAGGAATAGTCAATAGTATAATCATTATCTGTAGAAGAGGATTTGGAACTATTGTTGTTATAATATAAGCTCAAAAAGTTGGGGCAATGATCTAAAAGGGTTTAAAAATATTGAGTTAGATTATGAGGCTACTTGTGACTACATTTTACCTTATATGATCTTGGCAAAGCAACCAATGAAAAACAGACATAATTACAGAGAGAGAGGACTACTATACTATCGCTGTTTCTCTCTTCCCTCTTTTACCCAATATCTGGTCCACTGAGGTAAGACTTAGAATGTATTTTTTTAGGAATCTGCAGGTAAAGATTTCATCTGCACTCATTTACCATCTAGTTTGTGTTGTGACTTTGGGTAAATCACTTAACCAATTTGTATTTTATTTTTCTGATGAAAAAGAAATAAAAACTGTTCTAGGTTCTGCCCAAGGATGTTTTGTGGATCATGTGACAAAATAACTGAAAGTATTTTAGAAAATTTCAAATTCTATATGTTTTTAAGATATTGTTTAATATCACAATGTTGTTACCACTTTTTTTTGCCTTAGCTTCATATATATTTAACTTCTATCTGAGTGCTTGTAATCAACTTGTCATTAAAATATTTTTCACTGGGGACTATGAGATCGTAAATTTTTCAAATAAGAAATATAGATATTTTCATTTTTGTATATTTCCTTCAACTCTTGTGTGCTTTTCTTTTCCATTTGAGATATGCTAGAGTATGTCCCAAAGTTCGTGATAAAAATTAAATGAAGAGATGTTTATTTTGGTGTAAAAAAATTGAAATCCATATGTAGTTTTTCCATAATATAATTTTCCATGAACTCTTAAAAATTCCATTTACTTGTTTTATTTATTTGTGGGGCAGAGACAGGCAGACAAGAGCTTTCCCATTTAGTTCACTCCAACTGCCTGCAACAGCCAGGACTGGTCAGGCCAAAGCCAGGAGCCATGAACTCACTCCGGGTGTCCTGCCTTAGTGACAGGGACCCAACTACTTCAGCCTCCGCCGTTGTCTTCCAGGGTGTGCACAGCAGGAAGCTGGCGTCAGGGGCTGGAACGGGACTCAACGCCAGGCCCTCTGAGATGCAGTGAGGCATCCCAAGCCGTGTCCTAACTGCCGTGCCTCACTACTGCCCCATCGTGACCTTCTTGAAGACTACTCAGATGCATGGTCTTTAAATTTTTTGGCACTAAAATAAACTTGTAATTCCACAAACTTTTTGAAGTACTCCCTTTTGAAATGTACAGTTCAGTAATATTTTTATATTTTTGTACAGTTTTGCTACCATCACTACTGTCTAATTCCAGAGCATTTTTATCACTCCAGAAACAAAACCTCGTACCCATTAGCAGTCATTTCCTGTTCCCACCTCCCCTCCACTACTAGTAACCACAAATATACTTTCTGTCTTTATGCATTTGTCTGTTTTGGATATTTCATACAAATAGATTCATATAATATGCAGTCTTTTTTTTTTTTTTCAAAAAAAGAAAGCTTTATTTATTTGAAACAGTGATAGAGAGATCTTCCATCTGCTGCTTTACTTCCCAAATGGCCACAACAGTTGGAGTTGGGCCTGGTGGAAGCCAGGAGCCTAGAACTCCATCTGAGTCTCCCATGTGGGTGGCAGAGGCCCAAGCACTTAGCCTATCTTCCATGCCTTCCCGGGCACATTAGCAGAGAGCTGGATCAGAAGTGGAACAACTGGGACTCGAACTAATGCTCTGATATTGTTGCAACCAACTTAGCTCACTGTGCCAAAATGCTGGTCCCAGTAAGTGGTCTTCCCTGTCTGACACTTTTCACTTAGCATGAGATTTTCAGAGTTAACCATGTTGAAACATGTGTCCATACTTTACTGCTATTGAAGTTGAATCAAATTCCATTCCATGGTCATAACATTTTGGTGTCTATTCATTAGTTGATAGCCATTTGGATTATTTTTTTGCTTTTTAGCTTTTATAGATGATGCTGTTATGAACATTCATGTACAGATTTTTTGTGTAAACATGTTTTCATTTTTCTGTGCAGAACTGGGTCATGTAGTAACTTTATATTCAGCTTTCTGAGCAGCTGGCAGTGGGAATAGTGTGTGAAGCTTCCAGTTTCTCCACATCTCTGCCAACACTTGTGATTTTCTTTTATCATAACCATCCTTGTGAATATTCAAAGTATCGTGTGTTTTTGATTTGCATTTCCTAATGACTGCTTCATATGTTTGATCTTTATTACTGAGATCATTGTAGCATCAGGTAGTCTTTAAAGAGTTTTTAACCTTGTTTTCGTTTTCTTGGGTGGGCAAGAGAAGAAGTCTGATCATTTCATATTGCTTGGAAATTTACAAAACTTCTTCACATCCATTATCTCATTTGATTTCAGGAAAAGCATTGTGAAATAAGGCAAAGATTTTAAAAAATTGTGATGGCTGTGGAAACCGGCCATAGTGAAGGGGCTTGTCGAAGGTCACACAGCTGATAAGTGGAGCAGCTCTTCCCAAACGAGCCTAGCTCATTGACTCGTCGTCTTCTGCTCCTTGTGCCCTGTCGTCGCGTACAGGAACCTCATGTTCTCCTCATGTTCTATGTCCAGGATGACTCAGGCTTTCCCTTTGGCTGCCTTACAGGTGCAGACTCCACAGGTCACAAACTCATGATCCGTGACTGTTACTGAATGTTTAATATTAGCTACCATGCATTGATAGCTTTTTGTTCCCATGCATTGTTACAAATCCTCTGTCCTTCTCTCATATTTATAAATATGTTTCAGACCTTTCCAGCTCACCCCCAGGGCCTTATGGTCAAGAAATGTATGTGTTTCGATCTGAAGAGAGATTCAAATCCCCACCCATACTTCCTCCTCACCTTCTCCAAGTTATTCTTAACAAGGACACTAATATTTCTGTGAGTATCCAGAGAGCATTGCTGGAGCATGTGGGGGTCTCTAGGACCATTTGGGTCAAAAGTTATTAACCCTAGAAGTTAGAATTATTACAAAGGGATATTGAGATTATAAATCATGTGTATCTCAATAGTGTTGTAGGCTGAATTCTGACTCTTTCATGTCCTGGTATAAAAGTGAATCATTGTTTTCTGGTGCTAGTAAAATCAAGACCAGAGTTATGTGTTGCTAGAATTTCAGGACTTCTGTTCCAACACAAGATAAAAAGTACTCATCAATTTTTTGCATATATGTTACATCATTATTCAGTGTACCTGGTTTCCACTAAGATTATTTTTGCATGTCAACATAAATTTGCCGTATGTGTTGTGAACAAGATTTTTGTTTAGGTCTATTAAGGAAGATTAGTAAATGTTGAGGTCTAAGATTTCTACCTGGGACTGGGAATTTTCTTTAATGGCAATGTATCACTGATACGTTCTGGGGTGTATGTGTTATTTAAAGGAGATAGTGTGTTCTAGCTTAGAGTTCTCAGCAGTCCCAAGGAAGAATACAGGGACAGAAGAATAAGAGGAACAGAGGACGAATGCGGTGTTTGGGTTGTCTGTGCATTTAACCCCACGTAGTGATGTTTTTTCTGTCTTAGTGTGACCCAGCTTTGCTCCCTGAGCCCAACCATGTTATGCTGAACCATCTCTATGCATTGTCCATTAAGGTAAGTAGTGGCCCTGGCTCTTTTTTTTTTTTTTTTCCCAAAGATTTTATTTGAGAGTTAGAGTTACAGAGAGAAGCTGAGACAGAGAGAGAGGTCTTCCATCTGCTGGTTCACTCCCTAAATGACCGTAATGGCTGGAGCTGGGTCAATCCAAAGCTAGGAGCCAGGAGCAGGGACCCAAGGCCTTGGGCCATCTTCTAGTACTATCCCAGGCCATAACAGAGAGCTGGATCAGAAATGGAACAGCTGGGATTAGAACTCACACCCACGTAGGATGCAGGTGCCGCAGGCGGAGGATGAACCGACTGCACCACAGCGCCGGTTCCTGGCCCTGGCTCTGATGGAGCACCTGGAAAGGAGAGGGCGAGAGCAACACATGCTTTCCAGTAGCTGCCTGCTCTGGCGCTTCGTTGACGCTGAAGCTGGTAGCAGTGATCAAACTAGAGAAGAGCTCGCTTGCTTTCTCTTGTATTTGTTTCTTGTTTTAAAATCTTAGTCTTTACATCTGTGTTCTTGCTAGCTGAACTGCCCTGTGATTGAATGAACGTTTTTCCTCCTGGTTTCTTTTGGGGGGGCTAGAACCTTTATATCAGCTACTTACTTAAGGTTGAGTTCATAGCAGTAGAATTCATGTGCTGCAAAGCAGGCTTAGCTTCCAGTTCAGAGAGTGCTTCCAGTCATCTGTCTCCAAATGCTTGCACCTCCGATACACTGGAAATGTGACCAGATCTGCCCTGTCCCCTCCACCTCCAGAGTCCCTCTTGGTTTCTCTGCTGTTTCAGAGTCTGGGTGGAAAATGGCAGTCTGTTCTGTCTTATCACTCCCTTGTGGCCTGGCTCTGTGGTCGTGAGATGTGGCCAATCATCAGAATCGCCTAAGGTAGTTTGTGAAGCTACAGGTGCAGGGGCTCCCCAGAGCTGCTGAGTAAGTGTGTGCAGGCTGGGCCCCTGTCATCTTTAAGCTGCTTATATGTCAGAGATGTGCAGCTAGATGAGGGGAGTCATCAACACACGTGACTTTAACAAATTATGTGATAATACATGTAAAATTTAAAGATATATTATGGAATTCAATTTTTATAATAAGCTTGTGGGGTAAATAGTATTTTTAACCCCTGTTTATAGACACAGAAACTAAAGCTCTGAAAGTCACATTACCAGGAAGTACCAGAGACCAGACTGAGCTCATGTTCTTTCCTGTAGATCACTGTTCCTGATCTTCTCACGTAGGTCTTTCTCACACCCGTTCCTCATGTCTGCAAAACCTTTCCTGGAGTTGGTTTTTTACCTGCCTTGCTTCTGCCAGGTTTAGGCTGTGTCATACTCTGGTCCCAGAATGTTAACCTATGAAACATTCTGTAGATAGTACAGTAGAGGGGAAGGTAGAAGGATACGCTGGATTCGCAATCGTATCTGCATGGATTCTTGGGGACCTGGCTGAATTTTACCTGCTGCAACCACTCCTTGGCTGTCAGTTGGTGTCCACAGGTCTGTCGTCTCCTCCGAGGGCGTGCTCGGTATGGGAGGTCTGTCCCACAGCCTGGGCGGTGGGCCCTCCTGCTTGCTCCTGACTGGTTCTCATGCAGGTGTAGTGCGTGGTTCAGCCCGGCCCTGACTGACCAGAGTCTGCTCAGCTTGTTGGCTGCTTGGACTGAGGAGGGTTTGGGCATCCACTGTCTTTGAGGAAAGTGGCAGTTCCTGAGCTCCTTCTAGATCAAGGAGCACTTTTTGAGTTCATGTTCATCCTTGATAGAAATGTAAATGAGACCTGCTCTGGGGAGCGAGGGTGGCTTTCGGAAGGATCATTCCCCTTTCTTCTCATTGAATCGGGACCTCCTCCTGGAAATGGATGCGAAAGGCTGTTCCTTTCTTCTTTGGTAGTTTTATGGCCAATATTCAAATTTGTAGCAAGGAAGGGAGTGAAATCGAGTGATATTTCTTCAGCACCTTAAGTGTATCAGATAATCTCATGTAATCGTGAGAGCTGCCTGAATGGTAGGTGCTGCCTACCTGGGACTTAGAGACTTAGAGACGCTAAGTAGTTTACTCAAGGCTACACTACCAATACAATGACAGTAGGAGTCAAGAATGAGGCTGAGCTCATTTGGCTCCAGGACCAACCTCTTTCTTTTATAGTAAGTTATCTCTGCCGAGAGTGAGAGACGGTGAAGGACTGATGGCTGGGAAGAGCTGCCCACAGTGCAACTCGTGAATTAGCTGCATGCGGTTCTTTCTCTTGCAGGACAGCGTCATGGTTCTTAGTGCAACGCATCGCTACAAGAAGAAGTATGTCACCACTCTGCTGTACAAGCCCATCTGAAAGCAGCCTCCTCTGCCTCCGAGGATTCGGGAAAAGTATCTTTTTTGCCTTTCTGGACTGCACCGGTCTCATGTGAGACTGGGAGGCTGATTTGCTTTGAGGCCGATGTGTGTGTTTCAGAGCCTCTGAGTAGGATGCTCTGCTTTGGCATTCGATCGCGAATGAGAGCTTTATGAGTTCATGGAATTTATTTTAAGAAAAAATATATATGTATTTGTGAGAGGAAGGTCACTGGAAGCCTGCTGGTTCCAACCACATGTATTCCCTGCCCGTGGGGACTCACCAGGACCTGCTTGGGGAAGCTGCCGAAATAACTGCACAGGAAGCTTTTTCCTACAGTGCGAGGTCGTAGGATCCTTCCGGGCGGAGATTCGGTCCCCGCTGCCCCGGCTCTCCAAGGAAGGGGCCTGTGCTCGCCTGCTGCCCTCCTCCAGCCGCCTTCTGCAGGGGCGGCTTCGCTTGCGTGGGTTCTCGGTATTCCCAGGGTACGTGGCACAGACCACAGGCCCCACCGGAACTCCTTTCCCTTCTTATCCCATTCTTGACGAGTCTCCCTCAGATACCGTAACTGACCCTTGTATCACGCAAAACTCGTCGGGTAAGTGTGTTTGAAAAGTGCGTGTCACTAGGGCTGCCTGAAGCTCTCCACGTTAGCCCAGCACAGGCCACTTTGTTTCTGCTTCTTTTACTTTCTGCTGAAGAAAAGATGGCCCAGCACTGGGAGACAGGCGGAATGCAGAAGGCCTGCTGCTGTTTTGGCCTGGGCCAGCAGCCTCAGCTGTGTTGACACCTGCCCGTAGGGTTCCCAGTCTGCCTGGCCCTGCCTCCAGCCTTCCTTCCCCAGAGCACACAGCCCTGCAGTACCGGTGGAACCAGGAGAAAGTTTCTTGTCTTTCATCCTGGAAAGTTTGTTTTATGTGCCTGCATTTTTTTTTTAATTAAAAATTCCTTGTCATTGATCTTAAGAAATAAAGAACTTAATATCACCGGTCTTAAGAAATTGGAGAACTTCAGGCTCTGGATGAAAGGTTGAGATTTTTTTTCCTCTACTCTGGAGAAGTCTGTAGTCTTGCATTCATATGGCCAAGCCCTGTGCACATCATCACACTAAATGTTGCTCTAGGTACAGATTCACTGGATGTCCCCAAGGGCTCCCTCAACTTAGAGATCTGTTAAGCCAAGAAACAAGGAAGCAGCCCTGAAGATTGCTCTTTGCCCTAAGTGTTAACATCTCTTGTAACATCTCTGCCTCTCCTTTTTAAAAAATGTTTGGCAGTGAAGGGGAGTCCTGGATCTTCATTTGTGGACTGATAAGTAGCTATTCAATCCACTCTTGGGGCTCAAAGAGAAAACGTTTTTTCCAAGTATCTGTGACTCTTCCACTTCACAGATAAATACAGGACACACATTCAGTACAGAAGGAGGCCAAACTGTTGATGACTAAGAGACTCCTTGCCTGCTCACATGGGCCCAGCCATGCTGAGAGGGCACATCCCTGTCAGTTTAGCTACCTCCCTTTTCCACGTGCAGTGCTGGCAACGTGATATGGAGACCTCTTGGATCCCAGGTGTGAGGCAGCTAGGTATGGGGTGGTGGTTTTGCTGAGAGTGCAGGTTCATGGGTGCCTTGGCGGTTAACTGCAGAGAGTAAGCGCTGCTTTAGCCATCCCAGGCCCTCACTGGCAAAAGGCCTTTGTGGAGAACCGAAACTACTTAGAGTAATATGCCACTTTAAAACCCAGGCCAACCCATTACAAGCAACTCTCAGGTTCTGTGTAGTCATCAGTTATACTACACATTTGCTGTTCTTCAATACTCATTACATAAGTGGGCCACTTAGGGAGATTCGGAATCTTGCTTGTGACATGGAAGACTGTGTGGTTTTCATTTTTCTTGTCAATGGTATTGAAATGTAACCCTGTGTGTTCATACTCCATACAGGTTTATCAGTATAATGGGGCAGGGAAAGAAGTTTCTTCAATTTCTCTCGGGCCAGAGGTTTCTGTGGTTTGAGTCTGGGTTGACTTTCAAATCTTTCTGATCTGGAACTGTGCACAATGAATGTCAGTTTCCCAAGTTCTGAGGTAATGTCTCAGCCACATGTGGAATGGGAGCCTACCAGCTGGTAGGGAAGGATGGGTAAGAGGAGCTAGGCCATGGCCCATTCAACACTGTCCTCTTTCTATGCTAATACACCCCTTGGTCCTGAGAACCCCCATCTTGGTCTGTCTCTATGGAACTGTTCTATACAGCTCACTCATCCTTTTGTACTGGTTAGCTAAAGGGATGCTTTATTTTTTACAGAAGACAGAGTGATAGATTTAGAAAATCAGTAAAGGCAAAAAAAATTTTTTTAGCCTTTTTTAAAAATTGCTCCATGGATTCGGAGTTGTGGGGAAAAGATAGGAGACTGAGCGGAGGGATGATATTAGGAAAATAAAGACTTAGTAGGTAACGTAACTCAGAACGGAAAATACCCTCTGACAAACAGAGGTGTAATGGCAGTGTCCTCGGGTCTCGTGTACAGAACTTAGCAGTGTGCAACACATCTGCCCTTTGCCTCCCACTCCTATTGGCTGCCTCTTCCTCCGCTCCCTGCTTTAACTTCATTTGTCAGGCAGACTTTGCCAGGGTCTCAAGTTAAATATTACCTAAAACACAGGTGAGTCATCTCCACACCGTGGTTATTCGATTGCTTTAAGATCAGAGTTGAAAGGGATTTAGCCACTGTAGATGGCGAAAGTTGTGAATAGTGTTGGCTTTTTCCACGTATGTTTGAACATATGATAGGGAAATGGTTAAAGGAGAATCCAAGAGGAATTCCCTAGAGGATCCTATCCACCAGGCTGCTTATTTTCCCCCACTTAATTCTAGTCTTTTGCAGATCTAACAGATCTGAGATTAAACCTTTGAAGTGTCAGTACTCCATGCATGCTGCTAAAATGAGTTTGAAAGAAGTGATGCCTCCATTATATTAATCTTGAATGTAAATGAAGGAGACATACTACTGATAGAATTCCCTGCTTTTAATTGGGGAAATAGGGCTTTTAAAATTTTGACCTCAATTGAAAATGATATGCAATAGTCTATGTTTTTATGTGTTTAAAATACATTCTATTCTCAGAGATACCTACATTCTTCACGTTCTAGTGATTTGGGGTATGGGCTTAAAAGCAGATATTCAATTTGTTCCTACATTATTCTGACCTGTCCTTAAAGCCAAGTTCTTGCTGTCTTCTACAAGGGGCTACTGACTGCTAAGACCTGGGAGGGGTAAGGGTTAGCATCTTTTCAGAACTCTATGGCTCTAGCCACTTGTCTCTCCTGAGTTCCAGTCACAATTGGAGGTCGAAGCCTGTGATTTCTTCAGTGAACTCAAAACTTTGGAGTAAGCGGTCAAATCTTTTTCAAATTATAAGAAAGAAGGAAAAAAAGAAACACCTCAAGTCACTTGTAGAATAGAATTCTTAGTGATGGAATCTCTCTAGGATTCTGGTTTGGGCTTTGTCTTCATTTGCTTTTCTCAATTGTGCTTTGAAGTGAATTATTGTCGTTAAAAATTAAACTTCAATAATGTCAACATTAGCTGGAGTTAACTTGAATTAATTGTGTGTATAACAGTACTTTTGCAGTAAGACTGGTGTGAAATACTAAACACTATGGGTTTTTTAAGTGTCCGGTTAAATGGGCAAGGGATACCTACAATAAGTATTCTGTTAGGTATTGATTGTGTAACTCTTTTTCTATATCCCTTTACAGAACACTTACCCTACCCAGCTTGTGGTTTTAGGACTGTCAGAGCTCTTTATTGTTGATAGTCCTATCTCTGCACTGGGTCCCATGTATGAGACGTGTTTGGGTTTTGGCAAAAAGGAAAATGTTGGCTAGTAGCACACAGAAGCATTTTGAATGTGTGCAGCTCTGTGTCCGTCATGCGGGGGGGGGGGGGGGGGGGACAGAACTGTAGCTTGAAGGTAATTAAATCTGCAAGAGTCTGCCTTTAAATGGTGCTTTTTGTAACCTTTAACCGAGGTACAGAGCTGCTTCTCAATATTTCACAAAGGAGTGGCACAAAATATGGATTTCAAAGTTTTTCTCTACATGTAATTTGTCACTGGACTCAAACATGCCTGAAAATTGTGTGATGTGACACATACAGAAATGTGAGGTTTTTTCCCATAAAACTGTTTAATAAAGTGTTATACAGCAATAACATTTTGAGTTGTTTATGGTCATTGATTATATTATCCAGATCCGCTTGCCTTGGCAGACCTAAAACCTAAAAAACAAATCGCCAGACAGGCACATCTGAGTGGAGGAAAAAGTCACAGGCGGAGGGCACACAAGTGCTGGGCTTCCCTCACTGTTCCTCCGCCTTCTGTTCCAGGCTCTGCCACACTAACTCCAGGAGTGCAGCTCCACAGTGATTGGAATTGGAGCCTTCCCCGTGGACTGGCTGTGTAGTTAGCTGTCACCTGTGCCGCATTAGCTGCGCTCTTAGGTGAAAGACTGTCCCCAGGTACTGCACATCCACCTACCCCAGCAAGTGGAAATCTCTGCCGTCGTGTCCAGGCATCTGGGTTTCTAAGCCCCCATGATGATTCTAATCCACCTGTAGTACTTTGAACCCCCATACGGACCTTCTCCACTTCTCTCTATTTTCTATTTATTTATTTTTAAAATTCTATTTTTCTACTTCTCTTTTTCTGTCAGATTATATGAGTTGTCCAAAAGTTCATGGAAAAGACATGCTATCTTTTAATTCCGTTTTCTGTGAACTTTTTGAGGTACCTTAATGTACTTCATTGCATGTTAAAACAGATTATATACAAATCGCTCCTCAGATGGGCTTGTTAAGGGTCACAGTGTTACATGGTAATTGTCTTCATTTCTTTATTTCACATGGTTTTCATGTAGCTGGTCTTTGGACTTTTCCTAAAACAATCAAGCTCTCCCATATTAGGTGCTGCAAAGAGTCAACTGAGTTGAACTCGTTTAAAAATTTTTTTATTTGTATAAGGTGAACAAATTTCATATGTACAAATTAGGGAGCATAGTGATACTTCCTCCCATGCCCTCCTTCCTACACCCACTCCCACCCTTCGACCTCCTTTCTTATTCTTGCTTTTAATTTTTACAATGACATACTCTCAGTTTATTTTATAATCATGAACATAAGCCTCCACACAATAAAGAATTCAACAAATAGTAAGCAGAAAAAACAAAAACCAAAAACAAGTCAACAGTAGATACAAGGGCTGTAAACAATTCTTTCTTTCCTCCTCCTGATTTTAGGTTTGGTTTTGTTCTTATTTTTCTAGGTCCTTGACATACATTGTTAGATCATTCATTTGATGGGAGTGGAGGCTTAACCTACTCTGCCACAGTGCCGGCCCCTGCATTATATTTTTTATTTGACATACTGTATTCTTCATTTCTAATATATCAGTTTGATTCTCTTCCATATCTCTGTCTCACAGGAAAGTTTTTCATCCATGTCATGTGTGGATTTCTTTAGCTCATAAATTTACTTCTCATTGCTTTTGAGTAATCCTATGATCATTCTTTTGAATTCCTTTTCAGGCATTTCATCAGTGTCTTTATGTTCACATTCTAATATTGAAGTGTTGTTGTGTTCCTGTGGGGGAATCATAGTGTCTTCCTTGTTCCTATTTCACGTTTCTATGTTTATCTTTTTTTTTTTTTTTTTTTTTTTTTTTACAGGCAGAGTGGACAGTGAGAGAGAGAGACAGAGAGAAAGGTCTTCCTTTTGCCGTTGGTTCACCCTCCAATGGCCGCCGCGGTCAGCGCGCTGCAGCCGGCGCACCGCGCTCGTCCGATGGCAGGAGCCAGGAGCTAGGTGCTTTTCCTGGTCTCCCATGGGGTGCAGGGCCCAAGCACCTGGGCCATCCTCCACTGCACTCCTGGGCCACAGCAGAGGGCTGGCCTGGAAGAGGGGCAACCGGTACAGAATCCGGCGCCCCGACCGGGACTAGAACCCGGTGTGCCGGCGCCGCAAGGCGGAGGATTAGCCTGTTGAGCCACGGCGCCAGCCTCTATGTTTATCTTTAGGCATTTGTGGAACTGTTTCCTCAGACGGCCATTATCTTTGAAATATGCTTCTGTGGCTAAGTGGAGTGTCTGCTTCTTCAGTGGGTATTCAGAGGTGTGCTGGGTAGGGCCAGGGGCCTCTGGTCAGTGCTTGGCTGTGGTACAAGAGTCCAGGGCAACACCCATGTTGGACATGGTAGATCTGTTCTATTGTCAGAAGGGAAAAGGGTATGATCATGTTGCCCGGGGTGCTCACTGCCTCACCTCCTGTGTGCCAAGGTGATCAATGCCCAGGGCAGAGCCACACTGGCCACACACTTCAACCACGCATTCTCAAGAACCATACAAAGGATCTGTGGTCTTCGGTATGAGCACAGAACCGTCTATAATGACCGCTCCCCAGGCACTCAGTGACATCTGAGCTTCTAAAGCCAGACACATTGATTGCCGAGAGACCCTGCTACATCCACGCCCTGTTGTGCAGTCACAGACTTCCCACAGCCATAGCAGTGAGCAGGCGAACTACTCTCAGCCCTGAGAGCCTGCACTGTCCTTGGAGAAAGCCAAGGCATTCCCAGAGCCAGCTGCCTGTGGGTGTTCCGCCGTCACAGTTTGAGTACAGGTGCTAATTATACAGACTGGAGCTGAGTGCCTCACAGGCTTAAGTGGGCTCCCTGCTCCCTGCAGCCCTCCAGGCCAATGTCGGGGGGACCACAGATTTATCTGTCAGATAAAATCTAGGCACAGCCTCGGCAGCCTGTACTCATCTTGTAAGATGATGTTTCTTCCCCACTGTTGTCTCAGAGTCCTTGTCAGGGGGATGGGAAGCAGACAGTGTGCTCTTGCTTCATGGGTTTAGGTGGGCACTCTGCCCCCCGTTAGCGCTGCAGGCCTCACTCAAAGTCTGTGTGGTCCCCGAGGTTCTCCCTCAGTGTCACCAGTGACATTGGCTGCTGTGGTCTCCTCATTTCTCTCTCTTTTTAAAAAGGTTTGTTTATTTATTTGAAAGAGTTACACAGAGAAGGAGAAGCAGAGAAAGAGAGAGAGGTCTTCCATCCACTGGTTCACTACCCAGTTTGCCACAATGGCCAGAGCTGCACCGATCTGAAGCCAGGAGCCAGGAGTTTCCCCTGGTCTCCCACACAGGTGCAGGGGCCCAAAGGACTTGGGCCATCTTTCACTGCTTTCCCAGGCCATAGCAGAGAGCTGGATCGGAAGTGGAGCAGCCGGGACTTGAACCGACGCCCATATGGAAACCTGACACCAAAGGTGGCAGCTCTACCCGCTATACCACAGTGCCAGGCCCCTCATTTCTCTAAGAATAGGATGTCTCCTCCTGATGCTGATTCTGATACTGGTAGGAGCAGAACAGAGGAGCGCTGCCTGACTTCGCTGCGGAGTATGGTGCACTGCAGGCGTGGGAGAGAGGAAGAAGCAGGTCGCCTTCCCGCTGTGAGCCTGGCAGGTGCTCAGACCCCAGTCGGCTCCCAGGCTGAAGTAAAAGTCAGTGGGTGACTGGAGTTCCTTCTTAGCTGCAGCTGGTGGCGGCGGTTGACACAAGGCACACAGCAGTTTCTTCCTACCTTGTCGGGCATGATGGCAGCTCACAGCCGGCAGCCGGCTGCACTGTGGCTGGCTGGCTCTATGCAGCTGTTCTGGACTGTGAGTTGAACTTTCTTAAGGGAGAGAAGAGAATGGCAATGTGGGAGTGACCAGCCCATGAGAAGAGTAGAGGATTTGTTAAGGGGTATTTATTAAGGGACAGGCTGAGCATGTGAGACAGAAGGACATGTAGGGGAGACCTGCGATGGCAAAACTGGACCAAAGCAGTTAACATCAAGCCTTAGCAGCAGGTCAAGAGATGGCCTGCAGGCTGGAATTAGAGAGGGGGATATGATGACTCGGCCTCCAGAAGGAGGGCCTCCTGAATGCTGTGTGCCCTGACCACTGAAACAACAAAATGGCACCGGAATTCCGTCAGGTCCCAACCTTGGATTGGCATACACTTTCTAAAACATTCTGGCCCACTTGGCTTGAAGTCTTTAGCTTTATCCCTCCCAACCTTCTTTCTCCCTGCATGGAGAGTTACCCTTGACACAGGTGGTCCGGGTACATCATGAGTGTGCCTACCCTTCTGTTCTCTGTGTTCACTGTTCATCCAGCAACACATGCGTGTTTAGATGCCACCTTCCTGTCCCTCACCCATTCCCTTGCTCCATGCACTTACACTGGCTGAGAAAAAAGCTCCATTCTCCCCTACGACTTAACATCCTGCAGGCACTCAGTTGTGCTCAGGAGTGATCCTGAGAGTTTTCACTTTGCATTGACTTCCCAGGGAAGAGGGCAGAGTTCTTTGTCCAAGGTCAGAAAGCCGAAGGTCTACATGCTATGATAAATATATCGTACATAAATATATTAATACAATTTTCACAGACTTCTCAGCTACTGCTAAACGAATTTCACTACAGCTTCCAAAACCTTGTAGTAACAGCTTACGACGGGAACATCAGGTTAGCACATTGAGCACCTGAAACAGACAAGATCACTGTAGGCCTGTGTGCTTGGATCTTGAGCTGGAAGGCAATTCTGACTCAAAGCCAACTGATAGGACTTTGAGCTACAGCTCTAAACTCTTGTTTTCTGGTACCTTTGTTACCAGTTGGACTTGCTATGAGTCACAGTTAACAATGTGGCTGCTGAACTCACTCTCTTAGAAAATATTTCTGAGAGGGGAGGGGGGTTAAGATGCTGCCTGAGATGCCTGCACAGTGCCTGGGTTCAAGTCCTGGCTTTGTGCTGAGTCCAGTTCCTGCTAACACACACCTTGGGAGGGAGTGGATGATGACTCAAGTACCTGGGTCCCTGCCACCCACATGGAGGACCTAGACAGAGCTCCTGGCTCCTAGCTTTGGACTGGCCTAGCCCCAGTTATTCCAGGCATTTGGGTGGTGAACCAGAAAAATGTCTCTCTTTGCCTTTCAAACAAACAAACAAACAAAAATAGTTTGTTTTTTTTTTTAATTGGACAGGCAGAGTTATAGACAGTGAGAGAGAGAGAGACAGAGAGAAACGTCTTCCTTCCATTTGTTTACTCCCCAATTAGCCGCTACGATCCGAAGCCAGGAGCCAAGTGCTTCTTCCTGGTCTCCCACGCGGGTGCAGGCGCCCAAGCGCCTGGGCCATCCTCCACTGCCCTCCCAGGCCATAGCAGTGAGCTGGACTGGAAGAGGAGCAACCGGGACTAGAACCCAGTGCCCATATGGGATGCAGGCACCACAGGCAGAGGATCAACCTAGTGAGCCACAGCGCCGGCCCAAAATAAATACATTTTTAAAATATTTCTGGTGGTAAGGGACAGGCTGAGCATATTTTGAGTGTTTGGAAACATTTGTGCTGTCCTGAAGAGAGTGTTTTCTTTCCTCCCTCAGTTAGGAGAGCTGTGTTAGAGAGGTTGTCTGGCAGAGTGATGTAAAGGAATTTTGTGGTCCACTGATTTATCGGGTCAAGAGCCAGTCTGAGCTCAGAGAGGACTGAGAAACTGCTGAAACTTAGATGCAAAAGGGACCTGTAGCAGCCAGTCAGGACTAGATGAACTCAAGGTCAGGAGTGAAGGTAGAATTGTCCCAGGTGAACTGAGATCACCAGCCTTCTACCCTCTGTGGCTGTGCACTGATTCTGGGCATAGTGTCTTGAGCATGCACCTTTGCCCAGACTGTGCATCTGATGGGGTAAAATGAGACCCACAGAGCTCTGAGTGATGTGGTGATGGAGGGATGAGAGACCAGATGGCAACTGTTTTCCCCTAAAGGATGCTTACTGAAGTCTGGACCACATGGGAAGCGTAAGAGCCATCTAAAATCCCCCAAGACACAGGATAAAGTGATAAAGACTGCCTAGAGCAAGGGGACTTGAGTGAAGTGTATGTTCCCAAAACATTTGTTAAGTGTTGGAGTGATGTGGAGTAGTGTCACTAAAAGAGCCATATACTGAAGATTCTTGAAGGGTCAAATTTTTCCAAGTAACTGTACTCATTAGAACAAAACTCAAGCACACCCATAGGAAAACAGAAATAACCAATGCTTTACGAGATCAACAGTCACAATGTTTGACATCCAATCAAAAATTACCAGGAGACTTCTACTCTGACCAAGATGGAGCAGCTGTGACTAGATGTACCTTTCTACCTAAAAAAACTAACAATCCAGACAAAATATATGGAACAATGACTTTCAGATATTTTCATAATTCCTTTTATGCTACTGTAACATAAAACTTGAGAATGGGTGTGTGAACCAGCTTTTCATTGCTGTAACAAAATACTTGAGTCATCCAACACAGAAAAGCTATACTAGCTCACAGTTCTGGAAGATCAGAGGCCGAGACTGGGAAGTTCTCAATGGGTCAGCCTTTGGTGATGGCATTCTTGCAGAGTATCACATGGAAGTTCAAAATTAAGGGGCTGGCATCTTGAGAGTGGTAGCTTTAGGATCCGCAAGGAGAGAAGGCCTACACTTCCGGAAGTGGAGAGCCCCTACACGCACTTCCGGGGACGAAAAGTCCTTGTCAAGGTCCCCACGGGTGCCTAAAGATCAACCAGTGAGGATCAGACCGCCTCAACCTTTAAACCCCACGCCCTGTATCTATAAAAGGAGCCCTCCCAACCTTTGATGCATGACTTCTCCGGCCCCCACCCTGTTGCTCTGTTGAGACCAGGGAACCTCGCCCAGGAGCGGAATCCCAATAAAAACTTGTGAATTAATTGATTCATCTACCTGGGAAGATTTGTTATGCGCCAGATACCTTCCAGAGAGGGTCCTTCTGTTGCATCATTCCTTTGTAGAAGGTGGACGGGCAGGGAGGGGGAGAAGCCAGGAAGTCTAGATTTTTCTCAAATTTTTATTACATCTGGACTTTTAAGAGACATACATCAGACATCACACTGTTCGATAAAAGTTTATTCTACTTTTTGGGAAATATATGTGTCATAAACTCTCTTACTTCTAGTATCCAAGAATTTACTAGGAGTTTATCAGAAAGGCAGGCTATGAGCTATGGGATCCTGACCCTTGAGGTTTTGAATGTTTTGATTATTGTAAGACAATTTCAAGTAGATTAATTTAATTCTCAGCTGTTTTCTTCTGGAATAGGCTCATCATTTTGAAATTATCTAGTCCATTGCAAAAATATTTAGTCCTGTAAGCTTTGTGATCTATTCTGTCATTGGAAAATCTGGTAAAATATCTTCCACACACAGGTTCACTCCCCAAATGCCCACAACAGCTAGGTCTGGGCCAGGTCAAAGCCAGGAGCTTGAAACTCAATCCAGGTTTCCCACATGGGTGGCAGTGATCCAACTACCTGAGCTATTCTCTGCTGCCTCTCAGAATGTATATTAGCAGGAAGCTGGAATCAAAAGTGGAGCCAAGACTCGAAGTAGGTACCCTGATGGCGGTTTTAGGAATCCCAAACAGCTGCTTAACTGCTGTGCCCAATACCTACCCTAGTGTGGCACTTTGTTATAGCAGCACAAACAGGTCAAGGCAACTGCAGTACCCACAGTGGTGGTGGGGACTTCCCAAGTACTTGAATAAATAGTGGCCAGAATCCATCACGCTTGATGAAACTTACAAAGCCAGAGACCCAGGTGGCTCAGTGAACCCTAAGCACAAGAAATATGAAAACGAAACTAAGGCAAATCTTTTTAAATTTACTATAAAAGAAAATTGTAAAAGCAGCTTAAAGGAAGAACAACTAGTCACAAACAGAGGAGCAAAGATAAGGACGACTACAAATTTGTCAACAGGACAACTATATAATGGGACAGCACTTTTAAAGAAAACAATCTGGCAACTTAAAATTATTTTTTTAAAGATTTATTTATTTTATTTGAAAGGCAGAGTTAGAGAGAGAGGCTGAAAGAGAAAGAGAGAGAGAGAGGTCTTCCATCTGCTGGTTCACTCTCTAGAAGGCCACAACTGCAGGAGCTGTGCCAATCTGAAGCCAGGAGCCTGGAGCTTCTCCCAGGTCTCCCATGCAGGTGGGACTTGGGCCATCTTCCACTGCTTTCCCAGGCCATAGCAGAGGGCTGGATCAGAAGTGGAGCAGCAGGGACTCCAATCGGCACCCATATGGGATGCTGGCACTGGAGGCTGCAGCTTTACCCGCTACACCACAGCACCGGCCCAACTTAGAATTATTTATCTAGTTAAAAATGCTTCCAAAAAGTGATGGTAAAATAAAGGTTTTTCCCTTATAGTAGAATGCTGAAAGGATAACTTTTGTTTCTTGGAAGATGGAATAGACACACTTTCCCCTAATCCACTAAATACAACTGAAATCCTGGACATTATATATAAAATAAACAACCTATGAGAACTGTAAAAAACGCTGTGACTCTACCCAAAGCAGAGTCCGTGTAATCCCCCTCTATCTACCAATGATGTTCTTCATAGAACTAGAAAAAACAATCCTAAAGTTTGTATGGGATCACAAAACCCCCAAACAGCCAAAGCAATCTTGAGCAAAGAGAACACAGCAGGAGGTATCACACCACCTGACATCAAAGCAACCGTAACTCCACAGCAACACAAACAGCACGGCGCTGGCACGTTTAGCATGAGATTGGCATAAAGACAGGCTCAGAATAATGGCACGGAACAGCCAGCCTGGATGTCATCCTGTGTGCCTACAGCCAACTGACGTTCAACAAAGGCGCTCAGAGCATGTGCTGGAAAAAGGAGAATCTTTTCAATAAATGGTGTGGGAGAGTTACATTATCTACATGTAGAATGAAACTAGACCTCTATATCTTACCATATGCAAAAACCAAATCAGAATGAAGAGCCAAATGCAAAACCTGAAACTGTAAAACTACTAGGAAAAACACATCAGGACATTGGAACTGGCAGGGGTTTTATGGATAAGACCCCAAGAGCACTGGAAACAAAAGCATAGAATGTGGGGTTTCATCAAACTAGAATGCTTCTGCACAGCATAGGAAATGATCAAGAGTGAAGAGTCAATGTACATACAGAATGGGAGAAAATATTTGCAAGCTATATCTCACACAAGAGATGAATAATTAGAACATATAAGGAATTCAAGTGACTCAATAGCAATAATAATGATGATTTGATTATACACAGGCAATCGGGGTGGACATCTGGCCTAGCAGCTGAGACACTGGTTAAGATGCACATTCCATATTGGAGTGCTTGCGTTTGAGTCCCAGCTCCACTCCCACTTCCAGCTTCCTACTAACACAAAACCTGGGAGGCAGCAGATGACGGCTCTAGCTGGGGCCCTGACACGCATGTGGGGGAGATCTGAATTGAATTCCTGGCTCCCAGCTTCAGCTTGGCCCAGCCTCAGGTGTTACAGGCATTTGTGGAGCGAACTGGTGATGGGAGCTGGGAGCTCTCATTCTGTGTCTCTCAAATAAATAGATAAATAATTTTAAAATAACTAGATCTAAATTAACATTTTAAAAAAGCAAACATACAAAATGGTGAACAGGCACATAACAAAATCCTCAACATTCCTAATCAGGAAAATGCAAATCAAAACCACAAGGAGAGACCACCTCATTCTAGCTAGAACTGACATTATTAAGAAGACGTAAGAGTTAACAAGTGCCAGTGAGGATGTAGAGAAAAGAAAAAAAAAAAAAACACTAGCATACTTTGTCAGATATATAATTCAGTACAGCCATGTGGACAACAGTATGGAGTTTACTCAAAACACTAAAAATACAACCGAGCTGGCGCTGTGGCACATGGGTGCCAGTTTGAATCCTGCTGCTCTTCTTCCAATCCAGCTCTCTGCTGTGGCCTGGGAAAACAGTAGAAGATGGCCTAAGCCTTTGGGCCCCTGTACCCATGTGGGAGACCTGGAAGAAGCTTCTGGCTCCTGGCTTTGGATCAGCCTAGCTCCACTATTGCAGTCATTTGGGGAGTGAACTGGCGGACAGAAGACCTTTCTCTCCCTCTCAAAGAAATAAATAATATATATATATATATATATATTTTACAGGCAGAGTGGACAGTGAGAGAGAGAGACAGAGAGAAAGGTCTTCCTTTTGCCGTTGGTTCACCCTCCAATGGCCGCCGCGGACGGCACGCTGTGGCCGGCGCACTGCGGCCGGCGCACTGCGCTCCTCTGATGGCAGGAGCCAGGAGCCAGGTGCTTTTCCTGGTCTCCCCATGGGGTGCAGGGCCCAAGTACCTGGGCCATCCTCCACTGCACTCCTGGGCCACAGCAGAGGGCTGGGCTGGAAGAGGGGCAACCGGGACAGACTAGGTGCCCCGACCGGGACTAGAACCCGGTGTGCCGGCGCCGCAAGGCGGAGGATTAGCCTGTTGAGCCACGGCGCCGGCCTAAATAAAATATTTTTAAACAATAAAATAAAAATAGAAACTACCATTATGACCTAGCAATCCCATTACTGGGTATACATCCAATGGAACTGAAATTGACCTGTGAAAGAGACATTGGCACTCCCACACTTATGGCAGCACTATTCACAATAGTGAAGAAATGGAAACAACAAAGATGTCCATCAACGGAAGAATGAATAATATCAGCTCAAATAAATCTAGAAGGCAGTGCTTCTGGTGTGCATCCTGAGAACACTGTCAACTTTTTTTGTAGACTCATCAACAGGAGTGGAAATAATTTAATCATTCTTAAGCTATTTTGTGATATAGGATACAGCAAAATAGTAAATACACTGGTATTGTCAGGAATAAAAGTTACCAACTTGGCAAACAAAGAAAAACACCTGCATGGAGGCAGTTGAGGAGGAACCCTGAAGTGATAGATTGGAACTGGGGCTGTCTGTATCAGCTCATGTGAGGAGGAGCTGTTTCACACTCTGATAAAGTCATGAGGCAATGGTATCCTGCTAGCAATTGTATATTAATTACAGTCAATGCGGTGATATTGTCATTTGATACAAAGGGAAGTTTGTTTTGTTTTGTTTTTCAGTTTTTAAAGTATTCTTTATTTGAGAGGCAGAGAGAGAGCAAGAGCAAGCTGGTTCACTTTCTAAATGCCTACAGTGATGTCCCAGCCGGGAGGCAGGAACTCAGTCCTTGTCTCCCACGTGGGTGGCAGGAACCCAACTTCTTGAGACATCATTGCTGCCTCCCAGGGTCTGCATTAGGAACCTGGAATCGGCAGCCAAGCCAGGAATTGAACCCAGGTACTATGATGTGGGACATGGACATCCTAAATTCTCATGTATTAACTACAAGGCCAACTGTGCCCTTCTTGTTTTCAGTTTTAAGGTTAGCCTTTTCATTTTTCTTTGGAATACGTAAAACATTGGTATAACTTTAACAATAAAACTATGTTAAGATCTACTTCAAAAAGTCTTCCCAACCTTTATGTCTTAGAATTAATTTCTAAGCTCCCATAGATAAAAAAAATTTTTTTCATTATTTTCTGGTCTATCCTGCCTGCAAAACATATTAATCTTCCTTTTCCTTAACACACTTTTTTTTATTTGCTTTTTTTCACTTCAAAAAGCAGATCCAAGGAGCCAGCCTGTGGCTACTGGATCAAATTGCTGCCGGTGATGCCAGTATCCTATATGAATGCTGACCCGAGTCCTGGCTGCTCCACTTCTGATCCAGCTCCCTGCTAATACACCTGGGAAAGCAGTGAAGGATGGCCCAAATGCTTGGATCTCTGCCACCCATGTGGGAGACCTGGATAGAATTCCAGGCTCCTAGCTTCTGTCAGTGTTGCACCCATTTGGGGAATGATCCTGTGGAAGTCTCCCTCTTTATAATTCTGTCTTTCAAATAAATAAATAAATCTTTTAAAGAAAAACAGATTTCCCGTTTCCTGAAAAAACTGTTCCTCCCATTTATAGTTGCAAAATACTCCATAGTGTGTGTGTGTGACCAGCTCATTCTTAAAAGTGGGACATGGGGTCCAATTATTGCATTAGCTCATGTGACCAAACCCTCGCACATACAGAGCAGCCTTATGTATATCATGAATGCAGTTAGGGAGAGGAAGGTGGTTTTCAGAGCCATAGAGGAGAAGAGGAGGAAGGGGATACATTTCAGAGCACCCCATCTGCAGGAGGAAGCTGCTCAGCCCAGCGGCCCAGCGGCCCAGTGGCCCAGCGGCTTCCTCCTACTGCCAGCTCTGCTCTCTGGGATCCTCTTGAGCTCCTGCTACCTTTCAGAGTTCTCTCTGGGGAGACAGAACTCTTCCTTCTTCATCCTCCCTGGCTGGATTCCCTCCACATGGGCATCTGAATCACTGCTCTTTTGTTTGGAGGTCGAACACAATGGAAGGATACACAGGGACATAATTACTTTCAAGGTTTGTTTTTTTTTTTTTAAGATTTATTTAATTTATTTGAAAGAGTTACACAGAGAGAGGAGAGGCAGAGAGGTCTTCCATCCGCTGGTTCACTCCCCAATTGGCCAGGAGCTTCTTTCAGGTCTCCCACACAGGTGCAGGGGCCCAAGGACTTGGGCCATCTTCTACTGCTTTTCCAGGCCATAGCAGAGAGCTGGGTGGGAAGTGGAGCAGCCGGGACTCGAACTGGCAGGCATATGGGATGCCAGCACTGCAGGCGGCGGCTTTACCCACTACGCCACAGCACCAGCCCCCATAATTACTTCTCATCTTCCATACCAACGTCCCCAAGTTCAGCATTTCCAGAACACAACTCTGGCTCACTGGCGACTGTCCAGGGGCTCTAACAAAATCCACAGTCTCCACTCTCCACGCCTACATCTGGAGTCCAAGGCCGCATTTTCCACTCAAGAGTTAGGACACGTGTCCAGCTCGCCTGACACAGACGTGCACAGGTGGGAACAGGAGTGCTTGGGCCACTCTAAGTTTAAGGGCCAGAGAGTTGTGACTCAGTCTTTCTTCCCCAGATCTGTATTTGAGAGACTATCTACATTCTGACACTGTTGCTTTCTCAACCCTCGCTTGTTAGCCAGAAGGAAGCACACTCGTCCTCCCTGCCCTCTGTCAGTCCCAGCTCAAGGCCTGGGGTGCGGCCCAGCGCGTCCTCTCCCTCTGAGCAGCTCCCGCCTGTGGCAGTGCCCGGCGTAGCCACGAGGGGGCGGTACCGGGAAGACGCGCTTCGAGAAGGGAGACCCGCGCCAGGGGGCGGACGAAGCGCGGGCTGGGGACGCTGAGCCCCCGGGCGGGGGCCGCCCCGCTGTGTCTCTCCGTCGAGACCCCGCAGCCAGGGGTCGGGACCCGAGCATCAGTTAGGCGCTTCTCGCGTTTTCCTTTCGTAGCAGCGAGCTCCACGGTGCTGAGAACGGAGAAGGAGGGGGCGGGAGAACTCCAGTCAAGTCCAAACCCAGTTCCGAAGGGGGCAGTGGCAAGGGAAAGGAGCGGAGCGGCCGGCGGGCTGGGGCGGGAGAAGGGAGCGGGGCAGGAAACGAGCAACTGCGGCCGAGCGGGGGGATTGGGGCCCGGCCTCCAAAAGTGCCTTCCTGGTCCCCAAATGGGCTTGATCTCACCGTGGGAGACTCAGACCCGGAGACGGGCCCAGAGAGCCGGAGCCGGGGCCGCCTCCGGCCGAGGCGGAGTCCTGGAGACCAGGAGAGCCCCGAAAATCGGTCCTGGGAGACGCCGAGGGGGAGGCCGGCACTTGGGCATCTAGCGAGCCGAGCGCGGCGATCCCCGCGGTTCCATGGTGTAATGGTGAGCACTCTGGACTCTGAATCCAGCGATCCGAGTTCAAGTCTCGGTGGGACCTTTCCGTTTTGTTTTACTTCTGCGGTGGCGATTCGGTGCCCGCCCCTGCGTTCCCTGCACCCCTCGGTTTAGGGGACAGGAACGCTGTGGGCCCGGGGAAGGCGGTCCCCGCGTCCCTCTTGTTCCCCGCGGCTCTCGAGCCCTCGCAGCTCCGTCCTCTGCTCGCTCTGCCGCCCCCTCGGTGGTCGGAGTTCCAGAATTCGGTCCTCAGTGCGACTCGGTCCTCAGTGCGACACGCTCCTCAGGGAAATCGCCCACCCGTGGGATCGGGTGGGCAAGCTGGGGGCGTCTCCGTCCGCGGCGAGCCCACTTGGTCAGTTGCAACTGTGCCCGTCTTGGGCGTCCGAGACCCCGCAAGTGACCCCTGCCTGTCCTCAGGGCGATCCCCGGGGCGAAACGTGTCCCTCGCCTACGTCGCTGCCGGATCGCAGCCGTGAGGGTCACCCCGACCCTCCCGCAGTAGGAACGGTGGTCCTGGTTCTGCACGGGCCGAAAGTCCCGAACGCATGGAATGCGCTTCCTCGCGCGGCTGGGAGACTTTATTTCCAGGCCGCGGGTTCAAGTCTGTCGGGAGCATTCCGTTCTGTTTCCTGGATTCTTCCCGCTCCTTCGGTACCGAGTGCCCCTGGAGGCCAGTAGGGGGCGCGATGGCCCCAAACTTTGTGCTTCAGTCTGGGGGAATCCACTTAAACTCTAAACCGGCCAAAAAGCTCTGGAGCAGGGATTTCTCCGCGTCTCCATCTCGCGGTGCGGGACGAGCTGAGCGGCTCCTAGGGGGTCCCCGCGTCGTGGGCCACTCGTCGTCCGGCCAGGACTCCGCTCCAAGAAGAGAAAGAAAACAATCTTCAATGAGGAGAACCCATCTTGGCTGGCTGGGGGCTGGGCAGGTGGGGGATGGGGCCGCGGGGGAGGGGAGGAAGAGGAGAGAGAGAGGGAGGCTGATGCTCAGTGCACTCGTCACGAGGCCCAAACCAAATCTGTAGGGCAGGCATTTGGCCTAGAGGGCAAAGTGCTTGCACCCCATCAGAGTGCTTGGCTTTGAGTCGGGTTCTGCTCCCTATTCCGGCTTCCTGCTGATGCGCGCACACACACACACACACACACACACACACCCCTGGGAGGCAGCAGGCGATGGCTCCAGTAGTCGGGTCCCTGCCACCCACATACAAGACTCAGACTGAATTTCCAGCTCCTGGCTTTGACCTTGGCCAGACCATATCTTCTGTGGGCCTTTGGGGGTGTGAACCAGTGGATAGAAGTACAAGCTCAGTCTCCCGTTTCTCAAATGAATAAATATATAATTAAATTAAAAAACACAAGTAGTCATCGTATCACAAGCTCAGTCTCTGTAGGCAGGTCCTGGAGACCCCCACTGCCAGTGCAGGCCCTGGGAGGCAGCAGAGAGGGGGCATCTAACTGGGTTCCTGCCATCCACATGGGAGACCTGGGTTGCATTCCTGGCTCCCAGCTTTGGACTTGGCTACTGCAGGCATTTGGAGACTGAACCAGCAGATGAGAACCCCCTGTCTCTCTGCCTCTCAAATAAACAAATTTTAAAAAGTCATTTTCACCCAAGGCTCTATAATCTCTTATCTTCAATTCAAGAGCCAACAAAATTTACAACTTGAAAGCATTTTCATGTACTTATTTGGTGACAAACCTCAGTTGCAGTGAGAAGATGATGTTCATGGTTTTTATATCTATGCAGTAAGAATAGTCCCAAAGCTCACTGTAGAAATGATCCTGTTTGGCTAAGGGTGTGGCTCAGAAGCAACTGGGGGTGGGGGTGGGGGTGCAGTGGGATAACTGGTAAAGGTACTGCTACTGGTAAAGTGTCTTGATCTGGGAACCAGGGGGAGCAGAGTAAGAGGGAGACAGCAGGGATGTATAGAAAGAACAAAATGTGTGGCCGGTCCTGGCCAGACAGGGACTAAGTGAGTTTTCAACTTCTCCCTGTTTTTATCCCCCCACTTACCCCATATAGTTCTACATAGGAGTGTAAAGAGACCTAAGAAATGCACTCCAAGGCCATAGTCCCACATCTGAAAAACCTTAAGGCCGAATACATCTCAAAAGACAGAATTGTTTTGTTTTTTTTCAAGGCAACAAGATGCATGATCCAAATAAGATATACATTACTTGAACCCAATTGCTTTTTTTTATTTTAAGGTTTATTTATTTGAAAGGCAGAGCTACAGAGAGGCAGAGACAGAGAGAGAGAGAGCGAGCAAGCTTCCATCCATTGGTTCACTCCCCCAAATGGCTGCAACGGCCAGAGCTGTGCTGATCTGAAGCCAGGAGACAGGAGCTTCTTCCAGGTCTCCCACACGGGTGCAGGGACCTAAGGACCTAAGCCATCTTTCACTGCTTTCCCAGACCATAGCAGAGAGCTAGATTGGAAGTGGAGCAGCCAGGACTCAAACAGACACCCATATGGTATGCTGGGTGCTGCAGGCCAGGGCTTTAACTCCCTGCACCACAGCGCTACCCCTATTTCAAGTTTTTAAAGAAATCTCCACACTATTTTCCACAGTGGTTGCATTAATCTACATTCCCACCAACAGTGTATAAGTGTTCCCTTTTCTCCCCATCCTTGCCAGCATTTGTTACTCTCTGTGTTTTAGATTTTAGCCATTCTGACAGGGGTGAGGTGATATCTCACTGTGGTTTTGATTTGCATTTCCCGGATGGCTAGTGATGTTGAGCATTTTTCTATATATTTGTTGGCCACTTGTATTTCTTCTTTGGAGAACTGTCTTTCGAAGTTCTTTGCCCATTTCTTACCTGGGATTGGTTGTTTTTTGTTGTTGAGTGTTTTAAGTTTCTGATATATTTGGGATATTAATCCCTTGTCAGATATGTGGTTTGCAAACATTTTTTCCCATTCTGTTGGATGTCTCTTCACTTTATTGTTTCTTCACTCTGTTGTTCACTCTATTCTGGAATACTTTGAAGAGTATTGGAGTTACTTCCTCTTCGAGTGCTTCATAGAAAGCCATCAGGTCCCGGACTTATACTTGCTGAAAGACTTCAGATTACTGCAGCGATGTCATTGCTTGATATGGGTTTGCTTTGGTTGTCTGTATCTTCTTGATTTAATTGTGGTAGGTTAGATGAACCCAGGAATTTATCTATGTATTTGAGGTTTTCCAGTTTCCTTTCTCTTTTAATGTAAGCACTTAATTCTATAAACTTCCCTCTTAATACTGCTTTCGCTGTATCCCACAGGTTTGTGTTTTCATTTATTTCAAAAGAGGTTTTGATTTCCTTTTTAGTTTCATCAATGATCCATTGATCAGTCAGTATCATGTTTAATTTCCAAGTACTTATAAGTATTCTATTGTTCTTATTGATTTCTATTTTTATTCCTTTATGGTCTGAGAAGATACATGGTATGATTTCAGTTTTTTAAAATTTGCTGAGATTTGATTTGTGGCCTAATATGCGGCCTATCCTAGAAAATGTCCCATGTGCTGATGAAAAGAATGTGTATTCTGTAGCTGTTGGGTGAAATGTCCTGTACATGTCTGTTAGATCCATTTGCTTCATAGTGTGTTTCAACCCTGATTCTTATACTTCATTTGTATGTCCCAAAAGACCCGAACTCTCAGTGCTTGGAGCTCACATTTCATGAAAGAAAACTTGCAGATGCTTCTGGACATTGGCCCAAATACTCTGCGAGGGTGCATCTCTGTCCTGGGAGTTAATGCTGCACTGAGCGTTCCTCCCTTATTCATACTCAGAGAGTCACAGAAATTTAAATATGGCCAAGGAAATTATCTGCTGTCCCTCTTATTTAGGCCTCTTTCCTGTTATGGATAGCATGATTAGCCAATTATCTCAAGGATGGCGGTGGAAATGAAATGCCACCACGTATTGTGCTTCTCCTAATGTCTGGATTTGCTCAAGGAGTGCTTACTGTAATTGGGCTCACATTTATTAGTGCTGCCCAAAGCTCACCCCTGTGTGATGTCACACATGAGGGGGCCCTGACCTGATTTATGAGCAAAGAGAAGCAGTTCCACTCCCCCTTGTCAAGCAAGAGCCCTGGGGGTAGCAGCCTCATAGCGTGTGCAGAGAGAACACCCAAGGTTCATCTTTTCCCATTCAGCCAGTTACTCTGACTTCTCTTCCAGATGAACCGTTTGGGTCGTTGGGCTTTTCCTCACGTAATCATCTTACAGAGTGAGAAATTCTGGTATCCCTTGAGTATCTGACTTCTAAATCCAAATTAGCCATGACAGGTATCCCCAGCCCCTATGGTCAGCAAGTGCCTTTTCATGCTGGGACCGTTCTCCCTCCTGCTTCTCATGTCTCCCCGAGCTCCCAGGGTCACAGTGACTCACAGAGACAGAACCCACACTAACGTGTGACTGTGGTGAGCCATGGCTCTTGCTTGAAGAGCTCAGTACAGGCTCTAAACCTGTCAGTCCTCACGGGACCACCAGGTAGGTGCTGGGGGTCCTGAGGCTCAGGGAGGTCACGGAACTTGCTGGGACCTTCTGATGAACACCTAAGCCATGTTTCACCAGCCACTGCTGTCCTTTTACGATGTTTTCCCCATTGCCCCAGGAGCAGCTACCATAAAAATCTGTTGATCACCCTAAGTGACTGATGATTCGTGAGAAATAAACCATACCTTGAGGAAAGCTGGGGGGTCCAGCAGGCCCGCAGAAGTGCTGGTGGACAAAGACCTGGGAGCGGGACGGCAGCTGGTGCAGGCTGGGGGTCAGGGAGGGGCCGGCCTGGCTCTAGGGGAGTGGTGGCGAGTGAAGCTGGACACGAGGGTTCTTGGGGATGGCACACTGCCACGTGGTGTGGGGCAGTGGCAGAGGGACACAGGGACGTGATGGCTGCCCACCCCAACCAGACCTGCTCTCACAACGGCTCCAGACCCAAATGGTGCAGAGCAGAAGCAGCTCAGCCCCGGGGATTCAGGGGCGCAGGTGCAGAGTGGCCCCTTCTCCGGGGCTATCTCGGTGGAGCCCCCTCAGCTCCCCGCAGAGCCTGAGCCCCTGCAGGATTCCCCGGCACTGGAGAGGGCAGACGCCTGCGGGCTGCTGGGGACCCCTGCTCACCCATCCCTGCAGGGAGAAGCCCCTCCTGGCTCCCAGCTCATCTCCACTGGGTGGGGGCAGGGAAGGGCGCTCCCTTCCCCGCTCCGTGCAGCCTTTCCGGGTTTCCGTTGTCTAAGGGATTTCTGCGGCCGCCGGCCGCTGCTCCTGCTGCTCGCCTTTTCTACAAGATGTAGTTTACTCATGTTTAATCTTTTTGTGGGGGAGGGAGGGGGGAGCTCTAGGAGTTCTGGGCAGCCATCTTGCTGCCTGTGGCGTTATTTGCTTGTTCAGAGAGGGTGCTGTCATGGTCTACTGATCACAAAGCATTTCCTTTGCTCTCAGAGAGGCACAAAGCAAAACTAGATCCCACAGCTCAAAACCTTAGGCGCCCGTTGTCATTTTGCAGGATAAATACTGCTGTAAGAGACCAAGGCCTCGCCATGCCAAGGCTCCCGGTCTAGAAGTTTCTTCAGGTCCTGTCAAGGTCAAGGAATGTGGGACTGGGGGCCGGTGTTGTTGCAGTGGATTAAGCTGCTGCCTGCGATGCCGGCATTCCATATGAGCACTGGTTCCTGTTCAGGCTGCTCCACTTCTGATCCAACTCCTGGTTAATGGACCCGAGAAAGCAGTAGAATATGGTGCAAGTTCATGGGCCCTGCTACCTATATGGGAGACCCAGGTGAGTTCCAGGATCCTAGCTGGCTTCAGCCCAGGTTGCGGCATTTGGGGAGTGAAGCGGCAGATGGAAGATTCTCTCTCTCTCTCTCTCTCTCTCTCTCTCTCTCTCTCTCTCTTTTTCTCTTTCTCTTTCTCCTTTTGAAAAAATAATTTTTTTCCCTAAGGAATGGGGGTCTGGCCAAATTCCTGGCTCCATCTTGTTCCACCTGAGATCTTCAGCACACTTTATCTGCACAAACACATTCCTACCCCACCTGTGAGAAGTAGTGCTGGTGGGAAATGGCTCTGAGCGCCTCAGTGCCCAGTCCACAGCTTGCAGTGGGTCAGGGAATCCTACGCAGCTCTGTCGAGTGCCAGACGCCTGCCCTAACAATGGTAAGACTTCCTCTGAGCCTGCGACTGGGTTCACATTTTTGTAAATGGTGGCTTCTTTCATTTTTAATGTGCAAGGAGATTAATGAAGAGATCAAGATTAAAATTTTGATAAGGGGGCTGGTGCTGTGTTGTAGTGAGCCTGCCTACATGCCACTATCCCATATGGACACCTGTTTGAATTCTGGCTGCTCCACTTCTGATCCAGCTCTCTGCTATGGTCTGGGAAAGCAGTAGAAGACGGCCCAAGTCCTTGGGCTCCTGCACCCGCGTGGGAAACCCGGAAGAAACTCCTGGCTCCTGGCTTCAGATCAGCGCAGCTCTGGCTGTTGCCGCCCTCTGGGGAGTGAACCAATGGATGGAGGATATCTCTTTCTCTCTCTCTCCTCTCTCTGCTTCTGCCTCTCTGTAACTCTGCCTTTCAAATATAATAAATAAATCTTTAAAAAGAATATTTTGACAAGAGTTCTTACGTAGAAGGCTGAATGCCGCAGGTTGTGGGAATTTGCTTTGCGACGCACAGCTTGGCTCAGCTTTGTCTTCAGCTGTGTGAACGCCTATGTGATTCAGCCACACTGGACAGTAGGAACAAAGACCAGTGTCATCGGTCTCTGTCTCCCTCTCAGGTGGAAAAGATTCAAAGTACTTCACAGTATTAATTTATTTATTTGAGGAGAGGAAGAGAGACAGAGACAGAGAGAAACAGATCCCCATCCATTGGTTCACTCCTCAAATGCCCACAACAGCTGGGGCTGGGTCAGATTAAAGCTGTGAGCCAGGAACCCAATCCCGGCCTCTCACATGAGTGGTGGGGACCCAACCACTTGAGCCAATACCGGCTGCCTCCAAGGGTCTCACCACTAAATGTAGTTGGAGTTGGGAGCAGAGCCGGGCTCCAGCCCAAGAACTCTGATATGGGATGTGGATGACGTCTTAACCCCCAAGCCAAAAACTCTGCCCAGGGGTTTGTAAGTCTCTGCCACTGCTCCCCCTCTGTTGTCACAGTGCCGGAATCTGGGTCTGAGTGGCCCAGCTCAGTTAGCATTCCGTGACCAGGTAAAGGGGAGGGGCATCTCCACAAACAGCACCAGGAAGACCCTGTGCAAAGAGGGGAGGGCGAGGGGGCGTACCAAGACCGAGACAGCGCTGGGCTGCTGCTCAGGAGCAGTGGCGACGCGGCACCGCATCCGTCGGGGATGCTGTGTACACGAGGACTGACACAGGACGAGAGCAAAGAGCCTGCAGCAGCGTGGGCCCCAGATTGGCTCCAGGCTCAGGGGCAGGAGCTCAGGAGAATCTGCCCTTCCTGTCTGGGGAGACTGGGCAGGAGACCATGGTCACCAGGCTGGGACCGCGCCTGGGCTAGGGCTGTCCTGGTGGGAACAGATGGGAGCGGCTGGCTTCTCCTAGGGGCACAGGAAGGTCTTGAGCTCAGGTCTTGGTAGGGAGTGTGGCTGCCCTGGCCATTGGCAGCTATGGGGCCTGAAATCTATTTATTAAGTATTGTATTTAAAAATACATATTTAATTCTTTTGAAAGAGTTACAGAAAGAGAGAGAGAGGTCTTCTATCTGCTGGTTCATCCCCAAGAACCAGGAGCTTCTTCTGGGTCTCCCACACGGGTGGCAGGGGCTCAGGGGCTCAGGCCATCATCAGCTGCCTTCGCAGGCCATTAGCCAGGAGCTGATCTGATGTGGAGCAGCCAGCACACACAAGCCAGAACAGGTGCCCCTACGGGGAGCCTGTGCCAGGAGGCGACTTTCCCCAGGAGGCGACCAGGCCGGCCCCTGTTCACACATTGCCTCCTGCAGTTGTGTCAAAGAGCAGCCCTGCGTCCTCAGGGAGCAGACGTGATGTGCGGGGGGTGGAGTGGTGTGTGCGCAGCTGTCAGAGGCTCGCCTGGCTCAGTCCCCTGGACCCCAGCCCCCCTCCCCCACCTCCAGCCAGAACGAGTGGCTGGCCATCTTCAGGGCCCTGGTGCCCTAGCGCTGAGGGGTGCACAGGAAGGAGGGGGCTACTTGCCAGGTACCTCCAAGGAATCCAGGTCCTGACTTGCAGCATCCCATTCCCCAACACGAAGACATTGTGCAGCGCCAAAGTGCCCAATACTCCCCGGCAGAGCCCTGCACTCAGGACCCAGTGCGGGCTCCAGTCTGCCCTCAGCCCGCGGGCTCCTTCCCCGCCAAGGCCTCCTGGCTCCCCGACCTCTCCGCCCGCAGCAGGGCCTCGCTGGGACCTGTCCAGGGAACTGCGGGCCTTCTTTCTTCTAGCCCGACTCCCAGAATGCGTCCTTACAGCGCGCCCGCGCAGCTCCGTCCCTCTTCTGCCCCGGCACTGGGGTCTCCGTGGTCTGCAGCTCTTTGTCAAGCTGCTGTCTGCAGCCTGGGGCATCGAGAGGCACCAGCCCGCCGTGCCCTCTGCCGCCTATAGGGCGGCGAGGACGTCGCTGGTGCCCCGAGGGGCGCGAGGCAAAGGTGAGGGCCGGGCGGGGCCTGCGTGAGGGAGGGAAGCGTGCAGCGGCGTGGCCGTGTCAGCGTGGCGCTTCGCGGGTGTGAGGGCTGCCGGAGAGGACCCTGTGCTGTGCGCTCTGCGACCTGGGACGGCCTGGGAACGAGGGCAGCGCTGCTGGCTGAGGTGAGCCCGCGTGGGTTCTCCGTGGAGGGGCGCGGGGACCCTGGAGACCCTGGGTGTGGAGTGGGAGGGAGGCGGCCTCAACCCCGCGATTCCCAGCTGAGGAAGCGCTAGCTTAGGAGCGGAGATGGAGCCCTGGGATGTCCCTCCTCCGCGCATCTGATGACACCTGTGCCAGCCTTGAGCATCCCATTGCCTTGTTTCCGGTTATCCCCAGCCTTCCTGCTCTCCCCGTGGCCCACGCACTCCGGGTTCTCTCTGGCACAGCTCCTGAGCTGGTGGCAGACCCCAGAGGAGAAGCAGCCTTGGCCGTGGGGGGTCTTTTATGTCTGCTGCTGCTGTTGGATGGTGGCGTTGTCTTTGCAGCCGGTGGGGGCTGGGGGAAAGCTTCTCAAGTTTGTTTTGGGGATGAGCTTTTGGGGAACATTTTAGAAAGTGGATGTGAGAACCCCAGGCTGAGGGTTCCCCAGGTTTGCTGGACTCTGTTGGAGGCATCCAGTCCCTCACTTTATGCTTTGGGGACTCATTTCCACATGCCTGAGCCCTCTGGGACCCTCCTTCGACCTGGCCCTCCGATGCAGGGTTGATGGGAGAAGCTCTTGTCTGCTGTGGTCACCGCAGACCTTCTTGGAAAGGTCTCATGAGTTGGGATAATCCCCCCACCCCCATGTTCCCCCCGCCACAGACACCCCTGGTAAGTAAGTGCTTCACATCACAGTCGGAGAGCTCCAGGCTCCTCAGAGGCTGCCGTCAGTGTGGGGACATCAGGTAGATCCGGGGCTGCCATTGCCGTCTGCACAGGGCGCTTCCGCCAATCCTGGCACTTTAGAAGAGTGTTGCTTCCAGTGTGAAGGGAAGGATCTCTAACCAGGGGAAGGAAGGGGGGACACTGTGTGCTTGATGCAGCTTTGAGTGCTGAGTGTTGGGAATATACTTCTTGTCCTCTAGAGCCTGCTGTACATGTTTGTTAAACAATACCTAGAGTTTTAGGCTCATTTTTGTATATGCTATATCTCACATTTTAAAAAGCCTTTTAATAAAATACATATTTTGTCAATTTTTCTGCATGACACAATTAAGTGTGCTTTGGAATAATTGATCTTCTGGTTGAAAGATTTGCTTGCAGTGATAAAAATACTATTGAAGGGATAATGCTAGTACATTAAATATAGCTAATATTTTTTGACAGATAGAGTAAGTGAGAGAGAGAGACAGAAAGGTCTTCCTTTTTGTTGGTTCACCCCCTAAATGGCTGCCACGGCTGGCGCTGCACTGATCTGAAGCCAGGAGCCAGGTGCTTCTTCCTGGTCTCCCATGCGGGTGCAGGGCCCAAGCACTTGGCATCCTCCACTGCCCTCCCTAGCCACAGCAGAGAGCTGGACTGGAAGAGGAGCAGCTGGGTCTCCAATCGGTGCCCATATGGGATGCCGGCGCTTCAGGCCAGGGTGTTAACCTGCTGCACCACAGCGACGGCCCCTCTCCTGAAGTTTTTAAAAACAACAATAGCTTTAATTTTTTAATACCTTCGTGATTGGTTTTTGTCCCTTTTGCAAAATAATCGACAAGAGACTCATAGTTCCTAAATGCTTCTGACAATTGATATCAGGATAACAGTAAGCATAGCACAGAACAATGTTCGTTTGTGTACAGAAGTGACCAGCGTTGTCTATCAGTCTAGGTGCAGTCAGAAGAGAGAAACCTACAGTACTTAAACGGAAAATGTAATATAAAAGCTACAAAGTATAATGGGGGCTGGGCCTAAGTAGAGATTGACTAGCAAAATGGAATAGTGGCCATAACACGCAGGAGAGCAGAGGGACAGGATATGCCCACCCCCTCAAACTGAAATAGGACGTCCGAGGAGGAATTTTCATCCTGCCAGGGCTGAGCCCCAGGTCCTGCAGGCGGGGGTAGCCACGGCCCACCGAATGGCAGAGAAATCACGGAGGTGCCACACTGGGGGATTCTGCCAGAGACCCCGCCTCTGCAGAACTGGGGAGGAGCATTCACAGAAGTGCTGACCGACGCACCCTAAATGCTCCGGCATGAACCCCCCCGGGCAGGGCTGTTTCTTGCAGACGCGGGCACCGGAGCTTCTGCTCTTCCAGCAGCGGGCACTTGGGATCCCCTCACATCACGTCAGGAGGAGCCTGTGTGGAGCCCCGGGAACCCGGAAGTGGGGGGGAACCTCTCCCTCCAGCAAGGCTTCTCACAGTGCCAGCCTGCAAGGAAAGAGTTGTGGACGTGCCCCGGCCATTTTCACAGAGGAAGCCAAAAGGAGGGTTTTAGAGTTCAGAAGCGATAAATGGACCATCAGCACAGTCTTCTGTTGGGCATTGCCTAAAACCTCCATTACAATATGGCGCCTGGTGGATGTTCGAGGGGCATGTCTGCGGCTGCTGCGGTTAAGCTATGTAAGATCAGACCTCCAGCAGGGATTGGTCTGCTTTGGTTCCGGACATGTGGACAGTGTGTGATCCCTACACTTTGCTTAAGATGCCCCTGTGCGTGGTCCGCCCACGCCTGCATGACCTTTTTGCTGATTGGCTCCCCTACTGCACATGTCCTTCTTAAGCTTTATAAGTGTATACACTTCCTCAATAAAGTAGTTCCTGCTTCGACAGAACTCACTGGTGCTTGCGGGGTGTGTGACCCGTCGACCTTGCCTCTCCTGTTCGCCTTGTCGGGGAGTGCCTGTACCTTTCCCTGCTGGTCAGGGGCCAGCCTCAGGCTTAAGAGCCCAACAGTCTTCAGTACTACAGATAACAGACTTGTAGCCCGTGCTCTCTAGGGCTGCCTTGAAGGTACTTCCGGAGGCAGAGACAAACTGCAGAAAGGACTGTTCGGAGTTCTGCCCTAGATCAAAGGAGGTCCCCAAATCCCATCTCTGCAAGCCGGCCTGCCTCACCTAATCCGACTGTAGCCAGAATGTAGGTCGTCCCCCTCACAGTTTAGCTGGATCCAGCTAATGGCTAACAGGAAGAATTCTGATCCCTTAGAAGGTTTCTCTTATCCATTTAACAGCCATGAATTCTAATAGTTTGGGATGTTTTGGATTTTTTTACGTATATAATTAGATGGTCTATAGGCAATGGCTGCTTTGTTTTCCTGGCTAAAGCTAAAACTCCCAGACCCCCTTGAGCACAACATTCCAGGAGAGCTGGCATCTGCATTGTGCTCAACTTTCAGATTTCATGATGCATTGTTAGAATGTATGATTGACTGTGATACTGTGATGCTTCCTGTGGACTGCGACAGGTGCCCTTTACTGGTTTTAGAGGTTCCTGTCTCTCTCTCTCTTTATTTATTTATTTATTTATTTTTGACAGGCAGAGTGGACAGTGAGAGAGAGAGACAGAGAGAAAGGTCTTCCTTTGCCGTTGGTTCACCCTCCAATGGCTGCCGTGGTCGGCGCGCTGCGGCTGGCGCACCGCGCTCATCCGATGGCAGGAGCCAGGTGCTAGGTGCTTTTTCCTGGTCTCCCATGGGGTGCAGGGCCCAAGCACTTGGGCCATCCTCCACTGCACTCCTGGGCCACAGCAGAGGGTTGGCCTGGAAGATGGGCAACCAGGACAGAATCCGGCGCCCCGACCGGGACTAGAACCCGGTGTGCCAGCGCCGCAAGGCGGAGGATTAGCCTGTTGAGCCACGGCGCCGGCCCTCTCTCTCTCTCTCTCTCTTTTTTTTTAAAGATTTATTTACTTTTTTATTTGAAAGGAAGAGAGGGAGAGAGAGAATCTTTCATCCGCTGTTTCACTCAATACCCACAATAGCCAAGGCTAGGCCTGGTGGAAGTCAGTAGCCGGGAACTCCATCCTGGTCTCCCGGGTCAGTGGCAGGAGTGCAAGCATCGGGCCATCTTCTGCCGTCTCCCTAGGCGCCTTAGCAGAAAGCTGGATCAGAAGCCAAAGAGCCAGCGCTCAAGGCTCAGGTATGGGTGCAGGTGTCTCGAGCAGCAGCTCTCCTCTCTACAGCACGGTGCCTGCCCATCTCCACTCTTCACTTGCTTTTATAATCTGTATGTTTTATCAGGAATATTTAATCTTTACCAAATGCACTGCTGAGTCTGTTTCAGTGATTATGTGAAACTTCTCCTTAATGTGGTTACATCTAGGAACTGAGAACAGTTAGCCATTTTTCCTTCTTGGTCATTGGAGTCCATCTTATCCATTGTTAGTTTTAGTTTGGTAATAACTGATTTAGGACTTTTGAATCTATGTTACTAGGTAAGAAAGATCTATACTTTTCTTTGGCTGTATTGTCCTTGTGGGGTTTTGCTTTCATGACTTATATTAGGTTTGTGAAATGGGGTTGAGAGGTATCCATTTTTAATTCTCTGGAAGGTTTATGATAAGGATAGTCTATTTGCAAAGTCAGTAGAACTTACATATTGCAACATGTAGCCCTGGAGCCGGTGTTGTGGCGTAGCAGGTAAAGCTGCTGCCTGCAATGCCAGCATCCCATATGGGTGCTGGATCAAGTCTGGGCTGCTCCACTTCCCATCCAGCTGCCTGCTGATGTGCCTGGGAAAGCAGCAGAAGATGGCCCAAGTGGTTGGGCCCCCATGTAGGAGACCCAGAAGCAGCTCCTGACTCCTGGCTTTGGCCTGGCCCAGCCTCAGCCATTGCAGCCATTTCGGGAGTGAACTAGCGGATGGAAGATTCTCTCTCTCTCTCTCTCTTTGTCTCTTCCTCTGTGTAACTCTTTCAAATAAATAAATATTTTAAAAACACTATGCAGGCCTGGTTTTTGTCCAAATATATTCTGATAAGTTTTCTTACATTCTTATATGATTTTCAATCTGCTGTGCCCACTGATAAATCCTGCTTTTATATCCCTAATTCTTATTAGTCATGCATTGCTATACTGATATTTGTCAAAGAAATTTTTCTTTTATGCCTTTCAAAGAACCAGCTTTGAGGTAATTTATCTTTTTTCAGTTACTTTACTAACTTCTGCTATTTTTTTGCTGTTCCCTTTTGTCTCTTTCATCATGATTATGTCCTTTCCTCTATCTCTTCATCTGTGATTGTCTAAGTTCTTTTTATTTTTTTTGACAGGCAGAGTGGACAGTGAGAGAGAGAGACAGAGAGAAAGGTCTTCCTTTGCCGTTGGTTCACCCTCCAATGGCTGCCGCGGTCGGCGCGCTGCGGCTGGCGCACCGCGCTCATCCGATGGCAGGAGCCAGGTGCTAGGTGCTTTTTCCTGGTCTCCCATGGGGTGCAGGGCCCAAGCACTTGGGCCATCCTCCACTGCACTCCGGGCCACAGCAGAGGGCTGGCCTGGAAGAGGGGCAACCAGGACAGAATCCGGCGCCCCGACCGGGACTAGAACCCGGTGTGCAGGTGCCGCAAGGCGGAGGATTAGCCAAGTTCTTGAAGAATATGCTTACATTATTGAGTCAGTACTTCTGCTGCAATACAAGTGTTTAGGCTAAGGTTTTTCTTTACAACTTTAGATGCCTTTGGTAAGATTTAGTAGTGTTTCCACTGTAGTGATACCATTTTGTAAGTATTTTTGTACACTACTAAATATCTTCTTACTTACATTTATGTTAATGCTGGGCATTTGGATCTTTTAAATCTTTCATAATATGGGAAATGTCAGTTTCCTTTCCCCCCTGGGTTGTAGCATTATGTGCAGAGGTGATTTTTTTTTAAAGATTTATTTTATTTATTTGAAAGACAGAGTTACAGAGAAAGGGAGATACAGAGAGAGAGATCTTCCATCCGCTGGTTTACTCCCCAGATGGCCACAATGGCCGGAGCTGCACCGATCCGAAGCCAGGAGCCAGGAGCTTCTTCCAGGTCTCTCACGTGGGTGCAGGAGCCCAAGGACTTGGGCCATCTTCTACTGCTTTCCCAGGCCATAGCAGAGAGCTGGATGGGAAGAGGAACAGCTGGGACTTGAACTGAACTTGAACAGCGCATATGGGATGCTGGCGCTTCAGGCCAGGGCTTTAACCCGCTGCATCACAGCGCCAGCCCCCAGAGGTGATTATTTGTATAATTCTGAATCTTTGAAACTTTCTGAGATTTGTATTTTCAGTTTGTGTTAATGTTCCAAATAATCTTGAAATACATAACAAATTTTACTGTTTTCAGTGTTCTATATGTAACAGGTTCTATATGTAACAGTTTTTCTGTCATGGAGTTTCAGGACAGGCCTTTGTGGATGTCAGTGGGAGATTACCAGGAGTACCCCTGTGAACCCACAAGCGTGGATGATGGAGGCAACAGGAAAAGCTGTGTACTTTGAGGGGTGTGGCTTCTCAGGACTTGGAATTGTGTTAGATGATATTGGTGTGGATTCAGAGAATTGAACATCTTAGTGAATTTTATCAGTTGTGGGTATGGTCACCTATGTTTCTAATTTTATTTAGAAAATGAGAATGAATAGATGAGAAAAATGGAAGAAGAGAGTAAAAATGAGAAAACAGCAGAGCTAAAGCAAGAAATAAAGCAGTGGTTGACTCAGCTATGGTTGGCAGTGATTGATAATGCTATAATTGAAAAAGCTGCAGTTGGTAAATATGCAATGGGGGATATTTGGCAGTATTTGAGGTTGTAATTTTTTAAAAGATTATTTCTCTCTCTCTCTGTGGTGTCTGTTTCCTCTTGTAAATGTGGCCTTTTCAATTACGTCTTCCAAGCAGTTTTTGTTTCTAAGAAAGGCTGTTTCTGTGAATTATTTCTACCTATTTTTTCCTACTGAATTCCTAGTAGTCTGTGGTAGTTTTTCAGGAAGTCTTCCCAGGTTGCCTGGGTATGCAGCCGCATTAATGTCCTTTTCAATTTCTGCACCAAGGAGCCTGCAGCAGCCTCTTGATGCCTAGCCTCTGCCAATCCATTTTCTTCAGGTCATGAAGGCAAGAAAAGGGGAGCCACAAAGAAGTATGAGACGATTCCGCTGGAGAGGCAAGGCCTGTGTGTCTACACCCCACTACATCCCGGTGTACGCCTGACTTAAAGTCTGAAAGTGGGCATAAGAAACAAGTGTTGATTTACCATGATGCTTTTTTTTTTTTTTTTTTGGACAAGCAGAGTGGACAGTGAGAGAGAGAGAGAGACAGAGAGAGAGGTCTTCCTTTGCCGTTGGTTCACCCTCCAATGGCCGCCGCAGCCAGCGCGCTGCGGCAGGCGTGTCGTGCTGATCCAAAGCCAGGAGCCAGGTGCTTTTCCTGGTCTCCCATGGGGTGCAGGGCCCAAGCACTTGGGCCATCCTTCACTGCACTCCTGGGCCACAGCAGAGAGCTGGCCTGGAACAGGGGCAACCGGGACAGAATCCGGTGCCCCGATCGGGACTAGAACCCGGTGTGCTGGTGCTGCAAGGTGGAGGATTAGCCTATTGAGCCGTGGCGTTGGCCACCATGATGCTTTTGAAAGGCCTTGCTAGGTTAGAAAATCTAGAATCAGTCCAAAAATGCTTACGCTGGGTCAGACAAGTGCCACCAGATGGTGCCGATAGCAACCAGCACCCAGATGGCTCTGCATCTTCCAGTTGGAGCCCAGGAGTCTTGCCCAGCAGGCCAAATGCATTGGTTCATCTCAATTTCACAGTTATGCAGCTCTACATTTTATGCAATTGAATTTTATTTTTTTGACAGGCAGAGTGGACAGTGAGAGAGAGAGACAGAGAGAAAGGTCTTCCTTTACCGTTGGTTCACCCTCCAATGGCCTCATCTGAAGGCAGGAGCCAGGTGCTTCTCCTGGTCTCCCATGGGGTGCAGGGCCCAAGCACCTGGGCCATCCTCCACTGCACTCCCTGGCCACAGCAGAGAGCTGGACTGGAAGAAGAGCGACCGGGACAGAATCCGGGGCCCCTACCGGGACTAGAACCCGGTGTGCTGGTGCTGCAAGGCGGAGGATTAGCCTATTGAGCTGCGGCGCTGACCGAATTTTTATTTTTGAAGTTGCCCTTTTTCATTTATGTACAGCATTTGTTTGAATGAACCACAATTTATCCATCTTACTGCTGCCGATTGTCTTACTGGCTGCTCAAAGCAATGAAACACAAGAGATCAAGAAAAGAAAGGAAGAATGTCAATGCATAATGTCTTCCATTTAGCTTCCCACCTTGAGACACTGACAAGCTACCATGGAAGTTTCTTGGAAACACTGGAGTTGGAAGGAGAATGTTTTAGATCCTAACGTGTTTGCACTTCCAGATCCTCTTCCCTTCTCTACCCAGCTCAGATCCAGGATACAGACCTGTCGCGAGGGGTCAAATCAAAAGACTCCCCAGAAGTCCAAGCTTCTGCTTGGATTCAGCAAATAAGGAGCCTGGGGTGGGTCTTCACCCACAGCCTCCTCTTGTGAAAGGGGCTCTCTGGGTGTCTTGACAGAAGTCACAGCTTTTCTGTGGTAACCTGTTCTGTCGGGTCCCTGGAACTTCTCCAACCTTCGCCCCTCTGGACCGAGGAGTGCCAACAGCTCTGCTGCTGCTGCTGGGGTTTCTAGCCTTTGCGGTTCCCCCACCTCACACCAACTTTCAGAATTAACCCTTGGCCGGCGCCGTGGCTCAACAGGCTAATCCTCCGCCTTGCGGCGCCGGCACACTGGGTTCTAGTCCCGGTCCCGGTCGGGGCGCCAGATTCTGTCCCGGTTGCCCCTGTTCCAGGCCAGCTCTCTGCTGTGGCCAGGGAGTGCAGTGGAGGATGGCCCAGGTGCTTGGGCCCTGCACCCCATGGGAGACCAGGAGAAGCACCTGGCTCCTGCCTTCAGATGAGGCCATTGGAGGGTGAACCAACGGTAAAGGAAGACCTTTCTCTCTGTCTCTCTCACTGTCCACTCTGTTAAAAAAAAAAAAAAAATTAAGAATTAACCCTTTCAAAACTGAGTCCTGAGTGTGCTCATGCTTTAACTGGTGAAAATCTTTTAAATGTCCTTTGCTGATTTGGACGTCAAAAGGAAAAGTTGTACTCATTGTGTCACACACATTTACACATCTACACATACACCCGTCATGTAGAAAACTTGGTGGCAGAAGCAGGAAGGCACTGCCCATGGCCCGCATGTCCTGGAAATTCACTGCATTCGGAAATAGGAGCCCTCCCCTTCCTTTGGGCTGTCAGGCTTATATTTTTTTCCCAAGCTGCATGATAGAGGTAGGTTCCACTCTCCTGGTGTGACCCTGGCTTGCTATCCAAGTGCTCTGCTCCAGCTGTGAGATAAGGCAGCACTAGGCCTCCAGCTCTACTCCCTCCCCTGGGCCTTCAGGATGGGAGAGGCCTGCACCTTCCCTGCACAAAGGCTATGTCGCCAGGCTTACAATTGCACGGGGACACGGTGGACAGTGGACCAGTGGCCTGCAAGGTTTCTAAGTGCATATGGTTTTTTTTTTTTTTTAATTTATTTATTTGCCAGGCAGAGTTACAGACAGTGAGAGAGAGAGAGAGAGAGAGAGACAGGTCCTCCCTCCGCTGGGTCACTTCCCAAATGGCCTCAATGGCTGGAGCTACGCTGATCTGAAGCCAGGAGCCAGGTGCTTCTCCTGGTCTCCCATGCAGGTGCAGGAGCCCAAGCACTTTGGCCATCCTCCACTGCACTCCCGGGCCATAGCAGAGAGCTGGACTTGAAGAGCAGCAACTGGGACTAGAACCTGGTGCCCATATGGAATGCCAGCACCGCAGGTGGAGGATTAACCGAGTGTGCCACGGCGCCGGCCCCCTAAGTGCATGTTTTAATTCCTGACTACTCTGTAAGAGGCAACTCAGCTCTGAGAGGCTGACCTCCAGGGGTGGTCATGTCTTAGCTCTCAAATTCCAATATGTAGACTCAAAAAAAAAAAAAAAATTGGGGCAGGGGAAAAGAGAGTTCCTCCATCTGCTGGTTCACTCTCCAAATGCCTGCAATGGCAGGACTGGCCAGGCTAAAGCCCAGAACTCAATCCAGGTCTCCCATATACATGGCAAAAAACCCACTTACTTGGGCCATCACGGCTATTTCCCAAGATCTGCAATAGCAGGAAATGCGAATTCAGAGCTGGAGCTGGGAATTGAACCCAGACACTCCAATATGGGACACATGCAAATGAACCACAGACCAAACATCTGCTCCTCAAAGGTTTTGCATAAAATTATAACATATAAGAATAACTAATGTGTGCGGCCAAATGAGTTAAAACACTCGTGCAGATCTTGAATAAATTCCATCTATGCAGCTGAAGCAAATCCTAAGATTTCAAGTCAGGTCACTGAAAATTGTTTTCTTTATAATTTTTAACTATGCATTTGTGATTTGGAAGTTTCTGCAAAATAATAGGCTATAGAAGTAAACTAGATGTTAAGGTTAATTTAAGATCGTTAGTGCCACATACACCATGAAATACTTGTTTAAATATCTCACTGCATACGGTAACAATTTACATGCAAATGCCACTTATAACTCTATCTTATGTTCTATACAAATTTAATTGGCAGGATAATACTACAAACCAGTAGATGACAGTATCATCAACAATACTGATTGTATCCCAGTTCTCAATTTTTGCTTTAGCAAACACTCTGCCTGTCAATGGGAAGGCATTTTGTCCTGAGTCACTGCCCCCTTGTCACCAGGTATGGTAGGTGCACAGAAACATGACTCGGTCTTGGGTTACTTCTAATCTGATGGAAACTTTTTCCTCAGAGGCATTTATGATCTGACTAGAAGAAAAGGCAGTGCAGTTCTAGCCTTTGTGGGATGAACAGTGAAAAGACAGACACTCGTCCCCGAGAAAACTATGACATCATGAGGTAATCACTCAAGACCAGCGATGGACTGGAAATAAAAACACCATTGGACTTGACATGTAACCTTTTTTATTTTGTGATAAAAATGCTTTCATATAAATTTCATTTTAAGCTACTTTTAGAATGAAACTTTGAAAAGTAAAAACAGTGTGCATTTTCCTTATCACACAGGAATATGCCGTCATTTTATTGGTTACTGGGTTGCTCATACAAACAGATATAATATTACTTTGAAGAGAAATGTACACAAGGAAGTCACCATAGTACCAAGCAGTTGTGGGTGGGGGCCTCAGGGTATATAAACATGTCCTCCCAGTCATCATACATTCAATGTATGGGTTAAGGCCAGAATCCCCAAACCTTCCAAAAAACATTAAAACCTTTGGTTCTTTTCTATGCAACAATTATGAACTAGGAAATTTAAAAGTAAGATGATAAAATGGACTTGAGCAATATAGCACTTTGCTTTCTCCAAAAATCTGTACCTCTCAGTCGTCTCTCCTTCCTCCCACCTCCTACCATCACTAACATAAGCCAGAAAATGACATTTAAAACAAAACAAGAAATTAAACAAAACTACCCCCGAAGGTAGGCAGAAGAGGAGTCAAAGGAAAGAATAATTATAAAATTAAACCCAAAATGGGGATAATCTATACATGGCATAAAAATGCGTCCCATAAAAATTTAGTACTCAATTCAGAACCCCAGTGGGAAAGTGATTATCCATCTTACCTTTCCAGCTACTAGGTATTACATGACTCAAGAGTTCTGCAAACCTCAGAGACTGGTAAAATGTGTGAAAGGCAGTATCGTTCTAGTCACGGAAGCCTGTTGTCTGTGATGGCAACTTTCACGTCCCCCTCCTCCATACCCAAAGCATCCCCAGGAGGAGAAACAAGCCAGTGGGTCACACACTGCCTGAGGAGGAAGGGGGGCATCCAGCAGCCAAGCAGCTGCGTCAGAGGCAGACAGTGTTAGGAAGTGGGGCAGAGCAGGCGGGCAGGGAGGGGCAGATGTGTGGTCCAGGAGATGAGTTCTTCCCATCCGTGAACAGTAAATGGCTTCAAGGGCAAAGAGTTGCCATTTGGAATGATAAAAATGTTCAGACACTATGCTGGCAGAAAGTTGCCATGTGAGAATAAAACACAAAATGAGGAAGGTAATCTGCTTATAATCAGGGCAAATTCATTTTTGCTGGTGGAATGACTTTGGACAAGACTAAAAGTCATTTGTAGACTTTCATGCCAGCAGACAAAAAACATTTCCGTATGGGGCCACAGACAGATAAATCATATGAGTAGGAAGCCCTGATGAACACCCCCAAGCCACAGCAGGGATGAAGACTCAAACAAAAACAGAATGGCTAATTCATCTACTAGTCCCTACACAATGCCCCGGCAGTGCTAATTCTCTAGGTATCACAGCATCACAGCCACCAGGCAGAAGTGACAGTGTGGCCAAGGGACCAACTATTCAATAACCCAGGCAGAAGAAGAAACCGATTCTCCTTTACTACAGTTGGCTAACAGGATTCTACTTTTAACAGACAGGCAACCAAGGAGGCTGCCAAGGCCATGCATACAGGAGACTCGGGTGAGGCTCAGTGTGCCACAAAGATGACAATGACAAGCAAGTCCACAATTGTCCGCTATCATCTGGAAGGTGACTCTAGGAAAGGAGACATCCCTGGTAAGTTTCTATGCTAGCTGCCACAGAAAGAATGTTAAGAATGCTTTGGAGGATAAGAAATGGCAGCAAAAAATAGTAAAAGCTACTTCATAGCTCCTCCCTTCCCACCTTTCTTATTGGGCTGACTGGGACCCTAGAAAAGCAGTCCAACTCTCCATTTCCTCTGCTCGAGCATAGAAAAACTCCATGTTTTTAGCAAGAACCTACTAGGTGTACCAGCAACTCAGGGCACACAGTGTGGAGGGAAGAAAGGTGAAGGCCGCTATCAGCTGGAGCTTGGCGAAGCGGAGGCTGCGACCACCTGACAAAAGGAAGAGGTCTGCTGGCCGTGGGGTCTCCTAAGAAGAAAGTCCAGTCTGACAGGGTGAGGGCCTATTGACGAGGCATGTTCTTCCCTGGAGCTGGAGGGAAAGGTTCAACAGCTAAGACTAGCTCCAGCCACTGGATGAGGGAGGGAAACAGGCCTAGAATTCTAAGACCTGGCACCAACATGTCTCAAACTGGCAGTCATGGGATGCTGGGCAGGAAGTGGAGGGATCTGAAGGTACATAACTGCTCCTTGCATAGGTAGCTTATCTCTTCATTATTCCAACATCTCAACTCTTCTGCTTGTTAAAAAAAAGGGGGGGGGGGTCATAGTACCTGGGTTGCCAAGGATAAAACTTCTATTGACTAAAAAGCAACTGACCTGTATCCTTTCTGGTAAGGTTTATATAAAGCCTTGCATTCTGGCAAGAGGATTAAGGTACAGCCTACCCCAAAAGCTGGTTCCAAGAACAGGATGTTGCTCCCCTTTTCTCTCTAGGAATGACGTATGTAGGAGAATGCCATGTGTCCATTTTCTAAAGAAACATTTGGAAAAGTTTACACTGAGAATCATAACATGCCGGGGAAAAGGCTGCTTAAGCTGCTCTCTAGGGTAGGAATGATTAAAAGCATAAAAGTCTTGTCCTATAGCATGCTGGTGGGGCTACAACCACCAAGAGGTGCAAAATCAAAAGCACCAAATGAAGTCGAGAACTTCCAAGATGAGAAGATGAGCTAGGTCAACCTGGGTAGGATTCCGGGCACAATTCCCAATAGGAATCTTCCCATGGATGCGGCAAAAGCCCCCAGGGCTTACTCGCAGTCAGAGCTGAAAGAACGTCTGGGCCACAACAGGCATATGTCTTATTCTCCAAACAGAAGAGACTAAACATGGCCCCAAGGCTTGCATTCATCCTGCATTTCCATGAACTCAGCCTGACGGGCACGCGATGAGGAGGAGCCTGGTCGCTCCCACCAAACCCTGCAGATGCCTGGCGAAGCTGACGAGCTGCTGCTCTCACATCAGCAGAGAGAGGAGGAGCACTTCGCCCTCCTGCCTCCAGAAGCTGGTCGCAGAGATTTCTTCATTTCTCCCCCGGATGACCTTCATTTGTTCCTCAGCAGCATTTACAATCGGCAGTTCTGCCCCTGCCTGGAGGCGGACTCTTTCACGCGTACACCTGCATGTTGCCGTGGGGTGGCTCAGACATGTGTGTCCCAGGTCCCCGCTGGCCACCTCCAGCACCCCCAGGAGTAGGACTGGTGGTCACATCCGACCAGTCAGAAGCAGAGTGGGGTGATGAACTTGACCACTGGTCAGGAGACTCTGGGGATGGTGTCAGGTATGGGTGCTCACCCTGGAGGTGGCCACTGTGACTGGGTGTTCGCTCAGCAGCACTTGAGGAAGCGTAGCTATGCTGTGAAGGGGGTGTAGGGTACTTGCCCACAGAGGCAGGGAAAGGATGATAGGCTGGAAGAATGGTCTGAGCTACCTGCCCATCCTGCTGGGGCATCATGGCAGTGGGGAAAGCCACACTGGGCAAACGGGCCATTTCTGGAATCTGGTACATGGTGGGCAGTGGGCCTGCAACAGCAGGGGGGCAGCTGGACTGAGTCTGGGGAGCCCCAGTGGGCTGGGCAATACTTCCCTTGGGGATGAGCTGGAAAGTCACAATAGGGGGCAAGGGCTCCCGTGGGGTGGTTATGTGCTTCCCTTCAGGTGGCCTGCTCTGGGGAGCCATGCCAGGGTGGGTGCCCTCAGCTGGAGCCAGGACCATACCAAACATCTCATTGTACTGGGTGTCATTCACCTCCACACGGTTCATCCAGTCGGCTGGAACGGTGACTGGATGGAGCCTACCTAAGCTTCCCGCACTGCCACTGCCTGGGGGGACAATGTGGTGGTGGGAGAGCAACTGGCTCACTGAGGGAAGCACAGTGCTGGCCCCACCATGAGCCAAAGGCTGCATGTCGTGAAGGTTAGAGAAAGACAGTGCATGCTGTGCATGGACTTGGGCACTGGGGGCAGCTGTGGCCAACATAGGGTTGGGTGAGGCCTGCAAGATCCCAGGGGATGTGATCATTGGAGAGGATGTGGTGTCAGACACGTATGTGTGAGGAGACTCCAGAGAATCCACAGGGGATAAAGTCACTGAGCTCTCAGACAGCTGGACCTTCTCACTCAGAGACTTCTTCCTCCTACTACCCTTGGCCTCCTTGGCCTCCTTGGCCAGGTTTGGGAGGCTGGTGGGGATGGCACTCTTGGTGTTGGGCCGCCGAGGCTTCTTGCCCATTGGGGTGTGCTTCAGGCTGAGGAAAGACCTGTTGGGCCCACAGATCACAGGGGAAAGAGCAGAGGTCAGCACAGTGCCTGGGGGGCTGGGGGTCACATTGTATTCATCCAGGAGGCGCACAATGTCATGGTGCATGCGGTCCCGAGCCACATCGCGGGGAAGACGATCCATGTGGTCCGTGATGTCCCGATTGGCAAAGTGGTCCAAGAGGATCTTGGCTGCTTCATAGCTCCCCTCTCGGGCAGCAAGAAACAGAGGTGTTTCTTCCTACGGAAGAAGCCCACACAGAGCACATTTAAACAGTGTTCTTGACATTATACTTATTGTTCTCCTTACAATCCTCTTAGACACTGTCTTCCCAGTGGCCTTCCCCGTGACGTTTAGGCTGTACGTGTAGCCCTGTCTGAACGTAGGTACATCTGTGATTGACATACACACAGAATAAGACTATTTCATCTCTTCAGAAAAGCCCTTCTTGCTCCTGAGACATCACATCTCCTCAGCTGGGAATTCATGAAATAAAGCACGCCCTGACAGAGACTCACTCAGAGAGTCCCAAGCTTATCAAGATAAGGTCCCTAAAGGAGAAGGCGTTAGACCTACGAGAAGTGGGAAAAGAAGAAACTAAAATGTATATAGAACTGGAGAAAACAAGGCAAAGAGTAAAAGAAAGGGGAGGTAAAACACGTGTTAAGAAAGAAGTAAAATAAGGGAAGAGAAGAAGGGAACGAGAGCCGATGGATGAGAAGGGAAGCATGACCAAAAAAGCTCAGAGGGAGAAGACTGCATGGGAAAACACCATGGTATCCAAGGTCAGAAGAACAGCAGCAGAGAGAACATGAAAGAAAACCAACAAAAGAAAAAGATGCAAGCATGAACAGAAGAGGAACTGGAGAAAAGAACTGTCTGAGAAGGGAAAAGACAGAAAGCTAACAGCAACTTAGGTATAGGACAGCCTGGTGCTCCTTCCTAGCCCACCCAAACACCCAGTATCCCCCATCAAACTCCCACATGGGCCCATCTTTCTCTTCCCTGATCACAAGAGAAGCTCTGCAGAGAAGAGGGAAGGGCCTCGCGACGAAGGCTCCACTCTGAGCATCCTCCAGCTCAGGGCCCACAGTCTGTACCTTGTTGTCCTGCATGTCTCGGTTGGCCCCATTTTTCAATAGTAAAAGAGTTGCCTCCACATTGTTGACAGCAGCTGCCCAGTGAAGAGCAGATTTTCCTGCAGGTGAAAAATGTTTTTATCAGTAGACGAACAGAAGGCCAGGTCCTGTGCATAGCAGGAAGCACCAAGACTTGGAAGACAAGGAACCCTTGACTCCCCAGAGATGAGTAGGGGGGCAGTTCACTCCAGTCCAGTTGCATCTATCTTTCCTCTGATCTAGGAATACTTCAGTACTGGCCTCCCAGTAGCAGAAGCCCTGGAGGAAAAAGCATCACATGCACATGCTACCATGTCCTCCACAGGGCAGAACCTGCCGTGCACACGGTGAAGACAACCACCTTTCTGCTGCATGCCAGAATGTACACTTCAGACACCCGACAACCCTCCCAGGGAAGCAGCCCTCAACAGTGGTGTGCTCAGATCTACACAGGCAAACCTTTCATGGACTTGTTCTGAGGTTCAAGAACCCTCACAAACAATCCTTTCTCATTTTGATCTAGGGGTCTCCCATTAGCTCAATTCCCTGAGCCCAATATGCTGAGAGAAAAACAAACTGAATGCATAAATTAAGAACTCCCGAATGGATCTGGTTCTTAGAAAGCTCTTTAAGGACCATGTAATACTTCTTAGAGGCATGCTCTGCAGGCAAGAGTCCAAGTTCCTGCCTCTCATCCCTACCATGGTCATCCACAGCGTTCACATCTGCTTGGCAGTTGATCAGTTCTGCCACCATGCCCTCCACAGCCAGGCGGGCAGCCAGGATCAGAGGTGTGGTTCCATCATTCATCCTGGCATCTAGATCAGTTACTCGATTGCGGATCAGAATCTAGAAATGGAGAAAGTACAAAAAGGAGTCACTGGGTAAAGCAAAATACTGAAACCAAGGGAAAAATGAGAGCATCTGAGCTGATGCTGCACTAAGTCCCTGGAAGGCGGGGGAAGTCTTATTATCTTTGTATACAAGATCCTAAGATCCTATAATGGTAAATCAATAAGTATTCATTAGATGAATGAATGAATAACCCAACCAATGAATGCTCAAACATGTCTCAGGTAATGTGATGCTCTTCTATTAAAATTTATTTGAAAGAGAGAGAGGGAGAGTCAGAGACAGAAAGATCTTCCATCTGCTGGTTCACTCCCCAAATGTCCACAATGGTTGGGGCTGTGCCAGGTTATAGCTAGCGGCCTCGGACTCCATCTGGGTCTCCCTCGTGGGTGCCGGGGCCCAAACACTCAGGCCATCTTCCACTGCCCTCCCAGGTGCATTAGCAGGGAACTGGATAGGAAGTGGAGCAGCCAAGACTCAAACCTATGCTCATATGGGATTCTGGCATTGCAGACGGTGGCTTAACCTGCTGTGTCAGAACACTAGCCCCTGTACTTGTATTTCCTAAGTGGGGGAAAATGGGGAAACATCACAGCTTCAATCACAGAAGATACAGAATGCTTCCAGTTTCCTCGTAAGGGTAAAATAAAAGTGCACCAAGGAGGACTCTGCCAACTTAAGTCAGACAAACTGCCAGTGAGCAGCTGGAAGCCCACAAAGTCAAGGAAATATGCAAGGAGCAGCAAACAGTCTTCGAAGGATTTGGAACAGGGGTCACTACCATCTAAGTACTTGGGAGACATCTTGGAACATCAAAGTATCATCTTTTCAGCTTGCTGCATCACCACCACTCACAACCCAGCTATAAACAGCTAGATCAGTTAGCCTGCCTCCCATTTTCCTGCTTGTTCATCTTGCAAGTTTGACTCAGAATACCTGCCCTGATCTCTCAAAGAATCACTACATGAATTCAGAGACACTAACCCTCACAGACCCCTAAGGAATTCTTCTCATTTAGATCACCTCTTCACATGTTCTTTACCTGAAAGACACCTTGGGCATCAGCTGCTACCGCAGCATGGAGAGGGCAGCGGCCCATGTTGTCCTGGGCATTGGCATCAGCACCTGCATCCAGGAGCCGCTTGGCAGCATCGGCCCTCGAGTAGCGGGCTGCAAGGTGCAGGGCCATCTCACCGGTCCTGTCTGTCTGAGCTTGGAGGCTGGCACCTTGGTAGACCAAGTCTGTGATGATGTTGGCAGCAGAGTCCTCAGCATCTTCATCTTCATCACTCACATCGGAGCTGCCTCCTCGGAGAGAGGCCAACATCAGTGGGGTGCACCCATCTGCAGGAAAGGAAAATGCCAAAAAATAGTTCCTTTCCAGAGAAGAAGGGAGTGGACTCTATTGTTGGAATAGTTCTATTTGAATAAAATTATTGTTGGGGAAAAGAATTATTTGTGCTTCAATTAGCTTATTTGTGCTGCCTACTTCTTCTCTGACAGCATCATTTCTGTAAAGAGCAGAAACGGGAAATCAGAGTCTTTATGAAGTTGGGGCTCTTCTCTCAGTTAAACAAACTTTTTTGTTCTAGTTTAATGCCCATGTTATTTTAAACTGGACATGTGAAAACATGTATCCATTGTTAACAGGGTTACTTCAAAAAGTTTGTGAAAAAACAGAATTAAAGGATACATTTATTTTGGTGCAGAAATTCTTGAAATCCCTGCACTTGAAGGGTTTCAGAAAGTTCATTGAAAATGTGTAGTAAAGAGGAAACTACACATAAATTTCAAAATTTTATTGCATAAAATTCCATTTTCCGCATTGTGAAGTACCTTTGTGTATTCACAAAGTACCATCTAACCACAGTCATGCATCCCCGGATGCTGGGGATCCACTCTGAAAAAATGCGTTGTTAGGAGCCTTTGGTGTTGTATGAGCAGTATAAAGTGCCCTGAAACAAACTAAAATAGCTACAGAGGCATTGGGTTTTATAATATTATGAGACCACCACCCTAACTGTAGCCCATCATTGACTACAATGTCATTATCTGGTTGCCTGTTTTTGAAAATTTTTTTATCCTACTAAAACCTAACTCACTTATTAGCTTGTCTGCTGTATCTGATGCAATGTGAAATCCTTGTTTTCCTTCTAAGGTGATGACATCTGCATGCCTGCATTCCTTAAGCATTCATTTCCGTGGTTGATTTAGACCTGTGAAACTACCAGGGGTTGTATTACCAGATGGGGCAAACACAGGGACAAGCCGCCAGAATGAAGGGCAGGCACTGCCTACTGAGGAGGGCAAGGATTGCAGGTGCTGACCTGGGCCCCGGACATTCACGTCCAGCACATCCACCTCCTGCTCCGCCTGAGGAGGAGTGAGGGCCAGCGACGGTGTCCGACGGATGTCTGCAGCTTCCAGGTGCTGCTGTGTCCACGGACGTCGGTCAATGGGGTCGTCCTCTTCCGAGAGTAGAGCCTCATCTTCAGCCTGAAAGAGGAAAACCAAACTCCCTATCAGCCTGACCCACCTTCAGACACTGTCACAGGCAGCTGATCCCTGGTCTCCTGACCTCCCTCCCAGTTCTTTCTGCCTGCCCTCGACTGCACACAAGGATCCACCTTGGCTTCCCGCTGCTCTCACGACGTGATTCCTACTTATCTCTCGTGCATCTTCTGGACAGTTCTTCCATGTCCCCAGTAGCAGACCCTGGGCTTGAGTTTCAACACGCTCCCTCTTGACTATCAAAGATCTATATTCTCCCTTTGGGGCCTCTGCCCATGTTGTTTCCTTCTGCCTGCAACAGTTTCACTCAATTCTTTGTCTAAGACCTACCTACTATTCAAATAAAAATTAAACTTGATCTGAATAGGCACATGTGTGAAGTCCTTACATGTCACTATGCAGCAGTCTATGCCATGAGACTGTAAAGATTTTGAGAAGAGGAAATAAACCTTGTTCAAAGTACCCATGACTTACCATAGTACCCAGCACAGCACAGCTCTCAGGAAAGATCGCTGAGTAATCATAATTAGGACAATTTAAAAGCAGTTATTCTTTATTGAATATGACAGGAAATAGGTAAAGCACATTATAGCACTTGCTGTATTTAATCCTTGCAACTCCCAGAGGACAGATTTACCATTATTCCCATTTAACAGATAAAGCTAATTAAACACAAAGAGATTAAATGACTTGTCAGATATGAAGTAGCAGAACTTTGAATTGGATCCAGCTCTGATTATTAACTAAAGTAATGTTCTTAGCTATCACTTTTTCTTGTTCCCAGCCATGGAGAGCTACGGATGAACGGTCTTTTTCCACATCAGCTTCAGCCCAATCCACCTCTTGCTCTCTATGGTTTTCGTTTCCTGGGTTCAACATGCAAAGCCTCCAAAGCCAGTGGTCACTGGCTTTATGCCACTGCTGAATTTCCTCCTCTTCTACCGAGGACGTTCCCAGAGAGATCAGTGATGGAACTGATAGGACACACACCAGTTCTGATTCAACTAACACGAGCGTGACACCTGAGGAGGGGCCATGTCTAAGAATCCCCAGGAAATACACCAATACCTAAGGCTTCCTACAGTTTGTTTGAACCTGGGTGGCCATTGTCTGGGCAACATATAAAGACTATCATCCTTTCCTCCCTGTCAGGACACCTAGAACCAAAAGAAAGGAATCAGAAATGTGACTGGATCATGGATGGCTGTGGTGGTTCCACCATGGCTAGCTTACCTTGGCCTTCTTTGGCTGCGGTCCTTCATCATCGACCCAGTGTTCACTTGTCCCAGAACCAATTAGATTCGCTTCTGAGACTTGCACTGAGAGATTTCTGACATTATAAAAAGGGGAAAAACAAGAGCAGAGGTCACAACATATACTCACATAGTGACTTTATTTTTTATTTTTATCTTTTGACAGGCAGAGTGGACAGTGAGAGACAGAAAGGTCTTCGTTTACCGTTGGTTCACCCTCCAATGGCCACCATGGCTGGGCACTGTGGCCAGTGCACCGCGCTGATCTGAAGCCAAGAGCCAGGTGCTTCTCCTGGTCTCCCATGTGTGTGCAGGGCCCAAGCACTTGGGCCATCCTCCACTGCACTCCCAGGCCACAGCAGAGAGCTGGACTGGAAGAGGGGCAACCGGGACAGAATATGGCGCCCTGACCAGGAGTAGAACCCCATGTGCTGGTGCCGCAAGGCAGAGGATTAGCCTATTGAGCCATGGCGCCGGCCCACATAGTGACTTTCAACACTTTTTTTCCACCACGACACACTCCCCTGGCTATACTATGACCATTGGAGACCCTGGCCCAGAAAGGATGGGTAATATTTTATGTGAAATCCTGAGCAGTTATCCTTTCCCTTCTCACTGAGCAAGAGCTTACAACACAAGTGTGCTTCAGCAGAGAAGCTGTGCACCACAGTGATTCAACAGGCACAGGCTAGATGCACTCAGATGCAGAGTGTGGTCACAGTCACTTGCAAGGCATGCAAGATCATGGCAGAGCTTAGAATTTAAAATCACAATTCAACAAGATATGTTTTCTATACATCCCTACCAACTACACAAGTAATGGCTATTTGGCAATCCGCCTTACTTTAGCCCCACAGCATCCTGTCCCACTGGCTCACGACGCTTGTGATTGCTGGAGTCTCGGCGAAGGGTGAAACCTTCAGGCAGCCAGAGGGAGCCATGCTTCCGCTTTCGTTTTGCCATGATTACCCCCAGCAGGATGATAAACAGGATGATGACCACAGCAACAGCGAGTAGATAGAGGAGCTGCGTGGGCTTTGGAGCTAGAGATTCACCTGAAAGGCAGAGATAAGGATGGTGCCACATAAAATAGCAGTCTGTCATCTTAGCACCCAATGCATTCAGAGGGCAATTTTGACTTCACCAGCAATGAAAAATACAGGGCTGCACATCAGAAGGTGGGCCCCTGGGGCACCCTACCTCCAACCCGTTCCCCGTCACACCAGTGCTACTCACTGACGACAGACACGAGAGGGTATGAGAGGGTCCCCTGGATGGCGTGAGAAGCCAGCAGAGCTGCTGCTGCATCAGTGTTCTTGAAGCACTGGTCTGAGTCTTGAACACACTGGCGGTTGTCGATCTCCAGAAATACCTTAGAGCTGTGGGTTGCCAAGGTAAGAGAGGAAAAAGGGACATGGTAGTAGTTCCCAAGGGTACAGGTGCAGCAGGCTCATTTAAAACGCCCTACACAAGCCTCCCCACCTCTGGGATGCTGCCTTCAGAAAGACCTCAAAAATGAAGACATTGTCTGTTCAGATCCTAAACACTGATTCCCACTTAGGGGATGCATCACCTCCTTTAGTCTGCGTGATCAGAGCCTTCTGACTAAGGCACCGTGTGACAAAGTGAGAAAACAGTTTGGAAGATTTCCGTGGTCCCCTTCTACCTCTTCTATGTCCTCAGGGGACTGAGGCTACTCTAAAACTCTCCTGCATATTTTGGTCCTTATTCTCTGCGTTTATGTCTCAGCTAGCTGGAGGGCTGAAAGTTTGAGATACAAAGAGTAGGGGTGTGAAAGCACAACTAAAGATTATGAAAGAGACATAATGAGGGGCCTGACAAATAAGGCAAAGATCAATACAAAAGAAGAGTCACAAATAAAGGGAACTGAGGGAGATCTGGCAAAGGGCGTTTGAGGAGCTACCCCTCCCCAAACATCCTGCCTCCTGCTTGCTCCAGCCCACCCTTCAGCACGTACCCCAACATCAAGGCAAACTTTAACCTCCAACGTAAGAGCTGGGATAATGAATGAGCCATTCTATTTGCCCGAGCTTTGCATTTTTACAGGTGCAGTTATGACTTTACTGTCAATCAATGTGCTAGGTTTTATAAAATTAACCATTAAGAAGTGTAGAACCCAAAAACCTACCCAGCCACCTCCTGTTCTTGTTCTTCAGGAAGGGATCTACGTGTCATCCTCTGCTTCTTCATGGCAGCTGACTTCTCACCATAATAGGGGTACACCATCAGGTCTCCCTGGGAGTCCCGTTTAATGCGCAAGTTGGTGTGCAGCAGGGTGCCCAGGGCCCGCAAGAAGCTGCGAGCATCCTGAAGCAGCTGTTCAGGGGGCATCAGCACCACAATGACCAGCGTGCCCTCTGCCAGGTTCTCAGGTCGGTCAGCAGCACAGTCCAGCCCGTCCCAGCCACACTCCTCACTGTTGCATCCCTGGTCACAGTGGTTATCTTTGAAGTGGTCTGCACAATACTTGTCATACCTAGGTGGGGGAGGCAGAAGCAGAGAGAACTGGGAGAGGGCTCAGACTCGATAGAGCTCTATTTGGTTTCCATTAGGGATGACTGTGGGTTTTCCTATCCATCTTCCACTGGCCATTCAGGACCCAAGAGTGCTGTAAAGGTTTGACTCTCCTGTCTCTGATATCACAGAGTACACCAGACAGTGCTCCATGAATGAGGAACAACACTGTGCTCATCCTGCTGCAGGGGCCCTGGGGCTCCCAAGTGGCTCACATGCTTGTTAAATCAGCTTTTTAAACATTCGTTATATTTTCAGCTGGTATGCAAAAATTGTACATATGTATGGGTGCCATATGATTTATATACTCTGATACTCAAGTCAGGGCAAACCTATCTACCTCCTCAAACATGTATCTCTCTCTCTCTCTCTCTCTCTCTCTCTCTCTCTCTCTCTCTCTCTCTCTTTAACAGGCAGAGTGGAAAGTGAGAGAGAGAGAGACAGAGAAAGGTCTTCCTTTACCGTTGGTTCACCCTCCAATGGCTGCCGTGGCAGGCACACTGCGCTGATCCGAAGCCAGGAGCCAGGTGCTTCCCCTGGTCTCCCATGAGGGTGCAGGGCCCAAGCACTTGGGCCATTCTTCATTGCACTCCTGGGCCACAGCAGAGAGCTGGACTGGAAGAGGAGCAACTGGGACAGAATCTGGCACCCCGACCAGGACTAGAATCTGGTGTGCCGGCACCGCAGGTGGAGGATTAGCCTATTGAGCCCCAGCGCTGGCCTCTCAAACATGTATCTCAAGTCAAGGCTGCATATCTGAAACAAAAAAGCCAACCTGGTTCTTGCTTCCTCTATTTTGTATCCACTGTTCCTTTTAAGATAACAATAGGCATTAAGGTGTAAAAGGTTCCTCTAAAAGGTGCCTCCAGAAACTAGATTAAATAGCCCTGAACCATCAGGAGTTATTGTACAGAGAACCATGTCAATACAGCTCAGAACTGGACTCAACTACAGAAGGTAAAAGGGGACATTCTATCTCAGTGGTACAGCCTCTTTCAAATACTGTGAAGATGGGGCCGGCATTGTGGCGCAGAGGGTAAAGCCACCACCTGTGATGACAGCATCCCATTTGGGTACCGGATTGTGTCCTGGCTGATCCACTGCTGCAATCTAGCTTTCTGCTAATGGTCTACAGTAGCAGAAAGTGGCCCAAGTTTTTGGGTTTCTGCCACCAATGTTCTGGCTCCTGGCTTTGGCTTGGCCCAGCACTGGCCATTGTAGCCATCTGGGGAATGAACCAGAGAATGAACGATCTCTCTCTGTCTCCCTCTCTTTCTGTAACTGTGACTTTCAAATAAATAAGTAAATCTTAAAACAAACAAAAATTCTGTGGAAATAAACTAGAACCCCCAATTCTAAATGATGCACAAATCATTTCATCTCCATTTTCCTTTCCTCCAGCCCCACTCCCTATCCCTTTATTTTTCTACCCTTTGGTACAATCTGCAAGGTAACTCAGTGAGAAAACTAGGAGACAGGAATAGCTATGATGCTTAGGCAAGTTCTTTAACCCTTTGGGCCACAGTCCCTTCACCTAGGAAAGACTATTAGTAATCCCTATGACTCACAAATTGTTGAGAATTAACTAAGGTTAAGTTAGATGGTATGGTTAATATGCAAGTTATTATGTAAGCCAAAAAGAAAACCTGTAACTGTAATCATGAAGAGCAGAAAGGTTAAGAGGCCTAATCTAACTTATGCTTCCTGATGAATCTAGATGTGGAAAACCAGTCTTAGGAGAAGGGATGAGGTGAACAGAGAGGGTACAGACCTTTCCGTCCATCCTGCAGTCAGGTTACACTACAGGTTGCCTGAAACTGGGTAATACCACTTCCAAAAGTTATCTCCCCAGGACGTCACGACAGCAGCAGGTGAGAAGGCAGAGGGAGGCACAGAGAGAGGATAATTATGCAATGAGCATTCCTGGCACTCTGTCAGCAGAGGAGAGCACAGGATAGCGTGCGATGGAACAGGCTGGAACCATCTGGAAAGTGAAGGCAGCTTGGGCTGAAGCACTGGAGTGGTTAGGAGCAGGAACAAGAGACCGAGGTGTGTTAGTGACAGTCCCCCTGAGCTTCTGGAGAACCTGGAGCCCTTACTTGCATGTCTTGCTGTTCCCCTGGCATTCAAAGTTGTCAAAGAGGCACTCGGCTGTGTTGCACAGCTCATCACACTGGTTGTTGATGTAATCCCAGCAGGGGAGTGGGGAGGAGCAGTTGGCCCAGGGGTCCTCCATAGTGAGGGAACAGTCACCCCCATCCCACTGGCAGGCATGGCTGTTGCAAGCCTCGTCACAGACGCCATCTCGAGCTTTGTCGGCGCAATATTGGCTGAGACAGGTGGCAGGCGGGCTGCTGGTGGGGACTGAATAGAGTTCGCAGTGGCTGCCCCAAAACGGAGGGGCACAATGGCAAGAGTAATAAGGAGGCTGGCGCTGAGGGTAGCAGCTGCCCCCGTGCTGGCAGGGGCTACTGGCACAGCCTGCATCACAGTCCTGGGGGTTAGGGCAGAAGCAGCGGGGTCCTGAGGCAGTGTGCACACACTGCTCCCCTCTCCGACACTTCACTTGGCCACAGCTGCTCTGGCATCTTGCCCCGGAGAATCCCTGTGGAAATGGGTGATGAAATGAGGATGTTAGGAGGGCTCCCAGGGCTTGTTCCATTTAGCCTTCCCATCTCCTATCTTCCATGCTTTTGGAGGCATCAAGACTGACATTCGGTTAAGATCCCTCCTTGTAGCCTCTGGGGACTAAGTCTGGGAAAAAATCTCTTCAAGTCCACCGTTGGGTTAGGGCTGAAGGTTCCACAGGACCAATGTGGAATTGTCTCCCTTCAAGAGCTCACTTCCAGGCATTTAGTGTGCAGGTCAGGTAGGGGTAGAAGTCAGCCAATGTCGTTCTACAGGCAGCTTCTCTAACTGCCATTAGACCTCTCATATGCTGGTGGGGGGAGTCACAGAGAACATCCACATCTTATTTCATCTTTGGACTTGCTGCCCAGCTCATGTCAGGGTTACTGGACCGGCTTCCTTTTGGTCTCTCTCCACATAGTGATCTCGTTTTTAGTGGAGTTTCAGTCTGGCAGTGGCAAGAGTCTGCATAGTAAACAGCTAGAATTAAGCCTCCTTTCAGCTTAAGAAGCAACTTGCCCCTCAGTGGTCCCTGCTAAGGAATTCAAACAGAAAAGCATTTTCACCAGTTCTGGCCCAGCAACACTGGCCCTGTTTGAAAGGCTTATCCTACCACTTGCTGGGCTTCCCACCAGTGCTTCTGGAGCTGGTGGTCACATACGGGGAAGTGTCTTCATCTTGGGAGTGACTAAAACCCATCTTAAATGAAAAGGCAAAAACAAATCCAGCACCCTCTCTTCAGAGCAAAGCTGTCCCCGTTAGGGAGCCTGTACCAGGCTCTCAACTAGGTTTCAGGTCATTTCTGTCGCAGGTCGTATGGAAGAGGCCGTGTCCCTTCAATCAGTGGCAGGGCACTTACCGGGGGACAGCGACAAATGAAGCCATCAGGCATGTTGCTGGCCACAGCACAGGTGCCTCCGTTCATGCAAGGCATCTGGGGACACACATCCACAAAGGTTTCACAGTGACGGCCTTGGGGCAGAGAATAAAAAGGGGTTTTAAAAGGCAGAAGTAGTAACTGCAAGTTTCCTGAACAGAAGCCCACTGGAGACCAAGACCAGGGTGGAGCCAGGGCTCTGTGAACTCAGCTGTGAGCCTGTGGAAACGTGGGAAGATGAAGACACGCCCCGGACCTTGACACACTTGGCCCAATGCGGGCTCCAACCAGCTCTCTCATCTGCCTCGCCCATGCAGTCAGCACATCCCCAAGTCAGTTGACAAAATGAAAAGCCTGCAAAAAGTAACGCTAATCCAATTAGGGTACTGCAAAAAGAAAGAAAAACCACACCTCATCTTTTTCAGAGGTTGGAGGAATTAGATTAACACACAGTTCCTCACACTCTGCTAACATTATCTACTTCACAGGGCGGTCATAACACGCCCATCTATCTAGGTGACAATTTGCAGTTTATGGAGAGTTTCCATACTATGCTGTCTTTCTCAGTTACTCTCCGGTCTTTCTAAAAAAAACATCTTAATTCTCCCAGACTCACTCTTCTCTAAACGCAGTTCTAAAGTAGAAGACGTCCAGAGGCCACAGTACCATGACAGTGTGAACCGGACAACTGGGATCACGAGGGAGACACGAGGCTCAGCTGGGCCCTCTGCACAGCAGAGACAGGCCCCATGTGGCCTGCAGTCACTTATAAATAGAAGAGACAGCTTTACAAAAGCAACAAAAATACACTGTGACATTTTTGGCCACTTATAATAAAGAAGCAGAATTATAAATGTCTGTTCAGTCTAGCCACAGCTGCTAACCAAGAATGGGCATTTCTAGAACACAAGCCCAGGGGACTGGCAGCCCCTCACTGTCAGCAACAGCATCTCACAAGGACAGCCATCCCTGTGGTCATGGATTCTTCTCATCCACCACCATGGAACTAACATAAGGAACTTCCTGGCTGTAGGACACCAATTAAAGGTGGGTTCATCCCTTCCTTCTCCTACTACCCTTTTCCTCTGTTAGTGCCTATCCAGGTTTCCAGATGAAGGGTCCCTCAGAGACAATGAAACAGGAGCCAGCTTTGCTTCTCTGGCTTCCCAAGAACACCAGGGCCAACAAGAGGCTGTAGACAGATTGTCTGTATGCCTTCTGTTCCATAGTAACTCAACAGGCTTGATGTTCATTCAGTGAATGTTTCTCCAGGTAGTGATCAGACTGCAAAATACCTCCTTTTTTCTTTTTTTTGTAAAACCCTAACATTCAGGGCCAGCACTGTGGCAGAGCAGGTATAACTGCTGCCTGCAGTGCAGGTATCCCAATCCCATATGGGCACTGGTTTGAGTCTCGTCTATTCTGTTTCTGATCCAGCTCCCTGCTAATGCACCTGGGAAAGCAGTGGGAGATGGTCCAAGTCCCTGGAGCCCAGCACCCATGTGGGAGACCTGGAGGAAGCTGCTGGCTCCTGGCTTCAGATTGGCCCAGCTATAGCCAAGGCAACAATTTGGAGAGTGAACCAGCAAATAGAATATCTCTCTCTCTGCCTTTGCCTCTGTAACTCTGCCTTTCAAACAAACAAATAAATCCTAAAAAAAAGAGAGAATTAAAAAAAAATCTTAACATTCTTAAAATGCAGATCTTTGAAATTGAAACTGGGAGGCAGGCAAGCTACGGATGGGTTTAGCATGCAGCAGAGTCCATTTGCTGCATTGTTAATAAACACACAACTGCAGTCCAAATCTGATTCTCAAGGAACTTGATCATACCCTTGGAGCAAGGAATACAATTACAGGGGCCAGCCGATGCTGTGGAACAGCGGGTTGAGGCACGGTCTGCAACACAGGCATCCCAAGTGAAAGCCACGTTGTTCAAGTCCTGGCTGCTCTACTTCCAGTCTAGCTCCCTGTTAATTTACCCAGGAAGGAAGCCGATGATAGTGCAAGTTCTTGGACTCCTGCCACTAACATGGGAGACCCAGATGGAGTTCTAGGCTCCTGGGTTCAGCCTGGCTCAGCCCTAGCTCTTTGCAGCCATTTGGGGAGTGAGCCAGTGGATGGAAAATCCCTGTATGTGTGTGTCTCCCTCCTTCTATATGACTCTGCCTTTCAAATAAATAAAAGTAAATGTTTAAAAAAAAAAAAGAAAAAAGAAATACAACTGCAAACTCCAGGAAATTTCACAGACTTCAATTCTGAGTATATGATGATCCTGCCATATCCAGATACCAGCAACTATTTTAGACTTAAAATGTCACCATGCTGTCCTTCTCCAAAAGGGCCTGGTAAGTGCCTGTGATAAAGCCTCTGAAGCAGGTGTGGTCCTCTTCATACCCTGTCATGAAAAAGACGCTTAAGAACAGAACACAGCAGAACAGGACCGAGGCTCAGCTTTCTAGCTCACACTTATCAACTGACATTTGGTTAAATACTTCTCAGTCTGGACCTGCTCCCCTTAGGTGTCTGAGCATGTCCTGTGCTTCTCTGGGTCCCAGAGCAGAGCGATCACCTTCTTCTCAGTGGCACGAACTATCCAGTCCCAAGTCATTACATCTCAAAGGAAGCTAGAGCTAGACTAAGGTTCCTGAAAACAAAATGTTATCTTTGCTCAGATGGAAAGAGTTCTGTGGATGGATGGTGGTGATGGTAGCTCTATAATATTAATGCACTTAATGCCATAGAATCTGATGCTTAAAAATGGTTAAGATGGCAAACTGTTTTGTGTATTTTACCAATCAAAAATATGTTATTATGCTCAACTATTCCCAGCCATCTATTTTTTAATATACTGCTATACCACATTATAACCAATGTACCACAAAAGAGAAAGAAGCTCTCAGGAAAAACTAAAGGTGGAGATTGATTATAACACGCAGAGCACAAAAGAAGGAAAAAACCTGGGCCCTTAAATTAAGCTCGTCTAGTTTTCTGCATATAAGAAACGCTTCACTTGGGTCCAGGGTGGTTCACAAAGGATTGGTCACTAATGCGCCCTCCAGGCAGAGTGGCCAGGAGGCTGAGAGACTCTCACCGGTGAAGGCGCTGCGGCAGACACATAGGTAGTTGTTGGTGAGCTGGATGCAGTCCAGGCTGCCCTCAGAGCTGCAGGGGCTGGAGAGGCACTCATTGATGTCCCCCTCACACCGTTCCCCAGCGAAGCCAGGCAAGCAGCGACAACTGTAGCCCCCAATCCGATCTACACACTGACCACCATTAAGGCAGTGGGGCCCCCCAGCGCAGTCATCAATGTTCTCTTCACAAAGCAGGCCTGGAGGAAAGAGAGGAGAAACACAGAGTTATGAAAATCCTTCAAACACCGCTTTTCAAAGCAAGAGCTACTCTTGTTGGCCTTTCCCAATGAATGGGACTACACCCCTCCATCTCTACTGGAACCCGCCCATGACAGCTGCCACTCTCCTGTGGGCAGGGTGAGCAAAGGGAAGAGTATGCTCCCACACACAACCCAACAAAACTGCCCTTGTGAAGGAGACACCACAAATCTATCCCATCTTGAACACAGGAAACCGGAGCTTAAGAGACACCTAGTAATTTTGTATTGATTTGTCCATTTTAGTTCAAGTATGAAACAGTTTGAAAAAGTGTAAATATATAGATGAAAGACATATAAAATATTGTAAAAATATTGGCCCAATAACTGGAGCTGAATTTTGAGTGACAGTTTTAAATGTTGCAGTCACTGACTTAGTCTGTAAAACAGTATAAATGTACCAACACTTTTTATTTGAAAGAAATAGGAAAATCCTGTTGAGAGTTCAGAGGTTATTTCTGTTAAAACAGAACACGATTAATGTATTGTAGATATAAATGAGCCGTCCAGTATAAAAATCTGTGAAAATTCTTTTTTATTGTATAATATTTTATTTGTGAACATTCTTTAGAAAGAGATCAATGATTATTCAAGAAAATGATTCTTGACTAATTCAAGAAGTTATAAAACAGTGTTGAATTTTTGCCACTTGCTCTTGTAGTCTACATTAATAAAAGCAAAGCTACTGAAAATGAAAACAAAAAAGCTGAAATGCTCATTTTTACTGACAATTGCAAAATATAATATACTTAGGATAATCTTAGCAAGAAATAGGCTACCCAATATTAAGACAATACATCCAGGGGTCTGAATAAATGGAAATACATACCATGATATGGGGGGAAGATGCCTCATCATAAGCATGTCAGTTTTCTCTATATTAAATTCATCAAACTAATGCAACCCCAATAAAAAAATATGAACAGGATTTCTAAGGAAAAAATGAACTATAACCATAAACAGAAAAACATGAAGAAGATCCTTAGTAACTGAAACAGTAGTTGGGTCCCTGCCACCCACAAGAGACCCTGATTGAGTTCCCGGTTCTTGGGTTTGGCCTGGCCCAGCCTCACTGTTGGCAAGCATTTGGAAAGTAAACCAATGGATATCATCCTCATTCATTCATTTCTCTCTCTCTCTCTCTCTCTCTTTCTCCCCCTGTCTTTCAAGAGAATAAAAATAAATTTAAAAAAATCAAAATATAACAACATACTGGGGAGATATTTACACTGTGTAATACGACAGCTAATTTCTATAAAATACTAGGATCACCAACATAAAAGAGGGAAAGGAGCACAGATATGAACAAAAAAACCACAGGTAACTCATGAGAATATGTTCACCCACATTGAAAAGAAGCTGGTATGGAGATACACGGCAATTCAGCAATATTTATTACAATTACAGATGCACATATATGATTCTGCCATTATATCTGAAAAGTTATTCTACTAATATATTTTTATATTTGCAAGGCAGTCCAAATGTCTATCACTAGGGCATATTTTACAGTGAAATACTAATTCTCATAAAAGGGAATTCTGCAACTATCAAAAAGATCGAAGAAGTTCTGTACCTTGATATGGAAATATTTCCAAAAATCAAGTGCAAAAGAATGTGTCTAATATTTTTTATCAAAGTAAAAAGTAGGATAAAAAATATTTTTGGGCTTGCCTTCTAAATAAAGTTTGAAAGCTGTATTTAAAAAAAACTAAAAATATACACAAGAAGCTAACAGTGGTGGGAGAAGGAAAACTATGTGTGGGGAGAGAAAAATGGGAATGATAAGAAATCTTCTACACTACTAAAAAGCTTTTTCTTTATATATATTTATGTATATATATACACACACAGATATATTCAGTCCATGTATATATGTATATATATAGATCCATATTTAATTTATTACTTACTCACAAATGAAATTGAAAACAGGTAAGTTAAAAACAAACAAAACCAGTATGTGCTCCAAGGCTCACAGAATATTTAATATTTATGGACTATTAGTAAAATGAGCATAAATGCCTATCTTTCCATTAGAATTGAACCACCTGTAATGAACAGAACTATTCAAATAAGAATGAGCTCAACCTCAGCCTAAAGCAGTGTACAGTGTACCAGGGACAGGCAGAGAGCTTACAGTTAGCTCTTAAACTGGGGGCCTCCTACTGTACCCATGCCAGGAGCCAAAGCTCAGGAGAATAACAATAAAATAAACATTGTGGTAACTCCCACAATGAGGTTATGGGACTTCAGAGTCTCTGGGAATGTTCCATAATGGCCAGAGAAGTTAAGCCAAGGTAAATAAACACTGTTCCACATATCTAAACAAGCACACATCATGTAGTAATTCAACGAATTCTAACTTATATAAATTCAATAGAACCACACCTACATACAACATAATCAAACTGCCAAAGACAAAGACAGGGAAATTTGAAAGCCTCAAGAAAGGAGTGATTTATCATATACAAAGGTGCCTCAGTAAGATTAACAGCTAACTTCGCATTAAAAACCATGGAGCTGAGAAAGTGTGATGATGTATTCAAAGTGCTAAAGGAAAATGACTGCATAATAATAGAATAACTATTAGTCAAAGCTATCCTTAACAAATGGCTGGAAAAGATGGAAACTGTTTCCTTATTAAATAATTCCAAGGCTAGACATGGGTAATTCATAAAGTTAGTGGTATAATTTTAGAGTTCAGTGAATACTCATGAGTCTCTCACTTTTTCCAGCCACCCTTGAAGTCATGTGTGTAATCATTTAGTGATTCTGGACAATGGACTGTGAGTGACAGTGATGTGTGGTCATTCCCACACTAAAGTAGCAAAAGGTGCTGCACAACCCCTCAAGTCTGTCTTCCCCTGCAATATATAAGCCTTGAAGGCCAAGTGTTTAAACTGCTTCTCTAAAACAGAGAAAGGTAGCCCAACACATGATCAGACTTTATTAGAGTGACAAAGAAACTGTTTTTGTGTAAAGCTCTGAGATCTGAGGTTTAATTAGCTACCACCAGAAACGTAGCTTGTTCTAACCAGTATAGTAACTCGAAGGACAAACTAATACTAAATTGGAAGTACCTTCCACTTACTTACCTTTCAATCACTGATTTTTAGAATAGAGAACAACTCCTTTTCACAAAAATTTTCAAATATTTAAACCCTTAGTTTTCTCTTCCTTTTTAATTTCATTCTTCAATAACTATCTTCCTGGTGGGTTATTTTTCTAATTCAGCCAAATCCCAACCTCTAGGAAGGCAGACTCTCATAATGCACTCATAATGCACTGACACAAAAGTCTACGGCAACACAAATACTTTTCTTGCATCGACACTGAGGAGAATGAACTTCCACAACTGTGTGAGGCTTTTCACAGGTTGTTCAGAACTGACACCATCATAACTTGTTCTTTTCTAATAAACAACACATAGTGCTGTTTTTAGGAAGTTGTATGGAGGCACTGGCGATGCACAGAGCGGAAGGATGGCTCGACCTTTCATGGCCGAGGGTTGCCTCTCACTAGACTTCACTGCGATTACTAAGGTGCAGCCCTGCATCATCAGCCTACTCCCCTGGGCTCATGGCTGCAGTAAGTATTTTCATTTCATTCATTCCAACTTATGGAAGCAAGATCTGCCTAATTTAAAAGATCGAAAAGTAGGTAACTGAGAATTATTTACTCATGTGGCCCATTAGTTGCTTTCTATTCAAGAATCAAGCAATCTGCCTAACCAGGCAAATTTGGCTGCAATGTTATATCCGCTCCACAGTCTGTGTTTCATGGAAACTAAGAGGTCAAACAACCAGAAAGAACTGAGAACATGAATCAGAACATGACGGGTCTTAAGAGATGAGAGAATAAAATGGTTTGAATGACCAAGAATGAAGCTAGTCTTAATGTCTTTAATTTTTAAAATCCCCTCAATACTAACAATGCATTTATAACTTAGAGAATATCCTGGCTGGAGGATGGGTAAGACTGGTTTCATACCTCGAGTGCCTGGTGGGCAGGAGCACTTGAAATGGTTCACCAGGTCAATGCAGGTGCCTCCATTCTGGCATGGCTGATTCTGGCACTCATCCACTTCGTATTCACAATTGACACCCTGATACCCTGGAACACACTTCCAGGAGGAAGCAAAAAGGCAAGAAATGTTTCCAGATGATGACAACAAGTGACTGTGGATGTTACTGTGACCCTACCCCCTTCGCCATTTAGCTCGTACATGTATCTCCAGATCACCACACTCTGATAATCATCCTGTACAGGGTCAACCTGCAACTTACCGGCATTTATCATTCTCCCTTCCAGCTGACAAAGCCACTTAAAGGGAAAGAAAGGGCTGAATATGCTGAGGGGTGTTTCAGATATGACCCCTTTGTAAAACTTTGTTCCTCTCGTGGATAGATTTACTCATCTTTAAAGTCTGCAATTCCTTTTTATGTGAAGAGGACCCTATGACTCAGGCAAATGGTACGTGTGAGTGGGGGCAAAGGCACCGCAATTATTGATCTCCAGGTTCTGGAAACTGCATGTATGTGTGAGAAACTGGTTGAGAAAGGGGTAGGGGCAGAGGCAGGTGGAGTTCACTGGCTGTGGTAGATGTAGGGGCTGGAAAGATTTCAGGACAAATTAAGAACAAATATATTACTTTATGAGGTAGCTTTATTTGGGCAATACTTTGACAGGATTACACATAGGGGAAGTCCCTCATAGCATAAAACTGTCCAAATGGGGTGGAAGGTGAGGAGAGGTAAGCAAGCAAACTCCGGGAGATAAGGGGATATGGGAGGGAACTTAACAGTCTACATAATGTCATTCAGAAGCCTAGCAGCAGAATTCTCTGGGTCAGAGAGCTCCGAAGGGCAGCTTTTCTAGGGGCCTCTTTACAGTCCCAGGGTTTACTGTACCCACGGCTAGCAGATGCTTGGTAGTTTTGCAAGACATGCAAAAATTTTCTGCTTCTTTGGGTTACCTTCAAAACAATTACATGTGTGAAATTTTGAATCCGACACTGGAAGGCTTTCGAGCTTTTAGGGGTCCCAGTGTGTTGTGAACATACACATGGAACAGTTCCCATGGTGCTATGTGGAACAGGCTGAGCAGCATGACAGAATTGTTAGTTGACCAATGACTATACAAAGGTGACATGGGCTAAAGGGACAGTCCTCAAAGTAGCTTCTCCTATCTCAGCTGCCATTCAAAGAAGTTTCAGGGACTACTATGCTGGGTGGGCCTGTGACAGGCATTTGAGGGGAGGGGCTGTTGGCTTTAAATCCTGGAAGCAAGCCTGTAGAGGAGGGATGGTTCCAGACCCTTACTTAAATCTTTCTAGGGCCATGTTAACTTATTTCACAGCAAAGCTGAAAGAAAATGACTGGTAAGCACTATGATGGTGAATGGTGGAAATCTATAAACTGGAAACAGAAGACCCAAGCAGCCAAGTTCAATACACAAAACAGCTGTACAACCTGCCTCATCTCCCTTACCTCACATCTGTATCCACCAATGAAGTCGCTGCAGGTGGCGCCATGCTGGCAGGGATTCGATGCACACTCGTCAAGCTGCTCCTCACAGTAGCTTCCAGTGTAGCCCAGGGGGCACTGGCAGTGGTGTGTGCTCCCAGCATCGATACAGACGCCTGAGTGCTGGCATAAGTGGGCAACAGACACACCTGGGAAATCCCGTGGGGAAACAGGTATCAGAGAAGAACACATGGCACGTGGCAGGTTTAGCCCAACTAATGAGTGAGTGAATCTAAGCTGGTTGGCACATCAAGCATTATTCATGTTTCATTTCTTACAGTGCTCAGTACCAGATCTGTTTTGATAATATCCAAGCCCCAGAAGCAGAGGTTGTCTGATTTTCGTTTCAAATATCTTTCATTTTGGAATCCCTGTCTGTCTGCCCTTTCACCTTCTGTCTTAGGTTCTTTCTCCAGTTTTGCCCATCTGCTAGTATCTACTCTTCCCTCCCATCCCTCAATAACAATGCCTGTCCTCAAATGTCAGTGGTCAGTCGAGATTTCAGGGAATGACTCTTGAGTTCAAGAGGGCGGAGCTCACCTCTGCGGAGGGCTGCTATGCTGCAGGAGACGCTAGGCACGTCACAGTAAGCACCGGCCCATCCAGATGGACACAGGCACCGGGATTCTGCTTTCTCCTGTATACAAGTTCCTTTGTTTTTACATGGAGACCGACTGCAGAGGTTCACAAGGGTCTGAAACAAGAGGCAGGAGTGTACATACATCAAAATCCATGGACCAGAAACAAAGTAATTCCATTGTATGACAGGAAATCAAAGGAAAGCACATTAATTTTTTTTGAGAGCCTCCAGCCAAGCCTTAAATTAGATCCAATGTTATGACGTGTATGTCATCATTTTTATATAATCTAATTCCTCTTAGCACTGCTATTTAAGAAGTTCTTACTCAAATACTTTAAGACTTTGTAGAAACTCAGTGCATTATTTCTAACACTGAAGACATGAGCACGTATTCCCTATGCTATAGACATGCATGGCTACCTACAGGACTAGAAAAGGTTAAACAGTCAATCAGACAGTTCCATGCTCCCTGTGCTTGTCCTGGGTGAGAAATCCCCGTATCTGCCAGTGGTAAATGGGAATAAAAGGGCTAAAAGCCTGTTAATAAACTAAAAAACTGTCAGAGAGCTTATTTTGAAGGGGACAAAATCAAGCTTATGAAAAACAGGAGGCAGAGTGCAAAAAGGACTAGCACCTTCACTGTTGTAATTCACACAGAATGGCCTGGCTGAAGAAAGGGCCCGTGGAGGCGGAAGATCAGTATGTCCAGCCCACATTGTGAGAATGCTCCTCAGATCTACAGAATCAGAAATAAGCTCCGTAGCATGTGCACGTGGTTGTGTGCACTTCGAATGCAGCCAAAGCCTTACCAACGTGCACCCTATAATGTCATGTTAAATTTTCCCACGTATTCCTATTTCTTTGAATTTCTGTTATCCTCTTACGGTTACAAGAGGCAAGAGAGCATAAAATGAAACGCAATGCTCTTTGGATGCAACCTTGAAAGAGTTACTTCACCTTCCTGGGGCTCAGTTTATTTTTCCATGAAATGAAAAGATTAGACTGGTTGTCTATGAGGGCTCCTTCCTTCTATCAAAATATGCTTTGATAGATTTCAATTCAAAGATGCATGAGTAGTTTCCAGAGTGTTACAACATTGTGCAACATGATCATTATTATTATTTCCTTGTAGATATTGCATCTGACCTATAAAGATTTTACTTGGTCTCTCCTCTGCCGGGTTTCCAGTGTAAAACATATCTGTCTGCCTATTCACACACACATATTTCCCTGCAGTTCTTGATTTGCCTTTTTTAACAGTCTTTTGCTTTTTAAATTGATGTCATAGTGCCAAGATTAACATTTTGGGATCACTAATTACGAAATTACCCAGATTTATCTTAAAAATACCCAAGAGTCACAATTTTTCTTTTAGAAGGAGGCAGGTATAATGCTTGGCTTCTCTGGGGAGCTGAATGGAAAGGAATTTACTTACCTGACAGTTTTTCCCTGTGTAGCCCAGGGGGCAGGTGCAGCGATAGGTGCCCAGGCCATCAACACAAGTTCCCTCGTTCAAGCACGGATGAGAGTTGCATTCATTGATCTCATGGAGGCAGAAGGGACCAGTGAAACCCACGGGGCACAGGCAAGAGAAGGAGTTGATTCCATCAACACACGTGCCACCATTGAAACAGGAGCTAAGCAGCAAACAGGGAGAGACCATTACCTGTGAGATCTGGGTTCCTCCAACCTGCTATTTTAAAAGTATGGTTTCTGAATCTTAGATATTGGACCTGAATACTCCTCAGCATTCCAAACTCCTCTGCATAGTAAATTTTACTTTCTTCCAAAAGTCTGGGTACCAGAAGCCCTGAGTGCCAACTTCCTTTCTACAACCAAAGTTTAGGAGTATTTGAAAGGCTGAGCTTATTATAGATTCCTAGAGAAAGCAGAGTTTTCTTGGTTTTACCAGTTCTTCCATGAATTTCTAAATTTTATTTAAGTCAGTTTAATTTAAATGATAAGTGCTAAATAAACAGCTTTTAACTACAGATTTCTTTATGAAAGAGAAACAGAATAAATATGTCCAAATATAGTGAAAAGAAATGAAATACACCTCCCCAAAATTAAGAGTGCTAACAAATCCTCAAATAGGGACTTGCAGATCAAATATCAGCTGAAATGACCAAGGGAACAACAGAACAGAATTATAGTTCTTTTTGTTCCTTAAGCAAGAAAACAAATGATGATTCATCCACTAAGTTTTCAGCCTCTGATCTTTGTCCATCAGGAATCAGGGACCGGACAATGGGAGACGATTTTGGAGTAGGACCCAAGTGAATGTCTCATCCCTGTCTCACAATTCCAGCCTTGTGCACTGAAGGTTCCTGCCCTATCATAGTTTTCCCAGTCTGCCGATGTCTGGAGTGTGTGGGCTACTCACCTCTCGGTGCACTCGTCGATGTTGTGCTCACAGTGGACTCCATCGAATCCTGCCTGACACTTGCAGGTGTAGCTGTTGACGTAGTCGGAGCAGGTTCCTCCATTCTTACATGGTTCACTCAGACACTCATTCATGTCAGTTTGGCACTTATCCCCAATGAAGCCCGGAAGGCAGAGGCAGGAGAAAGTATTCACTCTATCCATACAGGAACCTCCATTCTGGCAAGGATCTAAGCCATCAGGCAAGAATTAGAGTTTGGAAGAGCAGTGCTGGTTTCATCTTGGACTCAAAAGGGTGAATAATCTGATGAACTAAAGAATACTCAGGGCAGCACAATTCTGACCCTTTGTGTACGACCTCTTTAAGTCTGCTTTGTTCTGACTCCTTCATTTATGAAAATACATTAAATAACACTTTCCTGAGACTTTTATGCTATTTTGATAATTGGGATAACTTTCATCTATATCACCACTAACAGTTTTAGAAAAAAACAATAGAATCACAAAACTTACATTGGTAACCCACAAATCACAAATCAAATATGAGACCCAACACAGAGAACACCAGGAATGTCAATCTGTATTTTCAACAGGTGTGTGTGGTGGTAGAGGATAGAATATATTCACTTTGTTTCAGGAATACTGTAAAAGTTAATCATCCTGGTTCCTCTCTCTCTTTTCCCACTACTTCTCTTTCTTGTTATAGATTTAGGCAACCTTAGGAAACAAGACTTCCAAAAATTTTGAAAATATTACCTAGCTTACTCTTAGAACAATTTCCACTCATACTTATTAATAAATCAATAAATTCTGAGCTACACAATCATACCATGACCCTCCACAGCACCAATGGCAAACAATTTAGAACAAGAAAAACAAGACATAGTTATTACCCTTCAGGACCTTTAAATATAATTGCAAGGACAAATCATAAATGTAAAAAGAAAATGAAACACTAATCTAATTGGTAATGTGGCTACTATTTTATTCCAGGGATATTTAATACAATTTATTACTCTGTTAAACTAATTCCATTCTAAAGCTCATCTGTAGTCTCTGTTGGACCAGAAAAAAAAAAAAAAAACCTACTTTTATTCTATTTTAACCACAATGTCCAGCCAAAATAATTTCCATGGCATTTTTCAGGCAATTCACCCTAACTTATTGAACTGTTTTTAAATTCATGGTCAATACTGCCAGTCCCACTTCATACCAAATGTTTTAAATACTTAGTATTTTGGGGCCGGAGCCTGAAGTGCCAGCATCCCATATGGGTGCCAATTCGAGACATGGCTGCTCTACTTGCAATCCAGCTCTCTGCTATCACCTGGGAAAGTAGTGGAAGATGGCCCAAGTCCTTGGGCCCCTGCACCCCTGTGGGAGACCCAGAGGAGGCTCTTCTTCGGACTGGCACAACTCTGGACATTGGGGCCATTTGGGGAGTGAACCAGCAGATGGAAGACTTTCTCTCTGCCTCTGCCTGTCTTTAAGTCTGCCTTTCAAAAAAATAAATCTTAAAAAAACTTAATATTTTGACAGGAAATTTAATTAATAGGAGAATGGAGCTGACCATTCCCTAAATTTTTCCCTCAACTGTACCTGAGACATATCTTCTTCACTATCTGTCACGTGATATAAAGACTTTTGGGTATGTGTATTTCTTCCCATTACATTGTGAGTCTCCTGAAGGTTGAAACTAAGTATTAAATATATTGGTCTGATACCAAGCTTGGTACCCTCTATATTGTGACCTGAAATTATATATATATATATATATGAATTAAAGCTCCATTATTCTTAACATATTGTGAACACTAATGATTTAATCACCATGAAGGATGAGGAAGAAAACCAGAACATAGGCAAACTAATACCTGGACTTTTAAAAAATTTTTTATTTTTTATTTTTTGACAGGCAGAGTTAGACAGAGAGAGAGACAGAGTTACAGACAGTGAGAGAGAGACAGAGAGAAAGGTCTTCCTTCTGTTGGTTCACTCCCCTAATGGCTGCCATGGCTGGTGCTGCGGGTGCGGGGACCCAAGCACCTGGGCCATCCTCCACTGCCCTCCCGGGCCACATCAGGAGCTGGACTGGAAGAGGAGCAACCAGTACTAGTACCCGGCGCCCCAACTGGGACTAGAACCCGGGGTGCCAGTGCCACAGGCAGAGGATTAGCCTAGTGAGTCACAGTGCCGGCCCAATTCCTGGACTTTCTATGGGGTTGAGCATAGCTCATCTTCATTCAGTCAGAATGAAAAACCATGTTCATCATTAAGTAGAGTTCCAAGAGAGTACTGTGTCTTAGGGGGGCCGGCACCGTGGCTCACTTGGTTAATCCTCCACCTGCGCCACCAGCATCCCATATGGGCGCCGAGTTTTAGTCCCGGTTGCTCCTCTTCCAGTCCAGCTCTCTGCTGTGGCTAGGGAGGGCAGTGGAGGATGGCCCAGGTGCTTGGGCGCCTGCACCCGTGTGGGAGACCAGGAAGAAGCATCTGGCTCCTGGCTTCGGATTGGCGTAGCTCTGGCCGTGGCAGCCATTTGGGGAGTGAACCAACAGAAGGAAATCCTTTCTCTTTGTCTAACTCTGTCAAATTAAAGAAGAAAAAAAAAAAAAAAAGAGCGAGAGTACTGTCTTGAGAGAGAGCCATGTTAGCTGTAGACTAAATGCTGTTCTGGATCCATCTTCCTAATTTTGAAGTAAAGACTCAAAAGGATCTTTGCTGAATAACTGAATCCCTGAACCGAGGCAGTATGGAACAATGTAAAACTGATAACATCTGGCATCCAATCAAATATTACAGGCAGGCAAAGAAGCAAGGGCATACACTGCTCAATGAGGAGAAAAATCATAAATAGAAACAAACACTCAAGGAAGGATGATAAAACTATTGTCAACTGTAAAACAATTACAGCACATATAATCAAGAAGGGAAAGAAAGCATAAACACAACAGAGATAAAGTTATAAAGAGATTCAAAGCACTATTTTAGAGATTAAAATTACAGTATCTGAGGGAAAAGCATACTGGATGGGATGAACTGCTAATAACAAACTACAGAGAAAACAACTTGTGAAATTCAAAATATAGCCAGATACTATCAAATAATAATCTAAAATCAAACACATACCTGCGTGCACGTGTGCATGTGTGCGCACACACACACACAGTGACTAGAGAGACAACTCCAAAAGCTTAACAGATGTATAATGCACACTGTGAAGTAGGAAGAAATTCCGGGAAAAAAAAAAAAACTTGAAATTTTCCAGACAATGGTTGACTATTTTCCAAATATGGATCCAAAAATATCAGTGAAGAACAAAACAGAAGAAACAGGAAGAACACTACAATAATAGACATCATAATCAAGTTGCTAAAAATTGGGAGAAATGAGAGTATCTTAACAGTAGCTGTAAAAGAGAAAATTACATCTGAGGAAACAAAAAGAATTAGAGCAGATTTCTTTTCAGAAATGACAGAAGCCAGAAAACAACAGGACAACTTTAAAGTGCTGGAAGCCAGTGAGGAATTCTGTGCAAATATCTTTGAAAACTAGGGCAAAATGAAAACCTTTTCAGGGCGAGAAAAGCAGAACGAATTCATCATCAGGAGACAAGGACTACATAAAATGCTTGAGGAATTTCTTCTGACAGAAGGAAAATGGTATGTGATGGAAAATCAAATTTACATAAAATAATGAATAAGAATTATAAATATATGAGAAAATAGAAGACTTCAGAACAGTGGCCAGGAGGAGTATAGAAACAAAAGTAGTGTTAAAGGCTTCTGTACTCTAAAGGAGGTAAAGGCAGATTATAATGAGTGAAAGATGAATACTCTAAGCCCTACCATAATCACTGAAGAAAGATACAGCTAACATGCAAGTAACTAAAATATAACCACAAAAGTACTGAACTACTCTGAAATAGGGAAGAAAATAACATAGACAAAACAAATCAAAAGATGACAAATTTGAATCCAGCCAGATAAAAATTATATGAAGCTAAAACAGTCTAGACACCTCAATACTATGATATTGCCTATCACATTTTAGACACACAGAATGGCCAAATATAAACGATGAAAAAAAAATACATCCTAATGATAATCAAAAGAAAGCTAGAGTAGCTATATTGATCTCAGGCAAAACAGACTTCAGAGCAAGGAACATGACAAAGTTAAAAAAGGTTGTTTCGTAATGATAAAGAGGTCAGTTCTTCAAGAGGACGTGACAGTCCTAAATGTTTACAGGTTTAGTATCAGAGCTTCAAAATACCTGACTATTAAACAGAAATCACCAGAGTTTGCAAGAGAAACAGACAAATATACAATGATTTTGGAAGATCTCAATCTCTTTCTATGAATAATTGATAGAACAAGTACACAGAAAATCAGGGAGGACGGGGCCGGTGCTAAGTCTCCGCCTGCGGCACCAGCATCCCATATGGGTGTTGGTTCGTGTACCAGCTTCTCCTCTTCTGATCCAGCTTTCTGCTAATGGCCTGGGAAAGCAGTGGAAGATGGCCCAAGTGCTTGGGCACCTGTACCCACATGGAAGACCTGGAAGAAGCTCCTGGCTCTTGGCTTCAGATCTGCCCAGCTTTAGATGTTGCAGCCAGAGGATGAAAGACTTTTCTGTCTTTCCCTCTCTTCTCTTTCTATAACTCTACCTCTCAAATAAATAAATAATAAAATCTAAAAGGGGCTGGCGCTGTGGCGCAGTGGGTTAATGCCCTGGCCTGAGGCGCCAGCATCCCATATGGGCAACTTGTTCTAGTCCCGGCTGCTCCACTTCCAATCCAGCTCTTTGCTGTGGCCTGGAAAAGCAGTAGAAGATGGCCCAAGTCCTTGGGCCCCTGCACCCATGTGGGAGACCTGGAGGAAGCTCCTGGCTCCTGGCTTCGGATCGGTGCAGCTCTGGCTGTGGCAGCCATTTGGGGAGTGAACCAGCAGATGGAAGATCTTTCTCCCTGTTTCTCCTTCTCACTGTCTGTAACTCTAACTCTCAAATAAATAAAATCTTTAAAAAAATTAAAAAAAAAAACAGAAAGAAAATCAGGGATGATATGGAAGACCTCAATAATTAACCAATTTGAATTAATAATAACATTTACAAATACTAAAAAAAAATTCAGCAAAATATTCTTCTGTCTTACAGATAGAGGAGACAAAATATTAGAAGCAAGAGAAGGAAAAGCATAACAGATATTATAGACATTAAAAGAATAATAAGTAGGGAGAGCACAGGCATTGGGCACAGTGGTTAAGTTGTTGCTCGGGATGCCTACATGCCACATTGAGTGCCTGGCTACACTGATTCCTATCCAATTTCCTGCTAAAGTTCACTGAATGATAGCTCAACTATTCGGGTGCTGCCATCCACATGGGAGAACTGGATGAATTCCTGGCTCCTGACCTTGGTCTGGCTTAGCCCTAGATGTTGCAGGCATTTGAGGAGTGATCCAATGGACAGAAGATCTCTCTCTCTCTCCCTTTCAAATAAAATAGAAATAAATAAAATGCTTGCTGTACAATAATGGAGTAATATGAATGACTCTATGCCAACAAATTTGACAACGGGACTAATTGTTTGAAAGACACACATTAGCAAAGCTCAATAAAAACCAGATAGGTTGTTTAGAGCTACTGCACTAGAGAAATTACATTTATAGTTAAACACTTTCCCAGAAAGAAGTTTCCATGTCTAGATATTCAGAAGAAATATATTTCAATTACACACAAAACCATTCAAAAAACAAGAGAAATATGTCCCAATTTGTTCTGAGGCCACCACTGCCCTCCTATCAAAACCAGACACACAGTGTAAGAAAACTGAAGAACAATCTCTCTCAAGAACAGAGATAAAATGTTCTTAACAAAATTTTGGCAAATTAAATCCAATAATATCTAGAATGGATAATATACCATAACAAAGAGATAATATGATGTTAACATTTATCACCACCTCAACAGAAAAATCATTGAAAAAAAAATCAGCATTCATTCATTCATTACAAAAAGAAATGAAAACACTCTCAGTAAACCATAAGTACAAGGCATCAATTTGATTGAGGATATCTATGAAAAACCTCAGGTAACATCTTTTTAATGGTGAAATCTGAAATGCTTTTCCCCTGAGGTCAAAAACAAGGCAAGACTAGCCTCTCTTACCACATATGCATTTACCATAAGGTCTTAGCCAATACAATAATTCTAGAAAAAAAAAATAAGTAGATGGCATGTAGTTTTGGAAAGAAATAAAAAGGACAGGCCAGCACCACGGCTCAATAGGCTAATCCTCTGCCTGTGGCGCCAGCACCCTGGGTTCTAGTCCCGGTTGGGGCGCCGGATTCTGTCCCGGTTGCCCCTCTTCCAGGTCAGCTCTCTGCTGTGGCCCAGGAAGGCAGTGGAGGATGGTCCAAGTGCTTGGGCCCTGCACCCCATGGGAGACCAGGAGAAGCACCTGGCTCCTGGCTTCAGATCAGTGCAGTGTGCCGACCGCAACGCGCCAGCCACAGAGGCCACTGGAGCGTGAACCAATGGTAAACGAAGACCTTTCTGTCTCTCTCTCTCACTGTCCACTCTGCCTGTCAAAAAAAAAAAAAAAAAAAAAAGAAAGAAAGAAAGAGAGAGAGGACAAAAGTTGTCTATATTAAGAGATGACTGTATGGAGCTGGCACTGTGGCGCAGCGAGTAAAGCCGCCACCTGCAGTGCCACAAGCATTCCATATGGTGCTGGTTTGAGTCCTGGCTGCTCCACTTCTGATCCAGCTTTCTGCTATGGCCTGGGAAAGCAGTGGAAGATGGTCCAAGTTCTTGGGCCTGTGTACCGGTACAGGAGACCCAGAGGAAGCTCCTGGCTTCAGATTGGTGCAGCTCCAGCTGTTGCGGCCAACTGGAGAGTGAACCAGCAGATAGAAGATCACTCTCTCTGCCTTTCCTTCTCTCTCTGTGTAACTCTAAATTTAAAATAAATAAATCTTTAAAAAAAAAAAAAAAGAGAGATGATTGTATCTGAAAAAAATCCTAGCAAGATAATTTAAAACCTAACCTAGGGGGCTGGTGTTGTGGCACAGGTTAAAGCCCTGGCCTGAAGCGCTGGCATCCCATATGGGTGCCTATCCTAGTCCCAGCTGCTCCTCTTCTGATCCAGCTCTCTGCTATGGCCTGGGAAAGCAGTAGAAGATGGTTCATGTCCTTGGGCCCATGCACCCATGTGGAAGACCTGGAAGAAGCTCCTGGCTCTTGGTTCACAGCTGAGCTCCCCCAACCCCCGCCCCACCCTGTGGTCATCTGGGTAGTGAACCAGCAGATGGAAGACCTCTCTCTCTGTCTCCACCTCTCTCTGTAACTCTTTCAAATAAATAAAATAAATCTTTAAAAAAAAAAAAAAACCCAACCTAGAAATCTAGAACAAATAGTAAGTGTGTTTTAGTACAGCTACAAAACAAAAAATTATTTTGATTTTACACTCATATTACATGTAAAAATTAACTCAAAATTGATAATAGACCTATGAGTAAGAGCTAAAAGTAAAAAAACTTTTAGAAGAAAACTTGGAGATATACAATGACTTTGGATTAGGTGAAGGTTTGTTAGACAAGATACATGGAGACTACAAGGCAGAATTAAAAGATAAGTATATTTTGCTGCAAAAACAACTTTGAAATCCTTGCAGCTTTTTTTGTAATACTCATTTTCTATGAGCTTTCTGAAGACTCCTCATAAAAAGAAAAATATCAGTACGCTGGATTTCATCAATATTAAAACCCTCCTCTTCAAAAGAAGATCAAAAGAAAGGCTACACACAGTGAGGAAATAGTTGTAAGGCAAGTATCTGACAAAAAGTTCACAACTAGAATATAAAGGACCCTTCCAACAATTTGAGTACAACATTTCACCAAAGACAACACAGTGATGGGAAAAGAACACATGAAAATATGCTACATGGGGCTGGCACTGTGGCTCAGCGGATTAATTAACGCCTTGGCCTGAAGCGCTGGCATCCCATATGGGCGCCGGTTCGAGTCTCAGCTGTTCCTCTTCCAATCCAGCTCTCTGCTATGGCCTGGGAAAGCAGTAGAAGATGGCCCAAGCACTTGGGCCCCTGCACCCGCATGAGAGACCTGGAGGAAGCTCCTGGCTCCTGGCTTCGGATTGGTGCAGTTGCGGCCATTGTGACCAACTGGGGAGTGAACCATCGATGGAAGACCTCTATCTCTCTCTCTTCTCTCTTTGCCTCTGTAACTCTGACTTTCAAATAAATAAATAAATAAATAAATATTTTTAAAAAATGCTACACATCATCAGTAGAGAGTATAATATAAATTTAAACTCCGTTAGAAGAGCTAGAAATAAATGATGGATGATACCAAGTGCTCCTGAGCACGTAGGTCAACTGGAGTGTTCACACAACTCTGGTGGGAATGGAAATGGTACCGCCACCTTGGAAAACATTTTGGCAACTTAAAGGTATGTACACTTACCATCTGACTCACTCATTTCAGTCCTACATGCTTATTCAAAAAAATGAAATCCATGTCCACACAAAGACTCATTCATAGCAGCTTTATTTATAATACCCTCCAAGCTAGAAAAAAACCAACTGGTTGGTCATCATCATCTCTCTCTCTCTGTTACTCAGTCTTTAAATAAATAAATAAATATTTTAAAAATTACTAATGTAAGGGTGGATGCTATGGTGTAGTGGGCTAAGCCTCTGCCTATGGCACTGGCATCCCATATGGGCAAGAGTTCGAGTCCTGGCTGCTCCTCTTCCAATCCAGCTCTCTGCTACGGCCTGTGAAAGCAGCAGTAGATGGCCCAAATGCTTGAGCCCCTGCACCTCCGTGGGAGACCCGAAGAGCACCTGGCTTTCAGCTCCAGCCATTGCGGCTGTTTGGGCAGTGGATGGAAGACCTTTCTTTCTGTGACTTCCTCTCTCTCTGTAACTGTCTCTCTCTCAAGAAAATAATAAAGAAAACTTAAAAAAATTAAAAAATACTAGTGTAGAAGATAAGCCATAAAGGACTGGTATGGCCTAAATTGGCTGAGAGACAGCAGCCCCCATGAGCTCACCGCCCCTCAAAGCAGAGCAGCTGGCTGGCTACTCACTGGCAAGGCAGTCGTCGATGTCCTCCTCACAGTCCATCCCACTGAAGCCTGGAGGACACTCGCACATGTAGCTGCCCTGGGTGTTGTGGCAGAGACCATGGTTCAGGCAGGGCTTGGAGACACACTCGTCAATGTCAATTGTACACCGCTGACCTAGAAACACAGGGCCAGTGAACCACTTAGTCTTGAGAGGCTGATTCCTACAGAAGTCTATGTGGAGCATGAGCTTAGCTGCATTGGGTGGGGCTAATCCAAGGACATCCTGATTAGTGTCCTGCTTCAGGAGCTCCTAGGAAGACTTTTTTGTCCCCTAGATACTTTTGCTGCCAAAGTGCTAAAAATTCCCCATAGAGAGAACATAATGGGTTGAGGCTCTCGGGTTGGAGTCTTTCAGCCGCTAGGGGGCCCCAAAGACATGACCAATAGAAAAGCTTTTGGAGCCACTGTAGTAGGCAGCTCCTGTGCAAAGCCTGTGTTCTTGACAAGGATAAGCAGGCCTCAGAGCACCACGGCCTCCCAGCCACGCAATCATCTGATCACTCTGTTGAAAGTTCTTGCCTCCCCACCCCTTGCTGTTACCTTGCCAGCCAGGAGCACACACGCAGGTGTAACTCTCAAAGTCTGGTGACTCTTTGCAAACAGCACCATTCTCACAAGGGTTTGGGGAACAGGGAGCCAAGACAGTCTGACAGTTATTGCCTGGAAAGCAAATGACAGAGTTTACGACAGAGAATCAGCCAAGGAAATGAACATGTTCCCAAATTGTATTCCGAGACGTTCTCAGCATTGAAGTTTAAAGCAGCGGAGAGCCTTGGAATCAGAGACCCATGATCCTCTCACTCTTGACTCTAATGTGACCAACTCTGTGACCTTAGGCAAGTTATTTATTTTCTGTGTGCCTTCTTCATAAATAAAAAGGGAATTCAGGGGGCCGGTGCTGAAGTGTAGCAGGTTAAGCCGCTGCCTGCAGTGCCAGCATCCCATATGGGCGACGGTTCAAGTCTCAGCTGCTCCACTTCCAATCCAGCTCTCTGCTATGGCCTGGGAAAGCAGTAGAAGATGGCTCAAGTCCTTGGGCTCTTGCACCCTTGTGGGAGACCCGGAAGAAGCTCCTGGCTCCTGGCTTCGGATCAGTACAGCTACAGCCATTGCAGCCAGTTGGGGAGTGAACCAGTGGATGGAAGACTTTCTCTCTCTCTGCCTCTCAAATAAATAAATCTTTTTTTTTTTATTAAAAAAAGGAATTCAGATAGTATATAACTTACAGAGGATTTTTTTTAGAATAAATGAAAAAATGGCCACACAGTCCTTATTTGCAAGGCTTCTCTCACCATCACTGTTACTATCATGAGCAGTTACTTGGACTGGACACCTGTATTACTCAGGTGTGCTAGTTTCTGTACCACCAAAACTAGGATTCAGATACTCAGGAGCTCAGCTACACAGATCCACCTTCACCATGTACCAGCACGGCCTCCAGCTCCTGCCACCTCTGCTGATCTGCTCCAGAGGAATGGGCTGAACAGAAAGCCCATGAGAGAGGGGAAACAACAGCAACTCTGATTGCCAGGTAACCTGTTTCCTTCTATACCTATCAGCAGGACACTGGATGTCAAGTTACAAGGAGGAAAAAAGGTGGCATTCAGAAGAGACTCACGGGCAAATCCTCGATCTACCACTTATCTTTTAAAGTTCCCTTTGCCTCAGGTTCCTCATGTATAAAATAGCAACAGACACTTTGACATCACAGAATTACTGAGTACTAGAATAAATAACCCAATGTGTACAAAATACCAGGCACATAATAAATTACCAATAAATGGTTGTTGTGTTACTGAAACTAAGATTGATGGTGCCAGGACATGGAAACACAGAATCCATCCAAATGATGGACTAAACTCTCAGCCATACAGTTTAATGTTTCCAAATTTACTAATCAGGTTCCAGCCATAGATATACTTGTAAAAGAAACATTTTGAATATCACAGCATTAAGAAAGCATATGAGTTTCCCCATCACTTGCACCTTGGGATGCACAGTGTCTTCTGAACATTCAAGGTCCAGTCAGTGAGGGCAGGAAGGGCCACCAGGGAGTGACTCCTCAGAGCAGCATCGCTCCCTACAGACGTGAGCACTGAGACTCAGATGCAGGCACTGACCAGACAAGTTCCCTGCTGGCACCTGAAGCACCTACCTGTGTAGGGTAGAACACAGTGGCAAGTGTAGCCACTTATGTCATCAAAGCAGGTTCCTTGGTTCAGGCACGGATTTGAAGCACATTCATCAATATTCACCTGGCAGTTATAGCCTGGAGATGGGAGAGGGGAAAAACCAAGCAGAGAGTGAAGCCATCTGTCAGCCTCGTCATCTCAATGACTACTGAATGCTCCTGGCAGTAGGAAACTGAACACCTGAAAAGAAGCTGCATTCATTTCTTCACTGGAACTCTTGTTCATTTGTTTCAGCCACAAGACCCTAACATACAGTCAGCGAATGACAGCAGCCAATCAATCACACAATGAATGGAAGAACAGTATATTCAAATGGTCTGAAAGCCTAACACACCTCCAAATATAAGTAGTCTTCCAATAATAAGTTCATTACGGGTGAAAAGCTGTTGCTGCAACTGAACAGAAGCCCTTTGTGCACAATGTTTCTGGTCAGAAAAAGGGCTAATGTTTCTGAATACATTAATCAAATCCCCTGATTGCACCCACTCTTTCACACGCACAGTCTCTACCATCTATGTGGAACTTCCTTAAGTTACAAAGCTGTTTTTTCCTGATTCTAGGGGCATATGACTTTAAACTTACATTTTAATTTTCATTTTGCTATTGATTAAACAAATCCCATTGAGATAAAGAAAAGTGCTTTTAAACTTATAAGTTTTTTTGTAAATGTAACATGATTTATCAGAAAAGTAATGACTAATATATAGTATCAAAAGATTTTCAGATACTCAAATATTGAATCTCTAAAAGACATTGATGTATAAATAGCCAGCACAATTTTTGAGTAAGAGAAATCAAAGAATCAGTGGTTAGATGGGTCCAAACATAAATTATCTGCCCATACATTTCCCTCTCATGAGTTTCTATGAGAAAATTGATGCTAAGAATATAACAGTGACACAATTTTTTTGTATACAATTCCCACTGGTGTGCATTTTTTTCAGAAAATCATTGGTAGTTAAGTATTTAAGAATATCTCAATATGTAAAAAAGGTTGTTGAACACATGGATTCTTGCTATCTTAATTAAAGGAAGCACAATATTTTCAGTTTACTTCCATAATCTATTTGATTTATCATAGACATTACATCTAGGCCAAAACGCTTACAATCTTGACACTTTTCACAAGCTTTGTAAGTGGAGTTTTAACTGCTCATCTTAAATATTACTGTTTGAACAGCGCACCTCTCTGCCAGGCTAAACGTAGAAACCATGAATGCTTCTATTCTCCATGTGCCTTACAAATACTAATTGTGCAATATGTTTGCTGCATGAATGCATGAGAAAAGGAAAGGGAAACAAACAAGTGAGTTGAGCAGCATGCATGCAACAATAAGACAAAGAACCACTATAGGAAGATGTACTTTGGTTTTTACCTTTAAAACCCTTCTTGCAAGTGCACCTGTATCCATTCACCAGATTGTCACAAGTTCCTCCATTCTGGCATGGGTTAGAAAGACATTCATTTTTGTCTACTTCACAGTTGATACCAACCCAACCTGCATCACAGAGGCACTTATATCTGAAAGAAGATAGAATTTTATACAGTGGAACGTATTAGGAACAACTGAGTCATAGAGAGAAATGGACAAGTTGGTAAAGAAATGAGAAGCCAGAGTTCCCTTGAAAGCTAATCTGATTTCTGCTCTTCTATGAACATATACTATTACCATATAATACTACCATCTTGCACATGGTGTGAATCATGTGTGCCCTTCTGGTATATCCAATGAAGAGACATGTGTTTTCCTAAGTAGCTAGTGAAATTAATTATAATGGAATTTCACATGTAAACAATGTTAAGATATATTGGGCTAGTCTGAAGGAAAACACTGACATGGATAAATCTGCACAACCTATTGCAGTATACATAAAACTAAGGTAAAGCAAACCTTAGGATCACTTGTTTTTGGTGCAAAATATATACCTAGAAAATAGATCAGCAGCAGAGACTCAGAGCTGTTGGGATATCTTAAGCCTCATTTGTGCTGACATGAAACCTTGCCTCATGAAGCACCTCGAGTGTTCAGCAAGAAAGGCATAAAATGAAGGTGCTTCACATACATATGTAAGCTCCAATCTGAACACCATTAAGCACTTAGAATGTAGTCATCAGGGATGACAATCTTCTCATCTGAAGTAGGTAGATGGGTAAAGGGCCTCAAAAGTGATTAATTCATTTTTGAAAATGATTTCATTACCCATTTACATACTTTATTCTATCACCTGCTGGAAAATTGGAAAGGTCAGTTTCCAAAGCTCTCTTCTATGGCAAACACAGCAAGAGTATAAGAACATCTTTTAGGGCCTATGGTCACTTTCTAAGGTTCTAGAAAATTACTAACACATCACACCACTCTCAGGGCGATGTGTAGAGTTGGTTGAACCAGCTCTTCTTGAGAACCCACTGTGATGGAAAAGAGCTGGGTGACAGCAACCAAAGGCAAGAGCATTCTGCAGAGCTCAATCCCATGATAAGCACCAAAAAACATGACTACTAGAGACCCCTAAAATAAGCCTGGACTCCTCCCATGAGGTCTTTGCTGATTACTTATGTAATCATAATCATAATCTAATTTTTCACCTGGACCCTCAGTCATAGCAGGTGGGGAAAAGCACCACAGATAGAGCAATGACAGGAAGGCCTTCAGGCAAACTGCCAAAATCTTCAGCCAGGTCTCAGCTCAAGTTCCCAATGACTTCTTCACACTACCGCACTAAAAACCGACTGGCTTGATGCAGGTCAGTAAGAAACTATTAATGGCAGTTACTCACCCACTGAGGCCTCCAGTACAGTTGCCATGAATGCAGGGATTGCTCAGACATTCGTTCACCTGTGAATAGCAGCTGGGGTGATGGGGGCCCTCAGGACATATGCAGCGGAAACCATTCACATCATTGACGCATGTCGCGCCCTTGCGACAAGGATTGGAGGCACACTCATCAATGTCAATGTTACATCTCTGCCCTGTACAAAATGGGAACAGCATTACTCGGATCCCAAGTGCTTAACAAATACACCAGCAATGAGATATACTGTGCCGACACCCTTCACCTGCACAGGCCTTGGGACACCAAGTGTCAAGAGTTTTTTTTTTTTTTTTTTTTTTTGTGACAGGCAGAGTGGACAGTGAGAGAGAGAGACAGAGAGAAAGGTCTTCCTTTGCCGTTGGTTCACCCTCCAATGGCCGCCGCGGCCGGCGCGCTGCGGCCGGCGCACCGTGCTGATCCGATGGCAGGAGCCAGGTACTAGGTGCTTTTTCCTGGTCTCCCATGGGGTGCAGGACCCAAGCACTTGGGCCATCCTCCACTGCACTCCGGGCCACAGCAGAGGGCTGGCCTGGAAGAGGGGCAACCGGGACAGAATCCGGCGCCCCAACCGGGACTAGAACTTGGTGTGCCAGCGCCGCAAGGCGGAGGATTAGTCTGTTGAGCCACGGCGCCGGCCTAAGAGTTAAGGACTAAGATAACCAATAGCACTTGGTGCATTACAAACAAGGGGAAGAAGACTTTTCTTCATGAAGCAAAGGCAACAAAACACTGAACAGTGTTTCTTTTTCCTTCCATTTGAGAAATGGGGCGACATCACAAGGGTTTAAAAAGAAACCAGTTAAGTGTCATCTGAGATGGCTGCTCCTCTTAACAGTGCTCGGAGTAGACCCAAAGAAGCTTGCTTTAGTATGCTTCCTGCTGGCTTATTACAAATTCATTTTTTCAGTTGGTCAAATCTTGTATTTCTATCTATGGCACACTGCAATTCACTGGAATGCTTAGTGAATGGACAATTAACTTAGTTAATGATTAAGCTGATTAAAAGAAAGGCTATTTTCATTTCTACAGTGGTATTAATCTATTTTTCTGCCTCAGGAAGTAGGTACTTTCAGCATAATTTTATTGTTCTCTGGTAATTCAAAAAACAATGCAGGGACCCTCAATCTAGCCAAGTGGTTCTCAAATATAACGTGTGAAAGACTTAAAATATGTGGTTTACATGGAGATTTTGAGAAACTCCGCTCTTGACAATTAACTGCTTATCATCTGCTAATAGTGCTGATAAGGAGATACAGGAAACTGAAGTGAGTATGTTCCTCCTCTAAGACAGCACCAAGACTGAACTTTGAAAAGATGCCTGCTGTTTTAAGACATCTGATCTTTACAGTATTAGGCTAAACATTGTAACATGGCCAGTTTATGCAACGGTTTTGATTCATTAAGTTTTGAATAATTAAGACCAAACTGTATATTCCAAAATGATATAAAATTTTGATTGTGCGTAATTTTGTAAATGAGTGACAATAAGCAACTGATAAGAATGAATATAAATTTCAAGGAAGTTAAGTTCTAATTCAAATAAAAACAGACATTTTTATTCAGGAAAACACAACCCTGCATTTAGAACAGGAAATTCCAAATGAAACAGATACATACCCCTTCAGAGTATGGGTATTAACATTTTTTCACCCTCCATTACTCTCTACACCGTTATTGGCGGTTCTTGTGGTAAAGACCCATAATCTGGAAGCGGTTGCTGTTTTCCTCTTAAGTGTTTTATTAATAACTTGTTTAAAAATACTACTGCCCTGACCTCGAACGCTGATTCTTGGAGATGTTTATCATCTCCAAGACCAAAACATGAGCCAGAACTATTCAAATAGGAGCTACCTTGGTCCTGTGATCCAGTGGAGGATAGGAAGAAAAAGCGTTTTTCATTCTTGGTTCATTTTTGATAGCACCTCCTCAGAAGCCAAGTTTTGTTGCTAACTTTTATTCATTTTCCTTTCCAGAATGAGTTCTGAAACCATCCTTACACAAGAGTGTTAAGGGCCTCCTAGTGCTGTACATGTGTGGACTGACAGCTGCCTCACCAGCAAGGTCCCCCCTCAAGGAGTGTCCACTGTGCACCAGAAATGCCCAGTGCAAGGCTGTGCACCTCGACAGGCTCCGTGCCCACTGAAATGAGAAGCTACACCATGTTTCTGACTCCACAGACACTCAGCAAATTGGTGCTTAATGAATGACGACAGGTATGAGAGTATTATGAGATTCCCTCCCATTCATCCAGCAACATGCTTCCTCTGTGAAAGGCACTGCTCCAGATGCCTGATAGCAATGATTAAGGAAGTTCTGCCTTCTGGGTACTCACAGTGCTCACCCCACAGCTCACTGCTGAGGCCAGGGGCACATGGAGCTCCCACCCTCCCTTGCATCATTTGTTCAATGGAGTGCTTTCCCCAAGACAAAGGCTAGGAAGGTGCTTTGTAAAACTGAAAAACATTTTATAGGAGCAGCGTATTAAGCTTTACCTGCCCCCATTTAATCAAATAGCAGAAAGAGGTCCTAGAACAGAGAACTTTGTCCTAAACAAAAACATAAAACTCACTTAAATCTGTCAAAGATATTATTAAGTTGGTGGGTGGAAAAAGGATTAAAATAAAACTGGGGAAAGAATAAAGCACCTCCCGTTCACTGCTCATGAGCATACACCTCAGTCAGCACTGATGTGTTCAGCAGCTGACTTTACAAAAACATCCCCGACATAGAAAATAGTTCCAGGAGCAGGCACCACCCAGTAACCAAAACATTCCACTGCCTGGCTATGCACTGTCATGCTGCACCTTTAGTTTATGTTGGAGTATTTTTAGCCCATGTTCTCCCCTCTTGGCCTTACTGGCTTGCTGAATGTTAAAAAGAAAGACTATGAATCACTGGCATTTCAACAACAAGAATGTCCAGCAGAAGTCTTACATAAATCCCCAAAGAGGCCACGACAGGCTCTTTCTAAGCCTGTCCAGGGTAGTGGAAAGGATCATGGGTCCTGCATAGACTGCCTGGGGTGGGACCCTGGCAACACTTATTGGCCCTCACCAAGCTCTGGTTTTTCATCAATTCCATGCTGACATGAGTGAGATCAGACACTTCATTTTGTGCTTCACTCAAAACAAGACTTTAACAGATGTCATTGATTCCTTCTATATCCATTTAACAGCATGCACTCTTATCCTATCCAGCAGGGACTTTGTGTATTCAGTGGACGGCCACTTGACTCAGTGACACAGGGTTCAGGCTCCACAGCGACAGCATCACCAAACCCAGCTTCCTAGAGATCGTCCACTGAGCAGGGGACACTGGGGCCCACTGGGGCACAAACATTCCTCTCTGGTGCCCACAGTCAAACCCAGTAGGACAAATGTTTGTGAAAAGAAAGCCAGGTAAGCTCCCGGCAGTTATGTGCCCGGTATTTGCTTCACCTGGTCCTGGCAGGCTCTGCTGAAAGCTCTGAGGGGACTTTCTCACATAAGCTGCAAAGTTGCACACAGAGATTAGGACAGGGTGGCAGCACGCGAGTGCCTGCTGTGTGTGGCATCGTCTGTCCAGAAAGCAAAGAACACGCACTGGGTGCCCTCTGCCAGTACCAGGAACAACCTTCGGTGTCAGTGAGGGAACACAGCTTTCCTCGGGAGCCTCTAGCACTTTTCAATCAGCTGGTTAAAAGATAAAGGAAACAGGGAATGGGAGGGGTGGGAGGGTGGTTGTGGTAGGAAGAATTACTATATTCCTAAAATTGTACTTGTGAAATGCATGAAGTTTGTATTCCTTAAATAAAAGGTTTATTGGAGAAAAAATAATAATTAAAAAAGATACAGGCAATATTAACAAGTCAAGATAGGAGGGAGTGTGTGCACGTGTACGTGCACATATGCATGTTCTAGCTGCTTATATACCAGGAAAAGTTACATTCAAAATCATCTTCACCGTTTACTTTCTTCTTTCTGGCAAAAAGACCTTGTTCATGCTAGCCAAAATAGGGTGGTCTCTCCAAGTTATGATCTCCCTTGCCCCGCCTTTTACTACTACGCAATAATAAACACATGGTCTATAACCCATAAGTAATGACAAGTGTCTCTCCAGGGGCAGTTCCAGTTTAGGGAAGACCTTTAAAAAGAAAGCTGGTACAAGCAAGCATGGAAGTGGAATTCTAACCTCCCACAGAGACGTGGAGAGAGGAGCCACTGGAAAAGACACCATCTTCCCAGAGCATGAAGACGGAGGGAGAGATGGGGTTAGTAGAAGCAGCTGTACCTGTGAATCCTGGGGAGCAGACACAACTGTAGCGATTGATGCCATCCACACAGACTCCATGGACACAAGGGCTGCTCGCACAGTCATCAAAGTTGATTTCACAATTGACTCCTGCAAAGGGAAAACCAGGAATCCATTACCACAGAACCACCAGTGCTTTCTGCTTGTCATGCTACCTGTTCCAAGATCTCAGGAGAACCCTGCCAGTCCTGTGCAGCATCATACAGCAGCTCTCAAAACACAGTGCTTCGACTCCATGCAGAATCATACTGCAGCTCTCAAAGCACAGTGCATCAACTCCACTTGCCCAGGGGGATCTGGAGGCCAAGAGGATTTTATTAATCACACGTAGCCATTATCTGCCTTTTCACCGTAATGACGTTCACACGGGCACAGTGCAAAAGGAATGGAACTGAAACTACTAGCATTTCAGCAGGAATGAAGCCACCAAAAGCTACGAACAGTCACTGCATTTTTCACACTCACATGCTCATAGTTAAACATTCAAAAAAGTCAGTTTCACTTAGATCAGCTCTGGAGAACAAGTTAAAATGACTCCTCTCACGGTAGTATTAAATCCCCAGCTCTGAGTGTACACCTACACTTGGAGAATACTATTAATACAGGAATACTTGTGATGAAACAAGAAGTGCATCTAGTTCTAGGTATGTAAAGTTACTCTAGATTAGCAGTTATAGGACTGAATATGAGCTTTAATAGCTGCTTCTTACCCACCCCCAGTAAAACCTCTTTTAATAGAAGGAATACCTGAGAGACAAGTCAAGGTCAAACTGGACTTGAGGATTTAGCAAATATTAAGTGAAATAAATAAACCTGTCATTTTGAGGAAAACACCTGACAGCATTTTATGCCATTAAATTTGAGCTTTCAAATCAGCATGAGAGTTTTTCAGGTTGCATCCATCACTGTTAGCTGAGGCTAATTGCCAGTATCACAGCTAAAGTTCAAGGCCAATCTTAAAGAGAAAACTTTTTCCCTAGTGTACTAATTTACTCCTGGTCTCTTCCAAGATACCAGGAAGGGACTGCCTATATCAACACAGGTCTAGTTATGAGTAACCAGAGTATATCAACAATCACTGTTACCATTATTTTGTAAAAATTCACTTATATATTTCACTATTTCTTTCATAAGAATTCAGTGATGGTTTGTGCATATCGCAGGAAAATATTTTGGTAGAGTCTAAAGAGCCTAAAAATACACCTTGCTAATAAGAATACAAACTAACAAGCATTCCAAGTCACAAAGCCACATTTTCCTATGTTTAGTAATTATAACATTAGAAGTTAACTGAAACATTACTCTGTGAAAAGTCACTGCCTAGCACCTTACATGACTTCTCTTTACTCCTGTCACCCAATCTGCAAGTCAAATGCTTTACATCAATTTCACAGATAACACAGGTGACTTGCACAGTGACACAGTCAGAGCAGGACAGTTAGCATCCGAGTCCTATCTCCTGAGTCCAGCACTCTATCATCTCTCTTGTCACATTTTCTTAAAAGTTCACTTTCATTTATTTATTTCAAAGACCAAAAGACAAAGATAGCTATCTCCCATTTGCTAGTTTACTCCCAAAATGCCTACAACGGCCAGTAGTAGGCCAGGCTGAAACCAGGAGCTGGAACTCAAGGCAAGACAGGAGTGGCACCGGAGTGGCAGGGACCCAACTAGCTGAGCTATCACCACTGGCTCTCACAATGAACTCTGGCAGAAAACTGGACAGGGGGCAGAGCCAGGACCTGTAGCCAGGCACTCCCATTTAGGATACAAGACCTCCAAGCAGTGTTCCTACTGCTGTGCTCAGTGACCACCCCTATTCTCTATCATGGCATACTATATTTCTGTGATGAATGAGGCTCTCCAGTATTACTACTCAAAAATGAAGAGGGGATTTTAGAATCCTTGGGATACAGTGGCTACCATTAAAGATGTTTCTAACCCTTGACTTACAACTCTATTTACTCTCAATCCATGAAGGCAGCTCCATGAAGCCCTGGGATCCAGTGTGACTGCAGTCCTATATCCATGGTTCATCAGAGCAGGACTGATGCCTAGATGAAGCCAGCCAATTGGGATTTTCTCATTGGATCACTGACCTTTGACCTATATGACCTCCAGGCTACAAATCACACTGCTTCCTACAATTCTCTCCAAAGCCTCATTGTGCAATTCTTGCTTTCAATCTCTAAGAAGCTTCTGTGTGTTTTCACCGAACACTGCTTCACTTCTGTCTGCTTGTTTATAGGCAATTCCTTAAGCTAACTCAAGTTGCTTTCTGTTAGCTGATACCGTAAGAAACTTCCTTAGCGCAATGGACCACAATTAAAGCATAGGTGAAAGTCACGGAATGTGACCTGGGTGGTGGATCTCACTCTAAACATCCATGAGTAAACACCACAACTCTAGCCAGAAAACTGTGACCATCCCTCCAAACTGCAGACTGCCAGTGCAGACCACCTGATAAATGGAGGCGTCGTCTTACTCTAGAACTTCAGTGTTAGCTCATCATGCCACACTTAATGGACTTTCCACCCAGGGCCCTGGCACAGGCCACCTCTCTCTCTGCCCAGTACAGACCAACGCGTCTTTGTGTTGTCTGCATCTCTTTGTATTAATTCTCCAAACAGCTGCAAGAATGGACTTGGCAGGGTTCTGAGAGACTCTGGGGCTTGCTTTCCAAGCTGCCTGCTGCTGACCACTCTTATTTTCTACTGCCTACAGTGACAGCTACATACACCATGCCCTCTCTGTCCTCCCCAGAAAACACACCTGAGACACCCGGGCACAGGGATATAATCCCAGAGAAAACACAGTGCTTGCCAAACCACCACTCACCCAGGTCTCCAGCACGTTTGCTGGCGTGGGAGTGATAGCAGAGCCTCACACGGCCCCTCTATTCTAAAGGCACCCATTCAATCACTTGTAAATCTCTCACATTTCTTTCGCACTGCAATTTCTCATGTCTGGGGACCAGCCCGGAAGCAAGTTGCTTTTGGAAGGTTTCACAAAGATCCATTCAGCCCGTTTAGCGAGTTATCTAAATGTGGGGAGGGGGAAGGCATTCTCAGCTGTGAAGGCATGGGATGTTTTTCGTATGCTTGAGCAATTCAAAAAGGACTTTGTTTTCAAACTTGGCATGTATGAGGCTCTGGATGAAGACCAGAGCCTTTGACAAGTTTGAAGAAATGGATTTGGAAATAACAAAGTAAAATGAGGGCAGCTAACCACCTCCCCTACCTCTGCCCTCGACACAGACCATTTTCCTGAAGTCCAGAAGGAGTTTCAATAAATCACTCCCTTATATTGGCAGGTCCCCGTTTAACAAAGGCTTAATCTTCCACTAACGCACTTTCCTTTGATCTGGGATAGGGCACTTTTGTGTCTGTTCCACACAGTTTGGGCCATGATCATTCCTCTAATAAATAAAACAGAATCCAGTGAGACCTGTGAAATGCTGCTGCCTGAGAAAATAACTCAGAATCTCCCCCACAAGGAGTAGCCCTTGGCCCCACAACAAGCAGCCATTCACCCAGGGTCAGAGAGCAGAAATGAAACGGCACTCCACAGTCTACTTCACAGGCACCAGCATGTACGACAAAGTCTGCTCTGCCTTGGAGTCCCAGCACGCCGCAGGCCCACCAGAGACAAGTGGCACAGGGAAAACGTCACGGTAAAGAGCCTGGACTGTGAGCCAGAAAGCAGACTACTGGGAGGGAGGCAGAGAAGGGGACGAATTCATCTGGGTGGGGTTGGGCCTCAAGAAAACCAAGTATAAGACAAGAGGTCTTTCAACTGTAAAAATGTCAAGTTTCGAAGTGGTGTGCCTCCACTGATCAAAACACACACGCACACACAATCACCAGGCTGGCAAAGCTTTGTGTCTAACGTCTCCAGTGGCCCCAGCCGTCTGCCTTTGAGATATTTATCTCTGTGGCTTTGACTGTGCTTCTCTGAATCAGGACTGCTTCTAAAGGTCTCTGAGCACATGCCAAGAAAGTCAGAACATCTGTGTTCCTTGTTTTTGAAAACCTGTGAAAGCCCCAGCCAAATATGAGCAGAGTGGGCTTACCCGACGTGCCCGGCTGACAGTTGCACTGGTAGCCGTTCACCAGGTCGATGCAGCGACCATCGTTCAAGCAGGGGGTGCTGTAACACTCGTCGATCTGGTCGCTGCAGATGGCGCCCATGTACCCAGGGTTGCAGATGCAGGTGTAGGAGTCAATCCCGTCCTGGCACTGGCCGTGGTGGCAGGGATCAGGGTCACAGTTGTCGATGTTCTCCCCACACAACACACCAGTGAAACCTTGGGGGAGAAATCCACCAAGGAAATTACAAAACAAGGCAGACGTGCTACACCTGAGCCCAGGTGTGGCTCCTCCATTTACCCTGCACACCCCATGACTGCAGCAGGGAAGATGGCTGGGCTTGAGCCACAGGAACGACCTGCTGGACTCGGGAGCTGTGCTAAAGGTGAGAGCCCTCGTCAGATGTGCGGAACTGAAATTCCTCTGTGACTGATGAGTGTTTCACTTCGTCCTCATGTCTCACCAAGCTTCAGAGAGAAACAGCTTCAGGGCTGCTCCTTGACAGGTCTGTGTCTTATTCCCTTCCTCCTAAACCCAACATATTCGTGGTCTCAACTCCCAGCTCTGCAGCGAGAACGTTTCTTTATCCCTCTCAACCCCTCCCAGAGGCCGTGCATACCTATTAACCTATTCATAAACACTTGTGGAATAAAGCGATGAGCCTTACAAGCATTCAAGGACTGAACCTTTTCCTCCTCTCTGTTAAACCTTAGGTCAGAGTTGTGCAGCTCTCTCCAGTGAAGCTCATCCTCCACAAGGAGGCTCTGGCCAGGGGAAGAGTAACCTCAGACTTCTCCAACATGCAGCAAAGTATGACAAAAGAAGGGGGAGGTAAATGGCTCCTCGGGGAGGGCCTGATCTGAACAGGTCTAGCAACAGAAATATTAACTTCCTGCACTAGCAACAGAAGTCATCAACAAGGCCCCAAACATTCCCAATTAGAGCTTGTACCTGCCAGACACACACCTGGCTCTCAAGTACACTGAGTGTCTCAGGCAGAAAACTGCACTTGCAAACATTCAGCCCTCAGGTTTTTGGGCCTTCTCTTAGTCATCTGCCTCAAGAAACACAGAGACAGGCCTCCTGCTAAGAAGCCCCAGTGAAAAATAGCTTTCAACTGAGATTCTTCTCTTTCCCAAAGGAGTCTAGCAAACCAGCTGGAAACCCACTTTGCCAAAATCTGTCCCAGAAACACACAGACACCAAATGGGAATTTCTGAGCCAGACTTTGATTGTGGTAGGGAAGGAAGCAGGTGTTGCAAGAGGCAACAAGAGAGCAGCAGCAAAGTCTGCTGGCAAAGCTCTCTTTAAACACAGAGCAGCGCCTGGATGTGGAATGGCCTGGCAAAGCAGCCAGGAGAAGACAGTCATCTACATGGTTTAGAGAGACCTCCCAGGGACCCAACGTGGGAGCAACAGCCTACCTGTGGCACACTGGCACTCATAGCCATTCGGGTGATCGATGCACTTTGCTCCGTTCAGACATGGAGTACTGGAGCAGTCATCAATATCAATCTGGCACACTGGCCCAGTAAAACCTTAAAAAGGCACAGCAACAAGTCAGAGGAGCATCCTGTGTTTTCCTTCACTATGAGATGATGCCCAAGAAAGGTGGGTTAGGGCACTGGCTGAGCTTTTGCCTTTGGGTCAGTAAACACAGAATGCTTCTCCCCAGTAGGCAACTGGAGTTAAGTGGGTAAGTTTCAGGGAACAGAGGCACCTGTGGTATGTCTCCACCACTGTATTGAACAGCACAAATTTCACTTCCAGGACAGCAAGGGAGGGCTGTAAATAGTACAGGTGGAGCCTTCAAACACACAACTGTAGCTTCAAAGGCAGAAGGGAACTTCCCTCTGAAGAAACATTGGGAGGGCTCCAGTCTGTGGCAGACCATGTGGCACATGTTCAAAACAGCTTGTGGAACAAAGGAGAGACACAGCATCTTGGGAACCGCTGACATGTGTTGTCTGTTTCTGGACTCTGGACTCACAGAGTGAAGCTGTCTAAAAGTAATAATCTCACAGAAGAGCTTCAAGAGTATGAGGCATGGGGAAAAGAATGAAGTCCGGAATGGCCTACAACTAGGGCTTGTATGGGGCACGAAATATACACAGACTGAGAGGTCATGGACCATTCAAGAACAGACTTGGACTTCTGGCCACAAAGGATTTGGAAGATATACTAGCTAAAACAAATTCCCTGTTTCTATACACACACACTCCTCTCACCAAGTACTCACTTTAATGACTTCCTCATGTGCAGCCCACACACATTCTCACCCTCCTCCTTTCCCTGTGGTCACTCAGCTTTGTCCATTAAAAGGAAACAAGGGCAGGCAGCGGGCACTTACCAGGTGGACAGAGACACTGGAAACGATTGACTTTATCCACACATTGCCCATTGTTCACACAAGGGTTGCTCTGACATTCATTTATCTCCAATTCACAATGCACACCTTTGAAACCTGAACAAAATGGGCCACACAAGTAGTTTACAAAGATAGAAGGTCATATTCCAGCCAAGAAAACATAAATCTGCAATGATAGCTAACCTCTATCATGTACATTTTCTGCAAAGTAACAAGGGATTCTACTGTGATGGGAAATCATCCCCATAAGTAAATCAGCAGGACATGGGGCTAGAACCATAGTGTAGTGGGTAAAGCTGCCGCCTGTAGTGCTGGCATCCCATATGGGCACTGGTTTGAATTCTGGCTGCTCCATTTCTGATCCAGTTTCCTGTTAATTTGCTTGGGAAAGCAGCTGAGGGTGACCCAAGTCCTTGGGTCCCTGCACCTGCGTGGGAGACCGCGAAGAAACTCCTGGCTCCTGGCTTTGGATCGGCTCAGCTCTGGCCATTGCAGCCACTTGGGGAGTTAACCAGCAGATGGAATCTCTCTCTTTCTGTCTTTACCTCTCTCATTCAAATAAATAAAATAAATCTTAAAAAAAAAGAATGAGAGGACAGAAATATTGCTACTGTGAAGAGGAAGATGTTATCCCCAAAGACACTGGAAAGACCCATGTAAGCAAAGCCACATGTTCTGTGACCAATGCATGCTTTCTGGACAGTGCCAGGCTCACACTGTTCCCACTCTCTGCTCCTCAGAGCAGGTGAGCTGGAGCTGCTGTTGCTCTCAGGGGACAGGTGAAGGTGGGAGGGCTAGAATGGTGGGCACCCTTGACGAGGTAGAACAGCTAATGTTAGCCATCGTTTCAGGCTGGATTTGGCTGTGTCCTCTGAGGATACAAGAGACGATCTCTCCAGAAGTGCTCCAGAACACAACTACACATGTGCCTTACTTTGGATAAATAGCAAGTTCCTTTATAAATATGGGGAAATTTTATTTCTATTCAGGAATACCATATAGTATTTATAATATATCAGGGGATCAGAAATGTTTGACATTTAAAGCATTCGTTTAAGTAAATTGCTTCTAAACTTTTCTAGTACATGGAGTTGGGATTTTGACATAATGGCTTGATTAATTTGGTCTACATAGCTTTAAAAATTCCAACACTGCCTTCTTCTCCAAGGAATGGGTTTGCCTAGCAACCTGACTCCCTATGGTCCCCACTCAACACTGGAGGTTAAATGCTGACAGAGCACATAGCAATGCTGCAGGGTACTCAGAGCTCCACTGAGAGAAATACAGTGCAGCCCCTCCTCTCTAAACCCCAACCGCAATGAGCCCATTCACCTGGCATGCACAAACATGTGAAGCCTCCAATCTTATCCAAGCAGGTGGCGTCATTCTGGCAGGGGTCTGAATGGCACTCATTGATGTCCATCTCACAGCGAGGTCCTGCATAGCCCTTCAGACACTCGCAGTAGAAAGCGCCATCTGTGTTCATGCATTTTCCTGCATGCTCACAAGGATTGCTATTGGCTGTAAGACACAAGTTCCAATTACTGGGATCTAAGCAGTTGACAGAGTTTTCACAAATGTGAACTACAGAAGGATAGCTGATGGTTACAACACCAGGGCCATATTCAAAAAAACACATTCTCAATTTTCTATTTTCCTCCCTAATTTAAAAAGGCAGTAAGATCAGGGTAACCTCCTCTCTTATGCATCTCTGCCATTCTTTTGTCTTACCTGTCCCTGAAGTCAGGCTTTACACTCAAAATCACGTACAGAATAACCATATATGTAATTCCCTGGATGGAACACACATTTATGCTGAAAAGATAAGTTGTGAAGTCTGGGCATAGGATGGGACAAATCTGAGGTTTGGACATAACATGCTGCTACAGTAAGATGTGCTTCACCTCAAACACTTGCTAAGCCAGAGACACTCTGAGGAAGAGGGAAGGTTCTCTGTACTCACCCATGGTACATTCATCCACATCTTCTGTACAGTCAGCACCTTTGTAGCCCTGTGGGCAGGTGCAAATATACTGCCCATTCAGAGGGTTGGTGTCACACAGTGCCCCCTTGTGGCAAGGGTTGCTGATGCATGCATCATCCAGATGACACAAGAGACCTGTTACAAGGTAGGGCAAAGGAGAACACAGAAAATGTCCCTCACTTGAGAAGGAGTTTTCTCATTCACCATAGAGGCAAAACTTTATAAGCAGTTCATCAAAACCCCAACATGGAGCTGTAGAGGCAATCTCCTCTTTGCCTGATCCTACCTTGGGGATGTTCTGTAGTCATCAGCAAAGCAACTGGCTGCTCTGGACAACCCGAGTGCTCTGACCATGAGCCCTCAGCTGGGGCTCTCCTCCAGCGCACAGCCATAAACAGGACAGAAAATAAGGGAGAGAGGAAAATGGAGACAGCCTCCAAACAGTATAACAGAGATCAAGTAAGAATAGAAGATGTCCAGCTTTATTTGAATTAAGATAAGCAAGAAACAATGTTTAGCATAAGTACATCTCAAATATCCTATGCATCTTGTATTTTATCTGGCATTTTGCTTCCCTCAAATCATTATACCTGGTATCATGGGGTCACTAGCATTTCAGGAGCCTCAGAAGAAAAGGCCACTGAACTTTATCAGCATCTACCTCAGCAGACTTGTAATAGCAACAGCATTCCTGCCTGAGGTGCCCCCAGGTCTCAGAAGATATTATAAGCTTCCTGTTTTGTAGAGTTCACATGGGAACTGGATTTTCCAGTCTGCAATTAACTTAAGAACAGCTAGCTAAGTCATCTTCCACAAAGCTGTGGGCAGAACCTTTGGAAAGGCATTGACAGAACATTAAAGAATTTCTGGGCAGAAAGTCTTTTCTTCCACCACCTTCATCCTCCACGTTGCTCTGCTACTGAGAATCAGAAGCTGTTAAACTGAGAGGCTATAGCAATGTTAACTTTGTGGTCTGTAAATTCGCTCCCTTAGAGGAACATTTTCACAGTCATTGAGGGTGGAAATGTACTTAAATGCATCTCTCCTGCCAACTCCTTCTGAGTAAATGGATTATTTCTGCTTAAAGTCCATTTACCCAGTTATTAGTCATTTTGTCTTAATTTCTAAGGTGAGTTTCAGTCTGAGTTCAGCAGATGCTTTGGAAGACAAGTTACTTTTTTGTTTTTGAAATGAAAAACTGAGGTATACAGTGTCGACATGAAAGCCCAAGTCCTAAGAAAAAGTTCATGGCACTTTGGCTAACAGAATACATTTCCAGAAGAGCACCCAAGAGATAACAGAGCCATCAAGTGGCAGAGAAGAAGGCAGAAGTCCTGAATGCTCACCCAAATACCCCCTTCCCTGTTCTCCAGCTCTGTCCTCTGTGGGTCTTACCCGCCTTTCCCTCTGGACACATGCAAGAGAAGGAGGCCACGCGGTCAATGCAGGTGGAGCCTGGGGTGCAGGAGGCGAAGGCACAATCATCAATGTTCTCACTGCAGTCATCTCCGCTCCAGCCATTAACACACACACAGCCATAGTCCCCATTGCGGTTGGTGCAGGTACCCCCATTCTGACAGGCGTTGGGTTGCAGCAGGCACTCGTCCACATCCTCTGTGCAGAACTGCCCTTTTGGGGGGGAGAAGAGTCTCTGATTAGGGCTCTGAAGTATCAAAGGATTAGCAGCACGCCAGCCCTGTGCACTTCTCACCCTTGCATGACCTGCCTAAACTCAAGGCAGGCAGAGTTCATAGCAGACCAGGCCCTCACATGATTTTTAAAGCCAACTTGAGCCATCCAAATGATATTAATTCCAGGAAAGTCACTTCAAGGATGGAAGAGAACAGAAACTGACAACATGAGAATTTAATCAGCCTATCAAAGAGAAGATAAAATCTGCTGGACTCGTGACTTGGCTAAACTCCTGGGTCAATGAACACATAATCCAAAAGAACAAGGAGAGAAGAGACTAAGTGATTAGCAAGGAAAGGGATAATGAAAAGGAACTTATGTATGAAAACGTTATGGCAACTGTTCTCTACCTTGACTTTATTAACATCAACATCCCGGCTGTGACATTATAAAATAGTTTTGGAAGATGTTGTTACCACTGGGAGAAACTTAGTAAAACAGGGTCTCTTCGAATTACCCTTTACCATCATTTGTGAAGTGACAATGATCTAAAAATAAAGAGTATAATTTGAGGGTTGGCATTGTGGCTTAGTAGGTTAAGCTGTGGCCTGCAATACCAGTTATCCCATACGGACTCCAGTTCCAGTCCCAGCTGCTCCACTTCTGATTCAGCTCCCTGCTAATGGCTTGGAAAAGCAGAAGATGGCCCAAATTCTTGGGCCCCTGCACCTACATTAAGAAACCTGAATGAAGCTCCTGGCTTCTAGTTTGGGCCTGGTACAACCCTCACCATTGAGGTCATTTGGGCCATGAACCAGTGGATTGAGGATCTTTCTTTCTGCCTCTCCTTCTCTTTTTTTTTTTTTGATAGGCAGAGTGGACAGTGAGAGAGAGAGACAGAAAGGTCTTCCTTTTCTGTTGGTTCAGCGTGCTGCAGCCAGTGCACTGCGCTGATCCAAAGCCAGGAGCCAGGTGCTTCTCCTGGTCTCCCATGGGGTGCAGGGCCCAAGCACTTGGGCCATCCTCCACTGCACTCCCAGCAGAGAGCTGGACTGGAAGAGGGGCAACCTGGACAGAATCCGGCGCCCCAACTGGGGACTAGAACCTGGGGTGCCGGCGACACAGGCGGAGGATTATCCTATTGAGCTGCAGTGCCGGCCTCTCCTCTTTCTCTTTGTAACTCTGTCTTTAAAATAAGCAGATAAATCTTTTAAAAAAGTATAATTTTTTGAATGCTGGGGCAAACAAGTTAGTAACAAGAAATGAAGGACAATGAAATGCCCTGGCAACGTATGCACATGCAAGGCAAGCCAAGAGCAGTGAGACTGGGCACACTGCTCAACCCGAAGCACCCAATCTTAACGGATGCGGACTTCTGGACCAAGACACAGAAAGTCCTCCCAGCGTGACAGGAGATGCAACGAGCAACATGAAAGCACTGTGGACATGCTGCAGGGAGACCATGGCAACAACAGGGCCGCGGCAAAGGCGCTCAGGCCCCCTAGAGCATGTCTTCAACCTACCAAAAATCTGTGAGTGACAAAAGCAGTTTAGTACCAGGCCACCTGGGCTGTAAAACAAATTAATGAATTGGTCCTGTCGGAAGGGCTTTTAAAACCAATTTAGAGTGCAATCAAAGGAACTATAATTAAGAACATCTGAATTCTCTAAAACATGACTTGCTGAAACTCAAAGAAATGTCAAAATGTCCTTTATTCTTTAAAATAAAAAAAAAAAACTTTAACAATAATTCAAAAAAGCCTGTTCTGTTGAAGAGGCTTCTCACTGAAAAAGTAAATGAGAAAATGCCAAGGCTCTCCACTAGTGCCTGGAGAGCTGAACAATTCAAGAGACTCACGCATTTTCAGAAGGCTTACAATATGCCCAGCTGTGTACATACCACCACTGGCAGCAGCTAGTTGAATCTGACATAACCTAACTGACCACCTATTGTTTTACTCCTATCAAACTTTTTCCTCCATTACTACTGAGCCAATATCAATCTTTCACACTTATTGGTTACACATCCATCTCCCACACATGGATGTAAGGAACCTCAGTGTTCCTTACAGGGATCATTTGTATATTCCCAGCAAAGAGCCCACTGCCTAGTAGGGCAAGACTATGTGATGTCTTTGGGACACTGAGCCCAGCATCCCCCTCTGTGTTTCTCTTCCCACCACATCTACATAATCACTCCCTCCTAGCCACAGCTGACTGATCCTCCTGGGCATCTGATCCAAGTTACATCACTGTGGCTCTTTCCTGAATTATTGGACTAGGAGCACTTTGCCACCTGGACAATGACAGTGATAAGGATGAAACAAACATCTGCTGATGCCTTGTTGCTCCTGAAGCCCAATCGGTGTCAGCCATCCCAAGAGACATCTTGTGCAGCAGTTTTCCTGATTTAAGATGATGCCCTGCCAATTCCAACCCAAATATTAACGAATACAAAGGGAAGCAGTGAGGGAGTGAATGAGAAAGTGAGGCTATTAGTGAAGGAATGAAGGAGCGTGTGAGTGAGGAGGGAGGGAGGGAGTGAATGAGGGAGGGAGTATGTGAGTGAGAGAGGCAGTGAATGAATGAGGCAGTGAGTGAGAGTGAGTGAGGAAAGGAGGCAGGAGGTGAATAAATGCATTTGGATGGGAGGAAAGCAGGAGGTAGATTCAAGGGCCAGCATCTTTCCCGAGCAGATGATGTCATCTATTGCAGAAGACTTTGCTCCATTACCGGGCTAGCAGAAACACTACCTCAAAATGATGACGGCTGTGTTAATATGATGCAGCTGGAGTAGAGAAATAAAAATATGACCAAGAAGTAGGTGAACAGCAATTGGTACCAACGGGACCGATGCTGGACGCAGTGGGTTAAGCTGCCGTGTTTAACACTGGCATCCTATACGGATGCTGGTTCAAGTCCTGAGTGCTCCACTTCCAGGCCAGCTCCCTGCCAGTGTGCCTGGGAGAGCAGCAGAGGATGGCCCATGTGCTTGGGCCCTTGCACCCACGTGGGAGACTTGGGTGAGGCTCCTGGCTTTGGCCTAGCCCACCCCTGGTTGTTGCAGCCATTTGGGGATGAGCCAGAGGGTGGAAGGTCTCTTTTCTCTCTTTCCCTCTTTCACTGTAAACCTTTCAATTAAATAAACAAATTGAAAAAGAGAGAGCTAGCTATTGAAACCAGGAAAACTGCTGTGTCTTGTCTTTTATACTTACCCTGACTTAAGCATTTGCCCTGCCCCTGAACCAAAGTGACTCAGGGAATGTCAGCATTTTTTATGGTTTTCTTCTTTGTTTGAGGTTCTATGGCAAATCTAAGGCACTATTTGTTTAAAACTATTTCATATGCATTTCTTATACATTATAGTACCCAGAGACTTAAAAGTGTTCTAAGACAGATGGAATAAATAAAACAATGCTCAAAATGGAAATGTGGTACTCTTGGGAAAGGAAACCAATAGCACTGATTGCCTACTATGCAACAGGCACTATGCTTAGGCTGTTATAAAAGTTATCTCATTTACAACTGTGGACACAGACTCAGAGGCCAACTAACTTTCCCGTGTGAGAAAGTAAGTACAGTAAACCTGGGATTTGAACTGGGGCTGTCTGACTTTAAAACTTACGAAGATTTGAGGTGTGAACCTGACCATAGCAAACCATCTCTGCATGCCTCCGTTTTCCCAACTGCACACAGATGGGGAAGTAGAGAGGATGGAGTAGGTGAGAACTAAAATCATGACTCACATAAGATTACTGGAAAAACTTATGACTTCAAACTCTTGGGCAAGACAGAAATGTAATTTTGGGTTCAGTTCACTATTTTTTGGACAAGACTGATTTTTGGAAATTAGAGGCTTTCACTGAATACCTTAGGACTATGTATTTGTTAGACACTGTTTGTTAGAGACATGAAATCTAGAGATCCAAGAGCATACTAGTTTATAAATAATTTTCTACAGGATGAATCATTATTTCCCTAAGGTTCAGGCATGTTTCTCCAGAACATTTCCTCCCAGCCTCATTTCTGCCAGATTTTTTTTCTTTCTTATTACAATTTTATCAACAAGCTCTAAAATTCAAAACATAGCAAATAGTAACCAGGATGGCTACAGGAATTGGTTGTTCTAAAATCCCCAATGAGATGTCCACTAAGACACTGAACTTCCTTCATGTCACCACCCATTTGGCCCAGGAGAAACCCAATGCAGAAGCCTAAAACCGAAAATTTAAAGCCCCAGAAGGTCATTAAACATCCCAAGTTCACAGAGTTTGCAAATGGGAGTGCTGTCATTCAAATCCAGATCAATCTGACTAGACTTAATGCTCCTTTACTGCACACAGTTGAGTATCCCACTCAGGACTGGTTAACAGGATCTACAGACCAGGTTCCCGACCACAGGGTCTTAAAGCACACTCAGAAAACGTAGATGTGTATGACAATGAAAGAAGATTCTTTGTAAGAAGTAATAAAGGCAGAAGGTCACAAACATTAGGCCAGGAAAAGTTCCTGGTGATCATCTAGGGGTGTTAGATGTGTTGTCAAAGGACATTTGGCTTTACCCACTGCTCCATGGCAAGGTAACAGCAGACAGGGCTAGCAGGAGAAGGTTTACTGACAGAGCTAGCTTAGGGCTAGCTCAGGAAGCCATCAAAACGACTATATAATATTCTTTGGTTGGTTTTAAAAATAGAAAAAGTAAGAGGCTTATGGAGGCTTTGACTCTGAATATGAATTCTGAACCTGATACAAGTGAAGGATGGGACTGGGCAGGGAGACATGATCAACAGTGTGTCTGAAGATTAGTGCACATGGAATGTAGGAAGAACTACAAGCAAATGACTTTCTGAGAGTAGAGGGAGGGGGAGAAAGCACTAAGTTATAAGCTACCTAGCTAATAAAGGCCTCTGGTGAGAGCAGCGAGCTGTGTTGTTTCGATGCCCCACCAAGCTACTAAATCACCCATTTAAACAAGTCTGAGCATGCAGTACCATCTGTCAACACAGACTTTGCTGCTGCATTCCCAAAATACATTGCACAAACTTCAGTTAGGCAACTTTTCAGGGGCAATAATTACCCCTCTTCATAATTTCCACCTGACAAACACGGCAGGGCACTGCCATTTAACATAGGCTCTATGGTAGTGGACTTGTTAGGGCCTTTCCATCTCCTTCTGGCAACAGAGAAAGAAGATAACTGGCTTTTAGACACTATCCTGCCTAATGCTGCCGTGAGGGTGGAGTACTCTAGCACGAAATGTTACACCAGTAAATCCTTAGTGGACACCTTAAACATCAAGAGCCACCTCGCAGTCACTGACAATCTTTAGCCACAATGGCCTACGAGTTGGTTAAGTTCCGGGGACGGCGCTGTGGCACAGTGGGTTAACATCCTGGCCTGAAGCGTCAGCATCCCATATGGTTTGAGACCCGGCTGCTCTACTTCCAATCCAGCTCTTGGCTGTGGCTTGGGAAAGCAGTAGAAGACGGCCCACATTCTTGGGCCCCTGCACCCGTGTGGGAGATTTGGAAGAAGCTCCTGGCTCCTGCTTTGGATCGGCGCAGCTCTGGCCCTTGTGGTCATCTGGGGAGTAAACCATTGGATGGAGGACCTCTCTTTCTCTCTCTGCCTCTCCTCTCTCTGTATAACTGTGACTTTCAAATAAATAAATAAATCTTTTTTAAAAAAAACTTTAAGTTCTAAAAAGAAATTAAGTTCTTTCCTACCTCAGTGCCTCTGCAAACACAGTTCTCTCCATATGGGGGATTCTTCCCCATCTTATTCTTAGGCCTAGCTACTTCTGTAACTTCTAGTTACTTCTGTAACTTAAATAGGTCTCCAAATACACATCTACATCTCATTCTCCACCACTGCATCTATTGCCTTCAACTCACACTGGCACATACACAGGCTATAAGTTTATTCCTACTTATTCTTTACAGTCTCTGCCCCGCCCACCACTAGACAATAAGCTCTATGAGGGCAGGAACTGAGTCTGTCATTGACATTAGTATACACACCACATACTATACTTGATACTTGGAAACAGTTCTTAGCATATAATCAAAAAAGCTTATTTTACAGATGAGGAAACTAAGAACATATATGTACAGTAACTTGCTGAAGACTGCATAGATAATTAGAAGGAGAATTAGTAATACAACTGAGAAACAGAAATAGATGTTTTAAAATGATTTATAGTATTTGAAAGGCAGGGTTGGAGAAAGAGAGAAAAAGAGAGAAAGAGAGAGAGATTGAGAGAGATCTTCCATTTGCTAGTTTACTCCTCAAATGTCCTCAATAGCTGGGACTGGACAGTTCCAGGCCAAAGCCAGGAGCATGGAACTCCATCTGGGTCTCCCACATAGGTACAGAGGCCCAAGAACTTGGACCATCTTTCTCTTCTTTCTCAGGCACATTAGCAGGGAGCTAGATCAGAAGAGAAGCAGCTGGAACTTGAACCAGTGCTCATATGAGATGCCAGAGTGGCAGTTGGAGGCTTAACCCACTGTAACACAATACTGGCTCCAAAGAAATGAAGTAGTTAAGCGCTGAAAATGACTTTGGGAGTGTGAGAGTACTGCAGATAAAGTTAATTTTCAAATGGGGAGGAGCATCTGAGCTGACTATTAAGGAACAGGGTAGGACTGAAAAAATTAGAGGAAGAGGATTACAGTGTAGTAGTGCTATGAATGAAGATGACACTATTAATCCACCATTAGTAAAGTTCCCTGTATTGGTTTTGCAGGAGCATTAGCCATTTTCATGAAGATCTTTTCTTATTGTCCTATCCTATGGTTTTAAAATCGTATGATGAGTAAGGTTATGGGAACAGTTTGTGGCAGCAAATACAGAAGAGTGGAACTCAGGGGTCTACACTTAAATGGAAACCATGCCCTGGGCCTCATCAGTGTGATACTCCAGCCAAGGGGAACATGGACCACCAAACAGATGCCATTTATGAGCCATAACATTCAGGACACAAACAGCTTGTAATGGCTCTCTCAAGGTACCACAAACAAACCATCAATCTGACCTGAACTTACAAGTGACTGGGCAAAGGGAAGAGAACAACAAAAGAAGAAAAAAGAAGAAAAAAGAAAGAAGGAATGACTGCTGAGCTTCAGCACTCAGTGAAGCAGCCCTCGCTCTTCTCAGTCATCTCTCAACTGTGAAGCCTGTGGGAAAGAGTTTTATCACATCAGTGGTCTTGTTAAGGGTCAAGTCTCATTGCAACAACAATCCCTACACGAGGAACATATAAAAAATGAGTTTGGCTGGCCCTTGACCTGACCCTGCTACCTTCTCGTCTATGGTTAAGTCAAGATAATTCAGTCTCCAATATATCCTTCAAATGAGCAGTCACCCAAGCTCCTGAGTTCACATCTTTCCCTATCAAAACAGAGCATTCTTAAAACCTATATCCTATGAAATCTGTGCTCTATACACATATTTTTAAAATTGTATTGCTCAAGTTAAAAACGGAGGAAACGCTTGACTGTCCTACAACCTGCTGGGACCAAAGCTAACTGCATATATTCTATATATTACTGAATTTACAGAGCCTGCCTCATGAGAGAATTGCTATGCAAGTATAGAGATATGCAAGTGCATGGATGTGCAAGTATATTAATATATATACTTGGTCTGGGGGGATGGAAGCGGCTGAGGGGTAACGTGGTTGTGGAAAGGAGACACAGGTAAATGCAAGAATTTCAGGGATTCGCCCACTCACCCTAGACATCATCTTGCTTACCAAATTCTTCAAAGATGCATTTACCCTATTTCATGGCTGATGCATTTCCTAAAGAGCCACCAGGAAGATAGGAGCATGCAAACTTGCCACTTGCCACTTCAAATCTCCTGATGACTTCGCTTGCATTTAGGATAAAATTCTAACAGCTATCTTTGTCTCCTGAATACCTCTCCAGACTCTTACCTTGAAACATTACTAGCTCCAGGCATTCAGGGCTTTATTCACTTTTCAAATTAACTTTTATTCACTCTCTCCAATTTCTAGCACATTTATTCCCTGTGCCTGTAACTCTTATCCTTACCTTAAATAATTCCTACTCAATGCCTATACTTGAGAAATGTTATTTGCTGAGTAAGGTCTTATCTGCCAGTTACTAAACACAATTAGTTCTGTTTTTTTTTTTTAATAAAGATTTATTTGATTTATTTGAAAGACAGAGCTACAGAGAGAGGTAGAGACAGAGAGAGAGGTCTTTTATCCAATGGTTCACTCCCCAGATGGCTGCAATGGCTGGAGTTGCATCGATCCGCAGCCAGGAACCAGGAGCATCCTTTGGGTGTCCCATGTGAGTGCAGGGGCCCAAGGACTTGGGCCATCTTCTACTGCTTTCCCAGGCCATAACAGAGAGCTGGATTGGAAGAGGAGCAGCTAGGACTAGAACCAGTGACCATATGGGATGCCGGCGCTTCAGGCCAGGGCTTAAACCCGATGCACCAGAGCACAGTGCCCAGCTAATATTTATTACAAAGTGCTCAATAAACATGTTTTTAAATGAATTTTTATCTCTTTGTGTTATCTCACCTAAGCATCTTAATCCCAAAATAATAATAATTTTTTGAACTAACCTCTTAAATAGCAACAAAATTGTGTCTATCTGGTTCATATCCTAAAGTTTCTGTCACCTCCTTATCTACATTCACCAGTCAACACATAAACTTCTCATCCCAAGCTCTCTCCTTAGTATCTGAACTCCATCTCACTTGTACCACATCCAAGTTCACCTTACCCTTGCCCACTAATTCTTCAATCCTACATTACAATGGACACTTCCCTTCCTTGGCTGAAATGTAAGCTTTCCCTAAAGACATTGTCCATCTCAGTCAACCCTCTCCAGCAGAGCTCCTGTGGTCCTCCACTTCCAGAAACTGCCACCTGCATCAAACAGTGCGGGAGATAACTGATTTTCTCTTTGTTTCCCAATGCCACTACTAACATCAAACAGTAAACATATATGTATTGAGTTATTCCTAGGTGCTAGACACAGTAGTAAGTGCTCTACATTGACTGTCAAATGTAATCTTCACATACAATTAATTAGCCCAGTTTACCAGGTATAGTACAAAGCCGGTCCACATGGAAGAAAAGACTGAAACATCAAAGGGAGGTAGGAAAGAGGAGTGATGAGGTTGGGCCAAGAATAACCAGAAAACTTAATGTTCCAATTCATTCATCCAACAAACACACACAAACACACATACACACAATGTGCCAGGTTCTAATCTATTAACAACTGGATTATAATGGTAAACAAAACAGACATGGCTTCTACCCTGAAGAACTTACAAGCAATTAGTGGTTTTATAACTGAACAAATAATGATAATATAGGGTGATAAGTGCTTTTAGGAGATATCTATTGTTGGGGCCGGAGCTGTGGTGTAGTGGATAAAGCTGCCAGCTACAGTGTCAGCATCCCATATGGGTGTCGGTTCAAGTCCCAGCTGCTCCACTTCTGATCCAGCTCTCTGCTATTGCCTGGGAAAGCAGCAAAAGATGGCATAAGTATTTGGGCCTCTGAACCTGCATGAGAGACCTGGAAGAAGCTCCTAGCTCCTGACTTCAGATCGTCACAGCTCCGTCTATTGTGGCCATCCAGGATGGAATCAGTGGATGGAAGACCTCTCTGTCTCTGTCTCTCTCTCTGCTTCTGCCTCTCTGTAACGCTGCATTTAAAATAAATAAATAAATCTTAAAAAAAAAGAGAGAGATATCTGTTGGAACAGGTGTTTAGACTAGCTGTTAAGATAGCAGTATCCTACATCAGAGTGCCTGGGTTCAGTTCCCAGCTCTGGCTTCTGACTCCAGCTTCCTGCTAATACAGATTTTCTGTATAGCAGCAGAAATGACTAAGGTTATAAGATACCTGTTACCCATACAGCAAACCTCATTTGAGTTCCCAGGTCCTGGCTCTGGCCCCAGGCTGAGCCCCAGCCCAGCACTGGCCATCGCAGGCATTTGGGGGAGTGAATTAGGGAATGGGAGCTCTGACTTCATTGTCAGTCTCTCAAGTAGATTTATAAAAAAAATTAAAACATGGGAGTTACCTGTTGCCATGGGAGGACAGAGTAAGGAGAACAGAGAACTAGAGAAAGAAACCTTTACGTGAAAGCCTGTAAGACACAGAGGAGTCTACCTGGTTGTACAGGAGTGTGTATGTGTGCAAGAGCATGTGAGTGGCAGCAAGGGAGTATTTTAGGCAGAAGGAAGTCATGTATACTGGCATGAATAGAAGAGACAGCATGGCTCATTTAAGGCAATGAAAAAAAATCCGTGTGGCTGAATTACAAGGCATACATCAGGGAAGTGAAAAAGATGTGGCTGGAGAGAGAGTTACATGCAGTGCCTTGGAACAAGATCCAAAGACAAGAAGAACTCACTGAAGCGTTTTAAGTAAAGAAACAACTCGATCTGATTTGTGTTTCAGAATCTCCACTCTGCTGCAGTGAGCAGAATGGACTGAACTCTCTCTCACCCCTCCAGGTCAACAGCAATCTAAAGCACTGGGGGTCTCAGGTTCCTGTGGCCGCTATAGCAACCAGAAAGTCTACAGTGCATTCTCAGGCAAATTCCGGATACAGCAACACTGAAAAGTATCCAGGTTCAGACACTGTATGGAGAGGCGTGGAAGCTGGGCATTCAGAGAGCTGATCCCTGGCATACAGGCTTCTCCACACAGAAGAAGTGGTGCCAAGTTTTGGTTCCCCTGCTAGGAGGCCTGCACACTGATTCTCTCCCCTACTTATTTAGGCTGCTGGGCTAAGCCAATTTACATAAGAGTCCCACCCCTCAAGAGGAGGAAAAATCTAAGCACAGCAAGGTGAAGAGTAAGAGGATCCAAGAGCAGCAACCTCCCCTGTCTATGGGCAGGAAGTTACCCAGCACAGAAGGAGTAAAATAGAAAACAAAAACATGTGAACTATTAAAAGATTCGGCAACATAAAGCGTGAGAATACATGACTTAAGATGAAGATAAAAAATATAGTATGAAAAATATTCACTTCCGCCGGCGCTGTGGCTCAACAGGCTAATCCTCCGCCTTGCGGCGCCGGCACACGGGGTTCTAGTCCCGGTCGGGGCGCCGGATTCTGTCCCGGTTGCCCCTCTTCCAGGCCAGCCCTCTGCTGTGGCCCAGGAGTGCAGTGGAGGATGGCCCAGGTGCTTGGGCCCTGCACCCCCTGGGGAGACCAGGAAAAGCACCTGGCTCCTGCCATCGGATGAGCGCGGTGCGCCGGCCGCAGTGCGCCGTCAGCGGCGGCCATTGGAGGGTGAACCAACGGCAACGGAAGACCTTTCTCTCTGTATCTCTCTCTCTCACTGTCCACTCTGCCTGTCAAAAAAAAAATAATAAAAAAAAAAAAAAAGAAAAATATTCACTTCCAGAAACTAACACATCTGAAAGAATTGGTTCTGTGCTCTCAAGATATTTGGACATATTTAGTTCTAAAAAGAACTGAAAAACAACCAGGTCATCGGGCTGTAATAAAAGGGGTTGAGAAGCAGGCAGAAACAGAAAGGACTTAAATGAGTAAATTTAAGACAGCAGGAATACAGTTCAAATAAAATTAAGATCTGAAGGAATAACAGAACTGACAATGAAGAAATAGGAATCAGTGTTATAAAGGAAGGGCTTAAGAAGTTCTCAACAGCACAAAACAGAAACAAGCAGATTAAAACATCAAAACAAAAGAATTTAGGTCTGGAGAAGAAAAAATGAAGATATAATATAAACATAATAGGTTTTTCTAAAAATTCTAAAACAAATATAAAAGAAAGCAAAGGTGATAAGAATTACTTTTTCCAAGCAAAAATCAACACTCAAGGGCTGGTATTGTAGCACAGTGGGTTAAGCTGCTGCCTGCGATGTGAGCATCCCATATGAGCACTGGTTCAAGTCCCAGTTATTCTGCTTCTGATACAGCTCTCTGCTAATGTGCTTGGGAAAGTGGTGGAAAATGACACAGGTACTTGAGCCCCCTCAACCCATGTGGGAGAGATGGATGGGGTTCCAGCCTCCTGGCTGCAGCCTGGCCTAGCCCCAGCCATTGCAGTCATTTGGGGAATGAACCAGCAGATGGAAGTTTTCCCTCTCTGATATTCTGCCTCTTAAATACAAAAAATGAATCATTAAAAAAAAAACCAAAAAACTCATCTGACACTGCACTTCTCTATAACATGTACCACAAGAAGCAGAGGAACCATGTCTAAGGACTGGAAATTAAGTTGCGGTCTAACAATTCAGTACCTAACCAAGATACCATTTGTGTATGAAAGCAAGTAAATCAAAAGAGATTTTTTTCAAAGATCCAAGAGCTCCAAAATTATGTCAACATGCAACTTTTTTGGAAAAGTTAAAGATATCCTTATTGAGACTGAAAATTAATCAAAATAAAAAATGTAGAAATGAAAAAGTTGTGATATAATTGTACTTATAGTCCAAAATAAGCTACACATAGAACTGGGTCTAAAATATACCATAAACTGGGTTATCAAATTGTAAAAATCAAGAATAATTTTAAAAGAAGGTATATAAAATTTCAAAAATCAATAATGACCCTGTAATATGAATTTTTTAAAACCCAGAATACATACAGATAATCTAGAGAGAGAAGAGAAGATATGGGAGCTATGGGAGAGGTAAACATGGGCTAATTTGTCAATTTACAGAGAAGAAAATCAATAAATACAGTTGAATTTTTAACACTTAAAAGCAGAAAGGAGAACTGAAGTCCAAATTTTCTAAATCTGATTCCCTTTACAAATAAAAAATACTACATAGCACAGTTTAAATAATCACACCTCTAACAATTCCACTTCCTTGAATGACTGAATCACAAAGTTCTGTTCTAGCTCTTTCTCGCCCCTTTTCTCCTATGATCAACATCCTGGGGTGAAGACCAAAAAGGTCATCTGAGTCGAGAGTTCTTACTTTTCTCAACTTGACAAACACAACCACTGTGTATCTCAAGCACAGTCACATGCTGGACCTCCTTATATGACATTGACTGCCACAGTCCAAAATCTCAGACTTAATACTTTTATTTCTTAACTTTTTCATTTCCTTCCTTTCCCATTCCCAACAAAAATTTCACATAGTTTATGCCCCCTACTAAAATGTGTAACAAGGAGCCAGCATTGTGGTATAGCAGGTAAAGCTACCACCTGTGACACTGGCATCCCATTGGGCACTGGTTCATATTCTGGTTGTTCCACTTCTGATCCCACTCCTTACTAATGGCCTGGGAAAGCAGCCAAAGATGGCACAAGTGTTTGAGCCCCTGCCACCCACGTGAGAGACCCAAATGAAGCTCCTGATCTGGCTTCAGTCTGCCTCAGCCCTGGCCATTGGGGTCATCTGGGGAGTGAATAAGTGGAAGAAAGATCTTTCTCTGTTTTTTCTGTAACTTTGATTTTCAAATAAAAAAAATTTTAAAAATATATGTAACAAAAAAATTCCTCTCAAATAACTTCATTCATTAGCCAACCCCCTTCTAGCTATCTTAATTCTAGCTATCATAGAGTCTAGCCAAGACTCTATGGTCAGTCATGTGAACAAAGTTTCTGTCCACTAAAGCTACTGACCTATATCCCTTTCTTTTCCTTTCTTAGCTGTACAAAATCTTAAGTGGTCCAAACCCATTCCCCCCACTTCCTCCTTCTACAACCTCACTTTTTTCTTTAGCGCCCTGGAACCTGCTTCCTTCCTTTGTATGAAATTACTGTTAGAAGAATTCTTGCAACATCAAAAACCAACTAATTTTTTGCAGTTATCATTCTTATTTGAGTCTCATGGCTGTTACTTATTCAGTGACCTCCATTTGTTAATATTGATTCTGAGAATGCCAAAATAGGAAGACCAGTTCCCAAGTCTCTAAAAGCACAGAATCTATTAGGCGAGTTGAGCATATATAGGCCAGTAAACTACATTTTTTACACTATTAAAATATTTAAACATCTTTACAATAGGTCAAAAGAAGTAAACTAGTACAGAGGTTGCAAAAAAAAAAAACATTCAGAGTTGAGTTGAGAGCAATCTTATAATGCTATATCCCTTTAACTTGGTGACACTGATGCTACAATAACAAAGCTCTCTTCCAATCTCGCATACCTTTCCTTTTTTTGCCTTGGTTCCCCTTTATCATCCAACTTCTTAATGTGGACATTGCTCACACTTCAGACTCTAACCCTCTGTTCTCACTCTACACCTTCCCTCATAGACCTGATACATGCCCATGGTGATGAAAAAAGACTGTTTATAGACCCTACCTTTATTCTGAACATCTGGGACTTACTGTTGACTCTTTTTGGACAATTTGCCTCATCTTACCATTATCTCTACCCTATTTCTCTATCTCTGTCAACAGTCTCCAATTCTCTCATTACCCAGATTCAAAACAGATTTCCCCCTTATTCCACCAAAGATTTAGATGGTTCCCAATTCCTATCCATGCCTTTTTTTTTTTTTTTTTTTTTGACAGGCAGAGTTAGAGAGAGAGACGGAGAGAAAGGTCTTCCTTTCATTGGTTCACTCCCCTAATGGCTGCGACGGCGGGTGCTGGGCGCCAATCCGAAGCCAGGAGCCAGGTGCTTCCTCCCCGTCTCCCATGCGGGTGCAGGGACCCAAACACTCGGGCCATCCTCCACTGCCCTCCCGGGCCACAGCAGAGAGTTGGACTGGAAGAGGAGCAACCAGGACTAGTACCTGGCGCCCCAACCGGGACTAGAACCGCAGGCAGAGGATTAGCCAAGTGAGCCACGGCACTGGCCTCCATGCTTCTTTCAAAAGCATATTCACTGGCTGGCGCCATGCCTTAATAGGCTAATCCTCTGCCTGTGGCGCCAGCACACTGGGTTCTAGTCCCGGTCGGGGCACCGGATTCTGTCCCAGTTGCTCCTCTTCCTGTCCAGCTCTCTGCTGTGGTCCAGGAGTGCAGTGGAGGATGGCCCAAGTCCTTGGGCCCTGCACCCGCATGAGAGACCAGGAGAAGCACCTGGCTCCTGGCTTCAGATCAGCATGGTGTGCCAGCCGCAGCAGCCATTGGGGGGTGAACCAACAGAAAAGGAAGACCTCTCTCTCTCACTGTCCATTCTGCCTATCAAAAAAAAAAAAAAAGCATATTCATTCATACTTTCTACCTACTACTACTGTGCTTATGTGTAGACTTTCTTATTTCTTCCTGACAAATTTTAGCATTCTTCAAATATAAGAATACATTTTTCCCTAAAATTTGTGTCCCTCACCACATCTAGCACAGTTGGCTACATTAGTTGTTCAATAAATATCTATTATTTAACCCATTTACAACCATTCCATGAGGGCTTAAAAAGCTATGAAGTTAAAGTGGATATTATCAATAATACAAGCAAAGTTAGACAGTGAGTCATGGACTACAGGGCAAGAATCATCTGTTAGTCTTCACTTTCTGAATTTTGCCTGGCTATTCTACCAATATAGCCACTAATCAGCTCTGGGAACTCTGGGATGAGGTGCTTCAAGTTAGCATTCTGCCCATCAGCCCAACTGACAAGTAACTGGGACAGAATTCCAGAGAACAGCATTATTTTTGAGTCGTCACAATTAATTTGACAGTAGAAAATTGGAATATGAGATGCATTTTCCCATTCTCCCATTCAGAATATAAGAACACCTTTGGTTATCAGATAGATCGATAATTTCTACTCTCCCACGTGGGTACAGGGGCCCAAGGACCTGGGCCATCTTATACTGCTTTCACAGGCCATAGCAGAGAGCTGGATGGGAAATGGAGCAGCTGGGACTCGAACTATTGCCCATATGGGATGCCGGCACTGCAGGCAGTGGCTTTACCCACTACACCACAGCGTCAGCCTCTATGTACAGTCTTTTTTTTTTTTTGACAGACAGAGTTAGACAGTGAGGAGAGAGACAGAGAGAAAGGTCTTCCTTCTGTTGGTTCACCCCCCTCCCCACAATGGTTGTTACTGCTGGCGTGCTGCACTGATCCGAAGCCAGAAGCCAGGTGCTTGGTGCTTCCTCCTGGTCTCCCATGCGGGTGCAGGGCCCAAGCACTTGGGCCATCCTCCACTACCTTCCCGGGCCACAGCAGAGAGCTGGACTGGAAGAGGAGCAACCGGAACAGAAGTGGCGCCCCAACCGGGACTAGAACCCAGGGTACCGGCGCCGCAGGCAGAGGATTAGCCTAGTGAGCCACGGCACTGGCCTCTATGTACAGTCTTAAAAAAAAAGTAGTTGAGAAAAGTCTCTTTCTACAGAACAATATGTCACCAAGTAGAAGCTGGACTGAAACAGAGAAATCCAACAGAAGTTCAAACTCAAAATACCACCAAAAAAGACTCCATTCCCACACACAAGTAACTTATGCACCACCTCTGATATATGTAATTGTTAACTCATATCAAACATTTTTCCTGAAGTTGGAGCAAATGACAGCAATGGGAAATCTTGACCAAGTTTTTAGGCTCATCATGCTATGAAGGAAAGCTGAGAAAAAAATCTGATCAATTTTGTTTGACTCATATCCACCTAACTTCCATTGTTCACTTCTGCTTCATGTCCCAAAGCACAATTCCAAGCCCAAGCTGAAATTACATTTCTGGATTAATAACAAGCACAGGAAAATAAATCACATCTGCCCCAGAAGTGAACCCAAAACCAAAAGCAGCCACAAAGAGGAATTTGTGAGTTGAGCTTAGAGTCAACTTTAATTCTGAAGGAAATGAGCCTTTAAAAAGAAAATTCATATAACAATCCATGTAGACAAAACATTAATCTATACTGCTCAAATAAATTTTGGGGCCTTTTAAAATCTTTTTTTCCTTAAATGGATATCTGCCACAGCAGAACTTCTCTGATAAGATGGCTGAGGGCCAAACACAGTATAATAAAGAGATTTGTGCTCAGTCTTCATCAAACCCTTAGGTACTTTCATTTCCTAAAGGAATATTTCGTTATTCAGACTTGTCGCTACAGCAGAATTCCTACAAAGAAGTAAACCATCTGCCCACATCTGCCCCCAACACCAATTTCTTTTTGCCTCTGAGCTTCAGCTAGTCCAGAGAGCAGTATTTTTTGAAGGTACAAACACTGCTACAGCTGACAAAAAGGCTCTAAACTGGGCTACAACACAATTCTGCTCATAAGTGACAGGAAAGCCACACAGTAACAGAGCCAGGACAAAGCCTTCCATGGAAAGCTGCAAGTCCTTCCTTCTACCAGCCAGCATCAGAGCAGGTGTTCCCACAGTGCAGCAGCCATGGCTAACACCTACAGAACATCTTTGCTTCTAGAGTAGCACTGACCAATAAACACATAGATGTCACTTCATATTTTCTAGTAGCCACTTAAAAAATAGGAAAAAGGAACAGGCAACACTAACTTTAAGATTTTTTTTTAACTCAATTCATCTATCTTTTCAGAATCTTATCAATATGTAAAAATCACTGAGTTTTTTTTCATACCAAGTCTTCAAAATCAGAATTTTATAGTGTACACATCACCATTCAACCCATCACAATTCAGATGTTCAACAGGAAGTGGCCACTTTATTGAATAGTATGGATCTAGAACACTCAGCAAAATAGCTGTTTGCTGAATAAAGGAAAAAAAGAAAAACCTTTTTTCTTGATTTTTAAAATTTATATATTTCATATTCATAGATACTTCCCACCCTCCCTCCTTCTTCCTTTCTTATTCTTTAATATTTACATTGAGATATCTTCAGTTTATTTTATAAATATAAGCTTAACCTCCACTAAGCAAAGAATTTATCATATAGTAAAAAAAAAAAGCAAGTAAGAGATACTAGTTTCATGGATAGAAAATAAAGTCTTTTACAAAAAGGAAGATAACTTGATGTAAATCAAATGATAAATACAGTTGGAAAAATTTCTGCTCACCTTTAAGCCTTGAACTTGGTACAAAGACCAAGCTTTTTACGTATGTGCACTTACAAAATAAAACTTTATTTATCTGACTCTTCTTGTGACAAACATGAAAAAAGTTGGAATTTCCATGTATTTAAAATTAATAACTAGATTTTTTAGACATAGAATCTCACTCATTCTTTTCCAGGTAGCTGGCAACTTTCATTTATTCTCCTCCCAGTCTAATCCCAAACCTTCATTTTCTACTTTGTCCAAAGCCAGACCAAACAGTTCATGTTCTAATTCTACAGCTGGCAACTTCCAAGGGAATTCTGAACAAAGTTGGAATAAGGCTCTTAGGTATAGTGAAAAAGCACCAGACTGAATATAAAACATTTACATAATGCTAACTTTTAAACTCAAATTACCACTCAGTCTTAAAAGGTGAAAACATGAAGAGTAAACCATCAAATTCTAGAAAATTATAAATTGAACTTTCAACCCATTACAGAAGCCCAAAGTCCTTAAAAAATAAAAAGGACAGCTCATAAATTCAATTTGATACAGAAAAATGACCACAGATTTGAGTACAGATCTGGAGTTCAACAAACCTAGATTTAAACCCTAACCAGACCGCTGTGTGCCTTGGGAAAATTATTTAAATCTTTTGAATATGCGTCATCATGCATAAAAGGACATTTAATAAACTACTCTTAATGCAACTTTGGCAAAAAAATACACAAAATAAAAAATTGCAACTAGCCATATTATTTGGGTGCTGATATATCTAAGTTAACTCCTAGACCCCAGCCCCATTAATTTCTTTCATTTTTGTAAAGCAGAAAATACTAACCTGAACTTATGGTTGTAATACAAGTAGAAATCGAAACTCCATAACACAAAATTTTCTTACTGTTCTCCTCAGAACGGGGCAGAGATTGGGATGGTAAAGAGTTCAGCCATATGCTATGAGAACAAAGGTCTGTAAAGAGCTTTCACTGTCACCAACAGTTCAACAACTGGTACCTGGTAACTCAGTACTTCCCACACAGCAAGCATATAATGATGTCAGTATAAATGTGGCAAGTGTCACCACAGAGGAATGCAGTCTAGAGAATGCTCAGCTCAGCTGAGAGGTCAGGGGAGGCTTCCAGAAGGAGGTAACCACTTGGTCTGAGTCTAGCAGGCAAAAATTTGAGAGGAAAACATGGGAGGAGTGGAGAAGAGAAATCTAGAGAAAAGGAACTGTGTGAATAAAAACACAGGATGTGAAACAACATGTGGTAGGTACAGGAGAACTGAGAGCAGTGCCCACCAGTGAATACAAAGTCTCTTGGATGCATGAGAAGAAGACCAAAGCAGACACAACTGAGGCACAAAGGGCTTCATATAACCGAGGGCAAAAACCAAGGCTTATCACTGAAAGATCAAGCATTGTCATGGGTGAAAAACAGGAAGGAAATCTGTGGTGAGAAGCCAGGACTGAGGGTCACGCTAAAACAAAGTATCGAAAGTCATGAAAATTGCCACACTGAAGTTATCCATGGTCTCTTCCACCCTTTCTCTAAAATACAAAAACACACAGAAAAGGAATATCTTCCAAGGATGCCGATCGAAAAGAGGCATTTATCAAACATCCTGGAGTAAGAAATTTGGGTAAGATATAATTTCATTAAGATTGTGTCCCCATAAGATCAGACCTTCCTAATTAACACTGAAGCAGGAAACAGAGTATGGTATCAAAGATAAATCAGCAATGGAATTAAAATTCTATTTAATCTTCACCGACATCAGAAGCCCCCATATCATTTTTTTAAGAGATTTATTTATTTATTTGAAAGTCACAATTATACAGAGAGAGGAGAGGCTGAGAAAGAAAGAGAGAGGTCTTCATCCACTAGTTCACTCTCCAATTGGCCGCCAACTGTAGGAGTTGGCCAATCCGAAGACAGCAGCTTCTTCTGGGTCTCCCACGTGGGTGCAGGTGCCCAAGGACTTGAGCCATTTTCTATTGCTTTCCCAGGCCAAAGCAGAGAGCTGGATTGGAAATAGAGCAGCCAGTATTTGAACTGGTCCCCATATGGGATGCTGGCACTGCAGGCAGCAGTTTTACCCCAGAAGCCCCCATTTTACATAGAGTCACTCTCTCACAAAATAAGGGAGAGATTAAAATAGAGTCAGGTTCCTACCAAGTATGTGATCCTGCCCAACATCACTGTGAAGTCATTAAAAAGAGGAAAAATTCAAATCTTACAGTTATTGTCAGTAAATTAACTTGGCAGTTAATTTTTTTCAGTTGTAAATATGGCTTCTGAAAAATATGCCAAGAAATGGTAAAAGCTGGAGCACACACAATAGAAATGCCAGGGGGTAAAAAACTGTGAGGGGCAGGCACTGTGGCACAGCAGGTGAAGCTGCTGCTTGGGATGCCTGCGTCCTGTATCAGAGTGCTGACTCAAGGCCTGGCTGGATACTCTGTTCCCAATTCAGCTTCCTACTAATGCACCTGGAAAGGCAGAGGATGATGGTCCAAGTGCCCGTGTCCCTACCACCCACATGGGAGATCCAGATGGGAGTACTAGGATCCTGTCTTCATCCAGAAACCAGACCTGGCTTTTGTGGGCCTTTGGGTAGTGAGCCAGCAAATGGAGGATCTCTCTCTCTCTGTCACTCTGCTTTCCAAATAAATAAATAAATCTAGGAAAAAAAAAAAAAAAAACATTGTGAAGAAATGCTAGGGGAAGTCCAATTCCAGGGAAATCCAGTGGGACAATAAAAAGGACAGTTTGGAAATAAAAAGCAAAAATGAATACTCATCCAGAAAATGATGTTATTGAAGTTTTAGATTCCTTTTGTCTTTTCCTATTCAGAGTCTCTAGCTCAATGATACTCTGAATAATTAGACACTACAGATAAAGAAAAGCAAGTCTGAGGCACTAAAGAACAGTGATGGCCACAATCCAACATTCCACTTCCTGGCAGGAGATACCATCATGAGTACTGCAGTTCCTTCTTACTACTACTCACTCACTACTTGGAGTTCCACGCTAACTCAATCAATTTCTCTCAAAACAGCTCAGTTCTTAATTCCTTAATTAGTTCTTCATTTGCTTCAACTTTTGGCAGATAGAAAGATATAATGAGAACTTAGAGTCAAATGTTTGCATAAAATCACAACTTTCAAAAATAACTGAAAACCCTGCCTAAGACAACAGGAGAAACTTCCTAGAGGCTGTAAAATTAAGTAAAATTATTCTTCTTAGGTCAGAGACAGAAAAATCTATTTTTATCCTAAAAGGGATACAAAAAAGAAGAGAACAGAAATGTAGGATGGACAGCACTAAAAAAAAAAAAGTTCAAGAGTAACTGCCCAACTTTTTGCCTAGTTATGGGGTGTGACAATAAGATAGGGTAGAGTTTCTGTCTGTGAACAAAAAATAAACTTTGAAATCCCGTGGAGTATATGATTTATTTCAGTATTAATGCTTCTTCTCAGATATTTATTAATCATCTATTATGTTCCAGGCCATGTGCTGCTTTTCCCAGGTAATAGGCTTAGGTCTCTCAGGAATGCTCTGCTCTCTTACATGCCACAGCACTAAGCATGGTACGGGCCAGAGCTGCTGCCCAATAATACCTGTGAAAATATTTGTCTTTGTGGGAACAAAGTACAACACATGGGATCAGCACCATATCCAACGCTCTGGCCTAGAGATCCCTGTTCAGTTCACATACAGGCCCCAAAGTGCCCCTAGATAATGCATAAAGGTGCCTGCTTTTTTTTTTTTTTCTTCTTCTTTTTTTTTTTGACAGGCAGAGTGGACAGTGAGAGAGAGAGAGAGAGAGAGAAAGGTCTTCCTTTGCCGTTGGTTCACCCTCCAATGGCTGCCGCGGTCGGCGCGCTGCGGTCGGCACACCGCGCTCATCCAATGGCAGGAGCCAGGTGCTAGGTGCTTTTTCCTGGTCTCCCATGGGGTGCAGGGCCCAAGCACCTGGGCCATCCTCCACTGCACTCCCGAGCCACAGCAGAGGGCTGGCCTGGAAGAGGGGCAACCAGGACAGAATCCGGTGCCCCGACCGGGACTAGAACCCGGTGTGCAGGCGCCGCAAGGTGGAGGATTAGCCTGTTGAGCCACGGCGCCGGCCAAGGTGCCTGCTTTTATAATGGCCTGCCTCTTGTCACCAATCCACACCTCACACCACACTGTCCATACCTGTCCACTGAGGAGGGCAGCGGCAGTTGTAAGTGTTGACTCCATCCACACAAACCCCTCCATTCTGACACTTGTGGTTAGGGCAGTCATCAATGTTCCGCTCACAGGTGCTCCCTTCAAAACCTGGTAAGAGAAGAATGGAAGAAAGTGAAGAACTCTCAGATAGAACTGGGCTGCTCTTAGCATACAGTCACCCAAACAGACCCGCATCATGCTTTCAGTTCAATAGCCAGTAGGTGCTCAACCCAGGATTTACCACAGAAAAAAAAAATCCCCAATCTCGTGTCTTGTATGTCCTCAAGTATAGCTAGACAGTAAAAATGATTCATTATAACAAAGACATGCCTTCACAATTACCTCACAAGGATTTCAAGTGTTTTTATGAAATGAAACCCCAGAAGATAAATGTCTACTTGGGACACAGTCACTGCTTCCAAAAGAGAAGGTATTAGACTTTCCCCAGCTCCATACCAGATTAATGGAAAGAACAGATAAAACATTTCTGAATTAAATTTATGTTCTTCTCATTTTTTCCCCCTTGGGATGATTGCTCAAGGAGGCCTCCAAAACCAGGCTAGGGAGGACATAAGAAAAACACTGAACTTAATGTATGAACACATGGGTTGAGCCCCAATCTCACCACCTACAAGCATTATTAATACACAGAGAGTTACAAACTCTGAATCAGCTCAGTCCCTGTAAAACAAGGCTGGTCCCACCTGCCCAGCCTGCCTTTCTGGATTGTTGTCAGAGTCACATCATGAGTAAAGTGTTACACAAATGTTAAAAGCTTTCTGAAAATGGGGAGCATTATTACTAATTAAACTGACCAGCACTCCAAATTCTTCATGCTCCTCTACATTTATAGCACTGCTTCCTTCCTCTTGATTTTTCCCTCTTATGAAAAATGAAACCAGCATACCACAAACTTCATCCAAACTGCTTGCAGAGTGGGCCTCTGTAATTTATATATGAATTGGGTTTCTTCCATTTTCTTTCCTTGCTAGCTAATCCCAAACTAACAAAACAGACTACTAGCTTTACATTTGAAATAGATTATAACTAACTATTTGGACTCCTCAAAATATCCCTTATTATCTGGAACTCAGTCTGTTCAAGAAGATGAGTCACTAAGCAAGCATGAGAAAGGCTGTGCAAATACAGACTCAGATTTTTAAAAAGGTATCATAATACTCATATTTCTGTTTAATTATATGGCAAGTTGACGATCTTATGATCGGGTCAGATAATACTGAATTGTTTACTCTACCTTTAGTTTGATAAAGAAAGTGAAGCATTACCTACATATCTAACCACACAACAGACCTTGAATAAAAACTGAGGTCTATACTCATGCTAGTGCTTTTTTTAAAGATTTATTTATTTATTTGAAAGAGTTACACAGAGAGAGGAGAGGCGGGGTGGGGGGGAGATGTCTTCCATCTGCTGGTTCATTCCCCAATTGGCCACAACAGCCAGAGCTGTGCCAATCCTAAGCAAGGAGCCAGGAGCTCCTCCAGGTCTCCCATGCAGGTGCGCTGGTCCAAGTACTTGGGCATCTTGTGCTACTTTCCCAGGCTTTTACCAGAGAGCTGTATCAGAAGTGGAGCAGCTGGAACTTGAACTGGCGCCCATATGGGATGCTGGCACTGCAAGTGGTGGCTTTACCTGCTACACCACAACGCCAGCCCCGGCTAGCACTCTTAATGGAGACATTCTTTACAAGAATTCAAGATACATGTTCAGATGGTGGGGAGAAATGGGGCTGTTGGATCACCACTGCTGGAACTTGTGTAGCCTGGTGGTACTCCAAGACTACTGATGGCCATCCTCCCCCTAACTTGATCTGTCCGATGACTAAGACTAGAGTGCCAGGGAGTTAGTGGCAAAGCCTTGTAGCTAAACTATAAGGAATAGAAACTGTGACCTAGACTTTAGTTTAGCCAATGTTACAACTAACTGAATCCACTAACCACAGACAAATTAAGAAAGCAGAAGCATTTCAACATAACCACAATAGATAAGAAATAAAATGTTTTCTTTTTACAACTGACTATTTTTGAGGATTCTCTTCCTTTCCAAATGTAGGTAAATAAGAAAGCAGGTAGCTAAGAGTGTTAATTCATGTTTGGAAGTATGGCCTCGGAGCTGGCACTGTGGCGTAGCAGGTACAAACTGTCGCCTGCAGTGCTGGTATCCCATATGGGCGCCAGTACAAGACCAGGCTGCTCCACCTCCGATCCAGCTCTCTGCTGTGGCCTGGGAAAGCAGTGGAAGATGGCCCAAGTCCTTGGGCCCCTGTACCCGCGTACGAGCCCCAGAGGAAGCTCCTGGCTCCTGGCTTCGGATCGGTGCAGCTCCGGCCATTGCAGCCATCTAGGGAGTGAACCAGCAGATAGAAGGTTGATCTCTCTCTCTCTCTCTCTCTCTCTCTCTCTCTCTCTCTCTCTCTCTGCCTCTCCTCTCTCTAACTCTTTCAAATAAATAAATAAATCTTTAAAAAAAAAGATATAAGAAGTCCTTAATCAACAAATGGTACTGGAACAACTACATATGCACACGAAGAAATATGAAGTTGGATCCCTTCCTCACACATGAAAATTAACTCAGAGACCTAAATATAAGAGCTCAAATTATAAAACTCTTGGGGAAAAAAAGTAAATCTTTTAACTTATGCTAAGCAAGACTTTCTTAAACATCACTATAAATAAGCACAAGCAACAAAAGAAAAAAGAGCTAAACTGAACTTCATCAAATTAAAAGCATTTGGACTTCAACCAAAATGATCAAGAAAGTGAAAAAACAGCCAAAAGAATGAGAGAAAGTATTTGCAAATCATGTATCTGATAATAGGCTTGTGTTTAGAATGTATAAGAACTCATATAACTCAATAATTAAAAGACAACCCAAATATAAAATGGGCAAAGGATTTACACAGATATTCTCCAGAGATCACACACAAATGGTCAACAAGCACATGAAATGATGCTCAACATCATGGGCCATCAAGTAATACAAACAAAACCACAGTCAGATACCACCTCATGCCCAGTAGGAGCACTATAATCAAAAAGGAGATGTGGAAAAATTGGAACCCAGTCCATTGTTGGCTGGAATATAAAATAGTACAGCTACTTGAGAATACGGCCCAAAAGTTCCTGAAAAGGCTACAAAGAGCTACCAAATGGCCCAACAATCCCACTCCAACGGATACAAGAGGGCTTCAAAAGGTTCACAGAAAATGCTTATTATTTTTTAATTCAATTTTTCCATGAACATTTTGAAATTCCTTCATATACCCAAGAAAAATGAAAACATATCTACACAAACCTTGCATAAGAATGATCACAGCAGCATTATTCATAACAGTCAAAAACTGAAAGCAGCTCAAAGGTCAATCAACTTATGAATGGATAAATGTGGTAAAGCCAAGCAATGGTCATGAATATGACATTTCATGTCATGAAACGTAATGAAGTACTAATACCTGCCATAACATGGATGAACCCTGAAAATATCATGCTAAATGAAAGAAGTCAACCACAAATAACCACATATTGCATGTTCCTATTTATGCAGCAGGATAGGCAAATAAAGACATATTAAAAAGAAAGTATATTGGCCACTGCCTAGGGCTGGGAGAAGTTAAAAGGAAAGGGGAATAATAATAATAATAATAGGTACAAGGTTTTTTTTAGAGTACACAAATACTATAAAATTGTGGTGACGGTTTTACATATCTATGAGTATACTAAAAACCACCGAATAGTATACTTCAAAAATCAAACTGGGGCTGGTGCTGTAGGCTGTTTCTGCCTGTGGTGCTGGCATCCCATATAGGCACTGGTTCTAGTCCCGGCTGCTCCTCTTCTGATCTAGCTCTCTGCCAAGCCCTGGGAAAGCAGTGGAAGATGGCCCAGGTGCTTGGGCCCCTGCACTAACATGGGAGACCCAGAAGAAGCTCCTGGCTCCTAGCTTTGGATAGGCCCAACTATGGCCATAGTGGCCATTTGGGGAGTGAACCAGCAGATGGAAGACCTTTCTCTTTGTTTCTCCCTCTCTCTATCTGTAATTCTACCTTTCAAATAAATGAATAAAATCTTAAAAAAAATTTAAAAACCGAGCAAATTATATGGTGTGTAAATTGTATCTCAATAAAGCTTGTACATTAGGGGAGAAAGCACTAAAACTGGTGGCTAACACATACTAGTTAAGATTTATATTATCAATGAGATTACACCATCACTTAGAAATGATCTACTCTAACTTTTTATATAGTAAATGAAAAAGCTGAGGGCCCCAGGCTGACCTGCCAAAGGTTCCACAGCTAGTAGGCAGGTGTCCATCTGGAGCAATTCACTTTATCCAGTGCTTTCTGGGGCCCCAGAGTACCCTTCCAACAAACTGAAACACCGGCTTTAGGTCAAAAGTTCCCAAGTCTAAAAAACTCAAGCAAAATCAGTTTTCCTCCAGTGTTAAGACAGGATTTATGCTTTAAAAATGGAGACAGAGAACTCTTTTTGGAAAGAGCTAGCAAATTCTTCTGAGAAACAGACTACCCAAAGCAGGGGAAAGGGTTACAACGACTAAGTGACAGTGCAGTCGCTTCTTAAAAATACTTTTTTTAAGTTTCAGGGGAAAAACTCCAGACCTGTGGATGGGTGGGGAGTAGCAGATTCACAGAGAGGCCCATATGGCTGTACTAAAAGAACTCTGCTGCTTCAAGCCAATTCCCATCCTTAAAAGGCCAAAAGGAAAGAAATTAGACTTAGAAGGAACATTTAAAAACTGTGCTGTTACAAAACCGTGGGCCATTTAATGATTAATGACAGCAGTGAGTAGAGAGCAGAAAAGAGTCCTTTGAACTTGTCATCCCACACAGAGAACAGCATCTCTTAAGAGGGCACCCATATCTTTCCATTTTCAAACCCTGGGAGGTGAGGGCTGCAACAGTGGGGTGGAGCAGAGCAAAGAGAAGAAGAGAAGTGAAGCAAACAGGACACAATGAAGATGCTCATGGGCCAGGCTGGAAATCCCTAAGAAAAGCTTCCATGAGCAGAGATGAACAGAGAAGGAAAAAACAGGGATACCTGGAACTGGATGAAAGAAACAAGGATATCTTCCACCATCTACCCCACCCCCAGGGAAGAAGTTTATCACAAAAGCAAACCTGCCAAAATATGATTAGTATAAAAACCCAAAGAACTCCACATACCCCTGAGTGTGAGAATGCAAGGGGGGATTACTTCTAACAGTTCTGAAGCTCAGTCACAACAGAGCAGACACAGAAGCCACAACATTACTGACGCCATAAACAAGAGTGTCAAATTGTTAAAACAACTTCAGGAGTCACTGTGTACTTACGTCTCATGTGGGATCTGTCCTTAATGTGTTGTCCAATGTGAAGTAATGCTATAACTAGCACTGAAACAACATTTTTACACTTTGTGTTTCTGTGTGGGTGCAAACTGATGAAATCTTTACATAGTATATACTGAATCAATCTTCTGTATATAGATAATTAAAAATGAAAAAAAATCTTGGTGTTAAATTGGAAATTGCCTAGAAAATTAATCAATTTAAAAAAAAAAATCATGTAGGATCTCTGTCCTTAATGTGCTATACATTGTGAATTAATACTATAACTAGTACTCCAACAATATTTTTCACTTTGTGTTGCTATATGAGGGCAAACTGTTGAAATCTTTACTTAATATATAGTAAACTGATCTTCTGTATATAAAGAGAATTGAAAATGAATCTTGATGTGAAGCAAGCGGAGAGGGAGTGGGAAAGGGGAGGGTTGCGGGTGGGCGGGAAGTTATGGGGGGGAAGCCATTGTCATCTATAAGCTGTATTTTGGAAATTTATATCCTTTAAATAAAAGCGTTATAAAAAAAAAAAGCCACAACATGTGCTTGAACTTAGCCCGGGAGGGGCAAAGGTGGTTTTCAGAGGATAGACCTTCACTGCTGCCGAGAGGACAGAGCAGGCACCTTTCTATGAAGCTTAAAAAAAAAAAAAATAATAATTTTTTTAAAAAACCACCATAACAGAGGATAAGATGTTGGAGAGGAAAAAAAGGAAAAAAGCACACTGTGGACTATCCAACCCAACTGGGAGCTTAAGGGACAACCAGTAGATTCAAAACGGCCCACTGTTTTCTGATTACATGTGCCACTTGATTAAAATAGCCACAAGCACAAAACAGGCCTAACTCATTCTCTCCTCAATGGTTGGCCCTGACCCAAAAATACCAGGAGTCAATGATTCAATAATTTATTTTCATGCTCTATTTTGTTCCTATGTTAAAACTGCTGTGGCTGGGGGCCCCTTTCTCAGGGTTTTACATAATGGGGCCTCACGAAGTGTCCAGGTTATTAACAGTGACTGATCCAAGGGGAAGATGAAATGAGGCTCCTTATTAGTTCCTCTTGAAGACATTCTTTTTCCCTTCCTCTGTGGAGAAGCATTTCTATGTCACACAAGATGAGTCATTTCTGCAGTTTAATCCTCTCCTCATGAGTCCTACAGTAGTAACAAAATCAACTCACAGTGACTAAGTAGCCTCTGCAGGAAAAGAATTATAACTTAACCCTTTAAATGCAGTCACTAAGTTACAGAGTGTCTCCTGACTCTCAGAGGAGAAAAAGACACCAAAATTCTTCTTATCCAGTATTAGAATATAGGAGGATAAAGAACCCAAACTAAGTCTAGAATGCATGAGTAGTGTCAGGAAGACAATGAGAAGTCCAGAGTCAGCTGCTCAGCACTACAGTGTGAAAATAAACTCATACAGTCAAGAAGTATCTGAGGGCCTGTTTATGCCCCAAGAAATGTTTTTAGGTGTTTGTGATACAAAAACAAAGATCCAGCTTTCATTCTGGACAGGGAAAGAGGCAGCAGAATTTGGAAAAGCACAATAAACAATAGCCATAATGAAGTAAATTATAGAGTACAAATTATATAGGAGATAAATGATACAGAAAACGAAAACAAAAAGGAGACCACAGTCCGTAATCAAGTGGAGTGGGGGCTGGTTACAGTTTTAAATAGGGAGGTCGGGGTAGGCTCAATTCCAAGAGCAAGGACCTGAAAGGTGGCTGGAGCTGCAGGACGCCTTAACAAGTTGCTTTCCCTCCTGCTGACTTGGTTTCCCCATTTTTGGAACTGAAATAATCCTCTTCAAATAAGGGCTCTATTCATGTTGAGATGGTGACTATTACTCTAAGTAACACTTTAGTCTCTTGAATAGCATGGAGAGGAACAGACAGAGGGGCAAGGAGAATGGCACAGCATGCAGAAATAGAGTGAGTACTTTCCAGACTCCACCTGGGATGTCAGAACAATGGGCAGAACATCTTACAAACTGTAAATACGTTTTTATGCAGATTGTCACTGCATCATCTATTGTTTTGAATGCTCTGAAAATTTCCTTTTATATATTTGTCCAAACTGAAGTCTTCTGTTTTGCAGACTTCTTTCTGCAAAGAAAGAAGTCATTTGCTAAACTGCTTTCCAGTACTGGCACATGGTGTACACATAGGTTGATGTGTAACAAATACTATTTGATAATAATTTAGAGTATCTCATTTTCCTTTTATTTTTAAAAATTCCTATTTAATTATTTTATTAGGAAGGCAAGGAGCTAGAGACAGGAGAAGGAAAGTTCCCATCTGTTGTTTCACTCCCCAAATGCCCACAACAGCGAGGGCTAGGCCAGGCTGAAGCCAGGAGCCAGGAATTCAATCTGGGCCCCCCACATCAGTGGCAGGGGCCTATATGCTGGAGTCATCACCCACTTGCATCTCAAGGTACACATTAACAGAAAGCTAGAACAGACAGCAGAGTTGGAACCCAAACACAGACATTCTGATATGGTTGGAAGGATCCCAATTGGTGGCTTAAGAATGGCATCAATCATCTGCCCCTATTTTTAAAAAATTTTTAGTTAACATGTAACACTTGTACATTTTATGGACAACAGTGCAATCTTTCAATACATATACACAGCATATAAATTGGTCATGTTTTTCTCGCAACATAAACATATTTTAACCCAATCAACTCAAAGTACTTAAAGAACGTTTCACACATCTTCAGAGCACCTGTAGAAAGTGAATGAGCGATGCAATGTGATACAGTAAGATGCACAAAGCACAGCTTTGCAAATAACCTGCTTGGGTTTCAGAACACAGCCTAACCCAGATGTGCAACATTGGGTAATTCACTTAACTTTTCAAACTTCAGTTAGTTCACCTGAAAAAACATGGAAACTATTACCTATCTCAGTTGCTGTGTAATTAAGCTAATAGGTGCGAAAACATCTGATACAATACATGACTCAGAGAAAGCATTAAATAAATGTTCATTTCCTCTTTACCAGCTCCTCCCCCCACTTGCACCTCCTTCCCAGTCCTCAAAACACACACATGCATGCTTTGCACACACATTCACAATCAGTGAGTAAATGAACATCTTGCTTTAAACTATAAGCAGAGCATTCAGAGACAAGCCAAGACCTCCTCACTCTGTCCCAGAAGCCCTGCAGCCTCTCAGCTGCAGAATCCCTGGCTATTTCCTTTCTCAAGGAAGAGATACTATTCTAGTTTGACAGCTCCTTTCCTGGACACACTCTCAGAATTCCCTAAGGTTCTATTGTGGCTAATGGATAACAATGCAGCAACCCTGGGAGTGAATAATCACTCTCTCCCAGCTAAAAACTTCCTTTATTGACTTCTCTAACTTCCCGTCAATATATTGCTGCCAAATCAACCTCTTACTCTATGTAACTATGAAAAGTGATTTTCTTAAAACTGAAGAACACATTTAACCTTCAACATCAGGTCACACGAACCTCAAAATTACTAACCGCTTGAGACAATTAGACCATTGGAATATCTGAAATATTAAAATTAAAATTAAATTGTTTACATTTTTTCTTTTAAAACGCAAACAGGAGTGAAGAAAGATATCTTAGTTCTTCCTTCTACAAAGATAATGTGAGTGATAGCAATATTATGTTAATAAACATTTACTATCTACAATGATACTATTATCTAGCCTTTACTGAAAGAGAAACTAAAGGTTACAATGCTATTAGATAGCTTGCTCTTATAACTAAAATGAGATAACGTTTTTACTTCGATTATATGGCAATGTCTTATACTGCTGCATCCTGAGCACAGAGCATGGTGCCTACAACATAACGGGCAGTCAATAAACTTCTACTGAATGAAATGAATAAATTATCATTTGGTTTTATACTGGGGCCTAACCTATGACCCTTAATCCCCAAAAGGTGAAACACATAATCCCATTATATATGTGAACCATACCCACAACACAAAGATCTAAGATTCTCACCCTGAAAATGCGGCCAGAACAACTTCTTTTTGAAGCAATTCTGCTTACTTAGCACATTACTCCTCCCTATAGTTTTTCTTCTTTTGTTTTTGTACTAAGGACATTTGTATAAAAACAGGATCTTTGTTGCTTAGTAATTCATCTGCTCCAGCTGCTTGTGTTCTGGTCCCAATCAAAATTCTTGGTTTTCAGCCTCCTCATCATTTTTATAAGGAGTTAAGTAAATTGGCCAGGCTTGTTCCTTTCCCGCTCTCTATGAAACACCAGGCCTTAAGCTCCCAGACACTGCTCCTCTGTTTCTATCTTGGGGTTGTGTGTGGGGACCAGGGAATGTGGAGCAGTCAAGAGTATGACAAGGTACTGTGTCATGTGTAATGTCTCATACATTATCTATCGGTATTAATCAGAAAGTGCTTGGTAACAAAGAACTTCTGCAGTTTTAAAATTCTCCCGCTTCAAGTTAGGACAAAGTTACTCCGAAGTTGGAGTGGGCGACTGGGAGAGGGTTCTGAAGGCCTGTAGCCCAGATGATATCATAGAAGGATGGGAACGTGCCTTTGGATGGGCAGGAAAATAATAAATAATAAATTACTCCATCAAGCCTATAGGAAAGTTGATCACCTACCCTTAGTGTCAATTCAACTCAAAGCACTTTATTAATTACATATGCACATTTTCCAGTGGCTACTTCTGTGTTCTTCTCCATTCTACATCTGTCTGTCCCTTTCCCAGAGTTGTTTCTCTTATTTCTCACTGTTTCTCCAAAAGGGACAATAAACAATTTCCTAGCTACTCGTCATCATAAACCCTGACACATTAAATTACCCCCTGCTCAGTTTATGGACAAGAGTGGGCCTATAAAACTCCTCCCTCATCAGCAAACCACCTCACATGATTCTCACTTCCCTTTTTCCCTGCTTTAGGATACTTCCTAAAGAAGCAATAGAGCCAAACTCACCACCTTCCTCCTGGGCCAAGTGTTTTTCCCCCAATCCCAGCAGCTGATGGAGCTTCTTACCTGGAAGGCAGTTGCACTCAAAAGTGAAGTCACCAGTCTGCCGGCAGGTGCCTCCATTGACACAGGGGGAGGGTGCACAAGGCACATAAGGGCTTTCACAATGCTGGCCTGTGAATCCCTGGGGACACTGGCATTGGTAGGAACCAGGAAGGTTGAGGCAGGTACCACCATGCTGACAGCGTCCTGGAACATCACACTCATTGACATCTGTTTCACACTTTTGCCCTGTGAAGCCTGGGAGGCATTTGCAGGAGAACTGGTTGGCCACAGTGGTGCAGGTACTTCCATTTGCACAAGGATGAGACAGGCAGGCATCAGTCCATTGGCACAGCTTCCCTAAAAAAAAAAAAAAAGGATAACAAAATTCAATGCTGCCACAGAAATAGTAGCCAGCCTCATCCTTAATTCCCTCCTCTCCCACCCAGTCGGTGACATCAGGAAGCTCCTGCATGGAGAATCCCTAGCTCTGAATTCTGTTAAGGCCAGATCTGAGCCTCTTCAAGATCATCTGACACAGGGCACTCTCCAGAAACTCTCCAAGGCCCGAGGCCAGAACACAAAGACTCAGTGGATGGAGCATGTGAGCAGGCTGTCAATTTGTCCTGTAAAGCCCAGGCCTGCATGACCCACCAATCTGGATCCATCTATTCTCACACAGCTGCCTGTCTTTACATAAGTTGCCCCTCTGAGTGAAATACCAGCTTCCTTTTCATTTACTAATTCTCACTAGTCTTGACAACCCTGCCCAAAAGTCACCACCTTGGGGCCGGCGCTGTGGTATAGTGGGTAAAGCTGCCGTCTGCAGTGCTGGCATCCCATATGGACGCCAGTTCGAGTCCCAGCTGCTCCACTTCCGATCCAGCTCTATGCTATAGCCAGGGAAAGCAGTAGAAGATGACCCAAATCCTTGGGCCCCTGCACCCACGTGGGAGACCCAGAAGCAGCTCCTGGTTCCTGGCTTCGGATAGGCGCAGCTCTGGCTGGTACAGCCAACTGGGGAGTAAACCGGTGGATGGAAGACCTCTCTCTCTCTCTCTGCCTCTCCTCTCTATCTGTGTAACTCTTTCAAATAAATCTTTTTTTTAAAGTCACCACCTCTATAGTCATCCTTAATGTCCTCTTCATACATACACACACAGACACACCAAGTTGTTTTGTCTCCTATTATATAATCTGCCACACAAGTGTAGTGTGCTCCCAAATCATGTGTGTTGAATGAATAAATTGTATTGACACTTTCTACAATACAGCTAATAAATAGATCACTTGGGTGACAAAAACAAATCAATAATTATTTTTTTCTCTTATGTATTTGAGAGACAGAGTGACAGAGAGACAACTCCTATTCACTGGTTTACTCCCCAAATGCCCCCAACACCTGGAGCTGAGCCAGAGCCAAAGCCAAGAGCTGGGAATTCAATCCAGGTCTCCCACATTTGTAGCAGGAACCCAATTATTTACGTCATCACTGCCACCTCCAAGACATTAGTAGAAAGCTGGAGTCAGAGCCACAGCTGGGTATTGAGTCCAGATACTCCAATAAGAGATACAGGCATCCTGACAACTGAAAGATCACCTACCCCTAAATCTTTCATCTTTTAAGCTAAAAAGAATTCCCCAAATTTGCTAATACTCCAAATTACTGTCTAGGAAAAGATCCCAATCACTGACCTTATAGAAAAACAAATGAGAGACATGACAGCTTTTCTAAAGAAAGAGGTGACATATAAGCACAGAGAAGTACTCTGTCGAGGGTGCCAAATCAAAGGCAAGAGGTGCAATACAAATTTGCACCTGGGATGTTCATCTCACAGAGCTACACAAACAGAAAATGAAGGAAGAACAATTTCTGTTCCTCATTTTTCCTTCACTCCACTGAGAACACTTACCTACAGTGGAGAAGAGATAAAAATATTTGCTTCTAGCAACTGTGGGTATCAGAGTGTTTGCTCACAAATGAAAGAAAACGATCCCTGAACTTTGTTTCCCATATATATTATGCATAGGCATGAACTTGCTGCTTCTGTTTCTTCATCTGTGAGTGGAGATGCGTTAATAATGTCTGACTAGGTGAGGTACAGAGCTATGGCAAAAGCCAAAAGGACGAACTTGACATGAGTTGACTCCTAAAGTAATAGACAAAAGTGACAAACGCATAAACACAATCAGAATCCTGTATAACACCAAGAAGAGATTCTTTGAAAGGCAAAGACAGACATTTGAATTTGGGTATCATCTCAGAGTGTAATTTTAATAATGAAGAAGGTATCACTGCCATTTCCTCTGGGTGGGATTAAAATGTACTAAATGGATGTGTTGTGGTAGCAAAACTACTCAAAATTGATCATTAATGAGACATTCTTATAGCCATCAGTCTCTTCAATGACTTACATCATCAATGGTATCAATCATGATGCGATAATAGACCACCCTGGCTACTGCCTAACACCTTTGGATGAAAAATTAGCAGAACACGTTTCCAAACTAACTGGTCTAGTCTAGTTTTCTGAGTATGTTTCTCATTTTTTGCTTATTAGACCTATAAAGTTGTTGGTTTAGTGGTTAATGCAGGAGACAAAATGGATAACACTACTCTTTTTCTCACCTAATCTAATAAACATTTACAGTTCATTTTGAATAAAGTTCAGATCCACCTCTAAAGAACATATAATCTTTTTTTTTTTTTTTTGACAGGCAGTGGACAGTGAGAGAGACAGAGAGAAAGGTCTTCCTTTTGCTGTTGGTTCACCCTCCAATGGCTGCCGCGGATGGCGCACGGCGCCGATCCGAAGACGGGAGCCAGGCATTTTTCCTGGTCTCTCATACGGGTGCAGGGCCCAAGCACTTGGGCCATCCTCCACTGCACTCCTGGGCCACCACAGAGAGCTGGCCTGGAAGAGGGGCAACCGGGACAGAATCCAGCACCCCAACCAGGACTAGAACCCAGTGTGCTGGCACCGCAAGGCGGAAGATTAGCCTATTAAGCCACGGCGCCGGCCAGAACATATAATGTATTCAAGTGAGAAACAAAAAAATTACAAAAAAATGCAACATAAAAACAGAACTTATATCCTAATTTGATCATTAAGATGTATGCAGATATAGAAATATATTGTACTCTAATAAATATGTACAATTATTGTGTGCCAATAAAAACAAATAATCTAATAAAAATTTTTTAAGAAGAATAATTTAGAATGATGTCACAAGATTAAATTAGAAAAATGGTGAATTTCCAAGTGACAATTTGCACAGAGGTATAACTCTTTCAATGTCTTTTATCCTGTGATGATCTGCTCCCACCTCCTGCACTAAAGTTTCAGTTTAATACAATTTGTGAATTGTAAGTACATACGCATGTATATCAAACTATGCTCTGGGAGCTGGCGCTATTGTGTAGCAGGTAAAGTCGCACGCCTGTAGAGCCAGCATCCTTTATGGGGACAGTTTGAGACCCAGCTGCTCCACTTCTGATCCAGCTCTCTGCTATGGACTGGGAAAGCAATAGAAGATGGCCCAAGTGCTTGGGCTCTTGCACCTACATGGGAGACCCGGAAGAAGCTCCAGGCTCCTGGCTTCAGATCATCCCAGCTCTGTTGCAGCCATTTGGGGAGTGAATCATCAGATGGAAGATCTCTCTGTCTCTGCCTCTGCCTCTCTAACTCTGCCTTTTAAATAATTACATAAGTAAATCTTTCAAAAAATTATAAAGAAAGAAAACTATGTTCTGAGGATAAAGCAAGTTTTAATTGTGGAAAAAAGATGAAATATTTCTGTTTTCTGAAAAAATTAATAGAACTTAGGGATAAACTGCCTAAAATAATCAGGTAAGGATCACTAACACACAGTTTTAAATAACACAGGGCAATCACCAATTTACAAAAGGGCATCCCTGGTTAGGGCTGTGCAACTGCATGGAGGCAATGGAAATAGCACATTTTCAGTAAATGATGAGAATTTTGGTGTGAGAAGACCTAAGGTTTATGGGGAAGTGAGGCCACAAGAAGGTGTAGGTTCTTAAGACTGTGAAGGGACGTGAAAACCATGTAGAAGGGTTCGTATTTTATTCTGCAGATGACAGAAAGTCATTAGACATTGTAAGCCATTGAGTTTATTAAAAGATTTACATTTATAATTTTAAAAGTAGCAATATGATGGGTGAATACAATGGGATAAAAGCAAAGAAAACTAGTTAGGAAACTACATCGGAGTCCAGGTGCTAGATCATAGGGCTCTCAACTAAAGAGTGCCATTGGGAAATGAATGGGACTAGACAGGTGAGCAGTAATTCAGAGACTGAGTTGGGTGACTGAGTTACTGTCAGGAAGGACAAGGGAGAGGGAATTTATAGTTTGGGCACCTGGAGCTCACAATGGCATCACTTATTTATGTCAACATGTTGAGTCTGAGGTACCTGTACAATTTCCAAGGAGAATATGCAATGGAGAGTTAGAAATATGACCTAAGGAGCCAATGCTATGACACATTGGATAAAGCTGCTGCCTACAGGGTCGGCATCTCATATGGATGCTGGTTTGAGTTCCAGCTGCTCCATTTCTGATCCAGCTCTCTGCTAATGTACCTGGGTAAGCAGCAGAGGACGGTCCAAGTCCTTGGGCCCATGTACCCACATGGGGAGACTCGTTGTGGCCATTTGGGGAATGAACCAGAAGACGGAAGTTCTCTAACTCTGCCTTTCAAATAAATAAATAAATAGTTAGGGAGAAAAAAAAAAGCAAGAGCCAGCACTGTAGCACAGCAGGTTAAAGCCCTGGCCTGAAGTGCCAGTTCTAGTCCCCGCTGCTGCTCTTCCAATCCAGCTCTCTGCTATGGCCTGGGAAAGCAGTCCTTGGGCCCCTGCACCCATGCAGGAGACCTGGAAGAAGCTCCTAGCTTCTGGCTTCGGATGGGTGCAGCTCCAGCCATTGCAGCCATCTGGGGAGTGAACCAGCAGATGGAAGACCTCTCTGTCTCTACCTATCTCTGTAACTGTCTTTCAAAATTAATCAATCTTTTTTTTTTTTTTAAAGGAAGCTTGAAGGGAAAATCCTTAAAAAAAAAAAAAAAAAAGAAATATGAGCCTTAATGTCAGGGGAGGAGGGGGTGGAGCTAAAGGGTAGACTATGAGAGTCTTAAGCAACTGATGGAGATAATGACAACTGAAGCCATTAAAAGCAGTAGGACTCCCTTGGAAGAGCTGTGATATGGCTCAAAGAGGGCTCCAGGGTTCCAAGGAACACACAAATTTAATGGATTAGAACAAGGTAGTGCAGAAGCAAAAACAAAAGAGTTAAGAAAACCAGAGAAGCCAGTGTGCTGGCAGAAGTGGGGCTATCCAGCCCAGCCAAGGCAACCACAGGCATGATCTGAAATTCAAAAAATCTATAGCAGGTTAATTTTTAAGTTGATAATTTTGATTGGCCCACAAATGATGTTATAAATATCCAAATGGCAATGGCAGAAAAAAGGTGCCCCATCCCTGGAGAGAGGGCAGATTTAATTAAGTAAGGAATCAGTAAGAAATCAACAATATTAACTGTCTTTCTTCTGATAATGGTGGATTTCTTTTAGTGAAGTAATTCTGATCCCCAATCCTAAAATACAGTTTAAGTAGCCAAAGGCTTCTAAGTATGTGGTCCTTTTTCTTACTCCTTCCCTACCTTTAAAACTCCCAAAAGGAAGCAAAACATACTAGCCTGGAACATTTTCAGTTCGTTATCATAATGTTAAATGTCCACCAGATCTTCTGTGTATAACATTAATCAAAAATGGATCTTAGTGGAGAACGGGACTGAGCATGGGAGAGGAAGGAGGAGGGGTGGGAGAGTTGGTGAGGGGGGCGGGGACAGTGGGAAAAAATCATTATAATCCTAAAGTTGTACTTATGAAATTTCATGAAGTTTGTATTCCTTAAATAAAAGGATTCTTTGGGAGGAAAAGAAATAAATAAAAAATATAGATATTTCCTAAAATAAAAAAAAATGTCCACCAGAGTTGGGAGACCCATTAAAGGCTAGACACCAAGATATAAAAGATGCTAAGTAAAGGTACCTTTTGAGAGTAGCAAAGTACAGATTTGTTACCTGTAAAACCAACTTGGCAGGTGCACTCAAAGGTATCCCGGCTGTGTGTGTGGCAGGTACCTCCATTCAGGCAGGGGCGAGACACAAAGCAGGGGTGAGAGGTTGAATACTGACAATCCTCTCCTGTGAACCCTGGAGCACATCGGCACGTAGCTTTCCCCAACATGGCCTGAGCCACACAGGTCCCACCATTTTGACAACGGTTCTTCTCACAGGGGTCTCGATGTTGACAATATTCTCCCAAGAAGCCCTCTGGGCATCTGTATGGAAAAGAAAAGAGTCTATCAAAACACATGACTTCTTTTAACTCCAAAAACTTATGGAAAAATAATGCAGACCATTCAAGAAAATGCTAGACTGTGAATCAAGAGACATAAAGATACAATCTGTAAAACTGCTTCACTTTGGGGCCGGCACTGTGGCGCAGTGGGTTAAAGCTCTGGCCTGAAGCAATGGCATCCCATATGGGCGCTGGTTCTAGTCCTGGCTGCTCCTCTTCTGATCCAGCTCTCTGCTATGGCCTGGGATAGCAGTAGAAGATGGCCCAAGTCCTTGGGCTCCTGCACCTGCGTGGGAGACCCAGAGGAGGCTCCCAGCTCCTGGCTTCAGATCAGCGCAGCTCCAGCCGTTGTGGCCATCTGGGGAATGAACCTTCGGATAGAAGACTTCTCTGTCTCTACCTCTCTCTGTAGCTCTGTCTTTCAAATAAATAAAATAAATCTTTAAAAAAAATGCTTCACTTTAAAAGACATGCTTAGGGAACCTAACCACATACTCTCCATACCTTTTTGAGTTTTGGCAGGTGACAGAGTAGCAGGTGGATGATTCAGAAGGCTCTGCCATGGTCAACACCAGCCTTATTCAAAGGCAAAATACAATAGCTTTGTCCATGTACATACAAGCTGGCATGGTTTAACAGTACCTTTTTGTGGAGTACTATTCATATTTTCTTGAATTCAAGAACTTTCTCATTTTGACTAAGCCATTTGATAGGATTAAGATGTTCACATGATAATGCATGGACTCACCCTCTTATCCCCACCAATTTAAAATATCTATCTTTTTTTTTTGAAATTAAGTATTGAGTAATATTGAGTTCTTCATTCTCTTGTTTCTACCGAGACATCAATTGGTTTTATACCGAGCTTCCATAGCTGTGTTCATGTGGTTGAAAATGCAAAAAAGTAAGGGAAAGGAGGTGTAGGACTGCGGAAGGTTTCAAAAGGGTATTTTAAAATGTTAATGTGTTAAGTGATAGCTTTTTAAACTAAATATATTATATATGACAATTTTAACAGTAGCAAAAAGATGCAAGAAATTTCCATTTTATAATAAAAATGTTGTTTAAATGGGACTTCCAAGAAGCATGTAAAGGAATGAAAAGACTTGATTTGACTATAAATTTTTCTAGTGATTCAGATATTTGATTCAACCTATTTCTCCATTTTATTTTTTTAAAGTAAGTTCAGAAACTTTAATCTAGAAAGCTTTCCACCATCACTTCCAAGTTAAACCAATTAAAGATATGAAACAAACTACAGATCCCTACCCCCTCTCCAAAACCAGCAGCCAGCACATCTTCCTGTGCCCAGTCACTGGTGTACTGATTCTCTAATTCACCCAGACCTCAAGTCCTGAGGTCATGGTTAACTCCTTCCTGTTTTTGTCAATCATATGCAAGACCTTTTATTATCCATTTGCTGGCAAGGTGAGGTCTTTGGGGTCATAGTTACTGAGAAAAGAAAGCAGGTCAGATAAAAGGGAACTAGGACAGAACATGCTCAGAATTGCGCAGTAGCTAAAAGGACTGGAGAAGAAAACAGAGCTGGCAAATAGCTGCACTGGTAGTGATATAACTGGCCACAACCTCCTCCTCATCCCTTTCCAGAGCTGTGTAAAATAAGCATGGCAGAGCCAGGAATTTCTTCCTGTGTATCTCTGAGCATCTTCACAAGCAGGTAAAGCTAGCATTCTCAGTACTGAAACCAAAGACTGGCTGAAAGTTAACCATGAGGAGTCTGTATCTCCTAAGTTCAGAAGATCTTGTTCAGAATCCTGGTGCTTTGACATTGGATAAATTACTTATCCCCGCTATCAAGTCTCTCACATTTTAATGTGCTTATATTTTAATTAACTAATTTCAAAAGGCAGACAGAGACAGAGAGAAAAATCTCCCATCCACTTGCTCACTCCCCAAATGCCCACAATAGCTGGAGTTGGGCCAGGCTGAAGTCAAGAGCCTGGAACTCCATCTGAGTCTCCCCTGTGGGTGGCAGGGAATCAAGTACTTGAGCCCTCACCTGCTGCCCCCAGAGTGCATTTGAGTAGAATGCTGAAATTAGAAGAAAACCTGGGACTAAGCCCTCTGACATGGGAGCAAGCATCACAAGCAGTGTCTTAACTGCTAGGCCACATTCCCACCCCTCTCTCACACTTTAAATTGCTACTAATACCTACATCGTGGAATAACATATTGTAAGTATCGAACAAAAGCAGGTTTGTGAAAAATGTTGTAACTGTTAAAAAGTTTTGCAAATGGAAAACATTCTTTTCTTTGTGCTTGTTGAGGAAAATATGATGCCTTATCCAAATCACAGCTTGATTTGATAATAGAATAGTTTCTTTTATTTAAGTAGAGGAACAAAAAGTGCTAATACAGCATAGCTAAAATTAACTCTGAGCTATATTATTAAAAGCACTTGCAGCTTATTCAAGAAATGTGTTATGGATGATGTTAGAAACTGCAACACAATTCTCATTCACAGTGACAGTCCTCTGGGCATTAGGCCTGGCTGACAACTGCTGAACCTCCCCTATGAGAATTATTCACCTTGTAAATAATGGCAAACTCTTAAACCTGGGTGGGCTTTGCTCCTAGGCTATTACACCAACCCCCCCCCCCATACTATTTTGTGGCATTTGCTAAGAGAATGCAAACTCATTTAAATATTAGCAATATAAACACAAAATGAAAACATAAGGTTCCCAAGAAAACAAATATGAGACAACACGAAAGTTTCTAGAGCCAAATAGAATTGTTTCTAGATTTAATCCATATTTTTGCTCTCTGGCTGTAAGGAAAAAAAACATTTCAGCTAAGATACGTTTTTAAAAAACATTAAATGTTGACAAAGTATGAAATAGTCACTTGAGAGGCCTACCTCTCGTATCAGAGTCCCTGGGTTTGATTCCCAGCTCCACACCCAATTCCAGCTTCCTAATAATGTGCAACTTGAGAGGCAGCAGGTGACAGCTCAAGTATTTGGCCCTTGTAACCCATGTTGAAGACCTGGATTGAGTTTGTGGCTTTGGGCCTGGCCAGGTGTTGTGGGCATTTGGGAAGTGAACCAGAGCAGGGGAAATCTCTTTCTCACTACCACCCCTGATGTGTGTGTGTGTATGTGTGTGTGTGTTTGTATCCGTGTGTGTGTCTACCTGCTAAATAAAAAAAAGTTAAAAGGAAAAAAAAGAGATTCGCAAAGTATAGCATGTTCTGCCAGCAGGTCCAATTTATTTTTTTTAATGGCCTGTGAATCAATAATGGTTTTTATATTTTAAGTGGCTGGAAAAAAAATCAAAAGGATATTCTGTGACATTTGAAAATTATGCAAAATTCAAATTTCAGTATCCATAAATAGCCTTTTTGGGTCACAGTCATGCTCATTCATTTATAGACTGTCTATGGTTGCTTTTGCACTATAAGAAGATTGAACAGATGCACTGAGACCATATAGCCTACAGAAATATTCACTCTTTGCACTTTACAGGAAAAGTTTGCCAACTCCAGGAACCATGAATCCTAATTCTCTAAATAGCACCCAATAAACGTATTACTAATGATGTCAATGATGAAGACTCTTCTATTGGTTTCCACAAAGAATATTAAACTCATACTATTCACTTATTTATGCAACAAATGTTCTGTGAGGACCTATTATATGCCAGACATTTTTTTTTGAGTACCAAGAACATCTCTCCACTTGTGGATTAACAAGTAAAAAATGTAATATGTTAGATAGAGTTAAGTGTTATGAAGAAAAATAAAATAGGAATGGGTGGAGTTGGGAATTGAAGCATGGAATATGTCATGAAAGACAGGTCTTTCAGTTTTAAATAGGGAATTCGGAGAAGGCTTCACTAAGGAAGTGATATTTAGCCAAGATTTGAATGAGGCAAGTGAGCAAAGTGTTCAAAGAAGAGCAAACAGCAAACGCAGAGGAAGACCTGGAGACCTATACCAGTAGGTTGAGTAGCTAAGGGGGCAGGATGCAGACAGATGAGAGCTGTACACCAGGAGGCAGGTCACTGTAGCCATGAGGCCACTGTAAAGGAGTTAGGGTTGTATTCTAAGTGAAATAATACGTAGATATGGCATGCAACAGACTCATTCTCCTAAAGTCTGTATATAAAAACATATCCTCCTCCCATTATGGGTATAATAAACACATGATTTTTTTTAATGTTCCACAGGGCTGGAGATTAGCATAATTCTTTACTTTTATCTTAAAACATATACAAGTCTCCTTTTTTTCTTAAAAAAAAAAAAAAAAAAAAGAAGAAGAAGAAGAAGATTAACACAGAGAGAGAAGAGAGGCAGAAAGAGAGAGAGAGAGAGGTCTTCCATTCGATGGTTCACTCCCCAACTGACCGCAATGGCTGGAGCTGCGCTGAACCAAAGCTGGGAGCCAGGAGGTTCCTCCAGGTCTCACACGCGGGTACAGGGGCCCAAGGACTTGGGCCATCTTCTACTGCTTTCCTAGGCTACAGCAGAGAGCTGGATCAGAAGTGGAGCAGACGGGACTAGAACTGGTGCCCATATGGGATGCCAGCGCTCAGGCCAGAGCATTAACCCACTGTGCCACAGCGCTGGCCCCACAAGTCTCTTTTAAATCAACATTTTTTCACCAATTCTTCCTTTACAACCAAGCTTCTGTGACTATAGCCTGATTTCACAAATATTTGTCTTCCATCTACTTCTTATTTGTCCCTTTGCAAGAAAACTTTCATTCTAATTATTGTCTAGGAACTATGTTCTAACAGAAATGACCCTCTCATCTCAAGTGCAGTTGTCTCACCTGAGATTTCATGATACAGAAATTCTCTCTTCTACAGATGGTATTGTAGACCACTCCCTGGACCATTTTAATCTTTTTGCTCTTGGCTTCTATAACTTCATCTATCTCAAAACGTAGTAAAACTTTAGTCTAGATTGCCAATTACTTTTTTTCTTTCATCCCCACCAATCACAGCCACCTTGAAATTTAAGTCTGAGCTGCACTGCTCTTTTCTCTCGTATGCATTTGCTATCACTGCTGTTGTCTGAGTTAACTTGGTTTTAAATAACTACCTTTATGTAGATGATTCCAAATACACCATTCCAGCTGCAAACATACAGTTTTCTAAAAGCCACCTATCTACCCTAATATGTCCTGCCAATACTTGAAACTAAACATTTGGAAAAGAACTTTTTCCCATGAAACTTCTTAATTTTTCTAAGGTTTCTACTCACAACTTAAAGCAACTTTTGAATAGACACTTTAGGTTGTAATTTATTACCATGTTCTGACATATCTGCTAACTGAATTCCTGTAACAGTTATAATTCATGTTCACTGTTTCCTTTTTAACACAAACTCTGATCAGAGTGAAAGCCTCAGGGCACGCATCATGTTGCTGGCTTCTCCCCTAGTTCCAGACATCCCTGAAACAGAACTTCAGGACTCCAGGCAACCTTAAATAATTTCTATTAAGAGAAATAATACTTTCTAAAATATTTCTAAAGGATGATCACTAGTTTCTGCTTGAGTATGCCTGATAAATAGTAAGAATTTAACAAATGTTTGAACTTACTGTTGTTCCTGCTACTAAGAGCACAGATTCTAGGACCAGACCACCTGGATATCAATCCCAGCTCCACCAATTACACAGTGTTAATCTTCCCTATTGAGAAATATATTAATAATAGTGCCTACCTCACAGTGTTCTTTTCTTTTTAATATTTATTTATTTATTTATTTGAAAGGCAGAAATACAGAGAGGCAGAGGCAGAGAGAGAGTTAGTGAGAGAGGGACAGGTCTTCCATCTACTGGTTCACTCCCCCAGATGGCCACAACGGCTGGAGCTGCACAGATCAGAAGCCAAGAGCTTCTTCCAGATCTCCATGCGAGTACAAGGGCCCAAGGACTTGGGCCATTTTTCACTGCTTTCTCAGGCTATAGCAGAGAGCTGGATTGGAAGTGGAGCAACTGGGATTTGAAAGAGCACCCATAAGGAATGCCAGCCCTGCAGGCAGCAGTTTTACTTCTAGGCCACAGCACCGGCCACCAGTGTTTTTAAATGGCTGGAAAACACGATACTATCCAGCACATAGTAAACACCACCTATATATATATTTTTTTTTTCACAGGCAGAGTGGACAGCGAGCGAGAGAGAGACAGAAAGGTCTTCCTTTGCCGTTGGTTCATTCTCCAATGGCCGCTGCGGCCAGTGCACCGCGCTCATCCGATGGCAGGAGCCAGGTGCTTCTCCTGGTCTCCTATGGGGTGCAGGGCCCAAGCACTTGGGCCATCCTCCACTGCACTCCTGGGCCACAGTTGCCCTGGAAGAGGAGCAACTGGGACAGAATCCGGCGCCCCGACCGGGACTAGAACCCGGTGTGCCAGCGCCGCAAGGTGGAGGATTAGCCTGTTGAGCCACGGCGCCACCCAACACCACCTATTTGTTAGGTAGAGTAAAATTACTAACTACTTCATTGAAGGACAGTCTTCAATATGAGTGGATCCCATTGTCACAAAGTTTACTTTCTTAAGTCATAAAATTCTGCCTCCCCCTCTAAGTATATACACAATCCAGATAACTGAAAACATGTGTGTACATTAGAATGTTCATAACAGCATTATTCATAACTGACAAAAAGTAGAAACAACTCACATGTCCATAAGGTAATGAATGGATAAATAAAATACATTATACCCATATAATATTATTTGATCATAAAAAGGCATGAAGTTGTGATACATGCTACAACATGGGTGAATCTTGAAGACATTAAGCTATGTGAAACAAGTCAGACATGAAAGAACACATATTATGTGATTCCATTTACATGAAGTACCCAGAATGAACAAATTTCTAAAGATACTCTAGTGTTGCCAGGAGATAGGGAGAAGGCGAAATGGAGAGGGACTACTAAGGAGTGGAGAGATTTTTAGGGTTAATTAAAATGTTATTGAAATAGATAATAGTAGTGGTTCCCCAACTCTGTGAATATACTAAAACACTGAATTGCACACTTTAGGAGGGTGAATTTTATGGCATATGAATTATATCTTAACTTTAAAAAGAACAGACTCTGCCTCTAAGATTTCTACCTACCAGCTCTCTCTGTCCTCTACAACAAAAAGGAACAAGACCTTTGCTTCTCTTACACATGGTCCTTCAAGAATCTGAAGAGAGTTATGTTGACCTTTTGTTTTTTTTCTAGGATTCAGTGCTTTGGACTGGAAAACTATTTCTAGACTTTCTCAACATTTTAGTGGCTCTTCTATGTATAAGATAACAATGGTAATAATAATCATAATGACCAATAATTTTAGCACTTACTACATTTTAGACATTTGCTAAACATTTTACAGCTATATGTTAGCTCTTTATTACTCCCCACAGCACTATAATATATCAGAGTACTTCTAAAATGCTCATGGAAAATGGAGCTGAAAGTTTACTTTGCACTCTGACCTCAGAATCAGCCCTTAAGGCATTCTAGTCTGAAAAGTCCACAAGATCATTTTAGGCATAGAAAGCCAAGACACTGTGGCAAAAAGTGTCCTAGGATCTTGGTGGGTGATACCCCAGTAGAAAGCAGCAGTCATCAAAGGAGGAGGTACTTTTCTCCCAAAGGAGGAGAGAACTTCCACTTTGCTTATAGCCTTGTCTAAATACTGATGGAGTTTGTGGATTCAAAAAGGCTTCCACAGCCTAGGCAGCTCATGTCAAGAGCCTCGGTTCATCACTGATATCACATGTAAGAGTGCTAATTCTTAAATTAACAAGAGTCATTGTGTACTAACTTCCCATGCAGGACCTCTGGTCTTCAAAGAGTTGTATTATAACTATGTCTAAGAGCTCCCAAAAGATGTATCATTCTTGGGTGCTTCATTAATTAAGTTTCTGAAGAAGAAAGAAGAAGAAGAAAGAAGAAAGAAGAAAGAAGAAAGAAGAAAGAAGAAAGAAGAAAGAAGAAAGAAGAAGAAGAAGAAGAAGAAGAAGAAATTAACTTCAAGATACAATGACTTTGAACAGCCTTTGTCTCAACTGTTGAGGAACAAGTTTTTTTGTTTTGTTTTCTGGTTGTTGTTGTTGTTGTTTTTAACCATACAAATTGTTGAGCTCTACTTAAGTATAGAGTTGGTCTTGTGTGTGTAAAGCTAATTGAAAATGGATCTTAGTGGAGAATAGGACTGAGAATGAGAGAGGGAGGAGGAGAAGGGGTGAGAGAGTGGATGGGAGGGCCAGTATGGTGGAAAGAATCACTGTATTTCTATAGTTGTACTTATGAAATGCAGGAAGTCTGTAAAAAAAAGGCTTCTTTGGGGCCTGGCGCTGTGGCTCACTTGGTTAATCCTTCGCCTGCGGTGCAAGCATCCCACATGGGCACCGGTTTCTAGTCCCGGTTGCTCCTCTTCCAGTCCAGCTCTCTGCTGTGGCCCGGGAGGGTAGTGGAGGATGGTCCAGGTGCTTGGGCCCCTGCACCCGTGTGGGAGACCAGGAGGAAGCACCTGGCTGCTGGCTTCAGATCGGCGTAGCTCCGGCCATAGCAGCCATTTGGGGAGTAAACCAACAGAAGGAAGACCTTTCTCTTTGTCTCTCTCTAACTCTACTTGTCAAATTTAAAAAAAAAAAAAAAAAAAAAAGGTATCTTTGGGGGGGGATAAACAAAACAAAACAAAACAAATAAGTTAAAATGAAAAAAGTTCGCTTTGGTATAAAAAGTTGGAAATTCATGCATTTTTCATAATGTATATTTCCTATGAAGATTCTAAAGTACACTTATATTATGATCTCCATTCTATATTCAAAGAACTTGAAGCTTAGAAGGATAAATATTTCAGAGCTAGTAGATGACAGAGGCAGAATTCAAACCCAGGTCTGTACTTCAACACTGGGCTATCCTGACTAGTTGACTCTAGTTCATCAAAACTCCATTAAAATGTGGGGTCCAGCCGGCGCTGTGGCTCAACAGGCTAATCCTCCGCCTTGCGGCGCCGGCACACAGGGTTCTAGTCCCGGTCGGGGTGCCGGATTCTGTCCCGGTTGCCCCTCTTCCAGGCCAGCCCTCTGCTGTGGCCCAGGAGTGCAGTGGAGGATGGCCCAAGTGCTTGGGCCCTGCACCCCATGGGAGACCAGGAAAAAGCACCTAGCACCTGGCTCCTGCCATCGGATGAGCGTGGTGCGCCGGCCGCGGCGGCCATTGTAGGGTGAACCAACGGCAAAAGGAAGAACTTTCTCTCTGTCTCTCTCTCTCACTGTCCACTCTGCCTGTCAAAAAAAAAAAAAAAAAAAAAAAAAAGTGGGGTCCAAAATGGAAAAAAAGACATTAATGTGTTCTTACCAGTGCAGCACAGAGCAAAATCATCACTTTCTGACCTGGACACTGTGTTTTCTCCTGTATCAGTCTAAAGCTCCATTCCCTTCTTTGGAAGCCACAAAATACTACTGTACATTACTAAAGACATAGCCAGCTGAAATGCTCAGAGCCTAATGTCATACTAATTACTTCTCTGCCATGGTTTCCTATCCCATACTTGTACTACATGTTATTTCAACCCAGTAACTAGAACTGTTCTTTTTTCATTTTAAATTCATCATATTGAATCTTTACCCCCCGAAGTTTGCTTGACTGAGTCAATGCTTAAACTATATTAATATAATCACAAAGTTACAGCATGACGACATACTTCAGAAGCCCCCACTGTATAGATTTAGATGCCAAAGCTAACTGACCTGCAACAAATTCCTCATCTGTGGACATAGCAATTTCCCCCAGCTGCATCACTTAAAATGTGTCCTTATTTTCACCTAGATCTTTGAAAACAGCATAAAATGAAATGTGTGCTACTAAATCTTGTCCCAAGACCAGCACCTATTCAATCAAGTCTACCATCCTAACTGCACAAGAATTCTATCCACACCTGTCCCCAGGGACAAGCTGGAAATTCCCCAATGAAACAACGCAAACTACCAAAAAAACAGCTGTTTTCATGCATAATTTCGATCCTGTCACTCTTCTGCTCAGGAAGGAGCAGCAGTCTTTCATAGTCAAATTCCTCAGAATCTCTGATCTGTTTGTATGCCCTATTCCTACCATTTAACCATCTTATTCCCTAAATCCATAACTCAAATGCTCCAGATTATTTCCATAATCTTGTCTTCTTCCCTTATAAAATCTTTTTTTAAAAGATTTTTTATTTGAAAGGCAGAGTTACAAAAAAGGGTGGAAGAGACAGCTACTCCATCTTCTGATTCACTCCCCAAATGGTCACAATGGCCAGGGCTGTGCCAGGCTGAAGCCAGGAACCCAAAGCTTCTTCAGGGTTTCCCATGTGAGTGCGAGGGCCCAAGCATCTGGGTCATCCTCCACTGCTTTTCCAGGCACATCAGCAGGGAGCTGGAGAAGTTGAAGCAGCCTATATGTGATGCTAGCGTGTAGGCAGTGGCTTAATCCTGCTATTCCACAATACTGGCCTCTAAAAATTTTCCTGATTTCCAGTGAAAAATATAATGCTTTCCATCTGATATGTCTTCACTTTACATTCCTTGCTTCCATCCTTCTTTCGAAGATCTGCTCAAAGCCTTCTTTAAGGCACCTCCAAACCATTGGACCCATCTGGAATTCCTCCAAACAGCAGATGAAGTGCCACGTCACGTACTTCATTATGTCTATCCGTCTGGCTCTTTCTTTTCATCTAAGCCCTGGTTATGTCTTTCTTGTGGCAGTCTTCAACCCCCATTTGGACAGTATTCTTGGGAAAAAGAACGTTCTGTACTCTGGTGCAGGCTTCTTGATACAATGAGCACCAAATACCCAATGCAGGTATCCAGGTTCCTAAGCAAGCTTCTGTCACTCCAAACCTGCTAGAAAATCCCCTTCTAAAACTCTGCCTGCCTGGATGAACACAGGCCAGGTCAACCCTAAGAGACACCCTGAGGTACAAGATTATCCTTCACATCCCAAGAAGAATTTCAGACATGAGAAGAAAGAACAATAGATGAGACAGCCAGAAATAAAGGGCTCCATTTCCTAAAGCAGCAGAGCTCTTAACTTCGGAGGTCCCTGTTTGGCTGGACATAAGGACACCATATACCCTGTCAGTCTGCATGGGAAATGAGACTCTACCCAGAAACAAGATTAAGTTAGGTTTGAGGCTGAAAATATGACTACATAAAATCCAAATACCTCAGGAATCTATAATTCTATGAAGGTATGCAGTACAAAGTTTGGACAATAGTTCACCTCTTGAACAAAGGGCATATGCACAAAGCTTTTTTTAAAAACTAGCCGAATAAACCCAACAGCTGTCTTTCATTCCTAAAACTACAGGAACACCACCCCTCCTGTGGGGGGAATTTATCAATTATTTAGGAGCTCTTGCAGTGACTTCCTTCTATTACATCTTTCTTCACTAGCTTTGGAACTCTGAAGAACATAGTTTCCAGATGAGGCAGTGAATACAGGGAAGTTTGAGGGGACTTTTCTCTGTAAAATAATTCCAAAAACTAATCTGAACACTAATCAAGCACACAGAGATGTATTCATGACTTTTTCTTTAAAAACCTGCCATTTCTGCCACTTTTTCATTGTTACTGTTCAGACACACAAGGGGAGGTAGGGTAAAGGGGAGAGAAGGTAGAAGATCAGAGAGGAAAAACAAGGGGTTCTTCCTAATGGAACCAGAAAACATTCCATTTGAACGCATGCCCATACAGTCCCCCCCCCCCCCACTAACACAGATGAAAACCAGACCCCAAAGCTCACATATCCCCGGCAGGCTGGATGAGTTTACATGTAGCCACTTTACAGATTTCAACAAAGCCTGGGGTTGAATGGCAACTCCAATCTATCTGGCGATGGCTGCAGTTCAGAACCCGTCTCCCTAGTAATACAGGACAGAAAAATTCGTCCTTTCAAGTTTCCTAAGTGAATAGCCACTCATCTAGAGAAAAGCTTAGAACAGTGTAGCAGCTTGTGGCAGCTCCAAGATGACTGACGTCCGAGCAGGAAATAAGCTTCCCTTCCAAATAAAAGCCAGTGTTCTCTCCCCATCTTCTCTGCTCAGTGTTCTGTATCAGCAGGGTGAGTCCAAATTGCATCGGGCGCTTTGCTGCAGTTCTTGTCTTTAGTTTTTTATAAGCGAGAATTTGGTCATTAAAAAAAAAAAAAAAAAAAAAAAAAGCAAAACCCCACCACATGCAAGAAGAAAAAGAGAGGCATGCTTTACAAAACAGCTATTTCAAAATCATGATTTTTTAAAAACTACACAGAATGTGGAATGGAGGGGAAAAAAATGTCTCATGTGGGTTGCGTCGGCACCGCAGCTGCTCCTCATTAAAGCTCCTCTTTACTCCCTCTGGGCTAGTTTCCAGCAGAAAATTCTTTAAACAGAACTCTGCTTTCAACCCACTTTCTTCTTGCTCTGGGCCTCTCAGCCCCCCAATCCGCAGTGGCAGCCTGCCCTAGCTGAGCTCTGGAGGGGGAGCTGTCGTTAAGGTAAATGAGGTAAGGGAAGGGGGAACACTAACAAAACCCAGAAACCAAATTAAGCATCGGTCAGTCACAAAGGTCTGCAGTTTGAAAAGGCCTCAAAATCAGTCTGCTCTTTCCTGTGACCATAATGCCAGCTTAGTTTCCTGTCTCCCTCCTGCGTTCCCCCTGTTAAAGGAGATAAAAATAATTGCTAGCAGTCAGAGCTAGCTGCAACCAGTGAAAGTTGCTATAGAACATTCAACTCCCAGGGCTCTGGCTACAAACTGCTAAGATGCCCCAGAGCCTACAGGACCATGTCTGGACTCCTGGGAGAGGGCGTTCAAGAGGCCAGCCAACTGGTCTGATCTCATGGCAGGCCTCCTCCCAGCACCTGCACTCTGATGTCTCATCACACTGTCAACTTTTTAATTCTGCAACTCTGTGTAAAGGTAACAAACTGGGTTATGTTCATTACTTTTTTTTTTTAAGCACAAAGACTTCCAGTTAACTTCCTAGTAGTGGGTAAGAAAAAGGAAGCAGCTCTGTCATGTTGACTTCTTCTTGGCATTCCCACTCCCACTCTCGCCACACCCCCTCCCAAAAAAAGAAAGGAAGGAAAAACAGAAACATTGCAGCTTACTCAGCAAGAAGAAAAAAACAAAAGGAATTAAAAATAAAAACAAAAAACACAGTACTCATGTATAGAGTATAGGGGCCAGCACTGGGCTGTTTGTAGTAAAACCTATTTTTTAGGGGCCTGCTAGTTTGATGTAAATGAAAAAAGTCCCTCTCCCTCCAAACACACTACTTTTATCACAACTAATACACAAAGTCTGTCAATACTACAGGCAGAGTAGCCCATTTTCCTACTATGTAAATCCAGCTTCCTGGACAGAACATTTCTGGTTTTCTTGCAGAAGTGTTTCAGAAAATGTTAATCTTGGTTCCCACATTAAGTTGAATGCTTCCAAATTAAAAGTTTCCCACAGGAAAAGAACTTTGCAGGGAATTGTGAGGCTGGGAATTATTTTCTGAAACTCCACCCCACTTGGTTTGCTTGTGTTCAGGTTTTTCCAGCCTCATCTGAATAAAGCAATAAATGCACACTGATTATAATAAATCCGATCCAAAAAGGAGCTGAGGTAGTACAGGCTTTCAAGCTGTTAATTCACAGCATCATTCATCTTCATGGGAGGCTGTGAAATCAGGAACCACTGCAATGGGAAACCATGCTTTATTTACATAAGAAGTTTGTAAACGCCCTTATCTTCCAGTTTACAGTCCAGGCTCATTTATCAGAATTCAAAAGCTGAGCTGAGTGCCTGGTCTCTTCAATCACCACGTGAAAGGCTGGGCAGGGGCACACAAACAGTGTTGAAAGACTCATGTTGCTGCTGTAACAGAAGGTGGTCTCTCTGTCTTCCAGCACATAATTCATACCTTCGCATAATGCACAGTACTGGAGCTTGAGAAAGTACCTACCGGTGATTAAAGCATGACAAACATACCCTATACATATAAGTTTACAGAAAGCACCCTTCACAGTAGTAAGACAAAAACCAGTGAATTGCTCTCAAGCTATGGGCTGCAGAGTTATTGCGAGAAGTCTGCAATCCTTATAAATCACTCTCTAAAGTATGAAATAATATATTGTCCACCTTTAGGTGCTATAATGATAAAAGCACAAGATTGTATTAAAATGATTCTTGAATTCTTTGATTTTGACACTTTGCACTGCATTCAAATAAGACTGAATTTGTTTCAAGATCATCTCTCCTTTATGTGTTGCACTCTTGGCCAGATTGAACTTCTTTCAGATCCTAGCTATTATGCACCACTTCTCACCTTCAGACCTTTGTACATGCTGTTCACTCAGCCCAAAACACTTTTCCCCACCCTCTTCTCAATGCTGAGCCCTAAAATTCCTTCAAGCTCCAGCTTAAATGTTATTTCCTCTTAGAAATAGCCCTATCAACCGTATTGTGTTTTCCCATAACTCAGACATATCTTATCACTCCTTAGCCTTTATGACAATTATTTGTTTTCCTCAATAAACTAAAAATTGTTCATTATCATATTCCCAGCACCTAACACAATCACTGGCATACAGAAGGTATTTAATTATTCAGTGCTCATATTCTTAACAGAGGCCAAATGGTAAAATGCAAGATTCCATGGAATCTTTATACCTTAAAGACACTTTAATTAGGATTTTTCAAAACTAATTAAGATTCCTGATACACAGAGTATTTCTTATCCCTCCATCATCCCTAAGTCATTTAAAGTGGACCAAACCTATGTGAAGTAGATTATTTAATCCTATTCCCCTCTCCAAAAATATGAAGTTAACTAACACACACAGTCTTAGTTCTCTCTTGCATTTTTATTGCTCCTTCATTAGTCTTTGATTAAACATCAACCACATGAACCACCAGGCACCTGGATCCCTGAATGATGGAACATCCTATAGAGTGGCCTCAACAGCATGTTTCTAGACACTGACAATGAAAATTAAACATTTCCAGGAAGAAAACTGATTGCAGGAGTCTGTTTTCTATTTCCCAAAGTGAGTGGCTTCAAAGTTCTGAAGTCCAAAACTGTCTGAAACAAAAGCTTACGGCTTGGTCTGAAAGGATTCCTAGTTCAAAAATAATTGTGCCCAAATCATATTAAACCAAACCGTGGAGGCTGGCTGGAGAAAACTCTGCATTTCTTGGGACTGACGTGGTGGCCCAGAGGATTAAGCCTGTATCAGATCACCGGCTCAAGTGCAGGCTGCTTAGCTTCAGATCTAGCTCCCTGCTGCTAATGCACCTGGGAAGGCAGCAGAAGATGGCCCCTGCCACGCTTGTGGGAAACCCGGATGGAGTTACAGGCCCCTTCGGCTTGAGCCAGTTCCAGCATTGCAGCCATTTGAAAAGTGAACCAGTGGATAAAAGGTATTTGTCCCTCCCTAATCACTCTTTTTTTTTTTTTTTTTTTTTGACAGGCAGAGTAGATAGTGAGAGAGAGACAGAGAGAAAGGTCTTCCTTTTTGCCGTTGGTTCACCCTTCAATGGCTGCCACGGCAGGCGCACTGCGGCCAGCACATCGCGCTGATCCGAAGCCAGGAGCCAGGTGCTTCTCCTGGTTTCCCATGGGGTGCAGGGCCCAGGCACTTGGGCCATCCTCCACTGCACTCCTGGGCCATAGCAGAGAGCTGGCCTGGAAGAAGGGCAACCGGGACAGAATCCAGCGCTGCGACAGGGACTAGAACCCAGTGTGCCGGCGCCTCAAGGCGAAGGATTAGCCTATTGAGCCGTGGCACCAGCCGCCTCCCTAACCACTCTTTCAAATAAACCTTCATAAACAAAACTCTGCCTTTATTCATATCTAAAAAAATTTTTTTAGATTCTGAATATATCATTCTCCAAAACAGAATACACGTGGGGGTACGTAAAGCTTATTAATGCTTAATTGGAAAAATATAAACTCAGAATATTCTAAAATATTAAAATGTTTCAAATGTCCTTAATTAGACCATAGGTAATAAAAATAACAGCTATAATGGGGTGGGGGAGAATCACTATTTTCCTTAAAAGATAGGAACATGGTCCAAAAGGGAGAAAGATTGGTTATTGGGGATCAAAAAAAAAGTATAGAAATTACAATGGTTTGTGGTTATTCAAACAGATAAATGTGTATACAGTATATTTATGGAACTAACATGGTACTGCAGGCAGAGAGTACAAGGTGGTGAAAAGACTCCTTTGGGGCAAAATATTTCAATGGTAAAAAGGCGGAGAAAACACTGAGACAGCATTCAAAAAGTAACTCTTGGGCTAGTATGATACTCCTAATGCTTCTGAATATGGGTTGAACTGAGTAGAAAAGTTTCCTACAATACTAGTATATATTCCAACTAGTTTATCTTGAAAATAAAGTATCCATCCCCTTTGGAAATTCCTTCACCTGCTACTTGGTTTGATGCATGAAATTAAAGTCTATGCAGGGGCCAGCACTGTGGCATAATGGGTAAAGTCACCACCTGCAGTGCCATTATCCCATATGGGTGCCAGTTCGAATCCCAGCTGCACCACTTCTGATCCAGCTCTCTGCTATGGCCTGGGGAAGCAGTAGAACATGGCCCAAGTGCTTGGGCCCCTGCACCCACATGGGAGACCCAGGAGAAGCTCCTGGCTCCTGGCTTCAGATTGGCTCAGCTCCAGCCGTTGTGACCAACTGGGGAGTAAACCAGCAAATGGTAGACCTCTCTCTCTCTCTCTCTTTCTCTCTACCTCTCCTTCTCTCTCTGTGTAACTCTTTCAAGTAAATAAATAAATCTTTAAAAATAAATAAATAAAGTCTACGCCTCCAGAGGCCACAGTAAAACTTGGCAGAGCTAAATAATGAGTCTAATGAAAAAGTATAGATGACACATGCCTAGATGCCACACAGATCGTTTCTTTTTTAAAAGACATGCTATAATCATGTTATGTACTCTTGTATTCTTAAAACAACAAATACAACAGCAAAACCCAGAAATTTTCATCTTATGGATAAGGCTAGTGGTGTATGTATAAGAGGCTCAGAACACCAGCGGCCTAAGCTTGGAAATATGCACTTTCACCAGCAGCAATGCTGGGACTGGATCTGATTCATGTGTTTTCTTCTAGATTATAAGCTTTTGAGAACAAACATAACTATTAAAATCATCACCCTCACAAGAGTCAACCAAAAAACTGTCCTACACAAAAGAAAACCTACATGACGTTTACAACTAACAACATTTATTACTTTTATGGCAGTGAGAACAGTTATTGCCAAAGAAAAAATGTGATGTTTTCATTTATTTTATTAATGCTCCTCATTAATTTAACATGGCCTCAGATTTGGCCCTGGCCTTCAGTATAGATCTCAACTAGAAAAATGGCATAAACTAAAGCTGACACAGGAGGAATCAGAATTCTTTACCCCTACTTCCACAGCATTTACTTCAAGGATTTCTTTTGTGTATTAAAAAAAATTAACCACAAAAAAACGGTTCTTCCAGGCTGCAGCCATGCCTTGCGAGGACAGGAAGTGCTGAGCACCCCACAAGCTCTGAGGTGGGCTGGCAACGTCGGCTGCCACCTGTTTTGGTACTGCCATCTGAATGGCTAAAACTGGCTTTCATATTTCTTAAATGGTGACATTTCAAATGGGTGTATAAGTATATACACAGGATTCTCAATTTGCCGTAATTGGCAAAGCTGAATATACTATCTGGCCCTTTAAGAAAAAGTCTGCAGACTGTTTGGAGGGTGAAAAGGTTTAAGTATATGTAGGCAAAAATGCTTACTTTCAAGCCAGGCACCTTTTTTGTTAACTAGATGTCAGGCCACTTGAGGAGCAGTTATTATAAACCACGTTTCATTTCAGAAAGGCAATCCAAATGACTAATATTGTCACTTGCAATACCCTCTGCATAATGAAGACCAAAAATGATAAAAACAATGAACATGTGGGGAAAAGTTATAATGTCTAATCCTAATGAAGTAACTCAAGACAAAAAACACTATTTCCTTTAAAAGATAAGACCATAGTAAAGGGGGAGAAAACTGGTTTGGGGGAGAGGAAACAAAAAAAATCTTAGATGTTATGCTGCTTTTCCACACTATAAAGACTGAGTATCAAACAAACATCAAGATTACTCAGAGCAAACTTAAATGTGTTCTAAGAATACACCACATTTATCCCAACACTGATGGATGCAGGTAGCAAGCACAATAGAAACTGTAAAACCCCAAGTGGTCCAGGCTGGATCTTATCTTGGCAACCAAGCTAAAACTCCAAACAAAACCCCTCAAGTCTAAACAAAACACAGTATTAGAGCAGAAACTGTAATACAAATTGCAACCCAGGTTTCCATGATAATTCTGGGGAGGCACTTCACTGACTGCACTGAATCAGGGCAAAGCCATACCTGATCTGCCTACATTCTCCTGCACCATTTTGCTTTAAAACCCCATACAGTGCCAGCGCCGTGGCTCACTAAGCTAATCCTCCGCCTGCAGCACCGGCACCCCGGGTTCTAGTCCCGGTTGGGGCGCTGGTCCTGTCCCGGTTGCTCCTCTCCAGTCCAGCTCTCCGCTGTGGCCCGGGAATGCAGTGGAGGATGGCCCAGGTCCTTTGGCCCTGCACCCCATGGGAGACCAGGAGGAAGCAAGCACCTGGCTCCTGGCTTCAGATCAGTGCAGTGCGCCGGCCACAATGCATCGGCCTTAGCGGCCACTTGGGGGTGAACCAATGGAAAAAGGAAGGCCTTTCTCTCTGTCTCTCTCTCTCACTGTCTAACTGCTTGTCAAAAACAAAACAAAACAAGAAAACCCATGCAGGGGCTGGCGCTGTGGCACAGTGGGTTAATGCCTAGCCTGAAACACCGGCATCCCATATGGGCAATGGTTCAAGTCCTGGCTGCTCCTCTTCCAATCCAGCTCCCTGTGATGGCCTGGGATAGCAACAGAGGATGGCCCAAGTCCTTGGGCCCCTGCACCTGAGTGGGAGACTCGGAAGAAGCTCCTGGCTTCGGATTGGCACAGCTCTGACCATTGCGGCCATCTGGGGAGTGAACCAGTCGATGGAAGACCTCTCTCTTTGTTTCTACCTCTCTCTAACTCTGTCTTTCAAATAAATTAAAAAAAAAAAAAAATGCCTGTGGTGGAATGAGAAGGCCATGCCAAGGTGGCCACTGGCAAGCGAGCGTCAGTTACTCAGGAATGGCTTTGAAACCCACCTGGCAGTGGAGCCTGCCTGGCAACAGGCTGTGATTGGATGTATTTGAAACTGCCTGGCAACAGGCTATGATTGGATGGCTTTGGAAACTGCCTGGCAACAGGCTATGATTGGATGGATTTGAAACTGCCTGGTAAAAGGCTGTGATTGGATGGCTTTGGAAACTGCCTGACAATAGGCTGTGATTGGTTGGGGCATAGACCGCCCCTTGACCAGATTGGCTGGTCTTGGCTATATAAGAAGTTGTACCAACTGTAATAAACGAGTCTGCGGGCTGCTCGCCTCGAGCCTGCTTTCACCCGACTCCCGGGGTCTGTGTGTTGACTCCGCGCCTCTTGCCCCCACCACGCTGCTCCTCTCAGAAACGAATCCACTGCAACATTGTTGAGAAACTCAACTGCAACACATGCCTAGTGGTATACCTTGGGAAAATGTGTTACATCATGTATACAAACATATAAAAGGAGAGACTTCACTGTATGAATCTGTTTTTTATATGAAGAATAAAAATACAACTAGCATTGTTTTTTAAATCTCCCTCCCAAGATTTTAGAATGATTTTTAGGTCTCTTTGATGGAATAGCTCCTCTGAGACCTTTCCTCTGACCCAGCCCTAGCTCTGCCACTAGATGTGGCACTGAACTTTACCTCATGGCTTCAGCATCTTCATGTATTAAAACAAGATGCAAGGGGATCAGCATTGTAGCATAGTGGGTAAAGCTGCCTGTATCCCATATGGGTGCCAGTTCGAATCCTGGCTGCTCCACCTCCATCTCCCTTCTAATATGCCTAGGAAAGCAGCAGCAGATGACCCAAGTGATTGGGACCCTGCACAAAACTGGAAGTTCCACATGAAGCTCCTGGCTCTTGGCTTCAGATGGACTCAGCTCCACCCAGTGCAGCCATTTGGGAAGTGAACCAGCAGACAAAAGATCTCTCTGTCTCTACCTCTCTCTCTCTCTCTCTAATGCTATCAAATAAATAAATAATTAAAAAGAAAAGATGCTAGACCAAATGATTTTCAATACCCACTTTAACTCTAAAATTGTATGATTCTATTTAGGCATGTTCCACAGCCCCTTGAATATTACTACAAGTCTCTTTTATGAAGAACTAAAAAGAATTTCCACATTGTTTGGCTTCAAGGAACATCAAAAAATAAGACTACACAGCTAGAGGTTAAATTCTAAGTCTTTCAGATTACCCCACCAGAGCCCTGAATTTCTTTGTTTTTTAATTCTGCTTTTATGCCAGTGTATATGTTCACCCACATCAGTTCTTTAAGGGCTGGTATCATGAATGAAAAGAAATAGCACTGAATCTTTAGATTGCCTAATGGGGTCTGGAGAAATAGGTCTTAGCTCCAGTCTACATTCTAATCAGTGATGTAATAAGGGTAACTCACTTAGCTGCACTAAGCCCCAGGCTCCTCACAGATCAAACAAGACAAGCGGGAGCAGTATTCTCTAACGTCCCTTCAGCCTTCTAAGTGTAACGACTACAAGTTTGGCTTTCGTACTTCCTCAGCAACACCACTCGAGGATGTAAGATGCTTGCTGATGCTAATGTTTGGGGGTCAGTGGTTGTATATGTCTTGGCTACTGCCCAACTCCAAGCTGAAGCTCCCTGGGATAAGAATTGTGTTCATGTCCCTTCTTTTATGTCCCTCTTAGCACCCACCTATCATCCTTCTAAGGCCATAGACAGTTCAATACAAGCTTATGTAAATGAAATCATTGCACAACTCATGTTTTCAGAAAGCGTAAGGAGGCAAACAACTAGCAAAGAGAAAGAACAATATATTTAAATGAGATAAGGAGAATGAAAAGAAATCCTGAGTCCAAATGGGACACAAGGGCCTCCCCCTCCTCTTCCACCAAACCAGTGGCCAACAAGGAGCTTGTTTTCTTCAGCACGGAAGACTGGTAGAGATTCCAGTCTCTTTAGGAAATGCTACCTGCTCATAAAACGCTAGACTACAGATGACTTGGGTGTATGTGCAGGGCAAGGTTCTGCAAAAAGCAGCACTAAACCTAAGGTCACAGGGAATTAGCCAGCACGTCAAATCATGTAGTTCTCATTTTTATGTACTCTCTCAGCACAGCACATGTGTCTATCTTACTTCCCCAGCTCATGATGCTATCATTAATTCTTACACAATTTAGCAAAGAACAACTGATGTCCCATAATCTGTTTGCTTCTGTGGAGGCTAATTATGAACTCCAATATTCAGTGTCAGCCTCTGCCTGGAAGGAAATGAGTCACCTTTTCATTAGTAATCAAGTTCTGTCCATTTCTTATGAATGACCTGGAAGCTGAAGACCATGAGTTTCAACTATATGAGACAGAAAGTTAGACCCCATAAACATTATATACAAATAGAATCAAGACAGAAAAATTAAAGTCAAGGAGTTTCCTGAGGTACTTTGTGGGATGACCGAAGTTTGAGAAGGGCAAGTTGCCCAGTGAAACAACTCCTCAAGGAGCTACGTCTGGGCTTACACAACAGAATGAGTATTTCAAAATCTTAAAGGGACAGACAGTTAAATGACTAAGCAGCCACCATGGTCTAGGCAACAGAATCATAACCACTGTCAAATGCTTTCCACACAGAATAGGCAGTCCTAGTTTATTCTGGAAAATTGAGGGTTTGGATATGTAGTATATAATCAGAGGAAACAAGCAGTAAAGGACATGAGCTAATTTGGGGTAACCAAGGACTTGGCTTACTTACTCTGGGTCCCTGAAATGAACAGGATCTTGCCAGTGGTATGCTGGATGAGAGAGATTTGAGATTGAGATACCTGAATTCTCAGCTAATAGACTGAACTATGCAGTATATGAGAATCAATTTTGTTCTCTGGTTGTGTGTGTGTTTCAATCACTCCCTATCCTAGCTCATTCTTTTGCTTGCCTTAGAGATTCATGGATTCTCAGTTCCCTTGCAAAATATGGCCATAAGCCTACCTGGCTGCTGTGCCTGGCAGCACCACAAAAATCAATGTTCAAAGCCAAAAAGGTCTGGGGGATGGAAGGGAATTGCTCCCAGCTGCCCTCCCTTCCTGTTGCCTGGCCCTCACCCCTTGACTCCTCAGTCTAGGCATCCATCTCCAAACATTTGACTAACATAAACTCAAGGAATGATTGTTTTCAATCTCTTAGCTATCCCTTTAAAATTGCATTAATCCACATACTGGCTTAGTAAATTCTCACACAAACTGAAATATAGACAAAAGAGAGCAAACAACATGAGAAAAATTTTGAGAATGTGTTCAGTAGGAAAAAATTATGTAGAAATAGGTAATGACAACTCCAGGAAATAATACACACTTCTAAACTCCTCCATCCTCCACCTCTACCCATCTCCTACCTATCTACCACCTAAGGCACCATTAATATTTGAAGATTTACAACCGTGCATCAAAAATGCTTTTAAAGTCTTCTGTCCAGTCAGGTAACACAGGTGTCTTAGGCTTTTCTGTCTATTCACAACAACCACACAGATATCAAACATAGTAGCCTGCTCAACAAATATTAGTGTGAAATTAATGAAAATTAAATTTTTGTTTGAGCATGGAGAATTTATTATTCTTTATGTGACAGAAAGACGGACACGCAGATAGTGCCTCCAAGGGGCCGGTGCTGTGGCGTAGCAGGTAAAGCCACCTCCTTCAGTGCCGGCATCCCATATGGGTACCAGTTCAAGTCCCAGCTGATCCACTTGTGATCCAGCTCTCTGCTATGGTCTGGGAAAGCAGTAGAAGATGGCCCAAGTGCTTGGGCCCCTGCACCTACATGGGAGACCCAGAAGGAACTCCTGGCTCCTGGCTTCAGATCACCACAGCTCCGACTGTTGCAGCCAATTAGGGAGTGAACCAGCAGATGAAGACCCCCCCCCCCCCGCCTTTCCTTCTCTTTCTCTGTAACTCTGATTTTCGAATATATAAATAAACCTTAAAAAAAAGTGCCTCCATTCATTCACTGACCCACTCCACACTTGCAACAGCTAAAACTGGAGCTGAAGCAAGGAGGCAGAAATTCAGTCCAGGTCTCCTATACAGGTGATAGAGACTCAACTACCTGAGCCATCACCTGCTGCCTTCTTCAGTGCACATCAACAGGAAACTGACATCAGGAGCAGATCGAGGAATTGAAGCCAGTCACTCAGGGATGCTACACAGGTGTCTCAGTCTGCACATTAACAGCTGCACTAAACACTTGCCCCCTGAATAGGGAGAACTCTATGGTGCTTCAGTCTACCTAACTGTAGTGTTCAGGACACAAATTATAGATAGTATAAACTTATAGCAAAGTCCTCAATGTCACCATTCTTAAGAAATCCTACTCAGATTATTTTCTCATTAATACCTGCCTTTTCCTCATATTTATATGCAGCAAAAAAACTGGATAGAATGTTCCAGTTCAATGTGTTCCTTGAATAATATCATCTATCAGTTAAATATGCCTTTCTTAAGTCTTTGCTTTCACTTTTCTTTCAGAAAGCCTTCGTCATAAAAATCAATGCAGGAGAGGAGCATCCTAAATAGAGAGTAAGTACCTTAAGAACAGAAGGCTGATGGCATCAGTCTAAGAATCAGCATGATGTTTTTGGACACATAAAACTAAGTGCTAGTGGCGATTATTAACAGTGAATAAACAGGATCTGGAAAATTTGGGGAAACCCGGGAGAAGTTTTAAGTTACCTTACATCAGAATGTAAGGTAAAATACAACCAGAACAAATATGGAAACAAAATACATAACACAGGGCAGGTACTTGGGCCAGCAGTTAAGACACCACCTGAGACATCAGAGTACCTGAGTTCAGTCCCTGGCTCTGAATCCTGATCCCAGCTTCCTGCTAAGGCAGAACCTGTGAAGCAATATGTGATGGTTCAAGTAACTGGATCCCTGTCACCCATGTGGGAGATCTGGATTGAGTTTCTGGCTCCTTGGCTTCAGCCTGGCTCAGCTCTGGCTATTGTGAGCATTCGGGCAGTGAACTAGCTGATGAGAGCTCACTGTCTGCATCTCTGTCCCTCTGCTTCTCAAATAAACATATATAAAATTTTGAATAAGTAAATACATAATATAGTCACACGTGTGCACATACACACAAAACTGTGAAGGTAGAAGAGACACTAAACTACATTTCTAGTTACAAAATTCCTGGCTACTGGGCATTGAGAAGGCGGCTTAATAAAAAACCCTTTCACATCTACACATTTATGACAGCTTAACAAAAACAGTGCTTATAAAGTTTTAGAGAGTTATATTTTTATCACATTCTAATATTCCCTACTTCTTTGCTAGCCTTCATTAATGGCAGATAAAGATAAAATGAAGGACTAAGCTCCTTCAGGTCCTGAGAGAGAAATGGTTTTCATTCCACTAAGGCACAAGGAAAAGGGGGGGAAAAGAACTCTTACATGAAATTAACGGTGCTGACAAGCCACAATTAAACAGTAAGAAAGAAACTTCACAAAGGATTATGGTTAACCTGGAGGCTGTGTTGAAAGAAACATAGCTAAATTTGTATCTATTATTAATGCCAAGTTTGCAAGCCAAAATTGATTGATTTAATTTATTGGCAGTTACCCAGGATGGGCAAAGGATGCAGGCAGAGTCCAAGAACTGCTTTCTTCTGCTTCTCTCCCAAACACTGAAATACAAAGGTTCCTACCTAAAGCATAAAGATGAGTAGAGAGAGCATGGGAATTACACTGCTATATGTTGATAAGGAGCTGGTGTTCAAGAACTATTTTATGAAACCCTGCAGGGACCCATACTATATTTGTTAGAGGACATATTAACAATAAGAATCACTTAGGAATGACACTGTTCAAGGGCCAGATCTGAAGTCCTAGGCAAGGAAAGACTTCACAGGGGCATACACATCAACCTCTGTAACTCACTATGCAAACTGAAGGGGTTATCTTTAACAACTTGTGGCTTCTGGGCTAGCAGTTAAATTTATCTGAACTCACTGGATATTACCTGATTTCAAGCTGCATACAATCTGATTGGACTTGTTCATCTTCTACCAGAAAAGGAGGAAGTATCAAGTTTTTCAATTCAGTTTTCTCTACTGAAGAACACTTTCATAGAACACCCTCTCTTCCAACTTCAATGTCCTTTTATATTTATTCTATAGTAATTGCACTGAACTTGCAGCTCAAAGGTCACATCTCAGAAATGCAGCATTAGCCAAGCCTGATCCACAAGCATTCATGTGCAAAGTTCCAGTACTATGTGAGGTACCCAGGCCTACCAAATGCTACTGTTTCTACTTCAAAACCAGAAATTATATAAAGCAGTTTTAATATTTCTGATCTAAAAAGTCACCTTTCCAGCACTGCATTTGGCACAGCAGTTAAGACGCCTGCATCCTATATATGAGTGCCTGGTTTGAGTCCTGGCTCCTCTGCTTCCAATCTAGCTTCCGGTTAATGCACACCCTAGGAGACAGCAATGACAGCTCATGTATTTGGGTCCCTGCCACTCAAGAGGGAGATCCAGACTGAATTCCTGCTGCTAATTTTGGACTGGCCTAGACCTTACTGTTGTGCGCATTTGGGGTGTAATTCAGCGGATGGGAGATCTCTCCCTCTTTGTCTCTGTCTCTTTGCCTTTCAGACTAAAAATGACGAGCCTGGTACTGAGAGATAGCAGTAGAAGGCTGAGCTGCTGCCTACAATGCCAGCATCCCATATGAGTACCAGTTAAAGTCCAGCTGCTCCGCTTATGATACCACTCCCTACTAATGGGCCTGGCAAAGCAGCAGAGGATGGCTCAAGTGTTTGGGACCCTGCACCCATATGGGAGACCCAGACGAAGCTCCTGGTCAGCCTAGCTCAGCCCTGGACATTACAGACATTTGGGGAGTGAACCTGCAGATGGAATATTCTCTCTCTCTCTCTTTCTCTGTGTGTGTGTGTGCATGCGTGCCTCTGCCTCTCCCTCTCTGCAACTCCACCTTTCAAATAAATAAATAAATCTTAAAAAAAAAACAAGTAAAATGAAAGTCAATTTGCTTTAATATTCACCTATCAAATACTTTCAAATGTTCCACACTTCCTTTTAAGAAGGGCCCATTAATACCACCTACCTCTTACAGATACTAAAATGATGCATGTGAAGAGTTTAAACTGAGGACAGTGGTGCATGTAAGAAGTGCTCAATCAATGTCAGCTAGCATTAGTCTTTAATTTGCCAAATATCTGACTGTTAACAGTCAGGAATCAGGAATCAAACTCAAGTCTTTCTGGCACAAAAACATATTCTCTCCATGTCACCAGGTGCCTCAATTCACTCATCAGTGCCAGGCTGAACCACAGTGGGCTCTGAGGCTAAAGAAAAAATCAGTAATATTGATCTTCTCTTTAAAATTAATATTTTTCATATTTTAGTTAATTCTGACTTTTGAACTATTACATCAAAATATTAGTATATTCAGCTCCCTGTTAATGCACTTGAGAAAGCAGCAGAAGGTGGCCCAAGTGCTTTGGCTCTTGCACCCACATGGAAGACCCAGAAGAAGCTCCAGGTTCCTGGTTTTGGTCAGGCCCAGCCCTGACTGTTGCAGCCATTTGGGGAGTGAACCAGCAGATGGATGATCTCTCCCCCGTCTCTAATTTTGCCTTTCAGATACTAAAAAATATATATTATTGATCTTGACTATTAATTTTTTAAGATCCTCTCCACTTAAATTTCATGCCTGAGGCAGGTGCTTTACTCCCCTAATCATAGCTCCAGCTGCACTTTTCAATGATGGTATCTACATTAAAGATTATACCCCAGTCAGTTATGTACCTAACTTTTCAAGATCTAGTCAGACTCACTTTAAACCTCTTCAAATAGCCCAGGTTAATGAACTGGTAATTATTTTAGGACTTCCCAAAAACGTGTGAAATATAAAAACAATAACTGCAACTACCACCATACACTTGAGTTATCTGTTACATGGGGTATATATGCATAGGTAGCATGCAATAAATAAATCTTGAACTAATAAATCCTTAAGCATCACATTAAAAAAAAAAAGATCACCCTGAGAACAGTATTCAATGAGCCAAAATACAGCATTCTTCACTTTATGTTAAAAAACAAAGAACTTGGGGCCAGTGCTGTGGCAAAGTGGGTAAAGCTGCAGCCTGCAGTGCTGGCATACCATATGGCATCAGTTTGAGTCCTGGTTGCTCCACTTCCAATCCAGCTCTCTGCTATGGCCTGGGTAGCAGTAGAAGATAGCCCAAGTACTTGGGCTCTTGCACATGCATGGGAGACCTGGAAGAAGCTCCTGGCTTTGGGCTTCAGACCAGCACAGCTCCGGCCGTTGCAGCCATTTAGGGAGTAAACCAACAGATGGAAGACCTCTCTCTCTCTCTTTCTCTCTCTCTCTCTCTGCCTTTCTGTAACTCTTTCAAATAAATAAATAAATCTTAAAAAAAGAAAAATGAAAGAAAAAACTATGGAAGAGGCCCAGAACGGGCTATTGCAGTCATCTGAGGAGTAAATCTCTCTTCCTCTTTCTCCTTCCCTCCTTCTGTTTCTCTCCCTCTCATCTTTTCTCTCTGCCTTTCAAATAAATACGTATTTTTTAAAAAGACCTATGAAACAGCGGTCATGTTTCACTAACCATCTTCCAGAAAACTATACATATGATGTTCTGCTAAATAGTATACTCCACTAGGAGGAACCAGGCTGACAAAATCAGTTTAAGTAGAGGAAACAGAAAAGCTGATTTAGAAGTTATTTTTCCCTGTGTACTTCTTTTATCTGACATTCCCCCTGTACATCATTCAATGCACTGAGAAGAAGGTGATGAAAGGGGAAAATGCTGAGTCATCGGTAACTTTGGAAAGTATCTTTCTCGATGGGTACCACCACAACACAAACAATGGTGCACCTCCACAACAAGCAGTTTCTGAGATTCTGAAGGTCTCTACTTGTCCATTCACTGTACAGAAATTCATAATCAAGAGGACAAAGAAGGCAATGGCTCCAGTTTTGTTTGTTTCATTTTTTAAACTTGAGTAGTTCTGCTTTTCTGTCTTTTGGTTCTTTTGGAGAGGAAAGCACTGTGATCTACTGGCTCCAGTGTCCTGGGATGGACTTAGGAAGCCAGGACCACCAAAATTACTCCCTAGTCATGGTGAGGAATCTCACAGGTTGTTAACATTTAATATGACCAGCAGACAAGTTTTAGATAAAATGTGACAAAAAATTGTATACATTTTACATTATAGTGATTCACTTTAAAGTATATATACACACTTCAAAAAACTGTGGAAAACAGAATTAAAAGATAAGTTCATTTTGGGGCCAAAAAATGAAATCTAAGCATAAAAGAGGTCGTGAAAAAGTTTGTGGAAAATGCATATTATAATAAAACTATGCATGAATATCTTATATTCCATTTTCACAAACTTTTTAAAGTTCCTGTTAGTTTTCAGATAGATATGTTGGCAAACAGTTGGGATTGTCAAGAGCATGCATCCATCCACAGGCGCCTATGTAAAACATGGTGACAGTCTGTTGTTTCACAAACAGTGGGCAAAGTGGTAGGCAGGAAATTTTCAAAGTCTCTCTTAGACTTCTTACTTTTATCAATAAAAAAATCAGGCAGAGTATTTTATATCAGACCAACATTCTTGCTCAAAGCTATTATAAACACTGGACAAAACATTAAAGGCACTAGAAACTAACCAAAAGCAGGCAGAATTGGAAGGGATATTAAGCATCGACAAAAGGGAAGGAAACTACAGGAAACCCACATTTACCCTGCATTCTCCTGAAGGTACTCGCTGTCCAGGCAGCGTAAGAGCAATGGAGTGGGAGCAGAAAATAGAAGCTGTACTGGGCTGAGGAGCCAAAAGAGCTGCCAAAGCAGCTGGACCTGATGGAGCAGAAATCCTGAAAAACAGGGGATGGTCTCAAAGCATGCATTCCATTCTGCTCAAATCCTTATGTGATTCCTGACTGCACAAAGAAGAGGAGATTCAGGAACCCAGGAGAAGGGAAGAAGAGGAGGAAGGCTGCAAAGACTGAGCAGAATGCTCCTAATGCTAGGAGACTTAGAATTTAAGTCCTGCCAAATTAGAAGGGTTTGCTAAACTACCCAGAGTGTAATAAATTCTCTATACCCTCCACTAAACTCCGTGAAGCAGCACACCTTGGGAATAAAGTCCATATCCCAGGACTAGGATATATTTGTATCACTGCACTAAGGGCAAAACAGAAGCAGACTGACCTTAACTAAGCCTAAAATCAAGCCTCTACACATGATCAAGGTGGTCCGCCAGGAAGCTAACCTGCTAATCCTACCAGGATAGCACTCAACCTGCTTTAATGGAAGATAAGCTTTAAAATGCATCACCCACAATATCCAATAAGTAATTAAAAACTACTGTTCATGTGCTATAAACGGAAACTCTACTCATGGTTAGAGAAAGACCAGCTGACAGAAACATGACCACAGACAACATAAATGATATGAAGTGGCAGATTAAAACTTTAAATAACCATGACACATATATTCCTAAAATGTACATCTTGTAGAGAATACAGATCAAAACCTCTCCTACCCCAGCATCTCAGTGACTTGAGCTGGCCATGATTTTGAATCAAACTGGGATTTGCAATGGTCTATATTTGAAAACATGGAGCAAACAACTTCAAAGTGATTTATGACATCCAAGCTTAATTATATATTTACACCTCACACTAGGACAAGGGAGAGACTAAAATGTCTTCTCCCTGTAGTAAAAGAGCTTTATTAAGATCTGACAGCAACTATATAGCAGCAATAATTGAGTTTTACACAAGATTACACAGGTTCTCCTCATCTGGCATCAAAATCTAATCAGACCAATAGGGTACTTAAGCGCCTAAGAGTGAGAAAAAAAAAAAGTTGAGCTGTGTACAAGACTAATCTTTGAAAGTACTTATCCTCATCTGTCAATGTGATCTTATCAGAGTTTTCTATAAACAATCATTATATTTTAGCTGAATCAGTAGCATTACACTCCTTGAAACAGTCAGACACCTTCTCCTCTAAAACATTTTCCACCAATTCCCACCCACCATGAAAGGAATTTGGCTTCTACTTTCTTTGCTTAATCCACCAGACAATCTCCCGAATAAAAAGTTAAGCACATGCGCTATACGCCTGATATGATTTTTATATACCTTCTAAGTGTTTCAATGCTTATTTACTATTTTGTGAAAATATTTACTGAACAAGCAAAATTGCCTTCTTTCCCTAGGGATAAAAGCAAAGTTGGTGAAGACATACTGAGAGGCCTGCTAAATAAATGTTATTTTTGCTTAGAATTTTGCTCCAAACCTCTGTGGACTCTGGCACAGCACACAGGAATGACTGACTTGGCCTCTCTGGTACTGTTTTTTGCCCATTTACGTTCACTCTGCCACTCCTAAAGATGCTAATATTACTTCTGCTGAGGTAAGGAAACACTTTCTTTTTACAATTTCTGTGTTTTTTGTTTGTTTGTTTGTTTTTGACAGGCAGAGTGGACAGTGAGAGGGAGAGACAGAGAGAAAGGTCTTCCTTTGCCAAAAACCAACGGCAAAGTTGGTTCACCCTCCAGTGGCTGCCGCGGATGGTGCGCTGCGGCCGGCGCACCACGCTCATCCGATGGCAGGAGCCAGGTGCTAGGTGCTTTTTCCTGGTCTCCCATGGGGTGCAGGGCCCAAGCACTTGGGCCATCCTCCACTGCACTCCTGGGCCACAGCAGAGGGCTGGCCTGGAAGAGGGGCAACCCCAGGACAGAATCCGGCGCCCCGACCGGGACTAGAACCCGGTGTGCCGGCGCCGCAAGGCGGAGGATTAGCCTGTTGAGCCACGGCGCCAGCCAATTTCTGTGTTTCATGCTGGTCTCCCAAAAGGGCACCTCATCAGTCTTTTTCTAACCCTCCTTTTCTCAAAGAAACATGGTTGGAAGGCATCCTGGGGACCTCCTCTCCCTGCCCCAAGAACTACATCCATAAGCATTCCATCCTATCAACAACTAGCATCCAGTGACAGAAAGTAGGCAACAGCTCCACCTTCATTAACCACAAAGTGATTTCTCTGTCCTTAAGCAGTGTTTCTTCTAGAAACTGAGGATGACCTCATCTGCCCAATCTAAGCAAGAGTTTGAGAACAGAACACACAAATGTGCTTCCTTCTAAAAGTTACACTCAGGGTCATCTCCTGGCAAGTGCTCAGAGACAGGGCACCTCTCTCAGCATGTCAAACCACATATACAAGCTGAATTATCTTTGGAGAGACCCAATTTGCCTCTCTGTAGGGTACTACACTATGCTGGGTGCTATATGACACAAAATTCTCCAAGAAGTAATTAACAGGGAGGAAGCAGTTCTAATGTTTATAGTACAGTTGGGTAACTATAGTCTACAACAATTATTATTATACATTTCAAAATAACTACAGGAGGTTATTTTGAAGGTTCCCAATACAAAGAAATGATAATATTTCAGGAGCTAGAAATACTAATTTGATCATTACACATTGTATACATGTATTGAATTACAATACTATATCCCATAAATTAGAACAAATATATCAACTTAATTTTTTTAAATTCTCAAAGGATAGCCAGTTTATTATTTAAGATAAACAGACGAGACATGCAAATTATGGTATTTATTATCTTTAAGTTTAAGAAACATTGTTTACAGCTACTATACTAAACTATATATCAGCTACTGTACTAGGTATTAGCTACACAAAAATGCATTAAGATCAGGATCTCAAAAGACTAGTGGGAGAAACAAACACATCAACAAGTGATCATAATGTAAGGGGTTAACCACCACAGGAGAGCTGAACAATAGAATAAAGAAAGTACCAGATGCCACAAAAAGACTAAACAAGATTGCACTGGCCAATTTCTCAGGTATTAAATTTTCCCCCTTATTATCTCCAATTAAATTTCCACTCTTAGAGGAAAATGTGCATTTTTTTCCAGCTGGGAAAACTAAGTGGGCAGCCCATAATCAGTTACATAAAATCTTTCATTTCCAATGTTATCTTTATTCCAATCCAAACAGCCTTTTGTTAAGCTTGACTGTCATCATAGCTTAAAATATTTTCACTTTGGTGAAGAAAATTGTTTCCGACTTGGAAAAAATGTTGCTTATGACCTTAGAGAACTTACATTCTGGTGTCAAAATGGACTTGATTGGAAAAAAAAATGTTAAATGTATGGTGTTCAATCAAACATCCAGAGGAGAAACAAATATTGGACAAATTCACATAAAATGCTATTCAAGTACTTCCAGCAAAGCAAAGATAAAACTATACCCCATAAAAACAAAGAAAAGGAAGATAAATAAAACAGTAACATAAATAAAAAAACAGTACCAGAGAGGCCAAATCTTCTTTTCCCATTTTTCATGAAATAAATACCATAGATAAATGTTATTACCAAAACTTTTCAATTGAGGTAGAAGAAAGAAACCTGGAGAGGCTATGCATAAAATTATCTTACAGCCTCCCCAAATAAACAAAAATTCTCACTCATCTAGATGACTGGAAAGAAAGAACCTCCTGGACCATGAACTAACCTGTGTTTCTCAGTCTCCGTCTCTCATTCTTATTCTTTTAACCCAACATAGCAATGTGCACTCACAGCCCCACTTCCTACCTCACCCTACACTTGTGTTTACATCTTCCTCTCTCATAACTTCAGAATTGGATTTTTTACACTAGGGAAAGAAGTTTCAAAAAATATCCACTAATACTGGGCAAAATTAAATTTAATACCTATTCGGTTTAACTTAAAAACAAGATCACAGCTCACATGTTGAGGGGAAGATTCTAAGGGTATGCCTTAAAAATCGAAAAACGGAACAAATGTAGTCAATATATACCAAATGCCACTCACTATAAAGTGTTTTCTCTAATAAAAAGGTAACAGTAAGATAGCAAAAAGTTCTTGTTAACAACTTATCTGACATCCATATCCTTCCATGCCTTCATATATATAGACTCATACAAAAACTGCATCAGAAGAGTTTGAGATCCAGTGACATTTCACAGAAGTACTAAAAGTAGAGAAATAGGGGGGCCAGCACCATGGCGTAGTAGGTTAATCCTCCGCCTGTAGAGCCCGCACCCACTATAGGTGCCAGTTCTAGTCCCACCCAGCTGCTCCTCTTCCGATCCGGCTCTCTGCTATGGCCTGAGAAAGCAGCAGAAGATGGCCTAAGGACTCGGGGCCCTGCACTCTCATGGAAGACCCAGAAAAAGCCCTTGGTTCCTGGCTTCAGATCAGCCCAGCTCTGGATGTTGCAGTCATTTGGGGAGTGAACCAGCGGATGGAAGACTTTTCTCTCTCTCTCTCTCTCTCTTACTGTCTGTATCTCTACCTCTCAAATAAATAAATAAAACCTTTAAAAAAAAAAAAAAAGCAGAGGAGTAGAACCAAACCTTGTCCAGTGTCCCACTATGAAAAAAGAAAATACATGAACAGAAAAACTTACCTGCAGTATCCTGTGCCATTGTGGTATGTAACACAAATTCCTTCATTCACACAGGGCTCATAGCCATCCCGACACTGCAATGCTAAAGATAAAAACATGCACATTAGTGACAAGTCACTAACTGTAACCCTCAGTCACCACAGAAGAGTGATCCATCCCAAGTCAACATATACTCTCACATCCAACCTGACCAGGCTTCCCTTTAAATGGTTTTTCATCTTTTGGCTTTTAGCACCAGAGAGCACAGAAGATATTCCCAAAAGCCTCTTCCCATAACAACTATTTTTGTGGTCTTGTATGATGCTCTTAGTTTCCTGTGCTTCAATATCTCCAGCTATTATATCTCTATTTTCCACTGATAGTAAGAAAACTAAAGCTGTAACATCCATAGCAAGCCATGACCTTTTGGGATCTGGAGGTTTCAGAAGAGTAATAAAAGGATTCATCGATAAATGTTTAAAAACATCTGGGTAGACACTATGTCTTCATGATAGAAATAAATTATTTATAACTGCAGATGAAGTTTAAATCAGGTCACTTCAAGAAGTAAGCAGAAACGTCAACAATGTTCATTCAACTAACATTGAGAGGCTAGTAGGCACTGTTATCAGAATCCAGAAAAAAAGGGAGACTCTATTAGGATACAGGCACTACATTATATTAGAACCCAGGGAGTAAAAAGGAGAAATTAATACATATAAGTAGGTAAGTGAATAAAACATAATCTCCCAGGGTCTTACATAAAGATGGACAGTAAATCATGAAAAGAAAACAGAGGAGGCAAGACCAAAGTAAAGAAAGTGAGAATTTAGCTTTCTACACTAATAAAAAATAAAAACTCTCAAATTCTGGATTCCCCCAGTCCCTTTGAGAGACAGAGAGAAAGAGCACTTTCTACCTGAGCCTCTTCCAAACACACACTGCTCAGAAGCAAAACTGTAGTAGAAGGCAGCGCCACTGACTTCAGCCAGGAGAGGAGGAGTTACCCACATGTTCCACTCACTCGCTGGATAACTACAGCATCTCAATTATTTGGCTTTTACAGTTGGAATCTCCAACACCAAAATGCATATCAGGAGTCCTAATAAGAGAAAGACTAATCGCAAAGAAATCTACTCAAACAACAAAAATCAAAATTGAAATCCATGAACTCTTTCTTGCAGGCTATTAATATGTCTACTTCTGATGACAGTTCATCCACAAATTTCTTATAGCCACACCATGATAAACAGAAACTGTGCAAATCAGAGGCTCTGGGCCTGCTCACCCTGGGCATCAAAATCAGCAAGGCCCAGGTACAAGCTGGATATCAGAATAATTTGGTTTACAATCGTCTCATAAGAGCCCTTTATTTGCACAGTACTATATTAAGTGGTAGAATAATACAAGAATATGTTTAAAGAAATCTCATCTCACCCTTTAAATATTATTCTAAAGAATAGTAGTAACAATAGAAGCTGACATGTAGCACTGACTAAATATCAGGTACTGTCCTAAGCACTTTACACAGATCAACTAATTCAATCTCCACAATTCCTCTAGCAGTTAATTTTCTTGTACCCATTCTACAGATCAGAAGACGAACAATAAATGACCTGTCAACTGTATGGAGTCTGGATTCAGTACATTGCTTCCAACCACCAGACACTTTTCTTCTCAGAATGGGCAGAGGAGAGGTTGTTTTATCCACTCATCAGGAGGGAAGGCAAGGGGGGTTAAGTGGCCTCCTAGTGGACATCTCTCCACTAACTGGTGGCAAGGCAGGTTCTAGAACAGGTCTCTTACCAAGTCCAAACCATCTAGTGACAGCTGTTGGGATCACACAAGCAGTCACTAGGCTGCAGGCCGGAACAGGAGACTCAGGAAGAGGGTCATCTTGTCCACATCCCACTTCCCTGTAAGGCTCAAATGCTCCCTCTTCCCACACTGATAAGCCCAATGCAACAACTATAATTAAAACAGTTAATGTCAGGTTATTTCCTCTATACCAAAGTTCTCAAACTGATTTTTTCATCCTCTTTAGACATTTTTATTAGTTTCAATGATAACTTCCTGGTTTTTTACTATTTGCTTTTTTTTTCTTAAAAAAAAAAATTAGGGAAGGAATGCCCTACAGACAGGGAGCAAGCTGCAGTTTTATGCTCCTACAGGAGACCTGCAATCCTGCTCTACCCTTAACTAGCTCTGTAGCTGCAAACAGCTGCTCAACCTCATGGGGGTTAATTTCCCTACCTGTCAATCAAGCTAAGGGTAACTAAATGTTCCTGAACGTCCCTTGGGATTCAACTGTGACACCTCCCTCATTGAAAGTAAATGAATGGCATGGCTGGACCTGGAGAAACCTTCCAGGAGGGCAGGAGGACCCAGCCACCCATGACTCAGAAAGCTATGGGTGCAAAAAAAAAAAAAAAATCACAGCCTGTTCCTATTAAGTGTCCTGGCAAATCATTACAGTGACAGGTTCAGAGAAATACAAACAACCCAAAGTCAATATGTGGCAATCAACCTAGCAAATAACTTTACAGCCTAGCCTTAGTGAGCCAATCCAATTCAGTGACTGAAGAGGAGGTGGGGTTACCAGGCTAATAATTAATGCTATTTGGCTGATTTGTGAGATCATGCTACCTTGAACCTTTAACATTTACTAAGCCATAGTTCTTAAACCTTTAGTATGTAGCAGAATCACCCAGCGGGCTGATTAAAACACAGGGTAAGACTACACACACACACACACACACACACACACACAAACACACAGTTTCTTAGTGAAGGGGACTTAGAATTTGCATTCCTAAGTAGCTCCCAGGTGATGCTGATGGTACAGGTCCAAGGAATCACTTTGAGAAGAACAGTACTAAAGCATGAGTGTCCATTTTAAGGAATGCGCTAAAACCATACAATACATTAGAGATCTTGGATAATCCAAATGATAATACTTGCATCTTGACTAAATTTAAAAAGAAAAAGCAAAATTTCAAACTTATGACTTTATTCTGGGATTATGTCTAAACAAACATTGCAATTATTTGCTCCACAGAGAGAATCTAAAACTGATTACTAAAGGTAAGACTGGGGAAAAAAAATCATCTCAAAATTCAACTTTTTCTCCCAATAAAAAGCATTTAAATTTAACAATGAAATCGAAAGCAAATTCATATTTGTAGAAAATAAAACAAAATGCTAAATCATACAGAGAACTGATGCTTAAATGATGCTCCAAAAAAAAGGTGTTTTTTTTTTTTTTCACTTATTTGAAAGACTGAGATACAGAGAGAGAGAGATGGAAAGATACTCTCCAAATGACCACAACCACTGCAACTAGGCCAGGCTGAAGCCAGGAGCCCAGAACTCCATCTGAGTCTCCTATGTGGATTCAGAGGCCCAAGCACATAGGCCACATTTGGCTGCTTTCCCAGGCCCATTAGCTGAGAGCTGGATGGGAAGTGGAGCAGCTGGGACTCAAACCTGTGCTCATACAGGATGCCAGAGTCATAAGCAGTGGCTTAACCTGCTATGCCACGACACTGGTCCCTTAAATTTTGGTGCTTTAAAGGACTCATAAACTAGTCACTCAGAGTGACTTTTCTCCCAAATTTTCATCTTTAACTACAAACAGAGCATAGTCAGTAAGTACTGGCTGACAGATCAGTCATATATACTGTGTGTCTATTTGTTTTTGTATGCCCTCTCCCACCATCCAAAAGAGCAAAAACAAAAAAAGAGAAATAATGGAATGCAATCTCATCACTCTATCACTTGGCAAAGTGACATAAAATCTGGAAGCCAATTTCTCTACATTTTCATTGCAGTGTTTGAAGACTAGCTGTCTATTATTTGGAGCATACTTACAAAGCACCTACTATGAGCAGGTGCAGGCTCTGATGTTAGAGATACCACAGTCAACAGAATAAAGTCCAAGCCCTCATGAACCTTATTCCTATCAGTGAAAATGTACAACAAATGAATAAATAAAATCATTAAAATGATGGTGATAAAACCCAGCAGTGAGATACAAAGTAATTATGTAGTCTGAAAGAGGTATCCTTAGAGCTAAGAATGAAATGAACAAGAGTCTTTAAAAAAAAAAAAAAAAGATTTATTTATTTACTTGAAAGCCAGAATTACACAGAGAGAGAGAAGGAGAGGCAAAGAGAGAGAGAGAGGTTTTCCATCTGATGGTTCACTCCCCATTTGGCTGCAACGGCCAGAACTGCACCAATCCGAAGTCAGGAGCCAGGAGCTTCCTCTGGGCTGCCCATGCGGGTACAGGGACCCAAGCACTTGGGTCATCTTCTTCTGCTTTCCCAGGCCACAGCAGAGAGCTGGATCGGAAGTGGAGCAGCCAGGATTAGAACTGGCGCCCATATGGGATGCTGGCGCTTCAGGCCAGGGTATTAACCCACTGCGCCACAACGTCGGCCCCAAGAGTCTTAAAGATACTACAGAAAAGCACCTTGAAGTAGAAGTGAGAATGGTAGCTCAGCTTCATATGGCCAGAGATTCTTAAGCAAAGGGAAGGATAATGGGCCAGGTTAATTACAGAAGGTCATGAAATATTAAATGTTCATCAAAAATTTTAAACAACAGGACAGAAGTTGTGGCATAGCAAGTTAACCTACTGCTTGGAACACTTGTATATCGCATCAGAGTGCCTAGGATTGAGTCCTTCCTGCACTTCTGATCTGGCTTCAGACTAATATGCACCCTGGGAGGCAGCAAACAATGGTTTAATGCATGGGTCCCTGCCATGGAGACCCAGAGAGTTCTTGACAGTCTGGCCCGGCCCCAGCTGCTGTGGGCATTTGAGAAGTTAACCAGTGAATCGAATAATGTCTTATTAATGACATAATGTCTCTAATAAGACATCTTAAACTAGTACAAAACCAACAAACAAATCAAAGCTCACTGCTCTTCTTTCAAAAAGCTATATACCTGCAGGCATAAGGAGAATTAGTCACCTAAAGTAAAAACTTTCTGAGCAAAAATGTCAATCTTAATATAGTTACAGTATTTGCTGAACAACTACCCTGTGCAGTGTCTAGTAAAGGAACATACTTAAGGTAGTATGTTCCTTTACTAGACACTGCACAGAAATCAAACACAAATAAACTGTCCTTGTGGTCCTTATAATCTAATGAAGGGAAGACTTAGAGTAGGGACAAAGAGGATGTGATCTACCCAAGTGACTCTAAGAAAAATACAAACAAAAATTAAAACTGCTTAGTATAATCTTAGCATACTCTCTTTAATACCAATCTCAGAACCACTACTTGAAGAATCTTTAAGAACTAAAACACAATTTCTTATTTAGCACTAACTACAACTCAGTCCAGACAAGGCTCTAGTATTTATGCAAGTTTATCAGCATCAGTTGTATATAAACACTGCAAACAACAGTATAAGCTGTCATTGATTTTAACCAGTCCCAATGCCTCAGGAATTTATCTATTTAGGGATAGGCTGAAGGTATCCAGATGGGATAGTATCCTCCTTAAAAACTCTTCTAGGCATTTACCTAGGTTTTCCAAGGCTTTTCAATATCATGCCAGTTCCCTAATACTGGCTTTTAAAAGCCTCCCTTTGTTTCAAGAATCTCTAACATGAGTAATTAAGTCTGTACCCAGCCAGTGTAATCTGAGCAGTCTTCAATGTGTTTCACTTGCTGTATTAACATGTAATCATTTTAAATTGGCATTACTTGTTGCTTTGTAGCTTCTTCAGATACGTGTTGTCTATCTCACATTATTTTTTTTTTTCAGATTCTACTCCCTCTGACTATACTATGGTATCTCTTTGTGCTTATGTCCACTGCTCACTAAGAAGCCATTTTATGCTCAAGATCACCAGCCATCAGGGAAATGCAAATAAAACCTCAGTGAGGTTTCATCTCACTCCAGTCAAATGGCTATCATCCAAAAATCAAAAAATAGCAAATGCTGGCAAGGATATGGAGAAAAAGGTACCCTAATATACTGTTGGTGGGAATCTAAACTAGTACAACCATTATGGAAGACAGTATGGAGATTCCTCAAAAATCTGAAAATTGATCTATCGTATGAGCCAGCTATCCCACTCCTGGGAATTTACCCAATGGTAATCAAATCAGCATATGAAACAGTCATCTGAACTCCAATGTTCATAACAGCTCAATTCATAATAGCTAATGAATAGAATCAACTCATATGTCCATCCACGGATGACCAGGTAAAGTGGTATATTTACATGATGGAAAGCTACTCAGCCATAAAAAAAGAGGGAAATTCTGCCTTTTGCCAACAAAATTGATGCAACCAGAGACTATTATGCTCAGTGAAATAAGCCAGACCTAAAAAGGCAAATATCATGTTTGATTTATAGCTAATATATAGAACACACAAAAAAGTAACATATATGGGAGCTAATTATCATTTATAGCCATATTCTATACTTTGTCTACTTGTTGAATTCGATATTTAGTTGGAATCTTAAGCCTGTGACTATAAAGTAAACTGAAATTATGTTATTGTAAAAATTAAAAGAAAAAAATAAGGAAGAAAGGAAAGGGGGAGTGAGGGAACTATCAGTATGGGCTTTCAATTGTATATATGAAATATTTTCTCTTTATATAACTTTTTCAAAAAATTTAAAGATATTGGGGCCAGCGCTGTGGCACAGCGGGTTAAAGCCCTGGCATGAAGCGCCAGCATCCCATATGGGCGCTGGTTCTAATCCCAATTGCTCCTCTTCCAATCCTGCTCTCTGCTACAGCCTGGGAAAGCAGCAGAAGATGGTCCAAGTCCTTGGGCCCATGCACTTGCGTGGGAGACCCAGAAGAAGCTCCTGGCTCCTGCCTTTGGATCAGCACAGCTCCAGCCGTTGCAGCCATTTGAGGAGAGAACCAGTGGATGGAAAACCTCTCTCTGTCTCTACCTCTCTCTCTAACTCTGTCTTTCAAATAAATAAAGTAAATCTTTAAAAAAATTTAAAGATATTTTAATGACTTGAATGGCTGTGGTTCCTCAAATATGCAAGCAGCAGTTATAATGGACTCTTTTTTTGTTTCATCGTTTATGCAAATTTCAAGTAGCAACATTTGAGAGAGATGAAGTCTTGAGTTTACGCCCCAGGATCTTGGCTGTGGTTGGCTGCTGTTGCTTCTGGCACAAAGCCCTGGAAAAGGCTCAATAAAATTAAGAAAGCTAACTTTTCAAAAATGACTACTTACGTTATTACCAAAAATAGGAGAACTGAGGACAGACAGGGAGACATCAGGGATTTGCAATAATTCTCATAGCACCCACCAATTTCAAACAACAAAGCTTTCGCTAAACTTTTTATTCCACTTTTTGGGTTTGAGCCATGAAAAAAAAATACAAACAAACAGAAGAAGTGCGGAAGCCTCAAATCCCAAGTGGTACATTTAAATAAGAACGAAGTGGAGAAACATCTGTTTTCCTCCTTGAAATTAGTCTTGATTAAAAGGCAAGAACATGCAATAAGGAAGATACCAATTTTATTTTTCTGATGGTATTCCAAAGATTTCTATATACTTAACAGACAGAACAGAAAATGAGCTTCCTACCTGAGAGATGCTGACACCAGAGTCAGAATTAAAGCTTAGTCTACACAGATATCATAGCAAAATTGTACTGCTTTTCAAAAGCAAGGTCATGATTGAAGAAAATATACTCAACAAAAGCTGAACTTATAAACAAGTATTTTTAAAAGCTGCTATAATCCAAAAATTGTACTTTCAAAATTTATATTAAATAAGTTTAAAAAATATTTTTGACAATACTAATAGAATTCTCATTTGATAAAGAAATTCATTCTAATGAGTTGATCAACCTCGAATAATCTGATTTTTTTTTAAATTCCAATTCTGTCCTATTTTATTATATTGGATTTACAGCAAAAAAAATCATTATTTGCTATGTTGTATTGAAATCTAGCACTGTGTATTTTCCCTTTTTCTTTTACTTTTCTTTTTAATGGCTGCATAAGATTTTTAATTTGCTCAAAAGTTAAAGTTCAATTCCTGAGGTTTGGGGATTAAATTAATGCATTTGGCTCTTCCATACAAAAAAAAACAAGGTTTAAAACATCCCCATACATTTATAAATCAGAATGTGGCCAACTTGTTACTGATCACCTCTATATAAAAATACATCCTTCCACCTGGAAAACATGCCCCCCTTCTTCCTTTTCCATTTTGCTAAATTCCTACTTACATTTCAATTCACTTCCTTCCTTAAGCATCCCTCAGAAAACCTCCAATTCCATGTAGATGATCCTCCTCTGTGCTTCCACTACACCCTAGGTAGATGTGTTACTTAAGTACTCACTCACCCATCTTTGCCCCCAATTCTATGCAAATTCTCTAAAGGCAGTGACCATGACTGGCTCATGTCTGTATACACAGTATCTAACATAGTGCCTGGACCCAGCAGGTACTCAATAAGATATTCAGTGAGAGGTGGGCATTCATCTTAGGAGTTAAGATGTTCACATTCCATACAGTACCCAAGTTTGATACTCACCAAAAGTTTCTTGCTAATGCTGAACGCTGACAGACAGCAGTATTGGCCCAAGTAACTGGGTTCCAGCCAACCACATTGAGAGACTTGGACTGAATTCCAGGTTCCCAGTTTCAGCCCAATCCAATCCTAGCTATTGTGTGCATTTTGGTGGTGAATCACATAAGAACTCCCTCTTCTCTTTCTCTCAAATAAATATTTTAATATACATATATATTCAAATGAACTGTATATCCATAACTAAGATGAAAGCTATTGACAAATCCAACATCAATGCATGTGTTTAAAATATACTCAGCTTCCAATTTTAATAAGCATAGGAATATCCAAATGTGATACTGACTAAAATTTCTGATTTCATTTTGTATGCAGAGTAAAAAAATAGAGGAGGAAAACATGGTGCAAATTTCTTAGACTTTAACAAGGATTAAAAAAGAACTGTATTTTTCTAACCTTCACAAAACTAAAATACTTTTCCAATTTTCTGCCTTAAAATTTGCATGAAGGAATATATACTCTCCACCTCTGCCCCCTGTGACTCATCAGCCGTGTGTATTATGGTAAAAAACTGAAATAGGTTCAACAGAAGTCAAAATAATTTACATTGAAATGGAAAATGAAGAAAACACACTAACATAAAATTTAAGTGAATGGCAAGCTAAGACAGTTTGCTGCCATTGTACAGTATCAATTTCCCTGGGAGTAGATTCACTGATAGACATCCACACAGCAGTACACACCAATGGGATCCAAAGAAGCCCTCAGGTATTCTTCGTACAAGTATCCGACACAGAGTAAATCACATAGTACACACATATAAAGGGTCTGGACCTTGCCATAATGAAATGTAATACAGACGAAGAAGCTGCAACATATCTAGAAATTAAGCTATTCTCTACACACAGGGTTATACACCCACGTGCTGGTTAGTACTCAAAAAATGTTAATCTGAGGCATTATTCCATTGTTATCTTGTATCTTCTATGTGTTCTATTACCTATAGCTGTTCTGTTACCAAGACAAACTTTGCCTTTTACCAATGCCTTGTACTTTCAGTAAGCGCTCCTCCTTTTAAAGCTTTCCAAAGACTAGTTTGTTAAGTACAACTTAATCTTTTAAAAAGCCCTTAAGTTTAAATATATGTTTTTAAGTACAAATTCTGGAAAAATTTTTTATAAATATATATAATCTTGCTACCCGACCAAAAGAAATGAAGTGTTCCTTTACCTCAAATTGTTCAGAACACTTTCTAAATAAACAACTGTTTGATAATTTAGAGGCAGGCCACAAAAAAATAAAAAAAATAAGGGACAAAACTATGTTAAAAATGAAAATAGAGAAACCTAAGATTGACTTTTTTCTTAAAATTTATTTTATTTCTTTTTTTTTTTTTTTTTTGACAGGCAGAGTGGACAGTGAGAGAGAGAGACAGAGAGAAAGGTCTTCCTTTTGCCGTTGGTTCACCCTCCAATGGCCGCCGCGGATGGCGCACCGCGCTCATCCGATGGCAGGATGCCTGGTGCCAGGTGCTTTTCCTGGTCTCCCATGGGGTGCAGGGCCCAAGCACTTGGGCCATCCTCCACTGCACTCCAGGGCCACAGCAAAGAGCTGGCCTGGAAGAGGGGCAACCAGGACAGAATCCAGCGCCCCGACCGGGACTAGAACCCGGTGTGCCGGAGCCGCAAGGCGGAGGATTAGCCTGTTGAGCCACGGCGCTGGCCGATTTATTTTATTTCTTGAAAGGCAGAGTGACAAAGAGATGGAGAGACAAAGAAGCTGTCTGCCTGCTGGTTCTCTCCCCAGGGCTGGGCCAGGCAGAAGCCAGAGCCTGCAACTCTAGCCAGATCTCCAACACAAGTGGTAGGAGCCCAAGCATTTGGGTCATCTGCTGCTGCCTTCCCGGATGAAGCTCCTGGCCTCGGCCCGGTCCAACCCCAGCTATTGGGGTTATTTGAGGAGCCAACCAGCCTAAAGGAGATTCATATTCATTCATTCATTCATTCTCTCTCTCTCTCTCTCTCTCTCCCCTTATCTCTCTGTAACTCAAATAAACAAATATTTTTTAAAAATGTAGTATACATACACAATAGACTACTACTCAGCCACAAAACAGAATGAAAGCCTGACTTTTGCAACAAAATGGATGCAACTGGAGATAATATTTAGTGAAATAAGCCAGACCCAAAAAGACAAAATATCATATTTTTCTCTGATTTTTGGTAGCTAATAAGTATAATATTAAAAAAAAATTTAGTGTATGAGTGAAATTCACATTTTGGGATTAATTGTTTACAGCCCTTGTCTATATTCCTGCTGAACAGTGGTCATTCTTTTCACTTGAACTCTTAATGAACATTAAGCCTTTGAATATAAAGTAAATTAAAAATGCTATCACAAAAAATTAAAGAAGCAAGGAAGAAAAGGGGAAGGGAGGGAGGGAGGGAAATATCATTATATTCTTAGAACTGTTTCTATAAACTGTAAGAAATCTGTTCTCTTTATATTGATTTTAAAAAGTAAACAAATTTTAAAAAAAGAAAAACCTAAGACTGATAAATGTTATTTTATTAAATGACAGAGACTTGCCAAAACCAACCAGGGAAAATCCAGAGAACACTCTCAGATCTCCCCATGAGCATGCTTCCCCGCAGCCTTTTTACAAGCCCTCGGGTGGCAGCAATGAAGGCTCCTCACAGGAACTGAGGCTGAGTAATACTAGAAGGTTCTGAGCAAATGGTGGCCAGGAGGAACTGCATGCCTACTACATGCTCCACATACAGCTCACTGTCCTGAGGTGAGGTCTGCAGAAGTGAAGGCCCTAAGACTCGGGCTTCTCTACATTACCATCTGGGCACACACACTATGCCCTCAGCCAAAACCAAACCTGTTCACCTGCGCACAGCATTCAACCCCAAACTCCCGCACACATCACTGGGAATCATCAGAAGCCCAGAGTCTCAAAATATCCTAAACCCTTGGCTCCCACCCAGGATATTTCAAACCAACACAGACACTAGTACTGTGAGGAAAATATCTAAATCTGGAAATGGTCAATGCATATCATTCTCATTCCCAGAGAACATGCCTCAGGCCAAAAGCCTCAGAACAGAGAAAGGCAGCATGAAAACACTCGACCTTTATTAGACAACAAGGGAGAATGAAACATGAAATACAGCCCCAAACATCGATCACTTCGTTTTGTTTTCAATTTCTTTGTCTCTTCAAACGTTAATCTATGTCAACCCATATCAACATGAGGTAGGCCTCAGTCAATAACAAAAAAAGCACAGCACGCTTCAAGATGTTTGATAAAGAACTGGTAAGTTCCTTCAATTCCATAATCCTTTTGACTCTTCATATTCTTTCTATACTGTGAGGATAAGCAGGCATTTGTCTTAAAAGAGAACTCAGATTTCTGTGGAATGTTAACAGTCATATTTTTTAAAGATTTAATTATTTGAAAGAGTTACAGAGAGAGAGAGAAATGTCTTCCTTCTGCTGGTTCACTCTCCAAGCGGCTGTAACAGCCAGGGCTGAGCTAGGCCGAAGGACCCAGGAACTTCAACAGGTCTCCCACATGCCTGGCAGGGGCCCAAACACTTAGGCCATCTTCCATTACCTTTTCCAGGCCATTAGCAAGGAACTAGATTGGAAATGGGGCAGCTAGGACATGAGCCAGCACACACATGGAATGCCAGTGTCCCAGGCAGTGGCTTTACCTGCTACACCACAGCGCTGGCCCCAGTCGTGTCATTTTAACAACAGCCCAACACACAGTCACAGTCTGATTTGCAGTGCTCCGGTCCATTCTCCCACATGCACACACATGCACACAAACACAAATACAACTACATATTCACTTTGTCTGAAAGGCAGAGAGACAAAGAGTGAGTGAGATCTTCTTTTTTTTTTTCATTTATTTGAAAGGCAGAGTTTCAGAGAGGCAGAGACAGAGGGAGGGAGAGAGTGAGAGAGAGAGAGAGAGGGAGGGGGAGAGGGAGGGAGAGGGAGAGAGAGGGAGGGAGAGGGAGGGGGAGAGGGAGGGAGAGGGAGGGAGAGGGAGGGAGAGGGAGGGAGGGAGAGGGAGAGAGAGAGAGAGAGGGAGGGAGAGGGAGGGAGAGGGAAGGAGAGGGAGGGACAGGGAGGGAGAGGGAGGGAGAGGGAGGGAAGGAGAGGGAGGGAGAGGGAGGGAGAGAGGGAGAGAGAGAGAGGGAGGGGGAGAGGGAGGGAGAGAGGGAGAGAGAGAGAGGGAGAGAGAGAGGGAGAGAGGGGGGAGAGGGAGGGGGAGAGGGAGGGGGAGAGGGAGGGAGAGAGGGAGAGAGAGGGAGGGGGAGAGGGAGGGAGGGAGAGAGAGAGAGAGGGAGGGGGAGAGGGAGGGAGAGGGAGGGAGAGGGAGGGAGAGGGAGGGAGGGAGAGGGAGAGAGAGAGAGGGAGGGAGAGAGAGGGAGGGGGAGAGGGAGGGAGAGGGAGGGAGAGGGAGGGAGAGGGAGGGAGAGGGAGGGAGGGAGAGGGAGGGAGAGGGAGGGAGAGGGAGGGAGAGGGAGGGAGGGAGAGGGAGAGAGAGAGAGGGAGAGAGAGAGGGAGGGGGAGAGGGAGGGAGAGGGAGGGAGAGGGAGGGAGAGGGGGAGAGAGGAAGGGGGGAGGGGGAGGGAGGGGGGAGGGGGAGAGAGAGAGAGAGAGAGAGAGAGAGGGAGGGAGGGGGAGAGGGAGAGAGAGAGATCCTCCAACCACTGGTTCACTCTCCCAGAGCTGGGCCGCTCCAAAGCCAGGAGCTTCTGGGTCTCCCACTTAGGTGCAGATGCCAAAGCAATTGGGCCATCCTCTACTGCTTTCCCAGGCCATAGCAGAAAGCTGGATCGGAAGTGGAGCAGCCAGGACTCAACTGGCACCTATATGGGATGCCAAGATTGCAGGTAGTGGCTTTACAGCCACGATGTCATCGTTCCAGCCCCAGAGTGAGACTCTCCATCTGTTCCTTCACTCTCCAAATATCTGTAACAACCAAGCCTGAGCCAGGCTGAAGCCAAGAGCCTGAAATTCAATCCGAGTCTCCGTGCTAGGTGACAGGGACCCAAGTACTGAGTCCTCACATGCTGCCCTCCAAGATGCACATCAGCAGGAAGCTGGAAATGGAAGACGAGTCAGGACTCAAATCCAGGCACTCTGAAACGGGATGCGAGTGTCCCAAGTGTGTGTCATGTTACTGCTCCACCAACTGTCTGCCCCAGGTCCACTCTGTTTACTCATCCAAGAGTTGCTGGGTGAAGAAAGACAGCAAAAACAGGAAATTTTATAGACATGAATAAACATCCATATTGGAACTTGAGCTTTCCATGTTTGTGCCTTTAAACACAGGACAGAAACTCTAGGTTTTGCCATTTGCAGCAACACCTCATTTGGCAAACCTAAAAAATTATTATTGCTTTTGATGAAGGCTTTCTTAATTCTAGAGAGATCAAGAGACTTCTTTTGTTCCAGCTTCAGTCTGGAGTTCTCAGAGAGTCAGAAGAAAGAACACAACCTCCAATATATTTAACATTAAAATTGAGGAGCAGAGGAGATTGGTTCTGTAAGGGAAGTTGACTTTCTTGAGCCCAGTGCTTCCCTACTCTCTTATAAATGAGTTATAAATTTCTACAAGAAATATATAAATTTCTGTATGTGTCCTGGCCTACATCCTGCTTCAACTACTCTACTGCCAGTCCTCCTGCTGGAATCAGAGAGAGCTCTAGAAGACAGAATCTGGAGCTGGGCCACATCTAAGGTACACGTGCTCCACCTAGCTTCATCCCAGTTCTGAGGCCACATGTAAGTGCTTAGAATATGGTGGCCACGCTCAAGTGTTGAAAGAGCAGGGCAAAGGTTTTCTATCTCCCTCCAAGAGAATGATAAACATGTCCTTAATTTCCCATAAGACAAAAAGAAAATCTGCAAAATATAGTTTATTCTATCCTTGTAAGGTCATAATGACCTGGCAAAGAAGATATTTTAATCTCTTTATTTATCATTCTCAAAACACTCTCCTCAATAAAAATTAATTCTACTTTGGTGACATGGGAGTAACACTCATGTTGAACAAGAGGGATCGGCACAGGGAGTTTTACCAGTTACACCACTCCAGGCCCAGTGGGAATGTCCTTCCCAATATCACCTCATCACATTAACAGGATTAAGTCCTTTGGAAAACCAGTATGAAAGCAAGTAACCCTCAGTTCAAGCAAAGGGACAAAGGACTTAGTGAATGTGGTTATTAGTGTAGTGGTGGTGATTAAATAACATTTCTCCTCCTTCCCACATTACCTCACTGAAATTACTAAAACCAAGGCATTGTAATCATTTTGGCTGTGAGCATAGATATTGTTACCATGGAAACTCTCAAATACTCAAAGTTGTACATAAAAAAAAAAAAAAAGCAAGTCAATCAATGATCTCCCCACAGCATACCCATGAAACCTGGATTTTGAATTGGTAAATAGAGCAAGGTTATAAATTTGAGCATAATGAACTTCTATTTATACCCACCCACCTCCACAGAAAATAACCCCAACTCAGCAACCCTCAGCAGAGACAACACTTGCAAAGAATAACTAACGATGTGATTCTCAAAAATTAGCCAGCCCTATCCTAAGTCTGTAAATTGGTCAGAGTCCGTCTAGTAAAATGACAGAAGCCAAAACCTACTGTACCTAAACAGAGTTGATGTTCACTTAGCATCACGAACAGATGCAAGGCATCCACAGAATGTATTTAGGATTGACATCCCAGCTTCTAAAAGGCAGTGACTTTCAGCCAGTTTCCACCTATGTTCCAAGTCCGCAGGCATTCCATGGCCTATGTGAACACCATGACCAAACAAATCCTTAATTCAGCTCACAACCCTTGATTTCTAAGGGATGCCTTTAAAGAGCTGAACACACATAAATGAACCAGCCAAAGACATGGCCATAATAAAAGCACCTTAACAGTTTACTAAACATTTTCACATACATGATCTTTTGATCTCCACAACAACCCTATGAGGCATGCAAATGGGTGTTAGTAACATTCTACAGAAGAGGAAATTGCAAGTCAAGGAAATAAAGGATTTGCCCAGCATCATACAAAGTGTCTGAGACCGGACCAGAACACAAGTCTTCTACGCACTAGTCCAGCATTCTTTTCTGTCATTCTGTCTGCAAAGATGTAGTAAGAAAACCTGGATATCTACCATAACATGCACACTTCCATAACACATATTTGTTACTGTAACAGTCTCAGATAACTACCCACAAATTAGCTGTGCACATGAAAAACATGAATGCCAAAGACCAGCTAAGGACCACATGTTTGTTGAAAACAAAACCAAGTCTGAGGACAAAAAGGGCCACCAATGTTGCACTGTGGAACCACCCTTCACATACATGCCCTAATGACTGAGAGCCATTCATTAGTATCAGCCCTTCCTCCATAGCAAAAAAATTCCACTTCTGAAAACCTGCCAACCCTAGGATTCAATATAGTGCTATGTATTATTTCTCAGAAAAACAAAAACAAGCCACTCTATGAGCTAAAAGAATGGGTGAAATTGTAGAGTTCTTTTTTTGTAAAACTGTAACAAGTTACCATTTCTTCTCAAAGAGCAGCATCACAGAAACCAAAGGACATGATGGAATTACAAGTAGAATCAGATTGTAACAATGAGCCTACCTTAAGTCCTGACAAGCTTTTCACACTTAAAAAGGATGACCCTATTAAAGTAGGCAGCCCAGGGCCAGCATTGTGGTGAAATGGGTTAAGCCACCACATGCAACACCAGCATCCCATATGGATGCTGCTTCGTATCCCCAGCTGCACCATTTCCAATCCAGCTCCCTGCTAACGGCCTGAGAAAAGCAGTGGAAGATGGCCCAAGTGCTTGGGTCCCTGCCAACCATGTGGGAGACCCAGATGAAACTCCTAGCTCCCAGCTTCAGCCTGATTCAGCCCTGGCCATTGCAGCCACTTGGGGAGTGAACCAGCAGATAGAAGACTTCTTTGTTTCTCTCTGTAACTCTGATTTTCATATAATGAAATGTTAAAAAAAAAAAAAAAAAGGAAAAGAAAAGAAAGCAACCCATCATCATTTGGCCAAAGAATCTGTAATTCGATTGATTAGAAATAAATCCTTCCGCCGGCACCGTGGCTCAACAGGCTAATCCTCCGCCTTGCGGTGCCGGCACACCGGGTTCTAGTCCCGGTCGGGGAGCCGGATTCTGTCCTGGTTGCCCCTCTTCCAGGCCAGCCCTCTGCTGTGGCCCAGGAGTGCAGTGGAGGATGGCCCAGGTGCTTGGGCCCTGCACCCCATGGGAGACCAGGAAAAAGCACCTAGCACCTGGCTCCTGCCATCGGATGAGCGTGGTGCGCCGGCCGCAGTGCGCCATCCGCGGCGGCCATTGGAGGGTGAACCAACGGCAAAGGAAGACCTTTCTCTCTGTCTCTCCCTCTCACTGTCCACTCTGCCTGTCAAAAAAAAAAAAAAAAAGAGAGAGAGAAAAAAAAAGAAAGAAATCCTTCCAAAGAACACATGTGCAGTTAAGTTACTGAAAACTGAACCACTAAACAGGAAAAGTGTGGTCCGCTACTCAGAGAAGGTGGGTAATAGCTAATGTGGTAAACCAAAAATGCTGTAAGAAATAGAATATTTTCTTCATCTGGTCTGCTTTTCTCTGGTTAAAAGAATCAATTGAGATGGAAAAAGGACAAAAACTCGCCTTCTCAAATCAAGAAATCATCTATGCAGACACATGCCTTTAATAATATTCAATTCCAAGTTACAAAACCTCCAATAGCTCACAGCAGTCTTTCCACGACTGAGAATACCAGGTTCTTGTCATCCAAAGTCAAAAGTATAAATTTTATCCTACAGTTTGGTATATTGTCCCATAACTACCTCATTCATGTCTACAGCACTAAAAAATTGTAGAAAATAATGACATGTTAAAATAGATCACTTTTCTATTTTCCTTATGACATTTTTCTAAAAGATATCTGACACTACATTGCAACCCTGGACCTTGAATTTAAGTATTCTGTACAAATTCAGGGAATCTGATGAGAGAAATTTGAGGAGAAAATGCATTTTTGAAAAGTCTAAGGCAAAAAATAAATAAAAACTAAATGACTATAACCAAGAAAGAAAGGAAATGGGCAACTTCTTTTTGGGCATCTAAGCCTCAACTTCTGAAACAACAGCTGTCTTTGCTCAGCTGGAGGAAAACCACAGGACTTGGAATAACTCAACGTACTGTCCCTCCTTATGTTAAAATGACAGTGTTGACTCACCCTCAGTAGGACATGTGCTTGGTTTAACTTGTTTTTCCAGTAACAGTAATGAACTGGGCTACTCTAATATTGAAGTAATTTGCATCCCCACAACTGAAAAAATATTTAGAAATACCTATTCACCTAGTATGTATGTCCCTAAGTTAGTCAGAGCCTGCTAGGCAGCTAGAGGTTTGGGTTTTTTTGTTGTTGTTATTGTTGTTTTTGGTTTTTTTTTTTTTTTTTTTTTTTTTTTTGACAGGCAGAGTGGATAGTGAGAGAGAGACAGAGAGAAAGGTCTTCCTTTGATGCTGGTTCACCCTCCAATGGCCACCGCAGCTGGCGCGCTGTGGCCGGCACACTGCGATGATCCAATGGCAGGAGCCAGGTGCTTCTCCTGGTCTCCCATGGGGTGCAGGACCCAAGCACTTGGGCCATCCTCCACTGCACTCCCAGGCCACAGTAGAGAGCTGGCCTGGAAGAGGGGCAACCGGGACAGAATCTGGTGCCCCGACCGGGACTAGAACCCGGTGTGCCGGTGCCGCAAGGCGGAGGATTAGCCTAGTGGGCCGTGGCGCCAGCCACAGCTAGAGTTTTTCCCCCTCCTAAATTGCTCTCCAGTGTCTCTCCACTAGTCACAATCAGTGTTCTTTTTATCTCATTACAGAAATGGAAATGCTTCTAATTACCAAAATAATCACACTGCATTTGTTCAGTGTGCCCTGGTCTATATTAATTCCTGTTGTCCTGGGTTTCCAAACTTCAAATTAAATTGTCTAATCTATTTTCCTTATTTTCTGGTACACATCCTGTTCAACTTCAGGTGATAAGGCAGAAGGCTCACAACACATGCAGAACCCTTGCCTGCTACCAGTATCATCCAACAGGGTCCCCAGGAGAGCCCACTGTACTCTGCATTCTAATGTTCTGTCATTTCTAGGATCTTCCAAAATAAATTAGTTAACATTTACCAGACCCTGACTCTGTAATGGGGTTTTACATCCACCAACCCATACCATGAAATAGAAGGCTGTTAATATTTTTAATGCATTCAAATGTTCGAGCAAACACAAATTTTTTTTTGATTGATTTATTTATTTGAAAGAGAGAAAGAGGAGGGAGAGGGAGAGGGGGACAGAGGGGGAGAGAGAGGGAGAGGGGGAGGGAGAGGGAGAGGGGGAGGGAGAGGGAGAGGGAGAGGGGGAGAGGGGGAGAGAGGGAGAGAGGGAGAGAGGGAGAGAGGGAGAGAGGGAGAAAGGGAGAGGGAGAGGGAGGGAGAGAGAGAAAGAGAGAGAGGTCTTCCATCAGATGGTCCACTCCCCAAATGGCTGCAATGGCCGGAGCTGCGCTGATCCAAAGCCAGGGTCTCCCATGTGGGTGCAGGGGCCCAAGGACTTGGGCCATCTTCTACTGCTTTCCCAGTCCATAGCAAGGAGCTGGATGGGAAGTGGAGCAGCACCTGAATGGAATGCCAGTGTTTCAGGCCAGGGCATTAACCCACTGAGCCATAGCACCGGCCCCAGCAGTTAATATTCTTTAGCTCAAAATCAGTATTCTTTCTCAAGAAGAGATTCAACCAAATTCATACATTTCTATCCTTATCTTTTCTACCTCAGGAAGATAGCTTTTCAATTCAAAAACTATTTTGCAAACAGTTACAATAGAAATACTGGGAAGTAGTCATTAAAATCTTTAGTTCATATTCTGGGTCAGTGGTCTGCAAATTGAGGTGTGTTGTGTCCCAGATGTGGGGGAGGCACAGGATTATCCACTGGCATACAGGGAGAAAATTTCAGAACATCTATACTTCAACTGTCTAAAAAAATAAATGAAGTTTTAGTGAGAGTTAACATATGCATACTGCTTGTAAATATGAAATTACTTGAGAGGAAGGATCAATGCTCAAATAAATGGTATTCTTACAGCACACATTTTGGAAAAGTTTGGAGGATCCTGCTTGACTCCCACATTTCATGAACTAGGACATACATTTCTCTGAGGGTATAAGGTATACCAGGAAAATGCAAAGAAACTGTATAAACACAGTACATTTTTCTGGCACCTCCACTCACTCTATGGTAAGTGACATTTCACTCCTCTCTGTATCCAGCTGCTCTGAAAGACATTCTGCTGAACATGTCTCAGGAAGAAGGGAGCTACAAAATGATGGCCTGGTTCTATGCCCAGAAGTCCATCACCAACAATCTGATCAAGGGTTAACTGCCTCGCTCTTCCAGGCCTCCTCATGAAGTCTTGACTGCATTCCCTTAGCTTCCTTGGATATTCATATGATGCTAAAGAGTCCTGCTGGAAGGGCTTGTGAGCATTCTCAAGTCCTTTCCAGTGCCCCTCATTACTTCTAGACAGGCTGTAAGCTTCTATGAGTATAGCCACTGGGGCAACATTCTGCAGGAGGAAACCAAAATATACTGCCACCTGACCATGTTAACAATCTACAGCCCTGCCCTTGTGCCAAACCAGGAACACACTAATTTAAGAGATAAAGTAACAGGAACTAAAAGTACCCACCAAATAAAAATGTATGATCTAGAAAAAGAAAATGAAGCCTACACCATATTCAGGTGTGCCAGGCTAGAGGAAAATATCTCTGAACTCAGCAGGAAGAAAATGAGGAACTAGGGACAGCACAGAGAAGTGTTAATTCACTATGGCCCCTCTCAACTCAAAACAGCTGAGTGCTTGTCCCTAGCATGGCCATTCTGTCAAGTTAATATATGAAACATGCTTATAGCCTGGCACCGCTGGCTAACATGATTACTTCACTCCTCCAAGTGCACCAGAATGAGCAGCAGAAATGCTGCATCTTCATCTGAAGACTCTGGGACTCCATGGCAGAATCTTCACCTACTCAGAGGAGGCTGAGGTTCAACTTCCCTTCTCAAGTTTTGTCAACATCCCTGATAGTTCTGCAGCATATTTCTCATTAGGTGGGAAGATAAGATTCAGTTCCCAGGTCCTTTGCTGCGTTTTTATAAGGAGGGAGAAAGGTATGAGGGATAAAGCAGTGGCCCTGATGGTTGACAAGGCAGACATCTTTTCTTCACACTGTCACTATCTAAGGCCCAAATTTTCTAATCTGGCAAAAAACCAAAAGTGACTGAACAATATATGGTCTCACAGCCAACTAAGCAATAGCTTGCAAACATTTTTCTTTGGGACCTACATAAGAAATCTGTTTTATATTGGAATTCAATAGTCACATACAAGGGATCTTCAAAAAGTTCACAGAAAGCTTGTGTTATGAAAACTGTACACGACATCAACATTTTTTGTACCAAAACAAGTTTATCTTTTAATTCTACTTTCCATGAACTTTTTGAAGTGCATAGCAAACACAGAAATTTCAAGACACCATGATTACCCTGCCTTAGGATACTCTGCATTCTATTCTGTATTTTCCCCCAGAAATATTGTTTGAAACTCACCAAACGTGTTACATAACCTGCTAGTGGTCACACTCTGCAGTTCAAAAAACAGCATACCAGAACCTGGCAGTAAAGACTGTCTTACAATTAGACAGATTAGCATCACCATCAACTAGTTGTATAATCTTGGGTTAAATTACCAACATTTTCAAAGTCCATCATGTTTTAAATAAAGGTTAAAACACTAGGGTTTTTCTAAGGATTTCACTAGATAATGTCTGTAAAGCCCTTAGCCACACTGTCTCACACAAGCATTCAATATAAAGTTATGAGAATGACCAGTAATACCAGTATCATTACCAAATTCACAGACTCCTAAAGAAAGTAAAGTAAGTGGAAAGGGCTAGGAAAAGGAGCAGGCTCCTCCATAAGCACCAATAAACAGCAGGACTCACATCATGTTACTCTTGGCTTATGTTCACCGATGTCCCACAAACAAAGAGGTTTTGGTCTGCAGTCTTCACAGTATCTCCTAGGAACTAAAACAGTGCCCAGCACCTAGCAGCATTCACACGTCTGCTAAATGAATGAATGAATGAATACATCAGACTGCTCACCTCTATGCACTAGAAGAAGAGAGCTGACAAGATTCCACCACAGTTCTCTATGCCCCAAATTTCAAATACCTTGAAGTTGCTGCAAGACAATGCTTTTACAGTACAGTTCCAAGAACATGAGCAGCATTACATGGTAACTTGTTAGAAATGCAAATTACCAAGTCTTACCTCAAACCTATCAAATAAGAAACTTCAGAGTTGACCCAGAAACCTCTGTTCTAACTAGCCTTCTAAACTCGATACACTCAAGTTTCAAAGCCAAAATTCCAAACTGTGATGACTTGGGAAACTGGTGCAATCCAGGAGAACTACCTGTACAACCAAGGGGATTCCTGTGAAGTTCACTGGTCCTAGGAATTTGTTACCTATCTAGTTCAACCCAGACTCCGTACAGCCAGCTATAACCTCCAAAGAAGTTCCTAAGAACTGCTTCTCCTCTTCTGCTTCATCTTAGCTCACCAATAGAGCCTACATTAGACTAAGAGATCCTCTGAAGCAGCTTCTCCAACATTCAGCCCATGAGCTGACTTAGAAGGAACACCAACCCTACAAGTTAAATGACCTTCTATCTAAGCATGTTCCCTAGACTCACAGTGTCCCCTACCAGAACTGAAATGCACACCCAGAGTGCTTCCTCAAACTCCACGTCAGCTCAGTTCTCAAAAATCGAACATGGTCTCACAGCCAACGTGTACAGCAACCTGAGCACCCAAGTTCTAACAGCACTGCCTTACCAACACCCATTTTGTGCTGATACACACTTCAGAAAGAAGGTAACCAAAGAGTAACACTTCAAAATTCAGGTTTTTAATGCGTTGGTAAATCAAACAACACATCTGTCTCACTAGATACAGCCTACTCCTGTAGTAAGCCATGGGAAACACATGGTAATTTCTACAAAACCTTAATTTCCCAGAAGTCACCTTAGTTGGAAGTACTGCTGTGCCATCAGATTTAAGTCAGAAACAAGATTTAGAGAAAACACAATGGCTTTTATCAAAAGGCAGGAAACTAGTATTATCTTCTTTCCACTCTGGAAAGGTTTTCTAACATGCTTTCCAAGAGTAAAAAGATACTTTTTAAAAACAAAAGACTCCATATTTCAGCCAATAAAATAATGTTCCAGTTACACACTGAGGAACAGACAAAAAACCTACTTTTGCTTCTCCCAACTCATCTTGGTAACCTGTAGAGGGAATGTGTATTGTGTCTCACAGGGTTTCTGCCTAGTTTTCTGCAAATGAACACTCGGCCTTGCCTCCACAGAAGACACAATGCACATGGAAGTACTTTGTAAACTACTACATATTACCTTCTCAACATGCAAATTCATCCTTGTGAATTCATTCCTTCCCTCCTCCCCACCACAGATACCAAAATGATGTATATCAGAAAATTCTTATAGGTGGTTTAATAGCAGTTGTGACAAAAGTATAAATTAGAAAAATACTGAATATTTTCTTACATATAAAATAGCATGAAATGGCAAAAAAAAAATGAGTTTTTTAAAAAAAGATCCACAGTACATTGGCCTTCTTTAGTTCTGGCAAAAATCTGTGCTGGAAAGACATGGTATTTAAAATGATAAACTAATAAAAAAGAAAAAGTAAAATGAATTCTTTTGAAACCTCATAAAAGGGTATATTTAGAAAGAATCTGGGAACAAGGGGGTATGTGGAAGGGCTGTTTCTGTCAGGTCTGACTTACCCTTTGCCCTGGGTTTGCCGTCTTTTCATGTGGCCCCAAACAAATAGTTGAGCCATTATTGTTGTTGATAGTGATGAGCAGCAGATGCTGATGGGATGACTACACATCAACAGTTCTCAGATTCAGGTCTTGTGTAATTGGGTGTGTCGATCTATGTCACTCCACAGAAGGCTATTAAGCTAGTTACAACTTCCCTAAATCTTTTCAGCAGACCTGAGCAGCATTCGGCACAGCTATCCTCTGGCAAGTGAGAATAGGCCCTATGATAAAAACTTTTCAGAAAAACATCCAAGACTTAGTCCTTCTCCCAACAGGAATATGTGCACCCTGCAAACACACACACACACACACACACACACACACACACTTAAATCAGGGATGTTTCATTTTTAATTCAATTTCCAAATTTTCAAATATAAACATAAATCACTATCAAAAACAAATATTCCTTTACTGAAATTAAGGTAGCAAGTCCAGTAAGGCTATTTCAACATATCTTGAAATAAAAACTATACTCTATCCCCAGTTTTCTACGAGAAACATTATATGCATTTATCTATGTGCTTTACAGGTAGGTAGCCTGCTATCAAAGCACCCCTCAGGATGATACAGAACAGGAAATCCCAGCTCTCATGATCTACAACTGCCAACTTCTTTTTTAAAAATTTTATTTATTTATTTATTTGAGAAGCAGAGTTACATTCAGTGAGAGGAAGAGACACAGAGAAAGGTCTTCTATCTGCTGGCCCACTCCTCAAATGGCCACAATGGCCAGAGTTGTGCCAATCTGAAGCCAGGAGCTTCTTCTAGGTCTCCCAGGCAAGTGCAGGGGCCCAAAGACTTGGGCCATCATTTTTTTTTTTAATTTATTTACTTATTTGAAAGTCAGAGCTAAACACAGAGAGAGAGAGAGAGCGCACAAGAGAGAGATCTTCCATCTGCTGGTTCATTCCCCAATTGGCTGCAACAGCCAGAGCTGTGCCAATCCAAAGCCAGTAGCCAGGAGCTTCCTCCAGGTCTCCCACGTGGGTACATGGGCCCAATGACTTAGGTCATTCTCCACTGCTTTCCCAGGCCAAAGCAGAGAGCTGGATAGGAAGTGGAGCAGCCGGGACACAAACTGGCGCTCGTATGGGATGCTGGCACTGCAGGCAGCGGTTTTATCAGCTACACCACAGCGCCGCTCCCCCACCCCCTTTTTTTAAAGATTTATTTATTTTACTTGAAAGAATTACAGAAAGAGAGAGAGAGAGGTCTTCCATCCGATGGTTCACTCCCCAATTGGCCACAACGGTTGGAGCTGTACCAATCTGAAGCCAGGAGACTACTCTGGGGTCTCCCATGCAGGTTCAGGGGCCTAAGGGTTTGGGCCATCTTCCACTGCTTTCCCAGGCCATAGCAGAGAACTGAATAGGAAGCAGAGCAGCCGGGACTAGAATCAGTATCCATATGGATACTGGCACCGCAGCCAGAGGATTAACCTACTGCGCCACAGTGCCAGCCCCAGAACTGCCAACTTCTTCTTAGTGAGAAGATACATAGCCCTGACAGGGCGAGATGACAGTGGCCTTCATCGAGGAACAACTCAGCTGATCACAGGGCACAGCCAAATGTCTAGCTGGATTGCTGCAAGAGTCAAAATGACCCACTCAGCATTTTGTTGATACTCAAGAGGTCTGAACTTCAACTTGCTGGCTCCTCCTCATAGCAAGCTTTCAAACACGGGACACTTGAAAACATGTTTGTTAGGAAGACTCCCTTGAACAAAAGCCACAGCTTGTGAAATGCACGATCATGGAAAAGAAAGCACAGTTTCAGAAGAAAGGGGTTCTCAGGTAAGTCATTAGTCTTAGAATTAGTAGGCTAGACAAAAGCACAATGTGACTTTGTTAGAGTTTTTTTTCTTTCTCTATGAACATCTGACAGAGTTAAAATTTTAGCCATCATGCATTTTCCTCCCTGAAATGTATCAGTTACAGTTCCCACAGAGGTTAGATAGACATTTCCTTGTGGGTGTATATGTAAAACTACCATAACAAAACATTTTCTATTTCCTCATTTTGATTAAAAGGAAAGAAGAAATTCTAAAGTGCACTTACATAAGTGACAGTGCAATAATGACACAGCTATCTGCATCTGCAATTTGAATTCTGTTTAAGTTTAAAGTTATACTGATTAAGGGGAGCAATGCCAAGAGCTGTGTAACTAAATTACAGTTAAGGAGAGTATGCTCTTGAGAAACCTTAGGGAAACTTGAAGAAAACAGTCATTTCAGGACACTTAAGAAGAACCAAGACTTCAGACATTAAAAACAACTGAAGAAAAATATTGAGGACTAGATATCAGAATGCAAAATATCTGTAAATGAATAGGAGATTCTGGACTCTCTGGCAGGACATATGGAAGTTGTGATGGGTTAAACTGAGTCAGCCATGTTTTCCCACCCGTTTCACTTTTGATCAACATCCTGTCTAGGTATCAGTGACACCTGGGTAGCAACGCAGGCACAGACTAGCTTTAAGAAAAGTGAATCAGGGTGGGTATCATGGTGTAGCAGGTTAAGCCACTGTTTGAAACACCTGCATCTCCTATCAGAGTACCACTTCAAGTCTCAGCTACTCTACTTCCAACCCAGCTCCCTGTTAATATGCCTGGGAAGCAGCAGATGATGTATTTAAGTCCTTGCCACCTATTTTGGATATCTTGATGGAGTTCCTGGCTTCTGGCTTTAGTTTAGCCCAGTCTTGGCTATCATGGCCATTTGAAGAGAGAACCAGCGGGCCGGCACTGCGGCTCAACAGGCTAATCCTCCACCTGTGGTGCCAGCACACCAGGTTCTAGTGCCGGATTCTGTCCTGGTTGCCCCCCTTCCAGGCCAGCTCTCTGCTGTGGCCCAGGAGTGCAGTGGAGGATGGCCCAAGTGCTTGGGCCCTGCCCCCCATGAGAGACCAGGATAAGCACCTGGCTCCTGCCATCGGATCAGCTCGGTGCGCAGGCCACAGCGGCCATTTGGGGGGTGAACCAACGGCAAAGGAAGACCTTTCTCTCTGTCTCTCACTGTCCACTCTGCCTGTCAAAAATTAAAAAAAAAGAAGAAGAGAGAACCAGCAGACGGAAGATATTTCTCTCTCTCTCTCTTCTCTCGACCAGCCCTGTGTGTGTGTCACATTGCCATTCAAATAAATAAATAAAATATTTTGAGAGAGAGAGAGGCCGGCGCCACGGCTCAGTTGGCGAATCCTCTGCCTGCGGCACCAGTACCCCGGGGTTCTAGTCCCGGTTGGGGCGCCGGATTCTGTCCCGGTTGCCCCCCTTCCAGGCCAGCTCTCTGCTGTGGCCCGGGAGTGCAGTGGAGGATGGCCCAAGTGCTTGGGCCCTGCACCCCATGGGAGACCAGGAGAAGCACCTGGCTCCTGGCTTCGGATCAGCGCAGTGTGCCGGCCGCAGCGGCCATTTGGGAGGTGAACCAAAGGAAAAGGAAGACCTTTCTCTCGCTCTCTTCTGGTCTAACTCTGCCGGGGGGGGGGGGGGGGGGGATCAACCTATCTGGAAAAAGAATTCCCAAATTCTGCTTCGTTATGTCATGTTTTTCTTGATAAAGCTAGTCAAACAGAAGAGAAGAGAAGCCTTCTGCATCACAGGAACAGAATTCAGAATCAGGGATATAATGGATGAAGCAACATGGCACTGTACAATGAATCAAGAACTAATCTGGATATCAGAACCTGAGTTCTAGCCCTGGCTTTGCCACAAACTAATCATGTGACCTAAGGACTCTTTAACTTACTGGAGACTTACTATATTCCTATCTGCAAAACTGAAATATTACAACTGGCCCTCTCTCCTTAGCAGAACTGATTTGTGGCTCAAATAAGATCATGTATATAAAGAGGATTATAAACTGGAAAGGATTAATGTAAATTATCTTATAATATTAAAATTCCTAGCCCAAAATTCTATAAGCAGAATATCTTCACCATTTAGCTCAGAAATGATAAATGGCTACAGGATTCAAGTTAGGTCACACACACCTACTACACACACCTATTATGGGGCCCACTCCTCGAGGCCACATGGTGGTAAAAGGTACTTGTTGGGCTAACACAAGTAACATCAGTAACTTTCCAAAAACAATTTCCACACTGCTCTCCCACTGCCTCAACAATGCTCAGGAATTACAAGCAAGAGCAATAATCTCCTCAGCCTCCTTTAGCCTTCTCCAGCACAAAAGTCTGACATAGGCCACTTCACATGCCTGATTAGATAAGCCTTCCTAAGGCTGAAAACCAACTGCTTCTAATATCTCAAACCTGATTTCCATGAAGGCTCAGGACTAAAAAGAAGGAAACAAATAATCCAACCAAGTAGGGTCCTCTTTATTGAAAGAGTCCTTCAGCCTTGCTTTGAAAGCCTAAACAATTTCTTTTTATGAATCAGTTGCTTCTAAGCGGAGAGGTGTAAGACACTGCAAACTACGAAAAGACAAAGGACTTAGAAAGCTCTCAATTCACACTGAGTTAAACCTGAAATTGCTAGACTGGCAACAATACATTTAGTGGTCTGCTCTTTAGGTTATCCACAATCATGCTTTAGCAATGGAGCACAGCCTAAAGAGAGTCATTAAAAGAAACTGAAACAAAGAGGTACAGAGACAAGTACTCCCAGATGGCACCTTCCAAGGTGGAAATTATCAGACTAATGAAGTCTAAAGTTCAGAACACCTGGGTGCCTATTTTGTATCCAGAATCACACAAGCACAATTATGTTGTTTGTAGTGATTATAAACAATCCTGCAAGTTACACATTACTACTATTCCCATTATGTACAACAGGAAACTGAAGAGAGAAGGGGCTCATCCAATATTCTTAGAATCAGAGCCAGGGGGCTGGCACTGTGGTTTAGCAGGTAAAGCCACCACTAGCAGTGCCAGCATCCCTTATGGGTGCTGGTTCGAGTTCCAGCTGCCCCACTTCCCATCCTGCTCTCTGCTGTGGCCTGGGAAAGCAGTAGAAGACGGCCCAAGTCCTTGTGCTCTGGCACTCACGTGAGAAAAAGCTCCTGGCTCCTGGCTTCAGATCAGCCCAGCTCCGTTGCAGCCATCTGGGGAATGAACCAGCAGATGGAAGACCCCTCCCTCTCTTTCTCTCTCTGCCTCTACCTCTTTGTAACTGCCTTTCAAATAAATAAATAAATCTTTAAAAAAAAAAAAAAAAGAAGAAGAAGAAGAAGAAGAATCAGAGCCAGGTCTACCTAGGTCCAAAACTCACCAACTATCCTAAAAGAAAAATCAAAATGTAGCAGGAAAGGGTATCCAGAAGTAATTCTGAGAAATAATTTAAAATAATCTGGGGTTAGCATTGTGGCAAAGCAAGTAAGCCACTGCTTGCAACACCAGTATCCCAAATAAGAATGCTGCCCAGCTTCCAATCCAGCTCCCTGCTCATGTGCCTGAGACAGCAATAAAGATGGCCCAAGCACCCAGGCTCCTGCTACACACTGGGGAGACCTGTATGAAGTTACCAACTCCTAACTTCTGGCTGGCCTAGCCCCTGGTCATTGTGGCCATTTGGGTAGTGAACCAGCAGATGGAAGATTCTCTCTTTCTCTCTCTCTCTCCTTTTCTGTCAACTCTGCCTTTCAAATAAATTAATGAATAAATCTTAAAAAAAAAAAAAAAGATCAACATTTACTGTCATCTGTTTCTTCCACCTTCCTTCACACCCTTGCACATTCTCTCCTTCGCCACTCATCTGGTGGCTACACAACTAAAACAAAGGGGAGCACCTGGCACACAGGGAAGGACCCACATGTCTAAGCATGTAGGTGAAGGGATGATCAGGGGTTATCTGCTGGTGTCAAACACGCTTCTCTCATATATTGGTACAGATGACCACCTGTGTTCAATAAAACTGGGATACTAACAAGGAAAAGGTTCACAGAAAACAAAAGGCCAGTTGTCCTCGTGCTTGTTCTGGAATGGCATATGTAGAAATGCTGCACACAGTTAATTCCAAAGTTGCTCAGCCAAAGAGGGTGGCGCAGGGTAGCTTTATTAACTGGCTGTGTGTACTGTTCAGATGCTGTGGCATTCTACTTGGTTTTACATGGTCTCTTCAACATCTCTCACAATGGCACAATGAGAATACAACCACACAGTCAAGAAAAAGCAGCTTGTAACTAAAAAGGTTGTCATAAAACACTGCTGAGCATAAATATGACTGGATTTCCACTTTAATTGTTTTTTATTTAAAAAAAACAGCCACACATTAATTCCTAGTCTTAATCTACTAAGGAATTTCTTTGGGGATCAAGAAGTAATAGGGAAAGAAACGCTAAACAACTTTCCATGGATTATAACAAACATAAATCCGCTCTTCACAGCTACAAAAAGATTCAGAAGGAAATACATTCTTCTCAAAATGGTATTTTGCCATTTATATAATTTTAATATTATGTGAATATTTGAAGTTAAGATATTATTAAGGAGAGTAAAACATGAGTCAGTTAAGTACAAAAAATACTGTCAAATCCAAAACTGCATTATCTGTGGGAGTATAGCACTCCTCCACACAATGGCATTAATAACTGGGGTTATGTGTTAGCTTTAGAGTCAGGTGAGATGGGTAGCAGTGGCTCCCCTACACCACTGAATGGCTAGCTGAGTGACCTGAATGATCATTTAGTAGGGAGCCTTTGGTAAACTGGAATCCTAACATCTATTTGAAGGACTAAGGGAAACAAGTCAAGTACTTCCCAAGCATCTGTCACATAACCCTGGGTTTACAGAAGTTCTATGAGGACAGAGAGTCTTGTCTGTTTTGTTCACTCTATTAACAGGGATGAATGCCTTGATCTGCTTTCCTGCAAACATATTTCCTCAAAGTGATACTCACATTTATTTGTATTAATTACATTCAAACTCTGCTATCCTTAGTGTACACCTTTTTTACTGTAAGCAGTTTTAGCTGCTTTCTTTGGAAAGACTTAAATTATAGGAAAATATTTTAAGTACTTTAAGAGTATTTGAATTAACATACGCACCACTTATATTTTCTGTAAACTGTGTGCTTACACATAATTATAAATATCTCAGACTATAAAAGAAAACCTTTCATACTGCTCCCACAATGGAAAAACAAAGTCTTAGAAATAATTATAGAGGAAGCAGAAGGGAGTGGGAGGCACGAGACAGTTTACTAAATCTGCAAAATAAAATTTGGAGTTTTGTCTTAAAACAAAGCACAACAACAACAACAACAAAACCTAACCATTTGTTCAAGGCTGCCAAAACCTGAGATAAGCAAACCGTCATGGGAAACAAATGTTAAAATACGAAGCCCTTTTCTGAGTAAGTAATTCCACCAGTCCTGGCTAATCCAGTTCTGAATCACTAATGACACAAGACCTGCAACGTTGCCTTAACTTCTACAAAGAAGTCCAAAGGAACAGGCAGGAGTTCATAGGCAAAATATTCTCTCTGCTGTCACTGACATTTTATTTATGACCACATCTCTGCCCTCCCCCATCCTTCCCACTCCTTCATCATTGTTGGCTCTGACACCAGCTCTCTTCAGACCTCAGAAACCAATGGGTAGACACATTGATGCATCCTTTGAGTAGTGAGTATACAGCAGGAGCGGGGAATGTCTGGCTCGCAGGCCAGATAAGGCCTGCAAAAATCATTTGGCCTGGCCCTGCCTAGGCAACCACAGGCAGGACTCAAAAATCAATAAATCTATAGCAGGCTAACTTTTAAGCTGATAATTTTGCATGGCCTATGAATGCAAAAAAAAAAAAAGTTTTGCCACCTCTGTTATAGAGGAGAAACCACCTGAGCTGGAATTAGGAGCGTGAATTCTAGCCTCAATTCTGACCCAGCTCTGGGCCCCTTGGCCACTCAGCTTCTTTGGTCTTTGATTTTCTCATCTTTAAAACAAAAAATGGATTAGATGTGTGGCTCCCCAAACTTCCAGAGCCCCTGAGATTAGAGTAAGAGATGATGCAATATTTTTATTATTTCAAAATGTCTAACAGTTCATGAACTGCTTTAAGGCCAACAAAAGTATTTTGGCTTCAGACTAGTATTCTACATGGTGACACTGAACCCCATGTGATGTCTGTCATATCTAAGGAAATTTGAGAACAAGAGTGTTGGACCTGATTTTGTTCTCAATCTGTATCTGAGAAAATAACATCTTTGTACCAAAACAACATCCAACCACAAATATCCAGTTAATAAGTAATGAGGAAATGACTTTACACCTATTGATGCAATTTGTATAACAGACAAAATTTCTCCAAATTGGAAATCTCCCCCTTAAGGGAACAGACTCAAGTATCATACTTGTAAATATTTTTAAGGTCACAGAAAATCAATGAACACTCCCCACGCTGCAAATGTAAAGTTCTTACTTGCTCACCAAGAGTTCTAATCACTCATCCACTTTTAATTAAAGAAAAGTGAACCCAACAAAAAGCCCATTGTCAATAAAGTCAACAATTAAACATAAAATAACATCACCAACAACTGTCTTAGTCATCTAGCATTTACCAGCTTATTTAATCCCCAGCACAACTCCAACAATTACATACTGCTATTTTCTTCATTTTATAAATAACAAAATTGAGGCACAGAGTGTTAGAAACTTGCCCAAGGTCAGAGGGCTAGTCAGTATAGAGCCAGACTTGTAAGACTTGGAGTTATCAGCTTCTCCCATCCCCAACTCCACCCCAAAAGCTGACAACTCCCTCTCAAAGAGAAGTCTTCAAGTTGAACCTGAAACACCCTCAAGTAGAGCCCACAGGAACTGGGCTACTGCTCCCAAGAACAGCCCTCTTACCAAAGAGTTCACTGCTGTGGCCACTCTGGCTGTAAAGACTCATCCTAGGAATCAAAATCAGCAACACATTAGTCTACTAATGTCCATCCATTTCTTATGTAGTCAGAAGATGTAAACAAAATTCCTTATAGATTGGTTGTTCAAAAAAGGTAGTTTTTTAAATTTACAAATATATAGACATCAGCTGGCGCCGCGGCTCACTAGGCTAATCCTCCGCCTTGTGGCACAGGCATACCGGGTTCTAGTCCCGGTCGAGGCACCGGATTCTGTCCCGGTTGCCCCTCTTCCAGGCCAGCTCTCTGTGGTGGCCAGGGAGTGCAGTGGAGGATGGCCCAAGTGCTTGGGCCCTGCACCCCATGGGAGACCAGAAGCACCTGGCTCCTGCCATCGGATCAGCGCGGTGTGCCAGCCGCAGCGCGCTGGCCACAGTGGCCATTGGAGGGGGAACCAACGGCAAAGGAAGACCTTTCTCTCTTTTTCACTATCCACTCTGCCTGTCAAAAAAAAAAAAAAAAATATATATATATATATATATATGTATATATAGAGAGAGAGAGAGAGAGAGAGAGAGAGACATCACAGAAGCGTGTACCTGCAGTGTGCTGGAATGAGTATGGCTTGTGGAGTCAGACAGACCTAGCTCTGAATCTCAACTAAATCACTTACTATTTATGTTACCCTAAGCATGCTCTAAGGCTCATTTCCCCACTTACCCTGCCCTTATCTCAGAGGGATGTTATGAAATGTAACTCTATGAATGGACACAAAGCACAACTGATTGCAGAGGCTCTGGAGGCAGACATGGGTTTGAATCCTGGCTATATCCCTTGGTAAACATACAACTCACTCTAACATTCACAGCAATGAGCCAAAGTCCCCATCTGTAATACTGATACACACTGACCACTCACAGTATGGCCAGGTGATAAGAAAATAGCAGACACAAAGTGAAAATCAACAAAATGGGATTTTTTAACAAATTGGTTTTTATTTTATTTATTTTGTATTTGAAAGGCAAAGTGACAGACAAGAGACAGAGACATCTTCCATCTGCTGGTTCACTTCCCAAATGGCCACAACAGCCAGGTCTGGGCCAGGCATCTCCCACGTGAGTGACAGGGGACCAAGTACTTGGATGATCCTCTGCTGCCTTCCCAGGCACATTAGCAGGGAGCTGGATCAGACACAGAGCAGTCAGGACACAAACCTGTGCTCCAACATGGGATGCCAGTGCTGCAGGTGGCAGCTTAACCCACAGCACTATGACATTGGCCCCACCTCAAGAAAATGTTTTAAAAGTTTAAAAAAAAAAAAAAAAACACCTCAAACCACAAGTTTGAGTCCCAGCTCTTTCATATATTATCTAGGGGTAAATAAGGGTACACAAAAGCCACCTAACGCCCTCTCTGAGGCTCAATTTCCACCAAGGTTCTGTGAGGAAAATACTATCTTCAACTCTAAATGGAAAAACAGAGAGGGAAGAATGCCAATGGTTCCAAAAGGAGACTGGAGACAAGGACTGGGCCAAAACAACTTCAGACCAAGAGAAAGCAGAAAACTTCTAATAATCCTTAAAAGAAAAAGACAAAAATAAACATTCATCAACTTATATCTTCCAACAGTAGCTTCACCTGCTGGTTGGGCTCTCACTGCACAACCTGGGCACAGTAATTCTTTTACTTCCTCCCACAAACAATATTAGACTTCAGGGTAAGAAAGAACTTCATGATCAAATCTCTTTACCCATTTGTAAATTATGCAGAAGGGTCACAGAAACAAAGACCAGTGGATACAAGCTGGAATCTTAGTCTAACTGGCTTTCTCTTAAGCCTTATTTGAAAAAAAAAAAAAGAAAGAAAGAAAGAAACTTGCAATCCTTCAGAGAAGTTTCCTTCTTTGGTTGGTCAGAAATGTCCTCATTCCCCAGGTCTCCTCATGCTAAATATGGTAATGGCTGGCAAACAACCAGCCCAGTAAATTCCAATGATACTTAAGAAAGCATTCATATTGCCTGAAATTACACTGAACCAAACACTGGAGACCTGCAGGTCCTCAGCATAGAGAGATCAGCTGGAACACTGAATGTCAAAAGCAGTGGGGTGCCTTAGGAACACACAAGCTTGGAAAAAAGCAATCTCAGTCTTCTTTATTGCAACATTCTTCAGCAACAACATTGATCTCCTACCCACTGTGCACACAGCACTGCACTAGAGCCGTGGGAGGCTGGAGAGAGAAATGGAAGAAACAGGTGGTGTCTGTGGGGTGCCAAAACAACAGGTTGCTTCAGTCAGCTCTGTCCCACAACTAATCAATTTGGCAAGGGGAGGGAGTCTTAGTCACCCTGTTTTCTGACCAAACTGACTGGGTAAACCACTGTTCAGGCTTATCAATTAGGTCCCAGTGTCAGAATTAACAGTGCATGGTGGACACAGCATCAGTTGTACCCTACAGGGGTGCAACATGCTTCAAAATTCTTGGATCTCCAGGAAAATAGGACAGTAGTAGATCACCACCCTTCCAACTCTCATCACAAGTTTGGCTCCAGAATACACTGTTTTCCTCCAACATCTAATTTTAAATTAAATACATACTTCCTAGGTATGTAAATTGACAGCCAGTTGATTTATGACACAGATTAGAATTTTAAAGCAGTGACAGAAAATTCCAGTTAGTAAGTACATAAAAAATTGACCAAGTTCAAAGAAATCAAAAGATTAAAAGAAATTACCCTATCAAGGGAACAATCTTTAATATCAATACTGGCAGCAGTTTGATATTATATGTTGCTAACTACTGCAATATGTATGGTGACATATTTAAGACAAAAAACTGATACTCTTAACATTTAAACAGATTTTCAAATTAGTAACCAAGGGGCCGGTGCTGTGGAGTAGCAAGTTAAGCTGCCACCTGCAACACCCTCATCCCAAATGGGCACCAGTTCAAGGTTCAGCTTCTCCACTTCTGATCCAGCTCCCTGTTAATGCACCTGGGAAAGCAGCAGAGGACGGCTCAAGTACTTGGGACTCTGCACCCATGTGGGAGACCCAGAAGAAGTTCCTGGCTCCTGGCTTCAGTCTGGCCCAACTCTAGCTGGTGCAGCCATTTGGGGAGTAAACCAGCAGATGGAAAATCTCTCCCTCTTTCTCTAACTCTGCCTTTTAAATAAAATAAATAAACCTTTAAAAAATAAAAAGTAAAAAACTAAGCAACTAGAATACCCTGATGGATAAAATACATGTTACCAAAATGCATAAATAAAAAAGAAGCAATCCAAATGGGAACTGACCACACAAACATTCAACATCACTGTAATCAGAAAGGTCATTTAAAATGAGGTAGCATTTACCACTTATCAATAGGTAAAGTTAAAAAACAAACAAACAAACAAACAAACTTGATGTTGACAATAGTGGAGAACACTGAGAGCTTCTTATTCTGCTAATGAAAATACAACCTGGTCAAACTGCAAGGAATTTGGCAGCATGTATCAAAAGCCACAGGAAGGTCCATATTCTTTGATAAGATAATTTGATTTCTGGACATTTATGTTTGGAAATAGTTATTCTTGCCAAGATTTATGAACATAATAATGTTCAGCACAGCAGTATTTATAATTGTAAACACTAGAAACCAACAGATTTGTTTAAATGAAGTATAGTGGATCTTTAAGATAAAACAGTATACAATCTTTAAAATATCTTTAAAGAATAAGTATGTACTGGGGCCAGCGCTGTGGCACAGCAGGTTAAAGCCCTGGCCTGAAGTGCTGGCATCCCATATGGGCCGGTTCGAGTCCCGGCTGCTCCACTTCTGATCCAGCTCTCTGGTATGGCCCAAGTCCTTAGATCCCTTAGGAAGACCTAAAGAAGCTCCTGGCTCCTGATCGGCGCAGCTGTGGCCAATTGGAGAGCGAACCAGCGGATGGAAGACCTCTCTCTCTCTCTGCCTCTCCTTCTCTCTCTGTGTAACTCTGACTTTCAAATAAATAAATCTTTAAAAAAAATTATGTATGCAGAAAAATGTTCATGTTATTTTAAGTGGTAAAAAACTTGACAAAACTCTATATATGTTAGAAAACTCAACTATAATAATGAATTACATCAAAATATTAACCATGGGTTTGGGTTAGAGGAGTGGAATTATTGGTAATCTTAATTTCGTTACATTTCAAGGTTTTTAGACATCAGTCTCTTTGATGCAGTAATTTCTTTTCTAGAAATCCAGCTTATTGGAAAAATCCTAAAGAAGAAAATTTCTTTCAGGGTGAAGGTGGTGTCATTTATATAGGGGGGAAAAAGGGCTGAAAACAACCAAACAAGAGTTTCAAAACACCATAAGTCCATTAAGTTTTTGAAAGATGCTTGAAAATATGAAAAATACTTATGCCAATAATGAAAGGCAGAACAGGAAATTGTATATTAAAAATCAATAACTGGGGCTGGCACCATGGCTCACTGGTTAATCCTCCGCCTGTGGTGCCAGCATCCTACATGGATGCCAGGTTCTAGTCCCGGTTGCTCCTCTTCCAGTCCAGCTCTCTGCTGTGACCCGGGAGGGCAGTAGAGGATGGTCCAAATGCTTGGGCGCCTGCACCTACATGGGAGACCAGGAAGAAGCACCTGGCTCCTGGCTTCGGATCGGCATAGCTCCGGCCATAATGGCCATTTGGGGGGTGAATCAATGGAAGGAAGACCTTTCTCTCTGTCTTTCTCTTTCTAACTCTGTCAAATAAAAAACATAAAAATAAAAATAAAAAAGAGGACTGCGATGTTTATTTAAAAAAATTTTAAAAATCAATAACTAAAACTGTAAGGGCAGAAAAAGGACCAAAATATTAATATTAGTACAACTGTGGATATTTTTCTTACATTTTTCTAGATTTTTCAAACACTCTTAACTACCTTTAGAGGCAACTGCTCTTTAAATTACTCCTCACCCCCCCCCCAAAAAAAATCTTGTTAAGGTGTCAGAGAAAAATCAACAAAGTATAAATGAGTTAATTATGTATAAACAAGGAATAATTCTGTTGCTGTGTAAATCTACCTTAAACTGTTACAATGTTTGTTTTTAGTTACAACAATCTTCCTCAAATCTGAGAAATTATGTCTCAAGTGCCACTGTGTGTTGACACTTTAGTGATACAATGCCAAAGGCCTTCATGATTCCCCAGATACAGCTGTTTCCTTAAAAATCCTTATAAAGATGAGAAAGTGCTTTGATTGTTGTTATAAAGTAAATGTCCTTAGTGTTTTCAATTAAAGAAGATCTAGCAGATAAATAAAGTCGTGTTCACAACAAAGGAAAACACAAGAAAAAATAATAATCAAAATATACATGTCCTCAAACCTCAGTCAGTCTTGACACTTTCTGAACAACATCATGTGAAAGTGGAGAATTAAACAGAAATTTCTACAGCTTAGAGACACTGACCCATCAGCACCATCTAGTTTGGTGGCTATTCATATTTAGAAATTCAACAGAAGAGACAGTGACAGTATCTAATTATTCTTAATTGAATGGTGGGTAAGTGGGCCAACCGCTTCCTACTGGAGGCCAGTTTCAATACATACCAGTATTCAAAATGTTTGTGGATTAAAAGTCTTCAGATGGAGTCAGTGTTGTGGCGTAGCCTGCAGTGCCAGCAACCCATCTGGGCACTGGTTCAAGTCCTGGCTGCTCCATTTCCAATCCAGCTCCCTGCTAATGAACTTGGGAAAGCAGGGGAACATGGCCCAAGTTCTTGGGCCTCTGCCATCCACATAGGCTCCTGGCTTCAGCCAGGCCCACCCCTTGCTATTGCAGCCATTTGAGGAGTGAACCAGCAGATGGAAGATCTCTCCTTCTATCTATCCCTTTAACTCTGCCTGTCAAATAAATAAATCTTAAAAAAAAAAAAAAAAAAAAAAAAAAGCTTTCCAGAATCCTCACAAGAAGACGAGAATAAACAGAAATGAAAAAGCAAACAACAATTTAAAAATGCACCTGCCTCTGAACAAGTCAGTATACTTTAGAATGTAACCACAGCTTCTTGTACAACACCTTATTCAGCAGACAAGACTGTATTTTAAAGTGATGCTATTTGTTAAAAGACAACATATTATTAAAGAGACAATATCTGACTCCAATCAAAATATTATCATCATGTTTTCCTTACCTCACAAAACACACACTCCCTTCACATGAATTATGTTAGGGTGGGAGAACTACTCTTAGCCCAGAAACAGGTTCTGCAACACCCATAGATCCAATCTGTCTTTGTGCAATGATGAGCCCATCTTGGCATGATGTTTACCCGATGTATTCAAAGAACCCGGGGTTACCAGCCAGCTGCCAATATCCCACAGAAGTGACTAATCTGGAGACCAGAAACTGCCCACGGCAGGCTTCTAGGGAAAGGTGCTTCAGTGCAAAGGGAAGAGACATCCAAGGCCTTCATCACCTGGCCTGCACTTCAAGATGGGTGAGGGACAGTAAAATGACCCCTGAGTACTTTTGAATCATATTTAACGAAGCACAAACTCCTAGAAGCTGGGAGAACAGGGTTTTGCCAAGACAAGTACAAAAGGGTGAGGGAGATGTTCGTATGATTAATCAATGCCACCTCTGGCAGCAACTCTGGGTGTGTCCACAGTCGCTGCCTGGCTGTGCTGAGAAGTTCCTTCAGCTACTGCCACTGTGAAATGGATTTTCCAAAGATCCCTCTACCCTAACTTGTCCGAGATCAGGCTTGGAACACAGGACTGAGAAAACAGTTCTGTCTCTTGCCACAAACCCACTAATAGACATAATAGACACCACAACGTGTGCCAAATGTATATGTATACCCCCACCAGACAAAGGGGTCTTTGTCTTTTCTCTTGTAAATTACAATAGAGAAAGAGGAAGATGGCAGACAGCTCACAACAGCAGACAACCTAGCAAGGGTGAAGTGGGTCTCTGTTCCCTGGTGGTCTCAGGTCCTAGAGTTTACACTCCCAGACCCTACAATTCTTATTCATCCTGAATGCAGGAAACTGCTATCAGGGAATGTAGCTAAATGACTAAATAATGATATTCCATATTCCTAATTGTGTGCTCACCTGTCTTGTCTCCCTGATAATGTCTGCTGCTTAAGGGAGGATCCTATCTTCTACTTGTACTTGGCCAATGATACCCACACTTCCAGAAGAGCAAAATATCCTGTACTTTCCCCAACATGAAGCCAAAGAAAACATACAAATTCAGGGTGAAAACACACCACAATCCTCCCCAACACATCGTTAAGGATTTATACAGCTACAAAGGTAACCAACTTCAGAGCCAGTGGCAGGGATGCTATGAGAGATTTATATAAGAAACATACATATGTACATACATACACACACACATTAATTAATACAACAATCACTTTGCTTTGCTCACTCGAAGCTATGACTCTTATCCCCCTTTCTTGGCTTTACTCTTCTTTTCAAAGCCACAGTGTATTTTCTGCCACACAGCTAATACTCCCTTCAAAAAGAAGAGGAGGGAAAAGCACTATCAGTGAACACTGGATGGTCGCATCCCAAGCCCCTTTCAGACCACAGCCACTTCCCTCTCCCCATCAAGGACAGCAACATCACAGTCCCTGTCAGAGCCACACTCCCACCCCCTTCTGACAGACGGCTGGCTCTCTTCTGCTCCAGAGGCCCTGGAAGCCTCCTTTATTCTCCCCCTCTTCTTTCTTGGCGGCAGCAGCCCATACATCCCAAAAGCAGGATGCCTGAAACAAGTGGGGCCTCTCATCCCACCAGCACCTCTGAGGAAAATTCCTGCCACCAGATACATGTCCATGGGATAGCAAAGCAGACACCCTCCACGGAAGCTGAGGACAGAACTCCTCAGTACACACCAGGAAGCAAGCCTGGGGAACCCCTACATATTCTGGCTTCTCAGGTAGCATTCAGATACAGGGCGCAGGAGGTTTCCACCAGTCATACCCAACACAAACAGCAATCCAAAGACACAGGGTACTTATCAGGTTATTATTTTTTTATGACCACAAAAAGAAAAATCCTTTATTAACCTTATAGAGAAACCAGAGTAAGCTGGGCATTCAGAAAACAGGCTTTCAAGGAGGAAAATGACCAAAGGACTCAGAAAAAGCAACCTATCTCTAGCACTATCAAAGAACAAACAATCGAAGATTTAACTTCCCCAGATTTACTCTGCAGTGATTCCAAAACTTCCCTAAACACAATCACCTGGCTATTTCTTACAGCTACAAATTCCAGATAGACTGCATCAAGAGTCTCCAGAACACCCCAGGTGTCTTACCCTAAGAGGAGTGCAGGAACACTGCTCAACAAATCCCTCCCACTTTGTCCCAACTAGTCAGGGAGAAGGGAAACACATGGGGCTAACATGGTTCACTCAAGCCAGCACCCCAGTTGGGATCATCTTCATGTCCCTCACCAGGTCTCACTCCTTTCAAGGAGGGGTAGGTAGATGCCACTTCACTAAAGGGTACATAACCCTGACACCCACACAGGTCTCAGGAATCCATAGAACACCTGAGAGAATACCCACGGATGCAAGTCATCAACAGGTAGATTACAGCTCAACGTCACATCTTTCTAAAACTTAGAGCTGGCCAAAGATGGACTCCACTGCCTCTAGAAACGGGGGGTTAAACCAATAAGAGGAGGTTAAGGCAGGACCAGGTGTGCCAGCCCTTAACCAGGATGTTCTAAGAGTTATCAGATCCAGCATGGGATGTTTAAAAGGACTTGATGCATGTTAAAGTCCCTGCTAACACCCAAATCGACAATGAGGAAAATTTCAGCCAGCAGAGTTAATAAAAAGGGATAGCATAAAAAGTAGGTGTAGTCAGTATTCAATTGATCCCATCTCTTCAAAGGAGAAAGGAGCATAAAGACACACCCCTTACTTACTTACCATAAGCCTCACCTACAGAATGCCCCCAGGGTGGCAGAGCAGGAGTCACAGGTGCTGTGACCAAGACCTGCTGCTCAGGTGACTCCACACTTTGGGCATTTGCCAGACAAGTGCTGTAACACACAGAAGGGACGAATGTGGCACAGACCCTGCCCTCAAGGAGCAAGATCTGGTTGCAGAGACAGCTCATTCTCTCGAATATTTATCACATCTCACCTGTAGGGTTTTTATCAACAATGGTATTCAACTCTCTTTGTGGGAAAATATATATACAATTTCACTCTATGTATACATCTTCTTTACTTAACATAAGAAGTTTGGAGCCCAAGATTAAAAAAAAAAAAACAAAAAACAGAATATAAACTTAGTTGTCTCTAGTTTTAAAATTTAAAAATGACCTTTCTCTCTCTCTCTGTCCACTCTGCCTGTAAAAAAAAAAAAAAAAAAAAAAAAGAATAGTCCTCAAAACAACAAAGTTACAGTAAAGTATGGCTGGCAACTCTGAGCAAAACAATAGAAATTGCTAGCCCAGTAATACAGGAAGCAGTAGAAGTAAACTTGAGTGGGAGGCAGGGGGTGGATGCCAGTGCCTTTGAAGCTAGATTCCAATGTCAAAGTGACCTTTATAAATTGCAGAAGTGATCAGAAAAAGAAAGAAAGGAAGAAACCACACACATACACATACACACACAAACGAGGAAATTCAAACTGGCAAATTTAAATAAAATAGCTGGTGAAGGGAAAAATTTGGTTTTTCCCCAAATGTAAGGTAAGCACTGACTCTTGCAAATACCACTTTTTAAACTGTTCCAAGAGGAACACAGAAGGCCATAATAAGAAAATAACTAAAAGCAAATGCTCGACTGAGTAAATATTTATTGAGTGCCTATTAGATGCCAAGGCATCAGTCCAGGTAGAGGGGCAGGGGTGTGGGCAACAGAATAAACACATCAATGAAAAGACACAACTATTTTCCTTAAGCAAACATTAACAATAAGCATTTGAGAATGTTTCAAGTGCTTTTGTGTACATAAGCTCATTGTACATGAGTTGGAAGTATGGTAGAGAGTGGATGAGACGCTGCACAGAGGACCAGAAGAGAGGAATGCCTGTCTCAACTCTGTAACTGGCTCTGCGGCCACAGACAAAGCATATGAGAAAACCGAGGACCAAAACAGCACCTCTCCTACAAGGTCACAACACTAATAACAACACACCCGAAGGAACAGGTCTTCTGGCTCCCAGTTCAGTGGTCTTCACAAATCTACACACACTGTAGATAAAATAAGATGACGAAGAAGAAGGGGGAAGAAAAACTTGTGATTTCAAATCATTTGCAGAGGATAGAGGACAGGAAAAGGAGAATCAGGAAACAATAATGGACAATGAAGTTCAAGTTGAGGCATGGAGATAAGAGGTATGAAGACAGGAAATTCCTACATATGTAGTATAAACATAATATAACGATAAGGATGCAAAAATCTCTTATTTATATACTCATTTAAATGATGCTGTGGAGTTTCTTACTCTTAAAACAATGTGAATACATAGAGTTCAAAAAACAATATATGTAAATGACACAGGTAAAAGAGATGTCAGAGGAGGGGGGGGTATGGAGGGTTACAATTCAAATACATGAAGCTCTTCTAAAGAAACAGTGGATACACTGGGCCCAGAGGAACAATAAATGACACGGTCTATAACTTTTATGTCGGCAATATAAAAATTCCTTGAGAGTAAGAGGGTTAAATACCAGAATGGCTGACTAGGATTAGGTTCACTATGAAAATTATCAAAATTTAGAAGGAAAGACTCCATCCACATAAAAATGGACTGCGCCAGTGGGCTCCAATGCAATCACTGTGGGAGAATCACCCAAAAACACTGGAAAACCACAGACTCTCAGATCTCCTGCAGCGGAATCACAGGGAGTTGAGTCCAAGACACACTCAAGCTGATTTTGAGGCAGCCAAGACCCGCCATGGTGGGATGGGTGGGGAGGGCTCACCTGGAATGGCATCAGAAAGTGGGAACTAGATCAATGCAAATTTTGTGGGCAAGAAAGAATTTCTGTGGGTGTGATATTTTTAAAAGTCTATTGTAAGGCTGCTCGGAAGCACCCAAGCATATCCCACTGAATTTAAAGGTCCTGAAGTCAGCAACTACAATCCATGAACCAGAAGTTGTACTCTGTAAGAAGCCTACAGAAGAGGCAACAGAGTGCAAATGGCTGAGAGAGAGATGGCAAGCGATATGGGTAAATATTTTTAAAATCAAAACATAGGGAAAAAGAAGACAGACTATAAATAATCACTCTCCTGCCTCCACCAAAAAAAGGAATAAGAAGAATATAGAAAGAACAAGAAGAAAGAGGAAGGGAAAATTGTTTGAGTAATTTCCATCTCCATGTAAAAAAAAAAAATTACACTGAGAAATTATCTAGCAGGCAGCAAAAACCAGGCAGTCACTTCCCATTGCAAAGCAAAAGAAAACAAGGAGCAAGGGTGGTCCTGGATAGCTGTTTAGACAATGAGACAGATGGGCTGACAGCTCCTTGCCCTAGGAACTCAGTGATGTCTAAATTAACAACTGGCCACAAGCCAGACACCGAAGTGCTCAAAAGTTTGGGAGGGTGTGTTGTAATTGGTACCTTGGCAAAACACGGTAATAGATTAGCAGGATTCAAAAAGCCTTCATTGCTAGACTCTGAGATCTAAGATTCGTACCAAGAAATAGGTTTTTTAAATCTCCTCTATTGGATAGTTGAGCATCTAAAGGACACCTGTCTGAAACTCAAAATATCTAAATCCTATCCTTTGAGCCAACTTGACTAACATTCAAGTTGAACACCTAAGAGCTAGCTGGTAACCGCAGTACCTCAGCACGGTGTGAAGGTAGATACAGCGACACAGCTCTACACACTGAAGTCTCAGCCTAAGAGAAGCCGATTTTTGACATCATGAAGTAGGTCATTCCTTTAGTCCTAGCTCACAGGCAAGGAAGGAGACTAGAGGCCAGGAAGATTTATTTGCTAAAACAAGTCAATGGCAGATCAAGGATAGTAACCCTGAGACTACCCCACTGGTTACACTCCCCTCCATCCTAAACATACTCTAATGCTAAAGGTCTCACTCAAAGAAAAAGAAAGGCAAAAACGTCACCATATGCTTTTTATTCAATGTTTCAGAAACAAGTTTTGCTGCATCAACATCAGCCTTCTGGGATTCTCCGGGACCCAGCAGTGTATGAAATTTGAATTTTCCAAGATGTATCCAGTTGGTGCTGAACAACCCAGTAGTGTTTTCAGGTGATAACCAACCTTGTTCTCTTAAACATCTGTGATTGGCGAGCTGACTGCTTATTAACAATGAACAAACATCATATTTTCCTGCAGCTCATCTTCTTAACCCTTCCTTTTAGAAAGAGATGTCATTCATGTTATATGTATATAGGTAAGGGTAAAACCTTTCAGATTAGGCTCAGGGAAAAAAAAGGGCCCACTGTTTAGTTCGTACCATCAAGTTGCAAAAGATTCTAACACACAGCTCCTGAAAGGCTTGTGAGGGTTTTTCTGAACACCTTTTAAGTGCCATAGCCTTAATATACGTTCTTTTAATTAATCCTATTAGCTGCGTAATTGCATTCCCATTTTATTGGTGAGTTAACACAGCAGCAGAGGTGGATTTGAATCCCAGAGCAGGGCTCCAAAGCCCCAGCTCAACAGTCTGAGAACACTTAGAATCGAAAAATATGAGCGAGGTGGACACGGTTTGAGTCGATTTCCTTTTCCTTGCTCCAACTGGGTTGAGAAAGACCGTCGGAAAATATGCAACCCTAAGACTAAGGAAGCACAGTGAATTTAGGCATCCACTTCTCCCCACTCGCCCCAGCCCCACCCGCAACCATACCCGAGAGCAGCGGCCGCTGCCAGGCTGCAGGGGCTAGCGGCCGTCACGCCACAGCCCTGGGTCCGCACACCGAGCGCGACTGCAGCACCGGGGCCGCGCGCCCGTGCCGAGCAGCGGCCACCAAGTTTCAGCCCGAGGCGGCTCACCGTGCGGCCGCACAGGGGCTCCCCACCGCGCCTGCCTCCCGCCTCTCCAAGCCACCAGCGACCCGACCCGATGTCAAAACCCAGGCGCGCGGCAAAGCCCTGTCCCCAGCCGAACCGAGCTCCGGGCCCCGGACTGCGCGCCTCGCGGCGCTGCCCCGAACGGCCGCGAAGTCGAAGCTGCCGGATTCCGAGGCCTGCCCCCGCCCGCCTGCCCTCGCCACAGCCTGGCATTCCTGCGCCCGGCGCGCCCTCGGCCCGCGCAGCCCGCCCTCGGCTCTCCCCGACCCCAGGGGGACGCGGAACCTGGAGGGCGAGACCGCCCCACGCCTCGAACGCCAGCGCTCCGCAGAGGCAGCGGCTGGGACCGGCTGCCCGGGGCCCCTGCAGCCGAGCGGGCGCGTGGGGGGCGGCGGCCGCGCGGGGGAGGGGCCCGCCGCGCGCAGGGGCCCCGGCGATGCCCAAACTCTCGGCGCGGGCGGCGGAGCTCGGCCGCCGGCGGAACGGCCGCCCAGGTAGGACAGCGCTGCTCAGCCCGGTACTCACCGCGCGCGGGGGCCGCGCGGCTCAGCCAGAGCGCCAGCAGCGCCCACAGAGCGGCTCGGCGCGGGCCGGGCATCTTCTCGCTCGCCGCCTCCGCCGCCGTCGCCGCCGGGGCAGCTCCACATGGAGAGGGGGTCCCGACAGAGGAGCCCCGCTTCCCTCTCCCCGCTCCTCTCTAGCGCTCGCGGCCCGGCGCTCCGCCCCGCAGCTCGGGCTTCGACGCCTCCACGCCTGCACCCCGGCCGCCGCTCCCCGCCGCCGCCTCGGCCGCCGCCCGAAGTTCGCCTGAAACTTTCTCGGGTGTGCGGCGAGGCCGCCTCGTGTGTCCTTCCGCCTCAGCCGCCTCCTCCCACCGTAGAGCCCCGCCCCCCTGTCGCCGGCGCGGCCGCCGCCTTGGGCACCCAGGGGTTTCCCGCAGGAAGAAGCGCCGGCTGGGCCCCGCGCGGAGGGATCTACTACGAAGCGGCGGCACCCCCGCCCCTGCCCCGCCGCTCCTTCCCCGGCCGCGGCGGGGCTCGAACGCCTTAACTCCTTCGGCGCTAGGGCCGCCGCGCCGGCCGAGCCCCTGTGAGCGTGCCTAACCTCAGCCCCCGGCGTCTGCCCGGAATGGTGAACTTGCCCGGAGCGGCGGACCTCACCCAGCCGTCCCGCGTCGGCCGCTCCTCTGTGGCCCAGGAACGCGGTAGGGTCCAACGAGGGCTGTCAAAGAAAGAAACGGGGGCCGAGGCGCCCTTTAGAAGGGACAGAGCCATCACCTGTGTGTCGCTGCACTGTTCATTCATTCGTTGGTTTAGCAAGTATCTCTTGAGCACCTTGCTCGGAGTAGCAGTATGCTCGGCACAGAGCAATGATGCTAAAGACGCACCAGCTGCTTTGACGGCCGAGACTCGGATGCTAGAGTTGTGGCTGTTGGGGATGGCTTTCATGGAGAAGCTGAGATAGGAACAGGCTCTTCAAAGGTTAGTGCAATGTCGGCATGACAGAAACACCAGCTAACACTGCAATAGGCAAGGACTGGGAACAACATAAATGCCCACTGATAGAGGAGTGGATGGATAATGTGTTTTTTATATAATGAAATGCAACATAGCAATTGGAAAGACTGTATTCGTATATGTCAGTAGGAATAAATCTTAAAAACCGAAGAGAGTGAAAGAAGCAATTGCACGGTGGAGTTGTGGCACCGCGAGTTAAACCGCATCCACTCTGAGTGCTGGTTCCAGTTGCCCCGCTTCTGACCCAGCTCTCTGCTAATGCACCTGGGAAAGCAGTGGAGGATGGTCCCATTGCTTGGGCCCTTGCACCCACAAGGGAGACCTGCAAGAAGTTTCAGGCTCCTGGCTTCTGCCTGGCTGCGCTGAATGAAAGCTCTCCAGTTGCTTCCCCTTCTCTGGCTGTAACTCTGCCTTTCAGACAAATAAATCTTTTTTTTTAAACTGCAAAGGGGAATGCATAGTATACATACCATTTTTTGATATCTAAGTTTTTTCCCAAAACAATACTGTATATTATTCAAGGATGTATAGATGTGTAATGCATATAGTAAGAGAATACAACCAGAACACTCATAGTTGTTACTTCCAGAGCAGGAGTTGAGAGTGTTGATCAGGCCAGGGAACAAGTGGGCTTTTAAGAAAAAAGCTGAAGTTAACAACAAATTGTGGGGACGGGGGTAAATCCCTGGAAGAGCCACCATAAAGCATAGCTACAGACAAGGGAGGATGTGGGTGAGTTCTGGCACTGTTAGCAGTAAGGGGAGTCAGGGAGAGGCAGGAGTTTGGGATCAGATTATGCAGAGCTGGCATGACAAGCTGGGGAGGTGGTGAGGAGGCTGGCGGGGGATGGTGGTCTTTTGGGTGGTAGGCAACCAGTGATGGTTTCTGAGTCAGAGAACATTATGGAAAGGAAGGGTGCTATGATAACCCTCTGCAAAACTGACTGTCAGGGGCCGGAGATGAAGTGCTCCCCAGGACCCGTCAGGAATTTGTGAAACAGTCCAGGCATGGGGTGATGAAGGCCTCAACTAATGAGGTCGATGTCAGAAGGGACAGATCTGAGATAATCTTGGAAAAGAAAAGATGGAGGAGGTGGCAAGACCCATGTGACTCACTGGAGTTGGAGTTTGCAGTGCTTTGGGGATGGGAAATTCTACCCACAGAGCCTCTCCCTGACACCTACAGGATAAGGTCCAAACTCCTAAAGCTGGTGCATACAAGGCCTCCTCCCCAGCGCCACAGCCTGTCCTCCCTGCTGTGAACGTTACACAACTTGAGATTCCCCAAGCCTATCTTCTTGTTTCAGTCTCTGTACCTTCTGTTCCCTTAGCTTGGAGTGACTCCTGAAGCCCCTGCCCTCCTCTTCTCCATGAACTTCTAATCATTTATCCTTCAGTCCTAAGAAGGCATCCACAACTCTGTAACAAATTCCCATCCCTAACAGACAGTGCTTCCAGTATACTGCTTCTTTATCTTAACACCGATACCTAATTTTCACACAAGAGTCTTTGTATTTCCACCTTCTCAGCCAGATGAAGGTCCTGACAGGCAGGCACCATGGCCTCATTCACCCCCAGTGTCTATCACATAATAGATGTTGAACTAGATAAAAGTCAACACTGAGCACGTGCAAGTTAGGGAGCGCAAAGGCCTAGAAAGTTCCAAAACCACATTTTAATAAGAAATTCAGGGTTGGAAGTAGTGTGCTTGCAATACTAGAAACTTTTCAAAAATAACAGTCAAGGCCGGCGCCGTGGCTCAACAGGCTAATCCTCCGCCTTGCGGCGCCGGCACACCGGGTTCTAGTCCCGGTCGGGGCGCCGGATTCTGTCCCGGTTGCCCCTCTTCCAGGCCAGCCCTCTGCTGTGGCCCAGGAGTGCAGTGGAGGATGGCCCAAGTGCTTGGGCCCTGCACCCCATGGGAGACCAGGATAAGCACCTAGCACCTGGCTCCTGCCATCGGATGAGCGCGGTGCGCCAGCCGCAGCGCGCTGTCCGCGGCAGCCATTGGAGGGTGAACCAACGGCAAAGGAAGACCTTTCTCTCTGTCTCTCTCTCTCACTGTCCACTCTGCCTGTCAAAAATAAAAAAAAATAAATAAAATAAAAAAAAAAATAACAGTCAAAATAGTTTTGAAATTTGTGCAAACACTTCAGAAAAAGATACCATTTCAGTTGTTGATACACAGTGTAGCCAATTTGATCATCCTCTTTCCTCACTAAAGATAGTACTTAATGACTTGGTTATATTCAAATTTTTGAAAAATCATGGGGCATGTATTTCACCTAGATGTTAAGACACTAGTCGGGATACCCATATCCCATATCAGAGCATCTGGGTTCAAGTCCTGGCTCCACTCCTGGTTCAATCTCCCTGCAAATGTGCAACCTGGGAGGCAGCAGCAGTGGCTCCAGTACTTGAGTCCCTGCAATCCATGTAGGAGACCTGGATTAGGTTCCTAGCTCCTGGCTTTGACCCAGCCTAGCCATAGCTGTAGCCTGCATTTGAGGAATGAAGCAGTGAATTAAAAAAGCAACTATTCACATACAACTTCTGCTACATTTGTTATATCCTTAAACTTACTGCAGGCCTCCTGGCAGGGACAAGAGGAGTAGAGTAGCATTATAAATGCCCGCTGAAGGCTATGACTGAAGAGGTATTTTAAAATACATATTGAAATAAGTGATATAAGTTGGTATATAAGTTGGTAAAAACAAAGCAAAAAAGGAGCTACAAAACAAAGGAAGAAATTGGAATTAGCAAAGACTAAGCAATGAAAATAAATAAGTTCAACCCATTAGCTAGCAGGTTCATGAATATTTACCATGGGCCAAATCCTGGGCAAGGACTTGAGGGATAAAGAAAGAGAAATGTAAAGCAATAATTAAGATCCAACGTGACAAGTGGAGTGTTATGGGCTCACAGATGAAGGTGAAAGGCAGTCAGGGAGAACCCAACAGCTGGACTAAGAACTGGGGGACCAAAAGATGAACTTAATCGGGTAGAGGAGATTTCTCAAGTGTAGAGATTTAGAGCTGTTGCAGGCACAGGGAACAGCATGTATAGGCAAGCAGACAATAGAGATCAGAGTTTTTCCCTGTACTGCGAAGATAAGAACTTAGGAAGGGCTATGTGGGAATGCAGAAATGATGGGCTTGCCTGCTAAGATTAGGAACTGCGTAGATAAGAGGAAAGGTAAATCAAGGACTCAATGATGACCTCAGTACCTTGAGGCATTCTGGGGGTATTCTCAGATACAGGAAATATAGAGGGAAAAGGAGGTTTGATAAAGGAGGTCTGAGTAGATGGGAGATGAAGCTACCTGGAAGGGGGAACCCGTGTTCAGCCTTAGAGGGAGCAGGAGGCACCCTGACTGATTCGCAGATGGAATTACACTCTTGCAATTGGCCCCTCACCAAAGCTCAGCCTACATTCCACTGTGTGCTTTTAAGTGACTCTTTCTCTGATCCCTATTAGAATCCAGGAAAGACTTAATGGTGGTGTTGCAAAACCTGAGTAGAAGCTCAGAATGTGAAATACCAGGATCTGCATGGAGATGTCAGCCGTGAATGTATTCAGCAGTTTCATCATGCACCTGAATTAGAAACAGTGCTTCTAGTCACAGCAAATCCTGTTGTATAGGGGAGATTGGCAGGAAAGCCTTCATGGGGTCTTATAGGGAATCATTGCTATTCCTCAAAGTTCCATAACTTCACTGATGCAAAAAAAAAAAAAGAATCCCACAAACTTTCACCTGAAAAACAAACATGTATCAGTCTTCAGAACCCAGTAACAATCAGCAGTAGAAAAACATGACTATGCCCCTACCAATAGTTAGTCAAAACTGAAATACAACTGTATCTTTTACTAATGAAGGCTCTACTGTAAAAATTACCTCCCAAACAGATGCAAGACTGGGCACTTCTTTGTTTTCACCTCTGCCCTCTCAGCTCCAGTAGACTATAAATTCTCCACTGTCAAGTAGAAAAGTGATTGATACTGTCTTTTAAACAAATGCGAAATGAGGAACATGCCCATCCATTTAAACTGGGGAGAGATGCAAGAGCACAAGACAGTCTCAGCATGTTGGAGACTCCCAGGCTGTGGAAGACACGTCTGATGTTGAAGGAGGGATTCTGGGATAGACATCAATCGTAGGCTGATTTCTTCCACGCATCTCACTGCACAACCCAGGGATGCATGATGAGCTGTCTGCAGAAACACGATTGAGAAGATTTCTTCTAATAATGCCTTGCATTTCTGGAGTGCTTTAGATTTCCTAAAACGCTCTCAAGTGTGTTATCTCACTGGATCCTCAAAGCAACTGTGGGAAGTAGGCAGGTCAGTCATTAATATTGCCATTTCACAGATGAAGAAACTGAGATAGCACGTGTCTTGCCCAAGGTTACACAAGTAATTAGTGACAACTGAGACAACCCCCTCCCTGTCTCGTTTTATTCAGTCTCATCTCATTGCACATTTGGCCAACAGTGGGAAACACATCCAAAATGATATTCAGCGTGAGGACCTCTGGGCAGGAGGCCACCAGCTTCTTATTATTTCTACATTTGTATGAACAAGCTGACCTACTGCACTGAGGAAACTCACACTCGTGAACACACACACGCTTCTGTTTTAAAAGATTTTCGGAGCACCTACCCACTGCAAAACACTTCCTTGACTCTGGCAATACAAATATGCATAGGAGCCAGCCCCTGAGAGCTAGAGATCACAGGCTGTTGAGGGAAGCCAGTGTACAAATAACATAACTACAACACAGACAAGGCACACAGCTGTGGGGAAGCAGTGAGCACTGTCATTAACTTCAGGGCCACTTTCATTTGTCCAATCCCAAGCCAGCAAGCTACTGAGAGGTCTACACATCTGGACTGGAATCAGTGTGAAGACAGGAACTACCTCTTCCGGTTTATAAACTCGACAGTAGTTGGTTTTTTGCCTTGCCTAGAGGAAGTGCTCAAGAAAGACCCACATTCGGAAAGGCCCACAAAGTTAGCCAAATAGAGGGCAAGTTCTAGAAGGCAGGAGTTAACCCCAAGATTCAGATTAGCTCTGAGAATTAGGAGGCAGTCAGATCCTCCCACTGGGTGTAGACCCAATTGTCCCTGCTCCAATCAAGGGTTGAAATACTATATGCAATTTTAATGAGCTTCTTTACATATTTTTGCCCTTTTATGAATGTGATTACCTCAATTTAATTGATGTGAAGGGGGGGAATTTTAAGATTATCTTTCTATAATGACCTGTTCCTCATGTGCATCATCATATATGATGAATGATACCTGTGAAACTCAACTGGGAATCCAAAATCATGGGCTTTCCAAGAGACACAAGCAGGACAATTTGTAGAGGAAAGCTCACTTTAGTACGATCTGACTTTAAAAAAAAATTTCTATTAAAGTACTTTATACTAGGAGGTATTTATTGCCCTTTACTTCCTAACTGGGTGCATACTTTTTATATATGATGATGTAAAAAAGTGCTGAGCTATATGCACCAAGACATCTCACCAATTCACGAGCATCATAAATCCACAACTGGGTAATTATCAAACCACAATATTACTGCGTGAGTCTCAGGGCCTTAGTCACTACAATGGTTATGCAACATTGAATATTTATGAAATGGTATGGCGTTTGTTCTCAGAGACTGTCAATTGTTTCTACCCAGCCTTCTGATAGTCTTCCTTCATGATTACCCAAGAAATTCTTAAGCAGTGAGGTCCAGGCACACAGAAAGTTTCCACCTTAAAATATTAAAAAATCTTTATGCCATCTGCATTCAAATCACATTGAAGTCCCCTGAAGCAGAAGAAAGGGGACATTTTCGTATTAATTGAGATTCAAAATGGTTAACTAAGTAGAGAGTGGGGGCATCAAAAGCAAGGAAGGGGAATCCCATTTTTAAAGGAGGCATAAAAAATTTCCTTCGAAGTAAGTAATTCATCAGGAGATAATTAATGGCTGGCAACAGGTATTTATAATGGAAGCGTACATGGCCCTAACGATAGGGTTTGCTTCTGAAAACACTCTAATTAAAAAGGGAAAGAGTAATTTTATAGTAAAGTACAAATCAGGGATGCGTATGTCTGCTAATGAGCGCAAAGAGACATAGGTGGAAATTGCTGGGCTCAGACCAGGTATCTGTTGCTGAAGATAATGGCCTTGTAAATATGCAAGTATGGTTTCCAATAAAGTGAAAAGCACATCGTTTTTATCTGTCAATGTGAAATGGAATGTGAAATTGGAATTCAGTGGTTGTGCCTGAATGTCTTGGATTCTGTCTTGTTTTTGTTTTTAATCATGCCAATCTCTGTTGAAAATATTGCAATAACTACTCTGTTCTCTTGCTCAGACCACTGAGTCAAACCTTCGACCTCTTCCCTTCTATAACACTTAGTAGAAATGTTAGCAGAGAAAAAAGGATAAGTAGGGGCAAGACAGAAAATGTTTCCTGCATTAAGATCCATGTCTGAATCCTGCAAGGTGCGCCTGACTGCCGAGAAAGCCCTTTGAACAGTTCACAGCACGGGTACTGCAAAAAAAGCCTTCCTTAATTGATCTCTTGTGGCCTGGAATACTTGTCCCTCTACTGATAACTAACATTTGAGAATACTTAACTGAAGCCAGTGGTTAGGGGAACAGATATTTTTACAGTAAGGGAAGGAGTGCATGGAGAGAACAAAGCCTGACTTATGTCAACTTCCAAATACTAGAAGTGAGAGACAATGTTTCGGTTTCAAAAAAGGCAAACTGAGAACACGCAAGAGGTAGGAGAGTTCTCATCCACCACTTGGGGTTTTGAGAAGAAGAGGGAAGCAAGGAGAGTTGAAGAAAATAAAAACAGGACAGAACAGTGGGAGAGGAAGGTGAACGGGTGCTCTGGAGCCCCAAGCACCTGTGTAGAAGTGGGGAAGTAGCCTGAGGACAAGCAAAAGAACCCATGTGGAATTCCCCCTTGCCCGTCTCTGTTTTCCTCCAGAAGGGCGCACAGTACTGATCCAATGGTAACAGAGACACTGCCCTCAATTTCCTCCAAAGACATTAATAATAGTACCCTCTCTGGGTACTAATCCATTCTTTCCTACATAAATATTCGTAGACTGTAACACCAATAATAGCATGAATACTGATAATGGCAGCAAACGTTTCTAGAGTGCTTATGCACGTGAGCACTGTATGAATTAAGTACTTCACCTGCTTTCTTGTTGATAACGCTCCAGCAAGCATATGAGTAGATGTTATGATTCCTATTCCACATAAAGTGACACCTGAGTCAGTTGCCTAAGCTCACACAGCTGCTCACTAGTGGCCCAGGGACTTGAGCCCAGCTCCACCTGACCAGTTCCAGAGGCACAGTTGATCTTTGCATGGTGCTGCCTGCCCACAGAGCACTGCCTTGGACATCACGTCAGGTCCATTGCTTAGGTGATCCACTTGGGCTCTGGAGAAGTTCTCTACTTATTTACCAGGAGACTGCCTTCCCAGATTTACTGAGACAAGGGCCTGATCTTAGACCTCGCTGGTTCTCCTCCATGGCATGGGACCCAGTCTCTTGCTTGCCAGCTTCTAACTTCTTTTCCTTGCTGCTGCTGCTCACATAGCAGAAGGTCAGGCAATTTTGTTGACTGGTTCCATGATACAACTTTTTATTTTGAAATACTCTGCTAAGTGGTCCTAATAAAAGACAAAACCAATAGGAAAAGAACCAATTCTGTTTATTGCCATAGTTTAATTATAAACATAAAAATGTCAATTTTCAAATTAAAGGAAAATGGACTATAATACCACCAGTAATAGCATTTTAGAATGTTTAATTCATTGTTATTTATATGCATACCTTTCTCTTTTTTAAAGTAGGGGAATTTCTTTTTAAAGATTCATTTATTTATTTGAGATGCAGAGTTAGAGACAGAGAGAGAGATCTTCCATTCTCTGGTTCACTCCCCGAATGGTGACACGGCCAGAGCTGGGGAATCTGAAGCCAGGAGTTTCTTCCAGGTCTCCCATGTGGGTGCAGGGGCCCAAGCACTTGAGCCATCTTCCTCTGCTTTCCCAGGAAAGCAGGAAGCTAGATCAGAAGTGGAGCAGCTGGGACTCAAACCAGTGCCCATATGGGATATCGCCACCGCAGGCAGAGGCTTAACTTACTACACCACAGTGTCATTCCCTATATGCTTATATTTCTAAAGTTATAATCCATGAAAAATGTGTATTAAGAAAAACCTATGTGTGGGTTTTAAAATTTGCTTTGCATCAAAATAAACCTATTTTTAGTTTTATTTTTCATGACTTTTTTGGAATACTCATGTATATGCAGTTTTTATCCTGCTTTCTCAAGTAATTCATATATCAAACAACTAGTAGCAACTAATTGCTGTATGCAGCATCATTGCCTACAAAATATTCCAATATTAACTGATCTATAGAGTTAGAATTATTATTTTTTGGTATTTCAATCTGTATCCAGAAGTTGTCTATCTTGTTAAATAAAAGCCCTTGGAGACAATCCCCCCACACTTCTTTCATTACCAAGGTCACTCAGTGAGTGGGTGGGTCCTTCTTTATCAGGGAGATTGGCAGCCCAAAATAGAGCCCTGCTGCTGTTCTCTAACTCATGACCGCCTTTCCCACCCTTCTCTTGCCCTCTTTCTGTTCCTTGTCCCCTTCCTAGCGAAAGGCTTCACTTCCTACTTCACTAAAGACTCTCCTAGCTCAAAAGTCTCCTCCCCTGCAAGACTTCCCCCAGCCCTCGTCATTGCCAAGCCTTCAGGCCGTCCCAGGACTCCCTGCCCTCTGGCCCTTAGCCTCACCACCATCCTCTCCTGCACTTGTTCTTTCTTACTGAGTCTCTCCTTCCTTCAATGCCAAGTCTTCTGCACCGGCCGTTGACTTCATCCCCTTCTGCTTTTTCCAGGGATTATTTTCTGTTCATCATCCATCAGCTCCCACTGCCTCATCATTCATCTCTCCCTCTCTATGCCTTAATTCCTTCAGCCAAAAATTTTCCAGTTTACACCACCCCCACACACACCCCACACATACACACACTTATTGTAGGCTCAAGCAAATTTATCTTGCCTTTACTCTCAAATCTATTTAAAAAAAAAAAAAGTTCAACTTACTTCATTTGAAAGTCAGGGTTATAGAGAGAGGGAAAGACAGAGACACACACACACACACACACACAGAGAGAGAGAGAGATCTTCTGTCCACTGATTCACTCCCCAGTTGGCCGCAACAGCCAGGGACAGGACAGACCAAGCCAGGAACTTCAACCAGGTCTCCCATGTGAGTGACAGGAGCCGAAACACTTGGACCATCTTCTGCTGCTTTTCCCAAGTCATTTGCACAGAACTGTATCAGAAGTTGAGCAGCTAGGACATGAACTGGCACCCACATGGAACGCTGGCATTGAAGTGGCTTTTACCTGCTATGCCACAATGCCGGCCCCACAAGTCAATTTTAAAAATAGTTTATCCTTTGCTGTTCTTCCTAAACCCATTACAACTTCCTCTCCTACATTTAGTGAGCACCTACTACGTAAAAATAATGTGGGAATAAAGATGGACAAGGCTGTCCCTACTCCTAGGAAGCTTCTAGTTAGTAAAAAAAGACAATAAAGGGGCTCATGCTGTGGCATAGTGGGCTAAGCTTCTACCTGCAGCACCAGCATCCCATATGGGCACTGGTTCATGTCCTGGATGCTCCATTTCTGATCTAGCCCTCTGCTATGGCCTGAGAAAGCAGTGGAAGATGTGTCCCAAGTGGTTGGGACCCTCCACCTGCGTGGGAGACCCGGAAGAAACTCCTGGCTCCTGGCTTTGGATCGGCACAGCTCCAGCCACTGCAGCCATTTGGGGAGTGAACCAGCAGATGGAAGACCCTTCTCTCTGTCTCTCCCTCACTTTGTCTATAACTCTATTTCTCAAATAAATAAATAAATAATCTAAAAAGACAATGAAACAAAACAATGCAATTAAACAAGTGTCAGAATAGAAATCTGCACAGACGTAAGCTATAGGAGGGCTGCCTAGAGGAAGCTGGAGAGCTTCCTGGGGAGGTGACGCCTGAGTTAGGCCTGGAGAATGAGTTCAGTACTGGTGGGCAGAGACTGGGCACAGTTGAGTCAGACACAGCACACAACTGACAGAGGGAACAACTGTAGCAGAGAACAGTGGAATCATAATGTTGATTTTATTAGTAATAGTAGTGCTTACTTAGGAAGTCCTAGTGAAACATTTGCTTAGCCAGTGGTTCTCAATTGTTAGCATGCCTCAGAATAACCTCGGAGGCTTGTAAAACACCAATCGCTGGGCTGCATGCCCAGGGTGCTGAGGGGGCCTCCGGGGCGGGCAGGCTAATTCACCTTGCTAACAAGGTCCCAGGTGTTCTTGATACCCACACTTAGAGAACCACTGACTTAGTAAACTGCCTTCTGCTTGAATGGTCCTAGTGGAAGTGCTTTGAAGGCCACCAAAGATCTCCAGCTGCTGAATCCAGGGCATTCACGCTCAGTCTGAGGACCAGTTTGCAGCATTTGATACAACTGACAGTGCCACTGGCCTCTTCTCCATCTTCTATCAGTCCATTCACTGCACTGAAGTCCACAGAAGTTTCCAAAATCAAGTGTAATTCCATCGCTCCATACTTAAAACCCATCAATGGCTCTCCATTCGCTGTGGTTACAGCTCAAACTCCCCAGACTGGCACAGAGCACCCTTGCTCCTCTGGCCATATTTACTACCTGCCCCACATTGGACAGCCCATGTTCTTAGCTCCAAACTACTGACCAGTGCCCAGACATGCTGTGGACTCCCCCATCTCTCTGTGTGTGCTGCTCCCTCCCTCAACACCTTCCATCATACTCCCTCCCACCCCCTACACACCTGTGGAATCCTAGCTCAAGGCCTGGCTCAAACGTCATCTCCCCTGTTGAAGCCTGCCTCAGCTTCATGGCACCTTCCACCAAAACCCTCCTCGGTTTGTTTCTTATACGTAACTTTCAACAATTATTGGAACATGTCCTATATTAGGACTTACTTGATTTTACCCTCTATTTTTATTACTTTTGTTACTCCAAACAAACAAAAAAAGGTGTACTGAATGAATGCTAGGTGTTGGAAACATAGCACAACCTCAGTAAATAGTGATTTGGGTAGGCACTTGGCTGCCTACGCAGCAGAACCCAGCAGCAGGTAGGCAAACAAAAGGGAGGAGAACATAAAGAGAAACTTTGTTAATGAGCAAGAGTCAAACATGCCACTTGACTCCCTGACTGAGAGGCAGAAGCACAGGTTTTAATTTCCCATGACTCTCTCTTTCTTTGATGACACGGTGGTTTGTCAGCTCTGTGGACCAGGTAGTTAGTTATGCAGCTTGCCTTTCTTGCTTTTGGCAAAAGCCTTGCTAGGAGGGATTTATCTAGGGCGAAGGAGCAACATCTGTGGAAAGTGCGTAGGAACCATTTTGGTAGCTGGGTGCGTACACCGCCAGCAGGCAGCCACTTGCCTCCTGATCCTGTTCTGCTGAGGGAATGCTGGAAGTATCCCTGCCTTTAGACAGAAATGTCCACTGTCCATTCTTATTCTCCTTCCTGTTCCCTCTCTCCCTCAGCCTTACCCCTCCACATTGGTTGCTGTGGTGAACCAGATCCTGTAGAAACTGAACAGGCTTGCATTACTATGAGTCTGGGCTGCAGTCCACTCATTTTCTGGTTATGCTGTAAGCTTAAGGAAGCATCTGTCCACTCATGAGCTCAAAATGCCTACGCCTCTTGTCACCTTGCCTTTCCCCACCACTGTACAGCTATTCGTAGGAAAGCAGCCATTTAGATCATGATTCCTGTGTGCTAGGTATTTGGCATATATAATCTTATTGAATCCTCACAACATCCTTTCAAGGTAGGTATCTCCATTTAACAAATAAAGACACTGAAGCTATGGGGCTGGCACTGTGGCATAGCCAGTAGGGCCGCTGCCTGCAGTGCTGACATGCCATGTGGGCGCCAGTTCGAATCCTGGCTGCTCCACTTCCGATAGCTCTCTGCTATGTCCTGGGAAATCAGTAGAAGATGGCCCAAGTCCTTGGGCCCAACTCCCCATGTGGGGTTCCTGAAAGAAGCTCCTGGTTCCTGGCTTTGGATCAGTGCAGCTTTGGTCATTGTGGCCATCTGGGAAGTGAACCAGCGGATGGAAGACCTGTCTCCCTCTCTCTACCTCTGCCTCTGTAACTCTTCAAATAAATAAATCTTAAAAAAAAAAACACTGAGACTCAAAAAAGTTAAATATTTTATGCAACATCAATAAGCTAACAAGTAGTTGGGGGTAGACTCTAAACCCATTGTGCAGAAATTACAAAGCCAGTGTGTTATTATTCATTAAAACCTAAGGTTACAGAGCCAATCAATTGGCTCTGTATTGGCAGAATTACTTGAATGAATATGTTTAATGTTGCAGGAACTCACAGAACTTTAAAAATATATATTGATGCTACAATGTGAAAATGACCTACAATTGGAAAAGCTGACTGATTATTCCCCACAGTTCCTTGTCTGGATCTACCTGTAGTCAACAGTCCCTCTCAATTGGTCGCACCTGACCAATGTATGACTGCTGGTCATACATTCACCTGTGATTCGCCCGTTCCCTGGGAACAGTGATTTTAAAATCCTTCTTCCTGTTCTCCTCCCTCTCAAGTGCAAAGTATGACCAGAAATCAGAAATAACACAGTGTCTACAAACATAACTACTCTGACAACATATAAATGAGTTTGCATCTAAAACAATGCCAGATTTAGTTAAACAATGACAACTCTTTTTTTCTTGGTCAACTTGACACCTTAAAAGTGGATTTCCCTCAATATATCTTTATTCAACTTGTGCTCTTGGCATTGTGAATAAACAGGGCTGGAGATAACATCCATCATGGAGTTAAGCACACAGAGTGGGTGATAAAGTCAACAAGAAGCTAAAAGCAAGATTTACCACGGATAAGCTGCCAAGGAGTTGGCTGTAGATTCTAAGTGGTCAGGATGGCTCATTCATCTCCACCCTTCAGCTGTTCACCCCAGCGGCACCGTCCCTGCTTCAGCCCTTGTGGCAAGAGGAGGAAGGTGGGAGAGTAGGAAAGCACAAGAATCAAGTACATAGCATTCATGAGCATCCTGGGATAAAATGCAAAGTCTTAGTAGTTATGTCTCGATGAATACTGTGAGAGAACAAATAAGGGAATTTTTAAAGAGAAAATAAACAACAAAAACATCCAAAGTCCTACATTAGAAGAACAAGTAGACATAAATGATGCTGGGCTTACGTGAAGCAACATTCTGTTTTCTTGTCCTAGTCTGTCTCAAGCCCAGCTAAGGAGGTTCTAGAGTCTGTCTGTTGTTCAAAGACTTGAAATTGTTTTCCTTGGATTACTCCCAGCCTGTATTTTTCTTGCCTCCCTTTTCAAAAGTAGGTTAAGGATATTCAGGTTTCCCTCAAGCGTCTTAATGAGTTAGTCATGATTACAGTTGCATCTTTTAAATTGCCCAACCCGTTGAAAGGCTGCCATGAAAGGAGCTTCTACAAACACAGTCTGGGCAGTATTTTTCATTGTCTTATGTTGCAAAATATGAATGAGGAGTTACCTCCAAGTGGCTAATTAGCATGAAAGCTGCAGAAGCTGAGCAGAGAGGTGGGCTACTGTTCGGATGGAGTATGTTGCTGTTGTTTCTACAAGGAACTTGTACATTGAAGCTGAATGAGAAGCTCCTTGCTAACAAATGTGAAAGGGTTTCTTACAATTCATGGCACTTAAGCAGTCACACTTTGTTTTTGGATCAGAATCCTCTCCATCATCTACATCTCAGCCAAGTTGTCAACCTAGACTGCCTCTTCCCCCCACCCCATACTTTCCTCTTGTGTTCTTCTATTTTTTTTTAAGATTTTATTTATTTATTTGAGAGGCAGAGCTACAGAGAGAGAGAGAGAGACATAGAGAAAGGTCTTCCACCCACTGGTTCATTCCTCAAATGGCCACAACTACCGAAGCTGGGCAAATTTGAAGCCAGGAGCCAGGAGCTGCTTCTGGGTCTCCCACGTGGGTGCCAAGTGCCCAACCACTTGGGCCATCTTCTACTGCTTTTCCAGGTCATAGCAGAGAGCTGGATTGGAAGAGGACCAGCAGGGACACAAACCAGCACCCACATGGGATGCCAGTGCTGTAGGCAGAGGCTCAGCCTACAGCGCCACGCACAGGCCCCTTGTGCTCTTGCACCTGGAATTGCAGCCTAACATCTGTCACAGTGTTTCTCAACCTTTCTTTTATCATTATTGCCCTCCTGAAGAGCCTTTTTAGTTTTTTTTTTATTACTCTCTCCCATGAAATTTTGATACCACAGTTTGATGCTTAATGTAATAAGTCAACTTTACTGGGCTTAGGATTGCCCGGATAGCTGGTAAAACATTATTTCTGGGTGTGTCTGTGAGGGTGCTATCTGAAAACAATAGCACTGGACTTGGAAGTCTGAGTAAAATCCTTGCTAGCCCTGGGAAAAGTGGGTGGGCATCATCCAATCCACTGGGGGCCCAAATAAAACAGGAAGGTAGATTGGCCGACGCTTCGGCTCAATAGGCTAATCCTCTGCCTTGCAGCACCGGCACACTGGATTCTGTCCTGGTTGCCCCTCTTCCAGGCCAGCTCTCTGCTGTGGCGCAGTGCGCCTACCGTAGTGGCCATTGGAGGGTGAACCAACAGAAAAGGAAGACCTTTCTCTCTGTCTCTCTCTCTATCCACTCTGCCTGTCAAAAAAAAAAAAAAAAAAACAGGAAGGTAGAGGAAACATGAATTTGCTCTTTGTGCTTGCAGATCCATCTTCCTTGCCTTTGAATTTTGGTGTTCTTGTTTCTTCAGCCTTTGGACTTGGACTGGAACCACATCAGTGCTTTTCTTGCACCTCCAGCTTGCAGACAAGAGATCATGGGACTTTTCAATCTTTATAATCACAGTAAATATTTTTCTTTGAATGTCTCTATCAGTTCTGTTTTCTCCAGAGAACCCTAAGACACACATATATATTGTGGTATGAGTTTATATACTACATAGATATGTACACTTTATACAAAAATAAAGTTCAGGGTCAGCACTGTGGCATAGCAGATACAGCCACTGCCTGCAGCTCCAGCATCCCATATGGGTGCCGGTTCTACTCCTGGCTGTTCCACTTCGATCCAGCTCTCTGCTATGGCCTGGGAAAACAGTGGAAGATGGCCCAAGTGGGAGACCTGGAAGAAGCTCCTGGTTCCTAGCTTCGGATTGGCACATCTCCAGCCATGGTGACCATTTGGGGGGTGAACCAGTGGATGGAAGACCTCTTTTTCTCTGCCACTGCCTTTCTGTCACTTTCTGCCTTTCAAATAAATAAATAAAATCTTTTAAAAAATAAAGTTCTTTTTCATCTCCAGGAACCATTCTCACTTGTAAATGCATGACCTACCAGACCACCATAGACTTATCTGGACTCAGCAGAAGCAGATCACAGGAAAAGATCAATTCGGGCAAAACTCCAGATGCATGGCAGGTATAGGAGTTTGTCCAATGAGGCTTAGTATGGTTGAAGACATACAGGTGGCCAAAAAGGTTAGCCAAACAAGACACATATTGGAGAACACAGCTGAAGGCAGTGCTGATAGAAGACAGTAGAGCAAGGTTGAAGGCAAAGTAGAGAGGCATGGAGACCATTCATCCACTGGGTCAGAGAAGGCCTCATACAGAAAATTCCATCATCCAGAAACGTTCCACAGAAGAGAAGTTGCTCTGAGGTTTGCAGCTGACTTAAGACACCTGACTCTTGATCATAAAGACCCTAGACTACCAGGATGACTGTGTCCCACTGGTGAGATATCTGTTTATTAACAGGGAACACCTCCTGGTGGTTCCTATATTCCCTGAGAACCATCTGCATCTCCCAGGACTTTGACCCTCAAATTGGATGGAAGATTCAAGACTTCCAACTTGACTTGGTGCTGTGCTAGGGCGCCCATGTCCCCAGTCATTCAAGCAGGCTAATCAGATAGGAAGTCTGGTGTTCCTTTTCCTCAACTCATTTACCTTCTGGAAATCCTTCCTCTTCCAACCTATAAACAGGAGGAGACCCAGAGTTCCAAATGGGCTTCCCAAAGTTACACTCCCTGAAACCATTAGGATGTCTTAATGGTCAAGTCCCACGGCCTTTCTCATTGATATCCCACGCCCTCAGCTCAGTGTATTTGGTGCTGGTACTCCTGCTCTCCCCTTAATAAGAGGCCAGCCACGGACTCCAGCCTTCATCACTCTTTGCCTCCTCAAGTCTTCCAAAAGCTCCCTGTGAAAATCTTGTCCCTTCCTCAAGGACACCCTTTTACATTATTTTTTGGTTTTTTATTATTTTATTCAAGACGCAGAGAGACAGAGCTCCCATCTGCTGGTCATTCCCCAAATACCCACAATGACCGAGGTTGGGTCAGGCCAAAGTGAGGTGCCCAGAACTCCATCCCTGTCTCCCACATTAGCAGGAAACTGGAACTGAGAGTGGAGCTTGAACCCAGGAGCCTTGATGTAGGATGTGGTTGTCCCAGGCAGTGTCTCAACCACTAGGCCAAACAAAGGGCACCCTTTTATCTCTTGGTTCCTTTTGATTGCTCATCTGTTTATATGTCTATGTTAATTTAATAAACATTGTTGTGCATTCTTGTGGCAAAACAGATATGTATATAACTAAGCAAAACACGATGTGAAATAACGTCATACAAGTATGTGCAAATTATCTTAGCAACTGAAATGAGGATGTGATTAATTCTGTCTTGCAAGGATTATAAAAGGCCTAGTAGAGGGAAACACTTTGATTTGTGCCTTGAGAATGAGTAGGGGTTCATAAAACAGAAAGTTGAAGGAAGAATATTACAGATGGAGACAAGCGGATGAGAGAGACACAGTGTAATCAAAGAGGGTTAGAAAGTCCATGTAGGGGCCAGCATTGTGGTGTAGCAGGTTAAGCTGCTACCTGTAATGCCAGCATCCCATATGGGCACCGGTTCAAGTTCTGGCTGCTCCACTTCCAAACCAGCTCCCTGTTAATGTGCCTGGGAAAGCAGCAGAAGATGGCCCAAGTTCTTGGGCCCCCACCACCCATGTGGAAGACCCGGAAGAAACTCCTGAATACTGGTTTGGCCCGGCTATTGCGGCCATTTGAAGAGCGAACCAGCAGATGGAAGAGCTCTCTATCTCTCCACCCTCCTCCAGCTCTGCCTTTCAAATAAATAAATCTTATAAAAGAAAGTCCATGTGACTGGTAGAGAAGTAGCTAAGAGTAGGGCAGGATGAACGGCAGGTGACAACCCTGGAAAGTTGGTGATACTTTAGCTTTACTCACCACTTAAATGCACCTGTCTAGGTAACATGCCAATGGTTCATTACAGTGCTGGGAAAATTCACTTAAAAATAAATGTAGGTCCTTATATAAGAAGAGGCAAGATGGCTGAGAAGGAGATATGACAATGGAAGCAGAGGGTGGAGGGACACATCCATCAGCCAAGAAGATCACACAGTTGTTTTGATTTTTTTTTTAGATTTATTTATTTGAAAAGCAGAGTTAGACAGAAAGGACAGAGAGAGAGAAAGGAGAGATCTTCTATCTGCTAGTTCACTTCCCAAATGGCTAACAGCAAGGGCTGGGCCAGACCAAAGCCAGGAGCCAGGAGCCAGGAGCCAGGAGCCAGAAACTTCTTTCAGGTTTCCTAAATGAGTGCAGAGGCCCAAACACTTGGGCCATCTTCCACTGCTTTCTGAGATGCATCGGCAGGGAGCTGGATCAGAAGTGGAGCAGCCAGGACTGGGATCAGCTCACATATGGGATGATGGCATGCTAGCACTGCAAACAGCAGCTTAACTCCACTATGCCATAATGCTGGCCCCCAGGTACACAGTTTCTAGAAGCTAGGAAAGGCAAAGGACAGAGTCTGTCTTCCAGTTCTCAGGACATGCAGCCCTTTCAGCAGCCTGACTTCAGTACCATGAGATTCTTCCACACAAACAGATGCACACATATATGTTTGAGCCATGAAACTTGTGATTGATGACAGCAGCAATAGGACATGCACACAGATGCAGAGGCAGGCACAGTGTGGGGACAGAGGGCACTGCAGGCTGAAGGAATAACACAGCCAAGGCACAGAAGTGCTGTAGTGCTACTACGTTCAAGAATCACCAAGTGGGGCCAGCACTGTGGCACAGTAGGTTAATCCTCTGGCTGAGGCTCCACTTCCAATCCAGCTCTCTGCTAAGACCTGGGAAAGCAGAAGATGGCCCAAGCACTTGGGCCCCTGCACCCATGCAGGAGACCCAGAAGAAGCTCCTGGTTCCTGGCTTCGGACTGGCCCAACTCTGGTCGTTGAGGCCCCTTGGGGAGTGAACCAGCAGATGGAAGACCTCTCTCTCGCTCTCTATCTCTCTCTCTCTCTCTACCTCTACCTCTGCCTCTTACTGTCGTAACTCTACTTCTCAAATAAATAAGTAAAAGCTTTTTTTAAAAAAGTCACTAAGTAAGGAGCTGAAGGAAAGGCTGAATGGGAGGCAAGGGCTAGATCTTATGCGGCCTGGCACAGGACCACCCTCTCAGGCTTGGTTTTAAACAAAAAAGTAAACTACACACTGTATTTTCCATTTTGGAAGGAAGACTGGGGAAGAGCATGAGGCAGGGAGACTACTTAGGAAGCGATTACAAAAGTCCTGGGAAGAAGTGGTACAGCTTAACTAAAGCAGTGTGAGCAGCAGAAGGGAAAGTCAGAGCAGAGAACCTTGGGACTCAGCATAACAAAATACTGGGGCAGGGACTGGCACTATGGGAAAGTGGGTGAAGCTGCTGCCTGCATCGCCTGCATCCCACATGGGTACCGGTTCGAGTCCTGCCTGCTCCACTTCTGATCCAGCTCCCTGCTGATGCACCTGGGAAAGCAGTGCAGGATGGCCCAAGTGTTTGGGCCCCTGCTATACATGTGGGAGACTTGTAAGAGGTCCCAGGTTCCTGGCTTCAGCCTGGCAGAGTGAACCAGCTGATAGAAGACCTCTTTGTGTGTCTCTTTCTCCTTGTCTGTATCTCCGACTTTGAAATAAATTAATTAAAAAAAAAACCACTGCAAAGAGAAAAGGAAAAGTCAAGGATGACCCCAGAATTCTTTTTCTTTTTAAAGGGTTATTTTATTTATTTGAAAGGTAATGTTAGAGAGAAAGGTAGAAACAGAGAAAAAGAGAGAGAGAGAGAGAGGTCCTCCCTCCACTGGTTCACTCCCCAAATGGCCACAATGACCAGGGCTGGGCCAGGAGGAAGGCAGGAACCAGGAGCTTCTTCTGAGTCTCCCACGTGGGTGCAGGGGCAGGGGCCCAAGCACTTGTACTGTGCTCTGTTAGTTTCCCAGCCACATTAGCAGGGAGCTGGATTGGAAATGGAGCAGCTGGGACTTGAACTGACACCCATATGGGATGCTGGTGCTGCTGGCTGGAGCTTTAACCTGCTGTGCCACAGCAGCGGTCCTGACCCCAGATTTCTAAACTGGACTTTGGTGGATGGCCCTGTTGCTTACCAACATGGGAAAAACTGGAGGTCCTCCCCATGTTTCTTGGACTTACATTTTCTTTATTTCTGTGTGCACTTGGCTGGTTAGTCCCATCAACTTACAGCTAGACTGTCTGTAAAATCCTACCCACTTTTTCAAATTCCAGCCTTTCCCTTCCTCAATCTAGTCGTTAGAAAAACTAATACTGTATTCAGCAGATATTATTTGGTGCCTACCATGTGCCAGGTACTTTGTAAACTCTGGAGATAGTGTAATGAACACAATGCTTTAAAAATTAACTGGCCTACATTTCAACTAGATCTTCTCAGAAGGTGATCTAGGATATTTCTGTCTTTAATTCAAAATGTCTACCATGATTTCCAAAGTTCTCTCACTTATATCTATATTTTTAAGTTTCTGCTCAAGCTTTGTGTCCCAAACTATAAGAAGTTTTAACTTAACAAATAGCTTGTGATCTAAAACAGTGCTTTCTCAAACCAACTGTGCAACTTAAAATTTTTGTTTGTTTGTTTTTAAAAAATTTCCAAACTCGTCTGAGTGCTCTCTTGCACATGACTTGTACCGGGCCCATGCCACATGTGACTCACTGCGAATTCCACAACACGCAGATTAGTCCATACCCTGCTCAGTGACGTGCATCCACTGGTGACAGGCTTGGATGTTGCAGCATTCTCGATTTGCTCCAAGCACTTCTAAATGCTTACTCTCAATTTCAGCACCGTCCGCAGACCACATTGTGAGTTCCCATATTCATTAAGTCTCTTACTCAAATAGTTTTGAGGAATTTGTGGAAAAAATGCTTTATAAATGCCTGATTATATGATAACTGCATTTTTTGTTAGCCCACAGAAGCTATATTGGCCATGCTTGGCTATATTTTTTCCTATAAATAGATCTTAGACTGTGTGGAGACAGGAGAATGAAAAATGCATTGGTACTGCTTTTGGGCACATTTTTTTAAAAAGGAGTATTTCTTATTCTCCATTCCTTGTCTTTTTTTTTTTTTTTTGAGGGGGGGGGGGTTACTTCTGTAATCAGCTATCTCTTTAATCCAATCCCAGCTCATACAAATGAAGAATACCATTCTTGTATCAAGTTCTTGCCAGAGACAGTTCAACTGCTTCAATTTCTCCAGCCCTAATTAGATGAAGCTACTTAGCATAAATCATTGTTTCAGTTCAACCTCAGGCTTATGAACTGGAGGGGACTGGGAAAAAGAAGGAGCCTTTTGTGCAGCTGGGGCCTGCTCCTGCTGGACTTCCTCTGGTGCTCCATGAACAAGTCTGCAGCCTTACATTCCAGCTCTTCCAGAACTTTTTCTAATTCTGTCATCTCTAACCTTTCTTTAGTTTTGACCCTAGTAATTCCCATCTTCCCTGTGAATAAACTGTTTAGTTTGACACTGGTAATTCTTACCTTCCCTTTGAGTGGTTTCCAAGACTTCCCATTGGATTTGCTCCTGCTGCTTTTTTCAAAAATATTTATTTATTTGAAGGAGAGAGTGGTAGAGAAAGAAGGAGAGGCAGAGAGAGAAAGAGATCTTCTGTCCACTGATTTATCCCCAAATGGCCACAACTACCAAGGTTAGTCCAGATTGAAGCCAAGAGCCTGGAATTCCATCTGGGTCTCTCACATGGGTTGTGGGGATCCAAGTATTTGGGCCATCTCCCACTGCTTTCCCAGAAACATTAGCAGGAAGCCAGATTTGAAGCAGAGCAGCCAGGATTCCAACCAGCACTCATAAAACATCACTTGGAGAGTGATATGAAGAGGTCAGGTCAAGCAATCCAGGCAGAGAACAGCATGAACAACGGCCTTAGGATTTGAGAACATAATACATTGGGGAAAGCGGTGGGTTCTTTATGACTAGATCTTGGCCATCAGCATACAATCAGCTGGGCAAGAGGCTGGAGAACAAGGAGGTGGCTTTACATTGTAGGCAACAAGGCACTGCTACAGGATTTTAAGCAAGGACAGAAACTTTACAATTTGTGTTTTGAGAAAGATTGTTGTTTAGGGCCAGTGCTGTGGCATAGCAGTAAAGCCGCCGCCTACAATGCCAGCATCCCATATGGGCACCAGTTCGAGTCCCAGCTACTCCACTTCCCATCCAGCTCTCTGCTATGGCCTGGGAAAGCAGTAGAAGATGGCCCAAGTCCTTGGGCCCCTGCACCACATGGGAGACCCGGAAGAAGCTCCTGGCTTCAGATCAGTGCAGCTCTGGCCGTTGCAGCCATCTGGGGAAAGAACCAGCAGATGGAAGACCTTTCTCTCTCTTTCTCTCTGTCTCTTCCTCTCTGTAACTCTGACTTTCAAGTAAATAAATGAATTTAGGGGGGTGGCCTATATACCTGCTTCTGCCTCGCTCCCTCGTTCGCCAAGCAGCGTGAGTGCTGCTGGGGGCGGCTGTGCTCTAGCTCCGGCTGTGCCCCAGCTTGCTGAAACATCTGCAAGTCATTCGCTGCTTCTGTTTCTTCGTTTGTAAAATGGCGGCCTGTAGAAGATCATCTTTCAGTTCTCTTTTGCGCTAACATTCTGTAATCGTATCAGGGAGCTTCCTTATTTTTTTTTTTTTTTCAGTTTGCAATCTTTTTTGTGGTGTTATTTGTGTCATTTAAATAACAGTTTACAGAAATGAGTGTCAAAAGCTTAGTGCACCATGAAGCACAACTTGACCCAAAGGTTACATAAACCATTCCCAGAATAATGGGCAGCGATGCTGGTAAAATTATTCACACAGCGAAAAGACGGGTTCTTGCTATGAGAGCACAGAATTTGTCTCCTCAAAGGTTTCTTCATTTTTGAATGAAACTAGCTGAACTTAGATTATTATTATTGTTACTATTCTAAACCTTTAAGTGATAAAGCAAATGCATTTTGAGAACATTCAAGGCCTGTGAAAAATTCTGCAGTTTTCTCCTCTGGAAGTTAATTCTCCATTAACTTAACAGATTCCCCAGAGATCTCTCAGGTTCTGCATGTCCCTGTCATAACCTGTGCACATCTTTGATCTAGTGGACTGTGTTCTGGCATTTCTGCTTCGTCAGCATATTACTGACCTGATCACCAGAAGATAAAATTCAGGATCTTCAGCAGCAGAGCCAATTGCTGTCGACCAAAAAAAAAAAGCCCCTGCAAAGGTTTCTTAGCCTCCCTGCTATCTGATCTTTATCTTGATGATATCATAGCCTTCGGCTCTCTTGAAAAACATTTTTTCTTTTTCTTTTTCTTTTTGGCTAGTGATGCGGTTTTACTATCTTATATCCGGAGGGTTTTTTCTTAATTAAAAAACAAGTTTCTAGGCAGGCATTTGCCTCCCAGTTAAGATGGTTAAGATGCCAGCCGGGATGCGTGGTTTCAAAGTTCCAGATCTATTCCTGATCCCAGCTTCCTGCTGTTGTGCACGCTATGTAGCTACGGCCCTGCCACCCACGTGGGAGACCTGGATTGGTTCCTGACTCCCAACCAAGGCCTGGCCCAGCCCTGGTGGTCGTAAGCCTTTGGGGATGAAACCAATGGATGGGGCTCTTTCTCTCTCTCAAGTAATAAAAATTTTTTAAAAGAAGAAACTGTTACTTAAAACAGTTTCTGCTGTGTTCTTCTCTACCATGATCTGTCTCCATTGATACTGAAATGGACTTATTTACATTTAATTTGTTGGATATTTTTGTTCAACTTTTATGATTTAATGGGTTGTTAGCTTTTCCCCAAAGAATAAGTCACTATCTATTGTTGATTTTAAATATATGAAATAACTAATGGCTTCATATAATATCTGTATTTATTCATAAAACTGAAGAAAATTCCTGCTTTGACTATATTTTCCTAATAAGCTCTGTCCCTGACTTCCTCTTCCTGTAAGACAGAGTGCTACGTTGTGCCTGGCATACTTTTCCACAGTGGTCTGTAAATGAACCGCGGTGACACGGAGATGCCTCAACCAAGGAAAACCTCCTTTCCGTCAGCCTTTAGAAAGGAGTCTGTTTGTTATGAGTTTGGAGAACAGAAGGAGAAACAGTGGTGATACTACCCATCTCTTACTCTCTCGCAGTCCCTTGTCCAGATGAGATGGGTGAGGCTGCGATGCCAGTAACCCCCTTGGGTGTTGACGTAGCGGAGGGTGGACTCTGTTTTTAGTTGCTTGGCTTATTTTTGGAGAGTAAGCTCACAGGGTGGATTTGGTTCTCAGATGCACAGTGTAGCAGTTCTGCTCTGAAGAGGGGCTCAGCTTGCTCATGGTGTCCTTTCTCTACCTCTCAGCCTCCTGTACAGAGAAACAGCAGGACCATCTCTGCCTGGAAGGGCAGCGTATTCTGATGGCCTCATTTACCCGTAGCCCATCTAGAGCATCTAATTTTCATTTGCAAACTGCATATGAAATGCATTTGGGGACATTTGATTAATAATTCTCAGGAATCAAGTGTTTCCTCGCTAGGTCATCATGACACATAGGGAGTTCTGAAATTCACAGCAAACTTTAAACCAAATGCAATCACAGAATGTACTTTTAACTTCTCTTTGATCTCATAAAGAAAGTTAGAATAATATTCTTTAGGAAAATCCCCAATTTACAGGCTGACATTGTTTCTTTATCTCCAAAGTGAGGTGAGTAAAAAAATTTCTTTATATGCTATGTAAGAAACAATAATGGGGAGCCAGTGCTGAGATTCAGTGGGTTAAGCGGCAGCTTGCGATGCTGGCATCTCACACTGGAGTGCCGCTTTGAGCCTCAGCCACTCTGCTTCCAATTCCAGCTTCCTGCTACAGTGTGCCTGAGAGGCAGCAGATGACAGTCAAGTAAGTACTTGGGTCCCTGCCATGCATGTGGGAGACCTGGATGGAGCTCCTGGCTCCTGGCTTTGGCTTGGCTCAGCCCTGGTTGTTGTAGCCACTGGGAGAGTGAACCAGCAGGTGGAAGAATTCCCTCCCCACCTCTCCATCTCCCTCCCTCCCTCTCTCTCCCCCCTCCCTTTTCTTCTCTCCCTGCCTCCCCATCCCTCTCTGATTACTCTGCTTTTCAAATAAATAAACAAATCTCTGTCTTTTTTTAGCCATTTGGCAAAAAAAAAAATCCATTTCTTTATTCGAATAGCCATAAGGAAGTAATAAACAAATCTTAAAAACAGAAAGGAAGGAAGGCAGGCAGACAGACAGACATTGTTGTCACACTAGACCTAGCAAAAGCTGGAGAAATAGCATGGTAAGAGTCACTGAAAGGCCGGAATATCACAAATAAACAAATAAGAAGCCTGAACACTTCCTCATCCACTTCTTTTGCCGGTTGTCAGTTGTCAAATGGTGCTCCCATGTTGGGGTGCTGCTGTGGCAAGTGCCAGCTTAACCAGGTGCAGCACAATGCTGGCCTCCAAAACAAATTCTTAAATGGATGGTGCACTACAAGCTTTCCTCATAAAAGTAGCTATACTTATTTTCTGTTCTTCAAAGGTTACTATTCAAATAGCTACCTCTTGTAATAGCGTAGAAACATGCATTTTTAAAAGCTTTATTTATTTTTATTTGAAAGGCAGAGTTACAGAGAGGCAAAGAGAGAGGGGGAGAGAGAGAGAGAGAGAGAGAGAGAGAGAGAGGTCTTCCACCTGATGGTTCACTCCCCAATTGGCCGCAGCTGTGCCAATCCAAAGCCAAGAGCCAGGAGCTTCTTCCAGGTCTCCCACGTGGGTGAGTACACAGGCCCAAGGACTTGGGCCTTCTTGTACTGCTTTCCCAGGCCATAGCGGAGAGCTGGATGGGAAGTGGAGCAGCCAGGTCTCGAACTAGCGTGCACATGGGATGCCGGTGCTTCAGGCCGGGGTGTTAACCTGCTGCACTACAGCGCCGGCCCGAGAGAAATACGCATTATTTTTCAACTAAGCTGGTCACTTTTAAAAGCAAACAGCAAATTTCAGTAATAGGTAATCACCCAATAGATGAGTAAAAAACATAGAAACACTCTTAAGTGTTGTTTTAATGAACAATGTACTTAAAGAGTGTGTCCTGAGCTAACCAAGTCTGTAGTTATCATGTGGCACCATGGCTGCAGCCTGCGGAGTCAGACTGTCTGGGTGTGAATCCTAACTCTCCCATTCACTAGCTGTGAGATCCTGGATGATCTTTGTGCCTTAATTTCCTCATCTGTAAAATGGAAACACTGATGATACTGACTTCATAGTCCTTTGTGAGGTCTGAATGAGTTAGTAATGTAAAATGATTATAAAAATGCCTGGCATCAAGAAAGCACTTAATATATTTTGGAATTGGGGCTGGTGCTATGGTGGGTAGTCATCTCCTGTAGTGCCATCATCCCATATGATCTGATATCAACTCATATACCTGATCCCATATGACTGTTCCGAGTCCCGGCTGCTCCACTTTTGATCCAGCTCCCTGCTAATGCACCTGGGAATGCAGTGGAGGATGGCCCAAGTGCTTGAGACCCTGCACCCTCACGGGAGACGTTGATGAAGCTCCTGGCTCCTGGCTTTGACCTGGCTCAGCCCGGGCTATTGCGACCATTTGAGGAGTGAACTAGCAGATGGAAGACCTCTCTCTCTCTCTCTCTCTCTCTCTCTCTGTGTAACTCTGACTTTCAAGAAAATAAATAAATCTTTAAAAATAAATAAATAAAGTGTTGAAAGGAATTCTACTGATTGAGTCTATTTTACAATGCTTTGTAGCCATGAAATGCCCTAAATTCTTTTTTTTTTTTTTTTTTGACAGGCAGAGTGGACAGTGAGAGAGAGAGAGAGAGACAGAGACAGAGAGAAAGGTCTTCCTTTGCTGTTGATTCACCCTCCAATGGCCACCGCGGCCAGCGCACTGAGGCCTGCGCACCACGATGATCCGATGGCAGGAGCCAGGTGCTTCTCCTGGTCTCCCATGGGGTGCGGGGCCCAAGCACTTGGGCCATCCTCCACTGCACTCCCAGGCCACAGCAGAGAGCTGGCCTGGAAGAGGGGCAACCGGGACAGAATCCGGCGCCCCGACCGGGACTAGAACCCCGTGTGCCGGCGCCGCAAGGCAGAGGATTAGCCTAGTGAGCCACGGCACCAGCCGCCCTAAATTCTTAATGAGGCTGAAATTATACATGTCTAGAAATTTTGTGGGTTTTTAAAATTTTTAATTTATTTATTTGAGAGGCAGAGAGAGAGAGATGCAGAAAAAGAGAGAGATCCCATCTGCTGGTTCATTCCCCAAATGCCCTCAGCGGCCCCTGACTGGGACTGAGGCTGGAAATTGAGAACTCTATCCATGTCTCCCATGGGGGTGGCAGGAACCCAATCATTTGGGCCATCACCACTGCCTCGCTGGGTCTGTACCAGTGGGAAGCTGCAGTCAGGAGCAGAGCCAGGTATTAAACCCAGGTACTCCAATATGGAACATGGGCATCTTAACTGCTAGGCCAAACATCTGCTCCAGACCTAGAAACTTTTACAAGTAGCTCCTAAAATCCATCTCCTGGTTTACATTAAAGCAGAGATTGAAATCTTTTCACTTAGAATTGGCACTATAATCCTAGAGATTATACATGCTTTAAACACATTTCAAACGTATTTAAAAGTGAGCTTTCACTTTTACCCTTCTTGTTCATTCTCCTATTCTTTCCCCTTTTCTACTGGTGTAACATTTTTTTCAATTAGTGCAATCTGAGTCCCAGTTATAGCAAAGATATTGAACCAGAGGCCTATTCTGTGCTGAATAAGCTATTATAGAAATACTATCAGAGCCAGCGCTGTGGTGCAGCTGGTTAAAGCCCCAGCCTGTAGCACCGGCATCCCATATGGTCACTGGTGCAAGTCTTGGCTGCTCCACTTCTGATCCAGCTCTCTGCCCTGGCCTTTGAAATCAGCGAAAAATGGCACAAGTGCTTGGGCCCCTGCACCCATATGGGAGACCCGGAAGAAGCTCCTGGCTCCTGGCTTTGGCTCAGCTCAGCTCTGGCCGTTGTAGCCATTTAAGGAGTGAACCAGCAGACGGAAGATCTCTTTCTCTCTCTTTCTGGCTCTACCTCTCTCTGTAACTCTGTCTTTCAAATAAATAAAATAAATCTTAAAAAAAAAAAAAGAAAAAAAATACTATCATGCAATTGTCACTAGGGAAAACACAATCCATCTTGAAAATATTCATCTTCCACTCTACTCAAGAAGTCAAGGCCAGGGTGGATATTTAGCTCGGTGGTTAAGACACAAATTAAGATGCCCCAATTCCATACTGGGTTTGCTTCCCGACTCTGGCTCCTTACTAATGCAGACCCTGAGAGGGGCACTGATAGCTCACATGAATGGATTCCTGATCCCTACCTGGGAGGCCTAGATTGAATTCCCAGTGCCTGGTTTTGGCCTGGCACAACCTCAGCCATTATAGGTATTTGGGGAGATCTCTGTATTTCTCTCACTTTCTCTCTGTCTCTCATATAACTTAAAAAAAAAAAACACTTTTTTTTTAAGTCAAGAACCCAAGATTGTTGATTATATCAGCTCTGTGTCTTTAATTCTCTTCCAGATATGGAGATAAATATTCCTGCCTGAGAGAACAGGGTGATCTTGTAGATCTATTTGAGCAGGGTGAAAGGGGGCATCCACTGTAACCACACATCCTGACCAGGTCAGTGCCAAGATGTCCATTTGGTTACCAAGTGTCGTGTCTTACCTGGTTCTGAATGGGGTCATCTCTCCAGAGCGCCTGCACACTCACCAACTCCTACCTTTCAGGATTTAGAATCTTCAGCCCCCACTGTGGCTTCCCACTATGAGTGATGGCTTAACCATGGAAACAGTGGTGATGAACCATGTCTTTTCCCATGTTTGCTACCTCTTCTCCTGAACGACTTGAGATACACTCCTTTTAGATGACTATCAAACCCAGAAATGTAGACAAACTTGTTTTTAGAACTGAAAATCAAAAACCCCCATCTTATCCCACTGCTGTAACAATGAATCTAGACAGTATTTATGAGAAAACACAAAACGTTAACTTGCCTTCCAAGGATAAAAAATACCAGGTTAAGAGAAAATCAGCACGTGGAGCAGCAGATGTTTGGTGCAGAGATTAGACCAGAGTGTGTGGTGTGGGACCTGGTTCCTCTGCTTATGATCCAGCTTCCCGCTAATGCTCGCCCTGGGAGGAAGCAGGTGATGGCTCAAGTACTCGGGTCTCTGTGACCATGTGGAGGATTTGAAGCACCTGGAGAGCGAACCAGTGAATGAACGATCTGTCTCTGGCTGCCACTTCCTTTCCTCTCCCTCTCCCCCTCTCTGTCTCATTCCCCTTCTCACTCCCTTTTCTTATCCCTCCTTCCTCCCTCACCTATCAAATAAAATGAAAATAAACACCAATTGCCAGTCCTGCTGCCTCCAACCTGACCCCCACGTCCCACGATAATGCCTACATCTTGCAAACAAAGCCCTATCCAATGCCTGTGCCAATGAAAGCCAGACTTCACTGCAATTCTTTCCCCAGAAGAGGGGAGAGGTCAGGAAATAGCTTATTATTTGGTTCCCAGCACCAAACCCAATGCCTGGCACAGTGCCTGAGATATAAAGAACACTAGGTAAATATTGATTGAATGAACAAATAGATTACCACCCCCCATAGCCAGCATCCAGTGTGATTTGGGTTGGATTTAGTTTCCTGGGGCATCTTGTATGTATTAACCTTCAGTTTCCCTATCCGCCCTCTTCTGTATATGGCTGAGTGCCCTGCTGGCCCTTCTGATCTGGATGGTCATCTGCCCGGCTCCTCTTCTCAAATCCTAGGAGGACCAGCAACAGCTGGTTTGCCGGGGGTGGAGGACACGAGGAACTGGGCTTTTTCGCCTGCAACCTACAATTTCTTTTCCCTAATCCAATAACCTGTTTCAAGGGCCTCTGGCATTGCCCAGGACACCATGAAGAACAATCCTGGGTCCTAATGGCTGAGAATCTCCTGTTTCTTGATTCGCTCCCTGAATGCTGTTGCCAGGATATTTTCCATAGAGTGACTCAAATTTGACTCTTTTTGCAGAATGCATTTTACTCTCGTCTGTTTAGCAGTTAAAATCCAAGTATGTAATCAATAATAGTATAACTTTTTAATAGACTTTTTAAAAGCTGAAAGGGCTTGAATTTGATCTATTTTTTTCTTAATTTTCAGCTAACCAATCTTTTCTTCTGCAACTGAAATTACCCCTCAGAAATTCTTCTTTCTACATTTGGTTGCAATAGACTGCTTTTAGAAGCATACAGAATTCTGTCCCCCTTAGTTGTAGTGAGCCTTCACAGTTTCTTCCTTTGTATCCCTTTCTTTCTGCTATTTCTGCCGTATCAGTGAAGGGTTCTGTGAGCTCTTGCCTGAGCTATAACCATACCTCCTACACGGTCTCCTTACTCACTATACCAGTTAGTGCTGCCTCTGGTCGTATTAGCTAAGGGGTCTGGAGCAAGCTGCTTTTACGCTAATCCATTTCCTCATCTGCAAAATGGGCGTATTGGAGTATGGATCTTGTAGAGTTGTAAATGTAAGCAAATACTTTAGGTGTCCCCAGGCTACAAATTCAAGTGTGACAATGCTTTTTAAAAATCTTTAGAGTTGTCATTATCCCTGAATACTTCTGAGAAACCCACAAAATTTTTTAACTCAATGAATTTATTGAATGCTTTCTGCCCATCACCGATACAGGTTCTGGGGCACAGCAATAAATAGAGCTGGGCATTGTTTCCATCCACACTCTAAGAGAGGAAAAGAGATGATTTTAGAAGAAAAGATATGGGCTGACATCGTAGTGTAGTGGGTTAAGCCACCACCTGTGATGCCAGCATACCATATGAATGCCAGTTCTATTCTTGGCTGCTCCACTTCTGATCCCACTCCCTGACAATGAGCCTGGGAAAACAGCGCTAAGATGGCTCAAGTGCTTGGGCCCTTACCACCAACCCATGTGGGAGACCTAGATGGAGTTCCCAGCCCTGGCTTTGGCCTGGCCCAGCCCTGGCTGTTGTGGTCATTTGGGGAGTGAGTCAGCAGGTGGAAAATCTCTTTGTCTCTCCCTCTCTGTCCCCTGCCATTCAAATATGCAAAATAATTCTTAAAAAAATAATAAAAATGAGAGTACATAAAATGGCACTAAATGCCGTGGAGAGAAACTTGGAGCAGACAGGAACAGGGCAGCAGGGGGATGTTCACTTTGCATAGGGTGGTCAGGGAGGGTCTCATTGAGAAGGTGTTTTCCATGCAACGATGTGTGTGTCATTAGTGGGCAGATCTCGCCTGTGCTCTTAACTCTGTGCTGTCTTCATGCACTGTTGTAGCTAGCCTAGAAGACAGCATGACGCTGGCTCTGACACACCACTGGAACTATGGGTCCACGGCCAGCGTGCCAGGGCAGAGCCCTGCAGGGTTCCCTTGTCAGGAATGCTGCTGAAAAGCAGGAGGTCAGCGAGTGCATTTTGTCAGCACACACGCTCAAGTGTGAGGACTGACCGAACTGAAATCCACTGCGATGGCCTTTCCACACGTTGGATGCAAACTTTTCCTGCCATCTCAGCCGGCCCCGTGGGGCTAGTTTTGTGGGAAACTGAGGGCCCTGGTGATGCCTGTCAGCGTCTTCTTTCAAAATGAAAAAGGAAAAGCTCTGCTCCTTGACGTTAGCTTCAGTTAACACTGGCTGACAGCCCTAGGGCACTGTGGAATTTCACAAGATGGCTCTTTCTGTTGCACAGAGGCCCTTCCTTGTGTTCTGAGAAGATACATACGGGGAAGCTGAGCTACGCTTTGTCCCAACCAAGCCAGACTGGCCATGGCCTTCCAGGACTAAAGCCCAGTCCTTCCATGACAGACTCCTTCCTCTAAAGACTGCATGGTCTCTGGGAACCCCATTACCCCTGCCAGCACATTGCTTACCTTGGAAATTTCCCATGCAGATCAAAACGCTACTGAAGAAAAGATTCTATTTTTCTCCCCAGCAATGGATACCAATCTTTGCTTGAGGGAAAGAGACACTGTCTTACTCTACATCATTGACATATATGCCTGAATTCTGGTTCAACTGGGACTTTGTATTATACAAGAACTATAAACACTACACATAAAGTTCCTAGCATAATTAATTCTATTCAGTAGGTGCTCAGGAGTTGGCAACTATTATAATTATTTAGGTAGTGGCTTAATGGAGAGTTGTAAATTTATTCTTTATAATTTTTGTCTTTTCAAAGTGTTTTACAAAATCTTGTATTATGTAATCAAAAGAAATTCTTTGTTTTAAAAAAAAAAAAACCTGCTTGACACACAGTTGTTTGCTTCCCCTCCCTTTATCCACACTTGTAAGAAGAGTAGTTTTATGCTACTTCCACTTCCTCAACTTGCTTCTATCTGGTTTTTGCCTTGACCATTCTTCTAAAATTGTTCTCACCAAAGGTGCCATCTGCTTCTTACTATTATTCCCTTGGGAGTAGGTTGGTGGGCCTGAGAAGAGACAGCACCCCAGGTACATGACAACGTGGAGAAGGTTATATTTGAGTAGAGTGGAGAGGGCAGGGGAGCAAGAAATGAGGCCATTTCCTCCAAGTTGAGAGACTGGTCCAGAACCAAAGTTGAATCCAAGCACTCACCTTGTCCAAGAGTCAAGCAGTCCAGTTAGAAGTCAACTCCCCGAGGCCGGCGCCACAGCTCACTAGGCTAATCCTCTGCCTGCGGTGCTGGCACCCCAGGTTCTAGTCCTGGTTGGGGTGCCGGATTCTCTCCCAGTTGCTCCTCTTCCACTCCAGCTCTCTGCTGTGGCCCGGGAAGGCAGTGGAGGATGGTCCAAGTGCTTGGGCCCTGCACCTGCACAGGAGACCAGGAGGAAGTGCATGGCTCCTGGCTTCAGATCGGCACAGCACGCTGCCGCAGAGGCCATTTTGGGGGTGAACCAACAGAAGGAAGACCTTTCTCTCTGTCTCTCTCTCTCACTGTCTAACTCTGCCTGTCAAAAAAAATTTTTTTTTTTTAAATTAGTCAACTCCCCGAAGCAGAAGGGAGTCCATAAAGAAGCCAGCTCCAAACAGGCAATATGCTGGAAAGCCAAAGTAGTCCAGAAGAAAGCATGTAAGAAGATGGTAGGCCAGGAAGCATTCCAAACCCAGCAAGTTAACAGCTGCATTTGCCTGGGAATGTCTGCTGAAAAATCCAAACCCACAAGGTTATCTCTTTCAGAGATGAAAGATGGGCTCCCAGGAGCTCTCCTACACTGGATATGTCAACACAGTGCCTACCACACCCAACTTCCTCTTCTCAATGAAACTGCCCCGCCTACAGCCCCCTGCTCTGAGAAGCCGAGCTAGGTCGCTCCTTATCCAAGCAGAGGTCCTGACTGGACCAGGGACTAACCCCTGACATTAGGGCTGCTTCTCCAAAAACCAGGATTGAATGGGAAAGATGAGTGTGGTCCATCAGAGCCCCTCCTTCTGGCACTTAAATTGGCAAATGTGGATCTAAAGAAGCAGTTAGCCATGGAAACTGAAGCTGGAAGGATGCCACGCAACACAGTGGGGCCATGGAGGGGGACAGTTAACCAAAGCCATGAGGAAGCAGAGTAGTTGGATACAAAAGCAGAACGTATGAGTAAGCAGCAATGACAAGGTAGAGGACATGTGTGAAGAGTAAATAGAGGGGCCAGCGCCATGGCACAGTGGGTTAATTCTCTGCCTGTGGCACAGGCATCCCATACGGGCGCCGGTTCTAGTCCCGGCTGCTTCTCTTCTCTTCCAGTCCAGCTCTCTGCTTTGGCCTGGGAAGGCAGTGGAAGATGGCCCAAGTGCTTGGGCCCTGCACCCACATGGGAGACTGGGAAGAAGCAACTGGCTGCTGGCTCTGGATCGGCGCAGCTCTGGCCATTGAAGCCATCTGGGGAGTGAGCCAACGGAAGGAAGACTTTTCTCTCTGTCTCTCCCTCTCACTGTCTATAACTCTACCTCTCAAATAAATAAGTAAAATCTTAAAAAAAAAAAAAGAGTAAACAATGTGTTAGCGGGAATAGGACAGAAGGAAGCAGAACTGCAAAAAGGAACCAGAAAGGGGGTGCCACAATCTTGAAGATCTTGTCACCGGTTCCACTGAAAAAATAACTTTCCTGCCACCCAGACTTATCAAGGCTCCTGCACTCTCCATGAGGCCCACCTCAACTTGCTGGGTCCTGGCTAACCATTGCTGAATATCTACTATGAGTTTAGGCATGGTTCTGGGAGTTTGGGATCCATCCGTGAAAAAAAAAACAGGAAAATCCTTACAGCAGAGCCTTCATTTTGTGAGGCAGAGTCTCTGTTTCAAAGGATCAAATTAAAACAACTCCTCTTACCTTCACCCTGTCCCACAGTCCAGTCGGTAGGCCATAGCATCATGAGGAGTCTACTCCCTAATGAACATGGTTCACAGTTATCACCCATATCTGTGTGAGCGACTGAAGAATCAGAAGAGAACAGAACAAAAACAGAGGAAGAATGGAAATTGGGAGATGAGACGTAAAGGCAGTCAGCTGATGTTAGGACAATGACAACAGAGTGTGGCTGCTTGTGTAGGCTCCTTTAAGTGAAGGTTCATATTCCGCTTTGCCATTCACTGATGTGACCTTGGCACAGATAGACTTGCATCCTTCTCATTCCATTCCTATGAGAATAAAGCAAAGCATTTAGCACAGTACCTGGGCCACAGTAAAAGCTCAATAAATGTTGACTGTTGTTGCTGATGTTATCGCTATCAGCCATTCTCTAGCTTCACATTCATTGAGGAGAATGCATGTGCTAGGGGGAAAATTAGATGGCATTTTATATTCAGAACTTCTCCCTGAAGACTACTGCCAGCCAGACCTTGGAATAATGCTCGTGAGAGATCCTTGTAGTTGATATGTACCTTCCTGGGCACTGTCTAGCAGCAGGAGCCTTAACAGTCCCTAGAAGGAAGGGTGCTAGGAAATGATTAGGAGAGCCAGCCGGCGCGGTGGCTCAACAGGCTAATCCTCCACCTTGTGGCGCCAGCACACTGGGTTCCAGCCCTGGTCGGGGCGCCGGATTCTGTCCCGGTTGCCCCTCTTCCAGGTCAGCTCTCTGCTGTGGCCAGGGAGTGCAGTGGAGGATGGCCCAAGTGCTTGGGCCCTGCACCCCATGGGAGATCAGGAAAAGCACCTGGCTCCTGCCATTGGATCAGCGCGCCGGCCGCGGCGGCCACTGGAGGGTGAACCAATGGCAAAGGAAGACCTTTCTCTCTCTCTCTCTCTCTCTCTCTCTCTCTCTCTCACTGTCCACTCTGCCTGTCAAAAAAAAAAGAAGGAGAGCCATATGTTGGGTAGAAAAGCAGCTCCACAAGGAAAAGCAGTGTATGACAGTGACATTAGATCAGAAAGTTGTGTGGGGGAGGTCAAAGGAGACAGGTTTCCCCCTCCACTACTCTTGTCATCTTTCTAGGAGTAATGGGCATATGGATGTAGATCCGATAAGCCAAACTGGAGTGCAATTGAGGGTTTCGGTTGAACAGCAGCACTTGGGGAGATAATGGAAACAGAAACCTCCTTTTTACCTATCAAGGTATGAGTGACTAGGGTAGATGAGGCAGCAATGCAGGGAGAGAACTGTGCCATGTTCCCAGAGCTGTTATCACCAGGAGAGAGGAATGACTGGGAGAAAGCAGCAGACCAAAGGTGGAAATCTCATAGGTGGAGTCCCAGAGGCATGTGGATCAGAGGAGTCGTAAACGCTCGTCAGGAAGCCCAAGCTATCTTTGCTTCAGTGTTTGCACGGTAGCATACCAGAACATATCACATCAGAGAGGACCGCAGATTGCACTTTGGTTGCAGAAGTAGATGGCTGGTCTGAGGCTGTCTTCAGGCGTTCCTGGTAAGGATACTCACTACAGTGCTCCTATAAAGGCCTTCCTGGCATTTTACACCCCTCCAAGCAGCATGTGAAGAGGCCCTGGATCTGGATTAGGACCAAGCACACGTATCTGAAATATATCATTTGAGCCAACTGATCATGAATTACTCAAACCAGAGTCTTCTTTGCTGCCCCTGTTCTCAGGCTCTGGGACAGAGCATGTGCTCTGTAATTCTTGTGTCTGGACTATGTATCTATGAGAACACCCAGGGCATAGCTTAGATGAGCTACCTTGCACAGCATGAGTGGAGCTTCCGGCATAGGCAGGATGAGGTCACTTCCTGCATTGGACCCTGTCGGGTTTGAAGACATCCTTGGGAGTGAGCCTTTTTCTTTCCCAAAAAGGGAAAAATGGATGGCAGGATAGGACCACTCCTGGGTCAGGATGGCCTGTTCCACAGTGTTGGCAGCATTAAACTCAACAGTGTAGAGCTGAACAAAGCTAGGTTACAGCTGCCAAGAGTTGGCACACAAGTTAAGAGGACAGATTCTGGAGCTGGGTTGCCCACATTCAAATCTCAGCTTTTATTTCTATCAAATTATGAATCTATACAAACTTAGAGGAATTATCTTTTTGTGTATTTCAGTTTTCTCATTTATACAAAAGCAATCATAACAGCACATGTCCCATAGAGTTACTATGAGTATAAATTAGTTAATGTAAGTAAGTCCTTACAATAGTTCCTGGCACGCAGCCAGCACCTGTGGATACTATCCTGGAGCAGAGTTAAAAGAAGCCTTGAGCTGCCTGAACGCAGTGTCAGCCTCAGAACAATAGGCACATTTCCATCTATTTTAGGAGTCATCACCAGGGCAAGCACATAGAAATGAACAATGTGGTTGGAGCATCTCTTGAAATGTCGAGGTGACCTCAAGTGACCAGGCTGTTTCTTAACGCAAAACCACAGACATCTGGCTGCACTAAACTTGGTCCAGAAACACCACACATTTCTGAAGACCGTTGGGGAGGTACTGATGCTTCAGGCAACCCAGGACTCCTGGAACTAGAGCACTTAGAAAGCACAGTTGGGCAGAGTGTGCTACAGAGGTGCTCAAGGGCATCTTAGGACATTGTCAAGGAAGAGCAGAGTCCATTTCCTAGGAAGTCATGCAGGACACTCAGCACTTGGTAGCCACAGATCAAGGGGCACCAGGGTCTCTGCAAACCATTCAGACACTTCTAGGAAGCCACCTTCCATTCTTTGTCTTTCAAATGCAGCTGATGGGGGACAAATGAGGTTGCAGACCCTCATGAGATCTAATTTCATGGACCCTTCTGGCCCCAGGAACAAGAGGGAAATAGGATCAAAACCAGAGTAGACCTAGTAGAGGCCCAGCCATTTGCTCTTCTTTCTCATGAAGTGCTCCCAATGCCCACTTGGGAGAAGTAGAGATCCAGTGCATCTAAGGCCTATAAATTCCTATTAAGTCTCAACCTATTGGTGTTGTGGTAGCCACAGGATTGCCAGGTAAAGTTCAGGACACCTGGTTAAATTTGAATTTTGGGGGCCAGCACTGTGGTGTAGTGGGTTAAAACCCTGCCTGTGGTGCCAGCATTCCATGTGGGCTCTAGTTCGTGTCCTGGCTGCTCCTCTTCCAATCCAGGTCCCTGCTAACTGCCTGGAAAAGCAGTGGAAGATGGCCCAAGTTCTTGGATCCCTGTGCTTGCGTGGGAGATCTGGAGGAAGCTCCTGGTTCCTGGCTTTGGATCAGCCCAGCTTCAGTTGTTGCGGTCATTTGGGGAGTGACTCAGCAGATGGAAGACCTCTCTCTCTGTCTCTCCCTCTTTCTGTCTGTAACTCTGCCTCTCAGGTAAATAAATAAATATTTAAAAAACCTGGCCGGCGCCGTGGCTCAACAGGCTAATCCTCCGCCTTGCGGCGCCGGCACACCGGGTTCTAGTCCCGGTCGGGGCACCGGTTTCTGTCCCGGTTGCCCCTCTTCCAGGCCAGCCCTCTGCTGTGGCCCAGGAGTGCAGTGGAGGATGGCCCAGGTGCTTGGGCCCTGCACCCCATGGGGAGACCAGGAAAAGCACCTGGCTCCTGGCTCCTGCCATCGGAGGAGCGCGGTGTGCCGGCCGCAGCGCGCCGACCGCGGCGGCCATTGGAGGGTGAACCAACGGCAAAGGAAGATCTTTCTCTCTGTCTCTCTCTCTCACTGTCCACTCTGCCTGTAAAAAAAAAAAAAAAAAAAAAAAAATTAAAAAACCTGAATTTTGGGTAAATAATGAATAATGTCTTAATATAAGTCTATCCCAAATATTGTGTGGCAAATACTTATACTAAAAAAAGTATTTGTTGTCTACAATTCGGATTTCACTGGGAATTCTATGTTTTGTTTTGTTTTTTTTAAATCTGGTAACCCCTTCGGGGGATATGGTCATGGAAGGCTAAAAGAAAGGTACACAAAGAGCAGAGGATGCTGGAACCCTCACTTCAGAGGGGCTCTGTAATGCTACTGGCACATTCAGTTCAAGTCGTTGAGAGCGAGGCTGGTCTGGATGCTTAACCACTCTAATATCAAGGGCTCTTGTGAGTCAACAGTTGTAAGAAACTCCCAGTGGTACGCCTGGTGTGGGCTTCCAGGCCACAGCTGAGCCATGACCCAGTGTTCTGCTCTCCCAGCAGACACAGGAAGTCTTATGCACACAAGTGTCCTTTTGCACCCAGATAGAAACCTTACATTTCCATGAACTGCTGGAGCTGGAATAAAAAGCAGAACAACCAGGCATGTCCACAGGAAGGCAGAGAGCATGCTGAAGCAGCAAGCACTGCAAGACTTGGCAAGGTCTGGCCAAGAACCTGTGATCTCAAAGCCAACAGCCCATTGTCTGTAATTTGCGGTGTCTACAGAATAGATAACGGTATCCACCTGAGACCACAACCCCTCATCTCCCTTCAGGAGGCTGAGTTGCAGAGAATCAGCTAGACATGCAACCTCATGGGTTGAGGGATAGCACCCACCCCCAATTCCCTCAAGATGAGAATAGGTAGTAGTCAGGAGTAATGATGTAGCATAAGACTGGGTTTCCTAAACTGAGAGAAATAGTCCAGAACCTCAGAGATGTACTGAGTCCAAAAGTTGGGTTACCAAGAGCCAGGAATAAGGAATTTTCTATAGGAAGAATTTGACATCTAGCTTTGCCATCGACTTGCATAAGCCAATAGAATGGGGACATATGTGACATGTGCCAATTCTGAGCTGTAAGAGCTTTCATGTGGTTCCACCATTGTTCTTTTCCTTTGTGATGACATTATTCTGTTGCAAACAGGACCAGCTCCATTGATTCCGATCACAAATGGAAAAGACATGAAACATGGCAGCAGTACTCTTAACATGAACATAAATGAAATCTATTTTTATTAGGAGAGGGGGATTGTTTGTCACTGCATAACAACCTAGCCAAAATTGATGTCACATTTGTAGAGTCATTGAAGCTAATGTACAATAATATGGAAATCAGAGAGTCCTAATGATGTGAGCACAGTGTCCTCCAAGAAAGCAAGAGAGCTCAATACGTTGCCAGGCATCACTGATGCTTCACATACCCATAGGGTACCAAGACTTTTCAGGTCCAAGTTCTGTTTGGCAAAGTAAATTTGTACCATTTAATGGCACAGAGAGAGAGAGAGAGAGATATCTTCCATCTATTGCCTCACTCCCCAAATGCCCACAATAGCAGGAAATAGACCAGGCCAAAGCCAAGAACCTAGAAATCAATCCAGACATCCCATATGGGTTGCTGGGACTCATGCACTTGAACCATCACCGGATGCCTCTCAGGGTGTGCACTAGCAGGAAGCTGGAATCAGGAGTGCACCCGAGACTAGAGTCCAGGCACTCTGATAGGGGATGCAGGCACCTAAGTAGCATCTTACCTATTGGGTCCAATGCCTACTCAAATTTTTATTGTTTTGAAGATGCTACTAGCTATAGAAGTTTCTAAAAAGGACCCAACAAATCTATTTGGTGTGTACGTAACAGTAAAAAAACACAAGCACAAACAGAAAAACCAGAGCCGACAGAACTGGGAGATATCAGGGAGTCAGAGTTGCATGCTGAAGGGAAACAGCATTGCTGTAGGTGTATTTATGACCTACTTCAACATATTCAGAGATGTCAGCAATTTGAGGGCTGGTAACATAATTTCACAAAAAGAACAGCCTCAGTTGTCTAATTCTACCACAAGCCCCAAAGCAACCTGTCCATTTCTAGGGCACACAACTGCCTTGCTGGGTAACAACAGCAGTGACAACAACAAATGTGTACTGAACTGTGTTAAAGTATCAGTAGATGTTAAACAGGGCACTGCTTTGCAACTGCATATGACAAATTAGGCTATTAACAGGGCACTTCAAGACTAAAGTAATCTTTTTTTTTAAAAGATTTTATTTATTAACAACATGCTCCTGAATGAACAATGGGTCATAGAAGAAATTAAAAGAGAAATAAAAAATTTCCTGGAAGTAAATGAGGATAACAGCACATCATACCAAAATCTATGGGACACAGCAAAAGCAGTGTTAAGAGGAAAGTTTATAGCAATAGGGGCCTACATCAAGAAATTGGAAAGGCATCAAATAGATGAGCTCACAGTACATCTCAAGGATCTAGGAAATCGGCAGCAAACCAGACCCAAAGCTAGTAGGAGAAGAGAAATAAATAATCAAAATCAGAGAAGAAATCAGCAGGATTGAATAAAAAAAAATTACAAAAAATCAGCCAAATGAGGAGCTGGTTTTTTGAAAAAAATAAACAAAATTGACACCCCATTGGCCCAGCTAACAAAAAAAAGAAAAGACCCGAATCAATAAAATCAGAGATGAAAAAGGAAACATAACAACAGACACCACAGAAATCAAAAGAAATCATCAGAAATTACTACAAGGACTTGTATGCCAGCAAACACGGAAACCTATCAGAAATGGATAGATTCCTGGACACATACAACCTACATAAACTGAACCAGGAAGACACAGAAAACCTAAACAGACCCATAACTGAGACAGAAATTGAAACAGTAATAAAGGCCTTCCCAACAAAGAAAAGCCCAGGACCAGATGGATTCACTGCTGAATTCTACCAGACATTTAAAGAAAAACTAACTCCAATCCTTTTCAAACTATTCACAACAATCGAAAAAGAGGGAATCCTCCCAAATTCCTTCTACGAAGCCAGCATCACCTTAATTCCTAAACCAGAAAAAGATGCAGTATTGAAAGAGAATTACAGACCAATATCCCTGATGAACATAGATGCAAAAATCCTCAATAAAATTCAATAAAATGCAACAACACATCAGAAAGATCATCCACCCAGACCAAGTGGGATTTATCCCTGGTATGCAGGGATGGTTCAATGTTCGCAAAACAATCAACATGATACACCACATTAACAGACGGCAGAAGAAAAACCATATGATTATCTCAATTGATGCGGAGAAAGCATTTGATAAAATACAACACCCTTTCATGATGAAAACCCTAAGCAAACTGGGTATAGAAGGCACATTCCTCAATATAATCAAAGCAATTTATGAAAAACCCACGACCAGTATCCTATTGAATGGGGAAAAACTGGAAGCATTCCCACTGAGATCTGGTACCAGACAGGGATGCCCACTTTCACCACTGTTATTCAACATAGTTCTTGAAGTCTTAGCCAGAGCTATTAGGCAAGAAAAAGAAATCAAAGGGATACAAACTGGGAAGGAAGAATTCAAACTATCCCTCTTTGCAGATGATATGATGCCATAAACAAGAGTGTCAAATTGTTAAATCAACACCAGGAGTCACTGTGTACTTATGTCCCATGTGGGATCTATCCTTAATGTGCTGTCCAATGTGAAGTAATGCTATAACTAGTACTGAAACAGTATTTTTACACTTTGTGTTTCTGTGTGGATGCAAACTGATGAAATCTTTACTTAATACATACTGAATCGATCTTCTCTATATAAAGATAATCGAAAATGAAAAAAAAGACTCAGTATTACATTGGAAATAGCATAAAAAATTAATCAGACTCAAAAAATATATATATATATCATATAGGATCTCAGTCCTTAATGTGTTGTACGATGTGATTCAATGCTATAACGAGTACTCAAATAGTATATTCCACTTTGTGTTGCTATATGAGGGCAAATGGACGAAATCTTTACTTAGCACGTGCTAAACTGATCTCCTGTATACAAAGAGAATTGAAAATGAATCTGGATGTGAATGAAAGGGTAGAGGGAGCGGGTAAGGGGGGAGGGTTGCGGGGGGAGAGGGAAAGTATGGGGGGAAAGCCATTGTAATCCATAAGTTGTACCTTGGAAATTTACATTCTAAATAAAAGTTAAAAATTTTTTTTATTTATTTGACAGAGTTACAGAGTTACAGAGAGAGGTAGAGACAGAGAGAGAGGTCATCCATCCGTTAGTTCACTCCCCAGATGGCCGAAATGGCCGGAGCTGCACCAATCTGAAGCCAGGAGCCAGGAGCTTGACTCAACGCTAAATACGAAAGCATTTCCCATTTCAGGACACGTTTGTTAAATTGCTAAAGCACTACCCCGTGCATGGTAGGATGTTTAGCAGCAGCTCTGGTCTGGCCCATTAGCTGCCAGTAACTCTCTCATGACTGTGACAACCAAACATGAATCCAACATTGCCACATGTTACCAGGTTGACTTCCTGCTCTAAAGGAATGAAACTAGTGGTAGGGAATTAGAAACCTTGGCATACTGAGTGAAGATATTTTTGAGCAGGTCTTTCGATTTATCTAATTAGTTTCAAAAGTTAGTTACTCATGTTGCTTATAAATCAAGCCATCCTTATCCCAATTATTAGTAATGCTATTGACTGAGTACCCATTTTTTTTAAAATTTTTTTATTTTTGACAGGCAGAGTGGACAGTGAGAGAGACAGACAGAGAGAAAGGTCTTCCTTTGACGTTGGTTCACCCTCCAATGGCCGCTGCGGCCGGCGCACCATGCTGATCCAGTGGCAGGAGCCAGGTGCTTCTGGTCTCCCATGGGGTGCAGGGCCCAAGCACTTGGGCCATCCTCCACTGCACTCTCGGGCCACAGCAGAGAGCTAGCCTGGAAGAGGGGCAACCGGGACAGAATCCGGCGCCCCGACTGGGACTAGAACCCGGTGTGCCGGCGCCACAAGGTGAAGGATTAGCCTGTTGAGCCACGGCACCGGGCCATGAGTACCCATTTTAAACAATGAACATAATTTGCTGTCAGTATAGCATGAACAGTAAGCACTTGGCTCTGGAGCCAAGCAGCCTGGGTTGCACATAGGTCAGCCATTTGTTTGCTGTGTAATCTCTACCTCTCTGTCATTGTTCCCTCATCAGTACAATGACAAAATGATAGCAAATATGAAATAACAGGGTTGCCGTGAGAATTCACTGCATCAATACACACAAGGTACTCAGAATAAAGTAGAGATTAGAGTATAGAAAACAGTCAATAGATGCTTGTTATTATTCTTAACCCTTCAAGTTAGGCAACATCATATTTAGGGAAATCAAGTCTGTATTTTTTTTTTGACAGAGTGGACAGTGAGAGAGACAGAGAGAAAGGTCTTCTTTTGCCGTTGGTTCATCCTCCAATGGCCGCTGCGGCCAGTGCACTGCGCTGATCCGAAGCCAGGAGCCAGGTGCTTCTCCTGGTCTCCCATGGGGTGCAGGGCCCAAGCACTTGGGCCATCCTCCACTGCACTCCCGGGCCACAGCAGAGAGCTGGCCTGGAAGAGGGGCAACCGGGACAGAATCTGGCGCCCTGACCGGGACTAGAACCCGGTGTGCCGGTGCTGCAAGGCGGAGGATTAGCCTAGTGAGCCACAGCGCTGGCTCAAGTCTGTATTAATGAGTTTTTCATTACTATGACAAAATATCGGAGGCACCCTAACTTTCTAAAGAGAAGAGGTTAATTTTGGCTCACAGTTTTGGGGTTCACAGTCCAAGATTGGGGGGCTAGACCCCATTGGTTCATCATCGTGTGACAGTGTCCTTTCTGGCAACATCCTGAAGATACATATACAGGACATCACAGGGAAGGGGCAGTGAGTGCATATGTCCATCTCTGCATCTCTGTCTCTGTCTATCTCTTTTAAAAAAAAAATTTTTTTTTTTTATTTGAAAGAGTTACAGAGAGAGGTAGAGACAGAGAGAGAGGTCTTCCATTCGCTGGTTAACTCCCCAGATGGCTGTAAAGGCTGGAGCTGGGCCAATCTGAAGCCAGGAGCCAGGAGCTTCTTCCGGGTCTCCCATGCAGGAGCAGGAGCCCAAGGACTTGGCCCATCTTGTACTGCTTTCCCAGGCCATAGCAGAAAGCTGGATCAGAAGAGAAGCCGGGACTAGAACTGGCACTATATGGGATGCTGGCACTTCAGGCCAGGACTTAACCCGCTGCGCCACAGCGCCAGCCTCTGCGTCTCTTTTTAAAAAGATTTATTTATTAGAAAGAGTTACAGAGGCAGAAAGAGGGAGAGAGAGAAAGAAAGATCTATTTTCCATCTGGTAGTTGGCTCCCCAGATAGCCACAATGGCTAGGGCTAAGCCAGGCTGGAGCCAGGAGCCAGGGACTCCATCCAGATCTCCCATGTGGAGACCTGGGCCATCCTCCATTACTTTCCCAAGGCCATTAGCAGGGAAGGATCTGGATCAGAAGAGCAGCAGCTGGGACAGGAACCAACACCCATATTGGACGCCGGCGTTGCTGCTGGTGGTTTTACTCACTGTGCCACAACGCCGGCCCCTCTATTTCTCTTCTATGCAATCATTCTCCCTTTCCTTATAAAGCCACCAGGTTTCAACCATGAGGGCGTCAATGACTTAATCCAATCGAAGTACTTCTCAAAGGACCCATTTCTAAACAGCATCGTTGCATTAAGTTTCCATCCTGTTGGTAGCACTAACTCAAGACTTTGCTGATTAAATTCCTGAACTGGAGGGAGAGGCAAATATTCAGATCATAGAAACGTCCAAGGTCACCCAGCTGCTAACTCATTTGGCGGCAAACAGAAGAAGAATGGCTCAAACTCTAGCACTGAGGCGTTTCTCTCTGCACCCAAACCAGCTGGAAAACATGTCCAGTCTGTGAGAAAGAGTTCCTCTTCCCAGGGCTAAAACTTGGGAGGTGCCCACTCGGCAGGCAGGAGGTGTTTGCATGGGGTAGTGGAAAGACCCACCAAACAGAGGCAGAGGTGTCCCTTACCCTTGAGGAGCTGTGTGACGCTGGACAGACCTCGCCAACATCCTGGGGCATTTACTCATCTGTAAAATGGACACAAAACACATTGCTCTGTGATCTTCACTGTTGTGGTCATCACCATGTAGGCCCTCAGCGGATCTGCGCTGTCTGCACAAGACCTTGGTCATGGCCCGCTTCTCTCACAAAAGGGGGTCTTCCTGGCAGCACGGGGCAGCCGCCCAGGGCCGCCCCCGCCCGGGGCCAGGGTGGGCAAGCTGGGAGGCGACCCCAAGTTGGAGGCGGCAGCTGCCGCTTATCTGTAGTTAGTCAGCGGCCCAGACAGATGAGGTGTCCGTGGTGACCTTCCTGCCTCAGTGAGTGTGGGAACTCGGGGCTTCCCAGGGCGAGGCAATGGGAACGTAAACAAAATGGCCCCTGCGGAAGCTCGGGCGGCTCCTCCGCCCTCGGCACTGCCCTGGCCCCGAGGCAGCCGCGGGAGATGGGGCCGGCATCGCGGCCACAGCTGTCCCGGGGCCCCAGAGAGCCGTGCTGGGGGCGCTCCTACCTGACTCGCCCCAGGGGCGAGCGTTTCCCGGCAAAGGCCCCCCAGCGCACCTTCGCCAGGTCAGCGCGCTCCCGGGGGACCGGCTCCTTCCCGCCTCTTCCCTGCGCAGGCTCAGCGCAAGGCTTAGCGGCCAGGACAAGGCAGGGCTTCCCGGCTCTGCGGGCACAGGGCGGCAGACAGAAGCCCGGGGTCGGGGGTTGGGGGGAGACCCTCAGGCTCAGCGCCTTGCAAAAATATCTGAGGCACCCAACTTTTAAAGAGAAGAGGTTAATTTAGGCTCACAGTTTGGAGTTCACAGTCCAGAAAGCTGCCAGAGCTCCGTCTGGGGTCTTCAGGATCAAAACCCGCCCTGGCTGCCCTCTGGGGAGATGGACTGCCAAGTCGGCCTTCTGTGGGGTAGCCTCTTCCTCCTCAGTTCCTTGCCGTCGCCCCCCTACGGCTCCTCTGGAAGTGATTCCGAGACAGAATAGCACTTTCCACTTGCTTTCCTGACTTCCCATCTTTCCTTAGCTTTCTTCCTCCCCGCCAGTACCTGCTCTCTATTTGTCAGACACCATAAAGACAACCGAGGCGAATTATCCAGCAAGCATGGTCAAGCCGAGGGGCCAGCTTTTGGCCTAAGGGTTAGGCCGCTGCCTGGAAGCCGGCGTCCAGTATCAGACTGCCTGGTTGGAGTTCATTCCAGCTTCTTGCTAACATGGGCTCTGGGAGCCAGCAGCGATGGCTGCAGTAGTGGGGCCCCTGCCATTCACATGGAAGGTCTGGAGTGAGTTCCTGGCCTTGGCCTGACCCAGCCCAGGCTGTATTCAGGCATTGGAAGCATTTTGGGGTGTGGATCTCTTCATAACTGCATAGATAAATAAATGTATGTTTATCACTTACTTCTCAGCAGTCGCATGCTAGCTAGACAGACAGATACTGGAGTCAGGGTGCTGTGAGTGCCAGGGTCAGCAGGTGCACCCAGGGTCTCAGGGAAGCCTGCTGGAGAAAAGCTGTTTGCAGCCAGTGCGGCGGCTCAATAGGCTAATCCTCTGCCTGTGGCGCCGGCACTCAGGGTTCTAGTCCCGGTCGGGGCACCGGATTCTGTCCCGGTTGCCCCTCTTCCAGGCCAGCTCTCTGCTGTGGCCCGGGGAAGGCAGTGGAGGATGGCCCAAGTGCTTGGGCCCTGCACCCCATGGGAGACCAGGAGAAGCACCTGGCTCCTGGCTTTGGATCGGCACGGTGTGCCGGTCACAGTGGCCATTGGGGGGTGAACCAATGGAAAAGGAAGACCTTTCTCTCTGTCTCTCTCACTGTCCACTCTGCCTGTCAAAAGAAAAAAAAAAAAAAAGCTGTTTGCTTTGAGCCTGGAAGCCTGAGAGCTCATCAGGTGAAGAGTGAGTGGAGAGGGGAGAAGTGGGGTAGGGGAGGGTCAGGGGAGGGGCATCACGTGGGAAGGTGCTGAGGCACGGCAGAGCATTTGAGGAACCAAAATGAATAGTGCAGCTGGTCGTGCTGCATGACCTGGGCCTCGCCCTCTCCCTTGAGTAGCGCTTTGTTCCTGAACGCTTCTGCCAACTCACCCACCGTGAAACCTGTCCTGTATACACTTCCTTTGAGGCACTGCTTTCTTCCTTCTATGACTGCAATCTCAGCTGATCATTTCCTAAAACGGGCTTGCAGTCTGAAAGCTTAGAATCGCAACAGGATTCTAGTTCACTGTGCAGCTGTGAGCAAATGACTGATCTGCTCTGAACGATGGCTCCTCCTCAGTGAGGCGGGCTTGAGCATTGTGCTACTAGAAGCATTTAATGAGTGCTTACTTCGTGCCAGCACCTCCCCCTAATGCTGATTGCTTTTTGTTGTTTGTTGCATTTAATTCTCCCAAGCATCATGAGGTAGGTAGATTCCTAAGAATCCTAGCTGTAACACTAATCACAGTTGTGCTTCGTGACTATTAAGGACCAATGCAGAAATTGAAACATTATTCTGGTGTTCAACAAGTGCAAATCTAACGAATAAATTCATTTGTTAGACGTCACAACAGTTTTTGGCTATATACAATGAAACGAGTCACGAAATCTTCTGTGTCTGTCTCCTGGACAAACCAAACAAAAAGTGGTAGCAAGAATGCAAAATGTTGTTATCACTAAAAGGCTGATTGCCTGCAGTGCCAGACCACGGAAGGGAGAATGCCACAGATGTGACCCTGAACCTGCACAGTTTACAGTCTGCTGACTGCCAGTGCCTGGAACAACACGCAGATATCAAAGCAACAGCTCAGAACCAGTGGGTGAAGAGCCACTTAGGTTGTGTCAAACTCATTGCCTGCGAAGGGGAAAGGTCTTTCAGGAGACAGAAAGAGCTTGGAGAAATTCATAAACTCATCAACTTGCAGCAGAATTCAAGGTTAGGCTGAAGCCTGAAGTGCCTGCATCTCTTGAACCTATCTCTCCTCTTTGTATTGTTTTACTTATTGGTTTTTTTCACTCCAAACTCCAATTCTGGGAACTTACTTATACGTTCTATATGTTCTAATGGAGTAATGACATGTTAAATTCTCAAGTTCTGAAACTACACATAAGTGTGAAAGTTTGTGGAAATAGTATTAAAAGGTAAGTTTATTTTGATGAAAAAAATTGGAAATCGATAGTTTTTATGTAACACGCACTTTCATAATTCATATTTTGCATACAGTTTTTTAATCCATCCCTGGTTTTTACATAATATGCATTCTTACAATGCGCGTGTACATGCGAGTCGGTGTGTATGGGTATTTGTGTGCATGTTTATGTGTGTGTGAGTGACTTCCTATACTTACGCTCCCCTAGTTGGCCAGAAATGGCACTGTCTCCCCCTCCCCCAAAGCAGCCAGTGTGGGAGAACTGACACCAAAAACAAATGAGGTGAAAGAAGATAACTGTGGTTTGATGTTCACAGATCAGATGAAGGGCAATGAATAAGAAAATCAATGACCTGAAAATGACTGAAGTCAGGCACCTCCTAGGGATTGTAATCAACATTTGTTTAAGTATTTGGAGCTGTAACATTCATTTCCCTGCTCACACAGCTTGGAGGTTAACAGCACATTCTGGGTTCAAGTGCAGGTTCTGTCAGATTCAGCCACTTACCAGCTGAGCGGTGTCAGACAAGTCACCATATGGCGGAGCCTGTATTTCCTCCTGTGAGAAGCCGGGAGTATTCTCTGCATCCTGCAGTTCTTATAATGGCCAAGGAAAATAAAATGTGGCAAGTGTATGCAATACTGTGCAAATGACTGCTTGATGGCATTGGATAGGTGACAAACTGATGCCCAGAGAAGTTAACTCCCTCTCCTGGCTCTCTCCAGGTTGTTAATGGCAGTGTGGGGGAAGCAGCCAGGCATCTGTCCCTGGCCCAGGGCTCTTTGATCCACATGGAGCTCCAATTCTATGTACTCTGTAATAATTTTCAACTTGGAAGTGATTGTTCATGCATAACCCCTTTAATTTGCAATTTTCTGCAAATCCTCACATTAGCTTAAGTAGAACTTTCTGGAAGATTGGATCTGGGGTGACCCTAGGAGGCCCAAAGAGGTCGGTATAAAAGTAAAAAACATGGTGTCACAGCCCCTTCAGTTGTAGACATGTACAGTGTTTGCTGCACAGGTCCACATGACACAATTATAATCCTGCCACATCACTGCCGTGTGAGCGGGCAGGCTGGGTGAACTCAGAGTTAGTTTAAGACCAGGAGAATGAATTGGTTCTCCTACCTCTCACCACACATCAGCCTCCTCTATTTCACCCTCTCCACCTTTAGAAAACCAGGGGTGAATATTTTTGCTACAGATCCTGTTTTGAAAACAGCAGGAGACAACTGGACTAAGAGTTGGGGAGTCAGGGACTTTTAAATTCAGCTCTCAAATTGTTGAACTGTAGGACCGGCAAGCTACAGTAGTCTTCCAGGCTTTCTTTACCTGTAAAATAAAAGAAGAAAAAGCGTTTACTGAATGTCTGTTCTGCCAAGTGCCTTCAATGATGCCACTTTATTTCATCTATAAAAGAAGAAGAACTCTCCTAGGTAGGACTGCTTGTGGGTGTTGTGCGCATGAGGATACAGAGGAGCAGAAAGGCGGCCTGCCCAAGGCTACGCAGGTGGCAGAGGAGCCCTGCTGGAATCTGAAGCTAGGACCATGGGATTCTGTGCTGGTGCAACCCGCAATCCACGCAATCCGTAATGCTCTGTCCTGTCCAACCGTGTGGGGCTCTGCCAGCTCGGCTGGTCAGTAGGGGACTGGCTTTGTTAGGCTGAGCCATTTCTCCAGGCCTCGGGGTCTTCTGTGTAGGCAGAAACCTGGAGGAGATTCGGCGGCTCCCCATTAGGTCAGCTGTTACATCAGCTGTACACCTTGAGGTTTTAAGAAGTAATTCTGGGCGGCGCCGAGGCTCACTAGGCTAATCCTCCACCTTGCAGCGCCGGCACACCAGGTTCTAGTCCCGGTTGGGGCGCCGGATTCTGTCCCGGTTGCTCCTCTTCCAGGCCAGCTCTCTGCTATGGCCAGGGAGTGCAGTGGAGGATGGCCCAAGTGCTTGGGCCCTGCACCCCATGGGAGACCAGGAGAAGCACCTGGCTCCTGCCATCGCATCAGCGCGGTGCGTCGACTGCAGCGTGCCAGCCACGGTGGCCATTGGAGGGTGAACCAACGGCAAAGGAAGACCTTTCTCTCTGTCTCTCTCTCTCTCTCTCTCTCACTGTCCACTCTGCCTGTCAAAAAAAAAAAAAAAAAGTAATTCTATTGCCATCAAAGGAGAATCAGCACTTCCTTCATCCACATGCTTCCTCCAGCAAGAAGAAGAATCTCCTGGGAACAGCCCCCCCCCCCCCCTTCCGCCGCCGCCGCCCTTCCTCAGAGCTCCATATCTGATTGATTTTACCTTCAGTCGTTTAGATTGTTTACTGAGAAGCCAAAGACATTCCACGTGCATATGTTTAAAGGATTCGGCCCCATCTAAACCAGGGCATGGTATGAAGGGGACTTGGTTCCTGAGAAGGGTGCTGGTCCCAGAGTATCAGAGAGGAACACAGGACAAGGGGTCACCGAGCACTCACCACTGTAATGGAGATGAGTCCTTCTGCCTCTTGTCCTCAGGTGTCTCTAAAGCTGGACTCATTTAAGAACTTAACATTTCTGTTTTCTTATTTAATTTATTATTTGAAAGGCAGAGTTACAGAGAGGCAGAGGCAGAAAAGAGAGAGAGGTTTTCCATCTGCTGCTTCACTCCCCAAATGGCCACAACAGCTAAAGCTGTGATGATCCTAAGCCAGAAGCCAGGAGCCCTCCTCCTCAGTGCAGGGACACAAGGACTTGGGCCACCTTCTACTGCTTTCCTAGGCCACAGCAGAGAACTGGCTTGGAAGTGGAGCAACCGGGACCTGAACTGGTGCCAAATGGGATGTCAGCACTGCAGGCGGTGGCTATACCTGCTATGCCACAGTGCTGGCCTCAAGAACTTAGCATTTTAACTATAACTTCACTGCACAATGGCTGGAAGAAGAGAGTACATTGGTGTGCACCCTACTCTAAGGAGCTGAACAGGAATTCTTAGTGTTGTCTATTCCTTTCATAGTCAACCAGGTGTATTGTTGAGCCCAAGTCTTTCCAGTTGTAGTTATACACTCTAAATGTAAACATAATGTTTGTTTTATTTCTTGTTGTACCATAAGCTAGTCTAGTGTTTAGCACTTAATAAAAATGTGGTTTTTTAAAAAAGAGTTATTTACTTATTTATTTATTTGAAAGAGTTACACACAGAGAGAAGGAGAGGCACAGAGAGAGAGAGAGAGGTCTTCCATCCGCTAGTTCACTCCCCAATTAACCACAGTGGCCAGAGCTGAGCCGATCTAAAGCCAGGAGCCAGGAGCTTCTTCCAGGTCTCCTACGCAGGTATAGGGGCCCAAGGACTTGGGCCATCTTCTACTGCTTTCCCAGGCCATAGTAGAGAGCTGAATCCAAAGTGGAGCAGCCGGGACTTTAACTGGCGCCCATATGGGATACTGGCACTGGAGGTGATGGCTTAACCCACTACACCACAGCACCTGCCCCATGAATATGTGTTAAATAAGAGAGAAGACAAGGTAAACCAACAGGAAAGAGAATAAGGAGAACCTAGATCAGCCCTGTATTAAATGTCAGCCAGCAATTTAAGTTTGCCTAAATCACTTGACATCAGTGCCTTGAGAGAAGAGACCATATTTTTAAAAAACTTTATTTAAGTTGTACAAGTTTCACATGTTTCATATACACAGACTTAAAAACCTAGTGATAGTTCCCACCTTCCCCTCCCTCCTGCCCATATTTCAACCCTTCTTCCTCCTCCCACTCCCACTCTTAATTTTTACAAAGATCTACTTTCAGTTTACTTAATGATCATAAAGTCAACTTTACACTAAGTAAAAGAGTTCAATAAATAGTATGAAGGAAAAAAAAACACTGTTCCTCAACAGAAGAGACAAGGGCTACAAACAGTCATTGAATCTCAAAATGTCCATTTTTTTTTTTTTTTTGACAGGCAGAGTGGACAGTGAGAGAGAGAGAAAGAGAGAAAGGTCTTCCTTTGCCGTTGGTTCACCCTCCAATGGCCACCGTGGCTGGCACGCTGCAGTCGACGCACCGCGCTGATGCGATGGCAGGAGCCAGGTGCTTCTCCTGGTCTCCCATGGGGTGCAGGGCCCAAGCACTTGGGCCATCCTCCACTGCACTCCTGGGCCACAGCAGAGAGCTGACCTGGAAGAGGGGCAACCGGGACAGAATCCGGCGCCCCTACTGGGACTAGAACCTGGTGTGCCAGCGCTGCAAGGCGGAGGATTAGCCTAGTGAGCCTCGGCGCCGGCCCAAAATGTCCATTTAATTACAATATATTACATTTCAGGAACTCTATTAGTTACCTCAGATCAGGGAAAACATACGATATCTGTCTTTGGGGGACTGGCTTATAATATTCCCAGTTGTGTCCATCTTGTTGCAAAAGACAAGATTTCATTTTTTTTTTATTTTATTTTTTTATTTTTTGACAGGCAGAGTGGACAGTGAGAGAGAGAGAAAGAGAGAAAGGTCTTCCTTTGCCGTTGGTTCACCCTCCAATGGCCACCGTGGCCGGCGCACTGCGCTCATCCGATGGCAGGAGCCAGGTGCTAGGTGCTTTTCCTGGTCTCCCATGGGGTGCAGGGCCCAAGCACTTGGGCCATCCTCCACTGCACTCCCGGGCCACAGCAGAGGGCTGGCCTGGAAGAAGGGCAACCGGGACAGAATCCGGCGTTCCGACCGGGACTAGAACCTGGTGTGCCGGCGCCGCAACCTGTTGAGCCACGGCGCCGGCCAAGATTTCATTTTTTCTTAACAGCTGAGTAGCTCTCCATAGTGTGTACATACCATAATTGCTTTATCCAGTCATCAGTTGATGGACATCTGGGCTGTGAATTGTGCTGCAATGAACATGGGGGTACAGATAGCTCTTTCATATGCTGATTTCTTTTGGTTTGAATAAGTTCCCAAGAGTGGGATGGCTGGATCATGTGGTAAGAAGTGACCATATTTTACTCATCTTTGTGTTCCCTGGGACTTGGCTTTGTATACTAGGTGCCCAAAAAGTGCTATGGAATTAAACCATCTTACAGTAAAATCATCCTAGAAAATTTTCTAGGGGAAGATGAAGGAAAAGTAAGTGATTTGAAGATAACAATGATAAAGTTGATAACAATAGTCACATAATCAAATTTGGTAGTTGTGGGAGCCAAGGGTGTTCCTGGAGAGACATGGTGCTATTGCTGGGGAGAACTTGCCCAGATGGGGAAGGCACTTGGCCGAGTGGTTGAGATGCTTGCTTGGGCACCCATGTGCCAAATCAGTGTCTTCATCTGATTCCCAGTTTCCTGCTACTGACTCCAGCCTCCTGCTAATGCAGACTCTTCGAGGCAGGAGGGATGACTGATGTAATTGGGTTCCTGCCACCTATGTGGGAGACTTGGGTTGACTTCCTGTTTCCCTACTTTGGCATTTCAGGAGTGAACCAGCAGATGGGAACTCTCTGTGTCTCTCTTTGTCTTGAAAAAAAAAAAAAAGTCTAGGTAAAGATTGTAGGGGACAGCATTGTGGCAAGCAGGTTAAGCCTCTGCAGCACCGGCATCCCCTATCAGAGCTCCAGTTCAAGTCCCAGCTCCACTTCCAGTCCAGCTCCCTGCTGACATACCACGCAAGGCAGCAAAGGATTGGACCCTGGCACCAATAGGAGATACCCGGATGGAGTTCCTGGCTCCTGGCTTCGCCTAGCCCAGCACTGCCATTTCAACCAACTGGGGAGCAAACCAGAATCTCCTTCTCTTTCTGTGTCTCCCTCTCAGGCACTCTAACTTTCAAGTAAATAATAAAATAAAATAAATCTTTAAAATTTTTTAGGAGACCAAAAGTAAACTCAATCCATATTTCATATTCTACTCAGTTTTGATGCCATCGACCCCTAACAGCCTGAATCCAAAGTATCACAACTCTCACTGACCTGTCAGTCTCGTTTCTCATGTTCTCAAATACAATCACTTCCTGAGAATGGGAGTCCAAGGATGAGTTCCGGCACCTTCCCTTCCTGGAGCCATTGTCCCATCCCTCTTCCTCCTCAGTGACAACTTCTCTGCAAGGGGCATGAAGGCATATCTCACTGCACCCAGGACTCCTCTCTGGTCCCATTCTCCTAAAGACAGCCGTGCTCAATGACTCCCAATGTGATTCCTTGGCCTACACCACACCACCACGACTGCTAACGTCCCTTAAGGAGGAGAAACGCCATACATCTGCATCTCTAAGGGGATGGCCCCTGTGGTTAAGAGGACATCCTGTTACGTAAGAAGCCCAGGAGTGGGAGAACAGAGGACTTTGTGATGCTTCATAAACTTCTGGTTGTGGATTCAGCTTAGAGATTGACTCAAAGTTGGTGTGGATAGGAATAAATTAATGACTTTGAGGGGCGGTGAGTAAGACTGGTTAGAAACTGGAGGAAGTAGTGTCCTACACAGATGAATAAGACAGGAAATATTCTTGGATGGAGCAAGGATCTGGGAAGCAGAAACAAAAAAAGAAATGAAGAGAGCTTTAAAGCCCTCATTGAAAGCTTGGAAGATAATACTATTCACCCAGCAGCCTGTTAAGCTCTTTAGATTTATTACTTTATTTAATCTTCAGAAGTCTAGGAGGCAGGTGTTAGTGTTATCTCCACTTTATAGATTAGGAAATTAGATTGGAATAACTTACTCAAGGCCACATAGCCACCCAGTGGTAAAGCTGGTGGGAATCTGAAGTTACTATTTACACCAACATTTACTTGACGTTAACTACATGCGGGGCAGCCTGCTTTAGTCTGACCCCAGCAGTCTGCAAGATACATGCAAGAGAATAAAGACCTTCTTTCAGACCAACTTGTAGATGACTTTGTGGATTGATGTGACACAACCTTTGATCCCATCTCTTTGGACACAGTCTTGCCATCCAGCAACGTGTATCTGTTCACTGTGTCTATGCTGTGACATCCACACACTCAAACACAGTCATGCCGTATTCTTCCCTCTCGTTCTTAGCATGGTTTCCATTAGCTATTCCTGAGAGGAAATGAGCAGCCCTCGCATTTCACAGATGGTGAAAGTGCTTTAGGGGAGGTCAATGGCTTGAACAAGGTCACAGACTAAGTTAGCAACATTTGGCTTAAATCGGGATCAATAACCTCTGTCCGTCTAGCCTGGTCCTTAGAGGGTCTCTCTGTCCCGGGGCCTGGGCCACATTCCAAACTGGGTCATTTGGTGCACGCTGCCTGTCTGAAATTCCCCTTGTGGTTTTGCTCACATCTGGTGTTTTTCACTTCTCTTTCTAAACACGTGCTTTGATCCTAGTGCAGCTACGGCAGGAAGATGTCCATGGTTCCAAGGAGCACAGCTAAGTTAGTGAGAGGTAAAAGAGACTCCTCTCAACAGGACTTCTAAAAATAAACAGTATCACAGTTTCACTGTGTCATGCTTGAAGCACTTCCCGGAAACCCCCCAATTCAGTAACTCGTAAGCCTCTCAGCCCACAGCCTGCACACAGGCCTGGACCGCCAGCCCCTCTGCTCCTCTCCAATTCCCAACAGGGCTGAAGTGCTCTTCCTGTTGTTCTCTGGTCATTCTCTGCGTAGACTGCGAGGGTGACCCACGGTGAGCTGCCTTCCCTATTTCCTCATCAGCTCACACGCGCCGGGTTGAAAGCTGCATATGTTTACAGCCATAAAATCTTTATCCACAATGAATTCTCCTGTTTTATTGATTCCAGCAAGCTTTGTGACTCATTCTGCCCCTTCTTTCTATCATACTAGGTACATTTTTTAATTCTAAACTTTTTTTTCAGGGCTGGCTTTGTGGTGTAGCAGGTTAAGCTGCCAGCTGCAACACCAGCATCGCATATGGGCACCCATTCATGTCCTGGCAGCTCCACTTCTGATCCAGCTCCCTGCTGATGTGCCTGGGAAAGCAGTGCAAGATGGCCCGAGTGCCTAGGCCTCTGCCACCCATGTGGTAAACCCAGATGGAGTCTGGGACTCCTGGCTTTGGTCTGGACCAGCTCTGGCCATCATGGCCCTTTGGGGAGTGAACCAGTGGATGGAAGGCCTCCCTCTCTGTTTTTCCCTCACTCTCTGTAATGCTGCCTTTCAAGTTAAAAAGAAAATCTTTAAAAAAATTTTTTTTTCATTTCATGACAATTTTTTAAAAAAATAGAGGATAAGAAATAAAATCCACAATCCTAGTACTCATTATTAATTTTTGGTTTATTTGTGTCCATTCTTATTTTCCTTGTTATGTGAGTATGTTTTTGCTTGCTAATTTTTTTTACTTAGTCACAGTTATAATTCACATGTGATTTCTGCTTCCCCCTTTTTTTCACTTCTTAATATTATAATGCTTCCTCTGTTTCTGCCTAATCTTGCAGATGCAAAATTAGGAATTAAAGGAGACACGTAGATTTTGACAAAGTGAATAGAGAAAGGGCATCTATGGCCTTCTATAATATAACGGGTTGTGAATATGACTTGTGGGGACCACATTCTTCTGTGAGTTGTTGGAATTCATATTGAAGATGGCAAAGACACAGCAGAATACAAAGAGATAAGGCAGCCCAATATTTTTAGAGGCCAAAGATTAGCATTAAGTCACCAATGCTTAAATTCAAGGCTGAAGAGCCTTCCCTGTTGAGATAAGTGTCATACCCCAGGCTCCGTGTTTTGGTAACATCTACCTAAACAGTCTGCAGAAAAGAACAGTCTATCACAGATACGGTCAGAAGGAGGGCTGTTTGGACACACTCCTCCCTTGGGAAAGAACCTCTTCCCATGCTGGAAAATTAAAGCAAGTGAAATTGCCCGCTCCCATTCCCACGGGGGTTTCAAAGAAGAAACGAAGGAGCTGCTGGAGGCACTTGTTGGGCTTCCTGGCTGTTTTCTGCTTTGCCTGGATCCCTCTTTGCTTTGCAGTTGCCCCACTGCTCCACCACAAGCTAAGAAAGGTTGCCCCCAACAGCTTGTCCTCATGTAGCCAACCTTCCTCCAATCAAATGCTCGACCTCTCTGGCTTTTCTTTGCTGCCCCTCCCAAAGGCAAGATGTCTGGCCAGCTGCATGGTGGCGTCTCTCTCCGTATCCGCCTAACCACGTACACAGGCCAGGGCTGGACAGCAGCCACCAACCCTCTCGGCAGCAGTGGTGAAGCCCCCTGGGGTACAGAAACCCCGGATTCCAGGTCCTGCTTCTTTGGAGCTGCTCTCCTACTGTAGGGAGATGACGAACTACCACATGCGTCAGGCACTGAAACCCTCAGTCAGGCTGCGAGATTGGCGGGGCTATTCTTAAACCCCAGGTGAGGACACTGAGGTGCAGGGATTTGTCTGTAACAAAGGTAACTTGGGGGAGCTGTAAGAGAACTGAGACAACGCTCCAGAGGTGCGGAGAAAAGGAGGAAGCAAAATTACCTGTCATCCACTCTGCCCGAATAATCACTATGATCTTTTAAAGTGTATTTCCTTTTAATTGTGTGTGTGTGTGACAGGAGAACCCGTAATACAGGAGTTTGTTTTGCTGTGCAAAACTGAGATCACATTTCGTGTGTTTCTGTGGGTTGGCTATGGCTTCTCTCACAAGGTAGCACAATTAGAGGCTTAAACAACCGAGATGTGCCATCTCACACTTCTGGAGGTGGGGCGTGCAGCCCACGCATGGCTGGGTGGGTTCCTGGGGAGCTGTGAGAGCCACTGCGCCAGCCCCTCTCTGCAAGTCTGCTACAAGTCCAGCTGTTCCTTGTTTTCTGCTGTGTCACCCTTCACGTGGCGCTCTCCCTGTGTGCTCGGCTATCCCTCCACATTGCATTCTTTTCATAAGGACAGTAGTCATATTGGATTAGGGGCCCACCCTACTCCCTTATGACCTCATCTTAACTTGGCTTGGCTCACTGAATCCACAAGGACCCCACTGCCGAATAAGGTCACGTTCTGAAGGACTGGAATTTTGTACTTCTACATGTGAAGGGGGGACACAATTAAAACTGTAACAGTTCTTTTACAAAAGAGTTATTTATTTATTTATTTATTTGAATGGCAGAGTTACTGAGAGAGAGCAAGAGTGAGAGCGAGAGCGAGAGCGAGAGAGAGAAATATCTTCTATACGCTAGTTCACTCCCCAAATGGCCTCAACAGCTGTGGCTGAGCCATGCTGAAGCCAGGAGCCTGAAACTTCTTCCAGGTCTCCAACGTGGGTGCAGGGATCCAAGTACTTGGGTCATTCTCTGTTGCTTTCCCAGGCACATTAGCAGGGAGCTGGAGCAGAAGTGGAGCAGCTGGGCTTCGAACCAGTGTCCATTTGGGATGAGGGTACTGCAGGCAGTGGCTTTACCTGCTATGTCACAACACTGGCCCCTATAACAATTCTTTATACAACATAGCATCTTTTTTTTTTTTTTAACTTACAGTTCTGTTGTGAACATTTTCCAAGACAGGCCACTTTTATCAGGGAAAGGGACTAGAAGATACTTTTGTGGGAGGGGAAGGAGGGGAGGCCTGAGTGGGAGCAGCACAGTGGGACAAAACCCAAGGCCTTGGGGGAGGCCAGGGTGAGAAGGGTGCACACAAGGCGGCAGGAGAGCTGCCGTCCTCAAGGCTTCCTGCCTCCCAGGTCCCCTGAGAGCTCCTCAGACACATGTGTTAGAAAGGAAAGCGGCCAGGCCTGCTCAGCCCCCACCCACATACCACTCTCCAGCTTGGAATGCATCCTGCAAGGAGGACAAACCCTGGAGACAAGCAAAGTGCGAGGGAAGTTTGGGAACGTGACTATATCGTATTTGTTAACTTGGAAATGATTTAATATAACTAAGAAGTCCTGCACAGAGTCAGACAAATGTGTTTCCAAAGCCTAACCCTGACATTCATTTTTAAACAAATATCTTACTTTTAGAGCAATTTTTAGGATCACAGCGAACTTGAGCACAGAGATGTCCCACCTGCTCCCTCCCCAGCACGCATAGCCTCCCCACCACCACCACCAACGTCCTCCAACAAGGGGCACAGACACACCACCACCACCCAGCGTCGTCACACAGAGTAATCTCGCTGCCCTGACACTTCTCTGTGCGCTGCCTCTTCGTCCTTCCCTCCCCTACCCTGGCAATCACCGATCGCTTTCACTGACTCCAGAAGGTCGTATGGCTGGAATCATCCAGTGTGGCTGTTTCAGACTGGCTTTTCTCACTTAGTAATCTGTATTGAAGCTTCCTCCACATCCTTTCCTGCCTTGATAGCTGCTCACGCTTCTGTTTCTGTGCGTCTGGGGCATGCTACTCAGTCTCCTCGAGCTTCTGCTTTCTGACCTGCAAACGGGCCTGACACTAGTCCCTCTGCGTAGAGTTGTTGTGAGAATGAAAATCAGGTGATTTGTGTAACGCACTTACTGCAGTGCCTGGTGTGAAGAAACCACTGGTTCATTCATGCATTCAACAAATGTTTACTATCTGATGTTTCCAGGGCTGTGTTGAATGCTAAGAATACGGTGTGTTAACCAAAACCGACACAGTTCCTGTCCTCATAGGTCTTACCCTCTGGAGAGCAGGGTAGGTATTTAAGTGAATAAGTAGACAATTTAAGTCTATGGTTTTAAACTGAATAAATAATTTGGAGAATAAAATCTATTTCTCAAATAGCAGAATGGGGAAACTAATTTCTTTTGGTGGAGGTGGGGAAAGGAGGTGCTTGGGCCACTCAGAGGAAGTGATTGGAAACTGAAGACTGACAGCTGAGCTGGGAGTAGCCAGATGAAGGGTTTTGGGGTGGGGGTGGTACGGGCTGAGCATCCTAGGCATAGGATGAGGTGGGCTGTAGGACAGCTAGGAGCTTGGCTAACTGGAAGAACTGGGGAGAACAGGATATGCATAAGGCTGGAGACACAGGCAGATGCCAGCTGTGGCAGGGAAACACGGGATCTCCTTGGATGCCTGTTCTTCAGATGGGGAGTGCAGCCAAGAAACACAGTGACAGGGAAGGGAAACCAGGAGAGAAGAGTGACTCAGAAAACCAGGGTTGGAGTTGGATTTGGGGATGGAGGTGGGGGTGGGGAGGAAGGGGTGAGAGGAGGGGTTTGAAAGAGATCAAGAGAGAAAGGCAGGGAGACCCTGAGAGAGGGAGGGAGACAGCGAGAAGTTTTAAAAAGCCCCAGGTTGAGAGGTTGAGGAACACAACACTAAGTAGGGGCAGGAGATTTAGCACTAAGTAGTCCTTTGAGGCCTGTGGGCCAAAGGTTCAGTGCAGCAGTCAAAGCGAAAGCTAGATAGCAAGGGGTCCAAGCAGTATGTGCTGAGGAAGTAAAGAAGAGAAGGAAGTGAGTATGTATTCTTTTTGGAAGTCAGAAAAGAGAAAGTTGGGGTGACAACTAAGGGAGAATTTCTGCTCCCTTTGTATCTAGACGGAGAATTTTTGAGGCTTTTTCTGGGCTCAGGAGAAAGATCCAGTGGACAGGGAGTGAAGACAGGAAGAGAAAACAAGACTGGACTGTGCCTTCAGGAGGCTGCATTTCCAGACACTATGTAGGCAATTAGGAAGTAGTGGAATATTATCCTGATAGGACCACAGAAATAAGAATGCAATTTCAAACATAGATGTGGTTTATCAAAACACACTGTACAAAGCGGTTCCATAGTTTCTAAAAATAAACTATAAATCAAAAGTTATATCTTTAAATTATGAATTTTAAAATAATAGGCATTTAAAGTAAAGTTTAAGGGGCCGGCGCTGTGGCATAGGAGGTAAAGCCACTGCCTGCAGTGCCGGCACCCCATTTGGGCGGTTCGAGTCCTGGCTGCTCCACTTCCGATCCCGCTCTCTGCTATGGCTTGGGAAAGCAGTAGAAGATGGCCCAAGTCCTTGGGCCCCTATACCTGCATGGGAGACCTGGTCCCTGCACTCAAGAAGAAGCTCCTGGCTCTTGGCTCCTGGCTTTGGATTGGCCCAGCTCCAGTTGTTGCAGCCAATTGGGGATTGAACCAGCGGATGGAAGACTCTCTCTCTCTCTTGCCTTTCCTCTCTCTCTCTCTGCCTCTTCTTCTCTCTGTAACTCAAATAAATAATCTTTTTTTAAAAAAAGTTTAAGAACTTCATTATCCATACATAATTAACAATTTATTGTACTGACACTTAAATGCCTATAATGGCCCCTTCCCCATAATCCTGGTTTCATTTTTGGATTTGACAGAATCTCTTTCTTTGTGTCTACCTTGCATCATTCCTTAGATCAAAACTCCCTTATGACAGGCTCCAATTTCAGGCCAGTCTGGCATCAACCGCTCTTTTAAAGAGTTTTAAATCTTAAATTCCCAGGTACTGATAATTTTTCTTCTGCCTCAACAGGACGGGGAAAGACAATGATGCTGCTGGGTTGATGGACTCGTGGAACAAGAAAGTTTCGTTTTACCTGCCCTGTTTCTTTATCACTAGGAACAATGCACATTTTCCACCTCGCCTCCTCCCTTTCTCATGCAGCAGAAGAAAAAAAAGATACATTAGTGATTTTTACTGAGTTATCTATACCAAAGTTATGTAGGCACACAGTTCAAAGAGTCAGAAAGCTCTTTATTACTAATTATATAAAAAAGGAGTCTCCCACACCCCATTTCTCAGAGAAAACAATTTTCAATGCTTCAACTATTTTTAAGTAGTCACTCTATTGCTAAATAGCTCCTTCTGAATTTATCTATTGATTTTCCACGGCGGACCATAAGGAATTTCGCTTTTCACTTCGCAATGCCACACATGTATTTTTCCCGGGCTCATCACCTATGTCATTATTAGACTGATATCATTATTTACATTTCTATGACAAAATGAATACTATTCACACCTGTGTTGCATAGTACATTGTGCTCACTTTCCTTTCCTTGAAAACGTTTGGCTAAGTAGTAGTCTCATTTTGTTTGCCTGGGTGTTGTGTACACATCCACAAGCACATCTTCAGTTGTTGGATACAGTCAAATGGGCATTCCATCAACTTTATCTTGACAGTCCTTCTAGACCCTCTGACTGCACCTGTCTCCCCTCCCTTCAGCCCGTCCTGGGGATTCCCTTCACCTCTGTGGTGAGTACCATGGCGCCCACGTTCCACCTCTTCCTCCTTATTGATTCACTCATGTGTTTGGTGGAGCACATTCGCCACAAGTTTCCTAACAGGGAGTGCAGGATGGGGCCGGTGCTGTGGCATAACGGGTAAAGCCATCACCTCCAGTGCCAGCATCCCATATGGGCGCTGGTTCGAGTCCCAGCTGCTCCACTTCTGATCCAGCTCTCTGCTGTGGCCTGGGAAAGCAGTAGAAGATGGCCCAAGTCCTTGGGCCCCTGCACCCACATGGGAAACCGGAAAGAAGCTCTTGGCTCCTGGTTTCAGATCAGTGCAGCTCTGGCTGTTGTGGCCAATTGGAAAGTGAACCAGTGGACAGAAGATTTCTCTCTGCCTCTCCTTCTCTCTGTGTAACTCTTTCAAATAAATAAATCTTTTTTAAAAAAAAGAGAGAGAGAGCAGGAAAAAATATAGGGAGCTGGCATGCCCTCCTCAGAACATCCATGCCTTCTAAATTTCTGACACATTTGTCTCTGTAGGCTCCTCCAGGCCACTGAAGGTTTGTTCTGGAAGTTTAGGGAATTAACCGCATCCTCCTGGAAGCAACCCTAAATAAATGAGTGATGAGAGTTAGTAGATAAATACGCCTGCTGCCTCTACCCTGAGAAGGCCTGTTTCCTCAGGTCTCCCAGAGTGCCCCAACAGAGTCCAGTTCCAGTTGTTCCCAGTGGCTTACTGGATATATTAACTTTCTTGCTTTCTTCGACTGATTTCTCCACTTCCCTACAGATATTTCCTGGGATCATTTCCCAGATAAACTACTCTTGCTCATTTTTTTTTTTTTTAAGATTTTACTTATTTATATGAAAAGCATAGGTACAGAGAGAGAGAAGGGGAGAGAGAATTCTTCCATCCACTGTTTCACTCCCTAAATGTCTGTATCAGCTGGGGCTGGGTCAGGCTGAAGCTAGGAGCCAGGAGCTTCAGCTGGGTCTCCCATGTAGGTGCAGGAGCCCAAGCGCTTGGACCATCCTCCACTGCTTTTTCCAGGCCATTAGCAGGGAGCTGGATCAGAAGTGGAGCAGCCAAGACTCGAACCGTCACCCTTAAAAGGCTTAGCCTACTGCACCACAGCTCTGGACCCCACTTTTCTCTTATATTTTCTGTTCTCTTTCTCTTATCTTTTTGCTTTACTTTTTTTTTTTTTTTGACAGGCAGAGTTAGACAGTGAAAGAGAGAGAGACAGAAAGGTCTTCCTTCAGTTGGTTCACCCCCCAAGTGGTCACTACGAAGCGAGGAGCCAGGTGCTTCCTCCTGGTCTCTCATGCGGGTGCAGGGCCTAAGCACTTGGGCCATCCTCCACTGCCTTCCCAGGCCACAGCAGAGAGCTGAACTGGAAGAGGAGCAACCGGGACAGAATCCAGCTTCCCAACCGGGACTAGAACCCAGGAGGCCAGTGCCGCAGGCGGAGGATTAGCCTATTGAGACACCGCGCCGGCCTTGCTTTACTTTTTACTTTCCAAATTTCCTAGTAGGTTTTTAATTTATTTTGTCATATTAAATGTCTATAATCTTTTTGTTGTTCTCTAAATGATACTTTAAAAACATAGCATTCTGTTTGAATTTCACCTATGCACTTTCTCTCGTCTCTTGATTATTAGTAATTTTTTTCTTTTTTTTTTTCAGAGTTGCTCGTTTTCAAATTATCTTTAGAATATTTCTTGCCAGTGGGCCAGAATCAAGAGAAGGTTTCCATAACATTTCTGCTGGCTGTTAGGGTCCCATGAGTAAGAGCAGGCAGCAGAAAAGGCAGGGTTTCCATCTCCAGGTAATTTTATGTAAGCCCCCGTCCCCACACCTAGTATGTTGTTCAGTACGTGGTCCCCACCTCTCTTACTGCCTTGCCAGAAAAAATAAAAACCTTCACTCTTTGGCCACTGCAGGGAAGGGGCAGTGTACCTGACAACAGTAAGAGGTACGGGCAGGGGTCTCACTGCTTCCCAAGCTTTCGGCTCATCCTATTGCTTTCAGCCACAGCTGTACCTGCATTTCCAAAAGCACCTGTAGCCACCACTTACTGAGCATCTGGGCGATTCTGAAATATAAAAAGAGGATCACTTGAGCTTTCTCTTCTGTTGGCTGAGGAGTCAGCTTGCTCAGGTCTCTCCATATCTGTGTGTGTATGTGCATATATAGATACACATATAAAGATTTATTTATTAATTTGAAAGGCAGAGTTTCAGAAAGAAAGGGAGACTTACACACAGAGCTATTTCATGTGTTGGTTCATTCCCCAAATGGCCTTGCAATAGCCAGGACTGGGCCAGGCTGAAGCCAGGAGTTTGGAACTCCACCTGGCTCTTCCATGTGGGTGGCCGGGTCCCAAGCACTTAGGCCATGTTCTGCTGCTTTCCCAGGCTCACTAACAGGGAGCTGGATCAGAAGTGGAGCAGCAGGGACCCAAACTGTGCTCACATGGGATGTTGGTGTTGCAAATGGTGGCTTAACTCTCTGTACCAGCCCCTCAGGTCTATTGATTCAGCTACACTCATCCATCTAGTTTAAAAATTATCTTCCTGTTATCTTTTGCATATTCTCTTTGCCCCTGTAAGTTTGTCTTTTTTAAAAAAAAATCCATTTGCCTAAGTTCTTATTTGCCTAGTATGCATACAGAATCACACATAAGAAACTAGTAATACTGCTTACTATGGACAGGAAGAAAGTGGGACCTGGGCCAATGGAAGACATGGTTGATGGAAACTTTGGTCTGTGACTGTATATTTTTTTGGCTTGAAAACCATGTGAACATAGTACTTAATCAAAACATTAGGTTTGGGTTGCGCACTAGGAGAGAGTGGAGCACAATGCATGTATTTAATCTGCTGTCTTTACCCAGAAGTCTCAAGTGTTGCTTTTCTAAATTAGCAGCTTCAGTATTGAGACCAAGAGAAACTTCCCTACCAAAACTTCCCGCCATTTCAAGCAAATCCAGAGCCATCAGCAAAAATATAGACAAGTGTGGCTCCTTGAAAATTAAAGTTTTATGCAAGGCAAAAACCAAAACTCAAATAAAACCAAGGCCACAATACCAAAAATTATTTGAATAAGAATATTTGTAACAAATATGACAAAGGGGTAGTTTCCTTATAACAAGGAATTGTTATAAAGCAATTAAAACAGGAAAGACATGAGTAGAATATACAGATAAATAAATACAAATGGATTTTAAATAGATGCAAAATGCTCAATCTCTGGCAATTTAAAGAGTGAAAACAAAAGAACACTATTTTTTACTTGTTAGAATGATAAATTTACAAAAATATGATAATAAACACTGGTGAGGTAAGGATTTGGGGAGACAGGGAATTGAAAATATTTTTAGTAGGGTTAAAAATTGGTGTAGCCTCTTTGTATTGCAGTTTGGTACATCTGTTAAAACGAAAACACAATACTCTGACCAGCAACTTCACCTCCAGGAAGTTGTATGGATCTGCTTGCACTGGGTGTTAAGGCATATTTACAAGGATACTCACTGTAGCCTTATGCAGTCATAAAAACGGTAAGCAGCCCACTGCCCACAGTGGGAGGCTCACCTCGCAGATTATAGTACACTCATCCAAAGGGGTACAGGGCAGCTATTATAAAAAGATAAGCCAGATTTCTATTTATGGAATGACCTCCAACACGTATTGTTACATTTAAAAAGAAGATATGGAACAATGTGGATAGAATGACCCCATTTGCCTGAATGGTAATATTTAAAGTGTTTTTTTTTTTTCTTAAATACATAGATATGCTTGCGTACACACACAAAATCTCTGGAGAAATACATAAGAAACTAATACTTAGGACTACCTCTAGTGAGGGGGGCTGGGAAACAATAGGGTAAAGAAAGGAGATAATTTTTACTCCAAAAAATCATAAAATCACAAGTGTCAAGAGGGTTCCAACAACAGAGTGAGCAAAGTATTTCCAGAGCATCAAGGAAGCACTAGAGCACAGGAAGGCTAAGGATATTTGAACACTTGTGATCTAGCCCCTGGGCCCAGCACCACTGCGAATGGGCCAGCGATTGGTACCAGGCTCCAGTTCCTTGGTTGGTAACTGCTCAAAGGCTGTGTGATACAAAGGCTGTGCTTGAAGGGCTGACTCACCCTGATCCTTGTCCTGATCCTTGACACTGTGAGGGATTAATAAATAACATGTCATCCCATGATGGCTGGGACAGACATGACTGGGAGCCCTCAGCTCCCTTGACTATGTGTGCTCAACAGCAAGGGCCTAGGTTGTGAAGTGAGGAGGTGGAGCTGAGTCCTGGTTCCCTCTCTAACCAACTGTATGATTACAGCCCTTGACCTCTCTGAGCCTGGATTTTCTCATCTGTAAAAATGAACAATAAATGCCTTCCAGGACTGGTAATAATTTCTAATATTTTTCACTGTGCTCCAGCGCATTATATGAATCATCTCATGAAATCCTCATGACAATATAATGAGATGGATGCTATGTTCCCATTTTGCAGGTGTGGAAACTCAGTCTTAGAGTGGATAATTTGCTTGTACAAGTTCACACAGCCAGAATGTGCACAGACATGATGCTGAGACTTGCTGTACTCCACAGCCCTTGTCTGCTGACCTCACAGAGCTCTCTGGAGCAAATAGGTGACATGAACATACTTCATAAATTCTGAAGTACAAACAAGGTAAACACAGTTTGAGATTTAGTCCTTAAACCCTTGAATCTAAACTCACAATGTTTTTCTCCACAGGCTTCAAAGTCAACAGGGTAGGATGTGATTGGAGTGAAAAGGTGGAGAAATAATTTTGAAAGGTAACTGGTAATCTGGAAGGACGCCCAGTTTAGGAAGAAGGAGACTAGTTCTGCCCCACCCTGGCTGGCAACTTCGGGCCACCATTTAAGTTGAGTTTGCTCACCTGCTAGGGAACCTAGCAAATAGCCGTAAAGGATCTTCTAGCCTGAACAATCCTCAAATTCCAAATCTCCCATCTGGAGTCTCCCTGCTTTCTGAGGAGAGGGCAGGGCAAGGCATGTGAACAGGGAGACAATCTTCAGGTCAGCTAGGGCTTAAACAAGGCCATGTCAGTGCAACCGAGAGGGTGGACAGGGACTCAAGGCGGAGCCCTGGTGGGGCGGGCCAGTAATTATAAGGAAACATTGTGGAGAGAGTTTCTGTTGTGGTTGTTCTCTCTGTTTACTTTGGGCAGTTCTGTCATTTTCAAACTGACCCTTCCTAGATGAGATCGTCAGTTTTCAGCTGGGTAAAGTGGGGGCCTTGCAGCTTTAGGGGGTATTTGAATCCTCTGTGGCTCGGTGGCTGGAGGGAGGCCAGGGCAGCTCACCCGTCCTGCCCTCCCACCACCCCCTTCAGGGAAGTGAAGCCAGAGCTGCAAACTTGCTGACAGTGGCCAGCGGCCTGTAAACCCAAACATCCTCCTCTCCTCTGCCTTGGTGTAGCAACAGGAAGAAAACAGAGCCAATGCGCTTTGCAGAGCAGGGGAAGGCTCTGGCCATATTCCCTCCCAGCCTTCCCTCCTGCGCTTCGGCGCTCAGCCACGTGGGCGCAAGGTTACAGTGACAGCGCAGAACTGCTGACATCCACTGTTGGGTTGTTTCTTAAAAAAAAAAAATCAAACCAAACCAAAAAACACACTTTCCTTTATGGTTAAATATTCACATAGTTGGTTCAAACCTAAAGGTGCATATTTGCTTTTCTTTTCTTGTTTTCTTAAGTTTGAGCAATATCCATGCGGCTGTTCAAGAATTAGAATAGAATCACAGAATCAAAGGCCTTGTACTTTCCCTAAAATGTTCAGTTTCTTTGGCCTCTGAATATCAAAGAATAGAGTCTTTTATGCCCAAGACTAGAAACATCTGGATAGCACCCTGGAGGAAGGGCCGAAAGTGAGGCGAAACCAGGCGTAATGGTCTGCCTTTTTGACTGTCGGGATGTGAAGCACTGATTGGATTACAAGTTACTAAATTCAATCTCCTCATTCTACAGACAAGGAAACTAGACCAGAGAAGTTAGGACTTGTTTAGCATTACATCATCTCTGTGTCAGAGGTGATCCTGAACCCAGCTCCCCTCCCGCTCAATCTACCATTCTTTATGTATCTCCACGCTTACAGAGGACTTGTGTATTTTTTTAAAGCCATACAAATGCATAGTTCCTCTATTTGAAGTGTCCAATCATTTCTACTTTGGGAGTCCTCATGTACTTGATATACAGGAGAGGGATTTACTTTTCATAGCATGCCTACCTTGTGCCAGATGTGCTCATTTAATTTCCACAGCAATACTGTGAGGGAGGCATTACTCCACCTGGTTCACAGGTGACGAAACTAAGAGGTTAAGTGCATGTGTGAAAGTTCACACAACTAGAAAGTGGTGGAGTCTGGATTCCCATCCAGATCTCTCCCATTCTGCAGCTCTCAGACTGTTTACCACCCTGCCACAGCCACTGTGCACACCACAGTATGAGTATGTATTTATATACTCTCCATTTTCAAAATTATGACATAGTTTTCAGAATTATTACTCTGTGGATATATTCTTTTATTCAACAAACAGTCATAAAAGAGCTCCTCTGGGTAAGGGCACAGTCCAGGCTCAGAGGATACAGTAGTGAGGAACGTGCATAAATCTCTGTTGTCATAAGAGCACAGATTATAGGGGGAGAAGCAGGTGAAACCCAAATGAATAGATCAGGTAAGGTGATAAGTGCAATGGAGACATCAAACAAGGAAGAGTGTAGGAAATGCTGGGGCTGAGCAGGAGCAGTTTTAGATAGAATGGTCAGGGAAAGAGAGTCCCATCTGTCCCATTTGAACAAAGATCTGAAGGTGGGGAGGAAAAGAGCTAATACATGTCTGGGAGAAGAGTCTGAGGCAGAGGGAAGACTGAGTTCAAAGTCACTGGGGCAAGAGGAGGCCTGGTATGTTCAAGAAACAGTTAAGCGGCCCCTGTGTCTGCAGCTGAGTATGCAACAGGAAAAGTGGTATCAGATGAGCTCAGAGAGATAATGGAGGCCAGATGAGGTAGTGCCTGGGACTAATAAAAGACATTGGCTTTTATACCAAATAAGAGGGGAGGGGGTGGAAGCTTTTGATACATTTCAGTTTTCTGTGTGTGCTATGTTGACAGTAGACTAGCGAGTGTGGAACCAGGGTGACTACAGAAGCACCAGCTGAGAGGAATAATTCAAGTGAGGAGTGATGGTTAACTTGGACCGCAGGTAGCAGAGAATGCAGTGAAGAGTGATGCAGCTCAAGATATAGTAAAGTGAAGCCACCACGATAATCTCCTATCTTTACATGCCAGCATGTCACAAAACATGCTCTTACTTTGAAGATTTAGGTTGCTTCAATTTGGACTTTCATAAACAATATTCTCATCAACATTCTCACTCAGACTTCTTGCATGTCTAAATTCCTTAGGATAAATTTCCAGGAGTTGGATTACTGAGTCCAAGAATGTGATCACCCTATGACTCTTGCTAATACTGTCGTATTACAGAGCAGGCGCCACCAGCAGTACTTCAGGGGATTTCATTTTAAATGCTCCAGAATTTCACCTCCTGTCCCCTGTTATCCCTTTCTCTTCCACTAGGATTTTCTTCTTTTTTGGCTCTCTTCTGTTTGGGGGGAATTATAAAGAGGAAGGGCAGCAAGATGGACAAAGGTGAAGGCTGGCAAGAGAGAGAGAGAAGAAAAGATAGGGAGGAATTTCTTTTCCTTTTTTTCTTTCTTGTCTTAGAGCCCTGAGAACTGACTTGCTGCTTTCCTTAGTTTGATGAGAATCTTCTTCTGTAAGAATCAACAAACTAACAAAGCTGCTTACTTAGAAACCCTTTTTCCTTCTGGAGAGATCAATAGACTTTACAATTTCAATTATCTTCCACAGTATCCCCCAGTGTGAGATCACACTGCCTCCTCTGAACAAACATTCCTCTCACCAGGGTGGTAAGTTTACCAAACTGTTTGGCTCCTTTATTTCTCAACTCCATCAGTTTGGACCCCTTTCGAAGCATACATCCCCCACTTCCCACAACTCCCAAGAGTACCTGCTCAGTTTTCTGTATCCAGTTTCACCCGAGGTAAGAAAGAAAATGTTGTTTATTGAAAGTGGGACTTTCTGATGAATTTTTTTTTGGTTCAGCGTGTCGATTTCTGCTGATCCTAAAATTTATATGAAAATGCAAGGGACTCAGAATAATCCAAAACAATCTTGAAAAGAACAAAATTGGTAGGCTCATGCTTCTCAGTTTCAAAACTTACTGCAAAACGAAAACAATCAAGACAGTGTGATGCTGGCATAAGGAAAGTTGCATAGATCAATGGAACAGGATTGAGAATCACAAATAAACTCTAATATTAGTTTGACAAAGGAGCTAAGACATTCAATGGGAAAACAGTCTTTTCAACAAAAGTTGCTGGGCCAATTGGAAATTCACATGCAAAAGGAATTAATTTGAGTCTCTAATATCATGCACAATAATTAATTCAAAGTATATCATAGACATGGATGTAGGAGCTAAAACTATAAAACTTTCAGAGAAAAATTACATCTGTGTGATTTTGGGTAAGGTAGTAAATCTTTTTTACCTTGGGTTAGGTAATGATTTCTTAGATATAACACCCAAAGCACAGTGATTAAAGAGAAATACAGCAGTTGACAAGTTGAACTTCATCAAAATTAAAAACTTATGTTTTTCAAAAGACATCATGGAAAAAATGACAGGACAGTGTACAGACTAGAAGACAATATATGCAAATCATATATCTGATAAAGGACTTGCTCACAACTCAATAATGAAAACACAAACAATCCAGTATAAAAATAGGTGAAGAATTACAATAGACATTTTTTCAAAAGAAACTGTTCGAATGGCTAAAAAGCACATGAAAAATTACTAGGGAAATGTAAACCAAAAGCACAATGAGATATCCTTTCTCATCCGCTAGAATGGCTATAGTAAGATGGCAGATAATAATTGTTGGTGAAGATACGGGAAAGTTGAAAACCTCATACACTGCTTATGGGAGAGTAAAATGGTGCAGCCACTTTGGAAAAGTTATACCACTCCTCTAAATGTTAAGAACAGAATTACCATGTGTCCCAGCAATTACAATCTAAGGTATCTACCCAAAAGCAATGGAAACTTGTATACAAATGCCTGTAGCAACTTTATTTTTAACAGTAAAAAGGTGGAAACAAGTACCTGTCAACTAATGAATAGACAAACAAAATGTGACACATTTGGATAATGGAATATTATTTGGCAATAAAAGGGAATGAAATACAGATAGGTGCCACAATACAGATGAATCTCAATTATGCTCAGTGAAAGAAGCCAGTCACAAAAGACCACATACTGCATGATTCAACTTATATGAACTGTCCAAAATAGGCAAACCCACAGAAACAGGAAATAGATTAGTGGTTGCTAGGGTCAGAGGAAGAAAAGGTATAGGGGGAGAGGAGGGAGAAATGTTGAATGACTGCTAACAGATATAAAGTTTCTTCCGTGGCTGATAAAAATATTTCAAAATTAATTATGGTGATGGATACACAAACCTGTAAATATGCTGAAAACCACTAAATTGTACACTTTAAACAAATGAACTTTATAGTATATAAATTATCTCAACAAAACTTTTTTTTTTTTTTGACAGGCAGAGTGGACAGTGAGAGAGAGAGAGACAGAGAGAAAGGTCTTCCTTTGCCGTTGGTTCACCCTCCAATGGCTGCCATGGACGGCGCGCTGCAGCCGGCGCACCGCGCTCATCCGATGGCAGGAGCCAGGTACTAGGTGCTTTTCCTGGTCTCCCATGGGGTGCAGGGCCCAAGCACTTGGGCCATCCTCCACTGCACTCCTGGGCCACAGCAGAGGGCTGGCCTGGAAGAGGGGCAACCGGGACAGAATCCGGCGACCCGACCGGGACTAGAACCCGGTGTGCCGGCGCCGCAAGATGGAGGATTAGCCTGTTGAGCCACGGCGCCGGCCTCAACAAAACTTTTTTTTAAAGTGGCTTCTTGTTCAAGCTTGAAAAAAAGACACTAGATTGGTTCAGTGCCCTCAAAAAATTTGTTCATGAAATGCTTGAATGAGCATGCTAAGGGATTGTCTTTAAGGGATGGCTAGTAATAAAAGCTAGAGGTTGGAAAGGCCCTGGGAAGAGGGGGAAGGAATAAGAGATGGAGAAGGGAAATAGAGGAAGAGACACTCAGAATAGAAGGCACAAGTCAACTTAAGTTTGGAAAACTAAATGTAAAGGGGAGAGAAAATGGGGGAGTGTAATTTACAGATATCTTTACTGCAGTGGAGGTAGGAGAGTTCAAAGCAATGCTACAAACCAAATAATCAAGAGGAGAACATTTTCACTAAGTTGCTGAGTTTATGATTTATATGAATTATTTCATAAAAATGTGCAAACACTGTAGGCAACAAGAAACAGGAATTTTGATTGCTTTGCCAAATTTATATAAAATCAAAATTGGAATGTGATTTTGTAAATATGAAACAAAAGATGAACCCTTCCTATAACCAAAATTGTAGATTAACATAAGTTAACTTTCTATGAACCTGCTCTTTTGTCTATGTACAAGTTCATGTATATACGCTTATTTGTACACCCTTTTGCATTTCAACTTGGGCATTTTCACCCCTTTTTAAAAACTTTAATTTATCTGAGAGGTGGAGAGACAGAGACAGTGCAATCCCATATACTGGTTCACTCTTCAAATGTTAGCAATGGCTAGAGCTGGGCTGGGACTTAAGGCAGGAGTGAGAAAGCAATATAGGCCTCTTATGTGGGTGACAGGAACTGAAATTACCTGAACCATCACCACTGCCACTCAGGGTTTGCATTAGCAGGAAGCTGAAGTCAGGAGCCAAAGACAGGAATGGAACCCAGGTACTCTAATGTAGGATGCAGGTGTTTTAACCACGAAGCCAAATACCCACTTCCTCATGGTAACTTTGTAATTTCTCAAAATGCTTTCTCTAAATTAGAGTTTTTTGGAGATAGGTTGGATCTACATGTCTGTTTTTAAAATAACAGCTCTAAAATAAGAATACAGGGCAAATTAAATAATGCAATGGTAACTTACTGCATCTAGATAGACCCACACCCACACACACCATCATCATTTCCCAAAAGTTCAAAGCACAACAAGATACAAATCACACCATAATTAGCGTCTTCCTTATGTGTCTTAGCCCTGCCCACTCAAGGGCCTGTCTCTCCCTGACAGCCCTATCAGACAAGAGACAGAGGCAGCATGGCTGTGACCAGGGCTTACTCATCTGTAGTCTCTAGATGATAACAGTATAAAAAGTAACATGTATAAAGGGCTTTGCAGAATATAAGCAACTAATGTGCCTATGGTTTTAATTTTAATCTGCATAAAAACTCCTCTCTTTCCCCCAGATGAGAGTAGCAAAGTTTAGGAATTAAGTGCTTTGTTAAGGTCTTTCACTGTACACTCTACCATCAAGTATATATATATAAAAAAAAAAATCTGCTTTGAAAAATAAAAACCATTCTTTATTGCACATACTCTCTGGAAAACCGTCTCTTATTTCACAGCTAAGCTTTTTCAGAGAGTAACTTACAACTCCCTGCCTCCCTCCCCTTTGCCTTCGCATTGTTAATTTTCCTTGTCTAAGGAATGCAAAGTAGGGAGGCCACAAGCTAAAAGACCACACCTGGGGAGTGAGTGGCCTCCCTCTTCAGTTTGGATCGTGGACAACTGTTACATACAACTTGGTGAATGTCCTTGACCACTGAAGAAAGTAGGGCAACTCTGGGCAGGCTCTCAGTCTTGGGAAGACTGAAGCATTCCTCTGAGCACCAAGGCACTTTCCAGTGCATGAGTCCCCTCCCCCTCCCTTCCTCTCAGAAGTGAGGCTGGTGGGAAGGAAGAAAGAAGGGAGGGAAGAGAAGGGGGATAGTTAGAGAGCGGGGAGGGGAGGGGGTTAGGGGGGTAGTCTCAAAACAAAGTCAATGGACTACAAATTCTATGCTTTGTCCTTTATTAGGTCCTTTCTGACTCACTGTTGGGGTTGCTAAAACAGAAGACACATTTCTAATCACTTGTAGAGAGGCCTTTGAGAGAAGATCCCTTTGCTCCAGAATTGTTTTCCTACGTCTCCTCTTACAGAGCCTAAAATTCCTCCATTAACTTCAATAATGACCTAGGTCTTGCAAGATTTTCTGGGTTGAAGGCACTAAAGAAGTTGAGTATGACAAGAGGGGGCGAGAATGCTGCCAGAGAGTGGGGCAGACCTGAAGGCACACTTCACTCTCCCCAGTGCAGACGTGAGTAATGGAACCTCATGGGCTTGGGTACGCAGTAAGTTCTTACTCTTCTCTCAGCTGCACTCACAGTATTTCCTGTTCTGCTATCTGAAGTGTGAGCTTGGCACTCTGTGAGGGGACAAGCGCACACTTCCAGCCAAGCAAAGCACCCTGTCCTGCAGAATGACACGGTCACCTCTCTTCTCTGTGCTCTACTCTCCTGTTGCAAAAGTAGAACCCTGCTCTCACCTCCCCAGATTCTGAGCAAGTGAAGCCAGGAGGTGAATTTATAGAGAGGAGTTTCCAACCTTAACCAGTGTTTAAAATCCAGACTGAGCTATTCTACATTGTCCCATGTGTCACCCACTTCCCTATAATTGAGGCTGCTAAGGAGTTAGTATCTCCTCTAATAGCAAAGGGAACAAATATAAAGGGGGAATGCCACAGGCAAAATCACAAAACAAAATTATGTCTTTGATGCTTCCATTTCCATTCTCTTTCCTCCACTGAACTCAGGAAAAACCTGAAAATAGTCATTTTTATCGTAAAGCTTTCTTGACTATCTCAAAGAAAGTTTATCTTCAGTTACAAAATGTAGGTCTTGGCAACTACTAGAGGCAGCCTTGCAGGTGGGTAGCAAAAGGTATTTTAGGGCACATGGCAGCCTTTATCTGGGAATTCCTCCAGGCAGAGAGCAGCTCAGACACACTCCCCTACCCAAGATCTTCTCCATCACTCAGCGGGACTGTCGGGAGTCTGTCCACAGCTATCCACTTCAGGGACCTCCCCCAGCCTGTTTCTGGTATCTCTATGGTTATCATCCAGCTTCTTAGCCTACTACCTGGTGATACTCATAGTGACCCAGGAAGGCTGGATCAGGGGAAGTGGAGGATTAGGCTGTGTGGATGATTTATTAAACTCTGTGGCTTCTTGCTCTTCCACAAGACTCCCCATCAGAGGGTGCGGCTTGGGTCATGCTGGGCACTCGGCAGCTTTGTGGTGGGTATTGGTTTGTGCTTCCTCCCCCTTTGCTTTCGATTCAAGGCTTTCCTGTTGCAGTCTGAGCAGTTCTATTTAACCGCAGCCTCACTGCAGCTACCACGGCGTGCAAACTGAATCCATCTGGGGGGCAAGTGTAGGGCAACCAGAGGGTAAAAGTTGAGAGGTAAGAAAGGAGAGTGAGTGGGAGAAGCCAGCTGGAAATGGAGAAAAATTCCAAAGATAGAATGTCATGATGAATAACAATCAAGAAAACATTCCAGTACAATTTAAAAACTATGTTCCAATTTATATTCAGCTATGGTAAGTCAACCCTAAGTTAATTAGTTCAGATACATTTTCATTAGAGCATGACCTTGGATGTATTTTTCAAATAAGTGAGAAACATATAGGATGAGATCATGTAAGTTCTGGTTTCAAGAATTAAGTATCAAGTTCAGTTCTGATGCAGGCTAAATGACAATTTGCAGGTAGACTCAGGCTAGATGTTTGAGGCCTCGTAGTTGCTGGTTCCAGGCAACCAGCATTTGTGAAGCGCAGAAGAGTTGAAACCCTGGAAGTCCAGTGGGAGTGAAGTTCAGACTGAGGGCAGCCTGCTGACCCTGGGGGGGGGGGGGGCATACGAGCCACATTAAGAACTGTAGACTCTATCTCAAGGATAATGGGAGGCCACTAAAGTTTAAACAGACAAGGTGAACTTATAAGAGCTACATTTATACAATGAACCTTCTGGTGGTTGGTAGAAAATGATCCATGGGGAGAAAAACTGGAAGCAGGAAACCAGCAAAAGAATGTGCAAAAATCATGGTAATCACTTGGGCCCGGTAGTGAGAGTGGGCACGGCAAGAAGTGGACACATTCTTGGTTATTGAGGGGCCAGCATTGTGATGCAGTAGGTAAAGCTGCTGCCTGTGATGCCAGCATCCCATATCGGTGCTGATTTAAGTCCTGGCTGCTCCACTTCTGATCTGGCTCCCTGCTAATGCACCTTGGAAAGCAGTGGAAGATGGCTCAAGTCATTGGGCCCCTGCACTCACATGGAAAACCTGGATGAAGCTCCTGGCTTCAGCCTGGCTCAGCCCTGGTCATTGCAGCCATCTGGGGAATGAACTAATGGATGAAAGCTCTCTGTTTCTCCCTTTCTGTAACTCTTCCAAATAAATACATAAATATTTAAAAAAGAGATTATTGGTTATTGAATGAATGTGGAGTGAGAGCAAAAGTAATAAAAGATGAATCCTAGGTTTTTGCCTGGAGCTACTGGGTGGATAGTACATGAACATTTTCAGGGCTAATAGAGAAAGAAAGACTTGCAATGGCTACTAAGATCCTTGACGAATGCAAGGAAGAAATAATGCTACATGGAAACTAGAGGAAGCCAGTGAGCCTATCAAGGAGGATGTGGTCAGTAGCATCAGATGCTGTTCAGATGTCTAGTAAGATAAAGACTGACGTATTCACTGAGTTTGGTAATACAGGGGGCAGGGACAGCATTAGTGGCCTTAGTGAAAGCCCCTTCCATACAATGGGAGCCAGTGCTAGATCAGACTGGGCTGAAAAATGAGAAGTGAAGAATTAGAAACAGCAAGGGTAGATTGCTCCTCATTTTACAAGGTGTACACAAGTCCCTCTGCCCTAAATGGTCTTCCACACTGCCCCTACTTGGTTAATCTTGCTCAATCCAGGGCAGACCTGGAGTGAAGGGGATTTATAAATAAACAGAAATCTGAATATGTATATTTTTCCCAGAGGCAAATTCAGTCAGGCAGGGCTAAAAGTCAGGAAGTGTGTGACTTATTCTGTGCTCACCAGACAAGAACTTTCAACCCAGAGAGAAGGCCCATACGCTCCCTGGTGCCAACGTGGGGGTGTTAGTCTATATTACGCCAAGAATATGGTGCAATTCTGAAGAACAGGAAGAGGCTTAGTTGGAATGGAAAGAAAACTCTGACTTGGGGGTGGCAGAGTGGGTGGAGTGGGGAACATTTTTTTTTTTTTTCAAAAGCAAAGCCAGAAATGAACTGGCAAAAGTGGAAGGGACTGAAAAACTGTAATTGAAAGCCTTCCTGTCCCAGATCTGCCTAAAATAAGGCAGGCAGAAAATGCATGATTCAGAATCGGCTCTTATAGCACTTATGAGGAAGGAGAAATCACCCAGCCCCCGGTGCCCTCTTGACAGGCCCAGCGACCCCCTGCACTTTTCTCTTCAAGTGCAGAACAGCTATACTGACTGCAGCTGAGAAAGTTCATCCAACGGGAGTGATGCCTACCAACCTCCCAGGGTAGGAGAGGATCAAATGAAAATAAGTCTGTGATGGCATTTACTATGCCAGGAAGATTATCTTAAGTGCTAGCTGATCATGTTATTACAAGATGATTCTCTGCTTAAAGGCAGAAAAGCACAAGGGTATTTTAAAATAAATTTGAATGAGAAAGACCAGATATAGATCATTTCTCCTCTGCGTCACAGACACTAGGACAGATGTACTTACACACTGCTGGCAATTTGGATTCCGCTGGGCTTCTTAAATTGGAAGAATCAGGGCTGAACATCTTACTCTCCTCTTACCAAAAAAAATTATTTCAAAGTTGGTGCTAAGTGAGATCTGGAGTTAAATGGAAAAACATGGGCAGAAGTTTCTGGCTATATAGATCAAACCATTAAAGTGAGATTAAAGAAAGTCATTTTGGGGGCCGGCGCTGTGGCATGGCAGGTTAATGGCCTGAAGTGCCGGCATCCCAGATGGGTGCTGGTTCACATCCCGGCTGCTCCACTTCTGATCCAGCTATCTGCTATGGCCTGAGAAAGCAGTACAAGATGGCCCAAGTCCTTGGGCCCCTGTACCCACCTGGGAGACCCGGAAGAAGCTCCTGGCTTCCGAATGGTGCAGCTCTGGCCACTGCAGCCAATTGGGGAGTGAACCATCGGATGGAAGACCTCTCTCTCTCTCTGCCTTTCCTCTCTCTATGTAACTCTTTCAAATAAATCAATCTTTATTTTAAAAAAAATTCACTTTCTTCAGAAGACATGAAAAAGGCAAAATATTTGAAATCAGTGAATGTTTGTTTTGGTATTTATAATAATAAGATTAGCTCTGTCATCATTTTGAAAAGGTTATTTTCTTTACGTTGACCTGTACCAGATACTTTGAGGAAGTGGCAGAGCCTTTAGATTGGAGTTTTGCTGCCCTCTTCTGGGAACATTAAGGTATAGCCTAAGAAACAAACTGCTCCAAGATCCCTAATCGTTTAGCATAACCAACCCTGGGCATAGGCCCTACCAAAAAGTTAAATAATTATCAAGCCTGGTGCTGCTTTCCAGAGGAACAGGCACACTGCCTAGTCAGATATGTTTTTCTTCAACAGTTATATTAGTAATAGTCATACAGCAGGATATATTTATAGGTCATTTCAAAATTGATAAAATCTCACAACTGCTGTTCCATGTTAATCTCCTTTCATCCTCAAATAGTCCACTGGAAGCAGGCAGTGGTTATCATTCTCATTTCTTACATGGGAAAACTGAGGCACATGGTACCTAAATAACTTACCTTAAGTACTACTGCTTATATGGTATGCTGGGCCTGAAAGTAATGACACATGAACCACAGTTCAGTGCTTTGTCACAGTTTTATATAGGAAAAGAAAGAGGCACATTTCTCTTTAGCAATGTCCATTTTATCCTAGAGTCCTCAAATAATTGATAAAATATTTATTTGAAAGAATTAGAGAGAGAGAGAGAAATAATAGAGATCTTCCACCTGCTGGTTTGCTCCAGGAGCCAGGAGTTTCATCCACATCTCTCATGTGGATCACAGGGCAAGCATTTGGGCTATCTTCCACTGCTTTCCCAGGTGCATTAGCAGGGTGCTGCATCAGAAGTGAAGCCGGGATACAAACCAGTGCCCATATGGGATGCCAGCATTGCAAGGTGGTGGATTTACTCACTACATCACAATGATGGCTCCTCAAGTTAAATATATTTATAAAAAAAATCCCATAAGCAAATGGATAGACTTTGGCCGAATTTCTCAGAACTTTTGCTTGGAAGTCTGTCAGTATCTAGGTTTTCTTGTTAAAGGGCTCTTTAGCAAGCAGTTTTGTGATATTAAAGACTAGCTCTGCTACTGGGGAAAAGTGAGTTTAGGATGAAAAAAAGCAAAGACAAAAAAGAAGTCAAGAAAAAGCAATTTGAAAGTTTAAGTATTTTCATTCTAAGTATGCAAATAAACACTCTTGTATTAGCACACATAGCTAAACAAAAGTTAGGCAGATAGAATCTGAAGTCCTCTTTCTTGCTCCTACTGCCTATCCCTGCATGTCCAGCACAACAAACCTCACTGTCTACACCTACTCAACTCTGAAGACATTAATTGTAGTTTAACAGGTACAAACTGCCTGAAAGTAAGCCGGAAACCAGTTTCTTAACTCTAGAATGGTACAGTATTTCTTCCCTTACATGGCCTATTGATGAAAGGTTTTTTTTTTTTTTTTTTTTGTGACAGGCAGAGTGGACAGTGAGAGAGAGACAGAGAGAAAGGTCTTCCTTTTGCCGTTGGTTCACCCTCCAATGGCTGCCGCGGACTGCGCGCTGCGGCCGGCGCACTGCGCTCATCCGATGGCAGGAGCCAGGTGACAGGTGCTTTTCCTGGTCTCCCCATGGGGTGCAGGGCCCAAGCACCTGGGCCATCCTCCACTGCACTCCCGGGCCACAGCAGAGGGCTGGCCTGGAAGAGGGGCAACCGGGACAGAATCCGGTGCCCCGACCGGGACTAGAACCCGGTGTGCCGGCGCCGCAAGGCGAAGGATTAGCCTGTTGAGCCACGGCGCCGGCCATGATGAAAGTATTTAGCACTAGAAGTACATTTTCAGATGAAAACTCAGTAAGTAGTTACCTGCTATGAAACACTCATTAAATATAATTTACCCAACATAAAAACCATAGCCATGAGGATTAACCAGACACATTCCCAGATCAAGATCTACTGGTCTTTTTGTGCTTTCTTCCAAAGACCAATTTGTCTCCCTGAAATAATTTCCTTTGTTCCTTTGCAATTGTGTCTGCCCCAAAGAATCAATTTCACTTGCTACATTTTCTTCCCCTTTTCTCATGTGCTGAGGGCATTGCAAAAAGTTCACGGAAAAACAGAATTAAAAGTATGAATTTCTTTTCATGAAACAAAGTCTGAGGGTTTGCGTTCCATGTTATTTCCTGTGTATTATTGAAAAAAAAATCTTTGCACCAAAATAAACTCATGCTTTTAATTCTACTGTCCTATGAACTTTCTGAGGCACCCTCACGTATACGGATACAATCTTATTGTTCCTCTAGTGTTTTTTTTTTTTTTTTTTGGTCGTTTTTATTTAACTTAAAGGCAGCAAGACAGAGACATCTCCAATCTACTGGTTCACTACCTAAGTGCCTGCAACAAACAAGCCTGGGCCAGGACCAAGTCAGAAGCTGAGAACTCAATCTGGGCCTCCCAGGTGCTTGGAACGGACCCATGTGCTGCAGCCATCATCTGCTGTCTCCCAAGGGGTGTATTAGCAGGAAGCTAGAATTGCAGTGGAGCCAGACTCGAACCCAGGTGCTCTGTTATGGGACACAGGCATTTCAAAAAGCATCTTAACTGGTGCACCAAATACTCACCCTTGTTCTGCCTTCTTTTTAATGTGCCTCTTTCTGTTCCTATTTATTTGATACAAACAATTTTACCCTTGTGTTTTCTCATTTCATTCTGTGTACTACATCCATGACTTAGAGACCTCAGTTCAAAATACTTATGTACACATTTTTGAAATCCAATGCACTTATCCTGCAAATATTTGCTGAGTATTTCCAAAGTGTCAGACACTGTTCTGAGTGCCAAGGATTCAAAGACAAACAACTAACAATTAGCCTCTACCCTCAGGGACCGCAAACAGCATATAGCCAGGAAGACAAACAAGTATGTACTGACACCTATTTTAACTTGGTAGGTTCTATGCTGGAAATATCAACAAGTGGCTGTGAGATGATGAAAATGTAACTTATCCCAGGTCAGTCGGAAGGGTGTAAAAACATGAGAAAAGCTTAGGGAGTCACTTGAGTTGGGTCTTTGAGAAATGAACAGAAAGCTAGCAGGTTCAGAGGGGAGAGCTGGGGATAAGGTAAACCAAAACATATTCTGGAGAGAAGGCACAGAATGAGCCAAAGCATCATGTAACATGCTTTACTGGTTAATGACGCCTAGACTATCTACTGTGGCTAAAACAAATCCACGTGGTAGGGAATGGCAGATGAGTCTAGAATAGTACAATGAGGCCTGACTGTGAATGGTGACCATTAAGTATGTTATCATTTATTCCATGAGAATTGTTGTATGGTTACCTTAAATGTCTGATATTACTTATCCTGGGAACAAAGAGGGACATTTATAAAGAAAGCAGTAAGGAAGCTGTGTTAAACTTAATGAGTGCTTGAACTCAAGGAAATAAAGTGATGGATGAGAAATATTTTGCAGGCTATGACAGTCAAGTTTCAGTTAACAGTTGAGTTAGAGCTGGAAGAAAACAAAAGAGCCAAATGTAATTCATGATTTGCAGTTCAGGTAAAGGGGTGGCAGTGATGTCCAAAATTTAGAAATACAGTGTGAAGCACAAGTTAGGTTGAGAACAAAGGAATGGGGTACCATTTTGCAGTGAAGTATTTACAGGATATTGAAAACAGATGTCCAGAGCAAGCATCTGGCAGAGTATTTAAGCAGCTGCTTGAGATGCCCGCATCCCATTTCAGAGTGCCTGGATCTGAGTCCTGGCACTGCTCCACCTTCCAGCTGGCGGCTCATGAAGCAGGTAACGCCTTGGGTAGCTGGGTCTCCACCACCCACAAGGGACACACTGACTGAATTCCAGTTTCCTGGCTTCAGCTTCACCTAGCCTTGCTTGTTGTGGACATGTTGGGAATGAATCAATACATGGAAGATTTCTGCTTGTCTGTCTACATTTCAAATAAATAAAAGTAATTTTAAAAATAAACCAGATATCCCATAAGCAGGAAAAAACTGAACTCTTAAATTCAAATTTAAAAACAGGTGTATATGGGCTGGCACCACGGCTCACTAGGCTAATCCTCTGCCTGTGGCACTGGCACCCCAGGTTCTAGTCCTGGTTGGGGTGCTGGATTCTGTCCCGGTTGTTCCTTTTTCCAGTCCAGCTCTCTGCTGTGGCCCAGGAGGGCAGTGGAGGATGGCCCAGGTCCTTGGGCCCTGTACCCACATGGGAGACCAGGAGGAAGCACCTGGCTTCTGGCTTCGGATTGGCGCAGCGCGCCAGCCGCCATTGCAGCCATTTGGGGGGTGAACCAACGGAAAAGGAAGACCTTTCTCTTTGTCTCTCTCTCTCACTATCCACTCTGCCTATCAATAAAAAACCCAAAAAACCAAAAACAGGTGTATATGGAAATTATCAGTAACTCAGTTAATAGTTGAAGTTTTAAATACAGAAGACAAATCAGAGGACTTTATTTCTTGAAGAATTCTTTCAAAACTGTGAATTTTTTTAGGAATGGATTCCTCGGAGCAAAAACATACCTTTGTTGATTATATGCTGAATAAAATGAAAGAATATAGTATATTATAAAAATCAAAGGTAAGATAAAGGCTTAAAAAGAAACAGTAAATATGGGAGTCAACTGATTTTGAAGTTCACTTATAGAAGCAAATCTGCAGCATTACATAAAAAAACAGCAATTAGGGAAATGAAAAGGAAAACAGAAAATGATAAAAATGAGGGGAGAATGGCAAAAGGACATAAAAATTGGGGTGATTTCTTTTAAAAACATTACTTTGCTAGTGAATCAGGTGTGAAAATGGCTGAATTAACATTGAGAGCAAACAAAAAAGGGACAAATAAAATAACGGAGATGTATTACAAAGCAAGGGCGGGAAAGGGCAAGTTTATGATCACTAGAGCAAATCTGCTAAGTGACCTTTGGCAAGCACAGAAAAGTTGTAAGGAAGGACTGTAATAATAAATTCCTATTATTTGGTGCTCAGTAAATTAAAGTTGTGAGTGAAAAAAAAAAGTCCAGTCAAGACTACTATATGGAAACAAAAATTTCAATTATCTCCTAATTAAAAAAAAAACATAATTACAGCACTTGCAGTAAACTTTATTAGAACTGAGTGACTAAATTCCTTAAGATATTGTTGGGTTAAATCTGCTATACAGTAATGAATTAGAGTAGGGTATGAGATCCTATTTGTTCTTTCTGTGTCAAACTATGTCATACATGCTGCAAACTTTTCTTTGGGGACCTTTACAATACGAACTATTTGGTCCAACCAGTTAATCCACAATTATAGAAGTGGTAACATCTCTATACCCACTGCTATTTGTCTTTTCACTGTGCTGCCTGGAATAAAACCACTAAACCAGACTCAGCCAGTTCTGCTAAATACACTAACCAAAAGCCTTAACTGCACAGCTACCAGCGTTCAAGCTGTGACAACTCCTAATAAAGTGGAAATTTAAATTATATATGCTTCATTAAATCCCTTGTGTACAAAAATGATTATCCACTTTCTTTCCTAACTTACTTTTGTAAGATTTCTTACTGATAAATATAAATAAATAGAAAATACAAAGTTCAAGTTCCTTAAAATATGATTTTTGAGGAACTGGGATCACAATTTTTTTCTTTCTGTAGAACTAGGACCCTGAATGCACTATAAGAAAATGTACTTGAGTTATTTTTGTACACACAATTTTTCAAGAACATATCTCATCCACAAAGTTAGTTCAAACTGTAGAATTCGTCCAATTCACCACAGCTGGACAGTTTCCAAGGCTTCTGGGTACCCTACCTTTAAGTTCCACATGCTACACATCTGGGGTTAACTGAGGGCTCATCAACTAGTAGGTCATCAACAGACTGTGATTCTTGAATACCCTGAAATAGTATGTGATACGTGCTGTGCACACACAGATGAACATTTTTCTTGGGTAAAGGCATATAGTTTTTAACAGATTTTCAAAGGTTTCTCAAAAAACAAAAAAGCTTAAAAACCACTGCATTTAAAAAGCCAGATGTGTGTACAGTATGCTAAATATTTTTACATTTTTATATTTGTGAGATGTCTTAATTATAACAAGCCATGAAGTTTAGCAGTGTCACAATAAGCAGAAAGGTGACTTGTGTGAGTTTTCTCCATCTTCACTTCCTGGTTCACATCAGCCTCAACCCACTGAAATCTGGTCTCTGTCCTCAGCTCTCTGGAATTATTTCTGCTGGTCTGATTCAGTTCCTGGCTGCTAAATTCAAAATGCTTTTTTGGTACTTACTTTGACTTCAGTGATGAAAAGCAGTTTGTGGAGCCAATTGGTCTGGGACCAAATCTTAGCTCCATCAACTTTCTAGCTTTCTGACTGAGCAAATTACTTTACTCTTCTGTGCCTCAGAGTGCTATCCTTTGTAAAGCTTCTTTACCCATGAAACAGTGTCAACAGTACTTATTTCAAAAAGTTTGGTCTATCAGAGAACTAAGTAAGCTCCCCAAAAAGAAAGGAGTTAACTTGTATGCAACAGGTATTATCTGGTACCTCCGATCACTCCTTTCTTAAAAATCAGTTGAAATTTGTTCCATTCTGCCTTTGATGGCTGCTGAGTTTCATCTCCCTACTTCCAAGATTATCCCTTTCTAACGTATCTTATTTACTATAGCCAAAATCGGTTGAAGCTGTAAATCTGATGCCATCCTGTGCTATAGCAATTAAACTCCTTAGCATGGTACTGAAATCCCTTTATGATAGTGTACTAGTCTGGTTCTCCTTCCTCACCTCTCTCCTCAGTTGCCTCATTCTCTTTACTCAGGCCTTTGTGTAAGCCACTGAATTCTGCCTGGAATGCTCCTTTTTCCTCCTCTAGAAAGTTTCCTTACTACACTCCTTCCCAAAATAAATTAGGTATCTTTCCTTTATGTGCCTCAAATAACCCCATCTATTTTAGACGCTTATTTAGTTGCTAACATATTCATCTAATCAGATTTCCCACTATCTCCTATTAAGAACAGAAGTGGGAACTGTATTATCACAGTCTTATTCTCTTATTTTTCTACTGCTCTGATCTTACCCATTTTCTGGACTTTTTTTCATCATTTATTCTACTCCTTTGATAGTTAGCCCACTAAGTAACACATATACCTAAAAAGATACATATACATGAGGAACTAGTTAACACAACTTCACACTTGATGGAACATTCTAGAAGTATTTATTTCATTGCTGATCATTAGGATGCAGCATGCAACTCTCAACAATGAGCTGCTCTCCACTTCTATAGAAGCACCAAATGCTGTGGTACTACTCAGCTTCCAGCCTTTCAAAAAGGTTTTTATAATCAATATCATTACTGAGGAATGAGCCTTTTACAGACTTAAAAGCACTTACTCTCTATAAACGTTAACTTCGTATTTCATGCATAAAATTCCAATTGGCAGATTCAGGTTCATAATAGAAAGAAAAAAATTTATTCTAGTTTTGTAAATTATCAGGAATAAAATAAGCATTTCTCCTTGCCTTGTGATAAAGAAATAAGAATTTTTTTTCTCTACCAGCAATTAAGACAGTATTTTGATGATCCCTTAGGGTTATAAAATTGCCTGTTGGTTAAAGTTTTTTTCCAAAGATGGTAAGAAATAAGAGGTTGGCTCTTTTTCCTGTATAATTCAAAGAAATATTTGCAGTATGTGCAAGAGTTGTAGGGTGTACTGCAGACCCTTTTGAAAATTATTTAAAAGGCCTATTCTCCCCATTTAAAAAATTCTACCTCAGAAGGTAAAAGGAAATTCTCATCATCCCTGAGCAAAAAAGGGAAAAATCATAGGTGCTTTTATTAGTTAACAAGAGCTACTGTAAATGAGTTATCTTTCCCTAGAACATTCTCAGAGTATGTACATAAACTGCAACAGGAATGATGTGCTCTTAGAGACATTCTCAGATAAAGGTACTTAGCAGTTCGAGTATCTGATCTTCAAAAAGTTTAGATTTAATTAAGGTATACCTGAATATTTTCTATTTTGAAATTTGAAAATATCCTGAGAGGATGTTGATAAGACATGAAATTACTGGGCACAAGAGAATTTAAAAATTGTTAGCAAATTGTGGCAGGAGGAAAACCAAGAGCAGGGGTAACTGCTTCAGAGGAAGTTGAGTAAAGGAGCAGGATGCAGCTATAGTTATGAGCTATGCCTTCTTCTCACTAAGCCATAGGCCTCTGGCTATGCCATCCTCACTCTTATATTAACAGAAAACCAGATGTTGCAAAATAAAGTAATGTCCCAAGTTAATTTAAGTTTTTGTTTAAGAAGTAAATGAGAGAAAACATTTTAGCTTCTTAATCAAGGAATACTATATTATAATTTCAAGGCTTCTTAATATAATTCACTTAACCCTAGAGCAATTGTGCAATAAGCAAAATATCATAAAAGGAAAACAACAAAGGTTAACTTCCCACAGGGGCCAATAGACAAGATCTGTGCAGCACAGCAATTAACCTTCACATAGTGGAGTCTTGTTCGAAAGGCCTTCCACAGCTCTGATTACTGAAAGTCACAAATGTCACCAACAAAAGGAATGTTGATTAGAGTCAGAAAACTTCCTAAATTAGGGCTGCCTTCTTTGAAGGAAGTTCAGAATGTTGCTAGCACAGGCTGGCTACGCTAAATCTCACTGATGGCTTCATGAGAGAATGAGAATGCCCCAGTCAGTGCTGTTTTAAGAATGAACTGGGAGGGAAAAAACAACATGAAACAACCTACTGTTCCCTAACGTACATGGCTTAGCACCCAGAGAAAGACTCTGCCCCCAAAAGAGACTTTCTACTTAGGGTTAAGCTTCATTAAATGAGGTGTAACCTTTCATTTTCAGGACATGTCTTTTCTTGCAAGGTCTTTTGAGGCAGAAGTTCCACTTGGATTCTAATATACATCCCTGTGAGCTCAGCTTCCTGAAAACACACACCTGCTGGATTCTAGGTTCTCCCTTACCAGTGACTGGATTCACTACTTCACAGCCACCAGAATCGCACATACACTATTAACATGATGAAAAATACAGCTACTGCTGCAAGTTTGGCGTAAGTGGAACGCATGTTCAAGTACTTCGCATCCTGGCGGTATTTCTTCGACAGACTGGACAAATTGTTAGCCTTTGAATCCAATGCTGTCAAAGGGCAAAAAGGAAAACAGTAATTAGTAATTGGAAGTATTCTAACAAAAGCATAAAAGGCTTTAAATGATCATTTTTACTCTAAGGGTTACGGGTAAGCTTGCATATACTTATTAATTTATGATCCTAAAGCACTGTAAAACATATATTTAAAAATTATGTCAAATTATATCCAATTTCTTGAGGTTGTACAGTGAGGTAGTCAGCAGTGCAGGCTCTGGCCTCAGACTTTCGTTCAAAATCATCTGCACCAAACACATGAAACTGGCCAAGTCATTTAACCTCTGGCCCACTTTCTTCATCTCCAAAATGGGGATAATAACAGGAACTACATCATAAGATCACAAGTACATGAGGCTGCCTGTGAAGTTAGCACCATGCCTGCATATAAGAAACGTTTGATAGATACTGGGTCATGTTCTTCTAATTATTATCATCTTCATATTTTAATTTAACCCACATTTTCTCATATTTTGAAAAGTGATAATCTGTGTAATATAAGACTCAGATAATCAGAAAATACAATTAACCAGTCTGAGTATTAAACTATATTTCAATGGTAATCACTAAAATTTCCAAGACTCCACAGAAAAAAGACTGTTGTGAAGTTAAGACTATCAGAAATTACAATTCAACAGATACAGGGAAGTTGTCACATAACTAAATTACAATGAGTACTAAAAACCCACCAATTTCTAGTAAATTAAGCTGCTGCTTTTATTTTTTAAATTTATTTGAAAGGCAGAGTTACAGAGAGAAGGAGAGACAAAGAGATCTTCCATACACTGGTTCACCCCACAGATGGCTTCAATGGCCAGAGCTGGGTCAGGCTGCTGCCAGGAGCCAGGAGCTTTATTCAGGTCTCCCACAAAGATAGCAGGGGCCCAAATACTTGGGCCATCCTCCACTGCCCCTCCCAGGCTATTAGCAGGAAGCTGGATGGGAAGTGGAGCAGCCGGTACACAAACCAGCGCCCATACGGGATGCCAGCATCACAGGTGGTGGCTTTACTCACTAAGCCACACTGGCCCCTGTAAATTAAGCTTCTTAGCATCTTCTGCAAAGCTCATTTTCTTTTCTCCAAGGATATTTATGTTACCTTCTTATAATTATTAGCTGAGCTCTTAGACAAAGTGCCAGATAGAGACAAACTAGATCATATGAAAATACTCCGCATATTTTAATACCAGAACTTCTCATTTTTACATTTTACTCAAACTTCATTTTTTTAAGTTTTCAGAGAAATATTTTGTAATCTGAATTTGTTTGCTCTTCCTTACAGAATGCTCTTGGAATATCTGGAGTTGCTCAATAAACAGTGGTTTTGTTGAGAAATGTGGTATTACTTAATACTACTGACACGTCAGCCACATCTGAATGAACAACTACTTATATGAATAAGAAAAACATCTAGTCATGAAAGAAAACAGGTGAGAGAAATAACCATGATAATGCTTAACAGTATTTCTAGCTGGTATACAGAAAGTATACTGCACTCAATAGGGATTTTTTTTTTTTTTTTTTTTTGACAGGCAGAGTGGACAGTGAGAGAGAGAGACAGAGAGAAAGGTCTTCCTTTGCCTTGGTTCACCCTCCAATGGCCGCCACAGCCTGCGCGCTGCGGCCGGCGCACCGCGCTCATCCGATGGCAGGAGCCAGGTGCCAGGTGCTTTTCCTGGTCTCCCATGGGGTGCAGGGCCCAAGCACCTGGGCCATCTTCCACTGCACTCCCAGGCCACAGCAGAGAGCTGGCCTGGAAGAGGGGCAACCGGGACAGAATCCGGCGCCCCGACCGGGACTAGAACCCGGTGTGCCGGCGCCGCAAGGCGGAGGATTAGCCTGTTGAGCCACGGTGCCGGCCCTCAATAGGGATTTTTAACTACTGTGTTTACTGCTATATCACAATTGCCTAGAACAGGACCTAGCATATGGTCAGTTCTGAGTGACTCTAAATCTGCTGAGAATAACTGGGCAGAGTAGCAGTTAGTAGGCTATTTGAAAGAGACTTCTTCTATATAAGAACCTTTTGAAGTACAAGATACCATAAAGACAAAGCTATTGGTGCCTGGTGTATTGGGTAAAGCAGCCACCTGTAGTGCTGACATCCCATATGGGCACCAGTTTGAGTTCTGGCTGCTCCACTTCTGATTCAGCTCTCTGCTACGGCCTGGCAGAGTAGAAGATGGCCCAAGTTCTTGGGCCCCTGCACCCGCGTGGGAGACCCAGAGGAAGCTCCTGGTTCTTGGCTTTGGATCAACTCAGCTCTGGCCATTGTGACCATTTGGGGAGTGTGGATGGAAGACATCTCTCTCTCTCCCTCTCCCTCTCCCTCTCCCTCTTTCCCTCTCTCTCTGCCTCTGCCTCTCTGTAACTCTGTCTTTCAAATAAATAAATAAATATTTTTTAAAAAAGATAAAGATATTGCTTAGCGTTAATTAAACAAGTATTTATGGTATAGACACGATGTGAAGAGCTAGAAGATATAATGATGATCATATGTACATGATTCTTGCTTTTGGATAATTGAGTTTTGTAGAAGTGACACCTTTAAATGAGAAAACAAAACTCACTGCTTCAAAGAAACAGGTTTATTTAGGCAGCCAAAATGGGTATAATCTGATCTTATTCAAAGAACCCGCAAGGAACTACTCGTGGATCTTAAATGCAAAGTTAGACTAGCTGTAAAACTAGAAATTAGAGACAGAAAGATGGATGATTAGGAAGAAGCTTAAAGAGGAAAAAATATGATTCTAGTAGGCTGATCTCTTCACTGTCCTTCACATGTGTTCTACTCAGATATGCTTTTTCTTTCACGTAAAATACCACTCTCCATTCCTTCTTGATTTATCTATATTTAGGAATTTTTTTTCTCTTCACTTCAAATTTATCTAATTCCTTTATTTTACACAGCAGCTGTTATATATCCTTTTAAAATTATCATGCAAAAAAAAGAATAGGATTCCAGAGGCCAACAGGTTCTGTGGGTATCAGCAGTGTGACTTTTAGTAAACCATATAAACAGTAAAACAGATTTGATATCACCCAGTTCACATGGGATTACTATAAAGATTTAATTAAGGTAAATGAAAGGCACAAAGTGCTGGATAGATGTTTGTGCCCTTACACTATTAAATACTCTTTGAGAATGTTTCTTTATCTTCCAACCAAAGTAATTTAAGAGTAGAAATGTACTTTTTTTTCAATCAACAAATCAGCTTTGTGACAAACAAAGCACTAGAACAGATTCCTTTACATAGTTGATAAACTGACAAATACATATATTTTAGCTTTAAGAAAAATTCCTATGCTGGTCTATTTTACCCTAGGTAAGAGGTTTATTATGTTGAAAACTTCTATAGACTCACTCAAAATTTGCTGTTTAAAGAGAGTGAAGTGATATGTTAGCATAAATGCTGACTACTAACATAAAGCTTAAAGTTTGCAGTTCATTGAATGAGTGGGAGATTTCTATCTCTCTTTCTGTCTCTCTGCCTCTCAAATGAATTAAAAATAAAACAAAAAGTTTCTAGTTCATAATAAAGGAAAATCCATTAGCTAATAAATATGTGACCAAGACTGTACTCAAGAAGTACTCATTAAGGAACTTATCTGTAACCATTACTGTGAAGGATACAAAAGAAATATATGAAATGGATATAAAACATATAAATAAAGGCTACCTTTAATGAGCTTACATGTCTACATTAAATACCTAGATGACATTTAAACATCAAGTAAATTTATACATAAAACCTAATTACCTATAATTTCAAAATTAGTGTAGGTAAAACTACCTAATTTTTACCTAATTTACCTTAAATATATTATCTTCAATTTTTAGATAAATTTTAAAAGATAATTGTAAAATAAAATAAATTTTAAAATCAAAATTTAAAATTGTAAAATGCACATATATAATACATTTATAGATTCATAAAAATATAAAATACATTAATATATGGAATATATATTGTGATAGATAACATAAACATTCAGTATATATACTTAGGATGAATTAGGTAAATAAATACACATATAAGCATACAATTATGTGCTAAAAATTAAATACACACATATGCATACAATTATGTGATTAAAAATTATATAACTAATCACTTTAGTATTTTAAAGTACAGAAGAGATCAATGTGATGTAGGCTATAAGAATCAGCGAAGGCTTCTTTGAAATGCAGCTCTTGTCTAGGTCTTAAAGAACAGATCCAGCATGAGGTAAGTACGGATTATTACAGATGTGAGGACGCTGACCTGGCTGAGGTAGAATGTTTGGTAATTATGGAGAATGATGGATGTTTGCCATCTCCTTATTTTCCAGAACATCTTATTCACAGAACACAATGCTTTACAAACTATAAGCATATAATGACTGAAGAAATGAATGAAAAGTTGAAAGCATATTGTATATTATCCTGTAATCTCATATTTAGAAGTTTTTCAGCAGACAAATGCTTTCACAAAAATGGCATTTAATAAGGATTGATCTGGCAGTAATAAGCCTCTCAATGAGGCTACCCAGAAAACCAGTGCAATGTATCTTTGATAATTTCCTCTCATTCTTCCTTTCATTTCCTATAAACTCTGCAAATGATTCTGTATATAATTTACTTAACTGTGAAAATATCTTGGAAAGAATAATTACTTTTAATATGGCTGGGACTTTATACTATTAATCACGCTATGAGAAAAATAATCAGATTGGAAGCTTTGTAACAATCTATTTTTTGAGACATGAATTCTTAATAGTCCTAGGTAGAATCTGACAGCATAAAAGGTATTGCAAAGTGAACTATCCTTGCTCATGGAATAACTACTTCTTTGTAAGATTCATCTTAATCTTAGATACCTGAGAGTGCTTCTCCTCGCTGTAATACTTCTTCGATATTGGCCACCATGATTCTCTGCACATCTTGCAATTCAGTGTTGATGGAGCCTAGGTTTCTCCGAGCACGACTGTCAATGTACAGCTTCTTGGTTTTCTGAATGAAGGTATCTAGATTGATGATGAAAGTTACCATTAACAATTTCTCTCATTTATAGCAAAGTGCTGAAGTAGGGAACTGGATGTTCTGAGTTTATTTCTGGATCTGCCATTGTCTATGGCTAACCAAACTCTTTGGGAAGTATCAAAATATTGACTTTTTCCCCCCTCACCATTAAAGATAGGAAGACAGATAGAGGATGTCTTTATGTATGTATTTGTTTATCTGTAAAACACATTGACAGAGAGAGGGAAAAAGAGACAGAGACAGAGACATTTTCTATCTGCTGTTTTAGTCCTCAAAAGCCTGCAACCGCTGGGGATGAGGCAGACCAAAGCTGAGAGTCCAGAACTCCATCTGGGTCTTGCACACAAGGGCAAGGCTCCAAGTACTTGGGCTATCATCCAGTGCTTTCCCAGGCAGCAGGTAGCTGAACAGGAAGTGAAGCAGCCAGAACTTGAACCAGGCATTCCAATATGGGATGTGGGCATCCCACGTGGTGGCTAAAGCTGTTGCAATGCAACACCTACCTCAAAATCTGGACTTTAACTTCCTCATTTGTACCATGTAAAGATATAACCAGGTGACCATTCAGAAAAAATGTCCTTTGGACACTATAAATTCAAAGTATCTGCTGTCAGAATTCTCAGAAAAATTAAGGCCCATGGGCCCGGCGCTGTGGAACAGCAGGTTAAAGCCCTGGCCTGAAGTGCCGGCATCCCATATGGACACCAGTTCTAGTCCGGCTGCTCCTCTTCTGATCCAGATCTCTGCTGTGGCCTAGTATATGTGTTGCCGAAGCGAGCACTCTGCTGTGGCCTAGGAAAGCAGCAGAAGATGGCCCAAGTCCTTAGGCCCCTGTACCCGCATGTGAGACCTGGAGGAAGCTCCTGGGTCCTGGCTTCGGATCTGCGCAGCTCCGGCCATTGCAGCCATCTGAGGAGTGAACCAGTAGATAGAAGACCTCTTTCTCTGTCTCTACCTCTCTCTGTAACTCTGTCTTTCAAACAAATTTAAAAAAATCTAAAAAAAGAAAAAGAAAAAATTAAGACCCAATACAGTAAGCCTTTCTTGAAAGCAGAAATTTTCAAACTATATTTGGAGAATACTTAGGGCTTCACTATTTAATTCTATACTTTCCCTGAAAGGTTGCTAACATTCTAGTATCATTTGAACTTAATATGGTAAATGAGTTTATAAGCATCCAAAAAGGTGAGAAGCAGGACAATCATTCGGCCTAGTGGTTAAGATGCCAGTTGGGCCAGCGCTGTGGCTCATTTGGCTAATCCTCCGCCTGCAGCGCTGGCATCCCAAGTTCTAGTCCCAGCTGGGGCGCCGGGTACTAGTCCCAGTTGCTTCTCTTCCAGTCCAGCTCTCTGCTGTGGCCCGGGAGGGCAGTGGAGGATGGCCCAAGTGCTTGGGCCCTGCATCCCCATGGGAGACTGGGAGGAAGCACCCGGCTCCTGGCTTCAGATCGGCATAGCACTAGCCATAGCAGCCATTAGGGGAGTGAACCAATGGAAGGAAGACCTTTCTCTCTGTCTCTCTCTCTCTCTCTCTCACTGTCTAACTCTTCCTGGAAAAAAAAAAAATGCCAGTTGGGACACCTGCATTCCATACTGGAATGCTTGGGTTCAGTTCCTGGTTTGTTCCCAGGCACATTAGCAGGGAGCAGGACCAGAAGCAGAACAGCCAGGACTCAAACCAGCGCCCAAACAGGAATCCGGCACTGCAGGAAATGGCTTAACCCACTGCATGGCAGCGCTGGCCTGGCTGGACACCTTTTATCCACCTCTTCAGATCTCCTCTCCACTCTTTTCCACTTTGCTTTCTGGCAAACTGCTCTGAATGGGCTCCTCACCCTTAGCCTTCAGTTAGGTTCAGAGACAGTGAGGGAGTCCCAACAGCATGGAAGGAGGAGAACAGTGAGCTCCTGGCTCCTCGCTAAGAAGTGACTTTGGGCTGGCAAAGCCAAAAGTTACTGCTTCCCTTGAACTGGCCTTCTCTGTAAATTTTCTCCTCCTCAGTTTCTGAATTTGGTTCTTCCCCTTATAACTTCAGGTCTACGGATGGTACAACCACAGGTGCATGGTACCTTGTGATTCCCCTACAGCCCATTCTTTTTTTTTAATTTGACAGATAGAACTAGACAGTAAGAGAGACAGAAAGAAAGGTCTTTCTTCCGTTGGTTCACTCCCCAAATGACCGCCACGGCTGGCGCTGCACCGATCCAAAGCCAGGAGCCATGTGCCGGTTAACCAAGTGAGCCATGGTGCCGGCCCCATCCCTTACAGCCCATTCTTATCTCTGTGTATAGTTCCTTATGGTCACTGGCATATACCACTTACATTCTCCCTCGGGCATTTGTCTAATTTTTTTCTTCGCTTTACTGGACTATATTATTACCTAAAAAATAAAATTTGAAAAACTGAACACAATATATATTAGCACTTGAAAAATTTAGTTATAGAAAACTAGAATACTTTGCTAAATTTTCTCTTTCTGAAAAGCAAATGATCCATATACCTAACAAACCTGAAACGCATCAGGGAATATAACTAATTTCTTTTTTAACTAACATTTTCCGTGATGTAGCCTGATCCTACTTGTTCTCACCCTGTACTTAGTACAGTTAAGACATTTTTTGGATCTATTGCCAAAAGTTACTTGACCCAGGTATCATTGGTGATGAGTCTTTTTTTTTTTCTTGTTAATTTAAAAGGCAGAGAAACCTAGAGAGAATGACAGACATCACCACATATCTTTTGGGTTTTTTTTTTTAATAGAGGATCTTATTCTACTGTAAAAAGCAAAATATCATTCTTTCTGATGTCTGCATTCTGATCTCCACAAAATGAACCACAATGTTAATATATAGAGGGGCCAGTGCTGTGGCACAGCGGGTTAATGCCCTCGCCTGCAGTGCTGGTATCCCATATGGGTGCCAGTTCTAGTCCCGGCTGCTCCACTTCCAATCCCACTCTCTGCTATGGCCTGGGAAAGCAGTAGAAGATGGCCCAAGTCCTTGGGCCCCTGCACCTGTGTGGAAGACCCGGAAGAAGCTTCTGGCTCTGGATCGGCGCAACTCTAGCCATTGTAGCTGACTGGGGACTGAACCATCGGATAGAAGACCTCTCTCTCTCTCTCTCTCTCTCTCTCTCCCCCCCCCCCCGCCTCTCTTCTCTGTAACTCTCACTTTCAAATTGAAAAAGAAAAAAAAATCTGGATCCTTAAAAAAATATATATAAAAATATAAATATAAATATATATAAAAAAAATATATATATATATGGGGTGGGGGAAATAACTCAGTACTATATGCCAATTAAGCAGATTTTCAGGCATACACAGTTCCTGTCATACATGACCCTAATGAGAACCAAACCTAACAATCAAAAAGGATAAAAGGAGAAAGATCAAAAAACCGAAGAAAATTATTGATAAGGAGGCCTGATTCATTCATAAAGACTACAGAGGTGGAATTAGAGAGGAAGCAGTTGTTAAAATTTTAGTAAACATTGGGAAAAAAATGCATCAACATGGGGCCGGTTCTAGTCCCAGCTGCTCCTCTTCCCATCCAGCTCTCTGCTATGGCCTGGGAAAGCAGTAGAGAATGGCCCAAGTCCTTGGGTCCCTGCAACCGTGTGGGAGACCGGGAAGAGGCTCCTGGTTCCTGGCTTCAGATCAGAGCAGCTCTGGCTGTTGTGACCATTTGGGGAGTGAACCAGCAGATGGAAGACCTTTCTCTCTGTCTCTCCCTCTCACTGTCTGTAACTCTACCTCTCAAATAAATAAATTTTTAAAAATGCATCAATATTGTGAAGTATAACAAATGTCTTTTTCATATTGTTTGCTTCCTTTTGACAAGTCAGGGTCAAAAACTTACCAAATTCAATAAAGGAATAAGGTCTAGACACAGTGGGCACCTTCTTCCCATGCTGTTCATCAAATTCTGAGTGTAAATCTTCTAGGTAGGCAAAAGCCAACTTCTTAGGAAAGGCAGCCTCACACAAAACCAAATAACACACTCCCTGTTCAATAATGTAGCTGGAGAAACAAAAAAGAAACACAAAAATCATTTTTCAACAGTAAGTTCTTCTAACAGATTGAAACACAATTCAGAACCATGCAAACTTCTGAAACTCTATGGTCCAAACCCTGTGATGCTGGCTAAATCACAGTCAGTTTCAAACTACAATTCCCTAGAATTAGAAAGCAAATATCTTTCCATTATTAGAAGTAAATTCCAAAAGAGCATTTAGACATTTTTATCCTAATTATTTATTAGACAAATTTTCAACTCATGTACATCAACACCTAAAATTTTTTTTTTGAAAACTCAGAGTTCTGACTATCTACCCTTTGATTCTGCATTGCAAGCTAGTACATCCATATTTCAACTCCTTCCAGTCACAAGGACAAAAAGAACTGCGAATTTCTGTGGAGGTTAATGTCATATTTACTGGGTACAGAAAATAGCAACTGCTGGACCAAAGATGCATACTAATTTCCAAGGCAGATGAACTCCATGGTCAACTGGAAACTATCTAACAACAGAACTGACTCCTCCTATGACAGTGCGCTCGCTAACATTCTGCAAGAGGCTACTGGATTACATTATCTGAGATATTCTAGAAAACAGTCAGGCCAGTAAGTAGTTTTCAAACTTCTTTCTAGGCCAGCGCTGTGGCTCAGCAGGCTAATCCTCCACCTTGCGGTGCCAGCACACTGGGTTCTAGTCCCAGTCAGGGCACCAGATTCTGTCCCGGTTGCCCCTCTTCCAGGCCAGCCCTCTGCTGTGGCCCGGGAGTGCAGAGGAGGATGGCCCAAGTGCTTGGGCCCTGCACTGCATGGGAGACCAGGAGAAGCATGTGGCTCCTGCCATGGGATCAGCGCGGAGCGCTGGCCGAAGCACATTGGTCACAGCGGCCATTGGAGGGTGAACCAATGGCAAGGGAAGACCTTTCTCTGTCTCTCTCTCCCTCACTGTCTACTCTGTCTGTAAAAAAAAAAAAAAAAAAAACAACAACAACAAAACAAAAAAAACCTTCTTTCTAGCCATAGGACTCTTTCAGTTAAAATTATATTCAGAAGACCAATGTGTACAGCAGATAAAATCTTAAAGGCCCAAAGCATTACAAAGACTCCCACCCTTGCCCTTTCTTTGTGGTCCCTGAGGCATTCTAGAACTCCAGAGAGGATAATTTAAAGACTATGATGTTATCTGTTGGACATCTTAGTAATACTGCTGTCCTATTGCTTGTGGCCACCTGAATTAACTGGCCTCCTTGCCTTCAATCTTCTATAACATCAGTTTTATTCCCAAAAAGTCAATATGACCATACTACCATGCTTAAAAATTCTAGGGGTTCCCCACTACCTGTAAAATAAACTCATACTCTTGGTATAGCTACTTATAGCTCTTCAAAACAAGCTATATTGTCTCATATATCCTTATATAACAAATGGCATGCCATCCTCTAATAAGCTAGGTTCTTTACATCTTTGTGAACTTCTACTCATGTTATTTTTTTCCAATTGTAATACTCTTTTATATATCTAGAGAAATTCTGCTCATTTTCATATACTTAATTCTACTATAATTTTTTCTGTGAAACTTCTCTGTATTCTCTCTTCCTACTCTTTTCTTCAATCTTAACCCCTACAAAAGGGAATTAATTGCTTCCTTTTCTGTCCTCCTAAAACATTTCATTTATACTGGATTATAGCACCCTTTGCCCTAAGGCATTATAATATATTGGAATTGTGTGCTTCTCTCTGCCAATAAGAAGATAAATTCATTAAAAGGTATTGCATTTTGGCCAGCGCCTCGGCTCAATAGGCTAATCCTCCACCTAGTCCAGCTCTCTGCTGTGGCCCGGGAGGGCAGTGGAGGATGGCACAAGTGCTTGGGCCCTGTACCCGCATGGGAGACCAGGAGAAGCACCTGGCTCCTGGCTTCAGATCAGGGCAGTGCGCTGGCTGCAGCAGTCATTTGTGGGGTGAACCAACAGAAAAGGAAGACCTTTCTGTCTCTCTCTGTCTACTCTGCCTGTCCCCAAAAAAAAAAAAAAGTATGGCATTTCAGGCAGGACTTAATACCAGGCCTAGCAAAGAATAAACCTTTAATAATTCTTGAATGGAAATAAAGCATGTGAGACTACAAAGTCCTAAAGAAAGTAGGCAGAAGAAAACCTCTTCTCAATTCCATGAGGACTTTCCTAGGTTCTTTGTTTCCCAACTCATGGTAGAGATATATAGTTGTCCCTTAGTATGTGTGGGGTCTTGGTTCTAGGAGCCTTGTGGGTACCAAAATCTGCAGATGCTCAAGTCCCTTATAGCAAACAGTATAGTATCTGCATATACCCTAATGCCCATCTTCTAGTAGACTTTCAAATCATCCCAACATTACCTATAACATATTCACTCACACAATGTAAATGCTATGAAAACAGTTGTTATACTATATTGTTTAGAGAATGACAAGTAAAAAAGCCTGTACACACTCAATACAGACACAAGTATTTTTTTTCCAAATATTTTCAATCCACAACTGGCTGGATTTGAGGATGTAGGACCTGCTTCTGATCCAGCTCCCTGCCAATGGCCTGGAAAAAGCAGTGGAAGATAGCCCAAGTGTTTAGGTCTCTGCCACCCTTATACGGTTCCTGGATGAAGCTCCTGGCTCCTGGCTGGCCCAGCCCCAACCATTGTGGCCAATGTGGCCATTAGGGGATTGAACTAGTGGTTGGAAGATCTTTGTCTCTCCCTCTCTGTGTAGCACTGACTTTAAAATAAATAAATATTTAAAAAAATGTAATGCCCACCATTTTCTTAATCAATAGGCCAGGGTTCTGTTTTTGTTTTGTTTTGATATATTTGTGTTTGATAAGTGGAAGTTTCTTGTTTTTTTAAATTAAACACAGTAGGTTCCTCTCTAGCTAAAATAGTAAAGATTATTTAGCTGATCCTTTTGTATTTTCCCGTGATCTTCTTGTACTTTTCTCCTTTTCAGTTCTTCTTATTTTGTCAGTTTCAAACTTGACATATACTAAACACTGAATACAGTTATCTGTAGTTAATTTAAAATTCAGTAAAATTCCTTTGACACCTCTTTCAGCTGTACACATTGTTTATATTATCATTGATTGGGATGCTCTTAAATTATCAGTTATTTATTGACTATTCCCTACATATCAGGCAAGATGGTATTATACATGGACGTCTGAATAGCCCTCATGAAATTCCCAAGATTTTTTCCCCTATTTTACGGAGGAAAACTGAAACATGAAGCTATAGGAGTTGCTCAAAGTTTTACTATTAGTGAACATTTTTTTTTTTTTTTTGGACAGGCAGAGTTAGACAGTGTGAGAGAGAGAGAAAAAAAAGGTCTTCCTTTTCCGTTGGTCCACCCCCCAAAATGGCCGCTATGGCCGGCACGCTGCACCGATATGATGCCACGAGCCAGGTGCTTCCTCCTGGTCTCCCAGGCGGGTGCAGGGCCCAAGCACTTGGGCCATCTTCCACTGCCTTCCTGGGCCACAGCAGAGAGCTGGACTGGAAGAGGAGCAACCGGGACAGAATCTGGCACCCCAATCTGGACTAGAAACCGGGGTGCTGGCACCGCAGATGGAGGATTAGCCTATTGAGCCGTGGTGCCGGCCAGCATTTTTTTTTTTTTAAAGATTTATTTATTTATTTGAAAGTCAGAGTTATACAGAGAGAGAAGGAGAGGCGCAGAGAGAGAGAGACAGACAGACAGACATAGAGGCCTTCCATCCGCTGGTTTACTCGCCAAATGGCTGCAACGGCCAGAGCTGCACAGATCTGAAGCCAGGAGCCAGGAGCTTTTTCCAGGTCTCCCATGTGGTGGCAGGGGCCCAAGGATTTGGGCCATCTTCTACTGCTTTCCCAGGCCACAGCAGAGAGAGGATCAGAAATAGAGCAGCCGGGACTTGACCAGCACCCGAAGATGCCAGCACTGCAGGTGGCAGCTTTACCTGCTAGGCCACAGCACCGGCCCCTGTTAGTAAACATTAGAGCAGGAATACTAACCTACATGTTTCTGACTCTAAGGTAGTCATAAAGCAAGAAGTTATTATTACATGAGAGGAACATCACTCATAACTTACGATCAGCCTTCTGAATAAACAAGCTGAGATTTCATTTTGCAGAATTAAAGCCAGAAAAGTTGCTTCCATGAAGAGACTGTATTTTAAAAAGGTTTTAAACAATTGTTACCATTCTCATCAGGTGTTACCCTACATACTTACGTGACCAAAAAGAAATCAGGCATATACTCACTGAAAAGTCATGGCTCCTGCTTCCAAAGTACACCTCGTAGGGGACTGTTCATTCAGTTTTCTGAAGAGCTGCTTGGCCTGACTCTGGTACTGCTGAAGGTCCCGGCCAGACTGAAAGAAGAGGACACCTCCATTTAAACATTTTGCACACACAAAAACGCGTGTTAATAAGGAGCAGCATGACATTATGAGACACTTTGTAAATCAGGTCCTTTGTTTTAATGGAAAAAAAAGGCATATTTTTAGAAGGAAGTCCTGGGGCCGGTGCTGTGGCACAGCGGGTTAAGGCTCTAGCCTGAAGCGCCAGCATCCCATATGGGCGCCGGTTTGAGTCCTGGCTGCGCCTCTTCTGATGCAGCTCTCTGCTATGGCCTGGGAAGTCAGTGGAAGATGGCCCAAATCCTTGGGCCCCTGCACCCGCGTGGGAGACCTGGAGGAAGCTCCTGGCTCCGGATCGGCGCAGCTCCAGCCATTGCGGCCATCTGGGGAGTGAACCATTGGATGGAAGCTCATTCTCTCGCTCGCTCTCTCTCTCTGCTTCTCCTCTCTCTCATCAGATGAAGACCTCTCTCTCTCTGCCTCTCCTCTCTCTGTGTAACTCTTTCAAATAAATAAATAAATCTTTAAAAAAAAAATCCTAACTCCTAGTTGTTTTTTTTTTTTTAAGATTTATTCATTTACTTGAAAGTCACAGTTACACAGAGAGAGAAGGAGAAGCAGAGAGGGGAGGGGGGCGGGGAGAGAGAGGTCTTCCATCTGCTGGTTCACTCTCCAGTTGGCTGCAATGGCAGGAGCTACGTTGATCCAAAGCAAGGAGCCAGGAGCCTTCTCTGGGTCTCCCATGCAGGTGCAGGGGTCCAAGGACTTGGGCCATCCTCCACTGCTTTCCTAGGCCACAGCAGAGAGCCGGACTGGAAGTAGAACAGCTAGGACTAGAACGGGCGCCCATATGGGATGCTGGCATTACAGGCACCAGCCCCTAACTCCTAGTTCTTAAAGATGACATTACTTACTAACTAGGAAGCAAAAGTGTATACTTAGCTACATTTAAGAAACTCTCTTTCAAACCAGTGTTCTGTGCATTATTAGGTCAGTATCCTCCTCCTAACCCACTTCACTTGCACAATTGTTAGCAAAGATTTGCACAGTATGTGCTGTGCTCAGGAAAAAAATCCTGTCAATAATAAATTGATGAATCTCATTTTTAGACTGGGATATCAAGCAGAATATTCCACAAAGTATTACATTACTGAACATTTAGGCAAAACTAAATATGTATACCCATGACTGCAAGTTACATGAACACTATGACTACAGCCAAGTAAAAAGGAGTAAGAACAAAGATGGGAAAGGCAAATATCCTTTTCTGTATAAATTTATTTGGTTCCCGAGTTTGGACAGCAAAATTATGACTACCGAAGGATCTGTACAAACGAAAGTGAAATAATAACATTATAGATATTTTCCTGAATAATTTCTAAATACTTTTAACAATTGAAAAATACAGAAAAGGAAAAAAAGTCTCTGGAAGAAACAGTGGTATCTCACTAGCTGACCAGATGCAAAGGAGAAAAGAGGTGCATAAAGATGGGAAGGAAACACTTACACCCACTGTTTATTCACCCACTTACTGGGAAGGAGAGACGTTCTGCCAGCTGTACTCTGAATGTTTCTGTCCCACTCCCCCATTCCCATACTGAAATCTTTTACAATCACTATACATTGTCTTACTACTGTAATCAGAGTGTTCTCCAGGTTTTGAACATTATTCTTACTTTTTAAATTTCATAGTGAGCTTAAAAATGAGTATTTATGGAGTATAGCGTGACACTTCAATACAGGTATACAATGTTTAATGATCAGACCAAAGCAACTAGCCTACCACCTCAGACATTTATCTTTTATTTGTGTCAGAAATATTCAAAATCCTTTCTATGAGCTATTCTGAAAAATATTCAATTAAGAGCTATCAACCAGAGATATTCTACTCTGCTGCAGAACATATTAGAAGCTATTTCTTCCATCTAATAGCATCTTTTGTATTTTTATTTTTTTAAGATTTATTTACTTATTTGAAAGGCAGAACTACAGAGAGGCAGAGAGAGAGGTCTTCCATCCACTGGTTCACTCCCTAGATGGTCGCAATGGCCATAACTGCACTGATCTGAAGCCAGGAACTTCTTCCGGGTCTCCCCTGTGGGTGCAGGGGCTCAAGCTCTTGGGCCATCTTTTACTGCTTTCCCAGGCAGAAGCCTGCTGGTTCAGGCAGCATTATTATTACTGAGAACATACGTTGACACAATCTTTGGTTAAATAATAATTTGCATATATTCATATAATGGAATATTATGAAACAATTAAAAATGTGTAGGGGTTTAGCCCATTGGTTAAGACACTTGCATCCCATATCACAGTGCCTGGATAGAGTCCTGGCTGTACTCTCAATTTCAATTTCCTGCTAATGAGTACCATGGGAAGTAACATGGGAAGGTTATGGTTTAAATAGTTGGTTCCCTGCCACTCATGTGGGAGACCTGGATTGAGCTCCCCATTTTTTTTTTTTTTTAAATTTTTGACAGGCAGAGTGGACAGTGAGAGAGAGAGACAGAGAGAAAGGTCTTCCTTTGCCGTTGGTTCACCCTCCAATGGCTGCCGTGGACGGCGCGCTGCGGCCGGCGCACCTGCGCTCATCGATGGCAGGAGCCAGGTGCTAGGTGCTTCTCCTGGTCTCCCATGGGGTGCAGGGCCCAAGCACTTGGGCCATCCTCCACTGCACTCCCGGGCCACAGCAGAGGGCTGGCCTGGAAGAGGGGCAACCGGGACAGAATCCGGCGCCCCAACCGGGACTAGAACCTGGAGTGCCGGCGCTGCAAGGCGAAGGATTAGTCTGTTGAGCCACGGCGCCGGCCTGAGCTCCCCATTTTAAAGTTTTGGCCCTGGACTCACCCTGGATGTTGTGGAAAGTTCAGGAATGAATCAGCAGCTCTATTCACTCTCAAATTTTTTCATGTATAATATTTAATGATATGAAAAAATATTCATTATATACTGCTAGGAGAAAAAATTAGGTGTATAGTCTTACAATATTTTTATTTAATTTTATATAAGCATAAACACTAAGTTTTTGAGTAGAGATTACAGATAATGGTTACCACAAACATTTTCATCCATTTGCTTGTATTTACTGAACTTTCTATGATAAGCCCAGATTACCTTTGTAACAGTAAACATTATTCATTCATTCATTCCTTTTTTTGCATTTTTGTACCCTGAGTATTATGTGCCATTTTGGTGAACTTTGAAGAAAATTTCTGTGGGCCAGCGCCACGGCTCACTAGGCTAATCTTCCGCCTGTGGCGCCGGCACTCAGGGTTCTAGTCCCAGTTGGGGCGCTGGATTCTGTCCCGGTAGCCCCTCTTCCAGGCCAGCTCTCTGCTGTGGCCCAGGAGGGCAGTGGAGGATGGCCCAAGTCCTTGGGCCCTGCACCCCATGGGAGACCAGGAGAAGCACCTGGCTCCTGCCTTCAGATCAGCGCGATGCGCTGGCTACAGCGCGCCGGCCGCGGTGGCCATTGGAGGGTGAACCAACGGCAAAGGAAGACCTTTCTCTCTGTCTTTCTCTCTCACTGTCCACTCTGCCTGTCAAAAAAAAAAAAAAGAAAGAAAGAAAGAAAGAAAATTTCTGTGAACTTTAAGAAAATCAAGATGAAATGACAAAAAGTTCTTCAGAAATGGGCAAATTAAATTACTAAGTAGTCACTTTCTACCAGATAATATTCTAAACATTTCATGTAATTTAAATTGTTTATTCACAATTATCCTGTCGGGTGATTAGAATCATTATACCAATTTTATATTTGAGTTGCCAAACTTGTCCAAGGACCCCAGACTCATAAAGAGAGAGGCCAGGATTTGAACCTAGGCTGTCTGGCTCTGGAGCCCATTCCTTCTACTTCTACAAGGGTATTTCAAAAAGCTCATGGAAGAATTGAATTAAAAAATAAGCTTAGGGGCCGGCGCTATAGCGCAGTAGGTTAATCCTTGCCTGGGCACAGGCATCCCATATGGGTGCCGGTTTGAGTCCCGGCTGCTCTTCTTCCCGTCCAGCTCTCTGCCATGGCCTGAGAAAGCAGTAGAGGATGGCCCAGGCCCTTGGGCCCCTGCACCCGTTAAAATAAGCTTATTGTGGTGCAAAAATTTTGAAATCCATATTTTGTTTTCATAATATTCAGTTTCTAAGAACTTTTTGAAGAACCCTCTATGCATGGATTTCAAATTTTTTGTACCAAAATAAACTTATCTTTTAATTTCATTTTTCCACTAATTTTTTAAGCACCTTGTATAATTAAAATGGTTTCAACAGTAGAGCCACATTCCAGCTGATGTCTTACTGTTTAACATTAAATCTTGCGGCGCCAGCACACCGGGTTCTAGTCCCGGTCGGGGCACCGGTTTCTGTCCCGGTTGCCCCTCTTCCAGGCCAGCCCTCTGCTGTGGCCCGGGAGTGCAGTGGAGGATGGCCCAGGTGCTTGGGCCCTGCACCCCATGGGGAGACCAGGAAAAGCACCTAGCACCTGGCTCCTGCCATCGGATCAGCACCATGCGCCGGCCGCGGCCGCCATTGGAGGGTGAACCAACGGCAAAAGGAAGACCTTTCTCTCTCTCTCTCTCTCACTGTCCACTCTGCCTGTCAAAAAAAAAAAAAAAAAAAAAAACATTAAATCTGGTTCATAGGAAGAGGTGAAAAAACCATGAGTTAGCTCTCATCTAGACCTCATAAAACAGTGTAATCACTGCTCCAGTCACTGACCTTTTAAAAGCAAAATCACAAAGGACCCATTGTGAGCCAGTCTACCAAAAAAAATTTCGATGTCCTGATTTAGTGTTCTATCTAGGGCATGCTAATGAACTTTGTATAAGTATAGTAAGATATATCTGTTAGTAATCCAATAGTGAAGTAGATGAGAATATATGGACAAATTGTGAAACAGATTTGAGGATATACAATACCATATTTAGGATTTGGCCCTATATATTACAAAAGGAACAAAGTAGTAATTTTCCATACAACCATATTTTTTATTGCTGTCACCTGTGACTGCTGAACAACTAGTTGTATCAAAAAGCATCTTTCATGTACTTCTCTCTGAAGGGAGAAGAGAACTTCCATTTTGCTTATGGCCTTGTCTAAATACTGACAGAGTTTGTGGATTCAAAAGGCTTCCATAGCCTAGGCAGCTCATGTTAAGAACCTCGGGTGGTCACTGACGTCATACTTAAGAGTGTTAACTGTTAAATTAACAACAGGAGTCACTGCACTAATTCCCCACGCGGGACCTCTGTCCTCAATGAGTTGTATTTTGAAAGTTAACTATAAAACTAATTTTCAACCAGTTTTTTGTTTTGTTTGTGTGTGTTTATGTGTGTAAACTGTTGATATAGCGTTGATCTTCTATGTACAAAGTTAATTGAAAATGAATCTTCATGGAGAATGAGATTGGGAAGGGGAGGGGGAGAGAGAAGAGGAGGAGTGGAAGTGTGGGTGGGAGTGCTGGTATGGTGGGAAGAATAACTAAATAACTAAAGTTGTACTTACAAAATCTGTATTTCTTAAAAAAATAAAATTATTAATTTAAAGAAAAAAAAAAAGCAGAGCTGCCAGGACTTGAACTAGTACTCTGGTAAACGATGCCAGTACAGCTTCTGGCAGCTTAACCTGCTGCACCACAATGCTGGCCTCAATTTTAATACATTTTAATTGCTTACTAGCTATATATTAATTGCTTACTAGCTATATATATCATTAAAAAGTAGTTAATCCATTTTGAGCCAAATTCCTCAGGTTGTTCTTATTTTGAGATTAGGGAAATCTTTATTCCCCTCAGTTCAGCAGGTATTCATTGATCATTCAAATGTCCCATTATTCCAGATTATTAAAATAAGCAACCATTTTGGTTTTATATGGCAACAGAAATAACTGCAAGAAAAAACCTCTGATTTTACTCAATTGAAAAAGCACTACAGATACTTTTCATTGACTTCTCTGTACTTTTCTTATGACATTTCTATCTAAAACAATACTTGGAAAAGGATGCTGGAAATAGATGCATGAAAAAAGGCTAACATATCTTCAGTTCCATACATTAACCAATGGCCTTGCTTTCAGCTAATATCTGCCAGCCTTACTGGAACCTTGATAGCAATGACAAACAGTCAGTGGTACGCCTCAGATTCACTGCGGTCAGCTACGTAAACTCCATGATGATGCTGGATAATGAAAGAGGCAGTGGAGATAACAAACCAGAGGCAGCCAGTCTACAGGAGCCTTCATTAGATGTGATCCCTCTATAAAGCAGAAAATGTGCTCGTTTCATTTGACATCTACTTCAGAAGATGGCAAATTTTAGCAATTTCTTACATAGGAATTTTTTAAGCTTTTATTTACTTGAAAGGAACAGAGAGAGGGGGAGAGGGAGAGATCTTCCATCCACTGGTTTACTCCCCAATAACTATCTCTGACTTAGACCCAAGCCAGGTGATCAGAACTCAGTCTGGGTCTCCCATATGAGTGGCAGGGACCAAAGTACTTGAGCCATCACCTTGCTTCCTCCCAGAGTGTACATTAGCAGGAAGCTAGAATCGAAAGTAAAGCCAGGACTAAAAGCTAGGTGCTCCAGTACCGGACCTGGGTGTCCCTGGCTACATGTTAACTGCTGCACCAAATGCCTATCCCTCACATGGAATCTTAAATAAAAACTGTCTTCATTTGATACCAAAAAAAAAAAAAGAAGAAGAAGAAGAAAGAATAAAGAAGAAGAAGAAGAGCATCATTCAGCTTTGTAAGAATGTTTAGCTAAGCTATTATCATTTTTAAATCTCTGTGGAACTCAGCTGGGTGAAGGCCAATAAGACCAAGAACATTTTCCTCTAAAAGCAATTACAGTAAATTGACTAATCAGCATAAATGTGGCACAGAGCGAACACTGCATACAATATTCAGACTATATTTCAGAAATTTTACTATTATAGTATCTGACTATTCATTTCTAGTACCAAAGCACCCTGTACAGGGACTAGTAAATAGCTGAAAAATGGTATCTGTTATTAGGAAAATAACTCAATAATTAAGGCACTTTGTCTCTCCCTCCTACTGTCATTCTGCCTTTCAAGTAGACTAAATAACATTAAAAAAAAAAAAAAAAGAGCAGTGGTTGTCAACATGTAAGTGATTCTGCCCCCAGGAGACGTTTGGCAACGTTTGGAAAATGTGTTTGGCTGCCACACAACAAAGGCAGAGAAGCTGGTGGTGCTTTCTGCATCCAGCAGGTAGAAGCCAGGGATACTGCAGTCATCCTACAATGCACAATATGGTCCCTCACAACGAAGGATTATCAGTCCTAAATATTAATAGTGCTGGAGTGTTAAAAGCAATGATGAGAAATTGATTATGCTATCTATTTTTCTAGCCTATCCTAAGTCTCGGAGCTTCTTTAATATAAAAGAGAATAATAATGGTACCCATATTCATACAGCTGGCCTGAAGATCGAATGAGATACTGCACTTAACAGACTTAACACAGTGCTTGCTATGTGGTAGGCATTCTATAAATGTTTTGTGTACTATTATAACAGTAAAATTAAATCTAGGAGTCATATTTTTGCAGATATTCAAAGGTTAGAAAATATTTTATTTTTCGAAGTCCAAATTACTAAGGGAAAACACTTTGAAATTATAATCACAGAAAATTTTGGGTTAAATTGCTTCCATTATCAACTCAAATAACCCATTTTGGTAGGCTGATTCCAAACCAATACCAAACTCAGAATGAAGAAAAACAAAAAACAACTAATTTTTTAATAAAGCACCAACACAGAATGGGCTCGCTAACAAGTCAACTTTAAAATCCACTTTATATTCTTTGCTCACTTTGGAATTCAATAAAGCAGTTGGAAAATTAGCAGATTCTGTTCCTCTTTAACCCATTGTCATCCCTTGTGGGAAAATTATTTTGCAGCCAAACTACGTATCTATCCTTCAAGGAAATCTCCCACATTATCTCCCTTGTTATCATGTTCCCAGGCTCAACGAAGCAGTTACACTCCTTTTGCAGACTGGTCTAAGAAAATTCTTTTTTTTTTTTTTTTTTTGACAGGCAGAGTGGATAGTGAGAGAGAGAGACAGAGAGAAAGGTCTTCCTTTGCCGTTGGTTCACCCTCTAATGGCTGCCGCGGTCGGCGCGCTGCGGCCGGCGCACCGCGCTCATCCGATGGCAGGAGCCAGGTGCTAGGTGCTTTTTCCTGGTCTCCCATGGGGTGCAGGGCCCAAGCACTTGGGCCATCCTCCACTGCACTCCTGGGCCACAGCAGAGGGCTGGCCTGGAAGAGGGGCAACCGGGACAGAATCCGGCACCCCGACCGGGACTAGAACCTGGTGTGCCGGCGCCGCAAGGCGGAGGATTAGCCTGTTGAGCCACGGCGCCGGCCTAAGAAAATTCTTAACAAATTTGAAAAAAGAGAAACATTTCACAATCAAACACTGGGGTATATTTTCCAGGTTTTTCAGTGATCAGACTTTGTGTTCTGTATGAACAGAATTTACTATACTTACCATAACCTGTAACTTCACCTTTTGTATTACTGCTCCCCTAAAAGTTAAGCATAGTTCCAAATCAAATCTAAAAAGGAATATAACCAAATAGAAGAGTTCCAGTTTCTTACTATTTGATCCTGCTGTCAGCTTACATGTCATTTTTTTCTGGCAAGTCTACCAAAACCAACTTGGATACCTTTCCATGCTCAAATACAAAATCCTCTTTCTCTTCCACAGCAATTATATTACAATTGTTTTTGTTGCTTATCTGACTTTTCCACTAGAATGTAAGTTCTATGAAAGCGGAGACTGTGCCCTCTACTGCCCTCCAATAATACCATCCCTGCACTTCCAATGTGCTAAGTTTTTGTTTTGCATAAACATATGAATGAAAAGTCCAGAGTAGGAATGTAAAAAAAATTTTTTGTAGAACTCATCTTTTTTAAGCCTCAAGGTTTTAAAGAACTACATAGGCTGTTTGAGAAAGTAACACAAAATTGATCACTTTTAAAAAGTTACATAAATTCCACTCTCAGCCTCCCTTCCTCAGGGACCTCTCAAATTTTCTCCAGAAACTCCCCTTGATTTTCAAGGTGGCTGAAATTATTATTTTTTAATCAATTCAATACATTTTTAAACAACTTCCAGCACAAGGCCGCAGCTGTAAAAGCTCTGGAGAACACAGATGATTAAGATCTGTCGTTTGCCTGCTAGGACACTCATTTTATCGAATGATAAAGAAAAATAAGATACAAGCATTACACGAATTTGGTCAGCTGATTGAGGAAATGGGCATGACTTTGGGGGAAAAACGTACTGTAGTCAACTTTAACATGTGCTTGTAAGTGGCAGCATTACTTCACCCTCTTTCAAAAGATGTCAGTAAGTTAGGTCAAGAAACAGGTGTTACAGAAAAAAAAGGAGTTGAAGAACTCAGCAAGGGATTTTCCTTAGAATTTATTGGTCAGCAGTCTTATTAGTAGGAAACTGTAAGCCCTAAATTTTAACAAGGTCCCAAGAGTCAAAACCCTGGGTGACTGATAACCAGCCAAACCTATTCCTTCTCCAGGCGTTCTTCTAAAGAAAATACAAGTAACATAAAAATCGCCCTCCGCCTTCAGAAAAGACCACAGGTAGTCTGCCCCTGCCAGAAGATAAGGAGCACTCCGGAGGCGCTGGGAGTGCCTGGGGGGGTCCCAGCGGTCTGCGGCGTCCTAGGAAGGGTTCGGGTGCTCAGGGCAAAGCGCGCTGGCTTGGGGTCCTGGGTTCTAATAGCAGCAGCTCACCTGTTCGTCCTCCTGCATGGAGGCAGCCAGCGGGAGCCCGTCCGCCACTCGGGCGATCATCGTTAGCAACACCATCTTCACAGGCTACTGGGACCCAAAATTGGCCCGGGCAGCCGCAAGCGTCGTCTTCCCTGCCTCGGCCGCCTCAACAGTTACACCTCCTCCTCAGTTGCCTAAAACCCAGCTGCTTGCGTCTCCGCTTCCCGCTGAGGTGGCCGGAAACAGCTCAAGAAATTTCCACTACCGGTCCCCTGAAATGACTTCCTACCGAGAACCACGACTACCGGAACACTAGTTCCGGAGTCTTTCTTTCCACCTAGAGAAACTTCTGAGGTCTTACCCACTTTTATGGATTTCGAGCTTGGAATAAGTCTTACCTTTTTTTTTGGGGGGGGGGGGTGATGATGGTGGTGGTGGTGGCATCCAAATTGAAAAAAATTTTCTAGTTCGTGACAGTTTAAATTTTGAGGGAGGACAGAAAAGGACGGTGGGAATTAATGGGTGCTCAGATCAATGGCCTGTGAAAAAACTGAAAATCAGTCTGTACACTTTCATATGTAGTTTTTCTATTTTACAGGAAATTTTATGTTATAAACAAACTTTCTATATTTGTGTATTTCCAGACATAAGTTTTTTCTCTCTCTCTTGGCTGCTTATTTATACGATATTCCTGGATCTCTACACAGTTTCTGGTAAGAGACTGATAAATATTTACTGCATATCAGTTGGGATCTCTACTACATCTATCATGAAAAGTAGCTGTGTAGATTTCATATAACCTCTAGTGGGCATTCAGCCTCCTTCTGGAGCAGCCTCTACAGCACAATTAGACTTAAGGATTCATTTGCATTGCTCTGCCCTTTGGTGTCCCCATCTCTAGGACATGGATATTTTTGGCCTCTAGGAAATTTTATGAATATTAGATGAGAAAATTTAAGTGCAAGGTTTAATTTAACAAAAGAAGTTACACAAATGTAACAGGTTGAATGGGGTGCAGGTGACTAAAAACACAATAAATCTTGTTCATGTTAGACTTTATGGGAAGTGAGTCTCATTAGGGTTAATGAAACACTAGAATCTCTTAACACAATGCTTTGCCTCTTTCAGGTGTCAGCCAAATAATGTTCAGCAGCACTCCCCCATGCAGAATGTGCTGTTATGTTTCACCGGTGTTGAGATGAAGCCATCAGTCGTTCTTTAGCATGTTTCTCAAGAAACCATATTTCAGATTAAAAAAAAAAAAAGTCCTATGATTGGATCCACAACTAGTTTCAATGTTTGGCTGTTTACTCCTGAGCCCCTGTGTCTAATTCCTGACTTGTTATTAGTCATGTCCTCCCAAACACAGCTTCCTCTTCTGAACTCCTTAAAAACACTGAAGTGCCTTCACTCTGGAAGATGGTAGCTCTTGACTGTCTGCTACCTCCTAATCCTATCAATAGATTAGACTTTTTCTTTCCTATATCCTCAAACCTGTCTTCCTCATTCTGATTTAGCACTGTTGACCAGGATCAGACTTTTGGTGACATATTTACCATTATTTATGAGGGTACTACTTCAAAAAGTTTGTGGAAACTGGAATTTTTTAGTAGAAAACTGGGTAGTATAAAATGTTTTGAAATCCATGCATACCTTTTTTCATAATATGAATCCCAATGAACTTCTTGAAGACCCCCTTATATTAATAAAAATTACTCTTTACTAAGTTCTTTTTTTAAGTTCTTACTGTTAGTGCTTGCATTGATAGAAATACTGGTTTAATTAATCAAACAACACAGTAGAGATTGTTTAGTATTAAGTTTCCACTTTGTAGTTGGTAGAAAAGTTTCACAGTATTTTTTCCAAGGTCACATAGCTCTTGGTGATGGGAATAGGATTTGAGCTCAGGCTCAACTCCAAATACTGATTAATTATGTTAACTTTTACTCATAGGTAAAAGAGCATATGCTTTTTCTCTTTTTCTATTGTCCTTCAGCTATTAGGAGAAAACTACTATTTCATGAGAAGCTTGGGAGGAAGACCAATACCTATTGAATTAAGAGCAAATGAAAGATGAAAGACTGGAATAAATAAGGAAAAAACAAAATGTGTCATTAACTGTGCTAAAGTATGAGAGAAGGCATATATACAGGAACCTAAGTTGGCAGAATCGGCTGACATTTAAAATACCCTATAGATATAATGTGTTCTAACTTCTCTTCCTCCCACTTATCAAGGATATACCTTCTAGCACAGTCTCAAATGATGATCATCCAGCCACTGATGGAACAATTCCAGTAATAGATGTTAATGAGAAAAATATTCTAACTAAGGATGCTGACATGTATATCAGAGAAGCAGAGAGAGAAGGAAGTGATAGGTGTGGACAGAGAGGCAGAGTTGGAGCAAGAGTCCCAACTTCTTTTCAATTCCTGGCTCCTGACTCATCCCAAGGTCTATACACATTCCTGTTTCTTTATGATAAACCCCACAACAACAACAAATTAACTAATACAGGAATGCAGAGTCATCCTGGATCAACTCTTTCTTGGAACAACATCCACATTCTAACTTAATTTTTTTCTCTTAAACACAGTAGATGAGTCTCGCGTCCTCAGACACAGTGAAATTATTATTTTAGAGAGAGAACAGTGGCCTTAGAGCAGCCATCAGAAGAAACCTAGCATTGTCTCCGCCTTAAACCACCCAATACTCAGCCCTAAGGAACTCTGGAATCTGAGTCATCTTTGCTTCTGGCTTGATCAGCATCATCTTGCTCACATCCAGGTGTTGTCTTTGAGCCCCTGCTCTTTGGTCCTTTGAGCAACAGCATTGTGCAATAATGGCTAATACTGTGATTAGCACATTCAAAACCCTCAACTATTTTACATAGAATAAAAAAGACTCATTATTTGTTCAGAACATTAGAATTTAAAAAGCTCATTTATATCTTTTTCTGCTTACAACCTGAGGGTGGTAAAATCCAAGAAGAACAAAGAAAAGTAACCATAAACTTCGAATATAGTAACTGCCAGCAATTTCATGAAACTTATCAAAGAAATCAAGCAACGTACACATTTAACCAACTTTTATTGAACTGCTAAAACAGGGTAAGGCATTCCACTACGGCAGAGTCAGACGGTTGCAAATATTTTACAAATGAGATCAAAGGAAGCATCATTAATTCTTAAACAGTTCCCAAGTGCCTAATGATATGCTAGACGCTGAGTTAGGTAATGCAGATGAGCAAATAACAGTCCCAGCAAACAGTGGCCTGCAAGCACCCTAGACCAAACCCTGTCTTTTAGAAGATGTCGGCAAGCCAACCGCAGCTCCTGTTTGAACTGTATGATTATGAACAAAGAATTTCTCAGACCGAGGTGGAGCTCTCTGCAGACAGAAAGAAGTTACTTTTATCTGAACTGATACCCAACCGTATGCACCAGGATGCTCGTGCTACTTATTAAAAGATTGAAATATTTTCTTACAAGAGAAAAAAGCTGTTGCAATCAACACCTCCTTTTTCAGCCCCCACCTCGTACCCCGACAGTACCACGCTTAGTATCCCGCCCTCCGCCAGATTAGTCTCTGATTGGTCGTTTTCCATGCCGTTCATTTTTAAAGCTTCCCTTCCACGTATAGCCATTGGCTACCTCTAGGGAATGCAAAACAGCCCGCCTTCCGGCCCCGGCGGGGGCGCCTTAGCCACGCCTCCAGGGCGGGGCGGGCGCAGGCCCGGGAACTGGTGCGAAGCGGTGCTTTGGTTGGGCTCAGTGACACCGCTGCTGCGGGGGGTTAAAGGCGGGTTGTTTTCACTCTTCGTCGCTGACTAAACCTTGCGTTGCGCGATCTGTGACGGCAGGACGAAGTCTTCTGTGTTTCGTGCCCAGCCCGTAGCTGCGTCATTCTCGCAGCAGGTCCAGTCTGCGGAGGGCGGATAGAGTTGGAGGGGAGGGGGAAGGAGGAGAAGTGAACAAGGTGCGCATTGAAGTCCGGTGAAAGCCCTTGTTTAGAATAATCACTGCTTCTCTTAGCCGGTCTCCAATATGGAGCTACAGCGAAGCCTTGTAGAAGCAGCCGCCTCATGAAACTGCTTTTATCGCCCTGGTTTCTCGGTTTTGTCAGGAAAGCCGGGCAGCGTCCAGGCCCAGCTGGTGTATCGCATGGAGTTTGGGGTGGTGTGGGGTGAGAAAGAATTGGGGTAGTTTTGATGGCACCTAAACTACTGTACTGAAAAAAAAAAAAAAAAGACAGCGTATATCGTCTTTTAGTATCCTGCACCTGGAACCTAGCGAATCCTCAATTCATATTTTTTGGAAGAAATAACTGGATGAATTGTATGTCTCATGGATAGAGACACTACTCATTAGTTATATGAAGCACAGTTCACCATACTGTACTAGATGAAGACAATATCCATCAAAATCTGTCACCCATTTCTTTCATTCCTCCAGTTATTCAACAAATATTTATTTATTGTTCAACAAGACCAATACTTAGCACAGACATTACACGGAAACGAACAATAGAAAAACTACATGATGTTTGCGGGTGGAGGTTGTCTTCTACAGGCATGTGTCTCTTGCGTTACAGTCCCCAACCCACCTCTACCACCTGCACTGCTTTCCCACCTCTCAGTCTGGAATAATAGATGCTCTGGGTGGGGAATTTTTTAAAATACGTATACCTTGAGTATCCACGCAGATTGTCCGTCAGCCTGCAGCTCTACTCCCTCACCATTGGGTCTAAGGGAATTTAGTTGTTCCTAACAGCTGTAACAATTTCCTGATCTTAGCTGCTATTGTCTCAACAGCTTCCATTGCTGCTTAGGTTCCTCTTGTAGTCCCCCAGTCCAGGTCACAGAGTGTTTCAGAAATTGTGAACACGTTTGCCTCTCAGAGATTTTTCATTGCAATCTTAAAGGTTGGATTTTTCAGTTATTTAACCTTTGGGGCCGAGCTGTGGTGCATCAGGTTAATCCTCCGCTTGGCACCGGCATCCCATATGGGCTCCGGACCTACTTCCGGTTGCTCCTCTTCCAGTCCAGCTCTCTGCTGTGGCCTGGGATAGCAGTAGAAGATGGCCCAAGTCTTTGGGCCCCTGCACCCACGTGGGAGACCGGGAGGAAGCACCTGGTACCTGGCTTCCGATTGGCACAGCTCTGGCGTTGCAGACATTTGGGGAGTGAACCAACGGAATGAAGACCTTTCTCTCTGTTTCTCCCTCTCACTATCTGTAACTGTACCTCTCAAATAAGTAAATATAATCTTTTAAAAAATTTTTTTGTTATCCTTTGTTAAAAAATTGTTAGCCAAATACATGTAGGTCTACCTGTCAAAGAACTGAATCCAATTTGACAAAAATGTGACAATGTGGGGTACAAGCTAAATTGCTGGTAGTAATCTCTTTGGATGAATTCTTTAGCTTCCAAAGACAAAAGTTCTGTTCAGCAGCCCCTCAGAGTCCTCCTCCTCCCTCGCTGGCCCATCCTCTCAATCTTACTCTACCTGATGTGAGACCTTTTTCTCTCTTCTTTGTTAAATTCTGACAGACCAAAAGTTTTATGTGCCATTTCTTTAAAGAGGCCTTCCTCAGTCCTCTTAGAAAGATATTTGAAATTCTGGCGCCACAGGTAGAAGATTAGCCTATTGAGCCACGGCGCCGGCCTCTATGGGGCTAGTATTACCCTGGTACCCAAATCACAAAACTTTAAGAAATGAAAAAGACAGACTAATATACCTTATGAATGTAGATTTTAAAATCCTCAACAAAATAACAGCAAACTTGTCCAGCAACACATAAAAATGACTATAAATTATGACCAAGTGGGTTTTATTGTAGGAATACAAGGTTGGTTTAACATATGAAAACTAAGAAATGCAATAAACCATATTAATATAATAAAGAAAAAAACCCACAGGATTATCTCAATAAATGCAGGAAAAGTGTTTGAGAAAATCTAACATCTTTTTTTCTGTTAAAAAAATTAGCTAGGACCGGAAGGGAACTTCCTAACCCTGATAAGAGGCAGCCATAAGTAACCCACAGCTAATACCATACTTAAAGATGAATGACTGAAAGATTTTTCTCTAAAATCAGGAATAAGCCAGTGCCACAGCTCACTTGGCTAATTCTCTGCCTGTGGCGCCGGCATCCCAGGTTCTGGTTCTAGTCCGGGGTGGGGCGCTGGATTCTGTCCCAGTTGCTCCTCTGCCAGTCCAGCTCTCTGCTGTGGCCTGGGAAGGCAGTGGAGGATGGCCCAGGTCCTTGGGCCCTGCACCCGCATGGGAGACCAGGAGGAAGCACCTGGCTCCTGGCTTCGGATCGGCGCAGCACCGGCTATGGCAGCCATTTGGGGGGTGAACCAATGGAAGGAAGACCTTTCTCTCTCTCTGTCTCTCTCACTGTCTAACTCTGCCTGTCCAAAAAAAAAAAAAAAAAAAATCATAAGACTATTTCTACTCAACATTATTTAGGAACTTAGGCCAATATCTTAATGGGAAAATTTGTTGTTGGATTATTGAACTCCTCTGTAAGTCTCCTCTCTCTGTAAGTTTGCCCTTAATGTCAGCCACTTTGTCATTCCTTAACCTTGTCTTCTTACTTCTCAGCACAAAAATACTCTTACTTATCAGCACAAAAATACTATTGTCTTTTTACTTGATCTTTATTATTTTGCACCTATTTTTGAAAATTCCTTCGGAGAAGAACCCCAGGTTGAATGCTGATGCTCATGTACTTACCCTGAAGGATCACAGATGCGAGTCCCAGCTGCTTTGGCTGCTCTTCAGGCCCTTCCAAGTGGTGTTCACAGATACCAGGTCACTTAGAAAGTTCATGGAAAATTTGAATTAAAATATAACTTTATTTTGGTGTAACAAAGTTGACATCCAGGTAGTTTTTTGCATTATGCACATTTGCATGCACTTTTAAAGAATGCTTGTATACATAGATTTCAAAATTTTTGCACCAAAATAAAATTTAAAAATTATTTTTGAGAGGTAGAGAGACAGAGATTGAGAACTCCCATCTGTTTGTTCAATTCCCAAATGCCTACAATGGCTGGTGTTAGGTTGGGCTGAAGCCAGGAACCAGAAATGTAATCCAGGTCTCCCAGGTGGGAGGCAGGAACCCAATTACTCCAGACATCACCTGTTGCTTCTCAGCATCTGCAACCAGGGGAAGCTGGAATCAGGAGCTGGAGTGGCTAATCAAACTCAGGCACTCTGATGTGGGATGCGGGGTTGTGACTGCTAGGTTAAATGCTTACTCCTTGATTGTTTTTAATTACATTTTCCATAAAGCTTTTGAAGTATCTTCATATATACACTTTATATATACCTCATATATATTTATATATTTTATTCATTCTACCCACCTATCATGGAAAAGTTAGATTGGTTCATACCCTTCTATCTTGGCTGGAATTGGAAGTGTTCATACTTTTTCGATTTTGGTTTGGCAGTAATTTCACCAAACTGTTTATTTGCCTCAACTACCAAAGTTGACATATGCTTTTGAAGTTATGGAGTCCTGTTCCTTTTAATTTGTGTACTTGATAAAATCTACTACCTCTCTGTGGGCAAAGCCGAAGTCTATGTCTCTGAAATTTAACACCATGATAAAGATTTAGGTAATTTGTAAATCTATAGTCATCCTGTCATGGAGGTTATTCCTCAGGCACGTGAATATTTGGATAAGCCATGTGAATCTGAGAGTCCAGCCCTGTCACTCAGGGCCATTGTGTATGGTTTTACAGGCTCCAAAGGTGCCATTTATATAAAGTAAATGAAATAGTGCCCTTTGGAGTTGTGCAATGTGGTGGCCTTGATGCTACAGCTTTTTGATCATAGAAATTTTGGAGAAAAAAAGCACTTGGGGCAACTGATCTAACGCTGCTTACCTATGCCTGGCAGGACATTCACTAGCACTTCTGGGAGAATGGCTTTGGTTAAGAAATACAATTAAAAGCCTGATTGCAGAAAAGTAGGAGGTAAATAATGAATGAGAAGTCAGGAAGCAATGACATTAAATGAATACGATGAGCAAATTAGGTGTGAAAGAAAATGAAGAGATATAGGGGTAATTAGAGAGGGAAAGATTTTGTTTATACCTCAGAATTTTGAAGCATGATTGTGGGCTGGGCAATGAGCTAACTGACAAGGAGAGAAAACTATAAAAACAAGAAGATACAGAATTTCCAGTTAGAGGTGACATAATAAATAGCCCAGACAAGATAGATAGAAAAGGATAAAGACATAGATTAAGTTAGGAAAACTGAAGAAAAGAATGATGAGCTATCTAATAATTTCATATTCTGGAGGCCACTTATGATGGGGATGACCACTTAAATACAGTAATGAGGGCTGGTATTGTGGCCCAGGGTGTTAAGCCACCAACTGTGACACCTGGCATCCATGGGTGCCGGTTCACATCCTGGTGAGTTCTGGCTACTCCACTTCTGATCTTGCTCTCTCCTAACGCACCTAGGAAAGCAGAGGAAGACAGCCCAAGTGTTTGAGCCCCTGCACCTGTGTGAGCGATCCGAATGAGGCTCCTGGCTTTGGCCTGATCCGGCCCTGGCTAAATCAGTGGATGGAAGTTCTCTATCTCTCTGTCTCTCCCTCTCTCTCTGGAACTCTGACTTTTGAATAAATAAATACGTCTTTAAAAAATACAATAAAGGAAGTGGAATTGGAAACTGGACTGTTGTGCCTGAGCGAGTGCAAGCACAGGAGCACCACACGTTAATAAATTTGACAGTCCTTTATTGCTGGTGGTAGAGGGTAGGCTCACGCCCTAAAGAACTCTTGACCCCAAAGCTCAAAGAAACAGGGTTTATAAAGGCAAAAACCACAAGGGAGGGGGAATACATAGTGGCTAGGATTTGGGGGAATGCAGGGTTACTAGGGTCAAGGTGACCTAAGGCCTATGCGAAACTAATTACAATCAATTACAATGTTGACAATAGACAAATTACAATCTTAACATTAATCCAAGTGCAGCCTGTTTTTAAGCTTCAGCAATCATGCTAGGGAGTTTCTATGCTCTGCTAAGTGAGATGCAGTGTTACATCACTGTCTAAGTTTTAGATCATAGTTTCAGATCAGATTCTCAAGGTGGGAGGGTGCACTAAAATGAAGTCCCTACTGTCAAAGGTGTCACTTCAGGATCTCATGTGCTGGGTGGATGACAGTGCTGGGGTTAACAAGCAGAGGACTGAGCAGCAGGTTTGAGGAAGAATGAGTTGGAGTCAGTGCAGCAGTGTTCACACTGAGTCAATCAACAGTAATGGTTATTGCCTGTGAGCCTTGAGATTCACGCACCCAAGCACCAGGATAAACCTTGCTGCTCCCAGGCCTGATGCTGTATGGAAAACAGGGTAGCAGCAGCATTCTGCTTTGCTGGCAATGCACCCGTCTCCCTTCCTCAAGGATACACATGGAACATAAGGAACAGGTTTTCAGAATGCACATTCAGTGGAGGATTTATTTGACCGCTGAACCTTTTTGCTTAAATCAGAAAACACGCATTCAGCTTAATGGGAATGGCTACCAAGCTATACATACTTAGAGATTTGTATGAAAAACGACGAGAAAGTCCCAACTGAAAGGAAAATTGAGATCGTTTAGGAGAAAGTTAACTAAAAGAACAATTGAAAGGAAGGAATTCTAGACGAAAAAGCGGGCAAAGAGAAAAGATGCTAACGACCTGGAGTGGTGATTTTGAGAAGTGTGCTAAGAGAGCAAGAGAGGGGTGGCTGGGGAAAGCTGGAGGACAGATCTCGGAAAATGCTGAGGGAAGGAGTGAGGAAAAACAAATTCATCCGAGGTCAGCAATTGAGAAAGGTGACACGGGGCAGACAGAAAGGAAAAAAAAAATGGACAGGGTTCTGGGAAGGACAAGCTCTCCAGGTTCAGGTTCCGGCTGCAGAGAGAATGGGAGGCGACAGAGGCTGAAGGGCAGCGGCGGCGCGGGAGAGGGACCAGAGCCAGAGCTGTGCGGAGCAGGTGGCCGCGCGGCCGCTGAGGAGCCGGGGCCGCGCGGGCCCTGCGCACGACTGTGCCAGCCTAGGCGGATGCTGTTCCACAGGCGGAGGGCGCGCTCGGTGGTCGGGGAAGATCGCAGGAAAACAAGCAGGGACGGTAACGAGGCCATGAAGAGGACCGACTGCGGGTCCTGCTGCCACCGCCGATGCCACTGCGGTGGCCGCTGCCGCGCGTCCCGCCGGGCTTACCGCGCGCCTTACTGGTCCGGGGACGCAGCGCGCGCGCCACAATCCCCGCGGCAGACCCCTAGCTGGGAAAGACGGCGCCCGGAGCCCGCCGGGAGCTGGGCGGCGGCGGCCGAGGAGGAGGAGGAGGAGGAGGCAGCTGCGGCGGCCGCGCCCTGCATGAGGTGAGGGCACCGCCCGGCCCTGCCCGCGGAGCCGGAGAGGCTGCGGACCGCTCGGGCCGCGGCGCTGGCGCGCGATGCGCTGAGGGCTGGGGCGCAGGGGCTGGAGGGTCGGCGCCGAGCGACACTGCTTCGAGAAGGTCGGAGGGCCGGTGGCCGGGTGGGAGGAGCAGGTCAGCTGCTAACTGCCTGGAATTGAGGGGGTGGCGCTGAATTGTCCCGGACTAAAGCTCGGGAAATCCAATGGGCGTGCCAAGGTGTATGCGTGAGGTGGAGACAGCCGCTCTGTGGCTGGAGGTGAGGTTGAAAGCTGTGTCTGTCGGGTGGAGCCAAAGGAGAGACGAACAGGACGCCAGGTCCTGCGAGGAAGGAGACGTTAGGGACGACCATAGAAGAGCAGGGCTCAGGAGTGTGCGCAGGGGCAGGAGCGGCTCCGCCTTCTCTTGGGTCTCAGGGTCAGTGGACATGGGCAGTCGGGTGGGACTGGGGGTGGCCCTGTCTTCTTCCAGGGCTCTCTCTGGTGCAGGGCTGGAGCCCTGCTCGTTGGCTGGAAGAAGACAAGCGCCACCTAAATCTCATGCCTCCGCTAGGGCTTGGAAGACCCGACAGATCAGGCCTGGTTACTTATCGTGCTGGCGCAGTAAGATGAAAGGCTGTCATACAGACGATTTTTCAGAAGACAGCCAAACCTGTCCTTGGCTTAACCTTTTACGCTTTTTCTTTTATTAGAAGCCAATATTTAATAAAGCAAACCACACGGCAATGGTGGTTTCAGTCTCTGAGTTGCCATCGACTAAACTGGGATCCTAAAAAGGTAACCTCGCTTCTGGAGGCTTCAGGCTGTGCATGAAAGGGGGATTTGTATGAAAAGAGAACTGGTTATAGAACTAAATGTTCATTGGGTCTGTACTCTATTCATTGGTCTGAACTCTGCTGTGTTTGTGAACTAGGAAGTATAGTCTGTTTGAAGACAGATTTATCCATCACATTATTGTTTGTGTGAGAAAATGGAGTCAGACATTCAGTTAACAGTGCTTAAAGGAACCACATTCTATAAAGGAATTCATAATAAATTACTGCTTTTAAGAAGGAATGAAGCAAGAAGTATTTGATCATTTATAAAGTAAACTTTTAGCCCACATATAATTACCTTTTAAAAAAAAGTGTATTTGTGGTATGTTAAATGTTTTTCATATACAACTTTGGAATTTTTCTACTAATATTTATTTATTTGAAAGGCAGAAGGGCAGAGTAAGGGAGAGAGAGAGAGTTCTTCCACATGCTGACTTATTACCCAACTGCCAGCAACAACCAGGGTTAGGTCAGGCTGAAGTCAGAAACAAGAACTCCCTCCAGGTCTCCCAGGCAGGTGGCGGGACCTCAAGCACTCAGGTCGTCATCTGCTGCTCACGGGTGCGTTAGCAGGAAGCCATCTAAACTGCTGAGTAACCAGGACTGGAACTAGGCACCCTGGTACAGGAGACAGGCATCCCCAGTGGCGGCTTAACCCACTTTACCACAGGCTTTGGAATTCTTTAAATTAATCTGAGTCTCTAGCATGTTTATAATTTTAACACTTCCTAACCACTTTACATAGTGTGGGTGAGTTATTTTCATCTGGAAAGAAGCCATAATACTGCAAAATTTAAAGTGGACCAAGACTCCTTATCATAAATGTGAGATTTTTCTGTTTTGGGAAACAAAAAGTTTGTAGGGTTAGAACTCAGTTCTCTAAATTTTGGCTTAAGTGTCAAAATAGATAACAAATACTCATTGTTTCTTTAAAAGTTATTCATCTGACACACTATCTTCACCTTCAACTTAGCTGATGATATATCTTGAAATGTTTTTAAAATTCCAGGCATTTACAAAAGAATTTGTTTCAGGAAGCTCACCAAATTAGTGTTACATTCACCTTCATTTAAAAATCAGTTTACAACAAAAGTGTAGCATACTTTTAAAAACAGAACTATATTGGCTATAGGGTTAGGAGTTTAGTGAGTATTGGAGTATTAGAGCTTGTGCTTTAAAGGCATAGTTTTTGGTATAATTTTCTAATTCCCAATCAATTGAAAATGTAAGAAAGCAGTTCTGGGAGTCGGCACTCTGACATGGTAGGCTAAACCTCTGCCCACAGCACCGGCATCCCATATGGGTACTGGCTCATGTCCTGGCTGCTCCACTTTTGATCCAGCTCCCTGCTGATAGCCTAGGAAAGCAGTGGAAGGTGGCCCAAGTCCTTGGGCCCCTGTATCTACATGAGAGACCTGGAAGAAGCTCCTGACTCCTGGCTTTGGATTGGCCCAGCTCTGGCCATTGCAGCCATTTGGGGAATGAAACAGCAGATGGAAGACCTTTCTCTCTGTCTCTCCCTGTTTGTGTCTGTAATTCTACCTATCAAATAAATAAATAAATCTTAAAAAAAAAAAAAAAGGTCTGTACATTGTCCAGTTTCAGTTTAATTCAGTGTTATTTTTTGAGCAATGATGCTGGGAGGCTCATACAATTCTGGATACAAAACACCATCAGGTAGCTCAGAATCTACAGATCTAAACTCTGTAACTATAGCATGGAGTGTGTGCTGTGACAGAAAGATGAACTGTGGAATAAAAGTAAATAAGAGTTTCTCCAGGGAAAACTGGGCCCCAAGAGGCCATGCAAAATAGGTCAAAATCTGATATTTAACTTGTTGAGTTTGTTTCTTAACTGGAAAATTCAAAAGACTATTTTATATATCTGGAATTATAAATTATTAATTCATAACAAGGATTTTAACATTTCAGGGGATTAAATTCTCTTTTGTTATTCCAGTGAGGTCTCTCTTGACATAGTTAAATCTATATGGAAGTCAAATTATAACCAAAAAGATGTTTGTGATACTTGAATTTGGAACAAGAGGAATTCATCCATAGATAGTAAAGAATTTTGATATTTTTGGGGCCAGCATTGTAGTGCAGTGGGTTAAACCACAGCCTGTTATGCCTGCATCCTGTGTGAGTGCTCTTTGGAATCCTTGCTACTCCTCTTTCAATCTAGCTCCCTGCTAATGTGCCTGGGAAAGCTGCAGAAGATAGCCCAAGTGCTTGGGTCCCTGCCACCCATATGGACCCATTGAAACCATTTGGGGAGTGAATCAATGGATAGAAAATCTCTCTGTGTTTTCCTCCTTCTGTTTTTCTGCCTTTCAAATAAGTAAATTATTTTAAAAAAAATGTTTTTGATATCATCGAACAGTATATCAAGGAATACAGATGGTGCCATGTTTTGGGAATGATTTGTCTCTCAAAAGTTCATGTGCTTGAGGCTTAGCCCCTAACGTGGCAGTGTTGGAGATAGTGCTTTTGCGAGATGATGAAGTGGGGGCCCGTGTTTGTGGCATAGCGGGTAAAGCTGCCACCTGTGGATTCTGATTCAAGTCCCAGCTATGCTACTTCTGATCCAACTGCCTGCTGGTGGCCTGGGAAAAGCAGCATCAGATGTCCAAGTGCTTGGGACTCTACATCCACAAGGGAGATCCAGAGGAAGCTCCTGGCTTCAGCCTGGCTTTGCCTTGGTGGTTGTAGCCACTTGGGAGTGAACAAGCAGATGGAAAATATCTCTCTCTGTTTCTCCCTCTCTCTGTAATTCATTCAAACAAATAAATACATCTTTAAAGAGTAAAAAGAGGAGATGAAGTTGCTAAGAGATTGATGCTTTATTTGTGGGAGTGAGTCTGGCTGTCTTAGAATTGGTTGGCTATTCTGAGGGCCAACTGTTGAAACGTTGAGTTTGGCTTCCTGTGCTTGCTGTCGTCCTTCCTCTCACCATGTGATCTCCTCCTCACACAGACACTTCTCTGCCCTGCTGTGTCACAACCAGGTGCCAGGGCCATGCTGCTTGGACTTCCCAGCCACCAGACTCATGAGCCAAAATAAACTTCTTTTCTTTATGTTACCTGGAGTCAAGGATCCTTTTAGATAAAACAGGACAGTGGGTGTCCATTGATGATCAACTTCCCTTCTTATGGCTACTTTATTAGTTTTCTATTCTTTATGTGCTACTATTTTAAAAATCAGATTGTGGTCTTTTTGGTTTGTGAAACCTTGGGTCTATTTCAAGTGTCAGCACATCTCTTTAAATTAGTTTGTCCTGATTGTGAGGTTTAAATTCCAAAAGGCAAGCTTATTTCCCATAGGCAAAATTTGTAATGGGGGTAGGGAAGTAGGGTAAAGAGACCTTATTCCATCCCCTACTTGCTGGCAATGCAGACCAGGTGGCTAGGGAGTGCCCAGATATGGTCCTGAGAGGCAGAGGGTCAGAGAGGGCTTCACATAGGTGATGAATTCTTGCCTGGCCTGTCATGGTAATGAGTTTGTGTTGGGCAGGAAGCAAATTTTGTCAGAGACACAAGCAGATTTGTGCCCCTGAAAAAATGCCTTATTGCAGTGCATCCCATGCTGTGATAGAAACTTCTGTGAGCCTTAAACTCAAAGGAGATCTCTTTCAAGTACTGTTTGCAGGGGCGAGTGTCAGAGTAGCAGGTAAAGCTGCTGCCTGTGAGGCTTATATCCCATATGGGTGCCGGTTTGTGTCCTGGTTGCTCCACTTTCAATATAGTTCCTTGCCAATGGCCTGGAAAAGCAGTGGAAGATGATCAAGTCCTAGGATCCCTGTATCCATGTAGGAGACCCGGAAGAAGTTCCTGGCTCCAGGCTTTGGTCTGGTCCAGCCCTGGCTGTTGCAGCCCTCTGCAGATAGAAGATTTCTCTCTTTCTCTGTCTCCCTACCTCTCTCTATAGCTCTTCATTTCAAATAAAAAGTTATAAAAAATATATTTAGAATATTTAAATAGCTCTCAAGTACAACAATAAAAATCAATTAAAAAATGGGCAAAGGTGGCGAGCCTTTGGCCTAGTGGTTAAGATGCTGGTTAAGACACCCACCTCCCACACTGGAGTACCTAGCTTCAATACCCAGCTCCAACTCCTGACTCCAGCTTCCTACTAATGTAAATCAGGGGAGGCAGTGCTGGTGGCTTAAGAAGTTGGGTTTCTGCCAGCCATGGGAGAGACCTGGATTAACTTCTTAGCTACTGGCTTCCACATGGTCTAGCCCTAACCATTGTGGGCATTTGGGGGAGTGACCCAGGGGATTGGAGCATGCACTCTTTCTGCCTCTCAAATAAGGAAATACTTTTAAAAAGTTTAGTTATTTGAAAGGCAACCTTATATAGAGGGAGGCACACAGAGAGATCTTCCATCTGCCGGTTCACTCCCAATGGCTGCAAAGGTCTGGAGTGGGTCAGACCGAAGCCAGGAGCTTCTTCTGGGTCTCCCATGTGGGTGCAGGGGCCCAAGAACTTGGGCCATCTTCTGCCACATTCTCAGGTGCATTAAGCAGGGAACTGAATTGCAAGTGGAGCAACTGGGACTCGAACTAGTGTTACACCACAACACTGGCCCCCAAGAAATAATTTTTTAATGAGCAAAAGATTTCAGCAGACACTTCACCAAAATTATTATCTGCATACTAATTAAGCTCTTGGACAGATGCTCAACAGTAGTCATTAGAGAAATGTAAGTAAAAACTGTATTAAGATACAATTTTATACCCACTTGAATAAGACAGTCATGAGTGCTAATAAAGATGTAGAGAAACTAGAATTTTCATGCAATGCTAGGAAGAATATAAAAGAATTGCAAAGCAATTTGGCATTTTCCTAAAAAGTTAAAGATACCCCTACTGTTCTACTCCTAGGAATTTACCCAAGAGAAATGAAAGCCCATGTATACACGAAAACTTGCAGACCAGAGTTCATAGCAGATTTATGAAACTGGAAACAACCAAACAATTGTTGAATTAAAAAAAAATTGTGGCACTTTCATACAGTAGAATACTATTCAGCAATAAAAGAATATTAACCATCCACAGTACGGATAAATCTCAAAATAATTATGTTGAGTAAAAGGCATGCTGCAAGATCCCATTCATATGAAATTCTAGAAAACTCAAATACAGCGGCAGAGTGCAAAGTAGTGGCTTCCTGTGTATTAGTGGGGCAGGGGGTAGGAGGGATTACAAAAGGGCAGAAGGAAATTTTGGGTCTGCTAGACAAGTTCATCATCTTAATTGTGGTGATGATTTTACAAATCTATATGTATGTAAAAACGTTTCAGATTATATACTCTGCCTAGTTTATTGCGTATAAATTATATCTCAAAAGTTGTAAAATAACAACAATAACAAAAATATGGTTAGACTGACATGATAGTTGAAGTTTGATATTAGGAATTCTCTGAATCTTCTGTGTAGCCCTTCTTCCCTGACAGTTGTCTGTGAATTACATACTATGCAGATAGAAGGCACACGCAGAGACAGATTGCCATCAGCTGACAATTAACTTAATTCCTTTTTTAAGCACTGTTTTTTAAAAAAGATTTATTTATTTATTTGAAAGTTAGAGTTACAGAGAGAAAGAGAGAATGATTGAGATCTTCCATCCGCTGGTTCAATCCCCAAATGGCCGCAATGGCCAGAATTTGGGCCAGGCTAAAGCCAGGAGCTTCTTCAGGATCTCCAATGTGGGTGCAGGTTCCCGAGCACTTGGGCCATCTTTTGCTCTTTTCCAGGCACGTTAGCAGGGAGCTGAATTGGAAGTGGAGCAGTTAGGACTTGAACTGGTGCTCATATGGGATGCTTGAGTTGCAGGCCGGTGCTTAACTCACCACTCTACAATGCCAACCCCTAACTGCAAGTTTTATAAATAATATGTATGTATACTTTGAAAATATTTTCTCTCAATCTGTATATATCTTTTCAATTTAGTAACAGTCTTTTGAAGACCAGAAATGTGAAATTTTTGCTACAGTAAATATACACTATCAAAATTCTCCTTTACAGATTTTGCTTTTGATATCATAACTAAGAAATCATTGCTTAAGGCAAGATCACAAGAATATTATCCTATTTTCCTTAAAGTTTTATAGTTTTATGTGTTTACATTTAACTATGATCCATTTTTTTAGGAGAACTTTTTTTTTTTTTTTTTTTTTTGACAGGCAGAGTGGACAGTGAGAGAGAGAGACAGAGAGAAAGGTCTTCCTTTTGCCGTTGGTTCACCCTCCAATGGCGGCCGCGGCCGGCGCATGGTGCTGATCCGATGGCAGGAGCCAGGTGCTTCTCCTGGTCTCCCATGGGGGTGCAGGGCCCAAGGACTTGGGCCATCCTCCACTGCACTCCCTGGCCACAGCAGAGAGCTGGCCTGGAAGAGGGGCAACCAGGACAGAATCTGGTGCCCCAACCGGGACTAGAACCCCGTGTGCCAGCGCCGCAAGGTGGAGGATTAGCCTATTGAGCCTCGGCGCCGGTCAACACTTTGTCTTAATACTTTTGTTGAAATCAAGTGACCATCTGGATGTGTGTGTGTGTGTGTGTATACAGATTTTTCTGTTCTGTTCTGTTGATTTGTCTATCTTTAGACTGACATCACACTGACTCGATAACTATTACTTTCTAAGTCTTGAAATCATGTATCAAATCCTCTAATTTTATTCTCATTTAAAATTGCTACAAGGGACTGGTGCTGTGGTGTAGTGGATAAAGCTACTGCCTGCAGTGCTGGCATCCCAAATGGGCACTGGTTTGAGTCCCGGCTGCTCCACTTCTGATCCAGCTCTTTACTATAGTCTGGGAAGGCAGTAGAAGATGACTCAAGACCATGGGCCCCTGCACCTGCGTGGGAGACCTGGAGGAAGTTCCTGGCTCCTGGCTTCAGATTGGCACAACTCCATTCGTTGTGGCCATCTGGGGAATGAACTAGCAGCTGGAAAACATTTCTCTCTCTCTCTGTATCTGCCTTTCTGTAACTCTGCCTTTCAAAAAAAAAAAAAAAAGATTAGGCTGGGACCTCTACATTTCCATGTATATTTTAGACTCTACTTGTCAGTATAATCCAAAAGTCTTCTGGGAACATGTTTGGGATTGTAATGAGTCCATCGGTCAATAGGGAAAAACTAGAGAATTGATATCTCGACAATATTGAGTCTGTTGTATAAACACATACATCATTTCATTCATTTAGGTTAGTGGTTCTTCACACTGCGGGCAATTTTTCCTCATAAGGGCCACTAGAAAGCGACTGTATTTTTGATTGTTATACTTCAAGTTGAAGGTGATGCTGGTAACATCTTACAACACACAGAACAGTACTTATAAGAAGAATTACCCAACCCAAAATGTCAACAGTGTCCTCATTTAGCTCTTCTTTGGTTTCTTTCAGCAGTGTTTTTGTTTCTTGCTTCTGGTCTTTACACACCTTGTGGCACTCTTATTCCTAAATTCTTTGCATTTTTAATCTGTTATAAATGGTATTGTCTTAAAAATTCTAGCTTCCAATCATTCACTGCTGCTTTAGGTTGATCTTTGTATATTGTGTTTGTGTTTTACAACCTTGATGAACTGACCAGTTCTAGTATCTTACTTGAGTAAATTTACTCAAGTAAATCCTATAGCTTTTTTATGTAGTGAAGATGTCATCTCCAACACATAGCGTTTTTTATAAGGATTATGTCATTTACAGCACACAAGTATAACCCCATGCATATTTCTTTCTTTCTAATCTTTAAGTCTCATTTATTTTTATTATTTTATTGTATTGGGTAGAATCTTCAGGAAAATCTTAAGTAGAAATAGTGAAGCAAACATCCTTGTTCTGTCCTGATCTTAGGAAAAAGGCATTCAGACTTTTATAGTTTTGAAATATGTTACCTGTGGGTTTTCCATACACGCAGTAGTTCCTCTTATCCACAGGGACATGTTCTAAAACTACCAGTGGATGCCTAAAACTGTAGATAGTACCAAACCAGTTGTATGCTATATTTTTTTCCTATTCATATGTACCTAGGAGAAAGTTTCATTCATAAATCAAGCACAGAAAGAGATTAGCAATAATTACTATAGATCTTAGCAACGTAAACATACAATTTTTAAAATCTTTCCTTATTAAGAGCTTTCTGCTTTTCTGCTTTGGCATAAACAAGTTCCCACCATCTTTACTCTGGTGCTTTGGGGCCATTATTAAGTGAAATAAGGGTGACAGGGTCATAAGCACTATGACGTTATGATTGTTGGTCTGATAACTAAGATGGTTACCAAGTGTCTTGTGGGCAGGTAGTGTATGCAGTTGTGGACATGCTGGACAAAGAGGTGTTTCATACCCCTCGCGGGTTGGAGCAGGATGACGTGAGAATTTATCATGCTGTTCAAAGCAGTGCACAGTTTAGAACTAGTGAATTGTATATTCTAAAATTTTCCATTCAATGTTTTTGGACTGCCATTAACTGGGTAACTTTAACTATGGAAAGTGAAACCATGGAAAAGTGGAGACCACTGTACCTTTTATTAAGTTGAAGAAGTTCCCATTTATTTCCAACTTTCTGAGAATTTTTTTTAGGAATAGACATTTGCTTTTTCTTTTACCAAGAATGACTATGTTGTTTTTCTTTTTTTATTCTGTTATTGTGGTGAATAATACTGGTTGATCTAAGAATGTTAAAATCATTGTTGGGCTCCTGGGATAAATTTTATACTTAGTCATGATATATCACCCTTTTTATACATTGTGGATTAGTTTTGTGAAAATTACGTTAACTTTTTTTGTGTCTATGTTATGAGGAACATTAGTTTGTATTCTTTACTTGTAATGTCTTTGTCTGGATTTGATATTAGGGACCCCTGACCTCATTTCTCCTCAATTTTGGGAGACAGTGTGTGTAGAATTAGCATTATTTCTTCCTTAAATGCTTTGTAAAATTCACTGAATAAGACTTTTATGCCTGAATTTTCTTTGTGGGAATATTTTTTTAAATTTTTTATTTATTTATTTTGTGACAGGCAGAGTTAGACAGTGAGAGAGAGAGACAGAAAGAAAGGTCTTCCGTTGGTTCACCCCTCAAATGGCCGCTACAGCCGGCGCACTGCGCCGATCCGAAGCCAGGAGCCAGGTGCTTCTTCTGGTCTCCCATGGGGTGCAGGGCCCAAGCACTTGGGCCATCCTCCACTGCACTCCCGGGCCACAGCAGAGAGCTGGCCTGGAAGAGGGGCAACCAGGACAGAATCCGGCGCCCCAACCGGGACTAGAACCAGAACCCGGGGTGCTGGTGCCACAGGCGGAAGATTAGCCATTTGAGCCACGGCGCTAGCCTGTGGGAATATTTTTAACATAAATTTAATTTCCTTAATAAAAAAGTAATTATTCTGGCCGGCGCTGTGGCTCAACAGGCTAATCCCCCGCCTTGCGGCGCCGGCACACCAGGTTCTAGTCCCGGTTGGGGCGCCGGATTCTGTCCCGGTTGCCCCTCTTCCAGGCCAGCCCTCTGCTGTGGCCAGGGAGTGCAGTGGAGGATCGACCAAGTGCTTGGGTCCCTGCACCTGCATAGGAGACCAGGAGAGAAGCACCTGGCTCCTGCCTTCAGATCAGCACCATGCGCCGGCCGCGGTGGCCATTGGAGGGTGAACCAACGGCAAAGGAAGACCTTTCTCTCTGTCTCTCTCTCTCACTGTCCACTCTGCCTGTCAAAAAAAAAAATTCAACTTATTATTTCTTCTCAGGGGAGCTTTGTTACCTTGTGTCTTTCAAAGAATTTGTCCATTTAATCTAAGTTGTCAGTTTTATTGCCATAAAATTTTCATTCCTTTCCCTTTTTTACCCTTTAATATATGTAGTGATGTTATTTTTCTCATACCTGATATTGGTAATTTGCATTTTCTCTTTCCTTCTTGATTAGCCTGACTTGAAGTTTACCAATTTTAGTAACCTTTTAAGACAATAATCTTTTACATCATTGATTTTCTGTTATTTTTCTGTTTTCAACTTATTTGATTTTCCTTATAATTCTTATTATTTATTTTCTTCTAGTTTGGATTTCATTTGCTCTTACATTGTTAATGTCTTCTTTTTTAAGTTTTCATTTTTTTTTTTGAAAGGTAGAGAGAGAGCGAGGAGCAAGTACGAATACGAGCAAGTGCGAGAGATTTTCCATCTACTAGTTCACTCCTCAAATGCCTGCAACAGCCAGAGCTGGTTGACACTGAAGCTGGGAACCTGGAACTCTATCTGGGTCTGCCATGTGGGTGGCAGAGACCATCATCTGTTGTCTCCCCAGGCTTGAATTTGTAGGAATGGGACACAAACCAAGCACCCTAATATGAGATGCATGCATTCCAGGTGGCAACTTTACCACTGTACCAAATACCTGTCCCTCTTCTTGTTTCTTAGGGTGGAAGCTTGATAATTAATCAATCATTTAAGGAGACTTTTTTATTTTTTTGACAGGTAGAGTTATAGACAGTGAGAGAGAGAGAGACAGAGACAGAGAGAAAGGTCTTCCTTCCTTTGGTTCATTTTCCTAATGGCCACTACGGCTGGTGCTGCGCTGATCTGAAGCCAGGAGCCGGGTGCTTCCTCCTGGTCTCCTATGCAGGTGCAGGGACCCAAGCACTTGGTCGATCCTCCACTGCCCTCCTGGGCCACAGCAGAGAGCTGGACTGGAAGAGGAGCAACCGGGACTAGTACTGGGAGCCCCGACTGGGACTAGAACCCGGGGTGCCAGCGCTGCGGGCAGAGGATTAGCCAAGTGAGCCATGGCGCTGGTCCATTTTCTTTTTTAATATACTTTATAAAGTTCTGCAAATTTCATTTCAAGTACTGCTTTATTTGTAGCCCACAGATTTTTTTCTTATGACTTCATTTCAGTTAGCTTAAAATAATTTATTTCACTTTTGGTATCTTGTTTGTTCCATGGGTATTTAGTGTGTGTGTGTGTGTGAGTAGCTTCCAAATATTGATGATTTTCCATACTATTTTGTGTTGTGATTTCTAATTTAATTCCACTGTATCAGAGAACCACATTTTTTATTATTTAAATAAGTTCAGTTATGATCTTGGTAAAGTTCTTTGTGTGTTTGAAAAGAATGTATATTGTGCTATTGTTGGGTGGTGTGTTGTATAACAATCAGTTAGATCAACTTGGTTCATTGTGTTCAAGTTTTCCTTTTCCTTATTGATTTTGTGTCTAATTATTGTATCAATCATTGAGTGAAGGATACTAAAATCTACCAATATGAATTTTGGATTTGTTATTTCTCTTTGTTTCATGTGTTTTGAAGCACTGGTATTAGATACATAGATATTAGGATTGTTAAATCCCTTAATAACTTTACCTTTTGATTGTTATCAAGCTGCTCTCTTTATCAATAATAATTTTTTATCACTAGCAATTTTTCTTTCTTTCTATCTATCTACTTGATCTGATATCAATAAAGACACTCCAGGTTTCTTTTGGTTGGTGTTAAAGGTCCCCAGATCACCATCAGGTTCACAGATTCTCTGGGAGCACTCACAAAGCTCAGTGCGTATTCATACTCACAGCTGTGGTGTATCCCAGTGGAAGGATGCTACACAAAACAAAGGGCAAACTACGGAAGGAAGAAGGCACAAGCTTCTGAGCATCATCTCCCAGTGCAGTCACAGAATACACTTAATTCCCCTAGCAATGAGCTGTGAAAACATGTGTGAGATGTTATCCACAAAGGAAATATATTGGAGATTCAGTGCCCACAGTTTTTACTGGACAAGTCCTGTAGGCAACGTCTGCCTACCACAGTTGCCCAGTTAGGGTGGTAGAAACCCTCCTAAATCCAAGTTGTCAGACGCCAGCCAAGGCCACCCCTGCAAGCAGTCCTTTCAATGGCTAGCAGCCAGGCTCACTGTGTTGATATTTTTCTTTGCATATGTCTTTTTCCATCTTTTTACTTTTATCATATTTGTATTTTTATGTTTAAAATGAGTTTTTTTTAATGGGCAATGAATGTTGCGTCTATTTTTTTTTTAAATCCAATCTGAAAATCTCTGACTTTTGATTGGGATATTCGCATCTTTAACATTCACTGTGATTATTGGTATGTTTGAGTTTAAATCTCTACTGATATTTGTTATCTTTCTTTTCTTTTCTGTATGCATTTTTCCTATTTTTCTGTGTTCTTTTGGGTTAATCGAATGCTTCACAATTCCATTTTGCCTCTTTGATGAATTATTCGATTTAACTTTGTGTTTGGGGATGGAAGGTGTCTGCTTTGGGCTTTATAATATAAATTTTATCTTTAACTTATCATAGTCTACTTTTTTAAAAAAAGATTTATTTGTTTATTTGAAAGTCAGAGTTACATATAGAGAGCAGACAGGGAGAGATCTTCCATCTGCTGGTTCACTCCCCAAATGGCTGCAATTGTCGGGGCTTGGCCAGGCTGAAACCAGGAGCCTCTTCTGGCTCTCTCACGTGGGTGCAATTGGGCCATCTTCTGCTGCTTTCTCAGGCAAATTAGCAGGGAACTGGATCAGAAGCAGAGCATTTGGGACTTGAACTGGTGCCCATATGGGATGCTGGCACGGCAGATGGCCGCTTAACTCACTATGCCACAGTGCTGGCCTCCATAGTCTACTTTTAGGTAATACCATTTCATATGTAGAATAAGAACTTTATAAGAACATATTTTTGTTTACTTTCTCTTAGCCTTTGTGTTTTTTTGTCCATACTGCATATGCCATAAATCCTATAATCCACATACATTGTTATTCATCTTCTTTAAATAATTAATAATCTTTTAAAGAGTCTTTTTTAAAAAAACAATAACATGTGTATAACATAAAATTTGCTATTTTGTTGGAGGTGCTATTACCCCTTGACTGAGGCAGCCATGACAAACTGTATTATCCAACATAGGAGCCAGCTTTGGATGCCAGACTGGTCCTCCCTCCGTCTGCCTACCTCTCCTTACCCATGCCACCCACTTCTTAGGACTCTTCAGCATTGCTGCCTGCCTTTGATTTTATTTCCTACACATGTGGATTTTATTCCTTTGCTTATACCAAGCCAGCCTGTAAGCATGAGCAGAGGTAACAGCTGCCCTGGGAGTACTTTCTGAAGTGTAGCCAATGCTCCTCTTCAAGCTCAATGGTTGCTGCCGTCATGTTGGCTAAAAACTGTGGGACTCAGAACTCAACCATCTCCCGAGATGCTAGCACCCAGACCTCACCAGCTATAGCCAGCCAAGGCTGTGCTTCACCAGAGGCAAAGCCACACCAAACATCATTTTGTGGTTGGAACTGATATTAGAATGGATAAAACTGAAATTAGAAGCTTTTATTGCTAGATATGATTCAAAGAAATGAAAGTAATCACAGATGGAGCTGATGTGTCCAAAGGCTATGGATCTGTTTCATTTTATAGTGGTGTGGATGTACAGAACATAGTAGAATCAAAGATCAGTTTCATAGTAAAAAGCTAAAACTGGATGCTGCAGTCAGGAAACAAACTCTATGTGCTAATCATATGTTTGATTTTTTTTTTTAAAGCTGTTTCCTCCTCCACAGTTTCAGAGTATCTGGAATAATCCAAACATTGAAAAATCACAAGTGACCTGCAAACAAGATGACTCTAATAACTCAGTATGTTCAGGCATGAAGATAAGAGATGTTTTCCATCCTTTGATTCATTCCAAAAATGCTCACATCATTAGCTTGGGATGAGCCAGGCTGAAGCCAGGTGTCTGGAACCCAATCCAGTTTTCCCATGTGGGTGGTAGGAGCACAAGTTCTTGAGCCCTCAATTGCTGCCCCCCAAGATGAGCATTAGCAGGAAGCTGGATTAGAAGCAGAGCTATGACTTGAACCAGGCACTCCAGTGTGGGATGCAGCTATCCCAACTGGCTGCTGAACTGCTGACTCATCAATATATTTATAATTTGCATTAATAATATATACTGAGCTTATGCAATATATCAGGCCCTATCTTAAATACCTTTATAAGCACAATTTTGTTTAATTCTCACTAAAATTCTGTGAGAAAGAGTGACTTGAAGTGGGAGTTTAGCTCAATGGTTAAGTTGCTGGTTAAAATGCTCACGTTACCCATAGGGGTTTCTAGGATTGACACCCAGCTCCTGCTCCTGCTTCTAGTTTGCTGCTAATACAGACTGTGAGAGGCAGCCATGATGGTTCAAGTAATTGGGCTTCTGCCACCTACATGAGAGACCTGGAATGAATCCTTGCTTCTGACTTTGGCCGGGCCCAGTCCCAGCTGTTGTTGGAATTTGAGGAGTATACCAGTGAATGGGAGATGCCCCCTGGCCCGCCCCCTGTTTATACGTGTCTCTGTCTCTCTCTACCTCTCAAATAATTTTTAAAAAGTGATGTTTTTGAAAAGCATAAAAAAGGGAGACCCATTTTCAAAGAAAGTTTAAATAATTTGACAAAGTCACACAGTTATAAAGTGGTAGAGCTTATACTTGATTGGCAGATACTAAATTTCTTTTACATATGCATCAGAGTAATAATTTTCTTCTATCTAGTAGATTTTTGAAATACTTCAACCACCCTAAGTATACTTTTCTTTTAAAAATAAAACAAAACAAAAACCATAAAACAAAAGCCTTTAGTAGGATGTGGACAGAGATGACCCGATCATAACAAGTTTGAAAATATCAGGGCCAGTGCTGTGGTGTAGTGGCTAAAGCCTCTGACTGCAGAGCCGGCATCCCATATGGGCACTGGCTCATGTCTTGGCTGCTCCACTTCCGATCCAGCTCTCTGCTATGGCCTGGGAAAGCAGTACAAGATGGCCCAAGTCCTTGGGTCCCTGCACCCATGTGGAAGACTCAGAAGAAGCTCCTGGCTCCTGGCTTCAGATAGGCCCAGCTCCAGCCATTGCAGCCATCTTGGGGAGTGAACCAGTGGATGGAAGACCTCTCTTTCTTTCTCTGCCTCTCCATAGCTCTGCCTTTCAAATAAATAAATAAATCTTTAAAAATAAAAAGAGAAAGAAAATATCATCTGTTTAAAATAATGTTTCATTACTAAAATCTGACCTTGTGAGAATTTGCTCTCTAATGTAAATAGCAAAACCTCTGAAGCTCAGCACAGCGTAATGAGTGACCTGTTTAAAACAAAGAAAGTGTACCTGGACATGACCAAGAATATATTAAAAAAAAATCAGAGAGCTCCACATTCAGGTTAATAAAAATGGATGAATCGAACATTTTCAAAGGAGAATCTGGGACACTGTTCAAATAATAAAGACTTAGAGCAAGCTGGGCTTGCTGCCCAGAATAACAGGCACGTGCATGGGGGGGGGGTGGATTTTGTCCACTGCGTGTGTGCTCCTCCACACTCACATCTAACCATACAGCACCAGCTCACGGACAGAAATGTTAACATGGACAAGTGACCCTAGGATACAGACAGAAACAGTACTGTAGTTTAGCATCCTTTTTGTCTCCATCACAGTCCAATCTATAATTTTTTGGCTATGCAATATCTTGAGTTTGTAATCTCTAAACTAAATATTACAACATGCATAGCTTTATTGTAATTTCAACAAGAAAGATTTTCATCGATTGCACCTACCTTCTAAAGAGAAAAAAGATTCTTGGTAGTCATTGAAAGCACATTCTGGAGAGAGCATGCTCAGGGGATACATGCTGCAGGTCTTAGACAATTGCTATTTAGCACTCACTTAATTTTCATATACATCGGATTTCCTGTTGTGCAGTTTTCAATAATTTCTCAGATTTCTTTGTCCTTCTTTACTGTAGGGAATAATAGTTTCTTTGTGAATGGGAGGGCTGGATCCCTAACTCGACAGCATGACCTTGGATTGAGGGAAGGTTCAGGAGTCTGTGTATTAGGAACTATTACTTTTGCCACATAGCAAATCAGCCCAAAGCTTCAGAGCTGAAAACTACAGATATTTATTATCTCCCTGTTTCTTAGGGTCAGGAATCTGGGTGCAGCTTAGCTGGGTGCCATTGGCTGAGGGGCTCTCATGAGATGGGGGTCAAATGTTTGGCTGGTACTGCAGTCTTCTCAAGACGCATCAGGGCTGGAGAGATCCACTTCTAGGCCCACTCCCTGGTTGTTGGCAGGCTTTGGTTCCTCAAAAGCTGTTGTACGGAGCACCTCAGTTCCTGTAATACACAGTGGCTTACTTCCCTCAGCACAATTGGTGTAGGCGAGAGAGAGCAAGCATGCACAAGAAGGAAGCCACACTTTGTTGGTTTTGTTTTTTAAGTCACATGTTGAAGGGGATGTCCTATGACTGCTACCTTACTCTCTTCTTTAGAAGTGAGTCACTAGCTCCATCCCAGATTTAAGAAGAAGGGATGATGCAAGGGTTTGATTACCAGTGATCACCCAGGTTCATTTTAGAGACTGCCTGCCGCACCCTGCATCCATTACCTGAGTTCCTGGAAAGTAGAGGAACAACATGATTTATCCTTTCTCTTCTTTCCTCTGGAACAAGGCAAGTTCAAATCAAGCACAGAAAGCAAGCGGGGAGGGTAAGGAGAGATGAGGCTAGAGACACCTGTCTTAGATTTTCCTCTATATCTTCAGAACAATCACAACCTCAGGCTCTGCTGGGTTGGTCATTCCTCCAAACATTCCTGGAAAATATTGCTGGCCCTGGGGACTCTGGCTATCTTCTTGGATGCTCTCTTCTAAATGAATCACACAGTGTCAGCTGTTTATAGTCCAGTGGATTCATTGGTTGAGAAGATCTGTGTTACATGACTTACTGGGAGACCCCCTTATATATGTAGTTTACAGGGATGATCCTCAAGCCGATGTTCGTTTTCTAAAATTTGCCCAATGAAAGATCCTAGCTGGTCTATTTCTTGTCTTTCATATGTATTTCAATGTTGTTGTACTTGGCACCAAAACAGAGTAGCCTTCCAATCTATAAATTAGTTGAACTACTCAGAGTGGTCAAGGGCTTAGTAGAGCAAGAAACTGTGGGAACATAGGCAGCTACCATTAGCTATAAATCATAATATTACTTTTGTTAATAACAGTAATATAAATTTTAAATTAATAATATTCATAATCATTATTCATTATTGCATCATTTCACTTTTAAAATTCACAACAGAATTTATACTTTGATGAGTTAATGGAATCTCAACATGTAAAGTATATGAACACATTTTCACTGAATTGTATCTGGAATACTTACTTACATTTGAGAGGGACTATCCAGCTGTTAAGAAAAATCCAAGTGACGCATCTTATTTGTGTCACTGACGAGTTTGCTGGTCAGATATTATGGCAGTCTGCATAAACACAAGTTCAGAGATGTGAGAAACCTCAGCATTCAGCTGCTTGGTGTTCCAAGGCCAAATGACAAGTTTTGCCTCAGTGGCAGTGATGAACTTGGTCAGTCTCTAAACTGTGCACCCTCTCTTCCTCTAGTCCGACATAGGCTAGACTTTCTGTCTTAGACTGATAGGGAGAGAGGCAGGAAGGCAGGCCACCTTCCTCCAGGTGGTAAGGAACCAGGCAAGCCATCTGAAAGGAAATGTAAATGCCTCTTGCTTTCAGGGGCCTGGAAGGTGACATAGATAAGCAAACCAGAGGTGATGTTTGCACTAGCAATGAGGACACCAGTTGGGACACTTGCATCCCATATTGGAGTGCCTGGATTTGGGTGTGGCTCTACTTCTGATTCCAGCTTACTAATATATACCCTAGGAAGCAGCAGGTTATGGATCAAGTAGTTGCATCTTTATTACCCATGTAGGGGACCTGAACTGAGTTCCTGACTCCAGGCTTTGGTCTAGCCCTGGCCATTGGAGACATTTGGAGAGTGAACCAATAGATAGGAGCTAGCTTGCTCTCTTGTGTTCTCTTTGTCTCTCTGTTCCTTCCCTCCCTCTCTCTTTGCCTGCCTCCTAGAAATTAATTAATTAGTAGAAGGAAGATCAGGTGTATGGCCATGGGTAATATTGTTGGTGACACTTAAACACCTTAAGTGTTTAGGGCCAAATGAGGCCCTAATGCATAAGATGGATTCTGCCAGCAGGGGGCACCTGCAGACAGTTGTCCATGTCACAGGTCAGGTGTGTTTATGGATGAGCAGCTGTTACCAATGGAGATCCAGTTTGAGATTTCCTGAACAGCTTGAAGGCACTATGGATGCATGGGTGATGTAGCCTGGCTACTTTGATTTCCAAAGCTCACTGCAGACTGTGTGACCAGAAAAGTGGAGATAGGCAGATTTGGTGCTTGAGTCGAGTTGGCAGGTGCCTCAGAGTGAGAGTTGGGGCCCAGGTTTTTCTTAAAAGGGCAGGCTCTTGAAAAAGTGCATTTTAGTTACATGAGTAGTGACTCATGATGGGACTGCTCACTTCTGCCTCTCTCACCATCTCCCCAGAGTCCTATATCGCAGGCTCATCTCTCGAAGCCTGCACACTGTTGGCATGGATGGGGCAATGGCACTCTTTGGCAAGAAGCACCAGAGACAAGTTTTGGTGAACATGTCTGCTTTATTCACGAGCAAGAACACCTTTTAAACAGCAGGCAGAAGGGGCTAATTCAGGGCAACACTAATTCTATAGGATAGAACCAATATTGGCACTGCTATACTTCTTCGGTCAGCTTGAAGGTCATATAGGATACAGTAGCTTTCCTGATGTGCCTGGGCCACACCCGGGAGCAGTTTACCTGATTGGTAGAAGGTGGAGTTGAGGGGAAATGTGCCAGGGCTAACAGTCAGGCTAACCTTCTGCATGGGCTAGGCAGGCAGACTGACGGGATCACCCACACTGTACATCACCGAAACTTGCCCTTGGGAATTGCAACTGTTTGGGAAGGAGGTTGGAGGAGCTGGGCAGGGCTCAGATAGTTGCTTTTGCCTTGTGGTATCATAAAGGTGCCACCCTGTCTGATAGTTCCTAATACTTACAGATGTTGCCACAAGATCAGCAGAACATAGCAGTAGACTGCAGCAGGGGAGTGCATTAAAGTTTTGGCTGTTGGTACACCATCTGGGGATGAACCACCAGGGCCCAGACTAGAATAAAGCAAGTAAGACATTCACTTCCAGGGTCATGCAAGTGCAGAATCAGATCCTGCCTTTATTTAGAATCTTGATAATTTTGATCATTATTAATATTTTTGCATTAATTTTATTTTCTAAGATATCGCATTAAAATATCATTTAACTTGATTACTGTGTTTTTACATTCCTTAAATTTTGCACCTCAATGCACTTCACTGTAGTTCTAGCTCTGAACATTTTCACAGCTAAATCAAAAGGTTGAACTGTTTACCTAGTACATCAGCACCAGGACCTTCTGGACTTAATTTTTACCTCCTTCCATCTCCCAAGAACTGACAAAAGGCAAGAAACGAATGACGCAGTAATTCTCTTGCGTTTATCACAAGCTTGGATTTACAATCAGCTCTAATATTTCTGAAACTGTTATCACAAACATAGCTGTGGGATGGAAACTTTTTTAAGAAAAGATTTCTTTTTTATTTTTTTGAAAGGTAGAGTTACAGAGAAAGGAGGAGGAAGACACACACACACACACACACACACACACACACACACAGAGAGAGAGAGAGATGGAGAGAGAAAGGGGGAGAGGGGTCTTCCACCTATTGGTTTACTTTCCAAATGACCACAATGCTGAAGCCAGGAGCCAGGACTTTCTTCTGAGTCTCCCACGTGGCTGCAGGGACCATCTTTTGCTGCTTTCCTAGGCTCATTAAGCAGGAAGCTGGATTGGAAGTGGAGAAGCTGAGTCCAGAACCAACTCTCATATGCTACTCCACAATGCCAGCCCCCCATGAGATACTTGTATCTGATTAAAAGGCTACTTTGGGGGTATGGTTTTCTTAACAGGTGAATCTTACAGCTGAGTGCCTGGTTTCTAATCCTAGCTTTGTTCCCAGTTCCAGCTTCTACTAACGTGTACCATGGGGGGCAGCGGGTGATGGCTCAGGTACTTGGGTCCCTGCCACCATATGAGATACCTGTACTTAGTTCTCAGCCCCTGTCTTCAGTCCAGTCCATTCCTTGCTGTTGTAGTCATCTAAGGAGTGAACCAGCACATGGGAGATATCTGTCTATGCATCTCTCTGTCTTCCAAATAAATACAATGATCTAATAAAAGTTTTTTTAAAAAAATTAAAAAGACTATTTTAACTGAAAAGACTTATAGTGGTTAATGTGCTTGTTCTTTTACAAAACTGATAGAATTAACTCTTATATCCTGTATACTCACCTAAAACTTGCAATGACTGTGAGTTTTGTCTAGAATTGCCAGATGTTTGATATTGAACTTAACAGCTTGGTATTTTGACTTCTTGTATGCTAAAATGCTAAAATGAGAATGAAAAGTGAATATACAAATGTGAGAATCTTCTCATTAAAATTTTTTCTTGTTTGTATGAGGCTTTCTGAGGCTGTTTGGTGATTATTTTTGGACACTTGCCAGCTGGAAGAAAGGACAAAACAGCTGTTCTCAACTGCCAAGAAATTGGCTTCCAGTAGTTCTTAGAGAAGATGAAGGAGTTTGTCTTTGTTGTATATTTTGCCTTCGTCCTGGGAGTGATTCTTTTGATGAGTCCTTTTTGTTGTGCAGATGTGAGCCTAATGTCTGGGGGGGGGGGGGGGGAGCGGGTATAGCTCCTGACATTAGTTAAGCAATTCACTGAAGATATTTCAGATTAGGATATAAAGTATTCTGCTTAATGGGGACAAAGCTGCCCTGGGAAGAGTGGTAAATTCTTTTACAAAATCACCATTATTTAATAATTTTAATTATTCTTTGGAGATACGCACTGAAATAGTTGGGTGTGAAGAATCCACAAGGTTCATTAGAGTAACAGTAATAATTACATGGCTTTGTTTACTTGTGTATATGTGCTTATGCATGTGTATATGTAGAGAGAAAACAAATGTGGCAAAACGTTAACAATGGATGAATCAACTGAAGAATTTACTGGATCCTGTTATACTATTTTTTCAAATTTTCTATATGCTTAAAATGTTAAACATTTTTAATGGAGCATTTTTTTTTTTTTTTTTTACAGGCAGAGTGGACAGTGAGAGAGAGAGACAGAGAGAAAGGTCTTCCTTTGCCGTTGGTTCACCCTCCAATGGCCGCCGCGGTCGGCGCGCTGCGGCCAGCGCACCGCGCTCCTCCGATGGCGATGGCAGGAGCCAGGAGCCAGGTGCTTTTCCTGGTCTCCCCATGGGGTGCAGGGCCCAAGCACCTGGGCCATCCTCCACTGCACTCCCGGGCCACAGCAGAGGGCTGGCCTGGAAGAGGGGCAACCGGGACAGAATCCGGTGCCCCGACCGGGACTAGAACCCGGTGTGCCGGCGCCGCAAGGCGGAGGATTAGCCTGTTGAGCCGGCCTTAATGGAGCATTTTAAAAACCAGTGTTATGTTCTGTGTGTGTATGTATGTATGTATGTATCTATCTTCAGGGACAAGGTGGTAGGTTACATGGCACAGGAAACAAAGGCAAGGCCATGGCTTTGTATGGCTGTCTTATTTTAGCAACATTTTTTATAACTCAGAATTCAATTTGAGATTTCAAGCAGAACTATGCATTTCATTTACTTATTATCATCTTTATGGGTTTTTAATCCAAGTTCCTTGGACCTGTGCTGAGGTCCATGCCCACCCTGTCATGGAAAACAACTCAGACTTTAACTACGGTGTGGTTGTCAAGAATGCCTTGGAAACCATTTATGAATTTATTTCATTATTGTCTGTAGTTCCAGAACTCTGTTATGGACCAACATCAGTCTCTCCAGTTTTTAAGACCTGGTGTCTATGTTCGCAGCAAGGAGAATTATTCAGATAATTCACACAAGTGTTTCCTCATTATTCCAGCCTGCTTCTGAGAAATTTACATACCACATTTTTTGCATGATTCCCTCCCCCAACATCAGAGCCACATAAATAGTGGGTGTTGAAAGGACGAGGGGGTTGTTTGAGTAAATTACCACCAGCTGTCTAAAGGCTTGGGCATAATTTCTTTCCTGGAAGTTTTTGTTTCAGTTGACAGACAAGGCTAGCCAATGAAAGAGATGAGTGTGAACACACACACACACACACACACACACACACACACCCCTCCTCCAGACAGGGGAGAAGGTTGGGAGTTAAAGAGGAATACCAGATGGAGAAATTGCCCACTTCTTTTTGTCCCTAGCACTCCAGCCAGCAAGTGTGGGAAGCTGCTTACTGAGCTTCCTTGACAGTGCTTCCGTCTCCTAAGAGGAATCAGAAAACTGAGAAATGGGGTATCTGGGTCGCTGGCCTGGACCTAGAGAGCAGTGTGCAGCATAACTGAAATGAAAATTCCTGACTTCCTTACAGGACTGGAATCCTGCCTAGTGAGCAAACATTAATACAAAATAACTGCAGTTTATAGAATGCTTAAAATATGCTGGGCAATGAATTAAAAACACTCTTCATATATTATCACAATTTGTTCTTTTTTTTTTTTTTTAAGATTTATTTATTTATTTGCAAGTTGGAGTTACACAGAGAGAGGATAGGCAAAAAAGGTCTTCCATCTGATGGTTCACTTCCCAATTGGCTGCAATGGCCAGAGCTGCGCCCATCCAAAGCTAGGAGCCAGGAGCTTCTTCTGGGTCTCCCATGTGGGTGCAGGGGTCCAAGGACTTGGGCCATTTTCTACTAATATTCCAGGCCATAGCAGAGAGCTGGATTGGAAGAGGAGCAGCTGGGACTAGAACCAGCGCCCATATGGGATGCCGGCGCTTCAGGCCAGGGTGTTAACCCCACATTTTTTCTAACAGAGACCCCATTAGGTGCTATTATCATTGGCCATATTTTACAAATGAGGGAGTAAATCACAGAGTGTAAGCAGTTTGTACAAAATCACAAGATTCAAAATTGATTCTAGATCGATAATCTTGACTGCTCTGTTGTAATAATTGCCAGTGATATCAGTTGTGTGGCCCGTCCCAAGGAATGAGGCCCTTGGCAGTCACCTAGGGGAGACCAGGAACATTTTTCCTCTTACTGTGAATATTAAATTTTTTTCTGATACTTTTTAAGTACAGTTATTTTTATAGTTTTTGGCTGATAAAGAATCATTGTATTTATTTGTGAGATGTAATGTACTGGCTTGATAAATGAATATACATTGTAGAGTGATTTAAACAAGCTCATCATTTTTAATAAAAACATTGTATTTTGCAATTCTAATATATGATGCAGTTTTTTGCTATTAGCATCCTTCAGTAGCTTACTTGGATGCTTACCTTCTTGAGTCAAATTTAATTAATTGTTCCTCTTTTCATGTTCTGCTTTGTGTATACTTTTCCTGCAGCATTTTACACAATCTGATTTGTATTATGGTTTGATGAATGCCTGCCTGCCTTTTTGCAGTGGATTTTAAATACAGCACAAGGGCTAGAACACGTTCTGTGTATTGAACTAATGTTGAATTAAATGAAGTAAGGTAGCCCAATTGTCCCTGAGTTTTAACAGTTTGTGGGAATAAAATGAACTCCCATGAGCATTAGCCAAGCAAGTCACTAAGACCGGCCCAGATTCAAGGAAGGGGAATTCGATTTCACCTCTGAATTAGAGAAATAGTAAATAATTTTTGCAGCCTACTTTAATCTGCCATGTACCTCTTCCTTTGGGCAACAAACATTACTATCCCATTGCAAAATAAACACACCTTTCCCAAAGCCCCCCAAAATTTCATCATATTACTGCATCTGCCTAATAGTCAATATCATCTAAATCAGGTTCATGTGATGGTGAGGGTCCTGTCACTCAGCTCCTTCAGTGTGGGTCCTCTTGATTGGAATCAGCTAGCCTTTCACAGCCAACATAGAACAGTGAGACAAAGATAGGATAACTAATAGCACCCCATCCAAAAAGTGAAGGAAGGAGCCTGTGACACCAGCATTACATGTGAGCATGGGTTTGAGTTCCGGCTGTTCTACTTCTGATCCAACTCACTGCTAATGCACCTAGAAGAGCAGTGGAAAGTGGCATAAATCCTTGGGCCTCTGTTACCCACATGGGAGATCCAGATGGAATTCCTGGCTCCTGGCTTCAGCCTGGCCCAGACCTCCCCATTGCAGCCATTTTGGGAGTGAATCGGTGGTTGAAGATTTCTCTTTCTCTGTAACTCTGCCTTTCACATAAATAAATAAATCTTTTAAAAATAAAAGTGAGAGGGGCCGGTGCTGTGGCGCAGCGGGTTAACGCCTTGGCCTGAAGCGCCAACATTCCATGTGGGAGCTGGTTCTAGTCCCGGCTGCTCTACTTCCGATCCAGTGCTCTGCTATGGCCTGGGAAAGCAGTAGAAGATGGCCCAAGTCCTTGGGCACCTGTACCCGTGTGGGAGACCCAGAAGAAGCTCCTGGCTCCTGGCTCCTGGCTCCTTGCTTCTGATCAGCCCAGTTCTGGCCGTTGTGGCCAACTGGAGTGAACCATTGGATGGAAGACTCTCTCTCTCTCTCTCTCTCTCTCTCTCTCTCTCTCTCTCTGCCTCTCCTCTCCCTGTGTAACTCTGACTTGCAAATAAATAAATAAATCTTTAATAAAATAAAAGTGAGAGAACAGGGGTGTGCAGCAGGTGGTGATCCACTGAAATTTTGAAATCTGAGTACATATCAACAGTTCTTTGACTGGGCCCATTGCTGCTCCTGGGAATGATTCTCTAGTTTTTTGTTTGCCCTCTGGGCTCTTGGTTCTATACACTGAGTCATTTTCTTTTTCCATAAGAAATGATCCTTGCTTGTAGTTGTGTGATCTTTCTCAGACTCTTCCTCTCTGTGGCAGGTTGAGGAACCAAAGCATCTTTTAATTTTGTATTGCCTCAATCCCTTTCAGTCCATGCTGGCACAGTTCACTTAAACATTTTAAAAGCATCATATATCTTGGGTCAAATAGTCACATCTTGGATTAGATTTTTTCCCTGAAGCCATTTCCTATATTTAAAGCATTTTCTCTTTGGAGAGAGTAGGAATGAGAATCAGTTTGACGTTTGAATCTAGCGATTCATGGCTTTTTTTATACTTTATCCAAATTCTGCTTAAAAATGTAATAGCTGTTTTTATAGTGCATCTTTCTTTCTATTTATCTCGTCATAATGTGGCTATAAGAAATACCTAATGTATTTTGGAATTTTGTCTGAAAAACCCCTTAGCCAGAGACCCACTCATTCGTTTGGTAGTTTCTATCTTGCACATTACCAAAGGCAATGTTTTTGATGAACTTTCTGGCACTACATCACACAGGTCATTGTTTCATCCCCCCAGTAACATTTTCCTCACTGTCCTGAATAATTTCTCCACTAGACTCCTCGATGTTCTTCCAGTGTTTACTAACACTTGAGGTCCTTTCAACTTCTGCTGCATCCAAGCGCCAAAGTCCCTACTCCTTGTCTTAGGGCTTTTTTTTTTTTTTATAGCAACACCCCACTTTCAGATACCTAATTTGGTTATAGCTATCTAATACTACCTAGCAAACTACCTGCTATGGTATGTCTCCATGAAAATTCATGTTGAGGCTTAATTCCTCAGTGCAGCATCATTGAGAGGTCGTGGCACATTTAAGAGCTCTTTGGGTCATGAGGGATCCACTGTCATGAATGAATTAAAAACTCTGCTTATGGCCGGCGCCGTGGCTCAACAGGCTAATCCTCCGCCTTGCGGCGCCGGCACACCGGGTTCTAGTCCCGGTCGGGGCACCGATTCTGTCCCGGTTGCCCCTCTTCCAGGCCAGCCCTCTACTGTGGCACCGGAGTGCAGTGGAGGATGGCCCAGGTGCTTGGGCCCTGCACCCCATGGGGAGACCAGGAAAAGCACCTGGCTCCTGGCTCCTGCCATCGGACGATCGTGGTGCGCCGGCTGCAGCGCGCCGTCCGCGGCGGCCATTGGAGGGTGAACCAACGGCAAAAGGAAGACCTTTCTCTCTGTCTCTCTCTCTCACTGTCCACTCTGCCTGTCAAAAAAAAAAAAAAAAAAAAACTCTGCTTATGGGGGCTAGCTATCTTGGGAGCTTGGCCCCACTTTCCCTCTTCTGCACATGCCTGCTTGTCACTCTGTTTCTGCCACAGATGGAGCAGCACAGGGCTCTCACCAGCAGCTGAGCAGATAGATGCCAGTGCGGTGTTTTTGGACTTTCCACTCTGCAGAACCGCGAACCTAAGTAAACCCCTTCCTTTATCCATTATCCAGCTTTGGGTATTCTGTTATGACAACAGAATATGTGCTAAGAATCTGCTGTTATGTTGATTGCTTAACATTAAAAGCATTTTATTGAATTTCGGGATTTGGATGATCAGTCATTCTAGCCTGGCTCAGAAGAGCAGTGCCATTCCATAAGGGCCACATCTAGGGCTGCTCAGTTATGTGCAGTTGATGGAAGACTGCTTCACACATTTACGTGCTGGATGCAGGTCAGATAGGCCCCTCCTTCTCTCTGTGTAGCCACAGGATCTCTCCACTTGTTTCTCTGGCGTGGTAGTTTGACTTGTGTTCCAACAATCTTGCATAGAAGCTTCAAGACTTCTTATTGACCTAGCTTTGTCAGTTAGGCATCCCTTCTGCTGTGTTCTATTTATCAAGTAAGTCTCTAAGGCCAACCCAAATTAAACAGAGGCTAATTAGATTCTACCTCTTAACTGGAAAAGTGGTAAAGAATTTCTAGTCATCTTTAGAATACCACAGGTCCTGTAGTAGAGTCTGCTCTCTCTTGAAATGATATTTTTAACCTAAGGTTAAAGAGATGGACATGGAGCTCTGAAGACAAAGGAGACACCTGATGTACAATGGCAGTGATCAGTGAGGTGACAGATGTTGGGGGTATATTGTTGTCCTATCTAAGTGCTCAGTGAATGTTATGTGTCAAAATTAGGGAAGCAGTATGCAGAATGGTTAGGCACTAACATTTATAGAACTAAACTGGAGCTAAACTGATTGGTTTAAAAGTCTTGCTATTTCCATGTATCGGCTTTATATTGTGCCTTCCCGTGCTTCATATTAGACATGTATACAACACAGATTACTAGAGCCTACTTCATAAGTTTGTTGTGAGAATGAAAGGAACTAGTACATACATCGCTTTTAGAAGAGAATTTGACAAAAATATATATCAGACCTGGCCATTTTTTATTATTGCCTTGTAGGTCATGTAATCATATGTATTAAGATCAATAGTTATTTTACTTGGAATCAAATTGGAGAGAAGGAAGGGGGAAAAGATTAAAAAAAACTGAATAGAATGTAAAAGCATCGTTGAAATATTTGGAGCTTAGTATAAAGAGCATAGTACCTTATGATTATTATTTTGTATCTTATCATCAATTTATGTATTTCCTGAAGCACAATCAATGGACCAAATTAAGAACAGTACATTCAAGAAAGAATAGCCTAACTGGTTTAATTTTTCACATCATCTACCCAGATTATTTGAGTTCTAATCCAGAAAACTGGGATCAGATATATGAGGAAAGAGATATATGTCTTTCTACAAAACAGTCCTGTAGGATTAAAATGGGAATTAAAAAAATGTGTCAAGATATGTCCAGTTATGCTACAGTTATAATATCTGAAGTTAAATAACTTACTACAACAGAAACACATTTCTTTCCTTTCCCGTCTATTCAGTTTGGGTCAGCAGGAAGGCTGTAAACATCACATTCCCTCAGAGACCTAGACTGCTGAGTGCTCCATCTTGACATACAAGTATCGATCTTCAAGGATCAATACAACAGTGGAAATGGACATTGGCCAATTGAGTACTGGATCTTAAAAACATCTACATTCTACCTAGAAGTGAGCACATGAGACTCCCTCTCACATTTCAAGGACCAAAGCAAATTGTATTTTATTGGCTAACGACCACACTGACTTTAAGTGGGGTGGGGAGAGGTAGTTACCATGTGTCCTCAAGGAGAAAAGCTTAACAAAGCCAGAAAGCACTACAGATTGGTGGGCTATATTAGTATTCTACAGATAACTCTCCCCTCCTACATTCCATGGGCGGACTGTCCACTTCTGCAGCAGTGGCTTTTCACCTGGCTGTATGACTGACTTGGGTGAGTGAAATATGGCAGAAGGGACAGTGTGCCACTTCGGAGCAGAGACTGTAAGACATTGTGAATCGCTGTCAGCTCTCTTGCTTGACTACACTCTGTTATGAGAATATTCCCCAGGTAACTGATGTCACTTTAGGGAGGAGATATATGGAATGAGATATATATGGAGCAGACTTACACTCTTGCCCAACCAATAAATACCTAAACCACAAGCCTTTGAACGAGAAGTGGATGTTTGTTAAACAATACTGGAACCTGGGAGTTCTTTGTTAAGCAGCATTGTTTCAACAAAAAGATGAGTCATACAATGACTCAACACAGAAGGATTTCCTGAACATAGCTGCGATAGATAATGTAGGCATATGAAATAGGAACTTACTAGTTAGTATTCTAAGAGATTTAAAGTAAAATTATATGGTATTTAATTATTTGTATAATAGATAGGTACATAGATAGGTAAATAGGTGGGGGGGGGGCCTTCAAAAGAGTACATGGAGGCCAGAGCCATGGCTTAACAGGCTAATCCTCCATCTTGCGGTGCTGGCACACGAAGTTCTAGTCCCATTCCGGGTGCTGGATTCTGTCCTCATTGCCCCTCTTCCAGGCCAGCTCTCTACCGTGGCCAGGGAGTGCAGTGGAGGATGGCCCAAGTGCTTGGGCCCTGTACCCCATGGGAGACCAAGAGAAGCACCTGGCTCCTGGCTTCTGATGAGCGCGGTGCGCCGGCTGCGGCGGCCATTGCAGGATGAACCAATGGCAAAGGAAGACCTTTCTCTCTGTCTCTCTTTCTCACTATCCACTCTGCCTGTCAAAAAAAAAAAAGAGTACATGGAAAATCTTTTAGTTCCATTTCCTGTGAGCTTTTTGAAGTACTCTTATATATATGTAAATATTATAACTGTTAGAATTACTCATCTATTAAATAAGAACAAATTAAAATTGTAAACTCCAGTGCTGTTGAGGCTAAGATGATAAAATTAGAATGTCCTTTAACATTGCCATGCCTATGAAGTTAGCTCAGGGAAATAATTACTGTAGTCTGTTCCTGCTGCCATAACAAAAAACAAATTATTATTTAGAATAATAAATTTAGAAATGTATTTCCCACAGTTCTGTAGGCTAGGGAGTGGAAGGTCAAGGAGCTGGCAGATCCGGGGACTAGTTAGGCCCGACTTTCTGATTCCAAGATGGCTCCTTGCTCCTTCAACCTTCAAAGGGACACATGCTCCGTTCTCCCGTGGCAGGAAGGACAGCGGGGCAAGAGACGAGCGAACTCCCTTCAACCTCTTCTATGTATTTACTTTTAAAAGATTTGTTTGTTTATTTCAAAGGCAGAGTCACAGGGAGGGAGAGAGAGAGAGAGACAGAAAGACCTTCCATCTGCTTGTTCACTCTCCAAATGCCTGCAGCAGACAGGACTGAACAGGCTGAAGCCAGGAGCCAGGCACTCTATCCAGGTCTCCCACATGGGTAACAGGGACCAAGTACTTGGCCCATGATCACTGCCTTCCCAGGTGCAGTTGCGGTAAGCTGGATGGGAAGTGGAGTGGCCTGGACTGGAACCAGCACTCAGATGTGGGTGCGAGCACTCCAAGCAGTGGTTTAGCCTGCTGTGTGGCACTTCGGCCTCTTTTATAAGAGCACTAATCCCATTCATGAAGGTGGTGTGCTCATGAAGTAATGCCCCAAAGGCTCTGCCTCTTAATGCTATCGCTGGGCATTATGTCCCAGCATAGGAATTTTGGAGGGATATGTACATTCAAACAATAGCATTATTCAAAAGAGTAAAATAGTCAAGGCAGAAAAAAATTAATTATAACAATATTTATAAGAGCTTAATATTAGAAATAGTGTATGGGGCCCAGCACTATGGTGTATCAGGTAAGGCTGCCACCTGCAGTGTCGACACCCTATATGGGCCCAGTTTGAGTCCTGGCTGCTCCACTTCTGATCCACCTCTCAGCTATGCATGGGAAAACAATAGAAGGTGGCCCAAGTGCTTGGGCCCCTGCACCCATGTGGGAGACTCGGAAGAAGCTCCTGATTCCTGGCTTCAGATTTGCGCAGATTGGGCTGTTGCAGCCATCTAGGGAGTGAACCAATGGATGGAAGACTCTCTCTTTCTCTACCTCTGCCTCTCTGTAACTATGCCTTTCAAATAATAAATAAATAAATCTTTACAAATAAATAAACAAATAAAATTAAAAAAAGAAATAGCATAACTATACAGTATCATAAAGCTATAGTTCTGTTGACATTACAATATATTATACAGTAATTAGAATAATAAATATGAATATTCTTTAACAAGATGGAAAGATATATATATATATTTTTTTTGACAGGCAGAGTGGACAGTGAGAAAGAGAGACAGAGAGAAAGGTGTTCCTTTTCCATTGGTTCACCCCCCAACGGTCACTGCGGCCTGCGCGCTGTGTCCGGTGTACTGCGGCTGGCACACCGCGCTGATGCGAAGCCAGGAGCCAGGTGCTTCTCCTGGTCTCCATGCGGGTGCAGGGCCCAAGCACTTGGGCCATCCTCCACTGCACTCCCGGGCCACAGCAGAGAGCTGGCCTGGAAGAGGGGCAACCGGGACAGAATCCGGTGCCCCGACCGGGACTAGAACCCGGGGTGCCAGCGCCATAGGTGGAGGATTAGCCTATTGAGCCACAGTGCCAGCTGAAAGGTATATTTTAAAAATTATTTATTTATTATAAAAGCAGGGACATACACACTCAGAGTGAAAGAGGGATATCTCCTGTCTGCTGATTCACTCCCCAGATGCCCACAGTGACTGAGTCTGGCCAGGCTGAAACCAGGAGCTGGGAACTCAATCTGGGTTTGAGCCATCATGTGCAGCCTCACAGGATGTGCATTAGCAAGAATGCTGGAATCAGAAGTGGAGCCAGGACTCCAACCAGGGCACTGAGGTCAGGAGCCAGCAGCTTCATTCAGGTCTTCCTTGTGGTATCAGGGACCCAAACACTTGGGCTATTTTCCGCTGCTTTTCCTAGGCCATTAGCAGGGAGCTGGATTGGGAAGTGGAGCAGCAGGGCCTCAAACCAGTGCCCATATGGGATGCTGGCATCATAGACAGCAGCTTTCCTGCTACCCCAAAGCACTGACCCCCCAAGTGACATCTTAATTGTTAAACCAAACACCCACCCTGAAAAAAAAGTAATAAGTGAGCAAAATAATAAAAATAAAAGATGTAATTAAAACTAGATAAACAGATATGAAATACATATGGATAATGACCAAGGGGAATATGAAGTCATTTAAATATTTATCCTGGAGGAGTGGTTATAGTCATATTTTCTTTTAAAATATAACACAGGGGCTGGCGCTGTGGCGCAGTGGGTTAATGCCCTGGCCTGAAGCGCTGGCATTCCATATGGGCGCCAGTTCAAGACCCGGCTGCTCTACTTCCTGTTCAGCTCTCTGCTATGGCCCAGGAAAGCAGTGGAAGATGGCCCAAGTCCTTGGGCCCTTGCACCCATGTGGGAGACCCGGAAGATGCTCCTGGCTTCAGATCGGCACAGCTCCGGACATTGCGGCCAACTGGGGAGTGAACCATCGGATGGAAGACTCTCTCTCTCTCTCTCTGCCTCTTCTTTCTCTGTGTAACTCTGATTTTCAAATAAATAAATAAATCTTTTTTAAAAAAGTAACACAAAAATAAATATAATCTTGAACAAAATTTTTATTCTAAATATATGCTCATATGGAAAAGACAAAAAAGTGTATTGATCGAATTATATATATATTTAAGACTAGAAGTTTGACAAACTTAATATTGGTTATCTCTGGGTATTATGGATAATTTCTATATCCTTTTTGTTTCTTTCAAATGTACAATAAATGTGTTATGAACTCTTGGTAAAAGTTATTTTAAAAATAAGTGCGGGACTGGCGTTTGTCACAGATGCTAATAAATGGCCCGGGGATGGCCACTGGGGACACCCACCCACCTGGGACACCCAGATTGAGTTCCTTCTGGCTTTGGCCTTGCTCAGGCCTGGCTGTTGCAAACCTTTGGGTAGTGAGTGAGTGGATGGGGTCTCTCTCTCTCTCTCTCTTCCTCTCTCTCTCTCCCTCTCCTCTCCCTTTCTCCCTCTCTCCCTCTTTCAAATAAATAAATAAATATTTTAAGGGAGCATATTTTCTAGCCTTATTTTTGAGACCCCACCGTTTGCCTAATTAGTGCTAGCATTTCTTAAATGCAGTGCATGTCTGGCTGTAGACAGTCTTCCTCTGCACAAGGCAGTAGCCCATAATTTGAATTGAGACAAAACTAAATATAGCACCACATTTAGTAAGGGGGATGGAAATCTGACTCTTGCCGCCTTTTTTTTTTTTTCCCCCCTTTGGCCTGAGAGGCAACAGGAGATTCTTTTCAAGACAGGTGGCCTGAGAGTCTTGTGTCAAGTCAGACTGGACTTTACATTTTTTCCTGGTAACATTCTAAGCTCAGGAGCAGTGTGATCTTAGCTAGGAACCAAGTGTTGGATTTGCGGGATTCTAGGCTAGGGCCTTGGGACCGTTTGTACCTCAAATAGTTTCTGATCCTGTCTTCTCCAATCCCTACTTTCCCTGGTGATCTAATTAGTGCTCATTGGAGAACTAATCAAAGTGATGAGCAGTCAGATGATAGCCCCAGGAACCCAGGCTCCCCCCAGCCTCCAGCACTCCGCCATGCCAGGGACCTTCTTGCAGTAAACTCTTCAGGGTCTCAATCTGTTCTGGAAAAGACTTGCTGGTCAGATCTTTGGGACTGCAGAGAATGCCTCTCTGCAGCTGGGCGGAGAGAGGGCACCTTCTATCAGGGCCCCAGTACACAGGCTTTGAGCCTCATTAATTCTCAGACTGATCCTCTGTGAAATAAGTGTAACCAAGTCAATGTTGCCACATGTAGGCACTACAAAGCTTTTTTTTTTTTTTTTCCAAATTAAAAAAAGGTCAGTGGTAATGCTAATAATAACGGTGATTATGTCACTTCATAAAAAGGAGCTTGGGGCTGTGAGCGCTCCAATTATAGCTTGTCTGAGCCTTGATGCATAAGCAGATGGATGATGGTTCAGGGTCTTGGGCACTGCTGTCTCCAAAAGACCCTTTCCCACGATCTCACAACAGACACTCCGCAGGCCCCAGGTCTTCAGGACCAGTCTGTGTTCTGAGAAGTCCAGGAACCCGCTGGCTCTTTGAAGCTAGTGATGGAGCCTTGTTGCTGTGGAAACCGAAAACCGAGGAAGGGGAAGGCCGTGACCTAAGGGGATGTCTGAGATGAAGGTGCTAGCAAGGTCGAAAAGCCTTACTAGGATGACTCTTCCTAGGGTCGCCGTCCCTAGCGTAGCAGTGTCGCTGACGTGGCAAACCTGTAGAAGATGCACTGTGTCGCGCTACGGCCATCTGGTGCTCCATCTGCATTCAGCCAGGATTGCACCTAAACCTTAGGAGACTCCGTCTCTGGCTTCGGGGTTACCTGTGGGTGGGTGGGGGTGCGCAGGCTTGCGAGAGCATCTCCACTCCACATTCTCCCCACGGTTGGTGGGTTGGCTTCATTCAAAGCCCCTCCTTGGGATGAGCGAGGGACTGGCACGCGGCGCCCTGGAAGCCGCCTGCCCTTCTGCCAGCGCCGATGGTTGGAGCAGGCGGGAGAGGGCCGGAGCCGCGAGGGTGTGACCCGCGGCCAGGGACCTCCCGCGCACGCTGGCGGTCGGAGCCCCGCCTCCGCTCGCGGTTGACAGCTCAGCTGGTGTGCGCGGCTCGTGCCAGCCAGACGCGTCTCAGCCCCGGAGGCTGCCCGCACGGCCCGGCGCCGCTGCGCTCCGCTCGCTCGGCGCTCAGCCTCCCGCTGAGAACAGTCCCTCCCTTGTGCCGCTCGCACGGTGAGGGGACGCTCGGCCGCGGAAATCGGGTTTCTCAAAAAGCAGGAGCCGAGCTCTCTCCCTCGCCGCCGACGCAGACGCAGAAGGAAGGAGCTGGAGAGGAGAACGCCGGGGCTTCTCGCACTGGAGATTCCTGGGCAAGGCTTCTCTTTTTCCCAGGGGGCTGCCACTCCTGGGTGAGCAGTGTCCCGAGGGTAAGGAAGCACCTGGAGGATGGAGCCGGCGTGGAGGTGGGTGAGCTGCTGCTTTCTTGAAAAATTTTCACATTCTCGACGGGGTGTCCCCTCCCCGCCCCCAGCGCCGGAGCCAGAGGTCGCCCCTCCCCACCTGGGGCCGTGGGTCGCTCCTTGTCCCCCCACTCTACCCCCATTCCACACCCTGCCTCGCCCTCCCGGCTTCCCAGCCCACCTCCTGTATGCACATGTCTGTTCTCTGGTGGTGGTGTTCCCCTTGCTGAATGACTCCCTGCCACCTACTCTGGATGTTAAAAATAACCAGTGGAGGCTGCCTGGAAGTTTTTGTGGAAATGTTTCTGCCTCTTCCTTGTTCTTGGAGCTCTCTTTCCCACAGACTGGGGGGAATCCAGCAGTCTTTCTCTAGAGATACCTTTGATTTCAGATACTTGGAGCACTTTCATCCTCACCCTTCCACGGTTTCCTTTCCAACTTCACCATCCACTCCTTGCACAAAGATGAAGAGGACTTGAGTGAGCAGGGCCGGGCAATGCTCATGTCCAGAGGGGCCTTCAGTTGCAACCGACCTTGGGAGAGGAAAGGGACCAGGAGGCACTTGCTGCTGGTCAGGCGTTCCTGGGGCCCGGTGACAGCTTGGGGGTCAGATTTTGGAGATGCCCAGTGAAATCGGGCATCCCTTACTCCTCCCTTCAAATTTACTGTAAAATGGAGCTCACTCAAGGAAGGGTTAAGGATAAAAGACCGTGTATTTGGACAAAGACTTCATTTTTGTTTTTAGTGGGAGAGCAGGTGTGGAGACAGTATTCCAGAGATGATTCCATGACAGATACACTTCTATCTCCAGTATCTGACTCCTGACCCACTGCAGACTGTGCAAATACAGAAGACAAATTTGGGGCTTAACAGTACTTATTGTTGAGCTCAACAGGAGTGCATGGTATAAAGTGACTTTGAAAGAAAGGGAAAATCCAAGCATAGGGTGTGTTGATAAAAATGTTGGTAGAACGGTCTAGATTTATTAGTGATGATTCTGCTTTGGGCTCATTTCTGCAGTTCTCAGGGCTGTTATAGAGGATGGCTCTACTTTGGGCATCGCTAAGATAAAAGAGTTGAATCAAGAGACACAAGGGGTCCCAAAGCTATGCCAGGTGCTCTTTAGACTGAAGAAGTGAAGACTGGGAGAAGTGAGTAGCTGACTTCAAAGATCTGAGCAGCAGTTGGTGGCGGAGGATTTAGATCAATTTAGAATCCCTCTTACAAGGACAGAGCAACCTGTAGAGACAAATGGCAGGGTTTGTGTGTGTGTGTGTGTGTGGGGGGTAAGTTAAGGCTGAGTATAAGGAAAAGGCCTTCCAACAAATGAGCTACCTGGACAGTAAAGAGAGTCCTGACCCTGGAGTTATTCAGCCAAGGCCAGATGGTCATGAGAGTGAGTGTATCAGGGGTTCTTGCTTTCCAGTGTTTTCATATTTTTTAAAAAAGAATTACTGATTAAGCTTTTTGAACTTTATATATACATTTAAGAATTTCAGGCAAATTCAGAAATGACTCGGATAAATCACAAATCATATATTTATAGTCCAGTTAATTTCACAAACTGAGTATACCCATATGATGGGCACTCATTTCAAGAAAGTGGACATCCATGGTGTCTCTGAAGTCCTCCTTAGGACTCCAGCAGTGGCCATCATCCTTATTTTTGACATTGACTGGTTCTGCCTAGTTTTGAACTTTATGTAAATGAGATTGTATGCTGTTTATTTTTTTGTATCCAGCTTCTTTTGCTCTATCTTATGCTTTTGGGATTCTAGTTCATTGTTGTGTATAGTTGTAGTTTATTTATTCTCGCTTCTAAATAAGATTCCATTGGGTGTAAATATATCAAATTTATTGACCCATTCCACTGTTGATAGGCATTTGGGGGGCTTCCCCTTTGGAGCTATTGCAGATGGTGTTACTATGAATGTTCCTGAACATGTCTTTTGATGAACATTTGTAGGCACTCTTGTGAAGTAAATAAATAGTAGAATCGCTGGGTGACAGGAAATGCATGTTTAGTTTTAGTAAATATTACCAAGTTGTTTTCTAAACTGGTTATAAAAGAAGTTTCTAAAGAGTGTATCCAAAGGGTAGAGACAAAACGCAAAGGTACTCCACATCACTAAGCATTAGGGAAATACAGATTAGAACCAAGATGCCATGCTACACACAAATCAGAGTTGCTGGAATTAAAAAGAGAAAATATCAAATGTTACGGAGAGGAACAGTCACAACTTTAACATTGTTTTAAAACTCTTATCCACAATAAGAAACTTATTTATGTTGCAGGCAAGTACACTTACATGTGTAACAAATAAAAATTTCATGCAACAATACTTAACTTAGGATGTGTTTTGTGTTCTGATATTTTCTATTCTTTTTCTTTAAATAACAAATCCGGTTCTGACTCACTGAGTGTATTTCACCACCTAATGGGTCACAGTTGGAAAAATCCTATAATCACAGATGATGGCTGACGTCTCAGATCTTCGCTAGCTCAGAGATCGGACTCGTTCATAAACACTTTTTAAAAATTTGAGAACCCCAAAAAGGCCAGGCACTGAGGATGAAACAATAAAAGAAAACAGGTCTCTGTCTTGGGGTCCTTCTAGCCTCATCAGCTGTAACTGTAATAGGCAGAGGTTTGGGCAGGGATACGGGGAACAAAAGGGAAAAGCACAACCTGGAGGAGTCAACATAAAAGTGAACTCTAATTGCTTCTTTTTATCAAACACTCTTTTGGAGGGAATCTTTTTTCATACTTTATTTCACCAGATCCCCATAGCTCTATGAAGTAAATGTTGTTATACCCACTTTTAAGACAAGGAAACTAAATTTTAGAGAGATTTAGTGATTTTTCTGAGGATGACAATTATAATTTAGGAGGCAATACAGCCTGGAACTATCCAGTTCCAAAATGTATGCTCCTAATTGCTTTACATGAGTTGAATCTTGCAAGTGACTCCGTTTCTGAGTTGGGTTCATCATGACACTCTTAATCTTATGGATAGGCATAAGTCTATGCTCTTATTCCCAAATTTCATTTCAGGTAGCTCCTGAAAGCCCCTCACCCTGGAACTTTATGTAAATAAAATTATACTCTGTGTTCTCTTTTTGTACCCAGCTTCTTTCATTCAGTGGTTTGGTTTTGGGATTCTTCTGTATTGTTGTATCTAGTTGTAGTTCATTTATTCTTGTTGTAAATACATTACATTTATTCATCCATTCCATTATTGGTAGGTATTTAGGCAACTTTCAGTTTAGAGCCATTGAAAATGGTGTTGCTATGAAATTCCTGTATGTGTCTCTTGGTGAACATGTGTTACACTTCCACTGAGTAAATGGAATAGGTCCTGCACATGAACTCTTACCTTTTTTATGTTGCTCAGTCTACCCACAAAGGACAGAGTGGTTGTGGGTATTTGTATTTCCAAAGTTAGATGTCCTCTACTCTCAGATGCACATCGCCTCCCCCTCACAGCTCCCTAACAGTGTTGTTGTTGTTTTTTCCTCCAGTGACAGTTTCCTAACTTACCAGCCTTTTTGGTTAAATCATCTAAGAGCATGGTTGGCTCTCGATCAGCCAGTTTCCCACGAACATAGTGGCCCCCTTAGAAGCTGATGTGATCATTAATCACATTGATACCCCTAAATAGGGTAAGAGTTGTCAATGTGATAGAGAGATAGCTTCCTGGCTAGGTAGATGGGGACAGGGGACCCTCACCACTGTCTGGAGATGAGAGAAAAGTCAAGCAACCGACTTCCGTGAAGGATCTTGATGTCGTGCTAGACCTTGTAATCAAGGTTTTTCTGTGCTCTTGTAACTGATCTAGGTAACTAGAATTCTGTGCGTCTTGGGAAAAGTTTCATGTGTTTTCCATTGAGTCTTGATTGGAACCATCATCCAATTAGCCACTTAAAACCATCCCTCTCCTGGGCCAATCTCAAGAACTTCCCCTTTTACAGCCAATAAAATCCCTAGACAGTCAGCCTTCAAAGACAGCTCTTTCTCCATCACCCCTCTCAGCATTGCCAAGAGATTTTTTTCTTTCATTCTTTAACTTCTGCTCTCTTTTAACAAACCTCTTCTGCTTTACACACTCTCCCTTGTCCATGCTTTTCATTCTTGGACACAAGACACAGAGTGGGTAGAGAACAAGAAGCACAGAGCTCTGCAACAGAAGGAACAAGTTTATGGAAATGAAGAGCTTAGAGATGATGGTAGTTTTTCTGACCTTGTAAACGTAACAATAAGGCAAAGAACTTCTGTTCTAAAACTTTTAACATTCACAATCTGGACTAGTGGCTCCCTTGCCTTCAACTTTCTGTATGGAGAGTGTATCGAGGCCACTGTTTGTATTAATTACCGATGGCTGCTGAAACAAATTCCCACATAGTGACTTAAAACAACTCAACTTTATTACCTTGCTGTTCTGGAGGCCAGAACACTAAAATGTGGACACCCCAGGGAGGCCATTATTCAGCCTAGCACACTATTTAATGCTGGAAAAAATCATTACTAATTCACTTCCCCTTTAGGTGGGAATATTCTTGTTCCTAGTGTATGGGAAAGTTGAATAAAAGGTGAATCATATATAAACCTGAATAACTCAAGGAAAACAACTTGAAACATTTCATGTCAACCTATAAAACTGACAGGTAAGGCTGGCGCCGTGGCTCAACAGGCTAATCCTCCACCTTGCGGCGCTGGCACACCGGGTTCTAGTCCCGGTCGGGGCACTGGATTCTGTCCCGGTTGCCCCTCTTCCAGGCCAGCCCTCTGCTGTGGCCCAGGAGTGCAGTGGAGGATGGCCCAAGTGCTTGGGCCCTGCACCCGATGGGAGACCAGGAAAAAGCACCTAGCACCTGGCTCCTGCCATCGATGAGCGTGGTGCGCCGGCCGCAGCGCGCCATCCGCGGCAGCCATTGGAGGGTGAACCAACGGCAAAAGGAAGACCTTTCTCTCTGTCTCTCTCTCTCTCACTGTCCACTCTGCCTGTCAAAAAAAAAAAAACATAATAATAAAAAAAATAAAAATAAAACTGACAGGTAGGAAAGAAAAGCTAATTAATTAGTCTGTTTTGTTTGATATTATCCTGTAAGTTGATGTAATAAACTTCAAGCATTGACTGTATTTGCCTAATGTGTCTAAAAATTTGGATTATCATCTAAGAAAAATAATAATGCAGTTTCAAAATTGAAGAATTTTGATTTTATTTCTTCTCTGACATATAAACTACAACACTTCAAGTAAGAAAAGATGCTCATTGATAACTTATTTGCATTTATTCTACTCTATACTAGTACTTAGCCTTGAGTAGTCAGGGATATGCATTTCTCCTTGAATTCATGGGAAGTTTCTGATCAGAGATGGCATGTCACCCCATTTTACAGATGTGGCTCTGAGGTTAGATGGTTTACATGATTTCTTGGCATTGACAACTGGTATGCATTGTTGCATGAAGGTTTGGTAAATTCCCATATCCTTGCTTATCATGGTGGTGGTACTTTGGACATAACATATTATTACTGAAACATCTTTGGACGTTGAATTCTTGTTTAATATTCATGCTGCTTGTGTTGGCATTGTGGCACAGTGCTGCCTGTTGACACCAGCATCCATATGAATACTGCTTAGAGTCCTGGCTGCTCCACTTCTGATCAGCTCCTTGTCAATGTGCCTGGGAAAGCAGTGGAAGATGGCCCAAGTGATTGGGCTCCTGGACTCCTCCTTGGAGTTCCAGGCCTGGCCTAGTCCTGGATGTTGTAGCCATTTGGAGAGTGAATCAGTGAATGGATGATCTCTCTCTCTCTCTCTCTTTCTCCCTCTCTCTTTGTAACTCTGCCTTTCAAATAAATAAAATAAAGCTTTTTAAGAAAACAATATTCAGTGCTGCTAACAATTTTTTTTCTTGCATTTTGAGAAGGAAAATCTCTGCCTTGGCAACCCTGGTCTACTTTTCAATAGGTCTACTTTTCAATAGGTCTCTACTTAGATTTTGGCTTGGGGGACTTGCTCAGTCATTTTCACTCCTGCTTGCTTATTTCCTATGGATCAGCTCCATCTGGAGCATCGTCCCCACTGCCATTCAGCTTTAAGCTGCGACTGGATTTGAAATGCCAGAATATTGGGAAGGGGTTGTTTGTTTTCTTTGAAAGAATGAGTGGCCTGGCGCTTGCCACATTGTCATCTGCATGTCCGGGCTTTCCTGACTATGGCTGCGGGGTTAGCTTTGCAGGGCTGCGTCAAGCACCTATTCATTCTGTGGGTGCCCCAGTGTCAACTCTGTTGACACCAACACTGTTTTATAAATAAAATCCAAACAGGGCTCAGAATGGTTCACAAGTTGTGTGTGGCAAACATTGAAATAGCATTCAAAGTTAGAAGAAAGTCCAGAATAAAAGAGATGACATGATGACCCCAGGTGGCTCTTTCCAGTTTTATTTTTAAGCATTCAAATGCACCAAGGCCTTGTTTTCTCCATCTCAGAGCCATCTTCTGGGTGCTGTGCCCAGCATGACAAGTGTCATCTGATTTTTATTTTCTGAACCCTCATGGCTAAAGCACTTTTAGTCACAGACTATTAATAATTTTTATATTAGTAATATTTTATATTTTCATAGCACTTTAATGGCCTGTCAAGCATTTTCCCTTAATCTATATCGTTCTTTCCCCCATCCTTTTCTGCTTATTACATTCTGCAAGAACTTCTTTCTCCCTTGGCTTCTCCATGGCCTTTTAGGGAAGAAGTGATTTGCAGCTGGTGCTTCTCATGGTAACCAGGGTGGTAGGGAATACACACAAAGAAGCAATAACCGCTGATGCGTAGAAAGCATGGGCAGATAAAATCAAACAATTTCTAGCATTACACACAATTTAAGAATGTATTTATATCTATTTCAAAATGTAGCATATTTTACTCCATATAGAACAACATGTCCTGTGTAGTTACAATACTTCACTTAATCATTCCCTTCTACTGAGACCTATGGGTTTCCAACTTTTAACTATTACAAATATCACTGGATAAAGACCTAGGTGCATACTTCCACAGGAGTATTTTTGAATGACAAATGTTCAGAAGTAGGATTACTAAGTCAGACAGTTCTGGTTCTTAAAAATACATTGCAAATTATGTAGTTGTAGTGTCGTGAAAGACTGTTGCATTCCCTTCAATACATTTTTAAAAAATATTTTATTTATTTATTTGACAGGTAGAGTTACAGACAGTGAGAGAGAGAGACAGGTCTTCCTTCTGTTGGTTCACTCTCCAAATGGCCGCAATGGCCATCATCCCCCAGATGGCCGATCCGAAGCCGGGAGCCAGGTCTCCCATGGTCTCCCATGCGGGTGCAGGGGCCCAAGGACTTGGACCATCTTTTACTGCTATACCAGGCCACAGCAGAGAGCAGGACTGAAAGAGGAGCAGCCCGGACTAGAACCGGCACCCATTTGGGATGCCAGCGCCACAGGAGGATTAACCTACTACGCCAAGGCACCAGCCCCATCCCTTCAATACATTTTCAAGACCTGAATTCCCATTTTGCAGAGGTGGAAGTGAGGCACACTGATAGAAAGTGTGACTTTGTAGCTTCATTCCCAGCTGTACCTTCTCTAGGGTGCAATGCTTCACCGTTGACATCCATGTTTGTTACTATTGGGAAGTGTTTTCTGAAAAGGCAATAAACACAGTTTTTAATTTCTTTGTTTTGCTTCTGATTAACACGTCATAATAGTAAATATGGAATGCAGTGTGATATTTCAGCACATGTATGTAGTGTGCACTGATCAAATCAGAGCAAGGAGACAGTGCTTCTGTCTCCTTATTATTACCCTACATTTGTAGCCTTTGAGTTCCTTAAAATAGTAAAATAACAACGATTTGTTATTGTGAACTGCAGTCATCCTGCTGTGCCATGAAACACTCAGATTATCCTTGCTACCTAAGTGTATTTTGATACCCATTATCTGGCCTCTTGTATCCTTCTTCTCCTCCACCCCTCACAGTTTCTGATAATCTCTATTCTATGTGCAGATTGACATGTTTTTTAGGCTCCACCTAAGGAGAACAAGCAGCATTTGTCTTTCTGTGTCTGGCTTATTTCACTTAGCATGTCTTCCAGTTCTTTTTGTTTTGCTGCAGATGATAGGATTTATTCACTGTATGACTGAATAACATTCCACTGTATTTATATGATACATTTACTTTATCTACCCAACTGTTCATGGACACCTTGCTGCTATAAACTTGGGAGTATCTTTTTAATATTATGATTTAACTTATTTTGGATGTATATCCTCTAGTGGGGTTGCTGGATCATGTGATAGATACATTTGAAGTTTTTAGAGGGGTCTTTATACTGCTTTCCATGGTGGCTGTACTAATTCCCTCTAAAGGTGTGTTAAGAGATTCCTTTTCTCAGCATCCTCACCAGCATTTTATTTATTTATTTTTAATAATAGCCATTCTAACTGGGGTGAGAGGCTCTCTTATTTTGGTTTTGATTTTCATTTCTCTGATTATTAGTCATATTGAGAATTTTTCATATGCTTGTTGGACATTTGTATGTCTTATTTTGAGAAATGTCTATCCAGATCCATTGCCATTTTAAATTAGAGTATTTGAATTTTTGCTGTTGAGTTGTTTGAATTCCTTACATATTCTGTATATTAATCTCTTGTTGGATGAATAATGTGTAAATATTTTCTCTCTTTCTACTATTGTGTCTTCACTCAGTTGATTGTTTCCTTTGTGGCACAGAAGATTCTTAGTTTGATGCAATCCTGTTTATTTTTACTTTGGTTGCCAGTGCTTTGGGGGCTTTATCCAAGAAATTTTGCCTATGCTAATGTCTTTAAGTGTTTCCTCTCTGTTTTCTTCTAGCGATTTCAGTTTCAGGTCTTGATTTTAGGTCTTCAGTCTATTTTGAGTTGATTTTGTATATGGTGAGAGGTATATCTAATTTCATTCTTTTACATATGTATATCCAGTTTTGCCAGCACCATTTACTAAAAAGACTATCCTTTCTCCAATGTATGTTCTTGGCATCCTTGTCAAAAATCATTTGACATATGTAGGTGGACTAATCTCTGGGTTTTCTATTCTGTTCCATTGGTGTGTTAGTTTTTAACTATGATGGATTTGCAGTATGGTTTGAAGTCAGGTATTGTGGCATCTCTGACTTTATATTATCTTTTTAATTGCTCAGGGTCACTTCATCTGTTCTGTGTTATTTGTAGTTTTATTTGCATTTGGGAACTGTTTTCTGTATATGTTTTATTTTTGAAGATTTTTATTTATTTATTTGAGAGGTAGAATTACATAGAGAAAGAGGGAGGGACAGAGAGAAAGGTCTTCCATTTGCTGGTTTACTCCCCAAATGGCTACGATGGCAGGAGCTGGGCTGATCTGAAGACAGGAACCAGGAGCTTCTTCTGGGTCTCCCACGTGAGTGCAGGGGCCCAAGCATTTGGGCCATCTGCCACTGCTTTCCCAGACCATTAGCAGAGAGCTGGATGGAAGAGGACACAAACCTGCACCCATGTGGGATGCCGGCACCACAGGCAGAGGCTTAACCTACTGCGCCACAGCACTGGGCCCTCTCTCTATTTTTTTAATTTAAATTTTATTTATTTGTTTTTCATCTTTTTGGAGAGCGGGGACAGAGAGAGAGAGGATCTATCTTCTACCTGCTGGTTCATTTTTCTAATACCCGCAAAAGCCATGGCTGGGCCAAGCTAAAGCCTGGGTCTCTCACATGGGTAGCAGGGACCCAAATGCTTTAGCCATTGCCTTCTGCCTCCCAGGGTGTGCATTAGCAGGAAGCTGGAATTGAAAGTGGAGCCAGTGCATCCTACTAAATGCTTTCCCTGTTTTCTCTGTTTCTTAAACAAGAAAATTTTAATATAAGAAAGTAAACAGTGGATGTAAATTACTCAAAATAATATGTACATATTAGGATGTGTATTGCAAGAAAAAAAGAACATGATGCTGTATTTGGTTATGGGATTATGAGCAATGCTCTTTATATGCTGCTTTAAAACAAAGTCAATGTATTTTTTTTTTTTTTTGTAACAGAACTTTCTGTTTCTTTCTGTTTATCAAGTGACAAGGTCTAAAGTTTGGAGATGAATTGGTTTTAGAAAGATTTTTTTTTTCTGTGCATTTCTTAGAGATTTTCAGGTTATTGGCACAACAGGAGGGGCATTATTGCCAGCAGACCTAGGGAGCAAGTTGTAGAATAATTGTTACTTTATTCACCCCGAGCTAAAATTATTATGTGTGGGCTGTAATATACCGGCTGTTCCCACCTACACACCTAGCCTTGCCTTTGCTAGGATAATTTTGTTTATCCTTCAGGGTTTAACTTCAGCATTACCAACTTTGGGAATAATTTTTGGCACCTGGTTCTGGGTGTTTTCTGTAGCCAGAACATGTACTGCTCACTCTGTTATAGCATGCAGTTAGATGGCTTATTTGGTAAACCCTAAATTTATTGGAAGAATGTACTAATTGTTGCCTCTAAATCTTCAGCATCTAATGTTTCTGGCTCTAAGTAGATCCTCAGTTAAGAACTCTCCAGAGCATACTTCCTGAAAGGCTGAAAGGAATATCTTTTTGGTAGAATATCTCATTATTGAATAGATGTAATAGGTTATCAAAGTTTCCTACCATTATATATTAGAATTATGTTTGTCATTGCTTGAGAAATATGCAGCAGATTTCTGTTGTGATACAGATTTTGTCAATGCTAGATACATCGTAGTGAATTATATAAAAATCTTCCTTCTAGAGGGGTCACCAGGCATGAGCACTTACACTGTTACACCTTAACCTCACAGTTCCTTTACCCACATTCTCCACCTTGAGGATCTTGAGCTCTGAAATTATATTCCTTGTCCAAAAGGTCAAGCCCTCCATTTGCCCATTCTTTCTGAATGTTCAGTTACCTCATCACTCACCTAGTTCCTCACCATCTCCATGTCTTCCAGATCATCTCTTAATTTGTCTCTCTCCTGGGCCTGGGCCTCAGCTGTTTGAATCAGGTTCTCAGCACCGCTTTAATATCTCTTAACTGCCTTAGTATCCCCAACCTTTGGTAATCTTGAGCCAATTTTATGATCCTCTGGGATACTATAAGTTTGTCTTAGTGCAGTGTGAAACCATGCTGAGAAGGAGGACTGTAGACTCAGTCTTTGTAATCTCACACAGGTCAGTAATGCTGCTAAGAAATGTTCTTCCTCTTCAACTGGTATCCTCTCCAACCCTCTCCTACTCCGACCGTCCCTCTTCCTCTAAAAATACATTCCTGGGGTGGCTGTTTACCCTAGTTAAGACTTGTGTCCCATTGCAGAGTACCTGGGTTGATACCCACCTCTGGCTCCTGATTCAGCTTCCTGCTAACACAGACTCTGGAAGGCAGTGTGGAAGGCTCTAGTAATTTAGTTCCTGCCACAACACATGGGAGACCTGGATTGAGTTTCGGGATTCCAGTTTGAACCTCAACCTAATCCTGGCCTTTGTGGTCATCTGGAGGGTAAATCAGAGGATGGGAGCTCTTGCTGTTTCTCTCCCCCAATCCCAGGCTCTCAAATAAAAAAAGGAACACATTTTAAAAGTACATTTTTAAAAGATTTATTTATTTATTTGAAAGGCAAGGTTACAGAGAGGTAGAGGCAGAGAGAGAGAGAGAGAGGTCTTTCATCCACTGGTTCATTTCCCAGATGGCCTATCCAAAGCTAGGAGCCAGGAGCTTCTTCCAGGTCTCCCACATGGGTGCAGGGGCGCAAGGAGTTGGGCCATCTTCCACTGCTTTCCCAGGCCACAGCAGAGAGCTGGATCGAAAGTGGAGCAACTGGGACTCGAACCAGTGCCCATATGGGATGTCGGCACTGCAGGCAGCGGCTTTACCCGCTGTGCCACAGTGATGGCCCCTGGATATAATTCTTAAAAAAATTATTCAAGAGAACCCCTCACCCCTCGAGAGAGAGAGAGAGAGAGAGAGAGAGAGAGAGAGAGAGAGAGAGAGAATGAGATCCCATTTGCTGGTTCACTCCCTAGTTGTCTGCCAGGGGCCAGGGCTGAAACTGGGGGATAAGAACTCAATCCAGGTCTCCTAAATGGATGGCAGGAACCCAAATACTTGGGCCATCACCTCCGTCTCCCAGGATCTTCATTAGTAGGAAGCTAGAATCAGAAGCCGGAAGAGGGTGTCAAACCCAGGCACTGTTGTGGGCTGCCGGCCATCCAGGCTGAATGCCCACCACTACCTTTCTGTTTTTACAATGTTATGCAGTTTCTATGAACCTTAATGGATAGCATCAAGGATAATTAATGTTGTTATGTTAGAATGAAAAATTAGTGCATGAGTGGAAAAACAAAAAGGTTCTAAAAGCCAGAGAACTTGTTGCAGATGCATCATGATATTTGTAGTTCACTGTAGCTGTTGAAGGCTTAGCACTGCAGGCAACTGCCTTGCAGAGTTCCATTTGATTGTGGTCCCTCTCAGTGACTAGACTGTGTTGAGTGAAGGGAATAATTACAGCCTGCACTGGAGAAAAGTGCGTGTTTCTGGATCAGTCCCAAGTGGACTCACACTTAGTGTGCTGAGTGGCTCACAGTGATGCGCCTGTCTCCTGAGGGGCTTTGCCAGTTAAGCATCCCAGCTCGCAGAGATTGTAATGATAGGTCTTGAGATGGGAAAAATTATCATCTCACTGTGGTTATTATATAATAGTCTCCCGTTCTGCATCTGTGACTTCCACCTCTATTTGCATTTGAATATGTATTTTTGCAATTCTGTTACCAAATGGGGGTATTTTGGCAACATGTGTAAGGAACAATATGTACTCAGTGTCTCTCTTGGCAAGAGAGATCTGAGAAGTCTCAGGGCTTGTTCCCTAATGTCCGTTTCCACTTTGTTCCATCACCTGAGGGAGGTGTGACTAGGAGATCGGGAACAGGGAAGAATGAACTGATGGATGACTCGCCTTTCAAGATAGACCTGTATAAAATGTCATCCAACCACTTCCCTTTCAGGGTTTTAATTCTTTTATCACATGGCATTTGCCACCCCAGCACTCCCATGTTTAAGTGCAAGCTGTGTATAGCAGAAATGAGCTGCTCTTCCAAGTCAGGATTTGAGTCTAAAGCCCGTCTCCTTAGCACAGCACATAGGTCACTATTCCTTTCACTTCAGCTTCTCAGGGATCAGTTCCCTGGAGTCAAGCCAGATACCAAGGAGCTTCCCTGCAAATGAGTGGGAAGAAATAAGGTCTGTTGCAAAGAGTAAGGTTTGCAGTTAGACAGAGTTTTCAAGTTCAGGTCTTGACATCAACTTCGTGATCTGGGGCAAATTGAATTTATCCTTCCAGGCCTTTTGTTTCACGACTGTAAGTAGAAATTACAGCACCTACTTTGCAGGATGTTGTGAGGCTTGGATGAGATAATCCTGGGAAGTATTAGCCACATGATAAATTGTGGAAGCCTCATTGGTGGTGATGGTGGTGACTATGTCCAAAATGATGCTTATTTCATGAAAGATTAGTGTTCAGGAGAATTCCAATGTAAACAAAACAAAACAAACCCAAGAAACATGTTGAACTGTGAAGTTATAAACAGGCAGTCTGGAAATTGCTTCCTGTAGATGTCTTTGTTTTTAAGCTGACACTGCTTATGAAATCCTACCATTCATAAATTGTCAGGGCCAGAGTCTCACATATTGAAAAAAAAAAAAAAAGAAAGAAAAAAAAAAGAGTAGACTGCAGTTCTTTTAACCCTTTGGCATTTGTCAGGGTTGAATGTGGTGGATGTAAATAAAAAATGTGAAAAAAGGATCTTTGAACATCAGAGATATTTCTTGCATTTGAAGCAGAATCTAGCAGCTCATGTCAATTGAACTTAACCAGTATGGGAACTAGAAGAGAATGTGTGCTTGGTTCAGTGCCTAATACTGTGGAGACCCCAAGAAATGGCAAACTTTAGCCATCTGAATGCCATATCACATGCTCCCCCACTGTTTGAAAAAGACACACTGAATCTAATCTCTTATTTCATCTTCTGTTAAGGTCAATGATTGGGAAGAACAATGTGATTAAATCAATACATTCTTCAAGTGTTTGTGCAGTAAGAATTAAGTCTTTGTTAAAGTAGAAAACAGAGACAGAGAAGATAATCACCTGTATTTTCTACCATCCTAAGCCCCCACCCCTTTCCACTTCTCCAGGGTCTTTTCTGGCCTGTATCTGTAGGTCATTTTGATGGTGGTGCAAATCTTAGTGCTGACCCTTTCTTCTTGACTATCTTAAGTTGGGGGTTCTAAGTGATTAGAGAAAGCTATAGTCATTAAGAAGGGCAATGAAATTTAATAAATGGTTTTCCTACCCCTTAACATTCCAACCTGAAGGATAGAGTTTGGGGAGAAAAACTTAAGAAGAGGGAAAGGTTAAAAAAAAAAAAAAGTTGGGAAGAGTCCTAAGGAGTAGTTTATGACTGTTGAGCTAGAAGGTTGGGAGGGGTGTATGTGTGTGTGTGTGTGTGTGTGTGTGTGTGTGTGAGAGAGAGAGAGAGAGAGAGAGAGAGAGAGAGAGAGAGAGATGGGTGCAAGCCCTGAGCACACTTTCATTTTCATTTTTCTATCTAGGGCCTTTTCATATTTCCTGTGTATTTATAGCCATCCTTAAAGACCTAGATCCAATGTTCTCTGTTTTTTGTGGGTTTTTTTTGGGTAGGTTTCCTAGACAACTCCCCACCAGAACAAAATTAATTGCTATTTTGTGTGTTTTCTGGAATCCCTGTGAAATCCTATTTTCTCATAATTATCTATTTAAATCACATTCTGCCTCCCCAGTAGATTCTGAGTTCTTTGATGACAGTGTATGTAGTGTCTCACTTTGTGTTTCTAGTACCTGGCATATAACAAACATCTGAACAAATTTTTATGAAATTGGGGGCTGGCATAATGGCATAGTAGGTAAAGTTACCACCTGAGATGCCAGCATTCCATATGGGTGCTTATCTGTGTCCTGGCTGCTCCACTTCTTATTTAGCTCCCTGCTAATGTGTCTGGGAAAGCAGCAGAGTGGGGTCCTGCTCCCACATGGGAGACCTGGATGAAACCCTTGGCTTCTGGCTTCAGCCTGGCCCAGCCCCAGTTTTGTGGCATCTAGAGAATGAACCAGCAGATGGAAAGTTCTATCTCTCCTCTTTCTTTAACTCTGACTTGTAAATAAATAAATAAATCTTTAAAAAATGTTTATGGAATGGAATTAAACTTAAAAGTAGAAATCCAGGCCCAGGTTTGTGCTATAAGTAATGCTAATGCAGATAGTTCATTTTTTCATTTTTGTTCATAATAAGAATCCCATGGCTCACAGAAGCTGGAGAGACAGAAAATGCCTCTGGTAGCTGGTTTTTGTCCCCACACTTGGGAGGGTGTTGCTGAGTGAGGAAGTGGGGCACAGACTGTGTGGTGCTCAGAAAAGTCTAAGAGTATGTGAGTGGCCTGTGGGGGAGGGGTGGTTCATAAACCACCACCTCTTTGGGACTTTAGACATCCAGATGGGATGAAATAACCTGAGGCTAATTAGTTTAATAAGTGGGGCTGATAGTACCTTAGATTCAGTTTTGGTGGTAGCCTTGGTCCTGGGATGCAACTGTATAATACTCTGTAAAGACTTGTTGTAGAACCTACTTTATAAGTGATCACCATCTTGTCATTCCTTGTGAATAAGATGGTCCATTAAAGTGATCTGTGACTCTTCTTACTCCACAAATTGAACAGGCCAGGCTACAAGCAATCACACCCAATATGCCATTGTCAAGGAAAGTCTGTACCTGCCGTATAGAAAATGCCTTGGTGGAAAGGAAGAAGGAACAGAAGTTTTGTAGCCCTGCCTGAAATGTCATGAGAGACTAACTGCTGGGATCAGTGAGTGAGATGCTTGATTCTTGAAAGGAGCTGTATCCGTAGCTAATTTCAAGCAAACAAAATTGAGTACCTGGGATATAGACTGGCTATGGTTGAAACTATCATTCTTAGAAAATTACTGGAAGAAATCGTCAGCACAGTTTGACAGCATCAGAACACCAGAAAGTGACAGATGGCTTTTGGAAGAGCAATTATTTTCTGATCATTCTCAACTTAATCATCTTGGAAAGCTATAGGAAAAACAAGTAATAGGACACATTAGATGTTGATATTTTGCTTCAGTTTAATAACTTAATAGGTACTTATCAACAAATCAAGAATGTATGGGTTGTATACCATGTGTAAATTAGAAGGTGAACAGCTTCTGAGTGGGTTATATTCTGAAAAAGTGTGGTTCTTCCAACTAAGCAGCCACAGTGTTTTGGCAAGAACATTAAAATGCACTTGATTTTAGTACAGTTGGTATTGGTAATAATAGATAGAGAAGGCGGGGATAAAGTGAATGGTAAGGCTTATTGAGGAAAAGTATAATTTTCTTGTACAGGAAAAGCAGATTTTAAAATAAAAGCATCTTGGAGGAAAGATTATATATGGACATCAGTGGTGAACCACATGCTGGCTGAGCATGAGTCACTCATGAACTGATATCTTAAAAGAATCTAGAAACACTTGAATTTGAGAAACCAGGATAATGATAGACAAGTTTTTTCCAGGCTTGAATAATGTGGAAGAATGTATTCCTGCTTTGTATGTGTGATGGTGTAGGGCCAGGCTTGAGTCTGTCTTAACTGTGCCCTAATTCTCTTTGTACTTTGGTTTATTAGATATTGCAACCCCTAGACATATGGTTTATCAGATATTGCAACCCCCAGACATACAGTGTGTTTCTTCACTGCAAGCCCCTTCCCTGGGGGGCATCAGATTCCTTTTCCACCTTTCGGAGCACTTGAGTTAGCCCACTCTCTAGCATTAAGAGAGGGAACTTGAGCTGTTAATAGAGCTAAAGTGATTTTTAAAAAATCTCTTGAGAGATTACAAGTATGCCTATTAACTCAGTACCCATCTATAGTGACCTCTCTATCCTTCCAGTTATTGATTCATATTGGGCAGGCAGCAAGCTGAGCAGGAGTGTTGAAAGGGGTGGAGAAGACAAGGTCTCGTAGGACTGACAGGCGTTGCCTAGCTTTAACCTGCTTCTGATCTATAATGTGCCTTCTGCAGAGCAAGGAGTGTGGAATGAGATCCTGTCTGGAAAGTACCCAGGATTCTTGGAAAGTGTTAAAATGGGTTTTATGGTTGAGCATTTATTAGAATAGAATCACATAATAACTACAATGATTCTTAGAAGTTCATACTCTTTTTTTTTTTTTACAAATATTTGAGGAGACTGAAGCCAGAGAGATAAAAGTGACTTACAAACCTTTTAATAGGTTGTTACCAGAAATTAATGAATTATGTATTGAAGCCAGTGGTTTTCTCAAGACTGTGTCTTTAAGCAGAAATGAGATTCTGTTGCCCTGGTCTGTACCAGGGTAACAGCCTTAGAAGCCTGCAAGGAGTCCGCAGACATCACAAGTAAATGGATGAACCAGAGCTCCAAGGACAGAGAGTGGCAAGGACTGTGGCAAGTCAGAAAACCTGTGCCTGCCCTGTGTTCAGGGGGCTAGTTACCCCTGCGTGGGAAGGCAGGCTCAGGGTTATTAGACCCGCTCATTTTCAAAGAGAAGCTAGAAATGGGTCAACCTTGTGTGGACTAAATAAGCTGTGTTGGATGGACTGAATTTGTCCTGAGGCTCCCGACGGCAGATGCACAGCACAGTCACCTTTGTCTGTGGGCTGAGCTCCATGAAATGCTCAGTGAATAGCAGCAGTGAGTCCCCAACCCCCTCCCCAGGCCTGACAACTTCTTCAAGACATTTTCCTGGTTGGTGGATGTTGTCGACATCCTTCCCTTCCTTTGCCTCATTGAGGAGGGTCCGTCAGTAGTGTGTTCGTCACTGACGGTTTTTGGTGAGGAGGAGAAAGGGGAGGGGTAGAGGGCCTGGGAGAACCCTAAGCTTCTGATCTACTTTTGACTGATAAAGATGTACCCGTTATGCGTAGTCCAGGGTGTCCCCATCCATCTGGGATTTAACAAAGGGAAGATTTATGCTAAGATCCAACCCTGAGGCAGAGAAGAAAGAACATCAACAGTTTCCAAACAAAGGCCAGATTCTCTTCTGCCTCCTTCTGAATGTCCTCTCTAAGTCTGCGTCTACAGAATTCTTTTTGGTTACAACTGACTGGGAGGGCCCAAAAGTTTAAAAAATAAGTCAAATGTTGAAAGACTCTCTCTGCAGATCATTGCAATGGTTTCTCTGTTTCTGCGCTCCCCACCCAGCCAGGCTGTTGTCAAAACAGTAGCCCGCCTTTCAAAAACATTAGTTGCTTAGTTCATTTCTTTTTTTGATTCATAGGACTCCAGTGGCTAACTGCTTCACAATGTCCTGAAAGGCTTTATAAAGTCTGTGCCCTGCCCAGCCCTCCCGTTACTTCCCCAACCTTATCCCCTCCTATATATCTCATGCTCTCTGCCCAGCCACACTGGCCTGCCTGCTGGCACGCACACTAGGATATCCTCCTTCCTGGGGGCTTTTGCGTCTGATGCTCCCTGCACTGAACACTCCTTCCCCCAGAAACCCCATGGCTACTCTGTTTCCCGGAGAAGCCCTAGCTACTGAAAATTGCTTCCCCTTGCTACAGCACTCATTCACATTCATGTTTTTATAGTGCTTGTCCCCAGCTGCCACTGTGGGCTTTACTTGCTTTCCCTTACTGTAAGCTCTAAGTGCAAGGATTATTGTTCTATTTTGTTCACTGCAGTTTCTGAAAATGTAGTAGGTGCTTGACACGGGTTTGTTGAATATGCTTTGAGTTCCTCTTCCCCTCTGTGCGAGGGCGTTTGCCCTAGGGGACAGATAGCTCTTGCTGCTGAATCATGGTATTAACATATCCATGAATGGACTGCCTATTTTTCAGGTTTTCTGGGTCAGTTCTACTTCTTAAGCATATTTTGAATTTTTTTAGGATTTTCCCCATCTTCAGTTTTCCCCCAGTTAAAAATCAGTTCAACATCTTACTTGGAATATAGACTCATACCATGTAATTTTCCCCTCCATACACTTTCACTCAGCAGCCAGAATGATCTACCTAAAATCTAAATCTGGTCCTTTACCCTTCATCCCTTCATTCCTTAATTTAAAATACTTCAATGGTTTCTCATAGTGTTTTTTTTTGTTGTTGTTGTTTTTTTTTTTTTTTTTTTTTTGACAAGCAGAGTGGACAGTGAGAGAGAGAGACAGAGAGAAAGGTCTTTCTTTTCCATTGGTTCACCCCCTAATGGCTGCTACGGCTGGTGCACCGCGCTGATCCAAAGGCAGGAGCCAGGTGCTTCCCCTGGTCTCCCATGTGGGTACAGGGCCCAAGCACTTGGGCCATCCTCCACTGCACTCCCGGTCCACAGCAGAGAGCTGGACTGGAAGAGGGGCAACCGGTACAGAATCTGGTGCCCCGACTGGGACTAGAACCCGGTGTGCTGGCACCACAGGCGGAGGATTAGCCTATTAAGCCGCAGCGCCGGCCCCCATAGTGTTTTACGTGAAACTCAGTGTCCTTACCCCATCCCACAAGGTTCTGCGTGGTCTGACGGCAACACTGGCCTTTTCTATTCCTCTAAAAGACTCAGGACTCAGGGATTTTGCTCTTCCTTCCTAATGAAATACTCTTCTCCCATCCTCATTTGGTTGGCACCCAAGTCATCTAGGTTTATATCTTTAAAAAAGAACTTATTTTCACTTTACTTGAAAGAGAAGGAGAGATAGAGATCTTACATTTGCCAGTTTACTCCCCAAATGACTGTAATGGCTGGGGCTGGGCTAGACTGAAGTCAGGAGTTTGGAACTCCATCCAGGTGTCCCATGTGAGTGACAGGGGCCCAAGCACATGGGCCATCATCTGCTGCTTTCCCAGGCACATTAATGGGAAGCTGGATCAGAAGTGGAGCATCCGGGGCTTGAAGCAGCACTCGAGTATGTGGGGCCAGCACCACAGGTGGCAGCTTCACCTGCTGCACCACATGCCAGCTCTGGTGTTTGCCTGTGTATCCCCAGTGCTTGACACTCCCTGATACACAATAGGACTCCATGAATACTTGTGCACATGGTTGTTTTGTGCTGGGGGATTGGGCTCTGGGGAGTGGTACCTCACTAGCTAATGATATGTTTCTCTCCACAGAGATTATTTTGCAGAAGATGGTGGGGAGATGGTATCCAGAGCAAGCCAGGCAACAGGTAAGGATGCTGTGGGCCTTGCGTGCTAAATTCTAGGCTTCCTACTTGAACTTAGAGGTCCGAGGTTTACAAGGCCAATATTCTCAAATTCACAGTGTCAATGTTCTCAAACTTTTGTGAATTTCCAAATTTGCCCATACCACTGGGAATGACATGCTCCATATAATAATATGTCCTGGGAAGCTGCTCAGTGAAGTAACTTATAATTGAAAAATTTATGTGAGTTCTTCACACTTCTAATGATTCTGTAATGGCAAGATTAGTCACTTGTGAAATCATTAGAATGAATTCTGCCACTAAAATGAAATCTCTAATACACCATTAAAATGGGTATAATAATAATGCCAATCTCATAGGAAAGATTGGGAGAAGTACAGAGCCTGTTAAGAAAAGAGTGCTCAGCAAAGTTCATTTGTTATTATTATTAATCTATTCATAATAGTAACACAGTCATTTCTGCAGTGACATTAGCCAGAGACCTATGATATGAATATCAAAACCAAAAGAAAGATAACTCTCTTTGGGGTGACATTTTTTTTTTTTGACAGGCAGAGTGGACAGTGAGAGAGACAGCCAGAGAGAAAGGTCTTCCTTTGCCGTTGGTTCACTCCCCAATGGCTGCTGCAGCCGGCGCACCGCACTAATCCAAAGGCAGGAGCCAGGTGCTTCTCCTGGTCTCCCATGGGGTGCAGGGCCCAAGCACTTGGGCCATCCTCCACTGCACTGCCCGGGCCATAGCAGAGAGCTGGACAGGAAGAGGAGCAACCAGGACAGATTCCGGTGCCCTGACCGGGACTAGAACCTGGTGTGCTGGCGCCACAGGTGGAGGATTAGCCTATTGAGCCGCGGCGCCGGCTCTCAGGTGACATTTTTTTTTTTTTTTTCAGGAAAAAGCTTTCAATCAGCAAAGCCATCCTCTAAAGGCAATATAAACAGCTGATCCCCAAATGTACAGAAATTGGTGTAGGAACATAGAAAATATGAAAAAACAAAGGCAAGATGATGCCTCAATCAGGTGACATTTTTTACAAAAACTTGTTCCTGCTGGAGGATTTTACTCACTTCCTAACTTATTTGCCCTTTTTCAGTCAGCCTTGAAACCTTGATGGTTCATATGTACCATGTGAAAAAAGATTTTCATGTAAATAACTTAAGGACATTAGATTAGAGTCACCTAAAATTAGTATTTGAAACCAGGTGTATTAAATTCACAAGCTCCAAGTATTATTGCACTCAACATTTTGAAGGACAAGATCCTGTATTTTGAGTCAAATATCAAAACACTGGAGCAAAAATGGAAGGGGGACCGACAAAATCCCTACCATACACAGACACTTGGTTGGATGTGTTCAGTTATTCTTTCCATTAATATATATATTCAAGATAGTAGTAGGATCCCCATTTAATGGAGTAATGGAACTCAGTAAAATTAAAATATTTGACTATATTCCCACACTTAGCAAGTGGTCAGGATTCAAACCCAAGTCTCGAAGTCTCTGCTGTTCCCACTATGTCCCACTCATCTAGAGGTATTGTATGCTTTCTCTGCTTTATCGTATTTTCCTCCATTTAGTAGTCTAGTGCATTTCACCTACATGTGAAATAAATACTTCTTTCTAGCTGCTTTTAATGAAAACAAATTGCACAGAGGCAGGCATTGCGCACAGAGTGAAGCTGCTGCTTGGGATGCTCACATCCCATCCAGCAGCACAGGTTCAGATCTGCTTCTGATCCACTTTCCTGCTGATGCATTCTGGGGTGCAGCAGACGAGGCTCAGGTGCTTCATCCCCTGCCACCCACATGGGAGACCTGGTGGAGTTCTGGGCTCCTTGCTTTGCCCTGGCCCAGCTCTGGCTGTTGAGATCATTTGAAGAAGGAATCAGCAAATGGCAGATTCCGCTCTGTCTCTCTCTCTTTCTGTTGCTGTGCTTTTAAAGTGGATAAAAATGAATAAATGAACATTAAAAATGTTTACATTTACTTAGAAACACCAGGAATATCAACAAAGCACATGCAGCAGCATCATCATTATATTATTTGCAATCACAGAGTGGTATAAAATTAACAGAACAATTATTTTGTGTAAGCTCCATCAAAGACAATTGAAAATGGAAAAACATTATTTCCAAGTATAACTAATATACACGTGCACAGACACACAGAGCTGCTTTGTATTTGTGTGCCAATTTAAAACCCTGTAGTATACCAGGCAAGAGTTAGTGGCTTTTGGAAACAACCATTAAAGACAAGGTTATCTAAAGACACACTTGGTACTATTGTAACTTTACAAAACCAAAATTTATTGTGTACTGCTCCGTTTAGAACAAATCATAATTTTACATTTCAGTGTTTTAGCAGTGGTGCAATGGGGAATTACCTTCTTTTAGTCAAGAAAAAAATTGCACTGGAAAACCCATGGATCATCATGATTTTCTTTGTCTTCGTCTTTGTCTTCACCAGCATCTTCCTGGTCCTCTTTTCTCCCCTCTTTTTCTTGTCCTTCCCCATTCCCCCAGCCTTAATTTCCTTTCTTCAAAGTCACCGGTGGAAAAATGAGCATGTTCTCTTGTGATGTGAAGGCAATTTTAGATCAAACCAAGAAAATGTCTGAAGAAGGCCTTTTGGGTACACTAGGACCTTTGAACCTCTCTTTTTTCTCTCTGCAGGGAAAATAAAGATTTCTCTTTCTCTTGCATAATGGCTATGTTCGCTTCACCTATCTTCATACTGCCCATCCCCTTCAGCAGACATGGATTGTCTTTTTTTTTTTTCTGAGCACTTAAAAAAATTCTAGGAAGTTGTCTATAGCCTCAGGTACTTTTACTTGTGCTCTGTCTGGTAAGCTTGCAAAAACAAAGAAAGGAGGAAGAAAAGAAAAGCATCTGTGGCTGTTTTGTCTCTTGTTCCCTTGGGTGTCCTTTGCCCATCTGTCCAGTTTACTTCTCAATGAGACACAGTCACGAAGGGCCCTCTGTGCACTGCCTTGTCCTAATACTGTCTGAGGAGCTCAGTGTATTGCAATGGCTGTCACTGTTTCTAACTGGAAAAGAAAGTTCAGTAATAAAGGCTGCTCGTTTCCTTCTGGAGCCCACAAAGTTGTCGTCTTCAATGTCTTCTACCTGAATCTATAACTCCATCCCTGTGGCAGTCTGCAGCACTCTGTGTACTGAGGATGACCGAGGCCCTGATTTCTGATGCTTTCACAGTGTTGCTTCTCAGAAGCAGGCCTACGGTTAGCAGGCTGTTCCAGAGCAATACAATACTTCCATTGACTGCCACAGTGGTTGAGTCAGTGCCCTTCTGCTTGTTTTTCCCTGATGCCTAGACCCGTTACAATCTCCTTGGCTGCAAAAATAGCACGGAATGAGAATGTTGCTAAGAAAGATGAATGGAGTGCGGAGAACATGAGAATGGTTCTGCCACATTTCAGCAACGTGGTCTTGAGCAGGAACACTGTCTGAACGTTTCTTTACTTATCAGTAAAATGGGTTTAATCACCATGTCTGTCTATTTCACTGGTTGCAGTGACTTTATAAACGAAATAATTCATGTGAAACTATCTTGCAACTATAATGTCCTTTAAAGGTTTATTTATTTGAAAGGCAGAGTGACAGAGAGAGGGGGAGACAGAGAAAGAGAGAGGTCTTCCATCCACTGGTTCACTCTCTAATGCCTACAACAGCCAAGTCTAAGCAAGTTGGAAGCCAGGAGCTAGGAACTCCATCCTGGTCTCCTATGTGGGTAAGGATGGGAAAACTTGGGCCACCCTCTGTTGCTTTCTCAGGAGCATTAGCAGGGAGCTGGATTGGAAGAAGACCAGTTGGACACAAACCAGCATTCCAGTATGGATGCTGGTGTCCCAAGGCAGCTTAAGGCAGGTTCCTGCAATAGCTTTAAAAGATGTTAATTGTTAAAATTGTTATTATTCCTAAATAATAATCTAAATCTTTTTTCTGTAGAGAGATTTGTAGAAATACTTTGTAGCTTATGGCTTTTTTTTTTTTTTTTACCAAAACAAAGCTGTTTAGGGTATTTGTTAAATTTAAATTATTTTTTATTTAAATTTTTTTTGAAAGAGACAGAGAGAGACAAAGACAGATAGATAGGTAGGGGAGGATCTTCCATCTTCTGGTTCACTTCCCAAATGTCCAAAGAGCTAGGGTTGGGCCAAGCCAAAGCCAGGAGCCAGAAATTCAATCTGGGTCTCCCATGTGGGTGATAGGAACCCATGTACTTCACCCATTGTCTGCTGCTTCCCAAGGTGCACATTAGCAGGAAGCTAGATTCAAGACCAGAATGGGGACTCAAACCCAGGCACTCATATATAGAGATGTGGGGGGTCCCAGTGGCATCGTCACCACTGTGTTAAGTATCTACCACTGATTAACTTTTACCGTGTGACATACCACTCCAAAACTTAGTGACTTAAAACAGGGGCAACAAACTTCATCCCTGGCCAACAGTTTTGTAGTAAAGTTTCATTGCACTGTCATGCTTGTTTGTGTGTTGTCTGTGTCTGCTTTGAGTTCTGAGAGCACAGTCAAATAGTTGCAACAGAGTCAGAGTATGGTACATAAACCTAAACTACTGTCTGGCCTTTTAAGAAAAGAGTTCACTCACTCCTGCCTCAAAACAACCATGCTTTATTACTTCTTACAATTCTGTGGTGCCAAACTGGGTGTTTTTCTGCTGCTCTTGTATGGGGTCAGATTGAGCTGTGATCTTTGGACAGTTTGATCGGGACTAAGGGTCCAAGGTGGCCTTGCTCACACTTCTGGCAGTGGGTGACTGGCCGTCAGCTGACATTGATTTATTTCTCTGAATTTGGCTTTTCCACTTCCAGTAGATAGACTTAGCTTCTTCACAGCCTGATGATCTGGGGTAGGGGTGGGGTGGAAGGGGCTACAACAACTGTAAGAATAGAGATGCAAGGCTAGAACTCATCTCCCTGTTTGTTTGTCAAAGCAACTCATCTTGGGCAACCCAGATTCAGGGGGTGGAGAAATAACCTCTCCAGGAGGGGAATGAACACATCGCAAAGGCGCATGAACACAAACTAGCTTTGCTTACTGGAGATCATTACTAATAGGATCTACTATGGGCTACTGTGTGTGAACTCTTCTTCTGTAGCCTAGAATTGGTTTGTGTTTTTCAAGAACCAAATTCTGCTGGAATGTGCCAGCTGGAACAATCATAGTGTGTTTATTTCACAGATGTTTTGGATGTTTTTCTGTTTCACGGACAGCTTTTCTTGGTGACGGTAAAGACCGAGGCCCTCCAGTGCTGTCACAGACTTGGAGAAGTGGCGAGAAGATCCCCTTTGGGCAGACACATTCCTTGAGAGCATTTGAGAAACCCCCTCAGGTGCAGACCCAGGCGCTTCGAGACTTTGAGAAGGTAAGTCATATGACATGATTTTTATCCCAGTTAAAAGCACTCCTGGAGAGTAGTGATATCCTATAAAAATATGACCCATGAAAAAATGACAGCATTATAATAATTCTTGATATTTGCTAGGGCAAGGGCCCCAGTTGCTTTTATTCCTCCAGTGTCTTCCTCCAAAATATTCTGGCTCCTTGAGGGACATTGATTTCCCACATAAAATAGAACCATAAAGAAGTGCTTTCTTTCTTTCTTTCTTTTTTTTTTTTTTTTGCAAATGAGAATTACCACTAATTGTAGATCAACTTTTAAAGGGATGATGATGATGTCTTTGCAATATTGAGTCTTTTAATCCATAAATAGCATGTGGAAGTGCATTTAGTTAAATGTTTCTTAATGGTTTTCAATAAAATTTAACCATTTGATTAAAAAAATATCAATGGACTCATCTGGATTATGGGCATTGTTGTAATAGTAACTCTTCCAAGAACGTACATCCCCGTAGGCACGTGTTCTGTTAGCCATGTGCTAGGGGTTGTGGTTTATGGATAATTGCCTGTACCAGTGAATTCTGTCTAAGCCTTTGTATCCCTGATTTTCTTCTCAAATTAATTCAGGAAATTTAAATGGTACCCTGAGAATGTACAGATGCAACACAGTGACCCAGGTCTTACTGTTTTGTGTCAGGCAGCATTACAATTCTCTGTGGCCTGCTTGGGCTTCTAGAGATCTGTCTGTCATTTTCAGTATGAAGTGGCTCTGTCACAGCCATTTGCTTCTCAACAAGAATCTTGTCATGTTGCTTGAAGCTCTGAGTCAACTCCAGGTACTCTCTCTTGATGTTCTTGTTTAGATTTGGCCAAGAGCAGTAACTGCTAATGTAATACAGAGTCAGCTCCCTGATGCCAGAAGTATGTACAATAGGTCCTGTCTACTGGGAATTTTAGGGCCTACCAAGAGGCACCCAGAATTTCTCACACTCATGTTCTAAAAAAAGAAACAGCTGTTTGGTGCCCCCTGGGGGATACCCAGGGAGCAGGCCACAAATGATTAATGTCTAAATAGGTGCTGAGGTAAAGTAGGATTCTTGAACTGACAGATTTGGAGATGAAACAATAAAGTTTAATTTAAAAAACAATATTGTTTTCAGATGGTCTTATTCCATCTTTCCTTGTAAATACAAATGTTTCTCTAGGGTTTCCTGTATACCCTACCAGATATTTCTGTGGACAGTACTGCTCCACATACCAGCTTATTTCTGGTCTTTTTTGCTCAGAGTTGTCGTGGATATCAATTTTTTTTACACTTTAGAGTTTGCAGGTGTGTTAAGTGGGTTTTGAAGAGGAAACCTCTGAACGGCTCTGGTGCTGGTGGTGGACGTGGGAGTGGTGACACCCAACCCCTCCCTCTTTCACCTTTTGAATCTACAGCATGCAGAAAAGGTGCTCAGAACTGCAGAGCTCCTCACAGCTGCATGGGACGCCCTCTGAAGGTGTCTCCTACATGTTCCTTTTAGGGGATAGGTGATTTGAGACATAGAAGTGAGGGGTGCCACCTCCCTGGGTGGGATGCATGGCTGGATGCTATGGGCAGAGAGAAAATAATGGGCTGATTTGGATGGTGAGATGGGGGTGGTTACTGATTTTCACACATGGAATCCTAAGTCCTTCTCTTTGAGTTCAGGTCTAGTATCATGGATTAATCCATCCTTTCCAATGCTGGAAGTCACTGATAGAAACCAAGCTAGGATACAGAGAAAAGGCCAGTAAGTGATATTTTAAATCTTTTCCTCTTGTGAGTTAAGTAATAAGGCTCAACACACTCTTTGTTAGAAAAAGTCATTGCCAGTATACCAAGCAATGTTGGGTCCATGTGTCTGTCCATTCTTACGTCTGTTTTTGCATTCTGTAGACTTTCAGTGATTGCACCTACTATGTGAAGAGCCTCCATGAGAAAGCTTGGAGATTAGTGGGTTAGGAAAATATATAGGAGAGAGAGGGACCGTGCCAGTGTCCTACCCTAAAAAGGGTAAAGTACTAAATAATGTGGTATTTTCTGTAATATTTAAAGAGTGCATTCCATAGCTTTGGGAAAGGGGATGGGTAGCTGTACTTGTGTAGAGGAAGGGACAGGCTGAAAGTGGTGTTCCAGAGCAGAGTTAATGCTTCCAGGGCTTCCAAGTGTCAAAGGAATACAGATCTGGGAAAAGCATCCAGGACTCCACCCTTATTTCATCTATCCATGCAATAAACTGTTGATGACTTCAAATAAGATTTCTGCCCTTAGATAGTTGTAGTCTATTAGGAAGTACAGACGTTGTATTAAGTACAGTATATGTGACAGATGTTTTCATGAAGGTAAGAACAGTGTACTCTGAGGTTTTAAGAGAAATTGTTTACTTTTATTAAGGGATTGGGGAAGGGCCTCCTACCAGAGGATACCAGTTTGGGGGACTGAATGTTGGGTGAGGTTTCTAAAGCTGAGTTCATTTTTGCTGGCCAGAGAAGAAAAGGGTCACATTCCATATAGAGGGGAAATTTGGGAGGAAAGAAGAGATGAACTGAGTCAAAGAGAGATTGAGCTAGAGGGCAGGAAGGAAGGAGAATTAGAACAGGAGAGAAGTAAAGGTACCTAATCAGTAAAAAATGTTCCTCAGTAATGTGATTGCTTCTAAAATGTTCACCGAGTAGGAAATTCTAAGGAAAAATCCTCTGATTCCAAATAAGAGATAAAAGACCCAAAATGCAAATACTGACACATTATGGATTGATGAATTCATTAAGAAGTGAAAATGACATCAACATTTATGTTGATGCAGGAAAAAGAAACAGAGGGCAAAACTTGGAAGACACAATGATTTTTCTGTTCTTTTATTCTCTACCCCCATCCATACTGGGTGGAAAATGATGGGCAGGGGAAGATGCTCCGGGAAGAGTGACACCTTGACCCTACTGGATTTAACCCTGCAAGTGTAAATTAAATTGTTAATCCTCAACATGTTTATTGGGTTGAGGTCAATATTGTTTCTCACGCTAAGTGTTGCTTAGCATAAATGTTTCCTTTGTGTTTGAGTGAGTGAGTGGTTTAATTGATTTTTAAGCTTTGACAGCCATAGTGTAGAGGGGCTTCCCTAGTCCTTCCTTCCCTGTCCTCTGGAGAATCCACTGATGGAGGGTTCTGTACACTTGGGCAGTGAGTTAAGTGCCTTCTTTTGTCTTCGCATTACTATCCCCCTTTTCAAGGGAGAGGACGTGGGCTCACAGAACTTGTGACTTTCTCAGGATCACGGTGCTCGGTGCTCGTGCACCACGACTGTAAATCCCCACCGGTGCTTAGATCACTCTTTACCGACCAGGGGCTATGGTGAGATAAGAGACTTCCTTCCTAGGTGCTTTCCCCCAGGTCATAGTGCCCATCCACATGGATAACAGCAGCCAGCATCTGTGACCACTTTCTGTGTGCCAAGTACTGTTCTAAGCATGTGACAGCATTATCTCATTTAGTGCTTGAGACAACCCTGTGAAGAAGGCACAAAGAATACCAAAGGGACTTGCCTAATGTCTCCTAAATGAGCCTGAAAATGCCTACCATTTTTGTGGTAATAGTATATTTCCTAGGTTGGGGAGCTCAGCTGGTGAAAGTTTGGTTCTAATGAAGATGTCGGCTACTTTGGGAATGGAATCATTGCTTTTCCTATACAGATTGACACAGATTGGAGTTCTACCAGGCTCTGTGTTCTCTCGGTAAACTATAAATCTACTTTCATCTTTCAGTATTGTCCATCATGTGCTTTTTACTCCACTAATTCTGAACTACTTGCAATTCAAATCTGTTTCATACTTCTATGTCTTTGTTCTTGCTCTTCTTTTGCCTGGAAAACCTTTCCTTTCCTATTCTTGACCTAGCTGAGGCATACTTATCCTTCAAATGTCAGCTCAGATGCCATTGTTTTTTTAAGGATGTGTTCTCTAAGTCTCTAATCCTAGAATATGTACCCAGTCTCTCAGCTCCCTGAGGACAGAAAACACTTCTTTTTTCTTCTCTTCCAGTCTCTAGAATCTAGCCTAGTGCAGTACCTACTAAGCACTCTGTAAAAGTTCATCAACTAAACTAATCTTGTTAAAAAGTATTGAAGATTAGATATTTTATTGGATTTGTATTTTTTTGACCTCTACTTGGTAGTCACAATAAGTTGAATGCTTTTTAAAAAAGATTTATTTATTTATTTGAGAGGCAAAGTTACACAGCAAGAGGGAGAGATGGAGATAGAGATTTTCCATCCAGTGGTTTAGTCCTCAAGTAGCTGCAACATCTGGGGCTGAAGCCAGGAGCTCTGAGTTTCATCCAGGTTTCCCACGTGGCTGGCAGAGGCACAATTACTTGAGCCATTTTCTGCTTTCCTGGGCACATTAGCAGGGAGCTGGATTGTAAATGAAGCAGTCAGGACTCAAACTGGCACCCATATAGGATGGAAGGTGGCATCTTTTTTTTTTTTTTCTCTTTTTTTTTTTTTTTTTTAAGATTTATTAATCTACTTGAAAGGCAGAGTTACAGAGAAAGAGAAGAAGAGAGACACAGAGAGAAAGATCTTCCATCCACTGGTTAACTCTCCAAATGGCCACAGCGTCTAGAGCTGGCCAGGAGCCAGGAGCTTCCTCCGGGTCTCCCACGTGGGTGCAGTGGCCCAAGGACTTGGGCCATCTTCTACTGCTTTCCCTGAACTGGCAGGGAGCTGGATTGGAAGTGGAACAGCTGGGACTTAAATTGGTGCCCACATGGGATGCCAGTGCTATAGGCTGTGACCTAACCCACCATGCCACGGCACTGGAGAGATGATATTTTAACCTGCTGCACCAGAACTCAGGCCCCAAATTGGTGCTTCTAAGGTGGGTATTGGTGTGTTAATTGATCTGGTAGGATGGGACACAGGAGGGTCAAGAAATATACATTTATTTTCCACCTAGACTGGAATGACAGAATTGTAAAGGAAGGGAAAGACAGTTATTTTGAAGTAATATTTCATGATTTATTAAAAAGATCATTGGGGCTGGTGCGTAGTAGGCTAAGCCTCTGCCTGTGGCACCGGCATCCAATATGGGTGCCAGTTTGTGTCCTGGCTGCTCCTCTTCTGCTTCAGCTCTCTGCTGATGGCCTGGGAAAGCAGTGAAAGATGGCCTAAGTACTTGGACCCCTGCACCCATGTGGGAGACCTGGAAGAAGCTTCTGGCTCCTGGCCTCTGATTGACTCAGCGTTGCAGCCATTTGGGGAGTGAACCAGCAGATGGAAGACCCTTCTCTCTCTCTCTCTCTCTTTCTCTCTCTCTCTATTTCTCTCTCTCTCTCTCTGTCTGTCTGTAACTCTACTTCTCAAATAAATAAATAAATAAATAAATCTTTTTTTAAAAGAACATAGTAGTAGCCAATAATAACAAATGCTATTTATTGAGTGCTTGTTATACAGCAGGAACTTTTCTAGATATTAAACATACTTTATTTCTGCTTTCAACTCATTTTACTTTTTTTATATTGATTTATTTATTTGAAAGTCAGAGTTACACATAGAGAGGAGAGGCAGAGAGAGAGAGAGAGAGAAAGAGAGAGAGAGAGAGAGGTGTCTTCCACCTGATGGTTCACTCCCCAGTTGGCTGCAACGGCTGGAGCTGCGCTGATCCAAAGCCAGGAGCCAGGAGCTTCTTCCTGGCCTCCCACGTGGGTGCAGGGGTCCAAGGACTTGGGCCATCTTCTACTGCTTTCCCAGGCCATAGCAGAGAGCTGGATCAGAAGTGGAGCAGCCAGGTCTCAAACTGGTGCCCATATGGGATGCCGGCGCTTCAGGCCAGGGTGTTAATCCACTGCACCACAGCACCAGCCCCTCAACTCATTTTCCTGTAAGAGAGATATTACCCCCATTATACCAGTGAGGAGACCAAGGTTCAAGTCATTTACCCATAGTTATAGCGATGTAAAGTTACAGAACTGAGAAGCCCAATCATTGCAAGTTTCTTAGGGACAGGAGAGGACTTTTGAGAGAAGAGGTTCCATTGGTGGAAATCATGCAGTTTGGTTTTAAACGGACTCAAAGTGGCAGATGCTGCAGAAAAGCCAGAGGAGGATGGGAGTGTTTCGTAAAACCAAATTGGGCCTCCACCGCCTGCCCTATTTACACATTTTCTAATAATGCCGTCTTTAACGCGAAAACACCAGCAACACCAGCTGCCTTGTTTGCCTCCGTGTAGCCTGAGGCCAGCTTTTCCCTGGCAGGCTCCACGTAACCAAGCCACAGTGAGTCAGCCTGCTGTGGTCCCGCCCGAGCTGGCAAACCCTTCCACTTGGATCTTAAAGTCTGTGGGGGAAAAGGAAGGCAAATAGAGCTAGAAATGCGGGCTCTTACTTTTTTGCCTTGGTGGAGACTGAGTTATCACAGTCTAGGTCCCTGTGATGCGTTAGGTGAATCTGGGTCATGTCCGTGCTGTCCTTAGGTTCTGCAATTTCAGCGCTGTGCGAGTGTTTCTCTGTAATTACAGCCTTGGACAATGCATGCTGCCAGTGAAGTCCATTTTCCTTTTATAAAAAAATGTATCTGTGCTTCCAAAACCACAGTGCCCCAAGCATACTGGTTTTATTTGCACTGGTATCTTCAGATATTCAGGGAGCCTGTAGAGGGGGGAAATTCCAAGCTTTCAGCACTCATCAGCATAGTTCTGCTCTTTCTGAACATGAGCTTTCAGAGCGCTCCCATCCACGTCATCCCCTAGACCTTGAGCAGAGTTTCCGTTCCTAAGCAACACTGCCAAAGACATAAATCAATACAGCCATTTTTCCCCCTTGAAGAGCTACAGAATAAAAGAGATGATTTTGAGTACTATAGAGGATACGAAGATGTATCTAATTTCTCATTCCCAAAGAGCATATGATCTGGTTAGAGGCAAGAGAGTTCATTTAAGTAATTTAAACAACGTCTAAGAGTGGAAGAGATAGTAAAGCTTGGCATAATTGTCAAACAAATGTATGTCTTGGAAACCTAAATATTAGGACACAACTTCTTTTAATACACAAAAACTTTTTAAAGTTAAATATTAGCTCATGTTTGATTGTAAAATTAATTATAAAACTTATAAAACTTCCGGGCTAGTGCTATGGTACAGTGGGTAAATCCACTGTCTACAGTGCTGGCATCCCATATGGGCACCAGTTCAAGTCCCAGCTGCTCCGCTTCTGATCCAACTCTCCACTATGCCTGGGAAAGCAATGGAAGATGTCCCAAGTGCTTAGACCCCTGTAGCGGTGAGGGAGACCAGAAGAAGCTCCTGGCTCCTGGCTTAGGATTGTCGCAGCTCCAGTTGTTGCAGCCATCGGGGGAGTGAACCAGTGGATGGAAGACCTCTCTCTCTCTCTGCCTCTCTGTAACCCAGCCTTCCAAATAAATAAATAAATCTTTTAAAAAAACTTGTAAAAATTATCAAATATATTATCAAACATATTATAAAAATTATCAAAAATAATAAAATTTTAATTTTTTTCTTTTAATAATGCTTTTATTTAAAGAATATAAATTTCCAAAATACAGCTTATAGATTACAATGGTTTCCCCCCCATAACTTCCCTCCCACCCACAACCCTCCCAAAATTATAATTTAACTACCCTGAAGAAACTGGGGGATATGGTTACCCACAAAGAAAAGAGAATGATCACTTCTACAGGAAATAAACACTTGAATGAGAATAATTGTTTTGTTATTTTTTAAAATCTCACTTCTATTTTTTCAATAGAATTTGTTTTCATTCTTGCTTCACTGTGTGAAGAGAAGCTATATCTTTCTTCCTTTGGACCCTGCAGAATTTCCATTTTTTTAAAAAGATTTATTTATTTTATTTGAAAGTCAGAGTTACACAGAAAGAGAAGAAGAGGCAGAGAGAGGGAGGTCTTCCGTCTACTGGCTCACTCCCCAATTGGCTGCAACTGCCAGAGCTGAGTCAGTCTGAAGTCAGGAGCCAGGAACTTCTTCTGGGTCTCCCACATGGGTGCAGGGGCCAAAGGGATTGGGCCATCTTCTACTGCTTTCCTAGGCCACAGCAAATAGCTGGATTGGAAGTGGAGCAGCTGGGACTTGAACCAGCACCCATATGGGATCCCAGCACTGCAGGCAGCAGCTCCACCTGCTATGGCACAGCACTGGCCTCCAGAATTTCCATCCTAATCATAATTTCTATTCCAATAAGAATTTAGAAAATAAGAACAAAAGGGCAAGGTATTGTGGTTCAGTGAATTATCTACTGTTTGGTATGCCCATATCCCAGGTCGGAATACCAGTTTAAGTCCCTGTTACTTGCATTTTTTAAAAAAAATTTTAAGGAATACAAATTTTATAAGCGCAACTTTAGGAATATATTATTTTTCTCACAATACCCACCCTCCCACCCACAGTTCCACCCCTCCTCCTCCTCCTTCTCCCCTTCCCAGTCCCATTCTCCATTAAGATTCATTTTCAATTAACTTTGTACATGGAAGACCAACTCTATACTAAGTAAAGATTTCAACAGTTTGCACACACAGAGAAACTGCTTGAGAACTAGTTTTGTTACTCAGCTTTCAATACAGCTCCTTGCTAATGCACCTGGGAGGCAGCAGATAATGGCTCAAATAATTGAGTTCCTGCCACCCATGTGGGAGACTTAGGTGGAGTTACAGGGTCCTGGCTTTGGCCTGGCCCAGTTCTGGCTGTGGCAAGCATTTGGGGAATGAACCAGTAGATGGAAGATCTCTTTTTTATCACTCTGCCTTTCAAATAAATAATAACATTTTTAAAAAATGATGATACCGGCCAGCACCACGGTTCACTAGGCTAATCCTCCGCCTGTGGTGCTGGCACCCCAGATTCTGTCCCGGTTGCCCCTCTTCCAGTCCAGCTCTCTGCTGTGGCCTGGGAGGGCAGTGGAGGATGGCCCAAGCGCTTGGGCTCTGCACCCGCATGGGAGACTAGGAGGAAGCACCTGGCTCCTGGCTTTGGATCGGTGCAGTGCGCCAGCCATAATGGTCATTTGGGGGGGTGAACTGACGGAAAGGAAGACCCTTCTCACTGTCTCTTTCTCACTAACTCTGTCTGTCCAAAAAAAAAAAAAAAGAAAAGAAAAAGAAAAAAGAAAGACAGAAGCCACCATTTACATTTGTTAGTGGTTAAGATGCTGGTTAAGCCACCAATATGTCACATTAGAATACCTGGATTTGATTGCTGGCTCTGGCTCCTGACTCCAGTTTCCTGCACACCCTGGGAGGCAGCAGTGATGGCTCAAGTGATTGGGTTCCTGACACCCACATGGGAGATCTGGATTAAATTCCTGTCTCCTGGTTTTGGCCCACCCCATTCCCAGTTTTTATGGGCAATTAGGGAGTGAGCAATGAATGGGAGCTCTCTGTCTCTCTCTCTCTGTCTCTGTCTCTGTCTCTCTCTCTCTCTCCTCCATCTCCCTCTCTCCCTCTCAAATACATACGTATATAGATGCATACGTATATGTATATAAAAATGATAGCAGCACATCCCAAAAAGGTTAGTGATTTCCATTGTTGGAAGAAAAGATCCTTCTAGTTCTTTAGGAGTTCTAAATCTAGTTAGGGAGATAGTCAAACAGATGATTCCAATTTACTGTGATAAGGACCAAAATCAGGGTGGGTACATAGTGCTGTGGAAGCACTCAGATTTCAAGGTCAGATAGGTTTTCTTTAGCAGATAGACTGCAAATTACATGCTTAAGGGTGAATCAGAGTTGAAGTCAGAGTTGGGTGGGGAATGAAGAGGACTGACATTCCATGCTAAATGCAAAGTCCTGGGGGCAACAGAGAGAGCAGAGTGAGTTCAGAAACAAGAGGCAAAACTTTTCTCTTGTCTGGGGCACTAGGCTGTTGATTGGCATTTGTACTGGCTCTGTCTCCCCTGCACTTCAGGTTAAGCCTTTATTGTTGCAGCCATAGCCACTGATGGTATCACTGTGAACTCTTACCTCTCTTGCTAGAGCAGATCTTAGTTGTACCTTCAAAATTTCCTTAACTCCTAGAGTAGCGTGGACAAAGGATTGCTGAAAATCCAGAGGAAAACATGAGGCCATAACTGGGTACAGTATCTTCCTCATGAGTTGTAGAAACTCAGCAAATAATCTGAGTTGAACCAATTATGCACAAGTACTAAGTTTTGCTGGCACTGATAGGATCCAGTTGAATCTAGGTTGGAGCCTAGGAGCCCTTGGAGCACCCAACACCACTGCAGCTCAGCGGTCACTCTGCCTTGCAGGTCACTTAACTATCTCTGGAAGGAGCGTTTCTGGCCGGGCCATCTATTTTTGGTGGTCAGGGAAGTTGTTATTTGTTTTATATAGTTCGCAGTGCTCTAGGGTGATGATGATGGCAGCATCTTGTCATTCCAGAATTGGGGGTGATGTGGGTGTGTATCTATGGTGGGGGAGGCAGCAGGAACATCATCTGCTCCCCTCTCCTTTATTCACATGATGAAGCTGCCTGAGGTAGGGTTTACTCGTCAACCTGCTGCAATAGCTCTGTTGTTAGCTGTCTTGTCATCAGGCCGGTTATTTCAAAAGGTTATGTAGAGGGTGGCTTTCAGTAAGTTTCTGAGTTTTAGGGGAAGAAATGGAATTGTATTATTGTTTTAGCACTTAAAAAACTCTGGGCCTTCAGAAGTTACTTTGAAATTTTAAAAACAGCATTTCAGAAGAGATATTTGTTTGTTGTGGAACCCAAAAGGAAAAAAGAAAAGGCAGATCTTTTTTTTTTTTTTTGATTTTTATTTAGAATATAAATTTCCAAGGTACAACTTGTGGATTGCAATGGCTTCCCCCCAAAAAAAGGCAGATCTTTATAGAATTCAGTCAGCTTTTGGAGGCACTATGTTGATGAGAAAAGGTTAGTGAGTGGAATAACAAGTTGATTGACTTTAGCGTTTTCCTTGTTGGAATGTGGTATGCAAAATTTTTACATATTCATCAGATAGCCTAATGGATATGCTTTTTCTTGGGTCAAAATATAGAATGAATTATATGTATCTATCTGTTTTATCTGAGGATAGAAAAGCACACTTATCTATGAGCGGTTAGTATTGAGGACTTCTTTTAGGATACTTCATCTAGCCTTTCTATCAGGGTCCCATAATTAAGTAGGAGTATTATATCAAACATTTAGACATGATTGGTTCTAACCCACTTGCCTTGAATCGAAATGAATTAACTTTAATTTTATTTGAATCTTTAAAGATATTTTTATTTGTTTGAGAGAGAGTTTCTATCTGCTGATTTACTTTCAAAATGCCCTCAAAGGCTAGGTTGGGCCAGGCCAAAAGCCTGGAACTCCATCCAGGTCTCCTATATTGGGTAACACAAGCCCAAACACTTTGGACATCATCCTCTGCTGCTTTCCCAGGTGCATTAGCCGGGAGCTGGATCTGAAGTGGAGCAGACAGCACTCTAATACTCGCAGGAATAGCTTAACCTGCTGCATAACAGCGCCAGCCTCTGAAGGGTACTTTTGAAAATGTGTATCTGGGCTGCGGTGAAGGGCAAGTGCCTTATCAGTCACAAGTGAACCCCTGCTTTGCAAGGTTGTATAGTTGCCTGGTTAACGCCCTGAGAGTATACAACATGTCGTAAAATGCTGGGTGTTGTAGCCTGTGCTCCTCTTCTTTCTAAATGAGAAAGTCAGCTAACCTCTTGATGTCTGTCTTTCCTAGGCAGTAAAAAGGGGATAATAATCTCTCACCTTTTCAATGCAAAGGTTGTGGGAAAGACATGATGAAAGACTAAACAAGGAAATGCTTTGTGCATTACCAAATTCTGTGCAAGTGATTGTTGTTGCAAAGGCAGTATAATTGTATTCAATTAATTCTGTAATACAAGTCCAAATCATCCAAAACTCCTAGTTGTTTTGTGCATCTCAGATTTTTATCAAAACAGCATAAAGACTGCCAAACACATGAATATATCATAAATAAAATATGTATCTATGGCCGGCACCGTGGCTCAACAGGTTAATCCTCCGCCTTGTATACCAGGTTCTAGTCCCGGTCAGGGTGCCAGATTCTGTCCTGGTTGCCCCTCTTCCAGGCCAGCTCTCTGCTATGGCCCAGAAGTGCAGTGGAGGATGGCCCGAGTGCTTGGGCCCTGCACCCATGGGAGACCAGGAGAAGCACCTGGCTCCTGGCTTTGGATCAGCGCAGTGTGCCAGCCACAGCGCACTAGCTGTGGAGGTCATTGGAGGGTGAACCAACGGCAAAGGAAGACCTTTCTCTCTGTCTCTCTCTCTCACTGTCCACTCTGCCTGTCAAAAGAACAAAACAAAACAAAACAAATGTATCTATGACACAAACCAACTTTGCATATCCTGTGTTGTATTTTTTTTTCTAAAGATTTATTTATTTTGAAAGTAAAGTTACACAGCAAGAGGAGAGGCAGAGAGAGAGTGAGAGGTCTTCCATCTGCTGGTTCACTCTCCAATTGGCCACAGTGGCTGGAGCTGTGCCAATCTGAAGCCAGGAGCTTCTTTTCGGTCTCCCACGTGGGTGCAGGGGCCCAAGGACTTGGGCCATCTTCTATTGCTTTCCCAGGCCATAGCAGAGAGCTGGATTGGAAGTGGAGCAGCTGGGTCTTGAACTGGCGTCCATATGGGATGCTGGCACTGCAGGCAACGGCTTTACCGTGGTGCTACAACACAGTGCCAGCCCCCTCTGTGTTGTATTTCACAATGCAGAAGGGTGATGAAAGGCAGGAAATACTCCCCAAGCACTTGTGAGCCCTCCCATAGGGCTGTTTTGAGAATATGACAGTGAGCAAAGTTCCAAGTTAAATAGGCTATGGGAGATCACCTTTGGGTCCGAGTCATCGTTACTGCTTTTGTCCTTTGTACTCACTCATCTCTTCCTGCTGCACAGGCAGGCAGGTTCTCTGAACAGGCAGACTCTCAGTACCTATAGGGCTGTAGGGAGACTGGGGGGCATTCTGAGATTCTTCAGAAAGTGGGAGCTCTCTCATTGGTGACAATCTTTGGTGGAATTGTTTCTATAAGAAAACAGGTTTCACACCTAGAATCTTTGGATGGCCAAAGATCTTAAAAGTCCTTGAGAGCTAACTCCTGGCTCATGTGTGAAGACTTTTAATAATATCAGTGATTAGTGTTCTTTAGTGTCTGTGAAGGCCTTTTGATGACAGGAAATTCACTCCCTCTCATAACGTAAGTGCCCACAAAAAATTTGATGTATAAATGTATGCAGGGAAGATGGCAGCAAATTCTTTGCAATTCTGCTACAGAATTTATCCTTATATCTAATTGAGAGCTGCCTCCTTGTAATTCTTGGATTCATTTCCTTTGAAATAGGCTTTTTCTTAGAAATTATGGAATGTTTCACAAACAATGGGAATGTATAAAGAATAGTGAAATATTTGACCATGGATGGAGTATCTCAATGTTAATAAATTTTCTTCTTATTTGCCTTGGATGAAAAAGCAAAAGTTGGCATCACAGGTACAGTTACAACCCTCTTCGTAGCCTTGTCTGCATCTGTCCCCTGGTTACATTCCTATACTTTCCTATTATTAAGTGATTTCCCTGAAATTATATAACTAGAAAAATAAGAGATGCTGGCACTGTGGCATACAGGTAAAAGCCACTGCCTGCAGCACCGGTATCTCATATGGATGCCTGTTCAAGTCCCAGCAGCTCCACTTGTGATTCAGGTCCCTGCTAATATGCCTGGGAAAGCAGCAGCAGATGGTATAATTGCCTGGGCCCCTGCCACCTACGTGGGAGACTTGGATGAAGCTTAGCGCCTGGGTTCAGTCTGGCCCAGGCCATTATAGCCATTTGAGGAGTGAACCAGCAGATGGAAGATCTCTCTCTCTCTCTCTCTCTCTCTGTCTTTGCCTTCTCTTCTTTGTAACTCTACCTTTCGAATAAAAAATAAACAAGAAAAAAAAAAAGGAAAGAAAAGAAAAGAAAGCAGCAGAACTGAGATTTCTACCTAGGTCTTCTTGGTTGGAAAGCTATTGCTCTTTCTGCAATGCCGTGCTGCCTCGCCTAGATAACTGTGCATGTAATAGTGGTAATGCTTCCTGCTTGTTTGTAAAGGAACATCAAATTGTCAAGGCATACTTAACACAGCGTTCTCCTGCCGCTCTGTTTCTTTACTCACTTGTTTAAAAACACCTTTTACTTTCAAGGAATGTAAAGATGTAAATTATAAGAGGTATCGAATTAGCAGAATGTAAGTTGTGAAGTTTTGTTGTATTTGTAAGGAATGTGTCCATTGAGATGATTAATCATTTCTAGGGGAATGGAACCTTATATTTAGGAGACGTATTGGTGAGAGATTAATATGTTTTCAGATGATTCCATTATGAGAGCTAACTGGGGGGTCTGACTATGATTAAGCAAATGTCAAGGGAGTTTTTTTAAAGGCTGACTTGACAGTTGGTTATGTTAATGGAGCATGACACACAACAGCTGGGATGTAATCCGCCTACTATTGTTGGCATTGATTGAGTCATTATTAAAGTCTTATTTCCAGTCTGGTCTACATTAAGGAAGAGTTGGAAAGAAGAAATTGAGGAAAAGCAAGGGAGAGCCATTAATGTTTGGGGAAAAACATTTTGAGAGAAAAGATTTTAGATGTTCTGTGGACCAAAGGAAGAACAAAGACAGAAGCACTGTCCCTGGTTCAAGGACTTGCAGTGCTTCATCTCCTGAGCAATGCAGAGCTCAAACACATAGACAAGTTCTGCAAGTTCTGCTATAGTAGGTTGAGTGTCCTGCTAGATCGGGGCTCCCAGGGCCCATATGTGTGTGCTTTTGTTTGTCAGAGATATGGAAAACAGGTAATACAAAGCAGAAGCAAAAAATAAAGCAAAAATATCCTCCTGGTTAGCAGTCCCAGGCCTTCCCCCACTCCACCCACCCCCATTGCCTTTCTTCTCACCCACTGCCCAGTTTGAGAACCAGGGTGGAGGAGGGGACTCAAGTCTCCTCTCTCTGACTTCCTTCCTCCCTCCATCCCTCTCTCTCTTTCTTTATTTCTTTCTTTTTGGTAATTGATGTGTATTTATTGAGTTTCTTTTTAGTATTTGAATTTTTTCAACTAATATATAACATATATAGTCTTGACTTTCAGGAGCTGCTTATTACGCTTTTTCTCTCCCCACTTCTCCATGCTCCTACTACAAGACAGTCTGTGCCCTTTGCTTCAGTGTGGCTGGCCCCCTGCACCTTTGCTTGTGTTTGCCTGCCTGAATTGCTTCATCCCCTGCTGCCACCAGCACACCCCAACCATGGTTATCCCTTAAGGGGAGCTAACGTGCCAGTTCTTTGTGGGACCATCCCTGACAACCTCTCCTTCATAATGTCTGTGATTGTTTTATATTTGTACAATTCACACAGTCCTTTGATTGAAATGTATCATATGCTGTTCCCTGTTTGTTCAGAACTCTTGGGGAAAGTCTGTTTTTTTTTTAAAAAAAGATTTATTTTATTTATTTGAAAGATAGAGAGTCAGAGAAAGAGAGAGGTCTTCCATCTGCTGGTTCCCTCTCCCAAATGGCTGCAATGGCTAGAAATGAGCCTCTCTGAAGCCAGGAGTCAGGAGCTTCTTCCAGGTCTCCCATGTGGGTGCAGGGGCCCAAGGACTTGGGCCATCCTCCACTGCTTTCCTAGGTGTACCAGCAGGGAGCTGGTTTGGAAGTGGAGCAGCTGGGACTTGAACCAGCGCCTATATGGGATGCTGGTGCTGCAGGCAAGGGTTTTAACACTCTGCCACAGCACTGGCCCCCAAGTTCATATTTTATACTGAGTATTAACATTAATCTGTTAGAATAGTTTATTTTACTTATAAAATGACCTCTTTGTTAGGAAGAAATTCCTTAGGAGTGTTCTTCATCCTCAAACACATCTACATAATGTTGTATACAGATTGAGTTTTATTAGAAAATTTAATTGAGTGAGATCAAAGAAGTCTACAGGTTAATTGTTCATCCATTTTTAAAAAAGATTTATTTATTTATTTATTTGAAAGGCAGAGTTACAGAGAGAGGGAGAGACACAGAGAGAGAGAGCTGTCCCACATGAGTGGCAGTTGCCCGAGCACTTGGGGCATACTCTGCTGGTTTCCCAGGTGTATTAGCAGGGAGCTGAATTGGAAGTGGAGCAGCTAGACTCAGACTGGTGCCCTTATGGGATGTCAGCATCACAGGCAGTGGTTTAACTTGCTGTGCCACAGTCCTGGTCCCTTTTTATCCATTCTTTTCAAACAGATATTTGAGTGTCTACTATGTAGGCACCAGTCTTGGCACTAGTAATACAGTGGTGAACCAAACAGGCCCAAGTCCCAGCTTTCTTGTGGTGTTCATGTGCTTGTGGGAAGAGACAATCAGTAAATATAATATTTCAGAAAGTGATAGTGCCATGAAATAAAAAAAAAAAAAGGAAGATTTGGGGTACTGGGATGAGGCTGGAAATGGGTTATAGTTTTAAGTAGTGTCACCTCACTGAGAGGATGACATTGGATTAAGATGAAGACAGGGAGGAAGAGAATCACACAGCTCTCTAGGGAACTGGCATACCATGCAGAGGGGTCACAGGCTCTGAGGACAGAGAGTGCCTGTGGTATTTGAGAGGAGCAGGAGAAACAGAGTGGCTGGGGCAGAGTGCATGGGAGAGACATGGCTTAAAGCAAAAGGTAAGAGGAGTGGCGAGGAGAGAGGCTCTGGGGCACACAGGGCCTTGTGCTTTCTGGGCTGGGGAAATGATAGCACCTTCTGTTCTAGGTTAGACAGGAGGAAGCCACTGGGGCTTTCTAGTGCAGGAGTACTCTGACATGTTTTCGAAGGATCACTGTGGCTTTTGTAAAACATAGGCAGTAGGGGAACAAAGCTTGGAGTAGGGCAACTAGATAAGGGGGCTATTTAGATGAGTAGGGGAGAGGATAGTGTCTTGGACAAGAGTGGTACAGGTACTGGTGGTGGTGGTGGTGGTAGGTAGAATATATAAAAGAGTACTTCAACAAGCTTGTGGAAAAATGGAAGTAAAAGATAATTTTATTTTGGCACAAAAAAAGTTAAATCCATGCGTAGTTTTTTCATAATATACGTTTTCCATAAATGTTTTTAAGACACCCTCATATACATGGATTTCAAAAATTTTTTGACACCAAAATAAGTTTTGCTTTGAATTCAATTTTCCATGAGCTTTTTGAAGTATCCACATGTATGTACACATATCTATGAAGGCTCTTCAGAAAGTTTGTGGAAAATGGAATTAAAAGGTAATGTGCATATTCGCTGAACTTCCTGAAGTATCCTTGTGTACAGCAGAAACAATTAAAATTGCAGACAGGTAAGATGTTGTGTATGAATGAGAATGAGTCAAAAATGACTCAAAGTTCATTCTGCACATTTGAACTTTACAAATTGAAATGGGGTCCAGTGAGGGAGGAGCTTTTCTAGGGAAGAGTAGAAGTTCAGTTTTCAATGTCACGGGTATGAATGTCTATATTCACGTGGATAGTTCTACTAGGAAGTTGGAAATAAAGTGGAATTCAGGGAAGAGGTCAGAGCAGGCCTAACAAGATTAAAAATTTAAGTGAACAAAACACCTCTATTCTAAAAATCACCACCCTAGCAAATCTAGTTTCTTTGAAACTAGTAAAATCTATCAAGTTATAAGAACCATAGAGGCAAACTAGCCCATAAATAGCAAAGAAAATCAGCAAAATATAACATTTGTGGAATATGTATCTATTAACTCTACAAATATTTAGGAGATGCTTCTTAAATTCTAGGCCACAAAAATACAAAGACATAAAATTTGCCTTTCCAAGCTCAAAACCCTCCAGTCTGCCGGAGGTGATTGTGAACAGGCTGTGACAGCACAGCGTGATGGACCTCACTGGGGAGGGCTCCTGAGACTGCCAGGGAAGCCGTAAGTCGTTGACCCTTTCCTTTGGAGAGACCAAGTCCAGAACAGTCAGATAACTCTAAAAGGTGTAAGGAACTCTCCAGGTTAACAAAAATAGTATCAAAGAGTAGCATATGAATACTTGCTAAATGTAACTTTTGCCTTAGGAGTTCAGAAAGGAAATATTCTTTGCTGGCTGGGATAGCTAGGAAGGCTTTGCTTGGGTAGAATCCCAACTCAGACTTGGAGGAGAATCGAGGGCAGTGTCTCTTGAAGCGACGTGACAGGGTTTTCCCTTTGTTCCAAGAGTGATGAGCTGACTGTGAAGTGTTTTAAGAGAGGTGATGGGGGTGCTGGCGCTGTGGTGTAGCAGGTAAAGCCGTCACCTGCTAGTGCTGGCATCCCATATGGGTGCCAGTTTGAGTCCTGGCTGCTCCACTTCCAATTTGCCTCTCTGCCATGGCCTGGAAAAGCAGTGCAGGATGGCTCAAGTGCCTGGTCCGCAGTACCCACGTGGGAGACCCGGAAGAAGCTCCTGGCTCTCAGCTTTGGACTGGCCCAGCTCTGGCCATTGCTGCCATTTGGGGAATGAACCAGTGGGTGGAAGACTTGTCTTTTTCTCTCTGCCTCTGCCTCTCTGTAACTCTGCCTTTTAAATAAATAAATAAATAAATCTTTTAAAAAAAAAAAAGAGAGAGAGAGAGGTGATGGAACAAGATGCAAGTTTTGAGAACTTGGCTGTGGCTGTACTGCAGAGAATGACTAGCCAGAGTGATTCTGGCAGAAATGATAAAGGTCAATCAAAGAATCTTTGCTGTGAAGCTTATTGGGAGAATGGGACATTCAAATTGAGCTATGTAGCAAGGAGTTGGCTATGTAGGGCTAGGTCTTGTGTGAGGGGATTTGATCAGAGATTTGGGGGGTCTTTTGAGAGGGAAAAGTTACATGTCTAAAAGTTCGTAAAATCTTTAAGGAAGAAAGTGTGAAAAGAAAAAAAGGAGAAGGTTGAGGGCTTACTACCATTTAAATACCCATTTCAAGGAGTAACCAGAAAAACTAAAAAAGAGGCCAAAGGGGTAGGAGCAGAACAAGGTATCAGGGCCTGAAAGGAAAAAGACATAAATGTGCAAAAAGATTTAGGCTGGATAAGAATACTTTACATCCTTAGGCAGTTGTATTTCCCATAAAACTTTTATTAAGTTAACTTACATGATGAAAAAGAAATCCAAGTAGACGGCCAAAGCATGATTAAACACTAATCGAGGACTGGCAGGCTGGCTCCCCCATGTGCAAGAGAGAAGTGATAATAACTAGATTTTCCCTCTAAAAATTTAGACCAGAAAAAGGCCTCACAAATCACGCGTTTCTAGCCATTTCATTTTTATAAATGAGGACAATTAGGACTTGAGAGAAGCACACCTCCAAAATCACACAGCTATTTAGTAACATAACTGGGGCCAGAAAAAGATTTTTGAAGTTTTAATTTAGACTTTTATCTTTTCCTCATGGGCCCTAGCTAAGACTGAATAAGAGTCATTTATTCTAAGATTTAATGAAAATAGTTAAATGAAGTAAAACTAGTCTTCAAACTGCAGGTTAAAACTTATTAGTGGGTCATGAAGTCAATTTAGAAGGTCACATCCAGAAAAGATACAGAAACGTCACAGAACATTGCACATAATGATGATAACAAATTCTCATACATTTACATAACACTGTGTGTACTGGATTGCAGATTAAAAGTAGAAAGTTTGAAGAACTTAGGTTTGTAGGGTTATAGTGTAAGGTATGTATCTTTTTTTTTTTTTTTAAGATTTATTTATTTGAAAGGCAGAGTTAGAGAGAGGCAGAAGCACAGAGAGAGAGAGAGAGAGAGAGAGAGGTCTTCTATCCACTGGTTCACTCCCCAAATGGCCACAACGGCTGGAGCTGAGCCAGTCTGAAGTCAGGAGCCAGGAGCTTCTTCCAGGTCTCCCATGTGGGTGCAGGAGCCCAAGGACTGGGGCCATCTTCTACTGCTTTTCCAGGCCATAGCAGAGAGCTGGATCGGAAGTAGAGCAGCTGGGTCTCAAACTGGTGCCCATATGGGATGTTGGCATTGCAGGCAGTGGCTTTACCCACTACATCACAGAGCCGGCCCCAAGATAGGTAACTTAACATAAATCAATCGGTGAGTGGCTGTCCAGCTCTTTGGGTTGGGACTATCTTCATTTTTGTGTCTTCCATGCTCAAATATACCACCTGGTGGGTCCTCAGGAGATTAGGAGTAGGATTATTATGAAGGTTTGAGAAGGACATGAAAAATGAAAGCAGGTAGGTTGGAGAGGGAGTGAGTGCTTAAATTAATTATGAACTTTTATCTTTTTTTTTTTTCAATCTAGAACCCTGTGTTTCCCAGTCACCTTCCATGTCCCTGTGATGTGGTATAAATAATACTACTTCCTGCTAATGTTGCAGCTGTCACTCAAGGATCTTAAATTGCTTTAGGAGCAGGATCTGGTATTGAGTGCCTGGCTGCACTTAGCAGGTGCCAGAGTTAAAACCCAGTGACTGGCTGAAATCTCAAGGCTCCTGGCGATGGCTCCTCTTGGGTCCTCCCACATTCTCTCCTCCCCATCCCCCTTCCATGGAGGAAGGAGCCCTTGACCTGTCGCTGTGTGTTTGTGTAACCAGTAAACAGAATTTGCAATGATTCCACTGAGCCAGAAGATTCCTCTGTTTTGGGGAGTGGCCATGATGAATGTGGAGGCGGAACATGGTGATAAAAGCTAATAATAATATAACTGGGAGGAGGTGTTAAGAAAAGCACAAGGAGGGAACCTGGGAAGGAACTAGTGAGAGAGGAGCTCTGGATCCTCAAAGGAAATCAGATTCCAGGAATGAATAGCTCTGCAGACAGAAAGGGGATGTTTCACCGCAGTCACCATGTTGTGGGCCATTTTGTGTACACATGCTCTTCTCCATAACAACCTTATTTCTTCTGGCCATAGGGCTTTGGGTTTTTTGTCCAAATCAGTCACCAGGAGCTTAACTGCTCCCCTCCCTCTCTCCCACCCCTTACTTCTTTCTTGTATTTGCAACCCCACTGCCACCTTGAATTATCCCCCATCCTCGTTTCCTGGAAGCTTCTGGGGGGTCAATCCCCTCTCTCCCAAGAAGCTGTTAACTGCCTACAGTTGTGCCTGGGAGGCTCCAGGAGGGTGGCAGCCTAGTCCCGGCTTGGAGTCAGGTTACACCACTTGTGTCTGAATTCACACAGCATGTTCCTCTGTCAGGGATTCCGCAAATATCTCCCCGAGGTAAAAAAGGAAAGTGCGCTGTGCTCCAGCACCCAGAGAGCCCCGTCCCAAGACCAGGAGAGCGCGCCAGCGGTCGGCCATGTCGCCGTAGCCCCGGCCTCGCTCGCGGTCCTGGTCCCGCAGCCTCCGCGCGTCCCAGCCGGCTCCCTTCATGCCGCGGTGCAGCAGCACCAGGTTCCTGGGGTGAGGCCCTCTCGGGCATGCTGCTCCCTATGGGTCGCCCACCATGTCTAATGGATATCGCACTCTGTCCCAGCACCTCAATGACCTGAAGAAGGAGAACTTCAGCCTCAAGCTGCGCATCTACTTCCTGGAGGAGCGCATGCAACAGAAGTATGAGGCCAGCCGGGAAGACATCTACAGGAGGGTGAGTGCGGCCAGGGTCGCTGAGGGCAGGGCCAGGGCCTGGGGCTGTGGCTGGGGCTGGAGCTAGGACTGGGGCCGGCTGGCTCGCCCGTGGCCATTCCAGGCCTCTGCTAGCTGGTGCTGTGCAGGTCCGCGAGAGAGGTGGAGTCCAGGTCTGGTCACCTTGACATGATGTGACCTTAGTCAAGCTCACTTCACCTCTCTATGCATGTTTTCTGCTTTCCTTCTCTGTAGGGGGGCTGGCTCAAATGGGAACATTTCCAAGGCTGGTGTGGAACTGTGTGCAGCAGTCACCTTGGGAGCTGGTTTAAATTGGATTCCGTCCAATCCCGGGGAGTCTGACTTAGTAACTGAAAGCTTGGATATGTGCATTTTTAAGCTAGTGGCAGAGGTGACTTAGGCAGGTGGCTCCCACGCCACATATGCTACTAGAATGGCCCCTTCTAGCTCTGGCTTCAGGGAGGCAGAGGATAATGCCATGGAAAAAGGCCAGGGGTCGAGGACATTTCTTTTCCTGGAGAAATTCATGTTTGTTGTTGAAGGTGACCAGACAGATAAGCTTTTTTAAAAATTAATTAATTAATTTACTTTTTAAGGAACACAAATTTCCTAAGTACAACTTTAGGAATATAGTTATTCTTCCCACCATACCTGCCCTCTCGCCCACACTCCCACCCCTCCTTCTCTTCTCCCCTTCCCAGTCCCATTCTCCAGTAAGATTCTTTTCAGTTAACTTTGTACACGGAAGACCAATTCTATACTAAGTAAAGGTTGCAACAATTTGCACACACAGTTACATACACAAAAGCAAACAAACATAAAACTGTTTGAGAACTAGTTTTACAGTTAACTCTCATAATACAACTCATTGAGGACAGAGGTACTGCATGGGGAGTTCGTGCAGTGACTCCTATTGTTATTTTAACAATTAACACCATTATGTATGACATCAGTTCTTGGCATGAACTGTCAAGGCTATGGAAGCCTTTTGAATCCACAAACTCTGTCAGTATTTAGACAAGACCATAAGCAAAGTGGAAGTTCTCTCCTCCCTTTCGAAATAAGTACATCTTTTCATGGCTACTTCTTTCCACTGGGGTCTCACTCCCAGACATTCTTAATGTGGAACATTTTTTGCCACAGTGCCTTGGCTTTCCTGCCTGAAATGCAGATAAGTTTTTAAGACACCTTAGAATGAAGATGCTGGACTAGGGTGGGGCAGGAATAGCACCTGCCCTGGCTAGGTAGCTATCTGGACTGGTGGGCAGGTATGAGGGTGACATGAGACAGGACCTCAGTGAGAGGACATTAGGCCATGTGTTACAAGGATTTAGCTTCCTAACTGTCCACCACCATACTGATGTCCTTGGTCCTCTTAGTCTCTGGGCAATCAGTGACATGGGACTAGTTGCCTTTGACTTTATCAGAGATTCTAAATCCCCAGCTATTCATAGCAGAGGACTCTACAGATATTATCACATCCTCTGACTGCCCTGCCCCATCAAGAAAAGGTTTGGGAAATTCTGAGGCTGCCAGATAACATCTTGGATCAGAGGATGTGCTGGTGTCTATGAAACCCAAATGAGTATTTGGTAAATAATACAGGTAGTGAAATCTGGGGGATTTAGCCCTATTTCAAATCTCTCCTGAATGTCCATGTTTTAATCTGAATTTTCCTGAAATCCATGTGGACTTGTCTTTCATCTTTTACATGGCTGAATAGTGAATGTCATTGGAGCTACCAGGGGTCTAGTAGGGTGTTACCAAGTCAGGGCTGGAAACTTCGGGAGGTGGAGGATGAGTGGCAGTGTTTGCCTCAGGGCAGAAATAGAGGATGAATTTGTTTGCTGTCAGAGGGAGTGAGTTTTCACATTAGATGTCTCCAAAGCAAGCAGCAGGAAGAAGCAATTTCTTAGATAATTTGAAGGCAATCATTTCATTTGGTTTAAGTCAAGTGACTACTTGAATCACTTGGTTGCATCTTCTACTATGTACTAGTTAGGGGAACAGTCTTCAGGAAATGCTCTGGGTAGGGTGTGAAAAAGCACCATTTCTCCTCTGAAACAGTGTGAATAATGAGATTGTAGTTGCTGCACAAGATGGGTGCACTGGGGAGTGGGTCATGCACATTGTCACATGCAGAAGTGACAACCCCTTTGCTAGGCTCCAGTATTGCTACTGAGTCCCATACAGGTGGTGGATACAGCCCTGTCTCTGCCTAGTTTTAGGTGTGAGCAGGTTGGTTAGTCAAGCAGCTATTGCCTTATATTTTATTTGAAAAGCACTACAGATTTAGTTCAATATCTTATTATTTGGGAGGCAGATTATATAAAACCATTATCGATCGTTAATAGCAGCTGAAATTAGTCCACCATACTTCATAGCTATGAAGGGTTGATAGAAACCAGGCAGTTCCATTTTGATGGAAGGACAAAGCATTAGGAACCACTGAATCAGGAGCCCTGGAAGACCATAGGGCCTAGATAAGTTGCCTACCCTCTCTGAGCCTGTTCTAGCCTCTGGAGATCTGGCATTAAGAATAATGCTATAGGCATTGAGAATCACTTGTCAAGTGAATAGCAATCATGAAGATCAGAGCATTTTGTAGACTTCAGAGCATCATGCTTCTAGGAGGGGTAGTAGTTATATTCCTATTAGTAGTAATAGGATGATATTTAAAAGTGTAGGAGCTTGATTCTTTATAATCTCACTCATATATTCCTACAAATATATCTTTATCCCATCTCAACTCCACAGATCAGGAAGATTGATTAGCAGCAGTGTTGGTAAAGAGACGTTGAAGGTAGTATGCCTAGCATCAAACGTAAATCAGATGGTTCCGACGAGAGTTTTGAACCCTATTCTATTACCAATCCCAGCCTGATTTTTCTTTAGTGTTGGAAGGACACATCTTTAAAAACAAATAAAACAAAAACATTAACTCACACCTGAGTTAATCTGCAATAATCTGAGTGCTGTATTCATTATTCTTTTAAAGAAATAAAGTGCTTATGAAACATGTTATGAGTTTATTGTGCGTGATAATTGTCACTGTTTTACCTATTGCTGCTACTGCTACTGCTACTGGGATAAGAGGGTGAGAGATGGTGCTGTTTTTATCTTTTCAGGTGACAAGTCATTCTTCAGGTGGTTGATTGATGGGGAGACTAAAAGAGATATATAATCTTTAATTGTAAAGGAAGCTGAAAGGATTTTTATGAGTCAGAGGAGTTGTAAGAACTGGAGAGTTATATAAAAACTTAATAGTACTAGCTTTAAAACAAGTAATTGAAAAAGGAGTTTAGGACTTCTCCCCTTTAAGCTGTTTGGAGGACTGAAAGCAAAAACCTTAAGAATCATACTAACCTTGGATCAATAAAGTAGAATTAAGTTATAAATAAAAATTGGTTCATTGAGACTGGCTACTTTAAAAAATATATTTATTTATTTGAAAGGTACAAGCACATACACACACACACACACACACACACACACCACATACACAGAAAAGAGAGAGACAGAGAGAGAGAAAGAGAGTTCTTCCACCTGCTGGTTCACTCTCAAAATGGACAAAAGGGGCATATCTGTGTCAGGCCAAAACCAGGAGCCAGGAACTCCATCCTGGTTTCCCACATGGTGGCACTTGGGCTGTCTTCCACTGCCTTCCTGGGAGCATTAGCAGCGTTGTCAATGGACTAGGTGGGACTCTGACTTAGGATGCTGTTGTTGCAAGTTGAGGCTTAGCCTGCTGCACAATGCCAGTCCTGAGACTAGATACTTTTATAAGTTGAGATTGTTTTAAAAGATTTTATTTATTTATTTGAGAGGTAGAGTTATAGGCAGAGAGAGGGAGAGACGAGAGAAAGGTCAACCATCTGCTGGTTTTCACTCTTCAAATGGCCAAAACCACTGGAGCTGGGCCAGTCCGAAGCCAGGAGCCAGGAGCTTCTCCCACATGGGTACTTGGGCCATCTTCTGCTTTCCCAGGCCAGAGCAGAGAGCTGAGTCAGAAGTGGAGCAGCCGGGACTAGAACCAGCGACCATATGGGATGCCAGCGCTGCAGGTGGAGGATTAACCTACTGCACCACGGCGCCGGCCCCTAAATAATTTTTTTTAAAAGAAGGCTGCCTGCTATTTGCACAGATAAACTGGGACATATGAGAATTCATCATGGAATTAAAAGATAAATTTATTTTTGTTCAAAATTGTTTTTCATCCAGAATTTTTTCATTGTGTGCATTTCCCATGAATTTTTGAAGATGCTTTGTACACCTGTATGATAAGGTACTACTGTTCCTTCCTGATCACAAATATCAATTTTAAGTTCAATTTTTGGAGAAAGACTCTTTTGAACAGAAAAGTCAGGCAAAGGGGGAAATCCTCACAGTGTATGTAGCTCCCAATCTAGAGTAAAGTAAAGTGAGAAAATGCTGCCCGTGGTCCACAGCTGAGAGTGGCCCACTCCTAGGGAGACTGGCTTGTTAGCATTTTGGGATAGCAGCTGCTGTGCTAAGTCATTTCTGGGTGGCAACTTGGCTGACATCCTCCTTATTGGTTACCTAATCCTGTATCTTCTCATATTAGCTGAGCGCTGCCACTAGAAACATGCCTGGCCCTGGAATTTATGAAATCCACTGCTGTGTGGTAAACACCCATTCTCCAAACAGCGCACAAAACCACCATCCTGTGTGTTGCCCATGATGACTACTTGTTAAACTTGTGTGTATTTACTATTATCCATGATCGCTAAAAAGAATTTAAGGTTCCATTCTAAGAGTAGAATTGAAAATCTGACAAAGCCAGATTTGGTAGCGAAAATGAATATTGTCATCCCAGATCGGATAGAGTATTCAAATATGATATGATAGAGTAGATGTTCAAATGCGATATGGTTGATGTTGTGATAAGGTGAAAGTGGATTTCGCCTTTAGGTATGAGAGAATTGTGTTCCATTGTTTTATGACATAAACTACCTGCTTTATTTGAGATCAAAACTTCCTTGGCTGTTTCATTTTTGAGGTTGGATGATAGCTGAGCAATCTTTGAGGTTTATGTATAGCATACTTCTGCACCTGTGATAAAGAGCCTGCTGATTTCACTTGTCTACCAGATCGTCATTTCCCCCTACTTTCTGCTAGCGCTGGGCTTAGCAGTAAAGAGCTCTGAACCAGAGGGACCTGTGGGGGAATTTTGGTTCTATCACATGCTTTTATCTCTATTAAGTTGGGCAAATACTGTAATTTTTCTGAGCTAAAACAGATGTAATAGTAATACCTATCTTACAAGTCTGGGAAAAGATTAGGTGAACCAATTAGCTGCACTCAGCATAATACCTATCAATAAATATTTAACAATATTTCCTGAGAAAAGACAAAGTCATCCAGGTAGGTTCACTTAATTGGACACATTTCCTCTGGACTATATTTTATTCCAAATTAGTTTCTTTTTTCTCAGTAGAGGATTTGGGACCATTTGTTGTATCTCAGTTCTCTCCTTTTAGTTTGACCATGTATAAATAACATCATATAATCTAAGTGTTCCCATTGCAGTAAAAGTGCCTAGCAGCCTCAGATACAAATATCCCTTCAGAGAAAACAGAAGAAAGCTTGGCTTTGTTAAATTTCTTTTTGGTTCCCTGGCTAATTTGCTTTAATACTGGCTTGGGATCTCTAGGCATGGAACAATATGGTAATAGTGTGCAAGTACTTGAATATTAAGCACCCGAATAGGGAAATTCTGAAACCCCGTCAGGCTATAAGATTTAGAAACCTTGACTTGAATCAATGGAGAGCTATTAGAAAAGGATGAGTATCTCAGAAGATTATCAAAATGTAGGGATGTAGGCCGGCGCCGTGGCTCAACAGGCTAATCCTCCGCCTTGCGGTGCCGGCACACCAGGTTCTAGTCCCGGTTGGGGAGCCGGATTCTGTCCAGGTTGCCCCTCTTCCAGGCCAGCTCTCTGCTGTGGCCCAGGAGTGCAGTGGAGGATGGCTCAAGTGCTTGGGCCCTGCACCCCATGGGAGACCAGAAAAAGCACCTGGCACCTGGCTCCTGCCATCGGATGAGCGTGGTGCGCCGGCCGCAGCGCGCCGACCGCGGCGGCCATTGGAGGGTGAACTAATGACAAAGGAAGACTTTCTCTCTCTCTCTCTCTCTCTCTCACTGTCCACTCTGCCTGTCAAAAAAAAAAAAAAAAAAAAAAAAAAAGTAGGGATGTAAGTTTTAGACTCAGTAAAGAAGCCTAAAGTCATAATCTACTATTTCTTAGCTATACAACTTCAGCCATGTCATTGAACTTCTGTGAGCCTTACTTTCCTAAATTGTGAATTTAGGAATGTGAATTCTTGACCTGCTTTCCTCCTCATACAGAGAAATGTTTTAATGTATTGGTTATTGAATAAATGGAAAGGATTATTATTCCTATTGTGCATACCCGGAAACAAGTAGTAGAGAGTTTGGACCTTCTCAGATTATTGTCTAATGTGACCATTATGGCTGCTGTTGCCAGAGTTAATGGTTTTGTTCTTGTATTTAGTAGAGCTGACTCTGTTTTCTTTTTACAGTTGGTTGCATCATTTAATTAGATACTAGTTTTTTTCCTTCTTTTTCTGTTTTACTTACATAAAGAAATAAGTATGGTAGGGAAGAGAGGAACATGCATAAAGAGGGAGAAAAGATTGTATTAGCCAAACTATTTTTTAACAGTTCTCTGGAAGTCCTGTATGAACATGGTCCATGTGTGTCTGAATCTGTGCACTCTTTGGGTGCTGATTTCGTCTGTAGTCTGAGAAGGTGTGCTTATCCATTTCTTCTTCTTTGGGAGACGGAAATTAGAAAAAGGGAGATTCCATTCATTAAATATTTTTAACCAACTTCACACCCATTGGTGTGGATATTATATATTTAAAAACAAAATAATGGGGCTGGTACTATGGTGCAGCAGGTTAAGCCACCACCCACAGCACCAGCGTCTCGTATGAGCGCCAGTTGGAGATCTGGCTGCTCTGCTTCTGATCCAGCTCCTTGCTAGTGTGCCTGAGAAAGCACTGGAGGATGGTCCAAGTGGTTGGGCCCCTGCCACCCTTCTGGGAGACCTGGATGGCATTCCTGGATCCTGACTATGGCTTGGCCAGGCCCCTGGCTGATGTGGCTATTTGCATAGTAAACTAGTGTATGGATGATCTTCCTCTCTTGTCTCTCCCTCTCTCTTTCTGTAACTGCCTTTCAGATAAATAAATAAAGTCCTTTTTTTTTTTTTTTATTTGAATAGAGTTAGAGAGAAAGAGACAGAGAGAAAGGTCTTCCTTCCATTAGTTTACTCCCCAAATGGCTGCCATGGCCGGCGTGCTGCACCAATCCAAAGCCAAGAACCAGGTGCTTCCTCCTGGTCTCCCATGCGGGTGCAGGGGCCCAAGCAGTTGGGCCATCCTCCTGTGCCTTCCTGGGCCACAGCAGAGAGCTGGACTGGAAGAGGAGCAACCAGGACTAGAACACAGTGCCCAGATGGGATGCTGGTGCCGCAGGTGGAAGATTAACCAAATGAGCCACAGTGCTGGCCCCATAAATAAAGTCTTTTTAAAAATGAGTGTTGGTGAGGATTGGAGAGACTGGAACCCTTGTGCATTAGTAGTAGAACATAAAATAGTGCAGCTGCTGTGGAAGATGGTATGGATTTCTCAAACTATTAAGCATGTGGTACAGCAGTTAAGACACTTGAGGTTTGCCTGCTTTCTGTAGTGGACTCTGTGGATTTGAGTCCTGGCTTTGCTTCTGATTCCAACATCCTGCTAGTGTGCACCTTGAGAGACTGCAGGTCATGGCTAAGAACTTGGATCTCTACTACCCATGTGGGAGTTTCAGATTGAGTTCAAGGCTCCTGACTTCAGCCTGGCCCCATCCTGGCTATTGAGGGCATTTGGAGAGTGAACCTGCAGATGGAAGATCTGTCTCTCTCTGTCTTTCAAAAAACTATAATAAAGATTAAAAAATGGAATTAACAAAGAGCCCAACAATTTTATTTTGGGTATATATCCAAAAGAAGTGAAAACGGTGACTTAAATAGAAATGAGTCTGTTAACAGATGAATGGCTAAATAAAATGTGGAGTATACATACAACGGAATACAAGTTAGCCTTTAAAAAAAAGGAACTTCTGACATAAGCTCTAACATGGATGAACCTAGAGGGCATTTTGTCAAGGGAAGCTAATCATAAAAGGGCAAATGTCAGATGATTCTACTTATGTAAGGTACCTAGAGTAGTCAAATAATAAATTCAGAAAGTAAAGTGGAGATTGCCAATGGGTGTGTTGGGGAGGAAGGAATGGAGAGGTAATGTTCAATTGCACGGTTTCAGTTGGGGAAAAGTTCTGGAGATAAATGATGCTGATAATTGCACCACAATATAAATGTACTTGATGCAACAACGTCATAAACTTAAAAATAGTTAAAATAGAAAAATTTTAAAAAGATTTATTTATTTATTTGAAAAGCAGAGTTATAGAGAGAGAAGGAAAAAGAGAGAGAGAGATCTTCCATCTGTTGGTTAGCTCCCCCAAATGTCCTCAATGGCCAGAGCTGAGCCAGGCCAAAGCAAGGAGCTAACAGCTTCATCCCCGTCTTCCACATGGGTCCAGGGGCCCAAGGACTTGAGCCATCTTGCACTGCATTACAAGGCATATTAGCAGGGAGCCAGATTGGAAATGGAGCAACTGGGACATGAACCAGCAAGCCATATGGGATGCCAGCACTGCAGGCGACAGTTTAATCCACTGTTCCACAGCACTGGCTCCCTGGAAATTTTTATGTTGCATATATTTTACAATAGTTTTTTTTAGAAACAAAATATTTTCATATCTGTCATAGCTACTTTAAAAATAATAGAATACCTGGGGGCCAGGATTGTGGTGTAACAGGTTAAGCCATGGACTGCAATGCTGGTATCCTATATGAGTGGTGTTTGAAGTCCTGGCTGCTCAGCTTCCAATCTAGCTCATTGCTAATGTGCTTGGGAAAGCAGCGAAATAAGGCTCAAGTGCTTGAGCCCTTGCCATTCTCCTGGGAGACCCAGATGGAGTTCCTGACTCCTGGCTTTGACCTGCAACGGCCCCTACTGGGCTGTTGTGGCCATTTGGGGGAGTGAATTAGAAGATGGAAGATATTTCTCTCTCTCTCTGATTCTCCCTCTTTCTATAACTCTGCCTTTCAAATTAATAAATAAATATTTTTTTTAAAAAATGATAGAACTCGTTGAACATAACCAAAGCCTTGTTTCCTGTTTTTGCTCAATATAACTTTCTCATTTTAAAAAGAGCTAGAATTAGAATTCATAATACTTTCCCATTGAGAAGAATATTTTTTCCTTGAATGCTTAAACTTGTTTTCTTCTAGTCGTTGGGAAACTAATTCCAAATTAAATTCTGGAGCCTAACAATTCTAATCCTTTTTCAATTATCACCTTAAAATATCTGCATAGTATACTTCTCAATGCTTCATTACAAAGCCACTCCTTTTTATTAGTTATTTATATCCAGGTTTACATGCTGATAGAAGTAGCTTACTGGGGCTGGTGCTGTGGCATGGTTGGTTAAGCCTCCACCTGTTGCTTTGGATTCGTTCTGAGAGGAGGAGCGCGGTGGGGGCAAGAGGCTCGGAGTCACCACACAGACACTGGGAGTTGGGTGAAAGCAGGCCAGAAGCAAGTAGCCCTCAGACTCCTCTCGTTTATTTCAGTTGGTACAGCAGCTTATATAGCCGAGGCAGCCAATCCGGTCAAGGGACGGTTTATGCCCTAACCAATCACAGCCTGTTGCCAGGCAGGCTCCGTTGCCAGGTGGTTTCTGAAGCCATTTCTGAGTAACTGATGCTGGCTTGCCAGTGACCATCTTGGCATGGCCTTTTCATTCCACCACATCCACCTGTGGCACCGGTTCAAGTCCTGGCAGCTCCACTTCCGATCCAGCTCCTGGTTGATGGCCTGGGACGTCTTGGGCCCCTGCACCTATGTGGGAGACCCAAAGGAAGCTCCTGGCTCCTGGCTTTGGACTGGCCTAGCTTTGGTTGTTGCGGCCATTAGGGGAGTGAACCAGCAGATGGAAGACCTTTCTTTCTGTCTCTCTCTCTCTTTGCCTATGACTCTGCCTCTCAAATAAATAAATAAATCTTAAAAAAAAAAAAAAAGAGGAGCTTGCTACAATTAAAGGGATAAACATGCTAAATTCCTGTATCAAATATTTTCCTCATTTGAAATATCACTGTGGCCATTCATTTTCTTTTTAAAAGATTTGTTTTATTTATTTGAAAGAAAGAGTTACAGAGAGAGGTAGAGACAGAGGGAGGTCTTCCATCTGCTGGTTCATTCCCCAGAAAGCCGCAACAGCTGGAGCTGAGCTGATCGGAAGCCAGGAGCCAGGAGCTTCTTCCCGGTCTCCCACACAGGTACAGGGGCCCAAGGACTTGGGCCATCTGCTATCTCAGGCCATAGCAGAGAGCCGGATCAGAAGAGGAGCAGCTGGGACTAGAACCAGTACCCATATGGGATGCCAGCGCTTCATGCCAGGGCTTTAACCCGCTACGCCACAGTGCCAACCCCATTCATTTATTCATATTTGCACACATGCATTCATGTATTAAATCAAACATCTATTGATTATTTACCATATTCTTGCTGTTGTGCTAGATGCTGGTGGACAATAATGTCAACAAATTTAAATGGTATCATAAGGGCTACCATAGAGGTATGTACAAATTGTTCTATAGTACTAAGAACAATAAAACCTACCAGTAAAGTCGTGTTCAGTTGTGTATAGTTTAAATCAAATATCTTTTTAATAATATGCATTTATTTGCTTCAAAGGCAGAGTTACAGAGAGAGGGAGAGAAAGAGATCATCTACGTGCTGGTTCATTCTTAGATGGCCACAACTAAGCTAAGAACCTTCCGGATCTTCAGTTTGTAGCAGGGGACCAATGACGTGGGCCATCTTCTGCTGCTTTCCCAGGCCCATTAGCAGGGAGTTGGATCAGAAGTAGAGCAGCTGGGACTTGAACCAGTGCTAATATGGGATGGCAGGTGTCTCAGGCCTCAAATAAACCTTTAAAGGAATGGGGAAAGGCATTTCAAAGAGAAGAAACAGAGTATAGGGCAGGGAGGGACTTGTCTTGGATGCTTCTCTTCCGATCTAGCTCTTTGCTTATGGCCTGGGAAAGCAGTGAAAGATGGCCCAAGTGCTTAGGCCCCTGCACCCATGTGGGAGACCCAGAGGAAGCTCCTGGCTCCTGGCTTCAGATTGACCCAGCCCTGGCCATTGTGGTGGTTTAGGGAGTAAATCAGCAGATCGAAGATGTCTATCTCTCTCTCTCTATAACTGTGCCTTGCAAATAAATAAATATAATCTTAAGAAAATTAAAAGATTTATTTTGATACAGAAATTAAATTCCATGTGTAGGTTTTTTTATAATATGCATTTTCTGTGAACTTTTTGAAGACCCCTTATATGAAAGGCACAGAAGCATGAGAAGTGTTGTGTGTCTGGTCATCTTCCTGGTCATTCAGTGTGGCTAGAACATGTGGTCCCAGGGTGGGGGTGGTGAGGGTGCTGGGGCTGGATAGGTCAGTAAGGGGCAGAGCATGGAGAGCTTCGAGTTTATCCATTCATTCACTGGTGCTCACTATGGATTTCAAGTAACAGGCTGCAAGATGAGCTTCAGAGATGAGTCCAGCCCAGGTAGCAGAGTGTGGTAAGAGGTGGTAGTAGTGTTATATACAAAATATAAAGGCAGTCAAATGTGGCCTCTTATCCCAAATGGATAGAGCAGATGGAAAGAAACTCTTCAAAGGATGCCTTGAGGAAATAACTTCTGAGCATTGTCTTCAAAGATAAATAAACCTTAGCCAGTCAATGGATAGAGTGGAAGGGAGGGTTTTTGCCATAGGCAGAAGCCTAGAGGCAAAGAACCAAAAGACGTGGGAACAACATTCTAAGTGATTTTGTGTTGCTGAGTTAAGGAGCACAGAATGAGCCTGAAGGGTTTGCAGGGCTAGGTGCTTTGTGTAATTTTCGTGTGAGCATGCTAAGGAGCCACTGCTGGGCTTTAAACCACAGAGAGCACACTAGATTCCTTGGTTGAGGGAAGATAGACAGGTAAGGTGAGTGGGAAGTCAGAACAGACCCACTAAGCAAAGCAAGCTGGGAGTCTTTACAAAGGAATTGAGGGGAGGGAATCGATCTTTGAAAGTTTTAAGAGGTTAAATATCTATGAGACTTGGTGACTGATTGGATAAGAGAGTTGAAGGAGAGGACTCAGGAAGACTGCCAGGCGCTTGGCTAAGACAGACACATTTTGTAGGCCGCTGGTCTCTGAGTTCAAAATGAGAGGGCTGAACCAGTCTTGACGCTGAACCCCCTTCCAGCTCTGAAGTTCCCTGATTCTGGATGACCTCTTTGACTGTTTTCCCCTCCTTCCCCCAGCTCAGTCTCTCCACTTCTGTCTCTGTTGGCTTCTGGGATGGGTGGTGCCAGCAGAAGTGAGATGGCTTCAGAACTGCCAGCCAGTGTCGGGAAAACCTAGTGCTGTTACCAAGCAGCTGGAGTTATAATTAGCACAGTTACTAGGGAAAAGCTGAGATTCTGTAAGCATTCAGTGCCTGAAGCAGCTTTTCCCGGCTGAATGAGTTCACTTTTTTGCAGTAGCAAAGTGGGTATGGATGGGGTATTTTTAATGTGTTTTTTGGAAGATTGCATTTTTGCTCAGGGTACAGGATATGTTAAAAAAGAAAATGTGTTTGTGTCGGGGTTAATCAACAGGTTTTTTCCAGACAAGAGGAGTGGGGCAAAATTCTCCTAGGATCTATATTTGGGTAGCTGAAAAAGAGACTTACTTTCACCTGAAGGGAGATAAATAAAAACACAGAATCTGTGTGTAGAGCCAGAGAGGATCTTGAAGATCATCTCTATAATTCCTCCACTAATGACAAAGTCATTTGCCTAAGGTCAGACAGCAAATTAGAGGTCAAGCTGAGATAGCATCCCAGTGGCCTAACTGCCTGTCCAGGCTGCTTATCATGACTTTGATCTTAAAGAAAAATTCTAGAAATGTATGTGCTTGTTGGAAGTTGTTTTTTTCCTTCCCTGTTGCATTTCTTGCCTAAAACAGAACATTTACACAGCAGGAGCCAGAGTAATTCACAGATAAATGATTCTGTACCCTGTGTCTGCTGCCAAAAGAAAATATTTAGTTCCTCTCTGGGAGTTTCATCGGTGTTTTCAAAAGCCACTGTGAGCATTTTGTGTTTTCTCTTTGCTCTGCTTCCTGCGCTGGCCTTTGCCATCTCATCTAAGCATGTTCAACAACCATGCAATGAAATGAGGCTCCATTGTACCGGAGAAGACACAGTGGGGGCTGGTCCAGACTTGAAAGGGGCCGGCCCTATCGTGTTAAATAGCAGCTAATCCACCCACACACCGAAGCGATGGTCTGCCTCGGTACATGCCGTTCTGTGGAGAGCTATGTGATAGGCAGGTGGCTTTTTGCCAAGCAACTTCAGAAGACTTGGGCCCACACTGGGCAGTTACCATCCCTGCTATTTGGGAACTTGGCTGGAAGAGGTTAGGACTGAATGAAAGGCACAAGCTGTTTTGTTAATGCCACCTTTTCATCTCCCAACCTCATGTTAGCCCTGCTGCCCTGAAGGCTAACAGCCGCCTCTACAAGCACACAGGGCCTGCAAAAGCCCACATCGAGGCTTGGGGAGGGGAAATCCTCCTATAAGTCCCTGAGTGAGTTGGGGGAGGCTGCAGTGAGAAGCCTCTGATGGACGACTGCAGAAGGAGCGTCTAGGCACTGGTAGAAAGCTGGAAGTAAGCCATCCCTTCCATGTCCCTTTCTCCTTGTAAGTCTCCCACCTGCCTGAGGCCAGACGGGTAACTGTGACTCTCAGAGGTTCTGTTACCGGAGAAATTTGCAGGGTTCTTGTCTTCATGCAAGAAAGATTTCAGGCGTGAGAGAGAGTAGTGGGAGGTAAAATAGCAAGGTTTATTAGGGAAGGGACATCCGTAAGGACGGACGGGCACCTCTCCAGACAGAGCCTGAGAGACTGGGGGGGGGGGGGGGAGTGGAGAGAGAGTACACCTGGCCAGACCAGGCGGGTGGCTCAGCAGACAGGCAGAGGGCTGAGCACGCAGTCTGGTTGAGGCCGGGGGTTTTTAAGGAGATGGGTCTGGCTTCCCCCGCCTCTGCTCCTCTTGGAACAAAGGGCTTTTTGGATGTAAATAGAAAAACTTCTCTCTTGAAGGTCTGAAACAAAGGACTTTATGGATGCAAATATTATCAGACCCGAGGAAGGGAGCAGGGTGTTTGAGATGCAGATACTGGGCTGCACCTGGGAGATTGTGGAAGATTGTCAGGCAGAAGGGGTGGGGACCTCCACCTGGCAGGTTATCTGGTAGAAGGGGGCAGCGCAGGGCAGGATGTGAATACCGGGCTGCCCTGAAACACCATTGGGATGACCTTGAGATGCAGCATATGCTGGACATAGATGTCTTCTCTTTAGGCCTTTATGTCACACACACATAAGCTCATAACTGACTTCCTACCTAACAGTTCCATGAGACCTTTCTGTCCTGGCTCTCTCCAGTTGAGTGTCTTCTGGCTTTGCCCACCTAGCACTTACTCAATCAGTGACGGCAGGGTATGTTGTCATCCCTCTGCTCCCGAATCAGGAACTATTGGGCTCAGAGCTAGAAGCCAGGGTCTTCCCTGCACAGATATCAAAAATGAAGGCATCGAATGTCTGGGGCTCAGAGGAGCAGTCCCTTGGAGGTGGAGGGCAGTATCCATGCCGAGCCTTATTCCTTCCCTCCAGCCCCTTCCGGTCTGCCAATCCATTAGGAACCTCAGAAGACTCAGAGTCAGGATGGTAGGAACCAGTGCCTGCCATCTTCTGCAGAGCTGGGGGTGGGAGCAGAGGAGTTCCACAGGGGCCACATAAAGGGACTTGCATGAATTGTGTAAGTAGAGAGTGGTGATATCAATTGGAAATGAATTCAACTTGAGAATTTCCATTTGGCCCTCAACTGCCAGCTTCTACTTTCTCTGTTCCCTGTCTCCTCTTCTGTTTTCTCTGCATATTCATGGGACCAGACTCTTTCACAGTGCCCAAAGACCTTCAGATAAGATGCCGAGGGTGGGAGTTGGGGCGAAGGACAGTAGATGTCTTCTATCCTTTGTAGCTACTTATCTCAAGGAGAGGTTTCTAGACCTGAGTCTTGCCCCACCTTCTGCTATTAGTATTCTCTCAACTCTTGGGCTCTTTCTGTCCTTCCTTGCTCCATATCCTCCATCCCCTCTACCCCAGTTCTCTCAATCACATGGCAAGTCAATGCTAAATGCTAAATGCTTCCTATTTAAACCCTGTGGGCAGGGTGGGCGTTGTGACTCCAGCATCCCATGTGGGCACCAGTTTGTGTCCCTCTTCCGATCCAACTCTCTGCTGTGGCCTGGGAAAGCAGTGGAAGATGGCTCAAGTGCTTGGGCCCCTGCACCAACATGGGAAACCTGGAAGTAGCTCCTGGTTCCTGGCTCCGGCCTGGCACAGTTCTAGGGGAGTAAGCCAGTGGATGGAAGACTTTTCCCTCTGTCTCCCCCTCTCTCTGTAACTCTACCTCTCAAAAGAAATAATAAATAAATAAATAAATCCTGTGGGAGAAGAAATCCAGGTTGTGTTTGCTATGAGCTAGGCACTATAGCATGCATTTTATACATGTTTAGTATGAATCACATGATAGCCATATGAATTGAGTGTCTTATCCCCCTTTCTAACCAAATTAGCCAAAAATAGCCTCAAGGAGTGTACCTAGTATCCCAGAAACTGCATGGCCTCATTCTGTAGTTAATAAACAAAGTCTTGGAACGTTCTGTAGAATTTAGTCACTCTTTCAAATGCAAATAGTGTTTTTCAGTGAATAACTGCAGGTGTTAGGTCTCTGAGAGAAAGGGAGAAAGCAGTATCTGTTTTCACAGTGGCTTTCGTCAGGATTGTGGCAGGAGGAGGTAGCAATTGTCCCCTTGCTGATCAGCAGTAAGAGGCGGTGCTGACCTCATTTTTATTTGTGAAACAGGTGCAATTGCCTGTGTGGAGCGTAATAGCACCTGGGCTACCCTTGTCTCCCTATACTGCTGAGTCTGGGCTGAGTCTGTTAAAGAACTCCAGAAATTCAGAGGAAACAGGAAATTGTTGAAACCAAACTAAAAATTAGAAAATGAGGCTTACGAGAAAGGGCACTAGAAGAGGGATTTTTCACACTGAGAAAAACAGGCTCAGAGGTGATCTAATAGTGGATTTTAGGTACACGAATTCTCAGTATGTGACCTGTGGTAATTACCTATTCTCCATCTCTGCTGAGGGTAAGATTTAGTTTAAACCTAAATATAATATAATATAATATAATATAGACTTAAGAGTATATATTGAGTCCATATTACCATCCAGATTCTATTCTATCTGTTCAAGAATTCCTGCCCTAATGGAACTTATATTCTATCATGAGTAACAATAAGCAATAAATATTATAAATGATAAAATATGAAAAATGTTGGAATGAAAAAATTATCTTGGGGAAAAAGGAAACAGTAGAACAGGGTAGGGGTCAAAAACATGGGTGGAGAGCAAGTGGCAAGGAAGAGGTCAGGGGAAGCCATATTTAGAAAATAATTTAACACACACACACACGAAACACACACATACACACTTCTGTTAAGTCACAGTATGAGAGTCAGGAATCTAGGCACAGCTTAGCTAGGTTCTCTGTTTCATGTCTTATTAAGCTACAACCAAGGTGGTGGCCAGGCTGTGTTCTCATTTAGCAGGTTTACTGGAAAAAATCTGGTTTTGAGCTCTCTGATTGTCAGCAAATTGCATTTCCTTGCAGTGGTAGGATTGGGGCCCTGATTTCTTGGTATATGTTGGCTAGAAGCCACTTGGAGTTCCTTGAAGCCACCCACTATTTCTTTTCATATGGGCTTCCCGCCATGTGGCCACTTCAAGTCAGAAAGACAAGCTCTCCAGCAACTGTGCTAGCAAGACAGAATCTCAGAACTTAACACATTGGAGACCTGGAATGCATCCCCATCTCCCTCCTCCAGTGCCTGGCCCAGCCCTGGACACTGTGGACATTTGGGGAATGAACTAGCAGGATGGGAGTTTTCTCTCTTCTCTGGCACGTGTGTGTGTGTGTGTGTGGGCGCGTGTGTGTTTCTCTCTGCCTCTCAGATTAAAAAATTATATATATTTAAATCACAGCTGTGACATTCCATCCCCTTTGCCATATGCTTTTAGTTAGAAGCTAGTCTCACAGGTCCCACCCATGCCCACTTGGAGAGGACTTCTCACAAGCAGGAACATAGGAGCAAGGGATTCCTGGGAGCCACGTGACAATCTGTCCACACACTATATTCCTACTTTTTTTTCCCCAGAGATGAGATGGAAAGGGAAGTAAATAAACATGAGAATGACCCATGGAGAAAGATTTGTTCCTGGGTTACCGTCACAGAATTAGTAACCCTCCAAGCTGGCCAGGGTATCCTAGATTGGTAGTCTCCATGCTGAGCTCCTTTCTCATCTTTTGCACTCAGATATTTGCATTGCCACTTCCTTTGTTGTTTTTGTTTTCCCTTTCATCTTTTTGTTTAAATGAACTTAATTAGGTGTCCCATTTGATGACTTTCAGCAAATGTACACAACCATGTAACAATCGCCACACCATCAGGATATAGAATATTTCCATCACCCAAGAGAAGTTATCATATGTCTCATTGGTGCCATTCCTCTCACACTCTTCCTACAGGAAATCATCAGTCTGTTTTCTGTTTATAGATGAGTTTTATCTATACTGGAGTTTAGTGTAAATAAAATTCTACAGTATGGACTGTGGCATCTGGTTTCTTTCACTTAGCATACTGATTTTGAGATTCATCCATGTTGATTTTATCAGCATTGTGTTTGTTTTCATTGCTGAATAGTATTCTATTATTTGGATATAACACAATTTGTTTTTCCATTCACTTGTGGGTGAACATATGGTGTCTGGTGACTGGCTATTATGAAGGAGGCTGCTATGAATATTCATATATAAGCCTTTTTTTTTTTTTTTTGACAGGCAGAGTGGACAGTGAGAGAGACAGAGAGAAAGGTCTTCCTGTGCCGTTGGTTCACCCTCCAATGGCCGCCGCGGCCAGCATGCTGCGGCTGGCGCACCGCGCTGATCCGAAGGCAGGAGCCAGGTGCTTCTCCTGGTCTCCTATGTGGGTGCAGGGCTCAAGCACTGGGGCCATCCTCCACTGTACTCCTTGGTCACAGCAGAGAGCTGGCCTGGAAGAGGGGCAACCGGGACAGAACCTGGTGCCCCGACTGGGACTAGAACCTGGTGTGCTGGCGCTGCAAGGTGGAGGATTAGCCTATTGAGTCGTGGCGCTGGCCCATATATAAGTCTTTGTTCTGTTTCTCTTGGGTAAATACATAGCCAGTGGTAGAAATGTTAGGTCATATAAAAGCACATATTTAATTATAAAATATTATCAAAATGTTTTCCAAAGTGGTTATGCCATGGAAAGTGATTTTAAGACAACCACTTGAAGGAGATGAGGAAATTAGCCCAACAGATAACTGGGGGGAGGATATTGGATCCAGAGAAACAGCAGGAAGAACTTTGTGGCTAAAACAGCGTAGAAAGGGTAGGGATGCTTGTAGAGTAGGAGAGGAAGTCCCTGAGGTAATAGACTGGTGAAAATCTGGTAGGTTCTTGTAAAATCTTAAACACTTTAGTTTTTACTCTAAGTGACATGGGAAGTCACCAAAGAGTAGCTGGGGTAGGTGAAGGCTACAGATGGAGTAATCTGAGAGTACAGAGTATGAGTTCAATTTTGGACATTTTATGTTTGAGATATTCATTCGATATTTAATGTGGCAATGTTATGTTACCAGTGGAGTATACAAGTCTGAAGTTCTGAAGAAAGGGTGTGATTGGAGATAAAAATTTGAGAGTCATGAGACTGTATGAGGTCACCAAAGAAGTGAAACCTACCAAGGAGGAAGATAAAGGACCAAAGAGAAGCCTGGGTCACTCTAACACTAATAGTTTGGGAAAAAGAGGAAGAACCAGCCAAAGTGACAGAGAAGAAACAAGTGCGCAAAGTGGGAGGAAGACCAAGAGCCTGAAGTCTGGGAAGGCAAGTGAAGAAAATGTATCATGAAAGAGGGAGGGATCAGCCTTTTGAAAGGCTGCTGATAGCGTGAGTAATATCATGACTAAGAATTGACCTTTGGATTTTAACAACATGAATGTCATCAGTGATCTTGATTAGAACAGGGGTATAGTGTGGAGTAGTGAGGGCAAAAACCTGAATGCAGTGGGTTTCAAAACAAATGAGAGTAGAAGAATCAGAGTCCATGAGCATGGATCATTACATTGAGGAAGTGTTTAAAAGCAGAGTAAAGACATGGGACAGAAACCGGTAAGGGTGTGGAGTCCATGGAGGACTTTTCAAAAAGATTTATTTATTTATTTGAAAGGCAGAGTTACAAAGGGAGGCAAGAAAAGAGAGAGAAAAAGAGCAAGAGATCTTTCACCTGCTGGTTCCCTCCTCAAATGGTCCCAACAGGGCTGGGCCAGGTCAAAACAAGGATAAAGGGTTTTCTCCAGGTACCCCCATGTGGGTGGCAGGGGCCCAAGTACTTGGGCCATTCTCCACTGCTTTCCCAGGCACATTCGCAGGAAGCTAGATTGGAAATGGAGCAGCTAGGATGTGAACCAGTACCCATATGGGATGGTAGATTATCCTACTTCGTGACAATGCTGGTCTCTCCACAAAGGATTTTTATGTAAAGATAGATGAATAATAGCATGTTTATATGCCAATAGAACTTTTCAGTAGTAAATGAAAGACTGATGAAAGGGGAGGAGGGGACTTCATGTTGTTTTTGAGAGGTAGAGAAAGTAGGACTTAATGTTTAAGTGGGAGTTTGGCACTAGATGGAAGCATGGGCAGTTGATCTGTGGTCACAAGTGGAAAGAGCCAGATGCTGGCAGATGGATAGATATGGTGGCAGAAGACTGTCAGGGTTTTCTTCTGGTTGTTTCAGTATTCTTAGTGAGGTAGGAAACAAGCTTTATTCCCCAATATATGTCTTCAAACATTCTTAGAGTAAGTTACTGTCCTTCCTGTGTTCTTAATCCTGCTGACACATCCATGTTCACACCTGGAATACCTGTATATTTTCTCTTTACAGATCCAAACCCTACTTATTTTTTAGAGTTCAGCTTAGATTCCATGTGCTTGGCTGGGCTTTTACTCATCATTACTTCCAGGACATGAACCAGTACTGATATGGGATGCTGGCATCAAAGACATCAGCTTTATCCACTGTGCACAGCACTGGCCCCACAATTGTAGTTCTAATGCATCATTTCATGAATACTATTTAATCTCTGGTGGCAATTATCTTTCCATGTGTACATTTTTACAATCTCTCCTTGGTTATAAATACCTTGTAGGCTGGCTTGATCCCAGATTTCCTCCATAGCCTTTGACATCAGTATTGTTGAGCCCATAATAAGAATTCAGCAAATCTGTGCTGATGCTTGCAGAAACCATACAAGTTGCAGATGGGGCTCATCTGTCCAGAAAAGGCAGAAGAGGAGCCTGCTTCCCATCCCTGGGTATCTGCTCTCCCCAGAGCTTCTGGTTTTAGAGCACTTTATTTTCACCTCTGGCTCTTCCTATAACAGAGCAGTCTCTCCAAGATGGGCTGGTGGATGTAGGGAACAAACACGTTTATGAAAGAAACAGAGTAGAAAGAAGAAAATCCTGACAGTGTTTTCAAGTGGGCTGTGTTTTTACTTTGAGCAATATCCCTTCATTTGGCAAATAGATAATTATCTTCTATATATGAGAACTGTGCTAACAGTGAGGATGCAGTGGTAAGAAGACAGAGGGAGACTTTGCTCTCATTAACTTGCAGTTTAGTGTCTGAATATAGTTTGAACACTACTGTGCTGCTGACTCCTGTTTGGTGTAGTGCCTCTTAGCACGTCCTGGGTGGTTTTGTTTCACTTATAATTAGCTGGAGTCACTTCTGTATTTTGATGGATGATGATACCGTAAAGTCACAAAACACTCTAAGGTGCTGTTACACCACAGGATTAACTGTGATGCAGGTTAGAACAAGTCTTCATGTAGTGTACTTGAAGCAAGCACATCTTTTTCCTAATGTGTCTTAATAGAAGAATGCTGTCCAACAGAAATATAATGCAAGCCACACATGTATAGAAAAATTTCTGGTGTTTACATTAAAAAAAGGTAAAAAGAAATAATGTTAGTAATGTATTAGTAATATGTTGCTTCAACATGAAATCAACATTTAAAAATTATTATTGAGATTTTCTATTCTTTTGTTGTGAAATCCAATGTGTAGTAAGTCTCTGAAGCCCTTAGAGCACATTTCAATTTGGACCTGTCACAATTCAAGGGTTTTGTAGCCACATGTGGCTCATGCCTGCCATCCTAGATGGCTCAGCTGTATGGTCTGCGTGGTGAGTTCTTTCCCTTGTTCAGAACAGAAGCATGGCTTTAGAAGAGTTGCCTGATCATAGGACCTGGCATCAGGACACAGCTAGACATCCAAGGAAGGAGTGATTGCCGGATGATAGAACTTAGAACCCAGTTTATTGTCTAAACAAATCCATAAAAGATCTGTCCCAGACTTTGCAGGACACCAGTAAGTGGCTTCATCCTTTTTTGGAGAATACATCAAAGTAAATGTCAATCCAGGATTGGAAGCTGAATTTGGGGCTAAATAACAGATCATGGTAGATGTCACAGAAATTTTTAAATATACAGTCAGCCAGAGGTTTCCTGCTGCTCCGATTTGTCTATAGAAAAACTCTGATGGTTCTTAGATTCTGAAGTAAATTCTTACTTAATTCCCAGTTCTGTACATGCTTCCTTGTGTGAGAAGTCAAGGAAAGCAAAGGATGCTTCTGTGAGCTCCAGTTCCTAAACAGCTGAGAGAAATAAATCATTGGGGGCATCCCTTCCAGCTCCTTCAGTGGGGCTGGGTTGTTGTCTCCATGCAAGGTGTCCTGGGGATTGCAGGGGCTCCAGTCTCGCCCCTGGCTTTTGTAGGGAGCCTGCACTTTGCTAAATTAAGCTCAGCAAGGCCTATTTGTGAACAGAGAGGCTCCAGCCAAGTGAAAGAGATTTGTGCTGCTGAGGAATGTCCTGGGGGTGGTGGGGGGAGAGCCACTGAGGTCATTGGTATTTGTGTGTATGTTTGCTCACTTGCCCGCTCAGTTGGGCCAGATACACAGAGGCTTCTGGGATTCAACCAAGATTCTGACAGAGTGACCCTAGGGAATGAATAACTCGTGACACACTGAGAAGGGTTTACTTGGAGGTCAGTGTGAACAGCAAGACAGCATGTATCTTGGGAGCCCTTTATTCAGAGTCTAAATAAAACAAATAAACCATCTCATTTTTTAAAAATAGGCTTTATTTTTCAGAGCAATTTTAGGTTCATAGCAAAATTGAGCGCAAGGTCTAGAGACTTCCCGTATACTCCCCACCCCCATGTACATACCCATATATGTACAGCCACTACAAAATTCCAAAGAAACCTCATTTTAATCCGTCTTTTCTTGGGTTCCCAAGCTCAGTGTTGTCCAGAACCAGCTCCCTCTCCTAATGATTCCTGCATCTGACTACCTTTGGGAAAACTAACATTGATTGAACACCTGCTATATATCAGGTATTTTCATTTATATTTTCTTAATGTCCCTGAAATTAACAGGTCAAGAAACTGAAATTTAAGTCAAAGTGATTTACCTGTGGAATACAGAGAATGATTTCTGTAAAACCGTAAAAACAAAACAAAACAAAACAAAACAAAAAAAAAACGGTTGAGTACCTGCATTTCCACATGGTTCAACCTAAGAATGTGGGAGAGCTGGTATTTGAACCCAGGCCAATTTAGTTGTAAAGCGTACACTTTGCATTGTATCATACGCCACTGCTCTGAGTACTGGGTTCTTTGTTTTCCCTTAGCAGTACTGTGGTTTCAGATTTACTTTTATATACCTGTTTCCTAAAAGACTAAAACTGGGACTCTGAGAAGAAGAGCAAACCAAGGTATGATATTTCTTGACTTGGGTCTACAAGTGTTTCTTTGGAAGCTAAATCTAGCAGTTATACAATGGACCTGTATTGATTTTTGTGTCTATTGCTATTTATATCTACCACCTGTGTGATTTCCACACAGCTCTTGACTCTTGTGTACTATAGCCTACTATAAACAACTGTTAATTACCCCTGGAGGATGTAAATTCTCTGAGGACTGTGATTGTGTCTGTCTTATTCTTTCTAATACCTATTAGAATGCCTTGCACATATAAATTAGATATTCACTAAATATTTGATAAAACAAATGCTACCATCTTACAAGTCAGCTACTCTGTCCAATGAGTACTCTCTCTCTCACTCTTACACACACACACACACACACACATACACACACTCACTCTAGCTGTGTCCATCCGAACACCCAATCTCCTTAGAACTCATCTGCAGTCTCTGCTTACTTGGTTGTAGGTGTCTGCGTTCATGTCATCAAGGTACACTGGGATGGGGAAGGAATGGTATAACTTCTAGGCCCCTGCTAGGGTCTGACAGAGGTTGGCTTTGACACAGGGGCTTGAACAGAGTTTTGCCATTTGGATGTGGATCCTCATATTGTTTAAACTAAAACTTTTCCACTTCATTTTTTTTTTTTCCATCTGTTTGGGGAACTGGACACTAAGGCAGGCTCTGGCAGAAGAGTGCCCTGGCCTTGCATAGTGTTCTGGTTGCTGAGGCTGAGGACACCGGCCTGCTAACTTTCCCTGGCAACGGAGGACACTAGGGATTGCGCCTCTGCATTAAGCCTTCCCTCCACTCCACAGTAAAGTCTTAAAAACCTAATGTTTTGCATTTGAACACCTCTGGCAAGATGTCTCACATCAATGAATAATATGAGCAATGCAAACAGTATTATAGCTCTGAAGGGCAGGAGAGGGGGTTTTGACTCAAGTTAATTGTCTGGGTAGAAATGCAGAGCTTTAGGGATGACTAGTGAGGTCACATGGTTAGTCAATGACACAGCCCGTTATCTCGAGCCACCAGGTTTCCATTGCTGCTCTAGAACTTAGTGAATGGAGAGAAACTTTGTCTACAAAAGAACTCATTTGGAAGCTACAAAAACACATTTCTAGGGATCATGTAAGGGACCAGCTCCTTGTCTCTTGACCAGCACAAGTAGGATCCCTATGAAAATAAGTAGGCTTAATCCTGTTTCATAGTTATGGCCTTGCCCCAGTAGTATCAGAAAAGCCTGGAAAAAAAATTACTCTACATACAAAACGTACTTATAAACTACTCTTTTCCTAGAAGGGATATCATTTCAAAAGGAAAAGACTGTACAACAAAACACATTACTTTTCACTCTGGGTGAATATTAGGGACGTGTGAGGATCCCCTCGCAAGACTTTGAGGCTCTTCTTCCTGTTAAACTACTTCTTTCTGAATTCTTTCATTTACAGAGTTGATTAGAGTGGCGTTCAGCTGTGTTGTTTTGGTCCCATACAAAGACTCTTTTGTGGAAGGCCTGCTTCTCTCTGGCTGGTTTCTCACTGTCTTACAAAGGGGCGGTGTCCATTTTCTGCACTCAGCGACCCTAACTTGTCTCTTATTACACGCAGAGCCCCTTGAGGTCAAGAACTTGATGCCAAGAAAAGCACTTTGGTTTTGGCAACCTTTACTCTCCAATAAATACTTTACTTGCTGATTTTATCAGTGAATGTGTGCTGATGGGCTGTCAGGATTTCTTCTCTTATTTATTTCTTTGAGGCCTCCCGCCAGCCGTGGACAGTGAGGGCTTATGCACTAACATAAGGCATGGTTCTCGCAGAGAACTTGCAGATTAGTTCAAACATCCACACATGAGTGCAGAAGTGTGACATTAAATACACAACAGAGGCTTAAGTCCACAATTTAAGGCGACCGATCGTGTTTATATTATAAACTTATACTGGGAGCTGTTGAAGGCAAAGTACTTTTTTAGACACTAAAAGCTGGAGGGGAAGCCAGACATTCTTGCAACTAACTCAGGGCAGAGTAAGTGAGCACTGGACTAGATGGACATTGGATGACTGTGAGTCATTATAGAGGTCATTATAGAGTACTATAATTATAATTACGATAGTACCCCTTTGTACCTTCAGAAGAATCTCAGCCTGGCTATTAAAGTACAGTCATATTAGAAGTAAACTAAGTGCAGTTGGAGTAAAGAGAAAGGATTAGTTCTGATTCAGGGTTGGGGAAGTTTCCTGGAGGAGCTCCAGTTTGCGCTGAACCTTGCTGAAGAGCAGGGTTAGAGAGAGGAGCAACAGCATCACAGGCAGAGAGCAGCCCAGGCAAAGCCTTGGTGGCCTTCAAGGACACTTACGTGGTGGATTTCTCAGCCCTTGTGTTTGGAGGAGGATGGTGGGCTCTTAGGAATGAGCCCTTTATGTTACCATCACTCAGAACTGGTTGTTTAAAAAAAAAAAAAAAAGCAACCAGGTCATGACGCATGTCTTCCTGTCCTGGGTCAGATCAGAAAGGTCCATCCAGTTCAAGCCTGTGAGGGAGCAGGTGAAAGGGAAAGGGAGAGTGGGGTGAGGCAATGTGAGAGCTAGAGTCTGGAAAGATGGGAAGAGGTGAAGTGAGAGAGCTGCTCTTATTACTTCAGGCGGCCCAGTTAATGAAGTCGAAGGTTCCTCTTTAAACTCATCTTTATTTCTTCATCTTTCCTGCTTGTGCCAGCTGGCTCAGACATGGAGCAGTTGAGACTCAAACCGGCACTCATAGGGGGTGCTGCAATGCAGGTGTTGGCTAAACCCCTCATGTTACAGTGTTGGCCCCTAGTCTGTTCATTTGTTGTCTTACTCACTCAATGCTATTATTACATCCATAGGCACAAGGTACTGTGAAGGCCTCAGGTGAGTCACAGCTGTGTTATTTAAATCAGGCACCTGACTGATAGATTCACTATTTCCCTCAAGGTCCTTCAAGGTCATTTAAAAAATACCTGCATTGTCCATGTGGAAATTTGGTTCTAAGTGATGAAGTAACTTACACAAGAAAGGTCCCACGCGGGGAAGTGGCAGAAAGGCATTTGAACCTATGTCTCCCAAGCCTGAGATTCCTGTCCTGGCCTCTCAAAACTGAGAGGCAGAATCTTGAGAACAGCACACCTGGCTAGTCTCACCACACCGTGATGAACTCTGCTCTTAGAGAGTTTGTAATGTCAAGGAGGAAATTAGGCTTTCTGAAATATAAAGGGTTATATGGCATGCCAATGTTGAAGTACAAAAAAAAATAGAATGAAAAATCATAAAGTCAAAGGCATAAGATACTAAATAAAGACTTCATAAAGGCCATGGAGTTTAGTGATGGTGCTGAAAGGAGAGCAGTGATGAGGCACCAAGAACACACAGGGCATGTTTGGGAAATCCAGCTAGTGACAGAGAGAAAGCTGGGCAGGTCGATTGAGGTCACGTTTTGAATAGACTCTCTTATCAGGCTGGGTTGTGTAATATCTCATTGAAAATGAAGCTTTTTGAGTAAAGAGAATGAAATAATCAGAGATATATGTTAGGAAAAGTGTAAATGGTAGAAAGACTAAGGCTGGGGAGAACGTAACTGGGCAGTATTTGTGAAACTGTTTACTCTGATCATGAGAAGGCAGTGTTATCTAACAGGGTGTTAACCAGGAGGCTACGAAGAAAGTGCAAGATTGGAAAGAGATTTTGAAACATCCGGTTATAATCTCTTTTAGAGAATCTCAGAAACAGCGCAGAGTTTTGTTCTGTGGTCAGGTATAACGCTAATGCTCTCCATTATGTACCAGGTACTGTTCAAAGTGCCTAGGCAGTGATTGCTATAGTTTAATTATAAGTATTATAACTTCTTAATGCATTTTGAAACACTCTTATAACAGCTTTACTGCAATATAATTCACATACCATTACAACTTGCCCATTTACAGTGTGCAATTCAGTGTATGAGTACACACCAGTATTTTAATGTATTAATCTGGGGAGTGAACCAGCAGATGGAAGATTTCTCTCTGTCTCTCCCTCTCTCTGTATCTCTGACTTTCAAACAAATAAACAAAAATCTTAAAAAAAAAAAAAAAAAAGGGCCGGCGCCGTGGCTCAACAGGCTAATCCTCCGCCTTGCGGCGCCGGCACACCGGGTTCTAGTCCCGGTCGGGGCGCCGGATTCTGTCCCGGTTGCCCCTCTTCCAGGCCAGCCCTCTGCTGTGGCCCAGGAGTGCAGTGGAGGATGGCCCAGGTGCTTGGGCCCTGCACCCCATGGGGAGACCAGGAAAAGCACCTGGCTCCTGGCTCCTGCCATCGGATGAGCGCGGTGCGCCGGCCGCAGCGCGCCGACCGCGGCGGCCATTGGAGGGTGAACCAACGGCAAAGGAAGACCTTTCTCTCTGTCTCTCTCTCTCACTGTCCACTCTGCCTGTAAAAAAAAAAAAAAAAAAAAAAAAAAAAAAAATAAAAAAAATAAAAAAAAAAAAAGGAAAAGAGGGGCCAGCATTGTGGTATAGCGGGTTAAATCTCCCTGCTGTGGCACCGGCACCCGATATAGTCACTGGTTTGAGTTCCAGCTGCTCCACTTCTGATCCAGCTCTCTGCTGATGTCTGGGAAAGCAATGAAAGATGGCTCAAGTGTTTGTGCCCCTGCTACCTATGTGGGAGACCCGGAGGAAGTTCCTGGCTCTGGGCTTCCGCCTGACCCAGCCCCAGCCATTGCGGCCATTTGGGGAGTGAACCAGCAGATGGAAGATCTCTCTCTGTCTTTATCTCTGTCTCTCTCTCTCTTTCTCTCTCTCTCTCTCTCTGTGTAATTCTGCCTCTCAAATAAATAAAATAAATCTTTAAAATAAATAAACACATGTTAGACATCTTCATTATTCTCCGTAGTACTTTCAAAGTCCCTTTGAACATTAAGAGTGTTGGTAAGCGTGGAGGACAGGGCATGTAAAAATCAGAGCCTTAACACTCCCTGGCTGTGACTACACACTTTCAGTTTAAACTTCTCCTTCCCAACTCCTAGAAACATCTTGTGGGATGTTAGTTTTATGTGGGAGACAGCTCACTCTCCTGACCTAGTTAATGTAACGGGTACTAGTCAGCATCTAATGATGAAATGACTGATGTGTTGTGGGACATGCAGAAGAAGAGGCACTCTCCTGCCCAGCCCCACTTTCTTGAGGGCATAAATTTTAGATACCTTGACAAAGAACTGACAAGATTTGATGATAGGCTAAACACACACAGTTAATTGGAGATTCACTTCAGTTGTACTTAGAATTTACAATTTATATGTGAATATTTACTAATGGAGAATAGTTAAATGTGAAAAACTGTGCAGTGATTTTTCTGCCAACAGAACTTGCAAAAGGCTTTGAGTTTGATTCTGTTAACTAGTTTGTACTCGAATTTCCATGTGGTAAGATTTTGTATCACCTATGAGATGACTTTGACTCTCTGAAGTAACTGATCGTAGATGTGGGATCTAATCTTCGGGAGATGAAGCTATTTTAGCAGTTCTGTGTGAGACTCAAACTTTATTGCCTATTTGAATAGACATAACACTAGGGCTCAGAGAAGCCATTGTATGTTTTTTGGTCTGTCAGTTCTTCCCCCTTTCCCTCTTTGTTACTGATTTTTTTTTTTACTTATCTTAAAAGGATTAAACAAAGTATGTTCAGAAGAGATGTATATTTGTGTGTAGGTGCCTGGGATATTCTATATTTAGTATAATAATTTTCTTTCTGTTACATAATATTAAAATTTATTTTCAAAAATATATTTATTCAAAAGGCAGAGAGAGAGGGAGGTAGGGTGGTAGAGAGGTAGGAGGGTAGGGAGGTAGGGAGGTGGGGGGGGGGAGAGAGAGAGAGAGAGAGAGAGAGAGAGAGAGGGAGAATCTTCCATCTGCTGGTTCGTTCACCACCTGGCTCCAATAGCCAAGGCTGTGCCAACCCAAAGCAAGGAGCCAGAAACTCCATCTGGGTCTCCCATGTGGGTACCAGGAGTCTGAGTACCTGGGCCATCTTCATCTGTTTTCCCAGGCTCATTAGCAGGGAGCTGGATCAGAAGTGGAGTAGCCTAGACTCGAACTAGTGCTCAAATATGGGATGTTAGCATCGCAAGGGATGTCTTAACCTGCTGTGCCAAAATACTGATCCCCGTAATATTTGTTTTTAATACTCATATGTGATTGTGGCTGAGAACTTCAGCTATCCTAGACAGAGAGGGTACATTGTTGCTTTTATAATCAATAGTAGCTATGAATATAATAATAGTAGCTTGCTGTTTGCCAGGCACCATGTAACCTGCTGTTTGTGCCTTATTTCATTTGATATCCTTAATATCTGCATGAGTTGGTACTACTATAATCGCCTTTATGGATGACAAAATGGACACTTGTCAAGGGGTAAGTGATTTACCAAGTCCCTTTCTTGCATTCAGGGCCTGTTTTCTTGAGCACTATACTTACTGCCTGCATATTTTGGTTCAAAAAAGAATTAAGTACATGTAGCACATTGTCTAATTCACTAACATCACATTCTGCTAGACCAGGCAAAACAGGGCAGTATTTCCTGAGCCAGTGTCACTGATGAAACCAGGAAGCAAAAGCAGAGTGTTGGTTTGGGTTATTGCTTTTACCTTAGAGAAAAACCCTTTAATTTCCTTGTCTTTACAATGAGAAACCTGAACAGATAAGTGCTAAGGTCTTCAAAGCTGTGAATTTTTGGCCAATTAATCCAAGCATTGACTTCATTTTCTCAACTAGGATTTAAAATGGATAGAGCCTACACAACGTACATCTTTCATTTTTCTTCTCTTTAAAATTAAATACTATTCCTAGTAGAATGGACCTCTCTGAATGTAAACTAGCCTAGGCATGAAGGTACACTGAACAAAGTTGTTGAAAAACTGTGTGTAAAGCAGAGTTCTGGGTGTGTTGTACATACTATCTCACACTATCTCTTGTGAAATAGACATTGCTTACTTCCTAATAAAAATAAAGTAGCCATCCTATTCCTGTGAGAAAGCTGAGCTCTCGGTGATTAGGTAACCTGCCTGAGGCCCTGTAGCAGGTGAGAGCTCAGCTGTGATTGAATTGCAGCCTCTCTGACTTTGCACTGGTTCTCACACCCGCTTTTTGTTTGTTCTTAGTTACATATTTAAGGATTTCGCATGCAAAAATGATAGGAAGAGACTTCTCCAGGGATCTTCTGTTGATCAGTTTACACCTTTTATAAAGATTCTCTGTGTTACATGGAAGCTGTTTAGCAGTTCTGTATGAGATTCCTAAACCCTACTGCCTATCTGAGTGGATATGATGCTGAAGCCCACAGAAGTCACTGTTTTTCCATCTGTCCCCTTTGTCTGAGATTGAGAACTAGCTACACATGTTTATGCAGCGCCAGTCATTTGAAGCTCACATGTTTTCTGACATGAGATTTTTTTAAAATCTGCTCAAGCATTTTTGACTTATTTGAGGAGGTTTAAAAGTGTCTGGACTTTTCTGATTCAATAATTTAGCCAAGTATAACGAGTATCATTGATAATAACAGTTCAGAATTATATATTATATTTGCTTTCAGATGAGGATTGAATCACTTTTCACTCAGCCTTTGTCACTTTCCAGGTGGAGAAACAGCAGAATGTTACCCAGGATTTACAAGTGAATCAGTTGGTGGAGAAATAACAAGCTTAGAAGTCCTCTTTCTTAGCATCATATGCTGAGTACTGAATCACGTTGAAATATTATGGTCTCATGGAAAACAAACCACTGTCCTGATGTCAGTGCTGCTGCTGTTGATGATTATAATTGTAAATTATTTTAACATGCTAATAATTATATTTGTAATCATTATTGTATCCTTGTTCTAAATACTGTCTCAACTACTTAAGATCTGTTAATTTCTTTTTGCCTGGCAACCATCTAAGGAAGGGTTATGAATGAGGAAGGTACACTTCTCTCCATATCATAGATGAGGAAACTGCTCTTCCTATCTCCCAAGTGATAGAATGCATGTCAGTTACTTCACCCATGTGAAGGGTCTGTAGCTGTTTCTTATTATAATACAATATTACTTTTAGTGCTGAGCACAGAGTTGGGAACAGAGAAACTGCTCATTAAATCCTTGATTTCACTGATTGATCAAGTAGAGGAACAGTTATTAAAGTGCAAGGCTGTGGAATTAAAAATTTCATACAAAACTGAAATATGCTTTACTGCCAGTTGTTAATCTTTTGATCATAGCATTTCTAAACAAAATGCTACATTCAATTTGAAGTTAAGATAGACAACAAACACTGTTTTGGTATGACCGAAATAACGGGGCCAGTATTATGGTGCAGCAGATTAAGCCACCACCTGCAGCACTGACATCCTATATGGGCACCAATTCGAGTCTCAGCTGCTCCACTGCTAATTCGACCCCCTCTGATGTGCCTGGAAAAGCAGTAGAGGATGGCCTAGATCCTGGGGCCTCTGCACCTCTGTGGGAGACCCAGAAGGAATGCCTAGCTCCTGGCTTCCACCTGGCCCAGCTCTGGCTGTTGCGCCATTTGGGGGAGTGAACCAGTGCATGGAAGATTGACATCTCTCTCCCTCCCCCCTCTTTTTGACTCTGCCTTACAAATAAATAAATAAAATTTTAAAAAGAAGTATATTCCAAATATTGCAAGGAACATTTTTTATAATAAAAATATTTGTTGCTTATCTCAAATACAAATTTAACTGAGATTCAAAGGAAGCCATTAAAAGACTTTCTTATTAAATGCTGTGATGTAAGCCTTGAAGAAATTAAGATACTTTAAACTCATCTGACATCAGCCTATGTTCTAACTTGAGCCAAAATCACCTACTGTTGCCTTAGGAGAGGAGCAAGCATTCCTTTCAGTATGTCAGCTAGAGACTTATTACCAAGATCATCAAAAATACCTTGAAACTAACTGCCTTCGAGATAAAAAATTCTTTAATTTTAAGAAACTCTTAAGTGCCTAAACCATGTATCTGCTTTCCCCATTTATTATTCTTGCTTCTACCACTCTGTATGAGAAAGTGCACTTGAGATGCCTTTGCTGGTAAGGCAGGTGATAGCCAGCTGTAGCATGTGGCCTTGGACTCTAGAAATCTCAGTATTGGGGGTTGTTGCATGGTGATAGTAGAGTGAATCCTTTGTACTGGCTGGTCTCTGCAGCACACCTTTCCATACTTCAGGCTCTGTACCTTCAATCAGTTTGTCAACCTCTGATGTAATGACTTCTTTACCTTTTTCATTAATAACCTTCTTTCTGCTTAATCCTGTGTCATGGACTTCATCAAGGAAGGGACTAATTTATCTGTAAGTAGGCTCTAACCTGAAATAATCCCTCACCTAATACTTACACACTCCTCCTTAGGTTCCTCACAACCTGTGCCTCTCTTTCTGTTCTGTTAATAGTGACATCCCCATTCACATGTCAGAAATCACAGCATTGTCTTTGCCCTCCCTCTAATCTGTGTCTCACAAGTCAGCCTCAGAAATGTCTTCGGAGTATTTCCCCCTGCACTTCCTTGGCCTCTCAGTCCCATATCTGTATTTTGGTCAAGTGCCTCCTAACTCATTTGTCTTCTTCAAATCTACCATATGTTTCTTCCTCAACACAGACTTGATCATGGCAGTGTTTTGCCTAAAGTTTTCTGATGAGTGCTTGGCCTCTACTGATTATTATCCAGTCTTCCTTGCATAAGTTTCACACGCTAGCTGAAAACTATTTTCCTGCTTCTCACCACACGGTTCACTTAACCTGAACCAGACACATCATACACGTTTCATCAAATCTGTTTTTTCATACTTTACTTCTCTTGGGATGTTTTTATTTCCTTTTCTGTCTGCCAAATTTTGTTGCTGTTGTTTTTAATAAAAATTATTTCCTGCATAGATTTATAATTGGAGCCCCCTCTCACCTTAAGTAAACCCAAATTATGAAAATCCAATTTTATGATAAACACAAAGTTGTTTATTTCAAAAACATTCACAATATAATTTATTTGATTAATGAAATTCTCAGGTATATTACAAATATAATTCTATATAATGATCCAGCAATTTGGTTTTGGAGAAAAGACTTAGGTTGGTAAGAAAACTTGTTGTACTATGCGCTCTGTTCTGCAGTGCCTCAGAGAGCAAATAGGTATGGACAGTGTTCGTCATCCAGGGGCAGTGAGGTGGGAGAATGGGTAGGTAGCTCAGCAGAAATCCTGGAGCTGGACAGTGCGTTCATCTTTGCTGGGCTGCTGAGCCATGTGGATCCACATTTATTATGGGCTGAGATGACAGGAAAAGCTGTGAACCAAGTGCCACTCAAGTAGGAACCCGATTCCGGGATGGAGGATCTGAGGCAGATGCTGATGATTAATCCCTTTATGGTTTTCAGAACATCGAGCTGAAGGTTGAAGTGGAGAGCCTGAAACGGGAACTCCAGGACAAGAAGCAGCATCTGGATAAAACATGGTGAGTGTCTTAGCAAGAGGAGCCCCGATGCTTCCTAGAGTCTGGCTCACCACTCTGAGAGAAGTAGACGTGGAACTAAATTCCTTAATTTTATCTCTGACGTTTGAATGCTTTTTCCAATTCGGTAACTGAAATTGGATTTTCTTTCTTTTTTGAATATTTGTTTATTTAGTTGAGAGGCAGAGTTAGAGAGAGAAAGAATGAGAGGGAGAGGGAGAGAGAGAGATCTTCCATCTGTTGGTTTACTCCCCAAAATGGCTGCAATGGCCTAGGGTTGGGTCAGGCATAAGCCAAGAGCCAGGAGCTTCTCCCAGGTCTCCTACATGGGTGCAGGAGCCCAAGGACTTGGGTCATTTTCTGTGGCTTTCCCAGGCACATTAGCAAGGAGCTGGATGGGAAGTAGAGCAGCTGGCACTCGAACTGGCACCCATATGGGGTGACGGTGACACAGGCAGTGGCTTTATCCACTGTGTCACAATGCTGGCCCAGAAACAGTGGATTTTCATGTGCTTTCTTAGAGTTTTCTGTCTATTACTAAGTCAGCTGGACTTTGCAACAGATTGGTAAATCCACTAGATCTAAGATTATAAACTTCTTGTTAAAAAGTGATCAACTGATCAGGAAACAATGAATGCTTTCCCTTTTAGTAGAAAGAAAAAATGCAGATAAACTTTATCAGAGATTATCAGTCAATCTTCTGATAACACCAAGGGCTGACATAATGGTGGGTGAAAATGGCTGCACACTCATACTACTGGTGAGAGTGTGAATTAGGACATTTTGTATGTGTTTTTTGTATGTGATCCTACCTACTGAAGTAAAAAGCAAGCATTTCCTTTGATCAGATGATCCTTGGAAGGACTCGGTTCCTTGTAAGTTCAAGCACTAGTGTGAAAGGATACATGGATAGGATGTTTACTTCATCATTACTTGTAATGGAAAAATGAGAAGCAGCTATCCACAGGGCAATGGTTGGAGAGATTTCATCTGGGGGATGGTTATACAATATGTAAACTATATACAATATGTAAAAGAATGAGTTATCTCTATATTATTATGGGAAGTCTTCGATTAAATAAGGAGGATGAATGCTGAGTGATGGTTATAGTTTAAGCCCCTTTTGGGTAAAGATGGAAAATTCTCTGTGTGAACGCTGTTTGTTTGCTTATGCGTAGGGAAAAACTGGAGGATTGCACACCAAACTCTCTAACATTGCTTATGCCAGGGGAGTAAGATAATAGTTCATGGTGGGGAGAACACTTGATTATTTTTGTATCCTTTAGTATTGTTAAAATGGTTACTTTTATAATTTTTAAAGTCTTAGTTTTAAATGACAAGTATTATTAAAATATTTTCAATGTCCTGGGATAAGTATCCATTCAATCTGATCTGGAATTTCTTCTGTGTCTATAGTATTTCTTCATTCGTGATGATAAGCCAACAAGATCAGAATTCTCAGAACCATAATCAAGTGTACACAGTATCCTGGCATCACTAAATGCTAAGGCATTATGTGAGCTGATTTTAGAAAAATTAATAATAATTGTGTATAAGTTTTATGTAATATTTGAAAAAATTTAATGTCATCCAGCTTTGATATAGGAGGTAGGTATTGTCCTATTTTGAGAAATGAGGAAAATTAAGGTATAGAAAACCCAATTTCTCAAATCACCTGCAGAACTCACAAGTGATATCAGAAGGATTTAACTTCACAACAGTGCTAGCATCTTAAATCAAGCATTCATGGCCAACTGAGTTGCTCTGAAAATGTATAGCTTCCACTTGCTGGATTCTAGTCAACAGTTGTCTATTTCATTTATTAGGGATATGGAGTCAACTATAGAGACAAAGTCAAAGTGATGATTCTTGAGATTTGCCTATTTTAGGGTCCTGGGTTATTCCCTTGACTTTTGTCCCTTGTATAGTCAAGACCCTCATCCCTTCACCCTCAAAGGCTGTGTAATGACAAGGGAATGCAAGACAAGTACAGCCTAGAGGATCAGGCTGAGTCATGTCCACTATCAGCCAAGAAGTCCTGAAGTCTTTAGGGAGGCTCCTGAGCCAAATAATAAAGTACCACTGGGCTTAGTACTGGATGAGCCTATAAAGGTTTAATGTGATTCTCTGTCCTGAGAAAAAGAAGCTGTTTGTGGTTCTTAACAACTAGCTTGAAACAGAAATAAAACCAAACCAGAATTAAAATCATTCAACACCTGATACCACCCCCAATTTTTAATCCTAAGACATCTAAGGGCAGCTGTTGTTTGCTATAAATACACTGGTGATACCTTACCCACTTTGTGCTAGGCCAGGACATTCATTCCTAGGGATATCAGAGAAGCAAAGCTCAGCCAAAACCCTGAGCATCCCCAGATTAAATGTCTGCTCTCTGCATGGGACCTTGGGAAACCTGGAGAGAACTCTGGACAGGTGGCCCAGGATGAGAACAGCTCATCGTGCATTACTGGTGGTAAAGAAGGACAGCATTTCTGTGGCTATCCAAACAGAGGTCCTGTCCCAGCAACTTAAATGGAAGGAACACTTTAAATTCAACTACAAAGAAAGGCAGGGAACTTGCAAAGCACTCTGGGGAAGCAGTCTCAATAGGAGGATGCAGGGACAGATGACAGTGAATACAGATGCTGAGTTCTGAACCATTTGATGATATCCTGCTTTCCAAATGAAGGTTCCTGCCCTTGAGTGTACAGCCATTGGGCAGCCTCTAGGGAGCCAAGCACATCCTGTTTACCAAGCCACAAAGAATTAGGGTTCCTAAAAGATGACCTGAAAAGGTTAGAAAGAGCAGTTCCATAAGTAATTGCTAAGAAAAAATGCCTAATTTTCTTCTCTTCAGTGTGACTCTGAGTTAGCCGAACATTTGCTGAATTCTGTGTCTGGCTCTAACTGGCTAATGCTCTGTGGTCTCAGGGCTGATGTGGAGAACCTCAACAGCCACATCAACAGTGAAGCTGAGCTCCGGCGCCAGTATGAGGAACGGCAGCAGGAGACGGAGCACGCTTGTGAGCTCCTGGAGAGTAAGATCCAGCTTCTGCAGGAGGTGAGCCCTGGCTAGGGGTCTTCTTTCACCTCTTCCCTTTCTACCTTGCCTTCTGGCAGTCACCTTGCCCATCAATACTTTCCTTCCCAAAGCCAACAAATGTCCTTGTGTCTCAGCTGTCCTAACCGAGGTGGGGACTTGGCAGCCTCTCAGTTTGGGTTCCTTTTGCAGGAATCCAGGATAGCCAAGAATGAAGCCGCACGGATGGCTGCTCTGGTGGAAGCAGAAAAAGAGTGTAACCTGGAACTTTCAGAGAAGCTGAAGGGCGTCACCAAGGACATGGAGGCTGTGCCAGGAGACCAGTTCAAGTCTGACCAATACACTGAGGCCCTGGCAGGGAAGGACAAGTAGGTGCCTTTGCTGCTTGTTTTGTTGCTTATTTTTGGTCTGTTCTTGAGGCTACAAGAGCATACATTAGCCATGCTGTTCCCTGTTAAGGATTGACAATGGAATTATCACCATTTCCAAGACTTTACGGCTGCATAACCAACAACTTTCTTTTTAGGGTATCCATTAAGAAAATGCACTTCTTGGCAATCAAGAACCTGATAAGTTGTAAGTAGAACAAGGAAGCAGTCAAATGGTGGCAAGAGGGAGACATGGGTTCACCTATTCAGAAAGAATCTAATAAACATTTATCTGTTATATGCCAGTTACAACATTAAGTGCAAATTTTACAGAAATGAAAAACCTAGTTCCTATCACCAATAAATGTGTTATGTGATTTTAATAAGTTCTGTGACCACATGGGATGCTCTGGAAACATATAGGGTGGTCATGTATCCCAGACTAAAACAGCAAGGTGCCTGCTGTGTTCTAGATGTTTGTGTCTTTCAAAAATTCAGTTGTTGAAATCATGACCTCCAAGAGATGGTATTAGGTAGGTACACATCCTCCTGATTGGGACATATGCCCTTATGAAAGAGACCCCAGAGAACTTTGTTTTCTCCTTGTGCCGTTATGAGACCACAGCAAGAGTGCACCCGACAGCAGGTAGGGTTTTCTATTCCTTGTAAGTGAAGAAACTGGCATTCACGAGAGTTACGTGACATGGTCTCAGTCCCTGCTGGACTCCAAACCCTGGATCTCATATAGGAAGCTATATCAATTCTTCAGAAGTTTGCTCATGGTCTTTTCTGTGTGGGAAACATTCACCATGTTTTTCACTTCTGGCAAACTCCTGTTTTGTTTTAAAGATTTATTTATGTATTTAAAAGGCAGAGTAACAGAGAGAGGAAGAGACAGAAAAAGATCTCCCATCCACTGATTCACTCCCCAAATGACCACAGTGATTGATGCTGGACCAGGCTGAAGCCAGAAGCCCAGAACTCCCTCAGGGTCTCCCATGTGGATGGCAGGGGCCCAAGTACTAGGGCATCTTCCACTGCCATCCGAATCGCATTAGTGGGGAATTGGATCAGAAGCAGAGCTCCAGGATTCAAACTAGCCCTCCCATGTGGGATGCTAGTGTCACAAGAGGCATCTTAAACTCCTGTGCCACAGCACCAGGCCCCTGGTGAACTCCTGTCCATTCTTCTTACCTAACTAAGGCATCAAGGTCACTTCTGTGAAGGTTGTTTGAGAGAAGGATTAAGCCTCTATATGGCTGTTCCTGCTACTTTATAAACATCCATTATTGCACAAGTCTCAGTACAGTGTTGTATTTATTTTCTGATCCTTCTTGCTAGATCCCCCAAGACTTTTGTCTCATACCTGTATCCTAACAAATACTCATTAAAGGAAAAACTAATGCAAAACTCCATGAAAAATACATGCATACCTAATAAATGAATTGAAGCAGCTCATATCAGATGGTCTTGAATTGGTTTGGAGAGGAAGGGAATAGATTATTCATAAAGACGGAGGATCAAAAGGATGAGTTGGATTTGGCTTGGAAAAAATAGAGTTTCTTCTCCTCCCCTTCCCTCCTTCCTCTTCCTCTTGTCTCTCTTCCTCCTCCCTCTTTCCTCATCAATTGCATTTGTTTAATGTTTTTAAGTTTTTAAAGATCTCTCATCCTCAGAGTTTTGTTTATCTTCACATCCTAAATTTATAATGTGTCCATGAGATTCTTACTTGAGTTTCTGATGTCCTTTACCTTTCTGCCCAATTATTTTCCTCCTAAGGTGCACTCACACAGAAATAATAATCATAATTGGAAACATTTCATCTAGTACCCAGCACATTTGCAAGACCCTGGAAAGTGAACACATACACTGAACACATACAAACATAGACAAAGCAAAGTGTGCCTTGCACATGATAGATGCCCTGTAACTCCCGAGGTGACCTTGTGATTTGTATACCTTAGCACAGCATGCATGATCTTTTACAACTTAGTCCTAGTCTGAATTTCCAGCCTCTTCTCCAGCCATTGCCTCTGCTCCACTCCACCAGCCTCTGTTCCTATTACCCATTCCCAAATATACATTGCGTCTTCATATCTTTATTTCTTTGTTCAAATTGCTCCTTCTGAGCTTGGAAAGCAACCCAATCTTCAAAATCTCTTCTGAGCTTCCCCCATACTGGCCACGCCAAGTGAATCACTTCCTTATTTTTCTTCCTGTAGCCACATGGTAGCACTCAATGTTCCATATGTTATAGACCTCTACTATGGTAGCACTTACTGTATTCTAGTACTGTTATTTGGTTATGTGCTGTGTCTCCTCACTCCTCAAAGCACTAGCACACACAACACACCAAAAGAACTGAAGTTTCTGCAAAGAAGGCAGTGTGTCTTTTCTAACTACATTTCCAGTCTAGCGGAGCACTGAGTACACACAGTGGTTATCTAAAAACTTTCTTGAATAGAAAAACAACCGCAAAGCAAAAACTCAACTTATGGGACATTATTCCAAGAGCCACATACCTCTGGTTATAGATTGTGGATAGTCTTCAGGAGGTCCATCAGCCTGGTGAAGATGTAAATCAAAAGATGTTTGTAACTCAAAAGTCCATTATGGGATGAGGCAGAAAATACATGAGTTTCTGAAGAAAATATTCTAAGGGCTTCATGATTTTAAAAGGTAAAAATCCTACTGTTTTAGAGCATGCTATCTTTGGTGTAGGCTGAACAGTAAAGGAGATCATGGTACCAAGACCATAATCGTTGTTGTTACTTTGCCTTTGCTCTAGGAGAATTGAAGAGCTGAGCCAGAGCCTGGCTGCCCAGGAGAAACTGGTGGAGCAGCTGTCTCAGGAGAAACAGCAGCTGCTGCACCTGTTGGAGGAGCCAAGCAGCATGGAGGTGCAGGTTAGGTTCGGGCTGTTACTCCTGACGTGCTTGCTTTATGCTTTCATGAGCGCTACCTTTAATATTAGTATTAGTTATCTATTGCTGTGTAACAAATTCCTACAAACTTCCAAGGTTAAAAATAAGTTTGTAGTTTTTAATACCAGTTTCTATGAGCCGAGGGTCCAGACAGGGTTTACTGCTCAAGGTCTCATAAATCTGAGGTCAGGGTGTGGACTGGGCTTTCACGTCTGGAGGAGTACTCAGGGAAGGCTCTGCTTCTGAACTCCCCGAGGCTGCTGGCAGAATGTATTTCTGTGTGGGTGTAGAAGTTCTGGCAACCTGCCTCTTTATAGCCAGCACTGGAGATTGACAGACTATTGCTTTTCTTACTTCTAGACTCTTTTTTAAAGAGCTCATCTGATTAGCCCAGCCTTACCAATATATAACTTATGTTTCGTTAACTTGAAGTCAACTGCTTAGTCTCCTTCTTATGTCTGCAAAACTCCTTCATTGTTGTCATATAACATAGCATAATAATGCAGTGACATTGCATCAATTTTGCAATACACTGTTGGTTAAAATAGTTACAAGAGTGGGTGTTTAGCTTAGTGGTTAAGACACATGCATCCACATCAGTGCCTGGGTTTAATCCTGGCTCTGCCTTCTGACTCCAGCTTCCTGCTAATGCTGATCCTGAGAGGCAGCAGTGATGGCACAAATGATTGGGTTTCTAGATTGCATTCCTGACTCCTGGCTTCAGCCTGGCCCAGTTCCAGCCATTGTAGGCATTTGGGGATGGGACCAGTTGATGGGAGTGTTGTCTCTCTCTTTCCCCTGTCAGGCTCTGTCTTTCTGCTTTTCAAATAAATAAAATGAAATTTACAAAAAAGCATGTTACAAGTCCTACCCATACTCAGGAGGTGGGAATTGCATAAAGGTGTGGATACCAGGGGTTGGGAATTATGTAGGGGACCATTTTCAAATTTTGTCACACATACTGAATGATTTGTTGTAACTATATAGAATATGCATATATTTTTTGTTGAGATTTTTTAAATTTATTTGACAGGTAGAGTTATAAACGGTGAGAGAGAGAGAGAGAGAGAGGTTTTCGTTCCATTGGTTAGCTCCCCAAATGGCTGCCACAGATGGTGCCGTGCCGATCCAAAGCCAGGAACCAGGTGCCTCCTCCTGGTCTCCCATGCGGGTGCAGGAGCCCAAGCACTTAGGCCATCCTCCACTGCCCTCCTGGGCCACAGTAGAAAGCTGGACTGGAAGAGGAGCAACCGAGACTAGAACCCAGCACCCATATGGGATGCTGGTGCTACAGGCGGAGGATTAACCAAGTGAGCCACGGCACTGGCCCCACATGCATTAAAAAAAAAAAAAAAGATTTATTTATTTATTTGAGAGACAGAGTTACAGAGAGATAGAGGGAGATTAACAGAGAAAGGTCTTCCATCTGCTGGTTCACTCCCCTAATGGCTGCAACAGTCTGAGTTGAGCCAGTCCAAAGCAGGAGCCAGGAGCTTCTTCCAGGTCTCCCATGTAGGTACAGGGGCCTAAAGACTTGGACCATCTTCTGCTGCTTTCCCAGGCCATAGCTGAGAGCTATTGGAAGAGGAACAGCTGGGACACCAACAGGTGCCCATATGGGATGCCGGCCCCATAGGTGGAGGCTTAGTCCACTATGCTACAGCGCCAACCCCTTGATATGTTTTTTTTTAAAAAAAATTTTTAAAAAAGATTTTGTTTATTTATTTTAGAGGTAGTTACAGACAGTGAGAGGAGAGACAGAGAGAAAGGTCTTCCTTCTGTTGGTTCACTCCCCAAATGGCTGCAATGTCCGGAGCTGTGCCGATCCAATGCCAGGAGCCAGGAGCTTCCTCCTGGTTTCTCATGTGGGTGCAGGGGCCCAAGCACTTGGGCCATCTTGTGCTGCTTTCCCAGGCCACTGCAGAGAGCAGGATTGGAAGAGGAGCAGCCAGGACTAGAACCAGTAACCATATGGGATGCCAGCGCCGCAGGCAGAGGATTAACCTACTGCGCCACGGCACCCGCCCCAATTCAGTTTTAATACTGGGGTGAAGGCCTCCGCTATAGTGAAAATACTTGTATTGATTTTCATCTACAGTGTTGCATTTGGAAATTACCTCACAACAAATTCCTCTTCTCTGTTTGGCTTTTAATTTAAGACAAAGATAATTTCTAAATGAATCCTAGAGTATATCTGTGCCCACACAATAAAAATAATTACCAGATGTTCTTACAACAGTCTTAGACCAAAGATAAAATTTAACCTGTGTGTTTTAATTGATTGGATCACTTATACATAGATTGGGATTAGGATAGAAAGCAGTGATAAGAATTAGTTTAAACCAGTGCTTTCCAACCCTTTCCATGTCATGGCACATGTAGCCAGTGATCTTATTGTAAACAAGAGGGGTAAATGGATGAAACTCCTCACCTGGATGTGGTTACTCTGGGTTTCTAGGCCACAATGAGGGCAGAAGTTATTAGTATGGCCACACATGTAAACTTCTCAGGCTGTGGTTCCCTTTTGGTTGGAAAGCTACGGTTAACAAACTCAAGGAATAATGTGTGTGTGCATGTAGTTTGACAGGTATAAATAAAAATTAAAGTTCATAGGCTTTTTGCAAGATAAATGGTGAAATATTTAGAAAGTTTCTTAAGGGCATTTTTGAATAAAAAAATCCTTTAACATGCTTTAATAAAAAAAAAAAAGTTTGAGAGTAAAAGGAGTTGGATTTCTCTCCCCATGACTTATTAGTTGTATGACTTTGGCTTTGTCACTTCTCACCTTACACATGTGGAAAGATGGAAGATTGCCCAAGTAATCCCTAAAGTCTCCTGTAAGGTTAACGTTTCATTATAATGTTTCTAGCATCGTTGGAAGGAAGTATATAGTCCCCAAAGTGAGCATTTGAGAGAAGTAATCCTAATTGTGAATTCTGAAGTTAAAGTACTCTCATTATGCTAGTTTTACACTTCTATATACATCATACTGACATAACTATGTAATATACTTACTTTTCATCATTGTCTTTGGTAAGTGCTGAAATGGGTATTTATGGTTCAGTATTTGCAATTATAATGAGAGGAATTGATTTGGTATCAGTTTTCAAAACAGACTATAGTAACAGAAAAATTATAATTTCAGAGACTAAATTATTTATATTCTTTCTAAGTGAATGCTTAGGACAAAAATAAATGCAGTGTTCAGAAGATAATATTGCAGTATCAATGGGCAAAGGAAAGAAATACATCAAGTCACATTTACTATACTAATTAATGTGCTTCTTTAATGAACTAAATTAATATACTTTTTAGTGTTGCACAGTAGCTATAAAACTATTATTGTTTTTACTCAACACTTCGTATATTTAGAAACCTAATCATATTGTGCTATTGCTTCAGAAGACAGTGGTTCCCAATCTTTTTTTTTTTTTTTTTTTTTTTTGACAGGCAGAGTGGACAGTGAGAGAGAAAGACAGAGAGAAAGGTCTTCCTTTTGCCTTTGGTTCACCCTCCAATGGCTGCCACGGTTGGCACGCTGCGGCTGGCGCACCGCGCTCATCCAATGGCAGGAGCCAGGTGCTAGGTGCTTTTTCCTGGTCTCCCATGGGGTGCAGGGCCCAAGCACTTGGGCCATCCTCCACTGCACTCCTGGGCCACAGCAGAGGGCTGGCCTGGAAGAGGGGCAACCGGAACAGAATCCGGCGCCCCGACCGGGACTAGAACTCAGTGTGCCGGCGCCGCAAGGCGGAGGATTAGCCTGTTGAGCCACAGCGCTGGCCATTCCCAATCTTTTTCATAGATAATTCACTTTCATGGGAAGTAATTACACAGCTATGGTACTCTAACTAACTAAGGCCACTCGTGGTTGGAGGCGATTGCCCATGGCCACCCCAGGACCCAGCCGCCACCCTGAGAGCTCAGGGGCTCAGCATCTCTGCAAATGGTGGACCACTCTGAGGTCCACTCTGTTAGAATACCCAGGGTGAAAAGCTCTGCCACAGGGGGACTCTGAAGTGGTCCGTGCAGGGTGGGTGACAGCCTCCAACAGCTCTTAGTTTCTTGTCTTTTTGGATCTGTGGCTTATGAAAAAAATCGATTCAGGCCCCAAAGATTGGTGGTTTGTGCAAGATTGTTTATAGTATCATTTCTAAAGCGGCCTTCAGTGGCCTGGACAGAGAATGCAGCCTTTGGGTAAACGCCCAGATAATCCTGCGAAAACTTCCTTCTCCCTGTGTCTTCAGAGCCCATGATTTTGATCACTGTATTTTCTATTTTATACTCAGTGGCCTGGATTCAAGAAAGAAATACTGAAGCGGTTTTTGGAATATCTTGGACCTTTGAGTGACACTCAAGTGATTCAGATTGACTTATAGAAGTGCAAGGTCAGAGAAAGAAAATTGGTTCTTTCTGAGGATGTCAGTGTGAAGTTCCCTGACCTTTTCCTTTTTTTATGTTTATTTTATTTATTTGAAAGACAGAATTACAAAAAAAGTAAGAAAGACAGAGTTACGGAGAGAGGTAGAGACAGAGAGAGGGGTCTTCCCTCCATTTTTTCACTCCCCAGTTAGCTGCAATGGCCTGAGCTGCGCCAATCCGAAGCCAGAGCCAGGAGCTTCTTCTGGGTCTTCCACATGGGTGCAGGGGCCCAAGGACTTGGGCCATCTTCTACTGCTATCCCAGGCCATAGCAGAGAGCTGGATTGGAAGAGGAGCAGATGACTAGAACCAGTGCCCATATGGGATGCTGGCACTTCAGGCCAGGGCTTTAACCAGCTGTGCCACAGGGCTGGCCCTTTTGGTTTTTTTAAAGATTTATTTATTTATTTGAAAGGCAGAGCTACAGAGAGGTAGAGGCAGAGAGAGAAAGAGAGAGAGAGAGGTCTTCAATCCACTGGTTCACTCCCTAGCTGGCCACAACAGCCAGAGCTGCGCTGATCTGAAGCCAGGAGCCAAGAGCTTCTTCTGGGTCTCCCTGGTGGCTTCAGGGGCCCAAACACTTGGAACATCTTCCACTGCTTTCCCAGACATAGTGGAGAGCTGGGTCAGAAGTGGAGCAGTGGGGACTCGAACCAGTGCCCATATGGGATGCTGGCACTGCAGCACCACTACACTACACCCACTACACCACAGCACCAGCCCCAGTTTCCTGTCTTTTAAGTAGGGAAGCAGAAGTGTGCCAGAATGAGCTCATGTCCTAGAATTTGAATCCCAGCATCACTACCTTTTAGATTCATGGCCTTGGACAAGTTACATAACTCCTCCAAATACAGTTGCCTCTTCCATTAAATAGGGATAAAATACCTAATGTTCAGCTGTTTTTAAGGATTAGAAATAATATATATAACATACGTAGCATATTGCTCAAAGTTTGATAACTATTGTCTTTATGCCTAGTAACCATCTGGAAGAGTATAAGGCTGTTTATTTATTTAGCCAGGCAGAGAGAGAGACACAGAGAGAGTTATAGACAGTGTGAGAGAGAGATAGAGAGAAAGGTCTTCCTTCCATTGGTTCATTCCCCTAATGGCTGCTACAGCCAGCGCTGTGCGCATCAAAAGCTGGGAGCTGGGTGATTCCTCTCGGTTTCCCATGCAGGTGCAGGGATCCAAGCACTTGGGCTATCCTCCACTGCCTTCCCAGGCCATAGCAGAGAGCTGGACTGGAAGAGGAGCAACTGCGACTAGTACCCGGTGCCCCAACCGGGACTAGAACCTGGGGTGCCAGTGCCGCAGGCGGAGGATTAGCCAAGTGAGCCAAGGCGCCGGCCTATAAGGCTGTTCTTAAAATGAGTAGCAGAGATAAAGACGTGGTCAATGCGTCACATACTGCAAATTTTACTCATCTTGTTAACATCTTTGTCTTGCAAAAGAGAAAGATAAATTTAATAAATATAGCAGTTATGTATTATTGAGATGCATGGTCAGAATGCTCCCTCTTGACCTGTTAACCTTACACATGGAAAAACTGTATTATAGGTAAAGTCTGAACTCAAACTGGAGTTTGTGTTATTCTTCCCCAGGAGAAGCATAGTGAAATGTGAGTGATTCAAGGCAAACTTATCACAATCAGTAATGTAGTTTACTTTAGTTTCCTAAAGTAAGTAAAAAGAAGTACTGAAGCACTTTCTAAAACATTTGGAGAACAATTACATACTCAAATGGTTCAGATTAATAACTATAAAATCTAGAAGTGAATTCATAGGATTTTCAAATACAGATTCCAAGTATAATTTAAAATACTTATCAATGAATATTCAAAAACTTTTATGTAGTATTGCAACATATAGTGCAGCATTTCTTGTGTGTCAGGTGCTTGCTTTTAATAATCTATATATGAACTCGAATTGAATCCTCAAAAATGCTCTGTGAGGTAGAGATAAAAGAGACAAAAGAGTAAGTTATAATAAAATATGCTTATTTTATTATGTAAATGCCTGGGCACAACTATGTAAAAACATGTAGTCAGATGCTTGTACCTGTATGGAAAATTACTTTGAGGATCATTGCTTCTACTGCAGTGTGATCCAGGCATGTTAAGCTGACAGTTCAAAAACAGCAAGTGGTAGTAAAAAAACTGGCAAATTCTTGGTAAATTTCTAAACAAAAACCACTCCTCTCTTAAGTTACATAGTACTTTAATTAATGGACAATTTAATGTATCATAACATTGTATTCATATATGCCCCAGAGTTAAGTTCTAAGTTGAGATGATTACCTCTGTCATTACCTGGTAGAACTTTGAAACATCATTTGGAATTTGGAACAATATTTTGCCCTCTCAGTTGCAAGTTTTCTAGTACTCTTCTTGCCTTACTCATCAATGACAGCAAGGACAAAAAAAGAAGCATCATCATGAATTTCCAAAATGTACTCTGTGAGATGGTACAGTTGCTCAGTGAGAACCGCTGGCTTGGCAAGTCCTAGCCTTAAATGGTTATAGACCAATGAGAGATGTGCATGTGTGATGAATGGGGAGGTGCTAATATATTGCTAAGGGAACCCACAAATGAGAAGGCTTAACTCTACCTTTGAATGTCAGAGAGGGGCTCACTTGGAGGTCACCTTTATATTGAGCATTATAGCCTGAATACCTCCAGGGAGTAAATACAAGACTGTCATTCTAGGTCAGGGGAACGATATATACAGTGGTGTGGACAATAGTTAAGAAACTGAGAATAACTGGTGTTACTAAGCACATGATGCGTGTTGGAGTTTGATGAAATATTTAGCCGGGAAGTCCCCCAAATATCAATATAAGGACTTCACGTTGCAGGCAACCAAGAATTTTTTTTTTTTTTTTTAAATTTTGACAGGCAGAGTGGACAGTGAGAGAGAGAGACAGAGAGAAAGGTCTTCCTTTGCCGTTGGTTCACCCTCCAATGGCTGCCGCGGCCGGCGCGCTGCGGCCGGCGCACCGCGCTCATCCGATGGCAGGAGCCAGGTGCTAGGTGCTTCTCCTGGTCTCCCATTGGGGTGCAGGGCCCAAGCACTTGGGCCATCCTCCACTGCACTCCTGGGCCACAGCAGAGGGCTGGCCTGGAAGGGGGGCAACCGGGACAGAATCCGGCGCCCCGACCGGGACTAGAACCTGGTGTGCCGGCGCCGCAAGGCGGAGGATTAGCCTGTTGAGCCACGGCGCTGGCCGGCAACCAAGAATTTTAAGACTACATTAAGCAAACTGGGTAAAAGTCTATGATTTGCACTTCAAAATGGCATCTTGTTATGTAGACTGAGGATTGCTTGGAGAGCAGGTAACTGATATCTCCTCTTGAGAAAGCAAATCGTGATTGACACAGGTATTAAATGCTTAATGAGGGGCCGGCGCTGTGGCCTAGTGGGTAAAGCCACTGCCTGCAGTGCCAGCATCCCATATGGGTATCAGTTCTAATATTTAATTAATCTCCCACAACAGCAAAGTGCCATAATGTTGTCATGCCACGATTGACATCATTACCTATTGCTTCCAGTCCTATAATTCTTCTCAATGTCCATTTAGGTTGGTAGTATCTTATTCTGATCAGAATGTTATTGAGCTTATTTTTCTTCTAATTTTTAATTAGAGAGAGAGAGAGATACTTTGAGCTCCCATCCATTGGGCCCCTCCCCAGATGCTGGCAACTGGCTGGGGCTGGACCAGGGCTGGGTCAGTACAGAGCTGGGAATTGTAACTCAACCCAGGTCTCCATGGGGTTGTTAGGGATCCAAGTCCTTGAGCCATCATCTGTTGCCTCCCAGAATGTACATGAGCAAGCAGGAAGCTAGAACTGGGAGTGGATCCAGGACCTGAACCTGTATCAGGCTTTCTGATAAAGGATCCTAACTGCTGGACTAAACACCTGTCCCTGAGAAGCTTTTTGATGTAGCTGTGATGCTGCAGCAATGTGGTCACCTCCTTTCCCTTAGGGAGTCAGAAAATCTAATACGATTTACAAAGTGTTTTTCTCTTCCAGTGTTTCTAGAAGTTTCAGGGAAAATCTAGCAGTTGTGTTAGTTGTCTTTGACTTGCAGCTTTTAAATGAAACTGTACCTGGGGGAGGGGGCAGGTGGAGACCAAACAAATAATGTAGTTGCATAGGGAGAGTTGCAAAGGGAGTCTGGAGGAACTCTAACCTTGTGTCTCTCTTTTTTTCCTCTACATTTTTTTCTCCAGCATAAGATAAACAGTGTCTATTAACATACCATTTTACTGTGGTTGGCTTGCAAATGCAGCAGGACAGCAGAATTAGGGAGGGGCACCCATTAATCAAGCAAGGCCTTCCTTCCACACAAATCACCAGACACTCAAGCCCATCGCATTTATGCTTTGTTTGGAACCTAATGTAAATAGCACTGCATGCAGTGAGGCATATTTCCTAAAATAGCAAACATTCCAGCGTTACCATGGAGAGATCTGACGTGGAGGTTAAAGCAAGAATGTGCTCTAAATGCTGAAAGCAGAGACTGAAAACCTTGCAGGCATTAGTAGCTCAGGCAGCTCCAGACAACTTCAAATAAGGAGATTTTTTTAGAGCAGTTTTTCAGTATCCCCTTCTTAACCTGATGAATGCTGAAGCTGGAGACTCATTTGTAAATCCTCCTTCAGTATCACCATCTCCCAGACACAGCCGTCATTGGTACTGTGTCTCAGAAGCAGGCCTTTCCATCTAAAGCAATCATAGCTCTTATCCTTTTGGGCAAGTGAAGGCAGTATACAATTAAGCTTTAAGGTTTCATCAAAAATATTGATGATTTTTTAAAAGATTTATTTATTGATTGATTTGGAAGGCAGAGTTACAGAGAGGCAGAGGCAGAGTCGGGGTGGGGGGGAGAGGTAGATGTTCCATCTGCTGGTTCACTCTCTAGATGGCCATAATGGCTGGAGCCGCGCCGATCCAAAGCCGGGAGCCAGGAGCTTCCTCCAGGTATTCCCACCTGGGTGCAGGGGCTCAAAGACTTGGGCCATCTTCTACTGCTTTCTCAGGCCATAGCAGAGAACTGGATCAGAAGTGGAGCAGCTGGTACTTGAATCAGCGCCCATATGGGATGCTGGCACGTTAAGCAGTGGCTTTTACCTGCACACCACTATGTCAGCTCTCAAAATACGGATTGAGTTCTTATAACACTAAAGGTACTGCTAGGTGGACGAAGATGTATAAGGTTTAGCCTTTGCCGTTCGGAGATTGCAGTTTAAGAATATCTTGGATGAAACCAATACAAAGCAGCAGAGAAAGGAAAAATCATCTTGGGCTGGAGTAGGCAGTGAAGATTTTGGTCTGCAAAGAATAAGCCTGATTTAATATGTAGATATGAAAGGGAAAATACTACTCCATTCATTCATTCGTTCATTCAATGATTGTTTACTTTATAAACAATCAGGGAAGATATGGTATTGAGCTATAACAAAATAGCATAAATGAGGTAGCTTGTAAACAAAAACTTATCAGCATCATTTTGGTGGCTGAGAAGCCCAAGAAAAGGAGCTGGCAAATTCAGTGTTTGGTGAGGACCCCCTTGCTGATTCATGGACTTCCTGCTGTGTCCACACAGGGTTAAAGGAGGAAACTAGCTTTCTGTAGTGTCTTAAATTTTTTTTAATTAATGTGTTTGTATTTTAAATGCAGAGAGAGAGAGAGAGAGAGAGAGATTGATTCCATCCTCTGTTTCACTCACCAAATGTCTGCAAATTCTTGGGCTGAGCAAGACCGAAGCCAGAGCTCTGAATGTAATCTGGATCTCCCACTGGGTGGTGGGGACCCAAACACTTGAGCCATCATGTACTGCCTCCCAGAGTGTGCTTTACCGGAAGGTGGAATCAGAAGCAGGGACTCTGTTATGGGATGTTGGTGTGCCAAGCATCTTAACCACTTCACCAAACTCCTGCCCTTTGGAGTCTTTATTTTTTTAAAAAAGATTTATTCCATTTATTTGAAAGTCAGAGTAACACACAGAGAGAAGGAGAGGCAGAGAGAGAGAGAGAGAGAGAGAGAGAGAGAGAGAGAGGTCTTTTATCTGCTGATTCACTCTCCAGTTGTTTGCAAAGGCTGGAGCTGTGTAAATCTGAAGCCAGGAGACAGGAGCTTCCTCTGAGTCTCCCACGCGAGTGCGGGGACCCAAGGACTTGGGGGCTATCTTCTACTGCTTTCCCAGGCCATAGCAGAGAGCTGGATCAGAAGTGGAGCAGCCGGGACTCAAACTGGCGCCCATATGGGATGCTGGCATTAGAGGTGGTGGCTTTACCCACTATGCCACAGTGCCGACTCCAACAGTTGTTCTTACAACTGAAATAGTTACTAAGTGAGTAATGGGTGGTAGGCTATACGGCATGGAAACCCTAGGGATGAGTTATATACTGGGCTGGGCAGAGCAGGACAGTATGAAATTTCATAATTTTACCTACCTAAAATAGTTTTTAATTTACAACTAATGAATTATTTATTTCAATAATTTTCTGTATAAAATGTTCAGACCAGGGGCTGGTGCTGTGGCATAGCGGGTGAAGCCATTGCCTGCAGTGCCGGCATCCCATATGGGCACCAGTTCAAGTCCTGGCTGCTCCACTTCTGATCCAGCTCTCTGCTATGGCCTGGGAAAGCAGTGGAAGATGGCCCAAGTCCTTGGGCACCTGCACCCACGTAGGAGACCTGGAAGAAGTTCCTGGTTCCTGGCTTCTCATTGACACAACTTTGGCCATTTCGGCCAATTAGGGAGTGATCAGCGGATGGAAGACCTCTCTCTCTCTCTCTCTCTGCCTCTTGCTCTCTGCCTCTCCTTCTTGCTCTCTGTAAATCTGACTTTCAAATAAATAAATAAATAAATAATATTTAAAAAAAGTGTTCAGACCATGGTTAACTACAGTTAACTGAAACCACGGAAAGCAAAACTGTGGATAAGAGGATGGGGGATTTACTGTATAGAGTAATAGGAGGCATTATAGATAAGGTGGTATAGATATGGATAAGATGATAATTAAAAGTTCCTTTTTTTCCATGATAATTTTGAGATTCTTTGACACAAATATATGTGTCAATATTAAATAGGTCATTGGCTATTTAAAGTCAAACCAAGAAAATTCTAGGAAGAAGATAGAAATTGGAAGCCACTGGTATAAAGATGAGAAAGGATGAGATGACAATGGAAGAAAAGAAAGAAAGATGAAAAGGGTCTAGGAGTGAGTGCCAATGGACACCTGCAAAAGGTTGTAGCTGGTTTACAAGTTTAGTTATACAAGAAATTTCACATTAGTTTCTCCAAATAAATTTAATGTTATCCAGAGTCCCTGTCAGGGAAATTTGATTGTATCCATTTGGTATTTCCTCCTCTCCCTATTCTCTGTTACATAAAAGTTGAAGGCTTTTTTAAAATTAAAAAATTTATTTATTTATTTGAAAAGCAGAGTATAGAGGTGGGAGGAGGGCGGGCTGGGGGAGAGAAAGAGATCTTCCTCTGGTTCATCATCCAAATGGCTGCAATGGCCAAAGCTGGGCCAGGCTAGGAGCCTGAAGTTTTTGTAGGTGGTAAGGGCCCAAGTAATTGAGACGTTACTTGTTGCTACCCAGATGAATTAGCAGGAAGCTGGATTGGAACTGGAGTTGCTGGGACTTGAACTGGCACTCCTGTATGGGATGGCAGAGTCACAGCTGTGCCACAATGCATGCCCCCTTGCCTAGGTTTTAACAGGTGTCAAAGCATCAAGGAGACTATTTTGATCATTGGTTCACCACTCAAGCACATCTACATTGGCAAGCATGGTTTTGTCAACCCAACAGCTTGATGTATTGAAATCTTTTCTGGAAACCACTACCTTTTAGTTTCAAGTCCAGCCTCTCTCTTGCCATTCTGTTGCCTACTCCTCTGATATCTTGCTTCCTCCCCAGTATATTCTTTTTGATCTCCAATCTTTTCCCAATCTGAGTGAATTCTCACCCTTTCCTCTTTTTAGGTCTTTCTGTCCAAGTAAGGAATTGAACACCTAACTCAATTTTCTCAATAGGCTTAGAACTTTACAATCATCTAGAAATTCATCTGACTTCTTACATCTGCTCTTGGCTCTACAAGAAGCCTTGTGTGTTGGAGCTGGTGAGGTGGTGTAGTGAGTTAAGCAGAGGTAGGTTAAGCCTTCGCCTGCAGCACCGGCATCCCTTTTGAGCGCCCGTTCCAGCTGCTCCTCTTCCAATCCAGCTCTCTGCTAATGGCCTGGGAAAGCAGTGGAGGATGGCTCGAGTGCTTGGGCCCCTGCACCCGTGTGGGAGACCTGGAGGAAGCTCCTAATCCTGGCTTTGGATCGGCTCATCTCCAGCCATTGCAGCTATTTGGGGAGTGAAGCACTTGATAGAAGACTTGCCTCGCTGTAATCCTACCTCTCAAATAAATAAATCTTAAAAAAAAGTCTTATGTTAAAGGAATGCAAAGGGTGTATCAGATTACAAAAAAGGAAGATAGGGACATACAAGCATCAAAGTGCATTTTGTTAAAAAAAATTTACCCTGTCACCATTTGATTAGGAAAGAAGTCTGAGATGAAGCTGGAAAGGAAGTAGATTATTTTGTAGAGATAATGAAAGGTTTGGTATCGTTTTGTGTGTTCTAAATCGTTGATGTGTTGGGAGCTTGGTCTTTAATATGGCAGTGCTGAGAGGTGCTGAGACCTTTAAGAGGTGGGGCCCAGTGGGCGGTTCTTAGATCACTGGAAAGCTGCCCTTGAAGGGATTAGGAAGAGATTAAAGTTGATCTGGTGGGGCCCCTGAGGCAGTGAGTCTGACAGTCTTGTTGTCTGGTTCCTGTTTTGTGATGTTGTCTCTCTTGCATGTGCTCCTGTTAGGATGCCATCCACTAGGGCCTGACTGTGGCAATGGGGCTGTGGACTTCCAGTCTCAAAAACTGTAGGCTGAATAAAATTCTTTACTTTATGAAGTTATCCTGCCTCATGTATTTTATTATAGTAACAGACAATGGATTTATACATCAAACTAAGAGTTTTGAATTTCTTCCCATAGGTAGTGGACAAGGATGGATCTTTACTAGAAATCTTCTGGAAGTAATATACAAGGTGATAGAGGAGTAAGCTTCCAAGGCTGAAGGATTTAGTTTAGATGTGGGGGTTGTAAGAGCATGAAATGGAATGTTTGGTAAAAATGTGAAGCAAGAGACATGTTAGAGATGTTCAGAGAAAGGACTGAGAAGAACTTAGCATCTGGCTTGGCAGGGAAGGATTCTGAGGAATTAAAGGCAACCATTCTAAAGTTTTCAAGGCCACCAGTGACAGTCGTATCAGGAAATGTTATACCTGACCTCATCTGTACTGGTAACTGCTTTTCAGAGTTTGATAATGTTAAAAATTCCCAGCATTCTTTAGACTCCTTCTCTGTCTCTCACCTGTATTGTGACTACAGGAGGACTACACTTTTTTTTTTCTTCTGTTTTTAAAGATTTATTTATTTTACTTGAAAGTCAGAGTTACACAGAGAGAGGAGAAGCAAAGAGAGAAAGAGAGAGAGAGAGAGAGACAGAGAAAGGTTGGTCTTTTATCCAATGGTTCATTTCCCAGTTGGCCTCAACAGCCGGAGCTGCGCCGATCCAAAGCCAAGAGCCAGGAGCTTTTTCCGAGTATCCCATGCGGGTGCAGGGGCCCAAGGACTTGAGCCATCTTCTATTGCTTCTCCAGGCCAGTGGAAGTGGAAGTGGAACAGCCAGGTCTTGAACCGGCGCCCATATGGGATGCCGGCGCTTCAGGCCAGGGCATTAACCTACTGCACCACAGTGCTGGCCCCTACACTTTGTTTTCTAAGTTATCTATATTCAGCATAACCCAAGTAAAATTTTTATATTTTTGCAAATAGATTCTTCAACTCACGTTTCTGTTAGCTTAAGCCATTTTTCTACCAGCTTTAAGACCCCAGACCATTTTTCCATCTTTACCCTTTTCTTCTCTTTTTATCCTCTCACATATGTGTCAACAAGTCCTGCTGTTCATTCCTTCAGATTTCCATCTCTACACAAGATCTTATTGTACCACACAGGAATAATGGCAATAATGGCAATGGGAGTCCTGTAACATCCCAAAACCTTTCCCCAAAACTGCAATCCATCCTTTTGCCTTGCTAATTTTTTTAAAGATTTGTTCTGTTTGTGTAAAAGGCAGAGTTACAGAGAGAGAGAGAGAGATAGAGAGAGAGAGAGAGAGAGAGAAGAGGAGAAAGAGAGAGAGAGAGAGAGAGAGGTCTTCCATCCACTGATTTCACTCCTGAGATGGCTGCAACAGCTGGGGCTGGGCCAGGCTGAAGCCAGGAGCCAGGAGCTTCATCTGGGTCTCCCACATGGGTGTGGGGGCCCAAGCACTTGTGCCATCCCCCACTGCTTTCCTAGGTGCTTTAGCAGGGAGCTGGGTCAGAAGTGGACCGGCTGGAACTGGAACAGATGCCCAAATGGGATGCTGGCACTGCAACGTCTGATATGTGTCTGGATAACTTTCATTTGAAAAAATTTTTGGTAAGCTATTCTTGGCACAACTTCATGACATTGTTCAGGTACTTCTATATTCAACTAAATTCCAGTTGCCAAGACTCTCCATGATATATTGTCTGGTTCTTGATGTTCTTTGAATGAACAATTATAGAGAATTAAATATATGGGTTGTTCAAAAATTGTCACCATCTCCCTTTACCTATCGACTAGCACTGTGTTTAACCCAACTTCCAGTAATTTTGATGATGCTATTTTCTTTTGCTGGAATCCCTTCCTTTGTTTTCTCCATCTGGCATTCATCTGTAGTCCCAACCCTGCTCCCTTCAACTGTATCAGTCCATCTGAATCTCAACTCTTTCTGTACTCAACTGAATTTAAGTTGGTACCACTTAGTGTTCAATTGTTCTAATTATACCATGCATCTTTTTCTTCTTTTCAACTAATTGGAAAGCTCACTGAAAACAGAAAGGACATACTGAGCTTGCATAAATTCTTGCTTATTAACAACATATACTTTACAATTCACTTAACAAGCTATGAGTATTTAATAACTTGAAAGATGGTAATGGCCATTATTTGAAGATAAATTTTGTTGAAAACCAATACTGCAATCCTTAGGTAAATTAGAAATTTCTTGGCTTTGAAACAAGTGTTTTTGAAATACTGCATTGTTAATTAATGCAAACCATGACTGTTTCGGACTTCTGAAGATTTCCAAAATGCATGAGGAAGTAACACACCTGCTTGTGTGTTACCACAAGGCCTGATTGGTTTTACTTTGACATTCTTGCATTTCCTCATCTGCCTTTGGCATAGCTTTTAGTAATTAGAACAGGTATTTCCAATGTCATAACTAGGGCAGTGAAACCTAATGCAACTGGTTTGGGACATGGGGATTTTCCACCTCAGTGATTTGGAAACTCCCTGCAAGCTCAAAATTAGGTCTTAGAAACAGTATAACTCTGGTGCCACACAGTGGGTACAAAAGTGATTATGGTTCTAAGAGATACTTCCCAGACCCCAAAATCCAGAGATCAATATAGAGATGGTACAAAAGTCATCTTCCACAGGAATATTGAGGAATCTTTTTTTTTTTTTTAAGATTTATTTATTTATTTGAAAGGCATAGTTGTTATAGAGAGGCAGAGGCAGAGAGAGAGAGAAATAGAGAGAGAGGGAGAGAAAGATGTCTTCCATCTACTGGTTCACTCCCCAGATGGCTGCAACAGCTGGAGCTGCACTGATCCAAAGCCAAGAGCTCCCTCTGAGTCTCCTATGTGGGTGCAGGGACCCAAGGGCTTAGGCCATCTTCTACTGCTTTCCCAGGCCATAATAGCAGAGAGCTGGATCGGAAATGGATCAGCCAGGATATAAACCAGCGGCACTGCAGGTGGCCCCAAGGAATCTTACTCCAGGTAGAGATACAGTTCTCTAAATTCAATATAGATTTATGGGTAGTTCTCAGTGATAGGTTTTTGTGTTTTTTTTTTTTTTTTCATTTATCTGTAGAACTTCTGATCTTTTGAGATTTTTCTGAATATAATGTGGGATAGTTCTAGTTCATTGGTTTTCAGATTGTGGTTTTGTGGTTCCCAGACATCAGCATCAGCATGATTTGGGAATTTGTTTAGAATGCAAATTCTGGGGCTTCACCCCAGACCTACTTACTACATTAGTGCGTTTGCTGGTAGGTCCAAGGAGGAGTCTGTTTTAACAAACCTATTAGTTGATTCTGATTCATGTTAAAGCCTGAAAATTGCTATTAAATTCATCATATTCATGTTGTAGATTAGGAAATTAAGGACCTGGTGAAAGTGACTTGACCTAATACATACAGCTTGTAAGTGCTTGTAAATGTATTTCTCAATCCATGTTGAAGGCAAAGTATTGAGTACTGATAGATACATATATTTATATATGATATATATATATCACTAATAGCTTATTATAATATGAACCTTTTTTTTTTTTTTTGACAGGCAGAGTGGACAGTGAGAGAGAAAGACAGAGAGAAAGGTCTTCCTTTTGCCGTTGGTTCACCCTCCAATGGCTGCCGCGGCCAGCGCGCTGCGGCCGGCAGCACGGCGCTCATCCGATGGCAGGAGCCAGGTGCTAGGTGCTTTTTCCTGGTCTCCCATGGGGTGCAGGGCCCAAGCACTTGGGCCATCCTCCACCGCACTCCCTGGCCACAGCAGAGGGCTGGCCTGGAAGAGGGGCAACCAGGACAGAATCCGGCTCCCCGACCGGGACTAGAACCCGGTGTGCCGGCGCCGCAAGGGGGAGGATTAGCCTGTTGAGCCACGGCGCCGGCCTATAATATGAACCTTTTTAAGAAATATTTATTTACTTATCTGAGAGACAGAGTTAGAGAGAGTCAGAGGCAGAGAGAGAAAGTTTTCCATCCTCTGGTTCACTCCCCAACTGGCCACAATGGCCTGAGCCAATCTGAAGCCAGGAGCCAAGAGCTTCTTCCAGGTTTTCCACATGGGTGCAGGGGCCGAAGCACTTGGGCCATCCTCTGTTGCTTTCCCAGGCCATTAACAAGGAGCTGTATTGGAAGTGGAGCAGCCAGGACTCAAACCATCACTCATATGATGTTGGCTCTGCAAGCAGGGGTTTTACATGCTATGCCACAGCCTCTCTGTGCTATATTTTATTTTCCCAATTTTCAAAGCTATTTTTTGTTAAAATTAGGGGTACTTTTTGTCAAATAAATATCTCAAATTAAGTTTTGGAGCAATATATATTTTTATTTAGTCCCTTAGAACTTTTAAATTAAATACATTAACATTTAAAATCTAAAGTTTTAAAAAGTGCTCAGTTCATTGAGCTTTGTCAATTGTATATACTCATGCAGTAATCATTCAAACTAAGATACAGAACATCTTCATTACCCTAGAAAATTCCTGTGTCTTTCTGCAGTCAGTTTCACCCTCTTACCTTGCAGCTACTTCCTGATTTCTATTACTATAGAATCACTTTTCCTTTGTTATACATCAGTAAATGAAATCACACAGGAGGTATTCATTAATTAGTATATGACTCGTTTTTAAGAGTTCATATACTCTTGTTGTATGTATCAGGGTCTGTTCTTTTTTATTGTTGGTTAATATTACATTGTTCGGCTATACCAAAATATGTCTATCCTTCCTTTTTCTTAGTAACAAATATTTTTTTCTTATGACGAAAGCAATACATACTTATGGTAGAAAATCACAAACTACAAATTAAATAACAAAGAAAATATCAATATTTATATAGACATTTATAATCACTACTCGTAAGTTATTGCATATCTCCTTTAGACCTTTGTTTATATAAGTTGTCCACTTATTATTATATAAATATTTACCATTCCTATTATGGAAATTCTCATTTTAGGTTCAAATTTTACTCACTTAGATCTAATATTAGTGATAGATTGCCATAACCTTTAATCTATTCTCTAAATTAAGATTTAACAGTAATACTTGAATACACAGTCATTGCCAAAAATTGAAATGATATGCAATATTCGGAATAAAAAGAATATGTGCTCATTTAACACAACCCTGTTCCTCACCCCTCAAAGTAGCCAGTGTTAACTAACTGCAAAATCTTAACCTAGAAAATACTAATAAGGATCATGAAGTGCTGAATTTATTATCACATAATTTTTCTTCTGAGTTTTATATTTTTGTTTTGTTGTCTACACAGTGGTAACTTTTTAGTTGCAATTACATTATTATATGATACTAAATGTTCATGTTAGGACTAGTTCTATGATAGCTTACTGTCTACTTTGTGATAAAGTTTTAAATATTTTCTCTAGGATAGGATAGTGTGCTGTTTAAATTTTCTTTGATTGCTGAGTGGGCATATTATTTCTACCTGCTGTTAGAAGTATATCTATATCTATATATCTTTTATCATATTCATCTTTTTTCTTCAAGATATATCGCCTTTTCACCATTTGTACTGATTTGTACTTCTATGTAGTTATCTATATATTATCATTGAAGTATGAAGACTATCACATGCAAAATCTTATTAAAGTAATAGAGAATAATACAAAGTATTATTTCAGGGCTTGCTGCTAAATAACTGAGAAGTGCTCATTAGCATTTTCCACAAGGGAAAATAGCCACCTGCATTGACAGTCAAAGATGGGACCTTGATTAACGTTTTAATTAGCACTTTTATGGGCCATTTGTCCTGGTTGCTCTTTAGGATAACAGTTATAACAGGGTAGAGTAGGCCCATCTAGGTGTCCATCAGCCGGAGTGTGTTCAGAAACCCCTTGCCTTTCTAGAGATAACTATAGATGCCAAAGATCGTGGCTTTACTTCTTTTGACTTTCAAACTCACATATCTGTAAGGTGTCCAGCGCATAACAAATCTTCCCAGGCAGATGAATCAATTAATTCAAAGGCTTTTATTGGGGTTCCGCTCCTGGTCTAGGTTCCCCGGTCCCAATGGAGCAACAGACAACAGAGCAATAGATCGGGGGCCAACGGGGGGGGGGGGCGGGAAGTCCTGCGTCAGAGATTGGGAGGGCTCCTTTTATAGATTCAGGGCATGGGGGTTAAAGATTGAGGCAGGTCTGATCCTCATTGGTTGACCTTTAGGCACCCGCAGGAACCTTGACAAGGACTTTTCTTCCCTGGAAGTACAGGTAGGAACTTTCCATTCCCGGAAGTGTAGGCCTTCCCTCTTTGCGGATCCCAAAGCTACCAATATCTAGAGGCAAGCAAAAAAGCAGCTGTAGCTTTACTTAGAATTACATTCTACAGTCGTTTTGGGGTTAACATATATATAGTTAGGTGAAATTACAGATAGAGAATTCTGCTAGCCTTCTAAGCCCGAAGTTCTAAGGACTGTCCTTTATTCTCTCACAGTGGAGCTGTAGGATTTTGTTTTGGTCATTAGAACAATACATGCAGAGCCCCATGATGTTCTAAACTGCTTTAAAATGTCCAACTATTAAAACAGCAACAATATTAGCTATTTCCTAATGAGCTAAACATTATTAAACCATTTCCCTAAAACCACCTGGGTTAATCCTCAGAAAGGCAGCTAGGTGTCTGATAAGCCTAGGAGTCTGGGCTCAGGTACGGCCAGTGTCCTGCTCTGGGGCACTCCAGGTGACTGCTGAGGTTACAGTTCCTCCTGGCTGGTGTCTACGTGCTCCTTCAGCCGGGGAAGACTTCCTCATTGTCAATGGCTGGTGGCACCTGCGCATTCCACCTCGGCGGAACTCCAGCGTCTGTCCTCTAGGTGTGCATTCCGAGTTCCAGAGCCGAGGTGGGGGCGGCGGGGCGCTGGCGGTTGTCCAGTCCAGCCCTAATTCTGAAGACAAGCAGCACTCCCGGGACATTCGGCTCAGGCTTTTGTGTTGAACGTTCGTCTACCCTCTCTATCACCTAAATAAACACGAGCCCGAAGGTGACGTTGATCTCGTCTCAGGCCGCTGCGTTCTTGAAAAAGCCATTTTCTCTTCCGAATCCTGGTTGACCAGATGCATTCACAGGGTCTTTGCTGGACTCTAGGGAACTGCTTTGTGCTCTGATTTTATCTCAGGACACCGCCTTCTTCTCTCCCGCCCAACATCTCGGGGAGAAACGTGTGTCCTCGCTTTTTCGGCTCTCCCAACGGTCGAGCGCACGTTAAGCCTCCTACAGCCCGCCCCACCAGCCCTCCGCGGTCATCAGCCCTTCCCCCTCCGCCTCAGCCGCCCCGGGGCCTCCGATGCCGGCTCGGGGCCGGGTCTGGAGAGGCGATGGGGCTGCGGGCGGGAGGCGGCGGCGCGCAGCGGTACCTAGTGGCGCCGCCGGGCTGCTTCATCCAGGGTACGTGGCACTGCCCGGGGACAGAGTGGGAGGGGATTTGGCAGGAACCTCGGGACACCCTGCAGAGGCGGGAGGGGAGGGATCCTGGAGGAGATGGGTGCGCCTTTCTGAGCAGGAACTTAACATGAAAGTGGCCTTTCACTGGACGGCGTCCGTGCGTTCCCACAGCGAGCCAGCTCTGCGTTCCACCGCGAGCGTCGGCCGCCGGGTCCGGGGAACTCGCCATCCCGCATGCGCAAAGCGGGGAGCCGCCCGCCCGGACTACAGCTCCCAGAGGAACCTCCCGGAGGCCGCAGGCGCCGAGCCGTCGTCGCCATCTTGAAATCTGATCTTCCATCGCCCAGGCTTTGCGTCAGCGGCGGGCGGCCGCTAGGGTGCCGGGAACCGGGCCGGCTCGCTGAAAGGGGACGACGCCGGGGACGCGGCCGCCGGCGGGCGAGACAGCTGTGGGAGACGCGGCGGGGTCCGAGCGCGGCCTGCGCCGCTGTCACTCAGCATCCCCTTGAGGCGTCTCCGCGCCCGCCCCCTGCCCGAGGGGCGGGGCTGAGCACGCTGGTACCCAGAGCCGGCGCGCGGGTGGCGGAGGCGCGCCCCTGCGGAGCCCGCACCTCGGGACTGTGCCATGCCGGCGGGAGACCACCGAGGCGGGAGGCGGAGCGCAGCCCAGGGCTGGTGAGCGACCCCCCAGCCGCCGTTGTCGCCGGGAAGCTAGGTACCCGCTAGGAGCGAAGATGAAAGAGATTTGCAGGATCTGTGCCCGGGAGCTGTGTGGAAACCAGCGGCGCTGGATCTTCCACACGGCGTCCAAGCTCAACCTCCAGGTTTTGCTGTCGCACGTCCTGGGCAAGGATGTGTCCCGCGATGGCAAGGCCGAGTTTGCTTGCAGCAAGTGTGCGTTCATGCTTGATCGGATTTATAGGTTCGACACCGTTATTGCCCGGATCGAAGCCCTTTCCATCGAGCGCTTGCAGAAGCTGTTGCTGGAGAAGGATCGCCTCAAGTTCTGCATCGCCAGCATGTATCGGAAGAATAACGACGACTGCGGCGCCGAGATCAAGGCGGGGAACGGCACGGTTGACATTTCCGGCTTGCCCGATGTGAGATACTCCGCACTGCTCCAGGAAGACTTTGCCTATTCGGGCTTTGAGTGCTGGGTGGAAAGTGAGGATCAGATCCACGAGCCGCACAGCTGCCATGCCTCGGAAGGCCCTGGCAACCGACCCAGGAGATGCCGTGGCTGTGCAGCTTTGCGCGTGGCCGACTCTGACTATGAGGCCATTTGTAAAGTGCCTCGAAAGGTGGCCAGGAGTATCTCCTGTGGCCCTTCCAGCCGCTGGTCTACCAGCATCTGCACTGAAGAACCAGCGTTGTCAGAGGTCGGGCCCCCGGACTTGGCGGGCACAAAGGTGCCCCCGGATGGGGAAAGCATGGAGGAAGGGACGCCGGGGTCCTCTGTGGAGTCTTTGGATGCAAGTGTCCAACCTAGTCCTCCGCAACACAAGGACGAGGAGGCGGAGAGGAGTGCGAAGGAACTTGCGAAGTGTGACTGCGGTGCAGACGATCAGGCTGCGCAGCATGTGTGTAGCCACAAGCTGGAGCTAGCGCTGAGCACGATTAAAGGGCTTGATTATAAGCCCATCCGGAGTCCCCGAGGGAGCAAGCTTCCTGTCCCAGTCAGGTCCAGCCCACCTGGAGCCAAGCCTGGCCATATCATGACAGATGGAGTTAGTTCCGGTTTCCTTAACCGGTCTTTGAAACCCTTTTACAAGACACCTGTGGGGTATCCCTTGGAGATTTCAGACCTGCAGGAGCTGTGGGATGATCTCTGTGAAGAGTATTTGCCCTTACGGGTCCAGGTATAAAATGGCTACACAGTGCCTTTCTGATTGCAGCTAGCTGGCCTCACGCTTCGCATGATCTCTGTCTAGAATGGAGATTATAATGCTATTGTACGCTTGGGAAAACTGAACATGGAGTCCACTTTTGCTGCACCTTTTGTGTATGTCCCATTTAGTAAATGTGAATCACACTCAGATAATTTGCTTTTCCCAGTCCTTTTGTAACTGTCTGTTGGCCTTTTCATTTGTTATCAGAATTGCATACCCTTGTTTTATACAAGAGCTTGAAGATTTCCCAGTGATTTAGCCTATGAAAGGATGACATTCAATCTGACTTCTGGCATTAGAACTTCTCTTTTACCTCCTTTCTTTTCCCTGTCCCCCCACCTTTTTCTGTTTTGATTTTAAAGTTATAGATATTTCTCCCTTTGGTTTTCTGTAAGGGAGTTAGTTCTCCCTGGAGCAGTAAACCTTTCATCCCTCACGTGACTGAAAATAATTAGAGTTTAGGGTAAGCATTAGGGGAAAACCTATTGATTAGTCAATAAAGTATTATGATATTTGGGCTGTATTATATTTAATTAATGATACTTGTTCATGGAAGAGCCTTTGAAATTTTGGTATGATCACTCAAAATGTTAAGGCAGAAACTGCACAGCTAGTCTGTCTACTGAGCCCTATTAGAAGATAGTTGATATTAAGAAGTAATGTCAATTACTTGATTATAGTTTCATCCATTATACTCTAACATTTGTCAGTCACTAGAGAATGGCAGATGATTTTAATCTGAGTTACTTATATTCAGTTGATTTCACACCAGCCTTTTCAATTCAGCTGTAAACAGAGATCAGCCAGATGCTACTTTGTTTCCATAGCAATAGTAAATGCTAGGATCAGTTAACTTCAGGAAGCATTCTTGCAGGTTCCACTTGATAGGCATTTTTCAGTGATAGCATTACAAAGGTAAGGAATCAACGAGGCATTTGGAATGTCAACATCATTCTATTTTGATAACAAATAAAATTGTTCTTACATGAAATTTTTGAAAAGTGGCATGTAAAGTTTGTGTTACAATAAGAATTAAAGCCGAAAATGAGAAAGGTTTTTAAATTTACACAGAATTATCAGAAACAGTATACAATGGTACTTCAAAAAGTTTGTGGAAAATAGCATTAAAAGCATGAATTTGAGTGTAAAAAAATTTTGAAATCTCTGCAGTTTTTTCATAATACTCATTTTTCTATATATCATAGGGTTTTTTTGTACTGAAGTAAACTCATTTTTAATTCCACTTTCCTGTGAACTTTTTGAACTGCCCTTGTATATCAATATGAAAGTATTAGGAGAGAGTAAAAAACAATTAATTGGTTTTCATTTGTAGACAGTGTTAAGCATTGTATATCTAATATTGTGTTCTTCTTTTCTTTTACTTATTTTTCTTAAGTTGAAGCCTCATGGCTAAGTTTGGGCCTTACAGTATTTCTGTGACCCGACATAAATGTTAACAAATCAAATATCATGTTCTTATATTAGGATCTAAAAGTAGACTGAGCAGGGTGGGAGGGAAATAAGTTGTTTTCCCCTCACAGATATAGCCAGTGTTATAGAACATTATGGGCATTTTCTTCCATACTTAATTAAAAATACTATTTTTGAGTGCCTGAAATTTTGGAATTGGTAAAACTTTTAAAGATCATCTCATGTTATCTCTCAATGTAGAGATATGGAAAGCTTATAGTTTCAGTATCTTAGTCCTTGCAGAGTCAAAAATTGCTGTTTTCAGCCAAGACCATTAAATTCTGTCCAGTAAAGTACAGTGCTTCCAGTATATTGGCTTTTAAGCCAGGAGCTCTCTTTGTATACCTCAGGGATTCCAGGAGGATTCTCGAGAGGTTTTTGTCAAGGAAATTGCCATCCAAGTGAGCACAAGTGGACACTGTGTCCTGAGGTTGGGCCCTGTCCTTCACTAAGGTTGGACAGTAGAGCTCTGACATATTGTATGCTCTTTCTGCTCTCACCTGGCTTCTGTCCTCTTTGTGGAATAATAAAACAGGAGGGGGAGGGAGAAATAGTATTCAACTCCAAGAAATGTGGTGTTTCAGTCCGGTGCCGTTTCCTGTAATAATTAGTATGTGAGGTAGAAAATAAATTGGGTTCAGTGTTTTGTAAATAAGGTGTGCATTTTATTTTGGATACCTGGTCTGTTCTTTAAGTCTGGTGGACTTTTAAGCTCCTTAAGGGCTGCTGTGCTTTCAGGCAAAACCAGAGCTAAGTGGGACAAAGGCAGACTGGTTTTTGTCTGTTTCTCTGCACAAATATTGAAAGGATAGAAATAAGTAAATTCCTTTCAGCTCTCTTTTTAGTTTGTAGAGAGAAGAAAACATGAAAGAAAAATTCTTTAGTTAAATTCTACTTACATAGGAAGAAAACCTATTATGCTAGAGAGTGAGATGGTTCTGTTAGGTCCTTCTGAGTCCTTTGTTTAATCCTCCACTTACCCCATTGTATGCACTATTAAATATCAACCTCAGAATCCTTCCTGATTGCCTCTTCTTTTTCTTTATTTTTTTCTCTCTCTTCCTTTCCTTTCCTTTCCTTTCCTTTCCTTTCCTTTCCTTTCCTTTCCTTTCCTTTCCTTTCCTTTCCTTTCCTTTCCTTTCCTTTCCTTTCCTTTCCTTTCCTTTATATATTAAAACTAGCAACCATGAAGTTCTCCTACTTTCTCATTTTCTGATATTATGCAAAATGATTTATTTGCCCTCCTTAGGGTTGTGTCTGAGCACCCAACATTGTTTGGATATCTACAAAAAGGTTTGAAGCCTTATTATCATTGATAGTTTCCTTCTTTACAGTTTGGCTTTGGTCCAGAAAAGCTGTAATAAGGAGATGTATGGAATTTTAGTGAATAGCGATTTAGAGAGCCCTGGCCTGTGTGCTTTTCCCTTCGCTCTAAATTCAAAGAGTAGACCCTTGCTTCAATCCTTGCGATGCTAAGAGCTGTTGTTTGTGGCAATGGTAAATTTATCCCACTCATAGCTTTGCTGTGCTAAGTAGATCAAGCCCTTTGGAAGGTGTTGACATTAGATGCTGACCAAAGATTAGTTCTAATTTTATGCTAGTTGGTAGTTCTTGTCTCTCTCTTAATATTAACAATAAGAGAAAAAAATTATAGCAGTTGGGACCTGTGACTCACTTGTGAGGACTAGAAGGTGCCACGAAAAATACCGTTTATGCAGAAGTTCTAAATAACTGCATTTTAGCCTAAGGTTTTACATTAAGCAACAGTGGCCTCAGAAGCCATGCTCCTCTCTGATGCTGGAAAGCATTTGTGTAAACTCGGAGCCAAAAGTGACTTCATTTAAAACTGTATTATTAAGGAGCTGTTTGTCTAGGGAGTAAGACTGATTCCGCCAAATCAAGTATTACTGATTTTTGGCCCTTTAAAATCTTCGTAGGAGTGATTGGTTTCTGTCCTTGGCACCTCACAAGGATTGACTGTGAGTTGTTGACCCGGGGAACTTGCTAAGTGCTCTTTGGCAGCCTATTATCTGAAAGGATATTTTTCTGAGAAGTAAAATTGCAAATTATTATTATTTTTTACAGGCAGAGTGGACAGTGTGTGTGAGAGAGAGAGAGGCAGAGAGAAAGGTCTTCCTTTTGCCGTTGGTTCATCATCCAATGGCCGCTGCAGCCGGTGCACCGCGCTGATCCGAAGCCAGGAGCCAGGTGCTTCTCCTGGTCTCCCAGGGGGTGCAGGGTCCAAGGACTTGGGCCATCCTCCACTGCACTCCCGGGCCACAGCAGAGAGCTGGCCTGGAAGAGGGGCAACCGGGACAGAATCCGGCGCCCCGACTGGGACTAGAACCCAGTGTGCCGGCGCCGCAAAGCGGAGGATTAGCCTATTGAGCCACAGCGCCGGCCAAAAAGCCAAATTTTATAGAGAATATTTTATCATTATATACATGATAATTTTTTTAAATAAATTAGAATTGTTATAAATATCTGTGGAATTATAACCTCCCCCATGTTGTGACATGATTCATGCTGCTTCAGGGGAAGGCTCCTTGTTGTAACCCACAACAACAAAGACTTTCATTTTTTAAGATTTATTTATTTGAAAGGCAGAGTTACAGACAGAAAGAAGACCATCTGCTGGTCCACTTCTGCCTCCGTAGTGGCAGGAGCTGGGCCAATTCGAAGCCAGGAGCCAGGAGCTTCTTCCAGGTCTCCCATGTAGGTGCAGGGGCCCAAGTACTTGGGTCATCTCCCATTGCTCTCCCAGGCCATAGCAGAGAGCTAGGTTGGAAGTGGAGTGGCCAAGACTTGAACTGGCACCTATATGGGATGTCAGCACTACAGGCAGTGGCTTTACTCGCTTTGCCACAGCACTGGCCCTAAAAACAAAGATCTTGACATTTTTTTTCTAAGAGTCCTTCTTGTTTCTCTTTTTCTGTTTGTCCACCATCCAGTCCCCTAGCCATAGCTATGTTTCCACAATGTGTTCAGGTCTTTCCATTTCTCTCCCCTGCACTGTAATCCAAGCCCTGTTATCCCTCACTTGTGTGACTACAGCAGCCTCCTTGCCCTTCTCTGTGTTTCTACTGGTGCTCCCCAGCAATCCATTCACCGCTAAGCCAAGAAGAATGATCTTTTGAACATCTGATTATGATTACTCTTCTGTTAGGCACACCGTAGCCCATTCTCAATTCAATTAGAATGAAATCCGAGTTCATTAACCCTGCTGTCCAAAGCCACATGTGACCTGTGTGCTGTCTACCTTTACACCTCATGGTATTTCACTTTTCTTTGCCCATTTTTCTCTGGTTCTGTGCTGTCCATAAGCTAGCCACTATCCTTAGGTGGCCATAGAACACTGGAAATACAGCTAGTCTGAATCGAGATATGCCGTGTCAAACGTGCCTCAAATTTTAAAGTCTTCATCTGAAAAAATTATGTAAAATATCTAAACAATGTTTATATTGATTCCATGCTTATTATATTTTGTATATATTGGGTTAAAGTATTTATTTTTTAAGTTCTTTTTTTTTTTTTTTTACTTTCTCCAGTGAAATGATTAGAATTTTAAGTTCCATATGTGGCTCACATTATGTTTCTGTTGGAAAGCACCACCCTAGCCACGTGGGCCACCCCCTTTCCCAGACTCACGCTCTGCTGATCTTTTGCAGGACTGGCTCCTTTTCATTCAGATCTCCATTTAAATGCTGCCTCACAGAGACCTTCCCTGACTAATTTAATCACCTGACTGCCAACCCTGTCCTGCTTTCCTATTTTACTAGAGGGGTTTGTCACTGTCTGCTATTTTGTATATTTCTTTATTATATAGCTCCACATTCCAACCCCTGAAAATACAAGTTTCAAGGGAACAGGGACTTGGTTAATTCAATATAGTACTCCATTTCCAGGTAATGGTATCGTTTGGAAGTCAGTGTTTTGTATGCACTAGCCCTACATTTTCCTCTCTCTTTTCTCTTCTTAGAATGGCTTTCCTTATCCACCATAGCCTCCTGTAAAGATCCTCTCCAGATTAATTTTGTGTCCCCCAAGAAGCCTTTCCTATACTTCTGTTGAAATGACTGTTTTTCCTCTCTATTTTCATGATATTACTACTTCCTCAGTTGACTGAGACGGTTTGGAGCCAGGGGCATGTGTTAGTCAACACTGAATTTCTCACTTGGTGCTGCACATGTTACAGCAGTTATTGATGCTAGGAAGTTTCATAAGTAGTACTAGAGGAATAGGAAATATTTTTCTTCTAAACTCTGTATTTCCAGTCAGTTGCTTGCAGGAAGAGTTTTAAGATATCTTGTGATGCCCCTGTCTGGAAGGTGATAAAGGGTGAAAGTATAAAAGAAAAAATGAATAGCAGCTGCCCCCCTCCCCCTTCCTAATTGGATTGCTGATTGGAGTGGAAGAAGGTGTGGTGAGAGGAGGTGAAATGTAATGCCACAGTGAGTTCCTTAAATTTTATTTTAATACCCTTGGCTTATGATGATTATTAAGTTCAGTAAGTTTATCTTAGTCTGATTATCTTAGTGAATTGATATTCTTATAAAAAGCCCCACCTTCCCTGACCACTGTGGATTATTTATCCAGACATGTGCTGTAAATCTGTCTTTAAATAGGCATATGTTTTACATTTAAGTCTTTTTCCTTTTTATTTTGGAATGATTCAGGTATACAGGGAGGTTGCAAGAGAAATACAAAGAACCTCCCTTACTAGGTTTACCAGTAGCTAATATTTTGCCACAGTTGCTTTATCCCGCTCTTTCTGTTTAGGCATGTTGCTATTATTTTTTAAAATCTTGGAACCATTTGGGAATTAGTTGCAGCTATAATAGCCTTTACCCTAAATACTTAAACATGTATTTCCTAAGGACAAGGATATCTCTTACACAACTGCAATGAAATCACCAAACTGAGGATCTTAGTGCTGGTAAAATACTGTTATCTAATATAGAGTCCATATTCAAAATCTGCCATTTTTTTCAGTAATGTGAACAGGAATGTTTTAAGAAAGGTTAATTGGAATATTACACTTCCTCTATTAGGAATGATGTGTTTGCTTAGTCTTTCTAATTCCCTGATGCAAAATGGATAAAGCAAATATTTGACTATTGTAAGCATTTTCTTTTGTAACTCCCTCCCTTCTCTTTAAACACTGAAGTATTTGCTGAGTGAATACGTATATTTGTGTGGGTGGGTAGGGAAGGGCAGGGAGGGAAGGGGAGGGACAGGGCATAGTAAGGATGGAATGGGATTGGTGCTCTTTTTTTTTTTTAACACTATTTTTTCCCAAAGATGTATTTATTTGAAAGGCAGAGGTTTATATATATATATAGAGAGAGAGATCCTGGGAGAGACAAATTTTTCATCTGCTAGTTTACTCCCCAAATGGCTGCAACAGCTGGGGCTGGGTTAGGCTGAAGCTGGGAGCCTTGAACTCCATCAGGTGTTCCACATGGGAGGCAGGGGCTGAAGTACTTGGACCATCTTCTGCTTTCCGAGGCACATTAGCAGGGAGCTGTGAACAACCAGTGCTTATATGGGATGCCAGCGTTGCATAACCACAAGGCTGGCACCAGAGTTGTTGCTCTGATAAGGAACAGGACTGTCTTCAGGAAACCATGTAGCTATTTCACACAACAGCTCCAATCTTCCAGGTCTCTGGCAAAAGATGCCTCACACATTTGAATATGAAGATAGCATTTATTGTTGGCTTCATTTAATTCAACTTGTCTCACTACTTCTTCTTAGCCCATGTCTGAAGAGTTACTCAAACAACAAAAGGTGAATTCAAATGAGACCACTACAACTCAACAATCTGTACCTGATTCCCACTTGGCAGAACTCCAAGAAAAAATCCAACAAACAGAGGCCACCAACAAGGTATGATGGATACTATGCCCTTGGAGATCACAGCTTGAGCCTGTTAACCTGGGTAGGACTTGGGAGATGAATTCTGTGGACTCCTAGTGCTCTAGGGAATATTTCAATTAAAGGTATAGGCTTCCGTCCCTCCATCCCTTCCTTCCATCCTTCCTTTCTTTATTTACTTGAAAGACAGAGTTACATAGAGAAAGGAGAGGCAGAGAGAGAGAGAGAGAGAGAGAGAGGTCTTCCATTTTCTGGTTCACTCCTCAATTGGCCACAACGGTTAGACCTGCGCCGATCCGAAGTCAGGAGCCAGGAGCTTCTTCCAGGTCTCCCACACAGGGGCAGGGGCCCAAGGACTTGGGCCATCTTCTACTGCTTTCCTAGGTTTTAGCAGAGAGCTGGATTGCAAGTGGTGCAGCTGGGACTCAAACTGGTTGCCCACATGGGATGCTGGCACTACAGGTTGCGGCTTTGACCTGCTGTGCCACAGTGCCGGCCCCTCCCTTTCTTTCTTATCTAGATTTTACTTGCTCTATACAGACCACAATTTCTGGTGTGCCTTTTAGGTGTATGATTATAACTTGTGTGAAGTCTTTAACTGTAAAAGGTGCCTGGACAGGAAGTTTGTGCTTTTCTGTTTAGCTTAACTTCTTACCCTTTTATGGCCCATGGATTTAAAAATGTGTTCTGAGAAGAAATTTGCTACAGTATGGGATGCCGAACTTCTGGCCTGGTGTGCCATTGTAGCTTCCTGTTCTGTGCTGGACAGCAGATGCTCCTTGGTCCATGTTTAAGGGTCCCACAGTAACTCTTGTGGACAAGTGCCCGAAATGACACACATCAGAGTGAAACCAGCGTTCGAGAACTGAGGAGACTGTGTCTTACAGCACGTATTTCATTTTCCCTGCAACTTTCTTTTGCTTGTTGACTTAGGACCTTATCAGTTACTGTACATGGAACAAACTAAACAAGATGATTTCTCCCAAGGGATTATTTAAACCCTTGGTTTGAGGAAGACTTTATGATTGCATTTGTGGTTAAAATAAATCATTGACCTAAAAAGCTAATTTTCTTTGCTGAATTCAGATTCTTCAGGAGAAACTGAATGAAATGAGCTGTGAACTAAAGTCTGCTCAGGAGTCATCACAGAAGCAAGATGGTACCATTCAAAGCCTCAAGGAAACTCTGAAAAGCAGGGAAAATGAGGTAAAGTACTTAGCAATCAAGGACCCTTGAGGAACTGATTTGTCCCATTTGAATAGACAGACATTTCATATTTTGTAGAAATGGATGTTGTCAAACTAACCAATTTTAGAAATTCTAGCCCAATCTAAATTGGTATTTTGGAATAGTTCTGTAGCAGGCAGGATAATGGAGTTTATACTAATTTTTCTACCATGCTGAACACTCCTCTCATTTTCAGACCGAGGAGCTGTACCAGGTGATTGAAGGTCAAAATGACACAATGGCCAAGCTTCGAGAAATGCTGCACCAAAGCCAGCTCGGACAGCTTCAAGTATGTGAGGGTCACATGGGACAGGCGAGACTGCGGTTGGGATGTGCTGTTCTTGGTTTTGGCCTTGACTTTGTCTTTATTGTCTCTTCCCTGTGACTATGATTTCTTTTCTCCTTTCAGAGCTCAGAGGGTGCTGGTCCGGCTCAGCAGCAGGTGGCTCTGCTTGATCTTCAGAGTGCCCTGTTCTGCAGCCAGCTTGAAATACAGAAGCTCCAGAGAGCGGTGCGACAGAAAGAACGCCAGCTGGCCGATGCCAAGCGGTGTGTGCAGTTCGTAGAGGCTGCGGCACAAGAGAGAGAGCGGCAGAAAGAGGCTTCTTGGAAACATAACCAGGTAAATCATTAGCCATTTTGTAGCCCTGGACGCTGACTTTGCCCTGATAATAACTTTTTAGCAGGACAGTTGGTGCTGAACCCTTGAGTCGATTACTTAACCTAAGTATTTCAGTTCAGCATTGGTTGTCCCTGTGACCCTATGCCAGGCATTAGGCTGTGTTCTGGAAATGTAGGGGTGAATATCACAGGCTCCTTCCCATAAAGTCGTCATTAATGTGAGAGACAATCATATAAACAGAATCTCAGTGTGGTAAATGCTGAAGGGGGGTGTCTGTGTGGTCCTGTGGGGGTCTCTAGGAGGCTAAGGAAAGGAGTCAGGGAATGCTTCATGAAGGAGAGAATAGCCGAGGTTAATCCTGGAGGTTGGGTAGAAGTCAGCTAAAGGGAAGGTGAGAAAGAACCTGGGCCAAAGGGACGCATGCACAATTCGAGTGGTTCCTTTCCCTGGCTAGCGTAGTCTCTGCTGGCTTTTTTTTTTTTTTAAGATTTCAAATTTTTTTTTTTTTTTTTTTTTTGACAGAGTGGATAGTGAGACAGAGAGAAAGGTCTTCCTTTACCGTTGATTCACCCTCCAATGGCCGCTGCAGTGCGCCGATCCGATGGCAGGAGCCAGGTGCATCTCCTGGTCTCCCATGGGGTGCAGGGCCCAAGCACTTGGGCCATCCTCCACTGCACTCCCTGGCCACAGCAGAGAGCTGGCCTGGAAGAGGGGCAACCGGGACAGAATCTGGCATCCCAACCAGGACTAGAACCCTGTGTGCTGGCACCGCAGGTGGAGGATTAGCCTATTGAGTCGAGGCGCGCCTCTTTTTTTTTTTTTTAAGATTTATTTTATGTATTTGAAAGAGTTACAAAGGGAGGGAGGGAGGGAGAGAGAGAGAGAGAGAGAAGAAAGAAAGAGAGATTTTCCATTTGCTTTCTACTTTCCAAATGGCCACAGTGGCTGGAGCTAGTCCAGGCAGAAGCCAGGAGCCAGGAGCTTCTTCCAGGTCTCCTGGGTGAGTGCAAAGGCCCAAGCACTTGGGTCATTTCCACTACTTTCCCTGGCTCATGAGCAGGGAGCTGGATTAGAAGTGGAGCAGCTGGACTTGAAGCGGCACCCATATGGGATGCTGGCACTGCAGACGGCAGCTTAATCCATTATGCCACAATGCCCACCGCTAAAGATCTTTTTTGTAGTGTAACATTTTGTAAGCTCTTTATCATTCAGATTTAAAAGTGTAGCTTTTGAAGAATCTCTGTGGTTTGGTAGTTTGGAGGTTAACTATTAGCCCTGAATTTCCATTAAAAATATTAAAATTGCTGGTAGAGGGGATGGAATAATTCTTAACTTTTTAAATTTACCTAAAGCACACATTTTCTTAAACTTTGTTGAACTGATAATTATTTGGGGAGCATTTAAAGGAGCAGATGTTTAAAAGAATACTGATTTTATTATTAGAAAGATATTGTATATTACAGATTAAGAAAGGTGAGTGATAGTCTTCATGAGGGTGATAGACCTATTCTGTCCTGTCCTTGAGCTTATTGTAAAGGTTCCAGGCTTATAATGAGACAGATTCCTGCTTAGTGGTTGTATACATCTCTCTTCTTTAAATAAACTGAAAAATAAGTATTGAACCATACTCCATCCGTGGTTTTCACAATATTCCAAATCTTATTCATGTACTGTATAATATTTCTATAGCAGCTTTAAGCATAGTATTTTCTGCTACTTTGTATTTCATTCTCTGTACCTTGAAAGCTTTAAGACCTTTATAGCTAATGACCACGTGAAAATTGTAGATGGCTTTGAAAATGGAGTATGTTCAATCCAGGAACTGCGGAAAGCTTTACAGCAGCTTCAAGGGGAATTGCAGAATAAAAGCCAACAACTTCGTGCTCTGGAGATTGAAAAATGCAGTGAGATTCGAAGCCAGGAGCAAAACATCCAGCACCTAAACCATAGTCTGAGTCACAAAGATCAGCTGCTGCAGGTGAGTGTCCGTGATTTCAACCTGGACTGGGGCTCATAGAGCTCTGAAATTCCTTTCTATAATTTCAAGATATTAATCCACTTGCATTGAGTACCTGCTGCGTGTAGAATACAGAATGGGAGGAATCAGGAGGGTTTGAAATAAACAGAAAATACAGTTTTGTGAATCAAGGTGCTGCCCAGTAAATCTGAGGAACAGTACACATAGGCTTGAAAAGACTGAAGCAGTAAATATTCAGCAGGTAGTTAGTATGGACCACTGTGAGTCAGGTGCAGTACCAGCTTTTGCTGTTGCTCTCAGTCAGTGAAGATCCCTGTATGGAAACTTCCAGAGTAGTTTAGGTGATGGATTGAAGGTTTTAGGGGACAACAGGGCGCTGAGAGAAGAGTTATCAGTTCTGCCATCTACTCTAAGCTTCGGTCACACTGAATCCTTTACATTTCCCTGAGTGCACAACTTTTTCAGATATGCGTATATTGTGCATAATTTTTTTCTCTGACAGATACACTCCCACCACCTCTTCACTTGGGAAATCCTCAGCGCATGTTATCTCCTTGGTTCAGTCTTTACTGACCCCTTCAGGCAGAGCTGGGCAATACAGCCTGTGTTCCCCAGCGTGTATGTTGTAAAAAGGTTACAATTCTATATGTATGCTGTATGTTGTAGAATATTCACACTGTATGTGTCTGATATTTCAGCTACACATGTTCCATTTGAGGAGCATGATCACATTTTTTAAAACTCTGAATAACTAACAAATTACTTAGCAAAGTAGGAATTCAGTTGATGTTGGGTAAACAAATCAAGGAAAATATTTTTTGGTCTCTTTAGGAATTTCAGGAACTCTTACAGTACCGAGAGAACTCAGACAAAACCCTTGAAACAAATGAGCTGTTGCTTGAGAAGCTTCGGCAACGAATACAAGACAGAGCTGTTGCTCTAGAGGTGCGTATCTCACTGCTGTAGATCGTTCTGTCACAAAGGCACCACAGATGTGTGCGATGACTTAATTTGCTTGTTTTGGGCATTGGTTTCCTGCCATTTGTATTTTGAATCTTATTGAGTAAAGGCGGTCAGCACATGAGTTACAGCGCGTTAGAAGCCTTCCTCTCCTTACAGCGGGCTATCGATGAAAAGTTCTGTGCTCTAGAGGAAAAAGAGAAAGAACTGCGCCAGCTGCACCTTGCTGTGAGGGAGCGAGACCATGACCTAGAACGGCTGCGTGGTGTCCTCTCCGCTAACGAAGCTACCATGCAGGTACGAGCAGATCTCCCCCTTGAACTTCGTAAGCCTGAGCATCAGCCTCTCCCACCACTTGCTTGTAAGGAAGAATACACAAACAACCCAAAGTCGCAGTCATTAGTTCCATTGTTGTAGATTAGAAAGTAAGAAGTTTTGGCACATCAGCTTTCTTTTTTGTTACGAACTTTGTGGGGTGGGGCAGTAAATATTGACTTATATTTATATGGTTCTAATTTACTCCTAATCTTGTCTACACACACACACGTGCACATACATGCAAGCATTGACAAGGTACGACTATTATATTGTGTTTTACTATTTAGTATTAATTGTATGTCCATAGATTGCCACAATTGGGGCCTTTATTAATGTTTACTGTGGACTGTTCTTGCAGACTCGTTGTAGAGCTTATGTATCTAACTCTCTGTCACTGGTCCCCTACTTTCTCTGTAGCATCATGAAGTTCTTCCAGAAAACTGTATTTGTGTACGAGTAGTATTTGTCTCTCCACAAATAAGACTTTCTGGCCGGCGCTGTGGCTCACTAGGCTAATCCTCCACCTTGCAGCGCCGGCACACCGGGTTCTAGTCCCGGTCGGGGCGCCAGATTCTGTCCCGGTTGCCCCTCTTCCAGGCCATCTCTCTGCTGTGGCCAGGGAGTGCAGTGGAGGATGGCCCAAGTCCTTGGACCCTGCACCCACATGGGAGACCAGGAGAAGCACCTGGTTCCTGGCTTCGGATCAGCACAGTGCACCGGCTGTGGAGGCCATTGGAGGGTGAACCAAAGGCAAAAGGAAGACCTTTCTCTCTGTCTCTCTCTCTCTCACTGTCCACTCTGCCTGTCAAAAAAGAAAAAAAAAAAAGTTTCTAAAAACAAAAAATTAATGAACATGGCACTGTTAGATGATATCTAAGTTTCCTCCTCTTGCAACACAGCTGCTAGGCGATAATTTGGGAGATACTTGAACATGGATCTGATTGCTTATTTATCTTGAGGAGTGCGGGCTGCCCCTTTGACTGACGGTTGCTTTTTCTGTTACTGTAGAGTATGGAGAGTCTCCTGAGGGCCAAAGGCCTGGAAGTGGAACAGTTAACTGCTACCTGTCAGAACCTCCAGTGGCTGAAAGAAGAAATGGAAGCGAAATTCAGCCATTGGCAGAAAGAACAAGAGAGCATTATTCAGCAGTTACAGACATCTTTACATGACAGGAACAAAGAAGTGGAGGCAAGGCTTCAGTTAACCTAAAGGCAGTTGGTTTAGGGATGACGTAGTCTCAGCCTTGAATTAGGACTCTTGAGATCTGGGAGGCCAGCAACCTCCATCTTTAATTTCATTCTGTGCCTGGGCAAGCCATTGACTTTCACTGGGAGTGTTTTGTTCACATCTATAAACCAAAAATGACAATTATCTTTCTCAAAGAAAGAGAACTAATGAGATCTGAATTAATGTGGGAATTAATGAGATCTGAAAAATACACCTACAGTATTATTGTTAACCTTTACTAATTAGAGTATACTGCTGCTGGTCTGCTTTAAGAACTTAATGGCCATTGGTGTACTGCTCCTCATAAGACTGTGAGGGACATACCCTTGTCCCCATTTTATAGACAAGAAAATTGGCTTCTGAAGTTAAGTAACGTGTTCAGGGTAACACAGCTCATTAAGTGGCAGAGCCACTATTCAGCCCAGGCGGTTTGGCGCCGCAGTTTTAATCATCATGTGTTAGCTCTCAGGGTAGAAATGGGAACTGCATAATCATGCTCATAAATATAGTGCTCATTATTCCTTTTCAGTTTATTTTGTGCTTCCTCTGCAAAGTGATCCTGGGGGGAAAATAAGTGAAATAAATGCATTGAGTGTACATTATTAATTAGTGTTGATCATTTTATACTCTAAGCAAATAGGAAAAGGACTTATTTCAGAAAACAATAGTAAGTTGCCATGATAGGGATTGTACTGTGTTGTTAGCATTCACTCACTGGACATATATTTACAGCCTTCTGTGTCACAGGACTGGGATAGATTTTGGGAAATAAAAATGAATAAAACAAGAATCTCACAGCTCTTTATTCAGCAATAGGTTTATATAAACCCCTTAATATGTGGTGGAGATATGTAGTAGAGCTTCTTCTGGATACTTCTGTATTAGGATCTCAGTGCAACATTGTCGCTTCTGTATTAGGATCTCAGTGCAACATTGCTCTGCAAACTTGGACCGGGGCAGAGTGAAATAGCTGAGGAGCTGTGCCAGCGTCTACAGCGAAAGGAAAGGATGCTACAGGACCTCCTAAGCGATCGGAACAAACAAGTGGTAGAACATGAAATGGAGATTCAGAGCCTGCTTCAGTCCATGAGCACCAGGGAGCAGGAAAGCCAAGTAAGGGCTATTGCACGTATCAGAAAAGTGTCACTTTGTGCGTATGTGGTCTGTAAATAGGATGCCCTTGAAACTTACAACATGCATCTATTATTGCACAGTCAATTCTGTCAGTTTCTTTCCTTCATTATATTAACCAGACTACAGCTTTACACTAAGCATCAAAGTGTGAAACATTTGTTGAGCACTCCATATTTGGAAGGGTGTCTACATGGTACATACATCCAATAACTTTATCATATGCACTGTCTTAGAAAACTGTGAGATTTGAAATGAAACAGGCTGTGGTGATTTTGAGGTCTGATTCCTCTGATCATGTGGTATGATTGAAATATTTATGTAATTGATTCAGTCACTACTCTGTTGAGTACCTACTATGTGCCAGATACTGCTCTAGTGCTTGGGATTCAGTACCAAGTAAATTGACCTTAAGAAACTTACATTCCAACTGGGGAAGAGAAAGAAAGAGATAGAGACAAAAATAAGGAAATATTTGAGATGTATCAGATAATGGTAAGTACTTGGAAAAAAACTAAACACAGCAAAGGGAATTGGGTGTAGAGTAGACATTGCTGCCACCCCCACCCCTAGTTTTATTGAGTTGTAATTGACAAATAAAAATTGTATATATTCAAGATATACAGCATGATGCTGTGATATATGTATCTCTTGTGAAATGATTGCTAAAATCGAATTAATTACCACATTTGTCACAACCCATAGTTAATATTGTGCATGTGAATGTGTGGGTTGGTGGGTGGGGGGGATGAGGACATGTAAGATCTACTCCTTTCGTACATTTTCAATAAATCATCCAGCAGTATTAACTATGGTCAATAGAATTTACTCATTTTATAATTGAAAGTTTATGTCCTTTGACCAATGAAATTGCTATGTTCGATAGTATATACAAAGAAGACAAATCTGATAAGGTAACATCTAGTGAAGTCCTGGAAGGAGCAAACCACATAAATGTTTGGGTAAAGAGGGGTTCAGGCTGAAGGAACAACTACAGGGAAACTATTGCTTAGGGCCCTAGTGGCTTTTTAATAAGCAGTTGGCTTTTAAGAAATAACTCTAGAATACAAATTTTGTTTTACTAAAGTATCTTTTTAATGCTATTTGGGATTTTCTCTTATTAGGCTGCTGCAGAGAAGATGGTACAAGCGCTAATGGAAAGGAATTCAGAATTACAGGCCCTGCGCCAGTACCTAGGAGGGAAAGACTTCATGATGTCCCAAGCCCTCGTCTCTCACCAACAGGCTGAAGTCACCTCAATTGGCCCTGCTCTTGGAGAGCAGACTGATCAAGTAAGAATTATAGATGTCTATAGATTATCATGCTGATTCCCTTTCCTTTTTTTATATTTGAGGTGTAAAGTTTGATAATTCTTTATATATACTTATATATAAAATTTGGACCCAGGTCCACATTAGTTAAGTATAAAATTTTGTTTCATAAAAGGACCTTCTCTTTATATATTATATAATATAAGTATGTATAATTTGAGAGACAGAGTTCCCATCACCCTCCAAAGGCCCACAATGACCTCTGGTTGGCCAAAGCCTAGAGCCAAGGACTCAATCCAGGTCTCCCACATGAGGGTCAGGAACTCAATTACTCGAGTCATTGCTGCTACCTCTAGGGGTTTGTGTTAGCAGGAAGAAAGTCAGGAGTTGGAGGCAGGCATCAAATCCAGGCATTCCATTGTGGAACATGGACATAATATCTGGCATCTTAACTGCGAGACCAAACACCCACCCCAGCTTGATAATTGTAGTACCAAATTGGGTGAGAAATTTTAAGACCTGTCATTGTGATCGTAGTTCCTGCATCTTCCTAAATCTCCTGACTCTTCCAATTTTTAGGGTTCATTGCAAATACTCTCCAGAGATGATAGTGCTTCATTGACTGCCAAAGAGGATGCCAGCATACCCAGGTCCACATTAGGTAAGTATAAACTTTTGTTTCATGAAAGGACCTACTCTTTTTTCCTTCTGTATCTTAGTACTAATAGTTTGGCCAACACTCCCTTTTTTCTCTTACCTTAATGGAAAAAAATGTTTAGATTTCCCTGAAAGGCTGAAGGCACACCTGTTCTAGAAAGAGCTACCCTTATTCTATCCTAAACTGAGGGTGTGTGTTTCTGGGTTCACAGTTTGGCCCAGGGAAAATGCATCCCGGTTTTCCTTTTCAGATAGCTTTGCAGGGATTCAAAAATTCTGGAGGTAGTGCTTCCACATCTGTCCATCAGTGCTTTGGAACTGTCACCTTCTCCTGTGTATCTTTCAGGGCTAGGGCTACTCACTGTAACTTGACATCATCTACATTAAAAATATTGGGAGGGGTAGACAGTACACATTACTTGCCAACCTCAGTTCCAACTCTCTAAAGAACCAAATTCTATGTCTAGTGGGTACAAAACTCAAATGGATACCTTGGATTGAAACCTCTGTCACAGAGTGAAAGATTGAAGTTTAGGGTAGCTTTAAGGAACATGTTATCCAGAGAGTGCCCCAAGTACAAACTTGTGATGATTAAATGAGATGGTGATTATAATGCTGCGGTAAGAAAGGTTGTAGACTTGGAAAATTAACTTATGATATTTAAATTTATATCAAAAATGAAGGAACTGGGTGTCTTTGTTGTGGTGTAGGTCATTAGAGACGTAGTCATTCTTCAGTAGGAAAATTCTATGCTAGTCAAAAAGTAAAGAATGCTAGATTTGTCTAATTCACTTTCTTTTTTTTTAATCTAATTCACTTTCTATTTACCTTCTTAATAAACATACTTTTCCACAATTTTTTATTTTTTGAAAATTTTAAACCTACAGAAAATGGCAAAAAAGAGTGTAGTGAATTTTCATATAATTTAAAAAAATATTTATTTATTTACTTAAAGGCAGAGTTGCAGAGAGAAAGAGAGAGAGGGAAAGAGAGAGAGAGAGAGAGACCATCTGTTGGATCACTCTGCAAATGGCTGCAATGGCTGGGGTTGGGCCAAGCCAAAGCCAGGTGCTTGGAACTCTATCCAAGTCTCTCCTGCAGGTGACAGGGCCCAAGCAGTTGGGCTATCTTCTGCTGCTTTTCCAGGTACATTAACAAGGAGATGGATCAGAAGTGAAGCAGCAGGGATTTGAACTGGCACTCATATGGGATGCTGGTGTTACAGGTGGTGGCTTAACTCTGTGCCACAACACCAGCCCCTAAATTTTTATTAAGATTCACTAATTGTTAACATTTTGCTATATTTGCATTTCTTCCTATGTACACAAACACATACACACGTGTACACACATATGAGAAAATTTCTTACAGGCATCATGACACTCCACCCCTAAGTACTTCAGTAAATATTTCTTAGGAGCAAGGGCATTCTCCTACATACCTACAATATCATTATCATACTCAGGAAACTTAAACTGAATGTAGCCATAGTATCTAATAGGTAGTACATATTCAGAATTCTGTTGCCCCAGTAAATGTTGTCGGTAGCTGTTTTGCCCTATCCCAGGGCTCATGCGTTGTGCCCAGTTGTTATATCTCTTCAGTCTCCTTTAATCTGTAACAGTTTTTTGTGTTAGTGGTATTTTTGAAGAACCTAGGCTAGCTAGTGTTCCTCAGTTTGGCTTTTGTTTCCTGGTGATTATATTCTAGTTAAATATATTTGTCAAGAATACAATGTGAGTGACATCTTTGTCAGTGTATCACATCAGTGCATGATCAAAAAATTGTTTCATCCTTAGTGACACCAAGTTTAGTCACTGGGTTGGGTTGTATCTGCCAGATCTCTCCACTGTATCACTTTTTCTTCTGTAATTAATAAGTGATCTATTGGCTGATTTCTGGAGATGATACTAAGCAATATTTTTCAAGCAGTCGTTTCCTCAGTGATTTCTTTGAATGTTGCCTGAACTAACTCTTACATTGGTAGTTTAAAAAGTGATTTTCTGTTTGTAAAGTTTCATCTTAATTTATTAGTGAGTACACTTCTACAAAGAAAAACTGTCATTCTCCTATCTCCATACTCCATTTGTTTTTTCGTGTCAGTATGCATTTAAAAAATCATTGTATTCATTTTTATCATTATTCCATTTGATGCCTACATTATCTGAGCTTTGGCCAGCTGGAACCCCTTCATGCTGTTCCTCTGTCCTTTTGCTGTTTCCCCCTCAGTTTTTGAGCACAGTAGGTATGCAGTAACCCTTTTACTGGGTTAGCCCTGGAATCAACCATTTCCCTAGTATTCATTTTAGTATGCAATGGTGTTTAGAAATTAAGATCTAGGCAAAAAATGTGTTCTTTGCTATATGTTGTGATTTGCTTCTAGGCCCTCTTAAGTGAACAGAGCTAGCGATGAATTTAAAAATGCAAAATATATGATCTTATATATACACGTGTATGTATATATTTATGGTGATGATTCGATACTGATTCCCCCAGTTCACTTTAACAATGAAGTTCTTGGATTCATTTTGTGTTTGTATTTCCCATCTCTCATGGTTATTGAATAGCACAAATGCATATGAAAATATTTGCACAGTACTACAAATTGCAGAAATAGTTTCAGAATTGCTATATGAATAACACTATCAATAACGAATCTGTTGAGTAATGTTTGAGATTTCTTTGTAATTATTTTTATCCTTAAGGTATTTCTCACTGAGGATGTACAGTCAGAGCACTGAATTGAAAAATTATTTGGATTAATTTTTTTATTATCTTATGGGTGATTATATTATATATTTGCTATATAGATTCATTTATTTATGCCAGTATTTGGTTTATGATTTTTTTCCTCATTATTTTCAAAGTAACTCACACATTAGAAATTAAACATTAACTCGAATCAGAACTCAAATAATCAAAGATATGCACAAACGTGTCATCTATTTCCCTGTCCCTTTTTTCTGTCTTTGATCATCCTCTGAAGGTAACCAATTTTATTTCTGGATTTCTCTTCCTATGTATGTTTTTGCTGAAATATGCAGGTGAATTGTGTGTATGTGTGTGTGTATGTGTATGTTTGTGTGTATGAAATGCACTATAAGTCCTTATTTTTCCCTTTTACTAATGTAAACCACACTGTATTAGATGTATTCTTTTGCACCTTGCTTAGTTTGCTTATTTTACTTAATATAACCTTGAAATTACTCCATGTATAAGGTCTTTGTTTCTCACAGCTATGTATAGTATTCCATTTTGTGGATTTATAATACTGTCTTTTTTCAGTCTTTATAGCATGTAGGCTGATTACAGTATTTGTTGTTATATAAATAATGTTGCAAAGAACAGCTTGTACATTTTTTTATTGTTGGATATATCTCAGAGTGAATTCCTCAGAAATGAGGCATCAGAGATTACATTGCTAATAGTGATTAAAACTAATTATTTTCATTTTAGGAGATTTGGATACTGTTGCAGGGCTGGAAAAAGAATTGAGTAATGCCAAAGAGGAACTTGAACTCATGGCTAAAAAAGAAAGAGAAAGTCAGGTGAGTTTTGTAGTCATTCCTGGTTTGTAAATTCCCATTTTCTTTTCAAAATAGTTGATATTTGAAAGAGTACAGTTCTCCAAGTATAACGTCTAATTCTAAATGCAGGATGAGCCTTTTTTCTTTTTGGAGAAAAATTTAAATAGCATTGCATATACATAATCTCAACAGGATGCTTTTTTTTTTTTAAAAAAAGAATTTATTTATTTGAGAGGCAGAGAGGGAGAAAGAGAGGGAGAGGGAGAGGGAGAGGGAGAGAGAGATCTTCATCTGCTGGTTCATTCCCTAAAGGGCCACTACAACCAGAGCTGGACTAACCTGAAGCCAAGAGCCTGGAGCTTCTTCCAGGACTCCTATACGGATGCAGGGGCCCAATCACTTGGGCCATCGCAGAGATGCTGGATTGGAGGTGGAGCATATGGGACTTGAACTGGCACCATATGGGATACCAGCACTACAGGTGGTGGCTTTACACACTGCACCACAGCACTGGGCCCCAATGCTCTAGGTTTTGTAATGAGGACTACTAAAGCTGTTTAAGTATTGAACCAATACAGTTTTCTGTGTCTGTTGCTTCCTGGAATAAAATACTTGTAAAGCACCTGTGAAAAAAGGAACTGCTATGTAATTGCCAGTTATAATTATCAATTAATATGACATTAGGCCTATTAAATTAGTTTGAAACCCCTGAAACAAGTGAAATTTGAGTATGATCAATAGATGTTATTGAATCCTCCTTATTGCATTGCACTGTGCTGGGTCCTTAAATTAGCACTAATGCTCAAAGCTGTATATGAAATAAATAGTATTGGTCCTATCTTATAGATGAAGACATTAAAAGATTAACTTTTGTTTTTAACATGAATTATTGAGAAATAGTCATATAGCTAATAAATGCCAAAGCTAAGGTTTAAACTTAGGTCTTTTGTGACTCCAGATACTTACTAAGCATTTATTTCTTGTGCAGATCATTTTTGTTACCTTATGCCTTATTCTTTCTAGCAATAAGAATCCTCAACAATGTTCTCAGGAGAAGCCCCTTAACTTTACAGAATTGTTTTCCCTTTGCCTGCCCTGTACAGACAGTTGTATGTTCCTCCACAATGGAGAAGATAGTTAGGACCACAAGCAGATTTGCAAAGTAAAACTGAAAATGTACATGTTACTCTGTCATCTATTGTAGAAGGCCCGTCAGTGTCCTGGCTCTCTAAATTGTTTAACTAGCTATTCTGTAGAGTTCCTCAGTTGTATTCTGCCTTTCTGCCATAGTTAGGCTTACAGTATTAAACCTGTGCCTGTATTTCTGATGGAACTTTCTTATTATACTCCTTGATTTCATTACTGTCTTCACAAATTCATGCTGTATGACTCAGTAAGTTTTGAGGATGTGAGAGTGTGTGTCAGTTTAAAAATACCAGTTTTAAAAATCCCCTAGTTCCCCTCATGTTTTGTTTCTACCTTAGTCCTTATCTGATTATTCATGCCAGATATTTTAGTTTCCATGTGCTATTTCTGTTTTTCTCATATATATGAAATCTAGAGTAATGTTACTTTTTGGTTTTGTGCTGTTTTCAGTATCATAAAATTGTAATGCCGTTTAATGGGTATTTTGAGTGAGTGATATTTGTCTGTTGCTCATCTTTATGTATCCTTAATCAACTACCTGCCTCCAAGTCCAAGGCCATATATATTTATAACCACATTTTCTGTAATATAAAGCATTTGCCTACAGTCATGTAGATTTTCCCAAAATTTTAAATATTGCTCATATTGTCTTGAGATAGTAGTTACAGCAGCAGCAGCAACAGCAGCAGTAGTAGTAGTATTTACTGTTCACAAATTTCCTGCTAGGTGCCAGGCATTTTACATATATCTTTATCTTAATTTTCATGTAGCCTGGGACAGTAGCTATTATTCTCATTTTACATTTGAGGAAACCGAATCTCTGCTAAGATTCCTTGTCAAGGAGCTTCTGTGGGGATTTACACCTGTGTCAGTCTGCATGCCTCTATCATGCTGCAGTAAACGTCTTGCTTTCATTTTTATTCAGTGGAGCAGATACCTGATACATAGTGATGCAGGAAAGATGGAATGGCCTAGCAAATTTGGTGTCTTACTGTGCTAACTAAAGTGGAGGACATCATTAAAAACAACGTTTATAGCTCTGCATACAACATTCTTTGGTGTGGCCTTGCGTGGTTATCGATTGCATCCAGTAGAGCACTATTCATGTTCTTGTTTTTTGTGCATTGCTGGCTGATAGTGATATGAGATGGAAAAGCATTTGCCTGAGTATTACAGTATAAATGTGACAGGTATTGTTTCCTCTGCCATTGACTTCAGGATTCCATCTCTCCACAGATGGAACTTTCTGCTCTCCAGTCCATGATGGCTGTGCAGGAGGAAGAGCTGCAGGTGCAGGCTGCTGACCTGGAGTCCCTAACCAGGAACATACAGATAAAAGAAGATCTCATAAAGGTCTTTCAGAGTTTTTAAAAGACCACTGGAAAAGTTTGTCGCTCATAATAACTTAGGATGTCTTCACCCAATATTTGGATGTGTTGAATGTACCGCAGACTGTTTCAAGGGCATTTGTTGCTCCTTGTCAAACAGGTTTTTTTTTTTTTTTTTATTACTATTGTTTTATCTATACTTTTTTTTTTTAAAACTTCTAGGACCTGCAAATGCAATTGGTTGATCCTGAAGACATACCAGCTATGGAACGGCTGACCCAAGAAGTCTTACTTCTTCGGGAAAAAGTTTCTTCTGTAGAATCCCAGGGTCAAGAAATTTCAGGAAACCGAAGACAACAGGTAAATTATTAGAATACAAAACTTATTTTTTTTTTACTGCAGGATGAACAATGGGAAAAACTGTCACATTCAGCTACTTACAAAGGAGTCAGTGAATGATATTTCCTGTTGTGTCTATCCTCTGAAGTTTCCTACTTTATTTATTTCAAATATTTATTCATTCATTTGAAAGGCAGAGTTGCAGAGAGAGAAAGGAAGAGACAGAGAGGGAAGGAGCTTCCAGATCTTTGCTGGTTATAAATTACCATACTGCATTGTCTTTATGGCACTTCATACAGCTTGCAGTGACACATGTCTATGACTGGTGAATGTGTTTTTTATCCCCACTAGATAGATTTTCCTTAAAACCCAAAGCAGAGTTTATTACCTAGAAGTTGCTCAATGAATATTTCTGGAATGAATGAAGAATACTAGTAAGTCCTGTTACATATCTGCTTCCCTGTCGTCCTTCCTTCCCCCACCTTCTTTCATTCCTTCCCTCCCTCCCTCCCTTCTTCCTTCCTCCCCCCTCTCCCCTCCCTCCCTCCCTCCCTCCCTCCCTCCCTCCCTTCCTTCCTTCCTTCCTTCCTTTCTTCCTTCCTTCCTTCCTTCCTTCCTTCCTTCCTTTTTCAAAGTCCTTTCTTTTAGCTGCTTGTGTTTTTTGGCTTCCCTCTCCTTTTTCTTCTTCTCATCCCATGTTTGAATTTTGCCTTCTAGTGTTTTAAAGATAAAAAGTTATAATGAGTGTGATGTTGATTTAAAAACTGTGATATATTGTAGGAAGCTGAGGCAAGTAATAAGATAGTGGGCTTTTTTAGTCATGGTACATGTGAATGCATTCTTTGTTGTTTTTCTCTCTGTCTCCCTTTGCTATGTGCATATTGCTTCTTCTCTCTTCTGTCCTCAGCTGCTGCTGATGCTAGAGGGACTGGTGGATGAACGGAGTCGGCTCAATGAGGCCTTGCAAGCAGAGCGACAGCTCTATAGCAGTCTGGTGAAGTTCCATGCCCATCCAGAGAAGTAAGAGAGTGACTGTTTTTCCCTTCACTCTTTGAAAAAATGATTTATTTATTTATTTATTTTTTATAAAGGTTTACTCATTTATTTGAAAGTTAGAGTTGCAGAGAGGCAGAGGCAGAGACAGAGAGAGAGAGAGAGAGAGAGAGAGAGGTTTTCCATCCACTGGCTCACTCCTGAAATGGCTGCAACAGCCAGAGCTGAGCCAATCCAAAGCCAGAAGCCAGGAGCTTCTTCCAGGTCTCCTATGCAGATACACGGGCCCAAGGACTTGGGCCATCTTCCACTGCTTTCCCAGACCATAGCAGAGAGCTCGATCGGAAGTGGAGCAGCTGGGACTAAACTGGTGTCCATGATGGGATGCCACACTGCAAGTGGTGGCCCTACCCGCCATGCCACAGCACCACCTCCTCACCCTCACCCCGCCCCATATTCTTTTCATTTTTCATTAAGTTCAGATGTGTGTGATACCAAAGAGGAGAGCAAATAAATCAGGGATAATTGCTGAGGCTGCCCTTTCTGTCATCTGTTGTGTTGATTGCTCTGAGCCTCAGTTCTAAATCTTGGGTCAGGAATGGTACCTATTTCACATAGCTCTTGCAGATTAAACGAGAAGACAATGCTTGCACATAGAAGCACCCAGGAAAGGTTTTTTTTCTTTATCTGCTTAATGTCCTGTTAAAGGCTGTCCTATTATAACAATAAGACTGGCCCTGATACTCACTTAGTATCTTAAAGAAAATATATTCCTCATCATGGTTAATATCACTCTGGGATGACTGATAACCAGCATGGTTAATATAGTTTCTTGTATGGCTTGATTTTGTCTTATATGTCTTTCTAGTTCATTTTATCTCTTTCATTTTTTTTTCTCATTTTTCTTCCTTCCTATTCCATTCTTTCTTTCCTTTCAAATTTTTATTATTTTACTATTTACTTTCTTCTAATTCATTATTGTGTTTTTAAAAATGCTTTCTTTCTATGTCAGGATAATGAGTGCAGAGGAATTTATGATAGAACTACTTGATTGTGTTAGCTTTTTTTTTTTTTTTTTTTTTTTGCAGGCAGAGTGGACAGTGAGAGAGAGAGACAGAGAGAAAGGTCTTCCTTTTGCCGTTGGTTCACCCTCCAATGGCCGCCGCGGTCGGCGCGCTGCGGCCGGCGCACCGCGCTTGTCCAATGGCAGGAGCCAGGAGCCAGGTGCTTTTCCTGGTCTCCCCATGGGGTGCAGGGCCCAAGCACCTGGGCCATCCTCCACTGCACTCCCGGGCCACAGCAGAGGGCTGGCCTGGAAGAGGGGCAACCGGGATAGAATCCGGCGCCCCGACCGGGACTAGAACCCGGTGTGCCGGCGCCGCAAGGCGGAGGATTAGCCTGTTGAGCCACGGCGCCGGCCTGTGTTAGCTTTTAAAGAGCCTCTGCAACTTTAGTCTTTTGAACCAATTATTTTTCAGAGCATTGTCAAGTTTTATAGCAGATGAGAACATAATTCGTTTTTCCTGGATTTTAGTGTTTCAGAAACTAAAGCTCTTAGATAATGAAATTTCTCTTCTTATGGACTAAAGGGGTATGGAGTTAATCTTAGGAGCTATAATTTTATGTGAGATTGACCCAGAACCTAGCATAAATGGGCAAACTCTAAAGAAAGGAGCAGGCCTTGTTAACCCAGCAGGGGTGAACACGAGTGCCCAACAAAGACTCCTTCCACTTATTGTGTCCCGCAGAACCATTACTTTAGAATGTCTCATGGCTCAGAGTGGCATTGATGTCTCTTGGGAAATATATGTGAGTTTATTAAATTTGATGACTAATCCTTTTTCCTCCACGTGGCATGTTTAATCAGCTCTGAAAGAGACAGAACTCTGCAGGTGGAACTGGAAGGGGCCCAGGTGTTACGTGGTCGACTAGAAGAAGTTCTTGGAAGAAGCCTGGAGCGCTTAAGCAGGCTGGAGACCCTGGCCGCCATTGGAGGTGGGGAACTGGAAAGTGTGCGAGTTCATCACAAGCATGCCTTCTGAGCACTGGCGGGTCAGACTGCAGCCCAGGATGGAAACCTTGTTTGCACTAACCAGAGAGAGCCTTGTCTGACTTCATAGAATTAAATGGTGACTTACTAATGATAGAACTGGTACAAGTAGCATCAACCACAAAGTGGAACTCACTTTAGCCTACCTGTATCTCACTGTACATATCTATGAATTGATGGTGGAGGTTACAAAGTGTATTTGCACATTTTAAATCATTCCATTTTAGTTTTTCCACCCATATGCATTCCTTTCCCTAGCCCCTTCTCATTCCTTCATCCTTCTATGGGCCAATAAAGTTTATTCTTCCCCAGTTTCACAATCCATTTCCTATGTTCCATATCATTTCATAAATGCATGTGTGTATTATTTTTGCCATTCAATCAACTCCTGCTCTTTGAGTGAGAGCACTTTTTAAATTAAATCAAAGGATAAATTAGATCAGAACTAGGAGAGTGGTCTTGTAATGGTAGACTGCAGGTGTTGAGAAGGCCAGTTAGAGATCAGAGGCAAAGACTATTAAGGTGTTTACAGTAAAGCTTTAGCCCTAGTGTTTTTCAGAGTTAAATATTGAATGACACAGATGCAATTAAATTGGTGCAGATTAAATCCTATTTAAAATTATTTCTTCACTGATCCCTGTAGATTCCTTTAAACCAAGGGCATGCTATTTAGTCAGAACAGAATTTCAAGAAAGGTCTTTCAGAGCCAGAATTCTCCAGGTACAAAGGTAATTTCAAATGTAGTATCTCCCTTTAAATTCAGTATTCCACTAAATAGCTTATTATAGCCAGAAGAGAGTATTGCTTCTATACTTCCATTTGATAGTGGCAGTAGACAGGTTCTTATAATTTTCAATATTGTAAAGGAGTCTTAAATGTCGTGAGTGTGAAAAGTGACCAGATAATTTTGGAGCTTTGAAGGCTCAGCACCATGAGGTTTCTTTTTTCTGCTACACATAAGTTTCTTCGATTAGAAACTGAGATTTCAGTTCCATTAAATATGGAATTTGAGGGGGTAGGGATTGACAGCTTCCAGTGCCACAAATGTGATTGAGGATCCTTTCTAAACTAGATGGGACACATTCCATTTTTTTTTTTTTTACATGACATTTTATTTCTTTCACATTTCTGTGTTGACATGGCTTACATTACAATCTGAATTCCTCCCAAGTTTCTGTAAGTTTACCTGTTCCTGAAACAGAGCTTCAGTCAAACTAAAATGGATAGGAAGAAAATGTTCTACTGAAGAAACATCCTGGAATCTCCTAAGTGGTTTGCAAAGATTGGCAGCTATAAGCCCTCCTCTTAATAGAAATGTCATTCCAGTCTTAGTGGCTTATAAAGGGAAAAGGAGTTGTTTGAGAAAGAAGGTATAAGCAGAACCACCTGCTTTTCTTACTCTTTCCATTTTAAGAACCTCTTTCCTACAAAAAACTTCTTGTAACTTCCCAAAAATGAGGTGGGTAATGGATGTGAGCAGTAGAAATGTCAACCCATCCAGTACTAGTCTGTCATGTCATTACAACAAGGCATTTAGGAAATGTCTTTCCTTAATTTTACTAAGAGATAAAGGAAACTCTTTAAGTCTCCTATTAAGATTCAGCCATAGGTGATTTTTGGGTCTAAGGTCTCATGGTGAATATAGTGATTAATAGTAAATACACCTTACTTCTGTCAACCTCCAATGAAAGTGAGTTGATAGAAGGATGAATTAAGGGTGTGATCTTGACACCATAAATTTGGCTAAGATCTGGCACTAACTTTCCGGTCTTGCTAACAGGAATGAGGCATGCAAATGGTGTTACCAGGAGAGAGCCCGCTGTTCTCACAATTTTATGTGATAATTTGATGTCTGAATAGAGAATATGATTCTGATGAATTTTGTCTAATTCACAGATGGGTGACACTGTGATTGGATACATCATTCATATAATCATATTTACTGTAGTATCGTATGATTCCATTCGCCTTCCAGGAGCATAACTTTTTATCTTTTTGGATTATTCTACCTTGTCAGGCATTTTACAACATTATAATAATTTTAGCTAAAGCATCATGTGCTTATAGAATCTTGTGTTGAATAAAAAAATCTTCAAAAAGAAATAATGAAGTAAATTTTTACTTAGGTCATGCTTGATCAGAAGTATAGAACTTAAAATGAGAAAAATCTAGGTGGATACATTTCATTTTTGCCACATTTTCTCCTTTAATAATATACAGAGTTACAAGTCATCAGGGTAGATGAAGTTTTTACAGCTGGTTTTTAGAACTATAGAATTGAAAAGGATATCTAATAGTATTTATTTTGATTGAGATAGAAGTCTTTTTTTTTTTTTTGGACAGGCAGAGTGGACAGTGAGAGAGAGAGACAGAGAGAAAGGTCTTCCTTTTGCCGTTGGTTCACCCTCCAATGGCTGCCGCGGCCGGCGCGCTGCGGCCGGCGCACTGCGCTGATCCGATGGCAGGAGCCAAGTGCTAGGTGCTTTTTTCCTGGTCTCCCATGGGGTGCAGGGCCCAAGCACTTGGGCCATCCTCCACTGCACTCCCGGGCCACAGCAGAGGGCTGGCCTGGAAGAGGGGCAACTGGGACAGAATCCAGCGCCCCGACCAGGACTAGAACCCGGTGTGCCGGCGCCGCAAGGCAGAGGATTAGCCTGTTGAGCCACGGTGCCAGCTTGAAATAGAAGTCTTTATGACAAATTTCATCTAAATTTTTTTCTGTTGCAGGTTTAAACTATATTACTGAAATCTGATGATTGTTAGTGCTTAGTATAAGTCAACATTTGTCTGAAGTCCTCTTTTTGGTTATTTAGCCAAATTAGGACTTTTTTGAAAAGGCATTATTTGACTATTTCAATAGATAAACCTTTTACTTTAATAGGGTTTACTTTTGTTCCTCAACTCCCACTTCCGTCCTCTATACCTGCTTTTTATTTATTCCATTGTGGACAGTGAAAATATTTTTTAATACATCTACTTCTTAGGGGAAGCACATTTTTCTTTGTTCATAGTTTAAAAAGATTTTTCAATTATATTATATAATAAGAAATCTATTAAGGTTAAAGAAAATCTTAACCTGTGTAGGATATTAGATCCCAGCCACTTAGAAGGTTCTTTAGTATATTCCATTTACACAGTTTATACCTGTGTGACTTTATGGCAGATGTGCATAGAAGACCTATCAGAGGCATGCTTATTTATGCTTCTAATTCAGTATCTGGGTTATAAGAAGGTTGGCTCATTGCTTCAAACCAGTTCAAGAAAATTGATTGGAATTTCTCTGCTTTAGTCTTCAGGTTGGATCTAAGGTCTTCAGATTAGGGAAGGACAGAGAAGGTCACACTACCCTGGAAATTACTCATTTCCTTGAGAAATAAAGATTGACTTATCTAAAGTTCCTTTCCTTTAGTCTATAAACCTTATAGAGAACAATAGCACCTTTGCTTCCCTTGAGCTAGAATTAGGAAACTCTAGTTCCCAATGGAAGAATAAAGTCATTGTTTTCTGGTTTCATGATCTTTTTATATGAAAGAGTCACAGAATCTTCACATTTGACATCCCTGAAAAATTCAAGTTGCCTTTTCAACAAAGGGCATCAGATAGTATCCTGCAGGTCTGTAGCCAGAGTCCTGCAAGAAAAGGTGTTAGACTTCCATGAGGTTAAGAAGTATTAGTATCCCCCACACTCGAAGTCTGCCTTCCGCCTTGCCTTGAGGAAATCACATTAGAGGTAGAATAAATGAAGTCTACTCACTTTTTCAGACACCATCATTCTGTGAGATGCAAGCACATATTTTCTCCTATTTTCTCTTAAGGTTAAATCTCCTTTTGGTAGTATGAAGCCATTTGTATCATGGAAAGAACAGCTGGAAATGTGGAGCTATTATAAGACAACCCAACATTAAAAAGCAAAAGGAGTGAGTCAGTAGGCTAATACGTTGTATTAGTAGGTTAATACATTGGAGTGATTACTGTAGGGCGATAGCTTTGAGTCTTGATGCGTTTTTGGAATATGAATTTAAGCTACTCTTCACCATTTGCAGCAATATCTGTTAAAGCAGGATTAGAAAACAACTGTTACTTTTAAGTAGTCTGAGTATTGACAAAAGGTAAGTCCTCAGTTGCTTTCTATGTAATCACGTGAGGCAGGATGGATTTCTCAAAATTGTGCCTCTGACAAAGAAACCCAAAACTGTAGAGCTGACAATACTTATTTCATCAGATTTCAAATAGAATAATTAAAGTGGCAGTGATGTGCTAACTTTTTGTTACTCCATTTTTTTGTTATTTAGAGTTTACAGAAATAAAAATATTTATCATATTCTTTCCCTCCTCTAAAGTTGGAAGGATAAAATATATAAAAAGTTAGGCAACATCAGAAAAATGATCTCAAATAATATGAAGAGCAGGACTGTTAAATACATGAACCAAATGCTCCACCATGGTCCCTTGAAGAACTCATTGACCAGCAAATGCTTGGAGATTTGCTTTTTGCAATTGTCAAAGTCAGTAAGGTCTCTTTCACAATCTAAATACTTCAGATGCATGTGTAAACACAGGTGTTTTATAAATCATGAATTTCTGTGTTCACGAAATACCAGTTTGAGAATATCACTTAAAATTTCGTAGGCTGTTGAGAAAAATTAAAGTGATTCCAAACAGTTTCAGGGAAGAAGGAAGTACCATGTAAAATGATCAGAACTTTGGGGTTAGATTCTATCCAGCACTATTTCCCCGCCAAAGCTAAGCTGATGTTTTCCTCTGGAAGTTTATCTCTTCCTAGCTCCATGCTGTTAAGCTGTGTTAACATTTGTGCTGAAGAGTGTACATTTTTTATGTATAAAGTGTTAGCATTTCAGCTACTTTAGTTGAGACACAACAAATTGTTACTGATCCAATAAAAGTATCAAAAGGCCAACAGAAGCTATTTGATTTCATTCTTAAAAGATGTATGAGAAAGAAATAAAGTACTTTTTTTTTTCACTTACCACTTAGAGGAAAATCAGTCTATCAGTTGTCCTAAAATTCTCAGTCAATTAAGGCTCTGTGGAATGAGATTTATTTACCTAAAGGAAGAAGAAGAAACTTGAAATTTTCTCCTCCCAAAAGAGTAAGACTAAATTAACAGCTTTGCACTTTTCCTAGAAACGTGAAGTGGGCGACTTTACCTTAAAAATCCTCCCATGCTCCCCTTGCCTTAACCGGTAGTCATATGAGAAGGCAGGACAGAGATTTAAGGAGGTTGTTGTGGGTGGTGCCATCTCTTTAAATGTTCCCAGAGACACTTGCTGCTATGGTCCTTGAGGAAAAGAGACCATGAGCAGCAAGAGTTTCTTGACATTGCAGAATAGGTACAGCAGTCATATCTTCCAGTCTGCCCAGGACAGTTCTACTGTACACATGTTTCCATCAACCTAAAGACAGCTGACTCTCGTTTTAGAATAATTAATTCATGAATAATGAATAATTACTGTTTTGAAAAAGAAACTCTTCAGAATCCTAGTGAATTTCATATCTCCTAAAGTGTTTTGGATTATAGTTTGATTTTATAAAGTTACTTAACTGCTTTCTGGAAAAAAAAAAAAAAAGAGCTGAAAGCTCTTGAGAGATATTGGAAAGACAAAGGCACACCATGGAAGGGCTTGAGCCACTTTCTTTGACTTCAGTTCCAAGGCCAGAATCTGGATGAAGAATTTTGTTTCTTGGCAGAAGCTGTGGGAGACTACATATAATCTTGATTTTTTGGTGTGTATCTTGAAGGGAATGGATGCAGGTGAATTTATAGGTTGAGAGGAGACTTTTTGTCCTTGATTCTTTGATATAGCATCATATTGTGAAATCAGCAGTTGCTGGCTCATGACATGAACATGGGAGATCTTGTAATGAGCACATGGCAGAGTGCCTGGGGTTGAAGGTGAGGCCGACCAGAGACAGCCTAGTACGAGAGCCCAGCACTGGGGGAAAGAACATGGCATGCAAACGTACTCATGCTGTAAAGGTGTAGATTTCAAATCCCCTTTCAAAATCAGTAAATTGCTGACCCCTGCTGTGTTTCGAGCAACTATATGGGAAAATACTACCTCTTTTCTGTTGATCCCATATAAATGGCTTAAAGGTGAAGTCATGACTGCAGAGTAGAATTTGAGGAAAATGGTCTTGACCATCCAATTTGGATGCCTTAGAATAGAACTGAAGTGATGCTTCATGTATTCCCCGATACAGATTATTCCTACGTGGCAGAGCTTTAAGGCAGTTAATGCTGATGAATCCTGTTTGTAAAGCACCTGTTCACCGACACCTCTGAGCCTTTTCAACTGTGTTGTGGAGCAGGAGAACAGATAGAATCAAGATCATCCAGTTAATAGCTATAGTTATAAACCCTCTCTGCTGACACATTGGGTTCCGTAGCCTCCAACTTTTTCAGTCCTCTAGCAGCCCATGGTGCCACTTCAGTTTACCAATAATAATAGTAAGTTTGAAATACTGTTTAAAGGTCACATTAACTAACATTCTGTGCCAATCACTGCTTTAAACACTTCAAAATCAGCAAACCCTTTTAAGTTCACACAAATGTTTGGAGTGCATAATACAATTAATCATACTTAATATACAAGAAAATTGAGTTACAGAAAGAATGACTTGCCTAAAATCAAATAGTGACAAAAGCACAATTGAACCTAGACATTCTGGCTCCAGACTCCATGTTCATAATCATTATTGCATTCTCAATTTAAAACGTTTCACCAAACTATGAATTTTTGCCTCAATGATAAGAAAATATTTGCATAATGCTTAGGTTTTCACCCAGGATTATTTTGCATACTTTCCAAAATCTAAAGAAAGGACATTTTGTGAGGCTCAGAGGTTAGAAAGTTCCAAAAGTCACAACATAAGAACTTCCAAAGAAGCTTCAGATGAAAAGTTTATTTTTTTTAAATAAAAATGCGAGACATGAAAGACTTATCCAGAAGAGTCAAGTTAACTTGGAGGCGTAGGTAGTTAGCTTTCAGAGAATCCAAAGGGAGCAGACCACTTTACTTCCTGTTTCTTTCAAAATAAGCAAATTCATTAATTAAAGTATGGGCCACTTTAAAGCACTCCATACAATGAAGTTAATGGTTTTCTTATTTTGTTCATGAAAGCTTAGAAAGAGGTATCACCCACAAAAGGGGAGCACTTTTTATTATTATTTACTTAAAAAAATGGAAATGGTATCAGAGAGAGGCATGTTTAATGTAAACTTAAATAGAGGACCTTGTGTGAGATCATTAACTCATTTTATTCCCACAATGCCTGTAAGATTTCTTTAGCTTTATTCTTTTACTCAAATATGCGGGAAGAATTTTTCAGTATTCTAACACAAATTGGTAAAAGGCTGATCAACCCTTAAGTTCACATAAGAGAAATATAGCAGACTGTGAGATAGCTTTAAAAAAGGAAGAAAAAGGGCAAATTGTACAAAACACCTATGTAGTAGAGTGTTGGGATCAGACAGACCTTCTTCTTTTGCCTCCATCTAATTCCTGATAAAGTCAGAAGTATAGCATCCTTCCCCCAAGTGAATAAAGAGAGGGACCATTATCCAGAAATATAGATGTGGCATCAGATGGGCTGGCAAAGGTAAGTGGAGGGCAGAGCCCATTATATAAAAGCCTTCGAAACCAGTGATAGTCACCTTTGCTAAGTCCCACTGCGCTTACTCCTCAGAACATAGGCCTAGCGTGACTGTTCCGCCACTAAAGGTAGGGGCATGAGGATCCTGACCTCATAGAGAGCTGAACTGCTTTCAACTACAGGGTCGCAGAAGGAAACAATGTGAAAAGTATGTTTTCTTAACCTGTCACTGAGTGGGACAATTCATTTCCTGTTCAGGAAGGAAGGTTGTCCTTTCTACTGCCCTACAGGGTGAGGTTTTGTGAAATGGGTGTGGTAGAACGCAGGTGTCCTCAGGTGAATTAGCATCCTGTGCTCACTGAGTCTTCCAAGCAGTCAAAGCTACTCAACCAGTAACCTGAATGAAACGGTTCTGGAACTAGCCAGAAAAGCCAGAAAGGGTGTTAGGAATTCCTGCAATGCAAAAAAAAAAAAAAAAGAAAGAAAGAGAAAGAAAGAAAAAAATTCCTGCAATGCATTCTCTGCCCCGATCTCTAAGGATGCTGAGTACTGAAAGTGCCTCCTCAGGAACAGGGTCCTGCCTTGGTCCAAAGTTGACACGACACTCAGTGAGGATCAGGGAACTGCAGATGTTGGGACTGTGTGCTGCTTACTGTCTCTCAGTTCTCTGATGAGATCAGCCTGGGCCATTGCAAATACCTTGGTCCGAGCTGAAGTTACCAGGAACTAGAGTATAGATGTGGACTGCTCCGGTTGGTCTCAGCTGCGAAGGATACTGAATGCTCAGTGTTCATTCGTGGCTGTCTTCCCAGGAACAGATTGTTTGGTCTTGGAGAAAGACGCACAGGTATTACTTGTCACAGAAATGGTAGCATAGCTCTTGTCAGCTGTGCAGCCTCGGACAAGCCACCTCATGTCGTTGAGACCCAGGTTATTACCTGGTCGGGAAAGGAGTTTCAAGTTGGTTGCTGAGGTCAGGATCAAAATTAGATCTGAAGATTCTGAAACTTGGGCAGATTCTGTGTTCAAATGAATTAACTGTATGAATGCCTACAGTTTTAGAAAAAAAATCAATAATCCTGTGGACCACAGTCCTTGATCTTACTTTGGTCAATTGTTTAACCAATGGGAAGAGGAAGAAGTGCCCCACATTTGTGCTGTCCAATATGGGTACCCCCAGCTGCATGTGGCTATCCAAGTAAAAAAGTTTAAACAAACAGTGTAGCCGCATTTCAGGGGCTCGAGGGCCACCTGTGACTGGCGTCTATGGTATTGGGCAGCACAGACACAACATGGCCACCTGCAGAAAGCTCTGTCAGTACTGGCCTAGAACTTTGTTCAGATCACAGACCTTGTGGTCCCTTGGAGCAGAGGGTAGATGTTTTTCCTCTAGGGTGATAATGCCCATCTTTGGGGAATGAAAGTGTGGATTAAATCCTACTTGGACAAAGCAGGGCAAGAGACCCTTCATGCGAAGGGTGCTGACATGGCACAAGAGTTTGAGAAACACGGGAAGGCATTTGGAAATATGAATCATTCTGTCCCTTGGGTCTTGATTAGCCTTGGACTTCTGGAGGCCACCAGGATCCCAGGAGGGGAGGTCCACAGAGAGATTATCACCCTCGGCACAACTGATCCCAGCAATGGCACAGTGTGAGATGAGCAGAGCTGTCCTACTCCTCAGGAAAGGAAGGGACTTCTCAGCACTCGATGTTGGGAGGTAGGCTGGCCGTGTGCAGCCCATGTTACAGAGGGAAAGTTGTTACCCAGCCAGTCAGCGGTAGGAAGAATTCAGGCTGTCCTGAAATGGGAGAGAGGCCATTGGCTACTGAGGTACAAGACCATGCAGTCAAAGCCATCCTGCATCCTGAGGTTTAGACTGGAGCTTTAGAAACTACCAGTGACACTAAAAGACAGCTTTTTTGTTTGTTTGTTGATTTGTTTTTCTGCCTTCCCTGCTGGCCCTGCTGACTAGGGGCCCAGGCATATGCGGGAAGGAAGAAATCAGAAGCAGATGGCTAAAAAGACTGTGATTGTGACTGCTGTCTGGAAGCCATCTGTGAAGGGAATCACCTTTCTTTTCTGGGCTTATTGCAGGTGCAGCGACAGGGGATGACACTGAAGATACCAGCACCGAGTTCACTGACAGTATTGAGGAGGAAGCTGCTCACAGGAGCCACCAGCAAGTAAGTCAGTGTCAGGTTCGGGGGTTCCCAGGGTGGGAGGCGCACAGCCCTTCTGAGGTCTGATGCCTCCTGTAGCCCATCTGGACTTGGAGTGAGATGATACCTTTTAATATAAACCACTTCCCGGCTGCTTCCTGATCTCCTGAGCTTTCCAGCTGCCTCTTCTTGCCACATCCTCACTGCACCTTCCTCTCTAATCTACTCTTTGATTTTTACTACTAAAATTTCTTCCTTCTGCTTCTTCCCCTCTCTGCCTACCTTTGCCTCTGTATAGTCTTTGTAGCTAAAGCTTTAGAAAAATGTTTACTTACAAGACATGGACACTTCTCCTCTTGGGCCTTTGTAACTGGAATATACTCTAGAAAGCAGGGAATCCCCAAGGGGCAGCTTGGTCACAGGGCCTAGGACCTGGAGAATGTCCTTTGAAAAGCTTCAAGAGGATCAAAACGCTTGCAAAGCAGGGATCTTTCTTGATGAAATCTTATTACATGAAAGGGAACTCAGTTGCACAACCTGACACATCACCCAGGTCATGACGACTCAAAGACCAGCAGATGGTGCTTCATCGGCAAGCTCCAGTCAAGCCTCAGAACTTGCTGCCCAAGGCTCAAACCCTGCTGTCACCATCAGTGAAGGTGAAACCAGCACATTCTCAAGCCCAAGAGTGAATGTCCTGTACCTCAGAAATTAAGTCACCGGTAGTGATCCCACAGCACTCACTGGAACTCCTGTCTCCACCTTGCTCAGTGACACTGAGTAATCACACCTCCTAGATGGACCATGCCTATGACGCTCCACGTTGTTCAGGTGAAAGAGGGTCACTAGTCAATATACTTCTGCAAAAGTAACTGAGCTTTTCCAACGACAGCTTTGTTGGTGCTCTTAGGACAACTGTAGCGGGAACGAGGCTTGCTGGGTCTGCCTGTACGTCTCCTTCATAAGAAAAAGAGGAGACATCTAATGAACTCATAAGAGGCCATGATTTGGCACCCACCATCTCTGGCTTTTGAGGATGTGAGTTTGGGATACCTTTCAAGTTCTCACCAATTTCTTTACCTTCTAGAAAGATGCCCATTTTGTTGCCCTGTCCATGCCTGACCTTGCTTGTCCCTTGAGTTCTTGCATGAGCTCTGCTTGAAGAGCTTCTCCTGAGCTTTCCTAACCTATGGTTACAACTTTAATTATGTGTACCACGGTCCCTCGGAGAGCTCCCTCTGCCCCGTGTGCCCTGATTTCATTGAGGATCTTGGGTGAAAAAGAAGGAGCTGTAGGATGAATGAATATCCATTCTAAAAGAGATGCTAGATTGGGATGTTGACTGGTCACTGATGGTTATGAGACTATGAGACAGGATTAACCCCAGATTAAGTGAACAGGAGACCAAATATGGGGAGGGGGTAGTTGCATTCTGATTGACATGGTCAGCTGTCCCTGATCATTTAAGTCCTTTGCTCAATTTCTCAGTTGTGGGCAAACTGGCCTGTAAATAATTTCTTCCTCAACCTTCCCTATAACCCAGCATGGAGAACAGGATTGGACTCCATTCTGAGATGGTCCATCTAAGCCCAGAATGAACTTTTATATCGGGGAATTAATGTTTTCCTCACTATGCTTGCCATGTTACTTGGCATAAGGAAGTATTTAGTATAATCATAGACTAAAGAACCTTTGAATCAGGGCTTGACTTGTGATAAAGCGTATGTATGTCTGTTGAATGAAGAATCTTTTAGATAAGCATCATTTTTTTTTTTTGTATCACTTTTCCTTGAAAATAGATCTACAGCTTTGGATAGGAGGAACTATGGTGTGTGAAATCATTGTAAACTACTTCATCTTTTCTGGAGTTTGAGGTTATGACTGTCCTGCTACAAATTAAATAAAGCTTGCTTTGCCATACTGTTTTGTGTCCAGATTCTCAAACATTTGTTTAGTTGTTTCCAGGGAACTAACCCCTTAAGATTAGGCTCTGGGTGCCTCCTTATTGTGTGCTTGGGAAGTAAACCTTATTTTTGACAACCAACTCCCTTCCTACCTCGAGAATACACATATTTCCCCTAAAAAAACTCATCTTACTTTGTGCACCTTCCAACGAAAGAATTACCTTTTGCTCAAACAAGTCGATTTCTTCCTGCTTTTTGGGCTCACTCACCTAAGGAAGCTTCAGGTCTGGACATCTGATACTAATTTTCCCTAGGGATATCCAACAAAACCCCGTTCTCAAGCAAATAGAACATCTATAATAAATACCTAGGAAACCCCTCTGAAGAAACTAAACCATTGCTTTTCTTCATTTAAAACTTTGCAAAGGAGAAAAGTTAATCAAGAATCAGGATTCAAATACAAAGAACAGAAGTCCATATACTGTGATAAAATTGAGAAAAGGTATTTTAAGATAATTATGTATCTTATTTTGATTGACATATCATACTTTTATATTTTATGGGGTACAATATGATGATTTGATATAAATACTATGTGGAACTATTAAATCGAGCTAATTAACATATCGAATACCTTGCCTATCTATTTTTTTTTATGGCGAGATTTTGAAATCTACTCTCTTATTTTGAAATTACAATATGTGATTGTCAGTCATGGTGCCATACATCTGAAAACCCATTACACCTGTCTGACACTTTGTACACTTTGATAACAATTTCTCTTCTCTCCCTTTCTACTCCACTCCCTAGCCTCTGGTAACCATTTCTCTATTCTCTACTTCTGTGAACTCAACTTTATTAGATTCCAAATACAAGGGAGATTATGCAGTAATTGTCTTTAGGTGCTAGCCTTATTTCAGCTAGCATAAGGTCCTCCAGATTCATCTATACTGTTGTGAATTACAGGATTCCCCACCCTTCACCATCCTCACCATCCTTTTAAGGCTGAATAGTACAAGGATACTTCAAAAAGTTTGAGGACAAAAATGGAATTAAAAACTAAATTTATTTTGGTGCAAAAATTTTGAAATCCATGCTGGGTGTTTTCTATAATATCCATTTCATGAACCTTTTGAAAACCCCTCATGTACATATATTTAAAATTTTAGCACCAAAATCTAACTATTAATTATATTTTCCATGAGCTTTTTGGAGTAGCCTGATTGTGCATATACACTACGTTTCCTTTATCCATTCACTCGATGGTGAACACCTAGGTTGATTCCCTATTCTGGCCAATGTGAGTAGCACTACAGTAGGCATGGACGTGCCCACATGTTTTTGATGTGTTAACTTCAGTTTTTTTTTTTTTTGAAATGTCCCCAAAAGTGACATTACTGAATCATGTGGTGGTTACATTTTTTGTTTTTTGAGGAACCACATGCTGTTTTTCATAATAGCTCTATTAATTTATATTCCACCAACAATGTTTAAGAGTTCCTTTTTCTCTGAATTCACTCACTCAACAATTGTTATCTTTTTGATACAAACCATCCTAACATATTAAGTGATCTCTCATTGTGGTTTTGATTTGCATTTCTCTAATATTAGTGTGCTGAGCATTTGACAAAAGCTAATTTTTGACATCCTTAATGCTGACTTATTTTGTGAGAGAACCCAGTACACAAGAAAGTTAAAATGTATGGAAGTAATAGTACAAGTGAATTAGAAATGTGAAAAACAAAACCTGTGAGAGAGAAATAATTTAAAATAGATATAATCAATTCATATTGCCATCACACATCCTGGAATCCCTGTTGTTGTTTTTTTTCCCTCAGGGAAAGTACAGAAATATTTGCTTCTCTTAGTTGATTAAAACTGATGAAAACGCTAACATTTACATTTAAATTGTATCTACTTTTAAATTTCAAAGTTAGCCAAACTGGAGACCCTTTTGTGATGAAAACCTAAACTTTAGTCCAGACAAAAATCAGCTCTCTAGGCAGTGACTGATTTTCTCATTTTTAAAATAGTGAATTAGACTAGATAGACCTTAATATTCTTCTGGCACTAATAATTTATGGATTGTATTTTTCTTTGTAAAGAAGATAAGTATTTTGAAACCAATGGAATTAAGTAATGTATGTCCAGGAAGTACTTGATAAATGGACAGACTTCTTTAAAGTCAGACATCAGTTTAAGCAGAAGGAACTCTTTAAGGTTTAGAAAGGAATGTTATTTTAGTTAAGTAAGTTTGAGAGAGTTTATATAGAAAGATAAAATCACATAGTTTAAGGGGGGCAGAGTTAACCAGTCCCCCCTCCTTTATTTTGTCACAAAAGCTTGGTGACACAAGCTAGAGTGACCAGCAGCATGAGTAAGCTGGCAGCAGAATCTTAGAATCCAGGAGCCAGGAGCCTGCTGGATCTCAGGCTACAAGCCCTGGGTGGGACTGGTGCATAGGAATTGAACATTTGTATCTGTGGATCTCTTTCTTCTGTGCCACGGGTGCACATCTCTTTCCAACCTCAGCTGCTATGCTACTGACCACCAGTACACATGTGTGCTGTGAAACATTCCTATTGTGAGCGTGTGGTCTGGACTTGACTGTACCTTGTTGCAGGGAATAGCAGAAGTGTGCCATCCAAACAGTTCCAACAGTTATTGATCCAGATAAGTGGCTCTGTTCTGGACCTCATTCTGTTGAATGTATTGGTGACCAGAATGAAGGTATAAAGCCTTTAACTAATTCTACAAGTCATCCTGAATCAGATGGCCACTACATGATTTATGGAGATGCACATAAAATATTTTGATGAGTTTGATCATTGGGAAATGACTCTGTGTAGCCAGAATGGATTTATATATGGGAAATACAAGTCACAGTATTTACAGAGATAAAACAACATGGCCCAGATTTAGCTCTGGAGGAGCAGTGGAAATCAGGAGGTCTATACTGATCTGAAGTTAAGTGAAACCTGCAAATGCTGTCACAGAGGAACGGAGAAGCTAACCTGATATTGGGATGTGCTAAGATTAGTATTGGACTGACAGGCAAAATAGCCTGGTGCTAAAGTAAGCAACCAGGCTTGAAGTAGATTATCATATTCATATTTGATTTCTACACTTATAAAAGCATGGCAAAAAAACTGGAGAAGATCCCAAAATGAACAATGATAACATCTAAAAATTAACACATTCTGATTTGAAGAGAAAACACAAGATCTGTTTTAACTGAAAGAGGAGTAACTTCAAGAGTATCCTCAGGGAAAAAGAAAGGTATTGGAATTTTCCCTCTCCTGTGCCTAGATTTGCAGAGAGTTTGTCTGGCAGTGTCAGCAAAAGGGTAACGACTAAGGAGTACAGTGGGTGCTGGGCAGGGTGGCTTCACCCCACCTTCTCAGTAGTTGTAGGGCGCGATTCTCCTGCTGCCCGTGAAGTCCAGCTTGCCTTGTCTTACCTGTAGCTCCCGTGTTGCACTAGTTCTGTAATCATGACTGCTCTTCCCTATTACCCCGCATCTTCCCTTTCAGTCATCTCTCTTGGAGTCTAAGTTACAGGCAGAATTTTAGGCTTTGAGACTGGTATCTTGTGCCATGATTGGCAGTCCAGGACTCCAGTGTCGTGCACCTGATGAAGCTCCCTGACTTGTAAGAAGACTTCCTGGGAGTTCTGGACCTATGGAAGAGAAGCATCAAAGTACCCACACGCTCCAGTTTGGGCTAAACTCCATTTGTATCAATTTCCTGCATGCCTGGGTGTTTTCTCACCCATGTCTGGGTTCCCATCTTCTTCCTCCTGTGCACTTGGTGTGCCCTTACCACCCACACCAGTGTCAGCACCCTTGTGACTGAAGCAGTCCTTGGTGGGAGTTCTTTTTAGGTCTGCCTCCTTTATGCCCATTACAGACCACCCCTGCAATGTCCTGTTCTTGGATCCTCTTTAATGACCTAACTTCTTTAACTTATGATTTTCTTTCAGCTCATCAAAGTGGCTTTGGAGAAAAGCCTAGCAACTGTGGACACCCCGGACATGTCGCTTTCCTCCCCCTCCCCAGTCGGCGGGGACAGTAACAGGTGCCTTCAGGAGGAAATGCTGCAACTGAGGGCTGAGGTTCACCAGCACTTAGAGGAGAAGCGAAAAGCTGAGGGGGAACTGAAGGAGCTAAAGGCTCAAATTGAGGAAGCAGGATTCTCCTCTGTGTCCCACATCAGGTAGGATGTTCTGCCAAGAGCGGGGAGCTTCCTAGGCATGAGTCACTGTGGTCACGGCAGTCACTTTGCTGCAACCAGGGCAATCATGTTGCCATGGACTGCTTAGTCCACATCCCAGGCTCTGGGCATGAATGCTTCCATACATTCTTTAGAGAAAAAAGTCAGTAATGTTAGGTAACAGTAATCCTCTGCTACTTTTCTCATAGCATTAGCAGGGAGCTGGATTGGAAGTGGAGCAGCCGGGACACGAACTGGTGTCTGCATGGGATGCTGGCATTGCAGGTGGCAGCTTTACCTGCTATGCCACACACCAGCCCAATAATTATTTTTTTAAAAAAGATTTATTTATTTATTTGAAAGGTGGAATTGCAGAAAGAGAGAGGGAAGACAGAGAGAGTGAGATCTGCCATCCGCTGGTTCACTCCTCCAATGGCTCTGATAGCCAGGCCTGAGCCATCCCAAAGCCAGGAGCCAGGAACTTTATCCAGACCTCCCACATGTGGGGTAATGGTTCAAGTACTTGGGGCATCATCTGCTGCCTTCCTTGGCACATTAGCAGGAATCTGGATCAGAAGTGGAGCAGCTGGGACTTGAACTGGTGCTAATATGGGATGCTGGTGTCACAGGCGGTGGCTTATCTTGAAGCCCCACAATGCTGGCCTCCAGAAGCAAATAATTATATAGGTGCATTTGCTTATAATTCTGATTAGCATTATTTATTCCTTCGGTGTTCCTAGGTCCCTATTTATCATCCAGTGGTTTAAAACTGTTGATGATTATAATTAACGCAATTATATAATCCACTAAAATACAATTATTACAGGCAGGGGCCTTTCTGCTCTTTTCTTTATAGTGTAAGTCCCCATTTTGTTTTGTTCAGAGGCCACTGACAATTAGAACACAGGGGGCTGTGTGGCTCAGGGTGTCTTGAGTCCAAGAGTTTAATGAGGCACTGTGGACGTGTGGGCAAGTCTCTCGGCCTTCCTGAGCCCTGACTTTCTCATCTGTGAAATAGGGGATCTGTGGGAAATCTATGAGGTTACTTTATGCTCTGGGGTGTCTCTGAGTAAATTAATAAAATTAGATGTGGGTAAAAGGGACTATTAGCAATTGTGGTAAAGACCAGCCCCAGCCCCTAATTGTGTATGTTTCCATCAGGAACACCATGCTGAGCCTTTGCCTTGAGAATGCAGAACTGAAAGAGCAGATGGGAGAAGCAATGTCTGATGGATGGGAGATAGAGGAAGACAAGGAGAAGGGCGAGGTGATGGTGGAGACTGGGGTCGCCAAAGGGGGTCTGAATGACAGCAGCCTTCAGGCTGAGTTCAGAAAGCTCCAGGGAAAACTGAAGAATGCCCACAACATCATCAACCTCCTCAAAGAACAGCTGGTGCTGAGCAGCAAGGAAGGGAAGAGTAAACCCACTCCAGAACTCCTTGGGCATCAGGATAAACAGACTGACGGAAGCAACCTGGAACTGCATTGTTCTCTTGAGAAGCACCAGGGCCAAGAGGAGGAGGATGTGAGCATGAAGCCCTGCCCCAGACCCCAGAGCCTTGACCTTGGAGCTGCCCGTCCTATGGATGCTCAGCAAGTATGTGTGGGCATGGATGGGATAAAAAAACACACTTGGAGAAGGGCTGGAGATACCAGTCTTTACCTTAAACAATTCTGCCTTTGGTGTCAGGAGATACAGAGGGAAGAACACCTTTGCACCAAAAACAGTGGTGATGATAATATTCTGCACACAGTCCGCCCTAGAATGCATTTACAGCAGTATCTCATGAATGTTTCCTGAGTGCGTAATTTTCCAGGTAACACAGTAGGCATTAGCAGCAGGCAAAAAAGCCTGACCAATGCCTTTGAGGACCTCAAGATGGTGGGGAAAGAGGGCACAAAACCAGACTGTTTCCATAGGTTATGGCAGCTGCTGTGGTGTAGGGATGCACTGGGTTTGAGGCAGTGCAGATTGTCACTGTGTAGTGACACAGTTGTTGCTGTGTTGTGACAGTTCTTCTCATGGCCATTTTTATCACAGCTCATCACAGCTCACCACAGCTCACACAGTTCCTGGGTCTTAGAAGGGTTGTTGGGGTCCCTTTAAGGGAAGCAGCTTTGCTGAGGACTTAGCAAAATGAAGAATACAGAGGGTTCTGAGATGGCCCCTGCGGAAGGAAAGCTGGGAGATGGCATTTGTTTACTGAGGTCTCCTGTCCAGATTTGAATGGTGCCGTGCTAGGTGCTGTAGATACAGAGATGAATAAAGCAAATCCGAGTTCTCCAGGAGTTCTGTCTGGAAAATAGGAAACTGCTGGATGGAGTGAGCAGTGCTGAGACAGACCCATGCATTGAGTCCACAGGGGTCAGAGGCTGAAGTGTCTGCTCCTGGGTGTGGGATGAGCTTGCTCTGCCCTGATCCCTGTGTTGGCCCCTTTCACAGCTGGATAACCAGTCCCAGGCGTGGGACCCTGTGCCTCAGTCAGAATGTAGCCTCCCAGGGTCCACCAAGCACCTACGCTCCCAGCTGGCACAATGCAAACAACGCTACCAAGATCTCCAAGAGAAGCTGCTGATCTCAGAAGCCACTGTGTTCGCCCAGGCGAACCAGCTGGAGAAATACAGAGTCATATTCAGTAAGTCTTGCAAGTGCACCGTCACCACAGTGTCTGTCTTCTTCTCGGGCAGCTACAGGTTCCACAGACTTGACTTTTCTTTCCCAACCTGAAAACAAATTTAATCCCGACCATCTTCCTGGAGTTGTGGAAGTGGACCTTTTACTTCCATTAGTAGATGGTAGAAAAGAATAAATAGAGCAAGTGAGGTTTCGAGTTTGCAGTGAGAGGATAGGCAAGAAATGGGCTGACCGTCTAGGTTTGCTGCTTTGTGGCGTACCCAGTACGCTGCTGTACTTCTGTCAACCTGGTTAACGGTTTTTACTCTGCTCATCTTTGCACCATGTCAGACTTTCCGAAAACATACCATCACTGTTAGTCTAGCATCAGCATGGCCCAGAACTTCCTGCAGTGGATGGGAATGTTTCCTATGTACTTCACGTGTAGCCATAGACTACAGGAAACATGGCGAGTGCAACACGGAAATTTTAAGTTTTATTTAGTTATAATGAATTTAACATAAAATAGTTCATGTAGACTGTATGTGAGGTACATGTGGCCAGTGACTGTCTTATTGGACAATGCAGGTCTGGATGCCTTAGGACTCTAAATTAGTAAAGCTCTGTTTAAGTAATTACTGAGTCCCTGGACATAAAGCACTTGCTGGTTCCAGGAGGGCTTCAGGGACCATACATGCAACACCCGACTTACAGATGTAACTGAACCGATGCTATTTGAAAGGGAGGCCAACTTATGCTGCATGAAGTAGGTGTTCTCTGCTCTCACCTGAGTCCAAACAAAGCATCTATCCCACTCTGGATTTGATTTCCCAACCCCTAAAGGCACTGAGGTTGAGGGAGTGCGTTTATATTCTGAAACACTCATTAGTCTCTCCCAAGCAGGTGAATCCCTGGTGAAGCAAGACAGCAAGCAGGTCCAGGTGGACCTCCAGGACCTGGGCTATGAGACCTGTGGGCGGAGTGAGAACGAGGCCGAGCGGGAGGAGACCACAAGTCCCGGTAAGAGTGCAGGTGTGGGGTCCACCTTCCCTCACATTTGGGTGCTCCTGGCCAATACCCCTCCTGAGAAGTAGAAGGGGAAGAAGGTGTTGTGACTGAGGGAGACACAGGACATGGGAGGATTTGAATCCAGGCTCCGCCATGTGCTAGGTGGAGTGATCTGGAATATGTTCGTTTACCTTTCTCTGAGTGCAGGTTTACATAGTGAGTAACCTAGAAAGTGACCGTTCCTAATTTGCAGGGCTGTCGGGAGGTTCAGAATAACCCGGCTGAATAAGGTTCTGCCTCAGCTTTTGCCCGAGTGACTATTGTCCTCATAGCCAAACCCGCCTCCCCTCACAGGGCGCGGTCACTGCAGAACGTGGTGCTTCTGTTCAGGAAGATGTCTTTGTCCTTTTCCAGAGTGTGAGGAGCAGGACAGTCTCAAGGGAATGGCCCTCAGGGAGGGGCTGTGCTCCGGGCAGGGACGCCTGGGCCCGGCCCTGGCCAGCGCCCCCGGGAAGAAGCCCTCGGAGAGCCAACTCAGGAAACAAGAGTTCCAGGCATACGGGAAATCAGAAGACATCTCGGCCCTGCAAAAGGACATCAAGGATCTGAAAGCCCAGCTGCAGAATGCCAACAAGGTCATCCAAAACCTCAAGAGCCGGGTGCGGTCCCTGTCGGTCACGAGCGATTACTCATCGAGTCTGGAGAGACCCCGGAAGCTGAGGGCTGTCGGCACCCTCGAGGGGTGCTCTCCTCGTAGTGTCACTGATGAGGATGAGGGCTGGCTGTCGGATGGCACCGGGGCCTTCTACCCCCCAGGGCTTCAGGCCAAGAAGGATCTGGAGCGCCTCATCCAGAGAGTCTCTCAGCTGGAGGCCCAGCTCCCGAAAACCGGACTGGAAGGGAAACTGGCCGAGGAACTGAGATCAGCTTCATGGCCTGGGTAAGGAGGGCAGTGTTGGGCCCGTCCTCGATTGATGACATCTAAGTTTGTGCTGGGAGTGGAGAAGCCCAGGCGGGTAAAAGAGAGAACATATGCAGGCAGTCATGCGGGCACTTGCTGCCGTGGTAGACGTAGGTCTCTGGAAAGGACAGATAGACGAACAGCAGGCTGAGAGCTGCCAGGTCTCTGGAATGGCCCCACAGGCATTTAGTAGAAAAGTGACAATATGGGTAATACAGCACAGTAGGAAGAGCCAAGTCGGAGAACCTGGGTTTAAATCCCGGCTCTGCCATTTACTACCTGTGCAACCCACCCATCCTGCCTCAGCCCATTTCCTTACCTATTAAATGAAGGTAATAAAAGAATACACCTCAGAGGGAGGGTGGTTATTAGGTTTAAAAGAATTAATACAAGTGCTTAAAATAGTGCCTAACATATCTTAATCTCTCAACCCTATTTGCCATTGTTATTATTGGTATTGATGCTTTGCACTGAAAAACACTGGGTAAACATTCATCTTGGCATGTCCTGGTCATCCATTGCTAAGAAAAAGCCTCCTGAAAACTCGACGACTCTGGATGATGAGCCGTCATCTCCGCGGGTTGACTTGGCTCAGCTGGGTCCCGCATGGGGCTGCTGTTAGGTGGTAGCCAGGGCTGGAGCCAGCTGAAAGGCCTGATCGGGCGGTCACCGCTCCTTTAGGCACCTGTGTGCTGACTCTGTGCTCCTTGGCCTCTCTCTTTCTCCATGAAGCTCCTGTCTTGCAGGGCCTCTCTGCCTCACTTCAGCTTCACCTAGCATGGGGTCTTAAGGTACTTTCACTTGCATGTGGCAGTGGCTTCTAAGGCAGGGAGTACAAGTTGCCAGGCCGGTTAAGAACCACTCCTGGACTTGACTCCGTGTTACTTTCTCTCTATTATCTTGGTGTAAGTGGTCACCGGGACTGCTCAGATGTAAGGGGATGAATACCCTCTAGCTGCTGAAGGAGAGAAAGCGGTATTGTAGAAGACCTGGGATGGGAGCTGTGTAATGGATGCAGGATTGTAGTATACAAGAAATCCAGACATCGCAGGATGTGTAGAGTAGAAGAGTGGCAGGTCCCATGTATATTTAGGGTGAAGTGTTTCTAAGTGTTTACTAGGGATCTGCTGTGTGTCTACACTGTACTGGTACTGGAGGGGATGTAAATATGGCATTGTCTTTACCTCACCAAACTTATGATTTGTTTTTGGACATTGGACGGACATATATTTGGACATTTGACTGGCTCATAAAAACAATTGAAGGACAGGAGCAGTAGCTGTTTTTTTCTTTGATACTGTAGTTTTCCAGAGCAGAATTTATTCTTTTTTGTTTTTAAAGCCTGGTTGTTTTTTTTTTTTTGAGATTTGTCTATTTATTTGAAAGGCAGAGTTACACACACACACACACACACACACACACAGCGAGAGAGAGAGAGAGAGCGAGAGAGAGAGAGCAAGCTTCATCTGCTGATTCACTCTCCAAATGGCCACAACGGCCGGAGCTGAGCCAATCTGAAGCAGGAGCCAGGAGCTTCTTCCAGGTCTCCGATGTGGGTGCAGGGGCCCAAGGACTTGGGTCATCTTCTACTGCTGTGTCCCAGGTACATTAACAGGGAGCTGGATCAGAAGTGGAGCAGCCGGGACTTGAACCAGTGCCTATATGGGATGCTGGTGCTGCAGGCGAGTTTACCTGCTATCACAGTGCCAGCCCCAGAATTTACTCTTAAATACTTCCGATGACTTTAGCTGGAGGAGTTTCTTAGAGATATTTTCACAGAAATCTCTACAAAATCTACATAGCTTACCACTCACTGTTTCCCTTTTTTCTTTAAAAAATGTTTTATTTAAAAATATTTCAAATATAGGAAAATATAAAGATGAGTTCAATGAGTATTCAGAAACTGAATAATTTGTAACTTTTTGCCATGTTCACTTCATATGTAAATATTATGTATATACACATAGGTACTATTTTTCCTGAGAGAAGGAATTTTATATATATATATATATATATATATATATATATATATATATAAAGAGAAAGGTCTTCCTTCCATTGGTTCACTCCCCAAATGAATGCTAAGGCCAGCACTGAGTCGATCTGAAGCCAAGAGCCAGGTGCTTCCTCCTGGTCTCCCATGCAGGTACAGTGGCCCAAGCACTTGGGCCATCCTCCACTGCCTTCCCAGGCCACAGCAGAGAGCTGGATTGGAAGAGGAGCAACTGGGATTAGAATCTGGTGCCCATATGGGATGCCAGCGCTGCAGGCAGAGGACTAACTGAGTGAGCCACAGTGCTGGCCCCCAGGAATGGATATATAATATAATGTGGGATTCATGAAAAATATCATAAAGTTGATATAGAAAAGTATATTATTGGCCAGTGCAGTGGCTCACTAGGCTAATCCTCTGCCTGCGGCACTGGCACCTTGGGTTCTAGTCCCAGTTGGGGTGCTGGATTCTGTCCCAGTTGCTCCTCTTCCAGTTCAGCTCTCTGCTGTGGCCTGGGAAGGCAGTGGAGGATGGCCCAGGTCCTTGGGCCCTGCACCTGCATGGGAGACCAGGAGGAAGAACCTGACTCCTGGCTTCAGATTGGCGAAGTGCGCTGACCACAACACTCTGGCCGTAGCGGCCACTTGGGGGTGAACCAATGGAAAAGGGAAGACCTTTCTCTCTCTCTCTCTCTCTCTCTTTCTCTCTCTCTCTCTCACTGTCCACTCTGCCTGTCAAAAAAAAAAAAGAAAGAAAGAAAGAAAGAAAAGTATATTATTATGTAACAGGTATAATTCAGTGGTGACAAATTTTATAAATACCTATATGCCAAATAATATGGCATCCACATTTGTATGCTATGCATATGTATATATCTATACATATGTATTAACTTTTGCATATGAAAGAAAACCTATGGTGTTTGATTTCCATGTTGTATTTACTTCACTTAGCAAAATGATCTCTAGTTCCATCTATTTTGTTGCAAATATCAGGATTTCATTCTTTTTTATGGCTCCGTAATATTCCACTGTGTGTGTATGTATACCCACCACACACACACACACACACCACACTCTGTTTATCCGGTTATCCACTGATGTGCATCTGGGTTGATTCCATATTTTTGCTGTTGTGAGTTTGGCTGCTATAAACAGGGAGTTCAGGCATATGCTTTCATATGCTGACTTCATTTTTTTCTGCATATATAATCAGAAGTGGGATAGCTGAGTCTATTTTTAGTTTTTTGAAGATTCCCCATACTGTTTCCCATATTGGCTGTACTAATTTGCATTCTCACAAACAGTGTAAAGAGTTGTCTTTTCTCTATATCCTCATGAGCATTTGTTATTTTTTGACTTTTTGTTAGTAGCTGTTCTAACTGGAATGAAATGGTGCTTCACTGTGGTTTTTATTTGCATGTTCCTAATGGCTTGTGATGCTGAGCCTTTTTTCATGTGTTTGTTGGCCACTTGTATTTCTTCTTGTGAAAAATGTCTATTCATATCCTTTGCCTATTTCTTCACTGGATTGTTTGTTTTGTTGAATTTATTCAGCTCAATGTATATTCTGAATATCAATCTTTTATCTGATGCATAATTTTCTCATATTCTCTCTTATTCTGTTGGTTGTCTGTTCAGCCTGTTGTTTCTTTTTCTGTGTGAAGACTCTTCCTAGTGTGATGTAATCCTGTTTGTCTGTATTTACTTTCTTTGGCTGTGCTTTTTGAGTCGTATCTAGAACGTTAATGCCTGTGCTGGTGTCTTGCAATACTTCCCCTATGCTTTATTCTATTGTTTCACAGTTTCAGGTCTTAAGTTCAGCTCCTTGATCCATGCTGGGTTGATTTTTATATTGGGTATAAGGAAGGGGTCTTGTTGCGAACTTCTCCATGTAGAAATCCAACTTTCCCAACACATTTTTTGAATTGAAGAGACTCATTTCCAGAGAGTGTTTTTTCAGTACCTTTGTTAGAGATAAGTTGATAGTAGGAATATGGATTTTTTTGGGGGTATTTCTGTTCCGTTCCATTGCTCTACACGTCTGTTTTTATGCATGCCAGTACCTTGTAGTATGTCTTAAAATCTGGTATTATGATGCCTCTTAATCTCTTTTTTGCTTTCCTGCATTAGGAAATATGATTCCCTGATTCAGGATCAGGCCCGAGAATTATCTTATCTCCGGCAAAAAATTAGAGAAGGGAGAGGTATTTGTTATCTTCTCACCCAGCATGCAAAAGATACAGTAAAATCTTTTGAGGACCTCCTAAGAAGCAATGACATTGACTACTACCTGGGGCAGAGCTTCAGGGAGCAACTCGCCCAGGGAGGCCAGCTGACTGAGAGGCTCACCAGCAAACTCAGCACCAGTAAGTTGTTCATGGACTTTGGAATGTTCTTGGTCACTCCCACAGCCCCAGGCCCAGCTGTTCAACATAGCTCTGCTGCAGATTTTCAGTCTGCATCCTGTTTCCACTTCATGTCAGAGGTGTTATTACAGGATCAGGACTGACCAGCGGGGAGGCTGGGAAGAACATGTGTGGCTGGAGCTGCCATATTTACAGCTAGTGAGACTTCCTCACTCACGGAGTGTGGCCTTTGGGACAGGAGGCAGCCGTCATTCGTTTCTAATGGGGGAAAGGAAGATGAGAGAACAGACCTTGTTTCAGTGTGCACAGCCTGGAGTTGCAAAATCCGAGCTGGATGCTGTCATCAGCTTGCTTTGGGCTCGTGGCTTCTTTCAGTGTCTCTGTTTCCTCATTTATCGCATGGTATTACATGTGCTTGTACTTCAGATGTGGAGAAAGATCCCTGCAGTTTTGGAGATAGTTAAGGTACTGGCTGCAGCAGTTAAGGCTATGTTGGTGATTATTCAAGCTCTTTACTTAGAATTTCCTGAGAGCATTTGAGGGAGTACAGCAAGCTCATACTTGGGGACCGAGCAGCCCATCTACTGGTGGCAGGGGCAGCGTTGGGACAGGAAGGTCTGGCACCTCCTTGGAGACAAGATCAGGGTCCACATGAAAGCTGTGAAGGGACACACTGCTGTGCTTCTGAGAGCCAGTCTGTGCCTGGACACGGAGGCCAGAGTGTTCCGGGGATTGCGGGGCCAGGGCCTCGTGATCAATGGGACAAAAGCCATTGTACCTTTCTGCTGTGATTCAGGGCAGGGGAAGTCTGACGGTGACAGCCAGGTCATGGGAGGTGGGCCTGGGGAGCTCAGGGGAGCTTGCTGGCCCACTGCTCTGAACACACAAGGTAAGGCCTCTGAGAATAGTCATCCTGAGTGCACACCTGGAGTGACCACTATTCGGTGTCCAAACAAGCTCTGGGTTTGGGATGTGTGAAGTGAGACCCGTGTAAGTTCTCATTGCTTCTTTCTGTTCTTGGTTTGCAGAGGATCATAAAACTGAGAAAGAACAAGCTGCACTTGAGCCGCTGGCCCTCAGGTAACTCAGGACAGAGCCTGGGAAAGAGATCAGGACCCAGGCCTAACGGGTCCAGGGTGGCTTCAACTTACAAACCATGGGAAATAAGGAAAATGACAAGTGTACTGAGTCTTTCATTCATTGAGCACTTTATGGTTGTTTTAACCCAAAGTCTTTATTGTAACTTGATTTAGACCCATTGACACACTAATTCTACAGGTTAGTAATCTAGATGCAGTGTGACCTAAAAGTGGGTTAAGCCACCACTTGGAACACCCACATCACTTATCAGAGTGCTGGTTTGAGTCCTTGCACCTCTGTTCCTGTTGTAGCTTCCAACTAATGTACCTGGGAAGGCAGTAATGATGTCTAAGTACTTATGTCCCTGTCCACCCATGTAGGAGACTCAGATGGAGTTCTGAACTCCTGACCTTGGCCTGGCCTGGCTGTTGAGGGTGGGGGGGAATTTGGGAAGTAAATCAGAGGATAGAAGATTCTGTGTGTGTGTGTGTGTGTGTGTGTGTATGTATGTATGTATGTATGTCTCCTTCCTTGTCACTCTGCCTTTCAAATACATAAATTAGATAAATCTTTTAAAAGATAAGTAAAAATGAACTAACTAGATTTCAAGTCTTCTGCACCCCTGGGGGTCTTCCCAGCTGTACCCAGTGTGTCTAACAACCAAGGTGAGCCTTTTGCAAAGTCACCTCTCTTGAGTTGGATCAATGGCTGGTTTAATAGTCACCCTATTTCCTTGGGGAGTAAAGAATTGTATGAGAGTACTTAGAGAAAGGCACTTACACAGCAGATTCTTGGGAGGGTACATGCCCCAGGAACCAGCTCAATGAGTCACTGCATAGAATGAGCAGGAACATAGGTACTCAGAGTCAGTTGTAAACAGTAGTTTCAGCTCTTTGTGTCACGATTGTGTCTTAGACCTTAGTACCTTAGTGCTTCTCTCAAAGTGTCAGTGGTGAAGGACAAGTTGTGTGGTTTCTGTTTTTTTTCTAATGCATCACATGGTCTAATCAACTAGATGATTCCACTTACGCTCTTGGATGCTGTGACTATATCAAATTGCTCTGCATTTCTCAACTCCCACTTTCAAATTTTTGCACTTGTCTTACTGGAGAGGAGAACAGAGAGGTCTCAGAGGGCAACTGTTCTGGGCATATACTTCACACAGCATTGCCTTGGAGAGGGCATGTAGAATGACACATCACGTGGCCAGTGCATTGGGTAGCTACTGTTGCCTTGCCCTGCACACCCATCTACTCTTCACCCCTAGTTGGAAATAAGTTATTTGGCTTATTCTCTGTGGGAAGGATCCCCTTGGCGCATGAGGGTTTTCCCATGGGCTTTAGTCAGGACCTTGGTTTCACCTGTTGCCTTCCCTCTCCCCACCAGGCTCACCAGGGAGCTGCAGGAAAAGGAGAAAGTGATTGAAGTCCTGCAGGCCAAGCTGGATGCCCGGTCCCTCTCGCCCCCCAGCAGCCATGGCTTGTCTGACTCCCACCGTTCTCCCAGCAGCACCTCCTTCCTGTCTGATGAGCTGGAAGCCTGCTCTGACATGGACATAGCCAGCGAGTATACACATTATGATGAGAAGAAAGCTTCAGCCAGCCACTCAGGTAGCCTCCACATTCAGAATGCCATCACCTTTATCTAGGCTGAGGGAAGACCTTGGGAACCAGGCCTTATAGATCCACCTTGGTGTGAATCAGGCTGAACATTGCTCTGGGGCCAAGTGCCAGGCACAGGCTGCAGTGGGTCAGGATCTTTGGTCTGCTCCTGTCCTCCAAGTGACTCTGTTGCCCTGTTGGAATCAAGGTGAACTGTAGTGGGCAGCAGGAGAAATCTGCACACATTCCATTGATAGAACTCCTTCTTGAAGAAGGGCCATCATCTCTCTTGCAATGATCCTGCTCCTTGCTCCTCTGAGTATCTGTTGGTATCCACAGAGGTGGCCATTCTTTCCTGATGTATTTGGAGGTACCATTTTCATGATTTCAGGGTTTGGGGCCTAACTCTCAATGCTAAGGTAGTTTACCTCGCTAAAGGAGCCACCTTCAAGCAGCAAAATGAAGGCTGCTCACAGTGCCTGTGCTTGGTGCTTTCCCTGGGAGCCAGACTCTAACCCTGGTACTCTTGGTGAAATATAAGGCCAGGCTGCCAGTTCTTTCCAGAACATCAAAAAAATTTTTTTTTTCATTCATGGGTTTTATAGATTCCATCCATCATTCGAGTCATTCTGCTGCATTGTCTTCTAAGCCATCAACAACCAGTGCATCTCAGGGGGTTAAGGCCGAATCCAGCAGCAACCCAATCAGCTTGACAACTCCCCAGAGCCCCCCAAAGGAGACCAGCCAGGCCCAGCCAGGTATGCAATAGCCAGTGGAGCAGTAGCTTCGTCTCTTCTCCCTCAGCGCTTTCATTCTCCCAGGGACGAGGCTTGGGCCTGTTAGGGTCTCAATCGCATCAACTCCAAGACAAAAATAAGAGACCATCCTTGTTCACCAATTTGTTTTGTTTGTCTTAAATATTTTAGTTTTTTTGTTTTAAATATTTTACACTTTTGATTTTGCTTACATGTTTTAGGAAATGTGTAATCTACAGAAGGGGTTGTTCTGCATACCAGGTTTGGCCAATAGTCGGCTAATCATTTAAAAATAAAGTTTCACTGCTCTCTCTGATCTTACCCTGGGAACTAGAACGGAAAAGTGCCTCTCCCAGAATTAAAACAGCTGGGGACTCACGGAAGTGCACACCTGCTCATCTCCTACTCCCGTTCCCCATTTCATCTGCAGAGAGCCTCTTCAGCTCTCTGAAGAGGGAAGCTTCAGCAGGAGCCTCCAGCGTCCCCAGACGAGGCTGTGTTCCCAAGGCACTACCATTCGTGGACTGGCGAATGCGATGGTGCTCCTTGATTTGTACCTGGTGCATATCCAGGGGTTGGCTACAAGGGTGCATTTCATTTTCTTGCCTCAGCTTAGCTGCCAGGGCTGCACTGTTCATGCACAGCCCCGCACCAGGGATGGCAGGAAAACAGCAAACCTTGTCGTCTTCTGCTCTCATCTCCTGCTATGACTGACCGGCTGTCTTCAGTGTGGTTGGAGTTGAGAGCTAACTCAGGCTGAGGCGCTTGCAGAAAGCACGGTGCCTTCTTCTGCCACCCACATCTCTCCTGAGGGAGTTCAGCAAAAAGATATTAATGAAGAGGCTGTGTTCTGACTCTGCCTGAGCCCAGGCTCAAGGTTTCCGGGGCCAGAGTGGCCTGGGAGATCACAGGGAAAAGCTGTCTTTCCAGAGCTGTGGACCCTGGTTCACCTGCTTGGGGTCTAAGCAGAGCAAAGTGAAGGGATTTAAAATCCAAATTGCTTCCCCAAGGGTGTCTGGGCTGTGTCACCTGGTGACTCAGGGGCCTGGCATGGTGTCAGCATCAAGGGGCCAGGGCTGTGATTGAGAACGGAAGCATTGATTCCTACATTAGACATCCCACAGCTCAGTCTTGATCTCTGCTCCCTCTGTGTGCAACATCCCCTGGCACTGTTTGTAGGAAAGAGGAGACAGATATCAACATTGGGACTTCCCAGGGTTCCCGAAGACCCGTCTGGAGATGGGTTGCATAAAGATCACCTGCACATTTCCCAAGTTTATTCCCAGAGTTTAAAATTCAGTAGTTCCACATTAAGGCCTAGTGAAGAATTTTTCCTAAATGATTAGAATGCCCGGTCATTGTAGCTAAGCCGTGCCATGAGGCCTCTATTTTTCATTTGGTGACTATGCCACTGAGTTGGGATTCGGAGGTTTCCTTTCATTCCGAGTCCTGAATTGCATGTCCTAGCACGTTCTTGCACAGCCTGTGTCCACTCCTGCCCTTCTCAGGATGGGCACTGACGCTTCCAGAGGAGGACCTCTAGATGCAGAGGGAATCTTGTCCCGGGACAAGGACAGGTCCATCTGGGAGCAGCACCCCAGGTACCCTTGAGAGCACTCAGGCTCGGCCATCCTGACCTGCTGGGGTGCGGCTCAGTCAGGCCCCCTTGGCTTCTAGATGAACACAGAACATGTGTGAAGGACAGCCCTGCCTGGGGGAAAGGGCAGGGGCCAGCCAGGCCAGCCTCTCTGGCAGCAGTGATCTGTGCTGGCCGTCTCAGTCTGCACCGCGTTCAGTTACAGCCACCCCCCAAAGCCACATCTGCTCAGGGAATGGTTTCACCTTCTCCGTCTTTTATCTTCTCCCTTCTCTTGCTTTCTCTCTAATGGAGTATCTCTTTCCTCCCTAACCCTCTGTTTCTAGGCTTTCGTTTTAACTCCATGCCCAAGCTGGTTAGCCTCCCCCAGGCACCACTGCCCTCAGCTCCACCCAGCTTCCTGCCCTTCAGCCCCCTTGGCCCTCCCCTCGGCTGCCGTGAGACGCCGGTGGTCTCCTTGGCTGAGGCTCAACAGGAGCTGCAGATGCTGCAGAAGCAGTTGGGAGAAAGTGAGCACTTCCTGCTGCATTTGTGTGCTTGCGAGTGGCAGCCCCACACTGTGCTGCTCTGCATGGCTTTGGCTTGACGGCAGAGTTAAAAACGCGCTGCAGATGGAAGGTGGAGGGAGAGCTCTGCTTGCTGTTTTGGAAATGCGTTTACTGTGGTCTTTGGCATGTGTGTCTCATCAGTTAGAGGGGGCATATGCTCTGAGGCTCTAGGCCTGGGCCTTACCCACTGTTGACAGTGTTGGGTACCACAAGGATGCTGAATCCCTGACAGACTGGTGGGGTGCAAAACAGACTTCATGCCACGCAGGATGGCATGGCCATGACAATGATGGCCATGTTTGAGTGGGCTTCCTTGTGTGGCTACCATGTCCTGCTGCTACAGAATACTTTCAATCAAGTTCAGTTCCTGAATCATTGATTTGGGGCAAAAAGGGTGGTGGCAGAGGGAATCAGAAGTGGACATGACAGAGCCCCTTTTCCTATTGTACAAAGTTCACTCCTGCCCTGGGATAGATGGCTCCTGGGCAGCTGGTGCCACATCCCTAGGATGGGATGTCTGATTGTGAATTGTGTCCTCTGGCTGCCAAACATAGTTGATTTTATGCAGTCATGTAATCCAGAGACTGTCCAATAATCTTTTAGGAGAGGATTTGTTATATTTTGAGGATATCATCTCATCATATTTTTTTTGTGTGTGTGTGACCTCTTAAAGTTTGGAGGGAGGGGAGCCTCATATGACGAATTTGTTCTCCAGTGGTGCTTTACAAAATTAGAAATCAGTGTGAAATAAGCTTAAAAATATATTTTGTGTCTATAAAAGAAGCTCGAGTGAGCTGGAGATTGATGGCAAGGTTTTTTTTGTGCCCCAAGACTACAGCCAGGAATTTGTACCCCTGAAGCCTTACATGTCATTTGGCTGAGCCTATTGCTTTTGAAGATTCTGAAAATGGATACTCTGTATAATCTGTTTCTAGTTTGATTTCCAGAACTAGTTAGCCCAAGACCATTTTCAATAGAGTTTGTCCATTCAGTAAGCAGTGAAATCTAAGGGGCAAACTCTTCTGTTTATCAGCTTTGCACAGATGGAGCTGTGTTGGGTTTACCTGCCCACATGGTCTGGGTCTTACTTGAACCTTCCCAAACTTCTGTGCAATAGATAGAGCCAGCGCAGGCCACCAAGGCTGAGAGAAGTGGAGTCACTCATTCAATGCCGCTAGTAAGTGGGTGGTGTGGGCTGGAACCCAGTCTTCTGCTCCAGGTTCCATGTCTCTGTTATACCCTTTCTATTTAGGGTGGACTTTTCATTATCATGCTCAGGGTGTGGGACTGAACAAAACTGGAGACTGCAACAATCTTTTCTCTCCCTTTAGAGACCAATGGGAGGTGCTGGTGTTTCTGACCTAAAACTCATTACTTTAGTATTACTGGCACCAACAATTGATGGGTAACATGTGTCCTAATTAAGAGAGTCTTTAGCTTCCATTTCTTTTTTTTTTCTTTTTAAGATTTATTTACTTATTTGAAAGCCAGAGTTACACAAGAGAGAGAAGGAGAGGCAGAAAGAGAGAGAGGTCTTCCATCCGCTGGCTCACTCCCCAGTTGGCCACAATGGCTGGAGCTGAGCTGATCTGAAGCCATGAACCAGGAGCTTCTTCCAGGTTTCCCACGGAGGTGCAGGGGACTAATAACTTGCTGCTTTCCCAGGCCATAGCAGAGAGCTGGATTGGAAGTGGAGCAGCCGGGGCTCGAACTGGCACCCATATAGGATGCCGGCACCATAGCTTTACCTGCTGCGCTACAGCGCCAGCCCCCTTCCATTTCTTTACCTCATATCATTTTTCTTTATCTTCCTGTGTTTGTTAACTTGTTTCTGTCCAAAGGGAAAGATGAAGGAGAGTACTCTGCATGAGTCTGTGACTGTGGGTTGAACTGGAGTCATAGCTAGCATGAGGCCATTAACGCGAATGCGGATGGTCCCAGCCTTTGTGACGAAGGTTATGGCTCCTTCCTTTCCCCACTTAAAGGCCAAATCCTCTCCAAGGGACCATCACTTACCAATGCTTACTGTTTCCTATGAATAAATTTTCCTTGTGGACCGTGGTGCATGGCAGCTTCTCAGGTTATGGTGGGACTGATCCCTCCTTGTTCATACCTTTATGATTACTTTGCACCATTGAGGGCTTGTGCTCTGGACTGATGGGCCAGGGGAGACTGGAACATGGGAACACTAATCATTGCTACTGATAGACTGGGACTCTCTCATGACCTTGGTTAAACAGTCTACAATCACTAATGTTAGCCTTTGTCTTGTGTTGGGGTGACATTGAACAAGGTGTGAAAGAGGGTAGAAAATCATGTCTTTATTGGATTCCTACTAAAATTTAGGTGCTGGAAGCTTCAATTCCTCTTTAACTCCCAGTGATCCTAATAAGAATCTAGAGTTTTATAAATTGGGGAAGGAGCGACCCATGAGAATACTTAAACTTTCCTGCCTATCAGAATCACCTGGAGTGAATTCTAAGCCATCCAATGCTCAAGATGTATCTCATACCCATTGAGGCCAACTTTCTGGGGGCCCCAGTATCAGCATATTTCTCACATTGATTCCAGTATGTGGCCAAATTTGAGAACCAGTTACATATGGGGATAAAAATTGGCAATTACCCTTCTGAGAAATTTGGTTTGCCTAAGGGGAGCTCATGTCTAATCTGCAGCCTTTGTTGATGATCCTTGGAAGAAGCAGATTTCTAATTTTTTTCCTGCACCATGGTCCTGTCCACCTCTGTTTCCCTCTTCCCTTTCTACATAGAGGCAGAGATTATCGGGACCAAGGGAAAAGCCTATGATTTCACAGGATCAATGACAATCAGCTAGTGCATTGAAGGGTCTCACCTCCCTCCTTGGGATAATGTTCAGTGATGCTTTGGACAAGACTGATGGCATTTGGAAGCTCTTTGAATTATGGAGGATAGGATCCAACCCTCAGTTACCTTATGTAGAAACTTCCCCAACCTCAGCAAACAGTTCTTCAGTCTGGAGGAGTCAGGGTCACCACTTCCAACTGGATTTCATGTCTGTTTTCTCCTCTGAAAACCCCAAAGGAGAAATGGGAAGATTGACGGGTTGGCTTCTGGGGAAGGCAAGTACCTCCAGGCAAACAAGTACTCCTGTGTACAGGATGCTCCCACCATGCTCCTTCCTGTGTCCCATCACATGAGCCCTAACTCTGGGAGTGAGTCCTACTTCTGGAATTGTCCTGGACTGTACAGGGAATTCCAGTAGAAGTAGGAGTGGGCCGCTGGACTTCTCCTTTGTGCACTCTGGCGACTTTCAGATACTTGGTTCATCTGCTACCTGTTTGTATCTCATGCTAGGAAAAATGAATGGTAAATGTCATAGTCTCTAGGTTATGTGTGTTCATCTCAAAGGCCTCCCGTGTTGGACTAGGATCTGTGACATCCCGTGCACCCCTGGTTAGTCTCCATTCCTAGGCATTACATGTGTCACTGCTGAGCCTTCCTTGTGTCTCATTCATGTATCTTTCTTCCCAGGTGTCAGCACTGTCCCTCCTACCCCCAGAACTACATTGCCAAGCAACCATCTGGACACCAACTCTTCCCACTATCTCAGCCCTGCTCAGCCCCAGTCTCCTGCAAGGGGCACTGTAGATCTGGGCAGAATACTGGAGCCTGGGTACCTGGGCAGCAGTGGCCAGTGGGACATGATGAGACCTCAGAAAGGGAGTGTATCTGGAGACCTGTCCTCAGGCTCTTCTGTGTCCCAGCTTCACTCCAAACCCACAGGTAAAGCACGAAGGGGGCCAGCCTTTGAAATCTCATTCTGAGTCTACTACTTTCCTACTGGGGCAGGTTTTTTCATCGTCCTTCCAGTCCCTGGCTCCCAGAGTGGGTATAAAAGGAAAGGGCTTGCATGCATGTTGGATCCGTTCTAAGTGCATCCTTCGTTCTCCCTGCCCTGGGTCTTAGTGCTCTACAAGGACAGGGGAAATCAGGGACTGTGCCCTGTGTTCTTATGTTTGTGTCACTTCTCCCTCTGTCCCCTGACCACTCTCAGACTTTTCCAGAATTCTAGGCTCAGACATTCACAGGACTGTCTTCCAGCAGTCAGAAGTTGTTATAGAAAGGGAAACAGCTCTTCCATCTCACACCTATGTGCTGCACACAAACCCAGGGATACCAAGTGGACAGGTGTAGCTAGGCAGGTGAATGCTGAGGTACAACTCATTTGCAACAGAAAGACAATTGTAATTTTTCCAAAAAGACTGAGCCCGAGCAAACTGATGCGGTTGATGGATGTGTCATTTAGCATCCTCCTGCTTTTCTGTATCCTTGTTCTTTACGAGGGGTGCTCCTCTGATCCACCTCAGATCCATAGATCCATGTAAGCTGTCCTTTGTTCCTAACTTGTTATAACTGATGTGAGCAAAGCATTCAGTGTCAGCCACGACCCACATCAGATGAGTTGAAGGTCATGTACTTTTACCTTAAGCCTTCCATCTAAGGGTGGGAGGAAGGGCTTTGTCCTTTGCTAAAGAATGTTCAGTCATGTATCAGTAAAAAAGAGCATTAGGAGAAAGAGTGAGGCCTTCCCAGGAACTGACCACTCCTTTCCAGGTGTTGCATAGACCCTATCCAGAGCCTTTAGTTATTTTTCTAAAATGTGTAGCGCTTCCTCTCACATACCACACAACTGTGTGGTAGAAGGCCCACGGGATTTCCATAGCAGGGGACTATCTGTGTTTGAAAGCTCATTCGCTCTTTGAATAAAGTTAGCTGCATCCCCTGGGTAACTGTCGGAGAGGATGCAGTGGTTGGCAGAACAGTGATCTCGTTGAGAGGCTGCCGGCCAAGCCTACCTGGCAGCTCCACTAATAACCAGTTCTCTCCATCTCCCACCTTTCTCCGTGTTCTCATGGAATGCTTGCAGGGGCTGACCTGCTGGAAGAGCATCTTGGTGAAATCCGGAACCTGCGCCAGCGCCTGGAGGAGTCCATCTGCATTAATGACCGCTTGCGGGAGCAACTGGAACACCGGCTTAGCTCCACTGCCCGTGGAAGCGGTAGGGGAGGCCCGGGTCTTCTTGGTTTTTGACTGTATTTAGGGAGCTGCTTAAATGATGGGCCTTAGGCAGAGCTTTGCAGTTTTCAGAGCCTTTTGGTGTGCTTTCCTTCGCTTGCTCTGTACAGGCAGCGCAGTGAGAAAGTGGGGCACCTTCTGTTATGCCTGTTTTGTGGCTGTATCTGGGCTCAGCGGGTACCTTTCCTCAAGGCAGAACTAGCCCTGGTCCCCAGATTTGCCTGATCTCTCACCCCCTCTTTCTCCTGCATTCACATTCCATGCTGATTCTCCGTGCCCTTTTGATGTAATTGGCTGTTTTGTTGTGGCTTGTGAGGTTTTTTGTGTTCTTTATATGTTCTGGATATTAACTGTTTGCTAAATGAATAGCTTGAGAATCTTTTCTGTCATCCTGCTGGTTGGTTCTTTACTCTGCAATTATTTCCTTTGCTGTCCAGAAGCGTCTCAGTTTGATCTAATCCCATTTGTCTAGTTTTCCTTTTGTTGCTTGTGCTTTTGGGATCTTGTCCAGAAAATCGCTGCATATAACAAGGTCTTGAAGTGTTTCCCCTGTTTTGTCATACCACTGCGATATTTTCAGATTTTGCATTTAGATCTTTGATCCATTTTGAGTTGATTTTGTAAAAGGTGAGAGATAGGGGTCAAGTTTCAACCATTTGTGCATGGGTATTGAGTTTTCTAAGCATCATTCACTGGAGAGCCTGTCTTTTCTCCAGTGTGTGCCTTTTTTTTGGTGGGGGGTCAGTTTGCTCTAGATGCATGGATTCATTTCTGGGATCTCGCACCCTAAGCGGGAATCATACCCCTAGACCAACGAGCCATGCTTATTTCTGGGATCTCTATTCTGTTCCATTGGTCAACATTGTCTTTTTCATGCCAGTACTACGCTATTTGCATTATTGCAGCTCTGTAGGATCTGGAGATCAGCTATTGTGATACCTCCAGCTTTGTGGGTTTTTTTTTGTTTGTTCTTTGCTCAAGATTGCTATGTCTGCTTGGAGGCTTTTGTATTTCAACTTGAACTTTAAGGTTATTTTTCTAGTTCTTCAAAGAATGTCAATGGTATTTTTTTAAAAGGTTTATTTATTTATTTGAAAGGCAGAGTTACACACAGAGAAAAGGAGAGGCAGAGAGAAAGAGAGAGAGAGAGAGAGAGAGAGAGAGAGAGAGGTCTTCCATCCATTGGTTCACTCCCAAATTTGTTGTAATGGTCGGACCTGGGCTGATCCTAAGTCAGGAGCCAGGAGGCTCCTCTGGGTCTTCCACATGGGTGCAGGACCTAAGGACTTGGACCATCCTCTACTGCTTTTCCAGGCCATAGCAGAGAGCTGGATCAGAAGTGGAGCAGCTGGGACTCGAACCGGTGCCCATATGGGATGCTGGCACTGCAGGCGGTGGCTTTACCTGCTGCGCCACAGTGCCAGCCCCATGTCAATGGTATTTTGATAGAGATTGAGTTGGATCTGTAAATTGCTTTGGGTAGTGTGGACTTTTTAATAAGATTAATTCTTCTAATCTGTGAACATTGGGACTCTTTCTGGTTTGTGTGTGTGTTCAATTTCTTTCATTAGTGTTTTGCAATTTTCATATAGGAATCTCACATCTTTGGTTAAATTTATTTTAAGGTATTTCATTATTTTTGTAGCTCTTGCTTTTATTACTTTTTCAGTGAGCTTATCATTGCTATGTAAAACCACCACTGAGGTTTGGGTGTTGAATTTGTATCCTGCAACTTTAATGAGTTTTTGTTGCAGTTCTAATAATATTTCTTTGTGCAATAATGTCATTTGTAAGCAGGCATAATTTAACTTCCTCTGTTTCTATATTTCCTCTTCCCTATTGCTCTGGCTAAAACTTCTGCTACTATGTTGAATAAGAGTGGTAAGCATGGACGTCCTTGTCTGGTCCCAGATCTTAGAGGAAATGCTTTCAACTTCTCTCCATTCAATATGGTGGTTTCTGTGTGGGTTTTCAAGTATAGCCTTTACTGTGTTGAGGCATGTTCTTCTGTACCCAGTTTGTTCAGGGATTTTTTTTTTATCTTAAATGGATGTTGAATATTACCAAATGTTTTTTCTATGTCTATTGAGATAATCATAGGATTTTTACCTTTTATTCTGGGATAAATCCTACTTGGTCAGAGTGGATGATCTTTTTGATGTGCTATTGGATTCAATGTGCTCTTTTTTGTTGTGAAATTTTTACATCTATGTTCATTAGAGATAGTAGTTTATAGTTTTATTTTTTGTGTGTCCTTGTCTGGTTTTGGGGCCAAGGCAATGCTGGCTTCCTAGAATGTATTTAAAGGGTTTTAACTTTTTGTATTTTTGGAGTAGTTTGAGAAGAACTGCTGTAGTGCTTCCTGAAAAGTTTGTTAGAATTCTCAGTGAAGCCACCTCTGGGCTTTTCTTTGTTGGGAGACTTTTCAGTCCTGATCCAATCTCATTATTTGTTCTTGGTCTGTTCAGGTTTTCTGTGTCTTTAGGGTTCAGTATTGGTAAGTTATATGTTAGACACATATAGCATCCATTTCTTCTAGATTCTCCATTTCTTGGCATTTCATTGTGCACCATAGTCCCTAATGATCCTTTGTATTTCTGTGGCGTCAGCTGTAGTATTTACTTTTTCATCTTTGATTTTATTTACTTGGTCTTTCCTCTATTTTTTTTTAAATTAGTCTGACTATTTATCAGTTTTGTTTATGTCTTCAAAGAACCAGCTCTCCATTTTCTGTGCGATTGGCAAGTGGTAGAGACTGGTCCCTGGGACCCTCCCCCAGCCACTTCACTGCATGACCTTTCCTCTCACACCCTCCACCTGAGCTGCTGCCTGTTGGAGGCCATCCCTTCTGCATCAGTATCCTGTCCATACGACAGCAGCAACTGCTGAGGGAGAGAGGCTCCCGTGCAAGTGCAGCTGTGGCCCACGATCGCGCATACGTGCCGTCCACTGAGAGGAGGCACACAAAACCCAGGCACTTGGTCCATCATGCTTTATTTAGTTCCACACCCCGGGTTCCCAAGTTTTCTGCTGGGAAGGACAGTACCTTCGGGAGACATAGAATGGAAAATTTCTGAAAGCATCTGTTACCGTGTGTGCTTTTTGGGGCAGGATCCACCTCTAACGTCTGCGGTCAAGGCCTGGAATCCATTCCTCAGCTCTACAATGAGAACAAAGTCCTCAGGGAAGAAAACAGGAGCCTTCAGGCCCAGCTGAGTCACATTTCTAGAGGTGAGTGATCAAAAGCCACAAACTATGGTCACTCCTGGGCCCTTTCTTCCCTGGCTAAGCCAATCACCAGAGAGAGAAGTGAAGAAGAGAAGACTAGAGAAAAGAGCTCTCCAGATACCCCAACCCGAAATTCCCATAGCTATTCTCGGTCTAGAAAGGACTGAATTCTAAAAGGTTTCAACCACAGGCCCTTGGATTCTTAGAGTCCAGGGGAAATGACTGGAAAATCATCACTCTGTAAAGCCCATTTGCATTTACCCTAGTCACTGGCTATCCAACTGGTATCAGTTTGGCCTCAGTTCCACCCCCTCCCCACCTCACAGCTGATTGGAACCAGGAGAGGAAGGAATGTGAGTGCCTGTTTTCCATCTCAGATTTCTCTGTACTTCCCTGCAGCTCTTTCCTGCTCTACCATCCCTATGCCTCCTCTTTGCCTGCCCTCACTCACATACTCAAGGCTCCTCATTGATCAGTACTCCCGTGGCCTGTGTTGAGAAGTGTTAGCAAATGTTCTCCAAAGCTTTCCTGACCCTTTTACATGGGCATCCATAGGTGGTGTCATTTCCCAAGTGGCTGGGAGGCAGCTGACCTTGGTGTTAATTGACTTGTTAGAGACAATGTATTATCAGTAACATTTTTCTTTATTTACAAATATTTATTGAACACTTATAAAAAGACTAAGAATAGTATCTGAAAGGATTAATTCTAGAATGAAAGAATGATTGTGGAGAGAAAAGAAATCAAGGTGTATTTCTGTTCTTTTTTTAAAGATTTATTTATCTATTTGAAAGAGTTACAGAGAGAGGGACACACACACACACACATACAAAGAGAGAGAGAGAGAAAGAGAAAGAGAAAGAGAGAGAGAGAGAGAGAGCACTTCCATATATGCTGGTTTACTACCCCAAAGACTATAATGGCCAGGGCTGGGCCAGGTGGAAGCCAGGAGCTTCATCTGGGTCTGCCACATGGGTGGCAGGGGCCCAAACGTTTGCATCATTTTACACTGCTTTTGCCAGACCATTAGGAAGGAGCTTGATCAGAAGTGTAGCATCTGGGACATGCACTAGTACTCATATCAGATGCCAGTGTCACAGGTAGTGGCTTTAGCTACTAGGCCACAATGCCAGCCAAAGAGATATTTCTAAATTAGCCATCTCAGAGCAAGAAGATGTGGACAGAAAGGGTACTTCCTAGGAAAAATAAAAAAGTTAATAGATAAAAGAGAAAGCAGGATTATCATACTGCTATTGTATGCTTGGGAAGATTAGAAAAGGCCTCATAGGATGTGGGGAAAAAGGGATACTAACCCACTGTTGGTGGGAATGCAAACTGGTTAAGCCACTATGAAAGTCAATCTGGAGATTCCTCAGAAACATGAATATAACCCTACCATACAACCCAGCCATTCCACTCCTTGGAATTTACCCAAAGGAAATTAAATTGGCAAACAAAAAAGCTGTCTGCACATTAATGTTTATTGCAGCTCAATTCACAATAGCTAAGACCTGGAACCAACCAAAATGCCCATCAACAGTAGATTGGATAAAGAAATTATGGAACATGTACTCTATAGAATACTATACAGCAGTCAAAAACAATAAAACCCGGTCATTTGCAACAAGATAGAGGAATCTGGAAAACATTATGCTGAGTGAATTAAGCCAGTCCCAAAGGGACAAATATCATATGTTCTCCCTGATTGGTGACAACTAACTGAGCACCAAAGGGGAAACCTGTTGAAGTGAAATGGACACTATGAGAAACAGTGACTTGATCAGCTCTTGTCCTGACTGTTGAAGTACAATGTAATACTTAATCCATTTTAGTATTTTTTTTGTTCTAGTACTATTGGTTGAACTCTGTAATTAACACACAATTATTCTTAGGTGTTTAAATTTTAACTGAAAAGTGATCCCTGTTAAATATAAGAGTGGGAATAAGAGAAGGAGGAGATGTACAATTTGGGACATGCTCAATTGGACTTGCCCCAAATGGCAGAGTTAGAAACGTGCCAGGGGATTCCAATACAATCCCATCAAGGTGGCATGTACCAATGCCATCTCACTAGTCCAAGTGATTAGTTCACAACTGATCACACTGATAGGTCTAAGAGTCAAAATGATCACACAAACAAGACTAGTGTCTGCTAATACTAACTGATAGAATAAAAAAGGGAGAGAACAATCCAACATGGGAAGCAGGATACACAGCAGACTCATAGAAAGGCAGATGTCCTAAATAGTACTCTGGCCTCAGAATCAGCCCTTAAGGCATTCGGATCTGGCTTAAGAGCCCATGAGAGTATTTTAGGCATGGAAAGCCAAGACACTCTGGGGAAAAAAAAAAAAAGAAGACCTAAATGAAAGATCTCTGCGAGTGAGATCCCAGTGGAAAGAATGGGCCATCAAAGAAGGAGGTACCTTTCTCTGAAGGGAGGCGAGAACTTCCACTTTGACTATGACCCCGTCAGAATAAGATCTAAGTCGGCGAACCCAAAGGCTTCCATAGCCTTGGCAACTCATGACTAGAGCCTAGGGAGCTTACTGACGCCATAAGCAAGAGTGTCAAATTGTTAAGTCAACAACAGGAGTCATTGTGTACTTACTTCTCATGTGGGATCTGTCCTTAATATGTTGTCCAGTGTGAAGTAATGCTATAACTAGTACTGAAACAGTATTTTACACTTTGTGTTTCTGTGTGGGTGCAAACTGATGAAATCTTTACTTAATATATACTGAATCGATCTTCTGTATATAAAGATAATTGAAAATGAATCTTGATGTGAATGGAATGGGAGAGGGAGCGGGAGATGGGAGGGAAATTATGGGGGGAGGAAGCCAATGTAATCCATAAACGGAACTTTGGAAATTTATATTTACTAAATAAAAATAAACTCTAACAACAAAAAAAAGCCCTCACAGGTGAGAGGATAGTACCAGATTTTAGTTAGTACAATTTGCCAAGCACAGGAGAGTTTTTCCCAGAATAATGACCAAACTTACAGCCTTACTTTCAGAGTCTCTGCCAATAATCTTCATGAATTTATGATCAGAGATGCTATAAGCCCAGAAAAGTACAAATATCCCAGTATTTAAACTAACGAAATATTCTAAAACCCATAGGGAAGAAATACTGATGTTGATCTTTGGCAAAACTGAAGAATAGATTATTGAACAGATGGTGTGCGGGTGCTTGGAAAGTAGTGAACACTGGAGACCAGAGTACTGTAAGAACAAGGGAGGCCATAGCAAGTCATGGATCAAGGGCATTGCAAGCTAGATTGCACCTGCCCCCATATGTGGGTGTGGTCAGCCAACGCTCTCTTTGCCCACCCACACGGGGCCCTCCTTCTCCATGTCTTGGTTCACTTCTGTTTGTGCTTGGGCTTATCTTCCTGTTGAGCTGTCTCCCCAGGATTGAAACACGTGTTGTTCTGCCCACCAGAGCACTCTCAGGAAACAGAATGCCTGAAGGAGGCTCTGCTCTCCTCCCGATCCCAACTTCAAGAGCTGGAAAAGGAGCTGGAACACCAGAAAGTGGAGAGGCAGCAGCTTTTGGGAGACTTGCGGGAGAAGCAGCAGGAGATCTTGCACTTCAGGGAGGAACGTCTGTCCCTCCAGGAAAACGACTCCAGGCAAGAGGGGGCCCATCCACAGGGGAGGGCGGCCGCACTTTCAGATTTAGAAGGAGGGAGGTGGGCAGATACGTGGTGTCTGCTTTTGGAAACTTCAGTTCCTCCTTTGCTCTCCCTGCCTTTGAGTGGAAGGAAGGGCCTCTCTGAGAAAGCCTTTTGCCAAAGTGGAGAGAGTGAGACCCTGTAAGAGGAGGCTTCCACACATCAGAGACCAGAGAAAGAACACGCCCCTGCTTCCAGGTAGATGTAGGACATTGGTCTCGCCACAGTCGAGAAGCTTCCAACCCAGCACAGGCGTGGGTGCTGTTTGTCTCCTCCCCATGTCCTTCAAGCGCTTGTCACAGGATGGCATTGTAGGGGCAGTAAGAGGATTGTGCGGTTCTGTCCGTTCTCCTTCCAGCTGGTGATGCTAATGGCATGACTTCCAGCAAAGTCACTTCACTCTCCTAATGTCTGTTTCCACATCTGCAAGATGAAAGTGATGGTCTTTGTGATCCCTGAGCTGACATCCGGGGCCTACTCTACAATACCAAGGCTGACTCCTCGTATGTTGCCCTGGCATGGCTGGGTGGCCACAGCATCTCAGTGACCCTTGCCCCTCCCCGCAGGCTGCAGCACAAGCTGGCCCTCCTGCAGCAGCAGTGTGAAGAGAAACAGCAGCTCTTTCAGACCCTCCAGTCCGAGCTACAGATCTATGAAGCACTTTATGGCAATTCTAAGAGGGGGCTAAAAGGTATGTGTTTCCCATCCCCCTTTCCTCCAAAGCTAAAGGGTGAGATGTTGGTGGCATGAGAAATGTCTATCCTGGACATCCTTAAAAATGGGTTACAAGAGTCAAACTTTACCCACTTATATAGTCTGAAACAAGTTGAGCAATGTCTAGGTTATACTTTTTTTTTTCAATGCAAAGAGCTGCCCTACTTTTGCCATTGCTTAAAAAGATCTTGAATATTGTGAATCACACACATTGACAACCCAGAAACAAAAACAAGAGACAAAAAAAAAAAAAAAACCTTCAGAAAATATCACTAAATAGGTCTTAAATTTCAAGCTTAGATTAAATGTCAGGTGCTTTTACTGAAGATTTTTGCCACCTGCTGAAATAACGTTCTAGTATTTGAGAATCCTGATTTGTTTCTCATTCTTCAAGTGGAGAAATGTATTTGAAGCGTCAGTGTTAATAAATCACAGCAGGCTGGAACAGGGGGGCTGACATCAAAGTAGGAAATTTAGCAGAGACGAAAAAGCAAAATCCTGAGCTTGAAAAAAGTTTCTGTGATCAGATCATAGAACTGGGAGGCCTGGCCCTGTAGCCATTCATAGGGAGAGGGAGTCATCTACAAACCTGCGCGCACAGGGCAACTCTTCATCAAGTGTTGGTGACTCAATTTGAGCTTTCAGGAAAGTAAATGTGGTGTCCACATGCTGCGACCGGGTCTGAAATATTCTTAGGCTGTGCAGCCCATCTTGTAAAAGGGATGCTGGCACACTGGAATGTCATGACATCAGTGGCCGTGATGGTGTGGGTCCAGACATCCTGAATTGATTGAAGAAACAAAAAGGCTTCAGGTCTTGAAAAGATCATGAGGAGATAAGAACTGGCTTCACACGTTTGAGGAACCTTCAGATGAAGGAGAGCTGATGTGTTTTGTGACCCTCCAGAGGGCCAGACAGTGGGTGAAGGGCAGTGGAGTGTTGATTAGAATTTTCTCTCTTCAGCTGACTTTTAATTTTCATAAAACTTAATTTGCTTTCCTAATTTATTTAAGAGAAGTTACATTAAACTTAAATGTAGGGGATTCAGCAGGCTGAGACAAGTTGAACTACAAAGTCATGGTGAGTGCTGGGTCAGTGGGGAGGCCAACCTACGTGTAGGAAGCAGGGTTGGGGGAGTGTATTGTAGCAAGCATGTAAGTCAGGATAATAGTGTACATATTAAGTGCTAGACAAGAACAGTAAGTGTTTTTAAAGAAAAATATGTGTGTGGTGAAAACGGAGCTCTCAGGTACCAAGGCCAATGGAACATGCTGGTATTGGGAGACATTAGAATATTGAGAGCCTATTGGATGGGCCTACTGATATTCTGAGCATTAAGAGATAAGCATCTAATGTAAGGTACTTAGAGGATAAAAGTGAATAATAGAGGAAACATGCTTCTAAAAAGAAATAAGCAAAACTTAGTGCGAATTTGAGTTTAGGGAAGGAAGGACCAAGAGGAGCATTATGGGATGCTGGGGTTATTCTCTGAAACAACTTTATCCTGAAACACCTCCCCATCCATGATGTTCCCTTTTTAGGGGTGTTTTAGGGTTCAGTTCAAAGCACCTAACACGAAACCTCCATAATCTCTTCTTTTGAATTCAAAATCCAGTTAAGATCTCTGAATTGAAAGGTTAAATGACAAAACCTAACTGAAGTGGCAAGAGGATGTTCATAGTCTTTATTTATTAATGCAATGAGAATATTCGCATTGCTCACTACAGAAATGAACATGTATGTGGATAAGGGTGTGGCTCAGATACAATTGGGTGCACATAGTATATGGTATACATGATATGTGCTTCCTATTGCTTTGCTGAATATCAAAACAATTCTACCTTTTTGAAATGCATTTATTCGGCTTTAAGGTGTTTCACATGTGAGACTGTGGCCTTGGAGAGTATTGCAAGTATTGCTTAGGTTGCTGTGCTGGTATGTAGAAGTCCATGTGGTGAGTGAAGGTAAAACATAGCAGAGTTGAAAATTCGTTTAGTTTGGGTCGTTGCTCTAAGAGCCAGACTCTGATTCTTCCATGCTACCCAAAGTCCTTCCTTCTCCTCTTTGATTTCTGAGTACGAGGTCATCAAGTCCCTGTCTCCTTCAGGCTGTGCCCATCTCCTGCCTTGGAGGGCCCTGCTCTCTGGCCTGCAGGATGCAGGTTAATATGGAGATGAAGTAATAGGCTTGGTTTTCTCTGCAAATTTAATGCTTTCTAAATGCCGGTGGGTAATTTGAACCTCAGGGAAATTTCAGACTGGATGCGTGCCATCTCAGTGCCCCAACCCCACACAGAAGTGCTGACAGCTCCATAATATGTTGGTCTGTGCAGTTCCTGGGACCCTGAGATAGTGATGGAGTCCTTAGTGGAAAGGACTCTGACAGAGCAGTGTTCTGACAAGTGCTTGGGCATTCTTAGCTCTGTGCTACCAGACCCCTCCTGTGTCTCTCCTTGCAGCTTTTGGCCTGGATACCTGTCACCAAGTCCCTTCGAGCAGTGACGTGAGTTGCCTGGTGGCAGAGATACGAGCTCTGAGAGGGCAGCTGGAGCAGAGCATCCAGGTGAACAATTGTCTGCGGCTGCAGCTGGAGCTGCAGTTGGACAGTGGTGTCGGCAAAGCCAGCCTCGGCTCCTCTTCCATGAACCAGAACTTCACCACCAACACTGACCCTGGAAACAAGCAGCCCATCTTCCAAGGTAGGACTGAAAAAGGGTCCCCTCAGCCAGTGGGAGCTCACCAGGACATCTGCAGGGATGTCCCTCTGATGCCTCTTAGGATAAGCTTGAAATCAGAGATGATTGGGGTTGCCGTGGCATAATGAGTGAAGCCACCACCTGCAGCCCCAGCATCCCTTACGGGCATCAGTTCAAGTTCTGGCTGCTCTGCTTATGCTCTACTTAGCTTTCTGATAATGTACCTGAGAAAGCAGCGGAGAATGGCCCAAGCATAACCACATAGGTGACCTAAATGAAACTCCTGACTTCGGCCTTGCCCAGCCCTGGCTGTTGCGTCCATTTTGGGGAGTGGACAAAGTGGATGGAAGATTCTTTCTCTCTCTGTGTGTGTCTCTTCCTCTCTCTCCCTCTATAATTCTACCTTTCAAGTAAATAAATCTTAAAAAAAAGAAAAGAAATCAGAGATGACAGCATCCAACAGAGAATATTGGATTTAGGTTATACCTTGCTGCAGATTCTCAGTTTCTATGCACAGATTGTTTGCTCTGGGTTTGAACTCTCAGGTATTCAAGCTGCAGCCTCATTAGTAAGATAGGGAGAGTAATAATATGTATTTTCTTCTTCTTCTTCTTCTTTTTTTTTTTTTGATAGGCAGAGTTAGACAGTGAGAGAGAGAGAGAGAGACAGAGAGAAAGGTCTTCCTTTTTTCCATTGGTTCACCCCCAAGTGGCCGCTATGGCCGGTGCATTGCGCCAATCTGAAGCCAGGAGCCAGGTGCTTCTCCTGGTCTCCCATGTGGGTGCAGAGCCCAAGCACTTGGGGCATCCTCCACTGCCTTCCCGGGCCACAGCAGAGAGCTGGCCTGGAAGAGGAGCAACCGGGACAGAATCCAGCACCCCGACTGGGACTAGAACCCGGGGTGCTGGCGCCGCAGGCAGAGGATTAGCCTAGTGAGCTGCAGCTCCAGCCAATAATATGTATTTTCTATAGCTATTTGGGGCATTAAATGACATACTTGACAAAGGCCTGCTACAATAAGAATTTCTCAATACTTAACAACTATATGCATTAATTTCTCAATAATTAACAACTGTATGCATTAATATCTATTCCTTTTACTGTCTTTGTGAAGGGCTTTAAAATTTGCCAGGTATCTTCAAATATATTAGTAGTCTTCAAAATTTCAAAAAAATGTATATTATAAAAAAACTATGATGGATTTCAAAATTTTTTGCACCAAAATGAACATACCTTTTATTTTTACTTATTCATTTTTTAAAATTTTATTTTATATTTTAGACATAGAGAAGCAGGGAGACAGATAGAGAAGATCCCCCACCTTGTGGCTTACTCCCCAGATGGCCCCAATAGCTGGTGCTGAGTCAGGGCTGAAGTCGTGAATCCAGATATCCCATGTGGATGGCAGGAACCCAACGACTTGAGGCATCAGTGCTGTATTAGCAGGGAGCTGGAGTGAGGAGCCAGAGGCAGGAATCATACTCAGGCACTCTGACATGGAATGTGGGTACCTTAACCACTAAGCTAACCACTTGTACCTAAAGTTGTCTTTTAATTTCATTTTCCCACACACTTTCTGAAGTATCCTCATATACTTTTATCTGGCGTAGGGAAGGTTTCACTCTCTATGTATTTCACATAAGAAGCTTAGGCCTTGGGACATTAGCAGACAAGTAGGGGTTCACAGGCATTAGAGACACAGGATTAGGACCAGCTATTTTGACTTCCTGTCTGTGTTTCTTCTGCCTCAACATGCTCTATCTCAGCATCCCGACTTCTCCTGTTTAGACTAGTTTCTCTTTCTTTCATATGTGGGGAATTCAATGTCTGACAAAATGCTCCCGTCCTTAAGGAAACCAAGGCTATGAGGAAGCACTGGGCTGTGGACATGTTTATTCCCAGGACAGAAGTCCCCTTCTGCCTTGCCCCTTGTGTGCCTTTCCAGATAGGCAAGTTAACCAGGTCTCTCCTTCTCTTTTCAACGTCTAGCCTCAATCTCATTTACCCCAGCTTCAATACTATACTCATATTTCAATATTTCCCCAGTCTTTTGACTTTCAGCTTCTACTTCCCCTTCTGTCTTTCTTTTGGGTGTTCCATGCAATTCAGCACCTCCACTCATCTGCACGGCTGTGTCCTCAACAGGATCCTAATCAAGAATCAGTTCTGCTCACATTTCTCCAAAGCTGAGCTTTCAGACTCTCATGCCTACTCTCCCTGGGTCAAGGGAGTCCTGATTTTCTCTGGTTTGTTGGATACTTATTTATCACACAATGACCTAATCTGACAAATGAAAATGACAATCATATGACCCATGATGGTCATTAAGTAAGACATGTACCTGGGCTGTCCAGCACAGCACCTGTGCTGGAACTTCTCAGTGTACATTGGGTGGCTGCATTGCTCTCCTGGGGCTGCTATGATGGTCACAGTGCTCAGTAATGTCTTCTTCTCATTTAACCAGGCTTTTCCTTCTCATTGGCTTCCCACACACCTGCCATGACACAGGCTCCAGGGCCCAGTCCCTGCTCCTCCTCAGAAAGCAGGCTCTGAGCCACTCTGGCCTAAGCAGGTCCTTTCTGTCCTCTTTCTGATGGTTTCCAGTTTCCTCATGGTAGGGATGCTTCCTGGTCTCTACTAGGGCATCTTTAGCCCAATGAGCCTTCTTCCCTTCTCATACAACTCAGTGTTTCACTCACAGTGACTCAGCAGAATTTGACTAGGCTGTTGGGTTTAATTCCCCATAAATCCATTCATTCTTTGATCCACAACTTAACATAGATACAATGCATCGTATGAGATACTACATATAGAACTGTACTAAAGAATTGGTTTATAAAATATGCGTAATAATTTTTCAAACTAGAGTTGCTTTTTCATGGAGCACCCTCCCATTACCCAAGTGTTCTTATGTTCTGAGAATGGAAACACTGGGCTGAGTGATTTGTTGGTTCTTGACTTTGACTTGGCATCTGAACGATAATTATATGAGAGGTCTCAGGTTTCCATCGTGCTACGTGAGCTCTCAGGTGGTGAGGAGGAGGCTGTGCAGGGTGTGCCTGGGTTCCTGAAAACCCGGGTTGTCTTTGCTCCCTAGATTCAGCTGCTTCCCCTCCAGTTCGGGACGTTGGGATGAATGCTCCAGCTCTGGTCTTCCCCAGCTCTCCTTCCTCTGATCCTGCCTCAGAAACTGCCATTTTCAACAAGAAAAACGGTAAGTGTGGCAAGTAAGGGGCTCAGGGGCGATGATGGGAAAGTGTTGATGCAAACAGCACTGGTTGTCTATTTAGAGGTTATCTCAACTTACAAATTTCTCTCTGTGTGTCCCAAGGCCGCTAGTCCTACTTATTGCACATTTTGTACCATGTTTTTGGTCATTACTCTTCATCTTACAGTTCTCCTGCTGCTCTTAGTAGCATCATTGAGTGGTAATATTTCCATTCTTACAAATGAGAGAGATCTGCCATCCACTGGTTCACTTGCCAAACCCTGGAGCCTCTGGGGTTGGGTCAGATTGAAGCCTGGAGCCACGAACCCAATCTGAGGCTTCCCTGTGGGTGGTAGGGACCCAAGTCCTTGAACCATCATCTGCTGCATCTCAGAGTATGCGTTAGTAGGCATGTGAGACTTGAACCAAGCCACTCTGATTGGGGTGCAGGCATATGACAAGTGGCATCGGAACCTCTGTGCCCAATGTCCACCCATACTTTTGAAGGTTGCCTTTCTTGTTCCTGGCCCTTTTCACTGTATTTTGCATCCAAGGGAGGAAGTCATTGTGAATAGTCACAGCGGATGCTGTCTTCTTGTGTTTCATTTTCAGAGCTGAATTCATGTGCTTCTCTCACGAAGAACCCTCCCCAGCTGGAGGGTGATGCTACTGACGGCTCTTTTGCCAATAAGCACGGCCGCCATGTTATTGGCCACATTGATGACTACAGTGCCCTAAGGCAGCAGATTGAGGAGGGCAAACTGCTGGTCACAAAGATAACATCTCTCCTGAGGCCAGCATGTGACCTCCCCGGCCTTGAAGCTCAGGGCACAGAGGTAATCGCACCGTGCCTCTGAGGTGCACTCTTTCCCTTTGTGCCTTCTTCTTCTGGCGTTAGCTCCTTTCCACTGTTTTCTATTCTTTCCCGCTCTCACTAAGCAGCTGAAGAAGCATGTTCCATTTACACCCTGTCATCTCTGCCTCCTATTTTCACCCCAAGTTCTGCTGTGTTGCAGGTGGGGTTGACTGAGAAACTTCCCCCCGAACCACAGAAAAGCCTGTGTAACAGCAGCAGCAGCAGGACATGGGTTAGGTGTGATTATGCAGAGCACTCTTTGGGAGCTTATTATCTGCTCCAGACCTGCTGGCCCATGGCCCTCTGGGCAGGATGGAGTCTATCGGATGGACAGAGATGTTGAGGGATTCACAGCCCTGTGCACCACGTGTGTAGAAGGGGTGAGAGCCTGTCAGCTAAGGGTTTCCTTGCTCGCAGTGAGCAGGGGGGAGAGAACTCAGCAGAGAGTCTCAGTGTGCTTCACCTTGCGAGGAGTGCAGGTTCCTGGGGCTGCGCTGTCTGAGCCACTGGAGGAGACCCGTGGGTGTGCAGGGATGGCCCTGCCTCCGGGGGCCCCTCTCTAGAGGACAAGCCACACTGCCCAGGACATAGGCATGAGAAGGGGTGACAGGCAGTGTGAGAAGTCATCCTCTGTGCTGTGCAGATGCCCCAGCAAGGAAGGGAACAGGAACCAGAGGACATATTCAGAGGCGAATGGGAACTCCTGGTAAAAGGGGCAGCATGTCAGTCCTGAGAGCTGCGAGTGGTTGAACAGGATTTTGCAGGTTCAGACGAGACTCTGCTCTGTGGCTCAGTCACAAGGAAGCTTGAGCCCTGTGCTCGCAGGGGAAACTGAACTAATAACTCGGTGCCCCCTTCCCCAGGTGCTGGACTGCAAAGGACTCCACCAGCTCCGGAGCAGCGCCAGTGCCCTGCACCACACCCTGGAGGAGGCGGCCTCCCTCCTCTCCATGTTCTGGCGGGCGGCCTTGCCAAGTTCCCCCAGCCCTGTGCTGCCAGGCAAAGCGGTAAGAGGCCATTACTGCCCTGTACTGGCTCCACCCAGCTCCTCTGCCCCAACACCGATCCGTCCCCGGGGGCCTCAGGAGCTGCGTGGTGAGTTGGGGTGGACAGGACCTTAGGGCAGCATCCCTGTTGGGAGACCTGTGGCCCATCTGTCTGCTTTCATTTCCCTCTACTCCCAACCTCTGGCCCTGGGAGAAGAAGCCAAAGAGCAGAAGGAAAGGACACTGAGCAGCACTGTGACGCTGGCTGTCTGTCCACCAGTGTGCAGGCTCTGTAACTCTGCACTTCGGCTGAGCTCCGAGAGTCAGGGTTGTGTCAAAGCTTCAGCACCTCCTCTCCCACCCCTCAGGTCCACGTGGTCAAAGTGATCACAGACTCTGAGCTTCTTTTGGCCACTCTTTAGGTCATTTGTGCTGCTGTAATGGAATATCAAAGACTTCGTGCTGCGTGAGCATTGGTGTTTATTTGACTCATGGTTCTGCAGGCTGGGAAGCTAAGTTCAGGCCTTCCTTCTGCACCATAACCTGGCGTGCAGCAGCACACAGCCAGAGAACATGTGACAGAGGGCACGGGGAGGCTGAGCGAGCTTTGATACATACCTCCCTTGCTCTAACACCATTCAGTGGGATGAGCCACTTAACCTAAACTATTAGTCCCACCTCTCCAACGCTTGCACTGCGGATTCAATTTCCAGTACATGAACTTTGGGAGGATGCATTAAAACCAGAGCAGCGTCACCCTGTGGAATCTCAATTTTTCATTTAAGTTTGAATCTCTGGGCCAGGGGTGAGGAAAGGCAGCTACCTCTCGAGATCTCTTCTGATCTCAGGCTGGCCCTGATTGGCCGACCCTTGGGCAAACAGGTCACAGGATACCCTCCCCATAGAGTCCAACCTGAGATTAATGTTGCAGATACCTTTTGGAATCCACTGGATTAATTCCAGGGAGTGGGTATTTTGCAATATTCATCCTGGCATAAATATTTATAAGCTTGCAAACTGGCCAGTCTTCTCTCTCCTGACCTTGTAGCCTGAGAAGGGAGCAAGAGAACTGGGATTAGGAGGAAATTCAGGTCTTGTTCTGGGACGGGAGATTCATACTGGCCTGGACCGTGTTCTCTTCCACAGCACAGGTGCAGGCCTGGGCTGCTCTGCCTGGGGGCTTCCAGACTTCCATCCTTCCTCCCAAGGGTTTGAGAGCCCTTAGAGGAGGGAATGTGGTCGGGAGAGTGCTGGGAAGTTTGTGGAATCCTCCCCAGCACAGTGAAGAGGCACAGTGCACAGGTGCTTTGTGCCTGCTGGCTGCTCACTGTGAGCCTGTCCTTCTTCCCAGGGGGAGTCAGTGGAAAGGGAGCTTGTGGAGCTGCGAGCCAGAGTCTCCGAGCAGCAGCGGCTCCTCCAGGGCACAGCGGAGCGTCTGAGGACTGCAAACCAGCAGAGGGAGAGCATGGAGCAGTTCATCGTCAGCCAGTGTAGGTGCCCCTGTGCTGGGAACGGGAGAGGGAAGGGGGTGCGCCTCCAAGGCCCCACTAGTGCTGCAGATGAGCAGTGAGCAGAGAGGCGCAGGGACATCAGGAGAGGAAGCCTGATGTGGTGTCCCTGACCCTCCTGCGCCAGCAGTGTCCGGGGTGGGGGGAGGGAAGGAAGGATGGGCGGGAGATCCCGAGCTGAGTGGTCTGGAGGCAATGCTTATTGGAAGGGCCATGCCACGCAGGTAGAGTCCATCTGGTAATTTCTGCTCTGGGCGCCGTTTCTGTTTCAGTGACCAGGACACATGATGTTTTGAAGAAGGCGAAGACTAATTTGGAGGTAAGGAGAGTACTGCACCAGTCCCAGCCACAGAGCCCGTCCCCACCCCATCACCATCTACCATCCGATTCTGTAGGTGACCCTGACCTTATTTGACCTTCCAGGAGAAGGTTTTTGGTCCCCTTGAAGAGTCACAGGGACACCATGAGCATCTTTGTACTTTGCATCCCCATCACCGCCCACTCCCCTCTTCTCTGTTCACAGTCACATTGTCATTGACTCTTCTTTATGTTCCATTGGTCCCTCTGTTCTGCCATGGGAGGAGTCTGGAGAAAAGCCCAGCAGTTGACTCTGGAGGCCAGAAGACACTCAAGGGGCTGCCTCTGAGCCAGCTTTCTGGGAGGGTGTCTTGAGGCTGTAATGTGTTCTGATGTTTCCTCTACTGCTTTATGAAAAAATAAAGCAAGGTGCAGCCTCAGCAACTGGTCTCACTGCACACAAATTGGGAGAGGAATAGAAATTTCACTTGCATGTTCTTCTGTAAGGAACATCACAAGAGTGTTTTCCTTGGGGCTCACTGGTCTAAAAGAGCATATTCCTAGGAACGTTCAGAAGTGTAACTGAGAGTGTTGATTCCCGTGGTGTGGTTAGTGATGGGAGCTTGGATTGAACTTGCTCTACATTTTTTTCTGATTCCCTTCTGTTTTTCTCATAATGCCTTTCTTTCCTGAGCCTCTTTAGCACAGCACTCACAAGATTGCCTCTGTAAAGCCTTACTCCTGTCCCAGCAAAGGTAACCCGCCAGCCTCAAGTCCCCGCTGGCTTCCTCCAGCGTGGAAGCTTCCTCTCTGGTTGGCTTGGGTGCTTGTAGAGGGCCTGAGGCCAAGGTTCCCACCCGAGGCTTGTCACTAACTGGTTGCGTGGCTTCGGCAGGCCCCTTAGTCTCAGTGAGACCACTGACTCTCCATTTGTAGAAGGTGGAACTAGACTTAGTTGATTTCTGGGGTCCTTGCTATCCTGGCCCCTCAGAAAGGTAACTGGGAGCCAAGCTCAACAGGGACTTCTCTGCAAAACGCCTTCCCCTTCCTGCAACAGCTGTTTTTCCATGTGCATGAGTCATGCTAAGCACCTGTCTTTTGGGAGATGGCAAAGGCTGTCAGTGTGTGCCCAGGAGGCTTGGAGAGGGATGGGCGAAGAGTGTGGTAGGATCTGGCTGAGCAGTGAGCAGCGGCTTTGAGCAGGGACCTCGGCACGGACAGAGAGGCTTTGCCTCTAACCTGGGGGCACCTGTTGCTTCTCCAAACCACATCGCATCCCCTCTGTGCTTCCTTTTAACTTGCTGCCACCACATTCCTGGATTTTATCTCCACCTAGCTCTCACTGCTGCCCCCAGGGAGCCATCAGCAGCCCCTGACAATCCACACTGACTCGATTGGTTTCTGTCTGTCTACAGGTGAAATCCCAAAGGGCACTCTCGTGTACTCCAGGCTTGTGACGCTTGCCTTCCAGGAGCCTTGCGGGAAGCACAGCCAAAAGAGATCTCTGCAACACCAAGGAGAATGGGCCTGCCGCCTGTAGCACAGCTACCCACTCGCTGGAGAGGACCTGAGCCCATTCCTCCAGTCCTGCTGCAGGTCCAGAAGAAGGGGTCAGAGAGGTGTCGTGGTGGGGCAGGGAGAAAGGCAGGATGCCTGGCTGGCAGTGAAGGAACACCACTAGCCAAGCTCCGCCAGGCCCAGCACTAAGCAAAAACGTGCATAGTCTGCATAGAGGACCTTGTGACACTGCTTCTAATCAGCCCCCGTGGCACGAGACTGGCCACAGCATGATTCTTACCTAAGCAGCTGTCCCTAGTTGACTGACTCGAGGCAAATAGGACCCTGCTGCCTACACATGGGACATGTGGTCCCCATGCCGGAGCTGCTCAGGCAGTTCTAGAAGCACACTACTGAGACTACTGAGTAGCAGTGCCCTACTGGACAGTGTCAGGGGCTCGGTGAGCTCGGCTCACAGATCCACGCCTGCTCAGCTCGGTCAGATGGAGACAGACACTCTGCAGTCTACAGTGTTGCACGTGAGCACTTTGAGTCCACGTGGTGAACGTGGGCACTTCACAGATGCCATCTCATGCCTAACCTTGCTGCTCCTGTTTGTTTTCATCGATGACCTCCCTTGAAATACGCTGTTCCGTTTTTTTCAGCCTAAATCCATCCGGGTGATTTGGGCACTGATGGCCACACCTCGTCTATTAAAAGTCTTGTGTACAACAAGCTGTAGTCATTTTTGGCCTGGGAGAGGGCTCCAGTTGTGCTAAAGCCTAGTCTGTGTCTTCACAGTGCACATGGATGGTGTGTCCATGTGTACACATGTATGGTACAGACGTATATATGGCGCTAAAGCCATAGTGAAGGGCAACATACTTTGTGGACAGGCTTGGCAAGAGGAAATGAAAGTCTTTTTGGTAGCTATTAAAGACAACGTGTATAAAGTAAAGTTTTCCTTGCCTGCTTTGTTTCCCATTTGGGCACAAGTCCCAGAATCGAGTGTATGGGAATTGGAAAGACAGAGTACTATTAAGAAGCTTATAACCCAATGATTAAGGTCTAAGTTTAAAAAACAAAGTTTTTCACTCTCCTTTTTTCAAGAACCCCCCAGTCTGAAAGTGTAACCCCCAGTCTGAAAGTCTTACACCTGGTGTGCTGGTATCAGCTGTGGATGTGAGAGCAGGTACTTCCTGTAATCCAATCCCAAGAGCTTTAGTTGGTATTTAGTTAGTGAGGCCCTAGAGTCTGCATTTTTTTAAAAAATTTATTTGACAGATAGAGTTAGACAGTATGAGAGAGAGACAGAGAGAAAGGTCTTCCTTCCATTGGTTCACTCCCTAAGTGACCGCCATGGCCGGAGCTACGCCGATCAGAAGCCAGGATCCAGGTGCTTCCTCCAGGTCTCCCATGCGGGTGCAGGGGCCCAAGCACTTGGGCCATCCTCTACTGCATTCCTGGGCCACAACAGAGAGCTGGACTGGAAGAAGAGCAACTGGGACTAGAACCGGGGCCCATATGGGATGGTGGTGCTGCAGGTGGAGGATTAACCAAGTGAGCCACGGTGACGGCCCCTGGAGTCTGCATTTTTATACATAAGCACCCCTGAAGATGCTGATGCAAGTGGACTGCAGACCACATCTTAAAAGTATTGGCCCAAAACATTGAATCAAAACTACAAATGAATTTAATTTGCTGTGATTAAGAGCCTTTAATTGAAAAATACACCAGTCATTCCATAAATATTGAAATAAGATCTTAAACTACTTATTGGGAGAAGTTCTTGATTATATCCTTTCACCTTCCAGAATTGAAATGAGGTTAATAATAAATTGTTTCCTAGCAACTCTTAAAAACATAAACTAGAACAAAAAACTATCACTAGAACCACCACCACCAATACAAGACCCTTCAGCAGGCTCTTGCCTAGGTGGGGACATGCTGTACTCTATTAGAGTGGCATCAGCTTTTACAGTGTTTAAATGAGTGTTTGTCAAAAACAAACTCACTGGCAAGATCAGTGGAAGAGATGAGAAGTCAGGACAACTATTAAATATTATTTAAGGACTAGTAGTGAAATGTGAATGCCTCTTGCCCATGGTTATTGAAGCATCCTAGCAATTCTCTCTCTTTTTTTTTTTTTTTTTGACAGGCAGAGTGGACAGTGAGAGAGAGACAGAGAGAAAGGTCTTCCTTTTGCCGTTGGTTCACCCTCCAATGGCTGCCGCGGCCGGCGCGCTGCAGCCGGCGCACCGCGCTGATCCGATGGCAGGAGCCAGGTGCTAGGTGCTTTTTCCTGGTCTCCCATGGGGTGCAGGGCCCAAGCACTTGGGCCATCCTCCACTGCACTCCTGGGCCACAGCAGAGGGCTGGCCTGGAAGAGGGGCAACCGGGACAGAATCTGGCGCCCCGACCGGGACTAGAACCCGGTGTGCCGGCGCCACAAGGCAGAGGATTAGCCTGTTGAGCCACAGCGCCGGCCAATCCTAGCAATTCTCTTTCCTTCAATTCCTGTGCTGCCAGGGCTCATTTGGCCTTGATAACATCATCAGCAATCAATGGACAATTCAAATATTGATTCAGGAGGAAAAAACTTAATAACTAAAAGCAAGCTGAAAGACTCAAACCTAGCCATCCCAATAATCGTATTAAATACACATTGTCTGAACACCCCAATTAAAAGGCAGAGATAGCTAGAGTGGATAAAAAGAAAACCTAATTTTTTTTCTTAAAGATTTATTTATTTATTTAGTCAGAGATGGGGTGGGGGGAGATGAGATGGAGATTTTTCTATTTGCTGGTCTACTCCCCAGATGGCTGCAATGGCCAGGGCTGGGCAAAGGTGAAGCCTGGAGCTTCATCCAGGTTCCCACTAGGGTAGCAGGGGTCCAAGAACTTGGGCTAACCTCCATTGCTTTGCCCATGCCACTAGCAGGGAGCTGGATCAGAAGTGGAGCATCTGGTAGTTGAACTGTTGCCCATATGTGATGCTGGCACTGCAGTTGGAGGCTTAACCTACTACACCTTGGGGCCAGCGGTGTGGTGTAGTAGGTAAAGCCACTGCCTGCAGTGCAGGAATTCCATAAGGGTGCTGGTTTGAGGCCTGGCTGCTCCACTTCCAATCCAACTCTCTGCTGTGGTCTGGGAAAGCAGTAGAAGATGGCCTAAGTGCTTGGGCCCCTGCACCCACGTGGGAGACCGGGAAAAAGCTCCTGGCTCCTGGCTCTGGATCCAGTTCTGGCCATTGCGGCCAATTGGGGCATGAACCACTGGATGGAAGATCTCTGTCTCTCTACCTCTCTGTAACTCTTCCTTTCAAATAAATAAATAAAAATATAAAAAAAAAAACCCTGCACCACAGAACCAGCCCTCCATAAGGGATTGTTATGAACAACTATGTACAAGTTGTACATCTCTCATGCAAAATCTCACAGTCAGAAATGCTCATGCTCACTGCAGGAAAAGTGGGATAGATGATGACTGCAAGATCTTGTTATTGCTTGACAACTGTTTGGCTCATCTTCCAGCTGAAATTCTCATTAAAAATGGTGCTTATGCCAGCACCTATGTGACTCATTAATTAAGCCATGTGACAAGGTTATCCTCAGATCAATGAAGAATTGTTATAAAAACACCTTTAGAACAGCATGCATGCAGCAGTAGCAGAAATATAGGTGTGAGAAAATCTCAAAAGTGGTTTAGCATTAAGGATAGTCCATATACTTTTTACTGTTGTCAACACTTGAAGCACATAGTTGGGTATGAATGGCACAACCTCTGGCCTGTGAGTATGTTCAGTGATGATAAGGAATAAGGTGGTGAATTCGAAAGATCCTATACATCCAGCAGGAAAAAAGTGATGTCCTGCCTCTTTATATGTGAAAAAAAAAATACCTTCACGATCCATCAAAGAGCTGGAAGAAGCGGGTATTGATGTTTTAACATAGATGATGATGAAGCTCCTGTTGTTTACTCGTGACTGATGACAAAATCACTGATGTGGTTGGGAGTCGAGGTGATTGAAGTAACAGTAATGATGAAGATGACCTTGCTAACACTGCGGAAGAAGTGCCTGCTGAGGACAAGGTGAGAAGGTGTGATGCGCTTGCTGAAGGACCAGACAGCAGGTGTTCAGAAAGGAAGTGAACGTGTCAGTGTCTAAACTCAGAGAGAGGCTTTGATAAATATCATTGCAACAGGTAGATGGCTTTGTAGGAGGGATCAGGGTGCCTCCTCATCCCTAGGTGAACCGCTTCCCAGCCTTTCAATCACTTTGGTGATTATTCTCACCTGGAACAGTACACGGTATAGTAACCTCTGGATGCAAACCCAGCGTCAGAGGTGGGGCCTGCACGGTGGCTGTTGCAGTTGTTTAGCGACTGACACGGACACTCTGCTGCTGCTGCTGTGCTGTGTGGTTACCCTGAACACAGGAGATTGTTACTGCTTGAATGGTGTGTTGTATTTTTTACAATGTGTGAATGACCGTAAGAAAATGATTACTTCTTAGCAGGACACCAATTCAGAGTCAAGAGTGATGGTGAGGCCACACAGTGACAAGCGGTCCACACAGGTGCTGAGTTAGAGGCATCTTCACTTTCTGATGGGTCAGTGTGCACAAATGTAGTTTCATGCACAGACATTTAGAATATTGTTTATAGGGGCTGGAGCTCTGGCATAGCGGGTAAAGCCGCTGCCCACAGTGCAGGCATCCTATATGGGCACTGGTTTGAGTCCTGGCTGTTCCACTTCCGATCCAACTCTCTGCTGTGGCCTGGGAAAGCAGTAGAAGATGGCCCAAGTCCTTGGGCTCCTGCACCCACGTGGGAGACCTGGAAGAATCTCCAGGCTCCTGGATTTGGACTAATGCAGTTCTGGCCATTGCGACCAACTGGGGAGTGAACCAGCGGATAGAAGACCTCTCTCTCTCTTTCTCTCTGCCTCTCCTTCTCTCTCTGTGTAACCTTGCCTTTCAAATAAATAAATAAATAAATATTTTTTTAAAAAAAGAATACTGTTTATAATTCCTTTCAGGCAATGGTAAAATGTTACGTGTGAAACACAAATGAATTTTTGGTTAAGCTTGGGTCCCAACCCCAAACTACCTAATTATGTATATGAGAACATTCGAAAATCTGCAAAAATTCCACAACAGTTCTGGTCCCAAGCATTTTGGTAAGGAAAACTCATCCTATACCAAGAAATTTGATAACCTAGAAGAAATGGATCAATTCTTAGAAATAGGCAAGCTATCAAGATTGAATTAAGAAGAACTAGAAAGCCTGAACAGACCATTGAGAGGTGAAGATATTAAAGTAGTAATTAAAGACCTACAATGGAGACATACTAAGAATGAGCTGGTTTCATGGGTGACTTCTACCGAAGAGTCAAGAAAAATTAACGCAATCCTTCCTAAATCCCCCAAAAGATGAAAGTTGAGGGAGAACTTCTACAACTCATTTTATAAAGCATTTAGCATTTTAGCATCTCCCTGATACTAATGCCAGAAAAAGCCACCACAAGAAAAATCCAGGCCAGTATCTCTGATCAACATCAATGCAAAAAATTCCTAATTAAATAGTAGCAGAATGATATCAGCAATAGAGAGACAAGATTATATTTCATAACCAAAATAGTATTTATCTGTGGGCTACATGTTTTGTTAAGTGCTCAAATCAAGTAACCTGATGCATTTTGAGAGTTGAAGCTTCATGCACATCTCAATACATACAGAGGAGTATTTGACAAAGTTCAACATCCTTTCATGATAAAAATTCTCAACAAGTGAAGGAATAAAAGTAAATATCCTCAACATTATCAAGACCACTTCTGAGAAGCCCACAGTTAACATCACATTCAATGGAAAGCAGCAGAAGATGGCCCAAGTACTTGGGTTCCCGCATCCACATCGGAGACCCTGAAGGAACACCTGGCTTCTGGCTCCAACTTGACCCAGCCCCAGCTATTGTGGCCATTTGGGGAGTGAATCAACGAATGAAAGATTCTCTCTCTCTCTCCCTCTAGTTCTTCCTTTCAAATAAATAAATTTTAAAAAAGACACAAATACTCTTCACAAGAAAAAAATACAGACTTTCCATAAAAAGTGCTAGAGTGAAAGAATATTTGTTTCTTTAAATTATTATTAGCAACCACTTCCCACCATACATTGAATGAAAGATAAAATTAGAAAGCTTATAAAGGACAGGCAAATATTTCTTAGGATACCATAGCACATACTAGAGTAAGAATGGATTAAATTGTAATTCATGAAAAAAAAAAACAAGCATTTCACCTTATTGTAAGATATTGTTTTATTGTAAGATGTTATTTTGAAAGCAAAAGGACTATCTGTAGACCCAGGGTAACTACTTGCAATACATATATCTGCAAATAGACTCATTCAAAAATATACAGAACTCCTTCAAAGGTAGTCTGTTAGCCTAGCAGTTATGATGCTGGTGAAGACACTTGGCTTTGAGTCCTAGTTCCAGTTAATGCAGTCCCGGTTCCTGTTAATGCAGAGCCTAGTAGGTAGTAAGTTTGACTTGAATATTTGGGTTTGTGTCACACATGTTGGAGTCCTGATTGCATTCCTGGCTCCCAGCTTTAGCCCAGTCCAGCCACGGCCAGTGTGGACATTTTAGTAGTGAATTAGTGGATGAGGGTTCTATGTCTCTGTCTCCGCCTCTCATAACAAGCAAAACTCCTACAAACCATGAATAAAATGGTTACACTGCAGTGTAGCAATAAGCAGAAAGACTTGAAATGTTTCTTAGTTGAAGATTCCAGATCACGAACAGGCATGTGAAAAACAAAATATCATTGCACATTTAGTGCAAGAGCAAAAATTTAGAGACTGAAAGCGCCCTTGGGTGGGAAGACAGAGCACTTGCAAGAGGCCTGTACTTTTCAAGGAAATGTAAAAAATGATAAAGTTATTTTGCACACTTCCATGTTAATTTCTACTGTTTCACCAAGCAAATCTGCCCCATCCATAAATACCTAAGAGAAACCAGCGCATATCTTCACAAAGTGCTTTTTTGAAAATGTTCATAGTCATTTTATGCAGTAGCCAGGGCTGGGCTAAGTCTGGAGCCAGGAGCTAAGAATTTAATCCAGGTCTAATAACCTGAGTCATTACCGCTAATTACATGAGTTTAAGAAACCTGATTACTTGAGTCATTATCACTACATACAAGGATCTGCATTGGTGGGTGGCTGGAGTGAGGAGCCTGAACAGGGATTTGAAGCCAGATGCTCTGATATGAAACATGAGCATCTCTCTTTTTTTTTTTTTTTTAAATATGGGATGCTGGCACTACAGGCCGCAGGTTTAACCCGCTGCACCACAGCGCCAGCCCCATTATTTATTTATTTATTTATTTGAAAGTCAGAGTTACACAGAGAGAGGAAGAGAGGCAGAGATATCTTCCATCTGCTGGTTCACTCCCCAATTGGCCGCAATGGCTGGAGCTAGGCCAATCCGAAGCCAGGAGCCAGGTGCTTCCTCCAGGTCTCCCACGTGGGTGCAGGGGCCCAAGGACTTGGGCCATCTTCTACTGCTTTCCCAGGTCATAGCAGAGAACTAGATCAGAAGTGGAGCAGCCGGGTCTTGAACCAGCGCCCATCTGGGGTGCTGGCACTGCATCTTTTTTTTTTTTGAAACAAGCGCTGGATTAGGAAGTGTCTTTTCTAGGTGAGACCACCCACTTTCCATGTTCTCATTTCTCCCTGAGGCACGGACACAAAGGCTTTCCCAGGGTCACACTATTCACAAGCAGAAGTGAGGTCCACACTCCTTGCCAGGGAGCTCTGTGCAGGCTCTGACCCATCCGATGCTCATGGGACCCTCTCCTGGAGGAGGGCATGTCTGCACCTTGGGGTGAGGACGCGGAGGCTCCTCGAGGTCACTTAACTCTCCCAGGTCACCCCAACTGGTGTGCGTTGGGATCCCAGGCCCCGCATCTGGCTGCTCCCAGGGTCAGGCTCGGTCCACTTCTCTGCAGCAGATGCATCAGGTGCTCTGCTGGGGTGGGTTCTCACACTCTCCATTTTCCTTTTGTAGCAAATTATTTTGAAATAATTTCATATCTAAGTAGAAAAGCTGCCAGTCAGCTAGCTACCAAGAGCTCCTACAGCCCCTCACACAGACGCCCCAAGTATGAAGATGTTGGTGCGCTTCCTCCCTGAGCAGAGCCAGCGCCTCCTTCAGGTCCTGCAGTGGGAGCTGCAGCTCAGGGGCGCATCGGGCGTGGCTTGCAAGGTCCTGGTCCCTCACCTCAGGCTTTCTGCCCTCAGGGTCCCGGTGAGGCCTTGAACTTTGTCTCAGAAACACCAGCGCCAGGACTGGGCTCCCACGTGGATAATGGGAAATGCCCAGACACTGTCCTTTTTTTTTTTTTTTAATTTATTTGACAGAGTTATAGACAGTGAGAGAGAGAGACAGACAGAAAGGTCTTCCTTCCATTGGTTCACCCCCTAAATGTCTACCACGGCCTGTGCGCTGCGCCGATCCGAAGCAAGGTGCCAGGTGCTTCTCCTGGTCTCCCATGCAGGTGCAGGGCCCAAGCATCTGGGCCATCCTCCACTGCCTTCCCGGGCCACAGCAGAGAGCTGGACTGGAAGAGGAGCAACCAGGACTAGAACGTGGCGCCCATATGGGATGGCGGCGCTGCAGGCGGAGGATTAACCTAGTGAGCCACGGCGTCGGCTGTGTGGGGTAACTGACACACACATGTGACTAGTATGTGCAGTGCATGGCCTTCACCCCAGCATCATTGCCACAGGGGAGACCTCCACCCACCTCCTCCACACAGAGAAGACTCCTGGAGAGACGGGTGAATGCAAGCCACAGGACAACTGGGTCTCCTACTGAGAGCTCTCTGCCACCTGCTCCTTGTTCTTTCTCCAGCTCCACCTTGGGATTTCTCCCTGGCATTTGCTTCTCACCTCGACTTCTCTCTCTCATTCTGCAGGTGCCTGTAAATTTGCTGCCACTTCAAATGACCAAAAAAATGAGAACATTTTGTATGTAATATCTCCCTATTCCCAAAGTAGTAACTTCTTCGATTCAATACATGTGTACATGTATGCCATGCACATTATACGTACTGGGAGTATGTTAAATATGGTGTATGTGTATATGAAATGCATCGATACTTGCGCCAGATTTGCTAATCCCAAGTGTTGGTCGTCCCCAGCTCGTCCCTCATTGGGAAGCCCTTCAGCTTTGACCTTGTTTCATTTGTGTGCTCCTTTCCCTCAGATGTGGTTTCTGTGCCTTATGTACCTGGGAGTTGTTTTATTTATTTCAACTTCACTGAATATTTTTATCAACTGAGCAATATTTTTATTGCTTTTGTATAATGATAAAATTATTGTTACTGAACCAGATAGACCCGGATGAAAATATCTTAGTGTCTGTGCAGACTTCATCTCACCCTCTAGACTTTCTCTCCAAGGCTGTTTTCCTTATTTGCTGTCCCCTGGGGTGGGACAGAAAGGCACTGAGAGATCATGGATAGCAATGGATTCTGACAGCTGTGTTTCTATTTTCAGAGCTGGGTCTGGATGATCCCAGAGTGATGAAGACCCCTTCCCAGCTGGAGGGAGACGCTCTTGAAGGCTCAGTCCCTAGTGCCCTGAAGCACCAGATTTTGAAAGGAAAACCACAGCCCATCAAGTGGAAACTTGCATGCAGACTCCTTGGCCTTCAAGCCTGGGACCCAGAGGTAATCACGTCTGCTGTCTCAGATGCACATTTTCCTTAGTACTCTCTCATGAGATTATAGCTCATTCTCCCATTCTGCTGTCCTCCCAGCAGCTGCTGTGACCTGTCGGGTCTTGTCTCTGCTTCGCACAGGCTGCCCCCCTGTCAGGCCTTTCCACGTCCATCACCTGTTTTTAGTCTGAACACCGCTGTGTTCCCAGTGCTGCTGCCCAGTCTCCCTTACTACGTCCACAGCAAAACCCAGCCCCATGTCCTCATCAGCATCTGAAGGGCATCCGTGAGCCGCTGCACGCATGGTGCTTTGATTGAGAAACGCCCTTCCCTGCTTCACAAGTTCACCTCCTCTTTCTTATGGGAGCACTGTATTCTTACATCACTTGCACATGGATCTCCTTAGATCTGCTTTTGGGGGCCTAAGTCAACCCCATGTGTGAATTGGAAGTGCTGAAACGGGAGGGGGAGGTGCTCTGATGTCAGAAATGGACTAGAACCTGGGTCACAGGTAGGAGGGCCCTGTTGGCCCAGAGCAGTTTTGTCTTCCTCTCCAGATGTGTGCACCTGTGTGAAACTGCACAGTGCTTTATGCTCCACACAACTCAGCATTGCATGTCCTGGGCTCATCTGAGCTGGTGAATGCTGGAGCACATTAGGTGCACTCTGAAGAGAACTAAATTCCAAGTGCACAGGGAGGCCAGTGTTTCAAAAGGGCATAGAGCACTATGGCCTGCCTATATTTTTACATCTATGTGCACTTCTATAGGCTCATTGAAGAAACTTGAAAAAATGAACTCAGTTGAATCTGAAACCAGAGATAATAGCAGAGCATTGAGAAGGCAAGCAATTGACCTGTAAGTGGCAGGAGAAGATTAAATCTTTAAGGCCAGTGGGAAGGAGGCTTGTGGTAGGACAGACAGAAGCAACAGGAATCGTGCGGAATGAGACAGGTCTCCTGAGGATTTCCAAATCACATGTTCATGGTATAAGCATAAAGTGGGCCTCAACCTGTAGGAACAGCTTGACCCAGCATTTCAAAATTCTGGTTTAAATCCAATGGGGTGGGATTTGGCCATTGGTTATTTGTCCTAAGAATCCTCTGATATGCATTGGGAGCTAGAGGGACACTGGGTCTAGAGGCATCTCAGTATTCAGCAGAGCCACGTCCCAAGCGTGGCTGCTTCGTGGAAGAGTTGAATGTGAACCACTGATAGGGTTAGAATTCTCCTCTCAAAAGAAGTGCTTTACGACCAGGAGATGGAGAACAGAAAGAGGCAGAAAGATGGGCTAGAAGTGTAACCTCGCTGTTTGGATCAATACTTTAAAATACAAGATACAGTAGAAATAAGTATTACACAGAAACCTAATATACAAAATATAATACCTCCCTCATTATCTTAAGTTTAAAATTGTGATATTTTAACTTTTCTTCTTTAAAACCTGCAGCTTACCATCTCCTAACATGAATTTACACTCCTCTATTTGGTTGAGAAATACATATTAAAATAATCTAATTTTATTATCATGCTAATTTCCAATAAAGGGTCTTAGGTCTCATTCGCCTATGTTTGGCTTTCTTTATGCCCTGTATGTTACTATAAGATTCTAAAAGGGAATCTTTCTTAGAGAGAAATTGAAAAAAGATGGAGAAACTCTAGGATGACTAAAATAGTGCTGCTTTTGTCATTTTCCCTTGGTCTTGTGCCTGCAGAGGTGGGCATCCTGGGGCAGGCACCGGGGTTTGCTCAAGCTGCAGATGTTGTTCCCAGCCGGGCCTGGCACCTGTGATGCACCAAGAAATGCTCAGTGGGAGGAGGCGCTGCTCCAGGGTGCTGGGGGACACTGTGACCTCCACCTCTGCAGGGTGTGACAGGCTCTCAGCAGCGACTGTGATGTAAGCCACCGCCCTGCAGTTATCCCAGGCTCCCCAGCCCTGCAACTGTGACTCTGCCTCCCTACATGGGACAGGCCTGCAGGCCCGGCCACCGAGGGCACGTCCACTGCAGCCAAACAACTCACCCTGACCACACCTTGAAGGTCGTGCGGGTGCGCCTGGGTCATGGTGTGATGGCCGGCTCACGGTGGGCTCCATCAGAGTCCGAATCATACATAACACAGGACTCGTCCCTGGTTGAAGCAGGGAACGCCATGTGGGTTTCTCTTTTGGACCTGGCAGCTCTCTTCGTCCTGCTACATTAGGCGGGGTGGCTCTTGTGCACAGCATGAGGATAATCAGCATTGAGAGACAGAGGCTCCACCAGATGCCCTGGAACACAGGAGTCAGCAGTTGCGGACTTGTTCTCCCGGATGGTGGGGTGACAGTGTTCTTCGACAAGAAGGGCCGGAGACAAGTTTTGGTGAACAAGTCTGTTTATTAACAATCAAGAACACCTTTGAAAGGGCAGGCAGAGGCCAGTGCCGCAGCTCACTAGGCTAATCCTCCGCCTTGCGGCGCCGGCACACTGGGTTCTAGTCCCAGTCAGGGCGCCGGATTCTGTCCCAGTTGCCCCTCTTCCAGGCCAGCCCTCTGCTGTGGCCCGGGAGTGCAGTGGAGGATGGCCCAAGTGCTTGGGCCCTGCACCCCATGGGAGACCAGGAGAAGCACCTGGCTCCTGACTTCGGATCAACGCGGTGCGCCGGCCACGGTGGCCATTGGAGGGTGAACCATGGCAAAGGAAGAGCTTTCTCTCTGTCTCTCTCTCTCACTGTCCATTCTGCCTGTCAAAAAAAGAAAAAAGAAAAAAAAAATAAAGGGCAGGCAGAGGAAGTGCAGCTAATTCAGGGCAACACTAATTCTATAGGATAAAGCCAATATTGGTGCCACTATGCTTCTCCAATCAGCTTGAAGGTCACCTAGGCTTTGGTAGCCTCCCAGATGGTCCTTATGGGTCTGGGCCACACCTGGGATCAGTTTACCTGATTGGTAATTACAGGCCCCTCAACAGGAAGTGCAGGTGGGGGAAATGTGCCTGGGGCTCCTGCCTCCTGCCGCCTGCCAGCAGGCAGGCCATCCCAGGAGGCGTGGCGTGCCACACCCTCCTAACCTCCTGCATGTGCTAGGCAGGCAGTCTCCCAGCCAGGCACAGGATCACCCTACAAGCAGTGTTCCCAGGATAGAAGACAAGAGCCCGAGGCACCGAGGTTCCCCAAGCCGCCAGGAAGACAGGAAGGAACCATCTCTTCCTGGGCACGTAGGACCCAGTGAACCTCTGTATAAAAAGGATACTTTGTTGGCTTCCTTTGGTCCTGCTCCAGTCAGGGATCCTGGGTTCCCACAACATCCTGAATGATGCAATCGGTCCTTCTGTTGTCCCTGTGGCCACCACAAGGGGGCGCTGTGATCCTTCCACAGGGCAATGGGCTTGCAAAGTAGAGGGCTCCCTGTGGTTTGGACACTGCCTGTCATTTCAGCTTTTTGGAACTGGAACTGCCTGTTTTGGTCAGCACAGGTATGGAGCCGTCTTGGGTTAGCCAGTCCTGCCCAGGCCTATCTGGGGACCCTCAGCAACTCAGCCTGGATGTCTAGCACCAGGGGATTTTTTCACCTCCCTCAGCCTGGCCAGCAAAGACCCCAAGGGCTTCTGACTTGAAAGAAACACATTTTTCCTCTTCCTCTCAGACTTTGGTAGCCCATTCCTGTCAGCTGGTGTGTGTGTGTGTGTGTGTGTGTGTGTGTAGGGCGACAGTGACCAGAGAGAAGAGGAGCTGCACACGGGAGAAAGAGGAGGAGGTGATGGAGGTGGAGGTGGAGGTGAAGGGTTTGGGGTGCTGGACAGAGCTGGAACAATGAATGAAGAAGGGTCCATGTTATGGCAGAGTAAGCAGCCACCTGTGATGCCAGCATTCCATGTGAGCTCTGGTTCAAGTCCCAGCTGCTCCACTTTCAATCCAGCTCCCTGCTGATGCACCTGGGAAAGCAGTGGGAGACCGAGATGGAGCTCCAGGTTCCTGGGCATTTGGGGAGTGAAGCAGCGAATGGAAGATCTTTTTTTTTCTCTTTCTCTCTTTCTCGGTTTCTTCCTCTCTGTTTGTAACTCTTCCTTTCAAATAAACAGATGAATTAAAACAAAAAAATGAACGTGGAAGATGACGAGGAAGATAGGGAAGAGGTGAGAGGGAGGAGGGAGTGGAGGAGGGGGAATGCTAGTAAATTACAAATCCTCCAAAACTCATAGCGCCCCCTGGGGCAGGGGGAGGTCAACTGCAAGGAAGAGGAAAACAGTGCTGTTCTAGGTGGGGCGGGAGCCCAGGCCCTGCAGGTGGACAGCAGGAGGCTGGAAAGCTCCTCCCTGTACTGATCCACAACAACCATGGATCCACCACACTCACTCTCCCCAGTAGAGGCCTGAGGGGGCGCAGCAAAGACCAATCGGGGGCGGCACACCCAGAGAAAGGCGTGGACAGGAATCCCAACTGGAGTGAAGGCCTGCGTCTAAATACTGAATGAGTTTGTGGACTCAAAAGTCTTCCATAGCCTTGGTAGCTCATGACAAGAGCCTTGGGTAACTACTGACGTCATAAATAAGAGTGTCCATTGTTAACAACAGGAGTCACTGTGCACCTGCTCCCCATGTAGGACCTCTGTCCTTAATAAGTTGTACTATGTGAATTAACGGTAAAACTTGTCTTCAAACAGTGCTTTATATGTTGTGTGTCTGTGTGGGTGCAAACTGTTGAAATCTTTACTTAGTATAGAGTTGGTCTTCTGTATATAAAGATAATTAAAAATGAATCTTAATTAAGAATGGGTTGGGAGAGGGAGTAGGAGGTGGTACCAGAGTGGGGGTGGGAGGGCGAGTATAGGGGGGAAGAGCCACTATAATCCAAAAGCTGTACCTATGAAATGTATATTTATTAAATAAAAGCTTTCCAAAAAAAAAAAAAAAAGAGTGGAGGCCCACAAAGACCTCATTGTCCTCGGCTGAGCCTCATGTCCTGTGCTGGTGTCCAGGTGTCAGGTGAGCGCTCTGCGCTGAACCCGGCCCTCCATGGCCTCAGGGGACCCAGAATCCTTCTCCCCAGGCCACCCTGGGCATGTCCAGCGAGCCAGATGGACCCTCGGAGCATCCTTGCCTCTAGCATAAGGTGCAGGAAGCTTGGAGTTGGCTTCCATTCCCTCGTCCCGGATTAGAGAGAGGACGCTCTAGTCCCAGGAAGACAGCTCCGCTGGCCACGGGCTGCGCGGGTCCCTGCGTCCCTCTTGCCCTGCCGCACCTCGGGCCACCTTGGCTCTCCCGCCCTCCAGGGTCCGCGTTGGAGAATCAGGTTCTGGAGCTGCCCGGTCCCCACGAAAATCGCCCGCACAGGGAATTGGGTGGCCATCCTGGGTCCCGGTCAAATTCGAGCCAGTCCTGCCGGTGCAGCTGCGCTTGGCGCAGGCGTCCGAGGTCCTGGCCCCGCCCACGGTCCCACGACTCGGCAAGTGACCCACACGCGTCCTGAAGGTGACCCCTGGGGTGAAAGGTCTGTTCAAAGGGTCGCTGCCACCGGACGGCAGGCTCTGAGCGTCCCCTGGACGTCGTCTCTGAGCCTTGCCAGAGTCTCTGGGCAGCTGACAGCCCAGGTCCGGTCGGCTCTGCTTGGAGCGTCCGTTCCTTCACAGCGGGGCGGCTCTGTGTCCATGAACCGCTTCGCGGGTCCCGCGGGGCCTGGCGCGTGTGGCTCCAGGGCATCGGCGCCTGCAGCCTGCAATTTGGGGATTCCATCCTCTGTGCCTCGCAGGATGGTGACCCGATGCCACCCCTGCCCCTCGAGGGAGACTGGGACACAAGTCCTGCATCCATCCAATGGCCTGGACCATTGTGGCCACAGAGGGAATGAACCAGCAAGTGGAAGATTCTCTCTCTGTCTCTGTCTCTCTCTCTCTCTCTTTCTCTCATTCTCCAGCTCTCTGTCTCTTCCTCTTTGTTACTCTTTTAAATAAATAAAAATAAATATTATAAAAATGAAACTGAACCAAGCTGTGTGCATGATGAAGCAGAACCACATTCTAACAATATGTGTCATTCAATCTTGTATGTATGAATTCTTTTTTTTTTTTTTTAAGATTTTTACTTATTTGAGAGGCAGAGATAAAGGTTCAGATGGTTCAGCCCCCAAATGGCCACAACCAGTGGAGCCTCTTCTGGGTCTCCCACGTGGGTGCAGGGGCCCAATTACGTGGGCCATCTTCTGCTTTCCCGGGTCAGAGCAGGGAGATGGATCAGAAGAGGAGCAGCTGGTACTCAAACTGGCGCCCATATGGGATGCTGGTGTCGCAGGCGGAGGCTTTAGCCCACTGTGTTACAGTGCCGGCCCTTTATGAATTCTTATCAATTTTTTAATCCCTTTGTCTTTCAGCAGTCTCTCTGTGCCTTAGCATGAAATAAACCACCTTTTTACCGGGGTGAACCACATCTGCAGCCTCTGGGAAAGTCTAACTGATGTTAGGAGACACCTGGCCGGTGAGAGGCCGGCGTACAATTCTCTGATCCACCGCAAGCTCTGGTCTTGGCACTTAGATCTCAGTGCCCAGTTTCCTCTGCAGCAGATGTGGGCAGCATCATTTCTCACGGGTGTGGTAGGAATGTGCTGGAAAATGGGAGATCTCGAATGAAACAGATAAAACCGAGCCAGGCATTTGAGCAGACCCACATTCCTTGACCTTGACAGGACCTGAAGAAACTTCTGGACCGGGAGCCTTGGCATGGCGAGGCCTTGGTCTCCTACAGCGGTATTTATCCTGCAAAATGACAACGGGCGCCTAAGGTTTTGAGCTGTGGGATCTAGTTTTGCTTTGTTCCTCTCTGAGAGCAAAGGAAATGCTGTGTGATCAGTAGACCATGACAGCACCCTCTCTGAACAAGCAAATAACGCCACAGGCAGCAAGATGGCTGCCCAGAACTCCTAGAGCTCCCCCCTCCCTCCCCCACAAAAAGATTAAACTCCAGTAAACTACATCTTGTAGAAAAGGCGAGCAGCAGGAGCAGCGGCCGGCGGCCGCAGAAATCCCTTAGACAACGGAAACCCGGAAAGGCTGCACGGAGCGGGGAAGGGAGCGCCCTTCCCTGCCCCCACCCAGTGGAGATGAGCTGGGAGCCAGGAGGGGCTTCTCCCTGCAGGGATGGGTGAGCAGGGGTCCCCAGCAGCCCGCAGGCGTCTGCCCTCTCCAGTGCCGGGGAATCCTGCAGGGGCCCAGGCTCTGCGGGGAGCTGAGGGGGCTCCACTGAAATAGCCCCGGAGAAGGGGCCACTCTGCACCTGCGCCCCTGAATCCCCGGGCCTGAGCTGCTTCTGCTCTGCACCATTTGGGTCTGGAGCCGTTGTGAGAGCAGGTCTGGTTGGGGTGGGCAGCCATCACGTCCCTGTGTCCCTCTGCCACTGCCCCACACCACGTGGCAGTGTGCCATCCCCAGCAACACTGTTGCCATGCCTGCTCCTAGGAGCCCCTTGCCCCAGCACACTTGAACAGCTCCCCCCATCCACATGTGAGGCAGCCCCTGCCTGTCAGGGAATCGGAGCCTTGGGTACACCAGAGCAGGTGCCCCTCCCAGCACCCCAGCTGACATGAGGCTCCCCACAAGGGGACAAAGGCTCTGCTGACCTGTGGGCCACACTCTCCAGGGCCAAGAGGATGCAGAGCCTCTCACACCAGGGAAGCAGTGCGGGGAGGGAGCTGAGCTGATCCACCCCGCCCTGCAGGTGGCAGTGTCCACCTACACTGGACTGGCCGCCTGCAGGGCATGCTCCTGGGGCACCTCACCTCTCTGGGGAGTGACATCCTGCCTGCTCTGCTCCTCAGGTCCGTGCCTAAGCAGCCTCGTCTGAAGATGCACCTGGATGTACAAGGCCTGGGCTCTGCCGTGACCCACCATCTGGGTCCACATTCAGCACCGTGTTGTGCCTCATCCCATGGTGCTTGAGCTGCCAGCAGGCCCTGTTGGTTCTAGGGTTTGGATTGCAGCTGCCCTGTGGGCCTCAGGGCCGGAGCCCTGGCACCACCCCTTCAGCCAGCCCCTGGAGCCATGGCCATGCGTGCCCAGACCCTCAGGGTCAGAAGTACACACACACACATCCCAGTCTGCTGGACCAGAGCCTCAGGGCACACCTCAGAGCACAGACTGCATCCCCTGTGCCTCATGGAGGGATTTGCAGCTTGAGGCTCAGGTGTGACCGTGGTGCTGCGAGACTGAGCCTGGGCGCTCAGCCCCACAGCTGCTCTGAGCACCTGTGCTCTGGATCACAGGGTGCTGTGGCTGCCTGGCAGTGAGAGCAGTACCCTCAGCTAGGAGTCCTCACTGTGAGCAGGACAAGGATTGCGGGATATCTAAAACCCTTGTCCTAACAAGTCTTAGAATGTGTGGAGGTAAACTAAGGAAGGAGATTGCCCTCCCTAATGTGGGTGGGCCACAACCAGGGAAGACCAGAACAGAACAAAGAACCGAAGATGGAAATCCTCCTGCTCGGTGGGTTTGCTGGGCACCGGGTTGATCTGCTGTGGACTCCTGCTCTACCTCCTCCTTAGATGTCTCTGTCTCCACCTTGCCAATATGGAGAATTTCAGCCTCCAAATCTCCTATGCAAATACCTTCGTATTCATATGTAAATCCTGTATGGGATCTGCTTCTCTGCAAAGCTCTGATCCAAGGTTGTGTTACCAAGAATTGGGGCACTGCTCTCATAAATAACCAGAACTAACTGTGGGCGCGGCGTTGGAGCTGAGTCCTCTATAGAGATTGTAGAGTTTTCAAGGCAAGCTGGAAATTTGTTCCTGGATGGTGACTCTGGTAAAGGCTCAAATGAAAATGGTGGCAAAGGCAACCATTACCACATAACCTGGCTGCAGTGTGTTCTAGGCTTCCCTGGAAGTTAGACCTTGCTGGAAATGAAATTGGATTTTGACTTGGAGATACAGCATCCATGTATTGTAGAAGAGACCTGGTTCCTACTAACTACGGATAGAAAACTGTGAAAGGAGCATGATGCATTGAAGAAAGGACGTTAAGCAACAAGGCGCCCTTGGAGGTGAACCAGGCAGCTCTCACTAGCCCCATCTTTTCCTCCTTTGCAGATTGTCTGCCTACAGGGTCCTGGCTGGTCCCGAGCAGCCTCGCCTATCAAATCTCCAGGGCTGGACCTGGTTGCAGATCAGGTTCCCTAGTGCACTGTACACTTGCAGGACATGAATTCCTAGGTGCAGCCAGCAGAACATCAAGGAGACCAGTGGGGTGACCAGCAGGCCTCCGCACAGCAACGGGAACTCCTCTTTTCCACCCCTTAGGCAGGCACTCCCTTTCCTTTCCGAAGCACCATCTGATTGTGCTTATTATATTTGCTGTGAAGTACCTATCCATTCATCGTCACCTGTCAATTGCGAGAGCACCAGTGCTCCTTTTCCACAGAGAGGCAGCCTTGCTGCGTCTCCAGCCTTGCCTTTGGCCCTAACAGGTGTAGATGCCCTCAGTAAGTCGTCAGGTGCAAGGATGACACACATCACAGAACCTCCTTCTCCTTCACCCGGAATTCATCTTCTGCTGCCAGAGTGAGGCACCTTGTAAAAACCAGAGAGCCCTCCTCTTGCCATCCTGTGAAGGAAGATAAAGATCCTGTTTTAGGGGCCAGCGCTGTGGTGTAGTGGGAAAGCCGCTGCCTGCAGTGCTGGCATCCCATATGGGCGCTGGTTCTAGTCCTGGCTGCTCCTCTTCCGATCCAGCTCTCTGCTGTGGCTTGAGAAAGCAGTAAAAGATGGCCCAAGTCTTTGGGCCCCTGTACCCACGTGGGAGATCCAGAAGAAGCTCCTGGCTCCTGGCTTTTGATCGGTGCAGCTCTGGCCATTGTGGCCAATTGGGGAGTGAACCAGCAGATGGAAGATCTCTTTCTCTGTCTCTATCTCTCTCTGTCTTTCAAATAAATAAAATAAATATTAAAAAAAGATCCTGTTTTAAAAGTCCTAGCTTCATAGAACTTTAAACATACAAACCATTTTGTCTTAGTTTTATTTCAGTGGATAGTGGCTGGACAGATATGGACTATTTGGTATTTGAAATGTGGTCAGTGGGATCATGGACCTGAATGTTTCATATTATTTAAATGAGAATTCATTGACATGCAAAAATAAAAGCTGAAGCAATACAAAATATGTTCCATTGAACAGTATAGTTATGTAGCATTACATTTCCCTTTCCCTATAACAGTGTATAGAATTGATTTGTATGCTGCCTCCTATATGTTTTTTAAAGATTTATTTGTTTATTCGAAAGTCAGTTACACAGAGAGAGAATGAGAGGCAGAAAGAGAGAGGTCTTCCATCTGTTGGTTCACTCCCCAATTGGCCTCAACGGCTGGAGCTGTGCTGATCCGAAGCCAAGAGCTTCTTCCAGGTCTCCCACGTGGATGCAGGGGTCGAAGGACCTGGGCCATCTTCTACTGCTTTCCCAGGCCACAGCAGAGAGCTGGATCAGAAGAAGAGCAGCGGGGACCCGAACTGGCACCCATATGGGATGCCGGAACTGCAGGCGGTGGCTTTGCTGGTACACTGTCTCTGTTTAGTTTGTAAAATGTAGCTCCTAGAAACCATGTGTGGCTTACATGTTATACATCACTGGCTCTAGATTCTACCAGCAACCTAGAGAAACTACAGAGGATGGAAACATGTGTAATTGATATCAGGTGCAAAAGCAAGAAAATCCAGGTGTGGAAATGCTCAAAATACAGGAGACAGTGAAATGACAGAGAGGAGAGAGAGGAGAGAGAGGAGAGAGGAGAGAGAGAGAGAGAGAGAGAGAGAGAGAGAGAGAGAGAGAGAGAGAGAGAATGAAAACCAGGGGAAATTTTATACTACAATAGCTTTTAATATATATCTAACTGATCCTTGTTTGTGAATATTATTTGGATCCTGACTCAAAGAAACTAAGTTGAAAATAATAGTAAGAAGCTTGAACATTGACAGTCAAGTTTCATATTGACTTTTTTTTTTTTTTAAAGATTTACTTATTTGGAAAGCAGAGTCACACACAGAGAGGGAGAGACAGAGACAGAAACACAGGGGGAGAGAGGGAGAGATCTTCTGTCCACTGGTTCATTCACCAAATGGCTACAACAGCTGGAGCTGGATCCATGCAAAGCCAGGGGTGGGGCACAGTGAGCCTGCAGTGTTGCCTGGGGAGGGAAAGAGCACTGGGCAAGATGAGAGAACAGCAGGAAGATGCAGCCTGGGATGAGACCAAAACCTTGGCCAGAGGCATAGGTGTGGGAGGGGTGAGATCTGCCTGGACCTACCAGGTAGGCACTGACTCCTCTGACGGTGCCGCTCTGTTCTCTTTGCCTCCAGCCCAGAGCACCATGCAAGGGGAAAGCAGATTTGGAGAGGCCGAGACATGGGGCCCTTGGCAGTGTGTTCTAGTTAAGAGTGTGGCAAATCAAAAGCAGGGGTTCCTAGCACCCACTCCCAAAAGACCCAACTGTGCAAGCAGAAACCCAAGCAGAATTTTGTCACTGGACACCGCTAGGACTTGTCACCCTCTCTGGACTGTGGTGCGATGCAGATGCTGCCATTGATAAAGTGCCATGGACCCTCCAAGATCACTCCAAACACAGAGGCAGGGAACGCATCTGAGGAGGCCAATAGCAAGGAAAATACTTCCTGGAGGGACGCCCCTTGTAACACAGGATTTCTTGTTATAAAATGTGCTGTCCTCATTGATCGTGCATCATGGGGTGCATGCACAGATGTTCACAATGATCAAGTTCAGGTGGGTAGAGAAGGCAACAGATCTCAGCTTCGTTCGCTGGGAGTCTGAGAGATGGGCCTGTCCTTAGAAAACAGGGGTAACTCTTTGAATCTCACCACATTCAGAGCTTTCTGTTCAGAAATGCCATTAGCGCATTCTTCTTGGAATACCCAAAAGCAGATCACAGACTGAGGGACAAGTGAGTGCTAGAGGAATAAAAGGCACTGATATGTTTCCAAAACAAGAATATTATTTATTTGTTAGAAACTTATTTATTAGAAATTTAGGTTAAAAAGTACCGGAAGAAGAAGAAAGGGCCATGGATAAATGATGAGCTTGTTAAATAACTGAGCCTGTATTATCTATCAAACGAGTGTGGATCATTTGGTTTCCTTTTTGTGGACTTCCTGATTTTCTTTCCCTTGTGTTTTTTACTTATTGGTGTTTCCAGGTTGGGTGTAAAGCATTTTATTATCACTTGCCTGAAAAATACAGCAACCACTGAGCCAGCAAATAAAATCACACGCAACATCATCAGGGACACAACCTCAACTGGTGCAGACACATCATTTCTGGTCCGTCTTGGGGACCCACTGTCAATGCTCCCTCCATTCCCCATCTCCTCACAGAATGGAGGAGCCCAGCCATACATGCAGTGGCAGTGTTTATTATTGTTACAAACACCCCGGCCATTGCACTTCTCAGGCAAACAGTCAAACTTCAAGATCGAACTATTGACACAAGTTCTGTTAAAGCACACCCGGTCCTCCCCACAGGAGGTGCCATCGTTTATCACTCCCAGGTCAGGTATCCCCAAGGGTTCCATGGATAGGTGATAGCCCGTGCCCCAGCACATGAGGTTTTCTTGCTGCAGATAAGTGGAAATTAAAGTTGTGTGTTCAGGCAAATCAGGAATGCTTTTTATGTTTATGCACTGTAGCCTGCCACAGATGGAGTTTTCCTTATCACACTTTCTATAGCTACTAACTCCTATAATTGCACAGTTACCATATTGATTTCCCTGTAAATTAACTGCTTCGTAGCACTGATCAGGAGCCTCCTTGGCATCAGGCCCAAAAATGCTTTGGCACTGCATGAATCTGGACCGGCACCCCTTTCTGAAACAGAGGCCATGGTATTTGCAAGGGGTTCCATCCTGCTTATAAGTGTCATTTGGACAGAAGCTTGAGGTTCCACTGCAGTACTCTGCAAGATCACATTCATTCTCTTCCTGCCTACACACGTATCCAGATGGACGAAACCCACAGGCGTGACAGCAAAGACCAATGCTACAGTTGGCACCATGTTTCAATTTACAATTTGGTTCACAGCACAGGTCTTTTCGACATTCCTCTTTTGAACCACAATCACACTCCTCATGGTCTTCCAGAATTTTGTTTCCACATCTCTTAATCACATAACCTAGTCCTGGGATATTATTTAGACAATTTGCTCCGAGAGATATGAATTTAATATAAAAGATGTAACTACAATTACTAAACCCAGTACGCCCTGTCCCCATGATGCAACTACGCCTACCCTTGCATTGGCAATATTCTTCATCATGCTGCATTCCCAAAGCATGGCCCACTTCGTGGGTAGTCCAGGTGGCAGGTCCAAGAACATTCTCACCTAGAAAGGTAGTTACAGATCCGGCGCCAGTTTTAGAACACACTTTCCCCCAGGACCAAGCAAGAGCGTCACTGTACTTCCTGTGGACATACAAATGTGTCCAATCTGAAGGAAGTCGAGGATATAGATCGGTTCTTCTATATACCAAAAATCTGCTTAAAACTTCGGATAAAGTGGGATAGTCAAGATACACTTTGTTAAAATCTGTCCATACCTCAAGAGCTTTCAGCGTTATTCTCACATTGATTTCTTGAAAGTAAGTGTCCATAATTGCAGTCAAAAGAATGGCATCACTTATGACTTGAGAAAGATTACTGTTCACAAATTTATATCTACCCTGATCAAAGACCATGACCAACTCCAAATACTTCTGGTGTTTGTAGGATTCAGAATAGTCCCTGAGTGCATCCTTAGTCCTGTGCCTGCGCATCTGCTGTTCTACCACGTCATCCGTCAAGCCACAGGTCTGGTTGCTGGAGGGCTCCCTCTTCAGGAGGTACACGACGTGTTCGAAATGGTGAGCGTCCTTGAGGGGCTCCATCTGGTACTGCTGTGCATCAATGTTCAGTACGCCTCGCAGACCCCCCATGCAGGTAGTTAGGGTGGCGTCAGAATCCTCAGACTCTTCCACGGAGCCCAGGTAGGCGCAGTCCCTGGGCATATACGGCTGGTCCTCCACCAGCTCTCCCACTTCTGTGAAGGAGAAGACGCGCAGATGCGGCGGAATGAGAAGCTGCTTGGGCCACAGGTGGAGGACGTGTTTCTTGCCTTTTAACCGCAGGAGGTAGGACAAGGGACTGGCCGCACCCTGCTTCCCTGCCCGGAAGCCCAACTTCTTGGGGATGGTGATTTCATAGGAGTCAAAGCCCCATTCCGGGAGAAAAATTAAGTCGTCACCAAGCGAGTCAATAAGGAGCGTGGCCAGAACCAGCACCGGGAGCGGGCGGCCTCGGGAGAGCAGGGTCGGCGCGGACCTCATGGTCTGTTCGGGACTCGCCTCTGTGCTCCAGCCAGGCGTGGCCCGAGCGACTGCAGCCTCGCGGCTCACACCTCCATGGGCCGCGGCTGGGGGCGCCGGAGCGCCGGCTCTGGAGGACCGCACCCTCGCCGGGATGGTCCCGCCGGCTTTGCCCGCAGGCGCGCGCCCTGGCCAACGCATCCAGTTCGTCCGCTGCGAGGTGCGGTTGGGTGCACGTGGAGGGAACGAGGAGAGGTTGCACGAGGATGAAAGGGAAAAGGGTGTCACTGGCCAGTGGATAGAGAGGGGGGCAGAGAGCGGCGTCGGAAACGGAGGGGGAATAGGGGAACGGCTGGACAGGAGAACTCGTTATAGGCTCCTCGTATCTTCCAATAGCCTGCCCTTTCAACCCGTGTCTGTACTCCCTAGGACACAAGGTTGGAATTGGAGGATGTACTGGCCACTGTGCCCTTCTCAGTGGACCCGTGCACCCTTCCGACATTTCCACTGACGTGGCTTGCAACAAAAATGACGAAGCATCAGAACCCGGGAGCCTGGACAGTGCACTATCAGTGTGGACTCTCCATCCCCTACCCAGTCCTCTCGCTCGCAAATAAATAAGTGAAATTTTAATTTATTTTTTTATTTAGTAAATATAAATTTCCAAAGTACAGTTTATGGATTACAATGGCTTCCCCCTCATAATTTCCCTCCCACTCACACCCCTCCCATCTCCTGCTCCCTCTCCCATTCTATTCACATCAAGATTCATTTTCAATTATCTTTATATAAAGAAGATCGATTTAGTATATATTAAGTAAAGATTTCATCAGTTTGCACCCACACAGAAACACAAAGTGTAAAATACTGTTTCAGTACTAGTTATAGCCTTACTTCACATTGGACAACACATTAAGGACAGATCCCACATGAGGAGTAAGTACACAATGACTCCTGTTGTTGACTTAACAATTTGACACTCTTGCTTATGGCGTCAGTAATCTCCCTAGGCTCTAGTCATGAGTTGCCAAGGCTATGGAAGCCTTTTGAGCTCGCCAACTTCGATCTTATTCTGATGGGGTCATAGTCAAAGTGGAAGTTCTCTCCTCCCTTCAGAGAAAGGTACCTCCTTCTTTGATGGCCCGTTCTTTCAACTGGGATCTCACTCGCAGAGATCTTTCATTTAGGTCTTCTTCTTTTTTTTTTTTTTTCCCAGAGTGTCTTGGCTTTCCATGCCTAAAATACTCTCATGGGCTCTTGAGCCAGATCCAAATGCCTTAAGGGCTGATTCTGAGGCCAGAGTGCTATTTAGGACTTCTGCCATTCTATGAGTCTGCTGTGTATCCTGCTTCCCATGATGGATGGTTCTCTCCCTTTTTCATTCTATCAGTTAGTATTAGCAGACACTAGTCTTGTTTGTGTGATCCCTTTGACTCTTAGACCTATCAGTATGATCAGTTGTGAACTGATCACTTGGACTAGTGAGATGGCATTGGTACATGCCACCTTGATGGGATTGTATTGGAATCCCATGGTATGATTCTAACTCCACCATTTGGGGCAAGTCCGATTGAGCATGTTCCAAACTGTACATAAATGAAATTTTAAAAGTGAGTTACCAAGCCATGAAACGACATGGAGAAGCCTCAAGGCCTATTGCTAAATAAAAGGAATTACTCTGAAAGGGCTACTACATGCTGTGATATATATATATATATATATAATATATGTAATTTTAATATTTTGTGTTATATGTATCATTATATATTATTTCTATATTTCTATATATGTGTTGATATAATTAAAACTATAGTAGCCAACATTTATTAAGACCTTTTGTTCAAAATATTCTAAGGGCAGGTGCATTTATCAACTCATTCATTGAATTATAATAAAATAATAAAATAACCTGACTCTAATGGGCATTTGGAAAGTGAACTGGTGGAAGATCCCCCTCCCCACCTCTTTCTTTCTTTCTTTCTTTCTTTCTTTCTCACTTTCTGCCTGTCTCTGTCTTTTTGCTTTACAAATACAAGTGAAAATAAATGTATACATATGTTTTAAGTTTCAGTATTTAAAATAGAAAAAGAAAACAACCCTTGAGATGAGTGGGGGGCACAGTAAAGCTGGGGCACTACTGGGCTAGCTGATCTACCCCAAAAGATTTATGCATGTTGCCACTGCAAAAGCAAGTTGTAGAAATCAATTCACATTTAAACTAACAGCTCTATCTATTAAATAACACATGGCATATAAATATACAGGAAGGAAACTTTCAAACACCAGATACTGTCAATGAATAACTCTTGGGCTGAATGTGTTGGTGGAGACAAGAATGCTTGTTTTTCATTTTTTATTCCAATATTTTTGTATGAACTGAATATTTTTGGTAAGAATATATTTACCTAGCACCTATGAAATTGAAATAAGAAACAAAAGTAGCATAAAAAAAGGATTTGAGTTTCATTTATACAGTTATGGCATCATAGTATGGGGAAAACAGTATGTCCCACGAGTGTGATGCTTTGCTTTCCTAATAGCCTGAAAGTTTATAATGGCAGGAGCTATGTCTACACAGGTCATGTGTATAACCCTGGGATCTCGCATACGTCTTCTCCCAAAGAAGAATCTTTTTTTTTCTTTTTAATCTTTCTTTCTTTTTTGACAGGCAGAGTGGACAGTGAGAGAGAGAGAGAGAGAGAGAGACAGAGAGAGAAAGGTCTTTTTTTTTTACCATTGGTCCACTCTCCAATGGCCGCTGCGGCTGCACACCACACTGATCCGAAGCCAGGAGCCAGGTGCTTCTCCTGGTCTCCCATGTGGCTGCAGGGCCCAAAGACTTGGGTCATCCTCCACTGCCCTCCCAGGCCACAGCAGAGAGCTGGACTGGAAGAGGGGCAACCGGGACAGAATCCGGTGCCCCGACTGGGACTAGAACCCGGTGTGCCGGCGCAGCAGGTGGAGGATTAGCCTATTGAGCCATGGCGCCGGCCCCAAAGAAGAATCTTAATAAAAGCCTACTCACCAAAAAAAGCAACTTAACAAATGCTTGTTGGATTTACTTGTACCTTTTCATTAGCAAAATGATCCTCAGAGATAACCTAGTCCACTTACAATGCATTCTGGAGGAGGAAACTGACAGCTGATGTTGAGATGAGCCAATGAGGTCACAAAGCTCATCAGTAATGCCATAAATATTGGTGTCACCCACAGCTCAGACTCTTTCTATTATAAAAACTTTTTTTTAAAAAAAGATTTTTTTGGAAAGTATTAGAGAGAAGGAGAGAAAGAGAGAGAGAGCGCTCCTCCATCTGCTGATTCACTCCCAGGTGGCCACAATGGCCAATGCTGGGCCAGGCTGAAGTCAGGTCTCCTACATGGGTCACAAGGGACCCACAAATACTTGGGGCCCATTTTCTTCTGCTTTTCCCAAGCCAATAGCAGGGACCTGGGTAGGAAGCGGAGCATCTGGGACAAACCAGTGCCAATATGGGATACTGGCATCACTGGAGGTGGCTTTGTCTGCTACACTACAATGTCAGCCCCTAAGTTGATAATTTTGAATGGCTGGCAAATGATGTTATCAATGTCCAAATGGCCCTTCGCAGAAAAAAGATTCGCAGTCCTGATAGAGTTTGAAGTCAAATGATAAAAATAATAAAGCTCCATACTCTGGTGAGAAAAAAACTTTTTCCTTATAGATAGTCTAAAAGGCTCAAATTTTCTCAATGTTAAATTGGACACCCAATGTTATAAAATTGTAAACATCATGCACTTATTTCTACACCATGAGATATATATTTTCTTTTGCAATTGTAAATGACAATGTTATTTTGTATCAGATAAACAAAGATTCCATTTACTATTCATTTTTCAAAGACAAAGTAGAATTTTGTATTCCTTATTTGATCTTCCCAGGCTTTGCTGGAGTTTGAGTTTGGAAAATTGAAATTCTTCATTGAAGTGTAGACATATGGCCATGACAGTATTAGGGCTGTTTAGGGGACCTTTCTTATAGGGATAGTCTATTGTGGGTTTTACATTTGGCATAAGACTCTGTCTGTTTCACAAAAAGTTTATCTAATTTTCTGGCTATTTGCTGTATTGGCCAGAAAGAGTAAGAAGCCCCGGGTTGTTTCATAGTGAGGAGTGGTAAGAGCAACATTAGTATCCAGGAAGGCGAGCGGAGGCGGATCCAAGTAGGAGAAAAAATACCATGTTGGAGTGAGAGCCACACACCCCTTGGATCACAAAACAATGAACGCTACACACAATCCCCACCTAAACCCTGAATCCTGGGGAATGAGCAATTTAGGAGTGAACTGCACTACTCACTGCTCCCTCCATCCACTACAAAGCCAAGAGAAGATGATGTGGAGACCCCAAGAAACAGGAGTGAGAACCCTGACTAATTCTGCTTGCTTCTGGAGACAGCAGTCCTGGGTCATGGCCACCAGCCTCACAAGAGACATAAACATCAGGGTCTTGGTGAGCCCAAAATCCTGAGTCATGTCAGAGGTGACTCACTGGAGATGAGAGGTGAGACTGTCAGGGTCCATGGCCAGGTGGAAACATCACTCTTAGACTCACTGTGTTCTCATTTAAAATAATGCCTTTTAGTTAAGTTACTACAGCATGATATTCTTGATACACAATGGCTATCTTGGTTGGATTTTGTATGATGTCTTTCTTTTAGATTTCTAAATAGATTTTACTATTCACTTGCTTGAAGAAAATATCAACTATTAAAAATATTAAAGGATGGAGAATTATAGCAAAATAAATTATCTTTAGGATAAGCCAACCAGGAAACATCTGATGCTACTGAATGCATATGAATAGCTTATTTATTTTTATGTATCTTTTGTTGTCCTTTGGGCTTAGAATACCTTTTTTGGGTCTCTCTATAAATGGAAGATATTTTCTCATCACTATCTTGAACAACTCAGTGATCACAGGTAACATTAGGAGAAAGAAGTGGATAAACAGAATCAATGGCAAACTGCATGTGCCTTTCCTGGACAGACCCTGTTGTCTCTCCTGAAGGCCAAAAATCAATGCTTCCTCCACCACCACCCCCAGAACAGTGGGTCCAGACATACAGCATCAGCTTGTTGTCCTAGTATTGCAAACACCTAGATGGTTGTATTTCTTGGGCCAACAGTCATAGTTTAGGGTTGTGAGTTTGATGCACTCTCTGTTAATACACCAAATCCTCCCCACAGGCCCAAACCTCATGATCCACTGGCTGTGAAAGATGTACAGTAGGGTCGGTGCTGTGGCATGGCAGGTAGAGCTGCATCCCATAGGGCATTTCAGTGCTGGCATCCCATATGGGCTCTGGTTTGAGTCCCGGCTGCCTCCCTTCCGATCCAGCTCTCTGCTGTGGCCTGGGAAAGCAGTAGAAGATGACCCAAGTCTTTGGGCCCCTGCTCTCATGTGGGAGACCCGGAGAAGCTCCTGGCTCCTGGCTCCTGGATCAGCACAGCTTCTGCTGTTGTAGCCAGTTGGGGAGTAAACCAGCGGATGGAAGACCTCTCTCTGTGTGTGCCTTTCCTTCTCTCTCTGTGTAACTCTGACTTCCAAATAAATAAATAATTAAATCTTTAAAAAAAAAAGAAGACAAAGATATGCAGTATTCCATCTGCCCCTGCTGTAGAGATTTTCTTTCTGCAGATGAATAGAAATTAAAATTCAATGATCAGGCACGTGTGGGATTGATACATTGCAGTTTTCCATATCATAGATCTCCAGTTTTACATGTTACATGACCATGACTCTGAATTCACAGTTTCCAAGTCAGTCACCCAGCAAATTCATAGCACCAGGGCCCTGACATGGAGCAGCCACAGCTTCTTTCCCAAATGTGTTTTTGCACTGCACGTCCCCAGAGAATCTTCAATCTTTTTGGTAACAAAGGGACCACCATCACAAGGATTTCCGTCCTGCTTGTAAGTTTCATCTGGGCAAAGATTTGACTTTCCACTGCAGTTTCCTGCAAGGTCACACTCATTTTTCTTCCTGCCTACACATAATGGGCAGTCACAATACCAAAAGCAATGCTGCAGTTGGGACTTGTTTGAATAAGCAATCTGGTTGGCAACAATTATTGTTTTTACAGTCCTCTTTGTCGCCACAGTCATAGTCCTCTCCTTCACCCTCCTCCCTTCACTGAGAATGCCATCTTTGGCATATAGTAATCAACTGTTATACCCAAGACCCAGAACACAGTAGGATTGCGTCTTCTATCCCTACTGAGTCATGCAGCATTCTTGTTGCGTGTTCCAGCTCGTGTGTGCATGCACAGGCAGAAGAAATCATGTTTTCAGCTCCGAGAGGATGATTGGATGATTCATGATACTTATCACAAGTACCTGTAATCCAGCCCTCCCAGGTGCATCCCAGAAGAGTCTTTTACAAACAAGTGTGACCAGTGTGCATTAGAGGCTATTCAAGATCTCTTCCATACTTTGAAAAACAGTGTAGAATACTAAGTAGCTGTTTTACATCAATATTTATTATTTTCAGTTCAGATTTGAGTAGCTGGAAGATCTATCTGTAGAACCAGTATCTGAGGTTGAGAGCCCTTTGAACTTGCCAGGAGAAGTCCTTCAAACATAATGGTGGTCCCTAAACACCAACTGCTTATGATCAAATGCAAGGGACAAGTCTGTATACTTTCTATGGACGAGGCTGGTGTATATTCCATCAGCTCTTACCCCTCTTGTCTGGCTATTTGCTGTTCTGTTTCTTCCTGGGTGAAGTAGATGCTAAATTCCTCACCCTTCAAGAGATAAAAGTTGCACTCAAAGCTGGATGAGGCTTCAAGGGTCTTGTTTTGGTAACCCCAGACATCTGTGCACACCATGCCTCTGGACCTTGCAAGGGTGGGGGGTCTTCCATCCACTGGTTCACTCTCCAGATGGCTGCAACTGCTGGAGCTGCACTAATCCAATGCCAGGAGCCAGGAGCTTCTTCTGGGTCTCCCACATGGGTGCAAGTCATTTTCTACTGCTTTCTTAGGCCATAGCAGAGTCCCGGCTGCTCCACTTCTGATCCCACTCTCTGCTATGGCCTGGGAAAGCAGTAGAAGATGGTCTAAGTCCTTGGGCCCCTGCACCTGTGTGGGAGACCCAGAAGAAGCTTCTGGCTCCTGGCTTCAGATCGGGGCAGCCCTGGCTGTTGTAGCCATCTGGAGAGTGAACCAGTGGATGGAAGGCCTCTCTCTCTCTCTCTCTCTCTCTCTCTCTCTCCCCCTCTCCCTTCCCTCTCCCTCTCCTTCTCTCTCTGTGCAACTCTGACTTTCAAATAAATAAATAAATAAATAAATCTTAAAAAAATAATAAAAAAGAAGTCTGTAAGTACAAGCCTGCTTTCAAATTCCTGTATTCTAAGCAACAAATGTAGGGTAGAGTGCTTGTTTCTTCTTCTGATTTTCAAATTCTTTCACACATGGCTGTTCTCATTACAATTTGGTGTTATAGTCCATAATTGTTTTTTAAATGGTTCCCTGTCACAGTGCATGTCTGGATATTCGATTTGTGAATCAAAGTACCTAGTTCTTTTTAAAAAAAGATTTATTTATTTATTTGAAAGACAGAGTTACAGAGAGGCAGAGGTAGGGAGGGAGAGAGAGAGAGCGAGAGAGAGCTGCAATGGCTGTAGCTGAGGAAATCCGAAGCCAGGAGCCAGGATCTTCTTTCTTGTTCCTGATGCAGGTGCAGGGGCCCAAGGCATTTGGGCATTTCTCCACTGCTTTCGCAGGCAGTAGCAGAGAGCTGGATCAGAAGTGGAGCATCTGGGACTCGAACTGGTGCCCATGTGGGATGCCAGCACTTGCAGGCAGCAGCTTTACCCGCTAAGCCACAGCGCCGCCGCCCCCCCCCCCCCGTGTACCTACTTCTTTAATACAGTTATTTGTGTTTAATTTTCCTCATTCCGTGAAGAGGTGTTTGCCCTTTTTTTGCTTCTCTTTAGCCAGTTGTTTTGCTTCAGAGTCAGTAGGGAAAATATATGTTGTGAGATCTCTGTCTCCCTTAAATAAAAACGTATTTATTTGTAAGGCAGAGAGGGGGAGAAGGAGAGGGACAGCGAGAAGTAGAGAGAGAGGGAGAGACAATCTCCCACCTACTGGTTCACTCTCCAAAAACAACAGCCAGAGTTGGGCCAGGTCAATGTTAGGAGTGCAGAACCCAGTCCAGGGCTCCCACATGGAAGGGAGGGACCCAAGTACCTGAATCATCACCTGGGGCTTCCCAGGATGTGCATTCGTAGGAAGCTGGAATCAGGAGCAGAGCTGCTGCTCAACCAGGGCACTCGATATAGGATGTGTGTATTCCAGGGGGCATTGTAACCATTAGGCTAATGCCTGTCCCTGTGAGATCCTTTATGTTGGGAAAGTTGCCGATGGTGGGGCCTGGGGGGTGGCAGGCTTTGGTTGTTAGTCAATCAAGTTTTCCAAGACAGGCAATTTATTTGCCATTTGCAAGGCAGGCAGCTTGAAGTCCAGATTTTCTTCCTCGTAATTGATTCCAGGCTAATGATGTCATTGATTATGCTGTTCATCTGCATCCACAATGTTCCTCAATGTGTGTTCACGCTTGAGCACTCACTATCCACCACCCCCCCAACCACTTTGCTCTACCAACTTGGTTCATAACTCACTCTTCTCTTTTCTCCCTCCCTTCCTCCCTTCCTCCCTTCCTTCCTTCTTCCCTTCTTCCCTCCCTCCCTCCCTCTTTCATTCTTTGCTGTTGGAGTTATGTGTGAGCATGGCCTAGGGGCTATAGGGTGTGCTGCTCCCTCAACCAGCACTATGAGCTAATCACCAGGCTGATTGGAACATGTGAGTTCAGAACTTTTTTGGCCTGCTTATTTGCTAATGTGGTATAAAAGTACTTTCTGGCTTGGTGGGGTTTTCAAGGTGGCTCTGCACCTGTAGGACTACATCAGGTACTTGAGCCAAGTACTTGACGAATCACCTGCTACCTTCCAGGGTGTGCATTATCAGGAAACTGGGTCAGAAGCAGAGGCGAGACATAATCCAGGCACTCCGATGTGGAGTGTGGGTGTTGCAGGCAGCAGCTTGCCTGCTTCTGTCACACCCCTGCCCCTGCAATTCACTCCTCCTTGTGATTTTATTGAGGGGAGGAGGTGCAGATCCATATTGGGTCGGGGTGTCTCTGTTAGCAGGCAGATTAGCCCCGCTTTCAAGCGATTTCCCATGAGAAACCCTACACATTGTTTGCGCCTCAGCTAGCATTGTTTTGTCAACTACAGAGGTTTCAGTCTGCAGAACAGAAACCATGAAATTCCTGTTTGTGACTGTTTCAGTGCAGTCTTTATGTGCTGTTGGACGATGCATTTTTTTCACTAAGTATAAGTGCAAATGCTAGGCTGTGTTAGGAAACAGATATGATATTGTGAAATATCTATTTAGTCTAAGTCCCCTTTTCCTGACATCCAGCTCCTAGAATCCTTTGTATCTCTGGAATGATGAGTGTGTTGTGTATGCTGAAGGAATGACTGCTGGCCCACTGCTAGACTACTCCAGGACGGGGGCTGGTCATCTGAAGGTTGAAGGTTGAGCCAATCACCCCTGAGTGAATCAACCTGCCTACTCCTGACACCTCCTGTCACTCTAGACCAGCCAGGGTGGTCTGCCTCTCCAATTCCTGGTGACTATTTAATCTCCAAGATCACGATTCTTCAAAAGGATGATTTTTATTTTATTTTATCTTTTATGAAATGACAAACCATCTGAGGCAAAGGTAGTTTCTCAATGGGTCAACTTATTGCAATGCACACAAAAGTAGCATACTCAAAAGGAATTTATGGAATTATAGGCAAAAATAGGTAAAAGAAAATTACTCAAGCATGGATGCTAGTAACCAACCAAGCACCAAACAGTTTAGCCCACCAAAGCACATTTATAGAAGTCATCCAAATGATATGGAGGATTCCTCCCCAGGGCAGCGTCTCCAGTGCAGCTGATGCCTTTAGAGCGATACTCACTAGGAGTGGAGTTGATGTGGGCCTGGTTAATTTTCAATCCAGTGTCTTGCCCCCACAGAGATAAGAATTCTAAATAGAGGTGCATATAGGTGTACAAGTGAGAACAAAATTTATGTAAAAGGTGAAAGAATGAACATACATTTACAGGAGAGTGTGGACTGCCCCATATGGAGAAATGCCCATCGTGAGTGGGCCACAAGATTGCTGAGAGAAAGAGAGAGAGAGAGGGAGGGAGGGAGCCTGAAGAGCACCCCCCACCATGGTCGGGGCAAAAAGAGGGCTCTCCCCTATTCTAAGAGACTTTTATGAGGTAGAAGGGTGGTGCTTTAATTGAATAAACAAACAGGGTGTGGTCTTGGCATGCATGAAGCCATCTGGGATTTTTTATGGCACCTCCACGTGGAGTTTAATATCCACATTGTCACCATGGTTTCTCCTCCTTCCTGGTCCCGGATGAGACACAAGTGCATCTTGGGAAGGTGGGTATTTGAGATTGACAGAAAAAGAGATAGCATTACAGTGCAGTGCTGGCAGAAATTCCAACTCACTTAGAATTGCCTGCCTAGTCACACTATATTACAGTCACAGCAAGACGCGTCTCAAAGGCAGTCTGAAGGCACTGGCATTTATAGCATCAGGAAGTAGGCTATCTCAGTTTCCAGTCCTCACTATCTCGTTTTATATTGGCACACAGGTTGTCAATGTGGCTGTCAGTTGGTCAGTGGCAAAGGGTGACTGTCAGCCAGGCACTTGGCTCAGATACAACATGTGTTACATGAGAAAGCTCAAAATGAAATTAGCACTGTCAAAGCATCATCACTTTCATCACAATTTACTTAGAGTCATAAGAGCCATAACACTGCAAAACACTCCTCACAACACCTCCACAAAGATCCAAAAAGGCTGCCTGCGTTCACAGGAGCTTCTAAACAGCTGAACACTGGGGAGGGCATAGGGCTTTACCCATCTGCCTGTTCACGTGGTTCCTTTGTCACATCATTTATTAATAAGATAATGCATTGATAAACATAAATAAAATGTTTCCCTAAGTTCCATGAGTCACTTTAGCAAATTAACCAAATCCAAAGATGGATGAGTCATGGAAACCCTAATGTACAGCCAATGGATCAGAGACATAGGTCGTAGCCTGTGCTCACACAGGCATCTGAAATGCTGGCCAGTCCCGAGGGGATGAGCACTCAATCCATGGGACCTGTGCTATCTCTAGGCAGACAGTGTCAGAATTGATTAGGGGAACTGAGTTGGTTCTGTCTGAGAACTGATTGGTGGTATGTGGAAAGGAATCCCCTTTCACATTTTGGTGGCCCAAGGTGACATGTTCTGTGCTGATGATAAAAGAGGAGGAAAGACATTTTGGGTTTTCCCTATATATTTCAGAGATTTATATATGTCACAGTAAGTACACTGAGAACCTCCACCATGTCAGCTCTTAGAGACCAGCCATGAAAGCAGTAATATAAACGAACTAACAATGAAGTATGCTGGGTGGTAATTTCTCAAACATTGAAAAGAACAGATTCTTGAAATCTTAAGTTTCTGTTTGACCGTTCTGGAAAGGTTTTGGACTATGAAAATTGCCGAGACGTCACAGCTTTTGTACACAACAATCTCTTTGTCTACATTCCCCAGGTTCCTGATTTTGTTGGCCTTATCGGTGACCTTTGTTAGAGATTATCAATCGCACATATTACTTCATGCTTCCTCTACTTTATGTCTCTTATGTCTCTTACTTTTTTTTTATATAAAGCTTTTATTTAAAGAATATAAATTTCCAAAGAACAGCTTATGGATCACAATGGCTCCCCCCCCACAACTTCTCTCCCTCCCCCTACCCTCCCCTTTCCCGCTCCCTCTCCCCTTCTGTTCACATCAAGATTCATTTTCAATTCTCTTTATACACAGAAGATCAATTTAGTACATATTATGTAAAGATTTCAACGGTTTGCCCTCGCATAGAGATACAAAATGATAATACTGTTGTAGTGCTAGTTATAGTATTAATTCACAATGTACAGCACATTAAGGACAGAGATCCTACATGATTTTTTTTTTTTTAAATTGATTAATTGTCTATGCAATTTCCAGTTTAACACCAAGATTTTTTAATCATTTGCAATTATCTTTATATAAAGAAGATCGATTCAATATATACTATGTAAAGATTTCATCAGTTTGCACCCACTCAGAAACACAAAGTGTAAAAATACTGTTTCAGTACTAGTAATAGCATTATTTCACATTGGATAACACATTAAGGACAGATCCCTCATGAGACGTAAGTACACAGTGACTCCTGATGTTGATTTAACAATTTGACACTCTTGTTTATGGCGTCAGTAATCTCCCTAGGCTCTGGTCATGAGTTGCCAAGGCTATGGAAGCCTTTAGGGTTCGTGGACTTCGATCTTATTCCGACAGGGTCATAGTCAAAGTGGAAGTTCTCTCCTCCCTTCAGAGAAAGGTACCTCCTTCTTTGATGGCCCTGTTCTTTCCACTGGGATCTCACTCGCAGAGATCTTTCATTTAGGTCTTCTGTTTTTTCCAGAATGTCTTGGCTTTCCATGCCTAAACTATTCTCATGGGCTCTTCAGCCAGATCCGAATGCCTTAAGGGCTGATTCTGAGGCCAGAGTGCTATTTAGGATTTCTGCCATTCTATGAGTCTGCTGTGTATCCTGCTTCCCATGTTGGATCATTCTCTCCCTTTTTCATTCTATCAGTTAGTATTAGCAGACACTAGTCTTGTTTGTGTGATCATTTTGACTCTTAGACCTATCAGTGTGATCAATTGTGAGCTGAAATTGATCACTTGGACTAATGAGATGGCCTTGGTACATGCCACCTTGATGGGATTGTATTGGAATCCCCTGGCACAATTCTAACTCCATCATTTGGGGCCGTTCCGATTGAGCATGTCCCAAATTTTACATCTCCTCCCTCTCTTATTCCCACTCTTATATTTCACAGAGATCACTTTTCAGTTAAAATTTAAACACCTAAGAATAATTGTGTGTTAATTACAGAGTTCAACCACTAGTACTAGGATAAAAAAAAAATACTACCATGGATAAAGTATTACATTGTACAACAACAGTCAGCACAAGAGCTGATCGAGTCACTGTTTCTCATAGTGTCCATTTCACTTCTACAGGTTTCCCCTTTGGTGCTCAGTTAGTCATCGCCAATCAAGGGAAACAAATGATATTTGTCTCTTTGGGACTGACTTAATTCACTCAGCATGATGTTTTCCAGATTCCTCCATTTTGTTGCAAGTGACCGGATTTCATTGTTTTTGACTGCTGTATAGTATTCTGTAGAGTACATGTCCCATAATTTCCTGATCCAGTCTACTGTTGATGGGCATTTGGGTTGGTTCCAAGTCTTAGCTATTGTGAATTGAGCCGCAATAAACATTACTGTGCAGACGGCTTTTTTGTTTGCCCATTTAATTTCCTTTGGGTAAATTCCAAGGAGTGGGATGGCTGGGTTGAATGGTAGGGTTATATTCAGGTTTCTGAGGAATCTCCAGACTGACTTCCATAGTGGCTTCACCAGTTTGCATTCCCACCAACAGTGGATTAGTGTCCCTTTTTCCCCACATCCTCTCCAGCATCTATTGTTGGTGGATTTCTGAATGTGAGCCATTCTCACCGGGGTGAGGTGAAACCTCATTGTGGTTTTGATTTGCATTTCCCTGATTGCTAGGGATCTTGAACATTTTTTCATGTGTCTGTTGGCCATTTGGATTTCCTCTTTTGAAAAATGTCTATTGAGGTCCTTGGCCCATCTCTTAAGTGGGTTGTTTGTTTTGATGTTGTGGAGTTTCTTAATTTCTTTGTAGATTCTGGTTATCAACCCTTTATCTGTTGCATAGTTTGCAAATATATTTTCCCATTCTGTCGGTTTCCTATTCACTTTCCTGACTGTTTCTTTTGCAGTACAGAAACTTTTCAATTTGATGCAATCCCAGTAGTTAATTTTGGTTTTCAGTGCCTGTGCTTCTGGGGTCTTTTCCAAGAAGTCTTTGCCAGTACCTATGTCTTGCAGGGTTTCTCCTATGCTCTCTAGTAATTTGATGGTGTCGGGTCGTAGGTTTAAATTTTTAATCCATGTTGAATGAATTTTTGTGTAAGGTGAAAGGTAGGGGTCTTGCTTCATGGTTCTGCACGTGGAAATCCAGTTTTCCCAGCACCATTTATTAAACAGACTGACCTTACTCCAGGGACTGGTTTTGGATCGTTGATCAAATATAAGTTGGCTGTAGGTGTTTGGATTTATTTATGGAGTTTCTATTCTGTTCCATTGGTCTATCCATCTGTTTCTGTACCAGTACCATGCTGTTTTGATAACAACTGCCCTGTAGTATGTCCTGAAATCTGGTATTGTGATGCCTCCGGCTTTGTTTTTGTTGTACAAGATTGCTTTAGCTATTCGAGGTCTCCTGTGTCTCCATATGAATTTCAGCATCATTTTTTCCAGATCTGAGAAGAATGTCCTCGGTATCTTGATTGGTATTGCGTTGAATCTGTAAATTGCTTTTGGGAGAATGGACATTTTGATGATATTGATTCTTCCAATCCATGAGCATGGGAGATTTCTCCATTTTTTGGTATCCTCTTCTATTTCTTTCTTTAAGGTTTTGTAATTTTCATTGTAGAGATCTTTAATGTCCTTAGTTAAATTTATTCCAAGGTATTTGATTGTTTTTGTAGCTATTGTGAATGGGATTGATCTTAGCAGTTCTTCCTCAGCCGTGGCATTGTCTGTGTATACAAAGGCTGTTGATTTTTGTGCATTGATTTTATGTCCCGCTACTTTGCCAAACTCTTCTATGAGTTCCAATAGTCTCTTAGTAGAGTTCTTTGGGTCCCCTAAATAAAGAATCATGTCGTCTGCAAAGAGGGATAGTTTGAGTTCTTCCTTCCCAACTTGTATCCCTTTAATTTCTTTTTCTTGCCTAATAGCTCTGGCTAAGACTTCCAGCACTATATTGAATAGCAGTGGTGAGAGTGGGCATCCCTGTCTGGTACCAGATCTCAGTGGAAATGCTTCCAACTTTTCCCCATTCAATAGGATATTGGCCGTGGGTTTTTCATAAATTGCTTTGATTGTATTGAGGAATGTGCCTTCTATACCCAGTTTGCTTAGGGTTTTCATCATGAAAGGGTGTTGAATTTTATCGAATGCTTTCTCTGCGTCTAGTGAGATAATCATATGGTTTTTCTTCTGCAGTCTGTTAATGTGGTGTATCACGTTGATTGTTTTGCGAATATTGAACCATCCCTGCATACCAGGGATGAATCCCACTTGGTCTGGGTGGATGATCTTTCTGATGTGTTGTTGCAGTCTATTGGCCAGAATTTTGTTGAGGATTTTTGCATCTATGTTCATGAGGGATATTGGTCCGTAATTCTCTTTCAATGCTGCATCTTTTTCTGGCTTAGGAATTAAGGTGATGCTGGCTTCATAGAAAGAATTTGGGAGAATTCCCTCTTTTTCGATTGTTCTGAAAAGTTTGAGAAGAATTGGGGTTAGTTCTTCTTTAAATGTCTGGTAGAATTCAGCAGTGAATCCATCTGGTCCTGGGCTTTTCTTTGTTGGGAGGGCCTTTATTACTGATTCAATTTCTGACTCACTTATGGGTCTGTTTAGGTTTTCTATGTCTTCCTGGTTCAATTTAGGTAGGTTGCATGTGTCCAGGAATCTATCCATTTCTGATAGGTTTCCCTGTTTACTGGCATACAAGTCCTTGTAGTAATTTCTGATGATTCTTTTGATTTCTGTGGTGTCTGTTGTTATATTTCCTTTTTCATCTCTGATTTTACTGATTTGGGTCTTTTCTCTTCTTTTTTTAGTTAGTTGGGCCAATGGGGTGTCAATCTTGTTTATTTTTTCAAAAAACCAGCTCCTCGATTGGCTGATTTTTTGTAATGTTTTTTTGGATTCAATCCTGTTGATTTCTTCTCTGATTTTGATTATTTCTCTTTTTCTACTAGATTTGGGTCTAGTTTGCTGCAAATTTTCTAGATCCTTGAGATGCATTGAAAGCTCATCTATTTGGTGCCTTTCCAGTTTCTTGATGTAGGCACCTATTGATATAAACTTTCCTCTTAACACTGCTTTTGCTGTATCCCATAAGTTTTGGTATGTTGTGCTGTTATCCTCATTTACTTCCAGAAAATTTTTGATTTCTCTTTTGATTTCTTCAGTGACCCATTGTTCATTCAGGAGCATGTTGTTCAATCTCCATGTGTTTGCATATGCTCTAGGGATTCCTGAGTTGCTAATTTCCAACTTCAATCCCTTATGGTCTGAGAAGTTGCATCGTATGATTCTAATTCTTTTGAATTTGCTGAGACTTGCTTTATGGCCTAATATGTGATCAATCCTAGAGTAGGTTCCATGTACTGCTGAGAAGAATGTGAATGCTTTACGTGTAGGATGAAAAGTTCTGTAGATATCTGTTAGATCCATTTGGGCTATAGTGTTGTTTAAATCTACTGTCTCCTTGTTGATCTTCTGTTCTGTCGATCTGTCAATATCTGTGAGTGGAGTATTGAAGTCCCCCAGTACTATTGTGTTGGGGTCTAAGTCTCCCTTTAAGTTTCTTAACAAATTTTTTAAATAAACCTGTGGCCTGTAATTAGGTGCATATACATTGAGAATTGTTATATCTTCCTGTAGTATTGATCCCTTAATCATTATATAGTGCCCCTCTTTGTCTCTCTTAACAGTTTTTGTGTTAAAGTTTATGTAGTCCAATATTAAGATGGTTACACCCGCTCTTTTTTCATTTCTGTTGGCATGGTATATCTTGTTCCATCCTTTTATTTTCAGTCTGTATGGATCTTCGTTGGAAAGATGTGTTTCTTGTAGGCAGCAAATAGATGGTTTTTGTTCCTTAACCCAGTCAGCCAATCTCTGTCTTTTAACAGGACAATTTAGACCTTTAACGTTCAATGTGACTATTGATAAGTGGTAAGTTTGCCCTGCCATTTGCCAGATATTTTCTAATGTATGCTTTGAATTCCCTGTGATCTTTTGCCGTGAGGTTCCCTTCGTTTACCTTCTTTCATGTTGATGGTCGTGTTTCTGTGTTTCTGTGTGTAACACCTCTTTAAGTATCTTTTGCAGGGCTGGACGAGTGGCAACAAATTCTTTCAATTTTTGTTTGTTATGAAAGGTCTTTATTTCGCCTTCATTCACAAATGAGAGCTTTGCAGGGTATAATATTCTGGGCTGGCAGTTTTTCTCTCTAAGTACCTGGGCTATGTCTCGCCATTCCCTTCTAGCTTGTAGGGTTTCTGTTGAGAAGTCAGCTGTGAGTCTAATTGGAGATCCTCTGAGAGTAATCTGACGTTTCTCTCTTGCACATTTTAGGATCTTTTCTTTTTGCTTCACTGTGGTGATTTTAATTACAATATGTCGTGCAGAGGATCTCTTTTGGTCATGTTTATTAGGGGTTCTATGAGCTTCCTGGATTAGGATTTCTCTGTCTTTCTCCAAGCCTGGAAAATTTTCTGCTAGTATCTCCCTAAAAAGGCCTTCTAATCCTTTCTCCCTCTCCATACCTTCAGGAACACCTAGAACCCGAATGTTGGGTTTTTTAATAGTATCCTGTAAATTCCCGACGACATCTTTTAGTTTTCTAATTTCCTCTTCTTGTCTTTGGTTTGACTGTTTCCTCTCCTGTTCACTGTCTTCTAGGTCCGATATTCTCTCTTCTGCTTCACCCATTCTGGTTTTAAGGCCCTCAAGATTGCTTGTCACTTGATCTATTGAGTTCTTCAATTCATTAAGATTTTTTGTCACTATCGTAGCTTCTTGTTCTACTAGTTGTTTCATTTCGTTTTGATTTCTCCGTAGTACTTCATTCTCGCGAGAGAGATTTTCTATCTTATCCATTAAAGATTTCTGTAGTTCAAGAATTTGTTTTTGAGAACTTCTTAATGTTCTTATCAATTCTTTGAGATCTGCTTCTTGCATTTCTTCTATCTCATTATCTTCATAATCCTGACTTGGGGTGTCTTTTCCGTTTGGGGTCATCATAGCGTCTTCCTTGATCTTGCTCCCTCGGAATCTGTTTTTGTTTGACATTTTTTTTTTCCCCACACTCTTTCTCTGGGTTGTCAAGGTAACGGAGTTTGTGTGCGCGGTGTGTTCCCAGTTTTTGGATCCCCTTCAGGTTTCTACAACCTCGGGTTTTTGGTTCCATCTGCCTCAGTGATGGGCGGGCGCACCTTGTCCCACTGCGTTTAATCAAATTCGACTTCGCAAGGTGGGCGGCGAGAGGGGCTAGTGTCTGTGCGGGCTTGCCTCAACTGTGCTGTTTCCCCCGTGGGGGTCTGCTTCCCCCTGCCAGTGTCTCGGGATCCCTGTATCGGCTCCCGTTCACGCGCGCAGATCCTGCGGCGATTGTGTTCCGCCCGGCTCCCGTTTCAGCCGGCGGGCGCAGGCCGTGCCACTGTGTTTAATCTAGCTCGACTTAGCAGGGTGGGTGACGAGAGAGGCTAGTGTCCGTGTGGGCTCGCCTCAATTGTGCTGTTTCCCCCTGGGGTCTGCTTCCCCCCGCCAGTGTCTCGGGATCCCTGTATCGGCTCCCGTTTAAGCGCTCGATTCCAATGGCGACTGTGTTCCGTCCAGTTCCCGTCCCTCCCGGCAGCTCCCGTGCCACTATGGCACGATTTGCCGTTCGCAAACTTACTTTCCCCTAGGTCCTCTGCGTCTCATTCACTGGGTCCGGAAGAATTTCCACTGCATTTTTTTCCCTGAGGCTACAGTAACTCTGTTTTTATTAAACTATCTTTTTGCGGACTGCTAGTGCGCGTCCTCACTATTCCGCCATCTTGGCTCCGCCCCCCTTATGTCTCTTACTTTTACAAATTTCAATCAAATCAAAAGTTGTATTATTCAGAATAAGTTTACAGCATAATGAGAATTGACCTTTTGCTTGTCTTTATTCCTTGTATGTATGATTTTGTGAATTCTTTTTTTAAAGATTATTTATTTATTTATTCAAAAGTCAGAGAGTTACACAGAGAGAAGAGAGGCAGAGAGAGAGAGAGAGAGAGAGAGAGAGAGAGAGGTCTTCCATCCAATGGTTCACTCCCCAATTGACCACAACGGCTGGAGCTGTGCCGATCCGAAGTCAGGATCCAGGAGCTTCTTCCAGGTCTCCCACATGGGTGCAGGGGCCCAAGGACGTGGGCCATCATCTACTGCTTTCCCAGGCCATTGCAGAGAGCTGGATGGGAAGAGGAGCAGCCGGGACTAGAACTGGTGCCCATATGGGATGCCAGCGCTTCAGGCCAGGGTGTTAACCCGCTGCGCCACAGTGCTGGTCCCGTGAATTCTTTTTTTTTTTTTTAAAGATTTATTTACTTGAAAGAGCTAGAGAGAGAGAGAGAGAGAGAGAGAAAGAGAGAGAAAGGTCTTCTATTCCACTGATTCACTCCTCAGATGGCCACACAGCCAAAGCTGAGCCAATCCAAAGCCAGGAGCCAGGAGCTTCCTCCAGGTCTTCACATGGGTGCAGGGGCCCAAGGACTTGGGCCATCTTCTACTGCTATCCCAGGCCACAGCAGAGAGCTGAATTGGAAGAGGAGCAGCCAGGGCTCGAACCAGCATCCATATGAAATGCTGGTGCTACAGGCTGAGGCTTTAACCCACTGCACCACAGAGCCAGATCTTTCAGGGGTTGGTAATTACAACAGTGTATCTTTTGTCAAAACGCACTCAATTGTATACTTAAAAATTGTAAATTTTATATTTGAATTATATCTCATGAAAGTTACTAAGAATAATGTGATTTGGCACATAAATAAATAGCAAGAGGAGGAATATAGAGAACACATCATTGTTTATAAATTTTTTTATGGTGATGATATGTCAAAAAGTGCAGGAAGTGATAATTCTTGAAAAATAATCTATGTGGGCACAACTAGGTTGGACCACTGCTGCATCATATTCAAAAGTAATTTCTAAATGGATTTAAGCCTAATGTGTAAAAAAATTTTTTTAAAGGTTTATTTATTTATATGAAAGTCAGAGTTAAAAAGAGAAAGATAGGCAGAAAAAGAGAGAGATCTTTCATTAGCTGGTTCACTACCCAGATGACTGCAATGGCTGGAGCTGAGCCAATCAGAAGCCAGAAGCCAGGAGTCTCCCATGTGGGTGCAGGGCCCAAGCACTTGGGCCATCTTCTACTGCTTCCCCAGGCCATAGCAGAGAGCTGGATCGGAAGTGGAGCAGCCAGGACTCTAACTGGAGCCCATCTAGGATGCCGGCACTGCAGGCAGTGGCTTTACCCACTATGCCATAGCACCAGTCCCCCAATTTTTAAAAAAGATTTATTTATGGGGACAGCATTTGTTAATCTTCTGTCAGAGGTGCCAGCATCACATATGGGTGCTGGTTTGGGTCCCTGCTGCTCCACTTCCCATCAAGTTCCCTGCTAGTATGCCTGGGAAAGCAGTAGGAGATGGCTCAAGAGCCTGGGCCACCACACCCACACAGGGGACCCTGAAGAAATTCTGGCTCCTGGCTTCCAATCAGCCCAGCTATGGCCATTGCAGCCATTTCGGGAATGAACCAGCTGATGCAGATTTCTTTCTCTGTCTCTCCCTCTCTCTATCTATAACTCTACCTCTCAAATAAAAATTGTTTAAAAGATGTATTTATTTATTTGAAAGGGAGGGAGGGAGAGAGAGGAGAGAGAGAGAGAGAGAGAGAGAGAGAGAGAGAGAGAGATCCTCCATCTGCTGGTTCACTCCCCAAATATCCACAATGACCACGGGGCTGGGTCAGGCCAAAACCAGGAGTCAGGAGCTTCTTCCACATTGCCCATGTGGTTTCTGGAGTCCACGTACTTCCATTGGTGTTCCAGGAGCATTGTCAGGGAGCTGGATCGGAAGTAGAGCAGCTGAAATTTGAACTGGCACCTGTTTGGGAAGCCAGCACTGCAGGCAGAGGATTAACCTACTATGCCACAGCACTGTTCTTGTAAAAATTTTTAATTCAAATGAGTATGAGAGAAACACCAGATTACTTTCAGAGGATCTCCAATTAGACTCACAGCTGACTTCTCATCAGAAACCCTACAGGTGAGGAGAGAATGGTGAGAAATAGTACAAGTTTAAGAGAAAAAAACTGCCAACATGGAATACTGTACCCTGCAAAGCTCTCATTTATGGATGAAGGTGAAATAAAGACCTTTCATAACAAACAGAAATTGAAAGAATTTGTCACCACTTGTCCAGCCTTACAAAAGATGCTTAAGGATGTGCTACACATAGATACGGAGAAGCATAGTCATCATTATGAAAGAATGTGAGGGCAGAAAATCTCCCAGTAAAAGTACAAAGAAAATCCAAAGTAAATTATAGGAGTATTTATGGAAAAGTGGTAGGGCCAAGACATTACTTATCAAAAGTCACCTTGAATATAAATGGCCTCAACTCTCCAGTTAAAAGTTGTAGATTTGCCAGATGGATTAAAGAATGAGACCTGTCTATTTGCTTGCCTACAAGAAACACATTTCACTAACAGAAACACTCAGAGACTGAAAATGAAAGGATGGAAAAAGATATTCCCTGTTAACACAAACAAAAATGAGCTGGTGTAGTCATTCTAATATTGAACAAAATGGATTTTAACTCAAAAACTATTAAGAGAAAAAGAATGGCACTATGTAATGATAAAGGGTTCAATTCAACAGGAAGATGTGACAATAATGAACATATATATGCCCAATTACAGGGCACCTGGCTATTTAAAAGAAATGTTAATGGATCTAACTCCAATACAATAGTAATGGGGGACTTCAACACCCCACTTTCAGCAATAAATAGATCAACCTGACAAAAAATCTGCGAAGAAACAACAGAGTTAATTGATAATATGGACCTAATTGATACCTACAGAATTTTCCATCATACAGTTTCAGAATATACATTCTTCTCACCAATGCATGAAACTTTCTCTAGGATAGACCACATGTTAGGCCATAAAGCAAGTCTCAGCAAATTCAAAAACATCAAAATCATACCATGCATCTTTTCTGACTACAATGGACTGAAGCTGGAAATCAACAATCCAAGAACTTCTAGATCATAAACAAACGCATGGAGACTGAAAATCATGTTCCTGAATGAACAGTGAGTCATAGAAATAATCAAGAGAAATCAAAACATTTCTGAATACAAATGAAGATGACAATACATCATCTCTAAACTTATGGGATACAAGAAAAACAGTACTAACAGAGAAGTTTTAGCAATTGGTGCCTACATCAAGAAATTGGAAAGGTATCAAATAAATGAGCTATCAATGCATCTCAAGGACCTAGAAAAACAGAAACAAAATAAGCCCCATATTAGTAGGAGAAAAGAAATAATTAAAATCAGAAAAAAATTAAAATTAAAAAAATACAAAATATCAGTGAAATGAAGAGCTGTTTTTTGAAAAAAAAATAAACAAGATTGATATACCATTGGCTCAACTAACCAAAAAAAAAAAAAAGATGGGGAGGAGAAGACCCAAAACAATATAATCAGAGATGAAAAAGGAACTGTAACAACAGACATAAAAATAATCATCAAGAATTACTACAAAGAGTGGTATGCCAACAAATTGGGAAACCAAGAAGAAATGGGTAGATTCCTGGACACATACAATCTACTCAAATTGAGTCATTAAGATATAAAAAACTTAAACAGATCAATAATCAGGACAGAAAGTGAATCAATAATAAAGACCTTTCCAAAAAAAGAAATGCCCATGACTGGAAGGCTTCATTGCTGAATTTTACCTGACATTTAAAGAAGAACTTATTTCAATTCTTGTCAAGCTATTCAAAACAATTGAAAGAGAGGAAATTCTCTCAAACTCCTTTTATGAAGCCTGTATCACCATAATTTCTAAACCAGAAAAAGATACAGCAGAGAAAGAGAACTATAGACCAATATTCCTGATGAACATAGACAAACAATCCTCAACAAAATACTAGCTAATCGAAACCAACAACACATCAGAAAGTTCATTCACCTGGACCAAATGGGATTATTCCTGATATGCAGGGATGGTTCAACATTAGCAAATCAATAAATGTGATACATCACATTAACAAATTGAAAAACAAAAACCATATGATTATCTCAATAGAAGGAGAGAAAACATTTGATAAAATACAACATCCTTTCATGAAGTAAACTTTAGGCAAGTTGTTATAGAAGGAACATTCTTCAACACAATCAAGGCAACTTATGATGAACCCATGGCGAAAATCTTATCAAATGGGAAAAAGTTGGAAGCATTCACACTGAGATCCAGAGCCAGACAACAATGCCCACTCTAGAAATTGCTATTAAATATAGTCCTAGAAGTTTTAGCCAGAGCCATTAGGCAAGAAGAAGAAATCAAAGGGATACAAACTGGGAAGGAGGAAGTCAAACTATTCCTATTTGCATATGACATGCTTCTATATATAGGGTATCCAAAAGACTCCACCAAGAGACTACTGGAACTCATAAAAGAGTCTGGCAAAGTGGTAGGATATAGGCTTAACACACAAAAATCAATAGCCTTTGTATACTCAGACAATGCCATGAATGAGAATGGAGGGTTGCAGGTGGGAGGGAAGTTATGGGAGTGAAAAAGCCATTGTAATCAATAAACTGTACTTTGGAAATTTATATTTATTAAATAAAAATAAAAAAATTAAAAATAACTTCTTTTTAAAAAATATTTATTTTATTTATTTGAAAGAGTTACAGAGAGAGGTAAAGACACAGAGAGAGAGTTCTTCCATCCACTGGTTCACTCCCAAGATGACGGCAATGGCCGGAGCTGCACTGATCCAAAAAAGCCAGGAGCTTCTTCTGGGTCTCCCACTTGGGTGCAGGGGCCCAAGGTCTTGGGCCATCTTTTACTGTTTTCCAAGGCCATAGCAGAGAGCTGGATTGGAAGAGGAGCAGCTGGGAATTGAACCGGCGCTGATATGGGATGTCAGCGCTTCAGGTCAGGGCTTTAACCCACTGCACCACAGTGCTGGCCCCGAGAAAGAACTTCTAAGATCAATCCCATTCAGAATAGCTACAAAAAAAATCAAATACCTTGGAATAAATTTAACCAAGGATGTCAAAGATCTCTATGATGAGAATTACAAAATATTAAAGAAAGAAATAGAAGACACGAAAAATAGAAAAATCTTCCATTTCATGAATTGGAAGAATCAATATCATCAAAAAGTCCACACTACTGAAAGCAATTTATAGATTCAATGCAATAATAATCAAAATACCAAGGACATTCTTCTCTGATCTAGAAAAAATGATACTGAGGGGTGGCACTATGGCATTCAAGGTAAAGCTGTTGACTGAAGCTCAGGCATCCAATATGGGCACTGGCTCACATCTTGGTTGCTCCACTTCTGATCCAGCTCCCTGCTATGGCCTAGGAAAGCAGTAGAATATAGCCCAATTCCTTGGGCCCCTGCACCTGTGTGGGAGACCCAGAAGAAGCTTCTAGCTCTTGGCTTTGGATCATCCCAGCTCTGGCCATTGTGGTTATTTGGGAATGAATCAGCAGGTGGAAGACCTCTCTTGGTCTCTCTGCATCTGTCTCTGTAATTCTGCCTTTCAAATTAATAGATAAATTTTTAAACAGAAAGAAAGAAAAAACAATGCTGAAATTCATATGGAACTACAAGAGATACCAAATAGCTAAAGTAATCTTGTACAACAAAAACAAAGCCAGAAGAATCATAATACCAGGTTTCAGGAAATAACAGAGGGCAATTACAATCAAAACAGCCTGGTACTGGCAAAAAAAATTAGTAGACCAAAGGAAGGGAATAGACACTCCATAAATCAATCCACACATCTACAACCAATTTATCTTTCACAAAGGAGCTAAAATCCATCCCTGGAGCAAGGACAGTCTCTTCAACAAATTGTGCTGGGAAAACTGGATCTCCATGTGCAGAAGTATGAAACCAGACCCCTGCCTTACACCTTACACAAAAATCCACTCAAATGGATCAAAGACCTAAATCTATAACCCAATACCATCAAATTACTAGAGAACACACAGAAACCCTGCAAATATTGGCATAGGCAAAGAGTTCTTGGAGAAGACTCCAGAGGCACAGGCAATCAAAGCCAAAATTGACAAATGGGATACATGAAATTGTGAAGCTTCTGTACTATAAAAGAAATGTTCAGCAAAGTGAAGAGGCAATCGACAGAATGGGAGAAAATATTGCAAACTGATAAAGGATTATTATCCAGAATCTATAAAGAGCTCAAGATATTCAACAACAATAAAACAAATAGTCCAGTTAAGAAATGGGCAAAGGACTTGAACAGGCATTTTTCTTCTTCTTTTTTTTTTTAATAGGGACAGGTATCTTTCTTTCTTTTTTTTTTTTTAAGATTTATTTATTTATCCAGAAGTCAGTTACACAAAGAGAGGAGAGGAGAGGAGAGGAGAGGAGAGGGGAGGAGAGGAGAGGAGAGGAGAGGAGAGGGGAGGAGAGGAGAGAGAGAAAGTCTTACATCTGATGGTTCAATCCCCAATTGGCTGCAATGGCCAGAGCTGTGCCAATCTGAAGCCAGGATCCAGGATCTTCTTCTGGGTCTCCCACACAGGTGCAGGGGCCCAAAGACTTGGGCCATCTTCTACTGCTTTCCCAGGCCATAGCGGAGAGCTGGATTGGAAGTGGAGCAGCTGGGTCTTGAACCGGCACCCATATGGGATGCCGGCGCTTCAGGCCAGGGTGTTAACCTGCTGTGCCACAGCACCAGCCCCCAGGAATTTTTCGAAAGAGGAAATTTAAATGGCCAACAGACACTTGAGAAAATGTTCAGTATCATTAGGCATCAGGGAAATGCAAATAAAAACACAATGTTTCACTTCAGCCCAGTTAGAATGGCTCTCATACAGATATCAACAAACAACAAAAGCTGGCAAGGATGAGGGGAAAAAGGTACCCTAATCCACTGCTGGTGGGAATGTAAACTGGTGCAGCCACTGTGGAAGACAATATGGAGATACCTCAGAAATCTGACTGTAGACCTGCCATATGACAAAGCCATTCTACTCCGGGAATTTACCCAAAGAAAATGAAATCAGTATATGAAAATGTTATCTGTACTCCCATGTGTATTGCAGCTCAATTCATGATAGCTAAGACGTGGAATCAACCTAGATGCCCATCAGCTGAAGACTGTATAAAGAAATTATGGCATATGTACATAATGAAATACTACACAGTGATAAAAAAGTAAAATCCTGCCATTTGCAATAAAACAGATGAATCTGGAAAACATCATACTTAGTGAGATAGGTCAGTCCCAAAAAGAAATTTACCATATGTTCTCCCTGATCTGTGTTAATTAATAGATAACCTAAAAGGTAATCCATACAAGAGAAATCGACATTTTCAGATGTGATGATTTTGAACAGCCCTGTGTTGACTGTTGAGGAACAGCTTTTTTTCTTTTCATAGTGTTTTTTGAACTCTTTATTTAGTATAGGGTTAATCTTATGCAAATAAAGTTAATTGAAACTAGATCTTTGTAAAAAAAATAAGAGTGAGAATAGGAGAGTGAGGAGGAAGAAGTTTGAGAGTATGGGCAGAAAGGAGAGTAGGGTGGGAGGAATCACTATGTTCCTAAATTTGTATATATGAAATGCATGAAGTTTGTATACATTAAATAAAAGGTTTCTAGCCAAAAATTTTAATTTAAAATTAACTTTCAACACAATTTAAGAAAGCATATTTATAACATTGACATTAGGAAGAGATTTTCCAGTTAATACTGAAAACCAGGGAGATGTAAACAAAAACGTAGTATGTTTGACAACACTAAAGTCTCCCTTTCTTTCTGCTTGTTACATCTCCTCAGTTCCCAAGACTTTTGGGTTTTTGTTCATCAGCATTGAATCCTGTGACCCTGATAAATTTACAAATTAATACTAGCAATGTAAGAAATTTCTTAGGATTTTCTACATACTTTATTTTTGTGAATATAGATAATTTTATTACTTTATTCTTATTGTTTTGGCTAAAATTCTGGAATGATACTTAACAAATGTGGTAACAGCAGACATCCTTTAAAAAAAGTTTATTTATTTATTTCAAAGGCAGAGTGACAGAGAGTGTGAGATAGAGAGAGGTAAAAAAAAGAGAGACCTGGCCGGCACCGGGGCTCACTAGGCTAATCCTCCGCCTGTGGCGCTGGTACTCTGGGTTCTAGTCCTGGTTGGGGCACCGGTTCTGTCCCGGTTGCTCCTCTTCTAGTCCAGCTCTCTGCTGTGGCCCAGGAGGGCAGTGGAGGATGGCGGCACTGTGGTCAGCATCCCATATGGGCGCCGGTTTGAGACCTGGCTGCTCCACCTCCTCTCCAGCTCTCTGCTGTGGCCCGGGAGAGCAGTGGAGGATGGCCCAAGTTTTTGGGCCCCTGCACCCGCATGGGAGACCAGGAAGGAGCACCTGACTCCTGGCATCGGATTGGCGCAGCGCCGGCCATAGCAGCCATTTAGGGGGTGAACCAGTGGAAGGAAGACCTTTCTTTCTTTCTGTCTCTCTCTCTCTCACTAACTCTGCCTGTCAAAAAAAGAAAAGAAAAGAGAGAGAGAGAGAGAGAGAGAAAGAGAGAGAGAGAGAGAGAGAGAGAGAGAGAGAGAGAGATCTTCCAACTGCAGTTCACTCCACAAATGCCCACAACAGCCAAGGCTGGACTAAGCCCAGGTCAGGAATCAGGAACTCCATCCATGTCCCCCACGTGCGTGACAGGAACATAAGTACTTGGACCATCATCTGCTGGCCTCCCAGGTGTACTGATGGGGACTGCATCCCAGGCATTCAGATACAGGCTGCAAACATCCTTCCTTTGCCTTCTATCTCATATGGAAAAGTATTCAGCATTTCACTGTCAACCATGATATTAGCTTTATTCTTCACAGATGCATTTGGTCTGATGGCAGAAAGTTCTATTCCTAATTTTCATGAATTGTGTTTTTTAAAACATGAATGAATTTCAGTCTCAATATACGCTTTTTCCACACTTACTAAAATGATTATATGAGTTTCCCTTTTTTCTGTTTTTGGACTGAATTACATTAATTGATTTCCAAATGTTTAAAACACAGGATGTATTGTAACTGCTATATATGTCTGGATTTAGTTTGCTAATATTTTGTAGAGGATTTTTTGCATCTATGTTTATGAGAGAGAGTTGTAATTTTTTCCTATAAAATCTTTGCCAGGTTTTGCTATTGGTTTTATGCTGGTCATAAAGATGAGTTGGGAAGTTTCTTCCTCCTCTGTAAGAATTTGTTCAGGGGCTGGCGCTGTGGCATGGTGGGCTGGGCCTCTGCCTGTGGAGCTGGCATCCCATGTAGGCACCGGTTGGTGTCTCAGCTGCTCCTCTTCCAGTCCAGCTCTCTACTTGTGGCCTGGGAGGGCAGCAGGGGATGGTTTACATGCTTGGGCCCCTGTACCCATGTGGGAGACCTGGATGGGGAGAGGGTTCCTGGCTCCTGGCTTCAGGTTGGTCCACTTCCATCCGTTGCGGCTATTTGGGGAGTGGATGTATGACTTTTGTCTTTATCTCTCCTTCTCTCTGTCTGTGACTCTGTCTCTCAAATACACAAATAAAGAATCTTAAAACAACAATTTTTTCAATGGTTGTATTACTTATTCGTTAAGCAAAGAAAATACTGCCATGTGAAATTATCTGTGCGCTTTGTGTCAAGTTTTAAAAGTATGAATGCAATTCTTTCAGATTTAGGGCTTATTCTTACTACTGTTCTTATCAGTTTTGTAGAATGGTGGTTTTCAGAAGATTTGTCTGTTTTGTTTAAGTTGGTGCATTTAAGGACACAAGATTGTTCATTATAATCTTATTAGCCATCAAATGTCTGAAAATCACCTTTTAAATTTCTGATAAAGATGATTTGCCTTTTCTCTATTTTTTCCTGATTAGTCTTGTGAGATATTTACTATTTATTAAACTTTTCCAAAAATAAGCTTTGGCTTTAATTTTTAAATTATTTATCTTTTTTTCCATGTTAATGATCTTTACTCTTTATTATTTCCATTGTTCTGCTTACTTTGGGTTTACATTGCTTTTTTTTTTTTGTCAAGAACCCCAAGGTAGAAATTTAGATAGTGAATTTCAAGACTTCCTTCTCTTATAAAAATGTATAAAGCCAAACATTTTCCTCTAGACACCACTTTAGTTGCATCTCACATTAATGTAAGGTATGTTTTTATTTTCATTATGTCTGAAGTACTTTCCAATTTCTTCCATGATTTCTTCTTTGACCTGTGCTATTTAGCAAAGCCATAGAAGCAGGGCCACAGTGTGGCCTGGAGGGAGGACATGGAGCTTTAGGATTTAGTGTTCACCCTGTTAAGTTTTGGTTTTCCTTTGGGATGACTCATCTTTTTATTCCCCTATATTCCTCCTTTGGAATAGAAATGCTTATCTTGTGCCTGTCCCACCACAATTTTCCTGGAAGAGCGCCACTTATTTTTGGTTTTGTAGGGACTCACAGCTAAAGGAGTTTGTCTTGAGTCTCAGAGCATTTAAACCTGGACTTCAGAACAGTGCTGGAATATTATGACTATGGGGTTCTTGGGGATGGAATGATTGCATTTTGCATCATGAAATGGACATGAACTTTGGGGACCAGAGGCAGAATGCTATGGTTTAGGTATTAGTTAGGATGTTGAATGTGTTCAAAGGCCTGAGTTTTAAAGGTATCGTTCCCAAGGTAGTGCTGTTGAGAGTAGGTAGAACCTTCAGGAGACTGGGCCTAGTGGGAGGCCCTTAGGCGCCCAGAGCCATGCCCTCCAGAAGGTAGTCCTCATGACAGGTTGTTATAAAAGCCTGAGTTTGGACACTCTCTTGGCTTCCTGGTTCACCCTGCGATCCAATCCTTCTTGCACTCACATTCTGTCATCTGCTGTAGGGATGTTGCCAAAGCCTGTATTGTGCCATCTGGACTTTCAGCCTGCAAAACTGAGCTAAGTAAACCTCTCTTTTCTTCATAAGCAGTTTGTCTTGGATATTCAGTTGTAGAACTAAAGCAGTAGGTTTCTCATTGATTTCACTCCTGGGGATCCCACAGTGATTAATCACCTGACATTATCCCTGCCTCTTACACTAGTTACTCTCAGCTTGCGGTTAATGGGTAAGTGCCACCACCTGTCCTCTGCTCATACAAAATCCTGACATCAGGGAAGGCGAATCTGTGGCCTCACCTCCCACTGTTACCTCCAGCCTGCAGGAGACAATAGACATACGGGACCTTTCATGGATGCTAGTGTTCCCTTAACCATATATTGCTTTTCTTTATTTTTATTTATTTATCTGAGATGCAGAGAGACATACAGACACAGAGAACTCCTGTCTGCTGGTTCACTCTCCAGGTCTCCCATGAAGGTGGCAGGGACCCAAGTACTTGAGCCATCATGTGCTGCCTCTCAGAGTGCCCATCAGCAGGAAGTGAGAATAGAGAGCAGAATTGAGACTCAAACCCAGACACTCTGATAGGCGATGCAGGTGCCCTGGTGGCATCTTCACCACTGCACTAACTGCCTGCCTCCTGTATGTTTCTTAATGCCGTGGGGAAGAACATGTCTTCCACTTCCCTACTTATTTTACATGCATTAAATGTATTTAACCATCACAAGAACCCTATGGGGTAGATCTATCATTATCCCTGTCTTACCAGTGAGGTGACTGAGGTTAAACTCTCCCAAAGTCTGAGTTTGTGTTCAGAAAAGAACATTTAGCATAAAGCATAAAGGGCCAGCTCATTTCACATCTTTTTAATTTGACCTAGAGTGTCAGCAGTGAGACTGGGCAGCCATGTGCAGTGATGTGTTGAAGAACACAAAGACTGGACAGAATTGTGGCATAGTGGGTTAAGCCACTATCTACAATGCCTTCCATGTGGGCACCAGTTTGAGTCCCAGCTGCTCAACTTCCCATCCAGTGCTCTGCTAATGGAGCTGGGAAAGCAGAGGAGGATGTTCTGAGTGCTTGGGCCCTGCACCCATGTGGGAGACCTGTAAGAAGCTCTTGGCTCCTTTCAGCCTGGCCTCACCCTGGCCATTGCAGCCAGTGAACCAATGGATGGAAAATCTCTCTCTCTCTCTCTCTCTCTCTCTCTCTCTCTCTCTGTAACTCTAGCTTTCAAATAAATAAATAAATAAATAAGTCTTTAAAAAAAAAGAATACCCAGAGAATGTTGGACTAAGGAAAGAAGCAAGGGAGGAGAATGGATGTCCAAAGGGAGCCATATACTACATGGCCCCAGAAGATCAGTGGCCACCTCAGCCATGAATGATAGCTCACTTCCCTGTTCAAAGCCCTCAAGGATCAGGCTTGAAAGTCTTCTTCTTTCAATAAGCTCACTTGAAGTTGATCTGGCCAGAGTGGGTTTCTCTTGGAACGACAAACAAAGCTCTAATAGTAATGGTCTCCAATGAACTGTGAGGACAGCAGCAAGGTCCAGCTCTGTTTCAGTTCCATGGTCTCTCCCAATGAGTTGAGAAGAAAGGCGCTGAATCATCTCCAAATTCCACCCTCCCATTCTGTAATTCTGGTTCCTTTTCAACTCCTTTGCTTTGGAGGTACATACCTTATGGTAGTCAGTTGAACAACCTTTGCCTACTCTGTCCAGGCATTCCTAGGACTATTTCTGATAAGATATTCTCAGATTCCTGTATACTTAGAAGCATCAGACGTTATGGCCATCTGCCTCCTGGCCAAATGTTTGCTCTTTTGATGTGTACCTAAAGGGAGGAGGCAGCCAGTGAACTTGTGTATATAATTCATGTCATCTTCAAAAGGATACAAAGGCAAGACCCTTTAATAGTAGTATAAGGTTTGTTCATTTGAAGCTTAACGCAATGAAGGATGTCCATAAAATTCTTATCTGAAAAATTACCGAGGAATGATTGAACAAGGAACGTCATCATTCAAGGTGATACAAAGATGCTTTTTCTGCTAAGCTGATGGAATATCTTAGAAAAATAAACCAAGAATACACTTCTACCCTGGAAAAACTACCAGTAGCATCTTCCAAAAAAATCACTGTATTTGACTCCACATCTCCACCTTCAGAGTCAACTCAAATTTGATGCCAACTGACTGCTTCTTGGCATGAACATTGCATTCACAACTCTCTGAAATCCTACAAAGACTTGGGTTTCTCTGGATATGAGGTTATTTTGTTAGACTTGTGTACCTCCAAGGGCTGTCAAGAAGGGGCAAGTAGTTTACTTACCTGTCCAATGGGCAGAAGTGTCATGACTCACCAGTGAAACACTCCCCTTTCCAGCGACCCCAGGGCCTCCTTTGCTCTGATCATTTGAGTACCCTGTATGGTCTGAAAACAGCTCCTGCTGGTGACCAGATTACTTATACAATTAGCCTCCTTCGTGAAGCACAATGGCACACTGGTGGTAGTGGTGGTGAGGAGTCCCCTGCTCATGCCCTTGAAGTCTTCAGCCGCATCTCCTGTTAGGGAAACCAACACATATACAGAAAAGTTCATTTGGAAGTAGCAAAAGTTCCCTCTCCTCTCCTACATAGAAAATGAAAATGTACAACTGTATAAACAATTCAGAAAATTGTCTATTTAATTCCATTGATGAATAAGTTCTGAAACCTGAAAAATAACTTATGGTGGAAAAGAAATCAGAAAAACCATTGCCTATGGATGGGGTAGGGATTGACTGGAAATAGGTATAGGATCTTTTTAGGGTGAAGAAATGTTCTATATGCATATGTAAAAGCCCAGTTAATATATTCTGATGCTTTATGTATTTCAGTGTTTGTAAATTTTATCTCAAAAGAAAATAGTAATACTCAACTTTAGGAGAAGATAGAAATGCTAAAGTATTTAGAAGGAAATATCTGATAACTGCACAAAACTAAGGTGGATTAATGAATGGATTGGAAGATGGGTAAATGCATAGCTAGATGCTATAGCAAGGAGAGTTAGTGTTACTGATAGAATTTAGGAGACAGTTATACAGTAAAAGTACATCACCCCTGTAAAAGTTTTCAACATTGCTTTTGTATTGGAAAATTTTTTAAAATAATAAAGTACTTTAAGCTTTTGGAGAACCCCATTTGCCATGTCTTCTGTGAACCACATCAAGAATTGACAATGTTGATGAGAAAAACTCCTAGTCCAGAGTAAGTCATCCTTTGTCATCAACTTGAAGAGGAACTGTCAAAGCTTGTCCAGCTGTAACAAGCTCTATGGCCAGACTTTGACTCTGTGCATCAGGATGGAGTTGGTGATCAGCATCAGTTGCTTGTTTCTCTTCCCCATAGAGTAGTGAGAATCACATTTTCTAATTTTTCCATGTAACTGCTCAAACCACAGTCTATGACATGAAAAGATGGCCCCTGGTTACTTCTCACCTGGTCTTCTTGCAGAAGACTTGACTTTGCCTCTCTTACCTAGGACAACCTTTGTTGGATAAACTGTTCCTCCAAATGTTGGAAGTCTCCCTAGGAAGAAAACCACAAAGCAGATTGTAGCCAATCTGGTTCCTAAGCCCACGGAGCCTCACCATTTTCTCACATATATTTAGCACTTGCATATTAAGCCTTTTCTTCAAATTAGGCACCGTGTTACATGCTGACGGAGCAATAGTCCTCAACTGCCTCTAGGCTCATAAAGTCAGCCTTCCTGTAGCCACCTTTGCTCTTACTGCCACGTCCTCACACAGGAATTCCCTAGTCTTTCACTTTCTGATTCTGGCTTTTACGGGATCGTTGGCTTATGTCAGCCATGACTGATTGCTGAGACAATTGATGAGTACACTGGAACCCACCCGCAAGAGCCCATGAACTTGAAGCCTCAGGTGGCAAAACACATCAATTGCTGTCACTTTAAATCTTGTACCACAGGACCTACCTTTCAGTACATAGGACTGTGTGACCCAAAATCCAGTTCCCGACTGCCTAAGGAGTACCTGATACAAGCATGACTGTTATTCCCTTATTGTCAGAACCAAGGCTTCCCTTAGCCAGAAAACATAAAGTCCATCCAAATGTTGACTCTTAATTTTTAGAAATATTTGAAAGCAAAGATAATATATAAATTGATAGTCTCAACCTCAAAACAGTTAATTTTCACTTTTAAAAAAATTTGTTTTGTTGCTTCTGCAAAAAAAAATGATGTATTTTAGAATTCAAAATTGGAAGGCTTGAGAGAACTCAAGCTCTGTGCATGAAGATGAACTTCACCTTCTGCTGAAAGAAAGTGCTTTGGCTAGACTCTTGGGAGTGCATTACATTCTCTTCATTCTCAGTTTGCATGTACATAACAGTAGCACCTGTGAATACTTCAGAAAAGTTCCACTTTTAAAAGATTTATTTATTTGAAAGAGTTACAGAGAGAGAGAGAGAGAGAGATCTTCCATTCACTGATTCACTCCCCAAATTGCGCAATAGCCACAGCTGGGCCGTTCCAAAGCCAGGAGCTAGGAGTTTCCTCAGGGTTTCCAACGTGGATGCAGGAACCTAAGCACTAGGGCCATCTTCCACTACTTTCCCAGGCACATTAGCAGGGAGCTGGATCAGAAATGGAGCAGCCAGGATCCAAAGTGGCACCCAAAGCAGGTGGTAGCTTTACCTACTAAGCCACATGCTGGCCCCTGAAAAGACCCATTTTAAAGAATCAGTTTTTTTTTTTTTTTTTTAATCTGGAGGATTCCAAGATGGCAGACAGGGAACAACATACTGAACGAGGCCAGGAACAAATAGTAAAAAAAGTGTGTAGGAAGTGTACTCTCAGGAGAATTAGAGAAAACTACACTGGAAATTCTACAAAGGAAGAGGAAAGCTGTTGACCGGTGAGGAAGGTGAGGACTTGCAGCATGAACACAGACACAACACATGACTGCAGCAGCCAAGAGCCAGAGCAGGTGGCAGCTTGGAGACGGAGATGAGACCAGACTGCAGCAACCATGGTGACATAGCTGAAGGGAGAGTGTGACATGAGTCCTGCCTGGAGCACAAAGGTCTAGCGGTTTTCCAGGGACCCAGTGGAAGTAAAAGGGCACATTTATCTCGCCCCATCTTCCCCATCACAGCACCTACAGCCCAGCTGAGGAAGGGTGGGTGCTATTTTGGGCTTGGCCAGTAGCTGAGGAAACCTTTGTGCAAACCCACTGCAACCGGCTGAGACAGAACACCATCTTCCTGGTGGTATTGGTGGCAGTGGCAGGGAGAGGGCAACATTCAGCCACTGGCTCTTGTGTATGCATGTGATCGGAGATTCTAGCAGAGGGAAAAGTTCACAGTCCCCACTGACTTTGAGCCTGGCTTTGAGGATGGATAGGTGAATGGGTGCCCATGTAGGACTGAGAGGCGTCCCTAGCCTCCCAACATACCAGAGTTCCAATCGTTTGGAGCTCCTTGGTTTCCTGGGGCAAGTCATTGCAGCAGGAACTGTGCTCACAGTGAGGACTATGGAGATGATCTGTGTGGTTCATACGGTGGTACATATGAGTGTTGAACCCACTGGGGGCCAACACCTGGATATTGCTCAGCTTGGACTAGAGGAGGTGAGGGGGGGATCATACCAACAGGGGTGATCTTTCTCCTCCTTCTGTTAAAAAGATGAGATCTACTAACTCAACTTGGATATTACCCTGGATACTTGCCCCACCTTGGAGCACTGAGCAGAGCTCCCTGGTCACACTTACCACACACCTCTTAGTATTCACTGAAAGTGCTGATATACCACTAAGCCACAGAGACACAGTTCAAAGATAAAATCCATCAGAGGGAAAAAACCAGGTAACTCCACAAATGCCTAAAAATAAATGCAGAAATTCAAGAAACAAAAATAAGGAAGTCATCATGACCACCCCCAAAATACAACATTTCAATGTGAAGATGAACAGATTGATGAAATGCAAGAAATGGAATTCAAAAATTAATAATAAGATTACTCAAAAGCAGTCAGAAACAAATCCACAAATTAAAACAACCATACATTACATGAATTTAAGATTTTAAAGAAAAATCAAAATGAAATATCAGAAATGAAGAATTCCATACATTAAATAAAAAATGTGGTGGAAACCATGAACAATGACTGGTGAAGCAGAATATATAATATCCAAGCTAGACACATTTTAGTCCAGCTTTCCATAATAAAACATAAAGAAAAGATTCTAAAATATGCAAGAGAGAAACACACCAGATTACTTTCAGAGACTCTCCAGTTAGCTGACTTCTTATCAGAAACTCTTCAGGACAGAAGAGAATAGTGAGATATAGTCTAAGTCTTCAGAGAAAAAACAGTCAACCCAGAATACTTTCCCCTACAAAGCCCTCATTTATAAATGAAGGTGAGGGGCCGGCGCTGTGGCATAGTGGATAAAGCCACCGCCTGCAGTGCTCACATCTCATATGGGTGCCAGTTCATATCCTGGCTGCTCCACTTCTGATCCAGCACTCTGCTATGGCCTGGGAAAGCAGCAGAAGGTGGCACAAGTCTTTGGGCCCTTGTACCTGCATGGGAAGACCCAGAAGAAGCTCCTGGCTCCTGGCTTCTGATCGGTGCAGCTCTGGCCGTTGAGGCCAATTGGGGAGTGAACCAGTGGATGGAAGACCTCTCTCTCTCTCTCTCTCTCTTTCTCTGCCCCTCCATCTCTCTCTCTGTGTAACTCTTTCAAGTAAAATAAATAAATCTTAAAAAAAAATGAAGGTGACATAAAGATCTTTCATAACAAACAGAAATTGAAAGAATTTGTCACCACTTTCCAGCCTTATGAAAGATGCTTAAGGATGTGCTGCAAACAGAAACACAGAAAGATAGCCATCATTATGAAATAATTTGGAGGCAGAAAATCTCCCAGTAAAAGTACAAAAGAAATCCAAATAAACTGTAGGAATATGTATGGGAAAATGTCAGGGCCAAATTGTTACTTATCAAAAGTGACCTTGAATGTAAATAGCCTCAACTATCCAGTTCAAAGATACAGATTGGCCAAATGGATTAAAATACAAGACCTATCTATTTGCTGCCTAGAAGAAACACATCTCACCAACAAAGACACCCAGAACCTGGAAGGGAAAGGATGGAAAAAGATATTCCATACTAATGGAAGGCAAAAAAGGGCAGGTGTAACCATCCTAATATCAGAGAAAATAGACTTTAACACTAAACTATTAAGAGAGACGAAGAAAGGCACTATATAATGATTAAAGGATCAGTTCATCAGGAAGGTATGACTCTAATAAATGTATACACACCCAGTTACAGGGTGTTTAGCTATTTAAAATAAATGTTAATGGATCTAATGGGATACATGGACTCCAATACAATAGTAATGGGGGACTTCAACACCCCACTTTCAGCAATAAATAGATCAACCTGACAAAAAATCACAAAGAAACAACAGAGTTAATCGACACTATGGACCAAATGGATATAACTGATATCAACAGAAACTTTCACTCCACAGTTACAGAATACACATTCTTCAGAACTCAATCCATGCATCTACAACCAACTTATCTTTGATAAAGAAGCTAAAATCAATCCCTGGAGCAAGGACAGTCTCTTTAACAAAATGGTGGTGGGGAAACTAGATCTCTAAGTGCAGAAGTATGAAACTAGGCCCCTATCTTACACCTTATGCAAAAATCCACTTGAAGTGGATCAAAGAGCTAAATATTTGACCTGATATCATCAAATTAGTAGAGGACATTGGGGAAACTCTGCAAGAAATCGGCATAGGCAAAGATGTTTTGGAAAAGACCCTGGAAGCACAGACAATCAAAACCAAAATTGAAAATATGATTAATTCAAGCTGAGAAGCTTTTGCACTGCAAAAGAAACACTCAATGAAGTGAAGAGACAACCAACAGAATGGGAGAAAACATTTGCAAACTGCACAATTTATAAAGGGTTAATATCCAAAATCTATAGAGAACTTAAGAAAGTCAACAACAACAACAAAAAACAATGCAAAATGGGCAAAGGACTTGAACAGGCATTTTTCAGGAGAGGAAATTCAAATAGCCAACAAACACTTGAAAAAATGCTCAGGATCACTAATCATCATTAAATGAAAATCAAATCCAGAATGAGGTTTTACCTCACTCCAGTTAGCATGGCTCTCATACAGAAATCAACAAACAACAAATGCTTGTGAGGATGTCGGGGGAAAAGATACCCTCATCCACTGTTGGTGGGTAAACTGATGCAGCACTGTGGAAGACAATATGGAGATACCTCAGAAATCTGAAGATGGACCTAACATATCACCCAGCCATCCCATTCCTGGGAATTTATACCAACTGAAAGAAATAAACATATTAAAGAGTTATCTGTACCTCTGTGTTCATTGCAGCTGAATTCACAGTAGCTAAGATATGGAATCAACCCAGATGTCCATCAAGTATTGACTGTATAAATAAATTATGATATATATATATACACTATGGAGTACTAGTCATGCGTTAAAAAATGAAATCCTGTCTTTTGCACCAAAATGAAGCAACTGGAAACCATTATACATAGTGAAATAAGCCAGTCCCCAAAACACAGACACCATACATTTCCCCTGATTTGAGGTAACTAATAGAGTATCTAAAAATGTAAGCATTGGAGTAAAATTTACATTTTGAGATTCGATGATTGTTTATAGCCCTTGTCTCCTCTGTTGAGGAACAGTGTTTTTTTTCTTAATTCTATTTATTGAACTATTATACTTAGTGTGGGGTTAACTGTATGATTATTAAGTAAACTGAAAGTAAATCTTTATAAAAAATAACACTGGGAATTGGAGAGGGAAGAGTAAGAAGGGTTTGAGCATAGGTGGGAGGGAGGTAGGGTGGGAAGTATCACTATGTTCCTAAATCTGTATATATGAAATACATGAAACTTGTATAACTTAAATAAATTTTTTAAAGAATCAATTTAAATTAAGCTCTTAGTGTACACCAAACACTGTGCTAACCTCTTTGCAATTGTCATCTATTTACTATTCACAGCTTCCCTGATGGAAGAGTACCATTAAAATCTCATTTTATTAGAGGGAACATGCATGCTTGTCAAGGCTTAGTATCTACCTTCAAGCTCCCCACATAGCGGCAACAGTGCCCAGTTAGAACCTATCTTGAATACCACAACCCATGCAGCAACAATCACACCCTGCGGCTCCTTCCACACCTGTTCCTTGAGTTAGAAATAACTTTAAGGGGACTGGGGTTGTGGTTTAGCCACTTATAGTCCAGTTCCCTGCTAATGGCCTGGGAGCAATGGAAGATGGCTCAAATATTTAGGTCCCTACAATCCCCAGGGGAAACCAAGGTGAAGTTCTTGGTTTCTTTCTTCCACCTGTTTCAGCCCTGGCCAATGCAGCCATCTGGGGAGTGAACCAGCAGATGGAAGCTCTCTCTCTGGGCCTCTCATTCTCTCTCTGTAATTCTTTCTAATAAATACAAATATTTGAAAAAAGGAAAGAAAAGTATTAACTTCAGGAATCACCTACTCCAACCCTATTATTCAAAGATGGGGAAAATGAGGCCCAGAAAGAGATTGAATTGTCTTCTCAAAAAGGGCTGGGACATTTTCCCTGGGTGATTTTTTTTTCATTTTTTATTATGATAAAATACAAACAGTATGAAATTAATAATCTTAACCATTGTTAAGTGTACAGATCAGTGGTATGAAATACATTCATAATATTTTGCAGCCATCACTACCACGTATCTCCTTACTCTTTTCATCTTGTAAAATTAAAGTTCCATATCCTCTCAACAGTAAACCCCTTTCTCCCTCCCCTCAGCTCTTGGCAACCACCACTTTGTCCCTCTATTGGTATATTTTTTTAAGTAATAAATATTTTGGCAGGATTTGGTGCAGTGGCCTGAGACATCACTTGGGACACTCATATCTTATATGGAAGTACCTGGGTTCAAGTCCTGGCTACTCTGCTTCTGATCCAGCTTCTTGCTAATGTCCATCCCAGGAAGCTGCTGATGATAACTCAAGTGCTTAAGTCCCTACCACTCAGTCAGAGGTTCCTGGCTCCTGGCTTTGGCCTAGAACAGCCCTGGCTATTGCAATCATTTGGAAATTGTATCAGCAGATGGGATATAACTCTCTGCGTGTGTTGTTGTCTCTCTCCTTTTTCTTTCTTTTTTTAAAATAACCAATTTCTTATCCCAAGAGATTAATTAATTATTTTGGGCAATACTCATTAATATTTGTTGGTCATCATTGATAGCCAACGCCAGTAGTAACCCAAACAAATACAATTTTATGATTTCAGTAAACAATTCTCGGGGACTCTGGGCAAGATGGCAGAATAGGAAGGGAGCACACCGATAGTCTGGGGAGAGACAGTTTAATAAAAGTGGAGATACTGCAGGTTCAAGGAAGAGTAGGGGAAGATACAGCAGAGAAACCCTTCCGGAACTGGAGATTCACAGTGGACCTGCGTGGAGAGCGTGAGAGCCCGCAGTTTGGGACACCAGCAGAAGATTCAACACACCAGCGCTGGAACGCGAGGTGAGCAGAACATCAATAGCCCGAATTACCAGCAGGGAAGCGGAAAAGGGAGCCTAGAGTGAACAAGGCTAGAAACCCTGCGGGGAAAAGTTCACCAGGCTAAGTAGAAGAGAGAGAGACAGGGAAAAAAAAAAAAAAAGTGACCCATACGGACACGAGCTTCTCTCTCTCCGCTCACCTCTCAAAAGTGAGCAAGACAAAGAGCAGGCGCCATTTTGGAATACGTCATAAGCAGGGCGACCTCGGGTCGGCACCGGCCCCGAGCCTAGCAGAAAAACCTGACTCTGGGCGGGAGGGGTGAAATAACAGGAGATTACAACCTAATGAATGTGTTGTGCTAATGAACTGAGACTGTGAAAAAAGAGACTCTCTAGAATATACAGCAGTCAAAAACAATGAAATCCGGTCATTTGCAATAAGATGTTCTCCCTGATCGGTGACAACTAATTGAGCACCAAAGGTGAAACCTATTGAAGCGAAATGGACACTATGAGAAACAGTAACTTGATCAGCTCTTGTGCTGACTGTTGTACAATGTAATACTTTATCCATTTTAGTAATTTTTTTTATTCTAGTACTATTGGTTGAACTCTGTAATTAACACACAATTATTCTTAGGTGTTTAAATTTTAACTGAAAAGTGATTCCTGTGAAATATAAGAGTGGGAATAAGAGAGGGAGGAGATGTACAATCTGGGACATGCTCAATCAGTCGTGCCCCAAATGATGGAGTTAGAATCGTGCCAGGGGTTTCCATTACAATCCCATCAAGGTGGCATGTACCAAGGCCATCTCACTAGTCCAAGTGATCAATTTCAGTTCACAATTGATCACTCTGATAGGTCTAAGAGTCAAAGGGATCACACAAACAAGACTAGTGTCTGCTAATGCTAACTGATAGAATCAAAAAGGGAGAGAATGATCCAACATGGGAAGCGAGATACACAGCAGACTCATAGAATGGCAGATGTCCTAAATAGCACTCTGGCCTCAGAATCAGCCCTTAAGGCATTCAGATCTGGCTCAAGAGCCCATGAGAATATTCTAGGCGTGGAAAGCCAAGACACTCTGGAAAAAAAAGAAGACCTAAATGAAAGATCTCTGTGAGTGAGATCCCAGTGGAATGAATGGGGCCATCAAAGAAGGAGGTACCTTTCTCTGAAGGGAGGAGAGAACCTCCACTTTGACTATGACCCTGTCGGAATAAGATTGAAGTCAGAGAACCCTAAAGGCTTCCATAGCCTTGGCAACTCATGACTAGAGCCTAGGGAGATTACTGATGCCATAAACAAGAGTGTCAAATTGTTAAATCAACTTCAGGAGTCACTGTGTACTTACGTCTCATGTGGGATCTGTCCTTAATGTGTTGTCCAATGTGAAGTAATGCTATAGCTAGTACTGAAACAGTATTTTACATTTTGTGTTTCTGTGTGGGTGCAAACTGATGAAATCTTTACTTAGTATATACTGAATCAATCTTCTGTATATAGATAATTAAAAATGAAAAAAAATCTTGGTGTTAAATTGGAAATTGCCTAGAAAATTAATCAATTTTTTAAAAAAATATATCATGTAGGATCTCTGTCCTTAATGTGCTATACATTGTGAATTAATACTATAACTAGTACTCCAACAATATTTTTCACTTTGTGTTGCTATGTGAGGGCAAACTGTTGAAATCTTTACTTAATATATAGTAAACTGATCTTCTGTATATAAAGAGAATTGAAAATGAATATTGATGTGAAGCAAGGGGAGAGGGAGTGGGAAAGGGGAGGGTTGCGGGTGGGGGGGAAGTTATGGGGGGGGAAGCCATTGTAATCTATAAGCTGTATTTTGGAAATTTATATTCTTTAAATAAAAGCGTTATAAAAATAAATAAATAAAAAAAAGAAAAAAAATTTAAGTAATAAAAAAAAAACAATTCTCTATTTATGGTGTTTTGGTTAAAAAAGTAATATCCAAAGTGTCCTATGATTTAATAAAAATATATTCAATATGCATATTTATTTCTTAAAATACAAAGAACAATTGTTAAATTTTTGGCTTAAGAGCATATACAAAGAAACTGCATACATACCAATTCATATACATATATTGTATTTTAACTTTGTCAGTGATATAATTAAATGATTCAGAAATTTAGACTGTTATTCTCTCTCTCTTTTTGTTTAAAGACTTATTAATTAATTTGAAAGTCAGAGTTACACACAGAGAGAAGAAGAAGCAAAGAGAGAGATCCTCCATCCACTGGTTCACTCCTCAATCTGCCGCAATGGCCAGAGCTGCGCCAATCCAAAGCCAGGAGCCAGGAGCCAGGAGCGTCCCCCGGGTCTCTCACATGGGTACAGGGGCCCAAGAACTTGGGCCATCCTCCACTGCCCTCCAAGGCCACAGTGGAGAGCTGGATTGGAAATGGAATAGCTAGGACCCAAACCGGTGTCCACATGGGAAGCTGGTTCCACAGGCAGTGGCTTTACCCGCTACGCCACAGCACTGGCCCCAACTGATAGTCTGAGTATAACACATCATTACCAAAATGTTCAATTTTCTATCATTAAAAAGGAACTCAAACCCAAGCACTCTGAATTAGGATGGTGGTGTCACACAGTGTCTTAACTGTGTGCCAAATGCTTGCCTCTATGGTTTTGACCCTTCTAAGTACCTCACACAAATGCACAATGGTGTTTGTGACTGGCTTATTTCACTGAGCAGATCATCCCCAAGGTTCACTCATGTGGGTGCCATATTGCACAATTTTATTCCCTTTAAAGGATGACTAGTATTCTGGTATTCCAGTTTATGGATATAGCACATTTGGCTGATCCATTCATCTTTGTTGGACATTTGAGATGCTTTTACTTTTTAACCTCTGTAAATTGTGCTGCTCTGACTATAGGTATGTAAACGTTTCTTCAAGGGTGTGCTTTAAATTTTAGGGGATATATCCCCCGAAGTGGAATGGTGGATCACCTGAAAATTCTATTCAGGTACTCATCATACTGTTTTCCACAGCAGCTGTACTATTTTACAGCCCCACCAACAGTGTACAAGGATTTGAATTTCTTCACATTCTTACCAACATTTGTTATTTCCTGTTTGGTTGATAGTATTCATCCTAACGGATGTGAGGCATCTCATAATTAATTTTCATTTCCCTAATAATTAGTGATGTTGAGCATCTTTTTCCCCCTAAGATTTATTTCATTTTTTGAAATAGTTACAGAACGAGGCAGAGACAAAGAGAGGTCTTCCATCCTCTGGTTCACTCCCCAAATGGCTGCAATGGCCAGAACTGAGCTAATTCGAAGCCAGGAGCCAGGAGCTTCTTCTGAGTCTCCACGTGGGTGCAGGAGCCCAAGAACTTGGGCCATCCTCTGCTGCTTTCCCTGGCACATTAGCAGGGAGCTGGATTGGAAGTGGAGCAGCCAGAACTCAAACTGGTGATAATATGGGATGTTGGTGCTGCAGGCCATAGTTTTAACTGTTTTGCCACAGGGCTGGCCCTCTTGAACATCTTTTCATGTGTTTGTTGGAAAGATATATAATACAAAGTATGTATAACATGAAGTATACTAGTCCATAGATAGTTGAAGGACTGAATCCAGATAATTAAGATATGTATTACCTCACAATTACTATTTTTGTGGTAAGAACACTTTATATCCAATCTCTTGGTGTTTTGGTGTTTTCAATACAATATATTATTAACTATAGTCACCTGCTATACATTAGATCTCCTAACTCATTTCTCCTATCTACCTGAAGTTTATACTAGAGACCGGGCTTGTCATCTTAGTAAATCACACATGCATTTTACAGGTGCATAATAGAGGCATGAAAGGTGTTATAAGAGCAGGCACAATGATTCATTTTTAGAGATTGTCTTTGATAGGAAAATACTCTAGAAGCTAGATGTACTAACATCTTCACAACCCTCATTCACCTCCATTCCCACCCACCCCCTCCCCTAGCTCCTGGTAACCACCATTCTACTCTGTATTTCTGTGAGATCAACTTTATTTTAGATACCACAAATGAGTACAAGTAAGATCATGCAGTAGACTTTTTTCTGTGCCTGGTCTATTTCCTTAACATGATGTCTTCTAGTTTCATCCATGTTTTTGAAAATGACAGAATTTCCCTCTCTTTTTGGACTGAATAGTATTCTATATATACACACATACATGTCAAGATGCCAGGCTGCCTTTATGCATTCATCCACTGATGGACACTTAAACTGACTCCGTATCTTGGCTGTTGTGAATAATACTGCAATAAACATGAGAGTACAGGTCTGTCTCTAAAATGGGTTGTTTGTTTTGTTGTTGAGCTCCAAGGGCTACCTATATATTCTGGATATTAATCCCTTATGAGGTATACGATTTGCAAATATTTTCTCCCATCTTGTGGGTTACCTTCTCACTCTATTATTGGGAAGCTTTTAATACCTATGTGATAAGTTACAGCACATGAAATGAATATCCTACTTTTTGAATTATGATGTATTAAAAGGTTGACACTACCAAGTATTACTGCAGATATGGAGCACTTGGAACTCAATGGCTGGAAAACAGATGCTCAGTATCCAATAAATCTAAATCTATCCCTACCCATGCTCCTAGACATGAAATAAAAACATATGTCTATCAGAAGATTGTAAAACAATGCTTGTAGCAGCTTTTAATCAGCAATGACATAGATAGAATGTCCATCAACTATAAATGACTATCAAGAATAATAACAAGACCTTGTGCTATTTTCATGTAATAACATGTTACTTCACAATATAAAAAGCAGGCTATCAATACAGACAACAATGAGAATGAGTCACAAAAAGCACCATGTTGAGTGAAAGCATCCAGATGCAAAAGGGTACATATGATCTTGTTTCATTCTAACACAATTCAAAAAAAAAAAAAAAAACAAATGACTCTATTGGTGATAGAGGTCAGGACAGTTGTAACTTTGGTGGGGAACTGACTGGGAAGGATCAGGAGGAGCTTTTCTGGGTTATGGAAGTGTTTTCTGTCTGGGACATTGTTATTCAGGTCAAAATCCTTCACTTTTAATATTTAAGGTGTGTTCATTTTATTTTATGTAAATTATATATAATAAAGTAATATCATCGTAAAAACCCTTTAAAGATGAGAAACAACCAAATTTAAAAAGGAATTAGGCAATAAGAGAAAGTAGATTTTTACCTAGTCATTTTGAGATGTTATGACAAGACCCAACAGACAAGGAACGAGCACCTGTATATAGTAGAAAGAATATGACATAAAGAGCAGAGGGAGAAGGGGAGAATGGTGGAAGGTGGGAGAGAGAGAGGAGGAGGGGCTTCGAAGCCCATCAGAATCCAAAGTGAATACAACGAAAAAAAATGAGAGAAAGCAAGTAACCAAAAATGACTGGTTGTTGTTGTCTGATTAAATAGCTCTCTCCAAGAACAAGCAGGTGCTGTCAAGTTCTCAGATAATACTGGTCATTAGAGATGTTTGCAGACACCTAATCCAGCTTTATGGCAACTCCATGAGGCGAGCAAACAGGAAAGGCTTCCTGTATGTGTCATGCTGGAGGGCAGCCCTCCTCCAACACAGGTTCTCACCGATCCCCCCACAGTGCAACAGGTGAGTTGTTGAGGACCTGCTGCCCAAGCCTGCTGGGCAGGAGGAGGTGAGTTTGAGAGGTTGGTGGTTGAAAAACCAGGGGACAGAGACAAATCACGAAGAATCTGAACCCAGCAGCAGCTCTCGATGGAACAACAAGAAAACAAAAGGCCAAAGACACAGGACATGTTGCTCGATTTCATAAATAATCCCTTATACACAAATTACCTGCTAAGGTCATAGGATCTTTGACTGTTTAAATGACTTCCACAAAGATGATCCTAACTGACCTTCCCAGCAGCATGGAGAGATGAGTAGGCAAGGGATGATTTTGTTTATTTGTATTTTGCTTACAAAAGTAAAACATGATAATGACCATTTTCAAACAATATGGGATCACATAAAAAGCAAAAATTCTTCTATTTTCACACTCCTCCTTCATTCCCCATGGATGACCATAGATAGATGTGATTTGCATGACATTCTAAGCACATAACTTAATACATGAATACTTATATAGCTAATTTCATTTACAAAAATGGAAACATAGCCCACATACAGTACTGAAATTTTCAATCAACATTATACCATAAAATCCTAAGATAAAAATAAAATAGCAAACCACAATCCCCACTCTTACAAGGTCTCTGTGAATATGAGACAGAGTTTATAAAGCTCTTAGAGAAATCTAGAGCAGTTTACAAAACAATTTTAAACAATTGAAATTAATGTTACACAAACATGTTTTTGAAAGTCATTTGGACACACCATAATTCATGACTGTTCCTCTCTCTCTTTACTTCTCTTTTCTTTCCTCCATTGAATTTGAAGTTTATTGCTCAATAAACTGGAAAAATTTAGGTGTATGCCCCACTGCCTTATAGTCTCCTAATCCATATTAAAAAAAGATGTATTTTTTTCTTTGAAAGTCACAGTTGGAAAGAGAGAGAGAGAGAGAGAGAGAGAGAGAGAGAGATCTTCCCTCCGCTGTTCACTCCCCAAATGGCAGCAATGGCTGGAGTTGGGTAGGTTGAAGCCAGGAGCCAAAAGGTTCTTTCAGGTCTCTCACGTGGGTGCAGGGGCCCAAGTACTTAGACCATCCTCTGCTGCTTTCACAGGCTCATGAGCAGGGAGCTGGATCAGAAGTGGAGTAGCTGGGAGTGGAACCAGAGCCCATATGGGATGCTGGCACTGCAGACAGCAGCCTAACCTGCTATGCCACAGTACCAGCCCCTAATCCATATTCTTAAGGTCTTACTTTCCACATAAATTTGCTTCTAGAGTATTTTCCTATCAAAGACAATCTCTAAAAATGAATCATTGTGCCTGCTCTTATAACAACCTTTCATGTCTCTATTATGCACCTGTAAAATGCGTGTGATTTACTAAGTTGACAAGCCCGGTCTAGTCTGTGGAACTCTTTAGATGAAAATGTAGAAATGGGAGCTAACATGACTTGTGGAACTTCTACGACTCAAGCACTTTCCTAGAACTTCATTAGATGGGGATTTGTCCAGAAAATACATTTTGAACCTCACCTAAGCACCAGATGTCTCTGTTCTTGGCAGTGACACCTTCCTGAGGACAATTGGTCTAGAAACGAAGAGTCTCCAGATACTCTGGGAAATGTGGTAGAGGAGGGGGCTGGTTTAAGGCAGGTTTATGGAGGAGCTGAAGCCTGAGTTGAAGAAAGATCTGGAAGGATGAAGACTTCAATTTACACTTTGGTGGGAGAACTTGCATTGTACCTGCAGAGCAGGTCAGTGGATGCTTTCTAAGGCGCACAGCATTCCCTGGAGATAGATGATAGATGGTCCGTGGAGAGGTGGGAAGGGGGAGGGCTCTCTGCTGTCTCCCACCTTGGGCCAGAGTGAGTGGAACGGATCCTGCTCTTTTCAAGACAGAGCTCTTCAGAACTGCTGTAAAAGTTAATGACCGCCTCCACAGTGACTCATTTCCTCCCTCTGGCTGGTAGGATTGACTTCAGTATCAAGGGATCTTGTAGGGATTACTTGTATCAGTGCTCCTGGTCAATATCTCTGTCAAACACGAAAGAACAAAGTCCAAAGCTATAAAAATCTGCACTCCAGGGAGGCGGCAAAGAGCTCTGAATAACTTTTTAAAATAGTAATATATGCTGTTTTCTTATGATTGAGAATAGGAAAAAATTCCAAGACCTCCTACCCCATTATATAGTCATTTCATATCTTTTGAAATTTTTCTGTCAGACTTATTTTTTTTTATATTTTCCCCAATCCACCCTTATTTGTTCTCTCTCTCTCTCACACACACACACACACAATTCCCATTCCATAAGGTACTTCCTGTACCACTGCCTTTGCCTGACTAGGTTCTCCTTTCATGCCAATTCAGTGGTATTATAACGTTAAGAGGTGAAAAAAAGGTAAATGAATAAATAAATAGACACTTTCAAAAAACCTTGTGACATGTACCAACAGTGACATAGAAACAGTTCATTAGTGAAAATGGCCTCTAAGTGAATTGTTGCCATACTGAAGCTGGAAATAATTTATCCATGACTTCAAATTAAGAAACAAGGAAAACCTACCCTCTCTGACTCAGAACATGAGTTGCTCAGTCATTTGAAGAGGAAGGCAAAGGATTCTGACGGATCCATCTGCACCCAGGGAAAGCAGAGTCAATACAACATGCTGTGGTCAAGACAGAAGACCTTAGAAGCTAGTCGGTAGCAGCACAGAGAAGGCTTCAGACAGAAGGGTACCTTAGATGGCAGCTGAGACCCCACCCCCACCCCATCTGGAGATCTAATTCAATGTCTCTCAAATGCAAGTTCTATAGCTTTCCTCACAATTCCTTCAATTCTACAGGACTTACTTCCCCTAGTCTCTTTCTGTTTCCAAGATTCCCTGCAAACAGGAGTGATTTCTCCTTTGTTCCACATCAATTCATTTTTCACTAAAAAACTTTTCACTAAAAAATTGCTCCCTTCTTCATGGCCTGTGCTGTCCAATATGGCAGCCAGTACACATGGTCTACATTCAAATTTGATGAATTGGACTTAAGTACAGTTTAAACTTCAGGTCCTCAGGGGTAGTGTTGTGACACAGCAGGTTAAGCTGCTGCTTGGGACCCTGGCATCCCACATCTGAGTGCTGGTTTAAGTCCCAGCTACTCTGCTTCTGATCCAGCTCCCTGCTGGTGCACCTGGGAAAGCAACAGAAGGTGGCTCAAGTGCTTGAGTCCCTGCCACTCATGTGGGAGACCAGGATGGAGTTCCTGGCTCCTGGCTTCAGCCTGGCCCAGCCCCAGCCACTGTGGCCATTTGTGGAGTGAACCAGAGGATGGAAGATCTTTGTCTCTGTCTCTCCTTCTCTCTCTCTCAGATACATACATACATGCATACATACATAAAATGAAACAAAAATCAATTACTCATCCTTAATGGTCATATATTGTTTCATGGCCATATGTGGCCAGCATCTATTTCATTTACACCAAAGACTAGAGCATGTCCGTCATCTCAGGCAATTCTACTGGATAGTTGTATCAGTGCATCATGGATCGATGAGAGCTTTCTGAAAATTTATGGAAATGTGAGGAGACACTCCATTTTCACTTTTCATCAGAAATTCACTTTGATATGAGGAGTTTTAAAATTACCTACCCCTTCTCAGGGATGTGACAGAGAGATACATGAATGTGTCTCCGTCTGGAGAGTCTTTTAGGAATCTAAGTGGAATCACCACATAGGGGAGGTAAGATACTTCTAGCAGGCTGAGAGCACCCACTCTTTCAAGTCAGGAAACAGTTCTCTCTTTTTCTTTATTACACTGCGTTCTTTTCTTACAAGCTTCCTTCCTTCCTCCCTTCCTTCCTTCCTTCCTTCCTTCCTTCCTTCCTTCCTTCCTTCCTTCCTTCCTTCTTTCATTCCTTCCTTCCTCTCTTTCTTCTCTTTCCTTTCTTTTTTTCTTTTCAGCCAGAGGGCACGCTATGCAGTAGTTTCAACACATCTATGGATAGCAACCTCTTTAAGTTCTTGTAATTTTAACTTGTCTTTATTTCATACTCACCCTTATTAATGACTGGTTCCCTGAGTAGGGTTCTGGGTTGAAATTACAGGTTGCATGCTCTTAATGCAAAATTCCAAAAATGGTCCGAAATCCAAAACTTTTTGAGCACCAAAATGACGTCACAAGTGGAAGAGTTCCTACCTGACTTCATGTGATGATTTGCAGTCAAACCACAAGCACACTAAAAACACTGTGTAAAATTACCTTCAGGCTATGTGTATAAGTGGTGTATGAAACATACATGAGTTTCATTTTGAGACTTGGGGCCCATCCCCAACATATCACCCTATGTATATGAAATTTGCCAAAATCCAAAATAAAAAATTCTGAAATCCAAAATACTTCTGGCCCCAAGCATTGGGAAAAGGGATACTCTCCCTTACATTAAAGTTGCCTGCCTTCCATTTTATGTCTCCAACAGGTGCATTCAGATTTTTGTTACTTTGTAGGTAACTGTAGCTGATTTATGGGTCTAGGGTGCTCACTTTGGGAATTTCGTGTATGGTGTGTGTGTGTGTGTGTGTGTGTGTGTGTGTGTGTCTGTGTGTGAGTGGACCTCTTCCATCCAGATATTTCCCTGATCCCTTATGGTCTTAACCTTCCTGAGGTGTGTGTACCTTCTCTCCCTGACTTCACTGGGGGTTCATCAGTGGGAGGAGTCAGTGAGAGACATGGGATCTACCATCATCTCATCTTCTTGCCTGCTTTACTCTCTCAAGTCTTAAAGTCATTATACTAGAGGCATGGAGGTAAGTGAGGGTGGGGTGGAGGGGGAGGAAGGGGGATCTACCCAATGACTTATGTTGTCATGGCTTTTCTGTCTTACACTGCGCTAGAGTTTCTGAACTCAGAAGACTTGGAGTTAGTACCTTTGTCGGCTGTTGTGCTGTTAGGCAGTGATGGTGCCCATCCAGCTGCCTAAAGGGAAAGGGGCTTATGCTAAACATCAGTGCAAGAAGTAAGATTCACCTGACAAATCATCCTTCTGGATGGGAACAGAACCAGGACCTGAACCAAGATCCCCAGGACGCCAGATCTGGAGGAACTTCTCCTTGTATGTGTGTCTCTCTCTGCTTCTCAAATAAGTAAGTAAGTAAGTAAATAAATAAATATATGTTCTGTTTTTCTAAGGTAAGGCAAACTTGGAAGTATTCCCTCAAACTTGGTTTTACATAACTGCTTAAAGCACAAAGTTTTATTAGGAGTCTTTGGGTCCTCATAAAACAGAACAGGGATCTTTAGATTTAAAAGATATTATGAATGAAATCAATGATACAAAAACCAAAATGGAAACAAATAAACTACATATTAAGATGCACTGAGAGAAAAATAAGCTACAGTAAAACCTCATTAACTAAAGTTCATTGGAGATAACAGGAATTTGATTATGTGAAAAATATAACTTAATTTAAAAGAAAAAGTATTCATATTTTCCATAAAAATATAGAGGTATATATTTCAAGGATCAATAGTAAAACTGCTTGCATCTAAAAAATGTGTGGGCTGGCATTGTGGTACAGCCAGGTAGGCCATCACCTGTGAGGCCAGCGTCCCGTATCCAAGTGCCAGTTTGAGTCCTGTCTGGATGCTTTCAATGCAGCTCTCTGCTAATGGTCTGGGAAAGTAGTAGAGAAGGGCCGAGTGCTTGGGCCCCTGCACCCACATGGGAGACTCGGACAGAGTTCCTGGCTCCTGGCTTTGACCTGGCCCAGCCAGGGCTGTTATGGCCATTTGGGGGGTGAACCAGTGGATGGAAGATCTCTTTCTTTCTCTCTGTCTCTCCTCTCTCTGTAACTCTTTCAAATAAAGAAAATAAATCCATATAACTAAGAATTGTAAAGTGTGAGGACTGGCAATGTGATGCAGCATGTTAAGGTGCTGCTCCCAGTGTTGACATCTTATATGGATGCAGGTTCGAGCCCCTGATGCTTCACTTCCAATGCACCCGAGAAGCAGCAGGTGATGGCTCAAGGACTTGATTCCCTGCCACCCTTGTGGGAGACCCGGATGGAGTTCCTGCCTTCTGGTTTCCGCCAAGCCCCGTCTGGCTATTGCGGCCATCTTGTGGATGAATGGTTGCTCTCTTTCTCCCTCCTTCCCTGTCACTCTTTCAAATAAATAAGTATTTTAAAAAATTTCTTAAAAAGGTGATATAATTGAAAAGAGCAGTTACTACCTGGCATTTGAATGGGTAAATGCCTGCTTTTTAAAGAGAACTTTCAGACTCTTTATACAGTTCAAACAGGTTTCCTTACACTACTATTATTTGGCTCCTGCAAACCCTTCAGCTTATCCCGTTGTCTTAAATTCCAGGAGGAATTAATGAGGTTTTACTGTAAAAGGAGATAAACATACATTGCAAATGCTAAGATTCCAGCATCACCCACAGAAAAACCTTAGCAGTGAAACATCAGTTTGAGGAGCTGCTGTTTGAGGTGGTGAAGACCAGGTTTTAACATCGCTGGAAGACGAACCAGGTAAAGGGGAGGAAGTCCATACAGAGTTATAGCAGTATTTGCTACAGACCCTGAGATGGTGGTTCAGCAAACAGAGCCGGATTTGGGCAGGAGGCACCGTGAGCCTTTTGTTTCCTAATTTTTCTTAGCAACAGGCTCCCTGAGTGTAGCGAGGAGGTTCAACACCACAGGGTCTGTGTTAGCAATCTCATTTGTTTCATTTGATGAATTCAGTGGAAACATATGGTAGAATATTCCACCAAAGTAAGCTATTTGGACATAACCATCCCACATCAGAACAAGATTCCAGTGCCTAGTTCCATGGGAGGAGCTTCAGTGGCAGAAATCTGGGGACTCTGATTCAAGCTGGAGAGTTTGCATTGGTGCTTTAGGGAGGAAGGTCCATGTGTGCATTTCAAGTCACACCTTGTGGGTCATAACCTATCCGGTCCCAGTGGCAAACCCTTTCTGCAGGGATGGGAGTATGATTCCCCAGCTGAACTGGGCAGCTTTCTTCTTCTTCTTTTTTTTTTTTTAAAGATTTATTTGAAAGTCAGAGTTACACATAGAGAGGAAAGGCAGAGAGAGAGAGAGAGAGAGAGAGAGAGAGAGAGAGAGAGGTCTTCCATCCGATGGTTCACTCCCCAATTGGCTGCAATGGCCAGAGCTGTGCTGATCCGAAGCCAGGATCCAGGAGCTTCTTCTGGGTCTCCCACGTGGGTGCAGGGGCCCAAGGACTTGGGCCATCTTCTACTGCTTTCCCAGGCAATAGCAGAGAGCTGGATCAGAAGTGGAGCAGCCCATATGGGATGCTGACACTTCAGGCCAGGGCTTTAACCCACTGCGCCACAGTGCCAGCCCTTAAACTGGGCATTTTTCTAGAAAGGAGGAGCAATAAAGGAAAAACAGCATGCAGAGATAAAAGAGACCCCAGGGGCAGGCATTTGGTGCAGGGCTGGGGATGCCTGATTTGGAGCCCCACCCCACTTCTGATTCCAGCTTGCTGCATTACACAGCACACTGTGTGAGGCAACAGATTCAGGCTTCAGTACTTGGGTTCCTACCACCCCTGTGGGGGACCCAGATTGAGTTCCAGGCTCCAGACTTTGGCTTGGCCCAGCCATGGCTGTTACAGGCATCTGGGGGGAAGTGAACCAATGGATGGATGATCTTTGCCCATGTCTCTGTCTCTGTTTTTCCACCTTTCAAATAAAATGAGAATAAATACATTAAAAGAAAAATTTTAGGCCAGTGCTGCAGCTCACTAGGCTAATCTTCTGCCTGCGGCGCCGGCACCCCAGGTTCTAGTCCCGGTTGGGGCGCTGGATTCTGTCCCGGTTGCCCCTCTTCCAGTCCAGCTCTCTGCTGTGGCCCAGGAGTGCAGTGGAGGATGGCCCCAGTGCTTGGGCCCTGCACCCCATGGGAGACCAGGGGAAGCACCTGGCTCCTGGCTTTGGATTGGCACAGTGCTGGCTGTAGTGGCCATTTGGGGGGTGAATCAACAGAAGGAAGACCTTTCTCTCTGTTTCTCTCTCACACTGTCTAACTCTGCTTGTCAAAAAAAAAATTTTAAAGGGAGATCCCCAAAAAAGAAAAATAAAGGGAGAAGAAGGCTGTCTTATCACAGATCACAGGATGTTGATAGTGTTGATGACAGGGATATAAAGAAAAGATTCTGTTTGCACACAGGGAGCGGTCCTCTTCCCGGCTCCCGGGGCACCGTTCACGTATGTTCTCAAGTCATCACTCATTTTTTCTTTTGTCTACAGATAAGACTTTTATGAAAGGAATATTATTCGTAAACAACATTATTGCTCCCTGATTAAAACAAAGGTGATTAATTCCTGGGGAAGCACATATAAAAGCTTTAGAAACTCTGGCCGGGACCACTGCAGACGCTGAGGAAGGCAGGGTCCCCTGAGCTCGCCGGTGCCAGGTAACCCCGTCTGCAGCTGGGGCCCAGGGTTTTCTCGCAACTCCTCTTCTCTGCAATCTGATATCCAGGCCAGAAACGACCAGTCACAGCCTGGATGCCCTTCCTCACGCTTTCTGTTGCTGTGTTGCTTGAGAACTACTTAATGTCTTTCCTCCTTCGCTGGAAGGTACAGCGGCTTTGGAGCCAGCGTTGGCTTAAACCCCAGCCCTGCGGTCCAGGCCGAGCTATGCTGTGGGGGTTCAATGAGAGGGCGTGCAGGCAGTCCACGGACACCTGCAATTAATTTCTAGATGGATCAGAAAGATGCTGTTCTTCCATTCTCCCAGGCAGTCAGCTTGATGGAGAAGCCCCAAGAGTTCGATTATAAAGGCACTTTGGGACATTGAAAATATGCCATTACTTACGGGAGGAACGTGTAGCAGCTGGGGGTCGGGGTGGGCGGGGGAGCTCCACACTTCACCCTGTGTCCCCTCCTCTGGGCGCATGAACCCCAGATTAGCTGCTCCAGGAAAGCCTGCATTCCACTATTGCACGCCACCCTCCCCTGGAAGCACCCTGCAAGTACTGCTTGGGCCGTGTGTCCTGATTTGGGCACCATAAAGCAGGGTCAAATAAGAATTGAGCAAGTTTCTCATTTTAATAATTATTTGGGGAGAAAATCTAGAACCCAATCCCATGCTTACACTAAAATAAGGCCTAGACAGATGAAGAGATGGGAATATGGATGAGTATTTTAACCTTATGCAAGAGGGACAGGCAATCTTTCTGATATAGAGTCCGAAAAGTATAAGGGAAATCATAAATGCGATACTATAAATTTTTGAAAATTTCAGAATAGCAAAACACATGTTATAAGAAAAAAATACAAGCTGGCAAATACTATTGGTAATATGTGAAGGATATAAATAGGCAAAAAAGCTGTCACAAACCACCAAAAAGGAAAGAACAATGGAGCAGGAACAGGTGCAAAGGTGCAAACTGCACGTTCACAGAGGAAATAGAAAAAGGTAATCATTATATGAAAAGATGTTCAACTCCATTTGTGATTAAAAAATACATAACAAAATCAGAAAAAAAGAAATGGACAAAATGAGCTGCTTGTGGGGCGGGCATGGGGACCCAGCCTTGCTGGGCATTAGGAGTGGGATGTGACATGCAGCCAGTTCCGAGGGCACTTTAACTGAGTGTCCAAATGACACCGTTTTGTGAGGCTGCAGCCCGCACAGGTGACTTTCCACACAAGAGCAACTCAAAGCTGCAGAAAGGTGCTTGGGTGCAAGACAATTCACTGCAATCAAACTGGACTGTGGGGCCCCCTTGAGCGAGCTTGATCTCTTAAGAGACTTGGGATTACCTAGCGTGGGGAGGAATCTGCTTTCTTCGTGGAAAATCCTGGTTTTCCTGTGTTGCTCCCAGAAAATGCTCAGGAAGGTGGGATCCCTGCCTTGTGCACTGAACACGGTAAAAGTGAGCCTACCCTCTGAAGTGCTAGTCACCTGTGCAGGCTGCAGCCTCACAAAACACGCACGGTGTCATTTGGACTGCATGGTCTCACTGATATGAACCACACACACACATACACACATACACGCACATTCATGGACGATTTCTGTAGGGTAATTCAACAAACTGTTTATCCTTGGGAGACGATATGTGCTTCTTGTTTTCTAGTTTTTCACTGGTCTTTTAATAATTCATGTATTGTTTGATAATGGAGAAGAGATTTTTAAAAAGTATTTTCTTTAAAAAATAAAACTGATGTCAACTAAGTATAAAGCATAGTGCTGGACTGGCTGTGTCTGGGGACAGTGAGCAAAGGACTTCATGTCCATTGACCACAGGGTTTCTCCTGTCTAAAACGGGGGTATTGGACCATATGTTCGTTTTTAACATTTAGACATCTCGTGTTGGAAGCACTTACCTGGTTTTCTTGACTCGAGAAAGCTGTTGCTGCCTCACTTTGCGAAAGGTTGCCTTGGATGCCCTCTGCTGGCATTTCTGAAAATGACAGGAGCAGAGGTGTCAGCTCACAAATTGCCATCACTCAGACGAGGCCTCCTGCTACAGTGAGGTCTCTGGCACTGGTCTAGAAGGCCTTGCAGGTGAGAAAACCTCGAGTTAAACTTCCTTCATTTCTACATTTATCTTGAGATTCCCTTTGTTGCCAAACCTGTATTTATACCGAAAAATACTCTCTTCTCCCATAGGCGACTTGACATTTAAATTCCCGGATCCTTCTCACCAGTGCAACTGTGCTCCGCTTGCAGATCTACAGGAATCCAGGAGTTGCAGAGGAAAGTCGACACGGCTCTGGGATCCTTGCAGTGGAGGAGTTCGAAGCTCGCCTGCGCCCAGGGGAAGGGGAAGATGGCTTCCGGAAGCATGTGGCTGCTCCTCCTGCTGAGCTGTGTGGCCAGCGCTGAGGTCGTGGGCGGTGAGTACTGGTCACTTAGCTGGTCAAGCCCAAGGTCAGTGTTCACGCATTTCACACTATACAGCCCTCTGCTTGCCCCCACCCCCAAAATTAGGCAGCAAATAGATTTTAAAGACGAGAATGGAAACCAGCATAGCGTTGTAAAAAACCCAAATGCTCTAGACTCAAACAAACCCAACCCTATATGGCTGCAAGCCACGATAAAACATCAACTAAGTGTAAATTTTATTAATTTTGCAAGTGTATTGTGCAGTATAGAGATGCTGTGTTAAAGCACCTGCCGCCTAGCAGTCTGTCCTGAGTCGTAACCATGGTGAGAACCTCCCGATGGTGCTGCACTGTGTCCAGGGATTTCATTTGGCAAGCGACCTACAACCTACAGACCAAACATCAAGTACAGCATGGCAAGCGAGCCGAGTGGAAAGAATACTGTAGAATCGCCCAAAAGAGAAAGCAGGAGGAGGAAAGCTGTGTGAGTGTGTTAAGAAATAGTGTCATGGAATAACTAAAAAGGAAGGATGCAAGATGTGGGCTCATTGGTGGAACTCCTTTGTTCCACTTAGGAGGCAAACGCAGCCAGAGAAGGCTGGACAGTTGCCCAAGGTTACACAGCAGGACTAAAGTGATGTGGTGGCTGCTGGTTTGGGGTGCCTGTACAGTCTGCTGTGGCCCTGCTGGGTGTTGTATGTGAAAGGTGAGTGAAGAATCCATGCTTGAGGGTAAGAGGAGAGAGCCTCCTGTGGCATCCAGCGTGTACCACTCAACACTCCTGCCAGAGAAGGGGAGCATCTTTTGGTGGAAACACTAGGAGAAGCAGGGCTATTTGGGCATCATGCTGACTCACGTGGCTGCAGTCTGTGGCCCTTGTCATAGTCTGCCCTTGACTTGTCCTTGCTCCTCATGGCTCTCTCTCCTCAACCCCACACCTATTTCCACCCAGCAGTTCTCTGGACCATGGATGGCTCCATAAGGAACCCAGCCACTCTTCTGAACCACTCAGGAGGGTGTGGCATGCTGGCAGGCTGCCCTGGAGCCCCTCCCACCGAGTCACCTCCGTGGCCATTTCCACGTGGCCAGCTACTTCCCTGTTGCTCTGGTGCTGAGATGACCTTGTCCTGGTACTCGGCTGACCTCGGGCTTCCTTAAAGACCTTGAGATTTGCCCCCACTATATCTCAGGGAATAAAAAATCAGTTCACTTTGGGATTGCACCAACCCTCTGGTTTCTCTCTCCCCCAAGGAGGTGGGATCACAATATGCAATAGCACAATATTCAACACAGGTGCTTCCATTGTTCTACAACAGACAGATCTTCCTCTCCGCTGCAGAGAAACATTCTGTTTATCTTACTCTCTCAAGGGAACCTCCCTTAGGACACAGCCTACATGATCTGAGCTATGGCTTATGGGAAAAAAATCAAATCTTGCCCTTAGTGGTGGTACAGGGGGATGCATTCTTTTTTCTCTCTGAACAACATCCAGTGTCAAGATCACAACTCTGAGTGCCTGCAGAGGGATTTTCTGCCCTGGCCCGTGACCGTCCTCCTCCCGAAGCGAGGCATGTCGTTGACTCAATTCCCGGAGAGACAGAGGGCAATGTTATTTATGGACAATGGAAACTCCATCCAGTTAACATTTTCTTTTTATTTTTTTTCCCGGCATGCAGTGCCAGCACTGCCGGCGCAGCGTCCTGCTTCGACCCAGTTACTATCTTCCAGAGCAGTACACTGGTTATAGTAATGGGGGTGAGGATCTTTTTCACAGCTACAGTTTTAGCTGGTCACTAGTTATTAAACCATTACTACATTCTGGGCTCTGGACTGATCACTCTACATGAATTACCCCAACTAGTCTTCCCAACCATCCCAGGAAGATTGTTGAACGTCTGACTAGATGCTGTCTGGATGCAGCCCCGGTCCTCCGTTCTCATGCTCATTAGTCCAATTATGCATTAGGAAAACAACAGCTTAAAATGGTTAGAAAATGTTCCGAAGGTCTCACGTCTAGGAAGAGGTGAAATAGGAAGACTTGGTGCAGTACAGGGGATGCTGGGAGCTGGACCTCCTGATGCCACCTGTGCAGGGAGGAGGAGCTTCAGCACCGTGGGGGATGGGGGTGGGCTCCAGGGCTGCCCATGAGACACCACGCAGCTCTCATCCCATCTGGATGACCCCAACAGGTCACTCACCCCCTGTACGGTGGCAATGTCCCTCCCTCTCTCTCTTTCTTGGTGAGGTTCTGGTAATTACACGAGGTAGCCTGAATGACTGTGCCTGGCCCATTCAGAGTTTTCAATGCCTGAGCATAGTGACAAACGTCTCACTCAGGACTCCTGTTGGAGCTGGACCTGCCGGTGCCAAATCTTGTCTCCTGCACACGCTGGCTGTGGGCCCCTGGGAGACGACCACTTTTCGTGCCTTGGCTTCCTCACTTGGAACATGGAGCTAAGACTGGCAGCTCTTTCACAGGGTCCTGGAGATAGCAAGAATCTGTGCAAGCTGCCTGGAGCAGCACCACCCCGGAAATGCTGTGACTGCGTGGATACCCAGCAAGTGTCTCCACAAACCAGCTGTTGGTTTTGCGCTTCTAGAACTAAAATGTCTCCACCAGGGGGCGCCTGGCCCTAGCGGGGCAAGGAGAGGGGCTAGTGGAGGGGAAAGATGGAGAAGCAAGGACAGAGATAGAGGCAGCGACAGAGTCGGGGTAAAGAGAGGCACACAAAGGCAGAGACAACCAGGAACCGGAACCAGAAAGAGACAGAGAGACAAACAAGTGGAGAGAGGAGACAGAGAGACAGAGACAAAGGGCCCTTTGCAGCTCCCGAGGAAGCTGTGCGGAAAGCGCCGGGCTGCCGGGCTGCCACAGGCTGCTGCCAGGGCTTCGTACTTCACTGGTGACAGTGACAGCAGTGATGACAGAAAGGCCTTCTTATTACTTAACATACATGCTCAAATTTCTAAATTGTCACATCAGTATCATTGTGCTGGCTTCAGTATATCTGAGGAACTCGTCAATGCCTTTTCTGCCATGCCTTGGCTGGGTTAGTCACCGTCCGTCCTTTGTAGATACATGGCAGCGCATGCAAAAGACCTAAATCAACAATGCGCGTTGTGCTGTAAGTCAGAGGACCAGCTTGAGAAAGCTCCGAACAGCTGCTGAGCAGGGAACTTACCAGAGAGCAAGAGGACACCTGGGAGATTTTTAGGCAAGGAATGGGATGCAGCGGAAGAGTTGGGCCAGTCCACGACAGCAGTGTCCTCCAAGTCAGGAGAGAGGAAGCACTGGAGTAGGAAGCCACAGGGCAAAGAAAGACTCCTGTGCCCCTCGAGGGTGTCTGGGGGCAGCCACATTGTCACAGGAGCCAGTGAGCGTGGTGCCCCCTGCGTCCTCCGACCCCATGTGCTTCCAGCCATCTCCCGCTTCTTCCTAGCCCTCAGACTCAGCAGTGTGGCCCATTCACTGTCCCACTGGCAAGAGGGCTGTGAGCCCCTCAGAACCTCAGCTTTCTTTGCATCTAGGCCCTGGCCGTCTCCTGTTCCTCTCCTGGGTACACGCGCTGTACTTCAAGCAAACCTCAGTGCTTGCTATTTTTACGCATGCCTTGCACGTTCCTGCTTCCATTCCTCTCCCAGCCCAGCTCCTTTGCCTGAAGTTCCCCTCCCCTTATGACTGAGAAAAAACCCACGTGCTCAGATTCCAGCAAAGTTGTCAGCTAACCTGTCCCATGTCCCCCCAGGCCAAAAGGACTAATTTCTCCTAGTTATGCTTAAAACGACCCCCTTTATGTACCTCGTCCACTCTTGTGCTACCTTGAATCATAGCTGTCTGATGTCTACCGCCAATGTGGGATTCTGCCCACTGCTGAGCCTGTCTATGGTTTGTATCCTGGGACTGAGGACTAACTGTAGATTGGATTCAGGGGCCCATTGGGCCCAATGTGAGACAGATCAGAGCTCGACCTGTTGACTACCTGACCTCCATAACCCCTGCTCTGACTGTGGGGCCCTGTGACCTTGGAGGTCCAACGGAACTACTACCAGTTCCCAGTCACAGAAAGCTCTGATTATTTCTTGTTTCCAACACACTGTCATCAGTCAAAGGCCATCGGTCCCTTGGGGAAGGCAGGGAGAAAGCTTAACAAGGTAAATGTTTAGCCATGTATCTGGCAGGGTCCTTCCTGAAGGGCCTCTTCCTGGACCACCACGGCCACGTGCAGTGACAGCACATGCCCCTCATCCATCCCCAACACCCCCATTGCTGATGACAAGCACAGACCTCAAGACTCTCTCGGGATGCCACGAAGTTGTGGGGAAAAGGAGTCATTCAAAGGGTTCTGGACCGGGAGACTGCCAAGCCTGGGTTGACAGTGTCTGCCGGCCTCACTTGTAATTACCTTCTGTTGTGTGCAGGTGTCATCCTGAGACCCAGCTGTGCCGCAGGGTGGTTTTACAACCAAGCCAGTTGCTATGGATACTTCCGGAAGCTGAGGAGCTGGTCTGATGCTGAGGTAAGAAATGTGGCCACTCAGCTTCTCTGGACTAAGGGCCAGTCAGAGCCCCAGTCACCTTTGAGTCACTCAGAATCAAGGGTCCTTCCTGGGCAGTGAGAGGGGCAGCTGCCTGGCTGATGGACGGGAGAGAAGAGGTTGAGTGTTTGGCTTGTTCGATGTTGTGATTAAGAATGAAGCAGGTGGGCCGGCGCCGTGGCTCAACAGGCTAATCCTCCGCCTTGCGGCGCCGGCACACCGGGTTCTAGTCCCGGTCGGGGCACCGGATTCTGTCCCGGTTGCCCCTCTTCCAGGCCAGCCCTCTGCTGTGGCCCGGGAGTGCAGTGGAGGATGGCCCAGGTGCTTGGGCCCTGCACCCCATGGGGAGACCAGGAAAAGCACCTAGCTCCTGGCTCCTGCCATCGGACGAGCGCGGTGCGCCGGCCGCAGCGCGCCGACCGCGGCGGCCATTGGAGGGTGAACCAATGGCAAAAAGGAAGACCTTTATCTCTGTCTCTCTCTCACTGTCCACTCTGCCTGTAAAAAAAAAAAAAAAAAAAAAGAATGAAGCAGGTGATGCATCCCGGAGCCCGGATGGGCTGCATGGACGGAAGGGCAAGTGGGAAATGCCTCTGGCCCTCAGTCAGCTCTTGGTCAGGAAAGAGAGATGTGGAAATGAAAGAAGATGAGGGATGTGCAGGAAGCATCACTGGATCGCTGTACGTGATTTACCGTAAGAGAGTGGGCTACAGACGTGCTTGGGCCGGAGGACCCAGGGCTTCCTGTCAGAGTGATGCCATAAAAACCATGGGCAGGTGTCAGTGCTGTTAGGGCCCATGAATCTGTTGATTGCGTCTCACAGTCTCAGTCCAAGACACCCTAAGTTACTCCAGCAGATGTGGGGAGGCAGTGCTGCATGGCCCTGACCTGTGCCTGCTGGCCTGAGTGACTGAAGGGAGGGGAGGGCGGGAGACAATGGGAACATTGCAGCATGGTCAGAGCCCAGAACGGCCTCAGGATCCCTGTCCATAACCCAGTAAGAAGAACAGGAAAAATAACAGCAAAAATAAGAATGGAGCCATCTACCATGAGACAACTCCCAAGGGTTCAAAAGTATTCTCTGACCTTAAAAAAATACAGGACAATGTTGGTGCTTAAACAGAAAATCTCAGTGCAGAGTGAGCATAAATGCCCTTGTCAACATTGCCCAGAGAGTGACTAGCAGAGCAAATTGAGGGAAGGCTATCCTAACACAATGCTTTTCTAAGTCCTGGATAAGTAGATAATAGATAGATGATAGGTAGATAGATAGGTAGTTATTGATAGATACATAGATAGATGATAGATAGATATTGATCCATAGGTAGATAAGCAATGATAGAGTTTCTGTGGCTGTAATTGGGAAGCTGAGCCTCAGAGGGCTGGTGTGGCATGCCAAAGTCACACACACGAATGAGGGGTGAGACCAGGGCTCCAGGCGCTTCCTCGGGCCCTACATCTCTTGTCCTTGCCTTGAGCTGCCTCTCCCTCCGAGACCTGCCACTGTGGCAGTTGTGTCTTCTCCCAGGGTGACAGGAAGTCCCATGTGGGGTTTGGATCCCAACTGCTGAAAGAGATGGGCTCTGCCTGGGTCCATTTGTCTTGGCACAGCAGGGCTGTAGGGAAGGGCTGTGCATTGAAACCCTGAGGCGTCATCATTAACGGGACCTCTGCTTGCGTGCAGCTCGAGTGCCAGTCCTATGGAAATGGAACCCATCTGGCGTCCATCCTGGACGCAAAGGAGGCCAGTGTCATAGCCGAGTACATAAGTGGCTTTCAAAGAAACCAGCCCGTCTGGATTGGCCTGCGTGACCTGCAGAAGGTAACATCTGACCAAGTCCACTCTTGAGTACCCCTCAAGCGCACCCTTCTGAGAACTGGCTCTGCCCCTCCCTGGGACACAGGTGTGGATCTTCAATGAAGCACCTCCACCTGGCAAGGGCAAAGCCTCAAAGTTAGGGGCCCAGCCCTGGCCCGCAGTGGAGGTTATGGTTTGAGTGACACATTTTATATATTTCCTGTCTAATCCAGTTCCTCCTGTTACCAGCTTTCCAGAGAGTCTTCCAGAAAAAGCAGTTTGTATACAAGAGTGCTTCAAAGACTTCATGGAAATAGAATTCAAAAATAAGTAAATTTTAATTCAAAAGAATTTTGAAATCCAGGCTTGGTAGTTTTCATAATATGCATTTTCTATGAATATTTTTTGAAGATTTCACATATGCATAGATCTCAAGTTTTTCGGCATGAAAAACAGACGTGTGTGTGTGTGTGTGTGTGTGTCTGTGTCTCTGTGTGTCTCTCTGTGTGTGTGTGTCTCTGTGTGTGTCTGTGTGTGTCTCTGTGTCTGTGTCTCTGTGTGTGTGTCTGTGTCTCTGTGTGTACCTGTAATGAGACTCAGATTATTCAAATCCCCAGTAGGTGTTTAGCTGAATGGAAACTTTCAGCTATCCCTTTTCTTACAGTCTGCTACTTTTTATGGTATCCTTAGTTTTCAGCACTGACTGCTCACTTGTTCTCTGTCAGCATCGTGCCTTCGTTAGGAATGCCTGGTGCTGAGGTGTCTCTGTGAGGCCTGCAGTGTGCAGGTTCTTTGTGCAGCTCCTATAGTTTGTTCAAATGGACGCAGCAAATGCAAGAAGAGAGCTCCCATCCTTTCGGCTTCGTGGTAAAACTGCTAAAGACACCACACAGTCATACATGCTCTTTTATGAATATGTGTTTACCCTTCAGTATTTACTCGTGAATATCTTCGTGCGTTTTCTCCTCTTGAATATTATGTCGTAGAAAAGCTAGTAATTCATTGTCATAGTTGTTATATTTCATCCATGCATTTAGCTTTAAATGGCATTTATTTGCAGGTCGGGAAGTTTAGATTTTTATGTATTCACATTGTCATCGATCACAACCCTGTCATTCAAAGACAGGATAAATATTTACGTCTATTTCTGTAGGATATTTATTGCAGTTTAATTATTTACATTCACGCCTGTCTTCATCCATTGTTTGTTGCTATAGCCGAATACCCGGGTGACTTATAAAGAAAACAGGGCTCACAGCTCTGGGAGCTGGGGAGTCCACAATTGAGTGGCGGTATCAGGGAAGAACCCAGCCCTGCTGTAACTCATGGCATAAAGTGGAAGGACAAGTGTGGGCGGACAGAGGGAAGGAGGCCAAACTGAAGCTATCTTGGTCCCCAAAGTGAGGTCTCCACCCCTTTGCAAGGCTCCGCCTCTGTGTCTCAAACACCTCCAACACTGCTGCGCTGAGGAATGAGTTTTGCAACATATGAATTGTTGGAGACCCATTCAGACCATAGTACGACTGAAGAACATAAGTGGCAAGCAAACATTCCCCAAATTGTGCCTTATCTCTAATAATCGAAGGCATGAAGTTAAAACAACAATATAATTTGCTTATTATATTATCAAGCTTTGTCTTACTGAGTAGCATGTTTAAGGGTATAGAGAAGTTGTTCTTGTGCCATGTTGATATAGCTGTACGTTCCTGGAAGTGAATGAACTATTTTTGGTAAAGCCTTTTGGCTATGTGTTATCAATAACTTCATCTAGGCATTCCCTTTGACCCATCAATTCTAACTCTGGGAATCTGGCATAAGAAGACAGTTTTAGATACCAAAACAACTTTATTAATACAATTTTTAATAAAGGGATTCTTTAGAAGAATCATAAATTAGAAATAATATACCCATCAGTCAACAGAAGAATATTAAGGTGAGTTACGGTACAGTCTTAACATTTAAAAACATATTTAGGAAGCAAGATACAACATTGAATGTATGTTTTAAAGGCCACAACATTTCTTAATACTTACAAGTGCAGTGATGCATAAAAATTTCTACTCCAGAGCAAACATGCTAAAATATCTCTAATGTTTTCCTGTTAGTGGTTGCATGGAGTGACTTTCTGTTTTCCCTCCTGTGCATTTCTGGGGTTTCCCAAGGTTTGAAATGCACACGGTTGCCTTCAAGGGCCCTGAGGAGCGCATCCTGGCTATGAGCAGGGGGGCTGGCCCATGGCACATCTCCCCATCTCCTCCATTGCAGAACCAGCGGTGGCAGTGGATCGATGGGACCATGTACGTGAACGGATCCTGGGCTGGCCAGCCCCAGGGTGGGAACAAGCACTGCGCTGAGGTGAACCACAGAAACAGTAAGTGCCCAGGACTGCCCCGTCACCTTCCCAAATCACAGCTCTTTCCCTGGTCCCAGCAACAGCAAAAATGGATGTCCGTGCCTTCCTGCCTGCCTGCCAGCTGTCAACCAGCAGCTCTTTCCTTCCACAGGACAATGGCCTTGCCAAGGACTTTGCCTACTTTCGATTTTTGCCAAATCGATGCTCTAGCTGAACAATTGTTGACTTCACATTTCCCCTCAGTCCGCTCACTGCTTTTATTTATTTATTTATTTATTTGTTTATTTATTGATTGACAGGCAGAGTGGACAGTGAGAGAGAGAGAGAGAGAGAGAAAGGTCTTCCTTTGCCGTTGGTTCACCCTCCAATGGCCGGCACACTGCGCTGATCCTAAGGCAGGAGCCAGGTGCTTCTCCTGGTCTCCCATGGGGTGCAGGGCCCAAGCACTTGGGCCATCCTCCACTGCACTCCCGGGCCACAGCAGAGAGCTGGCCTGGAAGAGGGGCAACTGGGACAGAATTCAGCGCCCTGACTGGGACTAGAACCCGGTGTGCCGGCGCCTCAAGGCGCCGGCCACTGCTTTCTTGAATACATCTGTTTTAAAATCATGAAGGAATGGCAGTCCTGTAGTGAGAGACCCAGACCATGAGGAGTAAATCTGTGTAGTGCAATCAGATTATTCCTTCGCGATTTCTTTAAAACAGGTTCCTCAGGGGCTCTGGAAATGCAATCTTGGTCTGGTTCCTCCTCTTTTTTCCCTGAATTTTCCCCCAGAATATGGTGACCAGGACCTCAGCTGCAGGCTGCATATGGTCATTTGAGCCCCCTCCTTTCCCTGGCCCACTTTCAGGCCAGTTAGTGTGTTCAACCTGGGTACCAATGACATTTCAAGCTGGATAATTCTTTGTGAGGAGTTGCTCTGTACATTGTAGAAGGTTTAGCAACATCCTTGGTTTCCATTGTAGATACCAGTGCTCCCCACCCTGGCTTGTGACAATCAGATATTTCTCCAGACTTTGTCAAATGTCCTAGGAAGTGAGGGGAGGAGGGAGAATCACCCTCCCCAACAACCACAGCTAAGTGATGTAGAAGATTTCACTGTAAAACAAGACCATGGAAGGATACTGATCCCAAAGTTCACGCACTTGAGAACCTCCCAGTGGGGTGTGGTGGCCGTCATCGTGACACCTGCACTCCCTTCCTGACCAAGAAGAGGGCTGGGACTGCCAGGTCTGGGGACTCAGGGACTGGAGTGAGGGTAGGAAGAGATCTGCTGTGCCCAGTGGGATACAAACAACATCCTCAATGCTGTTTGAGGGTTAGAGCTCATTAGAGCAACAAAGGAGACGGAGCCAAGTTTTTAACAGCAAAAAGCAACAGAGACACAAGGAGGCAGCTTCTGAGGAGGAGTCTCAGGGGTAATAAGAAGCTGGAGAAGTGTGGCAGACATTTGGCACAGTGATTAAGATGCTGCTTGGGCTGCCCGTATCCCTTACTGGAGCACTTGGGTTCAGATCCCTGCTCCACTTCTGATTCCAGCTTCCTGCTAATGCATACTTGGGGAGGCAGGAGGTGACAGCTCATGTAGTTGGATCCCTGCTACCCTTCTGAGACCCAGATAGAATTCCCAGCTCCTGGCTTTGGCCTGGCCGCATTCTAGCTGTTGTAGGTGTTTGGGGGAATGAATCAGCAGATGGAAGATCTCTGTCTCTGACTCTCTGTCTCAGTGTCTTTGAAACGCAAATAAAATGAAAATAAATGAATACTTTTTTAAAAAAAAATTGGAGAAAGTGATTTCACAGAGTGCAAATGTCATTTTGAAAGGCCCAAGTCAGCAAAAAATGGAAGGAGCACTGTCAGGACCCACAGGTAGAACTGAGTGAACTGTGTTTCTATCTCAATGAAGGAAGGAAGTGTGAACACTTAGTCCAGACTCAGACAGGGCCACCCTAGGAAATTGTGACAAAGTCACTGCTAGAGTTACCCAAGCAAAAGGTCTACATTGTTCCTTTTTTATTAAACATTTTATTTATTTATTTGAAAATCAGAGTTACACAGAGAGAGGAGAGGAAGAGAGAGAGAGAGGTCTTCCATCCGCTGGTTCAGTCTCCGATTGGCCACAACAGCCAGACTGGGCAGATCCAAAGCCAGGAGTAGGGAGCTTCTTTCATGTTCCCCACACAGGTGCAGGGGCCCAAGGACTTGGGCCATCTTCTACTGCTTTCCCAGGCCACAGCAGAGAGCTGAATTGGAAGTGGAGCAGCTGGGACTCGAACTGGTGCCCATATGGGATGCTGGCACTGCAGGTGGTAATTTTACCTGCTATGCCAAGGTGCCAGCCCCTGTCCTTTTAATTGCAGTTGAAACACTAGGCATGCTAGAAGATAGCCATGATGGCGCATGAGGGCCAACTGAGAAACTGATTAAAGATCCAAAATCCAGGTGTTCAGTTCAGACTCTGCATCTCTGGGGCTGGCAGCCAGACCAGCTCTGGGGAAGCAGGAGATCGGACGCCTCTCAAGCCCTTCCCACTGGACAAAGTCCCCCTTGGCCTGCATCCGTGGTGATGTCAGTGAGGGCAGTAGTGAAGTAACCCATGTCGGGTGCAGGAGAATCATGTGTTCTTGGGAACACCGCGTCTCTTGGATTCCCTTCCTTGCCCGCGGTCGATCACCCGGCTCACAGCCATCAGAGTGCCTGTGCAGGCTGCCGAGTCAGAAAAGCTAAGGAATGAAGCAAGGATTCGAGAAAAGCTGGTGGAATATGGACCTGGAAGGAAAATTCCCCTCGACCCCATCGATGCCATTTTATATTTGTAGAATGGATTTCGCCTCTGGAGATTTTCTTTAAAATTCAAAAAGGCATAGTATTAATGCCTTATGCAGCCACCCAAGCACTCTTCCTCTGTGACAGGACTGTTTTTTTTCCCTGTCTATTTAGAAGGAACTCCAGAGTGTCTTACACCCTGTGCCCTCCTCTCTCACCCTTTCTGCTCTGCTCTGCACCACAACATGACTGTCAGTGGCTGGGAAATTGCAGCTCCCAGTGTTTCGTGGCTTCTCCCCTGTTCACTGGGAGGCATTTCATAGCGCAGTGTAACAAGAGATTTCACATTCAGTCTAGTTTGTGGTCAGGACACAGGTTCTGCCTTCTGAACGCCCAGGCTAGAATTGCAGCGCCGCACTTAACTGAGCTGTGCGATCCTGGGCAGACCTCTTATTCTCTGCACCTGCGCTGCCTCCCCATGAAGAGGGGCAATAAGAGTAGGCATCAGGGGTGGGCTAGGCTCATGGCTCCCTGCTTTGGAGGGGAGAGGATGCTCTCAGAGCCAGTGTCATTGCCCTGCGCCCTCTGGTGCGGGGGAAGAGGAGGAGAATGAAAACAGATACCTTAGCAGGGAGTGCCTGTAGGTGAGCAGCTTGTGCTGCCTGAAGCTGTTTGTTCCACTCGTACATAGGCTCAGCGGGTGCCAATCTCAAGCAGTCCACGGACGATGTGTTCCCAGACCAGCTCTCTCATCTGTTGGAGCAGGTCCTGGCCAGTGGTCTTGCACCACGTTCTCATTGCCCCATGCTGGGACAGTGCACAGAAAGTGTGCAGACCACCTTCTTTCCTTCCTTCCTTCCTTCCTTCCTTCCTTCCTTCCTTCCTTCCTTCCTTTTTAAGATTTTATTTATTTATTTGAGAGGTAGAGTTACAGACTGTGAGAGGGAGACACAGAAAGGTCTTCCTTCTTCTGGTTTGCTCCCCAAAGCCAGGAGCTTCTTCCAGGTCTTCCATGCGGGTGCAGGGGCCCAAGCACTTGGGCCATCTTCTACTGCTTTTCCAGTCCGTAGCAGAGAGCTAGATTAGAAGAGGAGAAGCTGGGTCTCCAACTGGCGTCTGTATGGGATGCCGGTGCCACAAATGGGGGATTAACCTACTGTGCCACAGCGCTGGCCCCCTGCAGCCCTCATTTCAGTTTTACTCTCTGACGCCAGTGCGAGGTCTCAGGTGCACAGGCAGGGACAGGCCCAGTCCTCTGCAACCTCCTGAGAACTAGGAATGGGAAGGGCGCCCCGCCCTCCACCGTGTACGCAACACACTGACAGGACCTGGCCAGCAGGTCCAAGCCTGAGCAGAAACCTCCCTGGGAAACACTTACCACTGTGCTGCAGACAGGATGACAAGCCATCAGCCCAGGACGAGTGTAGTTTCTGGGAGGGACACTGCTGGGACTGTCATTGGACACGTCCGTCGCTCTGTAGGCTGCCAGCTTCCCACTCAGTCCTTCTAGGCACACGTACACGGGTGTGATGCACCTGGCTTCGGTAGCTTGCCGTTCTTTGAGCTTTCAACTACGGCTGCTTGGAATCTCAGCGGTTGACCTCACCACAGTCCTGGTTCTCACCCAAGAGCCCTTGGTCCTCGGTGGGTCCAGGTCAAGCCCTGCCGTCCCTCAGAAGCTTCCGTGGGGCTTCTGCAATTGAGTGGGACACACAAATTATCCTGCTTTCTCTCAGTGAGGTTTGCATCTATGCTAGGGTTCTCCAGAGACAGACGAAATCAAGTGGAAGGAAAGAGAGTGGGAGAAACGTTGTGAGGTGCTGGCTCATGCAGTCATGGGGACTGGCAAGTCAGATTCGCAAGGCAGGCCAGCAGGCTGGAAATTTCCGGAAAGAGTTAATGTTTCAGTCTTAAATCCAGACACTCTAGAGGCAGAATTGTTGCCTCTTGGGAAAACAGTCAGACATGGCTCACTCACATTATAAAGGATAATCTGCTTTACTCAAAGTCTACCAATGTAAATAAATATCAATCATATGTTAAGCAAACAAACAAACAAACAAACACCTTCAAGGGAAGGCACTGGGGCCAGCAGTTACGATTCTGGTGGAGATGCCTGCACCCCATATCAGAGAGCTCGGGTTTAAGTCCTGCTCCACTCCTGATTCCAACTTTCTGCTAATGCACACCCTGGGAGACGGTGTGTTATGGCTGAGGTATTTGGGTCCCTGCAACCCACGTGGGAGACCAGGATTGGATTCTTGGCTCCTGGCTGTAGGCTAGCCCAGCTGTTGTGAGCATCTGAGTAATGAACCAAGAGTAGAGAGCCCTTTCTCTTTCTGTCTATCCCTGTCTCTCTAGGTGTATGTGTGCCTCTCAAATGTGTATGTGTGTGTGTGTGTGTGTGTGTGTATACACAGAATCATCTAAATTGGTTTTTGTCCAAACAACTGGACACCGTCTCCTAACAAGATTGACAGGTTAAAAAAGTAACCGTGAAAGCTTTATACAGAACTGGATGTATTTCAATCTCTGTTTTCTTACAGACTTTTTAACTTGGAACAGCAATGAATGCAGCCTGCGCCAACACTTCCTGTGCAAGTACCAACCTTAGAGCAAGAATCAAGATTCTGCCAACCCTGGCACAGGCCCATCTTCTCTCCCTTCTCTGCCATGCTGGCTAAACTGCTGTAGCTCTGAGAGTAAACCTTGCAACTAAACGGAGGAGGCCTCTGCTGCACTGACTTCCTTGGGCATAGAGACAGCACTGGGACAGCAGTGGCTTCTGTTTCTAAATGTCCATGCCACGAGCCCTTTCCCCCTTGTACTCTTCTTCCCCCCCTTCTCTCTGGCTGCCTCAAGCAATGCAGGAGTGTGTGTCCCCAGCTGCTGACCCCAACTGGGTCTTTGGCCACAGGGATTGAAAGTTTGAAGATAGAAGGAGGGAATCTGGTCCTCTGGTTCTGAACCTCCTGCCCTCTCATTTGCCACGTCCTCCCCTTAGTCATCTGTTTATTTTCTCTTTTCCCATGGGCACACTCATCAGGAAAGTCCCTGGGAGGCTGATACAGGCCATACGTTCTTTCAATAAACAGCTGTGTACATGGGAGTTTGCTGAGTTCCAGTCCAGTAGTGATGGGAGTGGAGAGGTGAAATAAGATTTACAAATGCCCAAGTGTTTCTTCATCTCCTTCTTCCTGGCCCCGGCCCCCAGCTCCCCAGCTCCCCAGCTCCCCAGCAGCAGCCTTGGTTTGAAGAGAGACGAGATAGAGGCCAGAGGCCTGCCAACCTTGGAGCACAGCTGAGTGAGGGGCAGTTATTTGGCAGTGAGGCCGAGGTGACAGTCACGGCCGGGCCAGTGCAGTGGGGCTGACCTGGGCCTGAGGGGTCATCTCTCCCCTGTGAGGTCTTGCTCCCTTCCCTTTTCCTGTGAGGTTTGGGGTTTCTTTTGGGGGTGGTTGCTCTGGTAGTTGGAGGTCATTTTGCTCTCAGGCATGTGATCGCTTAGGTCATGAATCTCCATGACGACTTAAGGAGAAACCATGTGGACTCGATGGTTCCCAAGTGTGCCTCTGGCATGGCCGTGTTCACACTGCACAGCACCGGGCCGAGGGGCCTGTGGCTCGGCTGCACTGTTCAGACCACACAGGTGGCTGCTTGCTTCCTCCATGTTGCTCAGCCAGCCAGGACTCACCATCTTCCACCGTAACCTGAGAGCAGTGCTCTGTCACCACATCATGCTAGGAGCAGCTGGTGAGTGGTGGCTGAGAGAAGGGCATGACTGAGAAAGGAGGGATGGGATGGATGGGGCATGGGCCCCAACCACTCTTCCCCCATGACTCCCTGTTCCTCTCTTTCTCCCACACCCTTGTCAAAGAGGAAAACATCAGACCAACATGTTGTTCCTCCCAAGCATTAAAAGACTTTACCAATCTAGAAGATAGATGTCTTACTGTGAGGTTTCAGACCAGATGAGAGGCAGGGGAAAGGATCATTCTTTCAAAGTGTTAAATTAGCTCCAGTGAGATGACAGCTGTCAGCTCCTAAGAGGGTTGGGCAAGCCCCTGTCGTGGAGATTAACAGAAGGGCCAGATTCCACAGAGACGATGGCACATGGGAAGACTGGGCGACAGGACCCCTGGGAGACCTGCTGGAGAAAGTGCCAATTCTGCACTAGAGCTAAAAGAACAAGAGGGAATCAGAGATGAGACTAGCCCCCAAATGTGGAAGCGCTCCTTTTTCTCTGACTGTGCACACGTGACAGATAAAAGACACCATGGACCACCTTCATTTGCTAACTCATTTACACTTTCAAGGAGAAAAATACCTCTTGCTAGCAGAGATGAACAAAATAAACAGCCCAAAGTGCCAGAGAGCAGATATACCCTAAAACAGTAAAATCAAGCAACTGTTCAATCAACATATTTGAAAAACACATTAAAATAGTCACAGAGGAGAAACACCATGCCTTAAGACAATATTGGTGATGAGATGGAAATAAAGTGCCCTGCCTGAAGTTTCTGAAATGCCAGGATCGTGCAGGTGCATGCACACAGTAGGAGCTGCATGACATAGCCGAACACGGACAAGCAGTCACTCACAGAAGACTGCCATCGTGTGATGGTTTTCACTTATTCATCTTAAATCTTTTTTTTTTAAAGATTATTTATTTATTTGACAGGTAGAGTTACAGACAGTGAGAGGGAGAGACAGAGAGAAAAGTCTTCCTTCTGTTGGTTCACTCCCCAAATGGCTGCTACAGCCAGAGCTACACTGATCTGAAGCCAGGAGCCAGGTGCTTCCTCCTGGTCTCCCATGCAGGTGCAGGTGCCCAAGCACTTGGGCCATCCTCCACTGCCTTCCTGGGCCACAGCAGAGAGCTGGACTGGAAGAGGAGAAACCAGGACTAGAACTTGGGGTCCATATGGGATTCCGGCACCACAGACAGAGGATTAGCCAAGTGAGCCACAGCGCAGGCCCCTTAAATCTTAATAATCCATAATAATTCACTGGGAAAGTAAGCCATTCGGCAACTCTCTACTGAATATATGCTGAGTGTGGAGAATTTGTGTTAGGGCAGGGAGTCCATCAGTGAACCAAGGGGATAAAATGCCTTGGCCATCTCTGGGCTCATGTTTCAGCAGAGCTGAGAAGTGGAAGTAGACAAGCCATAAACCAGTTGAGTGAGAGTCGTATGAGAAGGTAAGAGCATAGCAGAGGAGCATGAGAAGCAGGTGTGTAGGGAACAGTAGGTGTGTTGTTTTGGTCACGTGTGATTGGCAGACTGTCTCAGCATAAAAGGACATTTCTTGGTCTACGTTATACCACAGATTCGCGCTTTAGGTTAACTTGACTGCTGGCCCAACAAATTCGCCAGGATGCTGTTTCTCTCCCTCCTTTATTGGTCCCCTTTGCTGGGAATTGTCTTCATTCCCAGGCCCTTTTAGTTGCAGACAGTTCCTGTGAGAAAAGAGGTTCCCAGCCATCAAAGAACAGCCATCAGGTTAGCCCTCTCTGGGTTATGTGCCCATTGCCCAGGCAGTCCCTGTGGTCAGGTAGCTGGAGTGCGATGGCTAACTTAGCCAAGATGTACCACCTGCGACTCCTCTAGAGCCCAAGGGTTTGCTTAGCTTCACCCGAAGGACAAGATTGCTCTAACCCATGTAGAAATTGAAACAAAGGATGCCTCTGTTTTCAGGAGAAGATACAGCCCCGTGCACTTAGCAGCACCGATGCTGGCTGGATTTGAGGCTGCACTGCCCCCTGGGACCATGTCCTCTTAGGTACTGCACAGACTTGTGTCTTCATCCCATGGTCCTCCTAGGGAAAGTGTGTTCTGAGGCCCCACTGCAGGAGTTTAGATTCAGGAGTCTGTAACGAGCCTGGAGAAGCCCCTAAAAACTGACGTAGGTGTTGCTTCCCAAGAGTTTGGAATGGGGCCTGGCCTAAGTGCTGAAATGTGTAATTGTCCTCCATCAAAGTCCCGAGAGCTGTCACAGCTATTCGATTGCTGTGACGCAAGCTCTTGTCTACTGGTGAGATGTGCTCTCCTGCTGGAGCTTGGGACAGAAGCCTGAGAAGAAACCCTGGGCTCAGAAGCACTGCAATTGTGTCTGTGAATGTGTTTGTTAGAAGCAATACAGACATGAGAGAGCGGAGGAGGTGGCATACCCAGACCTGATTTGACAACGACATGCTTTTCCATTGCGCTTGGTAGCTGTGAAGGCTTTGGAGTTATGAGAGTCATAGATCCAGAATAGAGGAATCTGAGACCATGATGATTCAACCAGAAACCAGTTAGTTTAAGATTAAATATGGGGGCCAGCACTGTGGTGCAGTGAGTTAAAGCCCTGGCCTGCAGCCCCGGCATCCCATATGGACGTTGGTTCCAGTTCCAGCTGCTCCATTTCTGACACAGCTCCCTGCTAATGCACTGGGGAAAACAACAGAGGATGACCCAAGTGCTTGGGCCCCTGTACCCATGTGGGAGATCAGAAGAAACTCCTGGCTCCTAGCTTCGCATAGGCTCAACTCTGGCCATTGTAGCCATTTGGGGAGTGAACCAGAGGATGGAAGACCTGTCTCTCTGTCTCTACCTCTATGTAACTCTGTCTTATCAAATAAATAAAATAAATCTTTTTAAAAAAGATTAAATATGGATAAAAATCTGTGTAATATCGAGCTAGATTTTGTAGGACACACAAAAAACACAAAAAAATGGTAAATTCATCTTCAAATTTAAAAACTTTTAAAATGTAGTGTTAAAAAGCTAAATTACATGCTACAGAATGAGAGAAAATATTTTTATAACATATATCTGATAAAGGGCTTTGGCCAATAGGAGAAAAACCTTTGAGTCTGAATCTATTTATTTACAACAATCTCTCCTGTGCGTGCTCAATGCCTCTCCACCTCAGCCCTTTTCAGAATGATTTCTTTTCCGTCTCTGCCCTGTGCTCCTCCAGCCATGCTCTTTAGGATTGTAGCTATCTTTGTAGCCAAAACACCAAGGCACATAGCCCTGTTAAGGCTGCAAAGGACCCCAGAAAAGTGAGAGAGAACGGGCTAGTCCCTCCCCCTCCCTTCAAACACTTGGAGACCTCAATGGGGAGTGGCCTGGAACACCTTCAGTGGCTCTAAGGGCTCAGATGAGGTGTCCTGCCTCTCCCAGGCACCCGCCCTTGCTGTGGCTTTCCTAATTGCTAGGGCACACGGCCACTCTCTCACTTTCATGGCCAATTTGAATCTTCGTAACCTAGAGTGGGGGTCTCTCTTGCAAACCTCAGTTTCTTTGTCCATAAACAGGGACCTTGACTAAACTCCAGTGTTGACAGGGTCAAGTTTGGTTGACTAAGAAACTAGCATGCAAATTAATTTGTCTCAACTTTGTGTGTGAATCAAACAAAGCAGGGCTATTGACCTTTGCCCAGTGGGGCCCAGCTGGCCACCCCAGAATGAATAAGCTCCTCTGGCTCCAACATTCTCTTGTTCTGTTCATATCTGGATCATATAGTTCTCTAAGTCAGGGGTCAGTCTCTAAAGTCACCGCAAACTTTTATGAGATAACAGTGAACATAAAACCAAAGAATATGCACAATAAGGAGAAACCAGATGTGCCCTGCTTGAGGAGAGTCATTCTAAGCTATGTTGTAACCAAGAAACTGCCAGCGTAGACATACAAACAGGCTGTGAAAGCAGACGTTCACAACCAACCTCAAAGTCGTGCCCTCTGGCCCAAGGGCCCCATAAAGGCAGCTGGAGAGGACGTTTTAGACAATGCCTAGATTTTCACTGAAACAAAATTTTTCTACATTACTAATTAAAGTGGAATTATCACAAAGCTGTGAATAGATATTGTTAAAGTAAAGACAGGATTCACACACACACATACACAAACACACACACGCACAAAGCAGAACAACATCCAGAGAGGAATGGCTTAAGGAAATACACCAGCAAAATCATAAAAGTGATTCTGCATCCATTCAAATTGATTGCAGATACTGTGATATGCACTCCATGCCTTACTCCTTGGAAGAGCTCAAAGAAGAAACAATAAATGGATCTGCCAGACTTCTAGAAAGAGAAAGGAAGGAAGGAAGGAAGAAATGAAGGAAGAAAAAAGAAATAAAATATTAATTACTACTAATTGATCATTACACGTTATATACATGTATCAAATTATAATCATGTAGAACCATAAAAAAGTATAAATGTTATATATGAATTAAAAATGAATCTTAAAGAAAATACTGAAATGAGAGCTGGAGTAGAAATAGTTAAGGGAGAAAAATATTAGTAAGAAAAGCATGCAGCGTGGTGAATTGGCTTGGAAAAATCATACAAAGAAGTGTTTAGAGAGAAGATGATTGACAAGGAAAACACACAAAATAAACATGTGTGAATGTTGTTCCTGAAAAAGGTAAGAGAGCATGAAGAACAGGAAAAAGATTCATAGATAAAATATATGAAAATATCCTTGAGCTAAAGACCAGAAGCTGCTCGTTGAAGAGGTACGTATGTTCCTGAAATATTGATTCAAAATGTCCTAGTTCCTGAATGCCAAGGTGAAGTACCCAGTGGACACATGGGCAAAAATAAAGGCAAACACATGGAATCAAATATCTTGCTAGTCTCAGATTTCTTGACAACAATACTCAATGTCAGATGACAGTGAAATAATATTTACAAAATTCTGAGGGAGAGGAGTATGCCTAATAATTTTATACTCAGCTGAGCATAACAGCGCTAAACAAATAAATGCCCGAACCAGTAAGGACTCGGGAAAGCCAGCCCAAGAGCATCTCTGAGAAACTCCCCAATGATGAAATCCAAACAACCAAAAGAGAAAACATTACTAAAAACAGCTACAGTGATAAATTAATTAATTTAAATTAAAACTATTAATAGCCATTGAACCTAATTAATTACAAAGCTAAGGCTGAATAACCACAACTGAATTAAGGATTTGAATGGCATATAAACTTTTTAAAGATTTATTAATTTATTTGAAAGACAGAATGATAGAGGGAGAGAGAAAGAGAGATCTTCCATCTGCTGGCTCCCCAGTGTATAGGAAAATTATCTTCTTATGTTAAAAATGTGCAAACATTAAACCAGGTGTATATCCTTTAAATATGTGCGTCTTATGTAGGCAAAAAAAAAATCCAGACATGCTAAATAGAAATAAAAGCACACATTTAATAAACTTAAAATTTACATGAACTCGACTGAACAGAGAAAGTTGGTTTGCTTTGACTAAACTTGGCTTCCAAGAATAAGAGCCAGAAATGGTCTTGCTATAGTTCAGGAGTTCAATAGTTTGTGGCTCAGATATCACTACTTGTCTGCAGTCAGTCCATCGAGAGGCCTTCATTCTTTAAGCACTGTGCAGACACCTGGCCTCTCTCTACTGCACACCACGTTACCTGGGAATCAGCCTGTGTTGTGCCCCATCAGCCCCTAAGGTAACACAACTTAGTGCCAGTGAGTTCAATCATAAATGCAAAATGTAGCACGCAAGCCTCAAGGCGTTACTCAGAAAGTAATCAGGTATCTTACCCAGGAAATTGTCTCTTTTCCCCATATTATCAGAAAAATGAAAATACACTTTAAAAAAAAATAAGGAAGTGGGAGGAATTGTGTGGAGGCAATGGCCAAGTTCATTGCATTGGCTGTAATTATAATTTCATGGCTGGATACTTTTCCCCAAGCACATCAAGTTGTATGCATTAAATATTACATCTTCTTTATGACAATAATATTCACAATGAATTGGATTTTTCAAAAGAAGAAAATGTATTTTAGGAAAAGAACGCACCTGCACAGCTGCTGAGTACATTGCACTCTGTGTTGCCCTGGGCAGCCATTTCCCATGGGATAAAGATTCGGCAGAGAGCTTTGCGATTTGATTAAAATTCCAGAGTGTCACAGAGAGCAAAGTTCTGGCAGCTTCGTATCAAGGACCATGCTGTGCTCTGAGCAGGGGAGGCTCAGCAGCAGCACAGCCCATGCTGATTCTCAGACTGCTGGGAGCCGGACTCCCACACCATGGGTGTGCTTGGGGAGTACTGGCTGAGTACGGAAGGGGGCCTGTGCGAATGGGGGAGCTTATAGCCAACAACACCCCGAACACAGTGCCCTTCTGTGGCTATGGAGGACTATGTCGACGGGACATGCCTCAGCAACAGCAGCAATGGTCGAGTGCTGGGGAGCACAGCCTGCCCTGTGAAGAACTCGGGTGCATGGGTGGTGCTGATGCCCCAAATCTCTGCTGATTTTGGAATACCTGGGGACTGTGAGGAGGCAGAGTTTGAGAGAATCCGACTTGGGGCCGGTGTCATGATGCAGCAGGTTCAACTGCTGCTTGCAACACTGGCATCTTCATATTCAAGTCCTGGCTGCCGCACTTCTCATCCAGCTCCACGTTAATGCACCTCAGAAAGCAGAAGACGAGGGCCCAAGTACTTGGGCTTTGGCCACCTACGTGGGAGACTCAGATGGAGTTCCAGGCTCCTGGCTTCAGCTTGGCCTGGCCATAGCTATTGCAGCCATTTGCAGAGTGAACCAGTGGATGGAAGATCTCTCTGTCATCCTGCCTTTCTTTCAAATTAATAAACAGAAGGAAGGAAGGAAGGAAGAAAAGGAGGGAGGAAGGAAGGTAGGAAGGAGGGAGGGAGGGAGGGAGAGAGGGAGGGAGGAGAAAGAGAAAGAAGAAAAGAAGAAAAGAAAGAAAGAAGGAAGGAAGGAAAGAAAAGAAAGAAAGGGAAAGGAAAGAAAGGTGAGTCCTACTTGAAGACTTTTGAGCATGAAGGAATGAAGGAACAAGAATGGAAGCAGACTGAAAACATCTCACTACTTTTTGGTTCCTTATCTGCATGACTGAGAGCAGAACCCACCCCGGCTTCATTGAGAAGCTTCCCACCCCCTACAATCTTCTTCAACCAGCTCCACCTTGTCTCCGCTTTAGCAGGTGCCCCACCAAAGAAGCCAGAGCAAAGCAGCTCAGCCCACCTAATGCCCGCCCACCCAGGACCCTCAGCTGCCTTAACTATATAAAGCCTTGTCTATAAGAGAATGGAGTTCTCCACCGTACACTTTCTACCCTCGGCAGCAGTGAGTCCTCCTCAGGTTGTCTCTTAATAACCCTGTTGTGGCTACAGTCCATGATCTGTCTCCTCTTTGTCTTGTTCTGTTCTCACAGAAAATATAAAGCAGTTTGCACAAATACTTACAGGAGAAGAGAAGGTTTATTAAGTTATTCATTTCAGAGACCTCCAGTGTGGTAAGGAGAAATTATTAGAAAGTGATTTTGTCATATCCTAACTTGTCTGAATTCCTCAAAAGACAAATCTTCCTCTTGGGACACAGTAGTGGTGGCCTGGGTTATAAAAGCATAGCCGCTTGCCAGCGAGGGACAACCAGCAAAGATGCAGGCTGGCTCCCTGCAGCCTGACTGCGATGCTGAGGTGCACTTAAGGGGCCCTTGCTGTGGCGCAGTAGGCTAAACCTCTGCCTGTAGCACCGCCATCCCTACATGGGCGCTGGTTTGTGTCCCAGCATCTCCTCTCCTAATCCAGCTCTCTGCTATGGCCTGGGAAAGTGGTACAAGATGGCCCAAGTGCTTCGGCCCCTGCACCCATGTGGGAGACCCAGAAGAAGCTCCTGGCTCCAGGCTTTGGATAGGTCCAGCTCTGGCTGTTGTGGCCAGCTGGGGAGTGAACCAGCGGATGGAAGGTCTCCTCCCAAAATCTGTAACTCTGCCTCTCAAATAAATCAATAAATCCTTAAAAAAGGAAGAAGAAGGAGAAGAAGATGCAGAAGAAGATGACGACTCATCTTTGCCCAGTTCTCCCTGGGAAGAAATCCTTGCATTGCACCTAGAAAGAGGGCTGAAGCATTTAGCTAAAGCAGCAGAAGCCCCAGAGCAGCTTAGGTGCTTCTGCTCCCGATGGGAAGTTCCTGGAAGCCAGGAGCACAGGGTCTGGAAATCCATGCAGCTGTCAACAATGCAGTTAACCTGCTCATTGCAGAGAAGCGAGCCCAGCCACTCAGCTAGCATCTTACAGCACTGTGCAGTCGCCTGCAGAACCTCTGACTTACGTGCTCAGGAAGAAGAGAACATGATCTGTTGTGTTACAACACAACAGACCTTTGAAATGAGCCACGGAGCAAGGGCCTGTGAACCTTGACCTGGTCCTGACGTTGGAAAACTCAGGCTCTGCTGGATCAAGCCCTCCATCAGGGACCTGCAGAGAAGACTTAGTGTAGAAACCTGTCCCCAGCGAGAACTGTTGGGTCATCATGATACTCACTGTGGAAACAATTCCAGAGGAACTGAAGAGGGTCGCAGTACTGGTTGCTCTCGGACAGTGAAATCAAAGAGTAAAGTGGGGCTGGAGGCACCTTGAGCTCAGGTCCCCGCCAGCTGGGTCCGAGGGAACGGGGAGGAGCGAATCTCCCACTCTGGTGGAAAGGTCCCTCAGACAATGTATTCGTTTTCTATCGCTGCGGAACAAAGCACTATGAAACTCATAGCTTCAATCAGCACACGTTTATTATCCCAGAATTTTGGTGGGTCAAGAATGCGCATGGGACTTAGCGGGGTCCTCTTGGTCAGTGTGTCACAGGGCAGAGTCAGGTGTCAGAGGACTGCGGTCTCATCTTGAGGGCTGACGTGGGAAGGGTCTGCTTCCACGCTCACTCGGGCTGTTGATAGAATTCATCCCCTGATGGTCGTAAGACCGACGTTCCTCTTTCCTTGCAGCCTGTTGTCAGAGGCCAGGCCAGATGCCAGGTGCCACTGGCAGTCCTTGCCGTGGGACCTCCACAAACAGCTCGGACGTAGTAATATAATACGCATCTTCCACCCAACAGGAGAATCTCTCTTGCCTGCTATAATGTAACATAATAACAGGGATGACTAGCCTATCACTTTTAAAAAAATATTTATTTTATTTGAAAGTCAGAGTTATGGGGTGGAGGGATGGGGAGGAGAGAATATCTCCTATCCACTGGCTCACTCCCCAACGGTCACAGTAGCCAGGGCTGGGCCAGGCAGAAGCCAGGAGCCAGGAGCTTCATCCAGCTCTCCCACGTGGTGCAGGTGCCCGAGGCTTGTGGCATCTTCCATTGCTTTTCGCAGGCCATTAACAGGGAGCTGGATCAGAAGCGGAGCAGCCAGGACACAAATCAGCACCTGTACCAATGCTGGTGCTGCAGGTGGCAGCTTTACCCACGATGCAGGCCCTATCCTATCACTTTTGCCACAGTCTGTTGGCCAGAAGTAAGGCATGAGTTCCTTCTACATACAAGAGGAGGGGCCTTGACCGCCACAGCTGTGTGTGAGTGTGTCCATGTGCTCACGGAGTGTGTGTATGTGTATGGGAAAGGTCGGTCAGTTCCTTGGTTTGTATCTTTCCCGACTCAGACTTTGAGGACAGCTCTAACTGGTGTACTTGGGAGATGATCCTCGGAGACAAACACATGCAGGGCTGCAGGGGAGTGGAGAACTGGTAGGAAATAGAGGTGTGTTAATAACTTACAAATGGAGGGGAACTTGAGCTTTTACCTCTCTGGGGAACTCCGGAAGCCCATAGGATATGCATGGTTCAGAATTGTACCCAGGGAGGAGGGTACCGAGGTATTTATACACCAACAGAAGGCACAGAGAATGGTGATGACTGACAGGATCTGAGCAGCGCCCAGGCAGTCACCTTGAAGTCACAAACATCACAGGGGCCATCACTGGGTTTGCACACCTGATACTTGGTGTGTAACTTCCCTAAAAAGAAGGGAAGGAGAGAACAGGCAGAAGAGGAAGAACTAAGTCAGGACTGTCAGTCAATGGGATAACACCAGGTCTTCTCTTCTAATCCATTTCTTGGGGATAGAATGTGACAATCCAAAATGCTGATATTTGTAAAGACTTTTGCCAGGGGATTACATAATGAGACAGAGATCATTTTATTTACAAGAACTGTGGAAGAGCCGGTGACAGCCGGAGAGCCAGGCAGGGCTGAGAGAAAAACAGCAAAGACTGTGCACCTTCCAGGGAGCTGTGCCGCACACAGAAGGAAGTGTGTCTGGAGCACAAGCAGAAAAGGTTCTTGAGCAGGGACGTGGCTGGGAGATGAGAGAGGGATGCCCCTGACTGGCCCGCTGGCCAGGAGGACTTTGGAAAGGGTGCGATGGTTAACAGAGTCTCTTTAACTTTGTATTGAGGTATATAATATCGAACTGAAAACGTGCACATATCAACAGCACACAGCTCAAAGAGTTTTCACAACAGAACACACCCCCATGGCCAGGATGGAGATGGAAAAGCAGTAGGTGTCCAGCACCCTAAAAGCTGCCCTGTGTCCTCTTCCAGCTGTGGACCCTCCTCCCATGTAACCACTATCCTGACATAGAATAGCATGGGTTAGTTTCGGCTATTTTGTATTTTATACAAATGGAGTTGGAAAATATATACTTTTCTTAAGACTTATTTATTTGTTTGATAGAAATGGATGGAGAGAGAGAGAGAGATCTTCCATCTGCTGGTTCACTCCCCAGATGGCTGCAACAGACTGGTCCAAGCCCAAGTCAAGAGGTTGAAACTCCATCTAGGTCTCCCACATGGGTGGTAGAGGCCCAAGCACTTGGACCATCTTCTGCTGCTTTCCCAGGCACATCAGGAGGGAGCTGGATCAGAAGTGGAGCAGGGGCTGGTGCTGTAGTGTAGTGGAATCAACCTCTGCCTATGGCACTGGCATCCCATATGGGAGCTGGTTCCAATCCTGGCTGCTCCTCTTCTGATTCAGCTCTCTGCTAATGTGCCTGGGAATGCAATGAAAGATGGCCCAAGTCCTTGGTTCCCTGCACCCACGTGGGAGACCCAGGAGAAGTTCTTGGCTCCTGGCTTTGGATAGGCCCAGCTATGGTCATTTGTGGCCATTTGGGGAATGAACCAGTGGATGGAAAACCTCTCTCCCTCTCCGTCTCTGTCTCTGTCTCTGTCTCTATGTCTCTCTCAATCTGTAACTCTGCCTCTCAAATAAATAAATAAAATCTTTAAGGGAAAAAATTGGAGCAGCTGGGACTCCAACAGGTGGCATCTTAGTTCACAGTGCCACAACACCAGCTCCTGTTCCTGTTTTTGTCTGGCTTCTTCTCACTCAGTATTCTTTGTGAGCCTAACCATGGTTTGCATAGCTATAGATTGTTCATCCTCATGCCAGCAGTATTCCATTCTGCAAACATGTACATCTTATTTGTTTATGCTATTGACGATGGCATTGGGTAGTTTAATAGGATTTTACTTAGTTTGCTGTCAGTTACATTCTCTGTCTCAACATGAAGTCTTAGCTCAGTGGTGTGTGAGGTGAGAGGACTCTGTAAGGTGAATGCAGAGAAGTGCCAAGTTGTCAGCCTCATGCTCGGTCATCAGGGATGCTGAGGCACACAGGGCTGGGAGCTGAAAAAACACTCGCAGAGCTGCAGGCAGATGGATTGCTCTTCATTCAGCCAGCAGAAGCCACAGCAGCACAGGGGACCAGAACACAGCCCACAGGGGCTGGTCCTATCAGCCGTTAGCCAAGGGCTTACATAGCAGAAAACGTATCAGCCTTACTGGGCCGGCTAACCAGCAGAAAATGTATCTATCACTGGGGCCTGCCCGGTTGCTGTGGAGGCATAGATAAGAAGCCATAGCCCCATGCAACCTTAGCACTATTAGTCCACCTGCTTGCGTGGATTTTCGTAGGGTTCCAAGGCGAGTCCAGGGTGGGGGATAGTGTGGAATGGAGCAGAGCTACTCTTGAACCAGACACATCAGGTTGTCAGTGTTTTAGTATCTTAAGTTACTCAACCGATTATGTACCCTGTGCATTATGTACCCTGGTCAGATTGATAGGAACTCTGCAGGTTCCTGGCTCCTGGGAACAACCCCTAATGGATGTCTCAGAGTTTTTCTTTGCTTCCCTTCTTGGGAAATTCCACATAGTCCACAGCTGCTGATTATAAAACCCTACTCACTAATCATGGGAGTGGGCATGTGACCCAACACAGGTCAATAAAAGATTCCATTCTCAGGAATTTCACTCTTTTTTTTTTTGTTAAGGATTTGTTTATTTATTTGAAAGCCAGAGTTACACAGAGAGAGGAGAGGCAGAGAGAGAAAGAGGTCTTCCATCTGCTGGTTCACTCCCCAATTGGCCACAACAACCGGAGCTGTGCAGATCCAAAGCCAGGAGCCAGGAGCTTCTTCCGAGTCTCCCACATGGGTGCAGGGGCCCAAGGACTTGGGCCATCTCCTCTTTCCCAGGCCACAGCAGAGAGCTGGATTGGAAGAGGAGCAGCCGGGACTAGAACCGGTGCCCATATATGGGATGCCAGCACCACAGGCGGAGGATTAACCTAGCGCGCATGGCACCGGCCCCAGAAATTTCACTCTTAACCATCAAAATGTGTGGAAACTCAGCTAGCAAATGCATGCTCAGAACAGGTTGCTCTTGAATGCGGGGCTACTGAAATTCCCAGAGTTCCTGGTTCTGGCTATTCCTGAGACTATGAACAACTCAACTTTCTAGTCTATTCAGAGCTCCTGTTGGAGTTCCTCTCACCAAAAATCTCTCCCCCACATCTCTGCATGAAAGTTTTTGAAATTGGCATAATGTTGGGGATTATTTGAGTAAATCTGTAATGGAAATAAAAGCAATACTACAGTTATTGTATGGAAGTATCAAAGGAAATTCCATTAAGCTAAAATTAACTATGGAAATGTTAGTTGTCAAAAATGTATCAGCTCTCAGAGTGGGCATTTTGCTTAGGAGTTAAGACATCTCACTGGCTTCTCATACCAGGGCATTGGGTTCAAGTCTTGGCTTTGCTGCCAATTCCGGCTTCCTGCTAATGTACACCATAGGAGGCAGCATCTAACTGCTCAACCACTTGGGTTCCTGCCACCCTCGAGAGACCCAGATAGAGTTCAGGCTCGTGGCTTTGACCTGGCCCAGCCATAGCTGTTGTAGGCATTTGAGAAGTGAATCACTAAATAAAAGATGTCTCTGCAGTGTTCTATCTTTTTTAAAGATTTATTTTATTTATTTGAAAGACAGAGTTACAGAGAGAGGTAGAGAGAGAGAGAGAGAGAGAGAGAGAGAGAGAGAGGTCTTCCATCTGCTGGCTCACTCCTCCGATGGCCACAATGGCCGGAGCTGTGCCAATCAGAAGCCAGGAGCCAGGAGCTTCCTCCAGGTCTCCCATGTGGGTGCAGGGGTCCAAGGACCTGGGCCATCCTCCACTGCTATCCCAGGCCACAACAGAGAGCTGGATGGGAAGAGGAGCAGCAGGGACTAAAACTGGCTCCCATATGCCAAAGCCACAGCGCCGGCCCCTGTAGCATTCTCTCTCATTTTCTCTCTCGTGCTCTCCCCCTTTAAAATTAAAAAAAAAAAAAAACGGTGTGGCAAGATGGCGGAATAGGAAGGGAGCACACTGATAGTCTGGGGAGAGACAGTTTAATGAAAGTGGAGATACTGCAGGTTCAAGGAAGAGTAGGGGAAGAAACAGCAGAGGAAACCCTTCTGAAACTGGTGATTCACAGTGGACCTGCATGGAGAGCGTGGGAGCCCGCAGTTTGGGACACCAGCAGCAGATTCAACACACCAGCGCTGGAATGCGAGGTGAGCCGAAACTCAATAGCCCGAGATACCAGCAGGGAAGCGGAAAGAGGAGACTAGAGCGAACAAGGCTTGAAACCATGCAGGGAAAAGTTCACCAGGCTAACTAGAAGAGAGAGAGAGAGAGGGAAAAAAAAAAAAAGTGACCCATATGGACACGAGTTTCTCTCCGCTCACCTCTCAAAGGTGAGCAAGACAAAGAGCAGGCGCCATTTTGGAATACGTCATAAGTAGGGCGACCTCGGGTCAGCACCGGCCCCGAGCCTAGCAGAAAAACCTGACTCTGGGTGGGAGGGGTGAAATAACAGGAGATTAGAACCTAATGAATGTGTGGTGCTAATGAACTGAGACTGAAAAAAGAGACAGTGGGGAGAGAACTCACAGAAATCACGAATTCATGTGAGTACTCTCCAGAGATGCTACAGTTCAGTAGCCTTGGCAGCCCAGTGGGAGACTACAGGAGAATCTGAGCCCACACTAAGGACCGCAAAGATTCCCTCTCTGGTCCTTGGGAAAGAGCTTCCGATCTCTGGCTCCTGTGGGTATATCATTCGCCTGCTAACCACCCCCAATTCCATTCAGCTGTGTGGAATTACTTCCCTTTTGAACCAAAAAAAAAAAAAAAAAGTAACAGAGAGAGATTTACCACGCCTAACCTGGGAGTGTCTCCTTTGACACACCCTCAACCCTGAGGAACCAAACAGAGCTCTCAGGCCACACCCATCTCAAGCCTCTAAGGCTCCATCAAAAGCAGACAGTCCACTTAATCTAGAGTCATAGTATAACAAGAAAAAAACACCACAGTGAAGAAACCAATATGCCAAACAACAAACGCAAAAACCGAGGTAATAAGATCAAGGAAGACCCTATGGCATCCCCAAATGAAAAAGACACCCCAATTCAAGATTACGAAGATGATGAGATAGAAGAAATGCAAGAAGCAGATCTCAAAAAATTGATAAGAACACTAAGAAGTACTCAAAAACAAATTCTTGAACTACAGAAATCCTTAATGGACAAGGTAGAAAATCTCTCTCGTGAAAATGAAATATTAAGGAGAAATCAAGCTGAAATGAAACAACTAGTAGAACATGAAACTGTGATAGTGACGAGAAATCATAATGAAGTGAAGAATTCAATAGATCAAATGAAAAACACATTAGAGAGCCTTACAAACAGAATGGGTGAGGCAGAAGAGAGAATATCGGACTTAGAAGACAGAGCACAGGAAACTATACAGTCAAATCAAAGAAAAGAAGAGGAAATTAGAAATCTAAAAAATATTGTTGGGAATCTACAGGATACTATTAAAAAACCCAACATTCGAGTTCTAGGAGTTCCTGAAGGCATGGAGAGGGAGAAAGGATTAGAAGGCCTTTTTAGCGAGATAATAGCAGAAAATTTCCCAGGTTTGGAGAAGGACAGAGACATCCTAGTACAGGAAGCTCATAGAACCCCTAGGAAACATGACCAAAAGAGATCCTCATCACGACACATTGTAATTAAACTCACCACAGTGAAACAGAAAGAAAAGATCCTAAAATGTGCAAGAGAGAAACGTCAGATTACTCTCAGAGGATCTCCAATTAGACTCACAGCAGACTTCTCATCGGAAACCCTACAAGCTAGAAGGGAATGGCGAGACATAGCCCAGGTACTAAGAGAGAAAAACTGCCAGCCCAGAATATTATATCCTGCAAAGCTCTCATTTGTGAATGAAGGTAAAATAAACACCTTTCATTGCAAACAGAAATTGAAAGAATTTGTTGCCACTCGCCCAGCCCTGCAAAAGATGCTTAAAGATGTGTTACACACAGAAACACAGAAACACGGCCATCAATATGAAAGAAGGTAAACGAAAGGAACCTCACAGCAAAAGATCACAGGGAATTCAAAGCATACATTTAGATAAAGAAATTATGGGACATGTACTCTATAGAATACTATACAGCAGTCAAAAACAATGAAATCTGGTCATTTGCAACAAGATGGAGGAATCTGGAAAACATCATTCTGAGTGAATTAAGCCAGTCCCAAAGGGACAAATATCATATGTTCTCCCTGATCAGTGACAACTAATTGAGCACCAAAGGTGAAACCTATTGAAGTGAAATGGACACTATGAGAAACAATAACTTGATCAGCTCTTGTGCAGACTGTTGTTGTACAATGTAATACTTTATCCATTTTAGTATTTTTTTTATTCTAGTACTATTGGTTGAACTCTGTAATTAACACACAATTATTCTTAGGTGTTTAAATTTTAACTGAAAAGTGATCCCTGTGAAATATAAGAGTGGGAATAAGAGAGGGAGGAGATGTACAATTTGGGACATGCTCAATCAGTCGTGCCCCAAATGATGGAGTTAGAAATTTGCCAGGGAATTCCAATACAATCCCATCAAGGTGGCATGTACCAAGGCCATCTCACTAGTCCAAGTGATCAATTTCAGTTCACAATTGATCACACTGATAGGTCTAAGAGTCAAAGGGATCACACAAACAAGACTAGTGTCTGCTAATACTAGCTGATAGAATCAAAAAGGGAGAGAATGATCCAACATGGGAAGCAAGATACAAAGCAGACTCATAGAATGGCAGATGTCCTAAATAGCACTCTGGCCTCAGAATCAGCCCTTAAGGCATTCGGATCTGGCTCAAGAGCCCATGAGAATATTCTAGGCATGGAAAGCCAAGACACTCTGGAAAAAAAAGAAGACCTAAATGAAAGATCTCTGTGAGTGAGATCCCAGTGGAACGAATGGGGCCATCAAAGAAGGAGGTACCTTTCTCTGAAGGGAGGAGAGAACCTCCACTTTGACTATGACCCTGTCAGAATAAGATTGAAGTCGGTGAACCCTAAAGGCTTCCATAGCCTCGGCAACTCATGACTAGAGCCTAGGGAGATTACTGAGGCCATAAACAAGAGTGTCAAATTGTTAAATCAACATCAGGAGTCACTGTGTACTTACGTCTCATGTGGGATCTGTCCTTAATGTGTTGTCCAATGTGAAGTAATGCTATAACTAGCACTGAAACAGTATTTTACATTTTGTGTTTCTGTGTGGGTGCAAACTGATGAAATCTTTACTTAGTATATACTGAATCAATCTTCTGTATATAGATAATTAAAAATGAAAAAAAAAATCTTGGTGTTAAATTGGAAATTGCATAGAAAATTAATCAATTAAAAATATATTGTAGGATCTCTGTCCTTAATGTGCTATACATTGTGAATTAATACTATAACTAGTACTCCAACAGTATTTTTCACTTTGTGTTGCTATGTGAGGGCAAACTGTTGAAATCTTTACTTAATATATAGTAAACTGATCTTCTGTATATAAAGAGAATTGAAAATGAATCTTGATGTGAAGCAAGGGGAGAGGGAGTGGGAAAGGGGAGGGTTGTGGGTGGGGGGGAAGTTATGGGGGGGGAAGCCATTGTAATCTATAAGCTGTATTTTGGAAATTTATATTCTTTAAATAAAAGCGTTATAAAAAATAAAATAAAATAAAATTAAAAAAATGAAAATAAAAGTTTTTTTTTTTTTTTAATTTAAGCCTTCATTTAGAACTAGGGAGGAACAGCAGAGAGAATGGGTAATTTTTGGTTAGGGCAAAGCAGTCTCTTCCTGCAGGTGGGAATCTCTGGGCAACCGAGAACAAGTCGTGAGGATGCAGGGACTTGGTGCTGGATGGAGGCTGCTGACGACGGCCATTGTCAACACCACCGCTTTGGTTAGGTCACTTCAGCTCAGTGTAGGCAGTCAGGGGTGTGGCCCCTACCCCATATAAATGGCCTAGGAAGAGCGTTTTCTGTTTTGAGTTTTGTTTCTAGTGATTATCATGGTTGGCAGGACTGGGAACCATGGAGTAAATGACTTCTGTAGTAACTTTGCATGAGATTTTACCGCCATACTTCTGTGTTACTCGTTCTTGTGTGACATTACTTGTCCTGAGCTTTTAGAAGACAGTATGGTCCACAGCAGTTGTTCTAGCTTTACAGAGTTTCCTCTTCTGTTGCTTCTGTGGCCCATTCAGAAACAGGCTGCTATTCTCTGCAATTTCCTGGATCTCTCCCATTCCTTGCTTTTCATTTTAACCTTCTCTTCCTTTTGTAGATGCTGTACTTATCCTGCTCACTTTCCATCTCACTCAGCGCCCAGCCAGTCCTGTTTACAGCCAGATCCACCTTGCCAGAGGTAATTGTGTGCAGCTCTTCCCAACGGCTTGTTTGCTTTGGTAGCTGTTAGTTGACCGTGATGGGAATAATTGCACTGTGGAAATCTGCACTGCAGCCAGGCAGTTAAGCAGTCACCGGCACACCCCTGGCTACGCTTTTCTCACGGGGCTTAGTGGGTGGTGCTTGCGCTCATCGAATTGGGTGGGCAAGACTACTCCTGTGTGAGCTACTGATTTAGAATTGTCCTGCCTGCTCTCCTCTGCATTCTCTTTTGGCTGCTCATGGGCTCCTTTGACCTCAGAATCCTTTCTCTCTTGCAGGTGCCACCCCAGGCTTGATGATTTTTGGTTGATGTTGGTCCTCTCATTTTTTAAAAGATTTATTTATCTGTTTGAAAAGCAGAATGACAGAGAAGGAGAAGGAGAGATATTTTCCATGTGCTGGTTTACTTCCAAAATGACCACAACAATCAGGACCCAGAACTCCATACTGGTCTCCCACATGGGTCACGCAGGTTCAATTACTTGAGCCATCATCTGCTGCTTTCCCAGGTGCATTAACAATGAACAGCATTGTAAGTGAAGCAGCCAGCACTCAAACCAGGACTCCAATATGAGATGCCAGCATTGCAGGCAGCAGCTTAACACGCCATGCCACAAACTCAGGCCCCTGGTCCACTCATAGTTTAAGGATCATGGGGTACACTATCACTTGGTTTTCTTGCAAGCATTAATGAGATTTTGGCTTTCTTCTGTTTCTTGTCTGGCGATTGAGATGTTCCAAAACAATGCCATCACCACCTTCCCAGAATCTGAGTTGGGTGATTTCCAAAGATCATTACAATTATGAAATTTTCTGGGTTCAAATTACTAGAACTCTTTCATGAAACAGCGAGCTGGACCTAGAGCTATTGCTGGCCTCTCACGGAGTCCCTGAAGGCCTCCTTGGGGTCAGGACGAGTGTCACTCACCTGCTATAGAAAGGTCTTCTGTGACACTCTGGTAGAAATGCTTCCCCTTAGCTGCCAGCCCTCTGGGGCCCTGTAGCTTCCCCTTTGAGCTTGGTGAACTTCTGCCTGCTTCACACACCTCTGATACTGCCTGCTTTCTGGTCACTGTTTAACTCAGCGGATGCTAAACTAACAAAATGTAAATATATATATATATATATATATATGTACTTGAAAACTTTACCACCAAATGAACAGCTACTTTTCTGAAACTGTCTCCCCTAGAATAGAAGGTTCCAGGACTCAGGCTCCGGAAATTTCTCCTCAGACTTACCCTCAGTTACTCACTTTGACAATGAAATAGTTTTCCACAGGACTGGATTTGACAAAGGAGTGGATTTATCCTGAGTTCCATGGAAAGGCATATGAAGTGCAATTTTCAAATGATAATGTTAACACTGTGTTAGTAAGAGGTTTCCAGAGAAACAAGGCCAATAGGGTGTGTGTGTGTGTGTGTGTACATGTGTGTAAGGAATTGGCTCACGTGTTTTTGGAGGCTGGCGAGTTCCCATATCTGCTGATGGCTCCTGGAGGCCCACAGGAGCCGGTGATGTTGGTCACTCAGATCTGAAGGCCAAGGATGAGGGAGCTGCTGGGGGAGTTCTAGTTAAAGACAGGCAGGCTTGAGTCCCTGGGAGAGCCAGTGTTTCAGTTCGTGTCCTAAGGTGGCGCAGAAAGGTGGCCAAGCTGAAAGGCAGTCAGACAGGAGGAACTCCCTTTGATTCAGGAGAGGGTCAGCATTTTCTTCTTCTTTTAAAAAATAAAGTTTTGACAGGCAGACACACACACACACACACACATGTACACATATACACACACAGGCAGTGAGAGATCTTCCTTCTGCTGCTTCACTCCTCAAACGCCCACAATAGCCAAGGCTGGGCCAGCTAAAGCCAGGAGCCTAAAATTCAAGGTGAGTCAACCACGTGGGTAGCAGGGACCCCAGGACTTGAATCATCATCATCATCATCATCATCATCATCATCTGCTTCCTCCCAGGGTGTACATTAACAGGAAGCTGGACTCAGGAGCGGAGCCAGGACTTGAACCCAGGCACTCTGGTATAGAATGCAGTTTATCCCATGTGGCATCATAACTGCTGTGCCAAAGGCTCGCCCCTAGCCCCTTCCGTCCATTCAGGCTTTCAGCTGATTGGATGGTACCCACCCACGTTGGCTGAAGCCATTTAGATGAGCAGAGGAGGTCAACGTGCTCCGCTTTGTCTGTGACTTTATGCTCACTCAAAACCCTCACAGAAACACCCAGAATAATGTCTGGCTAAAACGGTGGGCACTGCATATCCCAGTCTCACAGACACATAGAATTAACCATCACAATCGCTAGCACTGCTGGAAATATTTCAAGTATTCATGACCTATACATTATCTTGTTTCATTCTCACAGAAAGCTTAAAATATTTCACACACTCATTCCAATGTTATAGATGAAGAAATTGAAGGTTGGGAGGTTAGGTAAATTGACTGGGCTCCCACAGAGAGTAACAGCACAAATCCAAACCCAAAACCCAAACCCAGGATTTCTTTTTTTATTATTATTATTTTTTGACAGGCAGAGTGGACAGTGAGAGAGAGAGAGACAGAGAGAAAGGTCTTCCTTTGCCGTTGGTTCACCCTCCAATGGCCGCCGCGGCAGGTGCACTGCGGCCAGCGCACCGCGCTCATCCGATGGCAGGAGCCAGGTGACAGGTGCTTTTCCTGGTCTCCCATGGGGTGCAGGGCCCAAGCACTTGGGCCATCCTCCACTGCATTCCCGGGCCACAGCAAAGAGCTAGCCTGGAAGAGGGGCAACTGGGACAGAATCCGGTGCCCTGACCGGGACTAGAACCCAGTGTGCTGGCGCCGCAAGGCGGAGGATTAGCCTAGTGAGCCGCGGCGCCGGCCAAACCCAGGATTTCTTCCTCCATCCCCTGCGCTCACATCTGTTTTCCTTCTCTCTCTCTGTTCCTCCCTCCCTTCCTCCTTGTTTTCCTTTTGCTCGGTTTCATTTCGTCCTTCTATCACAAACCATTGCCAGAACTCAGCAGGTCTTATTTCACAGAAGGAGGTAGCTCTGTGTAGATTGATTTCCACATAGCAGGCATCTGATTCATTTTTGTTGATTCAATAAAAGGTAAATGAAAGTTTCTAATATGATAAGAAATGAAAGTGTTTCTACTAACCTTGTCATCCTATTTTGTGACACTGGGCAGACAGAAGCCATAAGGGACTCATGCTGTTTGAAGAGCTGTCATGAGGACCCTGGAACTGATAAATCATGACCAGTGATGACCGAGAGTAATACATTCTGGAAGCTGGAAGAGAGTGAGGTGTGTGTGCTGTGCTGAATGGTCTGAAAGCTGTCTAGGAGTGGTGAGCTGAGCTCTGGAACGGGGTGACCTGGCATAGATGAGAGACGTGCAAAACACATATCCTTGAGGAGTGCACCATGGGCAGCTTAGTAATGTGTGAAGGTCTTCAAAAAGCTCATGGCAAACAAATATTATGAAAAAAACTATGCACAGGTATTTCAATTTTTAATAAACCTTATCTTTTAATTCAATTTCCATGAAATTTTTAAGTCCCTCATCTAAACAGAGAGTGAAGAAAAAGATGACTTTTAAATTAGAATAAAAGAAACCTAACATAGAGGAAGGGGACTCTGCTCAAATCTACAGGTCGCCCTCAGCTACGGGTGCTAGGAGTGTTCTGCACTGATGCCCCGTTTTTTTTTTTCCATCTTTATCTACTCAGAAGCCAGCCATAAGGAGACACATGCAGGTGTTAATCATATTTGTGATATGCTATGGCTTGGGAAAGCAGTGGCAGATGAGCCATGTGCTTGGAACCATGCACCACATGGCAGACCTGTTCCGGCAGTTGCAGCCAACTGGGGAGTGAACCATCGGATGGAAGACCTCTCTCTCTCTCTCTCTCTCTCTCTCTCTCTCTCTCTCTCTCTCTCTCTCTCTCTCTGCCTCTCCTCTCTGTGTAACTCTTTCAAATAAATAAATCAATCTTTTAAAAAAAAACTTTATTTATTTTTCTATTTCAGATGTAGAACCACAGATGGAGAGAGAAAAAGGTCTTTCATCCACTGATTCACTCCCCAATTGGCTGCAATGGCCGGAGCTGCGTTGATCTGAAGCCAGGAGCCAGGAGCTTTTTCCAGGTCTGCCACTTGGTGCATGGTTCCAAGCACATGGGTCATCTACCACTGCTTTCCCAGGCTATAAGCAGAGAGCTGGATTGGAAGAGGAGCAGCTGGTAGGCGCCACAGACAGACACTTAACCTACGACGCCAGAGTTCTGGCCCTTTTCTTTCTTTCTTTCTTTCTTTCTTTCTTTCTTTCTTTCTTTCTTTCTTTCTTTCTTTCTTTCTTTCTTTCCTTCTTTTTCTAAAAGATTTATTTATTTGAAAGTCAGAGTTATACAGAGAGAAGGAAAGACACACACACACACACACACACACACACACACACACAGAGTTCTTCCATCTGCTAATTCAGTCCCTAGATGGCTACAATGGCCAAAGCTCTGCTGATCCGAAACCAGGAACCAGGAGCCTTTTCTGGGTCTCCCACACAGGTGCAGGGTCCCAAGAACTTGGGCCATCCTCCATTGCTTTCCCAGGCCACAACAGAGAACTGGATTGGAAGTGGAACAGCTGGGACTGGAACCGGCACCCATATGGGATGCCAGCATTGCAGGCTGCAGCTTTACCCACTACACCACAGTGCTTGACCCCATCTCTGGCCCTTTCCACAAACTTTGTAAAGTCTTCATATTTTTTATGCCCCTTTGTTTTGAATGACAATTTGAACACCAATTTGATGTGTCGTTTCTTTCAGCACTTAAAATAGATGACCTCATTGTTTAGCTTAGTTAGGATGCTGTTGAGTAGTGCAATGGCACTTGATTTTATCTCTTTTTAGGTGGTCTTTCTCTCCAGAAACTTCTACAATACTCTCTTTTTATATATGCTTTACCTATATGTGATGTAAGCCATTTCCTCTTTACTCTGTTATGGGTCCCTGGATAAGATTTTTTTCAAACTGAGATATTTTTCAGACTGAGTTGAAAGTGTATCTTAATAGTTCTTCCAACAGTTCTCTTCTGATAATTCAAGTCATTCAATTATTGTTGATGCTTCAGTATCTGGTCATCCAATATCTTAGCATTTTTTAAAAAATGTATTCTCAGGGCAAGAATTTGGCCTAGCAGTTAAGATGCTGTTTGGGGCACTCTGCTCCATATCAGAGTACCTGATATGTACAGTGTGTGGGACACTCTGCTCCACATCTACATTTGTTTATAATTTTGCATATCTTGACTGCGGTCCTAGTCCCAGCCTCCTGCCAATAGACTCCCTAATAGACAGCAAGCGATGGCTCAAGTAGCTGGATCTCCGCTACACCTGTGGGGGACTCAGATTCAGCTCCCAGCCACCAGCTTTGGCTTGGCCCAGTCCCAGCTGTGGCAGGCATTTAGGGAACAAAATAGAAGGTTGGAGCTCTTGGAACACTCTCTCAATCTGTATGTCTCTCTCTGTGTGTCTTTTTCTCACAAATAAATGAATAAGTAAGTAATTTAAAAAATTCTCTTTGTTCATTATGTTTGGTCTTTTCTAAGAGTTCTCCAAATGTTCCTGCTCTCAAATTGCTTTTATTCATGTCCATCCTGTAATATACATGTATCTAGTGTACTGTTTATTTTTTTAGCATTACATCTAATTAGTTATTTATGTAATTCTTAGTTATCATTTCCTTTTGATGCCTCACAGAATGCAATCCGTCTTTGTCTTCTATTTTAAAACATGTCTTCTGTATTTTTTTAAAAGTTTATTTATTTATTTGAAAGGCATAGTAACAGAGAGAGAGACAGGGTGGGGGAGAGGCCTTTTTTTTTGGGGGGGGGGAGGCCTTTCATTGGTAGGTTCACTTCTCCAATGGCCTCAAGAGCCAGGAGTGGGCCAAGCCAAAGCCAGGAGCCAGGATCTCCATCTGGGTCTCCCACGTGGGTGGTGGGGATCCAAGAACTTGGACCATAATCCACTGCATTCCCAGGATGGATGAGCGGGAAACGGAGCAACTAGGACTGGAACCAGCACTCTGATCTGGGACGCCAGCTCCCAAACAGCGGCTCAGGCTGCTGGGCCACAAGGCCGGCCGCTATGTCTTCTCAAGCACCCTCCCTGTGAGAACTCAGACTTCTCACCCGTTGCAAACATTCCATGGCAGGGCCTGGAGGGGTGGGCTTGTCCTCTTCTTTCCTGGTGTTCAGCCATGTGGCTATTCTGGTGGTGCCTTCAGGTTCCCTGGGGAGAGAGGCGGCTCCCTCTGGTGCAGCACTGGGGCTGTATTGAGAGCCTGGCCCCAGGCCATGCCCCTCATGCCATGTTTAAGGGGGGGGGAGAATTCCCACAGTGGTGATCTGGGCATTGCAGCTGGTGCTGCCACCACATGTAAAGTGCACCCAAGCAAGAGCTCCAGGGGGAAACACTGCAGCTGCCTCTCCAAGGTTGGGCACGGAGGTTTGGCAGAGTCACTGAGCAGAACCGAGGGATCTGCAGCTCTTCAGGCCATGGCTCCATGCTGCCCCTCTCTCCATTCCCCCATCCTCCACCCCAGGCTCAGCCCCTGGCAGCAGCCCCAGCCCCGAGCCTCCCCGCCCCCCAGCCCCCAGCCTATGCCCACAAATCCTCCTGCTCACTTCCAACTCCTCAGGAATTCCTCATATTCACACTCACACTTTCCTTTTTTTTTTCCCTAGTGCTTTGCTTTCCAAATTGGCTTAAGAGGAAGTCCTCAGGAGCCTGTACCGTTTGCCATATTGCCAGGTAGAAGAGTTTCCTCACCATAAAATCCTATGCAAACATAAATCTCGATGATTTCAATAGCAATACATAATTAGCAATAAAACTTGATAATTAGCAATAAAACTCTTGAGAGCTCAAAATAAGAAAAGGCAATCACTGTGCAAATCGAGTATTTGGTGACATGGTCTTTGTCTTTGACGTAAATGGGAGGAGGGCACTTCTTTTTCAAACTGTCTAAATGTGTGTGAGGAGGAAGACTTGGCAGTGGATGGGGGGCTTGGGGAGGGGTGGGGGGATGGGACGCCTGGGGTCTGCTCACTGGAATCATGGGCAGCTGAACCTCCTCAGAGGGTCTCCCCTGCAAGGAAGGACTCTCCCACCCCATTGCTAGTTTCCTTTCCCAGAGGCAGTGTAACATAGCCAAGGAAACACAAAAGCACCAGGGCTACTTGTTTTTCTTCTGTGAAATCTCATCCGACTATGCCCTTTCCCCTACTTTCCCAAGAACCTCTCACCTAATTAGATTGGAATCTATGCACACTAACCACAGGGCTCAAAACTCCTCCCTCACCAAACTCTGCAGGCATTGCAATCAAAGGTCTGAGCGTCATCCCAGGCAATCACAAAAGGCAAGACCTGGCAAATAGCAGCCTGGGCTGACCACCAACAGAATCACAGGGATGGCTCTTCCGCTGCCACAGTGCAATGCACAGGCAGACACAGTGGAAGAACGCCGGGCTGCGAGCACTCCCAGCCACTGTCACGTACTCATCACATACTCACAAGCCAGGTCGCTTTCTCTCTCACAGCCTCAATGTCTGTTCCTTCCAAAGGGAGCTAAGACTCCGCTCAACATTGCAGAACTGTTGTGAGTACAAACTGCAGGGAGAGACCATTGGGAAATGGACAGAGCCCCCAGTGGGCTTGCAGGGTGTGAGTGCTGTTAGGAAATAAACAACGTTCATTTCCAGTTCGGTGAAGACTGCTCCTTCTAGGTTTTCACAGAAACTGTTCTCTAGCTCTTTGCCTGTAGGTTGAGGCGTTAGTAGAATATCTGCCTGGGAAGGATTGCTTCAGTGTCTCTATCCTGGGAGCCTTGGGTAGATGTTTTCCCAGAGCGCTTACTGAAAGGGGAACCATAGGTTTCTGAGAGGGAAGAGTTACAGACCTTATGTGGGCTAAAATGGGCGAATCTAGATTTGTTTATAAATTTTGTTCTCTAAACCAGCTCTTTTGGCAGAACAGCTTACAAAACAAATATTGTTTTTGCAAGAAATCACCTTAGATGTCTAAACCTTTTTATTCCCTACTAGTTGATTTCTCTCTTAATGTTTATCTAGTCTTTAATGCATATTTTCAAATTCATCTTAGCTTTCATTAACATTCCAGCTGGCAAGCTGCAGTCCAGGAGTTGAATGGCCCCAAAAGCTCAAAGAAGGAATGAAAATGATTATCTTCAATTAAGAAGAATCAAAGTGTGGGTTCACTTAGTGTTCCAACATAAATGTTGAGGCAGGCGTTTGGCACAGAAGTTAAGATGACAGCTGGGATACCCATGTCCAATATAGGAGTGCCTGGGTTCGTGTCCTGGCTCCACTTCTGTCCAGTCTCTTGCTAGTTCACACCCTGTGGGGCAGTAGGTGATGGCTTAATGACTTGGGTCCCTGCCACCCACTGGGAAGACTTGGATCGAGTTCCGGGCTCTGGGCTTTGGCCTGGCCCAGCCCCCAGCTACTGAGGATATTTAGTGACTGAACAAGCAGATGGAAAACCATTCTACCTGTCTCTCTGCCTCTGTTAAATAAATGAGAATAAATAAATAATTAAAAAATAAATACAGGTGTTGAGATCCAATCCCTTCAACCTTTTAGGTAAATAATAAATAAACCAATTACTTGATTGTACTTAAGCACAGTTACTTGACTATGCCAACTAAATCCCTTCATTGTGGAAAAACTACCCCCAGTGGTATTTTGTTTTATATTTTTATTTTTTAAAATATTTATTTTTATTTGAGAGGTAGGATTACAGACAGAAAGGGGGAGAGACAGAGAGAAAGGTCTCCCATCCTCTGGTTCACTCTCCAGATGGCTGGAACGGCTGGAGCTGGGCCAACCCAGACCCAGGAGCCAGGAGCTTCTTCCAGGCTTCCCATGCAGATGCAGAGGCTCAAGGACTTGGGCCATCTTCAGGTGCTTTCCAAGGCCATAGCAGAGAGCTGGATTGGAAGTGGGGCAGCCGGGACTTGAACTGGTGCCCATATGGGATGCCGGCGTTGCAGGCTGCAACAGCACTGACCCCCTAATGGTGTTTTACTATCATTTCCCTCAATTTATTATTTACATAACACATTTCTAATATTTTATCAGTCTACAGGTTTCCCTTATTCCAAAAGAATAACTCACTATGAGACTGAAGAATATGAAATTGCTGCTTTTTGAGGGCACAAAATGGCTCTCAACTGGCTCACTTTATGTGTAGAGCCAGATATTTGGATTCAAAGGCCATTTCAACTTAGTAGATTTAAAGCTACATACTGTTATAGAGTTTTTGAAACCTCAGTGTCCTCACCTGCAAAACAGACAAAACAATGGTACTAACCTCAGATAGTTGTGAAAACTAGATGAGATGATGCACACAGAGTCCTTTGCACAGTGCCCTGCACCCAGTAAGTACATAGAACAGGCTGGCTTAAAAGAGACGAGAATACGCGAAATTTGTTCTCTTTATATAAATAAAAATTTTTTGAAAAGAAATAAATTTAAAAAGTAAGAGAAGGAATTGAAGTTGATCCATTGTCAGCATTCTCAGTGCTTAACAAAGTGCCTACTTTGCTTCATACTCTGAAGTTTGCATTAGGTTGGATGGCTTGGTTATTCAGTTTTATCAAACCGATCTAAATGTGTCCATAACCTCATGTGCGAGTATTTGTGTAAGAGCTTAACATTCTGATTTAGTTCCATCCTCTTCCTTCCTTTCTTTCTTTCTTTCTTTCTTTCTTTCTTTCTTTCTTTCTTTCTTTCTTCCTTCCTTCCTTCCTTCCTTCCTTCCTTCCTTCCTTCCTTCCTTCCTTCCTTCCTTCCTTCCTTTCTTTTTTGACAGGAAGAGTTAGACAGTGAGAGACAGAGAGAAAGGTCTTCCTTCCGTTGGTTCACCCCCCAAATGGCTGCCATAGCCAGTGCTGCGCCGATGCGAAGCCAGGAACCAGGTGCTTCCTCCTGGTCTCCCATGCGGGTGCAGGGCCCAAGCACTTAGGCCATCCTCCACTGCCTTCCCAGGCCACAGCAGAGAGCTGGACTGGAAGAGGAGCAACAGGGACTAGAACCCGGTACCCAAATGGGATGCCAGCGCCGCAGGTGGAGGATTAACCAAGTGAGCCATGGTGCCAGCCTGAGAGGGGTACTTTCAAGATGAATTGCGCAAGAACAGTAGGAGAAGAGCAGTCTAGTAAAAGAGAAAATTGATAACGATGAAGGAAAGGAAAACTGCAGAAGCCCAGTCCTCCTGTGGAACAGAAGCTTTGAAACCACAGCACCAGTGGCGATGTGGGCCTGAAGCGAGAGCAAGAACTCTGTCTCTGTGGCACCAGTGGCCAGGCAGAGTGTGGGAGTATTAAGAAAGGCAGGGTGCTGAATTTGCTAGTGGAAAAGGAGTGGTTCTCTTCAGATGGTTACTATTTATCCGTGAAATAGGAGTGAAAGCTATTAGCTGAGAGTCAGCAGAAAGGGGCTGAAGGTGGAAGAGGAGTGGTGCCCCTTGGGACCAGGAATACACAGTAGCTTTGCCAGACCAGGCTGAAGATCCCCTTGAGCTCCAGGTTTGTAAGTTTACTAAGCAGTCAGTGCAATGTTGAGTTTTTCTCCAGCTGCATTTAGCTGCTCAGATGCAAGCATTGAGAGTACAGCCGGAGGTGAGTTCAACCAGAGTTGAAGGTTTTCCAGGCCAGTATGACAGAATAAATGTGAAAGTGTGCACAGATGATTGTTTATGACGATGTATCACAGGTTATCTGGGTAAGGAGAGGAAAGAGGGCGTGCGTAAGACAAATGGTGAGGAGTAGCTGAGCCCACAGGGTCCCAGTGGACAAAGGGGGAGAGGCTGTAGCAGTAATCTGAGAAGACAGAGGCTGTTAGAATTGTAATGCATGGAGGGTGGGTATTTGGTGGAGCGGTTAAGCCACCACCCGGGACGCCTGCATCCTGTATTAGAGTGTCTATGTTCAAGTCCAGCCTCTGCTCCTGAGTCCAGTTTTCTACTACTGTGCACCTTGGGAAGCAGCAGATGATGGCTCAAGTACTTGGGTCCCTGTTACCCATGTCAGAGACCCAGATTGAGTTCTGTCCCTACCCCAGCTCTGGCAATTGTGGGTATTTTGGGGAGTGAACCAGTGGATGGGGTATCTCTCTCTCTCTCCCTCTCTCTCTCTCTGCAGCCCCCTCCCTCAGCCTTTCAAATGAAAAAAAGTTCTTTTAAGTTTGCAAAAAAGTGGAATTAAGAGATGCATTTATTTAAAAAAAGAAATTGCGTTGCATGCAATTAGACTTTTGGAGGTGGTACAGGCACAGTGATAGCAAGGTCAAGGGGTGATAGTGTGGTTGCTGCTGGAGACACCAACATCCCAGAGTAGAGCTCTGATTAAAGTCCAGCCACTCTGCTTCTGATACACCTTCCTGCTATTGGCCTAGAGAGGCAGCAGAAAATGACCAAAGTATTTGAGTCCCTGCCACTCATGTGGGAGACTGGGCTGGATTTTCTGGCTCATGCCTTTAGCCTGGTCCAACCTTGGCTGTTCAGGCCTTTTGGGGAGGGAATGAGCAGATGGAAGACTCTCTCTCTCTCCCTGCCCCCTCTCTATTTATATCTCTATCGTTCTCTGTCACTCTTAACTTTAAATAAATCTTTAGGAAAAAATAACAAGATCAAGAATGACTGTGGGGGCCGATGCTGTGGTGCAATGGGTTAACACCCTGGCCTGAAGTGCCGGCAACCCATATGGACACTGGTTCTAGTCCCAGCTGCTCCACTTCTTTTTTGTGTGTGTGTGTTTTTGTTTTTGACAGGCAGAGTGGACAATGAGAGAGAGAGAGAGAGACAGAGAGAGAGAGAGACAGAGAGAAAAGTCTTCCCTTGCCTTTGGTTCACGCTCCAATGGCCACCGTGGCTGGTGTGCTGCAGCCGGTGCACTGTGCTGATCTGAAGCCAGGAGCCAGGTGCTTCTCCTGGTCTCCCATGGGGTGCAGGGCCCAAGCACTTGGGCCATCCTCCACTGCACTCCCGGACCACAGCAGAGAGCTGGCCTGGAAGAGGGGCAACTGGGACAGAATCCGGCGCCCCGAGCAGGACTAGAACCCGGTGTGCTGGCGCTGCAAGGCGGAGGATTAGCCCGTTGAGCCGCAGCACCGGCCTGTTCCACTTCTGATCCAGCTCTCTGCTATGGCATGAGAAAGCAGTAGAAGGGCCCCTGCACCCATGTGGGAGATCTGGAAGAAGCTCTTGGCTCCTGGCTTCGGATTTGCGCAGCTCCGGCCATTGCAGCCAATTGGGGAGTGAACCATTGGATGGAAGACACTTCTCTCTCTCTCTCTCTCTCTCTCTCTCTCTCTCTCTGTCTGTCTCTCTCTCTCTCTCTCTGTAACTCTGACTTTCAAATAAATAAATAAATAAATCTTTTAAAAAATCTTCATGAACCAGGGGAAATGGTGCAAGATGGTTATTTCACTCTAAGAACAGGGCACTGGGTGGCACAAATTGATGGCGTGTGCTTTAAGATATCAGGGTTTCTGAGAGGAGAGAGAAGGAAACAGTGTAGAAATGTTGTTGAAGAGCCAAGAAGACACAAGGCTTACTGAAGGTGCTGCAGTGCCCTGAGTACTGGTGACCAAAGGGTGGGGACCGTAGAGGACGTGAAGAACGCAAACTCCACTTGAAAGAGCTGCCGCTGGACAGAGGCAAAGGAGACACTGGAAGTGAGGAATTTTATGGATGACAGAACTTTGCATAAGGCTCAGTGGGAGGCCATGGAGGGACAGAGGAGGAGGGAGATGCCATTGGAACAGTAATGCAGCAAGATGTGTGGAGGTAAGCTAAAGCTCACAGAAGACCCGGGGGTCCTGGACTTCTGGGGGCCCTTAGATGTTCTGTGTTTCCAGGAAAATGAAGTCAGCTCAGTCCCTTCTGAAGCAGGATCCACACTGGCTCTTCTCTGTGTTCTCCACAGAGTCATGGTTGTGTTAACTCCATGAAATAATGAGTGAATGCATTTCCTTACAAAGACAGAGGAAGGTCCGTGCCACTAGAGGGAGAGACTAAGTGAGGGGATCAGAAGGTAGGAGCTTTTTGTTGTGGGGTAGAAGAGCAAAGTGGACCCACTACTGGGTATATACCCAAAAGGCATGAACACAATGTATCAAAGAGAGACCTGCATCAATATGTTTGTAGCAGCTCTGTTCACAGCAGCCAAAATACTGAACCAATCAAGGAAACAAGGTGTCCATCACCAGGTGAATGGATAAGAAAACATGGTGTGTGTGTGTGTGTGTGTGTGTGTGTGTGTATCAGAATATTTATTCAGCTATAAAAAGAATAGAATTCTGCCATATGGATTCTACCAAAATGGATTTAACTGGAAGACATCATTTTGAGTGAAATAAACTTGTCACAAAAAGACAAATACCACATGTTCTCCCTTATATGTGGGAACTAAAATTAGAAAAAAAAATCAAAAAACAAAAACAAAAAAAGACGTGCCAGTGTGTAACAGTATTGCTGCAAATATGTTTTTGTCAAACTTTGCTTTATATCTTTGTCAAGCCAATGGTTAAGAATGTTATGCTACCATAGTTTTAATCTGTGATTATTTCAAATTTCCTGCATATGTGTGAAATGGTCATCTTTTGATTTGATTATTATTTATAGTCCTTGCCTATGTTACTGATGAACTAGGTCTTTTTACTTGTTGCTCTCTTTATTCAGTGGAGAAATAAGCCCTTAACTGTAAAGTTAATTAAAGATAAACCTGAAAAAGAAGGAAGGGAGGGAGGGAGGGAGGGAAGGAGGAAGGAAGGTGGGTGAGAGAGAGGAATTGGAACATCATTATATTCTTAGAATTGCATCTATGAACTACATTGAATCTATTCTCATTATGTTAATATTGCATTAACATGAAAAAAACATAAATTATCAGGAAAAAAGAACAAAGTGGAAAGACCAGAACCTGAAGTCAAAACACCTGGTTGAGGGCCGGCGCCGTGGCTCAACAGGCTAATCCTCCGCCTTGCGGCGCCTGCACACCGGGTTCTAGTCCCGGTCGGGGCGCCGGATTCTGTCCCGGTTGCCCCTCTTCCAGGCCAGCCCTCTGCTGTGGCCCGGGAGTGCAGTGGAGGATGGCCCAGGTGCTTGGGCCCTGCACCCCATGGGGAGACCAGGAAAAGCACCTGGCTCCTGGCTCCTGCCATCGGACGAGCACGGTGCGCCGGCCGCAGCGCGCCGTCAGCGGCGGCCATTGGAGGGTGAACCAACGGCAAAAAGGAAGACCTTTCTCTCTGTATCTCTCTCTCTCACTGTCCACTCTGCCTGTCAAAAAAAAAAAAACAAACAAAAAAAACACCTGGTTGTATCCCCAGTCTGCAACTTACCAGGTCTCTTGGGAAATCATAGCTTTCTGCTTATCTGTGACCTCATCTGTAAAGCAAACCTTCTCTCCTTAGGTGAACTTGAGCTTCAAATGGCAGTCACCCCCACGGGGCTCCTATACCTCTGCTGCAGGACTAATTGCACCCCACTTGGAAGCCCGTCGAGCTGTACACCTGTAGCAGGGGACAATAGAGGCAGCAGAAGCATAGCTGGCAGCTGGCACTCACACCCAGTCCTCTGCTGTGTGCCAACATCCACTCCCAACAGCTAGTTGAAGAGCTATTGCGGAAATATTCATTCCTTTTAGTTTTGAAAGATTTTTCTTATAAAGCATAGTGCATTAATTACAGCTAACACCACAGACAGGATGATGGAGGACCAAATGAGAGCCACTCAGGTGAGGAGTCCAGGACCATGACAGGCCAGGGGGCTCACTCTAGGACAAGCTATGTGGAACGTCATGACTTCCGTTCTTCCACGGCTGTGCAGAAGCAAAACAGCCCACGGGAGCCTGAGCGAGGAGGAATCCGAGCCAGCCACCCCCACACATGCCCAGGAGCAAGGCAGCTGCATGCTGCCTGCATGTCCAAGAGATGATGTTTTTTCTGCTCCCCCCTCTGCCCTGTTTCTTCCTAGTGAGACCTTTGGCCCAGTTTTCAAAGCAGACTGTGCCTGGATAAGCAGGGGCGGGGCTTCTGGAAGCAGGAGTCTCAGGGCTCTATAAAGCCTCGTCGGGCATCGCTGGGCATCTCTCCCAAGGACTGTGAACTCCCAGCCTTGTGCTCGCTCCTCCAAACATGCAGCGGCTGTTGACTCCGGTGAGGCAGGTCCTCCGAGTGAAAACAGCACTGCGGGAGGCCTCCCTGGCCCCTGCTCGCCTGCTCCCTACAGCCCAGCAAAGGTGAGTGGCGTCCTTCCCAGGGGCTGTCCAGGGAAGCCTGTGGGGCTCCGAGACACAGGCAGGGGTCCTGCCCCAGGACAGTCTCTCTGGAATGCTGATCAAAAGATGGCCAGGTGGGCATGGCCTTGGACAAGCAGGGTGACTCCTCAGGGTCTCAACCTCATCTCTGAATAGCCAGTTTCTTTCAAGTTTTGGAATTGAGGGGTCTCAGAATTCCCACATGGGCTGTGTTTGTGAGCAGTGATGGCATCCGACTCCAGCAGCTGCACGAAGCAGCAGCAATATAAGAACAAGGGCCTGCAGCTCTGGCTTCTTCACCAGTACTCCCACCTTTGCTCCCAGGCCCTGCCAAGACCCTTGGGGACTCTGTGCCAATGGCAGTGTTAATGAAATCAGTGGCTTTGAGTTCCTGCAGCAAGATCTAAAATGGGCTGATAAGAGCTGTGTCTCCTTGGTGCTCCGATTTTAGGAAAAGGGAAAATGAAATGTAAAGATGAGTGTGTGTGTGCACATGTGTGCATTCATTTGCTTGTGAAAGAACACACTCAGACACACACACCTTCCCTTTGTAAACACTTCTCTAACTTCCACTTGTCCCAAGTACTTGCAGTCTCCAAGTTTCGATGGCAGCACAGAGTTAAGTGAGTGCCCCAGGCTCCCAGTCCCCACCCCTAAGCCACCCACACCCCTCAGGACTAGCCTTTCCTTTCCTTCCATCTTAACATTCCATGAAGACTGAATCCTTAGAAAACGTGATTTTGATCCATTGTCTTCTCTTGCCCAGGATACAGGGAACCTGGTGTGTAGATGGGGGGAGGGGTGGCACTCATTAGCTGCTCATCTTCTTCATGATTCTCCTGTAGTCTAAAGTCTCCCTACCCCCTTCCAAACTGTTGCATATAGATCAAATATCCAGGCTTAGACTCTAACCTGCATCTGTACTTGTGAGGAAGAGCTTGGCATGGATTTACTCTGCAAAACTCATTCCCCACCAACAGTCCAGCTTCCTTGGTTCACACTCTTGGACTTGTCATTCACATTTCCCTTTTGGTGAATTCATAGTCAATCCATTGCCCTTGGCATGAACTGACGCCAAGAATGTCCTCTATGAGTGACCTCCTTGCTGTGTGCCTGTGCCCCTCCAGTCCCACTTGCTTCAGCTCTAAGCCTATTCTCAGAACTCCTCCACCACAGTGTCTGCTTTGCTCCCGTAGGGTTTAGTGGGAAGTGTGCTCTCCACCTCCTACTGTCTTCACACAGGAGGGTGGTTCAAAAATCCCTGAAAAAAGGTGGAATTAGAAAACACGTTAGCATTGGTGATAAAAGTGCCGAAGTCCACTCATAGTGTCTTGAGAACATGCATTTTCCACAGGCTTTTTGAACACCCCCATGTTGTCTCACTATTCACCCCCCACACACACCCTTGTCTCCAGGTTCTCTTTTCCTGCTCAATCACCCCCTCTGGTGGCAACTACACCTTCTATCCCCTCCAACTCTTCATCAGATGAGAGAGAACCACCTCCAGTGCAGCCCCTTCGATTCAGCCCCACCCGATGCTCCCTGCTCCCACCCACAGAAATCTCCACTTCCACTGAAGTCCCATACGCCTCTGTGTCCCTCATCACGGCCCTGCCTTGCTGGGTTATCTGTGTGCTCACCTCATTGCTCATGCTGGTCAAGGAGGGCCTCCAGGACACTGTCCTGTCTTTGCTTGCCCAGCCTCTTTCCCCCTGGAGCCCCTTCCCAGCACAGAGCCTGGCATGGCATCATCCATTTTGAAATAGGAGGAAAGCAGAAGAGATGGAGGAAAGCAGAAGAGATGGAGTAAAGAAACAGAGCTTCGTGCATGTTTTTGAACTAGGCAGCACCAGAGCAAAGCTGATTTTGAATTAAATAAAGTGATCATTCTTTAAATAAAGTTAGAATGACACTCTTAAAATTTTTATTCATTTATTTACTTGAGAAGGTGGGGGGAGAGGAGAGGAGGGCGGGAGAGAGAGACAGACAGACAGAGAGACAGAGAGACTGACTCATCCAGTGGTACACTCCCCAAATGCCCTCAACAACCAGAAGTTGGAAACTCAATCCAGGTCTCCCTGCCTGGTAGCAGGGACCCAAACACTGAGCCATCACCTGCTGCCTCCCAGCACGTCCATTAGCAGGAAGCTGGTATTGGGAGTGATGCCAGGACTCAAACACAGGTACTCCAGTGTGGGAAGTGGGAGTCCCAATCAGTTTTAATCACCAGGCCAAATGCCCCTGGGCCCCTTAGAAGGATTCCCTTAGCTACAGTGATCTGATGCTTCTGGAAGATTTTCTCTGTTAACTTTAAGGCTCTGTGATCTATTTCCAGCAATAGGCAAGAGAGTTACAAAACTTACAAAGCAACTGAGTCTTGAAACTTGTCTTTGCAAGCTTAGAGTTCTCCTTTTCTTTCTTCTGTTTTTTTTTTTTTCTTTGTGTCTGTGTGTGTGTGTAATGAAGTGTTTAAATAGCTTCTTTCAACATATTTCTTACCATGTGGGCCACAGGCTTAGTTGTAAACACTGTTGTTCCAGTTTGCAGATCTAATGCATGTTAGTGAGGTGCCTGGATATATGTTAAAAAGAATGTTGCTCAAAAGATGTGAAATTCAGTGAATGTTAAGTGTCTGAGCTATATGTGTGTAAGGAAGTGCTTAACAACACTTCTTCTAAAATATATCTTCTTAAGCAAAACAATGAGCTGTATAAACTGCTATTTCAAGGAGCTGGTATTGTAGGAGTTGTGGGTGTTGTAGGGACTTGTTGAAAAATAGGAGTCTAAGAATGTTCCTTAAAAGAAACATTGTGTATTGTGCTGATACAGTGAATTAAAGTGTTTAACAAAGTACTATAAATTTATTTTTTAAAGAATTATTTTGTTTATTTGAAAGAGTTATAGAGAGAAGTAGAGCCAGAGAGAGAGAAAAGGCTTCCATTCTGCTGGTTTACTCCCCAAATGACCACAATGGCCAGAGCTGAGCTGATCCAAAGCCAGGAGCCAGGAGCCTCCTCCCAGTCTCCTACATGGGTGCAGGGGCCCAAGGACTTGGATCATCTTGTACTGCTTTCCCAGGCCACAGCAGAGAGTTGGATTGGAAGAGGAGCAGCCAGAATTCGAACTGGCGCCCATAAGGGATGCCGGTGCTTCAGGCTGGGGCTTTAATTTGCTGCACCACAGCACTGGCCCCAAAGTACTATAAATTTAATAAGCTGCTTTACCATGTTTTTGCTTTTAATTGACACATAAAAATTGTACCTGTTTATGAAGTGCAGTGGGACATGTCCATATATGTATATAACCTATAATGATGAGTTTAGGGTCATTGGTATATCCAGCACATAAACAGTTATCATTTCTCTGTGCAACCTTAGATTTCAAACTGGGAAGAGAGGGAGGTTTAACCAGGGAAGGCAGACTGAGAATGAGGCTGGTGCGGAAAGCCAACCACACTGGCAGGCCCCAGCGCTGGCTAACCATTAGCTTCAAGGTCCTAGGGGAAGCTCTTCCACAAATATTTGAGAGGACAAACTCCAGTTATTCGGAGGTCACCACGTAAGTAGGGCAGATAAAGAACTCCGAGTGTCTCTTGTCAGCTGTTGCTGAACATAAGTCCCTTTCCTCACTAGTTTGCGATACGACCCAATTTTGCTCAGAGCCAACCTTGACCATGACCCTCCTGGTGGGAACACTGGGTCTCCCAGACGCCCAGAATCCTGATAACTAATAGATACACTTGGGCTGAATTTATCAGAGATAAATTTATAAGCCCGGCATGCAAGGGCCGGAGTATTTCCGACACATAAAAAACAATGAAGTCACGTGGAGCATTTCACCAGCGTGTGCCTTCCACCACCTGTACAGTAAAGAACATGGCAAAAGTGACGAGACCACAGGTGCTTCCACATGGGAGCATGTGAGACACAAACGTAGTGAATTCTGTGTTTACAACTGCGAGGACAAACCCCACATTTTAAATCAAGAGTCAGGGATGAAGCAAGGTGGACAGGTCCAGGAGAGAAATAGAATTCTTCCCTCTCCTACTGGCACTCCCATTTAGAACTGGCCCTCATTTGGAATTGCTCTCTTTGGTCTACAGCCATACCACCATGACCACACCCAATCTCATCTGATCTCAGCAGCTAAACAGGGTTGGGTCTGGGTAGTACTTGGATGGGAGAATTGCTCTCTTTGGCCCCTGTCTGCCCACAGGTTTGTTGTTGCTGTACGATGGTCTCCCTCCTCCATTAGGTTGTGCTCCCTTTGGAAGCACCAAGAAAGTCTTATTCCCTGTTGTGTTTCTGGACTGGTGGTGTGTGGGGTGTGCTCTGTAAACAGTGGAAAACCAGACAGGAGGGAAACAAGCAGAAAACTTCCTTTAAAAGGAGAAAAACAAGATATGTTCTTATATGGGGAAAAAAAAAAAAGACAGATAATGAGACATACACATTTTAAATGAGTAAAATTTTAAAAATTATGTCCCATAAAGGTTTATAGCAGACATAGATATAAAATATATGACATTACGAGCTCCAAGGGAGGGGATGCTAAATGAAGTCAACCTAAAGTTCAGAAAAGTGTAGAAGCATTGTTAAATCATAATGTGTTGTGTATACATGTCATATCTCTACAGTTACCACTAAAAGGAAAGGGAAGTAAAATTTAAAAATAAATATTTGCTTAATTAAGAAGAATATAGGAAAGGGAAAATAAAGGCACAAAGAACATGTGAAACAAATATAAACAAATAGATGGTAGGCTTAATTCCAACTATATCAGTAATTACAATAAATAGAATTAGATTAAATACTCCAATTAAATTATCACTATTTTAAGATTTGTTAAACATTTTTTAAAAACACAACTAGATTTTTTTAAAAGATTTATTTTATTTTACTTGAAATTCAGAGTTACACAGAAAGAGAAGGAGAGGCAGAGAGAGAGAGAGAGGTCTTCCATCCGCTAGCTCACTCCCCAATTGGCCTCAACGGCTGGGGCTCCTCTGATCTGAAGCCAGGAGCCAGGAGCTTCTTCCAGGTCTCCCACACAGGTACAGGGGCCCAATGACATGGGCCATCTTTTTTTTTTTTTTTTTTTTTTTTTGGACAGGCAGAGTGGACAGTGTGAGAGAGAGACAGAGAAAGGTCTTCCTTTTCCGTTGGTTCACCCCCCCAATGGCCGCTGCAGCTGGTGTGCTGCAGCCAGCGCACCGTGCTGATCTGAAGCCAGGAGCCAGGTGCTTCTCCTGGTCTCCCATGTGGGTGCAGGGCCCAAGCACTTGGGACATCCTCCACTGCACTCCAGGGCCACAGCAGAGAGCTGACAGGAAAAGGAGCGACCAGGACTAGAACCTGGTTTGCCGGCGCCACAGGAGGAGGATTAGCCTATTGAGCCACAGCACTGGCCAACATGGGCCATCTTCTACTGCTTTCCCAGGCCATAGCAGAGAGCTGGATATGAAGTGGAGCAGCCGAGTCTCGAATCGGTGCCTATGTGGGAAATAGGTGCCTATATGGGATATGCAAGTGGCAGCTTTACCCACTAAGCCACAGCGATGGCCCCTCAACCAGATACTTTTTACAAGTAATGCATGTTAAGTACAAAGTATCTGAGAGAAAGAAAATATAAAAGGACAGAAAAAAATCATGTCACACAAGCAATAGTCAAACAGTTAGCGTAGCTATGCTGACTTTACGACAAGCAGACTTCACAAGGAGAGTGTCTCGAACATAAAAAGGGATATTTAATAGGCATAAAACAGCCAATTCATTTTAAAGACAGAACAGTACTAAATTTGTAGTCATCTGATAACATAGCTTCAACATATATTTCAAAAGACAGTTACATGTTTGCCGTGTGGCTGTCTTTGAGGAAAGTGGCTGGAGGACTCCAGTGGAATTGTGATCGTTATCTTCACCACAGGTTCTCCACAGTCTCTGCTGCCCCCCTGGCCAAAACAGATACTTGGCCAAAGGATGTGGGCATCCTCGCCATGGAGGTCTACTTCCCAGCCCAATACGTGGACCAGACTGACCTGGAGAAGTTTAACAATGTGGAAGCAGGAAAGTATACCGTGGGCTTGGGTCAGACCCAGATGGGCTTCTGCTCGGTCCAGGAGGACATCAATTCCCTGTGCCTGACAGTGGTGCAACGGCTGATGGAGCGCACACAGCTCCCGTGGGACTCCGTGGGCCGGCTGGAAGTGGGCACAGAGACCATCATTGACAAGTCCAAGGCTGTCAAAACAGTGCTCATGGAACTCTTCCAGGACTCAGGCAACACGGACATCGAAGGCATAGATACCACCAATGCCTGCTATGGTGGCACTGCCTCCCTCTTCAACGCTGCCAACTGGATGGAGTCCAGCTATTGGGATGGTATGTGGGGCCAGGGGCCTTATGTAAGAAAGGCGTTGGGGTTGGAGGACCCTGTTGGTATTGTTTCTCAGGTCCCCAGATGGCTTCCTCCTGGGAAGGAAGGAAAACTTACTCACACAGCTGCTGCTGTTGTCCAACAGACCAGTCCAATGTCTAGTAATAACCACATGCACTGTTTAGGGCTACACAGTTAGGTAGAAAGCATGTTCACCTGGCCATTCATTTAGTCCTTACAACAGCTTAGGATGTGGGCCTTATCCTTGATTTGTAGATGAGAAAATGGAAGACCTGATAATTTTGCTCATAATGAGGATGGAGGCAGGACACCAAACCAAACTCAATGCATTTCTCTTTTGACTGCACCTGTTTATCTCTTAAACACCTTCTAAGAATCTAGGAGATGTAGGTGATACTGAGTTTTTAATTTTGAAAAATTCTTTATTTATTTGAAAGGCAAAGGGGCAGAGGCAGACAGAGATTTTCCATCTACTGGTTCACTCCCTAAATACCTGCAACCCTCAGAACTGGTCCAGGCCAAAGCCAGGAGATGGCAGCTCAACCTGGGTCTCCGATGTGGCTGTCAGGAACTCAAGTACTTGAGCCATAACCACTACCTCCCAGGGAGGACATTAACAGGCAACTGGAATCAGAAGTAGATCAGGACTTGAACTCAAGAATTCCAGTAGGGGATGGGGGCTTTCCAAGCAGTAGCATCTTAACTGCTGAGCCAAATGCCCACGCTCATAGGTGATATTGATAGACCTGGTTAAGCCACTGTCTGCAATACCAACATGCATGGAGTCTCAGGTATTCCACTTGTGATCCAGCTCCCTACTAATGCCCTGGCCCCAGTCATTGTGGTCATTTGGGGAGTGAACCAGCAGATGGAAGATTCTTTCTCTCTCTCTGACTCTGTCTTTCAAATAAATAAATCTTTTATAAAAAAGAAAGATTTATCTAAGATTATATGTTAGTAGATCAATATCCTCATAGACACAGGCCCAGAGATCCTCAGGATAGACAGTCACACAGTATTTCCAACCCTCCTCTCCTGCGTGGCTCCTCCATTTTAGATTTTTGATGAATGTGGTAATATTGCCATGTATTTTCCTTATATCTTCCATCAATACTATGTTGAAGGAATAACACAGGCTGTGGTGGCAAGAAAATGTTCAAGGGAAATAGTACAAAATAAGAGTTAGAAACCCACCACTATAATCCAAAAGTTCTACCTATGAAATTTATATTTATTAAGTAAAAGCTTTCTATAAAATAAAAAAGAAACCCTAACTCTGTTAATAATGCTGATAAGTACCTTAACCGCCTTGAGCCCCAGGGGTTCTTATGTGCCTGTCTGACTAGCAGAGTTAGCAGGGTTGAGTAAAATAATCTACGGAGATATGAAAGAATAGTACCTTGGCAATCAAAGCACTTGATATGTACTAAATTTGAAACTAGGATTAAAAACCTTGGGAACTGCAGTAAACATTATTTATAAAATTCATTATAAAATCTTGATGTTGATAGGAACCTTAGAGATCATCTAATCAAATCCTTTGCTTTAAAAAGATGCCAAGAGAGGTTTAACAGTTTCTCTGTTCATATAGCAAGACAGTGCAATTCCATATATTTTTTAGATTTATTTATTTATTTGAGAGGTAGAGTCACAGACAGTGAGAGGGAGAGACAGAGAGATAGATCTTCCTTCCATTGGTTCAGTTCCCAGATGGCTGCAATGGCCAGAGCTATGCTGAACCGAAGCCAGGAGCTAAGAGCCTCTTCCTGGTCTCCCATTCGACTTCAGGGGCCCAAGGACTTGGGCCATCTTCTACTGCTTTCCCAGACCTTAGCAGAGAGCTGGACTGGAAGAGGAGCAGCCGGCACTAGAACCGGCGCCCATATGGGATGCCAGCACCGTGGGTGGAGGATTAACTACTGCACAGTGGCGCTGGCCCCACTCAGTGATTTTTAAATGGCACTAGCTGGCCTTACCATAAATGGTTCCATTAATGTGGGATGTTCCTGTCTCGGAGTAGTCAAATCTGTTCCTACACTTTCTCTCCCACTTAAAACCTGACTATTACCTCTCTAAAAATCCCTACCATCATTACCAGTGTGGATATGTAACTGAAATACAGAAATGAAAGGCAAGGGACATCCATCAGCCTTTATCCAAAAATCAAAGAGCCTATTCTTTGAAACATTGATAGATTGAAGCACATCATTGCAAACATCTCTCTGGAAGACAGTGTCTTCACCCACAAATATGGACATTATATACCTCATTGGATTGCTTTAAGTATTGTTTGAGAAAAACTAGTATCTAGCTTATATTGTAAATACTACTTTTTCCCTCTACTCCTTGGCCTTTTGTAATTTTGAAGAAATCATAGGATAGTGAAATGCTATATGGTGATTGGTGCCAACCTAAATTGTCTTTACCATACCAAGTAGCAAATTCTTGATTGAATTCACAGACAGAATTCTAAATAACTGAGCTATCATGTCGGGACTTTGCATTTTAGATAGACCACGAGCTTCACTAGAATACAAACTCACAGAGCTGGGATTCTGAGGCTTATTCACCGCTCTATTCCCAGTACCTATGCTTGTGCCTGACACACGGGAGGTGCCCTGTCCACTCTCGAGCTGGTTCGTGATAATTCTGTCTTCCTTCCCTTTGCAGGTCGCTATGCACTGGTGGTCTGTGGCGACATCGCAGTCTATCCTGATGGTAATGCCCGACCTACAGGCGGGGCTGGAGCTGTGGCAATGCTGATTGGGCCCCACGCCCCTCTGGCCTTGGAGCAAGGTTTGTAGCACACTGTTACCAAAGGACTGTGTGTGGCAGAGCTGAATGCATAGATGCTAATCCCAGATTGGCATCCTCATTGCTTAAGAGCTGAGATGTGATTTTGAGGGTGGTATTGATTGCCACCGAAAGGTGGATCTAGGGAACACAGGGTGGGAGGAAGGGATTTGGAGCAATCTGTGAGGTTTGCTCATCTGCATCATCACACATTGGGACAAGGATGTGGGGAATGACCGCTGCTGATGAGGGACCTCAGGAAACTAAACTGGCAGCTGCAGAAGAAAGAAGCTGACTGGGTGTGCAGTGAAAGTCTTCCCTTTGAGGCGTTTGGCTTCTGTAGCAGGTTTTTCCAAGTCCACATAGGTGTGGAAAGGGAAACACAGATCTCATTTATGTGATACCAACAATCTACTCCACTCCTTTCAATACAGGAGGAGTGTTGATCAGGCCTTGGCTTGGGCATGGAGGTTCTTTTTCCATGGTATTCCCACCCTTTCTACTTGAGGGTCACACTGTGGAGTCCTTTCAACACTCTGTCTTTCCAGGGCTTCGGGGCACCCATATGGAGAACGTGTATGACTTCTACAAACCAAATCTGGCCTCCGAGTACCCGCTGGTGGATGGGAAGCTGTCCATCCAGTGCTACTTTCGGGCACTGGATCGATGTTACACAGCATACCGCCAAAAGATCCAGAAGCAGTGGAAGCGAGGTAGGGAATCCAGGTGGCGGAAGGTGGTGGCTCTATGTATGCCTGGAGGTGTCAGCCATGCAGTATTGTTCAACTTGTTGATACTAACAAAGTAAAAAACCGGAGAGGCACTGGCTGTGAAGGGAGAAGGTTTATTTTGGCTTGCCGTTTGGGGGATTCTCAGCCTAATCCCATTGGTTTAGGCATCAACCATGAGGCTCCAACCCAGGAACCAAATCCAATCCAATCACTCCCCTAAGGCCCCACCTTGGGACACTATAGTTGGATCAAACTTCCATCCTAATCCAGTAACCATTTACATCAGACTCTGGGACCTAAATGTCTTCATGAGTGTAGGGAGCCAATCATAATGCATAATACAAGATCTTTCTTTTTCCTTCAATGAAAAGCAGTGTCAAAAGAATTTCGTCATATCCCTCTCTTGCACTCTTCCCAGGGTCTATACTAAAACCTATTTGATGTCTCTCAAACCCAAATATAAAATTGCCTCTAACTTGTGCTAAATCAAAGTAAGTAAATGATGCAGGGCCAAAGCTCCCAGGATGAAACCAATGGTGTCAGCCACCTGGGCAGACACTGTTGTGAGGCAGAGAAGCCACATCCTGCTGGGGCTGAGATTTGTTTCTGAGTCAGGCACAATTTGACTCTTGGTCTGATGGAGGTTGAAATATTTTACCTATATTTTCTGTATACTGAAGTGTTATGAGCAATTTTTCTCTAGATGGGGTATTCCAGGTTGATTTTATTTTTACCTTTAGTTTATTAATTTTCCTGTTAAAAATGTATTACTTTCATCATCAGAAAAGAAGCAAATAGATTTTACTTTAAAAATACAGAGAGATCCATTGATTAAAAGGTGAAAAGTAGGCCGGCGCCATGGCTCAACAGGCTAATCCTCCGCCTTGCGGCGCTGGCACACAGGGTTCTAGTCCCGGTTGGGGCGCCGGATTCTATCCCAGTTGCCCCTCTTCCAGGCCAGCTCTCTGCTGTGGCCCCAGAGTGCAGTGGAGGGTGGCCCAAGTGCTTGGGCCCTGCACCCCATGGGAGACCAGGAAAAGCACCCGGCACCTGGCTCCTGCCATCGGATGAGTGCGGTGTGCCGGCCGCAGCCCGCCGGCCGTGGTGGCCATTGGAGGGTGAACCAACGGCAAAAGGAAGACCTTTCTCTCTGTCTCTCTCACTGTCCACTCTGCCTGTCAAAAAAAAAAAAAAAGTGAAAAGTGTGCTTACCTGCTTGGCCATGCCCAGGTGGGTGACAGGTGTGAAAGGCAGTGCTCACTGTGGGACATTCCTGAGCTGGAGCATTGCACCATGGATGCTCTGGGAGGGGCATCGGGATTACTTCTTGTCCCTTTCTGTTGTGCTGTGGCTCCTGGCAGAGGTGGTGGATGGGTATGAAGTCGACTTGGCCTGTCTCTGTCTTCCCACTGTACAGTCGCTAGTAACTAATTGCTCCAGCTGCCCTCTGAATTCACATCGCGTTTAAACTTGACCCCTTTTCTCCTGTGGACCTTGATGGCTGCTGCTTTGATCACAGCGCTAAGTTGCAAACTTTCCTACAGACAGAGGCTGCAGTGCCCTCCCCTTCAGAGTGGGAGACCAGGCTGTGCTGCAGGGACAGAGGTGTCAGAGTGCAAACCTGAGGCTGCCTTCTTTAAATTGGGTGGCTTTTAGTAATTATATGACTCACTTAGTGTTTTGGAGACCCTATTTCCTGCGTCAGAAAATCAAGCAAATGGGACAGCATCAGCATGGTGTAGAGAAAGCGGCTGCTGCAGAGGTTGGCGGTGGTAGATACAAAGATGCTCGTTTCCTTCGCACCTTCCTCATTCAGAGGGTGCGTAGGAAGTGCAAGAGAAACGGACAAGCTGTGTTTGCTGGGGGCAGCAACTAGTTCTCCGGGAGCCCCAGCCCCCAGTGCCGTCACATCCTGCTGCACGTGGCTCATGCGTCTTGCCGCGCCCTTGACTTTGCCTTGCTCTTCCAGACGGCATCGACAGGCCTTTCACTCTCGACGATCTGCAGTACATGATCTTCCACACCCCCTTTTGCAAGATGGTCCAGAAATCGCTGGCTCGCCTGGTGCTCAGTGACTTCCTGTCAGCCAGCGACGACACCCAATCCAGCGTATACAAAGGGCTGGAGGCTTTCAGGTGAGTTCCGTGCAGGAGGACCTAGAGACTGAGGAGTGGGCAGGGAAGAGGCTGGACATCAGCAACGGGAAGGTTGCCAAGACTTATGTGGAGCCAGGGGCTATGGTCTGCCCACGGCCCTCCGCGTGTACTTCTGGGGGGCACGGGACATCTGTCAGCACCTCTGGATCCTGTGACTGTGTGTGAGAAAGCACAGAGAATAAGTAGGGGAAGGGGAGTGTGGCGACGGCACCGTGCTCAGCAGCTGCTATGCACCAGGTATCCTCCTAAAGGCTCCAGATACGGAGACGCGTGTGACTCCAGGACCCCTGCCCTAGGAGGTCTCACAGTCTGCAGGGACACAGCCGGCAGATGCAGGAGGAGACCCTGGGGAGTCCCTTGCTTGTTGCCTCCATCTCCCCCATCTGTAAAATGGAGCTAGTGCGGCCCACTCCCTTAGATGTCAAAGGGCAGGAAGAGAGTTCTGTACGGGCCGCTACTGAGAGATATGTGGGAAAAGGAGCATGTTCACTGCCAAGCTTTCCCTTTCTTGTTGATTTTTTTTTTAATTTCAAGCTTAGACTATTTTACCAACATTGTCCCTGTTACTAACTACAGCTACCAACCCTACCACTAACTCACTGGCTAAACCATCACAATTAGCACAAACAACACTTGCAAGACTCACCCTAGTTAAGTAAAAAGCATATCAAAGATAACAGCTTACTATCTGTAATCTAAGATCTTATCAGGGACCAGTGTTGTGGCTCAGTGGGTGAAGCTGCCCTCTGTGATGCCAGCATCCCGTACCAGAGTGCCAGTATGAGTATGAGCTCCTCTGCTCTCCATCCAGCTCCCTGCCAGGGTGCTGGGGAAGGCAGCAGAAGATGGCCCAAGTACTTGGGCCCCTGCCACCCATCGGGAGACCTAGATGGAGTTCCTGGCTTCCGGCTTCTGCCTGGCCCAGTCTTGGCCATTGCAGCCATTTGGGGGAATGAGCCAGCAGATGGAGAATCTCTATTTCTCCCTCTCTCTGTCACCCTGCCTTCCAAATAAATAAATAAAGCTTTTTTTTTCGTGGCTCAACAGGCTAATCCTCCGCCTTGCGGCGCCGGCACACCGGGTTCTAGTCCCGGTCGGGGCGCCGGATTCTGTCCCGGTTGCCCCTCTTCCAGGCCAGCCCTCTGCTGTGGCCCAGGAGTGCAGTGGAGGATGGCCCAAGTGCTTGGGCCCTGCACCCCATGGGAGACCAGGAAAAAGCACCTAGCACCTGGCTCCTGCCTTCGGATGAGCGCGGTGCGCCGGCCGCAGTGCGCCGACCGTGGCAGCCATTGGAGGGTGAATCAACGGCAAAGGAAGACCTTTCTCTCTGTCTCTCTCTCTCACTGTCCACTCTGCCTGTCAAAAAATAAATAAATAAAAATAAAAAAAAGATTTTATCAGTATTAAGATAAACTCCTTAGTGGAAAAAATGAGCAAAGAGGAAATGCATATAATCACATTTTTAAATGTTAAAGAAATAGGCAAGCTACCATGTTCTGCATGTAATCTTTATAGGACTTGAATAGCCAGAATGGACAAGGCTTTGGAAAAAGGAACAATAGTGGATGTGTAAACAGATACAAGTGTTTAGAAGAGTAATAGCAGAGCATGAAGCTAAAGCCTTCAAGGATGTGCATACCTTTTGGTTCATTATTCGTGTTGAAAACACAAGCAGGGCTGGGTCTAAGCAGCTGCATCCAGTATTGGGTGTCTGGGTTAGAGACCTGGTTTCACTTCCAATCTGGTTCCTGCTCATGTACACTACACTGAGAGACAGAGTGATGACTCTGTCTACCTGGGTCCCAGCCACCCATGAGAAGCACCTGGAGTGAGTTCTGGGCTCCCGGGCTGAAGCCCAGTCCACCCCCAGTGCTTGTGGGCATTGGGGAGTGAAGCAGAAGGTGGAAGATCTCATTCTCTCTGTCTCTATCCCTCCCTCCCTCTTTGTCTCTCTGTCTTTTGAATAAATAAAATTTAAACAAGTAAAAAGTAGAAGAACAAGGGCTTGTTCATTGTAAGCTAGCTAGTGAGGAGCAGGGGTGAGATAATTTAAAGCAAGGCACCTCGTCATAGGCCATCTGCGCTCTTTAAAAATCACATTATGGAAGATTATTCACTGTCTTGGAAAAAGTATTTACTAAGACAACACGCCAAACAGAATGCATAGTATAGTTTATCTCTAGTTTGCTAGTAGATCATATGAAAGTAGACGTAGAGTCTACAAGTAAACTACACCCTGAGTGCAGTCTGAGTGTAGCACTGCACTTGCTGTGGGTTTCTGTGCGTGTGTGTATGTGAGCATGTGTGTGCACACGCATGTGCATGTCTTTCCGTATTTCCAAATGTTGTCATAAAACATGTGTCTAAAGGTGGTCTCCCCTGAAGCTGCTCCTTTCCCCCCTTGCTCCCCCATCCCCTCCTGTGGCTCCTCACCTGGCCCCCTCTGCCTACCTCACAGGGGCCTGAAGCTGGAAGACACCTACAACAACAAGGAATTGGATAAAGCTGTTCTGAAGGCCTCTCTGGACACGTTCAACAAGAAGACCAAGGCCTCCCTTTACCTCTCCACACACAACGGGAACATGTACACCTCATCCCTGTATGGGTGCCTGGCCTCACTCCTATCCCAGTGAGTTCTGTGTCTGGCCCCTCCTCCACACCCCGAATCACATGGTCCATGGGGGCAACTGGAGCAAGGGAGGGAAGAAGGCAGAGAGGAAGCTTGTTTCAAAGGTGGTGGTGTAGGGAGATCCACGGCCTGTGTTAAACGGTGGTCTCCAGAGTGAGCATGCATACGTAAGGGAATGTGTAAGGTCTAGTTGGGTACATAATTTTGTCTCACCTACATAAAACCTCCATATACTGAGTAGAGTATGGTGATTAAAGAGGGTTCAGCTTCAAGGCCCACAGCTGGAATTCAAATCCCCTTACCACTTAGTAGCATTGACCTTGGGAAAGTATTCAACCTCCATGTGCCTCGTTTCCCCTCCCTGTAAAATAACAGTACCTGCCTTCACACTTTTGATGAACACCAAGTGTCCAAAATGACGTAAAACTGAAGTGTGTAACAGGTGCCCAAATGTGTGTGATTTCTATTCATTTCCTATTTTGTGGGAATGTGTAAGGAAATGTTGAAAGTAACTTAGGAAAAATACTTATCAGTGAACTTGATCAAATTTTTCCTAGCAGGGATAATCAAAAAGATGTGAGTGCTGAACCACGAGCAGTCAGTGCGGGAGGCTTGAGGGAGAGTCCAGTGGGCTGACCTCCCTCTCCCTGGAGGCGGCTTCAGAATTCTCTGAATTCCTCTTCCCATGAGTGGGGACAAGTTCCTTCTACACCCCTAATTCTGCCGTGCTCACTATCCCTTACTCATTTTGGGTGTTAAGCGCTTTCCTGCTGCCTAGGTTTCCTAGTCCCAGGCCTGTCCCTGGTCTGCCAGTGTCCCTCGCTGTGTCAAGTGCCCGGCACCGGGTTCCAGTGCCTTGAGGTGGACGGGAGGTGTCTGGCTGGGAGGCCGGTGCTTTATTAGAAGTGCAGTATATGATGCCGATGCAATTCTGGTCTTGGCTTCCTTCCCTGCAGTCACTCTGCCCAGGAATTAGCGGGCTCCCGGATCGGCGCCTTCTCTTACGGCTCTGGCTTAGCAGCAAGTCTTTTCTCATTCCGTGTGTCCCAGGATGCTTCTCCGGGTGAGTCTCTCATCTTCCTATCAGGCACCCTGGATGAGATTCACCTGCCAAAAGCAGTCACCTCTGCCTCTTCACTACTGAAGCTGCCGTCTTGACAAGCAGAGAAACTCACTGAGCGGGGTTAGCAGTGGGGATTCTGTGGGGTGCGTGCATTTCAGTGCTTCCCTGGCTACGCCTTAGGGACAAGGTTGAAGAGAAACCAAGACAGACATGGGGAGAGCAGTCAGATTGTCTCAGCCAAGAGTCCAGGCAGAGGGTACTGGTGGTTTGGTGGCAAATGGTGAAGAGAAGTTGGTAGATTTGAGAGATTCTCCAAGTATTTAATGATTGTTCTATGACTGATGTGATTAAGAAGAAACACACAGGGGCCAGTGTTGTGGTGCACCAGGTTCAGTGGCCGCTTGTGATGCCGTATCCCATGTCAGAGCACTGGTTCAAATCCCAGCTTCCTGTAATGTGTCTGGGAAAGCAGCAGATGATGACTCAAGTGCCTGGGCCCCTGGCACCCTGTGGGAGACTAAGATGGAGTTCCTGGCTCTTGGTTTCAGCCTGGCCAACCTGGCTTTTGCAGGCATTTGGGGAGTGAACCAGTATATGGAAAACCTCTCTCTCTCTCTCTTTCTCTCTTGTTCTCACTCTCACTCTACCTTTCAAATAAGGAAAGAAGGAAGGAAGGAAGGAAGGAAGGAAGGAAAGAAGAAAGAAAGAAAGAAAGAAAGAAAGAAAGAAAGAAAGAAAGAAAGAAAGAAAGAAAGAAAGAAAGATACATGCAGGCACTATGTGAGATATGCCTTGAACTAAATGAGTGTGCCTGCCTGTATGTTTTATGAACATGTGGTTTTGCTTATGATTTTTGGTATGCCAAGTCACACTCAGCGCACTTTTTCCTGGGGTGCAAGCTCCCTCAGAACCTGCTGTTAGTTGGACTCGTGACTGGCACCAGTGATAATGACAGTGAAGTGAGCTTAACAATCTCGCTTTTGTTTCTCAGGCTCTCCTCTGGAGAAACTGGTGTCCAGCATATCAGACCTGCCAAAACGCCTGGCCTCCCGGAAGCGGATGTCTCCTGAGGAATTCACAGAAATAATGAACCAAAGGGAGCAATTCTACCGCAAGGGTGAGGAGAAGGGCAGGAAGAAAGGGGAGAAAGTCAATTTCAGACTTGATGTCAGTAGCTGGGAGCCAGGGAGCCGTCAGAAATCTAGCATGTGTAGTCCAGAGTCAAGCCTGCTACGAGAGGTGGTTGTGAGATCTGCCAGACGATCTGTTGTCAAAGGGGAATGGGAGGGGGGTTGGGGTAAGGTGATGGAGGCAGCCTTGTGGAGTAGTGAGTTAAGCTGCCACCTGCAATGCCAGCATCCCATCTGAACACCAGTTTGAGTCCAGTTGCTCCATTTCTGATCCAGGTCCCTACTAATGTGCCTGGGAAAGCCGCATTGATGTGAGAAACCCAGAAGAAGCTCCTGGCTTTGGCCTGGCCCATCCCAGCCCTGGCCATTGCATTCGTTTTGAGTGAACCAACAGATGGAAGATCTCTGTGTGTGTGTGTATGTGTGTGTGTGTGTTCTCCCTCTGTAACTCTGCCTCACAAATAAAATAATAAATTTAAAGGAAAGGGAGCAGGAAGGAGAAGCAGAAGGCAGAGTTGGGAAGAGGCAGAAGGCAACATGTAGTGTGGATTTCAACTACCCACCCAGACCTTGAACCAGACCATCTTGTCCCATGGAAAGCAGAAGTACTTGCACAGTCGTTGAAGATGCTGTCAGTGTAAAAGTTGAGAGTTCAGACTTTAGAGCTTGGAGACTGTATCTAAACCTGAGCTGTGTCACGTATTAGTTGTTTTGTCTTTGGGAAAATTATTTACCTTTTCTTAGTTGTCTCATTTCTAAAATCATACTTACTATGCAAGATTACAAAACATATTGAAGGAATTCATTCACATAAATAAGATATCAATGAATATTACTGTCTTCTCCCAATGGCCCCTTTCTCCATCAAATATCTATACAAAATTACCCACCCTCAAAGCAACAAATGTAAAGGAAACAAAAGACAAAGTAAGGACTGGAGATACCAGATGTTATTTTTAAAATCGTGGTAACTAACTACATATCCTCAAACAAAACTTAAGGTGCGTGGTTTGTGCATGGTCTTAAAGGAGAAGGAATGCAAAGAATTGGGAGTGTTTGAGGACACTTTGATGACCGACTGGCGGTCATGCATCTCCTCTGAGACAGGGGACCCATTGTAGCAAACAAAACCACTGGCAAGAAAAATATGACCTCTGAGATGAACATGAATGAACAATGCAAGAAATCAGAGCCAGACAACTTACGAGTAGCGAGAAAGTGTCTATCAGGAAGCAGGAAGCCCTGGGGTCCACCTCAACCTAGGTCCCTTTGGCCAAGGGTGTGATGAAGATGTCCGTGGATGAAGCACATGTTTACTGCAGGAAGATGGCACGCGCATATGGCAAGATCTACTGGATCCAAGGTGGCTGCCTCTCTGGTTCTGCTGGTGCAGGCTTCTGCAGCCTGGGGCAGCCAGTCGGGAGAGCGTCACTGTGAACCTGGAGATACCCCAATCACTTGTTTTCTCTTTCCCAAATTCATGCAGCTCTTGGTGACTAACGTGTGTTTTCCTCATTCCACAGTGAATTTCTCACCACCCGGTGACACAAAGAACCTTTTCCCAGGCACTTGGTACCTGGAGCGAGTGGACGAGCTCCATCGCCGGAAGTATGCCCGGCGTCCCATCTAGATGTGGTGAGTGGAGCTTGCAGCGTTGGTGACATAAAACCCTGATGTCTTTTTTGGGGAAACAGATGCCGTCTGATACCACAACCAGGACCAAGAGGGTCAGAGGTGGGGATTTTGTACCATGAGCACCAATTAAAACTCTTGGGGCTCTTTGCCTGGGAGAGTAAAAAAACTGATGGAAGGACATATTCTGATGTCTTGGGTGGAAAGAGTAGACATGTTTTCTTGATCTGCTTAAGATAAAAAACTCTCCTAGAAGCTTGATTGAAGCAAGATCAGCATCCTTAAGAGGAGGCAGGCAGTGAACCTGAAGCTATGGAATTCATTGCTCCCAAAGGGTGAGATCACCAAAAGGCAAAGAGCTTCAAAGAGGTACACACCAGTGTGCTGGGGCGGATTCGATAGGAAACAGAGATGCCCAGGGTTCTGTTGGAGACAGAGGCCTCAGCTGGAGGGGAATTGAGACCAGGGCCCTCTGACAAATCTCATGTCAAACGATGCCTTGTGGCAGAAGCAGTGAGGTCTGAGAAATCAGTAGGGACACACACAGGAAGAAGAGACTTCAATGGAAGAAGGCTGGAGTGACAGAAAGACAGGAGAAATGGAAGAATTCTTTATGACATTCTAAAAGGGAAAAGCAAGTCCAAGTTGAGTATCCATTATTCAAAATGTTTGGAATGAATAATGGTTCAGCCGTAGGGGATTTTCAGATTTGGGGGTAAATGCATACGTCACTAACTGAGCATCCCTACTCAAAAAATCTGAGATGCAAAAGGAACTCCAAAATCCGAAACATTCTGAGTGTCATGTCAGGTTGAAGAGTTTCAAACACAGGAGTATTTCAGGTTTTTGGGTTAGGGATGCTCAACCTGTCCTCAGAATTGGAATCTTCTTGTTCACGAACCCAGCCTTCAGTTTGCCTAGCAAACAGGAAGGATCAGCTGAATGGAAGACTGAGAAGTGACTTCTTTCACAACCTGTAAACATCAATGAATACAATCCCCGAGTTTTTAACTTTTCCTCTCCTTCAGCAGAGGAAGGGAGAACTACAAAAAGTGTTCAAGGCAGGGCAGGGGCCAGGGGAAGGAAAGCAGACGGCCCGCTGGTGCGGGAGAGGCACTAGCAGATACGTGAGCGGAAGAGGAAAGACACAGGGCTCGTCCCCAACCACTGCGACACCCCCGGTTGCTTGGCCCCCGCTGTGAGGTGCTGAAGGGCTGCAGCTGGGGTGTCAGGGGCTGGGCGAGGTGCGACAGGCAGCTGGAGAAGGCAAGCTCCGTCAGCAGGCTCAGGAGACCCCAGTGCCAACAGGGAGCTGTTTGTTTCAAATTCCATTCTTAAGGGCAGGTCGGTGGCAAAGAGGCAGCTCTTAACATGTGTCGAGCGAGTTCAGTCATGCACAGAGGGGGAGAGAGAGAGAGAGAGAAAGAGAGAAGGAGAGAGAGATTCGGGGTTTTCATGGGAGAATTTACAAATCAGCCCCCTCTCATCCTCTCATGATTGACAGCCCTCCCGAGTGCTCAGGCAGCTCTGTACCTACAAAGAGAACAGGGGATGGACACTTGTTCTTGTCTGGTGCTCATCACTCATACACATAGCAACCCACACCAGAGAGACTGCAGCTGAAACGGAGGCTTTGCATCAGTGCGGCGCACAGGCAGACCCACTGCCTGCCTGGGCTCCTGAGCCCTGAGCACAGGTCCCTCTGGCATCCAGGCTGGGAGCTGGGTGGGCATGAGCACTCCTATTCCTGCAGGTAGGGGAGTGCGCTGCACACCCCCTGGCAGGGTGCGGGTCCTGGGGGCACGGGCCCAGGCTGAGACACGTGAGCGATTGATCATCTTTTGTTTGTTTCTGCTCCACAGATCAGTGCGGTTGTTTCTGGGAAGAGTGTGCTAGCAGAGTGTCTGCCCACAAATCCTATTTGCCAATCTTGCTTGTAGCCGGTAACGGTATCCCCTGCACACATCGCCCCTGTGGTGAGGAGCCATCCTTCGTGGGTCCTTCGGTGCGTCTCCCTGCTGCAGTCACTGGCACAGGATCGTGATGGAAAGGGCCTGGGCCCCCTGTGAAAACGCAGATGCAGGAATGGAGAGGAGGCCCCCTCTTGTATACTGGCCTCCAGAAACATGGCGGATCAGTTGTCTTCTTCACGATCCACAAAAGTTTCCTATCGTATGTCATGGTTTTATTAGCATTGACAAATTCCTGGGTTGTTATAGCTTTATTCATTTCCTAAGGTTTCCTGGATATTACTAATACAAGGCTACTTCAAAGGACTGGTGGAAAAATGGAATTAAAAGACAAACTTATTTTGGTGCAAAAAAAATTGAAGTCTTTGCATAATACATACCGTCCATGAATTTTTGAAGATCCCTCATATGCATGGATTTCAAAAATTTTTTGCATCCAGGGTAGGCATTTGGTGCAGCAGCTAAGCCACTGCTTTGGACATTAACATTTTTCCATAGATGGGCTGTGGCCAGCATGTGGGGAGTGAGCCAGCAGATGGGAGATTTCTGTCTGTCTCTCTCTCTCAAAGTGAAATTTTTTTTAAAAAAACCAGCTTTTTGCATTAAAATGAATTCAGCTTATAATCCATTTTCCATGAACATTTTGAAGTACCATAATATATGGCAATTGAGCAGAGAGAAGGAGGGGCTGGCGCTGTGGTGAAGCAGGTAAAGCTGCCTCTTGCAGTGCCGGCATCCCATATGGGCGCCAGTTTGAGTCCTGGCTGCTCCACTTCCGATCCAGCTCTCTGCTGTGGCCTGGGAAGGCAGTGGAGGACAGTCCAAGTCCCTGGGCCCCTGCACCAGTGTGGGAGACCCGGAGGACACTCCTGGCTCCTGCCTTCAGATTGGCACAGCTCCGGCTGTTGTGGCTGGTTGGAGAGTGAACCAGCTCATGGAAGACCTCTCTCTCACACTGCCTCTCCTATTTCTGTGTAACTCTGACTTTCAGATAAATAAATAACTCTTAAAAATTAAAAAAAGAATAGATAATGAGAAGATTACCCCTGTATTTCTTGGAAAATACAATACCCTACTTCTTGGAAAATCCAAAACCAAAAAAAGCACATGGACTGACATACATAACCCTGGTCTGACTCACCTGTGCCTTCCCTCTTTCCCTTTAGGGATTCCATTGTATTTCTGCCGTATGCCAAGTACTATGGCATCCATAAGGCAAATAAAGCTGGTGAAGCAGCTTCCCCAGCTTACTTCCCTGCCCTAGAGACACTGGCCCTAGGCCAGTGTTCACAACAACGGTTGAGACTCCACTTGGGATGCTTGCATTCCGTGCCGGAGTGCCTGGGTCAAGTCCCAACTCGGCTTCCAAGTCCAGCTTCCTGCTAATGTGCATCCCGGGAGGCAGCAGGTGATGGCTCAAGTATTTGGATCCCTACCACCCATGGAGGAGACCCAGACTGAGTTCCAGGCTCCAGGTTTCTGCCTGTTCTAGCCTTGGCTGTTGCAGGCATTTAGGGAGTGAGCCCGTGGTTGGAAGATCTCTATCTTTATGTCTTTCTGTGTGTCTACCTTTCAAATAAAATGAGAACAAGTAAATAAAGATGTTGTCCAGACAGGGGCCAGCAGGAGTGAGAGATCAGAACCTCCTTGGTCATATCATGCCTGTTTTATCTGGACAAATAAGCCGAGGAAAATGGGTTAAGTTTCTGGCCCCTCCATTTGGATAAAGCCTGAAGGAAACTTTAGAGTAGGGCATTGAGTCCCTCCCCCATTGAGTGAGGATACAGCTTTTCCCAAACAGCAACGATTTGGAGAGACGGGATTGAGCAGAGCACGGGAGATGAAGGGGGTGAGGGTGGTAGGTTGTTGCTGTTTACTTCCCCTTAGAGGGTTTCCTCAGCCACCTCAATGAGAAAAGGAAGCTTCGGAGAAGACAGGGCCATTTCGGCATGAAGAGCAAGCCCTGCTGGCCCGGGAGGCAGAGGGACATGCATGGGAATGAGGCTGGGCCCGCCCCCTTCCTTGTTCCACTCAAGGCTGTGCATGTCACAACAACCACCTGCCTATCTGAAATAAACCAATTTGAGCAGCTAATCCAGCATCTGCTGACGGTCAGCCCAGTCCTCTCTCAAGTTGCTGCTGAGGTTGTGTTTACTACACCAGCTGCCGTCCGCCAGGCCTTCCCCGCCACCCTCTGCACCTGCTCACCCTCAGCAGGTGTCTGGTAGGCACTTCTGGCAGGGGGGGGACATTGGCCTTTCTTAAGGCTCTGGAGCAGTGCCGGTATCTGTGGCAGGTGTTGGAGACCACGGAGAGGTTGCCATGCTGAAACTGCCTCTGGTGGCCTTGGCAACCAAGGACCTTCCACACCACTGGCTGCTGGTGCCAGGTTTGTCTCCACTATGCTGGGCATTTGGACATACCCAGTAATGTTCTTAAAGATGCTTAAAAACCAGGCATCAGGGCACTGACCAAAGGGATGGATGCTGCCCCTGCACGTGCACGACAGCCGAATTTCAGCCCTGCTCCACCTGCTTATCACCACCATTGCACCTGCAGATTTCCCCCTCCCCTCCCACTCCTCTTCACCAAGTTTTGTGCTGAGCCCAAGGCCTTATGCTGGCAGTGCTGAGATCCTCTGTATGAAAACTGGAGCCAGCCTGCTCTGAACAAGGCCCTCTCCATGAGGCAAGGACAGACCACGAGGAAACAGGTTTCCAATTGCCCCGCCACCATTTTCACCATGAAACCTGGTGATGCCACGCAAATGAAAAATCACCCAGGGGGACCAAGAGCAGGAATGAGGATGAACAAGGGTCAGATAAGCACTGAGCCATTTTCCACTCATCTCAGATGAGAAGGCGCAGCAAGGTCTGGGAAGATGGAAGTTTAGAATGGCCTAGCCCACTGAGCACGAGGCAACTTCCGGTCTCTAGGGGATACGTTAACACACACACACACACACACACACACACACACACTTCTCACTCTTCAAGCTCAGAGGGTCAGGACTGAGCCCAGTTCCCCAGTGCAGCCCCAGCATTTGCCCGGCCTCCAACACTGAGCTTTAGCACACACACAGCAATCAGGAGAATGAAACGAAACTCTAGAGTTCAGCATTCAGAGATGCCACAAGCCACAGAGCAACAGAGAAGAGGATGGCTCCCTCTGTCCCCGTAACACCAGCTGGATTTGAAAATTAATCCTGCACTTCAAATTTGGGAAAACTTATGTGGGCAGCCAAAGACAAGTGATGTAATAAGATTGTCCCTGCCTCCTTGTGTGACCCATGTTTAGGAAGATATTTTGAGATGCTCAAGAAAGTTGCTTCTGGAATTGTCCTGACTACCTTAGTGCAGAAGGCGGCTTTGTCTGAGGATGTTTGGAAGAGGCTGGGAAGCTGAACATTGAGCTCAGTTATTAACTGAATTTTTAATCTCATCCACCTTAGCCTGTTTTTCTAGCAGTCAGAGGACTCCAGGGCCCACTCAGCAGATGCCATGTGAGGCACCGCTATTTTCCCAATGGGAAGAAGTGGATTGTCTGATGTGAGCTCACTGTGTCCACACCTGGCTGGACATCATGGCAGTGAGGGCCTGGGGAGGTCTCTGGTTGACGTGGGTTCTACCTAAGAGAGAGGCCAGCTCCTCTGCTCTCTGATAGGCATGGGAGGGAAGAAACCTGTGTTCATCACAAGCCCAGAAAGCTTGCTGCAAATGACTTTTCAATCCATGAGACCCTCACTGCAGCTCATTATCCTCCTACAGACGAGGAGCAAGGGCTTGGGACAACTGTAGCTGTCCAGAACTCTCCTTGGTACTCCTGTCTGAATCGTCCTCCAAGTCCTGAGAGCTCACTGCAGGCGCCAGCATAGCCTTTACTGTTGGAGTCCCTGCTGGCTCCGAACTCTGTCACAGCACGAGGCCAAAGGTCGTCTGGCCAGTGTGAAACAGTTGTCCTGAGCCATGCTGTCTTAAGAAGGGAGGGTAGAGGTGCAGGTATTGTGGCACAGAGAGTTAAGCCACTACTGCAATGCTCATACCACATGAGTGCTGGTTTGCATCTTGCAATGCTCATACCACATGAGTGCTGGTTTGCATCTTGCAATGCTGCATACCACATGAGTGCTGGTTTGCATCTTGCAATGCTGCATACCACATGAGTGCTGGTTTGCATCCTGCAATGCTGCATACCACATGAGTGCTGGTTTGCATCTTGCAATGCTGCATACCACGTGAGTGCTGGTTTGCATCCTGCCTGCTCCACTCTGATCCAGCTCCCTGCTAACTAATGCACCTTGGAAAGCAGCAATTTCCTGCCATGCGCATGGGAGATCCAGATGGAGTTCCAGCTTCCTGGTTTTGGCCTGGCTCAGCCCTAGTCATTGTGACCATTTGGAGAGTGAACCAGCAAATGACAGTTATCTCTCCCTTTGTAACTCTGCCTTTCAAATAAATGAATAAATCTTAAAAAAAAAAGGGTGGGGGGTGGGGGGTAGGGGAGAAGGGGCTGTGATGTCATGGCTAAGCCACCACTTAGGATGCCCACATCAATATTGTAGTGCCTAGGATCAGGCCCCACCTCTACTTCTAATCCAGCTCCCTGATAATGCACCCAGGGAGGCAGCAGATGATGGTCCTCATGGGAGACCCAGATAGAGTTCCTGGCTCCTGGCTTCTGCTGGATCCAGCCCTGGCTGTCGTGGGCATTTGGGAAGTGACCCAGTGAATGGAAGACTTCTTTCAAAATGTGCAACCTTTGTAAGCAAGTGCTATTTTTCTATCTCTCATGAAAGTCACCTTAAAAGAAATAATAAGGTCGTGTCCAGCCCACACTGAAATTGCTTGTGCACCTGTCAGATATTCTTTTTTTTTTTTTTTGACAGGCAGAGTGGACAGTGAGAGAGAGAGAGAGAGAGACAGAGAGAAAGGTCTTCCTTTTGCCATTGGTTCACCCTCCAATGGCTGCCGTGGCCGGCACGCTGCAGCCGGCGCACTGCGCTGATCCCATGGCAGGAGCCAGGTGCTTCTCCTGGTCTCCCATGGGGTGCAGGACCCAAGCACTTGGGCCATCCTCCACTGCGCTCCCTGGCCACAGCAGAGAGCTGGCCTGGAAGAAGGGCAACCAGGACAGAATCCGGTGCCCCGACCGGGACTAGAACCCAGTGTGCCGGCGCCGCAAGGCGGAGGATTAGCCTGTTGAGCCACGGCGCCGGCCGCCAGATATTCTCACGTCCCATGCCTTTACACAAGCTCTCTTGCCTTCACAAAATCCATCCAATATTCTCAGCACAAAGCTCCTCTTCCTCTCAACTCAAGAGAATTCTCTGTACCCCCGGGGTTGCAGCACCTCACTCATGCATACAGGGACATTGGCATGCTGTCCCTCCCACCACAAGATTGTTATGGGAGAGGAGTCAGGGTGAATTCCAGACAAAGCACAGAGTCCAGCACCTGGCACATAATGTTGTGCATATTTGGGGAATTTTACTTTCTGATGTGCATATGTATTCCCAGATGGAAATAATGTGAAATACCTAGGAATCTGAAATACCTTGAAATATACCATTGAAAATACCATTGTAAGAAATGCCTCTGAATAACCTTAGACTTGATTCCACAGGGATCACCCTCAGAGGGCCCAACCCAAGCCGTTTTGCCCAGCCCAGTCTCCCTTCATATCCCCATCCTCCCAGCCAAAACCAAGCCTCACGGCTGCCCTCTGGTGGCTCTTCGGGACAACAGCAACACACCACACAAGGGGTTGGGAGCAGGCTCTTTATTAGGTGGCTATTGGGGTCCTACAGGGTGAGCATAGAGCAGCTGTCACCCCGTTGGTCACAGTGGCTATGCGTCTTCAGGAAGGCCTGAAGGCTGGGTCAGTGAGCGCACGTCTAGAAGTGGAACTGGAAGGCCTGGGTCACATGCTGTCGCCACTCCTCCAGGCTGGGCAGCAGGGAGGAGATGCCCATGACGTGCCAGGTCTCTCCATCCGACACCATCGAGGTCTGGTAGGACAGCAGCTGCACACCTGCCTCTGCCAGGAGTCCTGGAAGTGGAAGAAGCCTCAGACTGACCCAGGGCACGAAGGAGGGGGAAGACGGGGGCCGGTAGCAGAGTGAGGCCTCTGCAATCAAAGTCGCGATGGGGTGGAGGTGGCAATGGCTTTAGAGTCAAAGAGCTGAGACAAAGGAGCAACAGGGCACCTGCCCGCTGCTCCCGCTATTCCAGAGACTCTTAAGAACCACCCAGACCACCGGGCAGGCCAGGGCAGGGCAGATCCGGCCACAGAATGCCAGGCTCTGCCATGTAGACTGACAGATGTATCCAGGATGGCCCTTCAGAGTCTGGTTGGACACATGCTCTGCAAAACACATGCTCCAAAACCCCCAGCAGCCTAGGTCCCAGGGGCCCGGGGCAGGTCTGGGAAGCTGGTGACCGCTGGAGGGATGGCTCTGTGGGACTTGCTGTAGCCAGGCACTTGCTGGCAGGGCCTAACTGTGCTCCACATGGTCAGCTCAGAACACATAGTCAAGGCGGTTACAGCGGCTCTGGTTGCACCTTTCACATTGCCCTGGGGCAAGGCACTTGCTTTTTCTGAATTCGTTATCCACACTGGATGTTCTGGGAATTGCTCTGTAAGGTGTGGACCAGGAGACACCAAAGCATGGAGAGGGACTGAGGAGGCAGAAAGTCCTTGGCCCCAATCCCAGAGCAGACGCCCCCCCCGGCCCTAACCAGCCCCCCAGGGCCCTTCTCACCAATCATCGTAGGCAGCAGAGCGGGGTTGGAGGGCTGAGCCCGGAACAAGAGCAGGGGCAGGCCCCGGCGGAGAGGCACTTCCGGCCTGAAAACAGCTCCGTTGAGCGCCTGCAGCACAGGCGTGGTGCCCTGGACTGAGCCCACAGCTTGGTAGGGGGCACCTGCCAAGGCCACGGTCAGGACACATTCCCCACTGCCCTGCTCCCCTGCAGCAGCATTACTGTGGGAGGTGGTGACCTGCAGAGAGAAGGCCAGGAGACTGTGACTCCTCCTGGCTGCATCCCAGCAGCCCTCCCCCTCGGCTCCAGCCTGGCCAACAGGGTCTCCAATTCAGGACTGGGGCTGGGGGCGGTGTGGAGGGAGGGCAGATGGGCTGAGCTGGAACATTGGCCTTCTGGGACAGTCACAGACCTCCCTAACGGTCAGGGGCAGGAGGAGGCTTGCAGGGGAGGGGTGGGAACCGTGCAGAAGGAGGGAGGGAGGGAGACTGGGCTGTGAGGAGGCCTCACTGCTGAGCTGATGGGCACTTCCTGCTCCCACCTGCTGCTTCTTGCACAGCACCAACATGGATGGAGGGAGGAGGGGCCTGCAGGCGGGCCATGGGAACGCTACCGCTTGTTGCTTCTGCCAGCTCCCTCTGGCTGAGAAACTCAGTGGGGAAGATGCCAAAGGGAAGCCAGTGATGCAGCAGAGGCCATGCCACCTGCTCTCAGAGTACGAGTGCAAGCAAAGGCGCTGTGCGCTGTGCAGTAAGGGACTTGGGTGGAGAGCCAGGGTGGACAGAGCTGGGCCTTCTCCAAGCCTCTGGTCCAGCTCAGCCCAGCTCCTGGGTTCCTCAGCTGGGCCACGCAGGCACCGCCACCACGGGCTGCTCACGAGCACTCTCCTGAGGCCCAGGACACCCAGCGAAGCTCTCCATTTTGCAGAAGAGATGAAAGCCACCTGTCACAGGGGCACCCGGCGTTCACCCAGGACAGCCGTCAGCGAGGGGCACTCAGCATGTGGGGGCTGTGAACATGTGGGGGCGCCAGCAGTGCTGACAGGGGACACGCGGGGATGCGGACGCACAGCGAGGCCAGCCTCCTTCACCAGCAGCTTGGCGTTCACCAAGTTCACTTCTGCCTGCTTGGAAGCCTCTTTCAGGAGGCCGACTATGACAGCAGGGCTTAGGCAGTTCCCGGCGTTCTTCAGGGATGCTCCTGGGGACAGAGAGATGCTGCTGTAAGGCCACTTTGTGCGGAGTGCCACAGAGGGCGACGCAGCGGGTTAAGGCTGTTGTGTGCAGCACCTGCATCCCACAAAGGAGTGCTGGTTCCGGGCCCAGCTGCTCCACTTCCAATCCAGCTCCCTACTAATGCACCTGAGAAGGGGAAATGGCCCAAAGAATCTGGGTCCCTGTCAACCACATGGGAGACCAGGGTGGAATTCCTGGCTCCTGGCTTCAGCCTGCTCTAGGCCTGGCTGACGCAGTCATTTAGGGAGTGAACCAGCAGTTGGAAGCACTCCCTCTCTCCCCTTCTCTCTCTGCTGCTGTGCCTTCCAAATAAGGAATCTTTTAAAAGTAATCAAAATTAAGAAGGGGCTGGAGGCCACTACTGCTGCTCCAGGCTTTGGGCTGCAGTGTGCCCTGGACTGTCCCCCTTCTCCCCCAGCGGGCTCAGAGGCAGCCATGAGAGACACCCAGGCTGCTTAAGCAGCCTGAGAAACTCCTTGGCAAAGCTCAGCCCAGCTCTGCTGCTCCCTACCAATGGCTTGGCCGCTCTGGGCTGCCTGCTGGTCTTCCAGGAGCCACTGAGAAAATTTCCTATCCCCCTACTTGGCACTCAGCCCCTGTGGGCCCAGGAAAGGAAAGTGGAAAGCCGCGTTTGCTACACTGCTGCCCTGCCTTGTTCATTCCTGGAGCTGGGCACTCAGGGGGCGGGGATCCTCAGGCTCTGCCCTTCCCTGGCACTGTCAACGCTTGGCGTTTAACCGCCCACACCCTGCAGTCTCTCCCAGCACGAAGATGCCTAGCAGTCAGTGGGAGAGGACCAGCCTCCACAGGGGTCAGGGAACTGCAGCCCTCCCTGGTCACCCAAGCACATCTGCATGGTGCTGGCGATGCTGAGGCACCACAGGCTGCTCAGCAGCCCCGGGGCTGAACACAGGGCCCTGCTCTCATCCTCCTCCATGGCCGAGCAGATGCCCGAGGACTGCGGACTGCCCCTGTTAGCAAGTCACAGAGCACAAAATATCCCCATTGCTACACCGGGCACATCCACCCGCTGGTTCTCCCTTGCCATGTAAGGGACCCGAGGCTCAGAAAAGGGAAAGAAACAGTAGGTAAGCAACAAGGTCAAAGCCAGAATTAACCCCTCCAGTGCTTAATTTGGTTCTCCCTCCACTGAGCCCACCACCTCTTGCATGAAAGTCTCTTGTAGAGGTTCTCTCTTGCAAACAACACAAGTATATCATGCAAATACTACACAGAATGACTTCAGAAAATTCAACACCTCTTCCCAGAAACTCTGCATACTCCTTCCCTGTGTCTCCAGCCTGGCAGTGGGCAAACTGCTCTCAGAGCAAGGCTGGGTCTCCTGTCAGACTCCTCCCAGTCTCTTACCAGCTCTGTGTCCTACGGCAACACCCCCAGCAAACCTGGCCCACGCCCCCTTTCTCATCCCCTTGCTATGTCCACATGCAGAGGGTGAAGCTGAAAACTCCGGGCTCACCCTGTGTCACCACCTGGATGGTCCCTTTGGGGGATCCTGCCCAGGCTCGCATCAGAGTCCCCAGAGCTTCTGCCAGGCCAATCCAAGGCTTGGTGTGTGGAGAGAAGGCGCTGGTCAGGGCCTCAGCATTCACCTGCAGAGAAAGGGGGAGCAGTGCTGGAGTCAGGAAGAGGCAGGCCAGGGGCTCACCTGCCCGACTCAGCAACCACATCAAGGTTGTGTTGCTGAGAGCAGGACAAAAGGGCCTGCCTTGCTTTGGGTGCTTGGTGGGCGACAATTTCCATCAGCCAACAAAGAGACAATGACTTGTTCCTACAGAGGAGTTGGAAAGCCAGAAATGGACACAAAAGGCCAAGAACACTCAAAATGACTGGGTGGGGGGGCATTTCCTCCATCAAGGAAGTGTGTCAGCCTTGCCCTCTATGAAAACTTGGGTTCACCTGTGCTGGGTTAAGGTCTGAAGAGCACAATAAAGGGGGGTCTTTGGCACAAAAAACACATGGTGTCCCAGGTAACTTGGACAGAGAAATGTGCGTCTCCCTTGGATAGCATTCTACACTTGATCTTAGCCAAAAGGCCGAGAAGCGATAGGATAGCATTCTAAGCGTGTCTTCATTTCTCATCTTCTGCCTTGATGGCCTTGAGTGTTTATGTCCCAGTGAAACACCATGAACACATAGCACAATGCATAAAGCCAGGTCCATGATTTGGGTGATCACTTCATGCTTGTGAGTCCATGGTGAGGCATGCCACGATTTAGGGAGGCTTGGGGGGCTGGCTGGCATGGAGGGTTCATGTTGGCAGGTGTGGGGAGCAGGGTGAGACCCTGACAATGGACGGGACGGAAAGAGTGCTCTGGGAGTTTACTGGGTGCAAGCTCCCTGCAGAGGCCTTGGGAACAGGCCAGCTTGCCGCCCGCCCAGGGCCAGCTGTCACCCTAGCAACACTCCTCCAGCTCCAAGGCACCAGGAGAACAAAGCCGCCTTTCTCTAGTGGCTGTGCCCTGGGAACCGCCAGTGTCTGCAGCAGGATCACAATGTAGCAGGGATGCCCCAAGGCTGATCATCAAGGCTGGAGACAGAGCCCCTTGCCCCATCCCCTGTTCCCTACGACTTTAGCTTCCAGGGCTGTGTCTGTTCACCTTCATTTGGCCTCGCCCCTCTCTGCCCCACACAGCGATACTCACCACCCCCACTAGAGACTTCCCCTTCACCATGTCCACGAACTGGACGGCGATTTCCTCCCCGCAGCGGCTCTGGGCCTCCCTGGTGCTGGCACCCAGGTGCGGGCAGCTGATGACATTCTCATGGTCCACCAAGGCTCGGTCCCGTGGCGGCTCCTGCCCAGAAAGGAACATGTCCAGGTTGGCTACTGTGCACTGCCCACGCCCCCTGGGGCTGCCAGGGCACAGGGGAAGCTGGAGGGGAGGAAGGCAGCAGAAGCCGCCTCCTACTCCTAATCGGTCAGGGTGGTCGCTGGACTGCTGGACCACAGCAGAGTGGGCGGGGCAGAGACTGTGGACCGAGTCACAGTTCCACCTCTACTGCCGGGCACCTCCATGCCTTCAAGCACACCTGGCTCCCCAAGCCTTGGTTTCTTTATCTAGGAAATGGGTTACTGCTATCTACACAATACTGGGGAGGATTGTCTCGCCCCTGCCCTGCATCCTTGAAGGACGTGCGGGCTCTCGGCAGGTCCTACTTATGCACCCTCATCCCCACCCCTCCTCCCTGCCACCGCTCTGCTCATAAGGGGAACATGGCCCTTGGGAAGGTGACTTGAGCTTCCTTTCTGTGCCGTCTCCTGGGGTTCTGTCGGCTCTGCTACACTACATAAGATGACCCTGTGAGTCCAGGCCTCCTGGGAGCAGCTGGGACAAGGCCACTGGGGAGCACTGTGGTAGGGAGGCTGGTGTTACACAGAAGGATGACTGGAAGCACTGTACGGCCTGGCTGAGAATGGTGAGCACCCTGCAACGTGGATGGCCCTGTGATGTGCCGAGGGCCCGTAGCCAGTAACCTGCATGGCACAGGGGCCTAACCTAGAGGCCACAATCTTGCCCTACCTAACAAGTAGGGTAAGCTCTGAGGTGGGGGACAGGAGCCCTGAGGGCGAGGGGCTAACAGGAGTCCAGCGGACATGCAAGCATTCCTCCCCATAGGATATGCAGTGAGGCCGAGACCCTGCTCCTGCCGGGAGAGCCCTGCAGAGGGCCAGAGGGAACGCTGCCTTTTATCCCCAGGCTTGTGTCCTCCACTAGAAAGAGCGAGGGAAAAGGAATGTGATGGACTGGCAATCCCAGTGAGGGATCTGTGATTGTACACTAAGTCCTTCTCTCTCCCTTCCCCAAATCCTCAAGCTCACAACTGATCTGCAGCTGTCTTCCCTGAGTGATGGATCTGGCAGAGGTCTGGGAACCCGAGACCAGGAATTGGGTCCCATCTACAACCTAAAGTTGGGGTAGGCATCATGGGGCAGCCTGGTTAAGCCGCTGCTCAGGACGCCCAAGTCCCACACCAAAGTGCCAGCTTCAGTCCCCTGGCTCCTCTGCTCCTGATCCAACTTCCTGCTAATGCATCCTACAAGGCAACAGAAGATGGCACAAGTGCTTGAGCCCCTACCACCCACGTGGGAGACTCAGTTGGGAGTTCCAGGCTCCTGGCTCCAGCCTGGCTCCAGCCCTGGCTCTTGTGGCCATTTGGGAAACAAACCAGTAGATGGAAGATGTCTCTCCCCCTCTGTCTCTCTGTCACTCTGCCTTTCAAGTAGATGAAAATGAAATAAATAAACATTTAAAAGAATAAAACTTGAGCTTGGGGGTGGTGTTATGTGTAATGTTTGTTTTTTGGTGTAATGGTTAAGGTACCCCTCAGCCTGCATCCCATATGGGACGCGTGAGTTCAATTCCCAACTCTGCTTTTTTCTTTTTAAAAGATTTATTTGTTTGTTTGTTTGTTTGAAAGGCAGAATTACAGAGAGGCAAAGGCAGAGAGAGAAGGGGGGGGTCTTCCACCCACTGGTTCATTCTCCAAATGGCCACAATGGCCGGAGTTTGGCCGATCCGAAGCCAGGAGCCAGGTGCTTCTTCTGGGTCTCCCATGCAGGTGCAGGGGCCCAAGGACTTGGATAATCTTCTACTGCTTTCCCAGGCCATAGCAGAGATCAGAAGTGGAGCAGCCAGGAGTCAAACCGGGCCCATATGGGATGCTAACACTGCAGGCGATGGCCAGCACCGTGGTTCACTTGGTTTATTCTCCGCCTGTGGTGCCAGCATCCCATATAGGTGCCAGGTTCTAGACCTGGTTGCTGCTCTTCCAGTCTAGCTCTCTGCTGTGGCCCGTGAAGGCAGTGGAGGATAGCCCAAGTACTTGGGCCCCTGCACCTGCATGGGAGACCAGGGGGAGGCACCTGGCTCCTGGCTTCGGATCGGCACAGCACCAGCTGTGGTGGCCATTTATGGGGTGAACCAATGGAAGGAAGACCTTTCTCTCTATCTTTCTCTCTCATTGTCTAACTCTGCCTGTCAAATTAAAAATAAAAAACACTGCAGGTGGCAGTTTGCCCACTATGCCACAGCACCGGCCCCCAACTCTGCTTTTGATTCCAGCTTCCTGTTAACGGGCATCGTGTGGGACAGCAGGTGATGGTTCAAGTGCTTAGGTTCCTGCCACCCACATATGAGATGCGGATTAAATTCTAGACTCTTGGCTTCAGCCTGGCCCAGTGCTGGCCATTGTGGACACCCAGGGAGTGAACCAGCAGGTGGAAGATCTCCGTCTCACTGTCGTGAAAATAAATGTCAAAACAAAGAAAGAAAAACCAACCTGAGTTTTGCAGAAGACACCACGGCTGCCTCTATACCCAGCTCTGTGACAGCTCCTTAGACGACACAACTGCTCACTTTGCCATGGGAGCTGAAGAAGGCGCTGGTGAAGTGCTAAGCTCGCCGTGGCGCCAAGGCTGCAGCACTTACCTCCGTGAACACATCCAGCGCGGCTCCAGCACACTGGCCGGACTGCAGGGCCCGGAGCAGGGCGCCTTCGTCCACGATGCCTCCGCGGGCGCAGTTCACCACCCGCACCCCCTTCTTGCACTGGGCGAAGGTGCTGTCATTCAGCAAGCCTGGAGGAGAGGGGAGCGTGTTCCTGCTCTCACAGTGCCTGGGCCCCAGGCCCTGGCTTCCAGCCCCTCCCTCACCCGCAACCCCCCTTGATCTAGCTCCTTCCTTCTTTCTGGGCAGAGGCTCCTTATTCTCTCCTCTGCTTTCCCAGATGCCCCAGGACAGCAGCTCCTGTTCTGCTTCTGGGCTGGACTCCATTCAGAAGCATCCTAGATGTCCTTGATGTACTATGCTTCAAGTAGGCCTGGGACGCAATGCCCTGCAGGGGCCTCCAGGGGCACCCAAAGGGGCAGTGACTGTTCATGTGCCCAGGGTGCTCAGACACCTGTCAACTCCCCGCTGCCCCCCATCTGTGAAATCACTACCAAGTGCTGCAGGACCAGGGACCCCCCCAACATGGCTGGACCCCAGCGTCTGCAGCAGGCCCAGCCACTCATTATCTGGTCCGTGGCTTCTGCAGCCAGCCCAAAGGGGGTGACATACATACCTGTGGTGGAGGGCAAGAGAGGGGTGTGCACTGTGATGAAGTCACACAGCGGCCAGATCTTCTCCAGGGGCAGCTGCTGAACACCAAAGGAGGCCGAGACATCTGGAGAAATGATGGGGTCGTATCCTATAGTCTGGCCAGCAGTGAGAGGGAGGAAACGTTATTGTTAGCGGTGGTCGTTAGCAGTGGCAGCCACTAATCAAGCACGTGCATGTCCCAAGCACCGTGCTAAGCCTAACTCAAGGCTCCAGGTCAATGCACAGCAGTGCGGTGAGGGAGGTGATGGTCTTCTAAGGCTTCAGAGCTGAGCCATGCAGGGCTCACACAGCCAGCAGGGACAAAGTCAGGCTGGAAAGGGAGGTTTGCCTGCCTCTCGGTGCTAACCCCAAACAGATGCGAGAGCATTTCATGTCACCTGGATACAGTGGCGGTCGGGAGCCCTGAGAAAGCAGGAGCCCTCAGGGAGGGGGGCAGTCATGTGGGAGCCATGACTTCACCACAGGGCACAATGAAGACAGGGAGAGGAGGGCCCCGAGGTCCAGAGACAGACAAAGGCGAGGAAGCGGCCGGGGAGGAGGACAGCAGTGCTGCAGAGCAGGATCGGGACCAAGCCATGGAGACTAAGACCAGAGGGAGAAGGGGCTAACAGCAGGTCCTTTTAACACGCAGGCTTGGGGGAGGAAGACGTGGTGCGGTGGGGTAAGCCAGCACTTAGGACATCTGCATCTCTTATCAGAGCACTGGTTTGTATATGGGCGATTCCACTTCCCATCCAGCTTCCTGCTAATGCACCTGGGAAGACAGAGGATAACGGCCCAAGTACTTGGTCCCTGTCACACACGTAGGAGACCAGGTTGGAGTTCCCGGTTTTGGCCTGGCCCCAGCTCTGGCCTCTCTCTCTTTGCCTAGCCCTGTCTCTGCTCTGTCATTCTGGCTTTCAAGTAAGTAAACAGACAAAACAAAACATGGCAGGCTTGACTGGGCTGGCCAAGGACACCAAGAAGAGGAAAGTGAGACACAAGGGACCGGAGATGGGGAAAGGATCTCGCTCCAGGCTCAAAGCAGGGGCTTCCCTGGGGCTGAGGAGGAGAGAGGATTGGCTCCTGGGAGATGGGGGCGGGCAGGGGACTCTGGGAGTGAAAACAACATGGAGCCCAGGAAATGGGCCAAAGGTAAATCAGAAATCAGTGAGGGAAGAGGGGACATTGGGGAAACAAAGCTTGGCAGAAAGAAGAAAGACCGTGGGTCACAGTTGATAATGGCAAACCTCTACCTAGCATTCACCATGCACCAGGAGCTTCCACCCGACTCCTATCTCATGGTCAGGAACCATTATTTCCCCATTTCACAGGTGAGCAAACTGAGGCAGAGAGGTCAAGTGGTAGAGATGGGACAGGAGTCAGGCCTTCTGACTCCACCTAGTGCCTACCCTTTACAAGGTGGCTGGGGCCTGGGATGAGGGCAGTCAGCACAGTGACCTCTGTCTCCTGCACAGCCGTGATGGAGGGAGGCACCGGGACTGTCCCGTCAGCATCAGAGACAGCCCTGGGGCAGTCATGCGGGTCTCAGCAAGGGCCATGCTTTAAAGGTCTCCACACAGCGTCAGCAGCCAGGCCGAGTCTGCACCGGGCTGAAGGCTCTGCCTCTTGCAACAACAAAGACCTGTCCGTCATCTGACTGGTCTACCCAGAGGCCTTCCCAGAGCTCTCTCCAAGGGCTCAGCCCACGTCAGCCACGATGACTGGAGAACAGAGGTGCAGGAGCCATGAGCGTCTCAGGAGCACCAGTGTCCTCGAGCAGACAGGGCGGGGCACGTGTGGCGTGGTGACCAAGACACCGCCCAGGGTGCCCACATCCTTAGCTCAGGTCCCAGCTCCGCATTCAACACCAGCTCCCTGCCGCTGGGGATCCTGGGTGGCAGCAGGTGATGGCTCAAGTACCTGTACCCCTTCCACCCACACGGGAGACCTGGATGGAGTTCCCAGCTCCTGACTACAGCCTGGCCCAGCTCTGGCTTTTGTGGGCCAAAATTGAGGAGTGACCCAAGGAGGGATGGCTGCTCTGTGTATGTGTCTGTGTCTCTATCTCTCTGCATTTCAGATAAACAGAAGAAGAAGGCAGGACCGCTGGCAGAGCTAGGCGGGCCTGGGGGACCCACGGGGTGTACTCAGAACCCAGGGTTCTGTCCTGTTTGCTCCCAGCGGCATTAGGCACGAGTCAGGCCCTCTCCGGGCCTGGCTCCTCAACCCTATACAAAGGAGGGAGGGATAATTCCAGGCTTCCTCTGCTGTAACATTCGATAATTCAAAAGTATTTGAAAAGCAACGTCCCACAACCCTAAGGACAATGCTCGGAGTTGGCCTGAGATTCAACAAAAACAAGTGAAAGTGCAGAGCGTCACACTCACCAGCGGCTGTCTCTGCTGCTGGGATCATTTCTCTCCCTCGTGCTTTCCTGCGCTTCCTAAGCTCTCTACTACACTCTTATGAATTACCTTTGAAACTAGAGAAATGGAAACGTTGCTCTGGAAAACAGTTGAGGGTAACATGTCATGACACAGAGGGGTAAGCCATTGCCTAGGACACTCACATCCATACCAGAGTGCCTGATTCAGTCCAATCCAGCTTCCTGCTGGTGCACCTGGGGGGCCTGGACCATGGCTCCTGTACCTGGGTTCCTGCCAAAGGACTCACACTGGGAAGACTAGATGGAGTTCCCAGCTTCTAGCTCTGGCTTTTGCCTGGTCCAGCCCTGGCTGCTTCAGGTATCTGGGGAGAGAACCAGTGGGCAGGAGCTTGCTCTCTCCACGCACCCCCCCCCCCCTTATTGCTCAATCTGACAACCTGCTCTACAAATAAATACACAAATCTGAAAAAAAAAAAAATTGAGTGTTGTGGCATAGCCGGTAATGCTGCTGCCTAAAATGCCTTCATCCCATATGGGCACTGGTTCGTGTCCCAGCTGTTCCAGCTTCCTGCTAATTTGTCTGTGAAAGCAGCAGAAGATAGCCCAAGTCCTTGGGCCTCTGTACCTATGTGGGAGACCTGGATGAAGCACTTGGCTTCGGGCTGGCCCAGAGCTGGCTGTTACAATCATCTCAGGAGTGAACCAGCGGATGAAAGACCTCTCTGTCCCTCTCTCTGTATCTCTGCCTTTTAAATACATACATGAATCTTTAAAAAAAATTATTTTAAATCAAAAAGAAGACTTTTGTGAGGGATTTTCAAAAACTTCATAAGAAATGTATTAAAAAAATTATGCATGGATTTCAAAATGTTTTTGACCAACATAAACTTTTCACTCCAGGCCGGCGCCGTGGCTCAACAGGCTAATCCTCCGCCTTGTGGCGCCGGCACACCGGGTTCTAGTCCCGGTCGGGGCGTCGGATTCTGTCCCGGTTGCCCCTGTTCCAGGCCAGCCCTCTGCTGTGGCCCAGGAGTGCAGTGGAGGATGGCCCAAGTGCTTGGGCCCTGCACCCCATGGGAGACCAGGAGAAGCACCTGGCTCCTGCCTTCGGATCAGCGCGGTGTGCCGGCTGCAGTGCGCTGGCTGCGGCGGCCATTGGAGGGTGAATCAACGGCAAAGGAAGACCTTTCTCTCTGTCTCTCTCTCTCTCACTGTCCACTCTGCCTGTCAAAAAAAAAAAAAAAAGACTTTTCACTCCATTTCTCCACAAAATACTCTCATATTTCAAATTCAGCAGATATAGGAAAGAAACTGAAAACAAGAATCAAGGAAAGCTTTGGGTACCATTCTTCATCGGCAGCCCTGTGGAGTGAGCAAACCCAAGCAGCCGGACAGGTGGAGTTTTGGGAAAAAGCAGCGCCTCCCTCCATCCCCTGTGAGGACCTCCTGCTCAGAGCACCAGGGGCTTCCTGGCTCTGGGCATGTTTCCCAGACATTGCTCTCCCTCTACCATAAAACCACTCAGTGCTCACAGGGAGAAGGAAATGTCTAGAAGTCCTTGCAAGTCCTTGTCTGCTGGCTCTGAGGCTGCCTGCCCCCACGGTCTTCTTCATCTTCAAGCCCGATGCAGTCTCTTCCCAGGCACGGTATGGAGAGACGGGACAGCAAGAGATCACAAAGCCGAGCCTGACTGAGGGAGCCCCAGGACCCCCTGGCCTGCTGTATGCTCAGGAGCCAAGCAGCAGCCCAGGCTAGCAGAGGACAGGATCTGCAGGCTGGCAGGAGCCTGGGCTTGCAGGGGAGCAGGCTGGGGAGAGGGAGATAAGCATCTGCCCCGTGGTCAGCGGGGCCCCCTGACTCCGCTTCTTTCTGCCACAGAGAGACAGCAGCTCATTCATCTGCAGACAAGTGCAGGGAACAAATTTGGCCGAGAAGACCGAGAAGACCCGTTTGACTTCTCACTTGAGATAAGCACGCCACAAAGAGGCTGCACTCAGCCAAGGGCTGGGGTTCCTACACCCAGAATCCACGTTGAAGGAAGTGAAAAAGGAGACAGTGGGCCGGGAAGCCACAGGCCTGCCCAAGGCCCTGATGTGTCCTGGAGCAGGTGTACCCTGTTCAGAGACTGTTCCAGAGAGGAGCCTCTAGGATGTGGAGATTTCCCCCACCACACCCTGGCTCCAGGGCAGACTCCTGAAGCAGCCCCAGCAGAGGAAGGGGGTGGGGGGCTTACAAGCCAAACCCTGAGGCTTCTCTCCACTGGTATCATGGAGAGCAGCCCTAGAAAGCTGATCCTGCCAGGTCCAGGGCCCCACTGACTCAGCAGAGGACCGAGGAGGGAGAACCCTATCAGTCATGCCCAACCCACAGCCACGTTTTTTGGCTTAGTCTTGGAACTCTCCCTGATGCTGCAATCAATTCTTAAACCAGAAACCCAACAGGAACTCGGGTCAATTGAACGCTGCAGAGGTGAGGCCCAGAAGCCCCACCTGCTGTCTCCCTGGGCACCCCCTCTCCCATCTGTGTCTCTAAGGCAGCATTCCAGAAGCTGGGCTCTGGTGAGAGTCTGCCAAGCACGGCTCTTGGACAGTATAAACTCCTGGGAGCCAGCCGAGGTGGCAGCTGCCTGTCCTGCAGGGCATCTGTCCCTGGACCGCTGACCCAGTGACGTGGTGCAGGGACTGCTTCACTCATGGGGTCACAGATGCAGACGGCAGCATGGTGCTGGGCAAAGAGCACCCGGCTGGAGATCAGGGGACCCAGAGATGGGGTGGACGCCACCGCTTCCTCCTGCCGTTATCTGGAAGGGGTGGCGTGTCGCAGAAACTTCCTGGGCCTCAGTTTCCTTATCGGGGAAGCTGAACCGATACCACTGACCCCACAGGGTTGCTATGAGCACAGCAACTGACACAGCAGACCTCAGTAAACATTAGCTGGACCTGAAGGAGTTGGCGACAACGGTTAGCTTGGGTTCAACGTCCATCCCTCTGAGCTAAAGTCAGATTCACCACAACACCGGCCACAGAGACACAGCCAGGAGATGCCGATCTGCAGCCTCGTGGAAAACATCGATAAGAAAGTACCAGGCTCAGCTTCTGACTGGCATGGGCCCTCTGGCATGCTCCAGGGGCCACAGCAGCACAAAGGAACTAACTGGATTTCTGACTTGGCAACACTATAGAGACAGCGCTTCAAGCTAAAGCCTGGCGCACAGAGGAAGACCTGAAGAACTGCAGCCCCCAGCAGTCACTCTGCAGCCTGACCTGCTGAGTGCGAGGACTGGCACCTCCTTGCTCTGGAAGGCAGGCTCCTTCTAAGGCTGCCAAACATCTCATATTCTTTTCTATCAGACACATCCCTCTCACCAGTGCACTTCTGCCAACCAAAGCCCTCCTCCCCCACAAGAGCTTTTTACAAAGTCTTCTGTACCAAGCCTTGTCTAGTTGCTTTTTGGACTCACACGCAAGGCACAGAAATGTATTCTAACTAGAATTCTTGTTGGAGGGCCCAGCCATTCTAGCCTTCCTGCGTGTTTCAGGATGTAGTCTTGTACTCTGCAGTATCAGCCCACCTCCCCCTGCTTCCTGTCATCCACAAGTGCACGTTGTCCAGGCTGCTGCTAAGAACGGTGTACAAGCTTGGACACCTGGAGTGGCAGGCACAATACTGCCCAGCATGCCCACAGTCCACGTTGCAGTGACTGGGTTTGATTCCTGGCACTGCTCCCCATTCCAGCTACCTGCTGGAGCACACCTTGGGAGGCAGCAGGCCATGGCTCAGGTATTTGACTCCCTGCCACCCACATGGGAGACATGGATTGAGTTCTTGGACCCTGGCCTCTTACCCACCCAGCCCTGGCTGTTGTGGGCATTCGGGGAGTGAATCAGTGGATGGAAGATCTCTCTGCCTTTTGAATAAAATGAAAATAAATAATTTTTAAATTATTTTAAATCAAGAATATTTTTAAAAGATTTATTTATTTATTTGAAAGTCAGAGTTACACACAGAGAGAAGGAGAGGTAGAGAGAGAGGCCTTCCATCTTCTGGTTTTACTCCCCAATTGGCCACAGTGGCCGCGGCTACACCCATCTGAAGCCAGGAGCCAGGAGCTTCTTCCAGGTCTCCCACGTGGGTGCAGGGGCCCAAGGACTTGGGCCATCTTCTACTGCTTTCCCAGGCCATAGCAGAGAGCTGGATCAGAAGTGGAGCAGCCGAGACTTGAACCAGTAGGATACCTGGAAGAAGCACCTGACTCCTGGCTTTGGATTGACTCAGCTCAGGCCGTTGCAGCCATTTGGGATGGCAGACCTCTCTGTCTCTCCCTCTCTTTCTCTGTAACTCTACCTTTCAAATAAATAAAATAAATCTTAAAAAAAAAAATTGAAGAAAGTAGAGCCCTGTGCTATGATAGAGAGTCTCTTTCCAGATTGAAACAGTGCATTCTTCAACCAGTTACTAATCACTTTAAGTGCTAACACCAAGCTCAGGGCTTCGACTCTAACCCCAAAGGGTCATGGAGGTTTGTCTTTGCCCACACTTCCAAACAATCTAAATGACTAAGTAAAAAGCAGTCTATCCATGAAAGGGAATTCCATGCAATAGTTAACAAATATGATAGGGGCAGGCATTGTGGCTCAGTGGGTTATGCTGCCACTTTTGATGCTGGCATCCCATACCTGAGTGATGTTTCAAGTCCTGGCTTCTGACCCACCTTCCTGCTAATGTGCCTAAGAAAGCAGTGGAAGACAGCCCAAGTGCTTGGGCCCCTGTACCGGTGCGGGAGATCTGGATGGAGCTCTGGGCTTCAGCCAGGACTAGTGCAAGCTGTTGTAGCCATTTCAGAAGTGAAGCAATGGATAGAAGCTCTTTCTGTCTCTCCCCTCCCAACCCCATCACTCTGTCTTTCAAAGAAATAGATCTTTTTAAAAAATGATTGATCTGGTTATTCCAAGACACACTTTTTTTTTAACCTCCAACACAATGTACCATATTCTGTTCTCTATAGGCATGTAACTCCTATAGATCTGGAACTGTATGTGTTCTACATAAATGCATAGAAAGCCTGGGTCGACACATGACAACTGATGTTACTGAGAGGAGACGACTGGGATGGCATTCAAGGAGACCCTTATCTGTATCTTAATGCTTATGTGAATGCATTAATTCATCACATGATTAAAACCTAATTCCAAGTAGATGTTTCACATCTTGGAGGTTTTCATACTCTATGCCAGTTTAATAGTGGTTTCCAAAGAGAGAATGAGGCTAGTCTGAAGCAACATAATAATTTCATAGTTTGCCTAAAATTCTTCATAATTTGTCTTTCATAATTTGTCAAAACTCTTCCTCCCTTTCCCTTTCGAACACCCTGCCTTCCATGGACACCACTAGAACACTGGCAGAGGGTTGGTGGTCTTTCTGCCTGGACACAAAATTCATCTGGACCCAGGAACACAGTCCAGGTGAGCAGCTATGCATGAAGAGAAGCCCCTGGACCACTCCTCGGTCAGCCCCTAAGGTGCTGAGCTGGGAGAGGACAGTCCAAGCCACGTCTCATGTTGCATGCCCCAGAAGCTAAGAGTGACACTCCAGAGACATGGGGGCAGAGAAACCTGAACGGATGCACCTGCACACTGAAAGCCATGCAGGGCATGCTGGGGGCGATGTGCCAGAGATGCAGATTACCACTGCAATAGGCAGACGGACCAGCTCGGAATCACACATGCCGAGAGGGGCTGGCCACTTCCGGGTGCTGATGCTGAAGGTCCTGCATCTCCTATGCCTCTCAGAAGCAGCCCAGGGCAGCGTCTGGGTACCTGAGAGGCACCCAGAGAACAGACAAGCTTACCTGCCACTCCAACTGTGCAGGAGACCAGGTGGCACTTTTGTCTGGCTTAAGTCACTGCCCAAGCGCTCCTTATGATGAATGACACTGAGCTAGAGGTGGGGGAAGGGCGCGGTGTGCCAGGGAAGGGGAGTGGGAGTTGTGAAATTGCCCTGGCCTGGACGCCAGCCCCAAGCAACTCATCGACAAAACGCTCACCCAGCTGGCAGTGCTCTTGCTTTACCTAACTCCTGGCTCTTGCTGTAGAAGACCAGAATCCTCCACACGCTGAACTTTCTCCTTGATCCTGATGGCGTGCAGCCACCCCTGCGCACAGGGCCAGGCTGGAGTTTGTTTCCATGATCAGTGCGTCCTGCTTGGCCACACCCAGGGATCCAGAAAAACACACCTGCCCTGCCTACTGCTGAGGCTTAGGAAAACAGTCTGGCTGACTTAAAAAACATGGTGTGGGGTGACAGGAGAGGAGGGGATAAAGTTCAAGGCTATGCAAGGGGTGGGTTCGAGGCTACCATCCACTTGCTGTGAGTCCTCAGTCACAAACTTACAAATCCCCCATGTCCATCTAAAATGAACGGTTAACCCAGAAGACCCCTTCCACCTCTAAGAAGGGAGTGGGGAATGGGAAGAATGGGAAAGAGCAGGGGAGAGGAAAGGGACTCTGCAGAGCAGTGCTGTGTGAATGTTGCTAGGCTTGGGGATCACCTGATTGTCAAAACAACTTTCCTTAATGTTTAACCAAAGCCACCCAGGCTGCAGTTTGAAGCCACCACCCCTGTGGTTCCCTCAGCACCCACGGTGAGCATGGAGAGTCCACTGGCACTCCTAGCTGCCTGTCCCTTGGGCTTATCTGGGCAGTCCTCTCCAGGCAGTGCCAGGACTCCTGGACTGGCCCAATGGGGTGGCACTGCTATTGATCACAATCCTGCAGGAAAGAGCAGTGCCTGGGGGTGAGGCAGGTGTCAGGTGATATTTCTTGAGACACTGTGAAGCCTTCCAGCCACGGTGGGCTCTACAGTCCTGGCAGTGTGCACACAAGCACCCTCAGTCTCCTGGGATATGGAAAGGAGCGGGATGGACAGACTGGCAATTACTCAGTCAGAAGACTGTAAATTTGCTCCTGTTTTCTGAATCATCACAGGGGAGCAGCCGCAGCAAACCAAGAGGCCCTGGAAGCAAAGGAGGGATGAAAGGACAGGACACAGAACCCTTCTGGTCCCCTGGAGCACACGGCTACTGACTTACCTGAAAGCTGAACACCCCACTCTGCAGCCTCAGCCTCTGCGTTGGGCCTCTAGTCTGCAGGCCAGTGTTCCCTCCTCCCTGGTGTTACCACTTTTTTAGCTGGCAGCTCTAAAGGAGGGTCAGCTTTCCCCCAGGACAAAGCCCAGGTCAACTGCCTCTCCTACAATTCCCATAGGAAGCCCCACCTCCAAGGTGCTCCGTGACTGCTTACCTTCATCCCAAAGGCCTGCATCCGGGTGGCCACCTCTCGCCCAATCCTGCCCAGGCCTAGAATCCCCAGGGTCTTTCCATTCAGCTCTGTTCCCATGAACTGCAAGCAAACGGGCAGAAGGCAAAGCAGCCCACGTCAGCACCGAGGGTGGACTTCGCGGGTGAGCCGGGTCAGGGGACCAAAGGCCGGCCGCTCACCTTCTTCCGCTCCCACTTGCCGCCCTTCATGGAGGCCGTCGCCTGGGGAATCTGCCTGCAAGGACAGACACAGGGTCAGAAGGCCCACCCAGGCCCCGGCCAGCCCAGCAAGGAGGTGCAAAAGCAGTCGTGCAGAGCTACAGCCTGCGACAGCCTGCGACAGTCACTCCCCGGGAACTAAGCTCAGACCAGGCTGGGGCTCAGGCTCAGAAACAACCAGCAGTGTAAGGGGAGGGTGGGAGAGGGATGCCCCTGGCAAGATCTCATCGTGGAGCCCTGGGGTTTCTGTCACCAGCCAGCCAGGAGTCTGAGCCGGGGTTGTCTCAATTGGAGTGACTCTGGGGCCGGCGTTGTGACGAAGCAGGTTAATCTGCCTCTTGCCTCGCTGGCATCCCCTGTGAGCACAGGTGTGTGTCCTGGCTACTCTACTTCCGATCCAGCTCCCACTAATGTGCTTAGGAAAGCAGTGGAAGATGGCCCAAGTGCTTGAGTCCCTGAACCCACGTGGGAGACCTGGATGGAGTTTCAGGCTCCTGGCTTCGGCCTGGCCCAGTTCCAGCTACTTCAGCCATTTGATAAGTCAAACCAGCAGATGGAAGATTTCTCTGTCTCTTCCTCTCTCCCTCTAACTCTGACTTTCAAATACATAAATAAATCTTAAAATAATAAGAAGAAGAACTCTGAGTAGGTTCTTCCCCTAAGCCGTTGCCACTCCCCAGGGACTACAATGGGGTATTGGTGACCTCTGATGACATCCAGGGCTCCAGAAATTCAAGGATTTTCATCTTCCCATCTCAGCCAAGTCCACAACCTACAGTCTTCTGTCATCAAGGGGACATGTGATTATTTATTCTTCCTTGAGAGTTTCTTAAGCCCCAAGGCTGTTGGGCGAGTCTGGTCCATGGGTGCCAAGTCCAGACACTTCCACTCTGTCCTGAATGCCTGTTCCCAACACTTCCAGTACCAAAACCCCTCCGACCCCACCCCACTCCCACCCACATTGCACACTGCACAGGAGGTTCATCGGGGAGGCTGATTCAGGGCAGAGTTAGAGGTCAAAGAGTAAGCCTTGTCGTGTAGGCCGTGGGTCATCCAGGCACCTCCGGACACGAAAGAGGGAGAGATGAGGAACACTGTGGAAGCAGCACCTTTTGCGTTGTGCTCAGACTGTAAGAAATGCTCATTGAAAGTTCCCAACAACTGCCTGGCAGAGGCTCTGGGGGACACACACCTCACCCAGCACACACCCCCCACCCCACCGCAAAGCCTCTGCTGGGGCTGGCGTTTAGTGAGCTAAGAGGCGGCTCCTGCCCTCCTCTCTGTTTTGAGCCACCTTAGGTGAGTGAGGTTATACCTATGTGTCTGGAGGTGGGGAGCACCCCCCGAAATCACAGCCCCCCCATCCTCTCCTTCACATTGAGCTGGCCCTCGGCCAGGAGAGAGGTTACCCCTGGCTCTGGATTCTCTCCTGCCACTGCCAGAATAAGTAAGGGAAATCACTGGAAAGTTGCACTTAAGTCCTCCCCTAACATTGTTCTCGAATAACAATAATAATAATAGGGGCGAGGCATTTGGCCCCGTGGCTAAGCCGCTGCTTGGAACACTCGCATCCATATCTGATTGACTGGAGACCAGGCTGTACTCCCAATTCCAGCTTTCTGCTCATGTACACCCTGGGAGGCCTCGGGTGATGGTTCAAGTAGCTGGATCTCTGCCACCCAGGGGGAGACCTGGATTCAATTCCCTGTTCCTGTCTTCAGTTACCTCAGCCCTGAAGGTTGGGAGCACTTGGGGAGTGAAACAGGGCATGGAAGCTCTCTGCCTCTCCAATAAATAAAACAGGGAGCAGTGTGGCACAGCAGAGTGAGCTGCCACTCACATATCAGAGTGGCATCCCACTTTGGAGTGCTGGTTTGCATCCTTCCAGCTCCACTTCTGACCCTGCTTTCTGTTAATGCATCTAGGAAGGAAGCAGACGACAGTCCAAGTACTGGGGACCTTGCCATCTGTGTGGGAGACCCAGATGAAGGTCCTGGCTCCTGGCTCTCAGCCTGGCTGTCGTAGCTTTTGGGGAGTTAGCCAGCAGACAAAGATCTCTCTGTCATCCATCCCTCACTCTGTCATTCTTTCAAATCAATCTATTTTTTAAGAAATAAATAAATAAATAATTTAAAAATAGCAGTAAGAATCACTGAATTTAATAGCACCCATGAAATCAGACCACCAGGCTTCTGGACTTCTCCGGGGAGTGAGGTACTCAGTCAGGTGTTCTAGGAGGTCCAGACAGCCAGCCCGAGACCCCATCTAGGCTGAGGCCCTTCTGGTATGAAAGGTGTCCCTTTTCCTCCCTTTCCTTATCCTCCCCTCACCAACCACTGAGTATTGGTGAATCTTCTGGGAATGAATGAATACTTAGTACCAACGAGATCTCAGGCAGAAATCTTGAAGAGGAATCAGAGACAAGGTTACCTCCTTCTCTCCTGCCCCAGCAGGAAGGAAAACAAGTGTTAAGATGAGAAAGGAATAATTTCTTAGTTCCAAAAGGTTCCATGCCCAAGTAGAGAAGTCAGGGGTCCTGGATGCCTTCATCAGCCGGTTTAAGGATCCAGGGAACTTCAGAGCAGCCCAGCCCAGCCTCCTGCTCAGTTGATTGGGAAACTTGGCCACAGAGGTGCTTGAGTCACTGTTCATTACCCAGCACAGTAAGACCGTGCACATGGTGTGCCCTGTCCATTTAATTACCGCACTGGCCCCTCTATTCAGGAGGCCATCATGCTATTGGAAGGGCAAATTGACCATGAGTTTTATTGTGTTATGAACCCACAAGGAGGCACAAGGATCCTGAAACAATATAGACTTGTAAAGACAGTAATGGAGGGAGGCCCTGGAGATCACAGATATCCATGAGGGACACTGGAGCTTAACCTTAAAAAGTAAGCAAAGGGCATCGAGACAAAGGAGTTGGGGAAGGATGCTCCAGGCAGCCAGGCACGGAGAGCATCTGCAAGGCTTGGAGGCTAGAGCAGTAGTGTAGAGAGTGAGAATAAGCAAGGGGAAGCAGGAGGAAGAAGACATTGCACACACTCTTATGTTCTCAACGAGCCTGCTCCTGGGCAATGAGCAAGTGCCGGTTTCCCCCTCCTCCTCATACACCATCCCTAAGGACCCGAGAAGAAAGCTGACCTCTGTGTGCTGAACCTGCAGGGTAAACGCTAAGTGGACAACAGGCAGCCTTGAAGAAATTCAGCATCTGCACTTGGCCTAACTCAAGTGTTCTATGCTTCTCTGGGTCATGCTGCTTGACAAGAAGTAATACCTGACACACTGGAGAGCCTGCCTTGGCTGAGACGTCAGGGACTTACCTGGCCAGGCACATGATCATCCCGCAGGTCAGCTCCGCAGCACTGAGGCTGTTCCCATTGGGGGTGCTAAAGAAGAAGGAAGAGGGGGACATCAATGGACCCAGATCCGCAACTCCCACACCTGTCCCCAAAGAAAGAAAGCCTGGAGGGCAGACTGTGCTCTCTCTTGCTCCATGAGCTCGTACCCATTCTTGGGCTGAGATTGCAACCCTGTGCCTTTATCCTGAATCTTCTGTGGGACTCCTGCCATAAGCCAGGGATGGAAGGAAGCCCCTTGGTCCTGGCTGTGTGTTTGCTAGCAGCAGGCACAGCTGGCCCCTCTCTGCATCCGCATGTACTTCTCCCGAGGCAGAGAAGACATCTCTCAAGCGCTGGGGAGACCTGCATGGGGCTCAGCGCTTTCTCTCTCCTCCCACTCCAGGATCTGCCTACCTGCAGCAAGCCCGCTTTTCCCACTGCTCCATGCCGTCATTCCCAAGGCTGAGTGAGTCCGTTGGACTAAGAGGCCAGCCCACGGCCCACAGACCTTCATCACGTTCCCCAAGCTGGCTTTAACAGTAACAAAGCTAATACTTTTATCTTCACCTCTTTGAACTCTCCTCCCATCTCACAAGTTCTGAACTAAACAAATTCTGGTCCTCACTCCCTCACACACAGGGAAATGTTGATTCTGCCCATTTTGTAAAAATGAGAGTTGACGTAGAGCCCCACGAAACTATTTTCCTTTCTTCAAAGGACTTTCGTGTGCGTGTGTTTTGTTTTGGAAGAATTAAACACACGTGCCCGCCCTCCTTCTTTGCCTATGTCTACAGGGTCTTTTCAACTCTGGAGATGAAGGTTATAAAGAGGAAAAGCCAAACACCCCTGTCCAAGTTCGAAGAACTCTCCAGGGTCCGTCTTTCCACACGACCATCTGGCTTCCTGCCCGCCCTCAGTGAATACACTGCACACAGGAGCTGGTAGAGGTGCAGCAGCTGGGGACTGGGGAGTCCAGGGCAAGCCGTGGACGGGTTATCGTTTAACATCTCTGCTCTCAGTTTTGACCTCAGTCAGGTGACCGGTAGTGAACCCCACCCTCTAGGGAAGCAAAAAAGGCCTGAGGTCAGAGAAGAGGACTGGGGATGGCCTTGCACACCACCCAGCACCAGAAGGGGTGCCACGCAGTACTGGCGTGCCCACCAGGACCTTTGCTCCTGGAATCCTACAAAAACAGCTGCAACAGGAACCCTTCTCCTCCTGGCCTTGGAGTGCACAAAGAGAAACTGGGGTCTTGGCTCCAGAAGGGTGCGGGGAAGTGAGGAAGATGACGTGGAGCTGCTCTACTTGAACAAGCTGTGCATCTGTGCAAGGCTGAGTGACATGGAGCCAACCTAAGTCTGCCCCAGAGACAGCTGGGGCGAGGAGGAGAGGAGGGGAGGGCAGCTGGGGCAGAGAACACAGATAAATCCTCTCACCTTCTTCTGATGCCTGGACCAGGCTACACTGAGATTGCACAGGAAGCTTGATTCTCCCAAGCCCCGAGAACCATTAACCTGTAGAGTATTGCCCGTCAGTCTGGACTCCAGGTCTAGCCCTGGCAGCTCTGTGACTCTCACTAGGCTTCCTCTAAGGGAAAGTCCCCTCCCGCCCCACCCCTGCCTCCCAGCCCCCACGACTTACTTCATGACCAGCACACCTTTCCTCGTGGCAGCCTCCAGGTCCACGTTGTCCACACCCGTGCCGGCCCTGCCCACCACCTGCAGCTTCTCGGCCGCGTTGATGACGTCCGCGGTCACCTTGGTGGCTGAGCGGACTATGAGGCCTTCACAGTCCTAGGGCAGAAGAAGCGTCCTGCGTGGCCTGCTGAAGCTCGGGCCCGGCAGTGCTCACTCCCTCCCAGACCCAGGGATAGCCAGGGGAATGTGGACCAGGAGCTCGTGGCCCTGAAACAACAAGCATTTTGCTCAACAAGGGGCCACACGAGTGTGCGAGCTCTGGGTACCCAGCTCATCTCTCTCCAGATGGCACCACCACATCGGAATCCTGAGGCTTGCCCAGGACCAGCAGGAGGCCTGCCCATCATGGATGTCCTGTCTGTGTGTCTGGTCATGTGTCGGAAGCCAGGGACCGTTTCTAGTCACCTCTGTAAACACCATCACCCTTGCCACAGGGCTATGCTCAACATGAGAGTATCTACGTGCTGGCTGACGGCACAGATGCAGAGCGAGCAGCTCAGTGCCTCTCATGCGCACCTTCGAAAGGCTCTGCCATCAGTTAGGCTTGGGTTCAAATCCAAGCTCTGTCCCTCACCAGCTACGAATCTGAGCTTCAGCCTCAAGCGTGGGAGGGGGGAAACGAGAAGGGAGAGGTGCAGCACCCGGCCCCTGTAAGAACAGCACTGCCTCCATTAGACACGGAGCGTCTACTTCCACTTTGTCCACCCCGAGCCCGACACAGGGAAGGCACTCAGCAAATGCTGGGTGGCTGAACGAGTAAATGAAGTGAACGAAAGGCAGCTGGGGAAAGAAAAACATCTTCTAAATCAGAGACCCAAGCAGCGGGGAGGAGAAAGGGTGAGGAGAGGGGTTAAACTCCTGGAGGGCGGACCCTGGGAAACTCTGGACTAACTGCACACGTGTGACAGCACGGCCCGCAGGGCACGTTGTGGTGCAGTGCGTCACTGCGATGCCAGCATCCCATATCTGAGCGCTGGCTCGAGTTCCGGCTGCTCCACTTCGGATCCAGCTCACTGCTAATGCACCTGGGAAGGCAGTGGAGGTGGTCCAACTGCGTGGGCCCCTGCCATTCATGTGACAGACCCGGATGGAGTTCCTGGCTCCTAGATATAGCCTGGCCCAGCCCCAGCTGTTGTGACTGTTTGGGAAGTGAACCAGCAAATGGAAGATCTCTCTCTTGGTGTGTCTCTATCTCTCTCTGTCACTCCGCCTTTCAAATAAATAAGTCAATGTAAAAAAAAAAAAAATAAACGTAATAAAGGGCTGGCATTATGGCCTAGTGTATAAAGCTGCTGCCTGCAACACTGGCATTCCATATGGGCACTGGTTCACGTCCCAGCTGCTCTACTTTCTATCCACTCTCCCTGCTGGTGGCCTGGTAAAAGCAGTGGAAGATGGCCCAAATGCTTGGGCCTCTGCCACCTACATGAGAGACCCAGATGAATCTCCTGGCTGCTGGCTTCCACTTGGTCTGGTACCGGCCATTGTAGTCACCTAGGGAGTGAACCAGCAGATAGAAGATCTCTCTCTCTCTGCCTCTCCCTCTATGTCTGTAACTTTGACTTTCAAAATGAATCAATAAATCTTCAAAATTAAAGTAATGAGACTCTAAATTCATCACTGCCAGTACACTCGGGCTAAGTTGGCTCCCCTGACAATCTTTCTTAGATCTATCCCAAATCAGATTTTCTTGTCCAAGAACCAGCTGAGAATCCTCAAGAAATGCAGCAGGTGTACAAGTCCACAAACTGTCACAAACTGGCTGCCCCAGGTTGGTGAGGAAGCAGCAAGTGTTATAAAAGCACCAAGCTAGGAATCAGAAGACCAGGGTTCTAGTCCAGGGCCTGTGACAGCAAGGTAGGTCACCATTGTAAGTCACTTCACTCCCTGCCTGCAAGTCCCCATCTTCAAAACAGAAGGCCTGGAGCATGTAGCTCTTGAGATCCATGTTCCCCAGTGGCACTGTCAGTGGGATCCTTGTACTCCCTCTTGCCACATGGGTTTTGGAGATGGAAAGCCCAGGAGAATTCAGCTCCTAGAGTGCAGCCTCACCTTTACTGAATCCAAGCCCAGAGCCTAGGAGCAAGTTTGTTCAATTAAATGTAGAGAATAGAGAGCTATTAGGAGAGAAGCAATGGAAACTTAAAGTGTATTGTTTATTTGAAAGTCAGAGTTATAGAGAGAGAAGGAGAGAGCTTCCATCTGCTGGTTCACTCCTTAGCTGGTTGCAATAGCCAGGGCTAGGCCAGGCTGCAGGCCAGGAGCCAGGAACTTCATCTGGATCTCCCACTTGGTGCAGGGGCCCAAGCACTTGGGTCATCTTCTGCTACTTTCCTAGGCCACTAGAAGGGAGCTGGATAGGAAGTGGAGCAGCCAGGAAAGAAACCAGCATCCATATTGGATGCCAGCATCGCAGGTGGTGGCTTTACCCACTATACCACAACACTGGCCCCTGAATATTGAGGTCTTGAGGGTTTCTAAAAACTGGAATGAGCATTCAAGCACAGTTGCGGAACTATTTCCCTCACTGCTTGAGGTGGTGCCTGCCAGCAGGGAGTTACACGCAGGATGCCCTAAAGCCAGAGATTGAAAAATGTGTCTCCAAGCTTCTGATCCAACCTCATTTTGCAGAAGGGAAACTGAAGTCCAATATTAAGGCTGCCTACGTCCTCTCTGCCTCTTCCATTTCTTCCATTTGTTGGGTGCTGCTATGTATATATCTGGTATAAGGCTAGATTGGTTGAAGATGAGTAAGATACAGTCCCAACTCTCAACGAGCTCAGTGACAGAAACATCAAAATTTACTATTGGATGTGAGTGCTGTGACCTCGGAGTGGACAGGTCTCATGGACACTGTGGGATAAGAAGGACCAACTGAAGCCACCTCAGAGATGACTGACCCGATGGTGAGGCCAACACTGGATGGCATCTGGAGGGTGCCCTGACTCCCTCATAGCAGCCTAGTTGGACATCAGTCAATGCCTGGGCTGAAAGGGAACACTGCCATCTGTCCTACATTCTAGTTCATCACGCTGGCTCCAAAGAAAAGGACACCCCTGCCCAGCCAAAATCTACTGACCTTTCAAGGCACAACAAAACTCTCCTGGGGTGAGCATTTGGCCTAACTCTTAAGATGCTGCCTAGGACACTCACATCCCACATTGAAATACCTGTGTTCTAGCCCTGGCTCTGCTCCAGATTCCACGTGTAGCTTCCTGTTAATGTTCTTAGAGGTGGCAGGTGATGGCTTAAGTAGTTGGGTACCTGCCACTCACGTGGTAGAATTGGACTGGGGTTACTCATCCTCCTACCTACACTGTGGCCATCTGGAAAGTGAGCCAGTGGGTGGGAACTCTCTTTGTCTCTCTGACTCTAAAATTTTTTTAAAATGCATTTCAAACGTCATATTGGCAAAAAAGAAAATTGACAATATTCAGTGTTGGTGAGAATGTAGGAAAATAGGAATATACATTCTACAACATTTTTGGAAGGCAACTGGGCAACACTTAGGCACATTTTTAGTGTGGTTCCTTTGCAACCAGCAATGACCCTCTAGGTAATTTGGTAACCCACTTGGAAAATAAATCAATCTCCTTGGTCAGCCCATGACCAAGGTTCAAAACTCAGTTGACAAGGAGAGCATGGAACAAGGAGATCAAGGACCATCAAAGAGTCACAGTCCTATAACCCTGTCTCTCTTATCAAGTTCCACAACCAACACCTCAGGCCCAGCTCTGCTCCAAACACTCCACTCAATATTCTCTTGGGCCTGCCTCCTCTCTGGATAGATCTCCTTTAGAGAGGTGTGCCCTGCAGTCTCTGTTTGCTCCACAAGCCAGCCTTCTGGCTGCCAGGAGTTAAAGAGGCTGCAATCAGACCCTCAGGGGTCTGTGTTCAGAGCTCACTTGTCCCAAGGGAGGATTCTAGCCATGGAGACCCTTCCAAGGCCTCTCACAATCTCAAGGATCCCTACTCCCTCCATTCATTCAATCAGCCTTGTATGTATTGTGAGTCTACATGCCCACCTATCTCCTGCTGAGCCCTTGAACCCCCTCAGGCACTCCAAGGCACTACCCCTGCTCTGGCCATGACTCATCCCTCAGCGACTGCTCCAGCTACCTGCTCTGCTTATGCAAATTATGCCTTACCCAAGTGCCCACATTCTCTCACATCCTCTGTGCTATTACTATTAGAACTTTCTTCTCAAGTGCCCTGGGCAAGAACACAAGTCTCAACACTGCTGTTCACTGCTCTATGTGTAGTTTCTACATCTGGGCTGCAGCTGGAACAGGCATTCCCCACGCTTCCCCACAGGGATCACATTTCGTTGCATCCTCTCACTCCTATGCCCTTATATCCTAAGCTTCCTTAGAGCAGGGAAACCGCACACTACTGATCTGCTTGATTTATGACTGTTCCACACAAACTGTGCTGACTCAGCAGTGGAAACCCAGTTCCTCAAGCTCACACACGCTTCCACAGGAAGACAGGCTTGGCCTTGCAGGCAATTCTAACGTTGTGGGAGCCTCTGACTTCAATCAGACGGCAAGTCAATGAAGCTCTCCACGTCCCGCTCTCCAGCTACAGCTGGACTCTGTTTTGCACAATGTATGTGATCCTAACTCGGTGGTTATTTGCTTTTTGCCAACCATACCCTAACGTAAATGTTGGGAACTTGCTGTTTTTAAAAGTCTTTGAAATGCTGGACTCTTGCATAGAAACATTTATTCCTTTCTAGTCTTTCTCAAAATGCTGGGGCTAAGCTATAAACATGCGGGGCCAGTGTTATAGAGCAGTGTGTTAAGCCGCTGCTTGCATTCCTGCCATTGTCTAACAGACTGCAGGTTCAGGTCCTGGCTGCTCTGCTTTGAGCCCTGCCAATGCCCCTGGGAAAACAGTGGAAGATGGCCCAGGAGCTTGGGCCCCTGCCACCCACATGGGAGGCCAGGATGGAGTTCCCGGCTCCTGGCTTTGGCCTTGCCGGGACCTGGATTTTGCACCACTTGGGAAGTGAACCAGCAGTCAATGTGTGTGTGTCTCTCTCTTTTTCCCTCTGCCTTTCAAATAATTAAATGATAAATCTTTGGGGGAAAAAAGGGAGTGAAAGATATAAACGTGCTTCGATAAATTAAATGCATTGCTGATGTCTTGTTTAGTAGTCCTGACCAGCAGTGGTATTTAATAAAACAGAAGAAACTATCAGAATGCATCGTATGATGCATTATTTCACGAGATGTGTATTTACATATGAATATATGCATATGTACCAGTGTGCTGAGCTATGATGCAAAATGAATTTCTTATTGGGAGCCATGGTCAAAGTTTAAATGCCACTGATACATGATAAGATTTTTTAAATGTTTTCCTGCATACCAGGCTTATTTACTGTGAGTCTCAAACATGCTTTATTTTTCTAAGCCACTGTTTTGCAAACTTTTTTGACTGAGACCTACAGTAAGAAACACAATCCTTAAGTTGTGATTGTATACTTCCATTCCACATACACACACCCATACACATATCTTCAAGTCTGCATTAATCTGCTATTTCCTATTTTGGTTTTTAAAATGCTGAACATGACCTATTAAACCATTGACTTGGCTCCCTAACACTAATGAACTGTGACTTGTTTCCAAGTCCGAAATGCACCACTGGAAACAGGGAGGGAATGATTATGCCTCCCTACCAGGCAGTGAGGGAGAGCAAAGTGTGCCAGCCCAGAAAGCCAGGCAGTGGGCCCAGTCCTAGCAAGGGAGCTAGGGCTTTCTAAGTGGGGGAGGGCTGGCACTCTGCATCTCTACATGCAGAATGAAGGGCACAGTGTGGAAATGAGGGCCCTGCAGCAGCTGCTGCCCCCATGGAGAAGAATCGGTGCTCTGAACTGAATGTTTTATTTACAACGAGACTTGCAGGCTGAACTCCCCCACCCCCAAGCTGCCCAACAGTGCCCAGCAGCAAGAGAGCCAGCAAACACCCTACTCTCCTGCCAACAGTCTCAGGGCCTTTGCAGTGTTCTCCCAGACTCATGCTAGACCCCCTTCTCGACCTCACGGGACCCCTCCACGAGGCGAGGCCTCCCACTCCCTTGAACCCTGCCTCCACCACTCTGCAGAGTGGCTCATGGACCTGTAAGGTGGCTCACTCCCATTAGGCAGCTGCACAGCCCCTAGCTGAGCGGCCTCTGCCCAGCCGGGTGCTGCGGTGGAGCAGCTGATCTGGAGGCTGTTCCACTGCCTTCCTGGTCACTGCCCAGAGCCAAGGCCACTGATACCATTCACACAGGAAAAGAGGAGGGGACAGGGAACCCATCCAGTGCTCATGGTGCCTCAAGGGCCAGGGCCTGGGACCTGCCTACCAATTCAGCCAGCGCTGTGACGTGGCCAGTGGCTCAGGTGTGTAGGCCATGCTCCCTAGTTAGTTGCAAGCTTCTCTGAGGAAGGGCTGGGGGCCGGACACTGGACACAGGGCACGGCACCATGGGGGGTGAGTGGGATGGGGCAGGAGATACACAGATGGACAAGGGCACAGGCAACCCTCAGGACCACACAGCTGGAGCACAGCTGGGGCAAGTGCAGCAGCTGGCAGGCCCAAGGTCTCTGGGGCAGGGAAGGTTGAAGGCTGCTGATACTGGAGATTGGTAGGACTGTGTGATTTTAGGGGGCAGGGGGTGACCCGGGCAGCTGGGTAGATTGTAAAGGTAGGAAGTGCAAGAACAGGAGTGAAGAGTTCACAAAGCAAAATGTCCTAAGACTGCACAAGGTCCCCAAACTTTGCCGGACATAGACTAAGCTAAGTATCACAATCCTAAGATTGCTAAGCTTATCAATTTCCTGGGGACTGCTGGGGTCTGACTCTAGTGCGGGCCAATCACTTCCTGGGCAGCTATGAGGCCAAGATGAAGGTCATCTGTCGAAGCCCCCTGGGCAGAGCCTCAGCCTCCACTTCTGCTGCGCCAGTGGCGTGAGCGGCCCCAGGAGATCGCGGCGCCCCCCCCCCCCCCCCCTTCTCTGAGCGCTAAGGGGTAGCGGAGGAGCGGTGAAAGCTCGCGGCAGTCTTGCATCAGACAAAAGGCTGTGCGCGCCGGCAGTTCCTCCCGCAGCCACGCAACAGGCTAGGACCCCGCCAGCGCCCCCCAGAGAGTAGGCGGGGGGGGGGGGCGGAGAGGGGGACACCCGATCCGGGGAAGAGTCGCTGGCCGCTGGCACCCCTCCTCCGACGGTCCCGCCTGGGGGCCGGGAGTCGAGGCGGAGCCTGGCTGCCTGAGCCACGGTGCAGGAGGGCGCGGGGAGCCGCGCTGGCATCCCGCAGGCAGCTTGCAGGACAAGTTGGAGCAGCTTGCCCTCTGCAGTGCGCGCCACCGGAGACAAGCCAACTTGAAACAAGCGGTTGCAAAGTGATCGAAAAGTTTGCATCCTGCCGCTTGCCGCCGCTGGCTCCTGCCTCCTTCTCCCTTCTCCCACTGCGAGCCCCCAAGGCAGTGGAAGCCGGGATCTGGCTGATACCCGGGCAGCGGAGCGGGGCGCGCTGGCCCCGGAGCTCCCAGCCGGGTTCGGCGGGTGATGCCCCTGGACACCTCGCTTTCCCCCCTGCTCCCCTCACCTGCAGCTCCGCTATCAGCTCCTCTTTGCTCAGGTTCTGCTTCTCCACCACCTGCAGACCTCCATCTTGCAGGATTTTGCGGCAGCAAGGGTCCAGGCTCTCACTGATGAGCACTTTCCGCAGATTTGCAAAGGCCATTGCTGGAGCAGGCTTGGGAGTCGGTCGCTCTCCGCGGGCAGAAAAGCTGCAGCAGAGGCTGGCGGGCGCGAGTAACTGGGCAGGATCGCGACCTCCCACCCCCCGCCCCCATCCCAGCCCCCGCCCCCCTTAGCTCCCCCTCCGGCTCCGATGCTCCTTTCGATTGGACAGAAACGCACAAACTCTCCGGGACTCCGCCTCCCCTTGGCGGTTCCGAGCCTGCCAGGTCCTCGCCCACTTGTTATCCGGCCGACTAGAATTTCTCAAGCGCAGCCGAAGCACTTACCCACACCTGGCGAGCGTGCACAAGTATGGTTTACGCTGACTCGCTGATTCATATCTAGAACGGAGAAATATGTCTTTACCGCGAGAGAAGGAACTTTTCATCGTCACTTCTTTCCCCCAAGGGAAACTCCTTGACAAGGAGTTAATTCCGTGTTTGAGGGCGTACCTGCGCAAGGCAGCGTGCTGGACTTCGCAGGGGGCGTGAACGTAAAAACGTAGAGCTCCTTTGCTCTGCTGGCCTGGGGTCTGCGAGTGCCCAGCACAGAAGCACGGGGGATTGCATAATTCAAAGCGATATGAAACTACTGGAGTCACAAAGTTTGATTTTGTTCCAAACGAATGATGCAAGGAGAATTGGTAATTTAACATTTAGATTGGCCAGACTTTTTGTTTAAGTTCTGTATTCTCTTCTCTTTATGGAAAAGAAAAAAACAATGAGCTGTCTATCTGGTCTCACTTTATATATCAACCAAGGAGGCACTTCTCGGCTCTTAACTCCTTTAGGTTTAAATCCCACAACGAATGTGCCCTTCTATGCCCCATTGTACAGAGTATTGAAAAACCCAGTTTGGGATTTATTTAAAGTCACAAGGAGCAGAAGCAGAATGAGGAACGCCCTTAGTTGGATTCAAAGTCAGCTTTACAGGCATTTCCAGCGCAGTCAACAAAACTCAGCTAGATCCTGAGGCCAAAGGAAAATGCAGCATCGATCCTACAAAGTAATGAAAGGGCAAGCATTTGGCCTAGCGGATAAGACACTGGCTGGGACACTCACATCGCATATGGGAGTGCCTGAGTTTGAGTCCTGTCTCCACTCTTGACTCCAGCTACCTGCACACCCTGGGAGACAGTGGAGTGCGTGCTCTCTCTCTCATGTAAATATTTTTTAAAAAAAGAAACAAAATAGATTTAAAAATAATAAATGTGGAGCACAAAGAATAAAGAAAACAATGCAAGGTAGATGTGTCACAATGGGCCAAGCGGCTGCAACACATACTGGAGGGCCTGGGATGGAGTCTTGCCTCCACTTCCAATCCAGGTTCCTGCTAATGGCATGTTCTGGGAAGCAGCAGATCATGGCCCAAATCCCTGGGTTCTGCCCCTTATGTGGGAGGTCTGCATGGGGTTCTATGTTCCTGGCTTCTGCCTGGTCCAGCTCTGGCTGTTGCAGGCATTTGGGAAGTGATCCAGCAGATGAAAGAGTTCTCACTCTGTCCCTGTCTCTGTCATTCTGCCCTTAAAATAAATAAATAAATCTTTAAAAAAGAAAAGAAGACAATGCTTAGGTGATCAAGCTTGAAAAGCTCTCTGGGTTTTGCTTTCAGGTGGAATCTGAGAAGTCTGAAGGGCATAAATGAGAGGGATTAGCATACAGAGATAGCAAGGTTTAGGCACCACTCTGAAAGGAAGCTGGTGATGAGCCCTGGGAGGAGGTGAAGGAAGGTGTGTGGAAATGGGTGTGTCCAACTCCTGCCATTAGCCTATGGGGATAGGTCTGCTGCCTGTCCCCAGGATCCTCAGAGACTGTAGACATCTCCTGGGAGGCAGAGCAATGGGACACTCAGGAGTGCTGGGATGTAGGAACCACAAATCACCCAAACATGTGCATAGGACGGACAAATTGGGAACATTGGCTATCCAATCTGATATGTGCCTAGAATTACCAGTTCAAATATTTCATTACTTTAATTTTTAAATGCATTTATTTACTTGAGAAGCAGGGAGACAGAGTGCCCATCCACTGGCTCACTCCCCACTGCCCACAACAGCTAGGACTGGGCCCGCGCCAGAGACAGAAGTGATAATGCAATGCAGGTCTCTGCGGCCTCCAGGAGTGCACATCAGCAGAAGTGGAAACAGGAACAGAGTCTGGACTCAATCCCAGGCTCTCTAGCATGGGAGGCAGCTGCACCTACCGTTGGCTTAACATCTAGGCCAAATGTCCATGCCCCTGTCCACCTACTTTTTTTTTTTTGACAGGCAGAGTGGACAGTGAGGGAGACAGAGAGAAAGGTCTTCCTTTGCCATTGGTTCATCCTCCAATGGCCGCCACGGCCAGTGCGCTGCGGCCAGTGTGCTGCAGCCAGCGCACCACGCTGATCCAAAGGCAGGAGCCAGGTGCTTATCCTGATCTCCCATGGGGTGCAGGGCCCAAGCACTTGGGCCATCCTCTACTGCACTTCTGGGCCACAGCAGAGAGCTGGCCTGGAAGGGGGGAAACTGGGACAGAATCCAGCACCCTGACCGGGACTAGAACCCTGTGTGCCAGCGCCGCAGGCGGAGGATTAGCCTATTGAGCTGCGGCGCCGGCCCTCCACCTACTTTTAAAACAGATCCAATCTATGCAAGGAAAAGCATTTCTAAATCTATTAAGAAAATAGTTAACAGATAAACATCAAATTCAGGTGGATAAGAAGGTGCGTGATCATTGTAACCATAAGCAAGTGAGAACTGTTCTTACTCTCTTTTAAATTCTTATAGCATTAATTGTCTTCAGTTTATCTCAAAATGTTATACTTAATGTAGGTGAACATTATACATCCTGTCCCCTCCCAACCACTCTCATTTCATAAAGATCACACCCAATAATACTTCCATGGGGCTTTCTGCATTGTACAGTTCAGAAGAGATTTCTTCTTCCTTTTTTCCTTCCTTCCTTCCTTCCTTCCTTCCTTCCTTCCTTCCTTCCTTCCTTCCTTCCTTCCTTCCATGTTTACTAATTTTACTCATTTCTTTTTCTTGAAAGGCAGAGTACCTGAGAGGAAAGCAAACTAACCCAAATACCTACAACAGCCAGGGCTCAGCCAAGTGGAAACCAGGAACCTGGAATTCCTTCTAGGTCTGCTACCGGATGGCCGGGCTCCAAGCACTTGGACCGAATCTGCTGCCTTCCTGGATGCATTAACAAGAAGCTGAATCTGGAACTGCAACCAGCACTCTGAGATGAGATGCAGGTGCCCTAAGCATTGGCTTAACCTGCTGCGCCACGACACTCGCCCCACAGAAGAGATTTCATGCAAAAGGTAACTTATTGTGTCCCGGGTACTGTGGTTTAACACTGGGGATAGGGTGATACATAAGACACAGTCAGGAAGAAAGAAAAATGACAGGGGCAGGTTCTTGGCACAGTGGTTGGACACTTCTTAGGACACCTGTGTCTGGTATTGGAGCACTTGGTCCAAGCCTTGACTCCATTGTTTCTGATCCAGCTTGCTGCTGCTGCACAACCCAGCTACAGTACTTGAACTCCTGCCACCTGTTACTGGTCACTGAGGGGAGGGTGGTTGCAGGAGCGAGTCCTGTGGGTTCTTTTCCTCAGCTTAGTATAGAAATAAAAAGCCAGGAAACAATTTGCAAAGAGGCAGAAACTTCTATTAGACAAAAAGAAACTTCTATTTGATTGGCAAGTGACAGAGACAAAGGGAAGGGGAATACTGTTTCAGCAAATTGCAATTGAGTGCTAAAAAGAAAGAGAATCTTGGTAGCATACTCAGTTGTGTGAATTCTTCTGCAGAAAGAATCTATTAATGGAAAGGGCTTGTTTACAAGTGCAGACAAAGGAGGCCAGGTGAGCCTCGGCATTTGCCAGGGGTGTTGTGGGAGGAGGAGGGCAAGATGCCCACTCAATAGACAGGAGTGGCGAGTGGCATGGCCCTCAGAGAGGTGTGCTGTGATGTGGGTGGGGAGAAGTCATCAGATTCCATCCTAATCTGAATAAAAATGCCCCTTCTGCTCCTGCTATGTCCATTCTTTACAGTTTTCTTTCTTTCTCTCTCTTTTTTTTAAGATTTGGTTATGGGGCTGGCACTGTGTTGTAGTGGGTAAGGCCACCACATGCAGTGCCGGCGTTCCATATGAACATTGGTTTGAGTGCCGGCTGCTCCACTTCTGATCCAGCTCTCTGCTGTGGCCTGGGAAAGCAGTAGAAGATGGCTCCAGTCCTTGAGCCCCTGCACCCATGTGGGAGACACGGAAGAAGCTCCTGGCTCTTGGCTTTGGATCTGTACAGCTCCAGCCGTTACAGCCAATTGAGGAGTGAACCAGCAGATGGAAGACCTCTCTCTTTCTCTGCCTCTCCTTCTCTCTCTCTATGTGTAACTCTAACTTTCAAATAAGTAAAAATAAATAAATCTTTTAAAAAGATTTAGTTATATATTTGAAAGTCAGAGTTAAAATGGGGGAGGGAGGATCTTCATCACTGGTTCACTCCCCAGATGGCTTCATTGGCCAACCTGGGGCCAGGCCAAAGCCAGGAGCTAGGATCTTTTTCCGAGCCTCTCACAAAGGTGGTAGGGGGCCAAGCACTTGCTATCTTCTGCTGCTGCTTTCCCCAGACAATTGCAATGAGCTGGATGTGGAAGTGGAGCAGCTGGGACTGGAACCAGCCCCCATATGGGATGCTGGTGCCGCAAGTGGTGGCTTTACCTGCTATACTACAATGCTAGCCACCTTCTTTATCATTTCTTTGATTTTCCAAATTTTATTTTCCATTATTTTATTTTCCAGATGCCTGGATGCCAGTTAACGGCAACTGAGTGGATCCATTTTCCACCAGCTGACAGGAGTGATGCTCAGGTAGTCTCCCATGCAGCTTGGTACCCGAGACAGGCCTTGCAGCATTTTGAGCTCTCTAAGAAGTTGATGAAAGCTACCGACCTTATCACTTCCTAGGTCATGCAGTTTGGAAGGTTCATGTACCTCCTGCAGTCCATCTGTGAATCTCCTAGGATCCCTTGAACCTCTTATTGGAGGCTTATATTTTCTAGGGAGTATCCATGGCAACAGAATGCAAAAATCTCCATGATAATGATAATACAGATACATATTGTTCATTTTAAACTTCTAGATCAGTGTAACCCAATAAATCCTCACAACAACCCTAGAGATAGGAAGCACTATTCTCATCTTACATTGTTGTACCTGAGCGAGTGTAAACAAAGGAGCTCCACACATTGATAAAACTTGATGGTCCTTCATTGCTGGCGGTGGAGAGTGGGCTCATGTCCTAAAGAACTCTGGACCCTGAAGCCCAAAGCAATAGGGTTTATACAGGCAAAATCCACAAAACCGGGAGGGGAATTCATGGTTGCTAGGAACAGGGTGAATACATGGTTACTGGGGTCAAGTGACCTAAACCCTATGCGAAACTAGTATCAATTATAATCTTGACAATACCAGTTACAATCTTAACAATTCCACTTATAATCTTGACATTAATGCAGGTATTGGTTTTAATCATATGCAGGACATAGACAAATTACATTTTTATCATTAACCCAGGTGCAGCCTATCCACCTCCAAGCTTGAGCGATCATGCTAGGGGGTTTCTGTGCTCTGCCAAGTGTGATGTAGTGGACTGCTCTTGTTCAACTGTTTTAGATCGTAGTTTCAGACCAGAGTCTCACGGTGTGCGTGTGTGGGGCGGGGGCACCTTCCCAGAATGGAGTCTCAAGTGTTCCAAAATGGAGTCCCTACTGTCAAGGGACATATGAAAAATCTGAGGCATATCATAGTCACTCCAGTTTAGTTACATGGCATTAGGGTCAGTGTTGTGGGACAGCAGGTTATGATGGCACTTGTGACACCAGCATCCCATATTAGAGTGCCAGTTCAAATCTCAGTTGCTCCACTTCCAACCCAGCTTCCTGTTAATGCACCTGGGAATGCAGTGGAAGATGGCCCAAGCACTTGGGACACTGAATCCCATGTGGGAGACCAAGATAGAGTTCTTGGCTCCTGGCTTTGACCCGGCCCAACCGTGGCCATGTGGCCATTCGGGAAGTGAACTAGAGGATGCAAGATCTCTCTCTCTCTCACTCTCTCTCTCTAGGTAGAGATAGAGATAGGCATGTACATATACATATGTGTATATATATATATATATATACATATTTATATATCCCTCTCTGTATTTATTTGTTTCAAATAAATAAATACAATCTTTAAAAAAATGTTGAGAGAGGCCAGCACTGTGGTGTAGTAGGTAAAGCCACCACCTGCAGTGCCGGCATCCGATATGGGCCCTCGTTCTAGTACCGGATGCTCCACTTCCAATCCAGCTCTCTGCTGTGGCCCGAGAAAGCAGATGGCTCAAGTCCTTGGGCCCCTGCAACCGCGCAGGATCAGGGAAGAAGCTCCTGACTTCTGGCTTAGGATTGGCGCAACTCTGGTCATTGAAGCCATCTCAGGAGTGAACCAGTGGATGGAACACCTCTCTCTCTGCCTCTACCTTTCTGTAGCTCTGCCTTTAAAATAAATACATAAATCTTCTTTTTAAAGTTGAGATTACAGCATTTCTCTCTCTGGTTAAGTTTCTAATTGTGTAGCACTTTCAAAACAAAATTTAGAATCTTCAATCTCTGAAGGATTATGTCCAATTTATAAATGAGGAACAGTGCAATAGGCTTGATTGTTACAACACTGTTGAAAGGTAGAAACAAGGGATTCTATGTTGTCCTGGAAGACTTCCAATGCTTTGGTATTTACTGATGCACGTGAGTCTTGGAGTGGCAGGCAGAATAAGAACACCCAAAGATGTCTAGAATTTGTGAATGGAAATGTGTGGCAAAGGGACCTTGCAGGGGTGATTATGGTAAGGATTTTGAAATAAGAAAACTCTCCTGGATTATCTGGGTGGGCCTGATAGAAGCACAGAGATCCTTCCAGAGCGATCAGAGTCAGAGGTGGCTGTCTGATGGAGATAGCAGAGATGGGAGTGGATGCTCTGAAAATGGAGGCAGGGGCCCCAAACCAAGGAAGACAGATGGCTTTTCCTGGACATGGGAAAAGGCAAGGCAGCTGCTTCTCAATCATAGCGTCCGGAAGGAACCAACCCTGCTGGCACCCGACTGCAGGACTGGAAGAGTGTGGACGCTCACTGTTTCAAGCCATCCCATTCGTGATGAATCTGTTCCAGTGGCAGCAATAGGAAATGAAGGTACCTGTAGGTCAAGCAAAACAACCGCACCTCATCAAGAATGGGGAGATTAAGTAGCAGTGGAAATTCAGAGAGATTCTAGAAGACAGGAAGGGTGGAAGGAACCTTAACGGAACCTCCCCACATTCCCTCTGATTAGATCAGGAAGCTGATGTTGATTAAAAACAGGACCCAGGGACAGGATTTGGTGTCACAATTAAGTTATTTAGTTAAGATACCCATTTCTCATATCCTAGCACCTCGGTTCAAGTCCCTGTGCCACTGCTGATTCTAGCTCACTGCTAGTGCAGATCCTGGGAGGCAATAGGTATTTGAGACTCTGCCACTCACCCGGAAGACCTGGTTGGGGTTCTTAGCTTCTGGTTTCAGCCTCACCCAGCCCTGGCTGTTTTGGGCATTTGGGTAGTGAGAGCTCTGTCTGTCTGTCTCTTTCTTTCTCTGTCTCTCAAATAAGTAAGTGAAAAAAATTTTTAAAATAGCAACAAAAACCGATGTAAGAGGGTGGGCATTTGGCACAACAGTTAAGTCACTGGGTACCTGTATCAGACTGCCTGGGTTCGATTCCCAGCTACTTCATCTCCAATCTAGCTTCCTGCTAATGGGCATCCTGGGAGGTAGCAGGTGATGGCTCAAGTTCTTGTGTCCCAGCCACCTATCTGGGAGATCTGCATGTAGTTCGGGGCTCCTATCTTTAGACTGGTCCAGGCCTAGTTGTTGTGGGCATTTGGGAAGTGAACCAGCATTTAGAAGATTTCTCTCCCTCTGTATTTTTGTCTCACTACCTTTCAAATAAGATGGAAGACAAGTTAAAAAAACCAAAAACCTTTAGTAGTCCCAGCTGAGCCTAGAGAATGAAGGACAGGACCAGGAAACTCTCTCTTTCCTCCTCATGCCTTAAGCTCAGGTTTCCTGGAGTGATTAGTGGCTTGAGGATGCCTGAAGTCAGAGATGAGCTGGGAAACACCGTCTAGCCCCTAACCAAAAAAACTGATTTTTGAGCCTTCAGAACCTAGCACTATAGGCAAAATCGACAGGAGCTATTTCAGAAAGTGTCCCTGTCATGCGAGGAATGCTGCTTTAGTGCACTTAGGGGCAGGGGAGAGAAGGAATGGCACACTGGTCCCACTCCTCATTCATCCTTTCCTCTAATGCTACGTAACTGAATAACCAGGGCAGGCCAGGGAGGGCTGGGACCCTTGCACTCGTGGAGTTGGATGTGATAATCCTGCATCAAAGGATCACACAAGTGAGGTAATTACAACCAGACACAAACATACTACAGAACTGATTCTTTCAGAGGCTTTTTATCATTATTATTCTACAGCTAAGACAGAGGAAAAGGTGATTCATTGTGCCACCGCCAAGAACAGGACTAGCCTAGAATGTCACAGACCCAAGACCAAGGTGTGGGCAAGGTGGGTTTCTCAGGGGTGGTCTGGGAGATCAGAGGGCAAATGAGGTTCTAGAGCCATTGAGAGACAAGCTCAGACAGTAGCAAGCAGTCCAATGACTCTACCAGTGTCCCCCACCCCTGCTGTTTCTTATTTCTGCCCCTTTGGCCTCCCTGGGGCACAAGCTACAGTTCACTTGGACCTTTTGTGCATCTTTTTTTTTTCACTGCAACCGAAGCATTTGCTTCTTCCTCCACTTGGCTCTTGTGTTTTGGAGATTTCCAGGATGGCACAAAGGCTGAGGAAGATTTTGAGGCTTTAACAAAAGGATTCAAGCCTTGTAGGAGAAGAAGGAAGGAGAGATGGGGGCTTCTTGGAAGTGGTGAAGTTCCTATTGATAACTGAAGAAAGCATAGGTGTTAACCAGGCCCTTTGAACCTTTCTTGAGCAAGAGAGCTAAAGGGGAAAGAATGCCCCAGGCAAAGGAAACAGGGTGGGTGCAGATCATCTGGGCGTGGGCATGGGGAGCAAACATGGCGTTTCCCTGATGCTAGGAGAAGGCCCCCTTGGCCAGTCCAGGACTCAGACGTGCACGCTAACACCACCAGGACCAGTGGCTGTATCACTGGCAGAGGTTGTGGTATTGTCACAGCGAACACCAGCCAAGTGGCAGAAGGGAGGCACACTCACACCACCGTGAAAGTCAGCAGAGCAAGAGCCAGGAAGTTCAGGCTTTCTCTGTTAATGTCACGTAAGAACACGGAAACTGCATCCAAAGGAGGAGATCTGTGGCCTGCGGTGCTCGCCTGTCACACCCTGGAAGAGTCAACCACTGTCACAAAGCCCAGAGCAGGTGCGTTTGGCCCCTTGTTGCCCTAGGAGGGCAGGATTCCTTTGATGATTGCCAGGGAAATGGAGAATGGAAATCAAGCCAAAAAGAGTGTCTCTGAGAAGGTGCCAGACAGGAAACTCCTTCCCGTTCATCTCCTTTCATTCTCAAAAACAAATCAGAAAGACCTGTAGGGGCCAGTGGGCAAAAGTCTTTCAAAACCTGAGCATTCCCCACCCACCCACAACCCAGGCTCCAGGGCTGGGGACTCCCCAACATTGGTCAGGTCCCAGCGTCCATAGCTCAGTGCGCAGTATGGATTATGTATTTCCCAACATAGCAATGGCTAGTATTGCAGAACAGACTGGAATCATCAACATCGTTTTTCAAAGAGAAGAGAATTGAGGAGGCTGGCGTTGTGGCGTGTTGGAGCAAGCTGCTGCTTGTGGCGCTGGCGCCCTATTTGGGCACCTGTTTGAGTCCCAGATGTTTCCCTTGTGATCTAGCTCCCTGCTAATGTGCTTAAGAAGCTGCAGAGATGGGCCTAAGTGCTTGGGCCCCTGCCACTCACATGGGAGACCTGGATGAGTTCCGAGCTCCTGACTTGCCAGGTTGGGTTGTTGCAAACATTTGGGAGAATGAAACAGCAGAAGACTCCCTCTCTGTAAGGGAAGGGAAGGGAAGGGAAGGGAAGGGAAGGGAAGGGAAGGGAAGGGAAGGGAAGGGAAGGGAAGGGAAGGGAAGGAAAAGGAAGGGAAGGAAAAGGAAGGGAAGGAAAGGGAAGGGAAGGAAAGGGAAGGGAAGGGAAGGGAAGGGAAGGGAAGGGAAGGGAAAGGAAGGGAAGGGAAGGGAAGGGAAGAAAGGGAAGGGAAGGGAAGAAAGGGAAGGGAAGAAAGGGAAGGGAAGGGAAGGGAAGGGAAGGGAAGGGAAGGGAAGGGAAGGGAAGGGAAGGGAAGGGAAGGGAAGGGAAGGGAAGAGAAAATTGAGTCTCAATGAAGCTACTTAGGACTTCTGCTCCTGGGTCAGAGGGAGTAGCAGAGTTCAGGTTCACCTCCCAGCTGAGATAAGTAAAACAGTGCACAAAATATGGGAAACAGGGCTTCTGAGACATTGATCTCCAGGCAACAAATGGCAGTGATCTCTGAGTGGGGAGTTTCTGGGTCACAGCACAAGGATGAGGAAACCAGGCATCCCTGGAGGTCTCCCTGAGTTAGGGAGCTGGAGCTATGCATGGAGAGGAGGGAGCTGAGGTTGGAGATAATTCCCAGGATCTGTAAGATGGGCCCCTTTGAGTTTCCAGCAGGGACTTCCCCTGCTGTGCACGTGCTGAAACTACCAAAAGCCAGGGAAAGGATTGGAAGAACAATCTCTAACTCTCACGCAGGCCAAGAGTTGTCCCTTTTCTCCCCAACCAGATTAGAACCTCCTAATTCACACGACACTGGATCTTGACTCGATAGAAGAGAAAAATTAACCCTAAACTAATCCTTACTTTCATCTGACCTAACAAAACTTAAATGAAATACCTAAAAGATTAAACTGTTCCCAACTGGCTTAATTATGTCCCAGAACAATTTCAGACAATATATAGGTGCTGACGCTGTGGTGTAGCAGATGAAGCCGCCATCTGCATTGCTGGCATCCATATGGGTGCTGGTTCGAGTCCTGGCTATGCCACTTCCCTTCCAACTCTCTGCTATGGCCTGGAAAAACAGAAGGTGGTCCAAGTCTTTGGGCCCCTGCACCTATGTGGGAGACCCAGAAGAAGCTCCTGGCTCCTGTCTTCAGATAGGTCCAGCTCTGGCTATTGTAGCCATTAGGGGAGTGAACCAGCAGATGGAAGATCTCTCTCTCTCTGCTTCTGCCTCTCTGTAACTCTGCCTCTCAAATAAATAAATAAATAAATCTTTTTTAAAAAGGTTAAAATAAGAAAAATACATAGAAGGATGATGATAGTAAGTAACAAGGTAAAATTCACAAGTTATAGAATTCAATAAAAAATTATGAGGCATGTGAAGAAGCAGGAACTTGACCCATAATGAAGAGAAGTTTCCATGGAAGTCAACCCAGAGCTTCACACAGATGATAGAATTGGTAGGCAATGACATAAAAACAATTATGATAATTATATTCTGCATATGCAAAAGAATAAAGAGTAAATATGTTTAGTACAGACATAAAAATATTAAAAAGACCCATATTGAGGTGGATGTTTGGCTTAGCAGTTAAGATGCCTTCAACCCATCCCAGAGTACCTGGGTTCAATACCTAGCTCTAGTGTCTGACTCCAGCTTCCCACTAATGTAGACCCTAGGAGGCAGTAAATGTTGGCTCAAGTACTTGGGTCTTTGCCATCCATGTGGGAACCTGCACTGGGTTTCCATCTCTCAACTTCAGCCCAGCGTCGTAACAGCTGTTGAGGACATTTGGGGAGTGAATCAGCAGATGGGAACCCTATTTATCTGTATGTCTGTCTCTGTCTCTTTGCCTCTCAAAAACATGTTTTTTAAGTGTTGACTTGCCCTAGAAAAACAAAAAAGACCCCAAACTCCTAGAGATGGAAGTTGTGTTTGAGATGGAGTGTCACCAGAGGAGATTAATTGCAGACTAAACATTACAGGATATGCAATGTCTAATGAAGATCTATCAGCATCAATTATCCAAGATGAAACATGTTAGAGACAAATGAGCAGAGTATCAGGAGTTGCTGGGAAACAAGTGGCCGAGCAGTGTAAATGTAATCAGGGTCCTTGAAACAGAGGAGGTGACAGAGTGGGAGAAAAAACATTTGAAATAAAAGTGGCCAAAACCCTTGATGAAAATTATAAATTGACAGATGAAGAAGCTCAATGAACTCCAACCAAGCACAGAATATGAAGGAGCAGTACCAGTAGTCACATAATTAAATTGCTAAGAAAAGTAAAATACGGGTGGGTGTTGTGGCTCAGCGAGTTAACCTGCTGCTTGAGACTCCCGAATTCCATATCTAAGTGCCTGATTGGAGTCCTGGCCACTCTACATGAAGGCTCAGTACCTGGGCCCCTGCCATCCTTATGGGAGACCTGTGTGAGGTCCCAGGCTCCTGGCTTTGGTCTGGCCTCGCCCTGGATATTGCAGAAATATGCAGAGTGAACCAACAGATAGATTTCTATTCTCCTCTCTTCTCCTACCCAGTCCCCTTCTCCCCCCTCCCTATACCTCCCCTCCATCTCCTCTCCTCTCTTCCCACCCTTCCACCTCATCCTCTCTTTCTGCCTTTCAAGTAGATGCAGGTCACTATACAAACACTAAAAAGAAAATACCGTGTCAAAGGGCTGGGATGAGGGTCCTCCTAGATGCTCTGATAGAAATAGAATTGGCTGGCTGGGCTGTGGGGCTGGACTGAGAATGCTTCCAATGCCACTAGCACTGAGCTGAATATGGAGAGACCACAGCATCCATCTAAATCACACTCTGTGTCAAGGGAATGGGACACCTACAAGAGACAATGCCGGAGCAGCCATGACATATCCAGGAACCTGCCATGAGATCAGTAACTTGGGGTGGAGGATGGTGATGGGTAACGACACAGGAGAAGGGGCACTGGCCAAGCCAGGAAGAGCTGTGCAGTCACGGGTGTGTGCACCTTATCAAGAAAGAGATAGGGCAGCATGGAAGGCTGGAGGGGACAAGGTGGTGGGACTTCGGAAGAGTAAGGGGGTCCTAGGTGTGAAGGAATTTACAACCATTCGATTGCAAGATACAGAGGCAGCTTTCACTCTTCCTGTACTCTCCTTCTGTTCCCCCACTGACCATCCCTACAAAATGTCTCTCAACCGCTTCAGCATTGGTTACCTTTGTAGCAAGAGAGTAGGATGGGGGAAAAGATCAACTGTGGCCATATGGTGGCTGGCACTGTGGCGTAGCAGGAAAAGCTGCCCCTGCAATGCTGGCATCCCACATAGGTGCCAGTTCAAGTCCTGGATGCTCCACTTCCAATCCAGCTGTCTGCTATGGCCTGGGAAAGCAGTAGAAGATGCCCCAAGTTCTTGAGCCTCTGAACCTGTGTGGGAGACCTGGAAGAAGCTGCTGGTTCCTGGCTTTGGATCGGCACAGCTTCTGTGCTGTGGTCATTTGGGGAGTGAACCATCGGATGGAAGACCTCTCTCTCTCTCTCTCTCTCTCTCTCTCTCTCTGCTTCTGCCTCTTTGTAGCTCTGCCTTTCAAATAAATGAATAAATATTTTAAAATGTTGCACTTTTTACTTTAATAGCATGTAGACATGGGCCTAGCTGCTCTGAACAGGGAAATGATAACCTAGGCAGCATTTTTAATCTGCTTGGGCAATCAAAGGACTATTACAAATAGTAATAGCAACACCATGTAGGTGGAAGGGATTCACTACAGGATCAGAAACACTGGTCTGTGAATAGCTCCAGCGTGGAATGCTGCGAACAGGTAGGAGTTTGGTGCAGAGAGACAGTGGAGAATAAAGAGAGAGCTCACGCGTTGGAATCTTACCAAAACCCCCTGAGGTCAATGAGAGCCCACAGATAATTACCCAGAGAGTGGAAAAACTGGATTGTTGAAATTTGGGGACATTAGCAATGCTCTGCTTCTCCAGTAAGCCTCTCCCTCGGGGGAATTGAGAGAACTTGGCAAACAGCCTCTTTACTCACAACCCAGCTTCTCCTGGGGCCGGCAAGATTCGGAGCATCACCAATACACCATGGTACACACAGTGGCAGCCATGGGCATGGGGCGTCTTCCCTAGGCCATCCCAGCAGATGGAGCCCATTCACAATCATGAACCATGCCCGCTGCATGTCATAAATGCTCAGTGAATGTTGGTCTCAGTTATTGAAGACCCTTGTCTAGCATGCAGTGTGTAGACCGTGATTATTGTCATGAAAAGGTTCTAGAAATAGATTTATCACATCCCTGGTACAGAACTTCTGCAGCTCCTTTCAGGCCCCCATGACAGGTACTGCCAGCTTATCATCAGCATGTTCACCCCCAGGGCACAGACAGACAGCGTGTCCCAGCTTTTTTTGGAGTTCGATGTTGTCATTTGACTGAATTCCAACCCACAAATGTAAATAGAATTTATAAGCTTTTTAAAAATTTATTTACTGTGATTTATTCAAAAGGCAGAGAGACACAAAATGAGACAGACAGAGGTCCTCGGTCTTCTGGTTCACTCCCCCAAGGCCCACAACAGTCAGGGCTGGGCCAGGCTGCAGCCAGGATCCTGGAACTCAGTTTGGGTCTCTCACAGGGGTAGCAGGGACTCGAGTCCTTGAGCTTCCTCTCGGGGTGTGCATCCTTGGGGAGCTGGAATCAGAAGCAGAGTCACACTCAGACCCAAGCACTCAGATGTGGGATACAGGCATCCTAAGTGGCACCTTAACTGCCTGCCCCTGTAAACAGATGAGAGCGACCCTCATCCTGGTATTAAAGCCTCAGTCATAGTTTCCACCTCCTGTAAGGATGCAATACAATCCCACAGGAGCAATTCCTCAGAGAAAACAACTGCAAATACGAACATAACTCAGAAGTGACCACCTAAAGGTGTTGGAAAGTAATGGTGCTTGTATCCAGAATCTATAAAGAGGTCTTACAATTCAATAATAAAACCAACAACACAATTTTTAATAGGCAAAAGATTTGAACAAGCACTTCACATTATACTTATTTATGCAAATAGCCAATAGTCACATGGAAAGATGCTCAATTCTATTAGTCCTTATGATCATGTAAATGAAAGACAAGATTCTACTCCGTATCCATTGAAATGGCTAAATTTTTGTATAGACACATAATTTTGAGGATTTTCTAAGTGCCAGAATGTTATAATGCTTTTACTGGATTAATTTTTTAGAGTGTTATAATAACAAAATTTATCTACATTTTACAGCTTAAAAAACTAGGGTCATACAACTGATTCCAGATATGGGGTGTGTGTTTGGTGCAACAGTTAAAATCCTACTTAAGGGGCCTGCACTGTGGCATATCAGGTAAGGCCACCACCTGCAGTGCTGGCATTCCCATATGGGCACTAGTTCGAGTCCCAGCAGCTCCACTTCCGATCTGGCTCTCTGCTGTGGCCTGGGAAAGCAGTAGAAGATTGCCCAAGTCCTTGGGCCCCTACATGTGCGTGAGAGATCAGAAAGAAGCTCCTGGCTCCTGGCTGTGGATTGGTGCAGCCATCTGGGGAGTGAACAAGCAGATGGAAGACCTCTCTCTCTTTCTCTCTGCCTCTGCCTCTCTGTAACTTTGCCTTTCAAATAAATAAATAAACCTTTCTAAAAAAATCCTACTTGAGATGTCCGTATCCCATATCTGTGTGCCTGGGTTCAAGTCCCAGGTATTTAACTTCTGATCTAGCTTTCTGCCAATGAGCACCCTGGGATAGCAGGTGATGGCTCAAGTTCTTGGATGTCTGCCACCCAAGAAAGAGACCTGATTGGAGTTCTAGACTCTGGAATTCAGCCTGGTCCAGCTCCAGCTGTTTCAGGCATTTGTGGAGTGAAACTGATGAGTGGAAGATCTTTCTGTATAAACATTTCTGTGTCTCTCTGTTTTTCAAGTAAATGGAAAATTTCTTAAAATACAGTAAGTAAATTATGATAGACATAAGATTTTATAAACATTGGGAGGAAAGGTGCATAAGGCATCCTGGGAAGGAAGGGGAAAATGAGGTGATAACTCAGATAGGTCATAAAGAACAGGCTAAGAAGTTAGCAAAATGATGGCCAGCATTGTGGCGAAGTGAGTTAAGTCACGGCCTGCCTGGCCAGCATCCCATATGGATACTGATTTGAGTCCTGGCTACTTCACTTCCAATCCAGTTCCCTGCTAACGTACATGGGAAGGCAGCAGAAGATGGCCCAAGTACTTGGGCCCCTGCCACCCACATGGGAGACCTGGATGGAGTTCTGGTTTTTTGGCTTTGGTCTGGCCCAGCCCCAGCCATTGTAGTCATTTAAGGAGTGAACCAGCTGATAGAAGATTCTCTCTCTCTCTCTCTCTCTCTTTCTCTCTCTCTCTCTCTCTCTCTCTCTTTCTCCACACACACACACACACACACACACACACACACACATCTGTCTCTCCTTCTCTCTGTAACTCTACCTTTCAAATAAATAAGTAAATATTTATATATATAAAAAGAAGAAATTAGCAAAATGAAGGACGGGATGAAGGAACTCTAGGGGGCAGGGACAATGCTAATGAAAGTACAGGAATGGGGAACATTCTGGGTGTTGGAGTAACTGCAAGTGTTTGGTGTTTCTAGAGTATGAAGTGTGACACAAGCTGTAGAGATGTTTTAAAATGTATGTTTGTATGTATATGTATGCATGTATGTGCTTAATTTGAGAGGCAGAGAAACACAGACACACATACACACACACAAACAGGCTGAAAGAGAGGGCTTCACTCACTGGTTCAGTCCCCAAATGTTTGTAATAGCCAGTGCTGGGCCAAACTAAACACAAGAGCCAGGAGCTCAATCCAAGTGTCCCGTGGGGGGGGGGGCAGGGACTCAAGTACTTCATTCATCACCTGCTGCCTCCCAGAATGCACATTAGCAGGAAACTAGAGTTAAGAGCAGAGCGAGGACTTGAACCAAAGAACTCTGATATGGTTCACAGGGATCCAACTGATGTCTTAACCACTAGGCCAAATGAGCTCAACTTGTAGAGATTTTTAGGCAAATCGCAGATCTGATTCTAGATATAAGATGATTGAAATATTCAAACAGGAATTGGTGTGTGGCCTAGTGGTGAAGACATCAATAGCTGGTGCCTGAATTCAGATCCTGCTCTGCTCCCAATTCTAGCTTCCTGCTAATGCACACCCTGAGTGCCAGCAAACGATGACTCCAGTGGTTGGGGCCCTGAAACCCATGTGAAACCTGAATGAGTTCCCTGCTCCTGGCTTTGAACAGGCCATGCCCCAGCTGTAGTGAGCAGTTAGTGGGTGAACCACCAAGAAAGTCTCTCTCTCTCTCTCTCTCTCTCTCGTTCTCTCCTCTCTCCCTCCCTCCCTCCCTCCCTCATCAATCTCTGGTTCTCAGATACATTTAAAATAAATATTCAACTAATACTTATCGAATAATTATTACTTATGTGCCAAAATGGAACACAAGAAAAATGAGACACGGCCCCATTCCAGAGGCACACACATCTAGTGGGAGAGACTAACAATCTCCGTCACTGTAAAATACTATACAATGGCTAAAATTCACAGAATTGACAGTTGCATGCATTGATGGTGGTGTGGAACAATTAAACCCTCGGACATTGCTGGTAACAACACAAGATGGGGCAACAATGTTGGTAAACATTATGGCAGTGCCTTATGAAGGTGGACATCCACTTACCATAGGACCTAGTCATCCCACTTCCACATATTTACACAAGAGAAAGTATATGTGTCATAGGGATATATATGTACGTTGTAGCATGTTATTCCTACTAAATGTCCAAAAACTGGTGAACAGAGGAACAAATCATCATCCTTACAATGAAATACTATGCAAGCCAATGAACCCAGACTAATACAATGATCTCCATGGAATATGCTGAGCAAGGGAAGCATAACACACAGTAATACATGCTGTGGTCCATTCCTCTGGAATTCAAGAGCAGGCAAAACTTCTCTATATTGATAGGAGATTGCCTAGGGATAGGGATCAGGTGCAAAAAAGGCAGTAGGAGTTTTTTAGGATGATGAAAATGTCTATATTTTTATTTTCATGGTGGTTATACTTCTGTACACAATTACCAAGAGATCATCAAACTGTACCATTAAATTTGATGAATTTTATTTTAAGAAACTCTCACATGAACCGCTCTCTGCTATTCGTCTGCAGCCTGGTGATGGCCCCCAGAGACACCTTGGAAGCTGTGTACTGACGATGGTGGAGTCTCCATCACCTGTTCCTCTTCATGAGCATGGAGGGCAGTGCTCGCCCCGATGTTGACGACCACTCCACACTGCGCTGTTAGATGACTGAGAAACATGCCACTGAGATCGGGCAGTTACAGAAGCAGCAGTTTCCTCAACGAATATATATCTCCAAACACAGCTCAGTTTGTTTAAATTATCCTGAATTTACATAATTTAGAGAATAATCAGTGATGATATAGAAGTGCAAAATGAGAAAACAATTAGGTAAATTATTCCTATCCATTCTATGTGATATTTATTGTTTAACCACTTACATAATAATCATGAGGACCTAAATGGGTGTTTAGCCTGGCATTTAAGACACCTGCATCCCACATCGGACTGCCTGCATCTGATTCCTACTCCTTGCTCTGGTTCCGACTCCAACTCCCTGCTAATGCAAACCTTGGAAGGTAGCAGTGAAAGCTCAAAGGATTGCATTCCTGCCGCCCATGTGGGAGATCTGGCTTGAGTTTCCAGCTCCTGTCCTTCACCTTGGCCTGGCTTCCACTATTATGGGTATTTGGGGAAGTGAGCCAACAGATGGGAGCTCTCTCCTTGTCTCCATCTCTCCTTCCCTCTCTCTCCCTCTCTCTCTCTCCCTCCATCTCTCTCCCTCTCTTTCTCTCCATCTCTCTATCTCTCTGCCCCTTAAATAACAGTTAAAAGCATAAAAAGTTAAAATTGTGTTAATCCTGCTTCAAAATACAGATAAAGAACAGTAGATCCTTTCTGGAGACTTTGAGCTTGTGATAGGTCCTTGTATGTGTCAGTCTGGGGTTGGTTTCCCATGAGAGTAACATTTAAATCTGTGCTCTGTGAGCAAGCCCTCTGCCCTCCATCATGTGGCTGAGTATCTTCCAGTCAGCCGAAGGTGAATATAGCACAGAGACGAGCCTGCCTGAGCCAGGGAGAATTCTCCAGCAGGCTGTCACTCCACTGGGGCTCCAATTTGCTGGCCACCTGCAGATTTTTTACTTTCCAGCCTCTGTAATTGCACAATCCAATTCCTTATAATAAGTCTCTTTCTCTCTGTATCTATCACCCATCACTGGTTCTGTTTCTCTGGAGAACCTTGACCAATACTGAATCCAATGGTACTCTGTTCAACAACACGCTATTTAACACAGAATCCCTGAACGAGAACCTTCTCCTTGACCTCTTCCTTATTTTCTTTATCCCTCTCCTCCCTCACTCTGCTCCTATAGTGTATCTCTCTCTGTTTCAGAGGCATTCCTACTCCACCCAAATTTAATCCACAGTCATATATATATATTTGAAATGCGGGAACAGAGTGAGAGAGAGAGAGAGAGAGAGAGAGAGAGAGATCTTCCATTTGCTGGTTCATTCCTCAAATGCCTGCAACAGCCAGGCCTCTCAGCCAGGCTAAAGCCAGGAACCCCACGGACAGTTTCTTACTCTTCTGTCCACAGAGATTTCACTTAAGCTCAGGACTCATACGAAGTGACCTGAGTCAGGAAATGATTCCACTGACTTTGTATTTCAATACAAGCAGTGTTTATTATGTGTCAGGTTTTGGTATAAGCACTTTTGTACACATTCATCCATTACTCCTAACAACCCTATGAAGTAGGTTCTGCTACTATGTCCCATAACACAATGAGATTATATTAACCTCTACACAAGGAACACAGAGATTTAAAGACCTACTAACACATGCAGGTGACATCATGGAAGAATGGAAATTTCAATCCAAGTAGTCTGGCTTCAAATTCATTCTTAGTACCACAACACTGTTGTCTTTCTACTTTGTTTGTGGTGATGAAACAAAAATTCAGAGCTGCCCGAAAGTTAACTCCAAAGGCTGCAGGATGGAAGAGATGAGAGAAGTTAATCAGAAACGAGAGTGTTTATGACTGTTGAAACTTTGGCTTCATTTCCATCACAGCTGACCAGCAGGGCCACTGTGCCCTGTGTACATAGACACTTTCTGGACTGGTAACCCCAAGCAATCCAGAAGCAACAGTACTTCCCCCCGTGGGCTGCCCTCCCGTCCCAACACTTGCCCTCCCTTGCTGTTGCCTGCTCTTATCTGTTGCCAAGGAGTTGGGGCAAAGCAAAGAGCTTATGCTTTTCTTTCCCAATTTTAGAGAAACACTGTTAGTTCTAGTTTGAGCAGACATTCACCACTGCTCCCAGTCTTGCTGCTGGAAGTTGAGGAACTTATCCCAGGACTTTGCCCTGTTTTTTTTCCAGCTGATCAGGAGATTGTTTTGGGGAGGGTGCTTGGCACAGCAATGGAGACGCGACTGGGGACCCTGCAACCTTCATAGGAGTGGCTGGATTTGAGTCCTGTTCCACTTCCAATTCCAGCTTCCTGCTAATGTCCATACTAGGGGGCAGTAGGTGATGGCCCCAGTAGTTGGATCCCTGCCACCCACATGGATAACCCAGATGAAGCTCCTGACTCCTAGCTTAGTCTTGGCCCAACTCTGGCTTTTGCAGGTATTTGGGGAGATGGAAGATCTGTGGGTTACTCTTTCAAATAAATAAAAATAAACTTAAAAAATAAATTCTTGGGGCCAGTGCTGTGGCACAGAGGGTTAATGCCCTGGCCTGAAGTGCTGGCATCCCTTATGGGCATTGGTTCGAGACCTGGCTGCTCCACTTCCGAACCAGCTCTCTGCTATGGCCTGGGAAAGCAGCAGAAGGTGGCCCAAGTCCTTGGGCCCTGCACCTGTCTGGGAGATCCAGAGGAAGCTCCTGGCTCCTGGCTTCGGATTGGTGCAGCTCCAGCCGTTGCAGCCAACTGGGGAGTGAACCAGCGATGGAAGACCTCTCTCTCTCTCTCTGTGCCTTTCCTTCTCTCCCTCTGTGTAACTCTTTCAAATAAATAAATAAATCTTAAAAAAAAAGATAAATTCTTCCCCTGAACCTCATCCCCTGGCTACATTCCTGGCTATCCTGCTAAGCTTTTCTGAGCACTGCACCGCCTGCCGGCTGGGATATTTACCTGCTACACCTCCCTGACTTCTTCCTGTCACCTGTTGAAGCTGTCCCACCCTGGTAGAATGATCTCCAAGTTCAGGAGTCTTAGCCTTCTCCTGATTGGCCAACAGAACCCTGGTTCTGACTCTAAATCCATTTTATCTCGATCTAGTTTAAGAGAGAGTTAGAGATGAATGAATTGGAGGTGAGAATGCTTAGGGATCAGCATCATCTTAACTGGCCAACATGTCTCAGGGAAGCTACAATATAATGAAAAACTGTATTTAGTCTTTGTCACTGGCACAGAATTCCTATAAGCCATGGGATTTCCTGAATGATGGGAGTGTCTCTTATGATTCACAATGAGCCTCTTTGGAACAGGCTAGTGATTTTTGCTAATGAAGTAGATTCAGGTGTGCCCCGGATAGGTTCAAAATAGGACTGGTCACTGGAAGGACCCACTGAAAAGACAGGAGGTTGGAACTCCCAGCCCTATCGTCTGACCTTTGGGAAACGGGATTCGAGACTGTAGACTAAGCTTCATAAAAACCTTTATTTCTGTAAATTAAAAAAAAAATTATTTGAGAGAGTACACAAGCTCCTACCCACTGGTTCTCTCCCCAAATGCCCAAATGACCCCAAGTGGACTCCAGGGCCAAAGCTCAGAACAGGTCTCCCCAATTGCGGGCAGGAACACAGTCACTTGGTCTATTACCTGCTGCGTCCCAGGATCCGCACTAACACGAAGCTGAAATCAGGAGCCAGATCCACTCCTGAAGCCAGGTACTCTGATGTGAGATGTGACAGTCAATTGCTGGGCCAAGCACCTGCCCTTACATAAGCTCTTAAACAAGGAGATTCACAGCGCTACCAGGTGCTGGGAGGTGGTGTACCCAGAAGGGACTCTGAAGCTCTGTGCCACTCCAAATTCCCCTATACCTTGCCTTGGGCAACTCTTCTGTTTGGCTGTTTCCGAGTTTCACCCCTTACAACAAACCAGCACATGTAAGCAAACTGTTTTCCTGAGTTCTGCGAGCTATTCTAGCAAACTTCTGACAGGCTCACGGAAACACTTGATTTATAGCTGGCAGATCGGAAGTACTGGTAGCTTGGGACATGTGACTGGTATCTAGAGGGAGGAGCGTTCTCTAGTCCGAGACCTGGACTTGTGGGAGCTGCACTAATTCCCTGTGGTTGGGGTTACAATGGAAATTTGCACACACAGTTGGTGCCAGAGATTTGGCTGGTGTCAGAAAACATCCCTAAGAAACTACACATGGTGGAGGGTCCTGGGTCCTAGGACAGTGTCTCAGGATCTTGGTTCGATTCTGCTGTGATTTGTGAAGGATGAGGCAAGAGTTCTGCTCCGCAGGCTGCCTTCTGGTCAGAGGAGAGCTGCAGGTCCTAAGCAGTTGCCTGGCCTCTCATTGATGTGGCAAGTGTTCTTTTATTTTAAAATAAAAAATCATTTATTTAAGAGGCAGAGAGATCCAGAAAGGCTAAGAGAGCGCCAATCCACAGTTCACTCCCCAAATGCCTACAATGGCTGGCTGGGCCAGAGCCAGGAGCTGGGAACTCAGTCTGGGTCTCCATCAAGGGTGTCGGGGACCTGACTACTGGAGCTACCATCACCTGCCACCTCCCAGGATCTGCACTGGCTAAAGCCAGGACATGGAGCTGGAGCTAGGAACTGGACTAGCCCTTCGATACAGACATGGACAACCTTAGCTGGCATCTTAACCAAGCTGCTGGGCCCAACATCTGTCCCTGGGGGGGTTCGTGACCTGGGTTACACATATGCTGACGGGGCTGAGAACACGCTTTGGCAAATAGTGTGCCTGTGTTCTTGAGGGAAGGCTCAGTTCCTTAAATCAGATTTTCATAGGGGCCTGTGACTGGGAACTCCAGAAACGTTCCCACAACCACCAGCAAGGCTGAGCTCAGGGGTCAAGCGTGTGTGTGTATGTGTGTGTGTATGTAGATGGAGCTAAGGAGCAGGAGCTAGGAACACACACACGCACATGTGTGTCTGCGTTCAATGAAGCCCCTGGTGTATTACATATGTATTAGATATATATATATATATATATATCTTACATATGTAACATATCAGGGTATATCAATCCTGTTTGTTAAAATTTATTTTTACTAGGCCGGCGCCGTGGCTCAACAGGCTAATCCTCCGCCTTGCGGCGCCAGCACACCGGGTTCTAGTCCCGGTCGGGGCACCGGATTCTGTCCTGGTTGCCCCTCTTCCAGGCCAGCCCTCTGCTGTGGCCCAGGAGTGCAGTGGAGGATGGCCCAAGTGCTTGGGCCCTGCACCCCATGGGAGACCAGGATAAAGCACCTAGCACCTGGCTCCTGCCATCGGATGAGCGCGTTGCGCCGGCCGCAGCGCGCCGTCCGCGGCAGCCATTGGAGGGTGAACCAACGGCAAAGGAAGACCTTTCTCTCTGTCTCTCTCTCTCACTGTCCACTCTGCCTGTCAAAAAAAAATTATTTTTACTTATTTATTTTCATTTTATTTGAAAGACAAAGAGGCAGAGAGAGACACAGATTTTCCCATCTGCTGGTTCACTCCCCAAGGCTGAGGCCAGGAACCAGGAACTCCACCTGGGTCTCCCACGTGGGTGGCAGGGACCCAAGTGCTTGAGCCTTCATCTGCTGCCTCCCAGCTTGTGCACGAGCAGGAGGCAGAGGTGGGACTTAAAAGCAGCCACTCCGATAGGGGATGCTGACGTCCCGAGTGGCTACTTAACTCCTGTGCCAAACGCCCGCTCCAACCCTGCTCTTTTTACAAATCAGCTGGCAAAGTGATTCACTAGCGAATGGAATCAGCTTAGTAAGTTTGTTAGCATCATAGACATCTAAGTCAATGACACCAAAAGTTTAGAAAAAGACCTCAGTGTGGGGAGGTGATCAGAAGGCAGAGGCTTGATTCAGTTCAAAATGTGCAAAACCGCGCAGGCTGCAGAGGTCCACAGCAGAAGGCACAGGCGGCAGGTGGAGCGGGGTGAGGTGGGGAAGTGCTTCACCTAAGGAGACGCACTTTGGTCTTTTCCCTACAGAGAAGCTGTAGGGAAGGAACTGTCCTGACCTTGCATTTCTGCTAGCCCAGGACTGCCAACTGGTCTCATTTAGGAATTAGCCAATAGGTGCGGGCTGTCACAGGAGTTGAAAGGAACTTCGAGATCTTTTTTTTTTTTTTAAAGATTTATTTAATTGAACAGCAGAGTGGACAGAGACAAAGAAATACCTTCCTTCCACAAGATGACTCCTCAAATGGCTACAACAGCCAGGGCTGGGCCAGGCCAAAGCCAAGAGTCTGAAATTCTATCTGGATAATCCATGTGGGTGGCAGGGACCCACGTACTTTGGCCATCATCTGCTGCATTCCTGGGTGCATTAACAGGGAGCTGGATGGGAGGCAGAGCAGCACGGACGCAAACCCGGCACTCTGATGTGGGATTCTGGCATCCCAAGCAGCGGCTTGATGCACACACTACAATGCTGGCCCCTGGTGGAATGTTTTTGATGATTCACTGTTCTCCACAGACATGTGTACTGTTTTGGCCCATGGAATGTTTCAAAAGTGATTGGAGACAAAAATGGAACACGTTGGGATTCCACAGGATAATCAAGATTCCGATCCTTTTGGAAAATTTGAATACGTTGCAATACTGGCTTTGATACCCACCTGTGGCAGCTGACATGGCTTGCTAGTTCCCCTGAGACCTACCCTCTGGGGGAACTGAGCGGGACAGAGCAGGAGCAACAAGGAAGGGTTAAGTCACAGACACGTCTTCTCCTATCCCAAGTTGTGTAAGCACCAGGAAAACTCCGGTGGCCTCCCTGTGTGTCCTGGAGAAGCTGTCCGGGGTCTCAGAAACTCCGTGGTGCTTTGATTGCTTACTTCCAGGCATTGCACTCCCCCTGCACAACCTCCCCAGCACACTCCTGATTCGCATGTCTTCCGTAGCACCAGCTCACATTTGCTGTAGTATTTGCTCCCAGCTCAAAATGGCTCAGTGTTTACTCTCTCAACAAACAACTTCTGGTTGCCTATAATGTGCCAACTGTAGAAAGTACTGGGGAGCTGACGACAAGGTCTTGTAGGAGAGAAATCAAAAGCACACAGACAGTGGCATACTGTGGCCAAAATGGCCAAAGGGAGGGAGACCACCTGATTGGTATTGGAAATATGTCCACCAGATGGCGCTCGAGAAATACCATTGTAACAGAACTACAGAAAAATGAAGGGAAATTCACCCCGTGCATGAACAGCACCTTGACTTCTGTCTCACACACACTGTCATGTTCTGTCAAACGTATACTGGCTGCGTCCACCAGCTGCCTGGACTCCTGCTGTGACGTTCACACCGGGAGGAACAGCCCACACACTTGCAGTTCAGGGGGAGCCCTCCAGAGTGAAGCAAGGAGAGACGGAGCAGGCGCTCTCAGGAGGCAATGCCCGCAGCCGTGTCTGAACGCCTGAGTCAACTCCTGGCTCTGTTTCTGATCCAGCTTCCTGTTAACGCACCTGGAGGGCAGCAGATGATGACTCCAGTGCTTGGGTCCCTGCCACCCATGCGGGAGGCCCGGATCGAGTTCCGGGCTCCTTGCCTCAGACTGACCCAGCTCTGGCTATTGTGGGCATTTGGGAAGTGAAACATGATAGAAGAAATCTCTTTCTCACTTTCAATTAAAATGAAAATAAATAAATTTAAATTTTTTAAAGGATAGATTCATCCTTTACAAATTAGTGATGGGGGGGGGCTGTGCTACGGCATAGTAGGCTATGCCTCTGCATCCCATATGGGTGCCGGTTCTAGTCCCGGCTGCTCCACTTCCCATCCAGCTCTCAGCTATGGCTCTGGAAAGCAGTAGAAGATGGCTCAATTTCTTGGGCCCCTGCACCCTCATGGGAGACCCAGAAGAAGCTCCTGGCTCCTGGCTTCAGATCAGTCCAGCTCTGGCTGCTGTGGCCATTTGGGGAGTGAATCAGCAGATGGAAAACCTTTCTCTCTGTCTTTCCCTCCCTCTGTCTGTAACTCTGCCTCTCAAATAAATAAATGAAATCTTTAAAAAAATTATTGGTTTTTTAAGTGTGTGAGCTCTTCCAACTGTTTATAGTTTTTCAATTCTTTCATAATTGTAATAAGCTCATTAAAAGATGCAAATTGGAAGATGAATGATTTAGGAAGAGTATAATCTCTCCATACTTTGACTCTTGGAGGTATCTACTGTTAAGGTTTTCATGTAAATTCATCTAGAACAGGGTTTCCTAGCCTCAGCCCTGTTGATGTTTCAGGCTAGAAGTCTCTGCATGGCTGGCTGTGCATCGCTGGATGTTTAGCTGCATCCTGGCTTCAGCCACTAGAGGTCCCTCTCCCCCTGACTAGAACAAACAAAAAGCTACCCAGACATGTGTCATACTATACATCATTTGGATTTTGATCACCTTTCTATTTCAGGACATTTGAGTCTGTTGTGTTCTCTCCTCTCTTGTATCATGATTTATTTAACCCACCTTCTATGGATGATCATTTGAGTTGTTTTAAATTTTTCTTACCTTTACAAGAGTGGTTGGATGAAAAAATATTATTTAAAATCCAAATTCTTTATAGCTACTTTTAAGGAGAGCAAAAAGAATTCCACAGTAGAGGTAAACCAAGTTCCTTCACTGTGTCCCTTTTTAAAAATAAAAAAAAATTTAGAATTATTTTATTTATTTGAAAGACAGAGTTACAAAGAGAAGTAGGGCCAGAGAGAGAGGTTCATCTGCTGGTTCACTCCCCAGATGGCCACAACAGCCAGAGCTGAGCTGATCCGAAGCCAGGAGCCAGGAGCTTCTTCCATGTCTCCCATGCGGATGCAGGGGCCCAAGCACTTGGACCATCTTCCACTGCTTTCCCAGGTCATAGCAGAGAGCTGGATAGGAAGTGGAGCAGCCGGGTCTCGAACTGGTGCCCATATGGGATGCTAGCACTGCAGGCTGGGGCTTTAACCCTGCTGTGCCAAAGAGCCAGCCCCCATTGTGTCCCTTTTACTTATAAATCTTGGGGGGGGGGGTAAATCAGAACAGGGAAGAAAGGCAGAAAAAAATTAAAAAGGAATTCCGAAATGTGGAAACCAGTATCTGATTTCTATATTGCTAATGACTGAGTTCGTATCAAGGGTCTTTGAGTACCTGAGCGCATTCTCAAGCTTTAGAAATGGGAAGACAGGGCGAGCATCTTAACCAAGCCCTGCGCCTGCCCCAACTGTACTATTTGTCACTTAGGTTTCTTCAGTGCTGGCCTATACTGTCCTATGAAAACGGACTTCAGGGCTGGGTGTTTGCTGGTTAGGTTGCCTGCGTCTGACTTTGCAGTGTCTGGGTTTGAGGCCAGCTCTGCTTCCCATTCCAGCTTCTGCTACTGAGTGTCCTGCGAGGCGACAGTGACGGCCTAAGTATGTGAGTCTCTGCCACACACACGGGAGACCTGGATGGAGATCAGGGCTCCTGATGTCAGCCTGGATACTGCAGATGTTTGGGGGATAAATAAGTGGATTGAAGATCTCTCTGTCTCTCTCTTTGTCCCTCTGCTTCTCAAATAAATAAGAATAAATTAACAGAGGTTGAGAAACAGAAAGACAGGGGTAAGGTTTGTCCTAGTGGTTAAGACGCTGCTGGGGAGGCCCCATCCCATATATTAAGCGTGTGGGTTTCAGCCCTGGTTTTATTCAAGCTCCACTTCTGTTTCCAGCCTCCTGCTAATGTGTAGGCATTAGGTGACAGTTCAGATACTTGGGTCCCTGTCACACAAGTGGGACATCTGGGTTGAATTACTGGCTCCTGACCTCAGCCAGGCCCAGTCCCAGGTGTTTTGGGTACTTGAGGAATGAACCAGTAGATGGGAGCTCACTTGCTCTCTCTCAAAAAAAAAAAAAGGGAAGGAAGGAAGGAAGGAAGGAAGGAAGGAAGGAAGGAAGAAAAGAAAGAAAGAAAGAAAGAAAGAAAGAAAGAAAGAAAGAAAGAAAGAAAGAAAGAAAGAAAGAAAGAAAGAAAGAAAGAAAGAAAGGAGAGGGAGGGAGGGAGGGAGGGAGGGAGGAAGGAAGGAAGGAAGGAAGGAAGGAAGGAAGGAAGGAAGGAAGGAAGGAAGGAAGGAAGGAAGGAAGGAAAGAATCCAGGACACAGGCAGGCACAGAAGGCAGAATTGCTTTGCATACCCAAGTGAGACATTTTGTCCCTAAACCAACAGGACAGCAGGTGCTGGAAACACAGAACTGAGCAGAGGTGAGGAGATTCCTGAAGCGAGAGAGACAGCCAAGTGACAGTCAAGATGGCAGAAGGACACCAGAGCCCATAGGCAAACGTGGCTCCTGAGAAACTTTTGTGGGAGAGAAACCTAAGGACTTTCATGATGAGAATGTCCAATGTTATTCTCTGAATGAGTCATTGCAAAGATTTGTCATCTCAAGCCTGTAAAAGTTGCCATACTCTCAGATACTGTGGGACGTGTTTTTGTTGACTTGTTTTGTTTCATTTTAGAAAGATGGAAACCAAGGAAAGGGGGCCGAATTCCTCATGCCGGTAGACTCAGATCAAAAAACAAGACAAGCTGCAGTAGGTGACAGGCAAGTGGGATTCAGAGAGAGCCAGAACTCAGAGCAAGAGAGAAGTAACTGAGAAAACAGAGCAGCCCAAAGAACTGGCAGGGACGGCCATGACCACCCCACAGGGAAGGACTCTCAAGCCAAGGGCATCTCAATCACAGGCCTCGGGTGAGCGTGGGCACTGACACATGAGGACTGCCAGGACATCTTTCAACACACAGCTTTACATTTTGTGCAAGTTTTTTTGTTGTTGTTGAATTCATAAATATTTACTGTGTCCCTGCTATTCTGTGGATGCAGCAATAAGCAAGCTAGTTAATTCTATCAGATGAAGTTTACTTCCTCCTAGTGAAATTACTGGGTATACGGACATGATAATTTAAAAATTCTGACAGGCATTTCATAATGTCCTTCCCTATCCAAAGGTTAGACTTTCCCCAGCCTTTGTTTACCTTTGCTAACAGTGTGCTATCTAAATCGTCACCACGGTGCATCATACACATCTAAATTGATCTTCCCCGACATGGCCAGCCAACTTTCATGAGCCACAATTTATCTAGTAATTCAACTCTCCACCATCAATTTGTAATGCTTCTCTCATAATATTTTAACTTCTTTGGGATCATCGAATTTGTTTCCAAGCTATTATTTTGGGTCATTGATTTGCCTACTTTCTTTGGTTAGCACCACTATCATTATTATAGCTACAACTATATGGATGAGATAAGGTCTGGTAAGGCAAATGCCTCCTCTTCACGCTCTTTAAAAAAAATTCTTAGATATTATATTCTTGGAATTATATCTACAAATCACATTAAATCTGTTAAAAGCTAATTAAAAACATAAAAGAATATCTACAAACTGTATTAAATCTGTTAAAAATTAAATAAAAATTTAAAAATAAATAGACCAAAATAAAAAGTAAATTTATAAAAACTCACTGAGTCTTGCCAATTTAACCTTTCAGCAGAAACTGAGAATCATTTTATAAGTTTAAAAACAGGAGCCAGCACTGTTGCGTAGAGGATGAAGTTGTTGCCTGTGCACCAGCATCCCATATGGGTGCTGGTTCAAGTTCCAGCTGCTCCACTTTCTATTTTTTTTTTTTTAATTTATTTGAAAGACAGAACTGGGGCAGGGAGAGAGAGAGAGAGGTCTTCCATCTGCTGATTCACTCCCCAAATGGCCACAGTGGCCAAAGCTGGGCTGATCTAAAGCCAGGAACCCGGAGATTTTCTGGGTCTCCCACGCAGGTGCAGGGGCCCAAGACTTGGGCCATCTTCCACTGCTTTCCCAGGTGCATTAGCAGGGAGCTGGATCAGAAGTGGAGCAGTCGGAACTCAAACCAGTGTCCATATGGGATGCTGTGCTGCAGGCCAGGGCTTTTAACCTGCTGTGCCACATTGCTGGCCCCCAGCTGCTCCACTTTCGATCCAGCTCCCTGCAGATGTGTCTGGGAAAGCAGTTGAGGATGGCTCAAGTGCTTGGGGCCCTGTACCTACATGGGAGTCTCACATGGAGTTCCTGGCTCCTGGCTTTGGCCTGGTCCAGCGCTGGCCATTGCAACCACCTGGGGAGTGAACCAGCAGATGGAAAATCTCCCTCTCACTCTCTTTCTCTCTGTAACTCTGCCTTTAAGGTAAATAAATACATCTTTTTGTAAAAAAAAAAAAGTTCAGAAACAAAAATCTCATAGTGCTTATTGTTTTTTTTTTTTTAAGATTTATTTATTTATTTGAAAGTCAGAGTTACATACAGAGAGAAGGAGAGGTTTTCCATCCACTGGTTCACTCTCCAATTAGCTGCAACGGCTGGAGCTGCACCGATCTGATGCCAAGAATCAGGAGCCAGGAGCTTCCTCCAGATCTCCCACATGGGTGCAGGGGCCCAAGGACTTGGGCCACAGCAGAGAGCTGGATTGGAAGTGGAGCAGCCAGGTCTCGAACTGGTGCCCATACGGGAAGTTGGGACTGCAGGCAGCGGCTTTACCTGCTATACCACAGCACTGGCCCCAGTGCTTATGTTAAAATTTTAACTTAGGGGGCTGGAACTGTGGCGCAGTGGGTTAACGCCTTGACCTGAAGCACCGGCATTCCATATGGGCATCAGTTCGAGACCTGGCTGCTGCACTTCCAATCCAGCTCTCTGTTAGGGCTTGGGAAAGCAGTGGAAGATGGCCCAAGTCCTTGGGCCCCTGCACCCCCGTGGGACACCCAGAGGAAGCTCCTAGCTCCTGGCTTTGGATCAGTGCAGCTCCAGCCATTGCGGACAATTAAGGAGTGAGCCATCGGATGAAAGACCTCTCTCTTTCCCCCTCTCTGCCTCTCCTCTTTCTGTGTAACTCTGACTTTCAAATAAATAAATAAAATCTTTTTAAAAAAATCATAACTTAGGGGGCCAGTGCTGTGGCACAATATCCTCTGCTTGTGGTGCCGGCATCCCATATGGGCGCCGGTTCATGTCCTGGCCGCTCCACTTCTGATCCAGCTCTCTGGTATGGCCTGGGAAAGTAGTGGAAGATGGCCCAAGTGCTTGGGCCCCTGCACCCACATGGGAGAACTGGAGGAAACTCTTGGCTCCTGGCTTTGGATCAACCCAGTTCCAGCTGTTGCAGCCACTTGAGAAGTGAGCCAGCGGATGGAAGACCTTTCTCTCTGTCTCTCCCTCTCACTGTCTGTAGCTCTACCTCTCAAATAAATAAATAAAATATTTATAAAAAAAAAAAAACCAAAATTATAACTTAGCGCTGGGCCGTGGGGCACAACAGATTGAGCCGCCCCTTGGGACAGCCTCCCCCCCCACACACTGAGTACTGGCTGCTCTGCTTCTGATCCAGCTTCCTGCTAATGCATCCTGCCAGGCAGCAGACGGTGGTCCAGGCGCTTGGGGCCTGCCACCCACGTCAGAGATGAGGATGGAGTTCTGGGCTCCTGGTTTCAGCCTGGCTCAGCCCTGGCTATTTTTGGGCATTTGAGGAGTGAACCAACATATGGGGGGTCTCTTGCCTTTCTCGCACTCTCTCATACTATCACTCTGCCTTCCAAATCGATGAAAATAAATAAGTATTTTAAAAAAGCTATAACTTAATTCAAGATGTTTGACATCCTTGCAATAGTCATTCTTCCTATCATGGTGCATCTCTTCAGACATGTGAAGGGTATGAGATTTTTACCATACTTGCAAGACCCAATTTGCTGACAAGTTAGCCTGCCATAGCTTCATGGATATTGGCAGAAGAGATGAGATTTTAATGTCATTTCTCATATGAGCAGCTGCCAGAGGAGCAGCATGTGCACCAGGTCCCCGAGCTGCAGTTCTCACAGAGTCACCAAGGAAAATGAAGACCGGCAGATACTGCTTGCACATCACACATGTGATGAGCTGCGTTACATGAGAGCAACCCTGAGCTTTTCATATTTTTCAGATATTTTAAGAGGAAGTTTCTCTGGAAGGGAGACATTATCTTTATTACTCTGAATAGTAAACGAACCTGTTCTTTGCTCTGGATGGAGATACTATCAACAGCTCCCAAGGCATACAAGTGTGCTAGAAAAGATACATAGGGACAAAGGCTACCCGTGCCTCTGCCACAAGGTGAACAGAAATGGGAGAGACTCATGACAAATTGTCTCCTAACTCTGTAATAACCTTAGTAAGGTTTGGCTGATTCTAGTTTTGCTTCTTAATAATTTTGAGACCTTGGGCAAATTAATTGAGAGAGAGAGAGAGAGAGAAAGGTCTTCCATCCAATAGTTCATTCCTCAATTGGCTGCAACGGCTGGAGCTGCACCAATCTGATGCCAGGAGCCAGGAGCTTCCTCTGGGTCTCCCATGTGGGTGCAGGGACCCAAACACTTGGGCTATCTTCTACTGCTTTCCCAGGTCATAGCAGAGAGCTGGATTGAAAGTGGAGCAGCTGGGTCTCAAACCGGCACCCATATGGGATCCCGAAGCTTCAGGCCAGGGTGTTAACCTGCTGTGCCTCATGATGAAAGGTTTTGAGATGATCAAATCAAATTGTGCATGTAAAACACTTGGCACAGTGTCGATCACACAACATGTGCTCATGTAAAATGAGTTTTATCATTGTTAGCAAAAGAAGCTATTGAATTATATTTACCTTGGGTCTGGCCATTGCATTTTTTGTTTTTATTCATTTTAACTCATTTTTTTCAAAAAATTATTTTATTAAGTTCTCCAGTAGATGTTATCATTTGTAAATAGTACTTATATTCTCCTTTCTAGGAGTTTTTCCTTTTATGCTTGAGTCATGTCTGAATGTATTAGCTATGATCTCTCAGATAACAAAAAACAGTAAGAGATAATAGGTGTTAGAGTGACTGCCAATGATTCACCTTTAAACACAATGTTGGATCTAGGTCTGAAGTTATATTGTCTTTTTTTTTAAGGAAAGATTTATTTATTTGAGAGGCAGAGTTGGGGGGGGGGAGACAGACACAGAGAGAGACAAAGAAAGATGGAGAGGTCTTCCATCCTCTGATTCACTCCCCAGATGGCCACAAAGGCTGGAGCTGGGCTGATCCAAAGCCAGGAGCCAGGCGCTCCCTCCAGGTCTCCCATGTGGGTCCCAAGCACTTGGGCCATCTTCCACTGTTTTCCTAGGCCACCATCAGGGAGCTGCATCAAAATTGGAACAGCCAGGACTTGAACTGGTGCCTTTATGGGATGCCAGCACAGCAGGCAAAAGTCCAACCTACAAATGACAGCACCATCCCCTATATAGTCATTTTTTAAGGAAACTTTGTTTTATGAGTAATTTTTTATATATTGGAATGAATATTCAATCAAATGTTGTTCTATCAATTGAGCTAGTGTGATTTTCTTTTTTGACCTCTAAATGATATTAATAGTTTCATAGTACTTGGTCCTCATAGTACTTTTCCTCATAAGGAAAATAAGCCAGGCACAGAACGACAAATTCCACATGAACTCAGTTATGTGTGGATTCTAAAAAGTCCAACTCATAGAAGCAGAGAGTAGAATGGCGATTATGAGGCTGGGGAACAAGAGGTGGATGGAGAAAGGGGAAATGTTGGTGAAATGGTACAAAGTTCAGGAGGATGGAAGGATGATCTATGATATAGCATGGTGCTACTGTTAATAGTCTATGCTTCAAAATTATTTTTAAGATTTATTAATTTATTTGAAAGGCAGAGTTACAGAGTTAGAGGCAGAGAGAGAAAGAGAGAGAGAGAGAGGGAACAAGAGAGATTTTCCATCTGCTGGTTCACTCCCCAAATGGTCGCAACAGCTGGCACTGTGCCAGGCCAAAGCCAGGAGCCGGGAGCTTTATTTGAGGCTCCCACATGGGGGCAGGAGCCCAGATAGTTGGATCACCTGCTGCTGCTTTCTGAGGTGCATTTACAAGGAGTTGGACTGGAAGTGGAACAGCCAGGGCTCAAACAGGAGCCCGTATGGGATGCTGGGGTCACAGGCAGCAGCTTTACCTGCTTTGCCACGGTGCTGGCCCCTTAAAATTATTAAAATAACAGATTTTAGCACCACAAAGAGATTTTTTATTATTTTTTTTTAATTTTTTTTCTTATTTAGAATATAAATTTCCAAGGTACAACTTGTGGATTGCAATGACTTCCCCACCCATACCTCCCCTCCCCCCTGCTACCCTTCCCCCTTACCCACTCCCCCTCCCCTTTCATTCCCATTCAGATTCATTTTCAATTCTCTTTGTATACAGGAGTTCAGTTTAGTATGTGTTAAGAAAAGATTTTAAACCATTTGCCCTCACATAGCATCCTAGAGTGAAGCATACTCTTTGAGTACTAGTTGTAGCTTTAAATCACGTTCACAAAGAGATTTTAAATATGTGAGGTGATTAATATGTTAATCAGCCTGACTTAATCATTATGCGGTTTTATATATATATATATATATATATATATGTATTAAAACATTACATTGTAACCCATAAATATAAAACTATTTGTCAACTGGAAAAAAAAATTAGAAGGCATTTGGGATACTTGCATCACATATCAGAGTGCCTGGATTCAAGTCATGGCTCTGCTCCTGACTACAGCTTTCTGCTGATGCACACCCTGGGGGCCAGCAGTGCTGGCTCAAACAGCTGGGTCCCTGCCGCCCATGTGGAAGACTCAGAATTGAGTTCCTGGCTCCTGGCTTCTGTCTGGCCCAGTTCTGTCCACTGCAGGCATTTGAAGAGTGAACCAGTAGATGGAAGCTCTCTTCCTCTGTCTTTCAGTTTCTCTGCTCTCAAATTAATTAATGAAAATTAAAGGGGCCTGTGCTGTGGCACAGTGGGTTAAAGCCCTGGCTTGAAGCACCGGCATCCCATATGGGTGCCGGTTCTAGTCCTGGCTGCTCCTCTTCCGATCCAGCTCTCTGCTATGGCCTAGGATAGCAGTAGAAGAAGGCCCAAGTCCTTGGGCCCCTGCACCCACCTGGGAGACCCAGAAGAAGCTCCTGGCTCCTGGCTTTGGATCGGCACAGCTCCGGCTGTTGCGGCCATCTGGGGAGTGAACCAGCGGATGGAAGACCTCTCTCTCTCTCTGTCTCTACCTCTCTCTGTAACTGTCTTTCAAATAAATAAAATATTTTTTTTGACAGGCAGAGTTAGACAGTGAGAGAGAGACAAAGAGAAAGGTCTTCCTTCCATTGGTTTACCTCCCAAATGGCCACTACGGCTGGTGCGCTGTGCCGATCCAAAGCCAGGAGCCAGGTGCTTCCTCCTGGTCTCCCATGTGGGTGCAGGGCTCAAGGACCTGGGCCATCCTCCACTGCACTCCCGGGCCACAGCAGAGAGCTGGACTGGAAGAGGAGCAACCGGGACAGAACCGGCGCCCCAACCCTGGGACTAGAACCCGGAGGTGGAGGATTAGCCTAGTGAGCCGTGGCACCGGCCACAATAACTCTTAAAAAAATTTAAAAAGAAAAAAGAGAGACACTTAACAACTGGGAGTAGCAGAGAACTTCCTCAATCAGTAAAGGTTATCCATGAAAAACCCATATCATACAGTCAGTGCCATACTTAGTGTTGAAAGGATGATGCGTTTCCTGTAATATCAGAAACGAGAGAATGGCTACTCTCACCACTTCTATTTAGCATTGTAATGAAAGTTCTGCTGAGGGCAATTGGGTAAGAAATGAAATAAAATGTATCCAGATTGGAAAGGAAGAAGTAACACTATCTCTATTTCCTATAATCCTCATCTAGGAAATACTAAGATATTTGCTTTTAAAAACTATGGGAGGGGGTAGGCATGTGGCGCAGCAGTCAGGATGCTATTTGGGACATCAGCATCCTATGTCAGAGTGCCTGGTTCAGCTTCCAGGTGCTCTTCCAATTCCAACTCCCTGCTAATCACACCGAGAAGGGAGCAGGGGACGGCTCAAGTACTTGGGTCCATGCCACCTACGTGGGAGACTTTTGAGTTCCAGGCTTCTGGCTTTAGCCTGGGCAAACCCCAGTTATTGCAGGCAGGTAGGGATTGAACCAGCATGTTTCTCTCTCTCTCTCTCTCTCTCTCTCTCTCTCTCCCTCCCTCCCTTCCTTCCTCTCTCCTTTCCAAATAAATAGAGAAATTCATTTCATAAATAAGATAAAATAAACTACTATTAGGTAATGGGCATTTGGTACAGAAGTTATGATGTCGCTTGGGATGCCCTCATTCCATGTTGGAGTATCCAGATTCAAGTGCCAGTTGTGCTTCCAATAACAGCATCCTGCTAATTCTCACCCCGAGGGGCAGCTGATGATGGTTCTAGTGTCAGGATCCCTACCATCCATGTGGGAACCGAGACTGATCTGATGTGGGCATCTGGAGAGTGAACTAGCAGATGGAAGATCTCTTTCTCTGTCTCTATGCCTTTCAAATAAAATGAAGAAAAAAGGTTCAGAACTACTAAATGAGTTCAGAATTTCTTCTGAAGTCTAGGATTGCCTGGGATAGCTCTATCCACCTTTGAAAAGCCACTGTCTTGCCCTCTCTGCCCAAATGCTGCTAGATTTCTGACCAGCATGCAGCATGGACAAGTGAGAGTGTTAAGAGCTGTTTTAGGAACAAATACACCCTATCTTTAGCTACTTTATCTAATGCTTACTCATGAAATCTTACCTGCCCATACCTAATCTTGTGGGAAAATTGAGCACCTGCTCCATAGTGCCCCAGCTGAATCTCATGCACACATTTACTGAGGCATCTGTAACATTTTCTTACAGGTATTTTTTTTACAAGCTATGTTTTACTTTTCAGTCTCCTGACTGCTAATATGTTAACAGCACAGGACACAATTTTGACACTAAATGGAGGCTTAACAAACATTTTTGGAATGAGAGTATTCTGGATAAAGTGCTACAAGAAAAAAGTTGAAAGGGCACTTTGAAAGGGTCTAGAACCTTGAAGTAGGCACATTAACAGAGTGGACACTTGGGCTGGTAGACCAGCTCCAAGTGCTTGGATAAAGACTTATTAGGTAGAACATGTGTTCAGGAAGGCAACAGGTGCTAGTCCAAACAAATGGTTGGCCTTGTGAAGGTGCCAAGAGTACAGGGTATTCCCAAAAGAGGAGAGTGGGATTCAGCAGCTGGCTACCATCGGGAGGTCTGACAGCAGGAAATGGCATCTTACCATCCGCATCGTCTAGCAGGGAATGAATTTCTTAGTGAATACATGGCCCTTTCTTCTGCAGGATTACAGTCTGGGTGGGGCGCAGGAATGGTACATCATCCATGAAATTAAGAGCTGTTGAGAAGTCCCTCTGGGACAGGCATTGTGGTGCAGCAGCTTAAGCTGCTGCTTGAAGTATTCAGATCCCATGTTGGAACACACAGTTCCAGTCCATGCTACTCTGTTTCCAATACAGTTTCCTGCTAATGTGTATCCTGGGAGACAGCAGGTGATGGCTCATGTATTGGAGTCCTTGTACCACGTGGGAGAATAGGGTGTAGTTTCAGGCTCCTGGCTTTGGCCTGGCTTAGCCCCAGCTGTTCAGGCACTTGAGGTGGGAAAGGGAGTGAATCAGCAGGTAGAAAATCTTAATTTCTTTCTCTCTCTCTCTTTCTCTCTCTCCCCCTTTCAAATAAGATGCAAACAGAAAAGAATCCCACATTCCCTTTCCACCTTTTCAGTGCTCTAATACACAATCTAACCATGCTAATACTTTGGGGACAGCCAAGCCAATGATTCATGGAAAATTATTCTGCAAAATTCAAAATCCCTAGGCCCAAGGTGATAATAAACAGAGGAAACCAGTCATGTACATTTGATATGTTGATCACTAGAGTAGAAATTCATGAAATCGCCATGCTACTCCCCAATTTGTTTTATTGCCTGCGATTTGGTCATAACAGAGTCTTTTCACTTAAATTAACACAGCTGCCGCTAGAGAAATGGTTTATGAGAAAGCAGTCTTCCCTTTTGAGATCAGAGGCAAGAAAAGCCTTACAATTCTCCCACTAATACTAGCTGCAAGTCTCCAGCAATAATCTTCTGTGCTCCAGGCTGTGTAGATTAAAGGAAAGGCCCATATGTTATGCTATTGGAGCCAGACATCTGAGGAGAAAATGTGCACTCTAGTAGACAGAGGATAAGCACCAGCCTTATCACAGACAGCATAACAAAGAACTAGCACAGGGGACAGACGCCCTAATGGTTAGGGTGGCTGCATCCCATAAGAGAGTGCCTGGGTTTGCTACTAGCTCTGGCTCTTGAATCCAGTTTCCTGCTGATGTTGGAACGTGGGGAGCGGCAGTGATGGGGTTCAAGTAATTGGGTTCCTGCCACCCACATGAGTGACCTGGATGGAGTTTCAGGTGTTTGGGAGATAAGTCAGTAGATCATAGCTATCTCTCTCTCTCTCTCTCTCTCTCTGTCTTTCAAAAAAAAATTTAAAAATACTTTAAAAAAAGAATCAGCTCAGAAGGGAAGGGAAATTTATTTATTTGTTTGTTTGAAAGAGCAACAGAGAGAAAGAAAGGTCTTCTATGTGCTGGTTCAGTCCCCAAATGCCTGCAACAACCTGGCTGAGTCAGCCCAAGTCAGGAGCCTGAAACTGCATACAGGTCTCCCACATGGGTGGCAGGGACTCAAGTCTTTGTGTCCTCATCTGCTGCCTCCCAGGACGCACACGTAAGAAACTGGACTGGAAGTGCAGGAGCCAGGACTTGAGCCAGCATTCAATACGGGATGCAGGCATCTCATGTGGTGGCTTAACATGCTGTGCCACAATGCATGCTTCAGGAAATACATTTTATTTAAGTCAAATCTCATACAAATGTGTGTGACTTCTTCAGAAAGAGAGGATCCATTTAGATCTTTTCTTCCTCTTTTTCAGTAAGATTTGTTTTATTTATTTGAAAGACAGAGTGTTAGAAGTGATAGAAAGGGAGAGTGAGAGAGAGAGCGAGAGCAAGCAAGAGACAGAGAGATCTTCCAACCACTGCATTCCCCAAATGGTTAGAGCTTCTTCCGGGTCTCCCATGTGGGTGGCAGGGGACCAAGCACTTGGGCCATCATTTGCTGCCTTGCCAGGCACATTAGCAGGGAGCTGGATTGGAAGTGGAGCAGCCAGGACTCAAACTGATGCTCATATTGTATGCTGGAATCACAGGTGGCAGCTTAACTCACTGTGCCACAATGCCACCCCCCACCATTTATATTGAGGACTCCAGTTGGCCACATTCAAAAAAATCTTAAGAACTGGAAGCCAGGGAAACTGCCAGCTCTAAAAATAAAACTTAAAGTTTTAGATATACCTCACAGCCACCAGAATGACCAAAATGAAAGACAGGCGGTGTTGAAGAGGGCACAAAGTAACCAGAACTTTCAAATGTTGAGTGGGGATATAGATTGCATGACCACTTTGGAGGACTCTTGAGAAATATCTCCCCAAGTGGAGCCTGCACACCCAGCAGAAGGGTACTGCCTGCTTACAAAGCGACACGTAGGATGGGCAGGTGCTATTGTGTAGCTGGGAAGGCCGCTCCTGTGTCCTAGTTGCTCCACTTCCAGTCCAGCTCTCTGCTAATGGTCTGGGAAAAACAGAGAAAGATGGCCCAAGTGCTTGGGCCTCTGCACCCATGTGGGAGACTCATGTGAAGTTTCTGGCTCCTGGCTTTGGCCTAGCTCAGCTGAGTGGACCAGTGGATGGAAGATCTCTGTCTGTGTCTCCAATTCTCTCTGTAACTCTGACTTTCAGTGAAATAAATAAAATCTTTTTTTTTTTAAAAATGACACATAGGAGAGTCCACGGCAGTGCCATCCTAAGGGTCTCAGACTGCAAACAACACAGGTGCCCAACACAAGTAGAGTGTCTGAATAAGTAGTCCTATATTCACAGTGGAGTCCCATGGAGCAATGACAATAAATCACAGACTCTCCTAGACATAATGTTTAGTGAGAAAAAGCAAACAACAGAGTTATCAATGTTAGCATTTCTGTGCAGTTCAAAATGAGATGAAACTGAATAGTGGCATAAGTCAGGTCATTGGCTACCGCAGGAGTGGGCAGTGACCAGGAGAAGGTGCCAGCTGAGCCTCTGGAATGCTTAATGTCCTGCTTCTTAATCCGCATTTTGGGCACACAGGTGTATTACCTTTGGGAAAACTCATTGAGTTGTACACCTGTGGTCAGTGTTCTTTTTTTTCCCCTGTGTAAGTATTTGTACTTCAGTAGAAAGTTTACTTTAAAAAGTAGTTTAGGGGCCGATGCTGTAGCACAGCAGGTTAACTGCTTCTTCGGATGTCTACCTTCCATACTGGAGTGCTCATGTCTAATGAAGCTCCCTGTTAATGCACCTGGCAAGGCAGCAGATGATGGCCCAAGTGCTTGGGCCCCTGCCTTCCCAGGTAGGAGACCCAGAATGGAATTCTGGAATCCTGGCTTTAGCCTGGTCCAGCCCTGGCTTTTTGCAGGCATTTAGGTGATAGAAGATCTCTCTCTCTCTCTCTCTTTCTCAGTGTGTGTGTATGTGTATGTGTCCCCCTTCACTCTGTCAAATGCATAAGTAAAATAAATCACTTTAAAGGAGTTTAATGTAATTATAGTTCGTTTAAGTACAGTCAAGCTTTACTAGGCAGTTTTATGTACTGACAGCCCGGGGTCATATTTATAATAATGATCCAAATTGTGACCCTTCATGCCTGTAACTGGTGACTGGCCGGCTTTCACTTTTCTAGTGCCCAATTTTCTAAGTATTTCTGAGAAGTCCAAGAAACATATAACGTTAGTAAAACCATCAGGGTTTTGAAATTAATATTTACTTATTAATTCAAAAAGCAGAGACACAGAGACAGAGGGAGAAAGATTGCCTATCTTCTGGCCAACCCCCCAAATGCCCTCATCAGCCAGAGCTGGGCCAGGCCAAAGCCAAGAGCCAGAAGCTCAATCCCGGTCTCCCACACAGGTGCCAGGGATCCACGTACTCCACTTACCACCTGCATCCCCCCCACGGTATGCATTAGCAGGAAGCTGGAATCTGGAGTGGGGCCAGGACTTGACCTGAAGCACTCTGATGTGGGATGTGGCTGCCCCAAGTCGTGTCTTAGCCACCTTGCCAGATATCCACGCGGAATGTCAGGTTTTAGTGGTCTCTTGCTCCAAAGTCTCCAGCAGTTAGATAGCCAAAACCCCTGCAGCTACTCCACTGTCACCTGCATCAGCTCTGGCTGCCACTTCTGTCCTCCTGGGTGTCTGGCTCCTTTTCCCAGCCTCCTGAGCTCTCTTCTCCCCAGCCAGGACGTCCTCGGGTCCAGTGCTGTCAGGGTGGACTCCCTCTGCTGTGCTGTCAAATACATGTCCAGCTTTTCCACCACAGCCGTACCCTCCCAGGGGTCACAGTTACCTTGGAAACGATGGCAGACTGTGTGGAGGAGTACAGGCAGCCATTCAATGCTCCTCCTAATGTTCTCCTCCCCACTGTTCTGCCACCCGACTCTGGACACATTTCTTTATTCTGGTTATTTGCTCTCAAGGAACCTATTGAGAGCCCCACTGTTGCCTCCCTTAGGGTTTTTCCAGTTCACTAGATAGCTCTGACACTTCTGAATCTCATTGGCAAAAACATATCCTGGTTCTTTCTCACCAGTAAGGTGGCCAATGCATCCTGGCCCACCCAGGACTTCACCACTGTCGCCACTGAAAGTCCTAGGCAAGGTGGGATGATGGTCTCCCCATCTGCCAGAATGAGACCCACTAGACATAGCTGCAAATCATCTGGGGCTACTGTGTCCAGAGCACACACAATTCCTTCAGGGACAGTGTGTTTATGCCCATGTGCAGGTTATGAGCTAGGCCTTGATAAGAAGACAGAGATGGTGAGAACCGAAAAACAGCAACTCGGGTCCCTGGTCAACTGAAGAGTGTGCCTGTCTGGCTGACCGTATTCTTTCTGGCCAGCATGTCTAGACAACACGCCTGACACAGTCAGCCAGCTCTTATCTGCTGGCTTTCCAGGTCAACTCGCTTGCACAAAGGCAAGATTCACAGGGAAGTCAGACAACAAGGATCATGACAGATCGTCATCAAAGACAGGTGGCTGGACCTCAACTGCGGGCAGCCTGGGTACCCTGAGATCCCTCCTGTGAGGTCCTGTGGCTAGGAGCAGACCCGTTCCTTTAGAACCAGTGTCAGCCAGGCCTGGTGTTGTGGTGCAGTGGGTTAAGCCACAGCCTATGATGCTGACATCCCATAGGAGCCCCGGTTCAAGTCCTAGCTGCTCTACTGCGATCCAGCTGCCTGCTAATGTGCCTGGGAAAGCTATGCCAGATGATCCAAGTGCTTGGGCCCCTGCCACTCACATGGGAGATCCAGATGGAGTTCCAGGCTCCTGGCTTCAACCAAGCCCAACTCCAGGTTGTTGCAGTCGGGGAGTAAACCTGCAGATGGAAGATCTCTGTTTCTCTCTGTCTCTCTCATTCTGACTTTCAAACAAATAAATAATGTTAAAAAGAAAAGAAAAGAAAAAAGAATGGTGTTAATCAAGGAGAGAAAAATCCTCATCCCAATGGCTTACTAAAGGAAGGAGATAAGGGGCCAGACCGGCAAAACTGCATTCAGTTGAGAGACTGCCTGGCCAAAACAAAGCTGAACAATAATGAAAGGCCAGCCAATTTTCCCCAGATGACAAGTGAATCCTGGTGCCCTTTGGCAGTGATGCCTAAATAGGTTCAGGTGATGAACAGTGTGAATGGAAGGAGCTCTTCACCAAAAAAAAAAAAAAAAAAAAAAAAAAGTGCTGGGATTATGGGCATTTGAGGATTGAACCAAGAAGATTCTCTCTCTCTCTCTCTCTCTCTCTCTATTCATTTATTTAAAGAGCAGAGTGACAGAGAGAGAGATATTCTATTTGCTGGTTTCCTCTACAAATGTCCTTAACAACTAAGACTTGGGCCAGGCCACAGCTAGCAGTTAGGAACTCCATATGGATCTCCAACATAGGTGGCAGGGGCTCAATTACTTGGGCTTTATCGGCTTCCTTCCCAGGTGCATTAGCAGGAACTTGGATTGGAAGCAGAGGCCTTGGGTGTCCCAAGCAGTGGCTAACACACTGCACCACAACATTCAACCCATAAGACCTCTCTCTATGATACCCTGCCTTTCAAATAAATATTTGAAAAGGTACATTACACTGACAGATTAAAAAAACAAAAAACAAAAACTTGGAGCTGGCACTGTGGCATAGTGGGCTAAGCTTCTGCCTGTGGTGCCAGCATCCCAAATGGGCACTGGTTCAAGTCCTGGCTGCTCCTCTTCCAATCCAGCTCTTTGCTATGGCCTGGGAAAGCAGTAGAAGATGGTCCAAGTGCCTGGGAGACCTGGAAGAAGCTCCTGGCTCCTGGTTTTGGCTCAGCTCTGGCTGTTGCAGCCATCTAGGGAGTTAAACAATGGATGAAAAACTTCTCTGTTTCTCCTTCTCTCTGTAACTCTGTCTCTCAAATAAATAAATACATCTTAGAAAAAAAAGAAACTTGTATGTTAGATATTCACTAAAGGAATAGATTAGTGCTGATACTAGATTTTAGTTTAAGTAAAAGGTAAATGACTATTGACAGAACTGAGAAAAATGTTTCCAATTATCTAAATTTTTGTGGGAAAAATACCACTATTTAAATTCAGTTCAAAAAACATTCCTGTTCATGGAATGACTAGGAGCTGTTTGTAAACCATTGCTTTAAGGTTCATTATGATGTATACTTCAATTTGCTTCAGAACTGTTTGTATTCATTTCTTTTTTATATTTTTAAGACATTATTTATAAGGCAGCATGTCAGAGATAGGGAGAGATCTTCTGTCCACTGGTCCAGTCCCCAAATGCATGCAACGGCCAGGGGTCAGCCAGGCCAAAGCCAGGAGCTCCGTCTGGGTCTCCCACAGGAGTGGCAGGGGTTCAAGTCCTTGAGCCACCAGTCACTGCTCCCCAGGATGCATTAGCAGGAAGCTGGTTCAGAAACACCAGCAGCTGGGACTCCAACTGGCACTCTGCTCTGGGATACGGGTGGCCTAAGCCGCAGCTTTACCTACCGCACCACAACGCCTGCCCCTGTTTTCTTAAGCTAAACATTTCCTACCACAATCTTGGTTTTGCTTTTAATTTACCTTGCAAATCCTCTTATTCTTGTAGCTCAAAGAGGAATCGGATATCTGATTTCCTGAGGTTCTGTCTGTGGAACAAAAGCTGGTTTCTCCTTTAATGTAGCCCAGCTTACTTCCTGCCCCGACCTTCTTCCCCAGGGCTCCCACAGGATTCCAGGATAACTGTGCCTGCAGTGCAGAGCCCAAGCATTTGGTCCCTTAGGCAACAAACCCCAGTGAGCAGCTAAGGAAGTGACTATTGGTGAGGGGAGAGGGGAGGGAGTCAGTTGTAAACAAGTATCTTGTGACTCCACTGGTTGGCTGTGGGCAAGAACCATTAGGTCACACGTGTGGCTGGCTTGGCTCGCTGGCTGGAGGAGGGCATATCAAGCTCTGCGTGGAGCATGCCAGGCTCCGTGAGAACTCCTCTGCAGTGGGAAGATGGACTCTTGATGTCTCATTGCAGCTCAGCTTGCTGTGTTGGCAGCAGGTCCTACACAAAATTATGGGGTAGGCAAAGTCTCCCACTGTTAGCCCTCCTGAGCCTTTTCCACTATGTCCCTCCCCACATGAGGATTAAACACACCCCACATCACAACCTGGAAGAGTATAACATCCACACGGTGCTACTTAATCAAATGTCTGAACTACTTGATTGATAAACATTCTTCCCAAGAAATAAACCTGGTGTGTTCTTCTACAGGTAAGCTTGACCATGTCATCAAGCAACACTACCACAAAGCAGCCCTCTACAGTCCGAAGGGTTACCAACAGAGTCTGTAATGAATACCCTGCCCAGGGCACCTGTATTTTAACAGAGTCATGGGAAATCAAAAAACATCTCACCCCTCCTTCTTTCCAAACACCATTTGGAGCAAACCCGTGGTCGTAAACTACAGACAGAGTTAATAAGTGGTCCTGTGCCCGGGTCTGCTGACGTGATGCCTGAGGGTGTTTTGTGTAAACATTCTTCGTTTTTTTTTTTTTTTAAGATTTACTTATTTATTTACTTGTAAGTCAGAGTTACACAGAGAGAGGGAGAAGCAGAAAGAGAGAGAGCGAGAGAGAGTGAGAGAAAGAAAGAGAGGGGGAGAGAGAGAGAGAGAGAGAGGAAGTCTTCCATCCTCTGGTTCACTCTCCAACTGGCCAAAATGGCTGGAGCTGCACTGATCCGAAGCCAGGAGCCAGGAGCTTCTTCCATGTCTCCCACGTGGGTACAGAGGCCCAAGCACTTGGGCCATCTTCCACTGTTTTCCCAGGCCGTAGCAGAGAGCTGGATCAGAAGTAGAGCAGCTGGGACTGGAACCGGCACCCATAAGGGATGCCTACAGTGCAGGCAGCGGCTTCACCTGCTATGCCACAGTGCCAGCCCCATGTGAACATTCTTTGGTAATGATAGGTTCTCTCATCTGCCGCCTTTGAGAGTCCATCAGCTCCGTCACACTGTTGTTGCAAGGTTAGTCCTGCTCACCTACTCCTTTCTTCCCTGTGTCTCCACAGTTGTGTACTAGTCCAGGCCACACTGAGTTTTGAGATTCAAACAGTAACTCTAGAGCAGGATGAAGAACTGGGTTTTCTGTAAGCAATATGCAGATAGAGGAGCTACAGGAAGGGAGCACAGGGCTCGACTCCAGCCTGAGCAGTGAACGCTGGCCTTATAGCGCCTAGCTCTTCGCCTTTTCTACTTGATTGATCAGTTGGTCAACAGGGTCCTTCAAAATCACATTCTTCACAGTTGGTGCAACAAAGACATAAGCCTCAGCCATTCTCGCTCTGTTCTGCACCTCTTTTCCTAACAGCAGTTGTCTGAACTCTTGTCCTGTGATTGCAAAACTCCTTTACAGAATCTTCGTCTCTAGACATCTCAGCTTGGGATAGGCTTGTTCTGACTTTCTAACCTCTCTCAGGGAAAGGGGAGGACTACATTCCTCCAGGGACTTGTGGGCTGGAAGGCCGGGAGCACTCCATGGGGGAGGCTGATGGAGAAAAACCCAGGGCAAGATCCCGGTACCACACATCACAGTGGATGTAGCTGAGGACAGCGTCCCAGGTATCCACACGCCCCTGCCTGGCCCCCATCCCTTCCCCCTCCACTGAAGTCTCCACATAAGATACAGCAACTCCCATAACTCTTCCACTGACTTTTAAGGAGGACACAGGTTGATCTGTTCCTTTTTCTGTTGACCTTTTGAAGCTGTAAAACTGGTTTCTTCCTATCCACAGCCAAAGCAAACGATCATGAATAAAAGCTCATAGGAAAAAAAATGTGTGTGCTGGTACAAGCTAAGCACATGTGACAAAACCATCCAGGGACAGGAGTTCCAGCACATGGGCCTGGATGGAAGTAAGTCTTGTCTTTTTTTTTTTTTTTAATGTCCTTCCTCCCTTCCTCCCTCCCTCCCTCTCTCTCTCTTTCTTTCTTTCTCCCTTTCTCTTTCTTTCTCTCTTTCTTCTCCTTCCTTCCTTTCTCTTTCTTCCTTTCTTTCAATAAAATTTTATTTATTTGAAATACAGACACACACACACACACACACACACAGAGTGAGAGAGAAAAAGAGAGAGAGAGAGACAGAGAGAAAATCTTCCATTCCCTGGTTCACTCCCTAAATGGCTGCAACAACCAGGGTTGGGCCAGGCTGGAACCCGGAGCCCAGAACTCCACCCCTGTCTCCCATTTGGGTGGCAGGGCCCCAAGCACTTGGGTCCTCTTTGTTGCCTCCTAGGATGCATGAGCAGGGAGCTGGATCAGGAACACAGGAGCCAGGACTTGAACTGACACTAAGCCCGCTGCAGAGGCAAACATTGCCTGGCCTGCTCGAGGTAATCTCAGTAGATCAGTATGATTGCTAATAACTAAAGCAGCTGTCAATAGTGAAGGAAGTGCCTCTGGAAGCAGCCAAAAGAAGCGCATCTATGAGAGCCTGGAGTAGAAGAGGGCAACAAAGCTTGGGAAATGAGAGTATTAACGTCATTGTAGCTGTAGGCCAGAAAGGATTTCTTGCTGAAGACAGCCAGGGGCTGAGGGCACCTGAGTGGTAGTTTCCAGATCTGGTCCAGTCTGCTTTGGGTATCAGGGCCAGGAAGAGGCCTAGCGCGGCTGCAGGGAGGGAGGGTCACAGAGCCCAGGGACCAAGCCAGCCAGGGCGCACCTGGGTGCTAGGAAGCATGAACCCTCTTCAACTCTGGTTTGTTGCAATGTTTTTGCTGGAAGGGGACGTGTGTCTTCCAGTGCTCAGCCTGGTTTTTGTGGAAGAGAAAGGGGAGGGCTACATTCCTCCAGGGATTTGTGAGCTGCTCTGTGTGCAGGAAGGCTGGGAGCACTCAGTGGGGAGGCTGATGGAGAAAAACCCCAGGGCAGGGTCCTCGTAACAAAGAATGGTGGAGAGACAGAACCTACAAACAGCACAGGACATCTCACCACAGAATAAAGCAGGAGTGTTTCATAGCACCACAGGCCAGAACTCTGGGCGTTCACAGAGGGTGGGAAATCGATTTAGCAGAAGAACAATGAACTTAGAGTAAAAGAGAAAACGGCGAGGTGTGGCAAGAAGAACTGAGTCTCAGCTTCTGAACAGAAACCTCAGGAGCCAGGCGAGGGTTGGCACAACAGGGAAGCTCCCTCTTGGGGTGTGCACATTCGGTGTCCCAGTGCCTGGTTCAGATCCTGACTCTGTCCCCATTCCAACTTCGGGTTAACACACACTCTGGGAGCCAGCAGGTGATGGCTCAAGTGCTTGGGTCTTTGCCACCCATGTAAGAGACCCAGAATTCGGTTTTGGGTTTCTGGCTTTAGCTGGCCCAGCCCTGGTTTTTGTGTGTATTTGGGGGCATGAACTAGCACATGAGAATGCTCTCTCTCTTTGTCTCTCTACCTTTTAATTTCAATAAAGAAATAAATACAAATTTTTTAAAAAGGAAGAAAAAAAAGCCCACACAAACCAAATCTAGGCCATGTGTAATTTGATGTGCTTTCAGATTAATATTCTCTAATGACGATGGGTGGGAAAATTGATGTTTATTTCCGTTAATAAAAATCAGGTCTCTTGGGACAGGCATTGTGGCACACCCTGTAGTGTCCCACCTTTTGGGACACTGTATCCCATATCAGAGTGCCAGTTCTAGTCCCTATACTCTGTTTCCAATCCAGCTTCCTGCTGATACAATTCTGGGAGGCAGCACATGATGGCCCAAGTACTTGCGCCTCCTTGTGGGAGATGAGATGGAGTTCCTGGACCCTGGCCCAGCCCTGAATGTTGGGAGCATTTGGAGAGTGAACCAGCAGGTGGAAGATCTCTGTGTCTTTATGTCTCCCTATCTTTCCATCTCTTTCTCTCTGTAGTTCTGCTGAAGTAAGCAGAGTAGCTGAAATAAAAATAAAAAATAAAAATATTTAGCTGAAATAAAATCCAAGTTTATTATATGCATTAATATTGTACTTATTTGGAACTGTCTTTTTTCTTTTTCTTTTTTTTTTTTTTTCCGGTATTTCCAGTGCTCATAACTAGAAAGCATTAGTCACTCATACTCACCACAGATAGAGATAACTGACTTGGATACAGCTGCACAGTCCTGTCCAAAATATGTTTTGTAAGAAGTTATTTTTCTTGGGGCCGATGCTGTGGCATCTCAGATGCCTGCGTCCCATATAGGTGTCCCTGATGCTCCACTTCCAATCCAGCTCCCTGCTAATGCACCTTGAAAGCAATGGAGGATGGCCCAAGTGCTTGAACCCATACAACCACGAGGGAGACCTGAAGAAACTCCTGGCTCCTGGCTTCAGATTGGCCCAGCTCTGGCCATTGCAGCCATATTTTTCTTAAATTGTTGGGAGAGGGGCCGGCTCTATGGCGTAGTGGGTAAAGCCGCTGCCTGCAGTGCTGGCATCCCATATGGGCGTGGGTTCAAGTCTCGGCTGCTCCACTTCCAATCCAGCTCTTTCCTATGGCCTGAGAAAGCAGGGGAAGATGGCCCAAGTCCTTGGGCCCCTGTACCTGCGTGGGAGACATGAAAGAAGCTCCTGGCTCCTGGCTTCGGATCGGCGCAGCTCCAGCCCTTGTGGCTAGTCAGAGAGTGAACCAGCGGATGGAAGACCTCTTTCTCTCTCTCTCTCTCTCTCTCTCTCTCTCTCTGCCTCTCCTTCCCTCTCTATGTAACTTTGACTTTCAAATAAATAATTAAGTCTTACAAAAAGATCTATAAAAACAGCAAATGTTTATATTAAGAGATGTGGAACATGAAATAAATTTTAAAAAATTGTTGGGAGAATAGTGAGATCACTGGTTGTATGTGAAGAGTGAATATTACTCTTTAACCTGAACATTCCTTAATAGCCAGAATGTACTCACATACTACTTCTATAATCTACACATGATATACTTAAAAAAATTTCCTATTAGCTATTTATTGATTTTCATACCAACAAAATATCACATTTCTATATTTTTGCTTTTAGTTTAAATTTTCCAAGCAGGTGACTTCATGGAAGGTCTATGAGGCATCTTCATAGAAAATGCGCATCTCTTTTAATTCCATTTTTCCAGGAACTTTTTGAAGTATCCTCACATTAAAGGAATTAGGGTACAGATCTGTAAAACCCTCTTATTCTCTGTCCTAGGCCAAGGCTTGTTCTGACTTCAGCTGCCAGCTTCAGGTCTTATCTAACACATAGCAGAGGGAATCTCAATAAAGATAAAGCTATAGCCCAAGGAATACTGTCACATTTCTACCCAAGGACAGGGCCTTCTTTTGTTTAATTTTTAAAATGTTGTATTATTTATTTTCAAGGCACAGGGACAAACAGACACAGAGATCTCTCATCTACTGGTTCACTCCCCAGTGCCCACCATGACCAGGGCTGGGCCAAGTGCAAGAAGTGGGAAGTGGGAAACTCAATCTGGGTCTCCCACATGGTGGCAGGGAGCCAAGTATCACTTGAGCTATCACTTGCTGCCTCTTATGGAGACAACTGGCAGGAAATTGGAATGTAGAACAGAGCTGGGACTTGAACCCAGGTACTGGCATCCCAAGTAGCATCTTAACCACTGGGCAAAATGGCCCGTCATTGCCTTCTTGGGTGGGAGTAAAATCAATTTATATTTCATCACGGTTCAGGGGGATGGGTAGAAACTTGAGTTGAATGGCCCCGAGTCTCTGGTTAGTTCTTTGATGTTTGGTGCCTCTTAGAGTTGAGGCCTGGGGTAGCTGAGCCTGCCCTGAGTCTGGTTCTTTTTACCTATGCTCATGTTGCTAAAACTCCCTAAAATTCAGTTTCCTTTTCTGTAAAATGGAGGTATTGTTACCTCCAGTATCTACCTCATATTGTCGCTTGAGGCTCAAATGAGATGATGAGTGTGAAAACATTTTTGCACACTGATCAATGTAGGCGATAGGTAGGTTGTTATTTCATGAAAGAAGAATATTAGATTGTAGAAGGAATATTCCAAAGAGAATCCTGACTAGAGTTAAGTTTTCCTGAACTCCTTGTCGGAATTCTCTTGAACGTGTGGTTCATGATGTATGAGAGGCTGAGGTGTTATCAGCAAGAGCAATGGCCTTGGGGCCGAAGTTATGGCATAGTGGGCTAAGCCTCCACCTGCTGTGCTGGCATCCCATATGGGCGCTGGTTCTGGTCCTGGCTGCTTTTCTTCCGATCCAGCTCTCTGCTATGGCCTGGGAAAGCAATAGAGGATGGCTCAAGTGCTTGGGTCTCTGCATCCCTGTGGAAGTCCCGAAAGAGGCTCCTGGCTCCTGGCTTAGGATCAGCACAGCTCTGGCCTTTGTGGCCATTTGGGGAGTGAACCAGCAGATGGAAAACCTTTCTCTCTGCCTCTCCCTCTCTCTTTAACTCTATCCTTAAATAAATAAATAAAATATTTTTTTAAAAAAATGAGCAATGGTCTGCGAGGATGTGACAGTAAATAAGATCCCCACATTGCATAAATCAAGAACATGAGCTTGGGTAGATTACTTAAGCTTTTTGGTTTCTTTGCCTATAAAATCATGTTTAGATAAAAACACATTCTGTCATTTGAAAATCATGCCTTTCCGACTAAGATTCTTAGGATCCGGAATCTACATACTGCAAGCTCAAGAGCCTTTTTTCTGCACTGAAGTGTCCTCTGGTTTCATACAATAGACCTAGCATAATACAGATGGTCATAGAATATGTTGGGAGTGTGTGACTGTGACGCAACAGGTTAAGCCGCCACTGGCAGTGGCAGCATTCTGTATCAGAATGCCAGCTCAGTTTGCATCCTGGCTGCTCTGCTTCCAGTACAGCTTCCTGCTGATGCGCCTGGGAAGGCAGCAGAGGATGGTTTTCTGACACCTATGTGGAAGACTCTGATGGACTTTCTGACTCCTGGCTTTGGCCTGGCCCAGCCTTGGATGTTGTGGGCATTTTAGGGGCGTGAACCTGGGGATGAAAGAATTCTTTTTGTCTCTACTTCTCTTTCTGTGACTTTGCCTTTTGAATAAATAAATAAATAGAGCTTTTAAATATACACATATATATGTATACATACACACTCTGGTTTCTCTTTAGATTGTGTAAATCTTTCATCACTACTAAAATAAACAAATACACACATATAATATACATATACATAATGTTTTATATATGTGACATAATACACATATATACATTGAATGTAAGATGTTCAATAATAGGCATCGTGTGGCGTGATTGTATTGTGCATGCTATTTCTTTCCTTTCAACAGAAGTGAAAGGTTAAATATTGAACTCCGTGTGATTAATGGAAAATATTTTTCTAGGATTACTAAATAAATCCACAAGTCCAAAAAATGGCTCTGATAATAGTTTGGAAAAACAGAGATCACTGTGCCTCGAAAGAGATGCAATGTTTAAGATCAGCATTTTCTGGAACTCAGCTTCATCGACTTGTCTTTGTGATTTCTTCTCATACTAAAATGTTAAGATCTGAAACTTTGCTTTAACTCCTCGCCAGGCTCACCCTCCCCTCCTGATCCTGACCTCTTTTTGGGTTTCTGGGAAGCCCTGCAGTCCTTCTGAGTGCCCAGCTAGTTCCAGGCTCAGGATCTTAGCACGAAAGTTTCCTTTGATCCAGAGTCAAGTTCCTCCTTCCTCCCTTCTTCTGACCTTGGCTCACTCCTGCCTCTTCATAGGCACAGCTTGCAACTTTCTCAGAAAATGTTTACTGATCCCTAATCTAGGTTATGTGCTAACAGAAGCACCTGGGACATTTTCCTAAGGTGATGCATCTGCATCAGGCATTTATTAGGCAGACCATCTCTAGTCTGCTAAGATGAAGGGAGTCAAGGCACAGACACTGCTGCTACATTCCTGGGGGAGTCGGTGAAATTGGGGAGGATGATGACTACGGTGCCTGCCTTCTAGGGTTGTTGAGAGTATGAAGTGGTTGAAGGACAAGCCTTGCCGTACAGGTCACAGACCACCTGCTGGTTTCAGTATTAAATATTTTCATTATTGTTATTACCTGTTTGGTCACTCCTTAAATGTGTATTGAATAAATGGATTTATCTTTTTTTTTTTCAAGGAAATCATGCCCTCTTACTTGACTGATGATGATAACCCTGCTGATGAAGCCAAAATGCTCTTGAGAAGAGAGGATGAGTAGGTGGGAGGGACTGGTCAAGTCAGCTAGGATTCTAAAGGAATTTTGTTCAGAATGGAATAAAGTTTTGCTTATACCCTTTTTAAAAATAGATTTATTTATTTCAAAGGCAGAGGCAGAGAGAGAAAGAGAGAAAGAGAGGGAGAGAAAGAGAGAGGTCTTCACTCCCCAAATGGCCACAATGGTTCCAAAGCCAGGAACCTGGAGCTTCTTCCAGGTCTCCCACATGGGTGAGTGCAGGGGCCCAAACACTTGGGCCATCTTCTACTGCTTTCCCAGGCCATAGCAGGGAGCTGGATCAGAAGTGGAGCAGCCAGGACTTGCACTGCAGGCGGTGGCTTTACCTATTCCGCCACAGCACTGGCCCATCTTATACCCTTTAAAAAGCTATGATCTGGTAACATATGGGAAAATTAGCATGCAAATGGAAGTGAACAATGGAACGAGTGAGAGTAGACAGAGTATAAGAAAAGAAAGTGACTTAACTCTACTGCCTCATTCAACCGACAGGCACTGAGTCATTTCCTTTTTAGTCTGTATCCTGGTGCAGATACTTCTGCTTTCTTTTCCAGTCTGTCTCATTTGCCTTAGTGCTGTGTCCACTATCCACAGTCCTGAGCATATCCTTACAAGGTCATTCTGGGCCCAAATCAACTTTTAAAAAAGATTTATTGATTTATTTGAAAGGCAGAGCAAGAGAGAGAGAAAGAGAGAATATGAATCTCCTATCGGCTGGTTTATTTCCCAAATTTTCACAACAGCCAGGGCAGGCCCAAACTGAATCCAGGAGCCACGAACTCCGTCCACATGGGTGATGGACACACAAGCACTGGAGCCGCCATCTGCTGCCTCCCAGGAACATTAGCAGGCAGCTGGGTCTGAAACAGAGTATCTGGGACTCCTATGCCAGGCAGTCTGAGGTGGGATGTGGCACGTGCTGGCTCAACTCACCGTGCCACAACAGCCAACAGTAAGACCTATCGCTCAGGGCTTTGGCTTGACCTGAAATGTCTGGAGAACCTACCTCTGCCCTATAACTTGGTGTCATCCCTGAGGAAGCCGTCTCTGACACTTCCGGGTCCCTCTCCCCTCTGGCCACGCCACATGCCATGCAAGCTGTCACAGCGCTGTCAGCTCTCATGGCTGCTGTTCTTGCGACAGATTGCTATCAGCGTCTGTGTCTTTCATTTTGTTGTCCGTAGCGCGGAACACTGCGCAGGGCAGGCAGCAGGCATCCACCACCCCAGTGAATGGCTACTGAGGGAATGAATGAGTGGTAGATGAAGGGATTGATGGAGGGGACTCACTCTGAATGTTCCTATTCCTCCCTGTTGTTCTGTGGACATAGTAATTTAGCCCCTGTGGCCACTGCTGAGCAACATTGGATAAACGCAGCCTCTCAGCACCTCATTTCCCTTATCTGTAAAACAGAGATTATTTGTGAGAACAAGTGAATGAGAAGGTACCTGGATTATAATAAATTCCATGTGGATGATCCTAGCATATGCATATAATAGTCCTTTTCCTTTATTTCCTCTTGATATCTTCTCTTGTTGAATTGGCACAAATTTCCAGTACCGAGTTAAACAGCAGCAGTGATACTGGGGCTCCTTATCCCATTTTTAGTCTTAGAGCAAAAGGACATAAAGTTTCTCCTTTAAATCACAGACAGCTTTATTTTAAAAACTGAGGGGAACAAATACCTTTCTATGGTAGGAATTCGGCCTAGCAGATATGATGCTGCCTGGGATGCTACATCCCCTATTGTAGTGCCTGGGTTAGAATCCTGGCTCCACTTCTAATCCAGTTCCCACCTAACGTATGCCCTGGGAGCCAAGAAGTGATGCCTCAAGTTTTTGGGTCCCTGCCACCCACACGGGAGACCTAGATTGAGTTACAGGCTCCTGGCTTCCATCAGGCACAGCCTTGGCTGTTGTGGGCATTTGGGGAGTGAACCAGCAGACAGCTTTCTCTCTGTTTCTTTGTCTCTGCCTATCAAATAAATTAATAAATAAAATTAACCCTATGTAAGTGTACACAGTGTTTGGAGTATGGAGGCGGGCAGAGTCTTAACCAGTATGACCTTGGGCTTTTGCTGGGGGAAATGCCCCACCCAGCTAACTCAGAGCTGACCTCCCCTTCTCCTTTGTCCTCTTCCTTTGATCAAGATGAGAACTACTTTCAGTTTTTCTTCCCCAATCCTCCTCTTGGGAATGAGATAGATGTCAAAATCTGAGTACATTAACATTATACTCACTTTTATAAGCAGTAACTTTAATAAAAAGTTAACTTTCAAAATGCATATCCAAGGGAAATGGCCCACAAAGGAGCACTGATGTCCTTCATAATTGCAATTGCTTAAAAAAAAAAATGCTCACTAGAGGTATTCAGCAAATCTTCTTATGAATTCCTCCTTTCAAAGCTGAGCACTGCACTACAGTCCTGGGACAAACTATGAATAAGACACTGTCTACTTGCTAGGGTTTCCATGCTAGCTGCAGGAGAAGAACAACAAGCAGCAAAGTTCAAAGCATTTCCAACAGGCGGGAACCAAAATACTAAGCTACTTTAAGGCTACTTTATTGTATGGTTTTGGAAAATGTGTATTATGGAAAAACTGCATAGATTTCAAAGATTATTTGCACTAACAAACTTTAATTTTTAGATTTTAGTTGGTATAGAAAACTTACACCTAATTATGGGTACTATGTGGTGTCTTGATACATGTATAACAATTCAGGATAAACTTAACTATCTCTGCACACACTTATCCACTATTTTTTGGTGAAAAGACTCAACATCCTCTGTTCTTGCTTTTTTTAAAAAACCATTTTAAATTGTATATATAAGGACCAGTGTTGTGGCACAGCAGGTTAATCTGCCACCTGCTACACTGGCATCCTACATGGATGCTGGTTCAAGTCCTGGTTGCTCCACTTCCAATCCAGCTCCCTGCTAAAAGCGCTGGGAAAGCAGCAAAACATACCCCAAATACTCGGGCTCCTGCCACCCACGTGGGAGGCCAGGACGGAGCTCAGGCTCCTGCCACCCACGTGGGAGACCAGGATGGAGTTCAGGCTCCTGGCTTCTGCCTGGCCCACCTCTGGCCATTGTGAACATTTAGGGAGTAAAACCAGAAGATGGAAGATTCTCTCTCTCTCTCTCTCTCCCTCTCTCTCTCTCCCTCTCTCCCTCTCTCTGTAACTCTGCCTTTCAAATACTAACTCAATCTTTAAATATATATGTCTAGTGCATTACTGGTACCTACAGTCACCCCACTGTGCACTAGAGCAGCAGAACTTCTTTCCCCTAAGGATAACTTAGTACCTGTTAATAAACCTTTCCCCTACCTCCCCCAGGAAAGAAATGACTTTAGATAGAAAAGTCAGAGAAGATCTCTGAAGGAGGTGACATTGGGATGAGGAGGAGCTGCCACAGAGAGGCTGGGCCTGGAGGTGGAGTGGAGATTAGCAGCATAGAGGAGATAACCCTCACAGGCATGGGAACGCAAGTCTTAGGACTTAAGAAGCGCCATTAGGAAACAAAACAAAACCTAAGGCCCCAAATCTAAGCTGTGTATTACTTCAATAAAACATCAACCGAAACAATAATGTCAAGAGTTGAAAGTCTTTACAAAAAAATAAAAAGGTCCTAGAACCAATAGAAAGATGAAAAGATGGCTGACTTCTCCCAACAGCCGGGTGCTGACTGCTCACAGTGCCCCTCAGCACTTCACTCTAGAAGGGGACCACGTGGCTGTTGCAATCCTCAGTCTGGAGTGTGGAATCAGAGCTGGCACTGGAAACACCAGGGTTCAGCTGAGGGAGGAAGCCCTGTGTCTTGAGGGCTGTTGTTTGTGGGGATCTACCCCTGTGTACGTCTCGCTCTCTCTGCTCTCTTTGCTGAACAATCTCACCACGAAAACTATCTAAAAACAGTCGGATTTTCCAAAATTATTTGGAATTATTTTTATTGAAAGAGACAGAAATTCAAATTAGATAAACAGGCATGATCCTGGTTGAATGTATGGTTCCTGGAACTAAAAAGTGTAAGAATGGCTTGGGAATGGTTTGTTGAAGAGCTCAAATGCTTGTCAATTTCTTTCTCATTTTTTGTCTCTCTTCTTTGCTCTTTCTCTGTATTTTTTTAAAAAACAATTTATTTCTTTATTTATTTGAAAGGCAAGGTGATTGAGAGAGAGTGAGGAAGGGAGGGAGAGAGAGAGAGAAGGAGGGAGGGGAGGAGGGAGAAAGACAGACAGAGAGAATGAGAAAGAGATCATCCATCTGCTGATTCTCCAGATGGCCCAAATGTCTAGACTAGGTTGAAATCAGAAGACTGGAAGTCCATCCAGGTCTCCTCCACTGCAGGGGCAGGGTGGGGTGGGTGGATAGGAGGAAGCAGGGACCCAAGCACTTGGGTCATCTTCCACTGTTTTCCCAGGTGCACAAGCAAGGAGCTGAATAGAAAGTGGAGCAGCCTGAACACAAATCAGTGCTTTTATGAGATGTCAGCGTCACCATATGTCAGCTTACCTGATTGCACCCAATGCCAATCCCTGTATTTTCTCTGTATTGATTCCACATTCAGGCTAAGGTTTCCAGAATGTTCAGGTGTATGCTATTTTTTTAATTCGCAATTCCAACAGGAAAAGAAGGCTTCTTTGCATTTTGCTTCTGGCTTATATGCCTATCACTGATCCAGCCACCTGGCTGTATGACATGGGAGGAGCCTGACCAGATCTGCCTTCAGTCCACACCTGGAACTGGGCAAGGAAGAGGCAGGTGTTGGGGAAGATAGACGCCTCTTCCAGACAAGACTCAGGTTGAAGAAGTGGTGGCTCTGCAGAAGGAAAATTAGACAGTTGTTACAGGAAAAAGCGGAAATGGGTGCTGAGCCATCAAAACACAATAGCAGCACACTGCAGCCGTTCTTTTGGTTTCCATGCTTCCATTCATACTGTTTTTGAAATGCCTCTGCTAACTAGCATGGAATTACTCCACAAAGGCATGAAAATGCGTTCACCCATGCTCCCAAGGGAGAAGACAGTCTAAATCTATTCCATGTCTTGGGTTTTCTTTGCATTTAGCTCCAAGTCCATGGACTTGAAGTGATTTGCATCATCTCTGACAACCCATGGCTAAATTACATATCTGCTCACTTCCCACGCAGTGTAAAATAGTGGGGGCGGTAAGTAGGGTAGCTCTTGCATGAAAGCAAAGGAAATGGTACATCATGTACTCAATTCTGTGACTGGAAATAGGAAAAATTATCTGCCTTAAAAGGCATCGAGTTCTTTGGTCAACTTGGCCGCCTCCAGTTTTACCCTTGGGAAGGATTTTTATTTTCCTTCATGACCACACCTGTGAAGGGAATTGGGGAGGGGTCCCCTTCTTGGGACTGAACTGCTTTAGCTGCCCACCTGCTAATCACAGGGAAGGCGTTTGTCTACTCTGTAGAGTTTGGCCTTGGGGTTACTTTTTTTTTTTTTTTAAGTCCTAGGCTGATTCATTCTCCAGTCTTCAGTTTAATGGCTCCCATGTTGGCTTATGCCTAGGGGCAATTTGGAATAATTATCCGGGGTTGATGGGACTAATGGATTAGCCTCTTGCTGTAAGGCCACGTCCTAGTGGATCACTCTTTTAATTAGGGTGACCCAATTTACAGCTGTCATCTAGGCGTGATTATTAATAGCAACCCTAATCACACTCAAAATTGTCCCATTTTGAATAATAAGTGAAATAGTCACCCTACTTACAATGGGGTTAATTTTTCCCTTCCCCAGGCAGGGATGGCTCTGCAGGGAAAGCCTGATGAAGATCCAGGGGACTGTTCTCCCACCATTGGGTATCTGTCTTCATGCCATTGTTGTCACTGTGCAGGGAACAGAGCGCTCCAGTATTCCAACTTGGCATGGCTCAATAGAGCAGGCCTTTGGCCACTTGAGTTTGGTGGCTACAGGTAGAAAGGGTATCCTTTAATCAGGCTGTCATTTCCTCCTCTCAGATTCTACATGGGCCAGCATCAGGACCAGAAGGTCTCTTTCTTTAGCACATTTATAAAAATTGTGGGTAGATCAATCCCTCTCAAGTCCTCATATTTGTCACCAAGACATCTGGGCTCCGAGATGTTTTCATTCGGTTTCTCGGCTACCACATCACAAGGATTTTCAGTTCCCAGCCTGGCACAGAGGGATCCTTCCTATCCACACTTTCCTCCACTCAGTCAGTTGCACATTTCAGGATCTGCACAGCAGCATCCCACTTCCAGCTGCACAGAATGCTAACTCAGAATAGCTTAAGCCCAAAAGGGAATGTTTTGATTCATGTAACTAATAAGTCTAAGGATATCTCCGCTGCACAAGTGATCAAATAATATAGATTTGCTTATGCAAACATCCTCCGTCTCCCTGCCCTTCTCTCTCTGTCGCTCTCTCACACACACTCCCCACACCCACCCACCCACATATACCCACACCCCCCACACACATACACATACACTCACACACAATCCCACCCACCCACACACACACCCACACACATCCCCCCACACATCCCCCCACACATCCCCCCACACACTTACACCCCTATACCACCACAAACACACATCTCCATACACACATCCACAGTTACCCATACACCCACACACACCCACACACATCCCCCCACACACTTAACACCCCCATATCACCATACACACACACATCCCCATGCACACACCCAGTCACCCACACACCCCCACACACCCGTACACAACACTACCCACATCTACCTGCACAGCTCCCCCACACCCACACACACAGCCCATCCACCCACACACACCCCATGCACATACACTCACATACACTTTCTCAGCCCTGCCTTCTTTTGTAGCTCATCCCTCCTATAGCACTAACATGGGCTCATGACAGGTTTTGCATAAGGCTAAGGTTTAAAGCATAAGGCTAAGGTGGAGAGGGGATTATTTCCCAAAGGTGTTGTTACCAAGAAAAGGGAAAATAGGTGCTTGCCAGGTTATGCAAAATAACAGATGTCCTTATATTTGAGAGCTTCAAATATGTAGGCCCATCAGTCCATGTTCAGCTCCTCTTTTGAAAGGCTGAGGATGAGAATAGTTACCTGTTCTACCTCAAAGTGGTGGGAAATAAAACAGCAAAGGTAAAAATATTTGTTAAATAAGATCCACTCCACTCCACTCCACGGGCTTCAGAGTTTACACTCCCCTGAAGCTGCTGTGTGCAGGTGGGAAAGCTTCCCCCTCTGAGGCTGCGGAGCTGGCACTCCCCCCCCCCCCCCTTCACTCACTCCTCTGTCACCTTCCTGAGTCGGGAAGGGCACCGGAGGGCGCGTGAGCAGCAGGAAAGGAATGTCATTTTTGTCCCATCTCAGACTCTGCGTATCTTAGCTGGGAATGTGCAGTCTACTTATTTCAATTTCAACATCTTTGACAAGGAATTTGCTAATTCAACAAGTATTTGCTGACGGCTAATCCCTCATTCTTTTTCTCTCTTCTGTCTTGACACTCTGATCCTAGCCCAGATCTTTTCCACCAGCATGTAAGCATCCCCACAGGATCTCTCTCTCTCTCTTTTTTTTTTGTTAAGATTTATTTATTTCATAAGCAGAGTCAGAGAGAGAGAGAGAGAGAGAGAGAGAGAGATCTTCCAATCTGTTAGTTCACTCCCCAAATGGCTACAATGGCTGGAGCTGACCTGAGCCAGGAGCCAGGAGCTTCTTCTGGGTCTCCCACATGGGTGCAGGGGCCCAAGCACTTGGGCCATTTTCTTTGTTTTTAAAGATTTTATTTATTTATTTGAGAGGTAGATTCACAGACAGTGAGAGGGAGAGACAGAGAGAAAGGTCTTCCATCTGTTGGCTCACTCTCCAAATGGCTGCAACGGCTGGAGCTGTGCCGATCTGAAGCCAGGAACCGGGAGCTTCTTCTGGGTCTCCCACGAGGGTGCAGGGGCCCAAACACTTGGGCCATCTTTTACTGCTTTACCAAGCCATAGCAGAGAGCTGAATTGGAAGAGGGGAGCTGGGACCAGAACTGGCACTCATATGGGATGTTGGCACTGCAGGCAGCTGCTTTACCCACTAAGCCACAGCACTGTGTTTCTCTCATTTGAAACACAAAATAAAACCCCACAAACAGAACATCTTCATTTGTTCCAGTTCCTTCCCAGCTTAACCCCTTCCTTGCCACATTGCACATCATAAGGAGTCCTCTTTAATCCACCACAGCTTCTCCGGTGTCCTTCTCCTCCAGCCACTCTGGCCCTACTCCTGCCCTCCCAGGAACGACGTGCGCTGCAGGAAGAGTATCCCTGCTCTAGAACATGAGCCATTCGTAAGGCTGCCTCACAGTCCTCTAGCCCTGTGTAGTAATAGTCCATGTATAGCTTTCTCTGCTATATTTTTGGATATCTTTCCCTTTATAATATTCTCCCTCTCTCTTATATGAATCATTGAACTCTGTACTTAATATAGAGTTAGTCATATATGTATAAAGTGAATTGGAAATAGATCTTAGCAAAGAAAAAAGTGAAAATAAGAAAGGGAAGAGGAAGGGGGTGGGAGGGTGGGCATAGTGGGAAGAATTACCAAGTCCTAAAGCTATAATTTTGAAATGCATGAAGGGCGTAACTGCAAAGCAGTATAGTCATACATACTCCTCTGCAGTCTCACTTCTAAGGGTTCAGCTAAACAAATTGCCATAGGATCCCCAAATCCCCTAAGCTGGCTGATAAAAATAGAAGCTTAAGTGTTATAAAGACCAAACAGGTAGGATTAAGTGGCAAAGTGACCATATAGTTAGGATCAAGTTATCAAGTGACCATATAACTAGGACTAAGTGTATGGAAACAATAAAAAACAGAATTAAAAAGGAGAGAAGGCCCCAACATGGGAAGCAGTCCATACAGCAGACTCATAGAATAACAATCGCTTTAAATATCACTACTACTTCAGAAGCAGCCCTTAAGGCACTCCGGCCAGGTGGAAAGCCCAGGGAGAGCATATCAGGCATGGAAAGCCAAGACACTCCAGCAAAAGACGTACTACATAAAGGGCTCCTGTGTGTGAGACCCCAGTGGAAAGAAGAGGCCACCAAAGAAGGATGGAATTTTCTCTGAAGGGAGGAGAGAATTTCCACTTTGTATACAGCCTTGTGGAGCTAGGGGATCCATAAGGTTTCCATAGCCGAGGAAGCTCATGCCAAGAGCCTTGGGTGATCACTGATGTCATACATAAGAGTATTATTTATTAAATAAACAACAAGAGTCACTGTGCACTAACTTCCCACGCAAAGAGTTGTACCATGAAACTTAATAGTAGAACTTGTTCTCAAGAATCACTTCCTTTTAGTATTTTAAAAGGAGGATACTAGTATGTCTCATAAGTTATATTTAAGCCTAAGAGCCCACAAAAGATGTATCACTCTTGGGGTTCTTCTTTAAAGAGAATTAAGTTTTTAAATGGAAAGAAGGGGGAAGAAGGAAGGGAAAAGAGGCGGGGTGGGGGGAATGAAATCACCTCTGAGAAGCAACAACAGAGATCAGCCCTTGTGCAGGCTGTTGAGGAACATTTCTCTTAGATTTTCTTTACTCCATTTGTTCTTTTTTTCTTTTTTTTTCCTCTATATTGGATAAAACAGGAGAGAAAGCAGGAAGAGGGCAAAGGGGGAGAGGGCGGATATAGTAGGAAGAATTACTATGTATATAATGTATTTGTGAGATACAAATTAAACAAATAATAAAAAAGAAATGAATAAAGAAGGTTTTTGGAAAAAAGAATCAAACTGTGTTTACTTTGGTGCATTAAAATTCATGTATAGATTTTCCTAATAGCATTTCCCAAGACTTTTTGAAGACCCCTCATATTAGAAGCAAGGCACAAAATAGCTTCAGTGAGGGCATTGTAGACAATATTAAATGCTATAGGAAAATATATTATGTTTTCAAATTGAACACTATTAAATGCTACTCGATTTACCGAAGACTCAATTATTCTTTGTGTGGGGTGGAAGAAGTGGGTAATTCCACTGGAATTTACCAGGTTGCAAACCGTGAAGGAACAGTAATTTATAAGGTCCAGAAAATGCAAGCATCTCAGCACATTTAATTTTAAATGTTTGTACTGTTATTTATGTCACCATTTTGTTTGATGGACATTAAAAACATCTTGATTTGAGGAGAGAGAGAGAGAGAAAGAGAAAGAGAGAGAAATTCCTATCCACTGGTTCACTTTCCAAACAACCACAACAGGGCAAAGCCAGGAACCAGGAATTCGATCTAGATCTCCCACGTGGGTTGGCAGGGACTCAACTTCTGGAGCCAGCACTGCTGTCTTCCAGAGGCGGCATTAGCTGGAAGCTGGAATCCGGATCAGGAGCAAGATATGGAACCCAGTACTGCCATGCAGGACACAGACAGCTGGTGTCTCAGCTGCTGGGTCATTGGCCCCAGCACAATTCATTTAGGACGGTCAACATCCATGACGTGCATGCCAGGTAGACAAGCCTACCTGCATGCTTCTCATTGATTCCATACCTTATATTAACCCAGCTCATCTTAAATGCAAGTTAATGCCCTCACTCAAATGTTCTCATTCCTACAGGCTAAAAAATACGAGATGCCGGGAAGGTGCTGTGGTGCAGTGGATTAAACGCCACGTGGGATGCCTGCATCCCCCATTGAAGCACTTTGGTTCAGAGCCCTGCTTCTGCTTCCGATCCGGCTTCCTCCCTTTTTGGGAGGCAGCAGGTGAGGGGCTATGCACTAAGGTCCCGGTTACTCATGTGGGAGACTCCGAGTACCAGGATCTGCACGGCTATTGCAGCCATCTGGGGAGTGAACCACAGAATGAAAGATGTCACTACTTCTCTTTCAAATAAGTAAACGTTTTTTTTTTTTTTAAAACGAGATGCCAAGTGGAGGTGAGAGGTAATCAGGACCTCCTAGTTGATTATTTCTCAGACACAATGCTGTGCCTCCTAGAACCCCTCCTTTCCTAGCACGGTTCATTACGTTCGGCTCGCTCTTCTGGGAAGTCGCATCTTTTAATCACCGAGCCTCTATGCGGTGCTTCCTCCGGGCAGTGCCACAAATGGACAGGCACTTGTGGAGGGCACCACAGACTCTGGCTGTGTTCGCCGTAGGGGGCGCAGGGTTCCTCTCTTGTGGCCAGCGTCACAACCAAGTTACAATGGCCAGCATGTCTGTTCTGCAGGACCAGTAGTAGCCGGACCCTAAAGGCGAGTCAGGGAAAAGGAAGGGGAAAGTCCAGCGCGCTCCCAAGTCAACAGCACACGGGTGTTTACATGTCCACTATTTAATTCATGCACTTTATCTTCAATCTCTTAATTGCGTTTCTTGAAAAGATGCTTGGGTCGAAGCCAACACCGTAGGGAGGAATGTCACCGGCTCCGCGCGGTTTTAAGGACAGAGCGCCAAGATCTTAAGGAACCTGGATTCCTGGTGAGCAGTCAAGCTCTCTAATCCGCCCCCAGCAGGATTCCGGCGGCTCAAAAAAGAGAAGGAAAATCTGTTTTTTTAGAAAAACAAAAACACAAGTCTACCCAACGCGAACCCACCACAAACTTCCTCATTTCTAAAGAGAAGGCCGCTCCCAACGCAGGGTCGCCCCGCACACTGCGCCCGCGTCCGGTGCGGCGGAGAGCACGAGCCAGCGGGGCGGGGCCCGGGCTCCACCCGCGGCCGCTCCAGTCCCCGGGCGCGCCGCGAAGGGGCGAGCGCCTGGCTCCAGCGCGGGGTCCCGGCCTGGCCGGAGCTCGCTCCGGGGCGCTCGCTGCTGCGGTGGCAGGAAGTCCCCGGGAACTACAAATCGAGGCATGCTGGGAACATTCCCCTGCTCCTCCCAGGAAACGTCCTTTGTCCAGCCCTACAGGAAGCCCCAGTGAGGAGTCAGCCGGGCAGCCAGCCAGCCAGCCAGGCAGCCAGCGGCCGCTGCAGCCGCCGCCACCGCAGCACAAGGGCAGACGCGCCGCGGTGCGGGGCTCCGGCCGGGGCGCGCGGTGCCCTCGCTCCTCGCTGCGCCCGCCGCCGCGCAGGTAGGAGCGTGGCTGTGGCTGGGCTCACCTGCCAACGGGGTACGGGGCTCCCTGGGACACTACTGACCGCTGCGGGATGGAGTGTATGCCCGAGGGCGGGGGCGGAACGGCTGCGCGCTGCTGTGTCTCGCAGGGTGGAACGATGTCCGCTTCCCTGGGGCGCAGGGAGCATGGGCGCTTGGGGTGCTGCTCTTAGCGCCTCGAAGCTGGGGCTGAGCTCCCTCCGGGTCTGGCGAGGGGCGGGGAGGCTGAGACACGAGGGAGGAGACAGCGCTGCAAGAGGGAGTCGGACCGTCCCGCCGACCACCGAAGGGGGCATCAGAGACCCTCGGAAAAAACGAGGCCCAGGGAGGAGCTTGGAAGGCCAGGAGAAGGTGAAGGGCTTTGTGTGCAGCTGTGGACCAGGACGGACTGCGCTCTGCTTGCGGTGTCTGTCCGCGCCTCCAGCCCCACAGAGAGCTAAGAGGGTGGAGGCGCCCCCCCCCCCCCGGAGAAGGGGCAGGAGAGGGCCCGCAGGTCATCTTGGGCCCTTGAGAAATGTGTGCCTCCCCGTTCCTCTCTGCTCCCTTCTAGACTGACTCAGAGGAGCAGCCCGGCTGCCGTCACTCCGGGCAAATGGCACAATATGGACGGGTGCGTGGAGGGGTGGGCGACGGCCCGCTTCCCAAGAGGGGTCGCCTCCAGTCTTGGTAGTCTTTCCAACGGCAAGTCTTCGTCGGGCGGTGGGTGTGGGTGGTGGGCGAAGCTCCAGCTTGCACCCGGGGCACACACTCAGACTGGGGATTGTGAGAGGAGGAGGCAAGGGCGAGGCGCGCACGCTGTGGGGGTTGGAGGGCCATTGACCATATGGTCAGTGTCTGTTACGGCCAGGCCGTGAGAATCGGGTTGCCACTTGCGCTGGGACTTTCCGCGATTTTCCTTTTTTCTGCCCTCATGCCCCCGCCCCGATAGTGAATCACCCACCCTTTGCACCCTTGGCTACGTGAGCGCTAGGCTGAGTTCAGTGTTGTATTCCTAGGGCTCTCAGAGCAGGCTTACTTGTGTTTAACCTGTGGGGCTGCAGGAACACTCCGCATCGGCCACCTCCTCCCAGGAGACTGAGTGTGGTAAAGGTGGTTGGATAATGGCTAGAGAGTTAATGGTCTTTGAGGAGCTGTGATAAATGAGTGGGCAACTTTGCACACAGTCCAAGTGCGGCTGCTGGGACTGCACTCTCCTCCCCGTCTCTCCTGTGCCCTCCTCTGGTTTTGGTGGCTGACTCCAGATGTTTACCTCTTTCTCTTGACGAGTGAACACATGGTTATTGGCTAAAGGTGGCGTGCATTTTGAGAGCCAGATGAGCCTTGAAAAGTGTGACTTGGGTGGCAAGGTGGGAGTACCCGAATCGGTGGTAAGAAGAATGCGATAGGGTGCAGAGAGCCCTGTATACATGGCTTATAGGAGGAAACAAAACGGTTTTCCATTGGCTTCTACAGGAGAGATAAGAATGAAGAGAAGACAAAGAAAAACCCAGGTGTCTAAGGTGAGGGTACAAACGAAGGGAATCTGTGAAGTCAGATGATTGCTAGTTGGAACAGTGGTGTGTGTGTGTGTGTGTGTGTGCGCTGGGAGAAGGTTGATGGCAGAATTTCAGGTCAGGGGTGGGCATTCAGCCTAGTGATTAAGACTCTACAGTCTTGTATTGGGGTACCTGGGTTCATTATCCACTACCTGCTCTTGACTCCAGCATCCTGCTAATGCAGACTCGGGAAGCAGCGGTGATGGCCTGAGTCACTGGGTTCCTGTAACCCATCAGAGAAGCCTGGGTTGATTGCCTTGCTGTTGGGTTTGACCAAGTCTTGGCAGTTGCTGGTATTTGGGGATTGAACCAGAGGATGGAAACTCTGTCTCCTAGTTCAACCTAGCCCAGGAGAATAAGATGGCACTAGATGAACCAAGATCAGCAACGGGGAGTCAGGCTGCACTTAGTGTTACATGAAGGAAAACATAGATGGCCTTCGAAGACTACTGGGGTTAGTGGTAAGTGGGTGCAGATCAGGAAGCCCAGCTAAGGCAGCCAGATTGGAGGGATGAAGCGTGACCTCCCTGCCTGCATGACTAAGGCTGATGCGTTTGCGTCGCTTTTCCTCTCTCTTCTCAAAAAGCTCTCTGGATTTCCTCTGAGTCTACATGTTTGCGTAAGTTCTAGTATCCAGAGAGGGGAAGAGACAGAGCAAAGGTTAGTTACAAAGATGATTAACTAAGGCAAGAATAGGTTGTCTTGGGGCCAGCGCTGTGTAGGTTAGGCCTCCTCTGGGGTGCCGGCATCCCACATGGGTGCTGGTTCGAGTCCTGGCTACTCCACTTCCAATCCAGCTCCCTGCTAAAGGCCTGAGAAAGCAGCTGAAGATGGCCCAAATGCTTGGGCCCCTGCTCCTGCATGGGAGACCTGGAAGAAGCTGCTGGCTCCTGGCTTTGGATGGGCCTAGCTCTGGCTGTTGCAGCCATTTGGGGAGTGAACCAGAGGATGGAGGATCTTTATCCTCCCCCCCACCCCCAACTCTACCTCTCAAACAAAAATAGGTAAATCTTAAAAAAAAAAAAAGTTTGCCTGCTCACGTAGAAAGGAAAAAATAAGCTACAGTGTCCTTAAGAGGTCTGGATCCTAAATCTCTGCCCGTATGTTGGCCTTGGCCTTGATCTGAGATCCTACTTCTTTTTTCTTTCTTTGTCCCTCAGCAGGTCTCGTCGTGCCGCCTACTTTGCAGAGTCCGTGTGCTCAGGGAAGGCTGTTTCTTACTTCGGCTCTCAGAGGCCCTTGCAGTCACCGTGCCCGGCTACCTCCCAGCCTCGCAGCACACAGCCCTTCGTTCCCAGGTGTTTCTTCCACCTCTGTGGATGTCAAGTTGAACCCCATGCCTGCTGGGCATCTGGCACTCCCTTGATTCTTTTTGTCCAGATTTTCACCCAAATGATCAGCTCTCTTATAAAAGCCATCCTAGACTTCCCAGTCAGAATTGATCTTATCCCTACGGTACCTGATATTTTTTTTATGGCACCTTTCTGTCTTGTGATACTTATCTTTTTCTCCCTCACTCTATAAACCCTTGAGGTCAAAGACTCCTCTCTACCTGGTGCTTTGTACCTGGCAGGATGCTTGATTTGAAAGGCAGGAGTTAATGAAGAAATAAATGAAAGAGTATATACATCTTAATTTATCCCTTTCCTTTCCTGTAAAAAAATAAGAGACAGAGAGAGCCCTCCTTGTAGACCTGTGAAGATTCATTGCAATTGTGAAAATAAAGTGTCTTGTATGTGGTAGTCATGCTTTTCTATTTGCTGTTGGATGCAGAGACCCTAAACCTCTCACAGGGTCTAATATAAAGACATTCACAAGGAGTTTGTGGATAAGCTTCTTTGCCAACCTAAATTTCAAACTGTAGGCAATATATGAAATGAGTTAATCCTGAGAGAATAATCCACCAGTTTTGCCCTTTCCTGGAGTGAAGCAAGTGTTTCCTTTCAGTTATGAAGGTATGACATGCTCCTTAGAAAGCAGCACTGTAAAGACTGTCCTGCTGTTTGCAACATAGCCAGGCATCCACCATGTTGCTTCCCCCCCCCCCTTTTTTTTTTTAAAGATTTATTTATTTTGCTTGAGAGGCAGAATGACTGAGAGAGAAAGGACAGGGAGAGAGAGATATCCATTCTCTGGTTCACTCCCTAAATGCTTGCAGCACTGGGCTGGGCCCAGAAACTCCATCTGGGTCTCCCAGGTGTGAGATAGGCACTCAAGTACTTGAGGCATTTTCTGCTGGCCTCCCAGGTACATTAACAGGAAGCTGGATCAGAAGCTGAGTAGCTGGGACATGAAACAGGTACTCAGATATAGGATGCTAGCGTCCCAAGTGGTGGCTTAACCCACTGTTTCACCATGTTTGCCCACCCCACCTTCATTTTCATTGGCCAGGCAATCTACTAGCTCAAGAAGATCAGAGTTTCCCCCAAAGACATTGTAATTTAGTAGTCATCGCCTCTAACCAAGCGGTCTTTCATGTTTCCTCTGTTTGTTCGAGAGGCAGGGACAGACAGACTGAGAGTATTTCTATTCACTGGTAATGCTTGCAACAGCTGAGGCTGGAACCAGGAGCTCGGAACACAATCCAGGTCTCCCATGTGGGTGGAAAAGAACCCAATTAATTACTGCTGCCCCCAAGGTCAAGGGGAAGGGAGAAGCTGGAGTCAGGAGCTTCTCACTGCTAGGCTAAACATTCACTCCCTCGTGTTGCCTTTTTATGTGATTTCCAGAGTCATCATACCATTTATTGAGCATTTATGAGTCCAGTCAGCTGTTAAGCTCGATAGTTTACATGTGTTGTCTTTTGTAATCTGAGGATTTACATATTATTGTCTCCATTCTAAAATGAGGAAACCAGGGCTCAGAGTATACTTAAGGACCTTGCCTGGAGTCCCAGATTCTGAACTGGAGATGGACTGAAATTTATGTTTGTTGACTGCCTGGAATTTTCGGAATTTGCTTTCCAGTGGAGGAAACTACCCAATCTCTATTTCTTCTTCCTTAAAGTCTTGCACTTTCCAGGTTGCCTATCAGGAGCATTTTTGGGCTTATTAACTCATCCTAGAGGATCTCATTCTGAGAAATGTGTGTGTGTGTGTGTGTGTGTAAATTTATGTCCTTAAACTCCTATGGCATCAATTGGAAAGTCCAAGTTCAGAATCCCTAATCAGACCTTTGGACATAGAACTGTTTGCTTGGAATTGTTTTTTAAAAGTTATTTAGTTATGTATTTTCATCTACTTGGAGAAGGAAGGAGGGAGGGAGGGAGGGAGGGAGGGAGGGAGGGAGAGATTTCACTGGTTGACCACTGGTTCACCACCCAAATGCCCACAATGGCCAGGGCTGGGCAGGCTGAAACCCGGAGCCAGGAGCTCCATCCACATCTCCTACATGGGAGACAGCCATCACCTGCTGCCTCCCAGGATGCATGGTCAAGAAGTTGGATCTGAAGCTGGCACTCCAGTATGGGATGCAGGTTTACTAAATTGGCAGCGTAACCTGCTGTGCTACAATGTCTGCTCCTACCTGGGGTTCTTTTTCTTTCAGTCTCTCTCAGTCATTTATGTTGCTCTCTCCAGGTCAGGTCTTACCTCACCTGGGCAGCCCTTCTTGACCAAGACAAGCACCCTCAGCCCTTCCTCCAATCTCTTACATTATTTGAAATACCTGGGGTTCAGTGTCTTCTAAATGAAAGTAAACTTGAGTCAGCGCCCACCTCCCCCACCTCCCCACCCCGTGTTGCAGAGACCACGTCCAGAACTCAGCCTGGTGTGTCGTGAACTTCCAGAAACTGAGTTATGGATGAACTGGTCGTGCCTAAAATGCAGAAAGGTGGGCAAGAAAGATTTGTTGGGTGACAGCTTGTTTCTTTTGTAGAAGACAGAGCAGAGAGAGGCTAATTTGCTCAGTTAATTTTCACCCTTCTCATGTGACTGTCCAAACTGGTAAGTGCCCTCTGGAAGTGTCCCTGGGCAGATCTGTGCAACTCTGAGTTTTATGAGCGTGACTAACACCGGCACTCAGGGACTGCAATGTTTTAATGATTTTTGGTAGCATGGATGGGGCCATTGTGTTAGTGCCTTCTGCCTTGTTGGCATGCCCAAACCTCCTAGCAAAGCGTTTGCTCTGCATCTGAGAAAAATCAGGATTTCCTGACAACGCAGGTTTGGGGAAAAGCTGCAGGTTTGAGAAGGGGGGAGGGGAAGAGAGGGAGAGAGGCGGGGGGAGAGAGAGAGAGAGAGAGAAGAGAAGGAAGAAAGACAGGTGAGAGTGAGGAAGAAAGAGAATTCATTCTGTTTTTGCCTCTGAGATAGAAGCAAGAGTTGTGTGGGGAACAGCTCTGGGCTTTGTTGCTTTGATATTAGTCGAGGGTGGTCGAAAGATGAGCAGCTCTTTGGGTGGAGGAGGCCTTCGTCTGTCGTAAGACTGAGCCCATCTCCGAGGCTGAGTGTGCCTTCTTTTTCTTTGACCTCAGCGCTGCACAGAGCTTTAAAAGCCTTGTCTCTGTACACAGTATGCCATGGGTTGCTATGAGCACATTAGTCATTTGATTTTTTGAACTTTTTTATTTAACAGATAGGGATGTACACGTGCTGGCTCACTCCCCAGCTGGCCACAGAACACAGGAGCCTGGAACCCCATCTGTGTCTCCCACATGTGTGGCAAGGGCCCAAGTACTTGGAGCATCTTCCACTTCTTTTCCAGGCGCATGAGCAGGATTTGGAAGTGCAGGAGCCAGGCCACAAACCAGCCCTCATATGGGACGCTGGCATCATAGACAGTGATCTGTGCCCCAACACCCACCCCCATTTGTTGTTTTAAAGGAGATGGAGAGGCAGGTAGTTGGTATAGCATTTTCAGTACCACTTGGAACACTTGAGTCCCATATTGGACTACCTGGGGTTGAGCCCCAGCTCTGCTTACAATTCCAGCTTCCTGAATAATGGGCACCTTAGGAAGCTGCAGGTGAATGGCTGAAGGACGTTGGTCCTTGCCACCCACTTGGGAGACCTGTATTGGGTTCTGTGTTCCTGGCTGCAGCCTGGCTCATCCCTGGCTGTGATGGGTTTAGGGAATGAACCAGCAAATGAAAGCTCTTTTTTTTCTTTCTTTCCTTCTGCCTCCCTCCTTCCTTTCCCCTACCTTTCAAATGAAATTTAAAAAAGAATAATAAGGATATTTAAAGGAGAATGGGAGAGTTCCCAGAATTGCTGTTTTATGTATCCATTGGTTTGCAGCCATGTTTTATTGAGATGTATGGGAGAGCCACATGGAATCCTTTAGGCTTCCCCTTGCTGTACAGAAGATAATCTGAGTCCTGTGCCTATAACCCTGACTTGTTAAGTGTAGTTAAGGCAAAAGGGCCTGCTTATATTTAGAGAGGCATTTTAATATAGATGTTGTTGATTTATTTTACTTAGGTGTGTATAAAATCATCTAAGAATTTTAGCAGGATCTTATCATAAATCACACAACAGGGACCATTCTTTCTGGTTTTAACTACTAAGAAATGTGTCACGTTGGTCTCAGTGTCCTGCAGATCCACTTAGAACCCTGCGGGGAGTCCTTACCAGGTGATTTCCACCAAGCCCCTGCCCCCCGAAACTTTGTAAATTTCAATCAATTTTTTTTTTTAAGTAGAGAGATTGACATTGAGATCTTTCATCTACTGGTTCACTCCCCAAATGCATGCAACAGCCAAGGGCTAGGCCAGGCTGAAGGCAGGATGCCCTGAACTCTATCCAAGTTTCCCAAATGGGTGGCAGGGGCCCAAGTACTTGGGTCCTCTTTTGCTACCTTCCCAGGTGCATTAGCAGGGAGAACCTGCCAATGGCAAAGGATGAGAGTTTGGATTGCTCCACATATTCACCAACATTTGGTGCTGTTGGTGTTTTGGATCAGAAGAGGAGCTGGGACTTGCACCAGCACTTGGATGGGGTTTCCAATATGGTGAGCAGTGCCTTAACCTGCTGTGTTCCAACGACAGCTTTTTTTTTTTTTTTTTTTAAGATGTATTTATCTATCTGAAAAGCAGAGTTCCTGAGAGGAAGAGACAGAGAGAGAGAAGGAGAGGTCTTCCATTCTCTGGTTCACTTCCCAGTTGGCCTCCACAGCTGGAGCTGTGCCAATCTGAAGCCAAGAGCCAGGAGTCTCTTCTAGGTCTCCCATGAGGGTGCAGGGGCCCAAGGACTTGGGCTATCTTCCACTGCTTTCCTAGGCCATGACAGAGAGCTGGATTGGAAGTGGAGCAGCCGGGACTCAAACCCCCACCCATATGGGATGCTGGCATGGCAGGTGGTGGCTTTAACTGCTACACCACAACACTGGCCCCAATTGTTTTTTGTTCCTTACAGTCTTTCAGTAAGGTATTACTAATGATTTCTGGTAATAGGAGGTGGTTTTGAAAGATGAGTTCTACAAAAATTCAGTGTCTGGAATACAGAACATAAAAAATAGGGAAGACATGGTAAGTGTTCAGTAAATATGTGTTGAATGAATGAATGGGTTATATTTTAAAATATTTCATTGCTTTTCTTCCTAATGTGGTGCTATCCATATTTTACAATGAGGTATGTGACAGGATGTATGTTTTTAAATTATATATGCTGTGGAAATGATTATACATGTGTACAAACACATATCTACAGAATTAAACAATGTAAATGTATTTATTTATATTTATTTTATTTATTTGAAAAGGAGATAGACAGAGAGAGAGAGATCTTCCTTTAGCTAACTCCCCAAATACTCTCAACAGCTGGCGCTTTGCCAGTTTGAAGCCTGGAACCAGGAGTTCAGAGCCCAGATCCCAAAACCTGGAGCCAGGAGCCAGGAGCCAAACTCACTCCACAGCTCCTACATGGGTGGCAGGGACCCGGTCACTTGCTGCCTCCGGGTCTGCAGTAGCAGGAAGCTGGAATCCGAAGTGGAGTTGGTGCTAGAACCCAGGCACTCCCGTGTAGGATGTGGGCATCCTGAGCAGAGCAGTGTCTTTACTGTCGGACCAAACACCTGCCCTCACACTGTATTTTCAAGAGCTGGTTTAGGTTCAGAGCTAAAGTGAGCAGAATGTACAGAGTTCCCATATGCTTCCTGCCCCCTACCCACACATAGCATCTTGCACCCAAGTGTTACAAAACTGATGAAGCTACAGCAGCACATGATCATCACCCAGTATCCGTCCATCCATGCATCCATGCACTTTAGGGTTCTCGCTCGGTGTTGCACATACCATGGTTTCTTGACAAATATTTAATGACATAGAGCATTGTACAGAAACCTCTGTGCTCCACCTGGTCATCCCTCTCTTTCTCTAAACTCTGTGACCAGTGATATTTTTACTGTTTCCATCATGTTGCCTTTTCCAGAAAGTCATATAGTTGGAATCATATAGTATGGTATACATTAAGCCTCCCCCTTGCCTTTTTATGGTTTGACAGCTTATTTACTCATTTAGCATAAATTGATATTCCATTTTCTGGAATTGGTTGTACTGCAATTTAACCATTCATCTACTGAAAGCCATTTTGGCAGCTTCTGGTTTTGGCAATTATGAATAAAGCAACTGTAAAGATTTGTGTATATGTTTTAGTGTGGAAATAAGTATTTGGGTAAACACAAAGGAGTGTTCGATTCTGTGAGTAAGAGTATGCTTGGTTTTCTAAGAAATTGTCTTCCAAAGTGACTGTATCATGATGCGTTTCTACCAGCAAAGGAGGAGGCTTCAGGTTGCTCCACATATTCACCAACATTTGGTGCTGTTGGTGTTTTGGATTTTTGACAATCAGTGGTAGTGGTGTCTTGATGATTTAATTTGCAATATCCTGGTGTCAGCTGATGTTGAACATGTTTATATATATATATATATATATGTATATATGTATATGTATTTGCCATTTTTGTATCATTTTTGGTGTGATGGCTGTTCAGACATGCATTTTTAAAAAAAATTTATTTATTTATTTATTTTTTGACAGAGCGGACAGTGAGAGAGAGAGAGAGAGACAGAGAAAGGTCTTCCTTTACTGTTGGTTCACCCTCCAATAGCCACCGCAGCCGGTGCACTGTGCTGATCCGAAGCCAGGAGCCAGGTGCTTCTCCTGGTCTCCCATGCGGGTGCAGGGCCCAAGGACTTGGGCCATCCTCCACTGCCTTCCTGGGCCATAGCAGAGAGTTGGCCTGGAAGAGGGGCAACTGGGACAGAATCCGGCGCCCCGACTGGGACTAGAACCTGGGATGCCGGTGCCACAGGCAGAGGATTAGCTTAATGAGCCGCGGCGCCGGCCCAGACATGCATTTTTAAAAAGAGTTCTTTGTTTTCTCATTGCTGAGTTTTATAAGTTCTTTGCATATTTGGTCAACAGTCCTTTATAGATATTTCTTTTGCAAATATTTTCTCCCAGTCAGTGTCTTGTCTTTTCAATCTCTTTATTGTAGAAAATACAAATTCTAGGGGCAGTGTTGTAGCACAGCATATTAAGCCACCACCTATGACATTGGTATCCCATATGGGTGCTGGTTGGAGTCCTGGTTGCTCCAGTTCTGATCCAGCTGGCTACCTAATGTGCTTGGGAAAGCAGCAGAAAGAAGATGGCCCCAATGCTGCCACCCATATGGGAGACCCAGATGGGATTCTAGGCACCTGGCTTTGGCCTGGCTCAGTTCTGGCCATTGCAGCCATTGGGGAGTTAACCAGCAGATGGAAGATCTCTCTTTCTGTCTGTGTGTTTCTTCCTCTGTGTAACTCTGCCTTTCAAATAAAAACATAAATATTTTAAAGATAATTTCTAGTTATTTGAAAGGCAGAAAGACAGACAGAGGGAGAGATCTCCCATCCTCTGGCTCACTCACCAAATGTCCACAACAGCCAGGACTGGATGAGGCTGAAGCCAGGAGCCAGGAGCTAGGAACTCAGTCCAGGTATCCAGGTCTCCCTTGTCAGTGGCAGGGATCTGTTTTTTTTTGTTTGTTTTTTCTTTTTTTATTTACTTTATTTGAAATGCAGAGTTAACAGAGAGACTAAGGCAGAGAGAGAGAGAGAGAGAGAGAGAGAGAGAGAGAGAGTGAGGGAGGTCTTCCATCCGCTGGTTCACTCTCCAGTTGGCTGCAAAGGCCAGAGCTGCACCTATCTGAAGCCAGGAGCCAGGAGCTTCTTCCAGGTCTCCCATGCAGGTGCAGGGGCCCAAGGACTTGGGCCATCTTCTACTGCTCTCCCTGGCCCTAGCAGAGGCTGGATCGGAAGTGAAGCAGCCAGGACTTGAATCAGCGCTAATATGGGATGCCGGCACTACAGGTGGTGGCTTTACCCACTATGCCACATCTTTGGGCTTTGTATCCAAAATAGGTAAATTGTGACTGGCCACCACCTTAGGATGCTCTTGTGTTTCTACCCAAGACCACTTCCGAGCTCTTTTTGTCAGTCTGGAATCTCAAGTCAGCATTCCTTTCTCTCAAAACATATCTAATACCTTCATCTAAAAAATGTTTTCTGTTTTATTTGAAAGGCAGGGTTGGGGGGAGAGATTGAGAGATTACTCCCTAAATGCCCACAGCAGCTGGGGATGGGCCAAGCAAAAGCTGAGAGCTGGAAACTCAATCCCAGGTCTCCCATGCGCGTGGCAGAGACCCAAGTCCATGAGCCATCACCCGCTGCCTCCCAGGATATGTATTAGCAGGAAGCTAGAGGCAGGAACTCAGGCCCCGTGATGTGGGAGGTGGTTGTGTAAAGCTGCCTCCAAACCCATAGGCCCAGTGTCAGGCCAGGTGCCTACTCTGCGTGTTGAAGATAGTGTGCTCCTACTCTGCCCTCGCCCCAGCAACCTTTCTGGTCTCATGATTCCCGTTTCATTCATGTTTAGTTTCTGTGTGTGGAGGGTAGGAGAGAACTGTGTCTTGTCAGTGTGGAAGAGTCTCGAATATCCCAGGAGGAACACAGAGCTCCCTGGACCCTGCTGAGTACGTGGCAGAAGGCAGGGTCAAACGGAGGAGCCGCGCCGGGTCACTGATCCGCACTGTGGGTGCTGACATTCAGCCGAGGGCTGCAGGATTCCTTTTCTAGAACGTTCTGTCTAACTTTGAAGGTAATTGCCACTGTCTGTCATGAGTGCCTGGTTGGCAGGGTAATTAGGTGTGTGTCGGTCCTGCTGCTCCCAGGAGTTAAAAGTTAGTTTGCTCATGTGGCCCAGCCTTATCTGATATGACCTTGGCCAAATCATTGGATCGTTTTAGTTCTTTTTTATGTTTTTTTTTTTTGAGGCTGAGGGAGAGAAAGAATTGTACCTAAATTTATCCATTTGAAGAAATATTTGAGGGTCTGTTATGTGGAGAAATCACTAAAGTGAACAAAACGCAAATTTTTCCCACAGTGAACTTAGAGTTGAAAGGAGGCAGAGGAGAGCGAGAGCCAAAAATAAGATAACTTCGCAAAAGTCTGGTTCTATTTAAACTCTAATATTAAGCAGAGTAACATAGCTTAAAGAATGATAAAAACTGAAATAATTAATACTTCTCTATTTGAGCACTTTTTTAAACTTTTTTTTTTTTAATGTCTTTGTTAGAAGGAGAGAGAATCTTCCATTTGCTGGTTCACTTACCAAATACCAGCAACAGCTGGGGCTGGGCCAGACCAAAGCCAGGAGCCAGGGACTCTGTCTTGGTCTCCCACATGGGTGGCAGGGGCCCAAGCACCCAGGCCATCCTCTGCTGCCTCCCTGGCGCATTAACAGGAAGCCGGGTTGGAAACAGAGTAGCTGGGACTCACGCCTGCTCTTGGACCTGGGATGTGCCCTGCCCAAGTGGCAGCTTCAGCTGCTGCATCACAAGGCCTGCCCTGTGTCATTTCTTGAGGAAGAACAGCCTAGCTAGAGAGGAGAAACAGAGTACCTTCAGGGGTATTTACAGCAACTCTGTTTGGCCAGAGTTTGATGAGGGAGGTTAAGGCGAGGTAAGAGAGTCCTGGGTGATGGTGTTGAGGACTTGGAGTTTGTGCTTCTGTGGCAGAGTCACTTAGGGGCCTGTGCCGTGACAACCAGGTGATAGGTGGGTACTGGGAACTAGCGAGCGTGTCCCCTGCACTGAGAGTGGCAACAGAAACAAGAGGAGAAATGTAAAAACATGGCAGCTGACTTGGTTGAAAGGGGCAAGGTGCAGGTCAAAGTTGGAGCCAAGGTTTTGTGCCCGACACATAAGAACAAAGAAGGCACAAACAGAAGTGGACACTGTTGGGAGGAGCTGACTTGCAGCAAAGACTGGGAGGAGAACAAGTCCTTGTTTTTTTAATATGACTTGGGCAGAGCCATATATTGCAAAGGGAAATTGGTATCGTCTTTACAACAACCTCCCAAAGTCACATGCTTTTTCCCATTGTATAGATTAAGAAAATGAGACCCAAAGAGGTGAAAGAGCTGTCAGGGGCACACAGGATAAACATGGCAAGCTTCCATCTTTAACAGTGTTTATTTATATGAAAGGCAGAGAGAAAGAGAGAGAGAGAGGGATCTTCCATCTGCTGGTTCATTCCCCAAATGGCCACATCAGCCAGAGCTGGACAAGGCTGAAGCATGGCATAACCTATATTATTTTTGCAGCTTGAGGCTGCCCTCTCCCACCCCCAATGCCAACTTTTCTTTCAAATACTATAGAAAGTATTCCATGTTTACCGTAACACTCCGTTAAGTCGATGCTAATTAAAACAACGGCTTTTTTTCTACCCTACAGGATGTTTTGTATTTTTCTAGTAAAAACAGTAGAGAATCCAAACCTGTTGAACTAGAGACCATTTCTGAGGCTTACAGGAGTTTAGTTTGAAGCATGTTTTATAGAGGAAAAATAATTAAAATCACAATAGGGAAAAGGGATCAGCTAGAATCAGGAAGAGAAAGAGAAAAATAGGAAGAAGGAAGGTAGGATCAATTAAAGGCTGCCGCAAAGCAGGGACACTGAACCCAGAATAAGGCAGAGGGGGACTGGCGACACCCGACTTGGGACATTGAGACAGTAGCCTGAGTAGTCATCCCGGTTTTCCACCAGCTCACTACTTCGGTGAATTCAAAGCACTTACTTTCTTGGATTTGTACTCTTTTTTTTGTTTTGTTTTGTTTTGTTTTTGTAAAACGAGGGCCATTTCAAATCAGTTTTTTTTAGGTTTGTTATTTGAAAGCCGGAGCAACAGAGAGAGCGAGAGCGAGAGTATTTTGCTGGTTCATTACTCAAGTGGCCATATCAGCCAGGGCTGGGCCAAGCTGAAGCCAGGAGCCAGGAACTCCATCTGGGTCTTCCATATGGGTGCAGAGGCCCAGATACTTGGTCCACCTTCTACTGCCTCCAAGGAGCATTAACAGAGAGTTGGATTGGAAGTGGAGCAGCGCGGACTTGAACTGGTGTTCTGTTATAGGATGCTGGTGTTCAAGCAGGAGTGTTACACAACACTGGCCCTGAAAGAAATTTTGAACAGAAAGTTGTGAGATCTTTCTCGTTCTCTGTGGATATATTTTCTTTAGAAAATGTAGCTTGTAGTGGGCTGCCCCTGCCACCTGACCCCCTTCTGCACAGCTGGCCACATGGGCAGTGTAAGGCTGCTAAAGCAGCAGCCAGAAGTGTCATAAAATAGAGGGGGAGGGGCGAGCATTTGACACAGAGGGTCAAGCCACTGCGTGGCGGCCAGCATCCCGTGTGGGAGTGCCTGGTTAGAGTCTTGGGTCTGGTATACTTCCAGTCAGCTTCCTGCTGATGCACCCCCTGGGGGGCTGGAGTTCCCAGCTCCAGCCTAACCCAGTCCTGGCTGTTGTGGGCATCTGGGGAGAGAACCAATGGATGGAAGCTTGGTCTCTCTGCCTTTCAAATAAAATTAATGAATACAAAAATTTTAAGTTTATGGAAAAATAGAATTAAGTTTATTTTTAAAAAAGACAGAAGGCGACTCAGATTGTATTTGTAGTAATGGGACATGGAGGGTTGAGCTGGGTTCTGGATCTGTGGTGCAGTTTTAAACTCTTTAAACTGGTGTTGCTTGAACAGGGGCCTCCCTGTGCTGCAGTCTTGAGTCACTCCCAGAATCCCCTTTACTAACTCTGGGTCTTTCCATGTTATATTTTCAGGCAAGATGACTTTGTTAACACTCTGAAGATTTGTTAGGAATGAGTTGGTAAGTGTGGCCAGATTTTAATTCTTTTTCTTTTGAGGAGAGAAAGATTAGCTAACAAAGCATTTTGTGTTCTGGGTAGGCTGTGGTTTGATTAATGTGCTTTGACTCACTGCCCGAGTAAGCAGCTGATAGGAGCCGTAAACCTGGGCTCAAACTTATAAATTGGATACGTCCCAGAGAGGCAGTGTGTTGGAGGTCTGAAGAGCAGCTTGGCTCCCTGTTAGTGCACCTGCTCCATAACACAAGTGATTAGGTAGTGAGAAGCAGATGAGCTGATGATGCTTGGAGACCCAGATTGACAGTGAATTAGCCCAGCACCATAGTCCAGGTTTGGTTGGGATTGGGCAAAAGTTGAGATGCCTGTGGTGTAGGCTGGTGTGTCCTTTCCTGGTGTGTTCGTCCCACAGCCTATCTGAATCCTCCGTGCCTGACACATCTGTGTGTGCCAGGTGAGATCACCAAACTGGATCCGGCAGGCTGCATTGTTAGGTCGCCCATTATCCACCCCTTTGGAGATTTATTGGTACTTTTGCCTGCTTTTGCTTTTACCATATTGTGGTGGCATTGCTCCTACGCCCCTTCCCTGAGACCACTCTGGATGACTCCTGCAGTGCTGTCGTGCGTCCTCTGTAGGAGTGGTTTACAGGGTTTCTGTCGGTTTGGTTTTCGTTTTGTGGATCCTTTCAGAATCCAAGGAAAAGCTATGGGTCTCTTCAGAACAAAGTGCCTACAGGCACATTTACGTAATGTTTCAGGGAGTTCTTGGACTTTCAGTGTCCTCAGACTTAGAACCCATGCTCAAGAAAAAAAACCCGTATTTTATTTACAAGCTCCTCAGGAAATGCTAGGAGCTGGAGATAAGAGGCACAGATCCAATCCGATGAATGACCTAGGAATTGTTGTGTTCAAGTTATGAATGCACCCTGGACACTTCGACGGACGCATCACTTCCTGGAGGGGAGCTGGGGCCTGGGCCTGGGCTGGCTGTGTGTGCTGTGGACTTCTGGCCACTGCTGAGCTGTTGGTGTCTGACATGGAGTGGGAACGTGGTGTCTCCGGGCTGCTCTCTTTCTGCTCTGGCACGGGGGTTTGGATGACACCTTGAGAGTTTTCTCTGAGCAGGGCACTACCAAAATGTAAAAGTTCCTAGATTTGGCTGGTAGGGTAATTCTGTTCTGGCAGGTTCATCTCATGAAGATCATGTTTTCATACTTCACTGTAATGCTGGCTTCCTGTTTTATCTGTACATCCCCCTTAAAAGAGCATTCTGGGGACCGGTGCTGTGGCGTAGCAGGTAAGGCTGCTGCCTGCAGTGCCAGCATCCCATATGCATGCCAATTCAAGTCCCAGCTGCTCCACTTCCTATCCCTCTCTCTGCTATGGCCTTGGAAAGCTGTAGAAGATGGTCCAAGTCCTTGGGCCCCTGCACCAGCATGGGAGACCTGGAAGAAGCTCCTGGCTCCTGGCTTTGGATTGGTGCAGCTCCAGCAGTTGCGGCCAATTGGGGAGTGAACCAAAGGATGGAAGACACCCCCTCCTCTCTCTCTGCCTCTCCTTCTCTCTCTGTGTAACTTTTTCAAATAAAGAAATGAATATTAAAAAAAAAAAAAAGGAGAGCATTCTGGGAGGGGTCCAGCGCCATGGCTCACTTGGTTGATCCTCTACCTGTGGCGCTGGCATCCGATATGGGTGCTGGGTTCTGGTCTTGGCTGCTCCTCTTCCAGTCCAGCTCTCTGCTGTGGCCCGGGAGTGCAGTGGAGGATGGCCCAGGTGCTTGGGCCACTGCACCCACATGGGAGACCAGGAGGAAGCACCTGGCTCCTGGTTCCGGATCAGCGCAGTTCTGACCGTAGCGGCCACTGGGGGGGGTGGTGAACCAACGGAAGGAGGACCTTTCTCTCTGTCTCTCTCATTGTCTATAACTCTGTCAAATAAAAAAAAAAAAAAGAGCATTCTGGGGATGGTCAATTGTTGATGTACTTAATCTGTTGGACACTGGCATCATTTTGTCAGTTTGATGGTCCTGGAGATAAAACATTCCCCTTGCAAGGCTCACCACTAGGTCCCCTGGGTTCTGAGTGTGGAGTTGGTGAATTAATGGTGGAAATAAAAAAGTTCTAGCTGGCAGTGTCCTCCCTTGAGTTCTTTGGAAATATAAAAGTAGATCAACATGGAAACAGGATTCTGATTCTATTTTGGACATAATAGCTGTTCCTCCATCTTATAAAAAGAAAAAAAGACCAGCAAGCATCAAGCTGAAGTTTCCTCTTTACTCCCCTGTCCCTCCCTGCGGTTCCCATGAGCACAGTCAACAGTAAGCATGCTAATCACTCCTGATTTGGCATGGCTTGTAAACCAGGCTGGTCCTTTTACGGATATCATTGGCATCAAATCTGTTCAGAATCTTTTTAAATTTTTAAAGTTTTTTTTTAAAAAATTATTTATTTGAAAGGCAGAGTGCAGAGGAAGAGGGAAAGACAAGGAGAGGGGAAGAGGAGGAGGGGAGAAGGAAAGGGGTAGGGGAGGGGGAGGGGGAGAGGGAGGGGAAAGGGGAGAGGGAGGAGATCTTCCATCTGCTGTTTCGCTCTCCAGCTACCCACCATGATGGAGACTGGGCCAAGAGTGGACCCAGGTGGAGCCAGGAACTAGAAACTCAATCTAGGTCTCCCATGTGGCAGTCAGGAACCCAACTGCCTGAGCCATCAGCTGCTGCCTCCCAGGGTGTGAGTTAGCAGGAAGCTGGAATTTGGGGCAGAGCTGGGACTGGAACCCAGGCACTCTGACATGGGGTGCAGGCATCCCATCTGTGTCTTACTTGCTAGGCCAAATATCTGCCCCTCTGCTCAGCATTTGAATGAACATAGTTGGCCCTAAATTTCTGGAAAACCTTTTTTTCCATTTTAATGTTTTCTGGCAAATGTTAAAATAGATGGAACAGTATAATCAACTTAGGTATAACACCACTCTACTTTAACAGTGTGGCCAATCCTAATTCTACCTCTACCCCTGCCCATTTCCTTTGCCCTGGAATTGTGTTGAAGGAAACTCTAGACATATCATTTCACTGTTCAATATTTCATTATGTATCTCTTAAAGATTTAAGAACTCTTTGTAAACTTAATCAAACCTTAAAACACGCACAATGCATGTCAGATATCCAGTCAGCATTCACAATTCTCCGATTGTCTTAGAGTTTGGTTTTGCAGCTCGTTGAGTGGAAGGGCCGATGCATTTAGGTGGTTGATAAATCATTAGGTGCTTTTGCCTATCAGCTTTCCTGCTGTTTCTTCCTTGCCATTTTCTCATCGTGTTGTTGAAGAAAGTGGATCACGAGTCTTAAATTTCCTGAGATCTGAGTTTTGCTGATAATGTTATTTTAAAGGAAACAAGAGTAGCACAAGTATGTAATTTTCAAAAAGGCGCCTTTGCGTGTGTGCAGGTGTTTTACCTTGGGTCTGGCTGTGGGGTGTAAATTGTAAGGAGTCAGGGATTCAGGCAGCAGGTGACTCCTTTTTCTCCTGCTTGCTCTTTGTTGGCAGCAGATCCACTGAGGTGCAGTGGGCCGGAACGCGCCAGCCGTTCTTCCTTAGCAGCACTGGTAATTTTAGACAGAGAGCTGGAAGAGCAGTTTTTCCTACTGCATCTGCCGTGGGGGAGCCAGGGTGACTGGATGGCTGCCTCAGTTCCTCTGGCCCCAGTAGTCCTCGCTCCTTGTTGGCTACGAGGCACATTCTCTGGAGGACTGTTCATTCCAGTGGAAATATGATCACAGAATCATCTGGACTGGAAAAGACTTCCTGAGGTCACCTGGCCCCATCTGGCAGCCTTCACTCAGGATTCCAGCATCAACTCTCCCAGAACAAGGCTGTTGATTAACAACTCCCGTATCTCCCATAAGCCCCGTGTGCATTCTGAGTCTGTTTTCTCTTGACCTTCAGAGAAGTGGATGATTAAATTGCATCTCTCTGCTGTGGGTGTGTGTGCCTGGATACACACACAGGTCTGTGTAGATCTTTAATTAAGATTCATCCCTTCTTCCCTGTTGCCTTCCACAGCGTACAAACTCGGAGACTCCATTCAACTGCCTGTGTATTGTAATGGTTTTCATGAAAAAATAAGATGTTTTATGCGTAAATTTTGAAATATGATGGGATTGTGACAGATTGTGCTTTTGAGCTACAATATGTATTGTGGTAAGTTTTTTAAAAAGTATATATTTGAGAGAGAGAGAGAGAGAGAGAATTCTCCGGTCTGCTGGTTCACTCCCCAGATGGTTGCAAAGGTCAGGGCTGGGCTGGAACCAAAGCAGGAACTGGGGATATTATCCAGGTCTCCCCTGTGAGTGTCAGCAACCTAGTTACCGGAGCCATCCCCACTGCGTCCAGAGGCCTGCAGCAGCAGAAAACGGGAGCCAGAAGCTGGAGCTGGGAGTTGAACTGAGCACGGCCGTGTGGAAGGCCGGCATTTCACTGTCCGTGTGTCCGCAGCGGGCCACATACTGCCAAGATACTGTACTTGAATGTCATTCCGAGCATTTCTGGAAGGGTGTTTTTGGATAAAGTTAACGTTTTCCTTGGTGGACGTGGGGTCAGTGCAGCGCCCTGTGTAATGTGTGTGGGCCTTGTGCTGTTGGCTGCGGGTCCGAGGAGGACACAGAGACCCAGCAAGAAGGAATTTCCCAGCGGATGGCCGTTAACCAGGAGCTGCTTCTGTGTGCCTGGGTCTCCAGCCTGCCGGCGGTGGTACTGGAGCTGTGGTGTTGGCTCCCAGGGCTCCAGCCTGCTGGCAGTGGTACCAGAGCTGTGGTGTTGGCTCCCAGGGCTCCAGCATGTCCACCTACCCTGCAGATCTCAGGTTCGTCAGGCCCTGTGATAGCACGAGCCAGTTCTTAGTAAGAAACCTCTTTCCACAGCCGGATGCTTTGACTATTGGTTCTCTTTCTTGGGAGAGCCCTAATGCAGTCCCGCAAAAGCAGAAGGCAAAAGGGCTTAGCTGTCTGTTTCTGAAGGAGTGGTTGTTTTTGTGTTGGGAACACCATCAGAAAATTGAGATTCTGGCCGCCACTCTTCCAGCAACCTGGTCACACTGTTTCCCTGTGGCTTAGTTTAAACAATGAGATGTACAAGACCTGTGAAATCCATGAAATACTAATGTTGAACATTTGTGCCGGCTGCTGAGAATGTTTCTGAAGGTAATTCTTCTCAAAGCCATCCAAGGTTTCCCTGCTAAGTAAGAAAAAACACAAAGCAAACTGCTCCCCCTTCCCCGACCCAAAGCAGAGGGTATAGCCACCGTGGTACAATGCCAAGCACTAGGGACAAACATGGTGAGTAGAAGGAAGCCCCAGGTAGCAGTGGACTATTCTAATCAGCTCAGTAGAAAACTGGAAGAAAATGCCTGCATGAAGACTTAGCTTCTTTTTTTTTTTTAATATTTATTTATTTGAAAGGCAAAGTCACAGAGGGCCAGAGGCAGAGAAAGAGAGAGAGAGAGAGAGGTCTTCCATACACAGGTTCACTCTTCAGATGGCTGCAATGGCTGGAGCTGTGCTGATCTGAAGCCAGGAGCCAGGAGCTTCTTCTGGGTCTCCCACGCAGGTGCAGGGACCCAAGGACTTGGGCCATCCTCTACTGCTTTCCCAGGCCACAGCAGAGAGCTGGATCAGAAGTGGAGCAGCAGGGACTAGAACTGGGGCACATATAGGATGCTGGCACTGTAGGTGGAGGACTAACCTACTGTGCCACAGCATGGGCCCCAAGATTCATTGTATTTATTTGAAAAGCAGAGTTCCATAGATAGGGAGGGAAAGAGAGAGAAGGAGAGAGAGGGAGAGAAGGAGAAGGAGGGGGAGTGGGAGGGGGAGACATAGAGATAGAGATAGAGATAGAGATAGAGATAGAGATAGAGGCCTTCCATCTGCTGGTTTACTCCCTAAATGGCCACAATGGCCAGAGCTGTGCTGATCTGAAGCCAGGAGCCTAGAACTTCTTCGGGGTCTCCCACTTGGGTGCAGGGACCCAAGCACTTGGGTCATTCTCTACTGCTTTCCCAGGTGCATTAGCAGGGAGCTGAATCAGAAGTGGAGAAGCCAGGACTTGAACCGGTGCCCTTATGGGATGCTGTCGCTGCAGTTGGGCGGCTCTAGCATCTGTGACTTCTCACCTGGGGGCAGAAGTCTAACTTTGAGAGCACTTACTAATTCTTACTTTATGCAGGGGGTGTAGGGTGGTGGTGGCAGAGGGTTGATAGCTGTGATGGGGGATGAGGCCCTTGGGCCAAAACCGAGGGGTGCTGACCCAACCAGTGGTCAGGGAACGCCTGACCGTGTGGACGTTTGGGGCTGGGCCAGGGGGTGCGGTTTGCTTTGGTTTTGAGGCTTCCTCCTTTTTCAGCTTGAATGTCCTTCTCCAGGTGGGAAAGCAGTAACCACAAGGCAGAAACCATGTAATTTTAACTTCTGTCTGGAGCGTGGTCAGCACTCAGCTATAGAGGTCAGCTGGCTTTCCCTGTCTAGAGTCCATGTGGTCTTCAGGCAGTCGTGTGCCCCTTGGGAGGCTGGTATTTTGGGTTGACGATCTGGGTTTGTGACCGGGAAAGGCAGCTCAGAGGAAAGTCAGCTGTCCCCTTGGGACTGTGGACACATTCTGTGTAAGGTGGTTGCTCCCTGCTCACTGCAGGCATTTGCGGCAAAGGCCCTAGGCGGCTTTCTTTGCTTTTGAGCTCCTTGGGACCCTGCTCTTTCCAAGAGGGGGCAGGGCCTTGTTGCCTGGTCCCTTGAGAGACGGGTTGACCCTTGATTCCATTGGGACTGAAGACCCACAAATGATTAACCCCTTGGAATCCCCAGTTAGACCCTAGTTGTGGTCATGAGTTCAGCCTGTTGAACCACAAGCAGAAATTGTTTTCCCAGCCTTCTACCCAATCGGGTGTCCCCTCCAGGATTCTGCTATGGAAACGCTCCCTTGGGATGGAGTGGTAGGCAGGGGGGCGTGGGAAGCCTCCAATTGCTGCTGGCTGACCGGGTCCCCTTGAGGCGCTAAGGAGTGGGCTTGCAAGATGAGTGGGAGACAGGAAGGGAGCTGTAGTCTGGAGGAGTCTGAGTGGGGGCTGCTCCTGGCCCACTGCCTGCCTGGCTGCTTCCTTCCCCTGAGATGACAGCCCTGCCTGCCTGGCCCCCTGCCACCTGGCAGTGGCCCCGGCACATGACCACCCCCACCGCCACTCCAGGGCTGCAAGGGAAGCCATAGCGAGTGATCTGAGAGCAGTCTCAGACTGGTCAACTCCCTCCCTGCCCAGCCACCTCTGCTGTGGAGCACTGCCAGGTGGCACCAATTGTCCCTTTCTCTTGCTATGCATGAGACCCTCACCAGCTGCCCCTACACAAGGAGCCAGGCTCAGAAGAAAGTACCAAGGTATGGAGCCGGGAGACTTGCCACTGTTGAGTCTTGTTTCTCCACCTAGCAGGTAATGCCACCTGGGGCCCCCCAAACCTGAGCCCCAGCAATCTCATGTAGAAAGAGGGTCGCCCCGGTTTTGCTCACAGAGTTACAAGAGTCCAAGGAGCAGGAGTTGCCTAGGTCCCTTCCAACGGGACCCTGGCTTTCAGCCCTGGACTACAGCAGCTTCCCGCCCCCACACGTGTGTCCAGGCCAGAGGTGGTAGGCGCTGTGGGGCCCCGGCCCAGTGCCTCCCCAGCAAGGCGGTGAGCTCCACCATTGTTTATTACTGTGGAAGCTTGTACTATTTCTGGCCTTGGTTTCTCCTTGTAAAATCCAGGAAGGTGGGGGAGCAGTGTGTCCTGCTCTGCTCTGATCCCCTTCACGGGAAGTTAGGTTAAATCCATTCTTTGGTAGGGCTCTTGTTGTTCAAAAGAAATATATTTTACAGCTTGCCCAAGGAAGGGCGACCGAAGGGCGGCCGGGAGGATGTGCCAGTAACTCACTTCAAAGTGGCCTGGTTGGTTTTTCACCTGGGGTTGAGTTTGTCTGAAAGGAATTTGAGCATTTTTGTAGTTTTTCTACTCTACAAATTAGTGAATGTTACTCTTTCAGTTGGGGGTATGGATAGGGGAAAGGGACATGAAAATACTGCAGGTTCTATGCGGTGGATGTTTGGCCTGGCGGTTAAGATGCTGGTAGGGATACTCACTCCCATGTTGGAATACCTGGATTTGATCCTGGCTGTGGCCCCGATTCCAGCTTCTTGGTAATGCATGCATTGGGAGGCAGTGGCAAAGGCTCAAACAGCTTCCTGCACCCATGTGGGAGACCTGGGTCAAGTTCCCAATTGTGGCTTTAGCTTGCCTGGGCCCTTGTGGGCATTTGTTGATTGGGGTTCTGTGATTGTGTGTGTTTGTGTGTGTGTATGTGTGTGTCTTTCAAATAAATAAATTTTTTAAACGGCAAGTTCTAGAATCTGGGTTTAAGCAGTCTTCATGAGGTTTATGAGGTTACCTAATCCTGTCTAGGTGTTTTGGGGGGCTGCATGAGCTGCTGAGCCAACAAGCTGGCACTGACAATATCTAACAGGACTGAGTGTAGAGCCGTCCTGGGTTAATTCACCTGCACTGTGTTGTACTGAGCTGGAAGAGGATCTGGGCATGTTCAGGCCCAACCTCACGGAACAGAAGCAGAGAGGAGGCATAAACTCACAAGTCATGCAGTGACAGTGGCTGCGCCGGCCCCAAACTGGGGCGCTCTTCCATTACTATTTAATCCTTTCTATCTCCTTCAATGATTCTGATAGAATTAGTTTTGTCTGCTTCACTGCCCCCTCCCCTCATTGTTTTTCCACCTCTAAACTTCTTGTCCTTTTCACTGGGGGGAGGGTGGTGTAACTTAGGGTTTATGGAGCCAGGCACCCACCTCCCCTTCAGCTTCAGGCTTATATTCTGTGTGTGGGCTGGGTTATTGGCAGCTACAGACTAATATGACAGTGCACTTTTCTCCCTCTACGTGGCTGGGCTGAGTGACCAGTCTCTCCCTGGTGGTTCTCCTATGTGGTGTGCTGTTGGACAACAGAACTTTACACAGCAAGACGAGGATCCCTGCTTATGCTTGCCAATACGGCGGTGAATAGGTGACTCCCAACTTAGGATGGACAGTTGTGTGTGTATGTATGATCTTTTTTGTTCTTTTTTAAAAAATATTTATTTATTTATTTGAAAGTCAGAGTTACACAGAAAGAGAAGGAGAGGCAAAGTGAGAGAGAGATCTTCTATCCGCTGGTTCACTCCCCAGTTGGCTGCAGTGGCCGGAGCTGTGCCAATCTGAAGCCAGGAGCTAGGAGAGTCTTCGTCTCCCATGCAGATGCAGGGGTACAAGCACTTGGGCCATCTTCTACTGCTTTCCCAGGCCATAGCAGAGAGCTGGATCGGAAGTGGAGCAGCCGGGCCTTGAACTGGCGCCCATATGGGATGCTGGCCACAGTGCCGCCCCCGTATGATCTTTTAAATCAGGAAGTTGGCTGCAGTTTCATCACAGAGACAACCACCGTTCATTGTCTCTCCAGTATGCCAGAGGTGGTTCTCAGAACAACTCTGAAAGGTGACTGGCAGCACCCTCGATTTTATGGACGCAGAATCTGAGTTTAGCAAGGTCAAGGGTCTCGCACATGGCACAGTAGCTGGCACAGAGCAGAGGATTCAAACTCAAAGCCTTCTCAGCACCCTGCTGCCCAGCGCTCTCCATCCCTGGCCTTGTCTAAAACGAGCCTGCTGCTCGTTTTGAGAATGGATGGAAAAGGAGTGGGGACGAAATGTGCCTGAATACCACCTACTCTGACGCTAGAGCCTCGTGGCTTGATGATGTTTCTGAATATGACGCCTTTTAGATAAGGTGTCACAGCTCCTGCTCATCTTCCTTTCCTTTGCTTCTAAGTGACAGGTCTTCCTTTGATATATTTTATTGTGTTAAAAACAAAGCTGGCTTTTTTTTTTCCTGGTAAAAGGTACATGTCTAGTGCATAAAATACAGCTAGACACAGTAAGGGCAGGTTTCCCAAACCTCCCTCCATGTTTTGAATGTGCAGCAGGTGAGCAGTGAAGGTGGCCTGCAGGCGGATGGGCCCCTGCTCTGTGGTTCGCCTGCTGTGTGACCTTGGGCTCTCCACTTCTGCACCTGTTTCTTGTCTGTCAGGTTGGAAATCATCTCTTTCTTCCTTGGATTTTTTTTACAATAAATGAGTTAGTAATGCAAAATCCTGACTTGACCAAGAGATATCTCATTTTCTTTCTTTTTTTTTTTTTTTGACATACACATCCCAATAGAGAGATACTCTTTTTGCTTTTCTTCAAGATTTTATTTATTTATCTGAGAGAGGAGAGAGAGAGAGAGAGAGGCAGAGAGAGAGAGAGAGAGAGAGGTCTTCCATCCTCTGGTTCACTCCCCAAATGGCCACAATGGCCAGAGCTGCACCAATCTGAAACCAGGAACACAGAGCTTCTTCCACAGGGGCCCAAGCACTTGAGCCATATTCTACTGCTTTCACAGGCCATAGCAGAGAGCTGGAGGGGAAGAGGAGCAGCTGGGACATGATCAGGCGCCCACGTGGGAAGCTGGTGCTGCAGGTGGAGGCTTAGCCCACTATGCCACAGCACCGGCTCCATGGCTGTCACTTTCATCAGTTAGCTGCTGGCCTTCCTCTCTGAACCCATGTATACATGTGAAAATATATATGCTACTGTGCACAGATGAGTAAATAAAGTTGAGCTACTATTTAAAAAAAATTTTTGAAACCGATCTGTATGTGGATCTGTAACTTTTATTTATCTAAATGGCAGAGTGACAGAGAGAGAGAGACACACACACACACAGGGATCTTCCATCTGCTGGTTCATTCTCCTAATGCCAGGGCTGGGCCAGGCCAAAGCCAGAAACTGGGAACTCCTTCTGGGTGGCAGGAACCCGAGGACTTGGCCTTCTTCTGCTTCGTTCCCAGGCACATTAGTGGAGAGCCGGATCAGAAGCTGGGACTCAAACCAGGCACTCTGATGTGGGATGGCAGCATCCCAATTAATGGTTTAACTTGTTGTGCCACAATGCCTGCCCTGTGTTTTAAACTGGGCACTTTTCATCTAATAATTTACTGTTTCCCTTTAAATAGCTTTCTCCAGTGCTTGACGGCTGTCTGCACCCCACAGTGTTACAGCAGGAGCAGAATGGAGTCTGTATGGTTGGGCCTGCAGATTGCCAGTGCTGCACTAGAGAAATGCAATTTTATACAAATCCGAGTGCAGTTATGGCACGAGTGGTGGCTCGGGGGGCAGGAGCATCAGCTCTTTTCCTCTCTCCTTGTGCATCAGTGAGGGCCAGGGCGTCCTCCCTTTGGTTCTGAGTGTGGTGCACTTTCACACGTCAGCCGCAGTGGGGAGCTCAGGCTCTGGCCGTCCCACTCACCTCCTCTGAAGTCTAGAAAAACCCTGGTTTTGTGTTAAATGTCTGCCGTGAGTGATGTGTAGGGTCTCACGAAATCACAGATCGGAAAGCCATCTTGTTCCTTCTTGCCCCATCTGAGGTTTCTCTACGAAGCCTTGTCTGGAGAAGGGCTGGGAGGTAAATCCCTGCCTCCTGCCTCCCAGGTGGCACCCCTGACCCGGAGCTTCAGGCACTTCTGTACCCGGCCCTGTACCATAGCCTGCCATCTGGGGTCTGTGAGTTGCTGGTGACGTGCTTATTGAGAACTTTACTTTATTGACACAGGACTCCTGCAGGTCTTGGATGGGCAGAAACCATCGATTAGCAACCCCTTCTTCCCACCCTCCACTGCCTTTGGCCACTAGCAAACCTGTGCTGTCACCTGATGCCTCCCAGGGTGCACATTAGCAAGAAGCTGGAATTGGGAGCGGGACTGGAACCCAGGCAGGCACTCTGATATGGGGGGTGTGTGTGTCCCAAGTGGAGTCTTAACTGCGGTGCTAACTGCCCACCCCTCAGCTGCAATTCAGGACGCTGCTGACTGCCCCACCTCGGAGGGAGCCATTTCCTAAGACTTTGAAGGGCAGGGCTTGATTTTCCACTCTGAAAAGCGTATCTTCATTTCATGGCAGAGAAACAAAGCCCTGTGCTATTTAGGGTGACCTGTCTGCCAGAGTTACAGAGGGCTGGTGTATTTGAGCTTTGCCATAATGACATCGGGAGAAACAGGTGTTTATTGTACATTTGTAAAAGCCAAAGCATCAGTTACTCTCCAGCGTCTCTAGCTTCCTTCTGATACCCTCCCTGTGAGAAGATGAAGTGTCATTGCCCTCCCCTCACTGCAGGGGGCTCACCCAGCCAGAATTTCTGCTGCCTGCCCCTCTTGCTGTTTTCCACTGCTAAGCCTCTGCAGAGCCATGGCTGCCCCAGGGAAGCCCTGGACAGAGGCAGGAGACGCTGCTGGCCGAGACGGGGCATTTTGCACATCCATATTCTTGCAGTCCTGTCTGGGGACTGTGGAGGAGGAGAGTGAGCTGGTCTCTAAAACGTCCTGGTGAAGATCCTTGACCTTCAGACTTCTACTGCTTTGAGCTCAGCTGTAGGAGTGGCAGATGGCAGAAGTATTTTGGCCTCAATTGGTCAGTCCTGGCAGGGGCCCTTTAAATGTGAAATGTAAATCTGACATCTACAAAAGGTTTAGGAGTCTGACATTACTTTTTCCCCTGTAATTCACTGGTTAGCCCTTTCAATATCGTGTTATCAGTCATTGATCCCTGGTGCATGTTCCTCTTAAGGGATTTCTACAGTTGAGATACAGTAAAGTACATAATTAGGACTGCTGAGGGACCCTGCATCTCTTCCTCCTGCTCCCAAGACACACACTAACCACTGAACCTTCCTGGCTCCCTGCTCCCAGCAAAGCACCAGATCCACACCACAAAGCCAGGTCTGGTGATGCCATTGTCTTAGATGAGAAGTTCCCGTACTTGATGCATCTGTTCTTGTCTTGAACACACTTCTCCTCTGGCACCTTAAAGATGCACTCATAATTAAACATGCAAGGCTGCTGTGGGCTGGAGGACAGCACACAAGGAAAGCATGGACCAGTGAGATAGCACCATGGGTTTGATCCCCCATCTACTGCCTACAAGTTATGGAGCCTCAAGCCAGTGGGGTCTTCTCTTCAAGCTTCAAGTGTTCTAAGCTGTAAAAATGGAAACACGTGCCTCATGGTCAAATCCTAGAACCACACTAATGGACGGCCACTTTGCAGACAGAAGCAGGCCCGGTTTTGGCCCAGTGAGTGCTGGTGCACCGCCTCAGAATGAGGTCACTGGTTCCTCTGCCACCCAGACACCCTCCTTTGCCCTCAGTTGCTTGCTTCCAATTTACATGGAGTGAAGTGGGCGTTTGCCATCTGTAGCGTGGAGCTCCAAACCTGTTACTGGACCAGGAAACCGAGGGCATAACTGGCGAGGGGACAATGCCAGATCCATGTGAGCTTGCTTTCTTTCTGTGTTTTGTCAGGAGCAGGGGTCCCAGGTCACCTCCCTCGCCCTTTTCTTCCCGGATGGAACAAGAAGGTAACCAGGGTGTGTGTGAACGCCAGGACGCAGAAGACAGAGGGATGGGCTCCGACTTTGAGAACTCTGAGGACCGGGAAGGGGACCCACAGGATACCGAGAAGGGAGAAGGCCGCCTGGCGCTGGAGGCGGGCTGCAGATCACAGGGGGAAGCCCTAAGAGGGGCCTCAAGGGACGGGAAAGTGTTGCCTGACACCTGCACAGGTGAGGAGCAAATGGGACTTTTTTTTTTTAAAGATTTGTTTATTTGAAAGGGGGAGGAGGGGAAAGAAAGGAGGGAGGGGGAGGGGAGAGAGATCTTCCATCCACTGGTTCACTCTCCAAATGGCTGCAGTGGCTGTGGCTGGGCCAGGCAGAAGCCAGGAGCCAAGAACTCCATCCAGGTCCCGCACTGTGGGTGGCAGGGGCCCTAGTACTTGGGCCATCTCCCTCTGCTTTCCCAGGCACATTCACAGAGAACTGGATTGGAAGTGGAGTAGCCAGGACTCGAAGTGGTCCTCTGATTTGGCACGCCGGCATTGCAGGAGGTGCCTTAACCTGCTGTGCCACACGCCAGCGCTGAAAACTGGACTTTTTCTGGACGTTGCCCCACTCACATTGACTTCTAGCTCCTCTAGGATCATAGCCGGGGGCAGCGTTCTTTGTAGGGGAGCTCTCTGGAGACCATTGTGCAGGGATTCTGTGCTGACCTAGCCTTTCTAGTAGAGTCCAGTCTGGGGCAGACTGTGCAGGTCAGCGGGGGTGAAGAGGCTCGCTCCCTGGCCCAGGGAGTGCTGCAGTCGGTAAACACGTGCAGCAGGGTCACATAGCAGCTCGCAGGCCGTGTTGGAACCGACCTACCCCTGGTGTGTTGTTGGGAGAGGCAGATGACTTGACGCACACACGTCGGGAGTGACTGAGCACCGCGCTGGGCAAACACTCAGCATGTGGATGTGTACAGGCTGAGCAGCAGGAGCCATGAGTGACCTGCGTAGGCCCATGTGGCTCATTCCCAGGGTGCCCAAGGCCACTGCTGGATTCCTTGCTGCTGCTGAACTGGAAAGAAAATGCTGGGCCCTCCGTCTACCTTGTTTCTGTCTTTGGGCAATTGTCGTTTTACATCCCGCTCGCGTTTGCCCTGGGGACAGAATGAGCTGAAATACTCTACGGCCAGCACTGTGAGATTCCATTCCTTCCCCTGTGACACAGTCCCAGATTCCCTGCTGCCTGCCCTCACAGGGCACACAAGCATGTGACTGCACAACTCCCCCCCCCCCCCCCCCCGAGTGCCATCTGCTGGGGCGAGGGTGTGTGTCCTGGGTTGGGCTCTCACCATCTGCTGGGGGCGAGGGTGTGTGTCCTGGATCGGCCTCTCACCTGGGCTCTGTGCTCTCGTTCCCGTTGTCTCCTAGCGCCACTCCCTCCCTGCCCTCCATCACTTTGGTGTTCACCTTAAGCTGTTCCAGACTGACCAAATGTATTTCCAAAGCAGGTCAGAGCATGGGTAGCCCAGGTTATCCTTTCTTGGGGGTTGCCAGATTGGTCTTGTCTTTTTTAAGGCATCACAGTCTTAAAGGGCACTTGGCTCAAGTGAGCAAACCTTTCCTCCATAGGCCGGCGCTGTGGCTCACTAGGCTAATCCTCCACCTTGCAGCGCCGGCACACTGGGTTCTAGTCCCGGTCAGGGCGCTGGCTTCTGTCCTGGTTGCCCCTCTTCCAGGCCAGCTCTCTGCTGTGGCCCAAGTGCTTGGGTCCTGCACCCCATGGGAGACCAGGATAAGCACCTACCTCTTGCCAATGGATCAGCGTGGTGCGCCGGCCACGGTGGCCATTGTAGGGTGAACCAATGGCGAAAAGGAAGACCTTTCTCTTTGTCTCTCTCTCTCACTGTCCACTCTGCCTGTCAAAAAAAAAAAAAAAAAAAAAAAAAACTTTCCTCCTGAGGCCCCATGGAATGTCTCCAGTGTAGGTTGTCAAGGTCTCCCCTGGCCCTGCTGGTACAGCGGGCAGGGCAGAGCTGAGGCTGCGGAGAGTGCTCTATACTTTAGCCCTTTCCCTGAAGGCCCAGGGGTGGGGAAGCAGATCACAGGGTGGGCTTCAGGTCCCCAGGGAGGAGGCTCACTGTGGCCCATGGGTCTGGTGCCGCCTTTGGGGCGCAGGTGTAGTAACCGCCCCCTGCTGCTTCTGTTGCAGAGGGGCTGCTGAGCGAGGAGGAAGGGGCTGTGGGCCCTGAGGAAGAGGATGCCCAATCTGGAGGAGCCGACATGGGCATGTTCCCCGGGCTGTCCGAGTCTGACTGTGTATCCCGCAGCCCTCAGGAAGAGGAGGAGGAGGAGGAGGAGGAGGAGGAGGAGGAAAGTGCTGGGGAGAACCGGCTGGAGGAAGAAGAGGAGGGGGAGGAGCAGCCGCCCCCTCCCATGCTCCCCTGGCGACGCCACCTCTCCCTGGGGACTCGGCACCGGGGCGACAAGCCTGCCCACCGCCGCTTCCACCGGCCCCACCACCCCATGGCCGTGGACCTTGGGGACCTCGATAGCCTGGTGGCCAGCATCATGGACGCGCCCACCATCTGCCCCGACTGCGGCGAGAGCTTCAGCCCGGGCGCCGCCTTTCTACAGCACCAGCGCATTCACCGCCTGGCCGAGGCGGCCGCCGTGGCCAGCCTGGAGCCTTTCGGCTTGGCGGGCGACTGCGGCGCCGTGGTGGGGATGATGGGCGTGGGCATGGCGGGCGGCTTCAGTGCAGGGCCCACGCTGACCCGGCCGCCGCGGGAGAAGCCCTTCCGCTGCGGGGAGTGCGGCAAGGGCTTCAGCCGCAACACCTACCTGACCAACCACCTGCGCCTGCACACGGGCGAGCGGCCCAACCTGTGCACCGACTGCGGCAAGAGCTTCAGCTGGCGCGCCGACCTGCTCAAGCACCGGCGCCTGCACACGGGTGAGAAGCCCTACCCGTGCCCCGAGTGCGGTGAGGCCTTCAGCCTCAGCTCGCACCTGCTCAGCCACCGGCGTGCGCACGCCGCGGCCAGTGGTGCGGGGCCGGCGGCACTGCGGCCCTTCGCCTGCGGGGAGTGTGGCAAGGGCTTCGTGCGCCGCTCGCACCTGGCCAACCACCAGCGCATCCACACGGGCGAGAAGCCGCATGGCTGTGGCGAGTGCGGCAAGCGCTTCAGCTGGCGCTCGGACCTGGTGAAGCACCAGCGCGTGCACACAGGCGAGAAGCCCTACATGTGCTCTGAGTGCGGGGAGACCTTCAGCGTCAGCTCTCACCTCTTCACACACAAGCGCACGCACTCAGGCGAGCGGCCCTACGTGTGCCGCGAGTGCGGTAAGGGCTTTGGCCGCAACTCGCACCTGGTGAACCACCTGCGCGTGCACACGGGCGAGAAGCCCTTCCACTGCGGCCAGTGCGAGAAGCGCTTCAGTGACTTCTCCACGCTCACGCAGCACCAGCGCACGCACACCGGCGAGAAGCCCTACACGTGCATCGAGTGTGGCAAGAGCTTCATCCAGAGCTCGCACCTGATCCGCCACCGCCGCATCCACACCGGCAACAAGCCGCACAAATGCGCCGGCTGCGGCAAAGGCTTCCGCTACAAGACGCACCTCGCCCAGCACCAGAAGTTGCACCTGTGCTAGGGCTGGGTTGGCTGGAGGCTGCGCTCTGGAGAGCGAGTGGCTGTCCTGGGGTCAGACCCTGTAGAAACAAGCGGAGAAGGGGCGGGAGGGACAATCTCCCAGTGACTCGGGATCCTTTGGGTGTTGGGGTCCTAAGGGGAGGGTTATGTACGAATTGTTTTGGGGTGCTATATTTTCTCAGCCTTCTCTCTGCCTGAGAAAGGAAGACTCATTTGGGGAGATGCGCTTGAGTTGATGACTTCATTGCAAACAGGCTGTATGGGGCAGAGGCGCAGGCGGTTGGTAGACTGCCTGGAGGAAGGGAAGTTGGGGCACCAGAGTGGGAACGGGTCAGGCAGGCAGTAGAATAGGCAGGGCGGGGCTTGTGATGGCCTTCAGGAACCAGGGGAGAGGATGTGGTTGGAGGAGGGGGTTGTGGGGTACACGAAAACACGGGTAGGTGTAATTGTCTGCTGGTCCCCGCAGGTAGTAAGCCAGTGTTTGCCTGGAACCCGCATGTCAGCTGTCGCCCCTCTCAAAGCTAGGGGGACTTGGCCAGTCCTGCAGGAGAGGGTGTTTAGTGTGTTCTTCCCCTCTTTCCTGTGAGCCACAGTTAGCTGCTATTTTGAGTCCCTCCGGGGAAACTGGGCAGAAAAGCTACACACTGTCATTTGCAAGGGCAACTTTGGGGTTAAAGGTTCTTTCATAACTGGTTCTCAAATCTGGGATATCCTGGTTCTGCTCCTGGTTCTTTGCTACTCCCTTGAACATACTCTAGCTTCATGCTGGGTCAGGGGCCTCTACAAGAGGGGCTCGCCCCCCCACCCCCCACCCCCACCCATGTGTCAGGTGTGTGCCAGCCCTAGTGTTTCTTTTCGGTCTCACCTGTGATCTTTGATGTGCAGGGAAATGGAAGACTCCCAGTGCACTACGGGTGACCCTCCTTACAGGTCAGCTTGGTGTGTGTGTTTGCACTTAAGACCACCAGCAATTGGCCCAGTGACCTGCCACGAGTTGCCCGGCTCCAGCTTTGCTGGCCTTGTCTGGGGAGCACAGGAGCCCACAGCCCTTCAGATGGTGGGGTGCAGGCCTGCTTTGCCCATTAGCCTTCAGTTTGCATCTGTGCACCTTGCTCTCCACCAACCTCCCCCCCATTATTGATGAAGGATCTAGGCCCAAGAGGAATTTTTGTATTTCCCCTACGTGTGGAGGCTCTGTAGAAATCTCAAGGCTTTACGCAAGGGGGGCACAGTCAGGGAGAGGTACAAATGCAACATTGCCAAATAGCACAAGCAACGAATGTTTTCTGGTTGTTGATCTAGATGCCAAAATAGCACTTTGGTATTTGCAAGGTGCTTTATGATTTTTAATGACTATGACTTGTTTCTCACAGCTCTGTGAGGTAGATCAGTATTATGAGAAAGCCTAGGGACAGGAGTGTGGCAGGCTGTTGGAAGACAGGCTGATGTCAGTGGGTGTGGATGTGGCCTGACCTTGTTTATTCTCCAGCTCAGCTGCTAAGGTTTAACTTGTCATGTTTATATAATTAAATAAGGACACTGAAAATTCTTGTGCTTGATGGGAAAACTTGAGGCTAGCCTAGGAGGGCCAAAGATGTCCTTATTGGACAAAGCTGGTCTTTGTCCTCTAATTAGGACACCCTAGCTAGGTTTGGTTTCTGGTAGGGGGCTGTAGTTAGATGACTGTTGTGTAGATTACAGTCACCCATGCAGAAAATTGCTCCCCTAGGTTACCCTTTAGAAGTTAGAGTGGTGGAAGGCAATATTGTTTCCTTCATTAGCAATTTTTACCTGTATCTTTCATGGAAGCATCTTCAATGCTGTTGGACACAATTGATGGGGGGGTGGGGAGCTATAAAGTTGTTTTTACTGTTTTTAGCAAAGTTTCTGTGGATGCTAGTAATTTATACTTGATCAGTTGTATTCTAGCAAAGAACCTCTCTGGGGACTGTAGGAAAGCATGTTTTTGTCATTATAAGAACATATTTTTTAACAAATCCTGAGAATCCTGGGCTTGCATAATGTCTATTACTCCTGCCCTCTTAATCAATTTATTGTTAGTCACAAAGGCAAATAGATTTTCAAACTCTAGTTTTAAGACACTAATTCAAGTGTAAGACAAGAAAGTGTCCATTATTTATTCTGACTCTTGTAGTCTGAATAACAAGTAGATAAGTCCCACCTGAAAATAATGTGGTCAGTTTGTAGGTAATTTTCTTTCTTCGTGGTGTTTTCTCGTGCGTATCTACCTCCTCTGGCTGTTTTCAGTTCTCTCAAGTCTGTGCCTGTGAAATCTCATCCAACTTCTGATTGTTCGTGGGTTGATCATCCTCTTTTTAGGTTATTTGGCCTTTTGTTGCCATCTGTATGTGCAGTTTTGCTTGCATCAGATATGTTACATATCAGCAATTTTAGAGAAAGGGTTCAACGGGGAGTAGACATTGAATCCAATGTGAAACGATTTAGTGGTAGTGGGCATTTTTGCACTTCATTTACCTCTCGTTCTCTTAGCACGGATTAGAGAGTTAGCTGCCACGTCCGTGTCTGTACTAGGAGCTATTCCCTCACTGAAGTAAACAGTGTAGGCAGCAACTTCCCACTGAGGGTCCATTTAAAAGTGATTTCCTTATTCTTGGGATTCTTCAGGACACATGAGCACTAGAGGAGGGTCGGTGTGTTCAGGAGGTTGTTTCTTGTCTCTAGTTCTAGAAGGGGTAGCTTTTCATCAGCAAACCCTGTTAAATGCGGTCACTCTTGAAAATGTTAATCTGAGGACTCCTGCTAACCCATTCCTGATGGTGAAGCAGGTGCAGAAGTTGTTTTCTGGGGAGGCTTCCTCTGCTGCCCTTCACTAAGCAAAGCCTGGAGCAGTTGATCAGGTAGTTTTGATTGCATCTTGAGTTCTAGGTTGGAAGATGAGCAGTTAACCCTTTGAGCCATGTGGTCTCTTTACAATCAAGAGGCTGAACATATGTGAAAAAGTGAAATTAAAGAACCTGTGTTCAAAGACAATCTGAACTGTGTTTCTGAAGTGTGTGCACATTTTCCTTCATGGTAATGTTATTTTACAGCTGTTAAAATTGTGAATAACTTAATGAACTTAAAGTAACAGATTCTGTGTGAATGTGTGCTTATGTTTGTGAGAATTGCCTTATTTTCAGGTTGTTTTATTTAATGATGGTTTCCTGGACAGCATTCTGGTGTTCAGCAACCAATGTGGAATATTTGTTATTAAATCCATATCAGTCTTTCACTGTGTCATGCTTTCTTCCTTATTTGTAACCCACAAAATGTCACTCAGCTCAATCTGTGGAAGCTGTATTCTACCAAATGTTGTCTTGTCTCTTTGTAAGTAAGATTTTTAAAGAAAGGTTTCTTTATTTATTTGAAAGAGTGACAGAGAGGGAGAGACAGAGACAGAGAGGGACCATCTGTCCCCTACTTCACTCTCCTAAATGGCCCTAACAGCCACATCTTGGCCAGGCTGAAGCCAGGAGCCATGGACTCCATTCAGGTCTTCCTTGTGAGTAGAAGGGCCCAAAGCATTTGAGTCTTCATCCACTGCCTTCCCAGGCACAATTAACAGGAGGGTAGATCAGAAGCAGAGCAGCTCGGTCTCCCATGGGTACTCTGATATCAGAGGCCAGTGTTGCAAACTGCCTCACCACAGTGCTGGCCACTATAAATACAATTTTGTTAGAAGTCCTACACATGCAGTTACATTAAGCTGCTATCTGGTTACTTGCACACATATATGAACAGTTATGAGAGAGACTCTATGATCCACAGTCTTTTTTATTTGAGATGCAGAGAAAGAGTAAGATCAATCTTCTATCCCATGGTTCATTCTCTGAATGTCTGCAACAGCTGGGGTCAGGGCAGCCTGAAGCCAAGAGCCATGAGTTGTAGCTGGTTCTTTCATGTAGGTGGCAGAGACACAAATACTTGAGCCGTCACTTACTGCTTCCCAGGGTGTGCATTAGCTGGAAGCTACCTCAGAAATGGAGCAGGCACTCTGATATGGGATGTAGGTATCCCAAGTGGCAACCTGGTTTGTTGTCTTATAATACCCATCCTGATCCACTTTTTTTAAAAAAATTTCTTTTTCATTGTACTGTAATGGGTTAAGCCACTGCCTGTGATGTGACCATCCCATGTGAGTGCCTGTTTGAGTCCACACTGCTCCACTTCCAATATAGCTTCCTGCTAACATGCCTAGGAAAGCAATGGAAGATGGACCGAGTGCTTGAGCCCCTGCGACCCACGTTGGAGACCAAAATGAAGCTCCTGGCTTTGGCCTGGCTTAGCCCATGCTATAGCCATTTGGAAAGTGAACCAAGAGGTAGAAGATCTCTGCCTCTCTGTCAGTCACTCTGCCTTTCAAATAAACATAAATGAATCTTTAAAAAAAAAATCTTTGTTTGAAAGGCACAGAGAAAGGTCTTCCCTCTGTTGGTTTACTCGTCAAATGACTGCAGGAGCCTGGAACTCCATCTGGAACTCCTATGTGGGTGGCAGAAGCCCAAATACCCAGGCCATCATATACTGTTTTTCCAGGTGCATTAGCAGGGAGCAGGACTGGAAGCGGAGCAGCAGGACTGGAACCAGCACTCCAACATGGGATGTAGATGTTGCCAGTGGTGCTTTAACCTGCTGAACCACAATGCCAACTCCCCCCTCCCCTGCCACTCCCTGTGCTCCCCTTCTCACCCTTCCCCTCAGTTCACAATCTTAAGATATTTACTGTCTAGACCTTTATGGGAAGGCTCTGGGCTCTTGGCTGAAGACTGTCCCGACCCCAGTTGTTGCAGGCATTCAGGGAATGAACCATGGGACAGAAGATTGATCTTGCTGACTCCTATACTAGAATGTTCAGGTGAATCCTAGATCCTTCTGAAATTGGCTAACAGCTGACGTCTAAGGAGTCTGCTTATTATAAGCAGTAACGTCATACAACACGTTTATACTAATGAGGCCTTGGGTAACTGGGAATGTGTTAATGTTGTATGATTGGCATTGATTTCCAAAGTTCTGTGTGTTCATTCTTTATGAGTCTGCAGGACGTGGTCAGGGACAGGTGGTTGTGCAGAAGGGAGAAAGTCTGCAAACTAACCTATAAAAAATGCTTTCCTGGATCACAGAACACGGGATAGTCTATCCCCCACCCCAGTGCATATAAATATAACGTAGTGGTTGCTGATAATACTGAACAGGACTTATCAGTGGGACTGGGCTCTGCTGAAAATGTTTCTTAGCTTGTCTCTGCCCACCCTCATGAGACAGTGAGTCTACAGATCCCGAGGAAGGGGGATTATCCAGACATAGGGAAGAGGAGTGTGAGATGCACCTTGTTTTCTTGGAAAGATCCGAGCTACCTCCCACTCTGGACGTCTACAAGTCCTTTTCCTGCCTGGCAGGGCCATGCCAATGTTGGGTCTAGTCTTAGAAGGAGGCAGTACCAGGGCTCTGGTCACCATATTTGTCACACACCTGATTGTTCTGGCTCAAGTGTCTACCAGACTGGCTCCTGGTCCCCCAGCACCTCCCGAGACCCTCATCCTCAGCTAAGGACTTTAGTACAGATAAACCTGCATCGAGCAGGACGACAGGCGATCAGGTGCCTTGGGCAGTGCCTTGAGGGTTTGTGTAGCCTGAATTTGCTGTTAGAGCAGAGCTTCTGCCCACATTCCAGGTAGAGATGCCATATCTGACCAACTTGGGAATTCCTGGGATTTGATTAACTTAGGCTGCAGATTTTCTTAGCATTGAAGAGAGATTTTTAGCTTTGGTTTTTAATCTGAAGTTTGATGAGATGAGGCCCCGTGCTTGTAATTTTATAGAAGTTCTGTAGGTGATTTCAGAGGGAAACAGGATTGAGAATGCTAAAATGTGTTAGGCAGCTCCTTTTTAAAATTAACCTATTTTCTTGTAAAGATTTATTATTTATGTGAAAGAGTGAGAGAGAGAGAATATTCATCCACTGGTTCACTCCCTGAACGGCTGCAATGGCCAAGCTGGTCCAGGCTGAAGCCAGGAGCCAGGACCTCTGTCCAGATATCTCACGGGTGTGGCAGAGACCCAAGTACTTGGGCCGTCTTCCATTGTTTTTCTTCCCATACACATTAACAGGGAGCTGGATCAGAAGCAGAGCAACTGGAGCTTGAACTGGCACTCTGATATGGGTTGTCAGTGTTGCAAGTAGTTGCTTAACCCCCTGTGCCACAACACTGGCCTGGCACCTCCCATCCTCCTGGGGATAACAGAGTGAGCCATAAGCCACAAGTCCTGGCCTCTGCCAAGCAGCGTAGAGGCCAAGGGTGCTGTGAAGTGCAATGGCTATGCTGCCTGTCTGCTCCTGGAAGGCAGACTTTTCAGCACATTCCCCATGTGGATTGGGTCAGGCCAAGTGTGTGTCTCGGCTGCACACCAGAGAATCCTGCACAGGCATGGCAGGCCACCAGCAAACCTTCCTGCCTTCCACCTTGCTTTCTTTCCCTTACGATGTTCATCCCCACACTCAGCTCACTGAAGGAAGCACAATTCCGTGTATTACCCTTTGCAGCTGCCCTTGGCAATCACCTTGCCTGCCTTGGTTGTGCCCTGGTGGGAGACAGGAGGAGCTCACTTGGCCAGCGTCCAGTGTGAACCGCCAAGTGCTTGATCTTCTGGGTCCCCTGTCAGGGCTCCAGGCACGCTGCAGATTCCAGCGCCCTTCTGCAGCCTCTGCCTTCAAGGTCATCTCTGCTAACCCAGAGCACATTCCAATGGTTTTCCCTTTCCAGTTGCCCCAGTGGGATCCCAGCCACTCTTCTAACACTTTGCATTCATTAGGACAGCAGTAGCAAGAGCTCAGCTTTGGAAACTCGTCAGGTGGGTGGCAAGGTGCGTCATGTTGCCCTATGCTCAATGAGTTTTTGTGAGGTTTATTTTTATTTATTTGGAAGGCAGAGTTACAGAGAGAGAGATGGAGAGAGGAAAAAAGAGAGACCTTCCATCTGCTGGTTCACTCTCAAATGGCTGCAATGTCCAGGTCTTGGCCAGGCTGAAGTCAGGAGCCAGGAACTCCATCCAGGTCTCCCAAGTGGGTGGCAGGGGCCCAAGCACTTGGGCCACTTCCACTGCCTTCTCAGGCACTTTAGCAGGGAGCTGGATTGGAAGTGGAGCAGTTGGGCCTAGAACTGGAGCTCATATAGGATGCCAGTATTGCAAGCACTGGCTTAACACACTGTACCGCAACACAGGCCTCTAACGAGTTTCAAAAAGGCATCTGGTTATGTGCAGTGCTGAGGATGGCATTCCCAAGCAGACGTGTGGGGATCTTCCACCTGAGTGAGAACATTGACAGCCTGCTGTACTGGAGATGGGAAAGTCACTGGACACAGTTGCTCTCAGAAGACACTCCACTGAGACACCTGCCCAGACCCACTGCAGTGGGCTGAGTTCTGCACAGGTGTCCTCACAATATGCTTAAATCATTCCCTCGGTGTGGTTGATCTTCCTCCTCACAGGCCCCAAAACTGTGTCCCATTCAGAACAGAGCTTATGCATATGCTGAGTGACCACATGCTTGGTGCTGTGATCAGTGTTGAGCGGACGGGTGTGAGAGATGCAGAAGCCAGCATATTCCATCACTGAAGGGTGAAGGCAGATTTCATTCCCTACCCACCATCAACCCCGGCTTCCTTGTGGTGAATTAGGCACTGTAGTGGGGCACGGGGGTTGGGGAAACAGGGACCTCTTACTGCCCAAGCTTCACATGCTATGCACGGACAAAATAGAGGGCGCAGCAAAGACTCAGTGGTGAGCAGACTCTCAGCTGAGGGTTTATGCAACCAGGAGTCAGGGTCCCCATCACTGTAGCCAAAAGGGAATGTGCAATTTATGTGCCGTGGTGGTGTGGTGTCAGGCCTTGCAGAAGGTATAAAAAGGGGCTGGAAAAGCATCAGGTGAGACATTCCTATTGTCAGATATCCTGTGAGCAAATCAGTAAAACCAAAGCAAGGACCAACTCAATGTTTCAGCTAAAGGAACTGTGCTGCTCTCTGGGCTGAAGTCAACAGATGGAGTAGACCTGTGCAACTGTAAGTCGTGGCCGCCACCACTGCTGCGGAACAGATGATACCCAAGCAATCTGGCTTTGTATGGGGGCAGTATGACCTTGGAGAGGATGTGAACAAGGGGCTGGAAAAGGATCAGGCTAGACATCTCTACTGCAAGATGTGCTGAGAGAAAATCAGCAAACCTGACACAAGGACTGTCTCAAGGTTTCAGCTGAAGGAAATGTACAGCTCTCTGGGCTGAAGTTAACAGATGGAGTAGAGTCATGGGCCTGGCTTCATGGCCAGAGGGTGGCTGGCTTGAGATACATTGCTCAATTTTGTGGCAAAGACCAAGCTCTCAGATAGACCTCTTCTTCACATGGGGAAGGCGCAGGTGTGAGGTGTGGGGTGCAGGTCCAACAAAGCAGCAAGCATGAAGGTCTTGGGAGATTCAGGGGCTGTAGCAGTCTTGGGAGTCCAGGGGATGGCAGGGCTGCAGTGAGGGGCTGCTGAGGGCAGCCAGGACGTGTATGGAGCCCAGGAGCCTAGAGGGAGGAGGCAGGCAGTTGCTGTGCGTGTGGACTGTGTCTCCTGGGACTCACTGCTCATGGGGCAGGGAGAAGGGAAAAGGGGTGAGGGCCTGCCCCTCCCCAGGGCCAGAGGAAGAAGGAGAAAGAGGATGCAGTTCTGCCCTCCCTGTGAGGGTGTGCTGTGCTAGGGGGAGCCTGGGCAGAACTGTGCACAGCCTGGCAGTGGTCTTGACAAGGCTGTGATCTTTCATGTTCTTTAGTAATTTTTTTTAACATGCAATTGTCTGCTTCATTTGTTTTCATTTGAAAGGCAGAGAGATAGAGGACAAAAAAGAGAGAGGGGCTGGCATTGTGGCATAGCAGGTGGAGCCACCGCCTGTGACACCAACATCCCATATGGGTGCCAGCTCCCTGCTAATGGCCTAGGTAAAGCAAAAATGGAATATGACTCAAGTGTTTGGACCTCTGCCACCCATATAGGATACCTAGATGAAGCTCCTGGCTACTGGCTTCAGCCTGGCCAAGCCCTGGTTGTTGTGGGCATTTGTAAACATGAACCAGTGATTAGAATATTCCCTCCCTCTACTTCCTCTCTTTCTGTAACTCTGAATTTAAAATAAATAAATAAATCTTTAAAGAGAGAGAGAGAGAGAGACAGAGATAGACAGTGGTCTTCCATCCATGAATTCACTCTCAAATGCCAAAACAACCAGGACTGGGCTATGTCAAATACAGCACCCCAGAATTTAAGCCTTTTCTTCCAGGTGGGTGGCAGGGACTTAAGTCCTTGAACCATCATCTACTACTAGCAGAGAATGCATTAGTGTGGCAGTGGAATCTGAAGTGGGGTCATGCCTTGAACCCAGGCAGTCTGGAATGGGATGCAGGAGTTTCACGTGGCATCTTAGCTGCTGCACCAGACATCCATCTAGAGTCTGACCTTCCTGAGTCTGTTTCCTCCCCAGGAGGTGGGGTCTCCATCAGCTCTGTCCAGTCTAATGTCTAATGATCATCCAGGAGCTTAAAACCTCCCAGGCAACAGCCAAAGCTCAATGCAAGAATGACAAGAGGCCGTATTTCAGTCAGCAGTAAGTTCTGCAGTTGAGCTGTCTTCAGGTACCACAGGAGGGAGGGACTTGATTCTTGGTGAGCCCCTCTTTGTCCCCAGGACTTGATCCTCCACAGGTGGACTGCCTAGTGCCACTTGAGCTGGGGAAGGGCTAGGAAACCACCTTCGCAGACAGCTTCAACTTCATCAAGCCAACAAATAATCCAACAGTGCGCTGTGTTACCATGCAGCTGGGCTGCAGATGTATGGAGGTGCCAGAGGATGCAAAACCATCTTAATGCTGTCTGATATGATTGCAGCAGATCCTAGAAGTGGGTCACAGACTTCCTTTTGCAGGTAAGGAAACAGGCCCAAGAAAGTGGAGAGATTTTCTTACCTTTGCTGACAAAATATAAATGAGAACCTAGAGTTTGAGCCATGCAGCAGTCTTGGGGTTCAGTGGGCTGGACAGATGCTGATGCAGTGCTGTCCCCCCTGTCTCATCCTAGGGTTACTTTGTCCTTACAAATAAGCTGGCAGGGCCAGTTCCTGGCTCTGTGCCTTCGTGGCCCCCACAAAGCCAGGCCTCCCCTCCCTCTCAGCTGAGGCTTAGTAAATATTAGGTTTCCGTTGCAGGTGGGTGCAGAGGCTAACTCTGTCTTCCTGAGGAGACACTTGCATTTAACAACCTGCAATCCATGTCCTAAAATCTGTTCCTGGGCTAGCATTGTGGTACAACGGGTTAAGCTACTGCCTCTGTTGCCAGAGTCCCACATCAAAGTGGCAGTTCAAGCGCTTTCTGCTCCACTTCAATCCTGCTCCTGCTAATGTGCCTGGGAAGGCAGTGGAAGCTGGCTCAATTGCTTGGGCCCTGGCCACCCACCTGGGAGACCCGAGTGGAGTTCCAAGATCTTGGTTTCAGCCTGGCCCAGCCTCAGCTATTGCAGCCATTTGGGAAGTGAACCAGCAGATAGAGGATATCTTTCTCTCTGTTTCTCCCTCTATCTCTATTGCTCTGCCTATCAAGTAAATGAAATAAATCTTTTTATTTGAAAGTCAGAGTTACACAAAGAGAGGAGAGGCAGAGAGAGAGAGAAGTCTTCCATCCGCTGGCTCACTCCCCAATTGGCTTCAATAGCCAGAGCTGCACCAATCTGAAGCCAGGAGCCAGGAGCTTTTTCCCAGTCTCCCACATGGGTGCAGGGGCCCCAGGACTTGGGCCATCTTCCACTGCCTTCCCAGGCCATGGCAGAGAGCTGGATCAGAAGTGGAGCAGCCGGGACACAAACCGGCACCCATATGGGATGCTGGTGCTTCAGGCCAAGCCGTTAATCTGTTGTGCCACAGCGCCGGCCCCAAAATAAATCTTAAAAGCAAAAGAACACTGTGTCCTACTTCCCTCTGTTCCATAAGTGATCACTGAGTGCGACCATGAGGCCAGATGTGGGGATACGACTGTGCCCAGGTTGCCTGTCCAGGGTCTCCCATGTTGCCTTTGCAGAGTCCACAGTTGAGTAGGAGAGACAGACATGTTCATAAGCAACCATACTGGGCTGCGACAGGTGCCTGGTGAAGGGAGGCTGGCTCCTCCTAGATAGGCTCCATGCTTGCTGGGCACATATAGCCTGCAGCACGAGGAGGCAGCAGCTGAGTGAAGGGTGCTCGAATCAGCAGGATGTGTTGAAGGCAGACGCCACCCTGGTATAGGCTTGGTGTGGCTGGTACGCATTCAGGAATGGTGAGAGATGCTGTCACTCCACCCCTTGTGTGTTGAGCTTCTCAGAAACCTGTGTGCTTCCTGGCACTGGAGGCCCTGCTACAAACTCCTCAGCTCCTTGCTATGGGGATCCCTGAGTGGCAGAGGGGAGAGACCTGGGCTCTAGCCCAACTCTACTGCTAATGGTTGGGAAGACCTTAGGAAAGTCCCTTCATTCCCCAGGCCTGTCTTCTCATTGGTACAATGGGAGATGGGAAGGAGCCTACAGCTAAAAGCTAGAGGAAGGGTTTCTAGAACCTACAGAGCTCTAACATTGGAATTTCAGAAATGCCTTGAGCTGCCCCAGGGGGACAGGGCTTGTCCCAATTTACCTAGACTGTTAAGTGAGAGTTGTTTATCCGGCTGCTGAGAGAAAGTCCTGTAAGAAGCACCAGCTGCATCCTTTGCAGGGTTAGTGCAAAATCAAATGGAAGGTCTCTGGGAAGACTTTGGGCCAAGTGCAGCGCCCCAGGTGACGTCATTGATCACAAGCCAGGAGGCTGCTCTGCTCCGAGTTGCCATGGAATGTGCATTGACGCTAGCCACTGCAGGAGGAATTGAGGGCTAGGCTCCAAAGAAGAATATTCCTGCCTTTGTGGCCAGGGTGCACACCAGGAGGACCACGGGCCAGAGGCCCTTAGAAGCAATGACTTTTTCAGTCTGGTTCTTCTATTCGGGAGAGAGGCTGGCCCACTTATTTCAGGGAGCTCCAGTTGTCCAGAACAGATGCCAACCGCTACAGCATCTGCCACGGACCCAGGGCCCTGCCCTTAGGGACAGAGTGGGCAATCCAGCCTCAGTTTTCCCTCAGTCCTCTCTCTATTCCCTTGTAAGGAGCCTCATTCCTGCCTCACAACGTCCTTTCCATTCCCTGCTTGGTGCACTTGCGCAGGAGCTAGGGCCATGACAAAGCAATGCACTTGCCCCCAAGATCCCTGGGTCTGCAGACATTTCAGGAAGCTGCTTCATCAGTAGGCTGTGGCACACTCACCAGCTCCCCTGTGGTGCTCTGAGGCCTGTCCCCAGTGTCCTTGCTGGGTGTGGCACCCACACTACCCCCTGTCCCCCGGTGCGCCCTGCCTACCTGGAGGGACAGCTGCCTCATCCCCTTTGACCCACCTCACCACTCTGCCCTGCTCCCCTGCCCTACAGCCCTCTGCTGCCCAGACCCTGCCTGCTCTGTGCCACTGTCCCCAGTGCCTTCAGCTCAACTCCATGCTCTGTGCTTACAGACATAAAACTGACCCTGGCTGAGCACGTACCTGTGCGTCTTTCCTCTTTGGCCACAGGTCCTTCCTCCCTGGCCTCACTGAGCAGAGGATCCTAGGTAGGAGAAGGAAGGAGAGTTACAGCAGGGCAGGTTCTTATTCTATGTGGTCGTTGCTGCCCCCAAGTGGTGATTCATGAGTGGCACACCCTGGGCTTGTGTGCCTCCACCTGACTCCCCTGGCAGTCAGTTCTGGGCCCTGTGTCAGCAGGGACCGTGGACTGTGTTGGCCAGGTCAGAGGCGGCCTCCATGTGACTTCAGCAGAGATTGCCATCCAACCCTGTCTCCTTCTTTGCTCAGCCTTCCTTGCCCTGTGGAAACAGTACCATTCCTTTTCCTGTGAGAACAGCCCTGGTGGATTCACAGGTTTGGGAATTCTCTAGGTTACAAATGAAGCTGAAGACCTTGTCCCAGACTCCACCCTTCTCCTGTCTTCCATGTGTTGTGCTCATAAACATATGGGAGGTGAACTCCTTAAGGGAGCTGGATAGACCCAACTGTGTTAAGGGCAGCAGGGGCAGCAGGGAGGCAGTGCCCCAGTCCTCACTACGCCAGTGCTGGGATCTCTCCACCCTTCACCAGCTGCTGATCACCCGCCCTTGGCCTTTTAGGGTCTGGAAATCTGTGCATGAGGCCTTTCCTATGTGGTTGTTGCTGCCCCCAAGTGGTGATTCATGCGTGGCACACTTAAATTTGTCTCTCAGAGACAAACCCAGCTCAATTAACCACCTTAGTGGTTAATTCCTTAGTGACACAGCACAACATTACGAGGTTTAGTTTAAAGATCTTGATTGGCTTTTATCTGTGACGCTAGAATTGGACAACTTACCATTCTGTAGATGGACTGCGTGTTGTGATGTCCTGAGGCCCTGCAGTTGGTTTTGTAGATAGAGGAAGGCTGAGGAGAGCAGACTCAGAGACCACCATGTTCCAAGGTACTCAGACCAGAGAGTTATAATAGAACTTCCTTATCATCCTGGGTCAGTCTGGCCTTTGTTAGAATTTAGCTTTTATCCAGCTGTCTTGTGATTTCTCATAAAGTCAGACAAACACCCTGAATGTTCAGAGCAGGTGGCTCCACTTTGCTTTGGTCTGTGACCTACTGCAGGAACTCATCCTAAACTATGACTCCAACATACTTTGCTGGAGAGTGGGCATGAAAGAAGTGACCCTGACAGGGTGGAGGACTCCTATCGTGGTGGTGATACCAGAAGCAGGACAGCAACACCAGGTCTGGAGGGAGCCCGTTTGCCCTCCTCACACCCCGACCCCCACCGCCGCCTTCTCCCCTGCCTCTGGTGGCCACTGTCCTCTGGGCCTCACAGGGCTTCAGCTTGCATCAGTTCTCTGATCCATGAACGAGGATGCCCTCATTGAAGTCCTCACTGTGCCTTGAGCGGCTTCGTCTTTCCAGGGGAAGGGAGAAGTGCGGGAAGGCAGTGGTGAGGAGGATGGTGGGGAGGAAGGGCGAGGGGAGGAAAGGAGGGAGGCAGAGGATGCATGGGGAACAGGACAGGAGGAGGGGCAAGGAGAACGGGGGAGACTGACATTGGAGCTGTGGAGAAAGACATGGCTACATGTTGTGTGAGTAGCTGGTCAATTATTAAGGGCACTTACTACCTTGTCCTGTTTAATCCTGGGAATTTGTGTTGTGGCTTCATTGTGTGAGTGGAAAGGTCACAATTCCAGGTTATGAAACAGCGGTTGGGCAAACGTGTCTGTGCTGGTGTGTGAAGCAGAACGTCAAGTTGCCGTCACTGGAGTTCGAGGCTGGGAGCTTCCTTGCTGTCCCTCTCCCACCTGGGGCTATTACTTAAGGAGAGCAAGTTCACAGATGCTCCCACCCAAATGCCCAGGGATACTCCAGGTCCAAAGAGCCTAGGGCATAGGATTCAGCAAGAGAAGGCGTCGCATGAAATGGGGGTTCCTGAAGATATGTGCTCTCTGCTCCCAAGCTGTGCTGCTCCATGGCAAACCCCAGTCCAGCTGCGTGATTCAGGGCAAAATGGGGCTTTCAGGCAGTCTCCTTGGTGAACTGGCCCAGCAACCAGCTGATGAACCTCACCAAGAACAGGGGAAAGAGAAGGGATTTGCAGCGAGGACAAAATGGGGACATGCATGTCCGTCACGGAGACATGAGGAGGCCCAGTAGGTCTTAGCTCCCCACTCCTGACCTGTCCCCACTCTGCCCACTGCAGTCCCAGCTCCTCTTCTTTCCTGGGGCATGCCCTGCTGATAATGGCCAGAAAAATGGGCAAGTGCATGTCACAGAAACCACATCTGTTCCACCTTAGGCATAAATCATTTATTGTTCTTTTCATTAAGCCATGTATGGGATTAGTAGTTTTGTTATAAAAGCAATGCTTTGGCAGTAAGATGGAAATCAAATTTATAGGTTAAGTTATGTTGTTGAAAAGGACTCCATTCATCGAGAACCAGCATCTGTGACTTTGGAAAAGCAGCTGAAGCAAATCAGCTTGCATGTCCTGTGCTGCGTGGTGAAGTCGTTGAGCTTCAGATTGGGGTTGCCTGGGAAGGTTTGTGATGGCCAGAGGAGGACAGCAAGTCGGCCACTGAGTGAAAGGGAGGCAGGAGGACCCGGGCTTGTGTGCGTGCTACTCTCTGATGGAGTCAGAGGGGTGCACTGTGCAGACCTGGCCACACAACAGCACGTGCACGTTCCTGACGTCCTCAGATCACTGGGTCTTGGTCTTCAGGGTCTCCCTGTGCTGTTCCACCAGGGACCCAATCCACTCCATGGTCCTCTGCTTGGCTTCCTCCCAACTGAAGAGGGGCTCATACCCCAGATCTTGCTGAGCTTTCTTGTAGGAGAAGGTGAACACACTGTTGGATAGTGTCACCAAGTGGCGGTTGAAGGGGGGTCGATATCTGTAAATTGGGGTCAACAGGAAGCTCACTACTTCCAGCAGGAAGCTGAGCCAGTACTGCAGAGGTAGTGGGAGGCTCGGTCTGGGATCCTGGCAGAGACCCCACTTTTGGCTCAGGGTGTAGTTGAGGTTGTCATAGCTCTGGTGAGGGGTGTCATCTGAGATGTAGTAGAACTGTCCTCGGATGCTCGGGGCCTTCTTGGGGTCCCGTAGTGCCCTCGTGGCCAGAACGTGAGCCCATGCCACGTTGCCCACATAGACTGGGTTGACTGTGGAGAACTTGCCAGTACTTATCAGGATCCCTTTGTTCTTCAGGGACCTAGTTATAATTCGAGCAAGAAATTTGCTTCCTTCCCCATAGATGTACATGGGCCTTAAGGCACAAGTGTACAAGGTGCCTCCATTTTTAAGAGTGTACCCATTGGCTGCCAGCACCGACTTCTCAGCCAACTTTTTGCTGTATGGGTATGGAGCAGACCATGTACTTTCGTGGTGTTCTGCCTCGTGGCCATTCCTGATGATCTCCTTGTATGAGTTGGGTCCAGCTACTTCCACTGAGCTGGTGTAGATAAAGATCGGCACACTGGCTTGGACACAGGCCTGCAGCAGGAGCTGGGTACCTGCCATGGGGAACAAGCTGTCATTATCAGGAAATAAACCCAAGTGTTCTGACTCTTGTGGTCACATTCACTCCCTGTCCACACCCAGTGAGGGAGGTGGTTGCTCTAATTCCGGAGGATGTCATTCCTGATTTCTGGATGTGATGTGTCCCTTCTGCAGCCACGGGAACCCCCCAAACCTGAGAACTACATGGGCACTGTGCAGAGCAGGGAATTCTAGACTAGTTTTTCACTTCCCTTTGTGTGTGTGTGTATGTTAATTTTTGGTATATTTTAATTTAGGAAAAATGTAGCATTTCCAGTTTATATGTTTCCAAGTGAGGGCATCCAGAAAAAAATCCTCATTTATCATCGCTACCATCTCATGAAGGCCATGTTGCTCCAAATCCCACAAATCAGAAGGCCCCACTTTCCGATTACGGAGCATCCTGACCCTCAGCCACCCAAGGACACTGCCTGATTCCCGTCACACTCACTCGCACTCCCTTGTGCACTGGCGACATGCACTCTTAATGGACTTCAACTGATTGTGTTTTTCTCATAGACCAGTGAACACTTGGTCACCAGGACCATTCTTTAGGTCCCTGCAGAAAGGGTTCATGAATTGCGTAATGATGCTGGAGGCCCAGACTGTGTCTGTGTGTTCCCTGTAATATTTGTGCCTAATTTTGACTGTGACCCTGTTGACTTCTTTGTGTACACTGGGGGTGATAAACTTTCCTATTGCATAGTACCCAGAGCACTGCAGGGACCTCTCCTCTTTAGCCAGGTGGTTGGAAGCTTTCGCCCCCTGCTGGTGTTCCATGTTATGGGAGGATCATGTGGCATCTTTGTGGCTGTGCAGAATGAAGCTCACAGCTGAACCTATCCTTGAAGAAGAAGGACATCTGGGCCTAAGGGTCATTCTTCGTGTGTGTGTGTGTGTGTGTGTGTGTGTGTGTGGTCACATGTATGAATGTGGTGTGGCGCCTCTTCTCCCTCAAGATCGTGCAATATGATATTCTAGAGAGAGACTCTCTTTTCAATTTTTCTTTTTTCTTTCTTTCTTTTTTTTTTTTTTAACAAAGTAAGTCCAGTGCAAGAGAAAACTTGGCACTGGTTTACCTAGGGTAGAAATGGCCATCATTGTAAAATATGTTCTTAGCTGGCAGTGCTAAGTGGTATAGCAAAGTGACCCTGTCATTGTTTTTGCTTCCTTTTCACATCTCCTACATTTGGAGCTGTGGACAGCAGCGACAAAACCCTGAAAAGTGATCTCCTCATGCAGTCATCATGGTGTGGGAGCAGTTGGTGGTGTTGTTAAGCAGATACCAGCATGGGACCTATTCGAGCTGGTGCTAAGCCTGCAAGCACTTAATTGCTCTAGAGCTGGAGTCTGAGTAGAAGAAATTTGGAGGTCAAAGCATGGAGGACAGAGGGCCAGCATTTGACTGATTGTGGTGCTTGCAAAGCAGTTTCCATTACTTCTCAGCTTTTTGGCCAAGATGAAATGAAGAGGGGCCAGTGCTGTGGTGCAGAGGGTTAACACCCTGGCCTGAAGTGCCAGCATCCCTTATGGGCACTGGTTCGAGACCTGGCTGCTCTCTGCTATGGCCTGGGAAGGCAGTAGAGGATGGCCCAAGAGCTTGGGCCACTGCACCCTCGTGGGAGACCTGGAAGAAGCTCTGGCCCCTGGCTTCGGATCGGCACAGCTCTGGTTGGTGGGGCCAATTGGGGAGTAAACCAGCGGATGGAAGACCTCTCTTTCTCTCTCTCTGCCTCTCCTTCTCTCTCTGTGTAACTCTGACTTTCAAGTAAACAAATAAATCTTTAAAAAAAATCAAATGAAGAGTTGGTTTCCAGGGGATAAAGGGATAATGTCAACAGTTAGGAGCTGGGTTTTGTGTCTAGATTTCAAGTCAGTTGGGAAGCCACACTTCAGAGAGAAACTCCAAAGCTTTTTGGCTGATGGTCTAATGAGCATGTCTTTGAGGACCTGGTTAGAGCTGCTTAGCTCCTCAGTGGGGCAGCAGGAAGCTGTGGTTAAGGAAATGGTATAGGAAGCCACATGTTTTATCGTTCTGTCCTGGTGGACCTCTGTGGACTGGCTTCCCAGTTCTTTGAAGGTAGCTGATTTTCTTTGTTTTTGTTGTTTTAGACTTACTTATTTGAAAGGCAGAGTGACACACACACACACAAACACACACACACACACACACACACACACACACACATACACACACCTCTTCCATCCACTGGTTAATTCTCCAATTGTCAAAGTCAGGAGCCTCAAACTCCATCCAGGTCTCCCACAGGGTCACAGGGGCCAAGACATTTGGACCACCATCAGTTGCCTTCCTAGGTGCATTAGCAAAGAGCTGGATCAGAAGTAGAGCAGCAGCCGGGTGCTACGGCTCACTAGGCTAATCCTCCACCTAGCACACCGGGTTCTAGTCCCGGTTGGGGCGCCGGGTTCTGTTCCAGTTGCCCCTCTTCCAGGCCAGCTCTCTGCTGTGGCCCGGGAGTGCAGTGGAGGATGGCCCAAGTGCTTGGGCCTTGCACCCCATGGGAGACCAGGAGAAGCACCTGGCTCCTGCCTTCGCATCAGCGCGGTGCGCCGGCCGCAGCGGCCATTGGAGGGTGAACCAACGGCAAAGGAAGACCTTTCTCTCTGTCTCTCTCTCACTATCCACTCTGGCTGTAAAAAAAGAAGAAGTAGAGCAGCAAGGACTCGAAGTGGCTTCCTGACATAGGATGTTGTGTTGTAATTGGCAGCTTGACCTGCTGTGCCACAACAAGAGATTCCAGAGCACATCTTTGATGTGGGCAGGAAATCCTTGCAGCATCCTCTGATTCCCCACAGCAGGGCTAAATGGATGGCCAAGGAAGCACCTTCGAAGTTTGGTTCTGGCCTAGAGGACGTGGGAGGGCATAGGATGGTTGGATTTCAAGTGCTAGGGTTGGCTTATTATTAACTTTGATTGTCACAGTAAAAGAAGAGCATTTCTGGCCCTTGGGCCAGATAGATGTGAGTTTGTAGTCTCACTCTCTTATTTACCATCTGGAGGCACTGCCACATCACTTGCTCTCTCTCAGCCCTAGCATCCTCGTCTAAAACACTGAGGATAACAGTCTTGAGCTCTTTCAGTTGGGAGTGAGAAGCAAAGGCACCTGTTCCAGAGCACCGTCGGTGCCTGACAGGGGAGACTCTCTTCCTTTCCTGTCCCATTTCTCTCCCTCACCTGCTCCATCTCTTCCACAGGCTACTCTTACCTTTCAGATTGACATCCATAATGGTGTCTCGGTGAATGGCACCTGTGACGTCAATGACACAGGCAGTGTGGATGACAACAGAGATGCCCTGGCAGGCTGTGCTGAGGCACTGCTCATCCAGAATGTCTCCTTCCAGCATGGTCAGCTTGGTCTTGTTCTGGAGCTCTGTGTGAACACAAGGCAGGTCATTGGGAAGCTCTCTGGACTGTCCAAGCAGCTTCCTGGTAAAGGTGGCATTTCCCTAGGTCTTCAAGGACAGTTACAGTGGCGGCATGGTGCTCAGGGGTCTCATTCTCCACCTCCACACTCAAACACACTTGGTACAAGTCAAAAAAGACACTGAAATTTGGATGTGCAGCATGGGAATGAGTAAGCATCTGTTTCCACTCCATGTCATTCCAGAAAAGAAATCTGAGCAGGGAGCTAAGTATGGCTGGAACATAAATATCATTAAATAGAGTCAGGGGAAATTCATTAAATTAATTAAGGAGAGGGGGTGGTGTACAGAGTTGGATGTAAGAGGAAAGAATCTGAATTTAACTCTGTGGGGAGTAGGAAATTGCATGTTTATTTGGAGTAGGAAGAAAAATAGAGGTACAGTTGTCAGGTGGGAAGTTAACTTTGGCCTCAGGATGTCAAATGGACTGGTCTAGGGGTGTAAGAGAAGCAAGGTGATCCTGAGACTATGCAGAATGTCCGTGGAAAGTTCAGACAAGGAAGACAAAGCAGGGTTACAGTAATGGGAGCAGAGGAGATACCCAACATGTTCATTTCAGGCCTGACAGGTCCTGGTACTCAGTGGATATGGGCTGAGAGGAAAGGTGCAAGCATGATGAGGCTTATTGTGCCTGCTTCAAGTTATAGTTATTTTGATTAGCCCTTAATGGTGAGGGGACTGAGGATCAGACCACTTATGAGACAGACCGGAGGTCGTACTTGTAGCGCAGACTTGAACCTGCTTCCCTGCCTCCAACCATCGCTCACTTTCCCTACATCTCACATGTAGGACTGGCTGTTTAGAATCAGCTTTTCTGAGGCAGAGTAAGGGTGAATCTATTTAACTGACATTGACAATTAAGGCAGAGGAATAGGAAGAGAATGAACAAGTATATACCATCAAACTGAAAAACCTAGAAGAAATGGCCAATTGTCTGGTGTATAGAACTTTCCAAAATAGAACCATGAAGACATAGAAACCTAAAAGGACCAACAATTAGTAAGGGGATGAATGAATGATAAGAAGTTTCTCAAGAACAAAAAGACAGGACTCGATTGTTTCACACCTAGCTATTATATTAGTAGTTGGTTTCCACCCAACTATGAAGGAAGAACTAAAGCAAATTCTTGCTAAACTAGTTAAAAAAATTCAAAGGGCAGGAATCCTAGCAAACTCATTTTACAAGCGAGCATTACTTGATCCTCAAACTGGACAAGGTCACAATGGTAACAAAATGTATAGACCAATATCCATGATGAATACAGATGCTAAAGTTCTCAACAAAATACTAGTAGATTGAATCCAACAGCACATAAAAAAAGACAATTCACTTTGATCAACTTGGATTTGTACCAGGGGTGCAGGTATGGTTTGGGTCTCTCTCTCTCTTTCTCTCTCTGCCTCTCCTTCTCTCTCTGTGTAACTCAGACTTTCAGGTAAATAAATAAATAAATCTATAAAAAAAAGAAAAGCCATCCAAAGATGGTTAGTAATGATAAGCAACTTCAATAAAATTGTAGGACACAAAATCAATACACATAAGACAATAGCATTTTTATACACTAATAGCAAAAATACTGAGGAAGAAATATAAGAGAAATCTGCTTCACTACAGTTACAAATATAAATAAAATTCCTTGGAATAAAATTAAACAAGAATGTGAAAGATCTCTACAATGAAAATTACAAAGCACCAGTGAAAGAAATTTTAAAAAACAAAAATTGGAGGACATCTCATGTTTATGGATTGGAAGAAAATATTATTTTTTAAAAATATTTAATTCTTTGAAAGGCAGAGAGAGGGCCTGGCGCTGTGGCACAGTAGGTTGATTCTCTGCTTGCGGCGCTGGCATCCCATATGGGCACCGGTTCTAGTCCCGGCTGCTCCTCTTCCAGTCCAGCTCCCTGCTGTAGCCTGGGAGAGCAGTGGAGGATGGCCCAAGTCCTTGGGCCCCTGCACCCACGTGGGAGACCCAGAAGAAGCTCCTGGCTCCTGGCTTCGGATCGGCACAGCTCTGGCCATTGCGGCCATTTGGAGAGTGAACCAGTGGATGGAAGACCTCTCTCTCTGTCTCTCCCTCTCACTATCTGTAACTTTACCTCTCAAATAAATAAAGAAAATATAAAAAAGAAAGGCAGAGAGAAAGAGAGAGAGAACGTCTATCTGTTGGCTCACTTCTCAAATGGCCACAACACTCAGGTCTGGGCCAAGCTGAAGCCAGAAGCCAGGAACCCTGTCCTGGTCTCCCACATAGGTGGCAGGGGCCAAATACTGGGCCCTCTTCTGCTGCTTTATCAGGAGCAAAACAGGAAGCTGAATAGAAAGCACGTAGCTGGGGCTTGAGTCAGGAATCTGATGGGGGTGCTGGTTTTCAAGCGGCAGCCTAAACTGCTGCAGTACAGTGTCGGCCCCGAGAATTCATGTGTTTAAGTTGTCCATACTGTGTGTAGCAGTTTACAGATTCAGTGCATTTCCTCATTAAAATACCATAGAGCTCAAAAAAGGAAAAATACTCTAAAATTCATATGAAAGCCCAAAAGTCTCGGAAGAGCCAGAACAATCCTGAAGGAAAGAAACAAAGCTGCGAGTATCACACTACTCCACATACTACAAAATCACTGTGGTCAAAATAACATGTATTGACATGAAGAAAACATATGTAGATGAATGGGACAGAATAGAGAACCCAGAGATACATTTATATATAGGCAACTGATTTTCAAAAAGGCAGTAAAAGCATACATTGGAGGAAGGACAGCATCTTCACTAAGCAGTGATGGAGCAACTGGATATTCATAGGCAGAATCAAGAAACTAGGTGCTATATCTCACCTTATACAAAAGTCAAATCATATCTGATCAAAGATCTAAATGTAAGACCTGAAGCAGCCACTGCTAGAAGCATGATAAGGGAAATACTTGCAGACATTGGTAGAGGCAACTATTTTTCAAGTGAGACCCCAGAAAGCACAGGCAATAAAAACAGTTAGACACGTGGGCTTATAACAAACTAAGCAGCATCCACAGAGCATAGGAAACAATCAACAGAATGAAGGGGGAACCAGCAGTATATATAGCATACAATATTTGCAAACTCTTCATTTGAGAAAGGATTAATATACAGAATACATGAGTAGCTCAAAAACAACACAAAGCATCAAACAGTCCAGTTATGAAATAGACAAAGGAGCTGAGCAAACGTTTCTCCAAAGAAGATATACAAATGATCAACAAATACATGAGGCAAATGCTCAGTGTCACTAACCATCAGGAAAATGCAAACAAAAGCCACAGTGAAATATCATCCCACTCAAGTAATGACTAACATCAAAGAGACAGAAAATAACAAATGTTGGCAAGGTTATAGGGAAAATGAAACCCTCTTCACTATTGGTAGAAGGTAAATTAGTGCAGTCATTGTGGAGAAAAGGATGGAGTTTCCTCAACAAACTAAAAGCAGATCTAGCAAATGACTCAGCTATCCCACTTCTGGGCAGAGAGCTGAAGGAAATGAGATCAGTATATCAAGGATAACTGCATTCCAGTGTTCCTTGCAGTACAGTTCATGACGGACAAGACATGTGTCCATCATTCATGGATGAATGGGTAAAGAAAACATGTATAAACGTACAAGGGAATAGTAAGCATAAAAATGACATCCCAACATTTATGGCAAAATCGATGGGATTGAAGGTTATTATTTTAAGTGATAAATGTGATCCAATGATAAATATCATATGTCCTGTCTTATTTGTGGAAATTGAAAACGTCAGAATGATTCCTCGAGGCTGGAAGGGTAAGGGATGGGGATATAGGGAGATTGGATAATGGGTGCTGAAGCACAGGTGCAATGAACAAGTTGTAGTGTTCCACAGCCCAGTGGGGGCAAACAGTTCATACCAATGTAGTAAATATTGTATAAAGAGCTGGAAGAGAGGACTCGGAAAGTTCCTTTTATTAAAAAAAGGCAATGAAAATGCTATACTTTCCTGATGAGATCAGTGTATGCTGTACACATGCGTTGAAACATGGCACTGTACCCCTTAAGATGTACAAGCCCTAATGTTAATAAAAAATGTTAAAGCTAAAATACAAGAAGAATGACAGTGGGAGAGAAATTGAGAAGGACAAACTCAGGGAGCAGATTCAGGGGTGCAAACTCAGGTTGTATCCGAGTTGGGATGCAACCACAGCCAGTTCTTCTCTCTAGGATCCAGTGAATTCTGTCTACCTCCAGCCCTTTCCATTGTCAGGAGTCTCCAGGCAGGTCCTGAAGACAAGGAAGATAGGGAAGAGGCTGCAGGAAGGAGCTGGGACTCTTGGGAGTGGGTTCTCTCTGATGGTCTCCAGCTCTGAGCCCTCCTCCCTTCCTGTGCTGACTTCAGACACTGGCTCAAAGAGAAATGGGCCTCACCCCACGCATTCCAGGAACCTGGTGAGCTCAGGAGCGGGCACTTTGGGTGTGTTGCTGATGGAGCCAGAGCTCCCTTCTTCTCCCAGCACTGGGCACTTGGCAAGTGGTTTATGTAGACTGAGTTGGCAGTTGTTCTTCAGGTGTGAAGGAGGCCCAGGGAGAGGCTATTAGTCCTGCTGCAGCAGAACCTCCAGGGCTCCAATCCATCTTCTACCTATGGGAACTTGCCTGAGTTCATGAACTTCTCTGTGTCTGTCTCCATCTGTGCTAAGGGGAGGATGTTTCCCCTCCTAGGGTTCTTCCTAGGAGCAAGTGGGTCTACATGCAGGGAACTATGTGTGTGCAGTGCAGGGGTCTCAGGCAGCCAGTGGCTACACATGGACACCCAGAGCCTAGGGGCTGGAGAGAGAGAGACAGGAAATTGGATTGGGGCAAACAGCAGCACCATGGGAGAGACTGAAGATTCACTTTGCTAGGAGGCAGTCCCAGGGCCATGTGCTTGGGTTCTAGTATGAGCTGTGCTCTTCATCAACCAGGGGTCTCATGCAAGGCCCCCTGCCTCCCTGGACCTCAAAGTCCTCCTTATCCAGATGGGATGATCGCCCCCTGCCACGTTCCCTACAGAGTTGTTTTGTGGAGAATCACCATCCAGTCAGCCCTTGGCTTTGCCCCAGGGCAGCAAGTTGGGAAAGGAATAGTGAGCTGCTCCAGCCACTTCCTGAAGCCCTTTTCTTGTGGTGCAGAGGAGCAGAGGAATGGTCAGAAAGACATGCACAAGGAACCCAGGGAAGACACATCCAGGCTGTTCTGTCTCAGTCTGGGTCCTGCTCTGCGCTGTGCACTTGTGCTCTTGCTCTGTCTCTCTCTGTCTCTCTCTCTCTTTAGAAAACTTTAATTTAATAAATATTAATTTTGAAAGTACAACTTTTGGATTAGAGAGGTGCCCCCCCATAACCACCCTCCCATCCACAAACCATCCCATCTCTTACTCCCTCTACCATCCCATTCTTCATTAAGATTCATTTTCAATTATTTTTATAAAGAGAAGATCAACTTAGTACATACTAAGTAAAGATTTCAACAGTTTGCACCCACACACACAAAGTATAAAGTACTGTTTGAAGACTATTTTTACCATTAATTCTCATAGTCCAACACATAAAGGACAGAGATCCTACATGGGGAGTAAGTGCACAGTGACTCCTGTTTGTTGATTTAACTCTTGACACTCTTAGTTATGACGTCAGTAATTACCTGAGGCTCTTGTCTTGAGCTGCCAAGGCTATGGAAACCTCTTGAGTTCACAAACTCTGACCTTATTTAAACAAGGCCATAATCAAAGTGGAAGTTCTCTCCTCCCTTCAGAGAAAGGTACCTTCTTCTTTGATGGCCTGTTCTTTCCACTGGGATCTCACTTGCAGAGATCTTTCATTTAGGTCATTTTTTTGCCACAGTGTCTTGGCTTTCCATGCCTGAGAAACTCTCGTAGGGTTTTTGGCCAGATCCAAATGCTTTAAGGGCTGATTCTGAGGCCGGAATGCTGTTTAGGGCATTTGCCATTCTATGAGTCTTGTGTGTATCCTGCTTCTCATTTTGGATCATTCTCTCCTTTTTAGTTCTATCAATTATTATTAGCAGACACTGGTCTTATTTATGTGATCCCTTTGACACTTAATCCTATCTTTATGATCCATTATGAACTTAAACTGATCACTTCAACTAGTAAGATGGCATTTGTTCCTGCCAACTTAATGGGATTTGCTCCTGCCCTGTCTAACCCTGCCTCCCCAACATTGAGCTCTAACTCAAATCCTTTTATTTTGCTGTGTGAACCGCAAAAGCAAAACAGAAACAAGCGGGACCCAGGGCAGTTGGGAGAGGCAGGGACCCACTGCTGAGACCTCCAGGCTGTTGGTCCTTGCAGGTGTGCACAGTGAGTGCCGAGTCATAAATCGTCATGAGCATGGGATTTGTGAACACAGGAAGGCAGTGATGTGTGAATTTCTCCATGAGAAGAGAGGACTAGAGGTGGAAGTGCTGGCCTGCAGACCGTCTCTCTGGCTCTGGATGCAGCCACGTTCCTGTCTCCTACACTGACTCCAGGGTCTTTCCTACTATGCCTGCTGGGAGTTCCTTTCTGATGACTGTGGACATGAGGTTAGCCTTGGTTGTGCTACAGCTTCTCTTGATTTGCTAGGGAAGGACCCCTCCCCACACCCACACAGATCGTACAGTGGAGCCTCAACACCCAAGGCTCGCGTTCACTTACTTGAAAATTCCTCCTTCACTTCTGGTTGGAAGACCTTGTCCAGGATCCTGATCTCCTGCAGCCCCTTCTCCTGGACCAGCAGGTGGATGATCCTCTGCCCCAGAAACCCTCCTGCTCCTGTCACCAGGCAGCTCCACCCAGTCATGGCCATTCTTGGATACAAGGAAACGGTGCTAGGAACCAGGAATCACCTCCCTGAAGATCTGGTTACTGGGGGTACCCTGGAAAAGACTAATAAGAGAGGTCAAATTGGCACAAGGTCACAGAAACTTCTTCTGTCCATATAATGTGAAGAAGGAGCTCAGCTTCAGTTCTCCTACTACACACTCACAACACAGTTCACTTCTGTGACCTCAGAATGTGCAGGGAATTCCCTAATCCACCCAGCAGTGAGGCAGTTCTGCTGCAGACACCAGCTGGGTATCCTCTAGTCCAAGTCTGTTCTGACTCTGGGTCCCTGGATGCTGCATCACATCCCACAGGCTGAGGGCTCAGGGCCAGCCTCAAATGCCCAACGCAAGCCCCTGTTGTTTTACCTGTGCTTCTGACTCTCTCCCTCTTAACCGGGGATCCCAGAATCCCTCAGGCTTGGTGAGGTTACTTGAGCAGCTTTTGGAGCTTGGGGAAACAGGTCTGTCAATTTATAAGAGGATTTTACAAAGAATGTAGCAAAAGAGAGGCAAAAGCTGAGACGTTTGCAAATGCTGTGGCCTCTAGGGACTCTTGTGCATTTAGCTCTCTGGAAGGTCTTTTAATCCTCCCCTTATGGAGATTTTGTTGCATGGATTTACAAGACTTTGTTACACAGTTGTGACTGAAGCGTGGATACTGTGTTGAAATGTGACATGTGATTGGTTAGAAGGTGAATGACCCAGTGTGGGACTGGGCAGGGAAACACAGCAAAGCCTGTCAGTTCAGATTCTTCAGAATTTCTTCCTTGAGGGTATGCAGTGGGTGGGATCCCTCTGCAATGAGGAGGGCCTTATGGCCTAGTATCCAAGCTTCCATTAACTGCTGTGGGGAGGGATATGGTCCAAAAACAGGGGTTAAAACCCTGTGTTTATCTATCTACTATCTTCTATCTATCTATCTATCTATCTATCTATCTATCTATCTATAATCTATCTATCTTAATATCCCAGGTCTTCCTGTTTTTCCTCTTAAGCTTTTACTAGATGAAATTCTATAAGTTGTTTAGAAGTTTATTTATTTATTTTGTTTCTATTTGAAGACCAAAAGAGGAAGAGAGAGAGAGAGAGAGAGAGAGAGAGAGAGAGTGAGTGTTTCACTCAAGGGTCCACTCCACAAATGCCTGCAGGAGCTGAGGCTGGGCCAGGTTGAAACCAGAAGCCTGGAAAACAATCCTGATATCCTGCATGAAAAGCAGCTGCCCAAATACTTGATCCATCTACCTGCTACTTCCAGGAGTCTGCATGAGCAAAAGGCTGCCTCAGGAACCAGAACCAGGTATTCAACCCAAGTACATTGAGATGGGAAGTGCACATTTTGTTTATAATTTTTTATTTCTTTGACAGGGTTGGGAGAGTGAGAGAAGGATTTCTTATTAGCTAGTTCACTCCCCACAACAGCCAGAGCTGGGCCAGGTTGAAGCCAGGATCCCAGAACTCAATCAGGATCTCCCATATGTATGGCAGGGACCCAAGTTCTTGAGCCAATTCCACTTCTTCCCAGGGTCTGCAACAGCAGAAAGCTGGATGGGACGTGGAGTAGCCGGGACACTCAACCATCACTCTGATACGGGATGCAGTTGTCCCATGCAGATCTGAATTGTCTTCACTGCTGGGACAAGCCACTCTGCCACCTACTGGTTTTTGTACATGGATCTCCTACATTGAATGGATCTTCAATCCACGGATAATGAAACCAGTCCATTGGGTTGAAGGAATCTGTTTCTCTACGTGAAGACACTCATGTCTGCAGTCTTCTGTTCCTTCTCGTCAGGTTCTAAAGGTAGAAGTGTTCCTGGCAAATGTATGGCTTGGCCCTTTCTGGACTCTGACATAATTGAGTGGGAGACAATGTCATCTCTTGCTCTGAGTGTTTTTGGGGGTGTTAATGCAATATGGAACTTCCCTTAACTTATAGCCCATTTTTCATTTCGTTATGTCAGCTATTATCTCTCCTGCCCACTGACACCAAATGCTTCCACCTTGGCAGTGACATGAGGCCTTGGCAGCTATATTTGTCTAAATCACCGGCAGGGATACCAATCTAGCAATAGGCTCCCCACCAGTCTATTCCAATTCAAACAGTGTCAGATGGCAGAGGTGCAGAACTGGCAGGCTGTTTTTGTCACCAGACAATATAGCTGCACTTACTATTAACCCCAATTTTGCCTGGTGGGTTGAAAGTTCAACAACTAAGCCATACGAAATTCTGACATATGTTTCTTAGAAATTATCCTCACTTCCAGCACTTACAGTTGTTGCCCTGGTCCTAGGATCCTTGCATCACATGAAGGATTAAAAAAAAATTGAGGTGATGTAGGGAATAAAGAAAAAACTCTACATAGTCATTATTATTCGCATCGTCTTCATTTGGCAAGAATCCCGTCATCATACCAGTGTCCCTCTCAACTGCCTTGCCCAGATCCACCAGGATAGCAGAGTACTCTGTAGTCAAGCTCCTCCATTTGTCCTGTTGCATGCGGGTGCACACTTGGGAAGGCACGTAAGCCAGCCCTTGACTGCTTTCCCCCCCCCCCCCCATTTCAGACGACCAAGGTTTTAACTGCACATTCCTCTTCTTATCTGACCATGGTTCCAAAGAAGCTATCTCCCTACCCATTGTCACACACTGTGGGCTGTATTGTGTGGTCCTTGGTCTGAAGAAATGACATTTGCCTGCCCAATCTGTGTAATATTTTTTTTTCTGACTTTTCTGTAGAACCTGAGCATTTGCTCCTTCTACCAGTTAAGCAAAGCCCAGTCCAAGCAAGAAAGAATAATGCCCTTTCACTGGCAAGTCCCTAGTCCTTAGTCCCAGAAGTCATTTCTGGAAGGCACACACCAGGTCTTCTAATAAGCCCCAATTTCTATTGTACACAGAGCTGCTGTCCCTTCCATCACCCAGCTTTTACTCTACATGCTGGGGGCCAGGCAATCACATTGGTTCCCATTTGTCACATGCAGGTAATATTGCTTGCAGGGTTCATTCCCTCTGCCTTTCAGTACTAGGGAGGGAAAGCAGCCCCCAGTGAAATTTCCGTCATCCAGCCCCATACCACAATCGGGTGGAAGAGGTGCAGTCCCTTCAGTGAAGCCATTTAAGGTGTAACCACCCTCCTAGAAACCCTTGTCTGCCTTCCATCAGTGCTCACTCTCTGAACTGTAGCCTCCATGAGGACTTGATCAACAGGCTTTGTTGTTCCAGTACTTGCTTGAGAAACTGTTCCCCAGAGACACACATTGTCCATTTTAATAAAACACTTGGGTATAGGAGACATGGCATTTTTGAAAACCTGTTTAGACACTTCCCTGACATTCTTATAGTTTTGTCCCAGGGATTTCCTTTCACTGCCCCAGGCAATCTTGTCCCCTTTCCTGCAGGGGATTGGCCAAGAGACCCTGGCCCTGTTGTCAATCTTTATCTGGACTCACCTGCCAATTATTGTCTCAGGCATTTCCAGATCAGGTTTTTTATTATAATCTTTGACATCTGACTTGTTCAAATTCTCCAAACTCAGATAAATACAGAAAACTTGTTAAACCTGCTGTATAATGTTGAATAGTCAGTAGGGGTTTCTTCTGGTCTACCCAACCTTCAATAAAGCTGCATTAAATGAAATCTTTGTTTTAATCCCATCAATGTCCATTTTATTAATTGCATTTCTTGTTTTAAAGATTCATTTATTTATTTGAAAGGCAGAGATACAGAGAGAGAAGGGAGGAAGGGAAGGAGGGGGAAGGTTGATAGAGTGAAAGAGAGAGAAAGTACATGGCCATCTGCTAGTTTATGCCCCAAACACCTGCAACAGCTGGGACTTGGCTGGGTTCAAGCCAGGAGACAAGAACTCAATCTATCTTGCATGAAATGGTAGGAACCCAACTGGAGCCATCACTGCTTCCTCAGGGTCTGCATTTGCAGGCAGATGGAACTGGGGGTGATGTAGGGACTTGAACCCGGACACTCTGCAGGGAGCAACTTTGGGGAATGTGGCCAGTGTTCAGACAGATAGAAATCTGAGCTCAGTCTACTTTCAAAGTCTGACCCAGCACTCTCTTTTACTTTCATTTTAGCTATTACAGAAAACAATAATCAAAGGTTGGCTATTTCACTTTTTCCTTTGGATTTCTTTGTGCATCCAGTGAACCAGATCCTGGAAGGTGGCTTCATCTCTCAGTTCCTTTGGCAACTTTGACCTTTCATGACTGATTTCAGAACAGCTGCCACTCTGTACCATGGGTGACCAAGTAGCCACCCAGGAATCAACACTTCCTCATCCTTCACCCTCTGTCCTTTCTCTCCCCAAGCCACATGTTTCCATGAGCCAGCCTCTTTCTAGAAAATCCCACTCCACTGCCACCAATTCTGAGGTTCAGAAGGAAAAGACAAACTCGGTGTCACTGCTCTACATGCACAACACAGATCACTCTGGTCTCTCAGTATGCAGGGATTTCTCTCCCATCCACTCAGAGCCAGTTCTTCTCTGGAGAGCAGCTGGACATCCATCCTCTAATCCAAGTCAATTCTGATTCTGCACTCCTGGAGACAGCATCACATCCCATAGGGTGAGAGATCAGTCTCCACTACCATTCCCACTGCCACGTTATATGCCAGTTGCAAGCCCAAGTTACTTTACCTGTGTTTCTGACACACCAGCTATAAGTTGGAGCTCAACAACACCCTTCTTGGCTTCAATTAATTTTCTTGAGTGACTCACAGACCTCAAGGAAACTCTTCTGATGTTTGCAGATGTAGGGGCAAAGGGAAATATCCCTCGGCCCTCTGAAACTCACTGAACTAAAGTAACAAATATTTAGTAATAGAAAAGCTATACAAATATATTGATGTGCAAGAGGAGGAAGTCACTGCACAGGGAGATGACAGGTATGTGAATGTTCCCTAGTCCAAATGATTCAGAAGCTCATGTACGTCTTTGCCTATAGTGCAGGGGGAGGAATTAGGTTGTAAACACTCTTTGAGGGAGTAGCAAGTGATTTTTAGGGGCCTTCATTGGATTTTTTGGATTCATTGGATTTTGAGGACACCCTCTGGCCCAGGACAAAGTCCATTTGCCAACAGAACATCAGTTTGTAATTGATTCTCTCTTTGAGAACAAACTAGAGGACACACAATGGTGTGTGGCCAAATTCTGTTCATGTGTGCTTACAAAGTTCAGTCTTTCTTCCTGTGATATGAACTTGGTTGGTGGAAGTTTAAAGGAAGGACCAGAGGTCTTTGTTTTCTCCCCCAAGAGCCCAGACTTCGAGGAGACAAGCTGGTCTCGGAGGAGAGCATCTTCTAGAACATGCTTCTCTCTGAGCCCTTTATCTTAAAATAATCAGCATGTCAGAATGCCAGGTCTGGAGGTGACAGTCTCGGAATTCCTTCATCCATTGTTGTAATGGGTACTGCAGGGTATTCGGATGAATAGACACACAGGACTAGCTACGTAGGCAGAGGCAGGGAGTGTCTATAAATTGTGCCAACCCTCAAGAGCCTCCAGGTGTTCAGCCCTCTGGAGGCACTTGGAACCCCATCCTTTTGGACTTTTATGGAGACTTCACTGCCAAGGCATCAATGAAGTATGGACAACCATGTTAGAAACAGAAAGGATGACCCAGTGCTCACAGACTGGCTAGCGAAACACAACAAGGCCTGTCTCTTTAGATTCTCCAGTATTCCTTCCTGAGGACCTGGGCCAGGACTCCTCAGTATTGTGGAGGGGTCTTATGATAACCTACTGAGAGTTTCTATGGCTTGCCTTGGGGAAGGCTACAAGCCAGGAAGCAAGAACCACAGATGAAAATACATATATTATATAATATCACACCCCATTCGTTCCCTATACCTCATTATTGAAAAAACTGTATGTCCCTATGATCTCCAGGAGTAGTTGAAAAAAATGAAAAGCTCTTACCTGTTAGGTTGCTTAAAACCCAGAGGAAAGGGCCCGGGTGCTGGTCTCACCTCTCGAGGCGGGACTGCAGCTTATAAGTATTGGCCTCTGACTCAGCCTCTCATCTGGGACTCTCACTATCATTGGTCACTCTCATTATGATAACAAGGCTGAGAAGAACAGGGGATGTGTTAATGTTGCACCACTCGTACTGGCATTCAAAGATCTGTGTCTTTAACCTTATCAAGCTGTGGGACGTGGTCAGGGACAAGTATTCATGGAGAAGGGACGCAATCTCCAATCTAATCTATAAAATGTATTCTGGAATCACAGAACGCAGTATTTTCTCTCCCTTAGTTCTCATAAATATAACGTAGTGGTTGCTGATAATACTGAACAGGACTTATCAGTGGGACTGGGCTCTGCTGAAAATGTTTCTTAGCTTGTCTCTGCCCACCCTCATGAGACAGTGAGTCTACAGATCCCGAGGAAGGGGGATTATCCAGACATAGGGAAGAGGAGTGTGAGATGCACCTTGTTTTCTTGGAAAGATCCGAGCTACCTCCCACTCTGGACGTCCACAAGTCCTTTTCCTGCCTGGCAGGGCCATGCCAATGTTGGGTCTAGTCTTAGAAGGAGGCAGTACCAGGGCTCTGGTCACCATATTTGTCACACACCTGATTGTTCTGGCTCAAGTGTCTACCAGGCTGGCTCCTGGTCCCCCAGCACCTCCCGAGACCCTCATCCTCAGCTAAGGACTTTAGTACAGATAAACCTGCATCGAGCAGGACGACAGGCAATCAGGTGCCTTGGGCAGTGCCTTGAGGGTTTGTGCAGCCTGAATTTGCTGTTAGAGCAGGGCTTCTGCAGGCCACCTTGGAATTTCTGGAAGCCTTGGGGCTTGATTAGTTTAGGCTGTGGATATTCTTAGCCATGAAGAGTATTTTTTGAGGTTTTTTTTTTTTTTTTTATCTGAAGTTTGATGAGTTGAGATGAGGCCCAGTGCTTGTCATTTTATAAAAGTCCTGCAGGTGATTTCAGGGGTTGGAAACAGGATTCAGAACACCAGGACAGGTCAGACACCCGAAGGGGGGATGACAATAATATTGAGCCAAAAGCCACATATTCTGTCCTGTGCCAAGCAGAGTAGTGGTAGGAGTGTGTAAGGTGCGATGGCTGTGCTGCCTGTCTGCTTTTAGAAGGGGAGACCCACACATGGCCAGTGTCCAGCATGAAGTGCCTGGTTCTTGGCTCTTCTGCTGTTCCTGTCGAAGCCCCAAGTGCACTATAGATTTCACTTCCCTGCTGTGGCCAGTTTCATCAAGGCCATGTCTGCTAACTCAATGCACATTTCATTTCCAGCTGTTCCAGGCATATCCCAGCCTCTATTCTTGTATACTTTGCATCCACTCATGAAATGTGGCACCCTTGAACAGAGGGTGAGGTACAAAAAGGAGGACATTCTTCTTTAAAAAAAGAGATTCATTTTTTATTTATTTGAAAGGCAGAGATACAAAAAGAGGAGGAGGAGGAGAGAGATAGAGAGCTCTTCCATCCACTGGTTCTCCGCATATGGCCACAGTGGCCAGGGCTGCCCTGGCTGAAGCCAGGATCCCAGAGTTGGTGAACTCAAAAGGCTTCCATAGCCTTGGCATCTCATGCCTAAAGCCTAGGGAGATTACTGACACCATAAACAAGAGTGTCAAATTGTTAAGTCAACAACAGGAGTCACTGTGTACTTACTCCTCATGTGGGATCTGTCCTTAATGTGTTGTCCAATGTGAAGTAATGCTATAACTAGTACTGGAACAGTATTTTACACTTTGTGTTTCTGTGTGGGTGTAAACTGATGAAATCTTTACTTAATCTATACTAAATCGATCTTCTGTATATGAAGATAATTGAAAATGAATCTTGATGTGAATGGAATGGGAGAGGGAGTGGGAGATGGGAGGGTTGCGAGTGGGAGGGAAGTTATGGGGGGGAAGCCATTGTAATCCATAAACTGTACTTTGGAAATTTATATTTACTAAATAAAAGTTAAAAAAATTTGTATTTGTGAGGTGCGATACGAAATTAATTATCTATATGCAATGCTGAATGGTCAAATCAAGGTAATTGATATATCTATATCCCCAGACATTTATTATTTCTTTGTATTGGGACTATTCAAAATGCTCTCTATTAGCTTTTTCAAAAATATTCAGAGAATTGTTATCAACCACAGTTAACCTGCTATGCTATAGAATATTATCCATTATTCCTGGTATCCAATTCAGCCTTGTACCCCTCATCACCTTCTTCCCAGCCCTTCTACCCTACACCTTCCCAGGCTCTGGTAAATACCATTCTCCTCTTTATTGCTTTGAGAGAAACTTTTAGCTTCCAGGTAGCAGTGAGAACATGCTTTACTTGTCTCTCTCTGCTTGAATTATTTCACTTAACATAATGTTCCCCAGTCCTGTTCATGTTGCTTCAGATAACTGAACTTCATTCTTTTAAATGGCTGGATAATAAATTATTTTAAAACTTTATTTATTAATTGTAGAGTACATGTGCTGTTGTCTGCAGATTCACTCTCCACATTACCTGCAATAGCCGGGGCTTGTCAGTGAGGAAACTAGCAGACATCTCACACATGGGTACAGGAACCCAATTATTTGAGCCATCTCTGCTGCCTCCCAAGGTCTGCATTAGCAGGAAGTTGGAATCTGAACTAGGGGCAGAAGCTGTGTACCCTACCCAGGTACCTCAATATGAGATGCAGGCTTCTTAACTGCTAGACTAAATACCTACCTCTCTACAATGTTCTACTCCATGCTTCCTTTATCCATTCACCCATTGATAAACACCTAGCTTAATTCTACATTTTGGCTACTGTAAATAACAGTACAATAAACATGGGTATGCAGATGTCTCTTTTACGAGATTATTTCATATCCTTTGGATGTATAAGTATACCAGTAGTATATTTTCAATCTTACAATACCTCTATTTATGTTTTTTTTTTTTTGGTAAACTTTCATACCATTTTCTAGCTGGCTGTATTACTTTACATTCCCACCAAACAGTGTGAGAGTTCCCTTCCAAATCCTTACCAGCAAATTTGTTATTTGTTGTCTTTTATTTGAGATGCTTTTTATTTTTATTCTCATTTTTATTTGAAAGACAGAGAAAAACAGGCAGAGACGGTCCATCCACTGGTTCACTCCCCACATGCCTACAACAGCCATGGCTGGGCCAGGCTGAAGCCAGGAGCCTAGAGCTCCATTCAGGTTCCCCATGTGGATGGCAGGGAGCCAAGCAGCTGAGCCATTATCCACTGCCTTCCAGGCATGTTAGTAGGAAGCTGGATCCTGAGCTGAGTAGTCAGCACTCAAACTGGCACTCTGATATGGGATGCAGCATTGCAAGCGATGGTTTATCCTGCTGCTCCACAACGCCTGTCTCCCTTGTTCTCCCTTTTATGATAGCCACTTTAACTGGAGTGAAGTGATATCTCACTGAGGTTTTGATTTGCATTTCTCTCAAGGTTAATAATGCTTTTTCCCCATATAGCTGCTGGTCATTTGTATATTCTCTTTCAAGAAATGTCTTTTCAGGTTATTCATCTGTTTTGAAATCAGATCACTTGTTATTTGTTTGAGTTGTTTGGGTGAATAGTTGTTTGCATACATTTTCTGTACATAGCGTCTTCACTAAGTTAAATGTTTGCTTTGCTGTTCAAAAGTGTTTAAGGTTGATGTAATCCTATTTGTGAGCTGCTGCTTTTGTACCCGGGCTTTTGGAATCATTTATAGAAAAAACAAAACAAAAACAAAAAAACCAGAGAGTGTTGTGTATCTCAGTGTACTAAAGTATTTCCCTTATGTTTACTTCTAGCAGTTTTAGTTTTGGGTTTTACATTAAAGTTTTTAACCTGGGCCCAGCATTGTGGTGTAGTTGGTAAGGCCGACACCTGCAGCGCCAGCATCCCATATGGGCACCGGTTTGAGTCCTCACTTCACTCCCATCCAGCTCTCTGCTATGGTCTGGGAAAGCAGTGGAAGATGGCCCAAGTCCTTGGGCCCCTGCACCCACGTGGGAGACCAGGAAGAAGCTCCTGGCTTTAGACCAGCCCAGCTCTGGCCATTGGGGCCATTTGGGGAGTGAACCAGCAGATGGAAGACCTCGCTCTTTCTCCCTCTGCCTCTGCCTCTGCCTCTCTGTAACTCTGCCTTTCAAATAAATAAATACCTCTTTAAAAAAAAAGTTTTAATCCATTTTGTGTTGATTTTTGTATATCATGAAAGATAGCATGGATCATCTTTCTTCTATATATGGATATTTGGTTTTCCTAGCATCATTTATTGAAGAGATTCTCCTTTATGCAGTATGTGTTCTTGATGTCTTTATTGAAAATCAGTTGGCTGTAAATATCTGCATTTATTTCTGAGTTTTCTATTCTGGTGCATTGGTTCAAGAGTCTCTAATTCTGTGAAGAATATCACTGGTATGCTGATAGGAGTTGCATTAAATCTGTTTTCTGCTTTGGATAGTAAGAAAATTTTAACAATATTAACTTTTCTGATTCATGAACAGTAGGTGCCTTTCCATTGTTTGTGTGTCTACTTCAATATGTTTCATTGGTATTGTATAATTTTCATTATAGAGGCATATTGGCTCAGCTTTTTGTTACTGCAACTAAACACATAAGAGAGGATACTTGTGTAGGAAGGAGGTTTATTTTGGCTCATGTGCTTGGTGGGTCACAGTCCTAGGGCAGGCAGGCCTTATCGGATTGGCCATCTGGTGAGGTTGCAGCTGGCAGTGATGGATTGTGTGTGGAGCAGTGATCATGTGATGATCCAGGAACAGAGGGAGTGGTTAGATAATCAATCAGGCTTAGATAATCAATGCTCTTGCAAAAGCTGCCTTTTAAGGACATGCCCCCAGTGACATGTGACTCTTGGGATTAAATGTCTGCATGAATTGGGGAGCAAAACCATGGTCAAACTGTAGCCTCTGCTGCTGTCTCGCTGAAACTCATGTCCTTCTCACATACAGCAAACAGTTATTTGTTCTGAACTAGTTCCAAAATCTTAATTCAGTCTGATATTAATTCAAAAGTCTTCAACCAAAGTCTCATCTGAGACTTAAGGCAAACTCCACCTGTGATTTTGATAAAAATTGACATTATATACTTCCAGGATACAATGGTTAGATAGGGAAGTTTCAAAGGGAAGAGTCAAGGCAAACCCAGTAGGGCAAATATGACATCTCAAGCTCCGTGTCAAGTATCCTGGGCACATGTAATTGGGCAGTGCCACTCCTTTGACTTTGCTGGTTTTAGGTCATGCTTTGGTTCTCATAGTTTGTAGAATCATCTCTGCAGTTCCTGTAGGCATCGTCCTGATTGGGACTCTTTGTTCCAGCTCCAAGCTTCTATTTCCTCTTGGCATTGCATTAGTCTGGGCTCTCTGGGCAGGATTCACCCTTGTGGCAGGTCTCAGCCTGAGCCCTCTCTCTCCAGTTGTCTGAGATATCTTTGAAATCTAGGTGGACACTTCCATGCCTCCACAACTCTCTTGGTCTCTGCCCACATGGCTGCTCTTTAGGGATGCACACTGATGCTATGGCTTTCCTAAGCTTGTGTGGCACACTGCCTGCGACGTTCCTTCAAGGGTGTGGCACATTGCTTGTATCTCTACCTTCCTGGCGTCTCCAAGATGGCTTCACTCCCACAACTCCACTAGACATGACCAAGTTGGTGACTTTGTCCAAGGGCTTCAACCAAGCAGCGTAACTTACCTGCATTGGAGTCTGTTTCCCATTTAGATCCTATAACGTTTGCTTTACATAATTGGCTGCTTCTGCATTGTATATATTTATAATTGCTATTCCTCTTGTAGAATTGATCTGTTTATTCATATATGAAGACCTTCTTTTTACAATTTTTGACTTGAAGTCTATTTTCATCTGATGTAATTATGGTATTCCTGCTTGTTTTTGGTTTCAATATACATGCATATTTTTTCCAGTTATTTCACTTTTAGTATATGGGTTTCCTTACTGGTAAAGTGGGTTTATAATAGGCAGTTTATCACTGGTTATGGTTTTTCTCTTATCCAGTCAGTACAAATCTTTCAATTGGGGGAATGGAATCTACTTATTATTATTATAATTAATTATTATTTATTATTATTTAATCTATAAAATTATTAATAAATAAAGGCATCCTCAAATCATTTTGTTAAATTTTCTGGTTGTTTTATATGCCTTTTTTTTTCATGCTCATCTTTGTGGTTTGGTGGCTTTCTTTTTAAGAAGATGTATTTATTTATTTTATTTGAAAGGTAGAGTGACAGTGGAGTGGAGAGATCAAGAGATCTTCCATTTGTGGGTTCACTCTCCAAAGGACTGCAACAGCCAGGACTGCACCAGGCCAAAGGCTGGAGGAATGAACTCTATTCTGGTCTCTCACATAGGTAGCAGGAGTCTCATGTATTTTAGCCATTTTCCACTACCTCCCCAGGCTGGATCAGAAGCAGACTAGCCATAACTCAAACCCACACTCCAATATGGGATACCAGGGTTGCAAGTGATGACTCAATCAACTGCATCACAATGCTGGCACCAGTTCATACTAGGATATTTCAAAAGACCAATCTTCAGGGGCTGGCACTGTGGCGTAGTGGGTAAAGCTGCCACTTGCAGTGCCAGCATCCCATATGGGTGCTGGTTCAAGTCTTGGCTACTCCACTTCCAATCTAGCTCTCTGCTATGGCCTGGGAAAGCAGCAGAAGATGGCCCAAGTGCTTGGGCCCCTGCACCCATGTTGGAAGATCCAGAGGAAACCTCTGGCTCCTGGCTTCAGATCGGCACAGCTCCAGCCATTGTGGCCAATTGAGGAGTGAGCCAGCAGACAGAAGACCTCTCTCTTTCTCTTGCTCTCTCTTTCTCTGCCTCTCTTCTGTCTGTGTAACTCTGCCTTTCAAATAAATAAATAAATCTTAATAAAAAGACCAGTCTTCAAGCTCAGAAATTCTTTCTCCTGCCTAATCTTTTCCACTGTTAGGTGCACAATTATTTTTTTTAATTTCATTTATTGAGTGCATTAGTTTTGAGGTTTCTGTTTGATTCCCTTTAAATTACCTTTGTCTCTTTGCCAAATTTCTCTTTCATATTGTCGTCTTTCTAATTTCATTGACTTGTCTGTATGCTCCTGTCTTATTATTATTAATTTTTATTATTTATTAATTTTTTAAGGCAATGCTTCAGTTTCCTTTTCCTTGGCATCTGTTGTTTGAGTCATGTTCCTTTGGAGATGTTGTGTTCCTTTGTTTTTTTCATGTCTCCTATATCTTTATATTGGAATTTGTGCATATGTTGGGTCAGTTGCCTCTAATAACGTTATAAAGGTGGCTTGAATTATAAGACTTTCTTCTGATGATATACACTAGGGTGCTGATTGTGTTAGCTTTGCTTTCAGATGGATTTTTCAGTGTAGTGCTCGTGTAGATTCTTCAGCTATAATCAACATTGATGATGTCTGTGGGTATCTAAGTGGCCAAGCTGTAGGATTTTAGGATTACATTGACATCTGTGATGCAGCTCTCTTAGATGGTGCACCTGGCTCTGAGTGTGGGGCAAATATCTTTTCCTGTGGGTCCTGTGAGGGAGGAGCTGCTACAATGGGCTCAGGAGGCTGCAGCATAACACTCTTGGTGGTGAGATGAGGTGCCTGTTGGTGTTTGAGCTGCTGTGTGAGGGACTTCATAGAGACTCAAGAGGCTGATCTGCTTAGGGAAGTGCATCCAGCTACTTTCTGGGGGATGAGGGTGGGTGATCAAGGCCATTTGTCAATTTTCAGGGTCTCAGTGAGTTGGGCTTCTGGGTAGGGGCTGCCAACTGCTTTTTGTAGCCACAGGATGATGTGCAAGGTCATCTGGTGGTGTGCATTGTCGTTGTGTAGAAGCTAGAGACATGATAAAAGAGTGGACTAACTTTAAATTTCTCATCAGTCCCATTACATTTTATTTTGACAGGCAGAGTGGACAGTGAGAGAGAGAGACAGAGAGAAAGGTTTTCCTTTGCCGTTGGTTCACCTTCCAATGGGTGCCGTGGCCGGCGTGCTGTAGCCAGCGCACCGCGATGATCCGAAGGCAGGAGCGAGGTGCTCCTCCTGGTCTCCCATGGGGTTCAGGGCCCAAGCACTTGGGCCATCCTCCACTGCACTCCGGGACCACAGCAGAGAGCTGGCCTGGAAGAGGGGCAACTGGGACAGAATCCGGCGCCCCGACCAGGACTAGAACCAGGTGTGCCAGTGCTGCAAGGCGGAGGATTAACCTATTGAGCAGCGGCGCCGGCCCCATTACATTTTAAGAAGTACTGTGGGAAGTGGCATTGCATCATCTTCCAGTGACTGGTTTTCAGAAGGAACAGCAGGGTCAGGTGTCATTTTGGAGAGACAGCTCTGACAATACTGCCAAGAATGTATTTCATGGCCGTCATGAGGGATGAGGCAAGGGATATTGAGGGCCTAAACCAAGGCTGACATCTGTGATGCAGCTCTCTTCGATGGTGCAAGACATCTAAGGAAGAAGACACATTTAAGAAGTATTTCAGAGGTAAGCTAGACAGGACTGAATGATAGTTGGGAGGTGGAGGAGGGATTCAATCCAGGTTTCTGGCCTGAGCAAGTAGGTGCGTGGGAGTGCTGTGACCACAAGGCACTCAGCTTTCCTAAAGTCATATCCATTCTCTGGCTTGTCTCAACTGCCTCTGCATTCCATTTTATCAGCACTTCACGAATCAGGCCTTCTTTTCTTGCTTAGGTTCTTGAAATGTCCTCTTAACCTCTTTCAATCCTCACTTCATGCTGCTTTATTGTCCTCCAGGGAGAACTAAGCAAGAATCTTCACTGGTTTATTATTGCATTTTGAAAAATGCAATGTCCAGTTTCATAGTCTGTCAATATTCCTTGCTAAAGGAGACATTCTCTTATCCCTTACAAATCCAATTTTTAAGAGAATTGTGAATTAATTGAATGTTATATGGTTTTTAGAAAGGGCATAGAATTTCTATTCTGAGATGAGAACAGGAAGGAGGAAGAGTACCTTCTCGGGAGACCCCAGGTTCACAGATTTGTGTTCTTGTCTTTCCACATGCATCTTCCACTTCTCTCAGGTTCCTGTGCTCTGTGGTCTGCCCAGACTGATTTTCACCCTAAAATTGGCCTTTCTGTTGTGTTTTATGCTAGTGATGATCATGGTGCACTCCCCAGCCCCAGTGTGGCCCTGCAAGATCTCTGCTGTGTGTCCTTGCTGGGTGTGGTGCCTACGCTACTCACTGTCTCTAGTATGCTTTGCCTCCCTGGATGAGCAGCCTGCTCACTTCCCTTTGGCCTCCTCCCATGCCACCTGTGCATTCAGCCCCTCTGCCCTCTGCTGCTCCTCCAGTTCAGTCCCCTGCCTTACAGCCCTCCCTGGGCCGCCCCAATCCCACCTGCTGTTCAGCTGCCCCGGTGCCTTCAGCTCAGCTCCATCCTCTGTGCTCATGGACATGGCACTGACCCTGGTTGGATGTTTAGCTGTGCTTCCTTTGGATCCCATACTGTGCAGATGGTCCCAGGCAGGAGAAGGGAGAGTCCAGGCAGGATGGGATCCTTCTGAGTTTCCCAGTCCTTGTTGTCTTGTGAGGTGTATTCTGGGTAGTGCCCCAAGCTTGTGTGCAGCAGCCTGGAGCACCTGGCTAGAGTGGAGAAGGTCTCAATATGTATTCAGTCAAGACCCCCAGCCGACCCAGTCTCTTCTTCTTTGCTCAGTCCTCCTTGCCCTGTGGAAACAGTACCCTTCTCTTTCCTATGAGAACAGGTGTGGGAATTCTCTAGGCTATAAATGAGAGTTATGGTCTTTTTATTTAAAAAAGTATAACATGCATATATATATATATACATATATCATGTGTATATGTACATGTATGTACATATACCTATACATACATGTATATGTATGTATATATACATATACAATGTGAAAGTCAGAGTGACAGAGAGAGGAAATGAACAACAGAGAGAAAGAGAATTTTCCAACAGCTGGTTCATTCCCTAAATGAGCACAGTGACCAGACTCGGCCAGGATGAATCTAGGACTGTGGAACTCCATCTAGGTCTCCCACAAGGATGGCATGGGCCCAAGTAGTTGGGACCATCTTCTGCTGCTTTCCCAGGCACATTAACAGGAACTAATTAGAAGTGGAGCATCTGGAATTTGAACCAGCACTCTGATATGGGATGCTGACATGGCAGGCTGCAGATTAACCACTGCCACAATGCCAGCCCAGAGGGTGGAGGCCTTGTTCCAGGCTCTACCACCTTCATCTTCTGCTGCTTTCCCAGCACATTAACAGGGAGTTGGATCAGAAGTGGAGCAGCCGGGACTTGAACCTGTGCCCATATGGGATACCAGAACTGTAAGTGGAGGTTTAACCTTGTATACCATAGTGCCAGCCCCTAAATTAAAGATCCTAATTGGCCTTTATTTGTGACTCTAGCATTGAACAACTTATAATTCTATAAAAAGATTTAATGTTGTGAAGCCCTGAGCATCCAAGGTGGTTTTCTTTTTTTATTTTTAATATTTATTTTATTTATTGAAAGTCAGAGTTACAGAGACGGAGGAGAAAGAGAGAGAGAGAAGACACTTCCATCCACTGGTTCAGTTTCCCAGTGTTCACAATTGTCAAGTCTGGATGAGGTCAAAGGGATGGATGGAGAGAGAGAGAGAGAGAGAGAGAGAGAGAGAGAGAGAGAGAGAATCTTCCATCCACTGGTTCATTCGCCAGAGGGCTGCAGTGGCCAGTCTGGGCCAAGTGAAAACCAGGAACCAGGAGTTTCTGCCTGGTCTCCCACATGGATGCAGAGGTCCAGGCAGTTGAACTATCTTACACTGCTGTCCCAGGTGTGTTAGAAGGGAGCTGGGTCAGAATGGAGCAGCCAGGACTCTAACCGACATCCATATAGGGTGTTGGCGCTGCAGGCTGTAGCTTAACCTACTACACCACAACGCAGGTTCCACAAGGTTGGTTTATAGTCACAGAAAGTCTGAAAAGGAAACTCAGGGACCAGTAAGTATATTTATGGTTTCCATGTTACTTTGCTTAGAGGATAAAACAGAGATAACTATCCTTGCCAAACTAGCTCAGTCTGACCTTTGAGGATTTTAGCTTATCTATTTTAGCTTACTTACTTACTTACTTAATTTATTTATTTTACCTAACTATCTTGCAATTTCCCCATTGATCAGATAAACACCCTTGTCGTGGGTGGGAAGTATGAAATTTCTGCAAGTGGGACACCATTTTGCTTTGGTCTGTGACTTAGTACAGGAACTCATCCTAAAAGTGGCCCCCTACATACTTTACTGGAGAGTGGGCGTGAAAGAAGTGACCCTGACAGGGTGGAGGACTCCTATCGTCGTGGTGATAACAAAGGCAGGACAGACAACACCAGGTCTGGAGGGAGCCCGTTTGCCCTCCTCACACCTCGACCCCCACCGCCGCCTTCTCCCCTGCCTCTGATGGCCACTGTCCTCTGGGCCTCACAGGGCTTCAGCTTGCATCAGTTCTCTGATCCATGAACGAGGATGTCCTCATTGAAGTCCTCACTGTGCCTTGAGCGGCTTCGTCTTTCCAGGGGAAGGGAGAAGTGCGGGAAGGCAGTGGTGAGGAGGATGGTGGGGAGGAAGGGCGAGGGGAGGAAAGGAGGGAGGCAGAGGATGCATGGGGAACAGGACAGGAGGAGGGGCAAGAATGGGGGAGACTGACATTGGAGCTGTGGAGAAAGACATGGCTACATGTTGTGTGAGTAGCTGGTCAATTATTAAGGGCACTTACTACCTTGTCCTGTTTTAATCCTAGGAATTTGTGTTGTGGCTTCATTGTGTGAGTGGAAAGGTCACAATTCCAGGTTATGAAACAGCGGTTGGGCAAACGTGTCTGTGCTGGTGTGTGAAGCAGAACATCAAGTTGCCGTCACTGGAGTTCGAGGCTGGGAGCTTCCTTGCTGTCCCTCTCCCACCTGGGGCTATTCCGTAAGGAGGGCAAGTTCCCAGATGCTCCCACCCAAATGCCCAGGGATACTCCAGGTCCAAAGAGCGTGGGACATAGGAATCAAGAAGAGAAGGCATCCTATGAAGTGGGGGTTCCTGAAGATATGTGCTCTCTGCTCCTAAGCTGTGCTGCTCCATGGCAAACCCCAGTCCAGCTGAGTGATTGAGGGCAAAATGGGGCTTTCAGGCAGTCTCCTTGGTGAACTGGCCCAGCAACCAGCTGATGAACCTCACCAAGAACAGGGGAAAGAGAAGGGATTTGCAGCGAGGACAAAATGGGGACATGCATGTCCGTCACGGAGACATGAGGAGGCCCAGTAGGTCTTAGCTCCCCACTCCTGACCTGTCCCCACTCTCCCCACTGCAGTCCCAGCTCCTCTTCTTTCCTGGGGCATGCCCTGCTGATAATGGCCAGAAAAATGGGCAAGTGCATGTCACAGAAACCACATCTGTTCCACCTTAGGCATAAATCATTTATTGTTCTTTTCATTAAGCCATGTATGGGATTAGTAGTTTTGTTATAAAAGCAATGCTTTGGCAGTAAGATGGAAATCAAATTTATAGGTTAAGTTATGTTGTTGAAAAGGACTCCATTCATCAAGAACCAGCATCTGTGACTTTGGAAAAGCAGCTGAAGCAAATCAGCTTGCATGTCCTGTGCTGCGTGGTGAAGTCGTTGAGCTTCAGATTGGGGTTGCCTGGGAAGGTTTGTGATGGCCAGAGGAGGACAGAAAGTCGGCCACTGAGTGAAAGGGAGGCAGGAGGACCCGGGCTTGTGTGCGTGCTACTCTCTGATGGAGTCAGAGGGGTGCACTGTGCAGACCTGGCCACACAACAGCACATGCATGTTCCCTACGTCCTCAGATCACTGGGTCTTGGTCTTCAGGGTCTCCCTGTGCTGTTCCACCAGGGACCCAATCCACTCCATGGTCCTCTGCTTGGCTTCCTCCCAACTGAAGAGGGGCTCATACCCCAGATCTTGCTGAGCTTTCTTGTAGGAGAAGGTGTACACACTGTTGGATAGTGTCACCAAGTGGCGGTTGAAGGGGGGTCGATATCTGTAAATTGGGGTCAACAGGAAGCTCACTACTTCCAGCAGGAAGCTGAGCCAGTACTGCAGAGGTAGTGGGAGGCTCGGTCTGGGATCCTGGCAGAGACCCCACTTTTGGCTCAGGGTGTAGTTGAGGTTGTCATAGCTCTGGTGAGGGGTGTCATCTGAGATGTAGTAGAACTGTCCTCGGATGCTCGGGGCCTTCTTGGGGTCCCGTAGTGCCCTCGTGGCCAGAATGTGAGCCCATGCCACGTTGCCCACATAGACTGGGTTGACTGTGGAGAACTTGCCAGTACTTATCAGGATCCCTTTGTTCTTCAGGGACTCATGCATAATACTACTAGTGTTAGGACTTCTTTCCCCATAGATGTACATGGGCCTTAAGGCACAAGTGTATAAGGTGCCTCCATTTTTAAGAGTGTACCCATTGGCTGCCAGCACCGACTTCTCAGCCAACTTTTTGCTGTATGGGTATGGAGCAGACCATGTACTTTCGTGGTGTTCTGCCTCGTGGCCATTCCTGATGATCTCCTTGTACGAGTTGGGTCCAGCTACTTCCACTGAGCTGGTGTAGATAAAGATCGGCACACTGGCTTGGACACAGGCCTGCAGCAGGAGCTGGGTACCTGCCATGGGGAACAAGCTGTCATTATCAGGAAATAAACCCAAGTGTTCTGACTCTTGTGGTCACATTCACTCCCTGTCCACACCCAGTGAGGGAGGTGGTTGCTCTAATTCCGGAGGATGTCATTCCTGGTTTCTGGATGTGATGTGTCCCTTCTGCAGCCACGGGAACCCCCCAAACCTGAGAACTACATGGGCACTGTGCAGAGCAGGGATGTCTAGACTAGTTTTTCATTTCCCTTTGTGTGTGTGTGTATGTTAATTTTTGGTATATTTTAATTTAGGAAAAATGTAGCATTTCCAGTTTATATGTTTCCAAGTGAGGGCATCCAGAGAAAAATCCTCATTTATCATCGCTACCATCTCATGAAGGCCATGTTGCTCCAAATCCCACAAATCAGAAGGCCCCACTTTCTGATTATGGAACATCCTGACCCTCAGCCACCCAAGGACACTGCCTGATTCCCGTCACACTCACTCGCACTCCCCTGTGCACTGGCGGCATGCACTCTTAATGGACTTCAACTGATTGTGTTTTTCTCATAGACCAGTGATCACTTGGTCTTCAGGACCATTCTTTAGGTCCCTGCAGAAAGGGTTCATGAATTGCGTAATGATGCTGGAAGCTCAGACTGTGTCTGTGTGTTCCCTGTAAAGTTGGCGCCCAATTTTGGCTGTGACCCTGTTGACCTCTTTGTGTACACTGGGGGTGATAAACTTTCCTATTACATAGTACCCAGAGCACTGCAGGGACCTCTCCTTTTGAGGTGAACATACCCCCCTTCCATTACCATTATTTTAAAACTATTAATCCTGGCAATGCTAATGGGTATAGCAAAGGGACAGCCCCATCATTTTCCCTTCCTTTCCACATCTCCAAAATTTCGAATTGTGGACAACAGGGGATAAACACTGATAACTGGTACTCCTTGAGGAATCTTCTTGCTTTAGGAGCAGATAGGGGTATGGATAAACAAGGCACCTTTTCAAGCAACAGTGCTGGGGGCCCCAAAGCACTTAGTTGTTTTAGAGCAGAAGTCTGTAAATTTGGAGGGGTAAGCAGGAAGGAAAGAGGAGCTAGTGTTTGGATGGTTCTAATGCTTGAGTCAGTTTTCAGAGGTTGGAGGGAGGATGTCAACAGCTAGGAGCTTGGATCTTGTGTCTAGAGTTTAAATGTTTGGAGAACCATGCTTAAAGAGAAACTGTAAGGTTTGAGGGTTGATGGTTTAATGAGTGCTTTCTTAGGCACCTGGCTAGGAACCGCTCAATTCCTAGTGTTGAGATGAATAGCTGGTGTCATGGGCAGTGGAAAGCATCATTATTTCTAAGAAAATGTTTAGGAAAGAGATGTACTGGGTTGTTCTGCCTGGTGGATCTCTGTGAAGTGGCTTTGCTAGTTCTCTGGAGAGGATTCCTTCTTTGACGTGGGCATGGGTGTTACGGAGGTTCTCATGAGCCCCAGATGAGGATAAAACGTTGATTAAGAAAGCACCTGCTATTGGATGGTGGAATAGGGATAAGGCCTTCTGCTCTATGCTAGGGGAAAATAGTAAAAAAAAAGTTGGAGAAAGTGCATTCTCAGGGGAGAGTTGGAGGGAAAACTGCAGTGGAGATTCTGTGGAATGAGGAGAGATGCCATGGATCAGTGTGAAAGGTGCAGATGTGCAGCAATGAGCACAGACACAACAAACAGCAGCCCAGAGCCAGAGAAAGCACCAGTTTTGGACAGCAATGCGAGATTATACTGTATTGTCATGTGCTACTGGTGATATAGCTAGAGGGAGAGCCTAGTGGACTGCACTGTCTTTGAGTAGTCTGCCCTAAGGGGAACTGGGTACTTCTCACCCAGAAAAAAAGAATAGGGGCACATCTCCTGCTCAGTGAGGCAAAATAAAGGATATCCAAGCCAGAAGACAAATTTTAGAAAATTTTCAGACAAAAAAAGAGAAGGAAATAGAAAAATTAAAGACAGTGTTGGAGATTTACGAGATTTTATTAAATGGCCCAACATATGAATGGTAGGAGTTCCTGAAGGTTTGGAAAGAGAGAATGCATTAGAAGGCCTATTTGGTGAAATAATTAGAGAATTCCCCCAATTTAGAGAAAGAAAGGGATGTTAAGTAGAGAAAGCACATAAAACTCCTAACAGACATGACTAGCAAAGATCTTCACCACAAAGTAGTCAAACTTTCCACCGTAAAACATAAAGAAAAGATTCTAAAATGTGCATGAAAGAACCATGAGATTACTTTTAAAGAATGTCCAATTAGAATCACAGATGACTTCTCATCAGAAACTCTACAGGCTAGAAAGAAGGGAGAGACATAATCTGTAGTCAAAAGCTTTCATTTATGAATGAAGGTGAGATAAAGACCTTCCATAACAAAAAGAAATTAAAATCATTTGTCACCACTTGTCTAGCCTTACAAAATGTAAAGGATGTGCTACACACGGAAATACAGAAAGATAGTCAGAATTATGAAAGAATGTGATGGCAGAAAATCCTCCAGTAAAAGTACAAAGGAAATACAAGTAAATAATAGGACTATTTATGGAAAAATGGCAGGGGCAAACCATTATTTATCAATAGTAACCTTGAATGTAAATGGCCTCTGTTCTCCAGTTAAAAGATACAGACTGTCTGAGTGGATTAGAAAACAAGACCCATCTATTTGTTGCCTACAGGAAACACACCTCACCAACAAAGAATTTTAATTTTAATGTAATTTTTAATTTTAATGTAAAATGCTTTGACAAAATTAAGCACCCTTTTATGATGAAAACCTTAAGCAAATTTGGAATAGAAGGAATATTTCTCAACATAATCAAAGCAGTTTGTAACAAACCCACAGCCAGCATCCTACTGAATGGGGAAAAATCGGAGGCATTTCCATTATGATCCAGAAACAGACAAGGATGCCTACTCTCACCATTGCTATTTAGTATAGTCCTAGTGTTTTGGCCGGAGCCATCAGGCAATAAAAAGAAATCAAAGGGATACAAATAGTAAAAGTAGAAGTCAAACTATCCCTATTTGCTGATGATATGATTTATATACAGGGAACCCAAAAGACTCCACAAAGAGACTATTGGAACTCATAAAAGAGTTTGGTAGAGTAGCAGGATATAAAATCAGCACAGAAAATGATAGCCTTTGTATATACAGACAATGCAGTGGCTGAGAAAGAACTGATAAGATCAATCCCATTCACAATAGCTACAAAAAATTAAACACCTTGTAATAAATTTAAATAAGGATATCAAAGATTTCTATGATGGGAATTATAAAACATTAAAGAAAGAAATAGAAGACACAAAAAATGGAAAAATCTTTCATGTTCATGGTTTGGAAGAATCAATATCATAAAAATGTCCTTATTACTGAAAACAATTTACAGATTCAATGCAATCTCCATCAAAGTACCAATGATTTTCCTCTCAGATCTAGAAAAAATGATGCTAGAATTTATATGGAAATACAAGAGACCCAGAATAGCTAAAGGAATCTTATATGACAAAAACAAAGCTGGAGGCATCACAATACCAAATTTCAAGACATACTACAGGGCAGTTATAATCAAAACAGCCTGGTACTGGCAAAAAATAGGTGTATAGACCAATGATATGGAACAGAAACTCCAGAACTCAATCTACACATCTATAAACAAGTTATCTTTGACAAAGGAGCTAAAATCAATCCCTGGAGCAAGGACAGTCTCTTGAACAAATGGTGCTGGGAAAACTGGATCTTCATGTACAGAAGTATGAAAGAAAACTCCTACCTTACACTTACACAAAATGGATCAAGCTCCTAAATCTATGGCCCAATACCAGGAAATTACTAGAGAACATTGGAGAAACTGCAAGACATTTGCCTAGGCAAAGACTTCTTGGAAAAGACCCCAGAAGCACAGGCAATCAAAGCCAAAAGTGACAAAGGATTACATCAGACTGAGAAGTTTCTGTACTGCAAAAGAAACACTCAGTGAAGTGCATAGGCAACTGACAGAATGGGAGAAAATATTTGCCAATTATAAAAATGATAGAAGATTAATATCCAGGCTCTATAAAAAGCTCAAGAAACTCAACAGCAACAAAACAAACAATCCATTTAAGAAGTGAGCAAAGGAGTTGAACAGGCATTTTTCTTTTTTTTTTTTTACAGGCAGAGTGGACAGTGAGAGAGAGAGACAGAGAGAAAGGTCTTCCTTTTGCCGTTGGTTCACCCTCCAATGGCCGCCGTGGCCGGCGCGCTGCGGCCGGCGCACCGCGCTCGTCCGATGGCAGGAGCCAGGAGCCAGGTGCTTTTCCTGGTCTCCCCATGGGGTGCAGGGCCCAAGCACCTGGGTCATCCTCCACTGCACTCCCGGGCCACAGCAGAGGGCTGGCCTGGAAGAGGGGCAACCGGGACAGAATCCGGCGCCCTGACCGGGACTAGAACCCGGTGTGCCGGCGCCGCAAGGCGGAGGATTAGCCTGTTGAGCCACGGCGCCAGCCCGAACAGGCATTTTTCAAGAAAGGATATTCAAATGGCCAACAGACACATGAAAAAATGCTTGGGATCACTAGGAATCAGGGAAATACAAGTCAAAGCCACAATGAGGTTTCACCTTACCCCATTAACATGGCTCATATACAGAAATCAACAAACAAAAAATGCTGGTGAGGATGTGGGAAAAATGTACTCTAATGCACTGTTGATGAGTAAACTGATGCAACACTGTGGAAGGCAATATGGAGATACCTCAGAAATTTGAATATATACCTACCATATGACCCAGCCACCTCACTTCTGCAAATTTTTCCAAATGAAAAGAAATCAGCGTAGGAAAGAGTGATCTATATTTCCATGTTTTTTGCAGCTCAATTCACAGTAGCTAATATATGGAATCAACCCAGATGTCCATCAGCTGAAGACTGGATAAAGAAATTATGGTGTATATATACTATACAGCAAAAAAAAATATGAGATCCTATAGTTTGCAGAAAAATGGATGCAATTGGAATCCATTATACTTAGTGAAATAAGCCAGTCCCAAGAAGACAGACAAATGTTTTCCTTGATCTGTGGTAACTAATAAAGTATCAAAAAGGTAATCTATAGGAGTGAAATTGACATTTTGAGATTCAATGATTTTTAGCAGCCCTGTCTTGACTGTTGAGGAACGGTGTTTTTTTTCTTCATACTATTTATTGAGCTCTTTACTTAATGTAGGGTTAATCTTATGAGTATAAAGTTAACTGAAAATAGACTTTGTAAACATTAAGAATGTGAACAGGAGAGGGAGGCGGAAGAAGAGTGGGAGCATAGGCAAGAGGGAGAGTTGAGCGGAAAATATCACTATGTTCCTGAATCTGTAAACAGAAAATATATGAAATTTGTATATCTTAAAAAAAATTTTTTTAAATGTGCCCCCCCCCCCCAACAAAGTAAGTACCTGGAAGGTACGCTCTTGCTCAAAAATGGCAAGTGGTGGTTGGATGTCACATGCTCTGTACTTGATGCTTTACTAGATCAGCAGTAGAAATCTTTTCTGGACCTTGGGTCACACAAGTGTGAGTTTATATCATACCTTTCCTGTTTAACATATTTGGGGCCTTAGACATATCACTTGCTCTTTCTCAGGCCTAGTTTCCTCATCTAAAACTCTGAAGATAACAGCCTTGAGCTCTTTCAGCTGGTAACGAGAAGAAAGAAGTCATAGAGCACTGTAGGTGCCCAGCATAGGAGATTCTCTCCTTTCCTGTCCTATTTCTCTCCCTCACCTTCTCACCTGCTCCATCTCTTCCACAGGCTACTCTTACCTTTCAGATTGACATCCATAATGGTGTCTCGGTGAATGGCACCTGTGACGTCAATGACACAGGCAGTGTGGATGACAACAGAGATGCCCTGGCAGGCTGTGTTGAGGCACTGCTCATCCAGAATGTCTCCTTCCAGCATGGTCAGCTTGGTCTTGTTCTGGAGCTCTGTGTGAACACAAGACAGGTCATTGGGAAGCTCTCTGGACTGTCCAAGAAGCTTCCTGGTAAAAGTGACATTTCCCTAGGTGTTCAAGGACACTTACAGTGGAGGTATGGTGCTCAGAGGCACATCCCTTGGCAGGTGCAAGTTTAGAAAGACACAGGAATCTGACTCTAGCATTTCTTGAGAAAGAGCCAACATCTAGGGCTCCTAGGAGCGGGCACTTTGTGTGTGTTGCTGATGGAGCCAGAGCTCAATCCTTCCCCCAGGCACTGGGCTCTTGGCAAAAAGTTTATATACACTGTATTAGCTGTTGCTAATAATTACAGTGCCCAGAGTGCAGTGGATGGGTGCACAGTGAACCTGAACCTGTGGGACACTGCCTGCCAGGAGGAGTACGACCGCCTCCGCACACTGTCTTATCCTAGACCAACTTCTTTATCATCTGTTTCTCCTTACCAGCCCACCCTTCTACAAGAATGTGTGGCACAAATGGCATCCGGAAGTATGCCACCACTGCCCTGACGTGCCCATGCTCCTGGTTGGCACCAAGAAGGACCTGAGAGCCCAGCCCGACATCCTATGGTGCCTCAGGGAGCAGGGCCAGGTGCCCATCACAGGGCCAGGCACTAGCCAAGCAGATCCACGCTGTGTGCTACCTCAAGTGCTCAGCCCTGCAGCAGGATGGCGTCAAAGAAGTGTTTGCTGAGGCTGTCCGGGCTATGCTCAACCCCACACCGGTCAAGCGTGGGTGGTTCTGTGTCCTCTTGTGACCCTGCATTCAGCTTGGAGGCTGCTCCCCCACCCCCACCCCTGCCACCAGTTGTGCCTTGGTGCCTTGTCTGCCCCGAGCTGTGCCTTAAGGACTAATTCTGGCACCCTTTGCCAGGGGGCTCCCTGAATGCCTTTTTTCTCCTTAAGGAGACCTGCAGGGAAAGGGGGCTTTGGGCCTCACCCACCCTGCTTGGGAACACCAGTTATTCTCATGAGCTCACCCAGGCTGTGGTTGGACCCCTCCCTAAGAGGCCAGTCCAGTGCTCCCTTCCCCGTTTTCTGCAACTGACCAATTGATCCAGCTTTTTACACAGTTGTTGCTGCCTGTTGTGGTGTCTCCTGTCGGGTTAGAGGCTCTCAGCCATCTCTAACCTTTGCCCCTGCTGATCTTAAAATTGCCCCTCCATCCCTTCCCGCAGGAAGGAGCCATAGAATCCTGAGAATATGAATGTATCCTAACCTGCTATGTAGACTATGTGCAATGCGGTGCAGGGGTCTCAGGCAGCCAGTGGCTACACATAGACACCCAGAGCCTAGGGGCTGGAGAGAGGGTTGGATTTGGTTTGGGGCAAACAGCAGCACCATGGGAGAGACTGAAGATTCACTTTGCCAGGAGGCAGTCCCAGGGTCATGTCTTGGGTTCTAGTATGAGCTGTGCTCTTCATCAACCAGGGGTCTCATGCAAGGCCCCCTGCCTCCCTGGACCTTGAAGTCCTCACTATCCAGATGGGTGATCTCCCCCTGCTATGTTCCCTACAGGGTTGCTCTGCAGAGGTTCTAGGATGGGACGTGTGGAGAAATCACCATCCAGTCAGCCCTTGGCTTTGCCCCAGGGCAGCAAGTTGGGAAAGGAATAGTGAGCTGCTCCAGCCACTTCTGAAGCCCTTTTCTTGTGGTGCAGAGGAGCAGAGGAATGGTCAGAAAGACATGCACAAGGAATCCAGGGAAGACACATCCAGGCTGTTCTGTCTCAGTCTGGGTCCTGCTCTGCGCTGTGCACTTGTGCTCTTGCTCTCTCTCTCTCTCTCTCTCTCTCACACACACACACACACACACACACACACACTCAGTTCTACCTACACTTCCCTTTATTTTGCCTTGCCTGCAAATGCTGTGTGAACCGCAAAAGCAAAACAGAAACAAGCGGGACCCAGGGCAATTGGGAGAGGCAGGGACCCACTGCTGAGACCTCCAGGCTGTTGGTCCTTGCAGGTGTGCACAGTGAGTGCCGAGTCATAAATCGTCATGAGCATGGGATTTGTGAACACAGGAAGGCAGTGATGTGTGAATTTCTCCATGAGAAGAGAGGACTAGAGGTGGAAGTGCTGGCCTGCAGACCGTCTCTCTGGCCCTGGATGCAGCCACGTTCCTGTCTCCTACACTGACTCCAGGGTCTTTCCTACTATGCCTGCTGGGAGTTCCTCTCTGATGACTGTGGACATGAGGTTAGCCTTGGTTGTGCTACAGCTTCTCTTGATTTGCTAGGCAAGGACCCCTCCCCACACCCACACAGATCGTACAGTGGAGCCTCAACACCCAAGGCTCACGTTCACTTACTTGAAAATTCCTCCTTCACTTCTGGTTGGAAGACCTTGTCCAGGATCCTGATCTCCTGCAGCCCCTTCTCCTGGACCAGCAGGTGGATGATCCTCTGCCCCAGAAACCCTCCTGCTCCTGTCACCAGGCAGCTCCACCCAGTCATGGCCATTCTTGGATACAAGGAAACGGTGCTAGGAACCAGGAATCACCTCCCTGAAGATCTGGTTACTGGGGGTACCCTGGAAAAGGCTAAAAAGAGAGGTCAAATTGGCACAAGGTCACAGAAACTGCTCTTTTATGCTCCCACTTGGGTAAAAATCCCACATCCTCAGCACCACATGCAGTTGAAAGAAAATGAAAATAGTCTAACCTTTTTGGTTGTTGATGTCCAAACGAAAGAGTGCTGGTGCTGGTGTCCTCATTCTCCAAGGCCGGACTGGAACTTTATGTGTTGTGGCCTCTGGCTCAGCCCATCACCTTGAACTCTTGCTGCATATTCATTGCTCACTCTTCCTTCAGGCTCCTTCCTTTCAAAAGAATTACGATGTTTGATTTACATCTTTTATTCTACTTACGCAGGGGAAGAGAAAGTCAGCATCAAGGTTCACACCACGATAAAGGTATTTGATTTTCAGCTTCAACTGGACTTCTGTTCTTTGATATCGGCTCTCTGGGATCCACAACCTGTGTACTTTAAACAAGGCAGGGATGCCTCTCTGTTTGCAATGTGAATTTTGGCTTTGTGGAGGGAAACATCCATGTTAGCCCACTGTCTCCTGTTTCACAGTGTCATTTGAGATGTTGCCAAGTTGTGTTGATCAGAAATGTGTAATGATGGCAGGGCCAATTAGCAAGGTTTAAGTTGAGAACTTTCTTTACATCCAGGGTATCCCAATCCTCTATACTGTGCTCCACCCCTGTTTCCAGAGACCTCTGGGATTTTGAAAGTAGAGCATCATTGAAAGAAAGCTGTGTAGTGATAACCACTCATTTGGCCTAGGGTTTGGTACTTGTGTGCTAGAATGAATCATATAATTTTCACTGCAAAATCACATTCAGTGAATTCTGGAAATGGAGATGCCATGGATGCTTCTGATGTCTATGCCCAAATGTCTCTGCCAAAAGCTCCTCCAGACACTGTTGTTCTTCAACTTTTAAAAGCTGAGATGTGGGTCAGGCATTTGGCCTAGCAGTTAAGAAGCCCTTTGGGATATCTACTTCCTGTATTTGATTTGAATCCTTGATTTGAATCCCAGCTCTACTTCTGATTCCAGCTTCCTGCTTATGCACCTTATGATACAGCAGCTGATGACTCAGGTGGTTGAGTCCTGCCACCCAGAGAGAAGATTTGGTTTGAGATCCTAACTCCAGCTTTAGCCTGGCCCAACCCCAGCTCCTGGAGCATTTAGGGGAATGAATCAATACATGGGAGCTCTTCATTTCTGTCTCTTCCTCTGGCTCTCAAATTAAAAAAAAGGTTGAGAGAGAATTTACATACATTAAAATGCCATATTTGAAGTGTTTAATTCAGTGAACTTTGGTAGTTAAGTACATTCATGTAAGTACCATCCCAAAGAGGATATAGAGTATTTCCTTTACCCCAGAAAGTTTGTTCCAGACTTGCCTGTCCTCCCCTAAATGACCCTAGAAGCAACTACTTTCTGATTTTTGTTTCCAAAAGTTCCAGTATTCTAACTTTTTCTTCCAGGAGCTCTATAGTTTTAGGTATATATTCAAATGTAAAATCAATCTACATAGGGCAAAGAAAAATTGGTGATACTCTCTATTGTCTATCATTTTTCTCTTTTATTCTTTTTTAAAAAAGAATTATTTACATATTTGAAAAGTAGAGTTACAGATAGAGGGAGAGACAAAAAGAGAGAGTAAAGGAGAGAGCTATCTTCCATCTGCTTGTTCACTCTCCAAATGGCCACAATGGCTGGAGCTGGACAGATCTAAAGCCAGGAACCAGGAGCTTCTTCTGGGGCCCAGGTATTTGGGCCATCTCTTGCTGCTTTCCCAGGCACATTACCAGAGAGCTGGATTGGAAGTGGAGCAGCCATACTCAAATTGGTGTTCATATGGGATGCCAGCACTGCAAGTGGCAGCTTTACTAGCTAGGCCACAGCACCAGACTTGGTTTCTTATATTTTTATTATTTGTTTCCCTTTATTTACTTTGGATTCAATTCATTCTTTTTTGTGGTTGTTATGGTAAAAGCTCACATAATTGATCTTATCCCTTTCCTGCTTTCAACCTGGAACTTTCTTTTGATAAGTATTTAAAACCGTGCTGTGTTCACGGCATCTAAAATTTTGTTGTATTGGGTTCTTATCATCATTCAGGTTAAGATACGTTAACATTTTATTTGTGGTGTATGTTTTCACGCAGTTCAGAAGCATGTTGTTTACTCTCTAACACTGAGGATGTTCTAGGTATCTTATTGTTACTATTTTCTAATTCAATACTATTGTGGCCAAAGCATTTACTCTGTATGATTTCAGTGTTTGAGTATTTACTGAGTTTGTTTTATGGTCCCTCACATGGTCTATCTTCCTGAACACACTATATGCGCTGGAAGAGAAAGTTTTCTGCAGTAGTTGAGAATTGTGTTTAATCATTGACTAGATTTGCCACTGCCCCTGCTTTGTGACATTTTTCTTTTCCCACGTGGGACCTGACTCAATGTTTCAAGCACATGTACTGAGCAAAGGCTGAGCCTGCCCACGGAGCTGTAGCAGCTTATTCTCTGAAGGTGTCAGCCCTAATTAAAGACTCCGGGTCTTGGGGAGACCTTTGCATCTCAGCACTGTCTGAGATGTATCATACATCTCTGCCTGCTACTGGGGAGAATTCAGAGCACCACACAGATTGCTCATTGCTGTTGGGACTGGGGCATTCACTCTCTCAGCTGTTGGGAGTGCTGGAGGCTGGTAGATTTTAGCTAGTGTCTCCTTGGGGAGGGCTTTCAGTCAAAGAACAAATAGAATAAGAGTTTGGATTCTGAGTGGAACCAATAAATGTGAACCCTAAAGAAACTGACAAATACAATGCAGGGCTAGTCCATGAGAGCAAGGAGACAGGATCACTTTCCTTTTATTTTCAAGTAGTTTTGCTGAAGCGTGATTTATGTGCCATAACATTCACCTGTTTTTAGTGTACACTTCATTTTAAAAAAAGTTTGGACCTATGTAACCATGATCACAATCCTGTCTGGAGCCATTGTTGTCACCCCCTACAGTTTCCTCATATCCATTAGCTACCACTCCTCACTGCCCTGCCCTGGCACTCAACAATGTCTAACTGGCTTCATGGCTCCACAGATTTGCCTTTTTAGGAAATAAGTTGAATGGAGCCAGATAATATGTGGTCTTCTGCTTCTGCATTCTTTCACTTAGCATTACATAGCTTCAAGGTTCATTAGTGTTATAGTACATATTGGTAATTCATTATCCCACAGATTTATTTTATTTTATTTTATTTTATTTGAAACGGGGAGAGAGAGCAAGTGAGAGAGAGAGAATGCGTGTGTGTGAGAGAGGGATCTTCCATCTGTTGGTTCACTCCCCAAATGGCCACTATGGTCAATGCTAGGCCAGGCCAAATCCAGGACCCTGGAACTCCATTCAAGTCTCCAATGTGGGTGGCCCAAGTACTTGGGCCACCTCCTGCTGCTTTCCCAGGCACATTAGCAGGGAGCTGAGCTGGAAGCAGAGCACTTGGGATTTGAACTGACACTCTGGTGTGGGCTGCCAGTGTCACAAGTTGTGGCTTAACTCACTGTGTCACATGCTGGCCCCCAGTTACTATTCGGTTGTATGGATATACCAACCACATTTAGGTTTCTTCATCAGTTGGTGAACATTTGGAGTGTTTCTATGTTTTGGACTTTTGTGGATGAAACAGCTACAAATTTCCACATACAAGGATTTGTGTGGACATGATTCTATTTCTCTTGGGTAGATAGCTAGGAGTGAAGTTGCTGGGTCGTATGGTAAATTTAACTTTTTGAAAACTACCAAGTTGTCTTCAAAAGTGACCGCATGTCCCACCAACAATGCATGAGTGCCTTAATTTTTCATGTTACCGTTTATTCACATTCTCTAATAGTTACTCCATCCTTTGCTCACTGACATAAAATTGTACACATTTATGGGGTACTATGTGATGTCTTACTACATGTACACGTGGTATAATGCTCAGAACAGGGTAAGCATATCTGTCTCTTCAAATATTTATCATCTTTGTGGCAAACACATTCAAAAACCTTTCTTTTGGCTTTAAAAAACCTTCAGTATATTAACAACATCCATGGTTACCCTCATGTGCACTAGAGCACCAGGACTTATTTTTCCTAACTGTAGCTTAGTGCCCATTGACCTGTCTTTCTCTCTGCCTCCCCCATTCTCTCCCCAGCCTCTGGTAGCCACTAATTTACTCTCAGTTTTCATGAAATCAACTTTTTTAAACTTCCACATACGAGTGACATCATGTGTTATTTGTCTTTTGGTGCCTGTTTCTTTTAGCATAACATCCTCTGGTTCTATCTAGGTTGTCGCAAATGATAGCATTTCATCCATTTTATGGTTGAATGCTGTTCATTGTGTATATATGCTAAATTTTCTTTTTTTCTGTTCATTGTTAAATAGAAATAGGGCCAGGTTAAAGCCAGGAGCCAGGAACTGGACCTAGTTCTCTCCCATATGGGTAGCAAAACCCCAAGTACTTGGGTCCTCACTCCTGAATCCTGCGATACCAGGAGCTGGAAGCAGAGTCAGGACTCAAACACTGTGATATGGGATGCAGGAGTCCCTAGCAGCGTCTTAACCGCTGTGCCAAAGACTTGCCCTTCTTCTGTCTATTTGATAACTGCCTTTTAAACTAGAGTGAGAGGATATCTCACTGGCATTTTGACTTGCATTTCCTCATGAGAAGTGCCACTGAACACCGTTTACTATACTTATTGACTTTTCCTATGTGTTTTTTTTTTGTGTGTGTGTATAAAATGTATTCAAATTATTTCAAAGAAATTGAAAATGTGTTTTGCTCAGTTTTAAATTAGATTATGTATCTTCTTGTTGTTGAGTTATATTTTATATTCTAGGTAGTGTCCTTTATCTGATCTGTGATATGAAATTACTTTTCCCCAGTCTGTTTTATCTTTTCATTTTCTTAATGATGTGTTTTGAAGTGCCATTGAAGTCCTGTTTTTAATTTTTCCCATTTTATTACTCATGTTTTTGCCTAGCCCAAGGTCATGATAATTTTCATCTGTGTATTGTTCTAGAAGGCACATAGTTGTAACCCTTAGATTTAGGTCTATTATCCATTTTTATAGAAGTTTTGCATATGTGTGAGCTAATGATATAAATTCAAATGCCCAATTGATTTTCTCAAAGTCAAATTCAATGGGAGAAAAGGATAACCTTTAAAAAACGATGCTGTAGGATTTCCCACATGCTCAAGGAAGGTCAGAAAAGGCAGTAGGGTGAGGCCTATCTGGGTCTCCACTAATTGGCATTTATCTATTCAGCCATCAAAAAGATGTGTGTTAGGTTGTGGTGAGAGAGGAGGCAACAGCAAAAAGAAGGGGTCTGGACTAAGCCTCTGTTGTATTCCATTTCATTTAGTACAATTCTACTACTTTCTACTCTTATATTTGTACTATGTGTGGACACTGGGATCCCAACCTGGCCCCAAATTGACCCTAATGGAAGGAATCATGACCCATGGGCTTCTGAGTGGACGGAGAATCTATGTATTTATGTTAGAGAATCCCAATTTCCAAGCAACACCCTGATCTCTAGAGATGAAGGGAGAGATCACAGTCTCAATTATGGGTGGCCCCAGGTGCTCACAATTCATGACAAGACACACAAGAAGACCACTGTGTGATGATGGAGACAGGGATCAGAAGGATGTGTCCATCACCCAAGGAACATAAAGCTTTGTTGCCTGTCCTGGAGCTCCAAAGAGGCAGGGAAAGACTCTTCCCTAGAGACTCGAGAGAAAGTATGGACCTGCCAACATTTTGATCTTGGACTTCTAGCCTCCTGAGCTGTGAGAATACATTGCTCTTACTTTAATCTAAAATTAACCAACTAACCGCCAAACAAACAAGACATTCAGAACAGGCTGACTTTGTGGCACTTTGAGACCCAGCCCCTGTCCCAAGGAGATAATGTTCTAGCAAAGAAAACAGATAAGAAGAGATAATTTCAAAAACAGCCCCTGTATTTTGGGAACAGGTAGCTGGGGCCATCCACCTTGGGTCTCTGTTAGGATTGTGATTATGTTTCAGGGCTGGGTTCAGCAAGTAAAATTCTTTCTCTGTCCTTATCTTCATCATCAACTTTCCTTTTCTCCTTTCTTCTTTACAAAACAACTTCAAAGTCCATTCTACAGTAACCATATATTGCTTATTTTTTCTTTAAGTAGTTTTATTGACATATTATTTATATATTATATAATCCACACTTAAAAAATTTTTTTTCTATTTATTTTATAGGTAGAGTTGCAGACAGTGAGAGAGAGAGACAGAAAGATCTTCCTTCCATTGGTTCACTCTTCAAATGGCTGCAGTGGCCAGAGCTGCACCAATCCAAAGCTAGGAGCCAGGAGTTTCTTCCAGGTCTCCCAAGCAGGTGCAGGGTCCCAAGCACTTGGACTGGAAGAGGAGCAACTGGGACTAGAACTGGTGCCCATATGGGATTGCTGACACCACAGGTGGAGGATTAACCTAGTGCACCGTGGCGCTGGCCCCATCCACACTTTTTTTTTAATTAAAATTTTTTTTTATTTGACAGGTAGAGTTATAGATGGTGAGACAGAGAGAGACAGAAAGGTCTTCCTTCTGTTGGTTCACCCCCCAGATGGCCTCCATGGCACTGCACCGATCCGAAGCCAGGAGCCAGGTGCTTATTCCTGGTCTCCCACACGGGTGCAGAGGCCCAAGCACTTGGGCCATCTTCTACTGCCTTCCCGGGCCACAACAGAGAGCTGGACTGGAAGAGGAGCAACCGGGACTAGAACCCGGTGCCCAAATGGGATGCCAGTGCCACAGGCAGAGGATTAACCAAGTGAGCCATGGTTCGGCCCCCCACCCCCATCCACACTTTTAAAGTATAAATTTTAAAAAGTTTTTAGTGTATCCACAGAATTGTGAGACTATCACCACAATATAATTTTAGGGTACTTTTTCATTACACATAGAAATTTCACATCCACTAGCCATCATTCTCCATTCCCCATTTTCAACCCAGCCCCAGGCAACTACTAATTTAATTTCTGTCTCTAAAGACTTACCTGTCCTGGAAATTTCATATGAATGTATTTGTACAATACCTGATTTTTATTGGCTTCTTTCACTTAGCATTTTTTAAAAAAATTATTGTGTGTTGAAGAGAGAGAGAGAGAGAGAGAGAGAGGGAGGGAGGGAGGGAGGGAGGGAGGGGGAGAGAGAGAGAGATAGAGAGAGAGAGAGAGAAAGAGAAGTGCTATGGTGCAGCAGGTTAAAGCCCTGACCTGAAGTGCTGGCATCCCATATGGGCTTTGGTTCTAGTCCTGGCTGCTCCTCTTCTGATCCAGCTCTCTTCTATGGCCTGGGATAGCAGTAGAAGATGGCCCAAGTCCTTGGGCCCCTGCACCCACACAGAAGACCTAGAAGAAGCTCCTGGCTCTTGGATTGGTGCAGCTCTGGCCATTGCTGCCGACTGGGGAGTGAACCAGCGGATGGAAGACCTCTCTCTCTCTCTCTCTCTCTCTCTCTCTCTCTCTCTCTCTCTACCTCTCTCTTTGTAACTCTGTCTTTCAAAGAAATAAAATAAATCACTATATATATATATATAAATATATATATATATATATAGAGAGAGAGAGAGAGAGAGAGGTGGAGTGGAGACATAGATTTTTTAACTGCTGGTTCACTCCCCAAATGGCTGCAACAGCTGAAGCTGGGCTGGTCAGAATCCAGGAGACAATAGCTTCTATCAGGTCTCTCATATGGGTTCTCTCATATGGGACCCAAGTATTTGGGCCATCCTCCTCTGCTTTCCCAGGAACACCTACAGGGAGCTGGATCAGATGTAGAGCAGCCAGGACTCCAACTGGTGCCCACTGCAGGTGGTGGCATTACCCGCTATATCACAATGCTGGCCCCTAATTTTAAAAATAGACTTTAATTTTTAGAAAAGTTTTAGATTCATCAAAAAACTTGGCAGAAAGTACATAATTTCCACATGTTCCTATCCCCAACACAGGCACAGCCTCTCCCATTATCATCATGCAGCACCACAGTGGCACATTTGTTACAATTGTGTGTCATGACACATCTTTGTCAAATAAAGTCCAGCTAAACATAGAGTAATGAGTGGCTGCTGCTGTGTTGTAGTGAGTTAAGCTCCACTTATGATCCAGCTCTTGGCTTCAGCCTGGCCCAGCCCCAGCCATTGTGGCCACTGGGGAGTGACCCAACAGATGGAAGATCTCTCTCTCTCTCTCTCTGCAACTCTGTCTTTAAAATAAATAGATCTTTAAAAAAAAGTCAGAAGGGGATTTAAATGGCAGAACAGGGAAGGAGCTTGCTGCTCTAGTCTAGAAGATAGTTTAAAAAAATAGAAAGAGTGCAGTCTCAGGGAAGAGTTAGGGAGAAACAGCAGAGGAAACTCTATACAAACTGGAGGGACACTATGGACCTATGTAGAGGGTGAGGACACAAACAAACAACTCAGGACCCAGCAACTATAAGCCTCCACACCAGTGCTGGAGAGTGAAGTAAGACTAGACTGCAGCAGTCCAAACCACAGGCAAAAAAAAAAAAAAAAAAAAAAAAAAACAAAAAACTATAGGAAGAGCCTAGAAGGAATCTGGCTTGGAGCCCTGTTGGGGATAGTGTACCTGCCAAACTAGAGGAGAAAAAACAAGGTGGGGGCCACATTTCCCTCTCCCTGATCACCTTGCAATGGTTTCTGTAACAAGCTGATACAGAGTGGGTACCATTTTGGACATATGTACCAGCTGCACCAACTCCTGTCTGTGCCCAGCAACCAGCTGAGTGGAGACTCCTGAGTCTGGCAGGGAGCACTGAGAGGGGGTTGGGTGCTCATGACTGTGGGAGGCTTGTTTACCAGGACTGTGAAAACACTGAGGCTGTGTGGGAGGACTCAGGGTATGGCTGAGACTTTGAGCAGTCACTGTGGGAGGCTCCACACAATCAGGGATCCCTGGTTCTCTGGTGAGGAACATCGCTGGGGAATCTGAGCTTACACTGATGACACACAGATCCTTTGTGTGGTCCTTGTGACAGAGTGGATGAATAATATACCCACTGGGGATAGCACCCAGGCACTGGTCTCCTTTGAGAAGAGGAGCTCAGCTGAGTTTACACTAACAAAAAAGAAAAAACCTTCCATCTGATAAAAAAAAAAGATTTTTAAGCCAAACTGAGTGTGTCACCTCAGACATGCCCTTCACCCTGGAACACTGAAAAAACTCCCTGGCCACACTAACTGCATGCCTCTAGGTGGTCCTTGAAAGAAGACACTCCATTAATCCATGCAGACATAGTTCAAAGATAAGGGCCACCACATCAAAAAAACAAAGAAGAAACCAATTATCTCCACAAGTGCCAAATAACAAACACAGCAAGAAACAAAAATAAGGAAGAAAACATGATGCCCTAAAATAACACAACACTTAATACTAGATTGTGAAGATGATGAGATCGAAGAAATGCCAGAAATGAATTAAAAAATTGACCATAGGATTATTTATAGGTAATAAAAAGCAAATGCATGAACTAATGAAATCTATAAATGACATGAAAGAAAATTTCTTCCATGAAATTGAGATCTTAAAGAGAAATCAAAATGAAATCTTAGAAATGGAGAATTCAATAGAGCAAATAAAAATGGCAGTGGGAAGCCTTAGCAACAGAATCAGTGAAGCAGAAGGAAGAATACCCAACTTAGAAGACAAAACACAGGAAGATTTAGAGTCAGACTAAACAGAAGAAGAAATTAGAAAACTAAAAACACTATTGGTGATCTACAGGATACTATCAAATGACCCAACATACAGGTTCTAGGAGTTCCTGAATGCGTGGAAAGAGAGAAATGATTAGAAGGCCTTTCCACTAAACAATAACAGAAAATTTCCCTAATATGGAGAATGAAAGGACATCCAAGACAGAAAGCACATATAACCCGTGATAGACATGACCTGAAAAGATCCTCACCACAACACAGTGTAATCAAACTTTTGACAGTAAAACATAAAGAAAAGATTTTAAAATGTGTACAAGAGAAATGCCTTATTACATTCAAAGGCACTCCAGTAGAACCCACAGTAGACTTCTCATTAGAAAACCTAAAGGCTAGGAGAGAATGGTAAGATATATTCCAAGTCTAAGGAGGAAAAACACCTGTCAATCCAAAATACTATATCCTACATAGCTCTCATTTATGAATGAAGGTGAAATAAAGACCCTCCATGACAAACAGAAATTAAAAGAATTAGTCACCACCAATTCAGCCCTGCAGAAGATGTTTAAGGATGTGCTGATCACAGAAACACAGAAACATGGTAATCACTATGAAAGAAGGCAAGGAAGGAAATATCCCAGTAAAAGTACAAAGGAAATCCAAAGCAAAAAATAAGAATATTTATGGAAAAAATGGCAGGTCAAAGTCATTATTTATCAAGTCATCTTGAATGTTAATGGCCTCAACTACCCAGTTAAAAGACACAGACTGGGGGAATGGATTCAAAAACAAAACCCATCTATTTTCTGCCTCCAGGAAAACACATCTCACCAACAAAGATGCACACAGATTGAAAATGAAAGGATAAAAAAGACATTCCACACTAACAGGAACCAAAAAAGAGCTGGTGTAGCCATCCTAATATCAGACAAAATTGATTTTAACACAAAATCTGTTAAAAGACACCAACACAAAGAAGGGCACTATGTAATGATTAAGGAATCAATTCAACAGGAAGTTGTAACTATTATAAGTGTATATGCACCTAATTACATGGCACCTGGCTATTTTAAATAAGTGTTAAGTGATCTAAAGAGAGACATAGACTCCAAAACAATAGTAATGGGGGAATTCAATACCCCATTTTCAGCAATGGACAGATCAACCAGACAGAATATCAGCAAGGAAACAGCAGAGTTGATCATCACTGTAGACCAAATGGACCTACAGATATCTACAGAACTTTCCATTCTACAGTTGCAGAATAGACATTTTTCTTGGCAGTGCATGGAACTTTTTCTAGGATTGACTGCATGCTAGGCCATAAAGCAAGTCTCAGCAAATTCAAAAAATTTGAATTCATATCATGCATCTTCTTGGACCAGAATGGAATGAAGCTGGAAATCAGCAACTTGGGAATCTCTAGAACATATTGAAACACATGGAGACTAAACAAATTGCTCCTGAATGAACAGTGGGCCATAGAAGAAATCAAAAGAGAATTGAAAAACTTTGAGGAAACAAATAAAGATGACAATACAAAGTATCAAAACTTATGGGATGCAGCAAAAGCAGTGTTAAGAGGCAAGTTTATAGTAATCAGTGCCTACATCAAGAAATTGAAAAGGCACCAAATAAGCTATCAATGCATCCCAAGGATCTAGAAAAACTAAAGCAAACCAAACCCAAAACTGGTAGGAGAAAAGACATAACTAAAATTAGAGCACTTACCCTGACTTTTGATGTACAATTTAATACTTTATCCCTTTCAGTATTTTTTTATTCTACTTAATACTATTGGTTGAACTCTGTAATTAACACACAATTATTCTTAGGTGTTTAAATTTAACTAGAAAGTGATCCCTGTTAAATATAAGAGTGGGAAAAGAGAGGGAGGAGATGTACAATTTGGGACATGCTCAATCAGACTTGCCCCAATTGGTGGAGTTAGAAATGTGCCAGGGGATTCCAATACAATTCCATCAAGGTGGCATGTACCAATGCCATCTCACTAGTTCAAATGATCAACTTCAGTTCACAATCGATCACACTGATAGGTCTAAGAGTCAAAGGGATCACACAAACAAGACTAGTGTCTGCTAATACTAACTGATAGAATAAAAAAGGGAGAGAATGATCCAACATTGGAAATGGGAGACACAGCAGACTCATAGAATGGCAGATGTCCTAAATAGCACTCTGGCCTCAGAATCAGCCCTTAAGGCATTCAGATCTGGCTGAAGAGCCCATGAGAGTATTTTAGGCATGGAAAGCCAAGGCACTCTGGCAAAAAAAAATGACCTAAATGAAAGATCTCTGCGAGTGAGATCTCAGTAGAAAGAACGGGCCATCAAAGAAGGAGGTACCTTTCTCTGAAGGGAGGAGAGAACTTCCACTTTGACTATGACCTTGTCTAAATATGATCGGAGTCGGCGAACACAAAAGGCTTCCATAGCCTTGGCAACTCATGCCTAGAGCCTAGGGAGATTACTGACACCATAAACAAGAGTGTCAATTTGTTAAGTCAACAACAGGAGTCACTGTGTACTCTCTCCTCATGTAGGATCTCTGTCCTTAATGTGTTGTTCAATGTGAATTAATGCTATAGCTAGTACTGAAACAGTATTTTACACTTTGTGTTTCTGTGTGGGTGCAAACTGCTGAAATCTTTACTTAATATATACTAAATTGATCTTCTGTATATAAAGATAATTGAAAATGAATCTTGATGTGAATGGAATGGGAGAGGGAGCGGTAGATGGGAGGGGTGCGGGTGGGAGGAAGTTATGGGGAGGGGGAAGCCATTGTAATCCATAAACTGTACTTTGGAAATTTATATTTACTAAATAAAAGTTAAAAGAATAAAAATTAGAGAAGAAATAAACTAAATTGAAACCAAGAAATAATATCAGCAAAACAAAGATCTGATTTTTTGAAAAAAATAAACAAAATTGAGACACCATTGGCCCAATGAACAGAGAGAGAGAGAGAGCCCAAATCAATCAAATGAGAGCTGAAAATGAAACGAAACAACAGACACCACAGAAATAAAAAGAATCATCAGAAATTACTACAAGAGCTGTATGACAACACATTGGGAAACCTAGAAGAAATGGATAAATTCCTGGATACAACAACCTACTTAATTGAGCCATGAAGACATAGAAAACATAAGCAGACCCATAACCAAGATGAAAACTGAATCAGTAGTAAAGACCCTCCCAACAAAGAAAAGCTCAGGACTGGAATGCTTCACTGCTGAATTCTATCAGACATTTAAAAAAGAACTAACTCCAGTTCTTCTCAAGTTATCCAAAACAATTGAAAGGGAGGGAATCTTCTCAAATTCTTTCTATGAAGCCAGCATCACCATGAACCCTAACCATGAAAAAGATGCAACAGAATAAGAGAAGTACAGGCCAATTTCCCTGATGAACATAGACGCAAAAATCTTCAACAAACTTCTAGCCAATTGAATCCAACAACACATCAAAAAGATCATCCACCCAGACCACGTGGGATTTATCCATGGAATGCAGGGATGGTTCAACATTCACAAATTGATGTGATGTATCTCATTAAGAAACTGAAGAACACAAACCATATGATTATCTCAATAGATGCAGAGAAAGCATTTAATAAAATATAACACATTTTCATGATGAAAACTCTAAGCAAATTGGGTATAGAAGAAACATTCCTCAACACAATCAAGGCAATTTATGACAAACCCATGACCAGCATCCTATTGAATGGGGAAAAGTTGTAAGTATTCAGACTGAGATCTGGAACCTGACAAGAATGCCTACTGTCACCATTGCTATTCAATATGGACCTGGAACTTTTAGCCAGAGCCATTAGGCAAGAAAAAAAATCGAAGGGATACAAATTGGGAAAGAGGAAGTCAAACTATCCCTATTTGCAGATGACATGATTCTATATATTGGGTATCCAAAAGACTCCACCAAGAGATTATTGGAACTCATAGAACAGTTTGGTAAAGTTGCAGGATATGAAATCAATACACAAAAATCAACAGCCTTTGTATACACAGACAATTCCACAGCTGAGAAAGAACTTCTAAGGTCAATCCAATTCTCAATAGCTACCAAAAAAAAAAAATAGAATACCTTGGAATAAGTTTAACTAAGGATGTAAAAGATCTCTATGATGAGAATTATAATACATTAAAGAAAGAACTAGAAGAAGATAGAAAATGGAAAATCATGTTCATGGATTGGAAGAATCAATATCATCAAAATGTCCATTCTTCCAAAAGCAATTTGCAGATTCAATGCGATACCAATCAAAATACCAAGGACATTCTTCTCAGATGTAGAAAAATTGATGCTGAAATTAATATGGAAACACAAGAGACCTTGAATAGCTAAAACAATCTTATACAACAAAAACTAAGCTGGAGGCATCACGATATCAGATTTCAAGACATACTACCAGACAGTTAAAATCAAATAATCTGATGCTGGTACAAAAACAGATGGATAGACCAACAGAAGAGAATAGAAACACTAGAAACCAACTCAGGCATCTACAACCAACTTACATTTGCTCAAGGAGCTAAAACCAATCCCTGGAGCAAGGACAGTCTCTTCAACAAAAAGTGCTGGGAAAACTGGATTTCTACATGCAGAACTATCAACCAGGCCCCCTAACTAACACCTTACACCAAAATCCATTCAAAATGGATTAAAGATAGAAACCTAGAACTGGATACCATCAAATTATTAGAGAACATTTGGGAAACACTGCAAGATATTGGCACAAAGAGTTCTTGGAAAATACCTCAGAGGCACAAGCAATCAAAGCCAAAATTAACATTGGGATTACATCAAATTGAGAAGCTTCTGTACTGCAAAAGAAACACTCAGAAAAGTTAAGAGACAACTGAGAGAATGGGAGACATTATTTGCAACCTATTCAGCTGTTAAAAAATTAATAACCAGAATATATATGAGATCAAGAAACTCCACAACAAAGAAACAAACAACCCAGAGAAAAGTGGGCAAAGGACTAATACAGACATTTTTCAGAAGAGGAAATTCAAATGGCCAATAGGCACATTAAAAAATGTTCAGGATTACTAGCCATCAGGGAAATGCAAATCAAAACCGCAATGAGGGGCAGGTGGTGTGGCATAGCAGGTAAAGCCCCATCCTGCGGTGCTGGCATCCCATATGGGTGCCAGCTCGAATCCTGGCTGCTTTACTTCTGATCCAGCTCTCTACTATGGCCTGGGAAAGCAGTGTAAGATGGTCCATGTTTGGGTCCCTGCACCTGCATGGGAGACCTGGAGGAAACTCCTGACTCCTGGCTTCGGATTGGCACAGCTCCGGCAATTGCAGCCAGTTGGGGAGTGAGCCATTGGATGGAAGACCTCTCTCTCTCTCTCTCTCTTTCTCTCTCTCTCTCTGCCTCTCCTACTCTTTCTGTGTAACTCTGGCTTTCAAATAAAATAAATAAACCTTTAAAAAAACAAGCCACAATGAGGTTTCACCTCACCCCAGTTAGAATGTCTTTCATACAGAAATCAACAACCAATGAATGCTGGTGAGAATGTGAGGAAAAAGGTACCCTAATCCACTTTTGGTAGGAATGTAAACTGGTAAAACTACTACGGAATACAGTTTGGAGAGAACTCAGAAATCTGAATATAGTCCTACCATAGCCATCCCATTCCTGGGAATTTACCCAAGGGAAATGAAATTAGCATATGAAAGAGTTATCAGCACTTTCATGTTTATTGCAGCTCAATTCACAATTACTAAGATGTGGAATCAGCCTAAATGTCTATCAACTGAAGACTGGATAAAGAAATTATGGGCTATGTACTCTATGGAATACTACACAGGGGTAAAAAAAAAAATGGCATCGAGTAATTTGCAACAAAATAAATTCATCTGGAAAACATCATGCTTAGTGAAATAAGCCAATCTCAAAGGAACAAATGCAATATGTTCTACCAGATCTGCAATAACTAATAGAACACCTAAAATGAAATTTGTAGAAGTGAAATGGACACTTTGAGAAGCAATGACTTACACAGTCCTTGTCTTGACTGTCAAGGAACAGTTTTTTTTTCCTCTTATTCATATTGGTTGAACTCTATACTTAACATAGAGTTAATCATATGTATATACATTCAATTGAAAATAGATCTCATTAAAAAATAAGAGTGAGAATAAGAATGGGAGGAGGAAGTTTATAACTGTAAAGCTGTATAGTTCTGCATACATTCCTTTGGCCTTACTTCTAAGGGTACAGTTTGGAAACTTGCTGTGGAACTCCAAATCCCATTAAGCCGGGTGGTAAAGAATGCCATCTTAAGTGTTACAGTGACCATATTAAGAGTTAAAGTGATCATGTAGATAAAATTAAGTGTTAAAGGGATAATATAAATAAGAATGAATATCCGGTAATAATAATTAAAGGAATTAAAAAGGGAAGAATGTTCCTACATGGGAAGCAGTCCATACAGCAGACTAATAGAATGACAATAACTTTAAATAGCACCCTGACCTCAGAATCAGCCCTTAGGGCATTCTGGTCTGGCTGAAAAACCCATGAAATAATTTCAGGTATGGAAATCCAATATATTGTGGTTAAAAAAAATGTCCTATATGAAGGATCTCTGTGAGTGAGACCACAGTGGGAAGAAGTGGCCATCAAAGAGGGATGTGTTTTTCTCTGAAGAGAGAGAACTTCTACTATGCTTATGGCTTTGTCCAAATACTGATGGAGATTGTGGATTCAAAAGGCTTCCATAGCCTTGACAGCTCATGTCAAGAGTCTCAGGTGATCACTGATCATACATAAGAGTGTTAATTATTAAATTAACAACAGGAATCACTATGCACTCACTTCCCATGCTGGACTTGTGTCCTGAATGAGTTGTATTATAAGAATTAACTATAAATCTTGTTCTCAAAAAGTTTTTCTGTGTGTGTGGGGTGTGTGTGCAAATAGTTGAAATCCTCACTTAGTATAGTGTTGGTCTTCTGTGTATAAAGTTAAGTGAAAATGAATCTTAATGGAGAATGGGACCTGGAATGGTAGGAGGAGGAAGAGGGGTGGAAAGGCAGGTATGGTGGGAAAAATAACTATATTTCTAAAGTTGTACTTATGAAATTTGTACTCATTAAATAAAATATTTCTCTGGAAAAAATAATGACGTACTACTATAGTCCTAATGATCTGTGATTATTTTAAAATTTTCTGTATATGTGTGAAATGGTCATGTTTTCATTTGAATATTCTTTCTAGCCCTCATCTATATTTACACCAAACTAGGGAGAATGTTTTACTTTTTACTTGTTGAACTCTTTATTTAGTGAAGCATTAAGCCTACATAAACCTTTGAAAAAAGTCACACACATGGGGCCAGAATTGTGGTTCAGTAAGTTAAGAAGCTGAGTATGATGCCAGCATCCCAAATGAGCACTTGCTAGAATCCAAACTGCCCTGCTTCCAGTCTGCACCTAGGAAGGCAGCAGAAGATGGCCCAAGTGCTTGGGACCCTGCCCCCCATGAAAGAGATCTAGGTGGAGCACAAGGCTGTTTTTCTTTATTTTGTTTATCTGAAAGGCACAAAATCACACACACAAACACAGAGAAGGAGAGAGGGAGAGAGGAAGAGAATCTCCCATTTTCTGGTTCATCTCCAAATTTATGCAATAGCCAATGCTGAGCCAGGCTGAAGCTGGGAGCTGGGAACCCAAGTCAGGTCTCCTACAATAGCTGACAAGAACCCCACCTACTTGAGTTACCACCTACTGCTCCCCAAGGTACTCATTAGTGGGAAGCTGAAATAAAGAATGGAACTGGTCTTGATCCCAAGCACTTTGATATGAGACATGGGCATCCCAGGAGGTGTCTTTATCACTGTGACCAATGCCTCCTTTGAATGCTCCTTAACAAGTAGAATTTTTAGATAGAAGCAAGGGAGAATTTTATACTATGGTCTCTAGCCAGTATAAGAACATACAAAAAATTTGTTTATATGACTGTGGTAGGTTGGCTGGAGGGATAAATGTTATCCTGCTTGTACTTTCTCTGGCTTTAAGCCTTATCTTCAAGGTTGTTTTAAAATTATTTTTCAACCCAAAGAGCAACCTAGTACTGGTATGTTCTTATTTCTGATGGGAGGGAACTAAAGTGGTAGACTCCACACAAATGGAAAGAGGCTGAGAGAATTGGTGTGTGAGACAGTGTTCTTTGATTTAGAAGTGTAATTGCAGAGAGTGAAGTTCTGTAGAGTACACCAAGTCCCACTGTATGGATAGTGATTTCTGATGGGTGACAGGGCTATGGGAGCTGGCGGACAGGCCAGAGAAGAGCAGATTCTGTCTCTGTATGGAAATGAAATATATGAGTGCCTGGGAGGTACAGTTCTCATGTGAATTTGCCCACAATCCCACTCTGTATACTTGTGGGCCTCTGAGAAATACTTGATTTCTCAGACTTCAATCTTGGTCATTAGTTTAGCTTTTTAGTGTTTATTTTAAAACCATCCATCTATTTGATGAAACTGCACAATATAACCAAAGTAAAGGATACTATTTTTTCTCATTTATTGATGTAGGACTAGTCAGTTTCAATTTGTTGCCAGAGTTCCTGAATTTCTTGTCTCAAACATTGTGGTTTTTTGTTTTGTTTTGTTTTGTTTTGTTTTTGTCATTTTTGTTGGAGGTCAGTGCACTGCACTGAATATATATTAATTAATGGGTCATAAGATTCTGTCATTCTGGGTCATGACCACAAATAATTTAGACTTTCATTTGCCTCTTTATTATTTGGCATCTTTGACCTTGGCTCTGTGAATCAAAGTAAAATAATTCTTAAGGTTTCTTGCAGCAGTGAATGAACTATTACCCACAAAAGTCACCCTTGTCCCATATTCTTTTTCAATCTTATGAAACTGTATACATGTCTCCCAAAATTTGTATGTTATCATTGTGATAGTACTGAGTGGGGGAGGGTCTTAGGAAGTGATTAAATTGTGAGGGCAGAATGCCCATGAGTAGAGTTTGTGATTTTACATGAGGACTCAGCGGAAATAGCCAGCCCCTTCCAATCTTTGTGCCACCTGGAGATAGTGCCTGTTCCCCTCAAAGAACACAGCAACAAGCTGTCATCTTGGAAGGAGAAACCCAGCCCTCCCTAAACATTGAATCTGCTGTCACCTTGATCATGGACTTCCTAGCCTCCAGAAGTGTGAGAAATAATTTCTACTGTTTATAAATTACCCATGGAAGTTTTATCTGTTCAAAGGAACATGTGCCCACTCCAGTCAATGTATTGAAAGCCATCTTGAAGACCATGGTCATTTAGGCCTCCAATTCCACAATGCAATTGTGATTGCTGTGTCAGCCAGACAGGTGTCCCTTGACATGGTCCTTTGCTAGTGTGTGTTAAACTTTTAGCATGAGCAGTCTATCCTTGCCATCAAATTAAAGTATGACTTCTAACTTAGCTTCCTGATTCTCTTTTCAAAGACAATGCTTCTACAAAACATCTATTAGGCTTCTATTTTAATGACCGTGGCTGTGCTTTCCTTTCGTTTGGTTGACCAGTTCTTTGCTATTGGATAGAGGATGGTTTTTGCTGGGGAATAGCTCGGATGTGTACCTCTTCTGTCCAGAGTGCCAAGTTCCATAATTCTTTGTAGTTATACATAGGATATACAAAAATTATAATTCACTGACTGTTTCAATCATTACTGACTTGCTCTTTTAAGATTTATTTTTTTCTGAAAATACTCCAGGGAATTAGCAATTTTTCCCTGTGTTCTGAGTACAACCCTATTATAGTCAAGTGGGGCTTTCTAATACTGCCACAATTCATCATGTCTTTCTAAATATCTGGGGTGAGTTAGCATCATGTGTATATTTGGGTGATTATGATCAGGTTAGTTGTGACCAGGTAGACTACTGTGGGACTATTTTTATTTTTAGTGTTTTCCTTGCTAACAATCCTTGATCATATAGGATATGTGGGCAGAAGTAGAACAATGTTATGGCATGAGTCCATGCAGAAAAGTATTCAGCTGAGTTTCATGCCTGCTGGCTTAGATACTGAAGTGTTCCACTTGGTGCTGTTCTAACTCATTGTTCTTCCTCTGAGACTGACATTAAAAAGGGAAGGTGGGGGGAAGAAAAGGGAGGGGGATGGGAGGGCAGGGGAGGGGAGGGGAGAGAAGGAAAAGTTCCCAATGTGACAGTATAGTTTGATTCATCTTTGCCTTCCTGAATTAATTCATCTGAAAAATATTTACTCAAGGCTCTCCATGGTATTTGACATGAGAATGTAGTAGAGAGCCAAGGTTCTTGTATTGGTGAAACTAAGGTTTTGTACTGGTGAAAATAAATGTAAGTTTTATTATTTAACTTATTATAATGATAAGTTAATTGCAGATTATAGTAATAACTAGGAGAAGAGAACACAGGGTGATGTGATGAATACAGTGGAGCCTATTCCAGCCAGGATGATTAAGGAAAAAACTCTTACTTCATTGAGGAGGTGATATTTCAGCTAAGACTTAAATGCCAAGAAAGAGTCAACCATGGGAAGAACATTTTGTGTAGAGGGAACAATAAAAGTATAGATCCAGAGGCAAACAAGAGGTTTGCTTGTTTAAGCACTAGAAAAGAAGCTAATATGGCTGGAGTATAATGAGTCAAGGGGAGAGTGATTAAGACATGAGATGAAAGAAATCATCAGATCATGCAGCATATTGGAGGGCTGGTGATTCACGCAGAGTTTACACTAAATGGAATGGGAAGCCACAGATGAATTCTGAAAAGGAGAGACACAGGACTTGATTTTACCTTTTAAAAAAAGATCTCTCAAGCTACTGTTTTTTTCCACAAAGAAACCTTTTATTTAATGAGTACAAATTTAATGAGTACAACTTTATAAATATAGTGATTCTTCTCACCATACCCGTCCGCTCACCCACAATCCAACCCAACCTTCTCCTCACTCTATCATTCCAGTCCCATTCTCCATTAAGATCAGCATCACATGCTGAACCAAGAAGCAGGCAGGCAGGGATCATGCTGGTCCTCCATGGTTCTTTCCCTAGGGAGCTACATGAGCCACTCATCCTGGGCACACCCCAGCAGTCTAACACAATCTAATCACTTTCCAATGCCCCACCTTGGGTCAGCACAATGGGATTAATATCTACCCTTAATCAAGCCATTAACACATGGGCCTTTGGGAGGCACCCAAGCTATTATCCAAACCATAGCATTAGCATTCATTATTCCTTTTCTTTCCTCGTAGCCAACCATCCCACAAATGTTCTATGAGATGCCACTATGTGTCGCACACCATATCAGACATAGTTTTTTTTTTTTTTTTTTACAGGCAGAGTGGACAGTGAGAGAGAGAGAGAGACAGAGAGAAAGGTCTTCCTTTGCCGTTGGTTCACCCTCCAATGGCCGCCGCGGCCGGCGCGCTGCGGCCGGTGCACCGCGCTCGTCCGATGGCAGGAGCCAGGAGCCAGGTGCTTTTCCTGGTCTCCCCATGGGGTGCAGGGCCCAAGCACCTGGGCCATCCTCCACTGCACTCCCGGGCCACAGCAGAGGGCTGGTCTGGAAGAGGGGCAACCGGGACAGAATCCGGTGCCCCAACCGGGACTAGAACCCAGTGTGCCGGCGCCGCAAGGCGGAGGATTAGCCTGTTGAGCCACGGCGCCGGCAAGACATAGTTTCTTGTATGGAGCCATTTATAATCTATTTGTGGAGAGAGACATATTATGACAAGGGTTATAATCATGGAATGTGCAAAGCAAAATAGGAAGCACAGAGCAAATGGCCAGGGTAAGAGTCTGTGACCATTGAGAAAGTCTTGAAGGATTAGTAGGGATTTTCCAAACAATATTGATAACCACAGTTATTATTTCTTAAGCTCTTACTGAATGCTAAACATTGTGCTCTGAACTTTACATCGACTATCGTACTTAATTCTTCTCCTGAGTTACTGGGCTAACTAATATAATCCCCATGGTATATAGACCAGGACAAGGAAGCAGAGACTGAAATTCTTGCCCAAGTCACAGAATTAGACAGCAGCAGCCCTGCCTGTCAAACCCATGTCTCTATTGCTCCAAAGCCTATCTCCTACGGGTAAGAATATGATTTTTTTGGGGGGCAAATGTTTTCTATGTATGGCTCTTTTGTCAAGAGTGTAAAGTTCCATCGCTATTTTGCAGCTATACATTTATAGGACATTCAGAAAAATACAACCCACTAGGCATTTCAGTCATGGCTATTCTGCCATTTTAAGAACTTTATTTCAGAGGAGGACTTTAAGCAGTGAGGCAAAGAAGGGCATTGGACATTTGAGAGCAAAGGACCTAGAGCACAGGGGATGGCAGCTTTGGGGGTACAGGGCATGAGCTGTTAGAAAGGATGGGGCCCAGGCAGGACAGCACTGTACCCCATGGCATGAATCTGAGTTCCTGTTGTGCAGTCTCATTATTAGCATTTCCCCCTTACAATCTGGAGAACTGAATCAGGTCCCGACTGATCTCGGTGACTGACCGGCAACCTGAAAGAACAATGAAGTTACAGCTCATTTCCCTAGAACACTAGTAACCCAATGCATCATGGGTTTGGGATAATCTACTGGGAACAGACTTGATGTGCTCTTTGTCTTCCCTGATAGAGTGTCACATGTACAGAATGAATAATGCAATTCTGATTACATCAGGAGTTATTTTATGAGCCTGTGTTCATAATGTCTTAACAGTCATGTCAAAATGTCAGGGAAACCTTATTTTAGATTTTTTATCAACTCCTTTGTGCAATAAATACCCTTGACATTTAACTCAGTTCTGATAAGCCTCAGGGATATAGAATGTATCTGCAAGGTCAAGGGTGGAGGGGAGAAGAAGGGAAGGGGGAATAAATTTCAAGATTCATGTTAAGAGGTAGGTGAATGAATATTCCCTATGAAACTGCCCTTCAAAGGAAACTCTGTCAAAGGAAGACTATGCCATGATTTTAATTAGTGTGCAAAAATGAGAACTCTAGATGAGATTAGACACAGATTGAAGAGAACAACTCCAGATAAGAAACAGAGAAAGGAGAAAGAGGAGCCAGCATGAGTGCGGCTGGCAGTAAGATGTCCCTGGTTTTGGAAAGGCAGAAAGAATTTAACCTCAAAGCTCTTCCTTTGTCCTCAGCGTATGCCCCTTCACCTCTGCCAACATAACTTTAGCAAAACATATTACAAGAATATAAATAATAAGAGGATCTTTTCCTGCAAATAGAAACACAGGGAAGGGTTAGGTTTCATGTCTGGGTTGATTGGAGGGGATGGGAGCGGCAGCTATGGCAGCGAGTTGAACTGCTTTTGAGCAGAAGCAGGAGTTCAGAGCCAGAGCGTCTCCCTGGAACTGAGAGTGATCTTGACGAAAGCTCTGGGTTCCCTCTGGGCAGATACTGGTGCTTGATCTTTGTCTAGCACCAGTCATCCCTAATCCACCTTCTGGTCAGCTGCCAGCCTAGGAAGGGGTTAGTGAGAGGAAGGGCTGCTGCTTCATTCTTTCTCCTTCAGGTTCCCAATCAGGAGAAAAATAAATCAAAAACTTTACCTGTTAGGGCCATGGAGGTGTGGAGCTCATTTTTTAAAATGTTCAGAACTTCCTGGACACCATGTTCGCCCTGTTCCCAAGACCAAGGGGAGGAGGAGACAAAGAGAGCCATCAGGGAACATTCTAAGCCTCCACTGAGTACAAGTTCCAGCTGCAGTCAGAGCCATGGGGAGGAAGGGGTTAGAGTCAGGTGGGAAATAAGGGGCCTGAAGGAAAAGACTACAGGGCTGGGAGCGGCTGCAGGTGCACTTCCTGCCCTAGAGGAAGTGCAGGCTTGCTGTGGAGTGGAGAGGGCACAGCTAGTCTTCAGGAGTCAGGCAACTGCAGGAAGCTCAGCGGGAGTGGATGCCGCAGGAAAGTGTGGATAAGAATGAGTAGCTCCGATCTCTGTCCTGGCATTGCCACTCTCACCTTGTAGGCGAGACCCCACAGGATGGGTCTCCCGAGGAAAACGCACTTGGCCCCAAGGGCCAGAGCCTTCAGCACGTCATTGCCGGTTCGGACCCCACCATCCAGGTACACTTCAATTTTTCCTTTCACAGCTGCCACCACTTCTGTCAAAGCATCAATCTGAAAAGCAGACATGACATGTGACATTGACTCTGAAGGGGCGGTGGGACAGGCACTCTCTGATGCGAATTAGGACTGGGGAGACTAAGCTGGGGCATGCCCTTTCCAACGCCTTCCCTCCCGGTGCTCGGGCAGCTGGTGCTTATCTCCCGAGGCCCAGAGCCTTTCCACTGGCTCTTCTTCCAGTCATTTTCTGCTTCCTATGGAATCCAGTTTCTCACTGAATCACTTGTTGAATCCTCTACAGATTGAAAGAAATAGAAATACCCGGTTCTTCCTCACATGTTAAAGCAGACTTTTATTTGAAAGGCAGAATTAGTGAGAGAGAGTCTTCCATCTGCTGGTTCACTCCCCAAATGGCTGCAACAGCCAGGGCTCGGCCAGGCTGAAGCCAGGAGCCAGGAGCTTCTTGGGAGTCTTGCATGTGGATGCAGAGGCCCAAGCACTTGGGCCATTTGCTTTTGCTTTCCCAGGCACATTAGTAGGGAGCTGGATTGGAAGTGGAGCAGCCAGGACTGGAACCTACACCCATAGGGATGCTGGTACTGCAAGTGGCGGCTTTACCTACTTTGCCACAGCACTGGCCCCTAAAGCAGATATTTTCCACTTACAATGTGCACATTAGCATTCTTCTCTGTAATGAACATTGTGACTGTGGATTTTCTGCTACTCTCTTTGTTTCTTGGGTGGCAGAACTAGAAATCTAGATCTCCGTTGCTAAGGCAGTAACTCTTTACAATTGAACACGTATGCTGGGCCATGGTGAGTCTCTGCACTATAGCCTGCCTTAGGACTCTTGGGACTACTCAGCTTCTCAGTACCCTTTCAAACAACTTGTCCCTGTCTCCTCCATAGTTCATGTGAGAAATGGGTTAAGAATGTAGCAGCAACATTGTGATCTTTAAGCCTTAGGAACACAAAACAAAACAAGAAAATTTCTCTTTGTTCCTTATCTTGCTTCCTTAAGTCCAAGTGCACAGGCCAACTGTCCTTGAGGACTCAAGGTGCCCCAGGCCAAGTCATGCTCTGGGACACGGCCAAGCCTGTAGGGAGAGGGACATCGGGTCCCTTAGGAGCTTGATGGGGAGGGTCCTTGGAGAGGGAGTTCCGGAACTGTCTGTGCTTTTCTGAGAGAGGGCATTAGGGGCCCTTCTGTTGCTGATGGAATCCGTCCGATGTCTACCTGATTGAGATGCTTCAGCTAAAAGTAAGCAAAGTAAGAGAGCAGGGAAAAAAGACTTTTGAACTTTCACTTACAGGTGGAGGAAGCAATTCTATATGTTTTGGACTTGAATGTAATCACTGGAGAGAATGCCAGTCCTAATGGGATTTTTTACTCCCAGTATAGTATTATTTGGAATTGTTCTCTGATGTTATGAGAAAAGAAATAAATATAATTGTAGAGACTCTTCAAGACATGAAATTGACATTAGTGTCTAAACCAGAATAGGGAGTGAATTTCAGCCTAGGGTGTAGTCTGGCTTTGGAGCTAATTTTTAATAGGACAGGACCATCAGTAGAGTCTTTGGGGACAACTGCTGAGTCATCCTTTCCTTAGTGCTCACTTGTTTAAGTTATCTACTGGAGAGGGGAGGAGAGGGGCGGAGAGGGGAGGGGAGGGGGCAAGAGGGGAGAACGGGGTGGGGCATCTGCCTGCTTCTTCATTCCCCAAATTCCCACAACAGCCAGGGCTGGACCAGGTAGCCTAGAACTCTATCTGGGTCTCCCAGGACAATGTCAGATATGGAACCTCATAAAAAGTTACAGAGTTTTACCCCTCATAGGGCTGGTACCAGCCCGAAGGGAGGAGTGAGACACTTACCTCAGGAATGAAATTTAAGAGGGCGGAGGGAGCCCCCCCTAAAAAACTCAGATACATGATGTTTGAATGCAAGATTTCAAAGAATCAAAGAACAAATTTTGACCTGTGAGCTGAAGGCTTACTTTTATAAATTAGGTTTACTGGAGTCAGACTCAGAATTAAAGTGAGTTGAGCACAACAGGTTATTTAAGTACAGGGTTGGATCCTGTCTACATTTAAAATTTTGGAATTTAGGCCGGCGCCGTGGCTCAACAGGCTAATCCTCCGCCTTGCGGCGCCGGCACACTGGGTTCTAGTCCGGGTCGGGGCACCGGATTCTGTCCCGGTTGCCCCTCTTCCAGGCCAGCCCTCTGCTGTGGCCCAGGAGTGCAGTGGAGGATGGCCCAGGTGCTTGGGCCCTGCACCCCATGGGGAGACCAGGAAAAGCACCTGGCTCCTGGCTCCTGCCATCGGATGAGCGCGGTGCGCCGGCCGCAGCGCGCCGGCCGCGGCGGCCATTGGAGGGTGAACCAACGGCAAAGGAAGACCTTTCTCTCTGTCTCTCTCTCTCACTGTCCACTCTGCCTGTAAAAAAAAAAAAAAAAAATTTTGGAATTTGACTCATCATGGATTTGGGGGCATTAGTTTTGAATTTTTACATAGTGCAACACAATATTACTTATCTTACTAAGTTTTTTGGTGCTTGCTTTTTTTTTTTTTTTTTTTTTTGACAGATAGAGTTAGAGAGATAAAGAGAACGATCTTCCTTCTGTTCGTTCACTCCCCAAATGGCTGCTACAGCCGGAACTATGCGGATCCGAAGCCAGGAGCCAGGTGCTTCCTCCTGGTCTACTATTCGGGTGCAGGTCCCAAACAGTTGGGCCATCCTCCACTGCCTTCCCAGGCCACAGCAGAGAGCTAGAGTGGAAGAGGAGCAACCGGGTCTAGAACCCAGTGCTCATATGGGAAGCCAGCGCCACAGGCGGAGAATTAACCAAATGAGCCAAGGCGCCAGCCTTGATGCTTTCTTAAATTTTGAGCTCCAGACAGATACCTCACTAATCTGACACTAAGCACTGTCTTCAGATGACCTTGGGGTTGGATGTTCAACTGAAATGTTTCTTACAGAAGTAATTGAGAAGGTGTTAAAGATTTTAGCTTTAATGATGGTTGCTGGTGCATTGTTTAAAACAGTGAAAGGACGGAAGCAACACAGATGTTCCGCAATACGAGATGGGTTATATGAATTGTTCATCCACATTGAACAGCATTAAAAATAGGAGGGGCAACCATATCAAAACCACAGGAAGCTCTTAATACATTGCTGAGGGAAGCGAAGTGATAAAATGTTACAATGCTTTTTAAGCAGTTAAATTTTCATTAAGAATGCAGCTATTGATGACAACAGTTACCAAAATATTGACATTATTATTAGTTGATGTTTCTAAAATATTAACATTATCAATTGTTATAAAAATATTGACATTGTCAAAATATTGACATTGTTAGCAATAGTTACCAAAATATTGACATAAAATATTGACATTAGTGTTAATGATGGAATTTTGGATGCTTTTCATTTTCTTCTTTGTGCTTATTTATAGTTAATGATTTATCTTCAGAGTACATGTTTAATTTACGTAATAAAAGAATAAAATTTATGAAGCAAAAGTCTCATTTCCCTTTCTAAAAGCAAGTCAGACAGAAATAAAGAACTTTTTGAAAAAATATAACATAACATATATCTCCATGAAGTTAAACCAAGAATTAATTTCCATTTGAAGAATATTTCCCTGCCTTCCTCTTCCTAAAACTTTATCAATAATGAACACAAATTCATGAGTTAGAGAAAAAATTACAAGTGGTCATAGGTTTTAGTGAAGCATTCATTCGGGGGACATTTTCTGGGGTTATTTACTGTGCAACATGGTTATTTATTAGTTCAAGTGAAGTAATATTCCCTCAAGGGATGTAGCAGTTGGTGAAACGTGAGTTTACAATTCATACAAGGTGTAAACTTCAAGCCAAACCCTTCTGACAGAAGGCAGACGACCTCAGTACCTTTGCAACAGAAATCTTATCAGATTCCACCTAACCGCTTATTTTCCAAGTAGATTTGGACAAGTTACTTGCTATCTCTGAACTCCACCATCCCCACCTGTGAAACAGGGATCATAATAGCCACCTTGCAGCACTGTCAAGAGAGTTACAGATAAGAACATTTTGTAAAGAGTCTGCAAATACTAGGCTATTGTTGATAACTAAAAGTCCTTAAAATTCAATGCGTGTGATAGAGGAGGAGGGGACTGTAGCAGCTTGCACAGGGTACTTGGATGTGGATGTGTGTGTGCACAGCACTCACACACACATTCCTCCGGAGGTATGCTACTCACTGAAGCAGGAACTCCATCAAGCTGTCTCCCACCGTGGTTGGAAACGATGATGCCATGGACATTGTGCTTCACAGCTAACTCTGCATCCTCTTTTGTCAAAATCCCTTTAAGGATGATGGGCAATCGAGTTATGCTCTGAAACCATGAGAGGTCATTCCAACAGAATGATGCACTAATGGGGGACACTTGGTGATATGGTATTGAATTTCTCTGTGGAGAACAAAAAGATAGTCTTGGTTATGAACTCCTGTAGGACTGCTTGACTCATTCCAAAGATGAGACACTTTTGGAGATCTGCCACTTATAAGTTGGAAAGCAGTAGCACCAAATCCAACCATCTTATCCCTTTCCTTACAGAATCTATACGAAAGAATTTTTGCTTCAATTGCTTCCTGATTAACCATTGATCATGTCCCTGCTTCGTAGTTATGATAGGGAATAGGGACATAATAGCAATACGATGCAGCCTCTATTTCTTGAAAAAACTCAGAGTTTTTTGATGTGGATAAACAAAAGGATGTGTAGGTCACTTTGACATGTTATAGTTGATATGCACAGGATAATGAAAACTAAGCAATACTTGAATCCTCTTAACTCAGATAATATGCAATGGCTACCATTGGCTCATCATGTGCATCCAATATCCATACATCTCAGTGTGCCTCTGGTATCTCAGTTAAAGGTTCTAGAGCACCTCGAGGCCAATTTGTGGTGAGTGAGTAGTTCTCAGACACTTGGATAGGTGTCAGGGCTACATATTGGCTGAAATAGCCATGATCACTATCTCCCCGTGGCCATGGGCTTTCAACCTTGCCATGGATTTCTCTCTCTTGGATACTCCATTCCCATCAGTTGCAGAATTTTAAATGATATACACTCTGTAGTCACCTAGCTCAAAAATCCAAGGATGGGTTCTACGTGTCCAGAGATCTTGACTCATTTTTTAAGGTGGCAAAGGGTGGGAGCCCGGGCTGGCTAGACAGCTAGCCAATTACCTTTCCTGTGTACAACTTTTTCAGACAATCAGTTGATCTACACGTTAAACCAAAATTATCAGTTTCTGAGTACGTCATAGTGTAGAAAATGTTGGGTGAATTTCTTTAGTGTGTTCTATTCCATGCCAGCATCCTTTCCATGACTGTTCTATTGCTCAGCATCCAGCCCTGGCCAGAACACTTCTGGTGACATGGGCAGCTCCCATGGTGGGAATGTCTGGTCTCCTGTTTCCTACTCTGGAAACTCTTTGGAGCAGGAACCAGATTTTCTTTTTGAACTGCTGCATCCCTGTGTCTGGCACAGGACAGGCATTCAATAAGCATTGTTGACAGAAAATTGGGAGGAAAGGGGAAAGAAGGAAAGGAATTTGTCTTCTGTAAGGCTTACCCATTGACTCTCCTATCTCTCCTACCTCTTCAGTTGAGTGAATACTGGTTTGCATTAGATTCATCGTCAAATTCAGTTGGTTTCGAATGTCCTGCCGCCTGTTGCCAAGTACAGGTACATCCACCGTGATCACCAGAGCTCTGAAACCAAGGGATTCTACCCTTTGGATCAGCTGTTTGTTGAGCTGCCGTTCTGGGTGCACATAGAGTTGGAACCATCGTAGGCCTCTGGGGGCAGTAGTGACAATGTCTTCTAGGCTACAGCTGGCATATGAGCTGGTGATGTAGCAGATGCCGGCTGCTTGTGCAGCTGCAAAGCAAATGACATGACTCCAGTTAGGGGCAGAACCATTCTGGAAGAGGTGAGAAGCCTGGGGGTCAGGGGGGCAGGATCAGTCCTGTCACCTCCAGCCAGCTAGCCCTGTGAATGAAGACGAAGCTTGACTTCATTCCACTTGGTAGGGATGGTGGGTAGTTCAGCCCTAAGGGTGTCCTGGTCACTCTGTGTATTCTGTTTTGAAGGCCCTGTAGCTCCTAAGAAAGTGTTTCCAACTGGGGATGTATGCCATGTTAACCCCAGATTGATGTTCAGTGTCTTATGGCCTTCAGATGGGAAAGAGGGCTTCTTGTGAACTAGTTAATGCAGAAGAACAGAATTAGAGATGACGGAAGATGAGAGAGTAGAATTCCAGTGCAGAAGCCTGACCTCTGTAGCAGTAAAAAACATGCTATCTGCAATGAGAGGAATGCTGGTTATATCCCTCTGCTATGTGACCTTGAGTCTCTTTTTTTGTCTGTAAAATGGGAGAACCAATAGTACTTTTCCTTTAGGTGTTATGAGATTCAATAAGGTGCTAGACAAGGGAACATTCTTTAATTGCAAAGTGATGTGCTGCATGAATGCTACCGATAATGAGGTTAAGGATCATGGTGGTGATGCTGACACCACTACTGCTGTTAAATTGCGTATTTCTAACTTCCCACAAATCATTTCAGTGGGTGTCTCTAACAGGTTAATTTCCTGATCATGCCACAATCCCTGAGCAATGAATTGGGCCTAATCAAAAATTTATGTTTTCAATTCCTCATTGGCGTGGCCCATTGTTTTACCCTACTCTAAAACAGCACATTCAGTGGCAAATTTAGTAAACGGCTCATACTCATGTAGGATAGTCATGTGTCAACCTAAGCAGTCTGATTCCTAGTGACGGATGTCGCTTTCAACCATAGAGTCCTTGGATTCATTGCCTCTTGCATAGTGAGTCAAAGAAGGAGACCCCAGACAAGCCCTGGGGAATGCACAAAACAAGATTCGACCTAAAGGAGTCCCAGGAGCACTCTAGCCCACGTCTCCTCCTGTGCTCTGATTATTGGTGGTAAGGGGTTGTCAGAGAGAAGGAAGGTTCCCAGGCAGTTGACAAGAAACTGTGGGTTAAACAAGAGGACCGAGTTGACTGTGGAGAAGGATAGGGGATACCTGGAGAACAGCAACCGCCAGGGCCTGGGGTTAGGACCTAACACCGTCGTTCTCTCCCTACTCTGAAATCAGAAATTCACCACTCAGCCCCCGCCCTGACCCCTAAGGGCCTGTAAAGAGCTCTACCTGTGGAGCCACAGGAACCACCCCTTTTCCCACAGGGAGTGTGAGCCAGAGGGCCCTGCCTCTTCTCCTGGGGATGCTTGGGGGGACTGCAGCCCCTCCTATTCAGCAGGAACCTTCCTCCCACTCTAGCAGTTCTTCATTGTGGGAAACGCTGCTTTCTCCATCTTGGGTGAAATGCTGCACAACACAGCTGGAAGCATTCCCTTTCCCACCTTCCTTGATTCCAACCAGATTTCTGTCCCCAAGGCCCTTCCTTGCACACCAGGCACTCCCTGCCACTGCTCTAGGGAGGTCCCTTGCAGGCTTCTAGCCCCATGCCGGGGCCTCATGGTGGCTGGTTCATACCTCGGGCCGTGCTCATCTCCCCATCAGGCCAGGCCAGGCAGTGGAAGCCTGTGGGTGCGATGCAGATGGGGGCGCTGATCTCCTCCCCTTGGATTATGGTTCTGAGGTCCACCTCTGACACGTCTCTCAGGTACCGAGGACGCAGGCGAATCCTGTGCTGGACAGAGAAGAGATTTCCTGTTGGTGGGGTCCCTCTGTCTGGGGCTGGGACCTCCGAGTCCTGGTGCAGGTCTGCAGCAGACCAGGTTCTGTGAAACCTTGGTGAGTTCACCTGGCTCTTGGAATGGGGAGCAGTGTGGGTCCAGCAGAAGGCTGACCTCCAGGAAGCTGCTGCCAACACCCGACTCCCCAAGAACCTGCCCTTCCCTGATCCGCTAGTGCATGGGTGGCGCACACCATTCTCTCTGCCTTGTTCATTCAGGTGTCTGCATCTCTGAACTGTGCCTCCCTTTCCTGCCTTTCAGCCCTTGGCCAGTTTGATGGAGTCCTCCTACGAAAGTCTAAAAAGGAAGAAAAGAATAGGTAGGAAGGAGTCCCAGGCTCTTTCCCGCTCAGATTGGAAATGATTCCCCAGGAAGTGAGCAAACACTGAAAGCATAAATTCCGGGAGGGATTGGACCATCATGTCTGGATTTGACTCAACTAGTGCTTTAAAAACGATGGAGGCGTTCACGGGAGTGGAGAGGAGAACCGCACTTTTATGACAACAGTACTCAGCCTCAGCGTCCCACAGCTTTTGTTTTTCCCAAAATAGCATTATTTTTGTACAGGAATAGAGACTCTTTCTGGATACAGCAATTATGTAAATGAGATTAAGTTCGTCTTAATTACTTCCTCTGTGAAGCAGGAGTATGAATTCAAGTTCCCTAACAGTTTGGTGAAGATAAAAAAGAAAAATCATTTGAAGAGTCCGATCTAGTGCTGACTGAGTATCACACGACAGAATGCAGTTCTCACTTGCATCTCCTTTTCAGTCTTCTCCATTACAAGCACAAACACCTTTCCACACAGGACCAGATAGGAAGCATTCTAGGCCTTGCAGGGCATACTGTCTCTGTCGCTATCCAGCTCCCCTGTTGCAGCACAAAAGCAGCCTTTGACAACAGGCGATGACTGAGCATGGCTACGTTTCAATGAGACTTTATTTGTGGACACAGACAACTGAATGGCATATAATATTTATGTGTTACCAATAATTATTTTTCATTTGATTTCACCCCTCAATCATTTAAATAATAATAAAAAGTTATCTTTTGCTTGTGGGCCATGTGAAGACAGGTAGTGATCCAGACTTGGCCTGTGGGCTGCACTCACTGACCCACATGCCTTCCCCACTTCTGAAATCCCACATCTCCTTTGTGTCCATCTCCCATCATCCTTAAGACTCCTTGTATCTTCTTATTTCTCCCAAACCTTTATCCTCTCTCCTGTCTCGCATTTTCTCCTCCAGTTCAGGAGATGCAAACTTGGGAGATCTAGCCATACCCAGCTCAGAGCCTTGTCTTCCCTCCCTACCTGGGTGACTGGTGCTCCTGGGACTCCTGTCCTGTCTTGCACATCACGGTGCTGCTGGGATGCAGAATGACTGTGACTCACTACTAAATTCCTTTGCATCTATCCTCTCACCAGCCCCTAGGCCTTGTCCCCCCAAAAAAACCAAAGAAACGATGAAAGCACTTTATTTACTTATCTATTGTTTATTCCCCCCACCAAAGTATCCTCGTATCTCTGTTTAAATATACAAACTTCATAAATTTCATAAGTACAAGTTTAGGAATATAGTGATCCTTCCATCATACTCAACCTCTTTCCCATTCTCCCACTTCTACTCTCTCTCCTCTCTCTCCCATTCCAAGTCCTGTTGTCCACTAAGATCCATTTTATATTAACTTTATACACAGATGACCAATGCTATACTAAGTAAAGAGTTCAACAATTTGTACAGTAACCCCCCAGAAAAAAACACCAAAAAACAAAACAAAACAAAACAAAACCCTTCTCCTCAACAGTAAAGAAAAGGGCTATTCAAAATCATTGCATCTTGAATTTAATTTCACTTCTTTTTCTTTTTTAGAAAGTTAATTAACTTTACCAAAGCACCTAAGAATGATACATCTTTTTGGATCTCTTAGATGTGGTTGTAATATAGCTCTTTGAGGACAGAAGTCCTGCATGGGATGTTGGTGCATAGTGACTCCTGCTGTTACTTTAACTATTAACACTCCTATGTATGATGTCAGTGATCACCCGAAGCACTTGACATGAGCTACCTAGGCTAGGGAAGCCTCTTGAATCCACAAACTCTGTCAGTATTTAGACAAAGCCATTAGCAAAGTGAAAGTTCTCTCCTCCCTTGGGAGGAACGTACCTCCTTCTTTGATAACCACTTCTTTCTACTGGGCTCTCCCCAACGGAGATCCTCCATGTAGGACATTTTTTTGCCTCACTTTCTTGGCTTTCCATGCCTGAAATGCTCTTATAGGCATTTCAGCCAGATCAGAATGCCTTAAGTGCTGATTCTGAGGTCAGCGTGCTATTTAAAGCAGTTGTCATTCTATGAGTCTGCTGTGTGGGCTGCTTGCCATGTTGGAGCACTCACTCCTTTTCAATTCTATCTATTATGGGGTTGACACTGTGGTGTAGCAGGTAAAGCTGCTGCCTGCAGTGCTGGTATCCCATTTGGGCACCAGTTCAAGTCCTGGCTGCTCCACTTCTGATCTTTCTCTCTGCTATGGCCTGGGTAAGCAGTAGAAGATGGCTGAAGCACTTGGGCCCAGGCCACATGTGACTACTTGGGGAGCAAACCAGCAGATGGAACACATTTCTCTCCATCTCTCCGTCTATAACTCTACTTCTCAAATAAATAAATCCTTAAAATTAAAAAAAAGGAAAGACATAGAAGACCAAACTTTTTAAATGCAGCCACGTTGTCATCCCGTGTGATGCCTTCATCAGCTCCTCCTTCAATATAATCCCACGATGACTTAGATAGCCGCTCTCGTGCATGTGCCTCGAAGTCTGTCAAACATGCCAAGGGCATTTCTGCACCTTCCTAGGAACAAGCAAAACCAAACCAAACCCGGTAAGAGCACTTCAGTGTAGAGGAGAGGGTAAAGATGGAGCTATGGCATGAAGCTGTTTGGATTTGATACTGATCTTCTGCATTCTTTATTTAGTGGAGTTACCACCACAGGCACTGATCCCAAGTCAGGGAGCACACTGCTGCTTTCTCTCAACTTCCTTCCAAGGTCCTGATTATTTAGTCTTTTATGTGCCTTCATATCTGGCCCCTGCATCCCACATACTACCTCAGACCTAGTTGAGACCTGAGCATCTCTTCAAAGATTGTCACAGGAAATTGTTATTTCTGTCTCTTGCATCTAGGTTCACTCTCCATGTTGTCTCCCTCCAGTTTCCTGGATCTGTCTACAACACAAGCCTGACTGTATCTCTTGCCTTTCAGAGTGCTCATTATAAGGTATCACATCTTTTAACACCTGTCCTAAATGCCTCACCAGCTTTGTTTCTTGGTGGCTCTTCCATTAACTTGTCATTGGAGTCGCTATCTGGGAAAATTGGGCTAAATCATTACTAGTGTTTGTGGAGATCCAGGCACCTCTGGATATCTGATTTTCCTGGGACTGTGGCTACTGTGCAGGAGGCAGTTGATGTTTTGTGGGTCCTTGGCTGGGTGTTTGAACACATTGCTTAATGCCATCAGGAGGCCAAAGCATCACCATCTACATAATTGCTATTTTTTGCTAATTTTGAGACCAAGAAAATGGCATGTGTCACTTCCACTTATTCCCATCCACAAACTGAACCTCAGTCACCTGGGATGTGGCACTCCTACCTCTGAAAGAGGAATGAAGGCTGAATTTTTCCCTGATCAAAGCTAATGAATAGAGTACCTGACATATAATGCATTGAAGTGAAGTAGACATTTTGGCCTTCAATGATGATTTATAGCCTTGTTTCTTTCATTGAGGAGCAGTATTTTGTTTTACTTTATTTTGTTTTCTCTACATACTAGTTTTTGAACTCTTTTAAATAGGATAACATTAACTAAATGAACATTAAATGTGCTAAAAAATCACTGTAAAAATTAAGAGTGGGAATATGAGAGGGAGGGGGAGGAACTTAAATAACTTAAATAATATATATTTAAAGAAGTTTTCTTTCATTTTTCAAAGGAATTTATTAATAAATTAATAAATTAAATACATTAATAAATTAGATTCTCAGGTCACAGCACATATATGATAATTAATGCAACACAGTTCTCATGTTAATGTGACATTAACACAGGAATAGATTGAATGTAGTTCATAGGTATAATTCTAAGAATGTAATGATATTTTCCCTCCTCCTTCCATTCCCCCCTCCCTGTCCCTCCATCCTCTCTCCATCTTTCTCTCTCCCTGTTCTTTTCAGCTTTGAAATAAGATATTTTTAATTTGCACTGTAGTCAAAGGCTTAATGCTCCACCAAATATAGAGTCCAGCAAGTAAAAAGTGTAAAGATTATAGTTCACTGGAGATATAGGAAAGGGCTATAAGCAATAATCAAATGGAAAGATGACCATTTCACTCACATACAGTTATTTTTAAAATAATCACAGATCATTAAAGCTGGAGTAATACATCATTTTAAAAAACGTTTTCTACTGCACTGTTGCTGGCTCAAAACTGGGGGGCAAGGGGGTCCTGTTAAAAGGTGAAGGCAGAGTGTTTATCACTGTGGAAGTTATCACACTCTCAGTTATCCTGACAATAGAACTAGTGTTCATTCTCTGGGATGCTCAGTGTTCCGTGCAAGGAACAACGACTACCTTCCCACAAAGGTATTACCTATTAAGCACCAGTTCTGCCAATATTCTTTTTGTAGCAAGCGTGGACGTGGATCCTAGAACTGTCTCTGACTGCCTCTGCCATTTTGTTCAAGTCATTTAAAAGCCCTCTAGGCCTCAGTTTACCCAACAGGAAACTGATCTCGAATATATTGTTTAAAAATTTTAATACCATTTCAATTACTTCATATTTTATGGTGTTACATGCAACATTTTTAACTTTCTATCTTACATACCTACATGTGTGAATAAGCCTTGTTATTCCGTAAAATATTTAGGCATTAACTAAATACTGCAATTAGTTCTTTAACCCACCAAGTATGCAGGAAGCACCCTGTAAAATGTCTTTTCCTATATTCAATGAAAAGCAAATGCAGTAAATAACAATGAACGAGCATCAGGGGACTGGCGCTGTGGTGTAGCAGGTAAAGCCACTGCCTTCAGGGATGGCATCCCATATGGGAGCTGGTTTGAGTCCCAGCTGCTCTACTTCCCTACCAGCTTTCGGTTATGGCCTGGGAAAGCAGTGGAAGATGGCCCAAGTCCTTGGGCCACTGTACCCCCATGGGAGACCTGAAGGAAGCCCCAGGTTCCTGGTTTCAGATGGGTGTAGCTCTGGCCATTGCGGCCAGTTGGGGAGTAGGCCAGAGGATTGAAGACCTCTATTTCTGTCTGCCTCTTCTTCTCTCTCTGTGTAGCCCTGACTTTCAAATAAATGAATAAATCTTTGTAAAAAATAAAATAAATAGGGTCCGGCATCATGGCTCACTTGGTTAATCCTCTGCCTGTGGTGCCAGCATCCAATATGGGCACCGGGTTCTAGTCCTGGTTGCTTCTCTTCCAGTCCAGCTCTCTGCTTTGGCCCGGGATTGCAGTGGAGGATGGCCCAAATGCTTGGGTCCCTGCACCCACATGTGAGACCAGGAAGAAGCACCTGGCTCCTGGCTTCAGATCAGCGCAGCTCCAGCTGTTGCGGCCATTTGGGGAGTGAACCAACGGAAGGAAGACCTTTCTTTCTGTCTCTCTGTCTCACTGTCTCTAACTCTACCTGTCATATAAAAAAATAAAAAATAAAAAACAAGAATTATATTGGGGCTGTTTTCAAGGAATTTAAAACTCACCATAGAGGATGAAAATAATTGGTTGAATTTCTCTGACTTTCAAATAAATAAATAAATAAATAAATTTTTTATTTAAAAAGGAGTATAATAAAATCCATGAGACTCTGTTGTTTCTCGAAAGCCCTCAGAAGCCTGAAATGCATGGAGGCAGGATTGGTGAAATAATTAAGAAGACTGAAATGGGTGACCTTAGCCTTTCCAAGAAGCATCGACTGACCCAGAAAAATTAAAACAACAAAATACATGGGGCAAATCCATAAGAGGGACTCCTCATTCTGAATCAATATTAGTAAATTAGGCAGGTAAAAGTCCAAGACAAATAGGCAAAAAGGGGAAGGCTACAGATTTTACAGGTTCCTGAAAAGGTAAACTAAGGGTTTCCACATCCTATGCCAAATTCAAAACTCTAAGCTTGAATGTTGGCTGTACAATTCACTTCAAGATTTTCACCAACTTCTGGCATGTACGATTGTTTATATGGTTTACTTCTTCACGTTAGCCTGTTTTCAGCTTCATTAAAACCCAGCCCAGGTTGGAGTGGGGAGGTATTTGAAAGTGGAAACACCATTCTTTCATTTGTGAAAGAGCAGCTTAATAGTGTAGTGCTCTCTGACTGCAGGGCTACTTGAATCAAAATCGCCACGGATGAGTTCAGGCAAAAAGCTGGCTCACGTTGCATAGAGCCAAACAGTAAAAAACAAGGCCTACTTGCCACGGAAGCCCCAAGTCCAAGAAGGCTTACACATCATGTTCATTCATTCCAAAGGAACCCCCTGAAAGTCTGATTGGGAAAGTCATTTTCTTTGCTTTTGGAGAGACCCATGCTGGTCGCTGGGCCAGCAATCCACACATATATCATTGGTAAACATTGGTTTGACAAAGATATAAAAAAGTTTGACAAAAATATTTTTGCAACAATAGTGATATCCACAGGCTTTTCTTTCTCTTTTTTTTTTCTTTTTAAATTTTAGCTCCCACATATGAGGGAGTCAAGATTTTGTGCTGTGTTTGGGAGGGAGTGTCAGCAGTAAATTTCTCAGGTGGGAGCTGTAGCTACAGAAATGCAGAAGAAACTGGTTGAATTGATCGCAGCACAAAAAGCTAAGTCATGAGAGAGGATTTTAGAAGAGAAGGCAGGGCAACCAGAAGTTCAAAGATTCTGCCAACTTCTGGGTGGTGAGCAGCTGTGTGAAAATTAGCCAAAGGCTATGAGTAGAAACTTGAATGGCTTTTAAGTCACCAACTGGGGGAACAGGATAGGTCCCAGGAGCCAGAGATTCAACCAGGGATGGGATAGCTCCTCTAGTTTACAAGGAGAGCAAAGAGTCCACATGTAATGTGGAGTGTTGCCTATCATTTTTCTTTTTTATTGATTTTAATTAATTTATTTGAAAGGCAGTTAGAGAGAGATATTTTTCATCTGCTGGTTCACTCCCCCAGATGGCCACAAAGGCTGGGGCTGGGCCAGGCCAAAGCCAGGAGCCAGGAGCTTCTTCTGGGTCTCCCACCAGGGTGCAGGTGCCCAAGACCATGGGCCATATTCGACTGCTTTTCCCAGGCCATTAGCAGGGAGCTGGGTTGAAAGTGGAGCAGCTGGGACTTGAACCAGAGCCCATATGAGATGGCAGCATTGCAGGCTGCAGCTTAACCCCCAACACCACAATGCCTGCTGGTGATGCATACCTTGGCTGGGGTAGGAATGGGACAGAGGTGGCCTGAGAACTTCTGGAGCTAAGCCAAAATCGAGCCAAGTCACACAGAGAATTAGCACATACTGCCTTCTTAAGGAGCTAAGTAGGAAGAAGTCATAGGACGCAAAACAGAGCCCCTCGGGTGTGTAGTGTGTTTTGGATGGAGCTGAGGAGGAGGAGGAATTTGGAGCACAATCCCAGAGCTGTTTACAGGCAGCCTCATCATGGAGGAGCGGGTGCTATTGAGCACAGAGTTGGATCTGACAAAGTGGAGCAGTTATATCTAACTTAGCACATTCCTACTTGACCCTCAATGAATTAATCATCAGATTTATTAAATTATATTGCAAAAATTATGTATAGCTCTGTGTGCATAAAGGAGTTAATACAGCAGGCCTGAGGATACTATTCTTTGAAAGGCCTGTTTGCCTGATAGGACCTTGGGAACTTGGATTTGAGTGGGGTTTCCACTATTCCCTGATAAGAATGACTCACTCTATCATAACTTTGCACAAACAATGCAGTTTTTGCTGAACATCTGCTTTCCCTCTGGAAGTCTAGAATTTTGGTAGAGGGTGACAAGGGGTGAATTCATGTCCAGCTCCCAACGTAAAACTCTGGGCCTTGATTCTCAGTGAGTTTCCTTGGTAGACAATAGGAGAGGCATGTTGTCACATCTTGGTGCTGGGAGAATTAAGTGCAGGCTGCATGAGTCCACCGGACTCTCAGAAGCTTATACTTGGCTTCCTCCAGATTTCACATCATGAGTCTTTTCCCTTTGCTAACTTGGTGTTGTATCCTTTCACTATAAGAAGTCATAGCCTCAACTGTGTGCTGAGTTCTGTGATTCCTCCTAATGAGCCAGGAGCCCCGTACTTCCAACACACACTATATCCCCAGGCATTAGGATAGCACGTGACACTGAGTTGTTTATAAATTCAACATTCCTCCATCAGTCATCTGTCAGTCTGCCTTATTGGATGAGAACTCTCTGCCAGGTTTCAAATCCTGATATCTCAACAGATCTACATATCCTATACAGCATATACTTATAGAAATGCTCTTCTACAGATTTCTGGCATAGAAACTATATGAAGGGGCAGGCACTATCGTGCAGGGGGTGAAGTCACCACTTGCAGTGCCAGCATTGCATAGGGGCATGGGTTCGAGTCCTGGCTGCTCCACTTCTGAACCAGCTTCCTGCTAATATACCTGGGAAATCAGTGGAAGATGGCCCAAGTCCTTAGGCCCCTGTACTCACTTGGGAGATGTGAACGAAGCTCCTGGCTCCTGGCTTTGGCCTGGGCAAGCCCTGGCTGTTGCAGGCATTTGGAGAGTGAACAGCAGATGGAAGTCTTCTCTCTCTCCACCTCTGCCTCTCCCTGTCTCTAACTTTACTTTTCAAATAAATAAATAAATCTCAAAAAAAAAAAAAAGAAATTATGTGAAGCTTATGTCTGATATAACAGAAGTGGCTGAGACTTACTCAGAACAACTTGCCTAGAATAGTGAGAATATTGTAACAAAGCTACTTGAAATAATGGCTCTCTGCTGTGGCCTGGGAGTGCAGTGGAGGATGGCCCAAGTGCTTGGGTCCTGCACCCATGGGAGACCAGGAGAAGCACCTGGCTCCTGCCTTCCGATCAGCGCGGTGCGCCAGTCGCAGTGTGCTGGCTGCGGCGGCCATTGGAGGATGAACCAACGGCAAAAGGAAGACCTTTCTCTCTCTGTCCACTCTGCCTGTCCAAAAGAAAAAAAAGATGAGGTAGTAAGTTATTAAAGCGGGGGTGCTTGAATTGAGTTTCCTGGTATCCTTTGAACACAGATGTTCTCCACGTACGGTTTCATGGAAAAGAGCAAAAGAGTTGGTTCACATTAATGACATGTTATATTGAATTTAAAACAACTTTGTATGGTTAAAAGTACGATTATGTAAAGCTTAGTGGGGTATTCAATGTGTTATTTTTATTAGAGGTTCAATGTAAGACTCAGAGTAGAAGAGAAGGATGACTTTTTGTTCAAAGCTCCCCCTCAATTTGGGTGAGAAGAATTTGGCACAATATCTTTTTGTATATTTCAGTTTGATCCACACCATACTTGAAGCCACCAGAAAACAAAAGGTACATTCAATTATCTAGTGGTTTTCTTCTACTCCCATTTTTCTTTACAATTTTTATTTATATTTATTTATTTGAAAAGCAGAGAGAGAGAAAGAGAGAGAGAGAGAGAGAGAGAGAGAGAGAGAGAGAGAGAGATTCCATCACTGGTTCACTCCCCAAATGCCTATAACAACCTAGACACGGACCAGCCCAAGCAGGGGCCTGTACCTCAATCACAGTCTCCTTCACTGGAGCAGTACCCAAGTACTTGCACCATAATCTACTGCCTCCCAGGATACACATTACCAAGATGCTGGACTCAGAAGAGGAACTGGGGAGCTCAGACTCCAACCCAGGTATTCCGATAGGAGATGCTGGTGTCCCCAGGCAGCATCTTAACCACTATGCCAGGTGCTCCCCCTATATTCCCATTTTATTTTATCTCTATGTCAGTGTGTTTCTCCTGTTCTCTTCTGCTCCAATTGCCCTAGAGGAAGAGACAGAGATAAAATAATGCACGTCTCTTGTATACTGTTCAAGTGCTAGATATTGTTCTAGAAACTTCAGCTCTTTTAAACTCACTAGACTTTTTGCTATTCATTTGTTTATTTTTTATTTGACAGGTAGAGTTACAGACAGTGAGAGAGAGACAGAGAGAAAGGTCTTCCTTCCGTTGGTTTATTCCCCTAATTGCCACTATGGCCGGCGCTACTCCCATCCGAAGCCAGGAGCCAGGTGCTTCCTTCTGGTCTCCCATGCGTGTACAGGGCCCAAGCACTTGGGCCATCCTCCACTGCCCTCCCGGGCCACAGCAGAGAGCAAGACTGCAAGAGGAGCAACCAGGACTAGTACCCAGCGCCCCAACCGGGACTAGAACCCAGGGTCCTGGCGCCACAGGTGGAGGATTAGCCAAGTGAGCCAAGGTGCCAGCCAACTTTTTGTTCTTTAAAATTCTAGACTAACACATAATACTTGTACATTTTCATGGGGTACATTGCAGTACCTCCATGCATGCAGACAGCACAAACCAATCAAGCCTGGCAACCCGCCTGTCATTGTTGTTATCCTTACCTTGTCTTTGGAGCCTTCCAACTAACCAGTCTATAACACACTACCATGCATTGTAGTCACAGCTCTGGTCCCTTGGTTAAAAATGGTGAGATACTGGATAACACATTAAGGACAGATCCCTCATGAGACGCAAGTACACAGTGACTCCTGATGTTGATTTAACAATTTGACACTCTTGTTTATGGCATCAGTAATGTCCCTAGGCTCTAGTTATGAGTTGCCGAGGCTATGGAAGCCTTTAGGGTTCACCGACTTTGATCTTATTCCGACAGGGTCATAGTCAAAGTGGAAGTTCTCTCCTCCCTTCAGAGAAAGGTACCTCCTTCTTTGATGGCCCCGTTCTTTCCACTGGGATCTCACTTGCAGAGATCTTTCATTTAGGTCTTTTTTTTTTTTCAGAGTTACTTAGCTTTCTATGCCTAAAATATTCTCATGGGCTCTTGAGCCAGATCCGAATGCCTTAAGGGCTGATTCTGAGGCCAGAGTGCTATTTAGGACATCTGCCATTCTATGAGTCTGCTGTGTATCCCGCTTCCCATGTTGGATCATTCTCTCCCTTTTTCATTCTATCAGTTAGTATTAGCAGACACTAGACTTGTTTGTGTGATCCCAATGCTATTACTAGTACTGAAACAGTATTTTCACACTTTGTGTTTCTGTGTGGGTGCAAACTGATGAAATCTTTACATAGTATATAATAAATCGATCTTCTGTACATAAAGATAATTGAAAATGAAAAAAACTTGGTGTTAAATTGGAAATTGCATAGATAATTAATCAATTCTTTAAAAAAAATCATGCAGGATCTCTGTCCTTAATGTGCTGTACATTGTGAATTAATACTATAACTAGTACTCCAACAGTATATTCACTTTGTGTCTCTATGTGAGGGCAAACTGTTGAAATCTTTACGTAATATATACTAAACTGATCTTCTGTGTATAAAGAGAATTGAAAATGAATCTTGATGTGAATGGAAGGGGAGAGGGAGTGGGAAAGGGGAGGGTAGCAGGAGGGAGGGAAGTTGTATGGGGGGGAGCCATTGTAATCCATAAGCTGTACTTTGGAAATTTATATTCTTTAAATAAAAGCTTTATATTAAAAAAATAAAAAAGGTAATTTGCATCAGTACAATGTGAATTAATGCTAAACTAGTACTCAAACAGTATTTTACACTTTGTGTTTCGGTGGGGGTGCAAACTGTTGAAATTTTTACTTAATTTATACTAAATTCATCTTCTATACATAAAGATAATTGAAAATCAATCTTGGTGCAAATGGAATGGGAGAGGGAGCGAGAGATGGGAGGGTTGCGGGTGGGAGGGAAATTATGGGGGGGAAGCCATTGTAATCCATAAACTGTACTTTGGAAATTTATATTTATTAAATAAAAGGTTAAAAAATTTTGCACCAAACAACAAAAAATGGTGAGATACAAAAATAATTAAATAAATAAATAAATAAATAAATGGTGAGATACAATTGGCACAGCAGTGACAAGGAAGTGAAAATCTAAGCGCAAGGGTATTCAGAAGAACCTGTTGCTCACAGTCCAGAGCCCAAATTCTCTGCTCTGACCCAGGAGGGAAAGGGAAGGGCACAGACTAGAGCTGGTAGGCACTTTGAGGAAGACTTTGCTTTCTCCTATATTGTAATCCAAGTTGATGCAGTTAGTCTCAATAAGGCGACGTTTTCCTCAAAATTTCCTGTTTCTCATGTGATTCATGTTGGTGTCATGGTAGGAACTCTCTGGGTTATCAGAGCATATGATTGTATGGAAAACTGCCTACCCATTCTGCAGGCAGTCTCAGGGTAAAATCTCACAGTGGGCCATGGGAAATTAGGAGTAAACAAGTCTGCTTCTCCTGACTCCTTTAGGCTGCACCTGCTTGGTGCCACAGGATGGTGTCCTTCAAGATCCTCTGGCCTGGGTTCCTAGGAACTTAGGCCAAGTTTCCCAACAGAATGGCAGAGATACTATCCAAGGCTACACTTTTGGGGCCTGGTTTGACAGACGGAACTCTTTAAGGTTGGCTGAAAACACTTGACTCACTGTATGTTGCTGACTTCCTTGGCCTCAATGAATGTGGACACAAAGGGTAGAGGCGTCACCACAGCATCTCAGCATGTCCAGGGAGCGTCTGTGGCAAGTACAGGCTTTCCCAGCAGCAGGACTGGTGGCAGAGGGAGAGGAGCCCAGTGTAAGCCCACAAGTGACAGTGGTGCCAGGTCCAGGGACGGCATCGGTGATGGTGGGAAGTCACCATTTTTCTGTGGCTGAGTCACATGAGCCTCCAGGGCCACCCCAATGGATGGGAAATGACTTGGATCCAAGTAACAGGTTGAAGCCTCAGAGTAAACATGGGACCAGCCTTTTCCTAGCCCAGGAGTGGCCTGAGGATCAAAGGATCCTGTCTGAATGGGAGTGAGGGAGAAAGGGGGCCAAGGTGGGTCTGGCAGGTTCAGTTGTTCACATGATTGCAGTTTATGTCTGCACAGGAGCAGTGAGTAAAAGACTCAGGCCCTTTCCCAAGCTATTATGGCCATGTTTGTCTTACTCTCTTGTGTGTAATAACACTCTCTCTTCTTCAGCCCACCAGCCCCTCAACCACTCTCATGGGCCTGTTTTCTTTCCCAGGAAGGATTCTTTCCCTCTTGATCTGTGCACATGTCCACATATCCCAAGGAACATAACATTTGCCTCAGATCAGCCCCCTCAGTTGTGATGGGGGCTTGACTCCTATCTCTGTTTTACTCTTGGAACTTAGGGTGCTAGGGGTGGCTGAAAGAGTTCTTGAGGTTTGGGGTGCAGGTACATTTGTATCAGGGACCTGCTCATCCTGGAGTTCTCATAACCTAAGTAGGCCATCAGCTGCCTCCCTAGGCCATAACAACCAGAAATGCTGCCTGTCTGGGACTGGAAGGCAATGAGAACAGTTGCACTCGCTGGAGCTGGGAGGGACCTTGGAGAGATGGAGAGAGAAGCATAAGTTCCGCAGCAGAAGTTCACCAATGAACGCTGGCCTACAGTTTCTACACTCAGTGTTCTCTCTGCAAGGTTTGACTCTTGCAGTTCTGCTGAATAACCTGACAACATCACCTCGAATTGGCCCCTTCTGACATCAGAGTGGGCTTCGCAGCATAGGCCTAAGATTTCTAGTGACTCAACTCACCCACACCAGGTTTCATTGTCCCCACTCCTCTGATCCTGGTTAGCCATATCACCTGGGGGATCTGCTCTTGACCTTGTAAGCACAGAATAAATGCTTGCTTCGTCACATTGGTGGAGTAGTGTTTGCAGCAATGCAAAGGCAGCCTGCTTCAGGGAGGAGTTTGCTGATCTTCTTTATGATGAGAAAAGAAGCAAACTGCTTCTCTATGGGCCTCAGTTTGGTTGTTTGAAGCATGAAAGGTTTTTGTGTATTTCATTTTAATCCACAGTAGATTGAAGCCACCAGAAATCAGATGGAGTTGAGCTACATGTCCAGGTCCTCTCAATCCATTTCACTTGACCATAAATACAAAGGTTTCTGATTGCAGTAACATTTCAGTGCAGCAGCTACTTTGTCATGAGAAAGCAGACAGCAGGGAGCCAGCCCATCCTTTTAGGCTTCTCTGTGAGCTTTTTAGAGCTGGGGGTTCACTGGCTGCTCCTATGCTGCCACCTACAGCTTCCTTGGGGAACTGCTTGACTACCATTGTCACTATTCCCTTTAGTAGGAGTGTGTGGATCTGTGGCAGAATCACTGGGACTTTGAACTGCACTCTGCTAGGGGATACAGAGGGTGCCAAGCAGTAGCTTAACTGGGTTCAGCCTGGCCCGCCTGGATCTTGCAGCTGTTTGGGGTGTAAACCACCAGATGAGAAATCTCTGTTTCTGTCTCTCCTTCTCTCTTGGTCACTGCCTTTCAAATAAATAAACCTTAAAAAGGGGAAGAGAGAGAGAGAGAGAGAGAGAGAGAGAGAGAGAGAGAGAGAGAGAGAGAGAGAGAGAGAACGAGAGAGAGAGAAAGAAAGGTTCTCTCACAGCACCTCTTTTTTTGATGTGTTATATGTTTATTTTAATTCAACTCAAAATATTCTCTAGTATATCTAGTGATCGTTTCCTTTGAACCAGAGGTTATTTATAAAGAAATTGCTTAACTTCTAAATACTTGGGGATTTTCCAGATATCTTCCTGTTATTGACATCTAATATAATTGTATTATAGGATATCCAACTTAATTCTTTTCTTCCCCAAAGAAACCTTTCATTTAAGGAATACAAATTTCATGCCTTTCATAAATACAACTTCAGGAATATAGTGATTCTTCCACCACACCTGCCCTCCCACCCACACTCACACCCCTCTTCTCCTCCCTCTCCTATTCCCAGTCTTATTTTTTACTAAGTTTTATTTTCAATTAACTTTATACTAAGTATAATGGGGAATATTCCAATTGCCTTTCAAATAATATCCCATAGATGATGTCCACTTCTTCTGTTCTAGTTAAGTCCAAATTCTCTTTTATCTCTAAGAATCAAAGGCTCTTGTGAATTGAACAACACCAGTGACTGAAGAGTGAAGGATTTGGGAGTTTTGCTTCCTGTTAGGAGCTAGATCTGAAAAAGGCATTTCCCTTTTGATCTTATTTTCATATTCTCTATTCTGTACAGTTGTTGTATTGTTCATACCAATACTACCTTGTCTTGATCACTGCTCTAGAGTAGTGCTTCCCAACTGGATCTATGGATTCAAGGTGACTCAGTCACGATCCCAGGAGACTCCTGTTTGAAGGAATTTTTACTAAGAAGCTTTTTTGCAAATAAACTACAGCAGTCCAGTCGTTTGGGAAATATTAACTTCTTTGCTCGTTAGAAGCCGTAGCCCTGCCACTGTTCTCCTCTCCCTGTGACCAGGGGGCATTGGTCAAAGTACTAAACACAGTTTTCAAGTACAGGCTTTTGCCTTTTAGATTTTCAGAACCCTTTCAAGTGAACACATTTTGACCCATTTCTCCCTCCTAAGCATACTCAGAAATATGAGCAGGGCTCTTCAAACAATTCATGTTTATCTTTTCATTCCATCCATCCATGAACATTTTGAAGTCTGCTGACATTCCTCTGGCTGGTTCTATGACTTAACCTCACTAGACCTCACGTACTCTGTCTGTGGTCTTTCTGACACCAAATCTTTCTTTGCCAGGACCTCAGTCTCCCCTGCTGCCTCCCTCTTTGTCAATGTTCTCACCTGTAAACTTGCACTCAGTTCCCACAATGCCTTACTCAGTCTCAAGCTTCTCCCTTCTCCCTTGTCTACTGCTTTGTCTCTTTGCCCAGCCCCAAGCACCCAGAAGACACCCAATAACAAACCTGAATCTAACGTCTTCAGGCGTCTACAGACAGCTGCTTAAAGGCCTGGGTCGCTGCTGGATGGGCTAGGAAACAGCAGGTGACTACTCAGAGCTTAGGAGTAAATGAGAAGTTCAAAACTAAAAGTTAATCTTTTCATGAGAATATGCAGTAGGGTAGTAAATGGACAACCAGGCCAGAGCAAGGTTAACTTTGAAATGAACTTCATTGGATTTCAAATCAAACTCAAAATATGGTTCATTATAAAATCACACATCTAAACAAGTGAGCTTCTCATTCTCTCCCCAACTGTATCTTAGCTACTGTCCATTAAAGAGGGCTGGGTGCAGGTAAATGACTAAAGCCCCAGTGTTGGAACTTCGAGAGCTTATCTGGGAGCTGGTAAAGGGTGGGAGGAGGGCAGCCACAGCCTGTGAGCCCACAGGCAGGGGAGCAGTGGGGACTCAGGCCAGGACCAGACAATCCAGGATGATACAGTAGGCAGAGTGGAGAAATGGTTCAGCAATGTAGGATGAACCCTGGGAAAAGCAGACATAAAAGTACATGAAAAAAAGTACACAGATATAATTCTGCAAGAAGAGTCCTGTGGGAATTCATTAAGATGGTCACTAGTGAATTTGTCCAGACCCTTTGCTCTCTTCTCCTAACCCAGCACTGGCCACCTGTCCATGTTACAACAGCAGCGAATGTTTATTAAATGTTTACCACATACCAGGCACATTATGTGGATTATTTCATTTGATTTTCTCAGCAGACAAATGGTGAGATGACATTTTCTCTTCTTAAAGGAAAATGTGGTGACCAAATTTGCCAAAAGCCCTTTAACAGTAATGAGCAGAATTGGGATTTGAACCTCGCTTACGGCTCTCAAGGCTGCTTGGTGACCATGGCAGCGGGATTTGCCCGCCTTTCAGGGTCTGTCATTGGAGTGAGAATAACTTTTCCCCTGATTTGTCATAGCTTCCCCACTCAGGGCTCATTCTATATCTGCTTGGAGTCACTGCTACCTGCAGTCTTGACACTAGATGGCAGAATTACCTCAAAGCTGCTTTCCAAAGAGGCCATAATCGGGGAAATTTCCTTTTCCATAGCCAACAGCCTCCAGGCCATGTCCACACTCAGCTCTGACGTCACCCAGCCTGCTCACAGCCCGCCCTGGGTGCAGATCTTCCAATCCTGTTTTCCAAGTTTGGACTGTAACCCTCTCTTCCAGAGGACAGTGCAGTGTGGTGGCAAAGAAGAGACATAGAACACAAAGCCAGAGCTCCACGCTGCAGTCACTGCCTTGCTCTATGGTACTCTATGATTTCTCTATGCCTGAATTTTCTCCAAGCATCTCCCACAGTCATGGAAGGAGATGAGTTAATACGATATAATAAGATAATGGCAGTCGACAGGACAGTGGAGGTCTCAGGTTTGAATGAGTTCCCATGCTGAGGGCTTTCTGAATCTGATCATTGCTATGAGCTAAGGAATATTCTTTCTTCACTGTAGTGTTAGCCTGCAGTGGCTTAGTCTGAGTTCAACTCAATGGAAGGAAACAGGGCCACACGCAGAGCTATTTTAGGGACTTTGACATCTCATGGGTAAGATGAACCAGCCATGGTCCTGGCACTGACTTCTATAGTGCAGTGCCAGCAACTTGGAGCATATTTCAGGATGAGGCTGTGAAGAGATGCAGGCTTTATACAGGTGGCCCTGGAGTGCCTGTAGAACACTACACCTGCTTAACTTTGGTGAGGATGAATGATGGATTGGAACTGAGTAATCCAAACCTAGCAGGCTCCTGGAGAGCATGGGTAGTTCCACGAGCAGGAGAGGATGCCCAGACCCACCATGATGGGGAGATGGAGGGCACTGTGTTCCTCCTGGGGCCTGCTGTCCTGCCCTGACCTGGACATTCACATCACTGGAGGTACTCAGGTTGAATCATGGACTTTGGGTCTGAATCAAGTCCATCAGGGTTAAAGACCTACCTGACTCTCTTGATCCATGAGCAGGTTAATATTAACTGTGAGTTGCTTAAATCAGAAGACAAACCAGCCGTGGACAAAGGTAAGACAAAACAAGAGCCGTCTGCATCTTTCTTCAGCCCCCAAACCCTCTGGGGTGGCTGCTCCATGGGCAGGACAGCTGTAAGGAGTGAGTCACGAGGAGCGATGGGAAAAAGGACCAAAGAAAAGCCTTTTGGAGGCTTTTGTTATTGACCAGTGACTTTTGTCATGGGTTGTGCTGCTTGTCCTGTTTTTAGGGTTTGCCTGAGTCTTTACAGATAGGTCACGTGTCCTTCTCTAGCAGAAATGGTTGAAGTTTCTGAACCCGGAGGCAAACTAGGTAGCAAGAACTGGGATTGTGAATCTTCCCATGACCATGGAGAAAGTCAAGTGCTAGGTGCAGAACTAGAGATCGGCATGCCGGGATGCCCTGGGCGCTGAGGTCACCAGCAATGGTTGTCCTCGTGTGAGGTGTTGTGGGGCCCACCATCAAGAGCCTGCTGATGTGAGAGTCACCAGTGTCTCACAGATGCTTCGTAGTCTTGGAAAGGTTTGTGCTGATCCAGGAACAAGCATCATTTATTTTTTTAAAAATACAATTTTTATTTTGAAATAGGAGAGAATGCCCAGATCCACCATGATGGAGGAGATGTATGGTCCCTTCCCAGTCTCATTCTCCATTAAGTTTCATTTTCAAATATCTTTTTACACAGGCCAACTCTGTATTAAGTAAAGATTTCAACTGTTTGCACACACATGCAGAAAAAGAAAACGGTTTTAGAACAAGTTTTACAGTTTATTCTCACAGTATAATTCAGTCCTCCATGGAAGTAAGTGCATAGTGACTCCTGTTGTTAATTTAACAATTAACACTCTTATGTATGATGTCAGTGACCACCCGAGTTTCTTGACATTAGCTGCCAAGGCAATGGAAGCCTTTTGAGTCCACAGTCTCCATCATTATTTAGATAAGGCCATAAGCAAATTGGAAGTTCTCTCCTCCATTCAGAGAAAAGCACATCCTTCTTTGATGGCCCCTTCTTTCCACTGGAGTCTCACTCACAGAGATCTTTCACATAAGACTTTTTTTTTTGCCACAGTGTCTTGGCTTTCCATGCCTGAAATGTCAAGCATAACTTATATGTGAGTTAGATGGCAGGGGTTTGGACAGCTGGAGCCAGAGACGCAGTTCTTTCTATTGAAGAAGCAGCAGCATGATCCCTGAAGTCTCCTAATATTGTATTACTGTATTCAGTATATACTGTTTTCAGGTACTAAGGTGCTCACAGAGGAGCAATGGTAAAGCATACAAAAGAGCCGGTGTTGTGCTAAGTACCAGCTTTACCACAAAAGGAGGTTGATTTAACAGTTAACATTCTTATTTTTGACGTCAGTGACCACCCAAGGCTCTGGACATGAGCTGCCAATGCTATGGAAGCCTCTTGAGTGCATCACTTCAGGTGGTGGCTTTACTCATTATATCACAATGCTGGCCCCCAATTTTAAAAATAGTCTTTATTATTTAGAACAGTTTTAGATTCATCAAAAAACTGAGTAGAAAGTACTCCATTCCCCATGTCCCTACCCACAACAGGCACAGCCTCTCCCATTATCATCATGCGGCACCACAGTGAGACGTTTGTTACAATTGTGTGTCGTGACACATCTTTGTCAATCAAGGTCCAGTTAACATATAAAAATGAGTGGTGGTGCTGTGTTCTACTGAGTTAAGCTCCACTTATGATCCAGCTCTTGGCTTCAGCCTGGCCCAGCCCCAGCCATTGTGGCCACTGGGGAGTGACCCAACAGATGGAAGATCTCTCTCTCTCTCTCTCTCTCTCTCTCTCTGTAAATCTCAAACAAATAAATCTTTAAATTAAAAGTCACAGGGGTGATTAATATGGCAGAGTAGGGTAAGAGATTTCTGCTCTAGTCTAGAAGATAGTTTTTAAAAAATGGAAAGAGTGCAGTCTTGGGGAAGAGTTAGGGAGAAACAGCAGAGGAAACTCTACACAAACTGGAGGAACACTAGGGACCTATGTGGAGGGCGAGGACACATACAACTCAGGCTCAGCACTATGAGCTTCCACACCAGTGTTGGAGAGTGAAGTAGGACTAGGCCATAGGAGCCCAAGCCACAGGCAAAATAGCTGCAGGAAGAGCCTAGAGGGAATCTGGCTAGGAGTCCTGTTGGGGATAGTGTACCTGAGAAACTAGAGGAGAAAAAAACAAGATGGGGGCCACATTTCCCTTTACCTGATCACCTTGCAATGGTTCCTGTAACAAGCTGATACAGAGTGGGTACCATTTTGGACTTACGTACCAGCTGCACCAGCTTCTGTCTGTGCCCAGCAACCAGTTGAGTGGTGACTCCTGAGTCTGGGTGGGGGGGCACTGAGAGCGGCCTGGGAGTTCGTGAGAGATGCTTGTGTGCCAGGACCATGAAAACACTGAGGCTGCGTGGGAGGATTCAGGTTCCCTGATGAGGGACATCGCTGGGGAATCTAAGCATACATTGAGGACTGCACAGATCCTTTGTGTGGTCTTTGTGACAAAGTGGGTGAACAAACCCTCCATCTGATAAAAGAAAAAAAAAGATTTACAAAGCCAAACTGGGTGCATCACCTCAGACATGCCCTTCACCCTGGAACAGTGAAAGAACTCCATGGCCACACTAACTGCATGCCTCTAGATAGTCCTTGAAAGAAGATACTCCATTAATCCACACAGACATAGTTCAAAGATAAAGCCACCACATCAAAAAAAAAAAAAAAAAAAGAAGAAGAAGAAGAAACCAAGTATCTCCACAAATGCCAAATAACAAAAATAGCAAGAAATAAGAATAAGGAAGAAAAAATGATGCCCCCAAAGGAACACAACACTTAATACTAGATTGGGAAGATGATGAGATTGAAGAAATGCCAGAAATGGAATTAAAAAAATTGATCATAGGATTATTTAGAAGTAATCAAAAGCAAATGCATGAACTAATGAAATCCACAAATGACATGAAAGAAAATTTCTCCCATGAAAGTGAGATCTTAAAGAGAAATCAAAATGAAATCTTAGAAGTGGAGGATTCAATAGAACAAATAAAAAAGGCAGTGGGAAGACTTAACAACAGAATCAATGAAGCAGAAGGAAGAATACCCAACTTAGAAGACAAAGCATAGGAAATTATAGAGTCAGACCAAACACAAGAAGAACTTAGAAAACTAACAACATTTTTGGTAATCTACAGGATACTATCAAGTGACCCAAAATACAGGTTCTAGGAGTTCCTGAATGAGAGAAAAGAGAGAAAGGATTAGAAGACCTTTTCACTAAAATAATAACAGAAAATTCCCCTAATATGGAGAATGAAAGGACATCCAAGACAGAAAGCACACATAACCCGTAATAGATATGACCTGAAAAGATCCTCACCAAGACACAGTGTAATCAAACTATGCACAGTAGAATGTAAAGAAAAGATTTTAAAATGTGCAGGAGAGAAATACCAGATTACTTTCAGAGGCTCTCCTGTAGAACCCACAGTGGACTTCTCATCAGAAAACCTACAGGCTAGGAGAGAATGGCAAGATACATTCCAAGTCTTAAGAGAAAAAGAACTGTCAGCCCAGAATACTATTCCGTGCAAAGCTCTCACTTATGAATGAAGGTGAAATAAAGACCCCCCATGACAAACAGAAATTAAAAGAGTCACCGCCATTTCAGCCCTGCAGAAGATGCTTAAGGGTGTGCTGCACACAGAAACACAGACACATGGTAATCACTATAAAGAAGGCAAGGAAGGAAATATCTCAGTAAAAGTACAGTGGAAATTCAAAGTAAAAAATAAGAATATTTATGGAAAAATGGCAGGGCAAAGTCATTATTTGTCAATAGTCACCTTGAATGTAAATGGCCTCAACTCCCCAGTTAAAAGACACAGACTGGCTGAATAGATTCAAAAACAAAACCCATCTATTTTCTGCCTCCAGGAAACACATCTCACCAACAAAGATGCACACAGACTGAAAATGAAAGGAAAAAAAAGACATTCCACACTAACAGGAACCAAAAAAGAGCTGGTATAACCATCCTAATATCAGACAAAATCTGTTAAAAGACACCAACACAAAGAAGTACACTATGTGACGATTAAGGAATCAATTCAACAGGAAATTATAACTATTACAAGTGTATATGCATCTAATTACAGGGCACCTGGCTATTTAAAATAAATGTTAAATGATCTAAAGAGAGACATAAATTCCAAAACAATAGTAATAGGGGAATTCAATACCCCATTTTCAGCAATGGACAGATCAACCAGACAGAATATCAGCAAGGAAACAGCAGAGTTGATCGACACTGTGGACCAAATGGACCCACAGATATCTACAGAACTTTCCATCCTACAGTTGCAGAATAGACATTTTTCTCAGCAGTGCATGGAACTTTTTCTAGGATTGACTGCATGCTAGGCCATAAGGCAAATCTCAGCAAATTTAAAAAAATTGAAATCATACCATGCATCTTCTTGGACTAGAATGGAATGAAGCTGGAAATCAGCAACTCGGGAATTTCTAGAACATATTCAAACCCATGGAGACTAAACACATGCTCCTGAATGAACAGTGGGCCATAGAAGAAATCAAAAGAGAAATCAAAAACTTTCAGGAAACAAATGAAGATGACGATGCAAAGTATCAAAACTTATGGGATGCAGCAAAAGCAGTGTTAAGAGGAGAGTTTATAGCAATTGGTGCCTACATCATGAAATTGATAAGGCACCAAATTACTGAGCTATCAATGCATTTCAAGAAACTAGAAAAACAGCAGCAAACCAAATTCAAAACTAGTAGGAAAAAAGAAATCATTAAAATTAGAGAAGAAATAAACTAAATTGAAACCAAGAAACAATATCAGCAAAACAAAGATCTGATTTTTTGAAAAAATAAACAAAATTGAGACACCATTGGCCCAATTTACAAAAAAAAAAAAAAAAAAAAAAAAAGAGAGAGAGAGAGTAGGCCCAAATCAATCAAATGAGAGCTGAAAAAGGAAATGAAACAACAGATAGCATAGAAATAAAAAGAATCATCAGAAATTACTACAAGAGCTTTTTGCCAACACACTGGGAAACCTAGAAGAAATGGATAAATTCCTGGATACAACAACCTACTTAATTGAGCCATGAAGACATAGAAAACCTAAAGAGACCAAGATGGAAAACTGAATCAGTAATAAAGACTCTCCTAACAAAGAAAAGCTCAGGACTGGAAGGCTTCACTGCTGAATTCTACCAGACATTTTAAAAAGAACTAACTCCAGTTGTTCTCAAGTTATTCAAAACAATTGAAAGGGAGGGAATCCTCTCAAATTCTTTCTATGAAGCCAGCATCACCATGAATTGTAACCATGAAAAAGATGCAACAGAGAAAGAGAAGTACAGACCAATTTCCCCGATGAGCATAGACGCAACAATCTTCAGCAAACATCTAGCCAATTGAATCCAACTATACCTCAAAAATTTCATCCACCCAGACCAAGTGGGATTTATCCATGGAATGCAGGGATGGTTCAACCTTTGCAAATCAATCATTGTGATCCATCACATTAAGAATCTGAAGAGGAGGGGCGGAGCCAAGATGGCAGAATAGTGAGGGCGTGCACCAATAGTCCAGGAAAAGACAGTTTAAGAAAAGTGGAGTTACTGTAGCCTCAGGAAAAGACTCAAAAAAACTGCAGAGGAAACTCTTCTGGATTTAGTGGATATGGCACAGAGGAAAGAGTGAAAGGCTGGAAAAAGATATACCATGCCAACAGAAATGAAAAAAGAGTGAGTGTAGCTATCTTAATGTCAGATAACATAAATTTTACCACAAAAACTATTAGAGACAAAGAGGGGCACTATATAAGGATTAAGGAATGCATTCAACAGGAAGATATAACGATTATCAATGTATATGCACCTAATTACAGGGCACCAGTTTATTTAAAAGACTTGTCAAGGGACTTAAAGGGAGACTTAGACCACAATACAATAGTACTAGGGGGCTTCAATACTCCACTCTCAGAGATAGACAGATCAACAAGACAGAAGATCAACAAGGAGACAGTAGATTTAAACAACACTATAGCTCAAATGGACCTAACAGATATCTACAGAACTTTTCATCCTACACAGAAAACATTTACATTCTTCTCAGCAGTACATGGAACCTTCTCTAGGATTGACCACATACTAGACCATAAAGCAAGTCTCAGCAAATTCAAAAGAATTAGAATCATACCATGCAGCTTCTCAGACCATAAAGGAATGAAGTTGGAAATTAGCAACTCAGGAATCCCTAGAGCATATGTAAACACATGGAGACTGAACAACATGCTCCTGAATGAACAATGGGTCATAGAAGAAATTAAAAGAGAAATCAAAAATTTCCTGGAAGTAAATGAGGATAACAGCACATCATACCAAAACCTATGGGATACAGCAAAAGCAGTGTTAAGAGGAAAGTTTATATCAATAGGTGCCTACATCAAGAAATTGGAAAGACACCAAATAGATGAGCTTTCAGTTCATCTCAAGGATCTAGAAAATCGGCAGCACACCAGACCCAAAGCTAGTAGGAGAAGAGAAATAATTAAAATCAGAAAAGAAATCAACAGGATTGAATCCAAAAAATATTACAAAAAATCAGCCAAACGAGGAGCTGGTTTTTTGAAAAAATTAACAAAATCAACACCCCATTGGCCCAACTAACTAAAAAAAATAAGAGAGAAGACCCAAATCAATAAAATCAGAGATGAAAAAGGAAACATAACAACAGACACCACAGAAATAAAAACAATCATCAGAAATTACTACAAGGACTTGTATGCCAGCAAACAGGGAAATCTATCAGAAATGGATAGACTCCTGGACACATACAACCTACCTAAATTGAACCAGGAAGACATAGAAAATCTAAACAGACCCATAACTGAGACAGAAATTGAAACAGTAATCAAGGCCCTCCCAACAAAGAAAAGCCCAGGACCAGACATTTAAAGAAGAACTAACTCCAATTCTTCTCAAACTATTCAGAACAATTGAAAAAGAGGGAATCCTCCCAAATTCTTTTTATGAAGCCAGCATCACCTTAATTCCTAAGCCGGAAAAAGATGCAGCATTGAAAGAGAATTACAGACCAATATCTCTGATGAACATAGATGCAAAAATCCTCAATAAAATTCTGGCTAATAGACTGCAACAACACATCAGAAAGATCATCCACCCAGACCAAGTAGGATTTATCCCTGGTATGCAGGGATGGTTCAATGTGCGCAAAACAATCAATGTGATACACCACATTAACAGACTGCAGAAGAAAAACCATATGATTATCTCACTAGATGCAGAGAAAGCATTTGATAAAATACAACACCCTTTCATGATGAAAACCCTAAGCAAACTGGGTATAGAAGGAACATTCCTCAATACAATCAAAGCAATTTATGAAAAACCCACGGCCAGTATCCTATTGAATGGGGAAAAGTTGGAAGCATTTCCACTGAGATCTGGTACCAGACAGGGATGCCCACTCTCACCACTGCTATTCAATAGAGTTCTTGAAGTTTTAGCCAGAGCTATGAGGCAAGAAAAACAAATTAAACAGATACAAATTGGGAAGCAAGAACTCAAACTACCCCTCTTTGCAGATGATATGATTCTTTATTTAGGGGACCCAAAGAACTCTACTAAGAGACTATTGGAACTCATAGAAGAGTTTGGTAAAGTAGCAGGATATAAAATCAATGCACAAAAATCAACAGCCTTTGTATACACAGGCAATGCCATGGCTGAGGAAGAACTGCTAAGATGAATCCCATTCACAATAGCTACAAAAACGATCAAATACCTTGGAATAAACTTAACCAAGGACATTAAAGATGTCTACAATGAAAATTACAAAACCTTAAAGAAAGAAATAGAAGAGGATACCAAAAAATGGAAAAATCTTCCATGCTCATGGATTGGAAGAATCAACATCATCAAAATGTCCATTCTGCCAAAAGAAATTTACAGATTCAATGCAATACCAATCAAGATACCGAAGACCTGCTTCTCAGATCTGGAAAAAATGATGCTGAAATTCATATGGAGGAACAGGAGGCCTCGAATAGCTAAAGCAATCTTGTACAACAAAAACAAATTGGAGGCATCACAATACCAGATTTCAGGACATACTACAGGGCAGTAGTTATCAAAATAGCATGGTACTGGTACAGAAACAGATGGATAGACCAATGGAACAGAATAGAAACACCAGAAATCAATCCACACATCTACAGCCAACTTATATTTGATCAAGGATCCAAAACCAATCCCTGGAGTAAGGATAGTCTATTTAATAAATGGTGCTGGGAAAACTGGATTTCCACGTGCAGAATCATGAAGCTAGATCCCTACCTTTCACCTTACACAAAAATTCACTCAACATGGATTAAAGACTTAAATCTTTGACCTGACACCATCAAATTATTAGAGAGCATTGGAGAAACCCTGCAAGATATATGTACCAGCAAAGACTTCTTGGAAAATACCCCAGAAGCACAGGCAGTCAAAGCCAAAATTAACTATTGGGATTGCATCAAATTGAGCAGTTTCTGTACTGCAAAAGAAACAGTCAGGAAAGTGAAGAGGCAACTGACAGAACAGGAAAAATATTTGCAAACAATGCAACAGATAAAGGGTTGATAACCAGAATCTACAAAGAAATCATGAAACTCCACAACATCAAAACAAACAACCCACTTAAGAGATGGGCCAAGGACCTCAATAGACATTTTTCCAAAGAGGAAATCCAAATGGCCAACAGACACATGAAAAAATGTTCAAGATCACTAGCAATCAGGGAAATGCAAATCAAAACCACAATGAGGTTTCACCTCACCCCGGTTAGAATGGCTCACATTCAGAAATTTACCAACAACAGATGCTGGCGAGGATGTGGGGAAAAAGGGACACTAACCCACTGTTGGTGGGAATGCAAACTGGTTAAGCCACTATGGAAGTCAGTTTGGAGATTCCTCAGAAACCTGAATATAACCCTACCATACAACCCAGCCATTCCACTCCTTGGAATGTACCCAAAGGAAGTTAAATTGGCAAACAAAAAAGCCGTTTGCACATTAATGTTTATTTCAGCTCAATTCACAATAGCTAAGACCTGGAACCAACCCAAAGGCCCATCAACAGTAGACTGGATAAAGAAATTATGGGACATGTACTCTATAGAATACTATACAACAGTCAAAAACAATGAAATCCAGTCATTTGCAACAAAATGGAGGAATCTGGAAAACATCATGCTGAGTGAATTAAGCCAGTCCCAAAGAGACAAATATGATTTGTTTTCCCTGATTGGCGATGACTAACTGAGCACCAAAGGGGAAACCTGTTGAAGTGAAATGGACACTATGAGAAACAGCGACTTAATCAGCTCTTGTGCTGACTGTTGATGTACAATGTAAATCTTTATCCATTTTAGTATTTTTTTTTTGTTCTAGTACTATTGGTTGAACTCTGTAATTAACACACAATTATTCTTAGGTGTTTAAAGTTTAACTGAAAAGTGATCCATGTTAAATATAAGAGTGGGAATAAGAGAGGGAGGAGATGTACAATTTGGGGCATGCCCAATCGGACTTGCCCAAATGGCAGAGTGCCAGAGGATTCCAATACAATCCCATCAAGGTGGCATGTACCAATGCCATCTCACTAGTCCAAGTGATCAATTTCAGTTCACAATTGACCACACTGATAGGTCTTAGAGTCCAAGGGATCACACAAACAAGACTAGTGTCTGCTAATACTAACTGATAGAATAAAAAGGGAGAGAATGATCCAACATTGGAAATGGGAGACACAGCAGACTCATAGAATGGCAGATGTCCTAAATAGCACTCTGGCCTCAGAATCAGCCCTTATGGCATTCAGATCTGGCTGAAGAGCCCATGAGAGTATTTTAGGCATGGAAAACTAAGACACTCTGGAAAAAAAAAAAAGACCTAAATGAAAGATCTCTGCGAGTGAGATCTCAGTAGAAAGAACGGGGCCATCAAAGAAGGAGGTACCTTTCTCTGAAGGGAGGAGAGAACTTCCACTTTGACTATGACCCTGTCGGAATAAGATTGAAGTCGGCAATCCCTAAAGGCTTCCATAGCCTCGGCAACTCATGACTAGAGCCTAGGGAGATTACTGATGCCATAAACAAGAGTGTCAAATTGTTAAATCAACAACAGCAGTCACTGTGTACTTACTCCTCGTGTGGGATCTGTCCTTAAGGTGTCGTGCAATGTGAAGTAATGCTATAACTAGTGCTGAAACAGTATTTTTACACCTTGTGTTTCTGTGTGGGTGCAAACTGATGAAATCCTTATTTAGTATATACTAAATTGATCTTCTGTACATAAAGATAATTGAAAATGAAAAAAACTTGGTGTTAAATTGGAAATTGCATAGAAAATTAATCAATTTTTTAAAAAAAATATTATGTAGGATCTCTGTCCTTAATGTGCTGTACATTGTGATTTAATGCTATAACTAGAACTCCAACAGTATTTTTCACTTTGTGTTGCTATGTGAGGGCAAACACTTGAAATCTTTATTAATATATACTAAACTGATCTTCTGTATATAAAGAGAATTTAAAATGAATCTTGATGTGAATGAAAGGGGAGAGGGAGCGGGAAAGGGGGGAGGGTAGCGCGTGGGAGGAAAGTTATTGGGGGGGGGGAAGCCATTGTAATCCATAAGCTGTACCTTGGAAATTTATATTCTAAATAAAAGTTAAAAAAAGACAAAAAAAAAGAATCTGAAGAACAAAAACCATAGGATTATTTCAATAGATGAAGAGAAAGCATTTAATAAAATATAACACCCTTTCATGATGAAAATTGTAAGCACCTTAGGTATAGAAGGAACATTTCTCAACACAATCAAGGCAATTTATGATAAACCCATGACCAGCATCCTACTGAATGGGCAAAAGTTGTAAGTATTCAGACTGAGATCTGGAACCTGACAAGGATGCCTACTGTCACCATTGCTATTCAATATGGACCTGGAACTTTTAGCCAGAGCCATTAGACAAGAAAAAAAAAATTGAAGGGATACAAATTGGGAAAGAGGAAGTCAAACTATCCTTATTTGCAGATGACATGATTCTATATATTGGGTATCCAGAAGACTCCATCAAGAGACTTTTGGAACTCATAGAGGAGTTTGGTAAAGTTGCAGGATGTAAAATCAACACACAAAAATCAACAGCCTTTGTATACACAGACAATTCCACAGCTGAGAAAGAACTTCTAAGGTCAATCCAATTCACAGTGGCTACCAAAAAAATCAAATGGCTTGGAATAAATTTAAACAAGGATGTCAAAATCTCTACGGTAAGAATTACAAAACATTAAATAAAGAAATAGAAGATACAAAAAATGCAAAAAACTTTTCATGTTCATGGATTGTAAGAATCAATATCATCAAAATGTCCATTCTTTCAAAAGCAATTTGCAGATTCAATGCGATACCAATCAAAATACCAAAGACATTCTTCTCAGATGTAGAAAAATTGATGCTGAAATTAATATGGAAACACAAGAGACCTTGAATAGCTAAAACAATCTTATACAACAAAAACTAAGCTGGAGGCATCACGATATCAGATTTCAAGACATACTACCAGACAGTTAAAATCAAATAATCTGATGCTGGTACAAAAACAGATGGATAGACCAACAGAAGAGAATAGAAACACCAGAAATCAATCCAAGCATCTATAGCTAACTTATATTTCACCAAGGAGCTAAAACCAATCCCTGGAACAAGGACAGTCCCTTCCACAAATGGTGCTGGGAAAACTGGGTTTCCACATGCAGAACTATGAAGCAGGACCCCTCACTTACACTTTACACCAAAATCCATTCAAAATGGATTAAAGACATAAATCTACAACCTGACACCATCAAATTATTAGAGAACATTTGGGAAATACTGCAAGATATTGCAACAGACAAAGAGTTCTTTGAAAATACCTCAGAGGCACAAGCAATCAAAGCCAAAATTATCAAATGGGATTACTTCAAATTGAAAATCTTCTGTACTGCAAAGGAAACACTCAGGAAAGTGAAGAGGAAACAGACAGAATGGGAAAAATTATTTGCAACCTATTCAACTAATAAAGGATTAATAACCAGAATATATATACGGAGATCAAGAAACTCCACAACAAGGAAACAAACAACCTAGAGAAAAAATGGGAAAAGGACTAAAACATAGGAAATTCAAATGGCCAATAGACACATTAAAAAATTATCAGGACCACTAATTGTCAGGGAAATGCAAATCAATACCACAATGTGGGGCCAGTGCTGTCGCATAGCGGGTAAAGGCCCACCTGCGGTGCCCTGCTCTAGAAATTATTCTAGTTGGCTAGTTCTTTGGGGAGATTTTATTATGGTAAGGCATTGTATTACTCAACTTCTCCTTACTACAAGTAAAATAATCCAGAGAAGCTGCTCATGAAGGAAGATGGTTGATTTCAGCTCCAAGATAAGTTTCCTGTTAGTCTGACATCTGATGAGGGTGGAAGTTGGATCACAAGCTGAAGCAAGAAGCAGGCAGGCAGGAAACATGCTGGTCCTCCATGGTTCTTTCCCTAGGGAGCTACATGAGCCACTCATCCTGGGCCCACCCCAGCAGCCTAATACAATCTAATCCCTTTCCAATGCCCTACCTTGGGTCAGCACAATGGGATTAATATCTACCCTTAATCAAGCCATTAACACATGGGCCTTTGGGAGGCACCCAAGCTATTATCCAAACCATAGCATTAGCATTCATTATTCCTTTTCTCTCCACATATCCAACCATCCCACAGATGTTCTCTGAGATGCCACTATGTGTCGCACACCATATCAGACATAGAGTTTCTTGTATGGAGCCAATTATAATCTATTTGTGGAGAGAGACATAATTATAGTCATGGAATTTGCAAAGTACAATAGGAAGCACAGAGCAAATAGCCAGGGTAAGAGTCTGTGACCACTGAGCAAAGTCTTGAAGGATTAATAGGGATTTTCCAAACAATATTGATAACCACAGTTATTATTTCTTAAGCTCTTACTGAATGCTAAGCATTGTGCTCTGAACTTTACATCCACTATCGTACATAATCCTTCTTCTGAGTTACTGGGATAACTAATATAATCCCCATGGTATCTAGACCGGGACAAGGAAGCAGGGACTGAAATTCTTGCCCAAGTCACAGAATTAGTCAGCAGCAGCCCTGCCTGTCAAACCCAAGTCTCTATTGCTCCAAAGCCTATCTCATTAGGTGTATGATTTCCCTCATTATCTATGGATAAGAATGTGGATTTTTTTTGGCAAATGTTTTCTATGTATGGCTCTTTTGTCAAGAGTGTAAAGTTCCATCGCTATTTTGCAGCTATACATTTATAGGACATTCAGAAAAATACAACCCACTAGGCATTTCAGTCATGGCTATTCTGCCATTTTAAGAACTTTATTTCAGAGGAGGACTTTAAGCAGTGAGGCAAAGAAGGGCATTGGACTTTTGAGAGCAAAGGACCTAGAGCACAGGGGATGGCAGCTTTGGGGGTACAGGGCATGAGCTGTTAGAAAGGATGGGGCCCAGGCAGGACAGCACTGTACCCCACGGCATGAATCTGACTTCCTGTTGTGCAGTCTCATTATTAGCATTCCCCCTTACAATCTGGAGAACTGAATCAGGTCCCGACTGATCTCGGTGACTGACCGGCAACCTGAAAGAACAATGAAGTTACAGCTCATTTCCCTAGAACACTAGTAACCCAATGCATCATGGGTTTGGGATAATCTACTGGGAACAGACTTGATGTGCTCTTTGTCTTCCCTGATAGAGTGTCACATGTACAGAATGAATAATGCAATTCTGATTGCATCAGGAGTTATTTTATGAGCTTGTGTTTATGATGTCTTAACAGTCATGTCAAAATGTCAAGGAAACCTTATTTTAGATTTTTTATCAACAACCTTTGTGCAATAAATACCCTTGACCTTTAAACTCAGTTTTAATAAGGCTCAGGATATAGGATGTATCTGCAAGGCCAGGGGTTAAGGGGAGAAGAAGGGGAAGGGGAATAAGATTGAAGATTCATGCTAAGAGATAGAAGAATCAAGAGCCAGCGCCTTGGCTCACTAGGTTAATCCTCCACCTGCAGCTCTGGCATCCCATACAGGTGCCGGTTCTAGTCCCAGCTGCTCCTCTTCCAGTCTAGCTCTCTGCTGTGGCCTGGGATAGCATTGAAAGATGGCCCAGGGCTTGGGACACTACACCTGCCTGGGAGACCAGGAGGAAGAACCTGGCTCCTGGCCTTGAACTGGCGCAGTGCCGGCCGTAGCGGCCATTTGTGGGGTGAACCAATGGAAGGAACACCTTTCTTTCTGTCTCTCTCTCTCTCTCTCTCTCTCTCTCTCACTGTCTATAACACTACCTGTCAAATAAATTTTAAAAACAGAGACAGATGAATGAACATTCCCTATAACAACTGCCTTCCAAAGGAAACTCTGTCAAAGGAAGACTATGCCATGATTTTAATTAGTGTGCAAAAATGAGAACTCTAGATGAGATTAGACACAGATTGAAGAGAACAACTCCAGATAAGAAACAGAGAAAGGAGAAAGAGGAGCAAGCATGAGTGCGGCTGGCAGTGAGATGTCCCTTGTTTAGGAAAGGCAGAAAGAATTTAACCTCAAAGCTCTTCCTTTGTCCTCAGCGTATGCCCCTTCACCTCTGCCAACATAACTTTAGCAAAACGTATTACAAGAATATAAATAATAAGAGGATCTTTTCCTGCAAATAGAAACACAGGTAAGGGTTAGGTTTCATGTCTGGGTTGATTGGAGGGGACGAGAGCGGCAGCTATGGCAGCGAGTTGAACTGCTTTTGAGCAGAAGCAGGAGTTCAGAGCCAGAGTGTCTCCCTGGAACTGAGAGTGATCTTGACGAAAGCTCTGGGTTCCCTCTGGGCAGATACTGGTGCTTGATCTTTGTCTAGCACCAGTCATCCCTAATCCACCTTCTGGTCAGCTGCCAGGCTAGGAAGGGGTTAGTGAGAGGAAGGGCTGCTGCTTCGTTCTTTCTCCTTCAGGTTCCCAATCAGGAGAAAAATAAATCAAAAACTTTACCTGTTAGGGCCATGGAGGTGTGGAGCTCATTTTTTAAAATGTTCAGAACTTCCTGGACACCATGTTCGCCCTGTTCCCAAGACCAAGGGGAGGAGGAGACAAAAAGAGCCATCAGGGAACATTCTAAGCCTCCACTGAGTACAAGTTCCAGCTGCAGTCAGAGCCGTGGGGAGGAAGGGGTTAGAGTCAGGTGGGAAATAAGGGGCCAGAAGGAAAAGACGACAGGGCTGGGAGCGGCTGCAGCTGCACTTCCTGCCCTAGAGGAAGTGCAGGCTTGCTGTGGAGTGGGGAGGGCACAGCTAGTCTTCAGGAGTCAGGCACCTGCAGGAAGCTCAGCGGGAGTGGATGCCGCAGGAAAGTGTGGACAAGAATGAGCAGCTCCGATCTCTGTCCTGGCACTGCCACTCTCACCTTGTAGGTGAGACCCCACAGGATGGGTCTCCCGAGGAAAACGCACTTGGCCCCAAGGGCCAGAGCCTTCAGCACGTCGTTGCCAGTTCGGACCCCACCATCCAGGTACACTTCAATTTTTCCTTTCACAGCTGCCACCACTTCTGTCAAAGCATCAATCTGAAAAGCAGACATGACACGTGACATTGACTCTGAAGGGGCGGTGGGACAGGCACTCTCTGATGCGAATTAGGACTGGGGAGACTAAGCTGGGGCATGCCTTTTCCAACGCCTTCCCTCCCGGTGCTCGGGCAGCTGGTGCTTATCTGCCAAGGCTATAGCTGCAGCCTCTCCTGAGGCCTAGGGCCTTTCTGCAGGTTCTTCCTCCAGTCATTTTCTGCTTCCTATGGAATCCAGCTTCTCCCTGAATCACTTTATTAATCCTCTACAGATTGAAAGAAATGCCCGGTTCTTCCTCACATGTTAAAGCAGACTTTTTTTTTTCTAAATGAAGATTTATGTAAATATTTGAAAGGCAGAATTAGAGAGAAACTTCCATCTGCTAATTTACTCCCCAAATGGCTACAACGGCCAGAGCTGGGCCGGGCTGAGCCAGGAGCTTCTTGGGGGTCTTCCATGTGGGTGCAGGGGCCCAAGCACTTGGGCCACTTGCTTTTGCCTTCCCAGGCACATTAGTAGGGAGCTGGATTGGAAGTGGAGCAGCCAGGACTGGAACCTACACCCATAGGGATGCTGGCACTGCAAATGGCGGCTTTACCTACTTTGCCACAGCACTGGCCCCTAAAATAGATATTTTCCACTTATGATGTGCACCTTAACATTCTTTTCTGTAAAGAACATTGTGACTGTGGATTTTCTGCTACTGTCTTTGTTTCTCAGGTGGCACAACTAGAAATCTAGATCTCCATTGCTAAGGCAGTAACTATTTATTTTATTTATTTTATTTTTGACAGGCAGAGTTAGACAGTGAGAGAGACAGACAGAGAAAAAGGTCTTTCTTTTTCCGTTGGTTCACCCCCAAAGTGGCCATGCCAGGTGGCGTGTTGCGGCCGGCGCACTGCAATGATCTGAAGCCTGAAGCCAGGTGCTTCCTCCTGGTCTCCCATGCAGGTGCAGGGCCTAAGGACCTGGGCCTTCCTCCAAAGGCAGTAACTCTTTACAACTGAACACGTATGCTGGGCCGTGGTGAGTCTCTACACTATAGGCTGCCTTTGGACTCTTGGGACTACTCAGCTTCTCAGTACCCTTTCAAACAACTTGTCCCTGTCTCCTCCATAGTTCATGTGAGAAATGGGTTGAAAATGTAGCAGCAACATTGTGATCTTTAAGCTTTGGGAACACAAAACAAGAAAATTTCTCTTTGTTCCTTATCTTGCTTCTTTAAGTCCAAGTGCACAGGCCAACTGTCCTTGAGGACTCAAGGTGCCCCAGGCCAAGTCATGCTCTGGGACACGGCCAAGCCTGTAGGGAGAGGGACATCGGGTCCCTTAGGAGCTTGATGGGGAGGGTCCTTGGAGAGGGAGTTCCGGAACTGTCTGTGCTTTTCTGAGAGAGGGCATTAGGGGCCCTTCTGTTGCTGATGGAATCCGTCCGATGTCTACCTGATTGAGATGCTTCAGCTAAAAGTAAGCAAAGTAAGAGAGCAGGGAAAAAAGACTTTTGAACTTTCACTTACAGGTGGAGGAAGCAATTCTATATGTTTTGGACTTGAATGTAATCACTGGAGAGAATGCCAGTCCTAATGGGATTTTTTTACTCCCAGTATAGTATTATTTGGAATTGTTCTCTGATGTTATGAGAAAAGAAATAAATATACTTGTAGAGACTCTTCAAGACATGAAATTGACATTAGTGTCCAAACCAGAATAGGGAGTGAATTTCAGCCTAGGGTGTAGTCTGGCTTTGGAGCTAATTTTTAATAGGACAGGACCATCAGTAGAGTCTTTGGGGACAACTGCTGAGTCATCCTTTCCTTAGTGCTCACTTGTTTAAGTTATCTACTGGAGAGGGGAGGAGAGGGGAGGGGAGGGGGCAAGAGGGGAGAACAGGGTGGGGCATCTGCCTGCTTCTTCATTCCCCAAATTCGCACAACAGCCAGGGCTGGACCAGGTAGCCTAGAACTCTATCTGGGTCTCCTAGGACAATGTCAGATATGGAACCTCATAAAAAGTTACAGAGTTTTACCCCTCATAGGGCTGGTACCAGCCCGAAGGGAGGAGTGAGACACTTACCTCAGGAATGAAATTTAAGAGGGCGGAGGGAGCCCCCCCTAAAAAACTCAGATACATGATGTTTGAATGCAAGATTTCAAAGAATCAAAGAACACATTTTGACCTGTGAGCTGAAGGCTTACTTTTATAAATTAGGTTTACTGGAGTCAGACTCAGAATTAAAGTGAGTTGAGCACAACAGGTTATATAAGTACAGGGTTGGATCCTGTCTACATTTAAAATTTTGGAATTTGACTCATCATGGATTTGGGGGCATTAGTTTTGAATTTTTACATAGTGCAACACAATATTACTTATCTTACTAAGTTTTTTGGTGCTTGCTTTTTTTTTTTTTTTTTTTGACAGATAGAGTTAGAGAGACAAAGAGAAAAATCTTCCTTCTGTTGGTTCACTCCCCAAATGGCCGCTACAGCCGGAACTATGCGGATCCGAAGCCAGGAGCCAGGTGCTTCCTCCTGGTCTACTATTCGGGTGCAGGTCCCAAACAGTTGGACCATCCTCCACTGCCTTCCCAGGCCACAGCAGAGAGCTAGAGTGGAAGAGGAGCAACCGGGTCTAGAACCCGGTGCTCATATGGGATGCCAGCGCCACAGGCGGAGAATTAACCAAATGAGCCAAGGCGCCAGCCTTGATGCTTTCTTAAATTTTGAGCTCCAGACAGATACCTCACTAATCTGACACTAAGCATTGTCTTCAGATGACCTTGGGTTTGGATGTTCAACTGAAATGTTTCTTACAGAAGTAATTGAGAAGGTGTTAAAGATTTTAGCTTTAATGATGGCTGCTGGTGCATTGTTTAAAACAGTGAAAGGACAGAAGCAACACAGATGTTCCACAATACGAGATGGGTTATATGAATTGTTCATCCACATTGAACAGCATTAAAAATAGGAGGGGCAAACATATCAAAACCACAGGAAGCTCTTAATACATTGCTGAGGGAAGCGAAGTGATAAAATGTTACAATGCTTTTTAAGCAGTTAAATTTTCATTAAGAATGCAGCTATTGATGACAACAGTTACCAAAATATTGACATTATTATTGATGTTTCTAAAATATTAGCATTATCAATTGTTATAAAAATATTGACATTGTCAAAATATTGACATTGTTAGCAATAGTTACCAAAATATTGACATAAAATATTGACATTAGTTTTAGTGATGGATTTTTGGATGCTTTTCATTTTCTTCTTTGTGCTTATTTATAGTTAATGATTTATCTTCAGAGTACATGTTTAATTTACGTAATAAAAGAATAAAATTTATGAAGCAAAAGTCTCATTTCCCTTTCTAAAAGCAAGTCAGACAGAAATAAAGAACTTTTTGAAAAAACATAACATATAATATATCTCCATGAAGCTAAACCAAGAATTAATTTCCATTTGAAGAATATTTCCCTGCCTTCCTCTTCCTAAAACTTTATCAATAATGAACACAAATTCATGAGTTAGAGAAAAAATTATAAGTGGTCATAGATTTTAGTGAAGCATTCATTCGGGAGACATTTTCTGGGGTTATTTACTGTGCAACATGGTTATTTATTAGTTCAAGTGAAGTAATATTCCCTCAAGGGATGTAGCAGTTGGTGAAATGTGAGTTTACAATTCATACAAGGTGTAAACTTCAAGCCAAACCCTTCTGACAGAAGGCAGACGTCCTCAGTACCTTTGCAACAGAAATCTTATCAGATTCCACCTAACCGCTTATTTTCCAAGTAGATTTGGACACGTTACTTGCTATCTCTGAACTCCACCATCCCCACCTGTGAAACAGGGATCATAATAGCCACCTTGCAGCACTGTCAAGAGAGTTACAGATAAGAACATTTTGTAAAGAGTCTGCAAATACTAGGCTATTGTTGATAACTAAAAGTCCTTAAAATTCAATGCATGTGATAGAGGAGGAGGGGACTGTAGCAGCTTGCACAGGGTACTTGGATGTGGATGTGTGTGTGCACAGCACTCACACACACATTCCTCCGGAGGTATGCTACTCACTGAAGCAGGAACTCCATCAAGCTGTCTCCCACCATGGTTGGAAACGATGATGCCATGGACATTGTGCTTCACAGCTAACTCTGCATCCTCTTTTGTCAAAATCCCTTTAAGGATGATGGGCAATCGAGTTATGCTCTGAAACCATGAGAGGTCATTCCAACAGAATGATGCACTAATGGGGGACACTTGGTGATATGGTATTGAATTTCTCTGTGGAGAACAAAAAGATAGTCTTGGTTATGAACTCCTGTAGGACTGCTTGACTCATTCCAAAGATGAGACACTTTTGGAGATCTGCCACTTATAAGTTGGAAAGCAGTAGCACCAAATCCAACCATCTTCTCCCTTTCCTTACAGAATCTATACGAAAGAATTTTTGCTTCAATTGCTTCCTGATTAACCATTGATCATGTCCCTGCTTCGTAGTTATATAGGGTATAGGGACATAATAGCAATACGATGCAGCCTCTATTTCTTGAAAAAACTCAGAGTTTTTTGATGTGGATAAACAAAAGGATGTGTAGGTCACTTTGACATGTTATAGTTGATATGCACAGGATAATGAAAACTAAGCAATACTTGAATCCTCTTAACTCATATAATATGCAGTGGCTACCATTGGCTCATCATGTGCATCCAATATCCATACATCTCAGTGTGCCTCTGGTATCTCAGTTAAAGGCTCCAGAGCACCTCAAGGCCAATTTGTGGTGAGAGAGTAGTTCTCAGACACTTGGATAGGTGTCAGGGCTACATATTGGCTGAAATAGCCATGATCACTATCTCCCCGTGGCCATGGGCTTTCAACCTTGCCATGGATTTCTCTCTCTTGGATACTCCATTCCCATCAGTTGCAGAATTTTAAATGGGATATACACTCTGTAGTCACCTAGCTCAAAAATCCAAGGATGGGTTCTAGGTGTCCAGAGATCTTGACTCATTTTTTAAGGTGGCAAAGGGTGGGAGCCCGGGCTGGCTAGACAGCTAGCCAATTACCTTTCCTGTGAACAACTTTTTCAGACAATCAGTTGATCTACACGTTAAACCAAAATTATCAGTTTCTGAGTACGTCATAGTGTAGAAAATGTTGGGTGAATTTCTTTAGTGTGTTCTATTCCATGCCAGCATCCTTTCCATGACTGTTCTATTGCTCAGCATCCAGCCCTGGCCAGAACACTTCTGGTGACAGGTTGGGCAGCTCCCATGGTGAGAATGTCTGGTCTCCTGTTTCCTACTCTGGAAACTCTGTGGAGCAGGAACCAGATTTTCTTTTTGAACTGCTGCATCCCTGGTTTGGCACAGGACAGGCATTCAATAAGCATTGTTGACAGAAAATTGGGAGGAAGGAAGAAAGAAGGAAAGGAATTTGTCTTCTGTAAGGCTTGCCCATTGACTCTCCTAGCTCTCCTACCTCTTTAGTTGAGTGAATACTGGTCTGCATTAGATTCATCGTCAAATTCAGTTGGTTTCGAATGTCCTGCCGCCTGTTGCCAAGTATAGGTGCGTCTACCGTGATCACCAGAGCTCTGAAACCAAGGGATTCTACCCTTTGGATCAGCTGTTTGTTGAGCTGCCGTTCTGGGTGCACACAGAGTTGGAACCATCGCAGGCCTCTGGGGGCAGTAGTGACAATGTCTTCTAGGCTACAGCTGGCATATGAGCTGGTGATGTAGCAGATGCCGGCTGCTTGTGCAGCTGCAAAGCAAATGACATGACTCCAGTTAGGGGCAGAACCATTCTGGAAGAGGTGAGAAGCCCTGGGGGTCAGGGGGGCAGGATCAGTCCTGTCACCTCCAGCCAGCTAGCTCTGTGAATGAAGGTGAAGCTTGACTTCATTACACTTGGCAGGGATGGTGGGTAGTTCAGCCCTAAGGGTGTCCTGGTCACCTCTGTGTATTCTGTTTTGCAGGCCCTGTAGCTCCTAAGAGAATGTTTCCAACTGGGGTTGTATGCCATTTTACCCCCAGATTGATGTTCAGTGTCTTATGGCCTTCAGATGGGAAAGCGAGCTTCTTGTGAGCTCCTTAATGCAGAAGTACAGAATTAGAGACAACGGAAGATGAGAGAGTAGAATTCCAGTGCAGAAGCCTGAGCTCTGTAGCAGTAAAAAACATGCTATCTGCAATGAGAGAGAGGAATGCTGGTTATATCCCTCTGCTATGTGACCTTGAATCTCTTTTTATCTGTAAAATGTGAGAACCAGTAGTACCTTTCCTTTATTTTTTTTTAAATTTTTATTTAATTTTTATTTTTTTATTTTTTTGAAGGGGAGATTGGACAGTGAGAGAGACAGAGACAGAGAGAAAGATCTTCTTTTTGCCGTTGGTTCACCTTCAAATGGCTGCCGTGTCCAGCGCGCTGCGGGCGGCGTACCGCGCTGATCCAAAGCCAGGAACCAGGTGCTTCTCCTGGTCTCCCATGGGGTGCAGGGCCCAAGCACTTGGGCCATCCTCCACTGCACTCCTGGGCCACAGCAGAGAGCTTGCCTGGAGGAGGGGCAACTGGGACAGAATCCGGCGCCCAGTCCAGGACTAGAAACTGGTGTTCCAGTGCTGCAAGGCGGAGGATTAGCCTATTGAGCCACGGCGCCAGCCAGTACCTTTCCTTTAGGTGTTATGAGATTCAATAAGGTGCTAGACCAGGAAACATTTTTAAATTGCAAAGTGATGTGCTGCATGAATGCTACCGATAATGAGGTTAAGGATCATGGTGGTGATGTTGACACCACTACTGCTGTTAAATCGCGTATTTCTAACTTCCCACAAATCATTTCAGTGGGTGTCTCTAACAGGTTAATTTCCTGATCATGCCACAATCCCTTGAGCAATGAATTGGGCCTAATCAAAAATTTATGTTTTCAATTCCTCATTGGCGTGGCCCATTGTTTTACCCTACTCTAAAACAGCACATTCAGTGGCAAATTTAGTAAACGGCTCATACTCATGTAGGATAGTCATGTGTCAACCTAAGCAGTCTGATTCCTAGTGATGGATGTCACTTTCAACCATAGAGTCCTTGGATTCATTGCCTCCTGCATAGTGAGTCTAAGAAGGAGACCCCAGAAAAGCCCTGGGGAATGCACAAAACAAGATTCGACCTAAAGGAGTCCCAGGAGCACTCTAGCCCACGTCTCCTCCTGTGCTCTGATTATTGGTGGTAAGGGGTTGTCAGAGAGAAGGAAGGTTCCCAGGCAGTTGACAAGAAACTGTGGGTTAAACAAGAGGACCGAGTTGACTGTGGAGAAGGATAGGGGATACCTGGAGAACAGCAACCGCCAGGGCCTGGGGTTAGGACCTAATGCTGTGGATCTCTCCCTACTCTGAAATCAGAAATTCACCACTCAGCCCCCACCATGACCCCTAAGGGCCTGTAAAGAGCTCTACCTGTGGAGCCACAGGAACCACCCCTTTTCCCACAGGGAGTGTGAGCCAGAGGGCCCTGCCTCTTCTCCTGGGGATGCTTGGGGGGACTGCAGCCCCTCCTATTCAGCAGGAACCTTCCTCCCACTCTAGCAGTTCTTCATTGTGGGAAACGCTGCTTTCTCCATCTTGGGTGACATGCTGCACAACACAGCCGGAAGCATTGCCTTTCCCACCTTCCTTGATTCCAACCAGATTTCTGTCCCCAAGGCCCTTCCTTGCACACCAGGCACTCCCTGCCACTGCTCTAGGGAGGCCCCTTGCAGGCTTCTAGCCTCATGCCGCGGCCTCATGGTGGCTGGTTCATACCTCGGGCCGTGCTCATCTCCCCATCAGGCCAGGCCAGGCAGTGGAAGCCTGTGGGTGCGATGCAGATGGGGGTGCTGATCTCCTCCCCTTGGATTATGGTTCTGAGGTCCACCTCTGACACGTCTCTCAGGTACCGAGGACGCAGGCGAATCCTGTGCTGGACAGAGAAGAGATTTCCTGTTGGTGGGGTCCCTCTGTCTGGGGCTGGGACCTCCGAGTCCTGGTGCAGGTCTGCAGCAGACCAGGTTCTGTGAAACCTTGGTGAGTTCACCTGGCTCTTGGAATGGGGAGCAGTGTGGGTCCAGCAGAAGGCTGACCTCCAGGAAGCTGCTGCCAACACCCGACTCCCCAAGAACCTGCCCTTCCCTGATCCGCTAGTGCATGGGTGGTGCACACCATTCTCTCTGCCTTGTTCATTCAGGTGTCTGCATCTCTGAACTGTGCCTCCCTTTCCTGCCTTTCAGCCCTTGGCCAGTTTGATGGAGTCCTCCTACGAAAGTCTAAAAAGGAAGAAAAGAATAGGTAGGAAGGAGTCCCAGGCTCTTTCCCGCTCAGATTAGAAATGATTCCCCAGGAAGTGAGCAAACACTGAAAGCATAAATTCCGGGAGGGATTGGACCATCATGTCTGGATTTGACTCAAATACTGCTTTAAAAACGATGGAGGCGTTCACGGGAGTGGAGAGGAGAACCGCACTTTTATGACAACAGTACTCAGCCTCAGTGTCCCACAGCTTTTGTTTTTCCCAAAATGGCATTATTTTTGTACAGGAATAGAGACTCTTTCTGGATACAGCAATTATGTAAATGAGATAAGTTCGTCTTAATTACTTCCTCTGTGAAGCAGGAGTATGAATTCAAGTTCCCTAACAGTTTGGTGAAGATAAAAAAGAAAAATCATTTGAAGAGTCCGATCTAGTGCTGACTGAGTATCACACGACAGAATGCAGTTCTCACTTGCATCTCCTTTTCAGTCTTCTCCATTACAAGCACAAACACCTTTCCACACAGGACCAGATAGGAAGCATTCTAGGCCTTGCAGGGCATACTGTCTCTGTCGCTATTCAGCTCCCCTGTTGCAGCACAAAAGCAGCCTTTGACAACAGGCGATGACTGAGCATGGCTACGTTTCAATGAGACTTTATTTGTGGACACAGACAACTGAATGGCATATAATATTTATGTGTTACCAATAATTATTTTTCATTTGATTTCACCCCTCAATCATTTAAATAATAATAAAAAGTTATCTTTTGCTTGTGGGCCATGTGAAGACAGGTAGTGATCCAGACTTGGCCTGTGGGCTGCACTCACTGACCCACATGCCTTCCCCACTTCTGAAATCCCGCATCTCCTTTGTGTCCATCTCCCATCATCCTTAAGACTCCTTGAATCTTCTTATTTCCCCCAAACCTTTATCCTCTCTCCTGTCTCGCATTTTCTCCTCCAGTTCAGGAGATGCAAACTTGGGAGATCTAGCCATACCCAGCTCAGAGCCTTGTCTTCCCTCCCTACCTGGGTGACTGGTGCTCCTGGGACTCCTGTCCTGTCTTGCACATCACGGTGCTGCTGGGATGCAGAATGACTGTGACTCACTACTAAATTCCTTTGCATCTATCCTCTCACCAGCCCCTAGGCCTTGTCCCCCCAAAAAAACCAAAGAAACGATGAAAGCACTTTATTTACTTATCTATTGTTTATTCCCCCCACCAAAGTATCCTCGTATCTCTGTTTAAATATACAAACTTCATAAATTTCATAAGTACAAGTTTAGGAATATAGTGATCCTTCCATCATACTCAACCTCTTTCCCATTCTCCCACTTCTACTCTCTCTCCTCTCTCTCCCATTCCAAGTCCTGTTGTCCACTAAGATCCATTTTTATATTAACTTTATACACAGATGACCAATGCTATACTAAGTAAAGAGTTCAACAATTTGTACAGTAACCCCCCAGAAAAAAACACCAAAAAACAAAACAAATCAAAACAAAACCCTTCTCCTCAACAGTAAAGAAAAGGGCTATTCAAAATCATTGCATCTTGAATTTAATTTCACTTCTTTTTCTTTTTTAGAAAGTTAATTAACTTTACCAAAGCACCTAAGAATGATACATCTTTTGGGAGCTCTTAGATGTGGTTGTAATATAGCTCTTTGAGGACAGAAGTCCTGCATGGGATGTTGGTGCATAGTGACTCCTGCTGTTACTTTAACTATTAACACTCCTATGTATGATCTCAGTGATCACCTGAAGCACTTGACATGAGCTACCTAGGCTAGGGAAGCCTCTTGAATCCACAAACTCTGTCAGTATTTAGACAAAGCCATTAGCAAAGTGAAAGTTCTCTCCTCCCTTGGGAGGAACGTACCTCCTTCTTTGATAACCACTTCTTTCTACTGGGCTCTCCCCAACGGAGATCCTCCATGTAGGACATTTTTTTGCCTCACTTTCTTGGCTTTCTATGCCTGAAATGCTCTTATAGGCATTTCAGCCAGATCAGAATGCCTTAAGTGCTGATTCTGAGGTCAGCGTGCTATTTAAAGCAGTTGTCATTCTATGAGTCTGCTGTGTGGGCTGCTTGCCATGTTGGAGCACTCACTCCTTTTCAATTCTATCTATTATGGGGTTGACACTGTGGTGTAGCAGGTAAAGCTGCTGCCTGCAGTGCTGGTATCCCATTTGGGCACCAGTTCAAGTCCTGGCTGCTCCACTTCTGATCTTTCTCTCTGCTATGGCCTGGGTAAGCAGTAGAAGATGGCTGAAGCACTTGGGCCCAGGCCACATGTGACCACTTGGGGAGCAAACCAGCAGATGGAACACATTTCTCTCCATCTCTCCGTCTATAACTCTACTTCTCAAATAAATAAATCCTTAAAATTAAAAAAAAGGAAAGACATAGAAGACCAAACTTTTTAAATGCAGCCACGTTGTCATCCCGTGTGATGCCTTCATCAGCTCCTCCTTCAATATAATCCCACGATGACTTAGATAGCCGCTCTCGTGCATGTGCCTCGAAGTCTGTCAAACATGCCAAGGGCATTTCTGCACCTTCCTAGGAACAAGCAAAACCAAACAAAACCCGGTAAGAGCACTTCAGTGTAGAGGAGAGGGTAAAGATGGAGCTATGGCATGAAGCTGTTTGGATTTGATACTGATCTTCTGCATTCTTTATTTAGTGGAGTTACCACCACAGGCACTGATCCCAAGTCAGGGAGCACACTGCTGCTTTCTCTCAACTTCCTTCCAAGGTCCTGATTATTTAGTCTTTTATGTACCTTCATATCTGGCCCCTGCATCCCACATACTACCTCAGACCTAGTTGAGACCTGAGCATCTCTTCAAAGATTGTCACAGGAAATTCTTATTTCTGTCTCTTGCATCTAGGTTCACTCTCCATGGTGTCTCCCTCCAGTTTCCTGGATCTGTCTACAACACAAGCCTGACTGTATCTCTTGCCTTTCAGAGTGCTCATTATAAGGTATCACATCTTTTAACACCTGTCCTAAATGCCTCACCAGCTTTGTTTCTTGGTGGCTCTTCCATTAACTTGTCATTGGAGTCGCTATCTGGGAAAATTGGGCTAAATCATTACTAGTGTTTGTGGAGATCCAGGCACCTCTGGATATCTGATTTTCCTGGGACTGTGGCTACTGTGCAGGAGGCAGTTGATGTTTTGTGGGTCCTTGGCTGGGTGTTTGAACACATTGCTTAATGCCATCAGGAGGCCAAAGCATCACCATCTACATAATTGCTATTTTTTGCTAATTTTGAGACCAAGAAAATGGCATGTGTCACTTCCACTTATTCCCATCCACAAACTGAACCTCAGTCACCTGGGATGTGGCACTCCTACCTCTGAAAGAGGAATGAAGGCTGAATTTTTCCCTGATCAAAGCTAATGAATAGAGTACCTGACATATAATGCATTGAAGTGAAGTAGACATTTTGGCCTTCAATGATGATTTATAGCCTTGTTTCTTTCATTGAGGAGCAGTATTTTGTTTTACTTTATTTTGTTTTCTCTACATACTAGTTTTTGAACTCTTTTAAATAGGATAACATTAACTAAATGAACATTAAATGTGCTAAAAAAATCACTGTAAAAATTAAGAGTGGGAATATGAGAGGGAGGGGGAGGAACTTAAATAACTTAAATAATATATATTTAAAGAAGTTTTCTTTCATTTTTCAAAGGAATTTATTAATAAATTAATAAATTAAATACATTAATAAATTAGATTCTCAGGTCACAGCACATATATGATAATTAATGCAACACAGTTCTCATGTTAATGTGACATTAACACAGGAATAGATTGAATGTAGTTCATAGGTATAATTCTAAGAATGTAATGATATTTTCCCTCCTCCTTCCATTCCCCCCTCCCTGCCCCTCCATCCTCTCTCCATCTTTCTCTCTCCCTGTTCTTTTCAGCTTTGAAATAAGATATTTTTAATTTGCACTGTAGTCAAAGGCTTAATGCTCCACCAAATATAGAGTCCAGCAAGTAAAAAGTGTAAAGATTATAGTTCACTGGAGATATAGGAAAGGGCTATAAGCAATAATCAAATGGAAAGATGACCATTTCACTCACATACAGTTATTTTTAAAATAATCACAGATCATTAAAGCTGGAGTAATACATCATTTTAAAAAACGTTTTCTACTGCACTGTTGCTGGCTCAAAACTGGGGGGCAAGGGGGTCCTGTTAAAAGGTGAAGGCAGAGTGTTTATCACTGTGGAAGTTATCACACTCTCAGTTATCCTGACAATAGAACTAGTGTTCATTCTCTGGGATGCTCAGTGTTCCGTGCAAGGAACAACGACTACCTTCCCACAAAGGTATTACCTATTAAGCACCAGTTCTGCCAATATTCTTTTTGTAGCAAGCGTGGACGTGGATCCTAGAACTGTCTCTGACTGCCTCTGCCATTTTGTTCAAGTCATTTAAAAGCCCTCTAGGCCTCAGTTTACCCAACAGGAAACTGATCTCGAATATATTGTTTAAAAATTTTAATACCATTTCAATTACTTTATATTTTATGGTGTTACATGCAACATTTTTAACTTTCTATCTTACATACCTACATGTGTGAATAAGCCTTGTTATTCCGTAAAATATTTAGGCATTAACTAAATACTGCAATTAGTTCTTTAACCCACCAAGTATGCAGGAAGCACCCTGTAAAATGTCTTTTCCTATATTCAATGAAAAGCAAATGCAGTAAATAACAATGAACGAGCATCAGGGGACTGGCGCTGTGGTGTAGCAGGTAAAGCCACTGCCTTCAGGGATGGCATCCCATATGGGAGCTGGTTTGAGTCCCAGCTGCTCTACTTCCCTACCAGCTTTCGGTTATGGCCTGGGAAAGCAGTGGAAGATGGCCCAAGTCCTTGGGCCACTGCACCCGTATGGGAGACCTGAAGGAAGCCCCAGGTTCCTGGTTTCAGATGGGTGTAGCTCTGGCCATTGCGGCCAGTTGGGGAGTAGGCCAGAGGATTGAAGACCTCTATTTCTGTCTGCCTCTTCTTCTCTCTCTGTGTAGCCCTGACTTTCAAATAAATGAATAAATCTTTGTAAAAAATAAAATAAATAGGGTCCGGCATCATGGCTCACTTGGTTAATCCTCTGCCTGTGGTGCCAGCATCCAATATGGGCACCGGGTTCTAGTCCTGGTTGCTTCTCTTCCAGTCCAGCTCTCTGCTTTGGCCCGGGATTGCAGTGGAGGATGGCCCAAATGCTTGGGTCCCTGCACCCACATGTGAGACCAGGAAGAAGCACCTGGCTCCTGGCTTCAGATCAGCGCAGCTCCAGCTGTTGCGGCCATTTGGGGAGTGAACCAACGGAAGGAAGACCTTTCTTTCTGTCTCTCTATCTCACTGTCTATAACTCTACCTGTCAAATAAAAAAAATAAAAAATAAAAAAACAAGAATTATATTGGGGCTGTTTTCAAGGAATTTAAAACTCAATAGAGAGGATGAAAATAATAGGTTGAATTTCTCTGACTTTCAAATAAATAAATAAATTTTTTGTTTAAAAAAAGAGTATAATAAAATCCATGAGACTGTTGTTTCTCGAAAGCCCTCAGAAGCCTGAAATGCATGGAGGCAGGATTGGTGAAATAATTAAGAAGACTGAAATGGGTGACCTTAGCCTTTCCAAGAAGCACTGACTGACCCAGAAAAATTAACACAACAAAATACATGGGGCAAATCCATAAGAGGGACTCCTCATTCTGAATCAATATTAGTAAATTAGGCAGGTAAAAGTCCAAGACAAATAGGCAAAAAGGGGAAGGCTACAGATTTTACAGGTTCCTGAAAAGGTAAACTAAGGGTTTCCACATCCTATGCAGAATTCAAAACTCTGTAAGCTTGAATGTTGGCTGTACAATTCACTTCAAGATTTTCACCAACTTCTGGCATGTACGATTGTTTATATGGTTTACTTCTTCACGTTAGCCTGTTTTCAGCTTCATTAAAACCCAGCCCAGGTTGGAGTGGGGAGGTATTTGGAAGTGGAAACACCATTCTTTCATTTGTGAAAGAGCAGCTTAATAGTGTAGTGCTCTCTGACTGCAGGGCTACTTGAATCAAAATCGCCACGGATGAGTTCAGGCAAAAAGCTGGCTCACGTTGCATAGAGCCAAACAGTAAAAAACAAGGCCTACTTGCCACGGAAGCCCCAAGTCCAAGAAGGCTTACACATCATGTTCATTCATTCCAAAGGAACCCCCTGAAAGTCTGATTGGGAAAGTCATTTTCTTTGCTTTTGGAGAGGCCCATGGTGGTCGCTGGGCCAGCAATCCACACATATATCATTGGTAAACATTGGTTTGACAAAGATATAAAAAAGTTTGACAAAAATATTTTTGCAACAATAGTGATATCCACAGGCTTTTCTTTCTCTCTTTTTTTTCTTTTTAAATTTTAGCTCCCACATACGAGGGAGTCAAGATTTTGTGCTGTGTAGGGGAGGGAGTGTCAGCAGTAAATTTCTCAGGTGGGAGCTGTAGCTACAGAAATGCAGAAGAAACTGATTGAATTGATCGCAGCACATAAAGCTAAGTCATGAGAGAGGATTTTAGAAGAGAAGGCAGGGAAACCAGAAGTTCAAAGATTCTGCCAACTTCTGGGTGGTGAGCAGCTGTGTGAAAATTAGCCAAAGGCTATGAGTAGAAACTTGAATGGCTTTTAAGTCACCAACTGGGGGAACAGGATAGGTCCCAGGAGCCAGAGATTCAACCAGGGATGGGATAGCTCCTCTAGTTTACAAGGAGAGCAAAGAGTCCACATGTAATGTGGAGTGTTGCCTATCATTTTTCTTTTTTATTGATTTTAATTAATTTATTTGAAAGGCAGAGTTAGAGGGAGAGAGAGATATTTCTCATCCGCTAGTTGACTCCCCCAGATGGCCACAAAGGCTGGGGCTGGGCCAGGCCAAAGCCAGGAGCCAGGAGCTTCTTCTGGGTCTCCCACCAGGGTGCAGGTGCCCAAGACCATGGGCCATATTCGACTGCTTTTCCCAGGCCATTAGCAGGGATCTGGGTTGAAAGTGGAGCAGCTGGGACTTGAACCAGAGCCCATATGAGATGGCAGCATTGCAGGCTGCAGCTTAACCCCCAACACCTCCATGCCTGCTGGTGATGCATACCTTGGCTGGGGTAGGAATGGGACAGAGGTGGCCTGAGAGCTTCTGGAGCTAAGCCAAAATCGAGCCAAGTCACACAGAGAATTAGCACATACTGTCTTCTTAAGGAGCTAAGTAGGAAGAAGTCATAGGACACAAAACAGAGCCCCTCGGGTGTGTAGTGTGTTTTGGATGGAGCTGAGGAGGAGGAGGAATTTGGAGCACAATCCCAGAGCTGTTTACAGGCAGCCTCATCATGGAGGAGCGGGTGCTATTGAGCACAGAGTTGGATCTGACAAAGTAGAGCAGTTATATCTAACTTAGCACATTCCTACTTGACCCTCAATGAATTAATCATCAGATTTATTAAATTATATTGCAAAAATTATGTATAGCTCTGTGTGCATAAAGGAGTTAATACAGCAGGCCTGAGGATACTATTCTTTGAAAGGCCTGTTTGCCTGATGGGACCTTGGGAACTTGGATTTGAGTGGGGTTTCCACTATTCCCTGATAAGAATGACTCACTCTATCATAACTTTGCACAAACAATGCAGTTTCTGCTGAACATCTGCTTTCCCTCTGGAAGTCTAGAATTTTGGTAGAGGGTGACAAGGGGTGAATTCATGTCCAGCTCCCAACGTAAAACTCTGGCCTTGAGTCTCAGTGAGTTTCCTTGGTACATAATAGGAGAGGCATGTTGTCACATCTTGGTGCTGGGAGAATTAAGTGCAGGCTGCATGAGTCCACCGGACTCTCAGAAGCTTATACTTGGCTTCCTCCAGATTTCACATCATGAGTCTTTTCCCTTTGCTAACTTGGTGTTGTATCCTTTCACTATAAGAAGTCATAGCCTCAACTGTGTGCTGAGTTCTGTGATTCCTCCTAATGAGCCAGGAGCCCCATACTTCCAACACACTCTATATCCCCAGGCATTAGGATAGCACGTGACACTGAGATGTTGTTTATAAATTCAACATTCCTCCATCAGTCATCTGTCAGTCTGCCTTATTGGATGAGAACTCTCTGCCAGGTTTCAAATCCTGATATCTCAACAGATCTACATATCCTATAGAGCATATACTTATAGAAATGCTCTTCTACAGATTTCTGGCATAGAAACTATATGAAGGGGCAGGCACTATCGTGCAGGGGGTGAAGTCACCACTTGCAGTGCCAGCATTGCATAGGGGCATGGGTTCGAGTCCTGGCTGCTCCACTTCTGAACCAGCTTCCTGCTAATATACCTGGGAAATCAGTGGAAGATGGCCCAAGTCCTTAGGCCCCTGTACTCACTTGGGAGATGTGAACGAAGCTCCTGGCTCCTGGCTGTGGCCTGGGCAAGCCCTGGCTGTTGCAGGCATTTGGAGAGTGAACCAGCAGATGGAAGTCTTCTCTCTCTCCACCTCTGCCTCTCCCTGTCTCTAACTTTACCTTTCAAATAAATAAATAAATCTCAAAAAAAAAGGAAATTATGTGAAGCTTATGTCTGATATGACAGAAGTGGCTGAGACTTACTCAGAACAACGTGCCTAGAATAGTGAGAATATGGTAATAAAGCTACTTGAAATAATGGCTCTCTGCTGTGGCCCAGGAGTGCAGTGGAGGATGGCCCAAGTGCTTGGGCCCTGCACCCATGGGAGACCAGGAGAAGCACCTGGCTCCTGCCTTCCGATCGGCGCGGTGCGCCGGTCGCAGTGTGCTGGCTGCGGCGGCCATTGGAGGATGAACCAACGGCAAAAGGAAGACCTTTCTCTCTCTGTCCACTCTGCCTGTCCAAAAGAAAAAAAAGATGAGGTAGTAAGTTATTAAAGCGGGGGCGCTTGAATTGAGTTTCCTGGTATCCTTTGAACACAGATGTTCTCCACGTACAGTTTCATAGAAAAGAGCAAAAGAGTTGGTTCACATTAATGACATGTTATATTGAATTTAAAACAACTTTGTGTGGTTAAAAGTACGATTATGTAAAGCTTAGTGGGGTATTCAATGTGTTATTTTTATTAGAGGTTCAATGTAAGACTCAGAGTAGAAGAGAAGGATGGCTTTTTGTTCAAAGCTCCCCCTCAATTTGGGTGAGAAGAATTTGGCACAATATCTTTTTGTATATTTCAGTTTGATCCACACCATACTTGAAGCCACCAGAAAATAAAAGGTACATTCAAGTTATCTAGTGGTTTTCTTCTACTCCCATTTTTCTTTACAATTTTTCTTTATATTTATTTATTTGAAAAGCAGAGACAGAGAGAGAGAGAGAGAGAGAGAGAGAGATTCCATCACTGGTTCACTCCCCAAATGCCTATAACAACCTAGACACGGACCAGGCCAAGCAGGGGCCTGCACCTCAATCACAGTCTCCTTCACTGGAGCAGTACCCAAGTACTTGCACCATAATCTACTGCCTCCCAGGATACACATTACCAATATGCTGGACTCAGAAGAGGAACTGGGGAGCTCAGACTTCAACCCAGGTATTCCGATAGGAGATGCTGGTGTCCCCAGGCAGCATTTAACCACTATGCCAGGTGCTCCCCCTATATTCCCATTTTATTTTATCTCTATGTCAGTGTGTTTCTCCTGTTCTCTTCTGCTCCAATTGCCCTAGAGGAAGAGACAGAGATAAAATAATGCACGTCTCTTGTATACTGTTCAAGTGCTAGATATTCTTCTAGAAACTTCAGCTCTTTTAACCTCACTAGACTTTTTGCTATTTGTTTATTTATTTTTTATTTGACAGGTAGAGTTACAGACAGTGAGAGAGAGACAGAGAGAAAGGTCTTCCTTCCGTTGGTTTATTCCCCTAATTGCCACTATGGCCGGCGCTACTCCCATCCGAAGCCAGGAGCCAGGTGCTTCCTTCTGGTCTCCCATGCGGGTACAGGGCCCAAGCACTTGGGCCATCCTCCACTGCCCTCCCGGGCCACAGCAGAGAGCAAGACTGCAAGAGGAGCAACCAGGACTAGTACCCAGCGCCCCAACCGGGACTTGAACCCAGGGTCCTGGCGCCACAGGTGGAGGATTAGCCAAGTGAGCCAAGGTGCCGGCCAACTTTTTGCTCTTTAAAATTCTAGACTAACAAATAATACTTGTACATTTTCATGGGGTACAATGCAGTACCTCCATGCATGCAGACAGCATAAACCAATCAAGCCTGGCAACCCGCCTGTCATTCTTGTTATCCTTACCTTGTCTTTGGAGCCTTCCAACTAACCAGTCTATAACACACTGCAATGCATTGTAGTCACAGCTCTGGTCCCTTGGTTAAAAATGGTGAGATATAAAAATAATTAAATAAATAAATAAATGGTGAGATACAATTGGCACAGCAGTGACAAGGAAGTGAAAATCTAAGAGCAAGGCTATTCAGAAGAACCTGTTGCTCACAGTCCAGAGCCCAAATTCTCTGCTCTGACCCAGGAGGGAAAGGGAAGGGCACAGACTAGAGCTGGTAGGCACTTTGAGGAAGACTTTGCTTTCTCCTATATCGCAATCCAAGTTGACGCAGTTAGTCTCAATAAGGCGACGTTTTCCTCAAAATTTCCTGTTTCTCATGTGATTCATGTTGGTGTCATGGTAGGAACTCTCTGGGTTATCAGAGCATATGCTTGTATGGAAAACTGCATACCCATTCTGCAGGCAGTCTCATGGTAAAATCTCACAGCGGGCCATGGAAAATTAGGAGTAAACAAGTCTGCTTCTCCTGACTCTTTTAGGCTGCACCTGCTTGGTGCCACAGGATGGTGTCCTTCAAGATCCTCTGGCCTGGGTTCCTAGGAACTTAGGCCAAGTTTCCCAACAGAATGGCAGAGATACTATCCAAGGCTACACTTTTGGGGCCTGGTTTGACAGACGGAACTCTTTAAGGTTGGCTGAAAACACTTGACTCACTGTATGTTGCTGACTTCCTTGGCCTCAAGGAATGTGGACACAAAGGGTAGAGGCATCACCACAGCATCTGAGCATGTCCAGGGAGCGTCAGTGGCAAGTACAGGCTTTCCCAGCAGCAGGACTGGTGGCAGAGGGAGAAGAGCCCAGTGTAAGCCCACAAGTGACAGTGGTGCCAGGTCCAGGGACGGCATCGGTGATGGTGGGAAGTCACCATTTTTCTGTGGCTGAGTCACATGAGCCTCCAGGGCCACCCCAATGGATGGGAAATGACTCGGATTCCAAGTAACAGATTTGAGCCTCAGAGTAAACATGGGACCAGCCTGTTCCTAGCCCAGGAGTGGCCCGAGGATCCAAGGATCCTGTCTGAATGGGAGTGAGGGAGAAAGGGGGCCAAGGTGGGTCTGGCAGGTTCAGTTGTTCACATGATTGCAGTTTATGTCTGCACAGGATCAGTGAGTAAAAGACTCAGGCCCTTTCCCAAGCTATTATGGCCATGTTTGTCTTACTCTCTTGTGTGTAATAACACTCTCTCTTCTTCAGCCCACCAGCCCCTCAACCACTCTCATGGGCCTGTTTTCTTTCTCAGAAAGGATTCTTTCCCTCTTGATCTGTGCACATGTCCACATATCCCAAGGAACATAACATTTGCCTCAGATCAGCCCCCTCAGTTGTCATGGGGGCTTGACTCCTATCTCTGTTTTACTCTTGGAACTTAGGGTACTAGGGGTTGCTGAAAGAGTTCTTGAGGTTTGGGGTGCAGGTACATTTGTATCAGGGACCTGCTCATCCTGGAGTTCTCATAACCTAAGTAGGCCATCAGCTGCCTCCCTAGGCCATAACAACCAGAAATGCTGCCTGTCTGGGACTGGAAGGCAATGAGAACAGTTGCACTTGCTGGAGCTGGGAGGGACCTTGGAGAGATGGAGAGAGAAGCATGAGTTCCGCAGCAGAAGTTCACCAACGAATGCTGGCCTCCAGTTTCTACACTCAGTGTTCTCTCTGCAACGTATGACTCTTGCAGTTCTGCTGAGTAACCTGACAGCATCACCTCGCATTGGCCCCTCCTGACGTGAGAGTGGGCTTCGCAGCAAAGGCCTAAGATTTCTAGTGACTCAACTCACCTGCACCAGGTTTCATTGTCCCCACTCCTCTGATCCTGCTTAGGCAGATCACCTGGGGGATCTGCTCTTGACCTTGTAAGCACAGAATAAATGCTTGCTTCGTCACATTGGTGGAGTAGTGTTTGCAGCAATGCAAAGGCAGCCTGCTTCAGGGAGGATGCTGCTGATCTTCTTTATGATTAGAAAAGAAGCAAACTGCTTCTCTATGGGCCTCAGTTTGGTTGTTTGAAGCATGAAAGGTTTTTGTGTATTTCATTTTAATCCACAGTAGATTGAAGCCACCAGAAATCAGATGGAGTTGAGCTACATGTCCAGGTCCTCTCAATCCATTTCACTTGACCATAAATACAAAGGTTTCTGATTGCAATAACATTTCAGTGCAGCAGCTACTTTGTCATGAGAAAATAGAGCAGGGAGCCAGCCCATCCTTTTAGGCTTCTCTGTGAGCCTTGAATAGCTTGTCGTTCACTGGCTGCTCCTATGCTGCCACCTACAGCTTCCTTGGGGAACTGCTTGACTACCATTGTCACTATTCCCTTTTGTAGGAGTGTGTGGATCTGTGGCAGAATCACTGGGACTTTGAACTGCACTCTGCTAGGGGATACACGGAGTGCCAAGCAGTAGCTTAACTGGGTTCAGCCTGGCCCACCTGGATCTTGCAGCTGTTTGGGGTATAAACCACCAGATGAGAGATCTCTGTTTCTGTCTCTCCTTCTCTCTTGGTCACTGCCTTTCAAATAAATAAACCTTAAAAAGGGAGAGGGAGAGAGAGAGAGAGAGAGAGAGAGAGAGAGAGAGAGAGAGAGAGAGAGAGAAAGTAGAGACAGCGAGTGAGCGAGAGAAAGGTTCTCTCACAGCATCTCTTTTTTTGATGTGTTATATGTTTATTTTAATTCAACTCAAAATATTCTCTAGTATATCTAGTGATCTTTTCCTTTGAACCAGAGGTTATTTATAAAGAAATTGCTTAACTTCTAAATACTTGGGGATTTTCCAGATATCTTCCTGTTATTGACATCTAATATAATTGTATTATAGGATATCCAACTTAATTCTTTTCTTCCCCAAAGAAACCTTTCATTTAAGGAATACAAACTTCATGCATTTCATAAATACAACTTCAGGAATATAGTGATTCTTCCACCACACCTGCCCTCCCACCCACACTCACACCCCTCTTCCTCCTCCCACTCCTATTCCCAGTCTTATTTTTTACTAAGTTTTATTTTCAATTAACTTTATACTAAGTATAATGGGGAATATTCCAATTGCCTTTCAAATAATATCCCATAGATGATGTCCACTTCTTCTGTTCTAGTTAAGTCCAAATTCTCTTTTATCTCTAAGAATCAAAGGCTCTTGTGAATTGAACAACACCAGTGACTGAAGAGTGAAGGATTTGGGAGTTTTGCTTCCTGTTAGGAGCTAGATCTGAAAAAGGCATTTCCCTTTTGATCTTATTTTCATATTCTCTATTCTGTACAGTTGTTGTACTGTTCATACCAATACTACCTTGTCTTGATCACTGCTCTAGAGTAGTGCTTCCCAACTGGATCTATGGATTCAACGTGACTCAGTCACAATCCCAGGAGACTCCTGTTTGAAGGAATTTTTACTAAGAAGCTTTTTCTGCAAATAAACTACAGCAGTCCAGTCGTTTGGGAAATATTAACTTCTTTGCTCGTTAGAAGCCGTAGCCCTGCCACTGTTCTCCTCTCCCTGTGACCAGGGGGCATTGGTCAAAGTACTAAACACAGTTTTCAAGTACAGGCTTTTGCCTTTTAGATTTTCAGAACCCTTTCAAGTGAACACATTTTGACCCATTTCTCCCTCCTAAGCATACTCAGAAATATGAGCAGGGCTCTTCAAGCAATTCATGCTTATCTTTTCATTCCATCCATCCACAAACATTTTGAAGTCTGCTGACATTCCTCTGGCTGGTTCTATGACTTAACTTCACTAGACCTCACTTACTCTGTCTTTGGTCTTTCTGACACCAAACCTTTCTTTGCCAGGACCTGAGTCTTCCTGCTGCCTGTCTCTATGTGACCCCTCTTTGCAAATGTTCTCACCTGTAAACTTGCACTCAGTTCCCACAATGCCTTACTCAGTCTCAACCTTCTCTCTTCTCCCTTGTCTAATGCTTTGTCTCTTTGCCCAGCCCCAAGCACCCAGAAGACACCCAATAACAAACCTGAATCTAACGTCTTCAGGCGTCTACAGACAGCTGCTTAAAGGCCTGGGTCGCTGCTGGATGGGCTAGGAAACAGCAGGTGACTACTCAGAGCTTAGGAGTAAATGAGAAGTTCAAGACTAAAAGTTAATCTTTTCATGAGAATATGCAGTAGGGTAGTAAATGGACAACCAGGCCAGAGCAAGGTTAACTTTGAAATGAACTTCATTGGATTTCAAATCAAACTCAAAATATGGTTCATTATAAAATCACACATCTAAACAAGTGAGCTTCTCATTCTCTCCCCAACTGTATCTTAGCTACTGTCCATTAAAGAGGGCTGGGTGCAGGTGAATGACTAAAGCCCCAGTGTTGGAACTTCAAGTGCTGGTAAAGGGTGGGAGGAGGGCAGCCAAGCCTGCGAGTCCACAGGTAGTGGAGCAGTGGGGACTCAGGCCAGGACCAACCTGCCTGTGCCAGACCAGGAAATCCAGGGTGATACAGTAGGCAGAGTGGAGAAATGGTTCAGCAATGTAGGATGAACCCTGGGAAAAGCAGACGTAAAGTACATGAAAAGAAGTACACAGATTTAATTCTGCAAGAAGAGTCCTGTGGGAATTCATTAAGATGGTCACTAGTGAATTTGTCCAGACCCTTTGCTCTCTTCTCCTAACCCAGCACTGGCCACCTGTCCATGTTACAACAGCAGCGAATGTTTATTAAATGTTTACCACGTACCAGGCACATTATGTGCATTATTTCATTTGATCCTCTCAGCAGACAAATGGTGAGATGACATTTTCTCCTCTTAAGAGAAAATGCGGTGACCAAAGTTACCAAAAGCCCTTTAACAGTAATGAGCAGAATTGGATTTGAACCTCGCTTACGGCTCTCAAGGCTGCTTGGTGACCATGGCATCGGGATTTGCCCGCCTTTCAGAGCCTGTCATTGGAGTGAGAATAACTTTTCCCCTGATTTGTCATAGCTTCCCCACTCAGGGCTCATTCTATATCTGCTTGGAGTCACTGCTACCTGCGGTCTTGACACTAGATGGCAGAATTACCTCAAAGCTGCTTTCCAAAGAGGCCATAATCGGGGAAATTTCCTTTTCCATAGCCAACAGCCTCCAGGCCATGTCCACACTCAGCTCTGACGTCACCCAGCCTGCTCACGGCCCGCCCTGGGTGCAGATCTCCCAATCCTATTTTCCAAGTTTGGACTGTAACCCTCTCTTCCAGAGGACAGTGCAGTGTGGTGGCCAAGAAGAGACACAGAACACAAGGCCAGAGCTCCAATCTGCAGTCACTTCCTTGCTCTATGGTACTCTATGATTTCTCTATGCCTGAATTTTCTCCAAGCATCTCCCACAGTCATGAAAAGGAGGCGAGTTAATGCGATATAATAAGATAATGGCAGTCGACAGGACAGTGGAGGTCTCAGGTTTGAATGAGTTCCCATGCTGAGGGCTTTCTGAATCTGATCGTTGCTATGAGCTAAGGAATGTTCTTTCTTCACTGTAGTGTTAGCCTGCAGTGGCTTAGTCTGAGTTCAACTCAATGGAAGGAAACAGAGCAACACGCAGAGCTACTTTAGGGACTTTGACATCTCATAGGTAAGATGAACCAGCCATGGTCCTGGCACTGACTTCTATAGTGCAGTGCCAGCAACTTGGAGCATATTTCAGGATGAGGCTGTGAAGAGATGCAGGCTTTATACAGGTGGCCCTGGAGTGCCTGTAGAACACTACACCTGCTTAACTTTGGTGAGGATGAATGATGGATTGGAACTGAGTAATCCGAACCTAGCAGGCTCCTGGAGAGCAAGGGTAGTTCCACGAGCAGGAGAGGATGCCCAGACCCACCATGATGGGGAGATGGAGGGCACTGTGTCCCTCCTGGGGCCTGCTGTCCTGCCCTGACCTGGACATTCACATCACTGGAGGTACTCAGGTTGAATCATGGACTTTGGGTCTGAATCAAGTCCATCAGGGTTAAAGACCTACCTGACTCTTTTGATCCATGAGCAGGTTAACATTAACTGTGAGTTGCTTAAATCTGAAGACAAACCAGCCGTGGACAAAGCTAAGACAAAACAAGAGCAGTCTGCATCTTTCTGCAGCCCTAAGCCCCTCTGGGGTGGCTGCTCCATGGGCAGAGCAGCTGTAAGGAGTGAGTCACGAGGAGCGATGGGAAAAAGGACCAAAGAAAAGCCTTTTGGAGGCTTTTTGTTATTGGCCAGTGACTTTTGTCATGGGTTGTGTTGCTTGTCCTGTTTTTAGGGTTTGCCTGAGTCTTTACAGATAGGTCACGTGTCCTTCTCTAGCAGAAATGGTTGAAGTTTCTGAACCTGGAGGCAAACTAGGTAGCAAGAACTGGGATCGTGAATCTTCCCATGACCATGGAGAAAGTCAAGTGCTAGGTGCAGAACTAGAGATCGGCATGCCGGGATGCCCTGGGCGCTGAGGTCACCAGCAATGGTTGTCCTCGTGTGAGGTGTTGTGGGGCCCACAATCAAGAGCCTGCTGATGTGAGAGTCACCAGTGTCTCACAGATGCTTCGTAGTCTTGGAAAGGTTTGTGCTGATCCAGGAACAAGTATCACTTATTTTTTTAAAAAAATATTTTTTTTATTTTGAAATAGGAGAGAATGCCCAGATCCACCATGTTGGAGGAGATGGAGGGTCCCTTCCCAGTCTCATTCTCCATTAAGATTCATTTTCAAATATCTTTGTACACAGACCAACTCTATATTAAGTAAAGATTTCCACTATTTGCACACACATGCACAAAAAGTAAACAGTCTCCATCATTATTTAGACAAGGCCATAAGCAAAGTGGAAGTTCTCCTCCCTTCAGACAAAAGCACATCCTTCTTTGATGGCCCCTTCTTTCCACCTGAGTCTCACTCACAGAGATCTTTCACATAAGACTTTTTTTTTTGGCACCGTGTCTTGGCTTTCCATGCCTGAAATGTCAAGCATAACTTATATGTGAGTTAGATGGCAGGGGATGGACAGTTGGAGCCAGAGACGCAGTTCTTTCTATTGAAGAAGCAGCAGCATGCTCCCTGAAGTCACCTAATATTGTATTACTGTATTCAGTATATATGTATTCAAGCACTAAAGTGCTCACAGAGGAGCAATGGTAAGGTGTGCAAAAGAGCCAGTTTTGTGCTAAGTACCACCCAACCCAAAGTAAGTGGTAGGTGGTACTATCCTCAGTAAAAACAGGTAATAACATTTAAAGTGCATTTACTATTTGTCAGGCATATTCTAGGAGCTTGTCCCCCTTTTATAGATCAGGAAACTGAGGTGTACAAAGAATAAGTTGTCCAAGGTCTCAAAGCTAATAAGTTGTAGAGCTGGAATCAAAAGCCAGGCACTCTGCTCCTAACTATGTTTTCAATAATACCAAGGAGAGTTGTTTATAGGACCCTGGAGCTGCAAGAGAGTATTTCTGGCTGGCATGGCTACGAAAGATGCCCAAATAAGCAGCTGATTTCCTGGCCTTTACTATAAATCAAACTCTATTGTCTACTCCCATGCCTGATCCTTCAGTCCACAGTCCTGTACCAACATGATGTGGGGTACAGGTGTTCCACATAGGACTCAGACCTGCTGAGCTGAGGACTTGCAGGGAGTGGGTGACCAATGGCTGAGCTCATGAGGAACTCTTAGCAGCTGCCCATGTCTTCAGGAGAGGTCTAGTAGCTCACTGACTACATTATTTAATTTTGTATTTTGATAATGGATACATGAGGCTGGGACAGGCATTTGGCACAATGGTTAAGACACTACTTGGAATACCCGCATTCCATATTGGAGTGCTTATGTTCAAGCACTGGCTCTAGACCCAATTTCAGCTCCCAGCTGAGGCACACTCTGATGGACACAGCTGATGGTTGAAGTAATTGAGGCCTTGCCCTTGTGGGAAGCCCAGATTGAATTCCCAGCTCCTAGCTTTAGCCTGGTCAAGTTCCAGCTGTTGTAATCATTTGGGGAGTGAACCAGTGGTGAAAGAGACTGCGTCTCTCTCTGTCTTTCTGCCTTTTAAACAAACAAAGGAAATTTTAAAAAGAAGATAGAAAAAAGAATAACAACAACAAATGAAATACTTGAAGTTTGGTAACTTTATTAAAAAAGGTTTATTTTATTTATTTGAAAGGCAGAGTGATATAGAAGGTTGGGGAGAGACAGAGAGATAGAGAAAAAGATTTTTCCTCCACTGGTTCATTCTCCAAATGACTGCAATGACCAGGGCCAGGACAAAGCCAGGAGTTCCATCTGGTTCTCTCACATGGGAGGTAAGGGCCCAAATACTTGGGCCATCTTCCACTGTGTTCCCAGGCACATTTGCAGGGAGCAGGAGCAGAAGCAGTGCAGCCAGGACGTAAGCCAGCGCCTTGATACAGGATGCCAGTGCACTATGCTGGGAAACCTAACCACGAAAGGAAGTTGATTTGGATTTATGGCTCTTGGTTAAGGTCAAGGGGCCATACCTGGTGATTCCTTTCTTGCTCACAGAGTCCCAAGGCATTGCAGGACACTGCTTGTCAAGAGCCAGGGATTGCCTATGGATGTCTTCCCGTCTGTCTTCCTTTTCTTATCCAGTGGTGGGAACTCAGAGCTGATGATCTGATCTAAACCTAACTAGGAGTCCCACCTCTAAACACAATCGTTGAATTGTTTCCACTCATTTAATATTCCATGATGGAGATTAAGTTTCAGCACACAAATCTTGGAGGTCACTCAAACCATACCCAAACCATATGATATGCTGAGTTTAGCCTCTGCTTGCATCAATACACTTTGTTTTCAGATCTCTGTGCCTTGTACCAGCTATTCTTTCTTCCTGGAATATTCTAATCACTTTACACATCCTACACATGCTTCAGGTTGAGTGGATGTGCCTTTCTGCCCATGAAGCCTTCCATGGTGCTGGGCACAGCTGGCTGTGTGTGTGAAGCCTGTCACACTGTATTTTAGTTGCTCTATTATGGTGGTGATTTTAGACACTGAGTTCCTTGAGGCTAGGAACTGTGTTTCATTCATTCTTATTTTTTTAAAAAGATTATTTATTTGCAAGTCAGAGTTACACAGAGAGAGGAGAGGCAGAGAGAGAGAGAGAGAGAAAGAGGGAGAGAGAGAGAGAAGTCTTCCATCCGATGGTTCACTCCCCAATTCGCCACAACAGCCGGAGCTTCGCTGATCCAAAGCCAGGAGCCAGGAGCTTCTTCCATGACTCCCACGTGGGTACAGGGGCCCAAAGTCTTGGGCCATCCTCTACTGCCTTCCCAGGCCATAGCAGAGAGCTGGATCGGAAATGGAGCATACAGGTCTTGAACCGGTGCCCATATGGGATGCCGGCGCTTCAGGCCAGGGCATTAACCTGCTGTGCAACAGCACCGGCCCCTCATTCATCCTTGAATCCCACTGCCCTGCATCCTTGAATCCCACTGCCCTGTGTCCCCTTAGCTGCTCTTCTACTTTGGTGGGAAGTGGCAGCAATCATTGATCAGGCTTCAAGTCTGTTTGTTCCATAGGCTGCTTACTGTTTAATCCACTTCCCAGAGTCATGGTTTGAGTATCGTCTTATGCATGAAGTTATAGCTGACATCATTGCCCCAAGCCCACGAAGGGGGAATGCATGGCTGTTGGTCATTTAAGGCCTAAAGAACTACAGAAGAAGATAAGGCAGGAATGGAAACAGAACATAATTATGGTCTCCCAGTAGCTTAAATGATTGTTAATTTCCCTTTTTAACTTGGCATATAACTTAAACACAAGAAAACAAGCCCATTTTTAATGTATAATTTGATCAGTTTTGACATTTTCATCCGTGCAGAAAATTTCCTTGTCTCTTTCCAGTCAATGCTCTCTCATATACAGGGTGATCACTGTTCTGGTTTCCCCCACCATAGCTTCGTTATGCCTGTTCTGAAACTTAAAATGATTGGAATCTGTGAAATGTTTCTGTCTGGCTTCTTTCACTCAACAAAATGCTTTTGAGATTCGAAAGCATTCAGAAAATGCTTGTGGGAATAGGTCATTCTCTTTAATGCATACTACTAGTCCATTGCATAAATATAATATAACTTTGTTTATCCATTTGCCTGTTGCTGTGCATTTGGGTTATTTTCAGTTTAGGGGGCTTTTATTAATAAAACTACCATGAACATTCTTGCACATATTTTTATTTCTCATGAATAAATGCTAAAAGTAAAATCACTAACAGAGTAAGTATATTTTTTATTTTGTAAGAATAAGTTCTCAAGAGTCATTGTGTTATTTTACACTCCCACTCCGCCACAGAGTACATGATCTTCAGTTATTTCATTTCACTTAGGTATTATTCTAATAGCTCATAGTCACTAATTAGAGAGAACAGATCCCATAACCATAAAATTGTTCTTATAAACTGATTGCATGGGGGTTCTGCCCCCAGGAGATGGTTTACAATGAACATCCTTGGCAGAAGAAGGATTTCGCCCTTGTTGGACCTTAAGCTCAGCATGCAAATTCAGGAAGGTTATTCCAGGAGCAACAAGGAAGGCAGGCAGAGCCCACCATGCAGGATCAAACCTAACAACAGTTTGATGACAGATCTTCAAGCCAGATCCCCATCATACCTAAGAGTTACTTACCAAGTTGTTCTCCCATCCCTGAGAGTAATCAGTGAATTTATTTGCAGTCTGTTAGCTAATTGTTCCCATACTGAGTTCAGATCATACCTCAATGCCTTAAGTGACATTGAAATTTCTGGTCTCTATTATGAAACAGTTGATAAACTGCCTCACTCATATCCTGCCACTTGAGGTTAATTTAATTTTTTTAAGATTGCAGTTGATTTTGGAAGTCTATAAAACAAAATATGAAGTAAATATCACAAGATATGATGTTAATTCCAAAAAGATATGGACAGCACAGTCAGGAGAGGGACATTGCACACCAGTCGCTCAGCATCTGGCCCTTGGCCTCTGGTGATTCAAAGCCGAAGTGAGCAGGATGATTTCTGTTCCCATTCACAGGAAGTGGGGGCATGAGATTCCAATATGATAGAGTTGTGTTCAAATCCTGACTCTGCCAAATGCTACCATGATCTTGGCCAAATCCGGGTTTAACTTGCCACATCTGGATTTCCATCTTGGAGTGAAGATAATAATAGGTACCTTGCAGTGTTGTTGTAAGAATTAAATTAGGTAATGCATATAAAGCACCATCACCATGAATGCTGAAATGAAAGGCTCTGTGTTAAGTGGTTCACTCAGTGGGTAGCCAACCTTTGAGGGACATGTACTACCTGCTGGGCACACAGTTTATCCTGTTAATTAAGCTCACAAGGTGACAGCAGCACTTTGTGGGCTGCGATTTATAACCCAAGTGGCAGCCTCCCAGATATCCCTGGGCCTCCAGTCACATGGGGCCATGCCTTTCTTCAATATTAAATGCCAATAAATAGATTCTAGTTCCCATCTCATATAGAGTGGGAAATTCCCATCCCTCCCTCCATCCCCATACATAGCTAGATTCTCAGAGGGCCTGCATTTCTCCTAGACACTCCTTAAGTTCCTGCTTCTGTTGGATTCCTGATTTAACTTTATGTCTTGCTCTCTGTGGATGTTCTTTTTTCTCCACTTGCCATTGACCCAAATGTAAAACACAACATCTGGGGCCTGGTGCTGTGTGTAGTGGGTAAAGCTGCAGCCTGCAGTGTCAACATCCCTTATGGGCACTGGTTTGAGTCTCGGCTGCTCCACTTCTGATCCAGCTCTCTGCTGTGGCCTGGGAAAGCAGTAGAAGATGGCCCAGGCCCCTGCACTCATGTGGGAGACTCAGAAGAAGCTCCTGGCTCCTGGCTGTGGATCGGTACAGTCCAGCCGTTGAGGTCATCTGGGGAGTGAACCAGCGGGTGGAAGACTTCCCTCTCTGTCTTTGCCTCTACCTCTCTGTAACTGCATTTCAAATAAATAGATAAATCTTTTTTAAAAAGTCCACATAATTTCTCTTGCATGAAAGTTATTTCCTATTACTTCTTATCACATAGAAATAATCAGGCTAGTATTATTATTTATTTGGATATAAGTTTTTATTCTAGTGTCTACAGTATTTTTTTATTTTCCTGAACTTTTTGTATAGATTAGCTTCTGATTTTCTTCTCATTCATTCAAGCTTAATTGTTTCCTGTAGGTGCAAGCATGTGGTTATATGTTCTAGTCTGCTCATGTGTGCTCATGTGCTTAATATGTACATATTGAAATACATTTATTTATCATATAATTCTATATTTTCACCTTTCTATTACAGTGAGCATACTATATTGATTTGGGGGGGGTTATTTTTTATAAAGCTTATATTGATTTTTAAAGTAAAACTTTCATTGATTTTAGGGTGGTGCAGGAGCCATACCTAAATATATAAAAAGAAAGCATTGGGTCTGATCACACAGAGAAGCAGAGTTATGGTGTTGAGGGTGAATTGGAAAACATCTTCTCGTTCCCGTGGTTTCTCTCTTTGCTGGCAACCACCCTTGCTGGAGCAGGAGGTGTCCTATGAGAGCCCGGCAGTGTGGAGCAAGGTCTGGCTGGGACCTCCCTTTTGTGAGCACTGAGCAGTTGCATGCCAGTCATTCCCCTGTTTCTACACTAGATGCCAGCAGTGGCCCAGGACACTCTGTGGTGTCTCTGTGGGAGTTCCAGCTACAGGCACACTGCAGCTCTGGAACCAGAGGGCTGCTGATAGCCTCTCCATCCTGGGATCCCCACTCTCCTCGTTTCAGGGCAACATGGTAAGGTTTAGAAACACAGCAACCTATCAGGTGAGGTCCAGAGCATAAGCAGGAGATCTTAGCTCTTGCACTCACCCACCCACCCACAGAGTACATCTGCTGGAGACTGACCGTAAATATTTACCTTTCATTAAACATGTCATCACTGTCATTCACTCAGTCCCAAGAGCGCCACACAGAAGCCAAGGGCTGGAGCTCAGGCGACAGGGAAACAGTGAACCTGTGGTTTCTTCAAACTCCTGGAAAACAGCATTTTCCAGTGCTGCCCCGTCCAGAGACCCTGAGAAGCCTTGTCTGTGCTGAGGCTCTGCATCTTGGCTTCACTAAACAGAGTGGAAACAGAACTCACACTTTCTAGAAGTGAAAATAGGTCCTTCTCTGGGTTTCCGAGGATTTGACAATGATACAGAGATGCAGAAAGTCACCACAAATAATATAGTGCAGTGCTGCGTAATAAAACTTTAGTGAAGTTCCCAGGGAATACAAAAGCCACTAGCTGCACATGGCTGCCGAAATGTGGCTAGTGTGGTTGATGAACTGAATTACAGATTTTATTTAAATTTATTTTATTTTATTTTTTATAAAGCTTTTATTTAAAGTATATAAATTTCCAAAGTACAGCTTATGGATTACAATGGCTTCCCCCCACCATAACTTCCCTCCCACCCACAACCCTCCCCAGATTTTATTTAAATTTAAATGTAAATAGCCACAGGTGGCTGATGGTTACTGTGTTCAGAAGGCAGATGTAGAGTAGAAGAAAAAAAGCATCAGTCAAGGTCCTCCAAGGTCAAGTGTTGGTGCTAGATGTAGATACAAGGGCATTTAAAGAGTCTGTGGAAAAAATTAAAAGCTAAATTTATTTTGGTGTGAACAGTTTTAAGTCTATGCATATGAGGGTTCTTTAAAAAGCTCATGAAAAATACAAATGGTGGAAATTTATGGATAGATTTCAAAAAATTTTTGCACCAAAATAAACATGTCTTTTGTTTATATCTTTTTTTAAGATTTATTTTATTTATTTGACAGGCAGAGTTACAGAGAGAGGTAGAAACAGAGAGAGACATCTTCCATCCACTGGTTCACTCCCCAGATGGCCGCAATGGCTGGAGCTGTGCCAATCTGAAGCCAGGAGCCAGAACCTTCTGCCAAATCTCCCACATGGGTGCAGGGGCCCAAGGACTTGGGCCATCTTCTACTGCTATCGCAGGCCATAGCAGAGAGCTGGATAAGAAGAGGAGCAGCCAGGACTCAAACCAGTGCCCATATGGGATGCCGGCACTTCAGGCCAGGGCGTTAACCTGCTGCGCCACAGTGCTGGCCCCTTTTTTATTTCTTAAAAACTTAATTATTTATTAGAGAGGAAAAGAGAGAGACAGAGAGATGGAGAGAGAGAGGACACAGAGAGAAAGAGATGGAGAGAGAGATATCATCTGCTGGTTCGCTCACTAAATGGTCACGGTGGCTGTGGCCAGGCTAGGCTGGGGTAGGCGGAGTCAAAGTTGGGAGCCAGGACCTCAATCGGGGTCTCCCACATAGGTGAAAGCAACTACCACTTGAGGCATCACTGCTGCCTCCCCAGGTATACCTTTCAGGAAGCTGGACTCAGAAGCCAGAGCCCAGTATCAAATCCAAGCACTCCAGCGTGGGACAAGGGCGTCTTAACTGGTGCCTTAACCACTAAGCTAAACACCTGCCCCTTCCTTGAAGGTTCATATCTCATGGGATGGTTGCAGCCATTGCCAGCAGTTCTCTGCTACTCACTAGCTATGTGGCCCTTGCCAAATTACCCAAAGCCTCTGAGCCTTATGTCTTCATCTTTAATAGGAGAACAGTGGTTTATTGAAGGATTTTGAAGACTAAGTAGGATCACATGTGCAGGGTGTGGTGCTTGCCATGTAGCAACCCTTCAGGCTGGCTCCCTCTTCCTGCCCCCTGCCCCAGACTTGACCCAGAGGCGCTCTTCAGCAAGACGAGGAGTCATGCTTCCAACCTTTCCTAAGTGTTCTCCTTCCTCTCCTTATCAAAGCCTTTCTGAGCTGGGTCTCAACTCCTCACAGCTCTGTTCCCAGAACTGATGAAATGATCCAAGCTAGGGTGAGGTGAAATTCAACAAACACTGCTCCCGTGTACTATGTTACACACCCTGCTGCCGGTGCTCTTGGCACTGGGGGTTGCATGCACTGTGGGCTGCACTCACCAAATTCATCCCTGCTCTGGCCACTGCTTTTTTGCAAGCAGAGTTCTGATTTTGTTCAGAAGTCTCTCCTCTTGATGTGACCCAGTGCTTAGACCAGCCCATCCCTGTACTCAGGGGAAAAGCTGATTGGCTTAATCCTGGGAAGCCCATTTTCCACACCAGTGCTTGGTCTAAGGTGGTCGTGTTCTTCTGTTGCAGTCAAGGAAGTTGAAGGGAGGTGTGTCTGGAGCTTCCATAGATTTCTCATTCTTACAAAGAGCTGCCACTGCATGTGTGTAGGAAGCAGCAATCTTGTGACTGTGAGGAGAGCTGGCTCAGTCAAGAACAAACTGAATATGGCAGAAGAAAAATACATAGAGACCTGGGCCCTCTATGATGTCATTGAAGGGCTGTTAGGTGATCCTGGAGACACTGTAAGTTAGGACTTTTTTTTATTAATAAAAATTCTACTGAGGGAAATAAAGAGTCCTTTACATCTATTTGAGCCAGATTATCTGTAGTTTGGCTAGATACCTCCTGGCTGATACAGGTTATGTGTGAAACAGATATAACAGAATATTGGTTCCCAGTGAGTATAAAATCTATTGTAAAAGGCAGAGAATGCTTTTTAAAAACTCTGAGAAGGTCAGTGGGTTAAGCTGCCACCTGTTACACCAGCATCTCATGAGTGCCATTTCTAGTCCCAGCTGCTCCACTTCTGACCTAGTTTCCTGTTAATGTGCCTGGGAAGGCAACAGTAGATACCTGAGTGCTTAGACCCTTGCCACCCAAGTGGAAGACCCAGATGAAATTCTAGGCTCCTGGCTTCAGCTTGGCCCAGCCTTGGCCATTGTGGGAGTGAAGTGGTAGATGGATGATCTCTGTATCTCTCTCTGGGTCTCTCCCTCTAATGAGTCACTGTGCCTTTCAAATATATAAATAAATCTTTAAAAAAGATTTTGATAAGGGTTGAAGTAAAAGGATGGAAAAGCAGAATGGGAGCAGACAAAGTTGAGGTGGATTTAATTCAGTCACAGAAAGAACATGCAGACCCATCATCTTTCTTTCCAAAGTGAGACAGCTTAGTGAGCTTTCTTTTTTTTAAAGTTTTTATTTAATGAATACAAATTTCATATGTACATCTTTTAGGAATATAGTGTTTATTACCCCCATTCCTGTCCACCCATCCCCTCTCCTACTCCCTCTCCCATTCCATTTTTCATTAAGATTCATTTTTAATTGACTTTATATTCAGAAGACCAACTCTATACTAAGTAGAGATTTCAACAGTTTGCACACACAGAGACACACAAAATATAAAATACAGTTTGAAGACAAGTTTTACTGTTAATTCTCATGGTACACCTCATTAAGGACAGAGCTCCAACATGGGGATTAAGTGCACAGTGACTCCTGCTGTTGATTTAACAATTAACACTCTTATTTTTGACATCAGTGACCAGTCAACGCTCTTGACATGAGCTGCCAAGGCTATGGAAACCTTTTGAGTCCACAAACTTTGTCAGTATTTAGACAATGCCCAAAGCAATGTGGAAGTTCTCTCCTCCCTTCAGAGAAAAGTACATCCTTCTTTGATGGCATGTTCTTTCCACTGGGGTCTCTCTCATAGAGATCTTTCATGCAGAACAATTTTTGCTACTATGTCTTGGCTTTCCATGCCTGAAATGTTCTCATGGGATTTTCAGCCAGATCCAAATGCCTTAAGGTCAGAGTGCTGTTTAGGGCATTTGTCATTCTGAGTCTGCTGTGTGGACTGCTTCCCATGTTGGAACTTTATCTCCTTTGTAATTCCATTTATTGTTATTAGCAAATACTTGGTCTTATTTATGTGATCCCTTTGACTTTTGGTCCTATTTATATGATCAATTCCACACTTAATATGATCACTTTATCACACAAGATGGGATTAGTGCCACCTAGCTTAATAGGATTTGGAGTCCCATGGCAAGTTTTTGGCTTCACTCTTAGGGTTAAGTCTATGGGAATGTGTGCCAATCTATACAGCTCCTCCCTCTTTCATTCCCACTCTTATTTTTAACTGGGATCTATTTTCAATTGAACAGCCTTTGTCTTGACTGTCGAGGAACAGTCATTTCATTTTATTATTTTTATTCTTTTTTCTACTTAATACCATTGGTCGAACTCTTCACTTATCATGGAATTAATCATAGGGGTATTAAGTCAATTAAAAATTAGTGAGCTTTCTGACAAGTGAAGCAATGGTACCATAGTGTGGGTCTTCGTGCTCTGAATGTGTCATGTGGCCCATGGGGCAGTTAGAGCAGGGTAGAGGGAAGGCAGATTTTGTTCCTGCCAAGTCACTCTGAAGCCATGCTCTGTTCTCCAAGCACCTACCCCCTTGGCTAAGATCTTCTCTTCCTGGTTCTGTTTTCTTTTTCTTTTTTGAAGATTTATTTATTTATTTGAAAGGCAGAGTTATGGGGGAGGGAGAGAGACAGAGAGAGAGAGAAAGAGAGAGAGAGAGAGAGAGAGAGAGGTCTTCCATCCATTGATTCACTCCCCAATGGCTGCAATGGCCAGAGGTGAGCTAATCTGAAGCCAGGAGCCAGGAGCTTCTTCCAGGTCTCCCACATGGGTGCAGGGACTCAAGCACTTGGGCCATCTTCTGCTGCTTTCCCAGGTCATAGCAGAGAGCTGGATTGGAAATGAAGCACCCGGGACTAGAACTGGTGCCCATATGGGATGCTGGCAGTGCAGGTGGTAGCTTTACCTGCTACACCACAATGCCATCTCTGGTTCTGTGTTTTCTTGGGAAAAGTAAAGCAGGAAGGAGAGGAATGGTTTCCCTGGTTCCAACAAGGTTCAAGGGGCACTATGAATTTCCTCTCCCAGCAACCTGACATTACCTTAGGCCTGCCCTGGCCCTCATGGCCTTGCCCACATCATGGATCCAGTTTTATCAAATCTCTGGTAGCCATGGCTGTGATCTGGGTAGTTTGAAAGGAGAGAGCAGACAGCAGAAGACCTGTGAATGAAAATTCACGGGAGTGTTGAGAAAGAATAAATTGGAGCTTTGATGAACTTCCTGATTTGTTTACCCTCCATTGCTACAATGACAACCATTAGTGGAAACAGCCCTGTAGTTTCAAAAGCTGGTGCTGCCAGAGAACTGAGACTCATGGACAGAGTGTCATAGAGATGAGAGCTTTGGGCTCTAAAACCACTCTCAGTAGCTGATTCTGCTTCCAACTCTTAGTGGTTGTAGTCTCTTGGCTGCCTTATGGAAGCTCTTTGTGCTTCAGTTTCCTTGTCTGTAGAATGGGTTTAATGATAGCAACCACCTTAAAGATTTTTATGAAGACTAAGTAAATGACAAATATGTCTACAGGATTACATGAGTGACTGACACTACTGACACTGAATTGGAGCTTCATCAGTGTTGGTTATTGTTCCAGAAAACTGGAAACCAATAGCAGTGGAGGGAGGCTATGATTCTATAGTATTCAAATGTCCACAGGACCAAGAATTTAACCTTTTCAATACTGAAAGCCTTCCTTGATTTTATTTTCAAAGACTTTTTCAATATTTGTAAGATAAATAATGTCTACAACCATTGTCTCCTCTTTTTCTACTTCAATCAGGCTTTCATTTCTACACTTGTGGCTCAAAGTCACTGCCAAGACCAGGGTTTGATTCATAGATTTCTTCTGGAGTTGTCAGTAACATCTTATATATCAGATCATTGGCTGTCTTAAATTCTTTCTGCAGCCCACCTTTAAGATGTAATTCTCCACTGGTTTTCCTCTTGCATCACCTGCTGCTCTTTCTCAGTCTCCCCTGCTGATCCATCAGCTTTTTCCAAACATTACCATGCCTCAGAACTCAACCCTAGTTGTTTCTTCAATTTATCAGATGAAAATTTTATGTTCCCAGTTGCTCAGTCCACTTTCATCAGGCCCGTCCCAACACCCAGTGAAAGCAAGAGGAGTTGACCCTGTCCTATATGTGCTCTCAAGTTGCATGGAACTTGTTTGTGGCTGTTCATCCTGATGGCCCTGCACCTGGTTACAGTACTACAGAAACAATGGTTTAGCATTATGATGGTGTATACAGAAAGAGTCAACTGTATACAGAAAGAATCAACTGAAGTCAGGAACAGTAACATCAATGCTGCCAGAGGACTGTATTTAATGACCTCTCTTCCATATCTCTTTGTACTTCTCCATTTTCTGCTTCATATCTGTCTTGTATATGGGACTCCTGTTATATGCATTGTGAGTTTATCGCTAAATATCTTCAATAGCCATGCTAATGACTTGAGCAGGATAGTGAGTACATAGCTGGATAACTTTTGGTAAGAGTCCATTCCTACCTAAGGAATCTCAACTGGAGTGTTTTATTTTGGTGGAAATGACAAAAGAGGCTGGGGTAGAGCGACTGAACACAATAGCCTTCTTTCCAGAGGCATGAACACGAAGAGGGAGGAAGGCTGGAAGGCAGAGCAGCCAGATGGCTTCTCCTCCCCACTCTATCTGGTTTCACATTTGTGTAAATAACAACAAAGTTCCCTGGATGTACTTTTTTAATTATGGAAAATGAGACTAAGCTTAAGATGGGTCAGGCTGTCATATACCAAATAAACAGAAAATCACAATTAGGATTCTTGATATATGGGAGTGGTAGGAAAGCGAGCGCTAGTGCTTACCTTTTGTCTTTTTTTAATTACGAAAACACAAAGTCAGAAAATCCTTGCTTCTTTCTTCCCAGTGGAGATCTAAGAGGTTAACTCATTGGTTGCTTACTGGAGCTCTGCAATGAGAAATACTAGTTTTACAAACTAAAGTGATGTCCACAATTCCATATGAAAACAAATTCAAGTATCACCAATCTGAGATGTGGGCCCCAAAGCTGCATGGAGCCCTGATGAATGAAGAGAACCACATTGCAAGGTTCTCCAGAGAGTGGGGCAAAAGTACAATCGTCTTCCTGAAATATACCAGCAAGAATGCAGGCCTTAATTAACGAAGCCCAAGCTTGATTTTTCTTGCTGCCTTTTTCTCCGAAAGACAAATAATAAGAAATGAATGAGGTTGAAAGCAAATGAGAACCATATTGGGAAAGCGAAGCATAGTCAAACTTTTGGCTGAGCTGGTTGCAAAGAGCTAAAGTTCTTTAATCATCTTGCTGGAGATGTAGCCAAAAAATGCAATTTGAAACACACACACACACACACACACACACATGCATACTCTTGCACACACACATTTCCACACCCATACCCTCCCTCTTTTTCACTGTAGATGAATCAAGATGGTGGAGACAGGATATGATGAGAACCATTCCTGCTTTCCACCTACTTTATAAAAGGCTCTGGCAATCAGTAATCTTTGCTGCCATGGTTTGGGGGAATCCATCTATCAATTCTTATTCTTTAAATGTTCATTGTGCACAGGCTGTAAGAAGCTAATAAGCAGCTGGACTTGGTAATAGGCTGGGAATATGCTAAATGGCAACCTGTAAGATCCAGATTCTCTTAACAGATGATTTTTTGAGAAAAACAATGACTCCGTTTGAGCCTAAAAGAATATCACTACATCTCAAGGTGGGAGTGGGGTGAGAAATGACAAATATATTTGAATTAACATAGTCTCTTGTTAGTTAACAAATTGATCAAATGCAGATGTTTCTTTTGTGTCAGGGTCAGCCTGATCAGCTTTGTACAGAGGCAGAATTGATGGCTGAACATGAAGGTGTGACTTCAGGATAGTTCCATATAAACCCCCTGTCCTACTCCACCTCAAGCACTCAGGATGTAAGGCTTGACAAATTGCTATAGTCTTTGTCAATGGAGACACTGAACACTTATATATCTGGCTTTGCACATGTGGGATAAGTGAGATGTGGATTTTTTAAAAAGAAAATTTACTTATTTATTTCAAAGGCAGAGTTACACAGAGAGATAGAGAGATCTTCCAACTACTGATATACTCCTCAGAAGCTGCAGTGACCAGGACTGAGCCAGGCCAAAGCCAGGAGCCAGGAGCTTCATCTGGGTCTCTCAAGTGGGTCGTCTTCTGCTGCTTTTCCTAAGCTATTAGCAGGGGTCTGGATCAGAAGTGGAGCAGCTGGGACATGAACCGGTGCCATACGGGATGCTGGTGTCACAAGTGGCGGCTTTACCTGCTGCACCACAGCGCTGGCCACTGAGATGTGGACTTTTCTAATGGAACCTAACTTAGGTTGATATTAAATAAATCTAGTATACTGTGGGAATAGTTTTATCCAACTCACGATGTTTCCTCCTGGTAGAGGGAACTCAGGGTAACTCCTGGCCTCTTACCAAGTTTTGGATGGGGCATCGTACTGGGTGATGCATGTGGGCATGCTCAGCTTAGCTCCACTATTCCTCCTCTTGGGAGTGAGTTGCCCACAGAGAGAAAACATTTTATTTTCTTCTTCTCAGCTCGGAGTGGGGTTCTTTTTTTTCTCATTGGGGTCCAGTGTTGGCAGATCTACTTGGCTAATGGCCACATGCTCCACCCTGGCCTCTATCAAAAATAAAGGGTGTTTTTACACTCCATCCCTGAGTCCTTCGTCTGACTTGTCAATCTTTACAGAACATGGGCAAAGAGGGGAGCTAAGTTTTGTGCTTCTTCAGACCAACTTCTTAAGTGTCAAGAACATTGAATGGAGGACTTAAATATCTTGGTTCTGATCTCGATTATGTATTTCCTTAGATGTTTGAATCTTGGGGGAAGCACATAACCTTTCGACTCTTCAGGTTTTTTTTTTTTCAATTAAACTAGTTCATAAAATGAATTCTAGCTCTAGTATTATAGGCATAATTGGGCAGCACACCAAGACTTATATAATACAGTGTAATGTCAAAACACTTTTTTCTAGCCAAAGAAGTTCTCAGAAAAATCTGTTACACAAGAGTTGGCTGATTAGGTTATGATTTTCCGGGAGAAGGAGATGAGTGGATTTCCTCACAAATTTGCCTATTTCTTAGGAAGGGAAGCTCTGGCAATGGGCTATGATTTTTTTTTACAAAAGGATTCCAGGGGCCTTCTGGAAAAACATGAGCTGAGATCTCAACCTGTGTCACAAGGATCACTTACAGTGAGTCGTTGGAGGTAGAACAGGGTAGCTCTAAACCAAAGCCATGGATGGGTACATCTATAAAAGTCTGAAAATGACAGCATCTGGAGGAAAAAGGAAATCAAGGCTGATGGCCTGAGGTCAATGCAGGGCTGAGAGTCTCTGGATGAGTTAGCAAGACCATGAGCATTCTACAGAACCAAGAAACACATGATTTTAGTTGCAAAACCTGTAAGCACTGTTTAGTTCAGGAATCTGCTGGCTGACTGAGGACTGGCTGATCTATGCTGGGCTCAGTGCATGAATCTGCTGGCTTCCAGTAGATTGCTGAAGTACGCGTGAGCTGCTGGATGTGGGTCTGCTGGAGTTCAGCTGATCTAGACTGACCTTGGCAGGGGAGTGGCTCAACACTGTTCCCCAAAGATGCAAAAAGCTTCATTTTTAAAAGATTTATTTGTTTGAAAGTCAGAGTTACACAGAGAGATGAGAGGCAGAGAGAGAACGAGAGTGAGAGTGAGAGCGAGAGAGAGAGAGAGAGAGGTCTTTCCTCCTATGGTTCATTCCCCAGATGGCCGCAACGGCCGGAGGTGTGCCATTCCGAAGCCAGGAGCCAGGAGCTTCCTCCAGGTCTCCCATGTGGGTGCAGGGGCCCAAGGACTTGGGCCAACTTGCACTCCTTTTTCAGGCCATGGCAGAGCATTGGATCAGAAGTGGAGCAGCTGGGACATGAACTGGCGCCCATATGGGATGCCGGCACTGAAGGCAGCAGCTTTACCCACTATACCATAATGCCAGCCCCACAAAAGGCTTCTTAAAATTCAGCTTTAAAACAGACACGCTGGTGCAGCTGGTTAAACCATTGCCTGCAATGCCACCATTCCAAACAGGCACTGGTTGAGTCCCAGCTGCTCCACTTCCAATCCAGCTCCCTGATGATGTGCCTGAGAAAGCAGCCAAGTATGATCCAAGTCCTTGGGCCCCTGAACACACATAGGAGACCCTGATGAAGTGCTTGGATCCTGGTTGCAGCCTATTCTAGCCTGGCCTTTGTGGCAATCTGGGGGATGAATAAGCAGACGGAAGATCTTGCAGTCTCTCTCTGTCTCTGTCTCTGTCTCTCTCTCTCTGCATCTTTCTCTCTGTAACTCTGCCTTTTCAAATAAAAATACAATAAATCTCCTTTTTTTCTTTCGACAGGCAGAAAGGACAGTGAGAGAGAGAGACAGACTCACTGTGCTGATCCGAAGCCAGGAGCCAGATGCTTCTCCTGGTCTCCCATGTGGGTGCAGGGCCCAAGCACTTGGGCCATCCTCCACTGTACTTCCGGGCCACAGCAGAGAGCTGGACTGGAAGAGGAGCAACCGGGACAGAATCCGGCCCCCCAACTGGGATTAGAACCCAGTGTGCCGATGCCACAGGCGGAGGATTAACCTATTGAGCTGCAGCGTGGGCCAATAAATCCTTTTTTTAAACATAGCTAATATTTATTTAAAAAAAAATCTACACATTGTCATTTCTTCCTGTTTCTGTTGGCCAGTACAAGTCATATTGCTCATCTGAACTTAAGGGGTAAGGAAGTATACTCTGCCCCTTTAGAGAGGAAACCCCAAAGTCACATGATAAAGGGCATGGATATACAGAAGAAAGAACTGGGCTAATGATGCAATATATGAGAGTGAGGGAAGGTAGGTCTGGGGACGCATGGTGTGGTGGGAGCAGCTCCAGATGCAAGTATCTAAGCCTGATTTTTGTGTTCTGGAGAATGATGGCTATTAAGGAAATGTGAACTCAAAAGAATTATAATCTTGGGGTTCATGTTGTGTGCAGTGGGTTAAGCCAGTGTTTGTTGGAGTACCAATTCAACTCCTGGCACTTCCAGTCCAGAGCCCTGCTAATGTGCCTGGGAAGGAAGGGGTGATGGCTCAGGTACTAGAGTTTCTGCAACTCACATGGGAGATCTAGATGGAGTTCCTTGGCTTGGCAAAGTCCTCTCTGTTGTGACAATGGGGGAGGGGGAGGAAAAAAAAAGAATAGGGAGAAGGAAGGAAGGAAAGATGGAAGGAAGGAAGGAAGGAAACTGAACAAACAAGTTATAATCTTCGCAAGGAGGGCTATGATGAACCAGCTGAGGCCATAATAACATCAGAAATCAAGAGCAGTTGTCAACTCACACAGGGCCTGCAAGGACTGTGGTGGGTGCTCAGTCCCCTCCTGGAAGTTAATTATAAACCTTATTGCACTCTCAGACCATTGGAGGATGTGGCTGAGATGCTGGGAAGGAGGATTCCAAAATGAGATTCTGGATGACCTTGAGAACAAAACATACATGGGACAGAATTCAATTAGAAAATTAATAGAGGTATAGTCTTTTTTTTTTTTTTTTTTTTTTTGACAGGCAGAGTGGACAGTGAGAGAGAGACAGAGAGAAAGGTCTTCCTTTTGCCGTTGGTTCACCCTCCAATGGCTGCCGTGGCCGGCACGCTGCAGCCGGCGCACCGCGCTGATCCCATGGCAGGAGCCAGGTGCTAGGTGCTTTTTCCTGGTCTCCCATGGGGTGCAGGGCCCAAGCACTTGGGCCATCCTCCACTGCACTCCTGGGCCACAGCAGAGGGCTGGCCTGGAAGAGGGGCAACCGGGACAGAATCCGGTGTGCTGGCGCCGCAAGGCGGAGGATTAGCCTGTTGAGCCACGGCGCCGGCCAATAGAGGTATAGTCTTATGTTCACCTTGAATTGACAGCACAAATAACTTCATGTTCAATTGAAAATCACTCACCTCATTTTTGGTTGCCATTCTTGTCCTCCTTTCATTCTCCTTCTCCTCTCTTTTCCTAATTTTCAAAGTTTATAATTACAGATAATGAGAAAAGGGTCATGACTTCTTTCTTTTAAAAAAAATGATTTATTTATTTATTTGAAAGTCAGAGTTACACAGAGAGAGAAGAAGAAGCAAAGAGAGAGAGAGGCCTTCTATCCACCGGTTCACTCTCCAATTGGCTGTAATGACTAGAATTGTGCTGATCTGAATCCAGGAGCCTGGAGCTTCCTTCACATATCCCATAGGGGTGCAGAGGCCCAAGGACTTGAGCCATCTTCTACTGCTTTCCCAGGCCATAGTATAGAGCTGAATAGGAAGTGGAGCGGCTGGGACTCAAACCGGTGACCATACAGGCTAGCAGCACTGCAGGCAGTGGCTTTACCCCCACTAATTCACAGTGCCAGCCCCTCAGGATTTCTATTTGGAAAGAGGTCAGTGTTTTGGATCACAGGGATTAGAAATATCTTTCTATTTCTTCCCTTCTTGAAAATCAGTTTGGAATATACTTGCTCCCCTACTTCCTATGATTGGATATGAAATGAAAAGTCTAACCCTAAGGGGTTTGTATAATCAGGATAAGGATATTTTTTCTGTCTCTTGTTCAGCTGGAGAATCCCTTTCTCCCACAAGGCCATAGGGAATCTGATAAGAAAGCTGTGGTACTGGCTGTGAACTGGAGAGCAGAGATCTGAAAGCAAAGAATATTCTTTCTATTTATTTTTAAGATTGTATTTATTTATTTGAAAGTCAGAGTTACAGAGAGGGATGGAGGGAGAGAGAGAGAGAGAGAGAGGGAGCACGAGCAAGTGAGCTTCCATCCTCTGCTTCACTCCCCAAATGGCTGCCACGGTTGGGACTGGGCCAGGCCGAAACCAGGAGCCAGGAGTTTCTTCTGGGTCTCCCACTTGGGTGAAGGGGCCCGAGCCTTTGGGCCATCTTCTATTGCTTTCCCAGGCACATTAGCAGGAAGCTGGATTGCACGTGGTGCAGCCGGGGCTTGGCCTGACTCCCATATGAGATGCCAGCACTGCAGATCGAAGCTAACTCTGCTGCCCTGCAGGGCTGGCCTCACAAAGAATATTCTGTGGCCTCGATTTCACTTTTTCCCTTCTTTACCTCAGTACATGGGGTCTGCCAGTGCCACTTTGTGTCCTCACCCATACAAAGTGTAGAGTCACATAAACAATGAACAAGGAAAGACTACAGATACTTCAGGCATTTTGAGGGACCCAAGCCTTCAGGTGCAGAATCCTTGTTGCTCACCACGCACAGAGCATCTCAGCCTCCACTGCTGTTCCCGCTTAGTAAAGGCAAGGGCAGCTCTACTCAGCTGACGTCTAGTTCTCGGGGGTCAGCGCTTTATGGACTCCAGTAAACAAGACATAGGAAAGGAATCTACTGGTTTTGTCGAGGGAGAATTTGGACAGCATGTCATAGAAAATGAGCTGTACTTTTGCTATTTTAATTATATTTATTGTTATGTGAGTGACAACATAGTTGTACAGTTTATAAGTCATAGGCATAGGGGCTGGCGTTTTGGTGCAGCAGGGAGAGCTGGCGCCTGTGACAGTGCCATTCCATGTTGCAGAGCTGGTTCAAGTCCTGACTACCCTCTCTGATCCAACTGTCTGCTCCTGTGCCTAGGAAAAGCAGAAGATAGCCCAAGTGCTTGGGCCCCCACCACCCACACAGGTATATTGGCTGAAGTTCCAGGCTACTGGCTTCAGCTTGGCCCAATCCCAGCTGTTAAGGCTGTTTGGAGAGTGAACCAGTGGGTGGAAAATATCTTTCTCTTTCTGTCTCTATCCCTCTCTGTCATTCATCCTTTCAAATAAATTAATTGATCTTTAAAAAAAAAAAAAAAGAAGTACTAGGTACAAATGATGTAGTGGATAAATTCTTCCCTCCCATGTCAACAATATATGTTTTAGAGTCAGATACAAATTCTGGCTATAATGATGATTAGCAGAGTGACCTTGAGTAGGTAACTTATTCTCCCTGGTTTTGTACTGTGGGAACATCGTAAAGTTATCATGATTAAATGAGATTGTATATGAATATAGTATTTGGCATAGAGTTGTCACTTAAAACAGTAGATAATGCAAAACTTTCTGTTTCACAAAACAGACACAAGAAAGAAAAAAAAGAAAGCTCTTCTTTTATCTTCCTGTGTCTGACTTTATTTTCTATCTGGAGTCTTCATTTGATCGTATACAGAGAAATTAATCCAATTACTTTTGGGTAAACCCAGTTAAACACCTTTTTTTTAAAGATTTGTTTATTTATTTATATGAAAGTTACAGTTACAAAGAGAGAGAGAGAAATAGAGAATCTTCCAGCCCCTGGTTCACTCCTCAAATTGTTGCAATGGCTGGAGCTATGCTGGTCTGAAGCCAGGAGCCAAAAGATTCTTCTGGGTCTCCCATGTGGGTGCAGGGACCCAAGCACTTGGGCCATCTTCTACTCCTTTCCCATGCATATTAGCAGAGACTTGGGCCAGAAGTGGAGCAGCCAGTACTTGAACCAGCCCGTACTGGATGCCAGCGCTGCGGGCTGTGGCTTTAACCTGCTGTACCACAGTGCCAGGCCCCAGTTAAACTCCTTAATTTCACAGTCATTGTGGGAAGTTATCATTACCATTATGATAATCAAGTCACAGTCAAGATTTTCTTCTCCCATCTTCTCTTTGTGCTTGGTTGGTCTTTGTTGCTGTAGGGAGAGTGCTGTTCAGCACTTCCACATGGCTAATCCCACACTTAGTCATGTAGTGTTGGGTAGTGTGAGAGGGCAAGGACTGGACCCCCACTTCTCAGCCTTGGTGCTGTGTTGACCTGCTTCTTCAGATGCATCCCATCCTGCATCTACGCCAGATTCCTCCGACACACTGACGATGCTTCAAGAAACATTTTTTCCTTTAAAACACAGAAAACTTCATATAAACCCCCTGGCTCCATTAGATCATGCCAACGTTTCTATTCCACTGTTGATACATAACGACTGGCCAGACTTGCATCTCTGGACATTATGCAGGCAGCAAGACACAGGTCCTCTCCAGTCTTATGTGCTCCCACCCGATACCTGTATCTGATTTCACTGCAGGGGGCGTTGGAAAGATGCCCAAGTTCCACCCTGCACCACCTGACCCTCTATTTCCTCTTCAGCTGTCTTCTCTCTATGCAGCTTAGGGGCTCATCTGTTAGCTTGGAATTGAGGGGGATGCAGATGGAGGGTAGGACACAACCTCCTGCTTTCAGCTTCTTTTCTGTTTTCTGTCCTATTTATGGCTAATGCCTTCGGAAACCAAGCTGTTTGCCGTCCTTATTCAATGTTCGTACATTGTTTGGATACAGCAGCTCCTAAGGGCACAAGTGCCCGATGTATGTGAAGATACATGTGAAGAACATGACCATTAATACTGCAATCTATCCCATACCCAGTTTATTATCACTACCTGTGCATCTGTTTGGTCTCTGTCCAGTAGGCAGTGCATTTCCAGAATCTTTAGAGGAGAGCTTTGGTTTAGTCTAATAAGGCAATGAGAGATTAAGAGGAGCATTGGCCTTAATGCAAAATGACCTGGGCAGAGTTGAGACATTGCTTTTTCATTTCTAAGTGATTTTGAGCACTTAATCCCTTTGAAACAAGATTTTCTTATTTGGAATTAAGGAAAAGGGTCACAATAATACCTTTATCTCAAGGTTGCTACAAAAATTAAGCCAAGTAATGTTTGTGAAAGTGATTAAACCACAGCAGAAGCCATTAAAATCTTAGGCATAGTTCCCACTCCCCCCACCCCCAACACAACTAATTATCTTGTTATCAGAGGTCAGGCAAATAAAATGGAAAGAGAGAATTGTTTCTGCAAACATTTTGGTAAGATGCCTCAGATGATTATAGGATTATAGAAGCTGAAACAAAAGCTGGCAATGTTGCCCAGATAAATAGATAATTTACCAGGTAAATAGTCCTATGAATTTCCAGTGTTTAAAGCTATATCAAGTAGTATTACCATGATCATAGAACACCATGATGTAGGGCATATAAAGGATTTGACACTGTTGTGAGTGCTTAACATGTATTAACTCATTTAATTTCAGGTCAAGAAATACAGTCTAACACAAACTTAGCTTTGAACTGACATTTGGCAAAGTAGTTATATATACCTGCTATGGGCTGAATTGTGTCCCTCTGAAATGCGTGCCTGAGCCCCATTGTGTTGGTGTTTGGAGATGGACTCTTTGGGAGAGATTTTGATCTAGAGGAGGCTGTGGGGTGGTCTCAGGATGGGCTCCGTGACCCACAGGAAGAAACAGCAGTGAATTGACTTCTCTCCCTGCCTTGTGATGACACAGAAAGTGTTGCTCCTGGGCTCTCAGCCTCCACAACTGTGTGAAAATACACGTAGTGGTTTAGGCCATGGTCTACAATATTGGCTATGACAGCCCAGGGTGATGAATACAATACCCTTGCAAATCCTTCCTGTCTCCATTTGGCCTCTCTCTTCTGCCCCAGGCAAAATCTATTTATAGAGCTTTCTCTCTCTTATGTGGAAAAGGCAAACAAATGTATCAACATCTGTAAACATTTTTATTCTCTTGGAAGTAAAATCTGTCAAATGCTTACCACACCTTTCCCCTTTTTTAAATCCACCTTCAACCAATTCAGTTCTTTCTAGAAAGAATTTTGGCAAGTCTCTGCCAGTTTTCTAATATGCAGGTGGAATATTTTCCTCCATATTTTTGAGAGAAATTCAGCCAATTCATTTCATCCTCTCTATTGAGTTTTAAATTTCTTGAAAACAGTCCCAATATAATTCCTGTTTTTGACACCCAACACACACTTGTTAAACTATGCTGAATTTTAAGAAAAGTTAGTGTAGGGAACTAAGATCAGGCTGAGTGAAGAAAAAACAGACGGATTGGGAATCTCTGCTATTGCCCCAAGGGTGCATCCTCCAGCTGACTTAGCAATTTTCACTTAGGAGGCATAAGGACTTACCATTCCTGCTATGTAAATGCCCACATAATAACAATAATGCAGATTGTTAATCCCTGTTCTAGGGATGTAGAATGTAGGAATACAATTTTCATGATTTTTAAAAAATGTTTCCCTTCAAAAACCATATTATGACATATACCCTAAATATGACAGAATTTAGATCACACACACACACACACACACACACACACACCCTAGAGAGCTCCAAGGAGTCTGTGAGAAAATGGAATTAACAGCTAATGTTGATTTTCCATTAACTTTTTGAAGCCCCTTTGAACAGTTTATAGAATTCTCATTATTTACTGAAGCTGAAATCGCTAAACTTCATTATATCGCAAACTATTCACATTCATAAGTGTATGTGAAGTTCTTTATGAGTGATTTTTTAAAAGTACAAGACTGCACTTTTATTAGAGACATATGCTGATTGGTTTCTTATTGCAAAGCTTAACAAAAAGCAACGGTTCAGAAGTCTATCCTGATGGCCAGGGCCCAGCAGTCACTGACATATGAGCACAGCCTCTGTGGCAAGACCTGCAATTAATATTCTGATGCCCCAGCCTCACCCCAAATTCTTCTCCAAGTCCAAATCCTGTGTCCATTCCTCTAGACTAGGGCCAAGCAAGCCATGGTCCAAGAAGGAAGCATGGCTTTTACCTTCTTAAAAGGTGCTTCACACAAAAATGAGATGCAAGAAACATTGACAAAACGTCTGTGCCACAAACACCCGATGCAGCTTGCAAAGCTTAACATATCCCTTCTGCAGGGCCTTTTATAGACAACGCTTGCCAACCCTGCTTTAGACCGCAGGCGTCCCCGAGGAGGGCTCTGTTTCCAACCTTTGCTCCCAGAACTTTGGATCTGGAATCAGACAGGCCTGGGGTTTTCATTCCAGGCTTTCTGTTGCCTGCCATTCGGTCACTGACCAGCTGCATGAGTTGAGTTTTTGCGTAACTTCCGAGCCATCCATCAAATAGGAAACGTGCCAACCATGCAGGGTCACTGTGAGCATGCAGGGGTGCGTGGGGAGGCCTTTAGCAGTGGCTGATTCTCTGTGCACCACCTATGGGACGGTATCTCACATTCACCTAGAAGGAAACAGAGGCTCCACAGCAGGGAGGGCCTGGCTCAGACAGTGCAGCCGTAGAGCTGTCATTGGACTCTCCCAGGGTTGGGGAGGCCCAGAGCCTTTGCAAACCCAGACCTAGATGTGCTCAGAACAGCAAAGAGGTATCCAGGATGTCTCAGGACCTGCAGGATCTGGATTCAAGTCAGGGCCATAAACAAGAGGAGGGACCTGAGGTTTTCATCTGGTTCTTCCACAGGGCCTTATATGCCAGAGAGCCAGGCCACGTCTCTCAGAGCTCTGTACCCCAGAGCCTGTGCCCCGTGGCTCAGTGCTGGGACTTGAGTTATGAGGGAGGAAAACAGGGCAGAGATTCCTGGGAGTGGAGCAGGGGAGGGTGTGCCAGAGGGATGGGTCCAAACTCGAGGCTTTGAGAACAAAAGGCAGAGGAAAGCAAAGCACAAAGACCAAGGCCAAGTCTAGGGTGGGAGAAGCAGCCTGAAATTGGGAGCCATGTGAGCTCCAGAAGGAGGAGAAGGGGGCCCTGCTCCACGGGAGACTGGCTTCACCTTAAGTGGCATCCAGAACGGTAAGCAAGCCTTAACCTGTGTTTCACGGCGGCCTCCTCTGTTTCATCCATTCATGCTTCTAACTTTGTCCACAAAGGTCATTCCTGGGTTGCAATGGATTATGAAGCAGGAAATATGGATTGGTTCTGGCCCCACGAACAAATTGTTCTGTGGTTCTGGGTCCCCGAGCAAGTTGTCTCTTGACTCTGCTCTCAATTACTCCACCTGGGAAATGGGAATAACAAACTCCCTCTTGGAAATCACGAAGATGGATTAGAAGTGTCATTTAAAAGTGGTTTTCCAGCTAAGAAAGAGAATGCTGCATATTTCATAGATGCTCCCAGCGATGAAACCACACACGTGTAAAAGTCATCTTCTTTCCTTAGGAATTGAGAAGAAATGCAGAACCTGAACTAGGCAATTCGGTGTTCTGCCGGTTGAGGGGGTGTTGCCGGTGATCTAAAAAAATCACCATTCACAGTTCATGTCAAGGAGAGGTTAACACTGCTGGAATCAGCTGGCTTTAGAAGAAGGCGATAGAACTCCCAACGACATGAAATGGCTCACTCCACCCTCGTCTTGCTCTTGCTTACATCTTCACACTAAAGCTTTCAAGTCAGCAAGCTGTTGGTGTGGTACTCAGCACCACCCTGCGGCCCTCTGCACCCAGGCACAAGCCGGTTCCTGCTGAGTGCGCAGGGAAGGCCCCACTGCAGGCCCCTGTGGTGAGTCCAGGGCTCACCAAACTGGAAACTCCAGGAAATATTGTCTTCCCAAGTGCAGCTAAGGGCCTGGGACACTGTGCCCACCTAGTGATACCTGTCAACCGAATGAATGTGTGTGCGGCTGCCAGGTAGCTCCTTAAACTCTCCTGTGCAAAGACACAACCCTGTGCACATGAAGGAGACACTTGGTGGCCACCCAAAGCTGGAGGGGGTTAGAAGTAACACTACCAATATTTATTTAGCCCTTGCTGAACATGCCAGTATAATTAGTTGCATTTTATACCTTTTAACTTTTTAAACCTTTACAACAACCCTCTGTGACTATTATTCCCAAGTTACAGATGAAGTCAGTGAGGCTCAAAGGAGGTTTGTAACTCGCCTCATGGTTAGGATAGTGGGCGAGCTGAATGCACACAGTCTGATTCAGCATGCAACCTCCTTAATCACTTGGTTACAGTGTACTTCAATGATGTAGTACTCCTACAAGGGAAGCAGGCTCCCGGAGAAGAGACTGTTCTGTGCCCTGTGTCCCTGCCTCTCTGGGGGTATAAGCTAGGCCTGGTATTTCTGTTCTCTAATGGGAACACTGAGCGTACAGCAGTCAGGGGTCTCAGTCATGGTCACTAAGCAAGGACCAAGAAGGAGATCTGCTGGCCCCTGCCATGCCAGGTGGAGATGTGCTGATCAACCATCTGTGCCAGAGACACTCACCCAGCACACTGCTCAATTCCTCCATCACCAGACCCCTTCTTCCCCCAAGGTCAACACTGGCTGCCACACCTGGCACCCAACTGATAAACACCTGCTACGTGTGTGAAGAAACTCAGGCACCTGAATCCAAAAGCCAGATGTCAAAGAGAGTTTAAGGAGCACGTCATCCAAGTGCAGAAACCGAGGAGGCTTGCCCAAGGTCCCTAGGCGACTTGGCAGCAGCGTGGGAGCAGAAACCAGGTCCCCTGCCAAGACGTCTTCCGGGCTTTTACTTCTCCACCCTGCTCTGCTGGGCCGTGGCCACGGGAAGTAGGAACAGCCTCTTCTTACGACCTGCCTGGTCTCTCCCCAGCTGACCCTGTGCGTCTGCGTGCAGTCCACTCCCTGCCCCTTGTGTCCCACCATGTGGAGGAAAAAAGGCACTCCGGCTCAGGAACTCTCCCCAGGCCTGGGAGAGAAAGGATCCTCAGCAAGCCATCCGTCCCCACCATCCCCCTCCCGCTCCTCGCCTGAAACTTAATTAATCATGTTTGCATCTGGATCCAGACAAGACAATAGCAGAGATGTGTTTTTGGTTAGGAACTGAAGCTGCATTCACAAAGGAATGTTGATTAGTTAGTGGTCGGTATCATTTTTCATGCCTTTTTAAGTTACAAAAAATTTTAATATCAAAGCATTTCTGCCTGCACCGCACGTATCTATTTCTCATAAGTGCATTCTGCTGGCATAATTTTCTTCTCCTTCCTGCGGGTTCTGTTTATGAGATGATCCATCAGCTTGTCTCAGAGTCTCCACGCAGCCCTTCAGCAACCGGAGGCACTCCAGGTGAGCTGCGAGTTACAGCCCACAGCCTTTCCCCATGTGGAAGTGAGCAGGGAGAGGCAGGCTTCGGCCAGGGTGTCGCCCTTCGTGGATCAGGGAGACAGGAGAGAGCTCTTCCTCTGGCCTGGCCTGGGCCTGCGTCATGCTGACTGCTACTCTTCAGAGCAGGGGCTGACCTCCAGAGACAGTGCCCCAGAGTTCCTCCAGACCCGTGGAGGTTGAGGTCAGGCCGAACGCTTCAATTCAGCCTGCACTTCTGCACCGGGAAAATGCCCTCAATCTGGGAAAATCTCCTAATGCAGGAAGCATGTCTTAATGTGTACAACATGCCCATGTGTGTAGAACATGTCAAGTCACAGATGGTAAATCATGGCAGATAAGTAATGTTGGAAATATGTGGCAGAGCCGGAAATCTGTCTGCCTGACCAGCCCTCGAGCTAGATTTCCCTTTCAGACGAGGGTGATGGAGCAGTCGTAGGAGGCAGGGAGGTGCCTCTTCCTCATGTTCAATGGTCCTTCCTGCTCGGTTCCAAGCCTTGGTACCAGGTGTGCAGCTGCCACAGGACTGACCGAATCTGAGCTGCTTTCCTTCCACCTGATGGTCACTGATTCCCTAACGTCCCCTGCTGAAGGAGGTGAGAGGGCTTGTGACAGAAAAGGATTGCAGGGGGAGATCAGGGGATTCAGTATGTGTGGGCATACGTGAATCCCAATGCTGTTTGGATTTGCCAAGGCAAGGTTTGAAGTGGTCAGTACCCAATCACTTTGATTTTTTTAAAAATTTATTTATGTATTTATTGGAAGGCAGGGTGAGAGAGAAAGAGGAAGTGACAGAGAAATAAAGGATTTTCCTTCTGCTGGTTCACTTCCCAAATGGCTGCCCCAGCAGAAATCAGGAAGCTGGGAGCATGTGGGTGGCAGGGGCCAAGCACTTGGGCCATCTTTCGTTGCTTTCCCAGGTGCATAAGCAAGGAGCTGGATCAGAAGAAGCAGCACTGGGACAGCGGATGATGGTGTCACAGGCCATGGCTTAACCTGCTGTGCCACAGTGCCGGCCCTGCCCCCTCGGACTGCCGTAGTCACTCCTGAGTTGGGCAAAGAAGGTTGATTTGGGGGGATGCTGAAGCTGGTGATGGCCCTGCAGACCCAGAGTTCTCTGGGACAACTGAAAAGCTGACTCACAACCCCAGATAGCAGCCAACTCGTGAATTAGGCTTTTTAAATATTTATTATTTTCTTATTTTTTAAAAAAAGATTTATTTATTTGAAAGGCAGAGTTATAGAGAAAGAGGAAGAGACAGAGAGAGGGAGATCATCCATTCACTGGTTCACTCCCCAAATGCCCAAAATGAACCATTCAGTGGTTCACTCCCCAAATGCCTGGTCCAGCCAGGGCTGGACCAGGCCGAAGCCAAGAGCCAAGAGCCAGGAGCTTCTTCTGGGTCTCCCACATGGATAGCAAGGGCCTAAAGATTTGGGCCATCTTCTTCTGCTTTCCCAGGACCATCAGCAGGGAGCTGGATCAGAAGTGGAGCAGCTGGAGCTTGAATCTGTGCTCATGAGATGCTGGCCTCTCAAGCAATGACTTAACCCATGGCATCACAGCTCTGGACCCCAAGGTCGTTATTTATTCAGAAAATAAAGTGCCAATCAGGGGCCAGGCATGGCAGTAGAGTGTATGTGTACCATACTGGTCCCATCTACCCCAAGGCTTTACTGTGGAGGTATTGTCCCTTTATCCCTGGGACCCCTTGTTTGGCTAGAACAAGAGCTATGGTATTTGTTAAGCCTCAGGCCTAAGGAAAAAATGTACTGTGTCCATTCTTATTCTCAGATGCACAGAGTATATAAATCCTGGGTCAACAAATGATAGGTCGTGGACCAAAACTAGCCTGCCAGCTAATTTTGTGAATAAAGCTTTATTGGAACGCAGGGATATGGTCTCTGGCTGCTTTTCAGCTGCACTGATAGAGCTGAGTGGTTGAGGCAGAGTCTGTAGGGTCCACAAATACTAAAATATTTACAATTTGACCCTTCCCAGAAAAAGTTTTCCCTGGTACGGAAGATTTGCCCATTTCCATATAGAGTAACAGTGGTCAGTACCAAGGATGCTCAGATTTCCAAACTGATTCTCCAAAACCAAACTATGGACTGGCCTTCTTCTCATAAGAAAGTCGTTTTGTTTTGTTTTTAATATTTTTAATCTTTGCAATTCCTGCCCTCTGTTGGGAAACGTCCACAGTGTCTGGATGGCTTGGTGGAAAGCAATGATGGTTTAATCTCTTGAAATCTTTGGCCCAACACACTGTACTTTAGAAATCTAGGGACAATTGCTAGTTCTCAACCTTTATGGAAACTGATCTGAACTCAGAACTGTGGCCCTCCTAGGGAACTAACTTGAGGCAAAGGTCAGACTGCTAGGTAGGTTTATGTCCTTCCTTCCTTCATTTCTTTTTTTTCAAAGATTTATGTATTTATTTTGAAAGGCAGAGTTATAGAGAGAGGGGGAGAGGCACAGAGAGACCAAGGAATCCTCCATCTGCTGGTTCACTCCCCAAACGGCCATAATGGCTAGGGCTGGGCCAGGCCAAAGCCAGGAGCCAGGAGCCAGGAGCCAGGAGCTTCATGGGTGCAGGGTCCCAAGCACTTGGGGCCGTCCTCCGCTGCCCTCCCAGGTGCATTAACAGGGAGTTGGATCAGAAGTGGAGCAACCTGGACTTGAACTGATGCCCAAATGGGATGTTGGTGCTGCAGGCAGTGGCTTAACTCTCCGTGCCACAAAATCAGTCCCTTGTGTTGTTTGATGGCCTCTGTAGAACACACAAAAATTGGGTAACCTTTCCACTCCTTTGTTATAGAATTTAAAAGTATTTATGTGTTTATTTTTACTACAGATCTAGGCCTAGACACCATGCAGAAACAAAATCAACTTTAAGGCTATTGCAATAATATAAACTTGTGTTGGGGGTATTGGTATGAAACGTACATACTGTTTACTATCATCTGGCTGGAAACCCAGGTATTGTTGTGGTGCATCTAGACTTTCAGGTAAGCAAATTGATGAAGTAAGAAGCTCCTGACATTTTGTTCCCTGCATGGGGTCGCGTCTGCCTCAGTCTGGCTGACCCAAGTCAGCCTCACTGGAAAGTCCCAGTCTTAAGCACTCTATAATCTTGCATTCTAGGACAGCGTGGTGCCTCTGGCAAGCTGTCCCAGAGCTGGTCCTGGCATGCTCCCTGTGTTGCTGAGCTCATAAAGACTCTCCCAGGCTGACCTCACCCATGCATGACCCTCAAACCACACATCACGCTGGTCCCTCACCCCACTCTGGGTCCCAGATCTTTTTTCCATTCTTACAGGGGTGCTGCTGAGTGAGAGTCTCAAGGTGTCTGTGGATTGACCAAGTGTCCTGTGGCACTTCTCCTAGATCTCTGTCTTCCTGGACAGCACAGGCTGTGATCCAGGAGGGATGGGCTGGACAAAGAGGAGGACAGTCACAGGTTCACACAACCTACGAAAAAGTCTAGAATAGGCACTAGCTGTATCTGGGAGAATTTCCCACTGACAGTGGGGTCTTTAATGAAGTGAACGAATGATCACAATTCCCACACTCCAGCCCAGCTCTTGTGGAAGGGTTTGCCATTAGACATCCAAGGAGGGGGCTTAGCATATCTAGATTGGCACTGACTGGGAATCACTTTGCCCCCTCAAGAGCCCTCTGTGGCAGAAGTAGCCCTGTGCCCATCTTACAAAAACTAGTTCAGAAAGATGAACTGTTAAGTCTCCAAATTCACAAAGCAGGGAGGCCCATGGTTCTGAACTCCAGATGGCTACAGTGAGCCCCAGGGGAGGTCTGGAAGGGGAAGGCAGATCCAAGAAGAACAGTTTGAGGGTGAGTCTCCCATAAAGTTGTGGAGACTGACCTCCACCCGACCCTGCATGAGGACCCCCAGCAGAGGGAGCCTGGGGGCTGAAACAGCCTGTATTCTACTCATTCCATGAGCTCCCACAAGGGACTCTGCTCTCTGGAGAGGCTATTGCTTCTAGTGTGCATGGAGGGGCATGGGGTTTGGTGCTGGCCTCACTGGTAGGTGTGGTGAGAGCAGATCCACGTCCTCCCCAGGTGATGCAGACAGAGCTATGGCCTGATCTTGCTTCACATGGTGGCTTCTGCTGTTGTTTTGTGTATTTTTTTTAAAAGATTTTATTTATTTATTTGACAGGTAGAGTTACAGACAGTGGGCGGGGGGGAGACAGAGTGAAAGGTCTTCCTTCCGTTGGTTCACTCCCCAGATGGCCGTGACAGCTGGAGCTGCGCTGATCTGAAGCCAGCAGCCAGGTGCTTCTTCCCGGTCTCCCATGAGGGTGCAGGGGCCCAAGAAGTTGGGCCATCTTCCCAGGCCATAGCAGAGAGCTGGACTGGAAGAGGAGCAGTCGGTCCTAGAACCAGTGCCCATATGGGATGCCAGCGCTGCAGGCAGAGGATTAACCTAGTACGCCATGGCGCCGGCCCCTGTTTTGTGTATTTTCTTTACCTGCTTCAGTCATTCCTCTTCATCCAATACTTAAATGAAGTTCTCCAGCAGAATATTTATCTATGAAGTATCTTTTTCAAGACCAGGACTGGAGATGAAAATGAGAAACAAGAGTCAAGCATATTGTCAATTGAGACATTTTTAAAAATATTGCAAACAACATGTTTGCATTAGCAAGTATCACAGAGGAACGGGGTTCTAGCAAAGAAAAAAAAAGCACAAACATATCTTGAGCATGTGGGTCCAGTGCTAAGCTGGTCCTCTCGGCAGGAACAGAACGATTTCTGACAAAAGCCCTGGAATTCATCGAAATCATAGCACCTTTTCACTAACTTGGGGTACAGATACAGTTTAATCTTTTAGCACTTACCCAAGGGTCCTCTTCTTTGCCCCCAACCCTGCTCTTGATTGTCTGAGAAAGCTGAGGATGTAAAGTTTAAACATAAAAGACCCGAAGCCTGATGGGTTGACCACCACCTTTCATCTTGCTCCTTGATGAGTTTTTGAACGCCGATTTTGTGCAGCTCAGACTTGGTTTTGGCTGGAGGAATATCCTATTTGGTGTTGTGCCATGTGCCTGTCCTGCTTCTAGGGATCGTAGGTCATATTGCCGTGCTTAGTCATCCTCCCCACAAATGCAACCCCTGTGCCAAAGAAAGTGGTTCCAGGAAAGCCAACGCCATCCGCCGCACCAGGCACATTCTTCGGTTCTTTTGGCTTTCATATTAACTTGGGATTACGAGCTAAATCTATTTCTGTGGCCTAATTGTCCCTCTCTGTCTCAGGATCTTGGTTGGAAGCACCCCAGTGGATCTTTTCAAGTCTTCCTGTTTTCAAATCTTGGGAAGCAGGAGTTGGAAACCTTAGCATCTTCTCCTCCAGAAAATCCTGGGCTCTTTTTACAAACTGTTACATGTCCTTCTCAGACATTGCCTTTGCTGCCAAAGACCTGCAAACTTGCCCAGTTCTGAAGGTTCTCTTATCTTCCAAGGTCAGGACATGGCAAGCATCCATGTTCACATAACCAAAAAGGACCTTCAAATTACTTTTTTTTTTTTTTCAGAAAAAGTTAATCTTTCTAGGAGACTTAGAGTCTTTACTTCTAGACATAAGAAAAAGCAGATTTTTTTTTAATCTCTGCCTTAACAGAAACCCTGACACATATATTGAGGCAATAAGAAAACAGGACCTCACCTGGTAAATAATTGGGAATTAATTGTGTGGCACAAAAATATGGACTTTCACAAAAAAGATTTTACAGGAAAGCTGGTTAACAACTCTGCTTTTTTGAATAGTGTATTGGTAAGTTTTTCGTTATTAGAACAAAAAGCTGAGGCAATTAACTTCATGAAGAGAAAAGATTTATTTAAATTACAGTCTGTGCTCAGGTTCAAGATCAGGTGGCCCTACTGGTTTGCCCATTGGTGATGGAAATGACTGAGCCACATGGGGAAGGGATCACATAGTGACCCAGGAAGCAAGGAGAGAGAGAGAGAGAGATCGGGTGCAAATCAGGCTTTATAGCAATCCTTTCATGAGCACTGCTTTCTGAAGGCACACGCCCAGTGACCCAAGCACCTTCCACAAGGCACAGCCAGAGGTTTCAGCACGGCCCTCCCAACAGCACCATCCTGGGGACCAAGACTTTAACACATGGGCCTTTGGAAGACATTCAACATCCAAACTGATATGCAGCCACAGCAGATAGGGACAACCATTTTCTACAGGAGACCTTTAAACATCTTGCCAGTGTATAGCACAAAGAGTGAAATCCAAACTGTGGGCTCCCAGCCTCATCTCCACTCCTGCTGTGGTTTGAATGTGTCCCCAAAACACATGCATTGGAAACCTAGTCCTCGATGAAGTGGCGTCGGAAGGGAGGGCCGATCAGGAGGTGTTTGGGTCATAGGATGAATGGACTACTGCAGACTATGGAAGGGCTTGAGGCTGGAGTTCAGTCTCCTGCTCGCTCACCCTCCCCCACCCTGTTCTCCCTTCTGCAGGGGGGCACACAGCAAGAAGTTTCACTCCAGATGCTGGCCCCTGGGGCTTGGACTTCCCAGTCTCCAGAGCCATGAGCAATGCATTTCTGTTCAGTATCATTGATTACGAAATGTCCGGTCCTCTGTCACAGCCCCACCAATGGACTGAGACGCCCCAGTGTCCTCATCTTTCAGGGCTGTGCTCAAACCTCATGCCCTAAATTAGCCATAAACCTATCCACTCCGGTGTTTACCATACACCGGGCTATATTAAGGCCATTCCCATTTCACGGATGAGGAAGAGAGGCAGAGGGAGGAAGGAACTCCCCCAGGATCCCCAGGTGCTAGGTCCAGAAGTCCCACCATGGTGGTCTCATCCCAGGCTCTGAGCACTTAGCTCCTGCCCAGCGCTGTCTGGGGGGGAGGGGGGTGATGTGGGGTGGGCGCTGGGTGGGACGTGAGAGCCAGTCCCGGCAGAGCAGGAGTCAGGAGGAGAGTGCTCTGAAGCTCCCGCCAGCCCCCAGTCGGGCGCTGGGCTCCGGTGGGCCTGTGCACAGGGTCCCTGTCCTCAGGGCACAGTCCTCTCAAAGCCTGGCCTGGGACGGCTGGGACACCCTCAGCCCTGCTCGGGCTGCCAGCCACGGAAGAGGGAAGCCCAGAGAGGATCCCCCGCGAGAAATATATCGCCTGCTGACACTTTTATGACCCGGGCCCGCTTACAAAACACAGGCCGGTGCACAGCCCGGCTTTCCCCTGCCCGGCTTGACATCACATGCTCGCCCCGGGGCTGCCACTTGGAGTCAGGAAAACCCATATATTTCCCTCCTCAGATAGGCCTAGTGGTTCTCGTCAGGTGCGGAAAGCCAATAAATCACCAGCGAAGTCTCGGTGTATCTATCAGTCAGGAGGCTTGTCATCCTCCGGGCCTTGATCCACATGAAAGCAGAGCGCGAGGGGCGGGGCCCGCTGGGGGCGGGGCGCGGCGCGGCGCGGGCCGCCGACACCTGCAGCGGGGCCGGGCGGGGGCCGTGCAAGTAAGTGTTCGCAGCTCTGAGCGGCCGCGGGGAAAATTTACACCTCCTCCCCCTCCTATGCGCTGCCGCCTTTCACTTTGAAGTTCTGTGGCTCCCGCCTGGGTTTGGGGGGCGCAAGTCTTCCAGTCTGGGCCGTTTGATATTCACATCACGTCTGCTCTGCAGCTACTTTTGGGAGGAATGGAAGCTGTAAAGTTGGGGCTACCTCCCTGCCCACAGCACGGCAGAGCGGGCTGTGGTTTCAGATCGCTCTGCAATCTGGGATCTTCGTGCCTGACCCAGCCCTATGGTTGAGTAGGAGTGGACACGCGGCTGCCCCCGCCAGGCAGAGCGGCTCTCTGGCGTACGGCCATCTCCAGTCCTCCTGTAGACCCCCGTGCAAATCCCACCTCGGCTGCTGTTAACTTTTGGACTTTGGTAGATTTACTCATGCGCTTTACCTTCATGTTCCTTAGGTGTAAAAGGAAATCCAAACACCTGCTTCCCAGTGTTGGCGAGGGAGTGAAATGAGGCAGTAGGAGTGGGTTGCTTAGGATTGTATCATAGTGAAGTCGTGAAAAGTATTAATTTTTTTGTTTTTATTATGTTCCTCATCTATAAAAATGTTGCTTTAGGAGTAAAGGCACTCGAAGGCCATTCTAGCTGTAGGCAGTGCACCTGAGCCAGTAGTGCACTGCGTCCTACCTCTGCTGAACAGGTCCCTGGACCTGGAACTCTTGAACTATGACCATCCTGAGATCCACAGGGCTGGGAAGTCTCACTGTGCTCAGGGTGAATGAGTTCCTTTGGAAGCTCCTTGTGTGTTCTGTCTCACCTGTGTGTATTGGACAGGAGGCCCTATGTCTCCCAGTGAGCCTGCAAGGTACAGCTGTGCACATAGCAGTAGCTTTTCCCCCCCTATTGTTGCAGAACAACATTGCTTAATTCCTGGACTCCCAGAGGAGTTGGGGGGAAGATTCTTACAGATTGAAATTAGGGCTGAGGCTGAATGTTCAGCTCCTGCTCATGATCTCTCCTTGATTGGTTGGTGTTGCTGTGCTCTTCAGGGAATCTATGATGGCCAGGTGGGATTCAGCAGGCCTGGGGTTGGGGAAGTCACCAGAAGGTATAGTTACTTTCTGGTCCAAACCTGGAAATTTCCTACTTATACCTGGAATTCCCTTAAACAAAGCTCTCCTGATAATACTGGCCAATAGGGTATAATCTATTGGAGAAGCAATGATTCCTGGAGCCTAGTGACTAGCACCTTGTGGCAGGTGTATCAATGCCTCAATTCAGTGAATTCCTTTTGATAAAGGACAGGCAAGGACCTCTGGGACTAAGGGAGACAGACAAATGGCTGATTCCTGTCTTTACATTAAAGGGGTTCTGCCTCACCATTGCTATACTGACATGTTCTGGTACTAGAGTGAGAGCAGAAAATTCCCTTAGTAGGCTTTTAGCTAATAACATGATAACACAGACTGGGTAAGCTAGGAAGAAAGAGGTGTATTTGGCTTCATGATTCTGGAAAATTCAAAGAGCATGCTGACAGTGCCTGGCTGTGTCACCAACATAGCAAAGAAATAGACTGGGAAGTAGGCAAAAGACACCAAGTACCAAGTTGTCCCATGGTGGGGCAACTAATCCCGTCCCACAGGATGAGATTAATCCAATCAGAGGGTGGTGTGGCCAGGATCCAAAACAACTCTCAGTAACATGCTGGTGGAGCCCATGCTTCTAGCACAGAAACCTCTGGGGGTCAAACCATGTCTGAACCATAGCAAAGCTCCATTTCCCTTTTCAACATGTCCTGCCAACCTCTAGGGGCCTCAGTTGCTTTTGTTGTGAAAGGAGGCCTTAGGAAAAGCAGTGCTTTTCAATAGGGAGTTATTGGGGTCTAAGGCCAGGACTGTCCTGCACACTGGAGATTGTTTAGCCTTGGGATCTCAGTATTAAATGCCAGTGGAACTCCAGACCATGTGACAATCCAAACACTCTCACATTTCCAAACATCCTGAGTTGAGAGCCACTACATGAGTCCTAATGTGTATCAGTTCGAGTCCTGGTTCATTTGCTGACCAATCTGCTCCTGCCATGACTCTGGCCAAGCTGGTTCATGTTCTTTCTAACAAATCTGTGCCATTGTGTGGGGTACAAGGATGTTGGTGGGTCCCCGACTGGGTTTATTGCAGTTTCTTGTCTTCATGTGAGAGAAGAATTCAAAGCAAAGACAGAGTGCCCAAACAAGATTTATTTTAAAAGATTAAAAAGTTAGCACTCATTCAGAGGTGAATGTGGGCAACCTCAAGAGGGAGAGTCATCCCCACCCCAGATAGGCTGCTCCCCCCTTTTTTTTTATTTGACAGGTAGAGTTACAGACAGTGAGAGAGACAGAAAGGTCTTCCTTCCGTTGGTTCACTCTCCAAATGGCTGCTATGGCCGGTGCTGTGCTGGCCTGAAGCCAGGAGCCAGGTGCTTCCTCCCAGTCTCCCACATGGGTGCAGGTGCCCAAGCACTTGGGCCATCCTCCACTGCCCTCCTGGGCCACAGCAGAGAATTGGACTGGAAGAGGAGCAACCGGGACTAGAACTCGGCATCCATATGGGATGCTGGTGCTGCAGGTGGAGGATTAACCAAGTGAGCCACGACGCCGGCCAGCTCCCCTTTTGAAGTAGGTGCTGCCCTAGTTGAATATACAAATGACCTGGAGTTTGGGTGAGATTCAGTGTGTGTGGTGATTTCTGGGAAGGTATCATGGTATCTGAGGAGCTCAGCATACCCGTGTCCATAATGGTGTCCTCTGCATGACAGGTGCACCATGGGAAAGTGGGCATGCCAAATCTGCATGGAAGGGACTGGGGTGTCAGTAGTGCAGGGTTATGGCAATGGGACAGCTGGCAGCCTCTTACCTCCTTTGTTCATTAACTAGCTCCCCACCCATCCTATATCACTATGAGACAATTCAACTTGTCTCATATTGTCTATGTCAAAGAGCTATTGTGAAGATTATGATGAAACAATGAGGGTGTGAGAATACTAAACTGGTGTCTGAAGGCGGGGTACAATTATTATTATATTACCATGTAAAAATAATAACGGTTGTATGTTACTGTAGGCTGTATGTATTCCCATGTACCAGCTCCCATTCAGTTCTACAAAGATTCTCTGAGGTAGGTTTGACCCCTTGGTTTACATAGAAGAAATAGGCTAAATGGGAATAGATTATAAGGGTCAAAGATTTGCCCAAGTTAATGCAGTTAGAATTGAACCCATGCAGACCCCAAAACCCATGCACAAAATGATGATCAGTGCATTCCCTGACTGTGGGCAAGTTACCTGGGAAGTCGACTGCTAGATTATTGCTGAGAGAGGTGGAACCAGAACATTCCATGAAGGAAAGCCAGTCACCCCATGGAGGGCTCTTTAAGGTCTTTATAATCTTGTATATCCCATGACTTTTCCCAAGCTATCTGATACTGCTATCTGCTGTACACACACACACACATCCCATAATTAGGGTGGCCAGATTTATAAAGTAAAAATTTAGAAGCCCAGTTAAATTTGAATTTCATAAAAAATAATTTTTAGTATAATTTTATCCCAAATATTGCCTGGGACACACTTGTATCAAAAATTCTCCTTTTCTCTCAGAAGTCCAAATTTAATTGGGTGGCTGATATTTCATCTAGCAGTGCTAACAAGAACTCATCACATTCCAATCTTCCCTATCCTTCCTGCCCCCGGTAGATGGAGAAGCAGAGAGGAGCAGGGCTCTGAGAAAGACAAGGGTAAGAGAGCAGAGCACAGAAGCCTTTGTGCTAAAGGCGTTCTCATTCCAGCAGAGAGTGGCGACCACAGACCCTGCGTCTCCTAGCAGCACCCTGCAGGAGATGTGCTCCCTCTCCCAGCACAGCCTCCAGATGTACAATCAAATCCAAAACAGTGAGTAGTCCAGGCCCCTGTGACCTGACCCAACCCACCTTTTCTGACTGCCTGGCACGGTATAGCTCACACCCTGAACTCCAGCCACACAACTGTCTTTCAGCTCCCTAAATAACAAGCCGGGCTCCCTGCCCACACCTCTGTAGTCCCTTGCTTTTTCTTTCTGGTAGTGGTTTCTACTACTCACAAGGGAATTCCTATTTGTACTTCAGAACCCACTTCCAATGTCAAGTCTCTGAACTTTACTTCCCAAAAAAGACTGAGAATCTCCTTGATGTTTCTATAGTCATCCATAGACAGTCCTTGTAAACACCTTTCTTGTGGATTTAAAAAACTGTTGTAATTTAGTTTTACGTGTATATTCTCCCATCTACATTGAGATCCTTAAGGGTGGTGGCCAAGCATAATAAAATGCATCACACGATTAGGAGCTCAATAAAATATTTGTTAATCCTTAAATGACATAGTTAACAGAGCCATGTGACCCCCTACTACATGCTTTATGCACCCGATTGATAGCCTCATACTAATTATTTCACGAATTTCATGCTGATTGAAATGCTATCACTTACCACTTGCCAAACCAACTACCTTATAAATATTTGTGATCCTCATCGTGGAGACTGGACATCAATATTTGCTGAATGACTGAATTACCTTCCTCCAAACCTGCTAGAGGATGCAGTACACAGAGAATGGTTAGAGGTCCCAGGCTGAGATTCAGGGCCTGGGTTCTAGGCTTTGCACTTACACTTTCCAGCAGTGTAAGTTACCTGGCTCTCTGGGTCTTAGTTTCCTTGCCTATCACGTGGGGTGTGGGTACTGGTGGGCTCATAGATCCTTTCCATCTTAAGGGTCAATGAGTTTATCAGTAATCTTACCATCTATGACTTGCTGGTAAGTCATGCCTCCTCTGTGTGAGGTGGGTAAAAGGAAATAGCATTTGCTGAGTACCTGGTATGTGCTGGTCATCCCTGTCTTAGGAGCTTTGCGTGTTTCCCCGTGTAATGCATGGGGAGAGCATGATGTGGCACAGGTGAGAGGAGCCGTTCAGTTCATAGTCCTCTGTGTCCCCCTCCTCTCCAGTCTGTTGAATACAGAATATAGGCTCACAAACTTCCAGAATCCACTTGACTCAGTAGACGGATTAAAGCGCATTGCACTCTGTAAAGTGGGTACTCCTCCAATCAGCTGAAGGCCTAACTAGAACAAAAAGGCTGAGCCTCCCACGAGTAAGACAGAATCCCCGCTGGACGACAGCTCCCACTGGGATGCTGCTCTTTTCCTGGGTCCCAAGCCTCCTGGCCTTCAGACGGCAGCCACTGGCTCCTTTGCAGATTGTGGGTCGACTCAGCCTCCGTGCTTGCACGAGCCAATGACTTCCAATAAATCTCTTTATATGTTACATATACATCCTGTTGGTTCTGTTTCTATGGAGAACCCTGATTAATACAACCTGTCAGGCCGTGATCAGCCAGCCAGATGTTAGGGGCCCTTGCCAAGCTTAATAGCCTGGAAGAAGAATTCAAAGCCTGCCCTGTCCCGCCCCCCTTCCGCTCCATCCATCTCCTTGGATGACCCCAGCAGGGCCAGCCTTGGACATGGTTTTGAAGTCCCCCTCCAGCTCCCCCATCATCTACTCACGCAGATATTTTATTCTGCTGACTGTTCAGTGTCCTTAGATCATCACTTAGGAGCTTCTTGCAGAAAAGGGCACCGCTGCAGGTTTCCTCCTTATCACCGATTATAAGCGCCCAATACTGTTAGTGACGATAGCTAACATTTGTGAAGTGCCGTAAATTGAATGGTCTCGTTTGATTTCCCAACAATTCTGGGCAATAACTACCATCAGCCTTTCCTTATACATGATAAAATTAAAATTCCAGAAGTTAAATCCTTCTCCTAGGATTCACCAGTGAGCGGCAAAGCTGAGTATGAATAAAGTGAATCTTGGCTCTCAATCCTGTTCTGCTGCTGGAGATTTCAGAGGTTACATAAACACGGCTGTGTGGAAGGAGCTTGGGTTCAGAAGCCACGAAACTTGAACAGGAGCCCTTGCTCCATGGCAAGCCTCTATGAGAACCTGCACACCTTAAACTCCGCCAGTCTCAGTGTTCTTGTCCCTAAAATGGTGACCACTGCCATCCTGTCTGCCTCTCCTAACCCATGGCACTGCTCGGAGGATCGCAAGAACAAGAGTACGTGAGAGTTCTTTGTGAATTGGAAAGAACCCTGCAAATATGAGTTATTATTACTTCCAGCTGGGGTTGTCTGGGACCACTTCAATGAGGGCATTATAAATGATTGATAAGACTTTATGTGGTATTTCTGCTTTATGGGGATAAGTCTTAAGTCAAATGACTAAAACTCTGGTATGGAATGTTGGTTGCAGTGCCCAAGACAGAGAGATTTGGGCAAGTGAATGGAGATTGGGCCCAAATCCAAAATAGCAATCAGTTTAACTGGGTTAGGAGTTGTTATTAAGTGTTGATTACTACTTATTTACTGAATAGAGCAAAGAAAATAGTAAAAAAATAATATTAGCAAATACTTATTTGAATGCTTGTCTTGTATCATGTATTGTTCTAAGTATTTGATATGCATGTATTATTTAATCCTGTCGCAATCCAGTGGGATGATCATTTCCGTGGGGAATACGATTATCCTCATTTTCCACACGAAGAAGATAAGGCTCAGAGAAGCTGGGACACTTTTCTTGGCTAATATGTGAGAGATCATGGATTTGAACCCAGCCATCCTGACACCAGAACCAGATGCAACAAGGAGGGGCTGGAAGAAAGGAGGGGAAGATGAAGGCAGGAAGAAGGAAGGGTATATACCAAACATTCCCCTGGTAGCTTATTTTGAGACCTAGGGAAGGGAACCGCATGGAGATCCAGGAGCAAATAACCTGCAAATAAAACAAGCCCTGAGCAAGTCAGAGAGGGATCTTGAACCTGTAGTTGTCCACCAGGTTGAGCGTGTTCATGCTCACATCCGTGAACACGATGGAGCAACTACCTCTATGATGGAAATTTAAACTGGATGCTGTGGAAATGCAGAGCAAGAGTGAAGGCGAGGGTTGGGCGAGATGACATCCAGGAGAATCTCAGAGAATTACCATGATCCAGCCAGGCACAGAGTCGGGGAAGGAGATGGGAACCTGCATGACACAGGTGGAGCTATGTGTAATTAGGTAGTGTTACATGCAAAAGGCACAGTGGGAGATGAGCTAAGGCTGGAAGTGCAAGTAGGGTCTAGGTCAAGTACACCAGGGAACCTCTGTAAGACGCCAGCAAGCCCATCTTTGGTTTGTAGGCCACAGAGAGCTATAAACTGTGTCAAGCATGCTCAGATTTGTAGGAGATAATCTCAAATTACAGTGGGAGGGGGTTTGATGGAGGAAGATGGGGCAAGAGAAAAGAACGATCAAGACACAGGCAAGTGACTCCAGAGCTGGTGGAGGGGAATTTTTAGAAGCATTTTTATAATTGGATGGGAAGGCCGGTGCTGCAGCTCACTTGGCTAATCCTCCGCCTGTGGCGCCGGCACCCCATGTTCTAGTCCTGGTTGGGGCGCCAGTTCTGTCCTGGTTGCTCCTCTTCCTGTCCAGCTCTCTGCTGTGGCCCGGGAGTGCAGTGGAGGATGGCCCAGGTCCTTGGGCCCTGCACCCACATGGGAGACCAGGAGGAAGCACCTGGCTCCTGGCTTCGGATTGGAGCAGTGCGCCGGCCACAACGCACCGGCCGTAGTGGCAACTTGGGGGGTGAACCAATGGAAGGAAGACCTTTCTCTCTGTCTCTGTCTCTCTCTCTCTCTCTCACTGTCTAATTCTGCCTGTCAAAAAAAAAAAATAATTGGATGGGAGTAGAGTAGATTGCCCTGGGAGACATCTGGGGTGATGATTGCTTGGACTGGGGAGGCTGTGGCACACGAATGGAGGCACGGAATACTGGAAAAGGCGTGTTTCTGAGAAAGGGATCTGGCCATGGCAGATGGGAACTATAAATACAAAACTCTGGGAGGCAGTCAGGACTGGAGAGATTCACTTAATTTGCTAAAAAATAATTTACTGGGGAAAGCATTTGGGGCAGTGGTTAGGCTGCTGCTTGGGATGTCCACGCCCCATATCATAGTGCCTGGGTTCAACTCCCGGCTCTGCTCTCCCTTTCAGCTTCCTGCTAATGTGCACCGTGGGAGGCAGCAGATGATAGCTGGAGTAGTTGAGTCCCTGCCACCCACCTGGGAGACTTGAACTGAGTTCTTGGCTCCTAGCTTTGTCCTGGCATGGCCTTGACTATAGCCAGCATTTGGGAAGTGAATCAGCAGATGATCTCTGTCCCTCTGTCTTGCTGCCTTTCAAATGAAAAAAAAAAAAAAAAAGTTTTATTGGTTTGGGTGCTTGGTCCAGCAGTTCAGATCTCTATATCTCACATCAGAATGCCTGGGTTTGATTCCTGGCTCCAGCTCCTGACTCTAGCTTCCTGCTAATGAAGACCCTGACAAGCAATGGTGATGGCTCACGTAGTGGGTCCCTGCCACATTTGTGGGAGGTCTGGATTGAGTTCTTGCTTCCTCGCTGTGGCCAGGCCTAGACTCTGCCATTGCAGGCACTGCAGGGAAATGAGCCACCCAGATGAGCACTCTCTTTTTTTCTGTCTCTTAAATAAATAAATAAAGCACTAACATAAATAAGGAAACCAAAAATCTTTCTAAAATGTAGTAACTGTTGCATATTGATATTAGTCTAACCTTGAAAGTCAGAATAAAACAGGTCGCGTTGCAATAGCAGACAATCCCTAAATCTCAAAGGCTTAAGGTTAAAAAACATTTATTTCTCACTCATGCATATGACACCAAGCATGCATTGTCTGTCTCTGCTGCAAATCATCACTTTGGGGACACCAGGCAACAAGGCTGCCTCACCCTGTCCCTTCAGCAGCTGGGACAGGAGTCCTTCTCAGATAAGAATCATGCATGAAGCACATTACCCCATCAGCCTGGAGAGGGCACACGTGATGTCTGCTCGCATTTTATTGGCAGAACTGATTTTATGGCCTCGCCTGGCTACAGGGGTCTGGAGCTGTAGAGGTGCAGATGTTATTTATGTTGAGCATTACTGCCCGCCTCTGCTGCATGTCTTCAGCCTAACTTAGGCAGTGAAGTCCAGGAGAGAAAGAATGGATCCAAGGCAGAGCCCAGAGTCAAAAGTGACCGGCAAAGGATAAAACCTTACAAGATAAAAGGTGAAGCAGGAGAGGAGCCCAAGGATGAAACAGATGTGACCGTAAAAGACAAAGGGAGGCATTGTGGGGCAGAGGGTTAAGCCACTGCCTGTGTGTGATGCCTGCACCCCATATGGGCACCAGTTTGTGTCCTGGCTGCTCAACTTCCAGGCCATCTCCCTGCAAATGCACCTGGAAAAGCAGTGGAAAACCTGGATAAAGCTCCTGCTCCTGGCTTTGGCCTTCATTGATGGTGTAGCCCTCATCTGAGGTCCTTGGGGGAGTCAATCAGCAGTTGGAAGATCTCTGTCTCCAACTCTGTCTTTCAAATAAATAAATACATCTTTGAGAGAGAGAGAGAGAGAGGTAAGAACTAGGAGCCAGTAGCATCACTCAAGCAAGGAAGTAGATAAAGAGGTACAATGTAGCGAAGGCAGCTACTGTGCTTTATACAAAGTTTGAGTGCACCCCCCAATAGTTCATGTGTAGGAAACTTAGTCCCCAGTGTGCCAATGCTGGGAGGTGTGGACCTCTGAGACATGGAGCCTGGTCGGAGGTCAATGTCCTCAGAAGCATTGTAGTTCTCAAGGGACCCTGACCTAATTCTTATAAGAAGGTTGTTATAAAACAGCAAGAGTGGTCCTTTCTGGTCCTGCCTCCAACGTCCTGTCTTGCCACGTGATCTTGCCTTTGCTTACCGGAGCAAGTGTCGTGCTGCTTGGGCTTTAAATCTCTCCAGCTCTGAGTTCAGTCAACCTTTTTCCTTTATAAAGTCCCCAGCCTCTGGTATTTCACTATCCTCATATAAAACAGACTAGTACAGCAGCCTAGGGAGACAGTAGGATGAAGAGCAACGTCTCTGCTGCATGGGGCAGAGAGATGCCTGCAGAATGCTGCAATAGAAATGTGTCCTTGGGGCGAATATTTAACAAAGTTTTTGTTTTAGAAAACTGCTCACTCTGGCGCTATACAGGAAAGGGCTATGCTCCTGAGGCCACAGTCCCTGGAAATCTTCTGGAGGTAATGGTGGCAATCAGTTAGGCAGTCCATCTCTACCTCACAGTATTACAAAAACTGTTTAGTACATTTGCAATTGATGAGTAGCTAATTGGGTGCAATAAGATGTAAAAGAGAACATGATCATTGAAATGGACCTTGAGTTATGCAAAGGGTGGAATGAAAGAGACGTTTACCCAATAGCATGAACATTCTTGGCGCGTGCTAACGTCATAACTTGGGAAGTTTATCATAAGTGAAGCAATCGCCAACGACTAGCATCTCTTGGGTTGACTCGGCGGCTCGTATGTGTGGTTTCTTCACTGGGAGAACAGGATGTCATGTTTCCTTTCCCGCGTGTTCCCTGGAGACACCTGGCCTAAGGAGGAAAATGCCTGGCCGAGGCGAGGCTATTTTGACCGTGTATCTGCTGAGCAGAGGGACATGCCAGAGGCATTTGTCCGGGACCTACTGCGTGCCAGGCAATTCCTGTCCAGCATTTTACTAAATCTTCACAACCTCTTTTATCCTCGTTTTATAAGACAAAGTGGCAAAACTGCATAGCAGGTCCCAGTTTGCCAGCCCCGGGGGCTCTGATCCGCCTGCTATCAGCTTAGCAGACTCAGCGCGTGAGCCCCCATGCCTGCTTCTCCCAGGATGGCTCGGCCTCTCCCCGCTTCCCGTCAGTGGAGAGCCGTGAGCTCGCAGATGAAAGGCATCGCAGGTCTGCGCCACGACCGACCGCTCTGCCTTCAGAGGCGCGGGCGCTCAGCTTTCAGCCACATGCATGAAACGGGCCGTTTCCATCTGTCGACCTGTCAGGCTGCCTCTCTCGCAGGATTCTTTCCTCCCTCCTTGGAGTTTCTTCAATAAAACATTTCACTCCCTTGAAAAGCGTCTCCCCTGAGCCGCGTGGGGAGGGCCCAATATGGTTCCATTTAGCTCTCTGGGGATGAGGAGGAGGCACCCTCCCTTCACATAACTTTCCCAGCAAGTGGCATCTCGGTTTCCTCTCCCAACAAAACGGTGAAAAACTGAATCCTGGTGATTCTCTCAAGTTATGAGTTCTGTCCCCCTACGATTTCTGCTTAGGGCCGCGTTTCCCACTCCAGGCGCCTTGAGTCTTTCTGTTCTGAGACTCCGGGCTCCCAGGAAGACTGATGGCAGATGAGTGTGGAGCCACCTTGTGGCCACATACTGCAACGTCCGCTTTCTTAGCCTCCCTGCCTCATTACCCTGCCCAAGACCACCAGAAGCAGAACCCACTCTCTCCAAGCTCCCTGGAGTGAATGGACACAATCGCCAAGCCTGCGTGTGGGGAGAATCAGAGCAGACAGAAGCCAAGTTTGTCTTCCGGCCAAGCTCCCCTTCCAGCATCTTCTCTTCGGCCTCTCCCCAGCACCTCAGGCTAGCTCCTCTCCCAGTAACGACTTCGCTCTCCCATGGTTTTCATTAACCTCACTACAGTACTGACCAGAATCACGTGCAAACCTTGAAAAAAGATTGCCAGCCACCCCATTCCGCCCCGCAGTTTAGGATTTGCATTTCTTTGATGAGAATTTGCATTGCCCAGCACTGCCTTTGATTTCCAGCCCCGAATCAGCATTTTGTTGGTTTGTTTATTAAATACAGTGTGTGTGTGTGTGTGTGTGTGTGTGCCCCAGACCAGCTAGCACATTGGTTGTTTCCAAAAACATCTCCAGGACAGCAGTCATGCTGGGCACCTGTGCATAACCATATTTGAGTGCTTCAGAAAGGCTATGGAAAATCGAGTGAAAATATAAGTTTATTTTGGTGCAAAAGATTCGAACCGATGCCCATATGGGATGACGGTGCTCAGGCCAGGCCGTCAACCCACTGCGCCACAGCGCTGGCCGCAAAAAATGCATTTTGTTAAACCTTTGCATGGACTTCAAAATTTTGCACTGAAACAAACATCTTTTTATTCCACTTTCCGTGAAGTTTTTGAAGTACCTTTGTATTCATTTAAAAATTATTTATTTATTGTCATCTTATTTGAAGGGGAGAGCAAGAGGAATATATTCCACTGGTTCACTTTCTAGATGCCCACAGTATCTAGGGCTGGGACAGGCTGGAGTAGGAGCAGAACTCCATCCGGGTCTCCTACAAGGGTGCCAGGGACCCAGTTCTTGAGCTATCATCATCCGCTGCTCCCAAAGTGTACAATAACAGGAAACAGGAACCTGAAGCTGGGACAGACATAGGCAGGCAGATAGGGTTAAATCGATTGGATTTGGGGACTGGAGACCACGCCTTCACTCCGTTCCCTTTCATGATCTGACCTCACCTGAACACTCACCTGCCAATCAGACTACCTAACCACTCCCCTTTGGAAGTGAATAGAAGGCCTGAAGCATGGTGGGCCCTTCCCTTGTTGTCCGTGCCTGTGGGCGCTCGGCCTTCTGGCCACTGCTCTGCCTCTGCTTTCCTGCCTGCGCTGTGCTACGTGTGGCTGCTCCTGAACCGGTGGCTCCCGGTCTGTTCTCTGCCTGCAATGGACCTAACTTAGTTTCTAGACTTCTTTCTCCCCTAAATAAAGCCCTCATTTTCCTGCATATTTCCTTCACTGAATAAATGCTAAAAACTGTACCAAGTTGCCTGTTTACTTTATAAACAAGAACCCTCGAAATGTTGAGTAAACGTCCCTGACTTCAGCACTCCAGCCAGGCACTCTGATATGGGGTGTAGGTGTCTCGAGCAGTAGTTTAACTGCTGTGCCTAACCCTTGGACCAATACTTTTGTATTCAGACGAGGTCTTTACCACCCAGAGGTATTTGATCTGCATAGCCGATATGAGAGAAACCTTCAAGATGCTAAGAAACGTGTTTCTAAAATTAAAATTTCAAGCACATGTGCAGAGTCGGAGAGGGTAGATATTTTATTTAAAAATGTCAACCCTCCTGGTGACCCTCGTTACACTGCTTACTTGAGCTGCCAGAATAATGGAATGAAAACATGCATGGAATTCTGTAAGCAGAGTTAAAGTCCAGCTCCACCCCTTACTACAACTCTGTTTTCACATTTGTGATATGGGGACAATAACTGCACTTATCATATACAGTTATTATGAAGAATGTAAGAAATACTCCAGACCCACACACGTAGAATTCAATGAAAGACAACTGGATTGTTCTCATTACTGTTCTCATCACCATGACTCTTCTAACTCTTTGGAGCGGCCACGGGCAGCTAGTGCATCCTTATTCTGATTCCACACTTGAGGGCATCTTCTCTGAGAGTTGTCGAAAGGCAGACGTGGCACCTGAAAGCCTTCTAAATTCTAGTTTCACTTTGTTACTGGCCTGTGATTCTCCCATAGCAGCATCCTTGCCAGAATGGTCCCCACGATCCCCCGGCTTTGCCTGTGTAAACCTGGCATACTTGCCATCTGCTCAGCTTGTTAAAGATCTGGGAGTCACACTCCACTCTTGCTCCCTGCCTCCCATGCCACCAGCAAACAGAACCAACAAAAGACAGTCACTCAACAAGTCCTGTCTATTCTTCTGATTCATTATAACAATCTTTGCTTGCCCCCTCTGCATACACCCTCATCCAGGCTCTCACGTGTGGATTATTTTAGTAGTCTCTTACTGTCTCTATCTCCAATTCTTAATTCTGCTGTCTCCTGTACCATGTTACTACCAGGGAGACACGAATGTCATTGCATTTTTTCTCCTGCTTAAAACTCTTCAGGGGGCCAGCACTGTGGCATAGTGGGTTAAGCCACTGCCTGCAGTGCCGGCATCCCATATGGGCTCTGGTTTGAGTCTTGGCTGCTCTGCTTCCAATCCAACTCTCTTCTATGGCCTGGGAAAAGCAGTAGAAGATGGCCCAAGTCCTTGGGCCCCTGCACCCACGTGGGAGACCTGGAAGAAGCTCTTGGTTCCTGGCTTCGGATCGGCACAGCTCCGGCCATTGCGGCCAATTGGGGAGTGAACCAGCAGATGGAAGACCTCTCTCTCTCTCTCTCTCTCTCTCTCTCTCTCTCTCTGCCTCTCCTTCTCTCTCTGTGTAACTCTGACTTTCAAATAAATAAATAAATATTTTTAAAAAACCTCTTCAGTAGTTTTCTATCATCTGGCTTTGCAAACACAGACACCTGTGGAAACAGGCAGGCAACATCAACTCATGGCGTGGACCGTTGGTTAAGCAATAAGCACTTGCACTCTGACGTGTCTGGGTATGCGGCTTTTTAAAACTGTGCAACCCAAACCAAATGTCCCTCAGACCTGAAGCCCTCAGGCCACCAGTGTGAATCACCCCTGGCCTACCACATCAATTCTAATTCCTGCGGTGTGTGGGTCTTGTTCCCCAGCCAGCCCCACCCCAACGCATCTCTCCTTGCACTTCACCATACGTAATCCTGAATTACGCAGAGTTCCTTGAATAAGCCCTGTGTTCCTGCACTCTCATGATGTTGTTCATGCTGTGCCCTCAACATAGAATGCTGTGCCCTTCTTCCTTTTGATACCCTGGCCAAGTCTGGTCTGTATTTGACACTGCAATTCAGAGGCTAGCTATGTGAACTGCCTTCAAAATGTGTGTGGAAGAATGAGTACAAGATAAACTTATTTTGGTGCAAATGATTTGTCAGTCCAGGCATACTAGGGGTCTTCGAGCACTTCATGAAAATGTAGATTGTGAAAAATTATGCAGGTTTAAAATTTTTTTCACTAAAATAAATTTATATTTTAACACCATTTTCTGTGAACATTTTGACATGCCCTTGTACTTAAGTTGCCCCTAAGAGACCCTTAAAGTGTCTGTAAGAGTAGGATTTGAGCATCTTGTATACTTACCTGACCTATGATTATTTCAATACTATTATACAAAACTATTTCTTTTTTTTTTTTTTTTACAGGCAGAGTGGACAGTGAGAGAGAGAGACAGAGAGAAAGGTCTTCCTTTTGCCGTTGGTTCACCCTCCAATGGCCGCCACGGTCGGCGCGCTGCGGCCGGCGCACCGCGCTCGTCCGATGGCAGGAGCCAGGAGCCAGGTGCTTTTCCTGGTCTCCCCATGGGGTGCAGGGCCCAAGCACTTGGGCCATCCTCCACTGCACTCCTGGGCCACAGCAGAGGGCTGGCCTGGAAGAGGGGCAACCGGGACAGAATCCGGTGCCCCGACCGGGACTAGAACCCGGTGTGCCGGCGCCGCAAGGCGGAGGATTAGCCTGTTGAGCCAGGGCGCCGGCCAAAACTATTTCTTTTATTCCCTATGAGGTAGTAATATTCTTGAGTGCAGGCACTGCAGTTTTTATCTAAGAATTTTTAACACCCAACATCCTGCCTGGCACATAGCGACCTGTGTAAATGTTAGATAAATGAACAAGTGAAAGTTGTAGTAGATCTTAAACAAAAATTTGGGAACCTCTGAAATCATGGCAGATTCAGTAACTTCTCTGAGTTTTTCTTGTAAAAATGTGCTGGATACCTTGAGTACATGGCTCACGTATTATTGACTATAACACGTGCTGGATATGAAATAGGAGGAAAAAGATACAAAAGATGGTGTAGAAGACAATGATATAAAATAAAGCAAGGAAAGTGATAAACAGAGGAATGAGGAAATAAAATCTGAGCTGTTACTGCATGATTTGAAGGTCCGTCTTCAATGGTTTCATGGGCTCTCCTAAAAGATAACCCTGCATTGAAGCTGCGTGATCAGCAGATGTCAGTAGAGTAATGATGTGCCTTGAGAAGGAGTTCAGACTCCGACTGTGCTCAGTCTCCTGTAGAGTTACATGATCATCTAGTTCCATTGTTACACTGATGGAAAACAAACTTTATTAGAACAGATAACATTAAAGACATAAAGGCAGAGTCAAAACATACCACTTTTCAAGGAAAATAGAAAATTATCCAAATTCTACAAATGTCTAAATGTCTTTTTTGACTATTGTATCATAGTTAAAATTCCATACTCAAATTTCAACAGTTATAGTGCTTACAACAATTTCTGTTTAAAATGAGAGATGGTAAATCTGGTCAATTCCCTTATTCGCACTGTTACCCACACCAGTTTTTTCATTTGTTGTATCTGTGTCCCCTCTGCCTCTTACATTCACTTAGCCATTGTTAAGGATTTGCAGTAAACCCCTCCGTGCTGGACACAGTTAGTGCTTACTTCCGTAGCTGAGTCTCACACAGTTCATTGAATGAATCTCTTTCAAGCATCTCTAACGTTCACCGTCTTACACAGCAAAAGAAGCCAATTGAGGTGACATTCCCCAACTTCATTGCCCAACCCTCTGATCAGTCACGTCAGGTTTCCTCCCCAGCCTACACCCCTCAACCATTATGCTACATCAACATCTTCATATTTTGCTTTTTTTTGAAGCTGAGTTATATAATGCTGAATGTGACTTGTTAGCCCTTGTTCAGGAATTTGCTTTAGCAATCCCCTTGCAACTGACAATGAAGCAATAGCTAAGACCTCACCTCTGAACCAGAAAGAACCGAATTTGAATCCTGCTTCAACTTCTTCTTTCATTTTATCTTAGGGAAAGGTTAAATATGCCACTCAGTGGCTTAAAACTACAGTGTACTTATTTTTTTTAACAGGCAGAGTGGATAGTGAGAGAGAGAGAGAGAGACAGAGAGAAAGGTCTTCCTTTTTGCCGTTGGTTCACCCTCCAATGGCCGCCACGGCCACCGCACTGCGGCCGTGGCGCATCGTGCTGATCCGAAGCCAGGAGCCAGGTGCTTCTCCTGGTCTCCCATGCAGGTGCAGGGCCCAAGGACTTGGGCCATCCTCCACTGCACTCCTGGGCCATAGCAGAGAGCTGGCCTGGAAGAGGGGCAACCAGGACAGAATCCGGCACCCCAACCAGGACTAGAACCCGGTTTGCCAGCACCGCAAGGCAGAGGATTGGCCTATTGAGCCACAGCGCTGGCCACTTATTTGTTTTTTTAAAGATTTATTTACTTATTTGAAAGTCAGTTACAGAGAGGCAGAGAGAGAGAGAGAGAGAGAGAGAGAGAGAGAGAGAGAAGGGAGAGAGAGAGATGTCTTCCATTCAGTGGTTCATTTCCCAAATGACTAATGGCTGGAGCTGGGCTGATCCAAAACCAGGAGCCAGGAGCTTCCTCCAGGTCTTCCAAGTAGGTGCAGGGACCCAAGGACTTGGGCCATTTTCCACTGCTTTCCCAGGCCATAGCAGAGATTTGGATCAGAAGTGGAGCAGCCAGGACTAGAATGACACCCACATGGGAGGAGCTGCAGGCGGTGGCTTTACCTGCTACGCCACAGCACCAGCCCTTACAGTATATTTCTTACTTGACCTGCCTGAATGTTCAAATCAGATTTGCAGGAGCTCTACCCATTGTAGTCAATCAGGAAACCAGGTTGACGGAGGCTCTTTCTTTGAGTGGGATCTTAAAGTAATCCATAGTTATTGCAGTTGGTAACAGCAGAGGCAAATGGTCTTGCATTGCCATTTAAATGCACTAGCCCTTAACAGTTCTGCCCACAACAATTGGCCAGAGCTGATTATATGGCCATATCCAACTTTAAGAGTATGGAAAAATGCAGTTCTCTAAAGGAGGGGGCACTGAGTATTTATGAACAATAGAAATATCCACTGTAATCTTCTGTCTGTCTCCAAACATTCAGAGTTGTCTTCTTAATATACATGGAACCTATACTTTGTTCTGTTTGTCCACATGGAGACAACCTAAATATTGCAGCAAGCTGGACCACTGACTTAAAACTCCTGGGTCTCTGAAGTACAGTAATTCCCTCATCACGGTGTCTTCCACTGTAATTTCTACATCAAGTCTTGCACTGTGGCATGTCTTAATTTTAAGAGCTTATGAATTAAAAAGACAAATGATCTACTTCTGCTCCCCAACTTGCTCCTGCCACCACCCCACTCATAGGGACGGGATAGCAATGTGATAGTCACGATCATATTCCTGTCCAGGAACGGGAAGATGGCAGGTGTGCAGTAGATTCTGGCCTGTAGAAGGTCTGGGTGCTCCTGGACTGACTTTCGCAGTCCCTTCCGTGCTGTAGAAAGGTTCTTTGATTCACTTCTGGTTCTTCAGGTTGAAGGAGCGTCCCATACACTTCCCTCCATCAGTATCACGTCTACCTGGAAGGAGGTTCTTCCTTTTCCTTTGTCCATCTTGACTACATCTAACATGGGCATTGGGGAATGTGACTTCTGAGGAGTTTGAACATCTATCCTAGTTCACCTCCTGCCCTCAATAAGTAGCGGTGAAGGTCTCAATAGCCACGACTTCTTTCAGCCAAGGCCCATGGTTCTTTTGGCTGTGTAACACTCCCCCATGCTCATTAGCCTGAGTCTCCCTATCTAATACATTTCAGTCATCTTTGTGTGTCACTAACTGTACTCTCAGTCCTTGCTCAAAGGTGCTTCTCCAATTTGCTGTGTCTTTTCTTCCATGCCTCCATATCTGTCTCTAGACTTAATTCAAGTGCATGCCATATGTTTATTTTTTTCCCTGAAATATTTTTTGTCTGATTAAAAGATGCACCAGGCACTCTGAACTTCTTGAATATTTACTTTAAGACACAGAACTCCATTCAGAGATTTTAACAACCCTGTGCAATGACTAGCCTTCACCTGACCCTTCCCACAAGGTGGAGTTTTCACTAGCCTTTGTTGTTCATAGCCTTTTTCTTTCTTTTCTTCTTTTTTGAACTTCAGAACTGAGTAGCATTTGACTTTGCAATCCCACTAGTCCTGGAATTTTTATTTGTAATTCCTGCTTGTAATTGCTGCTTGTAAATGAGCTAATTGTCTTCTGAGTGCACATCTTTCTTATATGTCCTTGCCAAACATAGTGAACAGAAACCAGGTGCACTACAACATTACATTCTATTTTCCAACCACTTCTTGTAGAAATCGACATTAATTATGTACAGGGTATGCCTTCAGAAAGGTTGAGAGTGAGTGGTTTATCAAATGACTTGCCATTAAACAACATTGATTGCCAATTTCTAGCCACTGATAGTTTTCTTACCACCTGCCATCTGGTATAAGTCACTTTCATATATTTTGAAATTGGACTTTTTGGGGAGATTCAATTGCCTTTTTGTAGCTCTACATTTTGTAATTGTTATAATAGCACCCTTAATGCAGACCTAATATCTATATCAGTAAAATGGTCTGGGAGTTTCTGGTTTGAAGAGCAAATATTTCTTAGGTACTTACACCGAATGCTCAACAAAGATTGTCAGGAAACCCGTTCATTGTAATCACACAGGAACCTCGCTGATGGAGGCTCTGTCACCATATTCCCAACAAGAAAAGATCTCATAGTGCCAATTACATTCTTCAGCCCGGAAGGAAGGAACATCACTTCCTTCCTTCCCCAACTCATTGGTAGAACTAGACATATCTCATACTACCTTCAGAGGGTCACATTTTTAATCCATTGAGTGATTTCTGCTTTCTACTTTCTTATTTTCATAGCAGGCCACTAGTAAGAAGGTCTGCCTCATTACATAGCTTCTCCACACACTTCCATTTATTCATTTGTGCAAATGAACTAGATGATACACTCTGATTTGTGTTATGGAGAGATTGCCACAAATTTCAATAAAGAGAGGGGTTGTGGGCCTAAGAGGGGGAAGGGCCCACAGAAGGGGGTGAGGTCTTAATGAGGAAGCTCTCTCAGTGGTTCAGATGAGAGATGCTAATGGACATGAGCCCACAGATTTGAGCTTATAAAGATCAGTCAAGATTAAGGTAGTGAATAGGACAGGAATAGCTCCAACTCATAAACACAAATCCAACTGTGAGTTGATGGGGAAGATTATCTTTTTCAGCAATGGTAAGGATATCTTACCCTGAGTGAAATTCAGGCTAACACAAAACCGCTAACCCACAAATCTTTGCAGCCAAAGTGTGACTAAACATGAGGGAGAACAGCCAACAACTAAATTCCATTGTCAACTGCTACTCCAATGAACTCGCTAATTGAGCTCTCATTTAAACAGTAGCTTGTGACTCAAACCTTGCAGCCACTTACGGCTGCGATTTTTATTCTGTAGAAACAGATGCTGTGACAGATTTTCTATCTTTCCATCTTTTCATTGCAGTTCTTTCATTCTCTTCTCTGTTTGGGATCAGTGAACATGGTTTTGGGGAAGAAGGCTGTTTCCATTTTCCTACCCAAATCCCTTCTCTGCCAATTTCCTGGGTTCCCTGGGAAAGAGTTATTGCCACAGAATCATCAGACTTCATTATTAGGCTTGGTTTTGGTTAATGTCTGTTAATGATGTGGAGAGAGGCGATAACTGCATATTAATGAAATTCACAAAGGACCCAAATTGAAAGCTGTTGCAAACCCTAGTGGTGACAGCCATAAACTAGAACTCTGGGGAGAGCTGACTAGCAATCAGGAAGCAACAAAATGTGGTGAAACCTCCACATGTCTTTCTGATACTGCAGGGGAAAGAAGCAGAAGTTTAGGGCTTTTTTATTTTTAAAAGGAAAGAGCAAGGCAGTCGTTAGAAGAGTCTTAAGGATACAATGAAAAGACAAATGTTGAGATTGCAAAAGCTAGTCACCACAACAGGAAGTTGGCTGACTTCAGTTCTGCTGACTTCCATCTTCACTGTCCAACTTACATTTCTTGTTATCCAGGGATGGTCAGATGATCCAGATCTATAAAGGTAATGTATCCCAATCTCATGAGCACAGGATTTGTTTCTGGTATTGACATATAATCTGATGAGTCAAATGAGACTTGTTTCAGGTTTGTTTGCTTTTTCTAGAGTAAGTGGAAAAATAAGAATTGCAAGTTACACAAGGAGTATAAAACTGGGGCTATCAGAGAACGACCGCTAACGATGAAGCTCTGGCTATGACTACAACCAACATGAAAAGCAGAGCTGAAAGTAGAGAGGGTGATGGGGAGAGAAAATGAGAATGAGATCTCTGGAACCAGCCATAATCCTTGAATTGTTCAGTTATTTGCATTAATGAATTTCTTTTTTGGACATAAACCATTTTCTATTGGCTTTCTTCATTTGAAGTGACGAAGCTTGAATTCAGGATATGTTTCCAAACATACTGTCCTCTTTTCCTCTATACCTTTTACTTTCTAGCCATATTGAATGAATCCAAACTCTAGAGGATTTTGGAAAAATTCTTCTTCTGAGGAATTGCTCAAGCAGTTTCCTTCTCTTATAAAGGAATAGCACGCATCCTGCCATATTAATTTGTTGAAAAATGTCTCTTTCTCCCAGGGATGCCCCATCCCTGCTTGGACATCCCTCTGAGCTCTCAGTGGAATGTGACCTCTCCATTCTTTGTCATTCAATATGAATCGACTAGAATAGGTGTTAAAATTTTGAAAAAGAAAACAATGTTGGAGAATTAAAACTATCCGATTTTCAGACTTGCTATAAAGCAACAGTGATTGTGTCTATCAGAGGTCCCTAGAGAAAGGGGACCAGTAGGAAGCTGAAGGATTGGACCCCCACATCCTGGTATTCCATATCTGTGGGTTCAATCAGCCATGCATCAAAATACTCAGGGAAAACTCTCTGTGTACTGAATATGTGCACATCTATTTTTCATGTCATTTCTAAACAAAACGAGTAATTACATAATATTTACATTGCACTAGGTATTATGAATAATCTAGTGAGGACATAAGTATACAGGAAGAAGAGAGTAGGATATATGTGAACACTGCACTGTTACATATAGGGACTTGAGCATCTGCAGATTTGAGGAGTTTCAGAACCAGTCCCCTATAGATTCTTAGGGATTACTGTATAGGTGGTGCTTCAAAAAAAGTTTATGGAAATTGGAATTAAAAAATAAATTTATTTTGGTGCAAACTTTTTTTTTGAAATCCATGCATATGAGGTCTTCAAAAAGTTCATGGAAAAATGTATAAAACTATGCATGGATTGCACCAAAACGAACTCATCATTTAATTCATTTTTCACTCACTTTTTGAAGTACCCTCACACACACACACACACCAGGTAGCTCAAATGATTATGGGGACTGGCACTGGAAACTCAGGCAGGAGTTTATATTATACTCTCGTGGCAGAATTTCTTCTCCGGGAATCCTCAGTTTGTAAGGCCTTTGAAATGGTTGGGTGAGAACCACCAGCATTATTGAGGGTAATCTCCTTTATTTAATGCCAACAAATTATAAGTATTGATCACACCTACAAAATGCCTGCACCAAAAATCTACACAGTATCTTCACAGCAACACCTAGATCAGCATTTGAAAATACAACTGGGTTTACAAATAGCTAAGCTTGCATGTAAAATTAACCATCACAATAAATATGTGATGTTTGCATAAAGACAAATAGACTGAAGGGACATAATTGAGAGTCTACATTAGGGGCAGGTACTTGGTGTGGTACTTAAGTTGCCATGTGGGATGCCTGCATCACATATTGAAGAACTTGGTACAAGCCCCAGCTCCTCAGCTTTCAATCCCATTTCTTGCTAATCAGCAGGTTATTCCTGGATGTTGCAGGCATCTAGGGAGTGAACCAGCAAATGAAAAGTCTCTATCTGTTCGCTTTTCAAATAAAATTAAAATAAATAAATAAATAAATAAATAAAAATTTAAAACAATAGGTATTTGCATGTGGGTGACTGATCTCAACTGAAATTTCAATGATGGTGGGTGGTAAAAAAAAGTCTTTTAATACACGAACTGGGTTTCGACATGCAAGAAATGAACTTTGAGCCATATCTCTTGTCATATACAGAAATTAACTCAAAATAGATCATAGACATACAGGTAAATCCTAAAACGTCTCTAAAATTTCTAGGAGAAATAGGGTGAAACCTTTATTATCTTGAGTTAGGCAAAAAGATATTTTAGATAATATATCAAAAACACAGTCCCTAAGAGAATAGACTTATAAATTGGACCAAATAATTTTTTAAAGTTTTATATTTATCTGGAAGGTAGGAAGCCAAGAGAGAGAGAAAGAGAGAAATTTTCCATCCACTGGTTCGTTTTTCCAAATGCCCACAATAACTGTTGCTGCATCAATTGAAACCAGGACCCTAGAACTCAGTCCAATTCTCCCAAATGGGTAGTCACAGGACTCCAGTACTTGAGCCTCCACATGCTGCATCCCTCCCCACCCCTGCTTCACCTGCCCAGAGTGTTCACTAGCAGGAAGCTTGAACTGAAAGCAGAGCCAGGAATCTAACACATGCACTCTGATATGGGATGTGGGCATTGTATGCAATGTCTTAACTGTTGTGCCAAATGCTTGCCCCTAAGTGAAATTTAAAAAAAAAATAGTTCAAGAGAATGAACAGACAAGACTAAGATTGTGAGTAAGTATTTGAAAGCATATGTCTGGTAAATAACTCCTCCTCAAAATTTAGAAAGAACTCTAAAAGCTCAACCATAAGAAAATGAACAACTTAATTCAAAAAGTATGTAAAGATGTTAACGGACACTTTGCCAAAGAGATACAGACAGCAAAAAAATAAAAATAAAAAATAAAAAAGCTAGCACATTGGCACATGAAAAGTTTCTCAACACTCTAAGTCCTTAAGGAAATGTGAACTAAGGAAATGCACAATGAGATACAACTGGGTGTGATTATATTGCTTAAATAAAAACTGCTTACAGCCAGATTGGTCAGGACTGGGGAGGAACTCATAAGACTGCTTGTGGAGATGTAATGTAGTTCAACCTCTTTGAAGTAAAATTGGAGAGTTTTGATAAGCAATTCACATATACTTAATATGCAATTCAGGGGCTGGTGGCGCTGTGGCACAGCAGGTTAATCTTCCAATTGCGGCACTGGCATCCCATATGGGCGCCGGTTCTAGTCCTGGCTGCTCCTCTTCCAATCCAGCTCTCTGCCATGGCCTGGGAAAGCAGTAGAAGATGGCCCAAGTGCTTGGGCTGGGCCCCTGCACCAGTATGGGAGACCAGGAAGAAGCTCCTGGCTCCTGGCTTCGGATAGGTGCAGCTCCAGCAGTTGCAGCCATTTGGGGAGTGAACCAATGGAAGGAAGACCTTTCTCTCTGTTTCTACCTCTCACTGTCTGTAACTTTTCCTCTCAAACAAATAAATAAAATCTTTTAAAAAATGCAATGCAAGCATTTCACTCCCATACATCAACTTAGAAGTAATGAAGACCTTTGTTTTTATCAAGATTTGCACATGAGTGTTCATAGGTGCTTAATTTGTGTTAGCCAAAAACTGGAAAAAAAAACCAAATGTCAATCAGCCAAGAGATTAAAGTAAATCATGGTATAGACATAGAAAGGGATGCTAATCTGTGATAAAAAGGAATGAGCCATTGATACGATATTGAATCTCATGCTGAGGGAGAGAAGCCAAACAAACAAAAAAAAGGTACATATAGTATGATCCATCAAAGAAAAAGATTCTGGTAAATGCAGCCTAATGCACAGCTACAGAAAGCAGACCAGTGGTTGCCTGGGATGGTGGGGATGAGCAAGAAGGCAAGATTACAAAAAGGCTCATGGAAACTCTTCTAGGGGGATGGATGCATTCATTATCTCAATTATGTTACTGATTTCATGCGTATATACATATGTCAAAACCTGTCAAGTTGTGTACTTTAAATATGTGCAGTTTATTGTACATCAATTATACTTCAATAAAGATGGTAAAAAGTAAATGCAGGCTAATGACGGGAATTTCAAACAAAGCAACTGCAGAACCCTAGGGGGCTACAGTTGCATGTTTTCCAGCCTGGGACTCCTTCTGCCGAGTCTGGAAGCTCAAGTTCTGGCTCTGCCACTTCTAGCATCTTTAAGTACCATAGTTATCATTTGTAAATGGTAGTAATAACTGTCTTTACCCAGCTACCTATCTCAAGGGGCTTATTGTGAGGACCCAAAGCGATAATGCATGGGAAAGTGCTTTGCACACTGCAGTTCACTGCACAAATGTTAGCTATTCGTTTAGTTGTTAGAAGCCATCTGCATACTATTCTTGCCCAATATATGTGCTTCATGCCAGCTCAAGCCCTAATAGCCCGTATATAAAATGTAATTAATTGTACAAGTTACTGGAACAGCACCAAAACCCAGTATTCAGGGCATGACACATCCTAAATACAGAACAGATTTTGGAATAAATCAGTTTCAGCCCAAACCAGAATGCAGGAAACAGGCAGATGCCTTCACACATATGCCAAGCGAGTGAGACCCACCCAAAAGGGAATGGAGTCCAGGGCGACGGAATGCGGCCAGGGCTAGGCTCTTTGTGTTTCCTGCTGGAGGCTATTGCAGGGGAATTGACTGCGTGACCCAGCCAGCCCCGCCATGCTAAGAAGCTCTCTACTTTCTAACTGCTTTTTTCATGGCCTCTCACAAGAGGCAGCCATAGTAATGAGTCCACAGATCACAGGCATTTAGCTGAAGACGACAGACAGGGAAAGAGAAAAATAGGCTCAGTGTCACCTGCCTTCTGTTCTCGCCTTTGGCATTGCTGTTTATCCCTAAATCACAGCTGGGACTCTCCTCATAACTTGCGTTCATTCCAATTTATTGGAACTACTCCCCTCCCCCCTTCCCCATCACCTCCACAGGCTGTCCAGGGAGAGCTCAGAGGACCCATGGTTTGAACCTGGCTGTCCCTGCTGACTTAGGAAGGAGCAACCCCACAGGGCTGAGCTGAGCTGGCCAGGGTTGCATGTGAGGCCCTGTAGAAGCTAGGTTCTCTCCTAGGATGAGCTGTGCCTGAAATGAGCATTTGGAAAATAAAGCAGGAAGCTTGAGAGGCACTTTTGGAAGGAATGGCACAGGTGTGTGTGTGTGTGTGTGTGTGTAGGAGGAGCAGAATTAGAGAAACAAGGGGGAAGAAGTCAGAGAATGCAATGACCTCCAAAGCCAAACAGCCAGCAATCAATCAAGGAACAGCCACAAGAGGTGTCTTATAAACAAACGGCTGATGAGGCTGGGCCCTCTTCTTTGTGTCCTCACACATCTCACGAGCTGGGGTTGGTTTTCTGAGAGACAGAGTGCACCAGTCCCAGCGTGTGGTGGAATGAGAAGGCCATGCCAAGATGGCGCTGGCAAGCGAGCGTCAGTTACTCAGGAATGACTTTGGAACCCACCTGGCAAAGGAGCCTGTCTGGCAACAGGAGTCAGGTGCTCCTCCTGGTCTCCTATGTGGGTGCAGGGGCCCAAGCACTTGGGCCATCCTCCACTGCCTTCCCAGGCCACAGCAGAGAGCTGGACTGGAAGAGGAGCAACCGGGACAGAATCAGGTGTCCCAACTGGGACCAGAACCCGGGGTACCAGCGCTGCAGGTGGAGGATTAGCCTAGTGAGCTGCGGCGCAGGCCTTGCTCTTTGTATTTTTGAATGCAATTTTATTTTTATTTTTTTTTACTTTTTTTAATAACGCTTTTATTTAAAGAATATAAATTTCCAAAATACAGCCTATAGATTACAATGGCCTCCCCCCCACAACTTCCCCCCACCCGCAACCCTCCCCCTTCCCACTCCCTCTCCCCCTGCCTCACATCAAGATTCATTTTCAATTCTCCCTATATACAGAAGATCAGCCCAGCATATATTAAGCAAAGACCTCAACAGTTTGCCCTCATATAGCAACACAAAGTGAAAAATACTGTTGGAGTACTAGTTACAGTATTAATTCACAATGTATAGCACATTAAGGACAGAGATCCTACATGATATATTTTTTTAAAAAATTGATTAATTTTCTAGGCAATTTCCAATTTAACACCAAGATTTTTTTTCATTTTTATTATCTATATACAGAAGATTGATTCAGTATATACTAAGTAAAGATTTCATCAGTTTGCACCCACACAGAAACACAAAGTGTAAAATACTGTTTCAGTGCTAGTTATAGCATTACTTCACATTGGACAACACATTAAGGACAGATCCCACATGAGACGTAAGTACACAGTGACTCCTGAAGTTGATTTAACAATTTGACACTCTTGTTTATGGCGTCAGTAATCTCCCTAGGCTCTAGTCATGAGTTGCCGAGGCTATGGAAGCCTTTAGGGTTCGCTGACTTCAATCTTATTCCGACAGGGTCATAGTCAAAGTGGAGGTTCTCTCCTCCCTTCAGAGAAAGGTACCTCCTTTGATGGCCCCATTCATTCCACTGGGATCTCACTCACAGAGATCTTTCATTTAGGTCTTCTTTTTTTTCCAGAGTGTCTTGGTTGAATGCAATTTTATATTGCACAGTTAAGGGAGCTCATGGGATATTTGTCTTTCTTTCCAGTTTATTTCTTTAAGCATAATGTCTTCCAGGTCCATCTGTGTTTTGGCCAATTGTAAGATCTAGTTCTTTCGTTTCAGAGTGGAATAATATTCCATTGTGTACATACATATCTCACAACCACCACCTTGTAAAGATATCTGTGCTCCCACGCTCATTGCAACATTATTCACAAGATACGTATTCAGCCTAAGCACCTGTTGATGAGTAAATAGATAAAAATTTGCCCACTTTTTGAATTTTCTTCTGGGATATTTCACCAACAGCTAAGCCACGTACTTGGTGTACATTGCATGATCAGTTTTCCTCTGTGGTCAGAAGGCCGACCACAAGTCTGGGCGGTGGAAGAGAAGGCGCTCCCATGGGGGCAAAGGACAGAAAGCAGAGATGATAGAGGGGAATAACTAGGAAGGGCCAAAGACCAGTCTCACTTTTGTCACCTTTCTGTTCAGGATCAAAGGCCTCGCGTCCGCCTTCATTGATTTGCATATTGTTCCTCTTTGCTAAATGTGACTAAGGAGCACAAACAAGAACGTTTGAAGCCATGTGAGGGACTCGTGATGTGGTCCCTGTGAAAGGGGCAGATTCCAGGCCTGGCTTCCTATCTAGACGTGGTCCCACTTGTCTATTTTGGCTTCATTGCTTGTGCTTCTGGGGTCTCTTCCAAGGAGTCTTTACCTATGCCAGTGTCTTGCAGAGTTTCTCTGATGTTTCTTCTAGTAATTGGTGGTATCAGGTTATAGATTTATATCCTTGATCCATTTGTGTGGATTTTTGCGTAAGGTATAATGTAGGGGTCTTGTTTCACACTTCTGCATATGTAGATCCATTTTCCCCAGCACCATTTGTTGAAGAGACTGTCCTTTCTCCAGGGATTGATTTTGACTCTTGTAGATTAGTTGGTTGTAGCTGCATGGACTAATTTCTGGGGTTTCCATTCTGTTCCTTTGGTCTATATGTCAATTTTTGCGTCAGTGCAGGACTCTTGATTATAACTGCCCTGTAGTATATCTTGGAATCTGGTATTGTCATGCCTCTGGCTTTGTTTTTGTTATTCAAGTTTGCTTTAGCTGTTCAAGTTCTCTTGTCTTTCCATATGAATTTTAGCATTATTTTTCCTAGATCTAAGAAAAATGTCCTTGATATTTTGACTGGGATCACATTAAATATGAAATTACTTAGGTAGTATGCATATTTTGATGATATTAATTCTTCCAGTCCACAAACATGGAAGATTATTCCATTTTTTATCTTCTTATATTTATTTCTTTAATGTTTTGCAATTTTCATTGTATAGATCTTTCACATCCTTGGTTAAATTTATTGCAAGGTATTTAAATTTTTTGTTGCTATTGTGAATGGGACTGTTCTTACAAGTTCTTTCTCAACCATGGCATTGTCTGTGTATATAAAAGCTTTGATTTGTGTGTGTAGATTTTATATCTTGCAACTTTACCAAATTTTCTTATGAGTGAGTTCCAATAGTCTCTTAGTAGAGTCTTTTGGTTCCTGTATGTATAGAATTCTGTCATCTGCAAACAAGGATAATTTGACTTCCTCCCTTCCAACTTGTATCCTTTTGTTTTCTTTTCCTTGCCTAATAGCTCAGGCTGAAACTTGTAGAACTATGTTGAATAGCAATGGAGAAAGTAGTTGTCTGGTTCCAGATCTTAGTGGTAATGCTTCCAACTTTTCCCCACTCAGTATAATGCTGGCTGTGGGGTTGACACATATTGCCTTGATTGTGTGGAGGAATGTTCTTTCTATACCCAGTTTGTTTCAGGTTGTTATCATGGAAGAGTGTTGTATTTTATCAAATGCTTTCTCTGCATCTATTGAGATAATCATATGGTTTTTATTCCTTAATTTGTTAATGTGATGCATCACATTTATTAATTTGCGATGTTGAACTATGCCTGGACACCAGGGCTAAATCCTTCTTGGTGCAGGTAAATTATCTTCCTGATGTGTTGTTGGATTCAATTAGGTAGAATTTTGTTGAGGAGTTTTACATCTATATTTACAGAGGTATTGGTCTATGGTTCTCTTTCTTTGTTGTATGTATCTTTTTGTGATTTTGGAATTAAGGTGATGTTGGCCTCATAGAAGGAGTCTAGGAGGATGTATTTCTTTAATTTCATGATTTTGCTGAGGTGGTCTCAGAGTCCTGTGATGCGATAGCTCTTGCTGCACACACCTCGCCCTGAAGTTGCGCTTAGCCTTATTCAGAAATGTGCCCTGAGAGGGTTAGAGCCTACCCTCATTTTATTTGGCCTAAATGGACTCTTCCCACAGAGTCTCAGGAGCTAAGATGAAGGGTTTATATTCACTGGTGAGAGGGACTGCCAACACTGTTGCTGATGTGCCACTGAATGGTTCATTCTGTTCAAGGGAGAATTCCAAGTGTTGTGTCATGTCGAGCTTATATAATTTGAAGGGCTCTATTGGAAAAGAGAAGAATTTGAAAATAGCGTATCTTTAAAAATTTACCAAAAATGATATGAAGAACACATTGCTGGATTCTCTCAGGGCCTTGGAATGGGCCTGCAGAATTGAGGAGTGTCCTGGATAGTAATCTATCTCTGCTCCCACCCTTGAATATATTTGTGTGATTGGTTATAAGTTGCAGGGGTCACTAGTGGTAGGTCTTTTTCTCTCCCACGTGTAGCAATCTATATTTTTCAAAGCTGCATCTCATTTTATAGATTCCGAACCAAATTCTCCAGTTGCTTTGAGTCTGTGGCTATTTCTTTTTTCTGGTACTGCTTTGGAGCAACTCCTCAGATGTTCAGTGGCATTCAAACAGTGTGCTTGGTCCAAGAGCATGGAATTTCCTGAAAGATAGCTGGAATCTCTGGTTGGTTGTTGGGACAGATTTCTTTTTTTTTTTTTTTTTTGACAGGCAGAGTGGACAGTGAGAGAGAGAGACAGAGAGAAAGGTCTTCCTTTGCCGTTGGTTCACCCTCCAATGGCCGCCGCGGTCGGCGCGCTGCGGCCGGCGCACCGCGCTTGTCCGATGGCAGGAGCCAGGAGCCAGGTGCTTTTCCTGGTCTCCCCATGGGGTGCAGGGCCCAAGCACCTGGGCCATCCTCCACTGCACTCCTGGGCCACAGCAGAGGGCTGGCCTGGAAGAGGGGCAACCGGGACAGAATCCGGTGCCCCGACCGGGACTAGAACCCAGTGTGCCGGCGCCGCAAGGCGGAGGATTAGCCTGTTGAGCCACGGCGCCGGCCGTTGGGACAGATTTCTAACACAGGAGATGAGGAGTCGAGGAGGAGTCTCGCAGAGACAGCTCATGCAGAAGCTATCAGTCGCAGTCCCACTGTCATCAAGCCAGGGAATCAGAGCTCCCATGGCTAGGATGGGAGGTGTCATATACCCCAAACCATGCCAGAGTGTTGAGGGGAAGTCTCACACCCAAAAGATACTCTGTTCTCCCATCCACCTGCATAAAAATGTGGCTATGGGAGAATTTGCTGGATTTGTTATACTCACACATACTGACACCTCAGTCAAGATGACACTGATTACAAGTCAGTTTTCATGCTCACAGTCCAATAAGCCTCTTGTTGCATTTATGATAATTTCATAATTCTAAACATGAGTGCCCACCTCTTATTTTCCTCCTCCTCCTCACTTCAGGATCAGGCTACAATAAAGTTGTGTCAGCTCCTTAAAAATGCCTCACCCTCTTTCTTTCTTGCCTTCACACATGTCCTTGCCTCTATCTGGAACATTTTTTAAAAAGATTTACTTATTTATTTGAAAGTCAGAGTTATACAAAGAGAGGAGAGGCAGAGAGAAAGAGAGAGGTCTTCCATCTGATGGTTCACTCCCCAATTGGCAGCCACGGCCAGAGCTACACTGATCCGAAGCCAGGAGCCAGAAGCTTCTTCTGGGTCTCCCACGCAGGTGCAGAGGCCAAGAACTTGGCCTATCTTTTCTGCTTTCCCAGGCCATGGCAGAGAGCTGGATCAGAAGTGGAGCAGCCAGGACTTGAACCTGCACCTATATGGGATGCTGGCACTTCAGGCCAGGGTGTTAACCCACTGTGCCACAGCGCTGGCTCCTGGAACATATTTATCCTCCACAATTTGTTAATTCCTACACTAAATTCTCATTGTGGAGACAGGTGCTGTACTCCCAGAATAGTCTGGACACTCAACATTTTTGCTATTGCTTTGTGCCTAATGACTACCCTGTCCACTAACCCAGAAGCTGTATTTTTTAGTTATCTACTCTGGTGTTGTAACAAGCAGCCCAAAATATAGTGACTTAAACAACTGATTTTATTAACTCTCATCATTCTGCAGGATGACTGGGCTCAGCTGGGTAACTCTTCAGCTCCACATAATATCTTTGGGAACTTCAGTCATTTAGGAGATGGACTATGCTGGTGTGTTGAAGACAGCTTATTCATGCAGCTGATAGTAAGTGGAGGCTGTTTTCTGGAATGTCTCTGTTTTTATTCATGTGGCTTGGACTTCTCTGAGTATAGTTGCTGGATTCCAAGAGGAATAAAGTGGAAATGTAGCCTGGGATCTTGAGTCTCAAGATTTCTCTCCTTCTGTATTCTTTAGGTTTAAGCTGTCAAAGATTTGTGGGAAGGAGAAACAGGCTCTACCCATCAACAGGAGAGTACTAGGAACAGAGGGAAGGGGAAATGGTAATAGCTTGTTTGGGAAATTATCCAGCCCACCCAGGGCAGTGACTTGGTCTGTCTTGTTTCTCAGCACCTGGCTCCATGCCTAGCCACAAAAAGTTGGTGCTGTCCATTTGACCAAAATCTCTGTCTCTTACTAATTTTTTTTTGCAAAATCTTAGGTTTGTCCTTTGTGTTTGATGTATGCCCTACTCTCCAGACCATGTTCATTGACTTTTCCTCTCTGTAGTCTGCCAGAAATAAAGTAGCAACTCCAACAATCTTACTTGAATAAAGGATTTATTACTCATAACCAAGAGAGTACTGGATGCAACAGGAGTACTACAGGCATGAACTGAAATCAGGGTTAAGCTGCTGTTCAATAGATTGCCAGGGCCTCTGGGAACAATGCCTCACTCCCCACCCCCCGCCCCCAGTTTATGTCACTCTTACCTCTGACAACCAGAATGCAGCCAAGAATGAGGAATCGAAACTGGGGTTCTAGGCCGGCGCCGTGGCTCAACAGGCTAATTCTCCGCCTTGCGGCGCCGGCACACCAGGTTCTAGTCCTGGTCGGGGCGCCGGATTCTGTCCCGGTTGCCCCTCTTCCAGGCCAGCCCTCTGCTGTGGCCCAGGAGTGCAGTGGAGGATGGCCCAGGTGCTTGGGCCCTGCACCCCATGGGGAGACCAGGAAAAGCACCTGGCTCCTGGCTCCTGCCATTGGACGAACGCGGTGCGCCGGCCGCAGCGCGCCATCCGCGGCGGCCATTGGAGGGTGAACCAACAGCAAAAAGAAGACCTTTCTCTCTCTCTCTCTCTCTCTCTCTCTCTCTCTCTCTCACTGTCCACTCTGCCTGTCAAAAAAAAAAAAAAAAGAAACTGGGGTTCTGTTATCAGGTCACATACACTGGGAATCTGGCTATTCTAAACTGGCTTCCTTGGCCAAACTTCATGGTTTCTGGAGAACTTGAAGGGTGATTAGTAATGGTTACTGGTTATAGGATGCTCATATAATTACTAGGAAGGCAGGTGGGAGTGGTGAAGTCACTCTAGGTGAAACAATGGGCAACACGTTCGTATGAGGTGGGCTGCCACCATCACAGCCCTTGTTGGTGCCACAGAAGGCACAAGAGAACAGGGAGTTAAAGTCACTCATGCCATTTTGGGAACAGAGTGCCTGGGTGAATAAGACTGTGTTCCTGGTCAACCCTTAGCTGCAAGACTAACCAGTCTTACACTTCCACTCTCTCTCTCTCTCACCTGACCTCAAGACCTAGAAATGAAGGCATCACGTCCCTCAGTTCAAAGTACCCTCTCAGGTCAAGGCAGACTATACAATTTTAGGCTTAGAGTTCCTTCTCCCTTTTCACAATTCTAAGCCCTTAATTACCTGTGTTGTTCTTCTAGTTTTCAGTGTTGAGAAGTCTGATATGAATTAGATTCTTGTTCTTTTGTAGTCTGTCTTCTTTTCTACCTAGGAGGTGTCTTTTATATTCCTAATTTTCATTATCTGTGTCTTATAAAGCTGTTTTTCTTATCAAACCTGTTTAGCATTTGAAGGTGAGAATTGTAGCATTTACCAATATATAAAGATCCAATAACTAATACATTGGGAAGATGGACACAGATATTCTGTGATTCAAAGTCGCAATTGTTGAATTTTTCTGGATGTGTGGACACATTATATGGTAGCTTTTAAGATAGGTAGACGGGGCTGGTGGTGTGGCGCAGGTTAATCCTCCACCTGTGGTGCCAGCATCCCATATGGGCACTGGTTCTAGTCCCGGCTGCTCCTCTTCCAAACCAGCTCTCTACTATGGCCTCAGAAAGCAGTAGAAGATGGCCCAACTGCCTTTGCACCTGCAACCACATGGGAGACTGGAAAAAGCTCCTGGCTCCTTGTTTAGGATTGGTGAAGCTCTGGCCATTGCGGCCATTTGGGGAGTGAACCAGCAGAAGGAAGACCTTTCTCTCCATCCCTCCCTGTCTGTAACTCTACCTCTCAAATGAATAAATAAAATCTTTTTTAAAAAGATAGACTACTGCACATACTCTATAAACATTTGTGAGTGAATGAATGAATAAAAGAGCTCATTACCTAGCAGAGTAAACTCTAGGTGTCTGTTATCATCAACAGAAGTGTCCCAGAAGGGGAGGAAGGCATGAAAGACTACCTTCCCTCTTGAGTAGCTCTTTGTCTAGTTGAAACAGGTAGATACATTTTCAGTGTTTATCACATCAAAATATATATTTGAAATACTCATTCTGAGCTATCACAGAAGAGGAGTTACAAACTCCCTGAGAAGAAACCCTAGAGCAAACAGAGATGAGTTCTGAGGATGGGATAGGCCAGGATTTAGGGTAATGGAAAAAGGGGCATTCAAGTCGAGGAGCAAATCTTGGGCATAGACACAGTTGAGATGAAGGCTAGAGAGGATCTGAGGAAAAGAGGAGGAAGAGTGAGAACTTACCTTCAGAAGGTAAGTGGACGCTGCCTTCATTAACTTAATCCTCATGCACTGCGGTGAGTAGGTTTATAGATGTGGAGGTTGGGCTGAGAATAGCGAAGAGCGTCACTAGCATCACCTGGACGTGAGAGGTGGAGCCAGTGCTTAGCCCAGGTGTTCAGGCCTCTGCTAAGAGCAACGGTAACTGGAATGCAATAAAACCTCATCTCCAGCAGATTGGGAGGTGGGGGAAGGAACACGCATGAAGAAAAGGGCTCTTGAAATTCAAATGGCCAACAGACACATGAAAAAATGCTCAGGATCACTAGCCATCAGGGAAATGCAAATCAAAACCACAATGAGGGGCCGGTGCTGTGGCTTAGCAGGTAAAGCCGCCACCTGCAGTGCTGTCATCCCATGTGGGTGCCGGTTCAAGTCCTGGCTGCTCCACTTCCGATCCAGCTCTCTGCTATGGCCTGGGAAAGAAGTGGAGGGTGGCCCAAGTCCTTGGGCCTCTGCACCTGTGTGGGAGACACAGAGGAGGCTCCTGGCTTTGGATTGGCATAGCACTGGCCTTTACGGCCATCTGGGGATTGAATCAGTGGATGGAATACCTCTCTCTCTCTCTCTCTCTCTCTCTCTCTCTGCCTCTCCTCTTTCTGTGTTAACTCTGAATTCCTAGTAAGTAAATAAATAAATCAGTGAGGTTTCACCTGTCTCGCGTTAGAACGGCTATCATACAGAGATCAACAAACAACAAATGCTGGTGAGGATGTGGGGAAAAGATACCCTAATCCACTGTTGGTGGGAATGCAAACTGGTAAAGTCACACTATAGAACACAGTATGGAGATACCTCAAAAGCTGAATATAGACCTACCATATGACCCAACCATCTCACTCCTGGGAGTCTACCCAAGGGAAAATAATTCAGCATATGAAAGAGTTATCTGTATTCCCGCGTTTATTTCAACTCAGTTCACAATAGCTAAGATATGGAATCAACCCAGATGTCTATCAACTGATGACTGGATAAAGAAATTATGGTACATATACATTATGGAATACTACACATCAGTAAAAAAAAATCCTGAAATTTGCATCAAAATTGATGTAATTGGAAACCATTATACTTAGTAAAATAAAAAGTCCCAAAAAGACAAATACCATATTTTCCCTGATCTATGGTAAATAATAGAGTACCTAAAAGGTAATGTATAGGAGTGAAATTGATATTTTGAGATTTGATGATTTTTAACAGCCCTTATCTTTACTGTTGAGGAACAATGTTTTTTTTTTTCTTCATACAACTTGTTAAACTCTTTACTTAGTGTATGGTTAATCTTACTGGTATAAAGTTAACTGAAAGTATATCTTTGTAAAAATTAATGGGAATAGGAGAGGGAGGAGGATGGGAGCATGGATGGAAGGAGGGTAGGGTGGAAAGTATCACTATGTTCCTGAAGCTGTATATAGGAAATCCATGAAATTTGTATACCTTAAATAAAATTTTTATAAAAAGAAAAGGGCTCTTGTTATTGAGTTCAGGGGCAATGATAAAGTAGGGCCATCTGTCTGTCTTTCCATAGAAAGGAGCAAGACTTTAAAGAACCAACAGCTGGGAAGAGAGGTTCAGTCCTGATACTTAGAGACAAGAGACGGAGTTTTGGGGGCTGGCACTGCAGCACAGCAGGTTAAAGCCCCAGCCTGCCATTCTGGCATCCCATATGGGTGCCTGTTCGAGTCCCCACTTTTGATCCAACTCCCTGCTAATGTGCCTGGGAAAGCAGCAGAGGATGGCCCAAGTCCTTGGGGCCCTGCATTCACATGGGAGACCCAGACGCTCCTGGCTCCTGGCATAGGATTCACTCAGCTCTGACCACTGCAGCTCTTTGGGAAGTGAACCAGCAAATGGAAGATCTCTCTCTCTCTCTCTCTTTCTCCCTCTCTCTCTCTCTTCTTCTCTATGAAACTCTAGCTTTCAAATAAATAAAATTAATCTTTAAAAAAAAGGGGGCAAGAGCTTTTGAGGAAAGAGTCACATGTTCTTGTTCTACTCTTCAATGGAGCTAGATGGAGACTTTGATAAGACCCACACATTGGGGGCCGGCGCTGTGGCACATGGGTTAATCTTCCACCTGCAGGGCTGGCATCCCCTATGGGCTCCAGTTCTAGTTCCGGCTGCTCCACTTCTGATCCAGCTCTCTGCTATGGACTGGGAAAGCAGTGGAAGATGGCCCAGGTCCTTGGGCCCCTGCACCAGTGTGGGAGACTGAAGGAAGCTCCTGGCTCCTGGCTTCGGATCAGCACAGCTCCAGCCGTTGTGGCCATTTGGGGAGTCAGTCAGCAGACGGAAGACCTTTCTCTCTGTCTCTCCTTTCTCACTGTCTGTAACTCTTTCAAACAAATAAATAAAATCTTTAAAAAATAAAAAGACCCACCATTGAAAAATAGATAATCTTATCCTCAAGTGATGGATAACACAATTAAGAAGACATGAAGTAATATTAAAGTAGCCCAACAGAGTTCTTTCCTTTGTCTTTCTGGATACTGATTTTATTTAGTTTTAATTTAAGGACCACATCCTCATTTTGCAGGCAAGATGAGTTCAATTTTGGGGAAACCAATCAGGTGATTTTGCCTGGGTTGTTCATCTGGACTGGGGAGTGAGCAGTCCATCTGCAATGATTGAAGTCTTAATTTTTTCATTACAAAACACTTTTCTGTGGTAGCCTGAAATTAAGCTGTGCTGTGAATCATGTTCTTTTGGGACGTGAGTGTGGTGTGTACAGCTTTAAGTACTTGTTTTACAAACAGGAGATAATTTATGGCTAAAAATTCCCTCTGGAGAGGCTACTTGGAGTTTGCATTCAGGGTCTTCTAGCAGCACTTGCAAACTAGCTGCATTCCTGGCTCATCCTCCTTGGTCAAAAGAGGACCCAGAGGCTGCCGTCAGCTGGGGTTGCAGACCTCATTCCCAAGGGAGGAGGGGCTCTCTCCACTGAAAATGATGTGTTTTAAATGTGTTTTGCATACCTGCTTGAAGCTCCAAAATGTGACATGCGCAAGGCATCTGAACTCAGATGTCAGGATCAGGACTGATGGGGCAGGAAAGCAAGCTTACGGAGAGGCCAGTAATGCAAAGCAGTAGAGAGCAAGAAAAGATGCTTCCACTCCACTGTCTTGATCTGCTGAATTTCCTGATGCGTCTGAAAGGACCTAGGGCCCTCTGCTGTTTCCAGCAAAGTGAACCTGTTCACAGGCAGGTTAAAGCAGAGCAGTCACCCTGACCTCAGGGAACAGAACATCAGGTCCAGGGGAATGCAACACGTGGCTGGCATCACAGCCTGCTGCACCAACATCAAAGGGAAGGAAGTGGACGCTTTGATCCTCTGAGTCACTGCTTTCCACAGAATCTCTTAGCAATAGGCGGAGGGAGCTGGGGCTGCGGGTGAGGGTGGGGTGGTGGGTCTTTGGTCTTCCTTTCGGCCACGAATGCTGTTCTTCAGGTTCTGGAGAACACGGTGGCAGGTGGACAGGTGGGCAGGTGGGGAGGGTGTGGTAGGCAGGCCTTGAGTGATTCTCCTCGTGTGATTTCCATGGGCTGAGGTCTCCATCTGTATCCCCCAGATCCCTCCCCTGCCTGCACTGAATCCTGAATTCTAACACTGATGTTTATTACTTTGCTTCAGTCTTAATTTTTAATAGCATGTAAACCCCTCCCAGGGGAGGCCATAACTAAGGCCATATTGTCCCACATTGCAGGGCAAGTGTCATTTTTTGAAATGCATTTTCTTTTTTTTCTTTTGTTTCTTTTTTTTTAAACTTTTATTTAGTAAATATAAATTTCCAAAGTACAGTTTATGGATTACAATGGCTTTCGCCCCTATAACTTCCCTCCCACCTGCAACCCTCCCATCTCCCGCTCCCTCTCTCATTCCATTCACATCAAGATTAATTTTCAATTATCTTTATATATAGAAGATCAATTTAGTATATATTAAGTAAAGATTTCAACAGTTTGCACCCACACCGAATATAAAGTGTAAAATACTGTTTGAGTACTAGTTATAGCATTAATTCACATTGAACAACACATTAAGGACAGAGATCCTACATGAGGAGTAAGTACACAGTGACTCCTGTTGTTTACTTAACAATTTGACACTCTTGTTTATGGCGTCAGTAATCTCCCTAGGCTCTAGTCATGAGTTGTCAAGGCTATGGAAGCCTTTTGAGTTTGCCGACTTCGATCTTATTTAGACAGGGTCATAGTCAAAGTAGAAGTTCTCTCCTCCCTTCAGAGAAAGGTACCTCCTTTGATGGCCTGTTCTTTCTACTGGGATCTCACTCGCAGAGATCTTTCATTTAGGCATTTTAAATCTTGTCTGGTTTGGTAAAATTATTTTGGCCCCTGGTGACCACAGGGTGACGTCTTGAATGCCCTAATGTGAAGCTCACTTTCTCTCCATGGCCCGGCCCTGTCTGCCCTTCTTTGTTTGCTCTGCCGGACACCCCTATCTGTCCAATCCTCACCTGAGCCTTGGGGTGTGGGCATCATCTGTGGGTTGAATTACAGCCTAAGTTCATGTGGCAACCTGGTACCTGGCAAAGAGGAAGCCATGAGAATGAATGAATATTTATCATGTGAATGAATGAATAAAAAGAATTATGTCATGTTGTATCTGCTGTCTTTCTGCTGTGTAGGTTTTTAAGGAAGAAGGGGAGAGTGTGAGGCGTTGGGAAGCCTGAGCAAGACGGAAGAAAGGGGCTTGGGGCTCCCGATGGGTGTTTGGGGCTAGAAGAGGGAATTCGTCATTTTGTTCAGCACTTTTCACTGGTGTTGGCCTAATTCAGGATGGTGACAACCATGAGGTCACAGCAATGTGACTCCTTACTGATGTTCTGACATTCTGAGGGTGCAGGGAAAGGCGAGGCACCCTTTGTTGGGGTCGGGAGGGAGGAGGAGATGGCAGGAGACACAGCAAAGTTTAGGAATCAGGGCAGCACTGTGGTGCAGAAATAAAGCCACCACCTGCAGCACCAGCATCCCATATGGGTGCCAATTGAGTCCCAGCTGCTCCACTTCTGATCCAGCTCCCTGATAATGCACCTGGGAATGCAGAGGAAGATGACTCAAGTGCTTGGGGCTCTGCACCCATGTGGGAGACCCAGATGAAGCTCCTGGCTACCGGCTTTGGCTTGGCCCAGCACTGGCCATTGCAGCCATTTGGAAGAGTGAACCAACAGAAGATTCTCTCTCTCTCTCTCTCTCTCTCTCTCTCTCTCTCTCTCCTTCTCTCTCTCCTTTTCTCTGTAACTTTGCTTTTCAAATAAATAAAATAAATTTTTGGTGGAAAAACAGCTTGGAAATCCCTGGTTGGGGAGGCAGAAGGGTAAGGGATGGTCACTACCCCACTTGCAGTGGGACCAAAGCACAAATCAGTTGCCTATGAACATATTCAGGTCCAAAATGCTGGCTATGCTTCCCCTCAGCAATTAAAATATGTGAGGAAGTAATTGCTAAAACGCAGACAAGACAGATGAAACTTAAGGGAGTAGAAGATCATGACGGTGAACATGTTGGGGACTGGTGGTATATATGGGGTATGGAGAAATCACTTGGGTGCGAGTAGCCCAGCCTCCTCTGTTTGCTCCTCCTGCGGTTTGTGGGATCCATTGGAGAAGGAAACACTTGCTCTGTCACTGTGAAGCCTGTGGCACCTGCTGCCTGGGAGACTGTGGTGCAAGGCCCTTTTCACTGGCTCTAATGGAGGTCTGCAGAACCAAAGGCAGCACTCAGCACCTCTTAAAGTTGAAGGTGGTTTAGGGCTGGAGCTGTGGCATAGCAGGTTAAATCCCCGCCTGCAGTGCCAGCATCCCATATGGGTGCCAGTTTGAGTCTTGGCTGTTCCACTTCCAATCCAGCTCTCTGTTATAGGCTGGGAAAGATGGAAGTGGAAGATGGCCCAAGTCCTTGGGCCCCTGTACCCACTTGGGAGACCTGGAAGAAGCTCCTGGCTCCTGGCTTCGGATTGGCACAGCTCTGCCCGTTGTGGCCATCTGGGGAGTGAATCATCGGATGGAAGACCTCTCTCTCTCTCTCTCTCTCTCTCTCTCTCTCTCTCTCTCTGCCTGTCCTCTCTCTGTGTAACTGACTTTCAAATAAATAAATAAATTTTTAAAAAATGAAGGCGTTCCTGCTAGAGATGAAACTGCACTCTTCTTGGGCAAGAGGTGTGCTTATGTGTCCAAAGCAAAGAACTACATAGTGACTCCTGGTGGCAAACCTAACAAAGCCAGGGTTGTCTGGAGAAAGGTAACTCATGCCATGACAATGGTGGCATGGTTCCTGCAAGCTTCTTACTGAGATCCTGGGACATAGAATCTGTGTGATATTGTAGCCCTCAAGGATCCCAACTATCGAAAAGTAAGTCAATAGAAATGGATTTATTCTTTCTCTTGTATTTTTGCTTAAAAAAAGAAGAAGAAAGAAATTCTCCTCTCAGTTGCCCCCTTCCCACCAGACTGTGCTGAGGCCACAGCAGATGTCAGGGGCAGATAGGAGTGGACATACCTAGACCGGGAACCCGAGGGCAGGATGGGAGTTCTCCTTGGATTCTTCTTTCCTCCAGCGTGTGCCTTTAGCACCATTCTTATCCTAGTGGCACCTGCATTCCTTACCTGCAGAGTGGTGGTCTCCTATCATGATGACTGAAACAGGTGAGGTAGAGTGTGGTTCTGTGTAGTGGCCGAAAGCGAAAATTGTGTGATCAGGTGAACTTGGCTTTGCTTCTTCAGTGTGCCTTATGACTGTGAATATTACCTCAGCAATCTAAGCATTGATTTCTCACCTGGAAAATGGAATAACCATAACATCCACCTCTTGGACCAATGTAAAAAATAATTAAATAGAATATAAATCACATAGAATAGCACCTGGCCAGAGTATATGCTTAATGTATTTTATGTGAGGAAACTATAACATCTCTTAAGGCATTGAGGGCCTTTGTGTGGAGACTGTGGAGTCTGGCTTATTTTCCTTACCCAGAGTAATAAAGACTGAATGCATATTTTTACCATTAAAAAGTGTGCAGAAAAATACTTATATTTCCAGTGTACCAAAATCCCATCTCTTCTAAGACAAAGGCATTCTGAAAAGCTGTCTAATTGTAGCTTTTCTTACTCAGCATTAGGGCCTCCATTAAACAGAGGATCAGGACCATTATTTCATCCCATGGAAGCCTCAGTCAGGCTCATTGAAACTTATGTATTCAAAGATCTTTCACAGGTAACTGTCTTCCTTCTCGGCTAGGGATGAAGCAACAGCATTGTGAATGTATGTGTGTCCTCCTTTGAAGTCAGAGCTCTAGCAAGGAAAACGATGCACCAGCAGAAAGAAGAGACAAAGACAGAAACATGCAGAGAAAGGAAGGCAGGAAGGCAAGAGGGAAGGAAGGTAAGAAGGTAGGAAGGAAGGAAGGAAGGGAGGAAGGGAGGAAGGGAGGAAGGGAGGAAGGGAGGAAGGGAGGAAGGGAGGGGAGTTTTGGCACAGTGGTTAAGACCCCTGCAGCCCATACTGGAATGCCTGGGTTTGGGTCCCAGCTCTGTTTCTGGGTCAGCTTCCTGATAATGTGCACTCTGAGAGCAGAAGGTATTCAAGTACTTGGTCCCTGCCACCCATTTTGGAGACCAAGATTGAGCTCTAGGCTCCTGGCTTCAGCCTGACCTGGCCCTAACTGTGACTTGAGTCATCGCCTACTGCCTGCCATGGTGTACATTAGCAGGAAGCTGGATTGGAAGTGCAGCTGGGATTCAAAGCCAGGGACTCTGATATGGGATGCAAGTATTTCAAGTGGCATCTAACTGCTGTGTTAAACATCTGCTCCAAGGTATCATACCATTGAATAAGTCATTCTGATAAAAAGCCATAGGTGGTTGAATGTGGCTGTACAGTAAACTTGGCCTTAGGATAGACCATCAAAGAGGGAAATGGAGGGGGAATTTATCTGCTGGCACCCTCCCATTCTCTGCCTCCAATTGGCTCAAGTTTTGCCTGTGGGAAGTAATTCCCCAGGTGTCCTGGGTCCTGTTACCTGACCACAGGGACATCTTCCAGGGAAGCCAGGTTGCACGCCTTACGTTATGGTGCTCCATGGTGCTGGGCTGGCCACCCTGACAGTAGCTTAGGGCCTGGTAGGCCAGGTGAGACCAAGAGACTCTGGAGAGACACTTAAGATGGGTCTGATCCAGAAAGTTAATTTCTTAGATGGAAATGGGTCCATTCTAATCCATAATTTCATTAACACTGAACCTGTTCCTCTTGCTTCTGGAGAATCTAACACTGAAGAAGCCTCTGACTCAGCTATAGCCAAACTCGAGCCGATTCAGGCCTACCAGCTTCTTAACAGTATATTCAGAGAAATGGATAAAATAACACGGGAACTGAATCCTCAATTAGGACACTGGCATCAAAATTACGACTGGTTCCCTTTTAAACTTTAGGTTTTCAAGCATCGTCTTTGGTATTTTTAGTGTCATGTTTGTTGTAGTGGTTCTAAATGAGAAGGGTGGTTTTAGTATTAGACGTTTTGCTGGAGAATGGGTTCCCAACATGTTTTGTGTCTCGTCACCTTGCTTTTCCCTGTGGGCTGAAAAACTGGCTCTTAATTTTTAAGACCTGCAGTACTCTCAGAGTTATGGAAGGACGCATTGAAGGGATGCAAAGCCATGAAACCACACGGTTTAGACCATGATCTGAACCTCAGTGCAGCGGTCAGTGTCCTCTTGTAACTCTTAGCACACTCTCTCCCTTCAGTTCTGCCTGGCTGTTTGAGGAGAACCAGTTTTTACCTCAACTTTGGCTTCCCTCACCCACTCCCAGTATTCCTGGCAAAAGCTGCCCTCCTGGCTCTCACTCCCAGTAACCTCTTCCCACCAGACTGCATGACCTGCTCTCTTCTGTTTTCTGGGAGATGGCTTTGCAACAACAGCCTTCCGTACGTAGCAGAGACTCCAGACATCAGTAAGCATTTGCAGTGGCTATCTGTACTTCCCCAGTGTGCTGCGACACACAGTTGAAAACACCAGATTTAAACATTGGACCAGATCTCTTCTAGGTCTAACATCTTTCCCAACTGATTTATTGAGGTACAGTTGATGGAGAAAGACTGCACATATTGTTGAGTTTGGACATCTGTAAGCAAACTAGTCCTAGAGCTCTGCTGTGTAACACAGCACCTTTAGTTAACTCTACACAAGAGGGCTTCAACCAGTTCACGGAATAAAAGAATGATGCATGGTTTGCAACATTTTATTGCACCAAAATAAACTTATCTTTGAATCCCATTTTTCATTACCTTTTTGAAGTACCCTCATTCTGTGCACTTAAAAATTTTGTTAAAGGAGTGGATAGATGTTCTTCCTGCAAAAACAACCCCCCCCAAATCCCAAACCCCTAAAACGCAGAGCCACAGAGAAACCTTTGGAGGTGCTAGGTGTATAACCTTGATTTCAAGAGTGTGTGCGTGTGTCTAACATCTATTTTATAATCACAAGAGACAATGAAGAGAATGACAAAGCAGCTGAACGCAGCTCAGTCCTGAAGCCAAGCGACCTCCTGGTGAAGCTTTAAGCTGCAGAAACCCCTGTTCCCTACTTGAGAGGCACGCGTGTAGGTTCCCTCACCTTTGGTTGTCTGATAGGTGCATCATTCGACATTATTCCCCATTCCTGCTGTTTCCAGGGTGTCTCTTCCAGGAGAAACACCCGGGATGACTAGGAGACTGCTGTTCCCTTTGGGTTGTGCCCATCCCCCTTGCTAGCAACTAGCTATGGGACTCTGAGCAACTCTCACCTTCAGCCAGGAGACAGAGACAGCAGCTACTCACGCTTCCCCACTGGCGCACTCTGAAACCACTGTTCCACACTGTCGTGTTCACGCCTCAGCCCTTGTCATCTTGCATTGGTTAATTCTGTTTCCCCACTCCAAGTAATCCCTGTGCCACGTTTGTCCTTGAATCAGCCTCCTACAACTCAACCAGTGTCTTTCCAAACATAGATCCAGTAATGACCCTGACTACAAGAATTTTATGCTAACACTCCTTTAATGGCTTCTAGGTGCTCATAAAATAAAGATTAAACTGCTTAGCTTGGTCTCCAAATCCCTGAATTTTACCCCTGTCATCACTCTGACTTTACCCACTGTCCTCTGCGTGCCTTAGCAGTTTTTCAGTTTCTCTGCCTCAGGACCTTTGTGCGTGCTATTCCTGCCACTGGGCCCTGCCTTCTTCCTCTTTGCCAGTCACCAACTTCTTTTCCTTTGCATTCAGCTTAAAAGTTCCTCCCTCCAGGAAAGTGTTCCCTGAATGTCCTTTGCCCAACCTGATCAGGCTCCTTGCTACATTCTTCATCGACTTCTACACTTGATTTCTTGCAAGCTGCTGCCATTTATAAGTACATATTTAGATGATGTTATTGACTAATGTCTGTTTTCCTCTCCACTAGAATGCATGTTGCATAAAGTCAAGGACCATTTTCTTTCCAGGGTATAGTCCAGTGCTAACTGCCCAGTAACTAACTGTTGCTAGAATCCAGAGGAAGGTGAATGGATGACAGTTGGATGATGAGTGGAATATGTGATCTTACCTAGCCTGGCCCAGTCCATACCTCCAAATCCGTTTCTGGCACTCTCTGCTCTTATTCTTCATGGTCCTCCAGGATTCTTGCATTTTGTTCATCTAAACTATTCACCATTATTAGGATGATGCTGTGCTTACTATTCTGCCATTTAGATAGGATAAAAATCCCTTACTGTGTTACATAAGTTGGCTGTTAGTAATATGATTCTAGTGTCACAATAAAAATGTATAGTGTGTTTCAGGGAACAAACAAATAAGGAAGAACTGTTGGTTTAGAAAACCAAAGGCATTCAGGATACATGGTCTTTCTAAATACTTGAAGGACTATCATAAAGATTATTGTACCCAACAATTTCGGGGAGCGAAAACAAAATGTGGAAGTTACAGGGAAACAAATTTTTGGTTAAGTATAAATAAAGAGCTTTATGAAGAAATACAAGGTTGAGAAAGAAGTGGGTTTCCTCACCTCAGTGGCAGTGTTCAGCCACAGTTAGAAGTCACTTTGAAATGGTTGTGCCCTCACACTTTCTTCCTGTAGGGGAATGTCTTTGTTAAACCAGCATCTGAATGGGACTGCAGGGACTCTAGAGGTTAAGACCAATCAGTAGCTTCAATACTGAAGACTTTGACTTTTAAACCTCATCAAGTGTCTAGGTAGAATTGAGATGTGGTCTCTGGGTAGGTGGAAACCAGTTCAGACACATGACTTCCCAGAATATCTCCTCTTCTTCCTTTCTAACCCACACAGGAACCCAGTTCTCTTGCAAAGGGTGCTCCTGGTCCAGAGACCTCAGCACTGTTCCTTTGTTAAGATCATGGCTCCCCCTAGGGGTGTACCTTGCTGTTTTGCACACAGTGGGTGCAGGGTTGGGGCTAGAGTTGGGGGTGGGGTCTTTTGTTTCTGGAATAGGGTTCTGTGCTCCTTGACTTGACTCCCCTTCCGAGCATTGCTTTGTGGACTGACAACCAGTTGAGTTGATGATGGCACCATTTTGTGTCTTTAAGAGGTTTGACCATCTAGTGCCCATATAAAGCCACATTGGCAAGGAAGCCACTTTAAAGGCCATTTGTTCTATTTCCTGCTCCTCAAAGTATGTTTTGTGCAGCCTACAGGGTTCAGATGTGTTTTGGAAGTCCCTTCAGGGTGTGAAATAAGAGGGGCTGAGCTGTTAGTAATCTCTGCCACGCTCCTATCTCTACCCTCTTGCATATTCTTCAACACTGTATCAACACTACTTTTCTTCTTTTGTGTGCTGGGTCTCCTCCTAAGATTTTGTGTTAAAAAAAAAAGTAAAGCTGTTAAAATTAATCTGAAAGGAGTAGTTGTTGTATTTTATGGTTAAGTTGTCACTTGGGATGCTTATATCCATGTTGGAGTCCCAAGATTTGAGTTCCAACTTTGCTTCTGAGTCAGCTTGCTGCTAATGCACACCCTGGGAGGTATCAGGTTATGGCTCAAGTACTTGGTCCTTGCCACTTATGTGGGAAATGGGGAGATGTGGATGGAGTTCTGGGGTCCTAACTTCTGCCTGGTCCAATCCCAACTGTTGTGAGCATCTGCGGAGTGAGCCAATGGGTAGAAGAGCTCTCTTTTTCTCTCTGTCTCTCTGACACTCCACTTTTTAAATAAATAAGAATAAAAAGAAAGGAAGAAATAAATCTTTAACATTCTTCCATTTTCCTTCATTTTGTAATAAATAAAGACTAGATAGTTCATTGGATTGCCCAAGTTTAGAGTTACTCTGCTACTACCATAACTCATGCTCCCTGATGGTCACACTATATGTGGAGGAATATAATTGCAATGATTTCACAAGTCATATTTTGTATTGATGCTTCATTCTTACAGGACAGTTAGTTGGTTTTTGTTTGTTTGTTTGTGAGCTAGAGTTACAGAGAGAGGAAGAGACAGAGAGAAAGGTCTTCCATCCACTGGTTCACTCCCCAAATGGCTGCAATTGCTGGAGCTGAGCTGATCTGAAGCCAGGAGCAAGGAGCTTTTTCTGGGTCTCCCACATGGGTATAGGGGCCCAAGCATTTGGCCATATTTTTTTTAAATTTTTTTATTTGACAGGTAGACTTATAGACAGTGAGAGAGAGACAGAGAGAAAGGTCTTCCTTCCGTTGGTTCACTCCCCTAATGGCCGCCACAGCCGGCGCTGCTCTGATCCAAAGCCAGGAACTTCCTCCCGGTCTCCCATGTGCGTTCAGGGACCCAAACATCTGGGCCATCCTCCGCTGCCCTCCCGGGCCACAGCAGAGAGCTGGATTGGAAAAGGAGCAACCGGGACTAGTACCCGGCGCCCCAACCGGGACTAGAACTCGGGGTGCTGGTGCCGCAGGTGGAGGATTAACCAAATGAGTCAAAGTGCCAACCCGCATTTGGCCATCTACTGCTTTCCCAGGCCGCATCAGAGAGCTAGATTAGAAGAGGAGCAGCCGGGACAGGAACAGGCACTCACTCAGAATGCTGGTGCCACAGGAAGAGGCTTAGCTACTGTGCCACATTGCCGGCCTCAGGACAGTTAGTTTTATAAATAAGACACCTGACTACTGTTGAAAACAAATGTCTTAGTTCGGGCTTCTATAACAATATTGTAGACTGGGTGCCTTGAACAATAAGCACTAATTTCTCATAGTTCTAGAGGATTGGAAGTCCAGGATCAACAAGGTGCCAGCAGATTTGGTGTTTGAAGAGGGTCCTCTTTCTGGTTTGGAATCAGTGGCTTTTTTGCTGTATCTTCATATGGTAGATCTCTCTCACATCTCTTATTACAAGGGCACACTAATCATATTTATGAAAGTTCCACCCTGGTAACGTAATTATCTCCTGAAGCTGCACTTGCAAATACTGTCGCATGTGAATTGCGATGGGGAGAGATATAGAAACATTCAGTCCACAGCAGCAAAGGATTTTTTTAAAAAGTACATGATTTGTGTACCTGTAACCAACAGAAAAATACACTAGCCTTCTCTTCCCTCCCATCCTCTATGCTAAGTTCAGGGCTCTGCGCTTAAGAGAGTAGTGTTATAGGAACACACAGAGAGCAAACACTTGAAGGGAAAAAAAAGCATTTGGCCATTGTTCGGCACCTGAAGTTTAAAGATTCTTTGGGAGTCTGACTCAATAATAGCAAGAACAGCTGTTAATGTAACTATTTTAATGAAATGATTGGGCATTTGTTTGATTGATGTCTCCACAAGACTGTAAGCACAGGGCTGCAGCTCGCCGGCCGCAGCAGCCAATGGGGGGGTGAACCAACGAAAAAAGGAAGACTTTTCTCTCTATCTCTCTCTCTCTCTCACTGTCCACTCTGCCTGTCCAGAGAGAGAGAGAGAGAGAGAGAGAGAGAGAGAGAAGGAGAAGTCTTCCATCTGCTGGTTCACTCCCCAGTTGGCTGCAACGGCCGGAGCTGCGTCGATCAAAAGCCAGGAGCCAGGAGCTTCTTCTGGGTCTCCCACATGGGTGCAGGGGCCCAAGGACTTGGTCCATCTTCCACTGCCTTCCTAGGCCATAGCAGAGCTGGATCGGAAGTGGAGCAGCCAGGACCAGAACTGGCCCCCATGTGGGATACTGGCACCACAGGCAGAGGCTTTACCTGCCACGTCACAGCACTGGTCCCATGTCTTATTTATTTTTAAGAACTCTCCATACTGTTTTTCATAGTGGCTGCATTATTTGCATTTCCACCAACAGTGTATAAGTGTCTCCCTTTCTCCACTTCTTCACTAGCATTTGTCACTCTCTGTCTTTTGGATTTTAGTCATTCTGACAGGAGTGGGCTGATATCTTATTGTGTTTTTTTTTAAGATTTATTAATTTATTTGAAAGGCTGAGAGAGAGAGAAAGAGAGAGAGATCTTCCACCCACTGATTAACTCCCCAAATTGCTGCAATGGCCAAGGTTGGGCTAGGATAAAGCCAGATGACAGAAGGTTCTTCCAGGTCTCCTTCATGGATGCAGGATCCTAAGGAATTGTGCTATCCTCTGCTTCTTTCCCAGGCGCATTAGCAGGGAGCTGGATCAGAAGTGGAGCAGCCAGGACTCTAACCAGTGCCCATGTAGGATGAAGGCACTGCAGATGGCAGTTTAACCCACTGTGCCATAGTGCCAATTCCAATGTATATCTTCTTTTGAGAACTGTCTCTCAAAGTCCTTTGCCCATTTCTAAACTGGATTGGTTGTTTTTGAGTTTTTTAAATTGCTGATATTTTCTGGATATGAATACTTTTTTTTGGATAGGTAGCTAACAAATATTTTTCCCATACTGTTGGATGTCTCTTCTCTATTGATTTTTGCTGTGAATAAGCTTCTGAGTTTGACAGAATCCCATTTTTTTAGTTTTGCATTTGTTCCAAAAAGCAGAACTTTGAGGGTCTTATCCAAGAAGTTGTCACTTACACCAATGTCTTGGAGTGTAAGCAATTCTGTTGTGTAAATCATAGGATAGCCTACCAATGTGGAATTCTCACTATATAATCAGCATTCTATTGGCTTTGAGAGTAAAATGCATTTTTCTTTAATCATTCATAATAACCAAATCTCAGTGTCCTTATCTGTAACACAAAAATTATAGTATCTTTCTTTTAGGGATCATAGGCAAATTGAACTACAACAGGCATGTGAACTATGAAGTAATCTTTGAATATTGCATGATCTACAATATGTCTTCAAATATATTCTGTCTTTGTGAAATCTACAGTATGGATGGAAAATAGTTTCAACTTGATGTTAACTTCAGTAGTTCAGAATGGCTGTCTGAGCACAGTGCTGAAAAGTCTTTTGGTGACAAATCTTTGTACCATAGAAACAAGCTCTGTGATCAATTAGCAATATATGTAGTGGGCATGGGATGGGTGAGTGGCAACACGTGTACCATGTATTTCCTATCCACAACTTAAATGGATGATTAAATGTCTAATGTAAAATTTTAACCCTACTGGAACTGAATCTTTCATTTTACATTAAGCACATACACACACACACACACATACAGATTTATACAATCTTGGAATTCTTTTTTCAGTGGGTTTAAGATCATAGTGATCATAACTATCCCAAACATAATTCTATAGAGACCCTGAAATGAGTATTTCAACATGAACTGTATATAATACTTTCTCTTGAACCCAAACTGAACTTTCTAATATCTTCCCTTTAGTAGTATTTTACTTATGGTGCTAATCATTAGTTGATCATAGTTCTAAGCACATATTTGGTGAGTGTTTGTTAAGGTTAACATAATCCAAGTGCTAGCCAATGTTTATGATAGATTTACTTTCTCTCTCATATTACATTGCTAGGAAATATTCTCAGTCAACTACTTTCTTCTCTTTGTAACCCTCTGGACTATAATTCCCCTGCTTCTCTGGAGCAAAGCGCCATGAATAAAAGTCCTATGAAATTATTCCCATGTGAATGGTAGACTGTGGCTCCATTGGACAGACTCTCAGGAAAGGGAGTTCCAAGTGCTGAACAAGACAGCAACGTCCGCGATTTACAAGGACTGGGTAAGCTATACCCAACATGGACTCCACTGTTGGTAGCAATAAATTGAGGAGAGCACTGAATCTGAAGGTGGCAGTGCAGATGCCTTTCATTGTAGCTTATGAAGATAGAATGCTTTTTCTGCTTAACATTTTGCACGTTTGCTATTTTAGCCTTCTGCTCATGTTATTTCACTATCATCACAATCAATACTTCTGGTAATTTGTGTACAATTATCACCATGAGTATTTGTGATGCATCTGTTTCTATTCAGCTAGGCTTACTGCCAAGTCAATTCATGGTGAGGTTTCCATATTAGCAGAACCCTACCACACAGCAACAAAAGCATTAGAAGCTATTTAGAAATTAACACAGTTCCATCACTGGAAGCTTTGCATAGATAAAAATCTCTGCTTGAATACACCTCTTCTGAGATGCTCACCCTAAGACCTTGCTTCACCAAAAGTACATTATTTTGTACTTCTTGAATTCTGTCTCTTTAATACTTAACTTATCCCACTCTGAGCTCATTAGGAGACATGTCACATAATACCTAATACAAGGCATGGAACATTCAATAAGTTTTGACAAATGAGAAATCAAATCAACAACATCTGTCAAGAAAAATGTGTTGCACAAGACTTAGGCACTATGCAGAGAATTGGGGCATAAAAATGACCCTCCCCTCAGCAAGCATACAGTCTGACGAGGAAAACAGCCTAAGGATCCCAGAGGCAGTTGCTCTTACATGATGCATATGAAGATGTGATTGATCGACTATAGAAAAGAAGAAAAAGTCATGCAGAAAGCCCTGCCAGGTCTGTAAGGATTCCACATTCAATGTCCCTTTCTCAGTTTGCAGCAAGTGTGGCAAACTCAACTGGTTGCAAGGGCAGGTGGTTACTATCAAGTATGACAACAGGAGAGGAGGGTGGGGACTGTGCTGACCTGGAGCGTCCAGGTTTTCTCTGTAGGACACAGGAAGTGCTCAGCTTTAGGCAATCATACTATGTAGGCCAGAATCAGCGTTGTCAGATCTAGTTTTTCCCTAGGAAGCAAGCAATTTGGATCTATATTTGAAATCTAATTTTTGAATGTTGGCAACTAATCTATTTTGGTGGCTCAGATCTGGTCTGAAAGCCTCCAGTTCACTGCCCCTCTGAGGAGCCCCTTACCAGCAAGGCTATGTGTTATGCCTCCCCTGACTGAACCCCAGAGCCCGACTACCATCCCCCCACCTCTCCCCTTCTCCCATTCATGCCCTTGTCCAGTAAGTATCAAGGACACTCAATCAAAATTGCTGGGGAAGAATTGATGCCTGCAGCTTATGGAAAATTGGGTTAACTTATGGGAGAAGTCAGAGGTGCCAGGCCCCTGGGAGGTGGGGATGGGAGTGGGTTGAAGAGCCTTGTGAGGACCCCTCTTGAATTTTGCCTGATGGGCAATGCTTTCCTTTACAAAACATTAACCAAGGTCAGATGAGCAGGTCAACACTGAAACTGTATCCAAACAAGTCTCCCAAACTGTGGGGAGAAAGCAGAGAAGCAGGCAGAGGAAAAAATCCAGAGGACAAAATGGACGCCAAAGCCTGCCCCCTTCCACCCACTGGCAGGTTCAGGGCATATTTGATAAGGTGAAGGGAAATTGCAAAATTAGAACTGGCAACTTCTACAGAGAGGCCCAGTACAAGGCTGTGGGCCTGAGGCGGGCTGAGAAGGTTGAGGAATTGTGGGGGAAAGGGGATTTGGCAGCCTGACTTCCTGTGGCTGTATCCAAGGCTAATTAGTTTGCAGTGTTCTGTGTGTGCCTGAATGGAAATGATCCCAGGTCTGAGAGGCACGGGGGTGAGGAAATCAAAACCACATGCACGCAGAGAGGAGGGGAAGGGATTGGGAGGAGAGGAAGGCGAGGGGGTGGGGACCTGTCCTTTGGCTACATTTTCTTTTTTCAGAGAAGGCTCTCATCATTCCATTTCATGACCAGTAAATCACCACCACGGGCCCGTCCATCCCATCTCACATCTGCTGCAGAACTCATTAAACATCAAAAGGCCGGTCCATCAGTTCTGCTTAGTTAGAAGTCTGACTTACTAGAGGTCCAACCAGGGAGGAGCTTGCATGTTTTTAATAATAGCTTAAGGAACTTCTTAGCACCCCATAAATTACTTAACGCAACAAACTCTTCCTGTAGTCCAGCCGGCAAGTCAAAGTTGCTGAACCAGCCCAGACCTGCCCCTATGGCAAAGACTTTTTGGTGGTCACATTCCAGAAGACCACAGGGTGTGTGTTAATGCTTTAATTCATAATTCTGAGCTTGTTATTTTAAAAAAAAAAAAAAAAACGAGTTGCTTTGTTGTGTATATCTTCCTGTATTGTGCAACTCAGAATTCCTTTGTCTTTTCCCTTCTGACTCACTCTCTTAACAACTAACCTGCTAGGCCTGCTAGATACACGTGAGATAGAGGTCTGTTGCCAGGGACCTCAGACCAAGAAGATATGGTGTGGCTGAGAGACGGATTGAACTCCAGGGGCAATTAAATAAGAAATCAGTAAAATCAGACGTCCCAATGCTTGACAGATATATTAAACAATAAATACTTACTGTGTGCCTTCAGTAGGCTGCCTACAGAACACATAAAAACGAATTCTGACATTTTTCACTCCTCTTAAAAAGCCCACAATATTCTGGACGCACATAAACATTCCCAAGTTTAGGAAAAACAAAAATGAGAGGATGGCAATTTCTCCATTAGTACCTTGTAGAAGATCCTGGGTTATTGGGTGTATCCTGCTGTCAGTATCCTGCAACACCCGAGCATCACCTGTGAGGGACAGTCTGGGAAGAAGCCTCTGTTGTCTGCTCAAGATGAGCTTCAAAACCAGAAAACTCTGGGAATCATGGCTTCTCTAAGAAAATTCAGTGTTCAAATCTCTACCCATGCCTCCTGACTCCATTTTAATTGCTAACCATTTGGTAAGGCCACAGAAGAAATTCCAAGCATTTGTCTAAATATTAAACCTCCTCACAACAGTCTGTCTGGCATGAGGTTAATACTGAGACAGAAATCAATGGAGATGAATATTGTGCTATTTATTTATCATTTATGGCATGAATTATTACAAGAACTGAGCCACACTGACAAAGACTGTTGCAACACAATCCTTCGATCTCATGTTGAGAGACAAATGCCACTATGGTAAGAGAAATGAACAGAGTATGTAGAAGGTTCCCTGGGGAGGTACTCAGCTCAGGCATAGGTGACTGTCTTGGCAAGGACAGTGTGCCTGCTGGGGTTAAAGAAGCAATTAGTCAGGGAGAAGATGGGAAGGTTCTGGGCAAACTGACGATGTGGCTGTTTGCAATTATCTGTCCCCAAAGCCTCATATGATCTCATTGTCATTGTCTTCACTAGGTAATTAATGAGCAATTACTATGTGTAAAAAACTCTGTGAGGTGTTATAGATTCAAAGATGAGCTGTATCCTTAAATGACACAAAATTTAGAAGCATTAGATACATGGATGGATAGACAGATGACAGATGGATAGACATGTGGATAAATGATATAGATGGAGAGAGAGAGAGAGAGAGAGAGAATGAGAATGATGGGAACACCTGGCTTGTAGTTGACTTTTTTGTGACCATACCGTATTGAAGAGGCTTCATGTGGCACTTCACTTCACCCTTGCTGTCCTGATGGTGGGGAGAGGGTAGGAAGGAAGACGTTCCTTAATCCACTCATATGGTCATGAGTAGAGTAGACTATTGGTGTGCATGACTGACTACTTGAAAGAAAGTCAAGGGAGGCAAAACGTGAGTCAAGGGGTGGAGGAACAGGTCAGGCGGTGATGTTTCCAAGGAAGCAGATGAATTGGTCAAATTCAGATAGACAGAGAAAGCCATTGTTCTCTGCATCATCCTAGCAGCGAACTCTCACCTCTGGCTAAGGCAGTATCTCCATGAAAGCTTGAAGGCTTGGAGGCTTGGGTGAAGGGGTCAGGGACTTGCCATTAGCATACAAGTTGAAAGATGGGTGGGAATTCTCACTGTACAGCAGAATGATTGTGAGGCTCCACTCCAGGTTGCCCCTTTCCTATTGCACTTGACAGTCGGAGCTCCAGCTTCATAGGAACCAGCCTGGTGTTGGGACCAAGATCAGCACAACAGTGACTTGTCTTCCTCCCCTTCTCTCCACCCCCAGATGCTACATCCCACAGAATTTACCCTTACACTCTGCTGAAGTCCCTTGCCCTCCAGCAAGCCCTCCTTAATTCCACAACTATGTTTAGGGACCCATCTGTACTAATGTTGCATACTCGCCGCAGGGTATTGAAACTCTTGAGGTTTCTGTCTCTACCACTGGTCTGTGGACCTCTTGAGGGCAAGGACCACATTCTTACAGTCCTACCATTTAGTACAAAGACTAGCAGATAGTAGGTATTTAATGAAGTTTGTTAAATGACTAAATGAATGGGTTTGTGCATATAAGAAGAATATCACTAGATTCTCTGAACAATGACATTTGAGCTTTTGACATAGGCATTCAATTTCTGGGACCTACTGGATACCTCTTTAAAAAAAGATCTAAAAGCTCCTCTGTTCAGAAACAGCCTATTTTTTTTTCAAAAACACTATTTGTGATTTTTTTTTTTTGACAGGCAGAGTGGACAGTGAGAGAGAGAGAGACAGAAGAGAGAAAGGTCTTCCTTTTTCCAATGGTTCACCCCTCAATGGCTGCTACGGCCGGTGCGACCGGTGCGCTGTGGCTGGCACACTGCGCTGATCCGAAGCCAAGAGCCAGGTGCTTCTCCTGGTCTCCCATGTGGGTGCAGGGCCCAAGGACCTGGGCCATCCTCCACTGCACTCCCAAGCCACAGCAGAGAGCTGGACTGGAAGAGGAGCAACTGGGACAGAATCCGGTACTCTGACTGGGACTAGAACCCATTGTGCCAGCGCCACAGGCAGAGGATTACCCTATTGAGCCGTGGCGCCAGCCTATTTGTGATGGTCTTTTGAATGTGCCAGCTCACTGAGGCTACAGTCCCATTTTTCAATCAACCATGAATCCAGATGTTGCTGTGAAGGTTTGTAAACGTAACTGAAATCCACAGTCAGTAGATGTTCAGTAAGGAAGGGTTGCCTCAATAATCCAGGTGGGATTGATTCAATCAACTGAAAGGTCTTAAAAGATGGGAGTGGGGGATGTAGGTGATGCTTCCTTGAAGAAGTGTCTTCAAGTACCCAAGAGTTCTAGCCTGTACTCAGACTTGCCTAGCCAGCTACCACCATCATGTAAGCCATTTGGTTACAATACATCTCTAAATGTTATGTTCTAGTTGTTCTGCATCTCTGATTGGATCCTGATTGGTGTACTATAAACTCAAAGTGTCTGAGAGGTTGAGTCTGCAATTTCCTGGTGCATTTTCATAAATAAGAGGATGTCAGACTTCCACGACCTTTTTAAAAAAAACTACACATTTATTTATGTATTTGAAAGTCAGTTACACAGAGAGAGGAAGAGATCGTCTATTCACTGATTCACTCCCCAGATGACCGCAACAGCCAGAGATGAGCCAGGCAGAAACCAGGAGCTTCACTTGGGTCTCCCACATGGGTGGCAGGGGTCCAAGTCCATGAGCCATTTTTTGCTGCTTTTCCCAAGCCATTGGCATGCAGCTGGACCAGAAGTGGAGCAGCTTGGATGTGACTGGGGTCCATATGGGCTGCTGGTGTTGCAGGTAGTGACTCTACCTACTATGCCACAATGCTGGCCCCCAAATTCCACAGACTTACATAAAGCTTTCTCTTCTCATTCTCACTGATATATTCTACCAAGTATCTCCTAACACAGGCCAGTTTGACCTGTCTTAAATCTGTTGATTTAACCATCTTGCCAATCATTTGTGCAGGTGTGGTGGAGAAGAGGTCTTCTCAGCAGTTACGGTTAGTGTCAGATCAGGCTGCCTTGCCATCTTGCAGTAGGACAGATTTGAGAGTCCTGATTTGGATTTTTTTAAAAAAAGATTTATGTATTTATTTGAAAGTCAGAGTTACAGAGAGGCAGAGGGAGAGAGAGAGAGAAAGAGAGAGAGAGACAGACAGGAAGAGAGTTCTTCCATCTGCTGGTTCAGTCCCCAGATGTCTGCAACAGCCAGAGCTGTGCCGATCTGAGCCAGAAGCTTCTATCAGGTCTCCCATGGGTACAGGGGCCCAAAGACCTGGGCCATCTTCTACCGCTTTCCCAGGCCATAACAGAGAGCTGGATCAGAAGTGGAGCAGCTGGGTCTCGAACCAGAGCCCATATGGGATGCTGGCACTGCAGGCGGCAGGCCTACCCACTACACCACAGCACTGGCCCCCTGATTTGGCTTTAATAGGGTAGAATTATCCACAACTTACTGCAGAAGTTTAAATAGCAGAACTTCTTCCAGACTTAATTTCAAAGAACCACTTCCAGGCTTCTCCAGAGTTAAAAAACAGTTTAATTGACACTGTTTGATTTTGGTTGGCTGCATAATGAGAGAAAAGAAAGTTCTTGTAAGGTTAGTGGCTAAGATAAGGTGTGAGGGGTTGATGATGTGGTACAGTGGGTTAAGTTGCCACCTGCGACGCTGGCATCCCATGTCAGAGTGCTGGTTTGAATCCTGGCTTTCTGTTTCCCATCTAGCAGCGTGTTGATGTGCCTGGGGAAGAAGCGGAAGATGGTCTAAAGACTTGGGAACCAGACAACCATATGGGAGACCCGAATGGAGTTGTAGGTTCCTGGCTTTAGCCTGGCCCAGTGCTGTTTGTTGTAGCCATTTGGGGTAAAAACTAGTGGATGGAAAAATCTTTCTCTCTCCATGTCTCTACCTTTCAAATAAATAAAATAAATCTTTTTTAAAAATAAAAATAAATAAAAGCATGCACCAAGAACTATAATTCTTCAGCCGTTCCATCCATGCATCTCTTGCTTATTGCTGTCATGCATAGTCACATTTTCTCCAGGATTCATTATCAACTTTGCCCTTTGGGATTGTTTCTATTTTCTAAAAATTAATTCCACATGCACATGCAATTTTCCATTTATTTTCTCACTACCTTCCATTTGTAAAACTTATCTCTACTTTCATTTTGTCATAAAAAGAGTGTAGCTCTTTTTATCAGTAAAACTTTTAATATTTTACTGCCCCTGTCTTTCTCAGATATGTGAAGTCTAAAATGTTCATGAAACATTTCAAAACCATGTACAAACAGAGCAAATACACCAAAGATTAGAAGCTGAGATTGGCTCTGGCCTAAATGGCAGGGCATTAGCCAATAGCGCCATCTGTCGGTTGTGGGTAGAATTGGCTTCCATTCTTTGTGCTTCCTGTTCGCAGGGAGGGAAAATTTTGTCATAATTTCACAGATCCTCAAAGTACCTCCCTTCTGTGAATGGTAAAGCCTTTAGTGTCAAGGACCACTGCAGTCACCGACTGACCAGATCAAAGCAGTGAGTGTTGGAAGACCAGGAGAGGCCACAAAGAGAGATTTGCATGGGTCCCTCTTTGTCCCCATTCTGGTCTCATGGCTATTTTCAAGTAACCTCATGGCCACCAGGGTAAGAGCCATGACCTGACCCAGAGAGTCTATTCTGGCTGCAAATAAGAATCACTGGGGTGAGGCACAGGCTTTGGTACTTTTTCAAAGCTCTCCAGTTGATTCTGATAGATAGCCAGGACTGAAAAACATTCCCTCAATGGCATAAGAGACAAATACAACAGAAGAGTTAATAGTCCACCTATCTGTCAAGAGCTCTATCTTCTTCACCCCAGCATCCACCCATCTCAGCCCCAGCACTTCTTACTAAATACACTCGGAGATACTGGAGACAAACAGTTCACAGTTTCCCTCACAACAACCAATATTTCTGTGACAGATCTGTGTCTACAACTTGGCCCCCCGGGTCATAACCTACCAGAACTGTGAGGAGAACACCATCATGTCCCTGTGTCTTCCATATTTCTTGAGATTTTAACATCAGCCCTCAATAGATCATTATTCTGCCCCTGTCTTGGACACTTTAGCCATGATCTTGGCCAGTGCAGCAAGTACTGTGTCTGCAAGCCAGAGGTGGCATATAGTTGACCTCACAGCTCTATAGCAAGCCCTGTCCTAGGTCTTGTGAAGATGTTTAGCTGGATTCTGATCCCACAGATTTCCATTAGGTAACTAGTCCTCCTAGACACACAAGAATGCTGGCTGAGCCGCCTTAATCCTCACAGTCTTCTAGTAGCTGGAAAGGAAATCTTACAATCTTCAACTCAGGAGGGATGACAGTTTCAACTAATAATAATATGAATGCCAGACTGTTTAAATGCAGATTTTATTGTTACCTTAAAAAAATAACAGTGATGTAAATGAGTGGAGAGTTAAGAACACTGGGAATGCACACACCATTGATGTGACTAGAGATGCAACTGCTCAAGCCCTGAAAAAAGAGAGGGCAAAATCTTCCCCTTACAAGCACATTGCCAATGTATACTTGACTCACAAGACGTGTTCGCTCCCCAAGGTCTCCTTGGTGCCTCATTGCCAGCTTTGTCCCATCCCCATGACTCTCCTTTCCTTTGCTCTTCTGCTCTCCCCAGTACTTCCTGCTTTCTATGCCAAGAAACTGAGAGGTCACCAAATATCCCTTACGCACACTATGACCCCTCCTTTAATCACAAGTGCCCTCTCATTCACTTGAATACTTTCAAAACTCAGCACATGGTAAGTTGCCAATGAAGATATGCATATCTTTACTCTCGTGGCGGTTTAAGAAAATCAAAGTAGTACAAAGTGGACATAGACAATATGTAAGTGAAAAGGCAAGGCTGTGTTCTAATAAAGTTTTATTTATAAAACGAGGCTGAGGAACAGTTTTGACTATGCCTTGTAGTTTGTAATCCCTGGTCTACAACCTCCAAAATTTTGCCCTAGGAATAAGAGGTGAAGTTTGCTCCATGGAACCACATAGATCCTCTAAAGAAGTAGAGATCACTGAAAGGGGAACATGAGTATGGATGCCAGGAGGATGACCACTAAATAGGTCGTGTGCTATTATATGATGACATGACCTTCAATGTGCGCAAACTGCATGGACAGTGGGGATCGGTAAGACTAATAGAGCTGAGAAATTCCCTTCGCCTTGTGACATCACAGCCATCATAATGTCATAGGACAAAAGTTTATTCACATATTTGTGGTTAACACTGTATAAATAAACCTGCTGCGATGCCTGTTATATACAACTATAGCAATAGAATTATGTATAGTACATAATAGTTGATAACAGTACTAAATGACTATGGTACTAGTGTACTTACTATACTTTGATTTATTTGAGGGTCAGAGAGACAGATAGAGCTACCATCTACTGGTTCCTTCCCCAAACACACACAGTGACTATGACTGGGCTGAATTGAAGCTGGGAGCCAGGAACTCAACCCAGCTCTCCCATTTGGGTGGCAGGAACTCAACCACTTGAGCCATCTCCACTGCTTCCTAGGGTCTGCATTAGCAGGAAGTTGGACTCGGGGTAGAGCTAGGTATCAAACCCACTGGCATTTTAAGTACCAGGCTAAACACCCCCCTTATTATATTATATGTCTATTTTAATCATTATTTTAGAGTGTACTACTTTTATTGATTGAAATAAAAGGCTATTATAAAACAGTACAGTGTGTCACACTGGCAGCAGCCTCATGTATCTCATGTTTACTGTATCTTTTGATTGCATCATTTTCTCTTATGCTTGATTTGATCTCATTGTCTGGTTCATCATGGCCCCTAAGCATAAAAAAATCCACTGCAAATGTTGTCATGTTGAGTGAGAAGCTGGAAATGAAATTAAAAGTGGTTTTGGGAGGCATTGTGACTCAGTGGGTTGAACTGCCACTTGCCACACCAGCATCTCATATTATAGAGTGTTGGTTCAAGTCCCAACAGCTTGGCTTCTGACCCAGCTTCCTGCTACTGTGTCTGGGAAGGGAGTAGAGAATGGTCCAAGAAGTTGAGCCTGGGCAACCCATGTGGGTGATCCAGATGGAGCTCAGGGCTCCAGGCTTTGGCCTGACTAAGTCCTGAATGTTGCAGTTATTTGGGGAGTGAACCAGCAGATGCAAGATCTCTCTTTCTCTTTCTTCTCTCTCTGTCTTTCAAATACATCTCCCTCTCTCCTTTTTTTTTAAAGTGATTAGGAACTATGGGGGTGAAAAATCAGTTCTTATTCACAAGTCAGGCACGTTCCACTCCACTAGAGTTGTGATTTTTGAAGCATCAGAACAAAGTGGCAAAAGCTTTTAAAGCAACTTCTTCAATGAAGGCAACAAAGCCAGCAGAAAACCAAGAAGAGCCTTTATCAGACGTGGAGCAACTTCTAATTACCCAGGTTGAAGACCAGGCACAGAGGCAGATCTCTCTCAGCATCCAGACAGGCACCACAGGGAGAGCAGAAAGTTTGATTGTGATGTTGAATGAAAGGGTGCCCCTGGCCACAACGTTGAGTGCGCTGCTAGCTCTGGGTGGTTTATCTGGTTCAGGAAGCATTATGCAATGTGAAAGTGGCGGCTCTGCCAGTGCTGATGTGAAGGTAGCTGAAGGATTTTTAAGACCACAGATAAGCTGATTGGGGAGGAAAGTTGCTTGTCAGAGCAAATCCTCAGTATGAATGAAACCTTCCTTCCTATTCTGGTAATGGATGCCTGAAAGGACTCCATGCACAAGTGTCAGGTTTCAAGGCTTTTAAGGGCAGGATAACAGCTTTGTCTGGGGCAGTGCTGCAGGCTATAAACTGAAACCCTCTGTGATCTGGCCCAATAAGATCCCAGCACCTCAAGCTCATCAATACACTGCCAGTGCTCCTATAGGAGCAGTAAGATGTCATGGATGAGATGGCTTCTCTTGCAAGAAGCCCTCCTATCAATGACATTGACACGTACTGTTTGGAGAATAACAGATCTTTCAAGACTTTTCTAACTGTTGGTAATGCTCCACAAACCTCGTTTATTGGTGGTCACTCTAATACCAAAGTGGTATTTCTCCCTCCAAAAACCACTTCTTTCATCCAATGACTGGACCAAGGAGCTACAGCAGCTTTTAAGGTATGCCACTGGAGGATGACCTCTGTGTAAGCTATTGCTGCATGTGAAGGAGACACTGAAAAGACGCTGGTGCAGTTCTGGAAGGATTGCAACATCTGTGACTATGGCAGGAACCTTGCCTGGGCTTGGGGTGAGGCCCCCGAGAAATGCAAGAATGACATCTGGAAGAAGACAATCAAGAGACTTGGTTTTTTGTTTTTTGGATTTTTTTGACAGGCACAGTCCAAGGCACAAATTATTACGAAGCTGGAACAGGGATTGGAGCCAGGACTTGGGAAACCAGGTACTCAGAGATGGGGTATGTGTCACAAGTGGGGTCTAACCTGCTATGCCAAGTGCCCACCCTTATATTGCTTACAATCTAAAAGAATTAAGTATTAGTATTTTTAACAATTTATTTATTTATTTGAAAGTTAGAGTTACACAAAGATAGAAGGAGAGGCGGAGAGACGTCTTCCATCTGCTGGTGCACTCCCTAATTGGCTGCAATGGCCGGAGCTGTACCAATCTGAAGCCAGGAGCTTCTTCTGGGTCTCCCATGCGGCTTCAGAGGACCAAGGACTTGGGCCATCTTCTACTGCTTTCCCAGGCTATAGCAGAGAGCTTGATCGGAATTGGATTAGCCAGGACTCAAACTGGCACCCATATGAGATGCTGGCACTGCAGGTTGTGGCTTTACCTGCTATACCCCAGCCTCAGTCCTCTATTATTTCTATAATCAGGAAAAAATCCTAGTTAAAAGGAAAACAACTCAACCAAAAATTTGTTATAAAATATAAGCAAAATGCAGAATAAAGATGGAAAAACTCAAGGAGAAAGGAGTGAATGAAGAAGACTGTGATAACTGACCATGACCAATTCTACTTTACAAATCTTGTATTATCTTTGGAACCAAACACAGGTGTTTTCTTTTATTTACTGACCATTTATCCTGCTGAAAGAATGCTTTATATTCAATCCAGCTCCCTCTAATCTGACACTCAGGATATAACACTTCCTAGAACGACGAATCAGAGCCAATCTTTGGTGAGCAGACCTGCAAGAAAGTATTTGTTCATGCAGGAAGAAGGACAGGGAATTGTCACATTGTTTGATGTTAAATATGGTCTCTTTTATTTGCTACAGATTTATGAACATAGAAATTAGCCTATGAAGAAGTAACGGTAGCCTCGTCTGTAATATGGATGGCTTTGACCTGTATTTTCTTCTCCTTGAAGGATAAAACCACCATTTGTGAAATCCATTTTCCTTTTGGAGAAAGGAGGAACCAGGAATAGCTTTTTGGACAACTTTTCCACCGTCTCACCTTGGCCACAGCTTCCTGCAACCCAAAGATGAGATAGAAGTTGAATGCAAATCATCTTGTCCTTAGCTAGGAATTTCCTTGAGGGCTCTTAGCATGAGATATTTGTTTAAACGTTAAGGATATTTCAGTGCATGGTCCAACAACGAAGCCACAGAGCTTCACTCGGATCTACCAAACATTCCTGTGCCAGCAGGTCATTGTCTATGCTTACGGGTTCACCATCTCTCGACACGTTCCTTTAGACTTCTGTGACCATTAGATGGAACTAGGATTGGATCCAGCTCAGAATTTCCTTAGAGTAGGAAAACAGCTGGCACAGTTAAGCAGCCAAGGTGAGTGACTTAATCTTCCTGAATCTAGGTCTTTTTTTGTGAGAAATGGAGCTGTTGTGATCAGCAAATAATGTGGGGTACAGGAAAGAGCCCTGTAAACTATAATTTGCAAAAAAGTCAAGTAGGATATTATAAGGACTATTCCTCATTCTCCAAACAGAATCCTTCCTCCTAACCAAGATCCCTCTGTCTCTTGTGAGTGAGCAGGATGTGTTCATCCCCACCCTAACCCAGAGTGTCCCTCTGGCCAAATGCCTACTATTCTCTGCCTTTAAGCCTGCCATTATTCAAGACCCAAATCAATTTTTACCAAATCTATAAAAACATGTTCTCATCAGACAAGTTGTCAGTGACTTCTCTTTCTCTAAATTTCTCTAGAATTTACAACTGATTACAAAGAATATATAAATTCAGACAAATTGCCACATTGCCTACTCTTTTGTGTTCTGTCTAGCTTATCTCCATAATCCATTGTTTAAAATATATACTTTTATAGAGGTAAAACATACATAGAAGAATGCCCCTGTAGCACCAAATAGCTCATGCAACCATCACCCATATAACTCACAGATCCATTACAGAAGTAGATCTAACCTTGCCAGCATCTGTAGTAGCCACCCTGGGCACCTTTCTAGTCACTGACCCCACTCTCCTGACTTCTAATACCATGATTCAGCTTCACTTTCTTTGGAATTTTTCTACAAATTTGGATTCCTCAACATTATGAATGTAGTAATCACCCAGGTTTATGTGGCAATACTGTTTTCATTTTCATTGCTGTAGATTTCCCACTGTATGGAAATACCACGATTATTTCTTCATTACTGTTTGAGAACATTTGCATCTGTTTCCTGATTTGACGATCTTAGATAATACTGTTATAGGGATTCTAGTGTTTAGCTCTCTGTAAACAATGTATACATCTCCTTAGAGTATATGTCAAGTTGTGGAACTAGTAGATAGATCATAGGGTGTACATATATTCAACTTTGATAATACTGGCAGTGTCAGCAGCTGCACCAACTTACTCTACTGAGAGCAACATACATGTTTCATTGCTCTATGGTCTTACCAGTTTTTATTATCAGTCTTTTAAATGGTGGCCACATATATGAGGGTACTTCAAAAAGTTAATGGAAAATGGAATTTAAAGATAAAATGTATTTTGGGTACAAAAATTGGAATCCATGCATAGTTTTTTCATAATATGTGTTTTCCACAAATGTTTTGAAAATCTCTCAAAGGATGTTGTTATATAATATATTTCATTGTAATTTAAATTTACAACTTTAAAGACCCACCCACTGGTGTAATAGTCTAAGTCTCCACCTGTAGTGCTGGCATCCCATATGGGTACCAGTTGGAGTCCTGGCTGCTCGATTTCCAATCAATCTCCCTCCTGATGGTCCCGGAAAGCAATAGAAGATGGCCCAAGTCTTTGAGCCCCTGCACCCACATGGGAGACCCAGAAGACACTCCTGGCTCCTGGCTTTTGATCGGCTCAGCTCCAGCCATTGCAGCCATTTGGGGAGTGAACCAACAAATGGAAGATTTTCCTCTCTGTCTCTCCTTCTCCCCATCTGTAATTCTATCTCTCAAATAAATGAGTAAATCTTTTAAAAAATAATAAATTTACAACTTCCCCATAGCTAATGAGGTTTTGTTTTTCCCCTCCAGAGTTTACAATTGTTTTCCACAGGAAGATTTATCTAATACAAGCTACTCTAAGATTCTTGGAAGTAGAATGTAGTGGAAGGCTTCAAATTATGGATTATGTTTCATTATTAGGTGTAAGGCTATTCAAATTTTCTATTTTTCTTTGCCTCAGATTTAGTAAATTGTGTTGCTCAAAAAATTTGACTTTATCATCTAAAACTCCAAATTTATTGACATAGAGGTGTTTATAATATCCATATTATATACTTCTTATACTAAGTAATTTGAATTTATATACAACTAAGTAGTAAACTAGAAAAAACTACAGAACACTGTACAAATTTAAATATAAAAAATCTTTAAAAAATATTCAATATAATATTTATACATATTTAATATTCAAACAGTGGTTGAGAAATTTATCTGTAGTTTATCATCTGTTAGACTTCAACTTTATAAAATTTAAATGACAAGAGTTTAAAAATTAAAAGATTTTTAAATTGCAAAATCTTTAGCTACTTAAAAGTTAGTAATTCTTCCAGCTGTTTTCATCCATAAGCTAAAATAGATTTGAATTGCCTCTCTTTATAAAAATTGCCTAAGCATTTTACTTTTTTTCTTTATTAGCAGAAAAAAATGCCTCTGAAAGTAGCACTACAGTTAAATTATAAAAGAACTAGTGTACATTGCCTAAAAAGTAGATTTCTTGGGAAATCTAGATTTAGGCTTTAAAATAAGATTTTGAAAGGCTGGTTCTATTAATTTTAATTCTTAAGTTATGGAACATGGTAACCTCATCTCAAGTAAACTTCATCTGATACTCAATAGGAGAAAGTTTTCATGCACTTCTCAAGTATCCTTTGTTCATTTCCCTGTCATAACCTGTAATTCAGTTATCATAATGCATCCTTACTTCATTATTTGAAATTTATACTTAATTTTCTACACTTAGAATAACCTCATGTTTTCTTTTAATATCAATTTCACCATTCCTGTTTTCTATCAAAAGGTGGGGTCAAATAGGAAAAATGAGGTTAGATTTGTGTCTTCTTCAGTCCAGTGAAAAAACTGATTTACTTTGTGCCTGAAGACATTCTTTTCTTTCCTATTTTTTTAAAGTCAGGTTTATTGAAGAATATTTTGTGTCAAAGCCACTCTTTGTAGGTGCAATGCATTTCAACAAAACATAAAACCCAGGAGTCACCATCACGGTCAAGGTAAGGAATATTTCACTCAACCCGAAAGTTCCTACACTCCTCTTCATTGTCAAATCCCTCCCTAAACTCCCAGCCCATAAACAACCACTAGTCTGTCTTTTGACCCTCCAAGTTTGCCTTTTCCAGAATTCATATCAAAGTAAAAAACATGTAGTGTTTGTCCTTTTAAGCTTGACTTTTAAAACTTATCTTAACACGTTGGAGATTTATTTATGTTGTCCCATGCATTAGTAGTTCATCACTGGTGAGCAATATTCCACTGGATGGATGAACCACCACGCTTTCTATATCCACTCACTAGTTGCTGGTCATTTGAAATATTTTCAGTTTATGGCAATTATGGAGAAAGCTACTACAAACATCTGTGTGTGTGCTTTTGTGTGAACATATGTTTTCACTTCTGGGGCGATTATCTAGGAGTGGGGTCGCTGAGTCATATGGTATTTGCACATTTAATTTTATAAGAAACTGCCAAACTTCTTTCCAAAGTGGTTGGATTCATACTCAAATTCCCACCAGCGGTGTATGGGGGTTCTAATTGCTCTTCATTATTGTTAACAGCTTTTCTAATAGATGAGATCTTGTTTTACTTTGGCTTTCTCTAATTATTAACCCTGAGCACACTGAGCACCTTTTCATGTGCTTTTCGTCCCTCATCTGTCTATTGTCATTGATGAAGTATTTGTTCAAATGTTTTACCCAGTTTTTAAATTGGGTTGTTTGTTTTCTTGTAATTGAGTTGTGAGGATTCTTCACCTATTTTGTTCACAGGTCCTTTTCCAGAAAATATTGTCCTTGAGTCTGTGTCTGGTATCTTCATTTTCTTAGACGTGTCATTGAACTTTAAGTTTCTAATTTTGATGAAATCCTATTTATCAATGTTTTCATTTGTGAATTATGCTTTTTGTATCCCACCTGATAAGTATTACCTAACTTAAGATCAAAAAGATTTTATTCTGTGTTTTCTTTCAGAATTTTTAAACTTTTAGTTTTTATACTTAGGTCTGTGACCCATTTTCAGTTGATTTGTAGTGCAATTTAATGTGTAGGACAAGATACATTCTGTTGCATATGAATGTTCAGTTGTTCAATACAAATTGTTGCAGAGATTATCCTTTTACCATTTGAATGCCTTGACCTATTTCTGGATTCTCCACTGATTTCTGTAACTTGAGAGGGAGAGGGAGAGGACTGAAAGGGAGAGAGGGAGAGGGAAAGGGAGAGAGGAAGGACTGAAAGGGAGAGAGAGAGGGAAAGGAGAGGGAGAGGGAGACTGACAGGGAGAGGGAGCAGGGGAGGACTCCCATCCTCTGCTTCACCCCCTAGTTGGCTGTGGCTGGGCTGGTACTGAAGCTGGGAATTGGAAACTCAATCTAGGTCTTCCATATGGGTTTCAGGAGCCCCATCACTTGAGCTATCACTTGTTGCCTCCCAGGGCCTGCGTTAGCAGGAAGCTGGAATCAGGAGCCCCAGCCAGGTATTGAACCCAGGCACTCTGATGAGGAATGTGAGCATCTTGTCTGCCAGTCCAAACACCTGCCCTAGCATTGACCTTTATAGTTCTTATTTCACTAATATCCTGCCATCTTGATTCATGTAGTTTTCTAAACAGATAATATGACTTCTCTAACTTTATTCTTTTTTAAAAAGTGCTTTGGCTATTTTATTTCCTCTGAGGTACCTTATAAATTTCATAATTAGCTAGTAGACTTCTTCAAAAATCCTGTTAGCATTTTGATGGGCATTATGTTGAATCTGTAGATTAATCTGGGGAAAACTGACACCTGAACCATATTGAGTCTCCAATGTGTGAGCATAATAGATCTTTCTATTTGTTTTAGATATTTTTCTCTCATAATTTTTTTAGATTTTCAGTGTGAGTTTTGACATATTTTGTTAGTTTTATTCTGATTTCACGTGCACATATTTCACAGGCAATCATGTCTTCTATAAGAAGACATGGTTTTATTTATTCCTTTCTGATCTCTATACCTTTTATTTCTGTTTATTGGCTTATTGCACTGACAAGGGCTTTCAGTTTGATGTTGAGTTGGAGTGGCACAAATAGAAATATTTACCTTGTTTTTGATGTTAAGGGAAAGTGCCCAGTTTTTCACTACTAAGTATGATGTTAGCTGCAGGTTTTTCACAGATACCCTTTATCTAGTTAAGGAGCTCTTAATCTGTTATTCCCAGTTTGCTTAGAGTTTGCATCATAAATAGTTGTTGAATTTTGTCAAACGATCTTTCCATGTATAATGAGATTATCATATTTTTATTTTAATCTGTCAATACGGTAAATGATATTGATTGATTTTCAAATGTTGAACACTTGGTCATGATGTATTATCATTTTGATATATTCTTAGACTTAATTTTGCTATTAGCTCTCAATTTTTTAAAAAAAAATTTATTTTTAATTGATGCATTTCAGTACATATTTATTGGGCATGGTGTGATATTTTGATACATGAATATAATGTGTAATTATCAAATTAGGGTGACTAATATTGTCATCACCTCAAATATTTGTTATTTCTTTCAGTTGGGAGTATTCAAAGTATTTTATAGTTTTTTAAAAAAATCTGTATCCATGAGAGATATTAGTTTGTAGTTCTACAATGTCTGGTTTGGGTATGAGAATAAAATAGGCCTCAGAAAGTGAATTGGTAAGTTGCTCCCACTATTTTTTTCCCTCTTGTAGAGATGATCTGATATATTCCTTAAATGTATGCTAAAATTCACCAGTGAAGAATATGGCACCGTGGCATAGAGGGCAAAGCTGTCACCTGCAGTGCTGGCATTCTGTATGAGCACTGGTTCAAGTTCTGGTTGCTTCACTTTCAATCCAGTTCCCTGCTAATGTACCTGGGAGAGCAGCAGAGGATGGCCCTAGTCCTTGGGCCCCCGCACCCACTTGGGACACCCAGATGAAGCCCCTGGCTCCTGGCTGTGGGGATCCCACCCTTGGCCTTTGTGGCCATTTGGAAAGTGAACCAGAGGAAGGAAGATCTCTGTCTTTCCCTCTATAGTTGCAACTTTACCTTTCAAATAAAAAATATTTTTAAAAATGTATTATCTTTCATGTGTATGTATAACTTTTAAAATGTGGATTGATGGCTGGCGCCGTGGCTCACTAGGCTAATCCTCTGCCTTGTGGCGCTGGCAGACCGGGTTCTAGTCCTGGTCGGGGCACCAGATTCTGTCCCGGTTGCCCTTTTCCGGGCCAGCTCTCTGCTGTGGCCAGGGAGTGCAGTGGAGGATGGCCCAAGTGCTTGGGCCCTGCACCCCATGGGAAACCAGGAGAAGCACCTGGCTCCTGGCTTAGGATCAGCGTGGTGCGCCAGCCACAGTGGCCATTGGAGGGTGAACTAATGGAAAAAGGAAGACCTTTCTCTCTGTCTCTCTCTCTCACTGTCCACTCTGCCTGTCAAAAAAAAAAAAAATGTGGATTGATATGACGAGATGCTCAGATGTTATTAGAGAAGGAAACTCCACTCTTTTTTGTTTTTTAATCACTGCCAATTAAGTCCCAAAATCATCAAGTGTGTTCCGTAGAAAACATAATCCTTTCATAAAGGACAATCGTTGCAAGGGAAATCTTCACCAGAGTTGGTAAGTCTCAGATCAATCACCCCAGTAAGTTCGGCTTGCTGCGTTTCCCTGAGTAAGCTTGCAATTGTCGGCATTGAGTAATTACCCAGGAGTCCCTCTTCCTGACTTCAATGGGGTACAAAGTTTGAGTCACCCCTTCACTGCACTTACACATCATGCCTTCACAAGATATAGTACAGGAATAGCTTAAGTCAATGGCAACTTTTTTTGGGGGGGAGAAAAAGTTCTGCCCCAAATCCTGCCTCCTGTCCTATTCTGCTGAGCTAAGCTGGGAAATCCACAAGAGGATCTGAGGATCCTTTAGTCACTATCCCTCAGCCCAGAGCACAGCAAAGGCTGTGCTGTCGCAGCTTGGTTTTCTCCTCTACATCCTGGTTCCGTTTGTCTTCCAGGCCACCAATAGGCCCAGCACCTCCACCACACTTGGATATCTAAATATCTCCTAGATGAAAGAAGGGGGAGCTAACTGAGAAACAAATTGACTAAAATCCTTTCTCTAGGGTAGGGCTTTGCCCGACTTCTAGTAACAGCCTAGTCTACCTTCATCAATAAATAAAACGCTTATTCATGCAAAGACACCTTTAAAAATTATTGGGGAGCCAGAGAGAACTTCCATTCTCTGTTTCGAGAACTCAATCCACGTCTCCCACATATTACTGGAGTCATCGCTGCTGCCTCTCAGAGTCTGCATTAGCAGAAAGTTGCAGTCAGGAGCCAGAGGCAGGTGTTTAACCCAGGCTCTCCAATATGGGATGCATGTGTCTTACTAGGCTAAATGCTCACTCCATGCACAGACATTGTAATAAGCAAAAGAGAGTCACTCTTAAACGACATCATCCTTGCCTGCAAGATGTCTTTTGCGTTTAGCCATGTAACAGCATTGTGTTACAGGCTTGGTGCCAGAGCTGTGGGCAGTGCTGGGATTCACAAAGGAATGATCAGTTCTGTTTTGGCTGTTCAGTGTGACATTATGTGTAAATATTGGGTAGGTGCACAGAGATGAGGAGGGAACTGGCCATGGAGGAGTGGAGATCACAGGCCTGAACCCACCTGGTGCTCTCGGGAAACTGCAGGGACATCAGCAGATCTGGAACCTGGGGGGTGGGGTATGATAGGAGAGGAGGCTGGAGAGGTAGCAAAGAGTTCCAGTGCGGAGGACCTTGTTATGAAAGGGTTACCAGCTTGCAGAGTACAGTAAGCCATGAATATGTCAGAATATATATCAGAATAGCATGGTCACCCCTATGTTTTAGGAAAATTCTTGTGTTCATTCCTGCATGTTCTTTTTTTTAAAAAAAATTTATTTACTTATTTATTTGAAAGTCAGAGTTACACAGAGAGAGGAGAGGCAGAGAAAGGGAGAGGTCCTCCATCTGCTGCTTCACTCCCCAATTGGCTGCAACAGCTGAAGCTGTGCCAATCCAAAGCCAGGAGCCAGGAGCTTCTTCCGAGTCTCCCATGCAGGTGCGGGGGGCCCAAGCACTTGGGCCAACTTCTGCTGTTTTCCCAGGTGCATTAACAGGGTGCTGGATGGGAAGTGGGGCAGCCAGGTCTCCAACCGGCGCCCATATGGGATGCCAGCGCTGTAGACATCAGCTATACCTGCTATGCCACAGCGCCGGCCCCTCCTACATGTTCTTGATTCCTGTCAGAGTGGCTCCTGGAGAATAGGTCTGACGGGGGTAAGAAGTGAAGTGAACAGTGAGGAGCATGGTTCTCAGAACCATCTGGACTAAAATTAGACTACAGTCATCTATTGTGTGCTACACTGAGCCTCTTTTCATGCCAGCTATGGTCTGGGGACCAGACCTGTTTGGACATGGCTTGGGTGAGAAACTGGTGGCATTTTCCAAAGACTATTTGGATTTCAAGAAAAAAAAATCACAGAGTCAGAGTTCCAAGCAAAGGGGGCATTGTAGGCCAGCCAGATGGGCAAAAGTTAATGCTACAAAAGAAACAGAATAAATCTACCTGGGAGCAAAACTGGGAAGGGAATCGGAGGCATGGGTAGCTGGAAATGGACATTAGGTGGTGTTATCAAATACTGTCCCTAGTTGGAAATCAGAAAGACGGGAGATGAATTCAATTGTTTTACAGAAGCCGGACAAAGACGTTCAGGTGTGTTCTTTAGGGTTCTAAAATGAGAAAAATAACAGAAATCAGGGCACTGGATGTAAATGGAAAAGGAGAAGTCTATTTCCCCACAAGCCTGCCTTTGCAGGTGCCCCAACAGAGCTGTCACAGCCTCAGAAACAGTATTCTTGGGAAACAGTCAGGCAGGTGTTCTCACACTGAAATCTGTGGATCCCTGAACCCCAGGCCAGCCTGATGCAGTAATGACATTTGTAATGACATAGCATCTACCCGAACTGTTTGGATAAAATTAACTGTGACATGAGCGTTAGTTAAACCTGTGTCTTTGCTATTTTCTTTTCAGAAGCTCATTCACCTCTCTTGTTCTCTTCAGGTTTCCTACATCAACAGAGGAAGGCATGGGCGTGATGGGAAGTGGGACCCAGGACATTCAGCTCCAAGTCCTGTACCTACCACTTACCAGCTTGAAATTGAATCACACGTTCTTTAACTGCAAGAGTACTTCAAAATGTTTGTGAAAAATGGATTTAAAAATAAGTTTGTCTTGGTTCAAAACCATTTTGGAATCCAAGGAGTGGCTGTTTAGACTAGCAGTTGAAATGTCCGTGTTCTACTTTGGAATACCCGGATGCAATTCTTGTTCTGGCTCACAACTCTAACTTCCTGCCAATGTAGACTCTGGAAGACATTGGTGATGCCTCAAGAAATTACATTCCCCATACTGTGTGTGAGACCTGGCTTGTATTCCTGGCTCCTGGCTTCAATCCTGGCCCAGCCACAGCTGTCATGGACATTTGGGAGGTGAACCAAATGGGAGCTTTCTCTATTTCTGTTTCTGTCTCTCAAATAAATAAATAAATAAATGATAAAAAAAAATTAAAAGAATTTTTAAATCCATACATATGAGGGATCTTCAAAGCTTTTAAAAAAAAACTCATGTTATGCAAAACCCATTCATGGGTTTAAGATTTTTTTTGTATTTAACAAATTTATATTTTAATTCCATTTACCCATGAACTTTTAGAAGCACCCTTATATAAAAGTGGAGGTGGACACAAGTAATTGTGTCCCTGCCACCAGGGAGGGGAGGAAACGTGGATTGAATTCTTGGCTCCCAGCTTCAGCCCTGGCCCAGCCCTGCCCTTTTAGTGCATTTGGGGAGTAGCCTGTGCATGGAAGCACTCTTTCTCTGTCTCTGTTTCTCCCATGGTCACTCAATTTAATAAAAATCTTTTAAAAGTTGAAAATAAAATAAAGGGTGAAAACTTATCAATATGACCATCAGTAATGAACCAATGAGAGCAAAGATTTTTTGTTGAGGGTTGTTTAGATGTTAAACAGTAAAATATTGACCAATGAAAGTGAAAATTTAGTAGAGATGTGCTATTGGATACAGTGATCACTAGCCACAAGTGGCTACTTGAAGCGTTCTAATCTGAATAGAGACAGGCTGCTAGGACTGATGTCAAAAAGAGTGGAACACAGCTTGTTGATAATGATTATCTAACCTTTGTGTTAAATTATAATATTTTAGGTATATTGAAATAAAAACATTATTAAAAACTCATCTATTCCTTTTCACTTGTTTTAATGTGACTTGTAGAAAATTTAAAAGTATGTATGTGGCTGACATTTGGGACTTGTGATATATTTCTTTTTTTAAAAAAATATTTTATGTATTTATTTGAAAGGCAGAGTGACAGAGTAAGAGAGAGTGCAAATTAGAGTGAGAGTGAGGGTGAGAGAGATCTCTGATCTGTTGGTTCACTCCCAAATGGCTAGAACAGCTAAGGCCAAAGCCAGGAGCCAAGAACTCTGTTCTGATCTCCCAAACACTTGGGCCATCTTCCATTGCTTTCCCAGGCACATTAGCAGGTTGCTGAATTGGAAGGGGAGCAGGACTCAAACCAGCACCCTGATATGGGATGCCATCATTGCAAGCAACAGTTCAAGTGCACACTACCAGCCCTACCCCCCATACCCCCGCTTGTGATATATTTCTAATGTGAAGCACTACTCTAGGGTATTTCTCATCCATGAAGCAAGCGATGGAGAGTGTGAGGCTTTTGAAAACTACTTTTCAAAAATAACACCAGGGTCCATGTGAAATTACATTATTAATTTACTCATTTTGCTGATAGGCTTTGTGCATCAAGGACAGGATACAACATAGTCTATACCATCAGGAGCTCCCATGGCAACCCTGGGAGAAGATGGGAGAGTCTCTGTGGAGCTCACAGTTACCAGAATGTGTTTGACTGGTTCCGACTCTGTTCCCAGATGAGGGGTCCTCAAATATATCTGCGAAGTAAAAGGAAACAACAGGACTCCAGGAACTCTAACTTGGTCTGAATGTTCATTTTGTTGTACCAGCTGGTCTTCGTGTGTAGCCAGCCTAGATGAAGGGGAAGTTTTCAAGGGACTCTGTTAGTTGAATCTGTAAGGATATTGTGCTTAGGAAGCCAAGGTTATAAGTTTGTTCCCTGCACAAGCCACTGTGCTCTGATTCATGCCTCAGACTTATCTCCTGCAGAACTCAAGCCAGTTGCCTTGTGAATGTGCTTTGAGTAATGTGGGGAAGAGTGTGGGAACATGTGGACAGAGAAGGGCAAACCCATCACCACAGCTGGACCAACAGCTGAAAACACTTTCTTGGTGAGCCCTAATCAGATAGTGTATCACCTTGTACAGTGGACAGTGGACCCAGCTGGAACCATCTTTTGTCTGCACATCTCTATGAAGTCACTGACCAGGCTGGAGCTGGTAGGGCAAAGCTCCTGGACCCCATTGCTCCTGGACAACACAGAACGTAGGCAATGTTCACTGGAAATTTGGACTTTTTCTAAAGATGGTGTTGCCAACAAGCATACAAGGCCTCCTTATCTGACTTGCAAAGGTTGTTTCAGTTTGGAAATATGGGTACCTATCATCTTGAGTCCTGTCGGCTGGCGATGCGTATGTCCACAAGCCCACAGAAAGGTAATATGTTTTAACTCCAGGCAGAGATTCAGACCTGTGTTCCTCATTGAAGCATCGTTGACAGAGGGCTGGTCTGAGATCTGCACCTACACAAATAAATACTGGAGCAGGGCCTAACAGGAAGACCCTTACTACCCAATTTCTTCCAGATGGCAGTGATGGATGGCTGTATGTTTATGTTTACTTGGTTTCCCAGGTGACCAGTGTTCCTGGTCCCCACTGGTCATGGCTTGATGAGTGTTTCTTCGTAGCTATGAGATGCCAACACCAATGGCCCAGTTCTTGGCCCACTGGTTTTACCACACTCAACGTCTCAAGAGGTCGTTTTACTTCATGGAGGGCTAGTTAACTCTTTACTCCCCACGCCATACTTGACCCTCACCTTGTAAATTCCAGAACCAGCAAGGCAAGATTATAATACCACGAAGGACCTGTGGTCAGGAATAAAAATGTCCCCCTAAAGATTTCCATGTCCTAGTCCCCAGATATGTTACATAGGTTAACTTTCATGACCAACAGCAATTAATGCTGTGTAGGGAAATAAGGTTATTAATCATCTGAAAAACTAGGAAGTATCCCAAACTTTTCAGGCTGGTCCAATGTAACCACAAGGCTTCTAGAAAGTAGAAAGTGGGGCCTGATGAGAAGACAGGCTAGAGTGAGGTGATCTGAGAAGGACTTGTCCTGCCGTTGCTGGAGGAAGTGGCCCACAAGCCAGAGAGGTGGCCTGCATGGGTTGCAGAAGGTAAGAATTTCCTCCTAAAGCCTCACAAAAGGAACTTAGCCCTGCAGACACCTTGAAGGTAGCCCAGTGAGACTCATGTCAGACTTCTATGAACTGTGAGATAATAGATGTGTCGTGTTTTAAGCTGTTACATTGATGTTGCATTGTTCCAGCAGGATCAGGAAATGAATGTAGGCCTAGATGGAGTAAATACTGGCTTCCCCTCCGGACTTGCTTTATACAAGAAGTACTGCTTCTCCTAGCACAGTGTAGTTTGGCAGAACCCATTCTTCCCCCAGGGCTGCGAGAGGCTGGAGCACTTTTATTTCCCCAGGTAAAGTTTAGGAGAGTGAGGAATGACAGACCCTAATTGGAGGAAATACTTAACTGTTCACCAAATCCTTTAGATTCTGAGTAGGGAGAAAGACCTTGGGCTTTGTCACCCAGCAGGACTTGGTTCAAATCCTGGCCTTGGCACAGAAGGCCTGTGTGATCTTGAGTGAGTCAGCCAAACAGAGGTTCAAGTTCTTTAGGGGGATGTTGTACTACCTCAGGGTGGCATTCTCAGGAGTAAATACAATGCATTGCACGCATTACCTTTCTGGGGACCTAGGGGCAAGACAGATCTCTGAAATACCGTGTCTTCTTCTTCCCCTCTAAGTGAGTTCTCAGATCTCCCCTGTTCTCTGAAATCTTGTGGCCTTGGACTGGGTTTGTTTCTTACAACTCTCTTGCCAGGACCGGTTCAACAGCTCCTAAAGGGCCTGTTCCAGACTTGCATCCTCCACTACAGCCTGTACAGCTGTCTTTCTGAAAGGATAATGGCATGGCACCACTTGTGCTAGAAAACCCGCAGTAGCTCTTTGTTGGCCATGGATTAAAAGGTCTGAGGTACAGTGCTCCTGGCTTCGTCTCCCTCCCCGGCTCGGCTATGGCCCTCCAGCCCTTTCCTTCTCATCGAGCCTTGGTTCATTCCTGGTTGTTGTTGTTGTTTGTTTAGTCACAGTTCTCTGTCTCTGGAATTCCTGCCTCCTCTCCTTTCCTTAGAGAGCTCCTTTCATCCTTTAAAGCCCATTTCAAAAATCACCAGTTTTATGCAGCCTTCTCTGATTCTGGTAGGAAGTGGAGCTCTCCCTGCGTCGTTCCCACCATTCCTGTGCAGACGTATCAGAGTGCATTTCATTCTCCGTTTACTGTGCCTGCCTTCTCTGTTCCTGAGGCTTCTGATGCTCTCAGAGCTTAGAATACTTGTTTTGATTATAACACTCAGATTTAGTTTTTATTAGTATGAACAAATGAATGAACAAATGCTATGTGAACATCTCACATCTTTCAAGTTGTTGCCAAGAAACTCGACCACGTGTTCTCCATCTCAGGTCAGACGTCCCCAGGATGGCTTTTCTAAGCTACTGTGTGTACCCCAGGTGCTCTGATGTAGGCGGATTACTGAGCAACTTTGCATTCGGTTTGCAACTATTCGTATTGGGCTTTCACTTGCCATTCTTGGCTAAAATGGCAAATGGTAAAATGGGACTCAGGCCAGAATTTCACCCACCCAGTTGTCCAATGTTACTTCCAACGAAAGCAGAAAATTTCCTGCCTTCTTTTTCTCCCAGTAAAGCTCCTCCTTCCCTATTCTAGAGCTATGCTCATACATATATGAATATAATAATTAATTATTATATCTACCATAGAGCAAACTCATCCAACAATTTCTATTTGGGGAAGAAATCATTTATTAATATTTAGAGAGTAAAGTGATCTTTTATTGAAAAGCTTAAAAAATAACCAAGGAATGATTTGTGATTCCAATAGAAAATGAACATACATTTTAATGATTCTCCTGGATATTCCACATGGCTTTAAATAGCCTTTAGCTATTTTGTTATTTTCTCCTAATTAAAAACACTACATCTTAAAATGCAGAAAAAAACACATTAGTATTATTTGATTCATGCCACACAATAACAACAAAACCATCTGTATGATACATCATAGTGTGCTTTTTAGGCACTTTCTTATTTATTATTCTCAACAAAGTGATAATACAGAAATTATTACTATTATTGCCTTCATTTTATTTGATTCACACAAATATACACTCCTAGTAAGACAAGCAGGACATAAACTTTGGCTGAGCCCAAATGTAATGTTTTTGTGACACATCACAACTATGATTAAACACAATATGCTCTCTTTATTTGGTGTTTTTAGCTCTCCTCCCTAGCATTTGATAGGCAGGAAATACAGAATTGGAGTTCAAAAGGGAAAATGACCCTTCTTGAAAAGTATTATTTTAAGAGCCATGGAGAAATGGAAATGTATAGGAATTTCATTACAAAATGCTTCTTTTCTGCGTCCTAAGGAGATCCTATCTCAGCTCCTAAAAGGGAGCAGGGCTAAGAGGGCCAGACACTCTTAATTGAGGATTTCTTAACTTAATTGAGGTTGGGTTTCAACTCCAGTCTTGGGAGAGGCCGTATCGCACTAACCATCTCCCTGGTCAGCACACAAATCTCACCCCAGCCTGCTTGCTGAGCAGTATGAGAGGAAAATATGTCTCCAACTATGTGGAGTCACACTTCTGACCCACAATGTGTGGTTTGAAACTAAGTTAGGCTCACTCTTGGAATCCTCCCATGTGTTCTTGATGTATCATGAAATGCAAAAGAAATAAAGATCCTCATTGGGAGAGTTCAGTGCCCAGGTGAGCTAAGAGGGACAGACTGCCTCAAACTGGTGGCCTTCCATTTCCTCCCCATAGTCAGGATTTAGAAAGTATACGCTCCTGGGCATTGCTTCCCAAGGACTGGGGCTGTCAGAAACACCACACTGTGACTGTGGCATGACCATTCCTGATGATGTCCCAGGCATCTCACCAGACCCACAGGCGAGGCTGAGAGCAACTTCTTCCCTGATGGCAAGTGCCTCCTCCCCAGTACCTGAGGAACTTTCATGTCTGGATTTCCCAAGACTACCATGGCGCATCCTGGATCCCTTCTGTCTACATCAACACTGAGTCAGGATGACAGGATTAAAAGTAGACTTGGGAGGCCGGCGCCGTGGCTCAACAGGCTAATCCTCTGCCTTGCGGCGCCGGCACACCGGGTTCTAGTCCCAGTCGGGGTGCCGGATTCTGTTCCGGTTGCCCCTCTTCCAGGCCAGCCCTCTGCTGTGGCCCAGGAGTGCAGTGGAGGATGGCCCAAGTGCTTGGGCCCTGCACCCCATGGGAGACCAGGAAAAAGCACCTAGCACCTGGCTCCTGCCATCGGATCAGCGCGGTGCGCCGGCCGCAGTGCGCCGGCCGCGGCGGCCATTGGAGGGTGAACCAACGGCAAAAGGAAGACCTTTCTGTCTGTCTCTCTCTCTCACTGTCCACTCTGCCTGTCAAAAATAAAAAAAAAAAAAAGTAGACTTGGGAGACAATTGGGGGCTGGGAGAGAGTGTGGAGAAAATGCCCAAACCCAGCCCTGAAGCAAGCCTGAGTCATGAAATGGGCTAGAATCACACAGCGAGGACACCACCAGAGGAGACACTGTGTAGGAACAGAGGCAGAATCAGATGCTGTGGGAAAATTCCAGGTAGGAGCCATGAGGAGCTACTAAGAACACAAAACACAGAAGTCAGGGACAGCCAGTCCTGGTAAATGCTCCAGGACAGTGGGAGGATCTCTCTTAGAGGCCCCACTGCCTTGCCCGTGGGCAGCTCTCTTCATTTTGCACTTGGAATTTCAGAATTTGAATAACAGCTCTCAGCGCTGTAGCAGGAAGGGCAATTATGATGCCTGCAGATTGGCTCTGCCACTGGAACATCCCATGTCCAGGAAGTCAGGCTGGTGAGGCCGTGAGAAGAACTAGGAGGGAGACCCTAGGCATGTGATTCTCCAGGCCTTACTTCTACCTCCAGCGAATTAGCTCTTCAGTTAAAATGTCTTTTTCCAAGTTTAAATACTGCTTTACCAAAAAGCCATTGTAATCCATAAACCGTACTTTGGGAATTTATATTTACTAAATAAAAGTTTAAAAATGTACTGCTTTAACTTTTTTATATTTATTTTAATTACATTTTAAAAATTATATTCATCATTTCCAAATGATCATTGTAAAATATTCAAGTAACTTAAATGTATGCAAAGTTAAAAGTGAGAGTGTCTTACTTACACTCTACTGCCACTTCCCATTAGAAAACAATGCAAAAAATTAGGCAATTAATGAGCCTGTATTGTGATGTAGTGGGCAATACCACTGCCTGCAGTGCCAGCATCCTATATGGGCACTGGTTCATGTCCCAGATGCTCCATTTCCAATCCATCTCCCTGCTAATGGCTTTGGAAAAGCAGAAGATGGCCCAAGTATTTGGGTCCCTACACTCATGTGGGAGACCCAGAAGCAGCTCCTGACTCCTAGCTTCAGCCTGGCCAAGCGATGGCAATGGTGGCCACCTGGGGAATGAACCAGTGGAAGGACAGATGGATGGAAGATCTCTGTCTCTGTTTCTCTCTCTTTTAAACAATTAGGCCTATAGTTCCATCATGTACTACAGATACAGATGGGCTTCCTGGCTCCTTCTACTACTACTATCCTTGTGTTCACTGAGGCCTATAATAATTTTGATACTAACAATCCCATACCTTTTATTGTTTACCTAGTATGTTCTCTGTATTACTGCATTTGGTCCTCACAAAGTTTCTATTATGTATATAGGGAGGAAATTTTTACCATGAGGACTCAGTACAGTAAATGGTTTTCTTAAGTTCACATGGTTACCAAAGGAAAGGGCTATAACTTGAATACAAGTTTCCTAGATTCAAAATCCACATTCTATTCACCAGTCTCTGGAAGAGATGACCACAGAGAATTTGTTTCCAGTAAATAACTTTCAGTTCCTTTGCAATGTATACTGTCTCTGGAAAAACTCAAGTTTGTTGGTTGGATTTGGGGCTGCTGTAATTTGTGACTTATTGGTACCAATTTTACATATAAAATGATTTTGCCCTTTGATATTCTGCTATGTGACCCAAGTGACCCCAGGCAAAATCTACAAAAGAAGATAACTTGCAGGGTGCTAAGTGGTTTCATGATGACCTTATCTAGTAAGTGTTGGTGTCAGAATTAGAACCAGATCTTCCAAGCCCAAAATCTGAACCTTTACCCTGTATACTTCTTCACATAGACCTCAAGATTCTTGGGGCAGAGATCAATGCATTTTTTTAAATAGGCAAATTGTATGGAAAGCCAAATTCTCAAAAGGCTGCATGCTGAGCATGGCATGAGAAAAAGGAAGGTTTGGAGTGTTCAGAAGCTAATTTCAGCTCAAGTAGCTAAAGGCATACTTACCCAGTAGGAGGTCACACATTGGAGAAACCAACCAAAGTCTCAAAAGAGTGTGATAGAGGCAGGAGCTTGGCATAGTGGATAAGACTTTCTCATCCACGTTGGAGTGCCTGGTTCAAGTTCTGGTTCCACTGCTAATTCCAGTTCCCTCCTAACGCTCACCCTGGGAGGTAGCAGGTGATGGCTCAAGTAATTGGGTCCCTGCTACTCACTCTTGAATCCTGGCTCAGTGAGGCCCAGCCCTAGCTGTTGTGGGCATCTGAGGACTGAACCTGCAGACGGAGACCTCTCTTTCTCTGTCTTCCAAATAAAAATAAATCAATAAAAATTTTTTACAAGAGTCTGACATAGAAGAGTGAAGCAGGCAATCCCAGGGCATGGGGGCACTGAGGCTGATTGGAGTGCCTGCCCTTCTAGGGAGGCAGCCAGAAAATCTAGGAACCTGGACTTTCCTATGTTAAATTAGTTGACAGCAAATTCAAGTTTTTAAAAATACGAGTCAGTCCAGTGTGGGTGATACATGGCTCACCAGCTGCCAGTCTCTCTAGAAAAACTTCCACCAGGAGAATCTCAATGCTCCAAGCCCTGTAGAAGCAACTTCATCACCTCTAAACAGACTCAGAACAGCAGTCTCCAGATTTCCTGTTTATCTTCAGGACAACCCCTGTTAACAGTCGTTCTTCAGAGAGACTGTTTTTCATTCCAGTTATTTTTACTAGAACACACTTAGATTTTAGGCATGTCTCTATGGAAGGACTCTTAGCTCCCTTTGATTAGATTCCCACTTACGTGGGTAGTCAACCTTTGCATTGTTATTGTGGCCATTGTATTTTTTGAATTCTTATAGTAGGTGGTTAATGACTTCCACTGAGTGTGAATCTTGTTCATCTCTAAGGGGACAATTCAATTTCTAGTCCTCAATGGTATTTCATGGCTGTCATACTGTAGGGACTTTTTTTTTTACTTTTTAAAATTTTATAAGAATTATTTTAGACACACATATATAAAACTTTATTGGCTTACAAAGGTTTTTTTTTTTTTTTTTAGTGAGTGATTTATTCTCAGAAGACTTAGGAAGGAAGTGAACAGCTTTATAGGAGAAGGAAGAAATGAAAGAATCTCTTCAGACATCAAAACAGGTAAGAGGTGTTGGGTTGGGTTTTAAATCAAAACGCAGGCCAGCACCGTGGCTCACTAGGCTAATCCTCTGCCTGTGGCGCCGGTACCCTGGGTTCTAGTCCCAGTTGAGGCGATGGTTCTGTACCAGTTGCTCCTCTTCCAGTTCAGCTCTCTGCTGTGGCCAGGGAGTGCAGTGGAGGATGGCCCAGGTGCTTGGGCCCTGTACCTGCATGGGAGACCAGGAGAAGCACCTGGCTCCTGGCTTCGGATCGGCGCAGTGCAGCCATTTAGGGGGTGAACCAACGGAAGGAAGACCTTTCTCTGTCTCTCTTTCTCACTATCTAACTCTGCCTGTCACACACACACACACAAATCAAAACTCAGACAGCTTTGCTTCTTCTCATTGACGCTGAATGGACCCTCCTGCTCTTCAAATGGAGAGATGGCTGCTCCTGCCTGCTGGTACACAGCAGCTCTCAAGCCCTGTGAAACCATTGCTGGAAAGGGAGGAGGAGTCCAGAGAACAGAAGGTACTCTGCCTTTTGTTGGACACATCATGCTAAGTAGCATATGACACTGCAACGTGTCAACTACATTTCCATAAAAAATGAACTTGTGAATTTAATTGCATTTAGGCATGAGCACTCTATCAATGTCTTTCAGTAATCATAAGTGTAATCAACTAAAAGAGCTGTCTTCAGTTGCAGATGTTGGACCTTCATAAAAAACTACTTTCATGGGCCAGCACTGTGGCACAGCGAGTTAATGCCCTGGCCTGAAGCGCCGGCATCCCATCTGGGTGCCAGTTCGAGTCCCAGCTCCTCCTCTTCAGATCCAGCTCTCTGCTATGGCTTGGAAAAACAGTGGAAGATGGCCCAACTCCTTGGGCCCCTGCACCCGCATGGGAGACCCAGAGGAGGCTCCTGGCTCCTGGCTTCAGATTGGCGCAGCTCCAGCCGTTGCAGCCATCTGGGGAGTAAACGATTGAATGGAAGACCTCTCTCTCTCTGCCTCTCCTGTCTCTCTCTGTGTATCTCTGACTTTCAAAAAAAAAAAAAACTGCTTTCAAGGCTCTAATCCACCATCTCTGAATCAGACTTCCATCCTTGCCTTTAGTATGAAGACATCTCACCTGATGACACATTACAAATAAATTATATTCCTCCAGAATCGAAAGAGCTGGGAATCACCAGGTTTTGTCTCCCACCCCCATAGTCTTGTCTATTGATAATGAAGCCTACCCCAACCAGCCTGATATCTAAGATTCTACAATTTTTTCTGAAATCACTATAAAGATATATGAGTGCTCTGGAAAATGTGTCCGTTGTTTTCATTGTAAGTCAACTCTGAACACTGGTTGTCTAAAATACAAGAGTCGGCAAAGCAAATACAGCAGGGGAATTCCCCTGCGTTTGCTTCTGGATGATCCCACCAGATACTCCAAAAACTTAGCCATTCCCACTCCTTTACCTGAAGGATGAACAACATAGTTAATCAGACCTGGGCTCAAATCCTGTTCACTGAAACCTATAGGCTCAGGCAAGGGGTTAATTTTCTGAGTTCAGTTTCTTTCATTGAAAGTCCAGTGTAACAGTATCTACCTCGTGTGGAGTGGGTATTAGTGAGGAAGTTAAATGAGAAACGTATAATAAGGACACGATGTGGTCCTCACTATAGATCCTTTAATAAATGAAGGCAACCAATGCCATTTTCAACCCAGTCACCTTTTAGAGGGCAACTCAATGACAGGAAGCGCCTGCAAATGCACACTGCTCTGCAGGAATCCTCTCCTCAGCCCACAAGAAGTCGGGAAATGCTCACACCTATAAGAGCAGTTACAGGAAAGAGCTTAAGTGTCTAGCACATGATTTCAGCACTGTAGCCATTGCGAGCCATCTTGCGCCTTCATTCTCACCAGTTCTTGACAGTGAGGAGCAGAGCTGGGGCAGGGGCGGGGCGCCGGGCTCCCCACCTTCCTGCCCATCGTGCTTCACAGCCACAAGCTGCAGGCTGAGGCATCACAGCTGGGCCAGGGATGGTGGATGCAATTATCTGCAGCCCTTTGAAGCTCCAGCCAGGAATATTTGTTGTCACTATCACATGTGATTAGGACAGCAACGTCCTCCTGCAGGAGACAGAACCCTTTGTACCCCACCCTCCCTCTGCCACTGGCAGCGAGCAGGAAGTGGGGAGGAGGGCGGCTGATTCCCTCTGCCCGCCTTGGTCCAATTTCACACATTGGTTTCTCAGCATTAATAAATTGGTTACATTTGCCCCGCGTTTGGCAGGCGAGGTTTCTAATAACACTCTGATCCCTTCAGAGACCATGCATCACCGGCATGCAGGGGCTCTGGTTACCTCCTCCCCCACTCTCCGCTGCTAAAGGTCCCGCACATTAGCAGGGGTCAGGCACTTGCCTGGGCTCGGCAGTCTAGGACAAGGGCCATGGCTTCGAGGCACTGTCACAGAGCTCAAAGATTTTCTTGCAGAGGGAGAACAGATAACTTTAAGCCCAGGCAATGTGCAGCTTTCTTCAACTGTCAATCCTAGCTGGTTTGCATATAGATTGAGAAAATGTGTGAGATTTTACCACAAAAATCAGTCTGGAGAATTTAAGGCAGGGGTGGGGGTGGGTGGAGAGGGGATGAGAGAGAAAAAAATGTGTGATGCAGATGTGCGAGCCTCAGACACCGCTGCCTTTGTGAAGCCGGTGTTTGGGGGCTGGATAGCCTGAGTGAGGACAGTGCATGCTGTATCGACGTTTCTTGGAGGCAGCCTTTCTTCTTGCCACAGAGTTAGGAGCCTAGAAGTTCCCCAGGCAAGATGAAGCCCTGGGCTGAGAAGCTGCCTGGTGTCAGGGGCCAGCCATGCCTTCAGCCTCAGTGGATCAAGGAAGGGCATCAAACAGAGAAAAGAAACAAGCTCCAGCAGCAATATCCAGCCTGGGACAGGCCCAGGAAGTCAGCAGGGAAGCAGAGAAGAGAGGGAAATGAAACAAGAGAAAAAGAATGAAAAAGCAAGGGAGAGTGAAGAGGCTCCATCGAATCCCATAGCTGCTTTGTGGTACGCTGTATTGGGAGAAAGGAAACTCTTCTACATGAAGTGCAATCCAGTTCCTGCCTTCCAAGAGCTTACAAATCACTTGCAAATATCAGCCATAGAACTGAGTCCCAGAAGCGTGTAGAATAGGGTGCAGTTCCCGATAGCAATCGCAAGAGGTATGATGAAGCAGGGAGAGGTCATGGTGGGGAGGTGTTGAGACTGAGTCTTGAGATTGCCCTAGGAGAGTGAGAAACTGAGTTGAGCAGAAGTGTGGGGAGGGCGTTCCTGAATGAAGGCAACAATACAAGTCGGGGATGAGGAGAGCAAGCAGAGGCAATAGACGCACAAACCACAGGGAAGAGAGAAGCGAAAATGAGAGCGACTCACAACTGACTCAGGCCGAGCACCCCTCTCTTTTCTTCTCTTAAGATTTATTTATTTATTTGAGAGGTAGAATTACAGACAGAAAAAGGGAGAGACAGAGAGAAAGGTCTTCCATATGCCGGTTCACTTCCCAAATGGCTGCAACAGCAAGAGCTGGGCCAATCTGAAGCTGGGAGCCCAGATCCACCTTCTTCCCAGTCTCCCATGTGGGAGGGAGGGGTCCAAGCACTTGGGCCATCTTCTGCTACATTCCTGGACCATAAGCAGCGAGCTGGATTGGAAGCAGAGCATCCAGAACAGGAACCGGCACCCATATGGGATGCTGGTGTAGGCTTAGCCTACTGGGCCACAGCCCTGGCCCCACCTTCGACTTTTTCAACCAAAGGAATTTGAATTAGATGCTTCCTGTAGGACCCTGTAAACCCAGGCAATCCACAGTACGGCATTCCAGATCCAGGCCCTCAGGGAAGGGAGAGAAAAGGGGGCTCTGCACACAGGACATAAGCGGGAAAACATCCCTCTCCTGGTGACTCCAGGCCAGGCTCACCCCAGGGACCCCAGTGGACCGATCTGGAGCCATGAGCACATCTGGGTCTCCTGTGGGAGACTCCTAAGGTAGCTGCTGCCCTGCGGCTTTTCTCTGTCATGTCCTTTCTGTGTGGTTTTCAGAACTCCCAGGAAGAAAAGGATTTTTTTTAATCTTCTATTTCTCCAACTCTTTTATTTTGAAAAATGTCAAATCTTCACCAAAGTTGTAGGAACACTAGACTAGATGCAAGGTACATTTGAAATGTTTCACTGATTGCTAACATTCAGGTACATCTATTGTGGCATGCTGTTCAGCTAGATGTGGGGGCCCTCATTTATAGTATTTGCAATTTCCGGACTGTAAAAACTCCCACCAAAGCTGATTGCAAGCTACCAATGGTGTAACAAATGACTTGCAAGATTCCTGAGTGTTTGTCTGCTCTCAGGAGCTGGTAAGAGCTGGCCCCAGAACACCGTATTTTTTTCTGAAGTATTTTAAATAACTTGCAGATACCATGGCACGGAACCAAATCCTTCAGCACACATCGCCTAAGAATGAGGACATTTGCTAACATAATCATATCATTCTCACTCTGAGGGAGAAAGTTCCAACATGTTTCCTAGCAATAACTTTCTAGTGTACATTTCCCACTAAATGCTCCCCAGTTGTCCCCTAAGCATCTGTTGCATTTTTTAAAAAATTGGTAATTCAAAAGATTATATATTGCATTTGGAGCTTTCTTCAGTTAGCTTTTAATTGACAAATAATTGTATTTGTGCAGTACAATGTGATGTTTTGACATATATATATATATACACATACACACACACATTGCACGATGATTACATCAAACTAATTAACACATCCACCACCTTGCATGTTTATCTTTTTTGTAGTGAGGACATTTAAAATCAATTCTTTTAGCAATTTGAAATACACAAGACATGCTGTGTGCTAAATCTTGACAACTTATTCCTTATTTCAACTGGAATTTTGTACCCTTTGGTCAACTCCTCCCTGTACTTCCTCACTTGCACCTTAAGCTTCTGGGAATCCCCACTATACTCTGTATTCCCCCTTAGATTTCTTTTCTCTGGAAGTGTACTCTTTGTCTTCTTCTTCAGTAGTAGCATTTAATGTTTTCTAATTTCTTCATATTTTCATTTATTAGATAGCATTCTTTTTTAAAAATATATTTCTCGATTCATGGACTTAAAAAAAATCCAGTGGATTAATATCCATTATTGTCATTTTCTTCTTGATGTTCAGATTATCCCAAACTCGGTCAGTGAGAACCCCTTCAAGATCCTGTTTCCTTTCAACGTGTCCCATTAATCTTTAAGCATTTCCTTTTTTTCCAGGCATACCACACTTTCTCAGGTTTACTTGTATTTGCCTGTACCAGAGGCAGAAGCAGTCATTTCTTCAAAGACTCCTTGTTTTTTAGTGGGAAGTGATATTTGGAAATAAAGATCTGGGTGCTAGATGTTCTCATTGCTGCAGGGAATTACTGATTTTAAGTCCTTTTAGTTGACACAGGTGGAGAAAATATATATGTGCATTACACATGTGGAGGTAAAAATTACATATGTAATACAGTAGTGCATCATTCAACAATGGAGCTGGCTCAATCCAGCACGACTGGGTTCCTTTTAAGGGGAGATTTAGACACAGAAGCATGTATAGAAGGAGATGGTCTGAGGACACAGGAGGAAGATGGTCATCTCCTGTCTAATGAGAGAGACCCAGACAGATCTTTCTTACATCCCTCAGAAGAAACCAACCGTGACGACACTTTGATTTTGGATATAACTATGGGCCAACACATTTTTGGTGTTTAAGCCACCCAGTTTGTGGCATTTTGTTATCACATCCCCAGAAAACTGATATGCCATCATACCAAGTTACTACAAGGTTAGCAGACTAACCACATGGTTATTGTATTTCTGTGGATGAGCGGGCACACCAGACCAACACCGAGGAGGCGGCAGGGCTGCATAGCCCTCTGGAGTCTCTAGAGGAGACTCTGCTTCCTTGCTCATTGAGGTTTCTGTCAGAGTTCAGTTCCTGGGGAACTAGGACTAAGGTCTCCGCTTCCTTGCTGTCAGCAGAGGGCCATTCCCAGGTTCTAGATGCCACTGGCCTTTCCTTTATCTGCAAATCAGTAAAGGTAGGTTGAGTCCTCCTCGTGCTTTGAATCTTCTTGTGCTGTTAAGGGCCCGTGTGATTTTTCTGGGTCCACTCAGAAAATCCAGAATAATCTCCCTGTGTTAAGGTAACATTAATATCATCTGCAAAGGCTGTTTTGCCATGTAGCATGACATAGGCAGACGTACCAAGTGTGGATGTCTTGGGAAGGGAGGCATTATTCTGATGACCATATAGACATCAATGTATTTAATTCCTTGCTTTGTGTAACAATATACGTAGAATAGTTTCAGAATTCCAATAACACTATAATTATTAACAAATAATCGGCCAGCGCCGCGGCTCAATAGGCTAATCCTCTGCCTGTGGCGCTGGCACACCGGGTTCTAGTCCCTGTTGGGGTGCCAGATTCTGTCCTGGTTGCTCCTCTTCCAGTCCAGCTCTCTGCTGTGGCCTGGGAGTGCAGTGAAGGATTACCCAAGTTCTTGGACCCTGCACCCGCATGGGAGACCAAGAGAAGCACCTGGCTCCTGGCTTCGGATCAGCGTGGTGCACCAGCTGCAGTGCACTGGCTGCAGCAGCCATTGGAGGGTGAACCAATGGAAAAAGGAAGACCTTTCTGTCTGTCTCTCTCTCTCACTGTCCACTCTGCCTGTCAAAAAACAAACAAACAAACAAAACAAATAACCAACTAAAATTCTCTGAAATTCTTTTTAGCCCTAGAATATTTTGCACTGAGTGGTACACATAGAATATTATATTTGGAATTTTACTTGAGTTATTTTCTCTGTGCAGCTATTAATTTGATATGCATATAGATTTATTTATTTCTACTTGTATTCAATGTTAAAGTTTATATTTTGTTTTTTCACATTTAATTTTATTTCAAGAAGAAGTGAAAGATTTCTGTAATTCAGTAATTGAAATATGATTTCTATTTGAAATATTATTCAATATATGAAAATGAAAAGGTGTGCCTAGGGGAATCTCATCCCATCCCTATCCCAGCTCCTGAGTGAAACAACTGGTCTCCTAGAAGCCTACTTCTCTGACAGCTGTTCTTGCTGTTATACTGTTATATAAGTCAAATCATTGAAGTATTGATTATTGATAGCAAATAGGTATTAATACAAGTGAATCATTTGCATCAGCTTCAGCCACTTGTTGCAGATTAAATACTGAGGGCAAAAAGAACAGAGCAGTCTTTGCCTCTGGGTGTGGTGATGTCCTTGAGGACATAGACCTGAGTGCTACAGAGAAGTATAGTGATGGAGGAGACTCAACCTCACACACTAGGGCAAGCACTCGGGATACTGCCCACGATCAGGGTTCCCAAGGAAGGCTTTGTGAAGGACACAAGACTTGACCCAGAGCAGTTAGAGGAAGGAAATGGCCCAAATGAAGGCCAAGGGGTGTATTCCCCAGTATTGGGGAACAATAATCCTCTCCAGCTTGGAACATTGGAGCCAATGCTTGAGCTAGAACACAGTGAGCTGGCTCTGGATTCAAATGGTCCTTTGTGTGAGCATGGCAAGTAGTTGTTCCACTTTTATCTTGCTGTTTCTTCACAACAAGATGAAGATTAACTACTAGGTCATTCTCAGAATAGTTTGATCGAAGCAGAATTTCTTCATAGAAACACTAGGACAAAGGTCTGGAGAGTTGGAGAATCAGGTTGAGGCATATTACACGGACCTTCATTGCTAAGCTAAGATACTTGAATTCTGTCTTATGGACCATGGGAGTCAATACGAGGGTACCCCTCTCTTTTTAAATAATTAATTAATTAATTTGAGAGAGAGTTCTCATTCATTCATTCACTCCCAAAATGCCCACAAACAGGGAGCCAGGAACTCAACTGAGGTCTCCCATGTGAGTGGCAGGAACTCTATGACTTTAGCCATCACCACTGCCTCCCAGTCTCTGCAGGAAGCTAGAGTCAGGAGCCAGCTTATCAAAGTCAGGTGCTCTAACGAGTGAAGTGGGCGTCTTAAATACTAGGCCAAAAGCTTTCCCCTAGAAAGGGTATTTTTAAACATTGGTGATAAAAGAACTTATTGTTTGACAAATGAAAACATGAATATACAAAGTATGCTTTGACCATGGCTAATTGTGTTGTAGATATATATTTCTGCAAACTGCTTTGTTTTAAACTGAGCCACACATACTGATGATCTTTCCATGCTAATACTTTTGCGCATTAATTAGGGCATAGTATTTCACAGGTTAAATTAGTACAGCCTATTTAGCAATTTCCCTCATGACTACATAGATTATTTCTGATTTTACAACACTGTAAATAAGGTAGTAATGTGTTTCATTGAACAGTTATTCTTGTACCCTTGTTCACATAAAGGTGTTTTCATGGGAAGCACATTTCTGTATCAGTGGCTCTCAGACTCTTATCATGTATCAAAGGTCTTGTTACAATGTGAATTCATGGAGCCCACCTCCAGAATTCCTGACTTAGTACATCAGAACTGGGGCCTGAGAATATGCATTTTAAAACAAGTTCTCTTGTGGTAGTGATGCCATGAATCTATATCAAACTTTGGGAGCAGTCTTTCTGTATGATCCTTAAAATTAGAAGTCTCTCTGCTGTGGCCCGGGAGTGCAGTGAAGGATGGCCCAAGTGCTTGGGCCCTGCACCCCATGGGAGACCAGGATAAGCACCTGGCTCCCGGCTTCGGATCTTCGTGGTGCCCCGGCCACAGGGCGCCGGCCGCGACAGCCATTGGAGGGTGAACCAAAGGCAAAGGAAGACCTTTCTCTCTGTCTCTCTCTCTCACTGTCCACTCTGCCTGTCAAAAAAAAAAAAAAAATTAGAAGTCTGGAGTAAAGGCTTATGCAAATTTTTCACTTGGATGACTCTTTCACGTTAGCCTCAACAAAGACTATCTGTCTATTTCCACCTGCAGGTGTATAAGCCGGCCATTTCCTTCACTCTTGCTCACACTGGCCAGGATAACTTTTGATTTTTTTTTTTTTGCCAATTGATTAGAAAAAAAAAGAACCAAAGCAAGAACAAGAAGCTCATGTTGTTTTATTTTTGCACTGCCTTGAGTGCCTTTTCATTATTTTTATAATGACTTCAATTTTTTAAACTTATTGTAAGAATAATGTTTATTAGGGACCAGTGCTGTGGCATAGTAGGTTTAGCTACCCCCTGTGAAACTAGCATCCCATATAGGTGCCGATTGGTGTCCTGGCTGCTGTTTTTCCAATCCAGCTCCCTGCTAATGGCCTGGGAAAGCAGCAGGGGATGGCCCAAGTGCTTGAGCCCCTGCACCCATGTGGGAGACTCCGAAAAAGCTCCTGGCTCCTGGCTTTGGATTGGCCCAGCTCTGGCCATTGTGGCCATTTGGGAAGTGAACCAGTAGATGGGAGACCTCTCTGTCTCTTCTCTCTATGTAACTCTGCCTCTCAAATAAATAACCTTAAAAAAAAAAGATATTTCTTGGAAAAAATTAAGAACTACAGATAAGCAAAAGGAAGATAAAAATCAATTGTAATCCCACCCCACCTATATCACCAGTATTAATATGGTGTATATTTTGTAAACTGTTTTTTAAGTGATAATATACTCTGAGCATATTTTCCACATCATGTCATTATCTGTTCTTTTTCAATATCAGCCTAAATGGCTGCATCATATCAATGGAATGTTTCTGAATGAGACTTGACCTAAGCAAAATGATGATTTGGGAAAATTGATCTATCAGCAGGATTTAGAATGGAGAAAGCCTTACAGGTACTAGTTGGAAAATTATTGAAATAATACAGGAGAGTGGTGACAGTGGGATTAGATAAAGAGGAAAGAACACAGGAAACAATGGAAAGAAACAAATTGCACTCTTGTTAGCATCCATGATGGAGAGTGAGGAAGGAATGAAGGCTGAATCCAGTGGAAGGCGGCCCCCACCCTCAGGATCAGAGACAGAGAAGCAGGCATTAACTTTCATTTATCTTATCCATGAGTAAATCTGAGGAGCAGGTGGGGTGTGGCATTTGGTACCTAAGAGGAGGGGACACATATGAGGAGACTTCAAAAATCTGTGGAAAACAGAACTGAAAGAGAAGTTCATTTTGGTGCAAAAAAACACTTTTGCAATCCATGCATGTAAGGGGTCTTCAGAAAGTTCAAATGAAAGGTATATTATGCATTGAACATTTCTTTGCACCAACGAACTTATCTTTTAATTCCATCTTCCATGAATTTTTGAAGCCCCTCATACTTTTGAGTTACCTTTGATAACCTTGCTCAGGCTCTCTCCGTTGGGCAGCAGCAGGTAAACCATGCCAGAAAACCATCCTATTTTTGTTGTCTGGCATCTATCTAGCATGTGATTAGCAGAGATGTCAAAACATCCATCACTCTACCTCTAACCAACAACTGACACAGCAATAAGCACAAAACATATCTTCTCTTTTACTTTTTTTTTTTTTTTTTGACAAGCAGAGTGGACAGTGAGAGAGACAGACAGAAAGGTCTTCCTTTGCCGTTGGTTCACCTCCAATGGCTGTCGCGGCCGGCGCGCCGCGCTGATCCAAAGGCAGGAGCCAAGTGCTTCTCCTGGTCTTCCATGGGGTGCAGGGCCCAAGCACTTGGGCCATCTTCCACTGCACTCCCTGGCCAGAGCAGAGAGCTGGCCTGGAAGAGGGCAACCGGAACAGAATCCGGCGCCCTGACCGGGACTAGAACTCGGTGTGCTGGCGCCGCAAGGCGGAGGATTAGCCTAGTGAGCTGCGGCACCGGCCATCTTGTCTTAACTTAACTTCTGTCCCTCTGGGTTGGAAGAAGAGAAAACTTAAACCCAACAGCAACTTAATTTGCCTTACATGGTAGGAAGTTCATATCTACCTGGGAGCCAAAAAACAAGTTGCCAGAACACTGGTGGCCTGGGCAGAGGAGTCTGCCACAGAAAGTAAACAGACATTTATTTATGCGGTATCTACAGTAAGTCAGGCCCAATTTTCACAACAAGCTTATGAGGTGGATATTATTATCCTCATTTTAGAGATGAGGGGAAAAATCAAAAAGATGAAGCGGGGGCAGCCACTTGATGCAGTGGTTAAGACCCATATCAGAGTACCTGGGTTCAAGTTCCTGCTCCTCTTCAGACAATGCACACCCTAGGAGGCAGAAGATGTTGGCAGAAGCATTTGGGCCCTTGCCATCCATGTGGGAGACCTAGATGGTGTTTGGCCAGGCTCAGCCTTGGTTGTTGAAGGTATCTGGGTCTTGAACCAGTGGATGGGATATCTTTCTCTGTCGGCCTCTCTGCCTTTCAAATAAAAATGAAAACAATGCATTTTCAAGAAGAGAAAGATTAAGCAGATGTACAGAGCAATAGGTGGCAACGACTTTCCTCCTTCTTTTAATTTAGTTGTCTGACATATGGTCCCATCATTTGACTGCTTCACAGATCAGCGACCCTACAGTGGAGTAAACTGTATTTCCACATTAGCTCAGTCTGTCCAGTTTCCTCCAGTTCCAAGCTAGGCACAAGTTAAATTCAGTGAGTGTGTTATCAACCTCCACTATCTACTGCAGCATTAAACTCTGCAGTTCTAGTGTGTATTTCAAGTCCATGTGGATGAGACAGGCAATACTACAAGTGGAGAATTATTTAAGAGAAAGTCAAGTTACTGGTTTTAAAAAACAAACTCTCATACAGTATGAACAATTCTTACGATGACCAAAAGTGAAATGGGTGGGAATGTGCTGCTTCCTGCCCTACAGCTCCTCCTCTCTCTCTCCTGCATGTGTGCATCCTTCTTCCCTTGCGTGCAGGGGTGTTCACAGCTGTTTCCCTTCCTCCCTCTCTGGAGCTCTCTGGGGCAGCTTGCTTTCTTCTACCTAAGCACGCCTGGGGCCCCATGGAAACTCCCCCACAGTATGATTGCTTCCACACTCTTAGATGCTTTAAAGGATATCAGCTGAGAACTGCTTATTGATCCCAAGTGAAGAATCCTCTCTTACAAAGCAATTTGCACTTGATGTAGGAATGTGGAGGGGTCCTTCTCCCCTTTCTACTCCCTACCACCTCCACACCCCACCATGTGTTGACACCTCCAAGCCAGCATCCCTTCACATCACTCTCTCCTTTTCTAAGTATTCTGGTAAAGCTGATTTGTTCTGTTTCTTGGACAATGATTAAACTACTTGAACATTCTTATTTTAAATTAATCCTCTATTCAGCTTAAGCTTTTATTTTAAAATAAAATCTCCAATTCCTTACTCTTCATTGTCAGTTTCTATTTATTTTTAGATTTATCTATTTATTTTAAAAGGGGAGAGGGAGAGATGGAAGGGGAAGTAGAGGAGGGGGAGGGGGATAGAGAAAAGAAGGGAGAGGGAGAGGAAGAGGGTGGGGGAAATGAGAGGGGGAATGGGAGAGAGGGAGAGGAGAAAGGGAGAGGAGATGGGGAGGGAGAAGGATTTCTATCTTCCATGCACTGGTTCACTCCCCAGATGGCTGCATCAGCAAGAACTGGGCCTCCATCTGGGTCTCTCATGTGGGTGGCAGGGGCCCAAGTGCTTGGGCCATCTTCCACTGTTTTCCCAAACACATTAGTAAGGTGCAGGATTGGAAGTGGAGCACCTGGAACATTTTTGAATTAGTGTTTGTATTGAGATGCTACGTGTCACAGGTGGCATCTTAACCCCCTACATCACAAAGTTGGCACCTAGATATTTTATTTTAAAATCTAAATACAGAAAGAGTCTGTTTATCCCCAAATGGTTGAATTTCCAAGAGATAAGGCTTCTACCTGCTCAGGTGGCATCAATGGCTCATGTCTTCTGACCACCAAGGAGCAGGAATGCAATGGCTGTGCTGGGGCAGGACAGCCGGATACCACTGGTCACACCACTCCTGGTGGGCAGGGCCTGATTCACTGCAGCTATGTCAGTGTCAGTGTTGAGGGAAGCAGCCAGCCTGTTGAGAGTGATCATTTTGTTCAGGGACTATGGGAATCCTGGTCAAAGATGGGATTTTTTTCAAGCTTGTCCATGCAATCCCACCCTCTTAGAAAGTGAAGACTTTCCAAAGATCCCTCTCCTGCCATTGCTATTTTACGAAGAGAAAACTGAGCCTAGGCAAGTTAAATTGTTTTCCCATGGCACACAGCAAATAAGTAGAAGTGATCGATGGCTGTGCAAATTCAATGCACTTTCCTTATCTCCACGGCTGGCAAGTGTTCCATATCCTAAAGAGTTCCATTGGAAGTGAAGTCGGTATGATGGTAAGAGGTATTGTGATGACTGCCATTGTGTTTTTGGCATGGTTCAACATAACTCTGATTGCAAAGGGGATGCTCCTACTATGCCCTGGCCCAGTCCATGGAAGCTGCCATGTGGGCTGCAGTCAGCACGCTCCAGTTCTCTGAATTACCATGGGTCTGAGTTACGGAGTTAGAATACAGATCTTCCCCTTTACAAAAATACAACTTAGATTAAGCAACAAAATTAAAGATTTACTCAAGTTAGCATAAGTTCAAATGCAAAAAGCTAATAAAAATATTTGCATTAATTTTTTTAAAAAAATGTGATTGGGGCTGGCACTATTGCACAGTGGGTTAAAGCTCCAGCCTGCAGTGCTGGCATCACATATGGGTGCTAGTTCAAGTCCCAGCTGCTCCACTTCCAATCCAGCTCCATGCTAGTATGCTTGGGAAAGCAGTAGAGGATGGCCCAAGTCCCTGGGTCCCTGCACCCACACAGGAGACCTAGAAGAAACTCCTGGCTCCTGACTTCAGATTGGCTCAGCTCCAGCCATTGTATCCATTTGGGGAGTGAACCAGTGGATGGAAGACATCTCTCTCTCTTTCTCTCCCTCTCCCTCTCCCTCTCTCTCTCTCTACCTTTTTCTGTAACTCTTTCAAATAAATAAAATCTTTAAAAAAATTTAAAAAGGTTTTTATAACATAATTGAAAGTAGAGATGAATGAGCCTCCTAAACTTCCTATCTATTCCTGCAGTGCTTTAAAGAGGAATGCTTAACTGTTGTTTTCAGCTTCATATCAAGGTAATGAAGTATTTCTCTCCCTGACATTAGAAGTAGGTCCCAAGATGGTGGTACAGCAACTGGAGGATCTGAGTCACATGGGGCAAAATAGATAGTTAAAAGGCAGAAAAGATAGAGCTGGAGATAGAGCCATGGGAAATTCTTGATGGGAAGCCCAGGAGAGCAACAGAGACTGGGCAGGTCCATGATGAAAGAGCAAATAAGAAAGGAAAGCAGCAGAGGCTGAGGAGGTTGGCACCAGCCCTTAGTGGACCAGGTGAGATGGAAAATCATGGGTCCATGGAGCTACAAATGGGAATGGGAGGGAGAGCTTGGCAAACTGCTTTTGAAGTTCCACAGAGGAAAAAAGAGAAGGTATAGAGGAACAAACAAAGAGGTTGGGCATCCTTCTGCTCCCCCCCCCCCCCATCTTCACCCCACCCAGACCTGCAACTGATTGGGAGAAGCTATCTTGTTTGTTTACACATTCAAACATAAGCAGGGGGACTGCTGCCTTTGCCTCCCACACACAAGCTCATCAATTGCAGAGACCACGTCACCATACACCCCACTCAGGAACGAGGACCACAACATTTCGTAAGAATTTCTTCCCCACCACGCAAGCTATACAACAAGGAGAAGTCTTGAGTGCTGAAAACTCAAGCTTGCTGCATCCACAACTGTGAAGCGAGCTGGGCTACAGTAGGTGGGGCTCTGTGCACCAGAACTCGTACCCACCTCCACCACGGTTGAGACGAGCTGGGCTACAGTTGGTGGGCGGGGCTCTGTGTTTCCACTTGCAACACATAGATACATAGCATCTCATAACAGAGGAAATCCTCACCACAAGAAAATCTCCACAGATAGGAGGTATAGTTCATTAAGCAGGGAAATATAACCCTCAACACACCACAGACTACACCAGGGCATCCCCATCTGTGAGCAAAAGGGCAGGTCACACCAACAGAAGTGAACAAACCTCCTCTAACCAAGAAAACAGAGGAAAGCTACAAAGCCCCATGGAGGCTTACATCAGATACCTGCTCCGCCCTGGAATATTGAACAGAATATCTAGGCCACATCCAGCTCACACCTTCTGGAACTCATTAAAATCATAAATATCCCACTAAACCACAAAGACACAAATTAAAGAGAAAAGCAACCAGACCAAAAAAAAAAAAAATACACAAATGCCAAAAAAAACCTAAAGGAAAAACCCTAAGTAAGAATAGGAAGACACTATGAGCCCCCCAAAGGAACACGGCAACTCTTTAATAATAGAAGGTGAAGATGAAGAGATTGATGATATGCCAGAAATGGATTTCAGGAAATTCATTGTCAGATTACATAGAAGAAATTAGAAGCAAATTCATTATCTAAATGAAAAATTCTCCTAAGAAACTGAGATATTAAAGATAAGTCAGAATGAAATACTAGAAGAATTCAATAGACCAAATTTAAAAATGCAGTGGAAAGCCTTAACAACAGAATAGGTGAGACAGAAGAAGGAATATTAGAACTAGGAGACAAATTTCTAAAAATATTACAGTCAGACCAAAAAAGAAAAAGAAGAATAAATTAGAAAACTGCACAACACAGTTGGAGATCTACAGGATACTATCAAACAACCCAGCACATGGATTCTACAAATTCCAGAAGGCAGGGAAAGAGAGAAAGGATTAGAAGGCCTTCTTAAATAATAACAGAAAACTTCCCCAATCTGGAGAAAGAGACAGCTGAGTACAGGAAGTACAGAGGACTCCCAATAAACATGACAAGAATCTTCACCACAACACATTGTAGCAAAACTCCATAGTAAAACATAAAGAAAAGTTCTTAAAATGTGCATGAGAGAAATGCCATACAACATTCAGAGGAAACCCAATTAGACGCACTGAAGACTTCTCTTCAAAAATTCAAGGAGAGTATGTCAAGATATATTCCAAGTGCTAAAAGAAAAAAATGTCAACCCAGAATACTATACCCTGCAAAGCTCTGACTTATAAATGAAGGATAAATAAAGATAATCCACAACAAAAAGAAATTGAAAGAATTTATAACTACCCACCCATCCTTACAAAAGATGCTCAAGGATGTGCTACTCACAGAAACACATAAACAGGAACATCACTACCATAGAAGATGAAAGTAGAAGATGACCCAGTAAAAGTACAAAGGTAACCCAAAATTAAAATTAGGACTATTAATGGAAATATGGTAGGGCAAAGACAGTACTTAACAATAGTCACCCTGAATGTAAATGGTCTCAACTCTAGTTAAAAGACACAAACTGGCCGAATGGATTAAAAAACAAAACCCATCTATTTGCTCCCTACAAGAAACACATCTAACCAACAAAGATGTGTGTATATTTAAAGGGAAAGGATAGGGACCAGTTTTGTGGCATAGCATGTTGAAGCCCTGGCCTGGGGTGCCAGCATCCCATATGGGTGCCGGTTCTAACCCCTGCTGCTCCTCTTCCAGTACAACTTTCTGCTGTGGCCTGGGATAGCAGTGGAGGATGGCCCAAGTCCTCAGGCCCCTGCACCCACATGGGAGACCCAAGGAGGATCCTGGATCCTGGCTTTGGATCAGTGCAGCTCCAGCCATTGTTGCCATCTGGGGAGTGAACCAGTGGATGGAAGACCTCTCTCTGTCTCTACTTCTCTCTGTAACTGTCTTTCAAATAAATAAAACAGATCTTTTTTTAAAAAAAGTGAAAGGGTAAAAAAAGATAATCCATGCTAACAGAAACCAAAAAAGAGCTATTGTAACCATCCTAATATCAGACAAAAGATTTTAACCCAAAAACTATTAAAAGAGACAAGGAAGACACTATATATTGATTAAAGTATCAATTTGACAGAAGATGTGACTATTATAAATGTATATGCACCTAATTACAGGTCACCTGGCTATCTAAAATAAATGTTCATGGATTTAAACAGAGATATAGACTCAAATACAATAGTAATGGGGGACTTCAATAGCCCACTGTCAGCAATGACCAGATCAACCAGACAGAAAATCAACAAGGAAACAACAGAGTTAATTGACACTATAGACCAAATGAATCTAACAGATAGCTACAGAGCCTTTCTCCCTATAGCCACAGAATACACATTTTTCTCACCAGTGCTTGGAACTTTCTGCCAGATTAACCACATATTAGGCCATAAGGCAAGTCTCAGCAAATTAAAAAAATCAAAATCATACCATGTATCTTCTCAAATCACAATGCAATGAAGCTGGAAATCAGCAACTCAGGAATCTCTACAACATATGCAAACACTTGGAGACTGAACAACATGCTCCTAAATGAATAATGGGGTCATAGAAGAAATCAAAAGAGAAATCAAAAAATTTCTGGGAACAAATGAAGAAGACAATACAACATATCAAAACTTATGAGATACAAAAGTAGTATTAAGAGGAAAATTTAACAATTGGTACCTACATCAAGAAATTGGAAAGGCACCAAATAAATGAGTTATCAATGCACATCGAGGATATAGAAAAATGACAGCAAACCAAACCCAAAACTAGTAGGAGAAAAGAAATACTTAAAATTAAAGCATAAACAAAATTGAAACAAAAAAATACAAAAGATCAGCAAAATGAAGAGCTTGTTTTTTGAAAAAAATAAACACAATTGACACACCATTGGCCCAACTAACCAAAAAAAAGGAGAGGGAAGACCCAAATCAATAAAATTAGAGATTAAAAAGGAAATGAGACAACAGACACCACAGAAATAAAATAACCATCAGAAATTAATACAAAGAGCTGTATGCAAACAAACTGGGAAACATAAAGGAAATATGTAGATTCCAGGATACCTACAACCTACTTAAATTGAGCTATGCAGACACAGAAAATCTAAATAGACCCATTACCAAGACAGAAATTGAATCAGTAATAAAGACCCTTCCAATATAGAAAAGAACAGGACCAGATGTCTTCACCACTGAATTCTACCAGACATTTAAAGAACTCCAATTCTTCTCAAGTTATTCAAAATGATTGAAAGGGAGGGAATCTTCAGAAATTCTTTCTATGAAGCCAGCATCATCTTTGTTCCTAAAACCAGAAAAGATGTAGCAGAAAAAGAGAATTACAGACCAGTTTCCCTGATGAACATAGACTCAACAATCCTCAACAAAATTCTGGCCAATCAAATCCAACAACACATCAGAAAGAGCATTCTCCTGGACCAAGGGGGATTTATTCCTGGTGTGTAGGGATGGTTCAACATTTGCAAATCAATCAATGTGATATATCACATTAACAAACTGAAGAACAAAAAACATAATTTTCTCAATAGATGCAGAGAAAACATTTGATAAAATATAACACCCTTTCATGATGAAAACTCTAAATAAATTGGGTATACAAGGAACATTCCTCAACACAATCAAGGCAATTTATGGCAAACCCATGGCCAGCATCCTATTGAATGGGGAAAAATTGGAAGCATTCCCACTGAGATCCAGAAGCAGACAGGGATGCCCAGTCTCACCACTGATATTTCATATAGTCCTGGAAGTTTTAGCCAGAGCCATTCAGCAAGCAAAATAAATCAAAGGGATATGAATTGGAAAAGAAGAAGTCAGACTATCCCTATTTGCAGATGACATTATTCTATATATAAGGGATCCAAAAGACTTTGCCAAAGACTACTGAAACTCATAGAAGAGTTTGGTAAAGTAGCAGGATATAAAATTAACACATAAAAATCAATAGCCTTTGTATACACAGAAAATGCCATGGCCGAGAAAAAACTTCCAAAATCAATCCCTACACAATAGCTGCAAAACAAATCAAATAGCTTGGAATAAATTTCACCAAGGATGTCAAAGATCTCTACAATGAGAATTACAAAATATTAAAGAAAGAAATAGAACAAGTTACAAAAAATGAAAAAAAAACTTTCATATTCATGGATTGGAAGATCAATATCATCAAAATATCCACTCTGCCAAAAGTAAATTACAGATTCAATGCAATACCAATCAAACTTCCAAGGACAATCTTCTCAGATATAGAAAAAATGATGCTGAAATTTATTTGGAACACAAACAATCTTATATCACAAAAACAATGTCAGAGACATCATAATACCAGATTTCAAAAAATACTGCAGGGCAGTTCAAATCAAAACAGCCTGGTACTAGTACAAAAACAGGTGGATTAACCAATGGAACAGAATAGAAATGTCAGTAATCAATCCAAACATCTATAACCAACTTACATTCAACCAAGGAACTAAAACCAATTCCTGGAGCAAGGACAGTCTCTTCAACAAGTGGTGCTGGAAAACTGGATTTCCACATGCAGAAGTATGAAGTGGGATCCCTACTTCATGCATTACACAAAAATCTATTCAAAATGGATTAAAGATCTAAATCTATGACTGGATACCACCAAATTATTAGAAAGCATTGGAGAAACCCTGCAAGACATTGGCATAGGCAAACACTTCTTAGAAAAGACCCCAGCAGCACAGGCAATCAAAGCCAAAAATTACAAATGGGATTACATCAAATTTAGAAGCTTCTATACTGCAAAAGAAACAGTTAGGAAAGTGAAGAGGCAACCGACAGAATGGGAGAAATTATTTGCAAACTATTCAATGGATAAAGGATTAATAACTAGAATATACAAAGAGATCAAGAAACTCCACAACAACAAAACAAACAACCCAGTTAAGAAATGGGCAAAGGACTTAAACAGACATTTTTCAAAAGAGGAAATCCAAATGGCCAATAGACACATGAAAAGATGTTTGAAAAAAATGTTCAGGATCACTAGCCATCAGGGAAATGCAAGTCAAAACCACAATGAGGTTTCACCTCACCTCAGTTAGAATGGCTTTCATACGGAAATCAACAACCAACAAATGCTGGAAAGGATGTGGGGCAAAAGGTGCCCTAATCCAATGATGATGGGAATGTAAACTGGTAAAATCACAATGGAAGACAGTTTGGAGATACCTCAGGAATCTGAATATAGTATCCTATCATGCAACCCAGCCATCCCACTCCTGGGAATTTACCCAAGGGAAATGAAATCAGCAAATAAGAGGGTTATCTGCATTCCTGTGTTTACTGCAGCTCAATTCATAATAGCTAAAACATGGAATCAACCTAAATGCCCATCAACTGAGGGCTGGATAAAGAAATTATGTATATATATATATATATATATATACTCCATGGAATACTACACAGCAGTAAAAAAAAAATGAAATCCAGTCATTTGTAACAAAATTGATAAATCTAGAAAACATCATACTTAGTGAAATAAGCCAGCTCCAAAGGGACAAATATCATATGTTCTCCCTGATCTGTGATAACTAAAAGAACACTAAAAGGAAACTTGAAAAGTGAAATTGACATTTTGAAAAGCAATGACTTGAACAACCGTTGTCATGACTGTTGAGGAACAATTCTATTTCTCTTTTCTTTTTTTCTTTCTTATTACCATTGGTTGAACTCCTTACCTAGCATAGAATTAATCATATGCATATAAAGTCAGTTGAAAAATAGACTCCAGTAAAAAATAAGAGTGAGAATAAGAGGGAGGGGGAAGTTTGTAACTGTAAAACTCTATGATTCTGCATACATGCCTTCAGACTTGTCTCTAAGGGTATAGTCTAAAAACTTCCCATCAGACCCAAATCCCATTAAGCTGAGTGGTAAAAAATGCCACCTTAAGTGTGAAAGGGACAATATCAAGTGTTAAAGGGGTTATATAAATAAGATCAAGTGTCTGGTAATAACAATAGACAGAATTAAAAAGGAGAGAACGTTCAAATATGTGAAGCAGTTTACACAGCAGACTCATAGAATGATGATTGCTTTAAATAGCACTCTGACTTCAGGATCAACACTTAAGTAATTCTGGTCTGGCTGAAAAGCCCATGAGAGCATTTCAGGCATGGAAAGCCAAGACACTGCGACAAAAATAAATATCCTATATGAAGGATCTCTGTGAGCGAGACCCCTGCGGGAAGAAGGGGCCATCAAAGAAGGGTGTACTTTTCCCTGAAGGAAGGAGAGAACTTCCACTTTGCCTAAGGCCTTGACTAAATACTGACGGAGACTGTAGACTCAAAAGTCTTCCATAGCCTTGGCAGCTCATGGCAAGAGCCTCGAGTGATCACTGACATCATACATAAAAGTGTTAATTGCTTAATTAACAGCAGGAGTCACTGTGTATTTACCCCCCATGCAGGACCTCTATCTTAAATGAGTTGTACTATGAGATTTAAATGTAAAACTTGTTCTCAATTTTTTTATATTTTGTGTGCATGTGTGTGCAAATAGTTTAAACCTTTACTTAGTATAGAGTTGGTCTTCTCTGTCCTTAATGTGCTGTACATTGTGATTTAATGCTATAACTAGTACTCCAACACTATTTTTCACTTTGTGTTGCTATGTGAGGGCAAACTGTTGAAATCTTTACTTAACATATACTAAACTGATCTTCTGTATATAAAGAGAATTGCAAATGAATCTTGATGTGAATGGAAGGGGAGAGGGAGCGGGAAAGGGGAGGGTTGCGGATGGGAGGGAAGTTATGGGGGGGGAGCCATTGTAATCCATAAGCTGTACTTTGGAAATTTATATTCATTAAATAAAAGCTTTAAAAAAAGAGTTGGTCTTCTGTGTATACACTTAATTGCAAATGAATCATAATGGAGAATGGGACTGGGAATGGGAGAGGGAGGAGGAGGTGGGGTGGGAGGGCAGGTGTGGTGAGAAGAATCACTATATTCCTAAAGATGTAGTTATGAAATTTATATTCATTAAATAAAAGGTTTGTAAAAAATAAATAAATCTTTTTAAAAAAGAATATGCTTGCAGTATTTTTCTTTCTTTTTTTAAAAAGATTTATTTATTTGAGAGGCAGAGAGAGAGAGAGGTCTTCCATCTGCTTGTTCACTTGTCAAATAGCCGTAATGGCCAGAACTGAGCCAATCCTAAGCTGGGAGCTAGGAGCTTCCTCCAAGCCTCCCACATGGTTGCAGGGGCCCAAGGACTTGGGCCATCTTCTACTGCTTTCCCAGGCCACAGCAGAGAGCTGGATCAGAAGTGGAGCAGCTGGGACTCGAGCTGGTGCCCTTAAGGGATGTCAGCACTACAGGCAGTGGCTTTACCCACCACACCCCAGTGCCAGCCCCCATCATCATCATTCTTCTTTTTAGATGATCAGACATGTATGAATCTGGACATCCCTACAGCTTCCTTCAGGAGAGGGAAGGGAGGCAGGAGTAGCTGGGAAAGACTCTGCCCCCGACTTCAAATTTCTACCTCCTCCCATCCTGGATCTCCTGCAAGCGGATGGCTGTGGAAAGGTCAGGCCACAGACACTTGGGCTAATATGATAGCCACCAGTCACCTGTGGCTATGGGGCACTTGAAACACGGCTAGCCTGCATTGACTGGCACTCTATGCATCAGAGATGTATACCAGAGTCTGAATTCTTAGTTTTAAAAAGTGTGAAATAACTAATAATTTTTATTATTTTTGTTAAGATGCTAATATTCTGGATATACTGGTTTAGATAAAATGTATTATTAAAATTAATTTCACTGAATTTTTTTTTTTTTTTTTTACTTTTTAAACGTAGCTACTATTACTTATTTGGAAGGCAGAGTTACAGAGAGAGATAGAGAAATATTCCAACTGTTGGTTCACTCCCCAAATGGCTATAACAGCCAGGAGCTTAATCCAGGTCTCCCATGTGGGTGCAGGGGCCCAAGCACTTGGGCCATCTTCTACTGCTTTCCCAGACCATTAGCAGGGAGCTGGATCAGAAGCGGAGCAGCCGGAATGCGAGCCAGCATCCATATGGGATGCCAGCACCATGGGCAGTGCCTTCACCCTCTATTCCATGATGCCAATCTTCAGCTGCATCTGTGGCTCACATTATATTTCTAGGAGCTACACTGACTTAGACCCTTTAGCTAAAGATGGCCGTGCATTATCTGCTCATCATTAGAGAAGTCATTGTGTACCAGGCACCACTTCAGGAGCTAGAGATATGAGTACAGCAGTCTACAAGACCAACGCAGCTCCTGTCCTCGCAGAACTTACCCTCAAGTATGAGAGGCAGACAATAAATCATTCCTGGCCGGCGCCGTGGCTCAACAGGCTAATCCTCCGCCTTGCGGCGCCGGCATACGGGGTTCTAGTCCCGGTCGGGGCGCTGGATTCTGTCCTGGTTGCCCCTCTTCCAGGCCAGCTCTCTGCTGTGACCCAGGAGTGCAGTGGAGGATGGCCCAAGTGCTTGGGCCCTACACCCCATGGGAGACCAGGAAAAGCACCTGGCACCTGGCTCCTGCCATCGGATGAGCGTGGTGCACCGGTCGCAGCGCGCCGACCGTGGCAGCCATTGGAGGGTGAACCAACGGCAAAGGAAGACCTTTCTCTCTGTCTCTCACTGTCCACTCTGCCTGTCAAAAATAAAAAAAAATTAAAAAAAAATCATTCCTGGCCATGGAAGATGCTATGGAGAGCAAGGCAGGATCAGAAGTTACTCCCATGTGAGAAGACGTGGGATTTCAGATAGAGTCCTCGGGGAAGTGATATCTTAGCAGGGACCTAAATGATAAGACTCAAACCATGTAAAGATCTTGGGGGCAATGCTCCAAGCAGATGGGACAGCAGGAACTGACTCAGGAACCAGCTTGGTGTGTGGGAAAAGCAGCAGGGTCAGCACAGCAGGAACATGGGGAGTACTGTGAGAAGACCTCACACTGAGCCTTGGCAAGAAGTGCAGGTGTTATGCTAAGTGTAAGGAGAACTCCTGGAGCTTTTAAAGCAGAAGTGCTGTGATCTGATTTACAGTCTGCAAAGAGGCTGCTGACGGTCTATAGACTGAAGGAGGGCAGGCACTGCACCAACCCAAGCTACGGCACTGATGGCCTGGGCTCAGGAGCAAAGGGTGGATATGAGGAGGAGCCGTCAGAGCTGGGATGTGTTTTGAAAGCAGAGCTGAGAAGACTTGTTGATTAGTGCAGGGAGAACAAATGAATCAAGGATGATTTAGGTCTTCAGCCTCCACAACAGTGTGGGACAGGCGCCAGCGGACACGGACACTGGGGGTGAACTTCAGCCTCCACAACAGTGTGGGACAGGCGCCAGCGGACACGGACACTGGGGGTGAACTCAAGAGATTTGCAGACAAATTAAATTTATAACGAGGGCCTGGCGCCATGGCATAGAAGGTCAAGCCTCCTCCTATAGTGCAGCATCCCATGTGACAACCCCTCATTCATTGAGATGAAGCATTAGGTGGTTCTAAGAGACGTTGTATGATTTATTCACAGATATTCAGACCATGTAAAATAGTCTAAAATTCCCATGAATGTTTGCGTCAAGGACTGTTTATTGTAGAGCTAGGCAGTTTAAGTCAAGATGGAGATTGTTGTAAGGATGTCAAGATCTTTGGGGACCTGGAGCCAGAGGCTAAAAGGCCACCAGGGCTGAGAGAATTCTTCCCACCACACACTCTGGGCCCAGGGCCCATGGTTTTTGAAACTGATCATGTCCTGTCCTTCTTCTTCCCAGCACATCACCCTCTTCTCCTGACTGATGGTGGAGACACTCCCATTCTCAAGCCTGCATCTGAATTTGGCTTTCCAGGCTGTGGCTTCAGGTCCCAAGTCTACTTGTCCTTTCAGCCTGCTTCCCACAGATGACTGGCGCAAGTGTCAGGTGTCCCAATTCCTAGTTTCAGAGGGAACAAGGTGACCAGAACAGGCTGAATCAGGATGGGCCCAATGAGGAGGATAGTGTGGTTATCAGGGAGGGAACTGAGTTGTGCAATTTGAACACCATTGATGTGTGCTCTACAGTGCAGTGAGGTATGACAAAGCACAGGTATTAGGATCAATGTAGACATCACATTCGAATCCAACTTCTATCACTTAGTAGTTAGTCTGGACAAATTAATTAACCTTCCATTTTGATGTCCTAATCCGTAGAATGGATACAATAGCTAAGTCAACATGGTAATAAGGAAGATGTTTGTCAAATATTTGTGCAGAAAACATACTCAAGACAATTACTCGTTTCCCTTCCCTCTTGAATAGGCTTGGAAGTATCACATCTATTAGAGGTTTTCATAGCGCATGGAAAGCAAACCATCAGCATTTGGACTGTGGAAAACCAAGAAACCTCTGCAACATGGAGGGAAGGTATTCAACAGACACTATCTCAATAGCTCTCTTTTCGACACCAAGTAACAATATTAGCAACTAACATCTGCCCAGCACTTTACAGCACAGAAATGATTTTTTTTACTAATATTGTCTCCTTTCATTCCCATAGGAACATTTTAAGACTGATACACTTTCTAGCTTACCTTCACAGTTAAACAAATTGGTAAGGTAACATGGCTTATAATCAACAGATGTGGGGTTCAAACCCAGGCCCTGTGACACTAAAATCTATTACACTTCCCAGTGCACCCATGAGAATAGAACTAAATTCTGCTTGCATTGGCTGCTTCAGGAGCTGACTGCCCATCATATTATGTGATTCTGCAACTTTCTCCCATCACTGCAGGAGATAAGGTCCAGATACTTCACCAGGGATGTGAAAAGTCCTTCATAGCTTCCCTTCCAGCCTTGTGTATCCCATCGCCCAAACTTGTTGTACTCTCTCATGCCTCTGGGTTTTCTCAACTTTTTGTATCCTAAAAGAGTCTTTCTTTCACATCTTCTGGTTCAATGAAGTCCAGTAGGACTTTCAAACATTAGAAAGAAGATTTAAAATGAGCACCTGGGAAATAAGTTTTACAAAATAAAAGCCCTAGCTATCCTATCACACAGCCCAACTTATGTGACTGGGCTTCTGCCTGAGTTTCATACTGAATACATCCGGCCTGGGCTGGCACTATGCCCTAACCCCAGCCCGCTTAGCCAGCTAGCTCAACTCTTATCAGTCACCCTCCCATGGCAAGGGAGCAAGGGCCAAAGGCTTCAGCTTTCCGTATGCTTATGGAACAAGCTTAAGTTTGCTGAAGGCTAAAGTCCATACCAAGGTTGACCCATTTCAAGGAAATGCTTACAGTGGAATAGTAACTCAGACCTAACCACACTCATGTGTTACCATCCTACACTGTTTGCTGCCATATTGCTTCAATGTGTTGGATCTTCTTGTATTTCTCTGGCACCTTTGGGCCTTTGACATTGAACAGTTGGGTATCTTTATAGAAGATAAGCTTTTTGGCCAAAAATAGTTCCATCTTTCTACCCTTTACCTTCAGTGCCTATAAGGAATCTTTGTATAGTTGCTACCATTTCCTCTGAGATGTGACTTTCTGGAAGGCCCCTCCCCACCACAAACACACACATGGAAACCAGGGACTGAAAATAAATCTAAGGATGGGAGAATACACCAATCCTTGAAACACAAACTTTAGAGTCCTTTTGCTGAGTTTCAGGAGCTGCCACTGGCTCATCACAACAGGGTGCCCTGATATTGTTCTCCAGCTCTCATTCCCCCAGTGCTGTCATTTCCAACTAAAGAGTGTTTTATTTGGTGTGCCTGTTTGCCAAAGCTCATATAAATCAGAATGTGCACTTTGCAAGGCTTAGATTTGATTAATTTTTTAAAATTTAGAAGCTGCATGAGTGGGGTTTGAGATTAAGTGTGCAAAGATGTTTGGGAGCAGCCTCCCCACCAGCCTCCAGATTGAGATGGATGAGGAGCAAGACTGGGTTTGAATTGCCCATAATTGAAAAAGTGTGTGCCCAAAATATCATATTTATTCTGCATTTCTACAAGAGCTATAACTTTAAGACCTTCCATTAGAACTTCAATAAAGAGAATGTCTTCAACCTTAGTAGTCCCACATACTCTCAAGGATTGTTATGTTTACAGGGCAAGGTTAGGATGCCAAGGATAAAGGGCATTGGGGAGGAGGAGTAGGGTCAATTCTCTAAAGGGACACGGTCCCAAGATTTCTCTGGGAATGCAACACAGAACTGTAGAAGAGTAGCATTTGTGAATGAATAAGCAATGGAGAGACAAATGTGAACCACACAAGTTTAATCAGTTATCCCCAGGAGGCTGTGGACCCTAGCAGATAGCCCAGAAGGCATTCAGGGCACAGTCAGAGCTGCCAAATGCCAACTCTGGGGTCTCCATTCATACTATATTCCAATAAGTTGATGTGGCTCCTGAAGTTGTGCAATGCGATGGTAGTGAACAGTGAGAATCACTGGGGAAACAAAAATGTGGGTCTTTCAGCCCTGTCCAAGCCCTAGCATGATGCCAACAGCACCTTCAGAAGAAGCTAAGGAGGGACACTCATGTGAGCATTCAGTAAATACCAAGCACCTGCTCTGTGCAAAGTGTTGTGTATGAGGTGAGGATGGCATCTATGTAAGCAACCCCTGGTGGTATGAAGGGGCACATGGGGCAGGCCATGCTGTCTCATCTGGCCATGGCTGTGCTGTGTGATTCCAATGTCTGTGTGCCAACTCTGAATCTACTCTGCACTCCCCCAACAAACAACCCCTGTTCTCTACTTCACCCTCCCTTGCTCCCTTAACTCCACTTATTTTAAATGACATAATACAGACCACAAAGTAGAAACAACTGTGGATTAGACCTTGGAGTTAAAATCTCTTCAGAAACTTGACTTTGTTCTTTGCTCCCTTTGGAATACTTAAATGTTGACACTTAAAAGCTCTGCTAGTGTTTTGTATTTGCACGTGTGTGTATTCACACTCATTACCTATATACAAATAATTCACAGAGGACATTTCTACTAAGCACAGGCCCAGGACTATAAAGCCAACTTTCAATGTGAATCGTAAATTAAATGTTAAGTATTAAAAAGTTGGCAATCACCTTAGCAGGAGATTTTGTTTTCATGTCAGGTCTATTGAGTTTGAATAAGGGTCATGCATAGTAGCTAAGCAGAAGAGTGCTTTTTTCTAAAACAAAGGAGACTGATTGTCTTTGTTGATTTTCCTGGAGGTGGAATGCAGGATCTAAGGAGAAGGCATCAATTAGCATAACATTTTGATAACTTGCTGGAGCTCATGGAGTTGGAAATGCACGAAGGGCTAGACACCTGACCCAGTGCTTACAAAGGACAATTCACAGGTGCAGCAAATGAATGCTTCCTGGGGAATTGCTCAGAGTGCAGCCCTAGGTACCCTGAGGTCCTGAGAAGAGAGATCTGAGGGGTGATATGGAGTTAGGTAGTAAGGGAACCATGTTGAAGAACCCACCGGAAAAGCCTGCTGGTCAGGGCTGGCATTTGGCCTCACAGTTAAGATGTCTTCATCTCCTTGGAGTGCCTGGGTTTGAGTCAGCATTTGGCTTCCTACCAATAAGCATCCTGGGAAGCACTGAGTGGTAGGGCAAATTGTTGGGTTCCGCAACCCATGTCGAAGACTGGATTGAGTTCCTGGCTCCTGGCTTCTGCCAGTCCCAGCTCAGCCCTGGCTGTTGTTCGCATCTGGGGAGTGAACCAGTGGTTGAGGGATGTCTGACTCTCTCTCTCTGCCTTTCAAATAAACAAAAAACAAAGAAGGTAAAACAAACAAACAAACAAAAAACCCTGTAGGCCAACAGTGAATTTACACGGATGGCACACAGGGATTCACTTGAGAATTCTCACAACTTATTGGTAGGTTTGCATTTTTATGAAATAAAAAGTAAAACAAAACAAAACAAAACCATCCTCCCACTATATGTCTTATTCTCCAGACACCCCCATATCTCAGAAACATAAGCAAATGAAACAAAGAGCTGGGGTAGGATTCTCTTCCAGCCTCCAGTTTTTGGTTCCATCTGGATCTACGTGTGCATTGAAATTCCTCTATACTTGTTGAAAAGCCACATAGGGGATGTTTGGTCAAAAGTCTGGCCACTCAGATCAGAGCAGGCGACAGACTGACAGCACACATGAAGGGGAGCTTTTTTCCTGGACCTCCTGGAGGGCAAGTGAGGGGCCTTGTGGGACCCACAGGTGCAGATGCTCCTCCACATTGCTGGGATGCATTCTCTCCATTGGATGAGGAGCCTTTCTAGGGCCAAGAACCCAAACATATGTGACTGATTAAAGCTGATATCTCATTTCTAATTCCATTGATTCCTTGAAAACAGCAAGTCCCAAAGAACATGGATATTCTTAGCAATTTGGCCTCCTCCCCCACCACAATCATTGCCTGTGAAAGAGGAAGGAGTCTGCCAGCAGGGACTCTGGTCATTCCTGCCTTCCTGGTGTCAGTGGGGCTTGGTCTCCCAAGCACTGACCACTGCCTGTGGTCAGATCACCCCCTTTATTTCCACTGTCCAAGCCCCAGTTATGGCAGAGCCACTACTAATAAGAAGAAATTGTCTTTTTGGGCCCCAAATTCTCTGATTTCCATGTGCCCCTTTTCCCTAGTCCTTGGATCTTCCTGTGATCTTCCTTTCAATTGCACAGGAAGTATGGGAAGACTGTGAGCTCCACCCATCTAGAGCAAGGAGTTCAGTCCTCAGATTGGATTTCTTGAGGCACACATAGCAACCACTTAGGCCTGAACCTGGTGGCCCCCAGAGCAGGACTGAAGAAGCAACAAAGACTGCTTCACCTTTCCAGGGAGCCCTTTGGAGTCCTGTGAGACTTCATAGAATGTCTGGCGGGCTCTTGCCTACGGTGACTTCCCTGAGGGCTTGTTAAACTGAATTTGATTAATCACATGGAAGTCCTCTCTGTGTTCTCCATGTGTAGCCAACCCTTTTCTGTGAGAGGCAGACAATGTCTCAGACCCCAGGCCCTCAATGAAAGACTTGATGTCTAGTTGGAACTGCGCCACCATGGAGCTAGGTGATCTCAGACAGTCTCACAACATCTCTGGGTCCTTCTTTCTGCATCATTGAAAACAAGCGCCTTGAATTGGAATTACTGAATATTTATTATGACTTTTTCCAGATTGAAAGAGGAAAGATAAAGATTTAACTCAATGCTTGCTTTCCTTTAAGTAAAAATTTCCACCATGTTGCAAAATGCCACCATGTATTTTTGCATTCTACTCCCCATTCTTCTGACTTGGAAAACAGAACAAGCTGAATGTAAACCCATGGTTTACATTCATACAACAAAAATCAAAGCCTCCAAAACCAGCACGGGGGATAAAATGATGATAAATGGAAACTAACTTTAGCATCCAAAAATACCCCTGCAAACTCTGAAGAAATATTGATAATAGCTCTCCATCTGCTGAATAAATCAGAACAAGACTGGAGATTCTACCCAACATTGTTTGTGCATGGAGACCAGCCAGTAAAGTACTAGAGTTTCATGAAAACTGATCTCAGGAGAACTGACATAAATAAAGCATGTCAACGTTGTAAAGAGGAGAATGAAAATAAAAGGGATCACAGAACGTGTTTTCTGTTTATTATTATTCTCATTGTGAAGAACTCTCATAGACAGAGCACAGGGCTAGAAACTGAGATAGTTGGCTCCTAATCCCATCTCTCTCACTTAATCCCACCTAAATTTAGTAAAAATAAGTTCACATCTCTATCCAGGCTAACTAGCTTGATGATTGCAAGGCTTGAATAAAAACTAAAACAAAACACATAAAAGTGGTTTGGAGGGAAAAAGTGTCTAAAACTTAAGATGCTAGTGAATAACCTGCATGGTTGATTGTAAGTAACAACAGTGGACTAGCTCTTCCAAGGGCTACTGGAGAAAAAGAGCTCTGGAAGGCAGCCATTACTTCAGAGCGGCCCCTGATGGTGGTACCAGGCTAGAGCCCAAGGTTTCCAGTCCCCTGGGATCTTCATGTGTTCTTTGCTCTGCCTGGGTTAAGCAAGAAGAGCTGTACTGGAGATGGGTGGGGGAATTGAGAAAGCCCAGTTTAGTCTTTACTGCCAAGATTCCTACAATGCTATTAAGCCCCACCAGGGTTTCTTCCCCATAGTTGCAAGTTCCAACTCTCTGGATAGGGCCCAGAGTTTTAAAGTGAGGCCATTAGTTCTCCTGGTCTTTTACTCTCCTCAATCTACATTCTCTAAGGAGAGCCCAGGTTCTCCCAAACACATTTCAAAGTACAGGGTGACTGACATGCAGTTGGTATTTGGGGTGTTTGTGCTCAGTTTTAGGGATATCCCTCAGTTTGCAGAATTCTTGGCTTATATAAAGATTCTTGATGCCTCTAGTGGCTATGCTGTGTTCCCCACCCCAAACAATGTATAATAAATGTAGTCTATAGTTTAAATGACTAATCAGCCATATAAATGGACAAAAATGTCTTCTGAGGCTAAAGTAGGAACAGCTGTAATGATTATAGTACACAGTTGGAAACTCAAACTGGGATAAGTCCAATAATTTATAGGTACCTCCACATGTTTACATAAATGTGGTCAAATGCCAGGATTGCTAGCACGTACCATATGGAAAATAAAAATCATTCTTTTTTGGGGGAGGGGTGCTCATAGATATTCTATGTGGGAAAAATATAAAAATACATGCCGTAGAAAGTAGGATATACAATATGAGCTACATATAATACTTGTTGGGAGTTCAATACCACAAAGGACTCCTTTTAAAAAATGTGTCTTCCAGATCTCTCCTCTTCCTTAATCCTCTGAGATCTTGGGCTGTGGATGCTAACAACATAATTCTCAGCCTGCTGGGATTGGAGGTGGGAGCAGAGGATGTCAGAGATTGTGTTTGGCTTTCTAATACTGGTGCAATGGCAAGGAGTCTCCAAAGAGAAAGGAAAAGGTGTTAAGCTATCACTTGAATTGTCAGTCATGACACAATTTTCACAGATTTTACAAGATTGAGAAGGAAGTTGGATTACTTGAACAAATCAAGTATTTCAAAGAATTATAGAATTCTAACATTAGAGGAACATTTAAGTATTGTTACATTTTACAAATGAAGAATTTCTCTCCAAAGAGAAAAAGATGTTCATTTAAAACATACTAATATCAGAGCTGTGACTTCCACTTGATAATATGTACAAAGAGAAAAAATAAAAATGAGTGGAAAGCAAAGAGGCAAAGAAAAGAAGGTAATGATTTAGGGGAGAGAGAGAGAGAAAGAAGAGAGAGAGAGAAGAGAGAGGAAGAATAGAGAAGAAAACAAATAGACTTAAGAAAGAGAAATTAGTCTTATAAAAGTGCAGAAAGCAGGGTAGTTGGTACACAAATATGAGGAACATACCACTGCATAGATTTATCAGTCTATTCCCTTTCTTGATATCTGTTGCATAAGGAACCAACACTCCACCTTACCAAATGGAACATCTCGTAAGACTCCAGGCTGCTGGGAAATCCTGAACATTGGAAAGCCTGCCATTATTTTTAATAAATACATCTCAGTGTAATTTGAACAGCACAGTTTAACACAAGTGGCTGGAAGCAACCTGAGAGATCATCTTCTTATTTTCTGTTATTTTTTCCCCCTTAGCCACACCTAAGCCATTCCAGAGAGATGAAGCCTTCCAGTGATTCTATTCCTAGAAGGAAGTTGAATGCCTTGAAACATCTGGCCTGGTGCCCTCATGTTGTCACAGCTCATAGCTCATCTTCCTCTGTGCCCTGGGCAGCTGATCTGAATATAGAGTATATACGGACTTCAAAGGAAGCTGGCAGGATGGAGTCGGGGCCGCACTGCTTTAATCAAGATGGATTCAAAACCTTCGCTTATCGAGTAGAAAACTGAAACCAGCAACAGAGAACTAATTGACACTGACTAAAAAGGAAATGGGACTGGAAAAGGTGCAGGGAATTTAATAAGATTAGTTTTAAAGTAGTAATACCCTCATAGCAGTGGATGTTGGACTAGATTTACTTGTTTCACTCATAAATAATATTACATGTGGAATAAAATAGCCTCCTATAAGGTATGAAATCAGAACTGCTGAAAAACATGCAACAGTTCCAAAACAGTTTCTACCTGAGTGTGGTGGCAATGATGATTCTTTCTCTTTGAGTTTAGGGCTCCTTGTCCGAAGTTCTTTGGCCAATGGTGACAGCTGCACCTCTGGTCATTCTTTCATGACTCTACAGCTAAACAGAACATCACTCAACATTCCATCTGCATCTCCTCTTCTGGGACTCCAGGGCATCTGGGCACCATCTACTTGAAATGCACCAAAGGATGACTTGGGTTGTGATTTGCTTTTTCCCAACTGGCTTCTTCAAAGAAACACTGAATCTGGCAGTTAAGGATGCAAATCTGCTCAAAAAATGTTTCTTGAGTAAGTGAGGAAAAATAATAGAATCTATTATTCCTTTACTGGTGCTCCAGCACCCAGCGTTGTGCTAAACTCATAGATCATAGCATTTGAGCCTCTCTCATAACATGTATCATCCTGAGAGGCATAAATGCTCTATGTTCCTTACTTAGAGGGTAGTTGAGAAACACTCAGCAGTGCTATAGTGCCAAAGCAGGAAGAAGACTTGGGGAGAAAAGGTGGGCAAGGGGAGAAGGTTCTGCAGCTGGTGCTGACCATAAATGCCTCACCATTCTTTGCAAGGATGGCTTCTCTTTGTTCTCTCTATCATCTACAACAAAGAAGCAGGATTTCTAGGCCTTCCCCTTCCCCTCTCACCCTCTATAGAGATCAAAAGAAAAGTTCAAAAACAGGACCCAACGAGAGAGATCATCACTAACAGGTTGGGTATCTTTCATTACTACCTAGGGAGTTTTTCAAGTGACACAAACAAGAGCAGCCTACTTTTCCACAACTACTCCCTACCCCAAGTCTGCTGTTCCTGCTGTATTGTCCTCTCACATGAAGGGGGAGCAAGGGGGAAATTATGCAGAATCTGCTCCAATATCCCCTTAGTGCTCTAAAGTGCAGAGGAGAGAACAAAGAAGAAACCTAGGGAGAAGTGGTGACAGAGGGAAAAATCTCCCCAGGAATCTGTACAATATTTAAAATACAAATTCTTCAAAAAGATGTATAAGTGGTCATTAAGTAGATGAAAATATGCTAACATCATAAGTCATTAGAGATATGCAAACCAAAGTCTCAATACGTTACTTCTCCACACTCACTAGTAGAGCTCAAATAAAAGACAGATGAAGCAGGTGTTGATGAGGACACAGAGAAACTGGAGCCCTGATATCTTACCTGATGGTATAATTTCTTTGGAAAACAGCTTGGTGGTTCTTCAAAAAGCTAAACATAGTTAAATGATCTAGCAATGCCACTAAGGAACAAATGCAAAATCGAAAGCATATGTGCAAAAAAAGATATACATATACACATGTTCATAGAAGCATTGGTTGTAATAACTAAAAGGTGAAAGCAAAACAAATGTTCAGCATGTGATGAATGGATAATTAAAATATCTGCTATCCATACAACGGAATATTATTCAGCCCTCCCAGGAATGAAGTACTAATACATGACAGAACATAGATAAACCTTGAGAAGTAAAAGAAGCCAGACACAAAAGTCCACTTATTTTATAATTCCATTTAAAGAGAAAATCTAGCACAGAAATGACTTGGGTTGTGAGTTGCTTTTTCCCAATTGGTTTCTACAAGGAAACACTGAATCTGGCAGATAGAGAGGCCGGCACTGTGGCTCAGTGGTTAACACCCTGGCCTGAAACACTAGCATCCCATATGGGCGCCCGTTCTAGTCCCAGCTGCTCTACATCCAACTTCTGATCCAGCTCTCTGCTATGGCCTGGGAAAGCACTAGAAGATGGTCCAAGCCCTTGAGCCCCTGCACCTGTGTGGGAGATCTGGAAGAAGCTCCTGGCTCCTGGCTTCAGATTTGTGCAGCTCCTGCCGTTGCGGCCAGCTGGGGAATGAACCATCGGATGGAAGAACTCTCTCTTGCTCTCTCTCTCTCTCTCTCTCTGCCTCTCCTCTCTCTGTGTAACTCTTTCAAATAAATAAATAAATCTTAAAAGAAAGAAAGAAAGAAAGAAAGAAAGAAAGAAAGAAAGAAAGAAAGAAAGAAAGAAAGAAAGAAAGAAAGAAAGAAAGACACACAGAGACAGAGAGTGAATGAGTGGTTGCCAGAGGCTGGGGGAGTGGGAATGTGGAGTCACAAGTAATGGGTCAAGATTTCTTTCAAGAGTAATGAAAAGTCCTAGAATTAGATAATGAGAATAGCTGCACAATCTTCTGGATATATTTAAAAACCACTGAATTATATGCTTAAAAGAGTAAATTGTGTGGTTTATGAATTATATACCAATAAAGTTTATAAGAATTTGGAACCACTCAAAGGACCATTAGGACTCTATTGGAAACTCTAATCTCAACTTGGAGAGTTTTGCTTGACCCCCTAATCTCCTCACCCCCAACTCCCACCCACCTGTAGCCCAGATTCACAATCCCTAGTTATCCTAAATAATAATAATAAAAAAAAATAGGAGACACTACTCAGTGATCAGTGGTGACTTGAGAAGTGTTTGATATTCTCCGACATTCCCTATAAGGGTGCTGGGGAGCTGGGTGGGCAAAAGACCATGAATAGCAGATGAACTGCTCAAGAGGGATCAGCTATGAGCGTGAAAGGAAGCCAAATGTCTCCACTGAGGTCTCCTGCCAGTACTTTTCCAGGCGCTGACCATGAGAATGTATGGCCAACCATTTTGGGCACAAACATTTGGCCTGAAGACAGGAGGTGACTCCTGAGCAAACCTGAGACAAGTTTGCCAGCTGGGCTCCTGCAGGGCTCCCAGTTTTGCTGTCCTAACTTCTCCCCCATTCAGTGGCTGTTGGTCCCCTTGCCTCAAATCCCTCTCTCTCCTAAGATAGTCTCTTGAATTGCTTATTTAACTACTCAAATGTCAGCTCTAAAAAGCAAAATAGATTCCCACCAGCAGTATGCAAGATTTACAATTTCTCCACACTGTTTGTGAAAATCAATTTGGTACAGTCACTACAGAAAACACCATGGAGATTCCTCAAAAAATTAAGTCAAGCTACCACATGGCCCAGCAATCTTCTAGCTATTTACCAAAAAAACTGAAGATCCTGAAGTACTATTAGTCTTCTCATGTTATTTGCAACACTTTCCCCAATAACCAAGATGTAGAAATAACCAAAAGGTCTGTTGCCAGATGCTGAAAGGATAAAGAGAATGCTTTATTATATATATATAATAAATAATATATAATAACATAATACTATATATAGATACATGGAATAGTATTCAGCCTTTAGAAAGAAGGAAATTCGACAATATGCAACAGTATGGATCAGCCTTGAGTATATTATGCTAAATGAAATAATCCAGAAGGAAAAAGCTGCATGACTCCACTTAGATAAGGTATAAGTCAAATTTTGAGAGGCAGGGAATAGAATGGTGATTGTCAGGGGCTGAAAGGAGGGGATAATGGTAGTTATCAATCAACAGGCATAAAGTTTCAATTAAGCAAGATGAATAAACTCTGGAGATCTGTATGACAATACCATCCCTACAGTCAGCAATAGTGTACTACACACTTAAAAACTTGTTAAGAAAGTAGATTTCTTGGGGCCGGCGCCATGGCACACTTGGTTAATCCTCAGCCTGTGGCACCAGCATCCCATATGGGCGCCAGTTCTAGTCCCTGATGCTCCTTTTCCAGTCCAGCTCTCTGCTGTGGCCTGGGAAGGCAGTGGAGGATGGCCCAAGTGCTTGGGCCCCTGCACCCGCATGGGAGACCAGGAGAAGCACCTGGCTCCCGGCTTAAGATCGGTGCAGCTCCAGCCCCGTAGCGGCCATTTGGGGAGTGAACCAATGGAAGGAAGACCTTTCTCTCTTTCTCTTTCACTGTCTGTAACTCTACCTGTCAAATAAATAAAATCTTTTTTTTTTTAAAAAAAGGTAGATTTATTTGGATTTTTAAAAAATATTTATTTGACTATTTGGAAGGTAAAGTAACAGAGAGAAAGGGAGAGATGGAAGAGGGAGACAGGAGAGGGAGAGACGGAGAGGGAGTGGGAGGGAGAGGGGGAGGGAGGAGGGGGAGGGGAGAGGGAGGGGGAGAGGATGGTGAGGGGAAGAGGAGGAGTGGGGAGGAGAGGGGGAGATCTTCTGTCCACTGATTCACTCCCCAGATGGCTACTGCTGGGCCAGCCTGAAGCTAGGAGTTTGGAACTTCATCTGGGTCTCCCACGTGGGTACAGGAGCCCAAACAGGCCATCTTCTGCTGCTTTCCCAGGTGCATTATCTGGAAGCCATACTGAAACAGAGCCACCAGGACTCAAACTGGTGCTCAAATGGAATGGCATCCTCGTAGGCAGTGGCTTCACATGTTGCACCATGGGGAGTGCTGGCTCCAAGAGGAAAGATTTCATGTTAAATCTTATATGAAAATAAAATAAAATTACTCCCCAACTCTAACTCCACCAAAAGTAAAGCTGATATTTTTAGAATATGCTGGAGAATCAATTATTTTTTTTGAAAATTGGTAAAGTTTTAGAAAAATAGTTTTCCTTGTGCCTTTACTATGCAAATTGTATCAGTGAAAAAATAAAAACCATCTAGGTACCTAATTGGAGCATGTCAACAAATTCATAAAGAATGATACAATTGGAATACCAGTACAATATTAATAGATTAAGGGGTAGAGCATTGAATATCAGTGACTACTAACATCACAATAAGAGATTTGAGACATATTGGGACATACATGTTCCCTAAGGAAGAATATGCCACCTGTGATGTCATCATACAAAAAAAAAAAATAAGAAAGAAAGAAAGGAAAGGAAAAGAAAAAGAAAGTAGATGGGGCATTTAGATACAACCAGAAGACTATGTAGAAAATAAAGGAACAGAAAGGGCTTTACTATTGAAAAACATTCAATAAAATCCAGACTAAGCCAATTTCTTAAAAAGTAAATTATAAGGAAAATGAAGCAGATGGAGGGGAGACTCATGGATTAAAAATATTTAGAAGACTTGTCAAAAAGAAAAAAAATCAAGTAAAACTAAGCTGGTGTTTAGGAATGCACATGTCAGTGATATGACTACAGAGAAAAGTGTGAAGTAATTGCAATACAAGTGAAAGATAATGGCGACTTGCAGGGCTAGTGGACTGTGTTTGAAAGAGCAGCATGTCGCATTCTCTTATGTGGCTAGTCTTTACAAGAGTGTAAGCCTTAAAATAACTACTGTATGTTAACCCACATTTTTTATTTTTGTGGTTTTCTGTAGTTACATTATGTTTAACATTTTTTACAATGTTTAAAAGTAAAATTAGTTTGGTCATGTTTAATGGATGAGATGGAAAAGAAAAACAGAAAATGGAGAAAAATACTAGGAATATAATAAGAAGAAAAGGTCACACTGGTAACTGTGCAGCTACTTTTCATAGCAAAAGCAGAACCCATTTCTTTGTTACAGATGATTTTTGGTGTCACTCAGGACTTCACTCTCAGCATAACTGGTTTGGTCACCAGTGGGTCTTAGTGGTGGAGCAGGAGGAGCTAGTGGAGGAGTCTGCAGACAAGACTGGCAGGTGCTGTGTGTGTGATGCTTGGAGGAACAGAAAATGAGCACTCTGAGACCACCATTGGGCAAGAATCTGGACAGCAGCAGGATCCTCAAGACAGCATGTTAGTACAGTGTCTGCAGTGGCAGCATCAGAGACACCAGCGTGCCCAGGAGCAGCTGGAGACGTCAGGACCCATGCAGGGATGTGTCGGCCTTATTAGAGCCTTGGGTGCAGAGAAGTCAGGCCCCTGTAACAGAACCTTGACTGCCTGCCCACATGTCTGTCAGCATGACATTTTGGGTCAATAAATATTCATCAGGATGCGCCATTCCCGCTGACCTATGCTACCCTCTCCACTGGAGGAGAAAATAAACAGGACTGAGGCTGCAGAGGATGCCTGCCCCATTCAGAGCCACCATTGTGTTCTGTGTGTGAGACTAGAGCTCAGAAGAACTTTTGCCTTCTCAAACCCTGTCGAGGCTTGTGCATCTAATATCTGGTATGAAGCCAATTTGTTCCTTGTGTGTTAAAAGTAACATAGTGCCATCAACTGGTCAACTATGAATGGATAACGTTCAAGAAGAAGGTAATTCATCAATGAACAACTCCCTCTGTAATCAGCCACAGGTAGAATTCCCCTGGTAGAATTTATTTCTTCCTGATGTGCATCCCCAGTATCTATTTTCATGCATCAATTTTGAATTTCCCTCTTATTGTCATTGCTGGTGTGTCTATATTGTCAGACTGGAAGTCTTCCATGTATTCATTCAATCAATAGTTATCAAGCAACTCTTACAGATAAAGTGGCAAACAAAACAGAACCTCACGAAGCTAAGAGGCAGATATTTAAAAAACAACACAAATGCAGACACAGTGACACAAATGATAGGTGTTAAGAAAGAAAGTAAGGTGAATGATTCCACAGACAGATCTGCTAGATACTGCCATATCAGGAAAGGTTGTGGTGAGCAGGCGCGCTATGGTGTGGAGTGAGTTGCTTGGCTGGGAGCAGGTGCGCACAGGGTGGGGAGGTAGGCGGGGCCATAACATGAAGAGCCTGGTGGACCTTGATCAGGATCTTAGATTTTTAACCCAAGTGCAACCGGGAGGGGCACTATTTAGAATGGGGAGATCAGTATTGCAGTTCACAAACAGAGGGAGGTAGAAGCATGAACTAGAACTAGAATGGAGAAGGGAGTAAGCATGGCATGTCAACAGATCTGAGATGATGTGGGAGACAGATTATTTGGTAGGATTCTCAGGTGCAGGTGAGAGGTAAGGAGTTATTCCACAGCTTCTGAAATGAACAGTCAAGAAGGTGAACTATCACTACTAGCATAACTTGATAGGAAAATAAGATAAGACTAACTAGCACACACATGAAAAATGCTAAACCACAACTGGGTTCATTTCTGAATATTGATACAAAAATTCTAAGTAAAAAATCTGTAAATCAATCCAGTACTATAATACCAGTGGCTCACAGTAGTATCAATATTTATCACCGACCAGACACAATCTGGTGTTTGCAGTAACTCAGTAGCTTAGTACTTGTGTGTAATTTACTTGAATTAACTTACCTCCACAGCTACCATACAAGAAAAGTGCCATATTGTTATTATTATTACTATTTCATTGAGGGGTAAATTGTGGCTCAGAGAAACTAACTACTCTGTCTCTGAATCAACACAGATGACACTTTGTCCACATAAGATTCTATTTAGATGAAGTTCAAGTACAGACAACACTAAGCCATGGTGTCAGGATAGTGGTTACCCTGTGAGAAGGTGTTGCTGGGAAGGAACACGAGGCACCTCTTTGAGTGCTGGAACTGCCCTTTGCTAGATCTGGGAGGTTATTGTATAATATGTACACATCAAGTTGTGAACTTAAGAGTTGTGCACTTTGCTAAATGGATTTTTATCTCAACAAAATGTATACGGAGGACACAAAAAAGATAAATATTTAGTATCTCTGGAATAGAAACAGCTCAATAAAAGTAAATCTCAATCTATTCATGGACAAAGAACATAAACATACTGTTCATAAATAAATATGAAGTGGAAAATAAATACAAATGGAATATGTGTAAGTAGCAAATGAACAAGTGCAACTTCAACACTATCCAGATTATTTTCTCCTAAAAAAATGGACCAAAATAAAAATTCTTATTATGCAAACTGTTGGTAATAATGTGGGGAAACAGACACTCATGTTTTGCATCTAGGAAGACAAAAGGTCAATTTACTGCATGTATCAAAAGTCTTCCCAGAGGCCAATGTTGTGGCACAGCGGGTAAAGCCACCACCTGAAGCGCTGGCATCCCATGTGGGTGTTGGTTCGAGTTCCTGCTGCTTCACTTCTGATCCAGCTCTCTGCTATGGCCTGGGAAAGCAGTAGAGGGTAGCCCAAGTTCCTGGGTCCCTGCACCCACACGGGAGACCTTGAAGAAGCTCCTGGCTCCTGGTTTTGGATTGGCACAGCTCCAGCTGTTGCAGCCATCTGGGGAGTGAACCAGCAGATAAAGGACCTCTCTCTTTCTCTCTCTCTCTCTCCTTCTGCCTCTCTATAACTCTGCCTTTCAAATAAATAAATAAATCTTTTTAAAAAGTTTTCCCAGTTGTGTATACTTTGAAATAGCAAGTTTATTTCTATGAATTCATAATAAAGAATACACAATTGCTTCTCAGCCTTTTGGCTAAGATCAAGCATAGTATAAAGAATACTCAGAGTATGTATTTGACAAATATACAAATATTCCCTATGATTCTCTTGATAAGAGTAAAAATGTGAAATGCCCTCAAAACAGGCGATTAGTGAAAAAAATTGTGTATCCATACAACATGTAGCCATTAAAAGTAGTGATGTTGATCACCATTTACCATTATGGAAAAATGGCCAAAATATGTTGTTTAATTTTTTAATTGGACACAAAAGCATATACAATTTTTAGGTGTGAGTACATATAAAATTGTATATATGTGTGACATGTTTATATATGATTAATATGTATATTATATAACTGTAATTATATTGGATGCTTAGATAAACCAAAATAAAAATAGAATTATTGGGTGATAATTGCTTCTTCCCTGTAATTACTTTGTACTTCACGAATTTTTTACTATTGTAAAGATGTTTTATAATCCTGTATGTAAATATATTCAAAGCAAAGCACATCTGTCTAGATTTTCTGAGCATTTCTACTTATAAGTTTCATCTACCTTGTTTTGGTTTGAACAGTAAAGTGAGTTTTAAAAGCATTTAGCATGGGGGTCCTTACCTGGGCACTGAGCCTCACCTGGGTGAAGAAGCTCGAGGATGCCCCAAAGCTTCTGAACATCTTTTCTGGGTTTGGAGAGTTTCCCATTTTTTAACTCCCCAAGGCGATTCCAGACCTCACTGACCCAGGCCCCCTTGCTGCTGACATCAGTGAACAGGGCTTTGCCAATCAAACACACTCATGGAGCCCTCAGCTTAAAGGTAATATTACAAGGAGGAGGCATGGATGGCATCCATCCCAGATGAACATGGACAGGAGAGCTCAATGGCCAACCTCTTGGCATCCAGAACTAAGCATCTACAGTGTCTCTGCAAGAAGTGGGGTCATTGCCAAGCTCTGGCAGCAACATTGTTTTCACTGGCAGGGACTGTGCAGTGTGGTTTGCTGTTGTTTCTGGCCTCATTCTTTCTACGTTTACTTCTTTTGCTCACCAGGGGATTCTGTGAGTTGCTTAATATTTTTAACAAATTCTTTTCTTCCTAAGTAGCCAGAGTAGGTTCTTTTATTTGTAGCAAAAAACAATGCCCAAATATTACTTTCATTCCCATTGTATAGATGAGGAAACTGAGTCTTTGAAACACAGAGAATACTTTCCAAGATCACGTAACTACTAAATAGTGAGGCAAGACAAGACGCAAATCCAAGATTGTGGAGTGAAAGTCTAGACTTTTTCCATCATACCATGCTGACATCTGGAAGATATTTACATATATTTTTTAAATATTTATTTATTTATTTGAAAGTCAGAGTTACACAGAGAGAGGAGAGGCAGAGCAAGAGAGAGAGGTCTTCCATCGATGGTTCACTCCCCAGATGGCCGCAATGGCCAGAAATGCAGGAGCTCCTTCCCAGTCTCCCACATGGGGTGTGCAGGGGCCCAAGGACTTGTGCCATCTTCTACTGCTTTCCCAGGCCATAGCAGAGAGCTGGATTGGAAGAGGAACAGCCAGGTCTCAAACCGGCACCCATATGGAATGCCAATGCTTCAGGCCAGGGCGTTAACCCACCGTGCCTCAGCACCAGCCCCCTTACATATAATAGGGATTATTAATAATAAGCCAACTAAGTTGGAGCATGGAATATCCTAGAGGAATTTAAATTAAGATAATCCGATATTCGCTATGAAGCATGTTCATCAATAAAAACAAATATTAGCATTTAATGAGTAATTACTAGCGTAACACTGCCCACCAGCAGTGGGAGCATGTTAGAGATCGGCTGGCCCTCTTCTCCAGATGAGGAGACAGGCGCAGGAACACGACGGAATTTTCCCACCGTCTGTCGGAGAGGCAATGGCAGAGTCTGGGGACTCCCATTTCCTTTACATTAGTGGCGGCTGAAGCCAATCATTAACTCACTTAGAAATGCTCATATCACACAAGTCCAGTGCCTAAGTGAAACTCTTGTTCAAATACAAGAAGAAATAAACATTTAATCTATAAGGAAAAACCACATTTAAAATATTACTGACCAGCTACAGGGATACTCTGGTCTGGACCATGCTCAGTTCTTTGGGGTGTGTAACCGAGAAACCTAAAACTGCTCTTGAGAGCATGAAAACACCCCTTGGAGAATCGAGGTCATGTTTCCCCCCAGCTCTGAAACACAGAATGTAACAGGCCAGGTTTGGTGCAAGAAAGTGATCCCTGGTGCAGAAATCTGGAACAACTGTTAAATCTCTTTGTAATTCACAGACAAACGTAAGATTGAGGGCCTAAATGTTTTAAAATAAAAACATTTTCCAATAGACATAACTTATCTCCGCATACATAGGTAGTATTTTTTTTGTTTCAATAAAATCCAAGATGTGTTTTGCCCTAAGGACCTTTTCTATTGACTCTGGGGGGAAAAAAACAACACACAAAGAACCCAACTTGTGTTATACAAGGAAAGCTGAGCCTCTAAATTTCTGAATCATTTCCCTTTAAATCATCCAAATGCTGTTTTTTATGGGCAATGTAATAGCTAAACAGTCTCTAAGGGGGTCTTAAAGCATTTCAAACCTTGCTCCCCTTAAAATAAAATAACATGAAATAAGTTTTAAAAGGGAGGAAGTAGGCTCCAAGTGACTCTACATGGCCCACAAATGCTCTCATCAGTAAAAGATCTAATATGTCTAGATGAGTTCTGAATTTTCTAAATTCTTCTTTCCTACATAATAGTTGGCCTTTGCAGAGTGCCTTTGGAATCTGACATATATCTTTCTACCAGAAGAATAATAAACTGTGTCCATGAAACATGTATACCCTTTTATCCTTCCATCAGAAATCACCACGAGATGTTTCAGAGTGAAGAAGTCATTCCAGTCAACACCACATTGCTTTTATCTAACCCAAGAGACAATTTTTAGGACATCACCCTTAAATAAGAGAGTCTATTTTTAAAAACCTTTTAAGTGATTCAAATGGTGTAGTGTGAAGTTCATTAAGGATCAAATCCAGTAGTACCAACTTTAATATGTGGACTTTTTCCCTTCTTTATCTACATATTTGAGTGAATTTCTGAATAGTTGCAAGAAATCAGGTCACCTTTGGCTTAAACAAAAGTGAGCTTATTGATAACAAGTATGGTAATTTTCAAAGAATGTTTAAAAAGGCTATGATTGTCAGGAACAGTGCTGTGGCATAATGAGTAAAGCTGCTACCTGCAGAGCCGGCATCCCATATAGGCACCAGTTCAAATCCCAGCTGCTCCACTTCCAATCCGGCTCTCTTCTGTGGACTAGGAAAGTAGTTGATGATGGCCCAAGTGCTTGGACCCATGGGAGACCCAGAGGGAGCTCCTGGTTCCTGGCTTCAGATTGGCTCAGCTCTGGCCCTTGCAGCCATCTGGGAAGTGAACCAGCAGAAGGAAGACCTTTCTCTCTCTCTCCCTCTCCCTTTGCCTTTCAAATAAATAAATAAATATTTAGAGAAAAGGCTATGATTGAATGAAGTATTTTCTCAAACAATAGTTTAAGACACTGAATCAGTGTGTAAAGCAGAAGAAATCCACCATAAGTTCTACATTTCCAAGCAACTGGAGAAATGATCGCTTGACTATTTGGCTGTTTAAAGACTGCCTTGCACCTGAAGACTGGCATAGGAAACAACATGACATCTTAAACAGAAGTGAGAGGAAGTAATTCAGAAATTAACTCCTTCATTACACCATTTTTAATCTGTACAAACTGTGGACAGGCAAGACATTGGGCACTGGGGATACAGAAGTGGGCTGGGGTGACAGGTGTTCTCAAATAAGTTGGATTATAAAGAAATCTGTTGGGAGGGCCATGGGTGGCAACAACAAATACTAATTCTGGTATTCATTTGAGGTGTGTTTTAGATTTCCAGAGAAAAGAAAATGGAAGTTCAAAAATCTATTGATAACTCTTTATTTTTAGTCCTGTGATCAAAGTTTCAATTTCTGTGCATCTGGGATTTGATAACCCCTCTCATTTATAGCACATGTGATTCACTGGAGCATTCATCATTTACACCTAGCTATGTCACCTCTACTCACTCTCAGTTTATGTCTTGGCTTACTACTTCACTGCAAAAATTGAATTCACCAGACTCTTCTTTTTCTTATGTTCAAATTTATCTAAGTCTATGCAATGAATGCGATTCCAATAAATACTACTTATAATATTTAAGAAGAAATTTTAAAATTAAAGACCATGCAGAAAAATTATATGAGAATATTCAAAGAAATCTTGAAAATACAAAGAAATGAAAGAAAACTGGCCTCACTGGATAATGTAATACATTTTGAAACTTCAATAAATAGGAAAGTTAATATTAGCTTAAAATGGAAAATTCATGGAATAAAGAGTTCAGAAACAGATTTAAATGTCTATGAAACTTTGGTTTATGATAGAGGTAACATTTCAAACTGGATGAGGAGGGAAGGGAGGAATTCAAAATATGATGTTGGGCAACTGGCTGACCACTAGAAAAAAGTATTAAAACTATATTTCTCTCATCAAAAATAAATTCCAGATGTATTAAAGATATAAATGTAAAAAATAAAAGATTTAGAAAAAGAAAGCATGAGGAATAACAGAGACCAGATTTAGCTTCCCACATAAAACAGCAAAGAAAAGACGAGATATAAGAACAATGATCTTAAAACGTTGGACAGCAAGCAACAACACTGATGCCAGAGGGGCAGGAAACCAAAGACTTGAGCCACGAGCTTGCCTAGTTCCTGCTGGAGAAGGTTTTAGGGCTGCAGCACGATGGGGGGAAGGCTGCTGGTGCTCAGGATCTCACTAGACGGAGGAGATAAAGCTAAGAGTCCAGGAAAGCCAAGGCAGTTAGAGGTCACAGAGTGCAGCCCCAGGGGGAAAAGAGCAGTGCAGAAGGGGAACATGGGTGATATCCAGAGGGTCCTAAGTATTATCTGAATGGGATTTGGCTCCTCAACTCCTACACTGAAGCCCCAAAGTCTTACATTAACAACTAAAGAATTTATGTTAATGGTTCATGGCTTAAAGGTGAAGGCCTGATCCAATTATAGAAAATGAAAGGAGGGGCTTTGGAAGTGGCTGGATTGGATTAGGGTGCTAGGGTGGAGCCCCATGAGTGAAGCTCGATGGCTTTATACGGAGACAGCCAGAGCCAGTGGGTGAGCATGCCCCTGTCTCTCTGCTGCCTGGCCCTCCACATGATCCTCCCTCTGCACACATTCCACTTTCATTAGACACCAGAACAGAGACCACCTGATCTAGAACTGTGTCTCCCCCAAAAAAACTCTGAACCAAAATAAATCTTCTTCATAGGCAGCTTCTGTCATGTGTTTGTTATAGTGACAAAAAGCTGACTCATATGGAACCCTTGCAGTATGGAGTTCAGTACTATTCAGCAAATTTGCATAAACTAATAGAGGCTCCAGAGGCAGGGAAACTAAGGATTGGTGTGAGCACTGCCTCACACCACCTGGAAATAGTTCCTGTTTCCAGCAGCCAGAGTCAAACACCTCAATACCCATAGCCATCATGTAAAGTACTCAGAGAGTTCTGCCTCATTACTGGGGAAAATTATCCCCACCAAATTCTGCTCTAATTTTACCCTACAAAACTTAAAAATAAGATCCAAATTGGCCAGAATAAAATTTAAGATTATTTATGGCATGATGAAAGTAATCACCATCCCGCAAGGTAAAACCCACCCTAAGATCCCATAAAGAATGACCAAGCATGCAATGAAGCAGGAATGTGCATCCCCTAAAGAGAAGGAAAATCAATCCAAAGAGAGAGACCCAGATAAGAAAAAGGTCACAGAATTGTAGACACACAAATTGAATCAGCTAGTGTAGATAATCCTCTATGTTCAACAAGCTACAGAAGAGATCTAGTGTTCCAGGTAGACACTGGAAGACCTACAGAGGTCCAGATTGAACTTCTAAGAGTGTTAACTGACTGCATTCAAGGTGGAAAATACAATAGATGGCAACAACAGCAGAATCGGCTTCCAGAAGAAAGAACTATGAAAATTAAAGAATGCATGAGGGATTTTTTTAAAATACAATTTTGAAATGAAGCATGTATTGAAATTTATAAAATATAACATAGAAACCAAAAATGAGAGAAAAAGACTGCCACATTTGGCATTATAAAAATGAAAAGCTAGGGGGAGGCATTTGACATAGCAGTTGTAGCTTGGGACACTGGCATTCGCAATGCCTGATTTGAGCCCAGTTCCTCCATTTGCTCATCCAGGGAGGCAGCTGTGTTGGTGCAAGTAGTTAAATTACCACCATCTACAAGTTCCAGGCTCCTGCCACAGGCCTGGCTGTTGAGGGCATTTGGGGGAGTGAAACAAAGGACAGAAGACCTCTCTCCTCATCTTGTCTCCTTTTCTCATCTTGGTCTCCCTACATCTCTGTCTCTGTCTCTCTCTGCCTTTCGAATAAAATGAAAACAAAAAAATTAAATTAAAATTTGCTTGGAATAAAATATGAAAACAATCACCTCAAAATTTAGCAGCCTTAAACAAGCAAAAACTATTTACTATCTCGTGGCATCTCCCAGGCAGAAATCCAGAGTGTTTTATCTGGGAGACTCTTAGGATTTCTAACGTTGCAGGCAAGCAGGAGGGAGCCACAGCCTCTGGAGACTTGACGTGGTGGAGATCTGCTGCCAGTTCATTTATCCTGTTGCTGATGAGCATCAGCTCCTTGCTTGCTGTAGTGGGTATTTTGTTAAATTAACAGAAAATGGACTGAGACTGGGTATTCATAGAGAAAAAGGATTTATGGGGCCAGTGCTGTGGCATAGCAGGTAAGCTGCCACTTGCAGTGCCAGCATCCCATATGGGCAATGGTTCTAGTCTCAGCTGCTCCACTTCCAATCCAGCTCTCTGCTATGGCCTGGGAAAGCAGTAGAGGATGGCCCAAGTCCTTGCACCTGTGTGGGAGACCTGGAAGAAGCCCCTGACTCTTGGCTTCAGATTGCCTCAGCTCTGGCCATTGCAGCCAATAGAGGAATGTACCAGCATATGAAAGATCTCTCAACATCATGAAAGATGTCTCAACATCTCTCTCTCTCTCTCTCTCTCTCTCTCTGGAGCTCTGGAGCTCTGGAGCTCTGGAGCTCTGTCTTTCAAATAAAAATAAATAAATACACCTTTAAAAAAGAGAAGAGGGATTTATGTAGCTCACAGTTCTGGAGCTTCCAGGGTATGTCGCTCACAAGAGCTTGGCTTTGCTCAGGACCTCATGGTACATGCATCCCACTCACAGCTGCACGTGTAGGAGGGAGGATCCTGTGGCCACACAGGAAGCAAAGGGGCATAGGAGTGGCCATGTTTGTTCTCGTATAGCAACTCCCTCATGAGAATCAACCCAGGGGCCTCACAAGAACTACTTAAATCCCTCTCAAGGGTATACCCACAATGATCTGGGAGCCTCCCGTTGCACTCCATCACCCCAAATGTCCCACGCTTCTCAGCATCACCATACTGGGGACTGAGCTTTCAACACATGGACCCCTGGGGGGACAAAGCATATCCCAACTGAAAACCAGCTGCTAGCCAGAGACCTCAGTCTCTTCACACATAGGCCTCTCCCGGGGCTGAGTGTCCTCGTGACATGGCAGGTGGATTCCCACAGTGTGAGGGAAGAGAGGGAGAGAAAGAGAAAAGCAGCACTCAAGCGAGAAGCCATGGTGTGCTTCAAGACCTCATCTTGCAGATTACACAGCATAATAGCTGGCATTCATTCCCTTTCTTTGGGTCACAGACCAGCCCTGGTACAACCGTAGGAGGGACTGCACAGGATCTGAATATGAGGAGATGACCTTAAGAGCCATACGAGAGGCTGCAAACCATACATAGGAAAAGATAGCTCACAAACTGATGAGGACAACTGGCCGCTAAACATGCTGAAAACTGTTAGGAGTAGGCATTTGGCTTTGCAGTTAAGATGGTGGTTAAAACATCTGTGTCCTGTATCAGAGTTCAAGTCTCAGCTCCACTCCTGATTCTGGATTCTTGCTGATGTGTACCCTGGGAGACAGCAGATAATGGTTCCAGTACTTGAGTTCCTGCCACCCCCAGGGGAAGCCAGAACGAGTTTCCAGCTCCCAGCTTTGACCTGGCCCACCCTTGCTGTTATGAGCATTTTGGGAGTTTACCAACTAAGAGGAGCTCTCTTTCTCTGCCTCACAAATTTAAAAAATACACTAAAATTAAATTTTTAAAAACTGCCTAATACTACATGTCACTAAAGAAATAAAAATTAAAACAATAAAGATATTCTTTTCATATATTATTAGATTGACAAAGATTAAAATATCAGATATTACTAGTGTTGCAAGAATATGAGGAAATAGGCAGGAATATAGAAATATGAAATACAGGTTGTATACGAAGACATGTATCTGTATATACAAATAGGATAGATAAGAATATATGTTCGCAGGGCTGGCACTGTGGTGCAGCAGGTTAACGCCCTGGCCTGAAGCTCCAGCATCCCATAGGGGCACTGGTTTGAGACCCGGCTGCTTCACTTCCGATCCAGCTCTCTGCTATGGCCTGGAAAAGCAGTGGAAGATGGCCCAAGTCCTTGGAACCCTGCACCTGCGTGGGAGACCTGGAGGAAGCTCCTGGCTCCTGGCTTCAGATCAGCACAGCTCCAGCTGTTGCAGCCAATTGGGGAGTGAACCATCGGATGGAAGACTTCTCTCTCTCTGCCTCTCCTCTCTCTGTGTAACTCTGACTTTCGAATAAATAAATCTTTTATTTTTATTTATTTATTTATTTTACAGGCAGAGTGGACAGTGAGAGAGAGAGACAGAGAGAAAGGTCTTCCATTGCCGTTGGTTCACCCTCCAATGGCTGCCACGGCCGGCGCTCTGCGGCCGGCGCACCGCGCTCATCATCCGATGGCAGGAGCCAGGTGCTAGGTGCTTTTTCCTGGTCTCCCATGGGGTGCAGGACCCAAGCACTTGGGCCATCCTCCACTGCACTCCCGGGCCACAGCAGAGGGCTGGCCTGGAAGAGGGGCAACCGGGACAGAATCCGGCGCCCCGACCGGGACTAGAACCCGGTATGCCGGCGCCGCAAGGTGGAGGATTAGCCTGTTGAGCCACGGCGCCGGCCAATAAATCTTTTAAAAAAAAAGAATAGATGTTTGCATTTTGGGTGAACTTTTTAAAGACCCATCATACTGGCTTCTCTTTGGAGGAGTAATTTATACCCTTTCTCTTAACAATTCACTTCTAAAATTTTATCCTTTGCATATATTTGTATGTTAATTATATATACATGTAAGTGCATGTATGTATATGTGCTTTTCCAAGTTCTTTGTTTTGATGCAAAATTTTTGAACTCCATGCATCATTTTGCATAATACACATTTTCTGTAAACTTCTTAAAGACTCCACATATGCCTCACACACACATACTTGAGTATGTACACACAAACATATAATAATGCTCAGATAGCATTATTTATAAAAGCAAATAACCTGACATAGCTTCAATATGCCTTTCTTGCTTAAGTAATAGACTACTTGCATAAATTCTGATAACCAATTTGTGGGTCATTATTTGATTATTAAAAGAGAATTTTAGGAGCTGGCACTGTGGCACAATAGGTTAATCCTCTACTTGTGGTGCAGGCATCCCATATAGGCGCTGGTTCGAGTCCTGGCTGCTCCTCTTCTGATCCAGCTTTCTGCTATGGCCTGGGAAAGCAGTAGAAGATGGCCCAAGCATTTAGACCCCTGCACCTTCGTGAGAGACCCAGAAGAAGCTCCTAGCTCCTGGCTTTGGATCAGCCCAGCTCTGGCCATTGCAGCCATTTGGAGAGTGAGCCAGCACGTGGAAGACCTTTCTCTCTTTATCTGTCTCTCTGTAACTCTGCCTTTCAAATAAATCAATAAATAAAGGAGGGGAGGAGAGGGAAGTGTTTCAGGAAGAATTGAATTCAGAACCAACTTATTTATTTATGGCATTCTACAATGTAGGCAACTAACTCTAAGTAGTTCTGAAAGAATGTGAACATGAAAACTATTCTCTATATCTTCCTTCTTGTGGGCTTAGAGGCTAAGGAAGAAAATGTATATACACAGGGTATGGGTGTGTTACGAGACTTCAAACTACATTGCTGTAACTGTCACTTAAATAACTTACCGCCTTTCATAGTGGTGATTGCCCCAAGGGCATGAAAGTGAAATTAGGTATTAATGAATTAAGAATTAACAGCCAAATTATAACTCAGAAATTAATGTTTTACTAATTCATAAACATCAATTTAACAAATAAAAATTTCTGCCTTGTATTTTTTAATTAAAAGGGCAGGGGAAATGAATAGTCAAACAGACTATTTATAGTAAGATGGTCATATAATTTCTTGATTGTGGGAACCAATGATCTAGATTGAGAAATATGATTGTCATTTAGATGTTAGTCTCCAAACTTACACTTGTAAATGTTTTGATTGCAAATGCACTGAGATCATGATGACAATTAGAAATGTGTGTCTGATTCATTTCCATTTACCCAAGAGAGCATACAAATAAGTAATGTAATGTCTCAACAGACTGGAAAATTAAAGTAATTGATGACAATTTAACAATTCAGTGAAAGAATTGTCATCAGCCATAGCATCAATGGAATGAATCAGGAAATCTCAGGCACCAACTCATGTCAAAGCCACTCAGCCTGACTGTTAAAAAATGTTGAAAAATGGGCTGGCACTGTGGCTTAGTGGGTTAAGCCTCCACCTGTGGCAGCAGCATCCTGTATGGGTGCCGGTTCCAGTCCTGGTTGCTTCTCTTCCAATACATGTCTTTGCTTATCACCTGGGAAAGCTGTGGAAGATGGCCTAAATGCCTGGGCCCTTGCACCCTTGTGGGAAACACGGAAGAAGCTCCTGGCTTGAGAACAGCCCAGCTCTGGCCATTGTGGCCATTTGAGGTGTGAGCCAGTGTATGGAAGACCTTTCTCTCTGTCTCTCCCTCTCACTGTCTGTAACTCTACTTCTCAAATAAATAAATAAAATCTTTTAAAAAAATAAAAGAATTTTAAGGTATATTGTTAGATTAGAAAATTCAGGTAGAAATCAGTATGAACAGTATGTGACACTTTCTATTCTAAACAAGATACATAAACATATGTAAGAGTACCCAAGAAATCATTATTGGTGGCTAAATGGCTAAATCTAGTTAATAGAGTAGAAAATGACTTGGTCTTCATTAAATTTCCTATATGATCTTAAAACCATATAAATATATCAAAATATATTATATATTCACACATAAAACACATATGTATATATTTATATATTTGTATGGGGTGTGTGTGTGGCTATGCTTCCTCTTGTCTTACCCGGAGTCAACCTTTCTATATTTTCTCCTTATTACATAGATTCCCCTCCCCCAATTTGGACTTCAGCCCCTCAATCATCCACTCTCTTCTGTCTTTATTTTTTCTTTTCATCTAGCTATTTCCATCATTTACAAACAAACTCATCCAAAAGTATGATCCTGTCCCCAGCCCCTCATCTCAAATTGTTGACTTACTACCTCTTTTTGCAAACTTATTTCTTTTTAAAAGATTTTTTAAAAAATTTTTGAGAGGTATGGATGGTGGGGGAGAAGGATGGAGAGCGTTCCACCATGTGGTTCCCTCCCCAAGTGTTTGCAACCACTGTGGCTGGGCTGGGATTAGAGCTAGGATCTTGGAAATCAATGCAGGTGTCCCACCTGGGTGGCAGGGACCTAATAGCTAGGGACATTACTGCTGATTCCCATGGTTTACAATAGCAGGAAGCTGATGTTGGGATCCAGAGCCAGGAATTGAACACAGACACCCCAATTTATTTATTTATTTGAAAGAGTTACACAGAGAGAGAAGGATAGGCAGAGAGAGAGAAAGAGAGAGGCCTTCCATCTGCTGGTTCACTCTGCAATTGGCCACAATGGCTGGAGCTGTGCCAATCCAAAGCAAAGAGCCAGAAGTTTCTTCTGGGCCTCCCACGTGGGTGCAGGGTCTCAATGACTTGGGTCATCTTCTACTGTTTTCCCAGGCCATAGCAGAGAGCTGGAAAGGAAGTGGAGCAGCCAGGACTCGAACTGGTGCCCATATGGGATGCCGGTGCTTCAGGCCAGTGTGTTAACCCATTGCACCATAGCACCAGCCCCAGGATGCACACATCTTAAACACTAGGTTAGACATCTACTTCACCACCTTATTTCTTGCTGAAATAATAATAGTTAAGGCTAACAGTACTTAGTGTGTGGCCAGCAATAGTCTAAGTTCTCAATATGTAAGTCATTTAACCACGAAAACTCAGTGATATAGGAATTATTATCACGTTTTGCATATATGAAGAGTGAGGAAAAGGGAGGCAAAATTACCTGCTGTGAGAAACAGCCTCATCTGTCCACTCAAAGGATGGGTCTCAGATTCAGGAAGTGCAACGAAAGCGAGACGTTATTAGCAATCTTGCGAGAGCCAGTGCCTGGTGGGCCAGCACACCAGAGGTAGTTTACAGCAAACTATTTATTTCCTAGCATGCAGGCCCCTCCCCCAGTTCCTCACTGGCTGAGTACTACGGCGTTGCAATCTTCTCAGCATTTGCTTCAGCTGGTTTGGCCACTAACCTCCTGCTTGCCTATGAACTTTCAGGTGCATATGAATCTAGCTGATATGCTAGTTAATCATCTACTCACAGCTAATCATTTTACTTTGAAAATTAATGAAATGATTACTTCTCACATCTGCCTAAGATTGCAGAGTCAGTGAACAATGGAGCTGATCACACCAACTCAACAAGTGCAATTTCAGTGTGTTTCTAATTTCTTCTCCCTGTAAGTTTCTTATGTATTATCTTATATATAAGTGTAGATACATATATATTATATTATATATCTTACACATAGGGAGTTTCTATAACCTTCCTACAGGTTTCTGTTGTCTCCTACTTCTTCACTTCCTAGTAATTTCTCAGGCTCTGTAATCTGGCTCCTTCTCTCTACAATCCATCATTGAAGCAGCATAAAAGATTTTTTTTAAATGTGATCCTACTTTATCTGTTATGACATTAATTCTGATGACTCCTTGTCTTTTCCTTATTTTTATAGTATACTCTCTTATATTTCTCTTTCTATTTCTCTCATTACACTTTTAGCATTTCTTGATGGGCTTTTCATTGTTCAATCACCCTTTCCGAGAAAACTCTTTCTCAAGACTCCATTAATGACTCTCTTCTCCATCTATCTGTTTTATCCTAAGGGATATTCCTCTCCGTGCTAGTCAGGAAGACTAACCCCACTCCCGTTGAGAAGTCTAAATATGTATTTCTTCTTCCTGAGGAACCAGTAACTAAGAAAGTCTCAAGCTGTGTTCATCTTCCAGCTCCTCCTAGAGTTTTCCTTATTTTAATTTTTTAAAGAAGCATTTATTTTAAGGACAGAGTCTCTCTCTCTCTCTCTCTCTCTCACACACACACACACACACACACACACACAGAGAGAGAGAGAGAGAGAGAGAGAGAGAGAGAGAGAGATTCCATCTACTAATTCACTCGCCAAAACGGCAAGGGTTGTTCCAAGCGGAAGCCAAGAGCATGGAGCTCCATCACAGTATCAGAGTCTCCCATGTGAGTGGCAGGGGCTCAGGTACTTGGGCCATCATCTGCTGCTTTCCCAGACACATTAGCAGAGAGCGGGATCAGAAGTGGAGCAGCCAGGACTTGAACCAGTGCTCCAGGATGAGAATGGGATGTCAGTGTCACAGGCAACAGCCTAACTGGCTGTACCACAATGATGACCCCTTCCTTATTTTGTTATCTGCTATGTCACTCATTTAGAAGCCAGAGTCATTTTTTAAATATCATCCCTCTTCCTCTTATTTATCTGCTTTACCTCAGGTTCTCTTGCCATAGGTCCATAATGTGACAGTAACTTCACAGCTATCTTTCTGACTTTAGTCTCTCTCTCTTCAAAGATCTTTCACATCAGTGTCAGATGTCATTCTAAAGCAAATATCTACTCATTTTAATTCCATATCTAAAGTCCCTAGATGGCTCTTCATTGCCAATGAAAATGAGAAAAAAGTTCAACTTCCTTAAATTATTATTTAAGAAATTTAATTTTCTGCCCCCACATACCTTTCTAGCTTCACCCGCTACCACCCCTATCCCCCATCGAAACTGTAGTTTCTTATAACTATTTTCCTGGCACCAAACACAATGCGCCATATTTTCACACCTCTTGGCTTTTGAACATTTTATTTCCCTGATTATGAATTGTTTCCATTCTTTTAATGGTTGGAAAATTCCTGGTAGTATTTTAAGATTAGATCAAATGGCACCACCTTTATGACACATTCCTCAGTTTCTCTACTAGTCACTTCCTAACTGCTTGGCACTTGACATTTTATAAATAATATATATATATATATATATATATATATGTATATATATATACACACATATATAGTATTTTATATACATATGCTTTATATCATAACATTTTTCACTATTTACTTAAATTATCTGTTTATATGTTCCTCTGCCCCATATCTTATTTGTTTCTTGTTCTCTGCACCAGGAAGACAAATTTTGCTCTGTGGGGTGTCAGAGATGGGAAACATCATTGGAAAATATTTTAACTGCATCTCAGTTGTGGTTGCTAAAGCATGTGTTCAAGTAAGCCTCTATCCAAGTTATAAAAATCAAAAACAAACAAAAATTCACTTCCCCAAAGTGAGAGATCCTTACATCTATTGGATTTTGAGTGAGATTTTTCCTTAGTGAATTTTATATTTGGATAACCTTACTCAAAATCCCACAATAAGAATAAACAAGGAGTAAGTAATAAACCCAATTTGGTTAGATTAACAGGTTATTTTAGGTGGTCTTTTCAGATTTAGTGACTGAACAGACACATCCAAAAAGTACTAATATGACATAGAACAGTGGTCATCAAATTTTCAATGAAGGTCCAGAAAGTAGATATTTTAGGTTTTGAAGGCCTAGTCTCTGTTACAGCTACTCAACTCTGCCAGTGTAGGAAAACCACTTATAGACAATATGAAAGTAAATGAGTTTAGATATATACTCAAAAAAATCACTATTTATGGTAACTGAAATTCAAGTTATATGCTTCTGTGTGTCACCAGCACTATTGTTTTAAACCCTTTTCAACTATTTAAAAAGGTAAAAGCCATTATTCATTGATTGATCACACATAACGAGGCCTTGGGTTAGGTCTGGCCCTTGAGCTGTTGTCACAGACTCCTGAACTAGAAAACAGTTCAGAAGACAAGTATCTAGAAATACAAATGGAGAGACAAAAAGATGACAAATGCACAAGACGGTAAGAGACACAGCGAATATAATGAGAGGTTTGAAGAGTTAAATGTTAACCGTGCGTTCCGTGGTCAATTTTGAGTTCCATGGGAAAGGAGAAAGCAGGAAAGAAGGAGATGGCTGCGATTTTTTCTAGAGCTCATAACAGTACATCCACAGGCTCAAGAAGCTTAGCACTTCCCTAGCAGGTTAAAAGTTTAAAAAAAAATCACATACATAAACACACACCACAGAGATCACCAAAAAGTCATTCTTGCTTTTAAAATTTTTTAATTTGTAAAGAAGAGCAAGGAGAGAGAGAGAGAGAGAGAGAGAGAGAGAGAGAGAGAGAGAGAGAGAGAGACCAAATGCTCTCAAGAGTTGAAGCTAGCATAGGCTGAAGCCCAGCGCCTGGAACTCCTTTCAGGTCTTCCGTGCAGGTGGGAGGGACAGCAGTACTTGAGCCATCATCTGCTGCCTACCCAGAGTGTGCATTAGCAGGAAGCTGGACTCAGAAGCACAGGCAGGACTCAACAGGAGATGTGAGAATTCCAAGTGGTATCTTAACTGCTGTGCCAAATGCCCGTCCCACAGAGTCTTTTAAATGAAAATGACAGATTCCTTTAAATGAGTGACAATTAGATTTGCAGCTGAATTTTCAACAGTCATAATGCAAGCCAGAAAGTGATGAAATATAACTTCAGTGGGAAAAGAACCCAGTAAGTGCATACCTAGAATTATATACTTTAAAAACTTATCCTTTAGATGGCGGAATAGAAAGGGAGCACACCGATAGTCTGGGGAGAGACAGTTTAATAAAAGTGGAGATACTGCAGGTTCAAGGAAGAGTAGGGGAAGAAACAGCAGAGAAAACCCTTCCGGAACTGGAGATTCACAGTGGACCTGCGTGGAGAGTGTGGGAGCCCGCAGTTTGGGACACCAGCAGCAGATTCAACACACCAGCGCTGGAACGCGAGGTGAGCAGAACCTCAATAGCCCGAGATACCAGGAGGGAAGCGGAAAAGGGAGCCTGGAGCGAACAAGGCTTGAAACCCTGCAGGGAAAAGTTCACCAGGCTAACTAGAAGAGAGAGAGAGAGAGAGGGAAAAAAAAAAAAAGTGACCCGTACGGACACAAGCTTCTCTCTTTCCGCTCACCTCTCAAAGGTGAGCAAGACAAAGAGCAGGCGCCATTTTGGAATACGTCATAAGCAGGGAGACCTCAGGTCGGCACCGGCCCCGAGCCTAGCAGAAAAACCTGACTCTGGGTGGGAGGGGTGAAATAACAGGAGATTAGAACCTAATGAATGTGTGGTGCTAATGAACTGAGACTGTGAAAAAAAGAGACTGTGGGGGAGAGAACTCACGGAAATCACGAATTCATGTGAGTACTCTCCAGAGACGCTACAGTTCAGTAGCCTTGGCAGCCCAGTGGGAGACTACAGGAGAATCTCAGCCCACACAAAGGGCCGCAAAGATTCCTTCTCTGGTCCTTGGGAAAGAGCTTCCGAACTCTGGCTCCTGTGGGTATATCATTCGCCTGCTAACCACCCCCAATTCCATTCAGCTGTGTGGAATTACTTCCCTTTTGAACCAAAAAAAAAAAAAAAAAAAAAAAAACTAACAGAGAGAGAGATTTACCACGCCTAACCTGGGAGTGTCTCCTTTGACACACCCTCAACCCTGAGGAACCAGAGCTCTCAGGCCACACCCACCTCAAGCCTCTAAGGCTCCATCGAAAGCAGACAGTCCACTTAATCTAGAGTCATAGTATAACAAGAAAAAAACACCACAGTGAAGAAACCAATATGCCAAACAACAAATGCAAAAACCGAGGTAATAAGAACAAGGAAGACACTATGGCATCCCCAAATGAAAAAGACACCCCAATTCAAGATTACAAAGATGATGAGATAGAAGAGATGCAAGAAGCAGATCTCAAAAAATTGATAAGAACACTAAAAAGTACTCAAAAACAAATTCTTGAACTACAGAAATCTTTAATGGACAAGGTAGAAAATCTCTCTCGTGAAAATGAAATATTAAGGAGAAATCAAGCTGAAATGAAACAACTAGTAGAACATGAAACTGTGATAGTGACGAGAAATCATAATGAAGTGAAGAATTCAATAGATCAAATGAAAAACACATTAGAGAGCCTTACAAACAGAATGGGTGAGGCAGAAGAGAGAATATCGGACTTAGAAGACAGAGCACAGGAAACTATACAGTCAAACCAAAGAAAAGAAGAGGAAATTAGAAATCTAAAAAATATTGTTGGGAATCTACAGGATACTATTAAAAAACCCAACATTCGAGTTCTAGGAGTTCCTGAAGGCATGGAGAGGGAGAAAGGATTAGAAGGCCTTTTTAGTGAGATAATAGCAGAAAATTTCCCAGTTTTGGAGAAGGACAGACACATCCTAGTACAGGAAGCTCATAGAACCCCTAGTAAACATGACCAAAAGAGGTCCTCACCACGACACGTTGTAATTAAACTCACCACAGTGAAACAGAAAGAAAAGATCCTAAAATGCGCAAGAGAGAAACATCAAATTACACTCAGAGGATCTCCAATTAGACTCACGGCAGACTTCTCATCAGAAACCCTACAAGCTAGAAGGGAATGGCGAGACATAGCCCAGGTACTTAGAGAGAAAAACTGCCGGCCCAGAATATTATATCCTGCCAAGCTCTCATTTGTGAATGAAGGTGAAATAAAGACCTTTCATAACAAACAAAAATTGAAAGAATTTGTTGCCACTCGTCCAGCCCTGCAAAAGATACTTAAAGATGTGTTACACACAGAAACACAGAAACACGGCCATCAACATGAAAGAAGATAAACCAAGGGAACCTCACAGCAAAAGATCACAGGGAATTCAAAGCATACATTTGGATAAAGAAATTATGGGACATGTACTCTATAGAATACTATACAGCAGTCAAAAACAATGAAATCCGGTCATTTGCAATGAGATGGAGGAATCTGGAAAACATCATTCTGCGTGAATTAAGCCAGTCCCAAAGGGAAAAATATCATATGTTCTCCCTGATCGGTGACAACTAATTGAGCACCAAAGGGGAAACGTATTGAAGTGAAATGGACACTATGAGAAACAGTAACTTGATCAGCTCTTGTGCTGACTGTTGTTGTACAATGTAATACTTTATCCATTTTAGTAATTTTTTTATTCTAGTACTATTGGTTGAACTCTGTAATTAACAAACAATTATTCTTAGGTGTTTAAATTTTTAACTGAAAAGTGATCCCTGTGAAATATAAGAGTGGGAATAAGAGAGGGAGGAGATGTACAATTTGGGACATGCTCAATCGGAACTGCCCCAAATGATGGAGTTAGAAACAGGCCAGGGAATTCCAATACAATCCCATCAAGGTGGCATGTACCAAGGCCATCTCACTAGTCCAAGTGATCAATTTCAGTTCACAATTGATCACATTGATAGGTCTAAGAGTCAAAGGGATCACACAAACAAGACTAGTGTCTGCTAATACTAACTGATAGAATCAAAAAGGGAGACAATGATCCAACATGGGAAGCGAGAGACACAGCAGACTCATAGAATGACAGATGTCCTAAATAGCACTCTGGCCTCAGAATCAGCCCTTAAGGCATTCAGATCTGGCTCAAGAGCCCATGAGAATATTCTAGGCATGGAAAGCCAAGACACTCTGGAAAAAAAAGAAGACCTAAATGAAAGATCTCTGTGAGTGAGATCCCAGTGGAACGAATGGGGCCATCAAAGAAGGAGGTACCTTTCTCTGAAGGGAGGAGAGAACCTCCACTTTGACTATGACCCTGTTGGAATAAGATTGAAGTCAGCGAACCCTAAAGGCTTCCATAGCCTTGGCAACTCATGACTAGAGCCTAGGGAGATTACTGAGGCCATAAACAAGAGTGTCAAATTGTTAAATCAACTTCAGGAGTCACTGTGTACTTACGTCTCATGTGGGATCTGTCCTTAATGTGTTGTCCAATGTGAAGTAATGCTATAACTAGCACTGAAACAGTATTTTACACTTTGTGTTTCTGTGTGGGTGCAAACTGATGAAATCTTTACTTAGTATATACTGAATCAATCTTCTGTATATAGATAATTAAAAATGAAAAAAAAATCTTGGTGTTAAATTGGAAATTGCCTAGAAAATTAATCAATTTTTTAAAAAAATATATCATGTAGGATCTCTGTCCTTAATGTGCTATACATTGTGAATTAATACTATAACTAGTACTCCAACAGTATTTTTCACTTTGTGTTGCTATGTGAGGGCAAACTGTTGAAATCTTTACTTAATATATACTAAACTGATCTTCTGTATATAAAGAGAATTGAAAATGAACCTTGATGTGAATGCAAGGGGAGAGGGAGTGGGAAAGGGGAGGGTTGCGGGTGGGAGGAAAGTTATGGGGGGGGGATCCATTGTAATCTATAAGCTGTATTTTGGAAATTTATATTCTTTAAATAAAAGCGTTATAAAAAAAATAAATAAATAAATAAAAGATCATTATGCCAAAAAAAAAAAAAATAAAAATAAAAACTTATCCTTTAAGAACAAAGGTAAGATAAAGTTTTGGACAAAACCAGAATTTACCACCAGCTGACCACTATTAAAGGGAATTCTGAAATAATGGGCTTCAGAAAGAGGGAAAATGATGTTTTCTGATAGGCTAGAGAATCACAAACAGCTAGAGAGCAAGAAAAATGGTAAAACCATGGGTAAAACCAAATGAATACTCACCATATAATACCATATTAATATTGTCTTTTGGTTTTGAAAACTATAAAGCAGGGGTTGGCGCTGTGGTGCAGTAGGTTAATCCTCCACCTGTGGCACAAGCATCCCATATGGGCGCCAGTTCTAGTCCCAGTGGCTCCTCTTCCAATCCAGCTCTTTGCTGTGGCCTGTGAAAACAGTGGAAGATGGCCCAGGTCCTTAGGCCCTGCACCCATGTGGGAAACCAGGGAGAAGCACCTGGCTCCTGGCTTTGGATCGGCGCAGCTCCAGCCGTTGCAGCCATTTTGGGGATGAACCAGTGGAAGGAAGTCTCTCCCTCTCACTGTCTGTAACTCTACCCCTCAAATAAATAAAATTAAAAAAAAAAAAAAACTATAAAGGTAATAATAGTACATCAGTCAAAAGTTTAAAATAGGTTATATTGTATGTCTGCATTTTTAAGGTGAAGTGATACTCTTTAATATTACATTTTGATATAAGTATGATGTCATTGCTAGAGTAATAACCAAACTAATATAAAAAATATGTAAGGGAAATGTGTAAGCAAAGAAAAGGCACATGATAAAAAATGATTCAAGAAATTTTTAGGCTGGTGCCGCATCTCACTAGGCTAAGCCTCCGCTGTGTGGCGCCTGCACACCGGGTTCTAGTCACGGTCGGGGCGCCGGATTCTGTCCCGGTTGCCCCTCTTCCTGGCCAGCTCTCTGCTGTGGCCCGGGAGTGCAGTGGAGGATGGCCCAAGTGCTTGGGCCCTGCACCCCATGGGAGACCAGGAGAAGCACCTGGCTCCTGCCATCGGATCAGTGCGGTGTGCTGGCTGCGGTAGCCATTGGAGGGTGAACCAATGGCAAAAGGAAGACCTTTCACTCTGTCTCTCTCTCTCTCTCTCTCACTATCCACTCTGCCTGTCAAAAAAAAAAAAAAGAAATTTTTAAAAGGAAAGAAAACCAGAAGAGAAGCACAAATAAGATGTAGATTTATGATTCTATTAACTGGAAATGGGCTAGATATTTTGGCTAAATATCAATCTGGAATATTAAATAAAAATCAATGAAATTATGAATATAGGAGAGATGTTTAAAATGTAATAATACAAAAACTTTGAAAGAATAAGGACTGGAAAGGATACACCATGCAAACACTAGCCAAAGGAAAGCTAGATTTGTAAGTAGCAGATGAAATAAACTTTGGGGGAAAAAACCATGATTAATGATAAAGGGGGTTACTTCATAATAATAAAAAGTTGAATTCATTAAGAAGATTATTTTATAAGTCTTAAATATCTATGTACCAACTTGGTTTTACTTGTTGGTTCCATCAAATTCCTGTAAAAAGCAATTTTCCTCTTGAACTCAGACTTACAGAAAATAGAAAAATGCTATATATTACTCAACTCATCAGATTAAGTTAGAATAACATTCATAACACAACACACAAAAAAGGAAAATATGGCACAAAACCAAGATTAAAAAAAACAAAATAATTTGGATATTGGTTGAAAACGACAGTGGTAACCCCTTGATTCAATGTTTGCTTTGAAATAGTCAATGTTTTGAAAAGTGCCAGTAATAATTTGTGCAACAAATTACAAATATCACATAGTAGTTGCTTTTAAAAAATAGAATGTTGGGTTCTCTTGGGGAACTATTTATCCCTTAAAAAAAAGTAAAATACACCTCATTTCTGAATACCAATTCAAAAAGTATAAGGAAATATTAGCAAATAAAATTTAGCAATATATAAAAAGAGTGATGCATAATGACCAAGTTAGTTTTATCCCTGGAATACAAAATTGATTTGACATCTCAAATAATATCTCAAGTAATATCTCTTACACAAGGCATATAGGATAAAATGGAGAGCCTTTCCCCTATCTAGACCTTCCCTATGCTTTCAGACTGTCACTGCTTAGCAAAGCTGGGAAACCAAGAGTTTAAAAGCATGGGGAAATCTTTCCTTTATCAGCATCAAACGAAGACTGGAGCTCCATACCAGTTTGCAGCCAGCCAGCTTTTAGATCCACAGGGGTGGAGGATTTAGCATATTTTTAAATTGGGTAGAATTCAGAAAACTGGCAAAATTATTAAATGGACTGGAGAGACTGGTTTATAAAGAAAGATGAAAAGACCTAAATGTGTGTGTTTTGGCTAGTTGACAGCAGGGCCAGGCAGTGGTTAGCACATGCCAGAATTTGACAAATTCAAATATCAAGAAAGGAGAGGAACAGTTGAGGAGAGTGGCGGAAATGGGAAAAGAAAAACAAAAAGATATCCAAATAAAAGTTTCGTTCTGTCCGTCTGTCTCTATCTGTGAAATAGCCTTGTCAGAGAAGCGATGACGTCTGGTCCTTGGATGCCATCTGAGGACATCACTACCTTTGTTTTTTTAAGATTTATTTATTTATTTGGAAGTCAGAGTTACACAGAGAGAGAAGGAGAGGGAGAGGGAGAGGGAGAGGGAGAGGGAGAGGGAGAGGGAGAGGGAGAGAGAGAGATCCTCCATCCGCTGTTTCACTCCCCAATTGGCTGCAATGGCCGGAGCAGTGTCGATCTGGAGCCAGGAGCCAGGAGCTTCTTCCGGGTTTCCCACGTGGGTGCGAGGGCCTAAGCACTTGGGTCATCTTCTACTGCTTTCCCAGACCATAGCAAAGAGCTTGATAGGAAGTGGAGCAGCTGGGACTTGAACTGGTGCCCCTATTATATGCCAGCACTGTAGGTGGTGGCTGTACCCGCTTTGCCACAGCACTGGCCCTGATATCACTTCCTCTTAACACAAACCAGCTTCCAGCCAGGGAGTGAGATGTTATCACTGAGCCCTTTTTCTGCTTAAGCACTGTCTCCCCACTACCTGTCTCCTTGAACTAGCAATTTCCCAGAACTAAGTAGACACTTGGCTTACTTTTTCTTGCTTCCTTGTGCATATCCAATGAGAATCAGTTTTTAGGGGACCTATGCAGAGCATATTAATCAGTCACATTTATAAATTATGCTGGGTGTCTATGATGAAGTTGGGTAACAGGATTGCCATTCCCTGCTCCCATCAAAGAGTTTGAGACAACCCATGATAGCTGTACTACCCAGAAGTTACTAGTGAGACAGCTGGGCAGCAGTGGGCTGTGCATTGGGTCACCTCCCTTGTCAGTCTCTTCTTGAATCTATCCCTGGAACATATAGAAAATCTGAACCATAGCAAAGCCATTAAAAATGAATACCATGGAATTACTGTCTTCATTTGTGATCCACCTGCTTAGTTTCTTCAGCTGTTTTATTTATTTTATAGCTGCTATATCTATTCTATTCCTTATCTGCCCTATTCACTAATCCTTAGTCCATATTCCTTTGAGTTTCTGTATCAGTGCTCCAGAGTAGATGCTCATTGATATGCACACTGATGTGGGAGTAAATGTCAAAATCTATATGCATGTATGTGAAATCATGCACAAGTCTGCATGTGCATTTCTGGGTTTATAGTGAAGTGTTGCTGTATGTCTAAGAAGATACAAAATTGGCACTGTGAGCCAAAAATAAAATTTAAGAAGCACTCTGGTAGCGATTTCAAAACTAATACACAAGAGTTTATTTTAAAAATGTTGTGGTTTATGTATATTTTAAATTTCCCCATTTTCAGATGAACAAACTGAACTGTGGCTGCAACTTAACTCTGATGTGCTTCTCATTGGCAGCATCAGGTGAGGCCACACCCCAGAAGGTGGAGAGTAGGGTCTGAGAGAAGCAGTCATTATTAATCAGTCATCCTGGAAAAGAGGTAGGTTCTGCATCTGGAGATTTAAAAAAAGGCAGTTCTGCCTTGGACTGTGGACAAGGGAAGAACTGCTTCTCCCTGGGCCCTAGTTCTCTTGAGTAGAGGCTTGAGGAATCCACCTATGCTCAAGGACTTTCCCATGTGGTGGAGAGAAGCTGAAATTTGCCCTATGGAACAAGGTCAACCCCATAGCAAGAAGGAAGGAGGCTCTTGCCTACTGTGTCACAATTAGGTTTGCCTACAGGTTATAGAATACCCAAAACAGCAGTGACCTAGGCGCTCAAAGAAGCCTAGAAGTGACTAGACTACAATACTGTGGTGGCCTCACCAGGTAACCAAAGATTTTAGTTCCTTCTTTGCTCTACCCCCTCAGCATCTATGCCCAACCTCAAGACCACCTCATATTCCAAAATGACTGCCATAAACCCTGTCATCACATCCTCATTCAGGAAGCAGGAAAAATAGAAAGGAGGCATTTCCCAGCTGAATTAGCTTCTATACGGAGGCTTTCTTGCAGTACATTCCAGTTGTGTTCACCAGAACTTAGTCTGGTGAATATATCTAGCTGCAAGTGAGTCTGGAAGACATATCCTTGAAGTCTTGCTAATCACCATGACTAATGAAATTGTTTTTCTGGTAACTAAAGAAGAGAGAATGGATATAAGGTGGGAAATTTTTTCTGCAACAGCTGAGCAAAAATGTGTGGTCTAGATTAGACCCCAGAATGTTGAATAGATTGCCAGCTGAAGGATGATTTGGGTGTATGCTTCTTTTTGATTACACCCAAGGCAGTACAAACAACCAACCAAGTTATGTTAACTGTTGTAGTCTGTTCTTGTTCATGCTGTGGGGTATTAAAGACAGGGTCTGTGTTCGTTCTTAAACAAAAGGAAGAGCAGCACCCAGAGGCAGTGTGATGGAGTTTGCAGTGGCCTCAGAAAGCACTGGACTGAATAGAAGCAAAGAGAGCATTCTGTAGCAGCAGACTGACTACGTGGTCATGGGCGGTGTGTCCACAGATGGAGGGGACACAAGCAAGACACCTCCTAGAGACTCTCTGGCAAATACCAGAAGGCAAGACCACCTCAGAAGTGGAGCTGGTATCCTGCTGTCCCCCGGGCTAAGGGGTCAGTGAACTTTATGCTGAACCATAAATACACAACATTATTTATAATCCAGGACAGGTGAGGTTGCGTTTAGGGGTATTTGAGTGACATGAAATAGACACATTTCAAACTTATTTATTTTCCACATAAACAATTAGTTAAGAAAATGCGGGGGCCGGTGCTGTGGCACAGTGGGTTAACGCCCTGGCCGGGAGCACCAGCATCCCATATGGGTGCTGGTTCAAGACCTGGCTGCTCCACTTCCAACCCATCTCTCTGCTATGGCCTAGGAAAGCTGTAGAAGATGGCACAAGTCCTTAGGCCCCTGCTCTCATGTGGGAGACCCAGAAGAAGCTCCTGGCTTCTGGCTTTGGATCGGCACAGTTCCGGCCATTGCAGCCAATTGGGGAGTGAAGCAGCGGATGGAAGACCTCTCTCTCTCTGCCTCTCCTCTCTGTGTAACTCTGACTTTCAAATAAGTAAATAAATCTTAAAAAAAAAAAAAAAAAAAGAAAATGCAGATGACATCCTTTTAGATTAAGTCTTAGCTTCCTAAAGTGGGTACTGGTTGGTACTCACGTTGATGATTGGAGAGCATGAGATTTTTGAAGTATTTTTCATGGAACTCAGAGACCAGAGAGAAACCAATGAGCTTTGGTGCCTAACCCTCCTTCTTACACCATATTCATACACCTGAATTCCACCTAGCTTCTCATTTGAAATCACTTCTACTGCCCCCAAAGTTAGAAACTAATGACCTAGGCATTACATTTACTAATGTTGACCTCATTGTCTTCAACTCAGAATATTGCATAAATGCTTAATAAATTTTCATGGATATATTATATATACGCTTCTAGTCCAGCCTATATCCACAGGAGCTAAGATGCAATATTGTTCACAGTTCACTAGAGAAGATTCCAGACATCATCAGTTACATGATTTAGGAAGGGCTTTTATAGAAATCAGGCTTTGAAAACTCTTATTTATCCTTCTGGAAGAATGAAAATGACGCTGGAGGGAATGTGGATGGGGTGGGAGGAGTGTGAAATAAAAACATAATTAACATTTACCAAGTTGTAGAGGATATAGAAATGGTGAACTACAGACTCTTGCCAAGTCCTGGAGTAGTAGGAATTGATGAAACTCCTTGAGATTAAAAGCAGCAGACAGAGGCTCTGGGTGTGCAGGTGTTGCAGCTGCCCCAGGGCACCTGGTACTGCAGCCTCCACCACGTTCCTGGGGCTCATATACCCAGAGTTCACATTTATTTTCCTGTGTCTGATTCCTGGTGAAGTTGAATGTCTGCCGTGGCTGAACAATCCCAGCCTTTTCTGATGGTCACCTGGCTGCCCTGGTGTTAAATTGCAGCAGCTAGTGGGTTGTGAGGCTCTTGTGATGGTCATGGTCATGGCCTCATGTATCGCAGCAGGTGTCATCCCTAATCTGATATTTTCCACTGTTATTCTTTTAAGCTCGAAAAATTTAATTCTCAGGGCTGGTGCTGTGGCATAGCAGGTAAGGCCACCACCTGCAGTGCCAGCATTCCATATGGGCGTCAGTTCAAGTCCTGGCTGCTCCACGTCCAGTTCAGCTCTCTGCATGGCCTGGGAAAGCAGGTAGAAGATGGCCCAAGTGCTTTGACCTCTGCACCAGCATGGGAGACCCGGAAGAAGCCTGTGGCTCCTGACTTAGGATCAGCACAAATCTGTCCATTGCAGCCAATTGGGGAGTGAACCAGTGGATGGAAGACCTCTCTCTCTCTCTCTCTCTCTCTCTCTCTCTCTCTGCCTCTCTGTAATTCTGCTTTCCAAATAAATAAATAAATCTTTAAACAAAATTTAATTTTCCAACTAGCCAAAGTTGTTGAACTTCTGTATAGTATCTTCAGTTCTTAGTAAGTATCTGCTACATTTAAGACAAATATTAATGTTTATTTTTGACTATTTTTTTCTGGGCTAACTTTTCTCAATCCCTGTGCATTGCTGTGCTGGGTTCCTTATCATCTCCTAAATGTCTCCCAGGTCTTCACTACCCAATGCCTCCTTTTTCTGCTGCTTGTCAAGGTCTGTTTTCTAATATAGAAAACATTAATTTGTGGCCTACTAAAAAAAAGAAAGGAAGAAAGAAAGCAGACACCCAACAAATAAGGGGATGCACTCCTACAAAGCAGGTAGTGAAATTTAAAATTGTATTGTCTCAAACAGGCATTTGGATGGAAAATACAAACTAGGTACCAAAAGTATTTAGGTCCAATTGTGGCCCCCCTGAGTTCTTCAGGACTTAACTTCTATAGTTGACTCTTGGAAATCTGTAACAGAAAATGAAAATAAAATAGAAATATCTTAAGGTCCGTCTTAACATTTTTGGGTCAATTTTTTTTAGGATAGTTATTCTTCCCACACACAATTCTATAATTCTAGTTTCAGGTTCAAATGTTGATCTAGGTAAGTGATGGGCCAACATGCATTGTTTTGAGTATTTGTATTATACTAATATTGACATTTCTTCTACAGATAGATTTTCCTAAAGCAATGGAATATAACGTCAATTAAAAATTCAACTTGTAATACACATATTGCTGTTATGAGCCACGTAATACATATGCCGCCTATTTTGCTTGGTTTTCTTTTTTGTTTTGTTTTGTTTATCATAACATAGATGATAATTGTGAAAAGAAAAGTATTTGTCATACTGTGCTAATAAGACTATCTTAAATTATTTTTGGGGTTGGCATTGTGGTGCAGCAGATTAAGCCACTGAGTACAACACTGGTATCCCATATGGGAGCACAGGTTCGAGTCCTGGTTGCCCTGTTTACCATCCAGCTCCCTGCTAAATGCGTCTGGGAGAGAGTAGATGGTGGCCCAAATGCTTGGGCCCCTGCCACCTACATAGATCTAGATGGAGTTCCTGGTCCTGACTTCAGCTTGACCCAGCCCTGGCCATTGTGGTCATTTGGTGGTGAAAGAGCAAATGGAAGATTCTCTCTCTCTCTCTCTCTCTCTCTCTCTCTCTCTCTCCAAATGTAACAGTCTTTCAGAATAAATAAATGAATCTTTAAAAAATTAAAATTTTAAAAATGTATTTATTTTCATTTTATTTGGAAGGGAGAGAGACAGAGACAAACAGAGAGAGCTCTTCCATTTGCTGGTTCACTCTTCAAATGCCTGAAATAGCAAGGAATGGGCCAGGTTAAAGCCAGGAGCCAAGAGTCAATTCAGGCTGCCCGGTGCCAGGGAACCAAGAATTTGGGTCATCACTTGAGGCCGCCCAGGGAGTACATTAGCAGGAAACTAGAATTAGAAGTGGAGCCAGGACTTGAACCCAGGCAATCTGAATGGTTGAGGAGTGGCTTAACTACTATGTCAAACAACTTGCACCCTATCCCCTAAGAGTACTTCTAGTGATCACTAAAGAAAGGTCATGGGTAGCACCGTGGCATAGAGGGTAAAGCAGCTGCCCACAGTGCCAGCATCTCATATTGGCACCAGTTTGAGTCCCAGCTGCTCCACTTCCCATCCAGCTCCCTGCTGTGGCCTGGGAAAGCAGCAGAAGATGGTCCAAGTCCTTGGGTCCCTGCACCCCCGTGGGAGACCTGGAAGAACCTCCTCGCTTCTGGCTTTGGCCTAGCCCAGCCCTGGCTGTTGCAGCCATCTGAGTGAACCAGTGGATGGAATATCTCCCTCTCTCTCCCTCTGTCTCTGTAACTCTGCCTTTCAAATAAATAAAATAAATCTTTAACAAAAAGTCACTACTCCTAATTAAAAGTGAGTATCATTCAAAGCTGACTTTGTACAGTGAATGAAGATATTTTAGTTCTATACATGTAACTTTTTATTAAAGCTTCCTCTATTGCTGAAATTTTAGGAGTAAAAACCAAAATGTTTGTTATTGCAAACCCAAGCTTTGTCTTCTAGCACTTTGTTTTCTTCTGCAGCAACAGGATTTGAGGGTCACAGGAAGTTCCTTAAAAGATAATTACTAAACTATGATAGAGCAGCCTGCAAATGGGAGCGCTGAGTAGGCAACGTACTACAACTAGCAGCAGAAGATGTGGTTCATTAGAGGGAAACATCGGGGTATGATTCCAGTGACTTCTGGAAAGACAGGCCTAATTCCCTCGAGACGGAGTCTGCTCCAAGACTGTTCGAAGTGTGGTCCTTCACAGAAGACAAAGGGATTGCTGCTGACGTCACGGGCTGCACATGCCCTGCCAAAGCCATCTAGTTCACAGGCAGAGGGGAACTGATGATAAGGCAGTCTGCTTTAAAGACCCTGCAGGAGAGGGAGAGGGGAAGTGAGAGGGAGAGAGGGAGGGAGAGGGAGAGGGAGAGAAGGGAGAGGAGGAGAGAAGGAGAGGAGGAAGAGGGAGAGGGAGAGGGAGAGGGAGAGGGAGAGGGAGAGGGAGAGGGAGAGGCAGAGGCAGAGGCAGAGGCAGAGGCAGAGGCAGAGGCAGAGGCAGAGGCAGAGGCAGAGGGAGAGGGAGGCCATTCCAGGATCACTCACTCTAGCAGAAAGAACCTTGACTGCTAAGAAATTCTTCTGAGTTAAATACAATTCTTTGGCCAGTGCCATGGCTCACTAGGCTAATCCTCTGCCTTGCGGCACCGGCACACTGGGATCTAGTCCCGGTCAGGGTACCGGATTCTGTCCCGGTTGCCCCTCTTCCAGGCCAGCTCTCTGCTGTGTCCAGGGAGTGCAGTGGAGGATGGCCCAAGTGCTTGAGCCCTGCACCCCATGGGAGACCAGGAGAAGCACCTGGCTCCTGGCTTCGGATCAGCGCGGTGCGCTGGCCGCAGCGTGCCAGCTGCAGTGGCCATTGGAGGGTGAACCAACGGCAAAAGGAAGACCTTTCTCTCTGTCTCTCTCTCTCTCTCACTGTCTACTCTGCCTGTCAAAAAATAAATAAAAATAAAAAAATACAATTCTTCATGCTATGGCTAGTTCACTTTCACTTTTGTTTTCTATTTCCTTCTCCTTAGAGACAAATAAGCTGGTCAAATAAAACTAAAGAACCAAAAACAGGAGCACGAATTGCCCCGAGTTGGCAAATTCTTTTCCCTGGGTCTGAAGAACAGCAAACGCCCTTCTTGGCAGGTAGAGGGCACTGGCCGAAGGCAGCTGGTCTACCTAGTTGCGGATAACCGAAATTCTTTCTATTAAGGCACAACTTGCCAGGGAATGATTTGCTCGTGCCAACCAAAATAATAACAATCACAATAATCATGGGAATGAGAGCAGCAACTTTGAAGTCTGTGAAAATGCCAAGCTGTGCGGGTTTCAGGCTGGTGTTCCACCATCAGGGTGAGCAGGAGGTCTCGTCCACCCAGGTAACATTGTGTGAGCCCCATAAGGAGATGGTTAAGTCAAACGCTGAGATGACTGCTCCTAAGAGGGGAAAAATATGTCAATCACACTTTGCCTTTGACACGAGGAAATTCCTTGAAACTGAGAATGGAGAGTGGAAGGGAGGGAGAATGTCTCCTGATGTGGGTGGCCAGGAAACCGGGTGCCAGAGAAGCATGAGAGGAGAGAGGAGAGAGGGAGACAGAGTGGGAAAAAAAACACAAGATTGAATTCTAATCAAAATGCTATGAGGCGTTCACACCAAGCCTTCAGAGAATATTAACAAGGTTACCCGAGGGGGGGGGCCTTTAGCCCCAGGAATTATTAGTGAATATGGAATTATATTTGCACAAACACTACCAGATGCAAGGAGCTAAATGTCCTGCAGATGTGGAAAGAGCCAGCGTATGTTCCAAATAGGCGGCAGCTTTATTTGTTTTACCTTCTTCCAAGATCCTGGGTAGCACGTTTCTGAGGGCTTACATTTCTGGAATGGCCACCACTCCACGAGAGCCCTGTTTCCCAACTGCTGCTGTACCAGCCTCGAAAGTATCTCTGTCCAGGACCACGTGGAGTGTCCCTAGACGGATGTGACAAACTCACCAACTTACCTCTACTATCTCTATTTTGTGGGATGGGGATCATAGCTTTCCTAAAAGGGATTTTTCTGAAATGTGAAAGAATTTGGAACTAGATAAATTGTAGGAATTTCAAATAGGGATTTTGAACTCAAACATCATCATGTCATGCCGGGAGAATAAAAGAGAAGAATACAAAAGGAACGGAGAGTTTCCTTTTGATCGGAACCATCACTTGCAAGTCAGTCACATCACTTTCACCCCGTTAAAGGCGACTGACTACCTCAGCCCTGGGACTGTCAATCCACTGCTCTCAGGGGGGTCCCCAGAATGCATGATCCCAGGTTCACACCACAGCTCTGCTCACTGTGAGCAAGAATCGCCAGTCTGATAGAAGAATTGTTTAGCACACTGCAAGGACATGTAGAGCAGATGATCTGGAAGTTAATGGCCTGAGTCCCTTCCAAGTCTCTTGCAGGGGCCCTGTCAAAATGTGGGCATGGTGATATGCTTTTGTAAAGTTTAAAAAATCAAGGTATTTAACACCAGTTAGCTAACACTGCCCCCACTTCCCTCTGTCACACCTCCCTTTGTGTAGCATCAGATTGGGTTTAAGACAGGTTTAGTCTGAGTGGTGTGGACTGTCTTATTTGATTCACATCGCTTCTGTATACAGTTGGCTGTAGCTACCCAGTTGTATGAATGGAGCCCAGAATACTACCATCCACTGCTTACCTAACTCACTGGCTGCTCAAGATATATCATGCTGGGTTGTGAATGCCCCCTACAATACCTACCTGGGAAATCGGGAGAATGGTGGAAGAGAAACAATATCTAAATGCATAGGACCAGAAGCAAGTCATGGAAGAATCATCTAAATTTTATAGCTCTCATGTATAAAAGCTTGATTAAAATTTTTCCAAATTTGGCAGCACAACAAAATCTTGCTTGATGAGCAAACAACAAGTTTTGGTGCTGAAAAATGGTTTTTCTAACTATTGACAGTAAAAAAGTTAACAAGCCATAATAGAGGAAAATTGAAATATGTCTCCATTCTCTCTATTCAATATATCACAAAATGGTTATCATAGGAAGAAGCCATCAGTACATGCTTCATGTATATGCCTGTGCGTGCACGTGTGCACACGCATACACACACACACACACACACACACGGAGATATTTCAGGCTAATAAATAAAAGCATATTGTTTTCCTGGATGTTGTAATGTTTGTTATATCTGTCACCTTTTAAAAAATGTTTGGGGGCCAGCACTGTGGCGTAGCAGGTAAAGCCACCACCTGCAGTGCCAGCATCTCATATGGGTGTCGGCTCTAGTCCTGGCTGCTCTACTTCCTATCCAGCTCTCTGCTATGGCCTGGGAAAGCAACAGAAGACGGCCCAAGTTCTTGTGTCCCTGTACCCACTTGAGAGACCCAGAAGAAGCTCCTGGCTCCTTTGGATTGGATCAGCTCCAGTTTCAGATTGGATCAGTCCTAGCTATTGCAGCCATTTTGGGAATGAACCAGCAGATGGAAGACTTCTCTCTCTCTCTGCCTCTGCATCTCTGTAGCTCTGCCTTTCAAATAAATAAATAAATCCTTACCAAAAATTTTTTTTAAAAATAAAATTAATGTTTGTTTTAACTTTTATTATAAATATATTATCTATTGTTATTTTAAAAATTTTAATTAATTTATTTGAGAGACATGGAGACAAATAAACATATTTACATACATATATATATATATATAGAGAGAGAGAGAGAGAGAGAGAGAGAAAGAGCAAGAATTCCCACTCTCTTGTTCACTCTAAAATGCCCATTACAGCTGGAACTGGGCCAGGCTGAAGATAGGAGCCTGGAACTCAGTCCAGGACTCCCCCCTATATAGTCAGATTCAAACACCTCAAACTGTCAACTGCTGCTTCCCAGGGTCTGCACTGCTAGGAAACTGGAATCAGAAGCTGAAGGTAGGCCTTGCACGCAGGCATTCTGATACGGAACACAAGTGTCCTACACAGGGACTGACTCTCCCTCCACTGGAATGATGCATAACCAGAATTGTGCATGCCTTTTCTCAAAGAAGGCCTCCAATATTGTATAAGCTTCCAGCCCTTACAACGGAGACTTGCCCCTGGTACCATGAAATATCTGAGCACTGTTTAGATTTCCTTTTCTTCTACTCATCAGCTTCTAAGGCTGTTTTGTTCAAATAGTTTTACAAGTGAGGAATCCCATACTTTTAGTCACATCCTTCCCAAATGAATTTGAATTAAAAATCTGTATTATGCCAAAAGAAGTAGTGGTCCTTGCCCTAGGTGTATTCCCTTGCACCAGTGGAGGGCATGCTGATCTCTGGCTTCCTGTGCTTTGTTGAGTCTAATTCGATGGTTTCTGCAGAGAGTCTAACCCCCAACCTCAACTCCACCCCATAGACTTTCATTGTTAATAGCCCTGAGCCACCTCATGGCCAGAAAACTTTTCTTTATTTCTTTGCCTTTGCTGTGAAAGATGTCTTCATGGGCTGAGCCACTGGCAATTCTCCCTTCTTAGATAGTTAGCAACTTTTTGGTAATACTTATACTACATAGAAATAATCAGGAAAGGGATTCCATAGCATCTGGTCTCAGGTTCTTTAAAAAAATTTTTTAATTGGAATTCAAAACACACCCCTCTAAGAGGTCCGCCAGATTAATTCCAGGCAGCAAAATCTCCAAGACATCCTCTCAGAGTCTCTTTGCAACTTATTATTGGCTATCCAGAACCACACTGGATCATTGGATGCATTTGCTTGTATTCTCTTTTTTATAAGAAAACCCAACAATAGCCATGACTTACAATCTTTACTGTTTAAATGCTGATTTGGATTCCAGAAACATGGGAACTCAGCAGAATTTTCAGTCCATATTCTGCAAGGAGGTATAAAGTCTGTTTTTTCCGGGACAGAATCCGGTGCCCCGACTGAGACTAGAAGCAGAAAACCTGACTTCTGTGGTGGAACAAAGTCATCCAACTGCTGGCGTGGCTCCCTCAAGTCCTAACACAAGGCTTCTGCTCTTTCACTGGGCAGTAGCCACAAACAAGGTGCTTCCGTTTCTCAGCGGCAAAATAGAATTGTGTTATTTCTTTCCCATTTATTTCACAAAAGTCTCAGGGGGAACAGAAGTTAGATGATTAATGGCTGAAAGCTCTTGCACAAACATAGAATTCTTAATAAAAATAATCCCTCCTTGCCACAGTGATAGGCACCACTGACCTGATGCTAAACCTTGGCTGAGATTGAAGGCAATTCAGATAACTCTGGGCCCTGTCTGTGAATTCAGACTTCTTTTTGCCCTTGTGAGGACAACCTGAGCTCATGTTGCCTGACTTCCTCCACTGACAAGCCCCCTGTTCACAGCCCTCCCAGGCTCTAACTCAACCCCCAAGTAAATGAAATCTGGCTTTCTTGTTGAGAAGCCATACATGGGAAACTGCAAAATGTGCATTGTGAGGTCAACATAATTTCATCCTCTCTTTTTCAGGACACATGCCTGCTCAGCCCATACCACAACATTATTAAGAAAACTACTTGAGATCAAAACTCAATTTTTCATCTAGTATAGGCCCTTCCTGAGAGCCCCTGCCTGGCTCTGTAAAGAGTCGCCAAGTCAAGCACATTTCCTGTCATGCCTGAAAGCCTGGGGTGTGTTTGAAGAGTAAATTCTCTCTTGGTAGAAACTGGTAAAGATTATTTTAAAATCAAACAAGGGCTTATGACATATTTTTAAGCTATTTTGATTATTGATCATGATCTATTCCTGGTCTTCAGGTGTAACACAGCCACGAGAAATTGCCCTGGACTCCATCTAATTTCTAAGTAAATTCAGAAAATTCAAGATGCATGGTTATTTGACCAACTCTGATGCATATAAGACTGTCTTATCCTAAAACAACCTTCTTCTTATTCCCTTCCCTAAAAGGAAGACAGACAGAGGGAGGAACTTCCTAATGGAGAAAAGAACCATTAAGCTTCATTGTGTTCCATGATACAGAGGGCAAAGCAGCACAAGAACCTGGGCATTAGAATCAGATGGACCTGTATTGGAATCCCAATTGTTCCAGTGACTAGCTATGGGATTTCAGGTATTTATCTAATTTTGCCAAATCCATTTCCTTGCCTACAAAGGGAACTAACACCTTCCAAATAGACAATGTTTTTGCTACTACCTATTCAAGCAGGTAGAATAATAAATTAGCACTTTTAAAAATAAGTTGTATTTATTTATTTGAAAGGGGTGTGTGTGTGTGTGTGTGTGTGTGTGTGGAGAGAGAGAGAGAGAGAGGAGGAGAGAGAGAGAGAGAGAGAGAGAGAGAGAGAGAGAGAGAGAGAGAGAGAGAGATTCCATCTGCTGGTGTTCAGTCCCCAAAAGCTTGTGATAGCTGCGGTTGGGTCAAGACAAACCAAGAACTTGAAACTCACTCCAGGTCTCCCATGTGGGTGGTGGAAAGGATCCAAGTACTTGAGTCACCACCTGCTGCCACCCAGGTTGCATATTAGCAGGAAGTTAGAATTGGAAGCAGAGCCAAGGCTCAAGCCCAGTTACTCCTGTCCCCCAAGCAGTGTCTGAAGCACTGTTCCAAGTGCCATCTCTATGCATTAGAACCTGAGTATACATTAGAACTTGAGGAACCAGGCCAAATGTTTGATAAATTGTTGTGCCACCACAGAAGTAATAGTGAAAATGGAGTAGATGTTATATCTATCAAGTGTTAGCAGAGTGTCTAATGGATAGTAATCAATATGTAATAGCTATGATAATCATAATAATGAAAATAACAGTATATTCTTGTTCTACTAACAAATCTATTCTAGCTAAACCACAAATAGTTTGTAAAGATCTATGTGCTGGGCACTACAGGAAAAAGAAATGCAATGACTTGTGCAAAATAAAACTACTTTCAAAGAATAGGCCATCTAGTCTTACTTTTAAAAATATTAGTAAAGATCTGACTTTATGAGTTCTCTGCCCAAAATATATGATAATTATATACTTCAATTGTATGGGCCATACCTGCTATAACACAATATATGCATTCCTCAAAAATATTGTTCAACTATAAAATTGCATGTGAAACTGAGAAGAGAACAGGCGAAAACATTCAACTTTGTAACCAGGGAACTAAAAATCAGTAATTATTACCTGGCAGATAAATTAAAAAGGCCAGGGAAGCAGATCAGCAGAAGCTTGTCTCAGAGGATATTTGAAAAATACATAAAAATAGGGGCCAGCGCTGTGCCTCAGTGAGTTAATGCCCTGGCCTTAAGCACAGGCATCCCATATGGGTGCCGGTTCTAGTCCCGGCTGCTCCTCTTCCAATCCAGCTCTCTGCTGTGGCCTGGGAAAGCAGTGCAAGATGGCCCAAGTCCTTGGGCCCCTGCATTTGTGCAGGAGACCTGGAAGAAGCTCCTGGCTCCTGGCTTCGGATTGGCACAGCTCCAGCCATTGCGGCCATCTGGGGAGTGAACCATCGGATGGAAGACTTCTCTCTCTGTCTCTACCTCTCTGTGTAATTCTGCCTTCAAATAAATTTAAAAAATAAAATAAATCTAAAAAAAGAAAAATGCATAAAAATAATCATGTGGGACTTCTGCATCTGAAGAATAGAAACTGGGTTTACTTTCCCCAAAACAATTTCTTAGTCAACTTCTCATTTTACAATAACACATACTGTCTATGGAGGAAAGAGGTTAATTTTGGCTCATGGTTTTGGAGGTTCACTGTCCAAGATTGGACAGCCCCACTGGTTCCACCTCTGATGATGGTGGTGGATGCCAATGATAGAACATGTGTGGAAAGGGCCAGAGCTGTGGCTCACTTGGCTAATCCTCCACCTGTGGCGCTGGGATCCCATATGGGCACTGGGTTCTAGTCCCTGCACCCGTGTGGGAGACCAAGAGGAGGCACCTGGCTCCTGGCTTCGGATTGGCACAGCGCGATGGCCGTAGAGGCCAATTGGGGGGTGAACCAACAGAGGGAAGACCTTTCTCTCTCACACTGTCTAACTCTGCCTGTCAAAAAAAAAAAAAAAAAAAAAAAAGAACATGTGTGGAGAAAGGCTCACATGGTGGCAAGCCAGAAGGTGGAGTGCAACTGGGCTCAACTCAATTTTTATAATCAATGCTCTCTCAAGAACCACCTTCCAAAGGCACTGCCCACCCCACTCAGGACCTAAGGACCTCTCACTAAGCCCATCCTCTCAAACATCATAATTGCATTAAGTTTCCACTCTTAGGACCACTAACTTAGGACTCTGGGGATTAAAGTTCTGCATGCATTTGGGAGCTAAATCATGTTTAAACCCCAGCAATAATGCCTAGAGTGTAACACAAAGCTATAAGAAGTAATACCTCTGAAGTTATTGGCAATAAGCAATAAAGGACATGTGAGTGATGGAAGCAAATGAGGTGAACCCCAGGATTTCTCAGCTTACTATTAGAGGGCGTGACATAGAGAAGGAAAACCAGGAAGAGCCCAGTGGTCTTGAGGTGAGGGTTGGGGCTGGGAATGCAGATAAGCCAACATGGCCAGAGTTCTCAGAAGAGAGAACTGGAAAGGAGAGAGCTCAACCGAGGGGAGTGAACATCTGAGAGTTCTAGAGGGTTCCCTCCTAGGTTCCAGTTGAGAACTGATACTGCGAATAAGAAAACTGCCTGAGATCAGAGGATAAATCACCTTAAAGGATAAGAATGGACCATTCCACGGCTTATCCAGGGCTGGGGATAATGGCTATTCCCATCAACCAGAGTGGGAAATCTCATACTTCACGAGGCTAAGTGAGTAATAAGAAGGAACTCGCAGATGACATGATCCTATACATAGGAGAGCCAAAAATCTCTACTGAGACACTATTGGAACTCATAACAGAGTTTGACAAACTGGCAGGATATAAAATTAACACAGAAAACGCAATAGCATTTGTATACACAAAAAATGTCATGGCTGAGAAACACTAGTAAGGGATTAGGGCCAGCAAAGGTAAACAGGATAGAGCACAGTATCAGACACCCCCACACAACCATTCCTGACCCCCGACCAAAGTCCATTAAGTAAAGAAAAGATAGTCTTTGAATAGTGAATAGTGCTGGGGGCCAGCATTGTGGTGCAGTAGGTTAAGCAGCTGCCTGGGACACTGGAATTCCACATGAGTGCCAGTTCAAGTCCCAGCTGCTCCACTTCCAATCCAGCTCCCTGCTAATGCGGCTGGAAAGCAACAGAAGATGGCTGTGTTGTGCCCCTGCCACCCATGTGAGAGATCCAGAAGAAGCTCCTGGCTCCTGGCTTCAGCTTGCCTCGCCCTGGCAATGGTGGCCATTTGAGGAATGAGCCAGAGGATGGAAGATTTCTCTGTCTCTTTCCATGTGTGCAGCTCTGGCTTTCAAATAAATAAAGAAATCTTTTAAATAAATAAATAGTGCTGGAACAATCGTATATTAATATGAAAAAGTAAATTCTATCCACAAATAACACCATATACCAAAAATCAACTCAATTTTGATTGTATACCTAAATGTGAACCCTAAAATTATAGAATTGCAAGAAGTTGCCTGTTTGTTTGCTGAATCATTTGACATAAGTTACAGATATCATGACATTTCAACTCTAAGTACTTCAAAGCATGTTTGGAAAAATTAAGTGATTATTCTACTTATCTATGTTACTGTTTTCACATTCAATAATGACTATACAATAATATTACCTGACATACAGTCCATAGTCAAACTTTCTTAAGTGACTCAATAGTATCTTTTTCCTTTTCAATCCAGGATTAAATCCGGAGTATGCATTGCATTTAGTTTTCATGTCTCTTTATTGCAATAATCTAAAATAGCACCTTCCCCTCAAAGTTCACATTTTATGACATTGACACTTTTCAATAGGCTTACTAGAAGCCATGAAGGGTGCCCAGCAACATGGATTTGTTTGGTCCCTTATGTTTGGATGTTGGTTCAACATCTTGGCAAGCATACTGTATCAGTAAATAAATAAATCATTTTTTAAAATAAAAAGAGAGACAAGAGAATGCTTGCATTTTTAAAAGATTTATTTATTTATTTGAAGGCAGAGTTACAGAGATGCAGAAGCAGAGAGAGAGAGAGCAAGAGAAGTCTTCCATCTGCTGATTCACTCCTCAGATGGCCTCAATGGCCAGAGCTGTGCCGATCCCCAGCCAGGAGCTTTTTCCGGGACTCTCATGTGGGTTCAGGGGTCCAAGGACTTGGGCCATCTTCTACTGCTTTCCCAGGACATAGCAGAGAGCTAGAAAGGAAGTGGAGCAGCCAGGACTCAAACCAGCGCCCATATGGGATGCTGGCACTGCAGGCAGCAGCTTTACCAGCTACACCACAGTGCCGGCCCCAATGCTTGCATTTTAAAAAAGAAAAAAGATGCACCACAAGGGGCTAACAGTGTTTCTCTTGGCTGTAGGATTCCAAAGCAGAAGTATGATGTAGGAGAAGAGAACATCTACTTCTTCTGTATTTTTCTTTATAGCTTGAATTTATTTTTCCCATGTGAATATATTTCCTTTAATATTGAAAAAACACATTCTAAATAAGGAATTTCCATGTTTGGGGGCTTGACTCCCACTTACAGAATGCTGTTAATCATGGTGCATTAGTTTCCCATTGTTCCTGGAAAACCTTTTCTACATCTTTTGTTTTTTCTGCCATTCTACATAATGGAGGAAGATGACTGAGTTTTGTTTACATTATAGGAAGATTGCAAAAATAAAGAAAATAAGTTTGGCTTTGTTCTATGCAATTTTTTTTGTTGTAGCAACACACATAACTCCCTAGGGAACTCACCAAGATGTGCTGAAGCAAATAGAGAAAGAAATTTGAAGTGGAAAGCTTAGGATGGAGATATACAGAACACTTGACTCTCCAAGCATAATCCTAACACTGCTAATTGTCATATTTTTACTTTCCAGACCCTGGAGGTCAGGAAATTGTTTTCTCATACCAAAATTACATTACAGTCATAAAAAGTAGATACTTGGTTACTTTGTTGTTAGGAAGATTTCTTTAATATTTATTTAAGAAAGACCAAGAATTACCAGAACTCGTTAGACTAAGGCTTTATTAAATAATAAAATGCTAACTTGGACTTAAAAAACTTTTACTGACACATAGTAAAATAAGTATGTGCTGATCCTGACATTTGGCACAGGGGAGTTTGGACAGCATGGTACAGCAGTCTATCCACATCTCATTCAAAGAATTACAGCTGTGTAACAGGGCTGCAACATATTACAGTTGGCTATGTCATTCCCCAGTACTGCCATCTTCTAAAAGCCCTGGATAGCAAATGAAAGTGGAAAAAAAATGAATAGTTTCATTTTTAGCATATTTAGCAGTACTTTGCCATTCACCCTGGAGAACTGGAAGCTCCTTGGACATCACAATTCCTGCCACGGAAGACAACAGAATTGGTATGAAACAGAACTGATATGTGTTTCTGCCACTTGTTTGATCTAAATTTTAAAAATCAAGAGTTGACCCTTCCTAGTAGGTACTCAAATAATGTTACTGTTCAAAGATGTTTGAAACCTGGCATTGACAATTAAGGGAAAGCAGAGTCCACATACTTCTCCCACTGTTCCTGACCAATTCTAACCATGGAAAACCATCTCTGTCCAGGCTAAGCCCAGAAGAACTGAACACAATAAAACAAGTAAAAGTCTCCCCCTGCCCCCGAATCCAGTGAGAATTGGATTTCAAATATTTCCAAATTTGCTTACACTGGTACCTACATTGTTCTGTTCTGTTCTGTTCTGTTCTGTTCTATTCTATTCTACAAAGCAATTATTTATTGAGCAGTTGCTGTGCACAGGGCTTGTACCCTACAATCCCAATCAAGGTTGGCCAATGGGATAGGGTGTAAGAGATCCTATGAAATATGGGAGTTCAGGGTGGAGAGGGAGTGCCAGGAGGGCCACTAACTCCATTTGGAGAACATAGCTTGTGGCTTCACATCTTCACAGTATGTACAGGAGAAACATACTGTTTGCATTATAGAAAGTGGTGTGAAAGCATCCTGTTTGGGAAAAGGAAATGAAAACATGCATATTTCCCCCTTGACTTTGTTCTTGTTCGCTAAGTTTTCTTCCAAGTTCCTCCTCTTGTCTCATCATGGGCTTTTGACTCCTCGTGAGCTGCCCAGGATGCTGGCTCTAAATAGATTCCTGGGAAAGGGTCTGAAAATGTCTGTGTCATGCCAGGGCGTGAGAGGCAGTAAGTGAAGGGGACGCCTGGGCAGGGGAACAGGCCCTCACCACACAGCTGGCTCTGGTTAGCAAAAAAAACCCAGGCCTAAGGCAGCAAGGCCAAAAGGCCCAATCCTTGATAATGATCCGACCACTCTACTGAGATGTTACGTTTGGGATTCTCCACTCAAGCTCTGCTCCCCAATGCTGTCCCCCAGGCAGGGTTAGGTGGCCCCTCTGGATCTTCACAGAAACCCTGTTTCCTTTCCCTGGTGATATTTGCTTTCGGTGGGGGCAATCCTCTGGTCACTTCTCACTCTCGTTGGGCTCAAGACTTCTCTTTGGTCTTTAGTGTCTACCATAGTGCTTGGCTCAGAGCAGTTCTCAGTAAATGTTTGTATCTTTTTTAATTTAAAAAAAAAACACAAAATATCTCAAATTAAAGAGACACACACACTTTTAATTCCACTGCTTAAAAAATCACACAAATATTTGGAAGTTCTTCTTTGGTATCCTTCCTGTTCCTTCTGATAAAGCAGGTACAACAACATTTATGTTAAGTGTTGTTTGAGCTAATTAATGAATGAGTGAATAAATAAATCTAATAGAACTGAAGAAGCCAAGGGAAAGAATGTCAAAGTTAGGGCAACCAGCAAAAGGCACCTAAAGAATCCAAGAATGGCCAAGCAGACCTGCATCTTACCAGAGCAGATCAGCCCAGGCTTGGTTGCCTTAGAGATGTGAGCCTCAGCTGCAGGCTTGTTGACAGCATGTGACAGCCTGGGTAATACACAGGGATAGAAAATTCCCTAGAATGTTGGAAGCATGTTCTTAGATACAGGCTCCCAGTTTCTGCATCTGGGACTCAAAGAATCAGTCTTAAGTAAAGCACAAATTCCTCCTCTGATAGCATGTTAGCTTCTTTTCTTTTTAAATATTGATTTATTTATTTGAAAGGCAGAGCAATAGAAAGAGAAGGAGAGACAGAGAGAGATCTTCCACCTGCTGGTTCACTCTTAATAGGCTTGCAATAGCTGGGGTAGGCAGGGCTGAAACCAGGATCAGGAATTCCATCTTGGTCTCCATATGGGTATTAGGAATCAGGAATCCAAATATATGGCCAACATCCACTGCTTTCCCAGGAACATTAGTAGGAAGCCAGATCAGAAGCACAGTACCTGGGAGTCAAAGCAGCCCTTCAATATGGGTTACTAGCATTGCAAGGAGCAGCTTAATCTGCGGTGCTACAATGCTGGCCCTGGTTGTTAGTTTCCTGAGTGAAGCATTTGTGTTCTTCACATTGTCTTACTACACACAGTATCGAGCAGCGTTCCATCACAACAGACGAGGGGAAGGGTGAAGGTTGTCAGTGGTACCTAGCATCGTATCTTAAGGTGCAATGAATAGAACTTGCATTAATTTTCTATTGCTGCTCCAACAAACCACTACAACTTAGTGGCTACAAATGACACATGTTTATTTTCCTACAGTTCTAGAGGCAAGAAGTCCTGAAATCAAAGTGTTGGTTGGGTCGTATTCCTTGTAAAGGCTCTAGGGAGAGAATCCATCCTATCCTTTCCTAATTGCATTCCTTGGCTGGTGGTCCCCTTCCTTCTTCCACACCATTTTCTTTCCGTCTGTTTTAAGATTTATTTATTTATTTAAAAGACAGAGTGAGCGAATGAGAGAGCAAGAGGGAGAGATCTTCCATCTGCTGGTTTATTACCCCAGAAGGTCACAATAGCCAGGGCTGGGCCAGGCTGAAACCAGGAGCTTCATCTGGGTGTCCCTGAGGGTGGCAGGGGCCATCTTCTGCTGTTTACCCAGACTATTAGCAGGGAGCTAGATTGGAAGTGGAACAACTGGGACATGAACTGGTGCCCATATGGAAGGCCAAAGTTGCAATAGGGGGCCTTTACCTGCCACAGTGCTGGCCCCACACCCCCATTTTCACCTTCACATCTCCTGGAGATTACAGTGGGCCCACCTAGACAAACCAGGATAATCTCCCCAACTCAAAATCCTTAGTTTATTTGTATCTGCAAAGCTCTTTCAGCCATGTTTTGGGGATTAGAATTATTCTGTCTACAGAGATTTCTTGAAGACAGAGAGAAGATCTATGTGCTGAATAGTTCAGATTGTTCTTAGTTCTAAGGAGTAGTTTGACCTTGTTTGCTTTGCTTGTTCTATTTATTTGTATATTTGAGAGGTACAGTTACAGACAGAGAGAAAGAGAGACAGAGAGAAAGATCTTCCATGCTCTGGTTCACTGCCCAAATGTCTGCAACGGCTGGAGATGAGCTGATCCTAAGCCAGGAGTCAAGAGCTTCCTCCAGGTCTCCCACACGGGTACAGGGGCCCAAAGACTTGGGCCATCTTCCACTGCTTTCCCAGGCCATCACAGAGAGCTGGATCAGAAGAGGAGCAGCTGGAACTAGAAATGGCACCCATATGGGAAGACTGTGTTGCAGGTGGAGGCTTAGCCCACTATGCCACAGTGCCAGCCCCTGCTCTGCCTCTTTGATCTCATTTTTCTTATGTGAAAACTGAGGAAATTTCATTCAACAAGTATGTTATTAGCCATGCACACTGAAAATTCAGAAAAAGTAGACAATTACCCTTTGTTTTATGAGGCTTGCATACTAGAGGAAGGGAAAATAAGGTGAAATACAGTAGGTACAGATAAGTGCTGAGGACTGGGGAGGAGACCCCTGTATGTGCAGAGGGCAATGGGAGGCTAGGTTGGAGAACACAGATCATTTTTGTTGTATAGGTTCTGATAAGGACTGTAGAGTTTTGCCAAGTGACAAGGAAGAGCCACTCTAGGGTTTTAGGCAGTGGAGTGGCATGAGTTGACATTTGAATGATCTTCTGCATGAAGGAGAACTGAATGGTGGAACGGAGCAAGGGTAGATGCAGAGAGATCTATTAGGTCCTTACTCTCCTTACCTTCATTTGTCTTTACCCATTAGCATTTGCATCTTCATGCTTTGTTCATGCACTTCTCTCTTCTAAGGGCACCCTGTTCCTCTTCCAATTCAAAATTCTACTCAGTAACCCTTTCAAGATCTAACTATGTACTCATTTTAGAGGCATAAGGGGATGTGTGGAACTGGTTATCCTTTGTCCCCATTTTCAGATGAGAAAATCAAAGTCCGGAGCTTTTAGGAAGCCTCTCCAAGGTGATGTCACCAATAAGCAGTGAGACTAGGACTGCTCATAAAAATGTGATCCAAAGGAAATTGAAAAGTGTGTCCTCATTCTCACTGTCATGGACCTTGTGGGCTCAAACTGAGCTGCCCTGTTGCTAGTATTTTTTAAACAGGAGGGCTTGAGTTGACATGACGTTGTTTGTTCTCTAGAACAGCTCCTATCCTGCTGTGTTTTAGTAGGTTGACAATAAACCTCCCCAGGGCCAGTGTTGTGAGTCGTAGCAAGTGAAGCTTGCTATGCCAGCAACACTGGCATCCCATATGGAGCCGGTTCATGTCCCAGCTGCTCCATTTTCAATCTAGCTCCCTGATAATGGCCTGGGAAAACAGCAGAAGATGACCCAAGTGTTTGGACCCTTGCCATCCATGTGGTAGACCCCAGTGAAGCTCAACTTTGGCCATTGTAGCTACTTGAGGAGTGAACCAGCAGATGGAAAATCTCTTTCTGTCTGTTTCTCCCTCTCTCTAACTCTGACTTTTAAATAAATTTTAAAAATCATTAAAAAGAAAGGAAGGAGGGGCTGGCGCTATGGTGCAGTGGGTTAAAGCCCTGGCCTGAGGTGCCAGCATTCCACATGGGTGCCAGTTCTAGTCCCGGCTGCTCCTCTTCCAATCCAGCTCTCTGCTATGGCCTGGAATAGCAGTAGTAGATGGCCCAAGTGCTTGGGACCCTGTACCATGTGGGAGACCCGGAAGAAGTTCCTGGCCATTGAGAGAGTGAACTCCCCATCTGGAGAGTGAACCTCTTTCTCTGTCTCTACCTCTCTCTATAACTCTTTCAAATAAATAAAATAAATCTTAAAAAAGGAAGGAAGGAAAGAAGGAAGGAAGAGAGGGAGGGAGGGAGGGAGGGAGGGAGGGAAGGAGGGAAGGAGGGAAGGAAGAAGGAAAGAAGGAAGAAACTTCCCCTGCTTCTCTGTGGTGGGATCCATGTCTTGAACAGGACCCTGTTAACACTTGTAGTGTAACCAATAAACATGGGAAGGACAGCAATGAGGAAGTGAGGGAGGAAGGAAGAATGCTGGCTTTTGAATTGCATTTGCCTTTGAGGTTTTAGAAAAGAAGGAGATCCCTGTAATAGCATTTCAAAAGTATGTGTGGTGCTTGTGGTGATGCAAAGATGACCTTTGTCATTCTTTACCTTTATGAGCATGCAGAATGCATACATTAAATGATCTCTGAGTGAGGGAGTAGTATCACTGGCTACAATAACTGCACCTTGCCCTGACAACTTTTATAACCAAGTGGTTTTCCTGCTGCCTTTGCTGCCTCTTCCTCCTTCTCCTCCTGCCTCTCCTCTTCTCCTCCCCCTCCCTCCTCTCCTCCCCCTCCTCCTCCCTTTCTTCTTCTTCCTCCCCTGCCCCATCTCCACTCTCCCCCATCTTCCTGCCTTCCCCAGCCCTTACTCTGCCTTTCTGCTGATGCTAGCTTTCAAATTATCCCTTTCCCAGATGTATGTGTTCATATTAGAAGATTCTTTATTCTCTTTGTCTTAAATTTGTTAGCTAACTTTTTTTAACCAACACACTCCATTCAAACTAGTCACAATTTGGTCCTATTCCTCTAAAATTAGCAAACCCAGGACACAGTTTAAAATGCGATAATCAGAGAACCCTTTAGATCCCAGTGGGACCATCCATCAACTTAGGATAAAGTTTTAGCCTGTCAGCCTGTAGGTGTACTTTCAAAGTATTGGGAGATTGGTTATAAATGCAACATCTGCATGAGCATAAAGTTAGATGGTTAAGAGCAGGAAGGAACCTTGAGAACCATATGGTCAACCATTTCTTTTTCTTTTTCTTTTTCTTTTTTTTTTTTCAGATAACAAAGTAGGTTCACAAGTAAAGGACTTCCTAATGTGTCTTTGCTCATCATGGCAGAGTTGGGCCTGGGAATAAAGTTCAGTGTTCTCTACAGTGCACTCAGGGGCTCCTGGAACAGTGTCTCCTCTTGCTTCCCATTGCCTCAACCCTCCTAATAATGGAAATGTACCCTCTTTGATGCACAACTGATATTGGACAGGATGCCTGACAGATATGCTGGCAAACAGAGGCCTTGATGATAAATAGGGAGATGATGCATGCATGAGGACTGAACCCAGAAATAAATCATATCTTCACATAGTGTTTATAGAAACTGCATTTTGAGTAATTTCCATAGAGATTATTTTACCCACCACAGGAATGCTATTCCCTCCCACAGGGATCTGACCAGACAGAAAGGGAAGTGGAATGGAGGAAGAATAGTAATTTAGATTTATATATAAAACATTAGTTGGAACCTAAGTAATAACCCACAACTAATCAGAATATTTTATGTGTTCTGCTTTTTAGCAGAAACAGCAAACCACAAGAAAACCAGCTCGTATCAGAGAATTTAAAAACACTTCCAGGGTTTATCTTAAGCTCAAAAAAACATTTTTTCCAACTCCTTGCACCATTTATCTTTATGATACCCTACTTCCTATCCTCCTCCTCATCATGTGTGTTCATTTACTCACTTAATCAATCTCCTAATATTTATTGAGCCCCTCTGTGATATGCCAAACACTCTGCTAAGTCAGAGGTGAAAATGGCTTTGCCTTCCAAAAATTTAACAGAAAATTATCCTAAATTTAATTTTTTTTAAAAAAAATTTGGAGTTATATTTCTAGTTCTGTAAATGGTTAGCTCTAATTATTTCCATTAGGCTTTCCAGATCTACTGAGTACCATTTTGCTTCTGGAGTTGGGGAGAGGCACTGACCCTTATGGACCAGATATATCATGTTCCTCTGCTCCAAGGCTCAGCAAATGGGAGGAAACAGAAGATGAGAAGATCAGAGGATGAGAAGAGCAGGGGTATTTATCTTCCCTCCAACAATACACCTTGTTCCCCACACCTGCCCAACTGTGGGGGACAGTGGCTCTATTCTCCCAAAGGCTGTAGCATGTGGAGCTGGAGCTATGGTGCCGTGCCTTAAGCATCCCATATCAGAGCACAGGTTCAAGTCCCCGCTGTTTCAATTCTGATCCAGCTTCCTGCTAATGCAAAGGTCAGCAGATGGTGGCCCAACTACTTGGGCCCTTGCCACCCATATGGGAGACCTGGCTGGAGTTCTGGGCTTCTAACTTCAGTGTAGTCTAGCCACCATTGTAGCTATTTGGGGAGTGAATCACTGGATAAAAATTCTCTCTCAATCTTTCTCTCTCTCTGTCTCTCAAAGTTCCTTTCAAATAAAATAAATAAAATCTCAATCTTCAAACTCTTAGGCTAGCAGCTGTTGTACAAATCATTGCGATTGGCAATAACAAAATAATGAGCACACTTTTTTTTATTGGACAGGCAGAGTTAGAGAGAGAGATAGAGGTCTTCCTTCCGTTGGTTCACCCCCCAGATGGCTGCCACAGCTGGTGCACTGCACCGATCCGAAGCCAGGAGCCAGGTGCTTCCTCCTGGTCTCCCACACAGGTGCAGGGCCCAAGCACTTGGGCCATCCTCCACTGCCTTCCCAGGCCACAGCAGAGAGCTGGATTGGAAGAGGAGTAACCAGGACAGAATCAGTGCCCCAGTCGGGACAAGAACTCGGAGTGCTGGCACTGCAGACGGAGGATTAGCCTGGTGAGTCACTCACTGGCCTACATTTCTTTTTTGATTTCTTCTATGACCTACTGTTCATTAAGCAGTATGTTGTTCAGTCTCCGTGTGTTTGCATATGTTCTAGAGATTCGTAAGTTGTTGATTTCCATCTTTATTCCATTGTGGTCAATGAAGATGCATGGAATGATTTCAATTATTTTGAATTTGCTAAGGCTTGCTTTATGGCCTGGCTTGTTATCTATCCTAGAGAAAGCTCTATGTACTGGTGAGAAGAACGTATATTCTACAACTTTGGAGGAAAAGTTCTATAGATATCTGTTAGGTCCATTTTGTCTATAGTGTCAATTAACTGTTGTTTCCTTGATGATCTTCTGTCTGGTTGATTTATCCATTACTGACAGTGCGGTACTAAAGTCCCCCACTATTTTTGTATCAGAGTCTCTGCCTCCATTTGATCCATTAACATTTCTTTTACATAGCCTGGTCACCTGTAATTAGGTACATACACATATATTACAGTCATATCTTCCTGTTGAATAGATCCCTTAATCATTACACAGTGCCCTTCTTTGTCTCTTTGAAGTTGTTGTGATAAAGTCTATTTTTCTGATATTAGGATGGCTATATCAGCTCTTTTTTGGTTTCTGTTAACATGGAATATCTTTTTCCATCCTTTCACTTTCAGTCTACATGTATTGTAGTTGGTGAGATGTGTTTCTTGTAGGCAGCAAATAGATGGGTTCTGTTTTTTTAATGCATTTAACCAGTCTGTATCTTTTAACGGGATAGCTGAAACTATTTATATTCAAGGTGACCACTGATAAGTAACAACTTGGCCCTGCCATTTTTCCATAAATATTCTTATTGTTTACTTTGGGTTTCCTTTGTACTTTTACTGGGAGATTTTCTGCCTTCTTTTCTTTCATAGTGATGACCATGTTTCTGTGTTTATGTGTGTAGCACATCCTCAAGCATCTTTTGTAAGGCTGGAGGAATGGTGACAAATTCTTTCAATTTCTATTTGTTATGGAAGGCCTTTATTTCACCTTCATTCATAAATAATAGCTTTGTAGGGTATGATTATTGGGATTGACAGTTTTTTTTTCTCTTAAGACTTGGAATATATCTTGCCATTCTCTCCTAGCTAATAAGGTTTTTGATTAAAAGTCAGCTGGGAATCTAATTGGAAATCCTCTGAAAGTAATCTGACATTTCTTTCATGCATATTTTAGAATCTCTTCTATATGTTTTACTGTGAAGAGTTTGACTACAATGGGTTGTGATGAAGAGCTTTTCTGGTCATGTCTATTAGGAGTTCTATGTGCTTCCAAAACTTGAATATCCCTTTCTTTCTCCAAATTTGAGAAGTTTTCTGTAATTATTTCACTAAAAAGCCCTTCTAATCCATTTTCTGCATGCCTTCAGGAACTCCCAAGACCTATATGTTGGCCTGCTTGATATCTATCTCCATATCTCCAACACTATTTTTTAGTTTTCTAATTTCTTTTTTTGTTTTTTTGGTCTAACTGTAAAATTTTCAAATTTCTCTTCTAACTCAGATATTCTTTCTTCTGCCTCACTGATTCTGTTGCTAAGGCTTTTCACAGCTTTTTTTTCTATTTGTTATATTGAATTCATCATTTCTAATATTTTGTTTTGATTTCTCTTTAAAATCTCAATTTCATGAGAAAAATGTTATTTCATGTCATGTATTGATTTCTTTAGTTCGTGGATTTGCTTCTGATTACTTCTGAATAATCCTACAATCAGGCTGGCATGGTGGTGTATTGGGTAAAACCGCCACCTGCAGTGCCAGCATCCCATATGGGCGCTGGTTCTAGTCCCGGCTGCTCCACTTCTGATCCAGCTCTCTGCTATGGCCTGGGAAAGCAGTAGTAAGGTGGCCCAAGTGCTTGGGCCCCTGTACGCACATGGGGGATCTGAAAGAAACTGCTGGCTCCTGATCTGCACAGCTGTGGTTGTTGTAGCCATCTGGGGAGTGACCCAGTGGATGGAAGACCTCGCTCTCTCTGCCTCTCCTCTCTGTGTAACTCTTTCAAATAAATAAATAAATCTTTTAAAAAAATCTAAGATCAATTCTTTGAATTCCATTTCTGGCATTTCTTCATTTTCGCATTCCAGTATTGAAGTGTTGTGTTTCTTTGGGGTGTCTTGTTGTCTTTCTTATTCTTATTTATTGAATTGTTGCACTTACTTTTAAGAATTATGGAGATACTTGTTGGTTTATTTTTTTCCTTGTGATTGCTTTTATCTTTGGACTATGCCACTGTGGATTAGTGGAGTGTCTCTGCTCTTTCAGAGGAATGTGCTGGTTATGGCCAGGGAGCTCTGTTCAATACCACAGGTTGAGGGGAATGTCTAAAGTGACTCCCAAATTGGGCATGGTAAATTTCCTCTTTTTTGTTAATCAGAGGGGAAGTTTGTTCAGCTCTGTTGGTGTAGTCTCATGCTCACCTGCTCTCCTCCAAGGAGACCAATGCCTGGGGCACTAGCCCAAGGAGGTACTATATTCATCTGCAAGAACCACAAAAGGATCCCTGTGATCCTCAGTGTGAGCACAGATCCCACAACAATGACCCTCACCAGGGAGTCAGGGAGCCCCAAGCATGTGGAGCTCCTCAGAGTGACTGTCCAAAGACCTAGCCACATGCTGCACCCTCACACACAGCCACAGTGTTTTTAGTCTCAGCACACAAGGCTCCCACAGTAATGAGCACCTATCCCTCTGTTAATTCTCCCAGCCAGACTCAGGCATCTCCTTTTAGCTGGCTGCTGGGCACATGGACATGAGCTGGTACAGCTGTTATTTATGTCCAAAATGGTGCCAGCCCACTCTCAGCTAGTTACAGGGCACCAGTGCTGGGTGATCAGGGAAAGAGAAATGTTCCTTTTTTCACCTCTAGGTTGGCAGGTATACTGTCCCCCACAGGGCTCCAAGCCAGACTCATTTCCAGGCTCTTCTTACAGCTTTATTGTTAGGGGCTTTGGCTGTTGCAGTCTGATCTCACCTCAGTCTCCAAAGCTGGTGCTAAGGCTCTCCACTACTGGGGTCCTGAGTTGTGTGCATCCATGCCCTCCACATAGATCCAAAGTGTCCCTCTATTTGCATGGAATTTCCTCTGTTTTCTCCCTAACTCTTCCCTGAGATTGTACTCTCTCTCTGTTTTTTAACTCTGTTCCCCTAGACTAGCACAGTAAGCTCCCTCCCTATTCTGTCATCTTGGTGCCTCATGACCCAAAGAATGATTTGAAAAAAAGAAATGTGTATAGATAGTACATACTGTTTACAACCATCCCATCTAGAAGATAGTCACGCAAAAAGACAACAAAGTAAGAAACTCTTTCAAAAATTTAATTTTGTTAATTGTTAAGTTCTATTTTCTCCATAGAATACGTGTCCAAAGACTGAGGATGAACAGTGGCAATGGTGTACTTGGAAAATAGTCTATGCAGGGGGCCGGCACCATGGGTTCTAGTCCCGGTTAGGGCACCAGATTCTGTCCCGGTCGCTCCTCTTCCTGTCCAGCTCTCTGCTGTGGCCCGGGGAGTGCAGTGGAGGATGGCCCAAATCCTTGGGCCTTGCACCCGCATAGAAGACCAGGAAAAGCTCCTGGCTCCTGGCTTCAGATCAGCGCGGTGTGCCAGCCCCAGCACGCCGGCCGTAACAGCCATTGGAGGGTGAACAAACGGAAAAAAGGAAGACCTTTCTCTCTCTCTCTCTCTTCTCTCTCTCTCTCTCACTGTCCACTCTGCCTGTCACAAAAAAAAAAAAAAAAAAAAAAAGAAAGAAAGAAAGAAAAGAAAATAGTCTGTGCAGTCAGGAGTTGTGGCAGAGTTGGTAAGTCACCTGTAATGCCAGCATCCCATATGGGAGCTGGTTTGAGTCCTGGCTGCTCTATTTTTAATCCAGCTCCCTGCTAATGGCCTGGGAAAAGTGAAGGATGGCCACTGCAACTCATGTGGAAGAACTGTTTGAAGCTCCAGGCTCCTGGCTTTAGCCTGGCTCAGCCAGGGCCATTGCAGTCATTTGGGAAGTAAACCAGTGGATGGAAGATCTCTCTCTCTCTTTCCCTTTTTCTCTGTAACTATGTCTTTTTTCATTTTTTAAAAAGATGTATTTATTTATTTGAAAAGGCAAATTTACAGAGAACCTAGGCTGAGAGAGAGAGAGAGAGAGATTTTCCATCTGCTGGTCCACTCCCCAAATGGCCACAATGGCTGGAGCTGCACCAATCCAAAGCCAGGAGCCAGGAGCCAGGAGCTTCTTCTTGGTCTCCCATGTGGGTGCAGGGGCACTTGGGCCATCTTCTACTGCTTTCCCAGGTCATAGCAGGGAGCTGGATCAGAAGAGGAGCAGCTGGATCATGAATTGACATCTATATGGGTTGCTGGCACTGCAGGCAACAGCTTTACCTGCTATGCCACAGCGCTGGCCCCTGTAACTCTGTCTTAAAAGTCTAATTCTCCAAAATTAGTCTTTTATTTTTAAAGATATATTTATTTGAAAGAGTTAAAGAGAAAGGCAGTGAGAGAGTGAGAGCTCAGAGTTCTCACATCCTTGGATTCATTCTCCAAATGGCCGCAAGGCTGGGCCAGGAAGAAGACAGGGGCCAGGAGGTTTTTCCAAGTCTCCCACATGGGTGGCATGGGCCCAAGCCCTTGGGACATCTTCTGCTGCTTTTCACAGGCCATTAGGAGGGAGAAGGATTGGAAGCGAAGCACCCGGGAATCCAATTGGTGCCCATATGTTATGCTGGTATTGCAGGCAGTGGCTTAATTCATTACACCACAACAGTGCCCCCCCCCCCAAATTATTCTATTGTAAATCCACATATAAGGGAGAAATTCTCTATCTCCTCTAAAGACCTGTTCTAGGATGTTGAAACAGTAGTTTGAAAGAATATGGAGAGAAAATATGACATAGGAACAGTCCTCCTCCTGCTCCTACATATGAGCAACTATAAAAGTAATGGGGTCGTGATCAATACATGTGAATCATTCACTGAGGTCTGCTCTGACTTTAGCCCCTCTACCCACCTTCTCCTAACCCCAATAAAGATGCCATTGCTCTTGAGTACTGTCAGAGACCACCACATGGCCTGAATTCTGTTAAAGGCCTAGATTTCAAAGACTACTGCATGGCCTGAATTCTGCTGAAGGAATTCTTGTCCAGACTGCAATGGTGATGGGTCAAGTTATGTTAACAATGGCAAAAGTCATTTGACATGATGCTGAAGCAGCTAAGGAAATGTTGTCGGCTCCGGTAAAGAGCAAGGAGGAAATTCATCCCAGTTAATAATTAGTCCCTCTCAAGACTCCTCCGCACTGTGGTTGTTCTCTTAATCCCAAATTCCAAGTGAACGAGTCTTTCCTGTAAAAACCAAAACTCCCCACTGTTCCTTGTTTCCCTATATTTGTAAACCTCTTCATCATGAAATACTGTTTTCACAAAACTGCACATTTTTTATGATTAATCACTGTCACTTGATAATAAATACTTGGAGTAACCAGACATTTCAGCCTCTACTTCTGCATCTACCTTTGACAGCACTGTCCCCTGGTTTCCCCACATTAAAATCTCTGAGTCTGCTTCCTTAACCTATGCGATGTCGCTCCTCTTTTTGGTTAACCTGACATGCTGCCATGCTGGATGCAGCAGAGTAAGAAACAGTGTTCTCAGGGCAAGAAGTTAAATTTGGCAACCCAAAAACTGTTGCCTTGTCCCTTAATTTTAAGGAAATGGTACCCTGAGGACAATCTCATCTTTGCTATTTACATCACTGTCTCTCTGGATTTTGTTGAATGGAACGGTCTAGAAAGAGTGATGCTGCCCTTAAAACTCCTAAGTAGCAGCTGGCATTGTGGCACAGCAGATTAAGGCATTGCCTGCAGTTCCAGCATCCCATATGGGTGCCAGTTTGAGTCCCAGCTGCTCCACTTCTGATCCAGTTCCCTGCTACTGCACCTGAGAAAAAACAGCAGCAGATGGCCCAAGTGATTGAGCCCTTCACCTCTGTGGAAGACTGATGAATCTCCTGGTGCCTGGCTTCAGCTTGGCCTGGCCCCAGCTGTTGCAGTCATTTGTGGAGTGAATCAGCAGATGGAAGATATCTCTTCCCCCCCTTCTCTCTTGCTCCTTTTCTCTGTAACACTGCTTTTCAAACAAATCAATCTTCTAAAAAAAATTCTAAGTAGTCTACCTAAACACAAGCCATGTCTTCTGCTTACTGTCCTCAGATGATGATGATTCTCCCCAAAACTATAAGAGAAAGACAGTGTCTTCTGACATTGGTGTAAAGAAATGAGAGCATCAGCCTTTTAAAAATCAGGTATGTACTTGTTTTGACTTTTAAGCCTGACAAAAAGATCTGGCTATAAGTGAAACATGCCCCAACTTGGAGCAGCCTAGCCTAAGCTTCTCCAGCTTTACAGTGGTGTCGTTAAAGTAGAGCACTGGTCTGCAGATTGAGGTTCTTTCTAGTCCTGCTGTTTATCTGTTGTATGATTTTAGCCAAAGTAATTAATATCTATTGACCAATCACATCAATTCCCAAATGAAGAGTAGAGATACAGTTAAGCCAAAAGTGAAAAAGAATAGTGTCTAGATCATTATTACACTTTCCCATATAGTTGACTCATAGGTCTTCTCACTCTAGATTTCTCACTTTGATTTGGGTCTTATAACAGGTCCATCACAAACAGCATAGCTAGTGAACTGTAGCTGCACTGCCATAATTATGAAACAAAAGGTTTGCTTCTATTATAAAATCTTCTCCTCTAGATTTGAAAGACATATTCAATATAAATGAAAGGTCAGGGGCAAATGGATTGTGTTTTAAGTAAGTTTTGAATACAACTGCCATTAAGACTTTGCAGTCTGCAAAATTTTTCTTTAAGTGGATAAATGTGTAGCGGCAACTCTCTGTTACCTTGATCAGCATCTAATACCAGCCTGACACTTGGAATTAAATTAGAGAAACAAAATTGGATACTTTGAGACTTGAGGGCTGATTATACTACAAGAGCTAAGAGTGGATTTAAACTCTTCCCTTATCCCATTTAAATCTAACTAGGTATAAACTCTCCATTACTGAGGAACAGAGGTGTGTCTGCAGAGGTGGAGGCTCCCCTTGATGTTCTTGGACAAGGAAATCTAATCCTTTCTTCTGACACACATGGTTGCAATAGAAACCGTTCCCCAACTGCCAGTCTGGTTTTAATCTGTCATTTCTAGCAAGAGGATTTGCAAGCAATGTGAAGGAGAGAGCAAAATTACCAGAGCTTAGTATAAAATAAAAGTGTTGATGAGAAATCAAACTTTAAGCAAGCATTCAAAATTGTGAGCATGAACATATGCAGACATACGGCGATGCTAAAGTACAGGACTATACAATTTTTCATTTTAAGTATATTAAAGACTATTTTAATATGACATTTTAATCTCACTCTACTAAGGTTTGTCAGCTCACCCAAATGATAGCAGGGGTAAAATACTGTCATTAAACACAGTGTGCTTCATACATTTATTTATTTTCATTTTATTTAAAAGGGAGAGATAAAAAGTGAATCTCTTTCATCCACTGGTTCATTCCCCAAACACCTACAATAGCCCAGAGTAGGAAAAATAGCAGAGCTTCATTTGAACAATACTATTGGAAAATGAGGTATTCCATAGGTGAATTTTCCATAACCAATTGACCACTGCATAACATAAACTTACAAAACATTTTATGGAAAAAATTCAAAAGTGTATTATAGATTTTTTTGAAGATACACTGAATAACATATAATCTTTCCTTGAAGTCTCAGTAATTATTATTAAAAGCACTTATTAAAATAAGCTAGATAGCTCACCACTGTTTCTCTTAGGAGATGGTGAGCTTTGGGGTCACAGCATTCCCAACACCAGAATACTACTATGAAAATGTGTAAAAGTACACAGAACCGACTCACTTATAACAGGCCCAGTGTCTTTTCTGCCTTCAATCTTCCTTCTGGCTGTTGGAACCCATCAATCTCTTACAAATAGTTGTAGAATTTGTTAAATTCATGTTTGTGGGGCCAGCGCTGTGACACAGTGGGTTAACACCGGGGCCTGAAGTGCCGGCATCCCATATAGACACCGGTTCTAGTCCCTGCTGCTCTTCTTCTGACCCAGCTCTCGGCTATGGCCTGGGAAAGCAGTGGAGGATGGCCCAAGTCCTTGGGCCCCTGGGCCCATGTGGGAGACTTGGGGGAAGCTCCTGGCTTTGGATCGGCACAGCTCCGGCCGAGGCGGCCATCTGAGGAGTGAACCATTGGATGGAAGATCCCTCTCTCTCTGCCTCTCCTCTCTCTGTGTAGCTCTTTCAAATAAATAAATAAATCTTTTAAAAAATTCATATTTCCATTTAAAATGTGTGACTTATTTGCATAAGGCATTACTCTAGGGGCTGGAGGAACTGTAAGACTTAAGAAATACCGTATAGTCCTCATCCAGGAAGCAACCAAGCTATCTGAGTGACAACTGGGAGGCACCAGATCACCACCACAGCAAGGAAACACAATTTATGACTTCACTCGAGTCCTGAAGCTTGTAAATGATTCTTTATAAAATTAAGGTACTAAAGTGATCAAATCTGGGTTCTGATATACTTTCTTTAGTAGGACTATGTCTCAGAAATGCCCCCCCCCCAAAAAAAATACCACCAGTCGAGTATGTCTCAGCAGATAAGACTAAGAATTACTGCTGAGGAAACGTGGATGCATCCTTTGACAGCTCTTGGTGCTGTTTGGTTGCTAGGTTTTACCTTGCAATCTGAATGGCTGCGGAGGCCAGAAGTTTAACCTTGCTAATTTCTACAGTTATAAAATCTAATTAATACAGCTGCAAAAAAAAAAAATGCTGTATTGTAATGCTTTATGTATGAGTGCCAAACGTTTAAGGCATTCATAAAACTGCATTTCACAATGTGTACTACTTATCACTTCCCCTCGCAAGCTCTCTTTCCTGGGAATTCAGTACTGCACATTCTTTTGCAGTTCAAACCTCTCTCCTGAGGTCCAGACCCATGTATCTACCTAATGGGCATCACATTTGCAAATACTGCAAGCATTCCAAATTTTAACAAAACCAAAACGATATTTTACTGAAGAATAAAACTTGATTTCTTTAGGTGTTTTTCCTTCATCGCTAGAATTCCTCATCTGATCGCTTCTAAATTAAATCGATGGTGCTTGAAGTTCACCAGTACGCTGTACATTTATGAGATTTTTACAGTATGGTTTCAAGTTTCATCTTACCCTGCTAGATTTCAGCTCCTTAACTGAGCAGGCGTCTCTCACACAACTTACCTCCTACATATACCTTGTAACTTCCAATATTAGCTCAATAGATCAATGCAACAAAATACATACAGGAATTCTGACACACCTCTTCCAGTTACTGAAAGACGCTTGATCTATCTGGGAGTCTTGTAGGTGCACTCAGAGAAGCAGAGCTGTATCAACCCTTCTTAATATTTCAATCCAGGACACAACACGATTTCTTTCACAAAGTAACTGCTTCCGGAAGCCTTCCCGGATCGCCCTTGCCTCTCCGCCTCAAACTTGGGTGATTGCTTCTATAGCACCAAAAACAGTGCGCATGCTCTATTTATCTGCTGTCCCACCGGCCGCACACCTCCTGAAGGGCATGCACATTCCCCTGTGTGCATTTAGGGCCTGGCTCCTGGTAGGGGTCAACAAAGTTTGCATACTGAATGAATTTATGGGGCCACAGGTGTCTCCATAAGACTCACGCCCTCTAAAAGGTCGCACTCCGAGAAAAACTTTAAAGCCGCCTCTAGATGGCTAGGCTCGCTCAACCTACTCGACTTTCTTCGCCCTCTAAAATCTGCTGCACACGTTCGCGACAAAGAACCCCCTCACACCTGTGGTAAGACTCCACGGAAAACTTAAGCCAGGCTCCACCCCATTCCTGACCCCACCTGCTCCGCAACTTTCTCCACTGCCCTGAGGGCATGCGCACGAGCATGCGCAGCAACCCTAAAGTGCTGTGGGATTCTGACTGGCTCGCTGAGCAAACGTCATTCGGAAAAAGACGGCTCCGCCCTTCTCAAGATGGCGCTGCACTCAATGCGGAAGGCCCGCGGGTGCTGGAGCTTCATCCGGGCACTTCATAAAGGACCCGAAGCTGCTTCCGTTCCCCAGGTAACAGAAGCCGGCCCTTTCCCGCTGGTTTCCCATCCCGCGAGGTCTTTCTCATCTCTCTTCTCTCCCTCCACTTATTTCTCTCTTCCTGCTTCCTAGGAAGGCAGAGCCATTTCTCTCCCAAGAGCATGCCGCCTAGGACTGCTCTTTACTCGGGGAGTGGCGACGTTGCAAGGCTGCGTGATGGCGTAACGCTCTGCTAGCGGAGCGCGACACCGCCGCGGTTGCTAGGCAACGCAGGAAGCCAGTCTCGGCTCGGGTGACGTGGGCTGTGACCGGAGACTAGATAATTCCGGGACTGTTCTTAGGGTCCCATTGCTGTTTTTATCTTGCTTCCCCTGTTAGGAATTGGGCCACTTAGGTCGGTGCCTCTCCCTGGCATTGCGGTACTTGACCGAGCGTCAGCGCGTCTTCCACTCTGGGTCTTCCTCTTTGAGCGCATTAGTTTGGCAGAGGGTGACCGCTTGCCCTGAACTTGACGTGTGTGACAGCACGACCCGTCAGTATTTGCACTTTTACCTTCCTGCCCAGAAACGGTGACGAGGCTGGGGAGGACCCTGTCGCTCATTTAAGTGTGTTCTCGGGGGTAACTTCTTTGACGTACATTATCTACAGAGATATTTTCTGGGAACTAGAAACTTGAGGCCTGGTGGTTATTGGGTAATTTCTCGGCATCCTTGCCTATTCGTTGCCATAATGCGTGGGTTTGAGGGTGTCTTGTAACTGGTGTACTGGAAAGAGCACCAGACTGGAGGTTAAGAAGCCGAGCGTCAAGGGCTGCACCTGCCACGAGCTAGCTGTGTAACGTGGAAAGTCACAATCGCTGGACCGTTTCTCTTCCTTTAAGCTTTGGAAAATCTGTGCCTCTGTGACTATGGGGCCCAAATATGACAGTGCTGTGATTATGGAAATCAAGGTTTAAGTTCAGCTTAGTTTTCTGAACATCCCACGAATTACTTCATGTTCTGAACTTCTGTTTTCTCCATTGGTGTGAGCCTCACAAGATTCTTGTGAGGGTCAAGAACATACTGTACCAGAGAATTCTTTGTCGAGATACAACTATTCAGTATTATTTTAATCAGGTGGTGGTGTTAGCTAAGAGTTGATTTTAAAATCTACTAACTACTTCTCTCTTTGAAGTCTGAGGGTTTCATTGTGCACAGCCTGAATTAGTTGATTATGTATAGCTAATAGGATATTGAAGCTTATGCTAAGAAACTTAATCTTACACCCAAACTTTCCCTCATTCCAAACTATAGGATATCATGGGAATAAAGAATCAAAAAGAAAAAAAGAAGAAAAATTGAAACCCACTAGTAATTGCCCAGGAAAGTTTAGGGCACTAAATCTTTAAAGATGCTGAAGAAAACATTGCTTAAGCCTCTACTGTTGTTTTGGTGTTATTTATTAGTTAGTGGTATTGCATTAATCAAGTATTAATCTAGATCGTTTCAAGGTGTAGAGTTTCCAGAACAGATTAGCATTTCCTAACCTTTAATTTAGCTTTGAGTAGAATATGAAATCAAATGTTCAAGTATTTTTAGTCTAAATCTACATACAATTTAAGTCATTAAAAATGTGGTTTGGGGAGGTGTTTGGCCTAGCTGTTAAGACCTCCCACATCCCATATCAGAGTGCTTAGGTTAGAGTCTCGCTTCCACTCCCAATTCCAGCTTCTTGCTAATGTGCACTCTGGAGGCAGCAGGTAATGGCTTAGGTAGTTGAGTCCCTGATCCATACGTGGGAGACCTGAATTGAGTTCCTTGCTTTGATCTAGCCCAGCCTGCCCATTTCAGGCATCAGGAGAGTGAACCAACAAATGGGAAGCTCTGTCTCTCTCTCAAATAAATTTTTAAAAAGCCTTTCAAAAATATTATTTGAAAGATTAATGTTTTTTGAAAGACCAGTTGAGGAAATATAAAAAAAATTATATTATGGTGTGGTTATAATTTTGTTTACATAGAGATAGTTTTATAAATATGTATACTGAAAAAGACCAGAAGGAAACCATTCTTAATTATTTGTTTTGGTTTGGCCTTCCTAAATAGTGGATTAAAAGTGATTTTTCTTTAAGCATGCTCTGTTTTTCATATGTTCTAAATTGAAGTTATATCACTTTCATAACCAGAAAAAGTTTTGAAAGCATAAATCTCTATAGCAATCTTCAGTCATTAATACTGTTTGTGATATTTTAAGTTTCTGAAAGAGATACTTGTCCCACACTGCTGTTATTAAAATGGTCTTAGAAAAGGACTACTAAAAATTTATGGCCTCTTTTCCTGTGTGTATCTTCTTTTTCTCTTGAAAAGCTTTCTTTGAAGTCAAAGGGATTTTGTGAACAGATGCAGAAATATGTGAAGGAAGAATTGGATTCTTAAACCAGCTGCATTAGACGTTTTTATGACATCTCATAACCTTTGTAGAAAACAAAAATTATTTTGCAAGAGCATGGTATAGTTGAAAGAAATGTATATTTATCATACGAATGATATTATCAAAAACCCAGAAATGGCAAGTTCCTTGTTATTAGTTTTGGCTGTGTAGACTTACTCCCTGAGGTCAGAGACAGAGGTAGGAGAGCCACGCCGGTGTTCTGTTAGAAGCTGTGACCGATGGAGTGTTGTGATTCCTAACTTATCTTAATGTTGTTGGGATTTATTTTTAAAAAATCATGGATAAAAAGCTTGACATTGACAATCTTTAGTTATAGCAAATCCAGGCTTTTACCCCTCAATTGTAGATGTAAACTCAAGTTAAAAATAAGAAAACAGGGAGAAAACAGGAATAACAGCGTATCATGCCATATTCATTATGGTATACCTACAATTTGTATGAAAATGGTTTATTTTGCCAGGTGTTGCCTGACAGAAAACTGTTGAAATGTGACAAGAGGAATGAACATCTGATGTTATGTTTAAATGCTGATGGTATTAGATAAATTTCCGCCTGTCATCATTGGCCAAACACAGAGTCCATACTTCTTTAAGCACTAATTCATGATTGTGTTATGCAAGCAGTGAAATATTAATGGTTAGTAGATTTTTACAAGAATATTTATAATCATTCAGTTGAAATATAAAAATGTCTGCATTTTATTGCAGTTGAACAGCCTGCTTCATTATTCGCTGTCCCCAGCCTAGGTCTGACCAGAATTAACACACTGTTCGTGCTGTTCTCTATCACTCAGTCTGACTCTTAGATGCAGGAATCATGCTGCAGAAAGCAAGCATTGTATTAAATGTATTAAATGTTTCATTTTTATTCTCTTGTATTCTCACAGCGACTTTTTTTTAAAAGAGCAACTTTCATTTCAAAATATTTTTATTTACAAAGTTGCAAAATATTTACAGAGAATTCCTGTATACCTTTCACCAACCTTTGCCTTGAATAATCATAATGATCAAAATCATGCAACTTAACACTGATATAATACTGTTAACGAAGTTAGCTATAGATCTGGTTCACATTTCACCAGCTTTGTCATTAGTCCTTTCACTGGTCCAGGATCAAATCCAGGACTATACACTGCATTCAGTTGTCATTTCTCCTCCAATCTGTGACAACCCCTCTCTTCCATGACTTTGCCCATTTTGAACCATCCTGGTCAGTTATATCTCTCACATGGATAGTTAGAGTGAGATCATGCATTTGAGCAAGAAAACCACAGAAGAGGTGTTCCTAACAGGGCTTTAAGGCAAGTATTAGCACGTATTTTTAACAGGAGGACATAGGCTTTAGATAGTGATTTTCCCACAGTTAAATAGTGGTGAAATTAAGATTGTAAAATTTACTGCATTTGGCAGTTAGTAAGAGATTTGTTTTTGTGCAAAAAAAAAAAATGAAATCCATACATTGTTTTTCTTAATATGCATTTTCTTTTTTAAACATTTATTTATTTATTATAAAAAGATACAGAGAGAAAGAAAGAGATCAAGAGATCTGTCTTCCTTCCACTTGTTTACTCCCAGATGGCTACAATAGCCAGGGCTGGGCCAGGCCGAAAGCATGAGCCAAGAGTTTCATCTGGATGTCCCAAGTTGATGGCAGGGCCCCAGACTCTTGGGCCATCTTCCACTGTTTCCCCTGGCCACCAACAGGGAGCTAGACCAGAAGTGGAGCAGCTGGGTCTCAAATGGCACCCTTATGAGATGCTGACAATGTAGGTGGCAGCTTTATGCACTAGCCATAATACCTGTCCCCATATTGCACATTTTCTGTGAACTTTTTGAAGACCCCACGTGTTGGAGTCATCAGCATTGCATGTTTTCAGGACCTGCCGTGGTCATCCAGGAATTTTGCTAATCCATCACTGTTTCCTTTTGAGCAGACAATGTCACTTACTGTGCTTTTCCTAAATAATAAATACACGGATACCTTGGAGATATTGCAGGTTTGATTGCAACCACCATGATTAAGCAAATAATCACAATAAAGTAAGTCACACAAATTTTTTTTGTTTCCTAGTGCATATAAGTTATATATACACTACACTGTAATCTGTGAAACATGCCCTAGCATTATGTCTAAAAACAACAGAGTACATTTCTTAATTTAAAAATTCTTTATTGAGGTGTGGGCATTTGACCTAGCAGTTAAAACATCTGTGTCTCATGTAAGAGTGCCTGGGTTTGATAACTGGCTGTACGCCTGACTCCATCTTCCTGTGAATGTAGGCCGTAGGAAGCAGCAGGTGATGGCTCAAGTAACTGAGCTCCTGAAACCCACATGGGAGACTGTATTAGTTCCTGGCTCCTGGCTTCATTCCAGCCCAGTGCTGGTCATTGCAGGCATTTGGCTGGGAGCTCTCTGGCTGGCTGGCTGTCTTTGTCTCTCTGCCTCTCAAATAATAAATAAAAATTGTTAAATGTGGTTTATTACTAAAAAACATACTAATGATCATCTGAGCCTTCAGTGAGTCACGATCTTTTTTCTGGGGAGGTGTCTCAGCTTGGTGTTAATGGCTGCTGACTGATCAGGATGGTGGTTACTGAAGGCTGGGGTGGCTATGATGACTTCTTAAAGTGTGAAAACGATGAAGTGTGTGTATTAATAAGCTCCTCGTTTCATGAAGGAGTTCTCTGTAGTTTGACAGGATTTTACCCACAAAATTGGAATCATTCCTCCCAAACCCTGCCACTGCCTTCTCACCTGAGCTAATGGGATATTCTGCATCCTTTGTTGTCATTTCGTGATGTTCACAGCATCTTTACCAGGGAAGATTTCATCTCAGGGAACCACTTTCTTGGCTCATCCGTATGAAGCAACTCCTCATCCATTAAGATTTTTCTTGTGAGACTGCAGCAGTGCAGCCACATTGTTGGGCTCCGTTTCCGAAGTTGGGTCCCTTGCTGTTTCCCACCACATCTGCAGTTACTTTCTCTACTCGAGTCTTAAACCCCTTGAAGTCATACAGGGGTTGGAATCAGTTCTTCCAAACCCCCATTAATGTTGATATTTTTACCTCTGCCCATGAACTACAAATGCTCTTAATGGTGAATCTTTTCCAAAAGTTTTAAATGTGCCCAGATTCATCAGAGGAATCACTATAGCAGCTGTAACCTTAGAAACATATTTCTTACATAATAAGACTTGAGTCACAAAATAAGTTTTTGATCCTTGGCTGTAGAATAAATGTTGTGCTAGAAAGCATGAAAACAATACTAATCTCATGGCCCACCTCCATCAGAGCTCTTGGATGACTAGGTGCATTGTCAGTGAGCAGTAATATTTTGAAAGGAAACTTTTTTCTGAGCAGTAGGTCTCAACAGTGGGCTTAAAGTATACGGTGAACCATTTTGTAGACAGATGTGCTGTCATCCAGGCTTTGTCGTTCCATTTACAGAGCACGAGGTAGATTTAGCAGAATTCTTAACGGCCCTAGTATTTTTGGAATGGTCAATGAGCATTGGCTTCAACCTAGAGTCACCAGCTGCATGAGCTCCTGATGAGAGAGTCAGCCCATCCTTGGAAGCGCTGGAGCCAGGCCTCTTGCTCTGAAAGTCGTAGATGACATCTTCCAGTAGAAGACCTGTTTCATCTACACTGAAAATCTGTTGTTTAGTTCTGGATAACTTGCTGCAGCTTTTACATCAGCACTTGCTGCTTCACCTTGCACGTTCATGTTAGTGGGATGACTTCTTTTCTTAAACCCCCTGAACCAACGTCTGCTAGCTCCAAGCTTTTCTTCTGCAGCTTCCTCATCTTTCTCAGCCTTCAGAGAATTGAAGAGTTAGGGGCTTACTCTGGATTAGGCTTTGTCTTACAGGAATGTTGTGGCTGGTTTGATCTTCTATCCAGGCTACTAAAGTTTCTCCGTATCAGCAATAAAACTGTTTCACTTTCTTATTATTTATATATTCACTAGACTAGTGCTTTTTATTTCTTTGAAGAACTTTTGCTTTGCACCCACTACCTGGAGCAAGAGGTGTAGCTTTCAAACCTATCTTGACTTTTGACATGTATTCCCCACTAATCTTAATCATTTCTAGTTTTAAGATGAGAGGCATAGAACTCTTTTTTCACTTGAACACTTACATGCCATTGTGGGGTTATTAGTTGGCCTAATTTCTATACTGTTGAATAAGGGAATAGGGAGGCCCTAGGAAGCCGGAGAGGGAATACTGGTTGTTGGGGTGGTCAGAACACACGCAGCATTTGTCAGTTGACTTCATTGTCTTATACAGGCACAGTTTATGGCACCCCAAAATAATTACAGTAGTAGCATTAAAAAACACTGATCACAGATCACCATAGCAGACAATACTGATGAAAAAGTCTGAACTGGTGCAAGAATTAATAAAATGTGACATAGAGTAACAAAATGAGCACAGGCTTTTGGAAAAATGGTGCTTATAGACTTGCTTGAGGCAATGTCGTCAGAAGCCTTTGTTTTGTAAAAAATGCAGTGTTTGTTACAGTAGAAGCCACAGCCAGGAAATGCTGAAGACAGTGATGCTGCTGACCCCCAAATTCCTTCTTATTGTATTTTTTGCATGACTGTGAGTTATAGAAGAACTTCCTGCAGAAGTTTACAAGTGTTTTTTGTGTCTATCCATATGTCTCAGAAAAGGAACTAGCATTTAGGTATGGGCTGCTCTTTGCTAAAGCCAGATTCTCCATACTATGCATACTTTATCTTGATTACTTCTAATGAGAATCTTGTAGGGGTTGTGGTGCAACAGAGTAAGCCGGCCCTGCAGTGCTGGAATCCTATATGGTGCTCTGCTTCTGATCCAGCTCCCTGTTAATGTGCCAGGGAAAGCAGCAGAGGATGGGCCAGAACCTTGGACTCCTGCACCCACATGGGAAACCCAGAGAGGGATCCTGGCTCCTGGTTTTCATCTGCTGCAGCCCCAGTCATTGTGGTCATCTGGGGAGTGAACCAGAGGATATAAAAGAGAAACCATTTTTATAAAAGAGAAAGCTAAGGCTTAGAGAGGTTAGATGATTTTTTTTTTCAAGTCACAGGGCTAATAAATAGCAGTGCCAGGATTCAAACATAGCCTTGCCTGAGCTTTTCCCACTTAATAATTTGTTGTCTCTTATCAAGTAAAGTTCTACATGAATCTCTGTTAGACAAGAAATATAAAAGCAGGGCTTCTCTGATGTGAGAATTAGAGGACTATGTATAGCCTTACTTATTTGATTTTCTTCTCTTCTGCATCCCAACCCCACCCCACCCCACCCCTAACACATGTACACACAGGCACATGTGTGTGCCTGTGTGTATATACATAACAACCACAGCCCCAGGGCCCTGAGATGGTGCCAAACAATCTTAGATTTCTTAAAATGTGGTGTAAAAAAATACTGCAGTTTCTTTAAATATCCAAGTGAGTTTGTTGATCAGGACCACATATGAAAGGTGGATTACTTTAGGGACCTGCTCTGTCAGTGAGTGGTTTGGGGGTATTACTTTGGTATGTATATACTTTATATATATTTTTTTATTTTGACAGCAGAGTGGACAGTGAAAGAGACAGAGAGACAGAGAGAAAGGTCTTCCTTTTGCTGTTGGTTCACCCTCCAATGGCTGCCGCGGCCGGCGTGCTGCGGCTGGCGCACCATGCTTATCCGAAGGCAGGAGCCAGGTGCTTATCCTGGTCACCCATGGGGTGCAGGGCCCAAGCATTTGGGCCATCCTCCACTGCACTTCTGGGCCACAGCAGAGAGCCTGGAAGAGGGGCAACCGGACAGAATCTGGCGCCCCGACCGGGACTAGAACCCAGTGTGCCGGCGCCGCAGGCAGAGGATTAGCCTAGTGAGCTGCGGCGCTGGCCCTGTATATACTTTATAACTAAGATTTAATAATGTTTGTTCTACTTATCCTTAGCTACATGAGCACATGAGGTATGGCCATCAACAGTTTTCATTCTTCTTTTCTCAAAGCTTACTTCTGTGTCAGATGCTGATCTTTGAGCACAAAGATGATGCTGCGACTTTAGTCTCAGTGTCTGACTAACCTGGCTTCTATTCTTCTTACCAAGAACACTTACTCCAGTTCAGCTTTTTATTCTGTTCTACCACCACCTCTGAGTAGTTCAGGAATTTTTCCTCTCAAGACTGTAACATGAGGTCTAAGTCTTCCTCCTGGAATTCCACAGGAGAATTGCACTCTTTTTAAGATAGAAGCTGCCCTGGCACAGTGTGAGATCCTAGATGCAGAGAGATCATTTATAGGCCACAGAGATGCTGCACTGATTGCAGCTTGACTTAATTTAACTTGGCTCAGGCATTTACAATTTCCCCTCTATTTCTTCGGAATACCCTGTCTTTTAGGCTCAGTCAGAATTGGGGAGGGGCTTAACCCTTTTTCTTACCGTCATTGCTTACTGTGTAGGATGGAGGTCATTGCCTTGCCCTGTCACCTGGGTTCTGTTCATCCCTCAGTCATTTAAAATTCATCTATAGCTCATTCTCTCTCTCTTCTGAGGACACAAGATTTCTTGTTTCTTTCTTACTACCTCTCCATGTCCAGTTGAACTTACTTCTGGTTGGTTAAAAAGCGGCCTTGTTGACTTCCTGCCCCTTATCCCAAAAACCAGTCAAGACAATCTGGTTTCCAACCCACAGGGATTCACATGACTTCTACTTCCATGTCTGTTGCTTTCTCTGCTGGGAAATCAACCAGGGAGTAGGCATGGCCTTCTCTCCCTCATGCCCCTGTACCCATGTGCAGTGAAGTACAGTGAAGACAGAGCCCTGAATGAGCTTGCAAGCTTACATTGCTTCTTGTTCCAGTTTCTTGGTATGTGGTTGTAGAATTTTCAGTGAGATAGTTGAAAGTATAAAATAAAATTTAAAAAATCTCACCTTGTAAAATGCTTTCAATTGAAATCTATTGTCATTGATAATATGCTATGATTATATAGCACTTAGTTGTTTCAAAAATGCTTCATTTAGTTTTGTTGCATTGTGAGTACAACATACAGTCTCATGGTTTAGCCATCTGAAATTTTTATTTATTGATTAAACTTTCATTATGCCACCTCCCCCCCCATTTTTTAAAACAAGTTCAATAATGATACTGAATCTAAATAAGTTAATATCTTTCAGATTTTGGTTCAGTGGGTGCTATCCTATTTGTGTTAAATTAATTTTGGAGCCCTGGGTGATTAGAATCACAATCATTTCTGTCATTACTAAATAATTGATCATGGGGGTGATAATGATAATAGTTACATTCTTTGGATGCTTACTATGTGACTAGCACAGTTGAAGGGTTTGAAAGAGTTAGTTAATTCTCACTTTATCCTCACAGCTCAGTGAGATTGGGGCTAATGTTAGCCCCATTTTATAGCTGAGGATGCTAGGAGGTTAAATAACTGTCCCCTACGGTTACATACCTAGCCAGGGTTAGAGCCAAGATAGAAACCCAAATGGCCTGTTCCCTGTGCATTAACTATAATAAAATGATGATAAACTCTGAAACAAATTACACATTAATTTGCTGATAACTGCCCTGCAACTTTTAAATCTGTTTCATGAAAGCCACTTATATATCTTGCCATAGTGTCGTTTAAAGCAGAAAATATAAATCACCCTTTGTTGTTGCAGTTCTTACAGACTTGTTTAGCTCGATGAATTATGAGAAAGGAGCAAAGTTGTCTTGTAAATTTATCTGCACGTCTCCATTTGGCTACTGCCACTAGGATTACCTTGCATAATATAAGGGCTTTTAACACATGAGTCCCCAGGTGCATGTAGGAAGTTCTGTATGTACACATTCTGCAGCTCAAAGGTCAACTTGTGCAGAGCCCTGCGGGCAGAGGGGAGGTGGTGAGTGCTAAAGCTGATGGATGACCAGGGGACTACTATCTAGGGTCTAGTTGGGATTTACGGCTGGAGTACTTTCTTCGAAAAGTAGCTGAAGTACAATGTGGGCAAGTGAGAGAGATGAAAGTAATTAGTCTGCAAGGGGTAAGGACAAATTTTATTCTAAAGGAGTCTTCGTCAAACGAGTTCTTAAGGAGGTCTCTGCAAGTCACTAATTATAAAGGGTTAAGATGAATTATTACCAGATAGTACATAAATTAGGGTGTTGATGAGGGTTTTTGATTTATTTTTTGAAGATTTATTATTATTTTTTTTAATTTGAAAGTCAGAGTTACAGAGACCGAGATCTTCCATCCGCTCAGTCACTCCCCGGATTGCTGCAATGGCTAAGGCTGATCCACACTGAAGCCAGGAGCCAGGAGCTTCATATGGGTCTCCTATGTGGGTAGCAGGGTCCAAGCACTTGGGCCATCTTCTGCTGCTTTCCCAGGCCATTTTCCGGCAGCTGGGTCAGAAGTGGGGTAGCCGGGACACTAACCAGCACCCATGTGGGACATGGGCATCTCAAGTGAAAGCTTTACCTGTTACCCACAATGCCAGTCCCTGAAGAGGCTTTCAGTTAACATCATTGAAGAATCAGTTTTATAAGCCAAACAAAGGGCTCCTCTTGAACTTTTCCTTACAGTCCCTGTGAACAGAGCCATTGAGTGAACCCTTTTACTTTGTATTCATTCAGCCCCATTCTTTTCCTTGCTGCATTACTGTGGACCTCACTATGATTTGGATATGGTTTTGAGTGTGTCCCCCAAAGGTTCATGTGCTGAAAATTTGGTCCTTGGTGTGGCATTGTGGAGGTGGTAAAGCTTTTATGAGGTGGGGCTATGGGAAGGTGCCCACTCATTAGGGGCACAGCTCTCGGAAGGGATTAATATGGTTCTTGAGGGATTTTTGTTCCTGTGAAAGCAGGTTGTTGTAAAAGGACCAAGCCTGACCTCTGAATCTCTCTGAATCTCTTCCTTTTTCACCATTGATACCCTCTGCATGCTCCCATCACTGTGATGCTATTTGCTTTAAGACATATGGAAGAACATACAGAAGATCTTTAATCCATTGGTTTATTCCCCAAATGTCTGCAACATCTAGGACCAGGCCAGGCCAAAGCCCAGACCTACCACATGGGTGGCAGGGGTGCAAGTACATGGGCCATCATCTACTGTCTTTGGAAGTGTGGAAGAGCCAGGACGGTTCAGAATACCTCATTCCACAGGTGTACCATTGGCTGCCATTTAGTAGACAAAGCTCAATAGGCCACCACCAGTCCTAAAATATAGAAAAGATTCTTCCTGTTGAGCCTTAGTTATGAGAAGTATACATCTGGGAAAGTAAGTTATTATTTAAGTCTTTTTTTTTTTTAATTTTACAGGTAGAGTTATAGACAGAGAGAGAGAGAGAGAGAGAAAGAGAGAAAGAGAAAAGTCTTCCTTCTGTTAGTTCACTCCCCTCATGGCCGCTACGGCTGGCACTGCACTGATCCAAAGCCGGGAGCCGGGTGCTTCCTCCCAGTCTACCACGCGGGTACAGGGACCCAAGCAATTGGGCCATCCTCTGCTGCCCTCCCGGGCTACAGTAGAGAGCTGGACTGGAAGAGGAGCAACTGGGACTAATACCTGGCACCCCAACTGGGACTAGAACCCCCAGGGTGCCGGCGCCAAAGGCAGAGGATTAGCCAAGTGAGCCACAGTGCTGGCCATTATTTAAGTCTTTGATATTAATCCCCATCACAGAGGAACTCAGTAGATATTTAATGAGTGATTCAGTGAAAAACAAAATCGTTGGGATAACATGCAAGAAACTGCACAGTGTAGACAGCAAATGGGTTATTAAATTTTTAAAAAATATTTCATTTATTTGAAAAATAGAGTTAAAGACAGAGAGGGAAAGACAGAGAGAAAGGTCTTCCATCTGCTGGTTCACTCCCTGAATGGCCACAATGGCTGGAGCTGAGCTGATCTGAAGCCAGGAGCCTTCTGGGTCTCCCACACAGGTGCAGGGACCCAAGCACTTGGGCCATCTTCTGCTTCTTTCCCAGGCCATTAGCAAGGAGCTGGATCAGAAGTGGAGCAATCAAAATGCCAACTGGCACATGTGGAATGCCAGTGCTGCAGGTGGACGCTTAGCCTACTGCACCACAGCGGTGGCCCCAGATTGTTGAATTTTAACTATATATTATATGTATTTTATGTATTTAATTACAAAAGTAATTCAATGTTCGTTGCGATTTTTAAGTGATCTTTATCAGTGCCCAAAGTAAGCAGATATTTATAGATGATTGGAAGATAGTACTAATTTTATTTCAGTGATTTTCTAAGTTGGCTATCAGTCTTCAACTTGTAATAACTGACTTCTATTGCCACTCTAGCCTTAATTTTATTATTTATAGGTACTGCTAATGATACTGGGGTTTGCTACATGCTACCTTTTTTAAAAGTTAAATTTATTTGAAATTCAGAGTGACACAGACAGTTGCAGAGACAGAGAAAGAGATGTTTAATCTGCTGATTTACTACCCCAAATAGCCACAATAGCTGGGGCTGGACCAGTCCAAATCCTGGAGCCTGGAACTCCATCTAGGTCTCCCACAGGGGTCGCAGGGGCCCAAGTACGTGGGCCATCTTCTGCCTTTCTAGGGGCATTGGGAACTGGATCAGGATACTCAAATGGGCAAGCTGATATGGGATGCCAGCATTACAGGCAGCAGCTTATGCCACAACACCAGCCCCATACCTCTTTATATTATACTGAAGGTTGTTTTTTTATTTTATTTTATTATATTTTATTTTCTATTTTCATCTAAGACTGAGGGAGTGTGCTGAATAAGTGTGTGGTAGTGGTGGGGAGGAAGATTGACCTTCCCTTTTCTTTTCTTTTTTTTTTTTTTTTAACCTGCTGAACCACAACACCGAGTTAAAGGCTGAGTTATACAAAGAAGGTGAGAAAGAGAGATCTTCATTTGCTGGTTCATTCCCCAAATGGCCACAATGGCCAGGGCTGGGGCAGGCCGAAGCCAGGAGCCAGGAGCCGTGAGTTTCTTCTGGGTCTCCCACGTGGGTTGCAGGGGCCCTGGATCATCTTCTGTTGCTTACCCAGGCAAAGTAGCAGGGAGCTGGATCAAAAGAAGAGCAGCTGGGACTTGAACCAGTGCCAACATAGGATGCCAATGCTGCAGGCCATGGCTTTAACCCACTGTACCACAGTGCCAGGCCCAAGATGGAAACTTTTATTTTGAGTATAGTTTTACTTCAAGAGACTGGCAATAAATTTAACATATCCACATAATGATTTATGTGGTGGGTTTTTTGTTGTTGTTGTTACAATCAAGATTTTGCTTTATTCAGCTCATGAAGGAAACATAAAACTCACTTAGTATTTTGACATTGCCTTTTTTTGCTAGTTGTTCATTTTAATTCCCTTTAAAACAACTTGCAAACCATGCTTAGAGCCTTTGCCCTGTGAACCTTGGTATATTCTGCATATACTTGGAAAACTGCCTGAGGTCCCAGTGTACTGTTACAGGATGTAGGAAGTAAGGCCATTTGTAAGCTTTCAATGTAAGGCAACTGCATTTTTCTTTGCACTATGATAAGAGCAGAGTAATGTGATCCAAGCACATTTTATGTCTAAATGACCAAGGCAAATAATTTATATTTTCTTCTTTTAAAGTGGCTGGTGGTGTTTGAGTACTTAGTCAGGAAAGCCTTATTGCTGTATGTTATTACCAGTTTGTCATTTAAATAATTAATGAAACCCCAAGTCAACCTAGCTTAATTGCAAAGCTATGATGGAATATAATGTTAGAGAGGAGGGGTTTAATTGCATCATTGTTTTGATACATCTGTCTGAGTCCATATAGGTTGCTATAGTAAAATATCAGACTGAAAGTTTAGGCAACTTGGCTGGGAAGACCAAGTTCCAGGTGCTGGTAGAGTTGGTGTCTGGGGAGGGCATCCTTGCTAATTCATAGATGGCTGTCTTCTTGCTGTAACAGCACATGGTAGAAGGGAAAAGAGTTGCTGTCTGGTGTCTCATTTATAAAGGCACTAATCTCATTCATAGAGCTCCACTTTTGTGACCTAATATATTCTACAAGCTCCACCTCTAAATACCAACACATTGGGAATTAGGTTTCAACATGTGAATTTTGGGAGGACACAAACTTTGTTTCTTTTCTTTTCTTTTTTTTTTTTTTTTGAAGATTTATTTATTTATTTGAAAGGCAGAGTTACAGAGAGAAAGATCTTCCATCCACTGGTTCACTCCTCAAATGGCCATAATGGCCAGGGCTGGGCCAGTTGAAAGCCAGGAGCCAGGAGCTTCTTCCCATGTGGGAGCAGGTGCCCAAGTACTTGGGCCATCTTCTGCTTTCCTAGGCACAGTAACAGCGAGCTAGATGGGTAGTGGAGCAGCAAGAACCGGAACTGGGATCCATATGGAATGCTGGCATCACAGGCAGCAGCTTACCTGCTAAGCCACAGCGCCAGCCTCAAACCTTGTTTCTTAATAGCCTCTGACTACAATGACCAGAAGCTTATAAAGCCCAGGACCGTTTGTCCCCATAAGTCTTTAAATATCTTGGAAATTCCAACATTTAGCATCTACATGACATCTCCCATGTTGTTTTTTACATCCTAAAATGTAACAGAAATTCTTTTGTAGACCATGTGTTGTTAATTCTGACTGGGAATATATTAACATGCCTATGAGTCAGGCAGAGACACAGCATGTCCTCTAGTCTCATCTTTCTAACTAGCAGACTTTTTGGTCTGGCTTCCCTGAGGTGTATCTTTTTTTTTTTTTAAAGATTTATTTATTTTGCTGTGTACTTATGTCTCATGTGGGATCTGTCCTTAAGGTGTTGTCCAATGTGAAGTAATGCTATAACTAGTACTGAAACAGTATTTTTACACCTTGTGCTTCTGTGTAGGTGCAAACTGATGAAATCTTTACTTAGTATATACTGAATCGATCTTCTGTATATAAAGATAATTGAAAATGAAAAAAAAACTTAGTGTTAAATTGGAAATTGCATAGAAAATTAATCAATTTTTTAAAAAAATATCATGTAGGATCTCTGTCCTTAATGTGCTGTACATTGTGATTTAAAGCTATAACTAGTACTCCAACAGTATTTTTCACTTTGTGTTGCTATGTGAGGGCAAATGGTTGAAATATTTACTTAATATATACTAAACTGATCTTCTGTATATAAAGAGAATTGAAAAGGAATCTTGATGAAAGGGGAGGGTTGCGGTTGGGAGCGAAGTTATGGGGGGGGGAGCCATTGTAATCCATAAGCTGTACTTTGGAAATTTATATTCATTAAATAAAAGTTTTAAAAAAAGATTTATTTATTTTGCTTGAAAGTCAGAGTTACACAGAGAGTAGGGGCAGAGAGAGAGAGAGAGAGGTCTTTTTTTTTTTTTTTTTTACATTTTTTTTTTTGACAGGCAGAGTGGGCAGTGAGAGAGAGAGACAGAGAGAAAGGTCTTCCTTTGCCGTTGGTTCACCCTCCAATGACCGCCGCGGCTGGCGTGCTGCGGCCGGTGCACCATGCTTATCCGAAGGCAGGAGCCAGGTGCTTCTCCTGGTCTCCCATGGGGTGCAGGGCCCAAGCACTTGGGCCATTCTCCACTGCACTCCCTGGCCACAGCAGAGAGCTGGCCTGGAAGAGGGGCAACCAGGACAGAATCCAGCGCCCCGACTGGGACTAGAACCTGGTGTGCCAGCGCCGCAGCTCAGTAGGCTAATCTTCCACCTTGCAAGAGAGGTCTTCCATCCAATTGTTCACTCCCCAATTGGCTGCAATGGCAGGAACTGCGCTGATCCGAAGCCAGCAATTAAGAGCCAGGAACTTCTTTTGGGTCTCCCATGCGGGTGCAGGGGCCCAAGGACTTGGGCCATCTTCAGGTGCTTTCCCAGACAATAGCAGAGAGCTGGATCAGAAGTGGAGCAGCCAGGACTTGAACTGGCGGCCATATGGGATGCTGGCGCTTCAGGCCAGGGTGTTAACCCTCTGTGCCACAGCACCGGCCCCGAGATGTATCTTCTTAAAAGTCAGATGCCCACCTTTACTCTGACAGTGTGAACATAGGGCAGCCAGCTTCTGTTTGGACCACATGTGAGAAGGAAGAGGGAGAGAGAGAAGTGGCTTTTCAAGAAGAAGCCATGATGGGGTTACTTCTTCTAGCTGAATTGCACTTACATTTGTGCCTTCTGCAGGGGGATCATCAAGAAAAAGCATGGAAAGTGGGAAAAAGTAATGTTTAAATCAGAGTTTTAAAATTTTCTCTGTGGTCAAACCTTGGGGAAGAGGCCAGAGCTGAAGAATCCAAAAAGGAGACAAAGGTGGGAAAAGAATCTTTAAAGTATAGATCTAAGATTCTAAGGAAGTTGAGAATTTGAAAGAAAAAGAAATGAAGAGCAAGATAATATGGTAAGATAAAGATGAAGAATTATTCATTAGTATTTGTAATTGGTACTTGGTATTTCATCAATGGTATTAGCAATAATAGCTCTAAAAGACATTTGGTGCAGAATGTGAATTAGAATGAGAAAGTTGAGAAAGTGGGGATTGCTTTTTTGAAAAGGCGATTGAGAAGGAATAGAGAGTAAAGGGCGTTATAAAGAGTATCCTTAGCAAGTGGATTTTTTGGATTTAGAGTCTTTATTGAATGTAATTATAAGATTCAGTAAAGATGGTGGGGAGGTTGGAGGTACAGGAAAAGAGATGTAAAGTAATGAGAGAAATGCAATCTAGAGCAAATGGCTAAACATTAGGCAAGACAAATCATTTCTGAGACTGCTAGAAAGTTGGAGAGGGCTGTGGATTTAGTTAGATGTGTTTGCTGACAATGGCGTGGGAAATTGGGGAACTCCAAAACCTGTTGAGTGTTGTCCTCTCAGGACTCCTAATCCAAGGAGATGGTATAGGTCAGTGGGCTACTGAACGGGCTCTAAAGTCAAGCTTTCTGTATTCAGATTCAGTTCTTTTACTTGATAACTGAGTGCCCTTGGGGAAGTTACTGGATCTCTCTGTACCTCATTTTCTTCATCTATAAGTAAAGAACAGCATGCAGTTAGAAACGTGAACTCTAAAGCTATACTACTGGGGTTCGGGGCTAGTAAACTCCACCACTTATTAGTAGTGTGACCTTCTGAAGTCACATAATTTTTCTATGCTAACTTTTCTGCACCTTAATTTCTTCATCTGTAAAATGGTGGCAGTAATGGTGTCGACCTCAGAGGGTTATTGTGAGAATTAAACTCGTTAATATTTATAAGTATTTAGAACAGCCCCAGGCACATAGTATTATATAAACTTCATAGTATTATGTGTGATTTCCCAGGAAGCATATTTTTTTAAAAAAATTTTTTTTAAGTAAACAAATTTCAGTAATTTCATATATACAGATTTAGGAACATAGTGATACTTCCTACTCAATCTCCCCCCCCCCCCCGCCCTACGTAAGCTTTAAAAAGAGTTGATAAGTGTATTGAGAGCCTAACTGAAATTAGAAACTATAAATCAGATTTATAAGTAGAATCTGCATGGCTTTGAGATATTTTTTTTCACCAAAAGTTCATAGCTAGTAAGGCTTATGAATGAAGAATGAGCTCTCTAGCCTTGATCCAGGACTGGAATTTCGCTGTTACTGGGACATAATGGTGGAGGGATTTGAGAATTCTCATGAGAGCATAGTTCACGTGAGTGAACTTGGGACCAGGCTGCGTAGAGAAGAAGAGAGGACTGACAGGGCCTGCTGCACCAGGGAAAAGTGGAAAATCAGAAGTTCTGTTCCTAGGTAACCTTGGAGAGCAGGTATAGTGAGAAGGAAAGCATGAATAAATTGAAAAGTGAAAGGTTGCCGACTAAGTGATAGAGTGACATTTATGACTTTAAAAAATTCTGATGAGAAGGACCAAGGTATGGCACAGCATTAAATGGTTGAAACTGAAGAGGTTACACCAGTGTAATGAATGCTGGTGTATTGATGGATAATATTTCTGATAATTGAACTCTCTTGGATAACAGAAATTTGGGTAGAAAAAGAATAAGCTTCCTAAGCCTTTAGTCAATTTAGGAAAATATTCAAATGGTGGGAAAATAACAAAAAAGGGCTGAATAAGTATAAACATCTCTTCTCCCATTCACATAGTCTTTAGGACATTCTGGATCACCCAAAGTCTCCTAAACTATTAAAAGACCTTATTCAGTGAAGTATTATTAAGCTGTGTTATTTGGTGAATTATGTCCTTATTTTTTGTTCATGAAAGTAATAAGGTCATAAATAGTTTATATGTGTTGATTCATTTAACAGGTATTTTTGTGCACTTTCTATGTACTACGTGTTGAAAATAGACCAGTGAAGAACACAGACAAAATTCTTGTATTCCAATAGGAGGGTTATAATACATAAGTAATTAAATCACACAATAATTTAGGTGTTAGCAAGTGATCCAGACAGAAAATAGAGCAGGGCCAGGATACTGGCAAGATGTATTTTCATTTGAAATTGCACATAACTCCATGTAAGCTGGGTGATGAGAAAAGGCCTCCAAGAAGGTGACTTTTGCTAGGAGACCTGAAGGTGGTGAAGACAGGTGCAAGGAGGAGGTCTGGGGGCAGAGCCTGGAAGAGGAAAGAATGGAAAGTCCATGAAGCAGGGCTCACCTGGCATGCTTGAAGAATAGCAAGGAGGCCGGTACAGCTAAAGAAGTGAGCCTTTTCTTTATTTAACAAATACGTATAGTCATCTGTTAGTATCCATGGGGGATTGGCTCCAGTAACTCCTGCAGATATCAGAATTCACATATGCTCAAATTCCTTATGTAAAATGGTGCAGTATTTGTATAAACCTACACATATCCTCTTGTATACTTTTAAGTCATCTCTAAATTACTTCTAATGCCCAATACAAATCTAAATGTCATGTTAATAGTCATTATACTGTTTTCTTGGCAAAGGAAGTCTATACAAATTCATTACAGACACAGTTTTTTTTTTTTTTTCAAGTATTTTTGAATCCTGTTAGTTGCATCCATGGGTGCAGAACTTGCAGATTTGGAGTGACAACTGTATAGCAGTTACATGATGTTGGATGCTTTTCTAAATAATGTTGAAGGCCAGCTCACTCTGAATGTGCTTGATCATATAAATAATTCACAAATATTAATTTATTTAATATAGGTGTTAACTTTTTAATATATTACAGATGAGGATCTATAAAACAGATCTTAAGTAACTTATCACATGAGCAACAAAATGTACACAGCCAGCCAGAGTGGGAAGTCAGGATTCTAACCTTGAGTTAGATTTGCATTCTGCTGCCCATTATAGCAGTAGGTTATGAAATCAGATGACGAATAGGAAGTTGGATGTGGGAAGGTCAATTGTATATAGAACCTTTGAAGCAATTATAAAGATTGTCTTGAATTGAACTGGAAAGACATGTTGAGGAATGACATAATCTCACCTACGCTTTAAAGCCTCAGTGTGGCTGTTAGGTTAGAAAATAGAGGAGCAGGCCGGCGCCGTGGCTCAACAGGCTAATCCTCCGCCTTGCGGCGCCGGCACACCGGGTTCTAGTCCCGGTCAGGGCGCCGGATTCTGTCCCGGTTGCCCCTCTTCCAAGCCAGCTCTCTGCTGTGGTCCAGAAGTGCAGTGGAGGATGGCCCAAGTGCTTGGGCCCTGCACCCCATGGGAGACCAGGAAAAAGCACCTGGCACCTGGCTCCTGCCATCGGATGAGCGCAGTGCGCCGGCCACAGCGCGGCGGCCATTGGAGTGTGAACCAACGGCAAAAGGAAGATCTTTCTCTCTGTCTCTCTCTCACTGTCCACTCTGCCTGTCAAAAATGAAAATTAAAAAAAAAAAAATAGAGGAGCAAGAGAAAATGCGGGAAGACTAGTTAGGAAGTTAGTACAAGATGTAAGCAGGAGATGATGTTGGCTTGGACTAAGGTGAGTAGCTATGATAATTTTGTAAGAAATTATCAGATTCTTGGTATTTCTTTTCAAGGAGGTAGAGCACATGGATTTTCTGACTAGTTAGATATGGGATAAAGGAAAGAAAACAGTCAACAGTGTTTCCAAGGTTTGGGCCATAGCAATGGAGTGACTTGAATGAATTCACTACTTACCAAAATGGTACAGATTACAACAAGAAGACAACTTTGTGTGTTTTAGAAATGCTGAGATGCCTAGTGAACATCTAAGTGGAGATGTCAGGTGGGGAGTTAGATATACGATATAAAAGCTCAGGAGAGAGGTTTAGAGGGTGATAGACATTTGGTAGTCCTCAGTATAGACTCTGCTTAAAGCATTGAGGTTGGATATCATCATCTTAGAAAGAGGAGAGATGTCCAAGTACTGAGCCTGTGAGCATTTTAGCATTAAGAAGCTGGGATGGAGGGCCAGCGCTGTGGTGTAGCAGGTTAGGCTGCTGCTTGCAGTGCTGGCGTCCCATATGGGTGCCAGTTTGAGTCCTGGCTGTTCCACTTCCAGTCCAGCTCTCTGCTATGGTCTGGGAAAGCAGTAGATGGCTCAAATCCTTGAGCCCCTGAACCCATGTGGAAGACCTGGAAGAAGCTCTAGGCTCCTGGCTGTTGCAGCCATTTAGGGAGTGAACAAGTGAATGGAAGACCTCTCTCTCTTTTTCTCTGTCTCTCTGCCTCTGTAACTCTGCCTTTCAAATAAATAACTAAGTCTTTTTTTTTGGGTGTGTGGAAGATTTACATTTTATTTGGTTTTTTTTATTTTATAGAAAGCTTTTATTTAATAAATATAAATTTCATATGTCCAACTTTTGGAAATAGCGGTTCTTACCCCCATACCTGCCCTCCCACCCCCAAACCATCCCATATCCCACTCCCTTTCCCATCCCATTCTTCATTAAGATTCATTTTTAATTATCTTTATATACAGAATATATATATGGTAAGTAAGCTCTATGCTAAGTAAAAATTTCAAGTTTGTACTCACACAGACACACAGCATATAAAGTACTGTTTGAAGACTAGTTTTACTGTTAATTCACATAGTACAACTCATTAAGGACAGAAGTCCTACATGGGGAGCAAGCGCACAGTGACTCCTGTTATTGATTGAATGATTGACACTCTTATTTAAGACGTCAGTGATCACCCAAGGCTCTTGTCATGAGCTGCCAAAGCTATGGAAGCCTCTTGAGAACTACATCTTTAAAAAGAAAGAAAGAAGCTGGGATGGTAAGGCAAACCACACAAGACAGTAGCCAAATTGATAGTAGAAAATATAGGAGAAGGTGACATTCTGGAATTCAAGTTAGGAAAATGTTTTATAGAATAACACATGTACATGCATATGCACACAGACATACAAATACACACACACACACACACAGTCTCCCCACTTATTATTTATGAGGATACAATAGATCAGGAGCATCAACTACTTTTCTTCTCTGACTACCATGGTCTCTACTTGTAGGAAAATTGGAAAGTCAAGTGATTAATAAGATGGTTTGGTGTATATAGATTCAACAAAAGGAGTTCATTGAATAACCTTATTGGCTAGAGAAATCACGCTGTGATAATCCCAAGTCCCCCTCCTGTGTGAAGCAGGAGCATATGCTGGCCCCTGGACAGTTCTTCAAAATGTAAGATTTTCTCAGTAGAGCTGTTTCTAAGCTTATACTGCTGAAAGGGGGGTATTCTTTCTTTAGATATATAAATGTGCCTAATCTTACTTCTATTAAGTCTTGTGCCCAGAGGTCAGTTGGGGGGTCACAATTTCCTTTTATTAAATGTAGATTTTCTACCTTGAAAAATATGTACAGACATTCTCAACACATACACATAACTTCACAGGTCTATTAACCCAGGTTAAGGAGTCTTCTTTTAAGTTTACTTATCTCTGTTTTGTGGAATAACTTGCAAAAGGTAAACTTACTCCTACCTTTCAAATATTAGGCCCTCATCCTCGTTGTTGCCTTCTCTACTGTGTGGTAAGTGCAAAGCTGGCCTCGTGGTCCACACCACAGCATGTTTATGTGAATAACAAGGTACTTCAGAAAGTAAAGCCTCTTGTCTAGGTTCTGAGGCAAACCTTCATACCCTGTTCCTTCCTGTTCAAATGGCCTTTTTGTAAAATTTTTTTTTATTTTTTGACAGGCAGAGTGGACAGTGAGAGAGAGAGGCAGAGAGGAAGGTCTTCCTTTTTCTATTGGTTCACCTCACAATGGCTGCTGCGGCTGGAGCGCTGTGGCCGGCACACTGCGCTGATCCGAAGCCAGGAGCCAAGTGCTTCTGCTGGTCTCCAATGCAGGTGCAGGGCCCAATCCTCCACTGTACTCCCGGGCCACAGTAGAGAGCTGAACAGGAAGAGGGGCAACCAGGACAGAATCCGGCACTCTGTCTGGGACTAGAACCCGGTGTGCTGGCGCCGCGGCTCAATAGGCTAACCCTCTGCCTGTGGCCTCAAATGGCCTTTTAATAAAGTTCTAGTGTATGTTTATACAATGTGTATAAATGTGTAAGGCTAATGCTGGTCAATTCAGAAATCTAGCTTTAGCAGGAGCGTGAGAATCTGAATATGAGATGATGCTGCCTAAATGTTTAGAAATATACACATACGGGGCCAGCGCCATGGCGCAGTAGGTTAATCCTCTGCCTGCGTTGCCAGCATCCCATATGAGTGCCGGTTCTAGTCCTTGCTGCCCCTCTTCTAATCCAGCTCTCTGCTATGGCCTTGAAAAGCAGTGGAGAATGGCCCAAGTGCTTGGGCCCTTGCATCCGCACTGGAGAGGGGGAAGAAGCTCCTGGCTCCTGGCTTCGGATTGACGCAGCTCCGGCCATTGCGGTCATTTGGGGAGTGAACCAAAAGAAGGAAGACCTTTCTCTCTGTCTCTTCCTCTCACTCTCTGTAACTCTACCTTTCAAATAAATAAACCAAATCTTTAAAAAAAAAAAAAAAAAGAAAGAAATATACACATACATGTACTCTACAAACATATAGACATGTATACATGTTGGGTTAATATTTTGAAGGAAATCATGGCAGAGTATAAATAATTTGCCTGAAAAGGAAGAAAAAAGCATTCCAGAATATTAAGAGTAATACTGTGTGAACTTCACAGAAAGTATCATCAGAGTGTCAATGATTAGAATTGATAAGATATTTGGCTGTCTTTTTCAGCCAGAAGATGGCTTTGAACCAGATTACCACATCCAAGGTTTAGTTTTGAAGAGAGGGAGGAAAAAAAACCCAATTATTTGTCTCTTTGTTCAAAGGCCTTTTTTGTCTTGTAGATCCCTGAAAAGCTAGTAGAGGAGCCAGCCTTTCACATCCATTAAGGTTAGCCCTGAAACTGTTGAATTTGATCTCTTCCATTTACCATCTGGATACAGTAGAGAAAAAGCTATTCGGCACTGGGTTGCTGGACACCATCCAGAAAATAATATGTCAGGGCATCAAAGGCTTGAGGCACTTGGTCCAGTCTGTCTAATGATCACAGGCAGGGTCTGCTCTCCAGTTTGGTAGCATGTTTTATTTTTGCAGTGACAATGTATATCCAAGTAAAATAGATCACGAGGATTACTGCCAACTTGTCAAAGTTAGCATTCTTCCATCATAGACTTCAAAAAAGGACCTTATTTTAATTGGGCAGAGCTTGATTTCCAAAATCTACCTCCCCTTGTCCTAATTCGTCCCCTTTCTAATAGAGAACACTTATTGCAAGAAAGATTCTAACTCAGAGATTGTTTCATTCCAAACCCAAGTCCCGAGTTTAAAATCTAAAGATTGACCTCTCTTAAAATGGTGTTCATTATCCCCTTTCTGTGTGCCCCTGGTATCTGGCCAGCTAATGATCATGCTGGCACATTTCCAGGAATCTGACAACCACATCTCATTATTCACACCAACTGGAGCCAATTGTAGCTGGGGTGTGTGTGTGTGTGTGTGTGTGTGTGTGTGTTTTCTCTATTATTTTAAAACGTGGATAGGAAGCAACGACAGTGGCAAGGTAGTCTCCTCTGGGGTTGCACAGAAGACTTGCATGATAGGACCTGCCATATCAGGGAGCGTATGGCTGTGTTTTAAGGTAGCTGGAGGCCATCCAAGTCTAGGTTCTAGGTAAACCAGGCTTCGTTTGGAGTGTGCAAGATGAATATAGGAGAAATCTGTAGCTTCTGCAATAGGTAAAATGATAGGGAATTGCCATTTTGTCTCTTGCTCAGGGATGAGATGGCAGCAGAAGAGTCACCAAACATTAACCACAAAAATTGCTTTGTTTGTAGACAGGAATGACCTTCAAGCTGTGTCCCAAAAACCAGAGTGACTCCCAAATCTGGCAACCTGATTTAGAGAGCTGGAGGAGCCCTTGCTGGGTTCTTCAAAGGTAGACAGTAGCACTTGGTTTTGTACCTTGTCAGGTTAGCCAGGAGGTCCAAAGTTACCATTTATTTTGCTCTAAACTAGTACTGCCTGCACTCCCATCTCATCACCATTCATAGACTTCACTCTCAGAATCGTCTTGCTGCTTATCTCCCTTTAGATCTCCTGGTGCTGAGAGCAAGTGGTTCTCTGCTAGATGAAGAAACACAAAATCTCCGAAAGCAAAGCTGTCTTGACTATTCTTTTTTTTTTTTTTTTTTTTTTTTTGACAGGCAGAGTGGACAGTGAGAGAGAGAGACAGAGAGAAAGGTCTTCCTTTGCCGTTGGTTCACCCTCCAATGGCCGCCACGGCCGGCGCGCTGCGGCCGGCGCACCGCGTTCATCCGATGGCAGGAGCCAGGTGCTAGGTGCTTTTTCCTGGTCTCCCATGGGGTGCAGGGCCCAAGCACTTGGGCCATCCTCCACTGCACTCTTGGGCCACAGCAGAGGGCTGGCCTGGAAGAGGGGCAACCGGGACAGAATCCGGCGCCCTGACCGGGACTAGAACCCGGTGTGCTGGCGCCGCAAGGTGGAGGATTAGCCTGTTGAGCTACGGCGCCGGCCGTCTTGACTATTCTTAACAGTGTTACCTCTTTGAAATACTGCGTACATACTCTTTGCTCCTATTTGGCCACTTTGAAACCAGCCTGTCCCTGTCTCTAGACTGATGTCCTGTCTTTCCTCCAGTATTTACCTGCCCTCAAGTGTCCTTTCTTGCTAAGAAAAAAATTAAAAAAAGATGAGGACAGATCATGCTATCAAGTCAGTACTAGAGCTAGAGCTAGACGTCTGGCCCTGTTGTCTCCTGCCTGAGTGATTTAGCCCCTCTATGCCTTAGTCACCTTGTCTTTTAGATCTGAGTAGTAACAGCAGCCTATGTTAGAGGTTTGCTGTGATAGATAAGTAAGGAATGTGAGGGAAAGCATGCTCCAACAGCATGCTCAATATATATTTCCTATTATTGAATATACTTTAGGATAAACAGGTTTAAATATTTTTTACTTTAACCTAGCATTAGCCTCGAAGCTTTCTGTTAATTATTGTAAATGAAAAGATCTTGAGTGCTGCTGAATTTCAGGCATTTCTGCGGAAAGATCAGAGCCAAGGGGGTCTTTAAAATCACATTACTGCCTTTCTAATTGTGCGGTTGTCACTGAAGCTCCATGTGTTGGAAAGAGCTGGGAGGTTCAGTACCCTACTAGAAGGTAAACTCGGGACATGCAGAGATTTGAGCCTTTTGTGTGTTTTGCCGTACCAGTTTCTAGACCTGTGCCTGGCCTTTCAGAATGGTGAAACTTCCTTGTCAGTCATCTTCTTGTTTTCAGCTCAGTCCCTCATAAACTCCCATGAATTTGAAAAAGGGAGGGTAGAGCATTTATCATTTACCTTTTGTCCTTTAATATGTGTCTGGATTCCTTCCTGGTTGTAAAGAATCCCCTCTCTGTGTGAGCGTTGGTGGGCAGCAGTACCCCTTCTGCTACTGTAGAAGCCAGAGCAAGCAAAGGTGTGTGATGTGGGCTCGAGCAATTGGTCTTGGCTGCCTGGAGCAGGAGGCATCTACAAGAGGAGTGGAGGGTGAGATTCATTGGTAACAGTGGCCTAGGCCCCGGCAATGGACAGGGGGTGGTGGCAGCATCCAGACTGGCTACTGCTGCTGTGTATCCTCTTCTGCTTTAAATGGGCAAAGTCAATTTGCTACTTACAGTACAGGGTTCTGAGTGGTGCATGTGGGTGCTAGATTTTGTCACTACCAGTAGCATAACATCACGGATGTCCCCTTTTTGCACTTCAGTCTCTAAATCCCACCTATTGACCTTCAGCTCACCCTGCAACTATATTTCAACCTCATCACATCCCTATTCTGTTTACCGGACTCCTTTCTCATGATCCCTCACTCCACCACTGGTGGCCAGTCTCCACCTTCAGTGAGTTATAAATGCCCTCAAATCCTTTGTAGTCTTCCCTTTGTTGTTGGCATTCAATGAAACACAGCTTACTCTCCACTTTCCTTTCACTTACACTCAAGGAGCCAAACATGGCTGCAGATTGTTACATAGCTGTTAGCTGTTTGCTTCAACTTGAAATCCCAAACCCAAATCCTGAAATGGTTGCTTACTGTTACCTGACAGCTGTGTTTCTCTGGATAACAGGTTTGCTCTTCTGTGAGACCCTATGTTATTTCTACCTCTGAAACTTTGCTTGTCTCCCAAACAAGTGACGTTCTCACTTCGTGCTTCCTTAAGAGAAGTGGACAAGACACAACTCCCTGTTTTTGTTTTAGTCTCTATGCTTGTCTTCTCAGTCAGCTCAGGTCACAACAGAAGATGTGTTCCTGCTTCTCACATTGGTCACTCACTGAGTAGATTCACTCTCTACTGATATTCTTAGGGACTTAACACCCATTTTGTTTTTTCTGTCTTGCCTGTTATCAGAAACATCTCCCTCTCTTCTCTCTGGATAGTTCCCATCACCACATATACTGCTCTGATCGTTCCCAATTTAAAAACTGGTTTTTTGCCCTGTGATTCCCTTTAACTATTACCCTTCTTCTCTGCCACCTTCGTGACAAACTTTCCTTTAAAAATATCAGAGTTATGTAAAGTGCTTAGGAGTTTCCACTCCACTCTAGCAACAAGCAAAAAGCTGAGCAAACTGAAACAGACAAAAAAAAAAATCAGCTCGTTTAGATCTGTCAGAGAGGTGAAGTGACAGAGAAAACTGCTGCTTCCCAACATTGGAGCTACTGATGTTTCGGGTACAGAAAAATCACATTTTACCAGAGCAGAAATTCTCAGAAGAAACCTCCCTAGAACTGAACACCAGGGTGAGGAAACACAAACTGCAACTGGTGATTTGCTGAGCTCAGTGTGGGCGACTGAGTCAAAAACATCCACTGATGCCCAGCGTCGGAGTGAATCCTCGTGTGTTTGTGAGTTTTGTCTCCAGGAGCTCCTAGTAGAGAAAATATTACTGAAGAATTCCCTAGTGCTTCCAGCGTGGAGCCAGGCAACGAGCCATTCTGAAACATGCTGGAGCAGTCTTCCTAACAAACTCTGCCCTTCTGGGAAACACTTTTACCAGGGACTGATCAACTGGGGCTTTATCAGGCCTTAACCCTTCTACTGTAGGGGAAATATCCAACTCCTGCTGAAGCATTTGTGAATTTCAAAGCCCAGAAGCACAGGCCCACCAAATGACAGACCTAATCACAAGCCCCCAGAACACTGCTCCTCTGCCCTCACCTTACCAATGCACTACTATTAGAATGCAGTATTTGACCTGGGATATCATGTCCATTTAGGGACAAAACTTAGAAGACATAGTAAAAGGCAAAATGCTCAGTTTGAAGAGACTGAGTAAGCATCAGAACCAGAGTTGTATGTGGCAGGAGTGTTAGAATTATCAGGACAATAGTTTTTCTAAACTATGATTAATATATTAAGGGCTTTAATGGGAGAGGTAGACAAATAATATAAGCAGAAGATGAAAGCTCTAATAACCAAAAAGAAATACTGGGAACCACAACCACTGGCAGTAGTGAAGAATGCCTTTATGGATTCATCAGTAGACTGGACATAAAGAAAGAATCTCTGAACTTGAGGATATGGCAATAGAAACTTCCAAACTTGAACAGCAAAGGAAAAGTGTCTAGAAGAAGAAAAAGATGATGAAGGTGAAGAAGATGAAGAGAAGAAAATATACAGGAACTGTTGGATAACTACAAAAGATTTAATACTCGTGTAATGGGAACACCAGCAAGAGAAGAAAAAGAGAAAGGAATAGAATATTTGAAGCAGTAAATGTGGGGATTGGAACCCGTGGCTGGGCTCAGAGAGACACCCCCTCTGCCCACGCCAGATAGCCCAATGGCCATGTCTTCTTGCATGTACGAATTCGACTGATAACAGTATTATTCAAGGTAATAGCAGCAGTATATTCAGTTGTGTATGCCTGTGTGTATGGACACCTGTGCACACAAGCGTGCTCATTTATGCTTATATATTAGTGAAATGAATGACAACAGTGATACAGGGCAAAGTAAGAATTAGGAATATTTGGTTATTACTAGATATTTGCACTATCTACCAGCAGGATGTATTTTAAAATCACTTGGATTAGTTGTGAATGTGCAAAGTCTGGGAAACCATTAAGGAAAGTAAACAAAAAGAAGTATAATTGATATGCCAAGAAAGGAGAGAAAATGGAATCATAAACTGTTCAAAGTCACAAAAGGCAGAAAAACTGTGGAAGGTAAACATAAGAACAAATAACAAGAGCAACAAGTTAAAAGCAGTAACAAATATCATAGATATGAATCCAGCTCTGTAAATAACAATTTTAAATGTCAGTGGTCAAAATATATCAATTAAGATATTATCAAAGTGACTCAGAAAGCCAGAGTTGACTATATGTTGTCTGTAAGAAATTCACTTTATAAGGACACATACATATTTAAAGTAAGGGGATGGAGAAAGCTGTATCATCATAACACTAAATCATAGAAACTGGCTAAAAGGTAAGTAGCCATGATAATTTCAGACAGACAGACTTCAGAGCAAGGAAAATCATCAAGAATAAGGAGGGACATTACAAGGTGATAAAAGGGTCAGTTCTCCAAGAATACAAAGCTCTTCATAACATGGATGCCTCGAATGACACAGTGTCAAAATACATGAGGCAAAAACTCATATGACTGCAAGCAGAGACAGGAGGATGCATTCTTCAGTTTGGAGAATTCAGCACATCTTCATCAGAAAAGTGGACAGATTTAGCAGAGAGAAAATCAGTCAGGACATAGAACTATCAATCAACTAGATGTAATTGGTATTTGTAGACTGGTTTACCCCATAGCAGCAAATTATAGATTCTTCTTGAGTTCACATGTGAAACTTACATATCGAGCTATGAAACACACCTTAAGTTTAAAAGAATGGAAATCCTACAGTGTCTGATCTTGGGCAACATGGAATTAAATTTGAAATCAGTAACAGAAACATATTTAGAAATTTTTTTTAAAGATTTACTTACTTGAAAGTCAGAGTTACACAGAAGTAATATCCCAAATTGATCGTTTCCTAACAAAGGAAGGTTGAAATGATCCTGCCACTTAAAACATGCATTTCTGCTGTACTTAACCAGTTAGCATCAGGAGTTTGCTGTTTGTCCATTACTACTGGGGTAGTGATTCTGTGGGTAATTCTCCTCCACACTGCTTTGGTTATTAGGAACTGTCACAGTGGAAACCCTGACCCCTTGAACCATAGCAGCAGCAGATGAGCAAAGAAGGAACCAGATCTCAAAATATTTTGTTTTAAGATGTTATTTGTCATGTTGAAGTCATAACACAACATCTGATATTGATTCTGAGATTCTTAATTTATTCTTTCTAAAGATTCATATTTAAAAAAATAATAAACACATTTTCACTCAGTTTTCCCATCGGTAACTTCCCCTCACTCAAGTCAAAACATCCTGATCCTGTGGTGTTCTGCTGTGTTTGTGCTCCTTTTGGATAAAGAGTGCTCCTGGGCGCCTGGTGGGGTGCACGCTGTGCTTGTCTGCCACCAAAGAGAAAATGATGCTGTGTTGTAGGTTAGACACACAATGGACCAGAACTAAATTTATGCCCCGAGCTCTCTGTAAACGTGTGAATGCCTCTATAGCAGCATACTGTTTAAATATCAGGAAATTGTCTAATGAAATCCACTCTGAACCTTAAGGTAGGATTGCTTCCATTGTAGGGAAAGTTGAGTAGCTTTGCAAAGGGTTTATAAAAATAATGATTTTACATTTTTTTATTTGAAAGAGAGACAGGAAGGGAGGGAAGGAAGTAGGGAGAGAGAAACAGAGGTCTCCCGTTCACTGGTTCCCTCTGCAAATTCCCACAGTAACTAGGTCTAGTCCAGACCAAAGCCAAAGAACTCAACCCAGGTTCCTACATGGGTGGACCCAATTGAACCACACCTGAGGTGTGCATTCACAGGAAGCTAGTAGAGTCCGGATTTGAACCCAGGCTCTCTGATATAGATTGTGGTGGTCCTAAAAGGCGTCTTAACTGCTACGCCAAATGCTCACCCCAATATGAAACTAGCTTTCTAAGGACGTATTATCCTAAGATCATTTTATTATAGATTCAAATAAAATTTTATTGCATTGGGAACTTGGAAATGTGTTCTGGTAGTTGTAGGTCCTCCCTTCCTCCTCTCTCCTACAACCACCAAGTGCCATGTACCTCAAGACCAGATGTCCAGCTCCTGCATTCTTTAAGCCTTGTGGAGTATTCATTTCTACTTCATTCACAGAGATATGTTGAACTCCCACTGTTTTGGCATTAGGGACAAAAACATGACTTTTGCTGTTGAGGAATTCACTGGCTGGTGAAGGTAGCAAGCATGTAGGACAAATCAATTACAGCACAGCCACGTCCATGGAGAAAACAGCATTGTAGGTTCTTTTTTTTAAAGATTTATTTATTTATTTATTTGAAGGTCAGAGTTACACAGAGAGAGGAGCGGCAGAAAGAGAGAAAAAGAGAGAGACAGAGAGAGAGAGGGGTCTTCCATCCGCTAGTTCACTCCGCAGATGGCCGCAGTGGCTGGAGCTGAGCTGATCCAAAGCCCGGAGCCAGGAGCCTCTTCTGGGTCTCCCACGTGGGTGCAGGGACCCAAGGACTTGGGCATGCTCCACTGCTTTCCCAGGCCACAGCAGAGTGCTGGATTGGAAGTGGAGCAGCTGGGTGTTGAACTGGCACCCATATGGGATGCCGGCCCCAGCACTGTAGGTTCTTACAGGAGCAGGGAACTCATCTTGTGGTGGAGTTCTGGAGAAGATACTGAATGTAACATTTGAACTGGATCTAAAAGATGAATTGAAATTTGTTCGGAGGAGAAAGGCATGCCAAGCACAGGGCCTGCATGTGTGCATGCTTAGACTTTAGAAAGAATATGACTTTTTCAGAGAAGAAAAGTTTATAGAGTGCGATGTTGGGAGAAAAACATTAAAAAAAAATACACTTGAGCCTCACTAACTCAGCACTTAGTAAGTTAGCATTACTAACCTAGCCTGTGGAGTGGGAAGGCAGCAAAGAGGTTGAAGTTGGGAGAAACATGAGAGAATGTGCTAAAGGCTTTGTTAGGTAAATCATCTGATGGGTCACTGAGTTATTTTTTTGCTGCATTTTTTAAACAAAACAAATTTCTCATCCAGGTAGAAAATAAACAGAGAAAGTCACTTTAGTGTAACTCAGCTGATGACCTTGCAGTAGCAGCGTCTTTACCCATCTGTTTGCTGTCTACACAGAATGTTTCTCAGTTCCACTTGGTCCTTGAATTTCTCAGTCATCTTCACCATTGAATGGTTCAGACATGAGCATTTGAAATTAATTTTTTCACTATCACTATTTAATAATATAAAAACATTATTTTTCACAAAAATAATCTGCAAGCTTACTGACTGAGGCAAGCAGTTGTGCCATTTGTAGCACCAAGTATTTTATGTTTATTAATTACTCAGTGCATAGTAATTTGTCATCTAATTATGTGAAAAATGTACACTTTCAAGTACACTTTCAAGATGTACTTTCAAATTATGTGTTTATATTTATTAAAAATAAAAGCAGGGGCCAGCACCATGGCTCAGTAGGCTAATCCTCTGCCTTGTGGTGCCGGCACACCGGGTTCTAGTCCTGGTTGGGGCACCGGATACTGTCCCGGTTGCCCCTCTTCCAGGCCAGCTCTCTGCTGTGGCCAGGGAGTGCAGTGAGGGTTGCCCAAGTTCTTGGGCTCTGCAGCCCATGGGAGACCAGGATAAGCACCTGGCTCCTGCCATTGGATCAGCGCAGTGCGCCGGCCGCGGCGGCCACTGGAGGGTGAAACAATGGCAAAGGAAGACCTTTCTCTCTGTCTCTCTCTCTCTCACTGTCCACTCTGCCTGTCAAAAAATAAATAAATAAATAAAAGCAGCATTTTATTGTTTGAACTAATTATTTTACCTTTTAAAATTTAGTCATAGTGAAGAATTACATATGACATAAAAAAAATTTCCAGTTAGCAAGGGAGGAGTCCTAATTCTTAATTATGTTACATTTAAAACTACTACAGTTTGAGTGTAAGTGCTGATTTTGTGGTGAAGGTGTTGTTCAAAAATAATCAGAGCATATTTATAAAAATAGAATATATGCATTAAAATTACAAAACATTAAAATACAATCAAGTTGAAAACATATTAGCAAAAAGTACTTGCAGCAAAAGGAGCATGATAAGTATTCCATTAATAAACAAAGAAAACTTTTTTGAATTGCTGGAAAGTTGAAATAAAGTATGAAAGCAAAAGATTATTTTGATTTATACACTCACAACTTGATTACCCAAATGCACAAATTTCAAATGAAGTAACTGGAATCTGAGAGAAAAACTGTGATGTTGTATTTCTTTACAAGTGCAATAGATATTCCTTCATTGTATTTTATAACTTTTTAATCTACATATTGAGGAGAGACAGAGGCAGAGACAGATGGATTAACTCCTGTCATTGGTTCACTCTCCAAATGCCTGCTACAGCTGGGAATGGGCCAGGCTGAAACTGGGAATTAGAAACCTAATTCAGGTCACCCACGTGTTGACAGCAATCCAACTGCATGAGCCATGACCATGTCTCCCTGGGTCTGTGTAGCAGGAGAGTTGACTCGGGAGCTGGAGGTGGGTATGAAGCCCTGGCCTATGGCTTGGAATGTGGGCATCTTAACTGCTAGACCAAATACCTGCCCCTCTTCAGTTTATTTAACAATATCTAATGGACTAATTTAATAACAGATTAAAAATGTTATCAGGAAATTTGTTATGCTTTCGTTGTTATATAAACTATCAGAAAAGGAAATGTTCTTGAATTTTATGAGACTCAATGAAACAACTGCCTAAGGAATGTCGAGTTATTTTACACACACTCAAACACACACAGAGTAAGTGTAAATCAAAGTCAGTGTGGTACCACTAAACTTGAATAGAAAATTAAATCTGATGGTAGGGGCCAGCACTATGGTACAGTGGGTTAATGCCCTGGTCTGCACTGCTGACATCCCATAAGGGCGCTGGTTTGCGTCCTGGCTCTTCCACTTCCAATCCAGCTCTCTGCTATGGCCTGGGAAAGCAGTAGAAGATGGCACAAGTCCTTGAGCCCCTGCACCCACATGGGAGGCCTGGAAAAAGCTCCTAGCTCCTAGCTTTGGGTCAATGCAGCTCTGGTTGCTGTCATTTGGGAAATGAACCAGCAGATGGAAGACCTCTCTCTTCTCTGCCTCTACCTCTCTGTAATTCTGTCTTTCAAATAAATAAATCATTTTTTAAAAATCTGATGGTAAAGTTTTAAAAGAAGAATTAAATACTCAACTGTGCAAATTTTAAGTTATATTGGTGATTTTTAGGAGATGAAAACTCTTAATTGATACTAATCTTAACACTTTTTGATAACCTTCTCTTGTATCTCTAAATAGTTTGCTAGTTTTTTCGAAACTTGTATAAGATGTCCGAAGATATGACATGCAGGAAGCTCCATGGCATGCCAAAAATATGTTGTACTGTTTGTTCCCTAACATTACAGGCTGTCATTGAGAACTTCCAGAGATTATTAAGATAAACTTTTAAACCTAAAGAGGGATGATGAATTAATGGTCAGCTAACACTGGTTCACAAACTTAAATTTTTCTCTTTTTTCCCTCCAAGTTTATTTATTATTAAGTTTTCTAGGATTTCTTTTTAAAGAACATCAAAGAAGAGTTACACATACATTTACTTGGTTTTTAAAAGTAAAAGAAAAAGTTAAGTGTTTATCTTCTAAGACAGCCAGTATCTCAAAGCCATTTGGGGCACATACATTGTGAGACAGCAGTTAAGCTACCTCTTTGGATGCTCAATTCCCATATTAGAGTGCCTGATTTGAGACCTGGCTACTCTGCCTCCAATCCAGTATTCCTGCTAATGTGGACCCTGGGAGACACCAGGTGATGGCTCAAGTACCTGTGGGAGACCGGGATGGAGTTCCAGACTCCTGGCTTCAGCATGGCCCAGTCTTGGCTGTTTTGGACATTTAAAGAGTGAACTAGCAGATAGAGAATCAACAAGTCTCTCTCTCTCTCTCTCTCTCTCTCTCTCTTTCTCTCTCTCTCTCTCTCTCTCTGTATGTGTCTGTCTCTCTTTGTGTATTGCTCTGCGTTTAACATAAATTTAAAAAAATAAAACTAAGAAAAACATTTATGATGGGGTAATTATGGGGAAAAAATTTCTTAGGGCCTCAAAGGAAAAAAAAAATCCTTTCAGAGAACAACAGAGGCTCAAGGCAACTCAAACAGTGTATGTCATCCTACTTCATCAGAAAAATGGGATACAATCAGTATTTTTTGCCCAAAGAAATAGTATTTGCTAGGTTTCAATTGATATCTTTCTGAGTGATTATAGAGCAGTGAAAATTCCAGAGTTACTGTTTAAATGAAAGAAACAAATGGAGCAAAGCCAACCATGTGCAATAATTTTATGGAATCAATGCAAATAGGATGCTAGAACTTTGAATCCCAGAACAAAGTAACAGCAACTTCATCTAGGATTACATCCCTTCAGTTGATCTTGGCTGTGTGTTTATTTGATGTGGTTTACCCACTGATGTGTCCTGCATCTCAGCACGCTACCTGTGCACGGCTGTGGTTTGGCTAATCACAACAGTCAACACAGAAAGCTTTTATTCTGCTCTGCCTTGCCCTCCCATGGGCTTGGGCAGCTCTGTGAGAGAAGCTCGGTATCCAGGTCGATGGCTATCCAATAGGAACGGTTACTACATGACAGATCCTGGAAGACTTGCTGTATCAGTGGCCTGCATTAGCCACGTGCATCTGTTCCTAAGACTGCCATAACAAAATGTCACAAACTGCATGTCTTGACGCAGCAGAAATTTGTTCTCTCAAGGTTCTGGCACCTGAGATAGGGGCATCAGTGGGGCATGTGCCCTGTGACAGCTCTAGGGAAGGATCCTTGCTTGCCTCTTCCTGGCCTCTGGTGGTGGCTCATGGGGTCCCTGGCATTCCTTGACTCACAGCTCCATCACTCTGACCCCTGCCTCCATTCTCACATGGCCTTCTTCCTTCTGGGCCTCTGTGTGTCTTTCCTTTTTGGACACCTGTCATTGATTTAAGGCCCATTCTAATCTAGTAGGACTTCATCTTACCCAATTGCCTCTTTAAAGACCATCTTTCTAAATAAGGTTGTATTCTGAGCTTCCAGGTGGACATGAATTGTTGGGGAGACTTAGCCCACTACCACAGGCAGTGGAAAAGCTGTAAATCTCATCTGATCTAGAAAGATGACAGTTGGCATATAAATATATATTTTTTACCTTTCAGACTCTAAGTATAACCCCCAAGATTACTTTTATGGTTTCAGCTGAATATTATATTGACTATATTGACTATAGTGATAAGATGCTTAATGAAAATTAGCATGCTGTAAAAAGTTAAATGTAAGCTAAAATTTCTCATAAGAGTTCTTACTTGCTTAACTAAGATTCATTCATGGAGATACTTACCTGTATCATGTCTGTGTAATCTCTATGTGTGTCAACTCAAGACTTTGAAGAATATTTATACAGCACATTGTTGGACTTGAACCTCTAGGAAAGAACTCTTGGAGGTTCCTTGTTTTGAAAAGAGTTCAGGTGATGGTATACAGGATGCAGAGTCTGGTGGAAGCTATTGAAGCTGTACAGATGAGGTAACAGAAGTCCAGACTGTGCTGATGGAGGTGGAGAAGTGAGATTGTAATAACCTTGATGATTTAGTAACTGATTAGATGATAATAATAAGGTTAGGTAATAACACTTTCTCTGTGCCATGCACCATTCTTAGCACTTTGTTATGTACTAATTCATTTAACTTTTGCAATAATTTTCTTAATTAGTACTATTTTTTTTTTTTTTTGACAAGCAGAGTGGACAATGAGAGAGAGAGAGACAGAAGAGAGAAAGGTCTTCCTTTTCCGTTGGTTCACCCCCAATGGCCGCTGTGGCTGGCGTGCTGCGGCCAGTGCACCGTGCTGATCCGAAGCCAGGAGCCAGGGGCCAGGAGCCAGGAGCCAGTTGCTTCTCCTGGTCTCCCATGTGGGTGCAGGGCCCAAGGACTTGGGCCATCCTCCACTGCACTGCTGGGCCACAGCAGAGAGCTGGACTGGAAGAGGAGCAACAGGGACAGATTCCGGCACCCCGACCGGGACTAGAACCTGGGGTGCCGGCGCCACAGGCAGAGGATTAGCCTATTGAGCTGCGGCACTGGCCCAATTAGTACTATTAAAATTTTTTATTTCACATGGGGGATGGAAGCACAAATACTTGCCTTGACGTTGGAGAAGCTGGGATTTGAACCTGTAGAATATGATGAAGGAAAGGAGAGAGAATCAGAAATAATTCTTTAGATGCAAAAACTGGGCCGGCACCGAGGCTCACTTGGCCAATCCTCCGCCTGCGGCGCCGGCACCCCGGGTTCTAGTCCCGGTCGGGGCGCCAGATTCCGCCCTGGTTGCTCCTCTTCCAGTCCAGCTCTCTGTTGTGGCCCGGGAAGGCAATGGAGGATGGCCCAGGCCCTTGGGCTCTGCATCCACATGGGAGACCAGGAGGAAGCACCTGGCTCCTGGCTTCTGATCTGCGTGGCGCACCGGCCGTAGCAGCCATTTGGGGGGTGAACCAACGGAAGGAAGACTTTTCTCTCTGTCTCTCCCTCTCACTGTCTAACTCTGCCTGTCTGCTGTAAAAAAAAAAAAAAAAAAAAAGAAAAGAAAAAAAATCCAAAAACTGGCTGGATAGGTGTGTCATTAGCCAGGATTGAAAATGCAGAAGGTTTTTGGCCAATCAGATAAATAGAAGGAATTCATGATGGGACTGCACCCAGCTAGTGGTGACTCTACTTCATTTCAGTCTCCACTTACACTCTAACCCTTTGTGCCATGCATTGTACCAGCTATACCCCTGCATTGCGCTAACCACAGGGTATTCCAGTTCAAACCTGGTAGTTTATGGGAACTGCTTTTGTTGAAATCACTAAAGAAAGAAATGCCTGTGAATTTTCTGTCCGAAGCGCTGCCTGTTTTCCGTGTCATTTTGGTCTCATTAATCAGCGTTGCAGCAAAGCAGACACTGTGCTGTGTATTTTACTGTCCCCAGCACAGCAGCGCCTATGTCTCTGCCCCTAGGCCGATGCACTGGGGAAAAAGAGAGAGGGAAACCATCAATCTTCCCTGCTGTACATGTCAGCAACGATTCCTTCCCCTTCCTGTTGGCTGTCTCTCTCACCACCTGTGTTTAGAATTAGCACTGAAGCTGCTGCCCAGATGAATAAGAACTACTGTCCTTGTCACCTGCCCTGGTACGGGCCACCACTTCTCAATTCAAACAAGTACATCAAGCAGTTATCTTTAGTGTGAGCAGTGTAAGGGAGAGAACCACACATCCCCTAAAACTGGATGTAAAAGGCACAGAGGAGGTTGGAACCTGACACTCTCTGATCCCTAGAACTTATACCATGTTTTAGAATTTTTTAAATTATACCATATTGTTTACGTTGTCAAGTTTTACAAATAACTTCATGAGAAAGCTTCATAGATCACTTTATTTATATTTTTTTCCTATTATGTAAAATGGAAATTGTAATTACTGATTTTCCTGGCAGCGTGAAACTCTTACAGGTCAGTTCATTTAATCAAGCCCTATGCAGAAAAGGTAGGCCAGTGTTTAAAATTTGGTGACAGAAAGTGTTCATACCCTTAAAGAGACTGGTTAAACACTCTGAAAGTGTCAAAAAGCAAATCATCACTCCCATTCCCTGGATGTGCATCCTGCCTTCCTCGTTAGCATTTACCCGTTTGACAAATGTTTATGTAAAACCACCATTCTTGGGCCTTTGGAAGGTACTGTTATCCTTACTAATTTATGGATGAGGAGGTTCTATGATTTGCCTAAGCAAATACAGAGAGTGCACAACATAGATGGTGCTGGACTCGGCGTGTACTGACTCTCAACTCAGGCTCCTCACCCCTACTGTGCATTGCCTTTCAGGACTTACGGTCCCTACATTCTTAGCTGTTCCATAGCATTGCATTATAGGAAAAAAAATTGGATTTATTTAATATTTCCTCTACTAAAATACTTGATTACTTGTAGTCCTTTTATAATTAAATAATCATGTGGGAGCACCATGTATCCTTCTATGCTTGTGTGAGTGTTTCTGTAGGACATATTTCCACACATTGTATGACAGAGTCAAAACATTTGAGATTTCGACCTCCTTAGATGGTGAGTTAAACTTATGGACTGCTGGTTGCATGTCAGGCCCTGAGCACTTTCTGCTGATAGGCTCATCACCATCTTCCTAACCGTCCTAGGCCTTAATACTGTTGTTATTCCCGTTCTGTAGATGGTCAAGGCCACACGAGTCATAGAAGAGGGACTTGAATCTGGGCAGTCTGCACTAGATCCTGCTGCTTAACCATGGCCAAACTAGTTGTCATAGCCGTATTTCACTGTTTGGCATTTCTAGAACTTAGTCTAAAGTTGAGTTAACAATCTGAGTTGACAGAGATGTCTGAATGTGGATGTGCTTGGGACAGCCCTGAGGACTGTACCAGCCTGCAGGTTGGGTGATGAGAAAGGGAGCCATGGTTGTCTGGAAATAGAGAATTGCTTCACCTCGTAGAGATTGGGACAGCCAGAGATCCCTTTTTTGGTGAACTACCTATATGCTAGGAAAATAACTTTAGAAATATTTTTCTCTGTGTGTTGTTGGTACCTCATAAGAAATCCATGCTGTCTCTCAGAGGATTAGAACATATGGGATAGTCATGGAATTATTTCCTACATTGTGTGTAACACTTTCTGACATCTCAGCTTCACTCAGGCAGAGCTACCTTTTAGGCCAGGTTTTCTTCAACCATCTACACCAACCATGAGGCCCAACTATAGCTACCTCAGTGTTAAATCCAGACTCTGCTGGGAGAGGAGATCAGAAGAAGTTAGGGAGTTTGCCAGGCTGGGAGATGTATAGAAAAGATTCTAGGCAGAGATAATTTTGTCCTCCAACTATTACAGTTCTGATGTTAAAATTCTCTTAGTGGGATTACTTTCTTGGTGAAATACAGGTCCCAAATGCTTTCTGAATCCCTAAGCCATAAGGATTTGTGGAACTGGATATGATCTCCTGCCCTTCACGGCTGCCAAATGTGCTATCCAAATTTCCTGAAGCCAAAGGGACCTCTGACAATACCTTCAAAAAGAATTGTATCAGAGATCTTGTTACCTGAAAATGTAAAGTATGAGCAAGTGAACTTACTCTTCACATTTTTGCAGCCTTTCTATGTGTGTGCATGTGTGTTTCTGTGTTCCCTAGCAGGTTGGCAGCTTTGAGGAATAATTATATAGTAGTTGGCTGGTTACAGTGGTTTCTCAATCTTGGCCTCACATTAGAATCACCTGGGGAGCTTTAAAAAAAAAAATCCTAGTGCCCATGCCAAATCCCAAACTGATTAAGTCAGAATCTCTTGGGTTGGAACCCAGGCATCTGTATTTTTTAAGACTCTCAGATGACTACTATGCAGCGGAGATTGAGAACTGTTTACTTAGAAGGCATCTGCTCTCTGTCATTAGTAGTGTTTCCATTAGTACCTCATTCGATGCAGTTGAAGTTAATTTCTGTTTTAAAGATTTATTTATTTTTATTTAAAAGTCAGAGTTACAGAGAGAGAGAGGGTGAGACTGAGGAAGAGAATCTTCCATCTGCTGATTCATTCCCCAGATGGCCACAGTGACCAGGGCAGGGACAGGCCAAAGCTTGAAACCAGGAGCTCCATCCAGATCTCCCATGTGGGTGGAAGGGGTCCAACTCTTGGGCTACCTTTTGCTGCTTTTCCCAGGCCATTAGCAGTGAGCTAAATGGGAAGTGGAGCATCCAGGACGTGAACCAGTGCCCAAATGATATGCCCGCTTCACTGATGGCGACTTTACCCACCTTGCCACAATTCTAGCCCCGGTTGAAGTGAATTTTATTGCTGGTGCCCAAAAGCCCCTCTCATAGTTTAGCATGCATCAGAATCATCTGGAAGGATTATTACAGCATAGATTTCATAACTTCACTCATCTCTTTTGGGATAAACCCCACCCTTGGAATTCCTGACTTCATGGGTTGGGGTTGGGACCCCCAAATTTGCATTCCTAACCAGCTCTCACTTTATGGTGATACAGATGGAACAGAACATACTCAGAATCTCTGCTGCAATCCCTTCCTCCCACCTTCTGCTCTCTTTCACTAGCAGTGGCCATGGCCGCTGCCTCAGGTGGTCCATACTCAAAATACCACTGTTAGCAAAGGAAATGGATATTGGAGGAGGCTTCAGCATGTTGCCCACTGCCAAGTCATCATTCAATCTAATTTAAAAAAAATTTTTTTTTTTACTTGGGAACGGCGTTGTGGCATAGCAGGTTAAGCTGCCGCCTGCAACGCTGGCGTGCCATATAGGCGCTGGTTCATGTCCCTGCTGCTCCACTTCTGATCCAGTTCGCTGCTAATGGACTGGGAAAAGCAGCAAAGATGGCCCATGTTGGAGACCTGGATGAAGCTCCTGGCTCCTGGCTTCACCCAGCCCTGGCCATTGAGGCAATCTGGGGCATGAACCAACGAATGGAAGATCTCTGTCTCTCCTCTGTCTCCCTGTGATTTCAAATAAATAAATAAATACATCTTTTTTTAAAAAAATTATATGCAGATAAAACATGCTGTTTATACAGGTTATTTCCCCTAAATCCCTTCTACTTCAGAATCAGAGCCACCACTGGAAAGTTTTCCAGAGTGTCGAAATTGAACTTGAATTTCAGTTTCCCATGTAAATAACTTTATGAATGTGTTTACGTACAGCTGAGATCACATTGTTAAAATTAGTTTTCAGGAATATTGTGGCCTCTAAGAAGCTTTGATACGCTGTCCCCCAGGATCTTAACCACCATTAAAGAACTGGGTTTCTGAATTTCAGAAAGCCAATTTTCAAGCAAACTCTTAGAACATAACTTGTTTAGCAAGTGCCTATAATTGGAACATTGGGTTCATTTTGTTTATGATTAACAGTGCCCTTTATGTTTGGAGCCAAAGTGCTTTGTTATGCATCCAGTTAACAGTTATTCAGTGCCCACAGTGTCCCCAGCGCCATGCTCTTTGCTGAGAATATAAAGATGAGACAGAAAACCCCTTCCCTAGAAGAGCTCATACACTAGGTGGGAAAATATTTACTCAGCAAATAAGAAAATATTTCCCATGTGCCTTTATGATATGTGCAGTAATGAAAAACTGATGACGGACGGATCTGTTCTGCATAGAGGGAGACTGAAGGGGGAGGGGAGAGGAGTGATTTGAAGAATCAGGGGGAGACTGATAGGGGTTTAGGACTTAGGGGAGTTTCCCAAGCAGAAAAGGGGTATAAGATCTTCTAGGATTCAGGACTAGTAACCACAGAGGAGATGAGCTGCACAGGAGCCAGTCATTTGATGAGCTCCCCACATGAAGTGTGATCGGAGGGCATGATCTGCCCCACCAAGTCTGAGCCCCATCCCAGAGGAAAAATGAGAGGAGCTAAGCTAAGTCAGTATATGTGGGATTTATACTTCATCCCAGCCCCCCCCCCCTTTTTTTTTGACAGGCAGAGTGGACAGTGAGAGAAAGAGACAGAGAGAAAGGTCTTCCTTTTTCCATTGGTTCACCCTTCAATGGCCACTGCTGCCGGCACGCTGCGGCCGGCGCACCGCGCTCATCCGATAGCAGGAGCCAGGTGCCAGGTGCTTTTCCTGGTCTCCCATGGGGTGCAGGGCCCAAGCACTTGGTCCATCCTCCACTGCACTCCCGGGCCACAGCAGAGAGCTGACCTGGAAGAGGGGCAACCGGGACAGAATCCGGCGCCCCAACCGGGACTAGAACCAGATGTGCTGGCGCCACAAGGCAGAGGATTAGCCTGTTGAGCCATGGCGCCGGCCGTCCCAGGCTCTTTTCTAAGAACTTGATGCTGCTGTATATTTCCTATGACCCTGAGGAAGTTAGGTTTCGTTTTCAACAGAATACTAATTTTTTTTTTTTTTTTGACAGGCAGACTGGACAGTGAGAAGAGAGACAGAGAGAAAGGTCTTCCTTTTCCGTTGGTTCATCTCCCCAGTGGCCACAATGGCCAGTGCGCTGCAGCTCCTGCACCACGCCGATCTGAAGCCAGGAGCCAGGTGCTTCTCCTCGTCTCCCATGTGGGTGCAGGGCCTGAGGACCTGGGCCATCCTCCACTGCACTCCCAGGCCACAGCAGAGAGCTGGACAGGAAGAGGAGCGACTGGGACAGAATCTGGTGCCCTGACTGGGACTAGAACCCAGTGTGCCGGCGCCACAGGAGGAGGATTAGTCTATTGAGCCGTGGCACTGGCCAGAATACTAATGTTTTGAAAATGTCTCAAATTGAGTGGTTTTTGAACATGCTCTGTGTAGTCCCCTTCTTATATTGGCTAAGGTGAGACTAAAAGACCAGACAGGGACCTCTGCTGGGCTCTCCCACTGACCCTCCCATTATCCAACCACCTGCCAAGCCTCTTTTGGGCTGTTCTATGTATTGGGCACATCTAGTAAGAATATTGCATTTCAGGGGCTGACACTGTGTGCAACAGGTTAAGCCACCCACTGCAATGCCAGTATCCTATGTGGGCACTTTTTCGCATCCCAGCTGCCTCACTTCCAGTCCAGCTCCCTGCTATGGCCTGGGAAAGCAGTGGAAGATGGCCCAAGGGCTTGGGCCCCTGCCCTTGCGTGGGAGACCTGAAAGAAGCTCCTGGCTCCTGGCTTCAGATTCGCGTAGCTCCGGCCGTTGTGGCCATTTGGGGAGTGAACCAGCAGATGGAAGACCTCTCTCTCTCTCTCTACTCTCTCTGTAACTCTGTCTTTCAAATAAATAAAATAAATCTTTTAAAAAAAAAAGAAAAACCAGTCCCCCCTTTTTTTAAGCTTTTCATATCATTCTTCATATTTTAAACATTGTAGTACTTCATGAGCTCTTGCCTGTAGTTACTTTCCATTGAATATAAAAATAAATTATGCAGTGGCAGTCAGGACATTTGTGGTAAGAATATGATACCTGTTGATTGGATGTATAAAGCAGTATTAATAGGAATTAAGCATATTTTATACTACCTGTCATGTTATCGTTATTTATGTCATGACCAGGTAATATATCAATTTAATTTTACTAATTTGCTAATAGAAGCTAAAGGGACTCTCCAGTTTATTCTGTGCTTACATAGAACTTTTGTTCTTAAATGTGTCTGGGCTGCTCTGAAGTAACGATCGACCAAAGTGCCATGACTTTGTATCTGCCCATCTCTGCCTAATGGGAAGATACTAAGGTGCTGTTTGATAGAGGGATAAAAATCTGAAGAAAACAGCTCCAAGAGATGTTTAAATACAAAAGGAATAGCTACAGGAGAAGAGAGCCTTGTAACTGGACAAACCTGGTGGTACAGCCCGTTTGAGTGGCTATAATGCCATAGCCCAGACTGGGTAATTTATAAGGAACAAACAGACATCCCTTTCCTTTCCCAAGGCTGGGAAGTCCAAGACCAACGTTTCAGCAAGGGTACCTGGTAAGGGCTGCTCTCTGCTTCCATGAGAGCATCTGCCACATCACTCAGAGGGGAGGGAAAGCTGTCCTAGCACGGAGGGGAGACTGAGGACGAAAGAGGTTGAACATGACTTAATCACTTTAAAGAAAAAAAAGTCCCACTTCTTCATTCTCCCACCACGCGGATTAGGTTGCAGCACAGATGTTGGAGGGGATACACATTCAAACAGAAGAAAACCAGGGGAAGAACGGAAGAATGTTGTTGAGTCTGTTGGGCTGAAGTTCTGGATTCTGCTCCCAGCTGGACCACTAGCTGTGTGCCCGTGGCCTTCTGATGAGCATCTCCCACTTTGGAGAGAGTGCTGGGGCGGCGGGGAGGTTGTTGGCATAGTAGTTGGGGTGCTGCCAGCCTGTCTGGAAGGAAAGACGTTCTGAACTGGAAGCAGCCCCAGGTGCTAGAAGGAGCACAGAGCTTGGAGTTCAGTGTCTGGAACTTAGATCCAGATCTGACTTCCCTGGCTGTTTACCCTGGTGCTGCCCTTCCCTGGTCCGTGAGGGCAGTGATTCCTGCCTCCACTGAGTGAGATGAGACAGGTGAAAGGCACGGGGGATGTTTCTGATGGCTACGTTTCACCACAAGAAGGAAACGCGTCTGCCACAGCATCCCTGAACATGGTGGAAGGGTAGCACAGCACAGGGAGGGAGGATGGCTGCACAGCTCTAAAAATTTGGAAGTAACTTAGGTTAGCTGTAGAAAAGTTTTTTGTTGTTGTTGTTAAAGTTTTTTTTTTTTTTTTTTATTTGAAAGAGTTACACAGAGAGAGGCGAGGCAGAGAGAGAACTCTGTCTTCCATCCGGATGCTGGTTCACTCCCCAGCTGGCTGCAACGGCCGGAGCTGTGCCAATATGAAGGCTCCGGGTCTCCCACGCGGGTGCAGGGGCCCAAGGACTTGGGCAATCTTGTAGAAAAGATTTTTAAAATCACATTTACTACCTTTAAACTCTTTCACGGGGCTTACAACAGATATTAAATGCTTATCCCAATGTAAGGGGTTTGTCCCTCCTTTACTCCTTTTTTAAAAATATTTTTTTTTTTTCAGTTTTCATTGTTGACCTGCATATTGTTTCTCATTTGGGGGTGATATAAGACCTGCTTTCCCCTATGCTGAATTAATATTTACTATACTGATTCCCATGTCTGAGCATCTGGTTTCATTTCTAAGCAGCAGTGAACCCATTTTTCTTGGTGCTGAGTGAGCGTTTCTCCATGGACCAGGGCTGTCCAAGCTTCCTGGAGGAAAGCGCTGACTGCGGCAGAACACAGCTGCGCTGAGGCCAAAGCCGAGCCCTGGAGGAGGCTCCTTCAGGCAGGGCGATGGTGCTGTTTTTCTGTGCCCAGTCGCCTCCCTGGTAACTTTTAAATCCTTAATTACGGAGATACTGTCATGAAAGTGTTGAAGGTATGCTTCAGGAGCCCAGGGTGGAAACAGCCCTGGGTACAATGTAAATGACAGACTTGAGCGACACCAGCAAAGAGCTGTGGAGGGAGAGGTCCAATGATAGCCTGAATTTATACACAATTAGAACAGTCAGTAGACTTATAGAAAGAAATGTCCAGCCTGATTAGCAGGTATTGTTACTGATTACTTTTTTTTTAAATTAGAATCTGTGATTGAAATGCTATTGTGGTAAGACATAAAGGTTGTTTAGACGAGTTCTGGGTTTACTTCGTGACTGTTAAGAAAACGAAGGTGATGAATGAACAATTGATGTGACAGCTGGGCACAAGCAGGACCGTGTAAGAAGAGCTAGAACGTTTGTCTCCCACCACGATGCTGAGGTTGGCAGTGTTTGAAAGCTGGTGAGCAGCCTTCTTCTGATATGTCTCATCCACTTGATGGCAAAAACAGATACTTCCTTTGGGCAATCACAAAAAATTGCCTTTTTGCCATAATTATATTTGAAATTTTTCAATTTCTTTTGAGCCCAGTAATTAAAATTGAGACAATTATAAATTTTGGTTATGCTCAGTAGCTTACAACAGAAGTAGTCTTAGCTCTGTCTGTCAATTGGCAAGTGTGTGCCACGTTAGATTCCAACACCCACCTTCTCTTTTGTTGTATATTGAATCCCAGGCCTAAAGCTGCAAGGTGGCAGTGCTGGGTCTGCTGTAAAATGAGCCAATGTGGACAGAAAGGGCATTTGTTGGGAGCATATGCCTGAAATGACAGTACAGACTTCTGGGTAATGAGCTGCTTTTCTGTCCTCCGTGCACCGGGTTGGAACTGTGGGCTGATGCTCCAGCCTTCCCTTGAGGCGATGCCTGTGGGTTAGCCTTGAAGCTGTTTTCTTTGTGGTTTGCCTGCTGTCCACTGGGAAGCCTGTGCTCCTTTCATTTTCATTCTTTCCTACTCTAGTGCTTTTGAACACAGAACCCCCAACCTCCCACCACCCCAACTCTGCATTCCAACCCTGTGATTTCATGGTGCCAGGAGTATGTCCCCTGCCATGCTGTGAGGCTGCCTGCTGACTCCTGCAGGGGGAACAGACAGGAACATAAACTCACCGCTGAAGAGCAGGACACTCTCTGTATATTTTTTAAGACCAGGGATCCAATTCCCATTTAGAAACTGTATTTTTTCAATAGCTCCTTGAAAATTGAATGAAACGGTTCTTGTTGCTCTTATTTCTTGATAAAATCATTCCTTCTGCACTGGTGTGTAGAGTACCAGAAACCAGAGAATGGAAAAGATGTATTAGATCATGTCTAGCCCATTCCCACTGGTCACAGCTCCTTTTTCCCACAGTCTCTCTTGTAGTGCTTTTCTCTTCTAGTTTTCTCAAGAATTTGTTTTCTCCATTTCTCTTGGGGAATAATTTCTTAGTTTGACCATGGAGGAATTTATATGGAAATATTCATATTCTTTTTTTCAGCTTAATATTGCTGGTCTTCATAACCCTTTATATTACCATAAACAGTCTCTCTTCTTCCTAGGTCAAGTATTTCTGGATGGTTTTTTTCTCCTTTCTATTTATTAAGTTCAGAGTTTGTTTTTCTGCTTTGCTTTCTCTCTTCATCAATCAACCCTAAAGACCATTAATCATTTTTTACTACACTGAAAACTCCTTTGCTTATTCCCATATCAGGAACCCAGAGATGGTTAAGGTCCCTTGATACCGGGGAAAGCTCACTCATATGTATTCACTCAGTTCTCTCGCTCGCATGCTCTCTCTCTCTTTCTCTCTGTCTCTCTCTCTTCTTCCTCCCCCTTCATCCCCTCCCCACCTCTGGGCTGAATTCTCAATTAGGAACTGTTGTAAAAATACTGTTTCTTAATTGTGATTTTGCAAGTTAGTAATTTTGAGACTGTATGTGTGTATGTGTAGATTATATTTATTTTGAGTTACATAAAAGATACTTTTCATACTGTCAGAACCATAGGTCTTTGAGGCCTCCCCTTGAAGACTTGGACCATGGAGCTATCACGAGGCATCCTATTTGAGGGATGCCATCTTAGGAATAGAGAGGAAACTAGACTGCGTTTGTAGGATTTGGAGTTTGAGGGGAATGGGAAGGGAAGAATTTAAATAGCCTTGGCATTCACCTGTCTCGGGTAGATTGACTCCCAGGGAGCTAGGGTAGGGTTAACGTGGTTCATCATTTCCTGGACTGCAGGATTCAATGTTGTAAAGATATTGTCTCCATCCAAAGCTATCTATACACTTAAGGTAATTCTGGTCAAAACCACAACAATTTTTTTTTTCTCTTGGGATCCGACAAGATGCTTCTGAAGATGTATTGGAAAGTACAAAAGGCTGAGGATGGCTGGAATACTCTTGATTTAACAAAAAAGGACCTCTGCCTTGCGGCGCCGGCACACCGGGTTCTAGTTCTAGTCAGGGCACCGGATTCTGTCCTGGTTGCCCCCCTTTCAGGCCAGCTCTCTGCTGTGGCCCGGGAGTGCAGAGGAGATGGCCCAAGTGCTTGGGCCCTGCACCCACAGGGGAGACCAGGAGAAGCACTTGGCTCCTGGCTTCAGATCAGCGCTGCACGCTGGCTGCAGCGGCCATTGGAGGGTGAACCAACGGCACAAAGGAAGACCTTTCTTTCTGTCTCTCTCTCTCACTGTCCACTCTGCCTGTCAAAGAAAAAAAAAAGGAAAGACTCACTTCATCAGGTTCCAGTACTTATTAAAGAATGATTTGATAAATATAGACACATAGACTAATGGGACAGAAAGACCAGCCCTGGGCGGATTCATCGTATAAGGATTTTGGTTTATGACAGATGGCATTTCAGAGTAGTGGAAAAAGGCAGTCTTTTCAAGAAATGATGCTGTATTGATCAGATATCATATAAGGAGAAAAAATCAGATGCCTACCCCACACCATATTCAAAACAATCTCCAAATGGATAAAGATCTAAATGTAAAACACAAATTTAAGGTACACACACACTTTATATAAGTATACATGTATAAATACTCATGTTTTCATGACCTCAGGGTATTGGAAGATTTCTTTTATGACATATCTGTAGTCAAAAGTTACATATTTGATGAATTTAAGAGTCTCTCTTCATCAAAAGATAATATAAAAGAAGAAAAATAGCCACAGAATGAGAAAATACGTGCTCCACAAGTGATTGACAAATTATTAGTATACAAACCTCTAAATCAAAAAAAGATATAATCTAATCAAAGATATCAGACAGCATGACTTTAATAGGCTCTTTAGAGAAGAGGAAGTAAAAATAGCCAGCAATCATAAAAGAGTTATCAACTTCTTTAATAATCAGAGATAAAATTAGACCATAATGAGATTATACCTCATTTTCAGCAGATTAGATAACAATGAAGATTGGCAGTGTTATGTGTTGAAGAGGCTGTGTAGTAACAGGAGCTGGTGGTACAAAGTATATAGTGTTACCTACTTGGGAATAGTTCACTAGATTGTAACAGAGTTAACATACATTTAGGTACCTTATGACTCAGCAACTCTGCTCCTAGGCATATGCACTAGAGACAGTTGGCACATAATACTCATACACAAAGATACACATACAAGAATGATAATTTTCCCCTGTAACTTAATTTGCACATTTCAGACCTACAGGAAGTTTGCAAAATCAATATGAGGAATATAATAAAGTCTTAATAGACTATGGCTAAGCAACACATGGTACCTAGTGGAGAAAGCCTGAAATCCCATCTGCCCCACTTAGGAGCTGTGTGATCCTCAGTGTTCTCACCTGTAGATTGGAGGTACTAATACACTTTCCATTTTAGGTATGGATTGGGTAAGGATTAAACACCACAGTTGCTATAAATTATGGCATTGCTCATCTTTTATGCTGATCATGGTTAAAAGTGATAATGATGCATTTTATTTTTTTGGAACTATGTATTACAGCACATTTACTGATACATACTTATTTTTTATTTTTCATGGTATAATATAAATTCATTCAGGGGAGAACAGAATTTTTGTGCCCTGTATTACCTTTTATTTCTTCTGATTTTCCTATTAAAACTTTAAAATACAGATAAAAAGAAGAAGATGACAAAACTTTTTATAAAAAGTTAAAATTGAAAACTTCTTTTGGAGAAATAAAAAACCAAATATGTTTTGTCCAAAGTGAGAGGAAACAGAAGCACAAAAATGTCAACTATCAAGGAATATATTAGAAATAGAATGTCTCCTATTTCCTAGCCCAGGATTTTACACACTAAATTATAATATCAGCAATTATTTAAAAAAAAACTTAAATAAATAGCAGTAGCCTTTATCCCTAATCCTGTGGTTTCACTTCCTTGGTTGCAAAATAATCCTTAACTGCCTCTTTTATCTCCAGTGAGTTCTGACCCTGTGTCTGTAGCCTTTCTTCTTGACTACTGGAAACACAGTTGTCTTTTCCTCTTGGGAACTTCTGCCTGTGCCCTATTTGCCTTTCCAGGCTGGTCTTGACCATGTTACTACCATGTATCTCCTGTAATGCATTTTCTGAGGAGTTGGAGACCTTTTCATGTGTAGCAATGTGTTTGTAAGCTTTTGAGTGCCAATAAACAGAACAACAAAAAAGCCCACATTTTATTTTCTACTCCTAATAGCACCTAGTATGGTGATTTGTACAAAGTAGGTACAAAATAAATGCATGGTGATGATGAAAATGATAATGCTCTATTGAATTGCAGTGTACTAAAACACGACCAATTATCATAGCTATGGCAAAGTAGACCAAAGAGTTGTGGCAAAATATGCTTGTTTTTCTTTTTTCCAGAAGGACTGCATGAAGCGAGTGTTTTCTGGCATCCAGCCTACAGGAATCCCGCACCTGGGCAATTACCTGGGAGCCATTGAGAACTGGGTGAGGCTGCAGGATGAGGATGGCTCTGTGCTATACAGCATCGTTGACCTCCACTCCATCACAGTCCCCCAGGACCCAGCCATCCTCCGGCAGAGCATCCTGGATATGACTGCTGCCCTTCTTGCCTGCGGCATAAACCCAGACAAAAGCATCCTTTTCCAGCAATCTCAGGTCAGTGTCTCCAGTCAGAACTAGGAAACTTTCATTTTCAGATTAGTTGAGGAGAAAATCGAATGGGTCATACAGCTTTTGTTTATGGTTTAAAAAAAAAATTGTTCAAGGATTACTTCATCAAATGTGGTTGTTTCCACTGAATATTTTACCTCTATTCTTATCATTGACTATCATTATGCTGCAATAGTATTTTTCAGCTGTTTCTCTGCAATACTGGGTAAATTCATAGCCTTTCATACACCAAAAATGTTTCATCTCATTAATGCTAACCCTGAATTGTTTTCCTTTGTTGGATTGCCTTCAAACTGATGATTTCATGTGGTTGACTCATCTTGTGATCAAGACAAAAATTTAGCAAACAGTGACTTTAAGAAATTCCAAGATTGCTTTCTTGGGTATTGACTTTGGAAGGCCTATTGGATAATTCCTATTGTTCATTTTTTGTATGATAGCTCTTGAGAAATTGGGAAATTGGAAGACAATGTGTCAGTGTCTTGTGTCCAAGCCAAGAAAGGCTTCACAGCAAAGCCAAAATATCTGACTCATATCATCACTATGGATGACTCAGTTTATTCTTGGACAAACTGATAGCCTGGCCTTGAGACAGGGCAATTAAGAGATATCTTAGCAGAAAAGATGAAAATTCTAACCAAGTCATGCCTCATTGCATGTCTGCTTTAACCTTGGCACAAAACCCACCCCAGGAGTGGTTAGTCATGCATGTTATGGAGCATGTCAACATGTATGCATATACATAACCCCAGGAGTGGTTGTCATGCATATTATGGAGCATGTCAACACGATGCATATACATAACCCCAGGAGTGGTTTGTCGTTCATGTTGTGGTGCATGTCAACTTATATGCATATACTTAATCCCAGAAGTGGTTGTCATGTATGTTATGGTGCATGTCAATGTATATGCATATACATAACTCCAGGAGTGGTTTGTCATGTATGTTATAGTCCATGTCAACATGTCTGCATATATATAACCTTCTTCAGTCATAAGCCTCTGCCTATCTTTTTTATGTAAGTTTTATTACCCACAGAAGTTAATGTGATGATTTGCACAGAGCAACCAGTTTAAAAATATGTGATAAATGAAAAGAGTGTGACTCTTCAAAATAATAAATGCAGTCCTGTTGCCAATGTGGAAATAATTTGATAAAATCCTAGAATCTTAGCATTAAAAGGACTTTAAAGGCAATTTATCCCATCTTCCTTTCTTATAGTTGATAGGAAGCCTATATTTACACATGACTTTCCAAATTCAATGTTGGATGGATTTATTTGTGATAAAGACCTTGCTTTATTGAGCAGACATCTGCCTCCCTATAATTTTCATCCATTCATTTAACTATTGCTATCTGAAAATACATAGTAAATCCACTCTGTCTTCCACATACTGCTCTTCAAAGACTTGGAGGCACTGATTATGCACCAGCCTTACCTCACAGGTCCTTGCTCTGTAGGTCCTTCCCCAGCAGGTCCTTCTGCAATAGGCATTGCCTTTGCCACACTGGTTGTTCCCAGATCTTTCACTTCTTGTGTCGTGCTCCTTCAGAAGGATTCTTACCTTCTCCTGAAAGGAATGTGCCTTCTCATGAAGCAGTGTTAATTCAGACCCTGTATCCATCTCCCACATGGCAGAGTTGGTCATCAAGAGAGCCACTTTTTTTGAGTCTCCTAATGCATTTTACAAAGCACTTCATTTTCATTATATCTAAGCTGTTTTGGTTACAAATTCACTTTTGGTCCTTATTTTATACTGTTTATAACAATTGTATTCCCAGTCACAAGGACCCATTTCCATACTTCTTGTAGGTGAATATGCCTAATATCCATGAAGTATGGCTTGCTTTCTTCAGTAATGTCTAAAATTAAAGGTTTATTTAAAACCACATCCAATAATTGTACTTTGAGTTCATTTCTCAAGGAATAATTACATTTTAATATTACCTATTAATTATTTGTTTTGCAAAGGATTTTTGTCAATGACTTCTATAGGTATGACATTTTCAATAGTTCACATTATATTACATTTTCTTCTTGTAATTTTCCCATGACAACTTCAGGATTGAAAAATATAAACCACAAGAAGAGCATGACCAGGGCCAGTGCTATGGTATTTTAGGCTAAGCCTCTGCCTACTTTGCTGGTTTGAGTCCCTGGTGTTCCACTTTGGATCCATCTCTCTGCTTACGGCCTGGGAAAGCAGTGGAAGATGGTTCAAGTGCTTGGACCTCTGTACCCATATGGAAGACCCAGAAGAAGCTCCTGGCTCCTGGCTTGGGTTGGCCCAGCTCCAGGCATTGCGATCATTTGCAGAGCAAACCAGAGAATGGACGACTTTTCTCTTGTCTTTTTCTTTCTGTCTGTAACTCTGCCTCTCAATAAAATCTTAAAAAAAAAAAAAAAAAAGAAGAAGAAGAAGATGACCCCCAAAAATGGTGGTTTATTGTTCAAAATAGCAGTTGTGGAAGAGTCTTCAACAATACATGAGACTTTGTAAAGACTGTCTTATATGAAGGCTAATAAAATTCCCCTTCCCTTTGAATGAGACCTGATGAGCTTATTAGTTCTGATATTTAGTGACTGTGAACTTATGTCCCACCTAGTTGCCCATCACCATTTTCATTCGGTTAAGAAAAAACTAGGCTTGCCTAGTGTCCATAGAATGCTCAAAGAAGAACATTCAGCACCAGTTCCCTCAGAATGGCCATAAGGCCCAGGTTGTCCCTGGGTGATGAAGGAAAGATCCTCTTCATGCTTTCTCTCTCTTTTTTTTAAAATACTGATTTATTTATTTGAAAGTCAGAGTTACACAGAAAGAGAAGGAGAGGCAGAGAGAGAGAGAGAGTCTTCCATCTGCTGGTTCACTCCCCAATTGGCTGCAATGGCTGGAGTTGTGCTGATCCAAAGCCAGGACCCAGGAGCTTTTTTGGGGTCTCCCACACAGGGGTAGGAGCCCAAGGACTTGAGCCATCTTCTACTGCTTTCCCAGGCCATAGCAGAGAGCTGGAATGGAAGTGGAGCAGCTGGGACTCGAAGTGGCGGCCATATGGGATGCCGGCACTACAGGCAGTGGCTTTACCTGCTACACCACAGTGCCAGCCCCCTCATGCTTTCTCTTAAAACCATGAAGGTATGCATTGGCTTTGGCTTCTTTGAACCATTTTCAAGTAGAAGTGTAATTGAATAACCTAGTTTCCTAGAAACTGTTGTTATTGTAGACACTTAGCACCACATTTGCTATGCTCTAGTAGATGAAAACATCATCATAGTAATGATTTATGTTTTGTGATACAAATATCAAAAATTGGCCCTTTTCTTATTTTTAATTGGTAAATAAATTGTATATGTGGTATATAATATGATGTTTTGAAATATACAAATAGACACTATGGAATGGTCAAATGAAGCCAGTTAACATATGCATTACCTCACATACTTGTCTTTGTTTTTTTATATGGTGAGAACTCTTAAAATATTCCGTACTCTTAGTGATGTTCAAGTTTCATGATTTTTAAGTATACAATATACTGTTATTAATTAGTCATTTTTTAAAGATTTATTTATTTATTTATTTGAAAGGCAGATTTACAAAGGAAGAAGCAGAGAGAGAGAGAGAGAGAGAGAGAGGTCTTCCATCTGCTGGTTCACTCCCCAGACGGCCGCAATGGCCGGAGTTGTGCCAATCCGAAGCCAGGAGCTGAAGCTTCTTTTGGGTCTCCCACATGTCTGCAGAGGCCTAAGGACTTGGGCCATCTTCCACTGCTTTCCCAGGCCACAGCAGAGAGCTGGATTGGGAGTGGAGCAGATGGGACTCGAACCAGTGCCCATATGGTGTGCCAGCACTGCAGGCAGCAGCTTTACCTGCTGCTCCAGAGCACCCACCAGTCATGTTGTGCAATAAATCTCTTCAACTTTTTCCTCCTACCTGACTGAAATTGATCAATATCTCTTCATTTTCCCCACTACTTGTGTCTGATAACCACTATTTTCTTTAACCTTTATTTATTTATTTGAAAGTCAGAGTCACACAGAGAGGGGAGAGACACAGAGATCCATCTTCCATCCTCTGGTTCACTCCCCAGGTGGCCGCAATGGCTGAGGCTAATGCAGGCTGAAGCCAGGAGCTGGGAGCTTCATCCGGGTCTTCCACTTGGGCAGCAGAGACCTTCTTCCACTGCTTTTCCTAGGCCATTAGCCTGGAACTAGATTGGAAGTGGAGCAGCTAGTACTCATATCAGTGCCTATATGGGATGCTGGTATCACAGGTCGAGGCTTCACCCGCTCTGCCACGATGCCAGGCCCTAACCACTGTTCTACTCTACTTCTCTGAGTTTGACTTTTAAATTCTGCAAATAAGTGAGATCGCGTGCTATTTGTCTTTCTGTGCCTGCCGTGTTTGCTTAACATAGTATCCTCTCAGTTCATCCACATTGAGCAAATGACCAGGTTTGCTTTTTGATGCTGAATATTCACTTGTGCTTGTATACCATATTTTCTTGGTCCCTTCTGCCACCGAGGGACATTTGAGTTAATTCTGTGTCTTGACTATTGTGAATAATGTTGCAGTGACCATGGGAGTGCAGATGTCTCTTGGACATAACAGACTTCATTTCCTTTGGATATTTACCCAGGAGTGGGCTTGGTGGATCACGTGATAATGCTAATTTTCATGTTTTGAGAATTTCTCTACAATATTCATGACAACACTAATGAACATTTCAATCAGTAGTTTTAGGGGTTCCCTTTTCTCCATGTTCTTGGCAACACTTATCATTTGTTTTTAAAAGTAACATTACTAAAAAATGGAAAACGAAATGAAAGTTACTATATATTTTGAAATTTTTACTTTTTTATTTTCTTTTTAAAAAAATATTTATTTATTTGAGAATTAGAGTTACTGACAGAGAGAAGGAGAGACAGAGAGAGAGGTCTTCCGTCATCTGGTTCATTCCCCAAAGGACTGTAACGGATGGAACTGGGTCTATCAGAAGCCAGGAGCCAGGGGCTTCTTCTGGGTCTCCCACGCAGGTGCAGGGGCCCAAGGACTTGGGCCATCTTCTACTACTTTCCCAGGCCATAGCAGAGAGCAAGATCAGAAGAGAGGCAGCCTGGATTGGAACCAGCTCCCGTATGGGATGTTGGCACCGCAGGTGGAGGCTTAGCCCACTGTGCCACAGCGCCAGCCCCCACTTATTTATTTGCAGTTGTCAGGTAATAATTATGCATTTTGTGGGGTCCAGTGTGATGCTTCCTCCCACTGTGTGATCAACTCAAGATGCTAAGATCATTGTTGCAGCAGGAGTGAGGTAATCACCCTACGGAGACTCCGGTGGATGCAGGCTGAAAAGAAAGGAATCCTAGCATTTTTAGACCTATTAAAAAAACCTGGATGTCATGTTTGTTAGAAGCCTAACATTTTTTTTTTTTTTGACAGGCAGAGTGGACAGTGAGAGAGAGAGACAGAGAGAAAGGTCTTCCTTTGCCGTTGGTTCACCCTCCAATGGCTGCCGCGGCCGGCGCGCTGCGGCCGGTGCACCGCGTTCATCCGATGGCAGGAGCCAGGTACTAGGTGCTTTTCCTGGTCTCCCATGGGGTGCAGGGCCCAAGCACTTGGGCCATCCTCCACTGTACTCCTGGGCCACAGCAGAGGGCTGGCCTGGAAGAGGGGCAACCGGGACAGAATCTGGCACCCCAACCGGGACTAGAACCCGGTGTGCCGGCGCCGCAAGGTGGAGGATTAGCCTGTTGAGCCACGGCGCCAGCCAGAAGCCTAACATTTTTAAATGAGTATGGTTTACCAGGCCCTCTCATATGTATGACTTCTCTCAATTGTCAAAACAGCCACAGGAGTTATATGTTACTGTTGCTTTTCTTTCAGGAGCAAATAAATTGGAAAATATGTTTCAAACCAATTTTGAGAGAGAGAGGCTGGGTACTTAGTAAAGGCTCCAGATCTGGAACTTTCTGGTTTACTGCCCAAGGGCAGATGGCTCAAGGGTGGCAGAACCAGGACTTTTCCGCTTTTCCCCGCTAAGGGACAATTTCGGGAATGCCAACCCTTCCCAGTCTTCTTGGCTCAGAGCTGACTTCAAGCTCTATTCCTTCTCCCCTGCCCTGGTCTCATAGGCCAGCCATCCTTACCCGCTGTGGCAGCCATGGTCACCTTTCTATGAAAATCCTATTAGCACCTCCCTCCCGCTCTCTGTTAAGAATTGAAGCATGGCCGGCGCCACGGCTCACTTGGCTAATCCTCTGCCTGCAGCACTGGTACCTCCGGGTTCTAGTCCCGGTCGGTGCGCCGGGTTCTGTCCCTGTTGCTCCTTTTCCAGTCCAGCTCTTTGCTGTGGCCCAGGAAGGCAGTGGAGGATGGTTCAAGTCCTTGGGCCCTGCACCCGCATGGGAGACCAGGAGAAGCACCTGGCTCCTGGCTTCGGATCAGCATAGCACACTGGCCATGGCAGCCATTTGGTGGGTGAACCAACGGAAAAGGAAGACCTTTCTCTCTCTCACTGTCTAACTCTGCCTGTCAGGAAAAGAAAAAAAAAAAAAAATTGACGCTCACTTGGCTGACAGGCCTGCAAGAGCAAGGCCCCCGAGGGCAGTAAGCTGGCCTTTCTTCTCCTATACCACCAAGTTCTGTAGACTTTTCATTTTCAGTTTATTTTTGTGTTCAGTCTAACTTTTACCACAAAACAGAAGGTGAAGGCCTTATTTTGAGAAAATTTGTTATATCAAATTCTTATCTTCCGAATACAGCAGGTAATTTTGAGGCTATGTATGTATATTTTTGAAAGTTCCTTTATACTGAGAGTTCGGTCATACTTTAAGCATGCAATTGATCATTAAATATGTAACAGAGAAGACAATTATACTGTGTGAGTTAAAATTAATGATGCCTGCATCCTCCTTTAACCCACCCACCACATACAATTATTTAAAGTAAAATATGAATTTTGAAATTGCAAGTAATAGAAAGATTTTTATCTTATATAATGTCTTTTCAGACATCTCCATTGTGTTAAGTAAACTGTTTACAGCTAAATCATAAAGACTATTTTCCCATGTGCTATTGTTGTATGTCAGAAAGAGGTCTAGTAACAACATGAAACAGGGAAAGAATTTAGCTATGGTAAAATGCTGATTTTACCAACAATTTTCATCTCCAGTCCTTTGCATTCTTTCTCAGCAGTCTGACTGGAACAATTTAGACTTACTGAAGATTTTTCTTATTTTCTTTTTCTTTCTCTCCCATTGGCCTCTAGTCATGGTGCTTCCCCTTAAATATGTTTGCCATATGTGGGGAATGTTGCAGACCTTTTCTTCTGGAAGCTTGTGTGTGTGTGTGTGTGTGTGTGTGCGTGTGTGAGGTGGGCAGGGTGGGGAGAGGGAGAGAACCTTCCTGTGTGGTATGTGTTTGACAGAGGCTTCCATCCTGATGCCCAAGTCCTTGGCCTTCCACCTCCAGCAGGCCAGCAGGTGTGAGTACATTCCTGTCCGAGTTCTACAACTGTCTCTAAGGCACAGGTCTCCCCAGCCTTTCTGTGCAAGTTCATCAGCTTGCAGATGGGAGCTAAAAAGTGGAGGACTGGCTTTCTGCCACGCCAAGAGAAAAGGAAGGCTTGGGCCAGCAGACATTGTGTTACAGAGGAACCGAAACAGTCCAGCGAAGAGTTGAGGGAGGAGAAGGGAATTTGTAGCTTTGGGATATGGCCTCATTCTCTAATTGAGTTATGTTTTGTTTCCCAGGAAACTGAAATCAATAATAATAGTAAAGAGGAGAGGACAGTGGGGGAACCCACTTCTGAATGAAGGTCAAGGAACTAAGTAGGTAGATCCTGGCTCGCTGTGTACAAACAGAAGTCATACCTGACCCATTGTCCCTTCTCTTAGAGGTGTAAAGCCAAAGTCTAAAATTGGACAGAGAGTCTCATGTTTTCATTTCTCCTGGCAATTCTGGAAGCAGATATGAGCGTGTATTTATGTCCATTGAACTCTCAGGGGTGTTTAGCTACCAACAACAGGTGCACATTCAGCTCACGATAGAAAGAGGGCCAGCAAACATCTGAATAGATTAACTGACTTCCAAAGTTCCTAGGGGGGGAGATAAGGCTCTAAATGTCCTGTGGCATAAACAATAAGCAAAAGTTGGGAAAATAAGTATATAATCAAACTCTTCATGGATTTCTTTCTAGAGTTTCCACTAGGAGCAGCATATCCTTGCCTAGATATATACTCCTGGATGACTTGTTAAACAAGTTGCATTGTTTGTGATACCTCCATCCTTGATAGGGAAACAGGTCATGGCTTACTTATACATTCCAGAAGAGCTCTTACTATCAGAGCAGTAGTGGAAAAATTACAGACTTTGGAACCAGACGTACGTAGCTTGAATTTTACTGTCACTTCTTCTTGGTTGTGACACAATAGACAAGTGACTCGAGTTCTCTGAACTCCATTTTAATGTCTACAGTAGAGGCTTAAATAAGATGACGTATAATGCAGATCCTGGGATGCAGCAGTGATGACTCAGCTAATTGGGCTCTTGCTTGCCACCTGTGTGAGAAACCTGGATTTGGACCCAGCACAGCCTCAGCTATCGTGAGCATTTGGAGAGTGAAGCAGGGTATAGAAAATCTCTCTCTCTCTCTCTCTCTCTGCCTCTCAAATAAGTAAGTAGATAAATACATACATAAAAGATGGAGATCAGATTAATGACAATGCCTGTCTTTAGTTTCAGTGATAAAATATTCTCAACAATAAAAATGTCTTGTCGGGGCTGGCGCTGTGGCGTAATGGGTAAAACCGCTGCCTGTAGTGCCAGCATCCCATATAGATGCTGGTTCAAAACCCAGCTGCTCTACTTCCAATCCAGCTCTCTGCTATGGCCTGGGAAAGCAGTAGAAGATGGCTCAAATCCTTGGGCCCCTGCATCCACATGGGAGACCCAGAGGAAGCTCCTGGCTCCTGGCTTTGGATTGGCACAGGTCCAGCCATTGTGGCATGTAAGGAGTGAACCAGCAGATGGAAGACCTCTCTCTCTCTCTACCTCTGCCTCTCTGTAACTCTCTAACTTTATTATTTCAAATAAATAAATCTTAAAAAAAAAAAAGTCTCTTCAAAGTTTTGGGGCTATCTTTAAGAAATATTTCAAACATTCAGAAAAGTAAAAAGATAAATGCCTACCTTTTGCATTGTTTACCTTGTGGCATATTTGCTTTATGTAATTTTTGTATTTTAAGGAACAAAACATCCCACGTAATAGAAATTTTGTCTTTAGCTCTCTGTAATTCCATTCTCTTCTCTGCATCCCCAGAAGTAACCCCTATATCAATTTGACACTTATTATTCCCACAGATGTGTTTATACTTTTATTGCATATGATGTGATTATAAAAAATCTGTATTGCATGTTTTAAAACTTTATATAAATGGCTCTAGCTCTCTTCCTGCATATTTGTTTTGTATGCCACATTATGTGGTTAGGATTTAGGCATTTTGACTTTTGTATTCCATTGTCTGGCTCTGTCATAATTTTTTCATCCCTTTTCTTGGATAAAGCTATTTAGATTTCCCCTCTCAACTTTTTGTCACTGTGAACAATACTGCAGTGGGCTTACTTCTATGTGTCTTCTGTATCTATGTGGAAGACTATCTTTAGATGTAGCTACCTAAGGAATCCTGAGTGTAAATGATGCATAATGGATTTTGTCTGATTGCTCTCCAAGCTGGAGACCCCACCAGCAGGCAAGTTTCTGTTGGGCTCAGTCCTGGGCAGTAGTGACTATTGTTAAACATTGATTTAACAGTAGGCATTTTATTTTTACCATTTGAATAATGGAATGTACCCTGTTGTTGTTTTCCTGAATGCTGGTAGAAGAAGGCATTTTTCCTTATGCTTTAACCTTTTGTTTTCTTTTTGTGAATTATTCTTTAATAATTCTTTAGATGTTCTTTACATATTCTGAATACTAATACTCGGTCATGTATTGTCTTTTTTCAGTCTGTGGTGTGTCTCTCAAGTTTTTAAATGCTGTCTTGTCTTGTACAGAAGGTTTTATTTTAATGTAATCAATTCAGTCTTTTCCTTTATGGTTGTATGCTTCTGAGGTGTGTTTTTGAACAGTTCTCTTCTGACCTGATGTCATAAAGCTATCGTTTATTATATCCTAAATGCCCTAAATGTTTTAAGTTTTACCATTCACATATAGATCTTATAAATAACAATTTTATTTACAATATGAGGTGATTTCAAAAAACTCATGGTTGTGAGGGGTGGGCATTTGGCACAGCAGTTAGGACACCCTTGGGACGCATCAGCCCATATCAGGGTGCCCACTCCAAGTCCCAGCTCTGCTCCCAGTGCCAGCTGACGCTCACCCAGGGAGAGAGCAGGTGTTGCCTCAAATACTTGAGCCTCTGACTCTCACGTGGGAGACCAAACTGAGTTCAGGCTCCCGGACTCAGCCTGGCTCTGGTCGACATTTAGGAAGTGGACTGAGGATGGGAGATCTCTGTCTCTATTTCTTAAACCATTTATTATTTTTTAAAGTTTATGGAAAATGCAGTTAGAAGTTGAGTTTAGTGTGGTGCAAAAATACTGAAATTTCTGAATTATTTTTTCATAATATGCATTTTTCATGAATTTTTCTGAGAGCCCTCATATTATTAAAAGCTCATTGGTTTAATATCACCATAGTTCTCATCAGGAAAGTCATTAAGTATTGAGAATCTATATAACATATAGTGAGAAATATGTTTTCTAAAATTCTAATTTTTACTGGAAAGCTGAAATTTTACCAACACCTTCTTAGGGTTGTTTGCTTTGAAATGGTTTTCCTCCCTTATTTCCCCATAATGAATTTTGCTGGAGGCTACTACTCTGTTAATCTTTTTAGAGAACAAACTTCTGGTTTCATGAGGCTGTCTACTGTATCTTTGTTTTCTGTCTCATTACTTTCATTTTCTCCTCCCTTCTATATTCTTTGAAATTACTTCATTCTTAACCTCATTAATTTTCAACTATTCTTCTTTAATAATTAAACATGGAAGATCATAAATTCCCTTCTATGTACAGCTTTACTGGCATCCACAAAGTTGTGGGGTGTATGTGTGTCTTTCTCTCTCTCTGAAACTCTGCCTTTCAAATAAATAAATGAAACAAGAAAACAAACAAAAAACTATTCTTAGCCCAAGGGCTGAAGATAAGCAGTCCCAGGCAGATTTGGCCTGAGCACAGTAGATATGTAACCACTGTGTGGAGAGATCTTGTAGCCTCACCCATTGCCATGTGACTGACAGCACATCCCATAGGAAACATCCCTTTCATTGGGCATGTCCATGTGATTTGCTTTAGCCAATCAAAAGTGAGTAGGCGTGATGCACACCATGTCCATGCACAATTTTCACTTGAAGTCTTTTTATCAGATGTAAGAGTAGCCACTCCTGCTCTCTTTGGTTTTCCATTTGCATGGACTATTTTCTTTCATTCTTTCATTTTCTACCTATGTGCATCCTCAAAGCCTAAGAGGGTCTTTGTGGTAGCTTACATATAGTTTTCTTTATCTACTCAATCACCCTCCTTTTTTTCAGTACAAGAGGTAGAGAATGAGCAAGAGAGTGCGTGAGAGAGACACAGAGAGAGACAAAGACAGACAGAGCTCCTATCTGTTGGTTCACTCCCCGAATGCCCAGAATGACCTGGACTGAGCCAGGCCAAAGCTGGGAGCCAGGAACTCAGTCCAGGGCTCCCACATAGGTTGTAGGCATCCAGCTAGTTAAGCCACTGTCTGCTGTCTGTTAGGGCTGCAGTGGCAGGAAGCTGGAATCTGAAGCAGAGCCAGTAACTAAATCCAGATAGGAAAATGGGACACTGCTGTGCCAAGCACCTGCTTCGTTCTGTCTTTGAATTGGAGAATTTAATCCATTTCTGTTCAGGGTTATTACTAAGAGATGAGGACTTACTATGCTGGGGTTTTTTTCCTGGTTGATTTGTGGATCCTTTGTTCCTTTCTTCTCTTACTCTGTTCTTTTTTGATTTGATAATTTACTATAGTGATAAGCTTTAATTTCTTTTTGTTTATCATTTGTATATCTCCAGGCAGAATCTTTAAAAGCTATTCTGATTGTTCTAGCTCTTTTGCTTCTTTTCCTTTAGACACAAGAATGGAGTTTTCCACATAAGGGCTTCTGCTTTAGTTTGTGTCCTGGAATGAGAAGATGTATAAATCAGAGTTATAGGCAATCTATAGGTGCCACTATATAATGTGAATGAAAAGGAAACAATTTTTTAATGTTTACTTATTTATTTATTTATTTGAAAGGCACAGTTACAGAGAGAGAGATCTTTCATCTGCTGGTTCACTCCCCAAGTGGCTGCAACAGCCAGGGCTGTGCCAAGCTGAAGCCAAGGGCCAGAAGCTTCTTCCTGGTCTCTCACATGGGTGCAGGGGCCTAGGGACTTGGGCCATCCTCTGCTGCCTTCCCAGGAGCATCAGCAGGGAGCTGAATTGGAAGTGGAGCAGGCGAGACTCTAACTGGTGCCCATATGAGATACTAGCACTGCAGGCCATGGCTTAACCCACTGTACCAGAGCAGCGGTTCCAGGAAACAGTATCTGTGAGCCACTAAATTTATTTGTTACCAAGTATAGTCTGGCAAAAGCTGATGAGTATGGTGCTGTGGATAAAGAGAAAAATGTGTGCAAACACACACAATGTATAATAAACAGTAGAATTACATGGAGGAGACTTAGAAGTCACTGATAGACACTACTAATTTTGCCTTGGAAGTATTGAACTTAGAAGAGGCAAGGGAAACTCCAAATGTATACAGACACAGTCATTGGCAAACACACGTACTGACAGGAGGTGGGCCAGTTGAAGATGTGAGAGTTGATCATTGATACAGAGTTCTTTAATTAAAATCAGATCCTCAAACAAGGTTCTTGTTAAGGGGATTTGTCACGGGGATGATAAGAGTCTAGTAAAAATAACTCAGCATGAAATTGCTAGTTTCTGAGGGGAAGCAATAAATGGAAATTTGTGAGTTTCCAAAGTTTTCCAAGTGTCCTGACTAAAACTTACAGAACTTGACTCCTGGGAAAATAACATTTATATGTGAAATAGTAAAACATTAAGGGACACCGAGAATATCTTTGGATTTGTTCAGGATTTACTGAGTCAGCTAATTACTTAAATGAGTTTGACACCTAGCAGCTATACCTTTTGGAATTGTGTAATCTTGCACTTTTTTATTAATTAAGCACTTTGGAATTTAAAAAAATACAGAAAATGCAGAAAATGATATAACAAACATTCATGTGCCCAACATTGGGATGAATACTATTATCAATTTATCTTGTTTACTTTGTATATTAAATTATTTTTAAAAAAAGATGGATGAAATTGAAGGTCCCTTTCCTCCTTTCTCTGTTTCTTGCTTTTGCCCCTCCTCCCTACTTCCCTTTTCTCTATCCCCCGGCATCTAGTGTCTTTGATTTAGTGTGTATCTGTCCAGCTCATTTTATGTTTGTTTTCATGTTTAATTCCATGAAAAGAATATAATTTGTTTATGCGGTTTAAACTGTAATTTTGTAGGGGCCAGCATTGTGGCGTAGCAGGTAAAAGCCGCCGCCTGTAGTCCCGGCATCTCATATGGGCACTGGGTTCAAGTCCTGGTTGCTCCATTTCCGATCCAGTTCTCTGCTATGGCCTGGGGAAGCAGTAGAGGATGGCCCAAATGCTTGGGCGGCCCCTACACCCATGAAGGAGACCCAGAAGAAGCTCCAGGCTCCTGGCTTCAGAGCAGTGCAGCTTGGGCTGTTGAAGCCAATTGGGGAATGACCCAGCAAATGATAGATCTCTCTCTCTCTCTCTCTCTCCTCTCTCTGTGTAACTCTGACTTTCAAATAAATAATTAAAAAAAAAAAACCTTTAAAAAAAAAAGATAGTATTTGAACTAAGACATTAAAGTGTGGGAGTTATCCAGATGAATATCTGGGGAAGATCATTAAGGCCAAAGAAAAGAGCCAGTGCAAAGTCCCAAGGTGGGAGTGTATCTGGTGTGTTCAGGGACCACGAGAATACTAGCATGGGTGCAGAAGAAAAGCCAAGGGGGAGAGTAGTAGGAGTTGAGTGACAGAAGGAGGTATTTTTGCCTGGTCAGGTAGTGCTTATGAGGACTTTTGCTTTTACTGTAGGGAAATGGGAAGTGAATGATTTTGTATAGAAATACAATGTGATCTGGGTTTTTAGAGTCCATTTGACTGTAGGGGAGCAAGGGTGGAAGCAGGGAGACCGTTTAGGAAGTTATTACACTCGCCAGGAGAGAATTGACACCCCCCAGACCAGAGTGGGAGCAGTGGTAGTGGTGAAAGTGGTGAAATCTGAGTATTTTTGGAGGTAGAGGCAGCAGTATTTGCAGATGGATTCAAAGATAAGAATGTCTCCAAGATTTTTGCCTAGGTGACTTCAAAGATGGAGTTGCCATGAACAGATACAGGACAACTGTAGACAAAGCAGGTTTAGGGTGGAGGACCAGGAGTTCAGTTTTCAATGACTGGAGTCTGGGATGTCCATTAAATATCCATATGGAGATGCTGAGTAGACAGTTAAATAGAGTTCATCAGATGTGTGTATGTACACACATGGAGTCTTCAGAAAGTTTATGGAGACCCATATTATATGAGTTTATGTAACTTTCCTTTTTTTTTTTTTACCAAAATAAATTCATACTAACGTATTATGTCTGAATGGGACCTACTTTGAGGCACTAAGAAGGATAAGGCATTTATATGAAAACAGCCCCTATGAGATTAGCATAACTTCTGCTAACAAGGAAGCATGAATGAAAATCACTTATGGTGTATCTTGGGTGGAAGATAGTGAAAGTTTATGGTTATGGGGACAGTACTCCAAAGAAGTCTGCCATTTACAAATGGATATCTCATTTTTTATTTTGATTTTTTAATTAAAAATATTTATAAAAAGTAACAAACTTCAAGTATTTCATATAAACATTTTAAGAGCATAGTCATACTTCCCATCTTACCCTCCCTTCTTCTTTTCTTATTTTTCTTTTTAAAATTTTTTTAATTTTTAATTACTTTCTAATATATTCAATGTGATTTGTAAAAACAATTTTAAGAACACAATGATATTCCCTTCCTCTCTCCTTGCCACTCTTCTTCCTTCTCCTTTTCTTTTTTTCAGTTTTTGAGATAACATATTTTAAGTTTACATTACAGTAAAATGGCTTAATACTTCACCAAATAAGAAATTACACAAGTAAAAAACAAAAGATCTTAGTTTAGTGGGAGTATAGACAATGGCTATGAACAATAATTGAATAAAAAAATCAACATTTCACCCACATACAGTAAACTTTAAAGTAATCATAAATCATTGAAACTATAGTAGTAAAACATTCTTAACCACTGGTTTCACAAACGTATAAAAGTTTTGCAAAACTATATTTGCAGCACACTGAAACACTCTGAGCAAAGTAAAGAGGCAACAGCAGAATGGGAGAAAATATTTGCAACTATAAATCTGATAAAGGATTAATAGCCAAGATATGTAAGGAGCTCCTGAAACATTTCTTCAAAGAATTCTCACAGGAGATAAAACTTGACTCTATGAGTATAATCCTGAAGACAAAGCACAATCAAAACAGTAGCTACCAAAAGGTGGAAGTAGTGCAGTCAAAGCCAGGAAAGACCACTCAAGGGCAGAGGTCATGGCACCAGTTTTTTGAGGATGCTAGAGGTATTTGTCTTGCTGACTTGTGGAAGACCGAAGGACATAACAAGTGCTTATTAAGAGAGTGTTCTGAGAAAGTCAGCCAGAGCTTCAGCAGAACTCCCAGCTGTCCCCGAGAGAGTTTCACTGAGAGTTCACCACCACAATGCTCCTGCTCATTCTTTTCATCAAACAAGGCCATTTTATCCAGAGTTTCAGCGGGAAAGCATCAAGCAGCCACCTTAGAATGCTTATTTGGTTCATTCTGACTGTGTTTCCCAATCTCAAAAAGAAAATCTTTAAAGTGCATCCATTTTTCTTAAGTTAATAATATGAAAAAGACTGCATTGACATGGCTAAATTCCCAGGACCCTCAGTTCTTTAGGGATGGGCTAAGTGTCTGGCATCATCACTGATAAAAGTTGTGTTGAATTTGATAGAGATATATTGAAAATTAAAGTTTGTATTTTTTATCTTTTAATTTTTGTGAACTCCTTTTTATTATTTTTTATTTATTTATTTTTTGACAGGCAGAGTTAGACAATGAGAGAGAGACAGAGACAGAGACAAAGGTCTTTCTTTTTCCGTTGGTTCACCCTCCAAGTGGCCGCTGCACTGTGCTTATCTGAAGCCAGGAGGCAGGTGCTTCTCCTGGTCTTCCATGCGGGTGCAGGGCCCAAGGACTTGGGCCATCCTCCACTGCCTTTCTGGGCCCAAAGAGCTGGCCTGGAAGAGGGGCAACCAGGACAGAATCCGGTGCCCCAACCTGGACTAGAACCCGGGGTGCCAGTGCCGCAGCTGGAGGATTAGCCTAGTGAGGCACGCGCCGCTGGCCAATTTTTGTGAACATTTTGAAGTCCTTTGAATATATACAAGGGTGCTTCCGAACGTTGCATGAGAAAAGGAATTAAAAGGTGAGTTTATTTGGGGCAGTGTTGCAGTACAATGGGTTAAGCTACTGCTTGCAACCCTAGCATCCCATATTAGAGCTCTGGTTCAAGTACCAGCTACTACACTTCTGATTGCGCTCCCTGCTGATGTGTGTGGGAAAGCAGCAGAAGATGGTGCACATACTTGGGCCTCTTCCACCTGTTGTGAGCGACCCAGACAGAGTTCTTGGATCCTGCCTTTGGCCTGGATATTGTGGCCATTTGGGGAGTAACCCAGTGGATGGAAGATGTATTTCTCGCTTGCCCTCTCTTTCTCTGTAATGCTACCTTTCAAATAAATAAATAAATAAATCTTGGGGGGCGGGGGAAGGAAAAAATGATGTTTATTTTGATGCAAACTATATTTTTAATCCATGCATTGGTCTGTGTGTAGCCTTCATTTTAAATAATTGTTAAAACACTGACTGGAAGAGGAGCAACCGGGACTAGCACCCGGCGCTCCAACCGGAACCAGAACCCGGGGTGCCGGCGCCGCAGGCGGAGGATCAGCCTAGTGAGCCATGGTGCCGGCCTAGTCCAGCTTTCTTCTGTGGCCTGGGAAGGCAGTGGAGGATGGCCCAAATGCTTGGGCCCTGCACCCGCATGGGAGACCAGGAGGAAGCACCTGGTTCCTGGCTTCGGATCAGCGTAGTTCCAGCCGAAGTGGTCATTTGGGGGGTGAACCAATGGAGGGAAGACCTTTCTCTCTGTCTCTCTCTCACTGTCTAATTCTATCTGTCAAATAAATTTAAAAAAAAAGAGGAAGATAACCAATTAAAAAAATTTAAAAATAAATAAAATCTTATTCTATTTGTCAAATTTAAAAAAAGAGGAAGATAACCAATTAAAAAAATTTAAAAATAAATAAAATCTTCTAAAAATTAAATAAACTTGAGTAGCTTACTATGTGATGAAATTGCGTAAAATGAAGTGCACCCACACAATGAGTACCTGGAAAACCAGTGAAGTCTAAATAGGGTAAATGAATTATATCAAAATCAGTTTCCCGGTTATTAAACTATAGTTATGCAAGATGTTGCCTTTGGGGAAACCAGATGAAGAGTATACAGGATCTCTCTGTTTTATTTCTTACTACTATGTAAATTATAAATTGTAAATTACTACTATGTAAATATAAATTGACCGTTGTCTCAAAATAAAAGGTTAAAACAAAAGTCTTTCTAAAATTTACCTGTGATGCTAATAACCACCGTTTATTGAGTGCCTCCTATGTGCTAGGTACTGTTCTAAGCATTGTCAGTGAATGCTATTGTTATCCTGGTTTTATAGGTCACAAAATTGAAGCACTGAGAGGTGAAGTGGCTTCTTTGGAGTCACCCAGCTGTCAGGTGGCAGCATTAGCCTGCAGACTCAGGCAGCCTCACTCTAAAGATAGAGCTCTTAACCACTCTGCAGTGCTTCTTCATGTCTTTCATATTTTCTCTCCTCCTGATCTCCGTCTTTAGCTCATTGTAACTTGGCTTCTATCCCATTCTGCTCCCTGGAAACTGCTTTTGCCTAGATCACCAGCAGGTCAGTTGCCAAACATAATGCTCCTGTTCTTTGTGCAGCCATCTTGTTATCCACACACTCAACAGCTATTTACTGAGCACACACAGTGTGCTCCGCTGTTGTAAGGCAGTGAACAAGAAGGTAAGAGTGGCCGGCGCCGTGGCTCAACAGGCTGATCCTCCGCCTTGCGGTGCCGGCACACCGGGTTCTAGTCCCAGTTGGGGCACTGGATTCTGTCCCGGTTGCCCCTCTTCCAGGCCAGCCCTCTGCTGTGGCCCGGGAGTGCAGTGGAGGATGGCCCAGGTGCTTGGGCCCTGCACCCCATGGGAGACCAGGAAAAGCACCTAGCACCTGGCTCCTGCCATCGGATGGGCGCGGTGCGCCGTCCGCCGTCCGTGGCAGCCATTGGAGGGTGAACCAACGGCAAAGGAAGACCTTTCTCTCTGTCTCTCTCTCTCACTGTCCACTCTGCCTGTCAAAAAAAAAAAAAAAAAAAAAAGATTTAAAAAAAAAAAAAAAGGTAAGAGTGTTGTGGGTGAGGAATGTGCATGTCTCATTATAATTAACGGTTGGAAATCTGTAGTGCTCGGGCAGGCATTTGGCACAGCAGTTAAGTTGGCACTTGTGGTGTGTGCCTAGATTCTAGTTCCAGCACAGCTTTCAATTCCTGCTTCCTGCTGGTGCACACTTGGAGGCAGCAGTGAATGATTTGGAAGTTGGGTCCCTGCCACCCACCTAGAAGATTGAGATTGCATTTGAGACTCCTGGCTTTGGGCTGACCAGCTTCACCTCAGCTATTGCAAGCAGGTAGAAGATCTCTGTCTTCCTCTCTCTCCCCCTCCCTCCTTCCCTCCCCCTCCCCCCTTTCTCTCTACCTTTCAAATAAAATGAAAATATATAAATAAGTGAATTTTAAAAAGAAATATTCAGCTCTTGTCTGTTTATCATTGCTGAATTGAGGGTGGTCAATAAGGAACTTTATTGTTCCATGCCTTTGTTTTTCTGTGGTTTCACAACATAAGGAAATATTATATTCAATGCCATTTTTTATTCTCTCCCCAAATAGAAATTAGAACCTTTCCAAGCAATCATTGTAAATACAAATAAAGAGAACCAGACTCTCAAGTATACCATTCTTCTCACAGCTATTAAAGATGAATTGTGAAAAATTCATTGCTTTTGTTCTTTTTCCTGCTGTCTTGTATGAGGATAGTTTGAATTAATTTGATACTCCCTATTTTGGAAACACCAGGAAGATCTCTGTAAGACTATTAAGTAAATCCCATTCTGTATGTCCAAATAAAAAGCTACTCCAAGGAAAATACTTGACTTCATGGAGGCATGATGGTGGTTTTTACATATCACCAAAGCTAAGCACTGGAACCAGAGCTGAAGGCAAGAAGTCATCTAATCATTCCACATGCCTATGTTTTTTTCTGCTTTCATTACCTATCCTCCAATTTAGTAAGGACGAAAAACAAAACAAAACAAAAAAACCTCTCCTACTTCTTTGTGCCAAAAAACAGCTCTTATTTTATTGGTCCTAATGGGAATGTGTTTTGCTTGATGATTAGAAGCAATCCTAATCTTCTTGCTTACATCCTGGGTTCCCAATTTGGTCTGATAGCTGTTTATTTGTTGAGGCAATTAGCAATTTGCATGGACAGTGCTGTCAGGGTCACTATCCTCAATGAAGCCCAAATACCTCTTGGAGAAATATGACAAATGCAGCTCAGAGATTTGCAAAATTGTGAAAATGATTCCTTGTCAAGCGTGTGAAAAGCAGTGCTTTCATTTCTATAATTTGAGAGTAAAATTGAGAAACTGTCTTATACCAGATGGAGATTCCTTGATAATAAAATAGACCTGGGCTGATTTGGCTTTGTTTCTTTACGTTCCTTTTGCAAGACTCAGGAAGAACACATTGGAGCCACTTTTCAGAATTGGCAACAGTTTCGGCTTTTCAAGGAAATCATATGGACACCAAAAAGCCACAGTAGATGAAGGGCTCAGAATCCCCACAGTCCACAAATAAGATGCATAGGGCTTCAATTCTAGGTCATCACTTAGAATGTGGCCTAGGCCTGAGAGTCATCACGGCTTTTGCCAGATGTGGTTACTTGATTAAATTTGGTTAAAACAAAAACAAATGGAAGAAAGTTTATAATTTCTCGTTGGCATGACCTCTTCTTAAAAAAAGAAATGAAAGTAGAAGAGGAGGAATTAAAAACCAAAAGTGACCTTTGGAACAAGCATTGTAGCACACTGAGTTAAGCCTCTGCTTGGGATGCCCACAGCCCATATTGAAGTGCTGGTTCAAGTCCAACTGCTCTGTGCTGCTGATCCAACTTCCTGCTAATGCACCTGGGGAGACAGTGCACGATGGCCCAAGTACTTGGATCCCTGCCATCAACGTGGGAGACCCAAGTGGAGTTCTGGGCTCCTGGTTTGGGCCTGGCCCATCCCTGGCTATTGCAGCCGTGTAGGGTGTGAACCAAAGGATGGAAGATCTCTGTCTTTCCTTCTCTCTTTGTCACATTACCTTTCCAATATGAACCCTAAATTTCAAATCATTCTAGATCTAGAGAATTCAATATTTAATATTTAATTTTTTTTAAATTTATTTGACAGGTAGAGTTATAGACAGTGAGAGAGAGACAGAGAGAAAGGTCTTCCCTCCGTTGGTTCACCCCCCAAATGGCCACTTCAACCAGAACTACGCTGATCTGAAGGCAGGTACCAGGTGCTCCCTCCCAGTCTCCTACACAGGTGCAGGGCCCAAGCACTTGGGCCATCCTCCACTGCTCTCCTGGGCCACAGCAGAGAGCTGGACTGGAAGAGGAGTAACCAGGACTAGAACCCAGCGCCCATATGGGATGCTGGCGCCACAGGCGGAGGATTAACCAAGTGAGCCACGGCACCGGCCCCAAACTCCACATTTTTCTCTACTACCATTGACAAGTGAAGTATTATATCTGTAAGTTATTTAGAGAGGTCTTGAAACCAGTGTGTGTGAGTGTGTGTTTGTGTGCGTGTATGTTTCTTTTTAGTAAGTGTGGCTTTTTAAGAACAGCTGTCTCAGGACATAATGGGACCCTCTCACTGGAGATGTTGAAGCAGAGTCTGACCACCTCATTGCTAGAGGTGCAGAGGGGAAGATTTCGACACTCGGTTAGTTGTTCCATCATTCTGTTGGAACACCTTTCCCTGTCATTCTTTTGATAATCTTGACTTGAGGTATTTTCAGCCTTTTAAGAAAATACCCATTTTCTGTAATAGTTTTGTCTTACATGCAAGAACATGTTGGTCCCTTTTGTTAATGTTCTACTTGATGTGTTTAGGTGTCTGAGCACACACAACTAAGTTGGATCCTTACCTGCATGGTCAGATTACCTCGATTACAACATTTGCACCAGTGGAAGGTAAGTGCCAGTGAGCTGATTAATAAACAGAAAGAATGTTTTTCCCTTTTTGTTTATTTTCTGTTAGGCTGTGGGAATCCTGTTTTTTATCCTTCCACTCTCCTCTCCAACTCCCGCCCTGCTACCCCTCATGGTTGGAATAGCATCTTGTTTTTGTTTTTGTTTTTTTAAAGATTTATTTATTTATGTGAAAGAGTTACACAGGGAGAAGAGAGGCAGAGAGAGAGTGAGAGTGAGAGAGAGAGAGAGAGAGAGAGAGAGAAGTCTTCCACCCGATAGTTCACTCTCCAATTGGCCACAACGGCCGAAACTGCGCCAGTCTGAAGTCAGGAGCCAGGAGATTCTTCCAGGTCTCCCACTTGGGTGCAGGGGCCAAGGACTTGGGCCATCTTCTACTGCTTTCCCAGGCCACAGCAGAGAGCTGGATCGGAAGTGGAGCAGCCAGGTATCGAACCCACGAACATATGGGATGCTGGTGCTTCAGGCCAGGGCGTTAACCCACTGCACCACAGCACCAGCCCCTGGAATTGCATCTTTAACTTTTCTGCCTCAGGGTATTAAACAGAAAGTAAAAGGGCTTTCCAAAATTCCTTTCCATGTTTAAAAAAAAAAAAAAAATCCTGTTGAGGGGCCGGCGCTGTGGTTTAGCGGGTAAAACCACTGCCTGCAATGCCAGCATTCCGTATGGGCACTGGTTCGAGTCCTGGCTGTTTCACTTCTGATGCAGCTCTCTGCTATGGCCTGAGAAAGCAGTAGAAAATGGCCCAAGTCCTTGGAGCCCTGTACCCACATGGGAGACCTGGAGGAAGCTCCTGGCTCTTGGCTTCAGATCGGCACAGCTCTGACCATTGAAGCCAATTAGGGAGTGAATCAGCTGATGGAAGACCTCTCTCTTTCTCTGCCTCTCCTTTCTCTAATTCTGACTTTCAGATAAATAAATAAATCTTTTTTAAAAAAGTCCTATTGAATCAGACTTACCTTTGGATAGACTTAGTAATAATGATTTTGAACCTGCCGCATTATAATTACCAAATAGTCACAATTTCTGGTTTACTGGGCCTTGCAGCTGCGTCCCATCCCTGTTGGAATTAGCTGGCAGTAAGGAAAGAACATTTTCATTGTGGGGAGAAGAGACAACATTTTACTTAACATTTAAACAAGTTCAATCCAGGCAGCAGTTCAAACCCACAGAAAAATTAAAACTGTACTTTCTCTAAGAAATTGAGCTGAGAAAGATAAATTGGATAATTCATAGTACTTTACTTCCATTTATTTTTGCAATTGGATAACCCAAGGGTAGGTGGCCCCAAACTATGTCAACACTAATGCAGTTTCGGGCTTCTTTCAAGCATATTTTCAGGGCCATTGGCTTCCACGGAATTTGGTCTTCAGAAGCCTTCACGTGCAGCAGAAAGAAATAGAGCTTTAAACTGGCAGTGCCCAGATGCTGTGTTCTGAATCCGGGTGACCCAGCAAAATTGCTGTTCTGGGATCGGGAGGCGGGGGCTGTCCTGATCAAATCACAAGGGTTGCACCCACACGGGGGGGACTAGAGCCTTTATGTAAGAGACCCCAGAGAACTGCCAGACGCAGCTAGAAGGTGCAGTTGATGAAGCGAGAAGAGTGACCCAACTAGACCCTGAACTTTGTCCTAATTGTAGACTTCCCAGCTTCCCGAAATGGGAGAAAGAGATGTTGCTGTTTATAAACCACCCAGGCTGTGACGGTTTGTTATGGGAGCTCAGACAAACCATCACTAGATAAATAAAACATCATTGGTAATGCTAAGGATTCAATACCTGCCTGAAATTAGAAACAAAAATTTGTAATATTCTCTACCATATTTTTCTGTTTTAGGCAAGACTTTCACATTTACCAGAATACCTCTGCCATTAAATTTAATGCTGTAAATTCGTGTTTATAGGAACTGAATACTAATATCAAGGGAACTGTTCCCACTTTAAAACAGCATGGAAGGTTTTCTGATAGCACATTATTAGCAAACACAATGATTATTCTGGAGAAGCCGTTCCACTACTCCATAATTTCTTCTGTGTGGGAAAAGCAGGGACTTCAAATCCTAGTCCTATCTTAGGGCATGTGATTGCTTCCTCCAGTCATTCTTGAAGCAACACATACTAATGCTACGTCTGTGAGCTTGTGTCGTACCGGGTGCTGGAGAGACAGCAATCAACAGCCCCTTCTTGAGGCTGTGGTCTACTTGGGGAGAGACATTCTAAAAAGTCATGAGAAAGTGTGCAAAGTGCTCTGAGGGCAGAATTCCAGAGCTATGGAAGAATCTGATAAGACCACCTAGCAAGATTTTTATTGGGACAGTGAGGGGTATAACAGTGAATTGGAAGGACGGGGCCAGGGTTGCTGGGAGGATAATGAGTAACAGATACGTAAGGCATCTGAGGCACAAAATAGGCACTCAATAAATATTAATGTCCTCCATATCTCCCCTCTTCCCTCATAATTTCAAGGTCCAGCATGCTAATATAAAAAGTCTGTAAATCTAGTGCAGTAGCAAATTTTAAAAATTGGTTCTGTTTCCATTTGCTTATATCCAAATTAAGCTTTCCTTGTCTACCCAGTGTGAACCGTGAATTAGCCTTTATCATGGACACTGCAATCAGTGGGTGTATTGAAGCAGTTATATGTTCAGGCTTCCAAATTTCCTTTGAATGGCCTATAGAATTAGTTGCTGTAAGTTAGAAACTACTTAAGATATAACCAGAAAATTTAAGTTTGTGACTAAATTATGGAACATTGAAATTAAGATGGTTAAAGCCAGAAACTTTTGCTTTTTCAGATACATCCTTAAAGGGTGTGACTGCACACTGGTGGAGGAAGACTGATTTATGGACCAATGAACTTGGTCCTCAGAATCACACAAGTATGCAATTCAGTTGGTCCATGCTGAAATAATTGTACTTGAGAGAAGTAGATTCACATTTATTGACTGAATAAGATTTGTCCATACACTAAAATATCTGCTTATTATTTTTCAAGAGATGGGATACCTAAGCTTTGGAACTGCATACAGTATTCCCTTCTAATAAGTAACTCTACTCAGAAAGCCACATTACAAGCTAGCAATGTTCAACTGCAGTAAGAAGTTCATATTATTGGCCTGTGCCGTGGCTCAATAGGCTAATCCTCTGCGTTGCAGCGCCAGCACACCAGGTTCTAGTCCCGGTTGGGGCACCGGATTCTGTCCCGGTTGCCCCTCTTCCAGGCCAGCTCTCTGCTGTGGCCCAGGAGTACAGTGGAGGATGGCCCAAGTGCTTGGGCCCTGCACCTCATAGGAGACCAGGATAAGTACCTGGCTCCTGCCATCGGATCAGCATGGTGCGCCAGCTGCAGCGCACTGGCCGCAGTGGCCATTGGAGGATGAACCAACGGCAAAAAGGAAGACCTTTCTCTCTGTCTCTCTCTCTCTCACTGTCCACTCTGCCTGTCAAAAAAAAAAATAGTTCACATTATTAGGGTTCATGTTAGTGGCCACACTAGTAGTTTATAGTCAACACATTCTGCTCACTAGTTCTTCAATATTTCTAATATCACCTCTGGTGTTTCCATCAACTTCTCCATTAAGAAATAATTTAGTGGGTGGGGGAGGCATGCGACACACTGGTTAAGATGCTGCTTGGGATGCCCACATCCATGAGAGTGCTTGAGCTTGAGTTCCAGCTCTGCCCCCCATTCCAGCTTCTTGCTAACGTGCAGTCTGGGAGGAGGCAATGGTGGCTCAAGTAGTTAAGTCCCTGCCACCCACATGTGAGATTTCCCAGCTCCCAGCCTCAACCTGACCCAGCCACAGCTATTGAGGTCTTTTGGGGACTGAACCAGTAGATGGGAAATCTATCTATCTATCTTTCTATATCTCTGCCTCTCTCTGTCTCTATGCTTCTACCTTTCAAATAAAATAAATAAATAAAATTTTAAAAGGAAATGATGTTGGTATATACAACCTGTACTCTTGATGGAAATTGCTTTATCCTTAATGCTTTCACATTTTAATAACTGGAAGGTCAAGATAAATAATCAGGATTAGTTGGATTAACATGTGTTAGGTACATTTTTTAAATGTTATGGATTTTTTTTTTTGGTTTTCTTGAATGTGATTTTAAGGAAACATTACAGTTTGGTCAATACCATGGCTCTTGATGTTATAGGAGGTTTCCACTGCTGAACAACTGGGCTTTTGATGTTAACTCACGTTGCTATGCAGAAACTTAATTTCATGACAGTTTCTGACCTTGTCTGTGAGATCTGTAGTCCATCTGATTTGGAACCTAGAAAACCCCTATGCCCTTGCTTTAAGAAAATGAAGAAGAAATAGTGGCAATGCCAGATCCTTTAAAGAGGCAGAGTGTACTGGACTCTTCTCGTTTCTGCCTAACCCTGGGCATGACAGCCAGCAGGCAGAGGAGGGCCGGAGTTCCTGAAAGGAACCAAGGTGTGGTGTTGGCACAGGTGGCTTCCGATCACACTTGGCCTGCTTTGAAAAGTTCTTAATTGAGCAATATCATTCAGTTCAAGTCAGATTCTTCCCCCTCCTCTCTTTTCACCCCTGCAGGCGAAGGCGAGCAAGCAGAAGCACGATGGAACCGTGGGCCTGCTAACATACCCAGTACTCCAGGCAGCCGACGTTCTGCTGTATAAGTAAGGAGCGAGCCCACCCTGGTCTCGTGAATACCTGTCATGACAGGAGGGTGTCATAACCTATCAATAAGGCAGAAACTTGGTTACTGGGGAAGGGACACAGAAAGGCTAAGACACATGAATCCATTTGTATCCCCCAATAATAGGGACTAAACGATAGTATGAGAAACTAGTACTACTATGTTAACACCTAAATAACACTGGATATGTACTGGAAAGTGTTGTAAGTGCTTTATACATGTCAGTCCTCACCAGACCTTATTAAACTGGTACTGTGATCATCTCATCTTACAGATGGGGAAGGTGAGGCTCAGAATAGTTTAGTAGTATACCCAAAATCGTGAAAGCTATCAATGCTTGGTGTCAGGAGCCAAATCCAGGAAGGTTAGATACAGTCTCTCTATATATACATATATATTTCCCCAGTAAGAATTAAATTTCTTTGAGGGCCTGTTCTGTGGGCTAAGCATCCACCTGTGGCACTGGCATTCCATATGGGCGCTGGTCCCGGCTATTCTTGTCCTGATCCAGCTCTCTGCTATGGCCTGGGAAAGCAGTGGAGGATGGCCCAAGTGCTTGGGCCCCTGCACCTGTGTGGGGAACCCAGAAGAAGCTTCTGACTCCTGGCATAGCATTGGCCCAGCTCCCACTGTTGCAGCCATTTGGGGAATGAACCAGTGGATGGAGGGCCTTTCTCTCTGTCTTCCTCTCTCTCTCTGTAACTCTGCCTCTCAAATAAATAAATAAAATCTGAAAGAAAAAAAAAAGAATTAAATTTCAGGAGTTAAAATATGGATTTTTTTATGTTATCCAGACTCAATGACACAAGACTATCTAATAGAACTTGCCATGATTATGGAAATGTTCTGTAGCCACATTATCTGATATTGTAGCCACCAGCCACAGTAGTTGTTGAACATTTGGAATGTCACTAGTGAGACAGAAACCGAATTTTATGTTAAATTCTAATTACTTTAAACTTAAGTAGCCACCTGTGGCTACTGTATTAGACTATAGAGTTGAAATTCAACTTTTTACAGGGTGCCCTCACCTTTCCTGCACCGGTGAGCCATTCGTTCAGCCACTGCTGCCTCTTAAGGGCCTCCAAAGTACACCACAGAGGATGGCGAGCTCTTCACCCTGTAGAGCTGGCCAGGGCCTGCAAAACATTTAGACAGCTAAAGTAAAGTCGGCTTGCTTTACAGAGCACTCACCCTGCCAAGGTATATTTCTTCTTGTCTCCATAGCCTTCCTTTCAAATTTAAAAATTCCTTAAAAATTGCTTGATAATAAGTAGCAGAGCAGGACTGAAGCCCAGTCTGATGTTTTAGCCTATATATATGTTTTCCCTGTAATAGAGATCAAGAACTTGGGAGTATTTCTTGGTATTGGTTTATTTGGTTTTAGATATTTCTAGATTTTGAAAAAGTTTATAGCCAAAATGTCTCTGAATATATGTTTCATATGGTTATTTAGGTGGCTATACTGAGGGATGGGTAAAACATTTGTGCTTTTTCCTACCAGCAAGCCTCTGGCCTCACCAAAAAAGGTTGACTCAAGTCAATTATAGGTGGGCCAGAGAATAAACACAAGGGTCAAGAATGGGAGGAGGAGCCTCCCAGATAAGTCTATAAAAGATTTAAGTACTTGTTTTGGCAGAGCTTGATAAGGAACCCAGGAATAGAGGACTGAGACTATCTTAACTTGAGAGGAAAAATAGCAGATATGTTTAAGAAAACACAGACACTAAATTATTTTCCCTCTTCCTCACCATCATGGATATATTAGTATCTATAGTGACACACACATGCACACGCATACACACACAGTTTTTATTAATAGCAAATACTTCTTAAGTACTAATAATTTCACTGGTCCAGAAAAAGACACACTGTGTGGCCCTGAGGGAAAGGGAAGGAAGGAGTTAACATGAATTGAGTGTTACTGCCCAGGCATCGTGGAAGGTACTGCACAGGCATCATCTGCCTGTGATAGGTGGGCAGTGTTGTTCCCATTCTCCAGACAAAACAATGAGCTTTCCGATCAGTGCTGCTGAGAGTATTCCCATAGAGATTAGAGTGACCACCAGGGCTAATCAGATTCTCTTTCTCAAGAATTTGATCAGAGAATTGTGGGCAGATGATAAGAAGATAGAGAAAACAGAACTGGAAGGACATATAAAATGAAGAGACAGAAACCTCAGAAAACTGAGTATGCAGACACCAAGCCAAAGGAAAAGTACACAATGAGCAGAAAGTCAGGTGATTGGTGAGAAGCTTCAGAAAGGAAGTGAGGAGCAGAGCACTGCCACTGGGGGCCTTTGGAAGAAGCTTCTTGGGAGCTGTCTTAGGAGTTGAGAGTTCCTAAGGCTGCTTTGGAGATGCCAGTTTTTGAGCTCCATCCACTCTCCCTGGGGCCAGTCTGGGCTGGATTTTTTATGAGACTGTTAGGAGCTGGTCAAACCTCATTTGTACATGCTGCTGATATTTACCTACTACCATCTGAGCAGTTATTTCTCTTCTTTTGCTTTCTTCCTTCCAGCCACTGGGGAAGGGAAGCCTGAGAAGTGTAGTGTCCAGGCTTCTGGTCCCTAAAAATCAAGAGACAGCCCAGAAGGGAGAGAATTGTGCTGAGATGCCATCAAAAAATCCAGGACTGTCGAAAATGCAGTGAGAAGGACAGATGCATTTGATGTGACTTATCTTTTCAAATGAGAACTGATTCAAACATAAAGACTGAGCTGGAGGAGTAGCTGGGACAGTCTGTTTGAGACTGTCCCGTGTTGCTAGTTTGGACCTTGATGCTGACAGTAAAGATGAAGAGAAGTGGGCAAATGAAGGAGATATTTAGGAGGTGAAGCAGGTGTGGCTTCACAAAGGACTGGCTGTGAGTGAGAGTAAGGCAGGCTCCCTGCGAGGCTCTCTCTGATGTCCTCTGAAGCAGCAGTCGGATCCTTACACTGGGTGACTCACTTCTGTGCCCCCACGATTCTTATACCCCTGGATTGATGGTGGTGTATTCACTGAGACGGGCGATAACGGAGAACACGCCCAGCCAGCAGAATGTATAGCTTTATTCCATTTACCTCTCCTCCTGGGGCAGTACACCTCGCGCAGGCCAGCGGTTATTCTGTCTCTCACAGCACCTGGCACTGGTCCTTTCACATCGTGGGTCTTGGGTAAATAACCACTGAATTGGAAAGTCATTCTAGAATCCCCAGCAAGCCACCCGCGATGGGGAATTTATCCTTTTTGACAGGAGAACCACCACCAAATTCCTGTGCCAGCGAGGCTGTTTAAAGTAGCAGCACTAAACCCTCACAAACACAGCCAAAGGAGTAGAAGAAAGGAGAGAGTGAGAACCAATCTGTGAGCAGATACGTGCAGGCGAAGATTATTCATCTGGACACTAATTCTGCCGGAGGGGTGGGGTGGATCCCGAGTAAACGCAGAGGCAATAAGGAACCAAGCAAAAGAAAAATGGTTTAGTCACCAGAGAAGAAGATCAGACGCATTATTATGTGACAGAAGTTATAACAATCAAAATTATGAAAGACTTTTGTTTTATGTTGTGTCTAAGAAGGCACAGTCAGGGCAAGAAAAAAAACGAAAATGGAGAGAAAGAGTAGACATATTAATATGGATATCATTATGTGGGGTATAAATTTTAAAAGCACAGCACTAAATTATTTGAAGAGAAAGGAAGCCTATGAGGAAAGAGCTTGGAAATGTGAAGAGCGTAAGCCCCATAAGTGAGTAGAATCAAAGACAGGCTGAATTAATGTGAAGTGTAAACTCAACGGATGGGAAGTAAAGGCCAGGATAAATTATGGGAGGTGAGAGGAGACTAGAAACAAACAAACTAAAATCAGATGAAAATGCCAAATGGACCAGTGGGACCAGGTGAAAAAAATTAAGATTTTTTAAAATCCTTTTTTAAAAAAGCAAAGCCCCATAGAATCGGAAGAAAAAGAGGCAAGGATCTGACATCAGGCAAAGATGCATGCAGCGTCATTATGAAAACTAAATGTGTTTTCTGTTTAGTTTGGTTGCTTTGGGAATCTGGAACCATTTTGACATGTGGAAATGTTCATTTTGATGTGCTTAAAGTGTATTGATTATGGTAATTGTTTTTTCTGTGTTAGTTGCAGTCCATTGTGATTTCCTATAGGCTACTGTAATTGCTTTCTAACCTGCTCTGTTGGCTAATTTGGTTTGGGGAGTCAAGGTGACCTGTGTGTGTCAGCCCCACTGTAATTACCAGACAAGAGCAGCAAAGTCCAGCCAAAGAAGAAGAATGTGCAAGGGTGAGCCGAGTGCATGGAAAGTGAGAGCACCATGCAGGGCTCTGAGGGATGCACAGCAAAGAGCATCTCGTGTTGTAACCACTCAGGGAGCCAGTGCTCTCTGCTCCATGCCATGTAGAAGACAGCAATGGATGTGGCCTTAAGAGTCCATCCATTTACTGACCTTGAAAGAAGAGAAACCACTCCCTGGTCCACTGCCATGTCCCTGCATTTTGCTGTTCCATTCATTGTTCTGTCCCTGTTTTCTTTCAATTAAAAGAGTTCTCAGCATTCCTGTACTGAGCCATTTATATGTTGGGATTACATGATCAGGTATGTGAACTATCCATTTCAAATACAGTTTCTACCCATAGCAGGGTTGCTGCCCAGTTGTGTGACTATCTCTAGCAGCATGCATTGATATTGGTGTCTGAATTAACTATCAAAAAGGAAAATGATCCTGTTTGAGAAAAGTCACAGTGTACCCTACACCAAGGTCTTTTGTAGTTAGTGTCTTTCTTTTACTATCTTATCCTTCATCTTTTTAAAAAGATTTATTTATTTATTTGAAAGACAGAAGGACAGATGGAAATCTTCCATCCACGGGTTCACTCCCCAGATGGCTACAACAGCTGGGGCTGGGCCAAGAGCCAGCAACTTCATCCTGGTCTCCCATGTGAATGGTAGGAACCCAAGGACTTGGCCATCATCTGCTGCTTCCCAGGCACATTAGTAGAAAGCCAGATCAAAAGCAGAGTAGGCAGGACTTGAACTGGTACTTCATTATGGAGTCCAGACATTGCAAGTAGCCCCCTAACCTCACTGCACCACATTGCCTGCCTCTTGTCCTTGATCTTGTTGGATATTAATGAATATGTGTATGTTTATGTACATATAAAATACAGATGGCTAGGGCCAGTGTTGTGGCAAAGCAGATTGGACTATCACCTGTGACACTGGCATCCTATATCTCAATGCTTGTTCGAGTCCTGGCTGTTGCACTTCTGATCTAGCTCCCTGCTAATGTGCCTGGAGAAGCAGTGGAAGATGGCCCAAATGCTTGGCCCCTGCCACCCAGGAGGGAAGACTGAGATGAATTCCAGGCTCCTGGCTTCAGCCTGACCCAGCCCTAGCTGTTCTGGCCATTTGGAGAGTAAGCCAGTGAATGGAAAATTCTCTCTGTCTCTCCCTTTCTCTCTTTCTCTGTCTCTCTCTAACTCTGCCTTTCAAATAAACAAATCTTTTAAAATGTAATATTTTGCTGTGTACTTTGAAGGCGTGTATAAACATCATCGTGCTCTGCATATTTTCTGTAACTTTGTTTGTCCACTCCACATTGCTTTTGAGATCTGTCTACATTGTCCCTATAGATTTTATTTATCTCAGTGCCCTATAGCACATTAATTGTCCTGTGATTGCAGTTTACTTGGAAATGAGGGTGCATATTCCCCAAAAGGTCTTGCATTATTCCTGGTGTGACTGCAAGGGAAAACTCCTGCCTGGTGTGCTTTCTGCCATCTTTGATTTAAAGAATAGGGTGAGGAGTCTTTCAAGTGCAAGCCATAGCTCCGAGGTAAGAAGCATCTGGCCCAGGCTGGGATAATGTGTTCTGACTGGGTGAAGGAATGAGGAGTGTTTTTAAAGTACAATTATGCTGAGAGCATATGCTATTTTAGATCCCCTTCCTCCCTCGCAGCAAGGCCCTGTCAGGCTGGTGTTGATGGCTGTATTCCTCTGCTATGGAAGAAACAGAACTAGGGTAGACAAACGTCTCGTTGGCATTTGTCTGATGCACAGATAAAGACTTGGGTCTCAACATTCCCTCTGTAGTTGGTGAACATTTGTTGAACACCAACAGTGAAATAGGCACAGGAAATGCAGCTGCTTGCAATATCATTTCCTTCCAAGAAGGAGCCTTGCTGAGTTTTGCTGTCTGTCTTTTATTAAAGGTCCACACACGTTCCTGTCGGGGAGGATCAAGTCCAGCACATGGAACTAGTTCAGGACCTAGCACAAGGTTTCAACAAGAAGTATGGGGAGTTCTTCCCAGTGCCCAAGTCCATTCTAAGTAAGTAATGAATGTATGACTATTAAATCAAAGCATATTTTAAAGAGAGAATTGGATAATAGATGGAGGCTTGAAATTTTCTTGAAATTAAACTTGGCTTTCTCGTAGACAGGCTTCATGATTTGTAATTAGAACCTTCACAGTTTTCTATAATGTAAAACAATTAGATTGTATTGGACTATTGAAAAAAAGATAACTAAAATTTAGAAATATGGGATGACTAAAACTTAAAAATAATTTTCTGTATAAAATATTATATAGTTGTATAAGTAATACCTCCCATTTGGTTGAACAGATATCTTTTTTTAAAAAAAGATTTATTTGTTATAAAGACAGAGTGGCAGAAAGAGGGAGAGAGAGGGACACACAGCATACACACATTATCCACTGGTTCATCCCAGATGCTTGCAACAGGCAGGGCTGGGTCAGGAACTGAATCCAGGTCTCCCACATGACAGCAGGGACCCAAGCACTTGGACCATCTTCCACTGCCTTCCCACACTTACTAGCAGGGAGCTGGATCAGAAGCAGGGCAGCTGGGACTTGAACCTACACTCCATTAGTGGATGCTGGTGTAGTAAGTGGTGGCTTAACCTACTGCACCACAGCGCTGGCCCTGGGCACATACCCTTCCATGTTTTAGGAATGAGGCAACTAATGCTGGGCAAGGCTAAATTTTTGTTCAGGTCATGTGTGAACGTGCATCTTGTATAAGTACCTGAGTCAAGGCTTGGCTACTCTGCTTCTGATCCACCTTCCTACGGAAGCACACCTGGGAGGCAGCACGAGATGGTTCAAGTATTTGGAGCTGGACTCTACACTGAACTCTTCAGGTTCCAAAGCCAGAGTACCTTTGCCTTCCCAAATATTCGTAGCAGAACAAAAGTCATGAGAAAGAAACTACTGAATCATAATCTAAATAAACCAGAGAGGATTAATAATCCTAGTCCTCCATCTTCTTAAATAGACAACCAAGATGAAATGTATAGTCCACTACTGAATCTGAAATGGCAAACTTGTCCTTCAAGGCTATAATAAGTACTGAATCTTCTAGACAAAAGAAACTTTAAATATCTATCAACATTTTTTAAAGTTTTATTTATTTATTTGAAAGGCAGAGTTACAGAGGCAGAAGCAGAGATAGCTAGCTAGCTAGCTAGATACATAGATATGTTCTCTCTGTTGGTTCACTCTGCAAATGGCTGCAATGGCCAAAGCTGGACAGGTCTGAAGCAGGACCGGTCTGAAGCCAAACCAGTCTGAGGCCAGGAGCTAGGAGCTTCTTCCCATATGGATTCAGGGGCCCGAGGACTTGGGCCGTTTTCTGCTTTCCCAGGCTATAGCAGAGAGCTGGATCAGAACTGGAGCATCTGAGACTCAAACCAGTGCCCATATGGGATTCTGACACTGCAGCATCCACAGTGGATGGATTTACAGCAGTAGATTTACCTGCTACACCATAGCGCTGGCCCCTCTCTATCAACATTTTGACAGCAGTGTAAACTTGTGGCAGGGGCAGAGGTTGTGGGACCTAGTGCTGTCTATCTTTATTAAGCTGACAGCATTGTAAAAGAGTATAGCATGTGCCTAGTATCCGTTTGGAAACATAAGATGTATAAATCTCTTTTATGCCAACAGTTCACACAAATAGATTCAAGACAAACAGACATTGAAATCAATCTTAATTTAGTAGTAAGTAATATTTTAATGTTTTGGCCTATTATTTTACATATTTCAACATTTATTCTTCTGTAATGGCCATAACATAAGTAATTGTTAATGACACTGCTTTATGAAGCACAGCTTAACATTTTGATTCTAATAGAGCGATAAACAAGTCATTTCCTATGCACATACATGTATGTGTATTGGCATGTACTTATTTCATCCTCAGTAAAGAAATGGAAGGATTGTTGCAAATTGTTAGAATTGTTTAGAGGGTGGACAGGCAGTAGTATGGTCAGGTGCTGATTAGTAGTGGGGAACAGATAGAAAGTAGACAAGAAGAGGACAGAAATAAACCTTTTGTACAAGTGTGCACAACAAAATCAAAATGATTTAATTTTATATGTATATATTTAGATGTGGATAATGTGTTAAAAGCTTCCTGAATAGACGAGCAAACTGTTAACAGTAATATCATATATTCCAGATGATCTTTACTTTCCTTCATACTTGTATAAACTGCTTGCATTTTTGGCAATGAGTATTTGCTTTTTGAAACTATGTATTTTTATTGTGTATCTTTCAAATTTTTATTCATTTTTTTTTTAATTTGAAAGACAAGAAGGCAGACAGAGAGAGATCTTCCATCCTCTGGTTCATGCCGCAAATGCCTGCAGTTGCTAGGCCTGGGCCAAGATGAAGCCAGGAGCCCAGTACTCCGTCTGAGTCTCCCTCATAGATGGCAGGGCCCCAAATACTTGAACCATCTCTTGCTGCCTCCCAGGGTGTGCATCCGTAGGAAAGTGGATCAGAAGCAGAGTAGCCAAGCCTTGACTCAGGTACTCACACAAGATGCACGTCTTGCAAGCAGCAGCTTAAATGTTGTGCCAAACATTTGTCCCAGTATTTGCTTTTGGAATAAGAAGGAAAAAAGCATAGTCATTTGTTATTCTTGGTGTGTTTTAGATCTAAACAATGACATTCCTGGTGATTTGCTTGTTTTTGTTTTTGGTGTGTATGTGTGTGTGTGTGTGTATTGGTGTTTTCACCCAGCATCGATGAAGAAGGTAAAATCTCTCCGTGATCCTTCTGCCAAAATGTCCAAGTCAGACCCTGACAAACTGGCCACTGTCCGAATAACAGACAACCCAGAGGAGATAGTGCAGAAATTCCGCAAAGCTGTGACAGACTTCACCTCGGAGGTCACTTACGATCCAGCCAGCCGAGGAGGTGTGTCCAACCTGGTGGCCATCCACGCCGCAGTGACCGGCCTCACCGTGGAGGAAGTGGTCCGCCTCAGCACGGGCTTGGACACCGCCCACTACAAGCTGGTGGTGGCAGATGCTGTGATAGAGAAATTTGCTCCAATTAAGAGTGAAATTGAAAAACTGAAGATGGACAAAGGCCATTTAGAGAAGGTGCTGCGAGTTGGGTCAGAAAAAGCCAAAGAATTAGCATATCCTGTGTTCCAGGAGGTGAAGAAATTGGTGGGATTTCTATAATAAGTTTCAGCTAATCACAAGAATGCTTTTGTATCTTGCAGTCTCTGCACTCCAATAAAGACAGCTGTCCCCCAAGCAAAATAAAAGATTATTTGGGGACATATCATTTGGAAAACTGATGATTGGCCTCATTTGATGAATAGTGCTCTTTAGCCTTTCAATGGAGCAGTGTTCCAAATCCCATAAAAAAATGAAGTGACTGGAAAAAAATTAGCTGTGTCTGAACCCCCAATTATGTGAAGCCCACTCCTTGGACTGAAGTTTTGTGATTGAGGTGAGCAGTAATTTGGGAAATGGGATACCATATGTGCTTCACTCTGGAGTACTTATTGTAGCAGGTGCTTTGTCTGTGCCAGCCATTTTAAAAAGCAATACATGGCAGTCATACACTTTAATTCTTGAAGTGCCATTTGATCCTCTTTGTTCTTAGATCTCTTAAAAATAAGTTGATTATTAGAGCTCTTTTGTTACTGAGATAGTGCCTATATTTACACTTCTTGCTTTCTAGGAAATTACACCAACTGTTCCAACGGACATTTGTTTTTGTAGATATTTATTTATTTTTAAAGATGTATTTTATTTATTTGAAAGAGTTACAGAGAGAGGTAGAGGCAGAGAGGTCTTCCATCCACTGGTTCACTCCTCAAATGGCTACAGTGGCTGGAGCTGAGCCAATCCAAAGTCAGGAGCCAGGAGCCAGGCGCTTTGTCCAGGTCTCCCATATGGGTGCAGGGACCCAAGAACTTGGGCCATTTTGCTTTCCCAGGTGCATTAGCAGGGAGCTGGATCAGAAGTGGAGCAGCCAGGTCCCAAACCGGCACCCATATGGAATGCTAATGTCACAGGCATTGGCCTTACCCACTACACCACAGCACTAGCCCCTATTTGTTTTTGTTTGCTTGCTTGTTTTCGTTTTCCCAAAAAGAAACCTTTTATTTAAGGAATACAAATTTCATAAGTACAACTTTAGGAATATAGTGATTCTTTCCACCATACCTGCCTTCCCACCCACACTCCCACTCCTCCTCCTCTCCCTCCCATTCCCAGTCCCATTCTCCATTAACTTTTTCAATTAACTATTAATTATTAATAATTAATTAATATTAATAATTAACAGTTGGTTTTCAATTAACTTTATACACAGAAGGCCAACTCTATGCTAAGTAAAAATTTCAACAGTTTGCACATACACACACACAAAAACAGAACAAGTTTTACAGTTCACTCTCATAATACAACTCATTGAGATCAGAGGTCCTGCATGGGGAGTTAGTGCACAGTGACTCCTGTTGTTAATTTAACTATTAACACTCTTACGTATGATGTCAGTAACCACCCAAGGCTCTTAACATGAGCTGCCTAGGCTATGGAAGCCTTTTGAATCCACTAATGTCTGTATCTAGACAAGACCATAAGCAAGATGGAAGTTCTTTCCTCCCTTCAAAGAAAAGTATATTCAAGGCTGGCACTGTGTTGTAGCAGGTGTGACTACTGCCTGCAGTGCCAGCAGTTTGAGTCTCGGCTACTCCACTTCTGATCCAGCTCTCTACTGTGGCCTGAGAAAGCAGTAGAAGATGGCGCAAGTCCTTGGGCCCCTGTACCTTCATGGGAGACCCAGAGGAAGCTCCTAGTTCCTGATTTGGGATGAGTACATCTCTGACCACTGTGGCATGAACCAGCAGATGGAAGACGTCTTTCTCTCTCTCTCTCTGCCTTTCTCTTTCTGCCTCTCTGTAACTCTTCCTTTCAAATAAATAAATAAATCTTTTATATATATAAAAAAAAAAGAAAGAAAAGTACATCCTTCTTTGATGGCCAGTTCTTTCCACTGGGGTCTCACTCACAGAGATCCTTCATGTAGAACATTTTTTGCCATAGTGTCTTGGTTTTCCATGTCTGAAAGGCTCACATGGGCTTTTCAGCCAGACTAGAATGTCTTAAGGGCTGATTCTGAGCTCAGAGTGTTAGTTAAGTGATTGTCATTCTATGAGTCTGTTGTGTGGACTGCTTCCCATGCTGGAACATTCTCCTTTTTAATTCTATTATTATTACCAGACACTTGATCCCAGTTATATGAGCACTTTAACACTTAATCCTTCCTATATGTTCACTTTAACACTTAATATGATCTCTTTAACAGTTAAGATGGCATTTTTACCACCCAGCTTAATGATATTTGGGGGCCCATGGCAAGTTTTTAAACTGTACCCTTAGAAGTGAGTCCGTAAGAATGTATGCAGAACTGTACAGCTTTACTGTTACAAACTTCCTCCTCCCTCTCTTATTTCCACTCTTATTTTTTACTGAGGCCTATTTTCAGTTGACTTTATACACATATGATTAACTCTAAGTTAAGAGTTCAACAAATAGTATGAAGAAAAAAGAACTATTCCTCCACAGTCAAGATAAGGGCTGTTCAAGTCATTGTTTCTCAAAAGTGTCAGTTTCACTTCTACAAATTTCCTTTTTGGTGCTCTGTTAATTGTCACAGATCAGGGAGAACATATGGTATTTGTCCCTTTGGGACAGGTTATTTCACTAAGTATGATGTTTTCTAGATTCATTCATTTTGTTGCAAATGGCTGGATTTCACTTTTTTTTAATCACTGTGTAGTATTCTATAATGTACATATCCCATAATTTCGTTATCCAGTCTTTGGTTGATGAACATTTAGGTTGATTCCATGTCTTAGTTATTGTGAATTGAGCTGCAATAAACATAGGGGTGCAGATATCTCTTTTATTTACTGATTTCATTCTCTATGTTTTTTTAATTGAGAGCTATAAAATATGATCTTCAAAAAAGGCTGCATTATTTCAATTTGGTTTATTTATTATGCAAGAGCTCAAGACCCTGAATTATGTCCTTTATAAGCACTTCTTGCATTCATCTTAGTCTCAGCAAAGAACTGTGAAATATATAGGAGAGCAACCTGCCATTTCACGCAGAATGAAAGTAAGCCTCAGATAATAGTTAGGTTATACACTATCACTAAGTAATATACAAATTCAAGAGTAAAACCTTTCACTCCTTATTCCTAAGACAAGTGCATTTTCCATCAGAGCAAAATCAAGAAGCATCATTTTTGAGATTCCAGACATTCTGATTTTGAAGTTGGGTATTGGAAATATAAGACCTAAACTACTGATTTTGTTTTTATCAGCAACTCAGCCAATAGATGCCTGTTTTAAATCTGGATTCAGCCAAACATGGTCACATTTTCCCCTACAAAATCCCCGAGGTGGTTCCCAAGTTCTCTTTTCTATGTCTGTTGCAGAGACACTAAAATATGTTCTGCCAGACTACAACAGTGTTGAGGCCCTGCAAATAGGATATCCCCAGCAAATAGAAGCTTCTTGTCTCTTCTCTACCTCAGTCTCTCTATATAATAACATCACCCGAAAACCTAGTTTCTCTGCACTTCCATGACCTACACCTGAAAATTAAAGTGATAATCTAGTCTGACGCACCAGGACCTGTTAGCAAAATTGATTTTTGTAAGAGAAATTTCTTGTGAGCTTTACCAATAAGAATCATGATCATGATTGATTTATACAGAATACACATGTGATTCTTGGATCTAGCTTTGCTCAGAGGAAGACACATTTTGCCTTTTGGACCTTTTCCTGGAATGGAATATCTCTAGTCAGAGTGTGTTTGGGCATATTTCTTCCAAGGCTCTTTTGTTTTTTCTTTCAAAGGAACTCTATTATGAAAACTGGAAAATGATAAAATTGAAGATGGATTTAGTAAACCAATTGTTTAATTTTCCATTTGGCTTTTACACCTTTCCAACACCTTTTCTCCAAAAAACTGAAGGCACTATGGAAAGACTATCAGGGGAGGAAAATTAATAATTTGTAATAACTTCCAAGGAGCATAATCTGTACAGAGGTTAGGTTGGATTGTATCCATCCTGTTATTATTCTTTGAAAACAACTTTATCACGCAAGCCCAAAATAGATCTATAATGATTGAGAGTCTTGACCACTATGTGAGTCAGGGTTATCTGGAGAAACAGTCCCAATTATTTACACGCACACACGTACAAGAGCAGATTCAGTATGGGAACTAACTCATGATTATGGAGGCTGAGAAGTCCCATGATGCACTGCCTGCAATCTGGAAACCAGGAAAGCCATTCATGCCACTCAGTTCAGGTCCAGTGGGTAGAGATCAGGGGAGCCAGTAGTGTGTTTGTTTGTTTGTTTGTTTGTTTTGACAGGCAGAGTGGACAATGACAGAGAGAGAGAGAAAGGTCTTCCTTTTCCATTGGTTCACCCCCCAATGGCCACTGTGGCTGGCACACTGCACTGATCCGAAGCTAGGAGCCAGGTGCTTCTCCTGGTCTCCCATGCAGGTGCAGGGCCCAAGCACTCGGGCCATCCTCCACTGCCTTCCAGGGCCACAGCAGAGAGCTGGACTGGAAGAGGAGCGACCGGGACAGAATCTGGCACCCCGACCAGGACTAGAACCTGGTGTGCCGGCACCGCAGGCAGAGGATTAGCCTATTGAGCCATGGCGTCAGCCCCAGTAGTGTTAGTCCTGGAGTCTGAATGCCCCAGAACCAAGATCTTAAATATCTCATGGCAGCAGAGGGCGAGCATCCCAGCTCATCAGAAGAGAGCAGATGCCCCCTTCTTCCACTTTCTTGTTCTGCTTGAGTGGACCCTCAACAAATTGAAGGATTCCTGTCCACATTGGTGAGAAGGGATCTTCTTTACTCAATGTGCTGATTTGAAAACCAATCTCTTCCAGAAGTACCTTCACTGACACACCCAGAAATAATGTTTGGCCATAAAATTGACCATGACACTCAGTGATCTCAGAAAGTTGATCGAAGAACCAGGGCTAGAACCTGGGTCTTCTTTTCTTATGCTTTTATTCTTCACTTCTAGTTATCAATTGTAGGCAATAGAGGTGAAAAGTCAGAGAGAAATCTAACTGAGACTCACCTCAAAGGGTGTTTTTAATTGTATTTTTCCCCTATGCTTTGTGGAGAATTGAAAGTGTGAAAAATATTTCAGATGGTAGTGATAATGATCAAATAGCTTGGTGCTCTGTAGCTCCATGGACTGACAAACCCTACTTCGAAGTCACCTCACCGGTCACTCAGGACACAGTGGGGGCGTATTGTTCTTTGTAGGTAACTCATTGACATTTTTCAAAATAATGTCAGAAAATGTGCTAGAGATTTCTAATAAAGTTTTCCTCTCCCCAGAAGCTTTCCTGATACACACCATGAAGATGCATAATAAAAACAGTAACTGTTCTCTACTTCCTGGCCCAACTTGTGATCATTCCTCTGCACCTGCTGTGATGAGCTTCCACCAGACACAAGGTTATGGGGTCACCTGATCCTGAACTGTGTTGTGCTTGTCACACATGGAGCTTATTTCTGTGCCATGCTCCCTTTCTTGGTCTTCATGAGGAAGAAGTCCTCCAGGAGTTGGTCAGTCTACTGGCAGTACAGCTGGAGAGACCTGTGTGGGGTTGCTCAGATCTGTGCAATGCACCATATTCTGAAGGACCTAAAACAGAATGAGGAGTTCTCTGTTCAGCACCTGTTCTTTTTTGAAACTAGAAATTCACATTATATTACTGTAACACTTAAAAATAGTAGGATTTATTCCTAACAGCTCAAAGAAAAAATTTTAAGTAAAATAACACTATTGACTTTTTACTATGTATCAAGCACCATGCTAAATGTCTTATAATGATGTCGTTCTTAGTGTAGTCCCCAAACCAACAACATGAGTATCACGTGACAACTCATTAGGAATGCAGAATCTCTGACTCTACTTTAGACTTGCTGAATCAAAACTAGGGGGATGAATCCAGTAATCCGTGTCTTAACAGCCTTCCAAGTGATTCTGATGAATGCTCATCTTTGAGAACCCTGCTGTATAGGAACTCTGTCATTTAGCCTTTATAAGCTACACTATTATTAACTCCATATTACTAAGGCTGAAACCAAGCCACAGAAAGGTGAGAAAGTTGCCCAGCATAGTTCACCTTCTTAGTGGTAGAGTCAGGATTCAAATTCTAGTCATCTGATCCAGAATACCACAAGGCCACAGTGGTCCTTTTCAGTGTCTTCTGGTTTGGGGTGCGTGTGTGTGTGTATGTGTGTGTGTGTATGTAAGGCAACACTGTCCAATGTGGTTATCCATTTAAACTTAGTTAATTAACTTTTAAAAATGTTTTGTTTATCTATTTGAAAGTCAAAGTTACAGAGAGAGAGAGAGAGAAACTCCATCTGCTGGTTCACTTCCCAAATGGCCTCAATGACCATGTCTGGAGCGAGTCGAAGCCAGGAGCAAGGCGCCCCCTACAGGTCTCCCACATGAGTGCAGGGGTAAGGTCTTGGGCCATCTTCTGCTGTTTTCCCAGCTGCATCAGCAGGGAGTTGAATGGGAAATGGAGCAGCTGGGACTCGAATCAGAGCCCATATGGGATGCTGGTGCAGCAGGCCACAGTCTAACACATTGAATCACAGTGCTGGCCCCTAAATTAATTTAAATAAGACAAATTTGCTTCCTTAGTGGTGCTTCCTATGGCTGGAGGCTACCATATTGGAGAGTGAACTTTTCCATCAATATTAAACGCTCTGTTGGACACTGCTACTTTAAGGCATTCAGCTTTATGATTTTGCTTGGACTAAATCAAGTACACAGAGTTCAAGATTCTTCCTAGATGGGGCCAGTGTCTGCTAATGGCCTGGGAAAGAAGTGGAGGATGGCCCAAGTGCTTCAGCCCCTGCACCCACATGGGAGACCTAGAAGAAACTACTGGCTCTGGCTTCGGATCAGCCCAGCTCCAGCCATTGCTGGAGTCGATCAGGATATTTGGGGAGTGAACCAGATGATGGAAGGCCTTTCTCTCTGTCTCTGTAACTCTGCCTCTCAAGTAAATCAATAAATCTTTTTTGGAAAAAAAAAAGAGTCTTCCTAGAGAGTTTTTCAGTTAGAGAATTAGAGAATTCATGAAGACAATAAAAGGGTTAGTTGAGTCAGACATCATATAGACCCTCAAATATTTAAATAATTAAGAGCTAGCATATGTTTATGTACTTGTGATGCGCTGGTCCCTTTTAAGTGTATTCCTGTCCAGAGTCTCATTTTTATTAATATCAGCCGTATATGATAGTAAATATTACCATTCTTTCAAGAGAACAGATTTCAACAACTTGCCTAAAGTCACACATTTATCCTTAGTCTCTAGTTTCTCCTAATCAGAGCCTAGAGAACCACCTTGGCTGGTGAGTCCCTGCCCATGCCTCTCGTCAACTGGTCTAGACTCTTCCCAGTAGCTGTGACCCTCTACTGTGTCTCCCATGACTACCTCTCCCATCTCCCTCTCCCTGCCTGCCTTCTCTTCCCTCCTTGCTTCAGTGCTGTTACAGGCATTCCCCCAACGAGTTCTTTGAACACACAGAGTGGTTGTTTTTTAAAGATTTATTTATTTATTTGAAAGAGTTACACAGAGAGAAGGAGAGGGAGAGAAAGAGAGACAGAGAGGTCTTCCATCAGCTGGTTCACTCCCCAAATGGCCACAACTGTCAGAGCTGTGCCGATCAGGAGCCAGGAGCTTCCCCCAGGTCTCCCACATGGGTGCAGGGTCCCAAGGAATTGAATTGTGCCATCTCCTACTGCTTTCCCAGGCCATAGCAGAGAGCTGGATAAGAAATGGAGCAGCCTGGACTCCAACTGGCTCCCATTTGGGAAGCCGGCACTTCAGGTGGCGGCTTCACCCGCTACACCACAACGCTGGCCCCTTTTGGTGACTTTTTTTCTGCAGCCCTTGTCTTCTTTTCTAGTTCACTCTGTTAAGCACTGCGTGCCTCTGTTTCTGGTCAAATGGAATGACTGTACTACGTGGCAGTTCTTGGTCTCTTTCTCTTTAACATGAAGATTCTGTGTCTGTTCTCATTGACTAAGTGTTCTCCCTGGGTGATCAAGAGAGTCTTTTCATTGGTTGGTCATTTTGAAATCCTTTGGCTGGGAAGTCAATTCCTCCCTCAAACTGAGCTGAAAACATATTGCCTATCACTAGTAATGAACATTTTCGAACAACCCATTGGCAAGACGACCTGGAACTTCACAATTAATCATTTTAAGCCCTCATGTTAACTCTCAACAATTCTGTTATGCTGCCTAGGAATTATCTTCTCCCTCCAGGAAAGAAATTGAGGTTCGTAGCAGTAGTGACTTACCCTCAGCTAAGTAATTCAACGTTGTGACAAGTGTTTTTGTAAGGCCAACTTTGTGAAAGACGCAGGGGGAGTACAATATGTCTACCAGTTAGATTCTGAGATGCTAACCAGCAAATGGTGACCATGGGAATGAGGAATTAACAAGGATGCTCAGGGAGGAATATGCTACAGGTAGATAGGAGAAAGGGCTTTCCAATCAGAAACTAGGACACAGGAAAGTGCGAGCATTCACAGATAGGCAATCTAAACAGAACGGGCAAAATAGGAATGGAATATTTGGTTGAACCATATGAAATTGTCAATGTTGATATTTTTGTAACCAACAGAATAAGCAGTTCCTTGTGGGTCATCTTAATGTCTTCAGTGAACAAACATTTGTGGAGGCAAATGCCTCCTGTTCTTCAGCCGTTGGTTAAGCACCAAGTGTTAGTAGTGAGACCCCTTTTCAAAATGAAGGTCCTTTGTCCCTATAGAGATGGACACAAAACACCTGTGAGAGGTAGAAGAGAAAAACTAAGTCTGCTGGTCACATTGCTCTCCTGGGTACATCGGCTACAGCATTAGCTCCTGACTGTTCAAAATATGGCAACTAGATTTCACATGCACTTGATGCTCCTCAAATAATGAAACCGCTTAATATTTGATATAACCATGTTGACCCTATGGAATCCAAACTCAGTTTTTTACTCTCCTCCCCACATATGAACTTAATAAAGCAGACCTACACTCATTGTTCTCTAACAGTATTTCTGAAAAGCAAATGATGTGATTGACATGACACTATTTAGAATAAACTGGTGTGATTTTACAAATTTCCCTTTTATGAGCAATATATTTTTAAAATATTTTATTAATTGTTTTGGCTTTTTAAATATTTATTTATTTATTTGAAAGGCAGAGAGAGTGAGAGAGAGAGATCTTCCATTCTGCTGGTTCACTCCCCAAGTGGCCGTAATGGCTGGAGCTGGGCTGATCCAAAGCAAGAAGCCAGGGGCTAGGGGCCAGGAGCTCCTTTTAGTCTCCCACATGAGTGCAGGGGTCCAAGCACTTGGGCCATCTTCCACTGCTTTCCCAGGTACATTATCAGGGAGCTTATCAGAAGTGGAGCAGCCAGTTCACAAACCGGCACCCATATGGGATACTGGCACGTAGCCCACTATACCACAGTGCAGCCCCTTGAGTAGTATTTTATTATCATTATTATTTATTTATTTATTTGACAGATAGAGTTAGATAGTGAGAGAGACAGAGAGAAAGGTCTTCCTTCCATCGGTTCACCCCCCAGATGGCCAATCCGAAGCCAGGAACCAGGTGCTTCCTCCTGGTCTCCCATGCGGGTACAGGGACCAAAGCACCTGGGCCATCCTTCACTGCCTTCCCGGGCCACAGCAGAGAGCTGGACTGGAAGAGAAGCAACCGGGACTAGAACCCGGCGCCTATATGGAATGCCTGTGCCATAGGCAGAGGATTAACCATGTGAGCCATGGCGCCAGCCCCTTGAGTAGTATTTTAGATTATAGGCTTCTACTGGGAAGGGTGGAGAGGATGGGGAAAGAAGGAGGTTGAATACCAGATCCAAATACAGTGGGATAGAAGGAATAAGGTCAGGTGTGCCGCTGGGAGTGGGCAGTGGAGGGAACTGTAGTTCACAACAACCTGCTACATGTTTTATGGATAACTAGGAGGTACAAGCTCAAAGTCTGTGAACATAAGGTAATGATAAGGAGATGGTAGGTAACTAGGCTCATTTGATCAAAACACATTGCATACATATCCTGAAATATCACATTGTACCCCAGAAATATACACAATTATTGCATGTTGATTGAAAACGTGTTTAAGGAAATGGAAATGGAATGTTTAACGGAAATGGAAATTCTGATTTGGTCATTACACCTTGTACCCATGTAATGGAGTATCACATTGTATCCCACAAACTTCTACAATGAGAAAGTAAAATCCAGGCCTGTATAATGAAAAACAAAAATAAAATGTAGTCCCCTCCCAGGAAACTGTGTCTGTCTGCCCTGTCTCTTAAGGCTGTGATGAAGTAGCTCCATGTGCCTCCAGGTCTCCCCACAACAGCTGGCCCCACAGGGAAGCCCACTGACAGCAACTATCAGTTCAAAGAAACTATCCTGAGAGTTCTCTGAAGCTTTCAGTAGCCCCCCACCCCCCCACGAAAGAGTGGGTTCTGTGGTCATTTAAAAAATATATATAACTTCTCCAGAAATGGCCATGGAGACCTGTCCTGGAGAGAGAAGTGTCCTCACAGGAACCAGACAGCCAGCGAGCAAGAAGAAGGCTGCTCCTCAGTGCGTTCCGGAAGGGAGCTCTTGCTCCAGCAGGGGAGGTGAGTACTTGTGACAAAGCAAGGCCACGCAGTTGCTTTATGCTGGTTTCCCATCCTGGGCTCATTAGAGTAAAATCAACATGCAGTGGAATTTCCGAGCTTATTGGTTCCTCAGTGAATTTCTATTCTTTCATTCTTGTCACGCCTAACTTTTCCGCTCATTGTTGTCCAGCCATTCTTCAAGCTTCCAAAAAACTCAGTACAAAGCCAGAGTTGTTCCCTGATGACTCGTGTGCACCCACATGGATGCCAAAATGCTGTGGGCTGGGCTGTTGCCTCTGGGGCATCATAAACCCCGTTCTCTTCTCTGCTCTCCCCATCCCCAACAAAGTTGATGTCCAATCCAGCCAGTGGTGCTGCTTTTATGTTTTCCTACAGTTGCTAGAGAAACAAACAAAACAAACCTCTTCCTGAGACCTTTTCAACTTTGGCACTCTTTTGGCTCAATGATTCCTAACTCTGACCCCCACTGTTTGTGGCTATTGGTCACCGTACAAAATGCCCTTGTCACGAGCGCCCCTGCCTCCTGTGTGGGTTATAGTCCTCCTACGCAGTCTCCTTTGAAGTCCAACCCCACTGCAGCCAGGGCAGCCTCCCTGCATGAGCTCACATGGAGGGTGAGCTTCTGTGTTCTGTGCTCCCCATACTGCTCCAGGGACTGGCGCTGCGTGCCTCTTGCACCCCCTCCGCCCCGTTGTCCTTTCTGCCCCAACCACTGTCATCCTGCCTTCCACACCATTTCTGCACCTCCTACACTTTGTATTCATCAAGCCGTCTGTGTCTCCGTGTTCTTTGACGGATTCTTCATTCTGAAGCCCCTTTGATGTATTGACATATTGACATGTTGTGGTAAATGGAAAGGCTTTTGCCGTTTGATCCGTATTAATGCAAAATTAATAACTTCTGTATTAAGCATGCTTGCGACCCTCCTCACTTCATCTCCTTCCCCTGAAACAATATGTACAAATGTACAAAGAACTCTGGCATTGATCACTCAGATTTGTGTTGCTTTATGCATAGATTTGTCCTGAGGTTTTTGTGGCAGACTGACCATCCCCACATTGAATCTCTCCTTTTTCCTCTTTGGTAATGGGACCTTCTCTCTGAACTGGAGCAAAACGTGTAGCCCCAGATAAAGCTGTGTTTCCCTGCCGATGCTGCTCCAAGGTGTGTAGTCCTGTGAACCGGTTCTAGTCAATGGGCTGTGAGCAAAACTGATGCATACATTTGCTCCTCCCTGCCCCCACCTCCTGAGATAACCTGTTCAACTTACAGATGGGAGCCACAAGAAAAAAATGGGCAGAGTAGAATGCTCAGCCTAGGTGCCTGGGTTCAACAAGCAGCCCTGCCTCTGTCCTGCACTACTTGCCTACCTCTGGGCTGCTATGGCATCAATACCTTGTATCATATTGAAGCCACTCACCTTGGGATCTCTGTGTTAACAGTACCACAGGTACTGCCCCAACTAATAGACTAACCTTGCCTAATCTTTGTCTAATGCCTCCCTCCAGTCGGGTTGGTCCAATTCAGTGCCACCAACCTTCTGTATGTGAGGCAGTGTTTCTCCAAGTATGCTTCCCAGATTAGCCTCATCATGGTTTGGATGTCCCCTCTAAAACTGGTGTTGAAATTCAGTTGGCATTGTGACAGTCTTGGAAGGTGGCACCTTCAAGGTGGTTACATCAGGAGGACGCCACTCTCCTGAATTAATGCCATTGTCCCAGGAGTGGCTTAGTTATGTTGGGAATGGTTTTGTTATAAAAGCAATCCCTCTCACGGGTGCGCTGTCTTCCCCTTCCTCCCTCTGCCATGTTATAACACAGCAGGAGGGCCCTCGCCAGATGTGGCCCTTTGATCTTGGACTTCCCAGCCTCCAGAACTATGAAAAATAAATTCCTTTTCTCTATAAATGGTACTGTGCTATGGTAGCAGACGGTGAACCGAGACACCTGGCAGCTGGTTAGATGTGGAAATCCACAGACACCACTCCACACCTACCGAAAGAGAAACCCTGGGAATGGGGCTCAGCTCAGCAATCAGTTTAACAAACTCTTCAAGTAATCGGATGTACAGTGTCTCAGAACCACTGTGCTTGGGTAGGGGTGGAAAATATGAATAAAAATCTGCCTCTATCCTCAAGGATTTTATGTTAGAGAGGAACAAAGAGACAATCAGTCATAAAAACATATTGTCTTGACTTTCTGTCATTTCCTGTTTGCTCCCTTTTTTCACTGGATTAGCTCAAAATAATTTATCTTAGAGCATTTCTGCTTATATATGTGATTATTTACAGACCTAAATGAATCATTGAATCTGTACAAATGTCGCAAAGGAAATAATTGAAATACATTTGGAGATAGAGATTTGATCACCAATATTAGAATTAATGAGGATTTCCTGAAGCCAAGAGACACAAATAAGAAGGGGGAGTTGTTTTACACAGTGGGTAGTAAAATTACAGTACTTATTACCCTGTAAAGGGTTATATGGGCTAGAAATAAAAACAGTTGAGCATGGATTAAATTTATGAGTGAGAAAGTCATAAAATTGCATTCAGTGCTAGTTAGGAATGTTCAAACTTTCTGAAAGTGTCTGGCATCAATATTAGACGGAAACTCCATCTTTGCTGTTATCACCCTTAGGATCATAATCTTCTGTGTTCAGAACACGAGGCTGGATAAAACTGGACCAATGTGGTGATGTTGGCAGAGGGCTGGTATGTAGACTGCCTGGGAATAAAACTCTTGTACTTAGTGTGTTTTGTCTAAAATCCATGCACAATTCAGAGTTAGTGAATGATACAGATGAAGTAGGGAAACAATGGATGTAATTCATCAAATAATAATGACTTTGGATATTAAAGCCGGTGGTTATTCTCTTGAACAAAAGACAACTCAGATAATTGAAATCTGTAGATAATCTGATACCTACATAAAGTATAACCATACCAGAAAACCGATCTCATGCCTTTGGCATTGAAGCTAAACATTTTGGATAGTTTCAACACCTAGAAGAAGCATTAGCACAGACAAAATTAGCCACACTTCAGACAAGTGAGATTAGATATTGTGGAAATTAAAAGGTAGCATTAGTAGCACTCAGCTTCCCAAAAACTGTGAGACTTTAGAAGAAAGGGTGTATTCCCCTACCCACTGTTAGGAACATATTTATGTGTCTGCCATTTGCTACTAAAAATGATTTTAGCCTTGAGTAAATATTTTAAAAATCCTCGGGTGGGTGTTTAAAGGTTAAGACACTGATTAGGATGCCCACATCCCACACTGGAGTGCCTGGGTGCAACTCCCAGCTCCAGCTCCTGACTCCAGCTTCCTGCTAATGCAGACCTTGGGAGAAAGTGGTGATGACTCAAGTGGTTGAGTTCCTGCCACCCATGTGGAAGGCCTGGATTGAGTTCACAGCTCCTAGCTTTGCCCCTCCACCCCCACTATTGCAGTCATCTGGGGAGTGAACAAGTGGGTGGGTGCTTTCTCTGCCTCTCTGTCTGTCTCTCTGCCTCTCAAATAAATTAAAAAAATTTTTTTAAACTTTGTGCTGTCTTTATCATCCACTTTGGTAAAATACAACTATTGTATCTCTTTTTTCCCCCTTCCTTCTTCCTTTTAAGGATACGACTTCATCCATCTTCTTTCCAAAAACATTTTCAGTCAGGATTTCTATTCCAAATTCTTTGGAATCAAAAGTATTCAGCAGTCTGGAGGCAAGTGAGACTTTTATTGCATTTTTATAGAGAGTAAGCTGAATTGTGTGGCAAGCTAGAGGGGCTCCTTGGTAAGGCTTCAGTACAGGCCACTGTTGCACCTAGCAAAGGCTCACATTACAGGAATCACATCTGTGATCTGCTTCTATTGGCTCACCAGACCCAACAGGCCCCTGGGCACTGCCAGGAGGTTAACTCCTTGGTCCTCAGGAGCCTTCTACAGAGGACTTATCTGGCTTCCAGAGGCCTCCCTTTCTGCTCATAACTTTCAAGTATTTTCCTAATGTGAAGAAGTACTTGGTAAACTATAACCATATTCCATGGTCACAAACCTATATAATACATAAGAATTGTTATTCCATTTCATGGGAAGGTTTTCCCTAAATGCTTTGTTTATTGCAGTTGAAATTTATTCCATAAATTACTTTCCATTTTTACCTTATATATGCTGATTTGTAAGTGTGAGCACAAATTGTTGCAAAGCAATTGGGAGTTTTTATTATTGTTTTGCTTTTGTAATTACTCCAGTATAAAGCACAATACTGGACACACAGAGTAGATGCTAAATAAATGCTCACTGGTTGAAGACAACAAGAAAGGTTAGAGGTTGCAAATGACTTCAAAGGACAGATAAATACATAAACCTGTTCAGGCATTTCACAACTATTTATTCAGTGTCTACCATGTACGAAGCAATGTTCCAGGCACCATGTGAGCAAAAATCCCTGCCCTTCTTGAATTGACATTGTAATGGAGAGAGAAAATGAACCAATAAAGAAGGCATGTGACAAGTAACCAGGTGATGAGTGCTATGGACTGAACTGTGTTCTCCCCAAATCTGCCTTATTTATTTATTTGAAAGGTAGAGTTACAGAGAGAGAAGGAGAGACACAGAAAGAGATCTATCTACTGGCTCACTCCCCAAGTGGCCCTAATGTCTGGGGCTGACTGGGCCAAAGTCAGAAGACTGAAACTCCATCTGGGACTCCCAAATGGGACAGGGGCCCCAAGCATTTGTGCCATATTCTATAGCTTTCCCAGATTCCTTAGCAGGGAGCTAGATCAGAAGTATAGCAATTGATTGTGTGTGTGTGTGCGTGGGTGCAAATTGTGGAAATCTTTACTTAGTATAGAGTTGGTCTTCTGTATATAAAGTTAATTAAAAATTAACCTTAATGAAGAATGGGATGGGAGAGAGAGTAGGTGGTAGGATGGGAGCGAGGGTGGGAGGGCGGGTATCCATGGAAGAGCCACTATATTCCTAAAGTTGTACCTATGAAGTTTATATTCATTAAATAAAAGCTTTGATTAAAAAAAAAAAGAAGAAGAAGAAGTATAGCCTCTGAGACTGGAGCCAGTACTCATATGGGAAGCCACCTGCTGAGCTCACTGCACCACAACACCAGTCTCCCAAGTCTGCAAGTTGAGGCCCTAACCCCTAGTACCTCTGAATGGGTTGTTTTGGGGAGATAGGTCCTTTAAAGAAGTAATAAAGGTAACATGAATTCTTGAGGATATAACATAACCCATTGATTGGTGTCTTTATAAAAAGGAGATTAGGAAACAGAGAAACACCTGGATTGTACACAGAGAAAAGGCCATTCGAGGGCAAAGCAAGAAGACAGAAGCTTACAAGCCAAGGAGAGTGGCCTCAAAAGAAACTAAACATGCTGATAATGTAAGCTCTAGACTTCCAGCCTTCACAATTGTGAGAAAATTGATTGCTGTGTAAGCCACCAGTATGATATTTTGTTATGGCAGTCCTAGCTGACTGATACAGAGTGCTTGCTTTAATGGATTTGCAGATGATCATCTTATTGAAGTTAAATTTTGGGTGGATGTTGTGGCACAGTGGGTTAAGCCACTGCTTGGGACAGCCGCATCCCCTAATAGAGGGTCTGGTATGAATCTCAGCTATTCCATGCTTATGGTCCATCTTCCTGCTGGTGCACTTGTGATGCACAAGATGATGGACGAAACGCTGGGCTTCCTGTTGCCTACATCAGAGACCCAGATGGAGTTCCTAGCTCCTGGCTTTCTTGACCTGGCCTAGCCCTGGCAGTTGCAGACCTTGGTGGGTGGTAGTGGTAGTAGGGAAGCAGGAACCAGTAAATGAAGATCTCTTTCTGTCTCTCTCTATCACACTGCCTTTCAGATAAATACATTTTTAATTAAGCAGAAAATCAAATGATATGAGGAAGACAACTCTGTAGCATCAAGGAGGAAACCAGTCCAGATGTAGGGGACATTGAACCCAAAGACCTCTGAAGCTTTGACTTATTTAAAGAGTAGCAAGGAGGGGCTAATGCTGTGGTGTAGCAGGTAAAGCCACCGCCTGCAGTGCCAACATCTCATATGGGTTCCGGTCTGAGTCCTGGCTGCTCTACTTCTGATCCAGCTCTCTGCTATGGCCTGGGAAATCAGTAGAAGATGGCCCAAGTCCTTGGGCCCCTGAACCCCACGTGGGAGACTTGGAGGAGGCCCCTAGCTCTTGGCTTTGGATTGGCATAACTCTGGCCATTGTGGCCATCTGGGGAGTGAACCAGTAGATGGAAGACTTCTCTCTCTCTATCTGCCTCTGCCTCCTGTAACTTTGCCTTTCAAATAAATAAATAAATCTTTTAAAAAAAAAAAAAGAGTAGCAAGGAGACAAGTGTGGCCAAAGTGGGTGAATAAGAGGGAGAATGGTAAGAGATGAGATGGGAACAATAAAGGGATTAAGGCCTTGTAAAGATGTTGGCTTTTACTTTAGGACAGTGGGATTGGGAAGTTATTGTAGGCTTAAATTATGAAACATCATGCAGCTAGTTTCTTAGGAAATAGATTATATGGTCAGAGGTGAAATTGGGAAGACCAGTTAGAAGGATATTTTAATCATTCATGCAAGGGGGAGGATTGAGGTAAAGTAACAGTGATGGAAGTTGTAAGACATAATCAGATTTGGGATGCATTTGGGAAGGTAAAGCTGACAGGATTTGGTGCCAGATTGGTTGTGATATTTGAGATAAACAGATATAAAAAAAAGAAGAAGAAGTTAAGGATTACTTGGAAAATTTTGACCTACAAAGCTAGAAGGATGGAGTTGTCATTTACTGAGCCAAGAAAGACTACAGGCTGGGCAGACTTAGAAATATCAGGAATTTGGTTTAGGACATTGGTGATGTTCAGTGAGCAGTTGAATACTAAAACTAAAAGTTAGGGGTTAGTGCTGTGGCATAGCAGATATGGCACCCATTCGAGTCCTGGCTGCTCCACTTCCAATCCAGCTGCCTGCTGATGCACCTGGGAAAGCAGTACAAGATGGCCCAAGTACTTGGGCACCTGCCACCCATGTGGGAGACCTGGAAGAAGCTCCTGGCTCCTGGCTTCAGACTGGCCCAGCTCGGGCTGTTTTGGCCATTTGGGGAGTGAAGCAGCATATGAAAGTTTTCTCTCTCCCTCCCCCCTTCTCTCTCTCTAACTCTTCCTTTCAAAAAAAAAAAACTTAAAAAAACTAAAAGAGAGAGGGCAAGGCTAAAATATTAATCTGGGAGTCTCAATATATAGATAGCATTTAAAATCAGGAGTCTTAATGAAATCTCTTAATGAATGAGTGTGGACAGAAAAAAAGGATTAGGTATGAGGACACTCTTCAGAGATAGAGGGAAAGGAGAGGATATGCAATAAAAACACCAGGAAAGCAAGCCCAGTGTGACAGAAGGGAAACCATGGGACAGCGTTGCTCTGGAAGCCAAGTGGGAAAACCATTTTCAGGAAAAAAGATAAATATGTGTCAAGTAAGGTGAGAATTGAAAAAATAGCCATTGGCTTTAGCAATGTGTAGGTTATTGGTCACCTTAATCAAAGCCTTTTGGGTGGATGATGGGGTCAAAGGTCTCATTGAATGTATTTAAGAGGGAATGGAAGGGGAGAAATTAGAGGTGGTGTTCTTGACAATCCTTTCAAGGAGGGAAATAAAACACTATGACAGTGATACGGAGTCAAGAGAAGCATTTGCTAATTTTTAGGATGGGGAAAAATAATGCCCTTTTTCTGATTGGAATAGTCCTATGAAAAGGAAAAGTCTGATGTTACAGAAGGGAGAGGGCGCTGTGTGCAGGAACATCCTTGAGCAAGTGTTGAAGGGATGTGATCCACAGCACATGTGAACAGGTTGCATTTAAAGTGGACACAAGAGAAGAGAGAACCAAGGATATCTGGGCACAGAGGCAGATGTGGTATTGAAACAAGTAGAGGGCTGGCTTTGTGGTGCAGTGGGCTAAGCCACTGCCTTCAAGGCCCCAGCATCCCATGTGGGTGCTGGTTCCATTCCAGGCTGTTCTATTTCCCATCCAGCTCTCTGCTAATACATCAGGGAAAGCAGTGGAAGATGGTCCAAGTACTTGGGCTCCTGCCACCCACATGGAAAAGATAGGGATAGAATTCCAGTCTCCTGGCTTTGACCTGGCTCAACCATGACTGTTGTGGCCATTTGGGGAATGAACTGGTGGATGGAAGATCTCTCTTTCTCTGTATTTCTCCTTACTTCCTGCAACTCTGCCTTTCAAATAAATAAAATTGAAGAAGGAGGAGGAGGAGAAGGAAAAGGAGAAGGAGAAAGAGTGGTGGTGGAAGAAACAAGCAGAAGTGCCTTTCATTGCTTCAGTTTTCTTCATGAAATAGAAATCAAGAGTTAGGATGAGGGAGGATGCAGTGGAGATTTGAGGAGAGATGAGGAAAAGGCATGAAATAATAATCTTGAAAATAGAGAAAGAAATTGGAAGGAGAAATGTAGCAGAACTTTCAGGCAGCATTTAGTGACTCTACAGAGATTAGGCAACATGAATTTACAAAGAGAGCATTCAGTCAATGGAGTAGTGCCCTACTGGTGTTAAAAAAAAAATTTAGGAGAGGGAAATGGGAAGACAATGTTGGTCAGAGGTTGAAATCAAGATCAAAGGGGTTGGAGCCCGTGCTGTGGTGCAGTGGTTAAAGGCCCAGCCTGCAGTGCCAGCATCCCATATGGGTGCCAGTTCATCCGGCTGCTCCTCTTCTGATCCAGCTCTCTGCTATGGCCTGGGAAAGCAGTGGAAGATGGCCAAAATCTTTGGGCCCCTGCACCGGTGTGGGAGAGCTGGAGAAAGCTCCTGGCTCATGGCTTCAGATCAGCTCAGCTCTGGCCATTGCAGTCATTTGGGGAGTGAACCAGCGGGATGGAGGACCTATCTCTCTCTGGCTCTACCTCTCTCTGTAACTCTGTACTTCAAAGAAATAAAATAATTCTTTTAAAAAAAAAGATCATAGGGGTGCAGTTCTTGGTAATCACAAAGTGTGTGATGTGAGCAAGAAGTGACTGCTGACAAATGATGGAACATGGGGTCTCTGGAGGAGAGACAGCCACAAAGGCCGCGGTGTGGCAAAGATCATTTACCACAATATGAAACCATGAAAACTACCCCAGGAGTAGCATGGGAGGAATGGAGAGGAGCTAGTAATAAAATCTTCAGGAAATGAAGCGGGTGTGTGTGTGTTGGCAGTCTGCAGGCTGATAGCATAGCGAGGAGAGAAGAATAAAGATCTGGAAGAATCCATGAAGAGCAAAGGGGACCTCTTCTGTATCTACCTTCCAGTATTGTGTGTAGGCCAGAGCTCAAGATCCCTTGTATGTCCATCATGTTTTAGATAGCTGGCCTGCTCTGGATCATGAGCATGGAGTTTTTTTCTTGGTCTTCACTTTGAAGGATTCTGCAGGGGGCATTCAGAAACCCATGGCTGGACATTGGACTGTTGTTTCTTAAACTATACTTGTTCTGTCATCATTAAGTCATCAACACACTTGTATTTCCACTGGTTGGCCCTACTGATTCTCAGTCTAATACAATTATTTTTGTTGTTTGGTTTTTATTTGGGAGGGAGGATTGGGAAGGAAAGAGATTGTCTTAGAAATAATTATATGGGGTTGGTGCTGTGGTGTAGCAGGTAAAGCTGCTGCCTGCAGTGCTGGCATCCCATATAGGTGCTGGTTCGAGTCCCAGCTGCTTCACTTCTGATCCAGCTCTCTACTATGACCTGGGAAAGCAGTAGAGGATGGCTCAAGTCCTTGGGCCCCTGCACCCATATGGGAGACCAAGAAGAAGCTCCTGGTTCCTGGCTTCAGATTGGCACAGCTCCAGCCGTTGCAGCCAATTGGGGAGTGAGTCAGCAGATGGAAGACCTTTCTCTCTCTCTCTGTCTCTCTCTGCCTCTCTGTAATTCTGCCTTTCAAATAAATAAATAAATAAATCTTTTAAAAAAGAAATAATTGTATTAGACTGAGAATTAACTCAATTCCTCAGAGACCTTCCTAAAATATCTCAGAAACTCACAGACAGGGTGCTGTCTTGGAACACGTTCTTTTCCAAATAAGCAGAACATGTGGGCTCCCTCAGAAGACACACTCCCCTTAGAAATGTGCTCTGATTTCCTGGGAGCTGTTCTGTTGCCATGGTCTTTGGATATTGGATATGGTTTCGAACAACTCACGGTAGCCAAAGCCACCAGTTGCTTGTCATGTATGCTCTGCCACAAAGACATCACCCAACTGACACCTGTTCTCTGAGTTAAGATGCTGTTATGCACCTGACACTCTTAGATTTTAGAGTTCACTTCTTACTTAGTATAGGAAGCTTTGATTTCTAGGAAGGTCCTGATATTGGTTGGCAAAATGAACAAAAAAGCATTGGAATAAATGATATTCCATAGACTCTCTCTCTCTTTTTTAAAGATTTATTTTATTTATTTGAAAGACAGAGTTACAGAGAAAGGTAGAGAGAGATATAGAGGTCTTCCATCTGCTGGTTCACTCCTCAGATGGCTGCAATGGCTGGAGCTGAGTAGATCCGAAGCCAGGATCCAGGAGCTTCTTCTAGGTCTCCCACATGGGTGCAGGGGCCCAAGCACTTGGGCCATCTTCTACTGCTTTCCCAGGCCATAGCAGAGAGCTGGATCAGAAGTGGAGCAGCCAGGACTAGAACCGGTGCCCATATGGGATGCCGGTGCTTCAGGCCAGGACGTTAACCCTCTGTGCCACAGTGCTGGCTCCAGCCACAGAGTCTCTTATATGGCTAGTAAGTGGTCCCTGAGGTTATTTCCCAAAAAAGAACTCTAAAAAGTGTGATGAGAAATCACCTGAATAAGACATAGAATCCCAAGGCAATTTTTTGAGAGGCAATTCACATTTGTGTAAATACATTCTAGTATTTAAAAAATATCAGTCCTTTTGCTTTCTACTCAGCCTTCAATCCTTTAAAGTTTCTTGGGGCAGGTGCTATGGCATAGGAAGTTAAGCTTCTGCTTGGGCTATCCACATTCCAAATTAGAGTGCCTGGGATTGATCCTCTTCTGCTTCCCATCCACTTTGCTGCTGGTGAGTACCCTAGGATGTGGAAAACATAGCTCATGTGCCTGGATTGCTGCCATTCACATGGGAAACCTGGATGGATTTCCTGGCTGCAGGCTGGCCCAGCTCTGGCTGCTGAGGCCATCTAGAGTGTGAACCAACAGGTATAAAATCTCTCTCTTTCTCTTGCTCTTTTTAGAGGATGGAAATGAGAGGCCAGCGCTGTGGCGTAGTGGGTAAAGATGTCAGCTGTGGTGCTGGCATCCCATATGGACGCTGGTTCAAGACTTGGCTGCTCCACTTCCATACAGCTCTCTGCTATGGCCTGGGAAAGCAGTGGAAGATGGCCCAACTCCTTGGTCCCCTGCACCAACATGGGAGATCTGGAAGAAGCTTCTGGCTCCTGGCTTCAGATAGGCACAGCTCCAGCCATTGTGGCCATCTGGGGAGTGAACCAACAGATGGAAGACCTCTCTCTCTCTGCCTCTCCTTCTCTCTGTGTAACTCTGACTTTCAAATAAATACATAAATCTTTAAAAAAAAAAAAAGAAGATGGAAATGAATAAAATGTTTTAAATAAATAAATTTTGTCATGAAGAAAATATTTTTTTTAAAAAGCAAACATTTTAAGTATCTACACATTCTGCTTAATATTTAGGTATGAGGTGCTGGTGAAATGGGAACTCAAGAAAGCAGAAATTTTGGGGCAGGTATTATGGCACAATGGGTTAAGCCACTACTTGAGATTCTGGCATCCCTTTATCTGAGTGCCTATTCAAGTCCCTGCTGTTCTGCTTCTATCCCAGGTTCTTGGTACTATGCCTGGGAAGGCAGTAGAAGATGGCCCAAGTGCTTGGGCCCCTGTCACTCTTGTGGGAGACCAGAATGGAATTCTTGGCTCCTTGCTTGCTTCAGCTTGATCAAGACCTGGTTTTTGTGGTCACCTGAGGAGTGAACTGGCAGATGGAGGCATGCTCTCTCTTTTCTGTCTTTGCCTCTACCTCTCTCTGTGATTCTGTCTTTCAATTTCTTTCAATGAATGAATGAATGAATGAATGAACAAATCTTCAAAAAAAGGTAAAGCTATGACTTTGTATCTATTAAATGTTTGCCATGGGGAAATGTTCAATGAAAAATGGATAGAGAGAGAGAAAGCAGAAAGCTCCTAGAAAATGTATTCTATGTCATATTGACTACATAGTCTGACCCAGGTACCTGAGGCCATGTGACACTTTTGCTCTTAGGGAAGAATCCAATTGATTGTCATATCTTTTGCAAAACCATAACTTTCTATGAGGCTACATTAAGGATGCCTTTTCCTCAGGTCCCTTTGGCCAAAGAGCATGCATTTATAGGAAAGGCTATTATGGTTGTGCTTGGAAAAAAGCCAAGCTAACTAGTGCACAAGTGGACTGGACATTTGTGATGGTCTCATCAGTACCCACACAACCCCCTGAAGTGACTAGTCATCATGGCTTACAACTTTGCAGCTAGAAAACATGTGCAGACTACGAAGGCCTCATCTTCAGCTCAAGGAATCCCCTGTTGAAATTTCAAACACTAATGTGGGAAGGGGAGGAGGAAAGAGTGTTAGTTCTAGAGTGAATTTGGGCAGAAGGAGATGTGACCAACTGAAGAAGTCGCAGTGCCAATTTCCTTAGCTCTACTGCTTATCTACAGGGTTACCTGACACTATCCAAAGGGAGGGCTGCACATTAAAATCACTTAACATGTTCTATCTTTTTAAAGATTTATTTATTTATTTGAAAGTCATACTTACAGAGAGAGGGCCACACACACACACACACACACACACACAGGGGGAGAGAGAGATCTTCTATTCACTGGTTCACTACCCAGATGACCAAAACAGCAGAGGCTGGGCCAGGCGGAAGCCAGGAGCATCATCTGGGTCTCCTATGTGGTGACAGGGGCCCAAACACTGGGGTCCTTTTCTGCTGCCTGTCTCAGGCCATTAACAGGGAAAAGACACTCCCTAGGGGGTGCCAGCATTGCAACCCACTATGCCACAATGCGGACTCCAACTGTTACATCTTAGGCTGAGTCTTCCTTTCACCATACTCCAAGTTATGTGAAACAGTGTCTGTAATGAAAGTGTTAACATTGAGTCTCTGATCTTAATACGTTGTGGTTTAGTTGGAGAAACAAAATAACTCATTAAATATAGCCAATCCCTCACAATCTCGAAAAAATTGTCCGGTTTGGTAGGACACATTAGCTCAAGATATGCGTCACGGAAAGTTTCATAACTGAATGGAGTTTCGCTTTGTATTTCCCAAACCTTCGATCAGCAAGCATTTATTGAACGCTGCTTGTTATGAGCAAGTCAGTATACTGGAAAAACCATGCAAACATAACAACATATCAGGCATATTAATACTGATCAAAAACCGTTACCCCCAAAATAACACGATTCCATGTGGAGCGTTCTCAATGAGTGACCTTTTAAAAATTTGATAATTATCTTCCCCTTCTGGAGAGCCTTTTCGATCCCAGCATAACAGCAGTGGAAGTATTTTGGTGGGGTGAAGTGCAAAAAATCCAAGAGTGTGGTGTAAAAGAATAAACAGAGTTAGCACACTCTTCTGTCCCTAGAAACTTGAGGACTCCCTGCCTGCTCTGGGGGTTCCTGTTCCTCTGGAAGCCCTCAGCTGGTCTTCAGCAGCAATGATGACATAAAGGAAAATTACATTCTGATGCAGAACTCAGTCCCTTCATCTTTCCTCCTTTCTCTACAGCATGAAGCTAGGGGCCCACAGAGGATCTAATATCAAAAGAGAGTAATACCACTACACGGAGAGAAAAAAAATAATTACCAAATTTCCTGAATAGTAAACAGCTTTAAAAAAATAAAAGAAGAAAAAGCTGAACCCTTTGATAGCTTTGGCCCTTGCTCTGCCCGTGAATGCCTTAAGGATTATATCATCAGACTGACTCCAGCAGCCCATGCTATTGTTTCAGAAAAAGGAAACTCGGAAGAAGGGGGTGGGGGGAAGAGAAGAACAGGGGATGCGTGGAAACATGTCAGCCTCTTGTGGAGGGGAAGGGTTTGGTTTTGAGAGTTACCAAATGTTAATGGTAGTAAGGCTAGAAAGACAAATTGGAGCCGTTCTGAGCGTCTATGAACAGATTTCTTGGGGCCATTTTTCCTTTTCTTGGGGGAATAAGATAAACGTTTGGAGTCGATAACTCTTCTACCAGAAATGGCATGAACTCCAAAGAAAGCGACCTAAACTGCCCAGAAATGTTATTGCTGGAAACCATCACCTGGGGGCAGTCTTGTGACTGTTAAGTCTCCTCTGCCTCACAGGAAATTTTACTACTTCTCCCGGCCCCCCAACACCCCCGCGATGTGCTCCGTTTCTTTATCTGAGGTTAAGGGGTGAGGAGAGAAAGGGGCAAAAGGGTTAGACGGCTTAGGGGCTAAGCCTGACACCCTGCTCAGACAGCCAGGAAGCGATACCACGCGAATGCGCTCGACGTGGTCCGTGGTCCCCAAAAGTTGTCTTTGTCTGAAACGCGAAGGCGCAGGAGCTGAAGCGGCGTGGTGGGGGCCGCAGACAGCGGATCGAGGTCACTAAGGACCTCCGCGCGGAAGCAGGGCGGGAGAGGCCCAGGGCCCCAATTGGCGCGGGCTCCGACTCACACGCGCGCCCGGCTCTGCCCGCCCGCCCGCCGCGCCGGGTCAGGCCCGGAGCGTTCTAGGACCCCTGACTCGGGTCCACGACCCCGCAGAGCCCTGTTAGCCCAAGGGAGGAAGCAGGTGTGGACCCCCCCCCCCCGCCCGAGGCGGCTCACTAACACGAGCCCAGGAGGCGTCGCCTCGGCCTCTAGGCCTGCCCCTAACGGCTAACTTCGGCCACTGAGATCTGGAAGCGCTGGTTCACACGCTGCGGGCTTCCTCGGCTCGCTCCCGGCTGGAGCCGCGGGGCCTGAGCGCACGGTGGCGAGGTCGGGTGGACTCACGCACCGCCCCCTGAGCCCTACACTATGTGTACCTGTCGCGCTGTTTCCGATTCAAAGGGGCTAATGTCTGAGCATGTAGAGCCCCCACTCCCCAAGACTTTCACAAAGTGCCAGAGGATAAAATCCGTGGAACGGACACAGCCAACGGCCTCCACCCGGGCCTCGGCGCGAGCGCAGCGGGCCTGCGAGTTACGCTACGACGGCCACAGCCACACGCTCGCTCCGGGCCGGGCTCTGGGTTTGTGAGGGAGCCGGCTGCGAAGCTTTTCGCTTCTGCACCCCCTCCCCACCCCGCCATAGGTCACGAGTTAAAAGGGGGCAGCCTCAAAAGGAGGAAGAGGATAACTTTCCGAGGGACAGAATGTCTCAACTCTTCGACGGGCTGGGCCTACGGTTTCAGCCACGTCGCGGCCGCGGAGGCCGCGGCGGGCCCAGCTCTCCACGCGCGGCGGGCGCGGTCTGCGCGGGCGGAGCGCCCAGGCGAGGCCCAGGCGGCGGGCTCCACCGAACTCGCGCGCGCCCGCCCGCGCGTGTCTCCGGAAGTTGTGCTCCGCGAAGTAGGCCCTTCTAGGAAACAGGAGACGGGCAGCCGCCGATCAAAGCTAAAGAAAAAACAAGTCGCAGTTTAAAATGGCACTTCTTCCTCCAAAAGGCGAGGAACTGAGCAGCACTCGAGTTAGGGCAGACGAGAAAACCCCACTCTGCTTCATGTCCGAGTCCCTAGAAGCAAGGCGAGGACATCCTTTCGCCCAAGTGGTCGGCGGCAGCGAGCGGGACGCGGCGCGGGGCGACGGGGAGTGAGAGATCGCCGACCCACTGGCGAGAAGGAGCCCGCGGCCGAGCGGCTTATTCGGGGCGCGGAGTAGGCGTCTTTGAGGCTGTGGCGAAGAGCTCAGCCCCGCCGCTGTCTTCCTGATTATTTATTTTCCCCCTTTACACCCTCACCCACAGCTTCCCAGAGGTACCAGAGCTCCGCGCGGCCCGGCTGCCCCGCCTGGAACAAAGGCAGGCAGCAGTCCCGTCAGTGTCTGAAGGTCCAGAAAACGCGGGATTTGCGCCAGCCGCCTTCGGCTTCGCTGGGTGCGGACCGGTCCTGACCTGGACGCTCTGCTCTGCTCCTGGAAGGGTGGAAAGCGCAGAGCTGCGAGGCGTGCGTTTCGCTCCTCCCGCTTCCTGCGCCACAGCGGCAGGCGGCTGGACTCCTTTTCCCGCCTCGCTCCGGCGCCAGGCTGCAGCGCACGGCAGCTTCGCTGCCTCCCCCACGGCGGGCCCAGCAGCTGAACTCGAGCCAGGGGAGGAAGGACCCTCCCAGCGTCACAGCCGCCCGGCTAGGAAATTGAGCGATCCGACGCCGCAGGGGTATGAGCCTGGTTCACCTGTACAGGTGCACTGAAAATGATCGTAGGCGTTTAAGTCTGAGCCTACGTTCCCAAAGGCTAAGTGCAAAAATAAGAGCGATGCTCAGAAAAGGAAAACCCGTTTGCTTAACTCGTTTAAGGTGAAAGTGAAAATGTTTCCAGCTTGTTAGAGCTGGATAATTTTCTCGGTGGTGTACTTCACTAGACTTGGCTAGAACGAATGGTCCGTTAGGAGGTCCAGTGCGTTCCACAGTGCAGAAAGGGAGTCTTCGCGGCGCTTTCTCGTTGCTGCCTTCCCATTGGGGTAATTGTACTTAGCTCGACCTCGGCGCGGGGGTGCTGCGACACAGCCGCGTCTGGACAAGGTTGGTGGCATTCGGCCCCCACCCTCGACTTTGTCCCCAATCCTTCTAATGACATTATTTTCTTGTGTAATTGATTGCTGGCTTTTCTATCAATTGGGTCGATTTTGCCTTCCTCTCCACTTTGCTCCACACACCCTCCCCCAATCAGACCAAAAGAAAAAAAAAAAAAAGCGGATCGGGACCGAATCCCTGTATTGGCACCTGTCTTAGTGTAGTCTGGATTGTAGAATTAGAAGACACTGCTCAGGAGTGTTTGTACCCTCAGATCTCTATGCCAAGGCTGCTCAGTCTCTTCTATCAGCTCCTGCTAGCAAAAGATCTGATCATCCAGTACCAAGGAGAGGCGATTTGACTTTCCTGACTATTCCTGAAAGCCACAGGCAACTGGCTCATCTGCTGCTACATGCCCAGGATAGAATCTGCTGGCCTGATAAAGCACTGATTGAGCGGCTGCCTTCCCAAGGGCACGTGAAAATGTTTTAGCGCTGTGTGACTGGCTGGTCAAAGCGTACAATGTTTTAGTGGGGACTGAGTTCAAGAGACCTATAGTACATGGTGACTACAGTTTCTGACAGTGTATGGCATCTTCCAAATTGTTTAGGGAGGGTAGATCTTACATGTTCCTTCCACCAAAAGGTAAGTATGGAAGCAAATACAATGTTAGTTATCTCAGCTTAGCCGTTCCACAATTTATAAATATTTCAAAACAACATATTATAGCTGATACGTAGTCAGAATTTTTGTCAGTTAAATTTTTAAGAGGCTAAATTAGACTTTAAGTGTTTCTTAAGTTTCTGAATTTGGAAAGTAGGAAAAACTAGGTCTAGGCTCAGGGTTTTCTGTTTTCTTTTTATGATTATACTCCATGTAGATGAATCTCTGTGGGCACATGTATATTTGTGTGTACATGTGCCTGTGTGCTAGTGCTTGCCGTAGCAAGTATACACTTGTGAAGACTGTTCTAAGTCAGGCTTTCCTTCTCTCTGCCATATCCATTGAGAAGAAATTCGTTGATTGCAGGGCTTGTAATTCCCAAGCTCCCTAGAACACTCCTGGAAGAGGAAAAGGCTTTAGGAATGGGAAGCATTATTTAAAGGGGATTTAGCATTTTCTGCTTCTCAGCATTACCCCCAAAGGTAGTAAGACTGGAAGTCAGAGCTCAGAGCTGTCCCTTCCCCACATGCACAACTGCACAGGAGAAAAAGTGTGAACTCCTAGGGCGCCAGCAGACTCGTTACCACCTCTGGCAATGACCCAAAGTGTGTGTGTATCCTGTCGTGTGAGCCCCATCACTCTGAGGATTCAGAAAGCCTCACAAACTAGCTAGGAAGCCAAATTGGAGTTGTTGGCTGAGTTTGTACTCAGATACATGTATATGCATATGCATTTGTGTTTGCAGTGGAAAGCCTAACAAAATGTCTTTTCGTGGTCCTGTTTGTGATCGCCATTTAGCGATTGTTGAGGGAATGAATAAACTTATGTACATATCTATTTGTCCAAGGCAAGAGCTTTTTTTTAAGTAAGTAGGCTTGTATACGCATATATATAATATGTGACAATGAACTGTGTGCACAGATATAGCAGGATTTTTTTCTTTTTAACATCCAACTTTTACCTTCCAATTCTGAGCATTCCCTCCCCCTGTCCCTGCTAGGGATGTGGGTCTCTGGGTTGGTCAGTGTTTCCAACCCCCACCAAAGTCTGCTAGTCAGCCAGTAAAAGCAGATGAATTGCTTCTGTCAAGTCCTTACTTTCCTTGCAGATCGCACTCATTTTTCTGTAGAGATTCTTCTGCTGATCTCATCTTGCACACCCCCTCATTTCCTCACAGTTGCACTAGGATGGGTACTTGTTGGGGTTCACAGCCTGCAGTCAGGTAACTCACCCCTGCCTCATCAGCAGTTTCGGAGTCCCTGAAGTTCTCAGGAAAGCTTAAGGTCTTAGTCTGAGAGAGGACTGCCAGTTCCAGAAGGACAGATGCGGTGGTTCCCACTTCAGCTGAGCGTCCTCCCTGTATTCTAAGTTTGTTTTACAAACCATGCGTTTAATCACAATAGTGTGTGATTTAGAAATTACAGACCCTGCACCTCGGAGAAGGGGTCTTGTGCCAGGACCTAAGAGCTCTGTGGTTTCACTCTTGCAGTATACTGGAGTCCTCATTCCTCTGAGCGAGTTGGGGGATCCTTTTGTGTGCCCCAGCCAGGCCTGCTGCCACCTAGAGGATGCTCACACCCTCTTCTGCCCATTCCTCAGACCTGCTGCGCCCTGGAGATGGCAGGATAGAAGGAACAGCCAGTCAGTGCCCTGGTCACTGCAGGGCAGGCATTCTGCCCCCTTTAAAGCAGAATGAGTCTGCTGTGACCAAAGAGCCCCCAGAAAACAAGAACAAAGACTCCTCCCTTTCCCTCTGCCTTCCCCTTCCTTGTCTCCCACCTCTCCCCCTAGCATTTGGGAGTCCCAGAGGTCCACGAAGGAAGTCCTCTCTAAAGGGTTGGCCCCCAGAGCAGCTGCCTGCTTAATCACGAAAGGAGTATTTCAAAAGCTCTGCTTAAAACCATAACTGCCACACGCACACACACACACACGTGCGCGCGCGCGCACACACACACACACACACAAAGTGTGGCAGCTGTTTCAGACCTCATCCCAGCCCCTCAGCAGAGACCATATCCCTTTCTTTAAATGAGATGGAGCAATGATCAAGACTCAGAGCCCAGCGCGGAAGAGGTGGGGCAGCGGAGGGGATGTCAAACTGCTTTCCTTTGGAGCAGCTCTGTGGTGAGTACCTTCTCACCTCCCCAGTGTACTCCTAGTCAGCCCTGAGCAAAAGGGTGTTGAGGATCCACCCAGGAGACAAGCTAGAACCTGAACGAAGTTCTCGCAGGGAGGCCTCTGATTTGGGGTGAGAAACCTGCAGACCTCAGTTTCCTCACACCTGCCCCGGTTACATCAGAGGCTGGAAAGGGGCACTTTGCAATTTGCTAGTGCTTTACTGTTTATAAAGAATCAGAGTGTTGACAATGCAGTGGCGCCTAGCGCAGGGACCTCTACAGCCCGCAGGCTGCCTTCTAGAAGTTCTCTGGGGGCTACTTTCTAAGTCGCTTAAAAAAAAAAAAAAAAGGAAACCAAACGCCAACTCAACAGTGTTGAATCAGCTGCTCGCTCTACCTGGCCCGCCCCGATGTGATCTACAGCCGCGGTCGCTAACGGTCACCTGGGGACAAATTAAGGCATTGGAAATGCTGAGCTTGAGAAGTCGAATTCCTTACACTATCTGGGGTCGTTAATCAGCCCGCAAAAACAGCAAGCAGGGAAAGTAGCCCGAGGGATGGAAAGACAGCATAGGTCTGTGCTGGTGTTAGCAGGGCTCAGACGGGATTCAAATGTAGGTGCGCACACTTGTCAGAGGTGCTCAGAATGGGAGCCGAGGCGTCCCAGGAACCCTAAGGCCGCCCCTATGGTCCCAATTATTACAGACGAGGAATGTGGACTCCGTAATCTAGAGACTTGTGCAAAGTTATCTCGCGATCCAATGAGCCAGCGAGTCAGGTCCACACCTAGATGCAGCTGTTTCCCGAAGAAAGGACAGTGGCTGGTTTCTCCCCCAAGGTGGTGAGAAAAATAGAATATTCGCGTAGGGAAGTTGCCGGCCCCCTCGGGAATCCACCTTCAAACGGGAGGTGGGGTTAAAAATGGTGCGCCGCTGCGGAAAGTCGAGCCCCGGGAAAAGTGGGAGCCGCGAGATTTGCAGAGACCGCGGGCAAATATCTGCGCGAGCGTGTGTCTTCTTTCTGTGCCGACCAGGAACGGGGAGGCTTCGCCATAGGCCACTCTCCAGGGTAGGGGGTGGGAGCTCGGGACAAATTCCATCTCCTGGAGATTCTGGCAATCTGGCTTTTAGGGTGGGCAGCCTGGCAAGGGTCCTCCAAGGCAGACGCGCTCTCTGCAGGTGCCTGTCGCTGCCTGACTGCAGCCCGGTACCCATTCGGAACCCAGGAGTCCAGGCCGGGACCCGCCTCCTTCAGAGCCTCGACGCCGGGTGCTCAGCTTCCGGCCACGCTTCCCAGCAGGCTGGCTGTGGGCACCAGGCTCCTCCAGAGCTTGGCCAAGCCCGCTCCTCTCTGCAGCCCTATACTTGTAGGGACAATTTGTTCAGTGAAGCTCCCTCAGACAATGGAAAGTTCCGAGGTTTCCTGGACGTTGTGTTTGGGAGGCGGGGCCGGGACCCGCTGACGGCGGCTTCTCCAGCCCCGTTCCCCCTCCTCTGCCCCCTCAGCCACCGGGCAGCAGAAGGAGGAGGCTAGCATACTCGTGCCCCTCGGCCGGACGACCTGCGACTGCCGCTCGCGCCACCTCTGCACCTGCCTGGCTGAGGTGAGATGCCTGGTGCGCATGTTGAGGGCGGTGCTCACAGACCTGTGGCGAGCGCGGGCTGCCCGAGGTCGACGACCTCAAGTGATGGGCGGGAGAAGGGAGTGCGAGGCGGGCTGAATCAGCCCGGGAGGAGTGGGACGAACAACAACTACAACAACAACAAAAGTTAGGTGACCTGGGCAAGGGTCCTGACTGCCGCTCAGGAACCTGGGACCTATCAGTGAAGTTAAAGGGACGTTGGTTTCCTCATCTAGAAACGAGAGTAACACCGCGTTTCCTCCTCCCTCCACAAGGAGTGAATGCTATCTGGTCCGAGGTTCGGGCTGATGGGCGGCTGGGGAGGCGCGGAACCCACAACCCAAGGCAGGAAAGAGCAGGGGCGCTCTCGGCTGTTTTAACCCATCCTGCTTTAGTAGCAAAAAAACTTTAAAGCGTCAGAAGCAGCCGCGCAGGGACAATTCAGACCAAGTGCAATCGGGTGACCTTGCGCACTTGGTCTTTACAGGGAAGACCGCCTGCACCTTGGCGGAAGCCGAGTCCTTCGGCTCGTCCCGGGGCCCGCCCGCAAAGCGCGCAGGGAGCCTGGTGAGGACGTGGCGGTCCCTCTGCGTGTCCTGCTCAGGAGGCACGGTCCGCAGGCTGGGAGAGAAAGAACCCTCATCTGCCATTTGGCTCCAAAATAACATCCTCTCGAAAGCGGGGAGGCGGCTAGCCCCTTCCCGGGGACTCAGCCCCGGCTGAAATCCAGCTGCTTCCGCCGCAAAAGCTCCTCAACCAAGAGAACTCCCCGCACGTCCAAGGCGGCTTCCGGCGTGGGCACCCGGGCCACACTTGGAAGCTCTCGGTGTAGCCCGCGCCTTCCCGCTCTGCCGTTAAGGAAAGCGAATGGGGCCCCAGGGAGATTTGCCCTCACCAACCAGGCCTGCATAATCACCCAGGGGCCGGGGTCACATAGAAAAGTCCACAGTTAAGAGCACAGCTGCCTACGTCTGAGACTGACCCGGGTCCCCCGAACAGTCTGATAAACTAAGCTGTCCCCAGCCCTTCCGGTGGAGCTGCCACCCTGAGAGCGAGGGAAACGACACGGAGTCTGCGGCAGTTAGACGGATAGGGGACGCGGCGACTTCTTGGGGTTTGCGCAGTTTATTCGAGTATTCGGTGACCCGACGGCCGGAACCAGCGCTCCCTCCCCGTCCTCAGCCTCACCACGCCCCCGGCGCCCTCTGCAAATGCGCCTCTCTGCCAAGCCTAAGGGTGTGAGCTGGGCGAGGGCGCTCTGAGTTGGTCGGACAAGGTACCTTGGCGCTCCCGGAGCGCCGCTTCGCGCTGTCCCGCTGCGCTCCCTGCGCGGTTGGAGGGGAAGGGAATGTAAAACGCGATGGCCAAAAATCACTGTAGAGAACACTTTGAAGTTTGGCAACCGTGACCGCTCCACTCTCCCCCTTTTTCTCCTCCCCATCTCCCCACTCTTCCAGATGCACCAGAAAACGGCACTTTGATCTTGCATATATTTATTTATTTTTTTCTGTAAAAAGATGATTGGACCAGGGATAAAATAATGTAATTCTGCGGGCGCAGGGCTGAGAAGCGGCTTCCTGGGCCGGCCGGGGCCTGAGTCGGAACGCCAGGCACATCTGTTCTCCCGGGTTTGCCTCGCATTCCTCCTCGCCAGGGCTTCCACCCCCTTCCCCCTGCGGACCCTCGGCCCGACTCACCCCAGGCAGGAAGCTGGCCTTTATTGGGCTTTGACTAAGATGCTGGGAAAGGTAGGGGGCGGAGCAGGGAACGCCGGCGAGTGCTAGAGGAAAAACTGACTGAAATCCAGGTTGGGTGGTGAATTCGACCAGAGTGTGGGGGTAACGCAGCTTCGCGGAGAACTCTCTGCCCCGCACCCTCGGCCCCAGTGGTGGAGGCGTGGGCGCAGCTGCAGGCCCGGGGGGGGGGGGGGGGGGGGGGCGGGCACTTCTCATTTGTTTTGCCCGCCACGGGGAGCACAGGGATTTACTGAAATAAGATCGACCTGCAACCTTTCCCGGCACTTGGCCTAATAAGCTCAAATTGGATTAAGATTCGGGAAAATATTAAACCACGTAAAGAGCCAAACACCGGCTGCTCCCCACCGACTCCTCCTACCCTCACACCCAGCCCGAGGTCCCGCCCCCCTCTGCTTAGGCCAACCTGGCCCAACTCTCAGGGCTCTAGGGGCTGACTCCAGGTCTCCCATTCTCTGAGGCCCTCAGTCCTTTCTCCCCAACATCACTTCGATCGCTTTCTAGTCTCTGGTAGGGATCCCTTCTCTTGCATCCCTCTGCTACTTGGGGGTCTCGGGCCCAACTCTGAGTCCTTGGGAGACCTACCTACTGTGGGAGACCTACCCAGACCTGCCCTCCCACAAGCACACTGGCTCTGCCCTGCTGCGTGGGTCTCTGTGGGAGTTTGCTGTGTTCAGCATCCTTCCCTTAGCCAGGGGTTTCAAACCCCAGGTAGTGGGCCACCTGGCCCTGCCACACCTGACAGGAGGCATGAGCTCAGAAGACCCATTCCAGAACCCTAGTCCTCTGCCCTGACTCACTCCAAACCCTTACACTGGGGAGATGTGGGGGGAAGACCCCTCAGGGTTGGAGGTGCAGGCTTTCTGCTTTTCGCAGGGATAGGGTCAGAGTTTCCATAACTGAAAGGCAGTCCTGGCCTCTTCCCCTCTATTTTTCTTTCATTTTGTTTCCTTTATCCTTTTCCTTCCTTTTATTTATTTTGCCTCTCTCTCTCTCTCTCTCTCTCTCTCTCTCTCTTTTACTGGTAGTGTGGACAGTGAGAGAGAGAGAGACAGAGAGAAAGGTCTTCCTTTTCCACTAGTTCACCCTCCAATGGCCGCTGCGGCCATTGCACCGTGCTGATCCGAAGCCAGGAGCCAGGTGCTTCTCCTGGTCTCCCATGCGGGTGCAGGGCCCAAGCACTTGGACCATCTTCCACTGCCTTCCGGGCCACAGCAGAGAGCAGGACAGGAAGAGGAGCGACCGGGATAGAATCCGGCGCCCCCAACTGGGACTAGAACCTGGTGTGCCAGCACAGGATTAGCCTATTGAGCTGTGGCGCCGGCCTCCTTTCCTCTCTTTTTAAGTTCTGTCTTTTCCTTCCACTCACTCCCCCCTGCTTCCCTAGCCTTTACTTTCTTGAGCCTCTTTCTATCCTAAAGGCTATAATCCACTTTCCTCATGCTCCACGAGAACACCTGGTTGTCCTGCCTAGACAGAGCACACAGGGGACGCAGTGGGAAACTGGGAGAGGCACCAAAGCTCCCCCGGGGCAGAGTCCTCAGGTCCAGGTGAAGGGCTGACAGGCCCTCCTAGAACACAACTTTCCTCGCCTTGCCCTTCTGACAGCCACATTCCCTCACCTCCCTCGCCACACCTTCCCCAGGAGACACAGGAGGGCTGCATTTCCAGTCACCCATAAAAACTCGGGAGAAATAGGAGAGACCACAAGCAGGAGTCCCGGGCTGGCCAGAGAGCCGGCTCCCAGAGTTGGTTGGCGAGGACGTACATCTTAGCACTGAGGGTAGCTCGCTGGCCGGCAGACCTGGCAAAGGTGACCAGTAAAGGCATGAGGGGATGGAGGAGTGGTTGGCGGCTCAGGCCTGGGGCGGCTTGCAAAGCGCAGGGTTACCTCGCCAGGAGTTTGAACACAGTGTTTGCGCAGAGCCATGGCTACCAGTGAGACTGGATTTGCCATCAAGGGGAAAGAAAAAAAATAGCCCACGAAAAGAGGCTGCCAACATTCCACTGAGAAACCCAAAAAAGGGGAAGAGGGAAAAATTAAACAGGGAAGGTCTTCTTGCGTTTCAGGCTCTTCTCTCTGCCCCTGGATCCTGCCAGAAGCGGCCAGTGGCGGCTAGGGCCAGGGGCAGGCCCTGGGGAGCTGACTGTTTCCCCGGCTGGCCTCCTTCACAGACCAGCCAGGACCCCCCAGGCCAGGCTTGGTTGGGGGTGGGGAGAGCTCTGTCCGCGGCCTCAGCAGCGGGAGGAGGCTGCAGGTAGCCGGGAGCCGCCGCACGCAGACCTCAGGCCGCCCAGTAGCGGAGATGCGCCCTTCGAACCACCAGGACTCAGAAGGTGGCCCGGTGCTGCCCGCCTAGCAGGGTTTCCAAAGCTGTTCTGTGGCCTTTGGGAACCCTCTTTGGGCGCCTGGGGTATGTTTATCCCCTTTTCCCGAAAAATTAAGCCAAGAACAGTCTCATAAGCCAAGGCTGTTCTTCAGATCGCCAGAGGTCTGCGCCCTTATGCTCAGACTCAAGGACTTGGGGGTTTGTTCTCTTTATCACCTCTCCTGCGAAGACTGAACTCCTAGGCTTCTGCTGCGCGGAGATACACACCACTGACACCGACAAGAGCTTCGAGACCCCTCCTTTATTAGCATTTCAAGTGGATCTGGGCGGTAGGGATGGCGATTGAACTGCACGAAGGACCCCCTAGTTGAGTCTTATGAGCACGTGTGGAAGGGACAGGGGCTTCAGTGCGGACGCACTTGAGGGCCTGCCACAGGCGGATGCGCCTCGCTAGAAGCCATGTTATTAAGCAGCTAGCTGCCTGCCGGATTAACGCACCTGTCCGCTAGTCCGAGGGCGAACACCATCTGCTGGACCCTGGGGGCGCGGGGGACGGGGTGGGGGAAGGAGCATCCACCAGCGCGAGGACAAATTCCATGGGACACCAGCAGGTGCTTCAAACTGAGCTGCGGACAGAACGCTTCCCGGTGCCTCCGAAAGCGTGTGTATATGTGTGTGTGTGTGTGTGTGTGTGTGTGTGTGTGTGTGTACGCTCGCGCGCATGCGTCTGCAGCTGAGACTCGATGACGGGTGCGGCTGGACGTTAGGAAACCTTCAGAGAATAGGTGCCTTTGGAGTTGAGCCAGTAAAGGATCAGAGCCATGAAAAGCTGAGCTTCTAGGGTGAAGCCAACTGGGGCTCGGCGCCACAAGCGAAGGCCAGGGGCGGGTCTGAGACGGGCGCCGAGGAGCCCCAGGAGTCGACCCAGAGCTTGGCAGCAGATTAGTTAACCGATCCTAGCCCAGGGGCCAACGATTCCCGGAAGCAGCCACTGAGGCTCAAACGATGATGATGACACTCTCCTGTTGAGCACAGGACAGCGCCTCCTCCCGAGCAAAGAGGAGGCCGGGAGCCCCTGCTCCTCCAAGCTCTCGCTCCAGGGATGCTGCCTTCCAGGTAGACTTCCCGGGGCTGCCCTGGCAGCTTATCCTATAGACAATTCTATCAGTGCTTCCCAGACTCTGCCCAGGTCACTTGCAGCCAGAGAGAACCCAGGTGTGCAAGTCTCATGCCCCTGTGCATGGAGAGAGGCCACAGGTATAGAGGCTGAGAATTCTGTCCTTAGAGCCAGATGGCCTGTCCTAAAAGTTGTGAGACTCCTACCAAATTGCTTAACTCTATTGCCCCTTAGTTTTCTTGTATGTAAAGTGGGGCTGGAACTACTGGCTCTCAGCTGACAGACCCTGAAGTGAGTGAAGAGAGACAGTGGAAGTAAAGCATTTAGCACGAGATCTGGCGCAGGGTAAAAGGCTGAGTAAGTGTTAACTCTTCAATAAGTGGTGCAGGGCAGAGTGAGGGGAAATACAGAATGAGACTTGATGCCAAGGGAAAACAGTGATAAGCATGTCTTTTCTCTGCTTTTCCCTCAAGGAGAAACAGCATTGGCTTCTATTGTATTTTACCTGGGTTGGAAATTCTTATTTCCAGTGGTGAAGATTGTCAAGCATAGTGATAGTGGGATCTGGTGCAGTTCTAGTCCTCCCTTGTACCACTGGCCTTTGCCCTTGAGTTCTCATTGCAATGGACACCACTGAGAAGCAGGAGAGCTTGGATTTGCCAATTGGTTCATTCTGGGAATGCTTCATTAACCTGGATTTGTTGGCTGTCCTCTGAAGTCCTTGGGAAATATGTGAATTAAGTGAGTGTTTTCACTGATTGGCCATAGGCAACTTTCCTTGCTCATGAGTTTTGGGGATATTTGGCTGTGGGCCACAATGCAAAGCTTCCTAGGGCTGTTTGAGTGCTACCTCCCCATGATGGGACTGCTCTACCCTCACCAGATCCCCGGCACCAGGCCCAGGGTCTCTGGCAGTGCCTGCCTGTCCACAGACACCCACACATGTCTCTGCTTTGAAATACTTATCAGGTTAATAAGACATTTAAGAATCATGTAAATACTGGTCAGGTTAATAAAACATGTAAAAATGTCCGTCTGCCTCAGCCATTCAAAGGCTCAATTGAGAGGGCAATCATGCCTCTGGTGTTGGTAATCTCTTTACCCTGGCTACTTTCAGCATCACCAGAGATGCTATCCAGGTCATCCAAGAGGTCTGGCTCCTTTTCACCTGCTTAGGTTTGATTTCTGGATGAAGAGGTAGCCTATGAATTATGGGCCAAAGCCAAAGAAAAAAAATTGCCATGAGCCAACTCCCATCCCAGGGCCAGCTCTTCCTGCTGCCTCCCCCAAGTCTGAGGTCAAAGGCAAGCACAGGCCTGGACATCTCAGATACTGCGACCTTGGATACAACTCCCTGGCGCCTCCTTGCAGTCCTGTGCGCTTTTTTCCACTCTCCTGGAATAATAGACATTTCATTCTGTACTAATGTGGAAGGGGAGACTGATCACAAAGAGCTATAAACATCCATGTCAGCCTTTGTGAGTGGTGGCTCAGAGAGGCCAAGCTCTCTCAGTTCCACTAAGGACATTTTTCTCCTTTTTATTAGTGATAAATGAAAGCCAGTCACTTGGGGAGGAGGAGTCACCATTACATCAAGGTGTGAATGCCTCCAGTTGATTGCATTTAGCTGCTGGTCCTCATGCCCTGATGAACTTAGGTATTAGGTGCCTCTCTTCTGCCAGCCTCAGCCTCAGCCTCCACCACTCCCAGGAACCTGCAGACTCTGTGTCACGTGGCTGCCATGGAATTGGATTGCTGGGACTGTTGCTTTTTCCCCACTAAGTTTTAGACAATCCTTCCTTTTGGTGGAAAACCAGAGAGAACCCTATACTTTTGTTTAGCCAACTCCCTGTAAATCCAGCACAAAGGGGGAAATGGAGTCACATTAGGGGACAATCCTGCAAGGAGTCCTAGGACCAGAAAGAGCTTGAAAGAATTCTCTACACAGGACATGTCTGGTGCCCCAGTTTGCTTTCCTGGCTGAAGGGCAGGAAGGGCTGCATGTGATTAAAACCAAAATAAGACAAAACCCTGCTGCTACCACTCAGCCCCACCATTTCTTATTGTCCAGTCCACCAGGGTTCAGGGACTTAGGACAAAGCCTTGGTCTTCCCCAGGCACTGGGTGACTTTTTCTTAAGATTTACTTTTTATTTGAAGAGCAGAGTTACAGAGAGGGAGAGGGAGAGAGAGAGAGCACGCACGCGAGCGAGATCTTCCATCCCCTGGTTCACTATCCAAATGGCTGCAATGGCCAGGGCTGGGCCAGGAGCTTCATCTGGGTCTCCCATGTGGGTGCAGTGGCCCAAGGACTTGGGCCATCTTCTGCTGCTTTTCCAGGTGCATTAGCAGGGAGCTGGATCAGAAGTGGAGCTGCTGGGACTGGAACCAGCAGCCGCTGCAGAAGGGTTAACTTGCTATGCCACAGTGCCGGGCCCCTGGGTGACTTGTAAGGGGTGAGGCCTGAAGACTGGGTGCCCCTCTTTCCTCACCTTCTTTAAATGCTTCAGGGGCCCTGACTACAATGGCAGCTCTGTGCAGATGATGGAGAGGAGGTTACAGGGCAGCCACATGGAGGAAACTTCAGGCTGCTAAGCAGAGCCAGAGGAAACATAACTGGGGACAAGAGATGCAGCACACAGACCCCTAGAGATTTCTAGTCTTTTGGGGACAACAGCGTGTGTGGCCAGGATGTTTCTCCGTATGCCTGTGTGTGACACTGTGTACCCAAGTACTTGTTTCCAAATTCACGTTCAATTTTAGAAGGGCCTTGGGTCCCTGGGTGTGAATGTACAAGATATACACAAAATGCCTATCCCTGGAAAGACACACACATGGCTTTGTGTTGTCATGCATGATACATGCATGCACTAACTTTGTACTTACAACTTTTCTTTAAATAAGCACCCACATTCATTCCGGGGTGCACTCTGGTGGCCTCAAAACCCGCCCACTTTGGGTTAGATTCTGTAGGGTTGCCAAGTTGCCAACACTGAGTTCCCCAGAGTTCGGAGCGCAGGTCCAGCCCCGCGGAAGAGAGGCCAGGGAGAGGGGCTGTGGGGCCTCCCAGGAAGCCCCCTGGGTCTCTCGAAGCGCCTCAGGCCTATCACGCCGCAGCGCCTGGGGATCCAGGAGCAGGTTCCTCCCTCAAACTCCGTGGGCTCCAAGTTTCGCTTCCTGCGAAGGCGGGCAGGCCCGGAGCCCAGCCCCGCACGGCTGGCGCACGCTGAAGGCGAAAGTGGCTGCTGCGTTGCGCGAAACGCCGGCGGTGGGGAAGAGGAGCTGTCCTGGGGGAACAGGATTTCCTCGCCTCTCGGGCGCGGCCGCTGCGGCCCTGGCCACACAAGGCTCCCTTTGTGGAGGGGCCCTGCTCTTGCGCAGACCCAAGTCGGCCAACAATAGCGCAATGTTGCCGCCCGCCGGGCCCGGCTCTCCTGGCCACACTCGGGCGGCCGAAGGCGAGGAAACCGGGTGGCGCTTTTTTATAGTCACAAATATAAAATCGGGGCTTTCCCCCCTTTCGTTCGCCTCTTACCCCAACGCCGATAGAAAGCAGATAAATTTATGAAGGGCGAGCTAAGAGAATAATTACAGGGTGAAGGCCGTTAAATTTTATTTCCAGTCCCAAAGGCAAAACCTGCGATTTTATTGCAAACATCTGGAAAGACCGAGAGGTGGGCATGCTGCTGGTTTAAAATAAAAATAGAAGATTTTATTTCGCGAAAACAAAAAAACATCATTAAAGACCTTTTGCCCCCGCGGACTTTCATTTTTAAAAAGTATGGGGTGAGGGGCATTGAATTTCACTTAGCCACGCACCACAGCCCCGCAGCTCCCGACTTCAGGAATCCGGCCTGGAGATGCGGTCTGCCCGGGAGAGTGCGCCTGCCTCTTCGGAACCCGCGCCTTGCGTGCGTGCGTGCGTTTCCAGAACTCTTACCCCTCCCCCTGCGCCCGGCCAGTTATTTGGCCCCCTTCCGTGCCTTGTTTGTTTGTCCAGCCAATTCGGAAAAAAGAAGTGAAAAGTGGGAGCGTTCGTCCGACATTCCCGGAAGATTCAATCACATCACACAATAAAATGCCAGGTCTGTCCATCCTCCGAAGGAAGGTCTCGCCTGCTCTGCGTACTTATAAGGTACTTAGGACTGCTCGCTCTGCAGTCCGGAACCCGAGCCCTTGATGGATGGACCTGCCTGAAGTCACACCGTTCCGGGCTGAGCTGGGCCTGGTCGGTCCCTGGCTGCCACCTTGCCTTGGAGTTCCGTGGGTTTCTTCCAAGCCCGTAGTCGCCTCATAATATTTTATTTCTCTCTTCATGACCAAATTCATTGCTATTCGCTTACCCCAACAGGGCGTCCGGCCCACGTGTTTAGGGGCAATCTAACATGTCCCACTGGTCAACTGGTTTTAACTTTGTTTTCAATTACTCAGGACTCCAAAATCAAAGCCGGCTGGTGGGTCGCCTTGGTCTTGAGGCTTTAGCAGTGCTGGTGTTTAAGGTGGTGTTTGGTGTGGGGTGATGGGAGGAAAAGACAGGTACCTGTGGTGGAGGTGGGGCTCCATTGCTGGGAATGCCCGTTTCTGTTTGTGACTGTTGTCCTAATGCTGCAAAACTGTTTTCCCTCTGGAAAAAAAATCAAAATATCTGGACATGATCAGTTTTAGGTGAGCACTTACCTTGCTACCCTTCCCTTCTTGCCAAAGTCTGGGCCTCCCCTTACCCTCTGTCCCTGCAGTGGCCAGAGACACTCAGAGGGTCTCTCCCACCTCCTCTGAGTGCAACAATCTCTGCTTGTTCCTTGAAGACCCGCAGGGGTAGGAGGGCAGCTTCTATAGAACTCTGTTCTGGTCAGTCAGCTTCAGGCCTGAAATAGACCAGACAGGGACTCTGCTTGGAGGATCCACCCACCTGCCAGATTTGAGCCTGTTTTTGGGAAACTGGCAAGTGCCCAAGGAATTAGCTGTGTATATTGGGGATACTACTCTTATCCCTAAAGGTAAAAGGAAAGAGAAACTGGTCATGAAACATACTGAAAGCCCTTTGACACCACCAGTGGGAGGCATATCATGCTTCCAGACTCTACCTTCACTTGCACAAATCCTCCCTTACTACTTTCCTCTAACCACATACAATTATGCACTTAGGTCACACATTTTAACCATTCCTCCTGCATCTTTCAGTAGACCTGCCTCAGCCATCAGCAGAGTTACACACCAAGAAGTATGTGCTCTTGGAAAACCCTTAAAAATAACCTGCGTAGCGCCACAGAACATTTCACTGCCTCTCCCATTTACTAGGGCATACTCCTTATTTTCATGACATTGCCAAATCAACCTGTCTTCCCTTGGATCCAATTGGCTTTAGGGACCTAATCCACATTTCTAGGATGTGTGCGTGTACAGGATAGGAGTAGGAAAAATCCATGTGCAACCTGCAGGAAGGTGGATGAACTCCCCGGAGAACTCTTGGTAGAGCACATGTTTTGGGTGGGGTCAAGAGACGTTGCTGGGGTCCTCTTTGTGCCTACTCCAGACACTGGGCATGTTTCTTGGTTAGGCTTTTGGGATATCAGGGAGAGTGTGTGGCCTATGGCATACACACACCAGGCCTGTGAGAAAGTGGGTAGGCTCCAGTCTGTCGGAAGATGGTATGGCAGAGAAGCTGGGACAGTCCAGCTGCTTGCCTCTTTGCTCCCTCCACAGGGCACGGGGCATGGGCCATGGGCCTGGTGAACCACAGAGTTGGGAGCGGAGGAGAGCAAGGCCTGGGTGGTGGAGGAAGAAACCTGTGTGCTCTCGGCTGCCTTGTCTCCAGCTCCTTCGCCGAAGCCCCATGGCAATGACTGCTTGGTCACTCTTAGTGATGGTTCCTGGAACCCACACATAGTGCTGACCGAGGTGGGAGACCTGCCACTGACCACTCAGATCCCTGGAACCTAGAAGCAGGGTGACACTGCAGGAGACATTGTGGGCCTCAGTGCCTGGATAGAGCTGCCCAGGACTCTTGGAGGAGCTCCCTGGAGACCTGGGAGCCTGAGGGTCAGGACACAGGCTCTGGCAAGGCCCAGGGAGCCTGCCCTGGCTGCATCACACGCTTGCTTCCGGCGGCTGGGCTTCCCCCTGTTCTTCCCTGCACTTGCGGTGCCAGCTTTTCTCTCCATGGGGGTTGGAGCTCAGCTGGGGAGGGGATGGATGTACAAAAGTGGCCTTTTCTCTGCTGTCTTCCACAGAGGCCTAAGGCACTCTTGACAGTCCGTCCTTGCCTCAGCACCAGAATTCTTCCAACCATAGTTCATTGGTTAGGGCTAGATTTCCCCTCCCCCTCAGCGATGCAGCAGCAAAGGTGGCAGTTGAGAGTGACAGGCCATCCCTTCTCCCCTCAAGGTGGGAGGACACAACTTGGCAGGAACGGGTTTTGGGGGCCTCTAACATGCAAATTTAGAGGTTCAAACCCTGCTCAGGGCCTGGCTGTTAGCACCAAGCGTCCCTCAGGCCTTTTGGGTCTGCAGCCTGCCCTGCCCCCCCCCCCCCCCCCATGCTGTCTCAGGCTTCTAAGGGATAGAACCCTCCTGACCAGGGCGCTCGGACTGAAGGATCAGTCTCTGTCTAGGCCAAGATCGGCGAAATTCGAGACCTTTTCCATCTTGGCAGGAACCGCTTTTCTGCCGGTCTGAGCTGGCCCAGCGCAACACCCCGCTCAGGGTCTCCTGCAGCCCACGAATAGTGGCTTGGCTTTGGAAGAGGGGATGGGAAATAAGAGCGGCCGGCCTTGGGTTTTAAGTTACCCAGAAATCCCTGATGAACACATTCTCCTGAAAGTTTTGGTTTTTGTTTTTAAAGGGAGGTGGATGAGCTGGGTGAAGATAGCTGCTCTCTCCAGTAGACAGAATTGAGAGAGAATTCTGAGACAGGGCCTTCGCTGTCACTAGTTTCTAGCTGTCCTTGTCCAGCATCTCTGTGGGTTTTCTGCGGAATAAAAGTCCGGAATAGGCGAAGCGCAGCCCAGCGGCCGCACCGCGGGGAAAACGAGTATCTTCGCGTGCGGGCCCAGCCGCGAGAAGCCTGTGGAGCGCGCTTTATACCCGGCGCCCCCCAGTCCGCCTCCAGCGCCCCGGGCGCCAGTGTCTCCGCCACCAGGTAGAGCTGGAAGGGCAGTCTTAGGCGTTTTCGAGTACAAGGCTCAAGAAGATGACGGGATTTTGGTGTGTTTTGTTTTGTTTCGTTTTGCTTTAACCGGAGCTGCTTTTAAAAACGTTCCACAGGGACGCAGGAACCGGTGTGGTGAAATCCGGGCATAACCGACAGATGTCAACGCACCTGGAGACAGGCACGAGATGATCAGAGTCGTAGTCTGCCTTTTTGGGGGGACAGTTTAACATTTTGTGAGAGCGCCAGAATTCGAGATCTGCATCTAAAGTGACCGCGAGCCTTTGTAGGGTCTATGAAACCCAGCAATTTTGGGAGGAAGACGTGCGGATTAAAGATTTGCAGGAGTTTGTAATCGCAGAGTTCGGACCTCGACTTTCCAGCTTCCATTCCAGTAATCCGAGGAGGCCCGGGAAGCCAGGGGTTAAAGTGGGCCCGGGAGCGTCCGGGGGACGACCGGCGCGCGGCCTTGGCCCGAGCCTCAGTCTCTCCCTTCCTGCCATTGGCCCTCTCTCTCAGGGTTTCTCTTGTTCCCTCTTTGCCATTGGTTGGGGGCTGGCCCTTTTCCCCCCTTCGTCTTTTTCTTCCTCCCCCCTCCCTCTCCCTCACCCCTCGGACAGGAGCGCACCGCCAGCCCCCTCTTCCCCGGGAAGGGAGGAATTTAGAAAAAAAAAAGTTTCCCAGAAGTTTGGATCAGAGAAGGACGGGAAGACCGAGAGAGGAAGAGGGAGAGGGAGGAGAGAAAGGGAGAGGGAGGGGAGAGCATTAAAAAAAAAAGGGGGGGGGTGGAAATGAAGTCCAGTCAGCACAGCCTGTGAGCGCCTGCCGGGGTGGGTGGGAAGCAGGACTTGGGCGCTCAAGCAGCGGGCGGGCGGCGCTTCGGGCGCTCGTTCCTAGCGGCTGGGGCAGCTGGGCGCGCCGGTCCGATCCGGCGGCGGAGGGCGGGGGAGGACGCAGGGGGAGGGCGCAGAGGACCAGCGCAGCCGCCGCCTCTCCCGGGCCCGGCCCGGCGGGCGCTCGGAGAGTGAGGGCGCGGGCTGCTCCCTCAGTAGCGGGGGCCAGCGGGGTCGGGGTGCGGGCGGCTAAAATGAGTGAAAGGAGAAGATCTGCAGTCGCCCTGAGCTCGCGAGCACATGCCTTCTCCGTTGAAGCCTTGATCGGCTCAAATAAAAAGCGGAAACTGCGAGACTGGGAGGAGAAGGGGCTGGACCTGTCCATGGAGGCGCTGAGCCCCGCAGGCCCACTCGGAGACGCGGAGGACGCGGCCGCACACGGTCTGGAGCCCCACCCGGGTGAGTGCGTCGGCTGGTACCACGGGAGGCGGGTGGAGAGGGGACGCCAAACGGCCAGCCCGCGGGTGAGGGAGGCCCAGCCGCTGCCGCCCTGCCTAGCTTCCCAATACGAGTTTCTTTTTCTTCGTGTAAATACCTCGAGTCTTCCTAATCTCGCCGGAACCAATCTGGGGGAGGCTGGCCCGAACCTTGCATTTTCGTCGCCAGCCTCAGTCAAGAAGGGCCTGCTCGCCCACATCCCCCTTCTCTTTTCGGAGCAGAGCGCAGCGTTCAGGGACGGGATGCAGGCCCCTGAGGTTAGGAGGGGCACGGGTCGGAGGCGGCGGCGGAAGCCGGGAGGAGCTGGGACTCGCCTGCGAGAGGAGCGGCGCGGCGTTCCAGGGCGGCTTCCTAGCTCGAGAGTTTGTCTCTTTCTTAGCCGTCCACCGCGATCCTCGCCCTCGGTGGTGGTGGTGGATACTTTTATTTCTCCTCGGTTGGCGTTCATGCAAGCAGGAATGGCTGTCAGCCCACTTACCCTGCGCGGTCTGTGGGTGTGTGTGGGAGGGATGCAGTCTTTTGAGTCTCGGTTCCGCGCACCTTCCGCGCTTACACGCGGAGTGCAGGGACATTGTCGTTGTGTGCGTTTTAACCGATCCCTAGGAAGGGGGAAGACAACATTTCGTATTAAGTGCCAAGATTTCAACTGTGCAAAACAGCCTGGGGGAACAGCTGTTGCCGGAAGAATCTTGTGCGCGCGCACAACACACACACACACACACACACCGCTAGCAATTTGTTGTGGCGACTTCAGAAACGGTGCAGCCAGACTTCTAAGACCATGCCGGAGGTGCTCCGGCTGACCAGCCTGGGATGGGCCGGTCCCGGGTCTGCTCCCGGGTAAGCCCAGGGAGGAGGCGGCTGCCCGCACATGGGGTGGGAGCGGCCACGGGCTCGGGAGCTTGGGGATCCCGGCCGGAAAGCTGGCCGACCAGAGAAGGGACAGCTGTCGCTTACATTTTCTCTTTAGGCAGTGACAGTTCAATTTCCATGCTCCCGAGGCTAATAATAACGCGATTAGCGGGTGACCTGTAGAGACAGGGTTTTATGAATTCTCCGTGTTCTTGTGGCCGGTTACGGAATTTGGGTTTAGTGCTGGGGAATTATTTTTATTAGTCGATGAAAAGAAAATTAAAAGGAGATTTATTTCATCCGTTCAAGTGTTTCCCTGCCTTTGGATGCGGGGGCCGATCCACGCCGCCCCCTGCGTGGACAATCAGGAAAGGAACGCGTGGCTAATGCGTGTTTCCCTTCGCGGGCCAGACCCTGCTTCTTCACCTCATTTATCTGTTGTCAAGGTCTCGGCAGGGCCTTCCCACGGCTAGTGAACTCGGGGCAGGTCTCTGACAACTCAGGCTTTGCAAGGTTCCGTTACTTTCCTGAAGGTGGCAAAGCCAGAGTGACGCCCCTGACGAAAGGCAGACGCCCCTGCGGCCGGACCTTTTTCTCCTGGGAGGCTCCCAGGTCGTGGGGAGTCTGTCTGGAGTCCCATTTCCAAAATCTGACGGTTGGGGGGCTCGGCTCACGGTTTCTTCTCAACGTTCTTGGCAACCAGAAGTGGGGAGAGGTTTGGGGCAAAGGGAGACCAAGAGAGGGGCATGAAAGTGGGGGTGTTTTCTCCAGCGTTCTGTTCACTCTCCCCGGCGGGGAGGAGGTGGCGGCGACCCAACATGGAACTTGCTTTATGTAACAGCCTCGTGGACCCGTTCCCGTTACTGTATTTTTTTCTTTTAAAGACAAATATGGGTTTTGGGACTAGGGAAAACGAAATATACTTGTGGGCGAGGGTGCTGGAGGAGGAAGAAGCAGGAGGCTGAGCGCCTTCCGGCTTTGCCTGTCCTCCTTGAGGGCCGAGGTCACCCACACGCGCGAGTCTCTGCAATGGCTAAGGCTTTCTCAAGCTGCATGTAGGACGGGGAAGGAGCGACCTGACGTGGAGACCCAGCCGTCCCAGAAGCAGAGGTGAAGGTGAGGCCCCTGGGCCTGGGTGAAAGCAGAAAGCGCCAGCATGATTTGGGTGGTTTTTAGAATTGTCTTTTTCTTCTAAACAGTTCCCTAACAAGCTAGGTGCACGGAGAAGCAACGCAGGCGACCCTATAGCGGCCAGGGCTGCGTCTCGCAATTCCTTTTAAAGCCCTCTGCCTGTGACAGCAGAGAGATCACTGCGTGGTTTGCCAGCTCCAGGCCTACAATAAGTCCGGGACAGGAGAAAAAAGGCAAAAATATAAACAAAATTTGCCACTGGACAGGGAGAAAGATTATACGCACGCACACACACACACACACACACACACTCACACACGAGCGCGCGCGCGCACACGTCACACCCGAGAGACGCTATCATTTTCACCATCCCCTTTCTCTGACTCGTATCACCGCTTCCGTGCGCCGGATCCGAGCGCACCTTAAAATCCTGGGATCCTCAGACAACCCGAGCGTCCGACTCTAAGTTGTAACTTGTATTCAAAGACGCGGCCTTTTGCTTTTTCACAGCCCGTTTTTCTTTCCGCGTCTGGACAGAGCTGGCTTTAGTTGGCGCCGGAGGACCCGCAGCCTGGGGCGCCAACCTGCAGCTGCGGGAGACCAGCCCGGCCTGCGCTGTAGGCACTCGCCCCGTCAGAGGACACAGTATGTATTTCAAAAATTTCCACCCCTCCTGGTGGCCCGGAAAAACCCCAAGGCCTCTAGGATTTGGAGAGGGGCCTGTGAGCTACTCTCACTGTCAGACCCGCTCGGGCACTCGCTGGCTTTCGGAGAAGCCTTGAGGACTTCGTCGCCACAGCCTGGGGTGGGGGTGGGGGTCTCAAGACCCGTCTCCCAGGAGCCTAGCTCTCTCTTGTCCCCGCCTCCCGCCCGGCAGCAACAGAGGAAACTTTCCAGCCAGGAGCAGCCGGAACAGCTGCCCAGGCTGCGGCCTTGGAAGTGTATTTCAGGCGCCCAGCGGCGCCATCTGCACTCGGACCCCAGTCCCGGCTCTGCCCGGCTTCCCCAGCTCTGGTTTGGGCCTTTCCAGCTCAAAGCCTCAGCCGAATGCGGCCGAGGCCGGGTCTCCTGCGGAGCGAAATAATTCAAACCTTCTGCGCAGGGATTTCCCCCCACCATAGTCTGCGGGCCTGAGCTTGCAGCCGCCGCGCTCCGGCGGCGCACGCGGGTGGGCATACACGGGCAGGCACGGCCAGGGACGCGCGGGCAGCTCGACACTGTGCGCACACGTGCTTGCGTCCTCGCCGCGCGCGCTGCTCCGCGCAACCCCTAGTGGAATGAGGCAGGAAACCCTGGCTGCTGCCCCAGGCCGCTTGCATCTTTCCAGTTGCCCAGATCAACCAGTCACACGAATTAACCTGCTAGTTTACGGTTTGCTTGCTCAGGGTAAAACTCCGCGAAGTGAATCCTGAAATTACCTCTTTACTTACCCTGCCCCAAACCTCAGCAGGGAAACGGGGTGACGTTGAAGGGGATGAGTTGGAATCTAGTCGAGGAGCGGGTACTTAGAGAGGGGCGAGCACCAGCCAGGGACCCAGACTGACAGCAGGGACGGGATTTGCTGCGCGCTGGTAGAGGCGCCCGAGGTTCTGCCTGGAGAAGAGGCCTGGGCAAGAAACCCTGGCTCCTCAGTGCTGCGTGTATTCCCTGCTTCGGGGCGGGCCTCCAGGATGCCTGGCTCGGACGCTAGCCAACAGCCAAGGGTAGGGGCTTTGGGACGTTAAGAAAGGCTTTCGCCTCCTAGGTCAGAACCGTTGTCAGTGGAGGCCACCCCCTTGGTAAGTGACCCAGTGTGGAGGAGAAGCGAGAGGGGAGGGAGCGGGTCTGGATGTGGAGACTGAATTTGTCACCGGCGAGTGGGGATGATTGTCCGCTGGGGCTGAGCCAAGCACCTTTCTCGCGCGCTGGTCGGACTGCGCTGGCTCCCCCACTGCAGTGAGGATCGGGTCTTCGAGACTCTCTTTCGGTGTAAAACTCTGGCCCTGGCGCGGTGGCACCATGGAAGCCAGTAGGAAACGGAAAGTCATTCGACTATCTCTACCCTCAAAGAAATAACAGTGAATTTCGCGTGGAAAATGGGAAGCAGAGGGAGCAAGGGAAACCTATTCGGACGGACTCCCGGCCTTTGGGCTAGGATAGGGAGGAAGGCGGAGTGTGCTGCGGCTTGCACCCGGGGAGGTGACCCCGTCAAGCTTCAGGGGACAATGGGATAAGCCCAGGAATAGCTGGCGGGGCCGTGGGGCCCTGGCCTCTGCCTTCTGCTGCCGCCCACCTCTGCGCCTGGCTGCAGTCCGGCTCCCGCGGGAGAACAAGCCTGGCGGGCCGCGATGGCTTTCCTAGGCAGCGGAGCTCACAGCCCAAGGCGCTGCTGCAATTCCGAATTTGGGTCTTCCACCCTGCACTGTGTTCGGAGCTGGCCGTCTTGGGTTTTGGTTTTATGGGTGGAATTCCCAGAAAGAAGGGTTCACTGTAGTAGAGGTGTGTACGTGTGTGCATGTGTGTGTTTGGGTGGGGTGGGGAGGCTTCATGGAGAGAGAAAGAGAGAAGTCAGTTTTTGCAAGTGGAATTGGGATTTAAATTTTTCGCGTTTTGACACAGATCCGCTGTTGTTTTCCCGACAACTGAGCCCCTTCGACCAACTTCTTCAAATGGTATTAAACATCTTTTCGTGATGAAAGTCAATTAGATTAAAATATCTCCAATGAGTAACAGAGCATGTGAGGAAAGGGCGAAGAATGGCAGAAATACCTACCCTGGGTGTTGAAACGAAACAGATATTGGTGGTTTGTGCTGCCCATTTCTCTGCCTATTTTCCTGTGCGCGGTGGACCTGAGTTCAATGGAAGCAAGTCCCCCATCATTAATCCTTCATGTTGGGCCACGTGGAGAGGGACAAGTACATTCTACTCAGAGACCTCAACTTTGTGTCTGTGTCCAAGCCCCTCCTAACGCCTTCACTGCTGTTACTCAAGAGTGAATTATTACAGATCCACTACAGTCATTCTATTGCCAAAAAAATACAAAGTTAACAAAATGAGAGGAACTTTTGGGGATCCCGATGATGGATTCTGGTAGAATTTTATTTCTCATACTTGAAGAAAAGCAATTACTTTTTAAATCAGAGAATTCCTTCTTCGGATGACCGTAGATAAAAAAAAAAAAAAAAAGGCTGAACTGTGCGAATTCCACAGGGATAAAGGGCAGATTGGCGTGTCACTTTCTTTTCTCTTTCTGCAAATACAGAAATCCATTTGATGATGTTTCTGGAAGCGTAGCTGGTTATTACTTTCTACTTTCAAAGACATTCAATAGGGGCGACTACTTAAGTGGTTTTCCCATCTGAGGTTTATGTTGTGACCTTTTGGGATCCTTTCCACAAAAGAGGAAAACAGGGAACTGGTGGAATGTGGAATCCCTTTCTCTTCTCTTTCATCCATGTGGTTTACTTTTGCTTTGCTTTTTCTGGTTTCTAATAAGCCTGGAATTTTATATGTGCATGATTGAGATACTCAGGGGTCTGCACAGGGAACAGCAATTAGCAAATTTATAAATCAGGGTCTGTTTACACTTCTTTGGAGGGAAGGATAATGATTAGTTAATTTAGGTGAGGCCCTTGCCCTAAGTGTCAGGGGTGGAAAAAGACTGGGTAGGGAGGACCTGCTGTGCAATGGAAAGCAGTGAGAAACCCAAGCAACTGGGGAGGACCAACCCACATCTACTAGGAGCCATTCATGGCTTCACTTTGCGGCAGGCATCCTGCTTACTACCAGAGGGAACACAGGCCCTGCAGTCATTGCATTTTATTCTACACTTTTAATATAGTAGTGTCTAGCTTTGTGCTCTAAGATCAATGTACCCACATGTACACAGTACACACATTTATACACAAGTTTATGTGTGTGAACACCATATACCCCCAGAAAGCTACATCCTCATCAAAATACCAATTCTGAATGGAATATAGATAATATTTCAGAGACAAAAAAAAAAAAACACCTTTTTTTGTACAGCTAGTTTAAAACTTGGGAACTCCAAAAACTGGGGAGGGCAAAAAGTTGTCCCTCTTCATATCACCGAAAAGTCAAAGAGAATCTCAGATTCGAAACTTATAGGCAGCTGAGTGTTTTCATTTAATTTTTCAATGAACTGAAAACTTTGACCTGGAGTCTAGGAGAAAATGCCAGGAAACGAGCCGTACCGGTGCTCCTTAAAGGAACAGGGAGAGGAACGTTTCCCAGCTAATTGTGACGCTTCATTTGAATTAGGCCATCTTCCTTTTTGCTGAGAACGGTGCTTTTTATTCTGAAGGATAATTTCATATACCTCCATCTCAAAAGTAAACGGACTCACTAAAAAATCTGGAGAGTAATCACGGCTTATATTAATAACGAGAGAAACACCACTATTTGGGGAAATAAAGAACATAACAAGAAAACGTGAAACCGTCCCCTTATTTCTCTGCCTCTAATTTCTCTAACAAGCAGCGGTGTTGAAAAAGTTCACGGAAAGGACGCAGTCTCTTCATTCTAGGTTTCCTAGACCTTTTTGAAGTCCCTTCGCACAGGCTGCCGAGCTGATTCCAAAACGCCACCATACACCGTAGAGATTAAAAAGGCAGGACCCAAGCAACCCACTACAGGAACCAATAGAGCTGCCTTAGAAGGGGATTGGCAGAAGTCGTCGTTCCGCACTTAGCCGGGAGCCTTGCAGTTTGGACCTGGTTCTTCTGGGTGAACCGATTTTCTTACCCGGCAGGGCCACCTGGTCTTGACGGCTCCTCCGCCTGGAACGTTCTGTTCAAGCCCCAGAGGAGAAATTAATCCCTTCGCTCCTCCTCCTCCACGGGCATGGAGAATGTCCGTCTTTATCCCCTTCTCCAAAGATTTCCGATGACTTTCGGCAGCGGAAGGAACTGGGACGGCATTTCTTTCCGCGAACTGGGCAGTCAGCAATTGCATTCACAAGTTAGCATCGGGCCGTGGCCGCGACTGCGGTCCCTCGGCCCCGGGCTCGGGCCACGGCGGCGCCGCGGGGTGCGGAGCGTGGCAGGGCCAGGCGCGCCCCGGCGGCGCGTTCTTCAGCGCAGGCCCGGAGTTCCTGCTCGCCCGCCCGGCCCGAACCCCGGACGCGGGGCTGCTTGCGCACAGGGCTGCTGCGGAGCCTTTGAAACCCTGGAGTCCCGAGCGGGCTGGGGGTCGGTACTCTTCTTAGCTCTAATTGCATCCTGGAGAAATGCGGGGACCCTGGGAATACCCGGGAAGGCCTTGGTAGAAGCCATTCCTCCCCCAAAATACCAGAAAAAAATACGGAACCCAAGGAGCTTACACCTCGAGCCCTGAGGGGAGTTGGAGTTTTTGCTTTCATCAGGCTGAACAAATTTCCGAGGAATCAAACCGACTTCAAACATTGGCAATTAGAAACCAAGAATCCCTCGGCCCGAAGAACTTTTAATCCCTAACCATTTCCAAATGGGTAAAATCTAGGGCCAGTAAATATCCTAGTCCGCGTCTTAGAAAGGAAAGTCGTCCTTTGGTTCGAGACACACAGAGGGTCCCAGGGTGCACACAAGGGTCCCTAAAGGCAGAGCTGCCTGAGGCCCAGATGCTGGGAATTGTCCTCCAGGACAAAGGGACAGCCAATGATGTCTTTCACGCTGTTCTTGGGGGAGTGGTGAAGGAATTAGTTTCTTAAAAGAAGAGGAACTTCCCAACTCTATAGAGTACGTTGAGGAGCGAACGTTCCTGTTAAGGGACCACTGGCTTCTGTAAGCCTGCGTTCCGGAACTTGGCGTTACTGAGCGGAGGGGAAGAAGCCGCCGGAGGCATCCTGGCCCAGCAGCCCCAGCCCCATCAGGGCCCAGAATTGCAAGTCGAGGGATTCAGGGACTTGAGTTGCTTTCAAGATTCCATTATGGCTTCTGAAAAATAAATAACTGATTTTCACAGAGGGGAGGGCCAAACATTTGTGCCAATAAGTGATTGGGAGCTTAGCAGTGCTTTTTTTTTTGTTCAACAGTTTCCTCAAGTCGTAAGCAAATCATTTGATTTGTTGTTGTTGTTTCTGACAGCAAAACGCAGAGGGGCTGTACATAGAAGGGCTGTCCCTTTGTACAACTTCAAAAATGGGATTTGGTTAGAAAATTAAAGATACGAAGATTTTCAGAGTAGTACTGAATTTTGAAACGCTTCAGAAACCTTGGTTCTGCTGCTGTGGTTCTTGGCGAATCTTCACTGTACTACGAAGCTTTCCAAAGAGACCTTCGTGGTCTATGTTGTCTCTGTGTTTTGGGAGGGAGGGAGCTGGACTTAATTAGGAGATTCAGGTTCTTGCGCTGGCTTTGCCATCAATGTTGAAATCAGGAATGTTTGTCTTAAAGGTAGACAATGGCAGTTCTGAAAAAATATTTTTAAGTTGTTTCTATCCATGGATGAGGCCTCAGTTCCTGGTTTGTGCAATGATTGAGATGGACTCAAATGAAACCTGAGTCCTCTTATGCTATAAAATTATGTAATCCTGATAATTTTCATTTTGTTGCACAAATGTTAACATTTTCTCCTAACTCACCTTGGCTGCCACTTGATCCATCCCTTACTTTGTTGGAATGAGGGAAGTTTTATGCTATAGTTGTGGAAAGTAACAGTAAAACAACAGAAGGAAAAGCGGGGGGGGGGGGTCTAGAATTAAGAACTTTAATAAAGCTCTTGAAAAAGTTTTATATTAGTATCACATGTTCAGAAGTCCTGGATCATTGACGTTCAGTCCCTTGTGTTTGATGCAAATTATTGCTTCTTGTGTGAATGCTGCTGAAAGGATATTAGTGAATTTAAAGAAATGTAAGTTACCCATGCTTTGAACATTTTCTGTGCCATTTCCAGAAATAACTGGTAAAACCGAGTATTTAAGAAATGAAGATTGAGGAAAACAACTTCATTACTGGTGCACTGAAGTGGTGCCCCCTCATCCACCCAAATGTGTCTCCCCCACGACTACTTGAGCCTGATGGAAAGCACTCGTAACTATTTTCCATGTCTAGTCTGCTAAGCCGAGATCTTGATCTGGCAGAGACGTGAGAACGCTAAAAGGATGACTTAGTAACAGGCAAAACGCTTGTCAACAAGATAGATCAGAAGACAGCTTAGTATTCAAGACCTCTATTCATAGCTCTTGAACTTGAGGGCAGGGTCAGACGCAAAACTGGGCCCAGTACACACCTAGGAGGGTTTCTCATGTTTCTGTCCTGTGAGAATTTATGCCCTTACAGACTTCTGCAGCTGGGTTCAAACCCCACTGACCGTTCCCCATCCTCATCCGATGTCCTGTGCTGTGCTGCCCTGGTGCAGACTTGTGTAATCACGGGGCATGTGGATTTACTAGTTGTGCTCTCTCACTCCTACCCTATAAACTGCTGTAGGTCGGGAACTTGTCTTCACTGTTTCAGTGTGAGTGGCTGCACAGAGGAAGCACTCAGTAAATCACAAAAACACGAGGCATTTTTTTTAGTTTGTAGAAAAATGGAATTAAAAGATAAGTTTATTTTGGTTCAAAAAATTGAAATTCAAGCAGAGTGTTTTCATAATATGCATTTTCCATGAACTTTTGAAGGCCCCTCATAGGCATGGATTTCAAAATAATTGTACAAAAGTAAACTTCTTTTTTATTTCAATTTTCCCCACAAGCTTTCTGCAGTACTCTTTTATATATGTATATATGTTCATATACACTTACGGATATATATTAGTGCAGTGGCTGGCACATAGTACCTGTTCAGTAAATGTTACTACTTGTCATAATTGACCTGACTGTGCTGTCACTGTTTTCACTCTTCACAATGTTCTGGAAAATGGAATTCAAACATAAGTTTATTTTGTTGCAAAAATATTGAAATCCATGCATATGAGGGGTTTTGAAAACGTTCATGGAAACTGCATATTATGGAAGAATTATGTATGGATTTCAAAATGTTTTTGCACCAAAATAAACATATCTTTAATCTTATTTTCCATAGTCTTTTGACAAAATGCTCTTGTGAGATACTGTTATTATCTGAATAATATTTCTGTTCGTTGCAATGAAAGAGTGAATTCTGTAGTCCAGTGGTTAAAAATCTCAGATTCTTAGATTGTTTGTATCTGAGCCCTGGTTCTAACACTTGCTAGCTGTGTGACCTTGGAGCAATTGGTCCATCTTTCTCAGCTCTGGTTTTTGTATCTGTGAAATTGGAATAATAAATGTGTTTATTAGGGTGTTGTCCTGAGGATTAAATATGCACAACAGGAACAAAAGATTTAGTCCAGTGCCCATTACTCTTGTAAGTGGAATTGGTTGTGATTATTCACCCTAGTGAGGAGTGTGGATAAGAAATCACTTTAAAGTGTAAGCTATGACAGCCAACCCCCCCCCTCCCCCCAACCAGTTCTTTTGCTTAATGGAATGTCAGGGACTTGGCAAAGGGATCCTCACTTTGTTTATAGCCTATAGTTAGAATCTACAATATCTCAGTCCATGTGGCTAATAAAGCCAAACAGAACTTTGAGAACTGTCACTATTCAAGCTTCCACTGAGGCCAAAAGCTAGCATGTGAGTGGGCATCTGAGAGAGGGTGGGCCTCCAAGGGAGGGGATCCTCTAGCTGGCATGGTAGGAAGGGGGATGGGCAGAGGCTGCTGCTGGGGAGGCTCAGCTTTACCAGCGACTCCCAGGGGACCGAAGGGCCTTTCTGGGTGGAGGAAAGTGGACTCACACCACAAGGTCTTGCTGATATTTTTACCTGGAGTCTAGAAACTTCCCAGAGGTCATGCTTTATCTGATTGGGAATAAACAGCCTTGTTCTTTGCAAAGCTGTGTTCTGATGGACTCCCAGGAGTCTAGGCAAAATATGCTAATTAGCTGAGGTTGCAGTAAAGGATGAGTGTGTATTGCTTGGTTGAATTAAAAAAAACAAAAGTAAAAAGTAAAGAGCCTGAATTAAAGGAAAATCTATAACTAAGTGGCACATCAGGGAAGAAGAGCCCGGGAGGTCTTCTTTAAGAGGAGCAGCGGAAGTCCCAGCCATTGTGTTAGAATCCACATCTGGCTGCCCTTCCAGAAAACAGAAGCCTGGATTTGGTCATTTACTATTTCTTAAAAAAACACTTGCCACACCCTAGGATTTGTTTGTATTGTTTCCTGGCAGTAGAGGAAGAAGGTGCCTTCCCTGGGAAGAGGAACAGAGAAGAGATCCTCTCTTGGACTCCTTCAAGGAGCCCAGGACCCTTCCACAGAACTGCTCCAGCCCTGACCATTCAGTAGAGAAGGAGCTGCCCTTTCCTGCTGGAATCCAGGCCTCGGTCTTCAAAACTCTCTGCTCAGCCATTGCATATCCCTGACAGGTGTTCCCGCACTTCCCTAACCCCACAAGTGTCACCTTAGCTCAGAGTGCCCATGACTGTCATCAGCAGAGGTCACACTCTGTACCTGGTACAATCTGATGGTTGTACTCACATTCTCCCATTACACCTACCCAGCAGGACTCAGAAGGAGGTAACTGTGTCCCCATTTTATGGAGGAGGAAATTGAGGCTCAACATAAGGAATGACTTAGCCATAGTCACACAGTTCCATTCAGTTTAAGGCAGGGATGGGGAGCCTTTTTTCCGCCCAGGGCCATTTGGATATTCGTAATATCATTTGAGGGTCATACAGAATTGTCAGCTTAAGAATTAGCCTGCCACAGGTTTATTGAATTTTGAATCCCTGACTTCAGTTGCCTTGGTAGGGCCAGACCAAATGTTCTTGTGGGCCTTGTGCAGCCCATGGGCCAGATGTTCCCCACTCCTAATTGAAGGGATCCAACCAGAATTTAAATCCAACCACAGATGGCCCCAGAATTCATATCCTTGGCCACTATGCTACCTTGCTATTGGTGATTCTTAAATGTTCTAGGGAGAAGTTTGAACTTTTGTAGATGGAAGTTTCATGTTTGTCGCCTGTGCTGTCCCCCAAACAGAAATTGTTGCTCATAAGTGAATGAGAGCTTATGTACTGTTTCTAGGTCTCTACCTTCCTTTCTTGTCGGTGTTAAGTCCCTTTAGTCCTAAGGCAATTCTCTGTGCCTGCAGGTGTAGACCTCTGTGTGACAGCAATGTAGAGTTGAATTTCTACGCCATGATCTTGGAGTGGGACACTTTGCAGCTTTCTCAAGGTGACTTGTTTTTCTTTGACTTCAGTGCTCAGAAATCTCGGTGTCTGAAGCATCATAGCTACACATTGCACTTGGTCTAAAACGTCCCTGTCTTAAATCCCTTCATGCAGTGAAATTCAGGGGGAAACTTGAAGTGTTCTGTTTTACCCATTCCCTTCTCCATTCACAACAGGATGGATGGAATCTTATTGGTAATTGATTCAAAATGGAACAGCTTAGAAACATATCAGTTGCAGTGACGGGCAATTCGTGCATTTCTAAGTACTGTTGATTTTTTTCAAACTCAGCAATCACAGCTGAAATCCCTTTGCCATGGATTGAATTTACAAAGGAAGAGATTCTGATTTCCACAGTGGCTTCTTTTTAATGCCCAAGGATTAGGAAACTGCCTTGAGGACCCATGGCAAGTACACCAGCTCTTAGAGTCGCGGCTTTAACTTTAACCTCTGAGTGACTGCTCTGATTCATTTATTTTGTAACAGCTCTATTTAGAACAGCCTTGTTTGGTATGGGATCAGTTATTTGCAGAAATCTCTCATCCAGATAAACACTTACCGTCTGTACTCCATTACTCTTTTAAGACTGTAAGTGGATGAGATGCCAGCAGTGAATTTCAGAGTACTTTACAGTGGGTTTCAGATTTTTTGGGTCCACCTGTTCATTGTCTTTCCATCACTTTTCCTCCCACTCCAAGTAATCTTCCTGTCTTAGGAAGTCTGATGTCTCCAACAGGGATTTGGAGAAAATCTATTGCTCTCCCCATCCCACCTGATTCCATGTGTGGACTTTGAACATTAATGTATTTCTTGGGTATTTAATTGCACAGTCTTCATATTCCTGATTGTTGTTTTTTTCAATGATAGACAAGTGGCATTTAGAAGCTACAAAGAGAAAGATGTAAAGTTGGTCTCTGTTATAAAGCTTTGCTTTCTCCTGTTACTAGCCCCACTCCGTGCAGGCAACTGATTGATGGGATTTGATACGCTCTTGCAGCCACAGAGGCATATGAGTCTCTAGGCCCATTTCCTTTCCCAAGGAACCCATATGGAGCCAAACTCTTGAAATATAGAATGTGGCAGGGGATGAGATGAATGCTGCAATTTTGGGTGATTTACAGGATCTCATCCATGAGCTCTATCCAATTAGATATGTAGATTTTGCAAGATACAGAAGCAGCCAGGTGCTGGCTGGTTCACCTCTCCTTCAGTGTTCGGTCCTGTAGTTGCATGACCCAATCACTCCTGGGAACGTCAGACCCCATCTGGTGCAACTGTGCATTACCCAGATTAGGCTGCAGCATCACAGAGATTTAAGGCATCTCTATGATATCCTGACTGGGTGGTAGGTACTTTAAGAGGCATTTCCTATGGACACAGGCAAATTTGGTTGTTGTAGCGGGAACAAATTAATAAACAAAGCCTTGATTTGTGTGTGTGTGTGTGTGTGTGTAGGGGATGGTGGGGGGTGCTTTGGGGTGTTATGGAGAGCTGAGTGTAACGGTTGCTCAGCCTGCGTGGGTGAATTGGTTCCGGATGTTAACATTTTTTCCTTGGGGCTTGACTACATTCTTCTTTTTCTCTGCCTGTCTGTTTTCCTGCCCAAACTGTTAGGCGTCCACAGCTGTGTGGCTCATTGCTGGTGAATATTGAAAAGGCAAGATCCTCTTTATTACACAGACAACTTTGGAGCTTGTGTATAGGTATAGACTTTTGAAGGGTTTTCCACCCAGCATCCTTTTTTTTTTTTTTTTTTTCAAATTTCGAGGGCTTTTTTGTTCCTCATCTTGGCAGCTGAGTACTAACCCTGGAGCGTTAGATGGCCTCTGTTGGGAAATGAGTATGAGATGTTATGGAAAGCAGACCGCCCTTCATATCCTAGAAGCAGAAAAAGTTGGCTGGTATGGAAAACCAAGACAGGCAAGGAAACAGCCTTGCACAGTGGAGAGGAATGTGGGCTTCAGAGACAGGGAGACCAGACTTGAACACCTGCCTCTGGCTGTGTGCTCTTGGAAAAGTGACTTAGCCACTCTGTGTAAAAATGAGGGTAATGGTACCTACTGCAGGACTGTTGTGAGCAAACAGCAACAGATACAAATATTAAGTGTTTGGCACAGTGCCCAGTATTATAATCAGTTAATTATCCTTTGGTTTGGGGCTAGTGTTGTGGTGCACCAGATTAAGCCACAGGTTTGAATCCGGTCTGCTCTGCTTCTGACCCAGCTTCCTGATAACATGCCTGGGAAAGCAATGAATGATGGCCCATGACACCCATGTGGGAGACCTGGATGGAGTTCCTGGCTCCTGGCTTCAGCTTGGCCCAGACTTGAATGTTGTGGGCATGGGGTTGAACCAGTGGATGGAAGAACTCTCTCCTTCTTTTTCTCTCTCCTTTCTCTCTGCTGCTCTACCTTCAAAAACAAATACATAACTACATCTTTAAAATATTATCCTTTTGGTTAACTGAGAAAACTCAGAAGCTCTTCATTGTTTTTAGGAGAAACCATTTGGAGAATATTGGACATAAGATCTCACTAAACCACCATGCTTGCCTTATCATCTACTACTGCCTTTATCATTGCATAGCTTTTCTCATTGGCTGACTTTTTTGCATCTTTCATGCCATCATTCCTGATCCTGCTTCTGTTTGGAGCATTTTTCTTATTTCTTTCCCCTAACATTCTTTCTGAAGAAAGTTTGTCTCACTTTTAAGACCCATCTTAAGTATGCAATGTGGCAGGAACTCAATCCAGGTCTCTTACATGGGCAGTAGGGATCCAACCACTTGAGCCATCATTGGTGCCTCCCAGAGTCTGAATTGGTAGGAAGTTGGAGTTGGGAGCTGGAGTCAGGAATGAAACCCAGGCACTCTGATGTGGAATGCAAGTATCTTAACTGGTATTTTAATTGCTAGGCTAAATGCCTGCCCCTTTTCTCCGTTTTAGAATTGGTTACAGAAGAAGGAATAATTCAGAAACCCATAAATATTAATATTTTGTAACTTTCTTATAACACATTTTGCCTTGAATTACAATTTTTTGGAGAACATATTTATTTTACAAGCCCTGGCCAGACTGAAAAGCCCCAGAGAGCACTGTATCTTACTCATCTTTGAATCCCCGTTAGCACTCAGGGAACGTTAGCAAAACTGAATGGGTAGTGGTCAAACTTGAGTGATGGGTTTTGTAACCACAGATGCCACTTTATAGATGACTTGGATTCAAGATGATTCTGGGGGCCCAGCATGAAGTGCTTGCCAGTTGCCTCTAGGTGTGATCTTCGATGTGTCAGTTGATCTCTATATTCCAGAGTGTCTATCTATAATGGAGCTAAGACCATTGTGTTCAAGTAAGAATGAAAGAAAGTTGTGATATTAACAGGCAGTCTTATAGATATAAACGGCTGCATGCTTTTTGCATGGAGTCTGTCTTGGAGCTTACTACTTACAGGCAGGACTCATTAGTGGAGGTGTCTCTGCTTCATCTTCCCTGTTTGTTTCAGATCTTGGGTCAACAGCAGACTCTGGTTTTTTGCCCAGTAAGAGAGAAAAAGTAAATAGAAAAAAAGGCAATTTGAAAATCTCCTGTGTTAAACAGAAGTGCAAAGAATATTCCTAAATGAAAGACAGATTGCCTATGTTGTCTGAGAAAACAGAGTTGGGTTAGGTGCACACAGAACGATAGAAATTCTTCTGGCTTTTCCTTCCTATGATCAGTGGGGAATAATGTGAATGAACTGACAGGAGGCCCCAGCTCAGAGCGCAGCCTCATGAAGGGGGAGAAAGCAGGTTGTCAGGAGAAGAAAGGGAAATGCTTCTGAAATGCAAGATCTTTAAGCAAGCTGGAGGCTAAGGAATAAGAGGAGCTCTGTGGGAATGCTTTTTAGAAACAGCACAGTCACAGAGTCAGGGGCAGAGATAGGAGGAATATCAGATAGTTTTTGCTCCTTGTCAAATTACATATAAAATCGTTAGTATTATTATGGGTCTGACTCAGAGAGTCAAAGAGAAGAACAATGTCATTTTGCTCTTTCTCTTTGTCCCTTATGCCTTATGGTCTGCTTTGCTACTGCCTGTAGATGGAACTTGCTATGGAAGAAAAGGGATTGCAAATTTATATTCTGGCTACTGTGCCTTCAGTGGCTAACCCTGTGTTATTGTGGGGTCTGCAGAGCTGGTGGCTTCCAAGTCAGTGAACTGCAGAGTGGAGAGCCCCAGACTCACATAGCAAGGCCAAGCTACCTAGGGCAAGTCTATGTCTTGAAGTCCAAGTGGGGAAAAGAGTTTTTCTGTCCTCCATATGTAAGGAAGCAGGGTGGCTGAGGCTTTTTTTTTTCTGGTTGAAGATCTTTGATCCTAAATTATGAAGATGTTTCTTCAAGATGACTTTGTGGTCTCCTAAATTTTAGTAGCCAATAGGCCCTATAGGTGTCCTGGTACATTTTTGGAGTCTACCGCTCCAACATGGTGCTTATTCCTGCTCCTCTTTAGAAGGGGAATGTAGCCCAGGAATCAGTGCTGGTGGGGTGAGGGATGTGATAATTCCCCATGGTCTTGTTGTTGGCCATGAAGAACCCTGCTGAGGCAGGTAGATTCCATGCATTGACCATAAAAATTTGAAAGTTCATCATTCACTCATTGGGATTCTGATTCTTTTTTTTAAAAGGCAGAGTTGCAGAGAGAGAGAGAGAGAGAGAGAGAGAGAGAGAGAGATCCTCTATCTGCTGGTTCACTTTCTAAATGGCTGCAACGACTAGGGTGAGCCAAGCTGAAGCCAGGAGCCAGGACTTCCTCACAGTCTCCCACATGGGTGCCGGGGCAGAAGGACTTGGGCCACCCTTTGCTGCTTTCGTAGGCACATTAGCAGAGAGAAGCTGTAACTTGAACTAGTACTCATATGAGATGCTGGTGCTGCAGGTCTTGGCTTAACCTGCTGCACCACAGTGCTGGCCTCTGATTCTTTTTTTAAAAAAAAAAAAAAAACTTATGCAAGTTGTCAGAGAGAAGGAGAGAGACTAAGAGAGCGAGAGCGAGCTCCCTTCCACTGGTTCACTCTCCAAGTTCTCCCAGCAGAAGTGGGCTGCACCAAACCTGGAAACCAGAAAGTCAATCCAGGTCTACAATGTGGGTGACTGGGATCAATTGTTTGAGCTAACATCTGTTGCCTTCCAGAGTGCACATCAGCAAGAAACAACTCAGGAACAAGATTTCAGGTACTCAGTTACAGGACTTAGGTGTCTTATCCACTAAGTGAAATGGCTGCCCAGGCATTCTGATTTTTAACTAAATTATAGATTTATGTTTAAGAGTCTGCCATAGTCCAGAAAAGCCAGAAGCATCAGCCTCAGACTAATGCTAGAAGGCCATTGTCTTGAGCTCCCTTCTTTTCTGGTTCATGAAGATATGGGCACCACTGAGTAGGGGGCAGATAGGATAATGCCTGCCTATCCTTTGAGCTGAGGTTCAGGGGGGTAAGTTCCATGTGCTAAGGAACTTGGTGCAGGGACTCTGGGGAAAGAGATGTTCTGACCACTGTGCCAGCTCCTCTTCATGATTTGCAAAAGACTTATTAACCCAGATCTTGTTACTGGTCTATGCCAGATGGTGTATTAATTATAACATCTGGGTTGTTCCACCTTAGGAAAACCCCAAAACTGGCTTTCTAATCCTGTCTACATTTATACTTTTCAAAAAAGCTTAAAGTACCTGGTACTCAAGATTGAACTTAAGGCCTGGTGTCTATCTGGAAGGGAATTTGGCCAAACTGGAAGCTCCTTGTGCCAGACTCAGTGGCTATGGCCACTGCAAGCTATAGTCCAGCATCTCTATCACATGCTTCTCTTTGGATGGGGCCTGTGGCGCCAGTACCCTGTTTCGGAAGCCCAAATCAGAATCTAATTTTCATGCGGAGAGATTCTGGGTCATCCTTTCTTCTTCCAGCAGCATCAGCAAAAACAATCTCTTTATCTACAAGTGCAAAATGCTATTAGCACCAACACTTTTGATTTTCTGAGTAGTCTTGGTATACATACCTGTACTTTATTTTAGCCAATGGGACTTAACAGCTAGGTGCTGCTATATCTCACGTTTTGAAGCATGTAAATTTTTACAAAAAAATCATTTGAGTGATAAACTTATTTTGTCAATGTACAAGGCATGTTTGCTATTTTCAGTTGTTTTACAGTGGAGTGCCATGCAAGAAAAAAAATCCACTAATAAAATGAAGGAAATTCTTACTGCTTTGGTAGAACCAGATTTTCATATGCCAACTTTGATAAAAGTTAGTTATATTTTCCCATAACAAATTCTATATCTTGTTTTGGGCTTGGAAATTGATCCATATTGTAAACTTGATGGCTTAAAATTCACCTCATGCTCTGCAAAACTCTGATTCAGTGTGTCCATTCTTGAAAATGACAGTGTCAGTTTGAAGGAATTAGAGAAAACTGATAAAATATTTTCTTACGTTATGACTAGGGACAAGCCTCTAATTCCATTTTCAGAGTAGAATATTGAATAGAAAGTCTCCTAAGGGCCGGAGCTGTGGCTTAGCGGGTAAAGCTGCCGCCACCTTCAGTGCCGGCATCCCACGTGGGTGCTGGTTCGAGTCTCGGCTGCTCCTCTTCTGATCCAGCTTTCTGTTCTGGCCTGGGAAAGCAGAAGATGGCCCAAGTCCTTGGGCCACTGCACCCAAGTGGGAGACCTGGAGGAAGCTCCTGGCTCCTGGCTTCAGATTGGAGCTGTGGCTGTTGTGGCCAACTGGGGAGTGAACCAGCACATGGAAGACCTCTCTCTCTCTCTCTCTCTCTCTCTCTCTCTCTCTCTCCCTCTCTTTCTCTCTCTCTCTCTCTCTCTCTCTCTCTCTCTGTGTAACTCTGACTTTCAAGTAAATAACTAAATCTTAAAAAAAAATCTCCTATGAGGGAAAATCTCAGACACCCACTAGGAGCAGGGAACTGGCAAACAGATCAGTCATTTGCCCACTCTGATTCATCATTTCTTTGTGTGAATGAGGGGGAATGAAGCTTGACAGCAACAATCTTTCAGAGATAAGGAAGATAGCCTTGTGTGGCAGAGAAGGACTCTGGCTGTGTGTTGTCCTTTTTCAGAAGATGAACAAAGTCTCTGCTGTGAGAATTTCTACACACAAAAGTACCATGAACCCTCATGGGTTCTTTTTCTTCCCCCTCCTTCCTCCCTGCCTCCCTGCCTCCCTCCTTCTTCTCTCTCTTTCCTTCTCTCTCTCTCTCTTCCTGCCTGGCTCTTTTCCATGTTTGCTTCAGAGACTGTGAAGGCCAGTTTGAGACCACTCAGTGGTTCGCCCTGCCAATTCGGTGGCTTGAGCAGTGGGAGCTGCAGACCAGTCTTCAGTGGTGGGTTGCGCACTCTGGTCTTCAGTAGGGAACTGTTGAATAGGCACCTGCATGCCTTCAGACCAGTCTGCAACCTCACAGTGAGCAGCAGTGAACTCAGGAGCTGGGGCCGCCCATTCACCCTGAAACTTCTCCTCGGTTACAACTTTTTCGGCATTGGCCTGCTCTTCTTTTTCAATCTTTCCAGGATTTCTGTAGAAGCAGAGATCAGGCATGACCTCCCACGGGTGTGCACGGGAGATGGTACTACATATACACAGAACCTCCCAGGCCAGAATCCACTACATCAGGATCCACTGGAGCATTTTAAAGCAAATCTCAGACATCATGTCATTTCTCCACTCAGTGCTTCAGTAACTGAGTAGATCTCAAAAAAAAAGAAATCACTTTCTGGTGGAAATACAATGTCATCATCACACATGAGTAATACTAATTCCTTGTTTTCATCTTAGTCCATTCTCAGTTCTTATTTGTTCGCTAATTGCTAAGCCATCATTGCCATCAATTTTTCTTATCCTCATACTCAGTTCTTTTAAGGACGCCACGTACCAACAAGATTCTGTCCTATTTGATGTTCCTTCTGAAAGGTGGGCCATCAGTACAGATTTGCGGACCCCAGAACCAGAGACTCCTTTCAGGAGTTAAAGTCTGTGTTTTAAAAGAGTCATTAGATGATTTTGGAAAACTGGGTTTGGAAACCACCATTCTAGTCCACTTTCTTATTTTTTTCCTTCTCTTTAAAAAGTGTGTCTGGAAGAAAAGGGAGTGGAAAGTACATGTTTGGCACTGGTCAGAATGCTCTGGAACCTGTATTTTAAAAGTCGTTGTAACAGTTCTACCAGCACCCAAACAAATGTCATAACTGAGAACATTCATTACTTTAGCGAAGTCAGGAAATTGCTTTTCGTTTTAGTAGGAATGGCTTGTGGCTGTTGACATAGTGTGGGGCAGTGAGTAACATCTGATTACAGGCTCCCTAGGCAAATGAGGCTCACGATGTTCTTCTGGTTGTGGAAAATGCAACTTGTTATTTTATGGAAGTCATGGAAAATGAAACTCCACCAGGGTTTCAACATTGACAACAGAATACTATTCTGGAAATGAACTAAATTAGAATTAAATTTAATTTTATGCAGGTTAGCTCTGGGAGTTCTGCTCCATATTTACAACTCTCAGAATATTTAGACCTGAATGAAATGGAAAATGGAATAAAATGCAAGTTTAAAAGTGAAACATTTGGTTAACCTTTTCTTTTGTCTCAATGACTGTAAATGACTGTTTTGAGTATTTAATCTTCTACTTGTGCCTGTTCTTCACTGATGGATTTGCTTTACTGGATTGGTGGATTAAATGCTCTTGTGATGGAATGCAACTATATTTCATCTTGATTGAAATATTGCCTAATGATACGGCATGCAGGTCATTTCTATAATATTTTAATACAGTGACCTTCATTTGGAAATCTGAAATAACCACCAATTATTGAGCCATTTTAGTTCTGCAGTTTTGGAATCATTTAATTAAGCCCCTGACTAGGTAAAAAATAATACTAAACAAACATGTTGATTACTATGCTGTCATGAAAATTTACTACAAACCATTTGCAGATTCCTCAACAAATAAATGTACACTTTGGTGAGCAATTGTTAGTGGCTTATATAACTTGATATTTGGTGAGTTTGTATGTGAAGGTCAATACTGTAGACATCATGGGATCAAGCCTTTTTTTTCTCCAGTGACATTTTGCTATCACCCTTATAAGAATATTGCACTTTGCTTGCACCCCTATTAGAATGGTGATAGTTTTGGAGTACAATTGTTTGTCTGTGTCTATCCATTTCATTATGCCTGGTCTTTCTTGTAGGTCAGAAATCTGTTCCCAATATCTCCGTGTCTCTAGCACTCATACCATCCCTGCCTTGCAATAAGTGCTCAATAAATGTGTATGACAATAAATGACTTGATCATATCTTTGGATTTTGTTTATACCAGGCTGTCAGATTGACTATTTTGATTGAACCAACTGACTGCAAAGTCCTATAAAATTTCTTTCACTGAAAAAATCATTTGAATAATATAACTAGCATTTTACATTTGGATAGCAGTTTTTTTTTTGTTTGTTTGTTTGTTTTCCACCTGTTCCCAGATGGAAAATCACATTGATCATTTCATTTGATTCTCTCGAAATCATGCAAAAAGAAGCCACTAGTTATCTTGTCTTAGAAGTGGGAAACAGATGAAAGCAACATGTCCAAGATCACATTCAGGTATGAGCAGAGCTCTGGGATGTACCTGTTGCTCCCCCATTAGCCCCAGCCTCAGTAGTCTCTCTTACCCTGGGCCGGGAGGTGGAGGTGAGAGTGTGCTGCAGTGGGAAGAATGCCAGCTGGCCTCAGAATGGAATGGGCAATGGTTTTTCTCCCCATTCTCTAGGGGTCTGATGGAGGGCTGGGCCTGTAGTGATGGTGATGATGTGGAGGAACCAGTGTTCCTGGACCCAGAAAATCCACCTTACGTTTCCCTGGCTACTGCCCAGAGGCCCAGGACTGCTTGCTTTGTGCTACTTAGTAAATCCCTGCCAGGTTCCGGTGATTGTTAGATACCTCTCCTGGGCTGGGTCTCTGGTTACCTCTACACCTGTCTGAATCCCTGTCTGCTGGTTAAGTGTTATCTTGGGTTTTTCCTGAAACAGTGCATCAAAGACTCACCATCACAAGATTCATCATTCTTTTCTTCTTCAAGTACCAGGTCCACCTCTGAGCCTCAGAAGATCTTGCTGACCTGCCAGTTTCCATTCTCTTATGGGCTATTCTTCTCTTTTACATATACTTTTTTAAAAAATCAGATAATTTGTACACATATTTAAAAATTCAAATGACCCAGAAAAGTAATCAGTGAAAAGCATAACGTGAAGAACTATTCCCATCCCTAGTCTCCCAGCTTATCATCCCAGGATAACCACTGCTACCGGTTTCTTTTGCGTTATTCTAGGTATATGTATGGTGTATAAGAGTCATTATATGAGGGGTCGGCGCTGTGGCTCACTTGGTTAATCCTCCGCCTGACGCATCGGCATCCTATATGGGTGCCAGGTTCTAGTCCCGGTTGCTCCTCTTCCAGTCCAGCTCTCTGCTGTTGCCCAGGAAGGCGGTGGAGGATGGCCCAAGTGCTTGGGCCCCTGCACCCACATGGGAGACCAGGAAGAAGCACCTGGCTTTGGGCTGGGGTAGCACCGGCTGTAGCAGCCATTTGGGGAGTGAACCAACGTGAACCAACGGAAGGAAGACCTTTCTCTCTCTCTCTCTCTCTCTCACTGTCTATAATTCTACCTGTCGGCAGCGCGCTGACCTCAGCGGCCATTGGAGGGTGAACCAACAGAAAAGGAAGACCTTTCTCTCTCTCTCACTGTCCGCTCTGCCCGTTAAAAAAAAGTCATTATATGAATGATATATATGTACCATTATGTACACATGCACACTCTCAAAATAAAAACACGGATTGTGGTATGTAGTGCTTTGGGCTTTACAGCTTTAGTTTTTATCCAAAAGATTTATTTATTTATTTATTTGAAAGGCAGAGTTAGAGAGAGAGAGAGAGAGAGCGAGAGCGAGCAATCTTCTGTCAACTGATTCACTCCCCAAATGGTCACAACAGCTGGGGCTGGGCCAGACTGAAGCCAGGAGCCAGAGCTTCTTCCAGGTCTTCCACATGAGTGGCAGGGATCCAAACACTTCTGCTGCTTTCCCAGGCGCATTAGCAAGGAGTTGGATCAGAAGTGGAGCAGCCAGGACATGAACAAGCGCCTATATGGGATGCTGGTGTAGCAAGTGGTAGCTTAAGCCACAATGCCAGGCCCTATAGCTTTAGTTTTGAGTTGTTGTATTAGAGATTGATAAACAGATATATTTGCAAATTCCTCTCTGCCCCCTATTTTAAAAGTCACATGGTAGTCTGTTGTGTGGGCCTACCAGAATGTTTATCACCTCCATTTTAATGCCTCCTCAGGTTGTTTTCAGTTATTTGCTTCTTTAAATAAAACTCCATGATTACTATGGGATGTTCTTTGATAGCATTTCTTATTTATTTATTTATTGATTGATTGATTGACAGGCAGAGTTAGTGAGAGAGAGAGAGAAAGGTCTCCTTCTTCTGTTGGTTCACTACCCAAGTGGCCACTACGGCCGGCGCGTTGCGGCCGGTGCGCTGCGCTGATCCGAAGCCAGGAGCCAGGTGCTTCCTCCTGGTCTCCCATGCGGGTGCAGGGCCCAAGCACCTGGGCCATCCTCCACTGCCTTCTTGGGCCACAGCAGAGAGCTGGACTGGAAGAGGGGCAACTGGGACAGAATCCGGCGCCCCAACCTGGACTAGAACCTGGGGTGCCGGCGCCACAGGCAGAGGATTAGCCTAGTCAGCCATGGCACTGGCCTTTGATAGAATTTCTAGCATAAATTCTAGAAGCAGAGTTGTAGAGCTGAAATCATGACATTTAGTAATTTGATGAATATTCCAGATTACCCTCCAAAAAAGTTGCTCAATTTATGCTTTCACCCTCGGTGTGTTGTCCTATTTTCCCATTTGCTTGCCAGTGATATATTAGAAAACATTTCATCTTTGCTAACTAATATCCTTGTCTTTTGAAAAGAGCTTGCAGAAAACATTTTTTATCATGGATTCTCTTTAGTTCTCCCCCCATTTCTCCCAAGTACAGAGCCTAAGTTTATAGATCTGTAAGGCAATTCCTTCTGCCCTTTAAACAGGCATTAGGGTTTTGTTTAATGTCTCAGGCTTCCCTGCTCCTCCATTTATTACCAATCATTACTTTAACTTGTTCTTTCAGGATCCTAGGGTGCAAGTCGTCAGTGCCGGAGGCTTTCAAGGTGTTGAGTAAATAAGAAATGGCAGCAAATATTTCTTATTAGAGAAGGAGAAAACAAAAGGCATGTCACTCAGAATTTTTGGGTGCAACTGTGGTTCAATTATCTTCAGATGTTTAAAATCAAGGCTGTTTCCAGATCATTTCAAAGAATGGCAGGGTAACCTGCTGAGACCCGTGTGAAATGAACACCCTGTTGCAACTAATTAGTGTTACTGTTTTCCTTGCAGTTGGGGGTGAGAGGAAATATATGAAGGGTGTTTATCCCTTCCTGTAGTAGGGAAAGAATTGGAACCACGGGAAGAGCTGGAGGGGACTCAGACTCTGACTCTGACTGGCTATTCCCAACTTTCTCCAAAGAATGACTATGAGTGGTGTGTTTAACCCCAGTGCTTTTGCCTCCTGACCCATGCACAAGTCCCTTGGGTTGTTTCTACAAAGAGGCCCGAGACAAACAGTCTATTCAACTAAATTCAACAACTAATTACTGAACACTCACAGTATGTACATGAAGTATCTTTGCCCTGAGGACCTTAAAGCTAGATGAAAAGGATCCTTGTGCAGATAATTTGGAGCTGCTGCAAGTGTGTGAAGAGAGTGCGATGGGCTTAGGCTCGATTTGATCCCAACTCTATCCCTTACTAGCTCTGAAAACTTGGGCAGGCTGCTTACCTGATCTTGACCTCAACTTCCCTGTCTATAAAGGTTTGTTCTAAGAATGACATCAAGTCGTCCACAGTGATCATTTCATATTAGTAAGCATGATGTAATCAGGGCTATGCTTTAGGAAGACTCATGGGACAGCAGTAAGTCAGGTGCTAAAGCATGCAATGGGAAAAGAGAAGAAATAGGGAGATCAGAGTTTAGTCAGGATGGGTTGTATCTCCTGGCAGTGACAAACCGACCGTGACATTGTAGTGTTTTAATATATAAAAGCTTATTTCATGATTTGTCTATGCTCGGTGATACCTGGGACCTCAGCTGGTCAAATGGCTGGCTGAGGTGGTATAACAGGGGGACATATGTCTGCATTCTCAGTTTTTGCCATTGGATTGTCTCCTCTGTGCTCTATATAGTTTCCCCCCTGCCCTGTCTCTCTCTTCAATATTTTATTTATTTATTGGAGAGGCAGAGTTACAGAGAGAGGGAGAAATGGAGAGAAGGGTCTTCCATCCACTGGTTCACTCTCCAAATGGTCGCAATGGCTGGAGCTGGTCTGAACCAAAGCCAAGAACCAGAAGTTTCTTTCAGGTCTCTTATGTGCATGCCCAAGCACTTTGGCCATCTTCGACTGCTTTCTCAGGCCATAAGCAGAGAGCTGGATTGGAAGTGGAGCAGCCAGGACTCAAACCCCTCTCTGGCCCCTCTCTGTTTTTAACTTGGGTTCCTCACTGTATGAAAGCTGGGTCTAAGAGTATGTGTTCTAAGAAGATAAGCTTTGTTGTGCAAATACATGTCAAGCCTTGCATCATGCTTATAAAAGTCCAGTAGGCCAAAGCAAGTCACATGGCCAAACCCAGAGGAAGTATGAAGTGGACTACAAAAGGTTCCAGATACTTGGAAGTTTTGCTCACCCATTATAAACCACTACTAGAAGTGCCTAACACATGGAGAGAAGTCTGGACACCCCCAGCACGGCTGTCTTCTGAACAGTGACTGTAGGACACAGTCTGCTTCCATTTTGTAGTCCTGTAGTCTCAACACATAACTTCTAGTTATTGCATTACTTCACCTTGGACAACACATTAAGGACAGATCATACATGGGTCGTAAGTACACAGTGACTACTGTTGTTGATTTACTAGTACTCAAAGAGTATGCTTCACTCTAGGATGCTATGTGAGGGCAAATGGTTTAAAATCTTTTCTTAACACATACTAAACTGAACTCCTGTATACAAAGAGAATTGAAAATGAATCTGAATGGGAATGAAAGGGGAGAGGGAGTGGGTAAGGGGGAAGGGTAAGGGTTGGGGGGGAGGGGAGGTATGGGTGGGGAAGTCATTGCAATCCACAAGTTGTACCTTGGAAATTTATATTCTAAATAAGAAAAAAATAAAAAAACATAACTTCTAGAGAGGCTATGGAAAAGGAATAGGATTGCACGGGGCCTTTAAGTAAAGTGTGTCACAGTCCTTTGGTCAAAGAGAGTCATTTCCCTGAATAAATAGGGAGGGCCTAGATGGTATGGTCTGGTGCTCAGAAGAGGAGGGAAACAAATAAGGAGACCAGGAATCTCTTCCATGGACCTTTAGGAGGATGCCTGTGTTGGTCCATGCAAGAGGCAATTCAGGTCTGAAATGAAGTGTTTAGAGAGAAAGTAATAAAGAGAGGACTGGTTTGCTAAAAAGAACCCTTCAAATGCATGTTAGTAACCCCAATACTTTTGCATTATTTTAGATAAAATAATGTTCTGTATTTTCCACCTTTCTGCTATATATTTTTTTAACCTTCTAAAACCAGCATTTATTCTTTTTTCTTTCCCTCTGTTAATATCATAGCTGGGTTTTTCTCCATGAATGCAAGGACCCCTCATGGATTATTCTATTTACTTAGGGACGCTTTCTCTATTCTTATCCAACAAAGATGTTAGACTTCATAGCATCAAGTGGGACTTTAAGAGATTAGACAACTTAGTTGCAAATATGAATGCTAAACTTTTAAAAGGAACTTGATTCTTTTAAAAAATTGTTTAATTTGAGATGCAATGTGAGAGAGAGAGAGAGAGAGAGAGAGAGAGAGCGAGCTTCCATCTGCCAGTTCAGTTCCCAGTCTGAGACTGCTAGGACCTGGCTAGGACTGAAGCCAGGATGTGGGAACTCAATCTGGTCTCTTACATGGATGGCAGGAACCCATCCTCTTGAACCATCACTGCTTCCTAGGCTACACATTGATGGGAAGATAGAATTGGGAGCACAGCCAGGATTGGAACCTTGACACTCCAGTGTGGGATGTAGGTGTCCCAAGTGGCATCTTAACTGCTGTGCCAAGTGCCCACCCCAGGGACTTGATTTTTATGTCCACTTTGAGTGTTGAGAGATAAATCCCATAAAAGTCTGCTTCCTTTTTCTGGAAAAACATTAATTTTAACAGAAATAAGGGATTGACATGAATTAGTTCTACTTCTGACTTCTCTCCGAACTTGTAATTTAATCATGTGATGGTATTCCTAAATTTATACATTTTACTGATGCAATGGTCAGTGTTTATGATTGATATTTCTCTAAAGACCATCATTGGCAGCAATCTTACAGGGCCCCATTGAAATAGGAATGGATCTTGTGCCACCATTGCACAGCTCAATAAGCAAGTAAATGGGCTGAGGAAGTTATTTAGAGGGGTAGAGAGAGGTACTTCAAATCTCAGAGGTTATATTTTATGAGGCCATGACAGTTTTAGCTTGTCACTTGGTTTACCCCTTTGTGAAAGCCCACAGTCTTTTGTAATTTCTTGGAAGTGGTGATGGGGCTCATTAAAATTTGTGTAGCCTAATCAGTCCTCTTACCCATCTAGATGATTGATTTTGAGGCCGTGGGGCAATGCATCACTGTCTTTTTTTTTTTTTTTAAAGATATTTATTTAAAGGGCAATGTTACATCAAGAGAGGGAGAGACAAAAAGATCTTCCATCTCCTGGTTCACTCCCCAGATGGCTGCAATAGCCAGGGTAGGGCCAGGCCAAAACCAGGATCCAGGAGCTTCTTCTGGGTCTCCCATGTGGGTGGCAGTGACTTGAGGATTTGAGCCATCATTTTTGCTTTCCCAGGCATATTATCAAAGAAATGGATCAGAAGTGGAGCAGCCAGGACTCCAACAAGTGCCCATTTGGAATGCTGGCATTTCAGGTAGCAGCTTAACCTGCTACACCCCAAGGACAGCCCTTGCATCCTTGTCTTTGAAATACAGAGGAAGCATTGGTGGTTGTTTGTGGCCACAGAGACTGGAGTAGAAGCCTGCTTGACTTGGGAGGAGTGATAATCTTTAGCCTCCTCTTCTTCATCTGAATTATCATTTTGCCTTAAAGGTATATGGGTGCTGTTTGAAATGACAAAAGTTTCAATCTATTTCCAGGCTTTACCTAAAAAAGCTACAGTCTATTCCTATTCATTGGAATTTGGAACAAATTATAACCTCACATAGCCAAAGTTTTTGGCAGCACTAGTCAGCAATAATTGACTCTTATACAATCTTCCTTAGAGTTCTGCAAAGCATGAATGTACCTTCTGTAGAACTCTGTCCTTAAAGAATAAAGAAATTTTGTTTGGTAGGATTTGTGTGCAGTGTATCAGGATTTTTGGAAAACTGGCATGTTCCCATGATATAAATGGTAACCGTAGCTTACTCCTTATAGTCCTTCAGTAAAAATGGAAGTTGACCATAACTGAAAAGGTTGTCACCTAAACGTCCACATATTGAGATGCAGGAGGGCCACAACTGTTGCTGTCTGCTTCTGCATGGGTACCACAGCCTGTCTTGATTGTATGAGCATGTCCTAGCCTAGACTGCAGGACTCTTGATGACAAGGTTCATGCCTTAACTGTTTCCCATGCTCCTCCTCAGAACTCAGCAAGAGCTCTCCTGTGTAGCAAGTATTCAGATGTTCATGAAAGCAACTCAGCTTATGGCAGGAAAGAACTGGGCAGGGCAGGCTGTGCTCCCAGCTCTGCCAGTGCTAGAGACAAAACTTTGGACAAATCAGTTTTCTTCCCTAGGCATCAGGATTTTCATGTGTAAAATAAGAGGGCCTAGTGAGATGAAACTTTTGGTCTTTATTAGGTCTTCCTCATCAAGTTTCTTATTTCAGAAAATTGGAAGGAAGGCCCAGGAATATGAATTTTAGGTAGTAATGGGGCATTCCTCTGACACCTCCCTTTCCCCATGCACTTTGAATAATGCCCCTTTGCCCCAGAACAGATGTCTGACTTTTCCAGCCAGTGCTGTGCCAACATTGAGGCTGCTCTGTTGCATGCCCTTGGAATGAATCTCACTTCATCATAGCTGTAGTTCATTCACTCATTCAACAAACATGGTACTGGGTGCTGGGAGGCATAAGGATGAAGAAAAACAGTCCTTGCTCTTATGGAGATGGGTACATAATCAGAAAGAAGGGATGGATGCCCTGGCAGGATATGGCTATAGGTGCACAGAGGCTGGGGTGAGAAAAAGGAGCCAGAAAGTAATTTTTAATCTCCTGATTCCCATCAGGTTTCCATGCCACAGGAAAGAAGGAGGATTTTTCATCAATTCCTAATCCTTCTCACAGCCCAGCCCCATTACCATCCTTTATTTCTGTTCCACAGCCTTTCCTGCTCCTGCTGTCTACAGACCTGTGGCTATGGCCACCCAGCGTCGATGACAGCAGGAGTAACAAATTGCTCCTCCTTCACACCGAGAGGATGGACTGGGCCAAGTCCAGGATGATTAAATTGCACTTCTAGCCACTGCCTGTTGAACAGACTTCGTTCCTGCCCTCCCTCCTTCCTGCAAAGCAACATGTAGCAAACATTCATCAGATTGAGTCAGAGTGGCCACTTGTCCCTGTTTCCTCACACCCACTCAACTTTAGAACCCGAAGCTCCAATCCTCAGGGAAACTCTGCCGACTCACTCAATAGCCTACTTGGGCAGCTGTGTCATCCTCTAAAAATTACAACCTTTGTCTTCCTGCCCTGGCAAGCCTCCCCCACTGTCCTTCTCCTCACTCTCCAAAGTGGCCTCCAGTCACGCTACTGTGTTGTTTGCAGACTTGGGTGCTTTTCGTGACTGGTTCCCTTTTTTTGAGGTCCTGGGAGGCAGGAGAAGCTTGGTTGCTGACTCTGGCCACTTAGGTCAGTCCCCTCACAGGCTGCACGGTGAAGGTGCCAGTGCAGTGAAGGGCTGCGTGTGTCCTCCCGGTCTGATTTGCATCCAGTTGTTTCCATTCATCTGCAAAAATGCATGGGGCTCTTGAAACCAGAGCTTCCTGGTGTGAATCAGATGAAACCTGAACTGGGCGGAAGGTGGCAAGTTTTCCAGTGCAAGCCTAGCGGGTGTGCTTGGGTGGAAAGTCACGTCAGACCCATAAACACAGCAAGAAGGAGAAGCCGCCAGAAGCAGAGCAGAAATAGCCGAGGGGTCCCCCATCCCGCCTCACTCAAACCACCAGCTCCTGCCAGACATTCTTAGCCCTCGCTTGGCCTTCCCTCTTTCTCTTTGTTACTCTCTGTTTCTTCCTCCAAGTTTTGTTTTGTTTCAGGGACTCTTCTGCTAGCCTGCAGGGATACACTTGCCTTGCCAATCTCCAGGTTGCTGGACCTTTTCCTGGAGTGCAGGGGAGACTCAGAGAAGCTGGTCTCTGTCAAGGACTTCTCTTGAGGAAGCTGCAGGAAACACACCTCTCAACGCCAGCCCAAGGCAGTATATTCCAGGCGTCTGCACAAGAGGGAGAAACTGGCTCCTAACTCCCGTTTTAATCAGAATGTTTTTGGATGTGCCGGATTTGTTGCAGATATTCATGCTTATTCTGGTTTTGAAGTCAGATTTCAACTCAGACCAAGTGGTCTCTGTGTAGCTCTCAGTGCTCACCGAACTGAGTTCACTTGCTACTTAATAATGATGAATTAGGGGGCTGCAGCAGGACTGACACTGTTCTGGAAAACAAAGCTCTGTGCTTTGCTAGTGCTCAGAGTGTTAAGGTGGTTTTCGGAGCGTGGTAAAACTGTATTGAAACAGGTGCTGCAGTGGCGGCAACTCCAGGGAGGGCTCAGCTCAGCTTGGCAGGGCTGGTGTGTTTTTTCCAGCTACAGAGACTGCAGCCCCTGCAGTGCTGACAGAGGTCAGGTACTGGAAATATCAAGGACCATCATCTCCCAGGCACCAGCTCAAGACACCTCGTACATTTCATGTTCAGACGCAGAAGCCTTGAACACCTGGCAGAACACAGCTTTCTGCCTTCCAAGGGAGAGCTGACAGTCTCTCTCGCAGATGTCTATAAATACATACTCTTATTCCCCTGAAAGCTTTCTGGCATGGGGCAGAGCAAATCCTTCACAGCCCAGCATTCGGAGTTGGGAGCCTCGGTGAGGTAATGCGGGAGGCATCTAGCACAGACCCTGCAGCAGAAGAGGCCTCCTGCTCTCGCCCTTCCTCCCTCAGTTGCCTACTCTTCTGTCCCTTACTCTGGGCAGGAGAGTGACCAGATGTGCATTTAACTTCACATTCTGTCTGTCTCTATCTATCTATCTATCTATCTATCTATCTATCTATCATCTCTGTATCTAATGAAAGATGTTATGCCCTTTGATGAGTGAGGAGGCATCTTTTCTCCAAGTTAGAAAGACACCCTATGCATTAATATTGATACTACGGTATTGATACTACTAGGTAGTATTAATACTGGGGCACTAATCATGGTCTTCTACCCGTTTTTTTCCAATTTCCTCTTGCTTACTATTCTAATCTCCGTCTCTGCTTCTTTTAGGGCGAGATCACTCCTTAATGCTTTCCTTCTCTATAACCAGGACATTGCAAAACACAGGATGTGGAGTGGCCAGGTGGGATTGGTAGGAAGTTGGTGAGAACCTCAACATGGCCTAATAAAACAATAAATTGATAAAATGAAGGCTAAGGAGCTATGAGGATTTTTTTAATTCTCTGTGGGTGTAGGGGCTGGTGGGAATATAAGAGGATGTTGTGGTGGGACCAGGTTAAGCCTTAGATTGTGTATTTTAGGACCAGGACAAGGTGAAGCAAAACTCACCTTTCTAATTGAATAAAATAGTATTTTAATGTGCTATTTTATTATTTTAAAAATGATTTCTTTATTTAAAAGGGAAAGAGAGAGAGCCAGAGAGAAAGAGAGAGAGAGAGAGAGAGAGAGAGAATGAGAATGTATGCCCCATCTGCTGGTTCACTTCTCAAAAGCCTGCATCAGCTAAGGCTGGCCCAGGCCAAAGCTTGGAGCCTGGAATCCAATCCAGAGCTTTCCTATGGGTCTTAGTAACCCAACTACCTGAGCAATCACCTGCTGCCTCCCAGAGTGCCCATAAGCAGGAAGCTTGTATTGGAAGTGGAGTTGGGATTCAAACCCAGGCACTTCACTGTGGGATGCAGGCATCCTAAGTGTCCTAACCATTATGCCAAATGCCTACCTGATAGTGTACTATTTGAAAAACTCAAAATAAGTGTAAAAGATCTATGATAAATATAAAAATATTATATTTTAAATATTATATTATGAAACCAGAGGCAAAGGAAAAGTCAGTAATATTGATCCTGTCTGCCTTAGATTGCTCAGGCTGACCTAACAAAATATCATCAACTGGGTGGCTTAAGCAACAGGAAGAAATATTTTCATAGTTCTGAAGGCTGAATGTCCAAGAGCAAGGTCCAGCAAGAATGGTTTCTGGTGAGGGTTCTCTTCCTGACCTGCAGATGATTGTCCTTCTGTGTCCTCACATAGTGGAGAAAGAGAGATAACAAGTTCTGCACTGCCTCTTCTCTCAAGGGTACTAATCTCACTGGACTAGGGTTCCATACTCATCACTTAGCCTGAATTACCTAGCTAACACCGCATCTAACTGTCACATTGGGAGTTAGGGTTTCAACTTAGGAACTTTGAGGGGACACAGACATTCGGTTTATAACACTGCCTTTAATATTCTAATTTTTTTTCATTATCCATTTTGTATTAATTTTGGACTTTTGAAAATATTGCATTAAACTACTTACCTTGTTTACTCAGTTTTACACTCCAGGCTACTGTCTTGCTCATCTCAGCCTAGACTTGGTCCTGACCTAGGGAAATCCCAATTCCCAAGTTTGGAATGGGCCCATCTACCAAAACATCACTTTGAGCTAAAGGAGTAGTCAGACCACCAATTGGACTGGGTCCAATAATGACCAAATTCTTCATTTCCTTTTTCTTTCCTAACTATTGTCAAGTGTATGGTTGCATTTTCAACACTTAATTATGTTCATTGTTCCACCATGGTTTGTATTTAACCCAGTACTGCAATAATTAATTAAATATAATATTCAGTAACCAACTCTAATTTCCTAAATTTCTCGTATGAATGGAGGTAGGCAGGAAACAGAGACCCCATTCTGAATCAACAGCTCTGGTAGGCAAACTTTTGTTGTGACTTCTGTAATTTTGGAATGTCAGCAGCTTCAATCCAGTTTGAAAGACTATAAAAGTCTTTGGGTTCTCTGATGGTATGGTTATCTTTTCAAAATCTTTTGGATGTTTATCCAAAGTGGTTAAACATTTTTAACTTTTAGTTTTTGATATACTTTCAAATTCACAGAAATAGTATAGGGACTATACAAGGACTCCTGTTTAGATATTCTTTTCCCAGTTTCACAAATATTTTATATTTTGTTCCATTTGCTTTCTTCATGAGTGCATATGCACACATTTATACATACCTGTACAATATCTTTTTATTCTGTTTATTGGTAAATTGTGGGCCTTATGCATTGACTTAATCTTTTATCTGATCCACAGTCCATATTTAGATTTCAAGTTTTGTCCTAATGTTCATTACCAATATTCTTTTTTTCCTGATGCAAGATCATGGTCTTAGTTTAGTCAGGCTGCTTACAACAAAAATGCCATGAACTGGTGGCTTACAAACGAATGTCTTATAGTTCTGAAGGCTGGGAAGTCCACATTCAAGATGCTGGCACATTCAGTAACTGGTGAGGCCTGTTTCATGGGGCTTTCCAGTTGGGTGCTCACCAGGTGGAACTTTGAAGGCAAGGAAGCTCTCTAGTGCCTGTTTTAAAATGTTACTAATCCAGAGCCAACACTGTGGCACAGCCATTTAAGCCACCACTTGGGTTGCTGGCATCCCATTTCAGAGTGCTGGTTCAAGTCTTGACTACTCCACTTCCAATCCCACTTTTTGTTCCTATGACTTGGAAGGCAGTGGAGGATGGATCAAGTTCTTGTGCCCCTGTCATCCAGCTCCTGGCTCTTGGGTTCATCCTGACCCAGAAGTGGATTTTGCAGCCATTTGAGGAGTGAACTACCAGACAGAAGATCTCTCTCTCTCTTCGAAGATCTCTCTCTCTCTTCTCTCTTCCCCTCTCCCTCTCCCTCTCTCTGACACTCTGCCTTTCAAATAAGTAAGTAAATACATCTTTTTTTTATTTTTTTATTTATTTTTTATTTTTTTTAAATTTTTTTTAAAGGCACTAATTCTACTTAGGAGGTATATGTGTCCTCATGACCTAATCATGTCCAAAAGCCCATCTCCAAATATCACCATATTGGTGATTAAGTATAATATATAAATGCTGGAGGAACTCGAACCTTCAATCTATCACATATTGCATTAAGTTCTCAAATCCTTTTAATTTCCTTTAATCTGGAACTGTCCCTCAGCCTTCTTTGTCTTTACTGACTTACTTTTTGCAGTGCACAAACCAGTTATTTTGTAGACTATCTCTCAGTTTGGGTTTGCTAACATTTCTGCATGTTTAGATTCAGGTCATACATTTTGGCAGGAATGTCACAAAAGTGATGTGTCAGCCAGCATCGCCGCTCACTAGGCTAATCCTCCACCTGTGGCGCCAGCATCCGGGGTTCTAGTCCTGACTGGGGCACCAGATTCTGTCCCGGTTGCTCCTCTTCCAGTCCAGCTCTCTGCTGTGGCCTGGGAGTGCAGTGGAGGATGGCCCAGGTCCTTGGGCCCTGCACCTACATGGGAGACCAGGAGGAAGTACCTGGCTCCTGGCTTCAGATCACTGTAGTGGCCACTTGAGGGGGTGAACCAACGGAAAAAAGAAGACCTTTCTCTCTCTCTCTCTCTCTCTCTCACTGTCTAATTCTGCCTGTCCAAAAAAAAAAAAAAAAGTGATGTGTCCTCAGTGTCTCATATCAAAAGCACAGGATGTTGGTTTCTATACATTATGGTGATGTTAACTTTGATCATTTTGTTAAGGTGGTGTCAACCAGTCCTTTTCACTGTAAAATAGAGTGTAAACTTTGAAATTAATAATGAATAATGGGGAGATATTTTGATGTGAACATATTGTTCCTAATCAAATTTTCATTCACTCATTTCAGTGTCCATGTACTTTTTCTTTATCATTTCTTCTGGGTTTGCTAGTGGTCCTTCCACTGTAAGGAGAGCTTTGCCTTCTTAATAATTAATTAATTTATTGTGGACTAAATTAAGTTCTATTAACAGATTGTAACTTGTTATCATTAGTTATTTTGATACTGAAATAAATTATCCCTGAGTTGGTCCATGGGAACCCCTCCTCCCCTTCCTTTTTTTTCTTTTAAAGACTTATTTATTTGAAAGTCAGAGTTGGAGGGGGGAGGAGAGAGAAAAAGAGAGAGAGAGAGGGAGAGAGAGAGAGGGAGAGAGAGAGAGAGAGAGGGAGAGAGAGAGATCCTTCATCTGCTAATTCACTCCCCAGAGGTCTGCGATGGACAGGGCTGGGGGCCAGGCCCAAGCCAGTAGCTAGGAGCTAGGAGCCAGGAGTTTCTTCCAGGTCTCCTACATGGATGGCAGGTGCCCAACTACTGGGACCATCTTCCACTGCTTTTCCCAAGCTATCCACAGGGAGCTGGATTAGAAGTGGAGCAGTCAGGGCTTGAACCAGTGCCCTGTGGGATGCTGGAATCACAGGTAGTAACTTTACCTGCTATACCATAACACTGGCCATTGTGGGAATTGTTTCAAATGAGCTTCTGTGTGATATGCCACCATAATTCTTTAAGCAGTTGCTTGCATTCTACTGCAGGGAGACTGACAGGCTAACCTTTTTCCAATAAAATATGATTAAATTTTAATTTATTAATATTTTCTATATTTTTTATTTTTCTCCTGTGGAAAATTGGATGTTGTTGAGTTTGCTATACTATGAAAAGTATTCTCTTTATGATGCTCTCAGTATTTACCCTTAAAAGGCATCACCAGTCAGCCTTCTTTGAATCCATTTTTCTGATTTTTTAAAAAAGATTTATTTATTTACTTGAACGTCAGAGTTACACAGAGAGAAGGAGAGGTGGAGAGGCAGAGAGAGAGAGAGAGAGAGAGAGAGAGAGAGAGAGGTCTTCCATCTGCTGGTTCACTCCCCAGATGGCTCCAACAGCTGGAACTGTGCCGATCTGAAGCCAGGAGCCAGGAGCTTCCTCCGGGTCTCCCACATGGGTGCAGGGGCCCAAGGACTTGGGCCATCTTCTGCTGCTTTTCCAGGCCACAGCAGAGAGCTGGATCAGAAGTGGAGCAGCTGGGACTAGAACTGGCGCCCATATGGGATGCCAGCACTGCAGGTGGCAGCTTTACTCTGTAGCACTGGCCCCTCGTTTTTCTGCTTTTGTTTGGAATCGCAAGCCTGGATGTGGTCTACCCAGCTGCATTAAAACATCATTTTGATTTAAATAGTTGGCTTACTTATGTTATGTTTGTTACTAATTGCAACAAGTCCTCCAACTAACTCAATTTGCTTCTGTCAGTTCTGTGCTTAGCTCTTCTTGATTCCATGGAACATAAAACTGGCTCCCTATTCCCAAGTTTATGTTCTGGTAAGGGAGACGAGAAGGACATAACAAAGCCTTGACAAATACCATATAAGAATATATAACTCTGCAGTATGTTACATGGGTGTTCAGAGCAAATCTTGCAATGCTGAGGAGGAAGTGGTGGATAGAGAAGGCAAGGAAGACTCACAGCTCATAACCATTAGGATGCGAGGTCTTTGTAGATGTAGGATGAAGTCTATGCCTATTTACATTGCCCTGAAGGATGAACTGTTTTATAGACATCCTTTTCCATCTGGACTATAAATCTCTACGGGACACATGTAAGGAACAGTAGACTACTGTATGTAAGCCATGGGTCTCACTAAATTTCCGTGCACAAGCAATTAATGGAGCCCAGGTTAGGGTCCTGGAGTTAAATCAGAAGAGTGTTCTTAGATAATTCCCTTTTTTTTCACTTTCTAATGACCCTGGAGAAGGGAATTCTTGCCCTTTGTAAACGTTCTCTGAGAGCTGTATTTCTAGATCCTAGCAGAAAGAGGATTGTCTAGCAGACAAGAACTTTCTGTTCTTATAGTTTTATATTTCCACATTGTGTATACAAGATTTTGTAGCTGCCTTGCAGGCAGGGCCCTGTGTTATACTTACTGGCAACTTACATTAGACATGACTAATAATTATACCTGATTGATTTTCTGGAACAGTCCCAACTGCTTTGGGATGTGTGATATGGAAGATAGAGTGAGATTTATTGGCTTGTATAAATACAAAGCTTTTGCTCTGTTAACGTCATGTTGAAGCCCTGGTATGGGTTTGGGCTTTCTTTTGTAGAAACAAAATCACTAAAGAAGTTCCAGACCTCCCATTTCCTAAGCATGTTTTTTTTTTCTTTTGTTTTCTTTAACCCTTTCTCTCTCTCTCTCTCTTTCTACTATATTGTCCCTATTTAAATGGCAGATTGAGTTTTAGAAGAAGAGGACTCCCACGTATTAAAAACTCTTTTTAAATAGAAATAAACCATGGCCTAGATGATCTCCAATAGTATCTATAGGCAAAGTTAGAGCAAGAGATAGCTTCCTGTCAACTGTAAACACTATGTAGGTGACACCTATGCCACCGGTGAACATAGATTTTTACATTCTTGTTGGGCATCAGTCTTTGGCATGATAAAGCCTAAAGCTTGATATCTTACAATTTTTTCATCCAAGAAGATTCTAGGACTTTCCTTTCTATGGTTGAGGGGTGGGTTCTGGTGGAACTTGAAGGCTGTGCTAAACAAGGGCCTATCCAATCATTCAGTGTGCCCATCTGAGATGCCTATGTGCATCCATTGTGGAAATCAACAGTTGGATTAGGGAAATCCCTCTATTTGAAATGAATATCAGCTTGAGATATTAATCCCAAAAATATTTCCTGTCTTTGAGATTTGCTAGTAGGCCACGCTTGCTTAAGTTAAAGGGTCAGATTTTCTTGCAAGCACTTGAGCTCTCTTGCTATTTTGGGTAATCACCTCTCCACGTACACATGCTTAATCAGGAACTGGAGCATAGTGAATTTCATTGACTTTGCCCTGTGCCTGCATTAGGATCTCTTCCTTGGCCAAGTGAATGCACTTGATGGGTTTGCCCCTTTCTGTGATCTTGTTATAGGGCTTTTGGTTCGATGTTGTTGTATGTAATCCACCCCTATGTTAACAGGCATCCCTCCAAGTGAGGACAAGATCTGGCCCATGGCGAATGATGGCTTTGCCATGGGATCTCCTGGGGACAGGCTGGTGCTTTTAGTAGTGCCTTGTGCCTTGATCTTAATTTATCTTGTTGTATTCAATGTCATTGGAAGCCAGGAAAAGGCCAAATACCTGACCTCCATTCCAGGGCTGTGATATTGCACCCACTTGAAGCTTCCTTTGATCCTTACTTTGGCAAGCCAAACAGGGGAACTCCTTAGCTTTCCTTGGTCCCCAAAGATTCATCTGAGTTCGTCTATTTATGACAGTCTTTCTATTACAGTGTGGTTTAGTTACAGATTGGGGAAAAGGAAGACTTTGCTAGCCTGCTGGAAAGCAGCTGATCAGACTGTTGATATTCTAAATGTCCATGTGAAGATTAATGTTCCTCCCTGTCACTCCCTAGCTGTCATGTGACAATTCTTGAGAGTACAACTTTGACTTTTTCCAGTCTTCCTGGTTAAGAGAACTTAGAAGGGTGGGTAAAGGCTACTATAGACAGCTTACAATATTGATGTTAAGTTCACTCCCACTCCAAATAAAAATAGCCCCTTGGTTCCGTTAATTTTAGATAGTTTATTTGTAAGTAATTCAGAGCTGCTAAAATAATGCTTAACTTTGCAGAGTAGATATGAAAATATTCATCTGAATTCATTCATCAAAACTCTCATGTAATGAAGAGAATTATTGATGTTTTTGAGAGTGAGACCAATAAACAACAACAATATCAAAGAAACTTGTAGCAACCCTGTGCAAAAAAGTTAATGCTGGGTTAGTAAGACATTGCACATATTCTAGGCTTGTGGTATTTCTCCTCTTTCATTACCATAGAAAATCTTACTGTGTGAACTGTGAAATAATGAGACTTCACTTTAAATGTGTTTTATAATTAGAATTTTGAGTCAGCCCTTTATAGCTTTATTTCTAGTTGAAGTAAGGCTCTGAGGGTCCCTAGGCCCTGAGTGTTGGAGGGTGGGAGGTTTGGAATGAGTGGGAGTTTGCAGACCCTATGTTTCTACTGGGGTTGTGGAAGAGTTGGAATTTTTCCAGAATATTTTTATATTCCATTTTGTATTTACAGTATATTTTGTTTTTTTATCTTTGGGTAGCTGACTGAATCTGGTGTTACAGGGATTAAAACCAAAAGGGGGTATTGAGAAAGAATTAAATTCCAGTGACTCATTGATGAAGGAAAGATTTAGAGGACAAGCAAAAAAACAGTCTGAAAAAATATCAATAGCCTGAACATTTAGTTACAAAATCAAATCCTAAAGAGAATACTCTTACCTGGCCACAATTTTTCCCAGAAACCAGCCCTTGTTGATATGGGAAATGTCAATTTATGGGTATGTGTTTTTATTTTACTTTTAAAGAATTTATTTATTAAAAATTAGAGAGAGAGAGAGAGAGAGAGAGAGAGACCAAAAATGCCTATGTAGCCAGGGTTGAAGCTGGGAACTGGGAACCCAATCCAGGTTTCCCATGTAGATGGCAAGAACTCAATTATATAAGCCATCATTGCTACCTTCCAAGGTCTTCATTTTCAAGAAGTTGGAATCAGGATCCAGAGCCAAGAATTAAAGCTAAGTACTCTGATATGAGATGTGGACATCTCAACTGGTATCTTAACCAATGGGCCAAACAACCATTCCTATGTATTTTTTCCCCCGTTTCCACGTGTTTTAAAGAAATGAAATACTTCCCCTTCCCCTAACCTCCTTTTTGGCTGTTTTTTCTATTTTTGCACTGCTGTAAAAGGCCTGAGTTTGGGCTGAATCTAAATATGCAGTGCACCATTCTTTTAAATGCTGCAGGCCTTTGGCTGATGACAATGTTCTCTGCTGATTTCCTGTGCTTCACTTCTGAGACATCAGAGTTTCACATAAAAGAAGTATCTTATTTCTGTCTTTTGTGGGCTCTATTGCAGATTATTGGCCAAGAAAAAAGTCCTTGGTAGCTTTCTGGGCCAAAGAGTAGTTATTGTTCCATTTAAAGAGGTCTTATTGCTAGTTCCCTTACAAAGTTTATCCATATTTCATGTAGGTATCCAGTCTGGACATTTGTGGATGTGTGAGTGTTCAGTTCTATGTTAGGAGAAAGAGGGACTAAATACTTGGAACTGAATGGTTGGTTTCATGAATATATGTATTTTTTAAAAATTATTTTATGTATTCAAATGTTGGGGTGGGGAGAGAGAGAGAGAGAGAGAGAGAGAGAGAATCTCTTCCATCTGCCTTTTTACTCTTCAAATGGCTGCAAGGGCCTGAGCTAGGCCAGGCTGAAGCCAGGAGTGGGGAACTCAGTCTGGGTTTTCTATGTGGGTGGCAAGGGGCCCAACTACTTGAGCTTCCACCTGCTACTGTGTACAAAGTCTCACAAAAAGAGTAGAGCTGAAACTTGCCTCTTAAGGAGGACTGTGTAAGTGAGATGGAAACTCACACTTAGTAATTGGGAATTGGATCTATTTCAACACGAAGACATTGTTTTTAAGCACAGAAAGAATGCTCCTGTATCATCTTCTACCACAGTTCTACACTCCTGGAAACTGAAGGCACTAATAGAAAAATCACATCAGATTTCTAACATTGGTGAGACAAGACCCTCTCACACTTGCAGAACAGAAGGCACAGGGCAGAGACGTAACCTTCTGAGGGCTGTAGGGGTAGGGAAGCTTTCAGACCTATCTAGGGATGAGAGACACTGACACCAAATTGGTGACCTTTGGAGTGTATGGTACAAATTGGAAGAATGGGAGCAGGAAGCAGTTGTGGTCCAGCCTAATGGTGACCTTTATGTTTTGCCTCCTGGAATCAGAAACAATGAGGTGCTGCAACCAGGGCCACAAGGCAAAACAGAAAACGGCACCTGTGATTACAGCAGGTGAACGTTAGTGACTGCCAAGGAGAGCTGCAGAGCTATGCAGTGACACTGCCAGCCGGAGGGGGAGGTCCAGGGCCTGGGATTTCACAGATCTCCTGCTCTGGGCTCAGAGCCAATGACTGTTATTATTGTTAACCAAAACCCTTTCAGTGACCTTTCTCTGGTGGTGAGAAGTAAAAGCAGCCCAGGTTACCCTATTTCTTTTTCTTCTTCTTCTTCTTCTTCTTCTTCTTCTTCTTCTTCTTCTTCTTCTCTCTCTCTCTCTCTCTCTCTCTCTCTCTCTCTCTCTCTTTTAAAGATTTACTTATTTGTTTGGAAGGCAGAGTTATAGAGAGGCAGAGGCAGAGAGAAGTCTTCCATCTGCTGGTTCACTCCCCAAATGGCTGCAATGGCCAGAGCTGGGCTGATCTGAAGCCAGGAGCCAGGAGCTTCTTCCAGGTCTCCCATATTGAGTGTAGGGACCCAAGGACTTGGGCCATCCTCTACTACTTTCATGGGCCATCGCAGAGATGCTGGAAGTGGAGCAGCTGGGACTTGAACTGGCGCCATATGGGATGCCGGCACTGTAGGCGATGGCATTACCTGCTAAGCAAAAGCCCCAGCCCCCATGTTACCCTATTTCTTGGCAGAGATATGTTCCTGTTATCCTGAGGAGTTGCACACTAACTGTTACCTTATGTGTGGAACTCTACAGAACTAATGTAGGACTATTCTAAGAATTTAGAATACCAAGCCAATAAGGGGAGGTATCACCTACTGTTGTTAAGTAAACTTTTTCTCCATTATTTTGATATACTTCTAAAGTTAGAGTACACTTCTAAAGTTAGTTGTACACTTTTAGTCTCTGGGTAAGGAGACTCTTTTCCTTCCTGTCAAAAAAATTTGTTCCAAGTGAGGTATTTATAACATTATAGATAGTTTCTAGTCATTTGGTTTCTGGAGTATTCTGCTCTTATTGCAAATAGCCACATAGCATCTAAATTGTGTAATGATTCGATATCTGTTATTAAAAATTTAAGTCTGTTGCCTTATGAAAATTACTTATGTTGCTTTTGGGGTGCAGTAGATGCTAGCACCTTTTCAGAATGTCTCCATGACATGCTAGACTTCCTTTCTCACTGTCCTGTTTAGTAAGGAACCAAGATCACATGCTGGTTTTCTGACTGGCACATCTGCTCCTCCAGTAAGAACTGGCAAGCATATTGTACTTTTATACCAGCAAGCTTGGAGAAAATGAAACTGTTCTTTGTCTTATTTTTCTGATGATGGTCTTCGGACTCTATCTGGTATTCTGAGTAAAGCTTTTCTGTTAAAGAATGGCCCATACTTATCGAGACAGAACATCTGATGTCCATTTAAGAACAAATGAGCAACAACAAAACCACTTTAGCGGTCATGCAGCTCAGGCCAGTGCCACCGACATGGGCTTCTCTGGGAAGGCCCTGGCCTGGCCCTGTATGTGGAGTTTGCTCTAGGGAAGTTGCTTATGTATTTTCTTCTGCTGTTATTGGCAAGTACTTTAATGGTCCAGTGTGGTTCTTGACCTCATTTAAACCACGTTTAAGGCCAAAAATGAGACCACCTCATGTGGGCTCCTGCCCCAAGGATGCATGGAGAAAGAAGTCCTCTTCACACCACCAAGTCTTGGCTCTGTATTCACTGGCTTCATCTTGGCACCTTTATCCTCAATCCCTTCTTTGTCCCCTCTCAGTGGAGAAAAAGCTGGAGGTGGGTCATCTTCTGTAGAGCCACAGGCCTTAGATCAGCAGAGAAATCTTTCCTTCACAAGCCACCTATGCCTAGATCCCAAGACTGTGTGTCTGTTACTGTGGAGAGGGACCATCTATTTCCAAAGTGCACTTTTTCCCTCCTCCTCCCCATGCACTCCTCTAAGTTGTGCCATGTACCTATAAATTTAAAAAAATTTAATTTTTTGAGATAACATTTTAAATTTACATTATAGCCAAAGGCTTAATGCTCAACTAAGTAAAGAGTTCAACAAATGAAAAGAAAAAGTAAAAAGACCACAGTTCAGCAGGGAAACTAGACAAGAGCTGTAAACCATAATCGAATGAAAAGATGTTGACTCATATATAGTAAATTTTAAAATAGTCACAAAATCATTAAAACTATAGTGGTATATAATTCTTAACAGTTTGATGAATATTTAAAACAAATTTGACAAAGCACCATTTTTACAACAAAATGGATACACACAGGCATTTCTTTTTCTTTTTGTTTTTTAGTTTATAACAATTTTTGAGCTCACATATAAAAGGGAGAGCATGTGATATTTGTCTTTCTGTGTCTGATTTATTGTACTTAACATGAAGCCTTCTAGTTCTGATCATTTTGATGCCAATGATAGAATATCATTCTTTTTAATAGCTGAATAATATTTCATTATATATATATATATATATATATATATATATATATATACACCACATTTTTTTGTCCATTAACCTGATGATGAACACCTCAGTTGATTCCTTATTTTGGCTGTTGTGAACAGTGCTGCAATAAACATGGTGGAGTAGGTATCTCATTGATACAGTGAGTTCATGGTTTTTGGGTGTGTGTATATATATATATATATATATATATATATATATATATATATATACAGACTTGCCATATAATCCAGCAATTCCACTATACTGGATATATTAAAGAAATCATCATATTGTTTTCCACAGTGGCTGCACCAATTTACTTTCCCGCCAGCAGTATATAGGTGTTCCCCTTGCTGCACATCCTCACAAGCATTTATTGCTCTGCCTTTTGGATAATAGCCATTCTGAAGGGGTGAAGGGGGTATCTCATTGTGATTTGGATTTGCATTTCCCTAATGGCAGTGATGTTGAGCATTTTTTGGTATATTTGTTGGCCATTTGTATTTGCTCTTATGAGAACTGTCTACTTAGGTCTTTTGTCCATTTCTTAACTGTATTGGTTGCTTTTTTGCTGTTGGGTTTTTTGAGTTGGAAAGATATTCTGAATATTAGTCCTTTGTCAGATAAGTAGCTTGCAAATATTTTTTTCCAATTCTTTTGGATATATCTTCATTGTATTGATTGTTTCCTTTGCTGTGCAGAAGCATCTGAAATTGATATGAGCCCATTTGTCTAGTTTTGATTTTGTTGCCTATGGTTTGGGGGTCTTCTCCAAGAAGTCATCACCTACACCAACATCTTTGTGTGTTTCCCCTACATTTTCTTCCAACAATTTCATAGTCTTAGGTCTTATATTTAGAACTTTGCTCCATCTTGAGTTGATTTTTGTATATGGTGAAAGGTGGGGATCTAATTTCATTCTTCTACATTTATGCATCCAATTTTGCCAGCACCGTTTCTTTTTTTTTTTTTTTTGACAGGTAGAGTGGACAGTGAGAGAAACAGAGAGAAAGGTCTTCCTTTGCCGTTGGTTCACCCTCCAATGGCCGCTGCGGCCAGCGCGCTGCGGCCGGCGCACCACTCTGATCCAAAGGCAGGAGCCAGGTGCTTATCCTGGTCTCCCATGGGGTGCAGGACCCAAGCACTTGGGCCATCCTCCACTGCACTTCCTGGCCACAGCAGAGAGATGGCCTGGAAGAGGGGCAACTGGGATAGAATCTGGAGCCCCGACCAGGACTAGAACCCAGTGTGCTGGTGCCGCAAGGCGGAGGATTAGCCTATTGAGCTGCGGCGCTGGCCCAGCACCATTTCTTGAAGAGATTATCCTTCCTTCAATATACTGTCTGGGTACTTCTGTCAAAAATCAAGGAAACTATTTATTGTTCTTTCATAGTAGGGTTTGCTTTTTTAATACAACAACTAGGACATATATTAATATAAATATAACTCAAAGATCATAGAATGGAAGTTGTGACTATCTTGGAGAGTGTGTGTTGGGTGATGGCTACAGCTGTGGGTCATATAAAAGAACATAAAGATTGTTCTTACCTTAAGGTTGTTTTGAGACTTGTGAGCTCATTGGGAGATCCAGAGACAGCTTGCATTGGGGATCACAAATTCAAAGCTTCTGTGTTTTCCTCTAGTATCCTCCCAACTCTCAAGGTCCTAAAAATCTGGACCACCTTGGGCCACTAGACCAGTGCTGACAGAGAGGCAGAAAACGTAGCAACTGCTTCTGTTACTCTCAGACTTGAAGGCCTCGGCTAAGGGCCTCAGTCAGGATCCTGCCAAGGTCCTTGGCTTTCTTGAATGACTTGATCACACACTGATGTTTCAAGGCTGGGTGCTCCCCAGCTGGAGTCCTGAAAATGCTTGCATGGCATCCCTGGAGAAGGAAACTAACTTGAAAGAAACTCCCACAAAGTAAATCACCAGGACCGGATGGTTTTCATCCAAGAGTTGGGGAGGAAATGAAGTGTGAAATAGCACAGATACTGATGAAGACATTAGTTCTCCATTAAAACCACAACTGTGTCAGAGCAGAGGAAGTTTGCTAGTGCGATGATCTTATTGCTAGAGAAGAGAGATTAGTGGCAGCTCTGATGCCCCTGGAAAACCTGGAAAACTTGGAAAGGATAACATAAAATATGAGCAATGACACAATATTTTATATTCCCTGACAGTTAGGTAAGAAGGACATAGAAATCTTAGAATATGTTAGCGAATTTTTAATATGTATGCTGCTGTTCCCTACTTCTGCGTCCTTGACAGACATCACTAATCAATCTAGTACTCTTCTCATTAAGCTTGGATTGGCCTCATGGTCCTCATTTTTTTTCTCTCAACTGTTACCATCAAATGACTGGAGTTGACACATATGATATGTTGAAACTCATTTGCCATTCCTTGCCTAAGAGTGTTTATTTTATCATGGACCACATCATCTCATAGTTAAATTGAAAGGAATGACAAGAAGGAAGGCTTTCATAAGTAGTTTAAAAGCATGACAAGAAACTGTCACATTCTTTTTCCTAAGAGCTGAATGACCAGATCACCTCTCTTCAGAGATAAATAATTATGTAAGCATTAAATACAGGTGTGTAACCCCAACCCAAACCATGGTAGACCCCCTGGACAGAGCAAAATCACTTCCTCTGAGGCAGCAAGCCGTATGTTTCAGGAGGTCCTTTTGAGAATGAGAACCAAGGGCCACATGTTTCATTCAATATTTCTTGCAGACCTGAAAGCAAGCTGTAACCCCTGAATCCTACCACAGTATTTGCCTCTGTGAGGCAAACAAATGGGTATACTTTAAGAGAACTAAACAGAAGCTCAGAGGAGAAAAAAGTCAGGATTGTTGGGCCCTGAAGAAACTGAGTAACTTTATGGAGAACCTGAGGTTTCACTGGGATTGACTTTTCACACCGAAGGAGCAGAATGACAGCTCTGCCACAGGTCTGGAAAACCCATGGGGCTGTCCATGGAACATTTTGCTTTGCATTGAGCAGTGTCTCCTGTTACTGATAGTGAGTAAAATAACTTGGCTCTCACAGTTATTCTGCAGCCTGGTGAATGCCTGCGATGGAGCTGATATGTGGATTGCAGTCTGACCCTTTATTTATATTTTTAAAAGATTTATTTTATTTATTGAAAGATAGAGTTACAGAGAGAGGTAGAGCCAGAAAAAGAACGAGAGAGAGAGGTCTTCCATTTCATTGGTTCACTCCCCAGATGACTACAATGACGAGAGTTGAGCTGATCAGAAGCCAGGAGCCAGGAACTTCTTCTGGGTCTCCCATGCAGGGGCTCAAGGACTTGAGCCATCTTCTACTGCTTTCCCAGAGGAGTGGCTGGGACTCGAACTGGCGCCATAAGGAATGCCTGCACTGCAGGCTGGAGCTTTAACCCGCCGCGCCACCGCGCCAGCCCCAGTCTGATTATTTAAAGAAGATATCTGCCTGCCCCTATTGGGGAGACAGGTATTTTGTTTGATCAGGAAAATGTTACTACATAGGTTAAATAGTGCGAATCAGGTTACAGTAAAAGCTGCTTGACATGGGAGAAACCCTAACTGTGCTGTGGTTTCCCACTGGGAAGATAACCAGGTACTGTGGTTCAGAGACTGAAGGAACAATAATATGTTGGAGTTCATTGTTCAGCAAACCCGGCTATGAGTCGCCACTCTACCATAAGATAATCCGTGACCTTGTGCACATCTTGCAGAATCATAGGTCATGTAATGAGATGCTAGAGAGATAATTTTGTCTAGATCTAGTAGCAAGTGATTATCATCTCTATTTTAGAGATGAGGCAATAGTTGCTTAGCAAGAACTAATGAAGTACCCACCTTGGAGGAGGGGTGAGTAAGAGGAGGAAAGAGAGGAGAGGAGAGAAGAGGAAAGAGTCTGGGCTCCAAGCAAATAGTGTTTCTTTCACTACTCTGCTTCTCAGGGACTCAGCTTCCTCATCTCTAATGGGCTCTGCACAGATTTAGCAAGTATGGATTTAGCACCATGTAGAGCATGTTAACAAATCCCTGTGGGTTAAATGGTTACATGTATTGCTGGTAACTCACATTTCTAAAGCTTTTATAGTTTACCAAGTGCTTTCATCTGCCTTATTTTACTCTGCTGGTGACTCATGGAGTTGGGTAGGTGATATGATTTCTTACGTACTTTTCAGCAGGGACGCCACAAGGTTAGATGGCTTGCTCAAGGTTGCATACTGAGGAAGGGTCAGAAACCAGGGCCCCTGCTTTTGTCTGTGATTCTGAGTGCAGGGTCCCTTTCGCCATAGTATGACAAATAATGCAGAGTGGGCTCTATTTATTACTCACTTTAACAACAGAGAGTCTTCAGCGTCACAGTGAGGTAAAAATAGATGTTTAGCTGTGAGGGCGAGGAGATTCTCGGTAGCAAACAAACTGAGCTCACCAAAATGTTCTTCTCGCTGGCAGACTGGGTTTGCCGTGGCCTTTAGGAAAGCCTTGGCAGGCCTGCAGCAGGCTGCCTCACTGACCTGCTGTGTCCGGTGTCCCCTGAGGAGCAGCTGCCTCTTGGCTCCACTGCCAGATGCAGGCTCTACCTTAGAGGACGTGGGGTGGGGGGGCTGCTTCTGAGGCGTGGGGACCACCGGCTGAGAGCACAGCATCAGGGAGGGCACTGGGCTGTGTCCCACAAGAGCAGACCTGCTGTGGATTTGGCACACATGAGAAGGAGCAGCGTGGCCAGCCTGGGATCCCTGTGCCACTGAGGTTTTTCTGTGAGATGGGGGCAGGAAAATGAGAGCATGAAAGAATAGAAGCAGCAAGACTAGAGGAAAGTCCTTACTTTCATTGCATTTTATTCTCTTAAAGGTAATTATACTCCACCGATTTCCTAAAAAGATTGATAAGGATTATAATTTGCTCAGCTTACATATACATGTATTTGTGGTTAACATAAAGGTAAATGGGATATAAGGAAAGAGAGAGAAAATGAAATGGTCTCATGGGATCATTTAACAATCAGTACTGTCACAACCACATCTTCTCCATAAGGGAGACAAAAACACTTTGTACTATGTCACAGTCTACTGAATATTTGTCCCATCGCAAATATCTGGCAGGGGGGGAATACTTTACATTATAGCAGAGGAGAACTTGGAAAAATGATGCTTGTGACAGTTGAAGGAAACCGAGCAAACCAATGTGGCCCTTGGCCTTTAAAAGTCAGAGATTCCTTTGAGAAACCCATAAATTCCAAGCATCCTTATCCCAGAAAAACACAAGCTCTTACAAATTTATCTTCTTCATTTTTTAAAAAATGAGATTGCTTTTTAAAAAAGATTTATTTATTTATTTGAAAGGCAGAGTTAAACAGAGAAGAAGAAGAAGAAGAGAGAGAGAGAAAGAGAGAGAGAAAGAGAGAGAGAGAGATCTTTCATCTTCTGGTTCACTGCCTAAATGGCCAGGCCAAAGTCAGGAGTCAGGAGTTTCTTTCGGGTCTCCCACATGGATGCAAGGGCCCAGGAACTTGAGCCATTTTCCATTGCTTTTCCAAGCGCATCAGCAGGAAAGCTGGATTGGAAGTAGAGCAACTGGCACCCATATGGGATGCTGGTGCTGCAGGCAATGGCTTAGCTTGCTGAGCCACAGTGCTGGCCCCAACAAATTTAACTTTTTTTTTAAGATTTTATTTACTTATTTGAGAGGTAGAGTTACAGACAGTGAGAGGCAGAGACAGAGAGAAAGGTCTTCCTTCCGTTGGTTCACTCCCCAAGTGGCTTCAATGGCCAGAGCTGTGCTGATCCGAAGCCTGGAGTCAAGTGCTTCTTCCTGGTTTTCCTAGTCTCTCAAGTGGTTGCTGGGGCCCAAACACTTGGGCCAACTCTACTGCTTTCCCAGACCACAACAGAGAGCAGGATTGGAAGAGGAGCAGCTGGGACTAGAACTGGCACCCATATGGGATGCCGCAGGTGGAGGATTAACCTACTGCACCATGGTGCCGGCCCCTTAATCTTTTTTTTTTTAAGAGATTTTATTTATTTATCTGAAAGTCAGAATTACATAGAGAGAGAAGGAGTGGCAGAGAGAGAGAGAGAGAGAGAGAGAGAGAGAGAGGTCTTCCATCTGCTGGTTCACTTCCCAGTTGGCCACAGCGGCCAGAGCTGTGCTGATGCAAAGCTAGGAGCCCAGGAGCTTCTTCCAGGTCTTTCCCTATGAGTGCAGGGGCCCAAGGACTTGGGCCATCTTCTATTGCTTTTCTAGGCCATAGCAGAGAGCTGGACAGGAAGTGGAGCAGCCCGGACTGAAACTGGCGCCCATATGGGATGCTGGCACTGCAGGTGGCAGCTTTGCCCCTTGTGCCACTGTGCAGACCCCAACAAATTTAACTTTTAATTTTAGATGATTTACAGCCCCCAGTTCCTATTCATTGACTTCAGGTTAATTATATCTTCATTTAAATAATTAGAAATAATTTCATGGAATAATTTTCCTTTGTAAAAAGATTCACTGCATGTATTTGAGATGATTATAGTTAAAATATAGATGAACAGCCATCATCACACAAGACTTCAGATTTCCAGGACATTCCATAGCCTGTATTATCTGTATTTTAAATATGTTTTATTTAATGTTCACTTATAACTTTACCTTAGTCTTTTATTTATTTTTTAAAAAATTCTATAGGCTGTATACTCTATGGTAATTTGTGTCTGATAACACCTGTGTTAATACTTGGTATAATAAGGAAAATCTGCCTTCACTGTTAAATCAGTTTTGATTATGTGTAGAATATAGTATACAAAGTAATACTTTAATATATACAACTGCTCATATGCCATCAATAAGATCTCATCCTCCAGACTTGTGAATTCTTGGAAAAAATTGCTTCCACATGTTTCTAAAACTACTTAAGGTTTTTGACTGGTTGGTGGTCCATTGATTCTAAATATGTGACCTGTCAAAACGCCATCTTTAAACTCCAGTGATGCATAGAGGCTTGGAATTAGGCAGGGCTGAATTTATTACAGAACAAAGGGAGGTGATGATTAACACACCCATCCAAGCAGTAGGGGGGAAAATAATCCTTGAATGGATTAGATGCCACGATCCTAAAACCACATTCTCTGAGTGTTGGTTCCTTGCCCAGAAACGGGGAGAGGCCAAACACTGATGCCTTTTAAATGACAGGGTATCTCCATGGGACTCTGCTCAGGGACACCGGGGCAGAGAGTTGAGGGTCAACTGGGAAAAAGCCTTTCTCTTGTGATCTACCAGAGTTGAGGATGTAGACTCGCTCTGTGTGCAGTAATCTTCAAAATGGACAGCCCACCTGATTAGTGTTCTACAGTTATTTGTCTGGGTGGAGATTACACTGAAGTGTGAATAAATGGGACTTAATTTTTTTCCAACCAGAATTAGCATAACTGTTTTGGATTTTAGGCTACTTTCAAGACTGGCATAGAGGCTGCCAGTTATTGTACATCATTCCTCTAAGCCAAGTCATAGATGGGTGTTCTCTGTTCACTGGCAAGCTCTTGTAGATTCTGAGCACTCCTAGGATGTATTTTCAGGGAAACTTCTAAGAATGGTCTGTGAACAGAGCACTAAGCTCATCTTCTGATTGATTTTCCTTTTGCTCTCTCCTTCTTTGCTGTGCAGTGCAAGCTGCATAAAAATTCAGTTTTTAAAAATAGCACTGTATACTAGCATTGATGGAGACCTACTCTCTCAGAAGAGGCCTCCAGTAGAAGGGTGCCCCCTTGAGAAAGAAAGAGGCCATCAGAAGACAGTTGTTTTGATTCCAGTTCCCTGGGAGGAGGAGGAGGACTTGAATCACAAGCCCAGGTGCTCAGGAAATCTCCTGTCACTCTGTGATGGGCTGGGACATGGTGCCATGTCCGAAGTTTCTAAATACAGTTCAGGCTGGGTCATCATGACAGATGCTGAACTGGCACTGCTATGGGAATTGAAGTGGGAACTCTGACAGTGTTTAAATGCCATGGCCTCTGGGCTCAAAGTCTTCCTAGGCCAGGACAGGGAGAGGCAGTGCAGAGTTATGAAGAAGACGATAGGAACAACTTTGGCAAGGAAATCCTGCTGCCTCGGCGACACTACCACTCCTTCAGAAGGCAACAGACACCCAACAACACACCAGCTATTTTAGAAGCTGTCAGTTTCTGAATTGCTGACACACTTGGAGGACACTGTCTCTTCAAGGGTCATTCTGACCCTTCAAGGTAGGTAACCCTGGGGAAAAGAAAGAGGCATGCTGTAGCCAAGGTGTAGACTGAAGAATGTGTGGAATTAAGTGACCTGGTCAAGATGACTCAAGGAGTCAGGAATGGAGTTAGGAATAACATGTTGACTTTGGGATTCCCACATCAGTCTGAACACAGGAGACAGTGTTAGGCAATTCCTACACTCACCTCACCCTCTTCTTCTTGGTCATACCAAAAATCCACCCTGGGGTTAGGATCTTTTGATGACTCATTTCCTATTAGGAAAGATGTTAGAGGAAAAAGGAAAAAAGACAGAGAGATTTGAGAAGTGGGCTTTTCCTGGTGGGTCTGGGGACATGGAATGTAAGAATAGGTCGTAATTTTTGCTAGCGTCCTAAGCTGCTGTTGCTGAGGTGTAAATATAGACACTATTATTAATACAATTAATTCATGGTCTTGCATTCTCAGTGCTTTCCCTGTACCTCAAATTTTTTTCTGCTTTCAAAGCATTTGACTTTAGGGTTTGTGAAGTTAGTGTTGGGTAGCAGATAGGTACAAATTCTGTAATAAGAAAGATCTGAGTCCTTCTCTTCTCTCTAATATTTATAGGTGGGTGATGCTGGGCATGTTATCTTAGCTAAGTCTCAATGATTTCATTAGATAGAGTAACAGTGCCTGCCTCTCAGTCTTCCCCCTCAGACTTCCCAGGAGCTTCACATAGGCACTGGATCTTTGGTGTCTTCCCAGTAGATATTGTCCTGATCTTGGGGCTGAGAGTGAGTGCTCCTGATAAGGTTGTTAACCTGTAGCCATGGCTCCTTGCAACCTCCCAGCTCTTTTCTGTCTCTATGACCTCCTAGGAAACCTTGCCTTTGGTTTGCCTTGTCACCCTTGGTTGCTGTCTATGCCTCTCTGTTGAAGGCTAGAATTTGCTTCCTTGGCCCCTGTTCCTTGTGGAAGATTCAACATACATCTTTTGGGGCTGGTGCCGTGGCGCCGTAGGTTAATCCTCTGCCTGCAGCGCCAGCATCCCATGTGGGCGCTGATTCTGGTTCTGGCTGCCCCTCTTCCAATCCGGCTTTCTGCTATGGCCTGGGGAAGCAGTGGAAGATGGCCCAAGTCCTTGGGCCCCTGCAACTGTGTGGGAGACCCGGAGGAGGCTTCTGGCTCCTGGCTTCGGATCAGCTCAGCTCCTGCCGTTGTGGCCATCTGGGGAGTGAGCCAACGGAGGGAAGACCTTTCTCTTTGTCTCTACCTCTCACTGTCTGTAACTCTACCTCTCAAATAAATAGATAAAATCTTAAAAAAAAAAAGAAAAAAATTTAATCTTTTCTCAGTGTTCTCCTATTTCTGTCTTTTTTTCAGATCTAGTTTTCCTTCTCAAATATTGTGGCAGCCACTGTGGGTCAGAACATCATTTAAGCAGACACACACACAAGGTTTCTAACATGGCATTTTCATTTTTTTCCTTTGATTTCCCTTTTTCTGCCTTTCTACTATTTCTACTAACACCTTCCAGTTTTGACAGTTTTTGCTCAAAGTCCTGAAATATTTTCGCTATGTGATATTTTCCTAGTCTGCATTTTTATATTTTCTTTATTGAGATTTACTTTTCTTCATTTGAAAGGACACAAACCTTCTTTCTTCTTCCCAGGAAGGTGGTTGAGAGAAGATAGAACCCTATGGCCACCTTCCTTTCTGAATGATAGAAGGGATTCATATTTAATATGCTCCTACCATGTGCCAGTGACTACTGAGAGTCATCAGTATTTCTCTATTATCCCCATTTTCAGATGAGGCGAGTGACTTAGAAAGGTTATGTTACTTACCTCAGGGTGTGAGTGATGCTAAAGATGGCCTGTGCTCTTTCCCTTATGTCACAGCATCCCATACCACTGCACACAACTGGGGCATGGGGTGTGTGATGATCTCATGAGAACACTGTACTGTTTGTGCAGGAGGCCTTCTGTTCCCTGGGGAGGTGGCTATCTCTGCCTCTCCATTTTCTCTCCGGGTCACTGGCATTTGTGGAAGGGCTTGATTCTTCCCCATTTTATCTTAATGTCTATAAGCACCTTCTCTTTTTAGGTTCATGTGGAGGAGAGTGAGTGTCTTGAGTATTTTCTAAGTGTTTGACTGTGACAGCTGCTCCCCAAAGTGACTAAACTCACCAAATTCATTTGAGGTTCTAAAAACTTTCAAATTGGATCTTGTCAATGAATTCAACCCAACTCATACTCACAAAAGGAACAAGACAGTAGAATTCCAGTAGTTCAAGTTATGATATCAGGAGATAACTCTGATATTTACTAGGGATTTCTTTGAGGATTTGGCATGCAATTAAGAGACCTCATTATGACGAATATATTTGTCCCTTGGATGAAGATCAGAAGACTAGCATATTCACGATTCTTCATCTAGTTGCAGTTTACCCCCTCTCCTAAGCTCTTTTCTGGTTGTGTTCCATGTCTTGCTTTGCTAAACATACAGTCATTCATTCATTCATTCAACAAAAACATTTTATTAACAGCATAGTAGATATTAGTCACTGTTGCAAGTGCTGAGGATATAAGAGGAATAACACAGATGGGTCGTGGATTATGTGGATTGCTGTTATCTAAACATGTCTGGTAGAGTTTATTGTCATGTCAACCACAAAATTTCCTTTTCTGGGAAGATCTTTTTCCTTTTGTCCCATCTCTGCCTTTGCATCTCAAAGATATTTCCTCATTAGACCCAAAAATGGTCTCTGGGCCGAAAGAGGTTTCTCTGACAGCCAAACTCCTACAGCATTTTGTTGCTGTTTCTCTTACATAATGGTGCGTGAAAATTGACATTCATTATCTGAATCTTCTTCTATTGACAATCAAGATAAATACATCTTGTTAGAGGTTCATAAAACTTTATGAAGTAGGCCGGCGCTGTGGCTCACTAGACTAATCCTCCGCCTGCGGCACCAGTACTCTGGGTTCTCTTCCAGTCCAGCTCTCTGCTGTGGCCTGGGAGTGCAGTGGAGGATGGCCCAGGACCTTGGGCCCTGAACCTGCATGGGAGACCAGGAGGAAGCACCTGGCTCCTGGCTTCAGATAGGCGAGTGCGCCGGCCGTGGCGGCCATTTAGAGGGGTGAACCAATGGAGGGAAGACCTTTCTCTCTGTCTGTCTCTCTCTCACTGTCTAACTGCCTGTCAAAAAAAAGAAAAACCTTTTATAGTAGGTAATAATGATCTCCTCATTTTACAAATGATAAAACTCAGGTTTTGAGAGGGAAGTGATTTGCTCAAGATTAGACAGTTGAAACAAGAAGAGGTGAACTCTAGAATTCAGTCTTGAATCCCAAGCCCCAGCATGCCATGTGCCATGCTGGTTTTCTACTATTATATGTTTTTATTAGACTTGCATATCCTGTCTCTCTAAAGGACTGCTTAAGTTCCAGAAGGCATGGAACCATATTTTATTAAAATTTGGGCATTGTCAGACCCAGGATAGATATTAATAATTTTTTGATGAACAGATAAATGATTCATTGAATGGATGAACTCAGACAATTACTAGAGAGTTGTCATGTACTTGTCAGTCATGAACCTCTTATATTCACTGAACGATGTGGTCCTCTGTTTGCAGAGTGAGGTGGGTGCATTTTCAGCTTGGTGTATCTGGAATTCTTGCATGTCATTTGAAAGGCACTGTATGTTCCTGTCTGTGCTCAGATGTTTATCCTACTTACATGTGTGAAATTGCTACCTCTGTGTTCTCTATGATCTGTGGTAACTAACAGAGTACCTAAAATGTTGTCACTAGCTACAAAACTGACACTTTGTGTTCTGATGGCTGTGTACAGCCCTTGTGTTGACTGTTAAGGAACAACTTTTTTTGTTTGTTTGTTTTCTTTTTTCTTCACACTATTTGTTGAACCCAGTGTAGGGTTGATCTTAAGAATATAAAGTTAACTGAAAATAGATCTTTGTAAAAAATAAGAATGGGGATGGGAGAGGAAGGAGGAAGGGTGGGAGTATGGGCGGGAGGGAGGTAGGGAGGGAAGAATTACATGTTCCCAAATTTGTATATATGAAATGCATGAAGTTTGTATTCCTTAAATAAAATAAAAATAAATAAATAAATAAATTGCTGCCTCCAGAAGTTCTGTCTCTCTAGTTAAATTAAACTTATTGCTTAGGAATTGGCTGACTAGTTCTTCCACTTTAGTGCATCAGCATGAATTTGCTTTTTTGTTTAAAAGCACTTATTTATGTCAGAAAGAGATGACAGAGATAGAGATAGAGACAGAGATAGAGACAGAGATAGAGATAGAGACAGGGACTCTCCCATGGGCTGATTCAATCCCACATGCCTGCAACAGGCAAGGCTGGGAAAGGCTGAACACAGGATCTGGCAGCTCAATGCAGGTTTCCCATGTGGGTGGCAAGAACTCCGTTGCTTACACCATCACTGCTGGCTGCTGTGTTAGCAGGAAACTGGAGTGAGCCAGAGCCAGGACTCAAACCCAAGCACTTCAATATTGGATGCAGGCATCTTAACTGCTAGGCCAAACACAAGCCCCATGAATTTTCTTACTTAGTCAGTGCTTAGTGGGAGCATTCTGACAAAGTATAAGGCAAGTGATCCTAGGCCCTGGGAGGAAGGTCCGCTTTTCACTTCACAGAAATTCAAAGACCACTATACCAGATATATAATGGTGCTATAGCAGTGGGGCTGAGGTTACGGTGGTGGTGGGAGGTTGGAAGTCATGTTTGCAAAGAGCAAATAAGCACTGACTTTGGGACGAGCTAATGTGTCACTTCACCTAGAAAAATGTCAAGAGCATCAGAGATAGGCCTGTTTTGACAGCTGCTGGCCTATCATTGACTGGTGGATCTTGAAGACCACCCAGTTGATCAGAATCAACTTTTGGAGGACTTCTGGTGCAAGGGGGGTTTAGGCTGGATATTGCCATGTGGCCTGTGGCCAATTTTTGATGATCCTGTTTATGTGTTATCTGTGCATTGATCAAGAGTTTTTTTCTGAATCAAAAGTTGGTCTCACAAATACAATTTTATGATGAGAATGAAATAAAATATTTAATATCTGGGCTGTTTTAGAAAATTCAGGACCCATATTTGTCCATTATTTTATCTTGCTCTTCCTGAAATACATGACCATTGGCATGGAATCTTATATATTATTTACATTTTTTATTTAAAAAATTTTAATGATATGTTAAAATTATAGCATTTATAGGGTACCATGTGATGTTTGAAAAACATTGTGTAATGTTCAAATCAGGGTAAACCTATATCTGCTCAAATTCTATCATCTCAATCTCAACTTTTATTTTTTTTTAAAGTACACTCTTGGTTTTTATGGTCACCTGATGTGCAATGAAACCCCAGAACTTGTTTCTCCTATCTAACTGTAATTTACTATTCATCAATCAACATTTTCCTATCCTTCCCCACCCCTTACTCTCCCAGCCTCTGGTAACCATCATTCTACTCTCACCTTCTTGGAGATTAGCTTTTTTTTAAGATTTATTTTTAATTTTAAGTATTTTTATTTTTTTAAATATTTTTTAAAGATTTATTTATTTATTTGAAAGGCAAAGTGACATAGAAAAAGGAGAGACACAGAGAGAAAGATTTTCCATCTGACGTTCACTCCCTAAATGGCCACAAAGGCCAGAGCTGGGCCAGGCTGAAGCCAGGAGCCAGGAGCTTCATCCAGGTCTCCTACGTGGGTGCAGGAGCCCAATCACTTGGATAATCTGCTGCTGCTTCTCAGGCACATTAGCCGGGAGCTGGATTGCAAGTGGAACAGCCAGGAATCGAACAGGTGCTCATATGGGATGTTAGTGTTGCAGGCAGTAGCTTAATTTGCTGTGCCACAATGTTGGCCCCTGAGATCAACCTTTAAAGATTACACAGGATCTTACATATTAATTTGACACTTTACTGGTTGTCAAATATTTTCACATTCATTACTATCAGCTAAATTCTATTCTAGCATAAATGTCCATTTGGGACTACCAAGGGCCCTGAACTCTGACTTCAGTCTAAAGGAAGGAAACTCTGCACAAGTGAGAACTACTTCACCTTGTCCTGTCTTTCCGTGCAATTATTAAAAATGTTTCAAAGTCCAAATATCTTCCAATGTCATTTTGCTTGTTGATTTAGGATGAAGCAAAAGGATGATTTGGCATCGACGGTGATCTCAATATCTGTCACATTTAGATCTTTTAGTCAGGTTAGATTGGGGACAGGAAGTGAAATACAACAAAAAAGTCCTTTTACATTTGCACTTACTTATTAAATAATGTGAGATAGTGAAGAGGCCCAAAATACTCCTGAACATAACTGCCTCAGTGCTCAAAGAGGAGAATTTCCACCTGATCTCGGTTTGAATTTTATTCTCTTCAGAAAGAACGGACAATGTTTTTGTTTTCATGGAGTGATCTTCTGACTGAGTAATCTGAGCATGAACTTTTCATTTCTTTTTGTTGTTGTCGTTTGTTTTAACGCATTTTATTAGAATCTGTAAGCCTTAAGCCTTGCAGATCTTCACTGTTGATTTTTAAAAGTTTTTTTTTTATTTGAACTTTGCATTTCTTAGTTTACAGCAGGAAGAGCACAGTGCTGCAGTTCTAGTTCTGAGAAATGGGCAACAGAAGCTTTGACCTCAGTGTCAGACTAAGTCACATCCCGTTCTGGTACCTCCTACGTGCATATTATTGAGAAAAGCCCTCCTTTTTTTTTTAAAGGGTTTATTTATTTATTTGAGAGTCAGAGTTACAGACAGAGAGAGGGAGAGCCAGGCACAGAGAGAGAGGTATTCTACCAGCTGGTTAACCCCCCAGATGGCTGCAACATCCGGAGCTGGGATGATCTGAAGCCAGGAGCCTCTTCCAGGTCTCCCACGTGGGCGTAGGAGCACTTGGACCATCGACCACTGCTTTCCCAGGCCATTAGCAGGGAGCTGGATCAGAAGTTGAGTAGCCATATAGGATGTAGGCACCACAAGTGGAGGCTTAACCTGCAGTGCTCCAGCGTCTGCCTGTGGAAAAGCCTTTATTCAAGGCTCAGTTCCCTCATTTGTAAAATGCAGCAATAATGTGTAGTTCATAGGGCTTCTGTGAAAGTTACATGAGAAATGTACATGCATTATAGAAAGTGTCTAGTATAGTGATTGCTGCTTCTCTCTTTTTTGCCTATATCTTCAGAGCAAACTAGAGCACTAGAGATTGGCTCTTTAATGGCAATGAGCCTTTGTCTACTCAGCAAGAAATGGATACAAAAAAATTACTGCTGCCACTTCTTAGCAAGGCTTCTTTAAAAGGCTTAGTTCTCAGAGGTGACTTCGAGTCCTTGCTCTGGTTCTATGTGTCCCTGAAAGAAGTGCTGGTTGTTAGGTGGAGAGTGCTTTGGTTGGCTAAAAAGATATGTGCTCTTAGTCTCCTTAATTGGCTCATTGGCATGGGAATTGCAGGCTTCAGATTACCTCCCCCTTTTTCCTAAATAGAACTTGGAGAGCATGAAAAGCTCAGAGACTCCTTTCCATTACTGAAGTCATCTAACAGGCTCATTTGAGTGTTTGCTATCACCATAATTTTAGTTTAATCCGACCTGGGTTATAGTTCATTCCCTTGATGCTCTAGACTGAGTATCAAATTTGGGCTCAGTTCGTACTCAGGTCAAATGCTCTGCTTCTGCCATATTTAGAATTAGTCCATGAAAAGTTTTATCACCAGCTTTCCCTGAGCTATGCAAAAAATCTGACAGCCCAGAACCTATTCTCACTGCAGAAATACTGTAGAATTAGGGATTTATTTGCAATTAGTTTATAGAGTATTGCTGCTGTTGATGATGATGGACATGCCAACATGGCTATAGGAGTCTTGGTTTCAGAGGCTGTGCGACTTAGGAACTAGAACAGGATGACTGTCCTACCAGGATGATAGGAAATACCAATCAGTATCTGTGCACCAGTTTCTGACCATTGTTTGGGTTGTGTTTCCTTCATTTCAAATGACAGCTAAATTCTACTTGTGGAAATGCATTGTACATCTAATCTCAGAAACTTCTACATTTCTTATGTGACTATAGTTGTCTTCTACCATCTGCCTTTTTTTTATACTAAAGGAAACTCTTTATTGTAAACAAAATATAAAGTACGACAAAAGAAACATTGTGCAAATTTTGAGTCATGAGGGTTTTTTGAGAGACTATTTTCCAAAGAGTCCAAGTTTTTCTGTCAGAAATCTATACCCGATGCACAGAAAAATATTGAGTGGGATATATAGTGACATTTTTCACTATATAGTTTAAACAATTTATGGTTTTACTACCATGTGTATCATCCACTACACAACAGAACAGACATACTGTTAACAAAAGGGAATGTTCTTTTTTTTTTTATTTGACAAATAGAGTTATAGACAGTGAGAGAAAGGTCTTCCTTCCATTGGTTCGCTCCCCAAATGGCCGCTATGGCTGGCATTGCGCCAATCTGAAGCCAGGAGCCAGGTGCTTCCTTCTGGTCTCCCATGCGGGTGCAGGGGCCCAAGCACTTGAGCCATCCTCCACTGCCCTCCTAGGCCACAGCAGAGAGCTGGACTGGAAGAGGAACATCCAGGACTAGAACCCTTATGGGATGCCGGTACCGCAGGCAGAGGATTAACCAAGTGAGCCACGGCGCCGGCTCCAGGAATGTTCTAATAACAATTTTTCTATCCATCTACTTTCTTTTTTTTTCTTTTAAGATTTTATTTATTTTATTTGAGAGGTAGAGTTACAGATAGTGAGAGGGAGAGACAGAGAGAAAGGTCTTCCTTCTACTGGTTCACTCTCCAAATGGCTGCAACAGCTGGAGCTGCGCTGATCCAAAACCAGGAACCAGGCACTCCTTCCCGGTCTCCCACACGGGTGCAGGGGCCCAAGGACTTTGGCCATCCTCTACTGCTCTCCCAGGCCATAGCAGAGAACTGGATTGGAAGTGGAGCAACTGGGACTAGAATTGGCGCCCACATGGGTGCCAGCGCCGCAGGCAGATGATTAACCTACTGTGCCACAGCGCTGGCCCCCCATCTACTTTCATATCCACAAAACCTCCTATAAATTAATAGGACAACATCTGTTCACCTGTGAATAATGCTTGTTAATGTTCTTTTTTTAGAGATGTATTTATTTATTTGAAAGGCAGCATTAGAGAGAGGCAGAAGCAGAGTGAGAGAGAGGTCTTCCATCTGCTTGGTCACTCCCCAGATGACCACAATGGTTGGAACTTCGCTGATCTGAAGCCAGGAGTCAGGAGTCAGGAGATAGGAGTCAGGAGCCAGGAGCTAGGAACCAGGAGCCTCCTCTGGGTCTCCCAAGCACTTGGGCCATCTTCTACATCTTTTACTGCTTTCTCAGGGCATAACAGAGAGCTGGATCACAAGTGGAGCAGCAGGGACTTGAACTGGCACCCACATGGGCCAGTGCCACAGCGCCAGCCTTGTTAATGTTCTAATTCAGTAAAGCACACATTATAGTCTCATCACATAAGGGCACTTCACTGATGACACAACCATCTTTTTCAAGGAGTTATCTAAAATTCTTGCTACCCCTTCTTTACAATATATATTCTCATCTTCATTTTTCCCCTACAGAAAGTGCAGTTTATCTTCGCATCTACAGAAAACACATTGGTATACAATTTTCAAATCTACACAAGAAACTGCAGATCAATTAAAGTTCAAAGCATAACAAAATGCCTAGATATAATCATCTGTTAAGGTTTTAAAACAAAAGTAGGGGTGGAATTGTAGCTATACATTGCAAAGAAATTAAATTAGTGAGGATTCCAATTCTTTGGGCCCTCTTTAGCAATGTACAGCCATTCAATTCCAAATGTCAACAATAGTGTAAAAACACCTGCTGTAGATGTGCTTAATAACTACATCCATGAAGGTGGCCAGAAAGACCAGGAATAACAAACAAGATAACTCTAGGAAAAGATGACACTGTCTGAATAATACAAGCCAGCTCTGTAGCTCCACCTCTTTACCATAAGGTTTCTTTCTAGTCTCTCAGTTCTCGAAACTAGTGCTTGAGAAGAATCACGTTGAAAAGTTGGTCTCAAGTATCAACAGCGAAAGAAAGTAACAAATGTGCACACAAACCCCAAATGTGTGCTGCCAGTGCTTCCGTCTTACACACTGGAAGCAGTACCTCATTTACACAGGAGAGGTGGCAAGTTATTGACACCAACTTGTTATGGAATTTGTGATCTGGAAGGGAAATAGAATTATCATTACCTTCATACAAAAAGAAAATTTTAGCTGGTAGAGAATAATGTTGGACATCCAGTATCCTCCTACAATGTAAAATCCATGTGTTCAGGAAGTTTGGTTGGTTCCCTGATGTTTCTAGTTTCCAGAAGAGTGACTAGCAGGTAGTTAATGTTCAATATTTATCATTTAGTGGAGTTGAACCTGGCTTTTCACTTTCATCTCTTAACTTATCTAGCATCTTCCCTTATGGACTCTAATCTGTGGCCATGACAGTTTACTTATAATTTTTTTAAGAATGCCAAATCTGTACATATGCTCTTCCTACTACTTAAAATTTTGGGAGAGGGGAGGGTTGCAGGTGAGAGGGAAGTTATGGGGGGAAAATTTATATTCATTAAATTTATATTTGGAAATTTATGTTCATTAAATAAAAGTTAAAAAATGAATGCTAAAAATTTTTCCCCACCATTTCTTTTTTGATATTGAACTTGTATTTCAAGTCCATATTCAAATGGCACCTTGCAGTCTTCCTGATCTTCTTATCAATGACTTTCTGCCTCATCTTAGTTCCCTAGAATTTTGTTCTTATACCTGTTGTGGTGCCTATCACACACAGTTTGTATGTCCTGCCTACCAGGTGGTGAGCTCCTTCAGAGCAATAATTTGTTTTATATTTTTGATTTGTACTTATTTATTTTTAGATTTTAAAATTTTAACATTTGCCATGTTAATTTCTTTTTTTAAATAATGATTCATTTTATTCATTTATTTATTTGAGATATAGAGTCACAGACAGTGAGAAGGAAAGAGAAAGAGAGTCTTCCATTTGCTAGTTCATTCCCCGAATGGCCACAATGGCCAGAGCTGAGCAGATCCGATCTGACGCCAGGAGCCAGGAACTTCCTCCAGGTCTCCCACGTGGGTGCAGGGGCCCAAGCACTTGGGCCGTCTTCTTCTGCTTTTCCAGGCCATTAGCAGAGAGCTGGATCGGAAGAGGAGCAGCCAGGACTAACACCGGCGCCCATAGGGAACTCCTGCACTGCAGGTGGAGGATTAACCTACAGTACCACAGTGCTGGCCCCTTGCCATGTTAACGTTATGTGTGGGCTTTACATACATATATATGATACCATTTTTCTGGAGGAAGAGTATATTGCAATACAGAGAGTGCAGGTCAGTGATTATAACATTTATAACTCGATATACCATATAACATGACATCCACATGTATTTTATACTTTATGTATGTATTAACTTCCACATATGGGAGAAAACATGAGGAATTTATATTTATGTGTCTGGCCTATTTCACCTCACATAATAATCTCCAATTCTGTCCATTTTGTTGCAAATATCAGGATTTCATTCTTTATAAGGCTGAGTAATATTCCATTGTATATAATACCATTTTATTTATCTAGTTATCAGTTGATGGACATTAGGTTGATCATGTCTTTGCTATTGTGAATTGGGTTGCAATAAACATGGTAGTACAGGTATTTTTTTTTTTCATATGTTGACCTCATTTCCTTTGGATATATTCCAAGAAGTGATATGGCTGGGTCATATGATAGATCCATTTTTTTTGGTGAAATTTCCATATTGTTTTACTTTTCCCACCAATATATGACCCATTCTGTGCAAAGAAGAAATAAAAATGCAACAAGATGTAGTCTTACGTGCTTGAAATCCTTAGCCAGTAGAACTGATGTAATCTGGATTTTGTCCTCAATAATATAAAATGTAGGTAATAGCAATAACTATTAGTTTCATATATTAAATTTTTTATGTGTTCAAAGTGTAGGCAGAGAGCCTGACACGCAGTAGTAGCTCAGTAGATGTTGACCATTAAACTGTCTGCATAGGATAGCTCTTATGAGCTTATATTCATCTCACTGTTCATAGTCAATAATAGTTATAAACCTAATCACCAGATGGTGCCTTATCATTAAGATATACTTTTTGATCAGGATGATATCTTAGACCCAGCTCATGCTAGTAAAGACAAGGAAACAGGTCCAAAAAGCCAGAGACTTTCAGAAATCCCACTGCTGGTAACTAACAGAACCAAAGAGGTAAACATGCTTTACTCACCATAGTGAAGAATGATTCCTCAGAATTATCTGTTTACTGGAGATGCAGAAAAACCTAGAACACTGTAAAATATGCTTTAATAGTGTCTAATTTTGATACTAAGTGTCATTAAAATGAAATCTTTTGCAATGTAGGTATTTTCTATTTATGTAACTGAAACAGATTGTGGTTGGTTTGCTCTTGTTAGATTTGGTGGTCTCTCAGCTGCATTACTAATCCATCCATTAAACATTAAAGTTAAAGGGGACTTTATAGCACTTCTAATTAAATGTGCATGTGCTGTGCTATAAAGATTAAGGAAATTGGGGACCAGAATAGTTATGTGACTTGGCCAAGATCAAACATATTTAAGCCATTTCAGTTGTAGGGGTGGTTAAAACAGTTGAGGTTGTTCCAGAGTTATTGGTTCCACTGATCAAAGTTGAACATGGTAAGATTTTGGGAAGATTTTGATCATTATTTGATAGGGAGGCAGAGACCTACATCACACTTTTCAATTTCTCTTAGTCTCAATTTCCTTACCCACAAAATAGACAGAAAATTATATGTTGTTGCATCCCTATGGGTTGGAAAGATGAATCAGGTGATATGAAAAATGTAAATTAAGAAGCTGTTTTATTACTGCTATCATTACCATGGCTTGAGAATTGAGCTTACTCTAAACTAAACAGCTGTCTGTGGGAACTTAGTATTGTCAAAGCAAAATAGGCTAGAGATAGAAAGTGAGTTACACAATGACCTGATAGAATCTCTTTTCAAAAGAGTTTTTTGAATAGGAATAAATATGTTGGTTTGGCTTACGAATCACATGATGTTCTCCAATGACTTGTAACTGGCTCAGTATGGGTTTCCTAATTTTTCTCCTTTAATTTCCTTAATTATATATAATTTTATCATCTATATTCCTGAAGCTTCTCTTGTAAATGATACTAATAGGAGGAATTTTATAGTTAAGAAATATTTCTGGATCATTCAAGTGAGTTCCTAATGGTTAATTTTTAAAACCAGGGAATCACGAATTTCCAAGAATAAAGAAACTCAAAACCAGAGGTATTTTTGATTTTCAAGGAACTTACTGTATTTCTAGATAGATGTTATTTGATTAAAATAACCATCTATGTTTCTTATATTCATAATTTAGCTAACCTGATTACACATTCTGATTAATAGTTAAAATTGTTGATCTGGTTAGCTTAAATATTTTATATGATTTAGAAATGTATTTAAAAAAATTTTTTTACAGTCAGAGTGGACAGTGAGAGAGAGAGAGAGAGAGAGAGACAGAGAGAAAGGTCCTCCTTTTGCCATTGGTTCACCCTCCAATGTCCGCCATGGTTGGCGCGCTGTGGCCGGCACACCACACTGATCCGAAGCCAGGAGCCAGGTGCTTATCCTGGTCTCCCATGGGGTGCAGGGCCCAAGCACTTGGGTTATCCTCCACTGCGCTCCTGGGCCATAGCAGAGAACTGGCCTGGAAGAGGGGCAACCGGGACAGAATCCAGCACCCCGACCAGGACTAGAACCCGGTGTGCCGGTGCCGATAGGCGGAGGATTAGCCTATTGAGCCACGGCACTGGCCTAGAAATGTATTTTTACAAAGGGTTAAGCTTTATTTTTACCTAGGCAATTGGTCTTAACTCTGCAGTTACTATTTTAGGGACATTGTAGGATAGCTTACCTCACAGGTGGCCTTAACTCCCGTAGAGGTTTTAAAAATACTGTGCAAAGTATAATGTTCATTCTGAATTATCACATCTAAGAAATAGTTGAGAATGGAAAATTGCATGGTACATTCATGTTACTGCAAATGTGGGCTGGTGCATATATTCTGTATATAAAAGCACTGAGCTCCATTTTGTGAGGGAGTAACTGCCTTTGAAAACGGGTTCCCTGGGCACATACTACTCTTCCTCCACAGACTTGTCTGTTTCCTTTCTAGTAACTAGGAGTTTCCCAGGACTGTTCTGAGACTCTGAGATTCCTCTTTTTTGAATTTCTATGAGAAATAGGATGTGATATGTAATGTTGTGGGAAACTGGGGAGCTAATTATTTGTGTTGATTTCTGATTATTTGTGAATGCTCCCTGTCTCTGTCTGTACTGTGAATACCTTGAGGGGTCTTAATATGTACTTTAGTATTTTTCAGGGTCTAGCACAGTGCTGGGCACACAATAAGCACTCAATAAACACATAATTAATCAGCACTAACTGGGAAACTTCTCAAGGTCTGAGATTCTGTTTCTAATTATCCACATGGTACCTCATCGAGGGCCATATGCTGATAGGTGCTAATTGATTGATTTGATTGAAACTGTAAACCCTTTGAGAATACCCACTCAACTCTTTAACTCCTATGATCATGTGAATCTGGGTCCCTAGCCTTTTTGCTCATTTAACTTGTCTTTCCCAAGCAGTTGTAAATCTGACGCTTCTTATAGAGGTTGCCTGAGTTATCATTTGCACTCAAGAGGATTCTTAAATTCTTAAAGTCACTAGAGGTGGAAGAGATTCTACAAGATTTTAGTTCAATCCTTCTCATGGCATGATGAGGAAATAGGCCACCTGTGGTTAAGTGACTTGTCTAAGGTTCTTCATTAATCCATTTAATGTTACATTTTGAGTCCCTATTTTATTACAGTTGAAAAGTGAGTTAAGAGCAGAGTTGATTTCCGGATTCTCCAGCTGTAGTCCTCCTTCTAACCACAACTTCAATATGGCTATTATTAAATATTTGCCACTTACCGAAATGATCCCGTTTCATCCCTTTCTCTCTTCCTAAACATAGGTTGGAGATATTATTTGTCCATAACTTCTACTGGGCCCTACTTAGGGTGTTTATTTCCAACTCTTTCATAATTGTGGCACTTTAAGATGAAGAAATTTCATAACACTTTGCTCTCAAAAGTAGAACAAAGTTGGCCGGCGCCGTGGCTCAACAGGCTAATCCTCTGCCTTGCAGCGCCGGCACACCGGGTTCTAGTCCCCGTCGGGGCGCCGGATTCTGTCCTGGTTGCCCCTCTTCCAGGCCAGCTCTCTGCTGTGGCCCGGGAGTGCAGTGGAGGATGGCCCAAGTGCTTGGGCCCTGCACCCCATGGGAGACCAGGAGAAGCACCTGGCTCCTGCCATCGGATGAGCGCGGTGCGCCAGCCGTAGCGCGCTGACCGCGGTGGCCATTGGAGGGTGAACCACTGGCAAAAGGAAGACCTTTCTCTCTGTCTCTCTCTCTCACTGTCCACTCTGCCTGTTAAAAAAAAAAAAAGTAGAACAAAGTTATTTTAAAAATCCTTGTCTTGGGAAAGTTTTGGAGAAATTCAGTTATATTCATAAGTGAGGAGCTCTTGGACTATCACAGAAGCAAGTGGGATTTGGAAATCTTTGTCTCAGGGGATCTGAATTATTGTATTTGACTGAGTGTGTGATGATGCAATGACTGTGCTACTGAAAGGAACAGAGATCAGGCTAGGATGCAGATTTGTTACTCTGCAGTATCTCTCATCTTAGACAAGTGGTTCTTCTTGAAAGAAAACACAGGCCGGCGCCGTGGCTCACTAGGCCAATCCTCTGCCTGTGGCGCCGGCACCCTGGGTTCTAGTCCTGGTTGGGGTGCTGGATTCTGTCCCGGGGCCCTGCACCCACATGGGAGACCAGGAGGAAGCACCTGGTTCCTGGATTTGGATTGGCGCAGCGGGCCAGCTGCAACACACCAGCTGTAGTGGCCACTTGGGGGGTGAACCAACGGAAAAAGGAAAACCTTTGTCTCTCTCTCTCTCTCTCACTGCCTAACTCTGCCTGTCAAAAAAAAAAAAAAAAAAAGAGAACACAAATAGTTGCTACTTAGTCCAAAGTATAAAATTATATGCTTAGACAACTAAAACCTAATTAGAAGACTTTTTAAGTATTCCCCCCACCACCACCCCAAAGAAAGTGACTAGACTAGTGACTGTGGGTAAGCTAAAGTTTTTGGACAGAGACATCCTAGATTTGTAAGTTTCCTTTAGTTCTACATCAACATGAATATCTTTGGAAATGATGGATAAGGGATTGGGGAGGACAAAAAGAAATGACAATTTGCTCTTTATTGGCTTTGACAAAGTCATGGAATGCTCTTGCCAGAGATGCTGCCTGGGTTTGAGAGAGAAAAAGTTGGAGCAAGAAGGAATAAAAATACAGAACTCTAGGATGTATTGTTCACAAGTCTAGAGACTGCTACAGCTAATAGAGGCTGGCAGTGAGCTGGTCCGGCATTCTGTCCCAACCTTCTTCCATGTTCTGAGTGTGAAGGACGGATGTCCCAGAAGTTATGACCATTGACAAGTGATCTGTCAGAGCAAAATGCTGCTGTTCCCAACACTTTTTTTTTTATCTGACAGATAGAGATAGACAGTGAGAGAGAGAGACAGAGAGAAAGGTCTTCCTTCTGTTGGTTCACCCCCAAAATGGCCGCTACAGCCGGAGCTTCGCCGATCCGAAGCTGGGAGCCAGGTGCTTCCTCCTGGTCTCCCACATTGGTGCAGGGGCCCAAACACTTGGGCCATCCTCCACTGCCTTCATGGGCCATAACAGAGAGCTGGACTGGAAGAGGAACAACCGAGACTAGAACCCTGCACGGCAGGCGGAGGATTAACCAAGTGAGCCACGGTGCCGGCCCCTCCAACACTTATTCTTATATGTGTCTATTTATAGGGAAAGCAATTAGGGTCCTAGATGTTAAAAGTGGGTTAGAGAAATAGGTGCTTAAGCTTGGCTTTCAGCATCTCTTGACTTTAGAAAATCACTCTAGCTAATCTGAATTTGGAAATTTTAGGACATACAATTCTGAGCAACAGGATCTTAAAAGTAAATTTCCAGACAGTTATTTTCTGATAAATCTGATTCCAGCCTTCCTCACCAGTCCACTGCCTCGTCCCCCGTCCCACTTGTGTTCACAAGCACAGAAGACACAGAGAGGGACCATCTGGCCCAGCATGCCAGCTTTTTATTTGGTTGCTCTCAATCCCACCTTCCTGTTTGGATCACCCCTCCCTTCTTCCCATACTTCAGAAACCAATCAAGGTGTCTCCTGAACTCATTTATTCCCTTTGTTTCTTAAGTAACCTTTTCCATATGCTTATATACCTGCATATGGAACAGAAGCTTTTTCCCCATTCAAAATGGCCTGATCAGACTCTTAGGAAAAGTCATTCACTCAAACATGTGACAAAGTGCTTCTAAAGATCCCAAACAACTTTTCATTACTTTTGATGACTAGGGCATATATAAGTGGAGGAAAAACTACTGTGTTTAAAAGTAGGTGGCTGATGGACACTGATGCTGAATGACATGGAATTAAAGATCTCGTTGCTGTTAGCTTTGACTCTTTTTCCCCCCAAATGAAATGGTCTAAGTTAGATTTGGAGCAGAAGTCTGTAATAATTATTTTACTTTAATTCAGCACTTATTTTGCTACCCCTGTTTGGCCTCATTCCCTTCAACATGGGACATTAGTACTCTTATATTGCCTGTTGTGGATCAATTTTTTTCAGCTGTTGCTAAAACTTACTAAAATGCCAGATGTCATGTTGAAAACATGAAACCTGAAAGAAGGTCATAAATCACAAAAACAAACCATAAAAAAAATAATAAAATACCCTGAGTGCCGTGCTCTGGAGCTTCCCAGCTTTAAGTCTCCTTTTGTTCACCCCTCTCCCCAATCCACCGCATGCCCCAGCCCCCATCTTTTAGGGCCAGGGGTGGGGGCAGCCCAGCGGTTTCTCACCTAAGGCTTGATTGTTTGTTTTGCAGATTCAGAGCAGAGCACTGGTTCAGACTCTGAGGTACTCACCGAGCGGACTTCCTGCTCCTTCAACACTCACCCTGATCTGGCCTCAAGTGCTGCAGGCCCTGTGCCTGCTGCCATGTCTTCCATGGAGGAGATCCAGGTGGAGCTGCAGTGTGCTGACCTGTGGAAGAGGTTCCACGATATTGAAACGGAAATGATCATCACCAAAGCAGGCAGGTAAGGACAAGTTCTGCTGAATAACCAGATTCAAAGAATCGAAAGAAGTAGGAGCCATTCCATCCCTCTCGCCCCCGCACATTTATTCATGGTAGCAACTTGCACTCACCATTCTGCATTTGGACATCTTGGTTGTGGTCCTATTGTATTTGCTGTGATTTTACCATTTTCCTCCAGGGGCCTTTCAAATCCAAATCGCCTCTACCTTCACAAACGCTTTCCAACTACAAATGTTATTCAGTGAATCCAAGGTACCTCAAAAGTTCATGAAAACAGAATTAAAGATAAATTTATTTTTGGGGAAAAAATGAAATTCATGTATACAAAGGATCAAAGTTCATGAACATTGCCTGAAATGCAAAAATGTTGCATGAATTAAAAAATTTTTATACTAAAATAAATTTTTATACTAAAATATACTAAATTTATTTATACTAAAATAATTTTTGTAAATTCTATTTTTCTATAAGCTTTTTGAAGTACCCTTGTACTGAAGAGTTACAATATCTTAACAGCCAAAAGATAGATTACACTAAACAATAAACAATTGTTACCTCACTATCCAATATCTTCAAGGAGTTTTTTCTGCAAATAATAACATATCTTCTCTTTAAAAAAGATTTATTTGTTTATTTTATTTGAGAAGCAGAGTTACAGAGAGCAAGAGAGCGAGAGACACAGTCTTCCATCCTCTGATTTAATCCCCAAAAGACCACAACAACCAGGATCCAGGAGCTTCTTCCAGGTCTCCCACATGGGTGCAAGGGCCCAGGCACTTGGGCCATCCTCTGCTGCTTCCCAGGCCATTAGCAGAGAGCTGAATTGGAAGTAGAGTAGTTGGGACTCAAACCAGCTCCTGTATGGGATTCTGGCACCACAGGTGGAGGCTTACCCTACTATGCCACAGCACCAGCTCCATAACTTATATCTTCTAAGGCATTAAAACAATAAAATGCTTTTAATATTTTTTTTGGTAAGAACTGGGCTTGGTGAATCGTCTGAGACCTTTTTCATTGATCTATTGTATTTTATTGTTAGCTTTAAATTATTACAAAACTTTAATAGTACCCATGGAATATCTTGAAAAAGTTGAGTCTCTTGAAAACAATTTCTTTTGTAATAAACACTTTTAGTTAAGTTACTCCTTTATTGTTCTTTCTCAGCTTTCCATTCTTAGTTATCTGTTTTGTGCTGGACACTCAGCAAATATTGTACCATTTAAGCTTCATAAGAATCCTGTGAAATAAGACATGGTCATCCTTTAGACAGATGAGGGTGCAAAGACAGTTAACTTGACTAAGGCACAGGAGAGTAAATTGTCACTCCAGAATTCTACATAAAACTGTGTGCTCTAAAACAATAGTTCTAACTTAAGAAATGGTTGAGTTCTTGGCTTTCGTATTCAAAATTAACATGATTTAGATAAAACTAAATTTGGACTAAGCTTGAGCATATAGGAATGTCTAACTGAAATTAAGTAAAAATAATTATACCATTTTCATATTTTCAAAGCCAGTCTGCTCTACATAGTCTTGTATCTTCTGCAGACCAGAAAAGATCTACCTCACTGCTCATAAGTTGTTCTCATGAACATGGCTATTTAAAGTGAAATAACATTTTGATTGGATCCAATTCATCTACATGATATAGAAATTTCCAGATACAAAAAGATATCACAAAAGCATGAGGTTCAAATGAGCCTGAAATGTTATTTTCTTGCTTTTCTGGAATCTTCTTTCTTCTGTAAATTGTAATAGTGAATAAAACCATTAAAAGACTTTTTAGGAGAAGCAACTTTGAAGGAGAATTACTTTCTATGTTAACTCTTTTTAGGTGCTTGGGTTTCAGTATACACTTGTTCTACATTTTGTGGTATTAGGCTTTGAAGAGAAGAAAGTAATTCAAAGGAAACTTTTTTTTAGTGTTTCATAAGAAAGGAGAAATATTACAATTGATTTTTTCTAGACAATTTTTCAGGTTTGGTGTTTTCACTTGAATATTATTAGGCCTTTTTTATAAAAGTATTTCTTTGAGATGGAGAGACAGAGAAGGCTCCCATCCACTGGTTCACTCTCCAAATAGTGACAACAGTCCCCAACTGGGAGCCAAAGCCTGGAGCCAGGAACTGACCCCAGATCACCCACCTAGATGGCAGGAACTCAATCACTTGAACCATCATTGCTGCCTCTAAAAGTCTGCAATAGCAGGAAGTTGGGATTAAGAGCATAGCTGGTTGTGGAACCCAAGCACTTTGATATGAGATTTGGGTATCCAAACTGGTGTCTTAAATGCTAGGTAAATGCTTTCCCCAATGCTATTATGTCTCTGTATTTCTCACTCTTGTTTCAAATACCGCTGCCTCATTACCTACACTCCAGTGAATTTAGTTTATGATTTCCTGTGAAAACAGCTGTAAGAAAGAAATACTGCAAAAATAAATCAATAACTCACCTTGATACCTGAATATATCAATCTGTTCCCCAACATAGACACTTAGTTTGTTCTTTAATTATATCAAAATCCATGGTTTATCTTTAGAAACTACACTCATTGTCTGTGTATTGGGTTGCCTCAGCAGCTGTTGTTGCTGCTACATGTAACTGTGCTCAAATAAGTCTAGATCAACTCAGAAGCATATAGAGAGGGCTTTCTCTTCTGTGAATCTGTTACCTTGGTTAATTTCTTCCTTCTCACATAATTTTCTTTCCTATACAGTATTCATTTCAATTTTAACCCCATGTTATTATTCTCACTTAGGAAATCTTAGTCACTTTAGGGGCTAATGTTGTGGCACAGCAGGTTAAGCCATGGCCTGTGACACTAGCATCCCACATGAGTGCTGGTTTGAGTCTTGGCTGCTACACTTCCAATACATCTTCATGCTAATGGATCTGGGAAATCCATGGAAAATATTCCGAACTTTGATCCCTGCCACTCACGTAGGAGACATCTCTCTCTCTCTCTCTCTTGCTCCTCCACACCCCGTCTAACTCATTTAAGTAAGCAAATAAATTTCTAACAAAAAGAGAAAATCTTAGTCATCATAGACTTCACATACTAATAATCTGGTTGATTCAGAACTACTGCAGTCTACAGAGCCCTTGATCTTTGAATGTGCCAATGCAAGCTGTATAATCAGCACCACGGACAGAGCTGCTTGCAGGGATGAATGGGTTTGGAAGACAAAAGAACTGGCCTAAATTTTGCTACAAAATTAAAACCAAACACATTTCTTTTTGGGAACTATGAAAGATTAGTTTTTCTCCAGAGTGCTGTGTTGTGATTGCACTTAATATTCTGTACTAAAACACTGACATAAAGAATAGGCATGTTGCAAAGCTTTTAAAAAGAGAATTAACTTTAAGGCAGGAAGGCACTTTAGAGATTATCCAGTCACTTTGCTTTGTTTTATAGATGCTGAGGTTAAACTGGCTTATCCATAGTCATGCAGTTCATTTATATCAGAACTTGGGCACTAAGAATAGATGGGTAGCTTTGTATATTTGTCCCAGACAAAGCAGGTGTCAGTTTTTAAAATACTCAACCCATTTTCTTGAAGCCATGAAGAACAGAAATCCATTTCTTACAAGGCAATAGAGCTTCTATAAGTGGCTGAAGGGAACCACATGTCTTTAGCAAAGGTAGTAACTTAGAGGACTGTCTCCCATTCCTTACAAGATGCCCTCCAATCATTTATATTTAGGACAATGAGAAATCATTATTAGTGAAAAGGAAATTACTGAGCTCTAACTAAGTGTATAGGCCAAGGTTCCCAAATTTTTGAAAAAAAAAATGTAGATCAAAGTGCCTGATCTGTTGTGAATATTTGATTTAGTCATTATGAGTAGTTCACCATCAAAATTTCATTAGCACAATATACTACTAAAATATGGGGCTTTCTAATGAATAATTAGCCTCTGTGCTTTTGCTCATATATGACTGTGATGTCATTGACCACATGCCAGGGTATGTTTGGTCTTTATGTTGCTGTTGCTGGATGAGTAGTGAGTGTGACACTACTACAGAGAGTCTCTCCTGTAAGCAACAAGTACACATTTGCAACATGGCTGCCTGGGGTCAGGGTATGGTCTATGGCCGTGAAATGGGGCAAAGCCAATTAGGCCATATGTGGATCAAGCCTGTGACCTTGACCTCATTAGCACCGTGCTCTGCCCAGCTCAACTAACTAGCCCCAGATGGTTAAGCTTAATGCCGTATTTTGTGTACACATACCCTACAGCACATTCGTGGAAATCCAAATTTTTGAACTGAGAACTTTTTATGTCTGGCCTGATTGAAAAAAAGCTAGATGTTTTTCTTTTTTTCTCATGGTTACCGAAGAATGGTGAACTTTATTCTGGACTTGCTGAAACTCAATACTTCTTTTGGTCTGCTGCCTCTCCTCCTCTCTTCAATTATGAGAGAAGTTGTAAAGTTCCATATCCTGACCTCACTTGCTTTGGCGAGTTTAACAAGCCATTGTGGTAGAAACAAGGTATTGCCCAGAGGCCACTAGAATTCATTTGGTATTTGCTCCCAATTCCACAGGGTCCTTCCTCTGACACACACGTTGACAGCCTGAGAACTTGCAGAATTTTTTCCTGCAGTTTTATGCATGAAAAATAACCTTTGGTGGCCCTTTGTTTGGGGACGGGTAGCACCTTCTTCTTTTTATTCTTTTCTAGAGGAATTATTATTATATGGGTGGTCATTTTCAAATAAAATCAGTCAGTCAAAAGCATTTTATGATCACATACAATAAACTACAACAAGCAATTTACAAATTTACACTTTACAATCAGTAGAGTATAAGATACCATATCTATCTTTAAGAAGATTATAGCTAACAGGAACTATATATGTGGATATACACATACACACAAACACCTACATATACATATATTATGTTAAAGATTAACTAGAAACATGGAACATTGTATTGTATGAGCCCTTTGAATGTATGAATCTTCAAATAGGCCAATTTATATTAAAGAGATATGTTGTTTCAACAATAAAAGTCTAACTTTTTTATAATTTCCAAAGTGTAAACAACTAGCCAACTTTGAGAATTAGAGCACATTGGATAGTAATGAGTCTAGAGTATCTCATAAGAAGGTGCATTTCAATATTTTACCTCTACTACTTCTACCTCTCTGATTGCTCAGCTCACTACCTTATTTCCCTTCATAGGAGGATGTTTCCTGCCATGAGAGTAAAAATCACTGGCCTAGATCCACACCAGCAGTACTATATAGCAATGGACATTGTACCTGTGGACAATAAAAGATACAGGTAAGAATGACTGCGAGATATGGAATTGTGAGCATCACCAGCATTCCAAGATAGTTTTTAAAGTCATTAGATGAAACATTTTAGCATGCATCCTGTACAGGAAACATGAAATGGAGGATATACAAATGGCCTGTGGCAGAGCACCAAGCAGAAAGTAGTAAGTAAAGGTAGGCAAGCAGAATTCAGTAACAGTTTGGCCTAGCAGTCTCCTTTTGTCTCTGAATTGAATGAGGTTGTATATTGTCTCCCCCAAATCATATAGTTCTTCAGTCTAAAATTAATTTAATTAACATTGAAAGTGATTAGCCTACTGAATGATTTAGCTTTTGAATGCCAAGTGAGTAGGGATGATTCTTTTGGAGAGCAGAAGAAGCAGACCAGTGGAATAAATCCAATCATATTTCTAATGGATCACCCTGGATGTGATGGGGAGGAAGAATATACTCGGGTAAGACTTAAGAAGAACATTTACTTAAGGAGAATTATTACTCTTAACATGAGTTCTGAATAAGTTTGTAAATAACTTTCCCTCAAAGTCATTAAAAATGTAGTCTCCATGTCTCTTGGGTGATTCATACAATGGTACTTAAAAAGTTTGTGGAAAAGGAATTAAAAAATAAGTTCGGGACAAGGGGTTACTCTAGTGGTTAAGACACTTGTATCTCATACCAGAGTACTAGGGTTTGATAGCCAGCTCTGGTTCCTGATCCTGGCTTCCTGCTAACGTAGATTTTGGGAGGAAGCAGTGATAACTCAAATATTTGTATTCCTGCCATCCATGTAGGAGATCTGGATTGATTTCCCGGTCTTGGCTTTGGCTCTATCCAGGGGCCATTGTAGGCATTTGGGCAATAAATTGGTGGACAGGAGCCCTCTCTATTTTTCTGTCTCTTCCTCTCAAGTAAAAAATAAAATAGAAAAAAGATAAACTTATCTTGAAGCAAAATTTTTAAATCCATTCATAGTTTTTTCGTAAAATTCATTTTTCATGGAGTTTCCTCATATGTAGTTCTCATCAGAAAAAAGTAGCAGTTTCTTAGATATCTCGAGGTTTCCATCAAATCACGGAATCATGGCTTATTTTTGAAGTATTTGGGGGTCAAGGACCTGACCTGACACTGATGATTTGGAGGTGAGAAATGAATGGGGAAGGCTAACACTAATGTGTCAGGGGGACAGGTACATGGCTGGGATTGCAGCACTCAGCAAGAAAGATAATTTGGTCAGTTTTAGAGGATCTTGGGAACTGTGATTTGGATCAAATGCCCCAGGCTGCTAGGTCTGGGTCCAGGTCCTGTGGGGTCCTTCAGGACTGAGAATGTAGGTAGTGCCAGGTCTATGGAGATGGAGTTGACTCTTCAGAACTATGAGAAAATTGGCAAGGCCTGGGACAGAACTGATTTCCTTTGCTACCAACAATGTCTCATTTCCAGTGACTTTGAGAAAAAATAATGTGGAGGATGATGAAGTTCAAAACTTGGTTATTCAAAGAAAACCCTATATGGGAAGATTTGGTGGTGTTTCTAGGAATAGTTGCACTAAGGCAAAGACCTTCCATTCCTGTAAAATGACTCAAAATTCAAATGTTAGCAAGGAAATGGTTAACAAGTGAAAGACTTGGAGGGTCTGTGCAGATGGCTGCATTTTTATAGGACAATATGGAAGATGTTTTTAATAAGGAACAAAATCCTGAACAAGTGGCCAAGGGATTATATGGTTTGCATTTGAAAGGTGAAAGGTTGCAGTAAAATACCTTTTCCATAGCTAGACACGTGGGTTCAGGATGCCTGCATGCACACAGGGGTGCATGGTAATGAGGGAGAGAAGAAAGAAATAACTGTGAGAATGTTTTTCTACCTTCCAGCTGTAGCTTTGATCATTAACCACAACCCTTTATCTGCTCTCCCCTTTCTCATCCCATTGTCCATTTCCATGTTGATTTCACTTTTCCTGGCTATCTACTTTCCCTTTTTCTTCTTTGCATTCCATTTCATTCCCATTTCTTTTCTTTGTCTCCCCCTTTCCTGTCTTCATATTTGTTTCCTGGGCCTCTATCTATCCCCTCTGTGCATCTGTCTCTGAATTCTGCTCTCTTCCTGTCCATCTCAGATATGTGTATCATAGCTCCAAGTGGATGGTGGCTGGCAATGCTGATTCCCCTGTGCCTCCACGAGTTTATATACACCCTGATTCTCTAGCTTCTGGAGACACCTGGATGAGGCAGGTGGTCAGTTTCGACAAGCTCAAGCTAACCAACAATGAATTGGATGATCAAGGACATGTGAGTCAAAGAATCCCATCTCTCCCTCTTCCACTCCCCTCTCATTTGCTTTAAAGCTATTTAGTCCCCTGCTTTTCCAAACAGGTAAAAATAAGAATCTCTATGCCACTAAGTTATTTTAATTTAGTAAGCATTGAAGTATTTTTTTCTTCATCTAACATTTAGCAGACATCTGCTATGCATCAGGTTGTGTTTATCATGCAAAGTTCTTGTACTCAAGGGAGTTACAGTCTAGTCATGGAGGCAAGACAGGAAAACAAGACAAATTAAGCAATGGTAAAAGAAATCATAACATTCAGTGGAATAACTCACAAGGCAATAAACTGACGCAGGCAAGTGAATAACAATTTTGGCTGATTTGTCAAGAAATTTATGAATTAATAGGAGACAGTTAAGTCGTAAGGCTTTCCAGGCATAATTAAAGCAATAAATGTTGATTTATCTTTGGCAGTAAAATATGTACTGAATTTTCACGGAATGCCAAGATTCATACTGGGTAATATGGGAAGACTGAAGAAGTTAAAACCATAGCTCCTGTCTTTAAGGAAATGAGAGTTTCCTGAGGGGATGAGAACATTCATACACCATTCACTTTTCATGTGACATAAAAGGATGTCCATAAGTCAAAAATGAGTGCAAATAATAGCAAGTAGAATTTAAAGACAATGTGAACCCAGGCTGAAAATTCTAAGCTATAGTGAACAACTTTTTGTATGTAGAGGTTGTGAGGTATTTCAATGAAGTGTTTTCTGTGTGTGCTAGAATAATCATTCAGTGTTTATCCAACTGAAGCAAACAAAATGCATCTACTACCCAGGACAGGGAATACCCTGCTCCATAGTTCCATGAATGCTATCCTTCTCACCATGGGCAAATACACTGATTTCCAGTTTCCTGTATAACCCACTCCCAGTCTGTGCTCTTCCTATAATGCTTCCTTCTTGTGATTTATATTGCATGAGATCTACAAAAGATGTAGCAACCTTAAAGCCATGCCTGTCATAATGGTTTTCCTTTTCATTTCAGATCATTCTGCACTCTATGCACAAATACCAGCCTCGAGTTCATGTGATTCGCAAGGATTTCAGCAGTGACCTTTCGCCCACCAAGCCTGTCCCTGTGGGGGATGGGGTCAAAACATTCAATTTTCCTGAGACTGTGTTTACCACAGTCACAGCATATCAGAACCAGCAGGTAAGTCTGCCCTTGTGAGTATCCTGCTAAATAAGCTTTTTTTTTTTTTTTTTTTTTTTTTTTTTGTCAGAGATGCTTAGTCCCTCAACATGGTACTGGGGAGGTGGAATGAAAGACAATTTGCTCTTGTGTTGCAGTGCACACAAGACATTGGCAATGGCAATGTGGTAATGCTCAGTCATGGCTGGCATTGTCTAGATTTGGATCATTGGGATCAATGTTCCTAAATTGCTTTCACGTCTCTCTTTACTTGTACCTGCCTTTCATTATCTCTACTATATTCTGAAAAATGATCATCATAGTTTGGAATTCCTTCTCAGTATTGAGGTTTGATATTCTCTGTGACCTGCCATTTTCTATGAATCCTTCCACCAGGCTACATCAAAGTCATCAATCTTCTCAAATGCGATTTGAGAGCCATCTTTTCCATGTACACTTTTGGACTAAATTTACCTCCTATGTCCACCATTCCCATCATGAGATCTGTACACTCATTTAAAAAAGATGTGTTTATTTATTTGAAAGAGAGAATGACTGGGAGAGAGCAATATAGATATATAGATAGGTAGATGGATGGATAGATAGATAGATAGATATTCCCTTTGCTGGTTCACTCTCCCAATGGCTACAACATCCAGTGCTGTGCTGGGCTGAAGCCAGGAACCAGGAACTCCATCAAGGCCTTCCACATGGGTGACAGGGTCCTCATGTTTGGACCATCTTCTGCTGCTTTCCCTAGTGCATTAGCAGAAAGCTGAACAGAAATGGAGTAACCAGAAATGTAACTGGCACTTCAGTTTTGAATGTTGGTATAACAAGTGGTAGCTCAATCCATTGCACCACAACATCAGCTGCAGATAAGTACATTTTTATGCCTGTAACACATTCAAGCATTTCATAGAGAACTTACTATGTTCTAGTGTTTGTAGAAAAATAAGAGTTGGTTAGAGCTAATTAAGATGGTTCTTTTTCTTAAGAAGAGTTTTAGTTGAACAAAAGACACCAAAATATATAATGATTATACAGTGGAATAATTCAAGGATAGAAATGTGGACATGGTCCCAGTTTGGGAAATAAGGGAAGTTTTCCTGGAAGATGTGACACTTTTTTTTGATAACATACATATATGAACTAGCCAGACCAATGCAGGAGATGTGTGGGTGGGGGAGGAGCCAGAAGAAGCCAAATGTGGAAGTATCATGGGCATTCTAAACACTGTTCTCTTTTTGAGAGGGTTGCTAGATGGATTTATAAGCATTTTCACTTTATGCAATTTCCTAAATGTTGTATATGAATATCATTTTTGTAAATTGGATTTTATTTTATCTTTGAGCAAATTGTCTGATTAAAAGATTTATTTACTTTATTTGAAAGAGTTACAGAGATAGAGGAAGATACAGGGAAAGAGAGATAGAGGAAGAGGTGGGGGGAGAATCTCTTCCATCTGCTGGTTCACTCTGCACACGGCTACAATGGCCAACACTGGGCCAGGCTGAAGCCAGGATCCAGGAACTTAATCCATATCTCCCACATGGATGGAGGAGCTCCAAGCACTTGGGCTATCTTCTGCTGCTTTCCACAGGCCATTAGCAGGGAACTGAATTTAAATTAGAGCAGCTGGGGCTTGAACCAGTGCCCACATGGGATTCTGGTGCTGCAGGAAGCAGCATTACTTGCTGTGCCACAACACTGGCCCCTGAAACAAATAGATTTTTTTTTCTGTTAATCATGCTTAAAAACTTGCTTTCTTTTATTTGGAGCCTTCTTGAAGCAAAATAAGATTGTATTATTATGTTCCATACTTTTTGTATTGCTTACATGCAATTGAGCAAAACATTCATTTAAAAATTATTTTTCATGTGCTTACCATGTACCAGGATGATAAAGGTGAGTTACAGAATCTTTGGCTCACATAGAAAGGCCATTTCTATCTTTTGTGGTGCCTCTGAATAAGATTCCTTATAAATCTTTACCTTCAGAAGACTCTGATATATGACAATATCTTATTCAGTAGATGCTAAGTAGTATAAAGTTGCCAGACTTTCTTAGCAGCTATAAAATGTTTCCAACTTCAGATTTTTCTTGTGGTTGGCACATTTGATCTAAGGTAGAAGATGTGGATGCCTCATCTGATCTAATGCAGAAGATATGTAGTTTGCTTTTGTTGTTATTTTAAAAATGGTTAAACCCTCTCTAACTCCTTGGATAGTAAACTTTCAAGGGCCATGGAGGGTTTACATGGAAAAGCGTACTTATCATGGTTTTTAAAGCCTTGATACAAGATATGGCAGTAATATAGATATAACCTTTGGAACTACTGAAACCTTGGGATTAACTCTAGCTCAGAAGAGGGAAATAAGTCCAAGTTCTTTGAATAATTGACTGGACTTTTCCAAGACTACCCCAGCTACAATTGTAACCATTGGTTTCTCCTGAAGATAATGATGGTGATGTGGCAATAATTATTCTAACTAGAATTTCGTTTGTAGAACAAACTAGAACACTGAAGAGTCAACATTTTATCACCTTAATGGCATCAGTTCTGGAGGCCTGGAGAACCATTGTTGTAACATGGATTGAAACTAGAAATCTGTAGCTCACTCTGCCAATGAAAAAGGACCAAACATGAGTACCAGAATTTCCCTACACTTCTGTACCTTCTCTTATAGCAGTGTCCCAGAATCCAAGCAGATTCCTTTTGTCTAAGTATGTTGTCTGCTTCTAGGCTGAGTTGGTTAAAATGCAATTTGGCAGTTGATATACCTGGTTTAATTTCTGACCTTTCCACTTACAAATTATGTGACTTTGAGCAAGTTGCTTAACCCTTTTCAACTTGTGTTTTCTGGTCTAGAAGTGTGCCTGCCTCACAGAGTTATGAAGACTAGAGGATGAGGCAGCAGACATAAATTCACTGACACAAACCTGGCATATAATTAATAATAGTCAGCCTACAGTGCTCTATGGCTGAATCTACACAGACAGAAAAGAGAGTGGGAGAGTTGGAGGAGCTGCATGGTCTCTTGAAAGGGTTATGATTAATAGATGACTACTTTGGTCTTTCTGTCCTCATGTCATGCTGATGAATTCATGATTGCTGAAATTCAAAATAGTTGAGTCATACTCAATTCTGCTCATTTTAAGAAAGAAAACAGTTTTTACCTGTTTAATAAGCCCACAATCCCTGGATAAATCAACCAGCATGATTGATTGACATTGCTTTTGGCTGTGTAGATATGATTTGATATAGTACAATGACTTCTAATATAACAAAATAGATTCAGGTATTTCTGTTGAGAATCTTGAAGTCTGTATCCCATAGGATGAGCTGTTACCTAACAATTTTCAGATTTGTCCTGAAGATGAGTGTACCATAAATTGATCTCTTTTGTGAGCTATATTTACCTATTACTGTCTTTTTATTCCCTTGGCATTCTAAAAATGACGAAAATCAATATTTTCTGGAGAAATTATTCACTCTCTTTATTCTTTTTTTTTAATTTGACAGGTAGAGTTATAGACAGTAGAGAGAGAGACAGAGAGAAAGGTCTTCCTTCCATTGGTTCACTCCCCAAATGGCCAGGAGCCAGGTGCTTCTTCCTGTTCTCCCATGCAGGTGCAAGGGCCCAAGCACTTAGATCATCCTCCACTGCCCTCCTGGGCCACAGCAGAGAGCTGGACTGGAAGAGGAGCAACTGGGACTAGAACTGGGGCCCAGGTGGGATGCCGGAGCCACAGGCAGAGGGTTAACCAAGTGAGCCACGGCGCCAGCCCCTGCTCTATTTTTTTTTAAGGGGTTGGTTATGAGTCCTGTGCATGAGGAAGGGGTGGAAAGTCAGTGGTAGGTCCTCAGAAGCTTGTTTGGAGAAGCACAAACAAGGAAGGACAATAGAAGAGATATATTCAAAATAGTACCCAATCTTCCTAATGAGAAGTTGTGTCCTGTTCCACAGATAGCAATGGACTAGACACTTGGATACCTGTATTTCAGTCCTGCATGTCCCACTAGCTACTCTGAGCAATTTATTTTGTTTTTCTGGGCTTCAGTTCCTTTTTCTAGAAAATGAGGGTTTGACTGATGCTTTCCAAAGTCCCTGATAGCAAGAGCCTAGAACTCCATCCAGGTCTCCCAGGTGGATGGCAGGGGTCCAAGTACTTGTACTTTTATCTGCTGCCTTCCAGCAGGCACCAAATGGATTGGAAGCTGGACTGTAAACTGCACTCTAATGTGCAATGGGGCATTGCAAGTGAAAATTTAACCTGCTGTGCCATAACTCCTGCCTCTCTGCATAATTTTTTAAATGAGAATTTGGAGCAATTGTCATAACACTGAGGCAACCGATATATAATTTTCAAATATTAAAAATTATTAAAGATTCATGCTTGTAAACTTAAAGAAAGTCCTACAACAACCTAGACCAACACATTTTTAGCGCATTCATATTTGAGAGATGGGACCATGGTGTTTTGTTGCTGATAAACAAAATATTCCAAACTGTTCTGTTCCTGTGTGACTCCTCTCAATCGAGTGCATTGTGAAAGCCTGTGTCCCTGTTGATTTGCATCTCATTCCCCAGGCTGGACGCTTGCCTCTTCCCATATCCCATCTTCCAGTAAACTCTGTTGCTTATAATGACAGAATCTTATCTTCTTTCTAATCTCATTACTTCTGTCCTTGTTCTGGGCTGGCCGTCTCTGCACCCTGCACTGAATAGCCTTCAATTAGGATCAGTGCTGCAAGCTTAATATCTCACAAGCCATCTCCTACATCATTGTTAGATGGACCTTGCTAAAGTACGGTGCTGATTGCATAATTTTCTCCAAAAATATTTATTTATTTATTTGAAAGGTTGGGTGGAGGAGAGGGAGGGAGGGAGAAAAGGAGAGAGAGAGAGAGAGAGAGAGAGATAGAGAGAGAGAGAGAGAGAGAGAGAGAGAGAGAGAGAGAGAATATGAATTAGTTCCCATCTTCTGGTTTACTCCCCAAATATTGCAACAGCTGGGGCTGGGCCAGGCCAAGATCAGAAGCCAGGAACTCAATCCAAGTCTTCCAGGTGAGTGGCAGGAAACTAAATATTTTCACTGTCGCCTACTAGGGTGTGCAATAGAAGGAAGTCGGACTCTGGAGCAGAGCTGGGACCTAGACTCAGGAAGTCTGATATAGTATGTCAGCATCCCAAGCTATGGCTTAATTGCTGGGTACCAAATGTCTGCCTCATAATCACATCATTTCTCTGTCAAAAATTGTCCATGACTCCTCAGTGCCAAGGGAGAAAAGCCCAGGATTTGAAGTCTTTCCATTAAGGTACCAAGAGGCTGACCACCAACTACATAGGTTCAGCTTCTGTTATTCCCCACCATACATCCACAAGAGTGCAGCAAGCAAGTTCAGTTTTTACTGTTGCCTGGACTTTGTAATTGCCTTGATTTTGCATGCATGTACATACTCTTTTCTTTTCCAGGAATGCATTTCCCATTCATTTTTTTTAAATTTGTCTGCCTCCCTTCTACTCTTCAAATTTGGTGAAAATACTATCTGTTAGAACCTTCTTTACCTTTTGCAACTGCAAATAATCATCCCCTCCTTGGAAATGCTAGGGCACAATACCTCTCTCATGGCTCTTACTATATTTGAAACTAGGTGTGCCCTGTACAGTCTTCCACTTACACATTTTGAGCTCTTGATAATAACAGTGGGCTGTGTATGTAATATGATGTAACATACAAGTTGAAAATTAAGCGATTGGAATTATAACTGACAAACTAAACTACCCTTCAGGAATCACTCCATTTCACTGTTCTTATCTGCAAATTGATGCTTTGGTCTGAATCAGTACCATTCTGTTTAGAAGTTTTTTGTATGATCCACTAGATAATGCAAAAGATAAAGACAATGTAGGGATTTCTTATAGATGTAAACATTCAATTTAATAAACTGCCCATTATTCCATTTCACCCTTTCTATTTTTTTGATGCAAAGATGTTACTTATTTCATAAAATAAGGGTGGCAAGAGAGAATAGATAGAGGCTAACTCCCTTCACCTGATAGTATACAAAATTGGGATATTAATATTCATCCTTCAATCTTGGGGAGGGGATCAAAATTGACCTTTAAAATTGTGAAGCCTATCTCCATAATTCTAAGACATTCTACCCCATCATGCATGGCATAGTATGTTTGCTTGGCAAATGACCACATACCTGAATGAATGATTAGCCAACATACCTCTCCTATTGGTTCTCTTATATACCTGTGGTTCTACTTCTTTAAATATAAGTAGTAGCAAAGTGTGAAGAAAGCATTTCTATTTTAATGCAATATTTTATGTTTTCTGTTCTTTTTTTTTCCATCTCTGCCTCCCACCCTTTCTGACCGACCTATAGATTCCCAGGATTGCTAGCTAGCACACTAGAGCCATTATTGCTATTATTTGCTTTTGGAGTGCCAGTTTGGCAGGTCTATGGCAGAGAACAAGGTATACCATGACCAGAATCTCATTGTGGAGAATAAGATGTCCGAAGTGGGAATAAAGGAGACGGTACACTATATGCTTTTTTTGGAAGAAGCTGATGCCAACATGTCCTCATGGAATTAGTGAGGAATTTCCGTTGTAAGCTCTTGCCTCCTTTAAGGGAAAAAGACTAGAGAACATTGGTATTTTTTCCCCAAACACGGAACTAGATTTCAAAAACACATAGTCTCTCCAGGTAACACAGTCATATTTCTTAATCATATTTGGCCACATGAACCAGATAGGAAGTCTGAAACCACAGCCAGAAAATCCTTTTCTGAGCCACTCATTATACCCTAAGCTATTGAGCCAGTTTTACTCTAACTTTCCAATCAAATCAGTGTAGAAATATTTTTCATACAGGCTAAGGTTTTTTGTTTTGTATTTTTCCCCCAATGGAAAACCTTTCAGGCACATGGTTAAAAAAATAAAAATAACTAAGTGTTAATAAGGGAAGGCCTTTTTAACCTTGGTACTGTAAAACCATACCCAGGATATTCAAGTTTCATTTCCTTTGTAGGTTGTGCTATTTATGTCTGTACTGTGCGTTGTGAGCTATATTTCATTTATTAACTGCTTCTATATTACTGGGCAAAAAAGTCAGTGACGATGATTAAAATTAATGGTGGCAAGCCAACAGCCACCCCCTTATGTGCCACAGCCTTCAGTAAGTCAGATGACACAAATCAGTATATGGTTATGGAAATAAAATCAGTGAGGAAAAACGCTTTCACAGCCTCTGTATTTTCCATGTCTTCTCATTATCACTGGACCAAGTTTGAACATGACTGCTGTAGAACAGCTTTAGCTGTACAGGAAATTACTAATGGACCTTGTTCTGACTGGAAGGATATTTAAGATTTTTGTCTGTAATGCCTGAAGTGAAAGCAAATAGAACTGAGAGAGTTGTTTGGTCTAGGTTCTCTAAATTTTGTCATGGTTTGGGAATAGTTATCCCTGGTTCCCACACATTCATTCATTCATTTGCTCATTAACTGATTCATTGAATGCATATTCATTGAGCATGAACAGTATGTCATTCTTGGTTCTGCTTTGTAAAATGGTACATAACATAGATAGTGTGTTTTAAAAAATTATGTGGATGCTGTTTTTTTTTTAAAATATTTTATTTTAAAGGTATAGTTACAGAGAGAAAGGGAGAGGCAGAGACAGGGAGAGAGAGCTTCCATCTGCTGGTTCTCTCTCCAGATGGCTGTAACAACCAGGGCTGGGCCAGGCCAAAGTCAGGGGTCTGGAACTCTATCCAGGTTTTTTTCGTAGGTGGCAGGGGCCCAAATGCTTTGAGCCATCCTTTGCTACTTTCCCAGGTGTACTGAAGGGAGCTGGCTTGGAAGTGGAGCAGCCAGGATGTGGACTGGCACCCATATAGGATGCCAGTACTGCAGATGGTGGCCCAACCTGCTGAGCCGCAATGCTGGTCCTTTAGATACATTCTTACCTGTGGTCCTGGGGGAGAGTGACTACATATGGTAAAAAATAAATATATAGGGATGGGCATTTGGTTTAGTGGTTATGATGCCTTAACCTAATCAAAAATGTCTGGGTTGGGTCCAGTGCTGTGGCATTATATGTTAGGTCTGCCTGTAGTGCTGTCATCCCATATGAGCCCTGGTTTGAGTCCCAGCTCCTCTGCTTCTGATCCAGATCCCTGCTGGTGGCCAGGGAAGACAGTAGAGGATGGCCCAAGTGCTTGGGCCCCTGCACCCATGTGGAGGACCCTTGGGAGGCTCCTGGCTCCTGGCTTCAGATCGGCCCAGCTCTGGCCTTTGTGGCCATTTGGGAAGTGAATCAATGGATGGAAGACCTCTCTCCTTCTCTCTCTCTCTCCCCGTAATTCTGCCTCTCTAGTGAATGAATAAATCTTTTAAAAAAAGTATCTAGGTTCATGTCCCTTCTCCACTTTCAGTTCTGGGAGGCAGTAAATGATGACTCAGGCAGTTGTGTTCCTGCCAGCCATATGGGAGACTTGGATTGAGTTCTGGGTTCTTGGCTTTGGGTTGACTAAGCCCTGACCAACATGGGCATTTGGGGAGTAAGCTAGCAGATGTGGGCTCATTCTCTCTCTCTTTCTTTCTCTCCCTCTCTCTACCTCTCAAATAAATTAATACATACATACATACACAAAAATATATGATTACCAACTGTATAAGAGCCATTGTGGAAATAAAAAGGGTGCAGTTAACAAGAGCAGCAAACTTGTCTTGTTTTAGAGAGATAACCAGGGAAGATGTTTCCCAGGAGATAACATTTAGACTGAAACTTAGGATAAGGAGTCAGTGATGTCAAATGTAGATTATCTGTGAACAGGAAGTGTGAAGGGATGGGAAGGGACAGAGCTTGGTGCCTTCCAGCATTGGGAGTAGCTCAGTTTGGCTGCAGCTGAGGGCCAGGGCAGAGGAAAGTGGCTGGGGTTGGAGAGTGGGGCAGAGCCAGGGTGTGCTGGCCCTGAGGCTGAGTTAGGAGCTTGGATAGAATTCTAACCAGTGGTAGTCACTAAAGAGAATGACATGGTCTAGTTATGTGTTGACAAAGATCACTCAGGCTGCTGTGTAGAGAGGAAATTGGAAAGGAACAAAAATCAAAAAAGGAAGATCAGTTCTCAGTCCTTTTTGAGTCAAGAGATAATAGTGACCCTGTCTAAGATTGAGAAGGTGGAGCAGCCAGCCATATTTGGGACTGACTGATGGGTGTCATTGTCATGCAGCATTGGAAATTAACTACTCAGATATGCCATATGCACATACACATATATGTATGAAAGTAAATGTTATATAACTACACATCCAACATGCACATGTATGCACATATAGAATGTATTTTTCACATATGTACATATATGAATATATAATCTATGAATTGATATGTATATGTGAAATTCTGTCCTTTTTAATGGTTAACAGAGGAATATGATTTATTAGCAGCAAGCAAGTTCAGTTTTTACTGTTGCCTGGACTTTGTAACTGCCTTGATTTTCATGCATGCACATACTGTTTTCTTTTCCAGGATTGCATTTCCCATGCTTTTTATTTTATCTGTCTGTCCCATTCTACTATTCAAATTTGGTGAAAATACTATCTATTGCAACCTTTACTTTTTGAAACTGTAAATAATCTCTCTCTCCTCAGACCTGCTAGGGAACCTAGTACCTAGCCCATGGCTCTTACTATGTTTGAAATTAGATGTGCCCTGATCATTGCAGAACTTAGATGTGCCCTGTACAGTCTTTTGAGCTTTTGAGAATAACAGTGTGCTATATATGTAATATGGTGTAAAATACCAGTTGGGAGTTATGCTGGCTCAGCCCCATGTCAGATCTCACCCGGGTCCTGTGTTTGGCTCCAGATGACACAGTAGCACCTCTGTGTCATGGTCACCCTACCTTCCCTGCCGTGGCAATGAGAGGCTATCTGAGTCCTTCCCTACCACAGAGGGCCATGGAAGGCCTGGAGAGCCACATTCAGGCCTCTTACTGTTTAATCAGATCAGGTTGTCAGTTTTACTTGGATGCAGCCACCCCCACCTATGTGTGGCAGTCATCCTGCCATTTCTCTGTGAGTCCTACCTCACCCCCGGAATTTGATTTGAATAGGGAGCTCAAGCAACTGAAAGCTGTTTGTTTTCCCTTTGTATATTCCTTTGCTGTACTCCACTGTGGTGTGATGCAGGCACAGTTTTTACCTACCCTTTCTGTCTGGATAGAATTCACCTTCCATCATATTTGTGTCTTCCACAGGGCAGCAAACCTTGAGGCCCTGCTGTCATCTTCATCCCTTCCTGTGTTACAGGGGCACACCTCAGACCTGAATCAACCAGGCTGCCTCTTGATATGGGAACTGTAGGACTAAACTAAGGATTTCGAGGTTAAAGATACATTGATTTAATCCTCCCTACAAAATTTGTTCTTGTTTTTTTGTATTTGTGGTCCATGTTGTCAGCACTAGCATTAACTGAGCTTATGTAACTAAAATTGCTCTCTTCTACTGTTGAGTAATCTAAATGCCCTAGCCAGGTAATGAAGGTTTGCATCATGTGGTCTGAAGCCAGCCTCTCTCTGGCCTTCTCTCTCATTGCTCCTCTTCTGCGGTGGAATTGGGCTCCTTCACATTTCTTGAATATGCATAATTCGTTCTCACTTTGATGTTCCGGCTCACATAGAGCCTTGTGAAATTCTTCCCTTGTCCCTTTCCCCTCTTTTTGCATTTTCCATTAAAGTTCTACACATTCTCAAGGCCTGGCTCATGCATACTTCTAACAGCAAAACTCAGAGCCTTTCAACTTGGAATAATTGCTCCTTCCTCTAAGTTCTCCTGGAACGTCGCCTTTAAGGTGAAACTTATCACCTTCTGGTTTACATGGTACTTATTAGTGCTCATGTCTGTTTTTTTTTTTTTTTTCAATTAAATTATAAGCTTCTTGGGAGAAAGTGGACACTTCAGAGCCATCTACTGACTGTCCATCAATCTGTGTCACCTGTGTTGCCTGGCACTTTGCTTTGTACACAAAAAGCACTTGATAAATAAAGAGTTATACAACCACATTCTTCATAAAGCTCTCTAAATCTTACATTAAAAACTTTGAGACAAATGTAGAGGTGTCGTCCTTCCTCTCATTTGGTGAAGCTTGTCTATTAAATTTCCATGCAGATCTCATGGCCTTGGCTCCAAAGAGCTGTGGAAAATAGGTTTTCAACCGTTTCTCCAGGCCTATGAAGTAGAATGTTGTTATATTTATAAGGGTCTGTGGAGGCTCCCAAAACATGGCCGCACAATCATATATCAGAAACCCCTATCATAAATGAGTCGGACAGGATAAGCCAACTTGAAAGAGAAAATAAAATATTATAACCCCAACTTGAAAAGAAAATATGGTGCATGGTTTATGGCTGTGGATTATGGAGGAAGAAAGAGCTGATTTTAAGTCAAACACAGAAAAGCAGTGACACTCTTTAAACTCAATACAGTATTCACATTTCAGACACTGGACTTCAGAAAAGCAAACCTTCAGGCCCTGCTCTGGTCTATAAAATGGATGTAAAATTGCTTTTGCTACATTATTAGTGCTACATTATTAGTGTGCCATTCTAGAGGCAAGGAATGTTTAGGAAGAAAAATAACCTTGAAGTCAGAATAGTTCTTTCAAGTCAGCGTCTGTTTGTCAGAATCTCACATTGCATTTTAGAGATCTTTAAAGACTGTGGCTTTGGGAAATTCCACTGTGACGAAGTGAGACAGAAGAGGAGCTAGAAAAGATTTGTAACTTAGGAAAGTACATGAGCTGTCTTAGTGTTAAGTTCTGAAATGATCAGAAAAATGAAGATGGTCTGAAATAATGAGATTTCTTTGTTTCTGGAATTACAATTCTTTGAGGATGACTCTCCTTTCCTGAGCTTCCTAGTCCCTACCTACCCACTAAGTCTTCATTGCTTGAATGTAATGAGTCATTGACATCTGGTTCAGACACAAAGGTGTCAAAACGCTTCTCATAACCAAGGCTGAAAACAAAAGCATTAGGCGCATATGGAATCTGTTGGTCAAGCTTGTTCCAATGTAGAGGCACAAGAGTAATTTATACAACCATGGGTAGGGTGTGTTGGGACTAAGAAGGCTGCAGTGGAGGGGCACTTATACACTGACTGGAGATGGGGCCAGATGGCCCCTGAGGACCTGTCCAACCCTGGTGGCACAGTTGGATCTGTTGGGTTTGCTCATCCTTGTGAGGATTCCTCTATTTCTTCTGATTTGCTTGTAATTCTTGGAGACTAGGTGAGATGTGCTGCATCCTGCCCCACACAGTCTCATAGTTTCATGTCAGTAAAACCCTGGTAGAAGTCTAAATACTTTCTTTGTCTTTACATGGACATTTCAGGTCATTAAATGAACAATTCCTAATGACAGGAAAGGCAGAGCTTAACTGCAATAGGAAATGAAGACAATGATTTGAATTTTTCAGGCTGAGAAAGATTGTCTCATGGTCTGATTTGAACTGACTGAATCCATTCATTCATTGTTCACTCACTTGCTCACTATTCACGTACACATTCATTCAGCAAATATTTTTTAAGTGCCTTCTGTGTGTCGAGCACCAAGGACTTGACCATTGCCCAGTTTTCCATTTCAGTGTCTGCCTAGGCAAGTGATTTATCACCACTTTGGGACAATGAAGGTGAGTAGAAGAGAGTTTATGGAGCCACACACTGGGCAAATCTTGGTTGTTAAAAGCGAGGCAGTTGGTCACACATCTGTCTACCAGGCCATGTCCTATATCAACTTCAGTTTAAATCCTCAACTAAAAAGAAACTAAATAAAAACAACAGCTGTTATTAAAAAGTAGTTTTTTTAAGTTTCTAGGAATAATTAAAAAACAGTTAATATAAAAATAATTCATACTTGTTTGTTTGCTTTTAGATCACCAGATTAAAAATTGACCGAAACCCTTTTGCTAAAGGATTCAGAGATTCTGGGAGAAACAGGTAAGAATAATTGGAGAAGAAACTCACTGACATTTCTTTTCTATGTGACATTACTTTCTAATACTTCATTGGTGGGTCTTGGCTCCAGAGTTTTGGAAAACACCTGTCACTCTGCTGATTCAGGCAAAGAGAAATGGGTAGCTGATCCAAGAACAAAAAAGCTGCCCCCTAAAGTGGAATTTTCCAAGTTCTTGGTTGACACCATCTAAAACACCACATTAAATCTCTCACAATATTTTCTCCCCTATGTCATACTTGGCGATTCAGTCACTTAACACAAATTGTATAGTGATTTATTATTATCAAAGGGTTGATTCTTTTCTGAAAAACAGGCTATTGTACCTATAATGATATCTCATATATTTTGCATTATCAGAGAACAAATTTAAAGAAGACAAGTAAACTTTTTCAGAAAATTTTACATTTCATAGTGAAAACTTTGTATGAAACGTAATCATTTTTCTCCTAAGAAGTCAATCCAACACATGTTATGTGTTTTCTGTTTTAATGAACAAAATTAAAAAGCACCACTTTTCTTGATGATCTAATACCTTCATTATGACTAGGATATTCTATAGTAAGACTCTTAGGAATTCCTGAACATCGTAGAAAAGTTAGGTCCCATTGTGAATGGCCTTAGAGTTTATGGTGGTTTTCTGTTTGATAATTTTTTCTCCTTTATAAATTCTTCTCATCATACCTTTTCTACATAAAATTTAAATCTGTTATAATGGAAAGTTAGGAGACAGGTGAAATGGCTTGGGAAACCAGATATCTTTTAAGGTAAATCAATCAGAAAATTTCATCTTATTTAAATGATGTTGAATCAGCAAACGTGATACATATGTCAACAACTATTTACATCAATGGTCATATATTTCTTTTAAAGATTTATTTATTTATTTTAAAGTCAGAGTTGCACAGAAAGAGAAGGAGAGACAGAGACAGAGAGAGGTCCTCCATCCGCTGGTTCACTCCCCAGATGGCCTCGATGGCCAGAGCTGTGCTGATCTGAAGCCAGGAGACAGGAACTTCCTTCACTTCTCCCATGTGGGTGCAGGGGCCCAAGGACTTGGGCCATCTTCTGCTTTCCCAGGCCATAGTAGAGAGCTATATCTGAAGTAAGCAGTCAGGACTTGAATTGGCACCCATATGGGATGTGGGCACTGCAGGTGGTAGCTTAACCCACTATACCACAGAGCCGGCCCCTGGTCATATATTTTTAATAATTTCAAGGGCATTTCATTTATTTACTTCTGGATGACATGTTGTGAGGAGTTATCTTTGGCATTCTCTGTGTAAGAATTGTTAGATAAACTGGAAACATATTTAAAATTATTTCATCAAATATGTAGTGCACTAATACAGATTTATGCTAAAATAAATTGTGATGATCATTTCTTTCATGAAATGATACATGAAGCACTTACTTTTTTCTCTATTTTTTAAAAGATCTATTTGTTTATTTGAAAGTCAGAGTTACAGGGAGGGAGAGACAGAGAGAAAGAGAGATATCTTCCATCTCCTGGTTCACTCCCCAGTGCAATGACCAGTGCTGCGCCAGGCTGGTGCCAAGACCAGGAGCTTCCTCCTGGTCTCCACGTAGGTGACAAGGGCCCAACCACTTGGGTCATCTTTTGCTGCTTTCCCTAGGCCGTTAACAGGGAACTGGATTGGAAGTGGAGCAGCCAGGACAGAAAAGGTCCCTGTATGGGATGCCAGTGTTGCAGCTTTATCCACTGTGAAGAATGCTGGCTCGAGCACTTCTTTTTAGAATTCGTATCATATATTTAAAACACACTTAGATTTTTATAAAATTTTATTTACTTCAGATTTTTTAAAGGTCATGTCTACTGAGTAAAGTAAAATTCACTTAAACTTACAGTTTGCAGATAGCATAATTGAGTGATCTACTCTAGATTAAGCAACGTGTTAGTAGTAGAGCACAGTAGACCTCAGGCCCATGGGCCCAAGGCTGAAGGTTGCCTCTTCAAAGGTTCTGTGCTTAAAATTAACACAGATGCCCTTAGACTCAAAGTTTAGTTAATGAAGAATGAATATCTACTCCTTCCAGGCAATTGGACCATACACTTCCTCCTCTTTTTTAATTTAAAATTTTAATTTATATAAAGAGAACAAATTTCATGTATTTTATACATATGGTTTTAAGAACATAATGACACTTCCCACCACGTCCTCCCTCCCTTCCTCACTTCCACCCCTCCTCCTACTTCCTTTCTTGTTTTCTTTTAAGTTTTGTGATAATATACTTTTTTTTTCTTTGAGAAAAAGCTTTATCACTAATTGAAGAAGCACCTAAGGAAGCAAGCAATGGAATTGGGCACTTAGGCTTATCTAAAACGATGAGACAGAAGAATATCCTCCATTTAATACACTATATAACAAAGTAAATCTTTGAGAACAAGTTTACTGTAACCATCATAATGCAACTCTTTGAGGACAGAGGTCCTGCATGGGAAGTTAGTGATCAGTGATTCTTGTTGTTAATTTAGCAATTAACACTGTTATGTATGATGTCAGTGATCACCGGAGACTCTTGACATGAGGTGCCTAGGCTATGCCTGCTTTACAATGCTGTACATGTGGGCTTAGTGAGGACATTCTTAGTTATAGGGATCAAAAATGGAAGCTGCCCTTTCATAAACAGCCACTGGGTCTTTCATAAGCAGCCAGTGATTCTTTGTTGCAGGACATTCACATGAGGTTATTTCTGGAGGTAGGGCATGCATGACAAGCGTTCTTAAAATCTTTAATTTCATGGGGCTGACATTGTGGCATAGTTAGGCTGCCACCTGTAACACCAGTACCTCATTTGGGTGCCGGTTCGTGTCGTGTCTCGGATGCTCCATTTCTGATCCAGCTCACTGCTAATGGCTTGGGAAAAGCATCAGAAAATGGTCCAATTGTTTGTGTACCTGCCATCCATGTGGGAGACCCATATGAAGCTCTTGGCTGCAGCCTGGTCTAGTGCTGGCTGTTGCGGCCATCTGGGGAGTGAAGCAGCAGATGGAAGATATCTCTCCGTCTATTCCTTTCTCTCTGTAATTCCGACTTTCAAAATAAATAAATAAATAAATCGTTAAAGTCTTTAGCTTAGAGCTCATGGATGGATTTCAAGTCCTCTGTGAACTCCTGTGTATTAAGTAAAAGCATGTGTGGGTGAACAAATGTGTATTTTTCTGGGGAGAGGTCTAAAGCTTCCTTCAACTTTTCAAAAATGTCTATGATCAAGGTTAAGAACTTCTGCTCCAGGCTGGCGCCGTAGCTCAACAGGCTAATCCTCCGCCTTGCGATGCCGGCACACCGGGTTCTAGTCCCTGTCCGGGCGCCGGATTCTGTCCCGGTTGCCCCTCTTCCAGGCCAGCCCTCTGCTGTGGCCCAGGAGCGCAGTGGAGGATGGCCCAAGTGCTTGGGCCCTGCACCCCATGGGGAGACCAGGAAAAAGCACCTAGCACCTGGCTCCTGCCAACGGATGAGCGCGCGCCGACCGCGGCAGCCATTGGAGGGTGAACCAACGGCAAAGGAAGACCTTTCTCTCTGTCTCTCTCTCTCTCTCACTGTCCACTCTGCCTGTCAAAAAATAAAAAAAAATAAAAAATAAATAAAAAAATAAAAAAAAAAGAACTTCTGCTCCAGACAGCTATCTTTTTCTAGGGGCCAAGACTACTGATATTAATTTTTCAATCATTTCTTTCTTTTTCCTTCCATCTGTGTCTCCAGTAGCATTTGGTGGTATGTATTTATTTTCTTCTTAGCATTTGAAAATTGTTTTCTGTGCCTTTTTCTCTCATTGAGTCGTGTTTTTTAGAGTTTTTGGTCACTTTTTCTGAGGCTGAATTTGTTTCCTTAGTTAGTGCTTTCCTATTGACAGGTATGCTCTCCTTGGAAATTGCCATCCAGGCAATTCGACCACTTATTTTCCATATTGCTCAGGCAGTGATATGCTGCAATATTACCTACTGCAGTACATATGTTAATTATTGATAAGTGCTTATAAGAGTATTTCAGGTTGGGAGTCTGAGTGACAGTGGCAGCCACGTTTTTAGGGTGACCACAGTTAATCTGTCTGACAAGATTCCATGAATGATGTAACAGAAGCTTCCAAGGCTGTACTTGATTACAGGTAGAGGAAACAGCACGTGGAAAGACAGCATGTGCTAGTATATTTGTGCAGCATCAGGGAAACCCTGTGGCTACAAAGTGTGGCCCCTGCCCAGGGACGTGGCTGGGCAGCATGAGTTGGAAAGTGCAGAGGCATGACTTAAAACAGCAAACTGGAATAGTTTCTGTTGATCAGTATTAGAACTTTGCTTGTAGGATTGGAACCTCTCTTTGACCTTGAAAACAAGACTACTGCATAATGAAGGATTTGCTGCTGGTCGGGAAGTGTGATGGCATCTCAGCTGAAGTGTGGGGGGCCTCCTGTCTCCTCACTGGTTTAGAAGGGACCTCAACATATCTTTTGCTCCTGGCCTGTGCCAGTCTGAGTTTTGGTGTATGTCTGTGTTACTGCTCAGAGCAGACAGTTATTTTTCTGTTCTGCCTGGTGGGATGCTCTTTTCCATAAAGAATCCAGGAAAGGAAAATTATGGACCGTATTAATTCACTTTAATGTTCTATTTATTTTTTTCTTATTTATTTTTTAGATCCATCTCTCTCATTTTTTCTCTCTCTCTCTCATCTCTTGAGCACTCTCATGTACTGGTTCATTCCCCAAATGCCCACAGCAGTTGGGGTTGGTTCAGGGCTGAAGCCAGGAACCAGGAACTCCATCCAGGTCTCCTACCCTTGTGACATGAAACCTAGCTGCAGTCAGGAGCAGAGCTGGGACTCAAATCCAGGATCCCTGAGGGCATGTGGGTGTGTCCCAAGCAGTATCTTAGCTACAATACCAAACGCTTGTTCCCTAGAACATGAGCATTTTAACCAGCATCTTAACTGCTGGGCTAAATGGATACCCCCCTCCTTTTGATAGCATTTGTCCCATCAAAATCTGCAGACTGCTTTCAATACTACATATATGTGTGTGTGTGTATTATATATATATGTGTGTGTGAATATATATATATATATATCAGTTGATTGTAATAAAAAAACTTATTGTGTTCCAGACCCTTCTGTTCTGATTTTTAAGACAACCTGTATTTTACAAATGAGGGAACTGAGATTCAGAATGGTTAAGCAGCTTTCCTACTGTCATGTAGTAAGGCCGGAGCATGGATTAAAACCTAAGTCTACCTGGCCTCAAAGCCAATACACTTTTTCTTCTGTCATGCTAACAGTGTATACTTGAGTTATTTAATCTTCAAAGGATATGAGAACAAAATCCTCTCCCTGAAAACCCCTCATCTCCTTAAAAATACTACTTAAGTTACCCAGAACCTTCCATTTCCCAAGAATCTGTCTCACAAACATTCTGTCTGGTTTCAGCCTGTCTCTGGGCATACACCCCAGGACTTTGTCATCTACTTTTGATTACCCCATAAACCAGTAGAGGATAGGAAGCAAGGATGAACTTACCTAGCAGGTGGAACTAATTTGATGGCACTGATATCACATGTCTCATGAGGGGCAAGGAAGAGTTATTAAAGGCAGAAGCCATTTTCATTCTCCAGAAGATTGATGGGCAAGGATATAGCAAATTATTTGCAAACCTTCTAGGAACTGGTGGTTCTGGGCCATTATCAGGACCTAGCTTACTGCCTCCCACCCAGCACCACAACTGTTGCCTTTCTTTGCTAACAGAGCTCAATCTCACATCTTCCCGAGGCATATTAGACATCAAGTGACTCATGCAGAGGAGCATGGTTTGATGAGTTGCATACAAATGTACCCAAAACATAAGGATTACATTTCCTTTAAAAACACATGGGCTTAAAAATTAGGGGGGAAAGTGCTTTGCCAATGTTTTTTGGTTTTGCAGAACACAAAACATTTGTGGAATACTTTGGAGTTACAGAGTTTGCCAAACCTCAAACCAAAACACGTTCAGGTTTGTCGACCTCAATTCATCCTGGTGCAATCTGGAGGCCCAGGATGGGGGGAGTGTGACAGGAAGGATGGAGAGAACACAGCCACCCCTCTCACACCCTTCAGACACCTCATGAGAGCCTCTCACAGTGAGTGGTGGCAGCTGTGTCCACTCAAGGGTAGACAAGAGTGCTTGAGGGAGCTGTGGCTGAGGAGCTGGCTTCCAGATCTTCATATTTTAAAGCGAAGAGATGTTCTCAGGGGATTACTCTTGGCTCCTTGCCTCCATGGACACCAGAATGACTAATCTGATTGCTGAGTCAGGGAGGAGGGCCCTGGAGGACCTGCCTGCCTGCAGAAGGCACATAGCTCAAGCTGTCTTTTGTGGTGTGTTTGACCTAGCAGAGGGGGCCTGTAGATTTTTGGAGGGTCAGCTTATTTTAAGGGTTTTCTGGGCAGCTCATTGAGCTTTCAGTCCTATCCTGTGGACCCCAGACACCTTTATTAATAATGAAATTGCCATTTGGGTCTCCATTGCATTAGGCTCCTATGTCTTTCTCAAATTTGATTATCTGCTTGGATGAAGACAAAAGATGATGTTCATTGGACTGTCTGAAGCCTGCTTAGAAGACCCTATGAGTTCATATTTTCATTCCTGATGGCACCAGGAGTCGCCATCACCAGAGATTTTCAGAGTTCCTCCTGTCTCGTTAGGAAGGGTCAGGTGCACACTTTAATATGAAGAGGGCTCCACTCTTCACACTTGACTTATGGAGTTGCTACTTCTCATTCTCATGTAATTATGCCCATGATGAGAAGTCTTCACAGGGAGCATGAGAGAGAGAGAGAGAAGAATGCACATATGAACATGCATCTGTAAGTATGTATGTGTGTGAGAGTGTTGTGTGTGTGTGTATGTGTGGTGAGGTAGAGTAGTACATGGCCATACCTTTTGGAGTGGAGACATTGGAATATTTTGTTTCCAGGCAGTATCTGAGCAATGAGAGGAAAATTGTATTTATTTCCAAGTTGTTTCTATGTCTAGATTTCTCAGAAGTAGTATGGCCCAAATTTGGTTTTTGATAGGGTGGGATGGGGGGATTAATACGTGTTCATCTTTAATTAGCATTCGCTCCACAATACAGGGACCAGAGTTACCTTTGGGAGATTTTTTTCTGCCAGGGGGCAGAGTGACCTGTTCCTGGGGGAAAGTGAATGCCCTCTGCTTGTGATGACTTTTTGTTTTGTGCTCTGTGTTCCTGAGCTCTGCTCCTTGCTGGAGTATAAAGCTCCTGGAAACTGGAACTGTGTATTCTTCAAGTTCCTACTCCCAAATTATTTTCCCATAGTACTAGTTATATATAACAAAATAATACTAGTTAACCAAACAGTAAACACAATGCATGAATACTGGAGAAATTAAAAACCAGGACCTCTTGGATGAGAAAACCACATGCCCACCAAGGGCAGATCAGGGAGAATAGCAGCAGGAGTGAGTTTTGGTCACCAAATAAGAAGGAAAGAAAGAGTGAATTTACAATAGGCTTAGTTTAAAAGACCAACAGCACTTTGGAATCAAACCTGAGTCTGATTACTACTGTAAGATATTGGCTTAGTCTAACTTGCTGGGACACACTCCCCTCTGGGACCATCTCATTAGCTTCTGGAGAGCAGGGGTGCTTCTGTGCTTCCTGACTCTCTAGAGGAGGACACACACCACTGCGCAGTATGTGAGTTCCTTAGGAAAGAATAGATTCCCTGAGGCTGAGCTAAGAAAACTTACCCAGTAGTGAATGAGCAACTCAAATTATATCTTTGGGGATGGCTTCAATGGGGAACCTGTACCACAGGGAAGACAGCCCTCTCTTCCGGAGGCTGATGAGAGGCCACAGTGTCCTGCTGACTCTCACTGTAGAGCCTCAGGAGCCCTGGCCTGTCCCCACATGTCTGGAGTGCCCACTGTGCCCCTGGAGGGAGAATGACAGTTGTCAAGACCCTACACATTGAGGTAGCCACAGGAGTAAAAGGGAAGGGGACTCTGTGGGTCTTCCAGCCCACATGTGGTTGTCTCTGCTAGGGTTGCTGCCAAGATTTTATAGAAAGCCCATCAGCGTGGGATATTTTCTGTAATTCTCAGGGTCTTCCTCGAAAGCCATCATATACATAATAAGGAGAAGATTAAACTGAATACCTGTCCAGGGAGAGAGAGGTTCTAGAAGCTTGTATTAAAGCTCTTGTATCAAAGTTTGGTGCCCTTTGTCCTGTCTTTGACCTTGGTCTTCACCCCCACTCCCAGGATCCATTTTCTCTAAGAAATACAGGTGGGACTATATCACATGACATGGTTTCCTCCAGGTATTTTCAGCTGGTCTACCAATCAAGAAGCCGTTGCTTCTAATAATACCTGGATAGAATGGCTCTTCTGTGGTCTAGGGAACTGGTGAAGATTTTTAGGAGCATATGTTTTTATCTTTCGAGTCCACCATTGAGGTCTGAGATAGACACTCAAATTCCATAGTTCAGGAGTGTGAGAAAGGAACCCGGGGCAGGTCTTGTATACTGAGGAGGTTGCTTTGTACGGGTAAAAAGTTTTCATGGGCTACCCCTCACTGAAGAAACAAAGAGGCCTGCAGGATGAGGTACCAGGGGAAATCGGAGTCTGAGCTCATTCTGAGTGCATTCAGTGCACTACTGTCTGCTGGAATGTGGCTGGCCACAGTCCTTCTTGGTGCCTTGTGTCCCTTTGCATAATGTACCAGGGGACAATGATCTAAAAACAGCTACTCTTTGCCTTATGGGAACGGATATATTTGCTTGCTGAAAGAGGATGTTGACTGAAGCTAAAGGTTAACCTAAGGGAAGGAACTACTCTCTAATGGGGGTAGGGTGGTAGGGAAAATATTTGGGAGTAGACAATTTTCCCTGGTCCCCCTCCCCCACTGGCAGGCAGCTATTGTTCCAAGGCCCTGTTTGGAGAGTGAAGAACCACTTTTCTTGGGCACAGCAAAGACCTCCCTGTTATGGCCCACCCTTCCTCGCAACATCCCATAGAGAGAAGAGTGTGAAATGAGGAATTAACATGCCTAATATCAGCAGAAGGAAAAGGAGAGATGGGGAAAAATCAGTTAAAAATTAATCCCAGGGCCAGATCATTTTTGTTTAGATCTGAAACAACATTTCTTTGGGAGTGGGAGTGGAAGAGTGCAGGATGGATGGCAACTAAAATCTGTTATCAGAGTTCTCTACTGTAAACAAGTGACTCAAATCTTGTCTACACCTTTATGTATTAAGCTAAACATTGGAAATGACCACATTTATAGGTTAGGAGTGACAAAATGCCATAAATGCCATATAATCCAACCTCATGTGTTTGCTTCTAGCCATTCAAATCATAAGTATACAAAAATAGCAATAATAATTTTAAGTAGTATCTGTAGTTGACATCCATTTTTGCCTCTGCATTGATGGAATTGGTGTATTATTTCCCATTTCACTGATGGTAAAACTGAACACAATAAAGTACTATCTTTAGGAATTTGCAAATACAGCTAGTGATGGCATCCAGAGAATGATTTCACACCCCTCTATTAGGCACACTTACTATGGGGTGGGGTGGAGGGCCATGCCCTCATCTACCTCTGGCTCCTTGTTGCTCCTGTTGCCCATTAGCAAGCATAGAGCCAATGAACTGACCACTTGCCTTTTGTCAACCAGCATGAAGCCCAAGTGTCTCCATCTGTTTCAATTTCTGTGTGTTCATTTGTTTTCCCTAAAGCCATTGGCTCTATTTTCCCAGTCAACCTCATCCTGCTTTTTCCTGGCAATCTCACTAGGCCATGTAGATTTTGCATATTCTTTTGTTACCCCTGGCATGAGTGGCTTCTGCCAGTTAGCAGATGTATGGACCTGATTAGTTCTGGGCTTCCTCTCAGGCATTGCTGCATCTGGGATTCAGGGTACCTGGCCTTATACTGGATTCTGGCTGCAGTGTCCAGCTGACTCCTCCTACTCATCCAGACTATGGCTATTGATCATGTGCCCTGCTTATGGTCTTTTAGCCTCTTTTCTCTGCTTTGCTATTTGTTTTCCTTGCCTTGTCATGAACCATTTACACCATTGTCCTCTTTGCCATGTGACTTTGCCAAGGAAAGTTGGCAATTGCTTTATTATCCATGGCACTTGTCCAGGGATGGTGTCATTGAACAGAGTGACGTCTTTTTAATGGCTAACATATTTGAGTCTGAAATATCTGCAAGATAATGAGGCCTATAGGGGCTCGAGGGACATGTTTCTGGTTGTCTGAGGAGAGAATGAGAAATGGAGTTAAGTAACATATTGCTTCCCCCACATTTAATCCAGAGCCAGAATGCAGACAAAGCTTTGAATTTCAGAGCAATAAGGATGTATTCTCAATAAATAAAAGAAAAACATTTAAAAATGAATATATTCACCTACTATAGGCCACAAGCTAAACAGGATGGTTGATTTTTTTTTCTTTGTTTGCTTGAGCTAGACCACTGGTCCTCAAAGTTTCATCATATTGTCTCTCTTTCTATGATGTATGTTATCTTTAATCAATCTGCATTTAATAAGTAATGGCTAGGACAAACTTTTATCATATCCATTTTTTAGATAAGAGATTTAGGCATGAAGAGATTATGTAATTTGGCTCAGATTGCACTAGGGAGCCATAGGATCTCAATTTGAACCTAGGAAGTCCAGAACCTGTGTTCTTAACCAGAGTATTAATCTTTCCATTATGAGATTTTAGTATTATCAAATTAAGGGTAGATCATCCCAGTTAAATGCAAAGAAATTTAATAATTTAATTAGCTTGCTTAGTGTTATTATAGATTTTTACTACATTTCTCATGAGTTGCTGTTACTGCTATTTACTTTCCAAAGAGGAACAGAGTTCATAATCGGAAATCGCTGGATGAGGAGTGATTTTAAGCAGCTCTCCATTGGAAACCTGTCTTTCCAAGTTATTGGAAGAGGCACGTTAATAATACCTACTTCATCCCATAGATAGGCTTATTGTACAATCTCAAGCCAAATTTTGATTGGTTGTTTAGTCTTTAGGCAATTTTCAGACCTCTGTTGAGAAGTCTTTTAGAATATCCTTAAAAAACAAATATCTTGAATAATATGGATTTAGGAGCTTATTCTAGATCCAGTGAAGGGGAAGGAAATTTGGAAAGCTTTATCTCACCTTAATGCAGCAAGGACAGTCTAAGAATGTTGGTATAATTCCCAAAGAGTTAATATATTCTGGTTCTCAGTCTCTTTTTTTTTAAGATTTATTTATTTATTTGAAAGTCAGGGTTACACAGAGGCGGGGGGATAGAGGAGAGAAAGAGAGAGAGAGAGAGAGAGAGGTCTTCCATCCCCTGGTTCTCTCCTCAATTGGCCACAATGGCCAGAGCTGCGCTGATCCAAAGCTAGGAGCCAGGAGCTTCTTCTGGGTCTCCCACATGGGTGCAGGGGCCCAAGGACTTGGGCCATCTTTCACTGCTTTCCCAGGCCATAGTAGAGAGCTGGATCGGAAGTGGAGCAGCCGGGACTAGAACCAGCGCCCATATGGGATGCCAGCACTTCAGGCCAGGGTGTTAACCCGCTGCACCACAGCACCGGCCCCTCCCAGTCTCTCCAAATCCTGGGAAAGGGAGGAAAAGGAAAGGAGATCATAGGCACAGCACCACCCATAGGTTAAAATCCAGGCACCTAACATATAATAATAATCCATGGTGTATACCTGCCACTTTACATCCTAAGCTCCAGTCATTCTGGCTATTTTCAGTTTTGAAACATTCCTCTAGGTCTCTGTACATACTGTTAACTGTCAGGAAAGCCCTTTCTCCCTCTTGGCTATGCAGAAGCTTGCTGAGTACTCTTTAATATTAAATTTAAATAATTGCCTTCTATGTAATTTTCTTTGAATTTTCCAGTTGTATTAAATACTTCCTGCTTGATGCTCCATGGTGTCTTATACGTATCTCCAGGGTAGCATTTATCACATAGTTTAGAAATTAGTCATTTATGGGTTGTTTTCTTTTAATTGAACAGGACATTTCTAAGGGTAAAGATCTTGTAGTTTTTTTTTTTTTTTTGGCTTCCTATCTCTTGACCTTTGTGCATAATATTTTCTTGTTTGGATAATTCCTTTATGACTTCAAGAGTCCTATCTCATTAAGCTTCCTGTAGCCCTTTACTGTCTTCTATTGAGAGATAACTAATGACATTATCAATACATAGCTTATTATCCCTTTGTCACTAGTACCACCTGCAAATAGTATGGAGAACAGTTAAAATTGAGTAGGAAAGACAGAAGCAAAGAAAAAGATAGAAGGAAATTGCCTATCTCACAATAAGTGAACAGCAGGAATCATGTTTTTTATTTGCTGCCTATTTGGCCCATGAATGTTTTATGAGTATTGTAATCATCAAACATTTACTGAGCTTGAAAAGGGAGATCCTAACCCATTTTTTCTTTTGGAAACAGTAGGATAATTCTTTACAATCTGGTTACTTTTTCCAGATCATTGAACCTTGAGGCATTGTCAATGTGTAAAAGAGTTCTTTGGCTTTCTTCCTGTCCTTCCTCTTCTCCTGCCTTTTCAGCACATTCTGTTGGTTTGGCCAGTGAGCAAACTGAGAAGTCAAAAGAGAAGAGGCTTGGAAATCAGAGAGCCAAAGGATTGTAGCCAAAGGATTGAACATAGGGGGTTTGGATATGGCCTCTCTTGTCACTGGAGTAACAGAGAAAAGTAAAAAAGAGGAGAATACTTGCCAATTTGACCATCTCTGATTGGAAATGTTAGAAATGATATTAGGTCTCTGGTGTGCAACAGACCATGTGGAACATGTTAATGCTAGGTGGTTACCTAAGCCAGCTTATTCCATTTATTAGACAATGAATTCACTTTCAAAATCTTGGAGATAGAATTTTACAAAACTAGGATAAAATGATGACAAACAATGTGTAGCACATAATAAACTATGAGTAGGCATCCAAGTGACTGAAGATGTTAATGGTTAGATGGCAAGGATTCTTGGAAGAGAAGAAAAGGGGTAGAATTGAATGGCCTCTACTAGGAAACTCAGAGATTCCATGCCTGGACCCGAAGAAACCAAAGGAAAATGAAACCTCTCTGAGACATCTGTTAATAAAGGCATAATCATAGTCAGCTACAGAAATCATTTCCCAATCTCCAACACTAGAGGACTCCTTCTGTCTCTAAAGATCTTATTTATTTATTTTAGAGGTAGAGTTGCAGACAGAGAGGGAGACAGAGAGAAATGTCTTTCATCCGCTGGTTCACGCCCAAATGGCCACAATGGCTAGAGCTGGACTGATCTGAAGCCAGGAGCCAGGGGGCTTCTTCTGGGTCTCCCATGCTGATGCAGGGGCCCAAGCTTTTGGGCCATCTTCTACTGATTTTCCAGGCCATGGCAGAGAGCTGGATTGGAAGTGGAGCAGCCGGGACACGAACCAGCGCCCATATGGGATGCCGGCACCTCAGGCACAGGCTTAGCCTACTATACCACAGTGCTGACCCCTTCCTTCTGTTTCTATATACCACAACACTAGCCCCCCAGAAAGAACTTTCTAATAGATATACAAAAGAATAACATTGTCCAGAGGATCCAAGGTGGTATCATGAAAGGTAGAATAGATGACTCCCATGTGAACAGTCCCCAAGTTTCAAAAATTTGTATTTACTTATTTGAAAGTCTGAGGAGTGTGTGGGGGGAAGAGAAAGAGAGCTTTCAACTGCTGTTTCATTCCTCTAATACGTGTAACAGCTGAGCAGCTGAAGCTGGGCCAGACTGAAGCAAGGGGTGCCATGCACATGAGTGTAAGGACCCAAGAACTTGAGCCATTACCTGCTGCTTACTATTGTACGTGTTAGCTGGAAGCTGGATCCTAAGTGACGAAGCTGAGACCTGAGCCTGACCCCCTCCCCACCGATATGGGAGGCAAGTGACTCAAACCAGTAACTGTACCACATACCCAATTATGGTTCTGTAAAATTTTCAGTTGGATTTTCGATTTGGATACATGGACAGATGGTCACTTTTATAGTGTAGAGCAGGCTACTAAAATCAAATTACAGGGAGCAGACAGTGGGCACCGCAGGTTAAGCCACTGCTTGAGATGTCCACATCTCATATTAGAGCACTGGTTTGAGTCCTGGATGCTCTGCTTCTAATCCAGATCCCTGCTAACGTGGTTGAGAAGCAATGAATTGATGGCCTCAGTACTTAGGCCCCTGCCCTCTATGTGGGAGATCCAGATGGAGCTTTTGGCTCATGGCTTCAGCTTGGCCCAACCCTGGCTGTTGTAACCATTAAGGAAGTGAAACAGTGAATAGAAGATCTGTCCATCTCTGTCATTCTGCATTTCAAATAAATAAATAAATAAATAATTCTAAAAATAAAATACAATTGCTAAAACCTTTACCACAGCTTCACACCTTTTTTGGGGATATTTGAAAAACAAAGTAAAGTTCACTTTAAATTTGTTTAACAAATATAATATTGGTACTATACTAGTGTTTTATTACAACTTCACAGTCATTTAGCACTTTGTTGTGAAATGAGAAGGGACTGTTGTTTGTCCTTGAGCTAATCTTTTGTCCGCGTTACTGGTACACGTTCCTGGGAGGAATGGGATAGGAGATGGAACAGTAAAGAAGCTGCCATTTGCAGTGAGCCTCCTGTGCCATTAAAGGGAATCCTAAGATGTTCTGGAGGGTCGCCAACATTCCACACCCAGGCAGTGAGATCTAAGCCTGGCCTATCTATTTCTTCTGTCCACTAAGGCTCAGCGTGGCTTTATCTGCCTATCCCCTTATTATTCTGAACTCCCTAATTGCCTGGACTCTTTCTCTCCACAAATAGTTTCATGTACTGTATTCAGCATTAATGTAGAGTGACTATGTGGAGATGTCTTCTGTTCTACTTCTAACAGATTAACAGCTAATAAACACCATGCAACATGCTCTCCTCTGAACCTCTTCTTAAAATACAAAGTTTGGTGTGCCAACATGGGTGTATTTAAAGCCTCCACGATTCCAGGGAAGACTTTAGAAAGTTAACTGTGCAAGTAATGCCGCTTCAGAGAGGAAGTGTTCCGATCATGAAGAGTCAGTCGGTGTTATCAGCAGCTTGACTGAGTGAGAGCGACCTCAGGGGATCCTCTAGTCATTTATAAGAAAAGGACATTTATTTTCACTTAAAATAGAACTTCTCACTTTATTCTTGGCTTGTAACACTGAAGAGAAGTCAGGAAACATATTGCCGGGGAGAAGGTAGGGAGTGTGAGTTTCATCCCAAGGGAGAGCCTGTCTTTTCCAGGCAGGGGCACTATGCCACCTTCCAGGGACGCTGTCATGAAAGGAATTCTGCTTCCTGCTCCTCCCCACTCGCGCCCTCCCACCTTTTCCACAGTGCCTGAATTTCTCCTCCCTTTACTGAGACAGAAATGAAGCAGTCAGCTTAATGAAAAATCTGTAATTAGAGCTGTGTTCAAAGCTTTCAACAAAGCCCCAGCCAACCCTCTGTCTGGAGGAGGATATAACTATCAGCAAGCTGTGTGAAAATGATGTGTGTATCATTCCCTCACATGCAAGGGAGACACACAGTTAATTGAAGGATAAAATAGACAGGATGCACATAGTCCAGTTTATAGTATGTCCAGTTCCAGTGAACCTTAAAAGAATATACTTGTAAAATAGTTTATATTTCCTGAAGTCTGACAGAAGGCGACTCTCACAGTCCAGCCTGATTCTCAGCTTATAAAAATGCGGATAGGGGCCAGCAGTGTGGCATAACAGGTAAAGCTGCTGCCTGCCGTGCCCGCCAGTTCACGTCCTGGCTGCTCCATTTCTCATTTGGCTCCCTGCTAATGGCCTGGGAAAAGCAGCAGAAGATGATCCAAGGTCTTGGGCCCCTGCATCTGCTTGGGAGATCCCTTGTAGCTCCTGGCAGCCATCTTGGGGGCATGAACCAGCAGATAGGAGATCTACCTCTCCCCCTTTCCCCTGTAACTCTTTCAAATAAATAAATCTTTAAAAAATGCAGATAAATATTTAGAGCAGTGATGAGTATTGGATTCCTCCCCCCCCCCCCCAGAGGTCTAAGCTCTGAGAAGAAGCCTTTTCTCTGCTTTCGAGTAGGTATTTTTTTGTTGCAACAAAAACTCAGGCGTATTTCTTACCTTTTGTTGTATTTCTTTTGCCCTGATCATCTCCATTGATTTCAGAAGCTTTTGAAGCCACATTGACTTCATATTCTTGGGATGGGAGTTGACTTTGGGACAGGCAGTCAGTGCACTATGAGAATGATGAGGCATTGTTCTGTGGTGAAGTAGTCAGTGCTATGCTGCTCATCTATACCCTCTGTATTAGTGACCTTGACCTCCAACACCTAATATGATTTTTGACGCATGCCAAACCTCCCTTGAAGAAAGATCAGAGTGAAATTCCATCGTAGTTGTGGAGTTGTTTGCAGATCACCTGAGTTGGGTAATTTATTATTTCTCCTGCACCCCCCCCCCCCAACCTGCCCATTGCACTTGTACAGAATTGTTTACCCAGATGGGGACGTCTCTCAGTGCCTGTGTATATACCACTTGTCAGACAACCACCTCTGGAGCTCTGAAGTTTAAGTGCATGTCTTGGGATTATTTACAACTTCCTTTGCTGGTTTTTCTCCCTCCAGAACCGGACTTGAAGCCATCATGGAGACTTACGCGTTCTGGAGACCTCCTGTGCGCACACTCACCTTTGAGGATTTCACCACCATGCAAAAGCAGCAAGGTAAACCCTGGGGTGAGGCCTCTGCTGAGTGATAGGGCTGGGAAAGGAGTGGGATATGAAGTGAATGTAGCACATCTGGCCCCAGACCAAGACACAGGTTACAGCATTCTCTCTGTACAGACATAACTCGATAGCTCCGTAAATAACCGAAGCCTCACCACTTGTACAAACAACCTCGTTGCAGAGGCAGCATTTCTTTTGACACTAAAAATTCTCTCTTCCTTAAAGCATTTTTATGATTGTGACATAATTATTACTACTGTTACTTAACACTCTTGTAGGCCATGGTATTTAAAAAAAAATATTTGTTTATATTGGAGGCACAGAGACAGAAAGGGAGAAGAAGATAGAAAGTGCTCCCATTTGCTGGTTTACTCCTGAGATGCCTGCAAGCAGCTGGGGCAGAACTGGGTCAAACCCCGAAGCTGAGACTGCAGTTCAGGTCTTCCATGTGGGTGGCAGGGATGCATTACGTGAGCCATTACTGCTGTTTCCCAGGGTCTGCCTTAGCAGGAAGCTGGAATCTGGAGCTGGAATAAAATCCTGGGCACTACAGTATGGTAGGCAGGTATCTTAACTGCTAGGATAAATGCTAGTTTCCAGGCTGTGGTATTTTGAGAGATCTCTGCAACAGCTTCATTCATCTCTCATGGCAGCCTTATTGTTTTTTTTTTTTTTATCCTAGTTTTGTAGATGAGAAAAAGCTGTTGTATCAGGTCTCACAGTGAGGAGGGGGCTGATGCAAGCCCATCTGAATCTTGCAACTTTTGCTCACCCCATTTCATTTACATGAAACAATGCGCATCTCAAGGTGATGGGCTAAGTGGACTCCCCCATCCTTCCCCCCGCATTGCTTTGAGCTCTTCATCTAATTTCCACTCTTCTTTATTTATTTATTTGAGAGGGAGAGTTATAGACAGAGAGGGAGAAAGACACAAAGGTTTCTATATGCTGGTTCAATCCCCAAACTGCCAAAATGGCTAGAGCTGGGCCGATCTGAAGCCAGGAGCTTCTTCCGGGTCTCTTATGTTGGTGCAGGGACCCAAACATTTGGGCCACCTTGTACTGCTTTCCCAGGCCATGGTAGAGAACTGGATCAGAAGAGGAACAGCTGAGACACAAACCAGCACCCCTATGGAATGCCGGTACCCTAGGCGAGGGCTTAGTATACACACCACAACGCCGGCTCCTACTCTTCTTTTAGCTTCTGTTCTCAGTTCCATCTGTGCCCTACACCTCCCTGAGCCCATCCACCTGGGTACCTGAGTAAAAGCTTCCCAAAGTGTCAGATGCTTTATGAGTCTCCTTGTCCAGCCTCCACTGCCCAAAGGAGACACTGATTCAAATTTACTGAGCTCTTTCTGTTCCAATGAATGGCTGCTCTTAATAGAAGCCTGATTTTTTAATTTATGGTTCTGTTATTTGGGAAGCCATTCTAGGATTTGATAATATACTATATTAACACTTTTCTAGCACTTTGCACAATTAATTAGGTTTGCAATCTACATTGCTGAAGTGTCTCAGGTTTTAAGATGAGCGTAGTGATGAAGAGCATGACTCTGGAGGCAGACAACTGTTACCCATTGTTCCTTCCTGATTTGGAACCTTGGTCAAGTTCCACAGCCTTTCTGGAAGTCAGCTATCTCTTCTGCTTTATATGGAAGAATGTAATAGAATTCTTAGGAGCATTAAATGAGATAATGCATGTAAAACCATAGTATGTGCTCAATATGTGCAAGTTATTGTGTTCATCATCACTACTATCATCTTCATCTCCCTATGTCCCTGTATGTGTACACCTAAGAGAAAGATGTATCCGGGACAGGGAATATTACCTTTCTGATGATTAATTACTCAAAACATGATCAGATGATTCCTCTCCACAGGGATCTGGTGAGGAAAGTGACCCAGAATTTTCACCCGTTTTTATTTAGGTGGGAGAGAAATGGAAGATTTCCACATGTGGAGCCCTTTTGCTCCCATAAAGGTGTGATTAGAAGCAGAGTCACTAATTATTCAGAGTGTTCCAACTGCAGCTAAGCCATCGTGGCCTTAAGACTCAGAGGTTTTATTGGAGTCAGGAAAATCTGGGGCCTTGTTTTTTTTTTTTTTTTAATTTGAAAGGCAGACACACACACACATTTTCGATCTGCTGGTATCCTCCTCAAATGATTGTGACAGCAAGGGCTGGGCTAGACTGAAGCTAGGAGCTGAGAATTTAGTCTGGGTCTACCACATGGGTAGCAAGGACCCAACCACTTGAGCAATGATTTGATAATCCCCAGAGTGTGCATTAGCAGGAAGCTAAAATCAGGAGCAGAGCCAGGACTCAAACAACGACACTCAGATGTGGGGTGCAGGAGTCCTAAGCATTGTCTTAACTGCTTCACTAAATACCCCTGGGCCCTCACTTTTGGTGATCACTAACCCTCTTACATAATCTTGGGCAATTTATTTCCACTCTGAATGCCAGTTTACTCATCTACAAAAAATGGGTTTTCTTCTGTGAAGAGATTTACATAAACATGCCCTATAAATGAAAACATGTCATTCAAACACACTTGGTTCTGTTTATTTCTGGGGTGGGCTCTTTGCTTATCTTCGCTTTACAAGCTCTAGCTAAGCAGGAGTTAGTTTCATTGAGGCTGGAATGAGAAGGTTGGAAGGGATCCTGCCAGTTCCTGAGGACTGGCATTGACATTGATGGCAACCATGTGAACAGTGTGCACTGCTATGTAACAAAGGTCTGGTAGTGCCTGGCACACAGGAAATACCTAATGAGGGGTGAGTGATTGAGATCACTTGGTGGCACTGTGGCTCAAGAGGTAGGGTCACTTTAGTGACCTCCATCTTGGAGCACAACTACATAGTGTGCATGTGGGTGTGGGATATGAAGTCATCATTAGAGGTGGTGATCTGCCCTATAATCACATGTGGGGCACAGGCACAGGGAACCTGCATAGGCTGCATGGCTGTACAGTACAGTAGGTTTCATGGTAGTTCCACAGAAAATTTATCAACATGAAGACTTAACTATTGACACACTGAAAGCAACGGCTTAAGAGAAACCAAACTTTGAAAGCATAATGTCACAACCACTTCAATGACCCCCTTTTTTCTTGCAGAGGAATGAGCATGAATTATTGGATACATATGGTGGTGAGATGGGCTAGAGGAAAAGCTAATTTCCTAAATCATATTAAAATTTCCATTAAATTGTCAATGAAATTTTCTATTAAATATTTTAATTGGAATGTATTTTTGAAGACTTGATCCAGATTCTCATTATTAAAAATACGACTTTGTTTTTTGACATATGTAAAAGCAACAGTGTCCATTCCCTCTTCCCTTAACTACTAAGAATCCCAGTAATTCTGAATAGTATTACTCATAAAATGAAGAAAAAAGACACAGCCATCTGTGCTGAATGCTTTGTGTCTCAGATGGAATACAGAATGATGAGAAGAAAGTTTGTAGTGGAAACTTCAGTGGCAGACTGATTTTACGGTAATTTCCTTTTAGTGAGGGGAGTGTAGATAGTATTGGTCCCAACATAAGATTCACATAGTAACTGACTCACCCAGGTGTTCGTATTACCTTATTGCTTCAAACAGATGAATATCTGGCATATAAAATAGTAGTCCTGGCATGGTTTTGTGCTGCTACTGACGGAGGCTGGATCAACCTTTATGCTTAGATGAGGTTAAAGATGCTTTATCCATCTTTGCCTTGTCATTCTTATCTCTATTGCATTAAGAATCATCTGCTGATAAAATTTCAAGGAAAATAGGGCAATTAGTCACCATTTTGCAAAAATTCAAATGCTTCTGTTTAAAAACACATATTGAATAGAGTGAATGGATGTTCTAAATAGTTGCTTTCTCTTATGGAGGAGATGCATAGGATTGATTAGCTTGTACTTTTGATCCCCAAAAGAAAAGAAGGCACAGAGCATTATAGGAATATAACTGCAGTAAAGTGGCAGAGCCAAGTTGAGAATGCCATCATGGATCTCCTATTGGACAGGATGGTCTCCTTTCTGCCAGACCACGTTACTATTCTTCATTCTTATTTAGTGGAGCTCTAATTTTGCACAAATAATTTAGTTTATTCTTCCTATTGTTGGCTTATTGTTCAACAGCATGAGCATTCACTCTAAATGGGTCTGCATTTCACTTTCTAAAAAATATAGTCAAGTGCATGTTTTTATCTTCAAATGTCTTCATTTAGAATCAACAATGATATGTATATGTTTAAAGAGTTTTGATATGAAAATCTATGTCATGAATGGCTTCTGCTTGAAGGGAGGAGATAAACTAACTGCATTAAGTTATGCTTGAGGAAGGAGACTGAGGCAATAGAGACAAGGAAGGAAGAAGAAATGAGAGTCCAGCTTGGTTGCAGATAAGTGCAACAATCCTATTGTTCTGATGGATAGTCTTAAGTAGAATTAGTACCTGAATTTCTTCCTGTAAACAATAGATCTTTTATTTTTAAGATTTATTTTATTTATTTGAAAGAGTCATGCACACACACATACACACAGAGAGAGAAAGAGCTGAGGAGAGAGAGAGAGAGAAAGAGAGAGAGAGAGAGAGAGAGAGAGAGAGGTCTTCTATTTGCTGGTTAACTCCCCAAATGGCTGCAATGGCCAGGGCTGGGCCAGGCTAAAGCCAGTAGCCATGAGCCTTGTCTAGGCTTCCCACATGGGTTCAGGGGCCTAACCACTTGAGCCATCTTCTGCTGCTTTACCAGGCACATTATTAGGGAGTTGGATCAGAAGTGGAATAGATGGAATTTGATCAAATGCCCATATGGGATGCTGGTATTGCAGGTGGTGGCTTAACCTGCCACACCACAATACCAGCCCCTAGACCTATTTTACAGCTAAAATGGAAAAAGCTCATGTGAGCAATGACTCCAAGTGATCTGTCAACTGTTTGTGCTAAAAGAAAACCTTTTGGTGTGATCAGAGCTGTCAATACATCTCTATCTGTGGAAACAAGGAGACCTTACATTTACAGAAACTTCCCTTCTCCTCAAGTGCTAACAGACATCATGGTAGATTTCAACAGTGCTGAGCTCTTTAGTGTTTGTCAAGGAGTTAGTGTTAGGATTATAGGGTCTTTGATTTGTCTGATGTTGATCAGTGAGAGGAATAAAATGCTGAACAAGTCATTCTATTAAAATGCTAGAAAAGAACAATCCAAGGGACATCAGCCATTGAACTGTGAGGTCATTGTAATAATTCAAAGATCGCCAATTTGTGGCGATCTCAGTGGTCACTGAGATAAGGAATAATGTCCATCTGCAAAGCTTGCAACCAACTATTCACAGAGAACTTTTTTAAAAAGCACTCCCTGTTTTAGCTGTAGAAGAACAAGATCTCAATTCTGCAGCAGGGTTTGCACTATAAGAATGAGAAGCTCTTGACAGCAGATGAAGAGCACCTCAATTCCATCCATTAAAACAAATGGTAATTGATTACATATTGTTTTTTGCTTTCAAAGTCCCTTATGATCTGTGTGCTTAAAACTGAGTTCATCATCTGCCTCACAGACCCAGTGCCCTCTCCTAGGAGAAGGATACTACTATCATTATTCTGGAAGTGTGCTTCCTCTTCCACCCCTATATCCCATCACTGCCAAGTTCATGAATCTGCCCAATTCTCTAATCTCCCTTGCTACCACTTCTATCTGAGCTGTTGTCATCTCTCACCTGGATGACAATAATTCCCTCCATAGCCTCCATTTTCCTCCAAGTCGTTCCTCACATAGCAATCAAAATCATTTGCTAAAAAAACACATCTATTGATATCATCCTTCTATTCTAAAGACCCTTCAATAGCCACAGTTCACTTTCACTAATGAAAGGCATAGTCCTTAGCTTAGACAACTGGACCTTGCATGCTCTGGCTATAGTTCCTTCACTTCTAGAATGAAGATAGCGTCCATCAGAATTAAACAGGGTGGGGCCGGCACTGTGGTGAAGTGGATAAATCTGCTATCAGTGATGTCGGCATCCCATAGAGGTGTCAGTTTGAGTCCTAGATGCTCCACTTTCCCATCTATTTCCCTGCTAATGGCCTGGGAAAAGCAATGGAAGCTGTAGCTCAAGTGCTTGGGACCCTGCCACGCACATGGGAGACCCAGATGAAGCTCCTGGCTTCAACCTGCCTCAGTCCTGGCCATTGTGGTTATCTTGGCAGTGAACCAGTTAGATAGAAGAGCTCTCTATCTCTTCTTCTCTTTCTGTAACTCTGTATTTCAGATAAATGAGTTAATCTAAGGGAAAAAAAGAATTTGGGCTGGTGCTGTGGTGCAGCAGGTTAAAGCCCCCTCCTGCAGCACCTGCATGCCATATGGGCACTGGTCCAAGTCCCAGATGCTCCATTTTCTATCTAGCTCCCTGCTAATGCACCTGGGAAGGTAGAAGAGGATGGCCCAGGTCCTTGAGCCCCTGCACTCAAGTGGGAAACCTGGAGGAAGCTCTTGACTCCTGGCTTCGGATCGGCTCAGCTCTGGCCATTGCGGCCATTTGGGGAGTAAACCAGTGGATGGAAGACCTCTCTGTCTGTGTTTTCTACCTCTCTCTGCAACTGTCTTTCAAATAAATAAAGTGAATCTTTTTAGAAAAGAATTAAATAATGCATGGAAAGTGCTTATGAAGCATCTAGGACTTATGACGTGCTCAATAAATATTCTCCATTATTTTTCTTATCATTACTATTCCAGTTTTTTTTTTTATCATTACCACTTTCCCTTTCCACCTGTAGTTCCAGCATCACTCATCTTACTTTCACTTTTCAAATATGCCAGGTACTTTCTTTTTCTTTCACTTTTTTGAAAAAAGATTTATTTATCTGAAAGTCAGAGTTACACAGAGAAAGGAGAGGGAAGGAGAGAGGGAGAGAGAGAGATCTTCCATCTGATAGTTCACTTCCAGTTGGCCACAACAGCTGGAGTTGCACCAATTGAAGCCAGGAGCCAGGAGCTTCTTCCGAGTCTTCCATGCAGGAGCAGGGGCCCAAGGACTTGGGCCATTTTCCACTGCTTTCCCAGGCTATAGCAGCGAGCTGGATCAGAAGTGGAATAGCCAGGTCTCAAACCGGCGCCCAAATGGGATGCTGGCACCTCAGGCCAGGGTGTTAACCTGCTGCGCCATGGCACCAGCCCCGCCAGGGGTTTTCTTACTACATGTTGTTTATTTGCCTGTAAGTCTTCTTCACACCCACTCACCTTACTTGGTGCTTCTATCTTAGAGGTACAAGCAGCAGGAGAAATATCACTTCCTTGGGAAATTCTCTTTGCCATCCAGAGTAGACCGAATACCCTCGGTTATTTGCACAATCCTTTCATTAATATTTTTCATCCACATTCTTCTCATCAGTTTTCCCTCTCCTAATGAAATCCCTGGGGCCAGGCATGATACCCAGATACTCAAATAGTAGTTGAATGAGTGAATGAACTCTGCTAAGTTCTGTATCAAAGGATTGGTGTCAATGTGCTTGGCAAAAAGTTACCAAATTGAGAAAACTTTAGGCTAAAATTTGAAAGGGAGGGTGACTTGAAAAGAAAGAAAAAAGAACAGAAATCAAGACACCAGAAGCAAACAAATTTGGTAAAGGATTGTGAAAGAAGTGCCTCATGATCCTGAAGTGAAAATGACAGGACAGGAAGTTGGGAACAATTATTTATAGTCTTAGGGATCCATTGATTAGGGAGTGCATATGATTTGGGGAGTTAGTAAAATGGCCTTAAAATTTTAACTCAAAAGGATAAGTAAGGCTTATTAATTTACTCCTCTCCTCAATTAATATTTGTGCTGTCACAGATAACATTAAATCTTCTTGGATGGAGTTAAGGACAAGAATAGACAATTAAAACAATATAACCCTTGCTTGAAAAAAAACATAAACCGAGTAACTGGAAAAAATATAGATATCACTATTTAGGAAATCTACAAGCTTCACTGAAAACTCTGATTATCCTAACGTGACATGTGGGTATGGGTTTTCTGGTCTGTATTTATGGATGCTTCCGTGAGTCGTTATCTAACATGCTCCATAAATCCAGCAGAGGAAAGCCACTTTGGCATCTTTAGGTTCCTCCTCTTTTACTCTCTGTGCATTTATTGTTAGTTTTTGGAACCACCTTTCTGTTCAGATTTGCCATTGATGTATTTGTGCATCTCTTTCCTCTGGACTTCTAAAAAGCTTTTTAAAAAATCAGTGGTGTTCTGTTCTCTAGATTATATTCCTTATATTTTTGTGAACACTAATATTAAAATCATCTTTTCAAAAGTTGCCAGCATTTTTACTTCATTGTTTAGCCTGTTCTTACTGATCAGAATGAGGTCAGGGTAACATCTCCTCTTATTTCTTCAAACATTTAAGGGATTATATATTTTTAAAGGAAAAATAGGTATCTTAGGTATCTTTTCAGATCCTCTTTTGCCAGAGGCATATGTCCATCAGGCATCCAGATAGCTGAAATCTCTTGTTACTCCTTGTTGGGGATTTCTCTTATTTCAGGAAGAACTCATACATAGCTTCCACTGGAGATGGTCCATATTCTATTTGTCCTATCTATTTCCAATTCTCTCTCCTCTGGCTTTATCTGAATACCCCAGCCCTTCATCATCATAGAATTAGGCAGCTACATCGATTGGAATCCTTAGTGATCTAAGTAAAGAAAACCCAAATGGCAAGAAAGAAAGAAATGAGGGAGGGAAAGAAGGGGGGGGAGAGGAGAGAGAGAGAGTGAATGAGAGAAAGACTCTTGGAAGAAAGAAGTAGAGAGAGAGAAAGGGGGGGGAGGGAGGAAGAAAGAAAGAAAAGAAAGAGAAAGACATTCATTAGCTTACAAAACTGAAAGGATTCAAGTAGCTGACTGCAGGCAGAGTTTGATTCAGAGTCACAAACAAGATCACCTAGGCGAAGTCTTTTCTCTCATTCTCAGCCTCTTCACGGAGGCAACATGGCTGATGGCATTCTTGGCTTCATATAATTTTAGGCTTAAATCTGATAGGGAAAGACATGTATCTTTCTTATAAGATTTCTAGCAAAATTTCATTGTGTCTCATTGACTATACTTGGGTCATCCTTGAAGCAGTTCCTGAGGAAGAGGGGACATGATATTTTGATTGTCTTCCAATTTCCAGTGGAAAAACTGGATGCTGCTGTCAGGAAAGGGGCAGAAGAATTATATCAAAAATATTGGATGTGGGGCCGGTGCTGTGGTGTAGTGGGTAAAGCCACTGCCTACAATGCTGGCGTCCCATATGGGCGCCAGTTTGTGTCCTGGCTGCTCCACTTCCGATTCAGCTCTCTGCTGTGGCCTGGGAAAGCAGTGAAGATGGCCCAAGTCCTTGGGCCCCTGCACTCATGTGGGAGACCCAGGGGAAGCTCTTGGCTCCTGGCTTCTGGCTTGGGATCAGCTCAGCTCCAGTTATTGCAGCCGTCTGGGAGTGAACCAGTGGATGGAAGACTCTCTCTCTCTCTGTAGCTCTGCCTTTCAAATAAATAAATAAATATTTTAAAAAATACAAAAAACTGGATGTATATTGCAGCAAAGAAGGCAGTAAAACAAAAAGCATTGAAAACAAAGAAGTGGGCCATTGCCGCGGCTCACTAGGCTAATCCTCCACCTTGAGGCGCCGGCACACCGGGTTCTAGTCCCGGTCGGGGCACCGGATTCTATCCTGGTTGCCCCTCTTCCAGGCCAGCTCTCTGCTGTGGCCCCGGAGTGCAGTATGGCCCAAGTGCTTGGGCCTTGCACCCCATGGGAGACCAGGAGAAGCACCTGGCTCCTGCCATTGGATCAGCACGGTGCGCGGCCACAGCGCGCCGCCCATGGCAGCCATTGGAGGGTGAACCAACGGCAAAGGAAGACCTTTCTCTCTGTCTCTCTCTCTCACTGTCCACTCTGCCTGTCCAAAAAACAAAAACAAAAACAAAAAACAAAGAAGTGAAAGTCATGGGAACATTGTACCTACAGAATGTGGTAGGTGTAAAATAAGACTGTATAAGAAGCAGAGAGACTCAGAACCCAGAGCACCAATGAATATATTAAAAGTTGATTTAAAGGGAAAGAATTTGGATTTATGCATAGCTTTACATTTTATGGGGGAAGGATGCACTAGGCACCTTTCTGAGAGTCAAACCACACAATTCCCATTAGCACAATTATGTTGACATTTGCATTATGAGAAGGTATTCATCTCAACTAAGGAGTTACCCCTAGTAGAGATGAACAGTGCAGTGCTCATTAAACCTTATGGCCTCTGGGTTTATTCCCTGGCATCAGGCCAGAGAGTGCTGATATTTTTACCTTTTACCTGTTTGAAAGCTTCAGGACACACAGTGAATCAGCACTCCTCAGAGACAGATGCCACGGAGTTATATGAGAGAAGAGTCTGGCTTGGGGAACTGAGTAATTACATGGAAATTTGTTCTTTACTAGCCCAGATGGGGTTTTGTCTTACTGTTTTTCAATTTTTTTTGGAGAAAAAATTCACCACAAAATAAACCCAAAAGAAAACTGTATGTGAAAGTCTCCATATTACAATCTGGAAGTGATCAATTTAAAGATGCAAAAGTCAGCAGGTTTGGTATTCAGAATTTTCACGGTCACATTGAACTTGTCTTCATGGTACACAAGTATATTCTGGGTTATTGTCCTCATATGAGTTCACTGCTAAGCACGTACTCTTTTTGGTTGTTTTGGCTCTTAGCCTCACATGTTGGGGCAAGTTAATGTTGTATATGAATTTTAATGTATATTTCCTCACTTTGGTCCAGGGCCAAAGTAGCATGCAGGGAGATAGGGCAGTGATTGATCCTGGAACTTCTGAGAGTAGTAAGCTCCTTAGGATATTAAAGTTTAATCACCTCTCAGAAGTGGATGAAGACCACTAAGGACACTGGGAAGGATACCAGTCTACCTACTTGTGTGCTTTTAGTTTTTTTTTTTTGAAGCACAGGACACCCCATTTTTTCCTGGGCTGGAAATGGGGAGGAGGAACAGGTAATTCAGAGAGAAATTAGTGTAGGGTTAGTCTTGGGAAAACAGCCTAGCTAGGCCAGTAGCTATCAGTTGGCCAAGTTCTCCATCATCCACAATCTTGGAGGCTCCCCAAGCCTGTAACAGCAGGGTGTGTGGATGTTGTATCACAGTGCTCCTCAGGGTATGCAGATGCTGGGATGCTGAGCTCCAGTGACAGAGGCTAACACCTGAGAACTCTCCCTGCTAGGGCCCAAGCAGCCCCAGATACCTTTCTCCTTTTCTCATAGGAGTCTTTAATGCCTATGTACCAAGTGTGATTATGAGCCCTTTATAATGTGTATCATCTCATTGATTTCTCAAAACATCTGTTCAAGGTAGATATTATTAATTTAATTTATATTGTTAAGAAATATGAGGCTCATGGAAGCTAGCTGGCTAAGGTACCATAATCAGTAAGATAGCTGGGGTTGGTTACTGGGTTCATCTGATTCTATAGTCATGATTGTCCATGAAATACAGTTTTCATCAAGACTTCTAGAACATTCAGAGGCTGGCAGGTGCAGAAGAGCTGAGGTGAAGGGCAGATAGTGCCCGGCAGGAAAGAGAGGCACGGTTTTCTTTGAGAGGCGGCTCTGACCCCTTCTGTACCCTTGGGCCTGGCCTCCCACTCTGCCCTAGTTTGCTGTGGTGAAAGGACTCTGCAGGGTAGGGGTGGGGGGTAGCCTCCTAGTGCTTCTTTAGCACTTGGCTGGCACAACCAAGCTTGTTCAACAGGTGGCAGCTGTTGGGTCACTCAAGAATAAAGACTTCTCAGGATCTCAGTTTGCTTCTCTGAAAAATGAATCCAATAGTTGTCTCTGTCTATGTGGACTCTATGTATTGTGTACCTGGAGAGCATCAGAGTGTTTCTTCAAAGTAAATGGAAGTGGTGTGACTTCTCTGGGCAGGCTGTGTCCCCCCTCCCAGCACTGGTCCCTGTGCAGGCAGTCACCCCGCAAAGCTCAGCAGGCCACCAAGTCTCATTTCTAGTGAATGTCATTTAAAAGCCAAAGCAAGCTGACTACAGACTTTTTAACATGTGCCTCTCATCTGCTAAGCAGAAATCCCTGTAACTTGTTAATAGTTCTCCTCTTATTTTTTTGTAGTGAAACCAATTGAGGCCCTAAATCAGTACCATTCATTCCATCATGGGCCATCTGAGAAAACCATTTAGAGTTGTGGAAAGTCATCTGCTCCATCTTGCACTTCCTGTAGCAGAGCCAGAGTCAGGCCCGATGGAGCATACCTATCACAGGACAGTGCCGTGTGCTGAGCAGGTGGTCTCCTTGGGGACCACATAAACACCACATCAGGGAGGGCAAGGGCAGACCTTCAAAGAGAGGAGAGCATATACATATCCTGTAAAACACAAATCTCTGTACAGCAGGAGTCAGGTTTCTCCATGTGTGCCATAGCCCTAATTTCAGTGAGGCTCATGGCATTTAAGGTGAAAAGGAGGAAAACATGTAGGATGCCTCCAAGAAGATAAATGGATCCCTGGGCTTTCCACGAGGCACAGCCCGTTTAGCCACACAAAACCATGAAGCATGAGATGTGCTTCTTTCTCCTTCTGCAATCTTCCTTTTCCCAAAATGCCTTCATTATATTGAAGTGATTCCTTGTGTAGTATTTGGACTTGCTCATTTGCACTTTATATGAATTTAATGTTTAGATACAGACATAATACTGACAAGGACAGAAAAGAGGGGGCTCTAGTTCAAATCCTTCATTTCGCAGCTGAGGAAAATGAAAAGGTAGTTGTGTTGCTTGCGACACAAGCTGCACAGAGGTCAATGGACCTGGATTTGAGCCAAGAGCTCTTCTCAGTGTGGCTTTATCTATAGTTGTAGAATAAAATCTTATTTTCTGAGGTGGGCATTTAATCTAGTAGTTAAGTTGTCAGTTAAGAGGTGGGAAACTTGGATTGAGTTCCCGGCCTTAGCCCTGGTGCCCAGCTCCAGCCATTGTGGGCATTTAGGGAGTGATTTAGCAGATGTTTCTCTCCCAATCTCTCTGCCTCTCAAGTAAGTTTTCAAAAAATTATTTAAAAAAATCATCACCCTTCTCTTGAAGGAATTTACGTTCTGAACTGGAAATAAGGAATGAGTTTCCTGAATGGAATCTAATATCAGCAGTTATTTATATATAAACCCAATCCTACCTTGAAGGCTTATTTGGAGAATTCTTTTGACCAAGAGAAAGATGATTTTAGCTGGGTTTTATAAAATTTAACTGAAAAAATCAGCCACATTTGTGCTTCTCTTGCCAATACCACTACCTGTATCTGTGAAATTAGGCCAATGAATTTTTTTCCTGCTAAAATTAACTTTGGGCTTCTCTTGGAAGAATCTGATTCTTAATTCACACACCTGGGTTGCTTCAGCCCCAAACACTGGGAGGGTTTCTTTATAGCCCAATGCCTCTGGAATTCTGCCAGCTTTCTTCACATTTTCCTCATTGACAAAAATCTGATTCCTGCTCTTTTCCACCTAAAATCTCCTTAATCATTTTATAGCCCTCAGTTTCTAAGGGTGCCATTATGAGTTGTGGGTGAACTAAAGGGTATCCCACTCCTAGGGGCTAGGGTGGAGTTGGATGCTCAGCTCCTAACAGTTCTGGGAAAGTTCCAACCTTCCCTGAAGGAAGATATTCCGTCAGAGGAGATTCCCCACTGAGGACAAAACGGCTGCTCCTGCTGCAATCAAAGACATTGGCCCTGCAGCCCCAGCACCCGCCACTGTCTTTAAAGCTCACTGGGCAAGGCAGGAAGTGGATGCTGCACTGTGCTTCTTGGTTCCCTGAAAGAAGATGCTTGTAACAAGAGAACATATGTGAAATAGATAGGTGCATGAACCATGAATCCAGCTTTGACATCCAGACATCATGAAATCAGTTATGTCAAATACTGAATCAGGGACTTTTAGAAATGAAAGAAATCTGTACATCCTCTAACCCCAAGGATGGTCTCTGGAACATGACCTGAGAACTTGTTAGAGATGCATGTTCTCAGGCCCTGGCCCAGACTTGCAGAGGGAGGGAGTCAGAAGTCTGTGTCTTCATCAGCCCTCCACCGATTCTCAAGTGCGCTTTAGTTTAAGAATCACTCCTCTGGGTACTTTGAAATGTGGAGTTGGGGTTGTGTAATTTGTTCTCAACCTTTGATGTATATTAGAATAATTTGGGAGGGCTTTTGAAGCAATTCCAATGTGGTGGTACCCTGCCTGGGAATCCTCCTGTAAATGGTCTGAGGTAGAATCCCAGAACACTGGCGTTTTTTAAAAAAGTGGACAGGTTCCTCTTGGCTTGAAAACCAGCAATCTAATTCAGTTCCTCGAAACAGACACCTGGACAAGGTGAGTGAGGGGCTCAGTCACAAGGCGGGTTAGTGCAGGGAAAATGTGAATAGAACCATAATCTCCCAGCTTGCATGGCCTTTTGTCTTCACAAATATCTAAATCCTAGTCAGGCTCCTGTCAAGAGAAGACAGCAGATCCTTTGAGTCCTACTGACTTTGTTTCTGGATAGCCTTGCTGTCTTCCAAGCCCATTCTTATTATATACTTGTGCTCCTAATGTCTTTCATATGATAGACTTTAATCTCTTACCCCAGTTCCCACTTGGGTCCCTCTGTCTGCCTTCCCAGTCCCAAGTCCTGAATTTGAGCCCTCTGCTAGTACCCATTTTTTCTTGAGATTAGGGTCCTGCTTTGGCATCCTACATGTTGACTGCAAGACTGAAAATGTCCAAGTAGACAACAGTCTCTGTTGAAAACTTAATGCATTTTCTTTGCTTTGAGAGTGGGACAAGCTGATGGGTAGATTTGAATTCTGATCACCAGAGGTGTTATTAGAAAGTGAATTTGATGGTGAAGAGAATATTGAAAGGTTTATATTATTTTTATGTTCCTAGAATTGTATCTAAACATCACATTGTCTGTTAAAAACTAATTAAAAATTAAGAAAAATTTGGACTTACTAAGGCTCTTACAGGGAGACACAAACCTATGAGTTCAGTATTCAAAAGAACATTTTTTTGTCCTGCCTTGTGGTGTGTGTGTGTGTGTGTGTGTGTGTGTGTGTGCCTGTGTGCACAGGTGGAATCACTTAGTAGAAGTCTGCTGAGTTAAGAGAAAGCAATGATTCTGTAGAAAACAGCCCATCTTGGACATCTGAAGGCACCTCCTGCATGGCATACACTTGGCCTAGACAGGCTCATCTTCAAAGGCCTCTGTCTCAATGGTATCCTGTTTTGCTTTTCAGGAGGCAGCACAGGCACTTCTCCAACCACCTCCAGCACTGGGACACCATCCCCTTCGGCTTCTTCTCACCTGTTATCTCCATCCTGTTCTCCTCCAACTTTTCACCTGGCCCCCAACACCTTCAATGTGGGCTGCCGGGAGAGCCAGCTGTGTAATCTAAACCTCTCTGATTACCCACCATGTGCTCGAAGCAACATGGCTGCCTTGCAGAGCTACCCGGGGCTGAGTGACAGTGGCTACAACAGGCTCCAGAGTGGCACCGCTTCAGCCACTCAGCCCTCCGAGACCTTCATGCCTCAGAGGACTCCATCCTTGATCTCAGGAATACCAACTCCTCCCTCGTTGCCTAGCAACACCAAGATGGAAGCTTATGGTGGCCAGCTGGGGTCCTTCCCCACTTCCCAGTTTCAGTATGTCATGCAAGCAGGCAATGCTGCCTCCAGCTCCTCCTCACCACACATGTTTGGGGGCAGCCACATGCAGCAGAGCTCCTACAATGCCTTCTCCCTCCACAACCCTTACAACCTCTATGGATACAACTTTCCCACCTCCCCTAGGCTAGCTGCAAGCCCAGAGAAACTGAGCGCCTCTCAAAGCACTTTACTCTGTTCTTCTCCTTCCAACGGGGCCTTTGGTGAGAGGCAGTACCTGCCCACGGGGATGGAGCACAGCATGCACATGATTAGCCCTTCGCCCAATAATCAGCAGGCGACCAACGCTTGTGACGGCCGGCAGTACGGGGCAGTCCCAGGCTCCTCCTCCCAGATGTCTGTACACATGGTTTAAAGGCCACGGAGCCCACGGCAGTCAAGACCCCAGAGTCTCCATGGGCAGATCCTCCTATCTGGGAGCCCAACACCTTTGGAAAACAGGAACTTTGTATTTTGTTTGCTGGTTTGTTTTTCTGGAGGAGGAAGACGCATACTCAAGAGCAACAAGAGACACTTGTGGGCCACTGAAGGATACTTGCGGTGCATCATCCACAACTCAGTGGTCCTTCTCCTGCCTTCCCAAACTTTAGTGTAAAGCATAGTCTATGCCAGAGTGGCCTTTGAAGTGACTGAATCATCATTTTATAATAATGTTAAGGGAGATGCTAGCGTGTAGCAACCATGAAAAGTTACACACACAGACCTACCTATACATGCACACATACATGCACACTCGTGTATCCGTACATAAACTTGTGCAAACACATACATGTACCCCGACTTTGAACTGGGTGAACTCTGGAGGGAGGCCCAGAATGGGTGCTTTCACCAAGAATTTGTCGATGTACAACACTAGATGGACTGGGCCGGCAGTTGCTGCCAGCCTTTCTCCCCTGCAGCTTGCCGTGCTTCTGGAATGAACCATGTATCCTGGAATCCTTACCTGTTGATGAAGGGGGGAAGACATCAGAGTTACAACTGGACTTGGCTTCCTGACAAAGATTGCTCTTAATCTCTGGCTGTCTGCACTCCCTGTGCCAGCATTGACGTTCCCAGTGGTGCCTGTGAAAGAGGGAGTCAGGGCGGCTGAGCAGGACAGAAAGAAAGAGAAAGAATAGAGGGCAGGATTGAGTTGGTGAGCAGGACTGGGAAAGTGTGAGCAATGGTGGGAGTTTTGATTTACCAAGGGAAATGTGGTTTTGGTTTGTTCTCCCACCTGCAGGTGATAGGAAGAATCTCGGCATTACTGAAGAGTGAACCTCCCAGGGACATTGTATGGTCAGGGCACTGTGGGCAGGGACTGGAGCAAGTAGTGCTACCTGATCCCACATGACAGATGTGACCCAGAAGGGAGGTGCGCCACGTGGGAAGTGCTGATTCCACAGCATGCAGCCTGGCAGGGGAAGGGGACTAGGAGTGCGAAGAAGGAAGAGTTTTACCATCCCCTCAGATGACACTGAGAACAGTGGCAGTAGTGGTCTGGTCTCCGCATGCCAGATCCAGACGCCTACCTTGGACCTCCTGTTAGCCCCTGTGGTGGGAGAAATCCCATCTTGGTCCAGGGAATCGCAGATGGATCTTCTCCACTCTTCCACCTGCCCTTAGATCTCCATTTTTATCAAATAGTTCTTTGCATTTTGAAGTTTGGGTTTTTTCCCTTATTTTTCATTTTCCCTTCAAATCCTTTAATGATAAGCAAACAAGTGAAGCTTGGTGCAAGCTACAATTTTTAAATGGTGTGGAAATGCAAATAATACCAAGTAAAATAATACAGATATTATTGAGATTTGTGGTTTTGAAGTGTTGTAGATAAATGTATTTATGTGCCTAGTGGGGAATCCAATATTATGAATATTAAAAAGGGGGCAATAAAAGGGTATGTAAAATATGTATGAAGAAAAGGTGTATAAAAATTTGCCCTTATGCACGGAACTCTGTTTCTAAGTGCCAAGCACAGAAAGCCGCTAAATAAAACCTTTGCAATTGTGTCCTGTGTGTTTGTTCCTATGAAGAATCACATAACAGCTTTATGCATTTGTATTTTGTGTTACAATAAGCATAGCACTCGCAGATGTGCTATTCTGTATGTCTTATCAGATCACATGAAATAAATATTATCAACCTCATTTTACCATTAGGAACTGAGCCAGAGGGTCAGGTGAATTAACCTGGATGGTATCACTCATCAGAGAGGGAGCGAGGACTTGAAACCTAGTCCTTTCTGTCTCTCAGGAGATGTTTGCCTTCACATTAGTGGCAGAAACCTGTACAAGACTAAGAGGAATCCTCATTTGGTTGATATTTACCAGCGAATGCATGGTGTGTTTCATGCGATTGTCTCAGGTAACCCTTCCCCCACTCCTTGTGAGCTAGGTGTCTGTCATTTAATCACTATTTCATAGATCTGTAAACAAGGTTAAAGGGTTAAATATTTGACCAAAGGCTCTCAGGTGGTGAGTAACAAGGCTAACTGGCTGATCTTAGGGCTGTGTAATCAACTCAGTGTTGTTGTGCTGGTTCTAACAGCCCTATGTGGCACTTTGATGATGACATAGCTAAGGGGTTGAGCCAAGGGTGCCTCTGAGGCTGGATTTTACTCAGTATGTTTAATCATAAATTTGTACTCTCCTCCTCGAATGAATCATCACAATGTGGGAGGAGTGTTTTTTTTTAATATTTATTTATTTGAAAGGCAGAGTTACAGAGAGGGAGGGAGGAAGAGAGAGAGAGAGAAAGAGAGAGAGAGAGAGAGAGGTCTTCCATCCATTGGTTCATGCTCTGGATGACTGCAATGGCTGGAGCAGGGTCAGGTTGAACCCAGGAGCTTCTTTTGGGTCACCCACATCAGTGGCAGGGGCCCAAACACTTGGACCATCTTCATTGCTTTTCCCAGGCCATTAGCGGGGAGCTGGATTAGAAGTGGAGCAGCCTGGTCACAAACCAGTGTCCATATAGGATGTCAGCATTGCAGGTGGCAACTTTACCCAATATGCCACAAGGCTGGTCCCGGGGGAGTGGTTTTGAGTTGTCAGCCACAGAATGACAGCTTTGAATGGTAAAGGTATAGGGCTCTGCCTTTTGAAAGTGCTTTCACACATTATCTCATCTAAACTTCATAATAAGCATGTCAGGTGGACAAGGCAGGAAGTGTTTTGCAAATGGGGAAGCAAGACTATAAAGGTTGTGAACTGCTTGCACTTGACTGGCTGGGAAGCAGCAGAACAAAACTTGGGATCTCCCACTCTTATCCCTACCCCTGACAGTTTCCCAGGGAGAGTTCACCGGCAATCTTCCTGTGGCTCCCTAAACAACTGCATATGCCCAAAAACAATGACAAAAACCAACAGACAAAAAACCACCCCAATACATGAACCCCGTGGTTTATTTCTGAGTTAGCAGCACACCAAGCATTGTTCACTGGTCTGGAACCTTTCAGGTTTTAGGTAACAGAAAATCAAAGTATGCCAAGCAACGAATTTGAAAAAATAAGAATAATAATTTCAACACTTATGTAGAGTGTTAAGTACAGACTATTTCTGTCATTTGGGTTCATCAGAACAATCAAAGCCAGTTACATGAGTTATGACATAGATTTCCATCTGGAATGAGAAAGTAGTAAAAATAATTTTTTAAAGATTTATTTATTTATTTATTTGAAAGAGTTACAGAGAGGGAGAGTAGAGAGAGAGAGAGAGAGAGGTGTCTTCCATCTGCTGCTTCACTCCCCAGATGGCCACAAAGGCTGGAGTTATGCTGATCTGAAGCCCAGAGCCAGGAGTTTCTTTTGGGTCTCCTAAGTGGGTGCAAGGGCCTAAGGACTTTGGCCATCCTCCACTGCTTTCCCAGGCCACAGCAGAGAGCTGGATCAGAAGTGGAGCATCCAGGTCTCAAATCAGCAGCCATATGGGATGCTGCTACTGCAGGCGGCAGCCTTACCTGCTACGCCACAGCACTGGCCCCAGAATATTTTTTTTTAAACACAAATGTTTCTTTGAATATAAACATCTTCTTGCCATGCTCTTCCCACTTGTCTTGAATGAAATAGTGAAAATTCAGTGTAATTGGCACACTGATTAACTACAAAAGGCTGTTCACTACAAGCATTATTCTTCTATAGGGTAAAGTGACTCTCTTGCTCACTTTTTTCTTGGGAAAACCTGTCTTATTCATCCTTACATTCTCAGTGACTTTGATAGTTTCAGGCATTTAACAGAATCTCAGTGCATACTTACTCTTACTGCTAGATTTGTTGATCAAATCCATTTTCAAGGCTATACAAAAGGGCCATGTGGCTGAATTATTATTCACTCCAAATTAAAGGGTTTTAAATTAGCAAAAATCTCTCCTTCATATAATTGTGATAGATTAATGTAAATTTAATGAGATGGAAGCTAGCAAGCTTTCATTGCACATAGTTGAGGATTATGTGTGAATAGATGCCATAGTTTCTGTCTTTTCATTTCTATTTCTCACTTTTCAAGCAGTCGTGAACATATGATGCTTTGAAAGAGGAGATGCTTGGTGCAGGAAACAGGTTGAAACTGTTTTCAGTACAGAGGTGGGTGTTGAACTGAGCATTCAGAGATGTTTGGAATTCTTGTAGAAGTAAGGAATGGTGAGTTAAGAGTGAAAGAACATTTCAAGACAATGAAATAGATTTGGAGGAAACATGATAATATCTTTTAATTTCAAATGAACAATTAAATCAAGGTAGAGACATTTAGTATCTTCTGTGGCCTGGAGATTAATGTCTTCTCTGGAATCTCTATCAGTGGGATTGTGGGGCTCTGGGATTCAAAGCAGGGCTGCTTGGCTGATGCCAAATGTTTGATTCGTTGCTTAGTACTTTGAGCATTTTAGAGAAACTCCGCTGTAACCATTTGCTTTCAGTAAACTAAAGGAAAATTGTCTTCTAGAGGAAACTTCATCACAAAGGTAAATTTTTAAAAATATTATTCTACAGAAAGAGGAAAGGCAGAGAGAAAGAGAGAGAGATTTTCTATCCGATGGTTCACTCCCCAATTGGCTGCAATGGCCGGAGCTGCACCAATCCAAAGCTGGGAGCCAGAAGCTTCCTCTGGATCTCCCACGCGGGTACAGGGGCCCAAGGACTTGGGCCATCTTCAGGTGCTTTCCCAGACAATAGCAGAGAGCTGGATCGGAAGTGGAGCAGCCAGGACTTGAACAGGCGACCATATGGGATGTTGGCGTGTCAGGCCAGGGTGCTAACACGCTGTGCCACAGTGCTGGCATAAAGGTAAATTTTAACTGAAGCTTGTTTTGTTTATGTTGTTCAGTTGGAGAAATTGGCCTCTGTTCCTATCACCAGCTTCCTTCCTTTATCTCATTCAATTTGATAAAAACTTATTCAATGCCTAGTGCATCAATTACTGCTCTAGGGAAAGAACACCTAACAGGGAACAAGCAGACACTACCCTGCCTTCAAAGGAACTCATGACTGGTGGGAGACAGATACTAAACACACTGGAAAGTAAATGAATAATACAATTTTGAGTTGCATTGGCTACTTTGAGGAAACTAAAAGCAATAGGATGAATGAGAGTGAGTGGGGAATGATGATAGAGGCTCGATTGATATCGTTTGCCAAGGGGCTGCTCTAAGCAGGTGATATCAGAGCTAGTGCACACATTATCTTAGATTTTTTCTTACTCAAATGCATGCTGGGGCAGTTGTATCTTCATTGAAAGGTGTGCTGTGGTCACCTTGCATCATCTGAGACCAGGCACTTTTGCCCTTACAGTGGCTTTCTAGCATTGACACTCACTTGCCAGTGCCTTCTGGGACTGGGGACATTTCAAAACTGCAAATCTGGATCTATCTTCGGCATGGGTCCAATAGAGTCATATTTTCATGACTTCCTTAGCAGACTATGAGCAGCATTCCTTCTAACTGACTTTGGTAAAACATTAAAACTAGTGATCAAAAATCAATAATAATAATAATAATAATAATCAAGTTAATAAGGAACAATAATTAAAGAGACAAACTTATTAAATATGGCTCAGTACAGTGTTCTCAGAAATTTTTTTATATAGTATGAGGATATAGGAAATTTCTGTCTTTAGAGATTTTTCAGCCTGGTTGAAGAATCAAGATATACACGGACTAAATAGTGAACATAAAAGCATGAAATTGGTGGTAAAGACCATATATGTGCTTCCAAGCTTTAGACGGAAACTAATTTCTAGTGAGTGTTTATTACATGTTACACATTGTGCAGTACAGTATCATATAAGCCTTGCAAGTGTCCTGCAGGATCTATATCTCAGTCCCTACTTTATTGATGGAAAAACTGAAACTCTTAGAGGTTTGGAATGTGCACAAAGTCACAGAGCTTGCAAATATCAAAGGTAGGGCTCCAGCTCAGGTCTTTCCACTGCTATAGTTCTCCAAAACTGAGATTTATGGGAACTGTAGTAAAGAGATTGATTCATGGAGAAGGTCAGAATTGAACCGTAATTAAAAAAAAAAGTTATTTAAGGTGTACAAATTTCATATATATAGATTTAGGAACATAGTGATACTTCCCACCCTACTCTCACTTCCTCCAATGCTCCCACCCTTCCTCCACCTTCCTCTCCTAATCCCACTCTTAATTTATACAATGATGTACTTTCAGTGTGCTTTATACTCATAAAATTAACGCTACACTAAGAGTTCAACAAATAGAAAGAAAAAATTATTCAGTTGTATTTTGAAGCATTTATGGAAGCTGTAAGAGCTGAGGGGAGGGGAAGGTGTCTCAGTGTGAGTGTGGGGACAGCACAGTGAAGACAAGAGTTCTCTGTGGGACAATGAGCTATGGCAGTGGGCTTGCAGAAGAGAATGTTCACTCTCAAGTTAGATTCCAGTGTGCTCCCTGCTGCTGCAGGCACCGGGACTCCTTTTCCTGTGTGAAGTAACCTGGCTCTGCTACTTGGGCAATTCAGGATTTCCTCTAGTGTTTCCGTGGAAACCTTCAACCTGGAAAGGACCAGCAGGGGCTGGGACGAGTCAGTCTCCACCCCTTCCTAACATCCTCACCCCTGCCCAAGCCAGGGCCCCAGGCATAAACTCAGCTGCCACGCTCCCTGAGTGAGGCTTTGTATAGCGCCCCTTGCTTCCTCCAGCCAGGCCTGCAGTGCCATATGGGATGGCTGAAAGGAGACCTTGCTGCTTAAAGCCGAGAAAACATTCATCATGTTTTCCTTCTTAGCTCATTTTATTGCTTATAGCACTCATCTTTTATGGACCAGCCTAACGGTATTTCCCACTTCAGATGCTTCCTTCTCACACTTTCTTCTTTTATTGGACTTTATTGCATGACCCGCAGAAGCACAGAAAACCAAAGGGGGGTTGAGTCATTTTTACTATTTTCCTGCAGTGACACCAAGGTGGACAAAGGAGACTGTCAAGGGATTGCCAAGTTTGCCTCCAGCAGCTCTCATTCTAGGGAGGCTTCTGGACCCTGTTAAGAGAATTCTTTGACATTCCCCCATCTTGCCACACTGCATGTCCTTTCTCCACCCCCGGACAGGTAAAGCCACTTTTAAGCTGTCTATAAATGATGTAACATATAAGCTTCCCCAATCAGAACAAATTATTGCTTACTTCCTATTCATTGCACACTCCATCATAAGATTCCTGGATAGGTGGCTCTTCTCCAAGCAGTGGTTCAGGAAAGCAGCCTCATTTCATTTCACAGCTCTCCTGTCTGCAGCACATAGCTTGGCACCTCTCCATTCAGCTAGAGGATGGAGAAGGAATGAAAATGTGAACATGATGCGACTCCCGTCTCCACATTATAACAATTAGAATGCCAATGACCAAGAGTAACCGCAAGGGAAGCTGAGTGCTTAGGCAGAAAAAGCCAACAGAGCTGTTAAGCATTTGGAAGTCTCTGCCAGCCCCTGCACTGATCTAATCTGCTTTTCCTATAAACTTAGCAGGTAAGGATAAGGCTAACTTCTAGTCCCAGCTTTGCTGCTGCCATGCGACAGAATCTGGAAAAGCTGACTTCACCCTACTGGAGTTCAGTTCATCTGTAAGGGGTGTCTCTCAGAAGGATTTCCTTCCCATTTTCCTAATACTTCTTGAGGATTCCTAAGATTTAGAGTGAGCTTTTATTCAAATGGTAATGACTGTAAAACAAGAAACATTTATAAGGTGCTTTATTATATGCAGCTGAGTATTTTTGGTACACAGTCTTATTTAGTTATCAGCAGTAGCCTTATGAGACTGATATTACTATTGTAACTACATTGTAGGTAAAGGAGAAAAATACAGAGAAGCTGAAAATCTTACTGGAGGTCACACTCAGACAATCCGACTTTAGAGCCTGCCTATTAATTAATATACAATAGGTTAGTTGGTTAAAGCACACTCTGTAATTTAATTTAATTTTAAAATTTATATAAAAGAAACAAAGATCATGTATTTCATATATGCAGTTTTTGAGCATAATAACACCTCCCACCCTACCCTCCCTCCCTCCCTCTCTCCCATTCTTCCTCCTCCTTCCTTTCTTATTTTATTTTTAATTTTTACAATGACATATTTTAATTTACTTTATAATTGCAAACTTGACCCTCCAGTAAATAAAGAATTAAACATGTAGTAAGCAGAAAAACCACTGTTCCTCAAGAGTATAGACAAGGGTAAAGCACACTTTTATTTTTTAAATTTTTTATTATTATTTTTAAGATTTTATTTATTTATTTGAGAGGTAGAGTTACAGACAGTGAATTCCGATGGTTCACTCCCCAAATGGGTGCAATGGCTGGAGCTGTGCCAATGTGAAGCCAGGAGCCAGGAGCTTCTTCCAGGTCTCCCCAGCGGGTGCAGGGGCCCAAGCATTTGGGCCATCTTCTACTGCTTTCCTAGGCCACAGCAGAGAGCTGGATTGGAAAAGGAGCACCTGGGACTAGAACTAGTGCCCATATGGGATGCTGATGCCACAGGTGGAGGATTAACCTACTGAGCCACAGCGCAAGTCCCATACACTTTAAAAAATATTTATTTACTCTGGGAAAATGCTGAAAATGCTGTAGATGAGTCACCTTTCGTGTGGCTTCATCTAGAAAGATCACAAATATGACACACATGAAGTCACCTCTAGAGTGGGAGGGTCACACTCTACTCAGCCCAGAGTTGCTGCAGGTCTTGGAATGACTGTAATGTAACGTTCTTTGCAATCCCCAAATGTCTAATCTGTTTGGAAGCCATATTCATATGTGGCTTCTAGACTGGGTTTCTGGAAGCTGCTTTGTCTAACCCTGTGACAGTGCTGAGGACTTTGACCTCAAGATATTGTTCATGAGAGAGGAGCCTCAGAGAGTGAGGCACCTTGTGCAGTAAACCAATAGCAATGCCAGTCTCCTTACCAATGCATCCTTATTTCAGAGGAAATGTAGCTCTCCTTTGGTGCAGACTAATTTCCAGAAACCTGTAAGCAAACTACCACCAATTCCATTTCCCATTTCCAGAGTCTGCTGGTCTACAAGGTGTCATGCTTCATCATCAAGAGCATTTTTCCTAATGCTGATTTCCTCTCTTTACAGAAACAGCTTATGTACATTTTCTCATCCAAGCTTCTCTTTTTTTCTTTTTCTTTTTTAAATTTATTTGACAGGTATAGTTATAGACAGTGAGAGAGACAGAGAAAAAGGTCTTTTCATTGATTTACTCCCCAAATGGCCTCTACAGCCTGCACTGCACCAACCCGAAGCCAGGATCCAGGCGCTTCCTCCTGGTCTCCCATGCAGGTGCAGAGGCCCAAGCACTTGGGCCATCCTCCACTGCCCTCCCGGGCCACAGCAGAGAGCTGGACTGGAAGAGGAGCAACCGGGACTACAACCCGGTGCCCATATGGGATGCTGGCGCTGCAGGCGGAGGATTAACCAAGTGAGCCATGGCACCTGCCCCCATCAACCAAGCTTTTCAAGTCTAACCCTGATGAGGGCTTGCTCTCCTGAAACACGTTCAGGGCAGGGTTTCCTTACCTGTTCAGAATCAGAGGATTGAGGCCTTAGTAAAATACTCAGGTCAAATGCCAGAGGATCCAAGGTTGGAAAAACTCATTTTTTTTCTGCTCAAATCATATGCAACACTCTCCAAGCCTTCATCACTCAGGAAGATTCTCTATTATAAAACTGAACAGTGCTATTGTCAAGCAAACGGAAGGCATTGAGACTGGCGAAAATGATCTTTGGAGCTCTCAGTCAGTATCTAACACAGCTGCTTTCCTATATGCTTGAAATGTGGCTGGAAAGTTGAGAGGGTAAGGGATCCATACTTCGTATCAAGCAGTTTGGTTTGATAAGGCCCATGAGACTCCGCATGGCCTTTTGGGAAGGTTTATTTATTTTGTTATTCTATTTTTTCAGTTTTTATTCATCTTACTTCATTAAAGATGTAGTTGTTTTAAGATCCTATAAATAAAGTGATCACCCACTATCATGGGATATAAGTCACACCTATTAGCATTTTTTTTTTTTAAAGCAGTTATGTGGCTAGTGCTGTGGTGTGGTGGGTGAGGCTACCACCCTGGTGGGTGTCAGTTCAAGTCCCAGCTGCTCCATTTCGGATCTAGCTCTGTGCTGTGGCCTGGGATTGCAGTGAAAGATGGCCCAAGTCTTTGGGTCCCTACACCCCCATCGCAGACCTGGAAGAAGATCCTGGCTCTTAGCTTTGGATCAGCCCAGGAATAGACAAGCCAATGAATTGTAAATTTCTTTCTGTCTCATTTAGACAGGCCTTCATGGTTGCTGCATTCTTGTGAGCAAGTAAGATATCATCTGCATAATGCATGACTAAGCACTGATCTTTAAGTGTGCTGGTCACATGAGAAACATATCTTTGGCAAATGGCGGGGCTGTTTTACATGCCTTGTGGGAGTACTGTCTACTGAAATCTTTCTGTGGGGAGCTGGGAATTGGGCTCCCATAATGTAAAGGCAAAGTAGGCCTTATCCTCCTTTGCGATGGAAATGGAAAAGAAGCAATCTTTAATATCATGGTAATTATGTGGCATCTGTTAGGAGTAACCCCTGGATGGAGAATGCCAGCCTGGAATGTTCCTATCTTTTTTATGATTTTGTCAATGGCTCTCAAATCCTGTAGTAGCTTATATTTTCCCTGTTTCTTTGGTATCACAAAAATGGGCATGTTGTGAGGGCTAGTGGAGGGCTCTATGTATCCGTTTTCCAACTCTTCCATTGTGGCCATCTGGGGAATGAACCAGTGGATGGAAGATTCTCTCTCTCTCTCTCTGTCTCTGCCTCTGTCTCTGTCTCTGTCTCTGTCTCTATCCCTATCTATCTCTCTATCTCTATCTCTATCTCTATCTCTATCTCTTCTTCTCTATAGCTCTGCCTTTCAAATGAATAAATAAATCTTAAAAAAAAGCAGTTACTTCTTATAGGAGTATTAATGCTTACACAGAAGTTACAAGAGTGTCAGATATAATGATATATACAATCTAAATGAGACAGACTGGTTAAGAATTTACATAGTGTAAAATATACCTATTGAAATTTAGGCATGTGGCCAGATGCATGCACAGGAAGGGAACCCTTCAATGATCCGTCTTGAGCCCAGATGCAGTAATACTGCTTCTCTCCTCGGACAACTTGCACCAACAGATACAGGTATCGCATATACATCTTAGCACACAAAGTGGATTGTGGCCTGCTATATGTGGGATAGCTTTGATATTTCTGTGATACTCACAAGGAAACAGTAACAGAGTTGGGTCAAACAATAGTTCAGAGATGGCTGGATTATCTGGAGATAATGATGGATAGATGAAAGAAATGCTACTTTACACAGACATAGAATAAATTGAAGAACAGTGATTATAATTAGGGTGAATTGCAGTAAAGCTCCGAGGACACAAAGAAGCCCACTGCCACATGATGGAAATATTATATCCAAGTAAATGGCTCTGGACTGTTAGAAAATAATGAACGGTCTAAGATTTAGAGTCTAAGGCATGAGACTGTTAGCTATGTGGGAACTTGGTTTGATAAAAATTACTTTGCAGCACAAACATCATGGAGACAAACAGGGCATTCATCATCTTTCCATACCCTTATATCCATAATTATCCCAGAAAGCATTGCAGGAGCTCAAGTAGAACTTCATCCCTCCTGCATATCTGAAGAGTAATATCATGTATGACCACATCATTTTCACACCGGAAACCTGATGACGTGAATGTGTGCAGACACTTAACCCACCACAGTAAAAGCCAAACACCGAGTGAAAAGGTCACTTGTGGCAAGGTGTGAGATGTGTGGGGAAAGCCAAATCATAGAGGAGCTACCTATGCAGGGCCAAGTCAAGCAAGATTCAACAGGGGCTGCCTTGCCTGCCCAGGCATTTCGTAAGCCCTCACTCAAGGGGGCTAGTAGGGTCCAGAGATTCAGAATTATGAGTTATTTAACTTGGCCTTTACCATGACTAGCTCTTTTGTGACTTGGCTGTTCTTGGGGATGTCACACCTTGAATCTATTGGACTTTACTGAAGAGTATTTTTTTAGGTGCAGTTTATGCTTTCAATGACATAATGCTTTCTGTTTAGAAAAATCATTAAAGGAGAATCAATAATAGGGGTGTATTCATTACAGTTCATTATCATAGAGAAAGGGCTACTTGGCAAGAAATGGTGCTATAGAAACACAAGTTTCACTAGGACTTGCTGTTGCAAACAAAACTATCCACCTACCCCTCAACTGCATTATTCAGTAGACCCTGATCAGAAGGAGTAACATTAAGGAGGGGATGAGAGGATGGTGGGGTAGTCTTTAGATTTGAATGAATCTACTTTTGGCTTTAGCTATTCTAGATGCCTACCACAAGAAGCTCAAAGGACAAAGTTTGTAGGAATTTTAAGCCTTAGGCCTGTCATCTATTCAAGGAGAGCATCAGTTTAACATATCGTCCAAGCTCAGAGTGGAGTACTGCTGTGATTACAGGAGACCAGGGAGTTAGCCTAAAGACAAGATCCAGAAATCTGGAACAATGAGAAATGAGCAGAGAGTCTTTAAGGCCTGGAGGCAGTGACTCTCCAGGAGTCTGGTCTTCTCAGTTTTATAGGACAGGAGATGACAGAATGAAATGTACACTCAATTGATTTTCATTGACACCCCGCTGGAAGCATAGATTTTATTAGAATACTTTGCTACTAAAGAAACTTCAGTCTCTGGGCCATATCCAATGCTTTTTATGCTATACCATGGAAGGCAGCGTGCAGAGAAAGAGTTCTAGACCTAAAGAAAGCCCAGGGTTTGAACCTTTGGCCATATTATTTATTAGCAGTAAGATAGAGACCACCCTTTATCTCCTATATTGTTAGAGAATGTTAGGATAATGCAACCAGAGCCCTAATCTCGGTATAACAGGTACTTGATAAATAAAGTTGTGTTGTTATTTGTTTATCAGTCTCCCTAATTGAAAATAACATGACAATAAAAGCTCTTTCAATACAGTCATGATTAGAACAAAAGGGCTGCCTGCTCCCCTGAGGCTGACTAAGAACCTGTGAATAGTACGGATCTCATGTAGGTCAGTTTGCAATTGGTGGGAAAATGCTCTTGGTAAAATAGATACCTAGTAATGCCAGATTGAGATTTCCCTGGATCACTCATAATTATGAGCAAAGAACAGTAGACTCAGGTGTCAGTTTCACCACTAATCAGCTGTTAGGATAGTTCAGGACTTCCAGGGCCTCAGTTTTCTTCTTTGAAAATAAAGATCGCATGAGGTGATTTCTAAGGTCTTTGCCACCTCAAATATCCATGAAAGAGAGCTGAATCTTGCCCACAATTTGTGACCAGTCTTTGGAGTTGATTCTGTTTAAAGGAGTGAATGGGGGCCAGCACTGTTGTGTAGTGGGTAAAGCCACCGCCTGCAGTGTTGGCATCCCATATAGGCTTGATTCCAGTCCCGGCTGTTCCACTTTCGATTCAGCTTTCTGCTTTGACCTGGGAAAGCACTGGAAGATGGCCCAAGTCCTTGGGCCCCTGCACTCCCTGCATGGAATACCTGGAAGAGGCTTTGGATTAGTGCAGCTCCAGCCGTTGTGGTCATCTGGGGAGTGAACCAGCCAATGGAAGGCCTCTCTCTCTCTCTGTTTCTCTCTCTATCTCTGCTTCAGCATCTCCATAACTCTGCCTGTCAAATAAAATAAATAAATCTAAAAAAAAAAGAAGTGAGTAAATGAAAGGTCAGTAATGAATTGAGAATTTGAATAGAAAGTGACACTACTTTTTATTGAAATAGCTAAGTATCTTCTCCCTTTATAGCCATAACACCAAGAAATATGGAATCTCAAAGAAGACATGACCATTGAGCAACTGGTGGAGAAACTTCCAGATTTAGAAGGAGATCTCAAATCTGTCACTTTCTGTAAAACAGAAGCAATGCTGACTTCATTTAGTTACGAAAGGGAAAGGGCTGGACTACCTGGACTTGAAAAGTATTTGTAAATATATGCTCCCCAATAGGCTAATGACACTTAAGGACAAGGGGAGGTTTATTCATTTTTTTTGGAGGATCATGAACATTTATTTAGCAAAAAGTTTAATATTAAAATGTACAGAATCAACTTTTATATCATAATAAACAGGGACAAGGATTTATCTACTAAACAGCCATTATTTTATTCATTCCAAGCTTTTTGCATGAGTCTCTTTCAGTATTGTTCTGTTGCCCTATTTAATGCCATTTCCACACATTCTTTATCACAAAATTCATATAAGAATGAAATTTCCACAATACTCATTGGATATATACTCCGTTATTTAATTTCAATGACAACTTCTTGTGCATACATTTTTTCAACTTGGGAGAATGAGTTCTGCTTATGGCGTCCATTCAGTAGGCTATGAAATTTCTTCAAATTTTTCCTTTTTATATTCTTGATGGTATAAGACACTATAAATTCATTGACATGATATAATGAAGACTATTTTCTTATTCACCTTTTAAATTTACAAAATCACTTCTTGATTATTGTAACAAAATGAGATGCAAAAGTAAATTCAACAAAAATAAAAATTTTCAGGGCCAGTATTGTGGAGTAATTGGTAAAGTAGCAGGTAAAGCCACCACCTGAGATACTGGTATCCCTTATGGGTGCTGGTTCATGTCTCAGCTGCTCCACTTCTAATCCATCTCCCTGCTGATGGCCTGGGAAAATCAGTAGAAGATGGCCTAAGTGTTTAGGTTCCTGCCACCCATGTGGGAGACCCAGATGAAGCTCCTGGCTTCAGCCTGGCCCAGTGCTGGCCTTTAAGGCCATCTGGGAGTAAGCCAGCTGATGGAAGATTTCTCTCTCTCTCTATCTCTCCCTCTCTTTTTGTAACTCTTTCAAACAAATAAATAAAAATCTCAAAAAAAGATAAAAATTTTCCCCTGGCATACTGTTATTAACTGTTAGCCATGTTATCTTCTCAATATTTTTTCCTTAAGCTTATTCAGCCCACAGACTCATGTATATTTTCATACTGACACATATATTTGCATTTGTGTATTTCTTCCCTAGCTTAATTTCTTTTCTTTATTTGTTGTAAGCAAAAAGTGATAATAATATGCACATTATTCTATACATGTTCTTTTAAGAATTAATTTTATTGGCCGGCGCCGTGGCTCAACAGGCTAATCCTCCGCCTTGCGGCGCCGGCACACCGGGTTCTAGTCCTGGTCGGGGCGCCGGATTCTGTCCCAGTTGCCCCTCTTCCAGGCCAGCCCTCTGCTGTGGCCCAGGAGTGCAGTGGAGGATGGCCCAGGTGCTTGGGCCCTGCACCCCATGGGGAGACCAGGAAAAGCACCTGGCTCCTGGCTCCTGGCTCCTGCCATCGGACGAGCGCGGTGCGCCGGCCGCAGCGCGCCATCCACGGCGGCCATTGGAGGGTGAACCAACGGCAACGGAAGACCTTTCTCTCTGTCTCTCTCTCTCACTGTCCACTCTGCCTGTCAAAAAAAAAAAAAAGAATTAATTTTATTTATCCCTTAGCTGATTGAATACTATTCTGTAGTATGGATGTACTATCATTTTTATCTGTTTCTCTGCAAACAAACATTTATGATGCTTTTGTTATATTTATCTATCCATTGCCAATACAAATAACTATTAAATAGAATTTTGCATTTATATATTTCTGTATTCATTTTTAGAAATTTTAGTTAAGTTATACAAGTTTCATATATTTCATAAATATAGATTTAGGAACATAGTGACATTTCCCCTCCTACCCTCTTTCCCACCCATGCTCCAACCCTTCCTTCTCCTCTCTCTTAGATTTCCATTCCTAATTTTTACAATGATCTATTTTCAGTATACTTAATGATTGTATAGTTAACCCTACTCTAAGTAAAAGAGTTCAACAAACAGTATGAAGAGAAAAAAAAAAAAAGAAAAAAAAAACAGAAAAAGCAAGAAAAACACACACTGTTCCTCAATGGAAGAGTCAAGGATTATAAAAAAATCATCAAGTTTCAAAATGTCTATTTCACTCCAACACATTACATTTCAGGTACTATATTAGTTACCTCAGATCAGGGACAACATATGACATCTGTCTTTTTAGGACTGGTTTACTTCACTAAGTATAATGGTTTATAGTTGTGACCATCTTGCTGCAAAAGACAGGATTTCATTTTCTTTTTTTACAACTGGGTAGTACTCCATAGTGTATATATACCATAATTTCTTTATCTGATCAACAGTTGATGGACATCTGGGTTGATTCCATACCTTAGCTATTGTAAATTATGCTGCAATGAACATGGGAGTACAGATCACTCTTTCATATGCTGATTTTTTTGGCTTTTGGCTTGGGTAAATTTACAGGAGTGGGTTGGAGGGGTTCATGTGGTAGGTCTATAATCGGACTTCTGAGGTATCTCCAAACTGTCTTCCACAGTGGTTGCACCAGTTTACATTCCCACCACCAGTGGACCAGGGTATGCTTTTCCCCACATCCTTGCCAGCATTTGTTGTTTGTTGATTTCTGTATGAGAGACATTCTAATGGGAGTGAGGTGAAACCTCATCGTGGTTTAGATTTGCATTTCCCTAATGGCTAGTGATCCTGAGCATTTTCTCAAGTGTCTGTTGGCCATTTGAATTTCCTGTCTCGAAAAATGCCTGTCCAAATTCTTTGTCTATTTCTTAATTGGATTATTAGTTTTGTTGTTGTTGAATTTCTTGAGCTCTCTATAGATTCTGGATGTTAAACTTTATCAGTTGTACAGTTTGCAAATATTTTCTCCCATTCTGTTAGTTGCCTTTTCACTTTGCTGAGTGTTTCTTTTGCAGTGTAAAAGCATCTCAGCTTGATGAATCCCATTTTGTCAATTTTGGCTTTGATTGCCTGTGCTTCTGGGGTCTTCTCCAAAAAATCTGCTTATGCCAAAGTCTTGCAGAGTTTCCTTGATTTTTTCTAGTGATTTGATGACATCAGGTTGTAGATTGAGGTCCTTGATACATTTTGTGTAAAGGTGTAAGGTAGGGGTCTTGTTTCATTCTCCTGCATATGGAGATCCAGTTTCCCCAGCACCATTTGTTAAAGAGACTGTCCTTACTCCAGGGATTGATTTTAGCTCCTTTGTCAAAGGTAAGTTGGTTGTAGATGCATGGATTGATTTCTGGAGTTTCTATTCTGTTCTATTGGTCTACAAGTCTATTTTTGTGGCAGTACAATGCTGTTTTGATTATAACTGCCCTATAGTATGTCTTGAAATCAGGTATTATGATGCCTCCAGCTTTGTTTTTGTTGTAAAAGATTGCTTTAGCTATTCAGAGTCTCTTAAGTTTTTCTATGAATTTTAGCATCATTTTTTCTAGATCTGCAAAGAATGTCTTTGGTATTTTGATTAGGGTCATATTTAATCTGAAATTGCTTTTGATAGTATGGGCATTTTGATGATGTTCAATCTTCCAAACCATGAACATGGAAGTTTTTTCCATTTTTTTCTAGTACTAGTGGTTGAATTCTGTAATTAACACACAATTATTCTTAGGTGTTTAAATTTTAACTGAAAAGTAATCCCTGTTAAATATAAGAGTGGGAATAAGAGAGGGAAGAGATGTACAATTTGGGACATGCTCAATCGGACTTGCCCCAAATGGTAGAGTTAGAAATATACCAGGGGATTCCAATTCAATCCCATCAAGGTGGCATGTACCAATGCCATCTCACTAGTCAAAGTGATCAATTTCAGTTCAGAATTGATCACACTGATAGGTCTAAGAGTCAAAGGGATCACACCAACAAGACTAGTGTCTGCTAATACTAACTGATAGAATCAAAAAGGGAGAGAATGATCCAACATGGGAAGCAGGATACACAGCAGACTCATAGAATGGCAGATGTCCTAAATAGCACTCTGGCCTCAGAATCAGCCCTTAAGGCATTCAGATCTGGCTCAAGAGCCCATGAGAGTATTTTAGGCATGGAAAGCCAAGACACTCTGGACCAACAACAACAAAAAACACCCAAATGAAAGATCTCTGTGAGTGAGATCCCAGTAGAAAGAATGAGCCATCAAAGAAGGAAGTACCTTTCTCTGAAGGGAGGAGAGAACTTCCACTTTGACTATGACCCTGTCGGAATAAGATTGAAGTCAGCGAACCCTAAAGGCTTCCATAGCCTTGGCTACTCATAACTAGAGCCTAGGGAGATTACTGACGCCATAAACAAGAATGTCAAATTGTTAAATCAACATCAGGAGTCACTGTGTACTTACGTCTCATGAAGGATCTGTCCTTAATGTGTTGTCCAATGTGAAGTAATGCTATAACTAGTACCGAAACAGTACTTTACACTTTGTGTTTCTGTGTGGGTGCAAACTGATGAAATCTTTACTTAGTATATACTGAATCGATCTTCTGTATATAAAGATAATTGAAAATGAAAAGAAAACCCTTGGTGTTAAATTGGAAATTGCATAGAAAATTAATCAAATTAAAAAAATATATCATGTAGGATCTCTGTCCTTAATGTGCTGTACATTGTGAATTAATACTATAACTAGTACTCCAACAGTATTTTTCACTTTGTGTTTCTATGTGGGGGCAAACTGTTGAAATCTTTATGTAATATATACTAAACTTATCTTCTGTATTAAGAGAATTGAAAATGAAATCATACCATGCATCTTCATTGACCACAATGGAATAAAGGTGGAAATCAACAACACAAGAATCTCTAGATCATAATCATATGAAAACACAAGGAGACTGAACAACATGGTCATGAATGAACAGTGAGTCATAGAAGGAATCATAAGAGAAAAAATTTCTGGAAACCAATGAAGACAATAATACATCATATCAAAGCTTTGGTGTAGCAGGTAAAGCTGATGTCTGCAGTGCCAGCATCCCCAGTGGGTGCCAGTTATAGTCCCAGCTGCTCTGCTCCAATCCAGCTTTCTGCCATGGCCTGGGAAAGCAGTAGAAAATGGCCCAAGTGCTTGAGCCCTTGCACTTATATGGAAGACCCAGAAGAAGCTGCTGGTTCCTGGCTTTGGATCAGCTCAGGTCTGCCCATTGCATACATTTGGGGAATGAACCAGCGGATAGAAGCTCGATCTCTCTCTCTCTCTCTCTCTCTCTCTCTCTCTCTTTCTCCCTCTCAGTTACTCTGCCTTTCAAATAAATAATTTTTAAAAAAAAATCTTTAAAGAAAAACATATGGGATACAGCAAAAGCAGTGTTAACAGGGAAGTTTATAGAAATCAGTGCCTACATGAAGAAGCTGGAAAGGTACCAAATAAATGAACTTTCAATGCATCTCAAGGACATAGAAAAAAACAACAAACCAAACTCAAAATTAGTAGGAGAAAAGAAATAATTACAATTACAGAAGAAATAAACAAATTTGAAATAAAAAAGAAAAATACAAATATTCAGTGAAATGAAGAGCTGATTTTTTGAAAAACTAAACAAAATTGATACACCATTGGTACAACAACAACAAAAAAGAAGATGGCTCAAATCAATAAAATCAATAATGAAAAAGGAAATGTAACAGATACCACAGAAATAAAAAGAATCATCAGGAATTACTACACAGAGCTGTATGCCAACAAATTTGGAAACCTAGAAGAAATGTATAGATTCTTAGACACATACAATCTACCAAAATTGAGTCATGAAGACATTGAAAATCTAAACAGACCAATAACTAAGATGGAAATTGAATCAGTAACAAAGACCTCTCAACAACGAAAACCCCAGGACCAATTCACTGTTGAATTCTACCAGACATTTAAAGAAGAATGAATTCCAATTCTTCTCAAGCTATTCAAAACAATTGGGAGGGAGGTAATCCTCCCAAACTTCTTGTATGAAGACATTTCTTTCCATGCCTTCAGGAACTCCTAAGACCCATACGTTGGGTCACTTTACAGTATCCCATAAATTTCCAACAGTGTTTTAAAGTTTTCTATTTTCTCCTTGTTTTTCTTTGGTCTGGCTATAGAATTTCCAAAACTTTTTCTTCTAATTCAGATATTCTTTCTTCTGTCTCACCAAGTCTGCTGTTAAGACTTTCCACCACATTTTTTATTTGGTCTATTGTGTTCTTCATTTCTAATATTTCATTTTTATTTATCTTTAAAATATCAATTTAATGGGAAAATTTTCATTCATGTCATGTATGATTTTCTCCAATTCGTGGATTTTCTTCCAATTGCTTTTCAGTAATCTTATGATTAATTTTTAAATTTTGTTTCAGCAATTTTCCAACCCACTCATTTTTGCATTCTAATATTAAAATATTGTGTTCCATTGAGGGGAGGTCATCATGTCTTCCTTACTCTTGTTTCTTGAATTTTGTATTTGCTTTTAGGCATTTGTGGACTTGATTTTTGCTTTTTCTTTTCCTCTGATGGTTTTTATTTTTGTGCTATGCCTATGCGACCTAGTAGAATGTCTGCACTTTCAGTGAATACCAAGAATATGTGTGGTATGTGTGGCCAGGGAGCTGTGGTCAGTGCTGTAGGGTGGGGTGAGTATCCAGCGTAACACCCAAGTTGGGCTTGGTAGATCCCATTACCCAACTATATCCTGCACCTTCTCTTCTGTCACCAATAATTCCCCACAGTCTGAACACACAAGACTCCCAGTCTCTGGGTCTAGAGGTTCTTCTAGTTCCTAACAACCTGTCTAGTCAACAAAGAGGCAGATGTTTCCCGAGACAGCCCTACTTAGGCATCTTGACCTTGGGAGGCTGTGGACACCCCATCATCCCATCTGGCTGCCCAGCCACCTCCAAGCCAGGTTCAAAGTCAGTGGGGACTGCTGACTGTCCCCTCTGATAGAATCTCTGGATCACATGCATACACAGTGCCACTGCCTGCCTTCCACGGCTGCCAGCATTGCTGATTAGATATTCTGTCTCAGTCAGCTCTTGTGAATGCACACAAAGGCTTCCATATATGCTGCCCTAACCCAAAATATTGCCTGCCCTCTCCCATCTGGGCATTTGGAGCTATTGTTGGGAAGCTGGGGCAAGACAAACATACCATTTCCAGTGGTCTGTAGGCAACCACCCTCACCCAGGGCTCCAGTCCAGACCCACACCACGCTCTCCTAGCTATACCACTACAGGTTGCTTCAGACCAGTCTCACCTCCATCTCTAAACTGCCACCCCCTCTGGCTCTGTGCTGTTGCAGCTGTGATTGTGCTCATGCTGTGCGTCCACACCCTCCACAAAGGTCCAGGGCATTCCTCCTTCTCTCATAGGACTTCACTGTGGTTTTCTCTCCAGTTCTCCCCTGAAAGTGCACATCCTCCACTTTTCTATTCACTGTTTATCCTTAGCCCAGCACAGCATGTCCCTCCCTAATCTGCCATTTTGGAGTCCCTGAATATGTATTTTGATCACTTGTAGGAATTATATATTAACTAACTCTAGGTTGATTGCTCCATGGATCAAATCTGCTGGAAAATTGTGTTGGATTCCAAAGATAGATTTGGCTCTTGGTGACTTATCACGGCTTCTTCAGCTCTCTCATAATCCTAAAATGAACAAGGCTTATTCAACAGCTGCCACCAGCCCTGGTTTCCCCATATAAATCATCTTGCGGGTTTCAGCAGACTTGAACATGAACCTGTTGGATACTGGCTCTAATAACCTTCTCTCCTCCACAGTTGCATAGGGCAGGGTGAGATTCTCCCTGCTTGTAACATAGATAGACAATTTTAGCAACAATTTTCCTAGCATCTGTTTTACCAGATTCTTAACCTCAAGACCATTAGTAATTGACACCATAAATAAGATTATTGGTGAGTGGTTGGAATCTTGGGAGGCGCCAGGAATTTAATTTGGAGATTCTGAGTGATTTGAAAAGAACAGTCCTGTGGTAAGATAATAATCTCTGTGGCAAAATAAGGCTGACTTTGGTGTCTCTGGTTGAGTGGGCGCACAGGTTCCCCATCCTGGAGATGGTCCATAAAAAAGATAAAGTTTCTTGACCTATCTCTGGGATTATTTGTAGTCACGAGTATAGCGGATACTAGAGTGGGGTTTCACACTTCAGGCTTTAAGTCAAAGGTTGCAGACCAATTAGCAAATACATAAGATGATAGCTATTTAAATAAGTAACTTGACAAAATTTAAAAATTGGGAAATTGTTACATGTAAGTCTGAATTTTTGACATCTCTCAGAAGAAAAGTGAACGAAGATTTTTGGTAATTTTGTTGTTGCTCTCATTTTTGAACATAAGAGAGACAGTATACATTCAGAGACAGAAAGACAGATAGAAAGAAATCTCTATCTGCTGGCTCACTTCCCCAGTGCTTGGTGGGTCAGGCCAAAACAGGAGCCAGAGCCCAGTCTGCTGTTCCTACACCGGATTATAGAGACCCAAGCACGTGAGCCATCATGTATGCCTCCCAGGGTGTGCAGTAGCAGGAAGTTGGCTTGGAAGTTGAGGAGCCAGGCCTGGAACCAATCACTGTGATTTGGGAGGAGGGTGTCCCAAGAATAAACAGCTTTGACACAAGTCTGTCCCAGGTAATTTGCTGCCCATTGTTTCATGTGAATGTTGAGTAGCACTGCCATTTCCCAAATGACCATCAGCTCTCCAGTTTGACCATTTTCATCTGGTCTGTTTCATCAGTATTTTCTTTAGTAACTTCTGGCTTGGGTATGATGACATCTGCAACTCATAAATTCTATTGCTGCTTCTTGCTAAATGGAACAGGTAACTACTCACATATTACAGATTAAGTGGTAATCTTCAGAATTCTCAACCCTCTATAGTTTCTTTTTTCATTTGTAGAGAACAAAAATGTCAACATTATAATTCCCTTTATGATAATTAAGTCAACATTTATCTTAGCAAAATTATTATCTCAGTTCTACAGATAAATAAACTGGAGTTCAGAGACTGTAAGTAAATTGCTCAAGTTCACCAAGCCAGCAGGTATTAGCATTAGTGTTTGGATCCAAGCAGTCTCTCTCGAAGCTACACTTGGAATCATTGGGTCTCACTTCATCAATCCCTTCTACAGATGGATTAAAGGGAGAATTGGAATGAGCATCAGCTGATAGCAAATGATAACTGACAGTTCTCTCTTCAGCTTGTAAATGTATGGAGGTTTTAGAATGGGCATGACACTGAGAAGAATCTTCTAGTTAAAAATAAGGACTATGCAGAAAGAAGGGCATAGGAAGAGTCCTGGTGATTACAAGATAGGGTTTCAAATAATAATAGTGATAGAAGACTACCAGTGGATAAAGATCAGAATGCACATCCCAAGAATCTAGAGGAACTAAGGCTCACCAACATGAGCTATGGGATTTCTTTTTTTGTTTGTTTTTTTAACTTTTACTTAATGAATATAAATTTCTAAAGCACAGCTTATGGATTACAATGGCTTTCCTCCCCATAACTTTCCTCCCATCCGCAACCCTCCCAGCTCCCGCTCCCTCTCCCCTTCCATTCACATCAAGATTCATTTTCAATTCTCTTTATATATAGAAGATCAGTTTAGTATATATTAAGTAAAGATTTCAACAGTTTGTACCCACATAGAAACACAAAGTGAAAAATACTGTTTGAGTACAGGTTATAGCACTAAATCACAATGTACAGCACATTAAGGACAGAGATCCTACATGAGGAGTAAATGCACAGTGACTCCTGTTGTTCACTTAACAAATTGACACTCTTGTTTATGGCATCAGTAATCACCCTAGGCTCTTGTCATGAGTTGCCAAGGCTATGGAAGCCTTTTGAGTTTGCCGACTCTGATCATATTTAGACAGTGTCATAGTCAAAATGGAAGTTCTCTCCTCCCTTCAGAGAAAGGTACCTCCTTCTTTGTTGACCTATTCTTTCCACTGGAATCTCACTTGCAGAAATCTTTCATTTAGGTAATTTTTTTGACAGAGTGCAGGATTTCAGTCTGAGTATGCAGGGGTAATGTGGGGTCAGGCTGAAAATACAGGTAAGTTGAAACTGGTGCAAACTTGAGACATCTCTGTTATAACATGCTCTATCACTTGGTGAATATTTATAATGTATGAGAATTGAAAAGGGCTGGAGAGCATCTCAGTTTTGACCAATTTCCACTTTCTTCACCAAAAAGTGTCTTATATCTGTGAGGTGTAGCAGAGAGATAATTAAAATTCACTAAAGCCTGGGATAGGTGAGAGACAGGACAAGAGCCCTAGTAAGAAGGTATAACTCAATGCGGGCAGAATCCGGCTGACTTCTGATTCAGCCTGACTCTAGCCATGGAACGATGGTCAACTTTCTTTTCGGAACCTCAGTTTTCATAGTATTCATATCAGGATTAGATGAGTTATGTGTTTAAATGCCTCACATAGCAGACCCACAGTACATAGATAAGTAGACACGTAGGTTCCTCAGCCTGGAGGGGCTCCATAAATAAGATAAAGTTTCCTGATCTATTTTTGGCATGATTTGTAGTCATGGTTACAGTATTTGGTAGCTGCAAGTTCCTTCTGTAACTAGGAGAGAAGGGCTTCAGAATTCATGAAGCTCAGTTTGTTAGATCCAAATAAATAATACTCTGGGTATGAGAGGAATTTACAGATAAGTTGTGGAAACCATTGTTGGTCATGATTAAGAAATCATGGGTATTGACAGAGGGCCTAGAAAAATTGGGGAATTTTGTCAATATTATTATTTTGAGAGAGGAGCTGAGTGGAAGAAAGTTTCAACACTACAGACTTGATGTGAAGCCATGAATATTCTGAAATATATTAATAAGCAGATGATGTGAGAGTGCTGAGAAAAGACAGAAATGATTACTAGAAGTCAGTTCAGGATGGTTAAGAAATAGCCATTCCAAGAAATTACCATTCTGTCTTTTTGCCAACATTACTGAACTAATTGAGTAGGAGATTTTTTTTCTATGGCTTAATCATACTGTTAATGTGACATATGACAAAGATTTCAAGACATTTTGTGGACACAATAGTAAGACAAGGATTGAAAATTAACTGAAAAGTGATCTCTGTTAAGTATGAGTGGGAATAAGAGAGGGAAGAGATGTACAATTTGGGACATGCTCAATCGGACTTGCCCCAAATGGTAGAGTTAGAAATATACCAGGGGATTCCAATTCAATCCCATCAAGGTGGCATGTACCAATGCCATCTCACTAGTCAAAGTGATCAATTTCTATTCACAATTGATCATAATGATAGGACTAAGAGTCAAAGGCATTACATAAACAAGACTAGTGTCTGCTAATACTAACTGAAAGAATTAAAAAGGAGAGAACAATCCAACATAGGAAGTGAGATACACAGCAGATTCATAGAATGGCAGATGTCCTAAATAGCACTCTGGCCTCAGAATCAGCCCTTAAGGCATTCAGATCCAGCTGAAAAGCCCATGAGAGTATTTTAGGCGTGGAAAGCCAAGACGCTGTGGCAAAAAAAAAAAAAAATGCAATGACCTAAATGAAAGATCTCTGTGAGTGAGATCCCAGTGGAAAGAACAGGTCAACAAAGAAGGAGGTACTTTTCTCTGAAGGGAGGAGAGAACTTCCATTTTGACTATGACATTGTCTAAATATGATCAGAGTCAGTGAACTCAAAAGGCTTCCATAGCCTTGGCAACTCATGACAAGAGCCCAGGGTGATTACTGATGCCACAAACAAGAGTGTCAATTTGTTAAGTCAATAACAGGAGTCACTGTGCATTTACTCCTCATGTAGGATCTCTGTCCTTAATGTGCTGTACATTGTGATTTAGTGCTATAACCTGTACTCAAACAGTATTTTTCACTTTGTGTTTCTATGTGGGTACAAACTGTTGAAATCTTTACTTAATATATACTAAACTGATCTTCTATATATAAAGGAATTGAAAATGAATCTTGATGTGAATGGAAGGGGAGAGAGAGCGGGAGGGGGGAGGGTTGTGGGTGGGAGGGAAGTTATGGGGGGAAAAGCCATTGTAATCCATAAGCTGTGCTTTAGAAATTTATATTCATTAAATAACAGTTAAAAAAAAAGAAAGTTCAACTCAAGTGTGTAGAAGTCAAATACTGCTAATGAGTACATAGTGTTTCATTCTTGAGGAAGTCCTCATGGCCACACCATAGGCTTCAATACGTAGCCTTACCTTCATCAATGTTTTTATCAGCTGTTTGGATGAAAATACGTTGCCTATGGGAAAAAAAAGTTTGTAGTTTATATAAAAACTGAGAGAGGAAAAAAATACCTTGAATCAAGATTCAAAAATAGGGCTGGCACGTGGTGCACTAGGTAAATCCTCCGCCTGAGGTGCCAGCATCCCATATGGGTGCCGGTCCCGGTGGCTCCTCTTCCAGTCCAGCTCTCTGATGTGGCCTGGGAAAGCAGTGGATGCTGGCCCACGTGCTTGGGCCCCTGCACCTGCATGGGAGACCAGGAAGAAGCACCTGGCTCCTGGCTTTGGATCGGCATAGCTCTGGCCGTTGCGGCCATCTAGGGAGTGAACCAACAGAAGGAAGACCTTTCTCTCTGTCTTCTCTCACTGTCTGCAATTCTATCTGCCAAATAAATAAATAAAAAATCTAAAAAAAAAGATTCAAAAAATATACCAATAGTCTTCAAAATAATCTTTAATAACTAAAATGAGAAGAATTGAACAGGCACATATTTATTTATACTTTTAAATTCCAAATATTTTAATTCTTAAAAGTAAAGAAAGGAGGAGAACTATACAGAAAAAGCCATGTGAAAAAGGTTCTAGCTTTGTCTTTCTTTTCAGAACTGTTGACTGATATTTCCAGATGACTCAAGATATGTTGTGGCTCTTAAAATGGTGGGTCTGACTCTAGGTAGAAGTGACCAGCTCAAGTGAGATACCGTATTAGGCTCTAGTCAGACTATGTCTGTCGTAGTAATAGCAGCAGCAGCAGCAGTAATAGTAGAGTTGTTATTAGTGGTATGGTAGTGAATTACCTATGGAGCACTTCTCTCCATCTGGTACTGTGGTTTCTACACAAAAGTATTAACTTTACCTACAAAGCACTATTAGGCTAATTGTTGAAACAACTTTTAAATCTCAGTGACTTAATATACTAACTTCTATTTTGTTAAATTTTTGTTGTCTAAAACTTTTGTCTTTTGAGAGCAGAGTGGGAGAGAGAGAGAGAGAGGGAAGGAGGGAAGAAGAGAAAGGAGAGAAAGAAGAGAGAGAGAGCGAGAGAGAGAGAGAGAGCGCCCTCCCATCTTCTGGTTCATTCCTCAAATGTCTCAAAGACCATGGCTAGGCTAGGTTAAAAATGGAAACTGAGAACTCAATCTAGGTCTTCCACATGGGAGACAGGAACCCAATTACTTGAGCCATCATGTGCTGCCTCCCAGAGTCTGCTTTTGCAGACAGTTGGAACCAGGAGCAGAGCTAGACATTGGACCTGGGTACTTTGACATGGGACACAGGCATCTTAACCACTTGGATGAATGTTCCTTCCCAAAACTTTATTCTTGTCTCTGTTGCACAGCAGTAGAGGTCCAGGGATAAACAGGGGTGAGGAAAGAAGTCATGCATAGACTCAGGATCCTTTGATTTTACACTTCAGCTCTCCCCAGTGGTCATGCAGTTTCCAATCAGTTGAGAGAGGCAGGAAAACATACAAGAAGTTTTGGAGGAGAAGCTAAGTCTGAAAGTGGTATGTGTCACTCCTGTCCATCTTTCATTGCCTAGAATGTAGTCACATATCCTGACTACAGGGGTGACTGGGGCATGTACTCCAGCTATCTGCTCAAGAGGATGAATGGAGCCCAGATACCAACTGAAAAGGGTCCCCAGTCTGCAGCTGTTTTCTTTTAATATCCAATACACTTCCATGAAGTAGATAATAACTATTAGCTTTGGTTTGAAAGGAAAACAGATGCAGCATTGGCAAAGTTCAGATCTGTGAATCACACTTAAATAATAACAATTAACATGTTTCAAAGAAATGAGGCCTTTATAAAAATTTTGACAGGACTGTTCATAGATAACATAGAAATAATACAATGAATAGATGCTATGATAAGCATCTTTTAAATGGTTATAAGTTGATTTCAACTTGATGCAAGAAATGCTTTTCTAGAAGTTGTGGGCGTTCTGTAAAGAACCACGATTCCCAGCATTGTGAGCTCTCTGTAGGAGGCTTCCAGTGGCAGTATCTGGAAAAGGAGTATCTGGAAAAGATATTGTTGAAAGGACTTCCCAGTGGGGTAGAAGTTTCAGCTCTGGTTTTGTGGGATAAAAGACACTGTGCTTATTTAAAATTTTTGCCATGGTCTGTCACTTTCTCACTTGGCACCATGGATGGAAACACACTTCTACAAATTTACCACACAATTTAGATTAACTGTGCAGGGTGTGTATGTGTGAAATTATGGGGGTGGTGGTAAAGAGGAAGTAGGATATAAGAAAGATGGTCTAAATTAGGTATTAAGAATTAGGAATTAGGAAATGTGATTTTATTCCATTATTTTCATCTTCCTGTAGGACCGGTTTTAATGAATAAGTCTGACATTGAGTGGATGCATTTTTGGCAAATAAAATAATGCTTCTAAATATGAACTTTTTTTAGCTCAAGTGGGCTAAAATCAAATTCTCTCAGTTTTGTTGGGTTTCTCCCCCACTTATTGGGTTAGTTCATCTCTCTTAGTTAGAAATGCAAACGAAATTTCAGGTCATGTTCTAAGCAGCAAAAACACAGAACTAGGGACATTTGAGAGCATGGGAAACATATTATAAATCAATTTTGTTCCTCAAAACAATTTTTTGAGAAATTTCTACTAATACTTCATGACAAAGTAAAATTGAATATACGTTTTTTTTTTTTTGACAGGCAGAGTGGACAGTGAGAGAGAGAGAGACAGAGAGAAAGGTCTTCCTTTGCCGTTGGTTCACCCTCCAATGGCCACTGCGGCCAGCGCACTGTGCTGATCCGATGGCAGGAGCCAGGTGCTTCTCCTGGTCTCCCATGGGGTGCAGGGCCCAAGCACTTGGGCCATCCTCCACTGCACTCCTGGGCCACAGCAGAGAGCTGGCCTGGAAGAGGGGCAACCGGGACAGAATCCGGCGCCCTAACTGGGACTAGAACCCGGTGTGCCGGCGCCGCGAGGTGGAGGATTAGCCTAGTGAGCCACGGCACCCAGCTAAATTGAATATACTTTTAAAACATTCCTTTATTTAGATTCATTCCTAAGTAGGCTAAATTTCTTTTTTTCCCTCCTTCCTCCCTCTCCTTTCTGCCCACCATCTACATACCCTGGGTTAATAAATTTGACTGTGAATTTTTTTGTGATCTTCTCTCTTCCATAAATGTTGGCAGTGATTCTGTATCCTGGGCTTTAGAACCATGCAAATGCTTGGGAGGAAGTGCTTGGAAGTGAGGGAGAGCATCGAGTTTTCAGAACGAGTTTGCTGAAATCACTAGCATTTTCCATGATTCAGTTGAAGGAATTTGTTGCTGTTGTAATCACCTGGTCTCATCGGAGGTGGGCAGCAGCTGTGAGCTAGAGTTTCATCACGGCCATTCATCAACTATGAAAACATGGGTGAGTGATTTAAGCTTTCTGACCTCAGTTTCCACATTTACAAATGGGAGCAGTAAGATCACATGCTGTAAATTCACCCACCTCTCAGAGTGTGTCGCCTCTCATTGCATTATATGGGCAAGTGTTTGAAGGTAAGACAGTACTTCCCTACTCTCTCTTTCCTGTCTCCCTTCCTTCTTCCCTTCTTCCTTTTCGTCCCTTCATTTCTTCTTTCCTCCCTTCCTCCACTCTTCCCTCCCTCCCTCCCTTTCTTTCTTTTTTTCTCTCTTCTTTAAAAAATATTTCATGAATTATGACAGTTTTGATACGTCAACACAACTGAATCACCCTTGATATCTTACAGGATAAAGGTAGTGAGCTATCTTTCCAGGACTGAATGGGTTTCCTCGCTTGACCTCAGAAAACCCAGCAGGGTTGGGCTGGGTATGAGAGAAGCATTCGGGGGAAACATTTCACCTCTTCAGAAGCGACGGAACATTTCACTTCCTCAGAAATGATGGGACATCTTTCCTCAGAGAGATGGAACAAAGGCCTCCTTGGCTGACAGATTCTGTGTGTCTGTGACACGCAGGATATCAATTTCAGCAAAACACTGCTCTGCTTTTTGAGGAAACAGAGTCGAGAACAACTTCGTTCACATTGCAGGAAGAGGTTGGGCTAATGGAATTCTTGGCAGGTAAGAGTTCAGGGTGGATCTGGTTTTGCCAGCATTTCAGTGTAAAGTTTGAAGAGTGGTCTGAAAGTACACCCAACTTACTTTCAAATCCAGGAGGCTGATTGGCCACACATCTAGATGTGGTTCACAGCGTTCATGCCTCTCATGAGCTGTTCTAGCTGATGACTGGGACACCAAGGCAAGGCCACTCCTAGGAGATGTCCGACTCCACTGAGAACTGACTCTGGCTGACTTGGGGGCTTCCCAGTGGCCTCACTAAATTTTCTGGAAGTGGCACAGTGGTTAAGACACTTCTGCCTAATATTTTCTCACTGTCTGCTTTAGGGTCAGACTTGCGTCCTTGTCTCATGGCTCTCCCAACTTTCTCTCATTATGCTCATATAGGCATTTCCTCTAATAAAATCTTCATACATTTAATCCAAGCTCACCTTCTGATCTTCATATGACTCAGAGTAACACAGTTTGTAGATGATTGAAACCTCCTAGTTACAACTTTTATATATTGTAAGTTGGGATTGTAGGGGGCAGAAGGAGGAGCATGTGGAGAAGAGGAGAACTGAGCTTTATACCATGTCTACCGTGATTTGGGCCTTGTCACAGGCATCGTTTCACATAAGTCTCTCATCCACTTTAATGAGGCAGGTAGTTTTGCTATTTTGTAGAAGAGGAAGTTGACAACCAGGGAAACTGATAACCAACCCAATATTATATAACAAATAACCTCAGAGTCTGAAATCCAGAACTCTCTGAGTTCAAGATTTTTGTCTTCTCTGCCATAGTCTCTCTTTTTCTGACTGCTTTACTGTGAGGATTAATGAGTTAACAAAGGTTAAAGCCCTTTGAAAATGTGAAAAAGGATTAATACAAAGCCAGAGAGAAGGGTTTCTATTGGCTGCAGTTAGGTTCACTACCTATTATGTAGGACCAGTGAAAAATTAACAGGTGGGACTCCTTCAGATTTACTGAGAATTTCAAGGTGACAACAGCAGATCATTGAACCAATTGTGCTATCTTCCCAGTGAAGCCAACCCTGGTGACAGCAGAATTGGCAACACAGGAACAGTTGGTAGAAACTTTTCTAAATGAATAAATTAAAAATAAACTGTTCAGAGAGATAATGCAGGAAATAAAGCCTGCTTGTTGAGACTTTCAGTGCCACAGAATTGATCTATGGATATATTTAGGAGAAGCTGCTGTATGTGTCAAACAAGAAGCAGAAGCATCTGGGCCAAAGGAACCCAATATTGTCTATGAGACAGCATGGAGAAAAGGGCAGAATGACCCTTTAGTTATTGTACTGCTGGTGCTGGATGCCCAGGCTTCATCTAAAGGCAAGGAGTGGCCTCTCTTCCAAGTATTAGCTCATGGAAAATCACATTTCTTTCCCTAGTGAGCTATATAATGCCATGCCTGCAGAGTTCACCTGGAGCAGCCCGTTCTTCTTAAGTAAGAGGCAAATGCTAATCTTGGCCCAGTAAAACTCTGTATCCACTTTACCTCACTGCCTGGGCAGTGCCATGATTCTGTGGAGTCTTCAGATCCAAGCAGCCTCACCCAAAGGGTGTCTGGATACAGCAGGATGATGCCCCTTTAAACAAGTATGACTCCTTCTGTGACTGGGGCATCTATGGTTGAGTCAAATATCAATTTGTCTGGACAAGCCTACATGGATCTCTTTGTAAGACAGTACAAGGTACATATGCACATTATCCTGGCCCTTGGTATAGCTAGTTTCCAGTGAGCATACGGATCCTCTTAAACTGGGCAGGGACATCCATCAGCATTGTCCTATTTCTGCTTGGGTTTGACCTTCCACTTTGAGCTTTTGACATGGTTAATAAGAGCTACTCTATCATTTCATGGCATAAAAGCTGGTGACAGCCTGGAGGAAAATGGTCATGAATCTTGGAGTTATTGAAGGGTAGGAACCTCAGTTACCCACTCCTGTGCCTCTGGGCAATCTAGCACCAGCCTCATCTCTCAGCACTTCTTCATTTGTTCTCTGTGCTGATTGTGTCACAATGTTTTACTCTTGTTCACTTTTGTGAAAATATTTAATCAGCCTGCAATGAATTTGTCTATCTTGCTCCTTCCGTGAGAACTCTTGCTTCTTTAAGATGCTGCTAAAATAATAGCTTGTTGCATTTGCCAGGTTCCTGGTGGAAGCTGAAAATCTGTCCATCAGGGAGAATAAAGGTGGGGCTGGATACACAAGACTCAGATTTGTTTACATTTTCCATGATTCCAAATATCTTGTCTCATTTTTAGGCCATTCCAAATCATGTCAGATAGCATTGTATGATTTTTAATTTAAAGTTGTGATTATGATCCACAAGGATAATTTTCAAAGGGCAACATCCATTCTTCAGATGATGGTATGCTTGTCCCTGAGGGATCCCTGAAATCTGGTATCTGAGCAGTGCAGCACACTGGGTCTCTGACACTACAGAGAAGCATGCTCCAAATAGCTTTCTAAGAAGTGGCTAAAGGGGGCCAGCATCGTGGAAGAGTGGGTAAAGCTGCTACCTGTGACACCAGCATCCTATATGGACACAAATTCCTGTTGTGGTTGCTTCACTGCCAGTCCAGCTCCCTGCTAGTGACTTGGGGAAAGCTGTAGAAGATGGCCCAGGTGTTTGGTCTCCTGCTACTCTAGTAGGAGCTCCTGGATCCTGGCTTCGGCATAGCCCAGTGTTGGTCATTGCGACCATCTAGGGAGTTGATCAGCAGATAGAAGATCTCTCTCTCTCTCTCTCTCTCTCTCTCTCTCTCTCTCTCCCCCTCTCTCTGTAGCTCTGACTTTCAAATAAATAATAGTAACAAAAAAGTTGTTAAAGGTGTGTATTAAAAATGAGAGGCAGTTGCTTCTTAAACAGGGGCCATTAAGTTAAAGTTGAGTGGACATCTTTATACAGGGACTTCTCAGAGTCCTTACTTTGCTAATATGAGCTGTGACTTTCTGAGACAAAATGTACGATATTTCCCAAATTTATTGTCTAAGGAAGCATATTTATCTGTTCATCTTCTGGTAGTATCATTCAAAACAACTCTCTTTACAAAACGTTTTTTGGGGGCTGGCGTTGTGGCGCACCAGTTTAAGTTCTGGCCTGAAGCACCGGCATTCCATATGGGTGCCAGTTCTAGTCCTGGCTATTCTTCTTCTGATCCTGTTCTCTGCAGTGGCCTGGGAAAGCAGTAGAAGATGGCCTAAGTCCTTAGGCCTCTGCACCTGCATGGGAGACCCAGAAGAAGCTCCTGCTCCTGGCTGTGGATAGGGGCAGCTCTGGCTGTTGCAGCCATCTGGGGAGTGAAACAGTGGATGGAAGACCTCTCTCTCTGTCTCGACCTCTCTCTGTAACTCTTTCAAATAAAATAAAATAAATCTTAAAAAAACCCAAAAAACCAAAGCGTTGTTTGGAAATACCATATCTGATAACCTGTCACCCAAGTATATATTTTAGAGAAAGGGGCATACTGCTAAATATTAATCAGGACTGTCCTATGAAACTGGGAGATAGGCTAAGCTTCCCTCAGAACAGCCTGGACCAGAGAACACTGGGATTTCTAATAAGGAGTTGATATTAGAGGGTATTTCTGGGCATGCAGTGGACATCAATAGCAAGTTCACAATTGCCTCAGGGATTCTCAGTGTACAGCAAGGAAAGAGACTTTGGAAGACTCCTTGGCCATCAGTAACAGAGGTGAGAAATGAATGGTGGGTCTTACTGCCACTTAGCTGACCGTCCCCAAGCTCTGCATTTAATGCACAGCAGTGGCATTGGGTCCCAGTTTGAGTGCCCGTGACCCCTTCTTGTAAAACGGCCAATTGCAAAAGCAAACAAGCAGCTTCAAGCACTCTGGGAAAAGAGGACACCATTGCACTCAGGATTTGCCAAATAAAACAGTCTGAGAAAAACAAAATAAATGACATTTTGAGACCTAATAAGAAACAGAAAATGTTTCTAATTCAGGCTTCCTTGGAGCCTCCTCTCCCGCATGGGGCTCTGGAACCTGGTCTTGAGGAGGCAGTTGTTTCTGCCCAGCTGATTGGTCCTGCTTCCCAGTTGGCTTAGCTACTCCGAGCTTCCTCTGAATGGTTGTGTGATTCTGTGCAGCGTCAGGTCCTCTTCCTCCCCTGCATGTCACACAATTTTTCATCAACTAAGTTCTTTTCACTTTTCTTGACTCCTTACACTGGGGCCTCAAATGGAAGGAGACTAGCAAAAGACCATCCTCATTTCTTGCCCCTTCTTTCTCTGAGTCAGAAGTGGGCAAACACTCTCATTTAATAATTCATTACATATTTTAAAAACTTTTCAGTGGGAGAATGACATGATTAGATTTTAAAAAACTCAAACCTACAAGTAAACCTTTTACCACTGTGGGAAGACTGAATTGATAGGGACAGTTTTGGGAGCAGGGAGTTCAGAAGGAAGGATTTGCAGAATTCTGTCTCCACCTATGTTAGAAGTTGAGAAATTCCAGATCCTCCTGTTTCTCTTGACATGATAGAGAAGGGAGCAGGGACAGCAGCACTGGTTAACAGAGATTTGCATCTGTGTATAGATTATTACTACTTTTAAAGACACTTTCATAATTATCCCATATGATCCTCACAGTGAGTTTGTGAACTGGGATGTGCAGGCATTGGATTTTTTGGTGCAGAAATAAGGATATTAAGGCCCCGACTGGCTTGACATTTCTGCTGATGGTCACTGTGGTGGTTAACGACAGATCCAGAACTAGAGCTCGAGTATCCTAATTTCGATTCCTGTGTTTTACCTTGACAAGCTCCTCACCAGAAAGCAGTTCTTTAGGGGTCCAGGGTATGTGTGGTGAGTCTGGCCAGACACACAGCACTCATGCCTCACCACTCAAGGCTGAGAAAACACATCTTCTTTGTAAAAAGGAGGCTCCATCTCCTGCTCCCTGAAAAGGACAGATTTAGTCTTTTTGTTGGGTTGGATTGTGTCCGCAACACTCACGTTCTTCTTGGACCACAGAATGCGGGCTTGTTTGAAAATAGGATCTTAGCAGATGTAATTATTTAACATGAGGTCATACAGCAGGAAGGTGGCCCTACATGTAACATGACTGCTATCCTTCTAAGAGGAGAAGGCACACACACACACACACACACACACACAGAGAAGCACAATGAGAAGAATGCCTTTTGATAATGGAGGCAGAAATTGGAGCAATGCATCCACAAGTCAAGAGACTCCAAAGATTGCCAATAACCATGGAATACAGAAGAGAGGAATGGACCAGAGTCTCCCTCAGATGGTCCAGGAGGAGTCAACCTTGCTGACACCCAGGATTCAGATCTCAGGCCTTTAGGACAGTGAAGGGAGTAAGTTCCTGCTGTTTAAGCAACTGGCGCACTTTATTATGACAGTCCAAGGAAATGGACACAGCCGTGCTCTGCAAGAATTGTGCCTTAGCTGTGCAGATATGATTTGGAATATTTTAGGATCCATATTAACAAAATAAAGAGGACAAATTAACTTCAGTAATATACTTAATTTTACTCAATATAAATATATATTATTAATTAATCCATAAAATTATTACTGTTATACTGCAAATATTTGGATCTGATGCTTATTTTACAAACATTTCTTTTTTATTTTTAAAGATTAATTTATTTATTTGCAAGGTAGACTTTGCAGAGAGGCAGAAGCAGAGAGAGAGAGAGAGAGAGAGAGAGAGAGAGAGGTCTTCCATCTTCTAGTTCACTCCTCAGATGGCCTCAATGGCTGGAGCTGAGCCAATCCGAAGCCAGGAGCCAGGAGCTTCTTCCCGGTCTCCTGGGTGGGTGCAGGGGCCCAAGCACTTGGGCCATCTTCTGCTGCTTTCTCAGGCCATCAGCAAAGAGCTGGATTGGAAATAGAGCAACCAGGACTCAGACCAGTGCCCATATGGGAAGCCGGCGGCTTTACCCACTACACCACAGTGCCAGCCACTTACAAACGTTTCGATTTCATCGGGGTCATTTCAAATTCTCAGTTGTCATACACTTCCGGGGCTTCCACATTGGGTGATGCAGCACTGGACTTTCTTCTTCATGTGTCACTCTGGTGTGCATTGCTTTGTTTCAGTGAGGGCAGGGAAGGGAGAAAAAAGAAAGGCCTTTCCCTTTGGCTGTGCCGCCTGTGCTCTCAGTTCCTACTGGTTTCTTTTAATCACACAGCCCTGCAAATGCTCACTGGTGCTCTACAAGTGAGTACCCCAGCAGCACATCTGGGACAGATGGAGCGGGGCAGAGTTCCTTACCTGGCTTGCTACTTCCTCACTATTGTTTCAGGACTTGTCCCAAGACTGTTTCCTTGGCATGGCTGAATCTTGGTTTGCTTCTGCTCTCTTCCAGGGGCAAGAGGATGTCAGTCCTATGTTTTAGCTGATCCCCAAATATCCATTGTCCTGAGGCACATGTTCCTTCTTCCCTCCTTATGTTGCTGCAGGGAGTGAGGCAGCAGGAGTGGGCCTGACTCTGACACTGACAGATTCTCATGCTGATTCCAAAGGGATGCCCAAGACCAAATGTTGCAAAGACAAACCATATGGGAGCCCCAGCACTCTGGGCCATTAATAGGAATTTTTAAAAGACTGTGATTGATGGTGCAGCTCTTACAAGTCCAAGATCAATGAAAATGCATCGTGATCTTTTGAACTCTCTCGTTTTATCTTGGATCCTTTTCCTGTACAACGAGACCCATTTCTGTGGTGCCTGAAGGCATCTGGGGCCCTGCAGTGGATTTGCCATCCACGCCCTTGCCAGCCAGCCCATCAGTGGAACAGAGCAGAGTGAGGGCCTTGGGAACCAGAGAGCTTATGGTGAAGCTGAATGCCAAACCAGGCTTTTCAAAGGGAGAAATTCCACATGCTTCCTAGGAAGTGACTCCAGTTCAAATTAAGAACATGTCTCACCTTGATACAGACCAGGGGGTCATAGGATTAAGATATACATTTTGTTCTTGACTATGTGTGTCCTCTTACCTGGGAAAAAGAAGTTGCCGCCCTGGGGAACTGTACCAAGACATTGAGGAAAGGTTCAGAAGAGAATTTGCCTTGCCTTGAAGTCTTGAATTCCTTCCCAAAGCTGCAGTTCCCTCTCCTGAGAACAGATGCAAAATAACACATTGCACTCTCTAAGAATTCTTTTTTCTTAAAGACTTACTTAATTTGTTTGAAAGGCAAAGTTACAGTTCATGAGAGAGAGACATAGACAGAGATAGTCCATCTGCTGGTTCACTCCCCAAAGAGGTACAATGGCCATGACCAGGCCAGGCAGAAGCTAAGAGTTAGATCTGTGCCTCCCACATGGGTGCAGGGATCTAGGGACTTTGGCCATCGAAACATTTTGTAAGAGCTTTTGGATAGTCCACCAGCCTTTGGCCAACAGAGTTGCTTTCTCAGGCACATTAGGAGGGAGCTGGATGGAAAATGAAGAAGCTGAAACGTGGACGGCACCCATATGGAATGTAAGCATGGCAGGCAGCAGTTTAACCCACCATGCCACAACACTGGACACACACACACACCCAAGAATTTTTGAAGAAATCCAAATTAGTTTGACCCCAGAAAACCAATACCACCTTTTTTACAACACCTTCATCATACCACAGAATATTCTTTGGGAAATACTGGCCTACATTAAGTCTGGAGCAATGCATAGACCATTCCACATCTTGATTTCTCCCATAGAAAGTACAGGGTCCTACTTTTCTCTCCTTTTCAAACTTCACTGCATGTGTAGCTGTCCCTGCTGTGTCCTGGGTAGCATGGTCATTGATGCACATGGTTAAGCGTGGGGATGCAGGGCCACAAATGAGTGCAGCACATTGTGTTTTGCTAAAGAGGGTGTCAGTCTCATGGAATACATTGCTTGCAATGTTCCCTGGAGTTCTGCTTGGATGACACTAGAATGCACATTTAGTTCTCAGAGACACTCATTGGCCTTTGCTTATCCTTTAGTTTGTGGACAATAGGGCTTGACTTAGGGGGCAGCTGCCTGGAGCCACCAAACAGGAAGTGTAGTTCTCAGGCAGGGAGCCGGACCTGGTTGAACGAGGGTTAAAGATGATGCCTCCCAGAAGCAGGAGTTGGAGGGGAACCTTGAGGGAGAGGAGAGTTTAGTTAATCAGTACAGGACCTCCTTGGTGGAGGAGACAGCATGAGCAAGGGCACAGAGCTTGCATCGTGTGGAACTAGGCACCACGGAGCACATACTGGGAAATAGGCCTACAAGACTAAAGAGAAGCCTGACTGCACTTTCCACAGTTCATATTTGGGAGAAGGCTGAAGCACTTAATTTCATTTAAGCTTCCACAGTTATGGTATGGAGAAAATAAGGCACCCAGTAGAGCTGGGCGTTTGGCAGAACATCCCAACCCTCCTTGAAGGATTCTAACTTGGATAATCACCATAGTTTCCCTTCTTCCCTTTTAAAAACCATTTTTTGTTGTTGTTTTTAATTGTTAAACCCTGGTTATACTGTGGGAAACTCAATCCATCTGTTTCTGATTCTTTCACACTTAACTTATCGAAACATTTTGTAAGAGCTTTTGGATAGTTCACCAGCCTTCAGAACAGTTTCCATAAGCCTGTTAAGCCTATTTACTTTGAAGCAGGAAGTTGCTATTTTGCCAAGAAAACACAAATCTTGGGCTTGCTTCACTGCAGGATACTCTGCCCACCTCCTGGAGATCCCCACCTGACCAAACCTTCTCCCCATTCGGTGCTGGAGGCTTCAGGGTTTTCCCCAGTCCATCCTAGATAGAAGAAACTCAATTGTTGCCATCCTCGCGGTATCCAGGAGACTGATCAGCTGCTTGGCACTTTCAACTTGCTTAGAGCACCAGAGGAAGTGAGCTCAGCATGCAATTTTCAAACCTTCCTTACAGGAACAGTGGACACCTATTCAGAGGGCAGCAGCCTTTCCAGTTTCTCTTTGGCAGTGAAGTCAAGAACCACTTCTTACCTGTGAATCTAGTGTTCATCCGGGGCTCAGTGTGCGACAAGTGCTCGGGAAATGTGTGCTAACTGCTGGCTCCAGGATCAGTGTGTGAAAACAAAAATCACGTTCTCTTCAATCAGATTAAGCTCTTCTCTTCTCTTCTCTTCTCTTCTCTTCTCTTCTCTTCTCTTCTCTTCTCTTCTCTTCTCTTCTCTTCTCTTCTCTTCTCTTCTCTTCTCTTCTCTTCTCTCCTCTCCTCTCCTCTCCTCTCCTCTCCTCTCCTCTCCTCTCCTCTCCTCTCCTCTCCTCTCCTCTCCTCTCCTCCCCTCCCCTCCCCTCCCCTCCCCTCCCCTCCCCTCCCCTCCCCTCCCCTCCCCTCCCCTCCCCTTCCCACTATCAAGGGACCCTCGTCTGCACATACTTTAAGTCTGTATCAGTTTTGGAGCTAAGTTTTACTCCTACTATATAAAGAAAAAAATTATGCTTCACTGAAAAGAATACCATGCTTACCAGAATCCCAGGTGGTTTAACTGCCGTGAGGGAGGATAGAGGGACTTGGAAAATATAGCTACTTTTCCTATGGAAAATGAAAAACTTGTTAGAATATATTGGTTTATGGCCACCAATCTTAAGGTTTTTGTCATACGAGTTTTGATTAGCCTGGTCAGAATTTCCAGCAGATTCTGAGAGTTAGAAATATAAATATTTCTGATCTGAGGGAGCAAAAGCCCTGAGCAGAATGGAATCACACAGGAGTTACGGACAGAGGCAGCAGAGACTTTGGCACCAATAGGCTGAGAATAATGATAATGGAGAATGCTTGCTAAGTACGTACCAGCTGCCAGACATTGTTCTCTTTATTTAATTCTCACAAATCACTGAAGTAGGGACTATTATTTTTTCCATTTACCTATGAGAAAATTGGGGCACAAAGATGTTGTAATTTGCCTAAAGTCACACAGCAGGGGCAGGATTTGAACTCCAGCTCCTGTGCTCTTAACCCCTGCCCATACTGCTCCTCAGCTATGCAGTGTTGGGAAGGGCGTATTGAGGGGCTGGTCTTATGGTGCTGCGGGTTAAGCAGTTGCTTGTGACACTGGCAGTCTGTATCAAAGTGCTGGTTTGAGTCCCAGCTACTTTACTTCTGATTCAACTTCCTACTAGTGCACCTGGTGGTCCCTGTACTTGGGACCCAACCACCCATGTGGGATATCCAGATGGAGTTCCTGGCTCTTGGCTCTGGTCTGGCCCTGACTGGTCATTGAAGCCATTTGCAGAGTGAACCAGTAGATGGAATATCTCTGCCTCTCTGTTTTTTTTTTTTTTATCTTCTCTGTCGTCTCTCTTTCTCTGACTATATGTGTGTGTGTGTGTGTGTGTGTGTGTGTGTATGTGTCCTCTCTCTGTTGCTCTTTCAAGTAAATAAATATTAAAGAAGAAGGGCATTTTGAATTGTTGATCTTGAGTTCTTAGAAATATGATAACAATAACAACAACAACAATAATAATTGCTTTATCTATAATAGAAGATAATTTTTGGACCATTTCAGGTAATGAATATGAAAACATTTGCAATGAAGAATGAGTAATATGATACTTACCATGTTATCTGCACAGACCCTGGATCAAAGTAATGGCTTAATAAATATTTTTTGATGAACTGAATGAGGAATAATAGATTTACAATAAAGAAAGTTCAAGTTTCTCTACAAATCTACTGTTAGTTATTCACATAGGGACTTTTAACATTGGGGCGGGGGGGGATCTTCCATCTGCTGATTCATTCCCCAAATACCTGCAACATCTTGGCCCAGGAGCCAGGAATTTCATACAAGTCTCCCACGTGGGTGGCAGAGATCCAAGTACTTGTGTTGTTACCTGCTGCCTCCCAGGCACATAAGCAGGAAGCTGGATTGGATGCGAAAGTGGGAATAGATGCTTGGCACTATAATATGGGATGTGGGCATTCCAAGTGACTTCTTAACCTGACGTGTCACCACACTCACATAAAAGTGGCATAGAACTAAGCACACCTCTAGGATCTACATTTCAGGCAGTTTTTGGATCCATATGTCTTTAAATCATCTCATTTAATAGTGTTCATGGATTTCTGACTTAGAGAGTTAATAATTTTGAACTGGGAGGATAGGGTGTGAAGTATCACCATATATTTCTGTATATATGAAATACATGAAATTTGTATACTTTAAATAAAGTTAAAAAAGAAAGAATTTGTGTACCCCAAATATTGAGATCTTCTTTTAAAATTTAAACAGATAATTCTAAAAAAAGGTTTATTTATTTGAAAAGCAGAGTTACAGAGAGGCAGAGTCAGAGATGGAGAGAGAGAGAGAGAGAGAGAGAGAGAGAGATCTTCCATCTGCTGGTTCATTCCCTAGATGGCTGCAACAGCAGGAGCTGCGCCAATCCAAAGCCAGGAGCCAGGAGCTTCTTCTGGGTCTCCCATGCTGGTGCAGCGGCCCAAGGACCTGGGCCATCTTCTACTGCTTTCCCAGGCCATAGCAGAGAGCTGGATTGGAAGTGGAGCAGTTGGGACTCGGACTGGTGCCCAATATAGGATTCTAGCAGTGTAGGTGCTGGGGTCACCTGCTATGTGACAACGCTGGACCCTAGATAATATATTATTAATCCTGCCCCATTGTTGAAAATTATTTTAACTCAAGAAGTACATATTTCATTGAAGAATACTGTGAGAGATGGAAGTGTATCTATCTTATTCATTGCTGAATTCTGGCTCATAATAGGTGCTCAAATGCCTATAGAATGATCAGATCTGATGAAGGTCATTTTCCTGTCCTCTCTCTTCCTAGTAGAAATGGCAGCATAGGAAGAGGTGTGGCAGAGGGAATAGCAGCAATTCATCATAAAACACCTGAGCTGTGTGAAAACAAAAACTCAGCCTGATCCAGGTGAAACTTGTCTGCACGTGTACGTTAGTGAGGTTACTTTTCAAGTAAACTAAGATATAGAAATAAAAACTTATTTAAAAGGGAAATCAGGATCTCATTGCTCTTGCCATAAGTAGAATCTTTATAAAACTATTCAGAATAAAACTATTTTATATATCACATTCCCCATTACTTCTTCTTCTTCTTCTTCTTCTTCTTTTTTTTTTTTTTTTTGACAGGCAGAGTGGACAGTGAGAGAGAGAGACAGAGAGAAAGGTCTTCCTTTTGCCGTTGGTTCACCCTCCAATGGCTGCCGCGGTCGGCGCACCGCGCTCATCCGATGGCAGGAGCCAGGTGCTAGGTGCTTTTTCCTGGTCTCCCATGGGGTGCAGGGCCCAAGCACTTGGGCCATCCTCCACTGCACTCCCGGGCCACAGAAGAGAGCTGGCCTGGAAGAGGGACAACCGGGACAGAATCCGGTGCCCCGACCGGGACTAGAACCCGGTGTGCCGGCGCCTCAAGGTGGAGGATTAGCCTATTGAGCCACGGCACTGGCCGTTCCCATTACTTCTAAAATACGCTTGGAGGCATATTTTGTTTGGCATAGCAATTGAACTGTCACTTAGGATACCCATATCCCCTACCAGAGTGATTGAGTTCAAATCCTGGCTCTGCTCCAGACTCCAGCTTCCTATGAAAGCAGATCCATGAAGGCAATAGATGATGGCTCATGTGGTTGGGCTCCTGCTTCTGGCTTTAGCCTGACCCAGTCATGTCCATTATAGCCATTTGGAAAGTGAACCAGTGGATAGATGATCTTGGTCTTGGTCTCTCGCTCACTCTCTTGCTCTCTCACTTTCCCGCTCTCCCTCCCTCTTTCTCTTTCCCTCAATAAATTAATAAATAAATATCTTTTATATCTTAAAAATAAATGATATGCTTGATTCACAAGTGTTTTCCACTTGCCTTTATTTAACTATACCTTTGGCAAAACATATATTGTAGCTACATTTAAATGGATGAAATATGAGTTTTATTAGTGATCTATTTGGACAATGTTTTGTCTAGCACTAGGAGTGTTTTCATTTCATTGGCATGCATATGTGTGTGTGAGGATTATTGTTTTCAGGAAGAGATTGGTAAACAGTTTCTGTTTCATTTTAGTGACTTCAGCCATTGCTGGTGTTGTTTTCTTTAAATTTAAGTTTTTAACTAATAAATGTTTTATCTGTACTGTCTCTTAAGTGATAAGGAGTATGAGGCTTCGAGAGGTGAAGTAACTTGTCTAAGATCACATAACTAGGAAGGGAGACCCAGAAATTAAACTTTATCTGTCTGACTCCTAAAATGCATGTGTATATCAGTGGTATACTGGAGCTAGCCTGAACCAGCTCAAATTGTTAATTCAGTATGCCTCTTTCTAACTCTACCTTCAGTGACACCACACTGGTAGAAATGCTGTATTCACACCATAAACATTTGCCAATTCTGTAAATCGGGACTTTCTGTCCCCTTTGGAGACCTGTTTTTACCACTCTGGCTGTTCTACTTAGCCTAACTGCTTCTCTGTGGGGAAGAACACAGAATAAAGTGATGGGAGTGGTGAAGGGAAATAATTTCCAGAAACTTTTGTCCAAAGATGTCATACTAGTTTTTGTGACTAAATGAGCTATTAAAAAATTCCTTAGCCAGAGAGTTCCCATTGACGAGCACTCAAATCCATCATCAGCCTCTTACAAAGCATTTTATGGAAGCTGCATCAATGTTTGCATGCTCCTAACAAGGTCATGTCTCTACTCCTGCCACTTAAACATCTCTTCTGAATTTCTCAATGCTCTTAGGTAGAAAGGGGATTCTGCAAATCTAATTAAGTCAAATCTTCAGGGGCTGATTATATAGGCCATGGATAATCCAGCCATTCTTTCCCCCTCCTCCTTTTCACCTTCTGGCCCTTTTACTGCTCATTAGCACCTCAACCAGAGACCTGGGCTTGGGAAGGAGTGAGTGGGTGTGGAAGTCCCATCAGCCCATCTGGCTTCTGGCCAGCAACTCTTGTGTGGGTTTTGTTAGAAGTAACCTAGAGACAAGGTAAATGCATCTATGGCATATGTGAATTTTATTCACCTGTGTTACTGACCTCTGCCTCACCCACTCCCAATGCTACCTACCATGATGTCACAGACCATTCAGCGTTGGTTGCAATAATGGCTGTCCCACTCCATGGTTGTCTTATTCACTTCAGTATATTTCAGTGGTGGCCAATTTAGTCAACACTATTTCTTGGATCTGGCCCAGCACTGTGCAGGGTAAGGGTGGAGAGAATATTCAACTTAAATATTGTTCACAGGATTGATGTTGGGAACAGCAAAAGGCTCCATATTGCATTCAGATTTCAGGAGCATCTGATGAGATGTTAACATTTTATTTTGTGCACTTAAGATTTTTAATTTAAACAATTTTAATTAGTTTTTTTAACAGATTTAATATGAATTATAGATACAATTATAAGACTGTAATGATATTCTCCTCCCTCCCTTTTTCCCTGTCTCTCCTCTCCCTTCCACCCTCATTCCTTTTCCCTTTCTTCCTTTTTTTTAGATTTTTGAGGTAGCACATTTTAAATTTATATTACAGCAAAGTGGTTTACTATTTCACTGAATAAGAAGTTTAAGAGAGGCCACAGCTGTGGCGTAGCAGGTAAAGCCACCGCCTACAGTGCTGACATCCCATATGGGCACCCTTTGGAATCCTGGCTGCTGCACTTCCAATCCAGCTCTCTGCTGAGGCCTGGGAAAGCAGAAGAAGATGGTCCAGGTTCTTGGGTCCCTACATGTATGTGAGAGACCTGGAAGAAGCTCCTGACTCCTGGCTTTGGATCAGCACAACTCCAGCCATTGCAGCCATCTGGGGAGTGAAACAGAAGATGGAAGATCTCTCTCTCTCTCTCTTTACCTCTCTGCAACTCTGCCTTTTAAATAAATAAATAAATAAATCCTTTAAAAACGAAATTTAAAATGTAGAAAGCAAAAAGACCCTAGTTTAGTGGGAGTATAGACAATGGCCGACAAACAAAAATAGAATGGAAAAAATGATCATTTCAGCCATATACAGTAAATTTTAAAGTAATCACAGATCATTATAGTGGTATAGCATTTTTTTTTTTCTTTTGACAGGCAGAGTGGACAGTGAGAGAGAGAGAGAGAGAGAGAGAGAGAGAGAGAGAGAGAGAGAGAAAGGTCTTCCCTTTGCCATTGGTTCACGCTCCAATGGCCGCCGTGGCCGGCGCACTGCGGCTAGTGCATCGTGCTGATCCGAAGCCAGGAGCCAGGTGCTTCTCCTGGTCTCCCATGCAGGTGCAGGGCCCAAGGACTTGGGCCATCCTCCACTGCACTCCCAGGCCATAGCAGAGAGCCGGCCTGGAAGAGGGGCAACTGGGACAGAATCCTGCGCCCCAACTGGGACTAGAACCCGGTGTGCCGGCGCTGCTGGCGGAGGATTAGCCTATTGAGCTGCAGCGCCAGCCTGTGGTATAGCATTCTTAAATATTGGTTTGACAAAGGCATAAAACAAAAGTTTACAAAACTATATTTGTAGCAATACTGGTATACACAGACATTTCTTTTTTATTTATTTATTTATTTATTTTTGTTTTAATTTTCTGGACTTATTCTAGGAGGATCAAATATTTTCTCCTACACCACCCTGCTATGGTGTGTGAATTCTAAATGTCCCCCAAAGAGTGGATCTGTGGAGTAGTGTTATTGGTAGATGGGGAATCTTTATGGAGTGAGGTCTGGTGGAAGGTACTCAGGGCTTGGGAGTGTGTCCTAAAAAGTTAGTTCTTGTGAGAGGTTTGTTATAAAGGCCTCGTTTGGGCTCTTCCCAGCCACTCTCTCTGCTCCAGCTTGAGATGTGACCCTTTGCTCCTAGTCTCACTCCCACCATGATGTGCTAGCACTGCCCTCACCAAATCATTGAGATTACCCTGTCATGAACTTAGATCTCCAAAACTGCAAGTTACATTAACTCCTCTCTCCTTCATAAGTAGCTTGTCTTAGATATTTCAGTGTAGGAATAAAAAGTTGACTAATACAGAGTTTGATATTAGGATTGAGGTGTTGCTATAACCATACCTGAAGATGTGGTGAAGCCTTTGCAATTGGTTAAAAGGAAGAGGGTGGAGGGTTTGGAAGAACAGACTTAAGATGGCCTAAACTTCTACAAAGTGTTATGGGCTATTCTGGTGAGGACTTAAAAACTAGAATTCTGATAGAAATGTCCACAGTAAAAGCCATGGTTTCAGAAAAAAATGACAATTCTATTGGGAAATGGGCTAAAAGTCCCTTCTTTTTTTTAATAAAAGATTTATTTATTCATTTGAAAGGCAGAATCAGAGAGAGAGGAGAGAGAGAGAGAGAGAGAGAGAGAGAGAGAGAGAGAGAGAGATTGGGAGGGATCTTCCATCTGCTGGTTCACTCCCCAAATGGCTGCAATGGCCAGGGCTGGGCCAGGCTGAAGGGCAGAAGAGAGGAACTCCATCTGGATCTCTCACATGGGTGGCAGGAGCTCAAGCACTTGGGCCAACCCCTACTGTTCTCCCAGGCACACCAACAGGGAGCTGGATAGGATGTACAGCCATGGAATGCTGATGTTGCATGCAGTGGCTTAACCCGCTGAGCTACAATACCAGCCCCGAAAGTCTCTCTTCTTACACTGTGGCAAGGAGGCTGGCTTTATTGTGCCTGCACCCTGAGACTTTGTGGGAGGTTGAACTTAAAGATGATAGGTTATTTTATTTGGCAAAGGTGCAGATTTCATTGGCTGTTTTTATTTAGTCTAATGGTGAGAATCAAGCAAAAAGGGTACATTACATTTCAGGTACTCTATTAGTTGCATCAGATCAGGGAAAACATACGATATTTGTCTTTTTGGGCTTGGCTTATTTCACTAAGTATAATGGTTTCCAGTTGTGACCATCTTGTTGCAAGAGACAGGATTTTGATTTTTTTTTTTTACAGCTGAGTAGTACTCCATAGTGTTGGAGCAAAACAGACATTTTGAGGATGGATGATTGTTTATAACCCTTGTCTCTTCCATTGAGAAACAGTCTTTGGTTTAGTTTAGTTTTATTTTATTTTGTTTTCTTTCTCTTCATAGTTTTTGCTGAACTCCTTTACTTAGAGTAGGGTGAACTATATGATCACGAAGTGTATTGATAATGGATCATTGTAAAAACTAAGAATGGGAATCTGAGGGCAGAAGAGTTGGAATGTGGGTGGGAGCGAGGGGAAGTCTCACTATGTTCCTAAATCTGTATATATGGAAGATATGAAGCTTGTATAATTAAAATAAAATTTAAAAGCAAAGCAAAACAAAACAAAAAGCAAAGCAAAAAGGTGGAGAACGGAATGATTTGAGAAAGTTGCAGACTGGCTAGGAAAGTGGTAAAACTGACTGTGGTTGCTAGAGGTTTGTGAAGATAAAAAGGAGGCAAAGTTGCCTTCGTATGATATGAAAGATGCCTTGAGGGCATCTTAATCTAGGGGCTGGGGCCAGTGCTGTGGTGTAGCTGGTAGAAGCCTCCACCTGCAGTGTCTCATGGGTTCAAGTCTGCTGCTCTGCTTCCAATCCAGCTCTCTGCTAATGTGCCTGGGAAAGCAGTAGAAGATGGCTCAGGGACTTGGACCCCTGCACCGGCGTGAGAGACCCAGGAGAAGCTCCAGATTCCTGGCTTTGGATCGGTGCAGCCCTGGGCATTGTGGCCATTTAGACAGTGAAAGAGTGGATGGAAGACCTCTCTCTCTGCTTCTGCCTCTCTGTAACTCTACCTTGCAAAGAAAGAAAGAAAGAAAAAGAAAGAAAGAAAGAAAGAAAGAAAGAAAGAAAGAAAGAAAGAAAGAAAGAAAGAAAGAAAGAAAGAAAGAAAGAATCTCTGAGGCTAAAGCCACTCCTGCCACAGGCTCAGAGGGCTGACAGTGCAAATGTGGTTCCAATCTCTTCATGGGAAGAATGCCTTCAGGAGGGTATCCTGGGGTGCCCTGTTTACCTCGGGCAAGCTCTCGATTCTGGCTCTACATGGAGGTGCTCCATGCTACTCTAGATGTGGTTCAAGGGTGCAAAGTGCAGCTCATGCAGGTGGTAGACCTTGGCATCATCCTCATTATGCTGGTTTTGCAGGCCTGCAGAAGGCAAGAGTTGTGAGGTCATGGCAGCTTTCTCCGAGATTTCAAAGGAAGTCCTGGGAAGCCAGACAAAAGGTTGTTGCAGGGTTGGAACCTCTACAGGGACAACCCTCCACCTCCCTCCCAACCCCCCGCCCTGGATTTGTAATATAATAGTGGAGCTGCGAGAGTAGAGCCAAACAGGGATCCCAGAAAGGTAGACTGACCAGCAATATGCAATGCCTACTGGTGGAGGCTGTAGGCAGCTTGCTATGAAGGTCTTAGAAAGTTACAAACGTCAATGTGCAGCCTGTGAGAGCAACCACATGGATCAAAATGGTTGCGGGGGAAGGACTGCTGCTGAGACTCCAGAACTATTGAGCTACCAGCATGTAACACCAGTTTGGTAGAATTGCAGACATGATTCCAACCTATAAGATCCAGAACATGAGCAGAGCCCAGGCAAGCCACTTGGATGGGGCTGTGGGCACTGGGAGTTAAACTCTCACCCCAGTATGTGCAGAATGCCAGATAAGAGGCTTTTAGACTTCATGTTGGTTTTACTTTGACCTGATTAATCCTTTCTACTTGCCTGTTATCCTTTTTTGGAATGGGTATGTACATTGACCTCACCAGGTATTTCATAATTGAAATGAAAGCTAACTAAAAAAAAAACCACCTTCTCTCCAAACCCTGCCCACATATATCGAATCATTGGAAAATAAAAGCATGTGCATTAGTAAAGTCTTTGCATATGATTGCGTACTGGGCTATGAAATTACCTCTTTCCTTAATGTATTCATTCATCTAAATTTTGAGCATCTATTATAATCCAGATATAGTGCTGGAGATGAAATGCTGAGTAAAACAGACATAGTCTTCACTTTAATATTACTTGGATATTTGTTGAAGAGATAAATAAATATACTAATAAAGATAATCACTAGTTACAACACTAACAAGTTAAAAGCTAACAAGTAAGGCACAATTATATAGAATAATGTAGGTTCATAGTTTAGACGTCATGGGGATGGTCAGAGAAACTTTTCTATGAAGAGACATTTAAACTGTGATTTGAGAAGAGATTTGTCAAATGAAAAGTGAGGGGAGGCCGGCACTGTGGCATAGAGGGTAAAACCGCCACCTGCAGTGCTGGCGTTCCATATGGGTGCTGGTTCAAGTCCTGACTGCTCCTCTTCTGATCCAGCTCTCTGCTATAGCCTGGGAAAGCAGTAGAAGATGGCCCATGAACCCGCATGAGAGACCTGGAAGAAGCTCCTTGCTCCTGGCTTTGGATCAGCCCAACTCCAGCCATTGTGGCTATTTGGGGAGTGAACCAGTGGATGGAAGACTTTCTCTCTCTCTCTTTCTCTCTCTGACTCTGTAACTCTGCCTTTCAAATACATAAATACATACATAAATACATAAATGAATAAACAAATAAATCTTAAAAAAAAGAAAAGCTAGGGACAAGCAGTCATTTTTCCTGATTGAGGGAATAATAAGCTCAGTGGCTCTAGGGTGAATTTTACTGAAGAATGCATGTGTGGCTCTTACGTACAAGGAAAAGGCAGCAGCAGGAAACTACTGGAGAAGAAACTGGAGACAAGGATGGAATGGAGATAGCTTATGCAGTGTTAGTAGGCTGTCATGGGCCGAATATGATTTCCCTTCCCAAAATTCATACAGGTGTTTAAATCCTAAAGTACAGTTAAGGATGGAAGTTTGATCCAATTGTGTCTGAAGGTAGGACTTTCACAAAGTGATAGGATTGAATTAGGATGTTACAGTGGAGCTCCATGATTGAATCACAATTGCTTTATAGGTAGAGACCACAAGGAGGGCAGATGAAGAGTATGTTCCCTTGTATATTCCCTGGCTCATCATGTGATCACTCCTCCACCATCTTCCAGCCTCACTAGATGCCTAAATCAGTGGGCTCACCCGATTTTGTACTGTGAACCCCCCAGGAACTGTAAGTCAAAATAAAACTATTTTTTTCCTAAGAAGCCCATATCAGTACTTTTAAAGTAACAAAAAAGCTTACCAAAACATGGGACATAATCAAGAATTCAGACAGTATTCTAAGTGTGATGGGAAGGTATATTAATCAGGGTTCTCAAGAGGAACAGAGTAACACACACACACACACACACACATATACATATATATATATATAAAGAGAGAGAGAGAGAGAGAGAGAGAAAGAGAAAGAGAGAGAGAGAGAGAGAATTGGCTGAGTTAGTTATGGAAGCTAAGAAGTACAAACCCAGGAGAACTGCTGGTACAGTTTCAGTACAAGTTCCAAGCTTGGAAATCAGGAGAGCCAGTGATGCCAGTTCCAATCCAATTCCAAGTCTGAAGTCTGAAGAAGGTCAATGTTTGAGCCTGAAGGCAGTCAGGCAGAGAGAGAGAGAGAATTCTTTGTTACTTTTTTAAAAACCTAGTCAGGCCTTTAAAGGAGTGCATGAGGCTCAGTTTCTCTGCAGAGAACAATCTGCATTAATCAATGCTGTGGTCTGAATGTTCGTGTCTCCCCAAAATTCTTATGTTGAAACTTACTTCCCAGTGGGATGATATGAAGTGATAGGCTTTTGAGGGGTAATTAGGTCCTGAAGGCTCTGCCCTTATAGTAAATAATCTGGTTAGATTTGTGCCCTTACAAAAGAGGCCCATGGGGGCTTGTCAGCTCCTTTAGTATTTAAAGAAGCAAAAAGAAGGCACCGTCTATGAGGAATGGGTCCTCACTGGACACAGAATCTATAGTATCTTATCTTGGGCTTCCTTGTCTCACAACTGTGAGCAATAAATTTCTATTCTTTTTTTAATTTAGTAAATATGAAGGGCCCTTACGGGGCGGGGGACAAGAAATTAGGCCTGGGCAAATACCAGGGGTTTCTTAAAAGGTTAGATGTTCCCCAGAGATTAGCAGGCAGAACATTCTCTGGGAAGGAAAAGACAACCTCCGCCCAGAACAGAGCTATCCCTCCCCTTCAGAGAGTCTCTAGGTGTGCACTTATGATGTCACTGCGACCGGCCAATCCCGTGCCATCTCAGCACTCTCCGCCAGCATTCTTCGCCAGCATTCTCCCATATGCTAATTGTCCCTCTGAACTGACCAATCCTATAACACCTCTGCATTCTCCACCAGCATTCTGCACCTGCATTTTACGCATGCACATTAGGAATATGCTAATTCATTGCCTATATAACTGGTGTGTAACTGCCACTCAGGGCTCCTCACAGCCTGAGGTTGGGGCCTGTTTGCGCAAATGTTCAATAAAATCCTCATGCTTTTTGCATCAACTCGTCTGGAGTCTGGATCTTTGGGCGTCCTCCCGAACAAGTGGGCATCTCAGCAATTGGGAGGTCCAACAAATATAAATTTCCAAAGTACAGTTTATGGATTACAATGGCTCCCCCCCCCATAATTTCCCTCCCACTCGCACCCCTCCCAGCTCCCGCTCCCGCTCCCTCTCCCCTTGCATTCACATCAAGATTCATTTTCAATTATCTTTATATACAGAAGATCGACTTAGTATATATTAAGTAAAGATTTCCTCAGTCTAAAGTATTTTGCTATCTCAACCAAACGGACTAAGATACTCAGTCTACCCATTCAAATGTTCATCTCTCCTGGAACCATCATTAATAGGAACCCTGAGAAATAATGTTCAGGCAACCTCTTCTGGTTCAACCTCAGGGCTTTCTCATATTTTCATGCACACTTTAACTGCAGAGTCTTTCATAGCAGATTGGTACATTTTTCATGCTAGGTTTAAACTTTATTGCTTAGTCCTGATACTTTGGGCCCACGTTTTTATTCTTTTCTGCCAATGTTCTCATATAAAGAATTTGATGCATAATAACAGTCTCTTTATGAGGGGATGCAGGCAGATTTTTATGTCCTTCTCATTCAATGTCAAAAACGTTGACACAGTATCAGATATAATTGTAAAGAATTTTATCTTTTACCAATAGGCCAAATTTAAGCAGGCTTCTTCCCACATGAGAAACACAGTTAATCTTGGGAGAGTTCTTGGGAAAGTTCATCTCTTCCAATGCTTCTTGGGGAATTATTTGACTCATATGAAGATTTCACCCCAGGGACATAAAGGGCAGCTGCTTAGATAGTACATGACAAACAATGCTTCAAAACTTGGTTTCCAACTTTAAAACAATACTTTTTCATTTTTCTCTATATCCCTTCTCAGTATGTGTTAAAGTGATACATGTGAAAGTGACTTTTAGACATTGGCACAGGCAAAGAGTTCCTGGAAAAACCTCAGAGGCACAAGCAACAAAAGCCAAGTTAAAAAATGGGATTACATCAAATTTAGAAGCTTCTGTACTGCAAAAGAAACTGTCAGGAAAATGAAGAGCCAACTGACAGAATGGGAGAAATTATTTGCAAACTGTACAACTGATAAAGTATTAATAAGCAGAATCTACAAAGAAACTCCACAACAACAAAACAAATAACCCAGGTAAGAAATGGGTGAAAGACTTGAATGGACATTTTTCAAAAGAGCAAATCCAAATGGCCAACAGACACATGGAAAAATGCTCAGGATCACCAGTCTTTAGGGAAATGCAAATCAAAACCACATGAGGTTCCACCTCTCCCCAGTTAGAACTGCTTTCATATAGAAATTAACAAACAATAAATGCTGGTGAGGATGTGGGGGAAAAATGTACCCTAATACACTGTTGGTGGGAGTGTAAACTTGTAAAATCACTATCGAAGACAGTTTGGATATACCTCAGAAATCTGAATATAGTCCTACCGTAGGACCCAGCCATCCTACTCATGGGAATTTAACTAAGAGAAGATAAATCAGCAAATAAAAGAGTTATCTGCACCCCCATGTTTCTTGAACCTCAATTCACAATAGGTAATATATGGAATCAACCTAAATGCCAGTTAACTGAAGACTGGATAAAGAAATTATGGGATATGTAATATATGGAATACTACATAGCAGAAAAAATAAAATGAGATCTGGTGTTTGCAACACAATGGATGAATCGGGAAAACATCAGACTTAGTGAAATCAGCCAGTCCCAAAGGGAAAAATACTATTTTTTCTCCCTGATCTGGGATAACTAACAAGGCACCTAAAGAGAAACCCGTAGAAGTGAAATTGACACTTTGAGAAACAATGACTTGAACAGCCCTTTTCTTGACTGTCAAGGAACAGTTTTTTAAAAAAATTTTTTTTTCTTTTTTCCCCCTTCTTAATGCCATTGGTTGAACTCTTTAATTAACATAGAATTAATCATATTTATATAAAATCAACTGAAAATAGATCCCAGTAAAAAATAAGAGTGGGAATAAGAGAGAGGAGCTGCATAGTTCTGCATACATTCCTGCAGACTTACTTCTAAGGGTACAGCTAAAAATTTGCCACGAGACTCCAATTCCAGTAATAATGCCATCTTAAGTGTTAAAGTGATCATATTAAGTGCTAAATTGATCATATAGATAGGATTAAGTGCTAAAGGGATCATATAAATATGATCAAGTGTCTGGTCATAACAGTAGATAGAATTAAAAAGCAGAGAATGTTTGAACATGGCACACAGTCCACACAGCAGACTCATAGAATGGCAATCACTCTAAATAGTGCTCTGACCTCAGAATCAGCCCTTACGGCATTCTGGTCTGGCTGAAAAGCCCACGAAAGCATTTCAGATATAGAAGCCAAGACATGATAGCAAAAAAATAGTCCTACATGAAAGATCTCTGTGAGTGAGACCCCAGTGGAAAGAAGGGGCCATCAAAGAAGGATATACTTTTCTCTGAAGGGAGGAGAGAACTTAATTATGCTTATGGCTTTGTCTAAATAATGATGGAGATGTGAACTCAAATAGCCTTGACAGCTTTTGGCAAGAGCCTTGGGTGATCACTGATGTCATACATAAGAGTGTTAATTGTTAAATTAACAGCAGGAGTCACTGTGCACTTACTCACCATGCAGGACCTTTGTCCTTAATGAGTTGTACCGTGAGAATTAACAGTAAAACTTGTTCTCAAATAGCTTTTAATTTTTGAATGTGTATGTGCAAATTGTTGAAATCTTTGCTTAGTATAGAGTTGGTCTTCTGTGTACAAAGTTAACTGAAAATGGGATGGCGCCGTGGCTCAATAGGCTAATCCTCTGCCTGTGGCACTGGCACACTGGTTTCTAGTACTGGTCAGGGCACCGGATTCTGTCCCAGTTGCCCCTCTTCCAGTCCAGCTCTCTGCTGTGGCCTGGGAGTGCAGTGGAGGATGGCCCAAGTGCTTGGGCCCTGCACCCCATGGGAGACCAGGAGAAGCACCTGGCTCCTGGCTTCAGATCAGCATGGTGCGTCAGCCGCAGTGCGCCAGCCATGGCAGCCATTGGAGGGTGAACCAAGGGCAAAGGAAGACCTTTCTCTCTGTCTCTCTCTCTCTTTCACTGTCCACTCTGCCTGTGAAAAAAAAAAGCAAGGTTAACTGAATGAATCTTAATGGATAATGGGCCTGGGACTTGGAGAAGGAGGAGGAGGTGGGTTGGGAGTGGGGGTGGGAGAATGGGCATGGTGGAAAGAATCACAATATTCCTAAAATTGTACTTATAAAATTTATACTCATTAAATTGAAGGTTTCTTTTTTTAACTTTGATTTAATAAATATAAATTTCCAAGGTACAGTTTATGGATTACAATGGCTTTTGCCCCCCCCATAACTTCCCTCCCACCCACAACCCTCTCATCTCCTACTTCCTCTCCCATTACATTCACTTCAAGATTCATATTCAATTATCTTTATATACAGAAGATCAATTTAGTGTACATTAAGTAAAGATTTCAACAGTTTGCACCCACACAGAAACACAAAGTGTAAAGAACTGTTTGAATACTAGTGATAACATTAATTTAAATTGTACAACACATTAAGGACAGAGATCCTACATGGGGAATAAGTGCACGGTGACTCCTGTTGTTGACTTAACAAATTGACACTTTTATGGCATCAGTAATCACCCTAGGCTCTTGTCATAAGTTGCCAAGGATATGGAAGCCTTTTAGTTCACCAACTCTGATCATATTTAGACAAGGTCATAGTCAAAATGGAAGTTCTCTCCTTCCTTCAGAGAAAGGTACCTCCTTCTTTGTTGACCTATTCTTTCCACTGGGAACTCACTTGCAGAGATCATTCATTTAGGTGGTTCTTTTTTTCCAGAGTGTCTTGGCTTTCCATGCCTCAAATACTCTCATGGTCTCTTGAGCTAGATCTGAATGCCTTAAGGGCTGATTCTGAGGCCAGAGTTCTATTTAGGACATCTGCCATCCTATGAGTCTGCTGTGTATCCCACTTCCCATGTTGGATCATTCTCTCCCTTTTTTATTGTATCGGTTAGTATTAGCAGACACTCGTCTTGTTTATGTGATCCCTTTGACTCTTAGACCTATCAGTATGATCAATTGTGAATAGAAATTGATCACTTTGACTAGTGAGATGGCATTGGTACATGCCACCTTGATGGGATTAAATTGGAATCCCCTGGCATGATTCTAACTCCATCATTTGGGGCAAGTCCAATTGATCATGTCCCAAACTGTACATCTCTTCCCTCTCTTGTTCCTACTCTTATATTTAACAGGGATCAATTTTCAGTTAAATTTAAACACCTAAGAATAATAGCATATTATTTAAATAGTCAACCAATAGTATTAAGTAGAACAAAAAAAATACTAAAAGGGATAAAGTATTAAGTTGTTCACCGAGAGTCAGGGCAAGGGCTGATCAAGTCACTGTTTCTCATGGTGTCTATTTCACTTCAAAGGTTTCCTTTTTGGTGTTCCTTTAGATGTCACCGATCAGGGAGAACATACGATATTAGTTCCTTTGGGACTGGCTTATTTCACTCAGCATGATGTTTTCCAGATTCATCCATTTTGTTGCAAATGACTGGATTTCATTGTTTTTGAATGCTGTATAGTATTCTATAGAGTATGTGTCCCAAAATTTCTTTATCCAGTCTATTGTTGATGGGCATTTGGATTGATTCTAAGTCTTAGCTATTGTGAATTGATCTGCAATAAACAGTAAGGTGCAGACAGCTTTTTTGTTTGCCAATTTAATTTCCTTTGGGTAAATTCCAAGGAGTGGGATGGCTGGGTTGAATGGTAGGGTTATATTCAGGTTTCTGAGGAATCTCAAGACTGACTTCCATAGTGGCTTTACCAGTTTGCATCCCCACTAACAGTGGGTTAATGTCCCTTTTCCCTCACATCCTCACCAGCATCTGTTGTTGATTGATTTCTGAATGTGAGCCATTCTCACCGGGGTGAGGTGAAACCTCATTTTGGTTATGATTTGCATTTTCTTGATTGCTAGTGTAGGTTTCATGTACTGCTGAGAAGAATGTAGATATCTGTTAGATAAATTTGGGTTATAGTGTCGATTAAATCTGCTGTTTCCTTGTTGATCTTCTGTTTAGTTGATCTCTCTATTTCTGAAATGGAGTGTTGAAGTCCCCCAATACTATTGTATTGGAGTCTAAGTCTCCCTCTGTGTCCCTTAACATATGTTTTAAATAAACTGGTGCCCTGTAATTAGGTGCATATACACTGATAATAGTTACATCTTCCTGTTGAATTGATCCCTTAATCTTTGTATAGTGCCCCTCTTTGTCTCTCTTAACAGTTTTTGTGTTAAAGTTTATTTTGTCTGATATTAAGATGGCTACACCAGCTCTTTTTTCATTTCTGTTGGCATGGAATATCTCTTCCCAATCTTTCACTTTCAGTCTGCATGCATCTTTGTTGGAAAGATGTGTTTCTTGTAGGCAGCAAATAGATGGGTTTTGTTTCTTAACCCATTCAGCCAGTCTGTGTATTTTAACTGGACAGTTTAGGCCATTAACATTCAATGTGACTAGTAATAAGTAGTAACTTTGCTTTGCCATTTCCCCAAAGAGATTTTCTAATATACACTTTGAACTTTCTGTGATCTTCTGCTGTAGGTTTTCTTCCTTTACTTTCTTTTATATTGATGGCTGTGTTTCTGTGATTCTGTGTGTCACACATCTTTAAGCACCTTGCAGGGCAGGACGAGTGGCAGCTAATTCTTTCAATTTCTGTTTTCTATGAAAGGTCTTTATTTCACCTTCATTCACAAACAAGAGCTTTGCAGGATATAATATTCTGGGCTGGCAGTTTTTTTCTCTTAGTACCTGGGCTATTACTTGCCATTCCCTCCTAGTCTGTAGGGTTTCTGAGAGAAGTCTGCTGTGAGTCTAATTGGAGATCCTCTGAGAGTAATCTGACCTTTCTCTCTTGCACATCTTATAATCTTTCTTTATGTTTCACTGTGGTGAGTTTGATTACAACGTGTCGTGGTGAGGATCTCTTTTGATCATATTTATTGGGGGTACTATGAGCTTCCTGTATTAGGATTTCTCTGTCCTTCTCCAAACCTGGGAAGTTCTCTGCTATTATCTCACTAAGAAGGCCTTCTCATCCTTTCTCCCTCTCCATGCCTTCAGGAACTCCTAGAACCCAAATGTTGGGTTTTTTAATAGTATCCTGTACATTCCCAACAATATTTTTTAGATTTCTAATTTCCTTTTCTTTGGTTTGACTGTATACTTTCCTGTGCTCTGTCTTCTAAATCTTATATTCTCTCTTCTGCTTCACCCATTCTGTTTTTAAGGCTCTCAAATGCGTTTGTCATTTGATCTATTGAATTTTTCATTTCATTTTGATTTCTGATCAATATCACAATTTCATGTTCTACTAGATTCTTCATTTCATTTTGATTCCTCCTTAAGATTACATTTTCATGAGAGAGATTTTCTATCCTGTCCAGTAAGGATTTCTGTAGTTCAAGAATTTGTTTTTGAGAACTTCTAGATGTTCTTATAAATTTTTTGAAATTTGTATTTTGCATTTCTTCTATCTCATCATCTTCATAATCTTGTATTGGAGTGTCTTGTTTATTTGGGGGCATTATAATGTCTTTCTTATTCTTGTTTCCTTGGTTTCTGCGTTTGTTGCTTGGCATTGTGGAGATATTCCTTGGTTTCTTCTTCTCTCTTTTTTTTTTTCTTGCTGTTGTGGCTTTTCTCATTATACTATGACCCTAGATTAAGTGGACTGTCTGCTTTTGGTGTATCTTTAGAGGCTTTTGATGGGTGTGGCCAGAGAGCTCTGTTCAGTTCTTCGCGGTTAAGGCTGTGCCAAAGGACGCACCCAGGTTTGGCATGGTAAATCAATCTCTCTCTCTCTCTCTCTCTCTCTCTCTCTCTCTCTCTTTATTCAGAAGGGAAGCAATTCCATAGAGCTGAGCTATTCTCCTTGAAGGCAATCAGTGTCTGAGAGCTGGCTGGCCCCTGTAATTATAATATTCGTCTGCTCTGTCCCAAGGACCACACAAAGGATCTGTGCAGTCCTCAGTGTAAGCTCAGATTCCCCTGCAATCTCCCACTGGTTTGCTAAGGTTACCAAGCTTGTGGCGTCTCCCACCGAGTACTCATGTCTCAGGCACTCCATGAGTTCGATCACACACCCTCAGTTTTTTTTTCACAGTCTCAGTTCATAAGCTCCAAACATTCACTAGTTCTTAACCTCCTGTTACTTCTCCCCACCAGATTTAGTTCCTCAGGGCTGTGTCTGGACTCAGCCAACCGTTTTCTGGTTGGCTGAGTCCAGACACAGCCCTGAGGTGGTGCAGCTGTTATGTATGTCCAAAATGGTGCCTGCTGTTTGTCTTGCCTGCCTTTGTAGGTTGAGTGGAGAGAGAGAATTGTGTCCATACCAGTCCCTTTTATTTCTTTTTCTTTCCTCTAGTTAGACTGGTGAACTGTCCCCCATGGTGCTTCAAGTCTTGTTCCCCTCTAGGCTCTTCCTGCTGCTTCCCTACCAGTGTCTTGGGCTACTGAGGTTTCACCTCACCTCCCTTTCCAGCACTGGTGCATAGACTCGGTGGCTGGGATCCCAAGCAGTGGGCGCCCGTGCCCTCCATGTAGGTCCACTGTGTACCCCTAGTTCTGGAAGAGTTTCCTCTGTGGTTTTTTCCCTAACTCTTCCCTGAAACTACAGTATCTCCACTTTTATTAAACTATCTTTTCCTGGACTATCAGTGTGCTCTCTCCCTATTCCACCATCTTGGAGGACTCCCCTCTGAATTAAAGGTTTCTCTGGAAAAAAAAAAAAAGAAAATGGCTTTTAAATGTTAGAGGGCTGCAAATCCAATGGGGGATTGTGCTGGAAAATCAGCTGGGATATTAAATGTGGATTTGAGGTAAGTGTTAAAAAAGGATTGGAAGTCCTTGTTTTGTCCCATATTACCCTCTCTTTGCACTGTGATCTCTTTCTATGGACTAGATTATAAACGTGTACTTATTTCTGTATTTATCTTTTTCATGTTCAGTTTTTATTTAGGCTTCTGACTTCTGATTTTATCTTCTCCCATGCACTTTGCAATATTGGTAATATTTCTCCAGTTTGTAAGTTATAGGGTGTGTTTCTTCCCATTTGTGGGATTATATAATACGTCTCTTAGAAATGGGGTGCACTTTTGTGTGTGTGTGTGTGTGTGTGTGTGTGTGTGTTGGGCAGGGTGCAGAAATTAGATATGGGATCAAGTAAGAACTGGCAATTAAGACCTGACAGGCATAAGACCTGGAAATTTAGACACTATGGGGTGCCCACAATCCCTATAGCAATGGCTAGTTTCAACTACTGGCTCTGCTTCTGGTTCCAGTTTCCACCTAATATGCCATGTAGGCAACAACAGGTGACAGCTCAAGTAGTTAGGTTTCTGCTACTCATGTGGGAGACCTTGATTCAGTTCCTGATGCCTGGCTTTGACTTGGCATAGCCCAAGCCATAGTGGGCATTTGAAAAATTAACAAGCAGATGGGAACTCTCTCGCTTTCTCTCATTCCTCTCTTTCTCTCTCTCTCTTTCACTTCTTCTCTCTATATATATATTTCTCAAATAATTAAGTAAATGAATAAATATTTTTTAAAGGTTGTTATGAAAATGGAACTAAAAATAGGTTATTTGGGTGAAAGATAATGAAACTATGTATAGTTTTTCATAATAAGCATTTTTCATGAACTTTTTGAAAACCTGTGTACAAAATAAATCAAGGAGCTTCTGGAGCTGGTGAAGATTTAGAAGTCGTCTTCTTTAACCTTCCCTCCCCTGTTATTTGATAGATATATACCTTTTTGCCATTTATCTTTCTTAGTTTTGCCCTGACTTTTCTACTACATCCTCTTTTCTGCTCCTTGTTGCCACTACACTTCAAATGTCCTAATTTTCTTTAATTAACCTTGATAGTTGTCAATCACCTTTTTTTTCTCATTCATTTTTGCTACCATTTATAGTTTTAGCTTGCATCACTTCTTGAGAGTAGTAAATTCCATAGTCATAAAGTTCATCAAGGAATTATTTTCTCTGATTTGCCTCTTGAGGAAGTTATCTCCTAATAAGAGTATATTCCTCAAATAGACTTACAACTTAGTAGGCTCATAGTATGTCTTGTTTCAGTCTTGCTAGTCTTAACAACTTATCCATTCACCCCCACCCCCAGATTCTTCAATTATTGTGATTAATATACTCCAGCTTTCTAGGTAAACATTGTATATCATCTTGCGAGTGGAACTCTATACCGTATCAGGAATGGCGTAGTAAGATTGTAGCAGAAAGTGAAGATAAAGAAGAAATATAAGGTGAGATTCATATCATAAAGGGACTTGAATTTCTATCTTATTTTTTAATTTTAATTTTATTTTTTAAAAGATTAATTTATTTGATAGACAGAGTTTCAGAGAGAGGTAGAGATAGAGAGGAGGTCTTCCCTCCATTGCTTCACTCCCCAGATGGCCACAACGGTCAGAGCTGCACTGATCCGAAGCCAGGAGCCAGGGAGGAGCTTCTTTCGGGTCTCCCACGTGGGTGCAGGTGCCCATGGACTTGGAACATCTTCCCCTGCTATCCCAGGCTGTAGCAGAGAACTGGATTGGAAGAGGAGCAGCAGGATGACATAGCCAACACGTGGAATTTACCCTTCAAGTATGGGGTTGTGAGTAAACTACTCTAATTAAAAAAAGGCAGGGACTTGAAATGGCAAATTTATTACAAAAGGTGTAATACATGATTTGTGAGAACACCTTGAGAATTTAGTATGATAAATGACTGTTAGAAGCACTGAGGAAGTGAAATCTGCAATGACTGAACCCTGTAACTGACAATGCCACAAATTCATCCCTTCTTATCCAAGTGCACAAGTATTGTGGGTTAGTACATCCTTTATAGGAAACGACAAGGAGAGCTTACAGATATTTTTCAGGTGAAGCTTAGGGAAGGAACATCACTAATGAAAAAATGTTAAATGGATACTGCTGGCTGAGATTTTCATGAAAATAAATTTTTTAAAATTATACTTCTATTTTCTCTTGGTGTCTGTCTTGCTTTATCATGACTTTCTCATTTAAGACTAGCATTTAATACAAATATAAAGACAAACACAGGTACACATAATTGTGCACCTGCAGAAGTGCATGAGTGCATATGTGTGTGTCTACACACACACACATACATATACACATATGTTCATGCTCACATTCACACAGCTTCCTTCAGCCTACCCTCTATTTCCTCTCATCTGGCAGCTTTCAGAATAATCTCACCCACCTGTTAAATCAGAGAATGTCAAGTTTAATTTATAACAGCGAGTAGAAACAGGATGCTACAGAAAGCATTTTAATTAAAATCCTTTAATTGGATACATGCTTCTTGTGAAAAGGGAGCTGTAGGGAGGGCCTCTTTGTCGGCACCTTTCACGCCAGTTGCCAGAGACTGTTGCAGGAACGGCCTTGCAATTGGAACCAGCCCTCTCAGGCGGTAGAGGTAAGGATGAGGGTGGAGGCCAAGAAAGGGAAATTGGGAGCAATAGAGGAAGGACAAGGGGCAAATGGCCATGGATTTTGTGCAGAAACACAGCCTTGGTGTTTTTCCAGAGGTAGTTATGCTGAAACTTACTGGTACTCTTTCAAGTTGGTTTCTTCTTAATTCTTTCATCATCCTGAGGATGGGATAGTCTCCACGGGGGAAGTACACAAATACTCTTGATTTCAAGTACTGGCTGAGAAAATCTTGACAGTGTAGGTCAACTGGCAAATGTGGGAGGTGGGCAGATGACAAGGTGGAATTGGGGGAAGCCCTGTCTTTGCACCTGGGGTACCTTAAGAGACAGCACTTAGCACTCCACAATCCACACTGCAGGGAAGAAAATGTTGGACTCAATTAAAGCCTAGTTTAAGGAAGGGACTGTGTGCTAAAGTAGGGGGGCCAATCTGGAAGACATCACAAGAGCTCATGTAGGATGCCAAGAGAGCAGAAAGGCATGGAAGTGTTTTACTGGATACATTCAAAGTAGCTGAGAGAAGTGGGAACTGGAAGTAGTTTCAGTGTCAGGTATGTTTCCAAGGAAACAAAACTCTAAAACTGAGCTCATGAAAGATAGGGTAGGATTAATGGGTATTTACCTCCTTGGTTTTGCTTCAACTTGCTGCGCCAGAAGGTGATTCAAGTGGATCTCATGGATTCAGATTCTTTCCTCTGAGCTAAGAAAATCAGCACTTTGTCTTTTGGGTACAGTGAAGACACACACCTTGAAGGATTTTTAAATGCTACTCATCTCTTGCTGCTGCTGGCTCCCTGGTGTTCTGGTTGCCAAGGAAACAATAGTAGCCAGTTTTGTTTGTTTACATCCATTGGTTCCCTCTAGTGGTGTGCTGGTAAATGCTTATCAACCTGTTGGGTAGCTAGTAGAGGTGAGGAAGTCCAATGTGCAGCATTTCCAACTTCCATGGTGTGAGTATTTCCATTGAAATTCTTTACAAGATACTGATGGTTTAACAATTGGCTGTCCATATTCCTAAAATTAAAAAAAAAAAATTCTGAAGGAAGGCAATATGAGCTGGATCTAGCATACCACTGACTTTTTCCTGTCCTTGCTAAGTTTTTCTGTAGGAGATATTTATTCCCTCATTCCAATGATTAACTTGCTTTGGCCGCTGGAATCTAAGCAGGTTACATAAAACACATCAAAGAAATATTTAAACGTGCATGTACAGATTGGTTTTGTTTTCCTCACTCCTCTGTGCCCTCTACTTGAGAACACCATAGCCTAGTTAGTGGATGTTCCTTTACCCTGAGTCACAGAATGAGAAGACATACAGAGTTGCCTAAACTGAGGTGTTCCCAGTGCAGCCTGGCAAAGCCATTTGCCAAACTGAAATCCTCATGTCTGGTGAACAAAAATAAATGTTGGTTGTTATAGGTCACTGAGATTTCAGGATATGAATAGCACAGAAATTCTCTTTACATAATTGATAAACAGGGAACAATTGTTGGCATCTAGCCAATGTCATAAAATTCTATCTTTGTGATGCAAAAGAATTAGAGATTTTTCTCTTCTGGAAGAAATCTAAAATCTCAATCATTTCTTTCTTTTTTTTTTTTTGACAGGCAGAGTGGACAGTGAGAGAGAGAGACAGAGAGAAAGGTCTTCCTTTTCCATTGGTTCACCCCACAATGGCCGCTGCAGCTGGCATGCTGTGGCCAGCACACCGTCCTCATCTGAAGCCAGGAGCCAGGTGCTTCTCCTGGTCTCCCATGCAGGTGCAGGGACCAAGGACTTAGGCCATCCTCCACTGCACTCTCGGGCCACAGCAGAGCTGGACTGGAAGAGGAGCAACCGGGACTAGAACCCAGTGTGCTGGTGCTGCAGGCGGAGGATTAGCCACGGCGCCGGCCAAATCTCAATTATTTCAACAATCATATGACACCTGAATTCACTCTACAACATCTCTGCTAAGTATTTATCTACTTCAGTTGTCTTCCTTATACTTCCATCATCCTCTAATGATGGGGATCTTAGTAGCTCTCGGCGGATTCCATTCTGTCTTTGGCAGTTTCGAATGTTGGAAGATTTTCTATGTGACTGGAAGCTATTCCTTAGTAGATACTTAGAAGCACAAGTTGTATAAAGACACTTCAAAGAGTTTATGGAAAAGGCTGGAGTGCTAGAACCAGGCAGGATGCCCAATAACTCTGTGAAGAGGGAGTACATTTCTTTCTCTCCATCCTCCTAAAAAGGCACTTCGTGACTAGCAGGGAGAAAGTGCCATCTTAATGATGTGAATAGAGGCTACATGCACATCTAGGGAGTTTTATCACAGGATAAATCAATGGTCCCCACTGACTTTTTTTTTTAGATTTATATTTTTATTTGAGAGACAAAGTTACACAGAGAGAGGGAGAAACAGAGAAAGAGAGAGAGAGGTCTTCCATCCACTGGTTCATTCCCCAAAAGGCTGCAATGGATAAAGCTGGGCCAATCCAATGCCAGGAGCTTCTTCTGGGTCTTTCACATGGATGCAGGGGCCCAAGCACTTGGACCATCTTCCACTGCTTTCCCAGGCCATTAGCAGGGACTGGATTGGAAGTAGAACATCCAGGGCTTGAACCAGTGCCCAAATGGGATGTCTGCACTGCAGGAGGAGGATTAACATTCTATGCCACAGTTCTGGCCCTCCCCAACCCCTCTGACTTTGAATTTGGCCTGGAAATTTTTTCAGGAGGTTGAGTTGTGCACTTAGGGCTGTACAGTGCTTCCCTCTTCCAAGTCTATCACAGGTACCCTTGCTCAGTCTGCCAAGGCAGACCACTGATGGGGATCTGACACTGAGAATGCCTCTACTGTTTCTGCATGTGGGGCAGGCTCATTGGCCAAGAGTTGATTCCCCATACCCTGTGACTGCAGTAGCCTTACACATCATGATTATGGGAATTCTGTGACTGCACGATAGGGCATGAGGGGTATCTGGGTCTCTGGGCAATCTCTGTGTCTCCCTTCAGAGACTCAGAGTTCTCTGAGTGCCTGGGGTGGATCACTGCAGAGGGTTCTGTGCTCATACTGAGAACCACACAAAAACTTGATATGATTATGCATTTGCATATGTGGGGTGTGTAGCCACTGTGAGCTAACAGTTGAGCTCTGTCACTTCTGCTGACAATAGAGGGAATCTACCACACTCAACTTGGGTGTTACCCTGAATTCTCTCTCCAGCCTTAAGCGCTGGCCAAAGCTCCCTGGCCACCCCAGGATGTACTACTGGATAGCCACTGAAGGGTTAGATACTCCACTAAGTCACAGAGGCAAAGTTAAAATATAAAAGCTATCAAAGGAGAAAACCAAGTGTTTCTATAAATGCTCAAAAATAAATGCAAAAATACAAGAAATGTGAATAAGGAGGAGCATATGACTTCTCCAAACAAGCAAAATACTTCAACATTAGAATATGAAGATGAAGGTTGATGAAATACCTGAAAAAGAATTCAAAAGAATGGTCATAAGATTACTCAAAAAAAAAAAAAGAGAAAAAATATGGCCGGCGCCGTGGCTCAATAGGCTAATCCTCCGCCTTGCAGCGCCGGCACACCGGGTTCTAGTCCCGGTCGGGGCGCCGGATTCTGTCCCGGTTGCCCCTCTTCCAGGCCAGCTCTCTGCTGTGGCCCGGGAGTGCAGTGGAGGATGGCCCAGGTGCTTGGGCCCTGCACCCCATGGGGAGACCAGGAAAAGCACCTGGCTCCTGGCTCCTGCCATCAGACAAGCGCGGTGCGCCGGCCGCGGCGGCCATCGGAGGGTGAACCAATGGCAAAAGGAAGACCTTTCTCTCTGTCTCTTTCTCTCACTGTCCACTCTGCCTGTAAAAAAAAAAAAAAAAAAAAAAAAAAAAAAAAAAGAGAGAGAGAAAAAAATACATGAGATAAAGAAATCCATGCAGACATGGATAAAAAATTTTTCTGATAGATGTATCAAAGAGAAATAAAACTGAAATGTTACAAATGAAGAATTCAATATATCATATAAAAATTGAGTGGAAAACCATAAAAACAGACTTGGTGATCCAGAAGTAAGACTATCCGAGCAAAAAGACAAGTCTTTGGAACTATCTTAGATATAAAAAGAAGACAAAATCAGAAAAACTGAAAATAGTGTTTGAGATTTATGGGATACTATCAAATGACCAAGCATAGGTGTCTTTGGAGTTCTTGAAGATGTGCTGTGGAAAGAGACAATGGATTAGAAGGACTATTCAGTAAAATAATAGCAGTAAACATCTGGAGAAAGATAGAGACATACAAGTACAGGAAGCACATAGAACTCCTAATAGATATGATCAGAAAAGATCTTAATGATGGCACATTATAGTCAAACTTTCAAGAGTAACTCATGAAGAAAAGATTCTAAAATGTGCACGAGAGAAAACCCGATTACCTGAAGGTAATTTCTGATTATATTATCAGCTAATTGCTCTTCAGAAATCCTACAGGCTAGGAGAGAATGGAGAGACACAGTACAAGTCCTTAAAAAAAAAAAACTGTCAGCTCAGAATATTGTACTCAGCAAAGCTCTCGTTTATAAATGAAGATGAAATAAACACCTTCCAAAACTAACAGAAATTGAAAGATTTGTTACCACTCATCTAGCCTTACAAATGATTCTTAAGGATGAGTTATACACAGAAACAGAGAACAATAATCATTATTATGAAAGAATGTGAAGGCAGAAATTCTCCTAATAAAAGAACAAGGAAATCCAAAGCAAACAATAGGAATATTTATGGAAAAATGACAGGACCAGGTTGTTACATATCAAATAATAATCTTGATTGTAAATGACCTACATTCTCCAATTGAAAGATACAGACTTGCTGAATGGATTAAAAAACAAGACTCATGTATTTGCTGCTTAGAAGAAACACATTTCACTAACAAAGATACACATAGACTGAAAGTGAAAAGATGGAAAAAGATCCTCCTTACTAATGGAAAGCAAAAATGAGCAGGTATAGCCACCCTAACATTAGAAAAAATAAGCTTTAAACACAAAAACTGTTAAAAGAGACAAAAAATGGAATAATTTAATGACTAAGGGATTCATTCAACAGGAAGATATGGCTATGGTAAATGTATATGGACAAAATGCCAGAGCATTTGGTTATTTAAAAAACAGTTAATAGATCTAAAGGGAAACATAGACTCCAATACAATAATAATGGGGGCTTTGACATTCCACTTTCATCAATGGTCAAATTAACCAGACAGAAAAATCAACAAAGAAACAATAGAGCTAGTCTACACTATGGACCAAATGAAGCTAACTTATATTTACAGAACATTTCATCACACAGCTACAGAATATACATTATTTTCATCAGTGCATGGAACTTTTTCTAGGATAGTACATACGTTAGGTCATAAAGCAAGTATCAACAGATTCAAAACAATAAAAATCATACCACAGGAGCCGGTTCTGTGGTGCAGTGGGTTAATGCTCCGGCCTGAAGTGCCAGCATCCCATATGGCTGCCAATTCAAGAGCCGGCTGCTCCACTTCCAATCCAGCTCTCTGCTATGGCCTGGGAAGGCAGTGGAAGATGGCTCTCATACTTGGGCCCCTGTACCCAAGAGGAAGCATCTGGCTCCTGGCTTTGGATTTGTGCAGCTCTGGCCGTTGTGGCCATCTGGGAAGTGAACCATTGGTTGGAGGACCTCTCTCTCTCTCTGCCTCTCATCTCTTTGTGTAACTCTGACTTTCAAATAAATAAGTAAAAATAAATATTTAAAAAAAATCCTACCACATATCTGACCATAATGGAATGAAGCTGGAAATAAACAAAATCTCTAGAAAATATGCAAATACATGGAGACAGAACAAGGTGCTCCTGAATGAACAGTTTGTCGTAGAAAAAATCAAAATGGAAATTAACACATTCCTACAAATAAATTAAGATGACAACACAACTCATCAAAACTTATGATATACAGAAAAAGTGTTAAGAGGGAAGTTCATGGTGATTAGTGTCTACATCAATAAGTTGGAAAGGTATCTAACAATGTATCTCAGGAACCTAGGAAAAACAAGAACAAACCAAAGCCAAAATTAGTGGAAGGAAGAAAATATTAAAATTAGAGAGAAAATAAATGAAATTGAAACAAAAATATGAAAAAATCAGTGAAATGAAGAGCTGGATTTAAAAAAAATTAACAAAATTGATACACCATTGGCCCATCTAGCCAAAAAAGGGAGAAGATCCAAGTTAATAAAATCAGAGATGAAAAAAGAGATGTTACAATGGATATCACTGAAATAAAAAAATCATCAGGAATTTCTACAAACAGCTATAACCAACAAATTGAGAAATCTAGAAGAAATGGATTTCTATAAACATAGAATATGCCAAAATTGAATCGTGAAGACATAGAAAACCTTAATAGAGCAGTAACTAATCAGTAATAAAGACCCTCTGAACAAAGAAAACAAAATAGTAGTTAATCAAATCCAACAAAACATCAGATAAATAATTCATCCAGACCAAGTGGGATTTAACCTGGTTCAGGGATGGTTCAACATAGGCAGATCAATAAGTATGATACATCACATTAACAAATTGAAGAATACAAGCGATTTGATTATCTCAATAGATGCAGAGAAAGCAGTTGATAAAATATAACCTCCTTTTATGATAAAAATCTTAAGCAAATTTGTTACAGAATGAACATTCCTCAACACAATCAATGTAGTATATGGCAACCTTACAGCCAGCATTATATTGAGTGGAGGAAAATTTGAAGCATTTCCACCAAGATCCAGAACCAGACAAAGATGCCTACTTTCACCTTTGCTACTAAAATTAGCTCTGTGGCTGGTGCCATGGCTCACTAGGCTAATCCTCCACCTGCGGCACCGGCACTCCAGGTTCTAGTCCCAGTTGGGGCGCCGGTCCTGTCCCGGTTGCCCCTCTTCCAGGCCAGCTCTCTGCTATGGCCCGGGAGTGAAGTGGAGGATGGCCCAAGTCCTTGGGTCCTGCACCTGCATGGGAGACCAGGAGGAAGCACCTGGCTCCTGGCTTTGGATCGGTGCAGCATGCAGTCTGTAGCGGCCATTTGGGGAGTGAACCAACGGAAGGAAGACCTTTCTCTCTGTCTCTCTCTCTCACTGTCTAACTCTACCTGTCAAAAAAAATAGCTCTGGATTTTTTTAGCCAGAGTCATTAGGCAAGAAAAAGAAATAAATGGGATACAAATTGGAAAGGAGGAAGTAAAATTATTCTTGTTTGCAGACAACAAGATTCTATATATAGAGGAACCCAAAGACTCCACTAAGAGACTATAGGTACTCAAAAGAGAGTTTGGTAAAGTTGCAGGATATAAAACCAACACTCAGAAGTCAATAGCCTTTGTATATAAACAATGCCATGGCTGAGAAAGAACTTGTAATATCAGTCCCATTTACATAGTTACAAAAATTTTTATATACTTTGGATTTAATTTAACCAAGGATGTAAAAGATCTCTACAATATAAATTATAAAACGTTAAAGAAAGGAATATAATAAAATGCAAAAAATTAAAAATCTTCCATGTTTATGGATGGAAGAATTAATATCAAAATCTCCACACTCCCCAAAGAAAATTACAGATTCAATGTAGTCTCAATCAAAATACCAACAATATTTTTCTCAGATATAGAAAAAAATGCTAAAATTCATTTGGATATATAAGAGACATCAAATAGCTGAAGCAATCCTAAACAACAAAAACAAATTTGGATGCAGCATAGTATCAGATTTCATGGCAAACTACATAGCAGTTATAAACAAAACTGCCTGGTCCTAGCACAAAAATAGACATGTAGACCAATGAAACAGAATATAAACCCCAATAATTTACCCACAAATATACAACCAACCAATTTTTTACAAAGAAGATATAATCAATTCTTGGAGAAAGGACAGTCTATTAAACAAATGGTGCTGGGCAAACAGTGTTTTCAAATGCAAAAATATGAAACAAGACTCCTACCTTACACCTTATACCAAAAACCAACCCAAAATAGATCAAGTATCTAAATCTATGACCTGATGGCATCAAATTATTAGAGGAAAGCATTGGAGAAGCTCTGTAAGATATTGGCATAGGCAAAGAATTCTTATAAGAGACCCCAGAAGCATAGGCAATCAAAGCCAAAATAGACAAATGTGTTACATCAAGCTGAGCAGCTTCTGCATTGCCAAACAAACATTCAACACAATGAAGAGGTAACCAATTGATTGGAAGAGAATATTTGCAATCTATGCAAGCGATAAAAGATTACTATCCAAGCTCTATAAAGAGTTCAAGACACTGAACAACAATGAACCAAATAATCCCGTTAAGAATTGGGCAAACTACCTGAACAGGCATTTTTCAAAGAATGAAATTCAAATGTCCAACAGATACATGAAAAGATGGTCAGGATGCTAGCTATCAGGAAAGTTCAAATAAAAACCACTGTGAGATTTCACCACAACCCAGTTAAAATGCCTACCATCCAAAAATCAAAATAAATGCTGGGGAAGATGTGGGGAAAATACCCTAATCCACTGTTGGTGGAAAGGTAAAGTATTAAAACCATTGTAGAAGACAGTGTGGAGATTCCTCAGAAAGCTGACAATAGATATACCACATGACCCAACTATTCTATCCTGGAAATTTACCCAAAGGAAATGAAATCAGCATATGAAAGAGTTATTTGTACCCATATGTTTATTGCAACTCAACTCTCAATAGCTAAGATGTCCATCAACTGATGATTGGATAAAGAAAATGTGATAATTATACACTATAGAATACTACTCAGTCATAAAAATGAATGAAATCCTGACTTTTTAAATAAAATGCATGAAATTAGAAGTCATTATACTTAGTGAAATAAGTTAGTCTCAAAAAGACAAATATCATATGGTTTCTCTGGTATGTGGCAGTTTATATAGATACAAAAATATACAGGAATGAAATGCACATTTTGTGATATGATCATCATCTTCAGTCATTGTTTATACTCTTGTAGAACAGTGGTGTTTCAGCTGTTTACTTGTTGCATATTAGTGGTGAATTAAGCCTGTGAATATAGAGTGGATTAAAATTTTGTCTTTGCAAAAATATATATTACGAAAAAACTTAAAATGAATTTCAAAATATTTTGTATTACAATAAACTTCTCTTCTAATTCTGATTAAGCACAAACTTTTTTGCAAGGTGACACAGGAACTTTAATTATTCTTCTATAATTGAAGCTCTTCAGATAATTGAAGACAACTTATATTATCCACACTGAATCTTCTCTCCATGTCAAACTTCCAGGATTCTGAAGAAAAGAAATGTAAACCTTGAATTCTTTCTCCAGTAAAAGTATTATTAACAAGAGTGAGAATAAAATACAGAATTTCTTAAACAAAGAAACCCCTTCATTTGGCATGATTTTGAGGCTTGTCAGCATCCTGGTCCATTCTGTCTGAGCCTCTGATGATTGTATATTTTCATAATCATGGGCTCCCTGGGCTTATGTAGAAGGGTACTGTATAGGTCCAAGAAACCAGACTCTGAAGTTTGAATACTATTAAGGCAATGGGAAATGTAGATACAGACCTAGAGAATAGGAATTCTAGAATGTAAACACCTGTGTAAGCCCAGTACTTGGAAGGGTAGAGCTGACACGTACAAATGTCGCATGAGTTTATATAAGAATGGAAAATATGAATGAGAGATCAAGACACAATGAGGTTAGAATTAAAAGGACAGTATTTATGTAATATGAGTTACAAAGAGAAAAATGTGGAGACTATGGAATAAGGTCATTGTCAAAGATATATAATGGTAAGCTTTTTTCAAAATAAAAATTCCATATTTGAACACCATTTTGAAGAGCACTGAGACTTGAGAAGACCAAGCAAAAATATATTCATATCTTCTAGTAAATTTTTCTTGCAAAGAGTAAGAGGCAACCAATAGAAGAAATCCTATCAGCCTACAGTTCTGAAGTCTATTCAAAAGTTTTGTTTGGGGCTGGCACCATGGCACAGTGAGTAAAGTGGCCACCTATAGTGCTGGCATCCCACATGGGCACCAGTTTTAGTCCTGGCTGCTCCATTTATGATCCAGCTCTCTGGTGTGGCCTGGGAAAGCAGTGGAAGATGGCTCAACTCTTTGGTCACTTGTGCCAACATGGTTGACCCAGAAGAAGCTCCTGGCTCTTGTCTTCAGATCAGCACAGCTCTGGAAGACCTCTCTCTCTGTGTCTCCTTCTCGCTCTGTGTAACTCTGACTTTCAAATAAATAAATAAATAAATCTTAAAAAAAGAGTGAGTGTTGACTGTTCATGTATCTCACTGGAAGAACTTCTGAAAACTGTTTTTTAGAAAGAAAGAACTCAGAAGGAAGATAAAGATGCAAAGGAATAGAGTGCAAAGGGATTAATAAATACACAGATTTTCAAAAATGTTGATAAATCTAGCAAACACTAATTGTAAAAAAGAAACCATGAATAATAATAGCATCCTATATAAGGCACTTTGGTTCTTGTATCTTTTAGGGAGACAGAGATGTTTATTAATTTCAAACTTTGTTACATTAAATAAACAAGTTAAAAATAAAGGATAATAATTGTAAAAAATAATGATAGAATATGTAACTTCCATATTAGTAGAGTGATTATAAATATGAATTCAGATCAATGTATTTCTGGTAAAAGTACAAAAACTCTCAAGAGAATATGTATCAACCCCAGGCTAATGTATATCTGCTGTAAGGATGGGAAAGAAATGGTATATATTGAGTTTGGTGGGGCAGGTGAGATTATGTACCATATTGGCTGCATTTTATTTATATAAAATATCTAAGACAAATCAGGCAGAATTTTAATATATTAAATCTAGAGTATGAGTACATTGTTATCTCATATTAATTTTTGTAATTTCCGTATGCTTCAACTTTTTACCCTTAGAATTATAACTAAGGGAGATTGACATTGTGGTATAGTAGGTAAAGCTGCTGCCTGCGATGCTAACATCCCATACAGGAGGGCAAACTGTTGAAATCTTTACGTAATATGTACTAAACTGATCTTCTTTGTATAAAGAGAATTGAAAATGAATCTTGATGTGAACAGAAGGGGAGAGGGAGCGGGAGAGGGGAGGGTAGCGGGAGGGAGGGAAGTTGTGTGGGGGGAGCCATTGTAATCCATAAGCTGTACTTCGGAAATTTATATTTTTTAAATAAAAGCTTTATAAAAAAATAAAAAATAAAAAAAACATACATTTTATCATGACTGTCAATAAATTTTTATAATACAACTGTAAAAAAAAAAAAAAGGAACCAGTTCAAATCCTGGTTGTTCCATTTTTGATTCAGCTTTCTGCTAATGTGACTTGGAAAGCAGGGGAGGTAAGTTCAAATCGTTAGGTCCCTGTACCTGTGCAGGAAACTCAGAGAAATATCCTGGTTCTTGGCTTCAGTCTGGCCCAGCCCTGGTCATTGTGGCCATTTGGGGAATGAACCAACAGATGGAAGATTTCTCTTTCTCTCTGTCTCTTCCCCCCTCTCTCTGTAACTCTGCCTTTAAAATAAATAAAATAAATGTTTAAATTGGATAAAAGTAGCTCCAAAAGCCCACACTCTTATGAAAATATGCTGAAATTCACTGGTGATCAGAGAAATACAAAATCAAATAATGATGAGAAATTACATGTACAGCATCGGTTAGACAAAAATTTTAGGGACTCAGTAAGAATTCCTGAAAGAAAAATATAGAAAAAATAATCTTTTCTGGTAGAAGCATTATGACTTTAAAAACTAATTAAATTAAAGCTTATAAACTTTTTAAAAAATTATTTGACAGGTAGAGTTATAGACAGTGAGAGAAGAAAGAGAGAAAGGTCTTCCTTCTGTTGGTTCACTCCCCAAATGGCCTCTACGGCCGGTGCTGCACCAATCCGAAGCCAGGTGTTTCTTCCTGGTCTCCCATGCTGGTGCAGGGGCCCATGAACTTGGGCCATCCTCCATTGCCCTCCCGGGCCACAGCAGAGATCTGGCTTGGCAGAGGAGCAACTGGTACTAGAACCCGGCACCCACATAGGATGCCAGCGCCACAGGTGGAAGATTAACCAAGTGAGCCATGGCGCCGGCCCCAAAACTCATAAACTCTTTAAGTTTAAAGATTTATTGTAGGGGCTGGTGCTGTGGCATAGTGGCTAAGACTACCTGTGATGCCAGCTTCCCGTATGGGCTCAGGTCCAAGTCCAGGCTTCTTCTCTTCCAATCCAGCTATCTGCTATTAACTTGGGAAAGAAGTACAAGATGGCCCAAGTGCTTCAGCCTCTGCACCTGCATGGGAGACCTGGAAAAAGCTCCTGGCTCTTGGCTTCAGATTGGTACAGTTCCGGTTGTTGCAGCCATTTCGGGAGTGAGCCAGTGGATGGAAGACCTTCCTCTCTGTCTCTCTCTCTCTCTGTTTGTAACGCTGCCTCTCAAATAAATAAACAAAATCATTTAACATTTTTATTTTATTCATTTGAAAGGTTGAGTTACCTACTGGTGTTGTGGTGTAACAGGTAAAGCTGCTGCTGCAGTGACGGCATCCCATATGGGCACTAGTTCAGTTCTGGCTGCACTCCACTTCTTATTTTTTAAAAGAAAGCTTTCATTTAATAAATATAAATTTCAAAAGTACAACTTTTGGATTATAGCAGTTCTTCCCCCATACCCACCCTCCCACTACCAAACCATCCCACCTCCTACTACCTCTTCCATACCATTCTTCATTAAGATTAATTTTTAATTATATACAGAAGATCAACTCTATATTAAGTAAAGATTTCAACAGTTTGCACCCACACAGACACACAAAGTATAAAGTACTGTTTGAAGAGTAGTTTTACCATTAATTCTTACAGTATAACACATAAAGGACAGAGGTCCCACATGCAGAACAAGTGCACAGTGACTCCTGTTGTTGATTTAACAATTGACATTCTCTTATTTATGATGTCAGCAATCATCTGAGGCTCTTGTAATGAACTGACAAGGCTATGGAAGGCTTTAAAGTCTACAAATTCTGATATTATTTACACAAGGCCATAATCAAAGTGGAAGTTCTCTCCTCCCTTCAGAGAAAGGTACCTCCTTCTTTGATGGTCCCTTATTTCCACCAGGATTTTATTCACAGAGACATTTCATGTAGGTCATTTTTTTTTGCCACAGTGTCTTGGCTTTCCATGCCTGAAATGCTCTCATGCACTTTTTAGCCAGATCTGAATGCCTTAAGGGCTGATTCTGAGGCCTGAGTGCTGTTTATGGCATTTGTCATTTTATGAGTCTGCTGTTGCTCCACTTCTGATCCAGCTCTCTGCTATGGCCCAGGAAAGCAGTAGAAGATGGCCCCAAGTCCTTGGGCCCCTGTACCCATGTGGGAGAACCCAGAGGAAGCTCTCGGCTCCTGGCTTTGGATCTGTGCAGCTCCAGCCATTGCAGCCATTTGGGGAGTGAACCAGCAGAGTGAAGACCTCTCTCTCTCTGCCTCTCCTTCTCTGTTCAACTCTGACTTTCAAATAAATAAATAAATCTTTGAAACAAAAAAAGAAAGGCAGAGTTACTGATACCAAGAGAGACAGGGAGAGTGAGAGAGACAGAGAGAGAGAAAGAGAGAGAGAGAGAGAGAGAGAGAGAGAGAGAGAGAGATCTTCTTTTGTTGGTTTACTCCCCAAATAACAACAGTAGGGGCTGGGTCAAGTATATGCTAGGAGCCTGGAACTCCATCAGGATTTCCCACGTGGTATTCACTGTACTCCACCTAAATGAACAATATTACATGTTACTAAAAAGTTTTTAAAAAGATCTGTTTATTTATTTGAAAGAGAGTTACGAAGAGAGAAAGAGGGACAATCTTCTAACCACTGGTTTACTCCTCAAATGGTCACAATAGCCAGGGCTGGGCCAGCTGATACCAAGAGGAAGGATCTTTTTCCAAGTCTCTCATGTGGGTGGTGGGGCTAAAATACGTGGGCCATCTTCCACTGCTTTTCCAGGCCATTAGCAGGGAGCTGGATTGGAAGTGGAGCAGCTTGGACTCGAAACAGCATCCATACGGGATGCTGCCATGGCAATTGAAGCTTAACGTGTAACCCACAACAGTGACCCAAAAAGTTTTACAAATAAAATCAAGAATATTTTGTGCTTACATATAAGGATTTTTTCACCATATGGTTCAGTCATTTCAGATGTCTCCTTGGCTGTGACATCAGAAATAATTATCCTGTTAATGTTTTACTGGAACTTTCTGCTAGTAACATTGCTCAGGAAACTGAGCAATGTTAATGGCCAATCTGTCACTGTAGACTAGAAATCTATCTGGAGTCAGAATTAATCCTAGTTGCTCTACTGTTGACTTCTTTCTCTTTATCATGGAAATATATCCCTTTCAATCAGGAAAAAAAGATATAGATTTACAAAGCTCAAAAAATTTTTACAAAAATAGGTGCCCGTCTTTTAGTAATTTCTTAATTTTAATGGGTAGTCTTTTGTTGCAGTGGTCAAGTTGCTGCCTGGAATATCTGGATCCAGTATCAGAGTTCTCAGTTTGAGTCCTGGTTATTCAACTTCTGATTCAATTTCCTGTTAATGTGAACCCTGGGAGACAGCATTTCTGGCTCAAGTATGTGAATCCTTGCCACCTATGTGGAAGACCTGGATGGAGTTCTGGGCTTCTGGATTTGGCTTGATCTGTTACTGGCTGTTGAAGGCATCTAGTGAGTGAGCCAGAGGACTGAAGATCTCTGTCTCCCAGACTTTTAAATAAGTAGAAAATAAATAAAAACTAAAAACATAACAGCACTTAACAATTTCAAGACATCTTCTTTCCTGAGTTTCTTTTATGAGGAAGAGGTAATTCTTTCTGTTTACATGTGTCTTCAAAGTCTAATATATACTTGGAGCTAGAAACATTAAGAACAGGTTTTTCTTTTTTTTCTTTTTTTTAATAACGCTTTTATTTAAAGAATATAAATTTCCAAAATACAGCTTATAGATTACAATGGCTTCCCCCCAATAACTTCCCTCCCACCCGCAACACTCCCCTTTCCAACTCCCGCTCCCCTTCCGTTCACATCAAGATTCATTTTCAATTCTCTTTATATACAGAAGATCAGTTTACTATATATTAAGTAAAGATTTCAACAGTTTGCCCTCACATAGCAACACAAAGTGAAAAATACTGTTGGAGTACCAGTTATAGTATTAATTCACAATGTATAGCATGTTAAGGACAGAGATCCTACATGATATATATTTTTAAATTGATTAATTTTCTATGCAATTTCCAATTTAACACCAAGATTTTTTAATCATTTGCAATTATCTTTATATACAGAAGATCGATTCAATATATACTATGTAAAGATTTCATCAGTTTGCACCCACACAGAAACACAAAGTGTAAAAATACTTTTTCAAAATCAAAATTGCAGAGTTTAATCTTAGGGTATATTTTTTATATATGTAAAAGAAGGGGTATATACACACAATGTAAAATATATCTTAGAGTATACTCCAACCTTAAGCAATTGTAAAATGATTATTTTTACACCCTTTCAAGTGTGGTGTTCTATATTTCCCTCAAAATGTGGAATGGTCATTTACTCAATCAAAATGTGTAATGTGGAATCAGAGTGTTGTCTTTTGTCTGAATATTCACACTTGGTACATAAATGTTGTGGTGGATTCGTTCCCGAGAGGAGGAACATGATGAGGGCAAGAGGCACAGAGTCACCACACAGACCCTGTGGGAGTCGGGTATAAGCGGGCCTGAGGCAAGCAGCCTGCAGACTTGTTTATTTCAGTTGCTACAGCTGCTTATATAGCCAAGGTAGCCAATCCGGTCAAGGGGCGGTCTATGCCCTAACCAATCACAGCCTATTGCCAGGCAGTTTCCAAAGCCATCCAATCACAGCTTGTTGTCAGTTAGACTGTTGTCATGTGGTTTCCGAAGCTATCCAATCACGGCCTGTTGCCAGGTAGTTTCTGTTGTCAGTGGCCATCTTGGCATGACCTTCTCACCTTCTCATTCCGCCACATTTGTCAGTGGCCATCTTGGCATGGAATCAGAGCGTTGCCTTTTGTCTGAATATTCACACTTGGTGCATAAACTTGTAGCCCTTGAAGTTCATATATGGAATATCTGACTCAGATGTGTTGAGTCACATGAGGTCATACACAAGGTGAGGCCCAGTGTGGACCTCTATTTTCTAGGTTTTTCATTCTGTAAGCCCTCATTTAGTCCCTTGATTCCTGTAGTATTGTCTCAAGAGAGAACTTCCTGTAACCTGAAGGATGATCCTAAGTAACATTTGTTTTTTTTTTTTTTTTTTTTTTTTTTTTTTTTTACAGGCAGAGTGGACAGTGAGAGAGAGAGACAGAGAGAAAAGAGAGAAAGGTCTTCCTTTTGCCGTTGGTTCACCCTCCAATGGTCGCCGCGCCTGGCGCGCTGCGGCTGGCGCACCGCGCTTGTCCGATGGCAGGAGCCAGGAGCCAGGTGCTTTTCCTGGTCTCCCCATGGGGTGCAGGGCCCAAGCACCTGGGCCATCCTCCACTGCACTCCCGGGCCACAGCAGAGGGCTGGCCTGGAAGAGGGGCAACCGGGACAGAATCCGGTGCCCCGACCGGGACTAGAACCCGGTGTGCCGGCGCCGCAAGGCGGAGGATTAGCCTGTTGAGCCACGGCGCCAGCCCATTTGTTTTTTTATAGCATTTAATGCTACTATTGTGAATCTCCAAACAAAGATTATTTATGATGTTTATTATAGTCTAAGAATCTTATTTAAAGTCATCCCAAATATAGGACTACTGCATTTTATTGGGGCTTTTCTTGTCATACAGGATACTTAACAGGTCTTTGATTCTGTTGTAGTCCACAGGCTAATGACCAGAATTCTTGAGGCAAATTAAAATGCTCTTTTTGTTGGGTGTTGTGATGCAGAGGATTAAATCACCACTTGGGACACATGCATTCCATACCAGAGTGCCTAGGATAGGGTCTTGCATCCACTTTCAATCCAGTTTCCTGCTAATGAACTTGGAGACAGGAGTTTCTGGCTCCTGGTTTCAGCCTGCTTCAGGAATGGCTGATGCAGGCGTTAAGGGAGTGAGCCAGTGAACCAGGGAGTGGAAGATCCTCTCTCTCTCACACACACTCCTCTCTCTCTCTCTCTCTCTCTCTCTCTCTCTCTTTCTCAGTCTCCCCTTGGCTTTGTCTCCATTCTTTCAAATAAAAAAATGAAATAAATGAATAAACATTTTTAAAAATGCCTCTTTTATGACATGCAAATTTAAAAAGTAGTTTAATATTGATAGGCTTACTGAATAATATATTGTAATTTCCAAGGTCAGTAAACATCTTGTGATATTTTAAAAAATCATTCTTGGTGCACTAAAATATGGAAATATAAGAGGCTATCTATCTCATCTATTCTTATCTATTCACAATGTCCAACATGGATATCAACAAAGGTAAGACAATTTTACTTCTACGGGTTTACCTTATAAATGTTAGTTATTGATTGGCCCTTTTGTGGCAACTCTGCTGTTTCACCTGCATTAACTTGTCTAGCTCCAAGGCACTTCAGAAGTCCTCAGAGAATTTCTACATTCTTTCAGAATAAATACGTCTAGCTAACATAAAAACAAATTGAATAAAAGTTCAAACACTTTAATCAATTGAGCATGTTTTTTTTGAAAACGAGTACTTTCTGAATATTTTTGTCTCTTTTCTCTCTCTCCATTCATTTAGCTGGTAGGTATGGACATTAAGAAGAATGTTCAAACTTTGAATTCAACAAAGCCCATATCTTCTAATTAATGACTTTTTAAAAAGATTTTATTTATTCATTTGATAGGCAGAGTTACAGACAGTGTGTGTGAGAGAGACAGAGAGAAAGGTCTTCCTTCCACTGATTCACTACCCAAGTGGCTGCAACAGCCGGAGCCGCACCAATCTGAAGCTAGGAGCCAGGTGCTTCCTCTTGGTCTCCCATGAGGGTGCAGGGGCCCAAACACTTGGGCCATCCTCTAATGCTTTCCCAGGCCACAGCAGAGAGCTGGACTGGAAGAAGAACAACCGGGACTAGAGCAGGCGCCCATATGGGATGCCAGCGCCACAAGGGGAGGATTAACCTAGTGTGCCACGGTGCTGGCCCCTAATTAGTGACTATTAATAATGGCATATTTCCATCCAGGAAGATCTCAAAACACTTAAATTTTTTACCATGCTCTAACACAAACTTTTATCGTTCAAATCATTTCCCTTCTCCCACCTGCCTCTACATAGAGGTGGAATGTGGCAGCTATTTAACACCAAAAGTCTTAACAGAACTTGAAGACAGGAAATGAGGAACAATTCTATATCCTGTTCCCTCTTTGGCTTCAAGAAGCCAATCTAGAATATTGTGCTATAATTCATAGATCAGAATCTGTCAAGTCTTCCAACCTCGTGTTACTCGACCAGTAGAAGCTGAACAAGCACAATGTTAAAGGCCTTGTTTCATATGATGATAGAGGGTGGTAGCTACTTAATTTCTCCTCATTGAGGGAGAATATGTGGGTTCAGAGGCAATTCAGAGGCTTGGTAGATTTTTATTGGCATCTGAAGAAAACAAGAGAGGAAGTCCTTAGCATTTGTGATGTGTCTAGGCATAAAGTGTTAGCATGTGGCCCATCATCAATCATCATCCAAATACAGGATTTTCTTTAGTACAAAAGATGTATAGGAGGAGTTGGTGCTGTGATGTAGCAGGTAAAGCTGCCCCCTCGGGTGTTGGCATCCCATGTGAGTGCTGGTTAGAATCCCAGCTGATACAATTTTTCAATTCAGCTCTCTGGCATGGCCTGAGAAAGCAATTGAGGATGGCCCAAGAACTTGAATTCCTACACCATGTAGAAGACCCAGAAGAAGCTCCTGGCTCCTGGATTCAGATCAGATCAGCCCAGCTGAGCCATTGTGGCCATTTGGAGAGTGAACCAGTAGTTGGAAGAATCTCTCTCTCTCTCTCTCTCCCTCCCTCCCTACCTTTCTCTCTCTCTCTTTCTACCTCTCTGTAACTCTTTCAAATAAATAAATGTATCTTTAAAAATAAAAGAGATGTCTAGGATCTGGAATGCATTATTAATAATAATCTACAGGGAATTATCTGGAGAATTTTCTGAGTTCTTCAGTTCTCTGTAATAGACTTGTCTTATGATCATATATTGGAGATCAGGGATTGGTTGGGACAAAAGAAAAACAAGAATATATTGGAACTCTGAAGTACTGGGAAAATTATGATTTTATTTAGTGTTATAAAACCTTCTGACACATCACTCTCTTATCCTCAGTTCCTTTTTACATTTTGTGCCCCAGGAAAGGAAGGTGATGGGGAATTGAAGGTTTTGTACAATGGCCCAAGTTTAGATAATGCTCCAACTCAAAGTCAAATGATTTCTGCCACTTAGAGTTAACATTAAGACTTATGTGACTCCTTTGTTTCTGTTATCTATTGAAAAGGCATACATGGTGTACACTTGCATTTCTATCATTTTACCTACAGTGTATTTGGCTAAAATGATCATAATTAAGAAAACAATAGAGATAATGTATTGGTGAATGCTCATGCTAATTGTAAAGCAGAGATGCCCTGAGTAATTTTTTTTTTTATCAGATGCTTATTATGCTAAACTGAATCAAGATGTTCACTCATCATTTCAGGTGCTGGTAAGTGTGCTAAATGGTGTGGAATTTTATGACCATAAAAGGTCAAGTTTCAAGAATCTTATTTTTAATGAAAATTTCCTGGAATCTAAAATGTGAAGTCCAACCATACTGAATTCATTGGTAACCAGACCTGCTTAAAAGTGAAACCCCATGTTCCTGGGGGGTTTCGAGTCAGGGAAGAGAAAGTCCCCTTAGATTGCTCCCCTGCCTGCCAGGTTTTAGTTATAACAGAGAATCTTTTCACAAAATGTAGTCAATTTATATTTAAGGCATTTAGAACATATTTCATTGGCTCATCTGGACACTGGAAAATCTTATATTTCTTCCCAAATGATTTGGCACGTTACTTTGGCACACACCAAGAACTTGCACACCTGGTAAACCATCTCGCCTTTCCTGATACTCAGAAGGAGGTCTTCAAACCTAGAAACATTCTAGATGGTGTGTTATGCTCAATATGCCCACACCCAAGGAATGTGAAAACTACCATTCACATTCAAGGAGAGGGAGCTAGGGCTGAGGACAAGGGCAGTTGGGGAGGAAGACAGGTTCAAATGAGAAAAAACCCAACATGTTCTTATGATCAGAGTTTGATAAAGTAAAAAGAAAATTATCCCTGTGCATTTATTCTTGATCTCATTCATTCTTATTCGCAAACATTCCATCATTCCCTTTGTGACTAACTTTAAGTTGGATTTTTTGTAAATTCTGAGAGTCATACAAGTCTGCTTTTCTAACTTTGAACAATATTCCAAACTAATTTCCTTTGGTGAGAACCCAATTCTGTAAGCATAGGCAAGATCTGTAACTTGACAATCACTGCTGCTTCTGTTATCTGCAACTCAGTTGTTGATTTCACAACAGCCAATCAGCTCTGGAAATGTGGGGAGTTCTCTTGCACACATACAAACTCAATGTAATAAAAAATATCCAAAGCATCATTCAAGCACCATAATAAAGATTATCACACAGAGAAGGTGTCCAGTACAGTTTTGGCATACAATATAAACTATCATTTTTATTTCCCTATAATCATCATCACTGAAGTCAGATTTAGCATAAGGGAGAGCTTGGTACTTTGTTTTTTTTTATTTTTTTATTTTTTTTTCTTATTTAGAATATAAATTTCCAAGGTACAACTTGTGGATTGCAATGGCTTCCCCACCCATACCTCCCCTCCCCCCCCTCCCCCCCACTACCCTTCCCCCTTACCCACTCCCTCTCCCCTTTCATTCCCATTCAGATTCATTTTCAATTCTCTTTGTATACAGGAGTTCAGTTTAGTATGTGTTAAGAAAAGATTTTAAACCATTTGCCCTCACATAGCATCCTAGAGTGAAGTATACTCTTTGAGTACTAGTTGTAGCTTTAAATCACGTTGTACAGCACATTAGGGACAGAGATCCTACATGATATTATTTTTTTAATTGATTGATTTTTATGTAACTTCCAATTTTTTTAATCATTTCCAATTGTCTTTCTATACGGAAGATTGATTCAGTATATATTAAGCAAAGATTTTGTCAGTTTGCATCCGCGTAGAGACACAAAATGCAGAAATACTGTTTCAGTCCTAGTTATTGCATTACTTCACCTTGGACAACACATTAAGGACAGATCATACATGGGCCGTAAGTACACAGTGACTACTGTTGTTGATTTAACTTTGATATTAGTAACAAACATTTTTCTTGCCAGATTTTGATTATGGAACTATAATTTATGGAAGTTCTGTATTGGATGCATGTTTGTATTAACAAGAATGATAACACTTAAAATTCACTCAATTACTTGTCGAAACAATGAATAGACTAAGATAATGAATACATCAATGATTGAAATCATATTTGAATGGAGGCAAAGGAAGGTGAGTAAAAGTTATTTTCCTAGGCACACATTTTTCTTGGACATAATTTAATTTTGTCTTGCACTTGGAGATAAAAAAAAAAATCTGTCACATATGTAGGGATCAATGGAGACTGAAAGGAAGTTGGAAGGGAGAAGTGAGTTGTCCAGGTGTCTGGAAAACAGGGCTAGTTGGTAAGGAGATAAAAAATAGTGGTGGGTATCCAGATGAATCTTGGGTGTGCAGCTGGCTTAAAAATTTGAAAAATCCATAGACTTAATGGAGTAGTAGATCACAGATAATGAGAAGGAAGGATCATAATACTGTTCATTGACCAATTGCATCATTAATTATTTATGTTTATTCGTTTCATAAATATTTTACTTCAATGCTTATCAAGATATGACACTGAACAAAACAGACATAGTCCTTTAAAATGTAATTGAAGGAGGAAGGCAAAGGTTACTACTTACAATTATCTTGTTCCCACATTGTTCTGCATTCTGAAGCATCTTGTTAGAGATGAATATTTCACCAGCACTGGCTGCTTGGGAAGGGCTCCTCTGAAGAAAGCATCTTTGTCTATGCTGGTGCTTTAGGAATTTTTCTAAGCTTTTTCAGTGTGTGTCTATGTCATTTCTAACTGGACCAATGGAGTTTTCTCTGAAGTCTAAATATGAAATATTTGGTTGCATGTGGGCAAGATGGCCTGTAGGAACACTCACTAGTAATGACAAAAACGATACCTTGTGGCCACAGCTAATGAGGGGAAAGGAGATGGAAGCAGATTTTTTTCCTTTAGCAGAGAGGATGTGGTAGCATAGTTGGTTCTGGCAAGAAAAATAGAGACATGGCAAAGGAATTAGGTATTATAATATCCACACTTTTGAAAATTATAGTCTGTGAACTATATATCTTAAGTCAAAGTTAATTTTAATAGTGACTATTTCCTTGGAATGATTTTCAGGTATTTGGGAGTGATCTTGAGCAATATTTGAGTACAACCAAATTACAGAATGTCGGAAACATTTGAACACCCCTACACGCTTCTTGAAGTTCAGAGTCATGAGATTTGACCTAAAACACTCTTTATGGAGCCAGCTCTTAGTCATCTGTGGGAATACAGGCCAGGGTTGGTACACTTTTTTCTGCCCATTTGGGACAATTCCAGGTGGTGTAAGAACCGGGAGAAGCGTGGCAGCAGTAACTCACTTCTGGTCCAAGCGTGCTTTTGTGACTGTGTCAGCACAGAGCTCCGTGCCATCTTCTCTATCTCCATCCTCCTACTGATTCTATCTTATGTGACAGCTGTTAAAGGTTTAGCAACCAGGGTAACATGCATGGAGAAGTCATTCATCCAAAAGCACAGGTAAGTCATCATCTAAAACTATAGACTTTAGACACTAGTCTAAAGCATCACATTTCTTTCAATTACTAATTCTTAACTGCACTCTATTTTAGGATCCATTACTATTCCTTGGCTACTCTGTCTTGCTTTTCTTTCTCTCTGAACTGCTGTGGGATAAGTGTGGGTCCTGGAAAAAAGGTGATGTCAATGATTTTACTTTCACTACCCTGGAAACCTCTCCCATAATTTTTTAAAGGCCCTTTCCACTTTCTATTTGTTGCCCAAGCTCTATGAAAGCTTCTTCTCAGGAAATGATCTGTCACAGATCATTCACACCTTGATGCAAATTTAGAGTAGTATATTGCCTCTCCCTGGAGCATTTGCACTTTAAGATTTTCCTCTAAATATGTGACAGCATTTTCCTTGTTTCTAGAGAAATTTCAGCACTATTCACAAAAGAGTGGGATTGATATTTTACTGGCTGAAAAGCTTCTTGGATGTCCCTGGTATTCCACCAAGTAGCTCTCATGTGTAAGGCTAGCTCTTCCCATAAACTGTACTTCAATTACCCATCTTGGATGCAGCCTAAACACCTGAACTCTTCCTGATTTAAGCTCAGTGGAAGCCAAGGAGAGGCCAGTATTCATCTCTTTAATGAGACCTTGTCTAGAGAGAAGAATCTATAGAAAATTGGCTGAGAGCAATTCATTTTCTTTGTTTAATTTGGTAACTAGCCTCCAAGATGTTCCCCAATGATTCAGGTTTCCTGGAATTTACATCCTTGTTTGATGTCCTCCAACTTTGTATAAGGGCTTTATTTGTGTGACCAATAGATCATGGTGGGGATGATAGTATGTGACTCTCATGGTTGGCTCATTAAAGGCATTGCAGCTTCTACCTTTGTGTCCTGGATCTCTCACTCTGATAGAAGCTAGCTGCTATGCTGTGGCAATATTCCAGTAGCTCCATGGAATTGCTCCTGTGGAGAGAAACTGGGGTCCCATCAACAGCCAGAATCAACTTGACAACCATGTGATTGAGTCACTTAGTAAGTGGCTCCAGCCCTTGTCAAAACTTCAGTTGATAGCCTTCGTAGCCAATATTTGACTGCAACTACATGAGAAATCCTAAGTAAGAGCTTCTAGCTGAGTTACCATCAATTCTTGATCCACAGAAACAATTTTGATAAATTATTATTGTTGTTTTAAACTACAAACCATTCCAACACTGATCACCTACTCTGGAAATTGTGATATGAAATGGCAACAAGAAGTTTGCTCCAAAGTGAGATATATTTTTGCTAATGGGATAAGGTGATTTAACTGAGGACAATTTGGCCAAATGCAATTACTTATGAAGAAAATTGACCAATATAATTATTTGCTGGAATATTAATAGCCTGTCTCTAGTTTCATGACATTGTTTATTTTGGTACATTGCAGAATTTTTTTTTTCACATTTTATGAATCATCAGTACTTTTCATCTGCCTTTCAGAATTTGGGGACTTTAGACTTATTTAACTTTTATATTTCTATTTTCCTAGTGACTAGGATAGATTTTGACTAAATTGATGTTGAACTATTTTATTTCCACTAAATCACTTTCATTAAATTGTTTTTGGCTGTATCATGCATCATGTGGTATTTTTTTGGACCTATCCTCTAACTGATCTATAAAACTCTGAGACAGATTCTGTAAATTTATGTAAAACACAAACTGTTAAATTAACTGAACCAATAATATGAAATTTAAATACAGCTTCTAAGGTAATCTCAGTGGGGGATGGCATTTGATACATCTGTCAAGACACTGCTTGGGATGCCTTCATCCTGTATCAGCATGCCTGGTTCAAATCTGGCTCCACTCCACATTCTGGCTTCTAGTTAATCAGCACCCTGGAAGGCAGCTGGTGACAGCCCAAGTAATTGGGTCCATGCTACTCACATGGGAGAACTGGATTGAGTTTTGATCTCTTGATTTTGGCCTGACCTGCTTCTGGGTATCTGGGGAGTGAATCAGCAGTTGGAAGATGTCTGTCTGTCTATGCCTTTCAAATATGTAAAGATAAATAAAAATATATTCTTAGTGATCTCTAATATTCATGCTTTTGTGTGATCCTCCCACCATGAATAGGACCTGGAGTAAATTATGCACATCTGAATAGAATCTAGCAGAAGTACTGGGATATAACTTCTAAGTTATTACAAGCTTCTATGATTAGGCTATAAAAAGAAGGTACTTCCATTTTGGGAAAGCTCTTTGGTTCTCTTTTGGGTTGCTCATCCTGGGGGAAGGCCAGCTGCCATGTTGTGAGGCAGAACTGTGAAGATTATATGAAAATGAAGGGCCAGTGGCATGGCTCACTAGGTTAATCCTCCACCTGCAGTGCTGGCATCCCATATGGGCACTGGGTTCTAGTCCCAGTTGCTCCTCTTCCAATCCAGCTCTCTGCTGTGGCCCAGGAAGGCAGTGGAGGATGGCCCAAGTGTTTGGGCCCCTGCACCCACATGGGAGACCAGGAAGAAGCACCTGGCTTTGGATCGGTGCAGCGCCAGCTGTGGCAACCATTTGGTGAGTGAACCAACGGAAGGGAGACCTTTCTCTCTGTCCCTCTCTATCCCTTTCTATAGCTCTACCTGTCAAATAAAAAGAAAAGATTATCTGAAAATGAGTTTGGAACTAGAGAGGAAATTCAGTAGTTGGAAAAGCAATTGTTTTTCTGTTTTAATAACAACAGAGTCTAAAATCATGAGACCAGGCCTGCCCAAGGATTGCTAACAGCCTTGGTATTCACTGATGTCCTAATTTTCACAAGTGTTTTCACCAAGTTAGCAGGCAGTGGGCCTAGCAGAACCCTTGGCATGAGGGATTATGTCCTGCCAACAACTACATGAATAAATTTGGAAATAGATCTCCCTTAGTCAAGTGTTCAGATGAAACTATAGCCCTGGTCCCTGGCTTGATTGCAACCTCCTGATGGAATTTGAGCCAGGTGCAACCATCTAAGTTCTGCCTGGATTTCTGATCCACAGAAACTATGAAATAATGGATATTTGTTATTTTTAGTCTCTAGTTTTGGAATAAACCATTAAACAGAAATAGGAAACTAATTCAGGAGGCAAGAGAGTTGAATTCCACAATAGTGTTCTAAAAGGGGAATTTAGACTCTTTACATCTTCTGTAGAATCAAGCCATACCCCTTGCCTGATAAGTCAGCAAAATGTCTTGCTGGGGTTCCTCATCAATTCTTCCTTGTTTCTTCTTACCCCTCCCTTGAGACAGTTACACCCTATCACAAGCTTATGGTCTCTGCTTCTTGCAACAAATGCACTTTTCCTCTACCTCCTCCTTTTTTTCTCTCATTTTGGTTAAGGAGGGATAACGTTATTTCAGTTAAGTGAGACATTAATGCCACTGAACAGATCGGGGAGATGTGACAGAATGTCCTGGGGAATGTGCTGGGGTCCTTGGAATTTGGATCAATGATGCAGCTCGTAATCACTCAAGGTGGCTTGCAGAAGCTGGGGCTGGGAGCGGGGGACTGAGGTGACAGCTGTGGTTTTTATAGCTTCATATTAGTGACAATTTGGGAAGGATCTGTTTTGCTGTCTTGGGGAAGGAATTATGCTTGCCTTAAGATCTGGACTTTTTCTTATTAACAATGAATGCTGAGCTGGAACTGGTTCTCTTCCTTTCTCCAGAATCAGTTCTGTTCCTCATTTCTTGGGTCAAGGGTAGGAGTGGTCGGTCAGTAAACATTGTCTGTGTTTTTAAGAGGAAGAAAATGCCTATTCAGCCAACGCCCTGACTTACTTTGCAAGCTTGAGAACATATATCCTAACAAAAATATGGCCATTTGAAGTAATTGCAAAAGTCATAAGGGCACTCACCAGTAGATGACAGGGATGTTTGGATGATACCTACTATGAAGAAAATCAGAAGGGCATTATCTGCTAATGGCATTGATACTATTTGGTGGCAACTAAACCTCTAATGTTTGCTCTTGCCACAGATAAGCTCCTATTAAATGTTTATTAAAGGATCATTGAGATAGAAATTAATAAAAAGTTTACCACTGATTAGGTATTTCTTACTGGGCTTGAACAAAACTATGATCTTGAGGGAGATGGGCTTTTCTCTCTCTCTGATCCAGGGTTGGATGGAAAACTTTGGAATGTATTACAGGGCAGTGATGTTGCTAAACTGGAACCATGAGGTCAATTCCTATCCCCCTGCACACTGCACAACATCAGATCTTGGGCATTCAGTCCACCTGAATGGATGACTCTGGCTATTCTAGCATCCAACCTAAAATCACAAGCATTCAGAACAAAATAGCATGGGAGGATGATGCCAGAGAGCAAAAGCAAAAGATAGCAAGACATTTAGGAAAGTAATGGAAGCATGATACCAGCAAAAGATTGCATTCCCTCCCACTTTTCTACTCCTCTTCCTTCCAGGGAACTGTTCCCTTGCCATTGTTCTCTGAGTTCTCAGTACAATAAAAGGCACTGACCTGAACCTCAGAGAAGCCTTTCCTATTTTAATTCCTATCAAAGAGAAGCTTGATTAAAATGCTACAAAAAACCAGATTGTGATGAGAGAGTAGGTTGAGTGGTTGGACTAGTAGCAAGGGTTTTCCTGTTTTAATAATGATGAACTCCCAGACCAGGAGGTCAGGTCTTCCTGAAGACAGCTGCATGGCCTCATCATTTGCTGGACTCCAAATGTGCACAGCAGTTCTCTTTGAGTCAGCAGACCCTGAGTTCAATTATTGCCTTCATGTGTGTAGAAGGTTGAAACATGAAGCTTATGCTCTTCAGCCACCTGCTTCTTAGCTAGGTTAAACCATAGCACCAAAAGAGGCGCGTATTAATAACTATATCTGCACAGAAGAGTATTTTCACATTTTGACTGAGGTACAAAATTCAATTTATTAATACATAGCTTTTGACTTAAGTTTGACAAAAATGATCAGATCCTGATTAGGCTATGATTAGTGCTCAAGAAAAGAATCAAGCAAGCAAATAGACAAAGCAAATGTAACTGGTATTGTGGCATTGGAAAGAATTGTCATAGAGACATAAATTTTGTGATCTAATTTATCACTGTATGAGAGAAACATCTTTTAAGCCCCAAATATGTTTAAAAATTTCCTAGTAACTCCCTAAAATAAGTGAATTACTTTAATATTTCTATTTAAGCCAATATAATAAAACATTATCATTTCAATTTATAATCAGATGAAAATTTTTGAGAAATAGTATGGTTTTTTTTTTTTACTAAGTTTTGATACTTATGTCAACATTCCTACTAGTGGCTTTCTCGGGGCTCAACCGTAGCATGTGACTGCTGGCTGTCCCAGCAGGAAGTGCAGCTGTAGACCATCATGGCCATTAAATCTCTCACTCTTTCTATTTGTCTCTTCCTCCTCTTTTCACTCACTGTGTGACCTGGGCCAAGTGACTCTCTTCTACAACTTATTTCTCATTTCATTAAAATAAGAACACTGGTCCACATTATTCTTTATCAAACATCTTTTTAATTTATTTAAATTTTGTATTTATATAAGATGAACAAATTTCATGTTCTTTGCATACACAGATTTAAGAGCATAATAATACCTCCCATCCCACCCTCCCTCCCACCCACACTCCCATCTCTCATCTCCTTCCTTTCTTATTTTTTCTTTTAATTTTTCAATGACATTTTTTTGAGAATGACTTACTTACTGACTTACTTACTTAGGGATTATCACAAAGTATTTGTGTCTGTAATTATTCTATCTTAACTTTTACATTATCTTAATGGTACAGCTTATTTTAGTTACATTAACAATATAAACTATAGTGATAATTAATAACAAATTATATTAACAATTTAAATTATGTTAATGATTTCTCCACTCTACTGTTGGAGACTTCTGTAATAAAGACTTATCATAATTTTTATATTTTAATTTAAAAAGTGGTGGAGACCTGGAAACAATTTGTAACTAAAAGCACTAGATGGGGCATCTGAATTCAAGTCCTGACTTTAGTACCTGATTAGCTCTCTAACATTTCTCACCTGCTTTTTTTATTTTACAAGCAGATTTGTAAGGGACTTTGCAGCCTTCAACACCACCTGAGAGCTTCCTTAATGTAGAAAAGAATCTAGATACTGTCTTTCTTTTTTTAAAAAAATAAATTTAATTATTTGAAAGGTGCAGTTACAGAGAGGCAGAAGCAGAGGCAGAGAGAGAGATCCTCCAAAGGCTGGCTCACTCCCCAGGTGGCCACAATGGCCGGAGCTGTGCTGATCAGAAACCAGGAGCCAGGGGCTTCTTCTGGGTCTCCCTCGCGGTTGCAGGGGCCCAAGGACTTGGGTCATCTTCTGCTTTCCCAGGCCATAGCAGAGAGCTGGATTGGAAGCGGAGCAGCCGGAACTCGAACTGGCGCCCATATGGGATGCCGGCACTGCAGGTGGTTGTTTTACCCACTATGCCACAGCACCGGCTCCCAAATCAATGGTTTTGGAAATAAGTTTGCACCCTTAAAGGCATCACACCAATCTGTCATAAATGTTTCCATTACATCTTTAAAGTTCTCTCTTACCTTTTGGATGATGATAGTGATAACAGAAAATCTATCCTTTTACTAAGTTTTTAAGAATATAGTACATTTTATAATCTATTGTTGACTGGGCACATGCTTTAAAGTAGGCTTCTAGGGCCGGCGCCTTGGCTCAACAGGCTAATCCTCCGCCTAGCGACGCCGGCACACACACTGGTCGAGGCGCCGGATTCTGTCCCGGTTGCCCCTCTTCCAGGCCAGCTCTCTGTTATGGCCCGGGAGTGCAGTGGAGGATGACCCAAGTGCTTGGGCCTTGCACCCCATGGGAGACCAGGAGAAGCACCTGGCTCCTGCCTTCAACCAATGGCAAAGGAAGACCTTTCTCTCTGTCTCTCTCTCTCACTGTCCACTCTGTCTGTCAAAAAAATAAAATAAACTAGGCTTCTAGACTTTGTTTCTTGCATAACAGAAACTTTCACCCTGTGTACAATACTTCGGCTTCTCCCCATTTTATTAACCCCTGCAATTCCTGGCACCATTGTTCCACTGTCTGCTTCTATGAATTTGACTATTTTAGATTTTCATATGGCTGGTTTCATGTAGTATTTGTTTGTCTGTGTTTGACTTATTTCACTCCATATAATGGTTGTCATGGTCTTGCAAACTGCATGATTTTCCTTTTTAAAAGCTGAATAGTATCCCAATAGTATCCCATTGCATGTATATATCAAATTTTATTTGTCATTAGTCTGTCAGTGGATACTTGCTTCGGTGTCTAGGCTATTGTGAATCATGCTGCAGTGAACTTAGAGTGCAGATGTGTCTCTGAGATCCTTATTTCAATCTCCTTGTGTGTATCCCAGAAGTAGAATTACTGGATCATGTGATAATTTTTTTTTAAGATTAATTTTTTTTATTTGAAAGGTGGGAGAGAGAGAGAGAGAGAGAGAGAGAGAGAGAGAGAGAGAGAGAGTCTTCCAGGCCAGGCTGAAGCCAGGAGGCAGGAGCTATTTCCAGGTATCCCACATGGGTGGCAGGGGCCCAAACATTTGTACCATTCTCAGCATCCTCTATTGCTTTCTCAGGTGCTTTAGCAAGAAGCTGGATTGGAAGCAGAGCAGCAGAGACTCAAAATGACTCCCATATAGGATGCCAGCATCACAATCAGTGACTTTACCCACTACACCACAATGCCACCTCCTCCCCATTTCTAGTTTTTAAAGAAATCACCACAATGTTTCCTACAGTGGCTTTACATTCCCATCAACAATGTATAAGAGTTTTTCTTGCTCCAAATCTCCATATCCTTGCTAGCAAATGTTATTTTCTCTCTTTTTGAAAATAGCCATTCTGACAGGTGTGAGATGATATTTCACTATGGTTTTGATTTACATTTCCTTGATGGCTAGTGATATTGAGCATTGTTTCATATATTTGTCAGTCATTCATATTTCTTGTTTTGAAAACTATCCAAACAGTTCTAACAGGTCCTTAGCACATTTCTGGATTTTTTGTTTATTTTTAAAATTTTCTGTTGTTGATTGATTGTGTGTTTATTCAGTCCTAACACTTTATTGCATGTAAGTGTACAGATAAATGTACTTTTTTTTTTTTACAAGCAGAGTGGACAGTGAGAGAGAGAGACAGAGAGAAAGGTCTTCCTTTGCCATTGGTTCACCCTCCAATGGCCGCCGCGGCAGGCGCGCTTCGGCTGGTGCACCGTGCTGATCCGAAGGCAGGAGCCAGGTGCTTCTCCTGGTCTCCCATGGGGTGCAGTGCCCAAGGGCTTGGGCCACCCTCCACTGCACTCCCAGGCCATAACAGAGAGCTGGCCTGGAAGAGGGGAACCAGGACAGAATCTAGCGCCCCGACCGGGACTAGAACCCGGTGTGCTGGCGCTGCATTTGGAGGATTAGCCTATTGAGCCATGGCTCCGGCCACAGACAAATGTACTTTTTTTTTTATCATCTCCAATACTTATGATTTCTTTGGGATGAGAATATAGAATCTTCTTGTATCTGTTTTGACATATTCATTACTACAGCTATAGTCACTTTGCTGTGCAATAGAATCTCTCCTACCTAATTGTAAATTTATAACTCATTGACCAACATCATCCCTTCCTCACCCATACCTTCCTTCCCACCTATGGTAATCACCATTCTATCCTATATATCTATGAGTTTAATATTTTAGATTCCACATAAGGGACATCATATGGATTTGTTTCTCATGTCTGGCTCATTTCATTTAACATAAATGTCTTCTAGTTTCACTCATCCACCTTGTTGCAAATGACAGAATTTCCCAGTTTATTTTATTTATGTTGAATAATATTGCAATATTTATCTATATCTACCTATCTATCTATCCATCCATCCATCCATCTACCTACCTCATAGAGAGATATATAGATATATGTATATATCTCACATTTTAAATTCCATTTAACTGTTGATGGACACTTAGGTTGTTTCAAAATCTTGGCTATTATAAATAATTCTGCAGTGAATGTGGGAATGCATTCATGACTAATGCACCCTGATTTCAATTACTTTGGCTATATACCCAGGAGTGGAAATGCAATGTTGGATCATATGGTTAATCATACTTTAGTTTTCCGAGGAACTTCCATAGTGTTTTCCAAAATGATTGCACTAATGTACATTCCCACCAACAGAATAAAATGCAAGAGCATGGAATGTCTAGTCTGCCAGCTGTATAAGGCCCACACAATTATGTGGTCTGGTTTTGCCAGGGCAACTTTAGAAAGGAATTCAAATCCAATAAATTTGGAGACTATTCAAGATGGCTGAATATGGAAATGACATGCTAATTTTGACTATGAGAAGGTACCATAAGAGCAGGGAATGGACTACATTCTGAGGGGACAGTTAGAGAAGTTTGCAGTGAAAGCCCACAGGATAGAGAGGAATTTTGTGGAGCAGCAAAAACTGTACAAACATGAAGCAGCTAACAATATGCTACTAGTGACTACTGTGTCTGGCAGCTGGTGGGAAAGCCATTCTCTCAGAGAGAGAAATCTGCAGCAGTCTGTGAGCCACTGCTTTTTTTATCTGAGGGAAGAACCCTGCCATCCCCACTGGCTTTGAGTCTGGCCTGGAGAGCTCATGTGGGGCACCCACTTTGTTATTTGAAAGGAGGGCACATTGCTTTCCTTCTCTCCCCTCACCAAAGGGCTTGGTGGCCACCAGCAGAAAAGCACAATCTTCTCAGAACAAGGCTAATGGAGGCTGCTGTGGCCTGCATGCTACTTGTAGATTGTGTCTGAGGGAGAGTGGTGTGGTCTCCACTGACTGAGACCAGCCTGGAGAGTTGGTCTGGGGCAAGATGCCCACTTAATTCCCAGAAGGGAGAGCATGTCGCCTTCCTCATAGCCTCCACCACCTGCACCCAAGCAACAGACTCAGCTTGCCTACGCAGAATACACACTGATTTCTGTTGGGCCATCAGCTGGCTCCAAAACTGGGAGGTTGGGAAAACAGAGAGCAGATCCACTGTATACTGTGACCATGGGAATCCTGTGATTGTGTGGCTTCTACATAGCTTGGGAAACTGAAAAGTATGTAGGGTGTGGCTGTTTCTTTGGGCAATCAACTGGTTGACTCCAGAAGTTCCGATCTTTCTGAGTGTTGGGGATGGGCATCACAGAGGCCTTCATATTCACACTTATGGAGCACATAAATCCTGTGTGCAGTTCAGGTACCTGAGTGGATGGGATATGCATGAACAGTGAGGTGACCCTAGGTAGCCAGAGCACCTTGAATCAGAGAAAGGCTGAGGATGTGAGCACACAAGCCAGCATGATCGTCCTCTCCCCCTACTGATAATAGAGGATAGTTATTATTGCTAACTTGGGGGTCACTTTGGACTTTTGCTCCATCCACAAGTGCTGTCCGGTACTTCCTGGCCCCAGCCAGGACACACTTCTGGATATCTGCTGGAGATGTAGGCATGCCAGTAAGCCACAGGGGCACATTTCCAAGAACCGACCCTTCAGAAGAGATGCCAATGAGTGTTTACCCAGACACGTAAAAATAAATGTAGAAATATAAGAAACATGACTCCCCAAACACAATAATACTCTAATACTAGACAGTGGAGACAAGGACGTTGACGAAATGCCTGAAAAGGAATTCAAAAGAATGTTTTTAAAATTATTCAAAATCAGAGAGAAGCAGTTAAAAGAATTAAGGAAAACCATACATGGCATGAATGAGAAGTCTTCCAGGAGATAGAGATATTAAAGAGAAATCAAACTGAAGTATTAGAAATAAATAATTCTGTATGTTAAATGAAAATATAGTGGGAAGCCTTAACAACACACTTGGTGAGGCAGAAAAAAAGAATATCTGAGCTAGAAAACAAATCTTTGGACATATCTCAGTCAGACAAAAAGAAAGAAGAAAAAACTGAAAGCAGTGTTTAGAATCTATGGAATACCATCAAAAGACCAAATATACATGTTTTAGGAGTTCCTGAAGGAATGGAAAAACAGAAAGGCTTAGAAAACTTATTCAATGAAATAATAGCAGAAAACTTTCTTAATTTGGAGAAAGACATAGACATACAAGCACAGGAAGTGCATAGAAACCCAAATAGATATTATCAGAAAAGATCTTCAACATAACACAACATTATCAAACTTTCAAATGTAAAACATAAAGAAAAGATCCTAAAATTTGCAAGAAAGCATAATGCCAGTTTATCTTTCAGTTGTTTCTAATTAGAATCATGGCATATTTTTCATTAGAAACTCTACTGGCTAGGACAGAAGGGACAGATGGACAGATACAGTCCAAGATCTAAAGAAAAAAATTGTCAACCTAAAGGACTGTTCCCAGAAAAGCATTCATTTACAGATTAAGGGGAAATAAAGATATTCTAAACAAACAAATATTGAAAGAATTTTTCACTGCTCAGCCAGCCTTAAAATTGAAACTTAAAGATGTGCTATATAGAGAAACAGAGATAGAGAGTCAGCATCGTGGAAGAATGTGAAGGCAGAAAATCTAATGATAAAACAGCAAAGGAGATCTAAAACAAACAACAGAAATATTTATGCTAAACTGACAGGACCAAGTCTTTACGTATCAATAATAATCTTAAATGATATGAACTAAATTCTCCAATTAAAATATACAGATTGGTTGAATGGATTAAAAAAAATAAGACTGATCTATATGCTGCCTACAACCAATACCTCACCAACAAAGACACACACAGATTCAAAGTGAAAGTATGGAAAAAGATACTCCATGCTGATAGAAACCAATAAAGAACAGGAGTAGTCATCCTAATATCTGACAAAATAGACTTTAAGACACAAACTGTTCAAAGAGACAAAGAAGATCATTATATAATGATTAAGGGATCAGTTCAACAGGAAGATGTGACTATAGTAAATGTATATGCACACAAAGATGGGGTACTTGGCTATTTAAAACAAATGTTAATGGATCTAAAGGGATACATAGACTCCAATACAACACTAATGGGAGAATTCAACACTCCACTTTCATCAAAGAATAGATCAACTAGACAAAAAAAAAAAAATCAACAAAGAAATAGCAGAACTAATCAACACTACTGACCAAATGGATCTTATTGATATCTACAGAACATTTCATCACACAACTGTAGAATACAAATTCTTTTCATCAGTGCATAAAACATTCTCTAAGATTGACCATACGCTAAGTTATAAAACAAGTCTCAACAAACTCAAATAATTTGAAATCATACCATTCATCTTTCCTGACCACAATGGAATGAGTCTGGAAATTAACAACATAAAAAATTCTAGAAAATATACAAACACATGGAGACTGAGCAACATGTTCCTGAAGAAAAGTGGGTTATAGAAGAAATCAAAAGGAAAATTTAAAAAAAAATCCCTAGAAATGAGTGAAGATGACAACACAATTTATCAAAACGTATGGGACTCAGCAAAAGCAGTTATGAGGAAAGAGTAGAGCAATTATTGCCTACATTAAGAAATAGGAAAGGTATCAAGTAAATGATCTAATAATGCACCTCAAGAACAAACCAAACCCAAAATTAATAGGATGAAAGAAGTAATAAAAACGGGAAAGGAAATAAACAAAATTGATATTAAAAAACAAGAAGTGAAATGAATAGCTGGTGTTTCAAAAAAATTAACAAAAAATGATAAACTATTGGCCCAACTAGCTAAAAAAAAGGGAGAACATACAAATTAAAAATCAGAGATGAGAAAGGAGAGGGTAAAACTGATACCACAGAACAAATCATCAGAAGTTAAATTGCTATATGCCAACAAGTTCAAAATGTAGAAGAGATGGATAAATTTTTGGGCACAAAAATTTATCAAAAGACACACAAAACCTAAATAGACAAAGACAGAAATTGAATCAGTAATAAAGATGCTCACATCACAAAAAAGTACAGGAGTGCATGGCTTCAATGCTGAATTCTTCCAAACTTTTGAAGGACTAATCCTGATTCTCATAAACTATTCAAAACATTTGTAAAGAAGGGAATCCTCCAAAATTCATTCTTTGAGGCCAGCATTACTTTAATTCCCAAACCAGAAAAAGGTACAACAAAGAAAGAGAACTATAGACAAATATCTCTGATGAATATACATGCAAACATCCTCAACAAAACAGTAGCTAACCAAATCCAACAACACATCAAAAAGATCATCTACCCAGACTAAGTGAGATTTATCCAAGGGATAAAGGGATGGTTCAACATATACAAATAAATAACATGATACATGACATTAATATATTGAAGAATAAAAACCATATGATTACTTCAATAGATGTAGAGAAAGCATTTACTAAAAATACATCCTTTAATGACAAAAACCTTTAGCAGATTGGGTACAGAAAGCACATTCCTCAACACAATCAAGGTGATTTCTGATAAACCCATACTCAGCATTTTATTATGTAGGGAAAAAACTGGAAGCATTTCTACTAAAATCCTGAACAAGACAAAGATGCCCACACTCACCAGTATTATTGAATGTAATTCTGAGTGTTTTAGCCAGAGTCATTAGGCAAGAAAAAGAAATCAAATGGATACAAATTGGACAGAAAGATGTCAAATTATCTCTGTAGATGACATGATTCTTCATATTGAGAAATCCAAAGATTATTGGAACTCATAAGAGAGGTTGATGAACTTGCTAGATATAAAATCAACACACAAAAATAAATAGCATATGTATACACTAACAATTGGCACAGTTGAGAAATAACCCATTTCCAATAGTTATAAAAACAAATATTTTGGGATAAATTTAGCAAAGAATGTGAATGATATCTACAATGAAAATTTAAAAAATAAAGAAAAATAGAAATAGAAGAGGACACAAAAATGGAAAAATATTACATGTCCATAGATAGGCATAAATAACATCATCAGAATGTCTATACTACCCAAAGCAGTATACAGATTCAATATGAGTCTACTCAAAGTACCAAGGACATTCTTCTCAGATCTAGAAAACGATCCTAAAATTCTTGTGGAAACATAAGAGATCTTGAAAAGCTAAAAAAATCTTAGAAAACAAAAAGAAAGCTGGAGGCATCACAATACAGATTTTAAGATATTTTACAGGACAGTTATAATCAAAACAGTTTGGTACTAGACCAAAAATAGACATGTGGACCAATAGAACAGAATTTAAACCCCAGAAATTAATCCAAGCAGCTACAACAAGATAATCTTTGAAAAAAGAGCTAAAATCATTCCCTGGAGAAAAGACAGTCTCTTCAATAAATGGAGTTGGGAAAATTGAACCTCCACATGCAGAAGTATGAAACAAGATACCCTCCTTACACCCTATACAAAAACCAACTACAGTGATCAAGGTTCTAAACCTAAGACTTAAAACGATCAAATTACTTGGTGAAAATACTGCAAGACATTGGCATAGGCAAAGATTTCTTGGATAACGCCCCAGGAACATCAGCAATAAAACCAAAGTAGACAAATGTGATTACATCAAGCTAAGGAGCTACTATACTACAAAGGAAACTCTCAACAAAGTGATGAGGTAACTGGCAGAATGGGAGAAAATATTAGCAAACTTTACATCTGATAAATGATTAATATCCAGACTATATAAAGAACACAAGAAGTTCAATAACAACAAAACAAATTATTTGGCTATGATATGGGCAAAAGAAATGAACATGCAATTTTCACAGGATGAGATACAAATGGCCAATTGACACATGAAAAATCGCTAAGGCTCACTAGCCATCAGGGCAATGCAATTAAAAACCATAATGAAGCTTCACTCACTCCAGTTAGAATGGGTATCATCCATAAATAAAAAAATATAAAATGTTGGACAGGATATGGGAAAATGGTAGCCCAATACACTATTGATGGGAATGTAAGCTTATAAAACCACTGTAGAAGACAGTATGGAGATTCCTCAGAAATCTGAAAATACATCTACCATAGACCCAGAAATTTCACTCCAGAGAATTTACCCAAAGGAAATGAGATCAGCATATGAGTTATTTGTACTCCCAAGTTTATAGTGGCTCAATTCAGAAAAGCTAAGATATGCAATCAACCTAGATGTCCATCAACTGATAACTGGACAAAGAAAATGTGGTTTATAAAGTATATGATGAAATACTATACAGCCATAAAAATGAAATCCTGTTTTTTGCAATAAAATGGATGCAATTGCAGATGATTTTGCTTAGTGAAGTTAGCCAAACACAACAAGACAATATTATATGCTTTCTCCGATTTTTAGTTGCACCAAAACCCCCTAAATGTATAAAAGCAAAATCGACATCCTATAATTTAATTATTTTTTGTAGCTCTCATCTATATTCCTATGGAACAGTGATCTTTCTACTTTTTACTTGTTGAACACTATATTTAGTTGTGCATTAAGTCTGTGATTACAAAATAAATTTAAAGTATGTTATCAAAAAGTTAAAATACAAAATAAAGAAAGGAGGAATGAAGGGAGGGAAATATCATCATGTTCTTAGAATTGTGTCTACAACATACATGGATCTATTCTCTTTATATTAATAACAAAATATGTTTTAAAAAACAGAAATTCAATTAATCTCTAGCAGGTTGTTAAGTTGATAGTTTTGTCTGATCCACAAGTGATGTTAAAAATATCCAAATAGCCTTAGGGAAGAAAAAGTTTTACCACTCCCAATAAGGGTTACCTTTATCCCATATCTTCACTAAGGCTTGTTAGGGTCTTATATATATACAATCCTAAACACTTCAAAAATAATAAACAAATTCACAGTTAAATTGCAGGACATATAGTCAGTATCATTTTTCCACTATTATTTAATAACATTTCTATACAGTATCCTACTCTAATAACAAGCAGTCTGAAAAAAATCATGAAAACAATTCAATTTATAATAATATAAAATATAATACTTAGGAGTAAATTTAGGTAAGAAAATGAAAGATCTAAATACTGGGACTACTGTTGTGGTACAGTAGGTTAAACTATTATCTGTGACACAGGCATCCAGTATGAGTGCTGGTTCAAGTCCTGGCTGTTCCACTTCCAATCCAGATCCCTGCTAATATTCCTGTGAAACCAGAAAAAGGTGACTCAAGTGGGAAACCATGATGGAATTCCAAGTTCCTGCCTTTAGCTTGGTCCAGCTCTGTCTGTTACAGCCATTTCAGGAGAGAACCAGCAGGTGGAAGATTCTCTCTCTCATTCCCCTTTCTAATAAATAAATGAATCTTTAAAATTCAAAATACTGAAAGCTATGAAAGATTGATGAAGGAAATTTAAAACGAGGCAAAAAATGGAAAGATACTCCATGTTTGTGCATTAGAAGAATTAGTATTGTTAAAATGTCTCTACTTTATGAAGCAATCTGCAGACTCATTGCAATCTCCATTAAAATTTCAATGCCGTTCTAAACACGTGTAGGGAAAAATCCTAAAATTCATAATGAGTCACAAAAGTTCCCAAATAGTCCAAGCAATCTTCTTCAAGTTGAACAAAAAATTTGGAGGTATCACACATTGTATCTCAAAATATACTACAAATGTGTAGTAATGAAAAGAAAGAATGTGGTATACATTGACCAATGGAGCAAGATAGCTCAGAAATAAACCTACATATTTACAGTTGGTTAATATCTGACAAAGTTGCCAAGAATACACAATAGACAAAAGACATCTATTCAATAAGTGTTGTTGGGAAAGCATATATTTACCTACAGAGAATGAAAATGGACCTTTATCTTAGTATATAAGAATAACCTCAAAATGTGTTAAAGATGTAAATGTAAGACCCAAAACTATAAAAATAGTAGAAGAAAATATAGGGGAAAACTCTGTAACATTAGTCGGGATAGAAATTTCTTGGATATATCCCCAAAAGTGCAGACAATGAAATAAAAGTAGACAAATGGATTGCATAACAATAGAAAATAATGTTCAAAGGAAGGAATGATTAATCTGGGCATTGAAGGTGATAGGTGTTGGTATGTGGAGAGAGGAAGAAAACAAAGCTCACAGAAGACATGGCTTTTATCCAGCAAACTAGCTCTTTGACAAAATTGGAAGTCACATGAAGAACGTTACATGGGCTAGTGCAAAAAGTGAGGCAATGTGAACTCACGATGGACTCAAAGCCTGCTCACAACATGCAACAAAACTCAGCAACCATCTCAGCAACAGGTTTTCTCTGATTTGTGGAAATTAAAATATGAGGGAGTACAATAACTGTGTGGATGTCATATTTGGTATTTAGATATAAATATTGTTTCATTGAATCATACCATGTAAATGATAGGATACTCTTCTTTCTCATGTTAAAGAAACAGAAATGGATGGGCCAGTATTGCAGCAGTGTTGTGTTTTGAAATCCCAAGGTGCTGATGTCAAAGCATAACAGATAGTGGTGTTTCCCTGGCATCCCATATGGGTACTGGTTCAAGTCCCACCTGCTCCATGTATGATCCAGCTCCCTGTTAATGGCCTGGGAAAGCAGTGGAAGATGGCCCAAGTGTTGGGCACCTGCCAACCAAGTGGGAGACCTGCATGAAGCTCCTGGCTCCTAGCTTTGGTTGGCCCGTTGCTAGCCACTTGTCGCCATCTGGGGAGTGAACCAGCAGATGGAAGATCTCTGTCTTTGTCTTTTCCCTCCCTCTTTGTAATTCTGTCTTTCAAAATAAATAAATAAATCTTTTCGAAAAAAAGCAGTGGAGAGGCTGGCTCCATGGTACACCAGGTTAATCCTCCGCCTGCGGCGCTGGCATCCCATGTGGGCGCCAGTTCTAGTCCCTGTTGTCCTCTTCCCATCCAGCTCTCTGTTATGGCCTGGGAAAGCAGTAGTGAATGGCCCAAGTGCTTGGGCCCCTGCACCTGCATGGGAGACCTGGAGAGGCTCCTGGCTCCTGGCTCAGATCAGCACAGCTCTGCTGCTGCGGCCATTTGGGGAGTGAACCAATGGAAGGTGAACCTTTCTTTCTGTCTCTCTCACTGTCTGTAACTCTACCTGTCAAATTAATAAATTAAATCTTAAAAAAAAGAAGTGGAGAGGCCAAAATAATGAAGACCCTTGGGTTACAGTAATCTTTTGTTCTTAATTTGAGCAATGGATAGCAGTATACTCAGAGAACAACAACAACAACAAAAAAACCCCACATATATCTGTACACTTATGTGCATTTCTTTTTATGTATACCGTATTTCAATAAAATGTGGGCATTGTGATTGCTAGGCCAAACACCCAAGTCCTGGACTTATCTTTTAAATTCATTTTTAATGAGCTTTTTGAAGTCTACCCTTCTTTAATTCAAGTATTTTATTGTCATGTGCTCAGGTGAAAAATCACTCTATTATGTATCTGAAAGCTTTACAAAAATAATTTATAAAAATGATGGAATATGATACAATGTTTGTGCCAAAATATGCTCATGGCTTTGAAAACTTCAGTCCATCTTTCTTTTTTTATAATAGCTAATCTAAAATGTATGAAATTATACTTCATGATGATTTTTAAATTTGTAGATCTCTGATGATTAGAGATGTTGAGCAGTTTTTCATATTTCTATTTGTTATATCTGTGTCTTTTTTGAGATGGCTATCTTTGAGACTGGACTTCAGGTTTTTTAAAAAAAGAAATAATTTATTTGAAGGGCAGAGAGAGAGAGTGAGATTTGGAGAGAGAGAGGAGGAGGAGAGAAAGATTATCCATTTGCTGCTACACTCCACAAATGCCTGCAACAGCGAGATCTGGGCTAGGTTGAAGCCAGGAGCCAAGAACTCCATCTGGGTCTCCCATTTGGGTGGCAGGGACACAAGTACTTGGGCCACCTTCTGTTTCTTCCTAAGTGCATCAGCAGGAAGCTGGATCAGAAATGTGGAGTGGTCAGGATTTGAATCATGCACTCTGGTATGGCATGCAGGTGTTCTAAATGGCAGCTTAACCCACTGTGCCATATACCCCCCCTGCCAATTTATTCAGTTTTTACAACATTTTAATCTGGTTACTTTCCTTGTATTGAAGTAGCAAGAAATTTAGGAGTTCCTTATGTATTGTAGATATTAATCCCTTATCAGATATATGATTTACAAATGTTTTCTTTCCTTTCATATATTGTCTATTCATTATGTGCATTTCTTTACTGTGCACAAACAGTTTAGCTTGACTCAATCCCTCTTGTCTACTTTTGCTTTTGTTGCCTATGCCTGTGGGATCATGTCCAAAGCATAATTTTCCAGACTGTGTGTTGGAGCTTTCTCTCTCTATTTTCTTCTGGTATTTGGTGTCTGGTGAATCCCCTCTTCTTGTTCATAGAGAGTAATCTTCCTGCTATAATTTCACATGGGTGAAAGGATGAGGCTCTCTTTAATTTTTTTCTATTTTATTTGAGAAGGAGAGAGAGAGAGAGAGAGAGAGAGAGAGAGAAGAGAGGGAGAGAGAAATCTTCCATCTAGTGGTTCACTCTTCAAATGCCTACAACAGGGTTGAGCCAGGACAAAGCCAGGAGTCTGAAACTCCATGTATGTCTCCCACATGGGTGAACAGGGATCCAGGTTTTTGAAACATCATGTGTCCCAAGATGTGAATTACGGGGAAGCCAGGACTTAACCAGGCACTCTGATAAGGGATGTAGACTTCTCAAGTGGTAACTTAACTATTGTTATAAACTACAAGAATGCTACTCTTGTTCACTAAGACTTTTCCTTTAGGAGCTAATATCTTCTAGGATATTCTAGTACCATCATTTTAATTATGAGGATTTCAACATGTATATTTGTGAAGGGCATAAACATTTAGACCATATCAACAAATAATTTTTAAAAATTCAATCAGCACTTAGTACAATGAAATTAAATCCTTCATCAAATTTTATTTTTAGCATCTACTAAGAGCCTGATATATTCAAAGCAGTTTTTAAGTGCCTGGTATGAGCCTGGCCTATCTTCTACAACTTGCCAGTGTCTGGTTTATTGACTCCACCTTATAAATGTGCTGATTAATTTGAAGCTTATTTAGTTCAGGCGTCACGGATCTTCTCACTGTTGATTGAAGAGTGCATTTCCTTCTAAGTAAGTAGAAGGATCTGTGTCTAGGTGAGGGAGAAGAGGACATGTGCACTCCCACTAACAGTCTTCAAGGTATGGGTAATGCATAGGGGCTCCTTGTGTGATCATGAAGCATGCTGTTGCCCTGTAGGGAGGATGGTACATGTATTTCCTGGGCTCTGTTGCACTAAGGGGATTCTCTGTTTCCTGCATATTGCAGTTCTCTCCAGAAACATACACCAACACAGCTCTAAGAGCCCTCCCTCCTCTGAAACTTCACCCATTTTTATTACACATTGTAAGTGTGTCACTCAGGAAATACTTACTGGATATAAGCTATGTTGTGCTGGCATATACAGATGTGCAAATAGTCAGTATTTGTATCTTTTTAAAAATGATTTTATTTATTTATTTATTTGAGAGGTAGAGTTACAGAAAGAAGCAGAGATAGAGAGAGAGAGAGAGAGAGGTCTTCCATCCATTGGTTCACTCTCCAGATGGCCTCAACAACCAGAGCTGAGCTGATCTGAAATCAGGAGCCAGGAGCTTCTTCCGGGTCTCCCACGTGGGTGCAGGGGCCCAAATACTTGGGCCATCTTCTACTGCTTTCCCAGCCCACAGCAGAGAGCTGGATCAGAAGTGGAGCAACTGGTATACGCACTGGCGCCCATATGGGATTCCGGCGCTGCAGGCAGAGGCTTAGCGCACTACGCCACAGAGCCAGCCCCAGTATTTATATCTTTATGGGAATTTTCTAGAAAGACTTCTAGTAACATTTTCACCACAGGAAATACTCTGATACCAGGACTATGATGGTTGAATCATTCATTCATGCGTTCAATGGTTTTTAAATAAATGCTGACCACATAGCAAGTATTGAGTTGGCCACTGGCAAACTGTTGGGAGTAACTGTAGATGTGGTTTCTGATAAAGTTGTTTATGTTTTAGGAGAAACAAACTTTTCAGTATCTTGTGAATCCTATAATACAGGATGTTTTCTGTGCTACTTTCTTGCAGGGAATTTTTGCATGTAATGTTGGAGTTTAGAGGCTTAAAAGTTTGTTTTGCCTTCACTGTACTTCTAAGATGCTCGCAAATCTTGCTGATTCACTGATCAGACCCTCACCCTAAGCTCCATAGACCCATATTTCTCAAGAGTTCCACTTTTCAGTTTATCTCTAGGCAGTCACAGGAAAATAAATAGGGGGATGGTCAGTCAAGGAAGTTGGGACGGTGAGGAGGGGTCGTTGAGGATAGCTTGAGCGGACAGACTCACCCAACGTTGGCTCCTTTTCCTAAGTGAATTAGATGGCTTCTTTAGCTCTCTCACAGATTCGATTTCTGAGGTGATGAGAGGAAAGGTGGGTCTGCTCTTCACAGCTTCATATTGGTCCTGTTCTGTAGGGAAGGGAGCAGTCCTTGCCAGCAGCAATTTTTCATCATTTCCTCCATGCATGCAGTTTCAAGTCCTTGCAGAAAGCTGTGCGTGACCCAAGCCTTTCTGTAAGTCAGCTAATGATCGCCCAATCCGCTGGAGAAAATTGATTGTGTCAAAACTCATGAAGAGCTGCGGGCTGATCAATGTCTCACTGAAGTCAAGTTTCACACGAAACTGCCCAAAGCTGGAATTAAATGTCAGGTACAATTTAGCACTGATGCCCTAGCAGTGCCTTTGGAGAGGGAGCATTGCTCCTGATTCTGCATGTCAGGTTAACTCCCCCATGGCGCGTTCCCCTGGCCAAGTGATCAGGGCCTGGCAAGCTGCCACACCACAAGTCTCCTGCTTGGATCTGGGAGAGTGGGAACTTGGTGCTCAGGGCTGCTTTGAGGCTGTGGATTCTGTCAAGGCTAGAGGGGAAATGTCTCAGGGAAGAAAAAAGAGAGGTGTTGTGTGTCAGTTCTGATTTAAACGAGGATGTGGCATTGAATGGGAAGCCCTGAATGGTAACTTTCTGGAAGGAATCCTGCCAGGAGCAGAGGAGCGCTAATGGGGAGCGGGAGGAGGGCTGCTTTGTGCCCTGTTGTGAGCAGGCTTTGAGTCCATCATGAGTTCATGCTGCCTCACCTCTTGCTCTACGTCCAGTAATGTTCTTCACATGCTTTCCAATTTAGCCAAAGAGCTAGTTTTCTGAATAAAAGCCATGACTTCCGTGGACTTTGCTTTCTTTGCTTCTGCACATATCAAAATCTACCACCATCAATGCCCAGATTGATCGTTCTTTCCTCTGGACATTATTTTCTATTGATTACTCCAGTTTTACATCATCCACTGAACTCGTACATAACCTAGCTATATCCTTTTTGTTTCAGTTTCATTTTCCATTATGGTTATCTAACTTGTGTTTTGCCTATCTATTACATACATGACTTGAGGATAGGATCAGGTATGATTTTTTTCCTGTCTCCCAAACTTTCTATAAAATATTTGAATTATTTAGAAATACATATCATACTTATTATCTTGTGCATATAATATTGAATTTCTGAATCTTTCATTTCTAATTCCTCAGTGGGACTTAATAGCATTCCCTTACCATTCTGCTTGAGCTTTCCTCCATGTTCATGGTTAATACCTGGTTTCTAAATAAGAAACTTTGTTTTTTTGATTACAAGTAGAGGAGAGACTTCCTCAAATACCAGAGCCTTTTGGAATTAATATTGCTTTTCTAATAAACCCATACTACATCTTTCAGCTTCTGAAATTGTTCCAATTATCTATCCACATATTTAACACTTACACATACTGGTGGATGCAATGTAAGGTCTTACATATGAAGGAAGAAGAATTTTCAAGAACTCCTTAAGATAAGCCATCAAGAAGTCAGCACCAAGCACTATCTCCCTGGCCTCATTGCACTTATTCAATGAAGTGAAATAAGATCTCAATATTTGGAAGACTCCTATTGCATAACATTGGCTAGGTCTTTTAGCACTTGCCTGCATTTTCCAACATCTTTGTTATGACTGTTGTACTCAAATAATGGGGACTATGTTCACACATTGTCTAAGTCACTTTAATGTACTGCGGCCAGTAGAAGAGGATATTCCTAATGTTATTAACTGTCTTAAGGTTGATTGAAAAGAACAAAGTCCAGGGAGTGAGCCAATTGCATTTGCTTTATATTATTGTTGTATTAAAATTTTGAACAATGAAAGAAAAAAAAAAGGAAAAGTCAAGAAATGAAAGAAAAATGGAAAGAATATTATGGGATTAGTATTCAAACACTTTGGTTGAAATTTTGGCTGAGATCTGAACTTCTTTGTGACTCTGGGTAAATTCCTTAAACTTCTTGAGCCTAGTTTTCTTTATCAAAAAGATAAAGGCTAAGCCTCTGCCCACTGGTGGTACCAGCATCCCATATGGGTGCTGGTTAATGTCCTAGTTACTCCTCTTCTGATGGCCAGGGAAAGCAGTAGAAGATGACCCAAATGCTTGGGCCTCTGCACCTATGTGGGAGACCCAGAAGAAGCTACTAGCTCTTGGCTCTTGGCTTTGGATCAGCTCAGCTCTTGTATTGTAGCCATTTGGGGAGGGAATCAGTGGATGGAAGACATTTCTCTCTGTCTCTCCCTCTCTTTGTAACCCTACCTCTCAAATAATAAATAAATAAAATCTTTAAAAAATTGGTGGTATTAACCACCTGGTTTGTTATGAGAACTGAAATAGGCAATATTTGTAAAATGTCTAGTGAAGTGCCATTTTATAGAGGCTCAAAAGTGGTAGATATTTGTTGAATGAGTTATTTGATGGTGTGGTTAGGTATGTGTGTCCATGACATTTGGGATTGCATCAAATTGAGAAGTTTCTGTACTGCAAAAGAAACAGTAAGGAGAGTGAAGAGGCAACCAACAGAATGGGAAAAGTATTTGCAAACTATGCAACAGATAAAGGGTTGATAACCAGAATCTACAAAGAGATCAAGAAACTCCACAACTTTAACACAAACAACCCACTTAAGAGATAGGTCAAGGACCTCAATAGACATTTTTCAAAGAGGAAATCCAAATGGCCAACAGACATGAAAAAATGTTCAAGATCACTAACAATCAGGGAAATGCAGATCAAACTCACAATGAGGTTTCACCTCACCCCGGTTAGAATGACTCAAATTCAGAAATCTACCAACAATAGATCCTAGAGAGGATGTGGGGAAAAAGGGACACTAATTCACTGTTGGTGGGAATGCAAACTGTTGAAGCCACTATGGAAGTCAGTCTGGAGATTCCTCAGAAACCTGAATATAACCCTACCATTCAACCCAGCCATCCCACAACTTGGAATGTAAAAAAGGAAATTAAATTGGCAAACAAAAAAGCTGCCTGCACCTTAATGTTTATTGCAGCTCAATTCACAATGGCAAGGACCTGGAACCAACCCAAATGCCCATCAACAGTAGACTGGATAAAGAAATTATGGGACATATACTCTATAGAATACTATACAGCAGTCAAAAACAATGAAATCCGGTCATTTGCAACAAAATGGAGGAATCTGGAACACATTATGCTGAATGAAATAAGCTAGCCCCAAAGGGACAAATATCATATGTTCTCCTGGATCAGCGACAACTGACTGAGTACCAAAGGGGAAACCTGTTGAAGTGAAATGGACACTATGAGAAACAATGACTTGATTGGCCCTTCCCTGACTGTTGTTGTACAATGTAATAGTTTATCCATTTTAGTATTTTTTTTATTCTAGTACTAGTGGTTGAACTCTGCAATTAACACACAATTATTCTTAGGTGTTTAAATTTTAACTGAAAAGTGATCTCTGTTAAATGTAAGAGTGGGAATAAGAGAGGGAGGAGATGTACAGCTTGGGACATGCTCAATTGGACTTGCCCCAAATGATGGAGTTAGAAACGTGCCAGGGGATTCCAATACATTCCCATCAAGGTGGCATGTACCAATGCCATCTCACTAGTCCAAGTGATCAATTTCAGTTCACAATTGATCACACTGATAGGTCTAAGAGTCAAAGGGATCACACCAACAAGACTAGTGTCTGCTAATACTAACTGATAGAATCAAAAAGGGAGAGAATGATCCAACATGGGAAGTGGGATACACAGCAGACTCATAGAATGGCAGATGTCCTGAACTGCACTCTGGCCTCAGAATCAGTCCTTAAGGCATTTGGATCTGGCTGAAGAGCCCATGAGAATATTTTAGGCATGGAAAGCCAAGACACTGTGGACAAAATAAAAAAGAAGACCTAAATGAAAGATCTCTGCGAGTGAGATCCCAGTGGAATGAATGGGGCCATCAAAGAAGGAGGTACCTTTCTCTGAAGGGAGGATAGATACTCACCATTCTTCACTTACAAGTCAGAGTTTTGGAGGAGAGTGGCTTTGATAGTTGTCTTGTACTTTTCTCTTGCAGCATGTTTTTTTATCTACACTTTAGCCACATTGTCTTAGTTTTCCCTTGCTTCCCCTTCCTCTGTGTTCACAACACTGTATGCATACTGTCACTGCTTCAATCTGGACTATCTTATCTCTCAGTGAAGCACTGGCATAGAATCCCAATGGGACCCTTCCCTCCATCCACATGGCCCCCTACAATTCCTCGCTTATCCTATTGCCAGAGAAGGGCGGATGTTTTAAAATCTTAAACATATTATGTAACTTTCATGCTCCAAGCTTTTTAATGTCATTCATGGCCCAAGAATAAAGTCTTGAATCCTCAGTATGGCAGACAAGATCAGTTTGACTTATCTCATTCCCCACTCTTCATTCTAAGCTCAAGTGCCAATAGTCTCTGAGGCTGTTATATGGTTACATGACTTTTTCTTTGATTCATGATCTTGTATGTCATCTAATACCTTGCTTGTCTGGTAAGCTATTGGTTATTCAACTCTTATACCAAATATCAACTTCTCTTTGGAACTATTCTTGTACCCTTTAGGAAACATTATAACTCCTCTAGGGCTCCTATCACTGAGTATTTCTATTATGGTACTTAATATACTTAAAATCATTGTAACTTGATTCTAACTTGTTTTCCCCCACTACAAGGTACTGTTTTGTGCCTCTTGTATGTAGCAAGGTAGCTATTAACAAATGATGAAATAAATGGATGAAATAAATTTGATGAAATAAATGGATGAAATGAATGAAAGTTTCAAGGAGAAAGTCAGCTTTGATCTGGTTTTTAAGAACTGTTAAGGTTTCAGTGAGTCGATATGGGTAAAGGATGTTTAAATGGATTGAGCTGGGTGTGAAAATCCCTGGAGGTGTTAGAATCCAGCACTACTGTGAATTGTGTAGTAAAGGCATAAAGACAGAAAAACTGTCTTAGGGTAGATGCTAAAGGATCTTAGATGGTAATTTTGAATGTCTAAGACTTATTTGGTAAAGAAATGGCCTCTAAAAATTATCTTTGAGGTAAAAATCAACATGATCCAAATTTTACACTCTTGAAAGAATTGTGTGCAGCTCTATATAAACTGAATGAAATCACAAGAGACAGGGAGTAGGGAGTTAGTCATGATGCAATTTCAAGGGCCCTAGCCTGAGGTTTTGAGAACCAAACCCTCAAAAAATGTTCACATTGAATTCAATAGCACATTAAAAAGATTATACCCCATGACCAATTGGGATTTATTCTAGGAATACAAATACGGTTCAGCATATGAAAATACATCAGTGCAATACACACTAACAGTACTGAGGACAAAAATCACAGAAACATTATGACTAGTTCTAATGAACAAAAACAATCTGACAAAATTTACAATCCTTTCATAACAGAAAAAAAAAACTACTATACAAACCAGGAACAAAATGAAACTACTTTAGCCTAGCAAAGACTATATATGAAAAAACTCACAGCTGACATTATTATGCTCAATGCTGAATAGATGGAAACATTTCTTTTTAATCAGAAACGAGGCAAGGATATCTTCTTTCACCATGCTATTTAACATAGTACTAGAACCATTAGCCAGAGGAACTGAATAAGAAAATGAATAAAAGTCATCCAACTTGGAATGGAAGAAGTAAAATTGTTTTCCTTTGCAAATGATGTGATTTTATATGTGAAAATTCTGAATAAACCACAAAACTATTAGAACTGATAAATTTGGCAAAATTTTGGGATACAAAGTGAACAGGCAAAAATAAGTTGTATTTATAAAGTAATAATGACCAAAAGGCAAATTCAGAAAACAGTTCCAGGGCCGGCACTGTGGTGTAGTGGCACTGCCTGCAGTGCCGGCATCCCACCTGGGTGCCGGTTCAAGTCCTGGCTGCTCCACTCCTGATCCAGCTCTCTGCCATGGCCTGGAAAGCAGTAGAAGATGGCCCAAGTCCTTGGTTCCTTGCACCCATGTGGGAGAACTGGAAGAAACTCCTGGATCCTAGCTTCGGATCAGTACAGCTTTGGCCACTATGGCCAACTGGGGAGTGAACTGGTGGATGGAAGACCTCTCTCTCTCTCTCTCTCTCTCTCTCTCTCTCCCTGCCTCTCCTTCTCTCTCTCTGTAACTCTGATTTTCAAATCAATAAATAAATCTTTAAAAAAGTTTCCTCTTTCCCCCACCCCAAAATCCTCTCCCTCTTTCAAATAAAGAAATAAAAAGAAAACTATTTAAGAGAGAGCAATTCCACTTATGATATTATCAGAAAGAACAAAGCATTTATTAAGAAACTATACTAGGGAGGTGAAAAACTTGTATATTGAAAAGTAATATTGCTAGAATAAAATTAAAGAAGACACAAATAAATGGAAGCATATCCTGTGTTCATGGATTAGACAAATCCTAGTATTATTTAGCTAATCTTACCCAAACAATCCACAGATTCAATGTAACCCTTATCAAATCCAGTGGAATTTTTTGTAAGAGTAGAAAAGTTTATCCTAAAATTTATGTGGAATTTCAAGGGACTCCAAGCAACAAAATGAATCTTGCATAAGAAGAATAAAATCAGAAGACTTATACTTTCTCATTTCCAGACTTATTATAAAGCTATAGAAATAAAAAAGATTAAAATGTGGTGCTGGCATTAAGACAGACATGCACATCAATGGAATCAAATAAAGAAGCCAGAACTAAATTCTTGCATTTATAGTCAAATGATCTTTCAGCAAGACTGCCAAGACTGCTCAACGAGAAAAACACAGTCTTTTCAACAACTGGTTTTAGAAAAGCTGTATGTCCACATGCAAGAGAAAAAAATTGGACCTTTACTTCACATCATACACAAAAGTTGACTCTAAATGGATCAACGATTAACACTAAGAACAAGATTATAAAATGCTTAGAAGAAAACAGAAGGGAAAGGATTCATGACATTAGATTTTGACAATGACTTCTTGGATGTAATACTGAAACCAGATAACAAACCTAAAAATAAATAAATTGAGTGGTTTATCAGAACTTAAAATTTGTGTATCAGAGGACATCAGCAAAGTAAAAATTCAGCCTAGGGGATGAGAAAAAATGTTTGAAAAAATCATTATCTGATAAGTAGTTAACAGCCAGATTGCATAAAGTGTTCTTGCAATTCAACAACAAAAACAGATAAAAAATAAGTGGGGAGAGAACTGTAATAGATACTTCTCAAAAGAAGACATACAAATGGATAATAAATACCTTTAAATATGGTCACCATTGCTAATCATCAAGAAAATGTGATTCAAAACCACATGAAGTCATTTCTACTTACAAGGATGGCTAATATTAAAAAAAAGCAGAAAATGATGGTAGTTGTCAATAATGTGGAGAAATTGGAATCTTTATGCACTGTTCTTGGACATATAAAATGGTATAACTATCATGAAAAAAAGTGTGGAAATTACTAAAAATATTGAAAACATTTTTACGATGCAGCAATGCCACTTCTATATATACATACACAAAATTTGAAAGTATGATCTCTGCTTTAATAATTATTATTGAAAAGTCTGGCCGGTGCCACGGCTCAATAGGCTAATCCTCTGCCTAGCGGCGCCGGCACACCGGGTTCTAGTCCCGGCCGGGGCGCCGGATTCTGTCCCGGTTGTCCCTCTTCCAGGCCAGCTCTCTGCTGTGGCCAGGGAGTGCAGTGGAGGATGGCCCAAGTGCTTGGGCCCTGCACCCGCGTGGGAGACCAGGATAAGCATCTGGCTCCTGCCATCGGATCAGCGCGGTGTGCCAGCTGCAGTGCGCCAGCCGCGGCGGCCATTGGAGGGTGAACCAACGGCAAAAGGAAGACCTTTCTCTCTGTCTCTCTCTCACTGTCCACTCTGCCTGTCAAAAAAAAAAAAAAAAAGGAAAAGAAAAGTCTGATTTCCATTTCTTTGTACATAATCTTTTTTTTCTTCCCCATTGGAATCTCTTCTTTATCTCTCATTCTGAAATTTTATCTGATATGCTCCTTTCAGTCATAGCACAGGGCACATAGCATTGCTATATACTGGATATTTATCTGTAAATGGATATAAGTAATAATTCCTAACTTCTGTTGGGTGTGTATTATGAACCACACACTGCATTAAGTGTATGTTTAACTGGTACACACTCCAAACTGTCTTATTATATAGATACAATTATTATCACTATGTTAAAGAGGAGAAATAAGTACAATAAGGTAAGTAGCATGCTAATGTGATTGCTCATTACAGTAAGATTACAATAAGCACATACCAGCTATCAGGTTTTCAGTAGCAAACCTCACAAGCTTGGACTCTAGAGTTCATGAAATTAACTCTGCAGATTCTTATAATGCTATGTAAATTTTACAGTTTGATTGTCAGACATTAATCTCAAAGCCATTATCTTGGTGAGGAGTGAGGTTAGAAGAAAGCATCTAACAGAGAAATTTTAATTTGATGCAGGTATCAGTGAAGAAGTCTTTGGGCAAAAAATCCAAATGATGAATCTGATGCCTGAAATGATTATGTTCAAACATAATAAAATTAAAAAAAATATGTTCAATCTCTCTTATCCCAGAAAGCCTGTTGGGTACCAATAGCAGTAGCATAGTGACGAGCAAAGATGAACGAATTTCCCACTTGTCATGCACCTTGAGTGAACCCTTCATTGTAAGGACAGTCACAACCTGCTCAAAAAAAGTAGTGCCAGCAACGCAACTTCCAATTTACATGGATCCAGGTATTTATTGAAAAATTTTAAGTGTTCTGGGATAGGCAATTTTGTTGGAAACTGTGGATCCAGCAGAGTGCAAAATTGGTAAAAAGATTGGAAAGCAATCCAACTCAGTCATATGTGATATTCTTTTTTTATATGTGTAATTATTTTAATAAAATTTTAATCAATAAGAAGTAAAATAATACTCAGTGCAGAAACATAGATGGATCTGTTTTATATATAGCACAGTAGCATGGCTATGGTTAACTTTGTATATTTCTTTTTTTAAACTTATTTATTTTTTTAACTTTTATTTAGTAAATATAAATTTCCCAAGTACAGCTTATGGATTACAATGGTTCCCCCCCCCCCCAATAACTTCCCTCCCACCCGCAACCCTCCCAGCTCCCGCTACTTCTCCCATTCCATTAACATCAAGATTCATTTTTAATTATCTTTTTATATTAGTTAAGATTTCAACAGTTTGCACCCACACAGAAACACAAAGTGTAAAAATACTGTTTGAGTACAGGTTATAGCATGAAATCACAATGTACAGCACATTAAGGACAGAGATCCTACATGAGGAGTAAATGCACAGTGACTCCTGTTGTTGACTTAACAGATTGACACTCTTGTTTATGGCGTCAGTAATCTCCCTAGGTTCTACTCATGAGTTGCCAAGGCTATGGAAGCCTTTTGAGTTCACTGACTTCGATCTTATTTAGACAAGGTCATAGTCAAAGTGGAAGTTCTCTCCTCCCTTCAGAGAAAGGTAACTACTTCTTTTATGGCCCGTTCTTTCTACTGGGATCTCACTCGCAGAGATCTTTCATTTAGGTGTGTGTGTGTGTGTGTGTGTGTGTGTTTTCCAGAGTGTCTTGGCTTTCCATGCCTGAAATACTCTCATGGGCTCTTCAGCCAGATCCAAATGCCTTAAGGGCTGATTTCTGAGGCCAGAGTGCTGTTTAGGACATCTGCCATTCTATGAGTCTGCTGTGTATCCTTCTTCCCATGTTGGATCATTCTCTCCATATTTTATTCCATCAGTTAGTATCAGCAGACACTAGTTTTGTTTATGCGATCCCTTTGACTCTTAATCCTTTCATTATGATCAATTGTGAACAGAAATTGATCACTTGGACTAGTGAGATGGCATTGGTACATGCCACCTTGATGGGATTGAATTGGAATCCCCTGGCCCATTTCTAACTCTACCATTTGGGCCAAGTCTCATTGAGCATGTCCCAAATTCCTCTCTAATAAATTATTACCCAGCTGAATTGACTGATCTTCTTGAGTAAAGCTTTCTGAATATAAATCAGAATTACTAGGGAGTTAATTGTACTTCTCTAGAATAACCTTCAGGATTGTCCAAAATAAGCATTTACACACAGGCACTTAACTCTGAGAAATTAATGTTGATCTGGATAACCCAGCAGCTTAATAGCTGGGGTGTAGCAGGGGGACACTGAGTCACAGGAGAATCCCAAAGGACTGGCTGTGAACATAGCTCCTTGGTTTGTTGGGGTTTGGTTATTGCTAGAACATTTTAAAGGTGCATCATAAAAACATATTGGCTCAAGGCAGGGTTTCATGTATTTTATTGTATTGCAGATGCAAATGCATCCTTTGATGAATTGTGACAATCAACTTTTATTTCATTTATTGCCAAATTTTTGAAAACATATGTGTACTAGTAAATTAGATGAGCTGATTGATAGATCTGGCCCCCAAACCAAAATAATCAAGTAGACAATCCTTGGTGTCTCCATTTGCAGGCCATTTCTCTCCATTTTAAATCATCCTTTGGCATACTTCACAATCACTAATATTTTCATCTGGAACTATGTCCTTGTCACGAGGAATATTTTAATATCTTACTAATGGCAATTACTGAATTAGTATCACAACATGAAACTCTATCCAAAAATATTTCCATTTAATTTGTTCTGCGTTAAAGGACTCCGAAGGAGATGCTTATGGTAAACTGTCAGACAGTTAATTCATTCATGGGACATCAATGGATACTCTACCATGTGTCAGATGCTGTAATAACACACATTAGTAAGATATTTCTCTAACCTTAGAGATGTTCACTGTCCAGCCAGGGAAATAGAAACAGAAAAAGTGAATTGTACAGTAGAATATAATCAGTTTCAATATCGAAAAAAGTTGAAGGAGGATGATTTATTACAATGGGGCCAGAAGACAGAAGCGTAGGCTTCACAGAGAAAGTGACATGTGAGTTAAATCATGTGCAGGATTAATAATCATAGAGAATTTTAAGTACTCAATTCATTTATAGGGTGAGGTTGATTGTCCGCCAGGAAGGGAAATAATTCGGGCCTGAGGACTTCCTAGGACTGTGTTGAATCATATCAGGTGGATGAACTCCTACTCCGCCTGCTCTAAAGCAGCACAAAGAGTAGCACAACCAGAAACTTACAGCACAGCCAGAATGACAAAGAGGGGGAGTGTTTTACTTAGCTCTCTCGGAGGGAAACAGCAATGCCTGCAACTTCAGAATAAAGTTGGGAGGACTGCTCTCCACGCTCATAAGTCTAGATTTATTAAGTGCACTAAAATTATGCTGCCAAAAGGAAATAACTGGAGAATTTCTGGAGCCAAAGGAGTGATGAGAAGTTGGAAAGTAGCATTATCATTTTCCAGACTGGATTTCACTTTGTTCTGCTTCAACCCATGGCCACCTTGGTCCAACACAAAATTAAAAGAGCCATAGCAAATTTTTGTTCCAAGTGAGAGGATGGAAAATAACAAATACAATAGAAACAAAGGAATCCTCTGCAAGTCTCCTTGGCAGGAAAATGTGCTAGGGCAGGGCAGGGAAAAGGTGGAGTAGCAGTGGGAGGAAGAGCTTGGACTCAGTGGCTATTCGGGTTTTATGTCAAGGCTTTGTATAATGGATGAATACAATGTGGAAATGCACAATAGCCAATTCTTCCTCGCTTAAGAACTGACTTTTTGCTTGGTGCATTGTTTTAGTGAGCTTGTCCCCACCCTGTGTCAGAGTTAGCCCTTGACAGGGATGAAGTGGTGGCAGTGGGTAGCTAAAGGAAGAAGCAGCACTGTGAGCTTGAGCATCTTTTCATCATTTGGTTGTTTGTGCGACATAGTGTTTTATCTACAATAAGGCACATGTAGAATTTATTGACTATTTTTGGCTCTCATAACTGCTAAATATAGAAGTCTGAACAGAGGAGTTGGTTTTTTTGGATTGACCATCGTTGACAATTAAAGAAGTTTTTTAGGAAAAGAACTATTACTCACAATCATAGCTTTTATGCTTAACAAAGAGAAGAATAAATTATTTTCTATTAGAAATTACTTTCTTCAATGCATTATTTATGTTTAGTCATTCAGGATGGCTTCACTCATTTTTTAAAAGTTGTTTTGAGTAACCACAATGTTCAAGCACTAGCTTTACCACCTTATATGCTACAAATATGAGTAAGAGTTAGATTGTATTTTCAAGAAGCTTCATATTAATAAAGAAAGAACAGAATAAGACCAAAGTACCAAATCCTTGAAAAGAGTACAACTGATGCACTCACACCATTCAGATAGAAGAAATTTTCTTCATTTGTAGTGCTCAAAAAATTTTTTGTGAGGAAAGAAGGTATTGATTTGTCATTGAAGGAGCCTAAATATGTATGAATGGGATATGAATTTCATATTCTTATAGTGGGGTGCAGACTGATGTGAGCGAAGGCAAAGACACAGGAAAGTCCAACGTGAAACAACATATCAGTAGACAGTGACTTCAGGAGAGGAGTCATCCTGGGGAAGGGTGGAAAATAAGGATGTTAGCTCATGATATTAATAAAGTGAGAATCAATGGACTATCAAAGACCTTGAATGCTATATGATCAAATATTCAGGAAAAGGTACATATATATATATATATGCATTTTTATCTTATTCTCTTAAGTGTTTATTTTGAGAGTTATCTTTTTAACATTTTTAAGTATACAGTACAGTATTAACTATCTGTACATCTTGTGCAGCAGATCTCTAGAGCTTGTTCATCTTACATATTTTACACTTTATATTCCTCAGTTGGAAAGTCCACTTCTCCCATCTCAAGCCCTCGACAACCACCACTCTACTCTCTGTTTCTATGAGTCCACCTATTTTAGATGTCTCACAGAAACACAATCATACAGTATCTTTTTTTGTGACTGGCTTGTTTCACTTGGCAGAATGCCCTTTAGGATCATCCATGTTATTTCAAAAGACAGAATTTCTTTCTTTTTTAAGGGTTGGATAATACCCCATTGTATGTATTAACCATACTTTTTAAAATCTGTTTATGTATCTGTAGACATTTAAGATGTTTCCACTTCTTGACAATTGGGAATAGTCCTGAGTGAACATGGAAGTGTTGATATATTTCAGATTTTGTTTATTGATAAATACTCAGAAGTGAAATTGCTGGGTCTTATGGTCATTATATTTTTAATATTTTGAGGGACCACTATACTGTTATCCACTGGTGGCTATACCAGTGCTATAAAAGTGCTCCGGTTTCTCCAAATTCTTGCCAACTCTCATTGTCTTTCTTTTTCTATAGCCATCCTGATGGGTAGGAAATGTACCTCATTTTGGTTCTGATTTACATTTCACCCATTAGTGATAATGATCATCTTTTCATCTATCTGTTGGTCATTTGTATATTTACTTTTGAGAAATGTAGATTGAAATCCTAAATCCATTTTTAAACTGGATAGGTTGTTTTTACTAATGAATTGTAAGGATACCTTACATATTTTAGAAATTAATCCCTTATCAGGCATATGGCTTGCAAATAGTTTTTCCCGTTTCATAGATTGCCTTTCACACTATTGATTGTTTCCTTTGCTGTAAAAATACTTAGTAATATCATACGAGAAAATTTTCCCAATTTAGAGAAGGATATGGACATCCAAATACAGTAAGCACATAGAAACCTAACAAAGATGATCAGAAAATAGCTTTACCACAAAACATTACAGTCAAATTTTCAAAAGCGAAACATAAAGTATCTTAAAGTGTTCAAGAAAGAAATGCCAGGTTGACTTTAAAGGATCTCCAAATAGAATGACAGCAGAGTTTTCATCAGAAATCCTACAGGCTAGTAGAGAAGGGAAAACAATAGTACAAATTGTAAAAAACCAACCAAACAAAAAAAACCCACCAAAATAACAACAACAAAAAAAAAACTCTTTCAACCTAGAATATTTTACCCAGTGGACTCCCATCTATAAATGAAGGTGAAATAAATAACTTCCAAGAGTAATGAAAATTGAATGAATTTGTTACCACCTGGCCAGCCTTCAAAATGATACTTTCGTTTGTACCACACTTAGAAACAAAGAAAGATAATGAAAATCATGAAAGAATGTGAAGGCAGGAAAACCTCCTAACAAAAGAACAAAGGAAATTCAAGACAAACAATAGGAATATTTATATAAAAATGGCAGAACCAAGTCATTATTAATTGATAATATCCTTGAATGTAAATGGATTACATTTTCCAGTTAAAAGATATGTACAGGTTAAATGGATTAGAAAATAAAATCCATCTAAATCCATCTATATACTTTTGACAAGAAACACACTTTAACTTTAAAGTTACACAAAGACTGAAAGTGAAGGATGGAAAAAGATATTCCAAGCAAATTGAAATAAAAAATGAACAGGAGTATGACTACTCATATCAGACAAAATGGATGTTAAGGCCAAAACTATAAAAAGAGACAAGGTAATTATTTAATGATTAAGGGATTAACTCAACAGGAAGATGTGGCTATAATAAATCTGTATGCACCAAATGCTAGGGAACCCAGATATTTAAAACAAATGTTAATTGATCTAGTGGAGACATAAGACAATAATGAAGGACATCAACACTCCATTTTCATCAGTAGACAGATCAACAGAACAAAAAATCAACAAAAAACAACAGAGCTAATCTACATTATCTACCAAATAGATCTAATTGATATCTACAAAATATTTTATCCCACAGTTGCAGAATAAACATTCTTTTAAGCAGAGAACGGAACATTTTCTAGGATAGACCATATACGAAGCCATAAAAAAATTCTCAACAAATTCAAAACAAAAAAATAAAATCATACCATGTATCTTTTCTGATCAAAATGGAATAAAGCTGGAAATTAACAACATAAGAAACCCTAAACATTTTGAGATTTGATTATTATTTATAGCCCATGCTTAGAATCCTGAAGGATAGTGGTTTTTATACCTACTACTTGTTGAATTCTGTGTTTAGTGTAGGGTTAAGCATTGGATTATGAAGAAAATTGGAAGTATGTCATTGTAAAACTTAAAAGAAAAATAAGAAAAGGAGGGAGATAGGATTGAGGGAGGAAGAAGTGGGGTGGGGTGGGAAATGTTATGTTGTTAAACCATATATATAAAATACATGAAATTTGTTCCTGTTTAAAAACAAAGAAGTAAAACAAAAGAAACCATAGAAAATACACAATCATGCACAAGCAGAACAACGAGCTTCTAAATGAAAAGTGGGTCATAGAAGAAATCAAAATGTAAATAAAAAATTTCTTGGAATTAATGAAAATTACAACACACATATCAAAACTTATGTGATATAGCAAAAACAATGTGAAGAGAAAATTTTATGACAATTACTGCCTACATACAAAAAATTGTAAAGATATCAAATAAGTGATCTAATGGTGCAGCTCAGGGAGCTAGAAAAACAAGTATAAACTAAACCCAAAATTAGTAGTAGGAAAGAAATAATGAAAATTAGAGAAGAAATAAGAAAGAGAACTAGAAAACTATACAACAGATAAGTCAAATGAAGAGCTTTTTTTTAAACAATCAATAAACCACTGGCCCAACTAGACCAAGGAGAAGATCAAAATTAACAAAATCAAAGTTTAAAAAGGAGATGTTACACTGATAACATAGAAATAATGAGAATCATCAGGTATCATTAAAACAATTATATGCCAACAAATTGGAAAATCTAGAAGAAATGTTTATATTTCTGGACATACACAGTTCACCAAAATTGGAGGAAGAATAGATAAAAAATTTGAATAGACTAATAACCAAGGCTGAGATCGGATCAGTAATAAAGTGCTTCCCAAAAAAGTAAAGTCCAGGACCAGATGGCTTCACTGCTAAATTCTACCAAAATTTTAAAGAAGAACTAATAACAATTTTTCTTAAACTATTGAAAACAATTAAATGGGAGGGAATCCTCCCAAACTCTTTGATCACAGCATTACCTTAATTCCAAACCAAAAAGTGGAAATTATAAACCAATATTCCTAATGAATATAGATGCAAAAATCCTCAACACAATACTACCTATTCAAACCTGGCAACACATCAAAAAGATTACCCATCCAGATTAAGTGGGATTTATCCAAGAGAATCAAGGACAGGTCAACATATGCAAATCAATAAACATGATGCATCATATTAATAAAAAGCAGAAATAAAAAATATAATCTCAGTAGATACAGAGAAAGCTTTGATAAAATACACCATTCTTATATATATATATATATATATATGTGTGTGTGTGTGTGTGTGTGTGTGTGTCTCTGTGTGTGTGTGTGTATATAATCTTGCTAAAATTAGGTATAGAAGGAACATACCTCAACACAAGCAAGGCAATATATGACAAACCCACAGTTAACATCATATTGAAAGAGGAAAAGCTGAAAATATTTCCACTAAAACCTAGAATTACATAAGGATACACACTGTCACCATTACTTTCAATATAGTTCTGGAAGTTTTAACCAGAGCCATTAGACAAGAAAAAGAAATTAAAAGTGGAAGTCAAATTATCCCTATTTGCAGAGGACATGATCTTAATATAGGGGAACCCAAAGACTCCACTAACAGACTATTGGAAATCATAAAAGAATTTGACAGAATTGCAAGATATAAAATCAACACACAAAAATCAATGGCATTCATATATGCTAACATTGCTATGGCTAAGCAAGAGCTTGTAAGTTTAGTTCAATTCACAATAGATAAAAAAATGTAAATATTTTGGGATAAATTTAACCAAGGATGTGAAAGTCCTCTACAATGAAAATTACAAATAACTAAGGAAAGAAATAGAAGATACCATACACACAAACACACACACACACACAAACATGCAAATGAAAAATTCTTCCATGCTTATGGATTGGAAGAATCAATATAATCAAAATATTCATTATACCCAAAGCAATTTATAGATTCAATGTACTACTAACCAAAATACCAAGGACATTTTTCTCAGCTCTAAAAGAAATTCTAAAATTCATATGGAAACACAAGAAACTCTAAATAGCCAAAGCAATCTTAAATAATAAAATTAAAGTCAGAGGCATCACAGTATCACTCCATCCCACTAGCCAGCCCTGTCTGTAAGGAAACTATGGTGTTTCCAGAAATGCTGTCTGTCTGTTCCTCCCAGCTAAATTCGGTGTTGGTGGGGAAGGTGGGTTTTTCTCTCTGGTTAGGTCTGTGGGAGATGGGGCAGCAGCTACCTGCCTGTGTCCAAAAATGGCCTGAATCCTTCCCCCACTGACTGCAGGTCTCTGCTGTGGCCGGGAAGGGGGGAGGGAGAGAGATGCCAGTCCAGAGTGCTTAAGGGCTGATTCCTATCCTAGCTTTTGTTTGTGTGGGACAGTTGTTACTTTATCGCTTTTGAAAGAAATTTCTCCATATATGATGCTCTAAATTGGTAGTAATTTTTCTTTCAGCAATTTGAATGTATCATCCCACTCCTTTCTGGTCTATAAGTGTTCTGTTAAAAAAAAATCTGCTGATAGTCTAAGAAAGGTTTACTTCTACATGACAAATTACTTTTCTCTTGCTTCATTCAAAACTCTTTGTTGTTGATTTTTTTTTTGTTTTTTCAGACTACAAACTGTGGTTTTATTTTTTTTTCTCTCTTTTTTTTATTTAGAATATAAATTTCCAAAGTACAACTTGTGGATTGCAATGGCTTCCCCACATTGATTTTTGACTGTTAGATTACAATGTGTCTCAGTGAAGCTTTAGGTTCATCTTTTTTGAGATGTTTTAGGCTTCCCACATTTGTATATCCATTTCCTTTCTATTTTAGATAGTTTCCAGCAATTTCAGTTTCAGTAAACTTTATTGTCTTTTCTCCCTTCTGAACCTTCATAATAAATATATTAGTATATTTTATGGTATCTTAAAAGTTCTGAAGATTTTTAAGTTTTTTTCTTTTTGTACTTCAGACTGAATAATTTCCAATAAGTTTTTTTGCTCATTTCTGTATTCCTCAATTCCAAGATTTATGTTTTGTTATTTTCAAAACCAATTATTTGTTTATTTTATGAGAGAGAGGGAGAGAGAGGCAGAGGAAGAGGGAATTGGAGAGGAAGAAATGGAGAAAGGGAGAGAGGGAGAGAGGGAGAGAGGAAGAGGAAGAGAGGGGAGAAAGAGAGAGAGAGAGATCTTATCCATTGCTGGCTCACTTACCAAATGCCTGGTATCCAGTAACTCAATCCAAGTCTTCCACGTAGGTGGTAGGGATCCAACTACTTGAGCTATGACCTGCTGCCTCCCAGGAAAAGCATTATTAGGCCACTAGACTCAAGAGTCAAGGGAGGACTCAAACCAAGGCACTCCAACATGGGATGCAGGTACCCTTTACACCATCTTAGTCATTGCACCAAATGTCTGCCCCTATGATTTGTTCTTTTAAGTTTTCTTTATTTTTGGTTGGAATTTTCACATTGTTTATTAAATATACTCCTGAGTTCACCGAGTATTTTTGCAATAGTTCAATTGAATTCCTTGTCAAGTTACTCATATTTCTATTTCATTAGAGTTACTGTTTGTGTAGTTTCATCTTGTTCCTTTGCTTCTTCATTTCCCCTCACTATTTGTGTTGGTAACTATGCATTAGAAAAAAGTTGCCACTTCTCCCAGTCTTTACAGATTGATATCATACAGAAGACCTTCACCAATCATTATGGCCAAAACTCCTGTGGTCCTTTATCCTACTACAAATTACTATATTTTTGTCCTACTAGCACATGACAAGCAAGATGGAAGCCAATCTGTCTGGGTACTATCCAAATGTTGGGTAGTTCGGAATGTTGGATTTATATTGTCCAACTCTTTCCAACCATAAGAAGATAAAAGTCGGAGCGTTTTGCCCACCATGAGTGCATTTGACTAAGGGGAGAGGTTTTGGTGAGTTCTACCACCTTTTTCTCATTGGCCCCTGGGTGTCTATAAACACTCCATGGCAATCGTCCATGAAAGGTAAGACAGTTATTCAATACATACCCGGAGAAGTTGTATGTTGTATATGTGTTCAAATTCTTTCCTGCTTTACTAATTCGGGAGCCGGAATTCTTAACTTGGTTATATATTTCTGTGCCAAAAGGTGGTGATTATGATGAGGGATTGTCTCCAAATTTCCTACCAGTTTAAATGTGATTGGTTTTGTATTCCTCTAAGGTATAGAAATATCTCAATACGTTTCTTGATTTCTCCTGAAAGGTATTGATTCATGTTGAATTAGCTAAGGTGTGGGAAAGGAAAGATTCTGGGGCTTCCTATTCCTGCATCTTACTGACGTCACTCTCTGGGGAGCTTTTGCTCATTATTTAAAATTCTTAAAGGATTTGCTTATTTATTTGATAGTGAGATGAGAGAGCAGGGAGGGAGGGAGAGAGAGAGATCCCCATATGACTGTAAAAGTCAGGTTGGCACCAGGCTGAAGCCAGGAGAAAGGAACTCCATGCAAGTCTCTGACACAGGTGGCAGAAACCCGAGCACTTGGGCCATTTCCCACTGCCTTCCCACATACATTAGAAGGAAGCTGGATTGTAAGTGAAGTAGCCGGGACTCAAACCACTATTCTAGTATGGGATGCTGGTGTTGCAAGCTTAACCTCTTGTTCTGCAACATTGGACCCTCAAAAGTCTTTTGATTATGACATTGATAAAATCAAAGAGGAGATTTCTGAGTATTTATCTGATGTGAATGTGATGGGTTTGGATAAAAGGAACATTGATGTAGAAGGGCCATGGCCAGGTATATGTACCTGAAAGTTCAGTTCTTTTCATTAACACAAGGTCATAGGGCTTCTCAATTTATTGATTATAATGTATACTGATCATTAAGGATGGTTTACAACATGTATTTTTTTATTATTTAATAAATGTGAATTTACAAAGTGCAACTTTTATATTGTTGTGCCCCCCCCCCCAACTCCCTTCCCTCCCGCGGCCCTCCCCTCTCACACTCCCTCTCCCATCCCGTCCTTCATGGAGTTTCATTTTCAATTACCTTCATATACAGAAGATCAACTTAATATATACTAAGCAAGGATTTCAACAGGATGCCCTCACCCAACCGCACAAGGTATAGGGTATTATTCGACTAGTAGTGTTGTTTTTAAGTTTCATAGTAAAATACATTAAGGACAGAGATCCTACGTGGGGAGCCTGTACCCAGTGACTCCCGTTGTTGATTTAACAATTGGCACTCTTATTTATGACGTCAGCAATCACCCAAGCTCTTGCTATGAGCTGTCTAGGCTATGGAAGCCCCTTGAGTTCACCAACTCTGAACTTGTTTAGTCAAGGCCATATCACAGTGGAGGTTCCTTCCTTCCTTCGGAGAAAGACGCCTCCCTCCTTGATAGCCTGTTCCTTCCACTGGGGTCTTGTTCACCAGGATCTTTCATTTAGATTGTTTTTGCCACAGTGTCTTGGCTTTCCATGCCTGTGAGACTTTCATGGGCCTTTTAGTCAGATCCGAATGCCCCAAGGGTTGATTTTGAGGCCAGAGTGCTGTTTTGGGTGTACAACATGTATTTTTAATTCTTTCTTCTTTCATCTATCCATCTATCCATCCATCCATCCACCCATCTATCCGTCCATTTGTTCATCCAAACAACATCATTCAAAAAAATTAACAATTTCTATGTTCCCAGGACACATATTTTGCTTATCTCAATTCCTAAATCATGTAAAATGGATGCATTATTTCAAGAATTTTTTACATATAGAAAATAATATCTGACTCAGGATCATTAGCCATAGGGAAATGCAAATCAAAACCATGGTGAGGTTCCACCTCTTCCAGTTAGAGTGGCTCTCATACAGATATCAACAAATGACAAATGCTGGTGAAGATGTGGGGAAGAATGTGCCCTGGTTTACTGTTTTTGGAAACTGATGCAACCACTGTGGAGACAGTGTGGAGATACCTCAGAAATTTGAATATGGATCCACTATATGAGCCAGCTATCCCACTCTGTGAATTTACCCAAACCAAAATAAATCAGCATCTGAAAGAGTTATCTGTAACCCCATTGTTCGTTGCAGCTCAATTCACAATAACTAAAATATGGAATCAACTTAGGTGTCCATCAACTGTTAACTAGATAAATAAATTATGATAAATACGCAACATGGAGTATTACTCAATTGTAAAAAAAAAGAAAAAAAGAAATCCTGTCTTTTGCAACAAATGTACTCAACTGGAAACCATTATACTTAGTGAAATAAGCTACTCTCCAAAAAGATAGATATTGTATATTTTCCCTGATCTGAGGTACCTAATAGAATACCTGAAGTGCAATATATTGGAGTGAAATAGACATTTTGAGGTTTGATGATTATAGCCCTTGTCTCTTCCTTTCAGAAACAGTGTTTTTGTTCTTCATACTATTTGTTGAAATATTTTACTCAGTGTAAGATCATTAAGTAAACTGAAAATAGATCTTTGTAAAAATTAAGAGTGAGAATGGGAGATGGAGGAGGAGGAAGGGTTGGAGCATGGGAAGGAGGGAAGGTAGGGAAGGAAGTGTCAGTATGTTCCTAAATCTGTATATAGGAAATACATGAAACTTGGATAACTTAAATAATTAAAAAAAGATTGAAGGCAAAATCTGTATACTGACAGATCAACCTTTAGATTTTGGCTATGGAGATTCTATACCAAGAAAAATTATCCCAAACTCTCTTTAAAGATAAAGTTGGATTTAAAAAAAAAATATTTGCAGTAGTGGATACTGTAGCTCAACTAAAGTTAGTGAAATTAGTAAACTCTAGTAATAATTCACAGAATAATTATTTGATTCTTATTCATTTTTCCTGTGTAGACACTATAAATAATAAAATGGCTTGTTTAGAGCATAGACGAGCACTTAGCCTATTTGAATTTTTTAATGTATGGGAATAGTACCGTAACGATCACTGCTCCTTTAGCGGTTGGTTGTGCAAGAATGTCCCTCATAACCATCCTCTGGAAAATGATATCATGATGAAGATTTGTGTCAGAAGTGTCCCAGTGTCATGATTTAGACATCTTGTCTTTTCTACCAAAACTTACCTGTGAAGTGATGCCATCTATCCCTTCATTTTAAAGCTCATTCATATGCTGATGACTCTCAAATTTGTATCTTCCAGTCTGAACCTGTCTTTAGAAACCTAGAGTTACAAATCCATTTGACCACCTGATGATTTTCTTGAATATTAAAAGACATTTCAAATACGACTTCAGCTGGGTTGCTTTGTGAACTTTGCATTTCAACAAAATAAATAGCAACTTTGTTCATCCAGTTGGCAAGGACACAAATATTGAAGTCATCCTTATTTCTTCTATTTGTACCTCACATTAAATCTATTATCAGATCCTCTCAGCTCTATCTCTGGACTCTGTATAGAATTTTCGTCACTTCTATTGCTGCCATACTAATTTAAACCATCATTGTACCTTGGATGGATTATTGCAATGCTATCCCTAACTTGTCTCTATGCTTCTGCTGTGGACCTCCTATGTTTTTCTTTTCAGCTAGTAGGTAGAATGATTTGTCACATATAACGGCTGCAAGCCTCTCATCTCTTTAGATTGCACTTCTGGCTTTGCAGAAGTTACCTACCATGCTCAGTTCTGGTTGACACATTATGTCTGGATTGGTGTGGCTCTGTGCCCAGAGGAATCTGGTTTTATTCACTGGCAGCAGCTTACAGTTTTATTTGTATCATTAGAGAAAAATGTGTGGAACTTTCCAATCAGCATAATGCTACAATGTATAGAAAGACTACAGCATGCCTTTCAGAGCCATCCAGGTATGACCGACTAGAATTTAATGACTCAGTTTATTTCATTGAGTCTAAGCTATGGAATATATGCATAATTTTGTGTTTTCTTCCTGTTAAAAAATCTTTATTTTATTTTTTTAATTTAACAGATTCAATATAGCTCATAGATACAGTTCTAAGAATATAATGATATTTCCTTCCTCACTTCATCCCTCACCCCCAACCATCCCTCTCATTTTCTTTCTTTCTTTTTATAGTTTTTGAGATAATATCTTTTAAATTATTTTGGTAAAAAGGCTTAATGTTTCCCAAAATAAGAAATTTAACAAATACAGAGCAGAAAGACCTAGTTTAGTGAGAATATGAGTTCAGGCTTTTGTGTTACTTGACTGGGTTAACTTAAATATATTTGCATATTCTAATTATTTATTAGCTGATATATTATACCTGTATAGTAGGCCTATCAAACTTTGATTTTTTGATGACAATCACCTATGCTGGGAAGTTGTCTTGGTATTTATTTCCAGGAGACATAAAATTGTAATTGCTTCTCATCCATCCTAGAAAGCAATTGTGGCATGCTGTTCCCCTCAGTCTACCCAACGTGTGGCTGTTTGTGCTACACTTGGAAATATATGTCTCCTTCACACTTAACGTGAGCATTTTCCTGCTTAGTTTTCAGAGCCCCTTGAGGTGTGGTGTTAGTTGTAGGACATGTAAGCTGGCAGAGGAATGAGTATCAATCAATCAAATATTTATTGAGTGCTTACTACGTGTAAGGCACTGTGCTAAGCTGGGTTTAAGCAGAGTATTAAGAGGAGTTGGACGAAAAGTGTTCTTTTTTTAGAAGCTCTCAGAGGCTCAATGTCATCAGAAGGGGAAAGCTGTATAGAGTAATAGTTTTCCAGACCCTGGAAAATCATGAATTAGGTGTTTTCATCTCCCTGTTTTTACTTATTTCTCACTCTTGATTCCTTTTTACTCACATCTTTTCCTATTTACACAGGCACTTCTCACTCTCAATTTTTACGAGCATACTACATAGTACCAGCATAATTTCCTTCAATTGAACTTGAATCTTTCATCCCACCCACTTGCACTGAGCAAATGTCTTGTTCCTTCAATCCCATCTTAGTGGATTATAGTCTTCTTCCTAGTCTTGTTCACATAGTAATGATTAAAAATAATTTAATATATTGATTTGCCACATACATTTATATTTTAATAGGAAGCTATACATGACAATACTTCTTAAACACAACTTCCAAGCCTATAGTGATGATATTAAAATATTCAAGAAGATTAGAGAAGGAAATTTGCCTTTTAGGTAAGTATGTACTTCTGAAATCCTTCAAATCACACTTCTATTTGCAGCTACTTATTTGTTCTTAGGTGAAATTAATCCTATCCATTACTCATTTATGGTTTTTTTTCCCACTGACTCAATTTTAAAGAAGCTCGCCACTACTTAAAATATTTAATTTCCTCTTCACATTTTCATTTAGTTGCTTGCTGAAAGAAAAAAAAATACAGCAGTTTGCATTTTAGATCCTAAGAATCTGAGAGTTAATTTTATTATTTTTCATATATTTGGGAAATATCTATTGATGCTCAGGGAGCTGTGTCTTCAGATTTTTCAATAAATTGCATCTGCATGTCCTAATAAGAGTTCTCACATGAAGGTCATGCTGAAATCTCTTTTTTTAAAAAAAGACTTATTTATTTATCTGAAAGGCAGAGTTACAGAGAGACAGAGGAAGAGAGATAAAAAGGTCTTCCATCTGCTGGTTCACTTCCCAGATGACTGCAATGACCAGAGAAGCACCAGTCCATAGCCAGAAGCCTGGAACTTCTTCCTGGTCTCCCATGCAGGTGCAGGAGCCCAAGGACCTGGGCCATTTTCCACTGCTTTCCTAGACAATAACAGAGAGCTGGATAGGAAGTAAAGCAGCCAGGATTCAAACTGGCACCCTATGGGAAGCCAGCACTGCAGGAGGCAGCTTTACCTGCTATGCCACAGTGCAAGCTATGCTGAAGTCTTGATGGGACTCTATAGATAGTTTCAAAAACTATTGTGCTCTGTTGAGAAGTTGACTATAATTCTCGAAAAAGCAGAAAAAGGAAAGGTAGGCTAGCTGCATGATGGATGATAGTGAAGAGCTGCCTAGAAGGACAGCAGCTAGAGAACTCCAGGACAACAGCAAACCCTCAGGGTGGAAGCTCTACTGCAATGCATGTGCAGGTCCAGTCACTGCATTTGAGAGACCTTGTGTGCTCAATGGGAGTTGCATGAGAGGAGTAAGAAAAAGAGGGAACTGTGAGCTCTTCTGACTGCAGGGAAATAGCAAATTGCAGAGAGAGACAAGGGCATCCTGGGATTCAGGAAAGGACAAGATCTTGTGTAAAGAAGTAGCAGAAGCAAGACATTACAATTTTTGATGAAACTCAAATGAAATTCAAAATGTTGAGTGATCTTAAAATGTTATGAAGCCAAAAAACCTCAAAGAAGTTCAGAAAGCTGGAGATCAGCAGTCAGAACTAGGAGAGGTTTTCCTTGTGACAAGCAGAGGACATGAGTTAAAGGTAACGAGTAGAAAATATGAACATGAGTAAGTTTTTTATATATAAAGCTTTTATTTAATAAATATAAATTTCAATAGTACAACTTTTGGATTATAGCAGTTCTTCCCCCTATACATGCCCTCCTATCCTCAAATCATCCCACCTCCTACTCCCTCTCCCATCCCATTTTTCATTAAGATTCATTTTTAATTATCTTTATATATAGAAGATCAACTCTATACTAAGTAAAGATTTCAACAGTTTGCACCTACATAGACACACAAAATATAAAGTACTGTTTGAAGACTAGTTTTACCGTTAATTCTCATAGCACAACACACTAAGGACGGGTCCCACATGGGGAGTAAGTGCACAGTGACTCCTGTTGTTGATTTAACAATTGACACTCTTATTCATGGCGTCACTGATCACCTGAGGCTTTTGTCATGAGCTGCCAAGGCTATGGAAGCCTCTTGAGTTCACAAAGTCCAACCACATTTAGACAAGGCCATAATCAAAGTGGAAGTTCTCTCCTCTCTTCAGAGAAAGTTCCTTCTTTGATGGTCCCTTGTTTCCACCAGGATCTCACTCACAGAGATCTTTCATTTAGGTCATTTTTTGCCACAGTGTCCTGGCTTTCCATGCCTGAAATGCTCTCATGGGCTTTTTAGCCAGACTGAATGCCTTAAGAGCTGATTCTGAGGCCAGAGTGTTGTTTAGGACATTTATCATCCTATGAGTCTGCTGTGTGTCCTGCTTCCCATGTTGGATCATTCTCTCCTTTTAAATTCTATCTATTATTATTAGCAGGCACTTGGTCTTATTTAGAACATGAGTAGGTTTTAATTCTTTTCAGTTTTCCTTCCGCATGGTCCTTTACATATAATCTTTGTAAATTTTTTAATTTATTATTCTATTTATTTGAGAAGGAAAGAGAGAGAGAGAAAGAAACTCCCATGTGCATCTGCTGATTCAGTCCTCAAATTTCTGAAATAGCTGGCACTGGACTCAGCCAAAGACAGGAACTCAGCACTCAATCTGGGTCTTCCACACAGGTGGCTGGGTCTGCATTGCTTGAGCCATCACATGTTCCATTCCAGGAAGCTGGAATTGAAAGTAGAGCTAGGACTTGAACCCAGGCACTCCAAGACATGGAACATGGGTACCCCAATTCTGATCCTGTTAGGTCAATTGCCTGCCCCTATATATAATCTTTGAAAATCATTTGAACTATAATAACTTTATAGAAATTTAGATTTTTGTGTGTTTTCTCCTTTTCTAGGTCACATATTACTATAATATTGGACCTAGATTTCCACAAATGGCATCTACAAATGAGAGAAATAGTAGTGTAAGAGGCAGCACAACATAGGTATAAGTTTTGCAAGTCTGACTAGTAAACAATCATAAGCTACAATCTCCCAGAACACTGTTAGAGACAGTATTGCTGGTGGGCAGACTTCAGACAAAAATTTTAAAAATTTAGAACTACCAACTTAACCAGAAAAACATCTTTGCATCCTGGTGCTTGTGGATTTGCAGATGCTTGGCACTGACAATATTTGTCCCATTGCAGAGTGGTTAAGACAAATGTCATGCATATTAACAAATATGTTTTTCATTCCCTTCTAACAGTCTTGTTGAGACCGCAGGCTCAGACCGCAGGTCAGAAACCCAGACAGGAATCAGAATGTGCATTCAACGGACTTAGAGTCACTGTACTTTGAGAAGCTGTTTTTGTGATTGAGCAATTAAAAGAAATTTCCCCCATGTGGTAAAAGTGCCCACTCCACAAGACTGAAGTTTATGTATGAAAGTTCATGTTTTAGGTGTTTTTTGGTTCTAATTTGATGGACTTTTTCACGATTTTATCTGTGACCAAAGTAAGTATTTGGTTCTTCTCTCATGAGTTAAATTTCTCTCCAGTGATTAATAATTATCTCCAGATAATTATTTATTTTAAAATATCTCTCATGTGAAACAAACAAAAAACCATAAGTGTGTTCTGAAACTTTAAACCAAGGTTTTTCAGCTTTGGCCCTGGTGACATTTGGGGCTAGGTAGTTATTTGTTATAGAGAGCTGTCTTGTGCAAGGTAAGATGTTTAGCAGCATCCCCAGCCTCTGGTCACTAGATGCTAGTGGCACTCTCTTGTTTCCGCTGCCTCAACTATCTCTAGACTTTACCAAATGCACCTGGGAGCACACTTTCCAATTGCTTTCAACTAATGAGATTCCTCAAACCCACCACCTTGTGCCTCTCTTCTGCTTTTTCCACCTGGTTCTCAAATCTTCTGCCTGTAGTCTTGGGCAAGAAGAATCAAGATTCTGTGATACAACAATGTTTCCTTAAGGCTTTGTATACACACACACACACACACAGACATATACATATATATATATATATATACATATATATATATATATATATATATATATATGTATGTATGTTTCATTACACAGCCAGCTGCATTTTACCCATTAGCATATACTGCCAAGCAGGCAAAGCTGAGTTCACGGAGGGTATTGCACACTTTCTCTAGCAGAGTTCAACCAGAGTAAACAGATGACCCCAGTGGCAAATCCTCTCGTCCTTTGTTTCAGAAGTAGCCATGGCCCCCATGGCCAGAAGTTTCTTTAGATTTAGGACATGATGCCAGGGACTTGACTGATTTTTTATTTAAGAAATGTATTTTTATTTAATAAATGTAAATTTACAAAGTGCAACTTTTGCATTGTTGTAGCTTTTCCCCCCATAACCTCCCTCCCACCCGCAGCCATCCCATCTCCCACTCCCTTTCCCATCCCACTCTTCATCAAGTTTCATTTTCTTTTTTTTCTTTTTCTATCTATCTATCTATCTATCTATCTATCTATCTATCTATTTATTTATTTTGACAGGCAGAGTGGACAGTGAGAGAGAGAGAGACAGAGAAAGGTCTTCCTTTTGCCATTGGTTCACCCTCCAATGGCCGCCACAGCCGGCGCACCGCGCTGATCTGATGGCAGGAGCCAGGTGCTTCTCCTGGTCTCCCATGGGGTGCAGGGCCCAAGGACTTGGGCCATCCTCCATTCACTCGCGGGCCACAGCAGAGAGCTGGCCTGGAAGAGGGGCAACCGGGACAGAATCCGGCGCCCCGATTGGGACTAGAACCCCATGTGCCAGCGCCGCAAGGTGGGGGATTAGCCTAGTGAGCCACGGCGCCGGCCTCATGTTTCATTTTCAATTATCTTTATATACAGAAGATCAACTTAGTATATACTAAGCAAAGATTTCAACAGACTGCACCCACACAACCGCATAAGATCTAGAGTACTGTTTGACTAGTAGTTTTATCGTTAACTCTCATAGTAAAACACATTAAGGACAGAGATCCTAAGTGGGGCTTATGTGCACAGTTACTCCCATTGTTGATTTAACAATTGAGACTCCTATTTATGATGTCAGTAATCACCCAAGGCTCTTGCCATGAGCTGTCGAGGCTATGGAAGCCCCTTGAGTTCACCAACTCTGAACTTATTTAGTCAAGGCCATATCACAGTGGAGGTTCCTTCCTCCCTTCGGAGAAAGGTACCTCCTTCTTTGATGGCCCGTTCTTTCTGCTGGGATCTTGTTCACTGAGATCATTCATTCAGGTAGTTTTTGCCACAGTGTCTTGGCTTTCCATGCCTGTGAGACTCTCATGGGCCTTTTAGCCAGATCCGAATGCCCCAAGGGTTGATTCTGAGGCTGGAGTGCTGTTTAGGGCATTTGCTATTCTATGAGTTTGTTGTGTGTCCTGCTTCCCCTGCAGGATCATTCTCTCTCTTTTAATTCTTTCCTTCATTATTTGCAGACACTGGTCTCATTTGTGAAATTTCTTCGACACTTACTGTATCTTTTTGATCAGTTATGTAGTTAAACTTATCACTTTACCAAGTGAGATGGTATTTGTACATGCCTCCTTGATAAGATTGAATTGGAATTCCCTGGCACATTTCTACCATTGGAGGTAAGTCCGAGTGAGCATGTGCCAACCTGTATGTCTCCTCCCTCTCTTATTCCCACTCTTGTAATTTTTAACAAAGCCTTAAGGGCTCTGTTCTAATACTTTGTTTATGCTGGAGTGAAAATTGACTGCACATCGCTTGGGTTTGTGCCATTTACTCCTGAAATATTCCTATTCAGGAAATCCTGCAAATAGCAATATTCATCTTGAACATCACCTTACAGAACCCTTAGCAAGCTGAGAGGCATAATCAATAAGATCATGATGTAGAGGGTGAAAATTAGGTGTGATCACAGCCCTTTCCCATCAGTCACTAGAAGGCATGCCTTTGAATTTTGATTTTCAAATGTAGTCTCAATTTAGACATAAAATATGTTGATTTCAGATCTCAAAAATGATAATTGAATGCTAAGATCCAGGGACCAGTTTAGAATGTCTATAAAAGATCCTATGGTTTTAATCTTTAATGAGTGCTTTCACTAATGAGCTAGAGTTATGCTATTTATCTGACACAAAACTGCTAACTACTACTTTTCAAACATTTTATTACAACATGATGGGGGGTGGGGGAATGCATAATTTTATGTTAAAGTTTACTAAGTGAAATACTTTCATAATGATGATTTTTTTTAAATTTTAATTTTATTTATTTATTGGAGAAAGAGAGAGAGAGACAGACAGACACTGGTTCACTCTCCAAATGGCCAGAACAACAAGGTCTGGATCAGGCTGAAACCCAGAGCCCAGAACTCAATCTGGGTTTCCTATGTAGGTCACAGGAACCCAATTCCTTGAATCATCATATGATGCTCTCCAGTGTGCATATAAGCAAGAAGCCAGAATAAGCACCAGAACTGGTTCTGGAACCTAGGTACTGTGTTACAGGATGCGACTGTACCAAGTAGTATCTTAACTTCTACACTTTACTGCCCACCTGTCACATTTTCTTTTTATTTGAGAGACACAAAAAGAGCGAGATTCCATCCATTTGTTTCACTCCCCAAATGTCCTCAATGTCTGGGTTAGGCCAGGCTGGGAACTCAATCCAGGTCTCCCATATTGGTTACGAGAATCCAATTCCTTGAGCTGTCATTGTCATCTCCCATGCTCTGCATCAGCAGAAAGCTGGAATTAGGAGCCAGAGCTGGGTATCAAAATCAGGGATTCTGAAGTCAGATGATGGAGACGTAACCACTAGACTAAATACCTGGTCTGTTTGGGCTTATTTTTTCCCTCTTCCTTCAATAATGAGTTTCCTTCTGTAATCTATAAATAAACACAATACAATACACTGATAGCTGTACCTTAATAGGTAAGACACATAAATGTCTGTGTTGTCAGCCCCACACTGAATACTACTAAAGAGCACAACTATTGTGAGTGACCATTAAAGTTACTGAATATCAAAACAAAACAAAACAAAACAAATAACCAATGTTTCCAGACAGCAGAAAAGCTCCATTTTGTTCACCATACTGTTTGAAAAATGGCAGGGAATAATTTTCAAAAATATAGTTGAGAATCACAAGGGTTTTTATGAATAATTTTTAATTTACCAGTTAGTACCCTTTGAATAGAATGACTCATACCTTACTTATTCCAATTACTTGCTGGAGATGTTACTATGATAGTTTGGCAAGCTGTGGAAATAACTCTTGGTTTTGGAATGGGATAGTTAATTGATTGACATTTGTCTAAGGATAAATTACCACCTGATAAAATTCACAATTCCATATCCTGCCAGTAGGTTCAGGTACAACTGTTTGTGATTATCCTATCATTTGCTAGTTATTTCTTCTGATGTTTCATTGCTCTCTATATTCTCTGAATGTAAAAAAAGCCAATAACTTTCTCCTTGGCTTGAATTTTCCTCGTCTTCTTTAGCCCCATCCTGAGTTCCCACATAAGCCTCTTTAATACTTTAAGCTTCTGAGTCAGTGATCTAGTTAAAATCTGAACACCCTTCAATTTTCTATAATCTGTAACTCCAGAGGAGTAGAGTATCTTCTTTTGGATATTGAGTGTGCTGTCTGCTTTACTGCCATTTCCTCAAGTATCCACAGATGTCAAGGTTATGCAACCTTCCAAACAATACAACTGATAGATATTATTACTTTTGTTGTTTATTGTTTAAAATTAGTTTTTTAAAAGAATTATTTGAGAAGGAAGAAAGAGAGTGAGAGAGATCTCATTCATTTGTTCACTTCCCAAGTGCCCATCTTAACTATTAGACCAAAAGACCACTCTAAAATCCAAGATTTTATCCTAAACAACAGCAGCCAGGAAAAGACCCAGGTCTTTGATTTTATTTGCCCTCAACGTTTAGCAATGCTATGTGCAGAAGAGCTTTTACCTACCTTCATATTGCACTCTTCACTTGAGACTCTCCAGAGCTGTTACACCACGTGTTATACCAGCAAAACTAAGATGAGCTGGGAGTTATTAGAAGCTTGAAGGGGTGATTAGGTGGGACTGACTATGTGTAAAAGTGAAGAGATCTAGCCTTGTAACATACACCAACATTCAAGAGGCCAAGCAGAAGATATTCGGACTGCAAGATCAGAAGGGGCTGTTCTCTGAGAACTGATGTTCCGGCTGAATTGTGTTTATGCACAATAATCACACTTAAAGCTCTGTGATGTCCAGCTTCAACTTTGCTTCATTTTCTTGTGTAGTACTGATGTTCATGAATTTCTTTTTTTTAAAGATTTATTTATTTTTACTTGAAAGTCATAGTTACACATAGTGAGAAAGAGAGGGGGAGAAAGAGAGAGTCAGAGAGAGAGAGAGAGAGAGAGAGAGGTCTTTCATCTGTTGGTTCACTCCCCAATTGGACGCAACAGTTGGAGCTGCGCTGACCCGAAGCCAGGAGCCAGGAGCTTCCTCTGGATCTCCTGCGTGGGTGCAGAGGCCCAAGAACTTGGGCCATCTTCTACTGCTTTCTCAGGCCACAGCAGAGAGCTGGTTCGAAAGTGGAGCAGCCGTGACTCAAACTAGAGCCCATATGGGATGCCGGTGCTTCAGGAAGTAGCCTTACCCGCTATGCGAAAGCGCCATCCCCCATGCATTTCTTATTTTGTAAGTTCACCATTGATAAAAACTGAGGCTGCTTTTTTATATTATTCCAAATACGGAATTATAGATAGATAGATAGATAGATAGATAGATAGATACAATCATTTATTGATGATAGCCTTTGACTAAAAGACTCTTATTTTTGAAGTATTTACTGTTGGTTGTGATTTCCTATCATATTTTATTTCTGATTGCTGTGAACACTTCACGACTTTAATTTATTCAATAACGCTTGTCCAGATAACTTAGAAATTCTGAATCCTGCCATTGGTCACTGTCTTCTTCCTATAAGGCCCTTCATACACAGAAGACATATGGAGTCATTTATAACTTCACAAAGGTATAAAGAGAGAACAGAAGTGCTAAATTCAGATCTGTGAATCAGAAACTATGAATTACATGGTGGCAATTACAATGTTCTCTTAAATGACCATTACCCAAAAAAGCTTCAGCTCTCTGTGACCCTACTTTTTGCTTTCTTCCTTTTCCCATAGTAAAGAAAAGTATGGGGTAAGTTGTTGAATCTAATTGAGCCCTAGTTTCTGCATGTGTAAAATGGGGATAATAATACCTGCCTCATAGGATTGTTGTAAAATTAGATGACTTAATTATGAAAAGAGTTTAGATGAGTTAACATGTGTATTATGCATCAAATAGGCATGTACTATTAGTATTATCTGGAGTATGTCTTACTGTGAAGTATCAGCCAAGGAAATAACTCTAACGGTCAAAGTGTCATTTTACCTTTGAAAAGAGGCCCTTGGCAACTGAATTACAATCAACTGTGCTTCTCTAGAGAAAATGCCAATTCCTCAATGGTTTAAGATGAAAGTCTTTTTCACTTGTTATGACTTGGATTACAGAAATTTTGGGAATGTTTACTATAAAATTCCCCCTAATGAGTACAAATAGCAGTAAATGCAACAGAAGCTGAAAAATATAGTACATTAATGATGCAGGAAACGATCTTAAAAAACAAGCCATGGAAAAATTCAAATTCAGTGATTTCAACACAGAAAGTCTATGTATTTGTTAAATCACATCACAGATCAATGCCACGGAGACACTTTTTAGAAAAATAGCTATTACCATAAACTATTTTATAATAGCTAGTGGAAAATTTGTTGAAAACTGTATATTTTGAGGAAGAAACAGTGTGCAACATTTTAAAATGAGTTTTTTTCCGAATGATTTCCCTGAAGCAAAACTATTGTGTTCTCTAGTTACAAAATATACTACTGTTATCTTCTTAGTTGCTGTCACATTTTGCTTCTCCTTGTTTTTAATGGCGCTGAAAAACTACACATCATAAGATGGAAACAAATATTTTAAGGTGGAGGTGGACAGCATGGAATACTAAGTGAGGGCATAGAAACAGTTAATAACATAGAGGTAGGGTACAGCACGGGGAGTGGATATAACTCTTAGCCTCCTTTTTTTTTTTTTATTATTTTTTTTTTTATTTTTTTTACAGGCAGAGTGGACAGTGAGAGAGAGAGACAGAGAGAAAGGTCTTCCTTTGCCCTTGGTTCACCCTCCAATGCCCGCCGCGGTTGGCGCGCTGCGGCCGGCGCACCGCGCTCGTCCGATGGCAGGAGCCAGGAGCCAGGTGCTTTTCCTGGTCTCCCATGGGGTGCAGGGCCCAAGCACCTGGGCCATCCTCCACTGCACTCCTGGGCCACAGCAGAGGGCTGGCCTGGAAGAGGGGCAACCGGGACAGAATCGGTGCCCCGACCAGGACTAGAACCCGGTGTGCCGGCGCCGCAAGGCGGAGGATTAGCCTGTTGAGCCACGGCGCCAGCCAGCCTCCTTTTTTTTTTTGACAGGCAGAGTTAGACAGTGAGAGAGAGAGAGAGGTCTTCCTTTCCATTGGTTCACACCTCAAATGGCTGCTATGGCCGGTGTGCTGCGCAGATCCAAAGCCAGGAGCCAGGTGCTTCCTCCTGGTCTCCCATGCGTGTGCAGAGTCCAAGCACTTGGGCCATCCTCCACTGCCTTACCAGTCCACAACAGAGAGCTAGACTGGAAGAGGAACAACTGAGACTAGAACCTGGGGTGCCGGCGCCGCAGACAGAGGATTAGCCAAGTGAGCCGTGGCGCCAGCCAGCTCTCAGCCTCCTAATGACCACTATATAAGAATATATGAATGGTAAAAGTCTTTCCAGTCACCTAATAGTCCACTGATTTCTTTAACAGAAGCCAAGAGTTTCTTAGTACTGACTTCTCAGAAAAATCTCTCCAGTGCACTCATGTGTTCTCACAAGAGATATTGGATAATGTGGTAAAGATTGGTTTTGGTCATTAAGATGCTGTAAACACAGTAGCAAATATTATAGGATTCTTTTTTGTGTCCCTTAAAGAGCCAATGGCAGAACCCAACTGCAGTAGAAGCAAGTCTGTGAGAATCTGAGTTAGTAAGTGGGGATACACACGACGTTCTGCCTGGGTGACCTCTTGTAGCTGAATTTTAGAGGCTCCTTGCAAAAGGTGAAAAATGTTCTCACACAGGCGGTAGGAAACATAGCCTCTGCCCTGATTCTGTCTGCGTAGAGATTCAACCACAGGCACATCTACTGCTGTTCCAGATGGGTTCTCCAGGAGGAAACTCCTACACCTTCATTCAGGTACAAGTGTCATGTTTTCAGGCACTACTTCCTGGATGAGGTCAGAAAAGAGTTTGGGGAGCAGGATGGGAAAAAGGCAATAGCCAAGTAGGATGCAATTGGGTCTTCCCGTTTCACCTATTTGGGTCTGAGGATATCCTCTGTAAGGTCAAATGGTAGGATTTGGACATATTTTAGATATTACCAGTGTATAATTATAGATTCTATGGTTCTGAGTTTTCTTTTCAACCTTTAAAAATACTGTTTAAATTATAAGGTGGCTACATAACTCTGTAAAAAAAAACACTGAAAAATAAGATTTGATCCTTTTGAAAAGCATAGATTGCTGTTTGCTATTGTGGGAATGCATCCAAAAGACTTTGTCTCTCCTCATCAATGTAAAGAGGGAATGGGCATACCATATGGAGAGGGCCTGGTTGAGGAAGAACCAATGCTTGAGCAGCTGTTTGGAGCTGGAACTTTGTAAACTAGTTTTAAGGCTGATTCCGGAATGCCAGAAGAAAACTAGTCAGCCTTTGCAGCCTCTGTGACATCTCTTCTAGATAAACTAATGCCTGTTTTTTTTTTTTTCCTTTCTGCCTAGGAAAGGGTATTAGAACCAGTCTGTATAAGGTACAATGGGCTGTGATCAGCACATATGGAAGAGAGAGAGAGAGAGAGAGAGAGCGAGTTAAAGTACTTTAGCCATCTACCTGCCGGCCTCCCACAGTGTACATTAATAGGAAGCTGGGATTTGAGGCACAGCCAGGACTCAAATCCAGGCACTAGATATGGGATGAAGGCATCCCAAGTGATATCTTAATCACTTTGTCCAAAGCCCACACCTAGAACTAGAAATTCATTCCATAATTGAACATGTATATTATGACTATGATCATGTTGCTTCATTGAGCTTTAGTTTTTATTAAGTATTAGACATAGTATCTATACTATATGCTGTTTGGAGGATTAATTTAAATAATATCTATATAGCGTTTAGGACAATGCTTGACCAATCTTTTTTTTTTAAAGATTTATTTATTTATTTGAAAGTCCAAGTTACACAGAGAGAAGGAGAGGAAGAGAGAGAGAGAGAGAGAGAGAGAGAGAGAGAGAGGTCTTCCATTCGCTGGTTCACTCCTAAATTTGCTGCAATGGCCAGGGCTGCGTTGATTTGAAGCTAGGACCCAGGAGCTTCTTCTGGGTTTCCCACGCAGGTGCAGGGGCCCAAGGACTTGGGCCATCTTCTACTGCTTTCCCAGACCAGAGCAGAAAGCTAGATTGGAAGTTGAGCAGCCGGGACTTGAATTGGCACCCGTATGGGATGCCAGTGCTACAGGTGGCAGCTTTACCCAATATGCCACAATGCCTTGGCCAATTTTATGAACATGATATTTTCATTTCAGATAGAGAGTGTTTGGAGATCTAGCAGACTTACTAATCATTATCTATCATGTTTGATATCTGTAAGAATAAATATTTTCTGCAGTGGGTGGCAGTGAAGAACACAAGGACTACCAGTACAGTGCTAAATGATTTTACCCGCCAAGGATAATGTCAGCACAACGAAAAATGTGAATAACGCTTTGGTATTATTATAAAAGTAGTTTTGATTCTGTGGCTTCTTTTAAAACATCTTAGAAATCTTCGACCAGGACTTGAAGACCACATTTTGAGAACTGCTGAGTCTATATATAGTGTATATTATACACAATATGTATATGTATATATATTTTATAACAGATACACACAGGAACCTCACTTCATCAGAGAATGTCACTTTGCCATCTCCTGGGGTGCTGTTGCTGCTGAATCTCAGTAGGAAAAACATAATTGTTCTAGCTCACACAGGGTGAAATTAAAGGGGACACAGGCCATTTGTCTTAGGGCTCAAACTTAGATGTTTGTAACATCAACCAGACTTGAAACTCTAGACAATAACTACGCCGTGGGTGAAAGTGGAAAAGACCACAGAAATGTGAGGGCATACCAGAGTTCTGGAATAGTTGGGAAGAGATACAGAGTGATAAATTTGAAAATATTTAGTATGAGTTCAAGGTTGAAGACAACCTAGGCAAAAATTAAAATAAAACCACCTAATGAAGTAAAATGGACACTATGAGAAACAGTGACTTGATCAGCCCTTGTCCTGACTGTTGATGTACAACTTAATACTTTATCCAATTTAGTATTTTTTTGTTCTAGTTAATACTATTGGTTGAACTCTGTAATTAACACACAATTATTCTTAGGTGTTTAAATTTAACTGAATAGTGATCTCTGTTAAATATAAGAGTTGGAATAAGAGAGGGAAGAGATGTACAGCTTGGGACATGCTCAATTGGACTTGCCCCAAATGTTAGAGTTTGAAACATGTCAGGGGATTCCAATTCAATTCCATCAAGGTGGCATGTACCAATGCCATCTCACTAGTCCAAGTGCTCAATTTCAGTTCACAATTGATCACACTGATAGGTCTAAGAGTCAAAGCGATCATGTAAACAAGACTAGTATCTGCTAATACTAACTGATAGAATAAAAAAGGGAGAGAACGATCCAACATGGGAAGTGGGATACACAGCAGACTCATAGAATGGCAGATGTCCTAAACAGCATTCTGGCCTCAGAAGCAGCCCTTAAGGCATTTGGATCTGGCTGAAGAGCCCATGAGAGTATTTCAGGCATGGAAAGCCAAGACATTCTGGCAAAAAAAAAAAAAAAAATGAAATGACCTAAATGAAAGATCTCTGCATCTCTGCGAGTGAGATCCCAGTGGAAAGAATAGGCCATCAAAGAAGGAGGTACCTTTCTCTGAAAGGAGGAAAGAACTTCCACTTTGACTATGGCCTTGTCTAAATATGATCAGAGTTGGCAAACTCAAAAGGCTTCTATTGCCTTGGCAACTCATTTCAAGAGCCTTGGGTAATTACTGATGCCATAGACAAGAGTGTCAATTTTTTAAGTCAACAACAGGAATCACTGTGCACTTATTCCTCATGAGGGATCTCTGTCCTTAATGTGTTGTTCAATGTAAATTAATACTACAACTTATACTCAAACAGTATTTTTCACTTTGTGTTTCTGTGTGGGTGCAAAGTGTTGAATTCTTTACTTAATATATGCTAGATTGATCTTCTGTATATAAAGATAATTTAAAATGAATCTTGATGAAAATGGAATGGGAGAAGGAGCGGGAGCTGGGTGGGTTGCGTGTAGGTGGGAAGTTATAGTGGGGGGGGAAGCCATTGTAATCCATAAGCTGTACTTTGGAAATTTATATTTATTAAATAAAAGTTAAAAAAGGACAAAATAGTATATATTAAATCGATCTTCTGTGTATAAAGATAATAGCAAATGATTAAAAAAACTTGGTGTTAAACTGGAAAAAAAAAGGACAAAAAATGATGAAGATCAAACTTTAAAACAAAAAACTTTTATTCTCTTCATGAGGATGCAATGAAGAGGAAAATAATCTGGGAGATATATGAAATAATAGTCTTCATAAAATAATAATCAAAATAAGATGTGACATATTGAATGGGCTAAATGAAGCAGTTGAAAGATACACTCTTGTTGGGGCAGAAAAATCTCAAAGAATCAAACCATTCAATTTATAAAATATAAAGCTTAAAACAAAATGATGCAGGCCCTGGAAAAAGGTAGAATATGAAATAATAGAGAAATATTAACTAAAAAAAGATGGGGTGCCAGCCATCCTATTAAGTGATAAAATAGAATTCTGGGGATAAAATCATAAAAGGTGAAAAAAATGTCATATTCCAATCAAAGTTATAATAAAGCAGGAAGATATAAAAGTTATGAATAGTGGCACTGGACAATACAATCTCAGAATAAAGAATTGAAAAATTATGGGAGACAAGATGAATCAACTATGGTAGTTATAGATTTCTGACAAAATGTTCTAGGAATGAGGCAGAAAGAAAACCGAGGTACCTGAGCTCTGACCAATGCAATTAATATGCTCCAGCTATTGGTTTATATAGAACTGTCAGCAACAATAATGCACATTGTTTTGTGAACTCACAGAAGTCACAAAACTTGACCATGTTCAAAGGAAGCCTTGAAACATCTCAAGTAATAAGTAATAATGATAAAATGAATATAGAAAAAATAGGCAAGTGCGTGGGAAATTGGAGGCACAGTTCTCAATAATTTGAACCCTAAAAAAAAAACCTATGAAACAGTCTATTATTTCCATATTGCAATTGAGGAAATTAAGGCACAAATGAGCTAAGTAATTTCTCCAGTTAATTCAACAGCGAAATGACTGTTAGCCATTACATTATACTAATATAAATGAAATATAAAATTTATTACGCTAATTAATTTTAAAATCTGTATAAAATAAGGAACTTTAAGAAAACAATGAAAAATGCTAAAGTAGGTACCAAAAAAAGTAGAAAACACAAACAAACCAGTAGATTGTGAAGTAATACAAAAGGTAATGTATCATATCGACTATGTTTTTCACTATTAATATACAATACTGTTTGAGTACTAGTTATAGATTTATTTTTTTCTATTTTTTTATTTTTTTTATTTTTGTTTTGACAGGCAGAGTGGACAGTGAGAGAGAGAGACAGAGAGAAAGGTCTTCTTTTTGCCGTTGGTTCACACTCCAATGGCCGCCGTGGTTGGCGCGCTGCAGCCAGCACACCACACTGATCCGATGGCAGGAGCCAGGTGCCAGGTGCTTTTTCTGGTCTCCCATGGGGTGCAGGGCCCAAGCACCTGGGCCATCCTCCACTGCACTGCAGGGCCACAGCAGAGAGCTGGCCTGGAAGAAGGGCAACCAGGACAGAATCCGGTGCCCTGACCGGGACTAGAACCCGGTGTGCCGGTGCCGCAAGGCGGAGGATTAGCCTGTTGAGCCACGGCGCCGGCCCTTTTTTTATTTATTTTTATTTATTTATTTATTTATTTATTTATTTATTTATTTTTAGTTATAGATTTAAATCACAATGTACAGACATTAAGGACAGAGATCCTACATGAGGAGTAAGTGCACAGTGATTCCTGTTGTTGACTTAAAAAATTGACACTCTTGTCTATGGCATCAGTAATTACCCAAGGCTCTTGAAATGAGTTGCCAAGGCAATAGAAGCCTTTTGAGTTTGCCAACTCTGATCATATTTAGACAAGGCCATAGTCAAAGTGGAAGTTCTTTCCTCCTTTCAGAGAAAGGTACCTCCTTCTTTGATGGCCTATTCTTTCCACTGGGATCTCACTCGCAGAGATGCAGAGATCTTTCATTTAGGTCATTTCATTTTTTTTTTTTTTTGCCAGAATGTCTTGGCTTTCCATGCCTGAAATACTCTCATGGGCTTTTCAGCCAGATCCAAATGCCTTAAGAGCTGATTCTGAGGTCAGAGTGCTGTTTAGGACATCTGCCATTCTATGAGTCTGCTGTGTATCCCACTTCCCATGTTGGATTGTTCTCTCCCTTTTTTATTCTATCAGTTAGTATTAGCAGACACTAGTCTTGTTTACGTGATCGCTTTGACTCTTAGACCTATCAGTGTGATCAATTGTGAACTGAAATTGAGCACTTGGACTAGTGAGATGGCATTGGTACATGCCACCTTGATGGAATTGAATTGGAATCCCCTGACATGTTTCAAACTCTAACATTTGGGGCAAGTCCAATTGAGCATGTCCCAAGCTGTACATCTCTTCCCTCTCTTATTCCCACTCTTATATTTAACAGAGATCACTATTCAGTTAAATTTAAACACCTAAGAATAATTGTGTGTTAATTACAGAGTTCAACCAATAGTATTAACTAGAACAAAAAAAATACTAAATTGGATAAAGTATTAAGTTGTACATCAACAGTCAGGACAAGGGCTGATCAAGTCACTGTTTCTCATAGTGTCCATTTTACTTCAATAGGTTGCATTTTTGGTGCTCGGTTAGTTGTCACTGATCAGGGAGAACATATGATGTTTGTCACTTTTGGACTTGCTTAATTCACTCGGCATGATGTGTTCCAGATTCCTCCATTTTGTTGCAAATGACCGGATTTCACTGTTTTTGACTGATGTATAGTATTCTAAGAGTACATATCCCAAAATTTCTTTATCCAGTCTACTGTTGATGGGCATTTGGGTTGGTTCCAGGTCTTAGCTTTTGTGAATTGAGCTGCAATAAACATTAACATGCAGACAGCTTTTTTGTTTGCCAATTTAATTTCCTTTGGTTACATTCCAAGTTGTGGGATGGCTGGGTTGAATGGTAGGGTTATATTCAGGTTTCTGAGGAATCTCCAGACTGACTTCCATAGTGGCTTCAACAGCTTGTATTCCCACCAACAGTGGATTAGTGTCCCTTTTTCCCCACATCCTCTCCAGCATCTGTTGTTGGTAGATTTCTGTATGTGAGCCATTCTCACAGGGGTGAGGTGACACCTCATTGTGGTTTTGATCTGCATTTCCCTGATTGCTAGCGATCTTGAACATTTTTTCATGTGCCTGTTGGCCATTTGGATTTCCTCTTTTGAAAAATGTCTATTGAGGTCCTTGGCCCATCTCTTAAGTGGGTTGTTTGTTTTGTTGTTGTGGAGTTTCTTGATCTCTTTGTAGATTCTGGTTATTAACCCTTTATCTGTTGCATAGTTTGCAAATATTTTTTCCCATTCTGTCGGTTGCCTCTTCACTCTCCTGTTTCCTTTGCAGTACAGAAACTTCTCAATTTGATGCAATCCCAATAGTTAATTTTGGCTTTGACTGCCTGTGCTACAGGGGTCTTTTCCAAGAAGTCTTTGGCAGTACCTATATCTTGCATGGTTTTCCCAAATGTTCTCTAATAATTTTTAGTGTCAGGTCATAGATTTAGGTCTTTAATCCATGTTGAGTGATTTTTGTGTAAGGTGAAAAATAGGGGTCTTGCTTCATGCTTCTGTACACAGAAATCCAGATTTCCCAGCACCATTTATTGAATAGACTGTCCTTACTCCAGGGATTGGTTTTAGATCTTTGATGAAACATAAGTTTATTTTAGATGTTGGGTTGATATCTGGTGTTTCTATTCTGTTTCCATTGGTCTATGCATCTGTTTCTGTACCAGGACCATGCTGTTTTGATTGTAATTGCCCTGTAGTATGTCCTGAAATCTGGTATTGTGATGCCTCCAGCTTTGTTTTTGTTGTACAACATTGCTTTAGCTATTTTAGGTCTCCTGTGTCTCCATATGAATTTCAGCATCATTTTTTTCTAGATCTGAGATGAGTGTCTTTGATATTTTGAATGGTATCACATTGAATCTATAAATTGCTTTTGAGAGAATGGACATTTAGATGATATTGATTCTTCCAATCCATGAGCATGGAAGATTTTTCCATTTTTGGTATCCTCTTCTATTTCTTTCTTTAAGGTTTTGTAATTTTCATCGTAGAGATCTTTAATGTCCTTGGTTAAGTTTATGTCAAGGTATTTGATTGTTTTTGTGGCTATTGTGAATGGGATTGATCTTAGCAGTTCTTTCTCAGCTGTGGCATTGCCTGTGTATACAAAGGCTGTCAATTTTTGTGCATTGATTTGATATCCTGCTACTTTGCCAAACTCTTCTATGAGTTTAATTGATGGGATTTCTAAGCACACAGACAAAAGCACAAAACAGAGAAATCTTATTAGTATAATCAGCTTTATTTATAAACAATGCACCTCCAAAAATCTTATGTGAATATATGTGACTCTTTATTTGTAAATTACATGAACACTAGGAGTGACTCAGTCCTGGTTTCTTGGAGGGATGGGGTTGTAGAAGCATGGAAGGAAAGCACGGCATATGTGCACACACACAGATGCTGTGGAAAAAACTGCTCATGATAAAAAAACTCACCTATGTAAAATTTTATTTATATATCCCAAGGTGGCATTAAAAATATTTAACAGCCGGTATAGCACAGGTACAGACCAATCAGTGCTGATGCTGGCTGGTACTTTGCACAGGCTGAATTTCTGCCCTGTTGTTTCCCTACAGACTTGTGCCTTTATTTCTGTGGGCTGGATTTGTTGCAGTAGGGCTGCTGGGGCACAAGGCACATGGATATCTTATTCTAAAGGAAATGGTCAGAGTGCTGCCAACAAAGACTGTAGCAATTCACCTTTTTTTCAGGGATATGTAAGAGTGCTCATTTCCTCCCATCCCAGCAGCAGTGAAGAAGGTGTTGATCACTGAGCAGGGCAGTATTCTAAGATAGGCAAGTATCCTGCCTCTCAGCTGAACTCTCAGCTGCTGAAGAGAGAGGAGCTTGTGGTTTGAAGGAGGGCCTCTGACATGCTAATCTTAACCCCAGTGCCAAGAGCTGGAGGTACAATGTCCACCAGCTGCTCTAGCCTTCCCCCACCTTAATCCCCACCAGCTCCAATTTAGGCTTTGTCCCGTCTTCGTAGGCAGAGGTGATAATTTTATTGCAGTGGATGTTCCCATCTTTGAGTTATGTGGTGTCATTTAAAACTTTTATCACTAAACCCAGGATTTCATGGTTCACTCAGTAAATGGACACTATAATAACTTATAGCTATTTTTAAACAGCTAAAGTTCAAATCAGAAAACTCCAATGGCAAGGACATTTCTGTGAGTGAAGTAGATTCTTGGTCTGGTGAACTTGTGCAGACATGAATAGCTCCTCCGTGCAGGGTATTCATATTCACAGTTCTTTGGTTAGGGTTTTTGGCCCACTGAGCATACAGAATGCTTAGAAGAAGGAGGGACAGAGAAGAGTCAAATATGAGTGAATTTTCAAAATGGTTGATGGTATGGAGAATAATGGTAAAGAAGCTTTTGCATTTAAAGAAGAAAAATTAAATTCAGCATTGAACATTGAATTCCATTTATTACAACATTTTTTGGAAGTCCATTGTATTCTGGGTGCTGGGGATATGAAGATAAAGTCCTATCCCTGAAGACACTCTGAGTTATAAATGGATCATTGAAGTATATTGTGTACATTTTAGCTAAATGCAAATCTCAGGATATTGCAAGAGAATAAAATAAAGGTACCAAGCCTTTTAAAAAAGATTTATTTATTTTATTTGAAGGTTAGAGTTGCAGATAGAGATAGAGAGAGAGGGAGAGGGAGAGAGATATCAGTCTCCTGCAATGGCTGCAATGGCCAGAAGCCTAGAACTCCATCCAAGCATCCAAGTCTCCTAGGTGGGTGGCAGGAATCCAAGCACCCAGGCCATATTCTGCTTCTTTCCCAGGCTTATTAACAGAGAGGTGGCCTGGAAGTGGAGCAGTGGAGACTTGAACTGGCACTCATATAGGACTACCTGTGGCTTAACCTGCTGCAACACAACACTGCCCCAGTACCTAGTCTTTTTTATTTTTATTTTTAAAAATTTTTTTTGACAGGCAGAGTGGACAGTGAGAGAGAGAGACAGAGAGAAAGTTCTTCTTTTTGCTGTTGGTTCACCCTCCAATGGCTGCCGTGGCTGGCGCGCTACGGCCAGCACACTGCGCTGATCCTATGGCAGGAGCCAGATGCTTATCCTGGTCTCCCATGGGGTGCAGGGCCCAAGCACCTGGGCCATCCTCCACTGCACTGCAGGGCCACAGCAGAGAGCTGACCTGGAAGAGGGACAACCGGGACAGAATCCAGCACCCTGACCGGGACTAGAACCCGGTGTGCCGGCGCCGCAAGGCAGAGGATTAGCCCAGTGAGCTGAGGTGCAGGCCAGTATCTAGTCTTAATGGTGGAATCCTGGGAGTCTTGCTGATAATGATGACACTAAAATTGTGTTGGAAATAGTGTGAATCCTCTGAGATGTAAGGAAAGGGCATTCTCAATAGAGGGTAAATGTGTGCCAAGGCACAAACACAGGGTAAATGGAACGGGTGGTTAAGTATAACTGGAAGGTAGGTGGACAAGATAGGGGCTGGGTAGTAGGATAATGGGAAGACCTTCAAAGACATGCCAAGAAATTTGAGTTTTATCCTGTAGTCCATGAAGCACTGATGAATCAGATGTGCAATGATCAAACTTGTATTCAAAATAAATCCTAAGTCCTGTCAGGATGGTGGATTGAGAAAAAAGCTTGGTCAGACTGGTGACAGAAGGCTTCACCGGTAGGGCTGTAAGGACCTCAGCAAGATTTGATGGGGTTCTAAGGTGAGGAGAAGCGAGCCACCTGGCCACAGGGTGGCATTCCTCCTTGTACCAGGTGTCCTGGCACCTGTGCTTATCCTAGAGTGCCCACTGCAAAACCCACCTTCCATCTGCCCTTCACTTCCTGTCTCTACATTTTTACTTAGCAACTCCAATCTTCCTTAAATATTGGAGTAAGTAACCTGACATTGAGTGACACGTCACAGGCTCATTTACAGAGCACCACCTTTGTTCTAAATTGGGAGGATTCAGGCAGGGTTACTTCATTCAAAGTACACTTATTGGCTGGGTAATGGTGTCATTTGCATTTCATAGTGGCCACCTGTTCTGCCCACTTATAAAACAAACTTTGTATTGCAAACAAGTAAGGTTTTCTCCCTGTCGTTCACCAAATTTCTGTATCAGTATTTGCAAAAACAAAAAACAACTCTGGCTCACTTAATAAAAAGTTAAGTTGAGAATGGGGCAGGATGGATCCCGCAGTCAAAGGCGAAGCTGATCTATAAGGCTGGGATAGTTGGGGGCTCCAGTGGTCTTTGTGTCAGGAATGGATCAATCCCTCTGAGACACTGACCTAGAGGTGACTTGGCCCACAATTTAGATTCCTGAGGGAAAGCACTTGGTGGTCATGGTTTGCTAGACATGCCATCCTTTGGTGAGGGCAGGATGAGGAGGAGGGCACCTATGGTTCAAATACTACAGATCCACCTTCAATGAGGACAAGAAAGCAATCTTTCACTAGGAGAATGGGCAAACACAGCAGAGAGCCACTATAGCATCATGTTGCTCATCCACAAACTGGGAGCACTGGGATACTGTAAGTCTTTTTTTCTTTTTTCTTTCTTTTTTTTTACTTGACAGAGTTACAGACAGTGAGAGAGAGAGACAGAGAGAAAGGTCTCCCCTCCATTGGTTCATTCCCCAAATGGCCGCTAGGGCTCTGCGCCTATCCAAAGCCTGGAGCCAGGTGCCTCTTCCTGGTCTCCCATGCGGGTGCAGGGGCCCAAGCACTTGGACCATCCTCCACTGCCTTCCTGGGCCACAGCAGAGAGCTGGACTGGAAGAGGAGCAGCCGGGACCGGAACCCAGCACCCATATGGGATGCTGGTGCCACAGGTGGAGGATTAACCAAGTGAGCCACGGTGCCAGTCCCCTGTAAGTCTTATTCCTTGGAACTTGGGGTTTCTTACCCTGGTGTGCATTCACAACTCTATGGAAACCACTTCTCCATTCTTCATTAAACCAATGAGGTAATTTCAGTCTTAGATCATTGGCCTGCTGAAGTCTAAATAGAAATACCAGTGTTGCATGCTGCCTACTTCCAATGGGTTCCTAGCAGTGGGAAGGCTGTCTTCAAGGAGTAAGGCTGTGAAGGAAATCTTCATGAAACTGGTGGAACGATACAGGTTTCCAAGCTTCCTTGCAGTAGAATCTTATTCCAGATATTAGCTTTATTTCATTTTAGGGATTTCTATTTTTCTTTCCATTTCAAGACCAAGAATGTATACTCACAAGAGTATTTAAAAACACAGCTTTTCCATCTGATGAGATATAATGTTGACTAAAGAGTTAATGGCGGTAGAAACTGTTTAGTCCATGCTGTGGTTAAGTGGGGCAACTGCCCATAGTGCATTTGCAGTGACCCTCTAACAGAGCTCCTCATGGTCTCCTAATGGCCAGGGTCCCTGGCTTGCAGAGCCCTGGCGCAGCCCTTGCTTGCCTTTTTACAGCAACAGCAGATGGCTGATACCAGTTGTTGGTTGTCACGATAAGCTTCTATCAAGTAAAGATTATAAGATGCTTCCTGGCACGGTTTGGGTTTAATTGTGGAATTTTGTCTCCTTCATTTGAGATAGGCAGAATCTTGGGCTTTGATTTGCAAAGTGAGTTTCGAGGATGAATCGACGATGTGCCTTGGATTTCTAAGTTTTCTTTTTGCATATATGTGACTCAGACTGAAATTATAGACTTCTATCATTTCCCTTGAGTGACTACTGACCTTCTAACAAATAGGGAAAATAAACGAAGTGGCATGAGAGGGCCAGTGTCAGCATTAGAAAGCCATGTGTGGGAGGAAATGGAAAACCAGCATCCACGACTCATAAAAACTAATGGCAGGGTGTGGCCCACAGCTGCCCAACTGATGAGAAGAAAGCTACATTGTGAATCGCTGTGGAATTAGCTATTGTAATAGAAGAAGCATAGGAGTAGAGAATTTGAGCTATTAGCACCAGTGGAGAGGAAGGCAGAGAAGGAGAGAGAGATTTAACCTAAGAGGCACAGGCTTGCTTTGAAACAGACTTTTAATTTTCACCATGGAAAAACTTGTTCAATCGTGATTGTAGTGATCAGGACAATAGCTTCTGGTGAAACTAGAGCATTCAAACAGAAGGATAATTTAGATTTCAGATACATTGATTATTAGGAACTCATTATAAACACTTGGGCAGAGAATCAGAGAATCAGATTCGTACTCAGTTCTGAACATTGAATACACTGACATGAAATAAACCAAAGTGAAAAACAGAAACAGCGAAGCCAGTGAAGATGAAGAAAGGTACTTCTCCGATGTGTTACCTGTCAGTCCTGCTCACATGCCCCTGGTCAGACAGAAGCTTACCCTGCCAGAGGACTTGCTGAATGGATGCAACACAGACACTGGATCAATAATGCAGTCTGCCATATTGCTGATACAATTTCTTCAAGTACTATAGAGTCTTGGTTTATTTATTCTTTGAACATTTTTCTAACACTCATTTTTGTAGCAAATGCTTCACTTTGTCTAAATTTTCAAATTTAGCAAAATTAAGTTTAATGCTACACTCCGTCTTAAATCTCTGCTGTATTCTATTATTTTCTTTCTTATGATTTGTAATTTCTCTCTCTCTCTCTGTTTTTCATGATTAATTTGCCAGAGTTTCCCCTTAAAACTAAAGGAATATAGAGCTGCTACCTCTGGTACTTCTTATTCCTAGCATACATTTGTATACGCTTATCCTTATTTTTGCCTAGTCTATTTTTCTTGGATTTATTTATTATACTTTTAAATTCTTTAAGTAGCTATCTGACTAATTAACTTTCACTTTCTCCTATAGAAGCAATTTAGTATTTTATTTTCCTTATTAACTGGCTTTTTAAAATTTCCCTTTATAATACTTTATTTATCATTCATTTTAATTTCCATTATGACTTCTTTGATTTGTCAAGTTTGGTAGTTTAAATATGTTTATTTATTCTTCCTTGCTAATAATATTGTTTAAATATTATGTATTCCTAATAATTTCTTGTTTGCTTGATCTTTTTTTTAAAGATTTATGTGTATATTTGAAAGGCAGTGTGTGTGTGTGTGTGTGTTTGTGTGTGTGTGTGTGTGAGAGAGAGAGAGAGAGAGAGAGAGAGAGAGAGAGAGAGAGAAAGATTTCCATCTGCTGGTTCATTTCCTAAATGGTGGCAAAGGCTGGAGTTGGCTGATCTGAAGCCAGGAGCCAGGAGCTTCTTCTGGGTCTCCCACACAGGTTTGGGGACCCAAGCACTTGGGCCATCTTCTGCTGCTTTCCTAGGCCCATTAGCAGGGAGCTGAATTGGAACTAGAGCATCTAGGATTTGAATCCTCACCAATATGGGATGTTGGACCCACTACACAGCACAGACCCTAATCTATTATTTCTCATAGAAATATATTTCACCAACAGTGAGTGTTGATTAGTGATTTTCTCCTTGTAATTGTCAATTTAAAAACTATATTGTGAGGCTATGATATAACTTGCATATAAATTTAGGACTGCTATGGCTCCATGGTGAATGGTAGTGTCTGTCTGTCTGTAGGTAATGACTATCTCTAATAACATTCCTTGTTTTAAATATATTTAACCTAATATTATTACACCTACTTCAACTTTATTTTACTTAATACTGTATGACAATTTTTTTCCATCATTTTATGCCAATTTTTCTCTCATGTTCTAGGTGTTTTTCTTATAGTTGGCTTTTATTTTCATATTCAAGCTGAAAATTTCTTTGGATTTATTTAGTACAATTATATTTATTGTGATTCTTGATACATTCGGAGTTTTTCAACCATCTCATTTTATGTTATTTTTCCTGGTTTGAGATAGAATAATTAGAATTCAGGTTCGCATGATGGTGAGCTAGAGATCAATACAGAAGCATATAATCTCACTTTTCATGGTCCTTACCATGGGTAGATTTTTCTTCAAGTCATCCTTTCACAAGGTATGTACCTGTTTAGGATCCAAGCTTTATGTGTGATAGTTAGTACATTTTTTTCTCATTTTGTCCTATGGCCTTATTTTCTGTCTTTGTATGACTGTTATAATTCAAATCTTTCTAAGATGCCTCCAGGGTCACAAAAGCCAATTCTAATCAATTCTAATTCTTAGTGTATCTTGTTTTTGGTTCTTGGATAGCTTTTGATATTATGAATTCAGCTATAAATTTAAAATAATATTTGATATATTTTACCTTGCCTTTCTTGCCTTTTTGAGGTGCTAAGTAGTTTTCAGGCTATCTTATCCTTTAAGTTTCTGAAAGTTGAACTCTACCAATTTTTTTTTTTAAACTGAAAGAGTATCGCCATACCTTCCTCTCAATTTTTCTTTTTTTGTATGTGAATAACCTTAAATTTCTTTCCTCCAGCTAGAGGGGCTAGATTCTTTAGAAAACAGATTTGTCTGCTTCTGCTAAACTTCTCTAAATGTTTAGCCTAACAGGAGTATGGATATACAGTTGTTTAATGATGAAAAGGTTTATACATATTTCTAGTATCGGTATAGATTTGCATTTTGGAATCATTACTTAACCAGTATTAAAAACTTTATTTTTACAAATGAGTAATACTGGCATATTACCAAAGTCTGAGCTACAGAATACTAACAGCAAAGTCATCTTTATAAATCACGCTGTGTATGCTCTTCTTTTCTAGGGTGCCAACACTTAAATCAGATTTAGAAATTCAGAGGGTCTGTGTTCCTTGTTCTTGAGCATATGCCTGGTAATGATTATTCTAGCTTGTGTACACTTGGATCAGAAGTGGAGCAGAGGGGACTCAACCTGGAACTTATATGTGATGCTGGTGCCACAGGTGTCAGTTTTACCTACTAAGCCGCAGTGCCTGCCCCATGACATAATGTTTTTAAGAAGCATATTCAGACTATAGCATCCACTGAACAGCAATTTCCCATCTATTCCTCTCCCATCCACTGGGAACCGCTATGCTATTCTCTGCTTCTGTGAGTTTGACTATTTTACACAGTTAGAGTAAACAATATTTATCCTTTTGTGGCCAGCCTCTTTCATTTAGTACAAGGTCTGCTAAATTCATCCATGTTGTTGCAGAATGGTAGCTTTTCCTTCTTTGTTTAGGTTGAGTAATATTCCATTATTTGTATATATTCCACATTTTCTTTATTCATTCATTTATCAGCTAGCATTTATTGGGTTTTGTGATAATGCTGTAATAGATATGGGGGTGCAAATACCTCTTTAAGATTCTGATTTAACTTTTTAATATATACCATGAAGTAGGACTGCTAGACCACGAGGTAATTCTACTTTAAATTTTTGAAAAATCCCCATTCTATTTTTCATAGTGGATGCACTATTCTACATCCCCTATTTCTGCATGTTATTTCTAATGCCTGTCTTTTTATTTTTATTGTCATCCCCCAATTTTTGAACTGATAACCTCATTGTGGTATTTATGTTTATCTGATGGTTTGTGACATTGGGTACTCTTACATACACATGATTGCAGTTTATATGTCTTATTTGGAGAAGTTTCTTTTCAAGCCATTTGACTATGTTATACTCAGGTTATTTAGCTTCTTTTACTATTGAGTAGAAAAATTGTTATAAATTTTGGAAATTACAGAGAGGGACACACACACACACACACATACACACACACACACACACACATACACACACACACACACACAGAGAGAGCTGAAGACAAGAGCCTGGAACTCCATCTAGGTCTGCCATGGGTGTAGCAGGAGCCTAAGCACCAGGGCTATCTTACACTTTATTTCCAGGCATATCAGAGGGAGCTGTATAAGAAGCAGAGCAGAATGGACATGAACCAGAGCTCACATGGGATGCCGGCATCACAGACAATGGCTCAATCTTCTACGCCGTAACATAGACCCATCTCTGTTGATTATTTGCGTTGCTGTGCTTGTTTAGCTTGATGTGATTTCATTGTATATTTTTTGCTTCATGAGAAGCACAAATAGTCTCCATCACCAAATTTACTACTCCCTGAGAGGCTGCATTTGCTTAAAAAATGATTTTTTTCTTTAGACTGAGTCTATATTGGCGATCTCAAAAAATCATCATAACATGATATGCAAAGAATGTGTAAGGTCATAATGAACTCTAGGAAACCAGTGTTTTATTTTCTAGTCTTGGAATGCCTGTAAACCATCCTTGGTTTTTTTATGTCAATATTTATTAGATTTGATTCTGTTATGTTTCTATAGCAACCAATGAAGCAACACCATTTAACATGTCATACAAAGTTTGCAAAAAGTTGATGATCAAAGTTTCTCTCAACACTCTGATGATGCATTATATCTTGTATTTGCACTCAATTGTCCATCACTATCCTTAGATCCAATTCTTTATAGAATTGGCTATTTGCATTTTTCATAGAACATATGTGTTCTTTTTTTTAGATTTATTTATTTTTATTTGAAAGTCACAGTTACATAGAGAGAGGAGAGGCACAGAAAGAGAGAGAGAGAGGTCTTCCATCTGCTGGTTCACTCCCCAGTTGGCTGCAATGGCCGGAGCTGTGCTGATGCGAAGCCAGGAGCCAAGAGTTTCTTCCAGGCCTCCAACGTGGATGCAGGAGCCCAAGGACTTGGGCCATCCTCTACTGCTTTCCAGGCCATAGCAGAAAGGTGGATTGGAAGTGGAGCAGCTGGGTCTCGAACCGGCACCCATATGGGATGCCAGTGCTTCACTCTAGGGTGTTAACCCACTGTGCCACAGCTCCAGCCCCGAACATATGTGTTCTTAAAAATCATGAGACGTGTCTATCCTCTTGATTTAAACATATCTTCATTTCTTAAGACAGAAGCCTTATTGTATAATGGTCTTCTTAGCTCATGAATCAAAGGATGCAACAGGCTATCCCAGAGGCCTTTAAAGTGGAAGAGAAAACTTCAAATACCTACCACAAAACCTCAAAGGTAATAGCATACTGTAGTATAGAGGTTGTCCTCCGGGGTTCCATGGCTATAGATGTCAACAGAAGAGTACAGGTACTTGCTGCCCTCCTGGTTCAGGAGATAGGAGGCCCTCATGTCTACAGTGGCTTATGCTCACAGGATCTCAGCTTTCTGGGGATGACATTTGTTAGAGGTTAAGTCCTAGAGCAAAATAGAGCAAAAGGTCAACTTGGGACTTGCCCCAAACGTGGGTCAGGGAAGGTAGCGCTGTTGGGGGCTGGAGATCTAGAGTGGACAAGGCAGGACAGATGCAAGGCTCCACTCAGTGGGCAGGGCTCTCTTCTGGGGCAACAGGGGCCATGACTCCCTTAGGAGGGTAGGAAATGTGCCATTCCCTCCTAAGATACAGCTGAGAAGAAATCCACCTTTTGTGGAGTTTTCATTTTGTGTGATGAGTGATGAATAATGACTATTGACAAAGTTATTTATTTTATTCATTATAGTCAAGAAGAATCATAATGATGGCAGTGTGCACAGCAGGTGACTTTAAAGTGGTAAGGTAAGGGCCGTGGTGACTAGGAGAGCAACCCTGAAGACAATGCCTGAGATGAGCCATGAAAGGTGTGCAAGAGTCAGGAATATCCAGAAACCTGTTGGAGCTAGAACGGAAAGTGTCCTGGCAAGGGGTGCAGCAAGTGCCAAAGCCCAGAGGCCTGCAGCAGGAGGACCTGTCCAAGAGAAGGTGACCTACTTGATATGAAAATACAATTGTCTTGATGCTTTCAGGAGATTGAAATGTCACTATTTTTGCTATCATCAAGAATATCTCCCAGCCTTTATCTTTTGTTTTGGAGGGAGGCAGGAAGAGAGAGCTAATTGGATCTCTTTGAATGGAACCTAAATAGTCCTTCAAATTTGGATTTAAAATATGAATCTAAGGCAATGTTTTTATGAACCCAGACAAAATACAAAGGAAAATATCTTATTAAGTATTCAGAATTATCCAACTTTAAAGCTACCTTTTGGGTGGATTCAATTTGGTTTAAATAGATGCAATTAAAAAAAAAACTAATATTCACTTGTTAAGTAAGGCATTGTAAGAGAACTTATATGAGGAAGTTTAATACATGTTCCCAGTAAAATCATTGCTCTTGGCCAAGCTTAAAGAATGGCAGCACATATCACGGCACGGTGAATCCCTCATTTCTGAATGCTAACAAGTGAGATGATGCCTTTTTCTACTTCTCTTGATAAGCTATAAATGTTAAAGTGACAGCCCTTCTGGCTATTTGCATTCCCCTAGTAACCCTTCCAAAGGAATCTCAGCCAATGCCAGTTAATTATTTGTCATTTGAGACTAATACTTTTCCTTCATCATGCCAAGTCATTTGACATGTCCTACTTAGTGAAAGGAAAATCATAAATACCTCTAGCATCATCACCAAAGCGGGATCCCTTGGCCTGTGTTTACCTAGCAACTGGTGCTGTATTGCTAGCGTAAAGGGTGCCCACATACACTCAGTCACCCTGAAGGAGCGTTCAGCCTCAACTTTAGGATCCATGTGAGATCCCATAAAAGAAAACAGAGAAAACATGCCCTAGACAGCAAACTACATGAAAATCAAAACCATTTCCTACTCTGATCATCTCACAAGGGCATATTTTTTTAAAATATGTAATGTATTTCCTGATTATCTATATAATACTAAATATCAGACATTCTCTAGATTGGGGAAAGGAATTTTTTTTCCCAATGGTCATTTGTATTTTTATAATATAATTTGCAGATCATGCAAAATCACTAACTTAAAAATTAGCCTGCTATAGATTTACTGAATTTCAAGTCCCACTTGCATTTGCCTTGGCAGGGCCAGATCAAAAGGCTTCATGCTAGGTATACTCTGATGTACACATGGTTGTGTTGATCTAGGATTAATTTTAATAATATATTATTTCCAGTCTTATGAGAGGAGTTATGTACATTATGTACATTTATGTACATTACCTACCCAGTCAAAAGCACTTTAAATCAAATGGCACTCCTCCTTGGGGATAACTTAGAGTCTGAATTTCTTTGTATACCATCAATATCTTTCATCTTGATTCTTCATGAATGATGCTTTTGTGTTTTCCTTTGTAGGACCCTGTTTTTTCCACTCTTTACCTTTTCCAACCTTGAAGGCTTCATGTGTTCATTGAAGTATACATCAAATATTTGTGACTTGCCATGGGCTGCTTTGAATTTGGGTGCTGTTTTAAAATGAGTTATGCACCAAGGCAATGACTTTTTGTGTTCTTTGCAGCACCTTGCACAGTGTTGGTGTGTGATAAGCACCTGTTGGTGACAGCAAGAGTCAGCACAGGGTTAGGTATTTTGTACACTTTATAAAAATGCTTAGGACTTGGCTGGTGCCGTGGCTCACTTGGTTAATCCTCTGCCTGCGATGCTGGCACCCCAGGTTCTAGTCCCGGTTGGGGCGCCGGGAACTAGTCCCAGTTGCTCCTCTTCCAGTCCAGCTCTCTGCTGTGTCCCGGGAGGGCAGTGGAGGATGGTCCAAGTGCTTGGGCCCCTGCACCTGCAAGGGAGACTGGGAGGAAGCACCCAGCTCCTGGTTTCGGATCGGCACAGCATTGGCCGTGAGGGCCATTAGGGGAGTGAACCAACAGAGGGAAGACCTTTCTTTCTGTCTCTCTCACTGTCTATAACTCTCTGTGTGTCTCTCTTTTTCACTGTCTAAATCTGTCTGTCAAAAAAAAAAATGCTTAGGACTTAGTAGGTCAATGTCTGCCAACTTTTTAAAATTTATTTTTTGAGTGATACACATTTAGTTGCAATAATATACACACAGAATTTGAAACATTTTGCTTTTTCTTTTAATTATTACTCAGATAGAACTTAAAATGCATATATTTAAAGTAACAAACATCCTTGGTGTGGTGTGTATATTGTCCACTCTGGTCACTAGATGGCACACCACAAGCTCCTGTTGGGCAGTTACATGAGCTGACCCTTTATTTGAAGAAAGGCTGAAAGACTTAGAATACTTTTCTCTTGGGAAAAGGTTACTAGAAATGATGTTCAGGGAGCTGTGCAGCATAGTAGCAGGTTAAGCTGTTTCTTGTGACACCAACATCACACATCAGAGTGCTGGTTTGAGACCCAGCTACCTCACTTCCGACCCAGATGCCTGCTGATGTGCCTGGGGAAGCAGCAGAGGATGGCCCAATACTTGAATCCCTGCTACCCATGTGGGAGACCTGGGTGGAGATTCTGGCTCTCGGACTCAACCTGGTCCAGACCTTGCTGTTAACAACCATTTGGTAAATATATTAGCACATGGAATTTCTCCTTCTCTCTGTGTGTCTCTGTCTCTCCTTCTACTTCTTCGCTATACCTTTTGAATAAATAAAGAGGCCTATAAGTCTGCTTCAAAGTGAAAAACAGACTTAGAATGTATATTGAAACTTAGATATTACAGTGAGCTCTAAGGAAATTTTTTTAACAGATAATTGTTTTGTTTTGTTTTGTTTTTAAAGAAACGAGGTATTAGGCACTGTGTTGGACCCTGAGGAAGACAGAGAATGGTAAGACCTGATCTGGCTAAGGTTTAATGGAGATGGGAGAGACAAGAGCCAAAGTCTGGTTTCTCCCTTTCCTAAAGAGGTGATGCTCCAGACACCACCATGAAGCTGGGGTGCGGATTCCTTCAGGAGAGTTAACCCTAAGGTAGGGACGTGCCACAAAAGTCTCTTTTGAAATGCAAAGTGTCTGTTTGAGGTGAAAATGAAAATGTTGCTCAAATATAATTTTTAATAGTGGTGAATTTTCTCATCTTCATTCACGTACTTTTAATATTACAGATTATGTTTCTGGTCTAGGCAGATTTGGGGTGAATGTAGGATAAGGAAGAAGCACTAGCCCCATCCTGTAGTTGCAAAAGGATTTAACATGAAGTAAAACATGGCAGGAGACTTGTGCTGCTGTGCGAGTCCTTAGACAACATCTTTCTTCCTCTAATCTGTTTTCTACTGACTTTGAGACTGCCCTTTACCTCCTTAGACTTCAGTATCAATGACTGAGTAGGAATTTTCGCTAGACCTTTGTCACAGCGCCAGTGCCCTCACTTCACTTTGCCTCCTCTTTCCTCCCTATTCATACTAACCCATAGCTTGGAACTTTTCCACTCTCCCCCACCCCCATGACGTTCTGGTGAGGAGACAGATATGCTTACTTGCCTTAAACATTATGTGATGTATACGTGTACCAAAACACCACATGGCACCCCATAAACACAATTTTTATATGCCAGCTAAACATAAAAAATATTTTTTAAAAAAACCCAGAGGTTTAGCACCCAGTTTGGCTTAGGGAGCTGTTCAGTGACATTTCCTGCCACTTCCTCTTGCATTTTTTTTTTAGTTGCAGCCATGAGCGTCCCAAACAAGCCATGCTTTTTCACAGCTCTATGCTTTTCTGTGCTCTCACCATCTTCCTTTCTCCTACACCTGGTGCATCTGACAAAACCCCTCTTAGTCTTTCAGTCTTCAGTGAGTCTTTGTTTCCCAGGCACCTTTTTAACTCTTACGGTTCTCATTAGATTTCTTCCATCCAAGTTTCTAAAGCATATTGTGCCTTTACATATACTTACCATATTGTGCTAATGTTTCTTTTTGCTGATTCCCATTTTTTTACTTTCTTATTTTTCCTACCTTTATTAATCTATGAGCTCTAGATATGAGTAAACTTTTTAATTGACCCATGCATCACCAACTCTTGTACATTGCTTAACATTACGTCTGCAGCAAATGTTGAATGAATAAATGGATGAATGAATGATATTCCTCTAGGCAACATTTGAAGATTATTTTGGAGAGTATCAGGGAATGGCTAGAGACATTTGAAGCATGAAAATGTTCTAAATTGATTATATAACAAAGAAAGAAGACTAAGTTGACATTGAAAGACCAAATTTAAACAAACAAGTAGATTGTTTCATTCCTGAAGGAGAAAGTAGAAGAGAAATACACAAATGAAAATGCCATATAGACTTGTAGTGTATCCCAATGCCCTTGAAAGAATTTCATGCATTCATGAGCTCAAATCCATAGTGTAAAAGTCTGTTGATTTCGGAATTAAAGTACATAGGACTCCACAGTTCTGTGAAAGATTTTAATTACATATACTTTATGTAATCAGTGCACTGGACAAAACTAACCCATAATGCAGTAAACCTGAAACAGAATTTCCAAATATTCACATGGATGTTTGCTAATGCTCCTGAGATGTGGTGGAATGAAAAGGCCATGCCAAGAGGGCCACTGGCAGTGGAAATTGTTTGGCAACAGACTGTGATTGGATGGCTTCAGAAGCCACATGGCAATGGAGTCTGACTGGCAACAGGCTATCATTGGATGGCTTCAGAAACTGCCTGGCAACAGGCTGTGATTGGTTAGGGCATAGACCGCCCCTTGACCAGATTGGCTGCCTTGGCTATATAAGCTGCTGTACCCACTGAAATAAATGAGTGTGGACTGCTTGCCTCTGGCCTGCTTTCACCTGACTCCTGGTGTCTGTGTGGTGACTCTGTGCCTCTTGCCCTCACCATGCTCCTCCTCTCAGGATGAATCCACCTCAACATCTGGCTCCTAATGTGACTGAGAGACAGTGTGTCGGACTTGGCAAGGTCCCTCCTTGATTTCGGCAAGTAGGCCCTTTGGTGTTTTGTGTGCTGTTTGGTTCTGTGAAGGTGAGCACAGAACCCCCTCTTACACCCCTTTCCTTGTCCTTGTCCTCAGTCTAAGTGACCCCAGGTTAGGCACACACCACCCAGAAGCGTAACACCGCTTCTTGGCTCTTCCTTTTACTTTTGGTTCAGTGATTTCACATAAGGGACTGATCATCCCAGAATTTGGAACCAAGTCATCTTCCCTCACTCGAGAGAGGTGACACTCTGGAGGCACCGTGTGGGCATATGGCCTTGACCTAATGAATCAAGGAAGTCCCCCACTAAGCACAGGACATACGTACAATCTGATACATCACTGTCTGTTCATTGAACGTAGGGAAACCCCTGCATAATGCCATCAGCAGCTGAGGTGCTAGGAATTTTTTTTATGGAAGTAGTGCTTTGCATGTCTTTCTTTTGGCTAGAGTTGGCATGACATGCTGCTCTTAAACACTCAAACGTGGGAAAGATACCTCCCTCTCAGAAGCGTGCATATATTACCAAATACAATGAATTTGTGAGTGATAAGAGCCTGTCACTCCAGGCCTCTGCCTCACAGGCAAGGGTTGATGACTTAGGGAGAGAGAGCTCCAACAGTGAAAATGACATGGCAGCGGACAATGTGGCAATGCCTAGTCAGCCACCCCCCAAATACCTGTGGGATGAAATTAGATGACCTCAAGGCAATAACCCATGTGAGGTCATCCCATCCGCATCCAGTGAGGATCCCCACATTTGTGGCAGTCCCTGGGCACACCAGGCTCTCAGGTCAGCTGCAAGACCCCATCCCACCCACGTATTTGATGTTAATCTCAAAGTGGATGCAAAATTCAGGCCCTGGATTCCAATGCCTGTAAAAATGCTTTGCTAACCAAGGGCTGAGATTATGCTTGTGTCTTTCCAGAGAATGCAGGACAGCCCATTTGGGTACCAGCCAGATACAACAAGCCTGCAACTGACAGTCAACTGGAACCAGCTGAACAAGACTGAGAGTCCACCTTGTTAGGGGATGCACCTGCCCTATCATCATACCCTGAGGAACTGCCCATAGCCACATCTGCTAATGCTTTATACCCCACTTAGCTCTGGTCAGCCACTCAAATGGCCCACAGCCTGTGTGTGGTCATGCCATTGCTGATTACCATTGTTCCTCATTACTATCCCCATCTGAGCAAGCACTCCTATGGTCTCCTGTTTTGAGTGCTGGTTAGTCAATGATGGGTAAGGTCCCCTGGGGGACAACCTAAGACAGGCACAGCTGCATACGGAGACCACATGGAAAAGGGGTCAACAATGGCATGACCAAGAATCATGCCTCCCATTGCTCAAAAATAAATGAAAATGGGAAAATGTGGTGGAATGAGAAGGCCATGCCAAGAAGACCACTGGTAACGGAGCCTGACTAGCAATAGGCTATGATTGGATGGCTTTGAAAACCACATGACAGTGGAGCCTGACTGGCAACAGGCTATGATTGGATGGCTTTGGAAATTGCCTGGGAATAGGCTGTGATTGGTTAGGGCATAGACCACCCCTTGACCAGATTGGCTGCCTTGGCTATATAAGCTGCTGTACCCACTGAAATAAATGAGTGTGGGCTGCTTGCCTCTGGCCTGCTTTCACCTGACTCCTGGTGTCTGTGTGGTGACTCTGTGCCTCTTGCCCCTACCACACTCCTCCTCTCAGAACGAATCCACAGCAACACTGAGATGCAGTATGAAGGAAATAATTCATTCCTTTACTCAGTACTTCACTGACAGAGAAAAATGATCTCAACATCTTCCCTTACACAATGTCTTATATATCTTTCGCTTCATCCATGATGACATTGTATCAGGTCACTCTGCACACTGCCCTCCATATTTATATAAATGCTAGGGTTTAATGACTCTCAGAGCCTCCAGTCCCTTATGAGAATGATTGCTGATGCTCACATGGAAACCCTAGGCTAAAACATCCACTGTCAGTTGCTTTTCTCTCCCAAAGCTTCTTAATCCTAATGTGCTGCCTGCTTCTGTCCCTTGTTCCTCTTTGCAGTCTTTCCAGAGTATCCAATTTGTAGTTACTTCTAAAACTTTAGCAAACCCTATGATATTCTTTTCAAGAAATTTAAAATGTATTTTTCCATCATAAAGTAACATTTGTTTAGAAAGTGTGAAAATTCAAAGAGGAAAATTTAAAAATTATTTTTCTTTCACCTCAGTTAATATTTTAGTATACTTCCTTCTAATTCTTTTTATATATGAAATTTAACCACATGTATACAATCCTTGTATATTAAAGTTTTCCTAAGCATTATAATTAAAACATATTTATGTTATGGCTGGCACCACAGCTCAATAGGCTAATCCTCTGCCTAGCGGCGCCAGCACACCAGGTTCTAGTCCTGGTTGGGGCACCGGATTCTGTCCTGGTTGCCCCTCTTCCAGGCCAGCTCTCTGCTATGGCCTGGGAGTGCAGTGGAGGATGACCCAAGTGCTTGGGCCCTGCACCCCATGGGAGACCAGGATAAGCACCTGGCTCCTGCCATTGGATCAGCGTGGTGCGCTGGCTGCAGCACGCCGGCTGTGGCGGCCATTGGAGGGTGAACCAACGGCAAAAAGGAAGGCCTTTCTCTCTGACTCTCTCTCTCTCTCTCTCTCTCACTGTCCACTCTGCCTGTAAAAAAAAAAAAAAACATTTATGTTATTACAAACCCTTGATAAACGCATACGTAGATAGACCAATTTGTTAATTCTATGCTACAGCACTTAGGCTTCGTGTTCCCTACACTCTTTTGTCTTCCCCGGATAGAACAAGATTGCATTTAATGACCTTCTTTACTGTTACACTGGGGCTTAGGGCAGCCTATGTGACTGAATCACAACTGATGAAATGTGACCCAGGTTGTGCATGACATTTTAAAGTACTTAACCTTAACAATATCCAGTATGATCCTTTAGCCTTCTATTCTCTTCCCCTGAAACCCGTGTATTCAAAATATCACAGCTAATGATTCATGACAGAAGGGCATGGATTTTGAGTTACTGCTTGGAGAAAAGCTGATAAGGAGATGTGTTTAGTTCATAAGAGGTTGTGCCATTTGTGTGGAGCCACTGAAATTTGGGAGTTATTTGTTATCATGATATAATTTAGCCTATATATTACTAATATTTAAATGGATATTGTTGGTAACTATTAAAAAATTTTTATCATAAATTATAATATAATGGTTATCTTTTGCAATGAGTATTTCTCTTCTTTTATTATAGGTTATCCCTTTAGGTGGATTTTCAGAGGTAAAATATTTCAGCAAATGATATAATGCTTTAACATAGGCTAGTAGTTTCTTTTTTTGTATTTGAACATTTATCTAGTAAATATAAATTTCCAAATTACAGTTTATGGATTACAATGGCTTTTTCCCAGCAATAACTTCCCTCCCACCCTCCTATCTCCCTCTCCCTCTCCCATTCCATTCACATCAAGATTCATTTTCAATTATCTTTATATACAGAAGATCAATTTAGTATATACTAAGTGACGATTTTATGAGTTTGCACCCAAACAGAACATAAAGTGTAAAATACTGTTTCAGTACTAGTTATAGCATTAATTCACATTGAACAACACATTAAGGACAGAGATCCTACATGAGGAACAAGTACACAGTAACTCCTGTTGTTGAGTTAACAATTGACACTCTTGTTTATGGCGTCAGTAATCTCCCTAGGCTCTTGAAACGAGTTGCCAAGGCTCTGGAAGCCTTTTGAGTTCACCAACTATGATCATATTTAGACAAGGCCATAGTCAAAGTGGAAGTTCTCTCCTCCCTTCAGAAAAAGTACCTCTTTGATGGCCTATTTTTTCTACTGGGATCTCACTCGCAGAGATCTTTCATTTAGGTGTTTTTTTTTTTCCAGAGTGTCTTGGCTTTCCATGCCTGAAATACTCTCATGGGCTATTCAGCCAGATCCAAATGCCTTAAGGGCTGATTATGAGGCCAGAGTGCTGTTTAGGACATCTGCCATTCTATGAGTCTGCTGTGTATCCCACTTCCCACATGGATCATCCTCTCCCTTTTTGATTCTATCAGTTAGTATTGGTAGACACTAGTCTTGTTTGTGTGATCCCCTTGACTCTTAGACCTATCAGTATGATCAATTGTGACCAGAAATTGATCACTTGGACTAGTGAGATGGCATTGGTACATGCCACCTTGAGAGATTGAATTGGAATTCCCTGTCAAATTTCTAACTCCACCCTTTGGGGCAAGTCTGATTGAGCATGTAACAAGGTGTACATCTCCTCCCTCTCTTATTCCCACTATTATATTTAACAGGGATCACTTTTCAATTAAATTTAAACACCTAAGATTAATTGCATGTTAATTACAGAGTTCAACCAATAGTATTAAGTAGAACAAAAAAGTACTAAAAGGGATAAAGTATTAAATTATACATCAAAGTCAGGACAAGAGCTGATCAAGTTACTGTTTCTCATAGTGTCCATTTTACTTCAACAGGTTGCCTTTTTGGTGCTCAGTTAGTTGTTACCAATCAGGGAGAACATATGATGTTTGTCACTTTGAGACTGGCTTATTTCACTCAGCATGATGTTTTCCAGGTTCCTCCATTTCGTTGCAAATGGCTGGATATCATTTTTTTTAATGCTGTATAGTATTCTATAAAGTATGTGTCCCAAAATTTCTTTATCTAGTCTACTGTTGATGGGCATTTGGGTTGGTTCCAGGTCTTAGCTTTTGTGAATTGAGCTGCAATAAACATTAACGTGCAGACAGCTTTTTTGTTTGCCAATTTAATTTCCTTTGGGTAAATTCCAAGGAGTGGGATGGTTGGATTGCATGGTAGGGTTATATTCAGGTTTCTGAGGAATCTCCAGACTGACTTCCATAGTGGCTTTGACAGTTTGCATTACCACCAACAGTGGGTTAGTGTCCCTTTTTCCCCACCTCCTCGCCAAAAGCTGTTGTTGGTAGATTTCTGTATGTGAGCCATTCTCACCGGGGTGAGGTGAAACCTCATTGTGGTTTTTATTTGTATTTTTCTGATTGAAAGTGATCCTGAACATTTTTTCAATGGTCTGTTGGACATTTGGATTTCCTCTTTTGAAAAATGTCTATTGAGGTCCTTGGCCCATCTCTTAAGTGGGTTGCTTGTTTTGATGTTGTGGAGTTTCTTGATCTCTTTGTAGAGTCTGGTTATCAACCCTTTATCTGTTGCATAGTGTACAAATATTTTTTCCCATTCTGTCGGTTGCCTCTTCACTCTCCTGACTGTTTCCTTTGCAGTACAGAAACTTCTCAATTTGATGCAATCCCAAATGTGAATTTTGGCTATGACTGCCTGTTTCTACTGAGGTCTTTTCCAAGAAGTCTCTGCTGGTACCTATATCTTGCAGGGTTTCTCCTAAGCTCTCTAATAATTTGATGGTGTCAGGTCATAGATTTAAGTCTTTAATCCATTTGTGTGGATTTTTGTGTAAGGTGAAAGGTAGTGATCTTGCTTCATGCTTCTGCATGTGGAAATCCAATTTTCCAAGCACCATTTATTGAATAGACTATCCTTACTTCAGGGATTGGCTTTGGATCCTTGATCAAATATAAGTTGGCTGTAAATGTTTGGGTTGTTTTCTGGTGTTTCTATTCTTTTCCATTGGTCTCGCTGTTTCTGTACCAGTACCATGCTGTTTTGATTGTAACTGCCCTGTAGTATGTCCTGAAATCTGGTATTGTGATGCATCCAGCTTTGTTTTTTTTTTTTGTACAAGAATGCTTTAGTTATTCGAGGTATCCTGTATCTCCATATGAATTTCAGCACCATTTTTTCCAGATCTGAGAAGACGGAGGCATCACAATACCAGATTTCAGGACATACTACAGGGAAGTAGTTATCAAAACAGCATGGTACCAGACAGAAACAGATGGATAGACTAAAAGAACAGAATAGAAACACCAGAAATCAATCCAAACTTCTACAGCCAACTTATATTTGATCAAGGATCCTAAACCAATCCCTGGAGTAAGGACAGACTATTCAATAAATGGTGTAGGAAAACTGCATTTACACGTGCAGAATCATGAAGCAAGACTCCTACTGTTCACCTTACACAAAAATCCACTCAACATTAAACTTAAATCTACGACCTGACACCATCAAATTATTAGAGGGTTTTGGAGAAACCCTGCAAGATATAGGTACCAGCATAGACTTCTTGGAAAATACCCCAGAAGCACAGGCAGTCAAAGCCAAAATTAACAATTGGGATGGCATCAAATTGAGAAGTTTCTGTACTTCCAAAGAAACAGTCAGGAGAGTGAAAGACCTAAATGAAAGATCTCTGTGAGTGAGATCCCAGTGGAAAGAACAGGGCCATCAAAGAAGGAGGTACCTTTCTCTGAAGGGAGGAGAGAACTTCCTCTCTGACTATGACCCTGTTGGAATAAGATCGAAGTTGGCGAACCCTAAAGGCTTCCATAGCCTCAGCAACTCATGACTAGAGTCTAGGGAGATTACTGACGCCATAAACAAGAGTGTCAAATTGTTAACTCAACAACAGGAGTCACTGTGTACTTACATCTCATGTGGGATCTGTCCTAATGTGTTGTCCAATGTGAAGTAATGCTATAACTAGTACTGAAACAGTATTTTTACACTTTGTGTTTCTGTGTGGGTGCAAATTGATGAAATCTTTACTTAGTATATACTGAATCATCTTCTTTATATAGATAATTGAAAATGAAAAAAAAACCTTGGTGTTAAATTTGACATTGCATAGATAATTAATCAATTTTTTAAAAAAATCATATAGGATCTCTGTCCTTAATGTGCTGTACATTGTGATTAATGCTATAACTAGCACTCCAACAATATTTTTCACTTTGTGTTGCTATGTGAGGGCAAAGTGTTGAAATCTTTACTTAATATATACTAAACTGCTCTTTTGTATATAAAGAGAATGGAAAATGAATCTTGATGTGAATGGAAGGGGAGAGGGAGCGGGAAAAGGAAGGGTTGCTGGTGGGAGGGAAGTTATTGGGGGGAAGCCATTGTAATCCATAAGCTGTACTTTGGAAATTTATATTCATTAAATAAAAGTTTTTCAAAAAAAGAAATTGCTAAGACTTGCTTTATGTCCTAGTATGTGGTCAATCCTAGAGTAGGTTTCATGTACTGCTGAGAAGAATGTAAATTCTTTTTTGTAGGATTAAAAGTTCTGTGGATATCTGTTAGATCCATTTGGGCTCAGTGTCGTTTATATCTACTGTATCCTTTTTGATCTTCTGTTAGTTCATCTGTCTATTTCTGAGAGTGGAGTATTTAAGTCCCCCAGTACTACTGTGTTGGAGTCTAAGTCTCCCTTGAAGTCCCTTAACATATGTTTTAAATAAACCAGTGCCCTGTAATTAGGTGCATATACATTGATAATTGCTATATCTTCCTGTTGAATCGATCCCTTAATCATTATATAGTGCCCCATTTTGTCTCTCTTCACAGCTTTTGTGTTAAAGTTTTTTTTTGTCTGATATTAAGATGGCTACACCACTCTTTTATCATTTCTGTTAGCATGGTATATCTTGTCCAGCCTTTCATTTTCAGCCTGCATGCATCTTTGTTGGAATGATGTGTTTCTTGTAAGTAGCAAATAGATGGGTTTTGTTCCTTAACCCATTCAGCCAATTGGTGTCTTTTAACTGTAGAGTTGAGGCCATTAACATTCAATGTGACTATTGATTAGTAACTTTGCCCTGCCATTTCCCAGATATTTTCAAATATATGCTTTGAACTTCCTGTTATCTTCTGCTGTGAGGTTTCCTTCCTTTACCTTCGTTCACATTGATGACAGTGTTTCTGTGTTTCAGTGTGTAACACATCTTTAAGCATCTTTTGCAGGGCTGGACGAGTGGCAACAATTTCTTTCAATTTCTGTTTGTTATGAAAGGTCTTTATTTCACCTTCATTCACAAATGAGAGCTTGGCAGGATATAATATTCTGGGCTGGCATTTTTTCTCTCTTAGTACCTGGGCTATGTCTCACCATTCCCTCCTAGCCTGTAGGGTTTCTGAGAGAAGTCTTCTGTGAGTCTAATTGGAGATCCTCTCAGAGTAATCTGAAATTTCTCTCTTGCACATTTTAGAATCTTTTCTTTATGATTCACTGTGTTGAGTTTGTTTACAACATGTCGTGGTGAGGATCTCTTTTGGTCATGTTTACTAGGGGTTCTATGAGCTTCCTGTACTAGAATGTCTCTGTCCTTCTCCAAATGCAGGAAGTTTTCTGCTATTATCTCACTAAAAAGGCCTTCTAATCCTTTCTCCCTCTCCATGCCTTCAGGAACTCCTAGAACTCAAATGTTGGTTTTTTTAATAGTATCCTGTAGATTCCCAACAATATTTTTTAGATTTCTAATTTCCTCTTCTTTTCTTTGGTTTGACTGTATAGTTTCCTGTGCTCTGTCTTCTAAGTCTTATATTCTCTCTTCTGCTTCACTAACTCTGTTTTTAAGGCTCTCTAATGTGTTTTTCATTTGATCTATTGAATTCTTCATTTCATTTTTTTAAGCTTTTATTTAAAGAATATAAATTTCCAAAGTACAGCTTAAGGATTACAATGGCTTCCCCCCCATAACTTCCCTCCCACATGCAACCCTCCCCTTTCCCACGCCCTCTCCCATTCCAGTCACATCAAGATTCATTTTCAATTCTCTTTATACACAGAAGGTCAGTTTAGTATATATTATGTAAAGATTTCAACAGTTTGCCCTCACATAGAGACACAAAGTGAAAATACTGTTGGAGTACTAGTTATAGTATTAATTCACAATGTACATCACATTAAGGACAGAAATCCTACATGATATTTTTTTTATTGATTAATTTTCTTTTTTATAACACTTTTATTTAAAGAATATAAATTTCCAAAATACAGCTTATAGATTACAATGGTGTCCCCCCCATAACTTACCTCCCACCCGCAACCCTCCCCTTTCCAACTCCTTCTCCCCTTAGGTTCACATCAAGATTCATTTTCAATTGTCTTTATATACAAAAGAGCAGTTTAGTATATATTGAGTAAAGATTTCAACAATTTGCCTTCACATAGCAACACAAAGTGAAAAATACTGTTGGAGTACCAGTTATAGTATTAATTCACAATGTATAGCACGTTAAGGACAGAGATCCTACATGATATATATATTTTTAAATTGATTAATTTTCTATGCAATTTCCAATTTAACACCAAGATTTTTTAATCCTTTGCAATTATCTTTATATACAGAAGATCGATTCAGTATATACTATGTAAAGATTTCATCAGTTTGCACCCACACAGAAACACAAAGTGTAAAAATACTGTTTCAGTACTAGTAATAGCATTATTTCACATTGCATAACACATTAAGGACAGATCCCTCATGAGACGTAAGTACACAGTGACTCCTGAAGTTGATTTAACAATTTGACACTCTTGTTTATGGCGTCAGTAATCTCCCTAGGCTCTAGTCATGAATTGCCGAGGCTATGGAAGCCTTTAGGGTTCGCCAACTTCGATCTTATTCCGACAGGGTCATAGACAAAGTGGAAGTTCTCTCCTCCCTTCAGAGAAAGGTACCTCCTTCTTTGATGGCCCCGTTTTTTCCACTGGGATCTCACTCGCAGAGATCTTTCATTTAGGTCTTCTTTTTTTTTTTTGTTTTTCAGAGTGTTTTAGCTTTCCATGCCTAAAATATTCTCATGGGCTCTTGAGCCAGATCCGAATGCCTTAAGGGCTGATTCTGAGGCCAGAGTGCTATTTAGGACATCTGCCATTCTATGAGTCTGCTGTGTATCCCACTTCCCATGTTGGATCATTCTCTCCCTTTTTGATTCTATCAGTTAGTATTAGCAGACACTAGTCTTGTTTACATGATCGCTTTGACTCTTAGACCTATCCGTATGATCAATTGTGAGCTGAAATTGATCACTTGGACTAGTGAGATGGCATTGGTACATGCCACCTTAATGGGATTGTATTGGAATCCCCTGGCATGTTTCTAACTCCATCATTTGGGGCAGTTCCCATTGAGCATGTCCCAAATTGTACATCTCCTCCCTCTCTTATTCCCACTATTATATTTAACAGGGATCACTTTTCAGTTAAATTTAAACGCCTAAGAATAATTGTGTGTTAATTACAGAGTTCAACCACTAGTACTAGGATAAAAAAAAAATACTACAATGGATAAAGTATTACATTGTACAACAACAGTCAGCACAAGAGCAGATCAAGTCACTGTTTTTCATAGTGTCCATTTCACTTCAACAGGTTTCCACTTTGGTGCTCAGTTAGTCGTCGCCAATCAAGGGAAACAAATGATATTTGTCTCTTTGGGACTGGCTTAATTCACTCAGCATTATGTTTTCCAGATTCCTCCATTTTGTTGCAAATGACCGGATTTCATTGTTTTTGACTGCTGTATAGTATTCTGTAGAGTACATGTCCCATAATTTCCTAATCCAGTCTACTGTTGATGGGCATTTGGGTTGGTTCCAAGTCTTAACTATTGTGAATTGAGCTGCAATAAACATTACTGTGCAGACGGCTTTTTTGTTTGCCAATTTAATTTCCTTTGGGTAAATTCCAAGGAGTGGAATGGCTGGGTTGAATGGTAGGGTTATATTCAGGTTTCTGAGGAATCTCCAGATCGACTTCCATAGTGGCTTCACCAGTTTGCATTCCCACCAACAGTGGATTAGTGTCCCTTTTTCCCCACATCCTCTCCAGCATCTATTGTTGTTGGATTTCTGAATGTGCGCCATTATAACCAGGGTGAGGTGAAACCTCATGGTGGTTTTGATTTGCATTTCCCTGATTGCAAGGGATCTTGAACATTTTTTCATGTGTCTGTTGGCCATTTGGATTTCCTCTTTGGAAAAATGTCTATTGAGGTCCTTGGCCCATCTCTTAAGTGGGTTGTTTGTTTTGATGTTGTGGAGTTTCTTAATTTCTTTGTAGATTCTGGTTATCAACCCTTTATCTGTTGCATAGTTGGCAAATATATTTTCCCATTCTGTCGGTTTCCTATTCACTTTCCTGACTGTTTCCTTGGCAGTACAGAAACTTTTCAATTTGATGCTATCCCAGTAGTTAATTTTGGCTTTGACTGCCTGTGCTTCTCGGGTATTTTCCAAGAAGTCTTTGCCAGTACCTATGTCTTGCAGGGTTTCTCCTATGCTCTCTAATAATTTGATGGTGTCGGGTCGTAGGTTTAAATTTTTAATCCATGTTGAATGAATTTTTGTGTAAGGTGAAAGGTAGGGATCTTGCTTCATGATTCTGCATGTGGAAATCCAGTTTTCCCAGCACCATTTATTAAACAGACTGTCCTTACTCCAGGGACTGGTTTTGGATCGTTGATCAAATATAAGTTGCCTGTAGATGTTTGGGTTGTTTTCTGGAGTTTCTATTCTGTTCCATTGGTCTATCCATCTGTTTCTGTACCAGTACCATGCTGTTTTGATAACTACTGCCCTGTAGTATGTCCTGAAATCTGGTATTGTGATGCCTCCGGCTTTGTTTTTGTTGTACAAGATTGCTTTAGCTATTCGAGGTCTCCTGTGTCTCCATATGAATTTCAGCATCATTTTTTCCAGATCTGAGAAGAATGTCCTTGGTATCTTGATTGGTATTGCATTGAATCTGTAAATTGCTTTTGGCAGAATGGACATTATGATTATATTGATTCTTCCAATCCATGAGCATGGAAGATTTCTCCATTTTTTGGTATCCTCTTCTATTTCTTTCTTTAAGGTTTTGTAATTTTCATTGTAGAGATCTTTAATATCCTTGGTTAAGTTTATTCCAAGGTATTTGATTGTTTTTGTAGCTATTGTGAATGGGATTGATCTTAGCAGTTCTTCCTCAGCCGTGGCATTGCCTGTGTATACAAAGGCTGTTGATTTCTGTGCATTGATTTTATATCCTGCTACTTTGCCAAACTCTTCTATGAGTTCCAATAGTCTCTTAGTAGAGTTCTTTGGGTCCCCTAAATAAAGAATCATGTCGTCTGCAAAGAGGGATAGTTTGAGTTCTTCCTTCCCAATTTGTATCCCTTTAATTTCTTTTTCTTGCCTAATAGCTCTGGCTAAGACTTCCAGCACTATGTTGAATAGCAGTGGTGAGAGTGGGCATCCTTGTCTGGTACCATATCTCAGTAGAAATGCTTCCAACTTTTCCCCATTCAATAGGATATTGGCCATGGGTTTTTCATAAATTGCTTTGATTGTATTGAGGAATGTGCCTTTTATACCCAGTTTGCTTAGGGTTTTCATCATGAAAGGGTGTTGAATTTTATCAAATGATTTCTCTGCATCTAGTGAGATAATCATATGGTTTTTCTTCTGCAGTCTGTTAATGTGGTGTATCACGTTGATTGTTTTGCGAATATTGAACCATCCCTGCATACCAGGGATGAATCCCACTTGGTCTGGGTGGATGATCTTTCTGATGTGTTGTTGCAGTCTATTGGCCAGAATTTTATTGAGGATTTTTGCATCTATGTTCATGAGGGATATTGGTCTGTAATTCTCTTTCAATGCTGCATCTTTTTCTGGCTTAGGAATTAAGGTGATGCTGGCTTCATAGAAAGAATTTGGGAGGATTCCCTCTTTTTCGATTGTTCTGAATAGTTTGAGAAGAATTGGAGTTAGTTCTTCTTTAAATGTCTGGTAGAATTCAGCAGTGAATCCATCTGGTCCTGGGCTTTTCTTTGTTGGGAGGGCCTTTATTACTGATTCAATTTCTGACTCACTTATGGGTCTGTTTAGGTTTTCTATGTCTTCCTGGTTCAATTTAGGTAGGTTGCATGTGTCCAGGAATCTATCCATTTCTGATAGGTTTCCCTGTTTGCTGGCATACAAGTCCTTGTAGTAATTTCTGATGATTCTTTTGATTTCTTTGGTGTCTGTTGTTACATTTCCTTTTTCATCTCTGATTTTACTGATTTGGGTCTTTTCTCTTCTTTTTTTAGTTAGTTGGGCCAATGGGGTGTCAATTTTGTTTATTTTTTTGAAAAACCAGCTCCTCGTTTGGCTGATTTTTTGTAATGTTTTTTTGGATTCAATCCTGTTGATTTCTTCTCTGATTTTGATTATTTCTCTTTTTCTACTAGATTTGGGTCTAGTTTGCTGCAGATTTTCTAGATCCTTGAGATGCATTGAAAGCTCATCTATTTGGTGCCTTTCCAGTTTCTTGATGTAGGCACCTATTGATATAAACTTTCCTCTTAACACTGCTTTTGCTGTATCCCATAAGTTTTGGTATGTTGTGCTGTTATCCTCATTTACTTCCAGAAAATTTTTGATTTCTCTTTTGATTTCTTCAGTGACCCATTGTTCATTCAGGAGCATGTTGTTCAATCTCCATGTGTTTGCATATGCTCTAGGGATTCCTGAGTTGCTAATTTCCAACTTGATTCCCTTATGGTCTGAGAAGCTGCATCGTATGATTCTAATTCTTTTGAATTTGCTGAGACTTGCTTTATGGCCTAATATGTGGTCAATCCTAGAGTAGGTTCCATGTACTGCTGAGAAGAATGTAAATGCTTTCTGTGTAGGATGAAAAGTTCTGTAGAAATCTGTTAGATCCATTTGGGCTATAGTGTTGTTTAAATCTACTGTCTCCTTGTTGATCTTCTGTCCTGTCGATCTGTCAATATCTGTGAGTGGAGTATTGAAGTCCCCCAGTACTATTGTGTTGGGGTCTAAGTCTCCCTTTAAGTTTCTTAACAAATTTTTTAAATAAACTGATGGCCTGTAATTAGGTGCATATACATTGATAATTGTTATATCTTCCTGTAGTATTGATCCCTTAATCATTATATAGTGCCCCTCTTTGTCTCTCTTAACAGTTTTTGTGTTAAAGTTTATGTAGTCCGATATTAAGATGGCTACACGCGCTCTTTTTTCATTTCTGTTGGCTTGGTATATCTTGTTCCATCCTTTTATTTTCAGTCTGTATGGATCTTCGTTGGAAAGATGTGTTTCTTGTAAGCAGCAAATAGATGGTTTTTGTTCCTTAACCCAATCAGCCAATCTCTGTCTTTTAACAGGAGAGTTTAGACCTTTAACGTTCAATGTGACTATTGATAAGTGGTAAGTTTGCCCTGCCATTTGCCAAAGATATTTTCTAATGTATGCTTTGAATTCTCTGTGATCTTTTGCCGTGAGGTTCCCTTCGTTTACCTTCTTTCAAGTTGATGGCCGTGTGTCTGTGTTTCTGTGTGTAACACATCTTTAAGTATCTTTTGCAGGGCTGGACGAGTGGCAACAAATTCTTTCAATTTTTGTTTGTTATGAAAGGTCTTTATTTCACCTTCATTCACAAATGAGAGCTTGGCAGGATATAATATTCTGGGCTGGCAGTTTTTCTCTCTAAGTACCTGGGCTATGTCTCACCATTCCCTTCTAGCTTGTAGGGTTTCTGATGAGAAGTCTGCCGTGAGTCTAATTGGAGATCCTCTGAGTGTAATTTGACGTTTCTCTCTTGCGCATTTTAGGATCTTTTCTTTCTGTTTCACCGTGGTTTGTTTAATTACAACGTGTCGTGGTGAGGATCTCTTTTGGTCATGTTTACTAGGGGTTCTATGAGCTTCCTGTACTAGAATGTCTCTGTCCTTCTCCAAAACTGGGAAATTTTCTGCTATTATCTCCCTAAAAAGGCATTCTAATCCTTTCTCCCTCTCCATGCCTTCAGGAACTCCTAGAACTCGAATGTTGGGTTTTTTAATAGTATCCTGTAGATTCCCAACAATATGTTTTAGATTTCTAATTTCCTCTTCTTGTCTTTGGTTTGACTGTATAGTTTCCTGTGCTCTGTCTTCTAAGTCCGATATTCTCTCTTCTGCCTCACCCATTCTGTTTATAAGGCTCTCTAATGTGTTTTTCATTTGATCTATTGAATTCTTCACTTCATTATGATTTCTCGTCACTATCACAGTTTCATGTTCTACTAGTTGTTTCATTTCAGCTTGATTTCTCCTTAATATTTCATTTTCACGAGAGAGATTTTCTACCTTGTCCATTAAGGATTTCTGTAGTTCAAGAATTTGTTTTTGAGTACTTCTTAGTGTTCTTATCAATTTTTTGAGATCTGCTTCTTGCATTTCTTCTATCTCATCATCTTCGTAATCTTGAATTGGGGTGTGTTTTTCATTTGGGGACACCATAGTGTCTTCCTTGTTCTTATTACCTCGGTTTTTGCATTTGTTGTTTGGCATATTGGTTTCTTCACTGTGGTTTTTTTTTCTTGTTATACTATGACTCTAGATTAAGTGGACTGTCTGCTTTTGATGGAGCCTTAGAGGCCTGAGATGGGTGTGGCCTGAGAGCTCTGTTTGGTTCCTCAGGGTTGAGGGTGGGTCAAAGGAGACACTCCCAGGTTAGGCATGGTAAATCTCTCTCTGTTACTTTTTTTTTTTTTTTTGGTTCAAAAGGGAAGTAATTCCACACAGCTGAATGGAATTGGGGGTGGTTAGCAGGTGAATGATATACCCACAGGAGCCAGAGATCGGAAGCTCTTTCCCAACGACCAGAGAAGGAATCTTTGCGGCCCTTTGTGTGGGCTGAGATTCTCCTGTAGTCTCCCACTGGGCTGCCAAGGCTACTGAACTGTAGCGTCTCTGGAGAGTACTCACATGAATTTGTGATTTCTGTGAGTTCTCTCCCCCACAGTCTCTTTTTTCACAGTCTCAGTTCATTAGCACCACACATTCATTAGGTTCTAATCTCCTGTTATTTCACCCCTCCCACCCAGAGTCAGGTTTTTCTGCTAGGCTTGGGGCCGGTGCCGACCCGAGGTCGCCCTGCTTATGACGTATTCCAAAATGGCGCCTGCTCTTTGTCTTGCTCACCTTTGAGAGGTGAGCGGAGAGAGAGAAGCTCGTGTCCGTATGGGTCACTTTTTTTTTTCCCCTCTCTTTCTCTCTCTCTCTCTCTTCTAGTTAGCCTGGTGAACTTTTCCCCGCAGGGTTTCAAGCCTTGTTCGCTCTAGGCTTCCTTGTTCCACTTCCCTGCTGGTATCTCGGGCTATTGAGTTTCAGCTCACCTCGCGTTCCAGCGCTGGTGTGTTGAATCTGCTGCTGGTGTCCCAAACTGCGGGCTCCCACGCTCACCACGCAGGTCCACTGTGAATCACCAGTTCCGGAAGGGTTTCCTCTGCTGTTTCTTCCCCTACTCTTCTTTGAACCTGCAGTATCTCCACTTTTATTAAACTGTCTCTCCCCAGACTGTCGGTGTGCTCCCTTCCTATTCCGCCATCTTGCCACCACCTCATTTTGATTTCTATTCACTATCACACTTTCTTGTTCTACTAGTTTCTGCATTTCATTTTGGTTCCTCCTTAAGATTTCATTTTCATGAGAGAGATTTTCTTTTTTTTTTTTTTTTGGTTTTTTTTTTTTTTTGACAGGCAGAGTGGACAGTGAGAGAGAGAGAGACAGAGAGAAAGGTCTTCCTTTGCAGTTGGTTCACCCTCCAATGGTTGCCGCGGACAGCGTGCTGCGGCCGGCGCACCACGCTCATCCAATGGCAGGAGCCAGGTGCTTATCCTGGTCTCCCATGGAGTGCAGGGCCCAAGCACTTGGGCCATCCTCCACTGCACTCCTGGGCCACAGGAGAGGGCTGGCCTGGAAGAGGGGCAACCGGGACAGAATCTGGCGCCCCGACCGGGACTAGAACCTGGTGTGCTGGCGCCGCAAGGCGGAGGATTAGCCTGTTGAGCCATGGTGCCGGCTAGTGAGAGAGATTTTCTATCCTGTCCAGTAAGGATTTCTGTAGTTCAAGAATTTGTTTTTGAGTATTAGTGTTCTTATAATTTTTTTGAGATCCGCTTCTTGCATTTCTTCTATCTCATCATCTTTATAATCTTGGCTTGGGGTATTTTGTTCATTTGGGGGCATCATAATGTCTTCCTTGTTCTTGTTTCCTCGGTTTCTGTGTTTGTTGCTTGGCATTGTGGAGATATTCTTTGGATTCTTCTTTCCTCGCTTTGGTGATTTTTTTTTCTTGTTATACTATGACTGTATTAAGTGGACTGTCTGCTTCTGATGGAGCCTTAGAAGCTTGAGATGGGTTTGGCCTGAGAGCTCTCTTTGGTTCCTCAGGTTAAGAGTGTGCCAAGGTGACACACCAAGGTTAGGCATGGTAATCTCTCTCTCTCTCTCTCTCTTTTTGATTCAGAAGGGAAGTAATTCCACATAGCTGAGTGGAATTTAAAGCAGTCAGCTCTGATCTCTGGCTCCTGATGGTATAACATTCGCCTTCTCAAGGACCACACAAAGAATCTGTGCTACCCTCAGTGTGGGCTCAAATTCTCCTGCAGTCTCCCACTGGGTTACAAATTATGGCATCTCTGGAGAGTACTTACATGAACTCAGTGAGTTCTCTCACCCACCGTCTCTTTTTTCACAGTCTCAGTTCATTAGCTCCACACATTCACTACATCCTAACCTCCTGGTATTTCACCCCTGCCCCAGAGTCAGGTGTTTCTGCTTGGCTGAGGGCAGGCGCAGCCCTGAGGTCATGCAACTTTTATGTATGTCCAAAATGCCACCTGCTCTTTGCCTTGCTCGCCTTTGAGAGGTGGGCGGAGTGCAACTCGTATCTGTACCGGTCCCCCCTTTTTTTCCCTCTCTCCTCTAGTTAGCCTGGTGAACTTTCCCCCATGGGGCTTCAAGCCTCGTCCTTCTAGGCTTCTCCTTCCGCTTTCCTGCCAGTGTCTCGGGCTACTGAGATTCAGCTCACCTCACGTTCCAGCTCTGGTGCATAGATTCCGTGGCTGACTTCCCAAGCCGTGGGCTCCCTCCTGCACCCTCCACGCAGGTCCACCATGAATCTTTTGTTTCTTCCCCAACTCTTCCTTGAATCTGCAGTATCTCCACTTTTATTAAACTGTCTCTTCCCGGAATATCAGTGTGCTCCCTTCCTGTTCCACCATCTTGCTGGACCTCTCTTAGTTTCTTTAAATACAGTTCTCTCACAGCATCACATAGTGTGTCTTTATTATAAGTAACAATTACCATGTTTCTTACTCCTATGAGATATCAAATTTACCAGAAAGATCTTTCTACTTATTTTTGTATCTTCTCTCCCTATTTCAACATTTCATGTAGTAGAACATTTGCAGAATACATGAAGGAATGTGTGTAGGTTGATAAATGGCAGCTATACTGTAGTCATTCTAAAGATTTCCATGTTGATCATGGAAAATTCTATCACTAAAAGCTTGGAGTATCACAGCTTTTACTTTTATTGTTATATTTGGCTAAAAGTTGGGTAACACTTGCTTACCAAGTATTTAGAGAATGATTCAAAGTGTTTAAAAGTACAGGTCAAGCACTTCTTTCATGCCATAATTATCATGCCTATGATCTGAATTTTGGTTGTATCTCTCTCTTTTTTTAAGATTTATGTATATATTAGAAAGGCAGAGTGAAAGGGATTGAGATTGAAAGGCTTTCCATCCTTGTTTCACTCTTCAAATGACCACAATTGTTGTGGCTGGGCCAGGCCAAACCAGTTGTCAGAAACTCCACCCCATCTCCCACATCAGTGGCAGGAGCCTAAGTACTTGAATGATACTCCTCTGCCTTTCCAGGAACATTAGCAAGGAGATGATTAGAAACAGAGCAGCTAGGTAAAAAACTGGCCTTCCAGGTAGGATGCTGGTGTCACAGACAGCTTTTTAACCCTCTAGCACACAATACCAGTCCGTGGCTGCATTTCTTATGTCATATAAAGTTAAAGGTGTATATATATATATATATATATATATTATATATATATACTATATATATACATATATATATAAGTTAAAGGTGTATATATATATGTAAAATAAATTGGAATGTTTTTTAGATTATTTAACTAATTAGATAAACTTATAGGTTATATAGTTAATACAGATCAAGTGTCTGTTTTCATGAAAGATCAGTCCAATGGTTATTTTAAACACTTTAAATTTCATTTATATGGAAGAGTGATACACTTTATAACATTGTGATTGCTCTATTACTGCAGAAATAAGATACATCACATATATGTAGTTACATTACAGATCCATTTATTTCTCTTGTGTTCTTTAGAATATATAATTATGTATGTGACATTCATTACATTTTTATTTGCCCATATGTACAGATCTTGATGTTATTCATGAGGTGAGACACATTTTCTAAACATGTAGAAGGGAACGAGGCAGAGAAAGAAGTATATACATACTTCTGAGGACCAAGAAGTAGACAGAGTCCCAACCTGGCCTCTTCTCTGTGCAGGAGGAGGAGATGAAATCTTTGCTGAGTGGTGATGAAATAGTGCTTATCCCATTTACTGTCCTGTGATTCTTCCTACCTCTCCTCTAAGACCCTGCCTCATTATGCTCACACTTCTCCAATGCTTTTCTCCCCACCAGATTTTTCTGTTCCTAGAAACCAAACCAAGGCTCTTTTGTAACCCTTCAAATTTCCTTTGACTATCTCTTTTTTCTGGCTAATATCCAGTAAGTGTGCTCATCCAAGTTTCTCAAAAGGATGATTCATAATGGCCGCCTCTATTTCCTTGCCTCCACTCCCTCTTTGAACCACATCAAATGAACATCCTTGTCTTGTTCCATAACTGAGGGAAAATGATTTCAGTCTTTCCCAATTAAGAGTGATTTGATTGTGTTTTTATTATATATATAGCCTTTATAATTTTGACCTATGTTCCTGTTACCAAATTTGTTGAGAGTTATTATCATGAAGATATGTTGAATCTAATGAGGTGATCTACCTACAAGTATTGAGTTGATTCTATGGTTTTTCTTCTTTATTCTATTGATGTGATTTATTGTATTTACTTATTTTCCCATTTGATATTTGTATATTTGTTTCTATCTAATTGAAAGGAAGAATTACAAAGAGAAAGAAAGACTATTGACTCCCATTTACTGGTTTACTCCCTCAAATACATGTTAAGATGTGGTTGGACAAAGCTGAAACCAGTATAGAATTCTGTCCAAGTCTACCATGTCGGTGGCAGGAGTTCAACCCTTGAGCCAGCATCTGTTCCTGCCCATGCTGCATTAGCAGGAAGTTTTACTGGAAGCAGAGCATTCGCAATTTAAATCAGCACTTTGACATATGATGTGGGCATTCCAAGTTGTAATTTAACCTGTTGAGTCAAAATGCCTGCCCTTTATATATTGATTGATTTCTGAATGTCCAAACATCTTTGCATCACAGGAATAAACCCCACTTTATCATAATACATATTTTTTATAATGTAATGCTATATTTGGTTGCTAATATTTTGTTGAGAACTTTTGCATCTATGTTCATCAAGGATATTGGTCTTTAGTTTCCTTTTTTATTTTTATTATTTTTAAAAGATTTTTTATTTATGTATTTGACAGGTAGAGTTACAGACAGTGAGACAGAGAGAAAGGTCTTCCCCCCATTGGTTCACTCCCCAAATGGCCTCAAAAGCCGGAGCTACGCCAATCCGAAGCCAAGAGCCAGGTGCCTCTTCCCAGTCTCCTATTTAGGTGCAGGGGCCCAAGCACTTGGGCCATCCTCCACTGCCCTCTCAAGCCACAGCAGAGAGCTGAACTGGAAGAGGAGCAACCGGGACTAGAATCCGGCTTCCATGTTAGTTTCCTTTTTATGCTGTGCTTTTATTTACTTATTTTATTTATTTATTTATTTATTTATTTATTTATTTATTTTGGGGGTATCAGAGTAATGCTGGCCTCAGAAAAAGAATTTGGTGAAGTTTCAGCTTTTTCATTATTTTAAAGTTTGAGCAGTATTGGAGGCAGCACCTCTTTAAATGTTTCATATTTTTTGAATTACAGGGGACAGCATTGTGGTGTAGTAGGTAAAGCCTCTGTGTATAATGCCAGCACCTCACATGGGCACCAATTTGAGGCCTGGTTGCTCTAGTTCCAATCTAGCTCCCTGCTAATATGCCTGGGAATGCAGCAGAAAATGAACCAAGTCCTTGGGCTCCTGCCTCCCATGTGGGAGATCCAAAAGAAGCTCCTAGTTTCTGGCTTTGGATCAGCTCAGCTCTGACCTTTGCAGCCATTTGGGGAGTGAACCAATGAATGGAAGATATCTCTCTCTCTTTCTCTCCCTCTTTGTCTCTCCCTCTCCATCTCTCCCTTCAAATACATAAATAAACCTTTTAAAAATTGAGTTGCAAAGCCACCTGGTTCTGAGATAAGATTAACCTTATACTAAGTAAAGAGTTCAACAAATAGTATGTAGAAAAAAAACCTGTTTCTCAACAGTTGAGACAAGGGCTCAAAGTGTCTGTTTCACTCCTATACCTTTTAGGTACTTTAATAGTTACCACAGATCATGAAGCACATTTGGTATTTGTCTTTTTGGGACTGGCTCATTTCACTACATATAATGGTTCCTTTAGTAATCCATCAGCCATTCAGAAATATACTTCTCAATTTCCACATATTTGTAAGTTTTATGTTGTTCCTCTTGTGTTATTTATAGTTTTATGCCTTTATGATCTGAGAAGACACATGGCATGATTTCATTATTTTTAAATTTGCTAAAAATATTTGATCAGTAAATGGTGTCTCATTTCTTCATTCATTTTGAAAATTATTTTTTTCTGATTTAGTTATTTCAAAAACTCTGTCCTCAGTAGCAGACATTCTTCACTTCCGCTTGGTCTATCCTGTTTTTGAAACTCTCAATTGTATTATTTATTTCATTGGTTGAAAATTTTAGCTCCAAAATTTATTAGTTCTTTTGAATGATCTCTTTTAGCTGAATTTCTCATCAATATTATGCATTGTTTTCTTCATTTCTTTGAGTTGTTTATCTGTATCCTCTCTCACCACATTAAGTTTCCTCAGGATCATTATTTGAATTCCCCTTAAGGCACTTCACCAATTTTCCTCAACTCAAGGTTCTATTTCTGAAAAACTCTTGAATTCTTTGCAAGTTGCCATGCTCACTTGCTTTTTCACATTCCCAGTGTCCCTGTGTTTTCACCTTTGCATCTGGTTTAACAGTTCTTTCACCTTCATGGAGCAGCTTTCATGAGAAAAACTGTTTTTTTTAGATGAAAGGCAGTTTCAGATACGTTGTTGCTTTTGCTTTGGTTTCCTGTGAGCTCAGAAGTGTAAACATTCAGTGATTTCTTTAGCTGTAATCAGTGTAAGCATTATCTATGGAAGATATAGTTGTCTAGTATATGGTCTGTAGCAGCTCGTGGAGGTAGTAGTCTGACTTTAAAGTGGACATGGACTTCCAAAGGTGTGAACTTTAAAGCCCCAAGGAGTTGATTTTCAATCATGTTGGAGTTTGTGATGGCACTAGCTATATTCCTGGAACCCCATCAGACAAGCCTGAGTAACACTGGGGCTTCTGGCACCAATAGCTGTGGCCCTGGAACTGTGTAATATGGATGGGAACCTCCCTAGATTCTTCCTGGTGGTCTTGTTGATGGCAGGGCTTATAGCACCAACATTCCCAGTTCTAGCCCTGAATGACATAAGGATTTTCTTGTCCATGTCCCACAGGGTGAAACAGATTATGTTGGGTATGTACATGGGTACTTGTGAGCCTGAAATAGTTGAATCCACTTAGGGTCTTCCCAAGGTCCTGTGATATGGGTCCTGGTGACTCTGAGGAATGTAGTGCCAATAGTCACAGTCTGGAGCTTGCGGGACAAGAAGGATAACTTGCTGAGTTACCATGGGAAAATCATAGGCTATGCTGGAGATTGTACACTGGCAGCCATGGACCTATAGCATCAAAACGGAGAAAGAGCCTTCCGCAGGTCCACAAAGTCAGGGATAGTTGTTTCCAGGATTCAGAGAGTCAAGAATCACAGTCCTAGGGCTGCATAATGCAGTTGATATCTTAACCAGGCAGGTCTCATATATGACATCCAGTGTTATGCATGGGGTTGCACACTGACGGGCATGCATCTGGGGCACTGGAATTCAGATAGAGTTCTCCCAGTTCCCATGGATCGATCTGCAGTGACTATGTGCAATATAGCCCCAACAGTCTCAGTCCCTGAGCTGAAGACATTGAGGGATAACTTACTACACCCTACAGGTTGACCACAGGTTGTGCAGGGGGTTGTGCAATAGCAGGTGCAAACCTAGATCAATGGGTTTCAGTGAGGGCCTTTCCCAGGTCCCAGGACTCTTGTAATAAATAGTCAGTACCCAGATCTGCAGAATGCACTGGGGTCCTTAGCCAGGTACTTCAGAGGGAACACAGGTTACTGTAGAATAAAACAACAGTCACAGTACGCGAGCCTGGAGAGAGAGAAATATAGATAGGGCCTTCCTCTGGGCCCACAGGAGAGGACAGGTGTCCCTGAAACTTATTAAATCAAGAACCATGGTTCCAGAGCTTTAGAATGCAGTAGAATCCTTACCCAGGTCCCACAGAGTGAGAACAGGTTTTACTGGGGATTTTGATTCTGTAGCTGCCAACTTGAAGCAGAGGAACATCTAGAGACTCCTCCTTGTCCCACATGGGGGTGTAAGTTACTCCATAGATTGTAGCACCAACAGCCACAGTTCCAGAGCTTCAGTACAGAGCATGCAATGGTGATGCTGGGGTTTGTTCCCTGGCCACCCAGCACCCTGTTCTAGGAGATGCAGGGCAGGGGGCTTCCTCAGGTCTGGTCTTCATGGCTTGTGTATAGGTTGCTGCTGGTACCAAGCCCCAAGAAGCAGTAGAATCTTCCCTAGATCACGGTGGATAAGTAAGCATTGCTCCACGGTGTGTGCACAGGAATCCTGCAGCTTCAGGATGCAGAAGGTCCGGTTCTCTGCCCTGTGAGGAACGCTGGCTCCAGCTCCTGAGAGCTTCTGGTAGCAGTGGGGTTTCTTGCAGTCCTCTAAGACAAAATGGAGTTTAAAAGCAACTGTACCACAGCTGTTCTGGTCTGGAGCTGTTGGGGTGGGGGTAGCCAATGTGGGTTTCTTTTTTGGAGCAAAGCAGTTGCTTGGACCCCAGTCAACCTATTAGGGCAGTGAGGACTGTGAAATTCTGTGTGAGGACTGTCAGTATGTGACAAGGATGGGAGTGGGGATCATAAAGCTTTTCCCTTATCTTTTCCCAGCTAAATGGCCTCCCCCTGACCTACCAGCCAGGGTAAAAAGTGTGATGTACTTTATTCTTCTCTCTCTCTCTCTCTCCCTCTCCCTCTGTCTCTCTCTCTCTCTTCCTCCCTCTGCTGGCTCCTGGAGTCTTGTGCTGTTCAGGGTTCCTATCACACCTTTACTGAAGTTTTCACTCAATCTCCTAGAAATGCAGTCCTTCCTTTGATGTTCTAGTTCTCTTCTGTGGTGGAGGCAAGTGCAGGGCCTCTCTGTTCAGCTATCCTGGAACCAATCTGGCACATTATAATTTTTGTTTGTATTTTACTGCTGCCACCAGGACAGCTCCTAAGGGAAGAGACTATTTTATCTACCACCTTTATCTGCAGCAACTGACAGATTACAAGCCAGAAATGATATTCAATAAAGTTTACTAAATGGTGGATGAATTAATAACTGATTAGTTAGACTAACAGGGAAAAAGAGCATACATAATATTTGAAGCAATGTAAGCCTTGACGTGTTTTTTTAATCTCTCTGAGTCTCAGATACTTCCTGCATAAAAGGAGAATAGTTTCTATCTCTGAAGATGAAGTAACATGTAAAATGTCCTTAGTAGGGTGCCAACAACAAAGCAGGCATTCATTGAATGATATACACACACAATTTCTACCTTATATACCCTGTGTGTGTGTGCAAACCCGGATTCCTGCTCAAGAGGCAATACATTGATCTGTCTATGTCTGCTAGTGCATGACTACTTTTATAATCTCTTATCTTCTGTCTTTCATTCCAAATGTCAAATTAGGTAAAGCTGTCCTTGCTGTTGGCTTTCTGTATTTCACTCACAGACACAGGGAGGTAATAAGGAAAGCTTCAATCCAACAAGAATGTAAGCTCTGGGTGGATAATGTAGAGTTTTTGGTCCTCTTTTTGTGACCTTCTATATACTTAGGTCCTAAAGCAATGCTCAGTAAATATACATTGAAAGTTGAATGAATTTGCTTTTGGACCCAAGAAATGAGGAAGTCATACTGGAGAAAACATTTAAAATCACATTTGGCCCAGCGTTTTCACATATTCAACCTAAATGCCTATCAACAGAAGACTGGATAAAGAAATTATAGGATATGTACTCTACAGAATACTATACAGCAGTCAAAAATGAAATCTGGTCATTTGCAACAAAATGGAGGAATCTGGAAAACATCATGCTGAGTGAAATAAGCGAGTCCCAAAGGGATAAATATCATATGTTCTCCCTGATCAGTGATGACTAACTGAGCATCTAAAAGGCAACCTGATGAAGTGAAATGGACACCATGAGAAACAATGACTTGATCAGCCCTTGTCCTGACTGTTGATGTACAACTTAGTACTTTATCCAATTTAGTATTTTTTTGTTCAACTTAATACCATTGGTTGAACTCTTTAATTAATACACAATAATTCCTAGGTGTTTAAATTTAATTGAAAAGTAATCCCTGTTAAATATAATAGTGGGAATAAAAGAGGGAAGAGATGTACAGTTCGGCACATGCTCAATCAGACTTGCCCCTAATGGCAGAGTTAGAAACATACCAGGGGATTCCAATTCAATCCCATAAAGGTGGCATGTACCAATGCCATCTCACTAGTCCAAGTGATCAATTTCTGGTCACAATTGATCACACTGATAGGTCTAAGAGTCAAAGGGATCACAAAAACAAGACTAGTGTCTGCTAATACTAACCGATAGAATCAAAAAGGGAGAAATTGATCCAACAGGGGAAGTGGGATACACAGCAGACTCATAGAATGGCAGATGTCCTAAACAGCACTCTGGCCTCAGAATCAGTCCTTAAGGCATTAGGATCTGGCTGAAGAGCCCATGAGAGTATTTCAGGCATGGAAAGCCAGACACTCTGGAAAAAAAAAAAAAACCTAAATGAAAGATCTCTGTGAGTGAGATACCAATGGAAAGAATGGGCCATCAAAGAAGGAGGTACCTTTCTCTGAAGGGAGGAGAGAACTTCCACTTTGGCTATGACCTTGTCTAAATATGATCAGAGTTGGCGAAATCAAAAGGCTTCCATAGCCTTGGCAGCTCATGACAAGAGCCTCGGGTGATTACTGACACCATAAATAGGAGTGTCAATTGTTAAGTCAACAACAGGAGTCACTGTGCACTTACTCCTCATGTAGGATCTCTTTCCTTAATGTGTTGTACTATGTGAATTAACAGTATAACTAGAACTCAAATAGTACTTTACACTTTGTGTTTCTGTGTGGGTGCAAACTGTTGAATTCTTTACTTAGCATATACTAAATTGATCTTCTGTATATAAGGAGAATTTAAAATGAATCTTGATGTGAATGGGATGGAAAAGAGAGTGGGAGATGGGATGGTTGTGAGTGGGAGGATGGTTATGGGAGGAAAAAGCCACTATAATCCAAAAGCTGTACTTTGGAAATTTATATTTATTAAATAAAAGTTAAAAAAATATACAGAACCTGGCAACATCACGAGTGTACCCTAATGTATGCTATGGACTTTATTTAGTAGTGGTGTCCCAACACTGGTTTATCAATTGAAACAAGTTACCACATAACTATTAATAATACACATAAAAGGAACAACAAGAACAAGCGAGAACATATGGCAACCCTTAGCATATTCTGCTCAATTTTTCTTCAAATCTAAAATTCCTCTTAAAAACAAAAACTATTACCTACCTAAATTTAGAAATGTTTAAAACAAATATGTGTCTAAAGGAAATTATATTCGTAAGACATGGTTGGGGTAGGAGTGGAACAGTAATTATCTGAATAATATTTTTTATTTTTTAACTGAAATCAAAATATGCATATCTACATGGTACTCTGTGACATTTAGGTACATTTATACATTGTGTGATGTCCAATTAGGATAAGCATATATATTTTCTGAAATAGTAATCATTGTATGTGGTGAAAACATTTAAAATCTTTCCTTCCAGTTTATTTTTAGAAAAACATATAGTACATTTTCATTATGGACAATTTTTTACAGCACCATTTCAGCTGTAGAAATCAAGAAATCATTAAAAAGAATGTTTTTTAAAACTCTTGCTATTTATTTTTCTTACTACATTTAACTTCATCACCTGGGTGAAGTCAGGATATGTTGGAAACACATTCTATGTCTCACTATGTTCCCACACAAATGATGCAATAGAAAAACAGCACATAGGCAAAGGAAATGATTAGACTTTGTTATTACAAAGAAAATTTTTGGTATACCACTTAATACATTGGAAATTAGACCTTGCACCCCAGGATCTCACATCTGTCTTCCTGCCATCTAATTTTTCTCTGTCAGAATGTTAGAGCCACCATAGAATACCTTAAAGACTTTTTCCATACAGCATTCATATTTGAATTCTGCATTTTTAGTCTCTTGCTGTGGTGATGTCATTCAGATGCCAAATGCATAGAAAATGATTGGACTGAAGTGCCCATATTCAATAAAACACTGAAATGGGTTACTTGGCTTTTACTGCTCCATTTCCTCACCTTCTTCATCCTCCCTTTTCCCTCATGGTATGTGTGTAACCATTACATTCAGAGAAATGGGGAGATGGTGAAGTGTTTGAATTAGAGTGAACGGTAGGACAACATACTTACATTTCAATAAATGATATTTGTGGAAAAAGAGCAGAATGTAGCAAACATGGACATGGGTTGACCTACTAAGAGGCAGATATGGTCTTGTAGGTTTGAGATGATTCTTTCTTCCAAAGGACATCAGCTTTTAGCAGTTGATAATCCCTTCTCTAAAAGGAAGGAGTAGAATTTCAAATTCTTTTAACAATTGTATAAGTAGTACATTTTTAATAGTCCCAATGCACCTTAAATTATATTTAAATATTAATATACTTTTTTAAATTAAGGTAAAAATAATGCAATCAATCTCATTATTTTTAATTTGATTGCTCACTCAATGACTTTTGGGTCATAGAATCCACATCTCATACTCTGATTGCTGGGGTAAATTTAGACCCAATTTTTCATCTGATTGCTCCATTTTAGGCTCAGTAGAGTTATGTGATTTTCCAAATTTCAAATAATCCTTAAATTTCATTGGCAAAAAAGATGACAAAAATCTGCTGTATTTTGTACAAAATATATCATATGGTTTAGTCAATAAGTGCAATAAGGCTCATTTATTCATAAACTAAATTTAGTACACTTTTGAAGAGCTACTGAGCTCTTAGCATAATGCTCAGCATAATGTAGAATACACTGTTGTGGGAGTATAAACTAGCATAGCTACTATCCAAAATAGTATGAAGATTCATTTGAAATCTAGAAATAGGACTTCCATATAACCAGCAATCCCTTTACTGAGTATATACCAAAAAAAACCCTGAAATTATTGCAATAGAGTTACCTGCACTTCTTTGCTTATTGTAGCAGCATTCACAATAGCCAGATATGAAATCAACCAAGATGTCTATTGTAAGATGAAAGGATTAAGAAATGGGGGTATAGACACACAATAGAACATTATTCAACCATAAAAAAGAATGAAATCCTGTCACTTGCAGCAAAATGGATGGAATTGGAAGAAATGTTAAGTGAAGGAAGTCAAGCACAGAAAGGAAAATACCATACATTTTTCTTCATATGTTGAAGTTAAAGAAAACTTAATTTGAACACAGAATAGTGATTACCAGAGCCTGGGAGGGAAAGTAGGGGATACAGTGAGTTTAATTAAACTAAGGGCCCAAGTTTCTAATATTGCACAGCAAAATGGGGTGACTATAGTTCATAATAAACTATTATGTATTTTATGAGAAAATAGAAGAAAATAGCTCCAAGATTCCAAGCATAAAGTAGCACCAAAGAAGATTAAATGTTGATTAATTTGATTTGATCAGTATGGCTTGTATACATATAATGAAATGTTACTCTATAGTCCATAAGTAGGTACAATTTAGTTAAAAATAAATATTTTCCATGTTAAAAAATCTTAAGTGATACAATCAACATTTAAAGGAAAATATAGAGGAGGTAAAACATAGTATGTTTTCATACAGACATACAGGTACATAAGAAACAGCATACCAACACTGCATAACCTCTGTACGCCTATTGCATAGAGACTTGCAATCACATAATATTTGCTTTTACAAAAGATTCTATAAAATGCAAGAAATAGAATTCATAGTAATGATCCTAAGAAAATTCAACACGATACTAGGAAATACAGATAGTTTAAAGAAATGGGGGCGGGGCAGCGCCGCGGCTCACTTGGCTAATCCTCCGCCTGCGGCGCTGGCACCCCTGTTTCTAGTCTCAATTAGGGCACCAGATTCTGTCCCAGGTGCTCCTCTTCCAGTCCAGCTCTCTGCTGTGGCCCGGGAAGGCAGTGGAGGATGGCCCAGTTCCTTGAACCCTGCACCTGCATGGGAGACCAGGAGGAAGCACTTGGCTCCTGGCTTCGGACCTTGCTCTCTCTCTCTTTCTCTCTCTCTCTCTCTCTCTCTCACTGTCTAGCTCTGCCTGTAGAAAGAAAAAAGAAATGGGGGGGGGATGGGTGACATGAATAAAAAATTCACTGTGAAGATAGAAATCATTAAAAAGTCTGAATAGAAATTTTGAAGCTGAAAACTTTAATTAATGAAATAAAAATATAATGATTTTGACTTTAGAATAAATAAAACAAAGAAAAGAAGAACAAAGCCTTTTGAAATAACCCAGTCACATATAAATAAAATGAAAAAAAAAAGAATTAAGAAAACCTACTTCTAATATGGTGTACCATTAAATCACAAAATATGTGCATTATATGAATTTCTGAGGGAAAAGAGAAGGAAAAGGCATTTAGAAACTGCTACATAAAATAGTTGAAATTTTCCTATGTAATGAAAGGCATGTGGATATCCACATACAGGAAACCCAAAGGACCCCATGCAGACTCAACCAAAAATTACCTTCTCCAAGACATTTTGTAGTCTAATTGTCAAAATTTAAGGACAAGGAGAGATTCTTAAGTGCAAAAAATATAAAAGCATTGAGTTACATATAAAGGAATAACAATTAGGCTAACACAGACTGCATTTAAGTGGTGTTGCTTGTAATGTCTCCATTTCAACTCTAATTTTATTTATTTGAGTTTTTTACTATTTAATTCTTTTTTGGTCTGATATATTGTTTTATCTACTCACAACCAGCTTTTTTTCTTGATACTTTGTTCCAATTTTATTTATTTATTTTCTGACCTTATTATTTCTCATATCCTGCTAATTTTAAATTAGATTTATTCTTGTTTTACTGTTTTCAAGACACATTATTGGATAATTTATTTGAGACATCTTCTTACAGAATTGAGCTTTTATCAATATAACTTCCTTTTGTATCTTTTTTACTTTTCGATTTAAAGTCTGTTTGATGTGGTATGAGTATAGCTATTCCTACTCAATTTTAGTTTCCATTTGCCTGTATCTTTTCCCAGTCCTTCACTTCAAACCTATCTATATCTTTGTTAGTGAGGTGAGTTTCTTGTAAGCAGTATATAGTCAGGTCTGAATTTTTGTAATCCATTTGGCCAAACTAAATTTTTTGGTAGGAGAATTTAATCCATTTACATTCAAGGTTAGTATTGATAGATAAGGACTAACATTTGTCATTTTGTTGACTGGTCACTGATTTATTCTGCTCTGTTAGTGAATGTGGTAGTGTCATATGTTTCCTTGTTCACTTCTAATGTAGGAATCCTTTTAGAATTTCCTGGAAGGCTGGTCTGGAGGTGGTGAAATATAATTTCTTGTAAGGTGATCTGGAGGAAAATACCTAATTTCTCCTTCTCTTCCAAAGGATAACTTCTCTGGAGATAATATTCCTGCTTGGAAATATTTTTTGATTGATTTATTTATTTGAAAGTCAGAGTTAGATAAAAAGAGGGATAGACAGAGAGAGCTCCCATTCACTGGTTCACTCCCTAGAAGGCTGTGATAGCCAGGGCTGGGCCAAGCTGAAACCAGGAGCCAAGAGCCTCCTCCAAGTCTCCCAGGTTAGCAGCAGGGGCCCAAATAATTGCTTTCCCTAGGCTATTAGCAAAGAGCTGAATCAGAAGTGGAGCTTCTGGGAAACAAACCAGCACCTACATGGGATGCTGGTAGAGAAGGCAGTGGCTTTACCTGATATTCCACAACACCAGCCCCAGAGAATTTTTTTCTTTTAAGAAAATTTATGTATCATTCCATTGTCTTGTGATTGTTTATTTCTGCAGAGATGTCTACTGTTAGTCTAATTGGTTTTCCTTTAAATTTGATTTGATATTTTTTTCTTTCTTTAAGGTTCTCTTCTTGTCCTTAATTTTGACAATTTGATCACAATACATCTTGGAGATTTTTTTAATTGAGTCTGCTTGAGGTCCTTTGAGCTACCTGTATCCTGATATCCATGTCTTTTCAAGACCTGCATAATTTTCAAACATTGTTTCATTTAGCAAATCCTCAATGTCTTTTCCTTCTCTTCTCCTTCAGGAATCCCTGTAATAGAAATAAATGATCATGTAATGATATCCCATATTTCATTTAGGATTTTTTCATTCCTTTCTCTTTATTTTTGTATGGTTGAGTCACTTCAAGGCTTGTCCTCCAGACAAGAATTTCATTCCTTCACTTGATCTATTGTCCCATGAAACCCTCAATCATATTCTTTGTTTCAATGTTTTAACTTATCACTTCCAAAGTTTCTAATTTGTTCTTCTTAATCATTTATGTATCTTAGTGTAAAAATTCTTGACAAAATTCTGGCAAACTGAATCCAACAGCATCGCAAAATTTATATACCACTACCAATCGGGATTTATTTCTGCAATGAAAGGTTGTTTCAACATATGCAAATCAATCATGTGATACACCAGATCAACAGATTGAAAGATGAAATCTACTAGATATTCTCAACAGATGCAGAAAAATATTTAACAAAGTTTAAAATCCATTCATAATAAAACCTCTCAATAAGATAAGTATAGAAGGATCTTAAGTCAATACAATAGAGGTCATCTATGTCAAATATACAACAAACATAAAAATCAATAGGGAAAATCGGAAATTTTTTCTAAAAGATTTGGTAAAATAAAAGTATATCTATTCTCCTTGCTTCCATGCAATATATTACTGGAAGACCTCCAGAGAAGTTAGACCATAAAAAGAATTAAAACCATCCAAATCATAAAGCAAGAAATAAAATAGTCCCAGTTTGCAGATAACAAGTCTTACATATAGAAACCTAAAGACTCCACCAAAAACTATTAGAACTTATAAGCAAATTAAGTAAAGTTGAAGAATACAAAAATCAACATGTAAATAAAAGTAACCTTTTGTACACTAATAACAAACCATCTTTAAAATGAAATTAAAACCACATCATTTATAACAGCATCAAAACAATGAAATACTCAGCAGTAAATTTAACAGAGGAAATGAAAGATCTCTAAAAACTACACAATGCCAATCAAAGCACAAATAAACAGAAAGTCATCACATATTTATGGATTTGGATAATTAAAGTGTTCATAAATACCTAAAGCAAACTATAGATTAATGCAATGTCTCTCAAAATTCCAATGGCATTTTCCATAGAAATTGAAAAAGTATATCTTAAAATTCATATAGAACTACAAAAGACCCCAGCAGAGTCAAAATAAGATTGGAAAGAACATAGTTAGAAGTATCACATTTCTTGACAGTTATATTGCAAAGCTATAGTGTATAATTTATTTGTTTGAGGGAACAGAAATACAGGGATATATAGATAGATAGATCATCTATGTATTGCTTCGCTCCTTAAATTTCTACAATAGCCAGATCTGGGCCAAGATGAACCAGGAGCCAGAAACCCCCTCCCACATCCCACATGGGGAGCAGTGGTCCACATACTTGGTCATCTTTTGCTGTCATTCCAGAAGCATTAGCAAGAAGCTGAATTAGAAGAGCAGGACATGAACCAGCAGTTCAACATGGGATGCCAACAGTAGCCCTTTTCTATTTCTGTTGCCTGCTTTTCAATATAATATTCCATTGCTCACATCAAGACTTTTCCAATAGCATACTTCTAGGTTACCACTATTCCACATTACTCTTAGTTCTCCAAAAATTGTTGTAATTTATCACCTTCCAGTTTAAAATCATGCATACTGATCCTCATTAGCACAACCACTGGCTCACCCATCAAGAGCCACTATGAAATTTTAACTTCCCCATCCATCCAGTGCCTATCTAAGGCAGAGAACTTCCCAACCCACCTGCTCTCCAGGCTAGTGGATCTTTAATAATTAGTTACTTATTCTGGCCCAAGGTCCTATCATAACCCTGGTGTCTAACTGAACCTGTGCTCCTAATGATGATGCTTTGGCAATGTGGCACAAGTGTCTCCCTTCACCCTGTACCCTCCACTGCCCCACATTTCTGCCCTCTTTACTGGGTCATAGGATTATACTATGCCTTTGTTATTAGATCCATGTATTTCTCTCTTTAGGTCACCAAACTCTGTAAAGTTGGAATTCTCCTCTCATTAAGTACAGGTAGGATACTATATTTGGATGAATACTCAAATGCATTACATACCAAAAAAAGAGAGAGAGAGAGAGAGAGACTGAGGTGAACAAAGATACAGTCTCTTGCCTTCAAGAAACATAAATTAATAGGCAAGTTGAATTGTAAATAAATAATCATAGCCAAGGAATAATTAAATGAATAATACGGTAAATGGATAAGCAAAATTCTAGTTTAACAGACTGAAATGAATTACTAATGGAATGATACTCAAGCTGGATTTTGCAAAAGAAGCAAGATTTTGATGGACTGCAAAGGAATGCCAGGGTAAGCAAACAGCACAAGCAAAGGCACCAGGGTGTAATGTGCTTAGAAAATAACTTTAATTTGACCGAATTAAGGGTATACCAAGGGATTCCTTTCATAGGAAATTAGATTAGAAAAAATGAACTGAGGATTAAATGACATTAAGAAATATTCTATTCTTATGTTACAAAGTTGAATAACTGTCAGTGCAAATAATATTATAATTATAAATTAAGAGTCAAAAATAATACCAGCCTGGTTTAACAAAAGCACACACTGGAAAATGTATGAGTTTGTGTTTAGTCTACTAAAAGGACTTTACTGTTGTACATAAGACCTTATGCTTTCACCTGGGTCACTAAAGTGAAGTTAGTAAACTAATTGGACACCTCATGAAATTATACATTTCTAGTGAATTAGCATCAATATTGTGCTTGTTAAATTATCTGTGTTCTGCAATTACCTGGAATCTCTTGAAGGTAGAGATCATATACTGATACTTAGTACCTGGTAAAGATGCCTTAAATATATATAAAGAAAATGAATGAGTCATAACCATAGTAATCCTATGTACATACATATATATATATATGTTTTTTCCTTATCATTGTATCCTCACCTACAAAGTTCCTGGCATACAATAGATGTATAATATATATGTATATGTATATATGTATAATAAAAATATATATGTTTATATATATATATATATATATATATATGTTCATTATACATCTATTGTATGCCAGGAACTTTGTAGGTGAGGATACAATGATAAGGAAAAAACATAGTGTTCACTTTTGTGGAGTTTAGAGTTCATATAGAAAGACAAACATTACTACTATTGAGCAATTGCAATTGAAGTAGGGGTACCCATTGATATAAGCTGATTTAACTTTGGGAGTTCAAGGACTTTTTCCTAGGAAGATATTTCCATAGAAGCAAGAGTGGGAACAGCTTATACAGAAGCCCAGAAGGCTGATGGATGCTGATAAGAAAGAGGAGCTGAATAAATGCCATTGTGGGTAGGTGCAAAGAGATGGGATATGGGGTACAGACTGGATGAAGCAGGCAAACAGTGTTTTGAAACATTTATTGAGTGCTTATGTGCCCGGCAATATTCCAAATATCTTTTTTTTTCACTTTTATTTAATAAGTATAAATTTCCTGAACTGCATCTTTTCAAGTCCAGCCTGGATCACTCAGGACAGCAGGGTGACACTCACCCAGAGTGAGGGTAAAAGTGGCACATTTCTCCCTAACCCCTTCTCCCTGCTACAACAGCAACCTGCAGCAAGCAGTGGGAAGACTGTAGCCATTTTTGGACATGGGCAGGTAGCAGCTGCTCTAGCTCACGTGCATGCATCCAGCAATTATTTGGGTTGCTCTCCACTCAGTTGGCAAGTCAACCACAGTAGTTCAAGAGCAAACTATGGAGATGATCTCTTCCGTGCCAGCTGCACCCATTCAGCAATGGGGAGGAGAGTGGGAGCCATCCCTAGGGAAGGGAAGTGCTGCCTACAGGACACTCCTATATGCCCAGCACAGTTGTGAAGCAAACAGGGCTGTGGTTGTTGGCTATTTTGCCTGACTGTAATCCAGAGATCTTAGCAGAGAGAAAAATCTGTGTTCCCCACTGGCATTGAATCTGGTTGGGAGGACCAGACTTGATCCAACAGGCTGGAGCACAAATGATCAGTGACTCTGGAAACACCTCGGTCTCCTCGAGGACAGGACAGGCTAGTGGGTTAGAGTGGCCCCCCTGTCACTCCTTGACCTTAAGAGACCTGGGAGTTGAGACTGAGAAAATAATGTGGCTGTGTGAGAGGAGGCAGAGTGTAGCTGGGTTATGGCCAATCACAGAGTACTGCTGCACACTCTCAATGCTCCTTGGTTTCCCAGAGCTGCTCCTGGCAGAGAGAACCATGCTCAAAGAAATGACTGTGCAGATCATGTATGGTTCATAAGGTGGTACAGATGTGTTGAACACAATAAGGGCTAGCACTGGGCATTCCTCAGCTTGGAGGAAGAGTGGTCACATCAACAAAGGTGACCACTCCTCTCTATCCAGTTAACCAGAAGAGAGCTACCACACCCAAGTTGGGTGTTACCATGGATACTCACCCCATCCTGGAGCACTGACCAGAGCTCCTTGGCCACACTCACCATATACCTCTTGGTATTCACTTAATGTGTAGACAATCCTCTAAGCTACAGATATAGCTCAAAGATAAAAGCCATCAGAGGGGAAAAAATTCTACAAGTGCCTAAAACTAAATTCAGAAGTTTAAGAAACAAGAAAAAGGGAGACACTATGACCCCCTCAAAGGTACACAACATTTCAATATTAGAATGTGAAGATGAAGATACTAAGGAAATACCAGAAATGGAATTCAAAAAATTAATCATAGTTTTACTCAAAAGAATTAGAATCAAATCCATGAACTAAAGAAAACCATATATGATATGAATGAAAAATGTTCCATGAAACTGAGATTTTTAAAGAAAAATCAAAATGATATACTAGAATGATGAATTCAATTGATCAAATAAAAAATGAGGTGGAAACCTATAACAACAGAATTGATGAGACAGAAGAAAGAATATCCGAGTTAGAAGACAAATCTTGGAAGAATGTCCAGCATATGGATCTTAAGAGATTCTAAAGGTGTGGAAAAAGAGAAGGGACAAGAAGACCTACTTAGTAAAATAATTACAGAAAAATTCCATAACTTGGAGAATGAAACAAATGTCCAAGTACAGGAAGCACATAGAACTCCTAACAGATAATGAGAAGAGATCGTCACCATGACACATTGTACTCAAACTTTCCACAGTAAAGCAAAAATAAAAGATTCTAAAGTGTGCATGAGAAAAATGCCAGATTACTATCAGAGGATCTCCAATTTGACTCACAACTGACTTCTCATCAGAAACCCCACAGGCTAGAAGATAATGTCAAAATATAGTCCAAAGAATAAGAGAAAGAAACTGTCAACCTAGAATACTATACCTTGCAAAACTCTCATTTTTTGAGTGAAGGTGAAATAAAGACCTTCAACAACAAATAGAAAGTGAAATAATTTGTCACCATGCATTCAAGCTTACAGAAAATTCATAAGGATGAAACACATAAAGAAAGTCATCATCAAGAAAGAATACAAAGGCAGTGAAAACCAGAAAAATTACAAAAGAAATCCAAAGTAAACAATAGGAATACTCACAGAAAAATGACAGGAAGAAGTAGTTACTTATCAAGAGATACCTGAATGTAAATGGCCTCAACTCTCCAGTTAAGAGATACAGACTGGCAGAATGGATTAAAAAACAAGACCATCTATTTGCTTATTACAAGAAACACACCTAACCAACAAAGATACATGTACACTGAAAATGAAAGAGTGGAAAAAGATATTCTATGATAATGAGAAAAAGGGCTGTGTAGCCATCCTAATATCAGACAAAATAGACTTTAACACAAAAACTGTTAAAAGAGACAAAGAAAGACACAATGTAATGTTTAAAGGGTCAATAAACAGGAATATGTGACTATAATAAATGTATATGCACCCTATTAGAGAGAGTAGCTATTTGAAAAAACTGTTAACAGATCTAAAGGGAGACATATACTTTGATACATAGTAATGGGAGACTTCAACATCCCACATTCATCAATGGATAGATCTATCAGATAGAAAATCATCAAAGAAACAACAGAGCTAATTGACACTATAGACCAAATGGACCTAATTGATATCAATAGAACTTTTCACCCCACAGTTGCAGAATACACATTCTTCTCAGTAGTGCATGGACTCTCTCTAGGATAGACCATACACTAGGCCATATAGCAAGTCTCAGTAAATTCAAAAAAATCAAAACCATACCATCCACTTTCTCTGATCACAATGGATTAAAGCCCAAAACCAACACTCCAGAATCTCAAGAATGTATGCAAACACATGGAGACTGAACAACATGCTTCGAAATGAACAGTGTGTTATAAGAGAAATCAAAAAAATTCTGGAAATGAATGAAGATGACAGTACCTCATATCAAAACTTATGAAATACAGCAAAGCAGTGTTAAGAGGGAAGTTAATAGCAATTAGTGCCCACATCAAGAAACTAGAAAGTCATCAAATAAATGAGCTGTCAATGCATCTCAAGGACCTAGAAAAACAACAAACCAAATCCCAAATTAGTATGATGAAAGAAATAATTAAAATTAAGAAAGAAAAAACAAAATTGAAACCAAAAGCAATACAAAAGATCAATGAAATGAAAAGCTTTTTTTTTTTAAAATAATAAACAAAATTGACACACCTTTGGATCAACTAAGCAAAAAGAAAAAAAAAAAAGGAAGGAGAAGACCCAAATTGACAAAATCAGAGAAGAAAAATGAAATGAAACAGATACCACAGAAATAAAAAGAATTATCAGGAATTACTACGAAGAACTGTATGCCAACAAGTTGGGAAACCTAGAAGAAACAGATAGATTCCTAGATATATACAATGTATCTAAATGAGTCATGAAGACATAGAATACCTAAACAAATCAATAGACAAGACAGAAACTGAATCAGTAATTAAGATCCTCCCAAGAGAGAGAGATCTGGAGGAAGCTCCTGGCTCCTGGCTTTGGATCAATGCAGCTCTGGCCGATGCGGCCATCTGGGGAGTCAACCATTGGATGGAAGACCTTATTCTCTCTCTCTCTCTCTCTCTCTCTCTCTCTCTTTGCCTCTCTGTAACTCTGCCTTTTGAATAAATAAATACATCTTTTTAAAAAGTATAATCTATAGGAGTTAAGCTGACACTTTGAGATGCAATGATTTTGAACAGCCCTTACCTTGACTGTAGAGGAATAATGTTTTTCTTGTTTGGTTCTTTTCACCTTTTTTTCATACTAGTCAGTGAATTCTCTTCCTAGTGTGGGGTTAAGCTTATGAGTATAAAAATTATATGAAAATTTATCTCTGTAAAAAATAAGGAGGGGAAAGGAAGGGGAGGAAGAAGAAAGGCATGAATATGTGTAGGAGGGAGAGGGGGGGAGATCACTATGTTCCCAAATCTATATCTATTAAATGCTTGAAGTTGTATTCTTAAACAAAATAAAACAAACCAAAAATTTTAAATTCATAAATTAATCTAAATAAGATGCCATCAAGACTATATTTTCAGGGATTGTTTCTATAGTTTGCTACTAAATAAGATACCATCAAAATATCATCTGTTTCTTTTTAATAAACAGATTTGTTCTTTAACCATCTTTTTAAAAATTTATTATAACAATTATACATATTTATGTTCTACAGGAAAATATTTAAGTTTATGTATACAATTTGTACTGATCAAAACAGGGTCATCAATATTTCCCCTTCTCTAACATTACTTTATGATTACAGGCATGGAGCTTCCTCCTTCTGTTTGTTCTTACAACATCTATTAGATTATTGTTAGCTATAGTCTCTCCACTATGCTGTGTAACACTAGGAAATTATTCCTTTGATCTAAATCTGATTTGGTAACCACTATCCAAGCCCCCTCTGCCCACCCTCCATACCTTCTTCACAGCCTCTAATAATCACCATTCTGTGTTCAGATTGATGTATTTTTGTTTGGTTGGTTGGATTTTTTTTGGCTTCTACATATGAAGGAGAACATGAGGCATTTGTCTTCTGTGTCTAGCTTATTTCACTTAACATGATATGCCACCCATCTCAATAAAACTCAAAAAGTATATCCATTAATAATGGTAATTCTTCATACTCTGCATTTAGAAGAAAGACATACATTTCTGGAACTATCTCCTACACCTTCTATATCAAGAACTACCATGTATAAAGTTAAAAATAATGAGTCTAGGGGCCAGTGCTGTGGCATAGCACATAAAGCTACCACCTGCAGTGTCAGCCTCACATATGGAGGCCAGTTTGAGTCCCTGCTGCTCCACTTCCAATTCAGTTCCCTGCTAATGAGCCTGGGAAAGCAGAGGTAGATGGCTCAAGTTTTTGGGTCCCTGCACCCACGTGGAGACCCAGAAGCTCCTGGCTCCTGACTCCTGGCTACTGGCTCCTAGTTCCTGGCTTTGGATCAGCCCAGCTCCAGCCAGTGCAGCCATTTGGTGAGTGAACCAGCAGATGGAAGCTCTCTTCCTCTCCCTCTCTCTTTGTAACTCTGCCTTTCAAATATGGAAGTAAATCTTTTAACATTGACTCCAGGAATGGGTATTTGGCCTGCCAGATGAGATGTCAAAATATTATATCAGAATACTTGAATTCAATTGCCAGCTTTGATTCCTGAATCCATCTTTCTGCTAGTGCAGACCTGGGAGGCAGAGGTGGTGACCCAAGTGATCAGATTTCTACCACCCACGTGGACGACCTGAACTGAGTTCCCGTCTCTCAGCTTTGGTCCCAGCCTTGCAGCTATTTCAGGCATTTGGGGAGTGAACAGTAGATGGCTGCATTATCACTCTATCTCTTGGCCTCTCAAATAATAATAATGATAATGAGTCTAAGACACCAATGGAATCATAAAAATGGTTACTATTTGTTTACTGTTTTAAATATATGAATTGTTAATAGAAATAAATTTATTTAAGTTAAAATTCTTAGAGATAAAAGTAACTAAAATTATATTTTTTGGTTTTTAAATGAAAGAAGTCAAGTGTTTGATAAGGTTTTACTTTTAAAGGATAACTTATTCATGAATTGTATTTACAGCTAAGTTTTGCTTATTTATTCTATTTGAAAAGCAGAGAGATATAGAGACAGACAGCCAGAGAGCCCTCCCATCCACTGGTTCACTCCCAAATATCCACAATAGCTGGGGCTGGGCCAAGCTGAAGCTAGTAACTAGGAATTCAATCCAAGTTTACTACATGGGTGGCAGGGAGCCAGCTACTTGAGCCATCGCCGCTGCCTCCCGTAGTGCCCATTAGCAGGAAGCTGGAATTGGGAGTGGAGCCAGTACTCAAATTCAGGCACTCCCAAATGGGACACAGACATCCCAAGAAGCAGCTTAGCCACAACACAAAATTCCCACCCTTAGACCTAGAGCTAAGTTTTGAACTGTAAATCAACTTTAGAGTGGAAAATGCACTAATATTGCAGAAAAACTTACTATATCAAGTTACAATTTAGACAACAAAATCTCACTAACCAGAAAACCATATTCTTCCAACAGTAACATAACACAATATAATAAGGTTTTTTTTCTGCCCTCTATGTGAACACCTTTTCTTTTCTACTATATGTGTTTGGGTGGCAGCCAGAACTACTCTCCAAGGATGCTGAAAAAGCCAAATATTTGATATTTCAACCTCTTCTTTGGTATTGATGTAAGCACTTAACCTGCATTTAGTGACCAGATGTTTCTGTTTCAGACCTTGGGCATGAGCACTGGTGTGACAGAGAAGTGGGAGCAGGGCTGATCCCCTCTGGCAGCCCAGGTAGAAATGATTTATCCACCAGAATAAGGGCGGTGCAAGATGCGGGTATAGCCTTTGGTACTCCTCAGAGGAAGCAGTGGAGACCCCTTTAAGCCTCTCATGGCAAGGTTTTGGCTGTGTGACCTCCCTCACTCTTATCCATTTGCAAAGTCCAGTTCTATAGTTCTCTAAGGATTCTGCAAATACTAAGTAGGCTTTTCAGAAATTATTTTCTTTGCCTAAATTCACTATATTACTTAGTTGGTTATAATTATAAACCACAGGGCAGAAATATGCTTGTATCTAATTAATAGCTATATAGCACAGGTTTAATTTTATTTACAAGGAGTGTTGGACTTCTATCATGCCAAGTTGCACTCTAGTAATTTTGGAAAATGGCACTTGCATTGCAGAGTGGAAAGGTTTAGGAACCAATGCATTAAATTGTTCATTTATTGCTGTCATGTTCATGATATTTTGTGTATACCTTCACACTCTGCAGTAAAACCTTGCCAATGACCTGAAAGTTATGTACTTTCCTGTCTCTACTATAATTTTTAATGTGCTTCTAAAGTGTCCCATCCTGATGATTTCTTAATGTAAACAATAGTAGTTAAGAAGAAATTACTAGGTTTAATTTTATATATCAACACTCTCATTTTCTTCCTGCTTTCTTGAGGAAAAAATTTCTCCAGCATTAATGTTATGAATTAAATGGCTGTCATATGAAAAGAATTTCTATGACTTTATATATACCAAAGTTTTTTATTTTTAGGATACTGAAAAAATAGATTTTCTGCAGAGTTTTTGGGTAATTATGGCAATTTGAAGGATCAAGAAGAGCTGTAATTTTTCATGTTAAAGCAGTTAAAATTCTGCTATATTCCCATCATTGAAGGGTAGAAGAAAGCAGGAGGATGATGCCATCAGCACCGTGTGAGGCCAGGAAATTAGTCATGACTTTAACAGATTAGACATCATCAAATAAACAGATTGTCCAGGACTTCAACACCATCTAATTTCTAAATTTAAAAAATGTGATAGGTTCTCAGTGTTTTCTCAGACATGCATTTGAAGAATCTTCACATTCCTTCTTATACACACCCCAGGATTCTGACAGACGTGAAGTGGATGCATTAACTCAAGGCAAAACAACTTCATCTTTTCTGTGAGTAAACTTCATAAAGTCAAGTCTGATGGAAGTCACTGCATTTCACTAACAACCACCTCTTCTTACATTAACATTATTCAGTCTCATATTTTCATTACTCCAATTTAATATTGTATTGGAAGTATTAGAAAGAGCAGTTATGGAAGACAAAGAAATAAAAGGCATCAAAACTGAAAAAGAGGAAGTTAAACTATATGTGTTTACAGATGACATAACTTTATACATGGAAAAACCTAAAATTTCCACTAACAAGCTATTAGAACTGATAAACCAGTTCAGTAATGTCATGGATACAAAACCAAGATAAAAACAGCAGCATTTCTACAAACAAATATTGATATCACAGGAAGAGAAGTCAAGAAAAAAATCCCATTTATTGTAGCTACAAAAGTAAGTATTTAGAAATAAACTAGTCCAGAATAATGAAATATTTCCACAACTGAAAGTATAAAATACTGATGAAAGAAATCCTCAAGAACACACACACAGATGGAAAGATATTCCTTGTTCATGGGTTGAAATAATCAATATCATTAAAATATCCATGCTTCTTACAACAATCTACTGGTATCAAAATGCCAGTGACTTTATTAAAAACCTTACGAAAAGTTATCCAAAAATTCCTTTGGAACCACAAAAAGCCAAGAATAGCCAAAGTGATCCTGAGCACTAAATAAAGCTTGGGGGCCAAGTGATGTAATATAATGGATTAAGCTACCATTTTGGAAGGCTGTATCCCCTATCAGAGCACCAGTTTAAGTTCCAGCCACTCCATATACATGCAGCTTCTTTATAATGTGCCTGGAAGGAAGCAGATTATGGTTCAAGATCTTGGGCCCCTGCCACCTATGTGGAAGACCTGGATGAAGCTCTAGTTTCCTGGATTCAACCAGATCCAGCTCTGGATGTTGTGGGAATTTGGAGGATAAGAAAGTTGATAAAAATTTCTCTTTATCTCATCTTTTCCTGCCTCTCTGTCACTCTGCCTTGCAAATAAATGTATAAATAAATAGTAACTCTGCTTTTCAAGTAAATAAACCCTTAGAGAGAGAGAGAGAGAGAGATCTTCTATTCGCTGGTTCAATTCCCATATGGCTGAAACAACCAGAGCTCTGCCAATCCAAAGTCAGGAGCCAGGAGTTTCTTCTAGTTCACCCACACAAGTGCAGGGACCCAAGCACTTGGGCCATATTGCCATATTCTATTGCTTTCCAAGGCTATAGCAGAGAGTTGGATTGGAAGTGCAGCAACCTGGACTTGAACCAGTGCCCATATAGGATACCAGCATTGCAGGCAGTGGCTTTAAGTGCTATGTCACAGCACTGGCCCCAGGTTATTTATTTTTGTGTGTTGATTTTATATCCTGCCACTTTCCCAAACCCTTCTATGAGTTCCAAAAGTCTCTTAGTGGACTCTTTTGGATACCCTATACATAGAATCATGTCATCTGCAACTAGGAATTGTTTGACTTCCTCCTTTGCAATTTGTATCCCTTTGGCTCTGATTAAAACTTCCAGGACTGTATTGAACAGCAATGGTGAGATTGGACATCCTTGTCTGGTTCTGGATCTCAGTGGGAATGCCTCCAACTAACCCATTCAATAGGATGCTGACTGTGAGTATTCCTTAAATTCCCTTGATTGTGTTGAGGAATCTTTCTTCTATACCCAATTTGCTCTAAGTTTTCATCATGAAAGGATGCTGTATTTTACTAAATGCTTTCTCTGCATATATTGAGCTATCATATGGTTTTGTTCTTCAATTAGTGTGATGTATCACATTGATTTGTGAATGTTGAACCATCCCTGCATGCCAGAGGTAAATTGCACTTGGTCTGGGTGAATGATCTTTCTGATGTGTTGTTGGATTCAATTGGCTAGTATTTTGTTGAGGATTTTTATGTCTATGTTTATCAGGGAAATTGGTCTATGGTTCTTTGTGATATATTTTTAGGTTTAGGAAATAAGGTGATGTGGGTTTCATAGAAGGAGATTTGGAGGATTCCATCCCTTTAAATGGTTTTGAATAGCTTGAGAGGAATTGGTGTTAGTTCAGTAATGAAGCCATCCAGTCTTGGGCTTTTCTTTGTAAGGAGGGTCTTTATTACTGATTGAATTTTGATCTTGGCTATTGCTTTGTTTAGGTTTTTCTATGTTCATGGTTGACTTTAGGGAGGTTGTGTGTCCAGGAATGTATCTATTTCTTCTAGCTTTCCCAATTTGTTGGCATAAAGCTCTTTTTAGTATTTCTTGATGGTTCCTTTTATTTCTGTGGTATCTGTTGTTACATATCATTTTTAATCTCTAATTTTATTGATTTGGGTCTTCTCCCTCTCTTTTTTTAGGTTAGTTGGAAAAATGATGTGTCAATTTTGTTTGTTTTTTTGAAAAGCCAGCTCTGCCTTTCACTAACCTTTTATGTTGTTTTTTATCTCAATTTTATTTCTTCTATGATTTTTAATTATTTCTCTTCTACTACTAGTTTTGGGTTTGTTTGCTGTTGTTTTTTTTAGGTCCTTGAGATGCTTTGGTAGTTCACTTATTTGGTGCCTTTCCAATTTTTTAATGTAGGCACCAGTTGCTAAAATGTCCTTCTAAACACTGCTTTTGCTATATCTCATCAGTTTTGATATGATGGAAAGTCATATTAATAAGCATCCAGAAATTTTTTGATTTCTCTTTTTATTTCTTCTATGATCCACTGTTCATTCAGGAACATAATATATTGTTCAGTCCTCACGTGCTTGTATATGTTCTAAAGATTCTTGAATTGTTGATTTACAGCTTCCTTCCATTGTGGTCAGAGAAGATACATGGTATCATTTCAATTTTTTTGAATTTGCTGAGTCTTGAATTATGTCCTTGCGTGTGGCCTATCCTAGAGAAAGTTTCATGTACTGGTGAGAAGAATGTGCATTCTGTGGCTGTAGGATGAAAAGTTCAGTAGATATCCATTCAATCCATGTGGTCTATAGTGCTGATTAACTCTGTTGTTTCCTTGCTGATTTTCTGTCTGGTTGATCAGTCCATTGATGAAAGTGGGGCATGTTAAGTCCTCCATTACTATTGTATTGGAGTCTATGTCTTCCTTTAGATCCATTAACACTTCTTTTAAATAGCCTGGTTTATAATACACTTATAATAGTCAATCTTCCTGTTGAATTGATCCCTTAACTTTAGATAGTGCCCTTATTTGTCTCTCTCTCTCTTTTTAAAGATTTATTTGTTTATTTTAAAGTCAGAATTACACAGAGAGAGGATGAAGAGAGAGAGAGAGAGAGAGAGAGAAAGTCTTCCATCTGCTGGTTCACTCCCCAATTGGCCACAATGGCCAGAGCTGCACTGATCCAAAGCCAGGAGCCAGGAGCTTCCTCTGTGTCTCCCACACAGGTGCAGGGGCCCAAGAAGTTGGGCCATCTTGTACTGCTTTCCAAGGCCATAACAGAGAGCTGGCTTGGAAGTGGAGCAGCCAGGTCTCCAACTGGCACTCATATGAGATGCCGGCACTTCAGGCCAGGGTGTTAACCCACTATGCCATAGCACTGACCCTCTTATTTGTCTCTTTTAACAGTTTTTGTGTGAAAGTCTGTGTTGTCTGATATTAGGATCTTTACACAAGCCCTTTTTTGATTTCTGCTAGCATGGAATATCTTTTTCCATTCTTTCACTTTCAGTCTGCATGTGTCTTTTTTGGTGAGATGTGTTTCTTGTTGGAAACAAATAGTTGGATTGCTTTTCAATGAATTCAGCCAGTCTGTATTTTTAACTGAATAGTTGAGGCCTTTTATATTTGAGGTGACTGTTGATAAGTAACAACTTGGTCCTGCCATTTTCCCATAAATATTCCTATTGTTTACTTTAGATTTCCTTTGTACTTTTACTGGAATATTTTCTGCCTTCACTTTCTTTCCTAGTAATAACCATGTTTCTGTGTTTCTGTTTGTAGCACATCCTTGAGCTTCTTTCACAAGGCTGGATGAGTGGTGACAAATTCCTTCAATTTCTGTTTGTTATGGAAAATGTTTATTTCACCTTCATTCATAAAAGAGAGCTTTGCAGGGTGAAGTATTCTAAATTGACAGGTCTTTTCTCTTATGATTTGGAGTATTTCTGGCCATTCTTCCTAGCCTATAGGTTTCAGATGAGAAGTCAGGTGTGATTCTAAATGGAGATCCTCTGAAAATAATCTGGCATTTCTCTGGTGCACAGCTTAGAGTGTTTATGTATTACTGTGGAGAAAGATAGAGAGAGAAAAAGAGAGAAAAAGAGAGAGAGAGAGAGAGAGATTCCATCCTCTGGTTCACTCCCCAAATGGCCTAAACGGCCAGAGCTAGGCTGTTGAGGTGCAGGGACCCAAGGACTTGGGCCATCTTTTACTGCTTTCAGGCCATAGCCAAGAACTGGATTGGAAGTGGAGCAACCAGGACTCAAACCAATGCTAGTACATAATGCTGGCACTGAATATAGCAGCTTTACCTGCTATGATACAGCACTGGCCCCTAACACTGCTTTTTAGTTTTCTAATTTCTTCTTTTTTTGGGTGGGGGGGGTCTGGCTATAAAATTTCCAGAGATTTGTCTTCTAACTCAGATATTCATTCTTCTGCTTCACCAATTCTGTTCTTAAGACTTTTCATTGCATTTTTTGTTCTATTGAATTATTCATTCTCAATATTTTGTTTTGATTTCTCCTTAAAATCTCAACTTAATAGAGAAGCTTTCATTTGTGTTCTGTATGGATTTATTTAGTTCATGTATTTGCTTCTAATTACTTCTAAGTAATGCTGTGATCAATTTTTTGAATTCTGTTTCTGACATTTCTTCAATCTCTTCATGTTATCTTCATGTTAGAAGTGTTATGTTCTTTTTGGAGGTATGATGTTATCTTCCTTATTCTTGTGCCTTGAATTGCTGTGTTTATTTTTAGGTGTTTGTGGAGATACTTTTTTTTTCTTTTCCATGTGATGACTGCTATCTTTGGCCTATGCCTCGTTGGTTTAGTGGAGTATCCATTCTTTCAGCAAATACTCAAAGGCATGTGCTGGGTGTGGTTAGGGAGCTCCATTCAGTGCTGCAGGATGAGGGGTGTCCAAAGTACACCCAAGTTGGGCATGGTAAATCTCTCTCTCTCTCTCTCTCTCTCTCTCTCTCTCTCTCTCTTTCTATCAGAGGGAAGGTTTGTTCACCTCTATTGGAGTAATCTCATGCTCACCTTCTCTCCTCCAAAGAGACCAATGTCTGGGCACTAACCCTAGTGGGTACAGTATTCATTCACACTGCCACAAGAACCACACAGAGGATCCATACAGTCCTCAGTGCGAGCACAGATCACTTGACAATGGACCTTACCAGGGAATCAGGGAGCCCCAGGTGTGTAGAGCTGCCCACAGTGACTGCCCAAAAACCCAGCCACAACCTGTACCCTCCAATGCAGCTACAGTATTTTCTTTTGTTTTAGTATTTATTTATTTGAAAAAGTTATGGAGAGAGAGAGAGAGAGAGAGAGAGAGAGAGAGAGGTCTTCTTTTTTTTAATTTTTGACAGGCAGAGTTAGACAGTGAGAGAGAGCGACAGAGAAAAAGGTCTTCCTTTTCCGTTGGTTCACCCACCAATGGCCACTGCGGCCAGCATACCATGCTGATCCAAAGCCAGGAGCCACATGCTTCTGGTCTCCCATGTGGGTGCAGGGCCCAAGAACCTGGGCAATCCTCCACTGCACTCCCGGGCCACAGCAGAGAGCTGGACTGGAGAGGAGCACCCGGGACAGAATCTGGCACCCCAACCAGGGCTAGAACCCAGTGTGCCAGCACCACAGGCGGAGGATTAGCCAAGTGAGCCACTGCGCTGGCCAACAGCTGCAGTATTTTCACAGTCCCAGCAAACAAGGCCCTCAAAGTCATGAGCACCAAGTCCCCTGTCAATTCTCACAGCCACACTCAGTCATTGCCTCTCAGCTGGTTGCTGGGTGCTCAGACACAAGCTGGTGCAGCTGTTACGTATGTACAAAATGACACCCACCCCCTCTCCACTAGTTACATGATGCCAGTGCTGGGTGGTAGAGGAGACAGAAACATGCCCTCTTTTTCCCTCTAGGTTGGCTGTCCCTTAGGTGGGAGACCTGGATGAAGCCCCTAGCTTTCCCTGGCCCAGCCTTCATGGTTGCAGCCATCTGAGGAGTGAACAAATGGATGGGAGATCTCTGTTTCTCCTTCTTTTTCTGTAAATCCAACTTTCAAAATAAATAAAAACTTTTTAAAAAGTGAGTTATCTGGAAGCTCTTAATGATGGGTACAATTGCCCCATGCAATATGTTGGCTGGACTTTGTGAAGGCAAGGGATAATTGGGTGCTTTGCCCAGGTTGTCTTTTCCGGAGAGAGCTGGAGATACGTAGAACAAGACTTCACAATAGCCCCTTGTACTACTAACCTCCCTGCTGACCAACTCTCTGCTGTTTGTATTTTTTTTAATCACAAAATAATCAATTGAGGCTACAATTTAGAAATGATAATATAGGTCATCTCCTGAGACCATACATGGATTCTTTTAACTAAAATACAAAATATGGGTTTCAGGAAAGTCTTCAGTCATCCATTGATGGATTACTTTTACATATAACTTTTTGTTGTTATTTCAAGGATGTAATCCTACAATAAGCTTTAAAGATTCTCTATTTTAGATTCCTGCTACCAGACATGCCAAAATATTTCTTAGAATCAATATTTTGCATGTACAGTATATTATGGTTGTTCAGTATTGCAGGTGGGAATCAGTATACTATTATTTAGTATGAAAATAGTAAGAACCAAAGAGAAGTTTGGTTTGAAAAATGCTGTCATTTACTGCACTGGCTGCTGCTGCTGCTTTGGATCATTCTGTGTATTTAAGTGAAACTGTCAGTGTTTGCTCTCAGCTTGCTTCCTCCAATTGCTCCTGCTCTTGATAGATAAGTGTTGCTTAATGGTGCTGGTATGTATTTTGGGACTCTAGGATATTGTTTCTTACCTTCTCATCATATTTCATTGTGGAATTTGATTTTTAGAAAATAAGTGACCCCATTGAACTACCTGCCCAAAGCAGCTCTTATGACTCCAGACTTGGCAACACTCCTGACGGAATCACTGTGTGAGAATCCACAGGTGGGCTTACAGAATTGTCTAGCAGGTGGATCAGGAACTAGTGTGGGATAACAATGGAAATGAAGACAATAGTCTTCGTGCATGGTGGTCAACAGGAGAAAGGAGAGCTTGCTTTTGTAAATGGGGAAGCACTAAATAAGGACATGCCTTTTCTAGCAATACTGACTTTCTGGAGCTTATGAAATCATGCTGAATAAAAACACCAAAATAAAGTCCATAAAACTACCCAAAACACGAAGGAGCCAAACTGATTTTCCAGTCGCAAACAGGTCAACGTGAGCCAATTGGCTTAGACCACAAGCAGTTCCCTGTAGCTCTAATTAACTGCTTCTCCTTTCCAACTCTTAAATAAGATCTAATAGTTGCTCTAAAAAAACCAGGACAATGAAGAAAAAGATTTAAACACTGTTCACTAGGTAATTGTTTATGAATTTTGTCTCCAAACTTCAATCTAAGGAGGAGATTAGAATGTTTACTTAATTTTCCCCCAATTCCACTTTACACAGTTTAATGGTTGTATTTTTGGAGAGTGAGAATAGGGGAAGGAAGTTTATATTTTTAGTTACTTTTTCCTACCTATATTCTCCTAACCATATTATGAGAAATCAATAAAAGTTTATTTAATCTCAGAACCTTGTTTAGGCTTAGGTGTTATCTGATATTGCCAGCAAGGCTAAATGAAGGCCAAAAGCTTACTAACCTCATTACAAAACACAGCAACTCACCACTAGGCTCTCTTTTCCTGGCTAAGACTAAATCATTTTCACCCAACATTTAGCACATTGCCTTTGGCACATAGGTGGGGAGACTGTGAAATCTGAGCATAACTGACTCTCAGTCTGTGAGTCTCATTTTCTTGGCTCTGTCCCTTAGGCACCCCACTCTCATCTACTGCCCCACCATCATTTGCTACTAAACTTCCCACCATCTCTCCACTTATTAGAGTTTCTGTAAATTCACACTTTCCATGTTAACAGCCAGGATATACAAATACTTTCCAATTGACACCAAGCTTAGAAAGACTTTTTTTCTAAAAGAAGTGGATGAAAGGAGTAAAAGTTGCAAAGATGGAAGCTTAAGACTTTTAAGACTTAAATGGGGCAAATACAGATTTCCTTCCCAACTGTATAACCACCACTGCCCTGATAATGTTTGACTTTTTGATACCCTGTTTGCACACAGTTGGGACTGACACAGTACCTGAAATCACCAAGAACTTATTTATGTTTAGACAATGTCCGCACATGGTGTAAGTTATTTGTACATGTGGAGTAGTAACAGGAATTTCTTGGAGAGTTCCATAATGAAAGGCAAGAACAGTTTTTTTTATATACCATTGGCTTTCCATGTCCAGTTGTAGGTAAATAAAAATGATATGGGACATTGTCATCTAAAATAGCTATGGAATCTGAGACCTAGGATTATATTTGAAGCTGGCTCAAATATGTTTTTATCTCTTATGTTTTGGATCAAGTTCCTACTCAGAAAACTAAAAAATGAACCATACTAATGAACATTGAGTAGTAGTGTAGAAAGAGACCAATTTGGAGGAATACAAAAGTCTACAAATTCCAAGAAATATGTGGTAAGCAGAATCTATAATATCTCACAGGACCTATAAATTCCTCACTTGATGGGTGTTTCATAGAAAGTATGATCTTTCCTCTCAAGTATAGTCTCCACAGGATACCATCTTACATTTTGGGATTGATTATATTATGAATTTATTCTTGTTCTTGTACTTCAACTCTTTTGACAAAATTCTTCTACTATGAGGATTACAACTAGAATAATTGAAATATGTACGTATGTATTTATTTTATTTGAAAGGGATATAGTCCATCTCTTAGCTCACTCTGCAAATGCCTGCAACAGCTAAGGAGCCCAGAACTCAATTTGGCTCTCCCACAAGGGTGGCAGGGACCCAAGTACTTAAGTCATCATCCACTGACTTCCAGGATGTGCATAAGCAGGAAGATGGAATTGGGAGCAGAGCCAGGGCTTGAATACATGTACTTCGAGATGGTATGTGGGTGCACCAAGCAGCATCACAACTGCTGTGACAAATGTGCACTCCCCTTCTACAGCATGATGATGCTGACTCCTCTATGGGCCTGTCTTACAGTACTGAAAGGTGAATCCAGTGCCTTCTCCCAGCAGCATATACTCTCTGGCATTGAGGTACAACTAGAGTCCTTGGACACTCTCAAATTCTTTGGGGGAAATCTCCTTTTTTCCTCTAGATATTAGCAATTTCCATTCTCTGTCATCTTTTTGCATGCTTTCTACCTCCAAAATAGATTTCATATCCTCTTTAGATCCTATGGCCAAATGACAATTTTTCATCCTTTAAGGGACTTTGCCTTGGTCCCCAAGCCATTTGAGTAACTGTCTCATATCTTTTTTTCTTTTATTATTTAACACCTGGAGATGTTATTCATCCAACCTGGTAAATTTTTGGTTTTGGAGGAATAAATTTAGCCAAGCCTATACTAAAGATTGCCAAATCTATTTTTCCAAGGTAAACCTTTTCCTGAATTATAGATTCATATGCCTAGTGTAGCAGATGCCTTCAGTGTCTCATTAATATGCTCTTGGCATTCATTGTCTATTAGGGTATTTCAAAAGATTTATGGAAAATTGAATTAAAAGATACATTTATTTTGTTACAAAAATATTGAAATTCATGCCTGTAAGGGATTTTTAAAAAGTTCATGAAAAATTCAAATTATGAAATAACTAGGAATGGATTTCAACATTTTTGCACAAAAATAAACTTTTAATTCAATTTTATCACAATCTTTTGGGAGTATATGTGTATATGCCAAAGAGATTTTACAGAAAGAATGGCTTCTCTTCTGTGGGCTTTTTTTTTCTGGTTATAGAAGAATGTCTGTACTATTCACAAGGCAAGCAAAAGAGCTGAGAGAGTTAATGGTTCCAAAATCCATTTCTCAAACAATAATGTTAGAGATTTTGTAGATACAACCGCAGTGTCTAGTCTAAATACTGTTATTGTGTTCTAGAGTTACAAGTGATGCTGATCTTTGATTTTCCTGCTTAAAGTGATAATAGGTGTGACAAACTACATTTTGTAGGATTCCTTCCTGTCTTCATCTAACCATCCTCTAACCTATTGCTGTTTGCCAGAATAAACTGCAAAACAAACTGCTCATATTTGAATTCTTAGAGTTTATTTAGGAGATAATCTAATACACATTATCTAGCAGAATACATGACTTTCCTACCCTGGGTATTCACTCATGGCTACATCAAGAATAATTAATTCCAAGCAACTTTTTGTTAAAAAATTATTTATTTGGGCCAGCGCCATGGCTCACTCGGCTAATCCTCCATCTGTGGTGCCTGCACCCCAGTTTCTAGTCCCAGTTGGGGTGCCGGTTCTGTCCTGGTTGCTCCTCTTCCAGTCCAGCTCTCTGCTGTGGTCTGGGAAGGCAGTGGAGGATGGCCCAGGTGCTTGGGCCCTGCACCCACATGGGAGACCAGGAGGAAGCACCTGGCTCCAGGCTTCAGATCGGCGCAACGTGCCTGCCGTAACTGCCATTTGGGGGATGAACCAACGGAAGGAAGACCTTTCTCTCTGTCTCTCTCTCTCACTGTCTAACTCTGCCTGTCAGAAAAAAATATTTATTTGAAATGCAGAGTCAGAGAGAGAGAGAGAGAGAATGAATCTTCCATATGCTTGTTTACTCTCCAAATGTCTGTGGCTTGGACAGGGCCAGGTGAAAGCCAAGAGCCTGGAACTTTATCTGGGTTTCCTGTGTGGGTGACACAGAACCACAACTTGGGCCATCCTTCATTGCCTTTCTAAGCACCTCAGTAGCAAGCTCGATCTGAAGTGGAGCAGCCAGGGCTTGAACTAGCACTCACATTGGATGCTGGCATTGCAGGCAGCTGCTCAACCTGTTGCGCCACAACATGGGTTCCTCCAAGCAAATGTCTTATCACTTACTTTCAATCTGCTTTTCCTCCTGCATGCTGCAATCTCTACCTGCCAAGACCAAATTCTCATACTTCAAAGACAGTTTGTTACAAATTCTGTCAATTATATCTTGGAGACATTTCTCAATTCTGTACTTTCCTCTTTCTTGTCATCTCTTACCTGTGTTATCAAATGATCAATTCTCCCTGTCTTAAGTTTCAGTTTTGGAAATGAAGAAGAGGGAAATTTAGAATGACTTCGAGGTACTTGTGGTTCTGAGAAATGTCATTAAAAATTGGAAGAAGTCTTATAAAGCAAAATGTTGAAATTGTTGTCATATATGTTGAGTCTGAAGAGTCAGTAAGCCACTAGCGTGGAACTAGCAGGTAGTTGCATGGACAATGGAAAGTGGGCTTGGAAGTGGTCATGACAGTGGCGTTGTTACGTAAATATATGTGCATATTTTAAGCCATGGAAACAGGAGATCCTCTGGGGAGAGCACACACAAGGAGAAAACAAGTAAAGGCACAATCTAAAGAATGACTTTCAAGGGTAGACAAAAGAATAAGATCTTGCAAAGGGAAACTGCAAGAATAACATGAAAGATGCAAGAAAAACTACAATGAAGGGAGAAAATCAATATGCTTAGAAAGTATAGCAGGAGCTAGAAAATTTTATTCAATGTGAACTTTTCAATGAGATCTTAACTTATCATTTTGTTGTGAATAGAACTCCTTTTCCCATTTCCCAGAAGTTCGTATGCCTCTTCTGTGTTCATTTATTTCAAAGTGCTGTTTAGTATCAAATTTATGTATGTTTCATTTCATTTCATTTTTGTTTTGGTATCCCCACTGTCTAATATATTGTGGGCACTTAACAAAAGTTTTAGGAACAAATTATAATAAGGGAGTTGGTATTCCAGTTGAATGCCGAAGAGTAATGGTGGTTTTGTAATTAAAAGGGCATTATTGGCATTTTCCAGGACATTTGTGCCTGAAACATGGATACAGTGAGTTAAAAAGCAAAGTTTGAGAAACAGTGAGATTCATTCTAAAAACAGTGCTTCTCTACCTGTGATGAAGAATCAATTTTTTTTGAGATCTGTGTTTTTGTAAAACATAATAAAACTAAATTTCTAAGAAAATTAAAATACAAAGGTAATAAATAAAATGCAAACTCAACTTTTCCCCTGAATTACTGAAGCTCTTTTTATATTTTCAGTATTTTTTGCTCCTAGGGTTCATTTTCTTCACACATGACCATCATTTACTAAAACCATTTTATTTCTTTTTTGAATTGGATTGCTTAAGCTATTTTAACAAAAAATAAAACGAACATGTAAGTTTGGGACTACTTATGGGATTTTTATTCTTTCCCATTGATTTATTAGTCAATCTCTATGCTTATGTTATATTGTCTTGTTTACTCTATTGTTATGGTTATTCATTAAATTAGATATTACAGAAACTCAACCTTGCTTTTCTTTTGTAAGAGTGCTTTGCATAGGTTGTTTATTTTCTCATATGAATTTAAAAAATCAGTTATCAAATTCTAATAAAAGAGTTCTGGGCTTTCTATTTGGATTGCCTTGAATCCACATTAATTAGGAGGTAATTGACAATTTAGTCTATGATTTATTTCTCCTTCTATCCTAACTTTATTTTCTCTGACCAATGTGTTTTAACTTTCTATGTGATGTCTTGCATATATTTTATTAATATTAAATATATTTCTTGCCATTTTGTTATATAATGCATTTAAATAATTTTATTAAATTATAATTTTAATTGTTTATTGATATTACATAACATGCAACAGGCTTTTATAAATGAATCTAGTATCTTGTGACTGCCAAATTTATGTATTCACTTTGATATTTCTATACCAACAAGCATGCCACCTATTAAATTTCGGGATGGAGGTGGGCATTTGCTGAAGAGGTTAAGATGCTAAGACTGTTGATTCCATATCAAAGTGCCTGGGTTCAGGTAACAGTTCTGTTTCTGATTTCAGCTTTCTGATAAGATGCATCCTGGAAAGGAGCAAGTAATGGCTCAGGAAGTTGGGTCCCTGCCATCTACACGGGAGACCTGTGTTAAGTTCTCTGTCCCTGGCTTCTTCTGGCCCAACCCCAGCCATTGCAAGAATTTGGGAAGTGAACAAGTGGATGAGAACTCCATTTGTCTGTCTCTGTCTCTCTGCCTCTCAAATCAATTAATGAATAAAAATTTAAAGCTATATATATGTATGTATATGCATGTATACATATGCATGGCTCTATATATACATATATATGGCTTTAAATTTTTATTCATTTATATATTATCTATTATTATATATAATATTTATATATTTATTTATATTAATAAAATTATTTATTATTTAATTTATATTATATAAATATATAATATATATATATAGTTATATATTATATATACATATATATAAAGCCCTGTGTAGACAGAGAACATATTCTTTATTATTTTGATCTTTTTAAACTTATTCAGACTTATTTCAGATAATAATATATAATTGCAAAAATAGAAGTCCTGGATTCATCTATTTACTTTCATCTCATCGGGATTTCGTTTTTGAAATGCATCTTTTAAAGATAGAATATCATTGGTTTTGATTATTTTGACAATTTCTGACGATGATTGTAGATGTGGTTGGAATTTGCTCTACTATTTTATGATTTGCTTGTCTTCATCTTCTTTTTTTGAGTCCTTTTCCTTCCTTCCTATCTATTTTTTATTTATTTTAGTAGATTTTCGGCATTACCTTTTGTCTACTGCCTTTTTAGTTACACTGCTTATATTAATTTTATTGAGCACTCCAATTATTTCAATATGATTTCAATATGCACTCTTAACTTTTAATTATTTCTGTGCTTTAATGCTGTACTGTTTCATTTTAAATGTGGAAACATTGCAATACTCTAACTGCATTTTCTGAACCCCTACCATTTATGGTAGAGTGTCTGTAGTTATTATACCTAAATACTGTATAAAATCTACAAGAAAATAAGATTATTTTTGTATTGAACAGCACTATGTATTTTAAAGATAATTAAGACAAAAATATCCTTTGTACATATCCAGATACTTATTATATCTGAATTTCTTCTTTCCCTCTTCAAGAAGGGTGCACATTTCTATCTGGCATTATTTTTCTTTAGCCTGAAAGACTTCCTTTAGCATTTATTACATTATAGGTCCACTGGAAATGAACAATTTCAATTTTCTTTTCTTTTAAAATGTCTTCCCTTCACTTGTATTCAATATTTTCCCTGGCCATGGAATTTTTGGCTCAATTATTTTCCCTCAGCACTTGAAAGATGTTGTTCTACCATCTACCATCCATAGCTTTGGATGACAAATTAGCTATCACATGTATCATTTGACCCTATTTGTAGTGAGTCATTTCCCCTAGCTGCTTTCCAGTTTTTCTCTTTAGCTTTGATTCCATCAGTTTGATATTCTTACACATCATTTTCTTTACATTTATACTACTTGGGACTGTTGATCTTTCTGCATCTGTAAATTTACATCTTCCATCAAATTGAAGACATTTGCAGTCTTTATCATTTCTGTATCTTTTACTCCATTCCTTTGTTTTCCTATAATTCTTGGACTTGGCTTCCATGTATGTTGTCCCACATACTACAAGGAAACTGTTCATCTCTCTGTACTTCATTTTGATCTACATTTCCAAATTTCTAATTGCTTCTGATGGATATTCAATTTACCGACTCTTTAGCCAGTTACATCTTGAACTTAAGCCTATCCAATGAAGATTTTGATTTGCAGATATTGTGCTTTTTTTTAAATTTCACTGGTAGAGTTATAGACAGAGAGAGCGATAGAGAGAAATGTCTCCCTTCCGTTGGTTCACCCCACAAAGGGCCACTATGGCTGGCGCTGTGCCAATCTGAAGCCAGGAGACAGGTGCTTCCTCCTGGTTTTCCATGCTGGTGCACAGGCCCAAGTGCTTGGGTCATCCTCCACTGCCCTCCCAGGCCACAGCAGAGAGCTGGACTGGAAGAGGAGCCACTGGGACTAGAACCCGGAGCCCAAATGGGATGCCAGTGCCACAGGCGGAGGACTAACCAAGTGAGCCATAGCGCTGGCCCCACAAACTTTTTTTTTTTTTTAATTTTTGTTTATTTGACAGGTAGAGTTAGACAGTGAGAGATAGAGAGAGAAAGGTCTTCTATCCACAGGTTCACTCCCCAAATGGCCACCATGGCTGGTGCTGCGCCATCCGAAGTCAGGAGCCAGGTGCTTCCTCCTAGTCGCCCATGCGGGTGCAGGGGCCCAAGCACTTGGGTCATCCTCCACTGCCTTCCTGGGCCACAGCAGAGAGCTGGACTGGAAGAGGAGCAGCCAGCACTAGAACTGGTGCCCACATGGGATTCCGGAGCTGCAGGCAGAGGATTAACCAAGTGAGCCATGGCGCTGTCCGATATTGCATTTTTTAAGTTTAAAGTTTCTATTTGAATATATTTTGAATATTTTTATAATTTCTCTTCCCCTACTGAAGTCTGTCTGTTTTATTTTTTCATTCAATATAAACATATTTGCCTTTACATTATACACATAAGCATAATTTCTTTAGAATTATTTTCTGCTGATTTCAACATCTCAGCCACCTCTGGGTCTCTCTTCACATTATTCCTTGATCATCTTTTCTCATGGGAATTGTAACATTTTTTGATTTTTTTACATAATTCTGGATTGTATCTTAGTTCTTATTAATATAATGTTTTTGAGATTCTGAAGTTTATTGTATTTCTCCAATAATTTGTATTTTTAGCTTTGTTTTATCATAAAATTAGCTTATCTGAACTGAAAAGTTTAAATTCTGTACTTTAGTTGGCCAGCACCGTGGCTCACTTGGCTAATCCTATGCCTGCAGTGCCAGCATCTCATATGGGTGCTGGGTTGTAGTCTCGGCTGCTCCTCTTACAGTCCAGCTCCCTGCTGTGGCCTGGGAATGCAGTGGAGGATGGCCCTAGTGGTTGGGCCCCTGCACCTGTGTGGGAGACCTGAAAGAATCACCTGGCTCCTGGCTTCAGATCGGTGTGGCTCTGGCCATAGTGGCCATTTGTGGGGTGAACCAACAGAAGGAAAGCCTTTCTCTCTTTCTCTCTGACTGTCTAACTCTACCTGTCAAATAAATAATAAAAAATATTTAAAAATTCTGCACTTTACTTCTGGCTTAAGTTTGTTTCTTTAACCAGACTCAGTAATTTGACCTTACATGTCTAATTCAGGGTTATTCAGAGTGGCAGACAGAATGTACACACACATGAAATTTGGGGCTATCTCTAGCTGATCCTCTTCTTCGTTGTATACGATTCTCATTTCCCGATAGCTCTGTCATAGCAAATTCATTACTCTGGTTTTTCCATGCAGAAAGATTGAGTTTTCGGTTAGAATCATTTCTACTCTGCAGGACGTTAACTGTGACTTACTCTAAGGTAAGAGTTATAGAAGCTTGTAACTCAGTCTCCAAGTTTCCTTCTTGTAAGTGTCAACTCCTATCCAGAATCTGCTTGCTATTTTCATTTTCAGCATTGTCAGATCTTTGTATTTTTGTGTACTTGTCTCAAGTTTATAATTCTTATCTGCAAATGTTGGATCAGAAATTGAAAACTGGGACCTGCTTTGGTAAAACCACCACCTGCAGTGCCAGCATCCCACATAGGCGTTGATTCCAGTCTAAGCTGCTCCATTTCCTATCCAGCTCTGCGCTATGGCCTGGGAGAACAGTAGAAGATGGTTCAAATTCTTGCGCATCTGCACCTGCGTGGGAGACCCAGAGGGAGCTCCTGGATCCTTGCATCCTTGCTTCAGATCGGCTCAGCTCTGGCCAATGTGTCCATTTGAGGAGTGAACCAGCTGATGGAAGACCTCTCTCTCTCTCTGTCTCTCTCTCTGTCTCTCTCTCTCCCTCCCTCTCTCTCTCTCTCTTTCGGCCTCTCTGTAACTCTGCCTTTCAAATAAATACATCTTAAAAAAAGTGAAAACTCCATAACTCTTTTAAAGTTCTCCTCAGTTAATTCCAATATGTCTGTCATTTCTTGGGCTTTTTCCTATTAGTTGATTTTACTTTTGGTTCTTGGTCACATTTTCTTGCTTATTTGTTTTCATTTTTCTAAGAAATTTTAACTGGGGCCGGCGCTGTGGCGCAGTGGGTTAAAGCCTTGGCCTGAAGCACTGGCTTGCCATATGGGTGCTGGTTCTAGTCCCAGCTGCTCCTCTTCCCATCTATCTCTCTGCTATGGCCTGGGAAAGCAATAGAAGATGGCCCAAGTCCTTGGGCCCCTGCACCCATACAGGAGACCCAGAAAAAACTCCTGGCTACTGACTTTGGATCAGCACAGCTCCATTGCAGCCATCTGGGGAGTGAACCAGCAGATGGAAGACCTCTCTCTACCTCTCTCTCTAACTCTGTCTTTCAAATTAATAAAATAAAAAATAAGAAATTTTAATTGTATATTGGGCATTGTGAATGCTTGTTATCTTCCTTTAAGGGATTTTGACTTTGGTTCTGTGTCTATATTGGCCCTTACTTAAGGCTTACAGTAATCTTGTTCCTAATGTGTGGACTTTCTGGGGATATCAAATGAATGCATTAGACATTTAATCATCTTTCTCCTCTCTAGATGGATGTAGTTTCATCTCAGCACTTTGTGGTTTCTGCAATATCCATTTAACTCAGAGATAGTTATTTCTCCTAGAGTTTACAAAAATCATTCCTTGTGCAGTCAGTATTTGGCCCAAATGTCTAGAGTTCCAAGATGCCTGGAGTTCCTTCCCTGCATGACATCCTCCTTGCTGATACTTTGCCCTGCAAACTTCATCTGTGGCAGCATCACTTAAGTCTTGTCTTTATCACACAGCCTCCACAAGCTGCCTTTGCTCTGTTTGGAACCTATTCTGGGACATCATGGAGAAAGTGATTTCAGAAGAAGGCTGTTGTGATTTGATGTTTGCTTCATTTATTTCCTCAGGCATCACAGTCCTGCACTGAATGATTTCCAATATCTAAAATGTATTGCTTCATCCATTCTGCCCATTTTTATAGCTAATTACAGTGAGTAGGTAATTAGATACCAGTCATTCTGCCATAGCTGGAAGTGGAAATCCTTGCTTGCATAAAAGCTGAAGAAAATATAAATTAGCAAATATCACATACAAAGACTTATGGAATATGTTTGTGTGGGGACCCAAGAATCCTCTTTTAAGTAGCCCTCCCTTTTCAGAGTGATAGTATCATGCTTGGGTAAAGAGGATTGGGGAAACAACATCATCTGAAATTCATATTTATTGTGAATAAATTCAGATTAGAGGCCAAGTGTCAGCATGATAATTCAAGTAATTCAGATTAAGTCAAGAAAATAGGCCAGCAATATTAGACACACAGGGCTTTTAGAGATTGGCAGGAGTCTGATTATAATCTGAGACCACAGAAATAAAAATGCTGTTTGAAATATTAACCGGGAGTAACTGAAAACAGAAGAGGCCAGTCTTCATGCCAGATGGGGAAGATGTTGGTAGATACACAGATTAATGAAGCTTTGCTCTTACTTTGGCCCCTGGTTCCTCTCAGCATAGCACTTGAGTGCAAACCAAAAGCCAGAGGGACATGAATCCCCTCTGAACTCTGATGCCACATTTCTTACCACAGAATGTTGCAGCCAAGTACTCCTGGGGCACTCTGGCGTTTTCTAAGCAGAGCTGCCATGTTTTCTGGCAGATACCGCTGTTTATGTCAACCTCATTTCAAGAGCTGTCTGAAAGAGCTAAGAGATTTACTGCTCAAAGGAGATGAAAGATTGGAAGAGGCCATAGATCTTACCCAAAGAGAAACTATTAAAGACATTTTGCCTCCTCAAAGCTCGTCCATATGCCAGCTCTGTAGAAAGGAACATCTAAAGACAGATATTTATAAAAAGACAGAATAGCAGATAAAAAGTCACTAGCAAAGTTTGTTTCTTATGAAAACACAGAAAGGATTCGTGCAGCTATTGAGTGCCTTGCAGCAATCGATTTTTCTTCCAGATCTGTCCTTACCATTTGATACTGAAATGATTTTTCTTGGTATTGATTTCCAGATTTTGTTGAGATTTGCATCTTCCTTTAAAGTTGCTGTAACTAACCTCAACTTATGCTTAGAAAGCAAAGTTGAATAGCAAAATTCTAAATAGTTTTCTACATTCAAAAACAGTGAACACAATCTACTTTTGCTTATCTATAGCTCCAGAGGTTAACCCCAAGGTTTAGCTCTCAAGTTCCTCTGGCCCATTTCAGTCCCCACAGGAGCCACTCCCCTGTGAAGCATTGTCCCTAATAGTATCCATATCAGATCTCAGAAATGCTGGCATTACATTTCCCTTGTAGCACCACACCACCAACCCTTCCTTAAAATGTAGACTTAGCTGCCAAACCTCACTGCAGGGTACAAAGTAGAGAAAGGGGGGAGTGCTGTCATGTGGAATCACAAATGAAAATATCAGCCAGTTTTAAAGGCATCAGATTATCTCCCTAGTTCAAATTGCCAGCCTCTGTCAAGGAGTGACATGGTGTTTCCTGATGTGTTGAAAGCAGCCCTGTGATGAAAGGAAGATAATGCCCTTATCCAGCTGAAATTCTGAACTGGATACCCTAGAGTAGGGGCGGTGGAGGGCTGTATACAGTCCTTGACTCATCAGGATAAAGACTGGCTGCTGACAGCTCATCAACTTTGACTTGTGGCCAAGACAGAAGCACTCAGCTTCTTCCCCTCTACCAACCCCTGTCTCAGGTTCTTCCATCTCTCCTTTTTTAACTTCCACTCACCATTTAAATATTAACGGTTTCCCAGGATCTGAAGGTAACTGTGATCCCAAAGCAGCATTAGTCTACCTGTTTACTTGCCATAATATAGTGAATATTTTTGACCAAGGATTTGCAATGCCCTCAACATGTATTTACCATTGCTATAACGTAGGAACCTAGGAAGAAACATTGTTGCTACCATCATGAAGAATACCTCAGAGTGCACTCCTAGGGACACCTACAAGAAGATCATTTGGATAATTTATTAAAAATATGGATTAGTGAGGTTCCAACTTAGATTTACTAAGTAGAAATTTCTGATGTAAGATGCAAGAATCTACTTTTTAATGAGTTCTCCAGGTGCTGATTAGGCATATCGAAAACAAAATGATGGACTTAAAATTTTTGACAAAGAACCTAAAAGATGATAGGACGACATGAGGTAGAAAAATTTAAAATGGGACACATGGGAGTAAAAGTGCCTAAGGAAGCAACATTTAAGCCACAATTAGAATTGTCCATATAAATAATGAGGATAAATATATTTCAAGCTTGAAAAAACTCATGTTAAGGTCTAGAGGTGGTAATGTTGCTGTTTTCCTAAGCTATATACATTCTTGGTAGTATGTAGTTCATAGATACAATTCTGAGTATGTAATGATACACCTCTCTCTCTCCCTTCTTCCCCCTCCCTTCTCTCCTTCCCAATCTCCCTCTTTTGTTCTCTCCTTCACTTTTGAGATGACATATCTTTAATTTATATTGTATTCAAAGGCTTAATGGTCCAGTAAATAGGGAATCCAATAAGAAAAATGCAAAGTGATCCTAGCTTAGCAAAAATATAGGAGGTGTTATAAACAACCATCAAAGGGAAATTATTTCACCCATACACAGTAAATCTCAAAGTAATCCAATACAAACAGACAAATGGGATTACATCAACCTAAGAAGCTTCTGGACTACAAAAGAAAAACTCACCAAAATAGAGTCAACTGACAATGGGAGAAAATATTTCCAAACCATACATTTAATAAAGGATTAATATCAAAATTGATAAAGAGCTCAAGAAACTCAACAACAAAACAAACAAACCAGTTAAGAAATGGGCAAAGGACACGAACAGGCAATTTTCAAAGGATGAAATACAAATGGCCAACAGACATGAAAGAATGCTAGCCATCAGGGGAATGCAAATAAAAACCACAATGAGGTATCATCTCACCCCAGTTAGAATGTCTATCATCCAAAAATAACAAAAAATAAATTCTGCTCAGAATATGGAGAAAAAGGAACCCTAATATACCATGGGCTTTAATATAAACTAGGACAGAAATTGTGGAAGACAATATGTAGATTTCTCAGCAATCTGAAAAGAGATGTATCATACAACCTGGCCATCCCACTGTTGGTAATTTATCCAAATTATTCAGTATATGAAAGAGTTATTTATACCCCTGTGTAAATTGCAGTTGAATTAACAATAGCTAAGAAATAATATCAACCCAAATGACCATCAACTGATTATTGTATAAAGAAAATGTGGCATATCTATACTATGGAATACTACTCAGCCATAATAAAGAATGAAGCTCAGTGTTTTGCAATAAACTAGATGCAGCTGGAAATCATTATGCTTAGTGAAATAAGCCAGTCTCAAAAACATAAATATCACATGTTTTTTTAAATATGTGTCAGTTAATATAGAGTACCAAAAATGTATAGGAATAAAATGGTCATTTGGCAAAATGATTGTCATTTTTAGTCTTGTTTATACTCTGTAGTACTCCTACGTTTAACTTGTTGAATACTGTGATTAGTAGTGAATTAAGTCTGTGAATTTAAAGTGTATTAAAATTATGGGTTTGCAAAACTATGAGAAATGGGGGAGGGAGGGGAATTGGAGTGGAGCTGGGGAGATAGGGAAGTGTGGTTGTCTTCTTGGAATTTTATCTATGGTGAGCATAAAATATGTTCTTTTTATATTAATAAAAATAAAAGTCAATAAAAACTACAGTGGTATAACATTCTTAACAATTAATTTATCAAAAGTATAAAACAAAGCTTGACAAAACTATATTTGTGAAAAAGGCATTTCTTGTTTTTTTAAATTTTTTTTAAAAAGTGAACTCCCACACATAAGGAGAACATGCAATATTTGTCTTCCTGTTTCCAACATACCTTGTGTCTTGTGCTAGGTGAAATAGTAGAATCTAAAAAGAAGCATCCCATATTCGAGTTTAACATCATTTCTTTGCTTTTTTCCCAGTCTCTAAAGTTCTTCACTAGGATATGAATTAAATTGGGAAATTTTAATCCATTTTAAGCTTTGCCAAAATTAAACTAATGAAAATGAATTTTTTAACATTACATAGGCACAAATTCAATAAGATAACAATTTATTTACAAGTACTATCCTTGAACTCATTTCTTTTCCTTCGTTCTCAGCAATCAATCTGATATGTGAGCATGTAGTGTGTAAGGAATAATCAAGGGTTGTGTGGGCTATAGGAACTCATAGATAATTTTATATGTTGGTACTGCCAACAACAACTTTGCACTTACATTTGAGAAGTGTATCTTGCATGAAAATCCATGCTGATGAATTTCCAGGAAAAGCATTTTAGGTTGAAATCTACTCTCTAAATCCTGTAGAGGTTTTGGAAATTATAAGGGATAATCTACGATATTGAACTAAACCTTTGTGAAGAAAAGGCAGAAACCCTGGGCCGGCGCCATAGCACAGTGGGTAAATCCTCTGCCTGTGGCGCCGGCATCCCATATGGGCACCAGTTCTAGTCCTGGCTGCTCCTCTTCTAATCCAGCGCTCTGCTGTGGCCTGGGAATGTAGTGGAAGATGGCCCAAGTACTTGGGCTCCTGCATCTGCCTGGGAGACCAGGAGGAAGCGCCTGGCTCCTGGCTTCAGATCGGCATAGCTCTGGCCTTTGCGGCCATTTGGGGAGTGAACCAACAGAAAGAAGACCTTTCTCTCTGTCTCTCCCTCTTACTGTCTGTAACTCTACCTCTCAAAAAAAAAAAAAGAGTCAGAAACCTGAAAGAAAAATAATGATCATTTTGACTGATATTATGATTTATGAACTAGAGATCAGGTACTTGAACTTGTAGAGGGTGTATTATTTATACCCCTTTGTGTATAGGAAGAAGACATTCTAGAAATTTGATGATGGTATACAGTCTTCATCTATATATTAAGGGGAGAAATCGTATTGCTATTATTTGTAGACATATACTTCTGTACTTAGAAAATACAAAACAGGGGCCTGTGTTGTGGTGCAACAGCTTAAGCACTACTGGCAATACTGGCATCCCAGTGTAGAATGCCAGTTCTAGGCCCAGCTGCTCTAATTTTGATCTAGCTTCTTGCCAATGAACCTGGGAAAGCATCAGCAAGTTGCCCAAGTACTTCGGCTCTTGCCACTCAGGTGGGAGACCAGCATGGACTTCCTGGATCCTGATTTCGACTTGGCCCACACTTGGCTATTGTATATGGGAATGAACAAGTGAATAGCAGTTGTTGTGCATTTAAAAAAAAAGATTTGTGGGCTGGTGTTGTGGCATAGCGGGTAAAGCTGCTGCTTACAATGCCAGCATCCCATATAGACATTGGTTCAAGACCCGGCTAGCCCACTTCCAATACAGCTCTCTGCTATGGCTTGGGAAAGCAGTAGAAGATGACCCAAGTGCTGGGGTCCTTGCACCCACATGGGAGACCTGGAAGAAGCTCCTGGTCTCCTAGCTTTAGATCAGCCTAGCTCCAGCCATTGAGACCATTTGGGGTGTGAACCAGCAGATGGGAGACCTCTCTCTTTGCCTCTGCCTCTCTGTAACTCTGCCTTTCTTTTTTTTTTAATTTTTTTTATTTAGTAAATATAAATTTCCAAAGTACAGTTTATGGATTACAATGGCTTTCCACCCCCATAATTTCCCTCCCACTCACACCCCCCCCCATATCCCCCTCCCTCTCCCATTCCATTCACATCAAGATTCATTTTCAATTATCTTTATATACAGAAGATCGATTCAGTATATACTAAGTAAAGATTTCATCAGTTTGCATCCACACAGAAACACAAAGTGTAAAATACTGTTTCAGTACTAGTTACAGCATTACTTCACATTGGACAACACATTAAAGACAGATCGCACATGAGGAGTAAGTACACAGTGACTCCTATTGCTGAATTAACAATTTGACACTCTTGTTTATGGCATCAGTAATCTCCCTAGGCTCTAGTCATGAGATGCCAAGTCTATGGAATCCTTTTGAGTTCGCCAACTTCGATCTTATACCGACAGGGTCATAGTCAAAGTGGAAGTTCTCTCCTCCCTTCAGAGAAAGGTACCTCCTTCTTTGATGGCCCCGTTCTTTCCACTGGGAACTCACTCGCAGGGATCTTTCATTTAGGTCTTCTTCTTTTTTTTTTTTTTCCAGAGTGTCTTGGCTTTCCATGCCTAAAATATTCTCATGGGCTCTTGAGCCAGATCCAAATGTCTTAAGGGCTGATTCTGAGGCCAGAGTGCTATTTAGGACATCTGCCATTCTATGAGTCTGCTGTGTATCCTGCTTTCCATGATAGATCATTCTCTCCGTTTTTGATTCTATCAGTTAGTATTAGCAGACAACTAGTCTTGTTTGTGTGACCCCTTTGACTCTTAGACCTATCAGTGTGATCAATTGTGAACAGAAATTGATCACTTGGACTAGTGAGATGGCATTGGTACGTGCCACCATGATGGGATTGTATTGGAATCCCCTGGTATGTTTCTAACTCCACCATTTGGGGCAAGTCTGATTGAGCATGTCCCAAATTGTTCTTCTCCTCCCTCTCTTATTCCCACTGTTATATTTAACAGGGATCACTTTTCAAAAATCTGCCTTTCAAATAAATAAATTAATCTTTAAAAATTTTGCTTTATTTATTTGAAAAGTAGTGATGGAGAGGGAGAGGGAGAGAGAGAAGTAGAGAGAGAGAGAGAGAGGGAGGGAGAGAGAGAGAGAGAGAGAGAGAAAGAGAGAGAGAGAGATATCTGCTTATTTGTTTCCCAAATGGTCACAGTGGCAAAGGTTGGGTTTAGCCGAAGTCAGGAGCTGGGAACTCCATCCTGTGCCCCCACATGGGTGGCAGTGTCCCAAGCACTGATACATCTTCTGTTGTTTTCCCAGGTGCATTAGCCAGGAGCTAGATCAGCAGTAGTGCAGCAAGGACTCAAACTGGAGCTCCAATATGGGATTCTGGCATTGCACATCACAGCTTAACCTGTTGTTCCGCAATATCACCCCCAGGATCTTTCTCTCTCAAAAAAAGAGAGAAAGAAGGCAGAAAAAGACAGAGAAAGAAATAAAAGCAAAGGGAAGTTCAAAGGGATCTGTAGATCTGTATGTAAATTATTAGGATTAATAAATGAGTTCAACAAGGTTGCTGGATGCAAGTTCAGTTTATAAAATCCAATTTACAGGACTGGCATCATAGTACAGTGGTTAAGCCACTGCCTGTGATGCCCACATCTTATACAGGTGCTGATTCGTGCCCCATCTGCTCCATGTCTGATGCAGCTACCTGCTCATGAATCTGGGAAAGCAGCACACCATGCCCCAGGCCCTGGAGCACCCATGTGGAGACTTGGATGTAGCTCCTGGCTTTGGTTTGGCCTAGCTCTGGCAATTGTGGCCCTTTGGGGAGTGAACCAGTGGACGGAAGATCTGTCTCTCTCTGTTTTTCCCTTTCTCTGTAACTCTGTCTTTGAAATAAAAAAAGTAAATCATTAAAAATAAATAAAATTCATTTTATAGTTTCATTTAGTAACAAAAAAGCAGTTAGAAAATGACAAACATAAAAACTGAAACATGGATTGTATTTATTGAGATACATTGAAGGCCATAGCAAACTACAAAATAATACTGAGAAGAATCAGAAGAATGCAGCCTAATAGAAATATATTCCATATTCCTAGAATGGAACCTTTAAGATTCCTGAATTGCTGGCAACTTTGGCTCTGTAGCCTCAAAAAATCATAGTATATTACAGGCAGAATATATCAAAACATATCTACTCCTGAACTGAGTAACATAGCAGAGTGCCAAATCAAACAAAGAGTTTTAAACTTACCAGAGAGAAACACAGTTTCTTACCGTAAAATCACAACTAGACTTACCACTGGCTTCTCGAAGGTATCAACAGAACCCAAGGGGACTATAGAATAATACCTAGGAAGGGTTGAAAGCAAATAATTGTTGACCAATGAATTTAATCAAAACAATAGCCAAAAAATAAAAACATTTTTAAATGACAAGTAACTGAGAATATTTACAACCAATGAACTTTTAATGAATGCTGTTCATGAAGAGGGAAAATGATCTCAGGAGGAATGTCTGAAATATAAAAGGATACTGTGATGAAGAAATTGCCAGACATGCAAAAATACAAGTAAGTAGCCAAAACCGGAAAGAGCTAAAATAACAATATGAAAGACTATTAAAGATAGATTTAAAATACTGTTGAATATAGCAGGTGGTGATTAGAGTATACTATACTGTTATGTTGCTTAGGAAAAAGATAAGTATATTGATTTTTATATTATTGTTTAATCCACACGTTAAAATTTCAAAGATTTCTTCTAGCATAATAGAAAAAATAAACAGTTTATAAAGAAAATGAGGAGAAAAATAGAATGAAGAAACAGAAGGAGCCGGCATTGTACCACAGTAGGTTGATCCCCTGCCTGTGGTGCCAGCATCCCATATGGGCACCGGTTCTAGTCCTGGCTGTTCCTCTTACAATCTAGGTCTATGCTATGGTCTAGGAAAGCAATGGAAGATGGCTCAAGATGGCTCCTGCACCCACGTAGGAGACTGGAAGAAGTTCCTGGCTCCTGGCTTTGGATTCTAATACAGCGAACACATGAGATTACTTCACAAAGTTCAAGGAAAATGCATTGAATGAAAAAATGCATGAGCTTTAATTTTTGCATTAAAATAACTTATCTTTTAGTTCCATTTTTTCCATGAACTTATAATTCTTTATTTTATACATAAAAGTTCATATATAGTTTATATATGTAAGTTATACACACACACACACACACACACACACATATATATATATACACACAAAGATTTATTTATTTGAAACTCAGAGTACAGGGTGGAGGTCGGAGATAAGAAAGGTCTTATCCAAGCTGAAGCCAGGAGTCAGAAGATTCATCTGGGTCTCCCATGTTGGTGGCAGGGGCCCAAACACTTAGGCCATCTTCTCTGCTTTTCCCAGACCATCAGTAGGGAGCTGGATGGGAAGTGGAGCAGCCAGGACATGAACAGGTACCCATATGGGATGCCAGCATCACTGGCTGTGATTTCATCCACTATGTCACAACTCTGACCCCATCATGAAATTTTTTGAAGTACCCTTATTTCGAGAACACAATATTCTCAAGGACACACTTTTGCTTTTGAAAACTAAGTACCATAGACAAAGCAACTCAGTCAATTCCAAAGAATTCAGTATCATAGAGATTTTTTTTGTGACAATAAGACATCCATGACAATAACAAAATGAAGAAAAATTACCTCATGTGTTTGCTAACTTAAAATGACACTTCTAAGTAATTCATGAACTAAAAGAAATATAAATTAGAACAGAAATTGCAAATCAGTTAGCAACAAGAAAACTGAGAAATGCAGCTAAAGTTATATAGGGAAATTCTTAGTCTTAACAAACGAGTTGAAGACAGAATGTGTAAGTTAGCTAAAGACTAGAACAAATAGTAGGAAATATAAACACATAAACCATTATAGGAACATACAGAAAATGCAGATATATTAGTTAGCCAAGAAATATGTTTCCTTGAGAATCCAATTAAATAGAAATGGTTTTGGCAAGATTGAAGGAGAAAAAATAAGATAAAGCAAAATAGCTGTTTTTAACATTAGTGAAACTAATAAACAAGGTCGAATAGAAAATTTGCAGAAGAACAGAAACACTTCAAAATACGAAAAAACAATGTATTATTTAAGTATAAGTACTTATATGCTAAAGCTTTAAATAAGAGTAAGGGGAGGATGAACACTAAGTGGAGAGCAGAGGTTTCCTTTGGGGAAAATTGAGAAAGGGAGTTTTTCACAGTGTCTTTAAATCCATGGGTTTAATTTGTTCCTCAAGCTGGGTGGTAGGTATTTAGGGATTCTCTACACCAATTCCATTTCTTTTCATAAGAATGAAATATTTTATAAGAAGCATTCTTTAAAGCATTAAGTTCCACAATATTTTACTCTTTCCACCATCTCCTCTTTTAATCTCATTGTAAACTCAAGTCCCAAAATTCTACATTTTCTTTTTTTTTTTATTTATTTATTTATTTATTTATTTATTTATTTATTTTATATATAAAGCTTTTATTTAAAGAATATAAATTTCCAAAGAACAGCTCATGGACCACAATGGCTCCCCCCCCACACAACTTCCCTCCCTCCCCCCACCCTCCCCTTTCCCGCTCCCTCTCCCCTTCTGTTCACATCAAGATTCATTTTCAATTCTCTTTATACACAGAAGATCAATTTAGTACATATTACGTAAAGATTTCAACGGTTTGCCCTCGCATAGAGACACAAAATGATAATACTGTTGGAGTACTAGTTATAGTATTAATTCACAATGTACAGCACATTAAGGACAGAGATCCTACATGATTTTTTTTTAAAAAATTGATTAATTGTCTATGCAATTTCCAGTTTAACACCAAGATTTTTTAATCATTTGCAATTATCTTTATATAAAGAAGATCGATTCAATATATACTATGTAAGGATTTCATCAGTTTGCACCCACTCAGAAACACAAAGTGTAAAAATACTGTTTCAGTACTAGTAATAGCATCACTTCACATTGGATAACACATTAAGGACAGATCCCTCATGAGACGTAAGTACACAGTGACTCCTGATGTTGATTTAACAATTTGACACTCTTGTTTATGGCGTCAGTAATCTCCCTAGGCTCTGGTCATGAGTTGCCGAGGCTATGGAAGCCTTTAGGGTTAGCCGACTTCGATCTTATAATTCTACATTTTCTACAAATTCTCCTTTCCCTTGACCTCCAACCTCATTGGCCTTCCTTTCCAACCTAGCCTAACAATACCAATGGACAACTTTCATTACTGCTCACAGCAAGCTCAGGATGGAGAACTCTGTCCAATCACATTCTTCCTTATCAATTTCCTCAATAAATGTATTTTGATTTTGCAATAGCCAGAAATATGTTTTATTAATTATTGATTGCGCTTCAAATTATGGAATGTACTTTTCAAATTCCTTTTGTTTTTAGTTCTTGATTTCTCTTGAATTCCACTTGTTTTTTTCTGCATGAATTATCCACTCCTCCGGCTTTAATTACCATCTATAATTTCTTGACCTCAAGTCTCTTATCTCCAACCAGTACCTCTTCCTTGATTTCCCCAATCTGACTGCTAGACTGTTCATTTCATGCAATCAGCTGCACATTTGATGCATGCCTTCATTTCCTGAATTACTTCATTTGCTTCAAAATTTTGTTTTTTATCTTTACTTACTGTTTTGAAATATGATACCATTTAAATCTGGTCACCAAAGATAGAAATCAAGTCTTTCTTTTCCTTTTATTTTCACATGAAGCCAAAAAATAATATATGTCTCAGAAACATCCTGAAAACTCTTGTCTATTCCCACTTTTATGCTTTAGCTCAGTTACCTAGCACCATTGCTGTAGTCTTCTAATTTACCTCTCTGCCTCTAACTTTTTTATTCTTCCATCCATCTTCCATACTAATCACATAATGTTATTTCTAAACTATAAATATTTTCATTTCTTCCTTGTTGAAAACCTCTCCCAACTTCCCATTGACTAGCCCAAAAGCATTAAACTAAAAGTACGCATATAAGGTACGCATATAAGATCCTCAATGATCTGCTTTCTGCCTGTTTTTGGAGACTCCTTTTTTTTTTTTTTTGACAGGTAGAGTTATAGACAGAGAGAGACAGAGAGAATGGTATTCCTTCCATTGGTTCATCCCCTCCACCCCAAAAATGGCCTCTACGGCCAAAGCTGCGCTGACCCAAAGCCAGGAGCCAGGTGCTTCTTCCTGGTCTCCCACATGGGTGCAGGGGCCCAAGTACTTGGGCCATCCTCCACTGCCCTACCAGGTCACAGCAAAGAGCTGGACTGGAAGAGGAGCAACCAGGACTAGAACTGGCGCCAGCATCCCACATGGCAGGCTGAGGATTAACCAAGTGAGCCACAGCACCAGCCCAAGAGAGACTTATTTTTCACTCCCATTCTTTTTCTTTCTCCACTCTATTACATACTTTCAATAAATTCCTTGTCATTATTATATTGTTATATAATTATTATATTATTTTATAATTATACATATTATTATATGATATAATATAAAATATAATTATAATATAATATTATATTATCCTTAATATCTGTGGGCTATGCAACTGTGATTTCAACAAATCATAAGTCAAAAATATTTGGAAAAACATTGCATTGATCTTGACATGTTCCTGTATGTTAAATGTTGAAAGTAATCTAGAGATGATTTAAAGTATATTTGGGGGAGGGGAGGCACTGTGGTGTAGCTGGTAAAACTGCTGCCTGCAGTGTCGGCATCCCATATAGATGCTGGTTCGTGTCCTGGCTGCTCCACTTCTAATCCAGCTCTCTGCTATGGCCTGGGAAAGCAGTAGAAGATGGCCCAAATCCTTGGGCCCCTGCACCCACATGCGAGACTTGGAAGAAGCTCCTGGTCCTGGCTCCTGGCTTTGGATCCGCACAACTCTAACGGTTGTGATCAATTGAAGAATGAACCAGCAGATGGAAGACCTCTCTCTCTCTCTCTCTCTCTCTCTCTCTCAATTTGCTTCTCGTTCTCTTTCTATGTAACTCTGACTTTCAAATAAATAAATATTTTAAAAAAGTATGTTGGGGAGTGGGCAATCTACGTCTCACATTGGAAATTCTGGATTCAGTTCCTGGCTCCAGCTTCTGACTATAGATTGTTGCTCATTGCAAACCCTGAAAGACTGCAGTTGATGGTTCAAGTAATTGATTTTAGCCATCCATGTGAAATACTGGACTGCACTGCTGGCTCCTCCTTTAATCCCTGGACAAGTCTACTGCAGGCATTTTGGAAATGACCTAACAGATGGGCTTCCCTCTCTTTCAAATAAATAAATAACATTTTAAAAGTAAAGTATACAAGGCCAGCGCCATGGCTCAATAGGTTAATCCTCCACCTGCAGCACTGGAACACTGGGTTCTAGTCCCAGTTGGGGCACTGGATTCTGTCCTGGTCACTCCTCTTCCTGTCCAGCTCTCTGCTGTAGCCCGGGAGTGCAGTGGAGGATGGCCCAAGTACTTGGGCCCCTGCACGCACGTGGGAGACCAGGAAGAAGCACCTGGCTCCTGGCTTTGGATCAGCGTGGTGCGCCGGCTGCAACGGCCACTGGGGGGGTGAACCAACAGCAAAGGAAGACCTTTCTCTCTGTCTCTCTCTTACTGTCCACTCTGCCTATCAAAAATAAATAAAGTATACAAGAGGATTGCACAGATTATATACAATGCTATTCCATTTTTTAAAGAATTTGAACACTTCTAGATTTGGAATACATGTATATTTTATTTGAAATGCAGATTGACAGAGAGGGAGGGGTGGGGAGAGACAGAGAGAGCCCTTCCTTTCCCTGGTTCATTCCAAACGTGGCCACAAAAGGAAGCTCTGGAGGAGTCAGGAACTCCAGCTGGATTTCCCATGTTGGTAGCAGGGACCCAAGCACTTGAGCCATCTTTTGATGCCCTACCAAATGCATTAGAAGGGAGCTGGATCTGAAACGGAACGCTAGTGACTTGAACTAAAGCACTGATATGGGATATGGGTGTTGCAAGATACGGTTTAATGTGTTGTGCCAAAATGCCAGTTCCAGAAAGTTTTATTACATCCATTTTAAGGATGAGGAAACTGACACACAATTTGAACCCAGATGACTTGACTGAATAATTATGTTTTCTAATTGTCAGACTATTTTTCAATACGGGACCTTGAACTCTCTCTTTCCCAAGGAACTCTTCCCTTCTATACACATGAACATTAGAGGCCTCAGTTCACTGCCCTCTTCCATCTGAGGCCTCACATTACTCTTCTAGAAGGTAACATGGATTTTTGCCCTCCATCTGGATTCCTTCATTCCTTCCATTAGATTCTATAACACTCAATCACAATTATTATTTTTTTAGTTTTCTTATTGAAGATTGTAAAAACTGATATTGAAGTCAACTGTGTTTATTGATGAAACCTTCAAAAAGAGTCTGGTAATTAGTTAAAAGTCAATAAATAATTATTTTCTTTTTTTATTTATTTATTTTTTAACTTTTATTTAGTAAATATAAATTTCCAAAGTATAGTTTATGGATTACAATGGCTCCCCCCCATAACTTCCCTCCCACTCACACCCCTCCCATCTCCCGTTCCCTCTCCCATTCCACTCACATCAAGATTCATTTTCAATTATCTTTATATACAGAAAGATTTCATCAGTTTGCACCCACACAGAACATAAAGTGTAAAATACTGTTTCAGTACTAGTTATAGCATTAATTCACATTGGACAACACATTAAGGACAGAGATCCTACATGAGGAGTAAGTACACAGTGACTCCTGTTGTTGACTTAACAAATTGACACTCTTGTCTATGGCGTCAGTAATCTCTCTAGGCTCTAGTCATGAGTTGCCAAGGCTTTGGAAGCCCTTTGAGTTCACTGACTTTGATCTTATTTAGACAAGGTCATAGTCAAAGTGGAAGTTCTCTCCTCCCTTCAGAGAAAGGTACCTCCTTCTTTGATGGCCCCATTCTTTCCACTGGGATCGCACTCGCAGAGATCTTTCATTTAGGTTTTTTCTTTTTTTTTTTTTTTTTTTGCCAGAGTGTCTTGGCTTTCCATGCCTAAAATACTCTCATGGGCTCTTCAGCCAGATCCGCATGCCTTAAGGGCTAATTCTGAGGCCTGACTGTTAAATAATTATTTTCAATTAATATTTTGTTCACTTTTGAGATAAAATTTTAAGATTTTTAAGCTTTTAACAGATTCAATATAGTTCACAGAAAAAATTATAAGAATATAACAATTTTGCAATTATAAATGTTTATGATTTTTGCATCCTACTTTCTTCTATCCCATTACTTATCGTAGTTCCTCAAATATGAGAGTACTTCCAAAAGCTCATGGAAAATGGAATTAAAAGATGTTTATTTTGATGCAAAAATTTTTGAAATTCCTACACTGAGTTCATAAGTTAGTGTGAAATGCATTTTTAAGAAAACTCTGTACTCTGAAACCACAGAACAATGAATTTCAAATTTTTTGCTCCAAAATGAACTTATTTTTTAATTCCATTTTTCCTGAACACTTGAAGTTACCTTGTATAGCAAATATTTAGTAAACACTGGCCTAATTTAAATATTGTATTTCTCTAATACATGACAGTTTTATCAATCTCATCTCAGATTTCACATTATTGTTAGAAAACAAATGAATAAAGTTAAGATTAGCTTTTACTGAAACCTATTACAAAATTTTAGCCCCAACTTGTAGATCTGGGGACATTTGCAAATCTATTTTACCTTCATGTACTGTTGCCTATTCTTGAACCCAAATAGAGAATTCTTGTTATGAATTTGACATTTTAGCTAATATTATGTACTGCCTAATTTCTTTAGGGAGAGATTTGGTCTGAAGAGATCACTTTTTTTACAATCAATATAAGAAAGAGAAAATATAAGCCAAATGTTAGGACTTCTCAGCAATCATATATATTGGCTAGGGATAGAATGTCTCTGAGAAGAAACTGATTACTTAAGACATTTCAAGTAACAAGGAGCAAAGCATTAAGCCCACGGGGCTGGAAGAATGTCCAAATCTGTTTCATATAGATGTTTTGTCTATATAGAATTCTACAATATGTAAGTCCAAACATAAAATATATGCCACAAATATATTAAAGATAATTATTTGCAATAGGAGAAATAACCATCTGAATTAATTTTCAACAAGACTCTACATGGTATCTTAGTATTTTATCAATGCATCTGAATATTTGTTTAAAGGCTTTCATATTAGATAAATGTATAATAGCAAGATCATATCTTCAAGACGTATTTGTAATGAAAACTTAGGAAATCTGAGATCTACACCACAGTACCAATAGTGTAAATTAAATGTTATACATAAAAAAATCACTCTAATTTCCCAAGGATATGTAGAAAGTAAAGCTTTAAAATGAAGTAGAATACAAAATAGCAATTAAAAGATTAAAAGTTAAGAAGTAAAACAAGAGGAGTGCCTCGTGTAGGCTAGTAATAACGTGTACTGTCTGAGGAACATGGTTATCTCAATTCTCTGTAACTGCGGTCTTTGTAAAAGTAAAGTTATAAAAAAGAGAACTCAACGTCAACTGATGACCTAGTAATTAAATTTTTTAAAGTACGTGGTATAGAAAAATATATTGGGTGAACTTTAATTTACATACTATTTTGGAACAAGTTCCATGTTGTAACACAAGGCACATTGCCTCCTTGCCTTTCATATTAAAGCAGTGTCTTCTCTTTAGTAAAACAGACAATATGCATTCATAGTCACAGAAGAAATTTCATTGTTATTCCACCTTGTGTTGTCTCAATAATGCATACAATTTCTCATTTAGCTGCTAATTGAACCCTCAATCAGCTCTAAGAAAATTCACTAGGCTGGGACACACAGATGGAAAGGAGCGAGAGAGATTCTTATCCTAGCTTATCATATAATAAAAGTTAAATAACCTGGTGCAGATACATATAAGCTCTAAGTGTGGGTATTTAAAGGTTCTCTTCCAATGACCTTAGGACAGGAACATATTAGCTGATGATAGTGACAGTGGTAACCATGTTTATAGTATAGCAGTAAAAACAATCATAATCCCAACGATAGGTTTGGGAGTGGACTAACCTCAGGCCCCCAAGGTCTGACAACTGTACAGTAAATCCTCAGGTAGATCTATCAGCACAATGATGACAGGAGCTTATGTAAGACCAAGCTAAGGTTTCTTCTGGGCTTGCATCCAACAGCCAGAATTATGGAGAAACTATGCTGTTGGTAATTAAATTCTAATTCAATAATTATTTGAGTAGTAAAGGGTTAAAATCAATATTGGTCTTTGCATATTGCAGTTCTCTATTTTCAGAATCTATCAATTTGAAAAAAAAGGCAACAACATACAACTCTAATGCCCTTAGCAGATGGATCTGTGTTATTGCAGAACAGGGACCTGGAAAGTCTCCATATACCAAGCTATAAATATTCCTCTGACATTTATTATCCTCACTTGAGTTCAGGTGCTTAAATACTTGGACTGAAGTTATGTTTGTAGCAGGGAAAAAAAGTAGACCTTTAAGCATACCTTGTCTCTGGCTAAATTATTAGCAACAGACAAAGATGGAGGGTAAGTGCTGGAGCAAGGGAGTCTCCCACTTAAGAGAGGTCATGGAACCTTTAAGTCAAATTAGTTGAAGTTTAGATTCACTTGTAGTACAAATTCCCAAACACCTTACTTCAGACAATTTGATGGATCACATCCCAGAAACTTCCCACCAACCCCCAACTTTCCAAGCATGTATCTACTAGTGTGGTGTTCTGTAGTCTGTAGTCTTGATTTTGAGTCTTAGCACTACCAGCTGCATAAGATTGTAAATTCAAACTCCTATGAACCTCAATTCACATTGCATAAGGGAAGTGTGGGATTATGTAAACCAGGAGATAATAGCCCTTGTAAAATCCGTCCAATAAAATAAAATCAAGCTAAAGGTGTCAGCATGGATTAATCACCCCTCTTTATTTAGTACTGTGATTCCACGAGTGCAGTTATTTTGTGGAGAGGTAGTATTGAGTAGAATTGTTCTTAATTGTGGAATTCTAAATTCCCATGGGGATGATTACTTGGGTCCTGGGATAGATTCTGGAAGAAAAAAAATCTATACATGAAAAATGGATATTGTATAACAAAGTCTTGTAGTTGGACACACACACACACACACACACACACACATCCATGAAACTATTCCTAACTTTTGCTCAGAGGACCCAGAACAGTATGAAGTTGAAGGCCCATAGGCCTCTTTGTTCATCCTGTCCTTCTGCCCCAGCATGAATGACCCCATTGTGGCTGTCAAAAAAGCTGATCCAGTAAAACACTAAATAGGACATCCATAGTACCTGGAACTGGGGAACACATTTTAAAGCACCATTTTTAAATTACACTGTCCAAAGAAGAATGAGGGCTTTGGAATCAGCAAAATATAATTATTTTCAAAGAATTTAGATTTTTTTTGAAGTGGAATGTCAATAAGGCATTATAATGCTAAGTGTGTAGGCTCTGGAGGCAGATTATTTTTCTTTAAATTCTGACTCTTTCATTTAGTAGATGTGTGAGCTTGGACAAGTTATTTAACCCTTCTACGTTTCAGGTTCATCACTGGGAAAAGGGAAAAATAATATGTACCTTACAGTACTGTTATGAAGGTTAAATGAGTTAATAGTAATAAAGTAGTTAGCACAACATTTATACATACAAGAAGTAAAGATGCTATCAGTGCTTGACAAATAAAGAATATGAAATGATTTTAGCAGTTGAATGTCTGTAGCATTGAAGTATAAATAGGCTTTCAACAGAGATTTGAATGTACCCAAGGGCTCTTCACTTAGGGATCCATGGGAAAACTCCAGCAAATCCTTCAAATCTATGGCATTACATGTGAGTTTGTGTATAAGCTAAATTAGGGGGGGAGAGGGTTAATAGCTATTCTTTATGTTTACAAAGAATAGCATGTCCTTCAAGAAGAGTAGCCACTGAGAATAAAGCTAACACCAACAGATAAAAATTTGAGGGAGGTTTACTCTGGTTTGTAGGAAACAAGATCCCTCTTAGATTCTAAAGAGCAAAGCCTGATGGGTCATCTTGGAAACATCAGAAGCCCCATCCCAAGAACTGTTTGGTATAATGCTGGATGAACACATCTTAGGGGCTGGACAGGAAACTGAATGGACTCTCCTTCCAGAGACTTTATCAGTAAGGGGAACCTCAGCATTCCTACCTTGCCCCTTTCTTTCTCTCTTCCATTATCAGCCTTTATTATAATTAAAGACTACCCAAGTCTCCCAGATCTTGGTATTTTGAAACCATTAGGTTATCTAGCTCACCCATAACAACAATTACTCCATGACAAAGTCAATCATATGACCTTCTTCTTGAAAATTTTCTGGTGACACTCAAATGTCTAGATAACTCTTTAGCAGAGAATGGAAGTTCATTTATAAAACAACATCATCCTATCTTTACAGCAATATATCTTACTTAACATCTCGAATTTTTCATTAAAACCCAATTTAAATGTTATCTTCTGTGTGAGGCTTTTTCTAAACTCTCTAAAAAGATTTAGATGCTCTGTGTTATGAAACTCTGTGATATTTTACTAAAATCTATGCCACAACACTCGCAATGCAGCATTTCTCTCATACTATAATAGAACACAGAAAAGGCTGAACTTATACTTTATTTAACATTATATCCCTCTCATAATTGCCAGTTACTACCAAACATATTTTTTCTCATACTCCTGCTGGTATTTCTTGTAGTTAGCAATGATAATGTAACCAGTTCGAAGCTAAGGAAGGCCAAATGATTGTGTTCTGGATAAAGACTATAGATACACATGTACTATGCTTCCACCCTTGGCCATACAACCTTGGTCTCTGCATGCTTTTATCCCTCTCTATGATGAGCTTAGTGACATGTTGAGACTAAGACAGAGGGAATCTTGATTTCTGAATGCCTATGCTATTCATTGGTGGCCACATATTTTTGGTGTTAAGCTTCTAAGATGTCAGACTGTTTTTGATTGGCAGTGCAGCCTAGCTTTCTGTATCTGATATTCTAAGGTTGACTGTGGAAAGCTGAAGAATCCTGATCCCTTGATAACAATCTGGAGCTCTCTGGAACACTTGCTGAAAAACAAACTCTCATTTGTAACAGTTTTTCTGTTATTTATAGCTGAATAACATACCTTAGTCTTACTATCTGGGATATTTATGGAATAGTAAGGACTCAAAAAATCACAGAATAAACAAATTCCTAAGAAGTTAACTGTCAATATAATTTCAGAGTTTTAAAATGTATAGATGTAATTAGGAAAGGGTAACATTTTAAATTCATTACAAAGATATTCTAACAAAGGAATTAGTACTGATGCTCTGTATATAGTATGAAAAGACTAATTTCATAACTATTGTAAATATATAATTGCATATTAATATATTATATAAATTTTATATATTTAATTGGTAAAAAAGGGGAGTAAATATTATATAGGATAAGAAATTGGAACGTGAGTTTGGTATAAAATAGATTAGAGAAAATAATCAAAGGAAAATTAAAAAGGAATCAGGGTAGAAATTAAACATGCTAGGGGCCAGAGCTGTGGCAGGGCTGTTAAAGCTGCCACCTGCAGCGCCAGCATCCCATACGGGCACTGGTTCAAGTCCCAGCTGCTCCACTTCCAATCTAGCTCTCTACTATGGCCTGGGAAATCAGTAGAAGATGGCCGAAGTCGGTCCCTGCACCCTGGTGGGAAGATCCTGAGGAAGCTCCTGGCTCCTGGCTTCCGATTGGTGCAGCTCCAGCTGTTGCTGTCAACTTGGGAGTGAATCAATGGAAGGAAGACCTCTCTGTCTCTCTCTCTCTCTCTCTCTCTCTCTCTCTCTGCCTCTACTTTTCTCTGTGTAACTCTGACTTTCAAATAAATAAAATAAATCTTTTAAAAAAATGAAATTAACCATGGTAAATTTCCAAAGTTGGTACCAAAAATTCAAAACAAAAATTCTTATAAGAATAGAGAGACACTGTTTAGAGAAATGATTCTCTTTTGAATATTTCAAATCCTCCCACTTCTTTCACTCATCATCTGAATTTTTTTTTATGTGATAACATAGTTTAGAGAGGAGGGGAAGAAGTAGAATACAATTTCTGCCACAGAGGCATCTTTGTTGATTAAAACCAATCAGAACAGATAGGAACATAAATAAAAGTTGTACCTCATGAATGAACAAAAAACCAGTACAACAATTAATGTTGACTTCTCCCTCCTTCCTTCTTTAGCTGTGCACGTCTTCACAATAAAGCTGGTCAGTTCCAATGTACCACCACTGCCAGAGACTATTAAAAGATCTGATGTCTAGAATGGGTACATAAAGGCTTTCAGCTTTCTTATACACAAGGACTTTTTTTGAGGACTTCAAAAAACCTTGGTAAAGGCCCTTGTAAGTCTATGTATGAAAACAGCCACAGACCTTCAGATAAAATATGATTTTTGGGATAAAGAGACACCAAATCCTGGAATATAAACTGCAAGAATTTGTCCCTGAATGGGAAGAGAGGATTTAAATAGACTAAATCTTGGAAATATTTATAAGTTTGTTAAGAGACTAAAGGCAGGGGTTGGCACTGTGACGCAGCAGGTTAAAGCCTGTTTGCAGTGCTGGCCTCCCATATGGGAGCTGGTTTGAGTCCAGGCTGCTCCACTTATGACCCAGCTCTCTGCTATGACCTGGGAAAGCAGTAGAAGATGGCCCAAGTCCTTACACGCCTACACCCATGTGGGAGACCCAGAAGAAGCTCCTGGTTCCTGACTTCGGATCGGCACAGCTTCGGCTATTGCAGCCATCTGGGGAGTGAACCAGTGGATGGAAGACCTCTCTCTCTCTCTCTCTCTCTCTCTCTCTCTCTCTCTCTCGCTGCCTCTCTGTAAATTTGCCTTTCAAATAAATATTTCTTTTTTTAAAAAAAGGATACTAAAGGCATAGGAGAGATCCAATTTAGAGCTTAAGGTTTATTGTTTGCAAATTTATTAAATTGTACCTCATTTTATCTATGAATTTATCATGCAATCTAAGTGAGTTAGATGTGCACTTATGTGTCATATAAGTTATTTTACAATTTTGGTTAACATTAAATATCAACAACATACATAAATATGTAGTCTACTCTGTTAAATGGAAGCAAATTAGTAAATATATTCCTGTTTCTCATACTGTGTTAGAAAAGTTCTTGAATTTGAAGTGAAAAACAAAACAGTGAACCTCCACTATGTTAGAAAATTGCTTTCAAGATTCTATTACTAACAGTTAACTGGAAATGATCTTATGGTAGAACCAAAACACAGTGTGCACTAACAAATAATAGTTACTAATTGCTTACATTGCTATAATCTTTCTAGGTGGCCTGTTCTGCTTAATTTAGCAATGTAAAATCAAATTATATTTTAAGGGATACATACAAAAAATGAACAATGAGTTTACTTGTTCTCAAGATTCTAATTATAACTGATTTTCTGTGTCAAATGTTACAGGAAAAATGCTGAGGAATTTTATTTGTAAATCTGGTTTGTGGTTTTAGGCATATTTGGCATAGGTCATTTAGTAGAATTTACCTATAGTCTTGTAAAGCTTCTATATGGATAAAACATGCATTAGCATGCTAAGAAAGTTTATTGCCATACGAATTTCAGTTTACTTTAAAACTTTATCATATATGTAAGAGAGAGTCTCTCACTGAGAGAAACATTCATATCGAGTAATATCTAATTAACTTGGAATTAACTATTTAAAATATGACTAAAAGTCATTATAAAATATTCTGCTAACCTATAAATAAAAAATTTAAAATTTAAATGTATTTTTGAAAGAATCCAAACATATTCATAGAAGTACAACTTCATCTTTACATAATGTGCCATTTATTTATGACTAACAAAATAACTACAAAATAAAAGATAATTTCAAAAATATCCAAATATTATAGCATATTAACAGATATGGTAAGTCTCCTTATTATGAAAATATTATAATATAATGTTTATTAAAAGAGTTCTTTTTTAACTTTTATTTAATGAATATAAATTTCCAAAGTACAGCTTATGGATTACAATGGCTTTCCCCCCCATAACTTCCCTCCCACTCACAACCCTCCGCTCTCCCACTCCCTCTCCCATTCCATTCACATCAAGATTCATTTTCAATTCTCTTTATACAGAAGATCAATTTAGCTTATATTAAGTAAAGCTTTCAACAGTTTGCATCCACACAGAAACACAAAGTGTAAAATACTGTTTCAGTACTAGTTATAGCATTAATTCACAATGTACAACACATTAAGGACAGAGATTCTACATGAGGAGTAAGTACACAGTGACTCCTGTTGTTGACTTAACAAATTGACACCCTTGTTTATGGTATCAGTAATCACCCTAGACTCTTGTCATGAGTTGCCAAGGCTATGGAGGTCTTTTGAGTTAGCTGACTCTGATCTTATTTAGACAAGGTAATAGTCAAAGTGGAAGTTCTCTCCTCCCTTCAGAGAAAGATACCTCCTTCTTTGGTGACCTGTTCTTTCCACTGGGAACTCACTCGCAGGGATCTTTCATTTAGGTTCACTTTTTTTTTTTTTTTGCCAGAGTGTCTTGGCTTTCCATGCCTAAAATACTCTCATGGGCTCTGCAGCCAGATCCAAATGGCTTAAGGGCTGATTCTGAGGCCAGAGTGCTATTTAGGACATCTGCCATTCTATGAGTCTGATGTGTATCCTGCTTCCCATGTTGGATTTTTTCTCCTTTTTAATTCTATCAGTTAATATTAGCAGACACTAGTCTTGTTTATGTGATCCCTTTGACTCTTAGACCTATCAGTATGATCAATTGTGAACTGCAATTGATCACTTGGACTAGTGAGATGGCATTGGTACATGCCACCTTGATGGGATTGAATTGGAATCCCCTGGTATGTTTCTAACTCTACCATTTGGGGTAAGTCAGATTGAGCATCTCCCAAATTGTACATCTCCTTTTCAAAATATCTAACTGAGTCTTGAGAAAACAATCAAATATCACACAAGGGAATTTATGAACATGAATTAGCCCAGTGTTGGTTAGACATGGGGAAGCCAGTTTCCAGAGAATGATGATCAGTCAGGTTCGAGACACATTGAGTTTGAGCTACCCAAAACACAATGAAATGAAGAATTTACATAACACTAAAACAGCTGAGAGTATGACCTTTAGAGACAGGCTATCAGAGTTCAAATCCTGGCTCCACAAATTGTAATTTGCATCACCTGGAGCAAGTTATAGAATGTGTCAGTACCTAAATTATCCTCATCTAATCCTACCTCATAGATTAATTTAGGGATTAAAAAATTAACATTTATAAATTTCAGTGCCTAGAATATAGAAAGCACAGTTTAAGTATTTGTTAAAAATATGGAGTTTGGTTGTTTAATGAGTTCCCTGGAGGCAGGGATTTGAAATCGATGCCTATAATGTGGTAGCTAAAACTCTGGGACAATGAAGGATGAGAGTAACTAGGAATATCATACCCAGAGACAGGGTCCAATATTGAAACTCTGGGAGCATTACAGAAGCTACAGTTAGCAGAGTCAGCCAATGAAACAAAGAAAGAAAAGACATGGGTAGGAGAAAGCTAAGAAGACAATGTTATCTCAAAGCCACAAAACTGAAGACCAGAAATGGGAATGGTCAACACCATCAAATGCCATGCAGAGACATTGAAATGTCTTTAAAAGATATGGTGTTTGTGTGTATGTGTGTTTAAGATTTATATTTTGAAAAGCAGAGTGACAGAAAGAGGGAGAGACAGAGAGCAAGAAATATTTTTCATCTACTGATTCACTCCCCAAATGGCTGCAACAGTTGGGACTGGGCCAGGCCAAACCCAGGAGCCTGGAAGTCCATCCAAGCCTCACAAGTTGTGTGGTGGAGACTCAAGTTCTTAGTTCATCTTCTACTGCTTTCCCAAGCACATTACCAGGGTGTTCAATCAGAAGTAGAGCAGCTCAGCTCAAACCAAACCAGAATTCATATGGGATACCAACATCACAGGCAACAGCTTAAACCATTGTACCACAACAACAGCCACCCAGATTAGGCATTTTGAAAATCATGAGTTTTTTCTGGCACTGGGTTCAGGGGAGTGAGGGACTGGGATCTCAGACAGTGGGTTGACTAGTGGGAATGAATGATTGTGGGCTGTTGGGAAGACTTGCTGGGAAGAGGAGGACAGCAGCTAGAGATGGATAATGGATCAGGGAAGGAATCATTTTCTTTTTTCTTATATGAGAGGGAATTCAATAGGGTCTCTGAGGAAGGTGATAGCATAAAGGAAGATAATGTAACCCTGATGGTGATGATAATGATCAGATACAGAACACAGGTAGATAGATTGCTCAGGCCAGGGAAAAGGATCTGCTTCTTTGATACCAAAAGAAGGGAGAAAGGACTCAGGCAAGTTTAGAAAGAGGAAACTGTAAAGGATATCTCATGATAACCATATTCTCCTCTGCTAGCAAGCAACCAGTAGCTTAACATAGGCTGCTGAACTAGAGCATAGATAAATGCCCATGTTGTTGAGATGTGCTGTGGCTTGAACATAATTTTTCCCTCTGAAGTCATATAGGTGTTTACTACCCAAAGTCTTATATTAATTTAAAGGTGGAAACTTTTTCAGACTATAGTATTTAAGGGTGGGACCTTTGGAAACTGATTATATTAGATGAGGTTTTTAGGGTGGGGCCCATGATTGAATCCTGGTGAATTCAAGGAGAGAGAGAGACACCATACAGACATAGACATAGACATAGGCAGATGTCTCTGCCACACCCATGATGTTGGGCAGGCATCAGGAGTTAAAGGGCTTGCAAATAAGCTCTGCCAAGCTGTCAGTACCTTGTACTTCTAGAATAATGAGCCAAATAAATCTCTTTTCTTTATAAAGGAGACTGCTTCAAATATTTCATTATAGTAATGAAAAGCTGACCAATACAGGAGGAAAACAAGCTTTGAGGTTAGATGGTCAGGAGAGTTACTCAGATCTACAGTGAGTGCCCTGGATGGCAGGCATTGCAGAGAAAAGTGAGAGAAGATGGCAGCAGTGAGTAGTGGTAGAGGGTGGCATAGTCAGAAAACATGAACTTGAAAGGAGGAAGGGTTTTTATCTGTAAGTGGAAATATCAGGACTTCAGGGATGGACTGGTTGTTCTCTGCTTCTTCCCCCACCAACCCACTCTTTACTCCCACTGACCCAGTGTGGAGCCCTACAGATTTGATGCCTAACTCCTGCACCAGTCAGGCACCCTTCTAAGTAGTTTGTAGGTGAGTTAGCAAAAGAGAGTGATGAACATGAGATTGGAGGAAAAGAGGACCTACAGGTTGCTGTATGTATTCCCTGCTCACTCCTTTATCTTAGCACTGATTCTAGTAGCAGCTGAACCCTTGCAAGACTACATCACCCAAAGAGTAGCTCTTCCTCCTCATCCCACTCTCAACAATTTCTGTAAACATGTTGCTTCCTCTTGCTTCTCTAGTCCTACGGGTGGAAATGTTTCCCCATTTTTATTAATCACTGCATATCTTAATAGCCTTCATTTCTACGCCATGCCCTGCTTCTCTGTAGGCAGCCATTATTTTAAGGGCTTTGAACTAGACAGTGCAAGATCATTGTCTTACCTGTTAGATCCCTCAGTGACAGCAGAGGAAGTGGTAGGTTTCTAAAAAGACAACCTCAGTGGCTGTCGGGATGTGAAAGAAATGGGGACCAGAATCTTCTTTCCGCTGGTGGGAACTGCACAGGAAGTGAAATCAAGGATCTGCTCCAGGAAAATCAGAGAAAAACTGTACACTAAACTGAACATCATTTGCTGAGGGGTAACCATATACAAGTTTTAGATTTCTATCTAAATTTGGTGAGGAGAGAAACAGAGGGTAAGTTAAAGTGGTGACTCTAAGAAGAGAAAGCCGAGGAGAAGCAAACAGTGCAGCGTGGGTTAAAAACTAAAGCAAAGAGGAGTGACATAACTGAGAAACATAAAGGAATAAGAGATATCAAATATTTGAAGAAAATTAACAACAGGTGGTCTTAATCTGGTATGGGGTGGGAACTGGAAATTGTCTATTTTGTTTATGATAGGCAAATTATTTCAGCCAGAAACCAGAGTTAATTTTCTCCTTTCTTTGTTTGCTCAGGTTTCCCAGCCAGCTAGTTATTGTGAAAAGCTGTTCCAATGTTTGCAGCCTCTTTATACTCAAGAATGACAACAGAATTGGGATTTTGGATGCTGAATGACAGGATACAGTGAAACAATAGAATGATATTCTTTGTGGTGAAACACAGGAAAGATTTGAGAGTTACCAGTTTGCTTTCTTTTTAAAAAAGCAGTTGGCAAAAGTTTATTTTAAATTTTTGATTTTTTGAAAATTTAAAGAATATGTAGGTTATATCAAATATTGTATATTGCCTATCTAGAATTAATTGATGTTAAGGTTTTGGCATTTTTCTTCATATATAGTTTATATTTTAAAGAAATAAAATATCAGTTATAAAGTTAAGTATTTCACATTCTCTTTCCTTCTAATCTAATGCTACTTTTATTCATCGTGTATCATTTCAGTTTGTGTTTTTAATGCTTCTAATACATATTTAAATATTAATTAAGAACAATGTATTACTCTTTAAATTTCACATAAATGATTTCATATTACATGTATTATATTTTATATTCAATTCTAAATCTATTTTACTTTGAGGGGGTTAGTTATCCAGGTTGATATCCACAGTTCATGATTATTGGGTTTATTTGCTGTGTACAGCCTTTGTCAACTATGGTTCTTCAATTTAATCACAGAATCCAGGACAAAGATTTGAGTCGTTGTTATCCAAACAAAAGGAGGGTACACAGCTAGAAGCATGTCAGATGTATATGAAGTAGTTGCTTTATTACGTGTAGTCACTTTTTTTAGGCCACTGAGGTTAAACCTCTCCCTGACCCTCACCCAAAAAAGTCTTGCTATTGAATCACTACTCTACATTTTGGTTATTCATTCTACTGAAAACATTTAAATGCTTCCAAAATGCTATTTGAACAAACAACATATCCTACTACATAAATGCAAAGGGTTCTCAAGGACATAAATCTAGAGATTAAATTGCTAAATTATGGCTACATTTTTAACTTGCAAAATTGTTTTTCAAAGTAATTGTGCCAAGTTATACTCTGTTAGCTGTATAGAGAGCTCATATTCCTCTCATTTTTACTAACCTTGCAAACTGTCCAACTTCAATTCTGTCAATTTGCTGGATGTGAAATTGCATGTTAGATTCATTTTCTTTGATAATTCAGAAGATAAGCATTGTTGTATGTTTGTTGAATACACAGGTTTCCTGTTCTAAGAATTTCCTAATCACATCTGCTGTTCTTCTTTCCATTGTGTTTTTAATCATTTTTGTAGGACATTCATGCACCAACTTTTTAATTAATACCAATTTTTTTGGCTATTATACAAGTTTCAAATATCTTCTCTTAGTTTGTCTTATATTTTCACTCTGTTTAGGATATACTTTTGTATAACAGAAGGTTTATATTTTATTTAATTCAATTTATCAATTTTTTCTTTATGGGATATGGTTTTTATATCATGTCTAAAAAATACTTCCCTCACATAAGGTCATAAAGATAACCTTACATATTATCCCTTAAAGTTTTTCTAAGGATATGCATTTGTGTACTTAGTATAAGGAAGAGATTTATTTTTCCTAGAAGATGGCTACTTCTTACTTGAAATCTTTATTTAGTGGGGCATTAACCCTTTGGCTATAAAGTAAATTAAAAATATGTTATCACAAAAATTTAAAAAATAAAGGAAGGAATGGAGACAGAGGGAGAGAGAGTGAGAGGAAGGAAGGGCAGTACCATTATATTCTTAGAATTGTATCCGTTAACTCCTTTAAATGTTTTCTTTATGTTAATACAAATGTTTAAAAAGAAGATGATTGATCCAAGATGGCTGAATACTGTGTAGGCACATCAATTTAACTGCGCTGGCATATGAAAAGAACAAAGGAAGGACTACAATTCCAGAGACCTCACTGATGAAAACTTTCGCCAAAAGAATTGAAAAAACAGCTATGACTCTGTGGGACAGGAGGAGAGAGAGGACAGGGACATCCTGACAGCCTGCCATGTGGCACAGCAAGCTGCCAGCTGTGAGCCGCTATCGTACCAGGATGATAGCAAGAAATCGTAACATACCTTGTGATCCCTAGCGCTTGCAGTTTTAACTCAGAGGAAACTCCACAATCATCCACTGACTTTTTAAAAAATATATTTATTTGAAAGTCAGAGTTACACAGAGAGAGAAGGGGAGTCAGAGAGAGAGGTCTTCTATCCACTGGTTCACTCCCAGTTGGCCTCAAAGACCAGAGCTGTGCCGATGTGAAGCCAGGAGCCTGGAGCCTCTTCCGGGTCTCCCACATGGTGTGGGGCCCCAAGTACTTGGGCCATCTTCTACTACTTTCCCAGGCCAGAGCTGGATCAGAAGTGGAGCAGTTGGCTGGCACCCTGACTCACTAGGCTAATCCTCCGTCTGTGGCGCCTGTTGGGGCACCAGATTCTGTCCCGGCTGCTCTTCTTCCAGTCCAGCTCTCTGCAGTGACCCGGGAAGGCAGTGGAGGATGGCCCAGGTCCTTAGGCCCTGCACCCACATGGGAGACAGGGGGAAGCACCTGGCTCCTGGTTTTGGTCGGCACAGCATGCCGGCCGAAACGCGCCAATCGTAGTGGCCACTTGGGGGGTGAATCAATGGAAAAAGGAAGACCTTTCTCTCTCTTTCTCTCTCTCACTATCTAACTCTGCCTATCAAAAAGAAAAAGAAAAAGAAAAAAGAAGTGGAGCAGCTGGGACTTGAACAGGTTCCCATCTTGGATGCTGGCACTGCAGGCAGCAGCTTTACCCTCTACGCCAGAGCACTAGCCCCACCCACTGACTTTTACTTTAGCTTGGGGACCTGACTGGGTTCTGAGCTACTTCCAGGCTTGGAGCAGGAAATCTGACCTGCTTCTTCCCCTGTCCCATTCCTGTAGAGCACCATACTTCACAGGCAAAATTCGAGCAGTGCTCCTCTGTTCTACTCCTACCAGTATCATAATCACTATCAGGAGAGGATGCCATCTTCTTAAGCAGAAATGAGGAGAGACCACAGCAGCAAGTGTTGCTGGTGATATTACCTGCAAAACAATCTGGAGACCACATAGACTTTGAATGTGACATAGAGTGCTAGTGGGTGGTAGGGTGCCCACCTAAACTTGTGGAACAAGAACACATTGCCTGCTTCCCAGGGAATAGTAGGGAAGAAAAACCATCCTAAAAGAAGAGTACAAGTCTGCAACTCACAGACATGTGACCAGGGGATTTTGTGTAAGAGATAAATCTGGATCCCCACTGACTTTAAGTCTGGACTGGAAGGTTGGCAAAAAGTAGAGTGCCCACTTGTGACTGTGAGGCAATGTGCTCCCCTCTATATCACTGATGCCCTTACTCAAACTGCCAAGGCAAAACACTAACAGGTAGGTGGCTCTGGGAATGTCTCGGCTGTCTCCATGGACAGAGAAGACTTGCAGAGAGAGTGGATCATCTGCTCCCTGTGACTGTGGAAACCCTGTGCACTATGACCATGAGAAATTTTTGACTGCACTATAGGGTGTGGAGTATAGCTGAGTCCTTGGGCAATCACTCTGTCTGGCTGCAGAGGCTAAGATTTCACTAAGTACCTGTGATGGTTCATTGCAGAATGTTCCATGATCACAATGAGGACTGCACAGATTCTTTGTGTAGTTCTAGCAAATGCATGGATATGGTATATAGTCACTGTGGGCTCATCGATCACTTGGCAGAGAAGAGGTGAGGCAGTGATCACTCTAGCCAATGTGACCATATCCTCTGCCCTTCTAAGAGCAGAGATCTGCCATACCCCACATGGGTATCACCCTGGACCATTGTATTATACCCAAGCACTGATTGGAGCTCCTTACCCCCAACCTGAAAATCCACTGAAGGAGCAGACACTCCACTAAACTACAGAGGCGTATTTCAACACTAAAAGCCATCAGAGGAGAAAACTAACAAGTAGCTCCATGAGTTCCTGAAAATATATAAACACAAGAAAAATAAACAAGGAAGACAATATGACTACCCAAAAGGAACACAAAAAAACCTCCAATGTTAGAGTGTGAAGATGAAGATAAATGAAATGCCTGAAAAGGAATTCAAAAGAATGATTGTATGATTACTCAACAGTAGTGACAAGCAAATGTATGCATTAAATAACTCCATACATGACATGGATAAAAATTTTCCTTGAAGATAGAGATATTGAAGAGGAATCACAGTGAAATGTTAAAAATGAAGAATTCAATATGTCAAATAAAAAAAAACACAGAAAACTTTAACAACAGAGTTGGTGATGCAGAAGAATATCTGAACTAGAAGACAAATCTTTGGATATATCTCTGTCAGACAGAAAAAAAGAAGAAGAAATTAGAAAAATTAAAAACAGTGCTTAAGATTTATGGGATACTACCAAAAGACCCAATATATGGGTCATAGGAGGTCCTGAAGGTGTGGAAAGAGAGAAAGGAATAGACAGCTTATTAAGTGAAATAATAACAGAAAACTTCCCTCATTTGGAGAAAGAAAATAGATGTCCAAATACAGGAGGCACATAAAACTCCTAATAACATGACAAGAAGAGATCTTCACAATGAGATGTGGCAGGCAAACTTTCAGCAGTAAAACATAAGGAAAAGATTCTAAAATGTGCATGAGAGAAGTTCCAGATTACCTTCAGTGGCTCTCCAATTATATTGACAAGTGATTCCTCATCAGCAACCCTCAGGCTGGGAGATAATGGAGAGACATAGGCCAAGTCGTGAAAGAAAATTCTATCAACCCATAATACTGTAACTTTCAAATCTCTCATTTATGAGTGAGATTGAAATAAAGATCTTCCATAACAGAAATTGAAATTATTTGTCACCACTCTTCTAGTCTTACAAATGATGCTTATGGATGGGCAACACACAGAAATACAGAATGATATCATCATTAAAGAAAATGAAGACAGAAAAACTCCCAGTAAAAGTGAAAAGGAAATCCAAAGCAAACATATAGAAATATTTATGGAAAAATGGTAGGGCCAAGTTGTTAGTTATCAATAATAATCTTGAATGTAAATGGCTTAAATTCGCTGATTAAAAGATACAAACTGGAGGAGTGAGCAGTGACCCCAAGGGCCATGCCAGGCCACCTCGAATTTCTGGAGAACGAGAGTTTTCTGTGGCTCATCTTTCTGGATATTGGAGGTCATGCAGGTGAGTTGCAGCATCCATGGTCCTGAGTATAGGGATCCCTGTGTTGAGAAGGAGCATTACTGCAAGCCAATAGCCAGCTCCCTTAGGAGGAGAATTACTTTTGTGAGCTCAAGAAAACTCAGCCCATCAAAGCTGTGCCAGCCACAAAAAGAAGCTCTCTTTTTGATGACTTGGTGATCAGTAAATTCACCAACATGATGATGAAAGGAGGAAACAAAGTCCTGGCCAGATCCCTGATGACACAGAATTTGGAAGATATGAAGAGGAAGCGATTTGAGAAGTACCACACTGCCTCTGCAGAGGAACAAGCAACCATAGAGCACAACCCTATGTCGTCTTTCACCAAGCACTGAGAAATGGTGAGCCTTTGTTGGGCTGGTACCCAGCCTCAGGGATGGCCATTGCCCCAGGTCCCTGTGCTGCTGGCTGACTGACAACACCGCTTCCTGGCCATGAAATGGATGATCACTGAATGTTGTGAGAAGCAGCACTGGGTGGATGTTGATGCTGGAGAAGCTGTCACATAGCTTTCCATAACCAAGGCCCTGTGATCAAGAGGAAATACGACATGTACAAGATGGTGAAGGCCAACCGTGCCCTGGCGCAATACCACCGGTGGCTGAGGGAAGGGTTCAGAAGGCAGCCAGGGCTCTCTGCTCTCATAAAAAATGCGATCCACTGTCACAGTGAAGAACACCAATGGATCAGGGATGCAGGTCCTTGTTGAGGGCTATCAAGCCTCCCATGCAGAATGGAGCAGCAGACTCACTGTTGCCAGTCCTTCTTTCTGTGAGGGCAGAACCTGATATCCCTGTACCATCTTGTAAAGAAGAAATGGGTCAACTTGGAGATTTCTTCCAAGAAACTCAGGGCCTGGTCTTCTCTGTGCTCAGCTTGGAAAAGATATTGGTATGATATGAGAAGAAACTGTTTTACTATCTGAAAAGATTTATTAGAAAATTCTCACCTTTATTGATGTGGCGTGTGATCCAGTACTCCCATTCATTAAAACAGACTGGAGGAAAAAATTATATAGGCTGGCAGAATGGATTAAAACAAAATTTATCTATTTGCTGTCTGGAAGATGCACACTTCACAAACAAAGATACACACAGATTGAAACTCAAAGAATGGAAAAAGATATTCTAAAGCAGAAAAGAGCAAAAGTAGCCATCCTGATAACAGACAAAATACACTTAAAAATAGAAACTGGTAAAAGACATTAAAAGGGGATTTATGTGATGATGAAGGGATCAACTCAACAGGATGATGTGAGTATAATTAATGTATATGCAGCCGATATGAGGGTGTTTGGTTACCTAAAACAATGTTACTGGATCTAGGGGGATTCATATAATCCAAAACAATGATAATGGAGGACATCAACATCCCCTTTCATTAATGAACAGAACAATTAGACAAAAATTCAACAAGCAGCAGGACTAATCCATGCTATGGACCAAATGAACCTTATTGATATCTACAGAACTTTTCACTACACAGTTGCAGAATATACATTCATCTCATCAGTGCATGGAACTTTTTCTAGGATAAACAGTATGCTAGGCCATAAAGCACTCTGAATAAATTTTTAAAAAGTGAAATCATACCATGTATCCTTTATGATCAGAATTGCCTGAAGCTGAAAATTAGTAACTTAAGAAAATCCAGAAAATATTCAAACACATGGAGACTGAATAATACATTCCTGAATGAATGGTGGGCAATAAAAGAAATCAAAAGGGAAGTCAAAAATTCCTGGAAAGGATTGGCTGGCACCGCAGCTCAATAGGCTAATCCTCCGCCTAGCAGCTCTGGCACACCAGGTTCTAGTCCCAGTAGGGGCACCGGATTCTGTCCTGGTTGCCCCTCTTCCAGGCCAGCTCTCTGCTGTGGCCAGGGAGTGCAGTGGAGGATGGCCCAAGTGCTTGGGCCCTGCACCCCATGGAAGACCAGGAGAAGCACCTGGCTCCTGCCTTCGGATCAGCGTGGTGTGCTGGCCGCAGCTCACCGGCCGAGGCAGCCATTGGAGGGTGAACCAATGGTGAAGGAAGGCCTTTCTCTCTGTCTCTCTGTCTCTCTCTCTCTCACTGTCCACTCTGCCTGTAAAAAAAAAAATTCCTGGAAAGGAATTATGTGGGAAGTGACGCTATAGCATATTAGGAAAAACCACTGCCTACAGTGCTGGCATCCCATATGGGTGCTGGTTTGAGTCCTGGCTGCTCCTCTTCCAATTCAGCTCTCTTCTATAGCCTTAGAAAGCGGAGGAAGATGGCTCAAGTGCTTGGAACCCTGCACCCACATTGGAGCCAGAAGAAATTCTTGGCTCCTGGCTTCGGATTGGCTCAGTTCCAGCTGTTATGGTCATCTTGGGAGCAAACCAGCAGATGGAACATTCTCTCTCTCTCTCTCTCTCTCTCTCTCTCTCTCTCTGTAATCCTGCCTTTCAAATAAATAAATAAATCATTTTAAAAATTATGGAATACAGCAAGAGAAGTGCAAAGTGAGAAGTTTCTATCAATCAGTGCCTATATCAAGAAATTGGAAGGACATCAAATAAATGGTCTAAAAATGCTTCTCAAGGACCTAGAAAAACAGAAACAATCTAAGACCAAAATTAGTAGTAGAGAGAAATAATTAAAATTAGAGAAGGAATATACAAAATTGAAACCCGAAAAATGATACAGATCAGTGAAATGAAGAGCTGATTTTTTGAAAAAAAAAATGATTCATTATTTTCACAATTAACTAAAAAAGAGGGAAGAGACCCAAATCAATAATTCAGAGATAAAAAGGAGAAGTTAAAATAGATACTATAGAAATAAAAAGAAACATCAGGAATTAAAACAATGATATGCCAACAAATTGCAAAATCTGGAAGAAATGTGTAGATTTCTGAGGCATGAAAACATAGAAAACCTAAAGAGACCAATATCCAAGATGGAAATTGAACCAGTAATAAAGATCCTCCAAACAAAGAAAAGTCCTGGACCAGATGACTTGACTGATGAATTTTACCAGACATTTAAAGAACTAATTCCAGTTCTTCTCAAGCTACTCAAAACAACTGAAAGGGAGAGAATCCTCCAAAACTTTTCTATGAAACCAGCATCACTCTAATTCCTAAACCAGAAGAAGATATCACAAAGAAAGAGAACTACAGACCTATATCACTGATGAACATTGATGCCAAAATCCTCAGCAAAATACTAGCCAATTGAATCCAACAACACATCAGAAAGATCATTCACCTAGACCAAGCGGGATTTACCCCTGGTTTGTAGGGATGGTTCAATATATTCAAATCAATAAATGTGATATTTCATATAAATTAAAGAATAAAAACCATATGATTATCTCAATGAACACATGGAAAGCATTTGATAAATACAACTTTCATGATGAAAACCTTAAGCTAATTGGTTATAGAAGGAACATTCATTAATAGAACAAGGTAATAAGGTAATATATGACAAAAATACAGTCAGCATCATCCTGAATGGGGAAAAGTTGAAAGCATTTCTGTTAAGATCTGAAACCAGAGAAGGATGTCCTCTTTCTTTCTTTCTTTCTTTCTTTCTTTCTTTCTTTCTTTCTTTTTTGGGCAGGCAGAGTTAGACAGTGAGAGAGAGACATAGAGAAAAGTCTTCCTTTTCCATTGGTTCACCCCCCCAAAATGGCCGCTATGGCCAGCACACTGCAGCTGGCACATTGTGCTGATCCAAAGCTAGGAGCCAGGTGCTTCCTTCTGGTCTTCCATGGGGTGCAGGGCCCAAGCATTTGGGCCATCCTCCACTGCCTTCCCTGGCCATAACAGAGAGCTGGACTGGAAGAGGAGCAACCAGTACAGAATCTGGAGCCCCGACCAGAACTAGAACCCAGGGTGCCACTGCCGCAGGTGGAGGATTAGCCTAGTAAGCCACAGTGCAGGCCCAAGGATGTCCACTTTCAACACTGCTATTCAATATAGTTCTGGAAGCTTTAGGCAGAGTCATTAGGCAAGAAGAAGTAATCAATGGGATACAAATTGGAAAGGAGGAAGTCAAATAATCCCTGTTTGCAGATGACATGATCCTATATATAGAGGGAACCTGAAAGACTCCATAAAGAGACTATTGGAACTCATAAAAGTGGTTAGTAAAGCTGCAGGATATCAAATAAATACACAAAAATCAATAGACCTTGTAGACATGGACAAAGCCATGGTTGATAAAGAACTTACAATATCAGTCCCATTCATACTAGCTACAAAAAATTTAAATATCTTAGAATAAATTTAATAAAGGAAGTGAAAGATCTCTACAAGGAAAATTTCAAAACATTAAACAAATCAAACACTCAACAAATCAGACACTAAAAATGGAAGAATACTCCATGTTCATGAATTGGAATAATTAATATCATCAAAATATGGATACTACTCAAAGCAATTTACAGATTCAAAGCAGTCCCAATCAAAATATCAAGGACATTCTCAGAGCTAGAAGAAATGGTACTAAAATTCATATGAAATCATAAAAAACCCAGGATATCTAATGCAATATTAACAAAAATAAAGCTGGAGGCATCATAATACCAGGTTTTAGGATATACTACAGGGCAGTTGCTATCAAAACAACCTGGTACTGGGCACAAAAATATGCCAACAAATTGTAAAATCTGGAAGAAATGGATAGATTTCTGGACATATACAATCTATCAAAATTGAGGCATGAAGACATAGAAAACCTAAATAAACCAATAACCAAGATGGAAATTAAATCAGTAATAAAGACCCTCCCAACAAAGAAAAGCCATGTAGATGAATGAAACAGAATAGAATCCCCAGAAATCAATCCACATATCTATAACAAACTAATCTTTGATGTAAAAAAAGCTTAAAATAAATCCCAAAGAAAGGACAGTCTCTTCAACAAGAGAAAACTGGTTCTCTGCATGCAGAAATATGAAAAAACACACCTACCCTACACCTTAAACAAAAATCAACTCAAAATAGGTCAAGTTACTAGAGGAAAACATTGAGGATATTCTTCAAGACATTGTCATAAGCAAAGACTTCTTGAAAAAAAAAAAAAAAGCCTGGAAGCACAGGCAATCAAAGCAAAAATAGACAAATGCGATTACATAAACCTAAGAATCTTTTGCACTGCAAAGGAAACACTCAACAAAGCGAATAAACAACCAGCAGAATAGGTGAAAATATTTGCAAAGTACTATATGGGTTTGGAATTAATATCCAGAATTATAAAGAGCTCAAGAACACCATCACAAACAACCCAGTTACGAAATGGGCAAATGACTTGAACAGGCGTTTTTCTAAGAATGAAACTCAAATGGATTATAGACACATGAAAAAGGGCTCAGGATCACTAGCCATCTGGGAAATGCAAATCAAAACCACAATGAGATTTCACCTTGCTGTAGTTAGAATGGCTTTCATACAGAAATCAAGAAACAGTAAGGGCTGGTGAGGATGTAGGGGAAAAGGTACTCTAATCTGTTGGTGAGATTGAAAGCTAGTACACCAATTGTGGATGACAACATAGAGAGTCCTTAGAAAGCTGAAAATAGATCTGAAAATATGACCAAGCCTTCCCACTCCTGGGAATTTACCCAAATGAAATGAAATCAGCATATGAAAAAATTACCTGTATCCTCATGTTTGTTGCAGCTCAAGTCACAATAGCCAAGATAAAGAACCCAGATATCCATCAAGTGATTACTTGATAAAGAAACTATGGTCTATATACAGTGTGGATTACTACTAAGCCATAAAAATGAATAAAATCCTGGTTTAATTAAATGGATGCAACTGGAAACCATTTTACTGAGTGAAATAAGCCAGTTCCCTGAAGACAAATATCATGTTTTCCCCATGAGGTTATTAATAAAGTAAAAAAATATATACTGTATATGAGCAAAATTGATATTTTGAGATTTTATTATTGTCTGTTACCCTTATCTGTACTATTGAAGGACAGTGATTTTTGTTTTTTTCTCTTGCTATTTATTGAATTCTTCACTTAGTGGAGGGTTAATTTTATGATTATAAAATAAACTGAAAGTATGTAATTGTAAAAAATTAAAGAATAAGAAAGGAATAAGGAGGAAAAGTGGGAGTGTGGGTGGGAGGGAGAGTGTGGTGGGAAGTGCCACTATGCTCCTAAGTATGTATATATGAAATACATGAAATTTATTCACTTTATATCAATAGAAAATTTTTAAAAGAGGCAATTATCTGAATATTTGTTAACTAGATTCCATTCTTTTATTACCTATTTGCAATGATATTTCTAATGTATGTTAACCAAGTTTCATATTAATGATAAGGGGTACGTTTTGGTTTCCTATTTTGTTCCATTGATCTCTTTGTGCAATAATACTGAAATTGTCCTGTTAACTGGTTTATGGTATAATGAAATTTGCTAATCAAATTTTCCAATCTTCTTTTTCAGAAGAAGATTTTTGCCTTGACCATATATTTTTTGTTCAGTAAATAATTATTTAGCATGCATGTGTGAGACACAGGTGATACAGAAACAGACAAAGTAAAATTCCTACTTCTATGTGTTTTACATTCTAGTTGAGAGTAAAGACCAAAAACAAAATCCAGGAAGGACAATTTGGCAAGGGATTATAAGAACCATGAAGGCAAATATGCAGCGTAAAGAGATATAACATGAAAAATTAAGAAGCTTTCTTTAATAGACATTCAGTCCTCCATATAGCCTTTTAACATTTCCAGTTGCATAAAAAATTCTGTTATAACTTTAAAAAAGGATACATAAAATTGTGCATATTTATGGAGTTCCATATGATGTTTTGCTGCATGTATTCAATGCATAATGTTAAAATCAGGATAAACATATCTTTTCAAACATTTGTCATTTGTTGGGACTGGAATTGTGGCATAGTGGGTAAATCAGCCACCTGCAAGGCCTACACCCCATTTGTATGCCAGTTCATGTTCAGCTGCTTTGCTTCTAATCCAGCTCTCTGTTGATGGTCTGGAAAAAGCAGCAGAAGATAGCCCTGGTGTTTGGGTCACCCATGTCACCCACATGGAGTCCTGGATGGAGTTCCTGGCTCCTGGGGTCAACCTGACACAGCCCTGGCTGTTGTAGCCAACTGGAAAGTGAACCAGTGGATTGAAGATCTCCATCTCTGTCTCTCCTTCTCTCTCTATAACTCTCACTTTCAAATACAGGAATCAATCTTTTAAAAACCCAAATATCCTAAACCCAAAACAAAAGCATTTATCATTTCTTTAGGCTGAACTCACTAGAATTTGTTTCTTGTTTTTCAAAAGATATACAGTACATTATCATTACTTATAGTCACTTTGTTGTGCAATAAAATGCCAGAAATTCTTACTCCTACCTAATCATAACTTAGTATCTGTTATTAACCTCTTCTCATCCCTTCTTATCACCCATTATCTTCAGCCTATGGTGACTACCATTCTATTCTCAACTTTTTAAAAAATTTGTATTAGAGACAAAGTTACAGACAGGGAGAGGGAGAGACAGAGGGAGAGGTCTTCCATCTGCTGGTTCACTCCCCAAATGGCCACAACAGCCAGAGGTGGGCCAATCCAAAGTCAGGACCCAGGAGCTTCTTCTGGGTTTCCCACAATGATGCAAGAGCCCAAGCACTTGGGCTATCCTCCACTGCTTCCCCAGGCTATAGCAGGGAGTTGGATTGGAAAAGGAGCAGCCAGGACATGTACCAGCACCCATATAGGATGCCTGCATGACAGGAGGACGCTTAGCCCATTATGCCACAGCACCAGCCCCAGTGCTCATGAGTTTAACATTTGTGATACTTATCTTGTTCTGTTTGACTTATTTCGCTTAACATAGTGATCTCCAGTTACATTCATATTAGCACCAATGACTAAGTTTCATCATTTTTATGGCTGAGTCATATTTTATTGTATGAATGTATCACATTTCTTTATCCAATAATGTGCTGGTAATTACTTAGGTTGTTTTCATTCCTTAGCAATTATGAAGAAAGCTGCAATAAACATAGGCATGCAGATGTCTCTTCACAACATTAATATTCATTTCCTTCAGATATATACCAAGTACTGTGATTGCTAGATCAGATGGTAGTTCTATTTGTAATTTGTTATATCACCTCCACACTATTTTTCACAGAGACCACACTAATTTTTATCCTTATAAGTGTTCTTTTTTTCTCTACATCCTCCTCAGCATTTGTTATCTTTTGTCATTTTGGTGACATCCATTAGAACTGGAGTGCAGTGATACCTCATTGCGGTCTTTATTAGCAGTTCTCTAAAGATTAGTGATGCTAAGAATTTTCTTATGTACATTGGCTGATTGTATGTTTTGCTTGAAAATGGCTATTTAGATATATTGATTATTTTAAAATTAGATGTTTTTGCCATTGAATTGTGTTCTTTATTGAAATCTCATTGACTTATGAATTTATTTTGGGAGACTTTATATGTGATTATTAATATCTTCTCTGTTACAAACACTGTAGGATCAATTTTACTTCTGAAAAAGATGGTGCTATGAGACTACATATACATTTATACCTAAAACAATTTTAAAAATTGAATAAATGTGAAAGAATGTTTTCAAGACATTGGACATCAAGCAGCAAAGGAAAATGGTCCCTGAGAGACAGTAAATAAAGTAGCTTAAGAATACACCCACAATTGTGACTTGTGACAATTCTCGGGCTTCCAGACGACAGAGCTAAACTGAGGTGACAGGAGGGAGACTTTTCTGGCAGACGTGTCTGCAGGGCAAAGCATTGCACAGAGAAAAAACTACTGAGATTTGCAGAAGCACTTGGATACTAATAGTACCGATCAGTACCCATGACCATTAAAAATCTTTGAATATAGAATTAGATTGAATAGTACCTCACTTACAATGGGCCACCACTAGTGTCAGGTGCCACTAGCAAGAAGGAAAGAGCTTTAAGTCCACAGATCACAGGGCCAGTTCCATAAAGGTCTTGACTTAGTGATATTGTGTAGTTATACCCAGACAAAAATCACATCGTCTTCCTGTCTGAAAGGCTCTACATATGAGCTCTAAAAGTGTTAAACTTTTCTTACATAACTTAACTGTGCCCCGGAACAAAGTTCCTGTTTTAGGTTTTATAGGAATAAAAATAATCAGCATTCAACAAGGTAAAATTCACCACATAGGGAATTCAATAAAAAAAAATTTCCTAGCATGCAAAGAAGAAAACTATGAGATTTAATGAGGAGAAAATCAATCAACACTGCCACAGATGTTATAACTAGCAGAGAGGATATTAAAGCAGTTATTATAACTCTATTCCATATGTTCTCTACTTGGAAGAAACATTGAATATGTTAAGTAGAGATGTGGAAGTATCAGAGACAGCATTCGTCTGTCTCCCACATTGAATTCTTAGAGGTAAAACTTCACTGCCTGTAATGAAAAATATACTGGGTTGAATTAAAAGAATAAGAACAGAATAGATATCACAGAAGGTAAGATTAAAAACTTGAAGATTTAGCAGCAGAAAGAGTCTTAAATGAAACATAAAATGGCAATAAACACAATATCATTGACTTTCAAGGTGATCTCGTTCTTCCTAATGTATCTAATTGGAATTTCTGATGAAGGGTTGGGAACAGATTGAAAAATGCTGCTTAAATTTTTCCTAATTTGATTAAAACTACAAACAGAAAGATCCAAGAATAATGATTTTTTTTCTTATGATTTTTCTTTTTTTTATTTTTATATATTTTATTTGGTAAACAGATTTTATGCATTTCATATACACAAATTTAGAAACATAGTGATTCTTCCCCCTTACCCTCCCTCCTGCCCACACTCCAACACTTCTTCCTCCTGCATCTCCTATTCCCACTCACAATTTTTACAAAGATCTATTTTCGGCTTACTTTATACTCATAAGAGTAACCCCACAGTAAGTAAAAATTAGGCAAATAGTGTGAGGGAAATAAAAATCGCTGTGACTCAACAGTAGAAACAAGGGCTATACTTAGTTAATCTTATGATTATAAAATAAATGGAAAGTATGTCATTGTAAAAATTAAAAGAAAGAATAAGAAAGGAAGGAGGAGAGAGGGTGGGAGCATGAGTGGTAGAGAATGTAAGGTGGATAGTATCACTATGCTCCTAAATCTGTATATGTGGAATACATGAAATTTGTTCATCTTAAAAAACTTAAAAAAAAATTTTTTATAAAGGATTCAAGGCTTTCCCCCTAAGATAAAAAAATAAGGCAAAAATGTCTACCCATAGCACTTATTTTTAACTTTTTTCAAGAGGTTCTGTCCTTTGCAATTAGGGAAAATAAATGAGAGCTTATCTATATTTGAAATGGAGAAATAAAATAGTCCTTATTATCAGACCCTATAATTGTCTTGAATATAGGATGTAGTCTTTACAAAAGTAACTGGAACAAATAAGCAAATTTAAGAAGTTTTCAGGACACCAGATCACTACACAAAAACAATTTAAAAAATCAGAAATTGAACTAAAAATAAGCACAACTATTTGCAGTAACATTAGAAAAAACATTTAGGTATAAATCTTATTAAAGAAGTACCAAAACTGTACTCTGATAACTACAAAATATTTCTGAGAAAAAATAATAAAAACTTAAATAATAAAAACTTAAATGCATGGGTGGGAATTTTCAATATTATTGAAATGTCAGTTCCCCCTACATTGATCTATAGATTCAAAGCATTCCGAATAAAATTCTGAGAACTTTATAAAAATGAAAGTTAATGGGATGGATTCTAAAATTTATATGTAAATGCAGAGTACCTGAAACAGATAAAACAACTTTGAAAGAACAAAGTTAAAAGACTAACAATATCTGAATTCAAAAGTTTTATAAAACCACAGCAAAATGAGACAACTAGATCGATGAAACAAATAGGGAATCTAGAAATAGACCTCATACACACAGATGATTTTCAACAAAGATGTAAAAGTAACTCAATGGAAAATGCTTGAACAATTTAACATTCATGATCAATAATAACAAGATTTTTAAAATCAATATCCCACATCTATAAAAGTCAGCTAGTGACTTGGAGTTAGGTAAAGATTTCTTAGACACAACCAAAAGCATGCTACATAAATTAAAAATTTGATAAACTGAATTTTACTAAAATTAAAATAACAAACTGGATTTTATTAAAATTGGTTATTATTTAAAATTTATAAATCATGTTTTACTAAAATAATTATTATTTAAAAGGTACTGTCAAGAAAATTAGAAATAAGTAAACAAAAAACAAGCCATAGACTGGGAAAAATATTTGAAAAACATGTAACTGATGAAGTTCTTATAGTCAGAATATAGAAAGAACTGACTACACAGGAAAACAAGTTAGTTAAAAAGATGAGCAAATTATTTGAACAAACAATTCACCAGCAAACATGCAGATGACAAATAAGCCTGTGAAGATTCTCAATATAATTTGTCATTAGGTAAATGGATATTAAAACACTGTAAGATACTACTATTCCTCTAAAATTAAAAGCCTGATCACTCCAGTAACAGTGAGTATGTACAGCAATGCAACTAACATTCTCACACATAGTTAGTGGGAAAATAAAATGGTAAAACTACTACAGAAACCTGTTTGGCAGCTTCACAAAAGTTAAATATTTACCTATTATATAATCCAGCTGTGATCTTTTAGAACTTGAGAAATGAAAAGATGTCCATACAAAAATTTTACATGCATTTCCATAAGGATTATATCATGTACAAAACTAGAAACAAAACCCAAAATACCCATCAAAAGAAGAATGAATAAATAGATTATCATATTCGTGCAGTGGATACTACTTGGAAATTAAGTGGCATTGAATATATTGTTCTGTGACCTGGCTAAGTTTGCTTAGTAGTTCTAATAGCTTTTTATAAACTGCATCTGATTTTTCTCACAGACAATTATGGAGCCTGAAAGTAAGGAGAGTTTTAATTCTGCACTTGTAATCTGGATGGTTTTATTACTTTTTTTTCTGCCTGATATCAAAAATAATTATGCTAATTACACTAGACAAAAATAGCCATATACTGTAAACAATTTTTTATAAAATTCTAGAAAGTTCAAATGCATCCAAAGTAAAAGAACACAGATCAGTCATTTTCTGGAGAAGCAGGAGGCATTGGGAAGTAAGGATTAAAAATGAACATGAAACTGCTGGCTACAGAGATTCAATTTATATAAGGACATACATAGGCTGAAAGTGAAAGGATTAGAAAAAGAAATATCTCATGCAAATGGGAACCAAAAGGGAACAGAGGTGACCATATTTATATTTGAAAAAAATACAATTTAATTTAAAAATGGTCACAAGAGACAAAGAAATAAACAATGTAAGCAGAAAAGGGCAACTTCATTAGGGGTTATAAATACATATTCAGGGATAAGAGAAAAGGACACAAATTAAAGGCAAACATTTGCAGAACTGAAGGTATATTTTAGTCCTTTATTTTCAAAAATGAATAGATCAACCAGAGAGAAGGTCAATAAAAAATAGGATAAAAGATATCAAATATTGATGAAGATTGAGACAAAAGCCCTTGTACACTGTTGGTGAAAATGTAAATTAGCACAGCTATTATGGAAAACTGGATGAAGTTTTCTCAAAATACTAAAATTAGATTTACACTGTGATCCAGCACTCTAACTGCCAGATATTAACCCAAAAGATATGAAACCATTATGTCAAAGAGTATCTGTGTTCCCATGTTCATCACAGTATTATTTGCTGCAGCCAAGTTATGGAATCAACCTAAGTGGTTGTAACATATGAGTGGCCAAAGAAAATGTGGCTTCTTTTTTTTTTGACAGGCAGAGTGCACAGTGAGAGAGAGAGACAGAGAGAAAGGTCTTCCTTTTCCATTGGGTCACCCTCCAATGGCCGCCGCAGCCGGCACTGATCCTAAGCACACCGCGTTGATCCTAAGCCAGGAGCCAGATGCTTCTCCTGGTCTCCCATGTGGGTGTAGGGCCCAAGCACTTGGCCATCCTCCACTGCACTCCTGGGCCACACAGCAGAGAGCTGGTCAGGAAGAGGAGCGGCCAGGACAGAATCCGGTGCCTTGACTAGAACCTTGTGTGCCAGTGCTGCAGGTGGAGGATTAGCTTATTGAGCTGGCGAAAATGTGGCTTCTAAACATAATAGAATACTATCCAATCACACACACACACACACACACACTCATACACAAAACCCATGACAAAATGCCATCATTTGCAGAAAATGACTGAAACTGGAGATTATAATATTAAGTGAAGTATGCCAGGCACAGGGAGACAAATACTGCATGTCTTAGTAACATGCAGAATCTAAAAAATCGAACTCAAACAAGCAAAGAGCAGAATAGTAGAGAATTATGAGATACTGGGTGGGGATTAGGGGAATAGGAGGATGATGGTCAGGGGTTACAAAGCTTCGATTAGCAGCAGAACTGTTGTCAAACAGATATAGAATTACAATTTTTTTATAACGCTTTTATTTAAAGAATATAAATTTCCAAAATACAGCTTATAGATTACAATGGCTTCCCCACCCCATAACTTCCCCACCACCCGCAACCCTCCCCTTTCCCACTCCCTCTCCCCTTGCTTCACATCAAGATTAATTTTCAATTCTCTTTATATACAGAAGATCAGTTTAGTATATATTAAGTAAAGATTTCAACAGTTTGCCCTCACATAGCAACACAAAGTGAAAAATACTGTTGGAGTACTAGTTATAGTATTAATTCACAATGTATAGCACATTAAGGACAGAGATCCTACATGATATATTTTTTTAAAAAAAATTGATTAATTTTCTATGCAATTTCCAATTTAACACCAAGATTTTGTTTTCATTTTTAATTATCTATATACAGAAGATTGATTCAGTATATACCAGGTAAAGATTTCATCAGTTTGCACCCACACAGAAACACAAAGTGTAAAATACTGTTTCAGTGCTAGTTATAGCATTACTTCACATTGGACAACACATTAAGGACAGATCCCACATGAGACGTAAGTACACAGTGACTCCTGATGTTGATTTAACAATTTGACACTCTTGTTTATGGCATCAGTAATCTCCCTAGGGTCTAGTCATGAGTTGCCAAGGCTATGGAAGCCTTTAGGGTTCGCCGACTTCAATCTTATTCCGACAGGGTCATAGTCAAAGTGGAGGTTCTCTCCTCCCTTCAGAGAAAGGTACCTCTTTCTTTGATGGCCCCATTCGTTCCATTGGGATCTCACTCACAGAGATCTTTCATTTAGGTCTTCTTTTTTTTCCAGAGTGTCTTGGCTTTCCATGCCTAGAATATTCTCATGGGCTCTTGAGTCAGATCTGAATGCTTTAAGGGCTGATTCTGAGGCCAGAGTGCTATTTAGGACATCTGCCATTCTATGAGTCTGCTGTGTATCTCGCTTCTCATGTTGGATCATTCTCTCCCTTTTTGATTCTATCAGTTAGTATTAGCAGACACTAGTCTTGTTTGTGTGATCCCTTTGACTCTTAGACCTATCAGTGTGATCAATTGTGAACTGAAATTGATCACTTGGACTAGTGAGATGGCCTTGGTACCTGCCACCTTGATGGGATTGTATTGGAATTCCCTGGCCTGTTTCTAACTCCATCATTTGGGGCAGTTCCGTTTGAGCATGTCCCAAATTGTACATCTCCTGCCTCTCTTATTCCCACTTTTATATTTCACAGGGATCACTTTTCAGTTAAAATTTAAACACCTAAGAATAATTGTTTGTTAATTACAGAGTTCAACCAATAGTACTAGAATAAAAAAATTACTAAAATGGATAAAGTATTACATTGTACAACAACAGTCAGGACAAGAGCTGATCAAGTTACTGTTTCTCATAGTGTCCATTTCACTTCAATAGGTTTCCCCTTTGGTGCTCAATTAGTTGTCACCGATCAGGGAGAACATATGATATTTGTCCCTTTGGGACTGGCTTAATTCACGCAGAATGATGTTTTCCAGATTCCTCCATCTTATTGCAAATGACCGGATTTCATTGTTTTTGACTGCTGTATAGTATTCTATAGAGTACATGTCCCATAATTTCTTTATCCAAATGGATGCTTTGAATTCCCTGTGATCTTTTGCTGTGAGGTTCCCTTCGTTTATCTTCTTTCATGTTGATGGCCGTGTTTCTGTGTTTCTGTGTGTAACACATCTTTAAGTATCTTTTGCAGGGCTGGACGAGTGGCAACAAATTCTTTCAATTTTTGTTTGTTATGAAAGGTCTTTATTTCACCTTCATTCACAAATGAGAGCTTGGCAGGATATAATATTCTGGGCTGGCAGTTTTTCTCTCTAAGTACCTGGGCTATGTCTCGCCATTCCCTTCTAGCTTGTAGGGTTTCTGATGAGAAGTCTGCCGTGAGTCTAATTGCAGATCCTCTGAGTGTAATTTGACGTTTCTCTCTTGTGCATTTTAGGATCTTTTCTTTCTGTTTCACTGTGGTGAGTTTAATTACAACGTGTCGTGGTGAGGACCTCTTTTGGTCATGTTTACTAGGGGTTCTATGAGCTTCCTGTACTAGGATGTCTCTGTCCTTCTCCAAAACTGGGAAATTTTCTGCTATTATCTCCCTAAAAAGGCCTTCTAATCCTTTCTCCCTCTCCATGCCTTCAGGAACTCCTAGAACTCGAATGTTGGGTTTTTTAATAGTATCCTGTAGATTCCCAACAATATTTTTTAGATTTCTAATTTCCTCTTCTTTTCTTTGGTTTGACTGTATAGTTTCCTGTGCTCTGTCTTCTAAGTCCGATATTCTCTCTTCTGCCTCACCCATTCTGTTTGTAAGGCTCTCTAATGTGTTTTTCATTTGATCTATTGAATTCTTCACTTCATTATGATTTCTCGTCATTATCACAGTTTCATGTTCTACTAGTTGTTTCATTTCAGCTTGATTTCTCCTTAATATTTCATTTTCACGAGAGAGATTTTCTACCTTGTCCATCAAGGATTTCTGTAGTTCAAGAATTTGTTTTTGAGTACTTCTTAGTGTTCTTATCAATTTTTTGAGATCTGCTTCTTGCATTTCTTCTATCTCATCATCTTTGTAATCTTGAATTGGGGTGTCTTTTTCATTTGGGGACGCCATAGTGTCTTCCTTGTTCTTATTACCTCGGTTTTTGCGTTTGTTGTTTGGCATATTGGTTTCTTCACTGTGGTGTTTTTTTCTTGTTATACTATGACTCTAGATTAAGTGGACTGTCTGCTTTTGATGGAGCCTTAGAGGCTTGAGATGGGTGTGGCCTGAGGGCTCTGTTTGGTTCCTCAGGGTTGAGGGTGTGTCAAAGGAGACACTCCCAGGTTAGGCGTGGTAAATCTCTCTCTGTTAGTTTTTTTTTTTTTTTTTTGGTTCAAAAGGGAAGTAATTCCACACAGCTGAATGGAATTGGGGGTGGGTAGCAGGCGAATGACATACCCACAGGAGCCAGAGATCGGAAGCTCTTTCCCAAAGACCAGAGAAGAATCTTTGCGGCCCTTTGTGTGGGCTGAGATTCTCCTGTAGTCTCCCACTGGGCTGCCAAGGCTACTGAACTGTAGCGTCTCTGGAGAGTACTCACATGAATTTGTGATTTCCGTGAGTTCTCTCCCCCACAGTCTCTTTTTTCACAGTCTCAGTTCATTAGCACCACACATTCATTAGGTTCTAATCTCCTGTTATTTCACCCCTCCCACCCAGAGTCAGGTTTTTCTGCTAGGCTCGGGGCCGGTGCCGACCCGAGGTCGCCCTGCTTATGACGTATTCCAAAATGGCACCTGCTCTTTGTCTTGCTTACCTTTGAGAGGTGAGCGGAGAGAGAGAAGCTCGTGTCCATATGGGTCACTTTTTTTTTTTTTTCCCTCTCTCTCTCTCTCTTCTAGTTAGCCTGGTGAACTTTTCCCTGCAGGGTTCAAGCCTTGTTCGCTGTAGGCTCCCTTTTCCGCTTCCCTCCTGGTATATCGGGCTATTGAGATTCTGCTCACCTCGCGTTCCAGCGCTGGTGTGTTGAATCTGCTGCTGGTGTCCCAAACTGCGGGCTCCCACGCTCTCCACGCAGGTCCACTGTGAATCTCCAGTTCCGGAACGGTTTTCTCTGCTGTTTCTTCCCCTACTCTTCCTTCAACCTGCAGTATCTCCACTTTTATTACATTGTCTCTCCCCAGACTATCAGTGTGCTCCCTTCCTATTCTGCCATCTTGCCGCTCCCCCATAGAATTACAATTTTGCAAGATGAGAAAGTTCTAGAGATCTACTGCACAAGGTGCATGTAGCTACTTCTGCATTATACATTTAAATCATTAATTTGGTAAATGTTATATTGTGGTTTTTACCACAATAGAAAAAAGGGACATAAGGAAACTTTCAGGTCATCTGCATAATTTTTTTCACAGATGTCATCATATACCAAATCTTATGTTTTTTAAATATGTGCATTTATTTATATTTAACTGTATCTCCATTAAAGTATTTGAAAATAAACAGTAACAAAATAAAAATAAACAGTATACCCTCATTTTTGTTCAGATTTGATCTGCTATTTCCCGTAGAACTACTTGATTTATGTTCTTGGTCGTTCTTAGCGTTTCAGGTTGTTAGTATTTCTAACATGGAACTGAATATATCTATAATGTGCCTACTAAATTCTACAAATTCTTGCAGTTTTAGCAAAAGTATACTTTCTAAAAAATTCAGAATAAAGTGAATGGGTTCAGTTATATGAGATCTGATAGCATGTTAACACACACATACCCGCACATACTAAAATACACACACAAACACACACGATCTCACAATCTTCACTCCCTCATCCTCATTCCTTCATAATTTCTAAGAACAGATTCACTAAGTGGTGCCTGGCAGTAGCTGCTTATGCAGTGGGGTTGTGGTGCTAAGACAGAGGGTTCTGGAGGCACTTAGATCCAACCAAGAGTTAATTATAATGACAATTACAGAAGTCCTGCACTACTATTCAATATCGCAATTTTTACAATAAAGACTTATGATGATAATTTCCCTGTTCTAGTCAAGGTCATTCAGAACATAACTTAGGACTTCACATAATCGGGCTGGGGCATGCTCTGATAAGGGAAACTTCCTAGGGAGAAAACATAGTGCCAATACCTACTAAATAAAGACCCATTATTGTCACTGAAGTCTTGGGGACAGGTATTTGGTATAACTGTGATCTCTGCTTCCCATGTGGCAGAGAAGGTATTCTTTCTATCAACACACTGTCATTTCAGTCTATCAGGGTTACTTTTTATCATGAACACAGAATCTCTGTTAGACTCTTTTTGACCAGTATTCCTAGAATTTGTCAGGACAATCACGAATATTTAAAAATATACTGATGTTAATCAACACTAATGTGAGCTATGCCTTCATCTTGAGGTGTCAACTACCTACAGCATTACATATGGACCTTGGAAATAGTTCAGTGTGTCTGTGCTCACCAGCTTGGGGAGATGAGACACACTGGATGTATTTGGATAAAGATAAACATTGAGTAAATTGGAATAATCTTTGCAAACTCCAGATGTTTCTAATAGCTGTATATTTGCCTTTGTTTTTAGACTCAAACATCTGGCTGATTACATTTTTCTGTGGCTTTGGTAGATACAAGCATAGGCAAGACCAATGTAAAATAATGACAAATATAATCATTTTTTAACTTTGTAACATTGACAAAGTTAAGAATACATATGGTTTACTTTTATATGTTTAAATAAAATTATAACATAAAGATGAGATGGAATTATAGGTGATTTGTGTATTTAATTTACTTAGTTAAGAATTCTAAAAAATATGTTAAAAAAACACATCCTTACAAATAAAATAAGTGGAACAGAAACAATTGAAAATGCAATAGTAGCAAGGAATTAGAGAAAAATGAGCAGACAGAAAAAATGGGAAAAAAGCTTCAATGTACATTATTTTTCAGGAAATCTTTCCAATTGCATGTAATATGAACACTAGTGTTTCTTTGAGGCTGAACATGCATGAAATTTGACATTTAGTTAGTATGTAGTTTGTTGCAAGCATTCTGGTGTATCATATGCATAGACTATTCCCCAAGGAGGCATTTGCAGCTTGTAGCTTCAGAAGGGTTAAAGTTTAACTACCTTTCTGATAATTTAATGCACAGGATAAACAAGGAGAAGGGCTCAGAAGTAGGGTCTATTTTTAAGTATGATGAAACTTCCTTTTGAAGTCATTTCAAAATTACAAAAATGTTCAAAATAATACTAGAGTTCTCAAATGCCCATTATCTGATTTCATATTTTTAACACCTTGTATAACCATAGTATAATGATCAAAATTTTTTAAAAAATCAATAAAATTTCTATCTAATCAACTAGTCTATAGACCGTATTCATGCTTTGTAAAACAACGTTTTTTCCCTAGGTCAGGAATAATATATTAGCACTATATCTTCTTTCATATCTTCTTTAACCTGGAACAAACGTCCAATTTTCCTTGGTCTTTATGATAGCAGCAATTTTGAAGAGTGTTGGCCAGTAATTTGCACAGAATGGTTCTCAATTTGGACCTGTCAGGCATTTCACTATTTATGGCCAAATTGCTTTTCACTAAAGTAATACCTATATATACTTTTTTTTACCAACAATATTTGAAAATGCTCATTTTGTTATATTTTCATCAGCCATTATTAACTTTTGTGAAAACTCTTGTGAGATCAAAAGAATAGCATGTACTTCTGCTTTAGTACATTGTATTACTGTTTGTATATCATTTAGTCTATTAAATTTACATGTTCATATTTCTTTGTGAAACATTTTTCCCTAGATACTATGGCAAACTATGGCAGAGCATTAGTTCTATTTTCTTCTGCACACTTGACCTCTTATTCAAAGAAGGCATTCCCCACTCTCCCTTGCAGTTGGTTGGCTATGAGACCAAATTTTCAACAATTGAACAGAGTGGAAGAAATGTATTCAATATTCTCTTGTATACAGGTGATGCGGTCCTCTGGTTCCCCAGTGCTTGAGAACCTGGTGAAGTGGCAACCTAGCTTAAATGTGGTTATGGACAATGCTCCCAGGAAACTGACTGATGGACAGAAGAAGCTTTAGTGATCAATGGTTCAGAGCTAACTGGTCAGTCTCTTTGTTCTCATATGAAAAAGAAATAAAATTCTATCTTATTGAAACCATTTTATGTTGTTATTTTCATGGCAACAGCTTAATCGCTATCCCCATTTTTATTATATGGCCTCATATTTTTCTCTGTGATCTTTATCATCTGTTTTTTAAACTATTAGCTCTATTTTATGTTACAGATATTTCTCACAATTTGTCACTTGCTCTTTAACATGGTTTGAGAGATTTGAATATATAAAACATAAAATTGTTAAGTGTAAAAACTAATATTTCCTTTATGCTTTATTTTATTGTATTTATCCAGAGATAGTTCTATTCTGGCTTTTGAGCAAATATTTTTTTTCTATTAATGTGACCAGAAAGTTACACTCAGCTATCCAAACACACACAAATTTATATCTTAAAAAAATTATGAGGTGATATACCTGATAATATTCGATAGTGTAAAAGAGCACTTCAAACAGTGCACAGAAATGGTATTAAAAGATATATTTACTTTGATCCAAAAACTTTTTAAAATTCATACACAGTTTTGTCAAAATATGCATTTTCCAAGAATTTTTAAAGATTCCTTATATATATATATAATTTCAAAAATTGTTGCATCCTAGTTTCATATTTATAGTTATATTTTAATAACTGTTAATTCCTAAAAGAAATACTGTATAGAAAAAAACAAAAATTTGAATTTATCATGATCTACATTGTAGAGAGACTCATTGACAATTTAGTGAATACTCTTTCAGATCTTTTCTTGCCTTTTTCTCATCTTTCTTTTCTCCATATTTTTAACATTAATTTTTTTTGTTTAACAATAATTGACATATTATATGGGTTATAGTGCCTTATTTCAATACATGCATAAATGTGTTCTGATCAAATTAAGGCACTTAACATTTCTCTCTCTTTGTCATTATTTTATGGTTTACTTATTTGTTTTCAAGTGAAAGGCAGAGAGACTGAGGAAGAGAGAAAGGCACAGAGAAAGAAGAGGCTCCATCTGCTGGTTCCCTCCTGACAGCCATGCTGGGCTAATGTTAAAGCCAGGAGCTGGGAATTCAGTCTAGGTGCCTCATATGGGTGTCAGGAATCCAATTACTTGAGCCATCACCTCCCCATCCCAGGGTCTGCAGGAGGTTGGAGTCAGGAACCAGAGGCAGGCTTCAAACTCAGACACTCCAATAAGTGATATGGCTGTCTTAACTGGCATCTTAACCACAAGGCCAAATTTTAGCCTTATCATTATTTTATTATTGGAGCCCTGGAACTCCTCTCTTGTGTGTTTGTTTTGTTTCTGTTTTGTTTTGCTTGTTTAAGATGATTTATTTATTTGAAAGACAGAGAGTTACAGTGAGAGGTGGTGAGCAATGGTGAGTGATGGTTTGGGGGAGGTGCAGAGAATTCCATCCACTCATTCATTCCCCAGATGGCTGTAACAAAGCCAGGAGCCAGAAACTCCATCTAGATCTCTCACATGGGTAGCAGAGACCCCAGTATTTGGGCTGTCCTCTGCTGCTTTGCCAGGTGCATTATCAGGGTACTTGATTGGAAGTGGAGCATCGGGGACTAGAACTAGCATCTATATGAGATTCCGGGGCATTGCAGGCAATCGCTTAAACCACTGTGCCTCAATGCCAACCCCTCCTTTCTTCTATTTGCTCAGAAAATATATAATGAGTTATTGTGAACTAGAATCATCCCACTGTGCTGTGTAACACTAGGAACTGATTCCTTTAATCTGGCTGATGTGGTACCTTCAAGTAACCTCCCTTTACTCTCCCCCCATTCCTCCCAGCCTCTGGTTTTGACTCTTCTCTGTTCAGATTGAGGTTTTTCAGGTTCCACACATAAGAGAAGACATGAGCTATTTGCCTTTCTGAGTTCAGCTTATTTTAGTTAACATAACACCCTCCAATTAGATCTATTTTCCTGCTAATGACAGGACTTTATCCTTTTTTATCACTGGATAGTATTCCATTGGACATATACTATGTTTTCTTTATCCACTCATATTAACTTTCAGTCATTTTCCAACCAACTAAAAATTTTAAATCAACTATGGAAATCAACTAAAATGTTATAACAACTATTTATTTTTCTAGGAAAGAGTAATAGGTATTATTTTGTAATTTTTCTTTATTGTATCATAAATGTTTTAAATAGAAATTGCTCTACTTAAATAAAATTAATCTAAAATTAAATTGATTTTGAGAACTTTATGACTTCCTTGGGAATTATTGACCCCTTGAAAGAGTTTGAAAGCAGATTGTAAACTCCTTGTATTAGAAGATTCTAGGCAACAACTAAATATTCTAGTGACTTTGTTGACACTACCATATGCTCAAGTTTTCTCAATTCAAACCACACGGGTGAACGGAGTTTGAAATGAAATTAAGTCTGAAGGCACTCTCCTGTTTCTTGGCTTCATATTTTAAAATTGTTGTTTTCTAATCTTTAAAAATTTATAGAGATACCTTGGTGAGGGCACTTTCGTGTCTTCTGACTCATCTCTCTGGTTAGGACTGTGATCTCTCGCTTCCAGCCTCACTCACTTTAGCCAACTTAATTTTAAGCCACATGACAAGCTAAATAAAAATGAAACTCAGAAGATCCATGTGGTAACCAGCTTAAGCAGGCACTCGGCAGAAAATTAGGAGTTGCAGATACCAGAAGTGAAGGAAATGAGGCTGACCACATCATATGTCAAGCCTGGGTTCTTGGAGGTGGCCTAGGACCTTCTCATCAGCATCACTTAGCTGTCTTCAGTGCTAAGCCCCATTTAGTCCTTGAGCCCCAAGTTTAGTGAACCAGATTCTCCAGAAGTAAAGCCAAGGAATTTATGCAACCCTTGGTTCTTATGTGCACTAAGATTTAAACACCAGTAGTTTAGACTAGTTGTGAAATTTGGTCTGTTTATATGATATCCACGTACTGCTAGACTTTAACCCCTTCTTTGGTACATCATCTGAAGCAAGCCTCATGACTGGTCATCAGGAACTCAGAAGGATCGCTTTGGGTGGGTGTGCATCTTTTTTTTTCCAATTTAACACCAAGATTTTTTAATATTTCAATTATCTTTATATACAGAAGATCGATTCAGTATATACTAAGTAAAGATTTCATCAGTTTGCACCCACACAGGAACACAAAGTGTAAAAATACTGTTTCAGTACTAGTTATAGCATTACTTCACATTGGACAACACATTTTTTTATAATGCTTTTATTTAAAGAATATAAATTTCCAAAATGTAGCTTATAGATTATAATGGCTTCCCCCCCATAACTTCCCTCCCACCCGCAACCCTCCCCTTTCCCACTCCCTCTCCCCTTGCTTTACATCAAGATTCATTTTCAATTCTCTTTATATACGGAAGATCAGTTTACTATATATTAAGTAAAGATTTCAACAGTTTGCCCTCACATAGCAACACAAAGTGAAAAATACTGTTGGAGTACTAGTTATAGTATTAATTCACAATGTATAGCACATTAAGGACAGAGATCCTACATGACATATTTTTTTAAATTGATTAATTTTCTATGCAATTTCCAAATTAACACCAAGATTTTTTTTCATTTTTAATTATCTATATACAGAAGATTGATTCAGTATATACTAAGTAAAGATTTCATCAGTTTGCACCCACACAGAAACACAAAGTGTAAAATACTGTTTCAGTGCTAGTTATAGCATTACTTCACATTGGACAACACATTAAGGACAGATCCCACATGAGACGTAAGTACACAGTGACTCCTGATGTTGATTTAACAATTTGACACTCTTGTTTATGGCGTCAATAATCTCCCTAGGGTCTAGTCATGAGTTGCCGAGGCTATGGAAGCCTTTAGGGTTTGCCGACTTCGATCTTATTCCAACGGGGTCATAGTCAGAGAGGAAGTTCTCTCCTCCCTTCAGAGAAAGGTACCTCCTTTTTTGATGGCCCCGTTCTTTCCACTGGGATCTCACTCGCAGAGATCTTTCATTTAGGTCTTCTTTTATTTTTTTTTCCAGAGTGTCTTGGCTTTCCATGCCTAAAATATTCTCATGGGCTCTTGAGCCAGATCCGAATGCCTTAAGGGCTGATTCTGAGGCCAGAGTGCTATTTAGGACATCTTCCATTCTATGAGTCTACTGTGTATCTCACTTCCCATGTTGGATCATTCTCTCCCTGTTTGATTCTATCAGTTAGTATTAGCAGATACTAGTCTTGTTTGTGTGATCCCTTTGACTCTTACACCTATCAGTGTGCATCTTTGGAAGCAGGTTGACAACACACAGCCTAGACCTGGAACAGGTGTGCTGTGTATCAGATTCCTGGACACAAACTGGGTCAGAATTTCAGAGACATTAACTATAGCTATACTAAGTCATGGCTTATAGAGGAATCACTTCTAGGAGGGAAACCCTGAGGAACATATCTGTTGAAGATGTAGTGTCTATTGTTTGTGGTTAAGGGGAAACTAGCTAAAGAGGTAGGGAGCTAACTGTGCTAACCAACAAATAGGAATTGTGCCCTGACATATTCTAGGCCTGGGTGATCAAAACAACAGAATCCTTGCACTCAAGGCCCTGGCATTCTGGTGAAGAGACAATGGGTCATCTAGCCCCTAGGACTTTGGAGACACCCCTGGCAACCAGATTCTGGTAAAGAGAAACAAGAGGTAGGAGAAGAACAAGGTTGGACAGATGTAGAACAAGCTTAAAGAAATAACCAAGCTATTGGCATTTCGATCGTGCTTCACCATTTTGTTTTAGTTTCAATCAACATGAAACCACAGGGGGCACTGAGCTTGTTTTGAGAATGAAGAACATAGCCAGACCTCAATCATTTGGATTTTATTAGTTGGAATTCGTGATAATTTGAAGAGTGGGTTAGCAGAGGTTTATCTAAGTTCATCTATGGAATAAAACCCCCTGAACATTTCCTAAACAAATTGATTTTACAAACCTGAGTAAACCTGCTTTCAGACGTGTTCAAAGTTCTCTGTTGGATACCAGCAAGTGAGAAACTAATTACAAATCTTTTTGGAGCTGTTCCTATATGTGTTATGAGTGACTCTAGTACACAGGAATAGTTATTTAACCTTATTTGCAACAGTTTGGATATCTGAAAGTAACAGAAATACGGTTATTTCCAAAGTGACCTATAATTCTTTTACTCCTTAAAGGTCCTGGGTTAAGGTGTTTTCTCCTCCTTTCTTCCTCTCTCTTCCCTCTTTTCTCTGACCCCTTCCTCTCTTCCTTTTCCCCTTTTGTACCTCTAGCTTCTTTATCTCCTCCTTTTATTTTTCCCTTGTTCTCTCTCTTTTTCTCTTTTGTTCTTACTCTTCATCCTTCTCTCTATTTCTCCTCCTCCCTCTTTCTCTCTGCCTTCATCACTTGTTTTAATCAGAACTTGAAATAAGTTTAATACTGTTGCATGCGTTACCAAATAAGAAACTGGGAAAGCAAACAAAATTCTTCTATGGTGCTAAACCATTGTCTGTTTCTTTGGGGTGAGGCTGGCAGAGGTTGAAAATGCCTGTCTTCCAAGCAGCAGCCTCAGAGGAGCCACATGGGATGCCTGACAGCGGAGTCCGGGGACTCAGAGCCAAAAGGAAAGCTCTGTCTAGCTCTGACTTGGCTTTTTCAACCTATTTTACATCAGCCAAACTGTAATTTGAATGACTTACCCTGATTACTGAGGAAACAACTAACACACATTTTCTTACAAAAATAAAGAATTTTGGTGGCAATTTATTAATGTTAAATTGCTTTTGCAGGCCAGAAGGAGAAAAAGACTCTAATTTATACAAATTCTTCTTTAATGAAAGAATCCTTACCATCATGAAACCATTGTAGCTGTCTCATCCCTAATTGCCGCTTGGTATCTCTCTCCCTTGCTGCTCTCTTAGTGTTCTCTTTGTTTTCAGTTGATGATTCCAGCCATCTGGACCCACTAGCATATGCAAGCCTGAGAGAGAAATAAAACATAAAAGAAAACAAACTTCACTCATTTCAATCAAGTCCACATCTGAAGGTTCCCATATTCCATAGCATTTCCTAAGTTATAGGAAATACGGTGTCAGAATCAGCCAAGCTGAAAGTGAGTCTGGGGTTGAATACAAAGAAAAATGCTAATCCCACATTAGTGTGAAAGCCTGGGCTCCTACACAGTCCTGGAAGAGACTGCTTAGCTGCAGGGTGGAGGAAAGGACTAAGCACTGGGTTATGATTAAGTCTGGGCTCTGCAATCAGGCTAACCTGGATTTTTTTTTTTTTTTTTGACAGGCAGAGTGGACAGTGAGAGAGATAGACAAAGAGAAAGCTCTTCCTTTTCCGTTGGTTCACACTCCAATGGCCGTTATGGCCGGAGCTGCGCCGATCTAAAGCCAGGAGCCAGGTGCCTCCTCCTGGTCTCCCATGCGGGTGCAGGGCCCAAGCACTTGGGCCATCCTCCACTGCCTTCCTGGGCCACAGCAGAGAGCTGGACTGGAAGAGGAGCAACCGGGACAGAATCCAGCGCCCCGACCGGGACTAGAACCCGGTATGCTGGCGCCACAGGCGGAGGATTAGCCAAGTGAGCTGTGGCGCCGGCCTAATCTGGATTTGATCTCTGCCTCAACTACTGCTAACTCTGTCATTTAAGAAGAACTACTTTGTACTTCAAATGTACTTTTTAAAATTTTATTGTGCTTCAAATCTCTATCTGGAAAGATTGGGAAAAAATTATTATACAAAGTGGTTATTAAGGTAATATAGAAAATATTCACTAAATGATATTTTAAATGCTGGTTAAAAATTTGTAGGATTAATGATGACTCTTGGGGTCTTGGGGTTAATATATATATACATATTATACATATATATATATATATATATATATATATATATAATGTGAGAAACTTAGGGGTTCAAAAGGATTGTAGCAAGACTTACCTGGAGGTTGTATTTGCATTATGCTGCTCTTACTTAGATTATATTATCAGTTAGTGTAAAAGGCAATATGTAAAAGACACTCTGGGGTTCTGGTTCTGCATCTCTAATGATAGCTATCATGAGCAGTTTAGATAAATTTCTTTCAGTCCTCCCTGCTGCATAGGATCATTCATAGTTTTCACAAGTCATCTGTCTCCAAGTTATTCTTCCATCTATTTTTTTCATCTCTACTGTAACTTTTCTAACCTGGACCATCACAGACTCTCTTTCAAGACATAACAATGTCCTTCCAAAGAGTCTCTGTTCTCATGTTTCCTTTCATTTCTCTGAGGCCTGAGTTATCACCCAAAAGTCTTTTAAATACCAAGTGGGTATTTCACATGTAGAGACTTTGACAGTTTTCATTGCCCTAGAAATAAATTTCAGCATATGTTAATTGACTTCACTCCACACTGTATACATGTATCAGAATTTGTTGCATACCTTAAATATATGTAATTTTGTCAATTTTTTAAAATAAGGAAAGAAAGTCTAATAAACACAAAGGTTTCCCAGGTTTCTGTGGCCACTGTACATCTCTCCACCTGCCATGAGTGCTGGCCTGGTTGGGCTCTTCGATCTGGCCAGCCTAGGTTAATCTGGGTGCGGGACTGTCATATGCTCTCCCATTTCTGTGCTGTGCCCTCTGTTTGGAGTGTATGGCTCTGCTCTCTTCACCTATACTATTTCTTTCTCATCCTCTCTGTAGCTGTTGGAATATCATAATCACTAAGCCTTCCTTAAAGGTGCATACACCAATGAAATATTATATTGGTAATTCATTCATTCAATCATTTAAGAAATATGTGGCTAGACACTGGAGAAATAGTGATAATCAATGCCAGATAGAAATCTCTCCTCATAATGTTCAGTCTGTTGGGGAAGAAAGAATTTAATAAAATATTTACACAAATAAATATAAAATTCCTAATTTTACAAATGCTATAAATATAGTACGTGCAGTACTAACAGCAGTAACTGACAGGGGATCTGATCTGGCCAATGAATGGAGGGAGGTTTCTCCAAAGAAGTGAAGCTCCAGATCCAAGGAGATGAGAAGCTCGGGTGGAGACAGTGTAGATTAGACCTGTGACAGGAGGGCTATGTCTGGTTTGAGGAAGTGAAGAGGCCAGTGTGAAAGGAGGAGGGGGAAGATGGAGATGAAAGCAGACATGGAGCTTTCCTATAGAGGCTGGCATATGGTCCTTGTTTCTCAAGTTAGACCAGGAGTCCCTTCCAAGTAATCATCTGTGGAGCCCTCTTTAGAGGCTTCTGAAGTAGTCCTTCTCTGCATCGCAGATGGAGAAACTGAAGCCTGTACACTGAACCAGGGGGCTGGTTAGTGTGGCAGTGCACCCTCATCTTGATGTTTCCTAGATGAAACAGAAGTTACCAAACTGTGATTATATGATACATTCCCAGGATACATAATTTCTAATAAATATCACACATCTTCGATCAGAGAGATTTAGGGAAATCCCAACAAACAAAACGTGAACTTCAAAACCAACTCTCACAATTTGGTGTATGTGTGGTGTGTGTGTGTGTGTGTTACCTTGACATTTACCAATCTCATTCTGTGGAAGACCTTAGAAGTACAATCTGGTACAATACCATACCCTTGCTTTACCTTAGAATCCCTTCAAGAAACTTGTAAAACTTGTGAAGCTGGACCCCTCCCAAGACCAGTTAAAACAGAATTTCTGGTGCTAGAAGCCAAGTAAGAGAATACTAAATATCTGCTCAGGTGACTGGAATGTGTAGACAGGGTCGGGAACCTTTGACTCTTGTGCAGCTGCAAGGACATTGTTCTGGCTCATCTTTTCTCTGGACGTGGTGGACCTTTGCTGAAGGGCCTTGTTCACACCCCATGTAATCTTCCAGACTACTTGGGTTCATGCTACTCTTTCCCTTGTTGGAAGAAGTAGAGCATTTGTGAGCTTCATGTATTATTCTCTTAACTACATCCTCGTAAGTATTTTTCTAGTTCTTGTGTCTATTATCCTTGTGTCTTAGATGGAAGACAAGGCCTTGAGATCAGGAGTAGAATCTGATCTTTTTCCACGGCCCCTTCTGTGCTCCCCCTCTTACTTCTAAATCATCAGTTCTAAAGCCTATGTTTCATTATTAAATCATAGTTACCCTGCTCTTGTTGTACAGATGAAGTATGTGTATTTATGGAATGGCTGTAAGTGCAATATGAAATGAATGTGAATGTTCTTTGGACAGCAGCATGAGATAATTTTTGCTACTATAACCAGGAAGAAAAAATATCCATAATTTTGGTTTCTTTTTTTTATATAACGCTTTTATTTAAAGAATATAAATTTCCAAAATACAGCTTATAGATTACAATGGCTTCCCCCCCCATAACTTCCCCTCCACCCGCAACCCTCCCCTTTCCCACTCCCTCTCCCCTTGCTTCACATCAAGATTCATTTTCAATTCTCTTTATATACAGAAGATCAGTTTAGTATATATTAAGTAAAGATTTCAACAGTTTGCCCTCACATAGCAACACAAAGTGAAAAATACTGTTGGAGTACTAGTTATAGTATTAATTCACAATGTATAGCACATTAAGGACAGAGATCCTACATGATATATTTTTTTAAAAAATTGATTAATTTTCTAGGCAATTTCCAATTTAACACCAAGATTTTGTTTTCATTTTTAATTATCTATATACAGAAGATTGATTCAGTATATACTAAGTAAAGATTTCATCAGTTTGCACCCACACAGAAACACAAAGTGTAAAATACTGTTTCAGTGCTAGTTATAGCATTACTTCACATTGGACAACAATTAAGGACAGATCCCACATGAGACATAAGTACACAGTGACTCCTGATGTTGATTTAACAATTTGACACTCTTGTTTATGGCATCAGTAATCTCCCTAGGGTCTAGTCATGAGTTGCCAAGGCTATGGAAGCCTTTAGGGTTCACTGACTTCAATCTTATAACAACAGGGTCATAGTCAAAGTGGAGGTTCTCTCCTCCCTTCAGAGAAAGGTACCTCCTTCTTTGATGGCCCCATTCATTCCACTGGGATCTCACTCACAGAGATCTTTCATTTAGGTCTTCTTTTTTTTCCAGAGTGTCTTGGCTTTCCATGCCTAAAATATTCTCATGGGCTCTTGAGCCAGATCTGAATGCCTTAAGGGTTGATTCTGAGGCCAGAGTGCTATTTAGGACATCTGCCATTCTATGAGTCTGCTGTGTATCTCGCTTCTCATGTTGGATCATTCTCTCCCTTTTTGATTCTATCAGTTAGTATTAGCAGACACTAGTCTTGTTTGTGTGATCCCTTTGACTCTTAGACCTATCAGTGTGATCAATTGTGAACTGAAATTGATCACTTGGACTAGTGAGATGGCCTTGGTACATGCCACCTTGATGGGATTCCCTGGCCTGTTTCTAACTCCATCATTTGGGGCAGTTCCGTTTGAGCATGTCCCAAATTGTACATCTCCTCCCTCTCTTATTCCCACTCTTATATTTCACAGGGATCACTTTTCAGTTAAAATTTAAACACCTAAGAATAATTGTGTGTTAATTACAGAGTTCAACCAATAGTACTAGAATAAAAAAATACTAAAATGGATAAAGTATTACATTGTACAACAACAGTCAGCACAAGAGCTGATCAAGTTACTGTTTCTCATAGTGTCCATTTCACTTCAATAGGTTTCACCTTTGGTGCTCAATTAGTTGTCACTGATCAGGGAGAACATATGATATTTGTCCCTTTGGGACTGGCTTAATTCACTCAGAATGAGGTTTTCCAGATTCCTCCATCTTATTGCAAATGACCGGATTTCATTGTTTTTGACTGCTGTATAGTATTCTATAGAGTACATGTCCCATAATTTCTTTATCCAAATGGATGCTTTGAATTCCCTGTGATCTTTTGCTGTGAGGTTCCCTTCGTTTATCTTCTTTCATGTTGATGGCCGTGTTTCTGTGTTTCTGTGTGTAACACATCTTTAAGTATCTTTTGCAGGGCTGGACGAGTGGCAACAAATTCTTTCAATTTTTGTTTGTTATGAAAGGTCTTTATTTCACCTTCATTCACAAATGAGAGCTTGGCAGGATATAATATTCTGGGCTGGCAGTTTTTCTCTCTAAGTACCTGGGCTATGTCTCGCCATTCCCTTCTAGCTTGTAGGGTTTCTGATGAGAAGTCTGCCGTGAGTCTAATTGCAGATCCTCTGAGTGTAATTTGACGTTTCTCTCTTGTGCATTTTAGGATCTTTTCTTTCTGTTTCACTGTGGTGAGTTTAATTACAACGTGTCGTGGTGAGGACCTCTTTTGGTCATGTTTACTAGGGGTTCTATGAGCTTCCTGTACTAGGATGTCTCTGTCCTTCTCCAAAACTGGGAAATTTTCTGCTATTATCTCACTAAAAAGGCCTTCTAATCCTTTCTCCCTCTCCATGCCTTCAGGAACTCCTAGAACTCGAATGTTGGGTTTTTTAATAGTATCCTGTAGATTCCCAACAATATTTTTTAGATTTCTAATTTCCTCTTCTTTTCTTTGGTTTGACTGTATAGTTTCCTGTGCTCTGTCTTCTAAGTCCGATATTCTCTCTTCTGCCTCACCCATTCTGTTTGTAAGGCTCTCTAATGTGTTTTTCATTTGATCTATTGAATTCTTCACTTCATTATGATTTCTCGTCACTATCACAGTTTCATGTTCTACTAGTTGTTTCATTTCAGCTTGATTTCTCCTTAATATTTCATTTTCACGAGAGAGATTTTCTACCTTGTCCATTAAGGATTTCTGTAGTTCAAGAATTTGTTTTTGAGTACTTCTTAGTGTTCTTATCAATTTTTTGAGATCTGCTTCTTGCATCTCTTCTATCTCATCATCTTCGTAATCTTGAATTGGGGTGTCTTTTTCATTTGGGGATGCCATAGTGTCTTCCTTGTTCTTATTACCTCGGTTTTTGCCTTTGTTGTTTGGCATATTGGTTTCTTCACTGTGGTGTTTTTTTCTTGTTATACTATGACTCTAGATTAAGTGGACTGTCTGCTTTTGATGGAGCCTTAGAGGCTTGAGATGGGTGTGGCCTGAGAGCTCTGTTTGGTTCCTCAGGGTTGAGGGTGTGTCAAAGGAGACACTCCCAGGTTAGGCGTGGTAAATCTCTCTCTGCTACTTTTTTTTTTTTTTTTTGGTTCAAAAGGGAAGTAATTCCACACAGCTGAATGGAATTGGGGGTGGTTAGCAGGTGAATGATATACCCACAGGAGCCAGAGATCGGAAGCTCTTTCCCAAGGACCAGAGAAGGAATCTTTGCAGCCCTTTGTGTGGGCTGAGATTCTCCTGTAATCTCCCACTGGGCTGCCAGGCTACTGAACTGTAGCGTCTCTGGAGAGTACTCACATGAATTCGTGATTTCCGTGAGTTCTCTCTCCCCCACAGTCTCTTTTTTCACAGTCTCAGTTCATTAGCACCACACATTCATTAGGTTCTAATCTCCTGTTATTTCACCCCTCCCACCCAGAGTCAGGTTTTTCTGCTAGGCTCGGGGCCGGTGCCGACCCGAGGTCGCCCTGCTTATGACGTATTCCAAAATGGCGCCTGCTCTTTGTCTTGCTCACCTTTGAGAGGTGAGCGGAGAGAGAGAAGCTCGTGTCCATATGGGTCACTTTTTTTTTTTCCCTCTCTCTCTCTCTCTTCTAGTTAGCCTGGTGAACTTTTCCCCGCAGGGTTTCAAGCCTTGTTCGCTGTAGGCTCCCTTTTCCGCTTCCCTGCTGGTATTTCGGGCTACTGAGGTTCGGCTCACCTCGTGTTCCAGCGCTGGTGTGTTGAATCTGCTGCTGGTGTCCCAAACTGCGGGCTCCCACGCTCTCCACGCAGGTCCACTGTGAATCTCCAGTTCTGGAAGGGTTTTCTCTGCTGTTTCTTCCCCTACTCTTCCTTGAACCTGCAGTATCTCCACTTTTATTAAACTGTCTCTCCCCAGACTATCGGTGTGCTCCCTTCCTATTCCGCCATCTTGCCGCTCTCCCCATAATTTTGGTTTATAAAAAATATGCTATAGGAAATTCTAGAAGAAATAAAAAAAATCTCAGTCTGTTTCTATTTAAATTCAAATTAGTCTCAGTGGAAAAATGGGCACTGATATTTATGATTGTGAGGGCATTTATTATTTATGTGTCTTATTTAATCCCTGCTGTAGTTTTCCAAGGTTTACCTATCTTTGACAGCTGAAAAAATAATTCTTTAAATACCCATATATCAATGGCATAATTTGAAGTCAGGTTGGTAAGACCCTTCCCATTTTATCATACTCATATGTTCCTTTAATACTAAGACTTAGAACATATAGTAGTTAAAGTTGTGTGGGTAGGACTTTTTTTAAAGATTTATTTATTTATTTGAAAGGCAGAGTTACAGAGAGGAAGGCAGAGGCAAAAGCAGAGAGAGAGGGAGGGAGAGAGAAAGAGAGACATCGGTCTTCCATCTTCTGGTTCACTCCCCAAATGGCTGCAGTGTCCAGAGCTGAACCAATCTAAAACCAGGAGCTTGGAGCTTCTTCTGGGTCTCCCACATGGGTGACAAGGGCCCAAGTGCTTGTGCCATCTTCTGCTGCTTTCCCATGCATATTAACAGGGAGCTGGATTGGAAGTGGAGCAGCCCGGACTCAAACTAGCACCCCGATGGGATGCTGGCAGTGCAGGTGCAGCTTGACCCATTATACCACAGTGCCAGCACCATGAGTAGGACTTTTTAATACAGGTGTATAAAGTTGATATGGAAATGGTATGAAAGGAATGTCCTGAGAAGTAAACATGACAGGGACTAAAAGATGGAGTAGTTCTTGGTGGAGAATTCTCTTTCCTGGATGAAGTTTCACAAGATGTGAACTTTATACCTTTCCTATATGGATTGATTTTAGGGGCTTGTACTGTCAACCTTTCCCCTCCTCTTTCTGTAGGGCTACTTCTTTCATTAAGTACCAAATACAAGATCCTCAGAATGGACAAACAAGGAACAGAAAGAGATGGATAACTTGTGTCTGTTGCTCTAATGACCTGTTTGCTTTAGTCTACAGAGTCTGGCCAGCATTTGAATAGGAATCACAGTACCAATCCAGGTAGAGAGATTGAGTGAAACCAGGGCAACCACCTTAGCCAAAAAGCTTTTCCAAGAGTTACAGAATCCAAAACTAGAGCCATACCTATAGCTTTGAAAGGTTTGGGAACTTAAAGAGTGACTAATATAAATAAAATGGTTGTGAAAGTGTTGGTAACAACAAAGCATGATGGGGACCAGAACAAGGACAGGAAGAACAGGAAACAAAAAGTCATCTTCAGTAAATGGTGGTGGCCAGGACACAATGCCCACTTTCATCCCCATCCCAACTAGTCCTCCACATTCAGTGCCTCCAGTAAGGCTTGCTGTGAGCCCCGACACTGCAGCTCATTCCAGGCATACCTCGGATAAGCCACTCTTGTACAGCCAATGCTCCCTCAGAGGCCAGGATTAAATGCTCCTTCCTAGCTCCAGACTCCTCAAAGGAGCCTTCCCAGCAGAGTAACGAATGGGGGGCTTCTGGCAAGCACCTGAGGGCCAACTCCTGTTGGCTTGGGTTTCAGGAAACAGCTCGGGAGGATGCTCTCCAGGCCCGGTAACTCCAGGGACTTGCCTTGGGAATCCATGCGAGAGTGGAGGCTAAGAGGGATTAGCACTGCCCTGAAACCTTGTAGCCCAAGGGGAATGTGGGAGTGAAGAGGAGGGGCAGATCAACTCAGCTGCTTCACCTTCCCAGATAATCCATCACTGCCACCGTAGCGGCAGGAAAACAGTCGCGTAAACTGTCTGCCTGGAGGAAGGATAACGTGCCACTGGCTTTTATTTTCAGTTGAATTATAACACTTACCTTCTCATATGGCCTTTCATCAAGAAGCTTAAGTGTTTTTCTTTCTGTGGGCCGTACTGGCCACGTTTCCCTCATTCATTATCAACATAGAGGCCTGCCACACTGAAGCCATGTGCAGCCACCCCCGCCCCCAGACTCCCCATCCTCCAGGGGCTCCTTAGCAGCAACAATTTTCTAATTCAGAACAGACTCTCCTCTGAGCAATTGATCTTACAAGTACATTACAACTGGCTCTAACAAGAGTTACCAAAGTCAGGGATTTCAGAAACAAGATGTGAACTCCCCCCAAAAGATGGGGAGCAATAAATACCTCCAACATCTCTGATTTTGCCTTCGGTACTTAACTTTGTATCTTGGGAATTTTCCGTTACTCTTGGGCTGGAGAGGGCAGTATGGACTGGGAGCATGGGATCATTTAGAGATGCTCATGGACATGCTTGCTACCTGTAGAAAAGAATTGTGGATTGTTTCACATCCAAAGGGCCTGTATTCTAGTCCTGCCTTGACCTCACATTAATACTTTATTTTATTTTTAGTGATTTAGAGTTAACACTTTTATTGATTCTCATTTCTATTTGAAAGGCAGAGAGGGAGCGACCTCTCATTTGCTGGTTCACTCATCCTCTTTCTCTTCCCTCTTTACCTTCTTCTTCCTGTCCACCATGCCCTTGCTAATGAACCTCTAGCCACATTCACCTCCTATTTCAGAGTTCACCTAGCTCCTCAGCACACAATCCTCTGAGCTGTCAGGCTGAGACCTCAAGAACCAAATGACTGAAACCACCATGGCTGCCTCCAAGGGTCTGCATTCATAGGAAGCTGGAGTCAGGAGCTGAAGCTGGAGATCTACCCTGGTCACTGCAATGTGGGACATGACGGACTTAATCGCTAGGCTAAAAGCCTACTCCTCACAACTTTGTGCCTCCACCAAACACACACATAGAAATGTAATATGTAATATGATGGGTATATTAATTTACTAAACTGTAGTAGCGACTTCACTGTATCACTCTATATATATACATGATTATGCAAATCATTATATATGTATATTTGTCAAGAAAGGTCTATCAACACATCATGTTCTGCACTTTAAATATGAACCATTTTGAAAAGGAAAGAACCTTCAGCCATCAGTTAGATCTTAAGTCAATGGAAAATAAACAACTACTCTGCTAAATCACCGAGATTTTGGAATTTAACAATTACCAAAGTTAGTGTGACCTTAACCACTACGCCTCTTTCTGTTTCTCAGCCCTTCAAGTGTTCAGTCACTGCAGTTGTGAGTTCCTCTGTGTTTATCCCCACTCTTTATATGGATGAGTCATGACTCTTTCACATCTCAGCTCCAATATTAGCTCCGTGGGCCAATTTTCTGCAATCCCCTGACAAGATGGCTGTCCTCTCTCTCACTTATTACCAGAGCTTTTCTCTCAGGTAATATTTCCCTTTTTATTGTGTGTCGCATTCACCAGAATGTAAGAAACAGGTTCCCATCACCTGCCTTGTTCAGCACAGAACTCTCAAGGACTGGAATAGTGCCTGGAAATAAATAAATTGAATGAATACGTGAAAAAAATAAAACATTTAATAGTTGCTAAGCAGCACCATGGGACTGAATGGATGGTCAATCTACTTGGTGATAAGTTCCTAAGAATGTATGCATTATAAAGGATGGTTATAAGAAATATGGTATAAAATGAGATGACATACATTTAAAAGAAGGGTTGAAAGGATACAGAAAGGGGCCTGCGCCATGGCTCACTGGGATAATCCTCCACCTGTGGCGCTGGCATCCCGTATGGGTACTGGGTTCTAGTCCCAGTTGCTCTTCTTCCAGTCCAGCTCTCTGTTGTGGCCCAGGAGGCAATGGATGATGGCCCCAGGTGCTTGGGTACCTGCACCCACATGGGAGACCAGGAAGAAGCACCTGGCTCCTAGCTGTGGATCAGCACAGCGCCGGTCGTGGCAGCCATTTGAGGGGTGAACCAACGGAAAGGAAGACCTTTCTCTCTGTCTCTCTCTCTCTCTCACTGTCTATAACTCTACCTGTCAAAATAAATAAATAAAAAGAAAGGATACAGAAAGCCTAGCAAGAACCTGGAAGATAGTTGATAATTTTCTCCATTTTATAGATGAGATAGAGGCTCAGAGAATCCTTACTTTCCCAAAATTATACATCTAGGATTAATTAAGTTCATAAGCCTGTCTTTTGACTTTAAATCCTATGTTTGTGGCACCAAGATATAACTTCATTTTTAAATAAAATTCTGCCAGTAACACAAGACTCATCTTTTTAAAAACTTTTATGAAATTAAGGATTTTATTTTTTTAATTTGAGAGAGAGAAAGAGGGAGGGAGGGAGAGAGTACTCCTACTCACTGTTTCACTCCCCTGGTGCTCACGACAACTGGGGTTGGGTTAGGCCAAACATGAGAGCCATAAAATTAACCCAGCTATACCATGTAGGCGGGAAGGACCTACTACTTAAGCTATTACCTGCTGCTTCTCGAATGCTGGAATCAGATGGAAAGCCAGGACTTGAACCCAGGCACTCCAATATGGACATGAGCATTAGAAGCAATATATTTTTTTTATTGTGCTGCTTTTTAATGTTTTTTTTTAAACTTTTATTTAGTAGATATAAATTTCCAAAGTACAGCTTATGGATTACAATGGCTTTTCCCCCCCATAAATTCTCTCCCACCTGCAACACTCCCATCTCCTGCTCACTCTCCCATTCTATTCACATCAAGATTCATTTTCAATTCTCTTTATATACAGAAGATCAATTTAGTATATATTTAGTAAAGATTTCATCAGTTTGCCCCCACACAGAACACAAAGTGAAAAATACTGTTTGAGCAATAGTCATAGCATTAATTCACATGGAACTACACATTAAGGACAGAGATCCTACATGAGGAGTAAATGCACAGTGACTCCTGTTGTTGACTTAACAAATTGACACTCTTGTTTAAGGCGTCAGCAATCTCCCCAGGCTCTAATCATGAGTTGCCAAGGCCATGGAAGCCCCCTGAGCTTTCCAGCTTTGATCTTATTTCGACAAGGTCATAGTCAAAGTGGAAGTTCTCTCCTCCCTTCAGAGAAAGGAACCTCCTTCTTTGATGGCTCGTTCTTTCCACTGGGATCTCACTCACAGAGATCTTTCATTTAGGTCCTCTTTTATTTTAACCACTGTGCCAAATACCTGCCCCTTTAAATGCATTTAAATGCCATTCCACACTTTAAGATTTTCTTTGAGATATATATATATATATATATATATATATGTATGTATATATAACATAACAATGAGTGTACTATTACCTTGTGCAGCAGTTGTATCTTTAATTCTACCCTCACTAGCTCTTCACTTGCTTTTAAATCATTTATGATTATTTTATTCGTTCCTTTTTTCATTCAACAAATATTGTCTAGAGCCAATATGTGCTAGGTACCATGGCTAAGAGAGCAAATAAAAAGTGATCCTTCCTCTTGAGCAAATTGCAAGCTAGTAATAATGAAAGATAAGCAAGGTGTTTGGATTCTATAGAGAGTAGAGCCTAGATCTCAAATGAAATCCTGTGTGCTGGTAGGGGCTTCCCATTTCTGAACTGGTTTTATGGTACAGAGGAAGTAACTTCACATTATTTAAGCTACCTTAGATTGTACTAACCAAATACTATTCCCACTTGATATATGGAAGTATTGTAAGAAGTTTAAAAAGTAAGAAAATTATACACATTTAGCAATAGATTCTTGTGTGTGCATAAAATATATAAATAAAATTGTTATGGTTGATTATAATGATAAGATTAAGAGTCAAAGGGATCACATAAACAAGACTAGTGTCTGCTAATACTAACTGATAGAATAAAAAAGGGAGAGAACGATCCAACATGAGAAGTGGGAGACACAGCAGACTCATAGAATGGCAAATGTCCTAAACAGCACTCTAGCCTCAGAATCAGCCCTTAAGGCATTAGGATCTGGCCTCATTCAAATCTGGCTAAAAAGTCCATGAGAGTATTTCAGGCATGGGAAGCCAAGACACTCTGGCAAGAAAAAAAAAAAAAAAAGAACCTAAGTGAAAGATCTCTGTGAGTGAGATCCCAGCAAAAATAACAGGCCATCAAAAAAGGAGGTACCTTTCTCTGAAGGGAAGAGAGAACTTCCACTTTGACTATGACCTTGTCTAAATAAGATCAGAGTTGGTGAACTCAAAAGGCTTCCATAGCCTTGGCAACTCATGACTAGAGCCTAGGGTGATTATTGATGCCATAAACAAGAGTGTCAATTGTTAAATCAACAACAGGAGTCACTGTGCACTTACTCCCCATGTAGGATCCCTGTCCTTAATGTGTTGTACAATGTAAATTAATGGTATAACTAGTACTCAAACAGTACTTTACACTTTGTGTTCTGTGCAGGGCAAGCTGTTGAAATCTTAACATATACTAAATTGATCTTCTGTATATAAAGAGAATTGAAAATGAATCTTGATGTGAATGGGATGGGAGAGGGAGTGCAAGATGAGAGGATTGTGGGTGGGAGGGAATCTAAGGGAGGGGAAAAGCCACTGTAATCCAAAAGCTATACTTTGGAAATTTATATTTATTAAATAAAAGTTGAAAAAAGAAGTAAGTTTAAAAAATTGTTATGGAACTAGTGAGGCAAAATAGCTACACATGTGTTTCAATTCAACTGAACACTACTCTGCCATAAAAAATAACAAAATCCTGTATTTCCCAACAAAATGATACAATTGGAGTCCTTTATGCTTAGTGAAATAGGACAGTCTAGGAAAGACAAATATCATATATTGTCTCTGTTTTGTGGCAACTGATATATAAAATACAAAAACGTATTATTTATGAGTAAAATAGACATTATGAGATTTGATAATTGTTTAAAGCACTTCTCTATACTCTTGAGTAATAGAGTTTTTTCTATTACTACTTATTGGATCCTTTATTCAGTGAAGGATTAAGCTTGTGATTATAAAGTAAATTGAAAATATGTCATTGCAAAAATTAAAAGAAAGATAAGAAAGGAAAGAGGGAGTGAGGATGAAAGGGTAGGGGTGGGAAGTCTGTACATATGAAACACATAAAATTTGTTCCATTTATATAAATAGAAAAGAAAAATAAATGAATTGCATAAGCTAAGGAGCTATTGATCATACCAAGACTATCATGCATGCTTTACTTATGCTTTACTCTTTATGCTGTGTCAGATGATGTGGTGAGTAGCATGGAGATCTACGTGGAACACTCCCAGGAGTGCTCCAGTCTCTAGTGGGTGGAATCAATATGATTGGACTTGACTTGTGGTATCTTCACATTAATTAGATGCACTTTATTTTTCTTCTTTTTTGACAGGTAGAGTTATAGACAGCGAGAGAGAGAGAGAGAGAGAGAGACAGAGAGAGAGAGAGAGAGAAAGGCCTTTCTTCCATTGGTTCACTCCCCAAATGGCCGCCACAACTGGCGCTGCATCAATTTGAAGCCAGAAGACAGGTGCTTCCTCCTGGTCTCCCATGCAGGTGCAGGGGCCCGAGCACCTGGGGCCTTCATCCATTGCCTCCCGGGCCACAGCAGAGAGCTGGACTGGACGAGGAGCAACCGGTACTAGAACCCGGTGCCCATATGGGATGCCGGCGCTGCAGGTGGAGGATTAACCAAGTGAGCCATGGCGGCGCTGGCCCCTAGGTTCTGTTTCTAATTCATCCCTTTAAACAGCTCTTGGGATGAAGTAAGTTTCTTACTAGTTTATTTGTATCTTCATTGAAAACTGGCATCAGCTGGGGAAAAATACAGAGTCTTGGATATCACTTGCTACACATAAGGCTCCCTACTTTAAAAGGTAAAGACCTACAGAATCTGGTGTATGTTAGAGAGAGAGAGAGAGAGAGAGAGAGAGAGAGAGAGAGAGAGTCATTTTCTTTGTTTTTTTTCCTTTATTTTAAATGTTATTTAATGAACATAAATTTCCAAAGTACAGTTTATGGATTACAATACTCCCCCCCCCACCCCTTTCAACTAGGATGTAGTTGGTGGAAAAGAGACATGTGGTGCAGGAAACAAGTGCATGTCATGGTGCACCAGTCTTTTGTGAATTTTGGATTTGTTCCCTTTAAGTGTATTCAGCAATAAGTTCTTCACCCCCTCTCCATTTTCTAAGCCCTTGTTCGTCTTAAGGTATTTGGGGAACATAAAAAATTTGAGCACGTGTGTTTCAGCTTAATTTATAATCAACTTCTCAAATATGTTATCTTTTAAGAACCACTGTAGTCTTGTTTTCAGCCTTGTTTTCTCAGAAACAGGGAATCTCATTTTATCTGAAATGAACCACAATCCCTGAGCATTCCAGTTGTCTCTGAATGTATGGCCCAGTTGAACAGAATTATTTTGAAATGGAGTACAGTTCACAGAAAGAGAGTGAATTCAGGCTGCTATATGTAGCAGGTATTTCTTATTTGTTTTAAGGAACAAAATAGCATTTTGATTCCTCAAGTTCAGTTTAGGGGAAACTTCAATAGAGAATACCAGTGAATTTAGTCACGAATAAGAAAAGATAGTAATTTGAGATATCATGAATTAAAGATGTTGAAATTAAAGCTATCTTGAAAGTTTGTGTGAACCACAGAGCTTCTCAGAACCTTCCTTTTTGGAGTAAATCATTCCTTTGCTTGCTAAATTCCAGCAATACATTTGTAGAGCTGAGATGCTCTTCTCCACTTGTAGCTCATAGCTCAGGTTGCAACCTGAGCAGGCTCCTGTATGGAGACTCTTCTTGTGCATGGACATCAGGCTTTCTGATGGAGAGAAAAAGAATGTGATTGGGGAAGGGCAGTGCTTCTTTGATCATAGTGGTTATTCTAGGATGAGAAAAGGAAAGTGAACGCATCATCCCTAGAAAGTGAATACATCACTTTCTCCTAGGCCCATCTGATACCTGAAGATGAGGAATGATTTGCAGTGAGACGATAGAGTAGGTAATTGTTTGTTATGTGGCAATTGTAAAATAGTGTCCTCCTAAGACTGGCCACAGAAGCATTTTCTGTGACTCCTGCGGCAGATTGTATTTTCCAGTTCTGGCCTTATCTATCCATCTTTCTATCCATCCAGTTATAATGTAGTTTCAATAAGTTCTTAGAGAAATGTAACTAAAAGTAAATGTGAATTTTCTATGAACTTCTTGAAGTCCCCTTTCGTATATGTATGAAAATGAGGTTAAAATGGTATGGGATAATTTTTGAAATTCATGTATATGAGCTATCTTCAAAAATTCACAAAAATACATTTTATAAAAAATTTGCATGTATTCCCATTTTTGTATCAAAATAAACATATTTTCATTCTATTTTTTCACAAATTATGCAAAATATTTATTTGAAAGAATTACAGTCAGAGCCAGAGAGAGAGAGAGATCTACTATCTGCTGGTTCATTTCCCAAATTGCTGTAAAGACCAGGGCTGGACATTGCCAAAGCCAGGAATAAGGACCTTCATCCGGGTCTCCCACATGGGTGCAGAGGTACAAGTAGTTGGGCCATCCTCTGCTGCTCCCAGGCACATTAGTAGGGAATTGGATCAGAACTGGAGCAATCAGGACTCAAACTGTCACTGATGTGGGATACAGGCATTGCAGGCAGTGTTTTTTCCCACTACACCACAACACAGGCCCCCACAACATTTTTGAAACACACTCACTTATACTCCATTTCACATAGTCTTCCTGTTATGAGACATTAACACTCTTCAAAGTAATATATAAGGTCTGTGCTCTCTCCCCCTTAAACCTGGCTTGGTGAACCCTGATCAATGGTATACGGCACAAGTGAGGTTACATGGCTTCCGATACGAAGGCACAAGCATTATTGCTTCTGTTGGTTTTTGATTTGTAGGTTCAACTTTCAAACAAGCCAAGTAGTTATGAGGAATCCCAAAGGAGCTCACACAAAGTAGCCCCATGAAGATGTCAATGGGGAAGAAACTGATACTCCTAGCCAACAGCTGGAATCACCAAGCCAATGTGTGAGTGAGTGGGCCTCAGGGTCTTTCTATCCTCCAGTTCAAGAACCAGTCCAACTAGCAACACATGGGACAAACAGGATCCATTTCTACTAAATCTTGTACAAACTAGATTTTTGGAGCAAAATGAATGATGTAGTTATTTTAAGTCAATGATTTTTAGGTGTGGCTGCTTATACAACTTTAGATAACAGGGCTAGGGATTGCTAAATATGATTCTACAGAGAACTTTCTCAATATTCCCAACTTCTTACCATAAGTCCTAAATTCAAGCTCAAGAAAACCTAGCAGGATAGCATAATACATTTTTAGTGACCTCAAATTATGTGTGTGCTGCTTGAATGTGATGGTTTCATTGATTCTTATGTCTATAAAAGCCACCAAGTACAGTAAGAGAAAAGAAAGAACCCTTGGTAAAAGTATTTACAATTGCAGTAGCTATTCGCAAGCTCTTATAGTAACTGTTCTTATTTTTCAATAATAAGTCAAATTTACCTTTACAGCAAAACAACCTGGCTAATTTTTGCCTAAAGGCAACTCTATAAAATTAAGGAAAAGCCCACTAACTCTAAATTTACCAGGTGATTTTAACACAGTGAAAAAATCTTTATCCCTAAATTAATAAAATCCACAAGCTACCAACAGAAATCCAATTAATAAAACTAACCCTGTAAATAAAACCCAAAAAATAAAACTTAGAAACTAATTAATGAGTGAGGTGTGAAAGAAATGCACAAAACAAGGTGAGGGAAGCCATGGCCAAGTGGCTTGGACATGGCATTGTACCAGTGTAGGAAGATCTGTGGTGATGGTGAGCTATGATGATGGTGATGGTTATAGCTGGATAAAGAATCATTGCTGTCCTGTCTTTGTTAAGCCTTACTGTGCACTTAGTACTATGGCTTTTCTAGGTGTTTTCCTTTATGAGACCCTGTCAGGGTCAATCTTTTACTATACTCCTGAGCCTGCTGCCATGTTTCCAATAGTTCTTGATGCTTCATAGATTGTGTAGGACTTAAACCTATACTTCATTTTGTGATCTGCTTTTTAATCTCTCCCTCATTTCATCAATATCAGTGATTACATTCTTTATAAGCTCAGATTAAGACTTCAGAATCAAGAATAATTTTTTTCTTTGGCTCTGATCTGAGGCTTCTCTACAACTCTATTTTTACTTCATTGATTTGGTGACACTGTTTCCTTTGCCCCCTCGTACAGTCTAGAGTTGTCACTACTTTCCTGTTCCTAACCTAGCTCCACACAGCTAGTATTCCTGACTCTGAAAATAGGACATAATCAGGGATCCATTTAGGAAAAATCATCTGGGGCCAGCATTGTGACATAGGAAGTTAAACCACCACCTGTGATGCTGGCATTCCACACAGGTGCCTGTTCACATCCCAACTAGTTTGTTTCTGGTCCAGCTCCAGGCTAATGCCTAGGAAAGCGATAGAAAATCACTCAAGTGCTTGGGCTCCTGCTGCCCACAGGGGAGACTCAGCTGAAGCTCCTGGTTCCTGGCTTCAGCTTGGCTCAGCACTGGCCTTCTGGAGAATAAAGTGACAGATAGATCTCTTTCTTTGTTTCTTCCACTCTCTCTCGCTGTCACTCAGCCTTTCAAATAAATTAATGAAGATAAATAAAGAAAAAAAATCATCTTGGAGACACTTACTGCACAGATATAAGCCAATAACCCCACAAATTACAGAGACGTTTACAGGGTCATATGCCCTGTATTGGAATCATCAAAGCTGTAACCTTGATCTCTTGAATCTGCCCATATTCTACTTTTGATTTTACATATCACTATTTTTTGTGTGAAAGTTGTTGTGTGACTGACTCTTCAAAGCATTCAGTGACAATGAATAATTTTGTGTAAGAAGATGCAATAAAGTTGTTACCATATTTCTAGACTTCCACTTTTTAAATGCTACTTATCATAGACATGTACATGGTTAGACTTGGTAAGTCACCTGCATGTCTATAATTCATTCAAGAGTTTAATATTAACACTGCACTCTCCAAAAATTCAAACAGACATTGATTTTTGTTTCTCAGTTTTCTATAGCTAAAAGTTATTAAAGAACAAAACTCCATTGTGTACTGAAGTGAGACAGAAATTTTGAACCAATAGAATACTTGCACAGACAATAACTTTGAGGTTATATCCACCACAAACTAAGGGCTGTTTGTAATTGTTCTAAGCACTGATCTTCAGTCCAGAGAGACTCAGAAGGAGAGATGTTTGATCACCTAGCACTGCAGGGCTCTGTCTTAAGTCACACTGACATAGTGTGTTCTCCAAGAGCTCTGGGATTCAATAGATGCATTTAGACGCAAGCTGGAGATTTTATGTTTAAAGCATGCAAGTTGAACATGGTGAAGACTAAAACCTTAAAACAAATTAATAAACATAAAATACCTTAATACAGGGAAGTAGCTATTCCAAAAGAAGCATGTAGAAGATGATCATCAGTGGCATAACAGCCAGGTGAGATGTAAGAAACTTGTAAGTGGCTACATTATCTGAACAAGAAATAAAAATCAGAACAAATTGAACAAAAAGAATATTTCTTACCGAGAATCAGGACGTCTGTAGGAAGCAGTGCTGGCATAAGAGAACCGAAACTCTTATTCACAAACTGCTGGAGGCTCCAGGTGGACAAATCTGAGTTTAACACTCCAGGGTAACTCAGGTTAAATGGTGCCACCATTTTCTGAGATATACCTATTAGAATTCAGTCAGGGTCTGACAGTGAATGTGGGAGAAAAATCCCTCTGCATATCCTCAGGAGGAAAAGAAAAGTTAGCATTCTGAAACAGGACAGAGCAGTCTTCTTCACAAGTCCTGCCCTCGGCAGAAGCTATTTTACTGAGCCTAACCTGCTAGTGTTTTCTCAGAGCCTAACCCACTCTCACCCTGGTTAGCCAGTCTATCCCATTGAGGAGTTGGGGTAGGCGTGAATGGAAGCACTGGTGAAGTTCATAGTCAGGGTAACAGGTTCAATTAAAGACTTTTCCAGCCTAATCACAGGACTAAACAAAGACTAAGAAAGGACTAGGAAGGACTAAGAAAGCTTCCCCACTCACACACCTTCCCATCACAACACTAAAGGCCTACTTGGCTCAGCTGCTTTCACTTGGTACATCATGTCTGTCTCTCAACAAAAATGTTATAAGGTGCACTGAATGGCAAAAACCAACTGTGAAGAGACTGGACAGGTATCAAAATCAGTTTGTACACATAATGAATGTTGGAATTTACAGACTCAGAATTAAAACAGCATCTATGATTAACATGCTAAGGGCTTTGATCATAAAAACAGGCACTAGGGAAGAAGAGGTGAATAATGTAAACAATGTGATAAGAATTCTTAGAATAAAAAACAAATGCTACAATTTAAAAACTGTATAATAAAAATGAAGATTATTTTTGATGGTATTACTATAAGTAAACTGGACATGGTTGAAGAAAGAATCTCTGAGGTAGAGGATATGACAATATATACCTCCCAAACTGAAAAACAAAGGGAAAGCTACTGAAAAAAAATCATAAAGGAATATCCAAGCACTGGAAGGCAAATACAAAAGGAGTAACAAATGCATAGTGATATATCAGGAAGACTATGAAAGTTCAAAAGCAATACTTGAAGCAATAATAACTGATAATTTTCCTAGATTAATGTCAAACACCAAACCACAGATCCAAGAAGCTCATAGACCACTAAGTGTAGTATGTGCCCAAAAAGTAATCAGATTTTAATTATGAAGCAAGCATCAAATGAAACAATTAGCACAAATGACTCTTTTTCCCAGTTTTCTTCTTGCTCCCTCTTTCTGATTACCCATAAGACAGTAGAATGAGTTTTTTTTTTATGTATATATAAAGCTTTTATTTAAAGAAAATAAATTTCCAAAGTACAGCTTATGGATTACAATGGCTCCCCCCCACACAACTTCTCTCCCACCCGCTACCCTCCCCTTTCCCGCTCCCTCTCCCGTTCCATTCACATCAAGATTCATTTTCAATTCTCTTTATACACAGAAGATCAGTTTAGTACATATTACGTAAAGATTTCAACAGTTTGCCCTCACATAGAGACACAAAGTGAAAATACTGTTGGAGTACTAGTTATAGTATTAATTCACAATGTACAGCACATTAAGGACAGAGATCCTACATGATTTTTTTTTAAAGAATTGATTAATTATCTATGCAATTTCCAATTTAACACCAAGATTTTTTAATCATTTGCAATTATCTTTATATACAGAAGATCGATTCAATATATACTATGTAAAGATTTCATCAGTTTGCACCCACACAGAAACACAAAGTGTAAAAATACTGTAGGATGTGAGGGCGATCTGGCTGCGACATCTGTCACCCCATTGATCACCAGGGTTGATTTGGCTGATCTGGCTGGCTAGGCGGGTGTCCCCTGCCTCCCTCACCACTCCATGTGCGTCCCTTCCGAAGCTGCGCGCTCGGTGGAAGAGGACGACCATCCCCGCTAGAGGAGGACCGGTCTTCAGTCAAGGGTATACGAGTAGCTGCACTCCCCTGCTAGAACCTCCAAAACTTTTCTATACCTAAACATATCTTACTCAAACTGCAGAATCAAAGATGTAGAAAAAATATTAATACACATTAGAGAAAAAAATCTTACTTATAAAGAGCAAAGATAACAGTTACATTTTCCTTCCCAGAAACCATGCAAGAATATAGTAAAATATTTAAAGATTTGAAAGAAAAAATCCACCTACTTAGAATTTTGTGCCCTGTGAAATCATCTTTCAAAAATTAAAGAATGAAGGATTTCATGAACAAACAAAAATTGAGGAAATTTTTGGACAATAGACCTATCTTGCAAGAAATGTAAAAAGAAATTCTAAGAGGGAAAATGATATAGTTCATAAACTTAAAGCCATATAAAGAGGGAAAGAGGAATCAGGCAGTGCAAAACTGAAAGCAAAATGAAAAACTCTCTATTGTGTAACTTTTCATTTCATCTGACAGTTAATGTATTTAGTTGTGTGTGTGTGTGTTTCTGTGTGCTTATATATAAACTAAATGAAAATCAACACCACCACAAGGGATAGGAGGGTGCAATTAGGAATAGTTTGCTGTTATAAGATGCTTGTACTACAATAAAATTGCGTATTATCATTTGACTGTAGATTTGAAGTAGTTGTAAGCATATATTTCAAACTCCAGGACAATCATTAGAAAATTTTAAAAGTTAATACTCAGCTGGCGCTGCGGCTCAATAGGCTAATCTTCCGCCTTGCGGCGCCGGCACACCGGGTTCTAGTGCTGGTCGGGGCGCCGGATTCAGTCCCGGTTGCCCCTCTTCCAGGCCAGCTCTCTGCTGTGGCCAGGGAGTGCAGTGGAGGATGGCCCAAGTGCTTGAGCCCTGCACCCCATGGAAGACCAGGATAAGCACCTGGCTCCTGCCTTCGGAACAGTGCGGTGTGCTGGCCACAGCAGCCATTGGAGTGTGAACCAATGGTGAAGGAAGACCTTTCTCTCTCTCTCTCTCTCTCTCTCTCTCTCTCTCTCTCTGGAAAGGACTGACGCTATGGCATATTAGGAAAAACCACTGCCTACAGTGCTGGCATCCCATATGGGTGCTTGTTTGAGTCCTGGTTGCTCCTCTTCCAATCCAGCTCTCTTCTATAGCCTGAGAAAGCAGTGGAAGATGGCTCAAGAGCTTGGGACCCTGCACCCACATTGGAGCCAGAAGAAGTTCTTGGCTTCTGGCTTCGGATTGGCTCAGCTCCAGCTGTTATGGTCATCTGGGGAGCAAACCAGCAAATGGAACATTCTCTCTCTCCCTCTCTCTCTCTCTCTCTTCTAGTCCTGGTCGGGGCGCCAGATTCTGTCCCGGTTGCCCCTCTTCCAGGCCAGCTCTCTGCTGTGGCCCAGGAAAGCAGTGGAGGATGGCCCAAGTGCTTGAGCCCTGCACCCGCATGGGAGACCAGGAGGAAGCACTTGGCTCCTGCCTTCGGATCAGCACTGGGCACCCATTGGAGGGTGAACCAATAGCAAAGGAAGACCTTTCTCTCTGTCTCTCTCTCTCACTGTCCACTCTGCCTGTAAAAAAAAAAGTTAATACTCAAAGATTTTTAGAACAATAACAGGATGTTACCTCTCATCACTCCCTTTTAATTAATGACTTATTCAATGACTTAGCTAACACAGTGAGACAAGAAGAAAAGAAATAAAAGATATACCAATTGGAAAGAAGAAATAAAACTGTCATTCACAGATAAAATGATTGCCTATGTAGAAAATATGAAAGTATGGTATTCTTCATAAATAATTACAGCAAAAAATACAAGATTAATATATAACTATAAATTGATTTCTTATATATCAGCAATGAGCAACTGACTTTTGAAATTAAGAACACATTATTATTTACATTAGTTTTCCCCGAAATGAAATGTTCATGTTTTCATATATGCACAAAATCAATATGAGGAAAATCATACAATTCTGATGAACTATATTAAACAAGAACTTAAAAATGCATCAAAATTCCATGTTCATGGCAAGGAAACTGACTGAAGTTTGTATGGAGAAGGAAAAGAGTCAGAATGACCAATTCAGTATTCAAGAAGAACGAAGCTGGAGGGCTGACACTATCCAACTTCGTGAATTTCTACAAAGCTGCTAATCAAGACAGTGTGATAATGGTGACATTATAGATTTACCAGTGATACAGAATAGGGAGCCCAGAAATAGATCCACAAAGCTGTAGTCACTGATGTTTGACAAAGGAAGAAAGGAATGCAATGAAATGAAGATAATATTTTCAAGATATTGTGCTGAAAGTATTGGACAGCAATACACCAAATAATGCATCACAGATCTTAGAGACTTCAGAATTATTCATATGCCTAACTGTAAAATCTAAAACTATCTCCTAGAACAGGGGTGGGGTCATCTGATCATGCAAGGCAACCAGAGGTGAGACTTGAAATTCAATAAAGTTGAAGCTTTTCACATAGCAATAATGTAAATTTTGAGGGACGGGCAAGGAACCTCTATTACAGGATAAACAGGGTACATGTGGTTACGTGACAGACAGATACATATTCTTCTTATCTTAGGTCTAAAGACCATCTGCCTATATTGTGGTAACTCAGAGGACAATCAGTGCCAGACAGGCTGGGAGTGCATACATTGTGAAAATGTTAACAAACTCTGGCAAAAATACAGTGAGCCAGAGATGATGAGACGAGATGTGGTGAGATGATTCTTCAAGATATTGATGACCTTGCCTCCTAGAATTGAAAATGATGTGTCTTTTTCTACATGTCTAAATGATACTTCAATCCAACATTTATCCACATATTCATGATGAACAGTCCTTACAAAAACTGAATCCAGATGAAGATTAAGGAAATTGTAAGTACCCAGAGAAGACCTCAAGAAGTAATGATTCAAGGCTGGTGCCATTGAGTAGTGGATAAAGCCACTACCTGAGTGCCGACATCCCATTTGGGCACCAGCTCAAGAATCTGCTGCTCCATTTCTGATCCAGCTCTCTGGTATGACCTGGGAAAGCAGTAGAAGATGGCCCAAATCCTTGGGCCCCTACACCTGCTTGGGAGACCTGGAAGAAGCTCCTGGCTCCTGGCTTCAGATCAGCTCAGCTATGTGGGAAAAATAAATAAATACAGTACATTTTCCCCTTTTCCACAAACCAATGTAATTATCACTTTTTGTTAAATTAACATCGATGTTTCACTACCCAAAAGGCAGTGTCATGGGGCTTCTTTATTTAATTTTTTTTATTTATAAAAGGGATCAAATTTCATATATTTCATATACATAGTTTTAAGAGCATAATGATATTTCTCATCCTTCCTTCCCTCCCTTCCTCTCTCCCATTCTCCCACCTTTTCTTATTTTTCTTTTAGTTTTTTATTTCAAATTTCTTTTTTAAAATTATTTTATTTTATTTTGACAGGCAGAGTGGACAGTGTGAGAGAGAGAAAGAGAGAGAAAGGTGTTCCTTTTCCGTTGGTTCACTCCCCAATGGCTGCTGTGGCCGGCACACGGTGCTGATCCGAAGCCAGGAGCTAGGTGCTTCTCCTGATCTCCCATGCGGGTACAGAGCCCAAGGACTTGGGCCATCCTCCACTGCACTCCCGGGCCTCAGCAGAAAGCTGGACTGGAAGAGTAGCAACTGGGACAGAATCCGGCACCCCAACTGGGACTAGAACCTGGGGGACTGGCACCGCAGGTGGAGGATTAGCCTAGTGAGCCACAGCGTCGGCCTCAAATTTCTTTATAATCACAAGATTAATCCTAATCCTCTGCACATTCAACATGACAAAGATACCAAGGTTTGTTGCACTGTTAAATGTACTTCTATCATATGTATTTATCTATGTTCATACACTTTCTTCTACTTTAATCATTTATGGTATTATTGCAATTTGTTATAATTAGTATACATTAAAATGCAGATTCTTGGTATGCATTTCAATATGTGTAGACAAATACATCCAGCATCTAGACATGTAATTCACACCTTAAATCATGATAGAGAAGACTTTAATTACCACAAAAAGTTTCAACGTGCCCTTCTACAGTCATGCCTCACCCCAAGATAACCACCAATCTAATTTCTATAATCATTGCTTAGTTTCTGCCTATGCTAGAACTATAGCTAAATTCATGAATTCAAGCAATATCAGTTCTTATGCATTTGGCTTCTCATGCTTAACCTCATGTTCCATAGATTGAATCTTGTTGCATCTTGAATCAGTAGTTTGTTTCTTATTGCTGCATAATATTACTTGTTTTTCTACTCATGAATTGATGAACCTCTGAATTGTTTCCCATTTGGGTTTTTCATATAAAGCTACCATGAATATCTTGCACGTATCCTCTTATGGACACAGCATCTAATTTCTCTTAATAAAACCATCTAATAGTAGTTGTTTGATCCTAGGGTAGTAGGTGCGTATTTATCTTAAGAGAAACTGCCAGTTTTTCCAACTGCATATGTGATTTCATGTACTCACAAAGACCATGAGAGTTCCAATTGTTCCATATCTTCACCAGTGCTTGATATTTTCCATCTCTGAAATTTTCTTTGCAGGTGATTTTAATTGCCCTTTCCTTGGTGACCAATAACATTGAGCATCTTTACAAGTGCTTATGAACATTTGTACATCTGTTGAGTAAGCGTTGGTTCACACTTTAGTTTTTAGCCACTTTTGTTAAGTTGTCTTTTTACATATATTTTCTGGTTTCTGTATAGTATAGATAACAGTCTGTTGTCAGTTATGCTGATTGCCAACATTTTCTCCCAATATGCGACTTGCCCTTTTGTTAATGTTAATTTTACAGTGAAGTCTTTATTTTTAAATTTTGATAAACCCATTTTATTAAACACTTATGATTTTACTATGTTTTTTGTTTTATAGATAATATTCCTTTGTTTAATCCATTTTGGGTGTGAGTGACATAAAAAAAACTGTGAATATTTAATGAGCAACTTGAATTTGAAGATCAGTATGCACACATGGAATTATCATCATAATCTATACCATAAACCTATCACTTCCAAATGTTTCCCCACCTTCTATATTATGCCTTTATTTTTGAATATGTGATGAGAACATTTAATGTTAGATTTACCCTCTTAGTAACTGCTTTAAGGTTACTGCACACTGTTATATATAGGCACAACTCTATACACAAGTATATAAGATGCATCTTGTGCAAGAAAAAACGTTTTTATTCTATTTAATATATACAAACCTCATGAATTTAATACGTACAGATTTAGGAACTTCGTGACACTTTAACTCCTAACTAATAACTCTCCATTTCTCTACCCCAGCCCTTGGACACACCACTATCCTGCTCTCTGTTTCTATTAATTTGACTACCTTAGGCTTACCACATAAATGGTATCATGTGCTATTTGTCTTTGGGTATATAGTTTATTTCACTTAGTATAATATCCTCCAGGTTTATTCAATTTGTAGCACATGGCAGGATTTCCTCCCATGGCTGAATAAAACTCAGTTGTGCACGTGTGCACGTGTGCACACATACACACACACACACACACACACACACACACATTACATTTTCTTTATCCACTCATCTGCTGGTTGACATTTAGGCTCCTTGAGGTGATTATTTTGAATTCTTTGCCAAGCAGTTCATAGATTCCCCATTACTTAGAGTTGGTCTTTGGAGTTTTATTTAGTCTCTTCTGTCTTGTATGTATCGGATTTTTCATAGTACTTGTGGCCCTACATGGGTATCTGCTCATTTAAGAAATCATCATCATAGGGTAGCCAGTGTTGTGGCACAGTGGATTAAGCTGTTTGGAATCTGGTTGCTCCACTTCCAATCTAGCTCCCTGTTAAGAGGCCCAGGAAAGCAGAAGACAATTTCAGTGCTTGGACCCCTGTCACTCACCTGGGGGACCTGGGAGGAGTTCCAAACGCCGGACTTTGGCTTGGTCCAGTTCTGTCTGTTGTAGGAATTTGGGGAGTGAATCAACACATAAAATTTCTCTCTCTCCTCTCTCCTTCTCTCTCTCCTCTCTCTTTCTCTCTCTCCTCTCTCTTTCTCTGCCTTTCAAATAGGTAAACAATAAAGAGTTGTAACTTACACAAAGTATTCGTGAGTGTAGAAAATGTTACTTGAGAGCTTGGAAAAAGACAGATGTCTCTGGAAAGATCCTGTCACACAAAATAAAGAAAATAATTCAAAATACATCTGAACCATTCCATTCTGTACTGTGCTTGTGTTTTGTTTTTTTTGGTTTTTGGTTTTTTTTTGCCCTCCACCCCTAACCCATACACAAGAGGGTACTTTTCTTGGTATTTCCTCCATTAAGAACCTGTTTTCTTCTTCCTCCCTCACTTATTTTCACTTTCCACCTCCCTCTCATCCAATGCAGAGTAATTGTATAATTCTCAATGAAATTTTGGCTCTAAAGATGCATAGTCCATCAACAACTTGCCTCAATTCCAGAGAGGAAGATATTTTTCCAAATAGAAATAGCCACCTCTCTATACATAATTCTGATGCCAGGTGATACTTTTATTACATAAATCATCGCATGAGAGACATGATGTGGCATGTTGGTGTTAGCACCGCCTCTTTGGGTTGGCAGTCCCCTGCAACACGCCAGTAAAATGTCTGTAGAAGGAAAGGATGCCTGTCTTGCTCTCCAGACTGACTATATCCCTTGATTGCACCTGGAAAAATGCTGTGGAGTTCTTGGCTTCTTGCTGAACCCAGGCAGAAATTTTGCTGACCACATTTTCCAACTGGCTCTAAAGATTGTTTTGATAGTTACTAGAGAAGATGAGCTGGGATTCACATTCCCAAATCTCTTCTTCCCACATGTGTCCCACTCTTTATCTGTGCTTTATGCTTGAGGTAGGGAAAAGTAGGGAGTAGTAGTTTCGGTAAGAGATGTAGATAGATAAGTAGAGAGAAGGGTAGCCACATGCTTACTCAGGGAGGATTTCTTTGCAGTCAGGATATGGGCTTGAACCACCTTGTACTTGCACCTAGATCTTGGGCACAATGTTTATTTCCTCCAAGCTTCAAGTTTATCCTTTGTAAAAAAGGTTTGAGCAACTTCCACCTTAAACAAAGGTAACATGGAAAATATATGAAAAGGATCTTTTATAATGTGTGACAAATTTAAAACTCCCCATTTTTGTTTCTGTTTTCTTTCTTGAATCATGCTACTATGCTCTTTAATAATTCCATTCTCTTACCATTTGTTGAACATGTATTATGTAGTGGACATTGCTTTCTGTTCTGCTCTCAAATGATCTAGTGAAACAAAAGAGCTGCTCCCAAGTGCAGTTAAGTCCCCTTTGACAAGACATGGAGGCAGTTTGAAGGGAGCACATTCGTTCCCAATTCTCTTTGTCCTTCTGTCTTTTTTCTCTTCCTGTCTAATCAAGTCTCTTCCTCTAGCCCTTCCCTTCCTTGCAAACCCAAACGACAGATGGGCAGGGCTGTGGGGAGTTGGAAAATCTTTTAGTTCCTTTTTCTCTCTGCCTAAAGCCCAGCGTTTGGGAACATTACACAGGGAGCCATAAAAAAGCCCCTTTCTTGTAGCACATTTTAGGGTTTTTTCCAATGACATCACACACCATCTGGATCTGTAGACAGCTGCCTCATCCAGAACACACAGCAATGCTCTTCCCAACGGCACCTTGCAGGACTGCCCTGTAGGAGCAGGGACACTGCAAATGTCCTGTGAAGCTGTCTTAACAGCCTCCTCAGATGTAGTCTAAGTGAGTTCTTCCTGCAGTTCATGCATGGTAGATAAGGTAGGTTCTAGTGGATTCTTGGCACAGAGGCCTCAAAGAAGAAGGTGAGAAGTGATGTTTTCAAGGCTTTTGCAGAATTGTCACACTGGGAAAAAGGAAACTGAATTTAACCTTCACAGCATGAAGGATTCAGGTAATACATTTGTACACATATTCAACACTGGAATGTTTCTGAAGTTGCTTCTGGAATTGTCTCAGAATATCTTGTGAGAGCTAGAAAACAAATCTACCCAACAATCTAAAGCTAGAGTTTTAACCTCACATTTTCCCAAATAAAGGAGAGAATTCAGAAGTTCTTGCAGGGAAAGAAGTGGCTATTGTCTGCAGTCCCTAAATGAACTCTAATCCTATGCACTACTGGGAAGATCTATTCACTGAACTGACTCTGTTCTGTGAACCAGAAAATGTAAACCCCTCTTCTCATAAGGCATCTCCCCAGATTGATGGAATTGGCCCCCAAGATATATTTTGACTCAACCATTTCTTCATCTTCTGGGTCAACCCACTTGAATGATGGGAATATCTTCCTAGTTGGCCACCAAGTCTCCAATCTTGATGCCTTCAGTCTTGATGCCTTCAGTCTATTGTCTGCACAGCCTTCACAAGGATTTTATGTTTAAGACTAAATTGGATTACACTCATTCTTCTATGAGCACAGGGGTTAACCCAGGAACCCTGCAGTTACTAGGATCCCCTGACAGTCAAGCCCCTCATATGAAATAGTGCTGTAGTATTTGCATAAAACCTATGTGTTTTCTCCCATATGCTTTAAGTCTTCTCTTGATTATTTGTAATACCTAATGCTAAGCAAATTCAGTGTAAATGTTTGTTATACAGTACTGTTTAGAAATTAATATTGAGAAAAAAAGGTCTGAACATATTCAGTACAAATGCAATTTTCTTTAAAAAGCCGTAATTGACCTACGATGGGCTGAATCTGCAGATACAGAACTTATGGATGCATACAGAGAGCCAGTTGTATGTTAGTGTCATGCTTAAAGCCCTAAAATGGCTTCCACTGAACTTGACATAAAATGCAGAAATAATCTGAAAAATCTTAATGATCCCCTCTTTTATCCCCACCCCATGCAGCTCCAGCTCTTCCCACCTGCACCTAACTCCTTTTTGATATTCCCCTACTGCTATTTTTTAAATTTAATCCCATGCCTTATGCTATCACTTCTACCTGGAGGAATATAGTGGTTTTTTCCCTCATACCCAACCTCCCTCCCACACTCCCATCCCACCTCCTACTCCCTCTCCCATTCCATTCTTATTTAAGATTCATTTTTAATAAACTTTATATACAGAAGACCAACTCTATACTAAGTAAGGATTTCAACGGTTTGCACATATACACACACACAATGTAAAAAGTACTCTTTGAGAACAAGTTTTGCAGTTAATTCTCTTAGTACAACTCATTAAGGATGGCGGTTCTACACAGGGAGAAAGTACACAGTGACAATTAACATTCTTATTTATTATCTCAGTGATCTCCCAAGGCTCTTGTCATGAGCTGCCAAGGCTATGGAAGCCTTTTATGACCACAAACTCCATCAGTATTTAGACGAGGCCATAAGCAAAGTGGAAATTCTCTCCTCCCTTAAGAGAAAAGTACATCTTTCTTCAATGGCCCCTTCTTTACACTGGGGTCTCATGAGTTGAGAACTTTTTACCATGCTCATTGGTGTTTGCAACTTTTCCTTTGTAAAATGTCTGCTCAAGTGTTTTGCACATTTTTTAGTTGTATGCTTGTTTTTAAAATATTTTTAGTTTATTTATTTGAGAGATTGAATTACAGATAGATAGAGGCAGAGACAAAGAGAAAGATCTTCCATACACTGGTTCACTCTCCAAATGGCCACAACAGCCAGAAATGGGCCTATCCAAAGCCAGGCTGTTAAGCGAGGAGCCAGGAGATTCTTCAGCTTCTCCCACATGGGTGCAGGGACCTAAGAACTTGGGCCGTCTTCTACTGCTTTCCTTGGCCATTTGCAGGAGCTGGATTGGAAGAGGAGCAGCTGGGACCCAAACTGTGCCCATATAGAATGCTGGCACCGTAGGTGGAGGCTTAGCTCTCTACATCATGGTGTCAGCCACAGTTGTCTCCTTCTTATTAAAATATTTTCTCCTGGCCCGTGCCATGGCTCACTAGGTTAATCCTCCGCCTGCGGCACCGGCACACCGGGTTCTAGTCCTGGTTGGGGCGCCGGATTCTGTCCCAGTTGCTCCTCTTCCAGTCCAGCTCTCTGCTGTGGCCCGGGAGTGCAGTGGAGGATAGCCCAGGTCCTTGGGCCCTGCACCTGCATGGGAGACCAGCAGGAAGCACCTGGCTCCTGATTTTGGATCAGCACAGAGCACAGCCAGAGTGGCCATTTGTCTCTCTCTCTCTCTCTCTCTCTCTCACTGTCGAACTCTGTATGTCAAAAATAAAAATAAAATAAAAAAAGTTTTCTCCTATACTGTTTGTAGGCTATCTTTCACTCTATTAATAATGTATGGATGAGTAGAAGTTCTTAATCTTATTATTTTTCTTTTTTGGCTAGTACATTTTGTAACATATTTAAGAATTCTTTGCCTACTCCCAATTATGAAGATGTTAAACTATGGGGTTGTCTTAAGAGCCTTATTGCTTTGTATTTCACGTTTATATCTTCTATCTCTTTGTAACTGATTTGGGAGAACCATGTGTTTTCTTCCCACCTCTCTCTCATATGCATATACAATTGACCAGCACCGTTGACTAAGGAGACAAACATTCCCCATAGCATTTCAGTGGTGCTTTTGTTAGTAGGTCTATATTGATTTATATTCCATTTCGTGCTACCTTCTTCTTATTTTCATCTCCTTCCCTCCTATAACTATTGTATCCCTGCTGTGAATGGAAGGCATTGGATACTTTCTGACATATAATAGATAATAAAAACATATTTATTCATGAATGTGTCATGCAAACAAGAGTGCATAGCATATGCACTCAGTGTGCTGGAGAAGGATTTATTGTGGAGATCTCACAGAACAGGAGCAGGAAAAATGTGCAGGGATATAGCAGGAACAGAGAAACACTATGGGACTGGACTTGTATGAATTTTCCGTGGCTGCTGTGACAGATTAACACAAATGTGGTGACTTGAAATAACCATCCTGGAGGCCATAAATCTAAAGTGAGCCCCATCCAAAACCACTAGGGGAAAATATGTTCCCTGCTCTTCTAGCCTCTGGTAACTGCCAGCATTCTCTGACTTGTGGCTGCATCACTCCAATCTCTGTCTCCCTAATTACATTGTATTTTCTCCATGTTATCTTCTCTTCTGTTTCTCAAATCTTCATCTATTCTCCCCTTATAGGGACACATGTTATCACATTTAGGTTATCTAGATAACTAATGATAATCTCTCATTTCTAAGATTCTTAGTTTAAATACATTTGCAAAAATCTTTTTGTCATCACAAGACAGCATTTATATGTTTCCAGAAACTGATACTGCTGGGGGACCATTATTCTGTCTTCCACATAACTCTACATTTGACTCAAGGTTTGAGGGTCATTTAAACAGTGTGATTAATGAGCCACTCATTACCTAACAGCAGCTCAGATTTTCATCTGTAAGAGGACACCCTTGAAGCTCATTGTTGGTTTTTAGATGATACTTAGCAAACTATAAAGTTTTACACAAGAGCTTTAATATTTCTGGAAATGAAAAGTGTCTTCCCCCGATGGGTGGGAGCTCTTGCTCTCTTTTAGCTACATAAAATAAGTAAGCATTTTTCTCAAGAAGTGATGGACCAAGGCGTTCTCAAGAAACTAAAAACTTTTCCTTTTATCCATGTCAGGAATGGGCCCCACAATGAGTTTCAGAGGACATTTCTGTTGTAGCAGACAATTCTGTTCAAGATGCAAACTTGTAACACATCGTAACCAATTCTGAAGATAGAAAACAGTGCTATCTGAGGAGCCATGGTCCTGAGGGACCCCATGCAATGTAAAACAAAGAAGAGATATTCAGGAGCTACACTGAGATTACACAGAAGCCACCTGTGTGGACCAGTCTCTCACAGGCATAAATCAAGGTCACATGGGTCTCAGCAGTGGAAAGATCTGCTTGCCAACCCAGTACTTTGGGAAATCTCAGAAGATCCACTTCCAAGCTCATGCATGGTTTTGAGAGTCTCAGGTTCTCACTTGCTGTTCATCAGAGACATCAGTTCCTTGCTTTAAAGACTTCTCCATTAGGGTACTCACAACATGGCAAGCTGCCTTCATGTTGAGTAGGAACTAAGGACAGGGGTTGCCTTTACAGATAGAAAGATTGAGTAAGAGAGAATGAGCGAGCCAAGAGTCACATTTTTATAGCCTATTCTTCAAGTGACCTCTTCATTTCTGCCATTGATAGGTTCTGCACTAACTCAGGGAAAATTGATTATGCAAGGACATGAACATCAGGAGGTGAGGATCTTTGGGTGTCATTACAGAGACTGTCTACCGTAAGCCTAATCCGATATGTCCTTCAGTAAGTCCTTATATCTGTTTATGAAACCACAATTCTACTGTCTGACTCATACTAACAATGAGAATAATCCTAGTTTCTGCCTTTCTCTACCCTACCTCTAATGCCATTTGATTTTATAATCAAAATAAATTATCTTCACAATATCTTGAAATTATTCTTTTTTAAGTTGTCACATCTGTGAAGATATGGATGTCAATTATCTTCTGTGTATGTGTGTACTTCCTATATGCCACCAGGGTGCAAGCACCATGAGGGCAGGGACTTAACTGTGTCCTATTTACTTATTTAAACCTATTACCTAGCTTAGAATCTGGGGCATAATAGTCATCCATAAATAACTGTCAAATAAGTAAAGAATGAGTTCCAGATGCACTTTTGGACTATTAACATACATTATTTTTCAATCTTCAACACCCTGTGAAGTAGGCATTGCTGCGATTTTATAGATAAAGAACTAAGATGCTAATTTGCTTGAATTGGTACAAGTAAAACCATATGAGCAATATATTTTACAGGGTCTTTCCACTGTAAAGCACACTACAAATGCGAGTTGTTATCACTTGTATCTTTTGCTCTGGTTTTGAGCCCTTCATCATTTCAGCCTTGTCCCAATTTACTCATACTTCATAAGGAGACGGGAGGAATCACAATTCCAGGAAAAGGGGAGAAAGTAATAATATTAAATGGCTGCCAAGGGATATGAGCAATGGATTCAACAGGCTGTATCAGTCTAGCTCACCAGGGTGGCCATTCCCTAACTGGGATACTGGGCCCACCACATGCAACTTTACTGCTTGAGAGAGGTGATGACACAATTTAGTGTTGGTGTTCTGCCTCATCGAAGACATGGCATTGTCATTATTCATTTTGGAGAACAGCCTGCAGTACAGAAAGAAATCATGTCAGACAGAAAAGGAGAGTCTTTCAACATAGCATTCCATCCAGAGGGACGGAGAGGAGAAAAGAACCAGAGGACAACATTGACATCCGACTCCATCCTCCAACAACACACACACTGAATCTGAGCTGTCATACTCCACACAGTGAAGTGAGGAAGCAGCAATGATTTCCAGTTTGTAATGTTTTATACACATCTTACTACATAATTCCCATAATTAGCTCATGAAGAGGGCAGAACAACCATAGTGATTTTCATTTTACAGATGATGATTCTTGAGACTTTGCAAGTTTGTGATTTATTCAGGGGGACTGGTTAATGAAAAGTCAATGTATTGAGTGCCTCTTTCCACATACATTCGGATATATCATTTTATGAACATCTCACAATGAAATTGCCAGGAATTGTGTTTACCCATTTTACAGATGCGAGACTTAGAGCTTAAACAGAGAGTGTTGCCTAAGGCCACACTTCTAATAAATGGCAGAAATGCATCTGGAACTCAAGTCTTTATTTCTCTATGTTCATCATTCTTTCCAATAAGCAAGTGATATACTTAGAATGAATGAGCATAGATCTCTGAGTCTATTAACCGAAAAAGGAGAGGAAAAAGGATGAAATGGGGAACATGGGAATGATTAGAAGTAGTATGGGGAAGGGGGAAGGGAAGGGATCATTTAGGCATGCATTGGAATCCCCAAAAGGCATCCTGCTTTTCAGATTTAAGCTCTCAAGAGGTGTTGGGGTATAGCATGGGCTCATCTCCCCATATGAAGCATGGAGGAGGTCAACTGTGTATTGCTTAGGTACTGAGTTGTGACATCTCAAAGGAATCTCAGTCCCAAAAGGGTCACCATGGACCATGAGGCCAAGGGAACAATTCTTCCAAAGTATCTCTGCAATATACAATAAGGAATGTACCTGGATCGACTGTATCTTCAGCCAACCGAGGGGAAAGATGGCTGAGAGTAAGGTTCCTAGTGCCTGCATGTACCAAGTAATTTAAGGACTGTCTCCTTGCTTCCTCACTGCAAAAAAAGAAAAAGAAAAAAGAAAAAAAAAAGATTTTTAAATGTAGCCCAAGAAAAGCCTTCAAGGAAGCCTTCAGACTTTTTAAACCACAGGAAAGAGAGAGAACTTGTTCAGACTCCTAGGCCTTAAAGTGTAAGTGTGAAAATTAAAAAAAAAAGCTGGTCTAAATATAATTCTGTGCTCATAGCTAAGAAAATGCCATAGAGGAACCTTTAAAATCAAGTCTCTTCATGTACTACAACTAAGTAGTACCCAGTGGGTGATTCTAAATTCTTTTTTTTTTTTTCATTTTCAATTCTCTTTATACACAGAAGATCAATTTAGTACATATTACGTAAAGATTTCAACGGTTTGCCCTCGCATAGAGACACAAAATGAGAATACTGTTGGAGTACTAGTTATAGTATTAATTCACAATGTACCGCACATTAAGGACAGAGATCCTACATGATTTTTTTTTTTAAAAATTGATTAATTGTCTATGCAATTTCCAGTTTAACACCAAGATTTTTTAATCATTTGCAATTATCTTTATATAAAGAAGATCGATTCAATATATACTATGTAAGGATTTCATCAGTTTGCACCCACTCAGAAACACAAAGTGTAAAAATACTGTTTCAGTACTAGTAATAGCATCACTTCACATTGGATAACATTAAGGACAGATCCCTCATGAGACGTAAGTACACAGTGACTCCTGATGTTGATTTAACAATTTGACACTCTTGTTTATGGCGTCAGTAATCTCCCTAGGCTCTGGTCATGAGTTGCTGAGGCTATGGAAGCCTTTAGGGTTAGCCGACTTCGATCTTATTCCCACAGGGCCATAGTCAAAGTGGAAGTTCTCTCCTCCCTTCAGAGAAAGGTACCTCCTTCTTTGATGGCCCCGTTCTTTCCACTGGGATCTCACTCGCCGAGATCTTTCATTTAGGTCTTCTGTTTTTTCCAGAGTGTCTTAGCTTTCCATGCCTAAAATATTTTCATGGGGTCTTGAGCCAGATCCGAATGCCTTAAGGGCTGATTCTGAGGCCAGAGTGCTATTTAGGACATCTGCCATTCTATGAGTCTGCTGTGTATCCTGCTTCCCATGTTGGATCATTCTCTCCCTTTTTCATTCTATCAGTTAGTATTAGCAGACACTAGTCTTGTTTGTGTGATCCCTTTGACACTTAGACCTATCAGTGTGACCAATTGTGAGCTGAAATTGATCACTTGGACTAATGAGATGGCCTTGGTACATGCCACCTTGATGGGATTGTATTGGAAACCCCTAGCACAATTCTAACTCCATCATTTGGGGCCGTTCCGATTCAGCATGTCCCAAGTTTTACATCTCCTCCCTCTCTTATTCCCACTCTTATATTTCACAGGGATCACTTTTCAGTTAAAATTTAAACACCTAAGAATAATTGTGTGTTAATTACAGAGTTCAACCACTAGTACTAGGATAAAGAAAGAAAGAAAAAAAAAATACTACCATGGATAAAGTATTACATTGTACAACAACAGTCAGCACAAGAGCTGATCGAGTCACTGTTTCTCATAGTGTCCATTTCACTTCTACAGGTTTCCCCTTTGGTGCTCAGTTAGTCATCGCCAATCAAGGGAAACAAATGATATTTGTCTCTTTGGGACTGACTTAATTCACTCAGCATGATGTTTTCCAGATTCCTCCATTTTGTTGCAAGTGACTGGATTTCATTGTTTTTGACTGCTGTATAGTATTCTGTAGAGTACATGTCCCATAATTTCCTAATCCAGTCTACTGTTGATGGGCATTTGGGTTGGTTCCAAGTCTTAGCTATTGTGAATTGAGCCGCAATAAACATTGCTGTGCAGACGGCTTTTTTGTTTGCCAATTTAATTTCCTTTGGGTAAATTCCAAGGAGTGGGATGGCTGGGTTGAATGGTAGGGTTATATTCATGTTTCTGAGGAATCTCCAGACTGACTTCCATAGTGGCTTCACCAGTTTGCATTCCCACCAAAAGTGGATTAGTGTCCCTTTTTCCCCACATCCTCTCCAGCATCTATTGTTGGTGGATTTCTGAATGTGAGCCATTCTCACCGGGGTGAGGTGAAACCTCATTGTGGTTTTGATTTGCATTTCCCTGATTGCTAGGGATCTTGAACATTTTTTCATGTGTCTGTTGGCCATTTGGATTTCCTCTTTTGAAAAATGTCTATTGAGGTCCTTGGCCCATCTCTTAAGTGGGTTGTTTGTTTTGATGTTGTGGAGTTTCTTAATTTCTTTGTAGATTCTGGTTATCAACCCTTTATCTGTTGCATAGTTTGCAAATATATTTTCCCATTCTGTCGGTTTCCTATTCACTTTCCTGACTGTTTCTTTTGCACTACAGAAACTTTTCAATTTGATGCAATCCCAGTAGTTAATTTTGGTTTTCAGTGCCTGTGCTTCTGGGGTCTTTTCCAAGAAGTCTTTGCCAGTACCTATGTCTTGCAGGGTTTCTCCTATGCTCTCTAGTAATTTGATGGTGTCGGGTCGTAGGTTTAAATTTTTAATCCATGTTGAATGGATTTTTGTGTAAGGTGAAAGGTAGGGGTCTTGCTTCATGGTTCTGCATGTGGAAATCCAGTTTTCCCAGCACCATTTATTAAACAGACTGACCTTACTCCAGGGACTGGTTTTGGATCGTTGATCAAATATAAGTTGGCTGTAGGTGTTTGGATTGATTTCTGGAGTTTCTATTCTGTTCCATTGGTCTATCCATCTGTTTCTGTACCAGTACCATGCTGTTTTGATAACAACTGCCCTGTAGTATGTCCTGAAATCTGGTATTGTGATGCCTCCGGCTTTGTTTTTGTTTTTGTTGGACAAGATTGCTTTAGCTATTCGAGGTCTCCTGTGTCTCCATATGAATTTCAGCATCATTTTTTCCAGATCTGAGAAGAATGTCCTCGGTATCTTGATTGGTATTGCATTGAATCTGTAAATTGCTTTTGGGAGAATGGACATTTTGATGATATTGATTCTTCCAATCCATGAGCATGGGAGATTTCTCCATTTTTTGGTATCCTCTTCTATTTCTTTCTTTAAGGTTTTGTAATTTTCATTGTAGAGATCTTTAATGTCCTTAGTTAAATTTATTCCAAGGTATTTGTTTTTGTAGCTATTGTGAATGGGATTGATCTTAGCAGTTCTTCCTCAGCCGTGGCATTGTCTGTGTATACAAAGGCTGTTGATTTTTGTGCATTGATTTTATATCCTGCTACTTTGCCAAACTCTTCTATGAGTTCCAATAGTCTCTTAGTAGAGTTCTTTGGGTCCCCTAAATAAAGAATCATGTCGTCTGCAAAGAGGGATAGTTTGAGTTCTTCCTTCCCAACTTGTATCCCTTTAATTTCTTTTTCTTGCCTAATAGCTCTGGCTAAGACTTCCAGCACTATATTGAATAGCAGTGGTGAGAGTGGGCATCCCTGTCTGGTACCAGATCTCAGTGGAAATGCTTCCAACTTTTCCCCATTCAATAGGATATTGGCCGTGGGTTTTTCATAAATTGCTTTGATTGTATTGAGGAATGTGCCTTCTATACCCAGTTTGCTTAGGGTTTTCATCATGAAAGGGTGTTGAATTTTATCGAATGCTTTCTCTGCGTCTAGTGAGATAATCATATGGTTTTTCTTCTGCAGCCTGTTAATGTGGTGTATCACGTTGATTGTTTTGCGAATATTGAACCATCCCTGCATACCAGGGATGAATCCCACTTGGTCTGGGTGGATGATCTTTCTGATGTGTTGTTGCAGTCTATTGGCCAGAATTTTATTGAGGATTTTTGCATCTATGTTCATGAGGGATATTGGTCTGTAATTCTCTTTCAATGCTGCATCTTTTTCTGGCTTAGGAATTAAGGTGATGCTTCATAGAAGGAATTTGGGAGAATTCCCTCTTTTTCGATTGTTCTGAATAGTTTGAGAAGAATTGGAGTTAGTTCTTCTTTAAATGTCTGGTAGAATTCAGCAGTGAATCCATCTGGTCCTGGGCTTTTCTTTGTTGGGAGGGCCTTTATTACTGATTCAATTTCTGACTCACTTATGGGTCTGTTTAGGTTTTCTATGTCTTCCTGGTTCAATTTAGGAAGGTTGCATGTGTCCAGGAATCGATCCATTTCTGATAGGTTTCCCTGTTTGCTGGCATACAAGTCCTTGTAGTAATTTCTGATGATTCTTTTGATTTCTGTGGTGTCTGTTGTTATATTTCCTTTTTCATCTCTGATTTTACTGATTTGGGTCTTTTCTCTTCTTTTTTTAGTTAGTTGGGCCAATGGGGTGTCAATCTTGTTTATTTTTTCAAAAAACCAGCTCCTCGTTTGGCTGATTTTTTGTAATGTTTTTTTGGATTCAATCCTGTTGATTTCTTCTCTGATTTTGATTATTTCTCTTTTTCTACTAGATTTGGGTCTAGTTTGCTGCAAATTTTCTAGATCCTTGAGATGCATTGAAAGCTCATCTATTTGGTGCCTTTCCAGTTTCTTGATGTAGGCACCTATTGATATAAACTTTCCTCTTAACACTGCTTTTGCTGTATCCCATAAGTTTTGGTATGTTGTGCTGTTATCCTCATTTACTTCCAGAAAATTTTTGATTTCTCTTTTGATTTTTTCAGTGACCCATTGTTCATTCAGGAGCATGTTGTTCAATCTCCATGTGTTTGCATATGCTCTAGAGATTCCTGAGTTGCTAATTTCCAACTTCACTCCCTCATGGTCTGAGAAGTTACATTGTATGATTCTAATTCTTTTGAATTTGCTGAGACTTGCTTTATGGCCTAATATGTGATCAATCCTAGAGTAGGTTCCATGTACTGCTGAGAAGAATGTGAATGCTTTACGTGTAGGATAAAAAGTTCTGTAGATATCTGTTAGATCCATTTGGGCTATAGTGTTGTTTAAATCTACTGTCTCCTTGTTGATCTTCTGTCCTGTCGATCTGTCAATATCTGTGAGTGAAGTATTGAAGTCCCCCAGTACTATTGTGTTGGGGTCTAAGTCTCCCTTTAAGTTTCTTAACAAATTTTTAAATAAACCTGTGGCCTGTAATTAGGTGCATATACATTGAGAATTGTTATATCTTCCTGTAGTATTGATCCCTTAATCATTATATAGTGCCCCTCTTTGTCTCTCTTAACAGTTTTTGTGTTAAAGTTTATGTAGTCCGATATTAAGATGGTTACACCCGCTCTTTTTTCATTTCTGTTGGCGTGGTATATCTTGTTCCATCCTTTTATTTTCAGTCTGTATGGATCTTCATTGGAAAGATGTGTTTCTTGTAGGCAGCAAATAGATGGTTTTTGTTTCTTAACCCAATCAGCCAATCTTTGTCTTTTAACAGGACAGTTTAGACCTTTAACGTTCAATGTGACTATTGATAAGTGGTAAGTTTGCCCTGCCATTTGCCAGATATTTTCTAATGTATGCTTTGAATTCCCTGTGATCTTTTGCCGTGAGGTTCCCTTCGTTTACCTTCTTTCATGTTGATGGTCGTGTTTCTGTGTTTCTGTGTGTAACACGTCTTTAAGTATCTTTTGCAGGGCTGGACGAGTGGCAACAAATTCTTTCAATTTTTGTTTGTTATGAAAGGTCTTTATTTCACCTTCATTCACAAATGAGAGCTTGGCAGGGTATAATATTCTGGGCTGGCAGTTTTTCTCTCTAAGTACCTGGGCTATGTCTCGCCATTCCCTTCTAGCTTGTAGGGTTTCTGTTGAGAAGTCAGCTGTAAGTCTAATTGGAGATCCTCTGAGAGTAATCTGCCGTTTCTCTCTTGCACATTTTAGGATCTTTTCTTTTTGCTTCACTGTGGTGAGTTTAATTACAATATGTCGTGCAGAGGATCTCTTTTGGTCATGTTTATTAGGGGTTCTATGAGCTTCCTGGATTAGGATTTCTCTGTCTTTCTCCAATCCTGGAAAGTTTTCTGCTAGTATCTCCCTAAAAAGGCCTTCTAATCCTTTCTCCCTCTCCATACCTTCAGGAACACCTAGAACCCGAATGTTGGGTTTTTTAATAGTATCCTGTAAATTCCCGACGATATCTTTTAGTTTTCTAATTTCCTCTTCTTGTCTTTGGTTTGACTGTTTCCTCTCCTGTTCTCTGTCTTCTAGGTCCGATATTCTCTCTTCTGCTTCACCCATTCTGGTTTTAAGGCCCTCAAGATTGCTTGTCACTTGATCTATTGAATTCTTCAATTCATTAAGATTTTTTGTCACTATCGTAGCTTCTTGTTCTACTAGTTGTTTCATTTCGTTTTGATTTCTCCGTAGTACTTCATTCTCGCGAGAGAGATTTTCTATCTTATCCATTAAGGATTTCTGTAGTTCAAGAATTTGTTTTTGAGAACTTCTTAATGTTCTTATCAATTCTTTGAGGTCTGCTTCTTGCATTTCTTCTATCTCATTATCTTCATAATCCTGACTTGGGGTGTCTTTTCCATTTGGGGTCATCATAGCGTCTTCCTTGATCTTGCTCCCTCGGAATCTGTTTTTATTTGGCATTTTTTTTTTCCCCACACTCTTTCTCTGGGTTGTCAAGGTAACGGAGTTTGTGTGCGCGGTGTGTTCCCAGTTTTTGGATCCCCTTCAGGTTTCTACAGCCTCGGGTTTTTGGTTCCGTCTGCCTCAGTGATGGGCGGGCGGGCGGGCGCGCCTTGTCCCACTGCGTTTAATCTAGCTCGAATTAGCAGGGTGGGTGACAAGAGAGGCTAGTGTCCGTGCAGGCTCGCCTCAATTGTGCTGTTTCCCCCGTGGGGGGTCTGCTTCCCCCCGCCACTGTCTCGGGATCCCTGTATCGGCCCCTGTTCAAGCGCTCAGTTCCAATGGCGACTGTGTTCCGCCCGGCTTCCGGTTCAGCCGGCGGGCACGCGCCGTCCCACTGTGTTCAGTCTAGCTCGAGTGAGCAGGGTGGGCAACGAAAGAGGCTAGTGTCCGTGTGGGCTCACCTCAATTGTGCTGTTTCCCCCCTGGCGTCTGCTTCCCCCCGCCAGTGTCTCGGGATCCCTGTATCGGCTCCCGTTTAAGCGCTCGATTCCAATGGCGACTGTGTTCCGTCCGGTTCCCGTCCCTCCCGGCAGCTCCCGTGCCACTAAGGCACGATTTGCCGTTTGCAAACTTACTTTCCCCTAGGTCCTCTGCGTCTCATTCACTGGGTCCGGAAGAATTTCCACTGCATTTTTTTCCCTGAGATTTTTCCTGAGGCTACAGTAACTCTGTTTTTATTAAACTATCTTTTTGCGGACTGCTAGTGCGCGTCCTCACTATTCCGCCATCTTCGGTGATTCTAAATTCTACAAAAATATTTACTGCTGTCTTGAAGTCACATCTGAGAGACTGTTGCTCGAATATGTAATGATGTAAGTATGCTTTAGCTACCCAGCCTGTGTGGTTGAGCCTTTGACTGTCTTGGCTTCTCTCATCCAGTGACCCCAAAAACCAACCTTTGCCTTAATCACTCTCATAGACTCCTGGAATGAAAGAAGAGATCTTGTTCTCATTTGCTGATGAGGACTTTGAGATGTGGGGCCATGAAAATGCCAAGTGCTGCAAGATGAGGGAGAGTCAAGACTAGAACTTTCCTCCCAAGCTCACTCCACAAGCCACAGTCTCAGACCAATGCTTGACATTACTCACACCAAAAGGGTAATTTCAAATTTAGCTTTCACTTTATAATCTCTCCCAAGACACCATTTTGTTTATGATTACTTTGCTTTTCTGGATAAGGTTACCTAACCAGGACATGTTTTATTCATTCCTTGGCCATCAGCAGCATGCTACACACTACTACAGGACTTGAAGAATCAGGTGTTAGAATCCCAGGAGAGAGTGTGCTAGGGAGTGCAGCACTGACTATTACCCAGATCAAGTGGGAAAATAATTTTTCGGTATTTCTTGTACCCAAAGTCACTTAGACGAGTGAAAGGTTTGGCTAAATGTCATTTGCAGAACTCTCTCCTTAACTGATGTTTGAATCTTAGTGGAAGAAGATAGAAAGAACTTCTGGCACAGATTTGAAGAAAAAGATGTCAAAAGAGGGACAGGTGGCAGAGTGAAGGGAAGTTGTCTCTGAGGTAACAGCCTCAGGAGTGTAGAAGGCTCATTGTGCTCCCCAAATTCAGGTGTTTGCCTGCTCTCAAATACTCCAGTTGAAGGTAGACAACTGATTTTTACAAATGCTGCTCTATCTTGGGCATGTATGTGTGTCTTTCTGAGCAGGGGCTACTACAAACCCATTTCATGGAATAGGGAAGACTGATGCACAGAGAGGACGACCAATCTGCCTCTAGTCACACAATAAGCAGCAATCTGGGAACCCAATTCAGATGGTCTAGCTTTGAAGTCAAGAAGCCTTAGATGACATACATGCCTGGTAAAGTGGAGAGGATGTCATGAATAATTGTGATGTTCCTCATTATGTAACCAAATGTTGGAGCACTTTGAAAACAAAAATATCACAACTAGACAGTGAACTAAAAGGGATCTGTGTGGTTCTTGAGAATTAGGGAGGATATTTAGATATGTCCTTTGCAATATATAACTTTAATATTAGCTCTTAGGTTTATACCAGGAAAATAGTATTATGCAATGATTAAAAGCCTGAGCTCTAAAGTAGAAAAAACTATATTATAATTAATATCTTTCCCCTTTGCATCTGCTAAGCTGTGGGACAGGAATGATGTCCCTAAGTAGCTGAAAATGTTCCACAAAGGGGCATGATTATTTGTCAGTCACTTTATTCATTTGGCCATGGGGGTAATGCAAAAGCAGTGTTTGTGCACACACACAAGTGTGTGTGTGTATGCACATGTGTGCTGGGGATAGAACGGATTCAGTCATAAGGGAAGAATGGCATACATTTTAACCCTAATGTTTTAGTCCATACCCTGTTGACATTTCTACCTTCTCCTTTGACAGCTGCCTCTCTAAGTTATGAACGACCTTGCTTACACACAACGAGATGAAAGTTACAGTCGAATAGTGCTAGAGAATGCCCTGGGACAGTCTGTTTTGGTGAGACTTTCTAAACATTAAAGCCTAAACATGAGAACAGCCCTTTACTGCCAGGCCAAGAATGTGCTTCCCAATTCACCGACAATGTAGGTCTTTTTAAATGAGAAATGAAAAGGCAGAGCCCAGAGCTCAGATTCCTTTCCTTGGTGTCTGGATATGAGATAATGGATTAGCAGAGTGGATACACAATCTGCATGAAAGAAATCCAGGAGTGAGGGGGAGGAGCCAAGATGGCGGAACAGTGAGGGCGCACACAAACAGTCCGGGAAAAGATAGTTTAATAAAAGTGGAGTTGCAGTAACTCCAAGTAAAGACTTCGAAAAACAACGCGGGGGAAATTCTCCCTGATCCACTGGACTTGACGCGGAGGAGAACGGACTCGCCGTGCTGCGGGAAAGGAGAAGTGCCGCGGGAAGGGAGACGCGAAGGGGAGCGCGGATGTGGAGTCGGCGTGCCACCGCCGGAGGGGGAGGTGAGGCGGAGATCCCTCGGTAACTCCAGACATTGGCGGGAAGAGAGGGACCCCACTGGGGTCGCCTCGGAAGCGGGTCTCCCCGGCCCGCCCCGCCAGCCAGCGCCCGGCGGCCCCGGAAGCGGGTCCCCCTGGCCCGCCCCGCCAGCCAGCGCCCGGCGGCCCCGGAAGCGGGTCCCCCCGGCCCGCCCCGCCAGCCAGCGCCCGGCGGCCCCGGAACCGGGTCCCCCCGGCCCGCCCCGCCAGCCAGCGCCCGGCGGCCCCGGAACCGGGTCCCCCCGGCCCGCCCCGCGAGCCAGCGCCCGGCGGCCCTGGAACCGGGTCCCCCCGGCCCGCCCCACCAGCCAGCACCCGGCGGCCTCGGAACCGGGCCCCCGCACAGCCCACCCGCCTCTAAAGCAGTGAAGCTGCACAAATCTGAGGGGGTGCTGCAGCCAGCAGCTCCGTTACATCCACAACCCGGGGAGACAGAGTGGAGAAATGCCAAACAAAAGCAGACACCGACCTAACAAGAGCAAGGAAGACACTATGATGACCCCAAATGAAAAAGACACCCCAATTCAAGATTATGAAGATGAGGAGATAGAAGAGATGCAAGAAGCAGACCTCAAAAAATTGATACGAACATTAAGAAGCTCACAAAAACAAATACTTGAACTACAGAAATCTTTAATGGATAAGATAGAAAACCTCTCTCGCGAAAATGAATTATTAAGGAAGAATCAGAATGAAACGAAGCAACTAGTAGAACAAGAAGCTACGATAGTGACAAAAAATCTTAGTGAATTGAAGAATTCAATTGATCACATGACAAGCACACTAGAGAGCCTTAAAACCAGGATGGGTGAAGCAGAAGAGAGGATATCGGACTTAGAAGACAGAGAACAGGAAAGGAAACAGTCAAACCAAAGACAAGAAGAGGAAATTAGAAATCTAAAAAATATTGTCGGGAATTTACAGGATACTATTAGAAAACCTAACATTCGGATTCTAGGAGTTCCTGAAGGCATGGAGAGAGAGAAAGGGCTAGAAGGCCTTTTTGGTGAGATACTAGCAGAAAATTTCCCAGGTTTGGAGAAGAACAGAGAAATCCTAGTACAGGAAGCTCATAGAACCCCTAACAAACATGACCAAAAGAGATCCTCACCACGACACATTGTAATTAAACTCACCACAGTGAAGCAGAAAGAAAAAATCCTAAAATGGGCAAGAGAGAAACGTCAGATTACCCTCAAAGGATCTCCAATCAGACTCACAGCAGATTTCTCATCTGAAACCCTAAAAGCCAGGAGGGAATGGCGAGATATAGCCCAGGTACTAAGAGAGAAAAACTGCCAGCCCAGAATATTATACCCTGCAAAGCTCTCATTTGTGATTGAAGGTGAGATAAAGACATTTCATTGCAAACAGAAACTGAAAGAATTTGTCGCCACTCGCCCAGCCCTGCAAAAGATCCTTAAAGATGTGCTACACGCAGAAACACAGAAACATGGTCATCAACATGAAAGAAGCTAAAGGAAGGAAATCTCACAGCAAATGATCATAAGAAACCCAAAGCATACATAAGAAAATCATTGGCAAATGGTAGGGCAAAGATACTACTTATCGATAGTTACATTGAACGTGAATGGTTTGAACTGTGCTATTAAAAGGCAAAGATTTACTGACTGGATGAGGGAACAAAACCCAGCTATTTGCTGCCTACAAGAAACACATCTTTCCAACAAAGATCCATACAGTCTCAAAGTGAAAGGATGGAAAAACATATACCATGCGAGCAGAAATGAAAAAAGAGCGGGCGTAGCCATCTTAATATCAGATAACATAAATTTTACCACAAAAACTATTAAGAGAGACAAAGAGGGGCACTATATAATGATTAAGGGATCCATTCAACAGGAAGATATAACGATTATCAATGTATATGCACCTAACCACCGGGCACCGGTCTATTTAAAAGACCTGTTAAGGGACTTAAAGGGAGACTTAGACCCCAATACAATAGTACTGGGAGATTTCAACACTCCTCTCTCAGAGATAGACAGATCACCAAGACAGAGGATTAACAAGGAGACAGCAGATTTAAACGACATTATAGCCCAAATGGACCTAACAGATATCTTCAGAACCTTTTATCCCACAGAAAAAGAATTTACATTCTTCTCAGCAGTACATGGAACCTTCTCCAGGATTGACCACATACTAGGCCACAAAGCAAGCCTTAGCAAATTCAAAAGAATAAGAATCATACCATGCAACTTCTCAGACCACGAGGGAGTGAAGTTGGAAATTAGCAACTCAGGAATCTCTAGAGCATATGCAAACACATGGAGAATGAACAACATGCTCCTGAATCAACAATGGGTCATAGAAGAAATCAAAAGAGAAATCAAAAATTTCCTGGAAGTAAATGAAGATAACAGCACATCATACCAAAACCTATGGGATACAGCAAAAGCAGTGTTAAGAGGAAAATTTATATCAATAGGTGCCTACATCAAGAAATTGGAAAGGCACCAAATAGATGAGCTTTCAGTTCATCTCAAGGATCTAGAAAAACAACAGCAAACCAGACCCAAAGCTAGTAGGAGAAGAGAAATAATCAAAATCAGGGAAGAAATTAACAGGATTGAAACCAAAAAAACATTACAAAAAATCAGCCAATCGAGGAGCTGGTTTTTCGAAAAAATAAACAAAATTGACACCCCATTGGCCCAACTAACTAAAAAAAGAAGAAAAAAGACCCAAATTAACAATATCAAAGACGAAAAAGGAAACGTAACAACAGACACCACAGAAATCAAAAGAATCATCAGAAATTACTACAAGGACTTGTATGCCAGCAAACAGGAAAACCTATCAGAAATGGATAGATTCCTGGACACATACAACCTACCTAAACTGAACCAGGAAGACATAGAAAACCTAAACAGACCCATAACTGAGACGGAAATCGAAACAGTAATAAATGCCCTCCCAAGAAAGAAAAGCCCAGGACCAGACGGATTCACTGCTGAATTCTACCAGACATTTAAAGAAGAACTAACTCCAATCCTTCTCAAATTATTCAGAACAATCGAAAAAGAGGGAATCCTCCCAAATTCTTTCTACGAAGCCAGCATCACCTTAATTCCTAAACCGGGAAAAGATCCAGTATTGAAAGAGAATTACAGACCAATATCCCTGATGAACATAGATGCAAAAATCCTCAATAAAATTCTTGCCAATAGAATACAACAACACATCAGAAAGATCATCCACCCAGACCAAGTGGGGTTTATCCCTGGTATGCAGGGATGGTTCAACGTTCGCAAAACAATCAACGTGATACACCACATTAACAGACAGCAGAAGAAAAACCATATGATTATTTCAATAGACGCGGAGAAAGCATTTGACAAAATACAACACCCTTTCATGATGAAAACCCTAAGCAAACTGGGTATAGAAGGCACATTCCTCAATATAATCAAAGCAATTTATGAAAAACCCACGGCCAGTATCCAATTGAATGGGGAAAAGCTGCAAGCAATCCCACTAAGATCTGGCACCAAACAAGGATGCCCACTCTCGCCACTGCTATTCAATATAGTGCTGGAAGTCTTAGCCAGAGCTATTAGGCAAGAAAAAGAAATTAAAGGGATACAAGTTGGGAAGGAAGAACTCAAACTATCCCTCTTTGCAGATGATATGATTCTTTATTTAGAAGAACCAAAAAACTCTACTAAGAGACTATTGGAACTCATAGAAGAGTTTGGCAAAGTAGCAGGATATAAAATCAATGCACAAAAATCAACAGCCTTTATATACACAAACAATGCCATGGCTGAGGAAGAACTGCTAAAATCAATCCCATTCACAATAGCCACAAAAACAATCAAATACCTTGGAATAAACTTAACCAAGGATGTTAAAGATCTCTATGATGAAAATTATAAAACCTTAAAGAAAGAAATAGAAGAGGACACCAAAAAATGGAGAAATCTCCCATGCTCATGGATTGGAAGAATCAATATCATCAAAATGTCCATTCTCCCAAAAGCAATTTACAGATTCAATGCAATCCCAATCAAGATACCAAAGGCTTTCTTCTCAGATCTGGAAAAAATGATGCTGAAATTCGTATGGAGGAATAAGAGGCCTCGAATAGCTAAAGCAATCTTGTCCAACAAAAACAAAGCTGGAGGCATCACAATACCAGATTTCAGGACATACTACAGGGCAGTTGTAATCAAAACAGCATGGTACTGGTACAGAAACAGATGGATAGACCAATGGAACAGAATAGAAACACCTGAAATCAATCCAAACATCTACAGCCAACTTATATTTGATCAAGGACCCAAAACTAACCCCTGGAGTAAAGACAGTCTATTTAACAAATGGTGCTGGGAAAACTGGATTTCCACCTGCAGAATCATGAAGCAAGACCCCTACCTTACACCTTGCACAAAAATTCATTCAACATGGATCAAAAACTTAAACCTACGACCCGACACCATCAAATTACTGGAGAGCATAGGAGAAACCCTGCAAGATATAGGTACTGGCAAAGACTTCTTGGAAAAGACCCCAAAAGCACAGGCACTCAAAGCCAAAATTAACTATTGGGATCGCATCAAACTGAGAAGTTTCTGTACTGCAAAAGAAACAGTTAGGAAAGTGAATAGGCAACCTTCAGAATGGGAAAAAATATTTGCAAAATATGCAACAGATAAAGGGCTGATAACGAGAATCTACAACGAAATCAAGAAACGACACAACATTAAAACAAACAACCCACTTAAGAAATGGGCTAAGGACCTCAATAGACATTTTTCCAGAGAGGAAACCCAAATGGCCAACAGACACATGAAAAAATGCTCAAGATCACTGGCAATCAGGGAAATGCAAATCAAGACCACAATGAGGTTTCACCTCACCCCGGTCAGAATGGCTCACATTCAGAAATCTACCAACAATAGATGCTGGAGAGGATGTGGGGAAAAAGGGACACTAATCCACTGTTGGTGGGAATGCAAACTGGTTAAACCACTATGGAAGTCAGTCTGGAGACTCCTTAGAAACATGAATATAACCCTACCATTCAACCCAGCCATCCCACTCCTTGGAATTTACCCAAAGGAAATTAAATTGGAAAACCAAAAAGCCGTCTGCACACTAATGTTTATTGCAGCTCAGTTCACAATAGCTAAGACCTGGAACCAACCCAAATGCCCATCAACAGTAGACTGGATTAGGAAATTATGGGACATGTACTCTACAGAATACTATACAGCAGTCAAAAACAATGAAATCCGATCATTTGCAACAAAATGGAGGGATCTGGAAAACATCATGCTGAGTGAATTAAGCCAGTCCCAAAGAGACAAATATCATTTGTTTTCCATGATTGGTGATGATTAACTGAGCACCAAAGAGGAAACCTGCTGAAACGAAATGAACACTATGAGAAAATAAGACATGATCAGCTCCTGTCTGAACTGTTGATGTATTACTGACGCCATAAACAAGAGTGTCAAATTGTTATTCAACTTCAGGAGTCACTGTGTACTTACTTCTCATCAGGGATCTGTCCTTAATGTGTTATCCAATGTGAAATAATGCTAATACTAGTAATGAAACAGTATTTTTTCACTTTGTGTTTCTGTGTGGGAGCAAACTGATGAAATCTTCACGTACTATAATATTAAATCAATCTTCTGTGTATAAAGATAATTGCAAATGATTAAAAACTCTAGGTGTTAAATTGGAAAATGCATAGATAATTAATCAATTCTTTAAAAAAAAAAAAGCATGTAGGATCTCTGTCCTTAATGTACTGTACATTGTGAATCAATACTATAACTAGTACTCCAACAATAATTTCAGTTTGTGCCTCTATGTGAGGGCAAACTGTTAAAATCTTTACATAATATGTTATAAACTGATCTGCTGTGTATAAAGAGAATTGAAAATAAATCTTGATGTGAACAGAAGGGGAGAGGGAGCGGGAGAGGGGAGGGTGGCGGGAGGGAGGGAAGTTGTGGGGGGGAGGAGCCATTGGAATCCACAAGCTGTACCTTGGAAATTTATATTCTTTAAATAAAAGCAAAAAATAAAAAAGAAAAAAAAATAAAAAAAAAAAGAAATCCAGGAGTGAGAGAGGGAAACAAACCCTGAAGAAACTCATATAACTTGCTTCCAGCTGGCCTTTTTGACATGGTTGGGTGACCAATGAACTATTCTAAAAATAGAGATGTCATAGGTAGTTGGGTTACTGATTGTGTGAAAACTTTAAAATGATGGAGTGCTTGATGACACCTTTCATTGTCAATAGTTGGTAAAAACATGATTTTATAGAAATTAATTCATCAGTTCCTTAATTTCTTCTTCGATTAATTCAAATAAATGACTAAAATCAGAATCTAATCCTTGGTTCTAATTTTCTTATCTCTATCATTCAGTAAGTCACAAGATTCCATAGGATTTATCTGTAAAACAGATATTGAATATATGATGACCACCACAAACACTAACCCTGACACAGCATTTTTAAGCCCCTAAAACTCATATTGAACTGCAGTAACTTCCACCTTATATCGTTCAATGAGCCTTCAACAATTAGCAACTTAAAATGAATTCCTTTTTGACCTCTGAAATTCAGAATCTGTTTTTCAGTTGACATTTCCAAGCCCAAACAACTGCATGGAATTCCACATTACTGAACCTATCAACTACTTTTGTGCCTCCACATTTGGGCCCAGGATACTCCTGGTATCTAGAATGCCCTTTCTAACTAGTTACTCTCCTGCAATGTATCCAAGGGTAAACATGGTAAAACAAAAAAGTACATGCTCAATTTCTTGCTTGGTTAGGTGAAGGTGATCTGTGCTATTCAGTCACAGTCTCTCTGTTGAACTTTTATATAAACTTTTAAGAACCATAGAGTTCAGGGATTGTAGAATTTCAGAATTGTAATTGAGTGTTGTCAACTATGGAATCCTGGTTATTTAATGAAGACTGCTGTTGATTTTTTAGCAATCAGAAGTATGTTCATGGCCTGAATGGCTGACCTTCAGAAGCAAGGAGTCGTCAATAACTGATTGAAATGCATTCACTAAAATATATTGATTTGTATTTGATTAAATATTTTATTTTCATTTGATTAAATACTTTTAAAGTATGTTCAAAATATTATTCAAAATTCTGATGGCTCCATAGCTTCAGTGCTCTTACTCATTGATTAAGTAGGTTTAAAACTTATTCTGCAGACTGGCACTGTGGTGTAGTAGATTAAGCCTCTGCAACTCATATGGGCGCTGGTTTGAATCCAACTACCTTCTAATGGCCTGGAAAATCAGTGGAAGATGGCCCAAGTTCTTGGGCCCCTGCACCCACAGGGGAGATCTAGAAAAATCTACTGGATCCTGGCTTCAGATTGGCCTAGCTCCAACTGTTGCAGACATTTGAGGAGTGTACCAGCAGATAGAAGACCTCTCTCTCTCTCTCTCTCTCTCTCTCTCTCTCTCTCTTTCTCTCTCTCTCTCACTGTAACTCTGACTCTCAAAGAAACAAAGAAATCTTTAGAAAAAAGATCTTATTCTAATGGCTCTTTGTTATCCTAGCTATGGAATAACTAGTCTTCCAGAAATGTGAGAGACTTTACAAGTTCTTCTCAATTACTCTTTTAGGTCCTTCCCTAGATAAATTTTGGAAAAGACTTAAGTGGTATCCAAATATGCACCACAGTCATTGATTTTCCTTGAAGATGCAAATTTGTTGTAAATATTTGAATTTCAGTCAAGTGTTAGCATGGTTTCATTCTCTTCCTTCCTTTTGTAATTTTGTCAACCACTACTTGAAAAGATGGCTATATGGGGGCTGACATTGTGGCATAATGGGTTAAGCTACCACCTGTAGAATCAGCATCCCATATGAGCACTGCTTTGAGTTCTGGCTGCTCCATTTCTGATCCAGCTCCCTGTTGAATGTGCTGGGAAACTAGCAAAAGATGGCCCAAGTGCTTGGGCTCTTGCACCCCATGGGAGACCCAGAGAAAGCTTCTGGCTCCTAGTTTCAGCCTGGCCCAACCACAGCTGTTGTAGCCATTTGGAGAGTGAGCCAGCAGATAGAAGACCAATCTCTCTCTCTCTCTCTCTCTCTCTCTCTCTCTCTCTCTCTCTCTCTCTCTCTAACTCTGCCCTTCAAATAAACAAAATAGATCTTTTTAAAAATGATGGCCACACGTTAACATTTAAGACTTGAACAATTGTGTGAGAAACAAATATAACAAAAATATTATTAGAGGAAACTGATAGGAACATCCAAATATAGATTTCCCAGACTTGACTAAGGAAATAAATCCCACTGATACCTTGAGTCATCCATAGGCAGTTATGTTACTGTTTAGTGTTGTTCTGGATTGTGTCAATCAACCCATGCTATTAATAATACATATACAGCATAATCATTGGAATAGCCAGACTTCTTTTGATTGGAGAAAAGAAAATATAAGGTTATTTTCTTTTCCAAAATGACTCGGACAAAGGAATTTTAAATGGTTGGTTGTATCCCTAGGACAAGAGTTATATTATTTAGTAAGTAGCCAAAGTAAGATATTTATTTTCTGACAACCATGTATTATTTTTCTGGTTTCTATAGAATAAATCATTATCCTAAATCATTCTACCATCTATGAATGAAATAATTACTGTGTATGGATGCAATGTCTCATTGATTATTATTCATTTTCATGGGAAAGTCATATTAATATAAATGTTTTGTAAAATTCATAGCAGTACATGGAGGTATGCAGGAATCATAAACTAGACATGATTTAAAAATAATCAGCACCACAGAACAAGTAATATTGATTCTTAGTTAGTATTGAGAATATTCATTTCCTCATAAAAAAGAACACAGGCACTTCATTACAGATATACATAACCTTAATAGAACTTTAAACATACTATCTCTAGATGTCTTCATTACAAGTGGTCACTATTACAACACAGAAATATCTTCATCATCTTCTATTTTTTTCTAACTTTTATTTAATAAATATAAATTTCCAAAGTATAGCTTTTGGATTACAGTGGTTCCCCCCGCCCCTTAGCTTCCCTCCCACCCACAACCTGCCCTTCTCGCATTCCATCTCCCATCCCATTAACATCAAGATTCGTTTTAAATTCTCTTTATTTAAGATCAATTTAGTACGTATTAAGTAAAGATGTCAACAGTTTGCATCCACACAGAAACACAAAGTGTAAAGTACTATTTGAGTACTAGTTATACCATTAATTCACATTGTACAACACATTAAGGACAGGGATCCTACATGGGGAGTAAGTGCACAGTGACTCAAGCTGTTGATTTAACAATTGACACTCTTGTTTATGGCATCAATAATCACCCGAGGCTCTTGTCATGAGCTGCCAAGGCTATGGAAGCCTTTTGAGTTCACCAACTCTGATCTTATTTTGACAAGGTCATAGTCAAAGTGGAAGTTCTCTCCTCCCTTCAGAGAAAGGTACCTCCTTCCTTGATGGCCCGTTCTTTCCACTGGGATCTCACTCACAGAGAACTTTCATTTAGTTTTTTTTTTTTTTCCAGAGTGTCTTGGCTTTCCGTGCCTAAAATATTCTCATGGCTTTTTAGCCAGATCCAAATGCCTTAAGGGCTGATTCTGAGGCCAGAGTGCTGTTTAGGACATCTGCCATTATATGAGTCAGCTTTGTATTCCACTTCCCATTTTGGATCATTCTCTCCTTTTTAATTCTATCAGTTAGTATTAGCAGACACTAGTCTTGTTTATGTGATCTCTTTGACTCTTAGTCCTATCATTATGATCAATTATGAACTGAAACTGATCACTTTGATTAGTGAGATGGTATTGGTACATGCCACTTTGATGGGATTGAATTGGAATCCCCTGGCACATTTCTAACTCCACCATTTGGGGCAAGTCAAATTGAGCATATGCCAAATTGTACATCTCTTCACTCTCTTATTCCCACTCTTATATTTAACAGAGATCACTTTTCAGTTAAATTCAAACACCTAAGAATAATTGTGTGTTAATTACAAAGTTCAACCAATAGAATTAAGTAGGACCAAAAAAATACTAAAAGGGATAAAGTATTAAGTTGTACAACATCAGGACAAGGGCTGATCAAGTCACTGTTTCTCATAGTGTCCATTTCACTTCAACAGGTTTCCCCTTTGGTGCTCAGTTAGTTGTCACTGATCAGGGAGAACATAGGATATTTGTGCCTCTGGGACTGGCTTAGTCCACTCAGCATAATGTTTTCCAGCATAATCTGTTTTCCAGATTCCTCGATTTTGTTGCAAATGACCGGATTTCATTGTTTTTAATGCTGTATAGTATTTTATAGAGTACATATCCCATAATTTTTTATCCAGTCTGCTGTTGATGGGCATTTGGGTTGGTTCCAGGTCTTAGCCATTGTGAATTGAGCTGCAATAAACATTAAGGTGCAGACAGCTTTTTTGTTTGCCAATTTAATTTTCTTTGGTTACATTCCAAGGTGTGGGATGGCTGGGTTGCATGGTAGGGTTATATTCAAGTTTCTGAGGAATCTCCAGACTGACTTCCATAGTGGCTTTACCAGTTTGCATTCCCACCAACAGTGGGTTAGTGTCCCTTTTTCCCCACATCCTCACCAGCATCTGTTGTTGGTAGATTTCTGTACGTGAGCCATTCGAACCAGGGTGAGGTGAAACCTCATTGTGGTTTGATTTGCATTTCCTTGATTGCTAGTGAACCTGAACATCTTTTTATGTGTTATTGTCCATTTGGATTTCTTCTTTTGAAAAATGTCTGTTTAGGTCCTTGGCCCATCTCTTAAGTGGGTTGTTTGTTTTGTTGTTGTGAAGTATCTTGATCTCTTTGTAGATTCTGGTTATCAACCCTTTATCTGTTGCATAGTTTGCAAATATTTTTTCCCATTCTATTGGTTGCCTCTTCACTTTCCTGATTGTTTCTTTTGAAGTACAGAAACTTCTCAATTTGATGCAATCCCAAATGTTAATTTTGGCTTTGACTGCCTGTGCCTGTGGTGTCTTTTTCAAAAAGTCTTTGCCTGTGCCTATATCTTGAAGGGTTTCTCCAATGTTCTCTAATAATTTGATGGTGTCGGGTTGTAAATTTAGGTCTTTAATCCATGTTGAGTGAATTTTTGTTTAAGGTGTAAGATAGGGGTCTTGCTTCATGCTTCTGTATATGGAAATCCAATTTTCCCAGCACCATTTGTTGAATAGACTTGCTCCAGGAATTGGTTTTATATTCTTGATCAAATATAAGTTGGCTGTAGATGTTTGGATTGATTTCTGTTGTTTCTGTTCTGTTCCATTGGTGTAGCCATCTGTTTCTGTAGCAGTACCATGCTGTTTTGATTATAATTGCCCTGTAGTATGTCCTGAAATCTGGTATTGCATCATCTTCTATTGCAAGGGCATTCTATTTCATTTGCATATTGTCTATAAAGTACATCATTATTGGCAAGACCAGTGTAACATTTTTATATTGTTTTTCAAAATTACTACATTAGCAATAACATGAATAAGTTAAATCACAGAATTGTGATTATATCTTAGGAAACCTAGGCTTCAGTATTATTAATAAGAATGCACAATGCACTTAGTTAGAAGTATATAAATTAATTTCATAAATAAAAATATTATGATTAAGGGAAAATAGACAAAATAATTCACATAGAGTTTAGAAATTATTGCTTTCAAGTATATAGAGTAGGGATTGACAAATTATGACTCATAGGCCCAAACTGGCTCACGATCAGTTTTTATAAGTCAAGCCTTATTGTCACACAGCCATGCTAATTTTGTTTGTATACTTTGTGGATGGTTTTGTATTATAATGCATGAGTTAGCTATTTTTGGCCCGAGATATAGTATACTGAAAAGCCTAAAATATGTACTACTTGGTTCTTTTTAGAAAAAGTTTTGTTGACTCTAGTTTATTCTACTTGTTTCAATGGTCATAGATAAAAGCTATCTACTTGGTGTAGTCATAAACTTGTTACAAATATATTTGCTTAGTAAACTTCCATTGAGCATCTGACACCAGAGTTTCTCCATAGAACCTTACTTTAAAGTCTCCAATTCCTCTCATGTAAGTTTGGATTCCTATGATCTAGAACAGCATTTGCTACATGGGAAGTATGTAATATATAGTCATTAAAGTGACTTTGAATGTCTGCTATTCTCCAGGCACTGATCTGGGTGCTATGAAAATACTGAGGTAATATAGTCATCGAGCTTTTTATCTAGTAATTATATGGGAAATATTTAATTAAAGCTCTAATATAAGATCATAAAGGTTATAAGAGGATTATAGATCAAGTGATGTAAAGATTCCGTCAATAGGAAGAATTTGAGATAGGCGTTGAAGAGCTGACAGGAAGGGACTTCCTGACAAATGGGCTATTGTGAGAAAAGGCATGGAGGTAGGGTGCATGCCTGCACCATAGTGACTCATCTTTTAGGTACCAGTTTATAAGGAACCTAGTGGCAGGCATTGGAAGATCTAGAGAAAGCAAATTAATCTTGGGGGAGAAGCTGGATTTTATAAGGTGGTATGTTAGTCTGTTTTAATCAGCTAATGAGAGTTGATTGTTTTGTTAGTTGTTAGGTATTTGGTAGCTTGGAATTAGTAATCATGAGAGTATTTATCCTATTGAAACATGAAAGTGCTACAAATCAGGTATCCCCCCCCCCACCTTTCTTTCATCTCTCTTTTTCTAGTTACTAGAGTTATGTATCACCAGTCATTAACCTAGTGCACAGTTGACTGGTTTCACTTTCCACAGACCGGAGTGTTGCTTGTAAGTACCACGCTCAACCTGGGGCTACTCCCTAGCTTGACAGTTTGCAGGTGAGTGTAACCACGGAAACTACATGGAAAAGAAAAGCTCCTTGTTTTTTGGCTCCCTAGGATCATGGGAAGCTGATGTTCCTTGAAAGTAACAGAAATTGGGCAGGATTAGAACCTTAGGGCTATGGATGGGAATTGTAGAGTCTTGTCAGTCGCCACAACAAGGAAGAATAGTCAGAGAGAAAGAGGAAAGGAAGCAGAGAAAGTATGAGGGTAGAAAAGTGGGGAGGGAGAGCTGAGAGGGAGAGAGAGAGAAGAAAACAGCAATAGCAACAACAATAGTAGAATGAACAGAGTTAGTCTGGAGCAAAATACAAGTTGAGCTTAAACTAAAAAATGGGCTTAAACTTCAATCCTCCCCTTTTTTTGAAAATAGAGTAGTGTATTTTGATCAATCTGTAACAGGAGTTCCTGTGGTACAGTTCTGGCAGAATCATGTGCATAGCTCTAACCCTAGATGGAAAGCTTTGGTTTTTACTATTTAAGTGAGAAACTGTAATTAAAATAGTAGAAATTAATAATTTCCCTCACTTGTCTGTAAGACTTAAAACTAAAGTAATTAGGATTTCATATCTGAGACTTGTATGTGGATATGCTGATGGCATATTTCTTTTAGATAGAGATGCATCATAATAGCTCACGAGTTACTGTGAAAATTAAATGGGACAAACTGCTTCCCCAAGTTTCCTAATGATTACATTAATGTGAAATGTTGTATTTCAGGAAAAAATTGGGGAAGTCACCTGGAACACTTACTAACCATACAGTAAGAATGCCCATGACTGGAGTCAGTAGTTGTTTAATAATAGTCCTAGGTGATTCTTATCACTAAGCAAATTGGGGAAAACAATAAGTTACTGTATGTGAAAATACCTTAGCATGCAATGAACATAACCTGATTGAAAAAAGATGAGCTGAATGAAGAGATCATATAATGACCAATTAGATCAGGGGTGGGGTAACTTTTTGCTGCTAAGGGCCATTTGGATATTTATAATATCAATTTGCAGATCGCACAAAATTATCAACTTAAAAACTAGCCTGCTATAGATTTTTTTTTAATTTCTAATATCACCTGCCATTTTCTTGGCAGGGGCAGAACGCATGATTTCCTGGGCTGTTTATGGCCTGTGGGCCAGACACTCCCTACCCCTGCTTTAGATGCATAATTTTAGCAAACCATCCTAAGTTCCTTGGCTCCATCTTCTTATTGTGTTTGTTAAGAGGAACAGCATTAATATCAGGATTTGAGTCTGTCACTGGAATTGTTCTGAGCTCTCTAGAAGGTAAGTGCTGTATATAAACTCCAGCTGTTAGGTTTTACTGGTTCTTTGGAGGCAGGCAGGAAAAGTTGAGAAATAACCTGTTTCAGAGAGCAACTTTCTTAGGATTGTGTGCAGAGGTTGTAGGGAACATGCACAGTAGGGAAGAGAAGAGACCACATTAGGGCCCAGCAGCCATTCTGGAGAGCAATAGGTCCTGTCCCAGTGACAAATGTTTGCAGGAAGAAAGGATGCTTGAATTTTCCAGGTGAAATAATCTAGTCCCCAGGAAGAAGATCATTTTTTATGGCCCGAACATTTCGCTGACAGTTCCCTCCAGGGAGTCATGAAGAGGCTCAAAGACAGGCATTCCTGAGCCTGTACCCTGCACCAAGAGCAGCACAGGATAGAGTCAGCAGAGTTGAACCTCGCCTGGGCTGGGTGAGGACAGCCTACCCCAGGTTCTGCAAGGGCATCTCTATACTTCAAATACATTCTGAAAACATCTACCAGTGGGGACCATCTTTTCTGAGCAAGGATTAATCACCACTGCCTGGACAGACATCTCTCTTCTCTCTTCCAACTTTTTCCTTTCTCACCTGCCTACAAAATCCAATTAAGCACCTGTCTTCATCAGTTTGTGTCTCTATAACTAAATGTCATAATCTAGGTAACTTATACATATCAGAAATTTATTTTTCACAGGTTTGGAGTCTGAGAAGTCATGCAGATTAAGGAAGAAGCAGATTTGGTGATCAGTGAGCTACAGCTTTCTGATTCATGAGGTTACATTTATGTTGGGTCCCACCATGATGATGGGGCAAGGCAGCTCTATAGGAATCCTTTTATAAGGCATTGATCCCAATCTTGAGGGTGTCATCCCTAATAATTCCCAAAGTCTCTACTTACTAATCCCATTGCCTGGGGGTTATATTAGAGGGACCCAAGCATTCAGCCCATAAAAGAACCACTGTCTCTGAATGCCTTCTCCGATGCTTCCTACCTCAGTGTTGTTCTTTTCCCTACTCAGTTCTTGTCACATGGTTAAATTCATAAGCCATAGAACAGTTTAAAAGCCAAGGTCTAATTCTAACTTTGAGTATTTCAGCCCCAAGCATATTATTACCTCCTTTTCATACAACATTGTGTATGTGCATGTGCATGTGAGTTTCAGTTGTGGTTTGTTACAAACCATTGTATACACAGGAATCATTTTCATCACTTTCCTGTGGCCTTCTTCCAAAGTGATGGATTAATATGGTTTTCTATTATCTAGCTGGAGGCATGATATGAGTCATCTCTACATATCAAATGAGTCAAAATGAGGTGCTTAAAATTCTCGTGGTTTAGTTCGGCCTGATACAACACTGGATATTCCCCTAAGCGTTCATACCCATGAGCAAGTGGAGAATGGCTACGAGAAACATGCTGCAGAACAGAGGGAACTAGTCAGTAAAATGTGATCAGAAGTTTCTGTTTGCCATAGGAAAGGCAAAAAAAAAGAGAAATTCATCTGTTTATCAAGAATTCAAAGCAATAGAATACTATTTTTTCTCCTCTGGGAATCTCCTAATCATGAATAATTTTCAAATATAGGAAGTAATATGGAAGAGATGCTAAACACATTACTTGGAGTTTCCCAAAGAACAGAGAACCAGCACAATAAAATCTTAATTATTCAGAATGTATGATTATTTTCCTAGAAAATGATCTAGCATTTACCTTTGTGTTCACTTATCATTAAAGGGCAATTTGAATACACATGTTGTGTAGTGGGAATATCACCTGGTACTAGTAGAATTGCTTGAGAAAATATTTTGAAGGCATGTTTGATTATATGTAAAACTTTACTGTGAATCATCTTTACCTATGCAAAGATCCTTAGGAACCCAGGGAATTGGAATAATTTTATAAGCCTTCTTAGAAGGATTCCTATTCTGTTCTTTTAAATGCTTCCACAATTTAGCTTTCTTCAAACAGTGTTCCCCAAATTAGTTTGTCTTTAATATACTTTCCAATTCTTCCCACACTTATACCAATGTAATAGTAGATTTGTAGTTGACAGAAATAAAAAAATCATGCTAATGGTGATAATGCAAGTGATACAAATAATTGCCTATCTAAACTAACTGTTCTTGAAATTTACATTGAACTTATTATTCTCTGATAATCTAATTTCTTTAGGGCCTCTATGACATGTTAGGGTGCCTGGTTTATAGGATTAATGTAATAACTCTTTGACACTGTCTGGCCTGGAGCCCCTGTTCCTATTAAGGGATTAGTGTGCTTTCTGAGTCCCTGTGGGGAGAGCTGGTCTGAATCATGTCAAACGTGATGGGAGGCTTGTGATAGAAAGGGTGCAGAAGGAAGGCATGTAGATTTCATCATTGCCCAGAATTAGCTTGAGGAGGGGGATAACTTACAGCACGCAGCTAACCAGAGGCACCAAGATCAAAGGCTGACTGCCATGCATCCAGGAAGCATAGGACTGTGCAGGGAAGAAAGAGGAAAGCAGATGTGAAAATCAAAGAAATCTGAAAAAGGTTTGGTAAATGGCTCTAAATGGGCCACATGGGACATCTTCATAGGAAAAGTTGAGAGGGGCCATGACAGGTTCAGGAGATTAGTTGATTTCTTTTTCTCATCTCTTCCTTTGCTCCTTAGTCTTCTTCCACTCACCTTTTCCCCACAGGGCCAAGAATTAATTGACTAAACCACAAGAGGTCCCTGGGTGGATGTTGACTTTCATCACTTCACCTTCCTCCTCTATCAGCTGGGCCAAGAGGGTGGCTGCAATGAAAAACAGGTCATGCCCTAGAGAGGGAAGGAAAACTGTTTCTCCAAGGAAGAGAGGAAACTGTGGAGCTGGCATTTATAATCTAACAACAGATCCAGGAGCATTTCCCAACAGTCTGTAGATTTCATGTCAGCTTTGGGGGTCTCTGCTCCAGTGCTCCCAGAGGTTTACCAGGAGTCCCAGAGTGAAGAGAGTTACTTTCCCCTCTTGTCTCATCATTACCTTCCACTCCTTTTCTTCCTGTCCTGATAATGAAGGTAACACAGGGTAGTGAATCCTAGTTGTTCCACCAAACCCACCTCACTGTGAATCCCAGCTCCCATGCTCGCTGGTTCTGTGACTTAGAACCAGTTATTTAACATTTGGTTCTCAGTTTCCACATACCTACCTTGCAACTTTGCTGTGAGGATTAGGAACAATGTACAAAATACTGGCGCACTGTTGGGAAAATGTCGGTAGACAGATGCTGGTAGGTAGAACAGTGTATGGTATACAATACATGCTGTATAAATGTCTTTTAAGTTGAGAGAGAAATAGAGAGCCAGAGAGAGAATATAAAATAATTTAAATAAGTACATGGTATATAATCAGACTTTTAATATTAGTATTATTAGTGATTATTAAATTGTGAGTTAAACGTTAAGCGGCTTGGTTCACATGATTTTTGAAAACCTCTGCAATAAAATAAATCACAGTATTATAAATTCCCTGTTGTTGGAATAGACCTAAAATAATGTCTTGTATGGTGTTTTTTTTCCAAAAATGAATTTGGGGCCAGCAGAGCAGTGTAGTGGGTAAAGTTGCTGCCTGCAATGCCAGCATCCCATATGGGCATCAGTTTAAGTCCTGGCTGCTCCACTTCCAATTCAGAAGGCAGTGGCAGATGGCTCAAGTGCTTGGGCCCCTGCACTCACCTGGGAGACCTGGAAGGAGCTGCCAGCTCCTGGCTTAGGGCCAGCCCAGTTCCAGCTGTTGCAGCCATCTGCAGAGTGAACCAGCTAATGGAAATCTTACTCTGCCTCTCCCTCTCTGTAACTGCCTTTCGAAAAAATAAGTAAATTAATTAATATTTTTTAAAAATGATGTTAATGGGACCGGTGCCACAGCTCACTTGGTTAATCCTCTGCCTGTGGTGCCAGCATCCTATATGGGCACCAGGTTCTAGTCCCGGTTGCTCCTCTTCCAGTCCAGCTCTCTGCTGTGGCCTGGGAAGGCAGTGGAGGATGATCCAAGTATTTGGGCCCCTGCACCTGCTTGGGAGACCAGGAGGAAGCACCTGGCTCCTGGCTTCGGATTGGCATAGCTCAGGCTGTAGCGGCCATTTGGGGGGGGGGGGGTGAACCAGTGGAAGGAAGACCTTTCTCTGTCTCTCTCTCTCTCTCTCTCTCTCTCTCTCTCTCTCTCTCACTGTCTAACTCTGCCTGTCAAATTATTAAAAAAAAAAAAAGAAAGAAAAAAAGATGTTAAATTTTTGCTCTGATCCCAATAAATGATGGGCATTTACTGTCCTCACATTGTATCTTGGCTCTGTAACTACTCACATGATATGGTAGGGTGGAAATAATGCTTAGACCTCCTGCATCTTGGGGTGCTTGTTCTTGGAACCCAGATACTATGCTCTGAGGAAGGCAGTCGTGGAGAGGTCTCTGTAAAGAAGAGCAGACTCCAAGGTAAGCTGAGCTCTGAGGTGACATATGAATGACCCATCTTGAAAGTGCATTCTTTTCTCCAGTTGAGCCACCTGATCTGAACCTGCATGGAAGCTCAGAGATTGGTTGATCCTTTTGAGCTCTACCCAAGTGGATTTATGAGCAAATATTTTGTTTTCAGCCAATAATTTTGGGGAGGTTTGTTATGCAACAATAGAGAGCTTGATTTCCAATCTAATGTTTGTATCTCCTCTACCTTATTACTTCAGTCATCTAACTTCCACTTAACTATTCTGACATTAATCAAACATTTGCTGAATATTTTGTACAGGTATTTTTCTAAGCACCAAAGTGTACATCAATGAATAACACAGATGTCTTGGCTGCATAGTTCCTCATTTGGGGAAGAAAGGCAGAGATGCAAAAAAATAAAATAAATATATCTGGAATTGTTGTGGGTTATGAAAGGAAGAATAGACAAATGATAATGATGTGTGTGTGTGTGTGTTGGGTATAGGTGTTGCTATTTTCAACAGGATGTCAGGGGATCAGGAAGTACTCTCTAATGAAGGAACATGTCAGCAGAGATCAGAAATGAGGGAGATGGTTCACAATAGCTAAGACCTGGAACCAACCCAAATGCCCATCAACAGTAGACTGGATAAAGGCACCTGGCTCCTGCCATCGGATGAGCGTGGTGTGCCGGCCGCAGCGCACCGACCGCGGCGGCCATTGGTGGGTGATCCAAAGGCAAAGGAAGACCTTTCTTTCTGTCTTTCTCTCTCACTCTCCACACTGCCTGTCAAAAATAAAAATTAAAAATTAAAAAAAAGAAATTATGGGACATGTACTCTATAGAATCAATTGTGAACTGAAATTGATCACTTGGACTAGTGAGATGGCCTTGGTACATGCCACCTTGATGGGATTGTATTGGAATCCCCTGGCACGTTTCTAACTCCACATTTTGGGGCAAGTCCAATTGAGCATGTCCCAAATTGTACATCTCCTCCCTCTCTTATTCCCACTCTTATATTTCACAGGGATCACTTTTCAGTTAAAATTTAAACACCTAAGAATAATTGTGTGTTAATTACAGAGTTCAACCACTAGTACTAAGATAAAAAAAAATACCAAAATGGATAAAGTATTACATTGTACAACAACGGTCAGCACAAGAGCTGATCAAGTCACTGTTTCTTATAGTGTCCATTTCACTTCAACAGGTTTCCCCTTTGGTGCTCAGTTAGTTGTCGCCGATCAGGGAGAACATATGATATTTTTCCCTTTGGGACTGGCTTAATTCACTCAGAATGATGTTTTCCAGATTCCTCCATCTTGTTGCAAATGACCGGATTTCATTGTTTTTGACTGCTGTGTAGTATTCTAAAGAGTACATGTCCCATAATTTCTTTATCCAGTCTACTGTTGATGGGCATTTGGGTTGGTTCCAGGTCTTAGCCATTGTGAATTGAGCTGCAATAAACATTAATGTGCAGACAGCTTTTTTGTTTGCCAATTTAATTTGATGGTGTCGGGTCATAGATTTAAGTCTTTAATCCATGTTGAGTGAATTTTTGTGTAAGGTGAAAGGTAGGAATCTTGCTTCATGATTCTGCACGTGGAAATGCAGTTTTCCCAGCACTATTTATTGAATAGACTGTCCTTTGTGTTTCTGTGTGGGTGCAAACTGATGAAATCTTTACTTAGTATATACTGAATCAATCCTCTGTATATAAAGATAATTGAAAATGAAAAAAACCCTTGGTGTTAAATTGGAAATTGCATAGAAAATTAATCAATTTTTAAAAATATATCATGTAGGATCTCTGTCCTTAATGTGCTGTACATTGTGAATTAATGCTATAACTAGTACTCCAACAGTATTTTTCACTTTGTGTTGCTATGTGAGGGCAAACTGCTGTGAATTAATGCTATAACTGGTACTCCAATGGTGTTTTTCACTTTGGGTTGCTGTGTGGGGGCAAACTGTTGAGATCTTTACGTAATATGTACTGAACTGATCTTCTGTGTGTAAAGAGAATTGAGAATGGATCTTGGTGTGAATGGAAGGGCGGGGGCGGGAAAGGGGAGGGTTGTGGGTGGGAGGGAAGTTGTGTGGGGGGAAAGCCATTGTAATCCATAAGCTGTACTTTGGAAATTTATATTCTTTAAATAAAAGCTTTAAAAGAGAGAGAGAGAGAAGCTGGGTCCATAGAGAAGGAGGATTCCTTGAAGAAGAGAGCAGTATAAGATATCTTTTTCTTTATTTTTTTTTAAGATTATTTATTTGAAAGGCAGTGTTACAGAGAAGCAGAGGCAGGGAGAGAGAAAGACTCCATCTTCCACATTCTGGTTCACTCCCCAAATGGCTGCAACAGCCAATGCTGGGCCAGGCTGATGCCAGTTGCTTGGAACTCCACAGGTTTCCCATGTGGGTGGTGGAGGCCCAAGCATTTGGGCCATACTCCACTGACTTGATGGGTGTGTTAGGAGTGAGCTGGATCAGAAATGGAGCAGCTGGGACTCAAACCGGTGCCCATATTTGTTGTCAGCCTCACAGGTTGCAGCTTAACCCACTGTGCCGCAACGTCAGCCACCATTTTGGATTTGCTGCAGTCAAATTCTCTACCTCTGAGTTATGTGCCCTCTTTTTAAAAGTATGAATAACATTTTATTTCAAAATATTAATACTGAAATCAGCTATCATACATACCAACCAATTCTTTTATTCAAAATAAAATTAATTTGATGGAGCACTCTCCAGAAATTTAAGTCAAGGTACTTTATCTCCTAATTTAAGTCAAGTCCTTTAATAAATGACTTATTACTTACTATGTTGTAGTACTTGCATCTATGAAATGAATTCATGTGATACATCACTGAGTGTCATTTACAAGAAAAATATTCTGTAAATTTGGATTCGTCATCTCAATTCTTTGGCATTCAATAATGTAAGTGTCACTAGAGGCATCTTCTTCATCTTCTGATTTCTTGACAGTGAATTGAGTCTTTGCTCCTTGTGCAGACAAGGACGGTCTAAATATTGCATTTATTTGTGTTTCATATACACCTTACTTACAGAGCTTGAAGGTGATTTTATGCACTATTTTTACAGTACATGTGCTTTCACTGCATCTTATCACATGAGGTTAGGTAAGGAACTTGTGGCATCATGGTGGTGCTCAGAAATCTTCTGAGTTGTGAGTATTTCAGGTTTCAATTTTTTGATTTAGAGACATTCAGCCTGTATCACAGGTGGTTTCTCCCCCCCCCCCCTCTGTTTGGGTGTTGCCAGTTTTTATTCATGATGAATTAAGCGTCTGTTGACTCACAAGCAAGTCTTTTTGTTGACACGTGATTCTGTTTCCTGTGTGCAGAATAGAACTCCTGAGTCATGGGATTTATATAGTTCAACTTCATAATCATCCCAACAGCCTCCTAAACTGTTGGTGCTATTTTATGCTTTCACTGGCAATGCATGAGTGTCCCAGTTGCTAAACATTCTGGCCAACATTTGGAGTTGTCAATTCTTTAACCTCTGCCCTGGATCAAACATTCATAGCAGCCAAACAACGTGTGGTTGCCATGCTTTACCATAGGAACAAGATAGGAAAAAAGGTCTTGAGAAAGGACAGCAAGTTCCTAGAGAGAATTTCAATCTCTTCATAGTTCTCCACATGTTCAAGATATCTAATGAACTGAAGCAAGATCTGAATCCCCACTTTTTAAATGCAGTTTCATATTTGACCAAGCTCCCTTGGCAGGGTGCAGTTCTGTTTATCTAATGCCACATGCACCGTCTTTGTTCCATTGTCAGAAAATATAGCCTATCATCTTCTACAGTTTAACCGCTTGTATATTTCAAAACTGAGTTATCACTCCATTTGCTCTTTTCCATGTTTTATAATCCCAATTTCTTTTTCATGTACACTTTATAGTCTAATAGCTTTAATTGCATTTGTGACCATCCTCAAAAGTGCTTCCAAACGCACTACATCCCCTTAGTTGAATCGATCGTTTCAGATTTCAAAGCAGTATTTACAGCTGTGCATTTACTTTACATATCTCTCTACATTTTTGTTTATAAAAACCAGCGTGAACTGGTTTTCATGGCATATACAATCTTATCCTTACACTCTTTCCAAGAATGAAGCTATGAATGATTTCCAGCCACTTGCATGCTCTATGTGTATGTGGAATGTTACATAGTTGAATAAACACAGCTGCACTTATTAAATCATATGCCCACACAATCACACATACACACATGGACACACACACAGTTTCATACACATGAAGCATTCAGATAAATCCAGTGAAAGGTGTTTATTTTAATGGATTATGGTGTGGTCACCCAAGTATGTCCTTTTTCTTGGTTTATTAGGCTCTTGTGTTGTGTGGTGACATAAACACCCTGCTCTAGATTTGCAAGAGTCCTTGATACAGTATTTTTTCCCATTTTCATTCCTTATTTTATCTTCCATTTCAGGAAATGAACGGGCTCACAACCTCATGCAAATATTTTATGAATGGGGTGGTACAATAGCCAATAATTGCAAAGCAAGAAAACCATTTTGCAAATTTTAAATTATTATATTTTAAATCATTTAATGGTTTTGGTTCCTTTTTTAACATATCTTATAAAATCAAGGGAGAAAAGAACACATTATAATGTGTTTCCTAAGTCTCTGGCAGTTCTCAGCTGGGTTAAACACTCATGAAAGATGATTGAACACCTATCAGGTATGTTTCATTCCAACAACAACAAAAAATCTGTTTTCTGTATTAGGTTATGATTTTACCATCTTGCTTGTCTATGTTTCTGAATGAGTGATGAATAATATGCTCAGTGCTTCATTAATCTATTTTATCTGTAGTGAGACTCATGTTCCCTGGTACAGAATAACTTCTAGGACTGTAAAAATACTATGCTGAATGAGTGAATTCCATAAGAATCTCAATGCGAAATCCTGAAAGAAGCAGTGGGTAGTGAGTTGCACAAAAGATCTGTCTCCACCTATCTAAAAAACAAAACAAACAAAAAAAAAGCTTTTTCTGTCAAAGTCAGCAAAAATCACCATTATCAGCATTTATTATTCCAGCTGCTCCTACTCTTACTATATTTCCACTCTTGCTTCCACTACCCCATTCCCATGCTATAGTCTTTGCACAATAGTGCAGAGTTTTCTTCTAAAACACAAATCAGATTATGTCCATTTTCTCCCCAAAACCTTCCAAAGTTCTTCTATTGCATGCAGGATTAAATCCATAGTTCTTATAATGACATTTTAGTCTCTACATTTTGTACCTCTCAACATATTTCCAAAGTCATTTGCCAATTTCCCCCTGCTCACTCTACACCAAACACACAGGTCTCCTTGCTGTTCTGCAGGCAGAGATCCAATTTTTCCAAAGCCATTTGTTGACAAGACTGTCTTTTCCAGGGAATGATTTTTAGCTCATTTTTCAAAGATTAGTTGATTGAAAGTGTGTGGATGAAATTCTGGGGTTTCTATTCTGTTCCATTGGTCAGCATGCCTATTTTTCTGCTAGTATCAGAATGCTTTGTTTAAACAGCACTGTAATATGTCTTAAAATACACTATTGTGACACCCCTGGCTTTGTTTTCATAGTTATTTGGTACCTCTCAGGTTTCTATATAAATTTTAGGATCTCTTTTCTAGAACTGAGAAGAATGTCCTTGATATTTTGATTGGAATTGCATTGAATCTGTAAATTGCTTTGGGTAGCCTCAATATTTTGATGATATTAATTCTTTCAATCCAGAAGCATCAAGATTTTTCCATTGTTTTATGTCTTCTTCTATTTCTTTCCTTAATCTTCTGTCATTTTTAATCATAGGTGTTTTCCACATCTTTGGTTAAATTTATCCCAAAGCATTTACATTTTTGTAGCTATTGTGAATGTGACTGATCTTACAAGTTCTTTCTCAAAGAAATGCTATCGATTTTTGTGTGTTGGTTTTATATCCTGCAACTTTACCAAATTCTCTTATGAGTTCCAATAATCACTTAGTGGAGTCTTTGGGGTTCCCTATATTTAGAATCATGTAATCTGCAAGTAGGGATAGTTTGACTTCCTTCTTCCCAATTTGTATCCATTTGATTTATTTTTCTTGACTAATGGCTCTGGCTGAAACTTCCAGGACTATGCTTACAATAACGGTGAGAGTGGGCATCCTGGTATGGTTCTGGATCTTAAATGGAAATGCTTCTAGCTTTTCCCCATTCAGTATGATGATGGCTGTTGGTTTGTCATGCGTTACCTTGATTGTATTGAGGTATGTTCCTTCTATATCCAATTTGTTTAAGGTTTTTATCATGAAAGCATGTGGTATTTTTGTGGTATTTTACAAAATGCTTTCTCTTCATCTATTGAGATAATCATGTAGTTTTTATTGTTCAGTTTGTTCACATTATATATCTTTTTTATTAATTTATAAACGTCGAACCATCCCTGCATCCCTAGGATAAATCTCACTGGGTCTGAGTGGGTGATCTTTTGGATGTGTTGTATTTAATTAACTAGTATTTTGTTGAGGACTTTTGCATCTATGTTCATCAGGGATATTGGTCTACAGTTTTTCTTTTTTGTTGTATCTTTTTCTGGCTTTGGAATTAAGATAATGCTGGCCTCATTGAAAGAGTTTGGGAGGATTCCCTCTCTCTCAATTGTTTTGAGTAGTTTAAAAAAATTGAGATTAGTTTGTTAAAAGTTTGATAGAATTCATAAGTGGAGCCATTCAGCCCTGGGCTTTATTTTTTAGAAGGACCTTTATAATTGATTCAATCTCTGTCTTGGTTATTGGTCTATATAGATTTTCCATGTCTTCATGCCTCAGTTTTGGTAAATTGTATGTGTCCAGAAACCTATCCATTTCTTCTATATTTTCCAATTTGTTTCCATATAGCTGTTTACTTAGTTCTTATGATTCCTCTTCTTTCTGTGATATAGTTATAGCATCCTTTTTCATTATCACTGATAATATTTTGAGCTTCCCTTCCTTTTTTTGGTTAGTTGGGCCAATGTTTTATCAATTTTATTCATTTTTTCAAAAAACAGCTATTCATTTCACTGATATTTTGTATTTTTGTTTCAATTTTGCTTTTTCTTCTCTAATTGTTATTATTTATTTCCTCCTACTAATTTTGCATTTGGTTTGTTCTTTCAAAATTTATTTAAAGTGTGAGCATTGTGGTACAGTAAGTTAAGCCACTGCTTATGAAGTCCACAACCCACTATAGAGTGCTGGTTCAAGTCTCAGCTGCTCTGCTTCTGAACCACCCTCTTGCCAATGCATCCTGAGAAGCAGCAGATGATGTCTTAATGATTTGGACACCTGAGACCTACTTGGCAGACCCAGTTGGAATTCTGAGATCCTGGCTAAGCTTGGCCCATCCCTGACTATTGTGGGCATTTGAGCAGTAAACCAGCAGATGGAAGATTCTCTCTCTCTCTCTCTCTCTCTCTCTCTCTCTCTCTCTCTGTCTTTCTCTCTGACTTTAAAGTCTAAGAAAATAAATAAGCATTTTTAAAGTAGCCTTGCTTTAAAAGAAGTAATTAAATGTATTTTAGTATCTATTTTCTTTTTATGATCCAATCTTCCAGCATTTCAATCTATTAGTAAATTATATCCTTTTGGAAATTAGCAGTATACAGGAACAAGTTTCTGATAATTTAGCTGGTCTTCCCCCCTTATGACTGTATGATTTTTATTCAAGCCAAACAAGAAGTCAATGGCAGATATAAAAATCAGATTTGGGGGTTCATAGAAGATTTAAAAGGTAATAAAAAGTGTGCATTTCATGTCATTTCTCAGTCTTTCACATGGAATTTCAATTCTTTATTATACTCAACCACTTCTATTGACTACAAAACAGTCTATTATGCCATTAACAGAAGGCTATTTAGATGTGTATGGCATCTCTTTTAATGCAATCTTACACCTATGGTAATAGAAGCTTTGTATATTGTTAGCAATAAATCTTGCAATCTTGATTTCATAATTTCATGGGTGTGAAGAAAAATGTGTTTTTATGTAGTTCTTAATGTGGAGACCATTTCAAAATGGTCCATTAGGACTGGGAATCTTAGCTGGCTAGGGTCTGACTATTCTGAATAAACGACCCCCATAGAAAGAGTATGACCACATCTGTATATTGTAGCAAAATCATTCACTGACTATTTGATACAAACCTCAGATCTTCTTGTTAATAGTTTTAAGAGTGAGTCAATTGGCGGCACCATGGCTCTACAGGCTAATCCTCCACCTTGCAGCGCTGGCACACCGGGTTCTAGTCCCAGTCGGGGCACCGGATTCTGTCCCGGTTGCCCCTCTTCCAGGCCAGCTCTCTGCTGTGGCCTGGGAGTGCAGTGGAGGATGGCCCAAGTGCTTAGGCCCTGCACCCCATGGGAGACCAGGAGAAGCACCTGGCTCCAGGCTTTGGATCAGCGCAGTGTGCTGGCCGCAGCACGCAGTCCACAGCGGCCATTGGAGGGTGAACCAACGGCAAAGGAAGATCTTTCTCTCTGTCTTTCTCTCTCTCTCACTGTCCACTCTGCCTGTCAAAAATTAAAAAAATTTAAACAATTAAAAAAATTAAAAAAGAGTCAATTGGTGGTATACAGCAATGCATGTGACCCTCCAGACCTCCACAATGACCAGGTTGTCTAAAATGGCAGTCTTTGTTATTGTTATCTAGTTGTAATCTAATAGAATTAAACTAAGATTTACTCTGCATTAAGTAATAACGTAATAAAATGAATAAATGCAGATATAGGCATTAGTACAAACTAAAGCATGAGGAGAAGGATAGTCTTATAAAACTGCACTTGCTCCTATGGATTCCAAAAGAGAGATACTGGATTGTAAGATAAGATAATTGAGTAAGCAGTAAAAGAAGGTGAGAAAGAAAAAGGCATCCAGTGTGCTCCAGAAAGTACTTCATTGATTAAAAGCAATAAGCATAAGTGCTTAATCAATTACATTTTTGTAGTAGTATTCTAATTTTGGTCCCATTTTCTCCCATCATCTAAAATCTACCCCCATTTCTAGTTTAATGTTCCCTTTATGATATCTACCTTCTCTTAATAAACTTTATTGAGTAATCACCTCCTTTAATTCCCTTTTTGAAATCCCAGAAAAATGAATTACTACTTAAATAATCAGCAGTAATATTCAGTGACAGCCACAATCAGTAAACCTTGAGTTGTGCCCTAAATGAAAAATTAAGAACTCTATTGGGCCTGGTGCCGTGGCTCACGCAGCTAATCCTCCACCTGCGGTGCAGGCATCTCATATGGACACCGTGTTCTAGTCCTGGTTGCACCTCTTCCAGTCCAGTTCTCTGCTATGGCCTGGGAAGGCAGTAGAGGATGGTCCAAGTGCTTGGGCTCCTGCACCCACATGGGAGACCAGGAGGAAGCACCTGGCTCCTGGCTTTGGATTGGCACAGTGCTGGCCGTAGGGACCATTTGAGGGATGAACCAATGGAAGGAAGACCTTTCTCTCTGACTCTCTGTCTCTCTCTCTCTCACTCTCTGTAACTCTACCTGTCAAATAAATAAATAAATAATTAAAAAATAGAAATCTATTCTGATAATTTTCTTCAAGAAAGCAAACTAATCAATGGGATAAATTAAATGAAGAGAGATTATGGAAACTCTACTTAGAATTGTTCTTGAGCCTTCTCCCCCAAACTATTCATTTAATCATTTGTCAATTCATTTTATTATTTCTGAGCATGTACTCAAAGGTAAATCCAGCATTACATTCTGTAACGTACTGACTCTGGCCTTTGTCCAAAGGTTTTTGTATAGAGGGTGAGGCAGACCATAAATCATTAAGCGGTTAGAGTAGAATGCACATTCACCATTTAACCAACTGTGCAGGTGCCAATTCACTAGAAAAAATAGAAAAAATTTTAAAATAAACTAGCTTGACTGACTTGACCCATAAAGCAAAAAATCAAAGAAAGAAACTTAGCAAGTAAACATCTATAGATCTATACCTGAAAGTATTATTCATTAATATTGTATTACATTTATAACTATTATTAATTAAACACATCAAGTCAGAGTCTGTCAATATATATTATTTAGTAGGTACTTAATAAACATGGGCTGAGTAAATGAAATAATCTAATCTATTTCCTCTCAAATTTTAATGTAGACAGAAATCATATTCTAATCATAAGGAAATTCAGTTTCTGATTTAGTGTGGAATGGAACCTGAGATTCTGCATTTCTAACAAGCAACAAGGATATGCCTGTGCTACCGATTCATGAATCTTACTTTAGTGACAAACATCACTACAATGATGTATCGAAACCTACTCAAAATCATGGCTCCAGCAATACAATCTCATTTCAGTCATTTATTAATGAAGTAATCTTGAGAAAGTTATTTACTCTCTCTGTATTCAACTCTCCTCATCTTCTAAATACTTTCACTGATTATGTAAATTGACAGAATGAGTGCAAAAGTATTCTGAATTTTTATTTCATGCATAATCCCTTTTAATTTTTGTTAGAATTATCACTGCTAGTTCCTACAGGGAGCAATGTATTAGCTTTATTCACAAACCAGTGCAACTGAATATTCTGAGATGGAAAGCCTCAGTGAAGTGCATATGAGGACATATAAGCATCTTCCTTAACTACAACAGCAGCTAAATATGTGCTCCAATTTTGCATGGCTTATAATAGGACACTCTTTCATTGTACTGTATTAATTATTATGTACAAGGACATTGAAAAAAATGAGATGGTCTTTTATAACAAAGACCTACAGCCAATATGTTATGGAAAGCACACTCAAGGCTGGAAATTGATGATTTATAGGTCAGGAAATGGTAGTTAATTAACTTTCCTGTCTTCTCAAGCCATGCTGGGAAGTTTCGCATCACCTTCTGGTTGTCAGCTCTGTTTGCATTAATGGTGATACCTTTGTGGGCTGAAACAGGATATGCACACCCTTGGAGATGCTGTCTGGAAACTCCCAGCATGACTGGGAGGCCAGGGGCAAACTCTTGCTGCCCATCCATCAGAAGCATCACATATCCTTGACCTCAGCCACAGTACATGGCATTTGCTGTCATAGGAAAGAGAATCTCACTATTCACATACATTTGAGAACTACTTATATGTATTAATTTTGCATTTACAGAAGGTCTAGTACTGGACTTTCTGGATTTTGAAAAGTTTGTGAATTTTTTAATAAAAACAGCTGCAAATATAAAAAGATTTGGAAAATGAAACATACAAAAATATTGAAAGAGAAGAGCAAATGAAGGGCATATTAACAATAGTCTTACTTGAAATCACTGTACTTTCCATCAAATAAATTTTATTTTTGCATTATTCTAAAAATTTGTTTGTATTCATTGAATTACACACATTTAAATGTATATTATTTACAGCTTCTCTGACATCTTGTGTTTGATAGATTTCCACATCAATGCCACTAACACTGCTTTGCCTAAAGAACACCTCTTGGACTTTATCTAACTTGCCTTGTTTGCAGCAATTAGCCTAGCTGACAATTTGCTCCTTCTTGACAGTCTCTCTTTACTGTCTACCTATAACAGCACAAACTTCCAGATTTTTCCTTCTTCTCAGGCCACACCTTCTCCATCCTTTTTCCTCAGTCATGCCCAGGGGCTTGTCTTCCTTCCCTCTCTCCCTCCCAATATACACTCTCCATTGGGTACCCTCATCACCTCTCCATGTTTTAAGTATCATTTATTCTGACCTTGTACGTAATGCCATCTCCAGATTTATTCAACAGCACCTTTTCAAAATCTAAAATGCAGCTGGTACACACAAAAGGAAAACTCAGTGTCAAAATCCAAAAACTCATGCATCTGTCTAGCCAAGGTTAGAAATTCATACACAATCGTTTTAAGATCTGCCCATTCCCTCTCATATCCTTCTCTTTCCTTTACCCTCTCTGAGCTGTTCTGTGAACTTTGCCTACACTCTAGCCTCAGGGAACTTGACAAGCACTTCTTGCTGGCCAGAAGAAGTTGTCATCAAGTTTTTCACAGATTTTTCACCATTCAGAAAGAGATTGTGCTTTACCAAAGGAATTCACCTTGGGGCTTTTTCAAATAACCAAGTCTCCAAGGAAATTTAATATCTGATTCAACTAATCAAAATTAGATTTATTCCCATTTGGAAAACATATCTGCAGTTCTGCCTCACTTTATGGAACTGTTGTGTTCCTGAAGTATTTGAAGATCAGATTCTTGTGAGCTGAATGACAGTTCAAATGTATTTGTTTGCTAAGAAAGTAAAAAATACTTTTGGGGGTAAGTAATAAGCATCTTACACCTACATTGTGTAAGATTTGATTTAATGCATTAAATGTACTTGTTTTGAGGCACTCTTGCATACTCATGTACAAGACAGGAGGGAGAGAGATTAACGCTTGTGTAGGGACTACCAGGTGTCAGGCACCCAGCCAGGAACTGGGGGCTCCGATTACAAGAGCACGTAGGTTTGGTTTGGTTTTGTGAGAAAGAACATAGGCCAGAAAATCAGCACTTATTGCACAGATCCAAGTCCAAGTGCCTTTGACTTACTTGGAGTTTGCTGTTTCCCTACTGCCACGACCCAGGAAGTTCACATCAGACAAGAGTTCTGCATGTGTTTTCTACTTCTTTCCACTCAGTCCTTCCCATCCCTTTCACCTTTTCTAAGCTAACACAAATGGACAAATCCCACAGCCAAGCTTATTTCTCAATAGGTGAATTATTGGTACAGAAATAACTATAAACATGCACAATTTAGGACATAGTGCATGTGTGTGTTTGTATGTCTGCACACACAGTCCTGCAAATGTAACAATTCAAATGATAAACTTGAGGACTTCTGGGAACTGACTCCTTCTGTGTCAGGCAGCCTCTCAATTCCACCGTCACAGAGCAGGGGTGGTCTGGGAGCCAGGGCTTCCACTGTTTGACAAAAGCTTCTTAACTGGAAGCCTAATGAAGCACGAAAGACTCTGGAGAGTACATGGCTGCATTATGTCTTAGAGATCTCACAGCCGCCCTCCACCCCTGGTCTGCTTCCCAACTCCTCCCTGCCCAGGACCCCACCCCCACACTCTGTGGGCTCACAGACAGAACCATCCACACTTGTATTAACAACTTGGCAGCAGCAGGGAGTCAGACCCTAGGAAGCAACAGATCTTTCCCTCAGGGAAGCCCTGGCTGGGAGCTTCCCTCCCTTTCCTATGTCAACAAGCCTTCATTTCCTAGCTCACAAGCCAGAGAATAAGCCAAATTCCTGATTTTTTGCCTTCACTTCTGGATGGAAAGGACCCTACCAGACAGAATTTATATACCTAGGTTGTATTGATTATACTCCCATTAATGACTCCAACTAATAAAAAAAGCACTTAGGATTTTAAAAAAATGTATCCGAAAAATAAACAAATATATGAACTCTACCTCTTGTTCCAGAATATAGCACAAACAAAATACCCGAGTGTGAGTGTCTAGGTATGTTTCACATAGTATAAGGAGTCCTGATAAGTCACACATCAGCTGTGAAAATATGTCTAATTCTTACATGGAGGATAGTTAATAAACCAATGGCTGATGTAAATGCATGTTTACTTATCAAATAACAAGAATTCTGAAATAATACAAAATGAGCTGACCAAAATTTTCAGGAATGTAAAAGTAAAGCCCTCATCATGTTTTTTTTCTTCAGTGGAGAACAGAGCAGAATGATGAATTCATAAGAAAGGGCCAGATACATCACATTTCATTAACTGCAAAATCCCAGCTGAGCACAGGCATAAAGATACACGTGTATGGTCCATCCCTGAACCCCCCACACCCTAGTTCTGTCATTCAAAACACAGGAAATCACTTGCCTCATATGGAGCCTCCACTTGACACCATGGCCTTGTTTGCCACCGTAGTTGAACACAAATCCATCACTCCAGCCGTGTGTCTCCCAAACACCTTGCAGATTTCATATTTGCCACTTAATCATATCACTACTCTCAGCTTTCTCCCACTTATATGCATTTCCCTACCAAAACTGATTTCCTCCATGAGGCCTTATCTTCCAATGTCCAGGGCTTTCTTTTATCTTATTTGCTTTGAATCCCTAAAATCTCTTTCCTTTGACATGCCATTTTCTGTTTCCTACTGTTATTCCTCTCTATATATGTAAAGATCTTACCTCCTCAAAATAGATTCCTTTTTTAAAGGTTTATGTATTTCAGAGTTTCAGAGAGAGAAGCAGAGACAGAGGGAGAAGTTTTCCATCTGCTGGTTCACTCTTCAAATAGCCACAATAGCCAGGGTTGGGTCAGGTCGAAATCAGGAGCCTGGAGCTTCTTCAGGGTGTCGCACATAAGTGCATAAGACCAAGTACTTGTGCCAATTTCCACTGCTTTCGCAGGCACATTAGCAGGGAGATGGATTGGAAGTGGAGCAGCTGTGACTTGTACTAGCAGCCTTATGGGATGCTGGTGCTGCAAGCGGTGGCTTAATCCACTACACTACAATGCTGGCCCCTCAAAATGGGTTCTAAACTCTGGAAGATGTGGTGAATATCTTGCTCTTTTCAGAATGATTTCATGATTTGGCACACAGCTCTTTGGAATTGGTGGTCAGTCAGTTGATGGACAAGAGAGAGTCATAACCAGAAAGAGTTGTGTATTGAAGGTCTTTTAAGCTAGACTGTTGGACCAGAAAATCTAATGGAAAAGAGTACCCATTTTCATAGGTTTTTTTTACTGAAAATAGTAAATTAATCTTAAGGAGGTACATTTCTGTTTGTCAGGTAAAAGAATTATAGTCAGAATCTTAGGCTTTACTGCTCTAGTCTAGGGGAAGATAGATTAAAAAAAAAGTGGAGTGTAATCTCAGGCAAGAGTTAGGGAAAAAACTGCAGGGGAAAGTCCTCAGAAGGAAGAGAAATGCTGTGGCTCTCCATGGAGAATGTGGATGTGCAGCATGAGCACAGACACAACACACGACACCAGCAGCCAAGAGCCTCAGCACCAGCTTTGGAGAGTGGGGTAAACCAAAGTGCAGCAGCTGAGGCCACAGGTCTTGGAGCCATGGGGAGAGCCAGGAGCAAATCTGACTTGGAACCTGTGGGGGACAAAGTACCTGCAAACCTAGAGGCAAAAAATGGGCACATTTCTCTTTCCCTATCCCCCAGACAATGGTGCCATGCAACTGGCTGAGAGAACGGGGCGCCATTTTGGACATACGTAACAGCTGTGCCTCCTTGTCTGTGTGCCCAACAACCAGCCAAGAAACGACACCTGAGTCTGACTGGGAGGACTGACAGGGGGCTGGGCATCCATGTAGGACTGTGAGGTTCCCCCAGCCTGCCAATGCATAATAGGCTCCGGAGCTAAAATGGGCTAGGTGGAGCACCCACAGAAGTATGAAATATGACTTCTACCTTACACTTTATACAAAAATCAACACAAAATGGATCCAGGATCTGAATCCATGACCTGATGTCATCAAATTACTAGAGGAGAACATTGAGGAAAACTCTGCAAGACATTGGCATAGGCAAAGACTTCTTGCAAAATACATCCATGTTGATTGCAGCTCATTTCACAATAGTTAAGATATGGAATCAGCTCAGATGTCCATCAACCAAAGGTTGAATAAAGAAATTATGATATATGTATACTATGGAATACTTCATAGCAGGAAAAAAAAATGAAGCCTTGTTTTTGTAATAAAATGGATGAAATTGGAAACCATTATCCTTAGTGAAATAAGTCAGTCTCAAAAGACAAATGCTACGTGTTCTCCCTGATCTGTGGTAACTGATAGAGTACCTAAAAGATCATCTATAGAAGTAATATTACCACATTGAGGTGTGATGATTTTAACAGACCTTGTCTCAACTGTTGAGAAGCAGTTTTTTTCATACTATTTTTTGAACTCTTTACTTAGTTTAGGGTTAATGTTATGTGTATAATGTTAATTGAAAATATATGTTTGTAAAAAATAAGAAACAGAATAGGAAAAGGAGGAGAAAGAAAGGTGGGAGTGAGAGCATGGGGGAAGGTAGGATGGGAAGAGCCACTATGTTCATAAATTTGTATATAAAATGCATGAAATGTGTATACCTTAAATAAAATGTTTCTTAAGTTGAAAAAAAATCTTAGTGAAAATAATTTTACTGACAGCACTCTCCTGATCAGCCACTATAGATCTCACTGCATTTATTCCTCTTTGCACCTACCTCATATACCCCAAATCATAAAACACTGCATATAATTTTATTAAAAGCGACCTACTGTTTAACATACTCATGTATTGTTCATGTGGTCTTCTGCATGCAATCTGCTTCCTTGCCTTCCCCGTGCAATCACTATACCTATTGAACTTTTCTTGATCCCTTTTCCCATCACAAATAAATGATCAATGTTACCTATATTTTTGCTATACTTTATAATGCCTCAGTCAAAAAAAAGTATTTTTGTGTGCATTTATTTAAATAAAATTAAATAAACTTATTGGAGCAAAAGCATTTAGAAAGGAGCCATTGTCTGATGCATCATCGCAAATTGATGCTTTTTATGTAGTGGATGTGTATTTAATTGTTAAGACAACTATTGTTTAGTATTGAGCCAAAACTTTGTCTCTGTAGGATTAAAATATTTCTAAGGCATGTCTCCAGAACTGAGAGGGGCAGGTATTCCAAGAGGCTATTCTAATGAGGATGAAAATGATTACTGGTCTGCTATTTATGGAGAGGCATGAAAACAAGATTTGTCTAAAAACTTAGCTCCATTCATTAGGGTATGTGTTTAATTAGTACAGAGTAATGCAGTTACTCTGATGGTTGAATGGACTCCATGTTCTTTTTTTGGCCCAGGAAAAGGAACTATAAGCATGTATTAAATTGCCTAAATAGAGTACATAGGTCAGAGTACAACTTCTTGGACAACACAAAGGTAGAAGACATGAATTTCTTTCAGTTGATAAGCAAAATGTTACAAAATACTTATGTTAGCAGTTTAGCCCAGTGAAACTTTGATAGAAATTGAGAGGATCTGGTACCTGGTCTTATGCTGTTATCTACAAGAACAACAAAGCAAAGAGGTCTTGGTATCCATGGGTAATTTCAATAAACATCACTGTAGGAACCTAGAGCAAAAATAGGAGAAAAGAAAATCATATTGTGGTAAACTGAGCTATATGTAAAAGCTACATTAAAAAGCTGTATTAATGAATGCACATCTAGCATTTCCAATTTACTTATTTATTTTGATTTATGTTTATGTGTTATTTTATATATCTCTTCTGCCAACTGGCTCAATTCTAGGCAACCTAGAGTTTTGGCAATAGCTTATGTCTACCTGCAGTTCTTTTTCATTGAAATAGAGTTTATCTATCTATCTATCTATCTATCTATCTATCTATTTATTTATCTGAAAGACAGAATTAGAGAGAGACAGACAGACAGAAATCTTTCATCTGCTGTTTCATTCTCAAAATGCCTACAATAGCCAGGGCTGGACTAGACCAAAGCAAGGAAACTGGAACTCCATCTGGGTTTCCCATGTGTATGTCAGGGACTCAAGTACTTGAGACATCATTGGCAGCCTCTCAGTTGCATTATCAAAAAACTAAATTTGAAGTAGAGATGGATGTAGAGACAGGACTAAATTCCAGGCACTCTGATGTGGGATGTGGGCACACACAGACAGTTTAACCTGTGTACCGTAATGCCTGCCCCTACCAAAAATTTTTAATTATTGGTCATAAACTAACTTATATTATCCTTCCCTGGTTACAGCTATAATTACTTTAACCATGTTTACTAAACTAAACTACATTTGCAGATTTTTTTTGACAGGCAAAGTGGACAGTGAGAGAGAGAGAGACAGAGAGAAAGGTCTTCCTTTGCCGTTGGTTCACCCTCCAATGGCCGCAGCGGACGGCGCACCGCGCTCATCCGATGGCAGGAGCCAGGTGCTTTTCCTGGTCTCCCATGGAGTGCAGGGCCCAAGCACTTGGGCCATCCTCCACTGCACTCCGGGGCCACAGCAGAGAGCTGGCCTGGAAGAGGGGCAACCGTGAAAGAATCCAGGCCCCGACCGGGACTAGAACCTGGTGTGTCAGTGCTGCAAGGCGGAGGATTAGCCTATTGAGCTGCAGCGCCGGCCCAGACTTTTTAAAAAAAAAATTTTATGCATAACACATATAGAATTAGAAAGAATAGAATAATGATATATCCTTCATCTGTCTTGTTCAAGGATGTCTTGTTCATGGATGAACTAATGGCCAATCTTGCTTCCCAAATTCTCTTACTCAGTTCCATCCCACTTCCATATTACTTTTTTTTTTAAAAAAAAAAGATTTATTTGTTTATTTGAAAGGCAAAGTTACACACACAGAGAGAGAGGATACATATATATGGAAAGATATATATTTATATCTATAGGTAGGTAGGTAGGTAGGTAGATAGATAGATAAATAGATAGATAATCCATCCACAGGTTCAAATGTCCAAAATGTCCAAAATGCCCCAAATGTCCAAAATGACTGGTGATGGGCCAAACCAAAGCCAGTAGCCAGGAACCTCCTCTAGGTTTTCCATGTAGGTTCAGCTGCCCAAGGATTAGGCCATCTTCTGCTGCTTTCCGAGGTGTATTAGCAGGGAGCTTGATCAGAATTAGAGCAGCCAGGACTAGAATCAACGCCCATATTGGATGCAGGTACTGCAGAGAGGGCTTTACCCATGGGGCCACAGCACCACCCCTCCCTCCCCCCATATTACTTTTAAAGTCAAGTTTACGTAAGTACTGTCTTCATTCAATAAAATCCATAATTTTAAGTGCATAAGTATGAATTTTGACAAGGTATACAGTTACATAAGCACTACTACCATCAAGATATCAAGATTCAAAACTTTTCCCATCATATTCATATTATCTTTCATATTCAATTTCCTGCCTTCACTGCTGTTCTTTGTTAATACTATTCTCTACAGTTTTATAAATGTAAACATAAAATATGTAGCCTGGAAATTAGTTTGTCTTCTTTCACTCAGCCCAATGCTTTTGAGATCCATCTATGTTGCATTAAATATATGTAATTTATTACTTTTATTGCCAAAGAGTATTTCATGTATGATAGAACCCTCACAGTTTATCCAATCATTAGCTGATGGATAATCATTTTTTCCAGATTTTGCTAAGTGTCAATTGAGCTACTCTAACCATTCACATACAGATTTTTGTGGCGATGTATATGCACCATTTTTATTGAGTAAGTATTTGAGAAATTGATGGGATATGCTTTAGATGTATCTATAGATACAGATATAGATATAGATATAGATATGGTTATCTTTAAAAGAAATCACCAGTGTTTTCCACCATAAGCATGTTAGATATTCAGACATTCTGTATTCACAGCAGCAATCAAAAAGGAGGGCACTGGGATCTCATTGTTGTTTTAATATGAATTTTTCTAATAAATAATGATGTTGATAATCTTTTAATGTGCTTGTTTGCCAACTGTTTTTCTTTTTTAGTGAAGTGTTCAAATATTTAGCTTGTTTTAAATTATTTGCTTTATCAATATTGAGCTTTGAAAGTTTTTATATAACATTACCAGATATGTATTTTGCAAATATTTCTCCCTTCCTGTGAATGGTCTTCCTCTTCTGAATGTCATTCAAAGAGAAGATTTAAAAAAAAAAACTGGTTGAGTCTATTTTGTCCATTTTTAATTTTCATTCATGATTTTTGTGTCTATAAAACCTAATTCTCTTTTATATGTTTTTGCAGTTATTTCATAGTTGTAAGTTTCATATTGAGATCTACTTAATTTTGAATATAGTGTGAAATATGATTCAAGACTCTCTTGTTTTTTTGCATATAGGTAAACAACTGTTCCACACTACACGTACAAAAAAGCTATAAATTTTTCATTAAATTTTCTTGGTACCTTTTTTTTTAAAAAAAATTCAGTTGATCATAGATGTATGGGTATTCTTCTAGAATCTCAATTTTCCACTTATCTATATGTGTCTATCCTTTCACCCATGTCTCCTGTTTGACTAACCAAGATTTACAATGTGTTGACAGCTTATTGTGTGAGTCCTCAAACTTTGGTCACCCTTTTCAAAATTTTTTTGTTATTATTAGCCCCTACTGTTCCTATATAATTTTGGATTCAGCTTGTCATCTTCTACATCTTCTACTGTCTGTATGAGAATTAGATTGAAAAAAATCAATTCAATTTAGGGAAAGTTGGAAAGCTACTATCCTGACAATATGATGTCTTCCAAATCATGAATATGAAATATTTCTCTGTCTAATCTTTAATTTATTTCAACAGTTATTTGTAAGTTTTTGTACATCTTGTACATTTATCAAAATTAGTCCTAAGTGTTTTATTTTTTGTTGCTGTTATCAAGAATTTCCCTTGAGCAGCAGCCTTTAACCCCTACATGATCTATTTGTCCACTGTTTTCTTGCATCGGTGTGTTCAATAAATCTAGCTCTGTTCACGAAAGAAAAACATTGTCTTAAATTCATATTTGATTATTCTTTGGTGATATGAAAAATGATTTATTTTTGTGTATTTATCTTGTATCTTGCCTTTGATAAATCTCACTTCTTAATTCTATTATTTTCTTTGTGACCATTCCACCATGTTTGCTACTGTAGACTGTCATGTAACCTAGAAAAAAGAAAATTTTACTTCTTTTCTTTTTATTTGACAGATAGAGTTAGACAGTGAGAGAGAGAGACAGAGAGAAAAGTCTTCCTTCCTTCCATTGGTTCACCCCCCAAAATGGCCACCATGGCCGGCACTCTATTGATCTGAAGTCAAGAGCCAGGTGCTTCCTCCTTGTCTCCCATGCGGGTGCAGGGGCCCAAGCACTTGGGCCATCCTCCACTGCCTTCCTGGGCCACAGCAGAGAGCATGACTGGAAGAGGAGCAACAGGGACAAGAACCCAGTGCCCATATGGGATGCCGGCGCCGCAGGCGGAGGATTAACCAAGTGAGCCACGGCGCCAGCCCAAAATTTTACTTCTTATATTCCATATGATATCCTTTACTTCTTGCTTTATTACATTGACAAGAAACACCAGCATGATACTGATCAGAAATGATGATGGAGGCCATCTTTCTCTTGTAGATTGAGTTTGGAGTGTTTCCTCCTCCTCTGCTGTACAAAATGTTTATCAATGATTGGAATATTTTTCTTGAAATATTGGAAATAAATTGCAGTAAAGCTATGTAAGCCTAAGTCCCACATTATAGTAAGACTTTAAACTACTAATTCATGTTTTTTTCCTTTTAATAGATCTACTCAGATTTTCTCTTTATTTTTCATGTCATTTTTGTAATTTGCGTATGTCTTGGAATTTGTCCATTTCATTTAAGTTGTCTAATTTATTGGCATGAAGTTGCTTATATTCTTTTACACTCCTTTTAATATTGATGGGTATAATAGCAATGTCCTTTCTTTCATGCCTAAACTTGGAAATTTTTTGTCTTTTCTACGATTTTTTTCTCTTGGTCAGCCTAACTAAGGGTTTATTAATCGAAATTTTTTTTTCTAAATACAACTTTGGAGCCATTTTTTTCTCTATAGTTTTTAAAATTCAACTGATAATCTCTGCCCTTGATTGACAGTAGTCTATACTTACTTAATGTAATCACTAAATTACTAATGATTTATTCCTATATCCAACAACTAGACACACCCAGAGATATTTTTATTTAGTATTTCAAAACCACACTTTATTTCTTTTTTTAAAGAATTATTTATTTGAAAGTCAGAGTTATACAGATAAAGAATGAGAAAGTGAGAGAGAGAGAGAGAGAGAGAGAGAGAGAGAGAGAGAGAGAGGTCTTCCACCTGCTGGTTCACTTACCAATTGGCCGCAATGGCTGGAGCTGAGCTGATTCAAAGCCAGGAGCCAGGAGATTCCTCCACGTCTCCCATGCGGGTGCAGGGGCCCAAGCACTTGGGCCATCTTCTACTGCTTTCCCAGGCCATAGCAGGGAGCTGGATCAGAAGTGGAGCAACCGGGTCTTGAACTGGCGCCCAAATGAGATTCTGGCACAGTAGGCAGCAGCTTCACCTGCTACACCACAGCACTGGCCCCATCACACTTCATTTCATTGTATGTCTCATAATTCCTTCAAAATCTGAATGTTCAGTGACTCTGAATTCTGATTTTATCCCGTGTGTTTTTATCATCACAACTTCTTTCCCCTTGTGAATCTGATTCTGTTGCCCAATAGGTAGCATCTGTCACCACCATAATGTGAGGTTGCTGGTGCTTCTGCTGAGTGTATTTTGGATTCTTATTTTTAAATTTTAGCCTTACTTCCTGGAAAGCACCCCTGTTTCTAAAGAGTTTAGTGACCAGTCAATGATTAACCAGTGATTGTGCTCAAACATCTCCTGCCAATAGGCTTCTGCTCTCCCTCAATGGTTGTAACTATAGTTTGGGTAGAAGAAGGCTCAGGAAGTTTTCAAGTCTGCCACATTTATATTTTCTTTTAGAAAATCTTCAGGTCTCCTTTGTATGTGAACAGAATACCAATTGGTCAGGGTACACAGAAGCAAGATCTTTCACATCTTTCTCAGATCAAGGATTTCCCCATTGAATTTCTGACTTAGTCCTCTGGCCTGCCACTCACCAAACAGGTTGGGATCTGTGACCTAAGGCTAGAAGGGCTGTAGGTTTAATTCTGTTCTGCTCTTGCTGAATTTACTGCTTTTACAAACAACACTGCCAAAGTAAAGTAGCTCCTTCCAGTAGAAAAGTTGTCGTTTTTAGAACAAGCTGGAGTCTGGCAGAAGCCACTGCAGGTAAGTCAGTTACATAATGTCACTGTTCTTACTCAAAGCTCAGCAGTTCTTCATTAACAAACCCTTCTTGGTTTGTTGATTGCTTTTGGTCATTTTTAAGAGCCCATAGTAGATGTGTCTGACAATTTTGTCCAGTTTTTATGTTCTTTGTTTGAGGCAGGATTTACGGAACTCCTTGATATCACAATGATAGAAATCCTGCCTACATTTGTCAATTAATTAATTATGCTGTATAACATTGGCTTTTTAGCATTTTGTCATGAAAAATAATGTTTTCTGGAGATATTTTTGTTTTTGCTGATATATACTATTAAAAAAGAACTCCTATTCTTAGTTGATTTTTTTGTCATGATTGGATGTTGTTTTGTCAAATATTTCTTCAACAACTTTTATGTTCATATTGTTTTTAAATTTTTATTTTATTAATATTTGGAATTGTACTGATTGTTCTCCAAATATTAAGCCAATCTTGTATTTCTAGAATAAACTCAGTCTGGTCAAAACACATCATATTGTGGTGTATGTAACTGGGTTCATATTATAATATCTAGTTTAAGATTTTTATATCTATATTTATGAATGTGATCAGTTTGAAATTTTAGTATTTTGTGATGCCCATGACAGGTTTTGGTTGCAAAATTAGTCTGGCTTCAAAAATATGTTGGGTATTATTTTTAATTTTTCCATTTTTGGAAGATTTTATATGAGATATAATTCATATTTTATCATATTTCCTATTAAATATTTTTAAAGATTTACTTATTTATTTGAAAGGCAGAATGAGAGAGAGAGAAGGAGAGAAAGAAAGCAAGAGGTCTTCTGTCTGCTGGTTCACTCCTCAGATGGCTGCAACAGCCAGGGCTGGGCCAGGCCAAAGCCAGGAACCTTGGTATTCCATCTGAATCTCCCATGAGGGTGCAGAAGCCTAAGCACTTGGGCCATGCTCCACTGCTTTTCCAGGCACATTTGCAAGGAGGTGGATTAAAAATTGAGCTGCCAGGACTTAAACCAACACTCATATGGAATGTAGACATCACAGGTGGCAGTCCAACCCTCTAGGCCACAAAGTTGGCCCCTTATTAAATATTTAATATAATTCATTGCTGATGCCAATTGAACCTGGAGTTTTTTACGGACTCAAGTATTTTAATACGTATTAGACTTCTTAGATTTTCTTCTGTCTGCTTTAGTAAATATTTTTTTCTAGAAATGTCTAACTTTTCAAAATTATATGTAATATTGTCTTATTATATTTTGAATGTCTATAGGATTTGTTGTAGTATCTTTTTATTCTTGCAAGTGGTAATCTTTTCTTTCCATCCTTTTTTTGTAATCAGTTCTGCCAATACTTTGAACTAAGTTTTATCAATCTTTAAAGAAACTTTTGTCATTTATATTTCTACTTCATTATCATCTTACCTTTATTATCTCTTGCTTTTTCTTGGACTTAATTTACTCTTTTCTTGTGTTATTTTAAGATGGATTCTAAGAAAAATGGGTGTTATTCTTTGTCTTTAAAACTATAAATGCATTCATGCCACAGCTTTAGCTGTAGTCAAGAAATTCTTTTTTATGTGATATTAATATTCAATTCAAATTATCTTGAAATTTTGCTGTGTTTTTTCTTAGGTCCATAATTTCCCTGAAGTTTAATTTATTAATTTCTAATAATGAAAATGTTCTAGTTTTGTTGTGAATTTCTAACTTAATATACAGTATTCAAAATATGGACTCCAAATGATTTCTCTTCTTTAATATTTGTTTAAACTTGTTTAAGCACCAGAATATGCTATTTTTATAACTGTTCAATAGCTATTGCTATAATGTTCTGTCTGTCTATATATGTAATTTACTTGATTATATTATCATTAAAATCCGTATCCTTATACTTTTTAGATCATTAATCTATCTGTAACTAAGAGAAGTGTATTAAAAATTCTTGTTATTGTGGGTTCATGTATATTTATTTTTTATTTTAACAGTATTTGCATATTGCATTTTGAAAATATATTAGTAAATGCAAAGAAATGAGAATTATTTTATATTCTTAAACTTGAACTTTTATTATTTTGATATATCTGTTTTTAGTGACGCTTCTCAAGGTTTACTTTGCCTGACATGAATAAATCTATTTTAGGTTATTTTTAGTTATCATTTGAAAAGTGTGTATTTTCTCAGAAATTTTACTTTCAACTTTTTTATATACTTACATTTAAAATGTATGTATTGTAAGCAGCAAGTCTATTTCTTTGAAGCCAACAATTTTTATTTTGAGAATGTTCAATCTGTTAATATTTAATATATTTACTATTTTTTGATTATGTACTTCTAAAATTATTTGTTTCTTTTCCCTATTACCTTGCTAATTCCATATTCTTTTTCTTTTATAGAATCTCTTTTTGTTGCTTGTCTTTTCTCTGTGAAATACAAAGAGCAAAGCTGAAGTTTGGAGGAGAGAAGAAAAGGTTAAGTAAAGCATATATGAGAGTGGAAAATGAAGAGTCTAAGGAAATGCAGTAGCACTGCCAAGTAGCCTAGGCGTCCATCTGGTATTACTGATCATAAAATTAAAATGAAACTCATCACTTAGCATGCGATTTTTCTCCACGTAGTCAGCTGCAATATGGCAGGTGTTGAGAAAACAGTCTTTATGGTTTTGTCAGTGTTAGATATGATAAATTGAGAGCTGACCAAGGGAGTTGATGGTGTTGTGCAAGTGTGTGATTAAAATGATAGGCCAGAGTGTCTAAACTCTGGGTTTGCAGAGGGATAAGGCCAGAATACTAAAATCTAGCATACATTTTTTTCTAGTCTTTTGGTATCAGTAAAATTAAAGAGTCACGAGGAGTCAGAGTACTAAAGTGAATAATGGTGAGGTAGTAGCAACTGACCGGAAGGTAGTACACTTACCTATAACAGATTACACTGGGTATGCAGTTTTTAACAACGACAAAGTGTAGGGGGGAGCATATGTGGGAGTAGCTGAAGTAGAGGCAGGAGATAACATTTTTGGAGGTGAGTTCAGGAAACAGACAGAAATAGAAAGAATCAGCTATGTGAATACGATCATAAAAATTATGACGTACATAGATTGAAAATCTCCCTGTTCTCACTGTTGCAGCTGCCTGCTGATCTCTAAATCACTATCAATAATTCAAAGAAGACTAGCTACTGGTATTTTAGGACATAAAGTAGAATAATAAATTAGACTCCACAATTGAGCACAAATAATCACAATATTAACATTATAAAATAAAGCAAAGCTGTCACATATTTTTTGCTTCTAAAACTTCTCCCACCCAGCTGGACTTCAAGAGCAGCAACACATACTTCATCCTTATTTTACAGATGAGAAAACATACAAACATGTTCTTATTAATAATAAAAGTGGATAATTTGCTACAATTTTAATTAGAAAAATAATTGTTTATTTCAAATATTTACCAGATCTTGTGTTAATTTAAAGCAGCTAGTATTTTCAGAATTATTAATTATTCACTTTTTTAGGATTACAGGTTACATATGGAAAATCTTTGTTTCTGATGCAGTATCTTTAGAACATTAGATTCCTAGGTACATTTTTATACTTGTATCAGTGAACTGTATGATATTATTTTTCTATATTATCAACTACATTACTTATAATTAAATTTTGTCCCATACCATGCTTTTTAATCTCTGGCCTCTGCCAGTGAGGAGGCTTCATTTTAAATGGCACAGAGGAATAAGTTATATATTATGTGTTTAATTTTTTTCCGTTTTAATATCAGTGTACTCTTAGCATCACTAACAAATTTGGATTTTGCAGGTTATGTTAGTTTATGTATTTGTAGAAACACCTGAATGTACCCCCTGACTTTCCACTGGTCATATCACAGAGAAGAAATGATGGTGGGGACAAATGTGGAGGCGGGGAGCATGGACGTAGCTATAAGAGAATTTCAACTGAACATCTTAATCAGTTAAAGAGGGTAAGGCCTTTGGGAAGGTAGGATTCAGTGGCAAAGTCAGGCTGAATTCTGTCACTTAGATATGGGTGGCTTTTATCTCTTTCTTTAACTCTTGAGAGCTCAATTTTTTCCACTGTTAAATGGAAATAATGAGGTTCACCCTAACTGCCCCAGAAGAATATACTATGTGAGAGCACTAAAACTCAAGTGATTAATGTTGATGGCATGATTTCTAATCTCCTTTTAGAGTCTGGTATCCTGTGTTCCCTTCCTCCCTGAGGGCACCCTGGCACCCATTCAGACACTTTCCATTCACGTGGGAGGTGGCAGGAATGCAGGTTTAGGATTCCCACCCTACACAGACATTCACCTAACAAAATGTCTGGCATAGAAATGACCCTAAGCATTGAATGAATGAATGACTAAATTAGGACTAGACTGAACTAATGAATTCATATTTCCCCTCCTACATTATCACTTAAGGTCTTTCAACATCAAAGCTACATTTTCCCAACCAACACTAACCCAGGGGGTTGTGTGGAGGACATGTTTACACTGAAGAATTACAAATGCTTTGCCAATAAGTGATATTCTGCTGACATGTTTCTGGTCATTTCCTTTCAGCAATGTGGACAGATAATTAGTGTCTGCTCTTGCCCTAATTACAGTGGATTCATCTTTATTAAAAGTGATTTGGGCACTCCATTTCTGAAACCTGCATCCCTGTGACATTTGCCCTGGACTCTTGAAATCTCTGAGTTCATCTTGAGACTTCCTACTTACCTGATGATGTCCTATGGATGTCACATTCCTCTGCCCTGAATGAAAGTTCCCCCATCTGGAGGTTGGGAGGGTGCTGGCACCTTTTCTGTCCACTTCCCCTCTTTAATTCCTGTCTTTTTTTTTTCTTAGAAAAGAGCTTCTTTCTGCTCTCCTTCCCAGAACCTGTCCCAGATCCGTCTCACCATCTCTAGTGTCCTGCCATCCCGCAGGTGAGGGTTGCGCCAAGTTCTGCTCGCTTCTGCTCTCTCCCTTGAGAGTTCACTCTTACAGAATCTCACACATTAGGGCCAGATTCTTCCTTAGAAACAGTCGGAATGCTTTAGAAAGATTGGCCTGCATGAATATTTGGTTACCAGTGAAGGGCGGTTGAGAGGATGACAAAAGTATTATCCAAACTAATGCTGGCTTTTGTCCATGGGGCAGGAGCACGCTCACTTTTCCCCAGACACAGCAGCTCTTCCCCATACACATGTACTTCATTGAGCAAAGGCTGTAGACCAGTGTAGCCTTGATTTATGAGGGTGTGTTTCTTCCCTGATCCTGGCTGGCACAGTCCTGGAGGTTTTTCTTTTATGTGTCCACGTCAGGGGGCAACTGGTGACCAGCTGTTGGAAACTGGTTTAAGAAAATAATAAAAACAAAATACCCATGGACTATCCTGTCATTCTAGGTTTCTGATACCTACCATCAGCTTTAGAATGAATAAGGGAGTCTTTCCCCTGTGGAATGAGATTTCTCTATGACAAATAGATTTATATTGTGCTGGAATGATTGCTAGGTAACAAGGGGTCCTGCCTGAGAGCTAAGTTAATAATTGAGACTGCTACAACAATAATTCACATGGTCCCCACTCCTTTTATTCCTGAAAAGTCCCTAAGTACTACACATGTAATGTACTTCCAAGCCCTGGGCTCCTGCCAAACTCAGCTATCTCTGGTGTGAAGGTTAACACCTGGAAGAGACTGGCTGTAGGGCACAGTAACTCCCACACTCCTTACCCAGGTTGGGAGTTGTAATGGGGACAGGAGACAAAGAAAGGAGAAGGCTGTTTGGAAAGAATGACATCCTCACATACATGAGTATTTCCATAGATAAGAGAGAAAAGGGATCTCTCCGATGACCACAATTCTCTGAATGTTTTGAGTCACAGATCCTTCATGAGTACTTTGTGAATTGCATGTGACACATGTCAACCACTGTGGTGGCATTTACTTAAAATTTATTTGCTGCACATATTTTAAAAGATTCATTTATTTATTTGAAAGGCAAAGTTACAGAGAGAGACCGTGTGCACACAGTATTTTCAATGTGCTGATTCACTCCCTAAATGGCCCTAACAGGACAGGGCCAGCTGAAGTTGGGAGCCAGGAACTGCATTTGGTGTCCCACTGGGTGGCAGGGGCCCAAGGACTTGGGCCAACTTCTGCTGCTTTCTCAGGTGCATTAATGGGAAGCTGGATCATAAGTGGAGCAGCTAGGACTCCATTCTGCACTCATATGGGGTACTGGCATCACAGGCAGCCGCTTAATCCACTGCACCACAATACTCGCCTCATGTTTGCTGCATACTTTTGAGAAAGATGAGATGGGTTGCAATGAGACACATGAGATATAAGACAGCTAACGTTTAAACAGAGGTAAAATTAAAGCAGACTGAAGGGAAAATAAGCCTACTGAGTTGTAAACTGATATTTGCCAAAGTAAATTAGTCAATTAGTTTTTCTGGGTGTAAATAAGTATTTCTTGAAAAGATCATTTTGTAATCAAATAATTTAAGTAACCTTGGGTGGAGAAAAACTAAACAGATATGTTTAAATTCAAAATTCCCCCAAATAATTTAATTTGCTTAAAAGCAATATAAACTTCAAGACTAGGATATCACTACATGCTTCTTTTTATTAAAAAATTATTTATTTTAGAGACAAGGAGGGTGATCCCATCTACTGGCTTAATTCCTAGCGTACTTGGATCTCAGTCCAGAGCTCATATGTGAGTGGCAGGAGCCCAACTCGAGCCTTTATTGCTGCCTCCCAGGGCCTGCCTTAGTTGGAACCAGAAATCAAACCCAGGTACCCTGTTGTGAAACATGGACATCTTAACTGCTAGGTCTAGTGCTCACTCTGCATTATGTTTTTTACATGGTATGCTGCAGAGCATACCTTGGACCCATGCTAAAATCATTTCTTGAACAGAGTAGCAACTTAAATTCCAAATACCTTTGGAGTCAATGCAAAAGGACATTTATGATGAAGGAATATCTACCTGTTTTTAAAAAAAAATACTTATTTATTTATTTATTTATTTGAAAAGCAGAGAGAAAGAGAGAGAGAGAGAGAGAGAGAGAGAGAGAGACAGAGAGAGAGAGAGAGAGAGAGAATCAAAATGACAACAGCTAGGTCTCAGCCAGGCTGAATCCAGACTCAGGAACTCCATCCTGGTCTCCCACATGAGTGGTAGAGGCCTACGTATTTCAACCATCTTTCACTGCCTTCCCTGGTACTTTAGCAGGAAGCTGGATCAGGAGTGGAGTAGCTGGGACATGAACCAGCACTTCAATATGGGATGCATGCATTGCAAATGACAGCTTAACTCATTGTGCCACAATGATGGCAGCTAGGTTCTGCCTCTTTAGCTTTAAATTATTCTTAGTTTTGAAATTTTCAAAGTATTTTATCCCATGAATCCTTATCCAAAGGGCACTAAATAATATGATGGGCATAATTATGAGCAGTGCTCTGAAGACAAGACACTTTCATTGTGGCCATTCCTTTTTGATCCAGAACACAACATGGAAAACATTGGAGAAAAATCAAATGTAAAATATATAAGTTTCTGGAGGGTAGGATTGCCGATACAGTACAGTAAACCCAGTAAAATTTGAAATTTAGATGAACAAATTTTTGTCACAAGTATATGCAAATGGTGCATAAGACATACTTAGACTACAAAATTACTCATGCTTTAGTTGAAATTCAAAGTTAGCCAGATGTCCTGCAGTTTTACTTGCTAAATATAACAAATCTATGGAAAGGTCAAAATTCTGGTCATATCTTGAGTCATCCAGAAGCCTCCACCCTGCAGTGATCACCAGCCCAGCATTGCCATATTGTAAGCCCTCTTTCAGTTGACATGATCAGATAGGAGAGTCCATGTATCATCAAGCTTGTCTTTACCTGTCTCTACTTCCCTGACCAAACTGCATGATTCCAACTCTTTTCTCTGCTTTCCTCTGGGAATTGGTCCTGCTGACCCTTTGGAATATTCTCAGGTTGATGCTCAGCCTTTCAGCTCCCTGGAGCTGGTGGTCAGCTTTAGGAGGGAACATCTACTTGGTTGTCATGGGTCTACAAAAATTTTTACCTCCTCAGCAAGCCCCCGGTATTTATCATGCAGTCTCTGCACTTGTAGTATATTATTAGCCTTTTATGCCTTCCCTGTCACCTGTTGAAATGAGAAGGCAAGGTCCCTGGGCCTCTGCAGCCCTTTCCCTTACATTAACTTAAGTCACACCAGATGTGGGCCTTTACTGCTTGGGAAGACTAATTGATTTCACCAGTCACAATACTGCTATTGTTTTATTTTTTTAAAAACACAAATAAACACTGTGGTGGGTTTTCTCCTCCTTCTCCCTCTCTTATCTTGCCAAAAAGGCCAAAGGTTATTCAATTAAAGTCATCCAGATAGTGTTACCCCCCCCTCAAAAAAATCTATGGATGGGGTCCATCTACTGTTAAAAAATAGGAGAGAAATGAGGATGAAGGCTTGTAGGGAAGAGGGAAGGAAGCCTCTGTGGGACCAGCAGTAACTCTGATGGATGGCTGGTGTGTGCAAGACGTTATTATTTGTTATGTGAGTGTGGGGAGATGGCAGCCGAGTGGAGCAATACACCTGCTGGGCTCCAAGAAGCCAAAACAGCTGCACGCATTGATTTAGAAGCTTGCTACTTGGGGCTCCAGGAACGAATCAAGCGACAGCTCGTAAAAAAGGAGGGTTTTATGATTTTCCCCCTCTCTCTGTAAGCAAACGGCCACATCATATGTTTTCCTAACGCGGTCATAACTCAAAATTAAATCCCAGCCCAAGGTGTCAACCTGGTGCCATGTCAGGATTGTAACGGCTTGTTTTAGAGGTTGCCATGGAGACGGAGGGGGAAAGATGGCGGGCAGCTTTGGGGAGGTGGGATGGGGCACGAGGTGCTCTGGGCCTCAGTGTGCTTTAGGTATGTAAGAACAATTACCTGTTTTGTTTGAAAGGAGGAAACTAACAGTACTTTCTTGATGATGTAAGGCTAATTACAATCTCTAAGTGATACTGTTAACATCCAAGTACTGCTGCACTAGGGAACTGCTGCTGCTGGAGTGAGCACGGCGAGTTGTGATGCATGTGCTGCCAAGGGGATGCTCTTGGGGAATTCTTCCCCCTCTCAAGCTCTAAAGCCAGTTGTTGATTCCATAAAATAAGAGTCAACACACCTTTTCTGTAAATGTTAAATTAAGTGGCCCCTCAAAAGGATATCACATTACCTCCTGACTGTGCATATAGATGAGGTGCTATGGCCCCAGTGACTTAAGACTAATAAATCTCCATGGAATCTTCACCCCAAAGGCGATGATAGTTTGTAGAGCATGGAGGTAGGCAAGATCTTCCATAGGATTTGGTAGTACTATGGGTTTCGTTCATTTATTAAATAGGTACTAAGCATCAGACACTGAATACTCATAAATGAACAAATGGATCAAAGATTTCATGAATGAAGCATGGATGTATGCCTCACACCTCTATGGCAGCATAAATATGGCAAGGAGAATAAAATAATGGTATTCCTTCAAAGCCCAAATCACCAGACCACGGCCTATTCCCCAAAGTCCAGACATTAACTTAGCTCTTACCCTGACATTTCTGCTGGCAGGGAAGTCATCCATCAATCTGCTCTCCATCATTACTCAGAAGACAACACATCCCTAGCCGATCATCTCTCCTGAATTCACATTCTGCATTTTCTGCTGTCTATAGTACATTTCATTTATATTTCAGATTATGCCTCCTCTTCTTCCCTAAATCAGTTCTTTAGGCTTCATTTTCTCCTTTTTTATTTTGACCACTATCAATCTTTATCACTAAAGCTCAAAGTATCATACAGAACTTTGACTTTCCTCCCTAGATTCAAATTGGTACCTTCTTTCACAGTGTCTTTCACATCTATAATGTCCTTCTCACCTCTGCTGTCATTTCTGAATTTAGGACCATATTACCTCATGCATCAGCTGCAACCACTGCTTCCCATTTGATCTCTCTTCCTGCAGCCTCCAAGCACCCATTCCACCTATCAAGCCCTTAAAGAACACCCACCCCTTGCTACCAGGATAAATTTCTCCAGTTATAACATGTTTCCAAAAGCTCTCTCACTTCCCACAGAATAAAATCTAAATATTGTCATTTGGCAATGAAGGAACAATTTTGTCTTTATAGCATCATTTCCTACTGGTAACAGACAAATTTTTGTATCAGCAGAAACAACATTACATAATAATACATGAAATTACCCAATGTTAAAAGTGTCCATCAATTCACTGAGCATGTTATTTGCATATTATTTTCCATTCTTAGAATGTTTCTCTAGGGTAGATTCGGTTATTATCACTTTTTAAATAGTGCATTTGAGGCACAGTGTCATTGTGCTATTTTCCCATAGTCACCAGCAGGAAAGCTTGAATTTGACGACCTAGGCAGGGGACCATGACACCAAGGCACTTAGAAAGTGATGGACCGGGCCCAGCGCTGTAGCATAGCAGGTATTGCTGCTGCCTGCAGTACCGGCATCCCATATGGGCAACGGTTGGAGACCCAGCTGCTACACTTCTGATCCAGCTCTCTTCTATGGCCTGGGAAAGCAGTAGAAGATGGCCCAAGTCCTTGGGCCCCTGCACCCACGTAGGAGACTCGGAAGAAGCTCCTGACTCCTGGCTTCAGATCGGCACAGCTCCAGGCATTGAGGCAAACTGTGGAGTGAACCAGCGGATGGAAGAGCTCTCTCTCTCTCTCTGTCTCTCCTTCTCTGTGTGTAACTCTGACTTTCCAATAAATAATAAATAAATCCTAAAAGAAAAGAAAGTGATGCACCACCACCTCTTTGCATCACCTCCCCCTGCCTTTTGAAAACCTCTTAAGCTCTGTCACATCACTACATTTGCATGCCTACTTCCCCTTCCCACATTTCCTTCTTGTTTCCATTCCTTTAAATCATCTGAAGCATTTTTGAAGTTCTACTCAAAACTAGTCCCCCACAAGTCCATGTGGACCAAAAGGAATTCTCTCTCCTAGCATTTCTTTAGTACCCATGGTCTCCACCTTTCATTGAAATTCATGTCTTATCACCATGTCTTGCTCTTCTCAGGAACCCCCTCTTTGTCTGGTACAGTAACCTGCACACATATTCAATAAATAATTAATTGACAGAATGAAGAACTGAAGTAGACTACATCAGGGTCATCTGTCTTTTCCAAAAATTATTTATGTACTTGGAAAGTCAGAATTATATAGAGAGAGACAGAAAGAGCAATCTTTCATCTACCAGCCCAGACCAAAGTCAGGAGCCAGGAGCTTCATCTGGGTCTCCCACATGGGTGGCAGGGGCCCAAGTACCTATGTCATCCTCTGCTGCTATCCCAGGCTATTATCAGGGAGCTGAATCACTTGATTTTCCACCATTGTACTTTTTTTTTTAATGTCACCTTTTAACCTGCTTTGTGTTGTCACTTAAACCCTGGTCCCCTTGACACTCTCTAGACACTTTCCTTCTCCAGTCTCCTAGAGGTGTCAGGCTGGTGAAAGGCACTGAGTCTAACAACCAAGTAGATGACCTCAGACTGTGGGGCCATTCCATGAGTCCATTCACCAGGGCCTCCGTTCCTTTGGGAAACATTCAAGATGACAGACTGTCTCCCGATTCCTCTGTTAGCCTTGAGTCCTCTTGCTCAATGCTCCCCTGGGAGTGGCCTCCTTGGGCAGTGCTCCATTCCCCAAACTTAGCCTCAGTCCTTGCCAGGTCACCTTCCCTCTTCCTGTAACATACTATGGGCTTGAGCAATGATCAGGATAACAGTTACCTAGTTTATTGAGAGATTAGGCATGAAATGCTCAGTTTTGTTAAGGATGGGAGGAAAAGGAGTAGTCATTTTGTTTTGCATGGGTAGTTTCCAGAGACTCAATGCTATAAGGGCATCATAAGTGGTATGTGGCAATCAAAACAGCACAGGCACATCAAAAGCCTGGAGAGAAAGAAAACGGGTGGTGGCTGCAGAAACAACATGGTAACAGATTCCAAAATCGCATTTCCTCCAGTTTGAACCCTATCATGCTTAAAAGAATCTTGGACATTAAACTTGCAAGCTAATGTAGACAGGTCAGAAATTTAATTCTGAGCATTGCACAGTGGCGTCTCCGTTCAGTGTCTAATCTCAGCTAAATATTTCTGTAATTAGTTGTATGACAAGGTGAAATATTACCTTTCTGGCTTGGATTTCCTCAATTATGAAATATGTATATGATCATAGAAACCTTATAAGTAACTGTAGTTGACAGCATTTTGCACATATAAAATATGAAATGCGACATAAGAGAGCTGTATTTTTAGGAATCTGTTATTAAGTGTTTTCTCATGAAGATTGAATTATCCCACAGGACACCTCCCAAATTAGTCTGTTATAAGTAAGAAATTGTTAAACTGTGTCTGAGTAGGGACTATGAGCCTGCCAATTAAATGAGTTGACAAGTTGTTTTCATTATGTCCGTGACTCCCTCTAATCCTAAGGATATGATTATTCTGCATTTTTAATAGCTTCAGTTCCACAGAACACATTTTCAAAGCATTTCACCATTGGCTGGTAATTCCTTATCTCCCATTAGCAATACAATAAAGCCTACAGTCTTCAATCCCTGTTTCATATTCATCCATTTATCCACCAAAGACATTTATCGAATAAGAATTACATGAGGGTACTTCAAAAAGTTTGTTGAAAAATTGAATTGAAAGATAAGTTTATTTTGATTCAAAAATATTTTGAAATCCAGGCAGTCTTTTTTCAAAATATACATTTTCTATGAACTTCTTAAAGTACCTTTGTACACCAAAAGAATAGTTACACACTTGTGATAAAATTTGCTATTTATTTACTGATTCCCACTCAGTCCTAGATACAGATGCTTACAGTTTAGTTGACTTGATTTATCTTAAGTTCTATGCATAATCATCACACAATTTTAATAGTTTCCAAATTTGGGGGTTGTTCTGTCATTAATTCCTTTTTTAATTGAAAAAATGTTTGTGATGATGCATCTACTGGTGGCTTAAAGACAAATAATTTTTTTAAAAAACAGCCATATACCCTGTGCTCAACTTAAAACAAAAGTGACGATTCTTTTGAAGCTTCCTCTGCTCTCTTCCCAAATCACATCAATGTTCCTTCCCCCCAGTAGTAAATACTAACCTGAAAATTTGTTTATTGGGGACCAGCACTGTGGCAGCCCAGCTCTCGACTATGGCCTAGGAAAGCCATAGAAGATGGCCCAAGTGTTTGGGTCCCTGTACCCACATGGGAGACCCAGAAGAAGCTCCTGACTCCTGGCTTTGGAACGGTGCTGCTCTGGCCACTGCAGCCAATTAAAGAGTGAGTCAGCAGGTGGAAGACTTCTCTCTCTCTCTCCTCCTCTCTGTCTGTAATTCTACCTCTCAAATAAATAAATGAAATCTTCAAAAAAATTTGTTTTTAGGGCAACATTGTGAGATTCATCTATGTTGAGATGTGTTTGGGGATTCAATCATTTTTACTTCTATGTACTGCTCCACAATTTATTCCAACCCACTCATTTGAGCCTGCACTGTTGTCTCCCTGGGTCCCTATTAGCAGGAAACTAGAGTGAGGAGGCAGAGGCAGATATCAAACCCAGTACTCTGATGCGGGGCATAGGCATCTTACCTGTTAAATCAAACATCTGCCCCCATTGCCATTTGTGTTATTGTCTTTCCTCTTCTGTGAAATGTTTGTTAATAACAAGAGACCATTGGCCGGCGCCGTGGCTCAACAGGCTAATCCTCCGCCTTGCGGCGCCTGCACACCGGGTTCTAGTCCCGGTCGGGGCGCCGGATTCTGTCCCGGTTGCCCCTCTTCCAGGCCAGCCCTCTGCTGTGGCCCGGGAGTGCAGTGGAGGATGGCCCAGGTGCTTGGGCCCTGTACCCCATGGGGAGACCAGGAAAAGCACCTGGCTCCTGCCATCAGACGAGCGTGGTGCGCCGGCCGCAGCGCGCTGTCTGCGGCGGCCATTGGAGGGTGAACCAACGGCAACGGAAGACCTTTCTCTCTCTCTCTCTCTCTCACTGTCCACTCTGCCTGTCAAAAAAAAAAAAAAATAACAAGAGACCATTTATCATCTTTTCTTTATCGATTCCTAGATTGTGTGTATGTATATAATATTTCTGACCTGGCTTTTTACACTCATGCTTTGAAGTTTGAGGCAATTATTTTCTTCATTTTAATGTAATCAACTTTATGGAGATCTTTCATGTTTTAAAGGCCTGTTTTAGAGAAGCTTTAGGTTCACAATGAAATTGAGATGAAATTACAGAGATTTCCCATATACTCTGCTCCAGACACACACAGCTTCCACTGTTATCAATATTCCTCACCAGAGTGGGAAATTGGTTATAGTGAGGAACCGACATTGACACATCATTGTCATTCAAAGACCATGATTTGTAATGGGTTCACTCTCGGTGTTCATTCCATGGGTGTGGCCAAAGTATAATAACACGGATATGCAATTATAGCATCAGACACAGTATTTTCACAGCAGCTGGGAAAAAAAAAGAAATTTCTGTGTCCCTCCTGTTCATTCCTTTCCCCGTCCCAAACACTGACAACCACAGATCTTGTGCTGCCTCATGGTTTTACCGAATCTCTTCCCTTTTGAATTGAATTTTTGTTGTTTTTTTTTTTTTAAATATCTTCTTCTATCTCCAGGTTATGAAAGTCTTCTGCGCTGACACCATGGCTCACTTGGCTAATCCTCCACATCGGGCACAGCACCCCAGGTTCTAGTCCCTGTTGGGGTGCCAGATTCTGTCCCAGTTGCTCCTCTTCCAGTCCAGCTCTCTGCTGTGGCCTCAGAGTGCCGTGGAGGATGGCCCAAGTGCTCGGGCCCTGCACCCACATGGAAGACCAGGATGAAGCACCTGGCTCCTGGCTTCAGATGGGAGCAGCGCCGCCAGCTGTAGCGGCCATTTGGGGGTGCACCAATGGCAAAAGGAAGACCTTTCTCTATCTCTCTCTCACTGTTTAACTTTGCCTGTCAAAAAAAAAAAGAAAGAGAAAGAAAGAAAGAAAGAAAGAAAGAAAGAAAGAAAGAAAGAAAGAAAGAAAGAAAGAAAGAAAGAAAGAAAGTCTTCTGCTATGGCTTCTTTTAAAACTTTTAAATGTTTGTCTTTCATGTGTAAATTCTTAATTTATCTTCATTGAGTTTTAGTATAGCAGGAGGTAAGAATGCATTTTCAAAGTGTGACTACAAAGAAAGCCAAATATTGCAGTATCACTGAACTACAATACTACTTCTTTCATAGTCTAGGTATCATCATCTATGTGGGTTTTTTTCTGGGTTCTTTATTCTAGTCCATATATCCATTTTTTCTTATTCATATGATACTGTATTGATTATTTTATCTTTCTAAAACTCTAGGCATGGAGAAAACGAATTCCTCCACCTACCCTGTCATTCTTTTACTGAAGCATTTTGTTTTTGTTCTCATTGACCTTCTCTCTCTGCTCTCCACATTTTCTTTAATTTTTGCATAGTAATATATTCACATGATTCACAATGATAGACATAAGAAAGCACACTGTGATGACTCATCCTCCAGCCTCTGTCTCTCCGTCGAGTTCCCTTCTACATAAACAGCTGTCACTCATTTCTTAAGTATCCCTCCAGGGACACCCAGGGTGTTTCATCCATTCAAGCATATCAAGCATGAGTCACCAGTATGTACGTAGTCTCTTCTTCCACTTTTGTCATGGCTATACATATTGTTGCAGAATATTTTATATTTTGCTTTATCTGTAAGAATACATTGTATATCTTCCTTATTCATACATAAAATGTTTCCTTTCCTATGGCTTAAAAATATTCCATTTTAAGAATATAGCATAATTTATTTTCTCAATCACCTAGTGCTATGGTTTGGAAATGGGTTTTCCCTACCAAAACTCATGTTGAAATCTGATTCCCAATGTAATAGTGCTAAGACATGGTGGGATCTTTAAGAGGTGATTAGGACTTTAAGAGGATTTATTTATTTCTTGCAAGGCTGGATTAATTCTCATGAGAGCAGGCTGTGGTAGAGCAGGTCAACTCCTTTGTCTCCTGCCTCAAGTCCATATGTACATGCTGGTCTTCCACATTTTGGCCCTGAGCTGATATAGCACATGGCCCTTATAGGAAGTCAAGCAGATATAGCACAATATTCTTGGATCTCCAGAATCTTGGGTCAAAATAAATCTATTTTCTTCACCATTTAAAGTAGTTTCAACTATTCTGTTATAGCAACAGAAAACAGAATGGAAAAAAAATGTACTGGAGGAACTTATCTACATTTTCCCTTATTTTGCAATAAGATAATGCTAAAATTAATAACTTTAAGGAATATTTCACACACATGCAAATATTTCTGTAGAAGATAAATCCTCAGAAATAAAATTCTATGCGCATTTAAATAAATTAAACTTATAATAAAATAACTTTTTAGGGATATTGCCATGAACTTACAAGCATTTGTTTAGAGGTTAAGATGCCGTTTGGGGCTGGCACTGTGGCTCAATAGGCTAATCCTCCACCTTGTGGTGCCTGCACACCGGGTTCTAGTCCCGGTTGGGGTGCCGGATTCTGTCCCGGTTGCCCCTCTTCCAGGCCAGCTCTCTGCTGTGGCCAGGGAGTGCAGTGGAGAATGGCCCAAGTGCTTGGGCCCTGCACCCCATGGGAGACCAGGAGAAGCACCTGGCTCCTGCCATTGGATGAGCGCGGTGAGCTGGCCGCAGCGCGCCATCCGCGGCGGCCATTGGAGGGTGAACCAATGGCAAAGGAAGACCTTTCTCTCTCTCTCTCTCTCTCTTTCTCTCTCTCACTGTCCACTCTGCCTGTAAAAAAAAAATTTGTTTGGGACACCTGTGTCCCATACCAAAGAGTCTGCCATTGAGTCCCAACTCTACTCCAGATTCCATCTTCCTGTTAATATGCACCTGGAAGTCAGCAAGTGATGGCTAAAGTGGTTAGGTGCCTGCCTACACATGAAAGATCCAGATGGAGTTCCAAATCTATGGTTTTACCCTGGCCCAGCCTTGGATATTGCAGGTATTCAGGGAAGGAACCAGCAGATGGGAGATATTTCTCTCTTTCTCTCTGCCCCACCCTCTCCTTTATCCCCTCTCTCTCTTTCAAATAATAATCTAAAACCCCCAATCTCCCTTAACAAATTACATTTCTGAAAAGCCTGTGCCAAGTGCCATGACATTGCAGCAAAAAATATTCTACATGAAGGATCTCTGTGAGTGAGATCCCAACAGAAAGAAATAGCCATCAAATAAGGAGGTACTTTTCACTAAAGAGAGGAGAGAACTTCCAGTTTGCTAATGGTCTTGTCTAAATACTGACGGAGTTTGTGGATTCAAAAGGCTTCCTTAGCCTAGGCAGCTCATGTCAAGAACCTCACATGGTCACTGACATCATACATAAGAGTGTTAACTGTTAAATTAGCAACAGGAGTCATTGTGCACTAACTCCCCATGCAGGACCTCTGTCCTCAATGAGAATTATTATTATGAGAATTAAATATGATACTAGTTCTCAAACAGTTTTTTGTGTGTGTGTGTGTGTGTGTGTGTGTGTGCACACGTGCAAATTGTTGAAATCTTTACTTAATATAGAGTTGGTCTTCTGTGTACAAAGTAAATGAACATGAATCTTAATGGAGAATGAGACTGGGAAGGGGAGAAGTAGGAGGAGGAGGCGTGGGAGTATAAGTGGGAGGGTGAGTATGGTAGGAAAAATAATTTTATTCCTAAAGTTGTACATATGAAATTTTTATCTCTTAAAAATAAATTAATTAATTTAAAAAAATTTATATTTCTGGGGCCGGCGCTGTGGCGCACTGGGTTAATCCTCCGCCTGCAGTGTTGGCATCCCATATGGACATCGGGTTCTAGTCCCATTTGCTCTTCTTCCAGTCTAGCTCTCTGCTGTGGCTTGGGAAGGCAATGGAGGATGGCCCAAGTGCTTGGGCCCCTGCACCCGCATGGGAGACCAGAAGAAAGCACCTGGCTCCTGGCTTCGGATCAGCGCAGCTCCGGCCACTGCGGCTACTTGGGAAGTGAACCAATGGACGGAAAGCCTTTCCCTCTGTCTCTCTGTCTCTCTCTCATTGCCTGTAACTCTGCCTGTCAAATAAATAAATAAAATCTTTAAAAAATTATATTTCTAAAGGCAATGTGAGAAAATATCTATTTTTCCACAGATTTGTCAACAAGTTGTGCTATCAAACTGAGCTCTTTGCACAGCTATTATTAAGAATAATATAGTAATTAATCTACCTAATATTTTCTTACTATTAGTAAATATTTATATGTTTGAGAGCTTTGTAATTCCTTTTCTGTAATTTGCATACTAATATTTTTACCACTTCCTATTGGATCTATTCATTTTTTATAATCAGTTATAGAGGTGTTTTATTCATTAATGAAATTATTCTTATGGCTATGATAGTTGTTGAGAATATTTTCCTTAGGTAAGAATCTGGGTTTGGGGGCCAGTGCTGTGTCATAGTCAGCTAAGCCTCCACCTGCAGTACCAGTGTCCCATTTGGTGCTGGTTTGTGTCCTGGCTACTCCTCTTCCTATCCAGCTCTCTGCTATGGCTTGGGAAAGAAGTAGAAGATGGCATAAGTGCTTGGGTCTGTGCATCTGCATGGGAGACCTGGAAGAAGCTCTGGCTCCTAGTTTTGGATCAGCCCAGCTCTGGCCATTGCAGCCATTTGGGGAGTGAACCAGCAGGTGGAAGACCTTTTTCTCTATTTCCCTTTCTCTGTCTATACCTCTACTTCTCAAATAAATAAATAAATACAATCTTAAAAGAAATGGGTTTTGATCCCTTTTCCTCCAATTATTTTCTGCCATGCAAGAAGCTTTATTTTTGTTTTAGCCTTCCCCCAGTGTGTATTCATTGTGCTTCATTCAGAGATCTATTGGCTTTTAATTTATATATATGTATTTCTGAGCTCTCTATTCTACTCCCCTGATCTATGTGTCTGTTTATACACAGGTACTCTGCTGTTTTGGTTAATGTTGTTTTGTAGCATATGGTTTTTAAAGACTTATTTATTTATTTGAAAGGCAGAGTTACATAAAGGCAGAGGTAGAGACACAGAGAGAGAGGTCTGATCCAAAACCAAGAGCCAGAGCTTCTTCCAGGTCTCCCATGAAGATGCAGAGACCCAAGCACTTGTGCCATCTTCTACTTCTTTCCCAAGCCATAGCAGATAGGAAGAGGAGTAGCCAGGACACAAACCAGCACCAAATGGGACGCTGGTACTGCAGGTGAAGGCTTAGCTGACTATGACACAGCACTGACCACCAAACCCAGATTCTTACCTAAGGAAAATATTCTCAACAACTACCATAAACATAAGAATAATTTCATTAATGAAAAGCCCTGGCAATTGCAGCCATTTGGTAGGTGAGCCAACAAATGAAGGATCCATCTTTATCTCTCCCTCTCTCTCCATAACTCTGCCTTTCAAATAAGTAAGCTGATCTATTTAATATTAAATGAAAAAGAAGTCCTGTTTCTGAATATTGTGCATTAGCCCTTTATGTCCACTCCCATTCTCCACTTTCTTATTTTCCTGAATTGCAGAAGCTAAAAACACACAATCCAAAAAACCTCAGTTTTCATGTCATCACTCTTGCTACTAGGTTTCTAACGGCATGTTAGTTTTCTCCAGAACAAACCAAGGGACCACTGAAAAGAACTTGTGTAAACAGGGAATGGTACCAGCCCCAGAGATTCAAGCTGGTTTGGTTGTACCAGGCAGGCTCCAAGCTTCAGTGTAAAAGTCCATTCCATGGCCATTTGTACACAGGATTAACTTCCCGCACAAAATGTAGGCTTTGGCTTTCTCTTTCTCCTCCCGTCTGTAGTCATATCCTAGACTTTAAAGCCAGCACACAGTTGTTACACTAGTGGTACTGGTGTGGCATTCCTGCAAGTAGGTGACCCGAACACTATGCTTCTCACACATAAAGAACCTTAGCATCACACAGATCCATCATGATTAACCAGAATTCAGCTCTTAACTTTGCAGTCTGTCCTTTTCAAGGGGCTGATACTTCCTAATAAATAATTGATCAGACATCCTCTAGCTTGGAGAAGTTGTAGATAATATCTAAAACAATATCCTAAGGGTAGCTGATGGATTTTCATAACATTTCACATTTAATTAAGAAGAGCAAGATCGATGTAATTGCATTTGTCAGGCCCATACTTGTCCATGTTACAGATGAAAGCAATTTCATGGAATGTTGAAGGCAGAAGCAAAATCAAACAAAGTTGGAAGACAAATGGGCAGCAGGACACAGTAGCAATAAGCATGCACCATTTTATCCCAAAATTTTGAGAATGACAGGGAAGACACAAACAGGATTGCCACTGAAGAACAAAGTGGTAAGGGGAGCTATCAGAAATGGAAATTACTGGGATATTTTCGTTCTGATGGGAAGGAGGGAGTAAAAGAAAAGACATTGAAGTTACAGAAGAAAGTACAGAGAGATGATAGAAATGTCCTAGACAGCAGGATTAGCCTCAGACATGTGGCAATTATTCCATGTTGGGGAGAAGGAGGCAAGTCTGGGTATGGGTGCTTGAGTATGAACCTCTTGTCACAGAGAATTGACTCAGTTCTTAAGTTGTTCCTCCTACTTTCTCTATGACATAGGAGGTAAGATCTTCAGTTGAGACATGAAGAAAAAGTGTGGTCAGCTATTTGAAGAGATTCAAACTAGTTTCTATGGAAATGGATAGAAAAGATGGGTAGGGAAATTTAAAACTCAAGCTTCCTAGAAACCACATGGAATGACATAGGAAGCACTTGGGAAGTCTGTGTCTGTAATGGCACATTAAATATGAATACGTTCTTTTGAGGGGCCAGCGCTGCAGCGTAACTGGTAAAGCCACCATCTGCGGTGCCAGTGTCTCATTTGGGTGCAGGTTCGAGTTGGGGCTGCTCCACTTCTGATCCAGCTCACTGCTAATGCCTCTGGGAAAGCAACAGAAAATGGCCCAAGTCCTTGGACATGTGCACCCACATGGGAGAACCAGATGGAGTTTCAGTCTTCAGCTGGACCCTGTCCTGGATATTGTAACCATCTGGAGAGTGAACAAGAGGATGGAAGATTTCTTTGTGTCTCTCTCTTTCTGTAACTCTGACTTTCAAATAAAATAAATAAATCTTTAATAAAATTTCTTTTGAAAGTCTACCCAGCCTTAATGTGATGACCCCAAATCTGACAGATTTGCTTCTTTTTATCTACCTCATATGAAGTCCCATCTTCCTGTTTGTACAAGTTTTGTCACTGGCCTCCTAATTTGTTCTCAAGATTTAGAGCATCTCTTTGCTCAATGCTAAGTGCTGAGAAACTGAACTAGTGACTCATCTGGTATTTAAGTTTTTAATTTTTTTGGTGCATAACAAAACAGACCACTCCCAAACTTAGTGTCTTATAATCATAACCATTCACTTATCTTACAATTCCCTGTGTTGGCAATATGGGCTTGGCTTTCTGGGGGTAGTTCTTCTGTGGATCTTGGCCAGGCTCACTCATGTGCTGTAGGCAACCTACTGGTTTGCTTGATGACTTCACAACTGATAGCTTGTTGATGTTTTTCAGCTTGGGCAAAGAGGGTGATGGGAATATCTCTCACCATTCAGCAGGCTTGCCCAGGAATCTTTACATGGTGGTAACTGCAGGATTTTCAAGGACAGGAGAGGAGAAGACAAAAACCCAAAAGTATGTCATTTTCAAGCACTTAATTACAACACATCAAACATAGAAAACAAGTCAAATAGCCAGATCTTAAATGAATGGATGGAAAAGAGATTATACCTCTGGATAGAATTAGTTGAGAAGTTTACATTGCAGAAAGGCATGAGTACCGGGATGAGAATTTGAATGAGAAGAATTTGTGGTCACTTTTTATTATCAACTACGGTGCCCTTCCTACCAAGATTTGGATATGCCTTGATCTTCCACAACAGCTCCATTTCAAGAGCCTAGTTCTCATGACTTGGGGTGGAGCTCCATATTCACTGGCATATCTCCAAGTTACTGCTCTCTGGTCACCCTAGTATACACACACTGCTCTACTCACACCTATGTTGGCCACCTGATAGTGTATTCTTCCACATTAGGTTAAATGTCCTCCATTACATTCTAATGGGTTCTTGTATCCACTGAAACATAAAATGCACAGTGAATTTTTTTTTTTGCCTGACCAATATATCACAGTGCTTTTAGCAATGGCAGACGGGCAAATAGCCCTCTCATTCCTGGCTTTATATACTGCCTTTGCAGCATTCTTCCCTTTGTTTTGTCATGCTTTATCAATACATATTGTCACACTATTTCTTTTCTGCTTACTTTCTAGTCTAGAAAGTCTTCCTTTGTGGGTATTATCCAGACTTAAAAAGCCAGTTAGTTCTCACCAACTCATCCTAAAAATGATATGAATCAGGTATTTTGTACAGCAGTCAAAATTCCTCTTGTGATGCCTGCATCCCATATCAGAGTGACTGTATTTTAGTCCTGGCTCAACTTTAAATCCCTTCTTACTACTAATGTGCATATGAGAGGCAGCAGGTAATGACTCAAGTAGTTACGACTCTGTCACCCTTGTACAAGACCTGGACTGAGTTTCTAATTCCTGGCTTTGGCCTCATCCAGATCGCTCTCATTCTTTCTCTCTCCCTCTCCCTTTCAAGCAAATAAAAAAGGAAGTAAATAAATAACTATAATTTTCTGAATGTACAGGATATTAAATTTTCCTGATGGATAAACTCCATCACTCCTTGCTTGAATTTTCAACGTGATTAAACTAGCAGCAGAACAGAAATTTTGCTGAGGTGTATTACAATTTCAGTGGGCATGTTGTTTTTAGTATAATTAAAACTGACGTATTACACATGCATATCTTTTTGATCTAAGTGTTGTATGTGTGTGCACGTATATGCAAGTGTATATGGGGATGGGAGGAGGCATAACAAGTGAACCTAAGGAACAAAAGAAAAAAAACATGAAAGGGAATACAAAGGAGAAAGTGTTTGAAGACAGATGCCTCATAGCAGAGGCCTGTAAATTTGTGAGCATGTGTGTAAAGTTGTCCATTATACACTTGTATTTTATCAGTCACTCAACATGTGTTTATTGGGTGCCTGCTTTGAGACTCACATCATGCTCAGGGTCATGAAACTGACCCCAGGGTGAGGACTGCACTGGATATAATTCTATCAGTGGCCTGGTTCAGTCTTTCTGGAGTAAGATTCTGGCACAAGAGAAGGTGGAGAAGAGGAGCCAGGAGGCTTCCACATGCAAGCTCGGCTGATTGAAACCATCCCTCCCCTCTGAAACACTTGCTCTGACTTCACTGTCAGGAGATGAAACACCACTCTCCTCCCTCCTCTCCATGTGGACATGTTGTAGAGGCGATACAGCTCTCCGGCAAAACTGGAGCCTCCTCCCTACCCCTATCTAACACCAGGTCATCTGGCTAGCTAGAAGAGAAAGACCAGGAAAAAGAGTTTGGTTGGCATCTACTAGAAATTAGTTCCACTTTAAAAGTAAGGAGGCAGGGGGCTGGTGCTGTGGCGCAGTGGGTAAAGTCACTGTCTGCAGTGCCAGCATCCCATATGGGCACCGGTTCTAGTCCTGGCTGCTCCTCTTCTGATCCAGCTCTCTGTTATGGCCTGGGAAAGCGGTGGAAGATGGCCCAAGTGCTTGGGCCCCTGCACCTATCTGGGAGACCCGGCAGAAGCTCCTGGCTCCTGGCTTTGGATCGATACAGCTCCTGCCATTTCGGTCAACTGGGGAGTGAACCAGTGGATGGAAGATCTCTCTCTCTCTTTCTCTTTCTCTGTGTGTGTAACTCTTTCAAATAAATAAATGAAATCTTTAAATAAGAAGACGACAATGTTAGGTGAGAACCAGGAGATGTTGGAAATTACTTGCAGAGCCTTACAACTCAGCTTCAGAAAAACATTGCATGGTTTCCTCCCATCAGGAAGACAAGTCAGGAAGAGAGTCTATTTCCCTTCTTGTCAGTGCAGAAATGACACTTTCGATGGAAGCAAAGAATGGAGAAATTATTTCACTCTCAAACTCATCTAAGTGTTCTTTAATCCTTATCATTAAAATTAATAACTGACATTTGGTACCTACAAGGCAGCAAACACTGTTTTAGGCAACTTACATATGTTATCTTACTTAATGCTCAAAATGAGCCATTTTGATGGATAGTATTAGTCCCACTTTGCAAATTAAAAAACTGAATTCACCAAGTTATGTTCATCCCTTAAGATCATGGACTGAATTTTTTTCTTTAATTTTTTTAAAGGTTTATTTTATTTAGTTGAAAGAGTTATAGAGAGAGTAGACACAGAGAGAAAGGTCTTCCATCCACTGGTTCATTCCCCTAATGGCCACCACAGCCAGAGCTGAGCTGATCTGAAGCCAGGTAAGCCAGGAGCTTATTCTGGGTCTCCCACATGGGTGCAGGGTCTCAAGGACTCAGGCGTTCTTCCACTGCTTTCCCAGGTACTTTATCAGGGAGTTGGATAGGAAGTGGAGCAACCAGGACTTTAATGGGGCCTTTAACCCTCCACACCACTACACTGGCCCCCATGGACTGAATTATAAGGTGGACATCATAAAATATGCTTTGGAATATTACATATCTAAAGAGAACTTGTAAATGAATTAGTCTGACTTCCTACAAGAGTATAATCCAGAGCTTCTTTCTCCCACTGTCCTAATAAATAATTACTCAGCCCTTCTTTGAACGCACCCTCAGGCTGTTGCTGGCCAGTAGAGGAACACCTGGGTCAGAAGCTTAGCTTCCAACTCCACCTCTGCAATATGTTCATTAGCTGTGCACCTACTGTGGCCAACACACGTGGTTCAGTGTCCCTCTCTCCATCTATACTGCACACGGGAGAAAATAACCAAGTCAGAGTTAATGTGACGATGAAACAAGATGACACATTTAAACATTCCTGAAAAAAATCAATAACATTTCACTCAATCACTCAACAAATTCCATTCGTTGCCTTTTCCTTGCCAATCTCTGTATTGCACACAGTGAGTGCCATAGTGAACAAAACAGACATGATCCCTGCCTCTCAGGAGCTTGCAGCTTAACAGGAGAGACAAATAAGCAGGCCTGAGACGAGGGTGAGGTGGGAAAGTCATGAGTCTCTGCTGCAAACTTTAAGGGGGCACTGCAAATCAGTCATCAAGAAACGTCTTAGCACATTTTTAAATAGGAAAAGTAATACAAAAATTCCATGGTAAAACAAATATTAATGTCAGGATGAATATTAATGATTTTTTGTTTGACCTCAGGCCCCAGTGCAGGTGAGTATAATGACTCATATAACTAACCACACACACACACGCACACACATGCACACACACCACATATGTGCACACATGAATAAGATTCGGGTAAAAAATTAGCATGAATCCAGCTAAAAGGACCATCATAGCATTTGCAAAGGCCCTGAGATGGGAAAATGCTTAGACTATTCTAGGGGCTGCAAGAAAGTGGGGTTGTTAAACCAAGATAGCCAAGGGATCAGTGATACGAGGTGAACAGGAGCAATCCTTAGGGACAATTACACAGAGCCTGGTGGTCTCAGGAAAGGACTTGGGATGACATTCTAAGTATTGTGGGGCTGGCGCTATGGTGCAGAGGGTTAAAGTCCTGGCCTGAAGTGCCGGCATCTCTTATGGGCACCGGTTCTAGTCCCGGCTGCTCCTCTTCTGATCCAGCTCTCTGCTATGGCCTGGGAAAGCAGTAGAAGATGGCCCAAGTCCTTGGGCCCCTGCACTCAGGTAGGAGACCTGGAAGAAGCTCCTGGCTCCTGGCTTTGGATCGGCGCAGCTCCAGCTGTTGCGGCCATCTGGGGAGTGAACAAGCAGATAGAAGACCTCTCTCTCTGTCTCTACTTCTCTCTGTAACTCTGTCTTTCAAACAAATAAAAATAAATCTGAAAAAAAAGCATATGTTGTTCTGAAAGGTATTTCTATGGGCTAAAATCTACACCAAATCCTCCGAAGTTCTTTCAAAAAAAAAAAGTATTGTGGGAAATCATGGAAAGATTTAAATCAGAGCAGTAGCTTGTGTGTTTAGTTTTAGGTTCTTAAAAATATGATTTTAGCTTCTGAGTAAAGAAACAGGTAAGGGAGGAGTAGAAGCATGGGTATCAGCTAAGAAACTCTACAACAGTCCAGCTCAGGGCGGGGTGGGAGGTATCTTTGCCTAAACCATGTGTTTGTGTATGAAGGAGTACTAGGAAAACTGTGACCTTTAGGACTCCCTATTTGACCTTTAGCACATGGTTTTATCTCCCTAATCTTCTATGTTCTCACCTATAAAATGGAGAAAATAAGTTATTATGTGGGGTTGTCCTGAGGATTAGTTTAGTATGTAAAAAGGCTTGGAATAATAAATAGCAAAGTTATGTAAAAAAAAAAAAAACAGTTGTTGAGAAACTGTTTTCTATTTATTTTTGTATTCCTTTCAGGGCCTAACACAACATCTGTCTTCTGGTAGGTGGTCAATAAAGATATGTTGAATTAAAATGTGTTATTGATGTACCACCAGTAGCTTATGTATGCTGAGTTATTTTTTTCATTAGCAGGGAGTATTCTGTTAATGATATTTTAGAGCAATGCATTTCTCAAAGTCTTCTGCTGCTCTCCAACCCCACCCTAATTCTGGCTTTCATAATCTCTTGCAAAATCTATTGCAATAACACATAACTCATCTTCACAGCTCCAGGCTTCCTCCTCCCCAGTCCAGCCTACATACTGCAACAAATCTTATTTTCTGAAACAGAGGTCAGTTTGTGCAGATCCTCTTCTCAGAAACCTTGAGTGGGTATTTTCTCCATTTTATAGGTGAGAACATCGAAGATTAGGGAGATAAAACTATTTGCTAATAAGCATTGCTTCCCTCTCTCCCATTGGGCATCTTCCGTGTTACCCAAGCTCCATGTCCTGTCTCGGGGTAAATGAGGAAACAGGGCTTGAAATAGGAGCATAAAAAGGAAGTGGATTGAATATGGAATTAGAACTTGATCCCAGGCACATTGATATCAATGTGAGCATCCCAAGTGGTGGCTTAATCCACTGTGCCACCATACCCACCCACCATACCCACCATTGTATTTTTGTAAAGAATACATTAGAAAATCTATTTAAAGTTTCTAGTATGGTAGGTGGCTAAAAATGTAATGCTGTTGCTGTTACTATAACATGTAGAACCAGCATGAGACTTGTAGTTATACAGACCCAGGGTCAAACATTAGTTTAAACATGTTATGAATTATATACCTCTTTAGACAACCCACTTAACCTGTCAGCTTTTTCACAACAGATAATGACATATACAAGGGGCCTGGCACCATGGTTCACTTGGTTAATCCTCTGCCTGCGGCACTGGCATCCCATATGGGCACCAGCTTCTAGTCCCAGTTACTCCTCTTCCAGTCCAGCTCTCTGCTGTAGCCTGGGAGGGCAGTGGAGGATGGCCCAAGTGCTTGGGCCCCTGCACCCACATGGGAGACCAGGAAGAAGCACATGGCTCCTGGCTTTGGATCGGCACAGTGCCAGCCGTGGCAGCCATTTGGGGGGTGAACCAACAAAAGGAAGATCTTTCTCTCTATCTCTCTCTCTCTGTCTGTAACTCTACCTGTCAAATAAATAAATAAAAAATCTTTAAAAAAATAACACATGCTAATCTAAGGAATTTTATGCGAATTATGAAAAGCTTAAAAATAATGTATGGAAGCAAATCCTTTATTAATACTCAGCATGAGTGAAAAATTACCCTAAATATTTTAGATGTATCAATTCATTTCATTCACAAAGGAACTCTATGAGGCAAGTATCACTACTATCCTCTTTCTATAGATTAGGGACTTCATATAAAGGGGTTAAATAACTTGTTTAGGATCAAACAGTTAACAAACTATGGATCTGGTGTTTAACCCTAACCAGTCTGGATTCACAGTCTAATGTCTTATAACAGATAGACAATGAAATTGAGTTCCTGGCATCTGGTGGGTTCTATATGAATGCTATAAGAACTATTAAGAGACCTTTTCTCATTCTGTCATAAGAGGGACCATGTTTTACTCAACTCTATAGTTTTTTTTATAATGCTTTTATTTAAAGAATATAAATTTCCAAAATACAGCTTATAGATTACAATGGCTTCCCCCACCATAACTTCCCTCCCACCCGCAACCCTCCCCTTTCCCACTCCCTAATTTGACACCTTGTATATAGTCAGTGTCAGTTTGTACTGTTTTCCAAAAGCCACTTATGCACCTCTCTCCTCCATGTTCAGTAATGTCACATTGATAGCTTGAAATTAATGATGTGGAAGTATTATATCACAGGAATAGGCCAGTGCCACAATGAATCCTGAGCTTTATAAACTGAGTCATTTAATTCCCTTTGGGGCTTAAGCTAGTTTGATTTGGGTTAACATCATTTACAATCCAAAGAGGTTAGCCCACTTAATCTGTTACGGGGGATACTCTTAGGAAGGGTGAGAAGGAGGAGATATGTCATCTAGCAATATTCCCCCAAATAAATTCCCTAGGAAGAATTTCAAAGATCATAACAGCATGTGATCTTCTCATAGAGGAATATAACATTTGTTCTAAAAGTCCTGCTTCATGAGATTATTTATTTCAAAATTCAATCTACTGTTCCGCATGCTTAGCATGCAGTTTGAGGTAAGTAAGTAGAGAAACCAAACACATGAGATTATTTTATTTTTTAAAAGATTTATTTGTTTTTGTTTTTTAAAGATTTATTTGTTTATTTGGAAGACGGTTTTACACAGAGGGAGAGGGAGAGAGAGAGAGAGTAACAAGCTTCCATCTACTGGTTCACTCCCCAGACCACCACAATGGCCCAGGATGGGTCAGGAAGAAGCCAGGAGTCAGAAACTCCATCCAAGTCTCCCTCATGGGGCAAGAGACCCAAGTACTCAGGCCATCTTTGCTGCTTTCCCAGGCGCATTAACATGGAACTGTATGGGAAGTGGAGCAGCTAGCACTGCATCAGGTGCTCATCTGGAATGCTGACATCACTGGTGGTGGCTTGACCCAGTGCACCACAGAGCAGGCCCCAGCTGCAATTTTAATGTGAGAGTTTAACTGTTGGTCACTGGAGGAAGTGAGTAGTTGATTAACAAATGGAGGCCACTCTTGCCCTGGTAGCTTCTATTATAGCTCTAACAGCTAGTCAGGTTGTGTCTCTTGCCAAAGAATGCAGCAACAAAATAAAAATAACAAAGAACTTCTTTCTTTTGCAGATGTCAATGTGGGTGGTCACAAGAACCCATCAGATTTTGTTTAATTTGCAAGACTCCATTTTATAAAAGTTTGTTTTATAACAATGCATTATACATGCATTCCACTTTATATTTTTCAAAGCATAACATTGTTTAAAAAGATTATTTCTTTTAATCTTCATAATACCCACAGTAAAGAGACTCAGAAACAGAGAGGTTGAGTGACTTGTGTAATATCATAGTCATGTAGTGGCAGAGATGGAATAATTCAGATCCTTAGTGTCAATCACTGGTCTCACACTATCATGATCTGCTGGTAGATTTCAAATTTTAGTCCTTTGGGTGGTCCACAGTAGTACTCCAGGTGTTTGAAAAATTAATCAAAATGAAAAGCAGATTAAAAAAAGAAAATAACAGCATTTTCTCTTTCATATCTGAATCCATAATAATGTACATAAAAATTAACCAGAACTGAAAAAAACGAGAAATAGCTTTTAAGTACCACAAGTGCCTGGTTATGTAAGAAAAAGAGTTATAACGGTTTACTACCTTATGCTGTTGTTGTTCATGCTGGGAAGAAATATAAGTAGATGGCCTAAAAAATCTTTAGACTGGCCACTTAGATTTTAGAAAATTTGATAATTTGTACTTGAACTATGTCAAACCAAATGAGAAAGGTAACAGGTCACATCATATGTATCCTAATTACTGGAATATTTGTTCCTTTAACTAATATTTATTGTGAAGTGAGTTTGACTAGGCATTAAGTCAAGTGATGAGAAGAATTCAAAGGTAGATAAGATGGAGAATTTCTGCTTATAAATAACTAACCTAGCCATAAACAGGAGGATTCTAAATGGGAATTCTGCGATCTGTTGGTAATAGCAAGAAGACTAAGTCTTAGTTTCTTTATGAAACAGAAGAGAACACAGAGATTTGGGGAGAAAACAATAAACTACCTTGTGTTCAGTGTTGCTCAGAAAATACAAAATATTTTAATGAGGCCTTAAAAGTTCTTGATCTAGTTCTTATGCTTTGATGCTGTGAGGAGTCAGAAGGGTCAATAGGCAGTTGAATTGGTCGTGGTGAAAATGAGGACAAGAGACTCCCTCTAAGAGAGCACAGAATGCTTGCCTTCCCCAAAAGTTACATTTGTGAAGATCAAAGTGCCTATCCCACTCCTTGGGAGCTTTCAGTCTTATGAAAATATGGTGATTCCACTCTTTTCGTGGTTTTTGTTGTATCATGTGCAAGCTAGACAGGACAGACAAGATCACAAATCTGCACTCTTGATGGGTTTTGTTCCTGCCTTCTAACATTTTTAGTTACTGCTTAGTTTTTTTTTTTTTCTATTCCTCAGTAAGTGTTTAAAAGACTCAGACCCTCACAGTTCTGTGGGTTTCTGCCTCTCTTGGAATCTCCTTCTGTCTGCTTTGGAAGGAGGTTCCTGACAAATAAATCTTGCTTTTTTTCTCTGCCTTGTCCACATAGAAATTCTTCTTCCAGAGACAAAGAACTGAAGTAATCTTTCTGTGCCACTGGTTCACGTGCAGCATTATCCTTGGAGATCATCTATGTTGGCCCTTCTTCTGCCTATGATTAAATTGTGTACATCCAGCAATCATTACAGACAAGCAAAACATAAGAAGCCACTTGAGCTTAGAGCCATGCAGGCCAGAGGCTTTCCAGCTCATCATGTGTGAGGGCACTCAGAAAGGGTGACAACTAGAAGTGCCTGCCACACCTGAGTGTGTCCTGTAACTGGGACAACACAGGTTAACTGGAAGATCCCTGGAAACTAGAACTGTCATGAAAATAACACTAGAGAGTAGCAAAGCACAGGTAGATCTCTTCCTTCAAAGTACAGTGTCTGTGGTTTCGTTTTCTGCAGTTTTGACTACCTGTGATCTTAAATATTAAATGAAAATTTTCAGAAAGAAATAATGTGTATTTTTAGGTTGTGTGTCATTCTGAATAACATGAGAAAATTTTGGCCCATCTTGCAATCTCTCACCAGGAATTATTCCTTCGTCCAGCAAATCCACATTGTATACATTAACCTCCCATGAGTCACTTAGTCATCTCAGTTATCAGATTAACTTTAATGAGATCTCTGTGTTTGTGTTCATGTAACCTCCAGTATACATAATAATGGACCCAAAGTGCAAGAGTAATGATGCTGCCAATTCAGATGTACCAAAAAGAAACCATAAAGCCCTGGGAGCCAGGTCTCCCACATGAATGACAAGGACCCAGTCGCTTTAGCTTTCACCTGCTGCCTTAAAATACTGAACTTTGTGAAACAGACAGCATCAAAAGTACCCAAGCCACAGTAGAACAGGAAATGGCTTGAGTCACTAAGAAGGATGAGACATCAATTTGAAAAAAGCTCCCTTGGGGTCAGTGCTGTGCATAGCAGGCAAAACCAATGCCTGCAGTGCAGGCATCCCATATGGGCACCAGTTCCAGTCTCGGCTGCTCCACTTCTAATCCAGCTCTCTGCTATGGCCTGGGAAAGCAGTGGAAGATGGCCCAAGTCCTTGGGCCCCTGCACCCGTGTGGGAGACCCAGAAGAAGCTCCTCGCTCCTGGCTTCAGATCGGTGTAGCGCCAACTGTTGTGGCCAACTAGGGAGTGAATCAGCGGATGGAAGACCTCTCTCTCTCTCTCTGCCTATCCTCTCTCTGTGTAACTCTGACTTTAAAATAAAATAATAAATCTTTAAAAAGAAAAAAGCCTCTTTAATAGCAACATAAATTCTACTAAAATTGAAGTAAGAGGGGGCTGGTAGTGTGGCATACCAGATTAAGCCACCACCTGCAACACTGGTATCACATATAGGAGAGCCAGTTCCAGTCCCAGCTACTCAGCTTCCTATACATCTCCCTGCTAATATGCCTGGGAAAGCATAGTAGGATGGCTTAAGTGCTTGGGCCCCTGGCACCCATGAGAGATCAGGATGTTGTTCCTGGACCCATCTGGATTAGACTAGTACCAGGGGTTGTGGCCATTTGGGGACTGAATCAACAAATGGAAGATTCTCTCTCTCTCTCTCTCTCTCTCTCTCTCTCTCTCACACACACACACACACACACACACTGCCATTCTGTCCAATACATAAATTAATCTTTTAAAAACTTGAGGCAAGAATGAACCTCAAATTGATAATGAAGCTTGGGTGGGAGAGTGGTGGAATCACTGATGCTTTATAAAATTTTATGGGAACAATGCTCCAGAGAAATCATCAGTTTGCAAAAGGGTAGCTCATTTTAAGATGAAATGAGACAATGCTGAAAATGAACCCACAGTGGCAGACCATCCACATCCATTTTCAAGGAAAACAATATAACACTTTCCTGCTCTAATTGATGTGGACAGATGATTAAAAGAACAAACGAGTCAAGACCATAGACATCTCAATTGATTCAGCTTGGACTGAAAAGTTAAAGTGGAGTGCTTTCTGCTCAACACATACCAAAACTGTTGTGCCCAGATAAGTTGCAGACAAGAACACAGCATTCCAATGGAAAATGTCAGCAAGTGGAATCCTGAAGGATTTTTTCAAAGAATTTTTTTGAGAAAGTTAGTCAAAGCTTCAGAAGAATAGCACCCAGAAACCTCCACCAGGGAGTCCCTCTCCACAGTGACAATGCCCCTGCTCATTCCTCTCATCAAGCAATGGCAATTTGGTGAGAGTTTCACAGAGAAATCATCATAAACCCACCTTATAACACTGACTTGGTTCCTTTCAACTGATTTTTGCTTCCTAGTCTTAAAAAATCTTTAAGGAACATCCATTTTTTCCCAACTGACAATATAAGAAAGGTTACATTTACATAGTTAAATTCCCAAAAATTAATTCTTTAGGGAAGCAGTAAGTGGCTGATACCATCACTTACAAAAGCGTCTTGACAAATACCACATGTTCTCCCTGATCTGTGGTAACTAAGAGAATACCTAAAAGGTAATCTATAGAAGTAGAATTGACACTTTGAGATGTGATGATTTTGAACAGCCCTTATCTTCACTGTTGGGGACATTTTTACTTTTCATGCTATTTGTTGAACTCTTTACTTAATGTAAGGTATGAGTACAAAGTTATCTCATGAGTATAAAGTTAGCTGAAAATATTTTTGTAAAAAATAAGAATGAAAATAAGAGAAGGAGGAAGAAGAAGGGTGGAAGTGAGGGTAGGAGGGAAGGTTGGGTGGGAAGAATCACTATGTTCCTAAATTTTTATATATGTAATGAAAGAAATCTGAATAACTTAAATAAAAGATTTCTAGGTTTAAAAAAGTGTCTTGAGTTTGATGGATTTTAATGCTAGAAATAAAACAGATTTTTAATTTCATATCATTTTTAAAGTTCTCTAGTATTTGTCTTGTTTCATCTAGCATAATATCCTCAGAATTCATTCATGTTTAAACACGTGTCAGCACTTCTTACACTTTCAGGATTGAATAATGTTCTGTTGAGTGTGCATATATATTTTCTTTATCTGTTCCTCCACTGATGCACATTTAGGTTACTTCAACTTCCTTGCTGTGGTGAATAATGCTCCAATGACTATGAGTGTACAAATATATCTTTGAGGCCCTGGTTTCAATTCTTCTGTATGTCTACTCAGAATTGGAATTGCTGAATCGTGTGGTAAATCTAACCCTTGCGTTTTCACTGATCTCAGAGGAAAAGCTTTCACTATTTCTTCATTAAGTGGGACATTCATGGTAGGTTTTTCATAAATGGCTTTTATAATTTTAAGGGAATTTCCTTTTATTCCTAGTTTGTTGAGTAGTTTTTTTAATCCAATAAACAGTATATTAGAGTTCTTTTTCCTTGCCAGAATTTACTGTTTTTTGGATAATATCATTTTAACTCGGGTGAGGTGACACTTCGTTGTGGTTTTTATTGCATTTCCCTGATAGCTAGTGATCCCAAACATTTTCATGTGTCTGCTGACCATTTGTATTTCATCCCTTGAAATATCCCTGTTTATATCTTTTGCCCATTTTTTAATTAGATTGCATGATTTGTTGTTGTTGAGTGTCTTGAACTCCTTATATATTCTGTTTTTTAAAAAAGATTTATTTATTTTTTTGAAAGTAAAAGTGGCAGATCTTCCGTCCTCTGTTTTACTTCACAAGGGGCCACAACAGCCAAGGTTAAGCCAACCTGAAGCCAGGAGCCAGGAGCCAGGAGCTTCATCCTGGTCTTTCCTGTGGGTGTCAGGGGCCCAACTGGTTGCATCATCTTCCTCTTCCTTCCCAGGTACATTAGCAGGAATTTGGATCAGAAATGGAGTTGGGATACAAACTAGCACCCATATAGGATGCCAGTGTATTTTTTTAAGCATTTATATATTTATTTGAAAGTCACAGCCAAAGAGAGAGAGACAGACAGAGAGATCCTCCATCTACTGGTTCACTCCCACAGAGGCTACAATGGCCAGGGCTGGACCAGGCTGAAGCCAGGAGCCCCGATCTTCATCAGGGTCTCCCATATGAGTGGCACAGGCACAAACACTTAGAATATTATGTGCTGCCCCACCCAGGATTGGAAGCTGAGTAGCAGGGGCTTGAATAGGCATCCACATGTGATACTGGCAGCCCAGGTGACAATCTCATTCTCTGTGCAACATCAGCCCTGCTGTGCCACAACACTATGTCACAGCATCAGACCCTATATTCTGGATATTAATTCTTTGTTGTATGTATAGTTTGCAAATATTGGAAAAGGAATATTTAATTTTATCAAATAATTTTTTCTATATCTGTTGGAATCTCATGTGCATTTATCTTCTTCATTCTACTAATGCAATATAGCACAATGATGATTGATTTCCATGGATTGAAATACCCTTGCAGTACAGAAATAAATCCTTCCTAGTAATAATGTATAATCCTTCTATATGATTCTGAATTCAGTTTTATAATATTTTGTTAAGAATTTTGATATCAGTGTTCTTAAAGAATATTGTCTTGTAGTTTGCTTCTTTTGTGTATGATGTCCTTGTCTGGGTTTGGTATCAAGACAATGTTGGCCTCAATAATTTAGGGGGTTTTCTTTCCCTTTTTCTAAAATTTTTGGAAAAGTTTAGGAAAAAATTTATGTTAATTCTTCATTAAATATTAGGTAGAATTCACTGGTCAAATTATCAGGCCCAGGTTTTTTAGGTTTGGGAGCTTTTTTTGCTACATAATCATCTGTCTCATAGTTATTGGCTCATTTAAATTTTTCTATTTTTTTGTGTTCCTGGGGTTTGTCTACTTTATCTAGGTTGTCCAATTTGTTGGCATGCAATTGTTCATGTGCTCTCTTATGATCGTTTTTATATCTTTGTAAAGAGTTTTATTTATTTGAAAGGCAGATTGAGAGCAAGAGAGATAGAGGGAGATATAGACAGAGAATATTCCATCTGCTGGTTTACTCCTCAAATGTCTGCAACAGACAGGACTGGACCAGGCTAAGCCAGAAGCCAGGAACTCAGTCCAGGTCTTCCACCTGGGTGGGAGGGATACAAGTACTTGGGCCATCTTCTGTGCTGCTTTCTTGGGGAACTTCATCAGGAAGTTGGACCAAATGCAGAGAAGCCCGAGGACTTGAATTGCACTCTGTTATGGAATGCAGCATTGCAAGCAATATTTAACCCACTGCATCACAAGCCCAATCCTGCTTTTTGTGGAAATATAATGATGACTCTATTTTAATTTCTTATTTTAGTAATTTGAATCTTCAGTTATCCTTATTCTGGCTAAAAGCTTATCAATTTTGTTGATAATTTCAAAGAACAAACTTTTGAATTCATTCATTTCCTCTGTTTTTTTTTAAATGTATTTATTAGTTTATTTGTGCCTTGATATTTATTATTTCCTTTCTTTAATTCACTCTACATTAAGTTTGCTGTTCTTTTTCTAATCGCTTAACTTATATTGTAGGGTTGTTGGCTTTTTTTTTTAAATATGAACATTTATAGCTAAAATGTACCGTTTAGGATGGCTTTCACTTCATCCCATATATATAGGTATATTTGTACTTTTGTTCTTATCTACATTTTTTGCCAGGCAGAGTTAGACAGTGTGAGAGAGAGAGATAGAGAGAGAGAGTAGTAGACAGTGAGAAAAAAAGCCTTCCTTCCGTTGGTTCACTCCCCAAATGGCTGCTGTGGCTGGTGCTGCACCGATCTGAAGCCAGGAGCCCGGTACTTCCTCCTGGTCTCCCATGCGGGTGCAGGGACCCCTTGGGCCATCCTCCACTGCACTCTGGGGCCACAGCAGAGAGCTGGACTGGAAGAGGAGCAACTGGAACTAGTACCCGGTGCCCCAACTGGGGCTGGAATCCAGGGTGCCAGAGCAGCAGGTAGAGGATTAGCCAAGTGAGCCATGGTGCTGGCCCATTATCTAAGTATTTTCTAATGTCTCTCGTGCTTTTTTTTTTTCCTTTGGCCTATTGGTTATTTTCTATGAATATTTTTGCTTTTTGAGAATTGTCAGGGTTTTCTGTTTGAATATTCCTGGAAACTTGGGTTAAGGAACAATTATATGAGGGATAGCACTGTGGTGTACAAGGTTAGGTCATCAGCTGTGACTCTGGTGTCCCACATGGGTACCAGTTTGAGTTCCAGCTGCTCCAATTTTGATCCAGCTCCCTGCTAATGCACCTGGGAGAGCAGCCGAATATTGCCCAAGTGCTTGGATCCCTGCCACCCACATGGGAGATCCAGATGAAGAGTCTGCCTGTTGCAGATGCTGAGGGTGTGAACCAGCAGATGGAAGATCTCTCTCTGACTCTCCCTCTCTCTCTCATAGCTCTGCCTTTCAAATAAATAAATAAAACCTTTGAAGTTATAATGCAAACACGTCTACAATGTTAAAGATCATGTATTATTCTGGGGGAGGAAGGTATTTAAAATCTCCTCTTTCCTAGAGCTGTTTGCTTACATTGCTAGGTAGTGAAAGGAAGCTAGAGAGCTCTTCTCTTCTTGAGAGAGATCTGCCTACATTCTAGAGCAAAAGCCTCTCTCCCCTTCTCTCTGAAAGTGAAAAGGATCATATACAGCAGCAGCTCCTATACAAGCTCTCAGGTTCATAATTTCAGTGTTTGAGGTCAAACCCTGTGGCAAACTCAATGTGTCATCCTGTGGCAAATTGTGTCCTAGGAGGTCTGGTGCAGGATGCTCTTGTCTAGACACAAGTGTTTCCTGATTCAGAGGTTGTGTGTTTCTCTATGTTGATAGGCTAACTCATTAGCTTTCAACTAGGAAAATATCCTGTACTCTTCACAATTTCATACTGAATATCAGGCACACTGTATTTTATTACTTCTGGTGAATTTTTGTAATGCACAGCTAGAAGTGAAGGGACTATAGTTGTGGGCTATTCTTAATGCTGAGTTTCTTTTTCTGAGAGTAGAATGAAGGCTTGCATTTTGAGTCCTGGTAAGGGGAGAAGGCACTCTTGTTGTAATAAGAAGCTGTGGTAAGTGGAGATTCCTGAGCTGGTAGAGATATAACTGGATTCTACCTGGATTTACCCAAAGTGATTAGTTTGACTTCTGACTCTTCCAAGAGGCAGAAAGTGATTAAGATAATTTTTCAAATGGGATATGCTGCTCTGATTGTATGTACTTCAAAGTGCTTGCCGAGCCCTCCACCAGGCTACCCTCAGAATATGCCTCTGAGAATGTGGCCCAGCCCTCCTCATTACACACAAAAAGAAATTCGAGTGCTTATTTTCACTTCTGTAGAATGCTCTTCTCAATAATTTTAAACTGTTTTTCGATAGTCATACTTTCTACTGAGAGTTCCCCTTAGAGATTAGAATCAAAGAGTAGAGAGCATGATAGACAAGGAACACCTAATTCTGTATTCTCACTGTAGACATCAGGCAATTGATGCACTGGGGAGTTTGGAACCCGCTATCTTTGTCAGTCATTTTTCTTTTGACAGAATGCTTCATTTTGTTGTTCACTATATTGGATGTCAAGATTAACAAGCTTATTCCACATAAGTTCAATTTTGATCATTCTGTGGGTCAACGCCGTGACTCACTTGGTTAATCCTACACCTTGCTGGTGCCAGCATCCCATATGGGTGCCAGGTTCTAGTCCCGGTTGCTCCTCTTTCAGTCTAGCTTTCTGCTGTGGCCCGGGAGGGCAGTGGAGGATGGCCCAAGTGCTTGGGCCCCTGCACCCACATGGGAGACCAGGAAGAAGCACCTGGCTCCTGCCTTTGGATCGGCGCAGTGCCGGCCATGGTGGTCATTTGGGGAGTGAGCCAACGGAAGGAAGACCTTTCTCTCTGTCTCTCTCTCACACTGTCTATAACTCTACTTGTCAAATAAAAAAAAAAATCATTCTGTGTCTCTAAGGATACTTCTACAATTCCTTAAAATTTGATGTGCCCTCTATCTACAGCTTCGTATTAATTACTACCTTCTCTCTAATAGTTTGTTTATTCAAACATTACATTCTATCCAAACACTGCTCAATACAAATTTCTGGACATGTTCTATAATCTATTCTCTCCAATACAGTAGTCATAGCCACATGTGGCTATTAGTACAGAAAAGCAACTTGTGTGACAGAGGAAATGAATTCTTAATAGTGTTTAAATTTAACTAATTTAATTACAGGGGGGCTGAAAGGTGTCCAGAACGTAACAAACCTTCCCAGGCAGATGAATCAATTAATTCACAGGCTTTTATTGGCGTTCTGCTCCGGGGCGAGGTTCCCTGTCCCAACAGTGCGGGGGTAGGGGAAGTTGCGTGTCAGAGATTGGGAGTGCTCCTTTTATAGATTCAGGGCACGGGGGTTAAAGGTTGAGGTGGGTCTGATACTCATTGGTTGACCTTTAGGTACCTGCAGGGACCTTTACAAGGACTTTTCTTCCCTGGATGTACAGGTAGGAACTTTCCTTTCCCGGAAGTGTAGGCCTTCCCTCCTTGCAGATCCCAAAGCTACCATCCCGACCTTTTGATGATAGGAAAGGGGGCAACGATGAGTCTCTCTGGCTACTTCCTGCTGACTGGGGACATTGTCTACAGGGGCCCGTTGAGGGTATCTTGGGGCTCCGCAGGGACAGGCATGTATGGATGGAGAAGCATCTGGTTGACTGCCTGGTTGCTGAAGGCCTTGGTTCATTCCATTATCACCTGCTGTAAACACTTAAACAGACAAGTATACAAGTCAGGGTGAGAATAGCAACCAATGATCCTAAGAGTGACATTAACCAGGTAATGAAAGGATTTCATAGAGGAGAGGAAATGGGGGGGAGTGTGTGTCTCTGGACCCTAGTCAGGATTGTTTGATGGACGTGGTTTAAATCTGATCCCAGCCAAGACCGGAAGGCCACTCAACTTTTGCAGGTAGAGGGGTTTGTCTATAGAGAAATTCTGAATAATCATACAACATTAAGTGGCAGAGAGGACCATTAGTACACACAGGTTAGGAGTAGAGCCATTGATGTTAGAGTAGAGGCTATGATTACAAAGGAATGAGACCCAAGTGGGCTAGCCAGGGTCTAAAACAACGGACAGAGTCATTATTAGAGAACTCAAGAACTCTCAGCCACAACTAAGTTTACTGATTGAGAGGCAAAGAGAACCTGACAGAAGGGGCTTGAAAATAATTTGGTGGGCTTTAGGCCTTGTAAGTTAAGAGGCCCAGACTTATCTATCTCTTCACATAGGGTACTTCCTAAGGGAGGAGTGAACCTCCTTAGGGAAGGCACTCTGTTGACTTCCATTACCTAGCTGGTCTGGGAGGAGAGCTGGCCAGGTAAAGGCAGGTGGCATCTCTAACAGGAAATTTACAGTTCTGCCTGCAATGTTGCTGACCCTACATGGCCGTCTCCTCTCAGCATCGGTGGTCACCTTGGAAGCTGGGCTGAGTGAAGAGCTTTTCAGCTTAGAGCCAATAAGATCCGGGGCTGTGACCTGAAGTCCTTCGACTCCAGGGCAGGTCCATTTCCAGTGATCCAACTCTTGGCTGGCAGAGCTGCCAGGGCTCTTCACAAGCTGACTTCTGCTGAAGCCCAGGCTTGCCACACTGAAAGCCACTGCAGTGGACTGGCCAGTTGGGTCTCCTTGAGGGCAGATCACTGTACAAAACAGCTATTAATAGGTCTGCCACCTATCTTTACATTTCTGATGCCTAGATTTCTCTTCCTCCTGGTTTTTGTTAAAGCAGACCAGAGGATGCAAGTCAAGAGGGTGCTCAATTCCCAGATCACTTACTGACAATAGCAATATCAAATGAAAATTTAAAAAGCAGTTTCAATCATTAGGTAACAAATATAGCAGTTTCCTTACTAGCTTTTTAAACTCTTTAACTGTTTTTTTAATTTACCAATTGATTCAAATTACTTTCTGCTCTTAGTAACCTCAGTTAACCATACTTTCAGTTGGTACCCATAATACATTATTGGCTTCATCTGTTTACAGAACCACCCTGAAGTACTGAATACAATAGAAGTGGCTGGAAAAAGTCCATCAGAACTTATAAGAGGACAGCTAAGCACAGAACCAACAATACTTAATTTTATGAGCAGCAAATCTGATATTTAAAACTGTGAATGATAAAAGACTTTAACTTGTCACATTTAAAATTATAAATTTATTATAAACTCAACAAAAGGCATTTGCTACTTTACATAGCATTTTTGAAAGCATCTGTAGGATTTTATAGAACATTTAACTCTTTAGGACTCTGTGGCTTTCTCATTAAGATCCAAGATTTCTTTCATAACCTTCTGTGACTTCCACACACCCTCTTCAACTTACTTGAAACATTCCATCATTTCCATTCCAGTCTAGAGTAAACTAGCCATCAGGATGAAGTCAATCTTACAAACTTTGTCCTTTCTTTATTCAAAATAACTCTTTCCTTTTAACCTTCCTTACCAAATGCACATTCCTATAACATTTTTAACACAAATTTAACATGCTGAGTATGTAAGAGATTAAATAAATTAGCAGTTACACCTAAATGACTTAAGATGCTGATATATCTCTACTTGAATTCAATTAAAATTAAAATTGCATTCATCTAAAACAAGTACTAATTACCCATTGCTGTTTCATTGAGTACTGATTACCCGGAAACCTGTTAAAATAGATTGCAAAAAATAAGTTCAGCAAGTTACAAAGCAATATTTTCAAAGGTAGTGATCTTCCTAGATTCAAAGAAAGGAAACCAGAGGAGGACAGGTCCTTTTAAAACTTTGCCGGAGGGCGGCCAGGGAAGCAGGAGCAGCGAATCCCATTAGGATGGGGGGGGGGGGGGGGGCTTGACACTGGTGGTTGGGCCACGTGGCTACCTGGCTTCCAGCAATGGTGTCTGGGAGAGGCAGGACATGGCGGTGGGGGCGGAAGAATGCACATATGGGGGTGGGAGGTTCCTGGCTAGCTGTGGAGTCCCCAGGTACTCAGGAGGGTCTGAAAAGGTGGAGGGTGGAGAGTTTGGCAGTAACACAGAAGAGGCGTCCTTAGGAGGTGGGGCCCGATCTTCACCAGCAAGACCTGGGCCATGGAGCAGGCAGAGAGGAAAGTAAGGAGAAGGGAGTAGGACGGGAGCAGAGGTTTCAGAAAGCCTGGAGATATGGGACCTCGGACCATTTTCTTTCCCTGCAGCAGAAATTCTCAAGGTAATCAGGCCACGCCTGGGTGGAGTAAAGATTAGGCGTTTACTCTGTAGGTTCTGGGCCGGTCCCAGTTTCTTCAAGTTCTTTAGCAGGCAGGCCAGGGAGCATTTTGAGTCCCACCCTTGAGATTGGCCAGATCCCATGGTCTCCCCGGCAGCCCGGATCTACTGAAATTCAGTCAAGGCATCCCCTGTCCCCGACTTCAGCAGACGGATTAGAGGTCAGTCTTCTACAGGGCCAAGCCAGCGGCGGGATGTCTCCACAGCCGCTGGGAGGCTAAACAGCGGAGAACAGAGGCCACGTGTGCACGATTTAGACGTCTCTGTCCAGATGGAGAGCTAGCCGGAGATCAGAGACTGGGCCAACCTAGAGGAGGGAGGGGGAGCAAGGGAGGAGTTACTTACAGTTGGTTGAGCGAGGTCCATAGTCAGCCTGGTGCACCAGACAGGTTCAAGGAGTGAGGGGGCCTCAAACCCAGAAAGGGGAGGTGCCAACCTCAGCTCCTGGGTTTCGGCACCATCTGCAAGGTGTCCGGCACATAACAAACCTTCCCAGGCAGACGAATCAATTAATTCACAGGCTTTTATTGGGGTTCCACTTCCAGGCAAGGTTCCCCGGTCCCAACAGAGCAGGGGCCGGGGAAGCCGCGCGTCAGAGATTGGGAGAGCTCCTTTTATAGATACAGCACATGGGAGTTAAAGGTTGAGGTGGGTCTGATACTCATTGGTTGACCTTTAGGCACCCACTTGACAAGGACTTTTCTTCCCTGGAAGTACAGGTAAGAACTTTCCATTCCCGGAAGTGTAGGCCTTCCCTCCTTGTGGATCCCAAAGCTACCATCAGCTAGTGGTTACCATGTAGTAGAGTACTGCACAATTACTAACTTGCTGTCTCACTCAAACATTCCTAAGACTCTGTAATAGCTACTGAGTATCTAAATAAGTTCTACCTACATCCTAAGTTCCATATGTTCGCCTTTGTACTGAAAAGTGGGAGATGGAGGTTTTAAAACCAACTCTGCTACCACCTTGCTGTCTGATCCTGCACCAATAATCTCACCCCATCTGTCTGGTTTCAGTTTATTTATAAAATAAAGGGCTGACATCTAATGGTTTCTAAGTTTCCATTTAGCTCTGCCATCCTATCGCTCTGATACCCAGCTCTGCCTTTCTTTTCTTACAGATTTCAATATAGCAAAATGTTATTGAGAAAAAAAAAAAAAACAGGATGGGCAGCTTTTCTTTTGTTCTGTTTCCTCCCTTTTGCTTTTGTTCCATGAACCACAAAAGGATTTGATTTGAATAGTAATAACATTCCAAGAGTTTCTCTGTGGGTCAAATATTAAAAAGGATATTTAAATTTTTCTAGGAATAAGAGACATTTTTCTTTGAACCCTAAAAACAGGCAGGTGATCCAGTGCTTGGAGAATGATATCTTGCCAGCAATACAAAATTGCTCTCCTGGAGTGAGAGTTCCCTTTTGAGAAGGGCTTTCTGCAAGGACAGGGGCCAGTCTGTAGGAATCCTTTTTGAAATAGTACACTCAACAGCATAATAAAAGTGTGCTATTTGGGAAAATGGGAGAAAACATTTTATTTTGCAATAATAAGTTATCCTCTATAAAAATCTACTTAGCTGGTAAAAAATACATGGAAAAAATGATTCCCTGTGCATAAAGGAGTAGGCATAATGTTAGAGGGGGTTGATGAGGGGTGCTCAGTGTTTTGTGGAGAAAGGGTAAAAGCAAGTTTCTTTGAGAGGTAAGTTCATTTTCTCCTTTTTCAATCATTTCTTACAAAATAAATACATGATTATTATAAAAAGCCAAACAATAAATAAACCAATAAAGAAAACCTTAGTAGATTCTTGGTCATGAAAATCCATATACATGGACATACACGCAATTCTTATTTGCTGCCTTTCTCTTTTCCTCCACTCATTTTATTCATCATTTTGTTTTCTCACCTTCCTTCTTTAAAAAATTGTTATGCTCTATATAGTATAATATACTATATATAATATAGTATATATATAATATAGTATAATATATATACTATATTATATATATAATATAGTATAATATACATATTGCATTTAACAATTCATGATAAATCAATCTTTCAAATATATGGAATAATAAATTATATATATATATATATATATATATATACATTACATAAGATGTTCCATTTTCCCATGGCTATTTAAAATAATGGGATTTGCATACTTTGCATACATAGCCAATTTATCATTAAAGTATTTATTTACTTATTTGATAGAGAAAATGAGAGACAACAGACAGACAAAGTTCCCATCTACTGGTTAACTCCTCAAATATTTGCAACAGTTGGGTCTGGGCCAAAGTCAAAGCTAAGAATGAGGATCCCAGTACAAATCTCCCTCATGGGTGACAGGAGCCCCATTACTTGGCTATCATTGCTGCTTTCCAGGGTCTGTGTTAGCAGAAAGCTACAATCAGAAACCAGAGCTAGGAATCAAACCCAAGAACTCTGACGTGGTATGTGGGGAGGTCTTAACCAATTTCAACTGCTAGCCTAAACATCTGACCCTACAGATAGCTTTATAATATAATATTAGTATACAGCTAGGAGATCTGGAGTGATGGGTAGCACAAATTTAAATTAGGATCCCAAGGAACTATGTATGTAGTCAGGTTAGGGAAGATGGTGACTAAATTCTTGACATCATAAAGTCGTAGAATGAAATAGCTAAAAGGTACTTGAAAATAGCAATATTCAGCACCATAATTTTATGAAGGAGGAAATTGAGGCCCAGAGAGGCAGTCTTCCTCAAGGTCACATATCTTATAAATTGTCACAGAACCAAATAAAGTCTTGTGGCTCTGGACCAGACTTCTTTGGAGAAAGAAGCAGTGAAAGGACATTATAATCCCACCTATGATTGGGTAGCAAAGTGTTCCTTCCTCTGATTGCTTCCAGCTCTTACCAGACAGGCTTTAAAGTCCAAGGCAACTTGGTTCCCATATTTTCACCTTCCTAAACACTTTTCCAGTTATGCTACACATAGACATTTCATTTTGGTCTTTATTCATTTGCATGTCAAAGCCCATGATGGAGTCTTCTCTACTAGAAGAGGAGGCATCAAGGTGTATTTGTTGAAAGTATGGATTGCCTACACATGAGGAAGTATGAAAGAAGACCCCTACCTTATACCTTATACAAAAATCAACTCACAATGGATCAAGAACCTACATCAGTGACCTGACACTATCAAATTACTGGAGGAAATTTGGGGAAACTCCATAATACATTGATATAGGCAAAGACTTTTTGGAAAAAAAAAAAACTCAGAAGCACAAGCAGCAAAATTAAAAATAAACAAATAGGATTACATCAAGCTAAGAGGCTCCTGCACTGTAAAGGAAGCCCTCAACAAAGTGAAGAGGCAACTGACAAATGGAAGAAAATATTTGCAAACTATGTGCTCATAAAGGGTTAATATCCAGTATCTATGAAGAGCTCAAGAAACTAAACAACAACAAAAGAACAATATCGGAAAAGGAAATGAACAGCAATTTTTCAAAGTATGAAACTCAAATGTCCAACATACCCATGAAAAAGCACTCAGGACCACTAGCCATTAGGGAAATGCAAATGAAAACCACAACGAAGGTTCACCTCAGCCCACTTAGAATGGCTTTCATCCAAAAATCAGATACTTGTGAGAATGGGAAGAAAAAGGAACCCGAATAAACTGTTGGTGGGAATGTAAACTAGCACAATCATTATGAACACAATATGGAGATTCCTCAGAAATCTGAAAATAGATCTACCATATGATCTTACTCATGGGAATTTATCTAAACAAAATGAAATCAGTATATGAAGGACCAGTCCCAGTGTTAGCAGTTACTTGGGGAGTTAAACAATAGAGTAAGGAAATTCTCTCTCTCCCTCTCTTTCTCTTTTTCTCTCCCCCTCTCTAACTGCCTTTCAAATAAATAAATATATTTTTAAAAAATGTAAAACACCGCACCAAAACTAAGGTGAGTCCTGCTTGGGTGGGTATGTACATATAGGACAGAATTGAAAATTCACAGTAATTGGTTGCATCAAACATTGCAATCCTGGACCATTTTTGCTGTGTCATGGAGGTATTCACTGAGGTCAGAACTTTACAGCTAGGGACTACATTGTGGCACAACAGGTCAAGCCACTGCTTGCAGTACTGGCATCCCATATGGGCACTGGTTTGAGTCCTGGCTGCTCCACTTTTGATCTGGCTCCTAGCTAGCTTGCCTAAGAAAGTAGCAGAAGATAGCCCAAGTGCTGGGGCCCCTGCACCTATATTGAGAGACTTAGATGAAGTTCCAGGCTCCTTGAACATGGCCCAGCCATGTTCAAGCAAACATATTCTCTGAGCTCAGAGAGTCTCAACCTTTTCCAAATTCCATCAAAAAGAAAAAGGCTGAATGCAACCATTAAGCGTGTTAAAATATGCAGCCTCACCTGCCATAGAGCCATTTGTTCAACACTTAGCCATCTCTATAACTATGATCTATGTGGAGGCCTATGCCCCAACCTTTGACTACCTAGCTATAAACTTTTCATACTAAACAGAAAAGTAATCACACATAGAACTTTCTTTTCAGTAAAAATCAGCCCTTCTTTTATCATGGTCATGATCAGACCAGACACCAAAAAGTGTTCTATGATGTAGCCAAACTCTGAAATCTGCCTTTGTTGTGTCCTGAGTAATGGGAAACAGTTAAACAAATATTTTCTAAGCTTAAGACCTATCCAAGACCAACACATGTAGCCCTCCTTCTTTTCGTTTATAGGCTTGTTCAAAGTTAGGCTCCTGTATGATCCCAAGTAAGAACGATTCATCTCCTACAGTAGAAAGAGCTTTTACAGTCATGGGATAATGAAACTCAAAAATAACTTAACATTTCCAGCAGAAGTTCCTTTCCAGGGCAAATACATTTTCTAAAGTACCAAAGATGGATGGGACCACCAACAGTTTCAAAAATACTTACAAAATATGTTTTTAGATTATAAAATAATTCAGTAATATTATAAACCCTGAATCTACCAGTTCTATGCTTTTGATATTTTATGTCAGATCTTTAAAAAAAGCACCTTCACTGACACAGGTGTGCATATAAATATACTTACAGTTATCTATTATTCATATGTATATGCAGTATCACTTTTTGTTATAAATATTACAGAAATGATATCAAGAGGATACATATCTATTTGCAATTTGATTTTTATTGTTCATCATTATGCTTTTGTTCAGAATTATCTGGGTTAACACATATTGTTTTTTATTTTATTTTTTAATTTATTTTGACAGGTAGAGTTACAGACAGTGAGAGAGAGAGAGAGAAAGGCCTTCTCTCCATTGGTTCACCCTCCAAATGGCCACTAAGGCCAGAGCTATGCTGATCCAAAGCCAGGAGCCAGGTGCTTCCTCTTGGTCTCCCATGTGGGTGCAGGTGCCCAAGCACTTGGGCCATCCTCCACTGCTTTCCAGGCCACAGCAGAGAGCTGGCCTGGAAGAGGAGAAACCAGGACTAGAATCCGGTGCCCATATGGGATGCCAGCGCCGCAGGCAGAAGATTAACCAACTGAGCCATGGCGCCGGCTCTGGGTTAACACATATTATACCAGCACTTATTCCAAACATTTAAAGAGCTGTTTAGTGTTTTCGTACATTAATATATCTATGGTGACTACATAATTCAATGTTCAAAATCATATTTTTATAAATTTAAAATAGGCTTGATAAGTAATTACATCAATAAAATCAGCATGAACTAAGATTGCCCCAGGCAAATCAGTAGCAGGGCCACCCTGAATATGCCACAGTTTACTCCCACCGACATTTAGATGGCTCACAATTTTCAAATGTGGTAAGAAATGATGAAATATTCTCAAACATGCTTCCTGATATACAGTGAAATAGTTTATCTGATAATCTAGTATAAATTCTTAGCTGAAGACAAACATTTTCAGTTTAGTATGCACCCACATTGTGCTTTCAATTTATTATATGCACCAGAAATGCATAGTACTTCCTTTCTTACCAACACTCATAGAATCACATTAGAGCTAGCATTTTATTATCATTATTTTCAATTATAGTTACCTGATTAACAGAAAAATTATACATTTCCACATAATAATTGGCTATTTGGATTTTGTTTTGTTTTTCTTTTTGTCTTTGTTGAAATTTTATTTAAGACATACAAAATTCATGTATTTCATGTATACAGATTTAGGAACACACTGATACTTTCCACCCACCCCTCCCTCCTACTCATACTCCCAGACTTCTTCCTCCTTCCTCTCCTATTCCCTCTCTCAATTTTGACAATGATCTATTTTCAGTTTACTTTATACTCATAAGATTAACCCTACGCTAAGTAATGAGTTCAAATAATATGCAGAAAAAAACACTGTTCCTCAACAGTAGAAAAAAGGGCTGTATGCCGGTGCCGTGGCTCAATAGGCTAATCCCCCGCCTGCAGCGCCGGCACCCCAGATTCTAGTCCCGGTCTGGGCGCTGGATTCTGTCCCAGTTGCTCCTCTTCCAGTCCAGCTCTCTGCTGTGGCCTGGGAGTGCAGTGGAGGATGGCCCAAGTGCTTGAGCCCTGAACCCCATGGGAGACCAGGAGAAGCACCTGTCTCCTGCCATCGGATCAGCACGGTGCGCCGGCTGCAGCAGCCATTGAGGGATGAACCAACAGAAAAGGAAGACCTCTCTCTCTCTCTCTCTCTCTCTCTCTCTCTCACTGTCCACTCTGCCTGTCAAAAAATAAAAATTTAAAAATTTAAAAAAATGAAAAAAAGGGCTGTAAACAATCACCAAAGCCCAAAATGTCAATTTGACTCCTATACATTTTAATTTTGGTACTGTTTTAGTTATCACAGAACAAAGAAAATATATAGTATTTGTCTTTTTGGGACTGACTTATTCACTAAGTATAATGACTTCCAGTTGCATCAATTTTGTTGCAAAAGGCTGAATTTCATTCATTTTTAATGACTGAATAGTATTCTATAGTGTATGTATACTATAATTTCTTTATCAGTCATCAGTTGAACCTCTGGGTTGATTCCATATCTTAGCTAATGTGAATTGAGCTACAACAAACGTAAGAATACAGAACACTCTTTTATATGCTGATTTCATTTTGTTTGGGTAAATTGTCAGGAATGGGATTGCTGAGTCATATGATATATCTATTTTCAGCTGTCTGAGGTATCTCCACACTGTCTTCCACAGTGGCTGTGCTAGTTTACCTTCCCACCAACAGTGGAAACTTGTGTTTCTGAATTCTGAAGATTAAGCTCTACAGTTTTCAGAGTTATTTCTCTTCTAGGAAACAGCATAGTGTTACACAAACTTTTTCTCAAACACTAATAGGTTTTTTAAAAAACTTTTATTTAATGAATATAAATTTCCAAAGCACAGCTTATGGATTACAATGGCTCCCCCCCCCCCATAACTTCCCTCCCACCCACAACCCTCCCCTTTTTCGCTCCCTCTCCCCTTGCATTCACATCAAGATTCATTTTCAATTCTCTTTATATACAGAAGATCAGTTTAGTACATATTAAGTAAAGATTTCAACAGCTTGCACCCAAATAGCAACACAAAGTGAAAAATACTGTTGGAGTACTGATTATAGAATTAAATCACAATGTACAGCACATTAAGGACAGAGATCCTACATGATATATTTTTAAAAAATTGATAAATTATCTATGCAATTTCCAATTTAACACCAAGATTTTTTATTCATTTTCAATTATCTTTATATACAGAAGATCGATTTTAAAATGAGAATTTGACAGCTTAGGAAGTGACTAGGCATGTAAGAAAAATTATGTGAGGGATCTGAAAAATCCACTCAACTTTCAAATTTTGAGAGTAAGGACTAAAAGGAACATCAGGAATATTGAGTCAATTTCTTTCATTTTACAGGTCAGACAAAGGAACTAAGATCAATTAAACAAAGGACTTAATGAACTTAGATGAGGCACAGTGGGAAGAAACATTTTATGAGGACGTCATCCATACGCAGTACAGTGAGGGTAGAAAATATGAAAGGTTGAGAAATATGGAGCGTATGATGAAAAGATTGAATATATGCTTAACAAACTTTTGAGAGGGAGAGATTGTGGAGAACAGAGGTGAATAGAGATTGAGGAGAATAACTGATGAAGATTTTCCATAATTGAAGAAATATGAAGGTCCTCAAATTAAAGAAATTCATGACTCAAAGACAAAACTTAGAACTACATTTAAACATATTTAAAGAAAGTTTACTTTAGTAGACCATTAATATATTGTAATTAAATTTCAAGAGTATTTTGAGGACAAAGATCATCTATAGAAACAGTAGCCTGAAAAATCATCTTAATATTTAAAAAATAGACATTTAGTGGAAGATTTATCAAAATAGCAAAAAGAAAAAAACACTATAGAATACTTTTCCACAAAGTGCAAGAAGAAAGATAGTGTTCAACCTTGAAATCTAGAAATAGATAACGCAGCATTAAAGACTGAAGCGGGGAAAAGAATTTTTTTGGATGAAGTGAATACATTTATAATTTGCCATCTTTTACTGAATTAAATGTTGACAACCTACTCAATCAAAAATCAAATTGAATCAGTAGAAAGTAGATGGTAGAAGAAATGTGAGGTAAGAAATTACTAAACTGAGCTTTTCCAGAAATAAGCGTTAACTGACATAAATATTTATTGCTATTATTCAGAATCAAACAAACATGAAATATAAAAAGACTCAGAGATATTGATTAACCTTGGGCTTTCATAATTAATGATGCATGCCAAAAAAACTAAAACTAACCATTAAATAATAAAAACATGTTAAATTCATATATTCCAAACCAGCAGATAAACTAAAGATAGAAAAGGATACAAAACAGAAAGTACCAAAGAAAAAGTATAATTATACAAAAATAAATAAGATTAGAAAAATACAACCAACAGGCTTCTGCTTAGGGGAAGGATGCAGCCAATATTAATGTATCAATATCCTCACTGAAAGAGCAAGGAGGAATAATGTAAAATAAATTTTAAAAAATCATAGAGACACTAGTTTAATCCTCCACCTTCGGTGCCAGCATCTCATATGGGTGCCAGATTCTAGTCCCAGTTGCTCCTCTTCTAGTCCAGCTCTCTGCTGTGGCCCGGGAAGGCAGTGGAGGATGGCCCAAGTGCTTGGGCACCTGCACCCGCATGGGAGACCAGGAAGAAGCACCTGGCTCCTGGCTTCAGATCAGTGGCCATTTCGGGGGGTGAACCAACGAAAGGAAGACCTTTCTCTCTATATCTCTCTCTCACTGCCTAACTCTATTTGTCAAATAAAAAAATAAAAAATAAAAATAAAAGAGATATGAAGCATCAAAAAAGTAGATGAAATAAAATCCCAGAGAATGATTTATAAGTGAGCTAACAACCACCTTCCATTGTATTCTTTACTGGTATATACTAATTCCAAGTAGAGATAAACATTATATTAAGGCATAAACTAAGACAGAACACTATACTAAGGGGTAAAGAAAACAATGGGGCTTTAGACAGATGTTAGTTTACTTCAAGACTGAGTTAAAATTAACCAGTGTAAATTATCCACAGTAATGAAACAAATTTTGCCGGGGGGGGGGGGGCTATTTTTATCTCAATAGATGGCAAGCATTTGATATAGGTCAACCTATACTCGTAATACAAATTCTGAGCAAATAAGGAAAATAATTTTAATTAGAGAAAGTAATCTGCAAAAATCCTATAGATAGCATAATTAAGTTGTGACATTGAAACTGTTAAGTATTTTCCATTTAGATAAAATAAAAGACAGGATTTTTGTTTTCATCACTTTATTAACTATTGACCTCAAGTACAGTAAGAGAAGAAAATGAAATATCAGGTATAAATATTGACAATTAAAATAAAATTCTTTTATTCATAAATTATGTTATTTTCTGTATTTGCCTCAAAACACCCTTGAAATTTAATTACAATATATTGATGGTCTACTAAAGTAAACTTTCTTTAAATATGTTTAAATGTAGTTCTAAGTTTTGTCTTTGAGTCATGTATTTCTTTAATTTGAGGACCTTCATATTTCTTCAATTATGGAAAATCTTCATCAGTTATTCTCCTCAATCTCTATTCACCTCTGTTCTCCACAATCTTTCCCTCTCAAAGTTTGTTAAGCATATATTCAATCTCTTCATCATACGCTCCATATTTCTCAACCTTTCATATTTTCTACCCTCACTGTACTGCGTATGGATGACGTCCTCATAAAATGTTTCTTCCCACTGTGCCTCATCTAAGTTCATTAAGTCCTTTGTTTAATTGATCTTAGTTCCTTTGTCTGACCTGTAAAATGAAAGAAATTGACTCAATATTCCTGATGTTCCTTTTAGTCCTTACTCTCAAAATTTGAAAGTTGAGTGGATTTTTCAGATCCCTCACATAATTTTTCTTACATGCCTAGTCACTTCCTAAGCTGTCAAATTCTCATTTTAAAAAACCTATTAGTGTATGAGAAAAAGTTTGTGTAACACTTTGCTGTTTCTAGAAGAGAAATAACTTTGAAAACTGTAGAGCTTAATCTTCAGAATTCACAAACACAAGTTTCAGGTAAGGAAGAGAGTAATAATGAAGGAAGTAACCATGGTTTGTAAGACTATGCAAAATTAATACTGACCAATGTGTAGCCTGGGTAATCTGATCTATAAGCAAGAGAAAGTAAAGGAAGGGCTAAAGGATAACAGTCCAGGTACTAGATTAACGTAAATGCTATTGTATCTCCAGCACTTGGTCTTAATTTTCTCCTCTTGAACACTCAATACCTGCATTCATGTTGCCTGGCCCTAGGGACATAGAGCAGTCCACTGTCCCCACTGAAAGGAAATGAAAAATCAACTGATGCTAAACAGACCTCCTTTAGCAACTGCAGCCATTGAAGCACTGTATCCTGCAGAGTGATTAACGAGTTTTCTTTCCTTTTGTATTTAAGAGAACCGTGTTTCAGAAAGGAAAGGAGAAAATAGAATGAAGGAGTACGAAAAGAGAAAACAGAGATATAAAACTAAAAAAAAAAAAAAAAAGAAGAAGAAACTATTTGAGAGAAGAGCGATTCAGCAAAATAAAATAGGTATAATTTTCTTTTCAGTAAGAACATAGAATTCCACATCTACCATGAGAACACTAAATTATTTAAGTCTATTTTACCTAAATCTACTGGGTCACTTTAGTAAAACAATAAAGAGAAAGGAAAATTAAAAGAAGCTCTGCATCTCCATATAATACTTTTGGTTTTGGCTCATCAATTAGTAGCCTCAAAAAGAGGTGAAGCTTCATGATCTTGCTAACTGTATTTCAACGGTTATTATTTAAGAACTTAAACATGAGGGGACTTCAAAAAGTTCATGGAAAGTGGAATAAAAATAAGTATATTTTGGTACAAAAAATGTTAAGATCCATGCATAGTTTTTCTACTAATATATACTTTCATGAACTTTATGAAGAACTTCTGTATGCAGTGATTTCAACATTTTATCAAATCAAAATAAATATGTGTTTTAAGTAGATTTTCCATCAACTATTTGAAGTACCCTCCCACAGGGAGAGAGACAAAGAACTGAGAGGAATGGTGTTTGTACACTCATATCCCTCCTGCTTCTTCCAGGCTTCCTATTTCTTAATAATGTCTTTTTTTTTTTCTTTTTGGATGAGGGATATGAGATTGCAACATCTGTCATCTCATTTATTGACATAGTTGATTTTCCAGATATGACTTCCTAAGCCAGTGTCTGCTTTCTCCTTCACTTCCCCTAGTGTGTTAAGTGTCTTAACAGTATAGAAAAAACTTTTGCCAGGCCGTGGTATCTTTTGAAGGCTGATGCTTTTTCTTCAGTATCAGCCTGGTTAAACGTACAAAGGCTATTTCCCACCTTGATTTTCAGGGACTGCACTGGGCTTCCATGCACTAGATTCTGAACAGCTATCCCTCATGCTTCTGTTAAGATGGACCCCATGTACTTGGATCTGAAGGCTGTATCATGGATGATTCCTGAACATGTTTTGCAGTGAAACTTAGTACAAAGAAAGAAGAAAGGTATTTGGGGGTATTGTGCGCATTTAAGACTTCAAGCAACCGGCAGCCAAGAATCCAACACTTGTGCACATGAGAGCAAGCAGGTTTGCTTGGCTGGAACAGAAAGTAATTATGGGTCAAACATCTATCATAAATAAGAGCAGCAATACTGATAGATGTGGGTGGACAGGCTTAAAGGGCCAGTATGAACCATTTGTATTTGATTAAAAAAGGAAGACAATAGAAAACCATGCAAATTTCTGAGAGTCTACCAATAGATCAAAGATGGAACACATGCTTTCCAGTCAAGCATTAGAGTGTAATTTGATCAAAATGTTTGAATAGGAAGATTCTTTCTACTGGATAAAGGGCAACCAGAAGGGATGGGCAGCTGGCAAGAGGGATGATTTTGTGATTTTGTAATATTGCAGGTGTTGTGTGATTAGAGAAAGCCCAGACTAGAAGATACACTAGAAAGTGATAAGAAAGGATGACTCAGAAAGGTTTTTGAAACAGGGAACTGGAAGAAGGTAGAGACACCAGTCCTGACAATGCTGGAGGAAGAAACCTGGAATGTCCCAAGGTGGTGTGCCAGGGGTGTAGAATGGTGGCTTGTCAATGACGGGGATGGAAAGTGGAAGAACAGAGGTCCTGTCGAGGGAGCAGTTTGAGTCTCCTTGCCACCTCTTTATTAATGCAGGTTTTATTGCACAGGTGTAATAATTAATCCAAATGGCTAGCAGATGTGGCTATCCATCTTTAGGTATACTGGCCTCTATGCATTCACCCAATCAGCAAATTCTCAAGTATGGCCAAAGAAAATTAAAGAAAATAAATTCTGTTGAGATATTTATGGAGGCCACCTGGGTAGAAATTTGACAGCTAAGAACTTGCCTGGATGCCAGGCAACTAAGGAAAGGTCAGAACCCTAGAGCAATAGCATTTGGGCAGCCAAGGAATAGAAATGGAGGGGGGAGAACTGTTCAGTCACATTTCATCTCAAAAAAGATTAAAATGGAATTTTACTATTCAGAGGAAAAACATATATGTCATCCTTATCTTCTCTGAAAAAAATTATGTAACCGCCTTGTCAAGAGTACTGCTTGTCAAGAGTACTGCCATTTTCTTTACTTGCACTCTCAACTCAATCTGTGTAAGTCAATGAGGGCATAATTTACTCATCAGTCCTCTTCCACCACTCTTTGGACTGATGTTCTTAAAATCACCTGTCAATGCAGATAGTCTCCTGACCCACTGTCTTTATTCTTTTCCTTGTATTGCCCTAGCAATCACTCTAAATTTACTTCTGTTCCTATTGTTTGCCTGTTTACAAACTTTTGCTATTTATTTCCCACTGAATAAAATCTAAACTCCTCTGTTTGCTACTAAACTCTCTTCCTAAATTAAGTTCATTTGATTTTTCTAGATACATTGCATACTACCATTACCTCTGCTACATGCGTTCTCTACTCCAACTAGTTAATCCCTATCCTTCAAATTAATCACTGCCCCTCCTTTGCTGTTTTTACACTGCACAAATGACTACAAAATTCTTTCTCTACACATGCTCAGTGCTCTAAAATCACACTTTGAGTAACAACTCATAGCTTACTTCTACTTATTTGGCAGTTAACAAATATTAAGTAAATCTATGTTCCAGGCACTGTTTTAGATTATTAAAGTACAGTTTGGGAAGAGACAGATAAGTAATTGCTTTTAGGGAGCTTCCACTCTAAATGAGAGAAATGACAGAAAATAACAAGCAGAATAAATTAAGATAACGAGAAGAGCTATGAGGAAAAGACAGATTCCTGTTCAGGCTAAGATAGAATAAGCATAAAGCAACCACGTTAGGACTTTCAAAAGTAAATTGCAGCAGGCATGTTTGGAAAAAACAGAATTCTGAGTATTACTGGAGGCAGAAAATTAGTTTACCATTTTTCCTTCAGTGTCTGAGCTTAATGCACTGGGAACCCAGAAGTGGGCACCTGAGTGCAGAAAACTCCAGGAAAAGCATTCGGTTTCTGGTTCAAAAAGTAGAGGAAGGCAAATAACAATGCACAGAAAGAGAATTGCGAATTTGCTTCCTTTTTTTCTTTGCTTTGTTTTTGATGGGAACCCATAAGAGCAAAAATTGTGAGGGAATTTTACTCCATTCAATAGAACAATAGTTTCAAGATAGTTCTGCCAGCACCTACTGCCTGTTTTTCCCTTACTGTTCTCCTTATAGTTGACCCCTGATGTAGGTGCAGTTGTAGAAAGGGAAAACTACAGCTCCAGCTTTCCAGCCAGAGCCCCCAAACAGAAAAGTCCCCCAAATATGGAAAGTATCAGGGAGACCACTGAGGAGAAGTCAGGTAAACTACCCCATGAAGTTTTTTAGGGATTCTCAGAATCATCCCACAGCAGTGCATGCATGGATCTGATCGTGGCCAGATATAAAAAAGCTTTCAGAACTGATAGAACATATCTTAGATCCCAGACTGGGTACATGGTAGTTCACATGAAGGAGATATCTAAATAGCACTGTAATGGCTCCCAAAATTGAGCTTGTACTAGAAAAATAGTCCTTGTAATGGGGTTTCAGAATTGCAGCCTGAATCTAACCAAATCAACTACGTACAAAAGCAAAAATACCGATATTCTTCATAGCATCCAGACAAGTTTCAAAACTTTTGTGTAAAATATAGATTCATTTGTCAGAAGAACATGGAAAATCTCAAATTATATGAGAAAAGACAATGAATTGGTTTTAAAAGTTAGATGACATAGATGTCAGAATTACCTGACCAAAACTGTAAAGCAGCTTCCATAAAAATTATTTAGCAAATATTTGGGAGCAATCTTGAAATCACTGGAATAAAAGAAAGTTATGAGAAATAGATGATGTAAAAGAAGCTATGGAAAATTTAAAACTGAAAAATACAGTTTCCAAAATTTTTGGAAAGCTCAGTGAATAAGTGTAACTGCGGAGTAGAGATGACAGAAGAGTTAGTGAACTTGAAGCTAAATCAATAGAAATTATCCAATGAGAAAACATAGAGAAAAAAAGGCTGAAAAAATAGAGCAATAGAATGTTGGAGACTTGTGGGACAATGAAAACAAAGCTAATATATGTTTCATTGGACTACCAAAGGTGAGGAAATAAACATGATGGAAAAATACATTTGAAGACACAAAAGCCAAATACTTATTTAATTTTTTTAAAATATCTATTTATTAACTTTGAAATCCAGAGTTACAGAGTGAGAGACAGAGGGAGAGACAGAGATAAAGGGAGAGATCTTCCATCTGCAGGTTTACCCCCCCCCCCCCCCCCCGCTTCAGATGACCACAACACTGAGCCAGGCTGAAGCCAGGAGCCAGGAGTTTCTTCCAGGTCTCCCACATGAGTGCAGGGCCCCAAGCACTTGGGCCATCTTTCAGTGCTTTCCCAGGCCATTACTGGGAGCCAGACTGAACTAGCACCCATATGGGATGTGAGTATCACAGGTAGTGGCTTAGCCCTTTATGCCACAATGCTACCCCCAAACATTTATTTTAATTTGGTGAAAAACTTAAGTCTACAGGTTGGAGAACTTGTGAATGCTGAACAGAGAGAGAAACTCCCCAGAGCAATCACTCAAATAAACTATATAAAGAGATCTAGTCAAAACACAATAGGTAAACTAAAATGGAATACTAAAAATGTGGAAATAGCCTCAAAAGTGACAGGAACGGGAAAATGGAGAAATAAAAAAAAAAACAGAAGTAATAGAAGCCACATATTAGTATCATGCATAAATATAAACATATCAATAAGTGCATTGCATACAGTTATGATTGAAGAGTTTAATACTCCTTTTTCATAATAGAACTAATAGAGAATCCTCAAGGATATAGAACATGGCTGAACTTTGACAAATGCCTTACTAACTTCCTTCCTTGGCTATGAGCTAGAAAAATTTTCTAAGTCTCTAGCCTGGTGAGGGTAAATGAACTCTTTAAGATTGGGGAGAGCATATCTCCTTCTACTTATAATTTCTTTGTTCTGTTACTTCCAATGAGCCATGGTTAAATGTTGAGGTCAGATACCTCCTTGGCTGGGGTCATTAAGTTAAATTCTGCCCACTTGATGGGAATTTGCTAAGTTTCCACTCAGTTAGGTATAGTTTATATTTGTGAATAGTAAATACTAGATTCATATTTCCTTTTTTAAAAATTTGTTTGTTTGTTTGTTTATTTTAAAGGCAGAGTGACTGGATGGATATTGGGAGAGAATATCTTCCATTCATCAGTCCACTCTCCAGATAGCTGCAGAAGCCAAGGCTGGACCAAAACAAGGCTAGAGACCAGAGGTTCCACCAAGTTCTCCCCTATGGGTAGCACAGATTTTGAAGCTGCTTTCTGGATACATTGGTGGTAAACTGTATCAGAAGTAGAGTATCCAGGACTCAAACCAGCACTCTGACATAGGATGCGGGCTTTGCAGGCAGTGGTATAACTGCTGCACCACAATGCCCATACCTGAATAAATATTTCTAAGTGGCTTACTTTTTTTTTTTACTTTTTTTTTATTTGATAGATAGAGTTATAGACAATGAGAGAGAGAGACAGAGAGAAAGGTCTTCCTTCCATTGGTTCACTCTCCAAATGACCACCACGGCAGGCACTGCACCGATCCAAAGGCAGGAGCCAGGTGCTTCCTCCTGATCTCCCAAGCAGGTGCAGGAGCCCAAGCACTTGGGCCATCCTCCACTGCCCTCCCGGGCCACAGCAGAGAGTGGACTGGAAGAGAAGCTACCTGGACTAGAACCCGGCGCCCACATGGGATGCCACTGTCGCAGGCGGTGGATTAGCCAAGTGAGCCATGGCGCCAGCCCTCTAAGTTGCTTACTTAAACAAACAAAAACAAAGAACATGAGTTAAACAATTATGACTCATGGGCCACATTGAGCCATAATTTATATGCAGCCTACAGCCTAAGAATGGTTTTTATATTTTCTAGATGCTGTAAGAGAGAAAAAGGAAACGTAGACTTCAAGGTTAAGATGTTTCATTCCTTGACCTTTCCAGAAAATATCCAGGGACACTCTTGGGTCAAGTAGGACTTGGCTCCCCAAATTCATACAGTGTTTAAACTCAGATATCTTAATGTGAGTGGTTGATTGATTAAGGTTGGAGACTTGATCTATTCATGGTGTCTGAGAGTCGGGGCCAAAAGGTCTTTGGGTCACTGAGGCATGCCCTAGGAAAGTGATTCTTGTGAGAGGCTTCAGTACCTCAGTTCCAGTTCATCCTAGGTTCTCTCCTGGCTCACGTGATCACTGCTGCCACATTCACTATTACTAGCCTCCACCGGATTCCAGACTTTGTGGCCGCCAGCTCCTGTAATCTCCACTATAAACTGAAATAAATGTTTTTTCCAAAGAAGCTCTTCTCAGGTATTTTAGTTAAAGTAACGAAAAACAGATGAATACAACACTTGATACAGAAAAAGTGAACACCACCACCAAACAACTGGATCTCATCACTTTCATAGAACACTATATCCAAAACCAGAAGAATACACATTGTTTAAAGAGCATATGAAACATAAACCAAAGATAAATCATATTCTGAATCATAAAACACATCATAATAGATTTAAAAGAACTGAAGTCACAGGAAGTATGTTCTCTGACAGTAGTAGAATTAAACTAGAAATCAATCACAAAAAGATAACAGAAAAATCTCCAACCACTTTAAAATCAAACACACTTCAAAAATTCCATGGTCAAAGAGGATATCTCAAAGGAAATTTAAAAATGTACTGAGTTGAATAAAATTGAAAATGTATCCTATGAACACTTTTTGAATATAACTAAAGCAGTACTGAAAGAGGAATTTATAGCAAATTTATAGCATTAAAAGCTTATATTGAATAGAAGAAAGACCTTGAGGAATCAATATAAACTAAATTTCCACCTAAAAAGTAGAAAAACACAAGAGAATAAAGTAAACCCACAGCAAGCACACTGTAATAATCTAGAAGAATAAACATAGAGACCAGTGAAAAACAAAAAGGGGACTTCTACAAATATGTCTGTTCTATTTATTTTTTATGTTTTGTAAAGTTTTATTTATTTCAAAGGCAAAGTGACAGAGAGAGAAAAAAGAGAGAGAGGCCGGTGCTGCGGCTCAATAGGCTAATCCTCCACCTGTGGTGCCGGCACTCGAGATTCTAGTCCCCGTCGGGGTGCCGGATTCTGTCCCAGCTGCCCCTCTTCCAGTCCAGCTCTCTGCTGTGGCCAGGGAGTGCAGTGGAGGATGGCCCAAGTCCTTGGGCCCTGCACCCGCATGGGAGACCCGGAAAGGCATGGCTCCTGGCTTCAGATCAGCGAGGTACGCTGGCCGCAGTGTGCCGGCTGCAGCGGCCATTAGAGGGTGAACCAACGGCAAAAGGAAGACCTTTCTCTCTGTCTCTCTCTCTCAGATTTCCCACCAGCTGGTTTTCTCCCTAGATATCTTCAACAGCTGGGTCTGGACCAGGTCAAAGCCAAGAGCCAAGAACTCCATTGTATCTCCCATGTGGGTGGCGGGAACATAAGTATTTGAGCCTACTGTATCCCAGGTGCACTGGCAGAAAGATTAATGGGAAACAGAAATGAAACTTGATCTGATATGGGTGTCCCATGTGATGGCCCAATCCACTGTCCAAAAGATCTACCCTTGGCCATTTTATTTTTAATAAAAGTGCTAAAGCAGATCAATAGAGATGGGATCATATTTCCAGCAAATGGCTCACTAACCATTGCACACAGATAAGCACAAAACAAGACAAAAACTAAGATCTCTGTCTGCATCTCATATCTTATACAACAATAGCTGTAACTTCTAATGCTCTTTAGCACGGTAAGGTAACTATGGTTGATAATACTCAATTGAGGGCCCACGCCACTGCTCAATAGGCTAATCCTCCTCTTTGTGGCGTCGGCACACCAGGTTCTAGTCCCAGTCAGGGCGCCGGATTCTGTCCCGGTTGCCCCTCTTCCAGGCCAGCTCTCTGCTGTGGCCTGGGAGTGCACTGGAGGATGGCCCAAGTGCTTGGGCCCCTGCACCCACATGGGAGACCAGGAAGAAGCACCTGGCTCCTGCCTTCGGATCAGCAAGGTGTGCCAGCCGCAGCGTGCTGGCTGCCGCGGCCATTGGAGGGTGAACCAACGGCAAAAGAAGACCTTTCTCTATGTCTCTTTCTCTCACTGTCTATTCTGCCTGTCAAAAAAAATACTCAATTGAATATTTGTAAATAGCTACTAAAGAGACCTTTGAGTGCTTCAAAGACAATGAATTAATATTTGATAAGATGAATACATCAATTTCACTTATTGATCATTACACATTGTATGTGAAATATCACATGTACCCCATAAGTATGTATAATTAGTATGACAATTGAAACAAAGTAAATTTAAAAAGTGAACGATAGATCTAAATGTAAAGCCAAAAACTATTAGAAGAAAGTATACAGAAATTATTTAAAGTACTCATAGATGTGACACCAAATGCCTGATAAAGGAAAAATGATAAAGTGGAATTAATAAAATTTAAAACTTTTGTGCCACAAATATCCTGTTAAAAGAATGAAAGACAAACTATAGGTTGAAGATGGAATTAAACTAGAAATCAATCACAAAAAGATAAGAGAAAAATCTCCAACCATTTTAAAATCAAATATGAAACAAAGACATGCATTCAAAGTATGTAATGGAATGTCAGTACTCAAAATTAAGAAAATAAATCATATTATTTAAACATGGTCAAAAACATATTCAAAAAAGAAAATATGTTGGAGCAGTTGTTGTAGTATAGCATGTTAAGCCACTACCTTTGACCCCAGCATCCCATATCAGAAAGCCAGTTCAAATCCTAGGTGCTATGCTTCCAATGCAGCTTCCTGCTACTGTGCAAGGGAAAGCAGTGGATAATGGCCCTAGTTTTTGGGATCCTGCCATTCGTGTAGGAATCTAGGATGTATGGAATTCATGGCTCCTGACTTCAGCCTGGCATAGACCTGGCTGTTGTGGCCACTTGAGGAGTGGAAAATCTATCATTATACATCGATATTTCTAATCAGCAAGAAAAAACAATGAAGCATTGATATATGCACAACTTAGTTGAATCTCAAGGCATTATGCTGAGAAAAATAATCTAATTTCAAATGGTTCTATACTGTATGATTTCATTTCTATGATATTCTCAAACAGACAAAATCATAGTGTGGAGGAATGATCAGTAGTTACCAGGGACTGGAGGAAGTTAAGGGTATGATGATTCTTAAGGAGCAACACAACAAGATTTTTGGAAGGGAGAGGAACCATTCTGCTTCCTGTTTGTGGTGGTGACTCTATACTGGTATTAAGATTCTTAGAACTAACCCACCCTAAACAGAAGTCAACTTGACTACATGATAACTGAAAAATCAAAACCAAAAACATGATGCTATGTTTATTGATGGCAATTCATTACAATGGGTAATCAAGGAGAACTGGCCTTATGTAGATTTTTGAGTCAAGATCTGAATGATAAAAACATTTTTGAAATGGCAGTCTGACTATCAGCTTCAGTTAGCAAGTGATGCATGTAGTACGTCTCTAATAAATCATTCTGGGATGATTTAAAAAGATGGATATTGGGATCAAGATACCCACTTCCCTATAAAACACAAAAGTTAAACTCCTGGCTGCTGCCTCCAGCTTCCTGCCACTCCAGACCCTTGGAAGCAGATGTGATGGCTCAAGTACTTGGGTCTCTACCACTCAAATGGGAGACCAGGATTGAGTCCCTGGCTACTGGTTTCAGGCCCAGCCTAGCCTCAGACGTGGAGTTATTTGATGAGTGAGGCAATGCATTTTGTCTTTGTCTCTCAAGTGGCAAAAAAAAAAAAATAGGAATATGTGAATGGACTCTAAAATGTATTTTAGAACACATGTCTTTGTGTGACCTTAAAAATAGAAATGTCACACATTAGAACAGTGCCACGACTGGACAAGATATACCATTTTTACTGCTTCCTGCTTATTTGTATATCCAGATAATATCGACAAGAACTACAGAAAGTTTTAGAAATAAAAGATAAATTACAAAGAAAAAATAAAATAAAACCGATACGGTGTGGCAAACAGCAGGATACAACCTGAATAACTTGGATGTTTGTGATCATCTTGTCAGGCACATAGCAGGTAAACAACAACTATTAGCAACTTAAATAAACACAGCAGTGCTTGACAACTGAAAGAACACCAAGTCTTTACCATCTTTGAACAAAGGAGCTTGAAGGACATGAATTTTACTCTTTCATAATCAGCCAAATAAAATAAATGTAGATTCAGACACCATTCATGTTTCAAACTCATATTCCAATGCCCTGTTTGAAATGTTTAGAATACAAAAATACCACTTCTGCACATTTGTCCAAATATTTTCTTTAATGTTTTATCTATATAAGGTCCAATATTGTGTTGAATAATCCAACTAAGCTGAAAGAACTTAACTGAGCTTAAGAAATTTTATTCCACAGAACATAAGTGGTATAACACATGAGAAAGACTATGTCTATTAAATAAGATGTTGACTTCATGAGTCAGAATAGATTTATTATTTTACTTCTTCTTCCTCCCTGTTCGATTTTTTTTTACTAGTTAACAGAGTTCAATTCAGGACCTGCCTGGTGATTTTAGAAACATAATTACTTTTTAATTTTTGGAGAGGAAGAGTTTCCCCCTCCCTTGTTGTGCCTGTAAACAGCTTTAAGACAGTAAAATATTCTAGGAAAAAAAAAAAAGGATGAGAAAGAATGTGGACAAATTAATTGTGCCTGTGAAAATGAGGAAATAAATAATACAGACCCCTTATAAAGCTGTTTATGAAAGAATCTTACTTTCCATTATTTCATTCACTCCACAACTAACCTTTAAACAGCTTCTTTGTATCAGCATTTTCAGTGTTGGGTTACTAGATTAATCAATAATAAAATTAGATTTAAAGTTCTTAAGCAGAATTGTTCAAAGAAAATACTCTTGTATACAAGAAGTATTCAAAGTATACTTGTATACAAGAGTATTTTTTTGCATACAGAAATACTATCTTGCTGTACTCATATGTAGGAAATTGAGAAGGGCCTGCCTTCTTCTGTGGACTCCCAAGCTTGGATGATAGGTAGACTCAATAATTCAGAAATCCAGAGCTCAAAAGGATCTTTTAAGTTCAACCTTCTTCTTTTAGGAATGAAAAACTGATGTTGAGAGCTGGAACTGAGTCAGGGATATCCATTCCATTAGTAGTAGAATCACCTGAAAACCCAGGCCTTTTTATTTGACACCTCTACCTTCGTCCTTGACCTACCTTATTGCACAGTTTAAGGAGGCAGATCTGAGCTTTGGCTCAAGTTTGAGTTGATTTCTTTCCTCCTAGTCTCCACCTTGCTGAAAGACTTCGGTGGTCCTTTCTCCACTGATTCCATTCTTTTTAAAAAGTCTTCCATTATTCTGTAAGTCTCCAAGAAACTTGGCCTGGCCTGACTTATCACTTGGGTTACCGTGTCTTGGCAATATGTTCCTACTCAGCAATCCCTGCCCTCTGAAACACATCTTTCTGCCAACCCCAATGCAAACCATGTTTCCTACTTCTGCCTTACCTCTGGGCATCTGCTATTATTCACCACTTCATTATCTGGCTATTTGTCTGCTTCAAAATGCATTTTAGAACTAGTGTGTCTGACATTGATCTGTAAGTGGAATGGCTTGTACTCTACAGGCCTGGAGCTACATTATTTGACTGGATATTGGCCAAATAAAATAAAACAGTCTACATGATCCTGAATATCCAGTCAGAGTGCAATTGAAAGGAGAACCTGAGATTTCCAAGAACAGAGAAATCTGGCAAAAATCGCAGGTTGGGAACACACCAAAAAGAAGGCATCCTCCTGCTTTGAAAATTTCAAGCTACTACAAAGAAGTTCCACAATGCATTTGAGACAGAAGACAAGTAGAACAGTGATGACAAGGCTCAGCAATAAAAATGAAGTGGCAAGTGACTGGATGACATCTTTACCTTGCAATTATGCAAAGTATTTGTAGCAAATTCTGACTTTCAGGTTATTTTCAAAATGGCCATCTCACAACACCAGATCAGAGTAGGCTTCGCCCACAGTGATCTACTCTCAGATCCTACCATAATGTGTAAGAAATGGGCACACTGCCTTATGATCAAAGTGTTTTACTTGGATTCAGGAAAAAGGATGCAAAGTTCAAAAAGGAAAAACGATGAAGAAATGCCAGGTTATATGTAAGCTTCAAATACAAATGGTGAATTTTAGATTTCACTGGACCAATGCAAATGTTCATTTACCATACCACAGTACCTTACAGTTTGGAAACCTACTTCATTTGATTCTCATCTGACATATACTTATCTACCAAGGACCACCATTATCCATCCCTGCTGACCTGATTTTCATGAATCACTGTGGAGGCCAATCTGCTTTCTGATGATCTTGACCATAATCCCCAATATTAGGGTAAAGCTTCACATGAGCATCTAGGAAAAACAAACTCTACTGGCAGATTGCATTTCAATTTAAAGGGTGCACAAGACAATTGGGAGCAGGGATAGTTAATGTTGCTGTGTTAAAATATGTGGCAAGATTAGGGTACCGACCAAGTAGTGATAGAGTGTAGGAGTGAGAGAAGTAGTAACACCACACAGGGTTCAGAGGAGAGACTTGTTGGAACATTTTCTGTTATTTCCCGTGGTGGATAGGAGGTGCATGGTGGAGGCAGGGGATGCTGTCATATTATGTTTCTTCTTAGTCTCTCCTGCCAGCTTTGGATTTCCCCTGATCTTGGATTTCATCCACTTTCAACCTCCCCCAAATTTTCAAGAGCTTTGGTCAAAATAGGGGAATTTTGATATACAGTTATGTCAGGTCTCAGCAGTGTAAAGGTGATCTTGTCACATCTTACCAATAAAACTCTGCTTTGAAAAATGTAGTCTCTAATGACCTTCCAGGTGCCCATGACATTTCTAATAAAACTGCAGAAAACATAAAAGATAGCTCAGATTGTGTCCAAATAGAAACTAGACATTACTCATCCACCCGCATATTCGGCAGACAGTGTAAATAAAAATTTTGGCAAGTTTGGTTGGGAGCAGAAGTCTGGGCTCCTGGTGTCCCGTATGGGAAGCCACTGCTCTGGTGCTGTCTCCATAGGTAGCTGAAGAGGCTGTGGCTCAGGAGGTGAAAGGCAGGGCGGGGCCAACCAAAGAGTCCCAGGTATGCTTGGTTGTGCGAGCCCAGCCCAGCCTGGACTGTTCCAGGGTTGAGGAACCTGCACTTGCCAGGCCAAGAGGCAGAGATGAGTAGGAGCTGCTGTCTCCAGTAGGAAATGTCCAGTAGAGCAGAAGAAGAAAAAACCCCACGCATCATCTGAAATTGCAATTGGCTCACTAATAATCACAGAACAAAGTTAGAGATCACCATTCAAGCATGTTTTACTGACTACCACAGAGATGTTTGACAGAAAGGCTTGGGCTGAGTATGCTGTACAGTGGACGCAAATACCCAGTGGGCGTCCTTAGGACAGTTATGTTGGCCCTTTCTCCACTATTCCTGGCAAATGCAATAGTCTTCTAGAAATTGGCCAAGATCACGGAAGCCAGGTAGAAGGAGCAAAAGAACAAACACAAACTTCAAGAAAAGACAGCTAAAGCTAAGAACGGTTGAGAAAGTACTGAAGGAACAAGTAGGCTCCACAACCAGAAAAATCACTTGGAAAATGAAGCAGCTTTAGAAGGACCCACAAAGGTTTTTAAGGTTTCTTTGGTTTTCTTGACAGTATTTAGGAAATGAAATCAGAACACATGAAAGAATACCACCTTTCCTCTATACTGTATTAACTTTTGACATGGGAGTAGAAGGTTTTAGGTGTCTATTGATGGCTACTCTAAATTAGCACCTGTTATACAAATTGAGCATCTCAAATCTAAAAATCAGAAATGCTGAAAATATATATTTTTTTTATAAAGCTTTTATTTAAAGAATATAAGTTTCCAAAGTACAGCTTATGGACTACAATGGCTCCCCCCCACACACAACTTCCCTCCCTTCTGCTACCCTCCCCTTTCCCGCTCCCTCTCCCCTTCTGTTCACATCAAGATTCATTTTCAAATCTCCTTATACACAGAAGATCAGTTTAGTACATATTACATAAAGATTTCAACAGTTTGCCCTCACATAGAGACACAAAATGAAAATACTGTTGGAGTACTAGTTTGAAAATATTTTGAGCACAGATATGATGCCACAAGAGGAAAACTCCAGATGTGTTCTCATGTGATTGGTTGCGGTCAGAAGACAGGCACAATAAAAATGCATAAAATTACCTTCCTGCTAGGTGCACAAGACGTATATGAAACAAAAATGAATTTCATATTCAGAACTGGGTCTCATTCCCAAGATACGTCATCATATATAAGCAAACATTGCCAAAATCCTGGAGAATCCAAACTTTGGGACATTTCTGGTCTCAAGTATTTCATAAGAGGTACTTGACTAAAAGTACAAATTCTCTCTGATTTAATCATTTACGATTTTGTAGTGTGGACACTGAAGTGGCTCTAAATTGTGAACTCCCCTCAAGTTCTTGTTTTAAATGGAATAATGTTGGGTAACCAAGGATATTATAAAGGTAAATGTCAAAATTGTCCAGAGGTGAAAAGTGTTCTTTAATTTAACAGGGATATAGTCATTAATCACATCTTTTATCATTATTGCTTGTGTCTTGGAGTAGCTTCATTTCTTGTTTACTGAAAGCAAAATCATGCTTTCATTTTCTGCTTTTTCTAATTTTAGCTTTTGAGGCAACCTGTATTTATTTTTTAATCTTTAATTTTTATTAACATAAAGCGAAGCTATTACATGTGTTTCATAGGTACAATTACTAAGAAGACAACCATACCCTCCATCTCTGTCCCCTTCCTCCACCTCCCTCCTTTCTTCTGTTTCTTTAATTTTTGTAAAAACACAATTTCAATCTACTCTATAATCACAGCTTAATGTACCACTAAGCATAATATTTAACAAGTAAAAAGTAGAATGACCACAGTTCCACAGGAATATAAAAAAGAGCTAAAAACAATAATCAAATGGCAAGATGCTCATTTCTTTCCTATATAATCTGTATTCTATGTTAGTTACTGTATACCAGAGAAAACATGATATTTGTCTTATTGAGACTGGCTTATTTCAGTAAGCATAACAGTTTCCAGTTGCATCCATTTTGTCACAAAAGACAGGATTTCCCTCTCTTTTATGTCTGAGTAAGTACATATACCACATTTCCTTTATCCAGTCATCAGTTGAAGGATCGCTGGATTGATATCATACTTAGCTATTGTGAATTGAGCTGCAATAAACATGGGAATACAAATAACTCTTTAATACTCTGATTTCATTTCATTTGGGTAAATTCCCAGGAATGGGATGGCTGGGTCACATGGTAGATTTATTTTTAGTTTTCTTAGAAATCTCCATATTGTCAATAACCAGTAATTATTACCACATTCAACATTTTATAAAGAATTCTCAGTATCTTGATATGCAAAACATCATCTGTCAGATATAACAATTTTTTGTTTGATGAACCCTGCCATTCTCTTAGAGATGAATTGTTAAGAGGAGTAACACTATATTTTAAATCATGCAGTAAAATGCCAAAAATTGTAGTACCTTGGAACCAAATTATAAGGATCTTCAAAAAGTTCATGGAGGGGCCAGCAATGTGTGCCACTACCTGCAGTGCCTGCATCCCATATAGAGGCCTTTTGCAGTCCTGTCTGCCCCACTTCTGATCCAGTTCCCTGCTAATGGCCTGAGAGATGAGCAAGAGATGGCCCAAGGGTTTGGGCCCCCGCCACCCATGTAGTAGACCCAGATGCAGTTCTTGGCTCCTGGCTTTGGCCTGGCTCAGCCCTGATCATTGAAACCTTTTGGGGAGTGAACCAGAGGATGGAAAATCTCCCTCTGTCTCTCCTTCTCTCTTTGTAGCTCCAAATTTCAAATAAATAAATCTTTATATAAAAAAGTTCTTGGAAAATTCATATTATGAAACAATTATGTGTGGATTAAAAATATTTTTGCATTCAAATAAACTTTTCTTTTATTTCCAATTTGACCATGAACTTTTGGAAGTATGCTTGTATTCTTATGCTAAGAATTGAATGGTCTTGTCAGATGATCTGTTGATTATACAGATAGCACTTGTCTTTTGTTCTTTTGTTTTAACTCATATGATAAGCATTTCCTGCATCTTTTAATCAAATAGGTTTGAGTTGAAAATTAAAATGTAATATTTCTTCTAAAGAAGTCTAAGAGTTAACAGTTAAGTCATACCTCATAAGTGGCAATAAAAAAGCTTAAAATTTGGATAAATTTTAATGAGAAATAGTATGGAAAAGATAAATTATGTTAAAATGAGAATGCATTATACAACTAGAAGTATAGAGTTAAAATGATCTTCTTTCAGCTAAGTAGGATAGAGAACATTTTACTATTAAGCATGGCTTTTAGAAATATAGTAATGGGGTCAGTGCTGTGACATAGCAGGTAAAGCTGCCGCCTGCAGTGCCAGCCCCATATGGGCATCTGCGCGAGTCCCAGCTGCTACACTTCCAATCCAGCTCTCTGCTGTGGCCTGGGAAAGCAGTGGAAGATGGCCCAAGTCCTTGGGCCCCTGCACACACATGGCAGAGCCGGAGGAGTCTCCTGGCTTTGGTTCGGCACAGCTCCTGCCATTGTGGCTAATTGGGGAGCGAGCAAGCGAACGGAAGACCTCTCTCTCCCTTCTACTCCTCTCTCTCTGTGTAATTTTCTCTATTTCAAATAAATAAATGAATCTTTTTTTAAAAAAGCAGTAATGTTTTCACTTCAGTAGGTAATGGCACATGAATCTTGTCTGCACCTCTGGCTATGAATTTGAAGTTGCAAAAAATTGTCACTATCCCTAATTTTAAAATGAAAGTAGATTTTGAAATAAATTACTCTTTCTCTACAAAAATATCTTGTTAAATTCCTTCAGTCTACAAAATCCTTTCTACAGAAAAGATCCTAGCTCCTGAATGTCCTGTTCATCTTGTGCATAGCATTGCCACAGAGAACTATGATTTGCTTACCTGTGATACTAGAAGTGTTGTCATGAAAATTTTGTGCCACTTTTCAGTTTCCTTAAAGTGTCCAGAAGTACTTACTGAGATTGTTGACTTTACAGAAAGTGACAACAGCCTCTATCCGAGACATGTGTTTACAAGATGCTATCATTGGTGCCAACCATTGAAAATATGTTAAGATGATGGCCTTCAGCAAAATCATATTTCAGCATGAGGGACAGGGGTAAAATTCTGCTCTAATTTAGAGGTATATTGAGGACGAGAATGGAGAAAAGAATCACCATAACACAGACTGTGTATGCTGTTTTTCCAAAAGTAACATCTTTAAACAGACCATACAAATACAAGAAAAGGATGAACTAACTGCATTTAATATTTTACTGTTATGTAGGTTGTGACAAAATTGCATACTGAAATTAAGTCTTTTTTAATATAAAACTACTGTAGAACTCCAAGAAAAAGAGAAAGACAAGGAAAGAAAAAGAAAAAGAAGACCAAAAGAAAGACGTAAGGAAGGAAGGAAGGCAGGGAGCAAGGCAAAGAAGGAAAGGTACCAGAAAGGGACAACCAAGTTAAATAGGAATTCTTCAATTTTTTTTTTTTTTGCTAAAGCTATACCCTATTTTTAATCCAACTTCAAATTCGTAAGTTTGAGTAGCCCTGTACTTTAGAACAATTTTCTCTAAGCAAGAGTTACTTCAGAGTACAATGAACCTTTCAGATGCAAATATTAGTTTTCTGTTGCCTAATAATACATGACCACAACCTTGGTAGCTTAAAAAAATGTTCATTTCTTATCTCACAGTTTTGCAGATCAGAAGTCTGAATGTGATATTACTGAGTGCTTTACTCTGGGACTACAAGTGTGAGAAACAAAGGCATCAGGCCATCTAATCTCACACGTCTCTGCTTTATTCCTTGCTCTTGTCTGGGCATGGCTCCCAGCTCCTAGGAGCTGCCTGCTGGCTTCGGCCACGTGGCTCTATCTCTCATACCAATTAACTTCTTCATGGCCGGCAGGAGAGTGTCTCTCTTGCTTTGTCTCTTCCTACTGCAAGTCCCCACCCTCTTTTAAGGACACTTCTCTTTCAATCAGCCCATCAAGGGTAATTTCCCTTTTGATCAACTGATTTGGGATCTACATTAAATCTGCAAAATCCTTTCATTTTTAGCACAGAACCTAACTGAATCATAGGATAGAAGTACATCATGTCCATAAGTGCCCAGGAGGGGGAATTACACATGGAACCTAACCAAAGGACAGAATCACAGAAATCACCAATGGATGATAGGATAGATTTAGAGAGTAAAGTATCTGATTAACAAACCATTGATTTACCAAATAAATTCATGTTTCAAAGCACACATATATTTTTGGAAGAGATTGATGTCATCAGATTGATGCCATAAATCAGTGTAAAATGGGCTTAATAAGAGCAGATCTGCAAGTACAAGCAAATTTTACACTATGTGTGCTCAGTTTTATTATATAAAAGTCTGCCCTAAAGGCTGAAGGTAGTTCAAAGAAATATAAGCAGAAAAGAAAGCAGAAAGAATAACATGTAGACTATGCCACTGAAAAATGAAATAAAGCAGTCATCAATTCCAGGGCTGGGGGGAAGTGGTATAAAAAAGGAAATGGAGGCATTGTCCTCTTAATTTCACGTGATTAATATTCAGTCATGATAACCATGAGCTATACTGAAAAAATTGGGAAGGATAAACTGCAGATGGTAGGGAGGAAGATGTTAAGAAGGTTACTTCCTCATCTTCCTGGAAAGTCAGACACATAGAGCAAAAATCCAATAAAAATCAATATACAGATGATAAATAGAAATCTAGTGATAAATAGAAGTAAAAGCTAAAGGAGTTGAAAGTAGAGGGATAAGAAACTTCTCTTATAAGCCTTGTTCTATTATTTGATTTTTTTAAATGAGAATTTATAAAAATAAAAAGTGAAAAAACTAAAATGTTTCTTTAGCAAAACAGAGATCGAAATAGGGCATTTTTCAAAGATTGCTTAATTCATTCGAAAGCCAGAGTTACAGAAAGAGGAGGGAAGGAGACATCTTCCTTCTGTTGGTTCATCCCCCAGATGTCTGCAATGCCCAGGGCTAGACCACCCCAAAGTTAGGAGCCAGGAGCTTCATCAGGGGCCCAAAGCACTTGGGCCATCTTCTGCTGCTTTCTCCAGGCCATTATTAGGGAGCTAGATTTTAAATGGAGCAACTGGGAGATGAACTTTTGCCCTCATGGATGCTGGCATTGCAGATGGTGGCTTTAACTACTGTCACAAGACCAGCTCCAGGACATTTTTTTAAAGGATGGGTACAACTAGAAGGATATACATTATCTCCCCCAAGTTTTAATTTATACTGTGATATATGGTAAATCCTATGAAAGAAAATCCAAAATTTCAAAATTTCAGAAGAAGTTTAGTACTCAAAAGTTATACATTTGTCAAATGGTAAAGTTGGTCTAAAAATGCAGATCTTTAAAGTTATGAAGTATTCATGAGGAAACTAGAATTTTAGATAGCACTGGAATCACGCACAGGATTTGATCGTGAGGAAATATGAAAGGGAGGATGCTCCCAAGCACTGAGAACCATGTCAGAAGAGGCAGAGTTAAAAGTGCAGAAGGCTTATGGACAATGGACTTATTTGATTAAAAGAGTGGGAGATGGAATTGAAAGCAAATCCAGACTTTCTAATAAATGTGTGTTGTCATTTTAGGCACAAAATAATGTTTTTTTCTGTTTTAAATTGTAATGTGCTTCCAGGCACTATATGTTCGTATGTATACGTGTAAGTATATGTGTGTGTGTGTGTGTGTGTGTGTGTGTGTTTTCTCCTTTACCACAGAGAACATATTCAATACTCATTTACTTACCTAGAAGGAAACAGAAACAAAAATATTCCTAACACTGGCATATATACAAGGTGTCTTCAAAGAGTTAATAAAAATGCATATTATGATAAGGATACTTCAAAAAAGTCATGGGAAAATGGAATTAAATGGTAAGTTTAATTAAAGGTAATTTTAGTGTAAAAATTTTGAAATTTTTGTGTACTCCCGTCCATAAACACGTACATATAACAGTGGTTCACAAAAAATTGCTGTCAGTTGTCCCATTTGATTATCAGAAAAAATCCCAAGGTAGGGAGATTATTACTATTGTTATTGTTAGATTTACTTCACAGAAGACAAACTGCTATTAAGAGGTTAAGAAGATGAGCTGGCCCTGTGGCACAGTGGGTTGAAGCCCAGCCTGCAGCATTGCCATCCCAAATGGGTGGCCAGTTTGGGTCCCAGCTGCTCCTTTTCCAACTGCTTTGGATCTGTTGCTGTCATCTGGGGAGTGAACCAGCAGAATGGAAGACCTCTCTCTCTGGCTCTACCTCTCTCTGTAACTCTGTCTTACAAATAATTCTTTTAAAAAAGAGGCTAAGAAGTAAAACCATGGCGTGAACCAAGTCTTTTGATACATATTGACAGGGTACCATCTATTTCCATATAGTATCTTCTCCTGTCAACCCCTTCAAAGTCTTCTGGCTACTGGCTCAGCAACACAAAACTACAAAAGAGTAGCATGAGTTTCTGCTGGGAAAGATGTGATAGTTCAGAGTATCGAGTTAGTAGTTCTACTAACGAATCATTCTCAGTTGATTAATTTGAAGGCAGGCAATGTCACAGATACAAAACAGCTATTCAATTTAGTGTTTTAAAAATTCAGCGGAATTAGGACTAAGCAACTGGAAAATTATATTTTGCAGTTGCCAAACATCTACTTATGACTGAACATCTGGATCTGGATGAACAGGCAATCATCCAGATGTTTTTACATGGCTAGACACTTGGCAAAAAGATCACCCAATATATAACCAATTGAATGTTTTGCAAACATCCAGATGTTTGGAACTTCTAATGTAGTCTTTAAGTAATTATAGATATGACATCTCCTTCCTCCTTTCCACCTTTAATAGTTGATCACTCTCATAAGATGTTTAAATATGGTAAATTCCATTGTGAATCTTCAGACTCAGATATGAAAAGTGTTTTTCCATCTGGATATCTATATAGGCAAAATAATATTTTACTCACCATCCTGTTGTGGATTATGACCCATCCTACAATTTCATGTAATTCATTAATATTGGCCCACTCAACAGAGCATGAGGGCTCATTTTTTCTCTAAATTTCTCCTGTTGAAGTAGTAAATTCTCTTCTAGGAGTTACAGCTTGTCTCCTTTCCTTCAGTAATACCAGGCAACCACAGAAACAGAAGAAAAATAAGCAACACACCCAACCGCATTCTTCCTCTGCTTAATTCCTGAGTTTTTCAGGGAATAACACCTGTCAGCTCTCCTGTTAAGCCCCTTTAGGGAGTTTCTAGCAAAGTGACTTAAGTGATTAAGTCTTTCATTGATAGCTGCATGTCAATGAGTAAAACATTGTATAAGATACATAGTCTAAAAGGAGCATAGCATCATGATGATTGAGCTTTATTATATCTTATGCTTTCTGATTAAATACTCATATCACAGCAAGATTGACAATGTAATGTCTATTTTATATATTGAGTCTCTTTTGCTCAGATAGGTTAACCATCTTTCCAAGGAGATGGATCTTCAATACAGACTTTGCTCCAAATCTGAGAGATTTTTCTAGTAGGTTAGGTTTTCTAAAATTGTATTCTGTACAAATTCTAAATCTTGAGGTGTTGATTAGCAATCTTGTGAAAAAGATGTTTCTTGGTGAAACACTTACATAACTTCATTTAACTTTTGCTTAACAGCATTTTCCAAACAGTTTGCTGTGAAAACTTTTTTTCCAAAACATTTATTAAATTCCTCTAGTCCAGGGCAGGTGTTGGCACAGTGATCAAGTTGTCACATGGGATGCTTACAACCCATATCAGAGTGTCTGGGTTCAAGTACCACCTCTGCTTCTGATCCAGTTTCCTGCTAATGCATATCTTAAGAGGTAGGGAGACTCAAATCGAGTTCTGGACTCCTGGTTTCAACCCGGTCCAGCTTTGGCTGTGGATGTTTGGGGGGTGAACCAGTGGAAGGAAGTACTTTTCTTTCTCTCTCTTTTCTTTCTTCCCTTCTTTCAGCAAAGGTAAGGTACTCCCATATTATTTACTTATGATGGAGAGCATAATAATCAAAGTCAGTATTCTCATTTTAAAATTTAAGCAAAGACCTAATACCTGGGTATATTGTGTTATGAGAGAGATTATTTAAGACAAATAGAGTCATAGGCTATAGCAAAAAGGAACATGGCACCAGGGTTAGATTTTCCTCATACAGATCATCATTCTAATGCTTTTTTCTTTGACCTTAGAAAAGTTATTTTGATGATCTAAGACTCTGTTTGCTCATCTGTAAGGTGAAAATTAAATAGTACCTAACTTATAATCGGGAAGATTAAATAAAATAAACATAGAGCATTTAGCAAATGGTCTGAAATAACATAAATGTTCAATAAATAATTATTATTACCACTATTTGTTCATGGGATTTATATTTAGAGAAAGATTTCAAAAAAGTGCTATACCAATACAAAAAAGATTCAGCTGACGGTAAAAAACTAGAAGTTCTTGCCAGTCATTGGAGGCAGTGATTTATACCTTTCCTTCCCCTGCCCCAAAAAAAAGAAAAGAAAACAAGAGGCTTTCCTAATTGTAGACTACTCAATTTATCCAAAGGATCCCCCAAAACAGCCGAAATAAATTGAGGGCAGCCAACTGAAGGTTATAAGCAAGTTGCAATCACTAAACAGACCATAAGAAATTCCAAAAAAGGTGTGGGAAAGTATAGACACAAAAGAATCTCACTTGACACCCCAGTCCTTGGCTTGGGACAACGGCAAAAATGTTCCCAAGGACAGCAGACATTTTCCATTGTCAGATTCAGCATTCCACTTGGGACTTAATGACAGAAGGCATTGCAGTGGTAATTATTCTCCTCTGCGTCCCACCCCAGACACCCTCCAGCAGGCTCTCAGTGGCCTTGCCTAAGCCCTGCAGAAGACAAGAAACACAAAGGGGATATTTGTGGCTAGACTGTCTCTAATTAGTCAGAATGAGAACAATGATTGGCTTTTCCTCTGGGCCAGCCTGGAAAAAAAATCCTGCATTTTTGGGTGGGATAGGGAAAGAATTTTTGGCCCACAGATTGAAATTCCAAGTAAGAATCTTCAGAGACGTATAAGGACCGTGACCCATTCTGTTCACTCAGCCAGAGCTCCAGAAATTCAGAAGATGTATGAGGCAGTAGCCCTAGAAATGGTAGTGTGGCTGCTCAACCACTACTTCTCAAGTCTAGAGCATGTGAATTCAACTCTGTGCTTCTCTGAGAAAGCAGATTCCCAAGTTTCTTTCCTGAGAAGCTAAATTCGTTATGCCTGGGTTCAAGCTCAAAAATTGGAAATGTTATCAACATCCCCTCCTCTCTAAGGAGATCCAGGGGATCTGCACACCAAAGCTTAAGAAGAAAAAAAGCCATCCTATGTGGCTGATGGAGGATGTTGCTAATCAGGCTGAGGCCCCACGTCAAGGAAAGTTTTTTTTCTAGTTTGTATGTGAACAACAAAATATACCAAGATTTTAATTATTAATCTTTAGCATCAGGGCCAAGGACAAATGAGCAGATTACAGGTCAAATATCAGTTTCAAAATCTAGCTCCTTTACCTATGGGATGGAAAACATACAATATTTGAAGATTCCTGCTCTTCCTAACACCTGTAAGAAAAAATAATTAAAAAAAACAAAATTTAATAAAACACACAAAAAAGGGTTTTTTATTGAGTAAATGGGGCAGTCTTTATAACTGTGTCTATAAATGGTAAAATCTTTCACAAAAATTCATGAATATGGTAAATATAGCTCTCAGAAACAAATGTATTTTAACAGAGATATTCTCAGTGTTCTATGAGGCAAGCCATAGAAACAACTTTGTAATAACAGAGGTAGAGATATTAGAGCCACAAGTAGGCAGATAAGGGACTATCTAGTGCCTCTAATTCTCAGTTTACATATGAAGAGTATATATGTAGATATTGTTATCATCTTTTCCCAAAGAAACATTTATTTAAGGAATAAAAATTTCATAAGTACAACTATAGGAATATAAAGATTTTTTCCACCATACCCCCCTCCCACACACAGTCCCTCCCTTCTCCTCCTTCTTCTCCAATTCCCAGTTCCATTCTTCACAAAGACCCATTTTTTTTATTAACTTTATACACATAAGACCAACTCTATACTAAATAAATGGTTCAACAATTTGCACAAAACAAACAAAAAGCACAACTATTCCCCAATAGTTGACACAAGGGCTGTTCAAAGTCATGGCTTCTTGAAGTTAATTTCACTTCCTTTTTTTGAAACTTAATTAACTTTAAAGAAGCACCCAAGAATGATACCTCTTTTGCGAGCACTTAGACATAATTATAATTAACCTCTTTGAGGACAGAGGTCCTGCATGGGAAGTTAGTGCACAGTGACCCTTGTTGTTAATTTAACAATTAACACTCTTATGTATTATGTCATGATGTGATGACCAAAGGCTCTTGACATGAGCTGCCTAGGCTATGGAAGCCTTTTGAAACTACAAACTCCATCAGTATTTAGGCAAGGCCATAAACAAAGTGGAAGTTCTCTCCTCCCTTCAGAGAAAAGTACTTTCTTCTTTGATGACCACTTCTTCTCACTGGAGTCTCACCCACTGAGGTCCTTGATTTAGGACATTTTTTTGCCATAATGTCTTGGCTTTCCATGCCTGAAATGCTCTGGTGGGCTTTTCAGTCAGACCAGAATGCCTTAAGGGCTGATTCTAAGGTCAGAGTGCTGCTTAAAGTGACTGTCATTCTATGAATCAGCTATGTGGTCTACTACCAATGTTGGAGCATTCACTCCTTTTTAATTATATCATTATTATCAGACACTTAATCTTATCAATATGATTACTTTAACACTTAAGAAAGTATTTTTACCACCCAGCTTAAGGGGATTTAGGATCCAATATCAAGTTTTTAAACTGTATCCTTAGAAATAAGTCCATAGTAATATATGCAGAACTATACAGCTTTACAGTTAAAAGCTCCATACACTTCATACTTACAACTTTAGAAAAAAGGTTATTCTTCCCACTGTACCTGCATTCCCACCCATTCCTCCCACTCCCTTCCTCATCCCTTTCTTATTCCCATTCTTATCTTTTACAGAGTTCTATTTTCAATTAGCTTGATATACATATGCTTAACTCTATGATAAGAGTTCAACACATAGTATGAAAAAAATACTGTTCCTCAACAGTCAAGAGAAGAACTGTTCAAGTCAGTGCTTCTCAAAGTGTCAATTTCATTTCTACAGATTGCCTTTTAGGTGCTCTATTAATTGCCACAGATCAGAGAGAACATGTGGTATTTGTCCCTCTGGGAATGGCTTATTTCATTAAGTCTGATGTTTTACAGATTCCTCTATTTTGTTACAAATGATTGGATTTCATTTTTTTACCACTGTGTAGTATTCCACAGTGAACATACACCAAAATTTCTTTATCCAGTCTTCAGCTGATAGGCATTTGGGTTGATTCCATGTCTTAGCTATTGTGAATTGAGCTGTAATAAAAATAAGGGTATAGATCACTCTTTCATAAGCTGATTTCATTGCCTTTGGGTAAATTTTAAGGAGTGGGATGACTGGGTCATATGGTAGGTCTATATTTAGATTGTTGAGGTATCTCCATACTGTCTTCCATATTAGATTTACCAGTTTACATTCCCATCAACAGTGGATTCGGGTGTCTTTTTCCCCATATTCTCACCAGCATTTGTTGTTTGTTGATTTCTGTATGAAAGCCATTCTAACTGAGGTGTGAAACCTCACTGTGGTTTGATTTCCATTTCCCTGACAGCTAGTGATCCTGAACATTTTTTCATGTGTCTTATGGCCATTGAATTTCCTATTTTAAAAAAATATATATCTGTTTAAGTCCTTTGCCCATTTTGTTTGTTTTGGTGTTGTTGAAATTTTTTATCTCTTTATATATTTTGGTTATTAATCCTTTGTCAGTTGCATGGTTTGCAAATAATTCATTCCATTCTCTCTGTTGCCTCTTCACATTTCTGAGTGTTTCTTTTGCAATACAGAAGCTTCTCAATTTGATGTAATCCCATTTGTGATTTTTGGCTTTTATTACGTGTGCCTCTAGGGTCTTTTCCAAGAAATCTTTCCTTGTACCAATGTCTTGGAGGGTTTTCCAAATATTATCTAAAAATTTGATGACTTCAGGTCATAGATTTGAGTCTTTGATCCATTTTGAGTGAATTTTTGTGTAAGGTGTAAGGTGGGGCTCTTCATACTTCTGCATGTGGAAATCCAGTTTTCCCAGCACCATTTGTTTAAGAGACTGTCCTTGCTCCAGGAGTTAGTTTTAACTCCTTAGTAAAATATAAGTTGATTGTAGATGCTTGGATTGATTTCTGGCATTTCTATTCTGCTCCATTGGCCTATCCACCTGTGTTTGTACCAATACCAGGCTGTTTTGATTATAACTGCCCTGTAGTATGTTTTAAAGTCTGATATTGTGATGCTTCTCTGCTTCATTTTTGTTATATAAGATTGCTTTAGCTATTTGGGGTCTCCAGTGTTTCCATACAAATTTCAGCATCATTTTTTTCTATATAGGAGTAGAATGTCATCCTTCATATTTTGATTGGGAACACATTGAATCTGTAAATTGCTTTCAGAAGTATGGACATTTTGATGATATTGATTCTTCCAGTCCATAAACATAGAAGATTTTTCCATTTTTTGGTATCTTCTTCTATTTCTTTCTTTAATGTTTTATAATTTTCACCATAGAGATCTTTGACATCATTGGTTAAAATTATTCCAAGGTATTTAATTTTTTGTAGCTATTGTGAATGGTATTGATCTTAGAAGTTCTTCCTTGGCCATGGCATTGTCTGTGTATGTGAGTGCTGTTGATTTTTGTGTATTGATTTTATATCTTGCTACTTTACCAAACCCTTCTAAGTGTTCCAATAGTCTCTTCATGGAGTCTTTTGGATTCCCTATATACACAACCATGTCATCTGCAAAGAGGGATAGTTTGAGTTCCTCTTTCCCAATTTGTATCCCTTTGATTTCTTTTTCTTGCCTAATGGCTCTAGCTAAAATTCCAGGACTATATAGAATAGTAATGGTGAGAGTGGGCATTCTTGTGCTGTTCTGAATCTCAGTGAGAATGTTTCCAACTTTTCCCCATTCAATAGTATGCTGGCTGTTGGTTTTTCATAAATGGCCTTTATTGTGTTGAGAAATGTTCCTTCTGTACCCAATTTACCTAGAGTTTTCATCATGAAAGGGTGTTGTATTTTAGCAAATGCTTTTTCTGCATATATTGAGATAATCATATCATTTTTGTTCTTCAATTTTTTATTGTGGAACATCGCATTGATTGGTTTGTGAATGTTGAAGCATTCCTGCATACCACGGATAAATCTCATTTGATCCAGGTGAATGATCTTTTTGATATGCTGTTGGATTCAATTGGTTAAAATTTCATTGAGAATTTTTGAGTCTATATTCATCAGGGAAATTGATCTGTTGTTCTCTTTCTCAGTTACATGTTTTTCGGGTTTAGGAATGAAAATGATACTAGCTTCATAGAAAGATTTTGGGAAGATTCTCTTCCTTTCCATTGTTTTGAATACTTTGATAAGAATTGGAATTAGTTCTTTAAATGTCTGGTAGAATTCAACAGTGAAGCCATCTGGTCCTGGGCTTTTGTTGGGAGGGTCTTTATAACTGATTCAACTTCCATTTGATTATTGGTCTGTTTATATTTTCTTGGTCTTCATGGCTCAATTTTGGTAAGTTGCATGTGTCCAGGAATCTATCCATTTCTGATAGATTTCCCAATTTGTTGGTATACAATTCTTTGTAGTAATTTCTGATAATTCTTTTTATTTATGCTGTATCTGTTTTTACATTTCCTTTTTCATCTTTAATTTTATTAATTTGAATCTTCTCTCTCCATTTTTGGTTAGTTGGGCCAATGGTATGTCAACTTTGTTCATTTTTTTAAAAAAGCCAGCTCTTCATTTTAATGATCTTTTTTTTTGTTTCAATTTTGTTTATTTCTTCTCTAATTTTAATTATTTGTTTTCTCCTACTAGTTTTGGATTTGGTTTGCTGTTGTTTTTCAATATCCTTAAGATGCACTGATAGCTCAATTATTTGGTGCCTTTCCAATTTCTTGACATAGGCATCAATTGCTATAAACTTTCCTCTTAAAACTGCTTTTGCTGAATATCATAAGTTTTGATATGTTGTCTTGTCTTCATTTATTTCCAGAATTTTTTTGATTTGTCTTTTGATTTCTTCAATAACCCACTATTCATTCAGGAGCATATTGTTCAGTCTCCATGTGTCATATGTTTTAGATATTCCTGCATTGCTAATCTCCAACTTCATTCCATTGTGGTCCAAGTAGATGTGTGACATGATTTTGATTTTTTTTTAATTTGCTGAGATTTGCTTTTTGGTCTAGCAGTGGTCTATCCTAGACAGTCCATGCACTGGTAAGAAGAATGTGTACTCCACGGCCGTAAGGTAGAAGGCTCTTTAGATATCTGTTAGGTCCATTTTGTCTATAGCATTGATTATCTCTGTTGTTTCCTTGCTGATTCTCTGTCTGATTAATCTGTCCATTGCTGAAATGGGAGTATTGAAATCTCTCATTACTATTGTATTTAAGTCTATGTCTCCCTGTAAATCCCTTAATATATCTTTTAAATAGCCAGGTGCTCTATAATTAGGTGCATACACATTTACAATAGTTACATTTTCCTGTTAAATTGATCCCTTAATCATTACAAAGTGCCCTTCTGTGTCTCTTTTAACAGTTTTTGCATTGAAGTCTATTTTGTCTGATATTAGGATGGCTACACCAGCTGTTTTTTGGTTTCTGTTAACATGGAATAACTTTTTCCATCCTTTACTTTCAGTCTGCAAGCACCTTTTTTGGTGAGATGTGTTTCTTGTAGACAGCAAATAGATGGGTTTCCTTTTTTAATCCATTCAGCCAGTCTGTCACTTTTAACTGGAGACTTGAGGCCATTCACATTCAAGATGACTATTGATAAGTAACAATTTTGCCCTGCAATTTTTCCATAAATATTCCCTTTTTTACACTATGGATTTCCTTTACTTTTACTGGGAAATTTTCTGCTTTTACCTTCTTTCATAGTGATGATCATGTTTCTGTATGTCTTTGTGTAGCACATCCTTAAGCATCTTTTGCAAGGCTAAATGGTGACAAATTGTTTTAATTTTTGCTTGTTATGGAATGTCTTTAATTCACCTTCAATCATAAATGAGAGCTCTGCAGGGTACAGTATGCTGGGATGACAGATTTTTTTTAAGACTTGGAATATATCTCATCATTCTCTCCTAGTGTAGGGTTTCTGATGAGAAGTCCACTGTGAGTCTAATTGGAGATCCTCTGTAAGTAATCTGATGTTTCTCTTGTGCACACTGTAGAAACTTTTATCTATGTTTTACTGTGGAGAGTTTTACTACAATGTTTTGCGAGGAAGATATTTTCTGGTTATGTCTATCAGGAGTTCTATGTGCTTCCTATACTTGGATGCCCCCCCCCCTTTTTTCAAAATTAGGGAAATTTTATGTTATTATTTCACTAAAAAGGACTTTATCTCTTCCATGCCTTCAGGAACTCCTAGAATCTGTATGTTGTGTCATTTGCTAGTACCCTGTAGATTCCCAACATTGATTTTTAGTTTTCTAATTTCTTCTTATTTTTGGTCTGTCTGTGTAATTTCTTGTGATTTGTCTTCTAAATTGGATATTTTTCTTCTGCTTCATTGATTCTGTTTTTAAGGCTTTCCACTGCATTTTTTATTTGTTCTATTGAATTCTTAATTTCCAAGATTTCATTTTGAATTCCTTTTAAAATCTCAATTTCATGGGAGAAATTTTCTTTCATGCCATGTATGCATTTCATTAGTTTGTGCATTTGCTTCTGATCACTTCTAAACAATCCTATGATGAATGTTTTGGATTTCATTTCTGGCATTTCTTCATATTTTCATCTCCATAATCCAGTATTGAAGTGTTATATTCTTTGGGGTGCATCATGTTGTGTTCTTTATTTTTTTAAGAGTTTTTCATTTATTTGAAAGTGAGAGTTACACAGAGAGAGGAGAGGCAGAGAGAGAGAGGTCTTCCATCCATTGGTTCACTCACCCAGAAATTTCTTGAAATCTGCTTGGATATCTGTGTACAAGAATATACACATCTCCATATGCACACATATAAGTATGCAGTAGATACAACTAATTCTCCAACTGTATGACCTATAGTTAAGAGTTTAATACCTTGGTGACCTCAACTAAATCGTTATTTTCCCCTAAGTTCTTTTACATCTCTGAGGACAATCCAGTGGAAAAAAGAAATCTTGTAACAACATCTCCACTTTGTCATGAAAATCCATCTTCTAGCCAACTTTTCTGTATTCTTGTAAGCTATGGTGAGCTTTCCAAGACAGTTCTAAGTCTTTTCTAAGTGTGGATGGTGGGGGAAAGAAACAGCCCTATTACAGAGGCTGGTTCAACTCAGAGCATCTATTCCCCCTAAGGGAGCACTTTGAGCCCAGCACTCAGGAATAAGAGCTCCTAGGAGCAGCTTCTCTGCACCTTGAGACCTGAGCAAATCGAGGCACCACTCAGCTAGAGCTCATGTGAAAGAAGAAAATAAAAGTGGGGATAAAAACTGGGACAAGGAGAGAAAATAGGGAAAGGGGCAGGGCAAGGGGGACCAAGACTGAACAGTCCCCAAGAAACTCTGGCCAAACACATTTAATAATTTTTACATCTGGCAGGGAAATAGCCAGGAAAGAACCCCTATGTAAGTGGTGGATCCTGAGGGAATGTCAAGTTGATGAAGCTATCATTCACATGCTCCAGCTTTGGCTCCCTCACCCCGCCACCCCTCTCACAAGCTGTTCCTTAGATCAGCAAAGGCTCTCCTCTCCACAAATGGACCTTTAAGAATCGAGAGCATCAGGAGCCTCAGTGCCTCAGCCTTTAGAAGAGCAGAGGGCTTAAGTCAAAAGACTGCCCAGGGACAGCCACTATTCCTAAACAGAAAGTCAGAGGAAATGAACACTTAACCCCCTCTGTACTCAGTATATCACACCTCCCTCATGGCTCAGAGGCAGCTCCCAGGCTGAGTGCTTCCAAGCCCAAAGGCTGGCCATCCTGCACACAGATGCACCGAGGAAGCTGTGGGCTGGGAAGGGAAATCCAGGGCAACTTTCACCTTTCCTGACCATGTGCCCTTCGGCGATTTGCCTCTGTGTTTCTAACCCAGTTTCTTGATCTTTCAAGTAAAATGAGCACTTACTGTGTCCAAAATGATAGCGTAGGATCGCTGAGAAAGCCAAATTTAAAATTCAGTGTGAAATGGCATCTGCCATGAACTCATTCCTACAGAAACCCAGAAGTTGCAGAGAAAAATAAAATTTTAATAAGATCATCTAAAAGTAAACTCTTAACTATCTCTGTCTATTGTTCACTATGGATATTCCAGGTCAACACCAGTTACTGCTGGAGCTTAGATCAGCTTTGTAGCTGGTTTCCTGGATTCCTTCATTGGTTCCCAATACTGGTTTTCCATAGAGACACACAGGGGTTATAAACACTGTAATAAAATGAATATCAAGTTTAATAAACAGTTTATCATCAATACCCTCACAGCCTGCCCCAAACCCCTTCCTGATTACAGTCTCCCTTCTGAAATTTAATCATTGTGCTTCCTTTTTGTCCTTATTATTTCCTCATTTTTCTTTTATGGTTCAAACAAAGGTATGTGTTCCCAAATAATAAGTCAGTCAGTCTTACCTTTTATGGCATCATGCCAAATAGTCCTTTGTTATGTGACTTTTTTTTCTTTTTTATTTCTAGAAAGGGAACAAATTTCATGTATTTCATATATATATATGTGTATATATGAGCATAATTATACTTCCCACCTTACCCTCCCTCCTTCCATCAATACCGCTCTCCCTTCTCATTCCTTTCTTCTTTTAGATTTAATTTTTTACAATGACATACTTTAAATTTACTTTATAATCACAAGCTTAACCCTCCACTAAATTAAAATTTCAACAAGTAGCAAGAAGAAAAACAACTGTTCCTCAAAAGTATAAAGAACCATAAACAATAATCAAATCTCAAAATATCAATTTTGCTCTGTATATCAGTACTCTGTATATTGTACTCTGTATATCAGTTATCACAGATTAGGTAAAACATATGGTATTAGTCTTTTTGGGACTGGCTTATTTCACTAAGCTTATCGGTCTCCTATTGCATCCATTTGTTGCAAAAAGGCAGAATTTCATTCTTTTTGTTCTCACTGAGCAGTATTCTATCATGTATATATACCACAATCTCTTATTGATCAGTATTATGTTTTTGATATTCCTGCATATTGTTGACTATAGTCCCTTAATTTTCTCTGTGGTAAAATATTCCATCATATGAACAAACATATTGTGCTATCTATCTCTTGATGGTCATATGCGTTATCTGGTATTTTACTATTACAAGCGATGTTACTATGATTTTCTTGTGCAAGCTCTGTGATACACATTGCAGTTTCTCCAAGAATACCATCAGCAGTGGAATTGCTGGTCATGGGAAGTACACCTGTCTTCAAATTTATCAGATAATACAAAAATGACCACCAACAGAACAATTATATCGATGAGGATTTTACCAATAATGTATGTGTTTCTGTTGCTCTATTTCTTTTTTTATAAGATTTATTTATTTATTAGAAAGGCAGAGTTACAGAGAGGAGAGGAAGAGAGAGAGAGAGAGAGAGAGAGAGAGAGAGAGATCTTCCATCTGTTGGTTCACTCCCCAAATGGCTGCAACGGGATCAGCTGTGCTGATCCGAAGCCAGGAGCCAGGAGCTTCTTTTGGGTCTCCTACGTGGGTGCAGGGGCCCAAGGACTTGGGCCGTCTTCCACTGCTTTTCCATGCCAAAGCAGAGAGCTGGATCAGAAGTGGAGCAGCTGGGACTTGAACCGGTGCCCATATGGGATACTGGCACTGCAGGAGGCAGCTTTACCCACTACACCACAGCACTGGCCCCTCTTTGCTCTATTTCAATGCTGGCAATTGGAATTGCCAAGATTTTATAATTCTGTCTAAGCTTTTGGTTTTAAATTGTATTTCTTCAGTATTAAAAATTAGATATCAAGTATCATTGTTTTCTTTATTACCTACTCTACTTAAAAAAAAAACCAAATATTCAAAAATAAGAGAGAGAGAGAAAGAGAGAGAGGTCTCCCATCTGCCATTCCACCCTCCAAATGGACATAATTGCTGGTGCCCCATCACAGTCTCCCACATGGGTGGTAGGGGCCCCAGCCCCTGAGCTGTCGTCCCCTGTGTTCCCAGGTGTAGTAGGGATCTGGATCAGAAGCAGAGTAGCAGGGACTCAAATCTGCTTTCTGATATGGGATGCAATCATTGCATTAGCTCATTGCTAATGCTGCAATGCCAGCCCCTAAACGACAAGATTTTTTTATTTTATATTTGTTGTTCACCTGTAATTTTTTTTAGAGAATAAAGACACCAAAAGATATAATAATTTAAACAAGTTATTAATATGTCTGTCATTAAAATGTTCAATTAAGAAGAAATACTGTTGATATATATATGTGTGTGTGTGTGTGTGTGTTAATAGATAATGTCATTCTTACACCTAGAGTAAATCTTTTCTTGACACTCTCTCCACCATGTGTCATTTTAAGTGAGTCATGAAATAAAAAAGTATTGTTCAGATATCTCAAAGACCCTAAGATTTAATTTTCACCAAGTTTAAAACTCCTTATAAAGTCATTTTTTTCATTTTTTGTCCTAGTATCCACAGATTATAAGCAAAATGAGATAATTATTTCAACTTGAACATATGACCTTTTTTTTTCCTACTGCTAGGTTATGACTTATTAAAGCAGAAGATTTTCAAATACAGACTTTTTTTTTTTTTTTTTGCTCTTCTCTTTGAACTGCAGGGAAGGGTCCATATTTATTCTGAGAAAGTTCATTTCCTCTCTCATCTGGATTAACTCTTCCCATCTGGAAATGGTATTGACCAATAGCAGTATCATAATAGATCAAAATATCACTCACTATTTTAAGAATTATTTTATTTATTTGAAAGGCAGAGTTATATATAGAGAGGGAGAGACAGTCCCCAAATGGCTGCAATAGCCAGGCCAGACCGAAACAAGGAGCCAGGAGCTTCCTCAAGTTCTCTCATACGGGTTCAAGGGTTCAACTGCTTGGGCCATCTTCTGCTGTTTTCCCAAGAACATTAGCAGAATTGGAGTGGAGCAGCCAGAACTTGAACTGAAGCCCATATAGGATGCCAGTGCCTATGTGCTATGTCGTTTTCATCTACATTTCTTTTTCAATGTTTTTAACATTGACACTTTTTAACATTTCCCTTCCCTTGATGGCAGTATGTATAGAAGGTAATGCATTCATCCCAGAGTCATCTAAATCTTGTGGTTTCTAGCATCCATGCTTTGGAAGTGCCCACGTGTGCTTCCTCACAATGTTCATTAACTGCATGAAGGTTGAAGACATTACTTGTTTCAAAATAGATCCAGATACTATGGCAGAAGTTACCTACCTTTTGCTTTTTTAACAATTTTCTTTGTTGAAGTTCACTGGATTGTTTACCTTTCGTGTTCATTTGTGTTTTTCACTTTGAATTTCATTGTAAAATTTAGAACAATTATTTAACAGGTGCTGATTTTAGAACAAAGTTCCAAATGGCTGAAAAGTTTTCAAGTTCCTTTAGGACAAAATATTTTTTAAATCAACCTATCATGATGGCTTTGATGCTCTAATTAAAATCTTACATAAAGTATTTTATGTAAATAATTGTCAAATAACTAATTATTAAATTATATTTCAATGAAAATGTTCACAACATTTTTATAGTGATTAAACTGTACTACTGGAGTGTTTATTTTGTCAATTTATTCTTTAGCCTAAAAAGAAATAACTAACAATGTAAAGGGGAAATATTTCAATTTTAAACTATTTTTGTGGTTACATAAGTTTCACATATGAACTAAAAGTTGCAGTTTCCAAAGATAATTATATTTTACAGTTTTCACATTTTTTAAATTTTACACACAAACAATAAGTCCCTATGGTCATATAGAACGACAAAAGGTATTGGCAGTTTGGGTTTCTTCGAGACTTCTCTTTGATTTGCAGGGGGTTACCCCTAGCTGCATCCTCATACATCTTTTCTCCAAGCACATCAATCAGTGACACACCCCGTATGTCCTAATCTTCTCTTTTTATAGGAACACCCATCAGGTTCAATTACAGACCAACCTAAAAACCTCATCGCAACTTAATTACCTTTTCAGAAACCTGATTTCCAAATAAAATGTGGTTACATTATGAGATACAAGAGGTTAAGGTTTCAACATATAAATTTGAGATGAGGGGACACAATTCATTTCTCATAGATGTTTTTAAAATAATTATTTTTATTGCATAGTATTCATCTTACTTTAAAAAGTGTCATATCCAGGGGCAGCATCATGACACAGTGAGTTAAGCTAAGCTAGCACCTGCAACGCCAGTACCCTGTATCAAAGCACCAGTTGGTGATCCAGCTTTTCCATTTCTAAACCAACTCCCTGCCAATGCACCTGAGAAAACATCAGAATATGGCCCAAGTACTTGGGTCCCACAACCCATGTGTGAGACCAGGATAGAGTTCCTGGATCCTTGCTTCATTGATCCTGCCCAGTCCAAGGCACTACAGCCATTTGGAGAGTGAACCAGAGGATGAAAGATATCCTCCTCTTGATGTGAATGGAATGGGAGAGGGAGCAGGAAAGGGGAGGGTAGTGGGTGGAAGGGAAGTTATGGGGGGGGGGAGCCATTGTAATCCATAAGCTGTACTTTGGAAATTTATATTCATTAAATAAAAGTTAAAAAAAGAAAGATATCCTCCTCTCTGTGTCAATCTGAATTTCAAATAAATAAAATAAATTTTTTTTAAAAAAAGACTCTGCTCTGATGGATAAAGCCAGAAATCAAGAACCCTTGCTCCATTGAATGAGACTGATTATGATGACACAAAGGAAAGACAATGGCTAAACAACACTTAGGGCTTTCCAATTGCACATTATTGAGACTCAATGACTTTCTACAGAATGCATTCGATACTTCTGCAGCTTGTATTCAGCTGCCTCTTCAACTTAGAGTCCCTGTACTTTTCATGTCTTGCTATGCTGTGGTATTACTCCTACCACATAGAAAATCTCAACTCAAGCTAAGCCTGATTACTCATCCCTCAGACTTACTTCTGCCTCTATCCCTTTGGTTGGCTGTGCTGTTCTTCTCTAATACTCTATTTTCTATGGCTCTGGAAATCCTACTTTATCCTCACAGCTCAGATAAAATGTTGTGCATGCTTTGTGTTTCTCAGATTAGTTCAGTTCACAGTGAGGTAAGCCTCCGTTCCACCACTCACCCCTCCTATGAACCTTACATCCTTGCTCTATAAAAAGTGGATTACAATCCCTATCATTCAAAATTGCTTGGAAGGTTACAGATGATGCTTTCAAATAATGGCACAGCAATAAATATCTAAATATAACTACACATGTGAAGCTCCTGAGTCTACATACCCTCATAGCAAATGTACTATGTTATTGAACAAAATGGCACTCAATTTGATGATTGCTAATATTTTTACCATGTATAGATGTTTAGTTTCACATGGGTGCATTTCTTTTTTTCCTAGAAAGATGTTTAGCTGTTTCAGAACAGGCACAGTGTCTTGTATTACCTCTTTTCTTTCTTTTAAAGTGTCTGCTTGTATAAAGTAACATTTGTCACGTGAATAAATAAGTGATTGACTCAGTTATAGAGAAGTTCTTTCCCTGGCCTAAGTCAGTAGGCTTTATCTTTCACCCATACCCTTTCTAGAAAAATAAGAATATCCACAGTATCTTCCTCTAGATCATGACATTTTCTCAAGCGACTGAACTTCGGCATGGTTGCTGGTTGTTCCTGCAACCCTCTTGGAGATATCATCCTTCAAATTCCTCAGCCCTTCCACTTAGGATCTCTCTTTGTGGTTTGCTGGACATTTGGGGAAGAATTTAAAATCCCAGTCCTGCCCAGAGTAAGCAGAGATTCTGAGGAACAACAAAGTTCTGCTGCATGCAAGAAACTGAAGAATAATTTGACCGATGTCAAAGGGCTGAGCAGAGTGAACCAACAATATGTGTACTTAACTTGTTACTAACTGACTGATGGGGCAGTGCTTTTTTCCCACATCTTGGTATATCTAGGATTGGTTAACTCTGGTCCAACCAGACTCACAGTGTGAGGGAACTTTTGTGTAATATTTAGTATTTCCAAGGACTTAGGAAGTGAGGCTTGCTACTGTGTTTTCTAATAAACACTTTCTTTTTTTTAAAAAAAGAATTATTTATTTATTTGAAAGAGTTAAGGGGGATAAGGGAACAGAGAGAGAAAGAGAGAGAGAGAGATCTTCCACCTGCTGGTCACTCCCCAAATGGCAATGACAACTGGAGCTGGGCCAGTCTAAAGCCAGGAGCTTCTTCAGGTTGCCCAGTGGGTGCAGGGGCCCAAGCACTTGTGCCATCATCCACTGCCTTCCCAGGCCATAGCAGAGAGCTGCATCAGAAGAGGAGCACCCTGGACCCAAACCAGTGTCTATATGGGATGCCAGCACCTGCCTGCAGAGGCTTAGCCCACTATGCCACAGCTAAAAATCTCCTTTACTGAGGTAAAATCACCATCAAGTAAAATCCAACAATTTAAAACATGCATTTCAGCAAGTTTTGCCAATCATGAAATAGAACATTTCAAATATCTCAAAGTGTCTGTCATGGCTTGTTGTTTTCGAACCTCTACCTGCCTCTGGAACCCTGATGTTTTCAGGCACCCCATTTTTTAAAAATTTATTTGTTTATTTGAAAGTCAGAGTTACACACAGAGGAAAAGAGAGAGAGAGAGAGAGAGAGAGAGAGAGAGAGAGATCTTCCATCCACTTGTTCACTCCCCAGAGGGCCCCTACGGCCGGAGCTGCACCAATCCAAGCCAGGAGCCAGGAGCCAGGAGACTCTTCTGAGTCTCCCACATGAGTTCAGGGGCCCAAGGACTTGGGCCATCTTCTACTGCTTTCCTAGGCCTTAGCAGAGAGCTGCATCAGAAGAGGAGCAGGCATGTCTCGAACCACGCCCAGATGGGATGCTGGCATTGCAGGCAGCGGCCCTACCTATTGCACCACAATGCTAGCTTCCAAACACCCCATTTTTACCCTTCCTAGAAATTCTTATACATAGAATCACGTTGTGTTTAATATTCTTTATCTGCCTTACTTCACTTAACCTAATGATTTTGAGAATCATTAGCTTTTTTTTAATCCACTGTGCATTCTTTGGTGCTCCATAGTGTGTGTGTGTGTGTGTGTGTGTGCGCGCATGAGGGTACTCAAGAAGTTCATGGAAAATCAAATCAAAAAATTATGTTAATTTTGGTGCAAAAAACTTGTGAAATTCCTGCATATGTGGGGACTTCGAAAATGCATATTATGAAAGAATTATGGATTTTAAACGTTTCTTGTAGCAAACTCAAACCTATCTTTTTTTTTTTTTTTTTTGACAGGCAGAGTGGACAGTGAGAGAGAGACAGAGAGAAAGGTCTTCCTTTTGCCATTGGTTCACCCTCCAATGGCCGCCGCGGTCGGCGCGCTGCGGCCGGCGCACCGCGCTTGTCCGATGGCAGGAGCCAGGAGCCAGGTGCTTTTCCTGGTCTCCCCATGGGGTGCAGGGCCCAAGCACCTGGGCCATCCTCCACTGCACTCCCGGGCCACAGCAGAGGGCTGGCCTGGAAGAGGGGCAACCGGGACAGAATCCGGCGCCCCAACCAGGACTAGAACCCGGTGTGCCGGCGCCGCAAGGCGGAGGATTAGCCTGTTGAGCCACGGCGCCGGCCCCAAACCTATCTTTTTTTAAAGATTTATTTATTTGATTGTCAGAGTTAAAAAGAGAGAAGGAGAACTAGAAAGAGAGATCGTCCATCTGCTGGTTTACTCCCCAGATGGCCACATGGTCAAGGTTGGGCCAGGCTGAAGCCAGGAGTCAGGAGTTTTATCGGATCTCCCTCAATGGGGGGAAGGGGCCCAAGCACTTGGACCATCTTTGCAGCTTTCCCCAGGCCATTAGCAGGGAGTTGGATTGAAAGGAAAGCAACTAAGGCTGCTTCCATGTGGGATACTGGCATGCAGGTGGCAGCTTTAACCACTATGCCACAAACCAGCCACGAAATTTATCTTATTCTTTATTTCATTGACTTTTTGAAGTATCCTTTTTGGTTAGTGGGTAAATAATAATTTCAATTTAATACTCATTATTAATCATTTTATTTAAGAGCTGTTATTTACGCACTAATTAGATAACAAATGAACATTTAAAAGTTTTGACTATCATAGATAAATGTGCATGGCTTCATGATGGTAAGCATTCATGTGGACATATATTTTTGTTTGCTCTTAGGTAAGTTCCTAAGAAAGAGATTTTTGGTTTGAATGGTATGTGAATGTTTATAAGAAAGCATGAAATTGTTTTGTGATCTGCCTGTACTATTCTGTAGTCACATCAAAAACAGATGAGGGCGTCAGGAACTTGGTTTAGTGACTAAGTCACTGCTTGGGATGCCTGCATTACATATTGCAGTCTCTGTGTTTGAGTTCTGGCCCAGCTCCACTTTCAATTCTAGTTTGCTGCTAATGCTCACCTTGGGGAGGCAGCAGGTGGTAACTCAAGTACTTGAGTCCCTAATGCCCATATGGACTGATCTTTGGCCAGACCCAGCCCTGCTTGTTGTGGGCATTTGGAGAGTGAACCGAATGATGGAGGGTCTGACTGTGTCTGTTTCTCTGTCTCTGTCTCCCTCTCTGCCTTTTAAATAAACAAAGTGAATACACAGAATATTTTTTAAAACCGAGTGGGAGTTCAAGTGCCTTGTCCTGGTAGCATTAGTCATTATACTGAGTAAGTAGCAAGTCATATGGCTTTGATTTGCATTTCCCTAATGATTAATGATAATAAGCACCTTCACATGTGCTTTTTTGCCATTCATATATCTTTGGTAAGTATTTATTCAAATATCTTGCTCATTTCTCTAGCAGGCAGTTTATCCTATTATTTAGCTGTAAAAAATCTTATTTACAGGCCGGTGCTGCAGCTCACTAGGCTAATACTCTGCCTTGTGGCGCCGGCACAACGGGTTCTAGTCCCGGTCAGGGCGCCGGATTCTGTCCCGGTTGCTCCTCTTCCAGGCCAGCCCTCTGCTGTGGCCCGGGAGTGCAGTGGAGGATGGCCCAAGTGCTTGGGCCTTGCACCCCATGGGAGACCAGGAAAAGCACCTGGCACCTGGCTCCTGCCATCAGATGAGCACGGTGCGCCAGCCGCAGCGTGCCGTCCGCGGCAGCCATTGGAGGGTGAACCAACGGCAAAGGAAGACCTTTCTCTGTCTCTCTCTCTCACTGTCCACTCTGCCTGTCCAAAAAATTTTTAAAAATCTTATTTACATATTTGGACACAAGCAAAGTATTATGTTTTGCAAATATTTTCTTTTATTCTAGGGTTTTACATTTCACTTTGAGTATCTTTTGGAGAGCCAAAGTTTTTAATTTTAATGGAATTCACCTCATCTGCTTTTTTTAAAAACATGGTTTGTATATCATCTAAGTAATCTTTACTTAATTTGAGGCCACAGATTTTCTTTTTTCCTCCTTTTTGCATTGTAACTTTATTCTTAGGAATCTAAGGAAATAATCTGAAACATGTACAAAAGTTAGTGTAAGAAGATGTTTATTATGGACTAAAAATATTTAATAAGCCCAAATAGGAAAAACACAAATGCCCAATAATAGGTAAATAAATTGTGGCATATCCATATGATAGAATTTCATGGAGTCATTAAAAATTTATGCAAAATCAGTAACAATGAAGTATGCATGAAATATATTTGTAAAGAAATAAAAGCAAATTACATATTCAAATAGATTTTTTAAAAAAAGCTGAAAGAAAACACACCAAAATGATACTTCTGCCATAGTTTTTCCATTTTTTTAAAAGATTTATTTTTTTATTTGAAAGGCAGAGTTATATAGAGAGTGGAGGGAGAAACAGAGATGTTCCATCTGCTGGTTCAGCCCCCAAATGGCCACAATGGCTGGAACTGGGCCAGGCTGAAGCCAGCAGCCAGAAGCTTCCTCAGAGTGCCCCATGTGGGTGCAGGAGCCCAAGTACCTGATCATCTTCCACTGCATTTCCCAGGAACATTAGCAGGGAGCTGGGTTGGAAGTAGAGCAGCAGGAACTCAAGCTTGTGCCCATATGGGATGTTGGCACTGCAGGCAGTAGCTTTACCCAATAAGCCACAGTGTAGGCCTCTTTCTATGTTCTCTTCTATAGCTGTTATTCTTCACACTATTACATCCAGGTCAATGAACTCTTTTGAATTAATTTTTTCTATATAGGGAATGGGTCTAGAATCATGTTTTTTGCATATGGTACCCAATTGTTCTAACAATGAGCTGAGCAACACAGGAAACTTCTGTGCCATTTGAAGAACTACAACTGCACTTTCTCCTGAGACTCAACTGGGGCCTTCCAGAGTCATCCCTCCTTCCAAGTTTGTCCTGACCTGGAAGGTCTCCCTCCCCAGGCACTGTTCAGCATTTTTGTGTATATCGTATTCTAGGCATCTTGTAGCTACTCTATTCTCATGGACAAGAATCAATCAGGAAATAAATCTAATTTTATTGGATTGTATTTTTTGTTTGAAGAATTGACTTATTTTTACCCCTATGGAAGATTCTTCTTTATATCTTGTAATACTATTTGTTTTTAGGTCTATTTGTATGATAGCCAGGCTATCCTTCTTTTTTCTTTTTTAAAGATTTATTTATCTATTTGAAAGTCAGAGTTAACCAGAGAGAGAAGGAGAAGCAGAGAGAGAGAGAGAGAGAGAGGTCTTCCATCCGATGGTTCACTCCACCCTGGCCGAAATGGCCAGAGTTGCGACGATCCAAAGCCAGGAGCTTCCTCCTGGTTTCCCACACGGGTGCAGAGGCCCAAGGACTTGGGCCATCTTCTACTGCTTTCCCAGGCCATAGCAGAGAACTGGATGGGAAATGGAGCAGCTGGGACTAGAACTGGTGCCCATATGGAATGCTGGCACTTCAGGCCAGGGCATTAACCCGCTGGGCCACAGCACCAGCCCCCAGGCCATCCTTCTTATGTGTTTTAATGTAAGGATACATTGTTATCCATTGTGTGAATTCTAAACTCTTTGTGTCTCAAGTTAAGTATTTTGTCTACCAATAGCATATATTTAGTTTTACTCTAGTGCAGTTATCAATGCAAGCGTGATTAGTTTTGCTTTGTCATTCTGTTCTTTGCTTTGTATTTAGGGCATTTATTTGTTGACATTGTTGTTCTTTTTCTCTCTTCTTCAGCCTTTTCTCTCCTGTAAAATTTTCTATGGATTGGACATTTTTTTCTGAATTTTCCAGATATCAAATCTATCACAGTCTCCAATGAGTTAGTATTTCTCAACTTAATGTATAATATTAGACCCTCACGACAGTATTGGATATTTACCTTTTTCCTATTATCTTCACTATTGCTATTATATATTTTATTTCTAAATTACTGCAAGTGCTAATGCTTTTGTCTTAATTAGACAATACTGCTTTGAGAAATTAGAAAAATGAAAAATGTCTACTATATTTGCCCACATATTTGTCACTGTCAACACTTTCTAAATGTGAGATTTTATTTGATATAATTGGCCGTCACCCCAAGGAACTTTCATTTAATAACTCTAATAGTGCAAATCTCCTGAACATGATATCCTTCCAGTCTATTTAACCAACAATATCTTTATTTCACTTTATTTTTGAGCAATATTCTCATGAAATTGAAATTCTGGGTTGGCTCTCTTTTCCAGCACTCTGAAGGTCTCAATCTGTTACCATCTGGCTTCCATCATTTCTGATAAAAAATTATTAGTAAGTATTATTACTCTGCTTTATGTATCTTTTTCCTCGATTGCTTTTAGAATTTCCTCTTTATCATTAGTTTTCAACAATTAGATTATGTGTTTCTATCTGCTTACACTGCTTGAGGCTCATTGAGCTTCTTGGATCTGTGAGTTTATATTTTCAATATAAATATAAATTTATTTCAATAAATTTGGAATCAACTAATTAAAAATATTTTTTTCCTGTGTCACTGTCACTCTCCTCTTCTGGATCTCTAATAATAGAAATGCTAAACTGCCTCATTTTGCCCTCAAGCCACTAGGGCTCTGTCCATGGTTCATTTTAGTTTGACAGCCTTTTCCCCCTATATGCTTTGGTTGGCCTGGTTTTCACTGCCAAATGTACCCATTAAGCAAATTTCTCACTTCAGATACTGTATTTTTCAGCTATATAATTTCTATTTAGGTAGTGGGTGTTTAGCCTAGCAGATGAGACAACCACATTCCACATCAGAGTTTGATCCCTGGCTCTGGCTCCTGGATACTGTTTCCTGCCAGTGTACACACTGGGTGGCAGCAGCAATGGCTCAGGCAGTTGGGAGCCTGCCTGAACCTGGGAGACCTGGACTGGGTTTCCATCTCCGGGCTTCAGCTGCAGTTGAGCTCCAGCCACTGCAGACATTTAAGGAGTGAACCAGTAGATGGGAGTGTTCTCTCTCTCTCTCTCTCTCTCTCTCTCTCTCTCTCTCTCTCTCTCTCTCCCTCCCTTTCTCCCTGTCTCTCTTGCCTTTCAAATAAATATATAATTTTAATTTTTCATTTTATTCCTTTTTAGTCTCTATTTTCCCTATTATCTTCCTATATATCATCAAAATGTTCCTATCCTATAAATCCATGAGCATAATTGAAATATATATTTAATTCATTTTATATTAATTATATTAAGTCCTTTTAAGTATTAATTGTATTGAGTCTTTTTTTTTTCTTTTTCTTCTGGAATCTGATAGTTTTAACTATCACTTGAAGTCCAATAAATGGCTGCGTTAAACAAGAATAGCTTATTTCCAGTGCATAGGAGCCCAATACACCACCAGATTTGCTAGTATGGATAGCACTTCTGTCTCCTACTCCTCTGGAGGAAGGCGTGAAAGCTTAGATTACCTCACAAGCTCTGAGGCTCACGCAGGAAGCTTCTCAATGTAAAACTTTCCCCTGTAATAATGAACCAGAGAAGCAATCACTAGGATTATTATCCATCACTCACTTGACAAGAGTAAGCTCATTTTTCTCAGGTACATAAAAATCATACCTGAAATCCTCTTAATGGCCAACTATATTTTATAGAGAGCCATCTGAATCTCCATACCAGACCTGTCTCTCTCCAAACCCCTGCAACTGGTATGCACATTGCCTTCTATTGCTGAATGGCTCATATAAATGGCCACCAAAATCATTAGATGTCCCTGATTTAATCAATGATCAGTGCCTTACATAAGCTTATTTCTCCCCAGATCCGATGTGCAAACTTAATTTCTGTTAGACTTGCCTGGTATCTGGTGTGGTCATTTGAAATATATTTGATAACTTCTTAATAAATTCATATGTTTTTTCTGATCTCGTGGTCAGGATTTCTTTCTTCAATTCCTTTTCTTCTTTATCCTGAAAGTCTGCTGAAAGAGGGGTTTGAATCACCAAACTCTCCACTTATTTATGGGACCTTCACCATCAGAAACAAACCCCTTGAAGTTTCATAATTTTATAAACAACAGAGGTAAAAAAAAATCACCTCCTTTCTAACGTGGGAGAATGAAAGCTAGTCAAGATTTACTTGGTCTCTGGTATTAGCTACTTATTTTCTACATAGCCCAGTAGGCCCTTAAATCTAGGTTGGTTATCATATAGTCTTTTTTAATAGAAAAAAATAGGGTCAGTGCTCTGAGCAAGAAAATTTCTACAGACGCTGCTTCTCATCCAAGAGCTCTTAGAGTTAGACTCTTGCTTTGTCCTATGTTTTATACATATGTGCCTGATTCATTCTCATCAACTCCCAAGAAGAAAGGTTGCAGAAAGTGCAAATTTCAAACTGTGCTCTCCTTGGCTGTGAAATCTTTCCCACATAGTTGAAAGATTTTTAAGAAAGTCTTAGAACACACCAATCAGTTGCTGTCTCTACTGCAGCAAGACCTGAGAGATTTTGGTCAGGGTCCATTCTGTAAGGTTAGCTCTTGCTTTGCAATGAGGTTACGCACTCAGATATTCTAATGAGAGCCCAACTTGTACATTCCCATTAAAGATTAATTTGGCTGCTTTGCAACATCTGTGTTCTGCTGACTCCTATCTGTTTCCCAGGCTGCAGGGCTAAACTCATCCATCATAACAGACAGGCATTTGGAAGCCACCCTTTGCTATTGCCTCCACATATCACAGAATGAGTCATCTCAGGCAGGGAGCCTCCTGCAGGGCCCTGTCCCAGGGGCTCCTCTGCAGAAGCCCCCTTCCATGCTTTCCAGTTCATCTTTTGGGGCTGAATCTTGTGAAGGCACCAGCACAGCTGAGTCCTTGAAAGCAGAGCAAGTGGGACATGCTGAAAGGTGGCTTTACACAAGCCATGCAGCCACCCAGAATCTGGAGACATTTCTGCCATAGCTCCCTCCTCAAAATAGCAATTGATGAAATCTAACCTCAGCACCGTTGTCAAAAACAAGTGCGAGTATTTTAGTTAATGTTTGGCAGCCAGCCTGTCTGTGAGCATGGATTCGCCCCAAAGCACAGCAAGGGGTTTTGAGAACTTGGCTGCATCTTGAGCTTCTGCCCTGAAGCGCTTCTTGCCTGTTGACAGAGCATTGCAGGTGAGCAGGGAACTCTTCAAAGTGTGTGACTAAGAGGGTCTCTTGAAGAACTCGAGGAAATCAATAGCCACTCACTGGCAGTACTCAAAGCCACAACTTCACACACTGGGCACTCCCACTCCCAAAGGGCTGTCTGCATAGACAGAGTGATTGCCCTAGGTATGTACAATGCCCAGAATTTCAGAAGTAGAAGCTTGAATTGCTATCAACTATGTAAGTCACAGATAGGCCCCCTGCCACAGATTCATGCAACTATGAAATACAGCCACAAATGCAGCACATACATCACGTGCAGAAGTGCAAAAGAATGCAATAGACAGTTTAGAGAGTAAGAAATTTCCTCTCAAAGGAGATATTCACATGTCAACTAGGTGACACTAGAATGGAGAACCTGGCTCAGAAGATGCAAGTATCTGATGAATCACTTACAAAGATAGTCTTTGAAGATTCTTCCTTAGTGTGTGGATTCTCCAAACAGCACTGAACTATATGTACATATGTAGGCTCTGTGCAAATGTGTACATCAAGCCATGTACAAGACTATAACAAACACAATCTCACTCTTGATGCTTCAACTAAATAGAGAATTAGAGCAAACACAAAGTCCTCTTATGCACTTCTGTATAAACGAGCTTGTTTATGTGCAAAGATGTGCACATGCAGTAAGCTACAATGACTTGAGAGCTTGAAGACCCGTCCTGGTGTAGTTTAAGAGATGTGGGAACTCCTAAAATTGAACAGCAAAAATTCCCATTTACCTCCCTCCATTGTCTTCCTTTCCTTGACCTGAAGAAGTGAAGAGGATCCCCTAAATAAAATGGCCCTTGGAAAACAATGAGAGAAAATGTGGAAGGCTATTGAAGAAAACTGAGTATTCACAGAGTACAGAAAGTCTGCTTTATTTCTCAGAAACATCACTGCACTGGTAAAGAGCCAGGAGGAAGAAAAGATGGAGGCTCAGAGCAGAACAACTTTCATGATTACAACTGTCCTTAGCATAGAGCACAAGATCTCGGCTTTCCTCAAGAGACAGGCACACAGGCCCAACTGCAGTCCAATTCTCTGTAACATCTGCTTCTTCCATGCACCAAGGGATTAAATGCCCCCTCAGCTCGCTGTATTTACTGTCTTACTCTCTTCACATGAACTCAGGGGCCTTTCCACTATCATGGATCAATGAGGGAGCATCTATTCCTTTCCTGAATCAGACTGGGGAGAAAAGAGAAAACAGTTAACAGACAGCAGGAAAGAGTAGCAGACAGGCAGTGTTATCTATGGACGAAGCTGAAGTGCTGTAGTGCAACCTAGTCAGGAGAGCTAAGGAAGGCACTACAATGTCCCTCTTACCCCAGAGGACTTTTGGGGAAACTAAATCAGTGGGACATAAGGGACAGACTCCTAGCAGACTGTGCTATGTCATCAAACATTATTAGAAAGTGTTATATTAACTGCCTTGGATTTTTGTTGTTCTATGTTTTAAGGTGTGTGTTGCAAAGGGGATGAAATACAAATTAAATAGCCCTTATCTTCTCTTACTTGGGAGTGTGTAATAGGCATATTCACCAATTATAAAACACAAAGTTATGTCATCTATTTTTAATCTTTATCACTTAACTCTTAACATGCCCTTTAAATTCTCTAGTTAATATACTGAATAAACTGGAGTGTAACTGTATTGAGAACACTGATACAACAAATTATTTAAAAGTCTTGGGACTTGTGTTGCAGCACGGTGGGTTGAGCTGCCTCCTGTGATGCCAGCATCAGGGTGGGTGCCGGGTTGAGGCCCAGCTGCTCCACTTCCAACTTAGCTCCCTGCTGATGTGCCTGGGAAGTTAGTGGAAGATGGCCCTCGTGTTTGGACCCCTGCCACCAATGTGGGAGATCCAAAGGAAGCTCCTGGCTTCTGGCTCCTAGATTCAGCCTGGTCCACTCGGGCCATTGCAGCCATTTGGGAAGTGAACTGGTGGATGGAAAATTCTCTCCCCTCCCTGTTATTCTGTCTTTCAAATAAATAATCCTTTTTAAAAATAATCTCAATACCAAAATTCAGTTAATAACTTCATTTTTTAAAAGATTTGGTTATTAATATGAAAGGCAGAGTTACAGAGGCAGAATGAGAGAGAGAGAGAGAGAGAGAGAGAGAGAGAGAGAGAGAGAAATGTCTTCCATCAGCTTGTTCACTCCCCAGGTGGCCACCATGGCTGGAGCTGGGCTGTTCCAAAGCCAGGAGCCTGGAGCTTCTTCTGGGTCTCCCATGTTGATGCAGGGGCCCAAGCACTTGGGCCGTCTTCCACTGCTTTTCCATGCCAAAGCAGAGAGCTGGATCAGAAGCGGAGCAGCTGGGACTCAAATCAGCACCCATATGGGATGCTGGCTCTGCAGGCGACAGCTTTACCCACTATGCCACAGTGCCAGCCCCATTAACTTTATTTTTAACAAATCTATCTATACAGTGAATTATTTTAAATAACAAAGCAGGTAATCCATTGTCCTCAATTGCCTTAAACAACTAGATCAGAGTGTGTTTAATGGCAAATATAATTAGTGCCAACAGTAATTAATATCTGCATATCCGCCCTTTAATCTGGTAGGCCCTTTTAAGTCATTTCTGATTCTCACAGTAACCTGAAAGTTGCTCTTACCTCTTTTACAATTAAGAACACTGAAACGGAGACGTAAATTTCCTTGGGAAAGTTGCATAGCTTGTAAACTGCAAAGCCTGTTGCTCTCCTCATCTCTTAACTAAAATTTCTTGAAAACACAACCTAAACAGGGTTTACATACAAGCACCATTTGGTGAAGATGATGCCCTAACATACAGCAGAAGCTCTGCCCTCCATATGCTTGAATGAGCCGAAGTGCTCTCAGCTACGCCATCTTGACTCAGAGAAGAAGTGTTGACACTCAGGCAGCCATGAGTTTTCCAAAGCCCAAGTATATGTAAGCATTCTACCTACCCTGTCTCCTTAACTTACACAAAAAAAGGCCAGGGAGAAACATTCTTAAGTTCCAAGGAAAGGATTCCTTAAGCAGCTAATGATCTTGTAGAATCTCAACAAATTCTCCTGAAACAAGGAACACCAGACTACGAGGTCTCCAAGCTAAAGAGAAGGCTGCTGTTAGGCAAGCTCAAGAGCGTGCTCCTCATACCATATGTGATTTGGGACTCAAGTTCCTCCAAGTGCTTGGTTAGCTAGGCCCTTGTTACTTAAAGTGTGAATCCTGGATTAGAAACCTCAGTCTCACCTAGGGACTTGTCAGAAATGCAGAATACGCCTCTGAATCCTATTCATACTGTAATGAGTGTTCCAGTACATTAACATGTACATTGAGACAGTCCTACATGAAGAGTCTAAAATGATGAATTCTGAACAAGACAGGTCCCCAGGCTCCTGGGAAACTGCTGCTGAGATGAGCTCTGTCGTCTATAGGTGCTGAAAGGGCAAAAGGACATTTTTAGCAAAATTAGTCCCTGAACATCAGTTTGACTCACAGTTTGTAAAGTCCGACATCTTTTTCCATGGTTCCAACATCAGAAACTTGAGCCAGATAAGTCTCAAACCATGTGGAGAACATGCACAGAAGGGCAGTAAGTCTTGCCTCACTGCTCTCATTTCTGACTCTGATTTTCATGATTTTGAGGGGATTTAAATTTCATTAGCAGCATTATATTTAGAAATGCCTAACAGTTTTTACACCATTTTCCCCCTAAAGAATATAAAATTACTCAAAAAAGAACAGTACAGAATTTAACCAGCACCACAAGTCCATGTTTTATAGTTAAGGTGGACGTGTAACTTGCATGCTACCAGCTGAACCTCCTTTTCTCTGAACTTAAAGGTAAAGGGTAGAAAGGTGGATCCTTTAAGAAGCTTGTTGACTGCGCGTGTGAAGAGCTGTCAGTACACTAAGGCCAGACCAGTGAAGACACCAACTCAGGAACTCATTCTGGGGACCCTTGGTGCAGCACTGTGAAGAGCATCAAGGAGGTGTACTTGTTGGCTCCGTGAATGGTTTGCCAGCTCCAGGAGATGAAATCACACAAATGAATCTTTTGAGAAGAAATTATGTCATCCAATAAAAACCTTTACCATAATAAAAATGGGTAAAAATATTACAGAAGGACAGAGAAGGGAAAAGGGGGAGGGGAATGAAGAGAAGGAGATGGAAAGGAGGGGAAGGGAAGAAAGAATGGAGGGGAAATGAAGGGGAAAAGACACATAGGGAAGTGATGTCTTCCAGCTACCACTGGGGTAACAGAGTACCTCAGACAATCACACATGACAAAATTGGGATGATAAAATAATTTTCCCCGATGTCAAAAAGCTACTGAGCTCTAGTGCAGAATATCAACCTACACTGACAACAGCTGCTAAGGAGGATTGTTTGCTGACCATAGACACACAGAACCATCGTTTTCAAACTGAAAAGCATTTACACAGTAGAGCATGGAAAACTCGAGACTCCCAGAATTCAGTGATGGTGGATTGAAAATGAGCACCCAAAAGGATTTATCAAGACCACACAGTAGGCAGACAGCAGCAAGAAAGTGCCAGATCTGGTTTAGAACACTTCACTATACACAGAAGGAGGTCATTGCAAAGAGCATAATTCCTGGAACAGTACAGTCACTTTCCTTGCCTGAGACGGGTTGTTTAGACGATTCAGGTTGGGGGCTGGTGCCGAGGCTCACTTAGCTAATCCTCCGCCTGCAGCACTGGCATCCCATATGGGTGCCAGGTTCTAGTCCCGGTTGCTGCCCCTCTTCCAGGCCAGCTCTCTGCTGTGGCTAGGGAGTGCAGTGGAGGAGGCCCACGTGCTTGGGCCCTGAACCCCATGGGAGTCCAGGAGAAGCACCTGGCTCCTGCCTTCGGATCAACACAGTGCGCCGGCCGCCGCTGTCTCTCTCTCACTGTCCACTCTGCCTGTCAAAAAAACAAAAAACAAAAAAAACAGAAGATTCAAGTTGGCCATTCTATGTCATAGTAGGTTAAGCCTCCACCTGTCATGCTCACATCCCATATGAGCACTGGTTCAAGTCCTGGACACTCCAATTCTGATCCAGCTTCCTGCTGATGATCTGGGAAAGCAGTAGAAGATGGCCAAAGTGCTTGAGCCCCTGCACCCATGTGGGAGACCTGGAAGAAGCTCCTAGTTCCTCACTTCAGATTCGTTAGCTCTAGCCAGTGCAACCATTTGGGGAGTGAACCAGCAGGTGGAAGATCTCTCTCACTCTCTGTCTCTGTCTCTCCCTTTCCCTGTAACTCTGCCTCTCAAATAAATAAATAAATCTTTACAAAAGAAGTTTCAGGAACTGGTCTGCACATGATTGAAGTCAACTTAAGATTTGCAGGTTTCCAAAATTGAGCCACTCCCAAAACTTGTCCAGAGGGAATTGGCTTACTTGAATATGACTTCCTGTTTTTATGAAATAATGCTTAAAATGCTTGTTAAAAAGGCTCATTGAATTTTTTGGCCAAGATATAGCTTTTGTTTCTTTTTAAAAAAAGAGACAGTCTAATTTGATGATATAAGTGTAATTAAATAAGAACCATGTGCATTGCGTTCCCCTTTTAAACTGCACAGGAATTAGAAATTAAGTCTTCATTCCTCTCAAAGTAATTAATGAGACAATTTATTAAATGTGATGCTGTTCTTAATCACCACACTGAACTCCAAGAGCAGATACCAGTAGGGAATGAGCACAGATCAGGTTGAAAGATCACTGTCATATCTGAATCCGGACTGAGCAGCTTACACACATTCTCGTTACTTCTTAGGCTGTTTGTTTTCAGTGTTGCTATTGATGCTGTTATTGTTTGTTTCCCCCATAAAAAATTCTCAAAGGAATCACAGGGTATGGAGTTCTGGTGCAACAGGTTAAATGGCCTCCTACAAAGCCAGGCATCCTGTATGAGCACCAATTCCAGCCCCAACTATTCTACTTCACATCCAGCTCCCTGCTAATGAAGCTGAGAAAGCAGCCAATGACGGCCTGAGTACTTGGGCCCCTGCATCCATGCTGCAGATCCAAATGGAGTTCCAGGCCCATGGTTTCTGCTTGGACCACTCCTGGCCATTGCAGCCATTTGAGGAACGAGCCAGAGTATAGAACATCTCCTCTTTGTCTCTCTGTCTTTTTCCCTTCCTTTCTTTCCCTCCCCCTCTCTCTGTAACTGTGTTTTTCAAATAAATAAATAAAACTTAAAATAAAGAAAGAAAAAGAAACACAGCCAGTGTCTTTACAGTGCAATGCCTCTCCTCCAACCCCTTCTCTTTTATGTGGGCACAGACTATCTGCTCCATGTCCCAGTTGGGCTGATCTTGGGAGACAGAGGCAGAGGGCTGAGCTCTGTGAGAGACTGGGCAGTCTGGTTCAGGTACCATGTCTCTCTGCATCATTCACAGAGACACGGTCTCTTGTAAATGTTATTCTCAGCCAAGACGATCAAGGTATTTCTCAGTCACCTCAAAGCCAATCTATTTCAGAATCTTCGCATTTGTCTTCTTGCAGAGCAGACTCAGTGGTATGAAAAGCAGACTTTTCTATTTTAGTATTGTTCTTTTTAAAAAATTAAAATTTTATTGTATTGATCTGAGAGAGAGAGAGGCAGAGACAGAGAGATTAAGACAATAGAGATCCCTCATCCACTGGTTCACTCCTCCACATGCTAGCAACAGCTAGGGCTGGACCAGACAAAGGCAGGATCCTAGGACTCAGTCCAGGCCTCCCACAGTGCTGCCAGCATCCAAGTACTTGAGCCATCACTTGCTGCTTGCCAGCGTACATGTCAGCAGGAAGCTGGAATCAGGAATGGAGCTGGGACTTGAACATACACACCCTACTCTGGGATCTGGGCATCCCAAGTGACATCAAACCACTGGACTGAATACCTCTCTTTAGTATCATTCCTTTATATCTTGACCACTCTTTCTGATAGGGACATTGATATTATCTGAGATCCTACTTCTTTGCCTGATTCCCTACCTGACATTTCACTTTTGTTGATTTGATTCTCAAAACCACCCTTTAAAGGCAAGGTAGGAATTATTAACCTTGTTCGTGAGGACACTAAGCCTGGAAGAGGTGGTGCAGCAAATAAAAGCCAGAAGCTATGAGTTGGGCTGGTTCCAAATGACTCCAAGTCTGCTGTCTCTGCCCTACACTGCCACCTTCTTCCACTTAGGGCTTGATACAGACTCACATAAACCTTCTGGTCCTAAAAGGCCATTGGGTCCAGCACTTCTTCTCTGAGCTGCTTTACTTGAAAAGTATGAATGTGAGCAAAAAGAGGGGTTGGGCCACTGACAAAGGTCTAGGAAAACAGCCGAAGCCCCTACAGACCATCCCACTCCAATCTCAGTCAGCTAGTCAGCAGGTGAGGGGAAACTGTCTTCTTTTGCATCTTCTCCAGCTTCTGCAGTTTTTTTTGGTTGAGACTTTTCTGCAAAACCTACAATTCTGAGAGATAAAACTGAAGCAATGCAGATTATTATTGTGTGGATTTAATAGTTGTGACTTCTAGAGTCATTCATTTGTAAATTCTGCTTAAGAGAATTACTACACTTTGAAAATTAATATAATGATAGAAATCCATATGTGTTTATGAATGTGTTTTCCAACTTCACAAGATCCCACAGATATACCCAGTGCATGGGTACACTACTTCCATGCACACACACACACACACACACACACACACACGTTACTCTATAAAACAGCTTGCACACCGGAAAACCACACATTTTTATGCAATTCACTCCCTCATAAACAAACACACCCACATAAACACATGGAAACAATATGCAGTCAAATACATGCAGAAGGGTCTGAAATACACTCACAAGCAAATCTGCAAAGAATGCAAAAATCTTATGTCCCATTCACACTTCTCTCTCTCTTCTTCCTTTCTCCCCTTCTGCTTTTCCCCAGTTCTCTCTCTCTCTCTCTCTCTCTCTCTCTCTCTCTCTCTCTCTCTCTCACACACACACACACACACACACACACACACACACCTTTCCAAATTGAAATTCTGAACAGAAGAACCTTTTCAGATTCAAAGTCCTCTCACAGGCCCCAGGATCAAGAGTCTCCTTAGGAGTCTGTTTACTGCAGACATAGACCTGGGCTCCCCACTTGTAACATTCATGTTATTACAAGGAAACCCTGCTTGCTCTGGATGTTTGAAAATCCTTTCTAAACTCTTCCACTTGCTACCTCTTACCCAAAATTATGTCTATCCAGAAAAAAATCTTGTTTTTTCCTTTCTCTTTCTGTGCTTTGACTCAGCCCCCTCCTCCTTTTTGTCTGTGATAGTCAGCACTCACAGAATAGAGTTCTAAGCAGATAAGGGAATGGCTCTCACATTTACAAAAAAAAAAAAAACTTTCTAAAGCACAATCCATAAGCCACAAAAGCCACAATGAGTATAAGAGTTTCAAACTTCAGAGGAGAGTGGGAGAAACACAAAAATTCAGTATGATGTGAAGTTTATTCTAACACACTTGCAAAAGGAAGGGTAAGAACAGGTGTTTGGTATACTACATAAGTTTCTATCTGGGACACTCAGACCCTATATCACAATGCCTGGGTTCAAGTCCTGGCTACTACGCTTCCAACTGTGTTTATCGTTAATGCACACCCGGGAAGCAGTGAATGTATTTAGGTCTCTACCACCCATTTGAGAGATCTGGATTGAGTTTCAAGATTCTGGCTTTGGCCTGGCCCAGCCTTGGCTCTTGTGGGTATTTGAGAAGTAAACCAATGGCTAGAAGATCTCTCTCTCCCCACCCCCATCTTTGCCTTTCATATAAAATGAATATAAATTACATTTTTTGACAGGCAGAGTGGACAGTGAGAGAGAGAGATAGGGAGAAAGGTCTTCCTTTTCCATTGGTTCACCCTCCAATGGCCGCTGCAGCTGGGGCATTGTGGCAGGCGCACTGAGCTGATCCAAAGCCTGGAGCCAGGTGATTCCTCCCAGTCTCCCACGCGGGTGCAGGGCCCAAGGACTTGGGCAATCCTCCACTGCACTCCCAGGCCATAGCAGAGAGCTGGACTGGAAGGGAGCAACCGGGACAGAATCCGGTGCCCCGACCGGGATTAGAACCCGGTGTGCCAGTGCCATAGGCAGAGGATTAGCCTATTGAGCTGCGGCGCCAGCCAATATAAATTAGATTTTAAGAAAAGGAGGAGCCAGCACTGTGACGTATCGTGTAAAGCTGCAGTGCCGGCATCCCATATGCGCACCAGTTCCAGTCCTGGCTGCTCCACTTCCAATCCAGCTCTCTGCGGAGTGAACCAGCAGATGGAAGATCTCACTCTCTCTCTACCTCTCTGTCTCTCTTCGTATAACTCTGACTTTCAAATAAATCTTAAAAAAAAGAAAGAAAGAAAAGGGGGTTGTAAGGAAGGGGAGGGAGGAAAGAGAGTAAAGACAGGCTCTACCCTATTGTGCCTGGGAAGGCAGGAGGGAGTCTGAGGGCCTTTCCAGAAGAGGTGGCAATGATTCTTAGAGTACCATAGAGGGGCTCCCTAAGCAGAGTAAATAACACATATATAGGAACAGAGGAAGGGAACGCAGGCCAGGCCTAGGGCACATTCAACAACTTGTGTAGCTGGAGATTGTGGCTAAGGGGTGAGCTTGCATGAATAGCTAGGAGTCAGTAGCAGAAGAGTGAAGAGTTTGGAGTCCATCTAGGGCTTTACACAGGAGGGTGCCTTAATCAGATTTAAGTTTAGGAAAGATAACATGTTCTTCAGTGAGCAAGATGGAGACAGAGGCCAGGAAAACCAGTTAGACAATTCTTGTGCTAATACCTCTCCAGCCTCATTTCCAGCTGCTTGTACCCAATTATATCAGTCATCTTGCTCTTCCTCACCACTTCTATGCTCTCCTTCTCTCCCTGTTTCTCTCTGTCTCTGTTTCTCTCTCTCTCTTTTCCCCCCTTTCTCTCTCTCCCTGTTTCTCTCTGCCTTTCTGTCTCTCTGTCTCTCTCTCCCTGTTTCTCTCTCTCTTTCTCCCTGGCACACACTGTTTCTCCCTAGAGTATTCATCCTTCAAAACTGAGAAGTGGCCCCAGCAGTGCTCAGCAGAAGGAAGGCAGAGGTACACACGCATTTGACATCCCAATTTAGTTTGGCTCAACAAATGTGAGGTTACTTCAAAAATCTCATTGGAAAATGAAAGAAAAAATAAGCTATTTTGGTAGAAAAATATTTGAAGTCTATGCACAATTTTTTTTCCATAATAAGTGTTTTCTGTAAACTGTTTGAAGGTCCTTCATATTGTTGAAAAACCACAATATTCTGAGGTTGCTACTGCGGGAGAAGGGTGGAGATGGTCCCTCATGATCATGGCTCTGTTAAAGGGTCGCTCATGAAGCCAGCACTATGATGTAGTGTGTAAGCCGCTGACTGCAGTGCCAACATCCCACATGGGCAGTTTGAATCCCAGCTATCCCACTTCTGATCCAACTCCCTGCTAATGTGCCTGGAAAAGTAGCAGAAATTGACCCGAGTGCTTGGGCCCCTGCATCCACATGGGAGACCCAGAAGAATCTCCTGGCTCCTGGCTTAAGATCTGCCCTGTTCTGGCCATTGCAGCCATTTAGGGAGTGAACCAGCAGATGGAAGATATCCCTCTCTCTCTTGTAACTCTGCCTTTCAAGTATATGAATAAATCTTTAAAAAATAAAAAGGATTGCTCATACTGGATGTTTTCTTCTTTATGTATCTCACAAGTCGTTAGGTTATAAGGAGCTGAGCCTTATCCAAGCCCTTTAGTGTGCAATGCAAATTAAAGAATAAAGTAAAGGGTGAGATTTCAGAGATATTTCTAAAATTGATCACATAACAAATGTGCCTAAAACAAATGGCAGGAGGAAGTAGTGGGAGAGGAAGAAGGTATTTCCACCTCTGGAGATAGAGTAATGTTTGATCTCTAAATGAAGTGAGGACTGGAGTTGCAAAAGGCTAGACATTGCATTCAGTTTTGAACATTTGAATTTGCATACATACATGGTATCCAGATAAACAATCTATTAGATGTCATGTGTTCAGAATACACATGAAACCAAGATGTCTACATGCTTCTCTAGAAAAAGTGTGTAGAAGAAAATGAGCTAAACAGAGTCTAGGGAATCTGGGGCTAGACAGTAAATACTTGCCTTAACTAAGTGGAACAGGCGTCTTTGCGACGCTGCTTTTTTTGACCTAGAACCCCTGTTGGAGGAACAGAAAGGCTGCTTGCACCTGCATGGGTGCGTAGTCTTCCAGTGGTGGCCAGAGCACTCAGTTCTGAGCTTCCCAGCTGACACTTAGCAGAGGGCAGGGGTCTATGCTCAGGAACTCAGGGGAGGTCTTGTTTACCCAAACCAAGATGAGTCTGTGTGCCCACGTGAATGGGAAGTCCGAACACCAAACAGGCAGCCAAGCAACGGAGTTAAGAGCAAGGCTCAAATCTGACTCTCCACACAGCCTTAACAAAAAGATATTTATTGAGAAGAAAGTAAGGGGTGGAGCTGGGATATGGAAATTCACCGGAAATTCACCTAGGAAAAGGGAGTTCCTGTTTCTTCCATGCAGGCACTAGCCAACTGCAGGCCTCTCCATACATTCCAGGCTCAAAAGCAAAAAAAACAAACAAACGATAAACAAGTGGCCCCAGCATTGCTCAGCAGCAGAAAGGGGGTGGCACATGCTTGTTTGCCAACCATGATTCAGGCTGGGCTCCCGGAAATGCATTAGGGAGTGTAGACAGTCTCCTGCTGCACTGTCAGAAAAGCCCAGAGTTTTGGTTAGGTCCCTGTTTCCTATCCTTACACAGTATGGTTTCCCTGGGTGACCCAGCTCCGGAGCCATTCACACACTGTCCCCCCTCACACCTCACAAGTCCCAAAAGTCTGAGTTGTGCCTCTGTAGGCTCCCACAAAGGGGGTTTCCCATGGGAGTGTGCCTTGCAGCAGTACCTTGCTGGGAACAGGTTGCTGGGTTTTCTATTGCAGAAGCAGGGACCCTCATAAGTGACTATGGGATTTGTGTGCGCTTCAGACTTCTGAAAGCATTATTTAAGAGGGTGATTTTTAAGGGACTTTGAAGATCAAGTGTCAAAACTCTATTCGGAGGCATACCTGCAGTATCTTGCTAATGTTAAAGCTTTAAAAGTTGAGGCCAGGGTTAAATAAATGTGGATGCCAGGGCCTGGTGTTCTGAGGAGGGTCTTTGTAACATCCTGCCCCCCTCCCACCTCCAACGTCTTCTCCAGTGTGACCTCAGTGATTTCTCTACAAAACTTTTGTTAATGTAATTTTTTTGTTTCTTATGAAAATGCAAGCACTGCAAGGTTGGGTAACAGTGTTAATATCCATTCTAGTTACATCTTCCTGTTGAATTGATCCCTTACTCATTACATAGTGGCCCTCTTCATCTCTTTTAACAGCCTTTGTGTCAAAGTCCATTTTGTCTGATATTAGGACAGTTACACCAGCTCCTTCTTGGGTTCTGTCAACATGGAATATCTTTTTCCATCCTTTCACTGTCAGTCTGCATGCATCTTTGTTGGCGCGATATGTTTCTTATAGGCAGCAAATATATGGATTTTGTTTTTTGATCCATTCAAGCTGTCTGTATCTTTTAACTGGAGAGTTGAGGCCACACATATTCACACTGCTTTTCACACACTAAGTGTTTCACAAATAGAGTGTTAAAGAATTAAATGCAAGTCCACTTAAATTAAACAACGTTACCCATTTGTAAAAGACTAGGGCAAAACAGAGTTCCTGGGACACAGTGGGTGTCTAAAAATATATGGTTCATGAATGCCTGATGGGATGAATGAATAAAAGAACCAGGTGCTAATGTATGTGAAAGTACCTTGTAAACCATAAACTACTTCACAAATGTGAGTTCTTATAAGGGTTACATGGTTATTTTCTAGCTCTCCAAGTCTGTTGCACACTTACTGACTGTGAGCAAATACAAGTGAAGCACAGGAGGAAATATGTGGCGTGTGCCTCCAGGGAAGCTGTGAGGGCTGAATCTAAGGGGATGCTCAGAGTCCCTGGGCCTAGAACAGAGGGCTCCCTGACTACTAACAATCCAGTTCTCACCCTTGAATTTCAAATGATCAGCAGTAAGCAAACATGCATGTTTTAAGCAGCTCGTAAATCTTCCTGAAGCTGGGGTGCTGAATAAGTCCACGGAAAGTGGTAATGGTGGAAACAGGATCTCCTCTCTGGAAGCAGTTCCTTTTAGTGCCAGCTTTTGCCCCTGTTAGCTGCTAACACACACAGCCCAGCTGCCTCGCTGAGGCTCATATTCCAGTAAAACAGGGCAAATGGATGAACAGAAACCAGAAAGAGCTCCCTGACATCCCTGAGCTTCCTGGTTTGGGATATTTCCATGGATGATGCCACCGCCTTCAAGAGCTCTAACACTGCAGATCAATCCATGAGGTCTGGCAGGCCACAAGGACATGGATTCCAGACTGAACAAAAACAGGCAAAAGTTATCCTGCTTCTCAGTAACCCAAAATGATGAGGGGGGAAAACCAAACCCACCAAAAGAGGTTACAGTAAATTTGACTATGGAATTTAACCTGAATTTTCATTAAGCATTTTTTTTTACTATACTTTGATGAGGGGAAAAACCACAAAATCTTTACTTAAATGTTTCCTGAAGAAATAAAAAGGCACCCAAATGGGAGGAAGTAAAATTATCCCTGTTTGCAGATGACATGATCTTATTCCAGAAAACTGTAAATTTTCACCAGAAACCTATTGGAACTGATAAAAAAAAATCAATGATGCAGCATGTTACAAAATCAACATATAAAAATCAGTAGGCTTTTACGCCAACAAGGAACTAGTTGAAAAAGATGTCAAAAAAAGCAGTTCCACTCACTTTGTTTTTAAATGGCATATTAAATGTCTAGGATTAAATTTAGCCAAGAAAGTGAAAGATTTCTATAATAAAAATTCTAAAACACTGATTAAAGAAATCATGCAACTATTGAAAATGGAAAGATATTCTAAGCTCACAGATGATAGTAGCTACAGATTCAATGATTCTAATTCTAATGATTTAATTCTAATCAAAATACCAATGACATTATTCACCATAAAATTTATATAGAACCATGAAAGATTCAGAATAGCCAAAGCAATCAAGCAAAAAGAACAAAGCTGGGGGCATCTTAATACCTTCCTTCAAAACACACTGCAAAGCTATTGCAACCAAAATAGCATGGTACTGAATAAAAGAACATAGATATATAGATAGATGTAACAGAATAGAAAATCCAAAAATTAATCCACATATCTGTAGCCAACTGATCTTTGAAAAGGGTGCAAAGAGTATACACTGTGGAAACAATACTTTTCTCAGGAAGTGATTCTGGGGAAGTTAAGTATCCGCATGCAGAAAAAAGAAACCAGGTTCCCCCATTTCTCACCAGATACATCAGCTCAAAATGGATCAAAAACCCAAAAAACTATTCAAAGAAAATATAAGGAAAACATTGGAATAGGCAGTGAATTTTTGGATTAAGATACCAAAAGAGAGCTAGGTAAATTAGATTGTATCAAACTACAAAGCTTCTGAATAGCAGAAGAAACAATTAATAGAATTAATAGACAACTTACAGAATGGGAGAAAATATTTGCAAATTATTTACCTGACAATTGTTAAATATACAGAATATATAAAGAATTCAAAAAACAGCTGCAAAGAGAACGAACAATCCAATTTTTAAAGGGCCAAAGGCATTTAATTAGGCATTTCTCAAAAGGTATTTAAATGAACAACTGTATGACAAAATCTTCAGGCAACTGCAGATCAAGATATCAATGGGCTGTCATCTCACCCAAGTTAGAATGGTTATCATTAAAAAAGACAAAAAATAACCAATGCTGATGATGATCTGAAGAAAGAAGAACTCTTATACAAAACTGGCAGGAAATGTAACTTGGTAGAGCCGTTATGGAGAATAGCATAGAGGTTCCTCAAAAGACTGAAAATAGAATTGTCATGTGATCCAGTGATTTCACTACTGGATATAAATTCAAGGGAAATGAAAGGGCTATGCCAAAAAGATAGCTTTATATCCATATTTGTTGCAGCACTATTCACAAGTTAAGATATGTAATCAAGATGCCCATTGATGAGTTAATGTACGAAAATGTGGTGCATATAGTGAAATATTCCCCAGCCATCAAAAGGATGAAATCCTACCATTTGTTGCAATATGTATAGAACTGGGGGACATTATGTTAAGTGAAACAAAACAGACACAGAAAAACAAATAGTGCATGTCCTACCTCTTTCCCAGAAGCTAAAAGCCCTGATCAGATAAAAGTAGAAAATAGAACACAGGCTACTATAGGTTAAAAAGGGGAAGGAGGAGAAGGAATTAGAGAACAAGTGATGGGTACTGAAATTCAGTTAAAGGGAGAAGTAGTTTCATTGTTCCATAGTACATGACCTACAATGATATGCTTCAAAATAGCTACAGAAGAGGTTGAAACTTCCCAATACATAGACATGATAATATTTGAGGAAATGGAAATGTTTATTACCCTGACTTGATCACTACACACTGTCTGCCTGTATAAAATTATGAAAATGTACCCCATAAAAAGTAAAATATGTACCAACTAAAAATAATAATTTTAGAACAAAAAAGGGCACTATAGGAAAATAGTTCCTCAAATACAGTTAGACATACAGAATAAGCTCTAATGTTCTACAGTACTCTAGAGTGATTATAGTTCACAACAATTTGTTATATATTTTATAAAGAACTGAAAGAGAGAATTCAAAGCTTCCCAACCTAAAAAAAAAAAAAAAAAAGATAAATCCTGAAGGAGAAAAAAAAGTGCTAATTACACTAATTTAACCATGCATCCAAATAACCCAGTGAACCTCATAAATATGTATAAATAAAATATGCCAATTGAAACATTTTAACTTAAAAGAAAAATCAAAAAAAAATTTCCTGGTTTATGACTGTGTCTGAACGGAATAAAGGTAGTTGGCACTATTTAGGCTTAGCTAGACCTCTTCTCTCTTCATGCCTCTATATTCTGGCACCTACCCATATATTATATTTGTTTCTCTACATGCCTGGCTGCAGTGAAACTGGGTCTTCTTTATTCTTTATTGACTGCTTCACAGCCACTAATGTACTATAGGTATTCAAGAAGGACATTCTTAACAAATTTTTATATTGAGATCACCAATTTACTTACAAAGGTTATCACCATGATGTAATTCTTGCTCATTATAGGCTTAAAGGCCCTTTGATGATCTCTAGCATGAAAAACCTTGATGGGAGTTGAGTTCCCCACTGATACATGCCAAGAGTAGTGCACCATGAGAGCTGTCGGTACATAATGGAGTCAGTGTGCCACATTATTCAAGTCCCAGTGTCAGATTGGCCCAATTTAAGGCAAATGCTACCCCTAGGTCAAGCAGCCATGGCCAAGAGATAGGATCAGAGTATTAAGTGTTGGCCTGAACGTGGGAGCTAAAAGAACTTTTCAGAGCATGATAGTGGACACTTCCACAGATTTTAAAACACATATAAACCACAGGTGCTAAATTCCTATGTATGTATAAGCAGATCAAGGTCTAGAAGTTTATGCAGGTTGCTTAGTTGACAGGTATATATGTGTGCACATGCATGCTCATACAAATATGTGTGGTTTCTGGATGTTTGACAAATCACAAGCAAAATCAGTTCTTTCCTCCTCTTGATTTCTGTATTTCTTTGGCTACTTTTAACATTATCAAATTGCATCCCAAACATTCAGTTGCAGATTTATCTACTCTATTAGACTATGATATCAAGAACTGATTCATCTTTGCCTTATATTTCTCTTGTTCTCTTGTTTCGAGCATAGTTCCTTGGAGATACAAAACATACGACAGAATCATTTCCTCAAACTTTTATAATCTAGCAGGGAGGTCAGATTGGCTAAAATAATGATAATCATTACTACAATTTAAGACAATTTCAGTGAATTTTAAAGAGTGAAATCCTTCCATTTGCAGCAAAAATGCATAGAACTAGAGGATATCATATTAAGTGAAATATGTCAGACACAGAAAAGACAAATATTTCATGTTCTCCCTCATATGTGGGAGGTTAAAACACAGAATGCTGCTTAATAGAGGCTAAGAGGGGAAAGAGAGATGCAAGATTTTATATTTAAAACATAGAGGAAGTTGGGTGTGGTTTATATATTGTGACAAATATACTAATATCAGGTGTTAATAATAGGGAAGGCTGGGTATGGGACCTATGAGAATTCTTTGTACAATGTAACACTTTTTATTGTGTAAATTTAAAACTATTCTGAAACAAAAAGTTGAAAGTAAACAGATAAATAGCTAGAAACAAATACCTTGAGAGCTCAGAAGAGGAAAGCCCAATCAGACATGTTCAAGGAGAGAAGAGGCCGCCTTTAATCTGGCTCTTGCGGAAAGGGTTAAGATTTCAGGAGACACAGAGCCCTTTAAATCTGTACCAGGGTCCATTTATTCTCTCAAGGAAACATGCTCTCTTGAGGAGTGTGCTGGGCTGTTCTGACAGCTCCTTCACGGAGGCAATGTTAGCAGTGGGAGAAATGTCTGTTCATTAAGAGCGAATTAAACCCAGCCACCTTTCCGCAGACCCCCTGTGCAGAATCCCCTTTATTTGCTGTTGTGGTTAAAGCGATCTTGTCAGACTGTTTAGGCCTTTAACAGGCCTGATCTTCACAGTTGTGTTTGGGGGCAGGAAATGGCCAGACCCCACCCTGAGCGCTCTGTCTTTCTTAACAAAAACCCAAATCCATCATTCCAACAATGAATCTCTTTTCTTGTTGTAAAGGAACATTTAAAAACAGAAAATCCATATAAGAAGCTTAAAATAAAAAGTTACTTGCAAAAAAATCTGGCTGTACTAAAAATTAGTCATAAGGAAAGCAGCTCAATTTAACCTTCAGTTCTAGAAATTAATGGAAAATTTTATATTTATGGGTAAGCAAAGTTGGGACTATAAACTGGTCTATGAAACTAAATTTAATACGAGAAGCAACAAGGGCTTTCATGCAAAATGTGGACCTTCATGATTGAGACAGGAGGAGTTTGGATAAGGCAAGGATTACTACAATTCTACGAAGGAAAACTAAATAGAAATTTTTTTTCATTAATGTGGTTCCTTGTTATTGTAGAATTCTGGCTGAATGTGGCCTGGAACGTGAGATTACGTATTCAGAAAAACAGACTTATTGAAGGGATTTAGAATGTAATAACTTACCAGAGAATTTAACTCTGATGTAAACTGCCACTTATCTTCCTAGGAACCCTTCTAGGTTCTGCAATAAGTACATCATCCCCCCTTCCCCACGACCACCCTCAAGGACATAAAGAAAAGAATGGCCAGCTGAATGAGGAATATAAAACTCCAACATTGTAAGTGAAAAATGACATCAGAAAACATAGCACAGTGTAACTTTTAGGGAATATTAGCCTTCAAAAATTGTTTGATTTCCTGCCTCCTGGTAGGATAGCCTATAAGACTTGGCTGCCCAAGTACTTTGACACCTTATTTCAAGCCATTATCCTCAGGACGAACATATGAAGCAGACTGTGCATTTCATCTCAATTTTTAAAAAGAAAATTTTGTTTTAATGCTACAATAACCATTGGCCCAGTATACCCCGGTTTTGCTGGTTATAAGTGATACAATATGATGGGATAATATTAAAATCAATGAAATATGGACTCAAAAATGTTCTTTCCCACAAAAAATTACACTATGTGCTTAGAAAAGATTCAGGAGGGGAGGGCAGGCATTTGGCACAGTGATTAAGCTGGGACATCCACATTCCATCTCCAAGTGTCTGGGTTGAGTCCTAGCTCTGTTTCTGATGCCAGCTTCTTGCTAATGCAGATCCTAGGAGGGAGCAGGTGACAGCTCAAATGCTTGGGTCCCTGCCATCCACGTAGGAAGCTTGAATTGAGATCAGACTCTTGGCTTCAGTATGTTCCTGCACCGGTGGTTTGGGGCATTTGGGGAATGAACATGGGATGGAAGATCTCTCTGTCCCTCCACCTTTAAAATAAGTGAAACACTTTTTAAAAAGATTTCATAAAAGCTAAGTTATACGAGATTGATATGGACAGGTGAGTGCAGAAGATGTGAGAAATTTTTGTAGAAATTTGGGAGGCTTCTGTGCTCAGATTACTTTAAAAGTGCCCTTAAATTCACACTGTGTTTTATAGGAACTATAAATGGAAATGAGAGATGCTGCTTTATGTTGACATAGAACTCATATTTGGGAATCCATCCTCAAAGAAAAGGCCTTGGCCCTACATCAAAAGATTGGCATACAAATGGTCATTCATATGTTTTAAGTTAAAATAAAATATGTAAGGTGTATGTGTATCATTTTTTATGATTTCTCACTTTTAACTGACTTTTTTGATCACCAGAATAACTACTGTTTCCAATTGCGTTGGATAAAGATGACTTGTGCTGAACTACTTTGTATAACAGTTAATAAAGTTAAGAGTGCTCCTCGGGTCTTAAGGTGGTACAAAGCAGACTTTGAAAGTATTTGAAAAATAAAGAATCAAATGATGAGACCAAAGACCTCTCTGAAGGAAGAGGTATTTGCACCTCCCTCATGTTTTAATGATGATACCAGCTCTTGGAATTTTTCTGGCCTAAAGAATACAAGATTCATGGATCATGAAGTACCCATCAACTTTTACCAAGAGCTCAGTTATCTACCGAAGATAAATACACAAGTGTTCCTACCAGTTCTGTGCCTTTCCTTACATCCCTTCGCTTCCAATCTTCTCTCACTTCTGCCTTTCCTTTTAAATGGCTAATCTGCCATATTTTAAATTCTGGTCTATAAACATTAATTATTTGTTGTTTTACAATACACCAATTCTAAAAATTGAAAAACCATAAAAATATTATTATGTATATGTGACATATATTATTATGTATATGAATAGCCAGCCTTTTTTTCAAAAAAAGATTTAGTTGGGGGCTGGTGTTGTGGCACAGCATGTTAAGCCACCACCTATAACACTGGTCTTCCATATGGGCTCTGGTTCAAGTCCTGGCTGCTCCACCTCAAGTGCAGCTTTTTTCTAATACGTCTGGGAAGCAGCGGAAGATGGCTCAAATGCTTGTGCCCCTGCACTCATGTGTGAGACACAGATGAAACACCTGGCTTCTGGCTTTGGACTGGCCCAGCTCTGGCCATTGTGCCATTTGGAGAGTGAACTAGCAAATGAAAAAACTCTCTCTCTCTCTCTTTCTGTTATTTTACTTATTTAACAGATAGCGTGATAAAGAGAGAGAATTCTTCCATCTACTTGTTCACTCCCTAAGTAACTACAATTGCTGACCCTAGGCCAGGCTAAAGCCAGAAGCCAGGACCTCCATCTCAGTCTCTCAAATGGGCAGTAGAGACCCATGTACCTGAGCCATCCTCTGCTGCCTGGCCAAGTGCACTAGCAGGGAGCTGGATCAGAAGGGGAGTAGCCGGGACCAGAAACTGTGCTGTGATATGGGATGCCAGCGTTGCAGGACATAAGGCTGGCCCCGAGTGGTGCCAGATTGAGCAAATAAAATATACAAGGTCCCCAGATAAATTTACATTTCAGATAAACATGAAACAATCTTTTTGTATAAATGTTTCATGAGCTACTTGGTATATACTTACACCAAAAGACTCAGTTTAAATTTAACTGAATATCTATATTCTGTCTGGCAACCTGCCTATACGACAAATGCATCGCTCATGAATTATATTTTCTCCATGAGTCAAATGCCATGACCCTGGTCTTTTCAAAAGAAAATCATCTTAGACCCAAAGGTGAATAGATAATCTTCCCTTAAATGTCATCAATTATTTAAATTCCAGAAGATTTTTATTTAAAATGATCACATTGAATAATTTTTAGATTCATTCATTTATTTGAAAGACAGGGTTATGGAGGGGGAAAGAGAGAGAGAGAAAGAGAGAGAAGAGTGAGAGAGAGAGGTCTTGCTTCCGTTAGCCCACCCCCAAATGGCCACAACACCCAGGACTAGATCAGGCTAAAGCCAGGAGCCAGAACTTCATCCTGGTATCCCAGGATCTTGGGTAGCAAGATCACAAATACTTGGGCCATCTTTCACCGTTTTCCCAGGTGTATTAGCAGGGAACTGGATCAGAACTGGAGCAACTAGGACTTGAATTGGCATGCACATGTGATGCCGACAGCAGTGCAGGTATCCCATGTGATACCTGCTCTGCCATGCCAGCCCCTGAAAACACTTTTATTTTGTTCAGAGTTCAGCATAATCATATTTTTATTTTCTTTAGAGACTCTGGAATTACTTAATATTTTTATGACTCCTCATCTTAAAAATGAAGGAATGGCCTTAAATAAAAGGTTTCTTTGGGGAAAAAATGAAGGCATGGAACTCTTTGTGTAATTTTTAACACAATTGTTTTATTACACACCTGTATGTGGTCATCTATTAATCATCACTCCTCTGCTTAAAACTCTTTGGCTCCCTATTTCACCTCCCATAAGAAAAGAAAACAAAACAAGACATAAACTGCTCCACAGGGCTATGCATCATCTGACTCTTCTTTTTTCAATCTTTCCTGGCACTATTATTTTCATTTTGCCCCTGTTCTTCATACTGGTTTTTGTTCTGGGTGTGCAATTATTATTTTTTCCACTAATAAATTTTGTTTTCTTTGATTAATATAATAATTTCATTTTCCTTTTTTTTCTGCAAATAAACTAGAAATTTGTAGTATCTCCTCCATAAAAGTGTAATGACATTCATTCTGATTTTCTTGTCAATCTGCTTCCTGGAAATCCCTGTGTTAATACATTTGCTCTCAGTTTGGCCTATACCAGACGCTTGACTCATCCACCTACCAAGCAGCAAACAAAACTCCGTCTCCTTCACTACCGTCAGAGATTCTTCCTGTGCCTAAAATATATCCTAACCCCTTATTGTCACCACCGTCCTCTTCACTCCATTGATTCTTACTCATTCTGTGCATCTTTGCCCAACATCAGCTCAGAAAACCTTTTTACTCCATCATTTATTGACTACTGGTTTATGGCCTCCTTCGTGGGGAGACTATGAGTTCCATGAATCCAAAACCCATTTCTGACTGGATCATACTATATGACCTCCTTTTATGATTGTCGCTGATATACAGTCAACATTATATTCGTGAATTTTTAAGTGCCTTGCACATGTATTATTATACATAAATAAGTAAATATGAGTGATGGTTACAGAATAATGGTCATATTGTTTTTATCACCATTTTACAGATTAGGAAAATTGAATTTTGGAAAAATTAAATGACTTACTTAGCTCATGAGCTGGAGGCAGAATTGAAATTCACTTTTGCCCACTATCTTTCTATTACGGTTACTCTTGAAAATTCATTCAAGTTCCAACAACCTATGATTAGACTACCTATAATCTTGTTAATAAGACTATAGTTGGGAAAAATCAATAGTATCAGTTGGATTTCATAGAATTATTTTTTCAGACATTAAGCAATGAATCTCTGGGGAGTTGCCGAGGAGTGAGACTGGTTTGTGGTTGGTGAGAGGGAGGGGCAGTCTGAGCTACATAGCCACCAGAAACAGCACCTGGAACAGAAGAGTTTTGTGCCCACACACTGAGTATCTGGCTTCCAGATGGATCTTCGGCACACATTTGTTTTTGCAATTTTTTCCCTCCTCCCCGTCTCTTCAGTCGCCACCTTCCTTCCAGAGGAATTTAAGGATGGGCTTTGTGCTATGTTGCTTCCTTTCTCCTTCTTCAACCCCACCCTCTATGTTCTTCCCACAAACAGTGACCAGCAGTGACAGACTTTTCCTGTGCTTGGGACCAAAGAGGAAATGAAATTAACGGATTCACTCAGCACCTTTCAGCCTAGACACCTGGGTACGCCTAGAGCTTTGGGGGGAGGGCCTGAGCTGCTTAGGCAGGTCAACAGTAGCTCAATGTACTACTTGAATCCACCATAAGTTCTGAGTACTGAATTATGGTTATTTTCCAGGGATCTGTAGCCCACAGGTATGCCCTGGGGGACACTACAGACCTTCATGACATTATCAGTTGTACTAGGACAAGCCACTGCACTCATCTTATTGGCAGAGATCACCCTTTCACTTAGAAATATCTCTATAGCATATTTGTGGCTTTTATGTTCAGGCTTTTCAAGGATTAGCAAAAGATTTCAGCATCTTTTTTTTTAAAGCGACCTGTAGACATCTCTATGAAGTAGTGATTGTCTCACTCCTTGATTAATCAAGACAGAGTCCAGGATGGTCCTAGCATGCTCCTGTGTTCTGTTAGCATTCTTATTCTTCAGAGGACATGTTTGTGCTTGATGAAAATAGTTCAATAAATGGGAGTAGGTACATCTTTACAACATTCCATGCTCCATTTCTCTTCACATCCACCAGAAGAAGACAGCTACCTCCATCTTTCTGTATTATAGGAGTATGGGAAAGTTAACTCTGAAAAGGTCAAGGAAGACTTGCTGATGGACGTCTAGTTTTTGTCTTCACTGTAATAATGAATAAGATATAGACTGGGAATTATTGTCCCCACTTGCTTATAAATTAATGGAGGCATGCAACTTTCACCCTCACTATTATAGTAGATAGATATAGTGCTCATTGATTCTCTGTATGAAAGAATGATATACTCTCATCTTGTTGGTGTCAGTCATGGCTTTGGCCAACTAAATATGAATAGAGTTTATGTCTGTCATTCTGGAGTGAAAATTTTAAAAACTATCATACAGTAACTGAGAGAGATACAATTGTATGTGTGATAAGTATTTGGCATTCTCGATAGACAACAGTATAACTATTTCACCAAACATTTGACTCCAAGTATAAAAAAGAACAAGGTAAAGGAAATAATGCTGGAAGACATACAGAAAAAATCCAGAGGAGAATGTTTTCACTTTAATAGTCCTTTCAAGATTTGGTTTCTTTCTCCTTCTCTTCTTCCTTAGCACTTTCTTCTTTGTTGTTCAGTTTCGATGGAATGTGTGATTCCTGTTTTGAGAGATTGACAAATGATGGGACATGGCTGCTATTGCATCCCACATTTCTCCAAGTGACAACCAGCCTGGGTGACTTGGAATACAGGATATTAATGAGACAGATTAAAGAAGGTAGCTGGGATGAGAACAATCTCTTGGTCTCATGGGAGAAGATTTTAGAGACAAGGTATGAATCTGTGTGTATGTGTGTGTGTGTGTTTATTTGACAGGTAGAGTTATAGACAGTGAGAGAGACAGAGAGAAAGGTCTTCCTTCCGTTGGTTTACTCCCCAAATGACCGCTAAGGTCAGTGCTGCCAGGAGCCAGGTGCTTCTTCCTGGTCTCCCATGCAGGTGCAGGGGCCCAAGCACTTGGGCCATCCTCCAGTGCCCTCCCGGACCACAGCAGATAGCTGAACTGGAAGAGGAGCAACTGGGACTAGAACCCAGTGCCCATATACGATGCCAGTGCTGCAGGCAGAGGATTAACCAAGTGAGCCACGCCACCGACACATGAATGTTTGTTTTAAACTAAAAAGTATCAGCACTAAAAGTAAATAATCATTCAGGCACCACCAGAGGCCACCTGTAGGAATGCTGGTGATGGTTTATAATATAAAAACAACAGAGAAAATCAACAAAAGTCAAAGTTGCTTCTTTCAAAGCTTCAATGAAAATGAAAACCCCTTATATAAACTGTTTATAAAGAGAAAGAAAAATCAAATTATTAAAATAAGAACAGAAAAGGGGGCCATTACCATCAATTTTAAGAAAATAAAAAGGATTGACTGGCGCCATGGCTCATTTGGCTAATCCTCTGCCTGCGGTGCTGGTACTCCAGGTTCTAGTCCCGGTCGGGGCACTGGATTCTGTTGCTCCTCTTCCAATCCAGCTCTCTGCTGTGGCCTGGGAAGGCAGTGGAGGATGGCCCAAGTGCTTGGGCCCTGCACCTGCATGGGATACCAGGAGGAAGCACCTGGCTCCTAGCTTCGGATTGGGGCAGTGCCAGCCGTAGCGGCCATTTGGAGGGTGAACCAACAGAAGGAGGAGCTTTCTCTCTGTGTGTCTCTCTCTTACTGTCTAACTCTGCCTGTCAAAAAAAAAAAAAAAGAAAAAGAAAATGAAAACGATTATATTACATCATGAACAAAAGTATGCTAACAAATTAAATAACTTAGATGAAATTAAGAATTCTGAGAGACATCAATCACTGTATTTAGGAAAAAGTAGAAGACTTGGATAGACTTTAAAAAGCAGAGGGATTTTTTTTTTTTTTGCTAATGTTAAAAATCCTCACAAAGAACAGTCTAGACCTAGAATCACCTTATTGTGAGTTACACCAAGCAATTTAAAAAGAATTGAGATTGTACATATAGCTTAGTGGTTAAGGTACCTGTGTCCCACATCAGAGTTGCTGGGTTCAGTCCTCAGCTCCAGTTCTTCACTCCAGCTTCCCATCAGTGCAGAATCTGGGAGGCAGCAGTGATAACTCACATAATTTTGGTTCCTGTTACACACATGGGATTGTGTTCCTAGCTCCTAGGTTTAGCCCTAACCCAGCCTGAGACATTGTTCACATTTGGGAGGTGAACCAGCATATGGGAGCTCCCCCTCTCTCATTCTCTCTGCCCCTATAAAATGAATAAAACTTTCAAATGGACAAGAATTGATAAAATCATTCACAGACATTTCTGAAACAGAAAAGGAGCAGATACTTTCCAATTCATTTTATATGGCCAATATAATCCTGATACTAAAACCAAATGATGACATCACTAGAAAATAAAACTGTAGATCAGCATCCCTTGTGAAAAATAGATTCAAATATACTCAACAACATGTCAGCAAATCAAATCCAGAATTTTTCAAAAATGATTATACACCATGATTTATCCCAGGAAGATAAAGATGGTCAATATGCCAAAGTCAGTCAATGCATCACACCACAATAATAAGAAAAGGAGTGAAAGCCATATGGTCAATTCAGAAGATACAAAAAACACATTTGACAAAATCTAATACCCTTTCATTATAAAAACACTCAATAAACTAGGAATAGAGGAAAATGTCCTTAGTGTGATAATCGGTATCTATAAGAAACAGAAACTGACACCAAGAACAACACAAGATATCTGATCTCACTACCTTTATTAATATTATTGTGGGTGTTATAACTGAAGTAATCAGGTAAAAAAGAAAAGGCATGTGGATTTGATAGAAAGAAGTAAAACTACCTCTATTTTTAGGTGGTATCATTTTATATACAGAAAAATCTTATGATTTCAGTAATATGCTGCAAAAATAAAAAAATAAGTTCAGCAATGTTTTAAAACACTAGTTCATGATATAAAAATAAACTGTATTTCCATACACAAGCAGTGAATAATGCAAAAGCAAAACTAATAAAGTAATTATATTAACGATAACAAAAAGAAGAAAATTAAGGAAGGAATTTCAAATTTTGTACTCTAAAAAACCACAAAACATCATAGAAGAAATAAAAAAGTTCTAAGTAAATCCAGAGACGTCCTATGTTCAGGGATAGGGAGACCTATTATTGCTTCCTACAGATTCTGTCAAATTCTCAACTTTCTTTATTGTATAAATTGGAAAACTTATCCTAAAATTCAATTGGAAACTCAAGGGACCCAGAATAGTCAAAATAGAAAAAGGAAGAGTCACACTTCTGAATTAAAAATTTTTACCCAGTTGCAGTAACCCAGACACTGTGGTACTGGTCTAAGGATGAACATATGGATCAATGGAATAGAATTGAGAATCTAGAAATAAATGGTTTTCTGTGATTACTGATTTTCAACAAAGGTTCTGAGATAATACAATGAGAAAAAAAATTTAACAAAATATGCTGGGAAAACTGGATTTGTATCTGTAAAAGAATTTTTCCTAATAATATATATTTGTCCCTTGATAATTACAGAGGGTTGCTTCCAGGACATCCTTGGAAGCCATAATCTTTGGATTCTCAATCCCTCATATATATAGTGTTTCAATGTAATTGAAGTATGTTCTCCCTAGTATTTTAAGTAATCTCTAGAATACTTACAATACCTAATTAAAATATATGCTATGTACGCAATTGTTAAATTGTATTTTCTAGGGAATAAGGGCAAGAAAAATTCTGAGCATGTTCCGAACAGACAATTGTTTTTTCTCTCCTTTTTTTTTTTTTTTTTTGAACAGGCAGAGATAGACAGTGAGAGAGACAGAGAAATAGAGAGAAAGGTTTTCCTTTTTCCATTGGTTCACCTCTCAAGTGGCAGCTATGGCCGGCATGTTGCAGTAGGCGCGCTGAGCCAATCCAAAGCCAGGAGCCAGGTGCTTCCTCCTGGTCTCTCATGCAGGTGCAGGGCCCAAGGACCTGGGTCATCCTCCACTGCACTTCTGGGCCACAACAGAGAGCTGGACTGGAAGAGGAGCAACCGGGACAGAATTGGTGCCCCAACCAGGACTAGAACCCGGAGTACCAGCACCACAGGTGGAGAATTAGCCTAGTGAGCTGTGGCACCGGCCCAGACAATTGTTTTTTCAAATATTGTTCATATTTTGATTGAATCAGAGGATGTGGACCTCATGTACATGTAGAGCCAACTACACATAAAAAATAACTCAAATGCATCATACAGCTAAATTTAAGTTTTAAAACCATTAAAACCTTACAGAAAGACTTAAGGATAAATCTCTATAACCATGAATTATGCTATAGATGACAAAAAAAAGTGTACACAACAAAATAAAAAGTAGATAAATTGAACTTCATCAAAAGTAAAAATTTTTTTATTAAAGGTGATACCATCAAGAAGGTGAAAAAAGGATCAGCATTGTGGCACACAGGTTAAGCCACTGCTTGTAACATTGACATAACATATCAGAGTACCAGTTGGCGTCCTGGCTGCTCTAGTTACTGTCCAGCTGTCTGCTAATGCACCCAGGAGGCAAAAAGTGATGACTCTAAAACTTAGGTTTCTCCCATCCATGTGCAAGGCTCAGTTGGACTTCGTGGCTCCTGGATTTGTCCTGGCCCACCCATGGCTATTGTGGGAATTTAGGGAGTAAACTAGCAGATAGAAGATCTCTCTGTATTTCTCTTTCTCTCTCTGTTGCTATGCCTTTCAAATAAATAAATATTTTCTTATAAAAATTGAAATCACACATAAAAATGTGAATGTTAATAGTAGCTTTGTTTATTTATTTATTTTTAAGATTTTATTTGAGAGGTAGAGTTACAGAGAGTCAGAGAGACTGAGAGAAAAGTCGTTCATCCGCTGGTTCACTCCCCAAATAGCCACAACAGCCAGCCAGAGCTGCGCGAATCCAAAGCCAGGATGCAAGAACATCTTCTGGGTCTACCATGCGGATGCTGGGGCCCAAGCGCCTGGACCATCTTCCACTGTTTCCCCAGATCATAGGAGAGAACTGGTCGGAAGAGGAGCAGATGGGACTAGAATCGGTGCCTATGGGGTGCTGGTGCCACAGACAGATGATTAACCTACTCAGGCACAGTGCCAGCCCTAGTAGCTTTTTTATAAAAGTCTGAAACTAGAAATAATTCAAATGTACATGAACTGAGGAATGGATAAATAAATGTGATATATCCATCCAATGGAATATTATATGACCATAAAATGGAATTAACTATTGATACATGCTACAACATAGGTGAACCTTGAACATAAGTAGTCAGTGAAAAAAAGACTACATATTTCATTATTCAAGTTATATGAAATGTTCATAACTGGCAAATGAGTGGTTGTCAGGTTTGGGTTAGGTGGTAGAAGGGAAACAAGGAGTGATTCTTAATGGATCAGGATTTCCTTTCAGAGTGAAGACAATGTTCTAAACTTGGATCATGGTAATGTTTGAACAGCTCTCTGAGTGTCCTAAAACCATTAAGTCATATACTTTAGACAAGTGAGTTTTACACTATAAGGATTATACAACAGTACTATTTTTGAAAAAAAAAAAAAAAGAAGAAGCATAATGATGCTATTGGCAAGCCTGTCCAGGCAGAAGAAAAACAAAGAAAAGTGAAACCACCGTGGCCCAGTGCTGAGCTCCTGTCACCCACGTGGGAGACAAGGACAGAGCTCTGCTTCCTGGCTTCATCCTGACCCAGATCATCTGGCTATTATGGTCATTCAGAAAGAGAACCAGTTGATGGAAGACCAATCTCTCTCTCTCTAAGTCTCTGTTTCCATCACATCTCTCTCTCTCTCTTTCCCTCTCTCTCCCATACCTCCCTCTCTCTCTCTCTCTCTCTCTCTCTCTCTCTCTCTCTTGCTTTGCCTTCTAATAACTAAATAAAGCTTTAAGGAAAGTGCAGTGACTAGAAGTAAACAAGTCTGGACTTAGATACCGTCTGCCTAACTTGAAAGGCTTACTTGACTTCCAGCTGCCATTACAAAGGCGTGGGCTTTGGTAAATGTCACATGGAATAAAGTTCAGACGATTGCTGACTGCAAATCTGTGCTCAGGCCCATGGCTTCTGAAAGTCACAAAGAGCTTTATAAATAAATATAGGTAATTAAAAAGTTATATACCTACATATCCATAAATATAATTATACGTAAAATAATATATGTACATTTTTCCTGAATAAGTATCCTACTGTCCCGAATCTGCCAAGGCTGCTTCTCCCCAGATGGCAGGCAATGGCTGGCCTGGGTTGATTCTACACCCTTTATAAAAGCTCTTTCTTCCCCCTACACCACCTACACTTCTTCCAGGAGCTGCCTACTGCTCCTGGCCCCACAGCCCAGTCTCCACCTACATCAGCCAGGCCCAAACCAACTTGGATCCTAATTGCCATGGAGTTGTGGGCAACCAGGGAAAAGCCTTGATGATTGATCTGTCTTTCCAGAGGATGCTAAAGCTGAGGCAGCAAGATGAAAATCTCAATGCTCTCCCACTTCCTAACCAGAAACCTTCTTTCCTCTCTCAAGCTCCTTTTTTTTTTGCTTCTTTTTCCCTCTTCTCTTTCATTTTTTGGCCTGAGACACCTTGTTAATTTTCAAAGATTAACAGGCCGTTTAGCATGAGAAGAGTGTGGCAACGGGTCGCAGATGAATGAATTAATACCCAAACTTCACACTCAGATGGAAATCAAAGCTGTCTGTTTTATTGCTTAAAATATCTATGGGTGCTGGGCAGGAGGAAATTGGTATCTCATTAAAAAAATGAGAAAGTGAGGTAGAGAGGAAGCTGAAAGCTCGTTAAAAGTGGTGGAAAAGCCGTCTTAATTATGCTTTTCCATTTGCTAACAAGAGGACATTTGTTATGAGTTCAGGACACTTTATCCCAAGCAAAACAAACAGAGTTAACGACATTATTTTTGTCTTTTTAGCCAGCAGTGACTCTGGAGTCCTGTTTCAAAATAAAGGTTTCACTGTGGGAAGTCAATTAGACCAGAGAATACTGGCAAAGGGTCAACTGCTTTCACTTTCCAAGATTGATTTGAGAACTGCTACTCAACCTTTCACCTTGCTCCCTTGTAAGGGGGAAGGTGGGCAAGGGCTGCTTATTAGTGCAAGAACCTGTGTGTCTGGAGAGGCATTTAAAGGCCAAGCTGAGAGGCAGCCAGTCAGGAACAGCGATGGAGAGTCTGCTGCTTCTGTTAAGCTCTAGCTTTCTGTCTTGAATATTGGAAATCCCAATAACTTCGTGGTCTGGGTGATTAAATGAGATGTTACAGGAGAAAACACATGGCAACGTCTGAGAGCTCCAAAGAATGTTAATCATACTGGCTATCTTTTTTTTTTTTTTTTGACAGGCAGAGTAGACAGTGAGAGAGAGAGACAGAGAGAAAGGTCTTCCTTTTGCCGTTGGTTCACCCTCCAATGGCTGCCGCGGACAGTGCACTGCGGCCGGCGCACCGCGCTCATCCGATGGCAGGAGCCAGGTGCTAGGTGCTTTTTCCTGGTCTCCCACGGGGTGCAGGGCCCAAGCACTTGGGCCATCCTCCACTGCACTCCTGGGCCACAGCAGAGGGCTGGCCTGGAAGAGGGGCAACCGGGACAGAATCCGGTGCCCCAACCGGGACTAGAACCCGGTGTGCCGGCGCCGCAAGGCGGAGGATTAGCCTGTTGAGCCACGGCGCCGGCCTGTACTGGCTATCTCTTAATGATGTTTTCTATGAGTTTAAGACATTATCCTACTGAATCTTCACACAATAACCATATGTAATGTTAAATCTCTATGAGTAAAAGAATATTAGACAGATTATGTGATTTCCCACAAAGTCAACTAACAAGTGTGGCAGTGGGCTTTTGAGTCCAAATCTGTCTTACAATTTCTGGTGAAAGTTCGCAGATATGACAAGGTCTGACTTCAAGGCCTATAGTGGAATAGAAACACATTTCAGTAATGAAGCAAGATACGATGAATGGCCAAAACGATTTAATGTGCTAAGGTAATTTAAAGAAAAGAGATTATTTCTAGATGGAGAATGATGCCACGGGATGGTATACAATGTCCAAGAGAATATTTGTACACACACACACACACACACACACACACAAGAACTTGTTTCAAATGCCAGATTTCTTGGTTTCTGTAAGCTGTGAATTGCTTTTTTGAAAATCAGGATGTGTTTCATAGAAGAGGTAGTAAATTTAGGAGAGTCCTGAAGGACAGTGATAGGATTTCAACAGAGACATCTGAGTTTGGAAGAAAGTCTGAAGTGCATGTGTTGCACTTCCTTGCGTTCTTGTTTACAAGTGGAAGATGAGTGGTGATCCTGTGACCAGCAAATTGATAAGTGTGGTTTTCCCGATGCCATGTGTTCACTTTGTGTCTCTGTCGCATCTTGCTAATCCTCGGGTTGTCATCATTATTATACCTATTCTGGTGATCTGAAAGCACAGATCATTCCTGCTATTGTTGTGATTGTTTGGGGGCACCATGAATAGCACCCATATAAGCCAGTGAACTTAACTGATAAATGTTATGTCTGTTCTGACTGTTCCACTTACCACCTGTTCTCCCATTTCTCATCCTTTTCTCAGGCCTCCCTATTCTCCAAGAAGGATGATATTGAAATTGGGTCAATTATGCCAGTGCCGTGGCTCACTTGGCTACTCCTCCGCCTGCGGCGCCGGCACCCCGGGTTCTAGTCCTGGTCGGGGCGCCAGGTACTAGTCCTGGTTGCTCCACAGCTCTCTGCTGTGGCCCGGGAGGGCAGCAGAGGATGGCCCAGGTGCTTGGGTCCCTGCACCTGCATGGGAGACCAGGAGGAAGTACCCGGCTTCTGGCTTTGGATTGGCGCAGCACTGGCCGTAGCGTCCATTAGGGGAGTGAACCAGCAGAAGGAAGACCTCTCTCTCTGTCTCTCTCTCTCACTGTCTATAACTCTCTCTCTCTCTCTCTCTCACTGTCTAATTCTGCCTGGCAAAAAAATAAAAAAAAGAAATTGGGTCAATTAATAGACCTATAATGGCCTCCAAGTGTTCAAGAGAAAGGAAGAGTCTCACGTCTCTCATTCTATTAAAAAGCCAAGATGGCAAAAGCTAGGCCTTTCATGCCAGTTAGCTAAGTTTTCAATACAAAGGAAACATTCTTGAATGAAATTCAAAGTCCTACTTTTAAAATACAGACAATAACAAATAAAATAACCTTATTGCTGAAATGGAGAAAGTTTCAGCACTCTGGATAGAATATCAAACCAGCCACAACAACCTCCTATGAGAAAGCCTAACCCAGAGCAGTCCTAATGCTCTTTAATTTTGTGAAGATTGATAAAAATGAAGAAGCTACAGAAGAAAAGTGTGAAACTGTGAGAGGTTTGTTCATGAGGTTTGGGGAAATAAGTCATCTCCAGAACATAACAAGTGCGAGAAGGGGGAGTAAGTGTTAATGTAGAGATTGCAGCACGTTATGCAGATCTAGCAAGATAATTCATGGAGATGGTTACACTAAGCAACAGATTCTCAGTGTAGATGGAAAGAAGAGGTACTCATTTAGGACTTTCAAAGCTAGAAAACAGAAATTAACGTCTGGCTTCAGAGCCTCGAGGGACAGCTGCTGCTTCTTAGGAGTTAATGCATGTGGTGATTTGAAGTTGAACTCAATGCTCACTTGCCATTCCAAAAATCCTAGGGCCCTTAATGATACTAAACTACTCTGCCTAGACTCTATAAATGGAACAGAAAAGCCTAGATGTCAGTACATTTGTTCACAACCTGGTTTCCTGCATATTTTAGATCAACTATTGATACCTAATATTCCAAAGATATTTATTTCAATATATTATTACACATTAGCAATATACTTGGTCACCCAAGAGGTCTGATGGAGATGTACAACAAAATCAATGTTATTTTCATACCTGCAAACATGTCCTTCATTCTACAGTCCATAGATGAAGGAGCAATATCTGCTTTTACATCTTAGTATTTAAAAGTATAGTTCACAAGATTATAACAGCAATAGATGGATGGATATATAGATGATAGATCAGTCTCACAGATATGGACAAAGTAAATTGAAAACCTAATAGAAAGGCTTTACTCTTCCAAATTCCATTAAGAACAACTGTGATTTGTGATTTGTGAGATAATATCAATATTAGCAGGAATTTGTAAGAAGTTGATTCCAATATTTCTGGGTTACTACAAGGGTTCAATATTTCAGATGAGGCAGTTAGAAATGTGGTAGAAGTAGTACGAAAATCAGAGTTAGAAATGAAGCCTGAAGATGTGATTGAATCACTACAGTCTCATGAGAAAACTCAGATACAGAGTTGCATCTTACAAGTGAGCAAATAAAGTGTTTTATGAGATGGAATCTACTCCTGTTGAAGATGCCGTGCACATTACTGAGGCTGTAGAAACACAATTTTATTTATAATCAATTTAAAAATCTGGCAATATAAATAGACCTGTAGGCAAACCAGATGTTGGAATGCAGTAATTAAAGTCACAAATATGTCACTGTAAACAACTGGGAAACTGAACAATATATAGGAAGCCAATAGTGGACATTAGACGACAAGACTGTGGTTCCTGAGAAAGGAAAAACAAATTACATGACTTCTGTTTTTACACAGATTTTTTTTGACTGGTCATAATTTCTGAATTGTGGTATAGGGATAGATACCCAAATATATGTCAATAATCTTGTCAAGTTGAAAAGGCAAAGAAGGAATGTCAAAGATGATAGAATTTGGGCAGCATACTCAAGATGATGGATGTACCCAGAGAAAAGGTTCTAGAAGTCTTCATAGAAATCCCACTGAGTGTGTAGCTGAATACCAGCCTGTGTTTCTATGGATTAAAATGCCACAAGATCAAATAAGAACTAAAAATTGAAGGACATTAAAATTCCTTGTATAAAATGCTGTAGTATTTGCATATAACCTCCTTATATTCTCCCATATACTTTAAATATCCCTAGAATAGTTTCAATCCCTATCTTAATGTAAGTAGTTGTTATTCTATATTGTTGAGAGAATAATAGGAAAAAATTGTGTTATAGTACAGTTGCAACTTTTAAAAAATATTTTTTTCATTTGTCCACATAAAGAAAATGTACAAGATACTCAAAGATAGCTGAGTAGGGTTTAGCCCCTTAAGCTGGTGAAGGATATGAAAAGAACAAAGGAAGGACTACATTTCCAGGGGCTGACTGATGGAAATTTTTGGTAAATAAATTGGAAAAAAAATCAAAAATGAAGATTCCTTGACATAAGAGCAGAGAAGAGAGAAGACAGACACACCCCTGCAGACAGCCACACAGTACAGTCAGCTGTCCGCTGTGAGCTGCCTTCTTGCCAAGTCAAAGTAAGCAGAAATTGTCATGCACCTCACCATTCAGTTTTACCTCAGAGGGATTTGCATGGTCACCCCTGACTTTTACTCCAGCCTGGAGAGCTGACGGGCATCTTAGCAGCTACTGGACTTGGAGCAGGGAAGCCGCCTTGCTTCCTTCCTCTCCCTCACTCCTGCAGAGTGCCATTCTTGACAGTGGAAAGTCACACAGTGCACCACTGTTCTCTCACCAGCATCATAATCAGAGTCAGGGCAACGTGTGGGGTCAAGGACCGATCCTCTGCATCTTGCAATGGTGGGAGATTTTGGGCATGAGTCCCAGAGCTACACTCACACACTCTGTGTTAGCTTTTAGGGGCTAACATCAGACGCAGCTCATAAAAAAAGTTGCTGCCTGCAGTGCCAGCATCCCATATGGGTACCGGTTCAAGCCCTGACTGCTCTACTTCCAATCCAGCTCTCTGTTGTGGCCTGGGAAAGTGGTAGAAGATGGCCCAAGTCCTTGGGCCCCTGCACTCATGTGGGAGACCCAGAGGAAACTCCTGGCTCCTGATTTCAGATCAGCTCAGCTCAGGTTGTTGCGGCCAGTTGGGAAATGAACCAGCAGATGGAAGACACCTCTCTCTCTCTCTCTCTCTCTCTCTCTCTCTGCCTCTCCTCTCCCTGTGTAACTCTGACTTTCAAATAAATAAATAAATCTTTTTAAAAAATCTTCGATCCTGGGAGATCCAGGTAATGGCCCAAATATACCCTGCAATGCCAAGACTGTAAACATCCTAAATTTCTCAGTACCACAGGAATCTACCCAGTGGACATATGGAGAAACCTACCTGCATCCACCTCTCTGGACTCATATCTTCCAGAGTAAAATATCCTATATACCTTGTAGTCACCCTGTATAACTGGAACAGGATTCAGTTCATATCCCTTGGCCCTAGGACTAGAGCTGTATTATAAGTCCCAGCATCAGTTGGACTCTCCTAACAGGACCTGTGGAAGCATCCATCCATATCACACAGTCCTAGAGCCATAGCAGTTGGTGCCACAAGCCACAGTATCCCTCAGGGTTCCCAACAGGACAAGGGGCAGCCACCTCTGCCTCCCTCAGCACCAAGAACAAGGCCTTGACTATCACATTTACCAGGGAGACTGACACTGAATGCACTATGAACCTAAGAGACACACCCAGGGAAATCCTTATTCTCAAAGCCACATATTTACCCCTATGAACTTCAGCAGACTAGCCCACTTATGGACACAGCTACTAGTCCACTTATGGACACAGCTAACACTGATTAAGACAAAAGAATCACTCAGAGACTATACTTCTGGGTTAACCTAGAACCAAAGCCAAAACTTCTGGGTTAACCTAGAACCAAAGCCAAAACAACAAGGCAGGTAATACCCTAAACCATAACCTCTTTTATGTTAAAATGTACTCCATATTAAAGAAGGGATGAATATACCAGATGGGCAGACAACAATATAGGGACACAGAAGACATAATGAAGCAAGGCAGCATGATACCTCCAACTGAACACAGTACTCCACCAGAGTTAGATCCTCTATTGAAGGAAATCTATACAGTGAAATACTAAGCCTTTTTACTGTGATTTAAATTAATATGTTATCTCAAAAACTAAAATCAAAAAAAGAGAAAGAAAGAGGGTGAGAGGGAGAGAGGGGGAGATGGGGTGGGGAAGGAAGAAATATTATGTTCTTAGAGCTGTATCTATAAAGCATATTGAATCTGTTAAAAACTAATAAAAAATTAAAATAAAAAAATTTTAAAAACTTTAAAAAAGAAACAAGTATCAGAAAACTGTAAAAGCATTAATTCCGGAGCTTCCTCCATGCTGGCAATCATTTTAACTCTTCACAGTCACTGTACAGAAGCGTCACTGAGAGTAAGAAGCATTCAGTAGAGATTGAAAACGGGAGTGCCTCAATGGGACTAAACCACCCCATGAACAAAGACCACTCCAGAACTTCCCTAAAGGAACTTAAAGTCATATTTTAAATAGTAAAATTAACTTTTCTTTATCCATTTATGTTGCATCTGTAATATAGACTTTTTCACTTAAATATGGTTTATTTGCTTTTTTCCCTCATTTCCCTTGATCGTTCTTAACAGAGATTTGTATTTCATTAATATTTAAAAATAGCCAATTGTGATTTTTTTTAGTTTATGTGTGTTTTTGTTCTCTACTCTATTGATTTATATTCTCCATTACTTTCTTCTTCTGCTATCTTTGGTTTTATTCTTTCATTTTAAAAAATTGTATGCAAGCTTTTCAATCTCTTAAATTTTCTAATATAAGCATTAACAGCAAAGCTATTCATGTTCCTCTAATCACTGCTTTACCTGTAGTCCAAAAAAATTCACAGATACTATTTTCATTTCATTTAATACCACATATTTTCTAGTTTCTCTTATGGTGTGTTTGCCAACAAGTATACTATTTACAAGAAATTTTTTCTTTTAAATTTTTCTTTTTGTCATTGATTTCTCTCTTATTTAAATGGTGGTTAGAAGGTGATGTCTATATGATGATACTCATTCTTCAAAATTATGGTGACTTGCTTTATGGGCTAACATATGTTCAGTTTAAAAAAATATATTCTGGTTTATGGGGCCAGCATTGTGGCATAGCAAGTAAAGCCACCTCCTACGACACTGGCATCCCTTATGGGCACAAGTTCATGTTCAGCCTTCTCCACTTTGGATTGAGCTCCCTGATATAAGCCTGGCAAAAGCAGCAGATGATGGCCCTAGTTTTTGGGCCCCTGACACCTAAGTGGTAGACCTAGAAGAAGTTCCTAGCTCCTGGCTTCCACCAGGTCCAGCCCTGGATGTTGTCAACGTCTCAGGAGTGAACCAGCAGATAAAAAGTCTTCCTCTCTCTTTCTGTAACTCTGACCTCAAAATAAATGAATAAATAAATCCCTTTAAAAATATATTCAGGTTTAATAACAAACAATTCTGGTTTAAAAACAGAAGATTTGTTTAGATTTTTACCCAAATCCTACAGCATTTAACCTGTTAATGTAGGGAGAAGTGAGGATTCATGATTGGAAACACCATTTTAAAATTATAGTTAATGTTACTCTTACATCAACAAATGTGATCCTTATTCAGAAAGTCAGAGAAGCAATAAGCAGAGAAAGAGATGGGACTCATGACCTGGTGGTCCCTCAGGACAGGAGAATGAAAGAATCAGAAGTTTATGTTAGATAGTGGGTCAATGGTCCAATGGACTCTAACCTAACATTGCTCTGAGGTCTGACCTTCATGCACAGTTACAATCAATGCTTATCTTTTCTCCCTAAAAAAAAGAATATTCCTCTGGTAGCTCTACATGCCAGGCCTGCCAGCAACTCTCAAGTGTATCTAAATCCTGATGACAGAAATTAATGTATTCCATCAGCACCCATGTCTTACATACAGCTGTTTTTGTCTGAAATTTGCCACATTTGAGAGTCAGAACACTACCCCCTCCTCACAAGCCCCATCTTTCCTCTGAGCGCCTTTCCTCTTCTGTCTGGAATAACTTTCACTTAATGATTAGTGACTTTATCCAATCCATCAACACTGGTCAGAATTACATCAGTCTCTCGAGCATTCAGCACAATCCGACCTTATGGAAAACTGCCTAACAAAGAAATTCCCAGTCTGGAGAGCAGAGAGGAGGTAAAAAGGATGGCCCAAAGAACAAGGCAAAGACTGAGGCTGAGGTGCAAGAAAACCTTGGGAAGAGAAATTGTCAGCATATGAAATGGAGCTTTTACTATCAAAGGAGAGGTTCTTCAGAGCTGGCTTTCATAAAAGCAATTGTGTTTAATCATTAAAAATGGTCATATTCTTGGCTTGTTTACTTTTTCCTTGCACTTGTTTAATGTAGAGAAATACTTTTTTGCCCCTAACCAGACTTGGTGATGCTGTTTTATTTTTTCTCTTGAGCATTATTTTAAAATCAAGGATTAGATTAAACCTGCAGGGACAGGAACTCGAAGCCTGATGGTGCACAGAAGCTCCCGGGCTTTATGGGAGTAATTTGGGATCTTTAATCACCTGTGGAACTTTAAGTGAAAAACCATATGATGTGATGTCTATCCAATGATGGAAACCAGGCCACTTTCTTGAGTTTTCTGGGAGGTTGAGAGCAAGAAGTCAGAATTATCAAACAGGTTCCATTTGGTTTGTACTCGGTTGTCAAATGGCCTAGCACACAAGGATCTATACAGGAAGTAGGGAAGCAGACACTTGGTTTCCCTTTCGTTGATCTCCAGGTTCACTCAGGGTCTAACCCACACTTTCTAATGGTTCTATCAACCAATAGAATTGCACTTGTGTTGTTAATTCTGTCCTTTGGATACTGAAGCATGGAACATCATGGTCAATGACTTCAGTAAAGACATTATTGTCACTGCCTTTAGAACGCCAATGTGTGTTTTGTGTATAGGATAATAACAAAAAGGCCTATAATTACCAACTTAGCTATCTCCTGTCCCTCAGCAAAATAAAAAACAATCCCAGGAGATGGAAGGCTAGACTGGTAAGCATTGGTGGGTACTATGCAAAAGAATGTGCTAGTTAATGGTGTTAGAAAAAGCAACCAGCCCAGGCAAGTGATGTAAATTTAAAAGCAGAGGCAGCTATGAGTGGGCTATGAGGAAGATACAGGGGTGTCGGGATTATAAGGAGCTTATACGTGGGTTTACAATGACAAGCATTGAAAGCACAACCTGTCCACTTCATTAAAGTCCACTTCGTTCTTCTTTTCTTTCTCACTCTGTTTTTAAAGACAGTTAGAGACAGATCTTCCATCTGCTGGTTCACTCTCCGGATGGTCACAATGGCTAGAATTAGGCCAGACTGAAGCCCAGAGATAGGAGCCAGAAACTTTCTCTGGGTCTCCCACATGAGTGCAGGGGTCCAAGCACTTGGGTCATCTTTTGCTGCTTTTCCCAGGCCGTTAGCAGGTTGCTGGATCATAGCTGAAGCACCTGGGAAATGAACAGGTGCTCATATGCCATGTTGGCTTTGGCAGGCATCTGCCTTATCTGAAACACCACAACGCTAGGTCCTGAAATTGAGTTCTTAAAATTTAGTCAGTGTAAACGGCTTAATAGAAACATATATCAGTCCTGGTTTCCTCCTTTAGTAACCTTTAATGTGAAGCAAGAGTTTCTATATAACTTTGTTTTTGTATCTAAAATGGAAAAAATAAAATCCAGCCTACTTCATAGTATTGTCAGTAGAATACATAAGTAGGGGCTTTGGAAACTGAAAATTTACATGTAAGAGGACAGTATTTTTGTTCATTTATGTCTTAGGCTTTGTGTTTTTTTAAAAGTATGTATGTATGTTAAAGACAGAGTGACAGATAAAGAAATTTTCCATCTGCTGGTTCCTCAAATGCTCACAACATCCATGGCTAGGCCAAGCCAAAGAGAGGAGCCAAGAATGCCATTTGAGTCCCAGGGACTCAAGTACTTGAGCCATCATTTGCTTCCTTCCAGGTGCATTAGCAGGAAACTGATTCAGAAATGGAGTAGCCAGGGCTTGAACTAGGCACTTCAATATGAGACATGGGAGACCTAAGTGGCAACTTAATCCATTGCACCACAACGCCCACCCCTGTGACTTTTGAAAGAGGCTTCTTTAATAGGGAAATGATCCCCATTGAATTGGCAGTCATATATAACATAATATAATGTAGTATCATTATATATGTATCACCTATAGCTATATTTGTATTACAGTATATGACATGTGGGGGTCATATGTAGGTACTTCTGTATAGCCATAGATATAGCCTCAAAATATCCAAACATTAGAGAAAAAGAATAGTATGTCCCACCATCAAGTGGGTGATTTGTTCATATTGTTTTATTAAGGTATAATTAACATCCAGTGCACATTTTTAAGTATTTTATTTATTTGAAAGGCAAAGCTACTGAGAGAGAGGGATAAGCAGGCAAACACTTGCACACACACACAGCTTGAGAGAGAGAGGCAGAGGGACAGAGTGAGAGAGATCTTCTATCCACTGGTTCACTCCCCAAATGGCAGCAATATTTAGGACAGGGCTAGGCTGAAGCCAGGAGCCTGTAACTCCATCTGGATCTCCCATGTGGGCCCAAGTATTTAAACTATCTTCTGCTACTTTCTCAGGCACATAGCAGGAAGCTGGATCTGAAGTACAGCAGCCAGAACTTGAACTGGTGCTCCAAGCAGGCAGGAGCTTAAATTGCTGTATCACAATGCCAGCGCTATCCACAAATCCTAAATTATGAATTCAAGTACTAGCAAAGGTATGTAGCCAAGTAACTCATTGCTGACTCAGAAGGTGAAATATTCCAGTCACTCCAAAAAGTTCCTACCATGTCAATCCTGTCTTGCCAGAGACACCATTGTTCTGATTTCTTTTGCAATATGTTAGCTTTTTTTTTTTTTTAATAATTTTTACAAGTAGAATCATCCAATATTACTCTTTGGCTTCTCTCTTTCAGAGTAGTGGTTTATTATCCTGCCGTTTTGTTGTACACTCCAGTCCTTTCTTCTTTGTTTTTTACTGGGCAATATTTCATTGAATGAATACATATCCCTCTATTTGCCTTTATGTTCTCCCATTGGTAGACTTTGAGCTGTTTCCAATTGGCTATGATTAACAAAGTTGCTATGACATTCTCACATAAGACATTTTGTTGTCATGGGCTTTCATTACATTTGGAAAAATTCCTAGATGTGGAATCGTTAAGTCATAGGATAGATGTATATTTTTATCTTTGTAGGAAAGTGCCTTTTTCCCAATATTTTTCTACTGACTCAAGTAATGTACAGCCATTCTTGTAGTTGGACAAACTCTTTGATATTTGGTTTTCTTAATCTTTTCATTTTAGACTTTCAAAATGTTTATAATAATATTTTATTTTAATTTTAATTTGGATTCTCCTTTTCACTAATGAGCATTTTTTACAGATTAACTGGTCATTTCTATATCTCTTTTGGTGGAGACTATGACCACTTTTTTTTTTTTACCTATTTTAATAAGTTTTTTTGTCTATTATTATTTGGGGAGAGTGTTTAAAATATATGTGTATTGAAAATGTTTTCTACTGGTTTGTAGTTTTCTTATTGTTTAACTTTTTAAGATTTATTTATTTATTTTAAAAACAGAGTGACAGGGAGAAAGAGAGTGGGAAGAAAGGGAGAGAGAGGAAGGGAAAAAAAGTCTTTCATCCACTAGGTTATTTTCCAAATGCGTGGAGGCCAAAGCCAGGAGCCAGGAGCTCCATCAAGGTCTCCCACGTGGATGGTAGGAACACAAATACTTCAGCCATCATTTGCTGCCTCCTGCTGCCTTCCAGGAAGCTGGAATGGAAGCAGTCAGGATTCTATCCCAGACACTCTGACAAAGAATGTAGACCTTTCTAGTGTCAGCTCAACACACTGTGCCACAAAATCCACTTCCTATTTTTTTTTTCTGAATGGTGAATTTGTTGAACATAACTTTTGAATTTTAAAAGGCTCATTTAAAAAAATTATTTATTTATTTGAAAGAGTGAAACAGGGGGCGCTATGGTTCACTTGGTTAATCCTCCTGCGGCACTGGCATCCCTTATGGGCACTGTGTTCTAGTCCTGGTTGCTCCTCTTCCAGTCTTACTCTCTGCTGTGGCCTGGGAGGGCAGTAGAAGATGGCCCGAGTGCTTGGGCCCCTGCACCCGCATGGGAGACCAGAAAGAAGCACCTGGCTTCAGATAGGCTTAGCTCCGGCCATAGTGGCCATTTTGGGGGTGAACCAATGGAAAAAGAAAGACCTTTCTCTCTGTCTCTCTCTCTCTCTCTCTATCTGTCAAAAAAAAAAAAAAGGGTGAAACAGGGAGAGGAAGAGACAGAGTTATCATCTATATATCCCTCTCTCTGTCTATGCCTTTCAAATAAATAATATAAAATAAATTTAATGTTGTGATGCATAAACAGTATATTTCTTCATTAATACAGGTAATCTAATTTCTTTCATTAATATATATACTTAATTTAATGAATATGAATTGTATATAATTTTGTTAGCTTACACAAAATATAACAATTTTAAATTACTATTTTATTAAAAGCACATAAAATTATTAATCTTAGACTATTGATCTTGTATACTGTGACCTTGAGAAATTCACTTAGTTCATAGATTCCTCAAAATTTTCTATGTGCACAGACACAATATAGTTTCATTTCTTTCCACTTTATTTGTCTTTTTTTCCTCAACTAATTGCATTGGCTAAAATTTTCAGTACAGTGTTGAGCACATGTGAGAGCAGATATTCTAGAATAAGCTTTACTTCATCATGATATATTGTCTTCTTTTTGTATTTTATTGAATTTGATTTGCTAATATTTTGTTGAGATTTTTCAGTATATATTCATGAAGCATATTGGTCTTAAATATTTTTCTTTGATTTTGGAAAAAGGGTAGTGTGAATTGAGTAAATAATTGACTTCTTTCAATGAATAATTAATGAATTAAATGTTTTGTCTCCTCTACTTTGTAAAACTAATTGGAAGTACTTATTATTTATTTCCAGCTTGAAGCAGATTGTTCAAGCAGAAAAGCAAATAGGAACACACCATTCTTCGCCTCCCAATCTCAAGTGTTGCTTTCATGGAGTCTATGGAAGTAAATCATCTTGAGAGTCAGCCTTTGAGAACAAAGGGGCACCAAATTCCAAAAGATGTCTGAATAGATGAAAAATGAATCTTAGATGTTGGAATATTGACTTTTGTCATTATCAATACCATAGACAGGAAGATATTTAGAGAGGCTGACAAGCTTAGAGAGCACCTGCCCTTGCTCTCTCCCTCTTGGTGAGGCTGGACTTTGGAGAGAGAAGTTGCAGAAAATAGATGGATGGGGTAATCTTAGAGGACAGCAGAGGGAAGAGGGGTTACTGTTATACCTTCCAGGGCACAGGCAGAGAATACTTTCTAAATCCTGTGGCAGCAGCTACATTTAATGTAATACAGGGAAAAATGGTGGTGTCCTCATGACAGCTTAGAAGTGTGTGAGAAAAGTATCTTTTGGGCAGTTTCAAAGACTGCACAATTAAGTGTGTTGTGGAGGAGATGGCTGCACTTCCTAAGCCTCTTTCTCAAGGTAACCACAAGTCGAAAGGCTGAGGATGGAATGAGTGCAAGGCCCACAAGGACTTTATTATCCATCAGAGGGTCAGGAACTAAGAATCAAGCCTGTACTCCAAAAATTAGGTTCAACCAGTCCTGTCTCAGAAAATACATTAGATGCCCAGGCCAAGACAAGATCAACCAAATAACATCAGGGACCAGTGAATGACATAAATAAGGAAAAGATGTGAGCCCCATTCATTTTCTGTTAGAACATAGAAACTTTTATCTACATTCAGAAGACATCATGACTGGAATAGGGGGATTAGAGAAAAAACATTACTTACTTCCTGAAAAACCTATCTGAGTTAACTGGAAAACTATTGTTTCAAAGGAGATTCTAAATTTCATAATTTTCTTTAACTGGTAAGTATAAAATTCTGTCTCCCAAATATCTCACCTTCCTAGAGAAGAGGAGCTATAGATGGCAAATTTTTCAAAAGAGAAATAATTGGTTGGATTGAGATGATGGACAAAATGGAGATAAAGCTTCCAAGTAGCTTGACTGGATGGTGGAGCCACCAAAAGAAAGAGAAGAGAGATAGTATATTTAGGCGGGAAAATGATGACTTCAAACACTGACACACTGATATTGAATGACTATCAGTGAACTAACCAGACAACAAGATAGATATGGACAATATGATATTGTCTTAAATCAAAAGTTTGAAATGTCTGGATTGTGATTATAGCCATGATAGTAGTTAAAGAACATGTTCATAATAGATAGTTAACATCAAAGGATACTTATTTTGCGGCAAATGTCATGATGAACTCTGTAAATATTGTCGCAATTATCCTCACCAATAATTCTGGAAAATTGAGAATCAGAGTAGTTTAGTCTCTTATACAAAGTCAACCAACTAGTAAATAGCATAGCTCAGATTTAAACTCTATTTTGTTTTGATCTAAGCTCATGTCTTTTTAATACCTCTATATCTCAGAAGCCATAATTGTAGATATGAGGTTTGAGTGGACTAATAGACCTGAGAAGATACCTAGGAAATACTGGCGTATGAGAAGTGGGAAAAGGAATTTTTGTCAAGGAAGTTGCAAGAGAAAAAAAGAGACAAAAAAATCAAAAAATCATAACAGTATAGCGTTAAACATACCAAGAAAATTGATTTTTTTTAAGTTTGAGGCCAGAATCAAGATTGTCAAATTCAGAGTAATTAGGGTGGCCTTAGCTGCAATCGACTGTAAGACAGAGATGATATATCCTACAGTGAGCAGGAGTTCGACCAGAAGACACCAGCAACACACATGAGCAAAGAAGTCCAGAACTGTTTCACCCGTTTTGGGCACTCAGTGCCCCTCCCAATCCCTGCCTGCTGTAGAAGGAGCAGGCTAATCTTGGTTGATGGATAAATGGTCTGAAATGTGGATGGAAGCCAAAAGTGAATGGCAGTTGCATTTGAGAAGGCTTCAAAGACAGGCAAGAGAATCATCTGGGGAAACCCAGGCTTTAGATGATTAACCTGGTCATTTGCTTTGATTTATGGAAAAGTATCCTTAAATTGGAATATAAATGGATTATTCAGCTTTGCTTTTACATTCCAACCTTCAGAAGAGCTTCTGCCTGGATATCTTTCAGCATTAAAAAAATCCAATTCCCTCTGTGTCCAAAAAACAGAGAAAATATTCTGAAGTTAGAGAGTGGGAGAGGCCCACAACAGAATTTGCAGAGATAAGATTCCGGTTTTATGGAGTTACCAATGCTGGGTTAAGCAATGCTGGCATCCCATATTAGAACACCAGTTCAAGTCTCAGCTACGCTGCTTGCAGTCCAGCTTTCTGTTAATGCACTTGGCAGAGTCGTGCTATAGAGTAAGAACCGTTACATGGAGCCTCAATGGGGCAATGACTTGAAGAGCTGCAGGGATGAAGCTGCAATGGAGATCCCAGAAGGTAGAGCAGTTAGTAACCCAAAACATCCACTTGGGAAACTTGGAAGCAATCTGTTACGAAAACTGTATAAAACTGTAGATATCCTCATGCAAAGCCAGCCTAAAGAAGAAACCACAGGGGCTGTGACAAGCCAAGCCCTAGGAACAGAGCTACATAAGCTAGTGGAAGCTAATCCCCCGACTACAGTCCCAAATGCCAGACTTGGAAAATTAGCATTTGATCTTCACTCTACTGAATTTTGATCTTGTTTTGGGCTGATTGATCTTTTCCCCTTATCTGTCACCCCTTTGGGGAATGGAAATGTATACTTTGTACCTGTCCCACCAGTGTATCTGGAAATTTTACAGTCTAGCAGCTGAAAGATTTTGTTTTGAGTCTCACATGATAATTTGGATCTTGAGCATTTAAATTAAAACTGAATTGACTTAGGAGCTTAAAATGATTGAGGTGGAATTATTGTATTTGTTGTGAGTAAAACACAAGTTTTAGAGGGTCAGGAGTGGTTGTGATTTGGCCCCTAAACTTTGAATTTAAGCTCCAAATCATGAGTTAATCTTGCTAGTGGTTGCAAACCTAATCCAGTTCTGGTGTTTAGAAGGTAAACCTAGTGGAAGGTCCTTTTGTCACTTGGGTGTGCCCTCAGAAGGTAATTCTTGGTACAGGGTTGTTATGACAGTCTGAGTTGGACCCAGTCATTCTCAGCTTCCCAGTTCATTGTGTAATTCTTCCTCTGCATGTCCTTCACCATTGCCATATGCCAACCTCACAGAGGCCAAGCCAATAAGGACACATGATCGTGGGCTTGAGCTTCCAGAACTATGAGCTAAATAAAGATTTTCTTTTTATAAAGTTAGTTGGTCCAGGTATTTCATTTAGTGATGAAAATATGACTAGTACAGGAGGTGCTTAAGAGCCGCATGAATGACATTATGCAAGTGCCCTTATGCAAGAGATTCTAGAGGACTTCCTTCTCCCTTCCAGCATGTGAGCACAGAGCAGGAACACAGCTACCTATAAACCAGAAAGCGGGCCCTAGGGAGACACTGAACTCTCTGGCTTCCTGACCTTGGGCTTCTTGGTGGCCAGAAGCATGAGAAATAGGTTTCTGCTTGTAAGTCACCCAGTGGATGGCATTCTGCTAAAGCACCCTGCATACAGCAAGACAACTGCAGACTGTGTTTTCCATTTTAATATCATATGAAAATATATTTTACACTTTTATATGAAAAATAAAACAGTAAATAAAATGGCACAATGAATTCTTTTCTCTTTGGATTCTTCAGCGCAACATCATGTTCATAATCTTTAAAAATGTTGTTACATAGAGTAGATAAATTATTTTCACCATAGTACACAATTGTGATATATAATAATTGATTATACCATATTTATTTGCTCCCCAATTTTTTTTTTGACAGGCAGAGTGGACAGTGAGAGAGAGAGACAGAGAGAAAGGTCTTCCTTTTGCCGTTGGTTCACCCTCCAATGGCCGCCGTGGCCGGCGCGCTGCGGCCGGTGCAACGCGCTCATCCGATGGCAGGAGCCAGGTGCCAGGTGCTTTTCCTGGTCTCCCATGGGGTGCAGGGCCCAAGCACTTGGGCCATCCTCCACTGCACTCGGGGGCCACAGCAGAGGGCTGGCCTGGAAGAGGGGCAGCCGGGACAGAATCCGGTGCCCTGACCGGGACTAGAACCCGGTGTGCCGGCGCTGCACGGCGGAGGATTAGCCTGTTGAGCCACGGCGCCGGCCTTCTCCCAAATTTTAACCTTTACACTCTTGCACATATTATTTGGTTCATATCTGGATATAGTGTTTGCTATATATGAGGATAGTTCAAAAAGATTATGGGAAAATGGAATTAAACATAAGTTTATTTTAAAGCCAAAAATGTTTGAAACTGATTATTTTTAAAATCAAGCATTTTTCATAATATTCATTTTCCCTGAAACTTTGGAAGATTCATTATATCTGGGAATGAAATTGTTGTGTATTTAGATATGTGTATCAGCTCTAGTAGATAAATCATTTTCCTCATGTAGTAGCACCAATTTACAATCTTGTCATCAGTAAAGGGGATTTTTCAATTGGTCTACATCCAGATGTTTTAATGACTCTGGTGAATGTATGGTAGTGTTTTATTTTGATTATAACATGCATTTAAATAGCAGATTATACATATTTTTATTAATATAGGAGTTCATTCTAGATATATTTACTTTGATAATAATATGTTTAATGAATACAGACTCTGGTCTTTGGTTTCCCTCATCACCCTTTTAATGGTATCATTTGATAAGGAGACATATTTAATTTTTTAATTTTTTTTTATTTTTTTTTTGACAGGCAGAGTGGACAGTGAGAGAGAGAGACAGAGAGAAAGGTCTTCCTTTGCCATTGGTTCACCCTCCAATGGCCGCTGCGGCTGGAGCACTGCAGCCAGCTCACCGCGGTGATCCGATGGCAGGAGCCAGGTGCTTCTCCTGGTCTCCCATGGGGTGCAGGGCCCAAGCACTTGGGCCATCCTCCACTGCACTCCCTGGCCGCAGCAGAGAGCTGGCCTGGAAGAGGGGCAACCAGGACAGAATCTGGCGCCCCAACCGGGACTAGAACCCGGTGTGCTGGTGCCGCAAGGTGGAGGATTACCCTGTTGAGCCACGGCACTGGCCAACATATTTAATTTTACAATACTTCAAGCTATCGATTGTTTAATTTATGCTTAGTCCTCTGTCTGGTTTTAAAAATCTTTGCCAATTCAATTGTTATGAAAATCTTCTGCTATACTATGTGCTAGAATCTTGAGCTTTTTTTCTTACATATTAAGATGCAACAATTTACAACAATTTACCATCAGACAATTTTAGAAAATTCAGAAATAGGGGCTAAGATACATTTCCCCCCACATGAACAGCCAATTGCCTAAGCACCCTTTATACAAAGAACTCCAGCTGGTAGAGCCTAGATGGAGGCTGAGTAGAAAGTTTCAGCAATCACTGCCCTCAAGTGAACAGTTTTACACATACATCATTAGTCATCAGAGAAGTGCAAGTCAAATCTGTAATGAGGTATGATCTCCTTTCAGTTAGAACAGCTGATATCAAAAAGATAAAATGCTTAAAAATGCAGGTGAAGATGTGAGGAAAAGGTAATTCATATACATTGTTGGTAAGCATGGAAATTAGTGAAGCCATCATGAGAAGAGTATGAGGATTCCTCAAAGACTGAAAATAGATCGTCCATACAATCCAGCTATTCCATTTCTGGATATATTTTCAAAGGAAATGAAGACATACTTGCACCTCCATGTTTATTGCTGCACTATTCACAAGAGTTAAGACACAGAATCAACCTAGATGCTTGCCAACAGGGATGAACGGATAAGGAAAATGTGGAATATACAAAGAGTGGATAGTATTCAGCCATAAGAAAGAATGATATCATTTGCAACAAAATGTATGAAATTGGAGTACATTATGTTATGTGAAGTAAGTCAGAGATAAAAAAATTACATATTCTCTCTGGTATGTGGAAGATTAAAAAAATCTCAGCGTAGAATAGTGGTTACTAGAGGTTGGGAAGGAGGCGGGGGAGATGAAGAGAGGTTGTTATAATGGGTACTCAAAGTTAGATGGAAGGGAGAAATTCTAACCTCTTATATAGTCCATGAATAACTAGAAGAAAGGAGGTCAAATGCTCTGACTATAAAACAATGAAAGAAGATAAAAATGTTAATTACCTTGATTTAGCAGTACACATTAATACATATATTGAAATACCACATTATACCCCATACATAAATATAATTAGCATTTCTTAACCAAAATAATTTAAAAATCATTAAGGAAATTGTCATCATACTTTGTATACATGTTTTGAAGTATCAGAATATATCCCCAGACATGACAATATAAATGTTTAGGAACAGCAAGAAGACACAAATTACAAATATTAGAAATGTAAGAGAGGGGCAGGTTTGGATACGATCTGAGTGGATCCCCCAGGTGTCCTTATGTTGGAAACTTGGTACTCAGTGTGGTGATGTTAAGAAGTAATGGAAGCTTTTAGAGGTAGAACCTAGTGAGAGGTAATTAAGTCATTAAGGGCACTGTCCTCTGAAGGGATAAAGGTAATTCTTATGAGGCTCCTGTTAGTTCTTATGAAAGGGTTGCTGTAAGTGGGGGGAACTTGACCCCCAAATCAGTTTCTGGCTTGCTATTTTACCATGTGATCTTTCCTTCATGGAAGCGCTTCCCCTGTGTTGCCATCTGCCAATGATATGTCTCAGAACCAGCACTAAATAATTTAGATTTTCAGCTTCTAAAAACGTGAGCTTAATAAACCTCTTTTCTTTGTCTAGTCCTGGGTATTTCATTGTAGCAACTAAAAATGGACTAATACAGCATGCAGAAGACAGTTAAGAAATATTATGAACAAATTTATGCTAATACAGTTGACAAGTTAAAGGGAATGAGAGTCCTTGAAAGACAATAAAGAAAACCTGAAACGCAAGAACTAGAAAACCTGAATAGCATTGTAACTACTAAAGTTTTCCCATTAGAGTCTGCAATTTTTATTTTTTTAAAGATTTGTTTATCTATTTGGGAAACAAAATTACAGACAGAAAGAGGGAGAGAAAGAGAGAAGTCTTCCATCTGCTGGTTCAATCCCTTACTGGCCAGTCTGAAGCCAGGAGCCAAGAGCTTCTTCTGGATCTCCCACTCAGGTGCAGGGGCCCAAGGACTTGGGGCATCTTCTGCTGCTTTTCCCAGGCCATAGCAGAGAGCTGGACCAGAAGTAGAGAAGCCAGGACTCCAACTGGCGCCCTTATGGGAGGCCAGTGCCACAGACAGAGACAACCTACTATGCCACAGTGCTGGCCCCTGAAATTTTTAATCAATAAAATGTGTAAATAGTTATTGATTATCTTTGTCAGAATCCTTCTAAAAAATCTACTTCACTTATATTCCATTTGGTTATGAAAAAGCAGAGACACGTATAAGTGAAATGTGAGGACCTAGAAATTGTGACTGAGCAGAGAAAGCAGGCTGGTATACTGGTAGAGCAAAGTATTGAAGGGAAAAGGGACAGAAAGAAATATGGGTGCCATGATTAGTTGAGAGATCATTTGACTTTTGCTCTTTTTGGAGTTTCCAGGAAGCCCTACTCTGCTCTCTATTCTTAGCTTTCTAACAATTCCATATTGGGGTGGGCATTTGACCTGCATCCCATATTAGAGTATGTGGGATGCAGCTCCCAACTCCAGCTTCTTGCTAATTCATACCATGGTGGGCAGAAGTAATGGCTCAAATAGTAGGATTCCTGCCATCCACATAGGAGATCTGGATTCAGTTCCCATTTACCAGCACTGGCCTGGCTATCCTTAGCTCTTAAGGGCAATTGGGGGAGTGAACCAATGAATGGGAGCACGTGCTCTCCTCTCTCTTTCCTCTCTCTCTCTCTGCCTCACAAATTATAAAAAAATAATAATTCCATGTTAATATTTTACAAGACAACTTCCTTTGCTTAGAGTACTTTGAGCAGCTCCTAGCTCTTTACAATAAGATGATCTGAGGAAGCATGCTCCCTCTCCTCTATTTGAGTTGGATATTGCTGCCGCTAATGAACCAAGGCAACAAGCTGAACCACTGGGGAGCTACTCTACTTTCCTGGCTGTGTTCATTGAAGACTTGCATTGACCTACAGATAAAGCCATTGTTTTCCTCATCTGTCACTACTTCGCTTCTCCAGTTAGGCTTGTAGGCAATCCTGCTCCATGAAGCACAACCCTGCAGCATGTTTTTCTTTTCTAGACCCTCTCACTCCACAGCCCATCTCATCAGCATTTTTTTCCCTGTATGATGGACAACTTCCAGGTGGATCCTTTGCTTTGCTTGATCCCTGGATCATTTATACACCTGCTGCTCCTGCTGGTAGTTTTGCCACTGGGATTCCACTGTCTGAGAGGATGGCCAAGGTGCATTTGTCATATCCATGGCTCTTTGTCGCAGAAACTAAGGGCAAATCCACATCCTGAAACGTAATTACTGAAATTACCTCTCAGAGTCCTGTGAAGCTAAAAGACAATTATGGAATATGTCCCAACATCCTATCTTAAAATAATTCTCTGTTAACCTTCTGACTGCCATTTCCCCATGTTCTTCCATCTTACAACTGGGAACTCATTTTTGAAATCTCAGCCTGGTGCCATTCTCTGAGACCAAGCTCCCCAAGAGCAGGAAGAGAGTACATGACCCCTAGAGGCCAGCATCGTAGCACAGTAGGTTAATCCTCCACCTTCGGTGCTGGCATCTCATATGGGCACTGCTTCTAATCCCAGCTGCTCCTCTTCCAATCCAGCTCTCTGCTATGGCCTGGGAAAACAGTGGAAGATTGCCCAAGTGCTTGGGCCCCTGCACCCATGTGGGAGACTCGGAGGAAGTTCCTGGCTCCTGGCTTCAGATGGACGCAGCTCTGGCCATTGCAGCTATTTGGGGAGTGAGTCAGTGGATGGAAGACCTTTCTCTCTGTCTCTTCCTCTCACTGTCTGTAACTCTACCTCTCAAATAAATAAAATCTTTAAAAATAAAAAAAGAAATTCACCCCTAGATAAACCTTGTATGTTCTGTTCTGGTCTTACTACCCAGTGCTAGCAACTGGACTCCTGGTTTGCTCTGAGACTCAACGTCTACACGGTGCAGGAGGCAGTTGGGTGAGTGTAGGAGTCAACTCTGGCTGTGCTGAGATTACCTTGGGAATATTGGGGGGGGGGGCTCCTTGTAATCCCTTTATATTTTTCACAGTGTTTTTACATCCATTGTTTCACTTAACTCTCAAAACAGCTTGATTAGAATCAGCATGGTTTATACTCATTCAACATTTTTTAATAAAGCCCTTGTAACTCCAGATCAATGCTTTTCTTTCTGGAACATTTATATTCTTCTTTGATATAACCCTGTTCTGGAATATATGGAAATAGACATCAATATAAAGATCTAAATCTCTCACATTCTCAATTACTGCTAATATTTATGATTTATTTTTACATTTTTGAAATCAACCCCATTTTTATTAAAAGTTCATTTATTTGTTTGAAAGGCACAGTGACAGAGAGAAGGAGAGACAGAGAAATCTTCCATCTGCTGCTTCACTCCCCAAATGTCCACCACAGTCACATCTGGGCCAGCTGAATCTACAAGCACCACCCTGGTCTCTCACATGGGTGGCAGGGGCCTAGGTACATGGGTCATCTTATGCTGCCTTACCAGGCATATTATCAGGGAGTTAGATAGGAGGGAGAGGAACTGGGATTCAAATCAGCGCTCTGATATAGGATGCCAGTGTCGCAGGTGGTGGCTTAATACACTTAATACAATTTTGCATTCAGCTGATTCTGAAGTTTCTTTTTACATTGCTACATGTCGACTTTGGTCCTTATATGAAATCGGCAACAAGACTGCTACATCTCAAATATTTTAAAAATGTTTTTATTTCTTTATTTTCATTTGATTTGAAAGGCAGAGTGACAAAGAGACAGACAGTCAGGGAGAGATCCTCCAGCCAGGGCTGGACTAGGATGAAGCCAGGTGCCTAGAAACCAATCCAGGTTTCCCACAGGGGTGTCAGGCACCCAACTACTTGAGTCATCAACTGCTGCTTCCCAGGGTGCATCTTAGTAAGAAGTTGACATCAGAGTAGAGCTGAGACTTGGGCTCAGGCACTCCAGTATGGGATATGTGTGTATTCTAAAAGCAGCTTCTTAACCACTAAGCCAAATGTCTGCTCCTCAAATTATTTTAAAGCAAAAAGAAAGGGAAAAAAATCTCCCAATTTTCCTAGAAAGTGCCCTATACTTTTGTAGGGAAACATTCCTTAGGTCTGGCATGTTCTGTAGACCAAAGAGAATGGTTTGTAGACAAACACATGTAAAATAAAATATTATGATGGTCACTTAAACCTTACTAGTTCAGGAAATTTCTAGTTCCTATAAAACTGTCTGGAATCCTAATATTTCTTTCGTAGTAGTCATTGTAAGGTTAGACCTTTTCATAACATGGCCCCAGTGGCTACTCTTAGTATATACCATGACATATGAAACAAATAAAGCAAAATATTTCTTCTGAAGAAGGGTACAGATTATGGGGTAAAGTGTGCCTGAGAACAGTCTTACCTATGAGTAATATCAACATAAAATTTAGGTGAGAGAGGCATCCACATTTGTGGTTTGAACACAAAAGGGTCCTAGAGCCTACCTCATAGCCCTTTATCAAGTGTAAAGTCTCTGTATCCCACAATTCGTCACTCTTTTTTAAAAAAAGGTTTATTTATTTGAGAAGCAGAGTTACAGACAGTCAAAGGGAGAGACAGAGAGAAAGGTCTTCCTTCCATTGGTTCACTCCTCAAACTGCCACAACAGCAGGAGCTGCGCCAATGCAAAGCCAGGAGCCAGGTGCTTCTTCATGGTCTCCCATGCGGTGCAGGAGCCCCAGCACTTGGGCCATCTTCTACTGCTTTCCCAGGTCACAGCAGAGAGCTGGATTGGAAGAGGAGCAGCTGGGACTCAAACCGGAGCCCATATGGGATGAGGGCAAAGCAGGCAGAGGATTAACCTACTGTGTCAGGGTGCTGGCCTCCACTACTAGTCACTCTTGTATTGAGGTGCTAAAAAACTTTGTTATAAAGCAAATGTGTCATTGGAGTAATCAATTACTCACTTCAAGATGCCTGTTTTAAAAAAATTTGCTTATGTGTGTTTATTTATTTGAAAGGCAGAGAAGACAGAAAGAGACTTTCCATCTACTGGTTCACTTCCCAAATGCCTGCAGCAGCAGGGGCTGAAGTCAGGAGCCAGGACTTCCATCAGGGTCTCCTATATGGGTGGTAGGGATTCAAGTACTTGAGACATCATCTGCTGCCTTGCAGGATGCACATTAGCAGGAAGCTGAATCAGAAGCAAAGTAGCTGGAACTTGAACCAAGTAATCTTATATATGATGAGGACATCCCAAGTGGTAGGTTAACCTGCTTCACAACGATGGCCACCCTTGAGCTAGCAGCTTTGATTAATGCCTAATGCATAATGCATAATGGATATCTAATGCATCACTCATGCCATTTTTCACTAAGGCAGGAGTCTGGGCACAGAAGAAAGAATGAAAAGGAACACGATACGGGTAACTCTACGGGAGCTCTGCCAAAGACCTGAGTTGGGGAAAGGGATGAAGAACCATGACAGTGTGTGAAAACCTTGCGAACCCAGGAGTTCTGGGAGAAGAGGAGGAGCACTGAGAGGGAGAAGTGTGTTGAGAACAGCTTTTACCATTGTGAATGCTAAGGAATAAAGACACAGGTCAAGAACCTGTAAAGAACCAGGCTGCTTCCTGCTTAGAAAAACTGATTTTGTAGATGTTTATTTTTGACATCAATTTCATCGGTGGGTGAAACATAAAGCCTTCCTTGGGAGCAGGAGTAAGGTTCAGCCATGGCCCAGCGCCCAGACCACTGGGCAGAGGCCCTTCCTGTTGGGAGAAGGAGCCACATTCCCCTGTTATTTGCGACAGCCTCAGGACCCACAGGCTGCCTGCAATGTGCAGACTGCATAATTCAGCACAAAGGTTGCCAACAATTTTTGGCCTCAGTTTTTCAACTGGTTTTCATTTAGCAACAATTTCATTTTTTTTTTCAGTATAGTTCAAGTTTTAATGAAGAAAGATTAGGTGAACTTTAGTCAACTTGGCCAAAGACAGGGTGGTGGGTGACCGAGGTCCAGAAGAGTATTAGAGAGTGTACTGTCCCCATTAAAATCCCAAAGTAGTCACTGGCACTTCATTCTCATGTGGTTTGAGAGAGAAGAACGTTCTGTCCTTAAGAAATGACAGTTGCTCATACTCATTGAGTCATGAGGCCGTGCCAGCATTAGCGAATGTAGATGCAAGACTTCTGTTGGTTACAAAAAGAACAACATTACTTCTTGAGTGAAATGATGCCAAAATTTGGGGTTTAATCCCCACTCCTGTGCCACACAGCTTCCACCACAATCTCTTGGGGTGCATAATTACTGGGCAAAAATGGCCATATAATTGAGTACTCAAACTGTCAATGGACTCAGTGTATCTCATTACACTCCTCGAAAAAAACCATAAACTTCTTCCCACAAATAGGGCTGCCTGCACCTTCCACACCACCACATTTCTAGCATAAAATTGATACCAATCTTTTCAAAAAGTAGGCTTCCGGCCACTTATAGACATTTATTGTCTTAGCACAAGGTTTCACTTGGTCACCAGGATTTTCTCATGCAGAAAATGTGGTTGCTCTGCAACTACAATGGACCTTCCAGCCTGAGCTCATGGTCACAACAGGGGTAGGCCCATAAGTGTGGACCTGATCCTTAGCCAGCAGAAAATGTCCAACCTTCTTTCAGCTTTTGTTCTTCGAGGTTTCAATTATGATATAGTTCAGTGGCTTCTCAATTTTGTTCTCCAAATGCAGAAAGGATGGGCAGACTAGTTTCCAGTTCAACTAACAACATGGTGCCACCATCATGGACAACAGAGCTCTGCCCCTTTGCAGACATCTGCTTGGAATAGACTTTGGGGAACATGGTGTTTTCTTGCTGCCTACATTCAACAAGCACAATTCCAACTTAGACTTCCTTGGTCTACACTTTTGATTCACTTGGAAGTTTCACTTTAAATACAAAGCAGAGGCTTCCAAATGTCTTTTATAACTCTGCTTTTATGACATCTACTCTTCTCAACTGCCTTGAAAAGATGAAGTTTTTCGATCACATGTGATAAAACAAGGTTGATTAAGACTATGCAGCTGGCTGGTGCTGCGGCTCAATAGGCTAATCCTCCGCCTTGCGGCGCCGGCACACCAGGTTCTAGTCCCAGTTGGGGCACCGGATTCTGTCCCAGTTGCTCCTCTTCCTGTCCAGCTCTCTGCTGTGGCCCAGGAGTGCAGTGGAGGATGTCCCAAGTGCTTGGGCCCTGCACCCGCATGGGAGTCCAGGAGAGGTACCTGGTTCCTGGCTTCGGATCAGCGAGGTGTGCCAGCCACAGCGGCCATTGGGCGGTGAACCAATGGAAAAGGAAGACCTTTCTCTCTGTCTCTCTCTCTCACTGTCCGCTCTGCCTGTCAAAAAAAAAAAGAAGACTATGCAGCTATCAAATCTCTTTCTTAGCAGATAGCATAGCCATAAACCAGATATAAGGTCACTGAATTAAAATTAATTTGGAATGAAAAAAATCTATACTACTGTGGTCACCATTATTGCCAGACACCAAGTAATTCAAGTTTTCTCTTCCAAAACAGAGTTAACTAGACTAGTAGGATTTGATCAGAATAATCCTACTTCTGGGCAAGGCTTTTAAGAGCTGGAGTGCAATGTGCCACCTTTCCTGTGAATGAAAAGAAACACTTCAGGTAGAAGTTGCTCCATCATTCTTGTCCTGGAATGATACTGATATAAAAATCCTAACCAATATCTAGTAGATATACTCTGAAAAAGAGAAATAAGCTTTTGTGGTTTTAAGTTATTGGGATTCTGGAGGTATTACTACAGCATAATCTAGCTGTTCCTGACTCATAAAACCACTTATGTTCTATTTTGCAGGTGTGGATGGGAACACACAGGAGATAGGCACAGAGCTTCTGAGTCTGGATCTTTGTTAGAATCTTAGGGCAATGAACTCTCAAATAAAAACACATGGTGGTCTGTCCACCCTCTCTTTGGTTCAGCAGCCAACTCAGAGAATAGCTTAAGCCAAACTTGCTGTGACAATGACAGAGAGGGAGGAGTGATTTAGCATCTCTTATTGTTTCCTGGTGTCATTGTTTTGGTCTGCTATCAAGTATCTGCATGTGTGGGAGAAAAAGCAGGGACAACATGTTGGATTGTACTAAATGTTGGGTCCCACTAGACAAGTTTTTTTTTTTTTAATAAGAAAAACACTATCATCAATTGTATTTTAAAAAACCACTGATAACTATGTAAACAAAAATAATTTTAATTGTTTTGTGGAAAATGGTTCACGCTGATTTTAAAAATCCGTACAACATACAAAAGCATATAAAAGAAAGTAATTCCCCAGAACCTACCACCCAGAGATAGCCTTGCGTATACTTCAGTGAGTGTCCCTGTAGGCATCTCTCCACGCATGTATACAAATGTGCACTCATCATTTAATTAAATGGGAACTTGTCATTTCAGTAACATCTATCCAATTGAATGTTCATAGATCTAAAAAGCAGGATGCAGTTATGAGCATGGTTGATAACCCCCACACTTCTGGAGCTTACTATCTGCCTACAGAGATATAGCTTCCATAAGATCTGTCCAGAGAAGTCAGTGTTACACTGAGGACAATCCAGGGTGCTGTGCAGCCACAACAAGGGCTTTAACCTAATGTGAATAATCAGGGAAAACTTCCTAAAGAAGTGACTTTTTAAAAATTGATTTTAGTTTACATCAAAAATAATTCTGCATCATAACTTTCAGTGACTACATAATATATCATTGTCTGAAATTATGTACATTTGTGATGTCTTAGCAGCCATCATTAGTAGATATTCAGTTTGTCTCTTTGTCTCTCACATAAATTGTAAATCCTTTTGTATGCAGTTCTTTACCTTTACATTTCTTTGGGATAAAACTAGAGGAATGAGATTACTGGATAAGAAGTTATGCAATTTTATGTGTATGTTTTATAAATATATACACATTTTATCTCTTTGTACTTATATTGCTAACTATAAATGTTTGCATATATGTCAGATATAGATATTGCTGTGTTACCTATAGACACACACTGATTTATATGCTTACTATTAAGGCTTAGAACTGGCAATTTCCCAAATTCTAGAAAATTTTAAAAACTATATACCATTAAATCATTTTGCAAAGTTTACCAACTTTATAGGCAATAAAACTTTAATTTTTTGTTCATTTCCTGAATCTCTGTGAAGTTAAACACTGGATGCAGTGAGCAGGCAAAGGTGCCCAAGTGACCCAGTGCGATACAGGTAAGTCGAAGGGCGAGCGATAACCTCATGAAAATTCATGAGCCTTGGGTGTTGGTGAAGTTTTCAGGGGTGCAGTGGTTGGCATAATGTATAAGTTATTGTAACTTGCACCCTCAGTCAGTAGGAAAGACACACAGTGTCTCAGATTTAAAGGTAGCATAGACTACCCTTGGGAAAAATGCTTTAGCCTACTTACCAAGTGACTCGGAAGGATGTTATTTTGAGCAGGCCCCCAAAAGAGAAAAGGATCCTTAGCAGGCTCTCTGCATCTTGGGCCATATGACTCAGCAAAGCCAACAATGCTACAGATCCTTAAAATGTTCGTGTACTAGATGGATATGCTATGTGGAGCCCCTGCAAGCTATACTAGGAGATGTTTGGGACATATGCCTAGTGTTTTAAATCAAATCTCATTTGTAACAGATAATTATCCACCCTTTGATAAATAACTGGTTCCCAATGAGACACTAAGAGCCTCACCATGGGGCAGAAATGACTTTGCAACTAGAATATTTTTCCATGACCTATCTTTAGATCTATCAAGTCATGTGGTTGAGAGAGCAACAGGAATTCATTGTACAATGGAAATGGTACATCTAGGATGAGGTCTGACAGGGTCAAGAAGGTGCAATTCCATTAACAAATAGTTCAGATTTGCAAGACTCATGCACCTGTCTCCCTCAACTGTCTCAGGAAGTGTAGATCAGGTCTCTACAATCAATTAGGAAATGGAGGGAAGATCTCAAGCCTAGCTCACAAGTGAATTGGCATAATGGCAAAAAATGAACCCCTGCCACACTACAGATGCCCTCAGGGCAAACTCAAACATGTGGTGAAGGGAAATTTCCCAAGGAGCAAAACTACAAGCCATGCAATCAGGTGGCTCAATCCACATGAAAGGAGAAGTTGCCTGAGACGTATGTATTCAAGAGGCTCCTGAGCTGTGACAAGGGGCTTCAGTGGTTGGTCAGAAAAATGGCTAAAACATATGAGGCAGAGCATTGCAGGGGAAGAGGAATGTGGTTAGGCTGATAGCTTTGGACACAAGGAGCAAAGCTGAGAACCAGTAGTCTCCTGGGAAATGTTCACTGTGAGTTCTGCAGGTTTGGAGAAGAACAGGGTAAAGGAGTGGGTGTCTGTTCTCAGCACTCTCCTCATCAACCGGGCTTTTGACACTCACCTGAGTTTCCTTGTTGAGTCAGGACTGGCTGATTCAGACAGGACAAGCAAGCGTCTTCTCAAAGCAATACTGGATGAGAGACAAAACTGCGTCAGGGATTGGGCCCCTCTTCCTATGGCTTCTTCCCCCATGTGGCCAGGAAATCCTAACAACTTTTGAGTAAAGTTCCTACATTCCATCTTCCTTTAGCCTCTGTAATTTCTATAGCATTGATTTAGGGACAAAGAGCTGAGACTTCTCTAGTTCCTTGTCTTCTTGAATCACTGCTTTCAGCTTCTTCAATAAAAGGATTGGGGTGAAATAAAGTGCATAGGAAAAAAAACGGTAAAGCATATTCAGAAAACAAAGGAGAGCTATGGGGGGAAAAAGATGCTGGATGAAGGGAAAATATATACAGTTCCAGGGATTTTCATATACATTCGTGGTTCAGGTTCAAGTCATTGCCTGACTTCATTGGAACAAATTAGGTCCAGTTTCCTAAATTCAGTCTCCATGGTCATATAGATGACAAGTAATCACCGGATCATTTCTTCCACAACCACTGGGACCTTATTCTTGAACCTCTAGGCTAGATTCAGAAACGTGTGAACGGCGGGGCTGGGGCTGGTGGGAGATTCCCCACAGAATTTCAAAGTCTGAATTTTCCCAGAAGGTGTAGAATGCAGTCTTGTTATTATTCCCATGGCTTGAAGCTGATATTCTCGGGTATTATTTTTGATAAGTAGCACCCTGGCTGTTGCCTTAAAATTAGATATTTCAAGTATTTTCCTTTTCTTTTTATCCTTCCCTATGCATAGTGCTGGGAGGCACACACCAGGGAAGTGTTTTGATTTCACTGTCAGTGTGTAGGATTTCATTGTTGTCATTACTGTGTTTATCACATTCCTCCTGGTTATGGGCCATTAGCATTCCACCAAAAAATATAAATTCTGAAATGCAAGGTAATTCAATGGGCTCGATATCCTGGAAGCCCCTATCCCCATCTCAGCACTCACAGGGAGGCCTCTCCCATCTGGCCAGGCCTAGCAGCTGAAATTCACCCCCCGGGGCTTCTCACTCCTGTCAATCACAGCATCCTGCTGTGAACCCCATGCAGCCATTCCTCTCACACAGACTCTCAGGCTGGCAGAGCAAGTAACCACATGGGCTCAGGTCCACGCTGCTAAAGCCCATGACATTCCAGGAGATAGCAATGAATCAATGCACGTCACCACTATAGCATCTCTGCTCTGTCCAGAGTTCTTCATCCCAGAGAGTCCCCAAATATTTTGCAAGTTGATACTTTGTCCAAGCTGTGCATAAGCTTCTCACTTCATCCACCACTGGAATCCATGCACAGCACCTCGGTGGTGGAATGCAGCAGCTGTTCTGCAGCCGCACCACAATCCCATGGACCTCAGTTGGGGACAGGAAGCCAAGAGGAATACCATATCCAATTGAAAGGACAGGGGGGAATTTCAGGAGGTAAAATTCACTGAGTCAAACTGGAAGCAAGCCAGGACACCTGGTTAACACCCTTCCTCTCCTCGGGAATCATGGGTCCCTGTGACTACCAACAGCCTGACGCGAGGCCTCACTGGCCCCAGGCATCCAGCAATGTCTAAGGCTAATTCTAAACTATAAGTCGTGTGAGGGAATAATGGAAAAATATTGCAGAATATGAGGGTGTCTCATATACATGTTAATCTTAGCTAATGTCACCATAGAAGGAACAGAAATGTCACTGGGGCAAAAGAGATGGAGTGAAAGATGGCCAGGGTGGCTAGTTGTACTTTCTTCATGACATCATGTCATCCAAATCCAGGGATGCATTTGATGTGCAGAATGAAGAGTACAAGTTAGAGCCAGAAAGGTGAGTACTCGCCATGATGTCAGCCCTGAAGGCTGATGGGATACCAGGAGAAGCACCTGGCTCCTGCCATTGGATCAGCGTGGTGCACTGGCCGCAGCGCACTGGCCGTGGTGGCCATTGGAGGGTGAACAAAGGAAGACCTTTCTCTTTGTCTCTCTCTCTCACTGTCCACTCTACCTGTCAAAAAAAAAAAAAGACTGAGTGAGATACAAGATACACTGAAAGCAACAAAGCTCTCTTTATGAAAAATCTGTTTGTAGAAGCATTCACCTAGACAAAAATAAAAGCATTGGTACTGCTACTGCTGCTGCTATGACTACGAATACAATAATTACAATAAATATTTGAATACTTCTTATGTGCGTGGTGCTATATCAAGCACATCAAACAAATTCTCAGTCTCCCTAATAACTATAAAATAAAGACTGTTATTAGCATCATCTTGCTTATATGGGAGACAGAAGCACAAACAAGTTAAGAAACTTGGCCAAGACCACAGAGAGAGTTAGTGTTGGCATCAGCATGTGACCCCAGATACTCCAACCACAGTGCATGTGGTCACCATACCCTGCATCATCCTCTCCTCACCACCCTATATTGACTTTCACAAAAGGAGCCACGTGATATCACAAAAGTCTTAAAACCTCATGGTCCTAGGCAGACATTGTATGCAAAATAAAAAATGTTAAGACTAGTTTTAACTGGGAAAAATAGATTCACTTTCTCCTTTTGTGAACATTTATCAAACATCTAGAAAGTGCTAGAGTTGACAGTGAGTAAAATAGACATGGTTCTGCTTCTGTTGGCACTTATAGCTTAGTGCTCATCCGTAACACTACTTACTCTCTCAGCGACTTCTTTATGGGGAGCTTTTGAAGAAAACTTATTATCATACCTAAAAAGCAACTTCTGGAATGCAATTTTAAGCTGTGTTTTGAATTGTCCACTTAATTTTCCACTTGGGAACCATGAATCACTTATATCTCAATCACAGCTTTTTATTACATACCCGTACGTGATACTTTAAAGAGCATCTTTGATAGAAAGAAAATGCAACGTGGGGAAGCACTTTAAGAGCATTTATTGACTGGGATGAGCATAATGCAATTTATATAGAACTCACATATTTGCTTGATGGCTTTATAATTTCATTCAAATAACTCTTGTCTTTTATGATGGGCAATTTTATGTGTCAATTTGTTTATGCCACAGAACCTAAATATTTGGGCAAACATTATTATAGATGTTTCTGTGAAAGTATTTTTTGATGAGATTAAAATTTAAAGCCATAAACTCTGAGCAAATCAGATTCTCCTGCATGATGAGGGTGGGCCTCATTCGATTAGCTGAATGCCTTGTTGGAAAATGAGACTGACCTCTCCTGAGGAAAAAGGAATTTTGCCGGCAGACTGTTTTTGGATTCAAGCTGTAAGATCATTTCTTCCCTGGCTCAACAGCCTGCCACCATGCTCTGCAGAGTTTGCACTTGTCAGCCCCCACCATTATGTGAGCCAGCTCCTCCAAGTGATGTCTGCTTCCTTCTCCCTTCTCCTCTTTCCCTCCTCCTTTTTCTCCATCCTGTGACATCACATGAGCCAAATCTTCCAAGTAAATGCCTGTCCCCCTCCTCCTCATCCTCTTTCCCCTACTCCTCCTGCTCATCCTCCTCCTCCTCCTCCAGTCTCCACAATCACAGGAGCCAAATCCTCAAGGAAATGCCTGTCCCCTCTTCCCCCTCCACTCCCTCTTACTCCTTATCCTCTTCCTCTCCTTTCTTCTTGTTCTCTTTCTTTGTCAGCGATAGAACTTGATGTGCCATGAACATTTTACGGCTGATTACGTGAAGTTTAGTAAATATTAGCTCCTGACTGTGCTATGTTTGGAGAATAATAGAAATTTATGGGTAAAAACCCAACCCATATAAAGCTTATTCTATTTATTTATTTTTATTTATATAAAGATAACATTTCATGCAGTAGATACCTACAATTTCAAGAATATAAAAATATTCCCCATCTTCCTTCCTACCCTCTCTCTTCTTTCCTTTACTTTTCTTCTAATTTTTGTAATAACACACTTTCAATTTACTTTATAATCACAAGCTTAATCCTTCACTAAATAAAGAATTCAACAAGGAGAAAGTAGAAACACCACTGTTCCTCAGGAGTATAGGCAAGGACTATAAACAATAAGTAAATCTCAAGATGTCAATTTCACTCATATACATTACATTTTTTGTATTCTATGTATTAGCTACCAGATATTAAAGAAAACATGATATTTGTCTTTTTGGGATTGGCTTGTTTAACTAAGCACTATATAGAGAGAGGGGAAGGAGAGAGAGAGGAAGGGGAACAAGAGAGTGGCACAGTGTTATTAGACAGTCATCAGTTGTGGACATCTGGGTTGAATTCATACCATAGCTACTGTGAATTGAGCTGCTATAAACAGGGGAGTACAGATAACTCTTTCAAATGCTAATTTCATATCCATTGAGTAAATTCCCAGGAGTAGATGGCTGGGTCTTTCAGTAGATCAATTTTCAGATTTCTTAGGAATCTCCATACTGTCTTCCATAATGGTTGTACTAGTTTACATTCCCACCTGCAATGTGTTAGAGTACCTTTTTCTCCGCATCGTTACCAGCACTTGTTATTTTTTTGATTTTTAGATGATAGGGATTCTAACTGAGGTGAGGTGAAACCTCATTGTGGTTTTTGTTTCCGTTGCTCTGGCTACTAGTGTTCCTGAACATGTTTTCATGTGTCTCTTGGCCATTTGTATCTCATCCTTCCAAAAATGGTTATTCATATCCTTAGCCCATTTCTTAGCTGGATTGTTTGTTTTATTGCTGTTGAGTTTCTTGAACTCCTTAGATATTCTGGATATTAACCCTTTATCAGATATACAGTTTGCAGATATTTTCCTCCTGTCAGTTGCCCCTTAATTTTGTTGAGTGTTTCCTTTGCTGTTCAGAAGCTTCTTAGCTGATATAATCCAATTCATCCATTGTTGCTTTTATTGCCTGTGCTTCTGAAGTCTTATCAAGAAGTTCATGACTATGTCAATGTCTTGCAGTGTTTCCCCTATGTTTTCCTCTGATGATTTGATGATCTTAGGTCTTAGGTTTAGATCCTTCATCCATTATTAGTTGATTTTTGTACAGGGTATAATGTAGGGGTCATACTTCTGCAAGGGGAGATCCGATTTTCTCAACATTTGTTTAAGAGATTGTTCTTTCTTCAGGCAGTAATTTTAGCTAATTCCTCAAAAATTGGTTGTAGATGTGTGGATTAATTTCTGGGGTTTATAATCTGTTCAGTTGGTCAACATGTCTGTCATTGTACCAGTACCAAGTTCTTTGGATTATAACAGCCCTGGACTATGTCTTGAAATCTGGTAATGTGATGCATACAGCTTTGTTTTTATTATTTAAGATTTCTTTACACATTCAGAATCTCTTTTGTTTCTATTTCAATTTTAGAGTTCTTTTTCCTAAATATGAGAACAATGTTCTGGTATTTGCTTGGCATTCCATTGAATCTGTAATCACTTTGTATAGTATGGACATTTTGATATTAATTATTACAATCCATGAACATGGAAAATTTGTCCATTTTTATATCTTCTGTTTCTATCCCTAATGTTTTGTCATGCTCACTGTAGAGCTCTTTCACATCCTTGCTTAAGTTTATCCTAGGCTATTTAGCTTTTTTGTAGGTGTTGTGAATGGACTGATATTACAGGTTCCTTCTCAGACATGGAATTGTTTATGTAAGGAAAGACTATTGATTTTTGTGTGTTGATTTTATATCCCACAACTTTGCCAAACTGTTATGAGTTCCAATGATGTCTTGGTAGAGTTTTTTATTTCCCTATGTATAGAATCATGTCATCTTCAAATAGGAATAATTTGACTTCCTCATTCCCATTTGTAAGCCTTTGATTTCTTTTTCTTTTTCTGTCAGTTGCCTCTTCACTGTGTTGAGAATATCCTTTGCTGTGCAGAAGATCCTTAGCTGATATAATCCAACTCATTATTGTTGCTTTTATTATCTGTGCTTCTGGGATCTTATCAAGAAGTCCCTGACTATGTCAATGTCTTGCAATGATTCCCCTGTTTTCCTCTAATAATTTGATAGTTTCAGATCTTAGGTTTAGGTCCTTCATCCATTTTGAGTTGAGTTAATTTTTGTATAAGGTATAACATAGGGGTCATACTTCTGCAGGGAGAGATCGTTTTCCCTGGAATTTTCCCTAATAACACTAGTTAAAATTTCCAGAACTATATTAAATAGTGATGGAGAGAGCAGACATTCTTGTCTGATTCTGAATCTTTGTAGAAATACTCCAGATTTTTCCCATTCAATATGATACTGGCTGTACATTTGTCATATATTGCCTTGATTGTATTGAGGTATGTTCCTCCTATATCCAATTTGCTTAAGGTTTTTTATCATAAAAGGCTGTTGTATTTTATCAAATCTTTCTCTGCATCTATTGAGATAATCATGTGATTTTTATTCTTTAATAATGATATATATTACATTTATTGACTTGCATATATTGAACCATACCTGCATACTAAGGATAAATCCTACTTGGTCCGGATGGATGATCTTTTTAATGTGTTGATTAGCTAGTACTTTGTAAAGGATTTTTTGCATCTATCTTCATCAAAGTTATTAGTTTATGGGTTTTTTTTCATTGTGTCAATTTTTTTGTTTTATTTTTGAATTAAGGTGATGTTTGCCTCATAAAAAGAGTTCTGGAGTACTCCCTCCATTTTGATTGTTTTGAATCCATCCATTTCTTCCGTATTTTCAATTTATGGCATATAGTTGTTTGTAGTAATTCCTGATGAGTCTTTTTATTTCTGTGGTATCCACTGGAATGTCTCCTTTTTCATCTCTGATGTTATTAACTTGAGTCTTCCTTGTTTTGTTACTTGAGTCAATTTCAGCTTATTTTTTTCAAAAACATTTCAACCTCCTTTTGTGCAGATTTTTGAAATTTTCCTTATTTCTTCTCTAGTTATTATTTATATCCTCTTAGTAATTTTAGGTTTGGTTTGTTCTCATTTTCCTAGATCCTTTAGATGCATTGTTACATCACTTACTTGACACCATTCCAATTTCTTGATGAAGGTACTAATTGCTCTAAACTTTCCTCTTAACACTACTTTTGCTGTATTCCATGAGTTTTGATATGTTGTTTGTCATCTTCATTCATTTCTAGGAATTATTTGATTTTTAAAATTTTTTTTTTCTATTACCCATTGCTCATTTGGGAGCCAGTTGTTCAGTTTCCATGTATTTGCCTATTTTCTAGGGTTTCTTAAGTTGTTAATTTCCAGTTTCAGTTCATTGTGGTCAGAAACAATATGTGGTACAATCTCAATGTTTATGATTTTTTTTGAGACTTGTTTTATGGCTTACCATATGGTCTATTCTAGAGAAAGTTCCATGTGCTTATGAAAAGAATGTATCCTGCAGCACAGCTGTGGGAAGAAATGTTCTGTAGATAGGAATTAGATCCATTTGGTCAATAGTGTAAATTAGCTCTGTTGTTTCTTTGTTGATTTTTTGTCTAGTTGATCTGTCCATTGATGAAAGTGGGGTGTTGAAAGTCACAGATAGGGGCCAGTGCAGTGGCACAGTGGCTTAACGCCCTTGCCTGAGGCACCGGCATCCCATAGTACTCTGTTTTGGCCTGGGAAAGCGGTGGAAGATGGCCCAAGCCCCTGCACCCAAGTGGGAGACCCAGAGGAAGCTCCTGGCTCCTGGCTTCGGATCGGCACAGCCCCGACCGTTGCAGCCAATTGGGGAGTGAACCATCAGATGGAGGATCTCTCTCCCTCTGCCTCTCCTCTCTCTGTGTAACTCTGATTTTCAAATAAATAAATAAATCTTTAAAAAAAAGAAAAAAGAAAGGAAGTCCCCAATTTTTATTATATTAGAGACTACGTCTCTCTTAAGATAATTAAACAGCCAGGCAAACTGGCATTGAGTGCATATACATTTACTGTAGTCTCATCTTCCTGTTAAATTGATTCCTTAATCATTAAAAAATATCCTTCTTTGTCTCTTTTAAAAGTTTTTATCTTAAAATCTATTTTTTAGGTATTAGGAAAGCTTATTCTCAATTAATCTAACAGTACATGTCTCAGATGGATGATTGCATTTAACAGCAATTAACATTTTTCTGTCATGATTAATTGGGTTTGTTCACATTCTATAAGTTAGTATTCCAATGAAGTACTTATCCAAATTATTTTCTCTAAACCTGACTAATATATGTAGGACTCTTCATTTGCTACCCAAGAGACCTAGACTTCAGAGTGCATGGAGTAACTATTTAGAGCAGAACTTCCAAAATTTCCTGGCTATGAGTTTTAGCTGTGCTAATGTATTGATCCCCTCAGGCCTGGCAGGTTATCATTTGATCACTTTCTGTTATTGCGTCAATGTAAAAAGGATTGAGAAACAGTCATGTGGATGGAGGCCTAATTTATCATTGATTAGTGACCAATTTTACATTTGTGTCTGTCTGATTCAGTTGGCCCCTTAGATTGCCTGCTACTAGGCCATGTGTAAATGGCTGAATTCAATGAGTATCTCATCATTTTAGCTTCTGAACTAGATCTGTTCATCTGTATGTGGCCAACACTATCTCATGCACTCTGACTTTTCAAAGTCTAGATCCATTCACTGCTAATAAATCAGTTCCTCTTGAATGTTTCATCTTAAAAGTATTTACACCCCCACCTCTAGCTAAATATTTACATATGCCTAATTATTTGTACTGCAATAATATAATTGAAGTTAATGATAAGTTAAGGAAGAATCCAAAAAGCTTCTCATTCACTCTTCTTACCAGAAATCAGAACAAAGACTCTTGAGAGTCACTCCATGTGCATGATTTCCATATACTCATATTCTTCACATGTCCAATAATTTATTCCACAAACATTTCTTGACTAATGCTATCTGTCAGGCACTATGCAGGACTCTTGGTGTACAAAAATAAATAACAACCAGTTCCTGCCCCCTGAGAAACATTTAAGTGATTGAAGATGCAGATATGAAAACAAATATCTATATTGCATTGGAAAAGTAAGCACTTTAAGAGTGGTAACTACTTCCCTCTAGCTATTCATATGCTAAATGTTTTTATAAAAGTGAAATCACCACTGCCAATGTTCATTTCCACTGTGTCTGATCTGTACCTGAGTTAGTTCCAGGTGGAACAAGGAAGAACAAAAGAAGCTTCTAGTTCAGGCATATCATAATAAAATTACCTCATCAGCTGTATTACGCAAATAAGAGATGGCTCCACTTCTCAGATTCTTTGCATAATGAAATAATGAATGCTTTATCTTTAAAAATAAAAAATTTATTTATTTATTTTGAATGTCAGAGTTACAGAGAGGGAGGAGAGACAGAGAGGGATCCTTCATCTGCTGGTTCACTCTCCAGATGAATGTAACAGCCAGGGCTGGGCCAGGCTGAAGTCAGGAGCCAGGAGCTTTCTCCAGGTCTCCCATGTGGGTGGCAGGGATCTAAGTACCTGAGCCATCCTCTGTTGTTTTTCCCAGGCCATTTGCAAATCCAGAAGGGAACTGGATTGGAAGTGGAACAGCTGGGACATGAACTAGCACCCATATGAGATATTGTCATCATAGGCAGTTACATCCTGCTACATCAAGATGCTGACCCTGGGATTGTTGTTATAACTATAGCTAATAAAATGAAAGCATCTTTGGAGTTTGTTAACTGGTCAATTTTAGATGAATTTTGAGTATCAGACTATAAAAAGCTTTGAATCCTATAAGCAGAATGTCATAAGCAATTTTTTTTAGGCTTAGAAGATAAGAAAGCTAGGAAAGAATTAGAATATCTGAAAGAGTAGCTAAGCAGTTGTGACAGAATGGTGATTGAAATGTGAACAGTAAAGACCATTGAATGTCTTTATCCTAAAAAATCTTAATTGCTGTCTTATTTGACATGAATATCCTTTTGTCATCCTGAATCCCATCTCACTGGAGTCAAGATGTTCTTGCCCTGGTACTTGATTGTGCTTCCACCTTAGCACTTACCACTCGGTAACACAGACCTACAGTCATGGATCAGGTATAGGAACAAGGTGTGAACTTCTTTTAGATTTGGTTCCAAAGGCAGGATTTCTCCTCTTTGTACCTCAAACTGCCATGAACACATGTATAAAGTGACTAGAATAAATTATTCTTCATTAGTCAATCCAGTTTAACTCATTTTCACATGACTTATCCAACAAATATTTCAAAGTACAATGAGTCAAATGGCTCTTTTGAGATTATTCACAAACTAAAATAAATGAAAAGATTAAACAAAGCCATGCTGCAGGTATTATAAGTTACATCTAAACTAAGCTCTGTAACTTTATTACCACAAAATTATTGAAACCCAATCCTTGCTCCTTTGCTCCTTGCTCTTTTGAAAACAAAGTCAGATGTCAAATGCCCTAACAGCATGAACATTCTTACTTCAGACAATTCTGGCAAAATGATATAAGCCAAAAAGGTGGAACTGATTTTAGACTGTATTTACCATATCAAAGAAATTTTCTGCTCCTTGGAAAACATCATACCAAAAATATTTTAGATTCATCATCCAAGGACTTAGGACACCCTAGTGTGTGGTGACCATGATTCCACGGCCAGGTATATCTTAAAAATTTATGAATCAGGAAAAAAAATGAAAAAGATGTAGAGGGAAAACTCCAATCTTAAATGATGGACACAAAGTAATTGAAAATTGAATCTCCATTCACAATACACAGACCAAGTTGACCGGAAGATGTGGTGAAATAAATTAGCCTGCCAGTCTATATCAACTGACAAATCAGAAAGAAACTCTGAAGGACATATGAAGCAATGGCTAGAGGAAGAAGCTGATGCTGGGAAGGCGGATGAAGAAGGTATACAAACAGGTCAGGCCTGAAGTAGCAATAGCCTGAACATTTCTGACTGGCTCCATGCAAATTCAACCAAGAAGAGGAACAGGATGAAGACCGAACAGTAAGAGGATTGAGGGATAGGCCGGCGCCGTGGCTCAACAGGCTAATCCTCCGCCTTGCGGCACCCGCACACCGGATTCTAGTCCCGGGCGGGGCGCCGGATTCTGTCCCGGTTCCCCCTCTTCCAGGCCAGCCCTCTGCTGTGGCCCAGGAGTGCAATGGAGGATGGCCCAAGTGCTTGGGCCCTGCACCCCATGGGAGACCAGGAAAAAGCACCTAGCACCTGGCTCCTGCCATCAGATGAGCGCGGTGCGCCGACCGCGGCAGCCATTGGAGGGTGAACCAACGGCAAAGGAAGACCTTTCTCTCTGTCTCTCTCTCTCTCTCACTGTCCACTCTGCCTGTCACAAAAAAAAAAAAAAAAAAAAAAGAGGATTGAGGGAGCCAAGGTTGTCCCCTTGTTCTATCCTTTGACGTGACAGCGGCTCCTGGTTTTGCTAACTATCTCGTTGTGCTTCCCTGATCCATTACCTACTTAAGCCATTTACTGAATTACATCCTCCTGTAAGACACACCTAGAACGGCACCTTTTTTTAAAGAAAAAAAAAAGTACATATTTTTATTTGAAAGGTAGAGTGGCACAAAGAAAGGAACATACACACAGACAGATCTGTCTACTGATTCACAGCCTCGGCTCCTTTAGTTTTTCTTGACTAGACAATAAGATAATTAGTACAAAAGAGAAAATCCATACAATGGGAAATATATGAGAGTTAATGACTGGGTATGGAGATGAAGCTGAAGGTGGCAGTGAGAAATCTCAAAGTAGTAAGCCTGGGTGAGAAAAATTATGCTAGCAAAATTTTCATGTAGAGTTACCAAAAGCCAGAAAGCATTCTAAGTGCTTTACGGACAGAAACTTGGTAAATCCTCACTGAAGCCATCTGAGGTAGATACTTCATATTTATACAATTTCAGAAGTCAGAAAAGCTGAGGCTTAGAAGATTTCTGTTATTTAATTTGAGCAATTTAACCACAGTTACAGCAAATTGGTCAATAACCAATAACAAGAGTGGAGAATATTGATCAGACAAGAGCTCAGATCTGGACTTGAGGTGCACAAGGTTCTTGCTAAAGGGCAGATATTCTGGAATTGGAAATACAGTTTGTATCTTAAGAGACAGATTAAGACTGTAGATACAGAGGTGTGAGTCACAGTTACATCATGAAGTGTTGAAGTTACAGAATGCCAGGTGGAAAAAGACCAAAAAAAAAAAAAGATTTAAAACTTTGGCACTGAATATGAATTGAACCATTTTCTCTAATATAAAGGCTATGGACAAGATGAACACCAATAAGATGCTTCCCAAATACCATGCCATGCTTTTATGATATAATCCCCCAATTTCCCTGTTGCATCACCAACTTGTCACCACTTCATAAATTAGATTGAGAGTTTCTTGGCAGCATTAACTGTATATAGTTCAACCAGTCAATCAAACAACAAGTATTCACTGAGCTAGTGGTAAATGACTAGTAATATATTAAATCTTATATGGGATTAAGAGAAGGCCAAGATACTCTCTTCCTCCAAAGCACTTCACACATGTAGATTTGTTAAATGTTCTCTACCACTGCCCTATGACTTCACGTGGAGCACTCCACATCTTGAGACACTCAGTAAATATTCATGGAATTTCAATGACAAGGAGGTATTGAAATTCTTACTCATTCAAAAAATCTGTTTGATTAGGATTTAGGACACTTTTAAAACATCTAAGATGTCTCATAAATAGTAGTCTTAAGGAACTGCTTTTTTTTCTTTTGCAAAAAGTTGTAAGTCCTCACATGAAGTAATTCATTTCACATTTATTGAACTCTCTCTCTGCATTAAGACAATGGGGCAGATGCCTGGGATGCAAAAAAAAAAAAAAAAAAAAAAAAAAGGAGGCCAAAATTCTATCTTGCCCTAGTGAGATCCCTTGAGATCCCTCCAGAGTCAAAGTAATGATGAGGCAGGATGTAAAGTGCTACGATGGGGCTGCTCATTGGCTGCTGCCAGAGAGCTCAAAGAAGTGTCTAAGGCCTGGGTGCAAGCTTCAGGATGGATCAGCAGGAGAAGGTGGGGCCAGAACTGGGTCTTGACAAGTGAGGAAGGAGGAAAGGACATTCCAGAGAGAGATAAAAAACCTCCACAATGTGGAGGTGTCAGAGCTCCTGAGACATTCAGGGGCTGCGTGTAGGTCGGAGCAGCTAGACAGACAGGCGTGTGTTACAGAGAGCTTAGAGCTGAAAGGCCTTGCTAGTCACAGGAAGGGAGAGAAGACCCAGGGGACGTCAACTAGAGAAAAAAAAGCCATCGTATTTACCGCTAAGTAAAATCATTTCAGTGGGAGATGGAGAACGTATTTGCTGCTGGTTGTGGGGGTGTGAGTGGGGAATGGAATGTGAGGCTGAAAGAGCATTTAGGAGGCAGTTACAGAAATCCAGGCGAGAAATTACGAGAGTAATGCTTTTCTCCAGGCAGCCAAGAACGCTGTTCACCATGACCTTTGCTTTGGATGTGTAAACAGGGGGGAATTTATTTTCCCTATCTTTCTTTTTTAATGGTTATTATTTAATGTAGGTTACAACCCTTCCTGGAACGGTTCACTAAGACCCCCGGAAAGAGGCAGCCATTAAAATTAAGCTGAGTGAGAGGGAAAGTGGACTGTAAAACCCTACCACAGCCACCTGGAAACAGAAAGCATCAAGCCTGTGTGTCCTGGCAGGCTTCAAGGGAAGGAACCGTGAACTTCACTAAAGAAGAGACCGTGAACTGGAGTCCTATGATTTGGAGTTTTCTCTCTCGTCTTTTGTTTTGATGTGACATTAAGCGGCGACAGGAGAGTATAGGAAAGGATCAGCATTTGCCTTTCCTAAGTCTAGGACTCCTTATACTGAAAAAGCAGTGAATGGTAATGGAGCTGGGGAGAAATTGCGAAGTCAGGAGTGCTTAAGTGTAATTTTTCACAAGGTAAAATCATGAATCTCAGGAAAACATAAAATGAACACGTCATGGATTTTATTTAATTCTTTTTTTTTTTTTTTTTTTTTTTTTTACAGGCAGAGTGGACAGTGAGAGAGAGAGACAGAGAGAAAGGTCTTCCTTTGCCGTTGGTTCACCCTCCAATGGCCGCAGCGGTCGGCGCGCTGCGGCCGGCGCACCGCGCTCGTCCGATGGCAGGAGCCAGGAGCCAGGTGCTTTTCCTGGTCTCCCCATGGGGTGCAGGGCCCAAGCACCTGGGCCATCCTCCACTGCACTCCTGGGCCACAGCAGAGGGCTGGCCTGGAAGAGGGGCAACCGGGACAGAATCCGGTGCCCCGACCGGGACTAGAACCCGGTGTGCCGGCGCCGCAAGGCGGAGGATTAGCCTGTTGAGCCACGGCGCCGGCCTTAATTCTTTAATGAATGAAAGAACCAGTGGTATCTCAAAACTGCTTCTAAATTTATCTGAGAAGCTGAGCATATAGGCAACTTAATTAATTGAGGGGTTAGCTACAAAACTGGTTAATGGGTCTACAAGCCATTGGGTTGTATGTTCTGCTACACAGAAATTATTTGCATCCTTACTAGACAAAATTTTTTCATGGTAACCTTGCTCCTAAAGAGTTGTAAAATACAGTCAGTGGAAAGTCATACACCTTTCCCTGAAAGAACATACCATAAATTAGCCCTATTTCCAATTGTTGGATAACTTTTCTGACTACAGAGTGGAACTTTACATCAAGCATGCAGGAAACTACCAAGTTTGACAAACTCTTACTTGACACAGAAAAATGTCAGGACATGCTGGTAAAAAAAAAAATGGTTGAGCAACTAAACTGACAAATTAAAAAAAAGAATAAATTAAAAAAAGAAAAAATAAAAATGACAAATAGACATATTAAAATGTTCATTCTCACAAAGAGCCGAAGAAATGCTAGGTAAAACAAAATAAGGTATCAGTTTCTCGAAAAAGGAAACAAAAACAAGCATAGATGATGATATCCAGTGTTAGCAAGACTGGACAGGGTGTGGGTGCATGGCAAGGGGACTTCTGTAACCAGCATATGGGAATATAAACTCAGAGCAACTCTCTGGACTTGGCATTAGTATGTCATTCCTCAAGGCTCCTGTTCAGTGTGTGCATCGCTACTACACACGCAAGCACAAGTGTGGAAAATGACAGGAGCCTCAGAACTCAGGGAACTGCCTTCTTCACTCTAGACCTAATCTTACACTTGGGCAACCATTGTGTTATTCCCAAATATCATTCCCCCAGAGCATCCACAGTCTGCTTCCAATAACAGTAATGATAATACAAACCTCCCAGTCATACCATGCTGGGAGCCACTGCGTGAAAGGAACACAGGAGGGAAAATTTGCTATGCCTTGGAATGGGGAAGCTGGTGCTTTCGCCTTGGTGCCCCTTGTTCTGTGCCCTTTTGTCTTATGGCGGCCTCTGCCCCAATTCTGTTTCCTTCCTTTGGTCATTTTCTCTATGTCTCTATCTCTGCCTCTCTCTGCTTCTATGTGCCCCTCACACCACACACACACACTCACACACTCACACTCTCACACACACACACACACACACACACTCACACACACACACACACACACACACACACACACATCAGACCCCTGGTGGTCATTTCCTAGCTAGAAAATAGATCTGGTAAACTCATTCGCCTAATGCTTCCTGATTTGTGTTACTACTTGCAAAGGTGTTTGTATTTCAAAAGAAAATTTCTACTTATACCATATTTGGGCAAGATTTAATTCAAAGATCGACTGATAGAACTCCAAACCTTCTTTGGTTGGGGGAGGGAAAAACAATCATTCTGGCAGAAGTAAATGCTTTGGAGACCAAGCACATGAGTTATAGACCTTCAGGAATACAAACAATCCTTCCCTCTTCTGTGTCCAGCAGTGGCTCCCTGGGGTGTGTGACCAGAGGATTTTTTTTAATTACTGGAAGCAGAATATGGATGCTCCTGGGAGCATCCATATTTATAAAATTTAAGAACAACACAATGGTTGCTCAACATAAACTGAGATGCAGAGCAGAGATTGAGGTCTGGCTCTGTCCCTGCCATTTGTCTACTCTTCTGTAGGCATGCATAGGAAAACACTGTGAACAGCAGCCCTCAGGAAGGGCATACACATGCCAGGTCCAGAGACTTGCTCTCAGCTTGTATTAACTTATCCTCAGTTAAGGAATGCAAAATTATATTGTAGTCTTTGAGAGGCCTTTCTTGACCAAACCCTGAAAGAGCTGTTTTCTCATTCTTTTGAGCATGGTGATCTAGGCGGGAGTTACCATTTCCCTATTATCACACTGAGTGCTGAGGACACTCAGTTGAACAAGAGGTGGTCCTATGACTTTAGAAAGCCATGAAATCTAGAAGTACCAGTGAGTTTAAGCTAATAATAACAATAGGCATGAAATATCCAACATTTATTAAGTGCCTACTGTGTTGTAGTTATTCTAAATTCTTATCATACATTAACCCATTCCTATCTTGCACCAAAAAGCAGCAACACTGAGAAACATGCACCACTACTCTTCCCATTTTACAGAAAAGGATACTAAAACATAGAGAACTTAGGTAGCCTACTGAAGGCCACTCAGCCGGTAAATGCAAACACGTTCCACCATTAATAATAGAAACCTACCTATAATTTTATATGTATATATTTGACACATGATATTACTGTATTTGGACAACCATGGCAGACAGTCTAGAATTTACTTTGGGGCCTAAACTCAGTGGTCTCATGGGCTTAGTAGTTTAGGTGGGGGGCATTCGGCCAAGGACTAGAAGATAGAGATATAATAGAAGCCGCTGGCCCCATGTGTTATCGCAACACTGATAGCAACACACACTTCATTGCAAACCCCCTTCCTCTTCAACCATACCATCCACACGCAGAAAGAGGCAACACATGGCCCAGATGGCACTGCACGAGCTAGGCAGAGCAGAGAGGAGCCTTGAAGCAGGAAAGTTCTGATGGGATGAGGAATGACATCATCAAGGCGTGGGCCAAGAGAAAGAGCTGAAGTAGCACTTACAGGTGGAAGGGAGCACCCCAGTCTATGTGGTGCAAGGAGAACTACAGAGAACAACGCCATGCTGATGGTGACAGACAGAAGCTTTTCCACTTCACTCGGTCCTTTTCTCTCTCAAAGGCTGGGTGCAAGCATATTCTCATTGCTGTGCTTGCTTCTGTGGGCTTCTGGCCAGCTGCTGCTTAGGGTGAGTACTTCTGGCTGGAGTGTCAGTGCCCAGAGTGCACCTTGAGAAGCTCACACCTGGCATCACATCTGAGTTTCAGCTGCACCTTCAGAGCTCCAGCAGTAGCTGAAGAGTGTGAACACTGCCAGGCTCACCATCAGGCTCTCCAGAGGCTGCATCTGAGAAGTTTGAGCCAGTGGTTGGGGAGGATCCTGTGAGAATCCCTGGAGACTCCCCAGCAGGGCACCATAGCCCTCTGACAAGTCCGATGACTGCCAGACTGTCTGGAAGTGGGGAGAACCAGATCCTGTTTACTCTTTCAGACTGGAAACCAGGCAACTCTGGTGAATTGGCAGACAGGCTTTGGAAAGAGAGGACCAGTTGGGGTGGTGGATGCTTCCTTGTGTTCTGTAGCTGTAAATGGTTCTATTTCCAGAATTAAGATTCTCATTAAGCAACCGACACCAACCCACCCTCCTACACACACACACACACACACACACACACACGTCATGTGATTTTCCAACTCCAAAATTCAGACGAGTAATTGAAAGAATAATTTTTACAAGGTGCACATTGAACCCTGTTTTTCTTACAGAACAAAAGTGGAAACAGTCTGATCAGAGGAAGTTTGCTACAATTTCTTCAAGAAAACAGCTAGCTTAGTCTGTGAATTTTATAATTCTGAAAAAAATGTTAATGATGAGGAGATGAATGAAAGGAAGAGACAGAGACAATAGGGTGATTTCACAATGTGTTTTCATTTTACTCAGGGTAAAAGAACTTGCATTGCTTTCACAGTATCTAAGCAAATCAAAGTCTAATTTCTATGATATTTCTCCTATTTTTGTCTTTTTCACTAAGTCCTGAACAAAGTAAGTATATAATTAGGGCACATCAGAGAGATTAATATTAAATGGAAGAAAGAAAATACACTGGTATACTGGAATAGGGAAAGAGATGTATAGATTTGTTATAAATTATCAGTTAAGAAAAGAGAGCATCATCTATCCTGAAATTTTGACATTTGAATCAGATTTTATCTCCAGACAACCCCAAGATTTTGCTCTGTGATTCTCAGTCTCCTATTGCCTGTTTGCTCTGTTTCTTTCCATGTAGCAAAATTTCTTACCTTCTGGTCTTTTGTTCTCATGTCTGCATCAAAACCATTACTTTATATAACTGAATAACCTCACATTGCATGATCTACCCAATATCCCCTCCACATTTTAGTGGTTTATTTTCATTTATTTGAAATGCAGAGAGGAAGGGAGAGAGGGAGAGGGAGAGGGAGAGGGAGAGGGAGAGGGAGAGGGAGAGGGAGAGGGAGAGGGAGAGGGAGAGGGAGAGGGAGAGGGAGAGAGAAAGAGAGAGAGTATCTTCCATCCACTGGTTTACTTGTTAAATGGCCACAATAGCCAGTGTGGCCAGGCCAAAGCCAGGAGCCAGAAAGTCCATTCAGGTCTCTCATGTGGATGGAAGGGACACAAGCACTAGAGTCATCCTCTGCTGACTCTCAGAATATGTTGGCAGGAAGCCAGATTAGAAGCAGAGTAGTGAGGGTGGGAGCCACTGCCCCACAACACTGTCCCCTCCCTCAGTTGTTTCCTCCACATTTTCTGTTAACTCACTAGGATCTAAAACCAAGTGGCCATGATAACTCACTAGGTTCTATTTTCTTTTTCCTTTCTTTACATTCACGACTTTGTTAAAGAAAAAGACCTTGGATTACACATGTAATATAAAGTCTTAAAGTGTTCTACATATTTCAGAAATGCAAGTGATGGTGATGAAGAAAGCCTTTAAATAGTTTATCAAAATAATGTAAGGCCATATCTCTTATCTATTGACATAAGCATTTAACATCATTTTTACACTTGATCTTAGTCCAAAGGCTGAGAAGCAATTGTTAACATAATTTTTAAAAGTCATAATATTTACAGTCAATAATGCCCTGTTTTAGGCAGTTATCAGAGAAAAAAGTGTGCTGATTAGCCAAATGTAGTGATTAAAGGAAATTACTTTATATTGCATATAGATTGCTGGTTTTTAAGAAATTGCACTATAACACAATATTATTGTTATTTAAACTGTGCTGAAATCTTAATTTGTAACATTGATATTGCAAGTAATTTGTGGTATCTCAAAAGTGATTAATGTGAATTTTAGTGACCATCTCTCTAGCTAGTAGATAAATCACACTGTCTTGTTGGTCAGAAGAGTAGAGTTGTAGACCTATCCTGAGCAGCTGCAGTGAAACCCAGGTAAACATCTCTGTTCCTGGGCTTCCTTCCTCTGAGCTTATGCAGGATTATTAGGCTAGGTGAACTGGGGATCCTCTTTAGCTATAACAGTCTATGTTACCACTGAGAGAAGTAATCATTTAATCTATTTTGAGCTACTAGAATTTCATGTTATTGAAATTTTGTGATAATTCCAAAGGTCATAAATCACTAACAATAATAGTAGGAAAAACATCTAAGAATTTGAGGGCTAGAACGCTTTTAAAGTCAAAGACAATGTCTACAAGACATCCAAATTTCTGGTTGAAAACAAAGGAAAACAAAACATGTTCTGTCCAACATCAAGTAAAAATATTTACATCCACAGCTGTCAACTAGATTTACCATCATCCGAAGAAAAGTGTACGAAAAAGCATGTATCAAGAGGCATGGTCACAGTCATCCATGGGGAGTCACAAGGCTGATATAGATAGGACCAGTTTAGATGCTAGGCAAAGACCGAAGCATGTCAAACCTCATAGAGACCTCAGAGGTCATCAAACCCACCCTGCTTTGGATAGAGTTGGTGGCCAAAGCCTAAAACAGCTAAAAAAAAATTATTTCCATTTATTTTACTTAATAAATACTTAAAGAGTTTTATGTAAATTATTCCTACACCAACCCCAAACACAGACACTGTGGTTACCTCCAATATACAGCTAAAAATGCTGAGGCACAGACTGTTAAGGAATTTTCCCAAGGTCACATCACTAGCAAGTGGTCCAGCCAGGGTTTGAATCATTTACTGGAGTCTAATGTATGACAATGAGTAATGCATTTTAATAGGGGGAAAATGAAGAGTCTGCAGTAAGATTATATTATTCTTCAATGTCAAGAAACTAGGAAAATGCCATAAGGTCTCTGGTGACCACGACACTGAACAGAGAATAAACAACAGACATAAGCCCACTGGGTGTGTGAATTGACTATTGTTAACCAAAATACGGAATGGTTCAGTAAAATGTGCACTTTCACCCGAGAAACCTCATGTATTGCAAAAGAGGAACTAGTTGCAATGATACAAAAGATCATTTTAAAAATAGAAAAGAAGATAAAGAAAGGATGAGAGTAGTACAGACATTAATGTTATGGTTTCCTAGAAAATTATTTTTAAGTTCTGCAATTGATTCTCACAAGAAACAGCACAGAAGATAAGGGCAAAGGTGTTGAGATTTACAGTGGACAGAACACTTGGCAAGAAAGAATAACTTCCAACTCTGACTCTTACAACTGTGGGGCTTATACAAGTCTTTGGAGTTCTCTGCATCTGTGTCTTCACAGCTGTGTACTGTGAGGACAACGCTCTCTCTACTGCTTCCATCAGATTCTATTCTGAAGCTAGTCTTCATCTGTATATGGCATCAGAACTAATTTTAAAAATGTCTAGCACATGCACATTTACTTCATTAATAAAAGTTGTATGCAAACATGAGATAATTACAATAACAGAATAGGCATTTCCCCTAGACTAAAACAGCTTCAAATAACTGTGGAGAGATTCTGGATTAGAGCAAAACAGCCATGCCCTTCAGCCAGCTTGACAAAATATTTGACCTGCTCCTAGCCGGCTTTTCTGCCCCTTGAAGGATGGTAAAGAGCAGGTGTAACTGTGAAGCTTCCATTTTCCCCATACCCACCTCCTGGTTTTAGTACACTGTAATGTTGCCCAAATTATTATTGCTACCAGCAAGAGCCAAGTTTCCATGCTGCTTGCTATTTGAAGAGCCAACCCAGCCCTGATGATTTCACTATTCTAGATTCTGGGCAGGGTGTTGGTTTCTTCCTCCAAGTCTCCTCAGCTCCACGCAAACCTTCACTTTCCCAGGCACCCTTTCCCTCCTTCTACTCATTGCTGTACTTCCTCTTTCCACATTCACTATGGACTTTTTCTTAAGTCAGAGTAACAAACATTCCTTTTCTGTTTGCTTTGTGTACCACTCAGAAATAATCCTAATAAATCCACAGGGCCCGCTCCAATCTCCCACCCTCACATACACCTTCACCAAGCCATTTTCTATTTCCCTCAACACAGACAATGTCATTTGAATGTCAAAGCTATTAAGTCCAGGACAAATAGTCACACATCTTTGTAACTATGTTATGCAAAGTAATTGTCCAAAGAGTAGACTTTGTTGGCATATTGTTTCATTTCATATCAGATTTCTGTGATGTTCTACAATAAAAACCAAGAATTTTTGAAATATTATTTCACTTTAATGACACAAGAGATTCATAACATAGAGAATATTCACTCTTTTACCTTTGAAGAATATAGTGTCCAGAAAGGTGAAGTGATTTATCCACATTTCTCATCAGTCAGCCAGACTGAGACTGTTTGAAACATCTCTTCTCCCACGTCAAATACATAAAAATCTCCCTCTCCTCAAATACAGGATAATTAAATACAGAACCAAGCTTAAGAAAAGAAAATGCCCAGGTGCCCGAAAGGATGAGAGAATTCTTTGATTTTCTTACATCAAAGAAGTGATACAATGTTGAGGTGCTCACAGGGAAATTGGAAGGTTATAGTTTTAATTCCCACACCCATCCAAGACAGAGAGGAGGTGAGCAACAGGAAAGTAAAAGAACCCTCATGAAGATACAAGTGGAAAATGTGAGAACTGGAGCTTCAGTCTTGTGTCATACTAGGATGTGAGGTTCATGTACCCACGTGACTGGAGTTAACCCAAACTGAGAGGCTAATTTGAAAACTGGAATGAGTTCAGGGAAACCAAGGGGCTCCTATGGGATACTGAATATGAGAGTATTCCCACCACCTCAGACACACAGAACTGCATCAGAGAGCATTTTGTGCTGAAGATGATGTCACCACACACGTCTCATGATCAAATGAATCAGAATTTGAGAGAGATAGCAGGTCCCACTTTGAAGGAAAATCTGCCAAAGAATCAGCTGGTGGAGGAATTTGAGCATAACCATAAGTATGAAAACGAAACTAATGTGTTTAAAGATATAAAGGAGCTAACAAAGTAGAAACAAGATTTTTTTTAAAAAAAGAAAAAAGGTAAATTTGAAAAATAACTAGAATTTTATTTTTTATTTTTAAGGTTTTATTTAATGAATATAAATTTCCAAAGTACAGCTTATGGATTACAATGGCTCCCCCCCAACACAACTTCCCTCCCTCCCGCTACCCTCCCCTTTCCCGCCCCCTCTCCCCTTCCATTCACATCAAGATTCATTTTCAATTCTCTTTATATACAGAAGATCAGTTTAGTATATATTAAGTAAAGATTTCAACAGTTTGCCCTCACATAGCAACACAAAGTGAAAAATAGTGTTGGAGTACTAGTTATAGCAATAAATCACAATGTACATCACATTAAGGACAGAGATCCTACATGATTTTTCTTTAAAAAATTGATAATTTTCTATGCAATTTCCAATTTAACACCAAGTTTTTTTTTCTCATTTTCAATTATCTTTTTATACAGAAGATCGATTCAGTATATATTAAGTAAAGATTTCATTAGTTTGCACCCACACAGAAACACAAAGTGTAAAAATACTGTTTCAGTACTAGTTATAGAATTACTCAATTATCTAAAAATTTTATGTATGGCTTAAGTAACAACTAGATACAATAGAAGATAGAATTAGCAAATTAAAAGAGAAATATAAGGGGGTCACAGGGAAATTCAACAAGGAATGTATAATGAGATGGAAAATATAGAAGAAAAGTTAAGAGACAAGAAAGGAAGAAAAAATGAAATTTTGTTTTTCTTATCTGAGTTCTAGAAGAAAAGACAAGAAAAAAGAATAAATTCTTAAAGTGGAAAACATCATGGATATAATTTTTAATTTTAATTTTTATTACTAATATAAATAGAACAGATTTCATGTATTTCATAGGTACAATTCCAAGAAAATAACCATATTTCCCTCCTTCCCTCTTCTCCTCCTTCCTTCCTTTTTTTCTTTTACTTTTTATGATAACATACTTCCAAATTTCTTTCTAATCACAAGTAGAAGTATAAAGACCACAGGAATGCAGACAAAATTGTAAACAATAAATCATAGGATGTCAGTTTCACTCTTATGTGTTAAGGGTTTTTTTTGTACTCTCTATATTAACTATCACATATCAGAGAAAACATGATATTTGTCTTTTTGAGTCTAGCTTATTTCACTAAGTATAATGGTTTCCATTGCATCATTTTGTTGCAAAAGACAGAGGTTCATTCATTCTTAATGAGTGAGTAGTATTTCGTCCTGTATTTAAACCACATATTATTTACCCAGGCATCAGCTGATAGACATCTGAGTTGATTCTATGTCTGAACTGTTGAGAATTGAGCTGCTTTAAACATGGGGGTACAGATGACTCTTTCATATGCTGATTTTATATCTTCTTGATAAATTCCCAGGAGTGGAGTGGCTGGATCACGTGGTAGATCTATTTTCAGATTTCTGAGGAATCTCCAAACTGTCTTCCCTAATGCTTGTAGTAGTTTATTTTTCCACCAACATTATATTAGGGTACCTCTTACCCCATATTCTCTCCAGCATTCATTATTTTTTGATTTTTGAATGATAGCCATTCTAACTGGAGTGAGGTGAAACCTCATGGTGGTTTTTATTTGATTTGCCTGATGTCTAGTGATCCTGAGCATTTTTTCATGTGTCAGTTGGCTATTTGTACTTCATCTTTGAAAAGTGCCTATTCACATCCTTTGCCCATTGCTTAACTGTGTTGTTTGTTTTGTTGTTAAATTTCTTGAGCTCTTTATATATTCTGGATATTAATCTTTTATCGGATACATAGTTTGTAAATATTTTCTCCTATTCTGTTGGTTACCATTCACTTTACTGAGGGTCTGCTGTTGCAGAAGCCTTTTTTAAATTTGAGGAAATATGTAACTGTATTTAAGAGGCATACTGAGTTAGCAAAGGTTAAGTAAAGATAAAACCACATTCAGACAGATTCCGGTGAATGTACAGAGTTTTAAAACCCTTAAAGTTGGAGCTGGTGCTATGGTGTAGTTGATAAAAGCCACCATCTGCAATGCTGGCATCCATATAGATACCAGTTTGAGTCCAGCTGCTCCATTTCTGATCCAGCTTCATTGTAATGCACCTGGTTAAGCAGTGGAAGATGGCCTAAGCCCTCAGGCCTCTGCATTCACATGGGAGACCCAAATGAAGCTCCTGGCTCCTGGCTTCAGCCTGGCCTAGTCCTGACTGCTGTGCCCATTTGAGGAATGAACCAATGGATGGAAGCGATCTCTCTCTACCTCTGCCTCTCCCTCTCTGTAACTCTGACTTTCAAATAACTAAATAAATCTTGTTTTAAAGCCTTAAATTTGTTAGTTAATAATTAACAGATTACTTGCAAATAATGGCAATTAGAGACAACACAATTAGCAGTAACAGCAGATCCAAGTTTACAGTGGGTTAAATACCTTTAAAAGGCCAAGGAGAAATAACTGTCCACTTGGAAGTGTATCAGCAAACATAAAAAGACTGTAGTTGCTACTTAAAGATCCTTGCTAAGATATTTGTAAAAAGATACACTTTTGTAAAGAGAAAACTTTATCTGAAAAGAAAGAAGAGGAAAAAAGATTTGCAAGTAAGCAAAGAGACACGCAAACAATTTGTTAAATTTAAATATCTGGTATATATTTTAAAATGATAATGATCATTGGATAATGGATCTACGTAATTGGAAACTAAATTTTTTTAATAATGCTTTTATTTAAAGAATATGAATTTCCAAAATACAGTTTATAGATTACAATGGCTCCCCCCCCATTACTTCCCCCCTACCCGCAACCCTCCCCTTTCCCACTCCCTCTCCCCTTGCATTCACATCAAGATTCATTTTCAATTCTCTTTATATACAGAAGATCAGTTTACTATATATTAAGTAAAGATTTCAACAGTTTGCCCTCACATAGCAACACAAAGTGAAAAATACTGTTGGAGTACTAGTTATAGTATTAATTCACAATGTATAGCACATTAAGGACAGAGATCCTACATGATATATTTTTTTAAATTGATTAATTTTCTATGAAATTTCCAATTTAACACCAAGATTTTTTTTCATTTTTAATTATCTTTATATACAGAAGATTGATTCAGTATGTACTAAGTAAAGATTTCATCAGTTTGGAAACTAAAATTTTAAGCAATAAGAACATGAAAGATGGGAGCAAATGTTTAGCTTGTCAGTTAATGCCCAAATCCCACATCACAAAATCTATTCCAGTCCCACCTCAGGCTCCTGACTTTACCTGCCTACTAATGAAGAACTTGGGGAGCCAATAACGATGGATGACTCAAGTAATTGGGTTCCTGCCTCCACCTGGGAGACCTAGGTTCTATTATTGGCTCCTTGCTCCAGCTCTGTCACAACTCACATAGCTGTAGGAGCTTAGAGCGAAGCAGTGGATGGGAGGTCTCTACTCTCTCTCTCTCTCTCTCTCTCTCTCTCTCTCTCTCTCTCTCTTTCTCTGTGTGTATGTGTGTGTGTGTGTGCATGCTGCCTCTCAAATAAACAAATAAAAATACTTTAAATAAAATGAAAAGAGGTAATTGCTTTACTTAGCTGTTAAAAATGTCCACATTCTTGGGGGACCAGTGCTGTGGATCACTTGGCTAATCCTTTGCCTGTGGCGCTGGCATCCCATATAGGCACCAGGTTCTAGTCCCCACTGCCCCTCTTCCAGTCCAGCTCTCTGCTGTGGCCCAGGAAGGCAGTGGAGGATGGCCCAGGTGCTTGGGCGCCTGCACCCGCGTGGGAGACCAGAAGGAAGCACCTGGTTCCTGGCTTCAGATCAGCATAGCTCTGGCTGGGGGTGAACCAACGGAAGGAAGACCTTTCTCTCTCTCTCTCTCTCTTTCTGTCTAACTCTATCTGTCAAAAAAATGTCCACATTCTATGTAAGAGTGCCTGGCTCCTGACCCTACTCTGGTTCCTGCTAATGCAGACCCAGAGAGGCAGCAATGATGATTCCAGTGATTGGTTTCTTGCCACCCAGGTGGGAGACTTGGGTGGGAGACCTGGATTGAATTTCTTGTTTCCAACTTTGCTGCCTGGCTCAGCCTACCATTTTGTAGGCATTTGAGAAGTGAAACAGTGGATGACAACACTCACTCTCCTCCACCTCTTTCCTCTGCCTCTCTGCTGCACAAATAAATAAACTTTTAATAAATTGCATTAAAGTGTTAAATTGCATAGGGTCCTTTTGTTTAGAAATACTTGATGAATATATTGGCTAACTTTAAGCTTTGTTGATTCTGCATGTTAGAAATTTAAAGGCATGAATGTACATATATATATATATATATATATATATATATACATTCCACTTTTGAGAGCGATTTTGCACCCACATAAACTTACCTTTACTTCACTATTTCACAAACATACAACATACCATATACTCTTTGATCTCATTTTTTAAGTACTAAAATGTTCAAGACCAGTTTTTTTTTTGCTTGGAAATCATGATAATAGCTATTTTGGGAAAGGAAGAAAGGGGTAGTGACAATGAAGCATACTGGAAGGCCTCAGGGATACAAATAGCGTTCTATTATTGACTAGGCAGGTGTATATATGATACATGTATTCATTTTATAATCAGACTGATGTATAATTATTATTTTCACTTTTTGTGTATTACAATTCAATAAAATAATTTTAAGTTATCCACAGAATATAAGGAAACATCACAATGTTTATGGAAAACAGAACTAAAATAAAATTCAAGATAAAACCTTTGTTTGTCAACATCAGCTCTACCAATTGAGTTCAAGACATTTTTGCTAGTGAGGATACCAGCCACTTTGTCCATCCCTAAAGAATTGAGGGCTCTGTATGTTTGAACATGTCAATGCACTCTTTCCTGAATTACTAACTGAAGAAAAGCAAGTGACTTGAAAGATTTTTTTTAAGATTATGGAACAAAGAAATCAGAAGCCAACTGTGAGGTAGATACCTAATGATTTCCTAGCGAAATTCTCACCAAATTGTCCTTATTTAAGGAGGGAAATAAGCAGAACATTGTCATGGAGAAGGAGTCTCTTGTGAGGATTAACCAAGTGTTTTTCTGCTGAAGCTTTGGCTGATTGTCAAAGCACTCTCCTAATAAGCATATGTTATCATACTTTGGCGATCCAGAAAAGCAACAAGAAAAATGTTTTGTGCATCCCAAAAAAACTGTTGCCATGACTTTTGCTCTTGACTCGTACATTTTTGCATTGACTGCACCAATTTTACCTCCTAGTAGCCATTGCATTGATTGTATTTTGTCAACAGGAGTGTACTAGGAAAGCCAATTTTCATCTCTTGCTACAATTCTTCAAATAAATGTTTCAGGATCTTGATTGCATTTGTGGTAAATTTTCACTTTAGCTTTGGCACCCATCAAACAGAAAGTTTGTTTTAACAGTGTAAACTGTTTCTACTGTTAATCATCAGTCCTTATTAATTAGGACACCAAGAAGATTAACTTTTTCCTTGCAAATTGATGTGGATGATCTGCTGCTTTGGGCTTCACCTTCAACATTGTCTCATCCATTCTTAAAATGAGTTATTCAGTTGTAAACTATTAGTTTCTTTGGAACATGTCCCAATACACTTTCTGGGATTTCACTATTCTTCCACTCCAGCTTCACCATTGATTCGATACTTGCTCTTGTTTCAACTCTAGCAGAATTCCTCTTGCTCTGATATGCGCTGTTTCGAAACTGATATTATTATTGCTTCAAACTAGATCTTGATCAGTTGTAAGTCTGTTTATTTTGCTGCAAAAAAATTTCAAAATCTGTGCATAGATTTCCATAATATACCCTATCCATGAACATCTGAAGACCCTCCAGAAATATATAAATAAATTGTCAAATTTAAACTCAGTATAAGGTGCAAGTATTCTGATGCATCGGGTTAAGTCATCATTTGTAATGCCAGCTTCCTACATCAGAGCACCAATCTGAGTGCTAGCTGCTCTGCTTTGGAATCACTTCTCTGCTAATGCACCCAAGAAGGCAGAAGATGGCACAAGTACTTGGACCTTGTTACCTATATAGGAGACCAGGATGGAGTTCCTGGCTTCTGGCTTCAGCCTGGTGCAACACTGGCTGTTGTAGCCACTAGGGCAATAAACCAGAAAATAGAAAATCTCTCTCTCCCTTTCTCTTGTACTCTACCTTTCAAGTAAATAAATAGATCTTTTTAAAAAACTCAGTATAAGGCAACAAGAATTTGAAAAGTGACTAAACAACACAAGGCAAAAAAAAAAAAAGAAATAGAATGAAAAGGATAAATATTAGGACAGAAATAGCATAAAAGAAAGTGATTAAATTAGTTTTAAGGAACTAGGTTGGTACTATCTAATTTTTAATACTATATTAACTGCTACTGCAGTGCAAACAATGGTTCAAAAATGAAGAGTGGTTTAAGATATATATTTCGGCTTTCTGTGATACTGTAAAAAAAAAAAATACCACAACCTTTATGGCTTAAAATCAAACAAATTTGTTGTCTTGCAGTTCTATAGGTTAAAAGTCCAACCTGGGACTCACAGAATAAAACAAGGTGTCAACAGGACTGTACTTATATCTTGAGTCTCCTCACTTTTTCCAGCTTCCAGAGGCTTCCCAAACTCCTCAACTTGTGACCCCCCCCCATCGAAGACAGCAGTGCCAGTTGAGTAATTCTCACATCGCATGATTCTTACCTTGCTTCTCTCACTGCATCACTTTGTGTCTCACTCTTCCACTTCCTTCTTCTGCTTCTTCCACTTTTAAGGGTCACTGTGGTTATGTTCCCCAGGGACATCTCCCAGGACAAGGTTATTTAATGAGCAGCATGAATTCTACCTATTACCTTCATTTCCCTTTGGCATAAAGCCTAAGACACTTGCAATGCCAGAGACTAGGATGCGGACATCTTTGGGAAGTTGCTGTTCTGCCCACCAGAGCCACATTTGGCAACTAGTGATTCAAGACAGCTAGTGTGGGAATGGTAATAGCTGGAAGAACAGTATTTAAATCAAAAGACATTAAAAAGGGACAGGGATAAAATCTACCAAGAAGATACACGATGTGATTGTACAATAAGAATCAAAGCCAAGACTTGGCCCCATGTTTGTGTCTACTGGTCCAATGTTCCCACTAACAAAAACCTCTAAAGAGTACAGACCAATAAAAGCTTCTACTTGAAGCTCACTGTTGGAGTGCTGGTAAATTTCTTGCCCCAAATGAAAATAATAATTATGACCTAGACCACAGGGCTGTTGTAAGAAATACTTTAGGACTGAGGCACACTGCAGCTATCATATAAATGTTAAATAAAAATAATATTTCCTGTATCCTTACTAAGGTTGGGCAAATCCAGATGTATATTGTACTTTTCACATATTTCAAAATATTTTCAAATGTTTTGGTTTGGGTTCAATAAAAACCTCAAGAACATTTTGCCAAGTGCTTTTTCCATTAATTATTCAATCCATTTGTATTTCAAGGGAAATTCAGTCCACATGTTTCTAATTCATTTAGCACTAACTCATCAAAATATTGTTTCTCTCAGTGCTATTTTCTATCCAAAAGGTTTTTCAAGCCCTGTCTTCCTATTTTTTATTTCTTAGAAACAAAAAGATAGTTTTCCAAGGCCAACCCAAGTAAACCACCAAATGTATTTACTAAATACCACAACTAGAATTCACTGAGTTTGAAGAGACTTATGTCAATCCACCCAGGTTCCTCTCTCAGTTACTCCCGGACTTTTTTGCTTTTTACTGTCTTTGACCAGTTTCTGGTCTGTTTACATTATCCCTCTCCAGATTTCAAGTTTTCTATCATCAAGGCATACAGGACTATAGACACCTTAATTCTGTCTCTAAATATAATGGATTTCCATGCCCTTCCAAAGTACCTTCATCAGAACCACAGTCAACCTTAAAATAGATACATGAACAAGATCTGACCTTTGAAGTGTGTAATATGTGTGTGTGATATTTTATGTCTGATTCATGTTGTCTTCAAGTGTAGCTAAAGGGTAGGGAACCTGATAGTATGTTCATTGTGAGTACTCCAAAAACAGCAAGAGCTGTACTTAAGAGTGAGTTCCCACATCACTTATAGAGTATTCTTGCCAAAAACATTTAACTTGAACCAAATCATAAGGAAATTGTGGAACATTCTACAAGACAACTTGTCTGGACTCTAAAAACGTCAATGTCATCAAAGAAAAATAAAAGCCGTCAGAAAATTCTTCTAAATGAAGGGAAATTAAAGAGACATAACAACCAAGTGTATTTTATTATTGATTGAATTATGGATGCTAGAAAAATAGCTATAAAAGGCACTCTTGAAGCAACTAGAAAACGAGTTTGCTATGTTTCTTGGTTACAATAGAGATACTGTGATTATATAGAAATGCATCATTTATTTAGAAGCTAGAGTTTAAAGTGTTCAGGGAAGAAAGCCTGGGATCTAGAACTTTATGCAAACGTTTTAGCTACTGCTAAAGATATTTCAAAGGAGTATTTTTGCTGTGTGCCTAAATACATGTAAAACTGGTAGTCTCAATGGTTAATGAAACGATGTGCCTTTGAAAATCTAAGAATAAACTGAAAACGTGTGTCTACACATTTTTCCTGGTAGAGTACACATGGTTTACAAAAGCAACCAGAAGATGTGCAAGTGCCTTAAAGACTGCCTAACTGAGCATTCTCTTTACAAGAGCAATCTCAGATGAGTCTCTTATTTGTCATTGCTAATAATGCCTATGGCAATTTATAACAAGAAAGTCACAGTAGCTAATAGAAGTCCTTCAGTAAAATAGCAGCCCTTTCATCAGTCACACACATTAGGTGTCAACATGTGCAGAGACTGCTCCTTGAGAAGCTCAGCACACTGGTAAGATATTTAAATGATTATTTTCAAGCCAGAGAAGAGGAAAGAAAGATAGTAGGAAAACTAGAAAGCCAAGGAGTGGCTGAGCTTGTGCATTTTAAAGATTGCTGCATGCGGCCCCCCAGAGTATGGAAGGAGAACTGACTGTGCCTTCTAATTAGACTGGAATGAACCTCAGCAGTGTAACTTTTGTTTTGGAAGGGGATTTGGGACATCACTGGTTTATGGGACACAATTGTGTGCCAGGTGGTCCTAGTTAGGTGAGAGGTTTTATGTAAAAATAATCCTCCTTTGGCTTTATTCAGTACAATAAAACCGCTAAGACGTTTTCCCATATGAAGTATTTCTACAGGCACATTCAAAATGTTAATCCTCTTTTTTATATGCATTTTTTTCATGACTCCTAAGAAGTTTACCAGGTTGGGATATTTGCAAAAACTGGTCCCCTGACACAGCATAGGATGTTTTTACCATAACAGGTTTGTTTTGTTTTCATGTGAGCCCAAATTTCTTTCATAACATCCCCAGCTATGGACGTCACAAATAGGATTAAATATTGTTATCCTAACCTTACAAATGAAGGCAAGGGTCTCTCAGTGACTTTTAAAGACTATCAAATCCTGAGTTCATGTTGCACCTTCATATTTGGGTAAGCAGTTCAGAATTTTACCCATGCCGAAAACATTCCTGTACCATAAATTTCCATTAATGAAACTAGTAAAGAGAAATTTTGTTCTACAAAATCAAAATAGTACAATATAAGTTTTTAATGTATTTATATATGTGAATACAGCTACAGTCCAAGAGTTGATATCTGGGAAATCATCTGAGGCGCCAAGCCGTTCTTAAGCACCTTTAGAATCTTCACTGAAAGCTACAAGCATTGAGAGGAGACATCTACTCCTTTGCAGTTTGTTGTAGTGGAAAGAATTTGGACCTGGATTTGAATTTTGAACCCAGCATTATTACTTATGTGACCTTGAGAAAAGTTATTTCCTCTGTGAGTGTTATCTGCTTCCTCATCTATAAAATGCTCAGCATTATGACTCATTGTGTTATCAAGAGGACTAAGTGAGGCATCTTTTGGTTACTCTCATTTAATTAAATCATCCAATTAAGCCCTTCTCCAATATGCTTCATAGTACGTTCACCTGTGTATCCTGGCCACTTGAAACACAAGTGCATACTCTCTTCTCTATTTCAAGTGCCAATCATCCACATGAGTATATAAGAGTATTTTAGGCACAGAAAAAGAATGAAACCACAGCTTTTGTCCATGTCCTATACCACATTAGTAAAAGTGTCAGGAAACAGTACGTATGATTAATGCTGCTGAAATAGGCAGGAAATTATTCAGGTGGATTCAATCAACCCAGCCAAGCATATAGGTAGCTTATTAAAAGTTGGACAAAAGTCTACAGGCACTTAATACATAACGATGACTCTAGACCTAAATTAAGAGCACTGCCCACCCCCATGCTCCCCAGCCCTCAGAACTCACTGCCTGCAAGCAGCCCCTCTTGTTACAGCTAGTTATTGGCCTGCTTTTCTTCCTCTCTGAAAGAAAGACACATGACCTTTTCTAAGCCCCTAACCCCAACCCATGGCTGAGACCCTATTCTGTTGAGTTTGCCCTAGAGGCTGCCTCTTACCAAAGCAAAGGCAAAGTGAATTGATGTGCAGCTTCTTTTCAGCTACACTCAGGCCTGCGCACCTTTTGCTACTAATGGGGATTTTTGAAGAAAAAGAAGTTTACCTTGTTCTAGTGGGGCTGGAAAAAGATACTTTTCCAGACATGAGATCTTTTACCTAGCTCACTGGGGATGCCTTAGATATTTAAAGCAATCATTCCGGATGCACAAGGAAAAGTAGTTTTCAAAGTTAAACACTGTGGCCGGCGCCGCGGCTCAATAGGCTAATCTTCCGCCTTGCAGTGTCAGCACACCGGGTTCTAGTCCCAGCTGGGGCGCCGGATTCTGTCCCTGTTGCCCCTCTTCCAGTCCAGCTCTATGCTGTGGCCAGGGAATGCAGTGGAGGATGTCCCAAGTGCTTGGGCCCTGCACCCCATGGGAGACCAGGATAAGCACCTGGCTCCTGCCATCGGATCAGCGCAGTGAGCCGGCCGTGGCGGCCATTGGAGGGTGAACCAATGGCAAAGGAAGACCTTTCTCTCTGTCTCTCTCTCTCACTGTCCACTCTGCCTATCAAAATAAATAAATAAATAAAAACAAAGTTAAACATTGTGATCACCATTCCTGTGGCACGAGGTATGCCCTTTCCCCTTCCTGTTCTTTAGGATCAAAATCAGTCAGATCTGCAAGAGACAAGTTTTCTCCTTTGGCCAACCCCATCCTGAAATTCCCTTTGTTACCACAGAGGAGTCCACTCTAAAATTGGTCCAGAAAAGCATCTTCAGGTGGCAATAAAGGCTCTGTCTCCAGTCCCAGTTCCTTTACAGGAACTAAATAAGAATAAAAGAACCAGTATTTAAAATGTATCATCCATTTTAAGAGTAAGAAATATGTGTGTAGCATACAGGTCATCTGAGAATGCTAGAGGACTAAAAATTTTAACTAGAAAATTAAATGCAGAAATAATAAGAGCAAACGAACTGACACATGAATCCTGGGCTCTGTGCAGATCAGGCTCAACCAGGGGCTGTGGAAAAGGCAACAGGGCAGGGCGAGTTCTGGTCCCATATCTCTTCCTCACCATCTGGGTGTTCTTGGGCAAGTTAGTAAACATCCCGATCTCCCGATTTTTCTCATCTGCAAAACAGGGGTAAACTAGATCAACAGGTACCAAAGTGTGTTCCTTGGGACTTGCATCCCATGGGTGTTGCTTTCCTACCTCCACCCCCACTTCCACAAAAATAAACAATCTGTCATGAAATACATTTTAAGACGGTCTTGATTGCAAGTTTATCTTGTCAACACACAAACAGGGTAGTTACTGGTCAGCATTTTCCAAAATTTGGACCATTCTCCAACAAATTAATTTTTGGAAGAAAGAAGAGAAAAGAATTTAGCAGGCAGTATACCTATTGCTATGCTAAAGTAAGGCTTTTTAAACTGGGCTTAGTGCAGCATGATTTGGTTGCCAGATATACTGAAAGCAGAAAACAGGCAGTTTCAACTCACTGCATTAGTTATTTTCCCTTTGGTTAATAGCAAGTTATCTTCATCCACGCTGCCATTTGGCTTCAGGAGGCCTTCCTGAGTCACTCACCAATTGTCCCAGTTAAAAATAGTACCAGTCATGTGGGAGAGATCACCACCAACAGCAAGCATGACCTTGGTTAACATCACACACTTCCACATAAAGCTCCTGTCTCCTAGATGTTTGAAAAGCCCACAAAGACCCTGAAAATAATCTTAACAGTGCAGCTATGAGTCATGTTCAAATAAGGCAGGAACAATTTTTCTAAAGAAAAAGACACACACACACACACACACACTCACACACTTGATATCAGGTTTTTTGTAGAAAGTAGTGGGAATAGGAAATAAGCTGTCTGGGAAATATTTTTCTTCGTAATTTGCTTTGTTGTGTTTTGTTTTTAAACACTGGAGGAGTTTGTGTAATAAAAACCAAACACCATTCTTTCATAAAATAATGTGTTCTCTGAGGATGGAGGATTACACTCTGCAATCATGTCTAGAGCCCTGCCTGAGTTTCACCGCTGGCTCATTCAGTGGCTATGATCCAGGTAATCCAGGTGCCTACTTTAATGTATGTATGTATGTGTGTGTGCTTAATTATTTAAAACACTTAAACACATAAAACAAATCACCAACTTTAGAAGAGAGAGGAAAATATCACTCCCACTAGTTGCAGATGAACACAGGGGTTATGATTTTGTATGGCCCTTGTGTCTTTTTTTTTTTTTAGAGATTATTTTTATTTATTTGAAAGGCAGAGTTACAAAGAGGCAGAGAGAGAGAAGAGAGAAAAGAGAGATGTCTTCCATCCGCTGGTTCACTGCCTAAATGGCTGCGATGGCCAGAGCTGGGCCAATCCGAAGCCAAGAACCAGGAGCTTCCTTTGGGTCTCCCATGTGGGTGCAGGGGCCCAAGCACTTGGACCATCTTCCACTGCTTTCCCAGGCCATAGCAGAGAGCTGGATCAGAAGTGGAGCAGCCGAGACTTGAACTGGTGCCCATATGGGATACCAGCACTGCAGCCGGCGGCTTTACTCACTGTGCCACAGAGCTGGCTCCTCACTTTTTGAAGTGTGCCTATTATATACATATTTGTAATTCCAAAGTGTATAAGATTTATTTAAGATCCATTTACATTGTATCTTATTTCATTTACATTATATCATATACTTTTTCCTAAGATAGTGCTCAAATCTGACAGCTATCATTGTATGAGTATTTAAATTTTGTCAGTTTATATACTTGACTCTCACCTTATTGTTTTAATCACATCGAGTTTATAAAGTACTTTGTGATTAGCACCTCTGTGTACTTGTCTTTTTCATATTTTAAGTACTGGGTCGGATGAAATGAACTATTGTGCATCTTGTTATAAAATATGTAGTTGCCCTCTCAAAATGTGATTTTGCCACTTGGCTAATAACTTTAGTTCTTAACATTAAAACATGTACTAACTTAAAAGTATCTTTGTTTACACTAGCATCTCTTTGATTGCTAACAAGGTTACACTAACGTTGGAAATCAGATCCTAATCCTCTGACTGAATAAATGGGGATTTCTGGTAATGTCTGCATTCTCCTGCACAGTATTTTAATAATTTGCGAGTTGGTAAACCCAATGCTGGAGCCCTCAGGTCAAAGTCAGGCCTCAAGTTACAGGGCAATCAATCAAGAAAATCGCTAAGCAGAGCTTCTAGCCCTGCCCCCTGCCAGAACAGAAGCAGAAATTGTTCCTTTCAAAGAATGCCCTGGGTTCACAGCTAGGTATTCTACTACTTTTGTTTTCCTAAAATTTGGGGTTTGTCTTGGCTCCTTCTATGACATTTTAGTCCTGTGTACTAAAAAAATTCCTGAACATCTATTTGGGGCCAAATAAAAATATAGGCCCATAGATTCAAAAATGAATAAGTCATAGGCTTGCGCAATATGTTTAAACCCCAGCACCATGGTTCCCAAACATGGTTGAAAATAGAATCTTCTGGGGAATTTTCAAAACAGTTTCAAGGCTTCACCTCAGACTTACCAAATCAGACATTTCTGTCTTCTGTGTTTCTTTGTTTTTTAATTGTTAATATTGGAAGATCAGATTTTATGCATTTTATAGATACAATTCTAAAAAGATACCATAATTCTCTCCCTCACTCACTCCCTTAATCCCCCTCCTTTTCTTTTTTTTCATAAAGTTTTTCAATTATATACTCTCAATTTATAATTGCATGCTTAATCTACCACTAACCATAATGTTCCACAAGTAAAAAGAAGAAAGAACACTGTTCTACTTCTGCTTCTAACAAGCCACACGGAGCAGCTCAGGATCCAGAGACATAGAGCCTGCCTTGGTATTGTTCTCAGGACCGCAACATTATAAAGCAAGATACAAACAGTCATTTGCCTGATGGAGAATGTGTGGAAGATGGAAGAAATCAGCTTAGTCCAGTAACAATGATTGATCCCATCAGATTGAAGAGCAAATTGCACACCACCTATTATCTATTACCTTTGAAAAACATCCTTTCTAGACAAAGGTGGTGCTTCTTATTCCATAGTAATGGAAAAGTCTTGGATTTAACTTTGCCCTGGGTGGGTGAAAGTGTCTGTCCCTTCTTACCTCCCTGACCCAATCCAGCCTCTGTGCCATTAGAGTAATCTCAAGCACAGATGGGCTACCTACTGCCAACACACAAGCTCTCACATTCTTAACCTGGAATCTAGGTTTGTCCCCAGATTGCTTTTCCATGTTACAATGTCTGAATCAGTTTGGAGTATTTCTAGACAGTTTTTGCTTGGAGGACAACCCATGTAATCTCCATCCCAACCCTTTACCTAAGTCTCAGTTTCTGAAAATTCCCAGTGCTCTCTCACCCCATTTCATAGCATGGATAACACCACACATGCCACCTGGAATGCCCTTGCCACTCCTGCTCTGATCTCACATCTCTCTAAATCTTTATCTTGTTCTATCAACTACCTCTATCCCACCACCTACTTTTATTTTATCTATCATTGTTAGCTACCATTTCTTGAGTAGTCACTTTGTACTATGTGCTCTACTAAAATCTTACATATACTACTTCATAAACACACCACGAATTGTGTATGCCCATTTTTCAGATAAGGGGAAATAAAACTCAGAGAGATTAAGTGTAGTATACAATTTTACCCAGCTAATAAGGGATAGAGCATAGAAAGAAGCCCGTCTAACAAGAAATCTTGATCTGCAGTTGTGACCCCACCCCAATCTGCTGACTAACCCCCATTGGTTTTTATTCATCTCGAAATCATCTCATTCCATGTTGTGTTAGCTACTTCTAAATGAATTGGGTTTTCTCGCTGGGTTGCAGTTTCTCTGGGGCAGAGATCCTAATAGGGATTAGTGTTTAACATTCCCCTAGAGAACTTAAGTTTTACATTTCAGTAAGTTCTTAGTAAATATAAGTAAAAGCAAATTACTGTAGTGCAAAACCAAAATTAGTATGTCCATAGCCCCACTAATGAACTTTGCTATGAAGTACACTAACTGCTTTTCTGTCAAATACTATTATATATGCTATAGATTAAACTGACTCTGAGATTCTTGGCATATTAGTCCTAAAAATGTAGCAAAGCCAAAAGGCCAATACTGAGATCAGAGTGAGCGTGCAAGTGCTTGTTAGTCTTCTCCCTCAACACCAGCATTATGAAAGGTCCTGCAGGATTAGCACTTAAAATGCCATGCATTTAAAGCACTTTAATAATTTTTTAGAAAGGCCTTGGCTTCGATGTCACATATGATTAATAAATAGGAAATAGCTATTAAAAGACTGCACATGAATAGTATCTACTATGAAAACTGGAATGAGATTTAACACAATGGATTCTGTTCCCTTTTCTGTATTTAAAGACCTGTATTTCATCTTCAGAAAGTTAATATGCCATTGAAGGAGCAAGACAATAGAATCCCAGGACATTTCAGGGTCATCTTTAATCAAAACGATCCCTTACTCTATATTTTCTCAAACTCAAGGCTTTTAAATTTTGTGTTTTGAATTTCTGAGCCTTAAGCGTTGCTTTGCTTTTGTAAGTAAAATGATAGAGTATCTGCTTTTGAAATGAAGCCAACCTCCAAAGGCCAAGAGAACTGCATCGTCTCAAGGGTTTTCTATAAAGGGAATACTGTTAAAGCCAAGAACGGGTTAACCCTGAGTCACTCCCCTCCCACCTCCTCTCTCAGTCTCCCAGATACCATACAGCTGTTGAAAAGTATCTGTCAACAAAACTATTACTGTCTTTCCTGGGATCAACACTATGTCCTGGACCCTCAAGGTCAGTAAAGCCGCCTTCAGAGCAAAGAAAGGCAAAAAGCAGAAAGCTCACAAGACCAGTGAAACACAAGTGACTCTGGCAGGTGGAAGGCCTTCCCCAACCTCTAAAAATTCTAAAAGAAAAGATAGGGCTCAAAGGGTATGGACTGCCCAGCAAGATAAAACGTGTTTCCCTAGCCTGAAAACTCTTCTCTGGAACATCCTAAACAATTCATCTTCCTTTACACTTTCTTACTCCACCTCACGCTTCCATTCAGGTGGGAAAGAGTTATTAAGAATAAATAACTAGAGATAGTAATAAAAATATTGGCAAATGATTCAAAATTAATTACTGTGCTTTCCATGCTATCTTAAACCATTTTAATAAATCATCTTCACCAAAAAAAAAAAAAATCCTACAAACAAACAACAAAAAATCTTGTGTGGTGGGTTCAATAATTTTGCAGAGGAGGAAGACAGTTTAAGAGAGGTTAAATACCTGGCCCAGAGTTTCTGAACTAATAGAATGAGGAGCCAGAATTTGAATCAAAGACCATGCATTTAGTGAGTATATTTCCACCTTTATTTAATACTCTCCCACTGTGGAGGCAACGGGTATCTTGGGGAGACTTGAGCGCAGGACACCCCAATCTCCCAGCCTTTCTCAGGTGGCAAATTTATATCAACAGAGAGTTGTATCCCAGCAGTAGTCACACCATGACTCTGAGTGTGCTCTCTGAACCACAACCTTCTGGTGACTTTCTGAAAGGCAACCTCACAATAGGAATCAAAATTCTAAGTAAAATGATGATATTCAACTTAGCAATTTATTTAAATAGAATAAGTAAAGTTATCAAAAATTTAGGTAGAATTATTCATTGATATTATTTATAACACCAAAAATTTGGAATAGGGAGGGAATGAGCTTCAGGCTAAAAGTCAAAGTATTGGTTAAGTAAAGTACATAACATATTGGAATACCATAAACTCATTAAAAAACAAAATTATAGAGAAGATAGATTAATATTATCTATAGGCAATTAAAATAGTTTACAACTAGCACATAAGCATGATTCTATTGAAATGTGTACATGCAAATTTATATTATTCTACATCACACATTAAGTCAACAATGAATATGAGTGAGTTTATTATTTATTATAGAATCATAAAATCTCAGAGTTGAAAGGGCTCTTAGAAGTGTTTTAGTCCAAAAGTGACCAGGCACATCCCTGACAGACAATACCAAGCACCATCAAGGGCTTCTACTGTCAGCAAGTTCACCACTAACCCATTCACCAAGTTCCAGAGAATGCTTGAACAGCACATAAAGTTTACCATACATTCTGTCCACACACCATAGACTTATGTCCATCTTCTGTAGTAGAAAAAGAAGGAGGAAGTGATTATCTGCTAAGAAGCCATTTTCTTCCATAACTTTCTCTTCAAGGAAAGACGTTATATAAATTCAACTAAGTGAAGGTGATAAACTAATCGAATTTTCCACTCACCAGCAATAACAATCCCAACAGCTATAGTCAGCCTGTGGATCTATGACTAGTTCTCATAACCGCTTCTTGATGGATTTGTTTCTATTACTGGAACTTCCAGAAAATTCTTTCAATGGAAGTCAGGTATCATGGGAGTTAAAGAAGACAAGAGTGAGAAATTTATTGGTTGCATGGAAAATCAAGAGCAAAGCTAGTATTCAGGGTATGTCAGAATGTTATTGAGACTTAACTTTTGCTCTAGTTTTGTATCCAATGCATCCCTTAGCTGTGTAGCAAGGTTCTAGCCAAAGTGCAAGCAATTGTCCTGAAACTGGATGTCATTGTGATAAGACAGAGAATTATTTAATTTGGACCTGCAAGTTAGCCATAAGAATGAGTGTGTGTTAATGAAGGGAGCTGTTGGTTCACAAATTCATTCATTCATTCACTCAGTCATCCATCCACCTATGTACCAGGCATTCAACTAGACGCCAAGCAATGGAGCACAAGACCAGTCATTTCTCACTTGAAGCAGTTCCCAAAGTCACATGACAAGTGCTGTGGTGGCAAAGGCCGGCAAATGGGAGAACACACTCAACAGAAATAAAAAGAACAGAAAAGAAAAAATGTGTGAGTATTCTAGGAAGAGGGAAGGGTATCAATCAAAGGTCACCTGAAGTAATGGTTTGATAACCACAAGTTCACGGCAACTGTGGTGCAAGAATCGATGTACCTGAGCAAAGATCAGATCACAGACATTCTTTGGATCTAGTTCAAAGTCCAAATTTATGATCAGAGTGATGGAAAGTGATTGGCAAAACAGTACATTCGATCTATTTGGAATAGATTGAATTTTATCTCAATATTATCTCTTCCCTTACGATTATCTTGAATCACTACCCCTTTTGACAGGCAGAACAGCAATTTTCTAGAGTTCAAACCAATAAAACAGTAGAAGTATCAGTTCTAATTTACGAAGTGTGCACCCAAAGCCTTCTGGGGTTCCATTCATTATAGTAGGTATGAAGGAGCCCTTTCAGAGTCCAGCCGCAAAGGCAAGGCAGGGCTGCTGACCGCTGTCCGAAGGTGATGCCTGCATAAGCTGGCAGCCAAGGGCAAAGCAGGCCCAGGCCCAGGCCTGGGAAAGGTACTGGTCTCAGTGCAGCTGTCGCTCAGTATCCTCAGAGCCCGCCTCCTTTGCAGTGCCTGCCCTGTTTGTCTTGTCCCTGTTTTTGGTCAGAAAAAATGTACAACTCAGCAAGGCCTGCAGCTTATGTCATCTCCCAGCCATCTGATCCTGCTGGAGGAATTCCTGGCAAACAAAGTCCCATGCACACCACCCACAGGCCTCTCTTCTTCTTTCTCTTGCTCATTCATTCCCTTTCTTTGGCTCAGGAATCTGCCTTCCCTGGTAAGGCAGGGATGAGCTTTCTGAATTGTGTTTATTTGTTGGCGCTCTGGTGTGAAAGCGTTCCCCGTCAACTGCATATTAATCTTGTCAGCAGTCTGTATCTATTTTCCTCTGCCTCCCTCCCTTGGCCTAATTTATGGCTTTCCTTTCCCTTGTCTCCTATTGTCACAATGACAGGAGCACTCTGTTCTGGGTGCTTGGGCCTCAGACAGACACAAGACTTATTCGTATAAGATGAGCTGCAGCGGGGTGCAAAATGCCGCAAATTATGTGACAGGGCTAAATGTAGACCAAGCCTCCTTTGGTTGATATGTGCCAATCAGCCAAGTGTGAGGTGCTATGTACTTAGTGCTCTTGGCAAATAGAAGAGTTCAGTTCACAATTGATCACACTGATAGGTCTAAGAGTCAAAGGGATGACACAAACAAGACTAGTGTCTGCTAATACTAACTGATAGAATCAAAGAGGGAGAGAATGATCCAACATGGGAAGTGAGATACACAGCAGACTCATAGAATGGCAGATGTCCTAAATAGCACTCTGGCCTCAGAATCAGCCCTTAAGGCATTCAGATCTGGCTCAAGAGCCCATGAGAATATTTTAGGCATGGAAAGCCAAGACACTCTGGAAAAACAAGAAGACCTAAATGAAAGATCTCTGTGAGATCCCAGTGGAACGAATGGGGCCATCAAAGAAGGAGGTACCTTTCTCTGAAGGGAGGAGAGAACCTCCACTTTGACTATGACCTTGTCGGAATAAGATTGAAGTCGGTGAACCCTAAAGGCTTCCATAGCCTCGGCAACTCATGACTAGACCCTAGGGAGATTACTGACGCCATAAACAAGAGTGTCAAATTAAATCAACAACAGGAGTCACTGTGTACTTACGTCTCATGTGGGATCTGTCCTTAATGTGTTGTCCAATGTGAAGTGATGCTATAACTAGTACTGAAACAGTATTTTTACACTTTGTGTTTCTGTGTGGGTGCAAACTGATGAAATCTTTACTTAGTATATACTGAATCAATCTTCTGTATATAAATAATTAAAAATGAAAAAAAAAATCTTGGTGTTAAATTGGAAATTGCCTAGAAAATTAATCAATTTTTAAAAAAAATATATCATGTAGGATCTCTGTCCTTAATGTGCTATTGTGAATTAGTACTATAACTAGTACTCCAACAGTATTTTTCACTTTGTGTTGCTATGTGAGGGCAAACTGTTGAAATCTTTACTTAATATATAGTAAACTGATCTTCTGTATATAAAGAGAATTGAAAATGAATCTTGATGTGAAGCAAGGGGAGAGGGAGTGGGAAAGGGGAGGGTTGCGGGTGGGGGGGAAGTTATGGGGGGGGAAGCCATTGTAATCTATAAGCTGTATTTTGGAAATTTATATTCTTTAAATAAAAGCGTTATAAAAAAAAAACAAAAAAAACAAATATGAAATAAAGTGGTGGTAATGTAAAAAAAATAAATAAATAAAATAAAATGCTCAGACTGGGCCAAGCAAAAAAAAAAAATGATTAAAAAATCTTGGTGTTAAATTGGAAATTGCATAGAAAATTAATCAATTTAAAAAATATATATCATGTAGGATCTCTGTCCTTAATGTGCTATACATTGTGAATTAATACTATAACTAGTACTCCAACAGTGTTTTTCACTTTGTGTTGCTATATGAGGGCAAACTGTTGAAATCTTTACTTAATATATAGTAAACTGATCTTCTGTATATAAAGAGAATTGAAAATGAATCTTGATGTGAATGCAAGGGGAGAGGGAGCGGGAAAGGGGAGGGTTGCGGGTGAGAGGGAAGTTATGGGGGGGGAAGCCATTGTAATCTATAAACTGTATTTTGGAAATTTATATTCTTTAAATAAAAGCATTATATATATAAAAAAAAGAGACCAAGGCCCACCTTCTAGTGGAGGAGATATACAGAGCACCAGCCATGCAGAGCAGTCAGAATGTGCATTTTAATTGCTGAATCATAGACTTGAAGAGCAGACTTGAATTCAAATAGAATGGGTCTAAATCCCAGTTAAGATGCTTTCCATTTGTGTGTTTATCTGTAACAAACATGTCAACTACTATTCTCTAACACTCAGTTTCCCACCTCTACAATCCGTGTACTAAGATCGACTTCATAGAGTAGTTATGTGCATTGCATGATAGAGTGTCTTAACCCTTGTTTTAATGTGTTCCAAATATGAAGCACTCAATTTGTACTATACCTTTTTTATAAAGATTTGTCTGTTTGAAAGTCACAGTTACAGGGAAAGAAAAAGACAGACAGAAAGAAAGATCTTCATCCACTGGTATCATTCTCCAGATGGTTGCAATGGCCAGGGTTGGGCCATACCAAAGCCAGGAGCCAGGAGCCAGGAGCCAGGAGCCAGGAGCCAGGAGCCAGGAGCCAGGAGCCAGGAGCTTCTTCCAGGTCTCCCAAATGAGTAGCAGGGGCCTAAGCACTTGGGCCATCTTCTGCTGCTTTTCCCAGGACGTTAACATGGAGCTGCGCTGGAAGTATGATTGACATGAACTGGCACCTGTTATAGGATGCCAGCATTGCAGGTGGCACCTTGACCAGCTAAACCACAGTGCCAACCCCTGTGCTATCCTTTCCTATGTACTATTATTTAAAACATGAAAGTGAAAAAAAGGAAGGAAAATAAATTCATGAACTGGCATAATTAGGAGAGTTTTTAAGTTATTTTTGAAGGCTTGGCAATTAACTTAAAACCTGAAGTTATGCTAGGTTTCTTATATTATTAGACCCCAACAACAGATTGTATGCTTGAAATCTTGATAAAACCTAGAGTTGAGAGGCCTTTCCTGTCACTGCTCCTGTAATGACACTAGGACTTAAACATTTGCTGTGTCTAAATCCTCAGAGGCTGTCTTCCAGGACCGTGTATCCTGCACGGGGGATTTCTTCATGATGTTAAGTGGCTAAGATGAGCTAAACTTGGTTCCATGCCTCAGTGAGGATTGCTCTTACCAATGTCAAACCTGGAGCTATTTTTCTAGTCATCTTCTATAAACAGAGGTCATGGTCACAGTCCAAAATTAGACTCAGCCCAACATACTATGAGTGCTTAGGTTGAATTGTAAAAGGGCAGCCCAGTGGGTTATAAGATTTCAGCCCACAGTCTCCCCTTCAAAGGGCCCCATGCCCCTTCCAGAAGACTTGGGCTCCATTCCTCCCAAGGTGAAATCCCAAGTGGAGGTGTTCAATTCTTCTGGGAAATTTCCCTGATCTCAGCGTTTTTGTGAAATTCTTGGAGATCATACGAATTCAGATTGTTCCGAATTCTGAGAGCCTTTAATTTAAATAATAATGATGATGCTGATAACAGTAATAATCTCTATGCTCACTCTGCTCCACAGATGTTTGAGGCAGACCGAGAGAATGAGACAGCCAGCCAAGCTCTGCAGAGCCTGCCTCATTCCCTGGCCCTTCTGCTCTTCACACGCCCACCCCACCTAGCTAAGCTGACTTATCCCTCAGCTCTCAGCATGAATGCATTTGGCTCCAGAAAGCCTTTGCTGATCTTCCAAGTCTGTCCCCCTGAGTTTCCCCTGCTTTCCCACATCACACTCTATCTTAGTTGCTGTTTGTCTGTTTCCCCCACCACACTGAAAACTCAGTGAAGGCTGGGTGGTGCTTGTCATATTCGTTATTTACAGCAGCCCCCTAGCAGAGCGCCTGGCTTGAGATGTATATTTATTGAAAAAAGGAAGAAGGAGAGGGAAGGATGTAGCACTACTGAACACACGGTGATCCAGCCTAGATGAAAAGCATGTCAGCAAATTCTTTCAATTCTGGGCCTGGGATACTAACACCAAGCAAAGGCACCATGCGTGTCCAAGAAGCACTCCAAGGCACCTGAAGCGAAGTGACTTCCGATCTGTGCTTATTTGTCTATTGTACTTTTAGCATTCATCTCCATCACTCTCAACTTGCATGGGAGTTTTTCTGTCACCCTGGGAATGGAAGTCTCATTCTGATTTCTAGACAAACGTTTGGGCTCAAAAATCATAATCATTTTTGGTTCACTTTCCACTTGTGGCTAGGGCTTATTTTTTGACAAAGACAATTCAGAACTAAGATATATTATTTTTTGGGTGCTGTTAAGTAGAAACATTAGATAAATAAATCAGTCCAGGAAATCAGGGCATTTAAGAAACACCAAAATTAAAAAGCAAATCACTGTTCAAAAACTACCCCCCAACACACATGTATACAAACATACACACACCATCAGAGTATCAAATTAGAAGCTGAAAGCCATCACTGGAAGTATAAAAACAGGCATATAGCTCCAAACCTACTAAATTTAGGCCCCTGGGCAAGTTATTTGGTCATACTTTCCCTGGGTCCCATTGTCTATAAAACTGGAGTAATAATGTCCATCCAGCAGGATTATTCATGATTAAAAATAATATCTGTAAAGCACCTCACACATAGTAGACACTCAATAAAAGTGTAGTGAAGATGATAGTGATGATGAGGCATCTGACACTCACCAGGGAGGAGCTGGGGGGGACCAAGCTTCCTGGCAAACCAAACCCAAGCCTGCAGGGAAATCCTGAATTGGGACAGGAGGTAAAAGAAATCTCTGGATTCCTGGGATGGTAACATGCAAACACCATGGAGACATCTGCTTACGTGACTTAACACTGATTTATGGAACTTGCAGGCTGTCCAGAACCCGAGGGCCTCTACAGTCCAGGACATACCTGGCTGTGAGTGTTGGCGGAAGCGCCTCTGCACAGTGACACTTCACAAAGCAAACTGGCCCCGGCCATTCCTTTGTAAGTCCTAATTCAGACAACTGCAGAGAGTTCTCAGCTCTACCAAATACTTGAGCTAACTCCATTTTGTCTACTTGTATATTAAAAACTGATGGCTTTTAACATCATAACTTAGCCAAGGATGCAGCAGCACATTCCCCTTTAAACTCTCAGTTTTAGTGGTTGTAGGCCTGTACAGCATCTGAACTAAAAGATAGATGGTCTCTGTCCCTTTGTTCCTCTCAGGGGAGACCACAGGAATCCTCAGATAGGCACAGTCCTGCAATGTTCTCTTCCAATTCCTTATACCCTCTAGTAGGAATCTGTCAGGTCCAGTTGATTTTTACTCCAATCTACTGCATATCTTGAAATCAGAATAGATGTGCAAATTTGAATCCTGCTTATCTTCATTGAGCATGGTAAATATCGTGAGTCTTTCAAAAATTAAGGGAAAATTTATTTTTATGGAAGTGCAATATCTCATCACCTGAAAAATCAACATCTACTCAACATATTCTGCTGCTGAATATCTACATTGGCACATCCTCTCTCGCATGCCTTTTCTTCTCCAATATATTTAATATAGTGTTAACTTTACCAGAGTACATGAGGGTCTCCTGTAGTCTTTGGAGAACCTATATTTGGCCAAGGTTTCAGGACTCACTTGTTCTCAGCTTTCACAGACAATTGCCTAAAATAATGTGATCCCAGTGAATGTAGCAGGTTCTGGTATTTTGCAGCACTGTGTGGTAACTGTGGCTCTTGATGATATGAAGAACTGGAAGAGATAAGCTGGTAGGTGCTCATCCCAAAGGAAAGATAAGGAAACAGAATGTCTTGTCACCTGCTACAGTTGACTGGTACAATTGATTTAATCTACATGTAGGCGTTGAAAAGTTGCATCATACCCCTTGAAAATGTACAAAGATTACATGTTAGCCCAACATTTACAAATAGTTTTGAAAACAATGCAATCTCTGGATGCACAGCCACAGAAAACAAAGATACCCAAGGCTTTGCAAGCAGGGAAGACAGGGGAGGAGGGATGAACAGCTGAGCAGCAGAGAGATTCAGGACTGAGTCCTAGGAGACAGAGGATGTCCACCAAGCATCTCCATGGCCACAGTCATTGGGAGAGATTGGGATGCCAGAGGCTGGGGACTTGGTGGATAAGGGCAGCATGAGGCCAAGCTAATATTATTCCAGAGACTGCTTAGGAGGTATCCTATTTACTTAGGGCAATCACACTGCATCAGCTTCTATACTAAGGGCTAAAGATACTTTCCCCTTACCTTATTTAATGCTATCAGAGGAAACTACTAAAGCAAGTCTCACAATCCCTTCATCTCTGGCCAGAATGCATCCCAAGTATAGAGCCAGGTGTCATCTATCAATAAATCCTAGGTAGGAGAAATAGTTACATATAGAGGATTCTCATGGAGGGGAGACAGGCAGGCTGTTATTGCTAATCATATCTAGGTATTCAATAAATAAATATTGACTGGTTAATCATACAAGAGGAGCTTTTGGTATTATTATGTTTTGTTTCATTTTGTTTGGCCATTGATATCTGTGTGTCCATGATGACTAATTCCCCGAGGCCTTGAAATCAGGACAGAAGGAACAATTTATAAAGGAGGCAGGATTGGGGTGGTAAGAAAAGTGGTGAAAGGGAAATCCTTAAATAGAATTAAAACTACTGACTATATCTGCTTTCCTGCTGGGAATCCTATAAAATCACAAATAAGATACGGCACCCACAGGGACATGGCAGATCAGTTTTTGAGATCTCCCAAGATATTTAACCTTCTGAATAAGGGAGCCTAAAATGACAGTGTCATTACCCTGTTTAAGACCACTCAGAGGCAGACCTGTGACACTGATACCAGGCTCCCATTCCCCAGCCTATTGTTTCCAATCTGCCTACAAAGTTTCCATAGGGAACATAAAGGTTGTGGAATTTACACTGACATGGGAGCACCAAGCAGGAGAGGATTCTTCCAGAAGACTGCTGATTTGACTAAATCTCAGAGAAAGTCTTGAGTACCCTAATTTTACCCCTCTATGATAATAACCAGGGGTCCTTTCATGAAGGAAAGAGACACCACTGAATAAAATAATTAAATAATCCCAACAAGGCCCAGCCAGTTGGTATGATTTGCTGCCACTGGGAAAGTCCAAGTCAAACACTGTACTGAGTCTGAAAACAACAGGGTCATTTAAAGACCATTCCTTGCATTCATTTCAGGTCAAAAGAGGATAAAGATCAGAGTAATCAGGGCTGAAGTTTCAGAACACGATGTTATTACGATGGTGTTCACCCTGTCATGTACAGCCTTCCCAGCTGGCACTGGGCATTATGAAATTCCTTTACTTGGGCATGTGGAACCTTCACCATACAAGAGATTGGTGGGAACGTCCTCATGGCATGATCTATTACTCTATTCCCATAACAGCAACATGGGGTTCAATAGGTCCCTTTTCGTAAAGCGAAAGAGAGCCTTAACTAACCCTCCCTTGGCTGCAGGGTAATTCAATGGGGCTAAAACCCAAGGTCTGCTGTATGGTTTAGAAAAGTCTCATGCCAAATTCTTTAAACAGATTAGGAGTAGTTCTGGCCTGGATCAGTCTCTGTGAGAGAAAGTAGAGAGAGACAATAAAAAAAAAAATTAAGCCTGCTAATCCTACCCAGAACTGCCCAAGACTACTTTGGGCTGCAGACCACATGCTCAGCCTTCAGAGATGCATATGGGTGCATTTTGTTAATCCCCATCACTGCATGTCAGGGATAACTGATCTACGACTAAAAATAGTGTGAGGACAGCAATACCAGCCATCTGGGGCTGAACTGAGGACACAGTGGAAAACTTGACAGCAGCACAGTAGAACCTTCCTGGCCCTGGGCCACAGCTCAAGGGCGAGGGGTCAGGTTCACCTGCTGGGGAAGCATGATTGACAGGCTGGCCTCCCAAGAGTGAATTTCAATGGTGGTAATCTCCTAACACTATGGAGCAACTTCTGAGTGTGGGGAGAAGTGCTAGGAGCGGGGGGCCTAATGGTCTAAGACACCTTTCTTCCCTGCAGAAAGCTCACACTGTGAGATGTTGTGGAAGGATATATGACATAAGATAAGAACCCTTTTGCTTCACTTCTAAATTGTGTTTCCAGCACACACCCAAAGAAGGAAAGAAATCTAGACTGCAAGCACAGAGATTAAGCTTAATCTTGGTCCTGGTATAATTCCTTGGAAGGGAAGGAGGAAGGAGCAGCAGAAGGAAGCCTCAGGGTCACATTTACCAATCTGTTCAAACGAGTTACACGTCATTAGTATCAAAATTACTGGTAATCCTTTCTACATTCTAAGGCAATGTCTGCCACCAAATGTTAACTTTGATACTTACAAAAGCATTGAACCTTAATGTCTTCCTCCTACATAATTACTAAATGCATTCCATGAGCCAGATACTATGTAAAGAAGTGTTTAACAACTGCCTTTAACACTGTTGTAGGGATGTTCCCACCAGATGTACATACTACAGTTTGAGGAAAACAGCTAGGTGTTCTTAAAGAAAAACCTATGGCATAGGTGGCAAATACTGGCCACGATGCAAAATCTCCAAGATATTCTTCGTTCCTTCCGAGGCTCAGATATCATTGATAGTGACCACGACACGCCTTTCATTTCTTAAAATGCTGGGGTCTGGAACAAGGCATTCTGTAGAACTTCTACCTGCCTCACTGCTCTTAAGCTTCATAGAGTGTCATAGTAGTTTTCTTCGCAAGTTCAACTTCAATTAAAGGAAAAGTGGCCTATTTCAGTCAAGTCAAATATCAGAAATGAATTGCAATTAAGAGTGTAACAATTTAAAATAAAAATGTTTACCGCCAGTATTTAAGCCTTGCCCCTATCGCCTTCACATTAGGGCAAGCAGAAAAGAAAGCCTAAATACTTCTTTCTCTGGCACCAATGGGTAAGTCAAACCAGGTAAACCCTTGCATGAATGCAGGGACCCCTACCCAGGTCCCACCCCATAACCACTTAGCTACCTAGGAGACCTTTTTCTGCTAAAAGCACAAGAAACAGCTCCTGGTATATAATGAGTATGACATATGTTGGTCATCATGATTATTTTGATCCCCGTCACCATTGTTGACGATAGTATTGCTAGGGAAAAGGACTGGCTATCCGTAGACTATAGCTTTTCCTTGAACATTTTGGCATTCCTAGAAAAGACCCCAAATGATCTGTGTTTAGAGTGGTCCCATGACCTTTCCCCTCAACGCATGTGCCACACTGAACTGATGACTTTATGTGCTTACTGTTCCCACTAGCCTGTGAGCTCCTTATAAAACAAGACCAGTGCTGGCTCATCTCTATATTTCCTTGCTTTGTGTCACTGTGGAATAAGGCAAAGAGATCAGACATAAAACATGAAACTTCACTTTTATGCACACTGAAATTGAAAGCTTAAATAAGGGGATGTGTGTGTGTGGATATGGGTGTGTGCATGTGTGTGTGTGTGTTTAGATGTGAATATTCATCTGGCAATTGTTAAAACCAAGCTGTAGTTTAGAGAAAATCTAGAGGCTAGAGATATAGATTTAAGGGCCATTTGTACATGTCGATAATTGAAGTGATAAGAGTATAAAGCATGACTAGAGGAGAGAGTGAATTTTTTATTTATTTATTTATTTAAGCAACATAAACCCAAAGAGGTCAGACAGGTAGAGAGAGTTCCAATGTATTGGATCCCTTTCCATATGCCTTCTATAACTTAGGCTGGGCTAGAGCCAAAGTTAGGAGCCAGGAATTCAATTCATGTCTCCCATGGGGGTGGAAGGAATTCAATCACTTCAGCGATAGCCATTGCGCTCCCCCCCACCAACCCAACCCAGAGTCTGCATTGGTAGGAAGCTGAAGTCAGGAGTTAGAGCAAGGAATCAAACTCAGACACTCTGATGTGAGATGTGAGCACCTAAACCACTAAGTTAAATACCCACTTCCGAAGATGAGATTTTTAAACAAAGAACAGGAGGAGGAAGGCAAAGAAAAAATCATGGGGTATCTGTATTTTCTTAATTCTTGCCCATTATCTCCACAGATAGAGGCAATTGCTCCTTTTTTCACATTCCCAACAGGTTCAATTCTGGGATCAATTTTAGTCATAGGGAAATTTAAGGAGTTCTGGTTCTTTTCTAAGCTTCATTAATCTCTGTGTTTAGCCCGGGATATAAACCAGGACTGGGACATGGATTGCCGACTTGTTCCCCAGTGTCTCCTCTTCTACAATAATCCTCCCAGAGTCTCCGTTTTCTACTCCAACATGACCATGAGGTGCACATCAGTCATGAATATGCAGGATTCAGAGAAGTATGATTAAATTAGCTGAGGGATAAACTGGTGACACAAAACAAAATAAAATCCAAATAGGCTTCCAAGCTTTAACATACAAATCAAAACCAAGGAATGGATATCAATGCAGTATCAGTTCCTGACCTATCCCAGCAGAAGAGACAAAGCACAAATGTCAGAGTACACAGGAGCATCCAAAGTCAAGAGGCAACAGAATTTGCAAGTACAGGTAAAAACTAGTGAGATCCAAGACTCTTATAATCTGCTAATGGAAATATGTCTTGTTATTAACCATCTTGGAATATAAGTGAGAAATACATTCTTTAAAGATTTATTTATTTATTTGAAAGGCAGAGTTACAGAGAGAGAGAGAGAAAGAGAGAGATCTTCCATCTGTTGACTCATTCCACCAAGTGACTGCAATAGCCAGGGTAGGACCAGGCTGAAGCCAGGAGTTTGGAGTTTCTTCCAGGTATCACACATGGATACAGGGAACCAAGCACTTGGGACATCTTCTGCTTTCTCAGGCACTATAGCAGCGAGCTGGATCAGAAATGGAGCAGCCAAGACCGCAACTGGTTCCCATATGGGGTGCCGGACTCACACACAGCAGTTTAACCCACTATGCCAAAGCTCTGGTCCTGGGAAATACATTTCAAAAGCCTTGAAGAAGTGTTTATCCTTTGATCATGTTATTCCACATCTCAAAGAAATAATGGACATTGAATTCCTAGGAAGGATGCTAGGAGATAAGATAGAGAGGAAAATGCAGTCAGTTGCTAAAGCTGTATCAGAAGGTGCATCAGTCACTAAATCATATTCAGGTGCTTGGAATGTTCTTCCTGCACATTTACTTGTTTTTTTTTTAACCTCATATCCTTCAAGTTTGCTCAGGTACCCTTTCAATGTGGCCTTCCCTGAACATTCTTTACAAAGACAACCATCATCTCCCCTCCTCTATGCCCTCCCTCTTTTCTGTTTTATTTCTTTTTTCTTTTTGAATTTTGTTTAAGGCATACAATTTCATGTATTTCATATATACAGATTTAGGAACATAGCAATAATTCCTACCCTAACATCACTCCTGCTCATACTCCGAACCTTCTTTCTCCTCCCCCTCCTATTCCCACTCTTAATATTTATGAAGCTCTATTTTCAGTTTACTTTATACACATAAGGTTAACCCTACCCTTACTAAAGAGCTCAACAAATAGTATGAAGAAAAAAACACTTTTCCTCAACTGTAGAGACAAAGGCTACAATCATCGAATCACCAAATCTCCATTTTACTCCAATACATTACATTTTAGGCACTCTATTAGTTACTACATATCAGGGAAAACATATGGTATCTGTCTTTTGGGGACTCGCTTATTTCATTAAGTAAAATGTTTTCTGGTTGCATCCACTTTGTTGCAAAAGACAGTATTTTATTTTTTTCTTGCAGCTGAGTAGTACCCCATCGTATATACATAATTTCTTTTGCTTTCTTGTACTCTATAGCACACCACCTCCTACCACACTATAATAATGTGTTTATTTCATCTTTCTGATGAATGGTAACCTGAATGGTAACCTCCACAAGCAAAGGATTCTTATCTATTTTGTTTGCTATTGCATCCCAAGCCTAAAGGAGTAATGGCCCAGAGTGGGCACTAGTTCCCAGACTCTCTTAGAGGCAAGTTGGGGAATGGTCTGCCCCCTGTTGACATCTCTAAAGGTTTGCAGTGTTGAAGGAGAGGAAGATGAGGTGAGGAGAAACTGCCCACAAATGACTTGATAAAACATAAAAGTGACAGAGTCATGTTCTTCCTTTAAAACCCAAATGAACAAACCTGTGATGCTTTTGAGAATTTGGCACAGGACTAGTGGTTCCTGAGGGGGTGGTTATTGTTAATGCCCCCTGCATATTTCTTCATGAAAAATTTCTAACTCCTTAATTCATAGTCCTGCCTTCCCACTCTCTCCAGGTTTTGTTGCCTATTCCTCCATCTTGCAGCTTTTACACAAAGCCAAGAGAAAGCCTCCCAATGGAAAGTTTCCTGAATTATATGCTCATGTAAACTATGTCTGAGGCTAAAGTTTTATTAAAGCCTTATTGGAATTCTGTACAAAAAACTCATTAATTGTGTGGGAAGTAATCACCAAGCAGGGGAAGCTTATTTGGTTGGCCATTCATTCAAGTTTTATTTTATGCCTCTTACTTGATGTGGAGGCAGGAAGAGTTCTGAGGTGAGTGTTGGCAGCTTACAATAGGTTCAAGTTGCTCTTGACTTTCCAGGAAAGATCTAGCAAAGCCCTGGATGACCCATCCAACTCCTGACATCTGTGAATGAAATAACCAAACCTGAAATCGTGTATCAACTGCATCACTAGAAAACTGAGATCCACCATGCACCCAACACTCATCGCTCTGTCATTGCTCAATACAGAGTGGTTGTAAAATGCTGGGTTTTTTTGCACCCAGAGTCAATTAAATCACGGCACACCATAAACAGTGATAGGTTTGCAGGTCAGTGGCATCAATGATAAATCCTCCAAATTCAGTTTACCAGCTTCACTTCTAAGTAAATAAATAAAAAGCCCCGAGAAGCCAAAAGCATTAGTCTGATGCTCGTGTTGCTTAGTCAAAAAGAGAATTGTACAGCTCTGAGTAATATCAAACTATATTTGTCATTGAAATTATTCCCAGAGAAAGGCACATCAGAATGCGCCAGCACACTGTAAGAGAACCCTGCCAGTTACCCAGAACAAAAAGACAGGACGAAAAAAAATTTTTTTAAGAGTGATGGAATACTGCCGGCGCCACGGCTCAATAGGCTAATCCTCCGCCTGCAGCACTGGCACTCAGGGTTCTAGTCCTGGTTGGGGTGCCAGATTCAGTCCTGGATGCTCCTCTTCAAGTCCAGCTCTCTGCTGTGGCCTGGGAAGGCAGTGGAGGATGGCCCAAGTGCTTGGGCCCTGCACCCACATGGGAGACCAGGGGGAAGCACCTGGCTTTGGATCAGTGCAGCGTGCCGGCCGTAGCGGCCATTTGGGGGGGTGAACCAATGGAAGCAAGACCTTTCTCTCTGTCTGTCTCTCTCACTGTCTAACTCTGCCTGTCCAAAAAAAAAAAAAAAGTGATGGAATAATGCTTACTCTACTTCTCTAGGGTTTCCTTCCAGAAAATCTCAAAATATTTGACAAAATAAATTATATATCTGTAATTAGGTTTTTTCATTGGTTTCTGAAGAAAGAATGAGGTGAACATTCATTGAGTGCTTCCCTTATGCCAAACACTGTGGTAGCTGTTTGGAAAAAATTAATCAAATGTTAAAATGGAAGTTAAAGCTGAATCATTGTGTTAGTCTAAGTTCTCCAGAGAAATGAGACCTAAAAGATACTTACACACACACATTTCAAAAAGTTCATGGAAAATGGAATTAAAAGATGAGCTTATTTTGGTGCAAAAATATTGAAATCCAGGCATATCCATTTCTAATCTGTATATTCAAGGAGGAACCAAGATGGTGACTAAGAAACTCTTCTGACCATCTCTGACACCTGCTAATCTGAACATTTGTCCTCTTCACAAAAACTATGGAAGCCAAGTGAAAGACCACAGTAACTCATCTTGTTGTAATCCAAAGAAAAGTCACATTAAAGAGAGCAAGAAGGAGTTAACCATGTCACCTTTTCCCCAGCTCTGAGGAGCACAGTGGAAAGACGCCTCCCACCTGGGGGAAGAGTGACCTAATCCCAGTGCCAAGCCCACTCAAAAGAATTCAGCTGGACTGACCCTCCTGCCCCTGTCCCCAGGCCCAAGCCTACTGAGTGAGTGTTTGGAATCCACAACCAGGTAGCCTCCATCACCCTTACCCTAAGAAGAAGAAAGTGGAACTGCAGGTTAGGCCTCCACCTGGGAGTTCAGAGCCAGGCCTACTGTGCTCAGACCTCACACCTGATAAAGCCCAGAGGTTTTTGAATCCAAACTGGTGCTCACAGACTGGCATCAGGCAGAGACCTGTACTCCAGCGAGAAATATTCACTTTGGCCAACGTTACTGTCAGTCTCAGGTAGACTTGGTGGGCACTCCTGGGTCTTTGTGGGGACCTAGTCCTGTGGGACCCAGGTATGACCAGCGTGGGGCTAGTCTGGGCAGCAAGGGGCCTGACTTCATCACCCTCTTCCTGCCTTAAGCAGACAATAAAGGGACAAAGGACTATGTCTTGGAAATCAAGTCTAGGCTATTAGAGTTCAACCCTGGGCCAACCCTAATGGTTTCTATCCCTAGGCCAGTGCCTGTGGACAAAGTTTCTGGACTTACCCCAGTATCAAGCAGAGACCTACACTCTGGTGAGACAGACTTGTTTTGCTGTTTATAGCTACCAGCCTTTTGTGGGCCTGGTGTACAATCCTAAGTTTGCACAGAGCCTGTTGACTGTGAGAACAAAGTGTGACCCATCTAAGGTCTGACTGAGTGATTGAGGGGATGCATTTTTCATCCCTCCTACAACTTGATTCAGACAATAAGGAATCAAAGGACTGTTTGGGGACTCAGGGCCAGGCTGAAAAACACCAGCACTGAGCATGTGTTATGCTCCAGGCCAGTGTTTTCACACAGAGCCTTTGGACCTGCTTCATTGCCCAATAGAGCTCTGCAGTCCTGATTGGTCTGTCTTACAGACAGCCTCCTCAGTGCCTTGTACGTGTGGCATCAGGCAATGAGCCTACCTTATCTGCAGGCAGATGATAGGAAGGTAAGGTTTGGGCATATCTCCAGGCTGCCCTTGTCTTGGTGGGCTCCATATATGAGCTAGCATTACAGCATTTGTATGCACAGGATAAGGAGACTGAGCCTAATTCAGACCTAGGAAGAGGCTTGCAGGGATGTAGTGCACTTTTAGACACTTCCCAAGTTTATATTGAACAACATATCGATTACAGATTTGGGAAAAATTTGAGTTTGTGGAATATTACAGGAACAAATAAGTAAAATCATACCAACATTGGACCTGGGACAAACCTCCACACAGTGCTGAAATAGCAGAAGTAGCCACAGGCTCAAAAAAATAAATTGATTGCTTAGAATGTCTATAATGACATCCAGACATGAAGCCAAATTACTAAAACAAATCCTTCAAGAGGTATATGATATCATACACCAATAAGCATTAAGAACTTTCCAAGAACAATGACCTCACCTAAAGAGGAAAATAAGGTGCCAGAAACCAACTACCTAGGAATTGAGACTTCCAATTGCTCATATGAAGATTTCAGAAAATTCAAGAGAATGCAGAGAAATTATTCAATATTCTAACAAATTTGAGAGAAATGGAAGCAATTAAACAAGCAGAAATGCTTCCACAGGGAGGTATAGTAAATGAAATTAAACATGTGACAATAAGGCATCATCATAGAATAAATCAAAAAGAAGAAGGAATCACTGCGATTGAAGACAGGCTATCTGAAAATACACAGTTGGAAGAGAAAAAAAATCAAGACAAATAAAGAAAGCTTATGGGAGATATGGGTTAGCATGAAAACAGTAAATTTAGAGTTATTGAGATTCAAGAGAGACAAGATAATGCAAAAGGAGTAGAAAGCATATAAAGATATAATGACAGAAAAGCTCCCAAATATAGAGAAAGATACAACTACCCAAGTACATGATTGTCAAAGATCACCAGTCAGATTCAACCCAATCAAGCCTACACCAAGACATTTTATAATCAAATCTTCTAAGGCTAAAGATAAAGAGTACTTTTTAAAGATTTATTTATTTATTTGAAAGAGTGACACAGAGAGAGAAGGAGAAACAAAGAGAGAGAAGAGAGAGAGAGAGAGAGGTCTTCTGTCTGCTGGTTCACTCCACAATTGGCCACAATGGCTGGAGCTGCACCAATCCGAAGCCAGGAGCCAGAAGATTATTCCAGGTCTCCCACACGGGTGCAGGGGCTCAAGCACTTGTGCCATCTTCTACTGCTTTCCCCGGCCATAGCAGAGAGCTGTACTGGAAGTGGAGCAGCCGGGAGTTGAACCAGTGCCTATGTGGTTTGCCAGCACTGCAGGCACTGGATTTACCCGCTATGTCACCATGCTGGCCCCAAGAGTATATTCAAAGCTGCAAGAGAAAACAAGTAAATAATACATAAAGAGGTCCTGGTTCATCTGCCTACAGACTTCTCAACAGAAACCTCACAGGTTAGGATGTGGTGAGATTAGGCTTTTATAGTACTGAGATAAAAATTTTCTAGCCAAGAATAGAATGTCTAGCAAGACCTCAATCTCACACCATGTACAAAAATCACATCAAAATTAATAAAAGACCTAGATATTAGACCCAAAATTTTAAAACTATTATAATAAAATTTGGAAAAATAGTCAAGGCATTGGAATGGCAAGAATTTTCAGGATCATTTCAAAAGTACAAGAAACACAAGCAAAAATAGACAAATTAAATTTCATCAAACTAAAGAGCTTTTTTTAAATATTTATTTTTATTTATTTGAAAGAGTTACACAGAGAAAGGAGAGGCAGAGAGAGAGAGAGAAAGGTCTTCCATCTGATGGTTCACTCCTCAATTGGCCACAACGGCCAGAGCTGCACCGATCCAGAGCCAGGATCCAGGAGCTTTTTTTGGATCTTCCACATGGGTGCAGGGGCCCAAGGACTTGGGCCATCTTCTACTGCTATCCCAGGACATAGCAGAAAGCTGGATAGGAAGTGGAGCAGCCAGGACTTGAACCGGCACCCATATGGGATGCCGGCGCTTCAGGCCAGGGCATTAACCCACTGCGCCACAGCACTGGCCCCAAACTAAAGAGCTTTTCAGAAAAAGATTTATGAATATTTGAAAGGCGGAGTTGTAGAAGCAGAGGCAGAGAGAAAGAGGCCTTCTAACTGCTTGTTCACTACCCAAATGGCCTTAATGGCTGGAGCTGGGCTGATCCGAAGCCAGGAGCTTAGAGCTTCTTCCAGGCCTCCCATATAAGTGCAGGAGCCTAAAGTCTTGGGCCATCTTCCACTGCTTTCCCAGGCCATAGCAGAGAGCTGGATCAGAAGTGGAACATCCAGGACCCGAACCAAAGCCCATATGGGATGACAGCACTGCAGGCAGCAGCTTCACCCACTATGCCACAGCGCTGACCCCAAACTAAAGAGATTTTGCACAGCAAAGGAAACAATCAGCAAAACGAAGAGATAGTCTACAGAATAGGACAAAAATATTTGAAAACTGTTCATTTAAAAAGGGGTTAACATCCAGAACATACAAGGAACTCAAAACAACTCAACAACAAAAACAAAACAAAACAATCCAATTTTTCAAATGGGCAAAAGATCTAAACAAATAATTCTCAAAAGAAGCCATGCAAATGGCCAACAGACACATAAAAATACTCAGTATCATGAATCATCAGGGAAATGCAAAGCAAAACAACAATGAGATATGACCTCACTCATGTAGTATTGGTTTTTATCAAAAATACAAAAAGATAATGAGTGTTGCCAAGGATATGGAGAAAAGGGAACCCTTGCACACTGTTGGCAGGGAGGTAAATTAGTACAGCCATTGCAGAAACACACATTGCAGAGCGCACACAGAAAACTAAGAAGGTGGAAACAAGCAAGAAAAGTCGCAAACTTTTGCCAGTTCATGACCCAGGGAAGTTTCCAGCCACAATTTAGGGCTAGAAACCTAGTTAGAGGCTGACAGTTGCAAAAATTGAGAATACAGAGCTGGGAGTCCAAAGAGCTCAGAGCAAGCAGAGTTTAAAAGGGAGACATCTACACAGAGAGGGAACTCCAACAGCCACAGCCCCGCAAATCTCCAGCAAACGTGTGAGGAAAATGAGATCACAGAACTACACAAAAGGAGCAGAGGGAGAAACATTGGCAATCACAAAGGGCTAGCAATAGTCAATATTTCTATTAGTCAGAGTAGAAAAATACCATAATTCACAAGCACTGGAAGGTTCACCACAGCACATTGTCTCAAAAGATTTTGTTGTCTTTGAAAATAAAGAAGAAAAAAACAGAGTAGAAGCAAGACTTGAAGGAATCAAACTGTTTCCAAATAACTGTGTCCAAGAGGAAAGCTTCAGAGTAGTTTTGGGGACATAAAAGTATTCTGTAGCCACAATGTGAAATTCACAGGATCTTGCATTTAGTTCAAAATTGCCAGACAAGCAGAGACGTAAAACATTATCAAGCTGACCCACAAGTCACACAGATGTTACATTAGCAGAGAAAGACTTCAAATATGTTTTTGTACTTGTTTTCTATGTTTAAAAGCTAAGTAGCAATATGGAAGATATAAAGTTAAGAAGACACAAACTGAATTTTTGGAGAAGAAAATGCAATGCCTGAAATGAAAAATATACTGGATATGATTAACAATAGGTTACACATGTCAGGAAAAAAATCAATGAAAATAGTGATGTAAGCTATTCAGAATGAAGCTCAAAGGTTTTTTTTAAAAAAAAAAAAGATGGGAAAATGATCATAATATTAATGACAACTTCAAATGGTTTAATATATGCAAAATACAAAATTGAGGATACAAGAGAACATTGGGGGATGATGGATATGCTCGAGATCTTGATTATAGTGCTGGCTCATGACTGCATACATGTGTCAAAACATCTCAAATTGAACATTTTAAATATGTGCGGCTTATTATATTTCATTTCTACCTCAGCTGAAAAAAGAAAAAAAGAATACAGTCAAGGGTATATTCAACAATGGTTCCTTTGTCTTTCCGTTTCCCTGCCCTATGGTCTCTCCCTCAGTCACCTCCATCGCTGAGACTGACAGCCCAGTCTGAGCAGTGCTGGCTCTCTTCCCAGTCTTTACCCCTGCAGAGGATCCCTTTAATATTCCCTAGCTCCCTTCAGCTTCAGCAGCAGGGACCCGGCCAGGGACAAATTGAACATTCCTCAGCGTGCTGCTAAGAACACAAAACAAAAATCAATCAAGAAATCTTCACAGAAATCTTCAAAAGCTGTTAAAAATCACTATAAACATTATAAATAGTTTTTAAAAGATTAGTAAATCTAGTAAATTACCATTTCTGTGAATTAGAAATTTGGCAAATTGGTTCTCAGGGAATTATCTTTTGGTGAATTGAGATAGAGCTGTCTGGCATCAACATCCTTCCTTTATTGAGGGAAACAAATGGACTAAAAACAGTATTGTTGTTACCGAAAGTACAGTGAGAAACTATGTGTTCCTTCTGGAAGACAGAACACATTTGCAAAATGAAAATATACTATTATTGGGGCCGGCACTATGGTGCAATATGTTAAGCATCCGCCTGCAGTGCCTGCATCCCATATGTGTAACAGTTCAAGTCCCAGCTGCTCCACTTCCAATGCAGCTTCCTGCTGATGGCCTGGGAAAGCAGTGGAGGATGGCTCAAGTGCTTGGGCCCCTGCACCCACATAGTAGACCTGGAAGAAGCTCCTGGCTCCTGGTTTTAGGTAGGTCAGCTCCAGCCATTGCAGCCATCTGGGGAATGAACCAGTGATGAAAGACCCCTCTCTCTGTCTATAACTCTGCCTCTCAAGTAAATAAATAAATCTTTAAAAAATATTTACTATAATTTGCAACATTCTTTTCTATAGGAATTATACTCTTGTTTCTAAGATTTCTGTTTTTAAAATGACTAGAGAGCTGCATAAAATATAAAAATTTATAATTCAAAGGAATGGTGCTAGAGTTTCTGCCAGGGCTAAATATAAAGACATTAAAATGTGCTTCAAATTGTTACCAGAATTGATCAAGAAGATGAGAATAATATAGCATTCAAATATGCTTTAAAGAAATAAATTAATTGAAAACAATCTGAGTGGGGATTTTTTGCCTTCTAGTTAAATTAGGGGATAATCTTTGAATACAGTCGCAGAAAAATTAGGGAAAAGGGTAAGTTGAGCCTAGGGATATAGGATGTGAAAACCATCTATCTAAGGATATGGACAGGGTCTCTGTTGGTACAGGGCCATGAAGAAGCCTCAGCCCTTCTCAGTACTTCTTGTGGCATCACTTTGCATTCAGCAGCTCAGTGGTCCTAAGTGCTGGTTTGCCTACAATTTGAGTTAAATTGGTCTCACCTATTTTCATTCAGCTGTTACAAATACCTCAAGATATGGGATCAAGAAATCATCATAGATATTTTCCTCCCCACATCTCCTATTCTTGTCTCAGATCTTTATCACAAGAATGAAGCATCATCTTGCTTAGGACAAAAAAATGGTTCATCATTATAGTGAAACTCCCTATTCAATCCTGGGAAAAGTGAGAATTTAGTATAGAAATGATGAAATAAAGCAATATATTCTATGGCAATTTAAGTCATTTTTAGGAATAATATTATGTGTTTGTGATTTAATATGTCTTTAATGCTGAAGAAAATCTGACATATTAGTTGAGCAAAATCTAATTATGTGATAAAGGAACTGTGCTTTTCATAATAACTGTCCACACTGCTATAGGTAGTTTGTAAAAACAAACACAAATCTTGTTTAACTTTTGACAGGATAATAGATTAAAGATGAATTGTGCTATACTATGGCTCTATTTTTCCTGCCAGATCTTAAGTTCACACAGCTAACAACAAAGTAAATCTGATTGAAGAAATAGTTATAGATTGGGAAACTGTCATACAGTTGTCATTGACGACGAAACAGTCAAGATAAAGCAAATTAGGAGTCACAAGCATAGATTTTTTTTTTTTTGACAGGCAGAGTGGACAGTGAGAGAGAGAGATGAGAGAAAGGCCTTCCTTTGCCGTTGGTTCACCCTCCAATGGCCGCCGTGGCCGGCGTGCTGAGGCTGGCGCACCGCGCTGATGAGATGGCAGGAGCCAGGAGCTTCCTCCAGGTCTCCCATGGGGTGCAGGGCATCCTCCACTGCACTCCTGGGCCATAGCAGAGAACTGGCCTGGAAAAGCGGCAACGGGGACAGAATCTGGCGCCCCGATCGGGATTAGAACCCGGTGTGCCGGCACTAGCCTATTGAGCTGCAGCGCCGGCCTCAAGCATAGATATTTTATTCACATCTTTCCACAGGGTGTTCAGAAATAAATTACAGTGCGGCATAAGGGAGCAGAATCACAGACTGAGTCAGAAAGACAATGGACCACTGTGGTCAGCCAATGGATTTTATAACTAACCTGTAGAATAGCAAATGCTCCAGGATGATGAAATCACAGGTAGTATACATTTGAGAAGCAGTTCCAAAAATGACAATGAGGAGTCCGTGCTTCCTAATCTGCAGATTGCAATACTTAGAGAGTAGAACCCAACATAAACAATGATTGCTTGAAGGCAGCAGCTTCCTGGAAACTGTTACTAATCTGCTGATATACTCTGAGAATTCAATATTTCTTTTATGAATCTTGTAGCAAAGTGACTCGTACCACTCGTATACAGTGATCATTTTCAACGTTTGAGTATCTGCAAATAAAATGTAGATAAAAAAGCAGAATCTAGTTGTTTTGGAACCCAGTAATATAGGTCCATTGCTACAAGTATACATCAAAAGAGAAAAAAGTCTCAAGTCATGGAAAAACAGCAAGTTTACTTCTAAAATATCCAGAAAGTATATTCAAGCTGTGTACAAAGTTTCAGTCTGAGGGATTCCTTCAACAAGTTGGTGACAATCATTGTCCAGGTCTTCATGGTCAGGAAATTAAAAGGAATCCACATAACTTCAGCTTACTAAAATAATATTTTTAGGTCTTCATTGACCTTAGTTAATAGAAGGTATTCACACAGTATGAGAAATGACAAGTATCACTTTGGGAGAAATACTTGCAAGAATGGATTGTCCCTACATAGTAATGCCAAACTTAAATTTAATCACCACTTCTTTCTTATGATTTGGAATGTTTAATTTATTTGTAAATAATCATTTTAAAGTCTCTTATTTATTTCAAAGACAGAGTGACAGAGAAAGAGAGAGGTGTCTTCCATCCACTGGTCCACTCTCCAAATGGCCACAACGATCAGGGTTGGGCCAAGCTGAAGCCAGGAGCTAAGGCTGGGCCATAACAAAGCTAAGAACCAGGAACTCTATCCAGATCTCCCATGCAGGTGGCAGGAACCCAAGTGTTTGTGCTATTATCTCCTGCCTCTTGGACTGGGCATTGCAGGAAGCTGGATTGGAAGTGGAGCAGTCGAGGCTCAAAGTAGGCACTCTGATACAGCATGCAGCAAGCAGGGGCTTAACTTGCTAGGCCATGTCTACCCCTAAATAATCTTTTTAGGGGTAATTTAGACAGTTTTATCCTTCTATTGTGCATAAAAAAGAAGGAAACTCTAAGCAAAATATATTGTCACCAATGACTGTGAGTCCAACTCCTCTAAATCACTTTTTGTCCACACTCTCTAGGCAATTTCAACTTCCACACCACCACAAACATATGTAAGGCAATGTTCCTTGTATGAACACTCTATGGTGCTCTCCGGTTTGATTAGCAGGAAGTTTCTGAGAACTGATGTTTGATGCCTTCGTGATAGCCATGCTGCACACATGAAATGGTTATACCATTCACTGTGGCTTTGAATTTTCTAAGGCCTATTCCAAGGATTTGGAGACTTCTGCTTCAGAGCTACTGCTTGGAAAATAAGAAAAATAAGAAGTCACCATTTTACACACACCTCTCCAACAAACACAACTCTACCACATCTTCTAGTGTACGTAAACTGAAGATATTTTAAATAATAAGTAAAAATAGTAGTTTCTGAAGTTTTTCCCATTTATTCATATCCCCAAATGATGGGGATATTTCATGTAATCCTTGAGTTTTAGTTGTACATGTGCACTTCTAAAGCCCAGCTATTTGCCCTACTGTCTAAAGGCGGATTTTGTGCAGTTCTGCCTTTTATGTGCTCTGTTGTTTGCTCCTCAGCATTCATTTTCTCTGTTATTTTTTCTACGCCTAACAGAATATCACTGAGTCAAAGTCTTTCTTCTTGCCAATACTGATTTTAAGGCTCAGGATCATCCCATTGCCATGAGAGAAATTCCAATCAGCACGAAACGCACGTGACCAACAGCACAGCAGATGAACATGCCCAGAACCACTGACGACATCAAGTCATTGGATGAGCCAACTCAGATGTGTGTCTCATCTTTTACCTCCCATTTTTGTGTGCTAATATATTTCCTTTAAAAAATGGGTATTAATGTAATTGTGGCTGAAATCATTCTAATAAATGTAACCTATTATTTTTGGTTGACCATAATGACACTTTGAACTAAGTTCCTTCACTGATTTCTACAGAGATTTGAAATTATCAGTAAGACAAATCAAAAATAGATCTGGTTTTAGCAAGACGAGATCCAGCAAGACATCTGGATTGTTGAATTGTGCCATCAATATTTAACATTGTCTGTCCCAATTAAATGATCTATTCAACATAGCAAATTAGTCACTCGGGATGATGGAGATAGGTTTTGCCTAAACATGCTTTGAGTTTGAGAAGTTTACTTTCTCTTCACCTCAGTGAAACCGTTGTTTGCATTAGGCTGCCAGTTGTTGTGGCTCTGCCTCTAGTGATGTCTGCTTGTAGCTTAAACAGTTGTATGAGGTGATGCTGACTTATCAGCTTTCGAATCCAAAAACATTATACTTTTCTTCCAGTAAACCCAATATCAGCTTTTACTTTCTGATTAAATTTGAAGCCAACATATTTTTGTGATTGAAAGACTCTAGTTTCTTTTCCTGTGTTTTTCTTTTCTCCCTCAAGCTCTGTCATACAGCAAATATTTACTGATTTAACACTATGTGTCAGACATTCACGGGGTGAAGGAAAGTCAAAGATAAAGAAGACCCACAACCTGCCCTATAAACCCTCTGGCCCAGGGAAGAGTTAGACACATCATCTGATAAGCACAGAGGAAAAAGTGCAAGCCACACTCTGCAGAGGAGGGAGCAAGGAATTCTTCCCACTGCATGTGAAGGTGCTTTCCACAAGTCTTTGACTCCTGCTTTAAGATATTTTTATTTTGACCCATGATTTACTTAAATAGCATCCATCGTCCCACACTTGACTTAGTCTCTCACCCTATCTGTTAAACGGAGCTGGGTCTCTTCTAGCCTGTCTCAACAATGACTCCTGTAAGAATGGCATGAACAATTAATGAAAATTTCATCGCGTCTGAAAGAAGACCTTCTTGGGTCTCTTTCTGGAGGTAGGGACATGGGGAGGTTGGGATGAGAGAGTAGAAAGTGATCTAAGATCTCTGAAACTATGAATTCTTACTGTTTTCTGGACCAGGCTCATAGAAAAGTGCTTCTCTGCTTCATGGACATGACGTGCCCTTTTTCCTTTTGTCTTTAAGGTGAAAATTTTAACAGCCAAGTCTGCCTTCTCCTTTAATATTAGTGAAGCCCATGTCTAGCTTTCTTCTGCTTTATTTTCATGTTTCAATCATTGAAATGAAAGGTACAGTATTTAATTTTCCTCTCTATCTGAAAGTTCAACAAAGTAAGTTACTCTTTATATAAGTAAAATATCATTATTCTGGCAATCATAAATGAGAGACCCCTACATGTTTTAATGGGAATAATAGATCCTGTCCTAGTAAGTGGCCCAATCTCAAAAATGCTTTGAGCACTAATGGTAACTCACTCTGAATTCTCCTTTAAACCAAGTCCTGTACTTAGAGACACTGCTTCACTTGCTATTACGTATATATATCCTTAAGTGCAAGGGTACCCCTCTAGCTGCTGTGCCAAGGAATGAGCATCACTGGTAAGGCAATAATGTATGTGCCCAACTCACACCTTGAGAGTTATTCCCTGTTCTTGAAACGCAAGAAAGTCTGGGGATCAAACTTAAGCAATGATAGTAGGCAGGAAGGAGGTAATTGCTTCAGTAGGCATAGACAATGAGATTAACAGGAATGCTGGAGGCCGGAAGCTGGAGAGGGCACCCTTACAGTCACAGGCTCTGGAACTAACAGAACTTCGCACCCATTGCAAACTTAAGTTCCATAAGTGTTTAATAGAGGAGAGGGACAAAAAGAGAATGCATGTAACATTAATGAGCCTTGTACCATGTGACTAGCACAGTGCTAGTCTTTTTCATGTATTAATCTTCAAATGCTCCAAGGACTCCCAAATGCCTCCCAGCTAGTGTCTGGCAGAATTGGGAATCCACCCAAGCTCAATTGACACCAAACTTGTCTTTAAATTATCCTTCCTGAGGCATACCTCTCTGTGTGTTGATCCTTTCCCTGAACCTCAGGCAGCCATGTTTATCCAGACCCTGCAAGTGTAAAATTGATGACATAATCATGCAATGGTGTCTACGGGACTATTACAGGAGGATTAGGCTATTATCAACAAATCGGGGACTAGTATTGTTTTATCAGCATGGGAGTGTTTTCAATTAATTTGTAATTAAATAAAGGAAGCAATTTACTGGGTCTTGGAGGAGTCAGGGCTGTGGAAGGTTTATCTCATCGGTCTCAGCTGTGCATTCCTCCTGCACCGGCTCATGGTTTAGATCACAGCTCTGATATATGATCCCACCTATAGGAGTAATTCAATAAAACATCAATATTTTTCTTCCTTTAACCCATGGTGCTGTGATGACTTGAGAAACACGCCTGGAAGAGCCTCCACCATGAGTCAAGAGCTACAGCACTAGCCTCACTGTGCTCCCAGCTGTTTCCCTCCAAAATGGTCTGACCATGTTAGAAATGACCAGACCAGCTTCGTCCAGGGTACAAGACAAATGGACTCCATGGGTTTGAACTTGTTTGAAATGTCTCTGCATCTAGATTTTCCAGGCACTATGTTGGCCTCTTTTCAGCATGGCCTGGTATAATTATTTCCCAATTTCCTTGCCAGGTGGACACTCTTTTCCTCATTTTGTTGGATGACCAAATTTAGGTTAGTTGATAGCTAAGCCAGGAATAGTACTCAGGTCTGTAGTATTCTCAGAGACCAGGACTTTTCTACCTAGAATGCCCAGCCAAGGAATATGCATGAAAAGTGAAAATGTGGCTGGGCCACCGCACCCCACTCAGCCAGGATACTTTAGTCACTTCTTGGTGGATATCTTTTATTCAGAGTTATTAACTTTTTTTTACATTTTTTAAATTCTTTTTTTTTTTAAATTTTTCTTTTTTTTTATTTTTGACAGGCAGAGTGGACAGTGAGAGAGAGAGACAGAGAAAAAGGTCTTCCTTTGCCGTTGGTTCACCCTCCAATGGCTGCCGCGGCCGGCTCATCCGATGGTAGGAGCCAGGTGCCAGGTGCTTTTCCTGGTCTCCCATGGGGTGCAGGGCCCAAGCACTTGGGCCATCCTCCACTGCACTCCCAGGCCACAGCAGAGAGCTGCCCTGGAAGAGGGGCAACCGGGACAGAATCCGCCGCCCCGACCGGGACTAGAACCCAGTGTGCCGGCACTGCAAGGCAGAGGATTAGCCTGTTGAGCCACGGCGCCGGCCAGAGTTATTAACTTAATCATCATCCAGGTATCTGGAAGACTCAGTACAGATATTTTACCATTGATACACATAAATATCAATTTTTTTGGTATCACAATAAACTTATCTTTTCTTAAAGATGTATTTTATTTATTTATTTATTTTTAACTTTTATTTAATAAATATAAATTTCCAAAGTACAGCTTTTGGGTTACAGTGGCTTTTGCCCCCCATAACCTCCCTCCCACCTGCAACCATCCCATCTCCTACTCCCTCTCCCATCCCATTCACATCAAGATTAGTTTTCAATTATCTTTATATGCAGAAGATCAATTTAGTACATACTAAGTAAAGATTTCAACAATTTGCACCCACACAGAAACACAAAGTGTAAAGTACTGTTTGAGTACTAGTTATACCATTAATTCACATAGTACAACACATTAAGGACAGAGATCCTACATGGGGAGTAAGTGCACAGTGACTCCCGTTGTTGATTTAACAATTGACACTCTTGTTTATGGCATCAGTAATCACCCGAGGCTCTTGTCATGAGTTGCCAAGGCTATGGAAGCCTTTTGAGTTCGCCAACTCTGATCTTATTTAGACAAGGTCATAGTCAAAGTGGAAGTTCTTTCCTCCCTTAAGAGAAAGGTACCTCCTTCTTTGATGGTCCATTCTTTCTGCTGGGCTCTCACTCACAGAGATCTTTCATTTAGGTCACTTTTTTTTTTTCCACAGTGTCTTGGCTTTCCATGCCTGAAATACTCTTATGAGATTTTTAGCTGGATCCAAATGCCTTAAAGGCTGATTCAGAGGCCAGAGTGCTGTTTAGGACATCTGCTATTCTATGAGTTTGCTGTGTATCCCACTTCCTCATGTTGGATCCTTCTCTCCATTTTAATTATATCAGCTAGTATTAGCAGACATTAGTCTTGTTTATGTGATCCCTTTGACTCTAAATCCTATCATTATGATCAATTATGAACTGAAACTGATCACTTTGACTAGTAGTCACATTTAATATGTACTAAGCTATAAGGAAGGAATGGCAATTGCACAGAAATGGGGTGAGAATGACATCAGTGCCCTCACTACACTGTCAGCTAACTGAAATTTACTTGAACCTCTCTGGTTTACTTGTGTGCACAGATTACAATATCTACATTAATCTCAATTAGCTTCTCTAAGGTGGACAAGTGATTTTTAAAAAATTAACTCCTGGGGCCGTCATGTGACACAGAAGGTTAAACTGCTGCCTTCAGTGCCAGCATCCCCTATCAGCTGCTCTACTTCTTATTCCCTCTGATGGGCCTGGGAAAGCAGCAGAACAGGGGCCAAACACTTGGGTCCATGCCACTGTGTGAGAGAACCTGATGCAATTCTAGGTTCCTGGTTTTGGCCTACCCAAGCCCCAGCCGTTAGGGCCATGTAAGGAGTGAACCAGTGGATGGAAGGTCTCTGTCTCTTCCTCTCTCCCTCTCTCTCTCTCTCTCTGTAACTCTGCCTTTCAAATAAATAATTTTTTTAATTAACTCCTACAAAGAAACATGGGTCTGAAGATAATATGTACAGTGCAAGCACAAGTGAACAGAAAGGCAGAGTTAACACTTTTCACCCAGCAAGAAGACACATTACAAAGTGCACCTGATCACATCTGATAAGCTAATGCTTTTATTTCTTTTGCAAATGTACAAGAAGATGCAGAAACAAATGTGAATGACATTAATTTAGAAGAATCATTTGATCTAAGCACAGAGTGCTAATTGTGCCTTGTAAAACTTAAACGTATTAAATAATAAGGGCACAGGCTTCTTAAAATAGCAATAAACTCTTGAAGTAGACATTGATGCCTGTTTAGCAGATTTGTGTTTCACATTTTCCTCTTGTTGCCAACCCCCTGGGTGGACAGTGAATGCCTGCAAATCTTTTAGCGAGTCCTGAATTCATCATCATCTTTCTTGAGACATAAATGTTGCTCTTAGTGTTTTATTAAACTTGAAATTCCAATTTTTAACTTACTGTTGCTGAAAGGGTTTAATACAAAATAAACAAAGTGTTACCAAATAATAAAATAGCTGTAGATTTATCACATACAATAAATGACAAAACCTCTCTAACAAAAAACCATAAACTGCTCTTTGGTACTGTATGACAAAGCTATTAGGCTATGTTTCATGCATGTATTTTGGTTATACCTAACCAATGATTTTCCACGTTTCTTCTGTCCCTGGATGACTCTGCCTTTGTCCATAAGTTTTGAGCATCTCTTACATGACGGCACAGTCCAAGGCATGACTGACTGGTATGACAAATGGCCATAAAGGCCATTGGCAATGACTGCTTCTCCCTCCAGCAGCCAGAGCAAAGGTGATCTTGCCCACATGAATGTGAGGGCACTGTGATTTATCAACAAGGATCCTCGAAAGGGGGTGTTAGTTACATGGCACCAAGAAGGCTCAGGAAAGAGAGCTGTTATCACTGGTGTCTTTCAGATTTTATGACGTGTTAAAGTGAGAACTCTGTTTATTAACTAGGCTTCTCACATACTGCTAAACAAATCCAACCATGGCAGAAACAGAATAAAAAGCAGAGGTTTACCAAACCCATCCAAGTCTACTTTAATAAAAATAGTAAATCATTGAAAAGAGGCAGACTGACCTAATCACTGTCCTCCAAAACACGCCCTTCACTTAAATACATCCGTATCTTTGCTGTTTGCCACCCTCTGCCCACAATGTCCAAATTTTGCCCACTGTAGGATGCAGCCCAAACTCTTTGAATGTTTCTCAGAGCTTTCAGTTAAAGGAAACTCTGCCCTCTTCTCAATGCCCACAGCCGTTTACCCATACTCCTTTCTGGCACCGAACACTTTTAGTTTACATTCAGGATGTTTATATAATGGATTTACTTTGCTTACCTTTTCTTAAAGTCTGTGTCTTACCCACGTTTGTATTCTTCACACTTTCTTATCACAATGTCTGGCTCATGGTAGGAAGCCAATGAATGAATGAATGAGCTCACGGTATGTGGAGACTTCCCTCTTTCAAACAGGTGTTTTAAACTGATGCCATGTTTTTAGCAGAGACAGTAGAGTTACAGTGCATCCCACTCTCTCCCTCTCCTTCCCCAGCTGCTGGCTTATGGAATACTAAAGTCCCCAGCTGTGGACAGCTGTGCCAGTTGTTCAGGCCTGGCTGAGAGCTAGCTACATGCACAGAATGAAAACACCAGGCATGGGTGTGGCTTGTCTTACTGATTACTAATTTTGCTTTAAGTAGTTGTATCCCTGGGAAGTCTATCCACATTTCTCAGGCTTCTGGGTGGGCTTCTGAGCATTAGTACCACTTGTTAGCTACAGTATCAAGAAATGCTTTGGTCTTTTCTCTTTGTTCCCTTAGCAAAGGAAGTCCTGTGTCTTTGGACCCTTGAATTTTCTGGATTCTATGCAGATAGTGGCTGGGTCATGTTGGGTATGGTGGGAACACCTGTTACAGCATGGGGTTATTATTTATTTAAACTATTCCTTCTTCTATATGATTTTAAAAGGATTGAAAAAAAAATAGTGCAAAGTTTTTAAATTGAGAAAATTAATAAAAATTAAAAATAGACATAGAACACAAAGATGATTGTCATGGTCTGAACATGGTTACCTCCTCTAAAATTCATGTTGAAATTTAATTTTCATGATGAGCTATTAAGAGGTGGGACAGGTAAGATCTTTAAAAGTGAATAGGACTCTGCCCCCACAAATAGGCTAGTCCATTCTTGCCATCAATGGAATATACTGGATCAGTGAGTTAAGGGCTATCTCAAGAGTCAGTCAGACATAAAAGCCAGTTTAGCTAGATATTTCATGCAGTCCTATCTCTTGCCATGTGATGTCCTGAGCTGCCTTGGGTCTTTGTCAGCAAGAAAGCCAATACCAGGTGTAGCCCTCAATCTTGGACAAGAATCATCAGCCAAAGTAAGATTATTTTCTTTATAACATATCCAGTCTGTGGAATTATGTTATTAGCATCAGAAAATGAACTCAGACAATAATTAATACAGAAAATGATTGATGTAAAACATAAAGGCCTTAAGATACTAAATATTTGCTGCACATGGACTGTGTATATGACTATAACCAGAAGAAAAGGGGGAAAAATAATCAATTACAGGAATCACAGTGTCTACAGGATTAAAAAAAAAATCAGTTTCTCAAAGGAGGATCCAGTTTCCTATTCCATGAGAGGATCTTATTCTGGGGCATTCTGTGGAGAAGTCTCTTGCAGGATATAGACAACACTGTCCTAAACAACACTGGAACATATGAAGCATGATAACTGAGTCCCTGGGCCTGATATACATCCAACATTGGTAGTGTATCTATAATAAGGAGCTGCTGTAGAGGTCAGTGCTTTTCTCCTGTTCCTGGCAACTTCAGTCCAGTGAACACTTTTAAAGCAGCTATGCATGGCAGCCAGGAGTAAAGGTTTCCAGGAACCAGAGAGCAGAAGAATACGCTGAAACCATCTGCATTTCTGCTTCCTTAGCTGGAATGGGCTTGCACTAACCCAGTCACAAGATCTCATTGTGACCCTGGGGCCTGCTCGGCCCTGTGTCATGAAACCAGGAGGTATGGTCCAGAGGACATGACTCAGACAACTGGCCCACATGTAAACAGAATCTGATATCTACCAAGGGTGGGCAGAACAGAGCAGTCTCTTCACGTAGCAGTGAAATTATTACTTCCTCCTCAACAAGCATTTGCTGAACATTCGAGATGGATACAAACTGGGGAAAGGTGAGTAACGGTTCCCAGAAGAGCTGTGTGTGGCCGTCAGTCTTAGAAACCTCACCGTCCATAGGGACAGAGGAGAGCCTCAGCCAAAACCCTCAGGGTCAGAGAGGTGGTTGCCTCTAGGGGGAGGCCTTGGCCTGACACAGGCCCTCCAATAGCCCTCAGACACCTACATGATGCTACATACCCAAGGATCTCATTCTTCTTAGAAAATCTCCCTAACTCGTTCCGATAGCAAGAGAGAACAGAAAGTACAATGCCCTAGAGTGACCTTTGTGGTAGAGGGAGAACGGTAAGAAACGAGACCAGAGAAATGACCCGGAGAGATCACAGAGCTCCTAGAGGTAAGTGTTAGGACTTTCACAATGAACGACATAGGAAACCACAGGAAGGTTTTGAACACAGGGGATATACTCAGATCCTGTTAGAAAGGAGGCCTCTGGCTACTGCGCTGAGCATTCCCTGTAGGGAGCTGAGGGCAGGAGCAGAGAGGGAAGGTAGGAGGTGATTCGGGATCATCCAAGTGAGGCATGAGAGGGCAGGTGGGCTGGAAAGGTGGAGTGAGAAGGGAGAGCTCAGAAGACTGGGGAGATGGAAGTGATCCGATTTGGGCCAAAAGAAGCTAATCTGGCAGTAGGATTAAGAAGAAATTCATTGGTAGTGGGAAGAAATTGGAAGCCCTGAGTCCATACTTCTCAAAGGTGGGCCACAGACTACCTACATATGTGTTACCTGCAGGCCTTGTTGAAGTACAGATTCTTGGGTCCCCACCAGGAGCAACGGAATTAGAACCAGAGTGGAAGCTTTGCAAGGCCCTCTCTGGGCTATTTTATTGTACACCAAATTTGGAAACCAAACTGGATGTCCTTGAAATTGAAAAGAAACAAAGTATCCCAGAACATGAATTTCAAATCTAAAGAGAAATATTTTGGAACATATGGATGAAAGTCGGATTTTTCTAAAATAACAACTGTCTTCGTAGGTTCAGGCTGCTCTAATAAAACGCCAGAGACTGGGTCACTTTTAAGCATCAGAAACAATTCACAGTTCTGGAGGCTGGGAAGTCTAGGATCAAGACATCAGATGATTTAGCATCTGTTTAGAGCCCACTTGTCGTAGATGGGGTCTTCTCACTGGAACCACCCCTGGCAGAAGGGGAAGAAAGCTCTCTGGGCTGGCCTCTATAAGGGACTAAACCCATCCATGAGAGTGCCAGCTTCATGATCTAATCATCTCCCCAAAGCCCCTAACCTCTCATAACACCACCTTAGGCAAGTGTGGGGGTAGTCTGAGGAGTTACAGACACTCTGTCCATGACAATATTCTTTACTAGTAACGGTAGAAGCTACTGTTCCAGTACATATTTTGTGTGCTAGATACAGCCCTAAATAATTCACCTACAGATCAGGGAAAGAATGTGACAACACCCAAGCCACTCCCATTCCTCCTAACCAAGAGAAGGTGGACCTCAGAAGAGGACTTTGCTGAGTGGGGCCATGGATACACAGCTGCCAGTTCCAGGCTCCACCAGTGCAGGTGCAGCAGTGTTCTGCGTGAGATCAGGAATGGAGACAAACGCTGGATGATCAGGCGTAGTGCTGGAGTCTCAGCTGATAGCAGATACCAGAAGGGAAAGGAAGACCTAAGGGCTAGCCCTAGGGAGGACTAGGGGGAGAGGAAACATAAGCAGCGAGAGCCCAAGGAGGACTCTGGGAAATTAGCAGAGATGTTGAACACGACTCTATGGAGCTCAAACAGCCTGGGATGGGAGCATACCGTGCCATCACCTGGGCACCAAGTCTTTATCAACACTGCCCATTGCACTGTGCCAGGGACTACAGTGGTGTGCCAGGCCCTGCCGTGAGGTGGCACAGGCAGGAACAGGGGCCACTCCGTTTTCTCCAGTTTGCATCCCTTCCACTCACACACGCTCGTGACCACTCACTCTGTGGAGGTTGCCACCTCCGGCCCTGCAGCGCTGGCCGGCTAGTCTCCACCCTTCTCCCACCAAGCGCCTTGTGCTGCTTTCAGAGTCTGTGTGGTGATTTTATTTATCGCCCCAGTGGAGTCCAGGCGGAGAATCTGGAATTAGAGTGACCTTTAGCCCACAGCAGCTGCTGATTTATCGCAGGATCTGTGAAGAGTCTCCTCCAGATGTTGATGTTCCTGACATGAAGCCGTTTAATTTGAAATTGGCTCAGCTGGAAAAATTAGGTTAAGGGTTTTTATTGTCTCTGTTCAAGGCAGAAATTTTACCCATTTGTGAGACCCAAGGTGCTGGTGGTACAAACCACAGTCAAAGAGGTTTAGATTCTGAGCCAGGCAACGTTAAGGTGTATCTGGAAGAAGACTAGAATGTGGGGGGGGCAAATTCCGTTGTTCTTACCGGGGGAGTCACCGCTGGGGCCTCAGGAACGGCAGCCAGAATCCATAAAGAGACTGCAGATGTGTGGGAGCCTCGGCGTAGCTCAGGTGAGAGGAAGGGGCAAGCCCCCGCACACAGAGGGAGCGTGGAAATCTGCTTCTCCCCGCTCCCTCGAGCTCCGGACTCCCTGGGCTGCTTAACTGCCTGCCAGCTCAAACTTTCCATCGTTAGGTGGTCCGGGTACCTGTCAGAGCCCCTAACCTATTTAGTGCTGCATAAAAGTTTCAGAGGCCTCACCTTGCCCTGGAGCCCTGCCAGAAGCTGGGTGGTAGTGGCTGCTGCTGCGAGGAGCGGTGAACCCTGCTGTAACGAGAAATCACTCAAGTGTGTGTTTGTCGTCAGAAAGCCGGACCTCTGGGGTGAGGATGAACTTGGAGGTGGAACAGACACCAGGGTGGAAGACATCTCTGTCTGGCCCCAAAAGCCCCCTCCCACCTTGGTGGGAAGCTGCCAGGCTCCAGGCAGAGCTAGAGCTCCAGGGAGGGGGTCTGGTAGTGTAATGCTTTAGGAAAAGCACAAAGTGGCACACATGCAGGGAAGGCCTCCTGATGGGGAGCATAAGGTGGCCGAGGAGTCTCCGCTGACGTTTCAGGAGGAGGGGGCAGTAAGGGGTAAAGCATGTGACATTATTTCAGATGCACCAAAAGCCCGGACTTTTTACTGATCAGCTCCTGAGTGGATCTGTGGTGCCAGGGGGAAGGTAGGGTTCAAATGGAAACCACAGAGACTTGGATTCCAAGGTGACCTAACAAGACCTTCCAGCACTGCCCTATAGCCAGATGGGGAGTGGACTTGAACATCCGATAGGCCTGTTCCTTAGGGTTCCTGGAAGATCCTGCTGATCCGTGATCCCAGACCTCAAATCTGCTTTGAAAATGTTTTCTGCCTCTTAAGTGAACTTTCATTCTGGCCATTTGATAAGATAATAAAACTCTTTTCACTAGACTCCTGAGAAGACGTGAAAGGTGCCATGTGTTCAAGGTCTCAGCTCTTTCAGTTGTTCATCTAATTATCTTAGGGGGCATGTTAAGCAGATTGTGCAGAATAATAGAATTGGGGAGTGTGGATATTTTGAAATATTTACCACAAGGCTACAGCCAAGGAAGATTCAAGTTCCTGATTCTTTCCCCCTTGAATTTCTGCATCTGGATTCACTTATGCTGGGATAAATGCCCACTTCCTGACCCACAATTCTTCATGGTAACAATGAAGCCTCCACCAGGACCAGCGTCTTCACCTCAACCTTGGTCACACTAGTGAGTCAGGGCTTCTCCTCACACAGTGACTGAGCCTACCAGAATCTGTGCTCTTTTAATTGGCACAAACTCAGGCCACCACAATTATTTTTTAAATTAAAGCGGTATGATGAAAATGTTGGCCATAGAGAGACTCGCTCGTTATCCAGAAGTATTATCCACACTTGCCAAACATCTGGATTTGGTGGAGAAACATCTGAGTGATTCGACTGGGTTCTTCTTTTTCATTTGGATGTTTTGGTGTCCCGTAGACTCAGCCTCAGTCAAGATGTGGAGGGAAAACTTGGCAGAAGCGAAAGCGGAATGTCTCAGTGTTAGCACTGAAATTCTGAACAGAATAAAGGGTTTTCATTTGTGATTGTCATGATGCAGGAGACACTGGAGGAGAGCCACTTTTCTGAATAAGCCAGTGAGTAATGACCAGCCACAGAAAACAACGGACTACATTCCTAGATCTCTTTCACAGTTCATGCAAGTGATTGGCAAACTAGGAAGCCATAAAAACAGCACAAAATAAGGGGAACTGTAAACCATTTTAGCAGGTTTTTGGAAATCCTGATAGCAAAAAGTTTGATAGAAAACATAACCTACAATCTTGAGCATGAAGAAGTGTATGAAAGAAACCATTTATGAATTTTTGTTTTTATTTGGGATGGAGTGGGGAAAGAGAGAGAGAGAGAGAGAGAGAGAGAGAGAGAGACAGGGGAGGGAGGGAGCATTCCCATTTACTGGCTCACTCCCTGAACAACAGCAAGAGCGAGGACCACAGGTGGCAGGAACTCAATTACTTGAACCATCCTCGCTGTCTCTCAGGGTCCGCATTGGTGGAGCCAGGAGCCTGAGTCAGGGATCCACCCCTGGCACGCTGATGTGGGACAAGGCATCTTAACCACTGGGCTAAGCACTCACTCCCCAGTTATAATCACTTTAAAGGCTAGTGATGAATGGAGAGCAATTCCATGATTCAATCTAAAATTAAGTAATACTAGTAGGCCACACTCAGAGAGGAGGAAGGGGATTTTAAACATTGTTATTCATTAAAACACAGTTCTGTGGCCTGGGAAGGTAGTGGAGGATGGCCCAAGTCCTTGGGTCCTGCACTGGAGGAAGCACCTGGCTCCTGGCCTTGGATCAGCGCAGCGCGCCGGCAGCAGCAGCGTGCCAGGCCATAGCGGCCATTTGGGGGGGGGTGAACCAACGGAAAAGCAAGACCTTTCTCTCTGTCTCTCTCTCTTACTGTCTAACTCTGCCTGTCAAAAAAATAAATAAATAAAATACGGTTCTTTAACAGCTGGACGTGAATAATCCTCACAGAGGATCAGGCGAAGGGAGAGTGCATAGTATGTGCACTATGAATGAATCTCTGGGGAATGAGACCCTTGGAGAATTAAATTCACCCCACAGTTGTGCAACTCTGTATCAAAGCAAGGAAATGTATGATGATGTTATTTCATCCTCATTCATCCCTATCCTTATCTTTCCTATACTACATTCATGTTAGCATGGCTCTTTCTGCTCCCTTTCTTCTCCAGGTATGGAAAGTGGAACCCTTGGACGTTGGTTTCCTCCATATTCTGACCTGGGCTTGTTTCTCCATCTTTAAAATGAGAATGTTAAATAATATTACTCTAGTAACAGCATCCAAAAACAGGAGGCTAAAACCCATAAGAACTAAGACATTATTAGAAAAAGAAGCAACATCTGGAAATCTAAATGTGTTTGCCAAGAGATTTTTATTATTATTGTTAAAAGACCAGGGCATCCCAGAATCTGAGCACCATCACTAAGACCAGGCCCCAAGCTATGAAGTAACATGTAAAGAGACATGGAGGGAGGGACCAGCCCCAGTGTTCCTTAAAAGACATTGATAGAGCATACAGATGATCCTAAGCTAAAAGAAGCAGACCCCAGTGTGGGCAGGCAGTGAACACATGAATGATATTAAGAGATTATGGAAATATGGGTGGAAAAGAATGAAATGAGATTCAACTTGGAAAAATGCAAAGTAATGCATTTGGGAGCAAGTAACCAGAAACATATGAGTTTGTAATGTTCTGTGGCAACAGAATTAGCTGGAAACAGAATCGTCAGACCAGTGAACAGAGGATGGAAGATCTCTGCATCTCCAGGGGAGGCCACCCTTGGAATTCTGAGTTCAAATTTTCCCCCTTTGAAAGCAAGGAATAAGAAGGAAAATTGGAAAAGAGGTCAGAGGAGTGCAGTACTAACAATTTGACAATTAAAGGTGATAGACTTAAGGTGAAGGTTTCAAAATGTAGCAAAGTGGGCTGGCTGCCAGCAGGCTGTGACAGAAACACAGAACATGGGGAAGCCCAGTTTGCAAACTGTTGTGGAATTGAGGAATCTCAGAGAAGGAACCTACTCTACCCTCCTCTCTATTTTACAAATGAAGCCAAGAGTCAAACAGTTCAGAGCAGACTGCAGCTTATGAAACTGATTTCTTGAGCAATAGAAGCAACTACGAAACCTCAGGGCTTTCCCCTTAATCTCTGAACGCGGCATCACTCGTCATTGAACAGGAATGAGTCTGTCCTTGCGCTGGCTCCTTTCCCCTGGGTCTCTTTCCCCAGTCCTTCACTCTGTAAGGACCACTCTCCCTCTCCCCCATACCTCCCTTTTAATAGGTACTCCTTCTTCAACTCATTGGAAGGTCTGTTCCAGCTCCCTGCTGATGTGCCTGGAAAAAAGCAGAAGATGAACCCTGCTACCCATGCTGGAGACCAGGAAGAAGTTCCTGGCTCCCGGTTTCAGCCTGGCTCAGTCTTGTCTACTGTGGCCATCTGATGAGGAATGAGCCACCAGATGGAAGATCTCTCTTTCCCTGTCTCTCTCCCCGCCCTCCGTAACTCTGACTTTCAAATAAATAAATCTTTTTTAAAAATGTAAATAAGTTATGAATTAAATTATACAGGCACAGAAAGATGTGTGGATACCTGAGTGGTCACTTGGGAAAATAGCACCCTCTCCCCTTCCATGAGAATAACTTTTTTCAGAGGAGCAGGTTGTAAGTAGCCCATCACCTGGCCAAGCTTCCATTTGAATGGAAATTTCCTCACTTGACAGAAAGGAACTGAATATCTGCTAGCTAACATTTTTTCTCTAATTACTAATTATACCAGAGAAAGGGGGCTTTATGGCCAGAGTCCTGTAAATGTGTAATTTGATCAGCAGAGATTTGCAGTAAAGATGGAAGATTGATGTGTGACGTCAGACAGCTGGCCAGGAGGCCCGTCAGGCCAGGGGGCCAGCAGCTGCTCACAGCGGATTTGAGAAGGTGGGAGGAGGATCCGGGAAGGGGGGATCAGAATGGGATCTGGGAGAGGAGAGATAAGAAGAACCATGTTAACAATTTGGCTTCCCCCTCCTCGCTTTCTGCCATTTCAGATAAGAACACATGCTTCCTCTGAGTTTGAAGCTATGGCCAACAGGTGGCAAGGCCCGTCCTGCCCAGAGGCAGCTGCAGGAACTGGGTAAGGGTGCCAGGAAAAGCAAGGTTCAGGTGGGAATCTGCACAGAGCCATTAACCTTCACCCTGGGACACACCCCCACTCCACTCCCACCACTCACAGGGGAGATCACGACCCTGGGGCTCAGACACTCAACATTCCCCAGGCAGTGATGCCAAAAGGGTAGTCCAGGGGCCAGCTGCAGTGGAATCAACTGACCTTCTGGTCAACCAAGCAGATTCCCAGACCTCTCCCTTCCCCAGTCTCTAGTGTCTGAACCTCTGAAGACACAGTAATCACCTCCCAGTCACTTCCTCGCACGTTCTCCCATTAGTTTTCTTCACCGCTAAAACATTATCTGAAGTGATACTGTGCATGCATTTGTTTTCTAGATTCCTCACACTAGGATGTGTCCCAGTGAAGCAGGAACCCCCTAGCACAGAGGAGGGCTTGGTAGGTATTTGCTGAATGAACGGATGAGTTGGAGAGAAAGAGGGAGGGAGGGGGAGCACTCAGAATGTCTGTCTGCCCTAGAGAATAACGAAGCCACAATGAGCTCAGTCTCCAGACTCTAAGGACCCCAGGCAGTATGAGTCAGGGTAGACAGGAGTAAAGGAGCTTGCCCCTCATCAGGTGTTAAAACTGAGGATTTTAAAAAAGTAATGAGTCCTTAATCACTCACACATCCTGAAAGAGAGAGAGGGAGAGAGAGAGAAAACTTCTGCAAGGAAACAAGTGGCCATAGCCAAACAAGAGTACCCCACCAGCTCCCAGTCCATAGACACGAACCATCCTGGTACACCTTTCACTTTCTCAAATTCTCCCTAAGACATCAATATGTGGCCAGCATAACCAACCCTGATTTTAGAGTTTCACAAATTAAGGCCCTAAAAGTGATGACAACTTGCTGTAGATCACAAAAACAGAAAGAGGGAAAAAGCTAAAACCTGGTCTTCCAGCCTCATAAACCATAAACCATAACTGCTTCGCTTCCTACGTTTTCAATCTGACCGCTTCCTACATTTTCTTTCTTGCTTATTCTTAAAGCCACTACATGCTAACATGTTATATTTATCTGCCTATAATTCTTTTTTCTATTTTTATACAATAGAGTTTTAATTCTCATAATATTATCTTAGAAGATCACTGCAGGGCCTACAGATACAGCCTATTAAAATATAACCCCTAAAATTTGCATGGACCTGTAAAGACTCTAAATGGCCAAAGAAATCTTGAGCAAAAAGAACAAGGCTGAAGGCATCACACTATTTGGCTTCAAATTATACTACAAAGTTACAGTGTCACCAAAGCAACATGATACAGGTATAAAAATAGGCACACAGGTCTTTGGAAGAGAATCCAGAATCCAGAAATGAACTTGTGAACTTACAACCAAGTGATTTTGACAAGGGCACCAGGGGGCTGTGCCATGGCTCACTTGGTTAATCCTCCATCTGCAGCACGGGCATCTCATATGGGCACTGGGTTCTAGTCCAGGTTGCTCCTCTTCCTGTCCAGTTCCCTGCTGTGGCCCGGGAAGGCAGTGGAGGATGGCCCAAGTGCTTGGGCCCCTGCACCCACATGGGAAACCAGGAAGAAGCACCTGGCTCCTGACTTCAGATAGGCGCAGCGCCGGCCATAGCAGCCATTTGGGGAGTGAACCAATGGAAGGAAGACCTTTCTTTCTGTCTCTTTCTCTCACTGTCTATAACTCTACCTGTCAAATAAAAAAAATTGAAAAGACAAAGGCACTAGGAACACATACACCTGAACAAGAGTACTCTGCAATAAATGATGCTGGGGAAACTGGATGCCCAGCCACAGAGGGATGAGACTAGTTGTCTATCTCGTTCTCTCTCTCTCTCTCTCTCTCTCTCTATATATATATATATATCACTCAAAAGTGAAGAGGTCAGTGTAAAACCCCAGATTCTACCACTACAAGAAACACAGGGGGAAGCGCTGTACGTAACATTGGTCTGGGCAAAGATTTTCTGGAAAACATGAGTGCACAGACAACAAGCATGAGAAATGGGATTATATCAAACCAAAAAGCTTCTTCAAGCAAATAAGGAACAGACTGAAGAGGCAACCTACCAAACGGGAGAAAATGTTTGAAAACTATTTGTCCAACAGAACATATAAGAAACTGAAAATACTCAACAGAAAAAGAAATCCAGTTTAAAAATGGGCAAAGGGATGACACAAACAAGACTAGTGTCTGCTAATACTAACTGATAGAATCAAAGAGGGAGAGAATGATCCAACATGGGAAGTGAGATACACAGCAGACTCATAGAATGGCAGATGTCCTAAATAGCACTCTGGCCTCAGAATCAGCCCTCAAGGCATTCAGATCTGGCTCAAGAGCCCATGAGAATATTTTAGGCATGGAAAGCTAAGACACTCTGGAAAAAACAGAAGACCTAAATGAAAGATCTCTGCGAGTGAGATCCCAGTGGAAAGAACGGGGCCATCAAAGAAGGAGGTACCTTTCTCTGAAGGGAGGAGAGAACTTCCACTTTGACTATGGCCCTGTGGGAATAAGATCGAAGTCGGCTAACCCTAAAGGCTTCCATAGCCTCGGCAACTCATAACCAGAGCCTAGGGAGATTACTGACGCCATAAACAAGAGTGTCAAATTGTTAAATCAACATCAGGAGTCACTGTGTACTTACGTCTCATGAGGGATCTGTCCTTAATGTGTTATCCAATGTGAAGTGATGCTATTACTAGTACTGAAACAGTATTTTTACACTTTGTGTTTCTGAGTGGGTGCAAACTGATTAAATCCTTACATAGTATATATTGAATCGATCTTCTTTATATAAAGATAATTGCAAATGATTAAAAAATCTTGGTGTTAAACTGGAAATTGCATAGACAATTAATCAATTTTTTTTATAAAAAAAAATCATGTAGGATCTCTGTCCTTAATGTGCTGTACATTGTGAATTAATACTATAACTAGTACTCCAACAGTATTATCATTTTGTGTCTCTATGCGAGGGCAAACCATTGAAATCTTTACGTAATATGTACTAAATTGATCTTCTGTGTATAAAGAGAATTGAAAATGAATCTTGATGTGAACAGAAGGGGAGAGGGAGCGGGAAAGGGGAGGGTGGGGGGAGGGAGGGAAGTTGTGGGGGGGGGGAGCCATTGTGGTCCATGAGCTGTTCTTTGGAAATTTATATTCTTTAAATAAAAGCTTTATATACAAAAAAAAAAAATGGGCAAGTTATTTGAATAAACATGTCTCAAAAGAAGATATACAAGTGGAAAACAAGTATATGAATAAATACTCCACATTACCAATCATCAGGGCAATCAAATCAAAGCCGCAGTGAGATATCAGCCCGCCTCAGTTAGAAAACCTATCATCAAAAAGATGAAAAGGGCAAATATTAGCAAAGATGTTGGTAGGAGTATAAATTAATATGACTAGTCTAGAAAGTGGTGTGGAGGTTCCTCAAGAAATTAGAACTATCATACGATGCAGCAACCCACTCCTTGTTCTTTATTCAAAAAGAATGAAATAAGTGATTAAAGAGATAACTGTACTCTCATGCTTATTGCAACACCATTCACAGTATCCGTAATACAGAACCAAAATGTCTGCTGACAGACGGATGAATAGATGAAGAAAATGTGGTATACATACATCATGAAATACTATTGAGCCATGAAAAATGATAAAATGCCATCATTTGCAGTAAAGCAGATGGAACTGGAGGTCATAATATTAAGTGAGATAAGCCAGGTGCAGAAAGACAAACACTACATGGTTTCAGTCACACACAGAACCTAAAAGGCATGTTTATAGAACTACTGAGCAGAACAGTAATGACAGAGGCCATGGAGGGGAGGCAGTTAAGGAAAGAGACTACTTAATGGGAATAAAGTCACAGCCAAAAGGGAGGAATGGTGTTGGCATTCTATCTCATGTAGAGTGTTTAAAGTCAACCTATTGTATCAGATAATATAAAATACCTAGAATAGAGGATTTTAAGTATTCTGATCACAAAAGAAAGATAAACATCTGAGATGATAGGCAACCTAAGTATCTTTAATACAGTAGTATCGATTCACACAATCATCACATTGTATACTGTAATGTAAAATTGTATGTCAATAAACTTTATTAAACAAAAATACTCATTCTGTATAACGTTCCAAAAATTACAGTTAAATGTTACATTTATGTTATACGGGATGCTTCCATGAAACTCCATTCTGCTAAAACAGTCTTTAAAACACTCACTCCCATGAGATGAATATAGTGTCCTCCTGGTTTGAGAGTTTTCAGTGAACTGTGAAGTTCAAGGGCCCTGGGCCCTTGGATCTGGTAGGACTCTGGAGAATCATCTGACCCGAGTCCTCCTCTCCTCAACAAGCCACAGGCGAAGTAGCAGAGTCTCGGAGCTTCACATGCCACGGGAAGCAAAGTGACCAGCACTTCCGTTTCCTGCAGGACATTTTATAGGAACCCCATAATTTGGCATAATAATTTTGAGCACTAAGGTGAGGTCTGGTGGGCACTTTCTGGCATTTTTCTTTTTCATTACTGACTGATTAGACACTGAATTCATATCACCCTGAGGCTTTGGACTGTGCCTTCTTCTGTCACTACATTATGCTCTCTCCATCTCTAGGGCAGCTTTGTCCACAAGGAGGTTAAGGTGGCTCTAACTTATGGGGGCTAACAGAGGACCCTCACTGGCATGACTGTGTAGAGCTCTCCAAGTAGCTGAGTCTGAGCTCATCCAGCTAGGGAAATTGTGTAAGAAATCCCTCTTGCCCCCCACAATGCGTAGGAGTAGGGCATTCTGAGCCTTGCTCACTGGAGGGTGACATTCACTCTGGGTGCCACACAGCCCTCACCCAGGGCAACTGTGAGAACGATCACTGCCACAGCTGTGGGAGCCTCTGCACCAGCACAAGTCAGGAGAGGATAAAGTGGCCACGTGTGGGTCCTCTCCTCTCATTGCCAGGAGAAAAAGATGAACAGCGTTCCCTGGCATGGGGAAGTAGCCATCAGGAGTTCTAAGACCAAGGCAGCATCACTTTTCTGTTGGGGCTGGAGTGCTTTGGTGTGCACAGAAGAGCTGTTCTCCTGGTCCATTGGGTTTCGTGTACCTGTTCTCAAAATCTTTGCAGAGAGCTAAGCAGAACACAAGATCATTGCCCCCTTTGAGAACAGAACAGGAATTCCTTTTTTTCCCTCAAACTGGGCTGCACTGTCAAATTCTCCATGGAGTCTTCCAGAGGGAGTGAGGCTCCTTCCTGCGGGCTCCTGGGGTACTTCCCACATTCCCTGGTGACAGCCGTCTCGGATTCCGATTACCTGCTTTACAAGTTCATGTGCTGGAACTGTGCTCGCACTGTGCTCCTCTCCAAAGTATGAGCAGGGCAAGGGTTTGGTTTTTTGTTTTCTGTTTTTAAATCTTTGTGGACCTTCCCCCTCTGCACTCACCCATACTCAACTCCCTACCCCCACATCCAGTTTGGAGTTCTGGCACATCAAAGAGACTGACACCTTAAATGACTTACCCAAAGTCACACAGTAACTCAGCACCATAGTTCTTTTTGTAAAAAATCAGTCCTAGACAAGGCTGTCATCATGCTCATTTGGTTGTCCACAAAGAGTGACACATATTTTGGAGAATATTTTACTGCTAAAGCAATGAAGAACATACAGCACAGGCCAGTGAATTCTTAGATATGATTAGACGATGGCTTATGGGCTCCATCTAAGCTTTAAATCAGGATCATTTTCAGGGCTAATGGAAATTACATGGTGGCTTTAGCTTCACAGGGAAGGAACTCGGAGCTAATCAGTCTCGGGAATGCCACCATGTGAGATGCCAAGGCTAAAGCAAAGGAATGCAATCGATTAAGAATCCCCTGTCAAGAATGTTCCAAGATTGCAATGCTGCTCAGATGAGATGGGACTGGAATCCCAGCCACGGGCTTAATTGCTTTGCAAGGGACCACAGCTGTTGCTGCACAGAAGAACAGGGTAAAACCTTATTTTCTTACTTTTAACTTTCTGCTGACCTTGTCAGAGATAACTCTTTCTGAGCTCCTGATATCCATGCCTACACCCAATGATTATCTCGTCAGTGTCCTGTGCCTGCTCTTCGCTCCTCATTGTATGCTCAGCACTTAATATAGCACTTGCAATGTGGCAAATCAGTGCATTTGGTTTCACTAAGTAAGCCACCAAAGGTAGACAGTTACAATGAAATAATTCCCTGGCAACAAAAATACTCCTCTTTACTTTCCAAAATAAGAGTGTCCTTGGTTCTTTCACTAGAATACAAGAATGCAAATAAAGGAGGAATAATATGGAAAACATATAAATTTTATTCAGGCTATGATTCTGTCTACATCAATTTTCCCACCATATCATCCATATTCCATGACCAAATCAACCATTTTCAAGACTTCTTTTCTTCTATAATGACAACCAATCCCTGAATAATAAATGAATTGCACACATTTGCAAATTCTTCCGGCCTTTGAAATAGCTAAGATGACCTAAGGCCTAACAGAAGAGTGGCACGTATGGACTTTGCCAGAAGTTGGGCCCATGGGGTAAGATCTAGAGAGTTATTGGCTTAAGTGGTGTTAAGCAGCGCCTGTGATTGGAAAACGAAATGAAATAGAATCCCCTCATAGAATCAAGAGTAGCTAGGCCTCGTCCTAAAATAAACAGGACAAAGAAGCATGGGTGGCAATGGCTTAATCCTCAAACCTGTTCCTCCCCTTTTTTTATTTCACTCAGGTTTCCAAACATTTGTCTCTGCCTGCTATCTGCAGGCTTAGATCCAAATATGTTTTAAAACGTTCTGCCCTTAATGTGGACCAACCTGCTGGATGTCCTTTAAAACTCAGTAGAGTAGGAAAAAGCTCTGGTTTATAATGAATATTCTTAATGACTTTGGTTTTTCTTTGTTGTTATTACTTCATAAATTTGGAAATTGGGATCATCTTTTCCTTGTGAGCAAAAAAATTAATTTTATGATAGCGCATAAAGATTTTTTCATTTCACAAGCAATACAAGAACATTTTCTCTCTCCCTCTAAATTCCCCAAGTAAAGCAAAGAAAATGATTGATTTTACTGGTTCCACTAAGCACTGTGGTAAATCCAATGGCTTCCACTGCACTACTGGATATAACACAATAGAAATTTGAAGAAAATAAATATATGCCTTTATATTCTAAAAAGATTTATTTGTTTATTTGAAAGGCAAAGTTACAGAGAACCATAGTCAGAGAGAGAGAGAGAGAGGTCTTCAATCCATTGGCTCACTTCCGAAATGGCCACAATAGCCGAAGCTATGCCAATCTGAAGCCAGGAACCTGGAAGGTACAGGGAACCAAGGACTTGGGCCATTTTCAACTGCCTTTCCAGGCCATAGCATTGAGCTGGATCAGAAGTGGAGTAGCCGGCACTCGAAGTGGCACCCATATGGGATGCTGGCACTGCAGGCAGCAGCTTTACCCACTACACCATAGCACCAGCCCTGGCAATATATACCTTTAAAAATACCCTCCCAGAAGCCCTTTAAATAATAGTAATAATAACACTAATAATAGCTACCTTACATTAATACAGCTTTTAATAAATTACAAAGTATATCATTAATTTTTGTCAATTAATCTTCATAATGATCACTTGAAATATGGTTTAGACATGTTTTATAGATGGAAAAATTTAAATTCAGCAAATGTGACTTGTTAGAGATGAATAGCTAAGCTGAATAAGGTTAAAATCCATATTTATTCGTTTTCCCTGTAGAAGTGGTACCCCTCATAATTTTCCCATTGAAGGTAACTTAAGAAGATCAAGACCTAAGCATTGCAAAATCAATGTTTCAAAGGGAATAGGGCCTGGGAGGCAGGAACAGCCCATATGCCTGAGTTGGTATCCCAGATAAGGACTTCAAGTTATTGGTGACAGCACTGAGTGTCGGAGTAAAGAGGACAGAATGGGGCAGGGAAGGTGTTTTTAGGATAAATATTTGCTCCCTGAAATGACTGATTTTCAGACTTGACTCCAAAAGTAATAGAAAGCCGTTACTGAAAACCTATTTTCTATCATGTGTCAAATCTCTGAGATCGACATTTTCAGGGCTCTGAATTTCTACTTCTAGTTCGGGGAATTTTTTATTCATTCACAGCAGCCTCCACTCCTGACACAGCCTCACAGATGAAGCGAAAACAAGGACGCCAGCCATTTGTAATTACTTAGGGCTTCACACACCTTTTATGAGAATTGGCTGATTAACGTTCACGATCTCAGCCTATTTCCAACATGAAGAGAAGTGTGCTCCACGGTTGCCTGCCTGCCCCTGCTGTGGCCACTCTATGTCCCAGTCTATTACATAGAGACACAGTTCAGGGACTTAGCCCTGGCAGGCTGGGTAGAACTGTTGTGAAAAACTCATTCTCACTCCGATTTAATTTAGGACATCTGAGGACCACCTGGATGCAGGAAACCAAATTTACTCCTGCCTTCAAAGGAGGCTAGAATCAAGGCCTTAGGAATAATTTACTTCAATCAATTTCAACTTCACTTCCCTGGGCTGTTTTTTAGAACCAACACCTTTCTACTTACTGTCAAAGACACTGGCCCTGGGCACCGAGCAGATGCATTTTTCAGAACACCTGGTAGAAACCCACCTGTAGCCATGGCTTCACTGCAGGTCCTGAAGGGCAGTTCGAAAGCTAAATTCTCACGTCCATATGTTAGCTTCCTTAAAGTTACAGCCTCCCTAGAAGTCCTGTAAATAGTAATTATAAATAGCTTAAAAAGAAACATCCTCACGGCTCTTCAGTCACTGCTGAAAGAGTGGAGGGAGAGAAGAGAGATGGAGCAGACAAGAAATTTTGCCAAGCTTGGGACCTACTCACGTATTATGTGTGTTGGATTTCAAACCATCTGGTATTCCTGTTTTCATAGCCTTGGCCATAAAAGTGAATCTGTCTTAGCACAAAACATAAATGCCCTACTGGACATCAAGTGGCACTTATTGAGTAACCTGAGTTAAAAATGAAAGAGTCTGAAACAATGTAAGTCCACAAAGAGAAAACATTATGCAGAACATATTCCTAGGAATAAAGTAACCCCTTGGCTATAGTAAGTAATATTAATGACAACAAAAAGATGCAACCCTAGGTTTTAACTTCAGAAAATAAATGGTTGCTGGAAGCATTTTTAATTTGTTCTTTCAGTAGAAATATCATAAGAAGAATTGATTATGATTAGTTCTAAGATTAGTTTCCTGGAATTCTTAATTGGTAATACTTAAGAAAGACATAAGATTGCACATTTCTTCTCTAAAGTTGAGAAATCCACATAGATTTTATTTCCATTTACAAGATTGTTAAGAAGTAAACACCTCTTAGAAAATGATGTCTGAGAGGCTGTTACTGCAGCTCAGCTGAAGCTGCATCCTGCAGGCTCAGCATCCCATATAGGCGCTGGTTCAAATCTTGGCTGCTCCACTTCCAATCCAGCTTCCTGCTAATGCACCTGGAAAAGTAGCTGAGGATAGCCCAGGTCCTTGGGCCTCTGCACACATGTAGGAGGCCCAGATGAAGCTCCTGGCTCCTGCCATCTGCCTTTGGGGAGTGAATCAGAAGATGGAAATGGTCACATACTCTCTTTCTCTCTCTCTCCTTCTTTTTCTCTGCAACTGTCGCTCAGATAAATAAATAAATCTTTCAAAATGAAAATGAATCTTGATGTGAATGGACGGGGAGAGGGAGCGGGAGGGGGGAGGTTGCGGGTGGGAGGCAATTTATGGGGGGGGGAAGCCATTGTAATCCATAAGCTGTACTTTGGAAATTTATATTCATTAAATAAAAGTTAAAAAAAAAAGGAAATGATGTGATTTCCTAACTTGGTATTTTACCCCTCACATGCTGATTTCTTCACTTTAGTGATTTCTTCATTTTGTCATAAATTTACTTGCTTAAAAATATACTGGAAAAAAATGGTGTCCATTCCACTAATTTTGTTGTCCTTGCTCACTTTCATCTGTATTATTTCTTCCTGCTCCCACCAATTACTTCCCCTTTTGATTTGTTCTATTGCAAATCTATTAAGATTTCACTATCATCTATATTCACTATCATCATAGATTAGACAGAGGGAAGAGAGATCTCTGTTCTAAAGAGACATTGGAGAAGAAAAAAATCTGAAATAAATGGGAGAAAAAGATATGAATGTAATTTGGGAAGGGGCAGTCGGCGGAGAGGACCTGGAACCTTTGGCAAGCACAGGCTTGGGCTAAAGTTGTGATTTTGCTACATAAGAGTATGAATTCAAGATTATGATTATAATGATGAACCATGACATGAGTGATATAGTAAGAGTATGGAAAGTCAAATAGATGATCCAAAGCATTGATTCCCAAGGATTTGAAAATGTCATAAATTATTAGAGGCATAGTCTTAAAGAGCAGAGTTTTAGCAAGTTGCTGAAATATTCATGGGATAAAGACAAGTAGCCCCAAGGAATGTAGCTAGCTGGCTCTAACAAGAAAGGGTACTAGTCAATAGCATCTGACAGTGCGAACTTATAAGGAACTGAGGTGAAAGGTGTAGGAGGGAGAGAGGGAGAATGACCTGGAAGTGCCAATAAAGAATAGTGAACAAGGAGCAAGTGGGACAGCTTATGCATCCTGGGTGCAGGGTAGAAAACAGACACTGCCTGAGAGCACCGTAGAGAAAATACCCTCCGGGAAGAGCCAGGTTTGAGTTAAAATGAGAAAGTCAAGAGGATGCAGACCAGGGGATTTTTGCTGAATGCAGTAAGTTCCAGAAGTGCAGTGAATGTGTCTGTGGTTGGAGAAAGCTCTGCAAGTGTTTCAGTTCAGAAGGAAAAGGTCTAGGTGACAAGGGATGACCTGGGAGTCTTGGATTTCCCGTCAGACTGAGGTACAGGGATGTCGAGAGAGGAGGAATAAACTCTGAGAATAGCTAAAACAGAGGTGGCACTGCTGAGAGGCAGAGGGCGGGGTGGAAGTCTGCTCCAGTCACAGCAGTGCCCACTAGGAAGAAGCAGGTGGGGTGCACAGGTGTTACAGGCCAGGTACAGGAGATATAAAACACTCTGCCAGGGAGTGTTAGCATCTTTGTTCAGGGTAAGCTAGCTGTACATATGTGGACTCATTTTTGCAATTTCTATTCTGTTCTGTTAGTCAATGTGTCTATGTTTATGCCAGCAGCACACTGTTTTGGATACAGCAGCTTGGTAGCATCTTTGAATTTGGCATTATGAAGCCTTCAGCTCTGTTCTTATTTTTCAACACTGTTTTAGTTTTTTTTTTTTTTTTTGGGGGGGGGAGCTTTTTGTTTTCATTTGAATTTAAGATTTTTTTTCTAATTCTGTAAAGAATGTAATTGGTATTTTCATGGAAATTGTGTTGAATCTGTAAATCACTTTGGGTAGTGATTAGTGCATTTTAATATTAAATCTTCCAATCCATGAATAAAATCCATGTTTTGTGTATCTTTTTCAATTTCTTTCATTAGTATTTGTAATTTTTCATTCCAGAGATCTTTCACAATCCTGGTTAAATTTAGCCTATGGCATTTAATTTTTCAATAACTATTGTGAATGGGATTTTTCCTTGTAAGTTTGTTTTCAGTGAGTTCATGATTGCTATATAAAAATCCCCACTTTCAGGGCTGATCTTGCTGAATTCACGTATCAGCTCTCATAGTCCCTCTATGGAACCTGGTGGAATAGTCTCTCTACAGAGAATCATGTCATTTGCAAACAGAGATCATTTGATATCCTCCTTTCCTATTGTATGTCTTTCATTTCTTTAGCTCTGGCTAAAACTTCCAGAACTATATTGAATGAGATGGTAAGAGGAGAAATCTTTATCTGATTCTAGATCTTAGAAAAAATTCTTTCACTTTTCTCTATTCAATATGATGTTGGCTGTGGATTTATCATATAATAACTTTATTGTGTTAAGGTATGTTTCTTCAACAGCTAGCATATTCAATGTGATTTTGTTTAAGATCATGAATGGGTGTAGTATTTTAACAGATGCTTTTTCTGTATCTATTAAGAGGTTCATATGATTTTTATCCTTCCTTCTGCTGATGTACTTATTTACATATGTTAAACCATTCCTGCATCTCTGGAATAAAATGCACATGGTCAGAGTGAATCATCTTTCCAATGTGTTGTCAGATTCCATTTGCTATTATTTTGTTGATAATTTTTGCATCTATGTCCATCAGTGATATTGGCCTATAGTTTTCTTTTTTGTTATGTCCTTGCCTGGTTTTGGAATCAAGGTATTAGTACCCTCATAGAATGAGTTTGAGAGGGTTCCCTCCTTTTCAATTTTTCTTTTTTGAAACAGTTTGAAAAGAATTGTTTAGTGGAATTCAGCAATGAAGCCACCTGGTCCTGGGCTTTGACTTATTGAGAGGCTCCATTCAGTCTCATCACTCATTATTGATCTACTCAGATTTTCTCTGTCTTCATGATTCAATTATGGTAAATTATGTGTTTCTAGAAATCTGCACATTTCTTCTAGGTTTTCCAATAATAAATAGGACATAGTAAATGTCCTAGCTTTTTAGAACTATAGTAGTATATAATCCCTAACAATTTTTTTGACAAAGATTAAAACAAAGTTTGGCAAAACACTGTATTTGCAGCAAAACTGACACACACAGACATTTCTTTCTCTTTTTGTATTTCTGTTTTTATATTTTTAAAAATTTTAGCTTGCATGTATAAGGGGAAATATATTTGTCTTTCTGTGTCTGGCTTATTTCACTCAACATGATATCCTCTAGTTCCAACCACTTTGATGCAAATGTATAATCTCATTCTTTTTATTGTTGAATAATATTCCATTTTCTTTATCCATTCATCTGATGATGGAAACCTTGGTTGATTCTTTATTTTAGTACTATGAACAGTGCTACCATAAACATATGGGTGCAGGTATTTCTTTGATACCATCTCAATTAGTGCAACTACTAGGGAAAACAGTATGATAATTCCTTTATAAATTAAAAATAGATTTTCCATATGATCCAGCAATTCCAGTACTAGGTATATTCCCAAAAGATGTGCACAGGGCCAGCACTGTGGCTTAGCAGGTAAAGCCACTGCCTTTTTGATCACCAATGTGAGTCTTGGCTGCTCCACTTCCGATTCAGCTCCCTGTTCATGCACCTGAGAATGCAGCAGAGGATGGGCCAAGTACCTGGGGCCCAGAAGAAGCTGCTGGCTCTTGGTTTCAGCCTGGCTGTTGTGGCTGTTGTGGGGAGTGAACCAGCAAATGGAAAAATCTCTCTCTCTCTCGCTCTCTCTCTGTCTGTCTCTTCTCCTCTCTCTCTAACTCTGCTTTTCAAATAAGTAAATAAATCTTTTAAAAAGACATGTGCACATTGTATCCTAGTTTTTTTAAAGATGACATCCAATTAGATGCTTCCTCGCCATGGAATTCCTTGAATGGGCCGACTTTAGCAATTTGTATGTGCATTTGTGTGTTTGTATGTGTTCATGTGAAACAACATGTAAGTACAATGCAAAACAGCTCTTATGGGAACTCACATATGAGAGCATCCCTCTGGGGACAATGTCTCAGGGAAATGGTGAATGTAATGCTCATAATTTAACTTTTACACCACTTTAAATTATCAGCAAAGCACAAATTATAAATTATTGCTTCTTTTTTAGGGCTAGGTTTGGAGTGGTTACTACACATATTTTTATATTCCATTTAATATTTCTTTCTTACAACCAGGGGTTGCGAAGGCTCAACACCAGAAGAGAGGCTTCCACTGTATCCTGGAATAGGCATTGCTAATGTAGCTAAATGCAAACTTCCCCAACTTCCAATACCTTATCTGCAAAAAAAAAAAAAAAGGGGGGGGGTGGAATGTACTTAAGAGAGGCTTATTTTGTATTCTTGAATATCCTGCTAAAATATAAACTCAGGATATGTTTAACAAATACTTCTGAATTTAATACAATTTGAAGTATTGACCTTTCAGTAGACAACTTTGTCATAGTTCTCTCAAGAAAGGGCCCCAAATGGATCCAACAGAGGAGCCTCACAAAACCCTGGTCCCTGAAGATTCTGGAACCTGCTGCTTGAGCAGCCATGGCCTTGAATGGATAGTTGAACCCTGGACAGTTATGGAAACTGTAGATACACTTAACATGCAGGTGTTTGAATGATATTAATTGTACCAAGTATGTGTTTTTAATAACACATACTCATACATCAAATATAGAATGCATACATGTTGTTTTACACCCTCTAACCCTGGAGAACAGATTGCTATAAAGTAATCTTTCATCAGTGGTCATTCTGTGGCACAAACTTCTCTAGATCTCACGGAAAATACCTAAAGGTGTCAGAACTGAGACTCAGCTGTAATCCCTGTTTACCCACCATTAAGGAAGCTCATCTCTTTCTCATACTCACTCCCCACCCGACCCCAAGCCACGTCTCTTAAAGGTCCTGTGTCCTTTACTTCCATTTCCAAGGCAGCAGCTCCTTGTGGGCCACCCGCTGTCTGCCGGCTCTCCTCCCAACAAGCTGACCCCTTCCCTCAGAACTTCTGGTATGGGGCTGCCCCCTGGAGGTCACAGAAAGTGTGTTTCCCTCAAAGGCAGGCCAAAGGATCTAACCAGAGGCATTTTAGATGTTGATGCTAAAAGAAGTCATTTGACCATCTACTCCAAGTCTCCATAGTGAGGACATCAAGGTTTGAATCCAGGAAGGCAACTTGCACACATGTGGTCACTCTGAAAGTGTCCATCCAAGGAATGTGACCATTGGGAAACTTAAAATCAGGAAGAAGTGGTTGTATCTAGTGATGAGATCTAGATTGTTCAAGAGAGATCATTCATTCCTTGATACATATATTGAACATCAATGGTAGATAAAATAATAAGATTAAACCATGTATATATTCCCAGAAAAGCCATTGTATTTGGATATAAGTGATCACATATCTCTGGTAGAATGATTGATTTTTATTTTCTTGGAGAGAATCAATAAAAAAGAAGAAATGGAAAAGCACAACACATTGAAGTCCCCAGGAGGCAGATTCCAGTTCTTCACAATTGGTGAGTCTGAAATCAAAACAAGCATTAAAGCGAGGGAAGAAAGAAGCACTGGCCTGGAACTAGTGATTCTTGCTCCCCTACAGAGAAAAAAAAAAAAAAAAACAATTCAAGACTTGCTATCATTTTTTTCTCTAAGCAACAAGCATACTCTGGAACCAGTTTTGAAATAGCAAAAATTGTATTTTTTAAGATGTAGGCTGCTGAACTCTATTTCATATTAACTAGGCTGAATGTTATCCAAATCCTTTGAATAAGAGATTTAAGGATGAGGGCCATACCACTTTCAGAGGGAGATTTCCCTTCTCAGTGGAGCTAAGCGCTATTTCCAAAATATCTGGCTGGATCTTAAAAGTCATTCATGACAGGTGATAATTGATTACATATTGAGTTTTGCCAGAACCTCTAATGTCATTGGCATATAGAGACTCGGCATTAACACAGTGTGTATGTGCAGAGGACTGGAACACAAATACAGAGCTTCATAAATTAAATTTAATGTTTCGTAGCTCTTCTTTAACTAAACAAAGTAGGTGTAGAAATTATTTTAAGTTAAAATTTATTTCTGGGCAAAATAAAAACCAGTCTCTGTGCATATATGTGGAATAAGAAATCAGAATTTAAGGTCAAGTATGGTGCTAACCGAACATTACAAGAAAGAAGTTTTGCTTCCAAAAGAAAAAAAAGTCAAACATTGAAATTTCAAATAAGTTTAAAATGGGCTGAACACAAAATAATTATCATGACAATTGCAACAGTTACAAGGACACATGGGTGCATGCACACAGGCACACACAACAACAAATAGAAAAGATATAAGTGTGTGACTTTTAATTGGATATATTCATTTGTGTATCTCATCTCAAATATAATATAGTCATTTATTTTATTAAAAGGTCAAATTCTTTATCACTGAGAAAATATTATGCTAATATTCCTATTGAGGAACGAAATTGAAAGTAAAAGAGGAAACTCAATGACCTAGAGTGAAATCAAATTTACACTTAAGACAGTTGCCACTTGTTTTTTTGGTTTTGTTTTGTTTTGTATCTTTTAAAGATTTTATTTATTTATTTGAGAGGTAGAGTTACAGACAGTGAGAGGGAGAGACAGAGAGGTCTTCCTTCCATTGGTTCACTCCCCAAATGGCTGCAACAGCCGGAGCTGCGCCGATCTGAAGCCAGGAGCCAGGTGCTTTTCCCAGGTCTCCCTTGTGGCACAGGGGCCCAAGCACTTGGGCCATCTTCTACTGCATTCCCAGGCCACAACAGAGAGCTGGATTGGAAGAGGAACAGCCGCGACTAGAACCGACGCCCACAAGGGATGCTGGCGCCAAAGGTGGAGGATTAACCTGCTGCACCACAGCGCTGGCCCCAACAGTTGCCACTTGTTAAAACATCTTGCATTGCATGATATCCCCTAGAGCAGAAGTGACATAACAACTGACCATGGGGAAATTAAGTCCAGACTGGCTCTACCTGTTCTATGCAATAAATTTTGTTTTCTTTTCCTACTGTCATTTTTGTTGCTCCTTTATAAAGACTTTCATAGATTGAGTGTACAAAGCTTGCACACTTTATCAGTTTATCTGCAGGCTAACTATTTTCATCTCCAGACATATTCACACATTTACAGCAACTATTCAGTTTCTACTTGAGTATTTGCTAACATTCTTTTATTTTGCTTTTGTCTTGGTGTCTGCTCCAGAGCAGTTGATTTCTTAGACTGCCAGCCACCACTCCTTGGATGCTGTGACATCTGTCAAGTGGGTCTTGGGTCAGGTTTGTTTTCCAAAAACTAGAAGAAATTGGCAGTGGCACACAGGTAGAAGGGCAAGTCTTATGTTGCAAAGCTTTTGTTGCATGCACAAACATGTATGTGCAAGTGCACACCTACAGATTATAAATGAAAATGTATTTCTTAAAGTGAGTGGGAATCTTAAAACTCTGAATAACATTCTAGAGATTATCTCAGAGAGATTGAGATCATCCTTAGGATTAGATTCAAATTATACAGTCCACACAGGTGTATATTCCACAAATTATATCATTCCTTAAATGCAGATTGTATTCATCCCACCAATAATTATTTTATACTACTGTATAGGCCAAGGACATTTCAAATATCTCTGTGTTGTTGGAGTTAATGTTTGTAAAGTTTAGGATACATTATTAAAATATTTGTTTACCTACAAAATCCTTTAGGTCTTTCCTTATCCCCAGCCCAAGATCTACCCATTTCCTGTTCATCTTCCCCATCAATTCTTTCTAAGTCACAACGGCTAAAAGTGAATAATTGCTTCTTACTGCTTTCCTAGGCTACTCATTCAGCTGTTACTGCACAGTGTTACAGCACTTTTTCTATTGTTTTAATAAATACCATTTAAATCATGTTGGTAAGCACAAAAAAATGTATTGTCAATATTTTCGTTTCCTTACTTTCTAAGGAGGATCCTCTGTTGCACCTCTTGACTTTTGAGTGCTTATTGTGCTGAGAAAAGGAACAGGCCAAGATGCACAACTGAAAAGCAGAAAGAATTTTATTGGCCATGGTATGTAAGAAAAAGCATTGTTATATCTAGAGAATAAAAAAAAATCCAGAAAGTAGAGAAAGGTAAGAAAGAGGAGGCAGTAATGAATTAAATACTAGAGCCAGTTGTTCTGACAGAGAACCATAAAACTTCAATTTGTTTCTACACAGATAATGAAATCAGTGCCTAGGAAATCTTTAAAAGGTCTCCCACGCTGGGGCAGGGGCCCAAGCACTTGATCATCTTCAAATGGGGTTTGGTAGAAATAAGTAAGTAAAAGAGAACTTAGGAAGTTCTCTGAACATCAAAAAATCTCTCCTTTGTTAGAAATTCAAGAGACTGTCAGTAAAAGCTTTTATTATATTTCAAAGCTTTATGGGACCATATTTGTGGTCTTTTAGATACTATGCTTTCTGTAAGAATCCCAGATTTACATGGACTATATTATGTTATACTTCCCAGAACTGGGATTAGCCTTCCCTACTGGACTGCGACATGTGAAGTGACTGATCTGTGGTGCTCAGCTTGCAGGACTCACAGTGGAGAACTGGCTGTCTTTTTCCCTTCATCGTGAAAGCTCAGTACCTTTGAAGGTAGTTCTCAGCCTACCCAGCGTTCTGGGTTTTAGACTTCAGACACTTTCATAATCATCAGAAGAAAGACTCTTCACACATACATATGTGTTGCCTAAGTCGCCTTCAAGTATTTCAGAAGTGATCTATAAAAGACATCAATAATATATTAGAGAAATTGTTGCAGCACCAGGCATACTCTCTTTTCTGCTTTGCAAAATGTCAATGAAAATGAATATATTTAGATTTATTATCAATAAATCCAAAGACCTATTATTATTCTGTCCATTTCTCTGATCTCAAGTTTGAAGACCAACCTTGCACATTGACATCAGACAGAATTATTTGGGGAATAAGGCCATTTCGTGGTTCTCTGCATTAAAGCAAGGCACATCACATGATCATTCCAATGCTGAAGTGTCATGGATACTTGTGTGTACCCAACAGCACTAAAAGTGTCAGTCAATCACCACATGTAACCTATCAGTACAGGAACAATAACCTATCCATATGTGCAATGCTATGTGAGAAAACCTCAGGGATGCTCTCATCGCCAGATTTCAGGAAACCAGTCTCCAGTCAACAGAAGCAAACACTTGGTATTTTGCGTCTTAAATCCATCCTCCATTGGTGGCTTTTATCAATATAAGCATTAACTATACACATTGTAATCATTTATTGTTACAATAATATTTATTGCTTTTAGGATATCATTTTATATGAACTGACATCTCTGGACAATTAATTCCATTTCTATAAGTTGTTTATATTACACAGCCCTAGCCAGTCACCAAGATAATAATGGGCTTTTCTTTGATGTACCTCAATCTGCACATCTGCTTCAATTCCTCTACCAGATGTTCTTATTTATTTATATTCTTTGCTTAAGTTTTTGAGATATTTCTGCTCTGGGGAAAGACATATTAGTACAATAAACTATATTACACAGAATGTCAAAATAGCTAGTGTTCTCACCAGAATTAAAAATAACTGCTTCAATCAACCCAAAGTGATGCAACACTATAATTTTTTAAAAATGCATGTTAATTATGTGCTCTTAAATCCTTTCCTTATTCATAGTTTAGGTCTCAGTAATATTGAAGTATTCATTAGCACAGGCAAATAGTTCTTTTAAAAATGTTTCAACTGCTGCAAATTGTCTAATACTCACTTCTAGACAGTTGATCTATGATTATTTAGGGCCCATAACTATAGCTGGATCATTCTAAAGTTATTTTCATGGCAAAACCTTCCAGCTGTTGATGTGCATCAAACACTTATTGTGCCAGGTATATGCTGTACACTTTACAAGCATCTCATTTACTCCTCATAAAAACCCTAAGAGGCAAACAGCATTATAATTCCCATTTTACAGATGAAGAAATGGGGGCTCATGAGGTTATATATCTGGCAAGTGGCAGAGCAGGGAATCAGGCCTAGAATGGCCTGGCTGCTCCTTTGCTTCTACTGAACACTGTTTCAGTCTCAAATACAATGCTTTCCCCATTACATCAGATGTGTAACTATGGATATAACCAATCAGAAAATAAATACCTTGTAATACCTGGTATTCTCTAGGTTAACTTGTAGATTTTGAGATGTAAGGAGGCCAGTTGATGGAGCTCTGACTAGGGGTTAAGAATGGTTCCTGGGGCTGGTGCCCTGGCGCAGTGGGTTAATCTTCCGCTTGTGGTGCTGGCATCCCATATGGGTGCTGGTTCTAGCCCCGGCTGTTCCTCTTCCAATCCAGCGGTCTGGTATGGCCTGGGAAAGCAGTAGAAGATGGCCTAAGTCCTTGGGCCCTGAACTCACTTGGGAGACCAGGAAGAAGCACCTGGCTCCTGGCTTTGGATCGGCGCAGCTCCGGCTGTTGCAGCCATTTGGGGAGTGAACCAACAGAAGGAAGACCTTTCTTCCTGACTCTCCTTCTCACTGTCAATAACTCTACCTCTCAAATAAATAAATGAAAAAAAAGAAAAAATTGGTTCCTACCACCCCCAGTTTCTCAAGCTGGGACACACACCCTTATGGAACAAAGTGATGTATCCTCCTGGAGCATTAATTTTTTTCTTCAGTGATGAGTATTTTAATACAATAATTTTGGGATCAACATTGTGGCCTAGTGAGTTAAGCCGCCACCTGCAATGCCAGCAAAGTATATGGGCTCTGGTCCAAGTCCCGGATGCGACACTTCTGATCTAGCTCCCTGCTAATATGCCTGAGAAATCAGCAGAAGATGGCCCAAGTCCTTGGGTCCCTACACCCATGTGGGAGACTCAGATGAAGCTCCTGACTCCTGACTTCAGCCTGGCCCAGCCCTTGATGTTGCAGCCATCTGGGGAATGAACCAGCAGATGGGAGATCTCTTTCTGTCTTTCCTTCTCTCTCTGTAACTCTGCTTTTCAAATAAATAAATAAATCTTAAAAAACAAGTTTGATCAAAACAAACAGGGGTATATTTGGGAATACATTTTTAAATTTCCTTGAATTTTTAAGTTAAAAGTGAGATTTTCAGAAGCTTGCCCTTTCTGGGATAATTGCTCCAGTTCTCCTGAGTCATCTGCCCTTCTGCAGTGGGGGTATGTTGACCCACAGCTGCTGAAATGCAGAAGCCCTTGGAAAGTCTACAACAGGTTCTGGTGAGCCTTTCATTCCAGTGAGTTTGGAAGATGGATATGAAAGAAGAAAGACCAGAGGCAGAGGAAATTAGAAAGTATGACAAAAAGGGCAAAACAGGGGTAAAAGACAAAAAAAAAAAAAAGCACACACACTCAGCCATTTAATTTGCACTCACACCCACACACCCAGCTGCAAAATGAAGATGTAAGATTTAAAGGGTGCATGTCCTATTATTATCTCGGAGCCCCTCAACCTACACCCACTCCTGGCTTCTTCACATTAAATGTTGGCCACATCAGTGTGTGCTGGGCCTGGTTTGCTCATTCAACCTGCCTCATAGGCACAGTCCCTCAACAGTGACCCTGGCTAAAGATTTTCACATCCTAGGCAGTTTGCCATGGTCATTTGGTCACAGCCAATTATGCTTCTGGAAGAGTCCTAAGGACGTTTGTGATGTCTGCAGAACAGTGCTCTCTGTGGTCTGATGGGGACAAGTGCTTGGAGAAAGAGCCTTGCGTGGAGGGAAGGAATGTTTTATTTTTCTCTCTCCTTTTCAGCTGATGACTGTTGTTTCAGGATGTGAGCAACTTCCATTGGTGAGAGAGATTTATTACTTACTTCCTGGAAAAAGCAATTTTCTCTCAAGTGTGAACATTTAGACAGGGGCATCCAAAAAAATCACTAATTTTTTTTTCTTTGTAACTTAGGAAGAGAAACTCGAATGTGACCAACCTCCGCCCTCTCCTGGGGAATGAGCAATGGCGTGCTCTCCAAAGCCACAGGGCAGAGGGCTCCTTCCTTGCAGAGAGAAGCACCAGCTGCAGCGAGCAACCCTATAAACACAAACTAACACAATCTCCCTGACGTTTGGAATTCATGGCAGCAGAGGCACAAAGACACCATTGCCTGTGTGGGAGAAAGCCTGGATATACCTGGGACCACTGCCTTAGCCTGTCTTCCATCACACCTCAGTGACTGCTGCAAAGCTGGCCTTTGATTTTCTAACAGCATCACTGAGGAGTGCCAAGGAACCGTTCAAACTGCTTGAGCCTTCTTTTCTCACTCTACTTTCCACCCGCTCTTGCAGCTTTTCTGATTATTTATAGACAGATGGTCGACAAGTCTACATCTACAGCCATATCTCTTTGCGGAGCAGTAACACAAATAGCAGCCACCTTAGCAGCCATCTCCCCTCAGATGTCAGATTCCACAAGTCAAATCCTGAGCTCATCATCTTCCCTCTCACACCTGTCATTCTGGTGTGAGTTATGTTTGCGTGGTCAGTGCCATCATCTGCTCACTTTCTCAGGCCAGAAATCCTGAGCACCTTAGTCCTCCCTCTCCACTTGTTCTATTAGTCACCAATCCCTGGCCTCTGTGACTTCAAGATGCTGTGTGGTTGGCTTGTCTCCACCCTCAACTGTATCACCCATCAGTCTTCCTGTCCCCAGTCTCTTACCCTATCTAATTCCTTATCCTACTTTCACTTTATTCCTGAGGGAATACTCTAGAAATCAGGTTTAGGTGTATAACTCTCCATCGAAGAAAATCATCTGATGAATATTGTACTAGTCATCTTTCCAATACCAAGTTACCTAGTATCCATTACCATAACCACTATTCACTCCAAAATACTTGGCCTACTTTTTAAAGAGAAAATAGTACTCCAATTAAAAAAAAGAGCTGTCTTTACTTCACAGGTCTGGAGGTTCAAGGACACAACATTGGCATGTACTAGGCTCTAGGCAGATGGCATCACACCAGCCATAGTACATGCAGGAGAAAGAGATCACATTCTTAATCCTTTCACAGTCAGTGACCTGAGACCCTTCACTAGGCACCCCCTCTTCAAAGTGCCATGACTTCCCAACATCACCACGCTAAGGACCAAGCCCCAGCACAGGTGTCCTTGGAGGACAAGTCATTTCCAAACCATGCCAGAGAATCATTAACCTAACGAGATACTTCATATACCTTAACGTATTTTGTGATACTTAAGTGGTGGAGCTGTGCTGACCTACTTTACATATCTACAACCTTAACCCCACCCCTAAATATGAACATAGGGAAGTATTTGAATTTTCCTAATTCTGATTCTTGCCCCTGAGCCTCTGCACATACTGTTGCCTTTGCCTAGAATGGTGTCTGTCTTCTTTCTCGTGCTAAAGTCAAGAACACTGTCAAGAAGACACACTAAAGGCCTGGGAACATGGTGAGCACCTGCTTAAATTTTGTGCCATAGATACCTCTCTGGCCTTGCTCTAGTCACATCCTTGCAAATATTTCACATCCTTTTCTCATTATCTCTTTTTTTTCCCCAAAATGAGTTTAGTGCCTGCTCTGATGTCCTCCATTCATAGCTACTGTTCACTCTGACTACAGCATTATCTGCTGGATTGTAATTGGACTTACACTTGTTTGTTGTTCCCTATTGAACTGTGACAGTGACCCCATACTTAGCATAGTACTTCATGTGTAATATACACTTAACATATAGTGCGTCAATGGTAATTGAGTGAGTGTGAATATCCTTTAGCCCTGTGTATTGGCAATGATGAGACACTCATAAAATCAAAGAAAACTTGAGTTTGGAGGAAGCCCATAAATCATCAGATCAAACCCTTCATCTTACAAATGAGGAAACTGAGGTCAACGAGGTCAGGCCAAGGCTGCTTCTCGGAATTGCATAAGCTGGAAAGGGATCCTAGTATCTGATTTTTAGCAGATATCAGTTGCCAGTATAATGAAACATAAGCTATTCACCAATGATATTTGATATGCAAGCCAAATGTGTGATATGTCAATCAAAATTATATTATAAATCCTTATATGTTTTCATAAAATGATTTAAGTCTGTATGTAAGCCTCGCTACTATGCACCCAACACATTTCACATTGCCAAAAAGAGTAAGTAAATAATGCAACCTGAAACAACAGTGTTGACTGCTTTCTGATCCAGTGCTGCTATGTGAGACCTTTCCCCCAGCTTCTGGAGAGGAGGGCACAGATAGCATTGGCCAACCTCTGAGTCACTTGTCCTCTGGAAAGGTCTTAGAGCTATGACTACTGTAAGCATCACTAACAGTAAGAGAGGGCAAGCGATGGAAAAGTTGAGGCATGGAGCTTCTGGTAACTAGAACCTTACTTTCTGTGTGTGAAAATGTAAGTATAATATCAAGGAATATTGGCACTCCCAAACCCAGCTACTAAATACCAATCAAATCTGAGTCTATTCATTTCCTACTTATGAAGGACAGTAGTGAGATTGGGAAAAGAAACACATGGAATTTTTTTAATGAAAGAAAATTCTGGAGTGGTGGAGAATGCTAGGTTGAGTAACTTCCACAGGTTATAAGCAAAGCAAGTTTAGGACTTCCTTATCAGCTAAGTATGACATGAACTGAAGTCTACCAGGTGTTGCTAAACAATGATAAAAGATGGCTTTACCATTTCTCTGTGTGTAAAAGTAACATTTAAACTAAAACAAGCTGAGGACTCTGATATTCGGGGTGCTCTGTCAAAAACCATTTTGATTCCCTATCATATGAGTTGGAGAAAAGCATAGCTAAAAGGTTATCTCTCTACCCAATTTTCCCTTTACAGAAAGTGTGAAATAATAAAAGACTTTATTTACTGGGGTTCTTATTTACTGAGGTTCCTTCTGTCTCATTTCCTACTCACACTTTGAATCCTCCTGTAGAGAAGGTAAAACTGTGTGTGGGGGGGGAGGGTGTTTCATAGTCTTTTTGAGGCCTGGTTTTGTTTAATAATCCTTTTATTTTAATTGATAAATAATATTGTCTAAATTTAAGGGTTACAGTGTGACTTTTTAAAATATTTATTTATTTGTTTGAAAGGTAGAGTTACAGAAAGGCAGAGACAGAGAAAGAGAGATCTTCCATCCTCTGGTTCACTTCCCAAATGATCTCAGAGCTGGACTGATCTGAAGCCAGGAGCCAGGAGCTTCTTCCAGATCACCCATACTGGTACAGGGGCCCAAGGGTTTAGGCCATTTTCTGCTGCTTTCTGAGGCCATAGCAGAGACCTGAATTGGAAGTGGAGCAGCCAGGACTCAAACTGGCACCCATGTTGGATTCCAGCACTGCAGACTGCAGCTCTACACACTATTCCACAGCGCTGGCTCACAATTTGAAGTTTGATATGTGTATTTAACAAGTAGCTTTCCAGGGAGGAAACTTGCATAATGTGTAGCATTGACTGATTTCTGGGGTGCATGTATTGCCACCATGGCCAATGACATGGCCATCACCAAGGTGATGCCAGTGCATGAACAGTTGAGAGAAGATGTGCACAATCAGGGACGCAGGCTGGAATGAACAAGCTCCACCACACTGCTACCTGAAACCTTGGCACTGCCCGATCCTAAAGAGTGCAGCTCTCGCCACAGCAGGTGTTCAGATCTTCCGTGCTTCTAACCAAATTCCTTTGTATTAGCCATGCAATTATTAGCCATGTTTTTCTGCATAAAAAATTATCCCTGAACCTCTGTGACCCAAAACAACACAAGTTTATGTCTCATTCATGGTGGATATCCAGCATGGGTTTATGTGGTAAGGGTACTCTGCTTACCAAAGTTATCCAGGGTCCTAGATGATGGGACGTCACCATCTGGAAGGAACTGATGGCAGTGCAGGAGAGTCTGGAGATTTGCACATGGACTTTTCAACATCCCAGTTCACGTTTCATTGGTCAGAACTAGTCTCATGGCTCCACCCTAAGTGCAAAGGATTTGGCAACTGTGAGAGCACAGATGGCATGTCTGGTGAGTGCCGCTGTCTATTACATGCATGATGATTTCAGCAGGCACAGGGTTCTCTCAACAGTTCAGGACATAACATGTTCAGAGGATTCAGCAGGTTATAGGGGACATAAGTGGCCTGCCTCAATGCCTCACAAACATCAGAAATTCAGCAACAAGCTTCAAAAGATAATTTTAATTCTTAATAAATATGAATGTGCTAACCCGGTTCTTTGACAAGAAAGGAAACTTACAGTTAATAAAAATCTCAGGTCATCTTTGTTCTGGTCCTCTTTGCCACACTCGCAAGATGCTGCAGGTTGCTATGAATTTGCTTGTGTAAATAATCAACCAGCAATTTGAGGTTTCTCTGCCTGAGTCAAAGCCTGGGGTCCCTTTCCAGGAGGACAGAGTGTTCCAGGGGATAGGCAGCTCCTCAAAGCCCAAGTCTTTGAGACAGAGAAAGCCCAAGGCTGGAGAGATTGTGGGCTCTCAGGGACTTCTGTCTAAAACCACAGCATTTCATTTCAACTCAGCAGATGTGGTTTTTGTACCCAGTGAGGGCCAGGTGTGAAGGCTTCCTCCAGGACCTCTACAGATGTGAGAGCATCGGGTTTTTCAAACAGTCCCACTCCTTCCTCTAACTGTAAGGCTGGTTAACTACAGCATTTTTTAAACCACCTCTGTTCTGAAAACAAAGAGTTCTGAATCCAGGGACAGGAAAAGATAGCAAAAGATAGGTATAAATCCTAACTTGATCCTTAATTAATTATGGGCTCAGGGACAAATCTAGCATCCCATTTTCTCGCCTACAGATTGGAGGACTTGAACAGCAACTATGGTTTTCACACATTCTTTGTATAGTCTTCAGAAATTGATTCTTACAAGGGAAGAGAAGCTGGTGGGCAGGGCTCCAGGACACCATCCTGACTTCCAACTAAGGCATGTGTTGGGTTCTAGAGACCATTTTTGCTGTTATTTATCAGATTGCATCACTGTTTCACAAAGGCTGTTTTTAAGGAAAAGTTTCTAATTCTTAAAAAAGTGAAAATCACTGGACTAATCCAGCAGCATAAGACAGCTGTAAGCTATAATGTGGACTGATAACATGGCCATCCATCCCAGGAGGTAAGGTGGCCCATGCTTGTGGCTCTCCTAGGGCTGGTCTCTCCCTCATGAAGATGGTCAGCCAGGCTCCCAGTTCTTCCACCCTGTCCAGGCGTCTGTATCTTCACGCGCTGAGCCAAGCCTCGCCAACACAAAGCAGGTCAGACCAAGTAAGCAATATGCAGAGTAATGGGTAGTAGGGCTTCCCTAAAATTAAAGCAAAAGACCACAGCGTGCATGGAGAGCATGTGGTTTGGAATATTTCCACAGAATATTAAATCATACAAGAATTTTCACTCATCTTCATCGTGGAGGTCACAACATGACTTTTCTCTAATGAATTCTTTATATTGGCAGCTCTTCTGTTTTCCTCCCTTCCTCCCCTGATTCCTCACTTCCACCTCTATTCCCTGCCCCCCTTGCTAGAAACAGCTCTCTCTGCTTTAGTCTCTGTGTGGGAACATGTGGTAATACTTTTCTCTGATTTAGGCCTTGGATTTGGTCTACACCTGTGTGGACCTTCAAGTAACGACTCAGCAGGCGTTGTGGCGATGTCGTGATGCAGAAGTGCTCTGTGCACACGCTTCCTCTCACTCCCTTGCAGGCACGCCAGTGCCTCTCCTTCCCCTTTCCCCAGGCATGCAAGGGACCTCCAGATGTGGCTCCTGAGATGCTGGTTTCCTACTCAAGCTTCCAGTGATGTATTCTTCAGAGTGTGATATTCTACCCCAGGGTGTTCTTCTTCATGGAGCAGGGAGGACTGACCTACAAAAGCCTGCAGCCTCCAAAGAGAAACAAAGAAAGAGAGAAGGAAAGATTGAGAGAAAAAGGAAACGTGGAGGAAAGATATAATCTGCACTAGTGACTTTATGGCTAACACTATCTTGGCTTAATCTGGAGAGGTTGACATGGTTTGCTTCTTATAAGTGAAAACACCCAAGGCTCAGAGAAGCCCAATAAGGTGCCCAGGATCACAGAGCCAAGAAGTGGAAGAACCAAGATTTAATGACAGATTTTCTTATTTCAGGTCCAACATTCTTTCTGATTTCCCAAGAAGTAATTCCTTGTTTTTAGAGCCATCCACCATAAATCATAACTTTAAACCCTGGCACCAGGCCAGATGCCCCAGAGACATTATTTCATTTTTATCATGGCCCAGCAAGGCAGGTTGTAGTACAATCAGCTCAAAGATTTTCCAGAAATGAAGATCATAGAGGTTCCTTGCCCAAGATCACATAGCCAATGACAGAAATGATCATGAAGATTTCTTTTCCAAAATCAGTTACCATCCTTGACTTCAAGGAATAAAAAAATCTCCCTATAGATTTCCATGCTTTCAAAAATAAAAATAAAATACTCATTTTAGCATACCAGGCCCATCAACATGATCTGGTCCCTGCCTTCCACTCTTTCTGCTCCATCATTTATGCTAATCTCTCCCACCACATGAAGCTACTTGCAGTTCCTCCAACTAGTGTCTCAACCCTATGTGCATAGTGCATGCTGCTTGCGCTTTCCATTTTCATCTACAATACTCAGCTTCTGGCCCCTTTCTTGGAAAGCCACATCTCATTCCATGTGCTTCACCAGTAAGCATCTCATCATAAAATCAGATTATTTACCAGTCCTTTTGTTCTTGCAGCACTGTATGAATATTTATACCAACGCACTGATTGCTTATTAAGTAACCTAGCACTCCCATTAGACCCTATGGTCCTGGAAGGTATACAACACATTTTTTGTAATTCTGTATTCTGAAGCTTACTGTAATATTGAAAACAAAGTAAAGCCCAAGCAGGTTTTTGAATGACTAAAAGAATAAAATGAAAGAAAAGGGAAAACAGAGAAGCAGAAGGAAAAGTAGAAAGGGAGGGAGAAGGGAGAAGAGAGAGGAGGAGAAGGAGATGGAGATGCAGTTGGAGAAGGAAAGGAAGGGAAGAGAAGGGAAATGAGAAACGTATGAAGGGCACATGTCAAGGACTTGGCTCAGGTCTGTCTGATTTCAAACCAGGCAGGACTTCTACCTCCCATGCTCAACCCAAGATATTCCCCACTGTATCAAATTTATGACTCTGCTGCCATTCTCCTTTCAGGTACACAGATCCTCATTCTCTGCTATGGTTCTCAGGGCAGCCCACCTGGCTTTGCTCATATCACCAGGTAGCTTCCTTTTTGGATTTTCCAGAACTCCACAAGAATTCCCTTTTAATCTGCCTATTTGAATCCTTATAAGTCAACAGAGGTTGTCCAACAAAAACAAAAATAAAATAGAATCTAGTGTTACTAAAGAACAATTAATACCCTCTCCAAATAAGTAATGTAGGTTTGAACAGGATTTTGGAATCCAGAAAAATGACTTAATAGGTGTTTTTGCACTTCAGATTAATTTATTTGTGGGATATCTTTGAACATAATCTTTGGAATCATTTTTTTGCAAAAGGAGAAAGATCAGTGTGCTTATTTGGAATTTTAATAACAAATTACCTTTTCAAATGATACTCACTATATGCTTTCATGTTATAAAAGTATTATATATTTACTGTACAAGGCTTACAGCTATAAATGTGCACAGTGAAGAAAATCTAGATAACCCACATCTTATCATTCTGAGATAATCACTCTTACTTTAGTTTTCTTGCTTTTTATGCATATATAATTATGATAAAAATAGTTAACTAATCCATTAATACTATAAGTCAGCACTATTTTAATACTTTATATAAAATTACTTTAATCCTCAGAACAATCACATGAGGCCACACAAATTTTTTTAAGATTTATTTATTTGAAAGAATAAGTGACAGGGAAAGGGAGACACACACAGAGAGAAATTTCCATCTGCTGGTTCACTCCCCAATGGCCACATGGCCAGGGCTGGGCCAGACCAAAGCCAGAAGCCTGGAATTACATCTGGATCTCTCATGTAGTTGCAGGGGCCCAGGCACTGGGACCATGCCTGCTGCTTTCCCAGGAGCATTAGCAGGATCCTGGATCAGAGGTTTTGAACTCATGGTCACATGGGATGTTAGTGTTGCAGGGAGGAGTTAACCAACTGCGCCACAACAGCCACCCAGAGGCCACACAATTATCTCCATTTGACATGTAAGAAAACTTTGACGGGGGAGGTTGATTTGCCCAAGATTTCATGCATATTAAATGGTAGAGCTAGGATTTGAACAGAGGCAGCCTACCCTCTAAGAATGTGCTTCTAGCTCGTGAAACATACTACTTCATGTCTGCATGAACTTGACATCAGACTGTACAAACTTGTTGGTAACTTCCCCTTTTGTAGTTAATATACTTTGAGTAGTTTTCATATAACTTAATATTATTCTGAAGCATGTTAATGGGTACATAATATTTCATCATATTGATGTAGTTATTAATCAATTTCCAATTGTTAGAAACTTAGGTTATTTTCTACCCTACATAAATACACTGTGATGGACAACAGTGTAACTAATTTTTTATTTACAGTTTAGAATTAAGATCACTAAGCCAAAAGGCAAAAAAATTTACACATACCTACCTTTCACACACTTCAATATGGCTCAAAAATAAGTGAAAGGAAGAAGAAAATGAAAGGCCTCAATAGTTGGTCACTGGAGATTATGAGTAGGACAGCTTGCCCTCAAGGACTTCTCTGCCAAGTTCTTCCCTATTCTTGGAGCTGGACATTATAAATGGGGAAAAAACAATCCTGAGCCAGGCATGTGCTGTTGTCAAAGATTTTCCAGATACTTCTTGAACCAATGCTACCACCTGCTGCTCGGAACATGCCTCCCTCAGCCTTTCTCCTCTGTCAACACTCCACCAGAAAGAGTTATCATCTGCAGTTCAGCAGTTGGTGTCACCAACAGAGGGGCTCTTCCCACTTGGAATTCCTCCACTGGAATGACGGCAGGGAAGGAGAGGTGTAGAAATTTCCTGGAAGAGAGCTGTGAGGGGGAGCCCTGCCCATTAACCCGTTAACCTACAGAGCAAACCCATAGAGGACAATGAAGAGCAGATATTCAGGGCAGACTTTTAAACAGGTTCTCCTTAGAAGGGGTGAACCTCACGAAGGACAGGGAGACCTGAAAACAACTCGTGTTAGAAAAAAATATATATATAGGGATAAACGCAATGTCTTCAATGTTTAAGATGGTGAGGACAGCTGGAGAACTCTTTGTAATCTAATTAAAGAAGAGATTTAGAAAACAATACATTACTAAGGATCTTTATAAAACACAGAAAATGCAGATGAAGTGGCTGATATCCTGTGAGTTTTCTGTCAAATCATTTTGTCATAAATTTCAGAAACTCCTCATCTGGATACCACACGTGGAATGAGTCATTCTCTGACACATTCACTCAAGCATGTTTTATTGAGCCTCTAAAACTAACTAATATTTACCCAGCACTTTATAAAACTCTGTTCATATACATTATCACATCTTATCCTCCCAACAACTCTATGGGGGAAATTATTATTAATTAATTATTATTTATGAGTTAACTGGGGCTAACAAAAGTTAAGTAGCTTACCCGAGGTCACACATCTTGAGCGGGGATTCTTTAAAAGATTTTGTTTATTTATTCGAAAAGCAGAGCAACAAAGAGAGAGAGATGGGGAAAGACAGAGTAAGAATATTAGAATCTTTCATCAACTGGTTCACTCTCCCAAATGCCCATAGCAGCTGGGGCTGGGCCAGGCTGAAGCCAGGAGCTTCGAACTCCATGGTGATATGGGACACCAGTGCTGCAAGGGGTGACTTAACTCACTGTGCCACAATGCCAGACCCCATGAATGAGGATCTGAACATGACTGTCTTGACTCCAAATCTTCCAACACAAACTATGTGTGAGACCCTGCCAAGCAGGACAGACCCCAAAGACCAGAGTCTTCAGAGAGACCCCATGAGAGTCCACTGTGAGAGGAGACTGCTTTTGCTGTGCTTGGGAACCAAGGCATCCTGCAACCAACGACCTTGACATTGAGCCCAGAATACTCACGTGTGTGTAACTCTGACCTAGGTGGAAACAAAGAGAAAGAGAATACAACACGTACAGGATCCTTTCCTTAAGCATGCACCAAATTAAGTCACTGAATCACTTACAGAATAATGGAGTGGTTAATAATGAATTCACTTAAAGGAGGCAATGTTTGATCTAAGAAACCAGGTGAAGGGTTCATTTCAGTGGCGAATGAACACGAGCAAAAGGCATGCAAATGACTCGTTGCAATGTTGCAGAGGGGATGTGGCAGAGACTGGAAAGAGCTGTTCAGGCAAGTTTAACTGCAATATAGTGCATGTGCTCAAGAGAAGAAAGGGGGGCAGAGAGTGTTAGGATGAGACCAGATAGTAGACAAGGCCTGGAAAGTGACAAAATCTATCCTTTCTCAAAAGATTTTCTGAGAACCCTCAAGGAGCTAAGCCATAGGTATAAAATACTATGAATAAAGCAGAGTCTCTTCTCCCAGGAGCTCCTCGAGAAACTAGATTGCATGCAGTAGGCAATAGGGAGCTATTCAAGATTCTTGAGTAGGGAAGTGACAAATGAAAGTTTATCTCCAGATAGATATCATTGCATATCTAGAAGACACAGCAGAAACAGGTAAGTAATGGCGATGTTCCAGACTCACAAGTAGTGGCAAGGTGATTGTTGGGATAGTCCATATGGAAAGCTGTGGGTAATGTTTTCAAAAAGAAATATATATCAAAGAGTTCTGGCGTTAGTGACAGGAACTAGCTGTTAAGGAAGAGCTCCGTGTATAGGAGATAAAAGGTGGCAGAGTAAGAAGTAGGGAAGCTGAAGGGAGATGGAAGGATCCCAATATGAGAGGAACATTTTGTTACCTGGGTTCTGGATAACTGAGAACCCAAGCATAGGGAAAAAAGATGGAACACAAATGCTAGGATCAGGGCTCAGGACTGGGTCCCAGGGCCAAGGGGTGATGCAAAAGCTTGACGACTGGACGTTGGCAGCACACTCAGTGCTGTGCCAGGAGCATGGTAGTCCATCAGCTCGTGAGGACTGAGCCTCTGGAGAGCACTCAGGACAACTTAGCAGAAAGCCCAAGGTGATCCTAGACCCAGAAATCAAACCCATCATGATATACATTCCTGAAATTTATAAAAAGGAAACAGTAATCTGGCTTAACGCTGGCTACACAACTTCATATCTTTCATGTCTTTAATGCATTCTTGCTTCCAATCACACTGGTCTGGTCATTCCCACGTCAACTGGCCAGCACCCCTCCCAACCCCCACACACATACTCTATCGCTGTAGCCATTTCCTCTTTGAGGTTTTTTCTTTGCCTGCTCTTTCACCTGTAGTTCTCCCTCAATTCAAGGAATTTCCAGCTTTTTTTCCCTCAAACTGCCAGGGTTTGAGAGTTCTTTTCTCTGAGTCGGGGGACAGTTTTGCCCTATCTTTCCATCAATCAGTTTCTTCATTGTCACAGCACAGAGAACATTGTAGAGCTTTCACGTTGCTTACTCATTCTTCAACTGCCTCTTAGACTCTGCTTGGTAGGGAAGTTTATCTTGATTTACAACTTACCCACCCCTTCTCCTTTCCTGGTCTCAAACAGGGAGAGGATTCCTGTTTCCTACATTGAGACAGCCCAGCAGCAGAGAATAAAATAAAGATACCAGTCGGAAGTGAGAAGTCAGGAGAGGAAGTGAGTAAGGGAGGCTTCTCTCTGATGTGGGAGAGAAGCAGAGGCATTGGTGATCAGAACAAAGCAATGGAGAAAACAGTCACAGTTGTTAGACACATGTAAGTGGGTGCTTTTCAGAGACCTTTCCACCCCTAGCACAAAGAAATTAAAAGTTACTGGTGACACCTATTTCGAAGAACAATCAGAAGAACGAAAATGAAAACCCATAATAGCTAGCATGCACTGATGTTTATAGATGCTAAAAATTGTGATAATGTTGGTTTTTTAAAAGGTTTTTATTTGAAAGACAGAGTGATGGAGAGAAAAGGTGGGTGAGGGAGACAAACACACACACACACACACACACACACACACACAGAACTTCCATCTGCTGCTTCACTCCCCAAATGGCAGCAATAGCCAGGGCTGGGCCTAGTCAAAGCTTGGAGCCAGGAACTCCATCCTGGCCTCCCACACGGGTGACAGGGGCCCAAGAATTTTGGCCATTATCCACTGCCTTCCCAGGCACGTTGGCAGGAAGCTGGATTGGAAGGAGAGGAGCTGGGCCTTGATCCAGCCTTCTGATATGGCATGCAGGCATCCTAAGCAGTGTTTAACTCACTTCACCACAATGCTGGCCCCAATCATGTTGGTTTCACCAAGGCTTTCTACACTATGGTGTTGTTGTTGTTGCTGTTGTTTTTTGGTATCATGGGTACATATTTTTCATAGTATTCTAGAAATAATTAAAGAAGCAAGAAACTGTAATTTGTTTTTTGTGAAAAAGAAAATCTTTTTGGCGACTGCATCCCTCTGAAAGCTCACAAAAGCCATCTCTCTTCATTGTAAATTCCAACCATGATTGGAACCATGATTTTGATCTGAATCCTGGTGACAATGTGCAAGGCATAAAGAGGGTGTGATTAGCTCTTGATTTCAGGGCCACAGCATTCTGAGTTGTATATTTTAGCTAATCTTAAGTATTCTGCATTTCTGAAAAACAAAAAAGCTCCATCACTCTTTTATCTCAGCTCGAATTCCAATCAGCAAGGACTAAGTTGTGTAAAGTATATGCCCCCTTTGCAGACAAAAGCTTTCTTAAGGCTACAATGAGAATAAAAAGTTAAATTCAATATATTAAAAATATTTACTTGTTGTAAAACTGGGGACATTCTGAATTTGAACTTGAGAAGTCTGGAAGACATCTATCCCTTCTTCTCTGAGCTAATAAATAAAAATTATTAAGTATATAGCTATCATTTTTAGAACTGTGGTTTTCAAGCAGATCAGATTTAGAACAGATATTTACACAACAGCATTTCAGTGGACTTTGGAAATGCAATTTATTGAGAAAAGTCAGAGGCTTAATATGTAAGGAAGTTGAATGAGAAGTTAAATATAGAGACCTTCCAATATTCTACACTGTGAATAGAGACAAATACAGGAGAAGTCAGCAATTACAATGGAGCTATGAATCAGGAAAAAGTTGTTTTCCCCTTGCTGAACCAAAGAAAATTCAAATAAGCTCCCGAGATGTCTTTTCATTTGGTTGCTATGCTAGTTCCTCTGGTCTAAAATTCTCAGCATCAATACTTTCCTTCTCATGTTTCTCATGCTTTACTTTTCTGCTCTATCCCACTTCAAAATGCTCAAGAAATGCAACACAAAGGAATTATCCTTCCAGTAGCACACTCCATCTCTTTCTATCCAGCAACCACTCCTTACTATTTCTTGGTGTATTATTCATTTCTCAAGGGAAATGTAGCTTCTTATATTCCAGCAGCAAGGAGTAAAGGCAGGCTGTGGTTCCACTCAAATCAGCATTTTATGTCTGTGCCGTTCCCACAGTAAGTGACTTTGTACAGTTGTTGCCTATTAATGAGTGTCCTTTGACTGAAGAATTTCCTATGTTCTCTGTATGTGCATAGTGTCCCTCTCTCTTGTGGTAGATAATGTTTTGATTAAAAGGATTTTTATCCCTTGCTGGGAAGATGTATTCAATCTCAGTCTCAGAAGTTCCTTCTGTTGCACTTGGCTTATGCGAGTTTCTGGAGTCCTTTGGGGATATTAGGCTTAAGGACATTATCTTTCACTCTCACTGAGAATATTATCGTGGTTATACTTTTTGGAGATTTAACCACACTACATACATTCTCTCCCTTATCTATCACTGGACAGAATTAGCCTATTTTCAGTGTGCACAAGAGCAAAGGATAAAAATCAATTTAAGGAAAAGTAAATCTGTGCAAGCAGAATCCCATTAAAATATACATATTTTTCTTAGAAATAAAATACTATATCATTAAGCTCTTGTAGCTCACCAATGCATATAAGGCTGCAAATGTTGAAGTGGAATGATCAGTTTTTTACCAATTGATCACAGGGATTCTTTAGTGAGCAGATTAATTAATTTAAGAGAGAAGATGACACATGCAGTACCATACTCACTGTTTCATTTTTAAAGCTCCCTTGTCTAAGGTGAAATACTGGAAAATAGGTTACAAAACATGCTTCTGACAGTTTGACTCACTAAACAATGAATAACCGTCTTACAAAATACCTCCAGATTACAGCTCAGAGCAAGCCGTTGGCCTAGACGTTACAAGGCTGAGTAAGATGCTCACATCTGATACTGGAGTGCCTGGGTTCAGGATCCACCTGTGGCTTCTGACTCCAGCTCCCTGTTAATGAAGGACCTGGCAAGCAGCAGTGTTGGCCCAAAGTGGGCTCCGGACACCCATGTGGAAGATCTGGATTGAGTTCCTGACTCCCGGCTTCAGGCTTAATACAGCCCTGGTTGTCATGGGCATTTGGGGAGTGAACCAGTGGATTGTGGGGGGCCATTTCCCCCACCCCACTCTCTCTCTACTTCTCAAATATATAAACAAAAACTGAAAAAATTAATTTAAAACATTATGAATGAACTTTTAAAAGTATGGTATTGAGCTGACAAAAATATAAGGGCAATCCTTTAAGACCAAAACCAGAAAGGAGGAAAGCAGACGGGCAAAGAGACACCAATGTCACTATGAGCTTCTCCTTGACAGCAGGGGAAAACTGGAAAAAGCGGAGAAAACGCTTATTGTCTTCCCACACAGGTGATCTGTAGCAAACTCCCACACACGGCTAAGGCCCGAAGGATTGTATTCTTAGTGAAACAAGAGAACCCAAACGCATGGGGACATAAATCCCACTCAACAGAGGGCAACAAAGAAATCTGCTTACCCAAGCTTCGAAAGAGGAGGAGAATATAAATCTTCCTTGAGACTTCAAACTCACTCTAACGCAAGTTTGTAGTTTATGATCCACAAAGCTTCAGGAATTAGCATATACTTCATGCTCATTATAGTTTGGAGAAATGATCTCTGGTCCTCTGTTGCACCATGGGTAATGTACTGAACATTTCAAAAAAGCCTACAAGAAAGAATTTTGAATGTTTTCATCACAAAGTAATGATAAAATTTGAGCAGATGGACATATTTACTCTCCGTTGAACATTATACAATGTACATATGTATGAAAACTTCACATGTTACCACATATATGAACTTTATATATCAATTAAACTAATTGAGTAAAGACAACTAGCACACACATTTATAAGAGAACTACATCTTTAATTCAGGTTTTAAATAGTTCATTAATATAAACTTATAGGAAATAATAACAATAAAACACACAAGGCATCAATTTTCCTAAAGTGAGAGCACAGACAATAAAGATATATGCAAACATACCTAATGCTTATCACTACATAAGAATATAAAGTAAATATTCTCACTGTGTTAAAGGAATTAAGATATATCAAGAAATAAGACTTTTAAAAAACAATTTGAAAAGAAAAAATACACAGCTATACAAGAGCTAAAGTTTTAAAAATAAACAAAACAAAATGTTACATGGCAGATTAGACATGAATTGAGAGAGAATTAGTGAAGTAGAAGATAAGCTGAATAAACTTCAAAAAAATCAGTACAGAGACAAATACGAAAGTTAAGTAACATACACCTTAGAGTTCCAAATGAAAATAATAGAAAAAAAGAGGAAAAATGAGAGTACTACAAAAAGTTCATAAGATAGAGTTAAAAGGTAAATTTTAAAATCCATATATAGTTTGTTTCATATTATGGATTTTCCATTAACTTTTTGAAGATCCAAAAAAAGGCATGGATTTCAAACATTTTTGCACCATAATAAAATTTATCTTTTAATTTTGTTTTTCTTTTTTTTTTCATTTTTCAGAACATTTTTGAAGTAGCCACATCCTTAATGACTCTAAATGCTTAAAAAAATTTCCAAAATTTATGAAAGATACTATTTGGCAGATCAGATAAGTACAATGAATTCCAAGTAGTGTAAATAGAAAGTAGTCAATTACTAGATATAGTGAGACTGGAAAACCAAAGACAAAGAAAATAACCTCATGAAGACAGAGCATAATGACTACATGTAAAGAAACAAAAAATGTGTTGCTGACTTGTAAGAACAGCAGAAGTTAGAAAATTCAAGAATAATCTCTTCAACATTCTGAGAAAAAGTAACTTTCAACTTAGAGCTATGTTGAAACGAAATTATCTTTGAATATTTTAGTAACCTGAAGACTTTTCCATCTAAATGAAACTGAAACATTCACTTCAAACAGATTTTTATTAAAATAAATTCTAAGAGATGAATTTCACAAAGAAGGAAAATTGTATAAAAGGAGAGATCTGAAATGAAAGAAGAAACAAGGGACAATGTGCTGCCCAAACGGTAGGTAAATCTAAGCATCTGAGCAAATACTGACTATCTGGAGGAGAGAAGGAAAAACTGGAACAAAAATACTGGTCAACAGTAGCATACAAACCACAAATGTTGATTTCATTTAAAGTAGTTACAGTCTTTGTTTTGTTCGAGGACAAACTTTGTTAAGTATGCAAGTTAAAATTCCTGAGATAACCTTTTTCAAGAATTACAGAAAGTTTATAACTTTCAACTTAATAAACACATAAATGAAACAGGAAAAAAAGCCTCATTAAATTAGGATTAATATAAAATGGTAAGAAATGACAGAGGGGTGAATACAAAAGACATCTAGAAAAAGCAGGACAGAGTGAAATACCAAATAACATGATAGAAATTGACAATAATATAATAATCTAACAGTTTGTCTAAAATCTAAATGACAAGAGTTTCTAGATGGAATTTAAAATTCATTAGTAAGGAGGGGCCAGTTTTGTGGCATAATGGGTAAAGCCACCACCTACAATTCCAGCGTGCAGCATGGGCACCAGTTCAAGCCCCGCTGCTCTACTTCAGATCCAGTTTCCTGCTAATGGCCTGGGGAAAGTAGCAGAATGTGGCCCAAATGTTTGGGCCTCTGCTAACCACATGGGTAGAAGTTCCTGGCTCCTGGTTTTGCCCTGGCCCAGTCCTGGCCACTGAGACCATCTGGCAAATGAACCAGCAGATGGAAGATCTCTGTCTGTCTCTCCCTTCCTCTCTATAACTCTTTCAAATAAATCTTTAAAAAAATTTATAGTAAGGAAATGTCTAAAATGAATACAGAAAGGTTGAAATAGGATGAAAATACATATACCAGGAAAACATTTAAAAGAAAGGTTAAGTAACTTTTTTCATAACAGATAATAGACTTTAAGACAAACATTAATTCTTCAGATGAAAAGGGAGCATTCCATGATAAAAGACTTCATATTGCCTTGATTTCTTTTCTTTTTTTTTTTTTTAAGATTTATTTTATTTATTTGAAAGAGTTAAAGAGAGAGGAAGAGACAGAGAGAGAGGTTTTCCATCTGCTGGTTCACTCTCCAGATGGCTTAAATGGCCAGAGCTGCGCCAATCGGAAGCCAGGAGCCAGAGCTTCCTCTGGGTCTCCCACGTGGGTGCAGGGGCCCAAAGACTTGGGCCATCTTCCACCACTTTCCCAGGCCACAGCAGAGAGCTGGATCAGAAGAGGAGCAGCCGGGACTTGAACCAGTGCCCATATGGGATACCAGCGCTTCAGGCCAGGGCTTTAACCCCCTGAGCCACAGTGCCAGCCCCACCTTGATTTATTTTCATTTAACTCAAACTTTGGAAATACCAAATAACACAATGTAAAGAGCTATAAAACAAAATTTGAGAAAATCTCAAGGACTCATTTACAAATCTACTCTGAAAGAGAAATTTTAACATGCTAAATAATTGATAAATCCTATCAGTAAGAATATTGAAAAATTAAATAATACAAGTCCCATCAATATATAGCATTGCTTTCCATCAATTGAGGATTCATCAAGTATGTTGAGAACCCGTAAGACATCTACAAAATTTAGCATAGAACTTACCATAAAGAAATAGACTTCTCTGGGAATCTGTCCCAAACAATCTAGGAACTAAGAGTTCTAATGTTACACAAACTAGCTTAGGAAACAGTAAACTTGAAAATAAATCCCCACTCATTTTATAAGCAAGTATGACTTTGTTGTCAAAACCAAACTATGACAATATGAAAAATAAAATTACAAGCAAATTTACTTCATAGAGATAATCTTAACTTCCCTAGAAGATTGAGAATAAGTTAGCTGAATTAAAGATAGCTAAAATGTCTAAATGTACTAAATATGTGTACAAATTCCAAGGAATTTTCTTTTCAGTATGCAGAAATTAATACATTAAAATAAGAGAGTCTTCAAGTTTTGCATCCATAGAGATTCTCTAGCTTCATAAGTGAATATCTCAAGACCTCTAATTTCAGATAGCAGCAGTTCAATAGGTTGCATAAGTAGCAATTATAAGATGTCATCTTGGACAAATCAAGATGATGTTATCATCTTGATAACAGCATATCTTCCTTTGTGTAATTCTGTAATCAAAAATGGGATATGAAAGAACTTTAGAGGCCAGCGCCGCGGCTCAATAGGCTAATCCTCCACCTAGCAGCACCGGCACACCGGGTTCTAGTCCCGGTCATGGCACCGGATTCTGTCCCGGTTGCCCCTCTTCCAGGCCAGCTCTCTGCTGTGGCCCGGGAGTGCAGTGGAGGATGGCCCAAGTGCTTGGGCCCTGCACCCCATGGGAGACCAGGAGAAGCACCTAGCTCCTGTTTTCGGATCAGCGTGGTGCACTGGCCACGGCGGCCATTGGAGGGTGAACCAATGGCAAAAAGGAAGAACTTTCTCTCTGTCTCTCTCTCTCACTGACCATTCTGCCTGTCAAAAATAAATAAAGAAAAGTACCTTCACCCTTTAAACTTCTATAAAAAAAAAAAAAAAAAGAAAGAACTTTAGAATGGGCCACACAAATGGGAAGCAATAATGTGCCTAGCAAGTATCCCAGTCACTTTTCGCTGGTGTGTAATGGAAGGTGAAAAACTCCAGGATAGAGTTGACAGAAGAGAAATGTGGGTAAAGAGGGAAGTAGATGGTCAACAGAGGTAATAAAGTCTTGGAAGTGGGAGAATGAAATGTGAGAGAACACAGAGAGACACATGAAAGCATACAATTGGGGGTGTTATCCTTCCTTGTTAGTATCAAATAACAAATAAAGCTTTAAAATGAAAACATGAGAATAGGGATAGTACCCACCAGGTTCTGTACTCTTGTCAATGCTGAGAACCTGGCATATAACAGAAACTAAATAAAATTGATTGAGTGAACGAATGAATGAAAAGCTAATAAAATAGAAGCAAACCAGAAGGAACTATGTGGTACTGGTCGAGGACGGGAAACATCACTATGAACTCATGTTCACCTTAATATAGACACAAGTGGATAAAGAAACAATTCTATGTGTTTAAGTGTATACAGACAGGTTATTTCTTAAATCTATCCACTGAAGACCTGGAGGCAAGACACTCCTGTAGCAATAAGCATGCTCAATGCCCAGATCTGGGTTTCTAACACTACTCTCCAGAAAAAAGAAACCAGGGTTCTTTGGAAAGAAATGTTTCCCAGAAGCAGCAGGGAATATGCACGATGAGCCTGGTATATCCTGTAGTGCCAAAAAGTAAAGACGTGTTTAAAATAAATGGAGGAAGTATGCCATAGGGACATAAAAGTCAGCTGAAAGTGCTCCCTGTGGTCAAGGCTAGAACAGCTTTACTGAATCCCAATCATTTATGTGAATACTGCCCCCCTAAGGAGATAAGAACATAATCCCACAGAGCATAACTGTCCATACGTTAAGCGTAGACTGAAGTAATAACTTCTTTTCAAAAAATATCTGATGGAAAGGTTTATGTGTGAGAGTAATTTCGCAGAGGAGAAACCTAATAAATTTCAGCCAGGTGATCAGTGTTGGCATCATCAATGATAAAAATCATGTTGATAGCATGTACCCTTGTTAGAATATGGTAAGCTTGGTCTTCCTCTCCCATCCCATACCTTGGTGGAAACATCGGAAAAAAATCAGACAAACCAAAATTGCAGGAAATCCTACAAAATATCTTACCAATGCAAGGTCATTTAAACAATGAAAGAAATTTTCAATGTACATAGCAGCCTAAGGAGACATGACATCCCGGATGGGATTCTGGAACAGAAAGGGGACATCCATTAAAAACTATTAGTTACTAATGCTATATCAATATTGACTCACTAGTTCCAACAAATGGATCATACTAATATAAGACACTAACAAGAGGCGGAACTGCCTGTGGGGTATGTGGGAACTCATTGCACTATCTTTGAAATTTTTCTGAAAATCTAAAGTTACTCTAAAACAGAAAAGTTTATTTAAAAATATTACCTAACATTTATCAAGGGCACAGCATGTGCCATGAACTATTCTAAGCAGCTGTATCTACTAATGACTTTAATCTTCCCACAACAACCCTGTAATACCAATATGATTATCCCTGTTTCATTAAGAAACTGAAACAAAGAGGGGTTAAGCAATTTGTTCAAGGTCTCCACGCAGCCACAAAGGGGTACAGCAGAGAACTGAACTAAGGAGAAAGAATTCTGTCCTCTTAGGACAAGATGATCTCTGCGAGTGGTTCTCAGCTCTATAATTTGATTTTCTGATTTTTAATGAGTCTCTGCAATGTTGAGTGAATGACAAGTTAAACAGCTAATACTAGGAGTTTGGGAAACCATAATAACAAATAGCTTAATAGGGTTTCAAACTTCCACCTGAGGGGAGGGAGAGAGATTATGGATATAAATATGAGTAACTTAATCTTTATAAAAACAATCTCAATAAAATGAGGAATTTACTTATTGGGATAAATTGGCAGTAGTTATTACTCAAAAGTGTAGTAGGGAAAAATGGCCACACCCTAAAGGATTAAGATAGCTGGCTCATGTGAAGTGTATATGGTTATGCAAAAATAATCATAAAAGTTTTAACACACGGGTGATTGACAAATTGGGCAACTTCACTGTGAACAAAAATAGAAGCTAAAGATTATAAACAGCCTAAGAAAAAAAGGACCATGGGAGCATAAAAGAGGCACTGCTATTCAAAAAATAAAAAGTAAAATACAAGAAAGCAAAACAGATATGAATAAAGTTTTGTTCTGTTTAATATAGTAGAGGGTTGAAATATAAGAAAGAGTCAGTAAAACTTATTTGCACAGGCAAAGTTAGAATCCATTGGACCCTGTAAAGGAAATGGTAGGAGACCTAAATATATTCAGAAATGGAGTGAGGCTGATAAATCTGCTTCTACCTCCTCCTTTGTAAGTAGCATTTGTTCTATTTGTGCATTGTGTGAAATAATTTTATTTTTGAATGTTTTTTCTCTTATAATCTTTGCTTCCTAATATATGAATTCACATGTTTTCTTACCTCATATTCTTTCTTTATTTTCATTTTTTTTTATCAGCCAAAATGTAGAATCTCCGATGGAAGGGTTTTTGAGGATGTATATGTGGAAGAGGACAGAATGCAGATATTTTCCTTGATATTACATAAACTCTTCTGCCTTTTTAAGACTGATGTCTTCAGAAAACATAGTTATGTTGCATTTCAAAAAGATAATTTCCTTCCAAATATATTCTCTTTTTTAAAGACTTATTTTATATATTTGAAAGGCAGAGTTACACAAAGGCAGAGGCTTGGGGTGGGGGGAGAGAGAGACAGAGAGAAAGGTCTTCCATATACTGGTTCACTCCCCAGTTGGTCGCAACAGCCAGAGCTGTGCCGACCTGAAGCCAGAACCAGGAGCTTCTTCTGGGTCTCCCATGTGGGTGCAGAGGCCCAAAGAATTGAGTCCTCTTCTGCTGCTTTCCCTGGGTGTAGCAGAGAGCTAGACCAGAAGTAGAGCAGCCTGGACTCAAACAGGCGCCCATATGGGATGGCAACACTGCATGTGGAGGCTTTACCCACTACGCCACAGTGCCAGTCCCCCATTAATATATTTTTAATGGAAATAGTAACCTTTAGGTTTCAACAAAATCCCTCTTAAGCTTCTTAAAAACTTACATGAAACCAGTATTGTGAATATTTCTTTAAGTGTAAAGAAATATTACATAGAAGCCAATGTTCAATGATATCTAAAAAGTTTTTTCAAGAAAGAAAATGTATACAATATAAACTGAACCTTGCCATAGATATGATAGATACGATTCCTCTAAAAACTCACTGTACACCAATTTATTAAAAAATCCATTCTTACAGATTAGTGCAACCCGAGAACAGTAAGAAAATGTACCTGTGTAGGAACTGCATTCAAATGAACACAGTGGCTAATTTCCAGAGTTTAAAGCACAGTCAAACTACCACAGCGATTTCAACTTCCCAAATCCAGCAAGAGTTTTCAGGCTTTCTTACCTAACATGGCAGCAGCATTGAGGACTGCTGCTACTCTTTCTATCCCTTCATTTCAATGGCAGGGCCTCCTTGGCTACTCATTGACTCACAAGTCCATTTTCTTCACAGTCACTGGGTCCTAAAGGCTCAGTCCAAGGTTCTGCTCCCCTGCTCATGCGGTCGTCTCTCTCAGCGAACTCAACCATGCTCTTCTTCAAAAGCCACACACCATATATGCAGCTGACTCACTCAAATCTATCCCTGCCCTGAGCACCAAGCTCACATAGCCAATTGCATGCTGTGCACGTTTGGATGTCTCAAAGATCCACAAAAGAAACATGTCTAAAATCAAAGCCATAATTTCTTCACCTGCCTATCTCTTCTGCTCAAGTACTCTATTCCTATAAATGATCACTCTGACCAACCATAAAATAATATTTCATTTAAACAGAAAAACTTATTTTATTAACAGAGAGACCAAAATGGAACAAAATACTGTATCAGCAGGGCATAAGAAACCTAAGGAAGAACATTTAAAAGTTATTGAGTAACAAAATGATCTCTGAGGTTGAAACATATGAGAAAATGAAGCACTTTTGTCCCACTGAGCAATACTCCCTTCTCAGTAAGTGGGAATTTATGGTATTCTACAGATAGCCTTTGGGGTCCTTTCAACACTAGAACGTCACACAAAAATTGGTAGCCAGAGAAAGCCAAATATATTCATGGAAACATGGATTTCCAAACAAAGTAAGACAAATATGTACCAATACTTCGCTGCAATTAATACTTGCAAGATACGGTCTGAGACAAATTTCTCTAGATTCAAACATCTTGGTTAAGCTGCCCCCTGCAGTGCTGGCATCCCATATGGGTGTTGTTTCAAAACCTGGCTGCTCCTCTTCCTTTCCAGCCCTCCGCTAACACACTTGAGAAAACAGTAGAAGATGCCTAAGTGCTTGGTGCTTGGGTTCCCGAACTCATGAGGAGACTGGAAGAAGTTGTGGCTCCTGGCTTGTGGCCATTTGGGGAGTGAACCAGCAGATAAAAGATCCCTTCTCTCTCTCTCTCTCTCTCTCTCTCTCTCTCTCTCTCTCTCCCCCTAACTTTGCCTTTCAAGTAAATTTTAAAAATCTTTTTAAAAAGAAATCAAACATCTTCAAATTATTACCCTGCATATTTTGAGGATCAGACAAGGAAGAGCAAACAAAGATGAAGAAGGAGTGATGAGAAAAGCAGCCTAACACCATTCCTTATCCGAGCCATCATCCATAGCACCTCCATTTCCTCAAAGCCCCAGTACCATGCATCTTTCTTCTCGAAAGATTGTTCCAACATCTGGAATGATATGAATTAATATAGTCTATTAAACTGAAATAAGTTCACCTCAACCACAACACTTGGACTCTGGACACAGTGAAAAAAAAAAGCTATTTCAAAATACAAAAATTTATATGCAATATACATCTGATAAAATATTAAGAAATCAAACATTTAGCTAAGCACTTAGAGAAATCACTTACCATGAGTTATGGATTTTGAAATGGTCCCCAAAGGACCTAGGGCAAATCCCCTCACTGAAGATATTTTAAATAGATTCAAAGAAAAACTTGAGTGAGAGAATACTAGAGTGAAAACTCCCACACTAACAAATATGAAACAGATGAATTTTAGCTTTGCCTATTTTTAATATGTTCAACTACTATTTTTCTGATTCATTAAAAAGTGGACTTGGTATTCTAAACTCTCTCAACACAAATAACATAAAGATTAAATCAATAACACTTAATTATGGTTCCAGAGACTTACAGTTACATGACAAGACATTTGAGGCCAAAGCTATAAACTCCAAATACTGCTTTCATCATTGACAGAAACAGAAGGTTCTTAGGGAAGTTCCTCCTTAGAAAGTGATCTATTCCCAGGCTCCCTACAATTCACTCAGGGTTACAAACTGCAAGTGCTGCAGCTGATTTTAATTGCCACAATGATGCATAGGGAGAGATGTGATAGCTGGAGTAACTGGCTTCTAAACAATGAGGAGCTTTAAAGATTAAAGTCAACACTTTAAATTGCACTCAAGACTGAATAGGAAGCTAATGCTGACCATAGAATGCAGGTGTAATATTCTCCATATGTTTTGGACACTGCAGCTGAAGAGATCTAGCCCTCTGCTTCACACATAAAAAACCCAAATGCAATCAATTATAGTATTCTATTTTTAAAAAGATTCATTTTATGTATTTGAGAAGCAGAATTGCAGAGAGAGGAGGAAAGACAGAGAGAGAAGGGTCTTCCATCTGGTGGTTCCTCCAAATGGCCATGACAGCTAGGGTTAGGGCAAAGCCAGACGCCAGAGCTCATTTTGGATCTTTCACGGGGGTGGCAGGAGCCTACACACTTGAGTAATTATCTGCTGTTTTTCCAGGCACATTCTTATGGAGCTAGATTGAATGTGGAGCAGCCAGGACTCAAACCAGTGCCCATATGGGATGCTGGTAGTGCAAGCTATGCCACCATGCCAACCCCTATTGTATTCTATTATTAAGGTTAGGAGTACAAAGACCAGAGTGGGAGCAACATCTCTGTACAAAGAATGAAAGATATGCTTGGATGTGGGATGCTAAGCAAAAACAAGCTGGTTAATACAGTAAATGGATTTTTTGAACACTTGGAATCTTGCTTCATATGCTTCATATGAATTGCTTCATAGCTCCTAATCATAGTAGATGCATTAATAGCTGGCTATGCTAGCTATTTTCAGGTATGAAAAATAATATGACTGAGGACACCACCAAAACAAATGACTAGAGGTGCCTGGTGCACCTCCCTGGTGCACAACAAAGAGAAACAATTATTTCACTGGGCTGTTTGAGACAGTGTTGGAGTACAGGAGGGATGAGACAGAGATGTACAGTGTGAGTATACATAATGGCTCTACAAAAAGGGAGCTAACCACACAGAATCTACTATTCTGTCTCTCAAGATCAACCGTGAACCAGTGGGTGCCTTACTCAACAGGGAAAGAGTGAGCAGGAGAACCCCAGCTGACCCACTGGTGCCAACTACACCTGAATCATTTTCTGCTGAAAACCATGTGGCCCTGATAGTCCTGGAGCCCAGTCTGGGGAGCTGATGAGTTACTACACCACTGCATGGCCTTGTAGGAAGAGCCTGGCCCGCAGGTAAGCCCTTCCCCACCCAAGCTCTTGCTGCATGGAGACTCCAAACAACAGAAATTTTGTGAAGCAGTTGGGCAGCTGCTTGCAGCAGCTTGGCCAAACCAGTTCAGCTAACCATCCAGGAAAATTCACCCACACCCCCATGTCCCTGGGAAACGTCTAAGTGACCCATTCTGAGCAGCTCCACCTGGAGAGGCTCCTGGATAAGAGGAATCCAGGTAGCCACAACCACCCATCCTTAACCCCAAGAAGCAGTCAGCCTCTAAAAGCAAAAGATGTCTACAATGAAATTGTAAAACCCTGGTGAAGTTACAGAGAACACACAAAAAGCGAAACTGTCTCATGTACATAGATTTGAAGAGTGAAAATTCTTAATATGTGCATATTATCCAAAGTAGTCCACAAGTTCAATGCAATCTGTATCAAAATATCAATGACAGTCTACACACACGCAAATAAATAAAAAAGAATCCTAAAATTTGAATGGAATCACACAAGACCCTGAATAGCTAAGCAATTATGAGCAAAAAGAACAAGGCTAAGTCACTACAAAGTACCTGATTTCAAAACATACTATAAAGAAATAAAAGTCAAAACATTATGAAGCTCACATAAAAACACACAGACAGATGGAACAGAAGAGAAAACACAGAAATAGGTCCACATTTATAGGGAACTTATTATTGACAAGGCAGGATGAACATACATTGGAGAAAGGAAAATCTTTTCAATAAGTGGTACAGGGAAAATTGACTATCCATATGCAGAAGAAAGAAACTAGACCCTTGTCTTTCATCACATTAAAAAAATCAATTCAATTATGTGTGTGTGTGTGTGTGTGTGTGTATATATATATATATATATAGGTATTTTCTTTATATATTTTCTTTATCCATTCATCTGATGATGGATATCTTGATTTATTCCATTATCCAGCTATAAAAATGAATGAAACTCTATCATTTGCATCAAAAGGGTTGGAACTGGTAGACATACTGTTGAGTGAAACAAGACTGACATAGAAAGAAAAATACCACATGTTCTCCCTTATGTGTGGGAGCTAAAATTAAGGAAAGATAGAAAGAAAGAAAGAAATGAGGGAAGGAAGGAAAGAAATGTGTATCTGTTTTGCTGCTGAGGCAGTGTATTGTCAAACTTTACTTTCAGTCTTTGTCAAATTGTTAAGAATTATATAACTCTATAGTTTTAAGGATTTTGCGAATGTTTTAAAATTTATTTTATATGAATGAAGTTGAACACTTTTTCATTTGATTATTGTTTGTAGGACTTACCTATTTTCCTGGTGGACTATGGTTTATGTATTTGTTGTTTGCAGAACTCTGTATTTCAAGCATTAAGCATTGACTATAATGTAAATTGAAAATATTTTATCTCAAAACCCATAAATAAAATACTAAGTTAAAAAGAAAAAAATCAATTCAAAATGGATCAGAGTCTTAAATGTGATATCTGAAGCTATGAATCTATTAGAAGAAAATATAGCAGAGATGCTTTGGGACATGGCTGGATAAAAATTTTTTGGATATGACCCAAAAAGCACAGACAATAAAAGTAAAAATTGGCAAATGGAATTGCATCAAATTAAAAAGCTTCTGTGCAACAAAGGAAACAATTGACAGTAAACAGACAACCTACACCATAGAATAAAATATTTGAAAACTATTTGTCTGATATGGGATTACCTTTCAGAATTTATAAGGAATTCACACAACTTAACAGCAATAATCACAATTCAATTTAAATGGGAAAATTACTTGAGCAGACATTTCCCAAAGGAAATACACAAATGGCCAACAAATATACAAAAAAAAAAAAACTCTCCACATTACTAATCACCATGCAAATGCAAATAAAAACCACAATGAGATATCAATTCAGCCAGTTAGAATGGCTATTATCAAAAATAAAGAACAAATGCTGGAGAAGAGACAGAGAAAAGTAAAATCTCATGCATTACTGATGCAAACGTAAATTAGTACATTTTATTAAAAAGTATGGTGCTTCCTCCAAAAAAACTAGAAATACTTGTAGAACTACCATATGACCCAATATTCTCACTACTTGGTATATATCCAAAGGAATTGAAATCAGTAAATAGAAGAGAGATCTGCATTCACATGTTCATTGTAGCACTATTCACAAGATATGGAATTGGGGCAAGCATTGTGGTGTAGCAGGTGAAGATGTCACCTATGATGCCAGCATCCCATATGGGCACTGGTTTGAGTCCTGGCTATACCACTTCTGATCTGGCTCCCTGCTAATGGCCTGGGAAATGCAGCAGAAGATAGTCTAAGTGTTTGGGCCCCTGCCACCCACATGGGCAACTTAGATGAAGCTCCCAGCTCTGGCCATTGAGACCATCTGGGGAGTAAACCAACAGGTGGGAGATCTCTGTCTCTTTCTCTCCCTCTTAACTCTGACTTTCAAATAAATAAATAAATCTTTTTTAAAAAGATATGGAATCAACCAAGGTGTCCCTTGATAGATTAATGGATAAAGAAAATGTGATATATATATATGTGTGTGTGTGTGTGTGTGTGTGTGTATAAACACACACACAATGAAATATTATTCAGTCATAAAGAGAATGAAATTTTGACATTTGCAGCACCCATGGATGAAACTAGAGGATATTATGTTAGTGAAATAAACCAGGCACAGACAAATGCCGCATGTTCTCACTTACATATGAAAGCTAAAATGTTTATCTGAAATAATACACAATAGAATGGTAGTTAACAGAGTCTGTGAAGGGTGTGAGGAAGGGAGGAATGGAGAGAGAATACTTACAGGGGTGCAGCTGGATAGGAGGAGTAAATTGTCATGTCCCATAGCACAGTAGGACAACTATGTTTGACAACAATTAATTGATTATTTCAAAACAACTAGTAGAGAGGATTTTGAATGTTCCTAACACAAGTAAGTGATATATATCTGAGGTGATAAAAACACAATTAACCTGGTCTGATCATTACACATCATATACATGTATTGAACTGTCACACAAGAGCCCATAAATATATACAATTAACCTGTGTTAATTACAATAATTAAATTATCTAAAAATGGCTAACTTCACATTTAAGAGTTAACAGAACACTAGAAGATCAAAGCATAAAACGTGAAGAAATAATTTACTCAATAATCACAGTATCCTACAAAGACAGTATATCCTTAAAAGTAGACAGTCTTAGTGAACCAAACATATTAAATGTAAAATCTTACTGGAACTACTAAATCAAACAAACCAGGAATGACCCTGCCAAAGTGAGAGAAATTTCTCCAAATAGTATAGTTTTGTTTTAGTCACTGACATATGGGAAAATTTATGTAGTAAAGTATATACTTATAAAGTTTCAACTTATATTTAGTGGGGGGAAACAATTTATTATACCAAAAAAAAGCAAAAATGTGTGACAGATGTTAATGCTTTTTTCTCCTACTCTTGGCAGAGTCTTTTTTGGCTCAATGGCTTTCACTTCTTAAAATTTTGAACATTGTCATTCACACCTATTTTCTGAAATTAACCAGACCAATTCTATGATGAAACCCCCTACAAATTTGGTAACTGTACAATGTCTTCCCATTTAGCATCATAAATTATCTAGAGTACCACTTTCCTTAGAATAATTAAAAAGGACACCACCAGGTAAAATGTATAATGTAATAAACCTTTATTTTAAATTCTTTAAATCAATTTTGGAAGACCTTCTATATTGAAGTTTATTATAATATGACTTTGCAAAGGAAATTATAAAAGATTGTGGTGGAAGTGCCTGCTCCCATTATGAAATCTTTACTTTTGGTATTTAAAATTTTCAATTCCTTCAAATTATTTGCAAACTATCATTGAGGTATTTAAATAGTGAGGCAAAGGATCTTAACTGGTTTGCTTTATGAAAAATAAGCAAAAATTTTCATAAGTGTATGACATATATTGACTAGTTTGTCGTATTTCTTTAATAGTAAAGTTACTTCTTTTTTTTTATTTAAAGATTTTTATTTATTTATTTGACAGGTAGAGTTATAGACAGTGAGAGAGAGAGAGAGAGACAGAGAGAAAGGTCTTCTTTCAATTGGTTCACTCTACAAATGGCTACAACAGTCAGAACTGCGCTGATTCAAAGCCAGGAGCCAGGAGCATCTTCCCGGCCTCCCATATGGGTGCAGGGACCCAAGCACTTGGGCATCCTCTACTACTATCCCAGGCCACAGCAGAGAGCTGGAGTGGAAGAGGAGCAGCCGGGATTAGAACCGGCACCCATATGGGAGGATTAACCTAGTGCACCGAGGCACTGGCCCCCGAAAGTTACTTCTTTAAAGTAAGAAATATGTTTACTGGATGAGGAATGGAAAAATGTAATGTATGAGCAGGTGGAAAGCAAGTTAAATAATGAGATCAGGATCAGATGCCCAATACTAGGTGGAGTCTCCCAAATGGCAGGGATTATGATTTTTGTGCCTCTCAAAGTAGCCAATATTGTGTGCTGCCTACTTGTGATTGATAATGTTTTTTGCTCAGGCAGTTTCAAAAAGCCTGAATACCATTAGACTCATAAGAAAAAAAAGCTGAATCTCAAATAAACATCAAAATAGTAGGGTTGTTCTGATAAACCTACATGCCACAGCAAATCCAATATTTCAGCAGTTTAAATAAATGCTATTTCTCATCAACTTAATAATGCCAAGTAATTGCCTGTGGTGGAAGAAGCTAGTCATGTTCTGTTGCACAGCAACCATTCGGTGAGTCAGGGCTTCCAAAGTCAGCCAAATATCCCAGTAGAAAGGCAGAGAGCATGAATAAATGCATGGAGGTGTTTTAAGGGCCAGGCTTATACAACAAGACACGTAATAATTCCACTCACACCTTATCGACAAGACCTCAGTCACAAGTTTACAAATAAGAATAAGAAAGCCTGGAAAATGCCTGATTTGCATAAGAGAAAAGAAAAGGAAATGGTTAACGAAAAGCTAGATACTTGGGCCAGAATACATATCACAAATATTCTATTGCTGCCAAAATTGGGGTTGACAGCTCTCACTCATAATAGTTAGTGATCCTTTCGCTGTAATTAAAAAGATTTAATTTTAATTTTTTCTCCTTTTTCTTATCTGTAATCTATTTTACTAATCCTGTGCTAGAAATTTGAGGGAACTGATCATAGATATAGTTTATTTTGAAGAGTATGATAACATTCAAGAAGAAAGAAAGTTAGTAATGTAGTATGACCCGCCTAAGTATCCAGTTAAAGCTTTAATTTTTAAAGTATTTTTATTTGGGGTGGGGGAGAAAGAGAGAGAGAGAGAGAGAGAGAGAAAGAGAGAGAGAGAGAGAGAGATGGTGACCTCCCTTATACTGGTTCACTTTCCAATTACAATGGCTGGGGTTACAGGGGGGACAGAGCCAGTGCCAGTAGTTGGGACCAAAATGGAAGGGCAGGAACCCAGTTTTTGAGCCATGACCCAAGGCCTGCATTGAAGGGGAACTGGAGTCAGGAGCTAGAGCTGGGATTTGAACTCCTACTCAGATGTGGGACACAGCTTCTGATCTGCTAGGCTAAGTGACTACTTCCAAGTTAAACTTTAAAAACACACACATACACAACTAAAATGCCAAAAACTTTGTAAAATTATATTTCTAATAAAAATGCAAGACTTTGGAGGTGGGGCTGTGTTACAGAGGGTTAAGCTGCAGTCCACAGTGCTGGCATCCATATGGGTGTGAGTTTGAGTCCCAGCTGCTCAGTTTCTGATCCAGCTCTCTGCTAAAATACCTGGGAAATCAGCAAAAGATGGCCCAAGACTTAGGACCCCTGCACCCAAATGAGAGACCTGGGAGAAGCTCCTGGCTCCTGGCTTCTGCCAGGCCCAGCCCCAGCCATTGTGGCCATCTGGGGTGTGAATCAGTGGATGGAAGATCAATCTCTCTCTGTTCCTCCTCTCTCTCTTTAACTCTTTCAAATAAAAAACCTGCAAGACTTTTTCCCCCCAGTTTAAAACTATAGGAAAATTCTGATCAAAATTCAGAATGACATAATCAATGATTATTTGTTTTGAGAGGATGTAAAGAGATCCATCTTTACCTCCAAGCCATTATACAAAGACAATTTTCATCTTATAATGTGAAGAAAATTTTGATTACACAAAACTAAGGGAGAGATGGCATAAAAATCAGCCCATGGCAGTCCAGTTGTATGGAGACCCCCCCTTCCAAATCCCTCTGGCACCACCACCCAGCATTCACTTCATTCTCAAGGCAAAGAGTGCTTCCACGTGCGGATTGTGGCTGGACTGCGTGAATCTCTTCTCCCAAAAAATGAACTATGCATAGTGAAACAAGGTGGGAAAGCTTGTATTCTTTGGTAAATTTTCCATAAAAGGTTACCTCTAGAAATTACATTTTTTTCTTTAATGCAAGGTGTCCAGCGCATAACAAATCTTCCCAGGCAGAGAAATCAATTAATTCACAGGCTTTTATTGGGATTCCGCTCCAGGGCGAGGTTCCCTGGTCCCAACAGAGCAACAGAGTAGGGGCTGGGGAAGTCACGCGTCAGAGATTGGGAGAGCTCCTTTCATAGATTCAGGGCATGGGGGTTAAAGGTTGAGGCGGGTCTGATCCTCATTGGTTGACCTTTAGGCACCCGCCGGGACCTTGACAAGGACTTTTCTTCCCAGGAAGTACAGGTAGGGACTTGAAGTAGCACCTTGACAGTAGGGACTCCATTTTGGAGCAGTTGAGACTCCATTCTGGGAAAGCACCACCCCCCACCCCCCCCCACCCCCCGTGAGACTCTGGTCTGAAACTATGATCTCAAATAGTCGGACAATAGCAGTGCACTACATCACCCTTGGCAGAGTATAGAAACCCCCTAGCATAATTGTTCAAGCTTGAAAGTAGAAAGGTTACACCTGGGTTAATGATAAAAATGTAATTTGTCTATGTCCTAACCAATACCTGGATTAATGTCAGGATTCTAAGATTGTAACTGGTATTGTCAAGATTATAATTGATACTAGTTTTGCATAGGTTTTAGGTCAGCTTGACCCTGGTAACCATGTATTCCCCCCTGTTCCTAGCAACCATGAATTCCCCTCCTGATTTTGTGGTTTTTGCCTTTATAAACCCTGTTGCTTTGGTCTTCAGGGTCGAGAGTTCTTTAGGGCATGAGCCCACTCTCCACCGCCGGCAATAAAGGACCATCAAATTTTATCAATGTGTGGAGCTCCTTTGTTTGTACTCGCTCAGGTACAACAGACTCTCCATCCCTGGAAGTATAGGCCTTCCCTCCATGCCGATCCCAAAGCAACCATTTAATGTTAAGGAATTTGGATGGGGAAGCAAAGATAGTAGGGACTAGATGAGCAATTTATTTCTTTTCTTTTTTCAAAGATTTATTTATTTATGAAAGGCATACTTAGATAGGAAGAGGGAGAAACAGAGAGATCTTCCATTCCCTGGTTCACTCCCCACATGGCTTCAATGGCCAGGGCTGGCCAAAGCCAAGAGGCAGGAGCTCCATCCTGGTCTCCCATGTGGCTCCAGGAACCCAGATATTTGGCCCATATTCTGCTGCTTTCCCAGGCACATTAGCAGGGAGCTGGATAGGAAGCAGACCTGAACTGGTGCTCTGCAAGTGTTTGGGCCCCTGCACTCTTTCTAACTCTGCCTTTCCAATAAACAAACAAATCTTCAAAAAAGAAAAAAGAACACTATTCGCATCTACAAATAAAGGACCACATGCAAGAGATATCCCGCTGATTGAATAGGGCCTAGGAAGCAGCACTAAGACCAGAGCTGGGCTTGGAGGTCAATGCCACACTCAGCTTGGCATCAGGAAGCAGGTTGGTGTGACTGAAAAAGACAACATAGGCTGCCTCCTGGGGGGGTGGGGAGGGGGGTTGCGCGGGGTGGGAGGCAGTGCTCCATTCCACCTGACTGGGGCAGAAGTCTCAGTGCGCGAATCCTGGGCGCATTCCAGGGATTCTGGGTTTGCAGACAATGCTTTGCAACAGAGCTGCCTCCCTGAAGATGCAGAGGACCCGGTCTGTCCTCCTCCACATGCTGGAATTTCCAGAAATAGCAACTTTTTTTTTTTCTAAATGCTAACTTGCGCAGCATTCCTCGTGGAAAACCCTCCAATCTAACTGGAGTTGGGGGGGAGAGGAGCAAGAACTTGGGGGCCCGGCCCCCACGGAGTTGCGCGCTCAGGTGTTGCGTTACTGTGGCGACCAAAACGGTTGGTCCTGCAAGGCCTCAGGTTTGGGGGAGGGGCGCCGGATCCTTCGTGGGTGGGCGTGGCTGTGGCGGTTACTATGGCAGCGAGGACGCTTAGGCCGGGCAGGAGGCAAGGCAAGATTCGAGGCCAATGCTCCTCCCGTCCTTTGCATGGCACCCAAGAAAGAGAAAGGCGGGACCGTGAGCACCAGTTCTAAGATATGGGAACCCTCGCTCATAGCTGCACAGTTCAATCAGGTGAGCCTTGCGCCCTGGAAGTGCTCTCCGCCCCGGACCTGCGGAAGCCCCGCCGGACCCTCCCCGCCCGCGGCCTTGCCCTCTCTTCCGGAAGCCCCGCTGCCCTCGCTCCTCCGGGCTCTGGTCCTGTTAGTCCCGTCTCCCAGGCCTGAGGCTTCCGCTCCCACAGCGAGGGTCCCCTGCGCGGGCAGTGCGTGGTCAGCGAGTGACCGTTACTGGAAGAAGGGAGGGAACGGCCGCCCTGGGAGCGAGGGCGATTTGAGAAGTGGAGGCGGGGAAGAGAGGAGGCATAGCTCCGACACCTGGGATCCCCTGTGGCCAAGTCTCCCAGGCGGCACTCCAGGACTGTCCTGCAGTCGCCGGTGTGAACCCTTCCCTTCCCCTTAACTCCCGAAAGACAGCAATCCTGTCACATCCTCCGTGGCCTGGCCCACAGTGGGGCTTTGCTAAGTGCCTGGGAGAACATCGTGGGTCCTTGTAATTAATACAAGGGCAGGAGGAATTCTTATGAATGTCCTGGTACCACTGGGTCAAACTTCTGACATATTCGGAGGGGAGAGGAGAGGCTGGGAGTGAGGAAGGGGTTACCAGACTCATCCATAGGATGCCACAAAGGCGGCGGGCCGTCTGCAGCCCACCTGCCCCACTTGACTTCAGATTGCGGGGATCCCAGAAGGGACTCATTCCCTGCCCTCCCCACTCACTTTCTACTCTTTTCACCTTGGAAAGCGGCTTCTACACTAAGCTGTTTCTAAATTCTAGTTAACGTTTAGGAAGAGAAGCGGTGGTTGTTTCTGGAAATTCCAGCCTTCCGTTGTGAAATACTTCAAAAACCATAGAGAAAAAATATATATACATATATTTAATTTCGTACATGTGTTTGCTGCACTAGGAAGTTTAAAGGAAAATGGATTTAGTCTTGTGTGGCCCTCATGAGAAATTTTCCCTTATTTGTCCTTATTTTGCACTGTCATGTAGTTCTGTCTGATATGGAAAGTAGTCTTGATGAAAAATTCCGTGGAAGTAATTATGATACTACTGATACATGATGTCATGGAATGCGGGTCATTTCTATGACTTCAGGAGTGAAAGATGTCAGCTCAGTAATCCCTAGTTACGTTCTCAATTTCTCGATGATGTTTTTCAAAGCACTTTGTGAAAGCACGCTCTCTTTTGCTTTTATAAGCCAGCTCTAGCCAAAATACTTTTCTCCATTTTCTTTGAGACTGCATAGGCCAAGTTTGGGCTTGGAGTGAACATTTCTGCTTGAATTATAAACTGCTGAACAACGGAGTTTGATGGAGGTGCTGACACTGCATTAGCTTTAGCGTTGCAAATGTGAAGCTATAATTTTCCTAGTTGAACGGAAAACCTAAAGGCACTATTTTTCCTGATGGCTTGAAAAGCTGAAATAATATTCGACTTTCTTGATCCCACTCAAACAATATAATTTTAATAAATCTTATGAATCAATAGAAAGAATTTGAACCCAAAGTGAGACGTAGTTTAAACTACAAAAGGTGAATTCAGTTTTGTTTGGTTTGTTGGAATAGATGTTTTCTTACTGCAGGGGGAAGACAACCACCCTCCTCCTCCTTCCACATTTTTTTCTCAGCTTGGTCTTGTGTCTCATCCAAAAAGAAAATTCCCAGATTGACCCAGCAGTCTAATGCCCAAAGACTTGTCCTAACCACCAATGTAATGAACTCTGAGTTTGGGTTAAAGATGACTGTAGATGTGTGGATTTTTTATTCATCTGGTTTAGTAGAATGCTTTGAGCATAGTAATTTTCTCAAAAAAGTGTTGTTTTAGTTTCCAGAGTTTCTTTCATAGGGTGTTACTCATGTGCAGACATGTGTGGTGGACTATGTGTTTGTGTGTGTGTGTGTGTGTGTGTGTTGCAGGTGGCCTAGAAGGAAATAATTCTCTAGTCTTCCATAAGCCAGTTTTTAGAACTAACTCATCGAAGAATCCAAATCAATTGTAATTTTGAACTCATGTTCATATTGGGCTTCACTAGACTTTATAGAGGATAAACAAGCTTAGAATTTGGTTTTAGTGAATGTAACTTATATCACTATTTTGAGATCCTTTCAGGCAAGAATGTTGACTTTTTAGTATATTTGAGTTGATTCTAAAGCATAAAGTGCTAGCAAATAATACAAGATAGTTTATTTCTAAACACTAAATGATTAGAGACTAGAGTTTGGGAAGTTGAACATAGGCTGGGGTGGTTAGGGAATGCTTTGTAAAATACTGGGCTTTAGCCTGACCCTAAAAAATGGGTAGAATGTTTAAGAGATTTGTTTATTTAAAACAGCATTGTGACAGACAGAGAGAGAGAGAATGAATAAATCAGTCTTCCATTTGCTGATTCACTCCCCAACTGCCCACAACAGCCAAAATCAGGCCACACCACAGCCATGAGTTGGCATCTCCATTTGAGTCTCCCACACAAGTTATAGGAACCCAAGCAGTCGAACCATAATCTGCTACCTCCCATTATCAGGAAGCTGGATTGGAACTGAAGTAGTCTGGACTTAAACTGGCAAACCAAAAGTGATGCAAGCATCCCACATAATGACCTTAACTTGCTATGCCACAACACCAACCCCAATGGGTAGTATTTAAACAGGTAGAATGAAAGAAGACAGTGATTTTAGGTTAGAACAATGTGTTCCTTAAATAAATCAGGAACATTGAGATTAAGGGAGAGAAAGAAAAATGTAAGTTATATGAACATTGCTTGTAAACTCTGTCAATCAAGTGATCATTCACTATCTTTTCTATCCATGTCCATATACCAAAATATTTGGCTTACTAAAATTTGTGAAGTCTACAACCTCAAATTACGTTAAAAGAAAATATTTAGGAGTACTGGAAGTAATATTATAAAAGTACACCTTAGTTTGAGTATGTGTGGAACATATACTTTGTGATTCTCAAAAGCATAATGAAGTCAAAGATGCTTTGATATTATGTAAATTAAAATCTTACCATGCAACTGCCAAAACATTGCCAATATTGTCTGCAGTGAGAGTAATATTACTCAATCCATGCTCATTAAGCAATGTTAGTTCCCCCACCCTTTCCTATCCCTTAGGAAGCCTCCATTTTACTTTCTGTTACTTGACTACACTGGTTACTTAATACACGTGGAACCATGTAATATTCATCTTTGGACCTGGCTTATTTCACTTAACATGATGTCCTCAAATGTCATTTATATTGTGGCATGTGTCAGGACTTCATTCCTTTTCAAGGCTGAATAGTATTCCATTGTATGTATTGACCACATTTTTTACTTAACGCATTCAGCCATTGATAGACACTTGGGTTGCTTTTACTCCTTGGCTATTATGAATGCTGCTATTGACCTGCATACACAAAACTTTTTTGAAGTCTCTGATCTGGGATATGTGTACACACATGAAAGGGCTGGATCATATGGTATTTCTGTGTTCAATTTTTTAAGAAACTGCTGTAAGTTTCCCATGGCAGCTAGACAGTTTTACATTTCTCACAGCAATGCACAAAGATTCTATTTCTCTCCATCCTCATCAATATAGTATATTTTCTTATTTTGTTTTGTTTGTTTGTTTGTTTAGAATACCTGTATTAGCAGCTGTAGGGTAATATCTTATTGTGGTTTTGATTTTTGTTTCTCTAATGATTAGTGATGCTAAGCATCTTTTCAAGTACTTTTTGGCAATTATGAATCCTATTTTTTCAATTTTTAAAATTGTATTTTTAGTTTATTTGTTATTGATTTTTAGGAGTCTTAGAATGGTAACCCTTGTTAGGCATATGACTTGCAAATTTTTTTTCTATTTCATGAGTTGCTTTTCCACTTGAATAAGAGTGTTACCTTCATGTACAAAGCTTTTAATTTTTGTGAATTCCTGTTCATCTTATTTTTTTCTTTTATTGTGTATGCATTTGGTAGAAGGTCTAAGAAATCATTTCCAATCCAATGTCATAAGGATTTGCCTCCTGTATTTTCTTCTAGGACTGCTATAATTTTATCTCTTGTATTAGGATTTTGATCCACTTTAGCTTTTGGATTTGGTAAAAGGTAAAAGGTATCCATATTATCTTTCATATGGATATCCAGATTTCCTGGCACCATTTTTAAAGACTATCTTTTCTCCATTAAATTGTCTTGATACCCTTGTCAAAAATAAGATGGCCATATTTGCAAAGGGTTCTTTCTTGAATATCTGCTTAAGTCCATTAGTTTATATATCTTTCTTCATGCTAGTAAATTCACTATTTTGATTACCATAGCTTTTTGTTAAGTTTTAAAATTAGGAAATATGAGACCTCTAAATTTGTTTTTTCCTGATATCTTTGTTACTCAGGGTCCATTGAGATTCAATATAGATTTTAGGATGAGTTTTTTACTTTAGCAAAATGATGCTATTGGGATTTTTATAGCAATTACACTGAATCTTTAGATCACTCTGAGTAGTATTGATATCTTAATGATATTGTCTTCTAACTCATGAATATGGAATATCTCTATTTGTGTCTTCTTTAATTTCATCAGCAACATTTTGTGGTTTTCAGAATACAAATCTTTTGCTTCCTTGCTTAAATTATTCTTAAGTAGTGATTCTTTTCCATGATACTATAAGTGCAGTTGTTTTCTTAATTTTCATTTCTGAAATGTTCATTGTTAGTGTGTATAAATGCACACTATGTATGTATGTTAACTTTGTATCCTGTAACCTGGATGAATTTGTTAGCTCTTACAGTTTTTTTAATAGAGCCTTAGAGTTTTCCACGTATATTATCATTCTGTCCACCAAGATAATTTTACTTACTCATTTGTAATTTGGGTGTTTTTTATACATTTTTCTTGTCTGGTTGGTCTGTTAGGAATTCTAGTACTATGTGGAATAGAAGTAGTGAGAGCATGTTTCCTTGATTATCCCTGTTCTTAGAGGAAAAGCTTTTAGTCTTTCATCAGTAAGTATGGCAATGAGTGGAAGGTTTTTTTAATAAATATATATGGCATTTAGTACATTAAGATAGTTTCTTTCTATTCTTAGCTTGATGAATGTATTTTTCTAATCATGAAAGGGTGTTGAATTTTATCCACTGCTTTTTCTGGACCAGCTGAAACCATCATATGTATTATTTCTTTTCTGCTTTTAATGTGTTGTGGTACATTGGTTTTCGTTTTTTCCCCTATACTTTTCATGTTTTCTCCTTCATCCCAGGAATTATTAAGGCATAATTGAAAAATAAAATTATATTTATTGGCAGTATACATTGATTTTACATGTGGAAACATCCCAGGAATGAAACTCACTTTGTTGTGATATATAATTCTTTCAATATGCTATTGAGTTTGCTAGTATTTGGATGAGGATCTTTCATCAATATTAATAAGGGATTTGATCTGTAGGTGATTTGTAGTGTCTTTGACTTTGGCATCAGGGTAATGCTGACCTCATAGAATGAGTTAGGAAGCGTTCTCTGTAGTAGTGTTTGAGAAGTACCAGTGCTAATTTTACCCTTAAATGTTTCATAGAACTCACCAGTGAAGCCATTGCTGTCTTGGATATTTGTTGGGAGATTTGTGATTAATGATTCAATTTTCTTATTGGTAGCAAGTTCTTATTTGTTGTGTCCACTTTATTTAGGTTACTCAGTTTGTTGGCATGCAATTGTTTCTAACTTATAATCTTTATCTCTGCAAAATCACAAGTATTATCCCTTCTTTCAAGTTGCTTTTTAATTTCAGTGTTCTCTATTTTTTCTTATCAACCTACATAAAAGTCTATAAATTTTTTAGTCTTTCAAAAGAACTAACACAGTCTCATTAGTTTCCTCTGTTTATTCTCGGTTTTATTTAATTCTTTTTATCCTTTCTATTTTGTGTATAGTTTATATTTCTTTTCTAATTCCTTATAGTGAAAAGTTAGGTCAATGATTTGTGACATTTTGCTCTTTTTTTTAAATAAATATTTATGTTAATTTATATTTGAAAAGCAGAGGCAAGAGGAGAGAAAAGTCAGGAACTGCATTAGAGCCTCTTACATGAGTGGCAGGTACTCAAGTCTTGAGCCTCCCAGATACATTAGCAGGAAGCTGGATCAGAAGGAAGAAGTGGGAGTTGTTGCAGGCATCCCAAGCAGCAGCTTAACCCTCTGTGCCACAATGCCTGCCCCACTTTTCTTCCTTTTAATATACTTCTGTAAATTTCCCTCCTAGCACTAACTTCCCTGAATTCTATGTTTTTCCAGGTTGTGTTTTCATTTTCATTGGTCTTGAAGTATCATCCAACTTCACTTGTCATTTTTTTCTTTGATGTCATTAGTTGTTGAACAATGTGTTGTGTTGGGGCAGGTGTTGGGCGCAGTAGTTGAGATGCTCCTTGAGACACTCACATCCCGTATTGGGGTGCCTGGGGTCATGTCCAGGCTCTGCTTCTCATTCCATCTTCCTGCAAATGCATTCCCTGGGAGGCTGTAAATGATGGCTCAGGTACTTGGGGTCCTACCATCCACATGGGCTCCTGGCTTTGAACTGGCCCATCCCTGACTATTGGGGGAATTTAGGCTGTGAACCAGCAGATGGAAGCTCTCTCTTTGTATCTCTTCTTTTCAAAGAAATAAAGATAAAAAAGAATTTGTTATTTAATTTCCACATACTTGTCAATCTTCCAGTTTTCTTTCTTCTGTTGATTTCTAGTTTTATTCCATTGTTATCAGAAAAGATACTTTGTATGATTTAAGCACTTTAAAATTCACTAATATTTGTCTTATGGTCTAACATATGGTCTATCCTGGAGAATGTTACATGTGTACTTGAAAAAAAAATGTATTATTCTTTCTGGGGTGGAATATCCTCTGTATTCAATTGGTCTACAATGTTGTTTACTTTTTTATTTCCTTACTGATCTTCTGTCTACTTGTTCTAGCTATTACTGAAAGTAATGTGTTGAAGTATCCTACCATTATGTGGAATTGACTATTTCTCCTTTAGTTCTAAAAATATTTCCTTAATATATTGAGGAACTCTAATGTTTGGTGCATAATTATTCATAATTATAATGTCTTGGTGAATATGCCTTTTCAATATTATATAATGTCCTCCTTTTTCACTCATAACAGACTGTGACTTGAAGTCTGTTTTGTGTTGTATTACTTTAGCCTCTCCTGCTCTCTTTTGTTTGCATGGCAAATTTTTTCAATATTCTCACTTTGTTTTTTAAAATTAATTATTTGTTTTATTTGAGGTAGAGAGAGAAAAGGAGAGAAAGAAAAAAGACAGAAGCAGAGATCTCCTATCCACTGGTTCATTCCCCAAATGCTTGCAACAGCTGGGATTGGACCAGGTCAAAATGAGGAGCCAGGAACCCAATCTAGGTCTTCTACCTGGGAGGCAGGGACCCAAGTACTTGAGCCATCACCTGCTTCTTCTCAGGGTTCACACTATTGTGGAGCTGGAATTGGGAGTAGACCCACCCAGTACTCGAACCTAGGAACTCCAATGTGGGGTGCAGACATCCCACATGTTTTAACTCACTACACCAGATGCCTGCCTCCATATTTTCATTTTTAACCTGTGAATATCCTCAAATCTAAAGTAAATATCTGCTGGCAAGAGACAATTTGTTTTTGTTTTATCCATTCTGCTCATCTCTGTTTTTGGTTGGAGAGTTTAATCCATTTGCATTTAAAGTAATTACAGACAGGAAAGGCTTATTTTTGTCAATTTTTATTTGTTTTCCCCATGTTTTATAGACTTTTTATCCCATATTCCTTTCATTACTATCTAATTTGTTTCTTGTAGTACATATTTTGATTTCCTTACCATCTCTTTTGTGTATATCCTATAGGTATTTTTTGTGGTTACCATGGGCATTACATACAATATCATGAAGTTAAAACAATATATCTTAAATTGATTCCAACTTAATTTCATTTGCATACAAGAATTTACTCCTTTATAGCTCCATTCCTGAAACAGTATGCTGGTTTCACAAATTACATCTTATGTATTATTTACCCATTAATATATACATATATAAGTATTTTACAAATTTGTCTTTAGATCAAATAAAAATTAAAAGTGGGCTTGCATATTAAAATTGCAATAATAAATTTTTTTAAATATATTTGTCCACTTGATTACATTTACCAATATGGCTTTGAGTTACTGTCTAACACTCTTTTATTCCAACTTGAAGGACTTCTTTTAACCTTTTTTTCAAGCTATGCCTTGTGATAATGAAGCACCTCAGCTTTTTTTATTTTTCTAGGAATATTTTACTTCATTTTTGAAGCACAGTTTTTCTGGATGCAGAATTCTCAATTGACAAGACTTTTTTTTTTTCTTTTAACACTTCAAATATATCATTCACTGCCTCCTGACCAGAAAGATTTCTGCTGAGAAATTCCCTGACATTCTTAACAAGGATCCTTTGTATATGGTTAGTCCCTTTTCTCTTATGGATTTCAAGATTCGCTGTTTGGTGTTTGACATTTTTATCATGTTTCTCAGGAGGCGTCTCTTTGGATTTATCATTCATGGAGTTGTTGAGCTTCTTATCTTCCTTCCCTCTAATTTGGGAAGTTTTTAGCCATTATAAACTCACATAATCTCTCTATCCTATTCATTCACTCTTATCCTTCTGACACTCCCAAATGCATCTACTCCCAAATGCATCCAAAGTTGTACTTGATGATATCCTTTAAGTAATTTAAGGTTTGTTAATTGTTCATTATTTTATTTTCTCAGATTCTTTAATTTTAAATCACCTGTCTTCAAACTCATTGATCCTTTCTTCTGCCAACTTGAGTCTGCTGTTCAACCCAACTTGTGAACTTTTCAATCCAGTTATTAAATTTGGTAGTTCCAGAGTTCTGTCTGGTTCTTATTTTATCATTTCCATCTTCCTGTTGGATTCTCATTTTGTCCATATATAACTTTCTGGATTTTTTCAATTATTTGTGTTCTCCTTTATCTCTTTGAACACAATTAAGACAGTTTGTTTAAAAGTCTTTCCATAGTAAATGTAATATATGCATTTCATCAAGAAGACTCCAAAGACATTTTGTTGCTTTCAGTGGGCCATTTATTAAAAATTACCTCTTTTTGTACCTTGTGATCTTTTGTTGAAAGTCAGACATGTGGAAAACACATACACTTTTCCCAGTTTTTGAAGGCTAGCTTGGAAGATTTTTCACTAATTAGAGCAAAATGTCCTTAACCTGGGAGCAGCCCAGGATGAATGCATGTGATCTTTTCTGATATTTTGAGGGTATACATTACACCGAGGCCTGTGTGTATGCTTTCTCCTGTATATGTGACTGCTTTTAAATGTCGTAATTTCCCCTAGAATCTCTCAACAGCTTCCTCTCAGGGCCTGTGATATTTTAGTGTATTCCTTTCCCATAATCTCTTTCCCCTGGCATCCACATGTCAGATTCCCCTGAAACTTCCAAGTTCTTGAAAGACTGCCCTTGCTTCTGCCAGCATGAGAACTGAGCTCTACTGCTGCTCTCTGTCTGACTTCCATGTCAATCTGAAATAAACTAGTTTCTCAGGTAGCCCATAGAAAGACCAAGACATTGCAAGTAGATTCAGGTGGGGGCTTTAACCCATTGCGCCTCAGTGCCAGCCCCTCAATTCTGACTTTTTTTCTCTCTTGCAAGCCTGCATATGGCAGATAATTCCAAGAAAGGAAAAGTGAGTAGAAGCTTTGTTGATGACAATTTATGAAAATTTTCCTGAATCATTAAAACAGATAACCAGTATCTTAGGACATTGCAGATCATAGAAGCCCCATCTCTGAATAATGACATGTAGCTTCAAATGGATTAAGCTGTGTGCTTCAGTTGAAATTTTATGTATTGATCAGAAGTTCTGTGTCAAAACAGGAGAAAAAATCCACAATGTTATTAATGTTAAGTAAGATATCAATGTAGAGAATGTTTATAGATCAGATGTAAATCCTTTTTTTTTCTTTAGATATTGTGGAATTTTTGTCCCTATGTTAGGCAGAATACCAGAATCCCCTGAAGTTTGTTTGGGTTGCTTTAGATATCTCACAAAATTTTGGTTGGGGTTTTGTTAATTTTAATCGTGAAATGCTTTTATGTTTTCCAGTTTATCTGAAAACTGTATGGCTGGTATTATATTTCATTTTTTCCTAACTGAAGGTGTCATTTTCACCTGTAGCAAAATGGCAGCTGTAACCTGTGAGACAAACTAGCAGTGTGACAGTTGACCCACTCCCTTGTGACCCACCACAGAAAGCATGAAAAGCACAGAGAAACTGTGGCAACCCACAGCCCCTCAGCCCAGCCACACTCCTTACTCCAATATTCATTCATTTCCTGTTGCATGTATTTGAGAGAGAGAGGGAGAAAGGGAAGGGGAGGGGGAGGGGAAGAACAAGAGTGAGAGTGAGAGAGAGAAGATAGGAGGGAGGAGAGAAAGGATAGAAAGAATGTCATCTACTGGTTCAGTTCCCAAATGCTCACAAGGCCTGGGACTGGGCCAGGGCCGGGACTAGAGCCAGGAGCTTATTGAAGATCTCTCATATGAGTGGCTGGAACCCAATTAAGTCATCACTGCCGCATCCCAGGGTTTGTAAAGATTTCTTTATTTATTTAAAAGTCAGAGTTACACAGAGAGGAGAGGCAGAAAGAGAGAAGGAGAGGTCTTCCATCCAATGGTTCACTCCCAACATGGCTGCAACAGCCGGTGCTGTGCCAATTGGAAGGCAGGAGCCGGGAGCTTCCTCTGAGTCTCCCACATGAGTGCAGAGGCCCAAGGACTCAGGCCATCTTCCACTGCTTTCCCAGGCCAAGCAGAGAGCTGGATCGGAAGTGGAGCAGCTGGGTCTCTAACTGGTGCCCATATGGGATGCCAGTGCTTCAGGCCAGGGTGTTAACCTGCTGTGCCACAGTGCCTGCCCCTGCCTCCCAAGGTTTGTATTTGGAACCAGAGCCAGAAACTGAACCTAGACACTCCACTGTGGGACACAGGCATCTCACCACTAGGCCCAATGCCCACTGCCTTTGATTTCATTTTGTAACGAAAATTTCAGGTTCCTTATATTCAACTCAAGAGACTGGTAACTTAATGTAACTTAATGTAACTTCTTTATTGAGCCTTTAATTATCTATATATATACATATTTTAATACTTGGGAAACCCTACTGTAATATATTGAGATCCTTAGTGAGACTCTTAGGACTTACTTTCAATTTCTACATTTTCGTTCTCAGTGTATGTTTCTGCCTTTTCAACGATAATGTTTGTGCAATGATGACTTCTAGAAAAACACAAACATGATGTAATACATTATAGTGATGTCCTCTACAATATCCATTCAGGGATTGAAACTCCCAGGGCTATAGGCTACCCTGCTCTTTTTATAAAATGGTCTGAGAGTCCAAAGACAAACAGTAACGTATCAGATCCTAGATTTACTCTCTAGTTCATCCTCCATCTTTCCAGAAGATAAGCACATAGACAGCTATGTGCTTACCATAGATAGCATTTTAAGTATTTAAATATTATTGCAGTTTAAAACAAAACTTTCTTTGACTTATAATTCAATCACCTTGAAAGTACAATGAGATAGTATTATTAGACTAGAACAAATTACTTCAGTATTGTCTGTTGGAAGTTGTTAATATTTTAACTTGATCAAAGTGTTGCTTAAAATCGATATGAACATTACTTATTTTGTCTGAAACACCAGAATTCTTCCTTGACTTTGATGTTCCTTAGACTTTGATGCTTAGAGGACAGAAAAGCTGTAATTTTCTGTATTATATCCAATCTTGGGCTTTTTACTGATGATGTCATCTGGGTAGAACAAACAGAAATATTTGAGTTTATAACTCAATACCTTACTTACGAAACATAGAAATTGTTGATTAGGAAAAAGTTATTTTCTTCTCTCCAAAACAGGTGTAGAAAATGGCACCTTTTGCTTGCCTGGAAGTATGCCGTATGTCCTTGTTGTGTCAGCTAAAACTTGGCTTAACAAAGCCTCAGAGCTCCTCTGTCTCTAAACTTTCCCATTTCTGTCCATGGATCTGTGTTTCTTACAGTGACAAATGCTCATCTATGAGTTAATTTTTTTAATTTATTTGACAGATAGAGTTAGGGAGAGAGACAGAGAGAAAGGTCTTCCTTCAGTTGGCTCAAATGGCTGCTACGGCCAGAACTACGCCGATCCAAAGCTAGGAGCCAGGTGCTTCCTCCTGGTCTCCCATGCGAGTCCAGGGGCCCAAGCACTTGATCTATCCTCCACTGCACTCCCGGGCCACAGCAGAGAGCTGGACTGAAAGAGGAGCAACCGGGACTAGAACCCAGCGCCCATATGGGATGCTGGTGCCGCAGGTGGAGGATTAACCTAGTGAGCCACGGCGCCGGCCCTCTACAAGTTAATTTAATGGTCATGTTCTTTCCCCATATTAATTCAGTCTGCCTTTAAGTTATCTTGATTACTCCTTTAAAATTTTCTCACTTCTATCTTTTCTCTCCATTCTCATGTCTTCATTATAGCCTGTGTCCCCATATTTTGATTCCTGGATTTTTAAAAGATCCCCTGACTTCAAATCATTGTAGAATTATCTGTTTCTGTTTGTTAAACCACTTACTACTGCACCTAAACACTGCTCATATCATGTTACTTCTCAACTCAAACACGGCTGGTGACCAACTGTACTCAGTTTCAACAAAGTGTGATCAGCCTGCCTCCAACCCTCTCAAAGCCCATCTGGCCATCAGATTGAATTGCTACGGGCTAGAGAGTGACCTCACTGCAGCATGGACACATAAAGAAGCAATGAGCTGCTGGAGAAAACCCAGCTCTGATGGCAGAGACATAGGTGTCAAAGCCTGAATTTCATCTGTGCCTTGAGCAACCTAGAGCAACTTTGTTACCCTCTTGAGCCTTGTTCTTTTGTCAGATGGCAATAACAGCATCCAACTGAGATGTTTGTTGTAAATTTATTAAATGATGTTTATTTCATTTCATAAATAGTTCTATTGTACATGGTATCAAATAAGCCTTTTAGTAAATGAGTTCCCCTCCATGCTGTTTCCCTCTTATTAGTGTCCTTGCTTGAAATGTGCCTCCAGCTTTCCTCTCCCTGTCCTGTCCATTCTTTGAGTCCAGCATAAAGGTTGTCTACAGTAAGCCTTCCTAACAGACCTAAGCCGCTTTTATCTTCCCTCACCTGGGCTTATATTATTCTGTCTTATAACATTACGTAGTTATAGAACACCTTGATTAAATTTCTATGATTTCATGTTTTATGGAACGCAAGTAGAACATTAGCTCCTATAAACTACATCTTACACAATGACTACCATGATGTTAAGCATGTGATGTACACACAGACAATATGCTACGTTAGCTCATCGATTTTCTTTTAAATATGAAGATATCTATATTATGGCAACCAGCAAAGTTATGAGAATGGGAGACATTTTCTAAGAGAAGAGGAGGGGACAGAAAGCATTTTAATTAATTAATTAATTAATTTTTTTGACAGGCAGAGTGGACAATGAGAGAGAGAGACAGAGAGAAAGGTCTTCCTTTGCCATTGGTTCACCCTCCAATGGCTGCTGCGGCTGGTGTGCTGCGGCCAGCACACCACGCTGATCCGATGGCAGGAGCCAGGTGCTTCTCCTGGTCTCCCATGGGGTGCAGGGCCAAGCACTTGGGCCATCCTCCACTGCACTCCCTGGCCACAGCAGAGAGCTGGCCTGGAAGAGGGGCAACTGGGACAGAATCCGGTGCCCCAACCGGGACTAGAACCTGGTGTGCCGACGCCGCAAGGTGGAGGATTAGCCTACTGAGTCGTGCTGCCGGCCTGACAGAAAACATTTATATTAAAACAAGCCATTGCAGCAGATGTGTAGAATGATTATGACAGTGCCCTACAAAGAACTCTGCAGTGATTCCCTTTCACTTTTAAGAGATATTTCATCTGCCAACCAGGAGGCATTCAAGTTAAAGTTCTTTAGAACATTTAGTTCACAGTCTCTTTTTTACTATACATCAGCTAAGGAATAATATTTTTCTCTTATTAAATGTAGTTCAGTGACTATAGCTGAGTTGCACACCATTGGAAAATAGTAACAGAAGTTCCCAACATGTTAAACAAAGCTTACACTTCCTGTAAAGCTTTGGAAAGTGGATATGGGATCATGCTAGGTATTGCCAAACTCTTAATATCCCAGACCTCTTAAGTAAAAAGTTAAAACATATATAGATACTACAATGATAATAAACTGAGTCTAAGTAGGTTTGGTGTGTGTGTGTCAGGGTGGGGGGGATGCTCAGTTGAACTGCAGTGTTTGAGAACATTATAAATGTAGTTTATCAAAAATGGAAGTACATTTTATTGGACAGAACCCTTAAACTATTTTTGAGAGGCAGTGACGGGTTTTTCAACTTTTTTTGATCTTAAACAGTAAGCTATTTCTCATGTTAATGTGTATTTAAGACTTACTGGAAATACTCATAATATGAGCTGAAGACTGATGTCTGGCAGCAAGCATATTTCTGAAATTGGGTTGGTTTTTATTACTGTATTTTCTGAAATATGCTTTCATTGATATTTACAAAACAAATTGCCAGTTCACACAAAGGTTGTTTTAATAAAAGCCAATGAAAACAACTGAGTTGCTAGGAAGAATGTTAAGAGGGAAATGGACTTTTCATAACCTCACATTATAATTTCTCCTTTTGGACAAAAAAAGTATTATTTGAATGAGTTTGGAACTGAAGGGAATTAGTATGTCAAAATATCCACCTAGATGTTATATGTGATCATTTTTATTGCAAGTGAAAAATATTAAATATAAGTAAAATATAAGTTGCCAGCATGAATTTGGCAACATCCTAGGAAAACCTTAGTTAAGAAATGGTGAATGGTGACCATGTTGCAGCTCTAACCATAGAAGCTATCATTGGTTCCCAGTTCCCACAGGATAAAAATCCCAGGTGCTTTACCTAGCTTTCACAGTCCTGCCTAATATATCCTCTCACTGCCCATCCATCTTTATCTCCCTCTCCTCCAGTTGAGTTCTCTCTGATATTCAGGTCAAGACATACTGACTGTATCCACAGAGTTTACAGCCTGAAGATTTCCCTGCTTCCATCCAGCTCCTCATTAAAATCTTACCCCGTATCTTCAAGAAAACAGCTCCAGTTGTGCCATTCTGGTCCACTGACATCCCTGCTATCCCTAGATTACACTGGTGATTGTCAGCTTCAACCGTTTGTTACTTTGAGTTGTTACCCAGCAATTTCTGCATCATATATAATATTTCCATTCTCTTACAGTATTGAAAATTCCTGGAGGGAAGTAAAAGTTTAATATTTCCAATAGCCAACTTCCTGGCTACAGTACCTAATAGTGATAAGCACACAATGATCTAACAGATATCTACTGGATCTAATTCACCGATCATATGTTACTGATTGAGCCTCCTGGACTGCTTTCTCTTTTGAGCCCCAGAATCAATTCTACCACATTAGTCACAGTAACTTAAATTGAAGAAGATCTCTAAAACTTAGTTACTGCATCTATGTAACAGTGTTGGTGGTCATACCTCCCTGACAGGTATGGAAGACATTGTTAGAAGACATAAAGGCATCTAGCACACATGAGTAATATCTCACGTTTCACATACCCACATCCAGACTCCAGCTTACCCTCTTCAGTCGTGTTCTTCATCAAGTGTTTCCTTTCACTGAACAGTTTTACCAGGCCCCCACCCAGTAGGGCCCCAAACCTTGCATTCATTGTCTTCCCCTCCATTTCTGCACCTTAATAATCAATTCTTCAGTAGATCCTATTGGCTCTGCTTCTGAAATGTGCCTAAAATCTATCCTCTTGGTACCACCCACACAGCTACAACCTAATCCAAGCCACAGTCATGTCTTGCCTAAACTACAAATTAGTGAAGAGCTTCAGAACTTGTGTGTGTGTGTGTGTGTTTACACCTATTCTTGCTTCTTTATAGTTTAAACTCCATCTGGCAGTCACTGTGGTTCTTTTTAATACATAAGACTCAGAGTAAAATCTGAATGTTCTTCCATGGCTCAAAGACCCTGTGTACCTGGTCTCCACCAGCCAGTCTGACTTCATTTGTATGTCCTTTGACTTACCCTTTCATTCGACTCACTGTCGCCATGCTGGCTTCTTTGCTCATCCTCAAGTCCATCAGAAAGCATGCTGTCACAACCTTGACTCTTGCCTGTGCCTGGAATGACCCCTACCCATACAGTCATGTGAGTCAATGCTACTTTACGTTCATGAATCCATTTAAATGTCACCTTCTTTAACCACCCAATTTGGTCGGAAGTGTCCACATACCCTGATTTGACTCCTGACTGATTACCTGATATTAATTTCATTATTGTCTGCTTCCTTTCATGTGAATATAAGCTCCATGAAGGCAGCAATTTGTCTTGTTCAATGATATACTTCGAGCATTGAAAAACATTTGATATGTAGAGGAGCTCAGGTAACATTTGCTGAATGAAGTAATAGTAGATGCTCAATAAGGAGGCTTTCTTAGAAGTAGCACAATTACCATGTTTATAAGAGTGGTATGAAAATCATATAACATGTTTGAAAGTGTTGGGTACATTGCTTAACCTAATATAAATAATTATGATTTTTAATATTCTCCACATGGATATCACACAAATACTTCAGATATATTCAAAACATTAGTCTCCTCTGCAAACTTGCATCTACTGATGCTAACCCCATATAGTCACATGAGTGAAGTTAGAAGTCATTCTGGAATCATCTCCTGACAGCAAATTGGTCAACAGGTCTTACTGCTTCTATTTCTCCCATTCTGTTGGCTGTGTTTTCACTCTATTGAATGTTTCTTCTGCTTTTCAGGAGTTTCTCAGCTGGATACAATACAATTTGTCTAGTTTTGCTTTTGTTGCCTATACTTCTGAAATATCCAAGAAATCATTGCCTACACCAATGTCTTGAAGTCTGCTGTGCTTTCTTCTAGCACTTTCATAGTCTCAGTCCTTACCTTTATATCTTTGATCCATTGTCAGTTAACTTTTGTATAAGATGAGAGGTAGGGATATAATTTCATTCCTCTACATATGTATGTCCAGTTTTGCCAGTACCATTTACTGAAAACACTAAACTTTCTCCAATGTCTGTTCATGGCACCTTGGTCAAAATCAGTTGGCTATATGTGTGTGAACTAACTTCCGGTCTATCTATTCTGTTCCATTGATATGTATGCCTTTATGCAGGTAACATGTTGCTTTAATTACTATACCTTTGTAGTATGATTTGAAATCAGGTGTTACAATGCTTCCAGCTTTATTTATTTATTTATTTTTGCTCAGGTTTCCTTTGGCCACTCTGGATCTTGTGGCTCCACAGGAATTTTAGAATTGTTTTCTATAACTCTGTAAAGAATGTCACTGGTATTTTTTTTTACTTTATGATATATGCTTTTTAATTCCTTTTATGATTTTTATAATATAATTTTTATATATATATAAAGCTTTTATTTAAAGAATATAAATTTCCAAAGTACAGCTTATGGATTACAATGGCTCCCCCCCAACAACTTCCCTCCCTCCTGCTACCCTCCCCTTTCCCGCTCCCTCTCCCCTTGCATTCACATCAAGATTCATTTTCAATTCTCTTTATGCACAGAAGATCAGTTTAGTACATATTACGTAAAGATTTCAACAGTTTGCCCTCACATAGAGACACAAAGTGAAAATACTATTTGAGTACTAGTTATAGTATTAATTCACAATGTACAGCACATTAAGGACAGAGATCCTACATGATTTTTTTAAAGAACTGATTAATTTTCTATGCAATTTCCAATTTAACACCAAGTTTTTTATTCATTTGCAATTATCTTTATATACAGAAGATTGATTCAGTATATACTATGTAAAGATTTCATCAGTTTGCACCCACACAGAAACACAAAGTGTAAAAATACTGTTTCAGTACTAGTAATAGCATTATTTCACATTGGACAACACATTAAGGACAGATCCCACATGAGACGTAAGTACACAGTGACTCCTGAAGTTGATTTAAGAATTTGACACTCTTGTTTATGGCATCAGTAATCTCCCTAGGGTCTAGTCATGAGTTGCCGAGGCTATGGAAGCCTTTAGGGTTCGCTGACTTCAATCTTATTCCGACAGGGTCATAGTCAAAGTGGAAGTTCTCTCCTCCCTTCAGAGAAAGGTACCTCCTTCTTTGATGGCCCCATTCTTTCCACTGGGATCTCATTCGCAGAGATCTTTCATTTAGGTCTTCTTTTTTTTTTGTTTTTCAGAGTGTCTTAGCTTTCCATGCCTAAAATATTCTCATGGGCTCTTGAGCCAGATCCGAATGCCTTAAGGGCTGATTCTGAGGCCAGAGTGCTATTTAGGACATCTGCCATTCTATGAGTCTGCTGTGTATCCCGCTTCCCATGTTGGATCATTCTCTCCCTTTTTCATTCTATCAGTTAGTATTAGCAGACACTAGCCTTGTTTGTGTGATCCCTTTGACTCTTAGACCTATCAGTGTGATCAATTGTGAACTGAAATTGATCACTTGGACTAGTGAGATGGCCTTGGTACATGCCACCTTGATGGGATTGTATTGGAATCCCCTGGCACAATTCTAACTCCATCATTTGGGGCAGATCCAATTGTCACTGGTATTTTGACTGAATTTGCAGATTGCTTTAGGTAGTATTGACATTTTAATGATATCAATTTTCTGATCAATGAACAGTGATTATCTTTCCATTTTTGTGTGTTTTATAATCTTCATTCTAAAGATCTTTCACCTCTTTAAGTTTATTTCTAAATACTTAAAATTTTGTAACTATTGTGAATGGAATTTCTCTTTCAACTAGATAATTACTGGTGTATGTTTTTGTATGTTGATTTTGTATCCTTTCCTAAATTTTGTGACTTTTCCAAATAGGTTTATTAGTTTTAACAGGTTTCTGGTAGAATGTTGAGGTTTTCTCATGTACAAAATCATTTCATCTACAAACATGGATTGTTGCTTTCCAATTTTGATGCCTTTTATTTCTCTCTGTCCCCTAATTGCTCTTGCTAACACTTCCAATACTGTATTGAATGAGAGTAGTGAACATGGACATCCTTCTCTTCTTCTAGAGCTGAGAGGAAATGTTTTCAGCTGTTTCCTTGTTCAGTATGATATTCGCTGTTAGATTCTCATAAATAGTCTGTATCATTTTAGGTATGTTCCTTCTATACCTAATTTATTGAGGGATTTTGTTAAGAAACGATATTTAATTTTATCAAATGCTTTTTCTGCTTCCATTGAGAGGATCATATGACTTTTGTACTTTGTGTTCTTTACTCTGTTGATGTGATAATGGTTCTTATTGATTTTCAAATGCTGAACCAGATTTGCCTCCCAGGCATAGATCACACTTGATCGTGATGCATACATATTTTTGATGTAGCATTTGATTAAGTCTGCTAATACTTTGTTGAGCAATTTTTTATGCTGTTTTCATCAGGGATATTAGTCTGTAGTTTTATTTTTGTGCTGTATCTTAGTTTAAGTTTGGTATCAGAGTAATGCTGGCCTCGTGGAAAAAGTATGTAGAGCTCTATCCCTTTTGGTATTTTGGAATAGTTTCTGAGTATTGAAGTTAGTTCTGCTTTCTATGTTTTGTAGAATTCAGCTGTAAAGTCATCGATTTGTGGACTTTTCTTAGGTGAAACTTCAATCATATTACTTGTTAAAGTCTGTTTAGGCTTTCTGTACCTTCTTGATTTGATCTTGGTAGGTTTACTGTATCCAGAAATCTATCCATTTCTTTGAGGTTCTCCAGTTTGTTAGCATACAGTTCTTCACTGTATCTTCCTGTGAGATTTTGTATTTCTGAGGTATCAGTTGTAATGTCTTCTTGTTTCGCCTCAAATTTTACTTATTTGAGTTTTTTCTCTTTGTACATGTTTCGTCTGGCTAAAATTTCTTCTATTTCCTTTATTCTTTTCAAAAACAGATTTTTTTTTGTTACCTTTTATATTGCTTGGTTTTAATGTTATTTATTTAGGCTCCAATTCTAATTATTTCTTGCCTCCTGCTAATTTGGGGTTTGGTTTGTTCTTGTCTTTCTGAGTCTATGAGATTCATCATGAGATTGTTTATTTGAAATATTTTATTCCTTAAATGTAAGCACTTGGGTCTGCCACTATGGCATAGTAGGTTAAGCCTCTGGCTGAGGCATTGGCATCTAACATGGCTGCTGGTTTGAATCCCAGCTTCTCCACTTCTGATCCAGCTCCCTGCTAATAGCCTGGGAAAGCAGTGGAAGATGGCCCAAGTCATTGGGCCCCTGCACCCACATGGGACACCCAGAATAAGTTCTTGGCTTTAGATGACCCCTTCTCCAGCCATTGTGGCCATTTGGTGAGTGAACCATCAGACAGAAGACCTCTCTCTGTCTCCCCGTCTCTGTCTGTAACTCTAAGTCTCAAATAAAAATATGCCATTTAAAAAAAATAAATATAAGCACTTAACACTGCTTTTGCTGTATCTCACAAGTTTTGTTATACTGTGTTCTCATTTTCATTTGTTTCAAGAGAATGTTCTGATTTCCTTTTTAAATTTTTCAGAGATCCATTGGTCATTCAATAGCTTATTGCTATTTTTCTACTCTTCTTCTTATCACTGATTTCTAGTTTTATTCCTTTATGGTCTGAGAAAATATAGGGTATGACTTAAATTTACTAAGCCTTGATTTGTTTCCTAATATATAGTCTAGCCCAAGAAAATTTCCATGTACTGATGAGAAGAAAGTGTATTCTGTATGTATTGGGTAGAAGTATTCTGTAAAAGTCTGTTAGGTCCATTGGTCTATAATATGATTCAATTTTGATGTATCTGTTGATTTTTCTATCTGGAAGATCTGTCCATTAATTACAGTGTGGTATTGATGTACCCTGCTATTATTGTATTACAGTCCATCACTTCATTTAAGTCTAATAATATTTGCTTTTTGTTGCTGGGTAGTATTGTGTTGGGTACATCCATATTTGTGATTATGATATTTTCTGGCTAACTCAATCCTCTAATAAACATGTAATATTCTTTGTAGTTTTTTATTTAAAGTCTGTTTCATCTGCTATAACTACTCCGGCTCATTTTTGGTCTCCATTTTCATAGTATGTGCTTTCCTAACCCTTCTGTTTTGGTCTATGTGGATCTATGTGATCTTTGAACTGTGTGAGTGGGTTAAAAATAAAGAACCAACTAGATGCTGCGTGGTTCCAGGGCTTGTGCCAGCAGTCAGTCCTGGAAAGCACCCGGTCGCTGCTTCCAGGGGCTTCTGGTGGTGATGGGGCTGCTTACTGTCCCTATGTCAGAACAGAGTTGAGTAACAAGTGCACCACAGTAGCTTGGATTGGATGCTTTAAGGGCAGAGGAGTTCCTTTTTTGGATTCCTTTTTTTGGAGCAAAGGAGATGCCTGGACCCCAGTCAGCTTTCTAGCCTGGATCTGAAGTCAGTGAGGGCAGTGGAATTTTCCTGTGGTGAGGGCTGCCAGTCTATGGCAGTGGTAGGGTTGCTGTGCTTTCTGTTACCTTCTCGCAGCAAGATGCTGCCCCCCTGCCCAGGGCACCAGGGTAGGAGCTGTGCTGGTATACTTTGTTCCTCTCTGTCTGCTGGCGGTCAGTCTCTGTGCTGCTTTCAATTCTCGTCACTTTTTCACTCCGTCAGTCTTCTGGAAGTGCGGTCCTTTTCTTGTTGTTCTGGCATTTTTCTGTGGCTGAGGCAAGTGACGATCCCTTTTATTCAGCACTCTTTATCCAAACTCCTAAACTGCCTGTATCGTCTATATAAACTAAGTATCTGATAAAATTGCTCACAAATAATATAGTTTTTAGTACATGTCATTCATCAAATTGTTCTAGTGATTTACAATTATTTGTTTATTCTCAGAAATGTTGGCGCAGTCTTCTGGCTAATGTGGGTTTGACTCTTTAAATGATACCCTTTTCTGAGCCATGATGTGGCACAGAGAACACCTCTAGGCTCTTCCCATCATTCTCATTTTTTTTTTGACAGGAAGTGTTAGACAGTGAGAGAGAGAGAGACAGAGAGAAAGGTCTTCCTTCTGTTGGTTCACCCCCTCAAATGGCCACCACGGCCAGCGGATTGCACCGATCCGAAGCTAGGAACCAGGTACTTCCTCCAGGTCTCCCATGCGGGTGCAGGGCCCAATCATCTGGGCCATCCTCCACTGCACTCCTGGGCCACAGCAGAGAGCTGGACTGGAAGAGGAGCAACCAGGACAGAACCGGTGCCACAACTGGGACTAGAACCTGGGGTGCCCGCGCCACAGGCAGAGGATTAGCCTAGTAAGCCGCGGCACTGGTCATCACTCTTGTTTTAAAATGATAGTCATTTGTGGTGGATTTTATTAGCTATATAGGATAGAGAAACCAGTAAAGGCTTTCTTGATCTTTTTCCAGTCAGTAATTTGAAAAGTATCAGTGTGATTTTGCTTTGTAAAATACAGTGGGAAGGCCATAAAGTTCTGGACTTTTCTTTGATGGGAAACTTTAAAAAAATTATTTATTTTAAAATCAAAGTTACAAAGAGAGATGCAGAGACAGTGGGAGAGATCTTCCATCCACTGTCGTCCCCCAGATGGCCACAAGAGTCTGGTCTGGGCCAGACCAAAGCAGGGAGCCAGGAGCTTCTTCTAAGTTTCCCACATGGGTAACAGGGACCCAAGGACTTGGACCATCTTCCACTGCCTTTCCCAAGCTCTTAGCAGGAAGCTGGATTGGAAGTGGAAAATCCAGGATGTGCACAAACTGGCGTAACTTATGGGATGCTGGCTTTGCAGGAAGTGGCTTTACCTGCTGACACAATGCTAGCCTTTGATGGGAGACTTTTAACTACCACTTTGATCTCATTGCTTGTTATGGGTCTGTGTAGATTTTCTATCTTATTGATTTAATCTTGCTAAGTTATATGTATTAAGGAATTTATACATTTCTTTAAGGTTTTCCAGTTTGTTAGCATCCAGTTGTTCATAGTGGTTTCTTATGATTCTTTATATTTCTGATGTGTGCATTGTAATGTCTCTTTTTTCATCTCTAATTTTATTTATTTGAGTGTTTTCCTCTATTTTCTTTGTAAGTCTGGCTAAAAGTTTGTTCATTTTGTTTATCTGCTCAAAACCCCAGCTCTGTTTTGTTGAGCTTCTATATTTTTTGTTTCAGTTTCAATTTCACTTACTTCTGCTCTAATTTTTATTATTTCTTGCCTCCTACTAATTGGGGCTTGGTTTATTCTTGTTTTTATAAGTCCTTGAGATGCATCATTAGATTCTTTGAGATCTATTTTTAATGTAAACACTTATCACTATAAACTTCCCTGTTAATACTGCTTTTGCTGTATCACACTGGTTTTGGTTTGTTATATTTTAATTTCCATTTGTTGTTTCAAGAAGGTTTTTTATTTCCTTTTTTAACTTCCTTTTTTAATTTCCACATACTTTTAAATGTTTTACTGTTCTTATTTTGTTGATTTCTAGTTTTATTCCTTTGTGATGTGATAATATGCAAGGTATGATTTCAAATTTCTTAAATTTACTGAGATTTGATATTTGCTTCTTGTATCTGGATGATCTTACATTGGGTGTTTATGATTGCTAGATCATCTGACTGTACAGATCCATTTATCAAAATATAATGTCCTTTGTTTCTTTTTATAAATTTTTAAAAGTCTGTTTTATCTTATTTGAGTTTAACCATTCCTACTTGTTTTTGGTTTCCATTCGCCTGGTATATCTTTTTCCAGACCTCCACTTTCAGTCTATATGTATCTCTACTTGTGAAGGATGTTTTTTGCAGGCAGCATATAGTCGGGTCTTTTTTTTTTTTTAATCCATTCAATCAACTTATATCTTTTTTTTTAAGCTGTATTTTGTTTATTTGAAGGTCAGAGCTATGGGGGGGGGAGAAAGGATTGATCTTCCATCCACTGGTTCACTCTCCAAATAGCTGCATTAGCTAGGGCTAGGCTGATCTGAAGCCAGGAGCCAGGAGCTTCATCTGGGTCTCCCACATGAGTACAGGGGCCCAAGTACCTGGGTCATCTTCCATTGCCTTCCCATGAACATTATCTGGCATCTGGATTGGAAGTTGAGCAGCCAGGACTTGAGCCCATGCCCATATGGGATGCCAGCACTGCAGGCGGTGGCTTTACCTACTATGCCACAGCACCGACCTCATGTCATGTGTTTTCATGATGGTTACTTCTTTTTTTATTTATTTATTTGACAGATAGAGTTAGACTTCTAATGCAGCACTCCCTTTAGGATTTCTTGTAAGGTTGGTCTAAAGGTGATTGATTCTGTTTTTGTTTATCTGAGTAATGTTTTATTTCTCCTTCATTCTAAAGGATACTTTTGCTCAATATAATATTCTTGATTGGAGAATCTTTTCCTTTAAGACCTTGAATATATTATCCACTCTCTTCTGGCCTATAGGGTTTCTATTGTGAAGTCTGCTGTTAGCCTAATTGGTTTTCCTTTACATACACACACACACACACACACATACACACCGTCTTTAGGACTCTCTTCTCCTTAACTTTTAATAGTTTGACTCTACCATGGCTTGTAGAAACTCGTTTTGATTGACAAGTCTGACTGAAGTCCTTTGAGCTTCCTATATTTGGATATTTATATCTCTTTCAAGACCTGGGAAGTTTTCAACTGTTATTTCATTTAGTAGATTCTCAATGCCTTTTTCTCTCTGTCTCCTTCAGGGATCCCTATTATTTGAATATTTGACTGCTTAATTATAGCCCATATTTCATGTAGGCCTTTTTCATCATTTTCTCTATTTTTGTTTAACTGGGTCATTTCTAACGTCTTATCCTCCAGACCTGGCCCCTTGAGTGTTAATAGTATTCTAAAATCTATCACCATCAATTAATTATGCTTCCTGTCCTTTAACTTTATATAAATGAATTAAAACGCAGTATACCCTTTTCACTCAACACTCTGTGAAGTTCTGTAACTTCATAACTGTTTATATGTATAAATGCTGTGCTTTAATGGCATTATAGTATGCTGTTGTATGACTATTCCATGATTTATTTATGCATTATCCTACTGGTTAATTTGCATCATCCTCATATATATTACATATATTGCTACTATAAAATTCTTACACACTTTTTTCTTTGGAAATTTGCATTCATTTCTTTTAGATGTATATGGAGGATTAGAAGTGCTAGACCACGGGGCAGGCATATACTTTTCTTTGGTAGCTACTACCTTAGAATTTTCCAAAAGAAGTGTGCCAATTTACATCCTCAGCAGTAGTATATGAGGATATGAGTCACTTGTCAGTCTTTTTAATTCTATTATTTTTAAAACTGTGGTATATTTCTCTATCCTAAAGTTGCTTTAGTTAATTCCCCAGTTGAAGACCGCCCTTCCTCATGGCAAATTTAACTGCAATTCTGTGACTTTTTCCAACTCAACCATTGTTTCTGGTTTATGCCTAAAACTAAATGCAACTTTAAAAGTAAGACACTCTGGTTTTATAATGATTTCTGTTTTATTCCCACTTTTTCATAGACATCATGAGCAATCACCTTTCAACAAAACTGCAGCACATTGAGTTGAGAGTATTATATATTAACAATAGAAAATATTATATATTGACAGATTCCTATACTTTGTAGTCAAAGCCTCTAACCTTATAACTAGAATCTGGGTTGTGTTCCCTCAATCCATTCTCTCATGCTTCCCACACTAAATCTCATTTGACATACTGCTTACCCAACTCAAAAGCTTTGTGAAATCTTGCAGTATTTTTCTGTCCCCTCAGCAAAGTAGCCACATCACAGCATCTGCTAGCAAAGACAGGGCAGAGGTGGTAGAGGAAAGCCCATTAGGCTGCAAGTCACTTTGAACAAGTGTTAATGTCATAGATTTTAATTTCCAACTCCAGAATGCGAGAATTAGACAAAATGGCAGCAAACATACCTCCTTCACAGCACTGAACCTTGTTATTTTAGATTTCTCTGTGTAACTCATTTTCATATTTTGTATGAAAGGAGTTAAATAAGATCCATTTAGGGATGATTCCCAGGGTCCCCCACTGCTAACACATTTCCATCCAGAGAAGTGCCCATTTAACCTTACCATTGTCTTTAAGCCGGTTCTCTAGATGCGACAAAATATTTCCTCTACTTCCATGGTAACTCAATATTTTTGATGCAGAAACTTGTAGAAGGCTTTGTAAATGTTTGAATAAATTCTATATCCTGGATTTTTCTTGTGTTCACCCCTCACCATCATTATTCTTTCTTTTCATATTTGATTTTTTATTACATATGATTGCAATGTGTGGCCTTGAGTGGCACAGTGTAATAGTTTCCCAGGCAGCATGTACTGAATAGAAAAGGAAAGAAACTCCTAAACTCATATAAACTTCAATGAAAAACTATGTGATCCCTCAGAATGTATACAACTCCATATATGTTAAGGCAGTTTAAGATCAGCAATATTGAGTTAAACAACCTCTGTCTTCCCATCAAATATTTAGGATGATAAGTAGGATGAAAATGGTTTCTTCATGCACTCTTATTAGTGTAGCTATAAAGGCAAAGCATTAAAATGCTTACTATTTAACTGTTCATTTATCTTTTGAATTTGGCCCCAACCTTAAAACATATTTTTGGAGAAATGGTGTCTTAGAACTATATTTTCAACTCTTACTATGAAAACAAGTATGAATGTGTTCTGTTTCTCTTTGGGATGAAGGCATTTTTTTCTCAGAAGGGTGTATTCTTTGGATTGTATCAAAGTAATGATGATATGTTTTGCTGAAGCTTTTCCTTAATCCCAATTATAATTAACAATCATGGTAATGTGGTATAGAACCTTTGATCACCTGAAGCCTAAATGGGAACTGGACCTGTGATTGTACTCGCATAAGTACCATCCTAAAAATAGCTGAGGAAATCAACTCATCCTCCATGACATACGCCACAGAGTCACCTCCACATATGCACCAGTGGCTTCACTGAAAGTTTGCTCTTGGCTCCTCTGGCAGAATCTTCTCCATTGCTTTATCTGTTTCCTAGCATCACCATAACCTCTAATTACTCTTATTCTGTAGGAAGCCTAAGTCTCAACAAAAACAAGAAGATGGACATTCTCCTGTCTATTTTGAATTTGAACTACCTGAGAAAGAGAAAGTCTAATATCCAACGTTGTGGTCAATGAAAGTTTCAGTCCAATGAACAAGACTGTAGAATCAGAACAATTGTGTTTTTTGACATGATGCTTTAAATTAATCTAATGGAAAAGATTGTTCATGTTGGCTTCTACTGGAAAAAGTGGAAGTTTGACCATGACTCCATTAAGTAATTAAGTTAAATTGGAAAACATTATTTCCTTCCATGTTAAACTACATCCTGTCCTATGTAATACTTGGAGTGAATAGAAAGGGGAAGGGTGGGTCAGTGAAAAAAAAAAAAAAAGGGAAAAAGAGAAAGAGCATTGCAGCATTCCCGCCATACAGGAGCTTACAATCTGAGCAAACATGCACACCAGTGGTTCCAAAAGTGTGGTCCCTGACTCAGAAGCATCTACTGAATTAAAACTTGGGTAGAACCCAGTGATTTGTGCTTTAATAAGTATTCTGATGTACCCTAAAATTTAAGACACACATTAACATTGTGACCCCAAGTAAGTACTCTGTATAATACTGACAATGGATTTTCACTGACAAGCAGAGGACACTGTTGAGCTGAGATGCTTAGGGAAATAGAAATAAAGTAAGAATTTCACTTGCAAGGCGGGCAGCTGAATAACAAAACTAAACTGAGCAAGGCAGAGAGTTAGAAAGCATATGAAATGCTTGAGATATCACAATTAACAACTACTTAAAAATTATCAACTACACACTTATCACATGCTTTATAGGCTTTATACACACTCTCATGGTTAATCCTGACAGAAAGCCCGTTGACATGGGAAATTTAAGCTTAATTTACACAAAAAATTTACCTATAAGCCATGAAAGTTTAGTAAAGTAAGATTTTACTGTTTGAGATGGAGAAGGTTTTGTTGTATTTTTAGACTGTGGGGAGACAAGAAGAGCTCGGTTTTAGAAATGCTTAGTTTGGGATGGTAGTAGAACAGCAAAGTAGAAATGTTAGGCTGGAACCACAGACATGGACTAGAACTCAATCTATGTTGGAGACGTAGACCTGGGAATTGTCAGAGAAGAGGCGTTGGTGGACATGGTGGGAGTAGGTAAAATAACCAACAGAGGGTATATGCCAAGAGATGAAAAGAAGGTTGAGAAATTATTCTGTGGGCTACCTTATAGTTCTTTGTTTTGGGGACAGAAGAGAGAGTCTGATGATCAGAGAAGGCAGGGGTAAAAAAGTAAAATAAGAATAAAAAAGGACAGGGTGATGTCTTGGAAATCAAGTCAGAGAGAAGGATGCAAAATCTTCTGCCAACAGACAACTCTACAGTGTAGAGCAAGGCAACTATCTCATCAGTGGTGTCCAAGGAGTGCAGCTTCAATAATGTGGATGGGAAGGAGGTGGTAACAAGACTGCAGCTTGTAAGGACATTGTGGCTTATGAGGATATAGGAACTTTGGGTGTGGTCACACGCTTGGGAGAATTTTGTTATGAAGAAAAGAGATCACAAGGGAAGTGGTCAGTGGGGATATTGGAATTAAGTGAAGGTGGCTGAGTATATGTGAAATATGATTGAACAGAAAGTGAAGAAATTGGAAACTGGGGAGGGAGAGATGAGAAAACTGAATGAAAACTTGTAGAAGAGGTCATTCACTTTAGTACAAAAAAAGGGAGGGGGATCAGAATATCTTCCTCAGCCCCCCAAAAAGGATCAGGTTCTTGAGACTAATGTGGAGTGGACTGTTGGGTGAGGTGGGGAGACGAGAATGTAGAAAGGGGGAGGAAACCTAAGAATAAAGGCTTGCTCTTCCCAAGAGGTGGAAGTGAGGCCACTGTGTAGGCAAGCAGACAACATGGACACATATTTCTACCACTGAGTTTCTCAAATGACATCTGCCCGTGAGGTTTTTCCTAAGACTCAGAGTGAGATGGGTCTGTTATAATGCATGTGACCTTACATTATAGTTGTTCAAATGTCCATCTCCCTTTCCAGACAGTGGATCTTCTGAATGAGCAGTATTTTCAGTATTTCATAAATGCAAAATGGCACAAAGGATAATATAACAAGCACATTTGCCCCTCACAAAAATTATTTTTAAAGGTATGTTAAAAAATTGAACATTTTTTACTCCATCAATTCCTTTCTTCCTAAACACTAACATGAATTTAACACAAATCCTCTCAGCCTATGTGTCCATGAAATATATATATATGCATATATATATATTGTGTACTGTATGCTTTCACTAATAATTAATATTTACTTAATGGATATCCATGTTCAATGTGCTGCCCTAAAAAAGGAGATTGCAAAGAGGAATAAGATAAGAGCATGAATGGCTCCATATTGTGCTAAGCAATTCTGATATTTGTCTTTTTGGTTCAGTGTTTTTTATTTATTTTTTAACTTTTATTTAATGAATATAATTTCCAAAGTATAGCTTATGGATTACAATGGCTTCCCCCCCATAACTTCCCTCCCACCCCCCACACTCTCTCCCCTTCCATTCACATCAAGATTCATTTTCAATTCTCTTTATATACAGAAGATCAGTTTAGTATATATTAAGTATAGATTTCAACAGTTTGCACCCAAACAGAAACACAAAGTGAAAAATACTGTTTGAGTACTAGTTATAGCATTAAATCACAATGTACAGCACATTAAGGACAGAGATCCTACATGAGGAGTAAGTGCACAGTGACTCCTATTGTTTACTTAACAAATTGACACTCTTTTTTATGGCATGAGTAATCACCCTGGGCTCTTGTCATGAGTTGCCAAGGCTGTGGAAACCTTTTGAGTTCACCGACTCTGATCATATTTGGACAAGATCATAGTCAAAGTGGAAGTTCTCTCCTCCCTTCAGAGAAAGGTACCTCCTTCTTTGATGGCCCCGTTCTTTCCACTGGGATCTCACTTGCAGAGATCTTTCATTTAGGTCTTTTTTTTTTTTTTTTGCCAGAGTGTCTTGGCTTTCCATGCCTAAAATACTCTCATGGGCTTTTCAGCCAGATCCACATGCCTTAAGGGCTGATTCTGAGGCCAGAGTGCTGTTTAGGACATCTGCTATTCTGAGTCTGCTGTGTATCCCACTTCCCATGTTGGATCATTCTCTCCCTTTTTTATTCTATCAATTAGTATTTGCAGACACTAGTCTTGTTTATGTGATCTCTTTGACTCTTAGTCCTATCATTATGATCAATTGTGACCAGAAATTGATCACTTGGACTAGTGAGATGGCATTGGTACATGCCACCTTGATGGGATTGAATTGGAATCCCCTGGTATGTTTCTAACTCTACCATTTGGGGCAAGTCCTATTGAGCATGTTCCAAATTGTACATCTCCTCCCTCTCTTATTCCCACTCTTATATTTAACAGGGATCACTTTTCAGTTAAGTTTCAACACTTAAGAATAATTGTGTATTAATTACAGAATTCAACCAATAGTATTAAGTAGAACAAACAGGAAAAAATACTAAAAGGGATAAAGTATTAAGTTGTTCATCAACAGTCAGGGCAAGGGCTGATCAAGTCACCATTTCTCATAGTGTCCATTTCACTTCAACAGGTTTTCTTTTTGGTGCTTGGTTAGTTGTCACCAATCAGGGAGAATATATGATGTTTTCCAGATTCCTCCATTTTGTTCAGTGTTAAATTTTGAGGTTTAGCCATGTCGAGATATACAGATTGGGTTCATTTCTTTTCATTGCTTTTCTCTTATTCTTCTTTCACCTCCATTTCCAAGGCAGTGTATGCAACATTGGTACCCACACAATAAATTATTTTTAGTGAATAAATCAGGGTGAACAATGTGATAGCAGAACTGAACACCTTGTATGGTGCTTTATAGGTGGAAATAACTTTCACCTTTACTTGTATATTTCTCTTCCCAGGCTGAGGATCTTTCAGAGTAGTGGTAGTGCCTTATGCCTGTGTATTCTGTTCTCAATGCCCATTTCAATGTTTATAACTCCTCAGTAAATATTAGTTGAGTGAATGAATGACCCTCTGCTTTAAATACTATTTTGCTAAGGCCCAGGTTTGTGACTATTTAAATGTTTTCCCCAAAACCATGTGGTTGGAATCAGGGCTAGCAATCAAGTTTTCTGATACTAAATCCAGTGCTCTTTTCGTTATACTGTTGAAAGAACCATTGTAAGGACTCTATTAGAGGAAATCAATAGGAGAGGAATCATTATAATGAATTACTGCCCCAATGTAGCCAATAAATAGACTCATGTACATGTGTAATTGGAGAAAATTAAGAACCATAACCAGATCTGGACCTTGGAATTTATGATAATCACTGGGAATATTTTGTCACATGTTGTTTAACGGGAATTCATATTGTAAAAGAGATATGAGTTATGAAGATGTGTGGAATTGCGTGAGTGAAGGAACGAGCAGGAAGCAATTTCATTTTAGGAGAACTGCTCTTGCTAAGGTCACCAGTGACCTTCTAATTGCCTTTGACTACATGCATGCCTCTGCTTCTGGCTTCAGCCTCATCTTCCCTCCCAAACCCCCATCACCACCACCACCACCTGTCTTTCTTATGTCTCCTAGGAAACTATTGCAAAGCAACAGGTGAGTGGAGCTCAAGGAAACTTATAAGCATTCAAGGAAAAGAGATCTCAGGAACTGCGCCAGGAACCCCCTGACTAGAGTCTAATCTGTCCTCTCAGTAGGAATGACTGCTCTATTCAATACTTTTGCCCTCCACTTATCTATTTGGGGTTTTATCCCATTTTTCTGACTCACAGACAGGTCTCCACTGCCTCTTACTTTCCTTGAACAACTTATGAGTCCCAAACAGCTGGGGAAGTTAGGATCATTGCAAATCATCAGCTCTGGAGAGGGGCACATCCTAACTCCCTTGAGAAAAGCCAGTCAAGGAGACTAATGTTATTAAGCAGGCTTCACATTCGGAAACTCAACCATTGTTTGCTCATTTCCACACTAGAATCTTTATACTTTGTTACTCTAATCCATATAGCTTATTACATCACACACATTTAATATTGATTTAATAAATGCTTGTTGAACTGAACTGCTACTCAGTTTTGTTGAACTGAGGCAGGGCACACATTCCTTGACAGTCTTCCTGCCCAAGGCTTATTCTCAGCATTTTTCCCACATATGCCCTGGGACTTGTTGGAGAGACCCCCATCATTCCACACTAGTACAGAGCAAATTCAGCTCTCTGGCAGATCTGACACTGGCCTGGGTCATCTCTGTATGGCCTTTCTTTCTCATGCCATAATATGGAGACCATATGTTCAGATCTAAAATAATCACATAATCAAACAAAGAAATTTTCCCTCTTGGAGATATTACAGACAGTATGGGGGATATAATATTGTCATTTCTTGGAATTTGCAGTAGAATAGGATAGTCTTAATCAGAAAAGCCTTGTCCCTTTGTGTGAGAAGTAGCCTTGGGTGTTTTGCCATCACTCAAGAGGGATAAAACAATGAAGTTCTGACAGTTGGCCTTGTAGGAAACAAATGTTAAGTGAGAACTCTTGCATTCACTGCAAAAAAAATGAGCTGGTCATGAGACTTAATCACCCAAGCTGCAGCTACCTGGGGTGAATCACTCATTGGAAAGAGAATTGGTTTGTTATTTTGTTTCTTCCACACAATCTAATGCCAAGGCAAACCAAGTTAATGACATATACCAAAATTCTTAGCCAATAAATGGCATTTACACTAGAAGAAGGAAGGTGGAAAACTAGAGGGGAAAAGCGATATGATAGGGTAAATAAAGAACTCATATTGAGTCTTGAAAATGTATTTTAACTTCGAATGTGGAAGACAGTGACAACACTGAGGGGACTTGAGGAAAGTCGAAGAGGGCCTCACGTCTGAGGAAAGAGTTGATGAAAGGTTGTAGCTTTTAATATATGATGATGAAAAGAGATCTCCTTTCTTTGGGGTGAGTCCCTGATTCCAATTTTACATTTGCGGGGCAATTAGCAGGACTCCTCTTGGCTTTTCTTGGTCTCCTCTGCTAGAAGAATGTCTCTGATATGTAATATTTGCTTGAAACCCCAAAGAAGCTTGTTTCCTTTTGAGGTTTGCCTTACTTTTTATGTTCTGAAGTTCATTTTGGACCTCAGATTTTGCTCCAAGCAATAAAACCGGTTGGATTGTACTAACATAATGGAGCCGTAATTTTAGCCAACTGTTGGGGGTGGGGAGATAGTTAAGGTGTGTAGTGGTTTCTGTGGTTTCTCTGTGGAGTAGAATTCCCTGCAAAGCTTTTCCATGTGGTGTTTTAATAGCTGTCTTAAAACTCTCTGATGCATGGAGCAAAACTGAATTAGGCTCATGTGCTAGATTGGTGGATGGGCCAAGGGCTTTGTGAAAAACGAAAGAAAAACAATCAAACAGCCTAAGCCACAGGCTAACTCATCCCACGAAGATCCTCAGGACATGTCCAAACTCAAAATTACAGAAGCAATTACCTCCTTTAACTGAGTGTTGCAGAGCTTTCTATGGAAAATCAGAGTATTTCCTTTACATACATTAATATTTTACCTTTGCATGGTGCTTTAAATTTACAGAATGATCCTAGGCATGTTTGTTCATTAGAACCTCATAGCAGGCTTTTGAAGATTGTACTGTTGGTCCATTTTCTTTGAGAAAGCTGAGTCACAAAGATAAGCCTGGATCATTCAGCTAAGAAATGATAGAATTTGACACCACTTCATAGCTCTGCATCTTTACACCAGAACTTCAAAAATTTTAATTATTGATCATATTTAGTACTTACGAAGGCAAAGACAGCCAGCCAGATAGTATATGCTTGCACATTAAAGCTGTTTGTAGACTGTCGGGGTTCTCACCGCTGTGCGTGGTGCTGTCTACACATCAAAGGAATGAGCTCCTTCTCTAATTCAAATGCTCAGTGGTTCAGAGGCATGGTTCCTTACAAAGTGCTGAGTGTGGCTGATAAAATGCCACATACTCAGTTGGCCTTCCCATACTAACCATGTGTAAAAATTCTCTTTAGTGTGTGGTTTTGGCTGCTAAGTTCAAGAAATATTTATTGAATGCTACTATGTGCCAGGCACATGGACAAAGTAGGAAGTTGTCTAGGTGGAGCCTTCTCCACCAACCCAGTCTACTGCCTAAAAGACCACCATTCCCAGGCCATCTGTTTGAGTTAGGCTAAGAGTCTCCAGCATTTCTTTTTGATGATGCAGATAGCATCAAAATAAATAAATATTTAAAAATAGGTGTAGGCACTAAAGCCTTGGGTCATGATTGTTTATCTAATTAGCAAGTCAACTATTAAGATCCTATGATGGAGGCTGATATTATAGTACAGTGGGTTAAGCCACTGCTTATCGGAGCAATGGTTTGAGCCCTGGCCACTGCACTTCCTATCCAGCTTCCTGCTAACACACTTTGGAAGGCAGCAGAAGATGGCCCAAGTACTTGGGCTCCTGCCACCCACTTCAGAGACCTGGATGGAGTTCCTGGCTCCTAGCACTGGATGTTGAAGCAGTCATTTGAAGAGTGAACCAGTAAATGGAAGACCTCTCTCTATTTGCGTGTGTGTGTCTCTCTCTCTGTGTTGCTCTGCCTTCCAAATAAATGAATAAATAAATCTTTAGAAAGAAAAGAGGCCCTGAAATGATGATGTGAGTAAATTTTGTTCTACCCAGGAGAAGGGGCCTTGTGGAGCCAGAATACCATAGCAGGCCAGGGAGTCTCTCTTATCTATAGAGTGTCACACTCAGGCTTTCAATAATAAATGTCAGCCGGCGCCGTGGCTCAACAGGCTAATCCTCTGCCTTGCGGCACCAGCACACCCAGTTCTAATCCTGGTTGGGGCACTGGATTCTGTCCCGGTGGCCCCTCTTCCAGTCCAGCTCTCTGCTGTGGCCAGAAAGGCAGTGGAGGATGGCCCAAGTGCTTGGGCCCTGCACCCCATGGGAGACCAGGAGGAAGCACCTGGCTCCTGCCTTCCGATCAGCGTGGTGCGCTGGCTGCGGTGGCCATTGGCGGGTGAACCAACGGCAAAGGAAGACCTGTCTATCTGGCTCTCTTTCTCACTGTCCACTCTGCCTGTCAAAAAAAAATAATAATAATAAATGTCAATTCCTTTTCTTTTTTGTCATTTTAAGAACTAGCTCCTTGTGGCAACTGTGTCTTAGGTCTGGACCCACAAAGTTAACAAGATTAATATTTGCAGCTTGACCAGCAAACAACTGATTAATTTTCACATTTTCAGCCATGTCAGCAAGTCCTCATCCATAATGAGAATTAGTGTGGTGCTGCTTCTTCCCCAGTCTGCTGCACGGCTGTCTTGGAGCTCATCAGCCCCTCAGTCAGCCAGTGGTCAGAACCTAAAACTCCAGGTCTTCACACTGGACTCCACTTGATGTGGGCTTTTTGGTTTTGGTTTTGTTTTGTTTATATAGTTAGTAATGGTTTAATGTCGCTGACAACTTGCACAGGGCACAAAAATGACTTAAAAATGCTTCCTGCTCTGTTGCATTCTCACATTTCCTCCCATAGCTAAAACACACACACACACACACACACACACACACACACACCTATCTACCTGTAGGATTTTAAACACTCTGTGTTCATAGTTTTGGTCCACTCTTCCAAGGACCTAACACACTTTAGGACAATATTGTTTTTATCAAAGAGAAAATTATTTTACAAAGTGTCACATTTTTTGCAGTGCAACTATTGCCACTCTGCTTTGTTTGTTTTGTCTTATGTTCACTCATAAGTTCTCTGCAGTTGAGGCAGAATGTAAGGGATGACCATGCTCGGGCGAATGACCAAGCTCCCCAAAATAGTGTCCATGATGGTGGGTATGATTATTGCTAGGGACTGCTCGGAAGGGCTTTGAATCTTCACAACAGTCCCAAAAGGTAGATACTGCCATTGTCTTCAGTTACTCATTGAAGACACAGAGAAGTCAAGTAATTTGCCCAAGGACTCACAACTTGTCCACTGAGACTTTAACTCAGGCAGTCTTCCTACTGAGCTCAAGCTTTTAATCACTGTACTACAAAGACCCATGCTTCTCCAAGGGGACAACCACGTGTAAGAGAAGCTTGGCACCTGTGCATGGAGAGTTCTTGGGGATCTCCCACAGCAACAGTGGCTTAGTCATCAGATGCTGGAGTGGGGAAGTACAGGAAAGTGGGTTGCTGCCACTCTTCCCATGGCACCTCTCTGCGCCTGCCTTGTCATCTGCTTTTCATTGAACCTGCTCTGAAGGATAGTACATAAGGCTGGGTACTCAGCCATCTGCTGTAGAGTGTGTATTTGGCGTGTAGGTGGAGGGGTTGTGTAATAGAAAGAATTTGCTTTGTTTTCCTCCATATTTTCTCAGGTCCATACATGTCCTTTCCAATAAAAATCATCTTTAGAGATGAACTTAGGTTCATCTCAGACATGCAGGTCTTCCTGGGATGGAGGCTACACTGTGCCAGTAAATACTGAATGGCCTAGTATTTGGCGGCAAGCGCTGATTGGTCACATTTGCCTTTGACTTAGTTTAAATGCACTCACTGTGGAGGAGATCAAGTTCTGAAGGCAACCACACTGAACTGAGTTTGTGAGAGCTGTGGGCAGTGGGTGCCATGTCACGCTGGGATCAAGGTCAGTTGATTAGGGTAGAATAGACAGTAGTGGCAGGTGGCAGGTCTACAGCTCTGATCAGATTCTGGATCTGGACAACTCATATTCTGTCCTGTCCCACTCTGGACCTTCTCTTCCCATTCCACCACGAATCCAGCTTTTAAGAATTTCAAACATGCGGAAAAGAAAAGAATCACAGAACATGCAGTCTACAGGTAGAGGGGCGAGGGAGCAGGCCAGCAAGTTCCTATTCAATGGGAGATGAGAAAGAACAGGAAGAGGAAAGCGAGAGAAGGAATAGTTCATAGCCAATGCATGTTTCTGCTGAGTCTCTGGATTTTTCCCTTCTATCTGGAGGAGCTGCCTTCTTCCCTGAGTATCTGCTTGCTTGTCTGAGTCATTCCCGGGAAACTTGTCTTAGCTGAGGAATGGCTACAGGGCCTAATTCCCCAAGTACTTGTTACTGACCCCTGCTATAAACCATGTTAGATCAGATGGGGTGTGTTCACCTCCTAAAGAAACTCAAGGCTGTGGACAAAACACACTGCAGTTTCCTGACATGCTCCATTCGAGCACTTTGATTCTGAGGGGCAAAACTCTCTGTGTCCAAGTGTACCCCCTGTTACTTTAAAATATTAACAGATATTCACGTATAGAACCTTGCTCTGTTTTCTGTTTGCTAGCAGGCACCACGAGGTACAAAAGTGCATGAAATACAATTTCTGACCTAAAGAGTTTCTAGTTGAGAAAATATGACAGTCATATGAAATAACTCCTAAATAAGGATTATTTATAACAGCATGATGGTGATATATCAAATTAAACTATTTCTGATAAACCAGAGGGATGCATAATTAGAGAACAATGTATAATAAATACTTATATAGTAAAGAGAGCTGGAGAAGAGCATATCCCGGTCATTTATATTGTTCTTGCTTATTAGATAACAATATGAAACCATTATTTAACCTATATTTTCAACTCACTTTACAGTTAGAACCTCTTTTTAACAAATACAATTGTAGCAGCCAGTTGTATGTAATAAAAATATTTCTTCTGCTGGCCCAAAGCCCATAATAACACTCCGTTGCTGATGGAGATCCAAGACTTCTTTTGAAGAAAAAACCTGGTATGAGAAAGACATTCACAAATCCCTGTCCATTTGGCAGTAAATCTACTTAACAAAAAGGCTATCCTTTCAGCAGAGTATTGACATAAAGTACAGGTTTGCATATCTGTACAGTGTTAGATAGCTCTTAATAAAATCTGACTCTTTAAATGTTGCATTGATTTTACTCGGGGCGCTTATACAGATCCTGATAAAAGTGCTGACCACTCACTGCTGGTTCACAGAGCTCATAAGGTGCTGATCGGCTCTGGGTAGAGCACTGTGGGGACCTTATCTCAGGTCTTCCAGGACCTCATGCCTGACAGAGAGTGTGCATGTCCTGCCTTTGTGTTTCTCCGTATCGGCTGCCTATTTGTGCTAAGTAGAAGAAAGCAATCACAATGCCATTGTCCAAGAGCTACTCTATCACTTGTTTGGGGAAAGGTTTTTGTAATTATATTAGAATATGGACTGCCTAAGTAAAATTTGGGGAGTTTGCAATATATGAAAGAAAAATAGCTATAAATCTATTCTGTGTCTCTAGGACAGTAGGCTTGCGTGAGACAACTGGGTTCTCTGCATTTGCAGGAATGCTTTCTTGCCTTGGGAGACTAATATGTAAATGTTTGGGTTAAGACGCCCTCCTGCCAGGCTTCAAATTAGGTGAGACTGGTAAAGTAAATAAAAGGTAATGGATTGTGTCCATACATGACTTCATTCCATGTTCTCAATGACTTTATCAATAACTACTAGGGGCAAGACCTAGCAGGAATCCTGTGTCGTATAAGCCTGCAGGTAATAGAGAGCTGATTTTGTTTCCTAAGATGTTTGATGTGTGCCAGACTAAAGTCCTCTCCTTTTGCCATTGGATACATTCAGTGTAGCTTTTTTAAAATTAGTCATGTTTTCTTTCTGTTAGCTCATGCTGCTAATTTATATCCAACCTTCTTTCTTTTTGAAGAGTCATTTATTTAATTGAAAGGCAAAATAACAGAGAGAGAGAGGGAGAGAGAGACAGAGAGAGAACTTCCATGTGCTGGTTCTCTCCCCTAGACTGCTGCAATAGCCAGGGCTGGGCCAGGCCAAAGCCAGGAGCCAGAACTGCACCCTAGTCTGCCACGTGGGTGACAGGGACTCAAGTACTTGAGCCATCATCTGCTGCCTTCCCAGGAGCATCAGCAGGAAGTCTGATCCAACAGCTGGACTAAAGTACGGGATGCGGGCATCACAAGAGGCAGCTCACCCCTGCTGTGCCACAACGTTGGCCTCAACACTCAGACTTCTTAAGCTGTCTTAGATGAGTTTGCCCACAGGGGAAGCACTCCTGGACTCATGGGGTGTGGTTAATCCGGTTACTCATGTCGCACGTTCATGTCTCCCCTGGATCAATTTTTGATCTCTTTACACCAAATTTCTCTTACATTCCCTGAGAACCTACATTTAAATACATTAGCTAAACTGCATGTACACGGGTGGAGGGGTGATTTTAACAGCATTTTCCAAATCTAATTTGTGTTTGACTTCTTCCAAAACGATTTCCTATTTCTGAAACTGCTGCCAGTTGGTGGAAATCTGGAATCTACCCTTACCCTGGAACACTAAGAAAAAGATTCAGAAATTACATTTGCAGCACATCATGTATTAATCTCTTCTTCACAGCTGGACTGGGGAAATGACTTGTTTGTGCTTTTCCTAGCACCTGGCTGCCCCCTGCTGCAGCAGGCAGGGAGTGTAGCCTTCCCTGTGGGCATTCTCCGTTTGTATCTCTATCTCATCCACCCATTTCATGCTCGCACGCACTCTGGCGATGTGATTAGACACAAAACCGCAACTCTGACAAAGTACCCCCATAGGTCCTACTTCACGGAAAAGATCCAAATTCCAGAGCAGGTGTTTGGTGGGCAAGAAAGTGTAGCTGAGAGAGTAGGCCTGAGCTGGACTCTTAAAACTCCTTCAAATGGAGAAATGTGGCCTGCATCCCCAGCAGTCTGTTAGAGAGCGCTGAGCACACCTGGACCTGCACTTGCCCAGGCAAACTCTCTCAAGGTGACCCTGGGGATTCCCGAAGTTTCAGTCACATGCTTCAGTTTGGAAGGACAGTCGTGTTCAGACAAATCCCGGAGCAAAGGAATACAAGCACTGGGCTTTAGGGGAGAGAACTTTTGGAAATTTCTTCAACCTTTTTGATCTTTGTCACCCTATCATTTTTTTTAAAAGGTCATATGTTTTAATACCTAACATGTAAGATATTTTGAAAGCTCTATACACTATAACATGTGATATAAACCTTCATCTATTAATATTAGTGTGGCCAATGTAGTTTATTAGGTACAGGATTATGGAAAGGCAGTATGACCCCAAAGCTTTGCTCTCTAAGCTTTTCTGAAGCAATCACAAAATTATAAGTCTTGTATGCAGTCACCCTGAGGTTCTGTCAAAATGATCTTGGATGAGTTAACTTTGTTGGACCCCTGTTTTTCCATCTATAAAGTATTATGCAACTGTTTTGTAGGGCTACTTAGGGATTCACTGATATAACATATGCCTGGCACATGGCAGATTCACAGTAATTATTCCTCCTTCCTCTTCCTTTTTTTTTTTTTTCTGATCTGAAATGGCCTGCACATGCCCTTGACACCAGATACTAACACATAGGTAGAAGATGTATTACAATGCCCTCGTTGTGAACATCCCCAATCTTTTCTTGCACTATTTAGCTTTCACATATTGGTAAGGGAACTTGCAGTACCAGGATGGGATGGGGCCAGAGGTGATCACTAAAATCTCCAATATGAGAAAGTATAACTGCCAGGAACATCAAGGTCGTACCTGTCCCAAACCACATGCACTTTATTGCAAGAAGGAAATTTTCCTGCTTCAGTTACGACTAGAGTTGCAGCTTGGCCTGGGGGAGCAGACAAGAGAAAAGCACCTTTTGCAGGAAAGGTCTTGTGACAATGGGATATTTTTCCCCTAAAGAACACATTATAAGCAGCACACCTACTGTTTAGAATCAGAATACTTAAAAAAAAAAAAAAAAGGTGCTCAGTCTCCCAGTGGTGAACTAACAGTCAAAAAGAATGTTTTAAACCCAGTACATCAGTGGAAATCACACCTGCCTGCCTACGTGGGTGAGTACACACACACACACACACACAGACACACACACACTTTGTGAGTAAAATAAACTTTTTTTAGTGTTTCTACATGTGGTTTTGTTTTGGTGATGGCACTGAAAATTGAGGGAGTTCTCATTCGGTACTTTGTAGGTTTTTAGGAAGAGAAATAAGAAGAATTAAAGGGCAATCACTTTTTGATTGTAAGAAATCATTGGCACTAGATCTTCTCTCCCACCTATAACCCAGATCTGTCAGCAAGCTGATTATGAACTGGACAGAAACCAAAGGGAGCCACATAAAAGTATGCATTTTATTACATTTGGGTGACCTTTTCAAATCTTAGATATTGTTTTTGCAATCCCCTTAGAAGGAGTTTTACTCTATACGAATCATATCTCCAGAGAGAGCTAGAAGAATTACCTTAGGAAACCTTTCTTTTATCAATAGGGAGACTAAGAACCAGAGGGGTCATGTGGCCAGCGTGCCCTCCTTTATTATCACCGCTCTTTCCTAACGTCTTTGTGGGGTTTCTCTGTTCAAAAGCACAAGTCTTGATTGGCATCTGGAGGCCTCTTCTCAGCACTCCACAGTTGAGAACTCAGTGAGAGCCACTGTTAATATCCTTTAGGGAATTTTTCATTCCCAGCAGACATTAGAATTAATATGAGCAGAGAGAAAGACAGTACAGAATGGGATTTTCTTTGATAACTTACTTTAAATTTTTGAAGCAAAATTTCATGTCTAAGTGCCATAAGTTATCCTGTTTCTTAGGAGTGAAGAGGACCTATTTCTGATTTAGCACTGACATTCTTAAGAAGAAAAAAATTCCAGTTCTCAACTCAAGCAAAGTTATCCAACATTTAGCAGTCATTTTCTGAGCTCCTTTTATATTTCTGGTAAAATTTAGAGTCATAAGTTGTACCACGGAACAAGATTGTGATTTTTTTTTTACAAGACTGTGTCTTAATGTATATTTGTGATATAGAAATGTACTATTGCTTTCCAACACCAAATTATTCTTGTACAGCATTCGGGGATAGTTTTTGTTTGTTTGTTTGTTTTCTGTTGTTATTATTGTCTGTTCTTCCTTGAAAGACCTAGTTTCTCAAGAAAATTGCTTTTTGACAATGTTGCATGAAATTTGGCACAATGCTGCCGCCTTGAGGCTATTTCCGTCCGAGAAGCACATTTACTGCTAGGTAGACCTCAACCTGTCGTTGAGGTAAGGTCTATAGCAAGACTGCTGTTTCTCAGTGGAAGCATTTGACACTGAATCGCCCAGTCACGACATCTACAATCTAATTCCTCCTGATTGTGTAACAGAACGATTGGGAAGCCTCCGTTGCTTTTGTGGTTGGGAACCAGATTGAGGATGACCTTCTCATTGACGCCCTGACCCTCGCTGTGCAGGCGCCTCAGCGTAAGCTCTTCAGCATCGTCTCATGGCAAGACATTCTCCAGCAGGTACCTGCCCCTGCCTACCCCGAGCCCTGTTTCACTTAAAATTTCTTTTTTTACTTAAAATAATAGGATAAAATTACAAAATAAACAAAACTATCATATTTTTGAACTGTTTTGTAAATTTTGGTGGATTATTTTAAAGAACTGTGTAGCTAGATTAAATTTGAATTGTTTAGCCTGCAAGAATTATTTTTGTTCATCAGCATTGCCTATTAAACATTCATCCATTTGACAAAAAATTTCTGAGGCCATACCAGGCAGCTTGCTATTAAATTGTAACTCTGTGAAGAATTAAAATTTAATAAAAGATTGAATAACCATAAAAGACTACACTATTTAAGGTTCCAGGGAGGTCCATTAAATCTACAGGCATCATAGCTGTCAAGGGTCTGAGGGGTACGATACCATAGGAAAGTTCTATCAGGTAGATTACCCCCATACTGTTGCCAGAGCATACCAAAGTGAGTATAAATGTGCCACCTAACTGATGAGTACTTCTTTCTTGCCGGGTTCCCAAACCCCTAAGTATTTGAAAGTTACATTTATCTACGTATTCTTCAAGGAAGCCTTCCTTTTTCATTTGAGTAAGTTGATTTTTCTTACAGATCAATGAAGTAAATGCACTTGTCGGAAATGCTTCAGCTAAAAAGGGGAAAAGAGGTGCGAGCGGTAGTGCTCCTTTATTCTACGAGGTAGGTGGAGATGTTCACCCATGAGAGTTCTGTAATTTTTAGAAAATAATGACTAAAGTGACAATCTGATAACTATTTTTAAATCTAGTTCATTCTTTAAAAAGTAAATTCCTGTTGCTTATTGGAACATCTATTCCTGAGATAAGACACAAAAAACCATTGTCTCCTTTTCAATGAATTTCCCCTTTTGGAATAAAATTGTCTTAGATTGTTTACACCATCACTGCCTCTATTTGAAAAATCACGACCTTTTATACACACACAAAAAAATGCTGTGCCACATTTTTTCATAATAATGACTGAGTATGAAATGGTGTCAAAGAGAGACATACTATTAGCAGATTGCAAAGTGTTTGTTTCACCAAAGAAACTATGTAAAAGTGCCGAAGAAAGTGTTTCTCCTGTAAGGCTGAGGCACATCTAGCATGATTTTCCATCAGCTTGTAAACATTGTGCACATCTTCCAAACACTTTCTTCAATGTGAAAAGAGTGCCGCTCCTTGGATTAGTGCTCCCTTCCATTTGTAGCAGCTGCTTAATGCCAAGTCCTGTCCTGGCTGACTCAGTGGGCTTGCTGTGCAAAGGACTTGGAACTCATGGTCAGTGCAAGGCGCCCCTGCCTGGTTACCAGCCAACAGACAGCTTGCAAGATGCTGTGAAAATCCAGGGATTAATTAGGATATCACTTAAAAGCTGTCAGGTATCGTTTTATGGCTCTGTTTTTGCACAAAGGTTTTTGGATGTCTCTAAGACAAACTTGTTTGAGCTTCATTTCAGTGATGACCAATAAAGGGTTTATGCTTCTCGGGTCTTAGATCATTTCATAATGATCTCGGTGGTATTGGCTGGGTGCTCTCTGAACAAGTTTCACTAAGTTTTATAGTGTTAGCTCTTGCTATGCTGCTAGCACTACCGTGGCAAAAACTCCTTGCTGTTGGAGTCAGTCTTCTTTCTGTGTTTTGTTATGATAGTGCATATGTGTGTGCTCCAGGTGATACCTGGTTTTAAAATATTGGAATTTTTCTTCTGAAGTGGCCATAGAAATCCATGTCCAATTCTCAAGCCTGGGATCAATTAGCCCCCCCAAAGGATTCTTTCTTCTTCAAAGATGCTCAGTAAAAATCAGAGATGATAACAGGCCAGTTTTGACATCTAATCTGGACAGGCATCTTGACTTGGATGTGGGAATAGCACAATGCTACAAATCCAGAGTTAGTTAGAAAGTCATTCCTCTCCAATATGTGCTGTGAGTCTTGGTTGCATATTCTTCACTCAGGGGAGGTCCATTTCACATCTGGCTCTACCACATACTCCCAATGAAGCATTTGGGCAATAAGCCTCCCATACCGGCTCACATACTCTTTTCTGAATGGTTCCAGAAGAAAGGGAAGGCAGGGCGGAGCAACACAGAGATTGTACCTTGGGTTCACCAGGCATTCATTAATGTCAATCACTGTAGCAAAAAATGATAAAGAACATAAAACAAATTCGAGCTCCTGGTAAGCATCAACCAAGGACAGATTGCACATCTGGAGAAGAGGAACACGATTCCAATCCATCCCATCCCTGCACACTGAGGTCCCCTTAGGAACTCTGTCACCTGGTACCCCGTTCCAAGAGAATTGAAAACCCACTAGCAATGCCTATAGAGCACCAACATAGTTGTAAGGGTGACCCTAGGAGCAGCCCAAAAGCCAGATCCTTTGGTACCTCTGGATTCTGAGGCATGTGGGCAGCCTGCTCACGAGTCAGTTTCTGTTTAAAATTGTGCATAGTCCGTGCTAACCAGGGCACTAACACTAGTGAGCTCCTCAGGAGCCTACTTAGGAAGCTTCACATTTGCTTCCTCAAAGGAAACTCTACAATGGAGAAGAAAAGGTAATTTAACAAAATTGCTTATGTTACATGGGAAATTCATACAGTCCAATTTCCCTTTAGACTTCCATTTTGGAGAGGGAGAACTCAAAATACCATAAAGATCATGCAACTAAAAGCTTATATTGTAGGATGCTGTCATTGAACTTAAACCAGAACCTAGTTGTTCTCACTGTAAACACTATTCTAACCAGTTGGACTTTCTGGCTCCCTGATCTGTGGCTGATTAGAAGCAGCAAATTAAAGTGAGGCTTCACTGTAGTGTAGTTCACCCATGAGTAGTAAAATAGTGTCAGAACCATAGTACATATTTCCAATGAAGACTTGAAATGTCTGGGCCAGCAAAGACAACATTCCTAAGCGGTTTGCTCAAGGTTTCATTTGGATGGCTTTGTGTTGTGTACACACAGCCTCATTTTGAAATTGTGTAATTTCCCCCTGAAACCTTAGAATGCCATTTAGCCATGGTATTGTATATATGAGAGAGTCTTTATTTATAAACCACAGTTCTTTGAAACCCTACTTAGATTTGTCTAGTGCCATTGCACAGAGAGATGGCTATGGCTTATTTGTTCATTCACCTTCTACTGGAAACCATGTTTTGCTCCAGCAATAACTGCTCAAAGGACTCATGTACGAATGGGGAGAAAATACTATTTGTGTATATTCTCAGGAATGTTAGCTCTTACTTTTTACTCTAAAGATTTATTTTACTTATTTGAAAGGCAGCATGGCAGAGAGAGTGAGACAGAAAGAAAGAAATCTTCTATCTGCTGATTCATGCCCCAAGTGGCCCCAACAGTTGGGGCTGGGCCAGGTTGAAGCCAAGATCCTAGAACTCCATCTGGGTGGGAAGTAGGGACCCAAGGACTTGGGCCATCTGCTGCTGCTTTCCCAGGCACATTAGCAGGGGGCTGGATCAGAAGTGGAGTATCCAGGGCTCAAACTGGCACTCCTATGGATACTGGCACTGCAGGTGGTGGCTTAACCCACTGCACCACAATGCCAGCTGCAGTTATTACTTTATTATTAATAATGAGAATGAGGATGAGAATGTGCACTGGTATACAAGCATCGTTTCCAACATCTAATACTATTTGAGGAGGTGGACACATAAAAAAATGATTATACAGATATTGCCTGCATTACTACCTAATATTGGCCAGTTTTACCAAATATCAACAAGTGCATTCCTGTTACAGTGCTAGTGCCAAGCACTGTCAAGGCAATGGAGAGGGAAAAGGGAATATGAATATTACAAAGACTCTAACCTCAATTAGCTCAAGAACTAATTAGAAGAGAAACAAATGAAAATATATTATATGTGCATACGCCCAACACATAGTAAATATTCAATGAATATCTGTTGAATGAATAACAATGCAGAAAACTGTGAAGTCCTTAAGAGCCAATGCATTGCTACAGGGATGCAAAGGTAAATGAGATTATCATTAGGTGGGGTGGGAAGGGAGGAGTGGGAGGTAGAGAAGCTTTTGTGAAGAAGGCGGCATATGGAGGGATAGGAAGGGGACCTGACAGTTTTGATCTTTTAAATATATTATCCGGGGCACCAGATTCTATCCCGGTTGCCCCTCTTCCAGGCCTGCTCTCTGCTGTGGCCCAGGAGGGCAGTGGAGGATGGCCCAAGTGCTTGGGCCCTGCACCCCATGGGAGACCAGGAGAAGCACCTGGCTCCTGCCTTCGGATCAGCACGGTGCGCCGGCCGCAGCGCGCCGGCCAAAGTGGCCATTGGAGGGTGAAACAACGGCAAAAGGAAGACCTTTCTCTCTGTCTCTCTCTCTCACTGTCCACTCTGCCTGTCAAAAAAATTTAAAAAAATAAATAAATATATCATCCCAGGGCCAACACTGTGGCATAGTAGGCTAAGCCTCCGCCTGCGGTGCCAGCATCCCATATGGGCACTGGTTCGAGTTCCAGCTGCTCCTCTTCCAATCCAGTTCTCTGCGTTGGCCTGGGAAAGTAGTAGTAGATGGCCCAAGTGCTTGAACCCCTGCACCTGCATAGGAGACCCAGAGGAAGTTCTTGGCTACTGGGTTTGGATCGGCCCAGCTCTGGCCATTGCAGCCATTTGGGAAGTAAACCAGCTGATGGGAGACCTTTCCCTCTATCTCTCCTTCTCTCTCTGTCTATGGCTCTACCTCTCAAATAGGTAAATAAAACCTTTAATATAATCTTTAATATAATGCTTTATATATATTTAATATATAATAATACATATTATATATAATCCCAATTAACTTACATCATAATTCTAAAAGGATATATGAATAGCCCTATTTTATATGTAAGGAAATGGAGACATAAAGAAAATAGGAAGTCAGCTAAGTAGAAAGTCAAAGAACTTGACCTTAGCCACAGTTAAATGCATAGCCTCAAGTTTTTCCACTTTACCACAGACCTGATACTCTTTCACTGATCTCAAAGATGGGTAGATCTGTTTTTTTTTATATGCTTTCTTTTTTTTTTTTTTGAGAAGCAGAGGGAGAGAGAGAGAGAGAGAATATCCCATCTACTGGTTCACTACCCACACTACCCAATTGCTCTCAACAGCCAGACTGGGCCTGGCTGAAATCGGGATCCAGGAACTCAATCTAAATTTTTCATGTGAGTGACAGGGACTGAAGTACTTGAGCCATCCCAGAGCATGCATTAGCAGGAAGGTCAAATTGGGGGTCAAACTAGGACTCAAACCAGGGTACTCTGATAGTGGCTACAGGTATCTTCACCACTGCACCAAATAGCAGTCCCAGTGGGAAGGTATTGACATTCGTAAGTGGGAGAATGCATCCTGAAGCAAGAGAGCAGTTGAAACCAAGCCATAAGAAGGTGAGGAGATTGAATGCATACTGCATTTGTACTTATGTGATGTGACATCCACTAAATAGGAAAGGTAAATCCTGTCTGTATTTTAGTTAATTACAGTTTTAAAACACTCTAGGTGGAAATCAATGAAAAAGCATTTCAAGCACAGGAAAAATTATGTTTTATGTTAATTCCTGAACTTAAATTTACTTACTAAATAGGCAAATGTAGTTTTCTATGTGTCTATGCTTAATGGCCTACATAGAGAATCTAATCTGTCTTTTGCAAATATACTCAGTGTTAACCAAATTAAAATAGAAAATGCTAATGTTCATTAACCAACTCAAATGTTCCTGATGAGGGAGTCTGTGGGTACCATAATACAGAGATTCTCCCACTGAGATTAAATCTGAAACATACTAAGTGAAATTCACACTCCACATTTGATAAATTAGGAGGAAAAACCTCCCAGTTGGGCAGAGTTCTGTTTATCATTCTTAATGGAAATCAGAGTCAACCATCTTAGAAGTTTCTAGATTCCTGTCCACATTTCTCTGAATTTCATGGTGGTGATCACCATACCTCCCTGCCCTGAAATGAGGCTCCATCTACATGGGGTCTTGGTCTGTGTGCCTGTCTTACCTATCTGCGACTTATTTGGAAAAAAGACAAACTAGGTCACCATGAACACAAGAACCTGCACACAGACATCATGGCCCTGCTGCCTGCGATGCCTGCAGCCCTTGGCAGAGCACCACTTGGAGTCCCAGCTGCTCCACTTCAGATTCAGCTCCCCCTAATGTGCCTGGGAAAGCAGCAGAAGGTGGACATGTCCTTGGGCTCCTGCCACTCATGTGGGAGACATAGATGGAGTTCCAAGCTCCTAGCTTCAGCCTCTTACAGCCCTGGCCATTATGGCCCTTTGGAGAGTGACCCAGCAGATAGAAGATCTGTCTCCCCCTTTTCCCCTCTCTGTGTGACTCTGCCTTTCAAATAAATAAATAAATTGTTGAAGAACAAAAAGAAAACCTACTGAAACAAAAAAATTGTCTATGCAAAATAAAAGTTTCTGTGCCCTCCTTGGTGGCTCAGTTATTTCAAAAACATAATTATACAAATTTCTGTAAAATCAAGAATGTAGATAAAAGATTATATGATAGGATGACCCTATACATGCAAATAATTTTTAATTTTTATCTTTATTCCTATCAGTCAAAAAAAAAGTAAGAACTTATTTTTACCAGTATATCTTAGTTAAAATATTTCTATGGACCTTCCTTTTGCAATGGAGAGATCATTAACTTTAGAAAAAAATTTCTGATAATAGGTTTGAATGCTGGAGCAAATGCAGTTTAAAAAGACACAGGATGCAAGTATATTTTAAAAGAGTGTGTGAGTGCATTGGGTTAATATACTCAAATATAATGGCACCACATTTTGGCTCCTATTTCCTGGGTGTGTGGACATATTTCTCATATCTTTCCTAACACATGTTCATAGTGTTTACAGCCCTTGTCTTTACTCTAGAGGAATGGTGGTTTTCCTGCTTACTACTAGTTGAATTCTTTATTCGATGGAGGGCTAAGCTTGTGATTATAAAATAAATTGAAAGTATGTCTTTATAAAAATTAAAAGAAACAATAAGAAAGTAAGGACAATGGAGCATGGGCAGGAAGGAGGAAAGGGTGGGAAGTATCATTGTGCTCTTAAATCTGTGTATATGGAATACATGAAATTTTTTCATCTCACATCAATAAAAAATTATTTTTAAAAATCCACGACATAGACTTAACTGTAATCTAGTTTGCTGCCCTTTTTGGGATTTCTAGTATGAAACTCATTTTTTTTAACCAGTGCCTCAAATTCAGTCTATTCCACAGAATTGCAAGTCCTTATTTTTGGGGGGTGGCCCCTGTCAAAATGAAAAATGGAAAACTCATGCTTCAGAGATAGGAACGAATAATATGTGAAAACATTTAAGAGGTTTGAAGTTATTAAAATGGCAGATCCACTGGGAATACAAAGAGCAGTATGTCGTGGAAGAAACGAAGGGGAAGGGAGGCAGGAAGCATTCTCTGGCCTTTTCAATCCTGAGTTTTAAAACAAAACAAAAAAATTCTGGGAGAATTGGAAGGTAGCCAACCTAATGCCGTTATTTCTCAGAGCTTAGGGACACACCAGGAAATTACAGGCCAGTTAGTTTAACTTCACTTGTAGGGAAAGTATTAAAAACTGCTGCAGGAGATCAAGTAAAAGGATGCTTAGAAAAGCACAGCTTGATTAAGGCAAGCCCGGTCAGCGTGGTTTTCGGAAAGCGAAGGTCATGTCTTAGGAACTTGTTGAAATTCTTTGAAGCTATTATAGCCAGTACAGTCTTCAAAGAACACGGCGAGACCCGGGGCCTGCGTCTCTCTTCTGTTGCACATCAGTCCTTCAGGGATGCCTACGGAACAAGGGCCACATCAGGGCCCCGACACTCGGGTTTGGAAACCACTATCCAAACAGCAGAAAAGAACCTCAGATGGAACATTTTTAAAAGCTGGAACCAATTAATACAACCTGATATTTATAAATGCAAAGTAATGAGACTTGGAAAAAGTGTAAGACTATCAAGCTGTAACAAAGAGGTACTACACTGGGACCACAAAAACAATCTAGGAGTCATTGTGCCAAAACCTGAGCTCTTGAAGCATTTCCCACTCAAAGAAGGGACGACCAGGAGAAATTACAGTGCTGGAAATGGTTGCAGAGCACAGGGTCTGAGTAGCTGCAACTGAGTGAATTTTGTTAAGTTAGGAGGAAGAGCAGTCTAATGTGTTAAACAACCCTCTAGTCTCCGTAGTTCTGGACCAAGCCAGAGTGGCCCAGCCAAGAAAGTCAAAGTCACGTCTAGGCTAGTGGCTGAGGGGCAGGAAGGCAGGGCCCCTTTTCTCCAGGAGTTAAGATCCTAGAGTGCAACTAGGTTTGCCTTTTCCATAGGAAAGCAGGAGGTCTTTTTTCAAAGAAGAGCGTAACTTAGGCAAAGGAATTTTTAAAAAATCAGATCATGCTTCACCTCTTTTTCTGCCCTAGGGCATAAGCCACTGGCCAAGCCCATGTGGCAGAGAGCAGCTGGGGAAGGGTGTGGGTGGACACTGGGCAAGTGCAGCGTCCTATGCTCAGGACCCTGAGATTGAGCCGCAGGAACCCCGTGACGCACAGTGCGGGGTTGTCAACCTGAGACACTCAGGCAGCGGGTGAGGCAGGAATCTGGTCAGGAATCTCAGGACATGGACATCAGTGAGGGGCTGGCTGCAAGAATAAAGCAAGGTTCAGCTGATGAAGAGTGGCCCTCACAGCTCCAGCTCTGCAGTGGGGCCTGGGGCCATTCTATATCCACCATGACTGGAGAGATGGTAGGGAAAGGGACAGGAAGACTGTATTTTGCCAGTCCTACATTTCTAAGACTGGAAACACTCCACATTTCTATATGGTGGCAATAGCGGTTAACATTTATTGAGCCCTTAGTTTATGCAGGTCTGTGTGCTGAGGGTTTCATGCATATTTGCTAACCTAGTCTTCTTAACAGCCTTGCCAGTCTAACAAATAATGAAACTGGACTTCAGAGAGGTTACTTAACTTGTTGATCCAGAACTTCCTGCTTCTTCTATTCTACAAAAAGCTGTAGGCCAATAGTTAATGCTCTGGAAGTGGTGGTTGTGATTTAATGTGTCTCGAATGCAGGCACTGTCAATTAGTTAATCTCTCAGTGGCCGCGTGGTAGGCTTGTTATTTTCCCTCTACTTAGTTGAAAACAGTGATGCTATAGCTCAGATGACAAAGACATTGAGTGATCTCAGTTGTTATTTTCGAGCCACTTTGATGAGGGACTTTTGCCCAAATGTTTGGGTCAACGGGAATTTTTTTTAATGTGTAAGGTGAAGATTTAATGGATTGAGGTAACTGAGTCTTTCCTTTGGGGGAGGAAAACGGGGTCGATGGGAAACAAGAGGGAAGTTAATGCATATTTGCCAGAGATAAGCATGTGGGCAGAAAGAGAGACCTGTCTGAAATGCTAGGCCTCCAGGGAGCCCCCTACCAGTTTGGTGAAATGTAGACCTAGCGGTTAGACGGTTAGACGCAGCCGTCCAAGCAAACAGCCTGGGATCGCATCCTGCTTCCAGTGCTTCTGGGTTGTGGAAGCTCAGACAAGTCACGGCCCTGTCGAGCCCCAGTTTTCTGCTTGAAGAGTCAGGGTTAATGAATAATAATAATAATAATTAATAATAATAAAGCTGTATTGGTGGTCAAATGAGAAAATATAAAGAACTTAAACCTGGCAAGTGTCTGTTGAAGTTTACTGTTATTACTATTTTTAAAATTTATATTCTCAGTCACAGTGAATGTTGGAATTTTGTATTTTAGGGAGCATGAAAGAACTCAAAACACATCTATGAGCAGGGTTCTTCCATGATAAAAACCAAATGAGTAACATAAAATTTACCATCTAAACCAGGTCGACACATACAGTTCAGTAGTGTTAAATAGATTCCTACTGTTTCATACTATTTTACAACCAGTCTTCACAACTTTTTCACCGTGCAAAACAAACTTGGTATCCAATAATGGTAACTTCTACCTTAAAATTCTACGAACTTGACAACCATAGATACATCACATAGGTGGGGGTCATACACTATTTGTCTTTTTTGTGAGTGGTTATTTCAGTTTGTGTAAGGTCTTCAAGGGTCATTCGTGTTGTAACGTGTCATAAACTGCTCCTCCTTTCAGGCACTTTTTTTTTAAAGATTTATTTTGCTGAAAGGCAGAATTACAAAGAAGTTGATCTTCCATTCACTGATTCACTCCCTAAATGGCCACAACAGCCGGAGCTGGGCAGATCCAAAGCCAGGAACCAAAAGCTTCTTCCAGGTCTCCCATGCAGGTGCAGGGGCCCAAGAACTTGGGACATCTTCTACTGCTTTCCCAGGCTATAGCAGGGAGCTGGATTGGAAGTGGAGCAGCCATGACTCAAACCAGTGCCCATAGGGGATGCAGGCACTGCAGGTGCTGGCTTTACCCCCTACAGCACAATGCCAGCCCCCATTCTTTTTAAAGAATGTTTTCTGATTGCTCAATATAGAATAAATTGGGAAGGACACAGGAGGCCAACATGGAAGTGGGGAGACCTGTGCAGGGGCAGCTGGGGTAACTGTATGGAGATGCGGGAACTCTGAGCCTGTTTGAGAGGAAGAACTGGTGAACTGTCCCCACCTGAGATGTGAGGGGTGAGGGAGAATGACCAGGAGTGAGCCCACAGTTCTGGCTGGAGAAATCCAAAGAAGTCTCCACAGGGAGCAAAGAAGGAAGAAAAATCTGGTGGATTTCAGAAGCAGAGTTGGAAATAGGTTAAATCTTATAGGTCTGAGAGATAGCTAAGAGGTGTCAAGAAGGTAGCTGTATCTTTACTCTCCTTGTCTTTATTCCCTGCCTAGCTCAGCGCTGCTAAGTACAGAAAGCATTGTGGAGGGACTAGTTGTCTGAAAGAATCAACTCATTAGTCAAGTGCTAATGAAAAGTCACTGCCCAGGGTAGGAATGGACCATTTCAACAGTAGTGATTCAGCAGTAGTGTCCTGGTTCCTGGCAGGTTGAGACCTTTCAGTCTTCCTTTCACCTGTTCCATAAGGATTACAACAGTTTTTAAACTGTGAGAGACGACCCAGTGGTTCACAAAAATTTTAATTAAACTCTGCATACATGTGTGGTTTGTGATCAAAATAAAGAAATCTAGATATACATATATATGTGTATATTTGCTATAAATACAGGTTAAAAGAAGGTTGAAGAAGCACTGTACTAGAATCCTCTATGCCATTTTCTCTTCTCTTTGCATTTACCCTCTCAGCCTCTCACCTAAGCCTGGACTGGAGGTTGCAGTGGATACACTCTCAATTCTTCCCTCACTCAGCAGAAACTTACTCAGTTTCTGGTTTGGGGGTAATGGATATGAGAAGGAATTACACACAGTCTCTGCCCTCAAGAGCTTTATAGTTGAAAACTTTGTGAACAATCTATTTGTTTTCTGCTAGTTTGTGATATTTTCATACTTTGTAGGAAGCCTGATGTAAAATCTCCACATCTAAGCCCGTGTTATCAGTGAGCCTCGTGGCTGACCTCACTTACCTAAGTTCACAACTTTCAGCCAAAAGGGTGCTGGTGCCCAGACAGTGTCTATTGGAAAGATGAGAGAGAGAGAAGCAGAGCACTTCCCACAACAGTCAGAGATGCAACAGAGATATAGAAGGCCTTGGATGGAGGGGAAGTAAAGGTAGATTGAAGTATGCTAACAATTTTCACACTTCTAATATTTTTAGTGTGCTATTTCTTAAATTCTAACTCTTTCCTCAATCTTTGCTTGCAAAGGAAGGCAGGAGACATACCAAGTTAAATGTGGCTACAGACTGGGAAAATTGACCATTGTACCAAAATTGATTTGTATTTATTGAAAAGGTACTATACCTGTTATAGGTATAGTGCCAATATTAATCTGAATGAATGAATATCAGATGGATATTTATCTATTAATATCCATCAAGTCTGTTTCACAAACATGAAACAAACCCCCAAAGCTTATGAAATAACATAAATTAACTAAAATAAGATCTCTATATTGCTTCAAGAAATACATAAAAATATTTAACTGCAAACTGCATAATAGTAATTTGAAGCATAGAATACCAGCCGTACAATGTTGAGGTTGATTCGTTCATTCTGCCACAGTACAAAAAAATTTCCCAGAAAAACTGAAATTGTTCATATTTCATATTTCAGCTTCATATTTACTTGGCTCATACTGCTCATGCTGTTTGAAATGTACAGAATGCCGATGGTATCCTGACAGCATCCTGCACTGTACCAAACCATCCCAACTAGTATCTTTACTACCAGCCTTTATCAAGAGTTCTTATGGAAAACACTGTCTCTCTGAATCTACTGATCAGGAAATCTTTCATTAGATTATCCTCTGTATCAGAAGGAGCATTAACTATTTTAATTATTCTCAAGTCTCATTGTTAGCTTTCCATTTATCTCTGGAGCTGAGAAGCAGAGCAGCATCTAAGAGCACATGATAGAGTCCCAGGCGGCCACTCCTGAGTCTTACAGCTTTCATGAGGAGCTAGACTTGTATTGCATGCTCAAAGATGTGTTTTAGGAATATCACTGGGGGAGGGGGGGTACATTCTATCTGGATTTAATGCAGGGGGCTAATATATGACTTTTTTTTGTAACTAATAAAATGTCAAGGACTGACAGCAAATTTCTGATTTGCTTTTTCCCTCAGTAAAATATCTGCTTTGAATTATGCAGAAAGAATTCTGCTTCCTGCCAACTTGTTTCAATTTCCCATGCAAAACCATCTACAGGACGTTGTCAGGGGTTTCCCATAGAGGTTCATTTCAGGATTCTTCAGTCATTGGAGGAATATGAGCACACACACACACACAGACACACACACACACACACACACACTCACACACTACATTACCACTCCCACCCCCTTTGGAGCAAGGAAAGGAAAACCCATTGGTAAGGTTTGTATATGGAGCTCTGCCTTTCTGAAAGCAGAGACAGCATTAGTCATCAGATGGGAAAAGAGTTTTTCAGTCTCGGCCTGGGCTAGCGACCTGTCTTATGAATTCAGGCCCGCCCTGTGTGTAGGTGGAGCAGGCAACTGCCGTGTGATGTGATTTAAGAGGTGCTGGAAGCTCTGCCTGTCCAAAAATAGTCCCCGCACCCGCCTGTTGAGTTCAGGCACAGTATCCATAAAACCTTGGTTTAAATGAAATGAAACTGCATTTTCAGAATGTGAGCCCATTATATCCTTTCAGCATGCATTTCTTTATCAGAGATAAAGGCTGGATCCTGAGGAGATGCGCATGTGTCCAGGGAGGTGGGGAAGGGGTTTAGTAAGGCCCATGGTGAGGAGTAGTGATGCAAGTCACTGGATGCAATTTCTGCTTCACTCTCCGCGAGTTTGTTGAAACTAAATTTCTCCCATATTCATTCAATCAAGTCATCATTCTTTTTTGAATCAATATTTTCTGGAATATGACAGCTTCCCAAACAGGCAATGTTCTTTGTTGAGTGAGACCTGTAAAAGACTATAATAACAACAGCAATAGCAACTCATATTTGGAAGATGTTTTTTACAATACAAAATACTTTCACAAACAGTGCCAAATATTGGTCCTAGCAGTAACTTGGGGAGGCAGACTTACGTCTTTCTATTCTCAAGCAGCAAATGCAGAGTCTCAAGTTAAATGACTTGCCCACCACCTAACAGTGGTAGAGCCTCACGTTGGAACGCAGTCAGGCTGACTCCGAATCCAAGGTTCACTTTTCTTCAAAACATAGTCCCTGCAGTGAAGGAGTTCACATCAGCTTTAACCTGCTAATAGTGACTTCCCGAAGCCAGGAGCCAGAACCTACTTCTGGGTCTCCCACATGGGTGCAGGGCCTCCCAAACATTTGGCCCATCCTCCACTGCTTTCTCAGGTGCATTGGCAGGGAGCTGGACTGGAAGTGGAGCAGTCAGGACTCAAACTGACACCCATATGAGATGCTGGCATCACAGGCAGTGACTTTACCCACTACATCACAGCACTGGCCCCAACAGAGAAGTTTTAAAACTTGCACTGAATGCACAGAGGAACGCTTAAATTTTTCTGAGGTTTCAATGGAAAGGTTTTAAGAAAATGGTGTGAAAGCTGAATGGGGAGTTTAATGAAACAATGAAGGAGGAGAAGAATTCTGGGCCAAAGAATCAGCCCACCCAGTCACGCAGACACAAGAAGACACAGTATGACCAGGAAATTTAAAGTGGTGGCTCTCCATGGTGTGTAAGGAAGGAAGGTGGAAAGAGTGGCTAGGGGTGAGGCTGGACACATGGGTCAAGGTTGGGTCAGAAATGGCCCTAGGATGCCCTGCTGAAGACTTTCGAGTTTATCCTTTCCATACAGTGAGGGGTCCTGAGCAGGGAGAATTATGATAGGGAGCAATACTAGAATCTGTGTGGAGAGAGTTCTGTGGGAGGCTGTTAAAATCAGGCATTCCTTTTCAGCATTTGAATTGTGTATCCAATCTGTTACCTGTTTTACTATAATCCCAATGCGTGTTAGTTATAGACAGTTCTGAAAACATTGAGCGATCACAGCCCAAATAGCAGGCAGGTAGTTAAAAAGTATCCATGGAATATTCTACCACTCAAAGAGCATTAGAAGACAGGAACCCTGTGTGCTTTATATCATGTCACTTTCACATATTAGCATTTTTCTAAGTCCATCTCCAATGCATATATAATAGAAAGCATCTTTTTATTCCTTATGTGTTTAACCACTCCCCTTTTTTGTTATATTTAGACTGTTTACCAATAGTTATGACCTTGATTATTTCCTTATGAAAAATGTCATGAAGTGAAATTACTAGATTAGAGTATATAAATCTTTTTCTAGGTCTTGACATATATCGTCAAAATGCATCAGGGACAATTTGTGCCATTTTGCATTCTTTCTAACAGATTCACTCTAACCACACCCTCGTAAACATTTTTTTTATCCTAGCCAATTTGATAAGCAAGAAAATGGTAAGATTGAACATTTAATCATTTTTATTGGCTATGTTTTGTGAGTATGGACTTCATTAAGAAGAAATGATTATGTAATTGTATTTTTAGACTCTTTGAGATAATGGGCGGGACCTGCTATTGTCAAAACTCAGGACAGGAAATAGCTGCTTTAGAGTTTGCACGTAGGTTTTAGGTGCTGGGAGGGACACAGAAACAATCAGCATCATCTGGGCCCTGCACGTGCTCACAGTGTCTACAGAGGAAGGACATGCGCAAGGAAGTCTGGGAGGGGTCACTGCATGAAGCCCGGTGCTGTGAACTCGTCCCCTTCCCAACCTCTTCTCACCTCCTTGCACTGGGGATCCTGAAGCGGTAGACCCCCAAAATCACCCTGAGAGCTCATTAAACACGCCTGTTCCAGACCGCAGCCCCAATGTAGGGTTCGGGGGTCTCTTCACGAGTGTCAAAGAACACATGTGCTTCTGAACCCTACGTCCACGTGCTGCTCAAGGGCCAGACAAGGGGTCCCCGCCCCTGTGATGAGTTCTGCAGCCGTACCCTGGCCCCTCCCCACCCGCCCACAGCTCCTCCATGGCACTGCTCCTTTTCACCGCTTCTTCTGTTGTCCTTTACCTCCATGTTCATCCTTCAATCCCTTCTTTCGTTTTTTTTTTTTAATGTTTTGTGTTTTAGATTTGCCAGATAACATTGCTGTCAAAGCAATGGTGATGGGAAAGGGCTAGGAAATACTCCTGCTTTGCTCCTTGTCCTGCCACTCAAGGCAGCCAGTACAGCCTGGCCTCCCAGGAGTGCCCACCGTCTTTGTCCTACAGCCTCTGGCCAAATTAGATGAGCTTTGCTAAACATAGGTGCCTAGACGTGCCCAGCAGACTCCGCAGTCCAGGCCAGCCTGAACGCACAGAGCCTCGCTCTGAAGCACACATCCGAGGGGTCTGAGGTTTGCTGAGGGCCACCAAGTCACCTAAGAAAGTCTAGGGTTGTAATGCTGAATAGCAGCAAATGCTGAAGATAAGGGAAACAGCTCAACCCACAGGGAGATCTTTCTACATCTGATCATGCCTGGTGCCTACCTGAAGCACTGTCTCCCCATCACTGCCAAGGTAAAATCCAAATTCTGTTAGTATGTTGCTCAAGCTGCTAGTGGTCCCGCCCCTGGTTGCCTCCCTCCAGTATCAGCCTCACTGCAGGGGATTCCAGCACCGCCAGCCACTCCCGTTTCCTGCATATGCCACTCTCTGGTCTCAACCCTTCTGCCTGGGACAAGGTTTTCTTTCCCTCCATCAACTCATAGAACCTAGCCTCAACACTCAACTCCCAACAACACCTACAGTGTGGCTGCACCGCCCTCCCTCGGATCCCCACATCCTCTCACCTCCCTCCCTCTGCACAACACAGAACACTGCAGGAGGGACGCTGTCCTCCATGCTCCACACGCCTTGGTGACTGTCTCTCCCACTCACTTGAGAGCACCTGGAAGGCAGTAATCACAGGAATTGCTTCTTATGTCTCTGAATCGCCTGTTTTTGGAATGTACGAGGTGCTCTGTGAAAGTCCAATACATGAACGACAAGGTGGCTCTATAAAGTGTAGCCCAGGTTAATTCATCATCATGAATGGTTTCATTTCCACAGTTGAGCACTGAGATAAGGACATCACCAGATTGCACCAGTGCCAATCTTGGACTAAGGGTGAACAATTTCAAGGGTGCACTCTCCAGAGGCCCCAAGTAGCTTGCACTTGAAAAATCTAAGCATGGGTGGCCAGCGCCAGCTCACTAGGCTAATCCTCCGCCTGCGGTGCCGGCACCCCAGGTTCTAGTCCCAGTCGGGGCACCAGTCCTGTCCTGGTTGCCTCTCTTCCAGGCCAGCTCTCTGCTGTGGCCAGGGAGTGCAGTGGAGGATGGCCCAAGTGCTTGGGCCCTGCACCCCATGGGAGACCAGGAGAAGCACCTGGCTCCTGGCTTCGGATCAGCACAGTTCAGGCCGTAGAAGCCACTTGGGGGGTGAACCAGTGGAGGGAAGACCTTTCTCTCTGTCTCTCTCACTGTCTAACTATGCCTGTCAAAAAAAAAAAAGAAAGAAAATCTAAGCATGGATGAGTCACAAAAGGAAGGGCTCCAGGTAGTGGTAACATTTACAGTTAAGCAGTATAAAACAGGGTACACAGTGGCCATCTGGCTTCAACCACGTAATACTTATTTACTAAGCATCTACTATGTTTTGGGCTTTGAATTTAGGTCAGTGCAAAATAATAGAAAAAAATCGAGACTCTCACAAGGATTGCTTTTTAATTGGGGAGGAGAAATAACATAAAAGATAAGTATGTGTTGTGTTAAATGGTAGTAAGGGCTATGGAGAAAAGATGAGAAAGGGTTTGAATGGAAGGAGGGATACCAATTGAAAAAGAGTGTTGGGGAAGGCAAAACCTAGAAGGTAATATTTGAATTTGAATAAAAATCTGGTAGGGGGAGGAGCTATGCGGCTATGTGGGTAGAACCTCTCAAGAAGGGGAAATAGGGCGTGCAAAGGTTCTGTGGCATACCTGCCCAACACCAAGCGGGAAACGTAGCTGAGCAGGTGTGGCCTGACCACGCAGGGACTGATCCAAAGCCCCCAGAGTCTTGGGTTTAATAGGCCTGGGTTGGAGCCCAAGAGTGTGCATTTGCAACCAACTCAGCTGACACTGGGAAATGCACTAGTGTAAAGAAAAGTCTACTGTTGATCTGACGGCACGGCTCTCTCCATTTCCATGTCAGCCTCCTCACTCTACTTCTAGGTTGACAGGAAAACACAACTGGCTTGAATAAGACAGTAATGTGTTGGCTGTGCAACTGAAGCATAGGCAGGCCTTGGGGCAGCATAGTATGGGGGCTCCAGCCCCACTTCTTTATAATGCTCAAGACCCTGCAGCTTCCCAATCCAGGATGGGTGAGGAGGGGGGTGTCGAGAAGCTGCAGTAACACATTCTTCAATACTCTTAACAAAACTCTGTCATGACCCCAAAAGCAAAATAGGCCCAGCACCACCAATAAAACCGCTGCCCACCTCCCACACACGCCTGAATGACATCAGATGCATATTTTGAAACAATTAGAGCCAATGTAGGTTAGGCGCTATTTTCAGTACAACTGGGTCCACCTACGCTAGCTGCATGGGAGAGGAATAAATACCTGGAAAAACAGTCCAACTCACCCAGGAAGGTCTGGGAAGTTGAACATGGTATCCAGACCAAGTGGCAAAGGATGTACCTAATGCTCTAGTGTTGTAAAGCAAGAAGTTCAAGGACCAGCCATGTTCAGATAGCTAAGCAGGCAACATAAGGTAGGTTGACAGCTGAGTCTTATGGGTCTCATGAAGACAGGATTTTAGGAAAATTATTTAAGCTGGAGCCGATGCTGTGGCGCAGCAGGTTAATGCTCTGGCATGAAGCGCCAGCATCCCATACAGGTGCCAGTTCTAGTCCTGGCTGCTCCACTTCCAATCTAGCTCTCTGGTATGGCCTGGGAAAGCCATAGAAGATGGCCCAAGTCCTAGGGCCCCTGCACCCACGTGGGAGACCTGGAGGAAGCTCCTGGCTCCTGGATCGGTGCAGCTCCGGCTGTTGCGGCCATCTGGGAGTGAACCAGCAGATGAAAGACCGTCTCTGTCTCTACCTCTCTCTGTAACTCTTTCAAATAAATAAAATAAATCTTTTTTTAAAAAAGGGAAAAAAAGACAGTGATTTAAGCTTTAAGGAAGAAGCTGGGAAAAGGAGGTAGCTGTCATTCCAAGTAGTTTCTAAGGTGTGTGCTCGGACCAAGGGATGAGAGACAGATGGAGCTTTCAGGACTGAGGGCCTGGTCACCACTCGGCTATGTGGAGTTGTGGCACTGGGTAAGGGCGAAACTAGTCTGAGTAACAAGAGTATTTGAACATTCCACATTCCTCCTAGGGCTTTGTCCTTTTAGCGCTAAACATTTCAAACCATGCACCAGCGAGCCAAACAATAAATACCTCTCAAGACACCATTCTTAGTTTTGTCTAAGGTACGCAAAACAAAAACACCCCTTAGCAAGACGGAAGCTTTGCTTTTACCTTCTTTGCCAAGCAAATGCCAGCAAACACTTCTGTAGCGGTCCTGTGCTCTCCGACGTGTGCCGTACATATGAGATGTTCAAACTGCACATCTCCCTCGGGAAATTCATTCCGCTTCCAATTGTACAAGTCTGTTATCCCATAGGTCCTTTCCACCTTCCACGTATTTGTTATTGCTGCTTCTGAAACTCCCTTACAGCCCCAAAGAGGTCTTAATCCCTGTCAAATGTTATTATGTTACCAACTTTTATGTAGTCTTGAAAGGGCTTGTTTATTTAGTTTCAGTGACTCGTTGTTACTGCCAAATATTATTTCATTTCAGCACAGATGTAAGGGGTCCAATGACTGGAATTGTTTTACAGCCGTGACACAGTGGAGAGATGGATCCCAGTTTAATTATGGGCAGCTGAAAACGATCGAGGAGTCACCTGCTCTGGGTATTTATCATCCTGAGCAGCTCACCAGGCCTGGTGGGTGCCCTTCATAACGTTCCACTTGCATTAGGCAAATGGAAGGATCTATGCACAGCCTGCGTCCTGAGCCGCCTTTAGCTTTAGGTATAGACAGTTTAATTTTTTGCTTGATTATTTTCTTTTCCTCAAAGTGAGAGAAATATGTCTCAGTCACTGCTGTACTTTTCCTTTCCTCTGTTTTCCGTTTCTCTCCATGGCCTCTCAGGGCTGCCCTCCTCCTTCCAGCTGCTTCTCTGATTACGCCTCATTGGAAATTATTCATTACATAAAGAATGTGAATCGGGCGGACTAGACACGCAAAAGAGCAGGTAGAGCAATGACTACAGTGCAGCTGGAGGAGCCGAGGACGGCAGAGAGCAGAGGAGCTGGAAGTGGGGCTCGCCATAGAATTCCTCCAGCTCCCCTGTAGAAGAAATTCAGAACGCTGGCCTTTCTCTTTCTGACAGCCTTGCCCATGACACAGCGCACGGGAACAAAACGCATTTCTTATCTCTGATTCCCTCTGAACGGATCTTGATGTGTTCCTCCCAGGATAGATGGAGAGAAAGGAGCAGCCAGAAAACCGCCAGCTGACTGATAGTAAATGAAGGCTGCTAGCGCATGGACCCAGCTGCTATTCCCTTCAACTCTGTTCTCTTCCCAACCTAGGAGGAAAGGCCTTTGAGAGGTCCAATTCTGGGAGTCAGCATTTGGCATCTGGCTTAGTGGTTAAGATGTCACTTGGGAAACCTGTGTCCCACTTCAGAGACACTGGGTGCTGGTCCCAGCTCCACTCTTGACTCCAGCTTCATGCTAATGTGCATTCTGGGAGGCAGCAGGTGATGGCTCAGGTATGCCATCTGGGAGACCTCAACAGATCCTAGCTTCTGGCTCTGGCCTGGTCCAACCCTGACTGTTGTGGGCATTTGGAGAGTGAACTAGTGGATAGCAAAAATTCCCCCCTGCTCGCTCTCTCTCTCTCTCTCTCTCTCTGTATCTCCCAGCCTTTCAAAATAAATTAAACAAATAAAATTTGAATTCTGTCCTGGCTACATGGCTAACTGTAAGAAATAGCTTTATTGAGAGTTTATCATGCATATATCATTGCCTATGCCAAGTGTTTATATGGGTTATCTCATTTAACTCTCAGCACAGTATTACAAGATCAGCATTGTTTATGTTCTGTTTCTGTACAACTTCCCATTCTCATTCGGGGTCAGGTTTCCCCTCAGGAAACATTTGCTGGTGTCCGGAGATACTTTGGGCTGTCACAGCTGGGTAAATGCCAAGGACACACTAACTATCCTACAGAGCACAGGAAAACCCCATGCAATAGTAACCTGGCTCAAAATGTGGGCAGTGCCACTGCTGACAAAGTCTGCTGTCAACTTAAAAAGCACTGATGTCTAAAAGGATAAAGCAACTTGCCCAGGACTACCCAAGGATAAGGGGAAGACTGGAATGCCAATGCAGCTGGACTTTGCATTGTGTTGCATGCAAGTACTTTAGGACTTCAGCACCCAGCTCTTCCTCCCTTATAACAAAAGAGCCACAATCCCAAGAGGAATCTCCCTCTGTGGGGACCCATTAATGTAAGTGGCTCTTTTTAACCATTTGCCAGTCACCTGTTTTTCCATCCTTTTCATCAAACACATAGAATCAGGCCCATCTGAAGCACCCCTTTACTCTAAACTTTGAAAATTCTGTAAACTTATGCACATGGGGGCAATAGTTCCTCTTTGTGTTTTAATTTTAATAGCAGATGTAACAGATAAAAGATAAAAGCAGAATGAATAAGCAAACAAGCCTGCTATGAAAGCAGTAAACTTTGAAGGTGGGGCATTACGTAGTTACATGGCTTGCTAGATACATTAAATCTGACATTTTTAATGGTAAACATAACACCTTGTGGTCTGCAGCATAATTAGATAGAAGTAGTAGTCATCAATATTGCTTTTAAAGTGCAAATTAAAATGTTAGATTCTTTTTTTTTTAATTCTTCAATGAGCACAAATCTGTTATGGGAATGTTTTTAGATATTGAGTATCTTTGAATAATCTTACACATCACCAAGTGCCTGTAAACATACTTCCTTTGTGCACCCAGACACACACATGTATTCCCAGCACGCACTGCCCACTCCTCCTTCATATCGCACAGGTGCACTCACAGGTCCCAGATCTCACTCCCCAGAGCAGCGTTTCCTTTGTCTTTGCTCCTCTCCCACAGTACAGAGACACTTTCCCACCCTTGTTCTGCCCACTCTTCCTACCCTCCCCCATCCCCACCCTCACCCCCAGCCTGCCTCAATGCTTTTGCTGCTGGCTTGAGGGAGGTGGCCATGTTCCATATTCACTTCGAGCCTTTCCTTGGAGTGACCCAGTGATGAAGTGGAGCAGTGACTGTGAGCAGTGACACCCTAGGTGCTGCTCTCATGCCCTTGGCTTCCGAGCACCACAAAAGCTGAAACTGTGTTCACCTTGATTCAGAACCAGCCAAGGGCATGCCAAGTTTTCAGGCTGGAGAAAATAACAGCTTCTTATCCTAAATTCTGACCAAAGCACCCATGGCTGAATTCTTGACATGACTTGGAAAGTCACCAGTCTGTCTCGTTCCACAATAGGGGCTAAAATCTCAAAGTACAGCCAACTCCCAGGTATAGAATTTCCCTTTCCGTCCAAAGTGAGCTACCAAGTTGAATCGTTTATATTTCAGTGGCAGGAAGGACTTAGAAAGCCAAAAGGCATCGGGTCACTGAAAGCGGGAGGGACATAGCAGGGAAAAAAAAAAGGCATCAGAAACAAGCCAGAAGCAAACTCAACTCTGCACCCTTCCCATTTGCTCCATAGCACCCCTGTTCACTTTCATCTGTACAAGGGCAGAGTTCTTGAGTGGAACAAACACCTCAGCCTCAAAGCCACAGAGTTCCATCCTTCAGCATCGTGCCAATCGAAGAAAACCATCGTTATTTAGTACATGTTAGCACCTCCTACATCAGTTACATTTACCAGGAATGATGCTGAATAGATATCTTTCCTTGCCGTTTTGGGGTGAAAAGCAAATGGACAAAGCAATGGGAGAAGTTCATGAACATGATTTTAAATAAGATACTAGTTTTCTATTTTTCACTGTCATATAGACCTATCCTGACCAAAACAGCCACTGGCCAAGTGTGGCTATTTAAATTAAAAAATTTTATCACTTCTCGGCCTTTTGACTAACATCAAGTATAAATTTAAATTTTAATCAATTAAAATGAAATTGAAAATTCAATTCTTCAATCTCACTAGCAATATTCAGATACTCAATAGTCACATGTGAGTAGTGGCTACCATATTGTACCACACAGACAAAGGACATTTGCTTCATCACAGAAAAATCTATCAGTACTAATATAAACAAAGATAGAAAAGTAGATGACTACATGGCATTAATAATAGCTGTAGGGAAACAAATTCTATCATATAATGTTTGTGAGAACAAAAATGCTACTACCAAAACTACACATGTACTTAATAGGAAAAAAACTGAAATGTACATCAGTGGGGAACTAGTTAAGTGACCAAAACACCCATACAATGGCATTTGTACTCTTACAAAATGTATACATAAGCAAAACGTGTCAGCATAGAAAGCTGTCCTGGGAGACCTCCTTATGCAGAAACACAAGCTACAAATCACTTAATACGAATAGCATAATCCCACGTGCATTAAAATACAAAACAGATACACCTATGTTTGGGTAAACTTGTATAGAAAGTAGGATACACGGGAATTAATTTACCATGATTACCTCTGCAAAGTGGGAATGGCGCATGGGTTGGGGCAGTGTTTTCTTTTCACGATACATTTCTGTAGCAGTGAGACTCTATACCTGGAGGAAAGGCAAATACACTCTTAATTTTAACTGATCCTATAGTAAGGAATGAGCCACCTAAAATAATATGATACAAAAAAAAAAAAACAGAAGTTAGATTTTCTGTGTGTCAAAAGCCTGTTGCTGGGCCGGTGCTGTGGCTCACTTGGTTAATGTGCAACGGCATCTTATATGGGCGCCGGGTTCTAGTCTCGGTTGTTCCTCTTCCAGTCCAGCTCTCTGCTGTGGCCCGGGAAGGCAGTGGAAGATGGCCCAAATGCCTGGGCCCTGCACCTGCATGGGAGACCAGGAGGAGGTATCTGGCTCCTGGCTTCGTATTGGCGCAGTGCCGGCCGTTGCGGCCAACTGGGGAGTGAACTGATGGAAGGAAGACCTTTCTCTCTGTCTCTCTCTCTCACTGTCCAACTCTACCTGTCAAATGAAAAAAAAAAAAAGAAAGAAAGAAAGAAGCTTGCTGCTGAGCCTTGTGCCAGTCTGGACTGAGTCGAGCTTCAGGTTACGGATCCTGCTCCTGTTAAAGTCTTTATGTACCCAAAGCATCCCTACTGCACAAACCCAAAGAAAATGGCTTAGCCGTGAAGTCGTAGTTTGTGAATTATCAAAGAAGACCCTGAAATCAAAGGATTCTTTCAGGAGAATCCCTGGCTCCTGAAGAGAAAACCTTCCCCCCAGACCAGCCCTCCCCACCCAACCTGCTCTGTGCCTCACTCAGCCACACCTTGCTCTCTCCCACAGCACCTCCCTCACAAAGCCTGTTTCAGGCAAGAGAAATGCAGACCTCAAACTGTTATACTCTCTAGAACTCATCTGGAATTGGAAGTGCAGCAAGCCCAGCAAAGATTCAGACTGCTCCGGGAGCCCCTCTGTGGGCATGCCAGGGGAATCAGACCTCATGGGATGGGGTGTGCTTTATCTGCCTATTTATCTCTCTATCACTGTCTCTCTCTCTTATGTATATAAGCACATACACATGCATGTGTGTACATATGTTCACATGTGTGTATGCATATATCAGTCTCATATAAGCACATATACATACATATATGTGTGTATATGCACATGAATACATACATCTCTGTCCTATACATAAGCACATATATGTGCATGCCTGTGTGTATATATGTATACACATGTGTACATGCATATCTATCAGTTTGCTTTATATATATAAGTACATTTACTTGCATACATATATACATTTGGCCTCCATGGGATGTGTAGAGCAATTCTTTTTTTTTAAGATTTATTTATTTAAAAGGCAGAATTACAAAGAGAGAGGTAGAGAACAAGAGAGAGATCTTTCATCTGTTGGGCCATGCATGAGCCAGGAGCTTCATCTGGGTCTCCCACTTGAGTAGCAGGGGCCCAACTACTTGGCATTAGCAGGGGGGCTGGATTGGAAGTGGAGCAGCCGGGACTCGAACCAGCATCCATTTGGGATGCCGGTGTTGCAAGGTTAACCTCTACACCACAGTGTCCGTACATGCTCATGCTTGCTAATGTGAAGTAGTATCAGAGTGTGCTCATGCCTGTGGAAGGGCCTGATTCTGGGGCAAGGAAAGAATGTGACCCATTTGGTAGATTTTTTATTATTATTATTAAGTCATTAGATGGTGTAAATCTTTGAGCCAGGTCAGTGATAAAGAGGGAAATGTTATTATGTCCTGGTGTGCTGAGAATCACAACCTTCCTAACAGAAAAATAAAGAGTACCCAGAACCCCACAGTCAGTGACTTCACACAGCAAGATAGAAACACGCCTTCCTGCCTCAGCTGCACTCCTAGAGGCTTGTCCTTTTCTGCCGCAGTCCTTCCCAGAACCGAACACCTGCCATCACCTGGCCTGGCGCCCCGTCACCAGTGCTGCAGGCCCCTCTGGTGGAGATCCAACCTGAGGAGCTTCAGGGGACGCGTGCACCTCGCTTGCCAGCAGGCTCTTCCACCCATGAGTCTCATCTCCCCGTGAGCCGCGTCTTGCTGGGAGTTTCTCACCCATGCCAGGCATACCCACTTGGCATTTTGACCAGATGAGCCCTCACTCAGGTCTTAACCCACTGAGCACTGCTTTTCTGTCTAGATCGGGAAGTTAAGGTTTCTGTAAATTTCCCCCCAACTGCTGCGAGCTCACTGTTCTTTTTCTTACGTCCCTCATCACCCCAGAGCAGCAGCCTTTGCCAACCTGCCTCCCAGCACACCACACACATGCACAGGGTCACAGGTGTGCACGCACATATCAGCTGTAGCTACTGGACCAATACCCTTTGTGATGCTGGAAGGCTGAACGTTTGAGGAGTCTTTGATTCAGTGTGAGCATGGCAGGGGTGGGGAGGCCTTTCCAGAATGTTATGTGAAGAGGTACCTTAGCTCTTAAATTCTGTCTCTATTTCATTTATTTTTTTTTTCCTCCTCAAAGACTTACCCTTCAAATAAAGGTCCTTGAAGGGCGTGATTTTCCTCGGAGACCGAGCCACTGGGTAACTGCTGAGTGGAACTGTGAATTATAGAGTGTGAGGAGAAAGAATTGTTAGTGGAAATTAATTTCCAAACGCCTTTCTTTTTCTGTTTCCCGTGGGGATGACCCGCATACCAGGAAAATTCTCAGTCCTGGGTTTTGAGTTCAGCGTGGGCTTTCGGTTTCATTAATTATCCTGAGGATCCTTCGTGTCATTCGAACGTAGCATTGATGGGAAGTCAAGTCTCTGCAGAGCAGCACTGGCCTCTCCCAGGGCTAAGGGTCCCCTTCCCTGGGTGCGTCTGGCACGGAGTCTGCCTCCAGGTGGGCCACCCAAGGGCTGCTGGGAGAAGGATGCTTCCCCAGGGCCCTCCTGGACACCGTCCTGCCCGCACCTACACTCACTCTGTGTCCACGTGCTGTGACAGCCCCAGTGACACCCCACTTCCCCCATCTCCCTGCAGCAGGTCAGGACATCACGGCACCCTGTGATTTCTGTTTGAAACGAAGCACTCTACAGACAGTTTTAGGCAAACCAGAAATAATTTTTATGGCCTGCAAAATACCTTTCTCGTAGGATGTCTTGTGCTTTGAGTACATTTTAACAGAGTGAGGTCACATTCATGGACTCCTGGAGACAAGAGAGCAGCTCCAGAGACATCTCATCCATCACCGTGACGCCAGGCAGGCTTCCCCCAGGCCCCCGGACACAGGTGAACATCCTGTTTTCACAGATCGTCAGCCCCTCCTGGGTAGCCCATCCCGGTGCTGCCTGCCTTCCAGTGTTTTCCTTGTCTCCACACCAGACTGCTGTGAGCTTTAAAAATCCAAAGTTGAATATTTTGAACCAGACGTCACAAAGCAGCCTGAGTGTCAGCACACTGTTTAGCTGGCATTGGGGGGAAAAAAAAATGAAATCCTGTTTCAAACCAAACATTGACACCTATGCTCGGGGTGGGACCCAGCCTGACAGCTGTCCTTCTACCGCAAACGCCTGACTGGCAGCCCCCTTGGGATTCCCTTCGGTCATGTGCGGCAGGTCTTCCCGCTCCCAGAGATCACAACCATCGTGTCCCTTTTCCCAAAGTGTGCTCGCTGGAGCGGAACCAGCACACAAAACAGGGCACTGTGTTCCCTGGCGAACGCCTGCTTAGACACGCATGCCGCTTTCTGACACTTGGTTGGTGCCTTTGGTTTTCAGACGTGGCAAGTTTTAAAGGAATCCTTCCCCCGACTTTCCCCTCCTGCGATGTCACGGGGGGAACCAGCAGTATGGACTCCGAGAGGTCCAGTTACATTTTGGCATAGGATCAGCCACGGGGCATTCTGCAGTTAGAAGCAAAATAAGCACCGCCCTCCCTCGTCTATTTCCCTTGGCAAACTGGAAAGTCCAAAGGAACTGCACCAGCCAGGAAAGCCCTGACGAAGAGCTGGCATTAGCCTCAGAGAAGACACAGCCCCGTGAGATGCAGGGTGCGCGATCATTGTCTGAGACCGAGGGCCTGAAATTGACACCATATGTGCCCCGAGGAGTGATTGCTGCGAGGGGGCGAGGGGCGGGGGAGAAAAGCAACATGTCAGAACATTTTAGTAACACCTAATTCATCCCGAGGTTATAAATAAATATGATGCTCGCTTAAAAAACAAGTCGAAAAATACTTTAACTGGATTACTTCTGTGACAGTGCTTCAGGCAAAGGTGAGCTTTATTAGGGAGACAGCATGAATAAAGAGAAACACATAACAACTTTTTATGGTATATTTTACGTGATTTTATTTTTTTTGCAGTAAATAAAGTGGTTATAGGGCTCCAAGGAAAAGGGCCCAGATGTTAGAGAGTTGTGTGAAATTCAGGGGAAACAAGCTGTAAAAAACACAGCCATAAAACAGGCTGTCAGTGCCACACATCTGGACAATACAGCTGTATGTTCCTAGTGGCTGTCGTCACCCAAGGAAAACTCAATAACCTTATTTCACCCCAATTAGGCCGCATACCAACAGGATCAGCATTGAGTTGCAAGGGGGAGCAACATTCATATGGCGCCTCTGTGTCAAGCAGCTTTTATCTTTCATTTGAATTTGGTCACCAAGAAATAAAAGGCTGCTAACATCGTCATTTCCACTATTATAAAACCCTATTTAATTTATAACGTCCTCATAAGTCAGAGTTTGACAGTTTGGACTACTGGCTATGCCAAACAACAATAGACTTTTCTGTAGCGTGAAACTGACCCATCAGTCATCTGAACACGGGGCCCTGCCTCTCTCTCTTGCATCCTCTGTTGGGAGCCTGAGCCTGACACCATTGTGGAAAGCCCACTGCCTGTCTGGAAGAACATACTGATATTCAGACAACCCGGTCCATTGTCGGTGCAGCGGAAATGCTGCATTTTTGCCCCCGTCACCGTCTCTGGCCAGCAATGAGACACTGTTAGTAAGGCAAATATCCCAAGATGTGAAACACCCTTTCATCTTTTTACATCACCGACAGACTGTGCCACAGGTTCTAAACTGTCACTCTTCCCAATCATTGTGTTTCTTCACAGGTGTTATTGGCAGCAAAAACAATTATGGATAGTGGAGAGAAATTAGCCTTACCACTGATAGGAAAACTCTTAAAATTTCAACTGCTCCAGATTAAATTCAGGGACCAACTGCGAGGGGACAACGAAAAGAAGGTACTGTACACCATCGTGGGTTTTCTAATAGAGGGCAAGCAGTGAGTGGAAGCGAGCCAGGTTTCTCAAGGTCACTTCCTGTCTTCATAAACCTACCATTAAGTGGTGCCGGGCAAATTCAGCTGTCCCCTCGACTTCTCAAGGACAAGGTTCTCCAAGTCTACTGGAGGAGTTAGAAGTCTGTTAAAAATAAGCCACTGTACATTTAAAAATGATGGTATCCAGGGCATATGCTCAAAATTGTACCTATGGTAGTATACGAGGGTACTTGCAAAAGGATTTTTGAAATCTATGCACAGTTTTTTTTTTCATAATACACACTTTTATGGATATTTTTGAAAAGCTCTCATATGCATGGATCTCAAGTGTTTTCACACCAAAATAAAGTTATCTTTAATTTAATTTTGCACAAGCTTGTTGAAAGAGCTTCATATTCATATAATAGCCAAAGAGAGCCAGGGAGGAGATGGGGGAGTCAGGAGAAGTGAATATTAAAAAGGGAGTGGAGAGGGATCATGGTCAGTTTTTAACTATGTTAAATATGTTATATTTAATAGGAGTGCCTATTAAAATATTAGGCATATCTGTACCTTTGTAACAGTGAGAATATTTCACCAGCAGCCCATCACTCTACTCCCATAGTTTCGTCAATTTCTTCACATGTGGATCTTCATTTAATTTGCCCATGGAAGTCAGTTTGTGTCTTTTCCAGAGTCATATTTGTACCTGAAAAGTATCTTAAAATACTTTTTACAAAGTAATGCCAGGTTCAAATCTACTTGCTATGATAATTACTTAAAATTAGAGATGTATCAATGCTGATGTATTTTCTGGAAACGCAAATGTTTTGTATATAGATGTCAAATGTGTGTGAGTGTATATGTGTGTGTATGTAAAATTATCATGTGAAGTTGGTTCTCTATATTCTGAAATGGAAGAGGGAAAATCATAGAAGACAGAGGACAGAGGAAAAGGAATAGATTCCATGGGGCCTGCGCTGTGGTGCAGTGGGTTAATGCCCTGGCCTGAAGCACCGGCATCCAATATGGGTGCCGGTTCAAGACCCAGTTGCTCCACTTCCAATCCAGCTCTGTACTATGGCCTGGGAAAGCAGTACAAGATGACCCAAGTCCTTGAGCCCCTGCACCAGCGTGGGAGACCCAGAGGAAGCACCTGACTCCTGGCTTCGGATTGGCACGGCTCCGGCTGTTGAGGTCATTTGGGGAGTGAACCATCGGATGGAAGACCTCTCTCTCTCTATTTCTCTCTCTCTCTCTCTCTGCCTCTCCTCTCTCTGTGTAACTCTGACTTTCAAATAAATAAATACTTAAAAAAAAAAAAGGCAAGCTTATTTAAAAAAAAAAAAAAAGAAAAGGAATAGATTCCAAGAAGACCTTCTTCATCTTTGCAAGACCCTCAAAACCAGGCTTGAGCTGCTGATGGTGTAATTGTAAACAACAGTAATTTAGGGCTTTAGGTTTGTCAGAGAGGTTCTTATATGGCATTTTCCTAGAGTGGCATATGTTGTCCACAGGAAAGTTCTGTTTGTGTGAACACAGATGATGGTGTAGATTCTACCTATTGAACCCCTTTCCAGCACACACAGGAGAGGTGTTCCTTATGAAATCATCAGGAAAGTTAAGACTTGGCAAAAGAAAAATTGGAAAACTTCACACTAGTATAGAAACATATCTCTTCTTGCATCTTAAATTCCAGTGTCATATGGGAATCTGAATTATAGAAAGTAGACTGTGAATCTTGCAAACAAATTTCCTGAACCTTCTATGTGCTCTGTGTTTTCCACAGCACCTACAAATAGTGTTTTTAAAGAACATCAGCTTACTAGTCTGCCACCTATAAGTAAGAAATTGTTTATTACAGGAGCAGGATATAAATTCCAGTAACAAACTTTAAGTTAAAAAAAAGAGTGGAAAATCCTGATAGCACAGGAAAATTTGTCATTCTTGCAATGACATAAAGATATTCCTTCAATATTATTTTTCTCAGCATTTATTTGGATTGTGAACTATAATAAGACAGTAATTCTGAATATATGAAAATAATCTTTATTTGTTGAAAATCTGAGAGTCCTAAAGAATTGGAGTTTGGACTTCAGACATTGAAAAAAAAAAAAAAAACACTGGACCCAGAAATGCAATAAGAGAACTCCTTCAGCAATTGAGAGCCAACAATTACATAATTTAGTGTCTTCATTACTTTGGGATCCCAAAGCACCAACCTCAAATTTCTGAGTCAAAACCATTTGAGTAGGTGCTAAATAAATTGCTGAAAATGGATTGGAATGGAATCCTGTCTAGAAAATTCTCTCAGTAAAGGCAAAATGGAGTTCCCTGCAGGATGATAAAATCGGTGTACATTTTGACAGCATTGCCCAAGAGGTCAGGCAGAACAATAGAGTTGAGTGCCTGTCAGCCAAGCAGTTTGGCAGAAAGCAAAGTAAGTGCAAAGTATGGAAAGCTGATAACATGCTGTGGAGTAGCAAATGAAGAGAAGAGGAGAAGAGAAGAGAAGAGAAGAGAAGAGAAGAGAAGAGAAGAGAAGAGAAGAGAAGAGAAGAGAAGAGAAGAGAAGAGAAGAGAAGAGAAGAGAAGAGAAGAACTCTTTGCTCCAACTCTTCCTCTCTCCTAAACCTAGAACAGGATGCTGAGACTGCTATAAGGGGATAAACTGTGTCTTCAGCTTTCTAACCTCGACACAAAATCTGTGAGGATAAATGTTTATTAAGGAGCATTGCTTACATCTGTACAACCCACAGAGTGTTTTCTTTCTCTTCTCTTTAATTTTTGGAATTTTAATTTTAAGAATGAATGCTTTAAAAATATCCATAGTAATAATTATAGAAAACATTAAAGATAAGGTGAAGACAGAAATTACCAATATAATTAGGTTCCTGTTCTTTTTCCCCCAATGGAACAGATGTAATGTATTACTATATATTTGATCCTGTTTTAATCAATATAAGCTTTTCTTAAAAATAAATGGTTAATAATATAATTCCAATTGCCAAATACAGTAAAGATGTCATCTTTTACTCAACTAATCTTAATAACTTCAGCATTTTATCTGAGCTGTAAATAACATTACATTTGCTTTCTATTTTGCAAGAAACTTGATAGTTAATTAACATAAAAAATAAAAAGAAAGATATTTTTAAAATGATTTTAAAATGTTTAGCATACGAATTTCTGGGACAAAAATATTGACCTCTAGTTACAAATAAATTGAATCTACTTAAAAGTATTTATTTATTAGGAAATGTCTTATTGATTACTTCCAAATATATATATCAAAAAAATGAAGTACATTTCTATATATTTTAACATTTCAGAATTTCTGAATATGACTTCTCTCACACAATAACCCCATCATTATTAATCTGTTCTTAATTCATTAATTCAACAAGCATTTTTTGAAACAAACCTTTACAGACACAATATACTGGGCATATGTTTTCTCATAATTTTAGTCATAGTTTCAAAATAAATCCCTTGTCTTTTATTCTGCTTCTGCTTTAATTTAGTCATTACCTGAATTCTATATTTTCACTCACAATTCTACTTCATTTTAACTCCAACTTTTTTGTTATGTATTAATTTTGAATATGTATTAAATACCAAAATACTTAATTAGGAGTCAAAATATTTTATCTGTATTGAGAATTCTAATAAAACATTTCATGACCAAAAAAAATGAAAAGTGGTTGTAATATAAAAAAAATCATTATCCAGTTAAGTAACTGGCCAATTTAAATCTGATCTTATCTTCCTCTAAGTTGAGTTTAGAACATTTGTGTAGCTTTGAAGAAAAGATCCAAATATATTATAACTCTGCTTTTAATTTATGTATTCAAATAACCAGTGCATACTTTCTTGGATTTTTAGGAAGTATATTTTTTATATAAAAGAAGAACAATTCTTTCTCTTTCAAATTTATATGTTTAGTCAAGTGATTTTTCTGATGTCCCAGAATTGTAAAGCTGCAAATTAAAAGTGCCTAAAGTTTGATGATACATCATGAGGAAGCCACAAACAACCTCCTCTGAAGCTGGATGAAGAGAAATTAGAGTAGCTTTCGCAGACATTTTCCAGCTCACTCCAGCCGAAACCCCAAAACACTGGAAACCAGCCAATGTAATGCCATTTTTCTGTGTGTGTTTTGTTTTAAGAGAAAAGCCATAGGGACATACCAGGAAATTACAGGCTGGTTAGTTTTGATTCAGTTGCGGTTAAAATCTTCAAAAACTATTTTAAGAAATCAAACAGAGGAAGAGCAGGAGCTTGGTTTCAAGGGACCTGTGTGGTTTCAGGAAAGGAATGACTTGCCTCACTAACTGGATAGAGTTCTTGAGGATGGATTATCGAAATGAGGACACTACCAATATGAATGTTGGATCTAAAGAGTCTCAAAACCCAACAATTGAGAGACAACAATAAATGGCTCCCCAGCTGGCTTATGTATAAACTTGAGTAGTGCTTTCCTCATTGGTTTGCTTTTAATTAATTAAAATATTTTATGGGCTTCAAGAAAAATTTAAAGAAATACACATTTTAGAAATAACCATGGTTGCAGCAGCTAGTAATTATAGCTACCATTAATGACTGGTGCCATCGCCATCCATTTACATGCATCTTTAATGACTTTGTGAAGTACAGAGTATTCCCAGTTTGCAGATGGGGAAACTGAGAGTGTGGAAAGGTCAGAATTGTTCCCACTCTTGCTGGTGGAGCTGAGCTTCAATCAAAACTGCCAAGACTCCCACGTTCTTAACCATCATGCATGCCCCTCCCAAGTGTGTCTCAGTAATTATGAAACGACAACCTTGGCTCACAATCAGTAGCGTATCTGCCCAGAGATGTCTTTCTGTACAAAGGCTCTGCTCGGTGATCTTCCAACAACCATCAGGTCCTACCGATTACATTGCATTCAATATCATGAGGATAAAATGTGTAGACTGTGGTCAAGGAAAGGAACAAAACTCACCAAATGTAAAGGCCTCACTGATTTCTAAAGGAATCCTGACTTAATTTCCAGTTCCACCCAGAAATGAACCAGTCTTTGGGGGAATCTCTTAGAACTAGACTTGCTGAGATTATTTCAAACATCGTCGTACCTCCCTCCTGCCCTTCTTGGTGAGGTGGCGTGACAGTAGCTGATCTGGTGCTAAAGCAATATGCTCTCAGATAGGAGCATATAGGTAGCAAACATGTGGACATCTGACCCACCCCTCACTACCACCACCAGCGCCGCCACCTCACAGACATGCCGTGTTCTGAGTCTATGAGTTAGGAATTCCCCCCTGAAATACATTCTGGGTAGTTATTTCCTACGCTGTGGCAGCTCTTTAGAGAAACAAGTTCCTAACTCAGCTTCATGCATTATATTATTTTACTCAGTAGAGGAACAGAAATGAGAATGAGAGGGTACAGATCGAGGAGGTAGGACGAGAGGTAAGAAACAAAAAGGACAGAAAAGGAAAAGGATTCACAATGCCATAACCTTATTAAAAGTGAAGTCAACATTTTGGTGTGTTTCCCTGCTGTTTCTTTCTGCAGATTTGTTCATTACAAGTAGTGATCATTGTAAAAAATATTTTAAATCCAATCCAAATTTTTTCAGTTAAAATTTATCATAATTTTTACTCAGCACACTGTCCAAAATGACCATATCATCATTGTTGGTTATGAAATATCCTGTTGACAACCATGATTTTTCTAACTTTCAAATATTTTTATAATAAGTAATGCAATTTTCAGTGTAGATTCTCCTTTATTGTGAATAATATCCTTAGCATAGATTTATAAAACTGGATTAATTAGGCCAAAAATGTTCCTGCAGTCTCATAATTCCAAAGTGGGTTCAATGATCATTTATACCCAGTTCTTCATAAAAAGTTAAAAAAAAAAAGACCCCCTTCTCTGGTCAAATAAACTTGGAAATCACTTGAGTATTGTAAACAACTCTTACAGAGTTTGTAGCATAATATCTGGTTAAAGATGAGTGGATTTTATGAAAATAAATATTTAATATCATTTAACCTATTTCTCAAGTTTTATTTAACCTCATAGGTTTTTTTTCAGCCCATCTTGTGGGTTCCCACCATCTGGGACCAGCAGAATAGATGTTTTATCAGACTGAGTGATGTCTTGAAGAAGAACTGGAGTAAACCTTAGGATACTCAGTTTCTCATAAACCACATCATAATGGAGTGAGTCACACTCTTCATGAGCAGGTTTTCCTCTCTTTTTCTTAATAATATCATGATAAGAATCATAGGCTGCATTATATATGAAACAGAAAGTTATACATAAATATGTAGATTCATCATTAGCTGTAAGAATCACACAAAATAAAACCATTTAATACCAGTCCCACACGCTGTTACCTCCTGTTCATTGTGAAGAAGAGTAGAATGAATAATTGTGAATAACATTTGAATTGCTACATCAAGAAATCATTTAGAAATAAAATATAGACTAAGACATTTTGAACTATCAAATAACTAACTAGCTTGTCCCACTAGAAGAAGAAAATGCTTAATCTATATAATTATTACATGTTAAACATAAATCTTTTTAGGAAAGATGTTTAAGGCAATGGAAATGCTAAGTAGCCAGATTTGTCCACTAATCATTGCATACATGTATTTATGTACCCCATAAATATATACAAATAAAATAATAATAAAGGAAAAAGAAAAAACAGAATAATTTGAGATTAAGGATTCTAGGTAGATATCACTTGATATTCAACTGAGTATGTGAAATGCTAACACATTTTTTTTTTTAGCTATTGCTAAGATAAGAATCTCACATCTGCTATGTGACTTAATTGGTTAAGAAATCTCTTTGCTGATCCAAAGCCTTCTCATAATAGGTGGCATCCAGATGCTCTCTGTACATACTGCATTTTAAAGAAAATGTATTCTGTGACAAACTTGACTCACTCTTCATATGCTGGGGAACATGTGTTCCACATACATGCTAGAGAGAGGGACTCTTTGGATGCTCCCGTCCCAAATTTTTGCCTTGAATTGGGAAGAGTTCCCTCTGAGTTTGTTTAAGTTGTAAGCAGATGACCATAGTATAGGAACATGCATGCTATGCTTTCCAGAAGCAACAAAGACCAGAGAAATAGCTTGTATGAGCCAAGTTTAGCTGAAGATTTAGTGGGTCAGCATTGCTAACCTAATACTCTCCTAATCTGAATCACTCCCTACTCAATCTGCGAGTCCCAAGACATAACCCCGTACATGAGGGGGACTTACACAGAATGTGAAGGAAAGGGAAGGAAAAATAGGAGCTGACTTTCCTATGATTGCTGCTGGGTAGAAAAGGATGCTTCACCTTTGAACCAAGGTAGATTTCTAGAGGCCAAGCAGTCAATCATTGTCCAGAGCAAGAAGGGCAAGGAACTGTCTTGTTTCACTTTAAGCGTGGAAGTTGGAAGGAATGAGGAACAGACTGAATGTGTAGACCACCATTGAGGTCAGCCATGGCAGAGCCAAAGGGACTGGATGGGCAAGGAACAGGTGCAGAAATCCACCAGGGACATCTCTGCCTGGAGTCCAGGAGGACCTAGGTACTTCTGCCTGCTTCCATTCTATGCTGTGGATTCTCTGTGTTCTAGAGAATTCTTCCTCTACCTCAGACATTCTTTGCTTACTAATACTTTTTTAAAATTCTACCAATTGAATACCCATTACTGTCAAATAGAAAGTGCAGGACACTAAATATGTAGAGAGAACAATAACAATTATTTTAAAATTATGCATAAGATTAACTTGAAAGAATGCATTAAATATTTTCCACATCCATCTTCTCTGAGCAGTGGAATTGTGGTGACTATCGTTAAGCTCTATATATTTTTCCAGTTTTTCAAATATTATATTTTTATAATGAAAATAATTAATGAAAGACATGAATCAGAATTTACAAGGGTCATAAAAAAAACAGTTGTGAGAGTGAAGGACATAAATTTTGATCATCTCAATGTTAAATGAAAATTAGCTTAGAAGGTGTATTGCTCCAGTCTCCTCGGTTTGATTAAAGGGATGCAACGCAGAAAGAAAGGGAGCGAAAGAAGAAGGAAGTGATGGAATGGAAGAGCAGTTGAGGAACATAAAATACTCTGGAGAAACGACAGAGCATGAAGCATCCAGGAAGTGTTATGCAGTCCCTGGGAAGACAGAGTAGAGGGAGGGTAGACATGCATGGAAAACAAGTTGGGAGAGCATCAAAGACTAGTATTGACAAGAGAACCATGGAAATAAAATGAGTTTAGGATTTAGAATTAAACCAGCTGTGTATCTACCACAGCTGTGGATCAAAGACAAACTGTGTGTCTTCAGTTATACAGTGGGAAAAAACCTACCCATCTCACATGTTGCTTTGTGAAATCAAGTAAAAGATGATGTTTGTAAAGCACCTCTCCTACTGTGTAACGATACTCAGCTACTAGAATTTGCCTCTTACTTTGAACATTTGGTTATGTAGTCATCTTCTCTCTAGAATCCCAAGAAACCCCGCAGAGAAAGGGTCTGGGGAATTCCTGAACTTCCAAAATTCCATCTTTGCTAAAGATACTCCAGAAGGATGAGACCTATGTGGCTGCGCCGGCTCTCCTCCACAACCCAGGAGAGCCTGCAGGGCCAGAGCGCCCCCTGACTATCTTATTTGGAGGGGATTGGAGGAAGGTGCCACTGTTTTAAAAATTTCCATTGTACTTAATAAATATCTGTAGCATGATAAAATGAATGAATGAGTGTGTAAATTAATAAGTGTGTATTCTTCCAGATAAACTTTAGAATGATTTAATCTAAAACAGTTTCTTCTTTTCTGATCAAAAGACTGTGCTGGGATTTTATTTTAAGTTGCAGTTGTGAATGTTGTGGATTTTGAAGCAGAGTTGGGGTTTCTCTGTGGCAAGGCTGGCTGTCCACCAAGGAGCTGCACAGAATGTGGCCTGTTGGCGAATGTTTGGTGATCAAAGTCCTGGCTATTAGAGCACCCTGCCTGAGTCTTGCCACTGCCTCGGGGCTAAGTGGACTCAGCAGCTCTGACTCCGCGCTCCATGGAACCATTGAAAAGAGCATGTGTGAGGAATCAGGTCAGCTTGGTTTTGCCACTTACTAACCTTAACTGTAAGTTTTCTCCCCATAGACATGTAGTAGGTACGAAGTCAAATTGTCTGAAAGTTATGTAGAGAGACTCAAGTCTAAACTAGTTTAGTTGTTCGCAGCTCTGCTAGGCTGATAGAGCCACCTGACCACGAGGTTATGCTTCCCACCTATCTGTCCCTCTGACCTGCACAATTCTGAGTGAACATTGACGCTGTCTGTCTGACTCTTGTTTCCCTGTGTGTGTGTGTGTGTGTGTGTGTGTGTGTTTTAACTGCTTGTCAATGTTTCTCTAGCTGGTCTCTCCATTCTCTAAAGGTTATTTCCTTCACATCCCACCTTTCACTCTCAAGGCTGCACTGTGAACTTTGTCATCAACAAAGCCTTCAACACTCCCAGTGTCTTAGATGGCATTCTCTTCTCTAACCTTGGAAGTTTCCTATCTTTTCTTCTTATGATCCAGTATCCTCACACACAGTTTCTTCAACCACATCATAACTTCCAACCAATCATAACTTCCATTATCCTTGCCTGCTGTTTGGCTCCAATTCTATGGTCCAAATCATTATACCCATTCCTTGGGAAACCCTCAATTCCCTTCATCTTCTCTTTCCATCATAATCATTTTTGCAAACCCTCTCCCAAGATGAACTGAATGATCCACCACTTCCATGTCTGTATCTTACCATCTAAATACTTTGGAGGGACTCACACAACTCAGCAGACTGGTTTCATTTCAAGTTAACAACATCAAAATTTCCAGCAATCTGTTAGCACGGGAAGAGTTCTAAACATTTCTTCACATAAGCTTACCACACTGGCTTCTGAGATGACTCTTACATCATCTTCCTTGTTCAAATCTGCTACATTTCACCTCTCTGATCTCAATTTATGACTTTGTCTATTGATTCACTTGAAAAAATAAGCACTTCCTCAATACAATCAAGGTCTCTCTTACATCCACACCCAGCCACCCATCCTCTCTTGCTGTTTTTTAAATAAGATTTATTTATTTATTTATTTGAAAGGCAGAGTTACAGAGGCAGAGGCAGAGAGAAAGAGGTCTTCCATTCAATGGTTCACTCCTCAAATGGTCACGACAGCCAGAGCTGGGCCGATCCAAAGCAAGGAGCCAACAGCTTCTTCTGGATCTCCCATGCAGGTGCAGGACTTGGGCCATCTTCTACTACTTTCCCAGTTCAGAGCAGAAAGCTGTATCAGAGTGCAGTCGAGACTCAAACCTGTACCCATATGGGATGCTGGCACTGCAGGCAGCAGCCTTATTCACTTCTCTTTTTAAACTAAAATATTGTCTCTCCTATCAAAATCTAATCCTTGACACCTTCTCCTGACCTCATTCCATCTTACCTTCTCAAGAACTTTAGTCTCCTCATGCCTGTGCCTTCAGTGTCTTTCCTTCTACTGGATCATTCCATTACAAACAGAGTACCTTCTGACTTAACACACATACATATGTGGCTTGACTTCACCCCTCTTCATCTACACATCCACTAAACTATCCAGAGCTCTGGTTTCCCTTTATAACCAAATGTCTCAAAACAACTGTCCATACAAGTGATCTGCTTATCTTTTTTTTAAATTGATTTATTTGTATTGAAAGATATTTATATTGAAATACAGAGAAAGGGAGAGACGAAGAGAAAGGTCTTCCATCTGTTGGTTCACTCCCCAAATGGCTGCAATGACCAGAGCTGAGCTGATCCAAAGCCAGGATCCAGGAGATTCTTTTGGGTCTCCTGCATGGGTGCAAGGGCCCAAACACTTGGGCCATCTTCTATTATTTTCCTAGGCCATAGCAAAGAGCTGGATTAGAAGAGGAGCATCTGGGACATGAACATGTGCCCATATGGGATGCCAGCAACACAGGCAGAGTCTTAGCCCACTACACCGTTATTGTATCACCTCCTTAGTACTGCCTCCAAATGTCACTATAACTGTTCTTGTTAATGTTGCCTACAACTGCCAATATTTGTCTTTTGCCTCTTGCATTCCACCAGTTCTCTAATTTCACACTATATACTTTCCTCTGCCTTTTGAACTACTTCTCCACCTCTTTTGCTGGCATCTCTTCCTGTACCCAGTTGGTAAGTGTTGGAGTTCCTGGCATGATTTTGGGTTCAAATCTCATGTTTCTTAAGAATTTTCACCCAAAATGATTCATCTTTCCCATGCAATTGATTGCTATCTCTATGCTACCCACATTTGAATTTGTAACTATAGCCAAATTTCTTTTCTTAGAAGAGAATTTCTGTATTCGGTAGTCTCCTTGACATCTTAGGGACATTGTAAATTTAATGTGATCACTAGTAACCATCTGCCCACCTTAAATGAAATCTATTTCTCACCCAATCTCCTCTGTCTCTTTAAATAGTCCCATTGGCCATCCAATTGCTCAAAAATCTGATGCATTATTTTCGATGTTCCTTCTTATTCATTCCTGACATGTAAAATTTCAACTCCTAAAGTTTCAACACTCAAAATAGGTATCAAAGTTAGCTACTTGTCTTCACTCTGCCAGCATTGCAATCTGAGTTACTATTAAGTCTTATCTGAACAATTGCTGCAGTCTCCTCAGTCTGTTTTCCAGTTTTGCAGACTCTTAGTATTCTCCATTTCAAACTCTTTAAGTCTTCCTATTGAATTTTTAATAAAGCATAAGTGTGCCACCTTCACCTCCATAGCCCCAGGTAACCTGACCCATGCCCTGCCTCCTACACCTCATTCTGGTCCTCTCTCTCCCTTGCTTGACGGTTTCCTGATGTATCAGGCTCTTTTCAGTCTCTTAGAACATACACCATTCCTTTATGCCTCGGGTCCTTCACACATACCCTACACCCTTTTTCTGCCTCGCAAATGGTTGTCAACTCATTTTTCAGGCTCTCTCAAGTGTCACCACTGCAAAGAGGACTTCTGTCACCACCTTAGGGAGGAGTTCTCCTCAACCATGTTTCTGCTATTCCATTTGCTTTTATCCTTCATAGCATTCATTCAAATTTGCAGTTACAGCCATTTGCTTATGTTTCTTTCTATCTTTCCTCTCCTGCAGGCTACGAGCTCAATGAGGCCGAATGCAGTGCTGTTTTAGGTACCAGTTTCCATCTGGTGCAGAGGGAAATGCTGGGGCCCTATCAGCCTATACATCTTTCCTCTGTTCTCCTCCCCCCACTCCCGCAAAGCTGTAAATGACACCTGCAGATCCACTGGTATTTCCTTCTGCTGCTGAGGGAACCTGGCACAGAAATTGAAGCTCATAAAAATATTCATTGAACGAGTGAATGAGTAAATGAATACTGATAGCCCCACATTTTCAGAATTTGTGTTCTCTCGATTATTTTATTATTAAGATTTTTTTGTGTCATTGAGGATAGACTGCAAGAGAAGTATGAAGTCTGACAAGCTTGGCTTTCACAATGCTCCCCTTGCTTTGCAATGCCCTTCTTCCTGCCTGGCATGGAGCTGTTCACCTGAACCTTCACTGCCACCCCAGGGATGTATTCTTTTTATCTCTGCCCTCAGCTCATCTAAGGTATTATTATTATTGTTATTATTATTATTATTTTATTTGTTTATTTTTTAACTTTTATTTAATGAATATAAATTTCCAAAGTACAGCTTATGGATTACAATGGCTCCCCCCATAACTTCCCTCCCACCCGAAACCCTCCCCTTTCCCTCTCCCTCTCCCCTTCCATCCACATCAAGATTCATTTTCAATTCTCTTTATATACAGAAGATCAGTTTAGTATATATTAAGTAAAAATTTCAACAGTTTGCACCCACAAAGAAACACAAAGTGAAAAATACTGTTTGAGTACTAGTTATAGCATTAAATCACAATGTACAGCACATTAAGGACAGAGATCCTACATGAGGAGTAAATGCACAGTGACTCCTGTTGTTGACTTAACAAATTGACACTCTTGTTTATGGCGTCAGTAATCACCCTAGGCTCTTGTAATGAGTTGCCAAGGCTATGGAAGCCTTTTGAGATCATCGACTCTGATCATATTTAGAGAAGGTCATAGTCAGAGTGGAATTTCTCCCCTCCCTTCAGAGAAATGTACCTCCTTCTTTGATGGTCCATTCTTTCCACTGGGATCTCACTCACAGAGATCATTCATTTAGGTCATTTTTTTTTTTTGCCAGAGTGTCTTGGCTTTCCATGCCTGAAATACTCTCATGGGCTTTTCAGCCAGATCCACATGCCTTAAGGGCTGATTCTGAGGCCAGAGTGCTGTTTAGGACATCTGCCATTCTATGAGTCTGCTGTGTATCTTGCTTCCCATGTTGGATCATTCTCTCCCTTTTTTATTCTATCAGTTAGTATTAGCAGACACTAGTCTTGTTTATGTGATCCTTATCAGTATGATCAATTGTGACCAGAAATTGATCACTTGGACTAGTGAGATGGCATTGGTACATGCCACCTTGATGGGATTGAATGGAATCCCCTGGTATGTTTCTAACTCTACCATTTGGGGCAAGTCAGCTTGAGCATGTCCCAAATTGCACATCTCTTCCCTCTCTTATTCCCACTCTTATATTTCACAGGGATCACTTTTCAGTTAAGTTTCAACACTTAAGAATAACTGTGTATTGATTACAGTATTCAACCAAAAGTATTAAGTAGAGCAAACAAAAACAAATACTAAGAGGGATAACGTATTAAGTTGTTCATCAACAGTCAGGGCAAGGGCTGATCAAGTCACCATTTCTCATAGTGTTCATTTCACTTTAACAGGTTTCCTTTTTGGTGCTCAGTTAGTTGTCACCGATCAGGAAGAACATATGATATTTATCCCTTTGGGACTGGCCTATTTCACTCAGCATGTTTTCCAAATTCCTAACAGGGATCACTTTTCAGTTAAAATTTAAACACCTAAGAACAATTGTGTGTTAATTACAGAGTTCAACCAATAGTTCTAGAACAAAAAAAATGCTAAAATGGATAAAGTATTACATTGTACATCAACAGTCAGGACAAGAGCTGATCAAGTCACTGTTTCTCATAGTGTCCATTTCACTTCAACAGGTTTCCCTTTTGGTGCTCAGTTAGTTGTCGCCGATCAGGGAGAACATATGATATTTTTCCCTTTGGGACGGGCTTAATTTACTCAGCATGATGTTTTCCAGATTCCTCCATCTTGTTGCAAATGACCGGGTTTCATTGTTTTTGACTGCTGTATAGTATTCTATAGAGTACATGTCCATAATTTCTTTATCCAGTCTACTGTTGATGGGCATTTGGGTTGGTTCCAGGTCTTAGCTATTGTGAACTGAGCTGCAATAAACATTAATGTGCAGACAGCTTTTTTGTTCACCAATTTAATTTCCTTTGAGTAAATTCCAAGGAGTGGGATGGCTGGGTTGTGTGGTAGGGTTATATTCAGCTTTCTGAGGAATCTCCAGACTGACTTCCATAGTGGCTTCACCAGTTTGCATTCCCACCAACAGTGGGTTAGTGTCCCTTTTTCCCCACATTCTCTCCAGCATCTATTGTTGGTGGATTTCTGAATGTGAGCCATTCTAACCTGGGTGAGGTGAAACCTCATTGTGGTTTTGATTTGCATTTCCCTGATTGCTAGTGATCTTGAACATTTTTTCATGTGTCTGTTGGCCATTTGGATTTCCTCTTTGGAAAAATGTCTATTGAGGTCCATGGCCCGTCTCTTAAGTAGGTTGTTTGTTTTGATGTTGTGGAGTTTCTTGATCTCTTTGTAGATTCTGGTTATCAACCCTTTATCTGTTGCAGAGTTTGCAAATATTTTTCCTGTTCTGTCAGTTGCCTCTTCACTCTCCTGATTGTTTCTTTTGAAGTACAGAAACTTCTCAATCTGATGCAATCCCAAATGTTAATTTTGGCTTTGACTGCCTGTGCTTCTGGGGTATTTTCCAAGAAGTCTTTGCCAGTACCTATATCTTGCAGGGTTTTTCCAATGCTCTCTAATAATTTGATGGTGTCGGGTTGTAGATTTAAGTCTTTAATCCATATTAAGTGAATTTTTGTGTAAGGTGAAAGGTAGGGGTCTTGCTTCATGGTTCTGCACGTGGAAATCCAGTTTTCCCAGCACCATTTATTAAACAGACTGACCTTACTCCAGGGACTGGTTTTGGATTGTTGATCAAATATCAGTTGGCTGTAGATGTTTGGATTGATTTCTGGAGTTTCTATTCTGTTCCATTGGTCTATCCATCTGTTTCTGTACCAGTACCATGCTGTTTTGATAACAACTGCCCTGTAGTACGTTCTGAAATCTGGTATTGTGATGCCTCCAGCTTTGTTTTTGTTGTACAAGATTGCTTTAGCTATTCGAGGTCTCCTGTGTCTCCATATGAATTTCAGAATCATTTTTTCCAGATCTGAGAATGTCTTTGGTATCTTGATTGGTATTGCATTGAATGTATAAATTGCATTTGGGAGAATGGACATTTTGATGATATTGATTCTTCCAATCCATGAGCATGGAAGATTTTTCCATTTTTTCATATCTGCTTCTATTTCTTTCTTTATGGTTTTGTAATTTTCATCGTAGAGATCTTTAACGTCCTTTGTTAAGTTTATTCCAAGGTATTTGAGTGTTTTTGTAGCTATTGTGAATGGGATTGATCTTAGAAGTTCTTCCTCAGCCATGGCATTGCCTGTGTATACAAAGGCTGTTGATTTTTGTGCATTGATTTTATATCCTGCTACTTTGCCAAACTCTTATATGAGTTCCAATAGTCTCCTAGTAGAGTTCTTTGGATCCCCTAAATAAAGAATCATATCATCTGCAAAGAGGGATTGTTTGAGTTCTTCCTTCCCAATTTGTATCATCCCTTTAATTTCTTTTTTTTGCCTAATAGCTCTGGCTAAGACTTCCAGCACTATATTGAATAGCAGCGGTGAGAGTGGGCATCCCTGTCTGGTACCAGATCTCAGAGGAAATGCTTCCAACTTTTCCCCATTCAATAGGATGTTGGCCATGGGTTTGTCATAAATTGCTTTGATTGTATTTAGGAATTTTCCTTCCATACCCAGTTTGCTTAGAGTTTTCATCATGCAAGGGTGTTGTATTTTATCAAATGCTTTCTCTGCATCTATTGAGATAATCATATGGGTTTTTTTCTGCAGTCTGTTAATGTGGTGTATCACGTTGATTGTTTTGCAAACATTGAACCATCCCTGCATACCAGGGATAAATCCCACTTGGTCTGGGTGGATTGTTATTATTTTTAATACTTGCATGTGTTCTATGCACATTGAACTTATCTTCATTTTCTAGAAATGATAAGGCTGTTTCATAGTCTGTGCCTGTCTCCACGCGAGGCTGTGAGTGACACCCACAGCCTCTACAGATGTTGCCCTATGACACTGAGGCACAGGTGCTGAGAACGGAAGAGTTCACCATCAATGAGCCACAGATTCTGGGCACTTATGGAGAATCAGTGGACACCACTGATACCACCTCTGGGTTTCAAAGCCAGACTCAGCCTTCTGGAACCCATAATAGCCAGAAGCTGAGCAGAGTGAGGAAGTACTCCTCTGCCCTTCAGCACTCCATTCTGCCAACTGGGTGCCAGAGCAACATTCTAATGCATCAGCTTTTTCAGAGTTGGACTTCAGGACTTTAAGACAATAAATATATGCCTAACAAACTGCTATAATAATTTGCTTATTGTTTTCTCAAAATTTATTGAGTATGGAAAAATAAATAGACATATTCTAGATCTTCTGTTTTGCCATCTTAAGATCTTGCACTGCCACATTATTTGTCAATGAATGAACCAAAAGCATAACTACATTATGGAATAATACACAAAGTTTTTTGGCAATTATTTGAAAAGAAAAATTGATGAAAATATTGAGTCTTTACAAAGTACGTAACAACCTGAGCATGCCTCCTAGAGTGTATAAAGAATTCATGTCACTAACTGATGTCTTGTGCTGATTCCATCTTTGAATGTATCAAATAACCATTGGTTATACCTGTACATTTTTAAAGTAGAATTATGACAAAAATAGCAATTTCTTAGTGCTAGGCTTACAAAAGAATCTTTTAACTTTTAATAGTGACCAGCCAGCGCCGCAGCTCAACAGGCTAATCCTCCGCCTTGCGGTACCAGCACACCAGATTCTAGTCCCAGTCGGGGCACTGGATTCTGTCCTGGTTGCCCCTCTTCCAGGCCAGCTCTCTGCTGTGGCCAGGGAGTGCAGTGGAGGATGGCCCAAGTGCTTGGGCCCTGCACCCCATGGGAGACCAGGAGAAGCACCTGGCTCCTGCCTTCAGATCTGCGCAGTGTGCTGGCCGCAGCAGCCGTTGGAGGGTGAACCAACGGCAAAGGAATACCTTTCTCTCTGTGTCTTTCTCTCTCTCACTGTCCCCTCTGCCTGTCAAAAAAATAAATATTAAATAAGTGACCAATACATTAAACCATGAAGAATATTATCAAGGAGATTTTAGAAGAAAAAACTACCCTTTATGTTTTCCTTTTTATTTTTTAATTTTTATTTTGTGTTTAATGATCAGCCCCAGCTATCTCTGAGTCTCAGACAAAAGCTCCCTGGGGTTGGGCTAAAAGGTAAACCTAAATTCCTGCACCACAATAGACTCAGAAAAATCCCTCAGCCCTGTCTCCAAACAACTGAGGTGGCTTATTTAGGCCAACCTCAATTCTGTTTTAGGTCGACTTCTCTTCCAGAAGGTTCTTTGTGTAAAAACATTCTGACATCCACCCTCCTGTCTTTATGCCTTATCACAGATTAGCCTCAAGCTGGAATCTCTGCCAGCTTGAAGAGTTTGAAGAATAAAAACTGAAAAATAAATAGGTAAACAAGTAATGGAATGAAATAAAAGAATTCATTCACGTGACAGTAGGAAAAATCATTCCTTATTAACTACATGATTTCAAGAAAAAGTATTCTCTCTTTCCAGATAATGGAAGATAAACTTAAGCTGGAAAAGGACAAAGGAAAAGCAAAATCTCCCAAGGATAAGAAGAGCCCAGCTCCCAAGGTTGCTAAAGGAAAGGGAAAGGATCAGCCCGAGGCCAACACAATTGTGAAAAAGACCACCCAGTTAAAGCAGAGAGGAGAAGAAGATGAGACCAAACATTACATTGGTCAGTGAGGCAGCTCCTGTTGGTTGCCTTCAGTTCTCACTTCAAGACCTGTTACATACCTTGACACATAACTCCAGTAATTGTAAACCCATAAATCACTTACTCCCCGATGACACTCTAATAGAAAAGTGTTTCTATTTGCAACCCATTTATGGTTGTAGTAAATATGTGTGTAGCATGTGTCTTGCGAGGCACCTGAATATGGTGCAAATAAAGGAAGAAGTAGCTGATGAAAGAGCCGATTCTGCCAGCACGGAGCTTACTGTCTTATTGGGAACATAAAGGAAACTCAGACATAATTATAAGGCAAAGTAAAATGCTCTTATTGTCATGAGTGAATTACAGTAGTAAAAAAACGAGACCAGTTAATTTGAGACTTACACAGACAACCTAGCTTTCTGATTCCAACTTTTCCCACTATCAATTTGTCCTAGCTAGAGCACTTTTTTCTTTCATTTTAAATTATTGACATAAAAGTTATTTGTCCTAGGTAGCCACATGGAATTCATTGCTGCCTTCTCTTGAACCCAAATGCTACTTACTATCTGCGTTGTATTTAAGTGAGATAATGGAGGGCTTTTACATCCTTTTCCCATTTACACCTTTGCTATGTCTCGGCTTTAAATCCACTAGTGTTAGAAGCACTGGTATTATGGATTCCATGGACAACATGGATTTGTTTAGCTATTGGGGGAAAATCATTGCTTAAAAGTTGAAAGTAGTACATCTGTTGTACTACTTATAAGTTTATTTCAGTGGGCTAATGTGAAGTGTGATATTTTCATGTAAAGTGTATTAGCAGTATCAAGGTACAATAATTATGTTCATCCCCTAGAATATCACACTCTAGGATAAATTTATATTTCAGTAGTAATAAAATAGAATAACCAGGGCAAGATAGAGCAGAAACATTTTAGGAAAGTGCACAATGTCTATTTTAATTTAACTAAATAAATGCATAGTTGCTACATAATCTGTGCTCAGGATTCACAGTCAATGACGTAAGTACACACTATATCTTGGTAGGGAGCACGTCCATATCCAATATTTCCCTCTCCTGTAAACACCTCTACTTATAAAATACCACAAAGCTGCAGCTACTTGTAATTCAGGAGTAAAGCCAGATGTTGCTCAGAAGAGATTAGGACCAAAAAACTTATAGGCTAAACTCTGACAAACCCAAGCCCACACTTTCTATGACCACAGTCCCATGTATGTTTGCCCTCCTAGTCCACTTGTCCCATTTGCAAAAGTGATTTAATATTTTGTAAAATAGCCACCACCTTCTTCCTGGAAGGGCAATAATGAAAAACAGTCAACGCGACTGCATTCCAGCCAAGAGGGCTCTTTCTGAGCAAGCCAGAGGGATTATAAATGCATGCATAATGTATGTTGCCATTGCACTGGCTGAGTGCAACCTGTTCTCTTTTACAATGATGGCTGTCCTTCTTTATGGTATTTTGAACAGACGATGAGCCAGATGATGGTGCCCAACATTACATTATAGTTGTGGGCTTCAACAATCCTCAGCTATTAGCGATTATGACTGAGCTCGGCATTCCCATAACCAGCGTGATTAAAATATCTTCGGAGAATTATGAACCTCTGAAGACACACCTGGCAGCAGTTAGCCAGCAGCAGGAAGTTTTTCTTCAGCCAGAAGGTATGCAGTCCGCTACACAACTCACTGAGACCTCCAGTATTACCCACTGTCCTTAAAGTACAAATAGACTTTGCTGTCCAAAACATAGTCTTATGATACACATGTTATTAAATCCTTTCAAGACTTTGATTTGCTGCTTATTCTGTTTGCACCAGCCAAGTGTCATAAATTTTGCAAATTAGAATCATACTGTGCATTTATATTCCTGCATAGCCACAGGAAACATGGACTACAGTCCAGATTTGGTTATCTAACTACGTTTCTCAGGAACATTTGATCTATAACTTCTAACTAAGGCATGAGCTGTGTGAATTGCTGATATTAATCTGCACTTGCAAAAGCCAGTCACCAAGTGGTCCAAAGGAGGACACAACCTCGGATCCTTGCCCTGCTCTGCCGCTGGCTTCTAATGACCAATCAGAGGGGTACTTTTTCTTCTAAGAGTAGAAGGTTGTGGGTTGACGTAGCAACCACACCACATCTCAGCCATCTTGAGCCTTGAGGTCTGCATCTAAGGAAACCATGCTAGAGTGCCAAAGGGAGAAGGAACCAAAAGCTACTGTAAGTTCTATGTAACAAAACTGGGATTTAATGTAAGCCTCTGTTACCTGAAATCTTTCATTGCTTTTATTTATGCCATTATGTGATTGTTATTTATGCTGTCATTTTTATTGTTATTTGTTGATAATATAATTTGCACAGTGCATTGGAACTTACACAGCCACTTCCAAATTTCTATCCAATTATAATTCTATTCCCAATTATATTTTTTAAATTGATGATCAAAATTGAACTAGCTACACATGATGATTATGATGATGATAATAATAATAGTAGTATATACAACAATGGGGACATGTCTCAGGACCAGGTTCAATGCAAAGGGCTCTAAGTACATTGATTCATGTAGTTTTCACAACAACCCAAGGAAGTATATTTTATTATTTGCATTTTGCCAGAAAGAGTTCTGTCAGTCTAGTAGCCACAATTAAGTAAAAGAGTTAAAATTCCAACCCAGACTACTCCTGAAAAATGTCAGTCTCAGAAATAAACTCTCCTTATTTCATAATTGTGTAGTTCTCAGAATTGTGAACATCTCAAAATTGCTTATTTACATTTTCTAATACTGTATACACACTGAATACAAATTTTGCACTGCATATGATTCACCACACCCACTTAAAGTAGGATTTGGAAATTCAACATTCTCATTTTGTAGCATAAACATGTTGTTATTGTTAGATATTGAGGCTGAAATATTGAAGAAAGAGAATGACATAAAAGAACTTGAGACTTTCTGGAAGTACTTGGAACCAATCCTGAATAATGAGAAACCTGAAACAAATCTCTTTGATGTTGCTCGACTTGAATACATGGTCAAAGCAGCTAAGTTTCCTTCTGACTGGTCAGACAACGAGATGATGGTTAGTACACGCCTCGGTGAGAATGTGTGGCTTTAACATATGACACTGTGGCTCTAGCCACCCCATTCATTCATCCCACAGATATTGACTGAGCACTGACTGCGGAATTTTGCTCTTGACCCTTTTGTGTTCAGGACAGTGATAACACTGGATTCCAATGGTGGTTACAGTCTGGTTCTATAGCTTTTAACAAGTGAATTAATTACCAAAAAAATGTAGCAGAAGTAGATAAATAATGATGAATCTTTCATTTGGTGACATATGGCTTTATTTCATACCTCAACAATGTTCTAGGAAGTAATTAGAATTTTATTCAAGTGTAACTTAATTATTTTTAAAATGTTTTATTTATTTGAAAGTCAGAGTTATATATAGAGAAGGAGAGATAGGAAGAGAGATCTTCCATCCACTGGTACACTCCCCAGTTGGCCAAAAGGGCCAGATGGATGCCAGGAGCCAAGAACTTCATCTGGGTCTCTCACACGGGTAGCAGGGGCCCAAGGACTTGGGCCATCTTCTTCTGCTGCTTTTCCCAGTCCACTAACAGAGAACTGAATCAGAAGTGGAGCAGCCAGGACTGGAACCGGTGCCTATGTGGAATGCCAGCATTGCAGGCAGCAGCTTTACCCACTATGCCACAACACTGGCCCCTAACATTTTATTATTATATAAACTGTTCAAATAGTAAATTTTATATTTTATTCCATCATATTTTTACATATTAGTTCAAGCACTGTTTTTCCACGTCCTTGTTTTTATTGCCAAATGTTTATCTTTAATGTATTTGGCAAACAAGGTCTACCCCAAGGCTTGTTTGACCCTGGCCTGACAACGAGCAGGCATTCCCTGATCCCTGCTGCTGAGGGGCTCCCAGAGAGGCCAGACTGAACTCGTGAAACAGAGAAGTGGTCAAGGTGCCACACAGCTAAGTGCTAAGCTACGGGAAACACAGTCTTCTGTTAATTCAGAAAAAGAAGAGATGCTTGAAAAAGTAGTGAAAGCCAGATACAAGAGTTCTGGGGCTTGTTTTAACTGATTAAAAAAAAAAAAAGCAGCTGGCAGTCTGAGAGAGGGATAAAATCAAAGCCTGGAACTGTTTCTGCCCAAGGATAGGGTGCCCATGACAATGGGCTGGAGCACAATACTTCTGACTCAGAGAGCCCCCGGTTCTACTGCCCTTAGTGAAGTAAGAATGCTGAGGAGTGAAGGGGATTGGAACCCTGAAGGAGGGACAGGACTTAAAGAAGTGGCAATAAGTAGGTCAGTTTGCATTACAAAAACTCAACATGAAAGGCCTAAGATATCACCACGTGGAAACAGAATATCCAGGTCACTGCTTTGCCAAAAGTAAAAGTAAACATTAGCCTTGTGCTGCATGTGGACAATGAAGCTGAACACAGAAGAGTTGCTGCTTAAGGCAAAGCCACTTCTAAGCAAGGCTCTAGTCTCCCTTTGACTTTGCCTCTTTCCACCCCTGCATCTAGATGTGGTTAGCAGTCCTGCTTTGTCCTTCACTCTCCTTCCTCTTAAACCTGAGCTCAGAAAATGGCCTGCTTTCCTCTTTCATTGCTTCATGTCAAATTGAGTCAGTATTATTTCACTGTCCCAGAGACACCGGTATTCTAAGTAACATAACGCTGTGAACATTCCACTCTGTTTTATTGAAATTTTTATTTTACCCAACAAATGGAAGGTATATTTAGGGAAGTAGCACCTTCCTTGGGATCCTGAAGTTCCACCTTGAAGACACCTTTCTACCCTTCCTCTCTTGTAGGCCAGCTCTTTTCCAAAGCACAAAGAATCTATGGTTGATAAAACCCACATCCACAAATTTGCATTTTAGAAAATTCTCTACTCTCATTTGGGCCATGACCTGACTGCATGCCTCCTCAAGAATATGTGTGTGTTTTTGGAGGGTCTACGAGGCCCAAGCCATATAACTCCCAGCTGCATTCAGTGGAGGCGTCTTCTAGCCAGGCCTCCTCTTGTGTGTCTTCTCACTCTCCAGTGAAAAACTGCAATGTACTGAGCCCCAGATACAGTACATTCTGTAGCATCATCAGGACATATGTATGAATATCATGGTATATACAAATGCAACTTCAAAAGACCCAGTGCCATTCCCAACATCCTGCTTCCTACTCTAGTGTCCACAAATTCCTGTTCATTAGAAGACATTAACTGCTCCATTTTAAAGAAAATAATAGTGACTGCATTTTTACTTTTTTTTAATGAAATGTGGTACATTTTCAATTGCAATTCAAGTTTGGAAAAATATTTTCATTGGAAAGATGTCACCAGCATAGTTGAAATACTGATTATGGTCGAATATTCCTGACATCAGAACTAGAAGCTTAATGTCCAGAGTGTCTAGTTGGCCCATGAAGGAAACTGTCAGCAATGAAAATGTTCAGCTGTCTAGAGACCCAGCTGGGGCCGGGCTGCCCAGTTGTTCCCACTGGTATCCTACGAATCAATTTGCAAGTATTTTTTGAGATTTACTTATTCATTTGAAAGTCATAGTTACACATAGAGAGGAGAGGCAGAGAGAGAGAGAGGGAGGGAGAGTGAGAGAGATAGAGAGAGAGAGGTCTTCCATCTGCTGGTTCACTCCCCAGTTGGCCGCATGGCCAGAGCTGCGCAGATTGGAAGATCAGAAGCCAGGAGCCAGAAGTTTCTTGTGGGTCTCCCACATGGGTGCAGGGTCCCAAGGACTTGGGCCATCTTCTACTGTTTTCCCAGGCCATAGCAAAGAACTGGATTGGAATTGGAGCAGCTAGGACTTGAACTGGCGCCCATATGGGATGCCGGCACTGCAGATGGTGTCTTTACCCACTACGCCACAGTGTCAGCCCCAATTTGCAAGTATTTATTGAACATCATCTTCATGCCAGGACTTAGAGCCCAAGCATGCTTCTACATTATAGCATTTGGGTGTAAAGGGTCCAATATTGGGATAAGGGGAAAGGAGAAGCTTGGAAAAGTTTTCACAATAAAGTCACATTCCAAAAGAAAAGGCCATTGGGTTCAATGTTGAAAAACAAAGTTCATTTTAAACTAGAATCACTTAATAAACACAAAAGTGATAAATTTTCTTCTAATAGAAATAGGCCAAACACATGCTGTTTCACGCTCGGCCTTATCCGTAAGTTGATAATGGCCTCACATCCCAGATGGGAGCCAGCCCAGGAACCCTTCTTCCTCTTTGGATGGAAAGAAGCATTTGCAACCTTTAGCTGCAAACAGGCAGGCTTTATTTCTGCTGAACCAAGGTAATGAAAGCCTTACACCAAATAAATGCCCATGGAGATATGCTAACTGCCCAAGTAAGACATCTGCAACATCTCAAGTTAAGACCCTGGTTGCTGAAATAATTTGCTGGCCTTTAGCACATAATTCACTGTTTGATTTTGAAGATGAATTAATTAGGGTAAGCTCAGGAGTCATTGGGCAGAAGCTTTACCATATTTCCTGGAAATACAAACCAAAACATTTCTATGCCAGAATTTAGACAAGGAACACCAGGCTGAAGCAGAACTGGAAATCTTCAGTCTTAATGTGGGCAGGTGAAACCAGATGAGTAGGTGTCCCCTAATGATGGGCAGAGTTGAGCCCTTCGCTGGACTTCTGCCAGACCACTGTCTGCTGGCCCCACAACAAGCTCCCTCATCTGACCTCACTTCATCTCAGACATTGGAGCAGCCAGTTTCATCCTTCTTTGCTTCCAAGTGGTCCACAGTATTGGCCCACTTCTGGAAATGAAAGTAATAGATATATCTGATCTACAACTGGCTTGCCTGCCCACAAAACTTGTATTAGTCTACAAAGATTCCTTAGTGTTTTTACCTTGATGGTAACACAGGTGAAAGGAAAGAAGGGAGGCCAAGCAGAAAGGAAGAAATATTGATTGCACACACACTGCAGTGTACTCGGGTAGATGATACACGAAGCAGAGCAAGTAAGAATATCAAAGTTACTTACATGTTGCAGGAATAGAGATACTAAGAATGTAGGCCACTTTGCTGAAACTAATGACAGTCTGCATTATGGCGAACAGGAAGAACAGAGAAGAGTTCCCAAATGAAGACTTGGCCACCACAGCCGGCCCCAGGGGCTGGGGATTCAAGAGTTTGCTACCCTGTTAAAAGATGATAGGTTTATCTGTTAAGGGAGCTGTATAGTATGAAACTAATAACTAATTGTCATTAATTCTGTCACCTGCAGCTGGAACTGGGCACTGAAATATTTGAAAACATTGCATGTTTGATGTATGACACTCTGGATTGGAAAAGGCAACACCAAAACTATTTGGAAAACATGCAGCTTATTAATGTCCCACAAGTCGTTAATGAGAAATCTACCTTGGAAGTCACACCAGTTCCCGAGGTAGGCTTGGGGTCAGAGGTCTTTAGTGAGCTGAAAGCCTAACTAAAAATGTGATGAATACCATGAAAGCAGTCCGCTTAGACTGCAGTAGAAGCAATTTAAAAAAAAAAAAAAGGCATCTCACCAGTCTTGGGGAGGAGTAAGGTGAAGGGACTCAGAAAATTTGGGGGTAAATGATGTGGTGAAGGCTGACTCTGACTTTCCTAACGGAGAGCCTGCTGGGGGAAAGAGACAGAGCAGAGTGATATTCTCAAGAAAGAGGCAACGATGTAGAAAGAAATGGAGGTCAAAGACAAGTATTATCCTGGCACAAGCCAGGACCCATGGGGGAAGTGCAGTGTTCCCAGACTACCTGTGCAAAGTGGAGACCCACAGCATGAACTAAAGGTAGAGAGGTGGGGGCCAAATCATGAATATCCTTTGGCTGTAGAGTCAGGGAATGGAGAACCACTGCAGGGTTTTTAAGTGGGGAGAACGGCATGACTCAGTTGTCACCCGAGGAAGCCCACCTTTCAGACTCTCAGTGCGCCATCACCACATCACCTTCCCCACAATTGTTCAGTGGGCTGCTGGGAGAAATTGAATGATAACTATACCCATTGGCTGCTTTCCTTCATGTGGAAAAAATGTCCTTTTCTTTTATCTTACTATTTATTAGCAGATTATTTTATAGTGTGAACATAATTTTACACTCTCAACTTGCTGTTGGCTCAATCCCATGATACCAGCATTTGATGAGAGCATCTTTCAGCTGGGCATCTCAGTTGTTTCTTTTCAATGATTCTTCTTTTAGGCCGCACAATCTGCTGCTCCAGCCCCTGGAAAGAAGAAAACACAACATGAAGAACCACAAGCCCCACCACCAGGCATGTATGAAGTCCATTGCTGGAGTATCAACACCATGAGCTGGCACTTTAAGGAATAATGACTGCCATCAATATTGCTCTCATCCACTCCTCTCTCTCTAGCTCCTCCATCTATTAGTGCATGGTCATAGTTTGAATTTATGCAGACAATTTTTAGATAAAAGACACAGGGAATATATCTTAGTTGGACAATGATATTTTCTCTATTTCACAGTGTCTTTTGCCATCACAACTGAAGTAGACATGAGATATTACAATGATTTGCTGAATCCAGTTCCAGAGGAATTCATTTCTGTGCCCCTGATACTGCACTGTATACTAGAACAGGTGGGTACACTCTGAGGCTTTTTCCCAGGTGGTAATCTTAAGTACACCTTGTCATCTCTCCTTATTCCCATTTTTTTCACACTATTCTAAAATTACACTCATAATATTTGGCTGTATCCTCCTTTTTGAATATTAGAATATTTCAGATAAAACTGAAGTTTGATCATCTGCTTCAAGCCTCTTATTCTTGCTGTGCACTGGAACAGTTTATATGACATTCCCTGAAACTTTGGTACACCATACCCTTAAAACTACCTGTGTCTAGTGTCATTTTAGCAGAAGAGGAAGAGAACATGGACAAGTAGGTGGGGTGGTTGATGGTCTTTATCTTTTTTAAGACTTATTTATTTACTTGAAAATCAGAGTTACAGAAAGAGAAGGGGGGGAGAGAGAGAGAGAGAGAGAGTGAGAGAGAGAGAGAGAGAGAGAGAGTCTTCCATCTGCTGGATCACTCCAGAAATAGCTGAAATGGCCGGAGCTGGGCCAGGCCAAAGCCAGGAGCCAGGAGCTTCTTCCAGGCCTTCTATTTGGATGGCAGGGGCCATCCTCCACGGCTTTTTCTCAGGCTCATTAGCAGAGAGCTGGATTGAAGGAAGGGCAGCCAGGACATGACCCAGTGCCCATGTGGGATGCTGGCATCATACCTGCTATGCCACAGCTCCAGCGCCATCTTTATCTTTTTTGGAAACATTTATTTTTTGCTTTATTTATATAAAGGGAAAAATTTCATGTGCTTAATATATACAGTTTTAAAAGCATAATAATACTCCCACTCTACCCTCCCTCCCTCCCTCCCTCCCACCCTCTTCCTTCTTTTCTTATTTTTCTTTTAATTTTTACAATGACATACTTTCAACATACTTTCTAATCACAAGCTTAAGTCACCACTAAATAAAGAGTTCAACAAGTAGTAAGTAGAAAAATCACTGTTGCTCAAGAGTATAGACAAGGGCTATAACCAATAATCAAATCTCAAAATGTCAGTTTTATTGATATATGTTCCTTTTTATTGGCCCTCTGTATACTGCCATATCAGGGAAAACATGTTATTGTCTTTATTGGACTGGGTTATTTCACTAAGCATAATGGTCTCCAGTAGCATCCAGTTTGTTGTGAAAGACAGGATTTCACTTTTTCCAGGTGGGCAGTTTACCATTGTGTATATGTGCCTCCATTGCTTTATCCCATCATGAGTTGACAGACATCTGAGTTGATTTCATATCTTAGCTATTGTGAGTTGAGCTGCTATGAACATGGGAGTGCAGATAACTCTTTCAAATGCTAATTTCATTCCCTATGGGTGAATTTAACTATCTTTAAAGTATCTTTTGTACTTACACATTTAGTTAAATTTTTCTACTTCTGAGACCAATTTTAGACTTTAGTATAGTTCTAATAAATATCTCCATTATATTGGTATTTTGAATACAATGCAAGGCTCTTTATACTAATCACTTAAATGCATTTTGCAATTTCCTCTCTATCTGATTTTGATCCCTTTCTTGTGACTGATGTTACTTATTTGCACCCTTTGTTTATTGTTTGCTTGTTTGTTTTTGACTGTTAATGATATATCTATTGTATCTCTTTTTAAAGAATCAGAGTTTCATTTCATTTATCAACTTCTTTTCACTTTTATATTAATTTATTGATTCATCTTTATTATTTTCATCTTTCTACTTTCGTTGGGCTTATTTGTACTTCATTTTAATTAAAAGCTGACTTCACTTATTTTCAGTCTCTGGCTTTACTTGCCTCTTGAGTGTTTCTTTAGCTCCAACTGGAAGCTTTCAATATATTTCATTCTAAATCTTTGATACATATTAACCTGTGAATTATTTTCATTTCTACCATTTATTGTTGATTTCCAGTTTTATTGCATTATAGTCAGTAAACAGTCTGAAAATTGACAATTTGAAATTTACCATTTCCTGTGTGACCTGATGCATCCTGATTGTATATGGTCAATTCTTGTGAATGTTTTATGTGTATCTGAAATGTTTCTTATTCATGGTGATACATGCATACATACATACACACACACATACAGAAAGATACCAGGCATCCTTCCACACACTTTCAATGCATTAATAAATTTAATCCTAAAAACAATCCTGTTAAGCAGCAACTACTTTTATCCCTTCATTTTTTTCTTTTTTTTTTTTTTTTGGGACAGGCAGAGTGAACAGTGAGCGAGAGAGAGACAGAGAGAAAGGTCTTCCTTTGCCATTGGTTCACCCTCCAATGGCCGCCATGGCCGGCGCACTGCGGCCTGGGCACCGCACTCATCCGATGGCAGGAGCCAGGTGCCAGGTGCTTCTCCTGGTCTCCCATGGGGTGCAGGGCCCAAGCACCTGGGCCATCCTCCACTGCACTACCGGGCCACAGCAGAGAGCTGGACTGGAAGAGGGGCAACCGGGACAGAATCCGGCGCCCCGACAGGGACTAGAACCTGGTGTGCCGGCGCTGCAAGGTGGAGGATTAGCCTGTTGAGCCACGGCGCCAGCCTTTATCCCTTCATTTTAAATAGAATGAAATGAACATAAAAAGTTTAAGTAGCCTATTCAAGTAGTAACTGGCAGAAAGGACTTTAGAACTTAGGCAACCGGTGCAAAGTATTTTATACACATTGCTCCATTGTTATCTTCCTTCTAGTGCTGCTGATAAAAAATCTAATGTCAAACTTATACTTTTTCCTTTGTTGGTAATCAGTGTTTTTCTAGCAGCCATTAGGGTTTTCTTTTTATAATGGAAAACACAGGACTATGTCTAAAGATGGCTTTGTTTCATCATACTTGTCATTATGATCTAAAGAAATCATAATCTGGTTTCAGAGCAAAAATTAAAATTCCCTCTGCTCTCCCATAAAGGTCATAAAAATGTGACTCTGTACTATATCTGTCATCTCACCTCCTACCCGCCCCCTCCTTGTGTTCTTCCCCCTCCTCACCCACCCACAAACACAAAGTATTTGTCTTCTATATAGGCCTTCTGGTTTCCCCCTCACATATTGCCTGATTCCACCTCAACGTTGTACTCAAACTTATCCTAGCGAGCTTTCTGCCTAGTGGATACCTCTTGTGGTCCAGTTTCCAGGGAAAGTGACAATCCTTGGATGGGTCCTCTGACTCTCTGATCTAAAGGAGCCCCACAGCAAGGGCGCTTTCTACTGCATTGCCTTGTTTTATTTTCTCACCAACAACTGCTCTTTTTTAAATGTATTTATTGGCTTTGTTTCTTACCTTCCTTTTCCCACTGGAATGAAAGCTCCACGCAAGCAGGAACTTAAGTCAGCCTTTGCTGTTCATATCTGTGTGCTCAGCACACAATAACCTTCCTAAGCCACAGTAGCCAATGAGCATGTATTTTCTGAATTCATGAGCAGATTCTGAGGCAGTCTTATGTCTTCAAACATTCCTTGCCTTTAAAGTTTCTTTCTTTAAAAATTAAATTTATATTTATTTATTTATGTTATTTTATATACAGTTTTCTCTTTGGGAATTCCAGATTTTTTGTGGGGAGGGGAGAATTCCAGCTTAACTTCCTATTAGCTCTTTCTTCAGTGGAGTCCAGTCTGCCATTTAAGTTTTGGTTTAGCATTAGCATTTCCAATTTGTCAACTCTCTAATTTTTTCCACAATTGCCTATACTTTTTCCTGCTTCGTGAATGTGGCACCTTTATCTTTCTCTCTCAAAACATAAAGTGGTAATTAAGATCCTTTTTCACACTTTGTTACCTCTGTTAGTTCCAATAGACTTTTCTTCAAATGCTGACTATCTTAGATTTCTAACCAATTAGATAAGAACACTATTATTGGCCTTTAATTATCCCATAAGCTTTTTGTAAGACCAATAATTTATTATACCAGTAAATTTATAGAAGCTCAAAAGCCCCAAAGAGCTTACAGTATCATCATTTTATTTATCTTGTTTTTATATTCAATTTGACTCAAAGAAACATTTATTAATCATCTACTGAGTCCCAGGTATCAAACAAGATAGTTTATGACCTCAGTAGTGCCTGAGAAATAAAAGACTCCCAGTAGATACATATGTATAGAATGAATACAGGCTTAATAGTAAGGAGATGAAAAATAATTAAATGTTGGTACAATGGGAAGACAGTTCACAGGATGGGATATTCGAAGTGAATATTTAGTACACGGAAGTTGTGAGTGGTCTTTCAGGATGGACTGAGTCCTTGAGAATGTTGGAAGATACAAAGCAGAAGTGATGAACGACTCTTCCTAAAGATGGGTGTTTTATAAATGGTAAAGAATATGAGGCTCTTTTTTATTCTAGAATAGTGATTCTCAGCAGGGGGCTATTTTGCCTTTCAGAGGACATTTGGAAATGTCTGGGGATACTTTTTTTGTTATCACAGCTGGAAGAGTTCTACTAGCATCAAATGAGTAAAGGCCAAAGATGCTGCTAGATATTCCACAGTACACAGGATCTAATCCAAAATGTCACTAATGCCAAGGTTGAGAAACCTTGTAGAAGGATGTAAAATCATGAGGATGATTATAAGGTTCAGAGTAAAGACAAAAAAAACTATAATTTAGGTGCCTATCTTGATTAGGTTCCAACCTCTTTTCCTCTTTTACTATGTAAAATTGGACACGGCATTTAATTTTTGTAGACCTCACTTTCCCACACAAGGGAGACTGTTATCTATTACTGATCTCATCATCTTACAACTTCTCTGTTCTTGAAGAAAGAATCAGGACTTGGCCTAAAGCCCTGTTCCTTCACTCAGGAGTCCTGGGCTTGGGAAAGCCATCTAACTTCACTCACTCCAGTTTTTTCCTTTATAAGATGGAAAGTATCTGCTGCACAGGATTTCTGTGAGGCTTGCATGAGATAATGTGTATGATGTTCTATACTGCACTGGCATGTGGCAAGAACTCAATAACTATTATTGAACCCAAAGCTGTATGAGCTTTGCTTTTAGCGATTTAAGAAACTTTTAACTTGTACCACAGTAAAGTTTATTGTTTACAATTTGTATTGTATGTTGTCCATTTTAATACAAGTATAAAATTAAATCTACTTTCATGCTTGCATTGCTAACATTTTTCCTTTTATTTCTGTAGTCATTATAGTTTCCTGAGTCGGGTCCTTTAGTGTTAGAACGTGCCTTGCTGTTACTATGAGTAACAGAAATACAAGAATGAAAATACAAAAATGAAGAGATGATCTTTAAAGCAGTTCCTGCCAATGGTTTATCTCAATAGGTTGTGGCAACTGAAAAAGATCTTGCACCTCCAAGTCTGGTGGAGCCACGCCCCAGAGAAGACGGATTAGATCACAGAATTGCAGCTCACATCGTGTCCATTCTGCCCTCGCTCTGCCTCTCGGAGAGGGAGAAAAAGGTCAGGTAGCAGGACAGAGATGAAGAGCTTTTACGCGTTGAAAAAGGATGTGTTTTCTCCTGAAATCAACAGTATTTCTATTTAAATAGGATCTGCATGAAGTATTCTTACCTGGAAAAGAGAATGGCAAAGCAGTGTCCACAGGCCCGCTCCTGGTGAACTATCATGATGTACACGCCCACAGGAAGTACGCCCTGAAGGTAACAACACTCCTGACATTAAGGAGAAGTGAGATGAGAAGGTAAAATGACCCAGTCGAGGGAATCTTTGTTAGGTAACTTTACAAACTTTAATTAAAATTTGATGTTCAAAGTGGATTCCTGCTTGGGATCTAGGAAAATGGACATGAATAAGGGAGATATCACAACCTCAAAGAAAGCATACCCAATTATAGAGGTCCAACCAATGACTAAATTACTTGTGACTACCAAAAATTTGCACCAAAGCCTCATAGTTCCCAGGAACAAAATCTCAGCACAGAGAGATGAATTCCCGTATATACAAGACTTTGGCAATTTGTCACTGTGAATGAAGAATCTGGCATTTTTAGGCAAAGGGAACTTCTAGCAAACCGAGAACTAGGTTTTTTGACCTTCAGCAAAATACCAACAGTTTGTCTTTCCCAATTATCATTGATTTCCCCTGTTCCCCAATAATGAGAGCCAAGGTATCATGTTTAGCCTTCTCCATATGCATAAGGCATTTGACAGCCTAATTTAATGTCTTCTGTCATATTGCTTTTTTCATCAGGACCAAAAGAATTTTGACCCAGTTCAAATTGAGCAGGAGATGCAGTCCAAGTTACCACTGTGGGAATTCCTTCAGTTCCCTCTGCCCCCACCTTGGAACAACACAAAACGTCTAGCCACCATCCATGAGCTTATGCACTTTTGTACAAGTGGTGAGTGTGTTGCCTTGTCTTAGCTTAAACTCTTTTCAATTAATAGTCACATGTGTCTCTTAAAATTCCATGCTTATTTGCAAAAAGGTTTTTGTATTGAAAGGACGTTCAGAGGTCAAGGTAGGTAGTTTGGTTGACTGTAACTCTCTTTTCTTGAAAAATATCATTAGCAGGGGTATGAAAGCTATGAAGCATAACATCTTTGATTTGATGCATGGTAGTTCTCTCCACTGTGTCTTCTTAGCCAGAATTAGCCCTTTCTTTCCTCCCTCTTCCACTCTTCCATCCCACATCCTCCTGTTGACGACATTGAAGGTGATATATTAATGCTATGCCTCTTAAGGTGAATAGAAGTCTAAATATATTTTTAAATTTAAAAATAAAAATAAAACCCCCATCCCAAGATACCATAGTCCTTTTCCAAGACAATGCCATTCTCCCCTCCACTGCATCACCAGTGCTGCATCCCCTTGTCATCATTGCAAATTACACATATTATCTGGAAAGTGGCAGAGCAAGTCTGCCCAAGCAACTTTGTCCCAATTCAGAGACGTCCATCCTCGAATTTTCAATTTACATTTTATGTCCCTTGATTGCAGCCACCCACAATCAATACAAAAAATATCTTAAAGGAGTTTAGTACTACTTAAAGGGAACTTAAGTGTCCTGCCTTGTGTCCAGTATGAATCACTATATCAGACATAATATTAAATTAGATTTTAAATATGTCTCTATGGATCAATCTATCTGTACCAAGAAAAAAGATGAAAACATCACATTCTAATTACGGTAACCATTGATTGATGCTGTGTAGTAGATAGCAAATTCACAGACTGTGGTTGTGCCCTATCATTAAGAACAAAGAGGAAGAAACGAATTCCACCAAATCCCTGCCTCTTAAGAGGGAAATTGTTTCAGATCCAATTTTGTTGATAATGCTGAAGTTTGGTATTTCACTTATGTGTTCACCCAATGATATAACTCCAGCTGCTCCTGTGTTAGAAGCACCGTGTTGCAACTAGACATTAGTTTCTTTTTCACTAGTTGAGCAGTGAAGTGGTGACTGGGGTCTGAGAGGGAGAAAATAAAAGGGAACACGAAGCTCTTTGGACAGCAGATCTGTCTCTTTCAATGTGACTTTTCCAAAATTTTTTTTTTTTTTTTTTTTTTTTTTTTTTTTGACAGGCAGAGTGGACAGTGAGAGAGAGAGAGACAGAGAGAAAGGTCTTCCTTTGCCATTGGTTCACCCTCCAATGGCTGCCGCGGTCGGCGCGCTGCGGCCGGCGCACTGCGCTCGTCAGATGGCAGGAGCCAGGAGCCAGGTGCTTTTCCTGGTCTCCCCATGGGGTGCAGGGCCCAAGCACCTGGGCCATCCTCCACTGCACTCCTGGGCCACAGCAGAGGGCTGGCCTGGAAGAGGGGCAACCGGGACAGAATCCGGTGCCCCAACCGGGACTAGAACCCGGTGTGCCGGCGCCGCAAGGCGGAGGATTAGCCTGTTGAGCCACGGCGCCGGCCTCAAAATTTTTGTTCATTCTCCTCCCATGGTTTCTTTCTTTTCTTTTTCTTTTTTTTTTTTTTTTTTGGCCTCCCATACCCTGTTCTGGAATCTTCATAAGTGACAGAGACAGAAAAGATGCCTCCTTCTACCTCTTTGCAAAGTGATTTCTTCAGAACAACTACAGTTCTTAACCATGTTTAATTTTATTTATACAGGAAACGTTATATTATGGATTCTTCTCTTAATCTCTTTCCTTTCAATGCCTCCATACTTACTTCTTTTTTTAAATCAAAGAATAGAACGAGAAGATCCAGATAATCTGAATTTGGCAGAAATGCTCACTTGGTTAAGATTAACGTGAATGCTTCATGGGCCACCTCTGTACACGAGGACAGCAAAGAGACAAAGAGTGGCTTGGGAGGTAGATATGGATATCTTTGAATTTGCTATAAGCTTATATTTAATCCCAGCCTGAGATCAAATTCTGAGAACAATAGTCATTGCCACAGATTAAATTTTTATGAAGAAAAATGAGTTGTAGAGCCATGAAGCTTTCTAACTGAAAGAACCCTCAGAATTAATCTAGCCCAAATCTAGTTTTCAGATAAGAAAGATGAGATCCTGGCAGGTTAAATTGTTTTCTTCCAAATTACATCCATAACAACAGCCAAGACTAACGTTCTGGTCTCTGGATGCTGAGTAGCATATCTTTTCCCTACATTACTGAACCGAAGACAGGACAAAAACCCCAGGAGCCATCCAATGGCAGTGTCTGCAGTTTGGAGCTCCTTCGCTCTGCCGTAACTGACCCTCACTCTGGGGATACAGAGATAAATCACATGCAGGACACAGCCTAGTAGCCCTGGTGTGTTTCATCTGTTATTTACTGAACTACCCTCTTCCCGGTGTTCCTAAGGACGTTCATGCTTGGCAATATCCCCCACATTCTGCTTGTCCTTCCGCCCCCATAGGATCCCATCCTCTCTCCAGCTGATTCTACCTACAGCTCAGGAGTCTCATTTCTGCTGTGGCCATTGGAACCTCACACACCTGTTGCTTATCTGCCCCAATCCAACTCCTGATTCTGAATCTCTGAATTTGTCCTTCCTTTCAGTAAATAGCAGCTATTTTCCACCAAAACCGTGGGGTCATCCCAGCCTTCTCTTTTTAGGCATATCACACAGCCAGTCCCACCCCATCCCTCACTACCTTCTCAGCCCAGTCCACCATGGCCTCTCTATTTGGACTATTTCGATAGCATTCCAAGTGGTCTTCAGATTTTTTGCCTTATTACCTACAGTCTTTGCCCAACAGTCAGAATGGTTCTTCTACAATGTTGATCAGATCATCTTCCAAACCCTCTAGTGGTCACTCATTTTGCTTAATTTCTAAGCCATCTGCCACTCAGTGTTTGAGCTTATTACCTGCCACCCTCTCATTGTTCCACTGTACTCTGTCTATGATGACCTCACTGTTATTCCTGTTTTTTTTTTTTTTTTTTGACAGGCAGAGAGGACAGTGAGAGAGAGAGACAGAGAGAAAGGTCTTCCTTTGCCATTGGTTCACCCTCCAATGGCTGCCACGGACGGCGCGCTGCGACCGGCGCATCGCACTCATCCGATGGCAGGAGCCAGGTGCCAGTTGCTTTTCCTGGTCTCCCATGGGGTGCAGGGCCCAAGCACTTGGGCCATCCTCCACTGCACTCCTGGGCCACAGCAGAGGGCTGGCCTGGAAGAGGGGCAACCGGGACAGAATCTGGTGCCCCAACCGGGACTAGAACCCGGTGTGCCGGCGCCGCAAGGCGGAGGATTAGCCTGTTGAGCCACGGCGCCGGCCTTGGAGCAGGTCTTGTCTCAGGATCTTTGCACTTGCCATCTCCCTGCCTCACAGTCACTATTCTCCCAAACATCCAAAATGGCTTGTTTGCCCACTTGTTTCACATTTTTGCTTAACTGTTCAGAGGACTAGGACTTTTCTCTACTTTATATAAGATAGAAACCTCTCCCCAACCATTATTACTTTTTTATCCCCTCTATTGACTTCATTTTTCTTATTATATGTTATCCTATACATATAAACTATTTCCATCCTGTGTAATGGATATTCCACCAGCACTCACTGCTTTGTGTACCACTGCGTTCTCAGCTTTTTAAAATTGTTACTGACATCTAATAGATGCTCAAAAAATATTTGTTAGACGAATGAATGAGCAAACTCCCCTTTATTCTGTAACTCCTTTGCTGCCTCCCTGTTTCGCTTATTGAAACCCCTCTTTCTTTGAAGAGGACCCTTGCTACTGTCCTTATTTCTGTGGGGAGAATTGGGAGGTGACTTCCAAGTCATTATGGAATTTCATTTTCCCTCCTTGGATTTCATCTCTATTTGTCAGTCTCTACTTCTTATCTGCCTCTCTCTTGAATTTCTTTAGTGTAAGAACCAAATCTATTTTTCCATTCTCATGGAATAACCAGGATTGAGTGAACTAATGAATACATGCTGAGAAAGAATAAGCATACTATTGAGTAGAGCACATCAAAAGGTGATAAACTTTGAAGTGTAGTAATGGAAAGTCCTGGACAGCGCCTCAGCTCACTAGGCTAATCCTCAATCTGTGGAGCCGGCACCCTGGGTTCTAGTCCCAGTTGGGGTGCTGGGTTCTGTCCCGGTTGCTCCTCTTCCAGTCCAGCTCTCTTCTGTGGCCTGGGAAGGCAGTGGAGGATGGCCCAAGTGCGGGGGCCCTTACCCACATGGGAGACCAGGAGGAAGTACCTGGCTCCTGGCTTCGGATCAGTGCAGCGTGTCGGCCGTGGTGCCCATTTGGGGGGTGAACCAACAGAAGGAAGACCTTTCTCTCTGTCTCTCTCTTTCTCACTGTCTAACTCTGCCTGTCAAAAAAATAATAATAATGGAAAGTCCTGTAGCAGGGAGGTCTATGGGTGGGAGGAAGTCTTTCCTGCACCTAATGAATAGGAAAACCTGCTGAATAAAACAGCCCACGGTAGACTCAAGTTTGGTAGACTCTGGTTTGAATTATAACAGCAAAGAGTACTTTTGTTCAAAATGGCAAACTTTAAACATATTCAACCAGTATGGTATCCTAAAAGTTAGGCCAATGAATTTGGACATCTAATACTGATTAATCTGGGAAGTATTGTGGGAGGATTACTTTTATGTATTGACTATGTAGTTTTCTTTTTATTAGATACCTTTGGTTATTGTTGCCTACTGTGGCACCCATGTTTAAAGTCACTATGGCTTGATTGCCTTGTCATTCTGGGAAACAGACCCCTGAGTGCCCCTCTGTCATCACCGCGCCATGTTCTACTGGGAGCATTCCTAGAAGCATGGGCCTTGCTTTCTTACAGAAGTCTTGAGCTGGAACGAAGTAGAACGTGCCTTCAAGGTGTTTACTTTTGAGAGCCTGAAGCTCTCTGAGGTTGATGAAGCAGGGAAACTAAAGCCTTCTGGGATGATGTATGGCACAGATCCTGAGATGTTCAACATACCATGGGACAACCCTGCCAGGTTTGCTAAACAGATAAGGCAGCAGTACATCATGAAAATGAACATCCAAGAAGCCCAACAACAAACAGGTACACTACACAGAGGAAAAGAAAGACCGTCTTGACTTTTATGGTCATTGACTTTTCTAGTATTGTGTCTAACAGATGCTCTTTACACTGTCCAGATACTGAAATCAAAGACAGAATAATATTTATGCATCAGAATTGGTCAATGTATGTACAAGATGAGAACAATAGAGACTCTACAGATCATACTCAGCCTGATACTGATAGTATGGATTATTATGACTTCAATACTATGAAATCCTTGGACTCTGAAAATAGAGAACTATCAGATCAGGAGACAGGCATGAAGCCCCCTCCCCAACCTGAATCTATGGGTAAGTAAGTGTGTGTATGTGTGTTTGTAGACACTATTATAGAACACCTAAACAAGCAAACAAAAAGGTTTAAGATGCATGATTTAAATGCTTGCCTACTTCAATTAAAATTGTTTAATATCCAAGTTATTTAGTTAATTGAATTTTGTTATTGAGTGTTGTTATTCAGTAAATTCTCTTTATTTCAACACTTATTAAATGGTCTTATATTAGGACTATAGAGTATTGAAGCTTATTAGCTTAAACTTGTTTTGAGCTAAGTCACACACAGCTGTCAGATGAATGTACTTAAAATATAAGCCTTCTATTTCCCTGCTTATAACTTTTCATGACTCTCTACTGTTTGCAAAATAATTAATTGGCCTGCTTTCCATGCATTTCCGTTAGTTCTACTCTTTGTCTTTCATTCATTCAACCTGTGCTGTTGTTTCATCTGCACAGCCAGTGTTTCCAAGTCTCCTGTCTTTCTTCCACAATACTCTCCAACTAGCATTCTCCCTTTGATTACAGTTAGATCAGTGTCACCTCCATGAAGCCTTGTTAGTGAATCCCTGGGCAAATGCCTCTCTTATCTTTCTTGTAGTCATAATCTGTAATTCTTTTATGGCATTAGTTATCATTTCCTAATTATGCCTATATATGCCTATATAAATGCCTCATTAATATCATAGCTGTCATAAGGATGCTTATTTTTTAAATATTATCATGTACTAGGCTATAAGACTGGTCTCAACAAATTTTCACAGGATCCGTGCTATACACATTATGTTCTCATACGACAGTGAAATTATGGTGGACATCTATTACAGAAAGATCGAGAAAAATCACCAAGCATTTCAAAATGAGGGTATATAATTCTATGTAACATTTAAAAAAGAAAAGTCACAGTAGAAGTTAGAAAATATATCAAATGGAAAGATGATAATATTGAGCATCAAAACTTGTAGAATGTCTTCCAGTTCCACCCATTTTGCTTCAGATAACAGAATTCCATTCTTTACAGTTGCTTAATATCCCATTTTTATATATACTACTTTTCTTTGTCTATTTATTTGCTGCTGGCATCTAGGTTGATTCCATATCTCCTCTATTGTATTACGTTAAGTAAAATAAGCCAGACACAGAAAGACAAATGCCAACTTTTTTTAATAAAAAGTTGATCTGAATGCTAAATAGTGTTTCCTAGAGGTTGGGAAGGGGGAAGACAGAGGGAGGTTGGATAATGGTTAGCAAAACACAGTAAGAAAGAAGGAATATGTTCCAATGTTCCACAGCACTGAAAAACCTAATGCTTATAATCTTAATAATAATTATTCCAAAAAAAAAATAAAAAATAACTATTCCAGAAAATAGAATAGGTTATTTTTCTCCTCTCATTTTATGAAGCTAGTAGAAACTTCATAATAAAATTATAAATCAATTCAATCATGAACATAGATAAAAAATCATAACTAAAACAAAAACAGCTCTAGTAATAGACCATAAAATAATACATTGGGGTGGGCACTGTGGTTCAGCAGGCTAAGTAGCCACATTGAGATGCCTGCATACTATATCAGAATTCAAGTTCAAGTCCAACTACCCCACTAGAGATCTAGCTTCCTGCTGATTCACCTGGGAGGCAGCAGATGAAGGTTCAGGTACTTGAATCCCTACCATATTCATGGGAGACCAAAATGGAGTTCCTGGCTCCTGGCTTCTGCCTGGCCCAGCCCCACCAGTTGTTGTGACCATTTGAGGAGTGAACCAGCAGATGGAAGACCTCTCTCTCTCTCCCCTCTGCCTTTATTTATTTATTTATTTATTTATTTATTTATTTATTTGAAAGAGTTACACAGAGAGAAGGAGAGGTAGAGAGAGAGAGAGAAAGAAGTCTTCCATCCTCTGGTTCACTCCCTAATTGTCTGCAACGGGCAGAGCTGTGCCAATCTGAAGCCAGGAGCTTCTTCTGGGTCTCCCACATGGGTGCAGGGGCCCAAGGACTTGGGTAATCTTCCACTGATTTCCCAGGTGCGTTATCTGGGAGCCGGATTGGAAGTGGAGCACCTTTGTCTCGGACCATATGGGATGCCAGCAGGGCAGGCAGTGGTTTTACCTGCTACATCACAGTGCCAGGCCAAAATAAATAAATCTTTTAAAAAACATAATCACAATCAAGTTGCATTTCTAACAGAAGTAGAACGAAAATACATATATTGTAAAATCAATACAGTGTATCAGTTAACACAATGAGAAAAATCTGCTTAATAAATGCAGAAAAACTTCTATCACAGTTTACGGCGGAGAGGAATATTAGCAGACTAGAAATAGAGGGGAAAAGCTCACAGTCTTATAAACGTTATTTTTAAAATTATTGTAGCAGACTCTAAATGACAAGATTTTTTTAAAGATTTTATTCATTTATTTGAGAGGTAGAGTTACAGACAGTGAGAGGCAGAAACAGAGAGAAAGGTCTTCCTTCCATTGGTTCACTCCCCAGTTGGCCACAACGGCCGGAGCTGCACTGATCCGAAGCCAGGAGCTTCTTCCTGGTCTTCCACATGAGTGCAGGCTCCCAAGGACTTGGGCCACCTTCTACTGCTTTCCCAGGCCACAGCAGAGAGCTGGATGGGAATAGGAGCAGCTGGGAGCAGAACTGGCGCCCATATGGGATGCCAGTGCCGCAGGTGGAGGATTAAACTACTGTGCCAAGGTGCCAGCCCCATAAATGACAAGATTTAAAGCTGAAAGATTTCACTTGGAAACTAGGAGGATGTCCACTGTGAACTCTTGTGTGCAATACTATGTTGAAGGTGCCAGCCTACTCCGTAAGAAAAAAGAAGAGATACTTCCAGTCCAGCTCTCTGCTGTGGCCCGGGAAGGCAGTGGAGGATGGCCTAAGTGCTTGGGCCCCTGCACCTACATGGGAGACCAGGAAGAAGCACCTGGCTCCTGACTTCGGATGGCGCAGTGCCGGCCATAGCAGCCATTTGGGGAGGAAACCAATGGAAGGAAGACCTTTCTGTCTTTCTCACTGTCTATAACTCTACCTGTCAAATAAAAAAAAAAAAAGAAAAGAAAAAAAGAAGAGATAAAAGTGTAACATCTGAGTGTAAAAAAAAACCATCAATATTTCTAAATATTATATATAATATACCCAAAACGATCCACAAAGTAATATTAGAATTAATGTCATAACGTAATAAGGATGTTGTGATGGTTAAAGAATTCATATTGATTTCTGAGGTGCTTGAAGTTTTCTGTATAATTATTCAACATATCAAATATTATATTTTACCTTTTCCTATACGTGATATATCTCATAATTTTAAAAAGTATTGAAAAAAGCAAGTGATAAGTGCCACAGGAAATAGGTGTTGTCAGTATTGACAATGGACATCTTACCATTTTATCTACATGAGAATAGAAGAAGAATGAATCAATGGAGTGGAGTTAGGGCACACCTGCTTTGCTCTTGGTAGATCAGACAGGTGAGAGAGGGGCAGAAGAGGAGGGGGACAACGTTAATTTAGTATTTACCTGCCCTCTTCTAAGCACTGTGCTAAGATGTGCTATGTATATTAATACTTGAAGTAAATATTAAGTCTAGGAGGAAGATAGAATTATTTCAGTTCTACAGACAAGGAAACCAAGACTGAGAAAGGATACGTAAGTTGCTCAACTTCACAAGTAGGAAGTGAGGCTAGGTACGGAGAGAGCTTCGTCAGCTGTGTCTTGGAGCTTTCTGCCTCAGCCGCAGGCAGCCTGTTTTCCAGTGATGGATGGATACCCTGCCTTTGTTGCATCTGCATCGGGGTCTTCCTTCCCAACAGCAGAGTCCCTGCTTCTCTGAGTTAATCGTACCGGTTAGCCTTGCTCACACACACAAAGTTCCTCTGAGTGTCAGTGGTACTCATGCATCCCAAATTAACAAAACAGATGAAAAAGAAGCCGGGCTGTGCTGGGAGAGATGTCAGCAAGGCCTGAGGGTTTTCTTTGTTTTCCTTTGTTTTGTCTTCTTTAAAGCAGCTCGTGTAGTTTTCCTCAGGCAACTTTTGCCACCTGGTGGTCAAACCACAGCTGACGTTCTGAATCCTGGCGGAGAGTAGTTACTACGGCAGCTTCCGAAGCACTCAGGGCTGGAAATGCTACAGCGCAGAGAGCATTCTAGAGGCCCGGCAGCCTGGAGGGCGGCCCCCACGAGTGTCCTTGCTTCCACGTGGAGTTTAGTGAGCTACACCCAGAAGTCGGCACGATGCGAAGGGGAGGCTAGGCAGCTGAGCCTTCGCAGTTCGCTGCGACTGTCGCGTGCATACGAATTTGCGGTTGTTGTTGATAGTAACATTTTTTTTTCCTAACTCTGAATCAGGTGGGATTTAAAGGCAGCCCCTTTAGTTCTCTTTAAAAAAAAAAAAAGCAGAAATCTCTCATGTCTTTCCTGCACGACCGTATAAAAGCCTGGTTCCTGGACATGAAGGGTTGAGTGTGTGTGCTTTGCTTAACCAAATACTGGGTTTCCATCTGAGACTGTTTTTGTCCTTGACAGGGCCTGTTGGATATTTATGAAAAACCTGAGAGTTGATAACCGTGAGGCTGTAGGTTTGGATGTGCCCTTTATGCTTGTTGGGTGTTTTTTTAATAAAGTAACTGCTTTGCAGAGGGATCTTGTTATCTCTAAAGTAAAACAGATTAGGAAAGCTGTTTTTCAAAGGGATGAGAAAGCATCCATTCCAGATGTGTCAAAAACTACTGAATCACACTGTCAGAGGATTATGCGGTTGAAGGCAGAAATCAGAAAGGAAGAAAAAAGGGATTTTTATCCTACTATTAAATGAATAGTTCAGATTAGCTTCAGAATGTTCTTGCCTTTGACAAAACAAGTGATGCACAGTGTTTAGAACATGTTTTCTACACTGGGTACTTTTTTTTTCTGCAGGCTCCATAGCCTCAGGAGGGAATATCAAATCTCCCGGAAATCTTGCAGCCCACAGAACAGAATAATTTTTATTCCACAGATTTCATATCAGTTGCTTCAAGGTCACATGGGACATCATGGTCTATTTAGAGTTATAGTTGGCCCGTGTTTTCTCTTGAGTGGATATATTTATATACATACTGAACTGAATTGACTTGATAGTTTTCCTCTAAATCAAAATAGAACATCCGTGCTGTCACCTTCACCAGCTCAAGGCAAGCTGGAACTAGTAGCAAAAAGCACGTAAGTAGCTATGTTCCCGAAATAAAGAACACATTGACCTATCCTTGATAGGAGGAATTAACTACTCACTCCGAGAAGCCCAAGTACAGTTCTCTTTGCCACGGAATAAAAAGTTAAATCTTGTGCTTACCCCCAAAATAAGCTTCGGTTATGGATTTTCTTCTACATTTCTATTCTGTCTCTATGGCTCCATATTCATTTCCAGTTTCAATATAAAATGAAAGTTTCTCTTGTTTCTATATATTTATCACATTTCTACCAGGTGTGCAGCACTCAGGGTACTGCAAGGAAAATAAGGTAATTTTGTTTTTAAAGAGGCATTTTATTTATTTGAAGGGCAGAGTTAAAGAAAGAGAGAGAGAGTTCTTCCATCTGCTGGTTCACTCCCCAGATGGCTGCAGTGGCCAGGGCTGGGCCAGGCTGAAGCCAGGAGTCAGGAGCTGCATGTGGGCAACTTCTGCTACTTTCCCAGGCATATGAGCAAGGAACTGCCAGGACTTGAACCAGTGCCAACATGGGATGCTGTCATTGCTGGCAGCAGTTTAACCTATTACACCACAACACCGACCCCAGTAAGATATTTTCTACTCTCCAAGAATTTACACTTAAGATGAATAGAAAGAACATAAACAAATAAATAGTCTTGGTACAGATGAATGCTGTGATTAAAAATGAAGTGGGAGTGGGGGGATCACGGTGCTGTGGTGTAGCAGGGAAAGCCGCCATCTGAAGTGCCAGCATCTTATATGGATGCTGGTTTGAGTCCCAGCTGCTCCACTTGCGATCCAGCTCTCTGTTATGGCCTGGGAAAGCAGTAGAAAATAGTACAAGTCCTTGGGCCCCTGTGCCCATGTGGGAGACCTGGAGGAAGCTCCTGGCTCCTGGCTTTGGATCAGCTCAGTTCTGGCCATTGTAACCATCTGGAGAGTGAACCAGAGGATGAAAGACCTTTCTCTCTCTCTCTCTCTCTCTCTCTCTCTCTCTCTCCCCCTCTCTCTCTCTCTCTCTCTCTCTCTCTGCCTTTGCCTCTGCTTCTGTCTCTGCCTCTGCCTCTGCCTCTCTATAGCTCTGCCTTTCAAATAAATAAATAAATCTTTAAAAAAAATAAATAAGTAAAGCAGGGGCCAGTACTGTGGCACAGCAGGTTAAGCCGCCACCTGTATCTCTGGCATCCCGTATGGGTGCCGTTTCCACTCCTGGCTGCTTCACTTCTGATCCAGCTCCCAGCTAACACACCTGTCTGGAAAAGGAGCAGAAGATGGTCCAAGTTCTTGGGCCCATGCTCCCATGTGGGAGACCCAGATGCAGCTCCTGCCTCCTGACTTCAACCTTATCCAGCTCTGGCTGTTACAGCCATTTTGGGAGTGAACCATCAGATTGAAGATTGATTCCCTCTCTCTCTCTCTCTCTCTCTCTCTCTCTCTCTCTCTCTCTCTCTCCTATCCCATTTCTTGCTCTCTTTCTGTAATTGCCTTTCAGTTTAAAAATAATAAAGCAGAAAAGAAGCACTTTGCTCTTGAGAAGGTGACACTTGAGCAACAATGTGATTGAAGCAAGAGTTTAAAACAGCTGAATGTCTAAAAATCAAAGTAGGGCAGATAGACGGAAAACAATGACAAAGCCCTCAAAACACAGCAAGCAGGCCAGTCTGTCTGGAGCACTATGAGCAAGGGAGAATGAATGAGACGCATGTGGGGAGCTGGGCTGGAGCCATTTTCAATACAACTTTGCAGCACCAAATTTGCAGTTACTGTAAGGGTAGAAGATGCCAGGTTGGTGCTGCTATGCAGCAGCATGAAACTGTGTTCCCACAAGGTCTGCCTTCCCATACACACTCAACAGCTTTGGTCAGGTTTGAACCATACTATATACTTTCTCTATTTCACTACCACAGGAGCAGATTACAGGCTGAGATACTCACAGTAGAGATGTCTGTTTATCTATCTTAAACTTATCATGGAACTCTTGTTTTTTGTGTGTGTGTGTGTGTGGTGGCATGCAAGTCAACAACATAACTGTTTCCTCCCAGTCCATTCACAGAACTGATTGCTTCTAAGCCAAGGCAGATATCAGAATCCCATTAATCACAGAATGATATTCTTTGGTCACAAGGAAAACTGGTGTGCATGATTCATCCACGGCACCATACTGTGGAGTCCAGCTACCCATTCATTTGTTAATGTAACTCACTTTCATCATACTCCACCTGCAAATTTGAAGGTGTTCTGCGAATACTGTTCAAATTCATAAATGATTAATAAATGGAAGAAGAGCTCTGCAGAATGGTGAAACGGCATTATTTTCTCATAGGAGGCATTTTTATCTGGTAGTTCTGCTTCTCATACATCCTTCCCATGCACCCCTTCCCATAGCTACCAGATAAGACCTATAAAAATTTGCAAAGGCTTTGCAGTGGTCACCAGCACAAGAAGATATGTAGAGAGCAGTCAATTTACTTTAATCATTCCCTTGCTGGAAGTGAGTGATGTATAGTCTGAAAGCAGAATGCATGATATGATTTAAGAATATAAGAAGCTGGGTTATTTTCAAAGCGTTTCGTATAAATTTTCTAGCTAAGCACTGATTTAGGATTATTGACACAAACACCTTTTTTGGAGGCACTAGACATGCCTTTCAGGAATTACCTTTTCAGCACAGAAACATAGATCATGTGGGTAACAAAAAGGCACAGGACTGACCAAGGCAAGAACAAAGCCCGAACACAACTGGATGTTGGTGTCTTTGATTTACAGAGCAGACCATGAACAGTGAGATCAAAGATGAAGCAGTCACAACGGCTGATTCTCTTGAAAAGGTAAGGAATTATTTTCCTAAAAGTGTAGATGACAAGTAAGATGATCTGAGAAAACCATGACCCAGATTGAGAAATACTGAAAAAAAGAAAGAAAAAAGAAAGAAAGTCGGGGGGTGGGGGGAGCACTTAGAAGGAGAATGCTGATGTTACAGGCGAGCGATCACTCAGACATCCCCAGGCCAGCTCCAGCTGGAGAGAAAGGAGTTAATTTTACTAGCCGGTTTAAGCAAACCATCCCAGCTCCATGCTCCTCTAGACAGTGGGGCTTGGCAGCCACACGAACACCTGCTGACCATACAGCCATGCAGGACTAACGTCGTCTTGAAGTGAGTTCAGAAAACCTTTCTATAATTGCTAACAGGACTCAGAAGAGTATAACCTAACAATAAAAATATTTAGATTATGTTGCCCATAAAAAAAAAAGTCAAAGGCGTCCTCTTTCTGGCAGCAGCGATCCTAAAATGTTGCCATATGGATTTATACATATGCAGATTTCCCCAATTAGGTGGAGCGAATGCTAGTTTGTTGACTCAGTCCAAGAGGGCTCCAGTTGGACTTAAACGTATTAAAGCTGAAATTTTTGTGTGTTTCTTTTTTTTTTTTTTTTTTTTTAGAAACCCAAGAAGCTGATGGTGGAAGCAGATTTAGAGGACATAAGGAAAACGCAGCAGCGCAGTCTAATGGACTGGAGTTTCACGGAACATTTTAAACCAAAAGTACTGCTCCAGGTATTTATGGGCTGTGATCCTCCAGGAGACGGTCAGACAGGGGCTGGGGAGCTGTGCTGTGACGTAGAACAGTTCACTTCTAGGTCACCCTCTCAGATCTAGTTCAGATCAATATTCTCTGGTACTTCAGTAATAAAAAAATGAGTTTAGTCCCAGGTTGAGCTATGCATTCCTAGGAAATCTCCTACATGATGTAAAATATACTTTACAAAAGCATGCTTTTTTATTTTTATTTTTTAGAATGAGCTAATCTTTCTTTTTTTTTTTTTTTTTTGACAGGCAGAGTTAGACAGTGAGAGAGACAGAGAGAAAGGTCTTCCCTCCACTGGTTCACCCCCAAGTGGCTTCTATGGCCTGAACTTCACCGATCCAAAGCCAGGAGCCAGGTGCTTCCTCCTGGTCTCCCACATGGGCTCATGCGCACAAGCACTTGGGCCATCCTCTACTACCTTCCCAGGCCACAGCAGAGAGCTGGACTGGGAGATTTGCAATCAGGACTAGAACCCAATGCCCATATGGGATGCCAGCGCTGCAGGCAGAGGATTAGCCAAGTGAGCCACGGCGCCAGCCCCCGAAAGCATGCTTTTAGAAAAACTTTAAAAAAAAAAACTGCTGCATGTATTTTCTCTAAAAAAGTAAGATGTTATTGGAAAGCAATCTCATTTTCCCCCATATTGCCCATCCGTTCTATGCAGTGTTCATTACATTTCATGGTATTTTTGTTTCAGTCAACAAGTCAGTTAAAACTGTAATAGCTAACATTTATTGAGTGTTTACCATGTGCTTGACAATGACTGATATGTATTATCAGCTCATTTAGTCCTCATGATAATCCTATGAAGTAGAAACTGTTTAAATAGTAAGAAATTAAAGCACCTTGACCAATAATGACTTTTCTTCAAGGTCTCATGGTTGCTAAGTGAGAAGAAGACACAGACATTGGAAATCTGGCCCCAAAGTTTCTACTCTTAACTAGTATGCAAATAACAAATAATACTAAAACTAACTCCTCTTGTTGTTTTCAGATTTTATATACAAACTGGCACTTTTTTGTTCTTTTAGCTGAATTTTATTTTTATCAAAGTTTTTCTTTTTTTAAAAAGATTTTATTTATTTATTTGAAAATCAGAGTTACACAGAAAGAGAAGAGGCAGAGAGAGAGAGAGAGAGAGAGGTCTTCCATCCCTTGGTTCACTCCCCAAATGGCCGCAATGGCTGGAGCTGCACCGATCCAAAGCCAGGAGCCAGGTGCTTCCTCCAGGTCTCCCACATGGGTGCAAGGGCCCAAGGACTTGGGCCATCTTCTACTGCTTTCCTGGGCCATAGTAGAGAGCTAGACAGGAAGTAGAGCAGCCAGGTCTCAAACCAGTACCCATATGGGATGCTGGCGCTTCAGGCCAAGGCATTAACCCACTGCGCCACAGTACCGGCCCCTCAAAGTTTTTCTCAAGATGTATTTGAAAGGCAGAGTGACAGAGAGGGTGGTGAAGCAGAGAGAGAGAAAGAGAGAGCCAGAGATCTTTCTTCTTCCATTGGTTCATTATGCAAATGGCCACAATGGACAGGGCAAGGACAGACTGAAGCTAGGAGCCAGGAACTCCACCTGCCTGATTCTTTGGTTTTTAATGAGTGGCTACTATGAAATTTAGGATTAAACCTGTGGCTCACATTCATAGTTCGTCCTCTATTTCTGTTGGGCAGCATTGGTTTCGACTTCACAGGGTTCTCTTTCTGCAATGCACTTCCCTCTCAGAGGTGTCTTAGAACCCAGGGGTCTCCTTTGGTAGATACCACTCTCCCTTCTGCTGCAGTGAGGGGCAGGCAGCAGCAGCCTGGCTAGAGCCATTTCAGGGTCTCGGAGGCCCACCTGCCTCTTAGAAACGCTTTAATCTCTCTTTTCAGTGGCACCTTCACTCTGATTCCAGAGGTACCCAGTCCCCTCATTTCCTGTGCCTTTCTACATTTTTCCATTGATTCGGACTGATGTCTCCTAAGGTGAATCTTGAAATTTGGCTTTGTATGTTCTGTTGTCACTTACTGGTCAGCTCTGGGCTTTCAAGCTCCTAAAATTTTGTTGTCATTGTATCCTCTCCTGTGGCCTTCAACTTTTCAATTAAAAAAAATAATAATCTTACTGGATTTTTTTTATTGTTTTTGGTGAGCGCTAGGGCGCACATGTGCTTAATCTTCCATGTTTAACTGGAAGTTCATTTCAGATTCTGTTTCAGTCTGACTCCGTCCTCACCCTGCCGTGAAGCTACACTTTTCAAGGCCACCAGTAGTCACTGCCTCGCCAACTCTAACAGACATTCCATCTTGCTTCATCTCCCCTCACCATTTAGCCTTCCAGGTCGGACCAGTTTCCTCGAAGCACTGCTCATTCTTGGTTTCCAAGACTCCGTAATAAGCTCTTCCTCAGTGCTTTGTTTGGAAGTTGTTGACTTCTCTCGCCATGTAGCATTTAAATATCAAATAGTTTTAATAGATTTTATTTATTTTATTTTATTTTATTTTTTTGACAGGCAGAGTTACAGAGAGAGAGAGAGAGAGAGAGAGAGAGAGAGAGAGGTCTTCCCTCCACTGGTTCAACCCCCAAATGGCTGCTAGGGCTGGCATGCTGCGCCGATCCGAACCCAGGAGCCAAGTGCTTCCTCCTGGTCTCCCACGTGGGTACAGGGCCCAAGCACTTGGGCCATCCTCCACTGCACTCCCTGGACACAGCAGAGAGCTGGCCTGGAAGAGAAGCAACCGGGACAGAATCCGGCGCCCCAACCGGGACTAGAACCCCATGTGCTGGCGCCACAGGTGGAGGATTAGCCTAGTGAGCCACTGCGCTGGCCAATATCAAAGAGTTTTGAGGCTCAACACTGGAGCACTTTTCTCTCCTCTGTAAACACTGTCTTTTAATGATTTCATCTATTTTGTACTGTACAATGCTGAAGACATTTAGATCAAATTCCCTCTCTCCTGAAATCCACATTAGTACTTAAGTCAAAATTCTATGTGAATTCATGATAGGCACCTCAAATTTAGTATCCCACATGAAGGTGAGAATTCTCACACCTAAGTGTATTTACCATGATGTCCATCTCAGAAAATGTGAGCATCTTTCAATTGCTAAATCAAAAAGGCTAAGAGTTGCCCTTTACTCCAGCCTTCTTTTTATCCCTTCTATCTGACCCATCATCAGTGCTCATATCTGAAGGATCCATCTCCAAATATATCTTTAAGCTCTTCTGCATCTCTTCTCCACTACTTTCATCTAACTACCAGCTCTCATTCTACCATAGGAGCCTAATCGTCAGCCTGTTTCCACTTTTGCCCTGTTCCAAACCATTCTCTACTTAACAAATATCCCAGCAATTTCATCAACTAAGCCATTGCCTCTCTGAGCTCCACATGATGTATAAAAGTCTTCATCATATTTAAGAGGAACATCTTATCTATCTCCTTCCTTTTTGTTTCCCCTATACCCTTTCACACTGCCTGGAACACAGGTATTCATTTTAATGAAATAATATACAATTAATGAGATCAGCAATATTAATGTAGATTAAAGGAGAAAAGTCAGTTAAAAAAAACAGGAGGTATGATATGAAAACTTTTCAGGCATTCAGAACAGCTATAGCTATGGGAAACTTAGTGCTTTGTTTCCTAGCAGACAAATAAAATATGGCAACACAAAGATTACGGAGCTCTTATTGTCTAATTGAATGAAGGATTTATGTTCATCATAAATAAACACATTGGTTTTCTTGGTTTATAGTCTAAAAGGAATTTGTCTCTCCACAAAAATTATTACGTAATGGTTGGGACCCTACACAGCAATCTTTTTAATGCAAAGATTTTCACCACATGTATGTTGGCTCTCAGGGAACAGACATAAAAATTTAAGTTCCACTCCATAAAGACACAAATATAAGGGACTTGATTGGGGAAAATAAATGCATTATTTTGGTTCTTCTATCAAGCCAGAGTTGAAAGCACAAGTGAAACAACTGTTTTTGAACATAATATGTAATTCCATGCCTTCAGATTACTCCAAATCGGTAAAAAACCAACAGCAACCTGCATCAGACTGATCCTGAAAACAATAGCGAAAGTCCACTGCTGTCTAATTGATTTCCCTGTGGACAGTGCCCTTACTATTGATTGACAGTGACATGGGAACAGGATAAGCAGTTGCTCACTGTGCCCCTCTTTGGTAGCTGCCATTGCAGTGCATGCGGAGGGTGATATGTTTTAAGAAAAGGAAAAGCTGGGCGCGTTCCATAGTGTAATAGGCTAAGCCTCTGCCTGGGGTGCCAGCATCCCATATGGGTGCCAGTTCAAGTCCTGGCTGCTCCACTCCTGATCTAGTTCTCTGCTGATGGCCTGGGAAAGCAGTAGAAGATGGCCCAAGTCCTTGGGCCCCTGCATCTGCGTGGGAGACCCAGAGGAAGCTCCTGGCTCCTGGCTTCAAATCAGCTCAGTTCCAGCCATTGCAGCCATTTGGGGAGTGAACCAGTAGATGGAAGACCTCTGTTTCTGTCTGTCCCTCTCTCTATCTGTAACTCTACCTCTCAAATAAATAAATAAATCTAAAAGAAAAGAAAAGAAAAGAAAAGAAAAGAAAAGAAAAGAAAAGAAAAGAAAAGAAAAGAAAAAGATGGAAGGCAAGTAGAAACAATGTGTGTCAGAAAGACCTCTCAGCTGGGGTCAGTTTGGTAGATAAAGTGGAGAGCATTCTGTGGAATACAAAATATTAAAAGACAACAGAACCCTGGCCCCAGGACTTAAAAATTCCGTTTTTCTGGACACATCCTGATTCTCTCTCATCCCCAATTTATGCTGAAAAATGAGAGCGCCAATACTTTGAGGTGGGAAAAGTAATCATACCTATTTTATTAGTCTTCTCAGGCAGCCACAACAAAATACCACTGAGTTCTAACAGTTCTGGAAGCTGGAAGTGTGAGCTCTGGGTGCCAACATGATTGCATTCTAGAGCATGTGGGTAGATGGGTAGAGAAACAAAGAGAGGAGAGGGGGAGGCAGGGAGGGAGGGAGAAGGGGAGGGAGAAACAAGATCTCTGGTGCTTCTTTTTGTAGGGACATTAAACCCATCATGAAGACCTCAGCTTCATGAATTCATCTAAACCTATTTGCCTCCCAAATACCCCATCTCCGAACACTATTATACTGGGGGAAGTCTTCACCATGTATGTTTGGAGGGGAGAAGATACAATTTAATCCATAGCACTACTTGTCTGAGCTTTGGAACAATGATAAAATAAGATGATCTATATGAAAACATGGAAAGTGCTAGACAACAAATGGCTTGACTTGGTTGTTCGACCAGTCTTAAGGAAGAACACTTAAATCAAATGCCGCTCCATGCCTGGAGCCTAGGACTATTCTTTGTATAAAAAATGCTGAAATGCTCCTCAAATACACCATTTTTGCTCTCACCAACTAGTATTCGGGAAAGCATTCTCTGGGGACCCCAACTTGACTTACAAGGTAGAGGTGAGGGAAGAAGAAAAGAGAAGCCAAGAAATGAGAAATGCCCTGGCAGGAGACCCTTCTCTGGGAGAACAAAAGATATAACAATGCAGTTATTTTTATTTTCAGGTTCTTCAAGAAGCCCATCAACAATATAAATGTGTTGATTCTTACTACCACACCCAAGACAACACTTTACTTTTAGTCTTTCATAATCCAATGAATGCACAACGCCTGCATTGTGAATATTGGAATGTTATTCTTCACTCCAATGTTGGATTCAGGTAACCAATTTACATAGTTGAGTTAATTAAATTTTTGGCTCTGTTAGTTACATAGTTACTTAGGTTTTAGTTGCTTAGCCTGAAAAAGGTGTTTCAAATCAATGAAAACATTTTTGTCTGCTGTGTACAGGGCACCTGGATAAGCATTCAAACTATACCAATAAGGAAAACAGTTGTCATTCTTGACAACATGGAATCCACTAGAGGTGTTATTAAATTACGTCAAATTCATTTATGCCTCTGAAAGATTTCAAGCAGCAACTACAAAACATGACAGTATGCCTGATGGTTTGAGGGAATTCCAAAGACTAACATAACAACACAATACTCAGGTTTCCAGCAAACTGAAAACACTAAGAACCATAGAGTTTTTCTCTTTGAAGCTCTTTATTTTTTTTTATTTATTTTTTTATTTTTGACAGGCAGAGTGGACAGTGAGAAAGAGAGACAGAGAGAAAGGTCTTCCTTTGCCGTTGGTTCACCCTCCAATGGCTGCCGTAGTCGGCACGCTGCAGCCGGCACACTGCGCTCATCCTATGGCAGGAGCCAGGTGCCAGGTGCTTCTCCTGGTCTCCCATGGGGGGCAGGGCCCAAGCACTTGGGCCATCCTCCACTGCACTCCTGGGCCACAGCAGAGGGCTGGCCTGGAAGAGGGGCAACCGGGACAGAATCCGGCGCCCCGACCGGGACTAGAACCCGGTGTGCCGGCGCCGCAAGGCGGAGGATTAGCCTGTTGAGCCATGGCGCCGGCCTGAAGCTCTTTAGTTATTTCTTGTTCTCTTACAACATTGCTTTCTCTCCTCATTAGTAACAAGTATTTCATTATTCATTCAACAATGCAGTAATATGTATTCACCATTTATTATTCATATAGTTATTTTTAGTACTAAGAAATTCAGAAATATGCCATGGATTTACAGAATAATTAATTGGGAGAACAGGTTCTGTACAGACACATACACACTCATTTTAAAGTCAGAGGATGATCTTTTTCAAATAATGTATATAGTAAGTGTGCCAATATATACCTTGAACTTTTTTTTTCAAGTTAATAGAAGCAAGTCTTTATTAAGTAACTTTTAATATCAGAAAAATAAAACTCTTATAATTCTCTTTACAGCAAATATATAATATCAGTGCTTTGGCCATCTTAAGTTAAAGGCCCTTTATCATAAAATGTATGGCTTTAAACTTTACTCAAATTGAATTTATAAACCCTATGACTTTCCTACATATACATAACAAGAGTGTAATAAAATTAGCAAATACTAAACTATATTGATAATTTATCATTCTTAGTTTGTGGTTTTTAGAAACAGTACATGCACCTAATATATGTAGATTCCTTGGCTTATTAGTTGCAGTGTACAGTGCAACAAAATACAAAATACATGCTTAGTGAACATTCGTTCATATCTACAAGACGGCAGCTAGAGATCAGGTTTCAATACTGACATTTAACTATCCTACAAGCAGTTAGCATTACATCATAATAATCTTTAATTGTGTTTTTGTTTTCATTAGCAATAATTACATTTTCCATTTCTTTTTTGGTCTTATTTGCTGACTGGAATCTCCAGTGTAATTTTGAGGGGACATCCTTCTCTGGTTTCAGACATTAAGGGAATTGTTTTGACTATTCAACAATTAACTTTTTAACATTAGGATTTACATAATTCACTATTGGGTTTAAAAATGGTAGCTAGTGGCCAGCGCCGCGGCTCACTATGCTGATCATCCGCCTGCAGTGCCGGCACCCTGGGTTCTAGTCCCGGTTGGGGTGCCGGTTCTGTCCCAATTGCTCCTCTTCCAGGCCAGCTCTCTACTGTGGCCCAGCAGTGCAGTGGAGGATGGCCCAAGTGCTTGGGCCCTGCACCCCATGGGAGACCAGGAGGAGGCACCTGGCTCCTGGCTTCGGATCAGCACAGCGCGCCGGCCACAACACACAGGCTGTAGCGGTCATTTGGGGGATGAACCAACGGAAAAAGGAAGACCTTTCTCTCTGTCTCTCTCTCTCTCTTTCTCACTGTCTAACTTTGCCTGTCAAAATAAAATAAAAGGTAGCTAGTTTACTCTTGACAATTAATCATAGATAATTCATCAAATTATTCTGCATGAATTTAAGTGTTTATTTTTTCTTTAATCTGCTAAATTTCATTAATAGATATTCTAATAATGGAACAAACTCACATTCCTTAGATAAACCAAATTTGTCCAGTATGTTATTTTATTTTTTAACTTAATATTTAATTTTCTGAGTAACTTATTTTTAACTTACATTGCAGTCAAAGGCCTACTGCTCCACAAAATAAAAAGTTCAGCAAATAAAAAGTAAAAGACCAAGGTCAGTGGGAAAATAGGCAAAGGTTATAAACAATAATCAAATAAGAAGACGTTCAGCTTACACAAAGTAAATTTTAAAGTAGGTACAAAATGATCACAACTATTGTAGTGTAGTATATTATTTCATTTAGTAAGTTTTCAACGCTTTCTTCTTTCTCTTCTCCTTCAGGAATCACTATATTAGTTCACTTATTGGTATTCTACAGTTTATGTAGGCTTCCTTTGTTCTTAATTGTTTTTTCCTTATTTTTGTCTAGATGTGTAATTTTAAAAGTCTCATTCTTCAGATCAGAAGTTTTTTCCTCCACTTGGTCTATTCTGCCACTGAAGCTCTCAGTTGCATTTCTTATTGTTTATTTATTGTTGATTGACATTCTCAGCTCCAAAATATCTGTTTGGTTCTTTTTAATGATTTCTACCTCCTTACTGAATGTCTCATTCAGGCCTTTCATCGTTTGCCCCATTTCATTAAACTGTCTCTGTATTACCTTGCATTAAATTGAGTTTCCTTAGGATCATTATTTTGAATTCTATTTCTGGCATTGTATAGATTTCCCTCAGATCATTATCTATTTCTGGAGAACTATTGTCTTCTTTTGCAAGGTGTCATGCTTCCTTGCTTCTTCTTGTTTCCTGTGTCCTTATGTTGGCATCTGCACATCTGATATAAATATAATAGTCCCCTCTTCTTTATAGAGTAGATTTTCTTAGAAAATAGTTGAGTTTGTTTTTTTTTTAAGAAGGAATATAGGGCATCACTTGGCTTGTTGCTTTGACTTTGGTTCTGGGTGAGCCTAGAAGTGTAAACTCTGAATGATTTTTTTTTTTTTTGGCTTTAATCAATGTTAGCATTATCTGTAAGTGCCAAAGTTGTCTCGTGTTCAGCAGTTCATGAAACTTTAAAGTGAACATGGGCTTCTTAGAGTATGAATTATATATCTTCAGTCCTCAGAGAGATGAGAATTGAGTGTCTGTCACTCTAGGGTTTGTGATGGCCAGAGCCTCCTTCTTGGTGGTAAGGGACATAGAGGGGGCTGTCTCTTTGACCACTGAATAAATCTAAGTGATGCTATGGCAGTGGCTCTAGGAATGTATGATGTAAATGAGACCTTCCTCGGGTCCTGATTGGAGAATGTGACTGGTGTTAGGACATAGAGCAGCAAAAGCACTAGTCCCAGAACTGAGAGATCTGGAGAGGATGTTGCTCACATCCTACAGGGTGACTGCAAGGTTTCCTGGGGATTTTAAACTTGCAGGAGTGGGTCTGGAGAGGTATAATGCAGGCAGGTTCTTCTTTACGTCCTATAGGGTAGATTCCAGTGAGTCCAAGGAATCCAGTAGTCAGCAACTTGGTGCTGCAGGATTCAGTGGGATTGTTTCCCAGGTCTCACAGGGTGAAAGCTGGTTCTGCTGGGGCTTGTGGACTGCTAGCCACCAGTTTAACCCAGAAAAATGCAGACGGAGCTCTACAGATACCGCAAATCAGTTTGAGTCACTATTCAGGTTGTTACACCAACATTGACGATCTCAAATCTGCAAGGCACAGGTGAAACTGTCCTGAGTTCCCACACAGTATTCAAGGGTGATGCTGGAGCTTATGCCCTGGGCTCCCAGCACCATAACCTGTCCTCTCTTCTGTCCTCTCACATTTTTATGGGCTTCTGCTAGTGCTTGCATCAGTAAGACCACGGGAATCCCCCTACCTCATACTGAGTGGGCAAGTGTGGCTCCATGTCTTATGCCTAGAACATCTACAGCTGAAAGGCACTGGGGGTCCACTCTCCACCCTGAAAAGTGGCTTCTCACTGGCTCCGGGATCTTCTGGTAGCAGCAGGGCTGCCAGCTATCTCCTAAGGCAGAACAGAGTTCAGTAGTAGCTGTACGGCAGCAAATTGGAGTCTGACACTTTGGGAAGAGGGAGGCAATGTTGGCTTGCTTTTCAGAGCAAACTCGTCTGCTAGATCCCAGGCAGCTGTCTAGGTTGTACTCGAAGTCAGTGAGGACTGTGGAATTCTCCTAAAGTCAGGGCTGCTAGTATGTATTGCTGGCAGGGGCCGTGCTGCCTGCTTACTTTTTCCATAAGATGGCATTCCCCAGCTAGAGCAGGTGGCATAGGAGCTGCAGCTGCCAGCTGTGGTGGCGTGTCTGTCCTCTCTCTGCTGGCTTACAGAGTCTCCACGCTGTTCCATCACTTCTTTACTGATGATTTGCCCCAATAATTCCCCTGGAAGCATGGCCTTTCCTTTGTTGTTCTGGTTTTTCTGCAGCTGAGGCAGGTGCAAGCTTCTCTCTATGCAGCCATCATCACAGATTATCTGTCTCATTTATTAAATCTAATCACTGAATTTGCATATATATTTTTCTTTGCAAATATATGTTAAGATACTTGAATCTGTATTCATGGGCAAGATTTGGCTGTGATTTTCCCTTTTTAAAATGTTTTTATCTGGTCTTGATATTCACATATTAGCCTCATAAATTAGGGTGACTGGGGGAAGAAGAGAGGGAGGGAGGGAAGTATGGTTATCTTCTTAGCACTATACCTATGAAATACATGAAATCTATTCTCTTTATATTACTAAAAAACAAAAACAAAAAATTATTCCTTCTTATTTCTGCTTTTTTCTTTTTTATTTTCTGAAAGAGTTTGTAGAAAATTAAAACATATCTTTGGTGTTTGGTAGAACTGGTAGATTTAAAAAACAATTGGTGCTAGAAAGTTATTAAATACTGATTCAACTTCTGTTGTAGTTATTAGACACTTCATGTTTCCTAGTTATTTTTAAATTGGTTTCGTTATTTGTGTTTGACCATTCTACCTGTTTGTAGTTACTGGCATAAGTTGACTGCAATATGCTCTTATCCTTTTAATTGTGTTACATTTATCTGTATTCTTTATAGTTCCTAATATTCTTGTATATGTGATTTCTCTATATTTTTCTAGAACAGTCTTGCCAAAGGTTTTCCAGTTATATTAATATTTTTAATTGAACTCTAGCTTTCGATACTTCCTTCTTTTTCATCTCATTTAATTTTGCTGTTTTTTATTTTCTCAAATTAAGGATATTCCCTTGTGTTCTTTAACTTCTAAAATTCAAAATTTATCTCATGATTTTGAATTTTTTAAAATTTTTATCATTACATAAACTTAAGACAAAAATCTCTATACAGCACCTTGAAAACACCTCCAGAATAACTCATTGATAATTATTATAATTCATTTCCTTTATGCTTTTTTATTTGATCTGTGAAATACATAGAAATATGAGTTTTAATTTTAAATATTTGGCTATGAATTACATTTTTGTTTCAGTTTATAGTTTTAAGATATTGTGGTCAGATAGCATGTTCTAGAAAATACTAATACTGTGAAATCTGTTCATGTCTGCCTATTGTTTAATATATGATCTGTTTTCATAAATGTCCCAAGGACATGTCTCTCAGGACATTAGCCTAAAGGCTCACTTCAACCTTGCCTCACTCAGATCACGGAGGATATTGTCATGAATGAATAGTTTGGGGGACCTATGGAAACAGGGGAAAGATAGGGGCCCACAGAAGACATAATGCAGATCTCAGAAAACAATCAATAAATAGTGCAGGACTCCATGAAGAGACCCCACTAATGAGCCCAATGAGATTCCTCAACTGAAGCCCTCCCAGCACTCAGCAAGCATCCCCAGCAGTTCACCCACACCACCATTATGACTTAGATGAGCACCCACAACTGGTGTGACTGCATTTCCAGGGAAGGTATGAGCAACCCTTCACAGATAGCCAGCGCAGCACCTCCACAGAGGCCTTAGAGACAACACATGGATCTCAGTAGCCGATTCAACTCTGTGAGCTTGGGAGAAGCCCACAAGTTCAAACGCTGCAGGGAATTATCCTAGGGAACCTAAGCAGGAGGCCTCGGTATCTGACTTAAAAAGAAAGTCTACACAATCCTAAGGTTTTTCTCTCATACATAAAGAGATAACAAATGGAGTGGGCAGGCATAGCCAAAAGAAAAGGTCAGAGGGGCCCCAGAAGTCTCTGACCAGTCCAGCATTTTTCTCCCAAGCCAGTCAGTTTATAAAGACTGAAGGCGGGGACTTGTTTTGAAATGGCAAGAGCAAGAGAAGAAAACTTTAAAGCAAAGGAAGAAATCAAAGAAACATAACCTGAACCAGGAACAAAATAAAACTATGGTGCTTGGCCTCAGAGAAGCAAAGAACTCTGAATTTCCTGATAAATAACTCAAAATGATCATCTTAAAGAAGCTCAGTGAGCTACAAGAGAACACAGATAACATTAACTAGGTGAAATCAGAAGCAGAATACATGGACAAAATGAGAATTCAGTAGTGCAGAAACCATAAAAAAAAAAAAAAGAGCCAAACAAATTCTGGAACTAAGTAATCCAATGACTGAAATTTAAAAATTCATTGGAGAAATCATCAGCTGAGTCAATGAAACCGAAGAGTCTGCAGACTGAAAACCAGCTTGAAATTACCCAGTCAGAGGAGCAGAAAGTAAAACGAATGAAAAATGTTGAAGATAGCCTACATGATTTATAGGATGCTACCAAGTGAGATAATATGTGTTATTATGAAAGCTACAGAATGAGCAGAGAAAAAGAGAAGAATGATTACTTAAGGAAGTAATGACAGAAAACTCCCCTTATCTGGATATAGAAATGACATCCATATCCATGATGCCCAGTGACCCCTTAACAGTCTAAAAATAAAAATATTTTCTTCATCAAGATAAATTATAATGAAATTCTAAAAAATTAAAGGCATCAGTTTGAAAGCAATAAGAGAAAATCAATTTGCCATGTAGAAGAGAACCCTCAATGAGATTATTTGCAGATTTCTCAGAGGAAATCTTGCAAATCAGGAGAGAGTATAGGAATGATGTGTTCATTGTAATGATAGAAAAAAACCTGCCAACTAAGAACGCTCTATCCAGAAAAGCTATACCTAAAAAATTAAAGAGATAAACAAAAGCTGAGAGAGTTCGTAACCATTAGACAATATAATAAATGATAAAAGGAGTCTTCAAGATTAAATGAAAGGATGCAAAATAGCAACATGAAACCATATGAATGTATAAAACTTATAGGCAAGGTAAGTATATAGTCAAATCCAGAATGCTCAAATACTGTAATGGTGGTGTGTAAGTCACTTTTAACACTAGGTAAAAGTTAAAAGACAAATGTAGTAAAAAATAACTATAGCTAAAACAATTAATAGATATGCACTATAAAAATATGTGAATAGTAGATCTAAAACATAAAATGCGGGAATGGGAAAAGTAAAAGTATAATTTTTGCATGAAATCAAAATTAAATTTTGTCAGCTCAAAACATATTAATATCCACACATGTGCACACACACATGTAGAATTTTATGTAAGCTTTATGATGATCACACAAAGCAAAAAACCTATAATAGACACACAGAAGATAAATAGAAAGGAATTAAATTATACCACTGCAAAAATAATTAAATCACAGAGGAAGACAACAAGAGAGGAAGAAAGGAACTATGAAAGATAAAACAATGAACAAAATGAAAGGAAGCCCTATTTACTAACATTTATTTTAAGATTAAATTGCCCAATTAAAAGAGTGGATAAATATATAATAAAAAGATATAACTATATGCTGCCTCCAGGAGGCACTGCAGACTTAAAGGCACGCATAAGTTGAAAATGAAGGAATATAAAAATGAAATTTCATGCAAATGATAGCTATACTTTGATCAGACTTTAAGCCAAAAACTGACACAGGAGACAAAAGTGGACATTATGTAATGATAAAGGGATCAATTCATCAAGAGCATATAATATTTCTAAATATATATGCACCCAATATCATAGCACATAAACACATATAGCAAATATTAACAGAACTGAAAGGAGAATTACACAGCAATACAAAGTTAGAAGACTTTACTTTCAACATTGGATAGACCAGTGGACCTCACATATGTATACAAGACATTGCATCCAGCAACAGCAAAATAATATTTTCCTCAAATGCATACAGAACATACTACAGCATAGTTCATATGTTATGTCACAAGTCCTAACAAATTTGATAAGATTAAAATCACATCAAGCATCTTTTCCAGTTACCATGGTATGAAATTAGCAATCAAACGCAAGAAAATTAGAACATTCGCAAGTATATGGAAATTAAAACTGCCTCTTAAGCAACGAGCAGATCAAAAAGAAATCAAAAGAGAAATAAAAAATAGCTTGAGGCAAGCAAAAATGGAAACATAGCATACTAAATCCATGGTTTGCAGCAAAGGCAGTTCTAAGTGAGCAGTTATTAGAAGCAAACACCCATGTTAATAAAAAGAAATATCTCAAATAGGAATCCTAACTTTATACCTCAAGGAACTAAAAGAAAGATGAACAAACTAAACCCAAAATCAGCAGAAAGAAGAAAACAATAAAAATTAGACCAGAAATGAATGAAATGGAGATGAGAAGAAAAGTAGAAAAGATAAGTTAAGCCAGGAGCCAGGAGCTTCAGGGCCCCAAACACTTGGACTGTCTTACATTGCTTCTCCCAGGCCATTAGCAGGGAGCTGGATAGGAAATGCAGCAGCTGGGATAGGAACCGGCACCCATATGGGATGCCACTGTTGTAGGAGGTGAGTTTACCTGCTAAGTCACAACACCAGCCCCTACTGAGTTCATTCTTAGTGTGCAACTTTTTTAAAGCTATACATTCTACTTACATTTTCTGGAGGTTAATGTTATCCTTTTAAATCATGTATTCAAACATTTTACATCATTTCTGAGATTAATATATTAATATCAGTTATCATTTTTAACATTTCACAAAAACTTAAAAATTTCAACTTACTTTCACTTAAACCTAGCAAGAACCTCACCTTCCATTTTGAAATTGTCTACACGTTTTGCTTCCAAATGTAAAACAATAGCTTTTTAAAATTTTTTTTTTTATTTTTGACAGGCAGAGTGGACAGTGAGCGAGAGAGAGACAGAGAGAAAGGTCTTCCTTTGCCGTTGGTTCACCCTTCAATGGCCGCTGCAGCCGGCGCGCTGCGGCCAGCGCACTGTGCTGATCCAAAGCCAGGAGCCAGGTGCTTCTCCTGGTCTCCCATGGGGTACAGGGCCCAAGCACTTGGGCCATCCTCCACTGCACTCCCGGGCCATAGCAGAGATCTGGCCTGGAAGAGAAGCAACCGGGACAGGACTGGTGCCCCAACCGGGACTAGAACCCGGGGTGCCGGTGCTGCAGGGTGGAAGATTAGCCTAGTGAGCTGCAGCGACTGCCAAACAATAGCTTTTAATCACAAATAAGTCACATGATTATTTACACTTGATTGTAAATTTTATTGCCTTTGTCTTTACCCTTTTAGTTATATCCAATACTCTTGTCTTTTTCTGTTTTTTTTTTTTTTTAATGCAACTAGAATATATTTGTGAGCAGTTCTTTCAGAGAGCATGTGCAGGTGGTAAACATCCCGAATGGCAGGCTGATTATTTTACCCTTTCTTTTGTATACTGCCGTGGCTGTACTTATGAATGGTTCCTCACTGTAGGCCTCTTGTAAGGACTCTGCGTTTTATTTACTATAGATTCATTAAAAGGCCCCGAGCAGAAGACAGACATGATCTGACCTAAGAAGTCGGAGGGTCTCCTGTTGAGAACAGTCTTGAGGGTTGGAGAGCAGAGAGGACAGCTGCAGCTTGTTCCAGCTGTCCCAGCAAGAGCTGACTATGGCTTAGACCAGGAAAATAGCAGTAGAGGAGGTGAGAAGGGAGCAGATTTTAACTACATTAGAGATATGTTAATTACTTTAAAATCGTTTTTCATAAATGACTGGGATTTTCTGACAGATTGGAAGAAGAGTATAAGAAAACAAGCATTGTCAGGGTGTCTGGCCTGCTCCACTGGAAGTGTAGTCTTGCCAACAGCTAGAGTTGGCATGCTACAGTTTGGAGGAAAAATACAGGAGCACGTCTGGGGACATGTTGAGTTTAACAAATCCATTACCATAATTCACAACCTATCCCTTTTAGTTTGTTCATTTTAAAAGGCTCAAGAATTAAAGAATATTGTGAAGCAATCTAGCTTTATTTTCTCAGAATCTGATGACTAATTTTCATATAACTTGACAATAACTAATCTTTATTATCAAGCCTAATTCTTTAAACTTATTTCCTTGGATACAACTCTCTTTGGAATCCACCTAAGTATATGTAACATTTAATTTTAAATGTTTAATTATGTTTAATGTTTAATTAATGTTTAATGTTTAATTACACTGATCAATATAAGTGGGTTGGAAGCAAATATGACTGGCATTTGGTAAGCAACAACTTGCTGATATGAACACAAATACACAAACAGCTTAGGAAATAGTATTTAAATTGTGGATGAGGCCAGTAAATTTTATAGTAAGATTAGAGTGTATTAGTTATTTGAATGAGTTATTTAGCTTGTGGTCAATTAAAACAGTTTCTACGTGCTGTAAAATTGCTCAAAAAGGAGAATGAACTATATCACTCTTCAACTGTCAGTATTGAGAGTGACTGTTTATCCAAATTGTCATCACCCTTAGTGTTGTCAAACTTTTTAATCCTTTTCTTGGGTGAAGGAAAGGAAAGATGTCCTTTTAGAATTTAGATTTTGAAATTTATCAGTGAATTGAGCATTTTTCATGCATTCACTGGGTATTTGATTTGGCTACTTTATACTGAAATATATCTAGGGTATATCAAAGTCCAGTGTATTTGTTATCTGGACAGCTTAGGATCATTTTTTAAAAAATCACTAATTTGTTTGAAATTGAGGGAAGTTGAGAGTGAGACAGAAAAACAAAAAGGGGGAGAGAAAGAAGAGTGTTCCCAAATGCTGGGTCATTCCTCAAATGTCCCCAGTAGCCAGGGCTGGGCCAGGCCAAAGCAGGAAGCTGGAACTCAAGCCACAGTGCTCATATGGGTGGCAGAGACCCAACTACTTGAGCTACCACCTGCTATCAGAGTTTGCAAAATGCTATAATTGGGAGTGGATCTGGGACTTGAGCCCAGGCACTCCAAGTGGGGTGAAGGGCATTATCATCTTAGCTACTACATGAAACGCATGCCCCAAGTTCATTGTTGGAAAACCATTTGCACAGTCATTATGTTTTTACTGACTTTAACTGATATTCACTATACTGTCATCTGTTGTTTTCTGCATTTAGGAATTATTTGGAACTTGTTGCAAAATCCATTCAAGAGTGGGTCACAGAAGAAGAAGCTATATACCAGGAATCTAGAATGGCTGAGGAAATCGCTAGGACCAAGGCTGAGTTGGAATTGAAAAGTTCGACTAGCACCAAAATTGTTGCTCCCCCCAGCAAAATTTTTACCCTTAAAAAATCCAAAAGTAAGTAGCCAGTTCAACTTATGCCTAGAAATAAGTCCAAAGGCATTACCCAACTCTTAATTTAATCAAAATGGTGAATATTTCAGGTTTACAAAGAATTACCCACAAAATTCCTGTGACTATTTAATTTTTCTGATACATAGAATAGCCACATTCTGAATACAATGAGACAGTGCCTGAGTGGGATAACAGACTATCTGGCTTATATTGACCCCACCTCCTAAAAATCTAGAAGATAAAATCTGTTGTGTAGATCAAATGTTATATGAAATGGAAATGTCAAATGTCTTCACAGGTAGGTTTGGTACTTAAGACAGCTAAGATTTGTTGACAATATAGGATGTAAATTCAGAGTTAGTAGTACTTCCTTAGAATAATTATAGATTATAAAAGCAAAATTAAAGCAACAGATTCTTTAGAACAACAAACAGAAGAGTCCTAACACTATCTGAGACTTTGAACCCAGAGATAAAGAGAAAATGGATTTTTGGAGGCTTGTGGCAGGGATTTGGACCAATATAATGTTGTTTGTGTAGTAAATTTCTATGGTTAGGGGATTATAGGAGGAAGGGAGAAGAGGGTGACAAAGAAGCTAAAGTAGATTTTTAGGAGGATTCTAGATAAAAATTAGAAAAATAAGGTAATTCATTTGGAAAATGGGATTTTCATTGGATTTGTGCAAAGGAAATGGACTCCCTGTCAATAATATTATTTATGATAGCCAAAGCTGAGAGTACCTTATCATAAAGAAGCAAAGCTATATAATTTCTTATTGATGTGAAAATAAATTAGTATAACCGTTATGAAAGATAGTATGGAGAAATCCTCAGAAATCTGAAAATGGATCTATGATATGACCCAGCCATCCAACTCCTGGGAATGTACCCAAAGGAAATGAAATCAGCGTATGAAAGAGTGATCTGTACCCTCACATTCACAGCAGCTCAATTCACAAAAGCTAAAATATGGACTCAACCCAGATGTCCATCATCTGATGACTGGATAAAAAAAAGAATGTGGTATAGATACATAATGGAATATTGCTCAGACATAAAAAAGAATGAAATCCTGTCTTTTGCAAGAAATTGGTTATAACTAGAGAATATTATGTTTAGTGAAACAAGATAGTCCCAAAAAGACGTATATCATATGTTTTCCCTGATTTGTGGAAACTAATAAATAGAGCAGAAAATATGTAATGTATATGAGTGAAATTTATATTTTAAGACTTGATTATTGTTTACAGCCCTTATACTGTTGAGGAACAGGTTTTTTTCCTACTTACTACTTGTTGAATTCTGTATTTAGTGGGGGGTTAAGCCTGAGGTTATAAAGAAAACTGAGAGGTATGACATTGTAAAAGTTAAAAGAAAAATAAGAAAAAAAAAAAAAAGGAGGAGGGAGGGTGGGAAGAATCATTATGCTCTTAAAACTGTCTATATGAAATAGATGAAATTTGCTTCCTATATATATGAAATAGATGAATATATAAAAAATTAAAGAAAAGGAAAAAAAAAAGCAAAGCTTTTAATTTCCAAAGGTTTTGCAACTTTTGTCAGTTAGGAGGGGGAGTCTGTACATGGCTTGACAGTAAAGTGAAACTTAGCTAACCAAGTCGTTGATGAATCATTTTCCATATCTGCCTAGTTGGTTGTACAAGGATACTTCAAAAAGTCTATGGAAAAAAAATTAAAACATCAGTTTGTTTTGGTGGAAGAAAAAGCTTGAAATCCATAGCATGTGTTTTTCACAAGCTTGTTGAAGTGCTTTCCTATAGTCCATCAGCTCAGTCTTCCTTCTAATGAAGGCGCAGCAGGTCAACGCTAAGAATCTAGAAAAATGAACAGCTCTATACAAAACAGAGAAGTAAGGCTGCCCTTTCACACTCATGTCCAGGGCCCTACTTGTCGATTAGTAGGAAAAATTATGAATTCACTGCCTTTTGTTTTATAATGCTACTAAGCAGACCAATATCTTAATATCTACTGGAAATCAAAATAAAGGGAGAGGGTCAATTTGAGACTGGAATGCAGCTGGCAGATTTTTTATTCAGCTTGAGGTCTCTCAAGTCAAGAAAGAGATAAGCCTTCAAAACAGAGTGTCTAGGGTGGTGAGAGAAAAGTTTCAATATGGAAGGAAAAATAAGATTTGTTCTGTGTGTTCTGGGAGTGCTAACCTAGGATTAGTTAAGTGACAGCTTTAGGGAGAGAGATTCAAGTTCAATAAAAGAAACAACTAAGAAAGGAATGCCCTGTTTCCAGAGGCGGTGAGAAGACTATTATTGAAGTTGTTCAGTTCTACTTTAGACGTCCACGCTGGAGATGGGAAGGAGGGATTCAGGGATGGATGAATACAACAGATGAACAGATGGGTGAATGCGATAGCCTTAGAGATGCCTTCCCACCTAGAGATCAGATCCTCCTGTGATGCCTTATTGAAAGGAGTTGTTAAGAAGTCTATTTTTCTCTGGTTATAGGTAATAAAGGAATCAGCAAAACAGAGATATCAGATCAAGAAAAAGAAAAGGAAAAGGAAAGAGAGAAGGAAAAGAATCCTTTCATTTTGGAAGGCTCTCTTAAGGTAACACAAACTGAAACAAATGACACTGATTAATCACAAATAGAAAATCTTACTGTGGGGAGTTTGGTGGTGTAATAAGAAACAAGCTTTTTGCTAAATCCTCAGGTATAACTGAACCTGCAATGAAAGGACTATCTGTCCAACAAAGCCTATCTTCTACCAGATGTTAACTCTTTAAAGAAATTCTATCCTTTTTACATAACCGCTATCCAAGGCAATCCCTTGTTCATCCTTGATATACTCTATTGTTGCAGGTGTTTTTTGTTTTCTTTGCATATCTTATTTGAAATTTTAAGTTTAAAAAGTAATATATGGTTTTATAATAAATCAAAAATGCCCTGGTTATCCTCAGGCTCTGAGGTAAGAAATATTGAAGTTTTGATATGACCTCTGCTCATATGCGGAGAGTTTTGGGTTTGTGTTTTAGAATTGGTTTGGTTTTTTAACTCTGCCATGTGCTTGCTTTCTTTTAGCAACTGTTATATCTCAGTGGATACGTTTTGAATAGAGTATTTGTCTCTACCCAAAATGTATCCACTGAGATATAATCCCTAATATGGTGGTACTCGGACATGGAACCTTTAGGAGGGAATTGGGTCATGAGTGTAGAGTCCTCGTGAATGGGACAAGTGCCCTTCTATCAAGAGGCCAGAATCAAGCCAGCTCAGCCTCTTTCTACCACACGGGGCTGGCAGTCTACACTCCAGAGGAGGCTCTCACCAGCACCCAGCCATGGGGGCATCTTACCCCAGACATCCAGCCTCCAGAACAATGAGAAGTTAGCTTACTCTTTATAAGCCACCAGTCTGTGGTGCTTTTTCATAGCAATCACAACTGAGTGGGGCAGAAATTAGTGACAGGAGTGAGGTGCTGCTGTAATAAACACTTAAAAATGTGGAAGCAGCTTGGTATTTGCGTACTGGATAGAGGCTGGAAGAGTTTTGAAATATGAGGGTACTTCCAAAACTTGTGGAAAATGTAATTTTAAACGTTTATCTTAGTGAAAAAAATTAAATTCCACACGTAATCATTTGTGCTAGAAGCTGAGATTGTCATGAGGGAACTTTTAAAAGTGATTCTAAAAAGAGGGGAAAGGGAGCTGTAAAGAAAGTTTTTCTATTCTTAGGGAAAAATCAAAGAATCACACACAGAGTATTGGTGAAATATGCCTCCATCTGAAGGTCATTCTGATAAGGCTTTAGAAAGAAATGTGGAACATGTTATTGGTCAATGGAGTGAAGACAATTCTTGTTATAAAGTCAAAAACCTTGACTTCATTGTAGCTGTTCCTAGTACTTTTTTGGATGATAGAACTTACGAGCAATGAATACTAACTGATAGAATGAAAAATGGAGAGAATGATCCAACATGGGAAGCGGGATACACAGCAGACTCATAGAATGGCAGATGTCCTAAATAGCACTCTGGCCTCAGAATCAGCCCTTAAGGCATTCGGATCTGGCTCAAGAGCCCATGAGAATATTTTAGGCATGGAAAGCTAAGACACTCTGAACAAAAAAAAAAAAAAGAAGAAGAAGAAGACCTAAATGAAAGATCTCTGTGAGTGAGATCCCAGTGGAAAGAACGGGGCCAGCAAAGAAGGAGGTACCTTTCTCTGAAGGGAGGAGAGAACTTCCACTTTGACTGTGACCCTGTCGGATTAAGATCGAAGTCGGTGAACCCTAAAGGCTTCCATAGCCTCGGCAACTCATGACTAGAGCCTAGGGAGATTACTGATGCCATAAACAAGAGTGTCAAATTGTTAAATCAACTTCAGGAGTCACTGTGTACTTACGTCTCATGAGGGATCTGTCCTTAATGTGTTATCCAAAGTGAAATAATGCTATTACTAGTAATGAAACAGTATTTTTTCACTTTGTGTTTCTGTGTGGGTGCAAACTGATGAAATCTTTACATAGCATATATTAAATCGATCTTCTGTGTATAAAGATAATAGCAAATGATTAAAAAAACTTGGTGTTAAATTGGAAATTGCATAGATAATTAATCAATTCTTTAAAAAAAAATCATGTAGGATCTCTGTCCTTAATGTGCTGTACATTGTGAATTAATACTATAACTAGTACTCCAACAGTATTTACAGTTTGTGTCTCTATGTGAGGGCAAACTGCTGAAATCTTTACGTAATATGTACTAAACTGATCTTCTGTGTATAAAGAGAATTGAAAATGAATCTTGATGTGAACAGAAGGGGAGAGGGAGCGGGAGAGGGGAGGGTAGCGGGAGGGAGGGAAGTTATGTGGGGGGGGAGCCAATGTAATCCATAAACTGTACTTCGGAAATTTATATTTTTTAAATAAAAGCTTTATAAAAAAAAAAAAAAAGAACTTACGAGCAATGAAACTGAATGTTTAGCTGAGGAGTTTTCTTTTTTGTGTGTTTGTTTGTTTGTTTTTAGAAGGTTTTTATTTAATGAATATAAATTTCATATGTACAATTTTTAGGAATATAGTGGCTCTTCCCCCCATTCCCATCCTTCCATCCCCACTTTCATACCACCTCCTATTCCCTCTCCCATTCCATTCTTCATTAAGATTTGTTTTTAATTGACTTTATATACAGAAGACCAACTCTATACTAAGTAAAGATTTCAACAGTTTGCACCCACACAGACACGCAAAGTATAAAATCCAGTTTGAAGACAAGTTTTACCTAAGTTAATTTTCACAGTACAACTCATTAAGATCAGAGGTCCTACGTGGGGAGCAAGTACACAGTGATCCTGTTGTTGATTTAACAATTGACACTCTTAGTTTTGACGTCAGTGACCACTCCAGGCTCTTGACATGAGCTGCTAAGGCTGGGAAGCTTTTTGAGTCCACAAGCTCCATCGGTGTTTAGACAGGGTCATAAGCAAAGTGGGAATTCTCTCCTCTCTTCAGAGAAAAGTACATCCTTCTTTGATGGCCCCTTCTTTCCACTGGGGTCTCACTCACTGAGATCCTTCTTGAGAACAGTTTTTGCCACTGTGTCTTGGCTTTCCGTGCTTGAAATCAGCAGTTTTCTAAGAACAATGCTGAAGGAACAACTTGGTTCCTCCAAACTGCTTATAGTAAAATGTGAGGAGAGAAAAGGCTTAAAGATGGAGTTATTAAGAAAGGGGAAACTAGTGTTAATATTTACAAAATCACCATTTTATACATATTGCAAAAGTTGAGAAAGCATGTTCTGAAGAGAATACTAAGTGGTGGTCAAGTGACCATTTGATAAAAAGATTAGTACAGGATTACATGATGAAATTAATCAGCTACTCCAGCAGGAATATTGCCAGGGTATACTGAAGTAAAGGAGATGAGAAAGGTCAAACCTGGGATTTTACAGGACAGGGCCCAGAAGGTATTTCACTGCAAATGTGCTCTATTCTGCAAAAAAAACAATAAGCCTAGGACAGACAGACAGACATCACATAATCTGACTTGTATGTGGAGTCTAAAAAATAGGTGACCTTATAGAAATTACAAATACAGAGGCTGGGGAGTGATAGGGAAATATTGGTTGATGATACTAGGTTGTAGCTATGTAAGAGTGGACGTTCTGGGGTCCTAGTGCACCACAGGGTGACTGTAGATAATGTTGATGTGCTGTATATTTCTCTATTTTTAAGAAAATGAAAACCTGGAATGCAGAACATTACATATTTTCATTATAAAAAAAATGTTAAATCCTTGTAGTAAAAAAACACTTTGTACCTCATAAAAATATACAACTTTTATATATTTGTTAAATATCTAAAAAATAAATTCAAAAAAATATTCTTAGTTTAAAAAAAATGAACAAGGGAAGAATGACTCTTAAGGTGATTCAGAGTTGTTGACAGAGGCAACATATGGATGCTGGTTTGTGTCCAGCTGCTCTACTTCCTATCTGGCTCCCTGCTAATGACCTGGGAAAAAAGTGGAAGATGGCCCAAGTCTTGGGCAACTGCACACATGTGGGAGACCTGGAGGAGGCTCCTGGCTCCTGGCTCCTGGCTTCAGTCCAGCCCAGCCCCAGCCATTGTGACCATCTGGGGAGTGAACCAGCAAATGGAAGGTCTCTCCCTCCTTCTCTATAACTTTGAGTTTCTCTTTTTTTAAGATTTATTTTTATTTATTTGAAAGAGTTACAGAGAGAGGTAGAGAGAGAGAGAGGTCTTCCATCTGCTGGTTCACTCCCCAGATGGTCGCAATGGCCGGAGCCAGGAGCTTCTTCCAGATCTCCCATGTGGGTGCAGGGACCCAAGGACTTAGACCATTCTACTGCTATCCCAGGCCACAGCAGGGAGCTGGATCAGAAGAGGGGCAGTTTCTTAAAAGAAAAATGAGAGAAAGAGGAAGGAAGGAAGGAAGGAAGCTGGGGGGGAAGGAGAGAGGGAGGGAGAAATTGTTAGGGCTCTGTCCACAGTTTCAGAAGGTAGAAGTCATCATCTCACTTTGGACAGACCAGTTGCCTCCACCCTAAGCCGTGGGGAATTAATCCCTGTTCAGCAGAACCCTGAGTCCAGCACCCTCACCCAGCAGAGCTTCAGGGGTGGGACCATCACTCCGGTGAGGCTGGAAGATGGGGCCACAATGTCAGTGAGCCTGCAGGGCAGAACAGGGAACCAGAGAAAGCCCAGGGCCTCTGTCTGTTGAAGACGGCCTGGACCTGGCATCCACTGGAGAATGAGGTTCTGGGAGTCAGTCTGGAACCTGTGTCCCCAGGGGCTGGCCTGGCACTGACTAGATCTGGAGGCTGGAACCAGCAGTGTTTACCTGACACCTGAGTGGGCTTAGAGGATAGAGCTGCAGATGCTAGCCTGGAGTCTCACTGCAGAGGCTTGTCTGGTGTTGAAGCACTCGGAGGTCCTGGTCAGCAGAGGCCAGCTTGGAGCTGGGGAATGCAGATGCCGGCTTGGCCCTAGACAAGTCCTGCCTGTGTGGGTCCAGGCAAAGACTGAGGATGCTCTGAAGGCTGTGTCATAGCAGCAGGCATGGCAGTGGGGCAGGCCCAGAGGCTTAACTCATAGATACCACAGATACAGCAGTGGGTTGTGGGGACCTACCTGTCACTGGGCTTTACTGGGACAAAGTTTCCACAGAGTAGAGGCATTAACTTCCCTCTACTTCCCCACACAGAAGAGATCTCTCTCCCGGCTCTGCTGCCTGAGTTTGGGGGATGATTGACACAAGGAATGCATGCCTGTCCTCCTGTTTTCTTCAATGCAAGTTTTCTTATTTCTGTGCTACTCATACTAAGTGCTATACCCTGCACCTGGTTTCCTTAGTTCTTGTGGAGATATTTCCATACCAATCCAGTTTATAATGAAAGCATAAAAGTGAACAGCCACATGAAGAAGTACAGGGGTGAACGTCCAGGAGGGACCCAAGCACAGGAGCTCCTGTCCCTGTGCGGCGGGGAATATGTCAGCCTCGTGGAATGTGGACGTGAGCGCTGAGGGAGAAGCTCTCCAAACCCCGTCAGTTAGGGGGTCTTATGGAGGCTTCATCATTTAGGTTTGATCAATCGCTACCTCACTCTCCAGCTCCTCTCCCTCTCCTGGAGGTTGGGGAGCATGGCTGAAGGCTGGAAGCTTATAATCAAGGTGTGATCTATCTAGTGCCCAGCTCCACCCCCCACCCCGCCTAGAAGCTATAGAAGAGGCTGCCAAGAGCTGTCTCCTTGAAACAAGAGATGAGCCTATCTCTCAGGAAATTCCAGGGGATTTAGAGCTCCCTGCCAGGAGCCAGGAATGCAGAGCAAGCACTATTTCTTATTATATCACAATATCGCAGTTGCTATTAAACTCAGTTTTTACTTTTCTGAAAATTGGCTTTATTTTTGTCTTATTCATTAAGAGACTAGTTTCCATTTATAATATTCTTGGTTGGCTATATTATTTCATCTTGGCATTCTCAGGATATTGTACCACATTTCCCTTGTGGAGACTGTGGCTTCTAATGAATTGATTGGCAATCTGATTTGTCATTCTCTTACAGGCAGTTTATCTTTCTCTCTGGATGTTTTGAAAACATTCTGTGATATACTGGTGTGCATTTAGCACTAGTTCCCTACAAAAACAAAATGGTGCATATGTGTACACCTACAATTTTATTTTACATTTTGCTGTATATACAGTTTATAAATAATAATAAAACATACAATACTTTGTATTACAAATTCTATAAGCCAACTAATTCTAAATGATATTTTTTTGTTTTTTGCTAAATTCTTGTATCCTTAGCCAACCTGTGATTACAGTTAACCAGCAACTATAAATCCAACGTGAATGCTAATTGACATTTTCAGTTATGTTAACAAGTCAAAAGTGAATCAACCAAGAGGCATGTCTCACTCACATGAGATACTTTGCTGAATGCCAAGTTGGAAGCAATGTGGAGTCGCATATTATTATACAATATAGTGTTTCTACAATACAAACACAACTCACATAAATAACCTCATGAATATAGATATCAATGAAATGTAACTAAGTAATTATGTGGTGGTGATTTAAGAGTATCTATCACCTCTATTTTTAATATTTTACTTGAATGTGCATTCATATAATTTACTTTTTGATGACCATTGTAATTTAACAGCTGGCTCACAAAATTCCTAAAAGTTTAACAATAAACTCTTACAAATCAGAATGAGTAAGTTCCAGCACACCACAGTTATTACCTACTTTTGATTCATTGGCCTTCCTGGATATTGGTATTACTGTCTTTCATCAACTCAAAATGTCTCAGCCATAAAATGTTGCCTTTCAGAAGTCCTATTCCATTTCCAAGAGGTCTTTCGAATTCACATTGTCATTTTGATACTCTTATCTTTCTTACTTATACTTTTGATACTTCCTTTTATTTATTTAAAATTATTTTATGCGCTCTATTTGATAATTCCAGTATGTGAAGTATTTTGCAGATATCAGTTAACAATTTGTTTCTTAAGGTTCTTTCTCAACGTGGCTTATTTCCTTGTGTTTCGTGATTTTCATTTATGAGCAAATATCAATTTGTAGATTTTTGAAAATAACATTTTAAGGCAATGTGCATTTTGGTCACAAATCTGTGTGAGAACAGGCTCGTGTTTATAAATTCTCACAGGTCGCTCCCCAACCCCTAACAAGATCCAAAAAGCAGACTAGAATACCCATATTCTTCCTCTATGGGAAAGAATTTTTTTCCAATTCACCCAAAGAGGATGTCATTTTTTAAAAGATTTAATCTTATTTATTTGAAAGGCTGAGTTAGGGAGAGAGACACAGAGAGAGACATCTTCCATCTGCTGATTCACTCTCCAAATGGCCACAACAGCAGGACTGGGCCAGGCTGAAGCCAGGAGCCAGGAGATTCTTCCGGGTCTCCCACATGGGTTCAAGGGCCCAAGGACTTGGGCCATGTTCCAGTGCTTTCCCAGGCCATTTGCAGGGAGCTAGATTGACGGTTGAGTAGCCGGGACTCCAACCATCATAATAGGATGCCGGTGCCACAGGCAGGAGTTTCACCCACTATGCCACAGCCCTGGTTCCAGGAGTTGGGCCAATCAGAAGCCAGAAGCCAAGAGCATCTCCCATGAGGGTGCAGGGGCCCAAGGATTTGGGTCATCTCTTACTGCTTTCCCAGGCCATAGCAGAGATCTAGATCAGAAGTGGAGCATCTGGGATTCGAACCAGCGCCCTTATGGGATGCCAGCACTGCAAGCGGTGGCTTTATCCGCTATGCCACAGCGTGGACCCCGGTGTTACTTCAGTCTTACTGGGTTTTGTTATTCAGTATGCAACCTCCCACCTCCCCTTTCCCCAACCTTTCCCAGCCTCTAGTAATCATCAGGTGACTTCAGAGAGCTTTTTATTCAGGAATTTACACATAGGAGAGAGAACATTTGGTGTTTGTCTCCCTGAGTCCACTTTATTTCACTTAACAAAATGATCTTCAGTTCCATCCTTATTGCTGCAAATATCAGTGTTTCAATCTTTTTTTTATTCCACTGTGTATATTTACCTAATTTCTTTAACCATTCATTCATCAATAAACCTCCAGGTTGATTCCATGTCTTGGGATACTCTGAGTAGTGTTGCAATGAGAAGTGGTATAGCTGGGTCATATGGTAGATCTAGTTTTAACTTTTTGAGGAATCTTCATAATGGCTACACTAATATACATTCCTGCACTTGTAACTTTCTGTCTTTTTTATACTAGCCATCTAATTGAAGTGAGATGATAATTCATTCTGGTTTTGACTTGTATTTTTCTTTTTTTCTTTTTTCTTTTTTCTTTTTTTTTTTTTTACGGGCAGAGTAGACAGTGAGAGAGAGAGAGACAGAGAGAAAGGTCTTCCTTCGCCGATGGTTCACCCTCCAATGGCTGCCACGGCCGGCGTGCTGCGGCCAGCACACTGCGCTGATCCGATGGCTGGAGCCAGGTGCTTTTCCTGGTCTCCCATGGGGTGCAGGGCCCAAGCACTTGGGCCATCCTCCACTGCACTCCCTGGCCACAGCAGAGAGCTGGCCTGGAAGAGGGGCAACCGGGACAGAATCCGGCGCCCCAACTGGGACTAGAACCCGGTGTGCCGGCGCCGCAAGGTGGAAGATTAGCCTGACTTGTATTCTTCTAATAGCCAGTGATATTGAGGATGTTTTCATGTATTTTTTTGGCCATTTATATTTCTTTTTTGAGAAATGTGTATTCATATAATTTGCCCATTTCTTAACTGGTTGTTCATTTTGTTATTGTTGATTTTTATTTCCTTACATATTCTGTATATTAACCCTTTGTCAGACAAATAGTTTACAAATATTTTCTCAAATTCTATTGGTTGTCTCATCACTCTGATGGTTTCCTTTGCTGTGCAAAAGCTTCTTAAGTTGATATAGTTTCATTTGTCTATTTTTTACTTCTGTTGCCTGTGTTTCTGAGCTCTTACCTAAAAAAATACTGCCTGTTCTGAAATCTTGAGGCATATCTCCTGTGTTTTCTTACAGTAGTTTCATAATATCAGGTCTTAAATGTAAAAACTTCATCTATTTTCAGTTAACTTTTGTATAGGGTAAGAGGCAGGGATCAAATTTCAATTTCTGCTTATAGATATCCAGTTTTCCCAGAAACATTTATTGAAGAGGCTGTCCCTTCTCCAGGGTGTGGTTTTGGTGACTTTGTCAAAGATCAGTTGGCTGGAGATGCATGGATGCTTTTCTGGGCTCTCTATTCTGTTCCATGGATCTACTTGTTTATGCCAGTACCTTGTTGCTTTGGCTACAGTTGCTCTGCAGTGTATCTTGAAATCTGGCACTATGGACTCTAGCTTTGTTCATTTGTTCAGGGTTGCTTTGACTAGTCAGGAGTTCTTGTGTTTCCATACGGATTTTAGGAATGTTTTTCTGGATCTGTGAAGAATGTCACTGGTGTATTGATGGGGATTATATTGAACCTGTAGATTGTTTTGGGTAGCTTAATATTATATAGTATTGGGCAAGTGCCATGGTTCACTTGGTTAATCCTCCACCTGCGGCGCTGGCATCCCATATGGGCGCCGGTTTTAGTCCCGGTTGCTCCTCTTCCAGTCCAGCTCTCCACTGTGGCCTGGGAAGACAGTGGAGGATGGCCCAAGTGTTTGGGCTCCTGCACCCACATGGGAGACCAGGAAGAAGCACCTGGCTCCAGGCTTCGGATCAGCGCAGTGCTGACCGTGGTGGCCGTTTGGGGAGTGAACCAACGGAAGGAAGACCTTTCTCTCTGTCTCTCTCACTGTCTATAATTCTGTCAAATAAAAAAATTTATACAGTATTAATTATCCCAGTCCGTTAGCATGAGAGGCCTTTCCTGTTTCCATTTCTCTCATTAGTGTTTTATAATTTTCTTTGTAAAAGCCTTTTACATACTTGGTTAAATTTATTTCAAGGCATGTTTGTAGCTATTATGTATCAGTTGCTTTTATAAAAATTTTACAAGTTAGTTACTGATATATAAAAATGCTTTTGCGGATTCAACTAATATAGAGAAAGAAGGAAGACAGGGCAATCAGCTAAGAAGCTCCTGCACCAGTCTAGACTAAAGATAAAAAGACCTAAACTAAGGAAATCACAACAGAGGATGAGAGAGGAAGCTGAAGTGGAGAGAGCTCTCTCAGGAGAATGGACAGGATTTAGTATGCAGAAGTTGGGTGAGAGAGAGGGGAACCAAGATGACTCCCAGGTTTCCAACTCAGTACTGTGATTTGTCAGAGATATCATTTAAAAAATCATGTTAAATAATCTGCAAAAGGATCCTAAAAGGAACCCACATCTAAATTGTTTCAAAATTTGCTAAATGTTTTAAATGTGTTTGTAGGCATGGAAAGAAGAACAGGAGCGCTTAGCAGAAGAGGAACGCGTGAGGGAAGAGAAGAAGGCAGAAAAGAAGAATAAAGACATTGGCAAAAAGCAAGGCAAGGACAAAGTTGAGAGAGAAGATAGTAGGGCTTTGAAGAAAAAATATTCTTTCAAGGATAAAGTCAAAGAGGTCCCAGAAGTCACAGAGGAGCCTGTCCAACAACCAGAGCCTGAGAAAGTTTACACGGTAAAATCAATTCTCTAAAATGTGTCTTGGGGCTGTCCTTAATTGTTTTGAGGAAACGTGGCTTCTTGGAAGCATACAACCCCCTTGCCTTCACCACAACCATATCTTCTGATATGATGAGTTCCAGCATGTATTCTACCCTTTGATGTCTGGAACCTTCTCTGTAGCCAATCATCAAGATAGGAACACCCTCTGGCCAGCTTTCTTTGTATGCTGTGAAGCTAGGTTACTAAGGTCAACACACATGGAAATTTGTCACAAAAGCATTCATTTAGGTGTCTAAAAAATAAGGGACTGTACTAGGACAAAATGAAGACCAAGGTCGACTTTATCTGTCTCAGAAATAAAATTTGCTGAGTCATGTGGCTGCCTCTCTGCAAAGCACTCATATTCCTTGCTTGTATGTTTCTATAAAACCAGTTCTTCCTCATCAGGCTACCATAAGAAAAACCTAGCTGGAAAGAAACATAACAGGCCCCGTCCTTTGTAGCTACTACTCTAGACCAGTTGTTCTCCAGTTAGCAAGAATCAGGGTCTCCTAGAGATCTATTTGCAACGTTTAAGTAAAGATGGTCCCTTGCAAATGATCACTTGAAGTGCACAAGTGTCAGGATGCCTCAGTCCATCAGCTCCATTTGCACTGAAACTCAACAGCAGAAAGTGAGAATTCAACTTCCTACACTGCCTGGACAATAGTACAATGATTTGATTTGGACTAGGTTGTAAGGCTACTCCAATGAGCACAGTTCAAATTTCAGACCCCCTTTCATTCTGCTTATCACTGTAACATCATAGAAGGCTGTAAAGATAATGTGGCCTCTGGCCTCTGAGTCTACAAAGTGACAGATGTTATCATTTAGCAGAACTGAAGCTTATGCCAGGTTTAGTTGGCTAACCTTGTTTGTTTCAGTTTTGTCAAATGCAAATCCACACTAAATGAATGATATTTTCTCTTCTAGTTTCAAGGATACAATATGGGAGAAAAACCTGTCCAAATCTCAGGGACAAATTACTACCTGTATCCTTCTGATGGAGGGCAGATTGAAGTAGAAAAGATAGCATTTGTAAAAGGTATAGTTTGAAAGCAGCTGATTAATGACTTGAAAGATATTAATGCATTTCAGATAATCATGGGGCTCTATACTCTTGAATGTAATAGGTGATTCATTTTTATACCACATTCAGCATTTTTCTTACTTCACATTCTTCTATTATAATTAACTCCTCAAGGCAAAAGCCGCACAGTTTAGCCAGGTCACATCAATTAGGATCATTTAGTTAGTAAAATATTAAAATGTTTCCAAATGATTGGTCGGCAGGTTAATAGTAACTGCAACAAGCTAGAAATTAATTAATATTAATTACAACACATATTCTCATTTTAGAAGCCAAGCACTTACTGTGAGTTTAAGGATTTTTCTGGTTTGGGCCCCAGAGCCCATGACCTGAGACCCTGCTACCACCATCCAGTTGATATAACTCTTATTAAGATTTTCATATGCATGCAATGCATTTAAGTTTCACAGTAAATAAAATATTTCCTCTTAATTAACCCTATCAATTTGGAGAGATAATAGCTCAAATTTGAAAAGAACTGAATTTTTAAAAAACAGGAGAAGGAAAATGAATAAAAACACTGAAAGGGGAAATTTCTTAGAAGTACTGTGAAAATAACATAACAACAGCTATCATAAATGAAATTATTTTTTGAGTCAAAGACCCTCTCACATTTCATTTGATGAATCATAAAATTGATTATAGGAGCACATTGTCTCAGTTGATATGTTTTTTTTTCCTTTGTAATTTGGTGTGAGATGTGATGTGCAGACACCTCCTTGACCTATCTACCATTTATTTCTGGAATAATCTGGACCACCACCTTGGTCCTTTAGGTATTATCTTGTAGGAAAGCTGACATCCCCAGGCAGTCCACTCCCCCTGGTTTCAATTCTGTGCTCTCATTATTTAAGTAGCCTGCCAAGGAGCTTAATGTGGCTTCTAATCAGCCCATCTTCTATCCCACGGTTCTCCCTCAGGCTCAACTTTTATCAAAGTGAAAGTGAAAAAGGACAAGCACAGTTTTATAATTCATTTAAAAGACCCTAGGGAAATTGTGAAAAAGGAAAAGGAAGAAAAGTATTATCCTTCAGAAGAGAGGAATGAAGAAGAAGAAGAGGAAGAAGAAGAAGAAGAGGGAGAAAAAACAGAAGAAGAGAAGCAACCAAATCTTAAAACAAGTAAGCAGCTGAGTCTTTTTGGCAGTGTAGGTCAGTGCTTAGCAAGGTGCCAAACCTATCTCCCTGACAGAAACATGTTTCCCTTCCACTTAGCACATGGACTTTGTGCAGATGTTAATGGAGGTGTTTTGCCATCCTGCTTATGTACATTTTCCTTAATGTAATGTGCATATACATTATATGCATACCCTCTCTGTAGCAAGCTGGTCACTTGATTGTGCTCCCATGGCCTACCCAGGTCCTGATGTAATTGCCACTCAGAGCCTGCCCAGGCTGGCTACCTTGGCTACATTTTATGCAGCAACACTGACTTTGTGATGTTCATTCTGCCCTTATATTTGATTTATGTGCTTGTACCAAGAACCATCTCTAGAACTCAGGTCCTCACTAATTTATTCCTATAAAGCTTTAGTTTTTGTTCAGTATTTACAGCAAATGGTGTGGTTTTCTTCCTATGCTAGTTCTATCCACTTAGTTCTCTCCGGAGTACCAGATTTCCTAGATAATAAGAAAAATTATTAGATTATATGAAAAACCATAAATTTGGCCTTGAGAGTCAATTCCTGCTTGGAAATAACAGGTGCAAGTAGGTGTCCACTGATTAAACACAATGAAACTTCCTGATTACACCATTTAACATCTCCAGGTAACACCACCTAAGAAAATTGACTGTTTCTTGTCCAGTGTGGATCATCCCTGCAAAAGGAGTTGAGTTCATTAATAAAACATGTTGACCCTAGTGATGGGCTCAATAACTAACTCTTTCATGTAAGTTTAATTACATCATCCAGAACCCAGGACACAATGTTTAACAGTGTGAATGCACCCAAGAACTTAGCACAGAAATTTTCATAACTATTTCTTTTACCTGATATAAAATATATGAATTCTTTAGAAACCAGGAAATATAGAAATAGTTAAAGAAGATACAAGTTACTTATACTTCTTGGCCAGCGCCACGGCTCACTTGGCTAATCCTCCACCTGCAGCCGGCACCCCTGGTTCTAGTCCCGGTCAGGGTGCTGGATTCTGTGCTCCTCTTCCAGTCCAGCTCTCTGCTGTGGCCGGGCAAGGCAGTGGAGGATGGCCCAAGTGCTTGGGCCCTGCACCTGACTCCTGGCTTTGGACCAGCGCAGCGCGTTGGCCATAGTGGCCATTTGGAGGGTGAACCAGTGGAAGGAAGACCTTTCTCTCTCTCTCTCTCTCTCTCTCTCTCTCTCACTGTCTAAGTCTGCCTATCAGAAAAAAAAATTTTTTTAAAAAGTTACTTATAATTCTAACACTCCAGTGATAATTATTCAATTTATTTCTCCCTAACTTTAATATCATGAGCATTTTCGTGATCATAAAATACTTTTTTTAAAAAAGATTTATTTATTTATTTGAAAGACAGAGTGACACAGAGAGAGGAGAGGCAGAGAGAGAGAGAGGTCTTCCATCCACTAGTTCACTCCCCAATTGGCCACATGGCTGGAGCTGCAACGATCCAAAGCCAGGAGCCTGGAGCTTCATCTGGGTCTCCCACGTGGGTGCAGGGACCCAAGGACTTGAGCCATCTTCTACTGCTTTCCCAGGCCTCAGCAGAGAGCTGGATCGGAAGTGGAGCCACCAGGTCTCGAACCAGCACCAATATGGGATGCCGGCGCTTCAGGCCAGGGTGTTAACCCCACTGCACCACATCGCCAGCCCCATAAAATACTTCTTAAAAAACAAAATTTTAAAGATTTAGCAATGTATCATTGGTATAGCTACATCACAGTTTACCTAATCATTTCCATGGTTTTACATATTTATGTGGTTTGTACCAAAGTAAATAAATACATTTATGCTTGAATTTGGTTATATGTATGTTTATAAATGTATATATATTTATTTATGTTTATTATATTTCTACATCTATATACATATATAACTCAATCATTTCTTTTTGTATAGATAATATTTCATTTTAGTGCTAATATTAAACATTCCATTTTAAGATTTTTTTTACTTCTTTTCACTTTGGTTTTAAGTCTGTAGACGTTGGCCCAAATTTGACCCACAATATGTTTTTGTATGGCTCACAAAGTAGGGATAGTTTATACATTTGTAAAAGGTTATCACAAAAAGAAAAGGCAAGAGTGGACAATTGGTACAGTGGTTAAGTCACCACCTAGGGCTCCCACATTCCAGATCAGAGTGCCTGGTTCAAGTCCTGCCTCTTCCACTTCCAACCCAGCTTCCTGCTCAGGCAGACCCTGGGATATAGCAGACAATGGCTCAAGTAATTGGAGCCCTGCCACCCGTGTCAGAGAGCTGGATTGAATTCTAGACTCCTGACTTCAGCCTGACTCAGCCCTGGCTGTTGTGGGCATTTGGGGAGAGAACCAGGAGATGAAATATGTCTCCCTGTTTGTCTCTCCTCCCTCTCTCTCTCCCTGCCTTTCAATTAAATTGAAAATAATAAATAAATAAATAAATAAATACACGTTTAAAAAGAAAAAAATGATAAGGATTATACCAGAGTACTTCAAAAAGTTCATGGAAAATGGAATTAGAAGAAAAGTTTATTTTGGTACAAAAGAGTTAACATTCATGCATACCTTTTTCATCATACACATTTGCCATTAATGTTTTAGAAACCCCTCATATGCATGAATTTCCATATCTTTACACCAAAACTAACCTATATTTTAATTCCACTTTCCATGAATTTTTGAAGATCATTCATATGTGGCCTACAACATCTAAAGTATTTTACGGCTGGCCTTTCCCAGAAAGAAAAAAAAAAAAAAAAAGCATGCTTCACCTGATTTAGAAAGTTCTTCAACAGATTGACAGAGAGAAGACAGAGCGGTGGTCATTACCTGCCACTGCTTGCTTTCTATTTCCCTTTTTCCGAAGATTAGCGTTCTGGTTTGTTTATTGTTTGTTTAGTGGGATTACATTTTTCCCTCAAATGGGACACATGATAATGTGCCCTTTCACAGTTTGCATGTGTCTGGGCCTCTTGAATGACATCTGGGCTGGATGCAGGATCCGTGGACTGTCATTCTTTCCTCTTTTGATTCTTGTTCGCTGATGCACAGTCTGTGACTATGAGATTAGAATTTAAGGAGCCCAGCTAATCTGAAAATCAAGCTCCAACCTCAACTCAGGAAATTTTTCTTTGGTTGTTAACCTTTTCTCTTTTTCATTTGTTCCTTTTTCTTTCTGTAATACTTGCAACTTGAAAAAAAAATATTTCCTCAAAACCTGTCTCCTTTATGACTTCCTTCTGTTTAAATGTCTGAGATATGGGGGCAGTGCTGTGGTTGGGGTAAAGCCGCCTCCTGCAGTACCAGCATCCCATATGGCTGCTGGTTTGCATCTCGGCTGCTCCAATTCCAATCAAGCAGTGGAAGATGGCCCAAGTCCTTGGGCCCCTGCACCCACATGGGAGACCTGGAAGAAGCTCCTGGCTCCTGGCTTCAGATTCACCCAGCTCCTGCCATAGCTGCCAGTTGGCGGATGAACCAGTGGATGCAAGACCTCTCTCTCTCTGCCTCTGCCTTTACTTCTCCGAAATTCTGCTTTTCAAATAATAATAAATAAATCCTTAAAAACTATTATAAAGGTCTGACATATTTTTTCACTTTATTTTCTAAGAAATTCATGTGATTCTCAAAAGTGACCCTTCTCCCTTCAATTCACCTACTGAACACTGAACGGTATGGTTGGAGAATCATGTTTCTAAATTCCAGGAAATGCTTTTTAACCTATATTTATATACTATAAAAATAAAAGAATTCATCACATCTATAATTTATATGTTGCTGAACATGTGATCTTTTATTTGCTGGCTAATATTTCTTTCGAAGTGCATTCAGTTCCTTTAAAAGAGTTATTTCAGTGTGTTTTTTCTCAAGTTTCTAATAGCACATCCTCTCATTAATAGCACACAAAGGTGCCTATTTCTCTGAACCCTGATTCACACTAAGCATGATCTTTTTTTCTTTTTGTTTAAAGATTTTATTTTGTTTATTTGAAAGGCAGAGTCACCCAGAGAGAGAGAGAGAGAAATATAAAGAGATCTATCCGCTGGTTCACTCCCCAAATGGCTGCAATGGCCAGGCCAAAGCCAGTAACCAGGAGCTTCTTCTAGGTCTCTCATATGAGTGCAGAGATCTCTGCACTTAGGCCATCCTCTACTGCTTTCCCAGGCACATTAGCAGGGAGCAGGATTGGAAGTGAAACAGCTGGGACTAGAACCGGCACCCATATGGGATGCCAGCATTGAAGACAGCAGTTCAACCTGTTATACTGCAGCAATAGCCCCAGGTTTTTTTTTTTTTCCCTTGGGTGGAATTTATTTTTTAGAGCAGTTCATGAAGATAATCTATATATTTACCCTTTGCCCCTGTACATGCATGATCTCATACTCATTGCTAACATTCTCACAGCATAGAGGGGTACATTCATTACAACTGATAGATCTATACATCATTATCACCCAAAGTCCATAGTTTACATTAAGGTTCACTCTTGGTTTGGACAAATGTGTGATGACACGCATCCACCACTGCAGTATCAAACAGGGTCGTTTCACTGCCTTGAAATTCTCTGTGCTCTGCCTGTTTTCCTTTCCGCCCTTTTAACTCCTGGTAAGCACTGATCTTTCTACTGTGTCCATAGTTACACATTTTCCAGAATGTTATAGTTGATAACAGCTTGTAGCCTCTTCAGACTGGCTGCTTTGACTTAGTCATGTGGGTTTATCTAATCCCCCAGGTCTTTTCATGGCGTGGCAGTTTGTTTCCTTTTAGTGCTGAATAATATCCCATTATCTGTATATGCAACAGTTTATTTTTCCATTTACCCACTGAAGGACATTTTGATTGCTTCCAACTTTTGGCAATTATTAAGAAAGTTGCTACAAACATATGTGTGCAGGTTTTTGTATGGATACACATCTTCAATTTCTTTGGATAAATACCAAGGAATGTGATCGCTGTGTCATATGGTAAGAGTATGTTAGTTTTATAAGTATCTTCCAAAGGGACTATATCATTTTCCATTCTCACCAGTGATGAATGAAAGTTCCTGTTGTTCTCCATCCTTGCCAGCATTTGGTGTTGTCAGTGTGTTGGATTTTCCCCCTTCAAATAACTGCCTGGTGGTATCTTGTTTCAATTTGCATTTCCCTAATAACATGATATGGAGCATCTTGTCATACCCTTATTTGCCATCTGTGTATCTTCTTTGGTGAAGTGTCTGTTGAGGTCTTTGGTCTATTTTTAATCAGGCCATTGTTGAGCTGTAAGAGTTCTTTGTGTATTTTTTGTAGCAGTCCTTTCCCAGATACAAAATTCCCAGATGTTTTCTCCCTGGCTGGGGCTTATCCTTTCATTCTCTTTGAAACAGTACCTGTTTTGTTCTGTTGCTCATTTGAATATCCCAGTCCAGGGGTTACTTCTTCCTGGATTAGAATATTTTAAGTCATTATTGTCTGATCTTAATTGTTTGATAATACAGGAAATAATGAACCAGAAATAAAATAACAGAAGAGAAAAATTTAAAAATTTTCACATATGCCTTAAGAGTTTGCTTTAAAATTATATCTGGCTAAAATAATTTTTAAAATGGATTTTAAAATGTAAGGAGTTTTAAGTGCAGATATTTAAGAGTGTGTTTTAAAATGTGAGGAAATTGAGATTGCACTGATGGTTTTCATCCTAAAAGTCAGGTGGATAACTGGCCAGATGATTCATCTGCCCATGGCTGTGCCATTCACAAGTCTGTTCCCTCTCTTTGTTTCAACTCAGACTCAAACTTTCTAGAGCAAGTCCTCATCTTTGTAACTGCACCTCACCTCCAACATCCTGGGTATGTGGGAGGGGATTAAAGCAATTGTTTTTTTATTTTTTTTAACTTTTATTTAGAATATAAATTTCCAAAGTACAGCTTATGGATTACAATGGCTCCCCCCACCCATAACTTCCCTCCCACCCGCAACCCTCTCCCCTTTCCCACTTAACTATACTAGACCTCAATTCCTAACCTTCTCACTGAATTTTGCTTACATTTATTTTGAATAAATAGAAATATTCTTGATTTGATTTTGTCTTTCAGAAGTTTTACATGCCAAAAATACACCTGTCAGCAAATTTGGATCTTTCTCTGCCACTTTAGAGAATGGAATCTGCCTCTCAATAAGCTACTACGGAGCCAGTGGGGTGGCACCAGGTGAAGTGAATGCAGTAGCAAGGCTGAGTGTGCCCTGTGACCAGGTTCCCTGACCATTCTTTTTCTGCTCCCTTGTCTCTAACAATGTTCTGATTCAATGTACCTCATGATTTTTCCTCCAAGGTGGGAATATATAATATGTGTGTAAATGTTCATCTGTTTGTATACATGTTTGTGAGTGTATATGTATATACATATATATATATATATATCATTTATGAATGAACTTCAAAAAGTTCATAGAAAAACAGAATTATAAAAGACAACTTCACTTTGGGGCAAAATATTTTGACGTGTCTGCATAATTTTCTGTAATACATATTTTTCATGAACTTTTAAAATTTTCATGAACTAGCAAAAATAATGCTTTGATACTTTAAAGACCATTTATCATTTACACATTATTTTAAGATCACAGATATTCCAAGTATCTGTTACACAGCCCATGAAAATAAGCCCATTTGTTGGTACCAAAGAAAGCGAGATTTGCCAAAGAATCCTCTTGGTTTTCTGCAAAGCCAAATTTGTATGACTTCTGTGGTTGTGAAACCACTCAGTGTGCTTCAGGACATTAGTCCTACATAAGCCATTCTTTGGACATACTGAAGGATTCCTCCAGCCCACTTTCCATAAACAAATTCTCCAACTGGAATCTATTTCCTTTCAAACCACAGAAGAGTAAGATACTTTATAAAGAATAATTAGGAAATCTATGGGTATCTTTTTTTAAGAAAAAACATTACGGCCGGCACCAGGGCTCAACAGGCTAATCCTCCGCCTAGCGGCGCCGGCACACCAGGTTCTAGTCCTGGTCAGGGTGCTGGATTCTGTCCCGGTTGCCCCTCTTCCAGGCCAGCTCTCTGCTGTGGCCAGGCCCTGCACCCCATGGGAGACCAGGAGAAGCACCTGGCTCCTGCCTTTGGATCAGTGCGATGCGCCAGCCGCAGCGTGCCAGGCACGGCGGCCATTGGAGGATGAACCAACAGTAAAAGGAAGACCTTTCTCTGTCTCTCTCTCTCTCTCTCACTATCCACTCTGCCTGTCAAAAAAAAAAAAAAAGCATTACAAAATCTAAAAATAATCCCTGTGGAAGATAACATTAAGTATGCATTAATAAATATCACGGTGGTCTAGTTATTCACTTAACTATATAGTACATGTCCCACAGAGAGCGCATCCCTATGGGCAGTTATAATCTTGTTTCTTACTTTGTACCAAATATCCTAGTGAGATAGAGGCCCCATTAGGTTTGTTAATGCTTTTGCTTCTTGTGGGTTTTGTCTTTTAATTTTGTATTTGATTTGTTTGTAAATCAGCAGTTTGAAGAAGTCACTTTGTACCAAAAAAAAAAAAAAAATGTTTTAAAGTTCATTATCAACAGTCACCAATAAATCCAGTAAATCCAACTGCTTTTGAACACAGGTTGTCATTGTTTTAGACTATGCTATTTACACCACACTCTATCAGCCAGGTTTCTCTTGTTTCCTAAGTGATCTCTTAATGTGTAATCATTTCCTTTAAAGCAAATATTCCTAGTATCAAGTTATAAGTATTGCATTTGAAAATGTTTATAGTATAGATAATATATATTTTTCTTCTTATATGTTAAAAAATCGAAGGTATGATGGGTTGTAAAAACAACTATCTACACATTACAAATTTCTTAAAATATATGTGGTACACCAGGTTAATCCTCCGCCTGTGGCGCTGGCATCCCATATGGGTGCTGGTTCTAGTCCCAGTTGCTCCTCTTCCAGTCCAGCTCTCTGCTGTGGCCTGAGATAGTAGTGGAGGATGGCTCAGGTCCTTGGGCCCCTGCACCTACATGGGAGACCAGGAAGAGACTCCTGGCTCCTAGCTTCAGATTGGCGTAGCTCTGGCCATTGTGGCCATTTGGAGAGTGAACCAATGGAGGGAAGACCTTTCTCTCTGTCTTCTCTCACTGTCTGTAAACTCTACCTGTCAAATAAATAAAAATAAACAAATATCTGGAATCAACATTTAAGACTTTTTATCTGCTAATGTCTAAACAAATTTCCAAGGCTGGTTCCGTGGCTCACTAGGCTAATCCTCAGCCTGCAGCACCAGCACCCCGGGTTCTAGTCCCGGTTGGGGCACCAGTCCTGTCCCGCTTGCTCTTCTTCCAGTCCAGCTCTCTGCTGTGGCCCGGGAAAGCAGTGGAGCATGGCCAAGTGCTTGGGCCCTGTACCCGCATAGGAGACCAGGAGGAAGCACCTGGCTAGTGGCTTCAGATCAGCACAGCCTGGCGGCCGTGGTGGCCATCTGGGGAGTGAACCAACGGAAGGAAGACCTTTCTCTCTGTCTCTGCCTCTCTCTCTCTCTCTCTGTCTAATTCTGCCTGTCAAAAATAAAATAAAATAAAATAAAATAAAATAAAATAAAATAAAAAACAAATTTCCAATCCAGTTCTCTCCCTTTAACTAGGTATACATAACTAAGCATACTTTAGTTTCCTTTTGGATAGGAAACAGATAATAAATCTGTGAACCAGACAAAAAGATCAAGAAATTCAAATTTTTGAGCACTTTGTACATTTGCTAAGAGGAATATATCATTCTTGCTTCCTGTCATCTTTCAAGTGGCCCACTGAATATATCCACAATTCAACAACATCAGTCAGGCTCCCATAGACCTTTTATACAGCTCTTTACCCAAACCTCAGATGACAACCAGCCAGATTTATTTTCCTTTGGACAATTATGCTTTCCTACCCAATTATGTGCTTTTCAGCTCCTTGAATAAACTGTGCTTTCCCTTCTGGCTGGCTGTTTGCTCAGGCTGTGCTAATGCTTAGAGCACTTCCTCCTAACACTTTATTCAACGTCTTCTTACCCTCCAAGTCTCAGCCTAGAAGTTTCTCACCCTGAAAAATGCTTCACAGAGCAAGTGGCACTGGTAGGAGAGCTGGGTCTTTTGGAGATGAGGGGGAGTTTTCTAGGCAAAAAGAAAAAATTAAAGTAAGGGAATAAGGGAATTCTAGACACTAGGAATAGTGTGTGGCAAAGCTCTTTAGTGTAAAAGCATGGAAAGTCGTTCTAGATACTGAAAGATGAACTCGTCGGTACAGCCGCAGACAGACTGTGTGCAGACAACTTGGAGGAGATGGTCTTGCTGGCTCCTACAGCACTCTAATTCCCCGACCACACTTAACACCCAACCTGGCAATTGAGAGTTCGCTAATATAAAATACCCGCTGCGTATACTTTCCTTGTCTGTGTTTCTTTCATGTTTTTCTTTCCAAATCATGGCAATAGGAGTAGGCACACAGTATTTACTAAATGAGTAAAGGAACGAGAATAGGAAAGAGGAGTTTCCCACTTCCATTCAGTGTCTATACTGTCTTTTCTATTTGTCAGGCAGCTGGCAATGAGCCACTCAGATGAATCAAATTATGGTATATCCTTTCAAAGAACTCAATATCTAATTAGAAAGGAAAACATGAATAGAGCAGTAACTGTCATAAGGCTAGAAATTACATATGAACAAAGTACTGAGGATGGAAAGAAAATACTGTGGAGAAAAATAATGAGATGTAAGATGCCACTTTAGAAATGAGTGGGAACTATCCAGACACAGAAACAATGAACAAGAATTCTGGGCAATAAGAACCATTTGTCAGATACATAATCATGTGTAAGTATTCCTTCTTGATAGAAAGGTTGAAATTCAGTGTGATTGGAGTGGAGGTAGATGAGAACCAAACTGCAAAGATGTTGTGTGCCCTACTTGGGCAGTGAGTGGCAGAGGTCTTTAAGTAAGGGAAGCAATGTGGCCACTGAAGTGGTGGTTTGAGAGGTGCCAGGGTATCACTTAGGGCAGCACTGGAAAAGACCCAGCAGGTGCTAGTGGTATGCTGAGTTAGGGTAGGAGTGGTTCTGGGGGAAATCTGAGAGCTCTGTGACAAATGGAGATGTGTAGGATGAGTCAAAAAGAGAAAATGTATTTGGTCTCAGTGTCCAAATTGGGAGACAGAGTGCTTGATTGGTCGAGACATTGACTGAATGAGGACATAGGAAGCTAATCCACTCAGGAAAAGAGAGATTTAATAACTGAGATAGAAATGTCTGTAAAACTACACCCAGGAGATGTCTAACACTGGTGGGAAATGTGGGATCTGAAGTGAGAAGATACTGCCTGAAGATGTGGGATTGTGGAGTCACTAACTCGTTGATGACAGTTGGACCCCCGTAATGAATGAGATCACCCAGTCCCAATAAACGCAATGAATGTGCTCAGCCCACAGCTGTGTATCACAATCCCCTGCAGTGTTTTCACAAATGAAGTGTCTCATTCGGTAGGTCAAGGTGGAGTCTGAGTGGGGGGTTTGTTTTTCACTTCATGAGTAATTATTATGTGCAGTCAGGTTTGAGAATATAATAAACCCTGGAACCTAAAAACACTTAAAAGATTGACAAAAAAGGAAAAATGAGTAAGAAAGATGGAGAAAAATGTTGACCAGAGAAGTAAGAGAACCAGGGCGTGGTGCTCTGGACTAAGGAGAGAATGGAATTCTCGGTGTAAGGAATGCTCCAGACCTCCCTACATAATTCCTCCTCACATGAGCTCCCCTTTTAGAAGGCTGGCAGTGCAGACAATTGACTTTCCACTAGGAAATTCATTCTGTCATCTAAGCCAGAAACAATCTAGTTCCTTATTTATCCCATTGGTTGCTTTCCTATTTAATATGTCTTTATTTTTGCTGCTTGAGTGCAGATCTTACTTGGGCTATTTTGACTCCATGGAACTGGTACACATCTTTTTGTCATTATTTCTTGTTGCTCCATTCATTTTCAAACATTTCTCAAGTAATGAATGGATTATTATTACCCCACTAATTTACAATGTAGATGAGAAGGTGAGGACCTGTGAAATAATAATTCGATTAAGTTAAGCATATTATAGTATTGGATACCTCATGTTTTCTGACTGCAGTCTTGATTTTCAGATCAATTCCCTTAGCCCTGAAATCTCTCCAACTGATAAATAATACAGGAGGTTTTCATAAAGCTATCCATGGGGGATGGCATTATGGTGTAGCGGGTGAAGTTGCCACTTATAGTGCTGGCATCCCATATGGGTGCCAGTTCAGGTCCCAGCTGCTCCACTTCCGATCCAGCTCTCTGCTGTGGCCTATGAGGGCAGTGGAGGATGGCCCAGATCACTGACCCACTGTACCCACATTGGGGACCCAGAGGAGGCTCCTGGCTCCTGGCTTCTAATGGATGTAGCTCCACCATTGCAGCCATTTGGGGAGTGAACCAGTGGATGGAAAACCTCTCTCTCTCTCTCTCTCTCTCTGCCTCTTTGTGGCTCTGTCTTTTGGGTTAATAAATAAATCCTTAAAAATGCTATCCGTAAATTTCAAAATTTTTTTCACACAAATAAACGTATCTTTTAATTCCATTTTCCGTGAACTTTTTGAAAAACACTCATATTGCGAACAGATAAATTTTTGAGGCATATATGTTATTTAATAAGCATATCAAATAGGAATGTTTATTTGTTTTCCTTTTTTCTGGTTTTAGAGGACAAGGATCCTAATTTGGAAACAATGTTGAATATTCCTTCAATACATATTCCAACAGTAATTCCTGTTACAGTAACTGTTCCTCAAGGCAAAGCAAAGGGGAAAATAAAAGGCAAAGAAAAACCCAAAGACTCTCTTAAAGAAGAGGAACACCCAAAAGAAGAGGAGAAAAAGGTAAATGAACATCACTAGTGTTGTTACAATGCATAGATTTTACTGTGTGGATATACTGACATTACTTGTAGTGTCAGTTTTAAATGGACAAAAGGATTGATCTGCACACAGAAAATGGATTCCAACTTCACAAGACATGTTGTTGTAACACAAATACAAATCGTCATTCATTCTAAGAACTGAAGGGTTGATTGAACCTTGTTCTCAACCTGATTCTTGGATTTTCTTTGCTATTGGTCAAGTTCCTAAAATTCCTTATTTTTAGTGTTTTGTTTAGCTCAATAGAAAAAAATAACAATTAGAAAGAAAAGCTCTAACTAAGCTGTTTGGTAGACTTGAATTAAGATATTGATGTGCTAAGAATCTGTCAGGACCAAGGGACAGCCTACTTCTAGTTCAAGAGTAGACCATCTTCTACCTCCAACCCTTTCTCAAAGGTCCCACACATTTACATTCTACATAAACACACGCCCACACACACACACATACATACATACACACATGCCCACACACACACATGCATGCATACATACTCAGACACCCATGATTTAACTTTAAATATTTTATAGTAGAATACAGATCTATAGAAGATTCTAAAAGAAGGAAAATAAGGAAAGAATTTTAAATCTTGACTCTTAAAATGTACAACTAAAAGTACAATGTACAGATACTCAACTTATTAAAAGAGAAAATTGTGTTGAGAAGTGCTCAAGGACATGAATTTCAGATGCTAATCCGTTAAAAGTTATGAGTTTAAATGTTTCTTTGCCTCTGTACCATGTTAACACAGATATAATAGATGAAGTTTCTCATGCCAGGCCACTTGACCCTTGTTACATAAAAAAAGTTCGGAACAAATGTTTTGAACAAAATGAACTCTGGATTATTCATTTAAAATTAATTTGACCTAAAACAACTAGATACCAAACTCAACAGTTGGCCCAAGATTTATAAAACATGATAATGGAAACGCATTGTGTGGTCACTGGCTTCGTGTGTAACAATGGAATTGACATGGCAGGTTTGCAGGCTTGACTATTTTGTTGATGTACAAAATTTCCTAAGCTTTTTTCCTCTTAATCTTGATCTGAGTTTTTAATTCATTTTAGCTAATCATTGATATTTTCCCCTTCCAGTGATAAAAGAAAAGCATACCAACCTCAACGATCAACAATAAAAGACTAATTGGACTGAACTAAAGATCTAGCAATGGGTTATTAGTTAGAATACTTTCAGTGCCTAGAAAAAGAAAACTGAAAAAAAACTGAAATAATTGTCATTAGGGATTATTTGCAAGTTACTAAATAACTTTCACTCTTGTGACAATATAACCAAGCAGGGGACTTAGGTATAAGCAGCACAAAATGAACACCAAACCATCACTAATTTATAATTAACATTTCATTATCTTTTACTGATCTTAGTTGCTACAAAAGCAATGAGTGTTCATTATCAAAAAGTATGGACAACTATGCTAACAGTATAATGTCTTCAGCACTCAAAGTGTAGGAATTATCCAGTAAGAGTAGGAATTTTGGTTTCCCATATACTTTGCCTGTGTTAGTCTACTTGGGCTGCTATAACAATGTACATTACCCTGAGTAATTTACAAACTACACAAGCTTATTACAATTTTAGAGGCTGGGAATTCCAAGATGAAGGTGCTGGCAGATTCCGCACCCAGTGAGGACCTGTTTATAGCTCTTCTGTGTGTTCTCATGTGGCATAAGGTGCAAGGGAGCTCCCTTCACCCTGTTTTATGAGGGCACTAATCCTGTTCATGCACATGGAGCTCTCTTGACTCAATCACTTTCTAAAAGGCCCCACTTGTTAATACTAAGACATTAGATAGTAGGAGCCAATGTATAAATTTTGGTGGAATGCCAAGAATCACACCATCGCATCACCCTTAAACCTATACATACAAAAGGAAGCATCTTTCAAGGGCCACTTCAAGCCCCAACTCTTCACAAATCCTTCCCCAATTATTCTTATTAGCTTTTTTAAATTTATTTTTTAACAGGCAGAGGTAGACAGTGAGAGAGAGAGACAGAGAGAAAGGTCTTCCTTCTGTAGGTCCACCCCCTAAATGGCCGCTATGGCTGGCGCTGTGCCGATCAGAAGCCAGGAGCCAGGTGCTTCCTCCTGGTCTCCCATGCAGGTACAGCTTATCAGCTTTAATAGCTCCCTTTTCTGAGGAAAGATGTGCCAGCTGTTTTGTATTATCATTTAATTGCCTCACCTGTCTATGGGCCATTATAAAAGCAGAGTAGATTTGTTCAAAGGCAGAGATGCATGCATCCTTTCAAGCTCTATTGCAAGGTCTGCCTAGCTGTGTGCAGGTCACATCCTACGCTCTCAGCACGTCATTGCTTAGTCAAAATAAATAATAGCTCATCTGAAATTTTGCAAGCCATTGTTCACATGCTAAATTGTTTACAGGAAGAAGTAGAACAAGAAACGGTTTTACCGGAGAGTACCTATGTTCCCACCTTCCAAAACCTAAATGTGTCTTGCCCCAATGGGCTCCTGTTGACCTTCATTGGGCAGGAGTCTACAGGTGAGTGCTGCCTAGGGGGTGGGACAAGGAGGCAGTGGTAAAATGCGTTAAAGAAAACAGTTAAACCACCATTGAAAATTGTATGTTTTCCTACCAGTTCATACTTCTGGTTGGCAATGGGCAAGAGTCTATTTTTAAAGAATGAGAATCATAATATTGATCACTTTTTGAACACTTCCCATGGCCAGGTACTACCTAAGTACTGAGCATATATGAAAAAAAATATATAAGTATCATGACCCAAGTACTAAACCTCCACGTTACAAATTAAAGAAATTGAGGCATCAGAGGTTTGACAAATTGCCCAAGGTTATCTAGCTATTAGGTGGCACAACGAGAAAGTCAATGACCTTAAGATTCCTGTGTGGCCCCTCTGTCTTCTTGTCTCTCTAGAAAACTACAGTCCTGTCCTTGGACTTTCTGACCAAAGACACTGAGCACAGAGTAGAGATAAGTGATGAAAAAAGAAAGCAAGTCTTTATTTCCCTATGTCAGTATAATTTTATAGAGCTTGTCATTTCTTTTTTTCTTTTTAAGATCCATTTTATTTATTTGAAAAAGTTAGAGAGAGAGAGAGAGAAAGAAAGGTCTTCCGTCCACTGGTTCACTTCCCAAATTGCCACAATGGCCAGGGCTGAGCCAATCTGAAGCCAGGAGCCTGGAGCTTCTTACAGGTCTTACATGGGTGCAGGGGCCCGAGGACGGGCCACCCTCTGCTACTTTCCCAGGTACATTAGCAGAGAGCTGGATTGGAAGTAGAGCAGATGGGTCTTGAACAGGTGCCCATATGGTTGCTGGCATTTCAGGCCAGGGCTTTAACCCACTGCACCACAGTGCCAGCTGCAGAGCCTGTCATTTCTAATGATTGTGTATGTGGCTCTTAACCTGTTCCAATTAATAAACAAGTACAAGTAGGACTAATTTAATTGACATGGTGGGCATCAGCTTTGGCGGTTGGGTCTAACATCATTTGTTTGGAGATCCACTATTGCTGTGAAGGTAGGAAATGCAAATGGAAAGTGCTGAGCTAGGACTTGAGTTCTAACACTGGCGCTGACACTGGTGAACACTGTGGCCCTTTCAAATTACTGCCCCACCATGAGTTCTCAGTTGATGAATGTTAGATTATTTCAGTGGATATTGATATTTTTTACAACCAAATATTCTTCTTTATTATACTTCCCTTAAGGACAGAGAGTTTGAAAAGTTATCTATCAAAGGAAAAGACTATGCCAATATAAAAATAATCCAGAATTTCATTTACTTGCCAGCCAAAAGGCACCAAATATGATAGTCCAGCTATTTTGCTATAATTTTGCTTTTCATTAAGTTTCCTAAATTGTTAAAAATAGAACCTAGATCCCTCATCTAGTTCCAAGGACCCCGAGTGACCCAGGTTTCCACCTGGACCCACCATGTTGGATGATCACTACCAATGTCTAAGATGCTAGAGCATACTGGAGGAATAATTTTTCAAGTTCAAGAGGATGTATATAGTTTGTTTGCTTGGTCCTCTTTCCAAACCCCAGCCTAGTAACTTTCATCTGCCTTTTCTATTAGGCATATCATCTACCCTGATATTTCTATCTATATGTCAGGGGAGACAATGTGGTTAATAATAAATCTGCCTGGAACACACCATCTTTTGAAAGTCTTCCATATGTTATGAATGTCCTAATTCAAATTTGAACATAATGGCAACATAAATACTGAAGCATCAAAACCTCTGTCACGGTCAGCCGTGGACATAGGGAGGGATGGTGACTGTGGTATAAGATGAAAGAGCCTAGATTTCAGTTCTTTCCTGGAGACTTTTGAATGTAAAGAGAAAATATATTCTAACCTAGAGCATACTGTTCACAAGTTAGTTTGTTGTTTTGTCTGTTTTGGTTGTGGTCATGGTGACTGTTTTCACAGTGTAAGAGAATGATTCAAATCCCAGCTCTGCTGCTTTCAGGTTTTGTGACTGTAGAGAAGTTACAATCTAAAAGTCCATTTATCTTAAAACCCTGGAAAGTGAAAGTTGTTGAGGTGGTTTCTCTCTTTCTCTCTCTCTCTCTCTCTCTCTCTCTCTCTCTCTCTCTCTCTCTCTCTCTCTCTCTCTCATATATTCAATTAGCAAAACCTGAGTAAGTCCCATATTCCAGGGTTTCTCCATATAATCTCTTTAAGGAGCTTAATTGGGTGTTTTTTCTCCTTGACTGCCAGCTAACAGCAGAGCACTGGGAGAAATCTGCACTTGGTTAGAAATGAGCAGACTGTGTTAGCTTTGAAAAACGAGGGATAACATAGGAGGGGAGACCCTGAGTGAGTTACCTCCCTGGAGCAACCAGATGACTCCATTGCAGTATTGTGTACCCAAAAGTGGGAGTTTAGTCAAAACTATGAGGAAAGCACCAATGGGGGCAGGGTGGGGAATGGAAGCATGAAAGACAGCAGGGCTCTGCTTCCTCCGTAATTCTGCCCTGAGATGTCACGGAAGGAATTAGAAAAACTGACTTATGCACAGAGAAGTTTCCTCTTAGGTGCTTGTAGAGGATCGTCTTCACCACATGTGAAGAGCAGCAAGGAACCAGTGTCCTGGGTCATCTGTCATGATATGATATGGAAACCACTGTATTATTCAGATGCAGGCAACAGAATGAAAAGCCTTGAGGAGGAAGATCTAATCCCATCCCCAGAGCATTGTCCAGTTCACAGTAAAGCTTTGTTCTTTTTTTAAGGTCAGCATGTTGTGGACGAGGAGCCCACCTGGGAAATCATGGTGCGCCAGAGCTACCCCCAGAGGGTGAAGCACTATGAGTTCTACAAAACGGCGATGCTACCCATGGTGCAGGAGGCATCAAGGGTCATCACCTGTCAAGGCACGGTCATCAAATATATGTTGGATGGATCCACGCAGGTGAGAGAAAGTGAGAGATGAATTACCCCTTCCTGCCTTAAAGTAAAAGACAGGAAATCTATGGGTTAGGAACATTACTGTACAGAGAAGAGAAACAATCACTTGGAAATGGGATGGGACATTAAAATAAAAGACAGAGTGAAGCACAGTATAGTTGGGAAGAGGGGGAGACCACAAAACAGAATACAAATACACAGGCTGGCGCAGAGGCTCAACAGGCTGATCCTCGGCCTTGCGGCACCGGCATACTGGGTTCTAGTCCTGGTCGGGGCACCGGATTCTGTCCCGGTTGCCCCTCTTCCAGGCCAGCTCTCTGCTGTGGCCTGGGAGTGCAGTGGAGGATGTCCCAAGTGCTTGGGCCCTGCACCCCATGGGAGACCAGGAGAAGCACCTGGCTCCTGCCATTGGGTCAGCGCGGTGCGCTGGCACAGCACACCAGCCACGGCAGCCATTGGAGGGTGAACCAACAGCGAAGGAAGACCTTTCTCCCTGTCTCTGTCTCTCACTGTCCACTCTGCCTGTCAAAAAAAAAAAAAAAAGAATAGGGAAATAATAAGAATGAAAGAAAAAAAATAAAAACATAAGAAATCTGCCTAGAACTTAAAAAAAAAAAGAATTCAGATTAAACAGGGAACCAGTTGTCAATCAGGATGGCAGTAATGGATCAGCTGTAATAATCTTTAGAAGATCATGAAAATATGTCATCCTGCACTTTTTAGGACTGCATAGATAGAAAAATCTCAGAAAAGGGAATCAGTCTCCTATAAATGAGTAAGAATCAGGTGAGGCTGAGCATGGTGGCAAGTGGGTTGATGTGCTCTCATCTCAGAGTGCTGGGTTTGAATCCCACCTCCACTTTGGATGCAGCTTCCATCTCCTACTTCTTCCTGCCATCCACATTGGAGACATGGATGGGATTCCTGCCTCTGGGCTTGGGTCCGGCCCAGCTCTGGCTGCAGAAGCCACTAGGGAATGAACCAGCAAGTGGAAGATCTCTCTCTCTCTCTCTCTCTTTCTCTCTTTCTGTATGTGTGTGTGTACATTTTAAAAAAAAAAGAATCACATGGACATTTGATTCCTTGCCATGTGTATTAGGAGGCTATACAGACTGATACTAGACAGATGTCGTACAATGCCTATACATAGTAGATATTAATAGATACTAAACATTTAAGTATCTGATCACACTTCAGAGTATAAAATTTCCCTTACTGAACAAGGGAAGGGTAAAGAATAGAAAAAAACAATAAAAATCCAAAAATGGGACATGAAGAAAAAAGAACAAGATAAATGGAAAAATAAAAAATCACACTGACTATTAAGCTAGTGTCTCTGAACTCCAAATCTAACCATCTATAGTATGCTTTTTGAGAGTCAGGAGGACTGCAAACAGAACTGCTTCTCTGATTTTGAGATTATGCAGTTTGTCACATGCTTATTGTTAGCTTCTTCCTTGCTGCGTAGAATGCTGAGAACTTTTCTTTTTCCTTCAGATTCTCTTTGCAGACGGCGCTGTGAGCAGTAGTCCCAATTCCGGGCCTGTCCATCCTCCTCCGGAAACGTCACCGAGCCCTCATGATGCAGATTTAATCGACTCAGCTTCTCAGCAAAAATCAGAAACAGCTCCATCTGAGATTGCCATCACAAAGAAAGGTAAAACTGGAAGCCTCTTGACTGATAATGGATTTAATAAAGTCTTCAAATGCTTAGTAATTGTGCAATACTGTTATTGTACATCTCGTCTTTTCTATATGTTAATATATTTATGTTAATGTATTTAACATATTCACACACACAAAGGTGCTTTCAAAGGCTTGTGGAAGGACAAGTGTTTGGTGCAGTAGTTAATGCATCACTTGGGATGCCCATGCCCCATATTACAGTGCCTGGGTTAGAGTCCTGGCTCTGCTCCTCATTCCAGCTTCCTGCTAATGTGCACTCGAGGAGACAGCAGGTGCTGGCTCAAGTACTTGGGTCCCTGCCACCCATGTGGGAGACGTGGATGGAGTTCCTGCCTCCTGGATTCAGCCTGGCCCAGTCCTGTATGTTGGAAGCATTTGGGAAGTATACTAGTAAATGTGCAATCCCTCTCTCTCTTTCTTTCTCTTTTTCCTTCTCTCTTTCTCTCTGTCTTCACTCTGCCTATCAGTTGAATAAATAAATAAATAAATAAGCTTTTAAAGTTCATGGAAAATGAACTTACAGCAAGTTCATTTTGGTATAAAAAGTTGAAATTCATATAAAGTTTTCTTTTAACTTTTTTAAGGCATACAAACTTTATGCATTTCATAAATACATATTTAGGAATATAATGATTCTTATAATACACATTTTCCACAAACTTTTTGAGGCACCACGTGCATGTATATGAATTTTCATTGTAATCACAGAATTACATACTATTTTCTGTTAGTAGTATTAAGTACCAGACATTTTCCCATGTTGTTATATATTCATGCATAGCACCCAGGAACAATTCTGAATATTTTAAATGCTAAATCAGCCTACACAGCATCCTGGTGAGGTGTATACTTTAATAATCCCTGACAAAACCAAGACACAGAGATGTTAAGTAGCTACCTTGAGGTCTCTAAGCCAGCAAATAATGCACCTGACCCTTAAATTACACTGCCCCTTTTGTGCCTTACAATATTTCCTCAGTTTCTCATAAGCTTTATTGAAGCCAGTATTTAATCTTTTTTGTCATCATTTCACGTTCTACCATAGTACCTAGTACCTATGTGGAGGCAAACTGAATTCCTTTTTTTGATTGCTCAAAATGTGGAAAACACATTTCCCTTTAGTAAGAGCAGGAGGTTCCTGGTTGGAGAAATAAATGACAGCACCACCCTATGGCTCTCCAAATTCCCCAGCTCTTGACGCAAGAGGGGCTGATGCAGGAACAGTCTGTGTAGCCGCTTCTCAGAGCTGGACCTGGATGTGGGGGACTTCTCGCAGCGTGCTGTGTCCTAGATTTCCTCACAGCCCTTCCACACAAGACGATGCACCCACGTTTAGAAAAAGCCGTGGATACATCCTCAGAGCAATCTGAGGTTTACAGGAAAAGTGAGCAGAAAGCACAGAGAACTCCCACTACCTCGTCTCTTCCGGGCTCAGTCCTCCCTTTCTGAACACCTTGCTGAGGGTGATCCGTATTTTACTATTGCTGAACCAGTGTTTTACATGATAGCGAGCTGAAGTGTGTATTTTACTCCCAGGTTCACTCTTAGTGTGCATTCTACGGGGTAGGACAGCTGCATAATGTTCTGAATCCACCACTTTAGACCCACAGGGGATGATGTCACCACCCCCAGATTCCCTGGGCCTCACCTACTCACCCTTCTCTTCCCTCCGATTGGAGCCAGGCACTCCCTGCCAACAGGGGACCCTTCTCCTGTCCCTGCAGGTCTGCCTTTCCCAGAATGTCTCATATTTGGAATCACGCCAGCCCAGCTTCTCTCATTTAACGTGCGTTTAAGATTCACCCACTTCATTTAGTGACTTAGCAGCCAGCTTCCTTTTATTGAAGAGCAATATTCCACATTATTTCAACAAAACTAAAAGAACTGCAACACCACAAAGCAGCTGGTCTTACTGATTTTCGTCATTTTTCTTGAATTGTTCCCCAGATTGTTGAAATGTTTTGGCCATTTACCAAAGTTCTGGAAAAGTTGACTTCGATCATTTTCCTGGTGTTTTCTTATTTTATGGAGGAATGGAATGTCACAGTCCCATACTTACCAATCCAGCAATGTTCTCCCACCTCACAATTATACAACATTTCATAAGAAATATTTAGTATTTTCATTATTTTCTGGTTCTAAACATTGTTTGATTTCCATTATAACACTTTCTTTGACCCTGAATTATTTAAATGTGGTTCTAAATTTCCAAGCCTATGAAGTGTTTTTTTTTTTTTTTATTTGATTCTTAACTAATTGCTTGAAATTGTTAAAACGAGATTTATGGCCGCATATGTGGTGAAGGTTTTAAAAAATTCCAGGTATTGGCCGGCGCTGTGGCTCACTAGGCTAATCCTCCACCTGCGGTGCCAGCACCCCAGGTTCTAGTCCTGGTTGGGGCACGGGATTCTGTCCTGGTTGCTCCTCTTCCAGCCCAGCTCTCTGCTGTGGCCCGGGAAGGCAGTGGAGGATGGCCCAAGTGCTTGGGCCCTACACCCCATGGGAGACCAGGAGGAAATACCTGGCTCCTGGTTTCGGATTGGTGCAGCGCGGCGGCTGCAACGCCCTGGCCACAGCGGCCACTTGGGGGGTGAACCAATGGAAAAAGGAAGACCTTTCTCTCTGTCTCTCTGTGTAACTCTGCCTGTCAAAAAAAAAAAAAAATCCAGGTATTAAAAGAGCATATATCCGTTTTGATACAGTTATGTTTACTAGGTGAAACTTGCTAGCTGTGTTATTTCTGTATCCCCATCTATATCTGGATACAGCAAACTTTTCTGTAAAAAGCAAGATAGTAAATGTTTGAGACTGTGGGTCATCTGGTCTCCGTCTCTGTCCCAACTACTCAAACCTATGGTTAGGGCACAAAAGCAGCCATGGACAATCCGCCATTAAGGACAGCTGGGTCTGTTGTGTGCCAATAAAACTTTATGGGCTCTAAAATTTGAATTTCAAATTACTTTTATGTGCCACAAAATTTTCTTATTTTCTTCTCTTTTTTTCAAATCTGTTTAAAAATTTAAAAAGAACAATAATATTGCAGGCTATATAAAACTTAGAGCAGGCCTCATTTGCTTTGCAGGCCAAAAGTTCACAACCCTTATTTTCTATCCTTACAAATTTGTTTTTATCTGCACAAGTGAGCTCCAGTCTCTTGAAAGGAGGGAGTAGTCTCTTCTGTGCTGTATTCCTTATAATTTAATCTTTATTTCTCTACTTGCAAAATAAATTGGTCCTTTTTAGAATTCTGCCAGATATTTTGAGGATGTTATTTAAGATATTAACAACTTTAGAATTATACTTTAAGGTAAATTAAATCTTTCATCATAATGTCTGAGTTTTTATTCTATGATTCTTTTTTTGCCATAATACATATTTTTCTTTCATTATTATAGCTCCAGTAGCTTGCTATTGCTTAATATTTTACCAGTCTAACTTTTTCCAAACTCATATTTTATTTCCTATATTTTATGTTTAAATGTGTCTCTTGTGAGCAGCATATAAGTGGGTATTTTAAAAATCCAATTTAAAAAATTTTCCTTTAGAGATTTTAGTCTACTTCTTGTATTATTGACAGTTGCTGATAATGTCTTTATGTTCTCTTTAGTTCTTTTTTTTTAAAGTATTATTTATTTATTTATGTGAAAGTCAGAATTACAGAGAGGGAGAGACAGAGAAAGAGAGAGAGAGATCTTCTATCCACTGATTCACTCCCTAGATGGCTGCAATGGCTGTGGCTAGGCCAAGCCGAAGCCAGGAGCCAGGAGCTTCTTTCAGGTCTCCCACATGAGTGCAGGGACCCAAGCACGTGGACCATCTTCCACTGCTTTCCCAGGCATATTAGCAGGGAGCTGGATTGGAAGTGGAGCACGGCTATAACTGGCACCCATATGCGACGTCAGAACTGCAGGCAGTGGTTTAACCTTCTGTGCCACAGAGCCAGCCCTTCCTTTATTCTTTTTTAAAAACTTTTTTTTTTTTTTTTAATTTTTGACAGGCAGAGTGGATCATGAGAGAGAGAGACAGAGAGAAAGGTCTTCCTTCGCCGATGGTTCACCCTCCAATGGCTGCCACGGCCGGCGTGCTGCGGCCAGCACACTGCGCTGATCCGATGGCTGGAGCCAGGTGCTTTTCCTGGTCTCCCATGTGGGTGCAGGGCCCAAGCACTTGGGCCATCCTCCACTGCACTCCCTGGCCACAGCAGAGAGTTGGCCTGGAAGAGGGGCAACCGGGACAGAATCCGGTGCCCCGACTGGGACTAGAACCCGGCGCCGCAAGGTGGAGGATTAGCCTATTGAGCCGCGGCACTAGCCCCTTCCTTTATTCTTAAAAGATAATTTTGCTGATTGTAGAATTCTCAATTGACATCTGTTTTCTCTCAGAACATTGACAATCTTCGTGTTTCCAGTATTGCTCTACAAAAATTGGCTGTTGGTCTAATTATTACTTGGAAGACAGTGTAAACTTCATTCACTACTACAACTATTCTTTGTGTTTTTTTTTTAATTACACTTTCAAATTATTTGACTAATTGTGGATTTCTTTTTATTCATTCCAGAAGGAAAATAGTGGGCTTCTGCATCAGTATTTTAGTGTCTTTCATTGATTCTGGAAGTTTCTCAGTAAATATCTCTCAAGCATTGTTTTTGTTTCAATTCTCTCTCTTCTCCTTCTAAAATTCCAATTCATTAGGGGCCTTTTAGCCTCTCTCTTTCCTTCTACTTTCAACCTCTCTCTCCTTACTTCCACTGTGTTGGCTCTGTGAACTCCATTCTACATAAGCACTTCAAGTATTCCTGTCAATTGTTTTTTAAATTGTGTTTTATCTCTTGTTAAACCTGCATGTTAATTGCTCAAAACATTAGTTATTACATTTTTTCTATGTCTAAGATTTCTCATTTTTACTCATATTTTCTACCCCCTTTATTTCTGAAAACATGTGGGATAACTTTTTATTCCTTCATTATGTCTTTTGTACTTCTTGATTGAGTTGATCAATCTTTTCTTAATATTTTAACTCTGCATCCTTTTTTTCAATATTTATGCATTTATTTGAAAGAGTCACAGAGAAAGAGGAAGAGGGACAGAGATCTTCCATACACAGGTTCACTCCCCAGATGGCCAAAATGACCAGTGCTGGGACAGACTGAAGCCCAGAGCTTCATCCAGGTCTCCCACACAGGAGCAGGGGCCCAAACACTTGCGCCATCTTCTGCTGCTGTTCCCAGGCTGTTAGCGAATAGCTGGATCAGAAGTGGAGTGGAGCAGCCATCCTGGGAACCAGTGCCCAAGTGGGCTGCTGGCATCACAGGCAGCAGCTTGACCCACTAGGCCGCAGTGCCGCAGTGCCAGCCCTTTGACTCTAAATTCTTCAGGCAGAAAGGTGGATTTCCTTAGAGAGTGTTTTCAGAGAGGTTTTCGCAGGTGGTAAAAGAATCAATAGTCTTGAATCCCTGTATATTATTAACTTAAGGGACTTCTGAGGGTACTGCCCAAACAGTGTTAAATTTTCAGTCCAGCTCTCTGCAAGGATGTGTCCTATCTGCTCAGCATCATGTTTGAACACAGATGACTTTTCTGGAAGTTCTTGGTGGTGAATAATAAACACTTAGTCTCATAATGAGATCTGGAGTGTTTGGAGATGGGTCGCATATTAACCCCCTCCTTTCCAGCTTGAGTAGCCTCTGGTTCTCATTTCTTACTAAGTCCCACAACACTGAGAAAGTAAGAACTCAACGTCACCCAGTTTGACAAAGACACAAAAGGAGAAAGCCACCATCAGCACTTTTTACCTCTCTGGGTTCTTACAGTCCATGGCTTGTGCTGACCTTGCTCAGGGTTGCCAGCTCTTAGACACTTTTGAGCCAATTGGTTAAAAGACATAGACATTTTCCTGTAATTTTAGTTATTTTCAGTAGAATTCTTCGCATCTCATTTGTGATTTTTCTAAAAATGGAATCCTACCCTGCCTGTTTCTTTCCACTGGCCTTTGCTCTGGTCATTGACCAGTTTTCTGTGTTTTACTGACCCATGTTCTCAATAGTGGAATTCAGTAATTATGATTTCAGAATCTTCATGTGATCCTTCATCCTCATTTCATACTCAGGACGTCTCCCAGTCTACATTGGCACCAAAATTGTATTTGTTTATCCCTACTAATATATTAAATCTTTATTTCTTTAAGACCTCCTAATTGTCCTGCCTACTTTCATTACTATTAATTCCCCATATTTCAACCAAAAGCATATTGAAAACATTCTACTACATCACCATCCCTCTTAAAACTCTTTAACTACTAATTACTTTTGGAATAAATTCCAGAACATTTCACATACCTCGAGGGTGAACTTGATTGAATCAGTGCATACCCCTGCAGTGTCTTCCCTCAACCAAAATCTGCTCGGAGTGTATCCTCTGGCTACATTGGCCTCCAGAAGTTTTCTGCACATGCGATCCTATTCTTCACCCCATATTTCTTGTGTCTGCTACCCTTGAATGCCCTTTCCAGAGCTCACTTCTTTTTGATGAAAAAATAAGAAGATAAGCAAAAGACAGAGAGAGAGGGCAGAGGGAGGAAGGAAAAAAAGTGATAATTTCCAAAGTGCTCATTTACCATTCCTAGAGGATCTTTTCTGCCTGTTCTAAAAGTGACTCCGTTTTCACTTCTGCAAGTGTTCTGGGAGTGTGAATAAGCCCAAAGGCAATCTAAAGCAATGGAGAAACACAACTTGATGTGTCTGTCTTCTCTGCTTCTCCCCATTAGTCGAGTCCCCATGGATTAGACTGAGGTGCATGTCCTGAGGCACATTTCATAGTCCAAATCTAGAGAATGTTCTTGGAATGAACAACTCTTTACTGTCATTGCTTGCAATTTGTTTCTGGGTCTGAGCAACTGACCAATCTCATCACATTGAGACTGGCCAATCTCATCCACAGGTGACTCATTATCATTCATGGAAATAGAGCAGATATACCCTAATAGAGGGAACAAGATTTTAGTCACAGGGTTCCATGAGGGTGTTCTCAGTTCTTATCTTCCCATTCCAAATGACTGGTGGAGAACAAGGGATGGACAATGGCCATGTATGGACAGTTGTCAGTGTAGTAGGTAAATGATACAACCTTCTCTTCCCCAAGTATATGCCTGACTTGTAAGCTTGCCCAGAGCCAGGGTTGAAGAAAGATGTTTCCTATCCATTGCTGACAAAATTATAAAATCCAGAGAATGAAGAGTTAAAAATCTAGTAAACTCTGGAGTTCGTAAGTCAAAATGAAGAATCTTAAAATTTGGTTCTGATTTATTTGAGAGACAGAGGGACAGAGAGACAGACAGAACTCCCATCCATTGGTTTACTTCTCAAAAGCCCCTAACAGCAGAGACCAGGGCAGACTAAAGTCAGGATCCAGAGACTCAATCCAGGTTTTTCATGTGGGAGGCAGCAACCAACTACTTGAGCCATCACCTAATCCTTCCTAGGGTCTGCATTGGCAGGAATGCAATCCAGCCAGAGCCAGGTATCTAGTCCAGCACTCCAATACTGGATGTGGACATCTTAACAGTTGTTTTAATGAGAAGTAGGATACACTGCGGACTCATAGAATGGCAGATGCCCTAAACAGCACTGTGGCTCAGAATCAGCCCTTAAGGCATTCGGATCTGGCTAAAAAGCCCATGAGAGTTTCTCAGGCATGGAAAGCCCAGATACTGTGGGAAAGAAAGAAAGAAAGAAAGAAAGAAAGAAAGAAAGAAAGAAAGAAAGAAAGAAGAAGGAAGGAAGGAAGGAAGGAAGGAAGGAAGGAAGGAAGGAAGGAAGGAAGGAAGGAAGGAAGGAAGGAAGGAAGGAAGGAAGGAAGGAAGGAAGGAAGGAAGGAAGAAAGAAAGAAAGGGAAAGGAAGGGAAGGAAGGGAAGGAAGGGAAGGAAGGAAGGGAAGGAAGGGAAGGAAGGGAAGGAAGGGAAGGAAGGGAAGGAAGGGAAGGAAGATGACCTAAATGAAAGATCTCTGTGAGTGAGATCCCAGCGGAAAGAACGGGCCATCAGAGAAGGAGGTACCTTTCTCTGAAGGGAGGAGAGAACTTCCACTTTGATTATGGCCTTGTCTAAGTAAGGTCGGAGTTTGTGAACTCAAGAGGCTTCCATAGCCATGGCAGCTCATGATAAGAGCCTTGGGTGATTACTGAGTCATAAATAAGAGTGTCAGTTGTTAAATCAACAATGGGAGTCACTGTGCACTTACTCCCCATGTAGGACCTCTGTACTTAATGTGTTATGCTATGTGAATTAATCGTAAAGCTAGTACTCAAACAGGACTTTATACTTTGTGTATCTATGTGGGTGCAAACTGTTGCAATCTTTACATAGTATATACTAAGTTTATCTTCTGTATATAGAGATATTTGAAAATGAATCTTGATGAAGAATGGGATGGGAGAGGGAGTAGGAGATGAGATGGTTGTGGGTGGGAGGGAGGTTATGGGGGGAAAGCCACTATAATCTAAAAGTTGTACTTTCGGAATTTATATTTATTAAATAATAGTTTTAAAAAAACAGTTGTTTTAACTGCTAGACCAAATGCCCTCCATGGAGTCTTTTATTCTTTTACTTTTTACTTTTTTTATTTTTTGACAGGCAGAGTTAGTGAGAGAGAGAGTTATAGACAGTGAGAGAGAGACTGAGAGAAAGGTCTTTCTTCCATTGATTCACTCCCCTAATAGCCACCATGGCCGGCGCTGTGCCCATCCGAAGCCAGGATCCGGGTGCTTCCTCCCCGTCTCCCATGCAGGTGCAGGGCCCAAGCACTTGGGCCATCCTCCACTGCCTTGCCAGGCCACAGCAGAGAGGTGGGCTGGAAGAGGAGCAGCTGGGACTAGAACCTGGCACCCATATGGGATGCTGGCGCCATAGGAGAGGATTAGCCAAGTGAGCCACGGTGATGGCTTCCATGGAGTCTTAAAATGTGATAGATATGTGGAAAAAAGAATAGGTGTTAAATGCCAGAGTACAGACCCCTAAATCTAATATCTAGGGAGGTAGAAGCAAGACTTTAAAGCATACAGAAATTGACCAGCCTAGCTTTTGTGCTGTACACAGTGAATGTCTGTGTGTGTAAGCTTGGAGGAAGGTGGTGGGGATCAACCTAAGGTTCAAGTGCCAAAATTAAGATATCTATAACCTGATATTTTCTCTGTTGATAAATAACATAATGAATGAATATCCCTTAAAATTGTCTATACCACAGTATCAGAAGTAGTTTACATTGTACCAAAACTTAATGAATAGTGTATATAATTGGTGTTATAGTTACACTGTTCCATTTGGTTTTACTTTTCCACAGGAAAAGGTCACAAAAATCAGTCAATGGGACATAAGAATGAAGTCCACGAACCACCCCCAGAGATCGTTCAAACAGCAACTCCTGTGGAGGTTCACATAGGCACCTGGTTTACAACCACACCCCACGGAAATCGGATTGGCACCAAAGGAAAAGAAAGAATAGCAGACTTGGCCCCGTTTTTATCCTTTCAAGTTACAGATCCTGTCAGTGGAACGGTATGGCAAACTATTGGTTGTTGCAAAGGTTCCACATCATTAACACACAACACATAGAAGAATGCCTGGCAAATAAGAAATGTTCAAGAAGCATTTGTAAAGTAGCAGATAGGTGGATGGATGAATCCATCTTCTTAAATCGAAAATAATGATATTGGATGCTTAACAAACATAGCATATTTTTTGTGGGCCAGGACAAAATACTGATTTTCAAAATGAAAGGTATGCCATGAATTTTCCACACCACTTTTAGGATATACATGACCGATGTCCTGTGCATCTCTGTCCTGAGTGTACTTGTGCCTATGCCTTTTATTCTGGAATTGAGGGGCCATATGCTCTATTCCAACTTCTTAGTGTCCATCTGCAGTGAGTGATAGAAATTTGTCCATGATCCTGGATTTCAAAAAACTTAGGGTGTATTTAGGAGAATAAGACATGCTCACACTGAATAACAACACTGAGGAACTTCACAAAAGGATGTATCTGTAGCATAAATGACCAATTAATGGTATTGAAAATGATGGTTTTTCTTATCATATGGAATTGGAGCTCCTAGGATGAATCATCTGTGGCTGGACTTTCTTTTAGTTTTGTGTGCACTCTCTCACTCCGTCCACACTCCAGGGTGTATTATTACACCCATGAGGATATTGACCCCCCCCCAAGTTATAATGGAGTCCAGTGTGCACATGCAGCAGTGCTAGCTGGGCCAGCAGGAGGACCTGTTCATAGTCAGGAAGAGCTGGGCTCTTTCTATCCTTCAGCGAGTCCTCAACTACCTTATATGAAGCTTGGCAGCACCCTCCAAATCTAAACAAAATGAAGACTGTCCTAGCTGCCTTATCTCTGATATTTAGATTTCTCACCCTTGTTCATAATCACAGGCTGGTGACAAAAAAGCAAACTTCCTGCTTGTTATTCAGATGAAATACATTAACCAGCAAATCTTTTCTTTCTTCTGTTTCTGAAATAACTTCCAAATCTCTTACTTCGCTTCAGTAAGGTAGGGGTGCTGGTCTTGTTGTTTTAAAGATTTTTGTTGATTTTGATTACTTCAAATAACTCCCTTTGATTTAGTCCCTAGGGTAGATTGTTTGACATAATATGCGAATTTAATTAACCTTTCTCAGTGAACAACTTTTAATTTCCCTTACTAATTCCTTTCACCATTACAGAAGCATGAACCAACATCCAGGAACTTAGCTTCAAGCATAAATTAAACACAGAACACTTACCAGAATAGTAGCAATAATAATATTTACTGAATACTCTGTGTGCCAGGTCCTGTCCTTTGTACTTCCCACAATTGCTAACCCATTCAGCTCTCAACAGTGTGTCCAGCACAACGACCTATTTTGTTTCCATTTTAATCTATTGAGGCAACTAACCTTTAGAGATGTTAACTAAGTTACCCAAGATCACACAACAGATGGTAGATTGAAAATGTGGACCCCAGCATTGCATTCCAGATCCTGTATACTTAGCCAGCGTTTTTTAAAAAGATTTATTTATTTGAAAGCAGAGTAACAGAGAGGCAGAGGACAGAGAGAGGTGTTCCATCCACTGGTTCACTCCCTAAATGGCCACAACAACTGGAGCTGAACCAATCCAAAGCCAGAACTCAGGAGCTTCTTCCAGTCTCCCATACAGGTGCAGGGGCCCAAAGTCTTGGGCCATGATCTACTGCTTTCCAAAGCCACAGCAGAGAGCTGGATTGGAAGTGAAACAGCTGGGACTCGCACCCGTGCCCATGTGGGATGCTGGCACTGCAGGTGGCAGCTTTACCTGCAATGCCACAGCGCAGGGCCCAGACAGTATTTTTTAAGAATTATATTTTTATTTATTTGGAAGGCAAAGTTAGAGAGAGAAGTGGGGAGATAAGGATGGAGACAGAGAGAGATCTTCCATTCACTGGTTCATTCCCCAGATGGCCGCGAGAGCAGGGGCTGGGCCAGACTGAAGCCAGGAGCCAGGAGCTTCATCTGGGTCTCCCACTCCTCCCTGGGTCAGTTGTCTTAGTCCATCCTCTACTCATGCTGAGAGTCTGTACTGACGCATCAAACCTCAGCTCAGCATCATTTCCTCAAATGGGAAGCTGGACCTTACTACAGATACCAGGGGCCCTCCAAATATCCTGTCCACTATCTTTCTAAATTACTAACCTCCTTCTGGCCTGTGACTGCTAGAGAGTAGAAAAGTAAACTTTAGTCTTGTTCATTACTGTATCCTCAGCGACTAGAACAGTATCTGAGGTCCTCCACAAATTTTGTTCCGTTGGATTGCATTGGAATAGACCTCGAAGACACTAGACCAAGAGCGTGGCTAACCTTTGTCTTTCTATCTCGGATGACACAGCTATTCTCCTTCTCAGATCTTCCACCCATTTTCCACAGTGCTGCTCTCCACCTGAACAGAAGGGGTCGCATATCGAAGAGATTGCAAACTGCAGGGAATGCAGATTGAATCAGGCCAACAGAACAGAATGCTCTTTCATCCACAACTCCGTGTACTCAGCTTTAGGGAGGGACACATGGCAGGGAACACAGTGTGTCCAGCACAACGACCTCATCCACCCAGGAGACCCAGCAGTGTCTCCCAGTCCCACACAGGCATGCGTAGGGGCTGCATGGGGGTCTCTGTCCCCCACCAGTCTTCAAGGCCTGACATCTGCATACCCACTTGTAGTTCACCCTGTTTAGGGCACTCCTGCAAAGTAGGGGTTTCCCAGCACATAGGCAGCTGCAACATACCATTTCTATCCTAACTTTACAGTTTCCAAGGAAACAGAGCCTGTGTTCATTTTCCTAGTCAGATCTGTCCTGTTGTTAACATTCTATTCACAAATATGTCCTTGTACTTACATGTTGAGTGACTTTGACAAGTTTCTAAAATGGGGCTACTTCTGTCTGCCTCCCAGGATTTGGAAGGCATCATCTTTGTATCCAGTGGGGCATAAGAACAAGCACCCCTGGGGTTAGCCACCTGGCCACAGGGTTATGCTCTGCCTTTACGTGTTCAGGTTATGACCACCCGGGAAGACAAAGTAGTTATCGTTGAGAAGAAAGATGGGACTCGGATAGTGGATCATGCTGATGGGACCAGGATCACAACCTTCTATCAAGTGTATGAAGATCATGTCATTCCTCCAGATGACCAAGAAACAAGTAAGTTTTGTTTTTCAAATACATGATAGTATTCTATAATTCTTTTTTAAATATTTATTTATTGTTTATTTCAAAAATATAGTTACAGATATATATATATACATACATATATATATATATATATATAGAGAGAGAGAGAGAGAGGAGAGAGAGAGAGAATGAGAGAGAGAGACTAAGATGGAGTTCCAGGCTTCTGGCTCCAGCCTGACTCAGTCCTGGCCATTGTGGCTATTTGAAGAATGAACCAGTGGATAGAAGATCGTTCTTTCTCCATACCTGCCTCTCCCTCTCTCTGTCACTCTGCCATTAAAATAAATAACTAAATCTTTTTTTAAAAAAAAAAATCTTCTCTAAGAAAATTTCCACTGTACAATGAAATATTACTGACTTCCATCTCCATTCTATATGGCTTTCTAGACTTACTCATCCTGTGTTACTGCAACTTTGTACCCTTTGAGCTACATTTACCAACTACTCCAGTAAAATCATGCATATTTTAATGGTGTGTTAACTTTATTTTTGTATATATAGAGACAATATTACACATTTGCACAAGGAAACTTGCAGGAATGCTACTGGCAACACCAAGGATAATTTTGAAATATTAGGAAAACATAAATGCCCATCAGTGGCAGAATAGAAAATAAAATGTGGTAGATTTCTACCAGGGAATAGTAGATGATGGCTAAAAGGATTTACACACACATATATCATAAGTACAAACAGATAGCTAGAGGCCTCAAAACAATGTTAAATGAAAAAGGAGGTGTAGAATAATAAAAATTATATAATTCATATAACTTCATCACACACAAGTTTTATATATTGTTCTTGATACATATATAAAGCATAAAATTGAATTGCAAGAGAAAAATAAACCCAGGCATAAGAAGAAATTTCAACTTTATCTGTAATTTTTCTCTCATGTTGAAACAAATTTGGCAAAATAGTAACAAGGATAAATTTTAATTGGTAAATACATGGGTGATGAAATTTTTCAAATTGAGAAATTAGATGTCTTCAAAATGAAAAGAGTAATGAGAACAAAATGGGAAATCAAGTGACATCTATCCTGGAAGAATCATTCTGAATTGACAAGGAGAGTAGGCCACCCCCAACCCCCACCCCATGGAGTCCTCAGCACTCAGTCTCTATTGTCCAACTGTGTTTTTTCCATGGGTAAGCCAGCCAGCCAGCAGATTGCAGCAAAATCAGCAGACAGAGGCTTGTTTCCTAATGTGTGCATCTCCTTAGATCTGCTTACCTTGCGTTTGCTTGCAGCCGAAGATCCTCAGACAGTCACCAGACAGGTGAAGTGTATGCGGATCGAAAGCCCACACTACGCCACCGTCATCACCAACTGTGAAGACAGCAGCTGCTGCGTCACCTTTGGGGACGGAACGTCTATTATCGCAAAGCCACAGGGAACGTACCAGGTAGGTGTAGCAGGGCAAATGAGGAGTGCTGGAGGTGAATGTCGGTTTGGCTAAGAAAACCCACTCCTGTGGCGAAGCACCATGCAGAGGCGAATGCTGTTGCTTCCTTCTCTCACCTGCTCTCAAACCCTTATTTATTCAAAGTCTTTTTATAGTCCATTCTGGAAAAACATTGCCCTGCTTGTTTTTATAGTGTTGGCAGTTTGGGGTCAAGGTTAAAAGACAAATTGCATTTATTGAGGAACTCTTAGATTCCTCTGGGTGTTGGAAGTCCCCAGATGATACGGCATGTGCCTACAAGATCTGCCTCTAGGTGTGCTACCTCTACCCTCATTCTTACTCTCTATCCTTCCCACCTTCAGCTCGTTCCTTGTTTACATCTTGTCCCAGAAGCACGGGAGGAAGGCTCTGGCCTGTGTTATGGGGAGGCAGCTCAACCAGTGAAGCCGAGCTTTGTCCTCAGAAGGCTCAACAGGAGTGCTGGCAGCCCTCCCAGCTCCCTCCCTGCATCTCCCTACTAAACACAAACCCCTGATAGAAGCTGACAGACCCTTTAGTCTTAGAAGGATTTGCCAAGATGGCACATACAACACCAGGAGACACAGAGAGCTCAGAGCCAGAAGATGCTGCCCAAGGATCTCACTGACAAGCATTGTTACTGTGAGTCACTGAGCCCGTTTATCCCTCGTATCTTTCCTGATGATATATCCTTCTCCTTCTTCATCCAGGATTAATGCTGGATGGGATGCTGAAGGTGAGAGCTGAAAGGAAACATCAGTGTGAATTTTCATGTCACTAGATTAGGCCATGATTTCTTAGATAAGATACCAAAAGCACAAGCTGAATCAAAAACAAAAGCAGCTTGTTCTTTGAAGAATATACCACTAAGAAAATGAAAAGTTAAACTACTGAATAGAAATACTATTTTCAAACCATGTAGCTGACACTGGTTTAGCATATAAAATGTATAAAGAGGGGCCATCATTGTGGCATACTGGGTTAAATTGCCACCAGTAACACTGGCGTCCCATATGGGCACTGGTTCATGGACTGGCTGCTCCACTTCTGATCTGGGTCCCTGCTAATGCACCTAGGGGGACAGAAGAAGATGGCCCAAATACCTGGGAACCTGTACCCATGTGGGAGACTTGGATGAAGTTCCTAGCTCCTGGCCTCTGGATCCTGGCTCCTGGCCTCTGACTTCTGCCTGGCCCAGCCCTAGCCATTGCTATTATTGGGGAATGAGTCAGCAGATAAAAGATCTCCCTCTCCGTCTCTCTTTCTCTGTAACACTGACTTTCAAATAAATAAGTAAATCCTTTTAAAAAAGGAATGTATAAAAAATTCCTACACCTTAACAATAAAACATCAAATAACCCAATTTTAAAATGAACACTGAATTCAAATTTCTCCAAAGAAGATAAACAAATGACAAATAAACCATGAAAAGATACCAGACACCTTGAGTCATTAGGGAGATACAAATCAAACCACAATGAGATACTGCTTCATACCCTCTGAAATGTAATTAAAAAGACCATCACCAGTGTTAGTGAGGACGTGCAGACAGCGGAACCCTCACACGCTGGTGGGGATCTATAATGGTGCAGTCTTTTTCAAAAGCAGTTTGGCAGTTTCTCGAAAAGCAAACAGTCATCAAATGATGCAACAACTCCACTCCCAGCTGCATCCCAGAAAAAATTAAAACACTTCCACACAAAATCTTGGACACAGATGTTCATAGCAGCATTTTTAATAATAGCAACACTGTGAAAACAACCCAAAGTATTTCAACTCATGAGTCAATAAACAAAATGTGATGTAGCCAAACAGTGGAATATCATGCACTCATAAAATATAATACTTGCAACAACATGGGTGAATCTTGAAAACACTGTGGTAGGGGAAAGAAGCCCGACACAAACGAGCACATGGTGCTGGCTTCATTGTGTAAGAACTGTCTGGAGCAGGTAAACCTGAAGAGACCGCAGACTGGCATTACTAGAGCTGAGAGTTGGAGGGAATTCAGGGTGACTACTAATGGGGTCAGGGTTGCTTTCGGGGTTGACCAAAGTGTTCTGAAATGTGTGGGAATGGTGGCAAAAATTTTTGAATGTAGTGAAACCTAGTCAATTATGCACTTTTAGAAGAGTGAATTTATGGTAGGTGCACTGTATTTCAGAAAGGATCTGGATCAAAAGTCGTTACGGAAAAGCCACTACTTCAGGGCTGTCAGCCACCAGAGGGGGTGAGAGCAAATAAAAGCTTCTAAGATCAGGGGCCCCATGACTCTGAGCCTCTCAGAGATGCTTCCTGTCCAAGATCAGAAAGAATCTCGAACATTGTCAATCAGACCAAGTCTGTTGGCTTCAGTTAAAAAAACACTGAATATCCGAAATAAAAGCACAGGGCAGTTACTTTGAAGAGACTGTAAAATGTGAGGACAGAGGGGAAATTACATCTAAATTGTTCAGTTTGTCTCCTTACCCAAGCATCCTTCCCAAAGCTTCCGCCCTTAATTAGGTGATAGTTTCTTCCTGGAAATACGGTTTATGACCAGGACTCGTGGCTATTCTTTTTCTAAAATTATCTTCCAGGTCTCTCAAAATTCTTTTCAAAATGTCTCCCTCTCTCTGTCCCCCTCCCAGGTGCTACCTACAAATGCAGGCTATCTTTATATCGACAGGGATTGTTCAGCCACATACTGCCACGAGTCAGGCAATGACGTGTACCATCCTTTCCAAAAGCGTGAGCATCTGCGAGCCAGCAGGTACATCATGAAGCACACATCAGAAGTGATCTGTGAGGTCCTCGACCCGGAGGGGAACACCTTTCAGGTAAAGTGCAGTGTTCTTATGGAGAGAGAGTCTGTGGCTTTGCTTTTCACATATTTCCCACCACAGAGCTTCCAGGTTACATTTTTACCCTAGTGTCCATGGGCTTAGTTATCCTCTTACTGCAGTACTTTGGGTAAGCAGTCACGAATGCCGCTATCTTTTCTTTGATTCTCAAGTGTACTTCCACGGGGGACAGCGAGCCCAACAAAGGGAGTAGTAGAAATGGTAAAGCCAAATAAATGACTAGAACAACATGGAAAAAACATTAGCAGACATGTAAAAATAATGCCACCAGAAAGGATGGTTTAAACCCAGGATAAAGTGAGAACAAACGCCAAGCAGCAGGCAAGCATGTTGGCTTAAGCAGAAACGTTGAGCAGCATTGAAGGTGGGGCCAAGAGGAGAGAGAGATGCCTGGCTGTCCTGCGGTAGCACCTGCATCTTCCGCTCCCTGACCTTCATCTCCACTCCTGTCCCTCTACCTCCAGAAACCACGCATTGGCAAACTGCGGCCCATGACCCAAAATGTTTTGTTTTTTATATTTTTGAATGCCTAAAATGAACCAAAAGAAGAGTATTTCATGACACATAAATCTGTAGGAAATTCTAATTTCAGTACTGTGATACAGAGTTTGATCACAACATAGCCATGCTCATTTGCTTACAGACTGTGTACGGCTGCTTTTGCACAATAATACCACAGTTAAAGACTTGCTGAAGAAAATGTACTTCCTGCAAACCCTCACATATTTGCCACCTGGCCCTCAACAAAAAACATTTCCCTTAATACTAGTTGAACTTTTCATATGCTGGGGCATTAAGCATTTGGCTATAATGTAAATTAAAAATACATTATTTCAAACTTTAAAAAAAAAAGAAAATTAATTGTATAATTAAAAAAAATTGCCAAGCTCTGCCATAGGCATGTTTTTGTTGTTCATTCTTCAACCAATGGTTGTGTGTGAAGTTATTTTTTTTTAACTTGGACTCATATCAAAGAATCCCTCACGTTGTCAGTTTAAGTTGACAATTTCAATTTATAAGTAACTGAAATAAAAACACAGAGCTCTCTGGGTTGAAATGCCCTGGTTGTCCAGGCCAAGCAGTCTTGTGGGCATCGATGCTCCTCTTGGGCACCCCCTTCAGGGATATTTCAAGCTGAACCACATCGTTTTTGGAGAGATCCATGCCATATGTCAGCAAGGATAATGGCAAGAACACTTTTTCTCATCTTGTTACTGAATGTTTTTCCCTCTGTATTGCACTCCTGAATCCTAATTCTGTGTGTTCAGACCCAGAGTCTGACCTCTGCGAGTGATGTCCCTGCTAGTTTTTCAAGACCACTATTGCACAAGTACCCTCCTCTCTGTGTTTCAGTTTCCAATTCCTGAAACTAATCCTCATAGGACAAGGCTTTGAGTCCACCCCCAACCCGTGCCACCCTGCCACCCTCTTAGTGACTTTCTTCTGAATGTGTTCAAGTTTGTTTTTGCTTCCAGATATAGTTTATATGCAGAGCTACCCTGTTTATTAACATAAGCTTTACTTAGTGAGAAGTACCTGGCAAAAACACACTCCCAATTTCCTGAGTGTGCCAAAAGATTAACTTTTCTCAAATTGGATAGGTGGAAGGAAAAGCACTATGCATTTTTTCTTTTTTAAAAAAAACTTTTATTTAGTAAATATAAATTTCCAAAGTACAGCTTTTGGATTACAGTAGCTTTTTCCCCCCATAACCTCCCTCCCACCTGCACCCCTCCCATCTCCCGCTCCCTCTCCCATTCCATTCAAATCAAGATTCATTTTCAATTATCTTTATATATAGAAGATCGATTTAGCATATACTAAGTAAAGATTTCAACAGTTTGCACCCACAAAGAAACACTAAGTGTAAAGTACTGTTTGAGTACTAGTTATAGCATTAATTCACATTGTACAACACATTAAGGACAGAGATTATACACAGGGAGTAAGTGCACATTGACCCCTGTTGTTGATTTAACAATTGACACTCTTGTTTATGGAATCAGTAATCACCCAAGGCTCTTGTCATGAGTTGCCATGGCTATGGAAGCCTTTTGCATTCACCAACTCTGATCTTATTTAGACAAGGTCATAGTCAAAGTGGAAATTCTCTCCTCCCTTCAGAGAAAGGTACCTCCTTCTTTGATGGCCCATTCTTTCCACTGGGATCTCACTCACAGAGATCTTTCATTTAGGTCATTTTTTTTTTTTTTTTTGCCACAGTGTCTTGGCTTTCCATGGCTGAAATACTCTCATGGGCTTTTTTAGCTGGATCTGAATGCCTTAAGGGCTGATTCTGAGGCCAGGGTGCTGTTTAGGACATCTGCCATTCTATGAGTCTGTTGTGTAACCCGCTTCCCATGTTAGATCCTTCTCTCCATTTTAATTCTATCAGTTAGTATTAGCAGACACTAGTCTTGTTATGTGATCCCTTTGGCTCTTAGACCTATCAATTGTGAACAGAAACTGATCACTTTGACTAGTGAGATGGCATTGGTACATGCAACTTTGATGGGATTGTATTGGAATTCCCTGGCACATTTCTAACTCTACCAGTTGGGGAAGTCTGATTGAGCATGTCCCAAATTGTACATCTCTTCCCTCTCTTATTCCCACTCTTATATTTCACAGGGATCACTTTTCAGTTAAATTTAAACACCTAAGAATAATTGTGTGTTAATTACAGAGTTCAAACAATAGTATTAACTAGAACCAAAAAAACACTAAAAGGGATAAAGTATTAAATTGTACATCAACAGTCAGGACAAGGGCTGATCAAGTCACTGTTTCTCAGAGTGTCCATTTCACTCCAACAGGTTTCCTTTTTTGTGCTTGGTTAGTTGTCACCAATCGGGGAGAACATATGATGTTTGTCCCTTTGGGGCTGCCTTAATTCACTCAGCATGAGGTTTTCCAGATTCCTCCATTTTGTTGCAAATAACCGGATTTCATTGTTTTTGACTGTTCTATAGTATTCTATAGAGTACATGTCCCATAATTTCTTTATCCAGTCTACTGTTGATGGGCATTTGGGTTGATTCCAGGTCTTAGCTATTGTGAATTGAGCTGCAATAAACATTGAGGTGCAGACAGCTTTTTTGTTTGCCAATTTAATTTCCTTTGGGTAAATTCCAAGGAGTGGGATGGCTGGGTTGTATGGTAGAGTTATATTCAGCTTTCTGAGGAATCTCCAGACTGAGTTCCATAGTGGCTTCACCAGTTTGCATTCCCACCAACAGTGGGTTAGTGTCCCTTTTCCCCACATCCTCTCCAGCATCTGTTGTTGGTAGATTTCTGAATGTGAGCCATTCTAACCGGGGTGAGGTGAAACCTCATTGTGGTTTTGATTTGCATTTCCCTGACTGCTAGTGATCTTGAACATTTTTTCATGTGTCTGTTGGCCATTTGGATTTCCTCTTTGGAAAAATGTCTATTGAGGTCCTTGGCCCATCTCTTATGTGGGTTGTTTGTATTAATGTTGTGGAGTTTCTTGATCTCTTTGTAGATTCTGGTTATCAACCCTTTATCTGTTGCAGAGTTTGCAAATATTTTTTCCCGTTCTGTCGGTTGCCCCTTCACTTTCCTGACTGTTTGTTTTGCAGTACAGAAACTTCTCAATCTGATGCAATCCCAAATGTTAATTTTGGCTTTGACTGCCTGTGCTGCCAGGGTCTTTTCCAAGAAGTCTTTGCCTATGCCTATATCTTGCAGGGTTTCTCCAATGTTCTCTAATAATTTGATGGTGTCGGATAATAGATTTAGGTCTTTAATCCATGTTGAGTGGATTTTTGTGTAAGGTGAAAGGTAAGGGTCTTACTTCATGTTTCTGCACATGGAAATCCAATTTTCCCAGCACCATTTGTTGAATAGACTGTCCTGACTCCAGGAATTGGTTTTGGATCCTTGATCAAATATAAGTTGACTGTAGATGTTTGGATTGATTTCTGGTGTTTCTATTCTGTTCCATTGGCTCCACACATTCACTAGGTCCTAATATCCTGTTATTTCACACACACACACAGACAGGTTTTTCTGCTTGGCTGAGGGCGGGTGCAGCCCTGGGGTCATGCAGCTTTTACATATGTCCAAAATGGCTCCTACTCTTTGTCTTGCTTGCCTTTGAGAGGTGGGCAGAGAGAGAGAAACTCGTGTCCGTACCGGTCCCTTTTTTTTTTTCCTCTCTCTTCTAGTTAGCCTGGTGAACTTTCCCCGTGGGGCTTCAAGCCTCGCTCCCTCTAGGTTCCTCCTTCCGCTTTTCCACCGGTGTCTCGGGCTACTGAGGTTCTGCTTCCTCACATTCAAGTGCTGGTGCGTAGATTCTGCTCTGGTGTGCTGAGCCGTGGGCTCCCACGCCCTCCACGCAGGACCACCGTGAATCACTAGCTCTGGAAGAGTTTCCTCTGCTGTTTCTTCCCCAACTCTTCCTTGAACCTGCAGTATCACCACTTTTATTGAACTGTCTCTTCCCAGACTATCTGTGTGCTCCCTTCCTATCCCGCCATCTTGCTGGACTCCAATTTTTAATTTTGGTTGCTCATATTTGTCTCTTAGGTCATGGCTGATGGTACCACATCAACAAACTTACCTGAAAAAAAACTGGAAGACGACTCAAATGTGAAAACAGAAGGCTATGATAGTTTAACATCTGCCCACCTTCAAAAGAATTATCTACAAATCTATGGTGAACATGTTCCCAGGTAAAGTGAGAAGAGTCATAACAATACCATGATGTTTTTGTTCAAATCCAAGTTCAAGAAGTATTTTAACTGCATACCTCAAGTGATTAGATTTTTATTTCTTCAAATAGGTTTTTTGTTATCTACGCTGATGGATCAGGGATGGAACTTCTTCGTGACAGTGACATAGAAGAATACTTATCCTCGGCCTATGGAGAATCAAATACTGTTGTTCTGCAGGAGCCGGTACATGAACAGCCAGGTAAATCACCCCCATGTGACTGCCTGGAGCTCACTGCATCCTTGCGCCAGCTCTCATCCTCCTCACTACTCGCCTCATCCTCCGTCTTCTCTATCTCCCCTTGTGTCACTTTTCTACTCTGCTTTCCATATGGCCATGCCATCCTATTTTTATGGCTACTTGAATTTACATTCATATAAAACTATATCCGTGGAAACTGAGTGTGAATCTGTCTCCTACTACAGACTTCATCTGTGTTTAGGCATGTACCTAGCTCCTTGCTTATGAGTTCATTTCATCTTGGTAGGAAACAACAAATACAAAGTGAGATATCTCTAGTAAGGTTTTTTTAGTCATTTTGAAGATGTTCCCTTGGTGAAATGGAATACAATAGAAACTGTATATATGAGTAAGAATGCCAACCAAAAATCTATGTTATGTAAGTTATATTCATTGTGAATTTCAAGAAAATTGGTGTGAGATTATAGGTTAGAGACATGTTCTCATTTTATATTAGAACCATCATTATATGTAATATGTATATTTAAACACTGATATCTATCCACATCTTATCTGTGTACAAAACTGATGTTCTTTGCCAAAGTTAGTGTGTGTGGAGGTGTGTGTGTGTGTGTTTATGTTTTCTATTTGGTGGAAAACATTTTTTGTGCATTTATGGGTGTGACTGCATCTCCATGAAATTACATGTTTTGGTATGTCAGTGCACTTGTGCATGATGAATTATAGCTTGATCTTTTGAATATGGACAGTGGGAGGCTCTGGCTAGCTATGCCTTGCATGTGTGGAACTATGTGAGAATCCTTCGCAGACTGCTTTGTTAGTTGATCATTTATATTGGCAACTCACCATGAGCCCAATCCTGGGTAGGTGTTAGAAATGTCACAGCGCACTAAAATAGGCATGGATCCATCTCCCATGGAACATATAGTTCAATGGAAAAAAATAGGCCATTGATTATATAGTTACACAAATAAGAGTATAATTATAGGTTGAGATAAATTCTATGGAGGAAAGTAACATGTTTCTATGAGAGCTTCAAATAGAAAACTGACATAGTCTAGAAGTCTTCCCTAAAGATACTTGTGCTAAAATGGGTTGGTAAGTAGGCGGATTAAGGTAGGAGAAGGAATGTTCTTGGAAAAAGGCAAGCATACAGCAGTGGAGAAGAGGGTAGGGAACCAAATAGAACTGAAGCCCAAAGGTGCAGAATGCTGCCAAGTTGAGGCAGCAGTGAGAACATGATAAGGAGTCTCATCTCATGAGCAACGGGAAATAAAAGAAGAGTTTTAACCACGGACAAACATAATCAGTCACCCTGACTGCAGAAGGAAGTGCATTCATGGAATATACATGGTCAAAAACCTACTTGCTGCTGGAACAGAATCTTTCTGAGACATATGATCTAGCGTAGGCTCTCTGTAGAAGGAACAAGTAGATGAAGTCAAGAAATTCTTAATAGTGGAGCCTGTAGCGTGGCACAGTGGGTTATGCTGCCTGTGATGCTGGCATTCCATATGAGTGCTGGTTTAATCCTGGCTGCACTACTTCCAATCCAGCTCCCTGATAATGCTGCACCTGAGAAAGCAGCAGAAGATGGCCCAAATGCTTGGACTCCTGCCACCCACATGGGAGATGCAAAAGGAGTTCCAGACTCCTAGCTTCAGCCTGGCCATGCCCAGTCTGATTTGGGGAGTGAATAGAAATGATGGAAGATCACTGTCACTCTGTCTCTCCCTCTCTCTTTGTAACTCTGCCTTCCAAATAAATAAATAAATCTTTTTAAAAAATATTATTAGTAAATTGACAGGACTTGGATGAGGTTCTCGAGGGACAGTGAGGTGTTAACAAATAATTCTAGGTGATATAACTGCAATCTCTAGTTGTCAGTGACTAATAGCCTCATCTTTATTGTTAGATGTGGGTGATCCTGTGCCTGACTGGGAGACTGCCTGCCTAGCCCATGCACGAGGTTAAGAGGGCATGGCACACCATGCCTCCCAGGAAAGACCCTGGTCAGGGGCTCAGCACACTGAGCCTCACACATGACCTGACTGCTGGCAGGCAGCAAGGACTCCAGGCACATTTCCCCCACCTCCAATTCCTGTTGAGGGGCCTTATGATCATCAGCTAGGTGAACAGCTCCTGGGCATTGTCCAGACCCATAAGACCACTTGGAAGGCTATGTAGGCTACATGACCTTCAAGCTGATTAGAGAAGCATAGAGGCACCAGAATCAGCTTTATCCTGTAGAATTAGTGTTGCTACCCTGGACTAGCTACTCCCCTTTGCCTATCCCATAAAAGCTTGTGCCTGATTGTTAATAAATGGATATGCTCACTGAAACTGTCTCCAGTGCTTCTTGCCCCACCATCCAGACAGTGTGGGCTTCACAGTACAAGCCCGCAGTTAGATTGTAAGATCCTTAAGCAAAGTCACTGTCTCACTATTCCTTCTTTGTAGAAAGCAGTTCAAATAATACACTGAATTCAGAGAGTGCCTAGAGAGTTTCTTAGAATATGCTTGGTAGAGAAATAATTTTTGAATAACTCTCTTTGAATCAGGTGCCCTGAGTATCACAGTCCTTCGCCCTTTCTACGAAGCATCACCATGGCTGATGAAGAAGGAATTAGATACAATTGTTCCTCCTAATCTCCAGTCAAGGTCTTGGGAGACGTTTCCTGCAGTTGAGGTAGGTATTCTACTGGAAAGTCATTTTGTTTGTGTGTGCATTTCAATGGACCAGACTCTCATGTCTCCTCCTGTGTATTCATATGCAAATATTTCCATCCTTATGTAAATTGTTAACAGGTTGAAGGAGTGTTGTATTTGAGGATTTTAACATTCATAGATGTCACAGTAAAATTTTAGACAAATATACCTGGCTAGATAATTTCAACATTTCTTTTATATTGCAGCCTTAAACATCTTCACATAATATGAAAATACTCTTTCTGAATAACTTCTTTTATACTTCTCTGTCATAATAATACAGATTTTGTATCATACAGAAATCTTCCTCACTATCATTTTTATTTGCTAGTTTTAAAACACAATATAAGGTAATCCACTCTCCCAAAAATATGTAGTTTATTTTTAATTGATACATGAATATAAATATGTATTATTTTTCATAACTGATATACAAAAATGTACATATTTATCAGAAACCATGTGATGTCTCCATTCATGTGTACATATGCAATGTTCAAATCAGGGTAAATATAACTATTTCCTTAATCATCATTCGCCATCTCTTTTTTGTGATAACATTCAAAATTCTCTGGTCTACCTTTTTCAAAAATACATACAGGGGATGACATTATGGCATGTAAGGTTAAGCTGCTGCTTCCAATGTTGGCATCCCATATCAGAGTGCCAATTCGAATCCCTGCTGTTTGGCTTCTGATGCAGCTTCCTACTAATGTGCCTGGGAAGGCAGCAAAAGATGTTTCAAGTATTTGGGTCACTGCCACTGCTGTAGGAGACCCAAATGAGGTTCTTGGCTCCTGGCTTAAATTTGCCACAGCCCAGGCTGTTGCAGCCATTTGGGAGAATGAACCAGTGGATGGAAGATCTCTCTCTCTCTCTCTTTTTTTTTAATATTTTATTTATTTATTTGAGAGGTAGAGTTACAAACAGTGAGAGGGAGAGACAGAAAGAAAAGTCTTCCATCTGCTGGTTCACTCCCCAGATGGCCATAACAACTGGAGCTGTGCCAATCCAAAGCCAGGAGCCGAGAGCTTCTTCCTGGTCTTCCACATGGGTGCAGGGGCCCAAGGACTTGAACTGTCTTCTACTGCTTTCCCAGGCCACAGTATACAGCTGGATTGGAAGAGGAGCAGCCAGGACTAGAACCGGTGCCCACCTGGGATGCAGGTTCTGCAGATGGAAGATTAACCCACAGAGCCATAGTGCCAGACCTGGAAGATCTCTCTTTATCTCTCTTTCTACCTGTGTGTGTGTGTGTGTGTGTGTGTGTGTGTGTGACTCTGCCTTTCAAATAAGTAAATCTTTTTTTAAAACTTGTAGTTAATAAATATAAATTTCCAAAGTACAGCTTTTGGATTACAGTGGCTTTTTCCCCCCATAACCTCCCTCCCACCCACAACCATCCCATCTTCTGCTCCCTCTCCCATCCCATTCAAATCAAGATTCATTTTCAATTATCTTTATATACAGAAGATCGATTTAGTTATAGTAAGTAAAGATTTTAGCAGTTTTCACCCACAAAGAAACACAAAGTGTAAAGTATTGTTTGAGTCCTAGTTATAGCATTAATTCACATTGGACAACACATTAAGGACAGAGATTATACACAGGGAGTAAGTGTACAGTGACTCCTGTTGTTGATTTAACAATTGACACTCTTGTTTATGGAATCAGTAATCACCCAAGGCTCTTGTCATGAGTTGCCATGGCTATGGAAGCCTTTTGCATTCGCCAACTCTGATCTTATTTAGACAAGGTCATAGACAAAGTGGAAGTTTTCTCCTCCCTTCAGAGAAAGGTACCTCCTTTGATGGCCCATTCTTTCTGCTGGGATCTCACTCACAGAGATCTTTCATTTAGGTCATTTTTTTTTTGCCACAGTGTCTTGGCTTTCCATGGCTGAAATACTCTCATGGGCTTTTTTAGCTGGATCTGAATGCCTTAAGGGCTGATTCTGAGGCCAGAGTGCTGTTTAGGACATCTGCCATTCTATGAGTCTGTTGTGTAACCCGCTTCCCATGTTAGATCCTTCTCTCCTTTTTAATTCTATCAGTTAGTATTAGCAGACACTAGTCTTGTTTATGTGATCCCTTTGATTCTTAATCCTATCATTATGATCAATTGTGAACAGAAACTGATCACTTTGACTAGTGAGATGGCATTGGAACATGCCAACTTGATGGAATTGTATTGGAATACCCTGGCATATTTCTAACTCTACCGTTTGGGACAAGTCCGATTGAGCCTGTGCTGAACTGTGCATCTGCCTCTCTTATTCCCACTCTTATATTTCACAGGGATCACTTTTCAGTTAAATTTAAACACCTAAGAATAATTGTGTGCTAATTAAAGAGTGCAACCAATAGTATTAAGTAGAACAAAAAAATACTAAAAGGGATAAAGTATTAAGTTGTTCCTTGACATTCAAGACAAGGGCTGATCAATTCATTGTTTCTCATAGTGTCCATTTAAGTAAATATTTAAATATATATATATATATATACACATATGTTTATATATGTATTATTTATGTTTAAAGATATTCTGATATGTAGAACATCAGTATATCTTTCCCCTGTTTAGCTATAACTTAATATACATTAATCAACCTTTCTAACTCCTTTCTACTATTCCTTAGCCATTGATAACCATTCTTCTATTGTCAATTTCTATGAGATCAGTTTTGTTTTAGTTTCCATCTATGAGTAAGATCATGTACTACTTGTCTTTCTTTGCCTGGTTAATTTTACTTAACAAAATTACCTCTAATTCTATCCTTGTCATCACAAATGACAGGATTTCATTCTTCTTCAGGTCAGAATAGTGTTTCGTTTGTGTGAGTGTGTGTACGTGTGTGTGTATATATATAATTTTCCTTTATTCATCAGTTGGTGAACACTGAGGTTGTTTTCAATTGTTGGCTATTGTGAATAGTGCACAAGTAGGGTGCATAAGTCTCTTTGACAGATTGATTTCATTTCCTTTGGAGATATATATATATATATATATATATATATATATCCAGTAATGGAATTGCTTGGATCATTATAGTAGTTCTACTTTTAATTTTTTGAGGAACCTTCATATTTTTCCACATGACTGTATTAATGCCTGTTACCACTAACAGAGTACAAAAGGTCCTTCTTTCTCCACCCCCTCACCAGTTATTATCTTTTAACAATGGCCATTCTAGCTGGCATGAGACATCTCATTCTGGTTTTGATTTTATTTCCCGGTGATTAATGACATCAAAAATTTTTTCATGTACCTATGAATCATTTTTATCTCTTCCTTTGTAAAAATGTCTATTCAGATCTATTGTCTATTTTTATTTGCATTATTTATTTCTGTGCCACTAGGTTTCTTATATGGTATGCTTATTAACCCTTTGTTAGTTGCATTGTGTGCAAGTGTTTTCTCCAATTCTGAAGATTGTCTCTTTAATCTGTTTCTTTGGCTGTGCAGAAGTTTTTCATTTAATGATATCCCATTTGTCTATTTTTGCTTTAGATTTCTCTGCTTTTGTACTTTTATGCATACAGTCCATGTAGATTCCAATGTCCTAAAGTATTTTCCCTGTTTCCTTCTAATAGTTTCAGGTTTTACATCCTGGTCTTATCTATTTTGAATTGATATATGTATGTGGTAAAAACACATGGGTCTATTTTCATTCTTGTGCATGTGAATGTCCAATTTTCCCCAGCAACATTTATTGAAGATAGTCCTTTTTCTAATGCATGTTCCTAGCAACTTTGTGAAAGGTAATTGGCTGTAGGTGTGTGTTTACATCTAGGCTCTCTATTCAATGGGTTTACTACTTTTTCATATTCTCTTTATGATTATTAGCATAGTTTGGAAGACATCTCTACATGGTGATGAATTCTCTCAACTTTTCTTCAGGAATGTCTTTATCTCATTTTCACATCTAAAGGATAGCTTTGCTGGTTACAGTACTATTAATGCCTCATCCCATTCCCTCCTGGCCTGTAGGATTTTTGCCAAGATGTTTGCAACCAAGAGAATTGGGATTGCTTCTTATTTGTTGTTTCCCTGTGGTAGCTTTGAAAATCTTCTCTTTGGCACCAGTGCTGAAGCACAGCAAATTAAGCTGCTGCCTGCAGCACCAGCATCCCATATGGGTGCCAGTTCGAGTCCCAGCTGCTCCCTTTCTGATGCAGTTCCCTACTAATGTTCTTGGACTGGCCCAAGTACTTGGACTCCTTCACCCATGTGGGAAACTGGGAGGAGCATTGTAGCTCCTGGCTTTGGCCTGGCCCAACCATGGCTATTGCAGACATTTGGGGAGTGAACCAGCAAATCAAAGAATCTTTATCTCTCTGTTTCTTCCTCTCTCTATATAATTCTGACTTATAAATAAATAAAATACATCTTTAAAAAAAAGAGAGAGAAAACCATCTCTTTATTTTTAACCTTTAAACTTGATTTTAATATTTCTTGGGGTAAACTTGGTTGAGTTGAATCTGACCTTCCGATATCTGGATAATTTTTCTAAGTTTGAGACATTTTCTGTTATTATTTCTTTGACTATGCATTTGGCCATTTGGCCTTCTCAAGTCTTTCTTAAATCCCAATAACTTGGATATTTGCCACTTTAATGCTGTCACAAGCTTCCCATAAGCTTACCCATTCCTCATCATTCTTTTTTTATTCCTCTGTATTTTCAAATAGCCTATATTTGAGCTCATTGGTTCTTCTTCCAATTGATCTATTCTGCTGATGCCTTCCATCATGATTTCAGTTTCCCTTAATGTACTTTTCAGCTCAAGGATTTCTGTTCTTTTTTAAATTACTTCTATCTTTCTGTTAAATGTCTTTGTTAGAATAATGAATCACAGGATGAAATGAAGGTGGATTGTATTTTTAGTCCTGTCTTTTCCACTTATTAATGTGGGATTTAGGACAAGTCACTCTAAACTTCCATTGTTTTTGATAATGAAGAGCTCACACCAAGTGACTTAAAAAGGCCATGTCCCAATTAAAGGCACTATTTGATGACAAAGAATATGCTACACCTGACATAAATGAAGGCCATTTCTTCTCTTCTACTGAAACTCCTAGGCTATGAGCATGTACAAAGCCCCAGCAAATATGAATACTTCTCACTGGCAGAGACTTTTAAAATGAAGCACATGATATGGCCTAGACCACAAATGCTACCTAGTGTTTTAAAATATATCAGGGTATTAAACATCAGGGTTGTTTAAAATATATAGATTCTTAGTAGCATATAAAAAGTAAGATAGGCTTAATTCTATTATAAACTCTCCTTCCATTTGGAGAGCTTTATAAGGGCAGAGATATATTTTGTCACCATTGTATTCTTAAGAATTGATATAGTATCTTCATAAAATTACTAAGTTTTAAAAATATTTATGTTAAACATTTCTATATCTTTGGTGTTTCTTTTGCTGTTTTGTTAACAGAAAAAAACTCCAGGACCTCCATTTGGCACTCACATTTGGAAGGGCCTTAACATTGGATGCAAACAACTAATGAGTGCCCCAGCCCCTATCCTCAAAGGACCCAATGTGCTACAGATACGTCAGTTCACCCAGCATGAGGTTATAAAGCCTGAAGTGAAACAGGAGCTTCAGGTTTCCCTTAAGGTAATAAAATCCAGATAATCGACCCAAAAGAATCAAGAACAGGGTGATTATGGGTCTTATTTGCTTGAAAAACCTGAAATTATGTAATTCTAACAATATCTTCTAGTGAAACTCAAGTGTTAATCTTCAGAGAGCAGAAGGTTGAAAGGTAGAAAATACTCAATGCTTCCCAAAAGGTGTATGAATTATAAAAGACCCCAAAGACATTGAGAAGATGAGAAAATTTTATATGTGATAGCTATGTGTAGTCTTACTCTTATTTTGTGAAAAACTGGACTGTACACCTCTAGAAATATTAATCTGCCCATGGATGAAAAGGATTGTTGGCTTTGGAAGTGGCCTACAGGCTTATAAATATGTTGTTAACTGTATGATTACATCACTAATATCTCAAATTTTACTCTGTTAACTTCCTCAGAATAGGAATTATAGGTATTTTGTTTATGATTCTATATACAGCATCTGACCTAGAACATGGGATCATTATTTTTGGAGATGGATCAACTACTTATGGGAAAAGTCAAGTATATTTCTCTTGGAAGCAAAGGCATAGACTCAGCAGCTTACACTTGTGGACAGAATCATATAAAACATACCTGAAAAGACCCTTGGAAGAATCCAACCGAACTTTGTCCATTTAATTGCTGAGGACACTGAAGCACAGTTACAAGCAGGATCTCTTTGAGGTCCCCATAAAATTCTGTTTTGTGGTCCTTAAAGCTTTTGTTTTGGACTCTTATTCCTGGGCTTTATCAATTTATTTTGTTCTGCTTATTTAGGAATATATAAACCACATCCTAAAGAAAGAAGATGAGCTACAGGAAATGGCAGTTAAAGACTCCAGAATGGAAGAGGAAAGAGGCAATGCTGCAGATCTCCTCAAGTTAGTTATGGTGAGAACATTTTCAGTACACCAATATAGTGTTGTTTTCCCAGAAACCTTTTATTTAAGGAATACAAACATCATGCTTTTCATAAATATAATTTAGGAATATAGTGTTCTTCCCACCGTACCTGCCCTCCCACCCCTCTTCCTCCTCCCTTTACTATTCTCATTCTTATTTTTTTAAGATCTATTTTCAATTAACTTTATACACATACAGTTAACTCTATACTAAGTAAAGAGTTCAACAAATTGTATGGAGAAAAAAATTGTTCCACAGCAATTGAGACAATGGCTGTTCAAAGGCATTGCATCTTGAAGTGTTAATTTCACTTCTATAGATTACCTTTTAGCTGCGCTATTAGTTATCACAGATCAGGGTGAGCAGGAAGAACATATGGTATTTGTCCTTTTGAGACTGGCTTATTTCACTAAGTATGATGCTTACCAGTTTCACCCATTTTGTTGCAAATGACAGGATTTCATTTTATTTTAACCACTGAGCAACATTCCACGATGTATTTATCCCATAATTTCTTTCTCCAGTCTTCAGTTGATGGAAATTTGGATTGGTTCCATATCTTAGCCATTGTAAATTGAGCTGGAATAAACATATGCTGATTTCACTTCCCTTGAGTAAATTTCCAGGAGTGAAATGGCTGGGTCATATGATAGGTCGATATTCAGATCTTTGAGGATTCTCCATAATGTCTTCCACAGTGGCTGTACCAGTTTAGATTCTCACCAACAGTGGATTAGGGTACCTTTTTCCCCACATCCTAGCCAGTATTTGTTGTTTATTGGTTTCTGTATGAAAGCTATTCTAAGGGGCATGAGTCGAAACCTTATTGTGGTTTTGATTTGCATTTCCCTGATGGCTAGTGATCCTGACCATTTTTTTAAAGATTTATTTATTTTAAAGGCAGAGCTACAGAGAAGTAGAAGCAGAGAGAAAGAGAGAGATGTCTTCCATCCACTGGTTCACTCCCCAAATGGCTGCAATGGCTGGAGATGAGCCAATCCAAAGTCAGGAGCCAGGAACTTCTTCTGGGTCTCCAACCAGGGCCTAAAGAGCTTGGGCCATCTTCCACTGCTTTCCCAGGTCATAGCAGAGAGCTGGATCAGAGTGGAGCAGCTGGGACTCAAACTGGTGCCCACGTGGGATGCTGGCACTGCAAGTGGCGGCAAGCAGCACTGGCCCCAATCCCGATCATTTTTTCAGGTGTCTGTTGGCATTTGGATTTCCTCTTTGAAAAATGCCTGTTTAAGTCCTTTGCCATTTCTTACAGGGTTGTTTGTTTTGCTGTTGTTGAGTTTCTTCATCTCTTTATATATTCTGATCATTAATCCTTTATCAGGTGCATATTTTGTAAATAATTTCTCCCATTCTGTCAATTGCCTCTTCACTTTGTTGAGTGTTTCTTTTGCAGTACAAAAGATTCTCAATCTGATATAATTCTGTTTGTCAATTTTGGCTTTGAATGCCTGTGCCTCTGGGTCTTTTCCAAGAACTCTTTGTTTATGCAAATGTCTTGCAGGGATTCCCCAATATTCTCTAATAATTTGATAATATCAGTTCATAGATTTAGGTCTTTAATCCATTTTGAGTGGATTTCCATGTAAGGTGTAAGGTAGGGATCTTGCTTCATGCTTCTGCATGTGGAAATCCAGTTTTACCAGCAATTTGTTGAAGATGCTGTCTTTGCTCCACGTACTGATTTTAGCTCCTTTGTCAAAGATAAGTTGGTAGTAGATGCATGTGTTGATTTCTGACATTTCTATCCTATTCTGTTAGTCTATCCATCTGTTTTTGCACCAGTACTAGGATGTTTTAATTATAAATGACCTGTAGTATTTCTTCAAAGATGGTATTGTGATGCCTCTGACTTTGTTTTTCTTGTATGATTTCTTCTATTTGGGGGTCTACTGTGTTTCCTTATGAATTTCAGCATTGCTTTTTCTATATCTGAGAAGTATTCTATATTTCTAGATATATTCTATATTTCTAGATATTTCAATATCTTTGGTATTCTTGATTGGTATAGCATTGAACCTGTAAATTTCTTTCAATACTATGGACATTTTGATGATATTGATCCTTCCAATTCATGAACATAGAAGATTTTTCCATTTTTTGTGTTTCCTATTTCTTTCTTTAATATTTTATAATTCTCATCATAGAGAATCTTTGACATCCTTAGTTAAATTTATTCCAAGGTATTCAGGTTTTTTGTAGCTATTGTGAATAGGATTGATCTTAGAAGTTCTTTCTCAGCTGTGGCATTGTCTGTGTATACAAAAGCTATTGATTTTTGTGTGTTGATTTTATATCCTGTCACTTTACCAAACTCTTTTATTAGTTCCAATAGTCTCTTCATGGAGTCTTTTGGATCCTCTCTATATAAAATCATGTCCTCTGCAAATAGGATAGTTTGACTTCCTCCTTTCCAATTTGTATTCCTTTGGTTTCTTTTTCTTACCCAATGGTTCTAGCTAAAACTTCCAGGACCATATTAAATAGCAGTGGTAACAGTGTGCATCCATAGCTGGCACCATGGTTCAATAGGCTAATCCTCTGCCTGCGGCACCAACACACCAGGTTCTAGTCCCGGTCGGGGCTCTGGATTCTGTCCCAGTTGCCCCTCTTCCAGTCCAGCTCTCTGCTGTGGCCCAGGAGTGTAGTGGAGGATGGCCCAAGTCCTTGGGCCCTGCACCCACATGGGAGACCAGGAGAAGCACTTGGCTCGTGGGTTCAGATCAGCTTCAGTTCAGATCAGCACAGTGCTTCCAACTTTTCCCCATTTAATAGGACACTGGCCATGGGTTTGTCATAAATTGCCTTGATTGTGTTGAGGAATGTTCCTTCTATATATCCAATTTGTTTAAAGTTTTCATCATGAAAGGGTGTTGTACTTTATCAAATGCTTTCTCTGCATCTATTGAGAAAATCATATGGTTTTATTCTTCAATTTGTTAATGTGATATATACATTGATTTATTTGAGAATGTTGAACCATCCCTGCATACCAGGGATAAATCCCACTTGGTCTTGGTGAATGATCTTTCTGATGTGTTGTTTGATTTGATTGGCAAGTATTTTGTTGACGATTTTTGCATCAGGGAAATTGGTGTATAAATCTATTTCTGTGTTATATCTTTTTCAGGTTTAGGAACTAAGGTGATGCTGGCTTCATAGAAAGAGTTTGGGAGGATTCCCTCCCTTTCAATTGTTTTGAATAGCTTGAGAAGAATTAGAGTTAGTTCTTCTTTAAATGTCTGGTAGAATTCAGCAGTGAAGCCATCTGGTCCTGAGATTACCTTGGCTGCAAGTGTCTTTATTACTGATACAATTTATGTCTTTGTTGTTGGCCTGTTTAAATTTTCTATTTTCATGACTCAATTTAGGTACCTTGTATGTGTCCAAGAATCTATCCATTTCTTTTAGGTTTCCTGGTTTGTTAGTATACAGCTCTTTGTAGTAATTTCTGATTATTTTTTTATTTCTATTTTCTGTTGTTACATCTCCTTTTTCATTTCTAATTTTATTGATTTGGGTCTTCTCTGCCCCCTTTTTTGTTGGTTAATTGGGCCAAAGTATGTCAATTTTGTCTATTTTTTCAAAAAACCAGCTTTTCAGTTCACTGATCTTTGTATTTTTTTTGTTTCACTTTTATTTATTTCTTCTCTAATTTCAATTATTTCTTTTATCCTGCTAGTTTTGGGTTTGGTTTGCTGTTGTTTTTCTAGGTCCTTGAGATCAATTGATAACTCATTTATTTGGTACATTTCAAATTTCTTGATGTAGGTGCCAATCGCTAAGCTTTCCTCTTAACACAGCTTTTGCTATATCCCATTAGGTTTGTTATGTTGTATTGTCATCTTCATTCATTTCCAAAATTTTTTTATATCTCTTTTAATTTCATCAATGACCTACTATTCATTCAGGAGCATGTTGTTCAGTCTCTATGTGTTTATGTATGTTTTAGAGATTTGTGAGTTGTTGATTTTCAGCTTCATTCAATTGTGGTCAGAGAAGATGCATGGTATAATTATGATTCTTTTGAATTTGCTGAGACTTGATTTATGGCCTAGCCTGTGGTCTGTTCCAGAGAAAGTTCCATGCACTGGTGAGAAGAATATATATTCTGTATCTGTAGGATGAAAAGTTCTGTAGATATCACTTAGATCCATTTGGTCTATAGTGTCAATTAACTCTTGTTTCTTTGCTGATTTTCTGTCTGGCTGATCCATCCATTGCTGAAAGTGGAGTATTGAAGTCCCCAGTTACTATTGTATTGGGAGTCCATGTCTCCCTTTAGATCCATTAACATTTCTTTTAAGTAGCCAGGTGCCCTGTTGCATACACATTTATGACAGTTACTTCTTCCTATTGAATTGATCCATTAATCATTATATAGTGCCTTTCTTTGTCTTTTTGGCAGTTTTTTTAAAAGTCTATTTTGTCTGATATTAGGTTTGCTGCAACAGCTCTTTTTTGGTTTCTGTTAGCATGGAATATCTTTTTCCTTTTTTTTTTTCAGTCTGTGTGTATCTTTGTTGGTGAAATGTATTTCTTGTAGGCAGCAAATCGATGGGTTTTGCTTTTTAATCCACTCATCGAGTCTGTATCTTTTAACTAGAGAGTTGAGGCCATTTACATTCAAGGTGACTATTGATAAATAATGCCTTGGCCCTGCCATTTTTCCATATATATTACTATTGCTTACTTTGGATTTCCTTTGTTCTTTTACTGGGAGATTTTCTACCTTCATCTGCTTTCATAATGATTACCACGTTCTTGTGTTTCTGTGTGTAGCACATCCTTAAGCATCTTTTGTAAGGCTAGATGAGTGGTAACAAATTCTTTCAGTTTCTGTTTGTTATGGAAGGTCTTTATTTCACCTTCATTTTAAATGTGAGCTTTGTAGGGTACAGTATTCCAGCTTGACAGTTTTTTTCTCCTAAAACTTGGACTATATCTCACCAATCTCTCCTAGCCTATAGGGTTTCTGATGAGAAGTCAGCTGTGGGCTGGCGCCATGGCTCAATAGGCTAATCCTCCACCTTGCGGCACTGGCACACCGGGTTCTAGTCCTGGTCGGGGTGCTGGATTCTGTCCCAGTTGCCCCTCTTCCAGGCCAGTTCTCTGCTATGGCCTGAGAGTGCAGTGGAGGATGGCCCAAGTGCTTGGGCCCTGCACCCACATGGGAGACCAGGAGAAGCACCTGGCTCCTGGCTTCGGATCAGCATAGTGTGCCGGCCGTGGCAGCCATTGAGGGGTGAACCAACGGCAAAAGGAAGACCTTTCTCTCTGTCTCTCTCTCTCTCTCACTGTCCACTCTGCCTGTCAAAAATAAAAATAAAAATAAAAATAAAGAAGTCAGCTGTGAGTATAATTGGAGAGCCTCTGAAAGTAATCTGACACTTATCTCATGCCCATTTTAGAATCTTTTCTTTATGTTTTACTGTGGAGAATTTGACTATAGTGTGTCATAATGAGGATCTTTTCTGGTCATGTCTGTTAGAAGTTCTATGTGCTTCCTCTACTTGAACATCCCTTTCTTTCTCCAAATTAGGGATGTTTTCTGTAATTATTTCACTAAAAAGGCCTTCTAATCCATTCTCTCTTTCCATGCCTTCAGGAACTCTTAAGACCCATATGTTGGGTCATTTGATAATATCTTATAAATCTCCGACACTGTGTTTTAATTTTCTTATTTCTTCTTTTTTTTTTTTTTGTTTTGACTATAAAATTTCCAGAGATTTGTCTTCTAACTTAGATATTCTTTCTTCTGCCTCAATGAGTCTATTATTAAGGCTTTCTGCCATATTTTTATTTATTCTATTGAATTCTTCATTTCCAATATTTCGTTCTGATTTCTCTTTAAAAATCTCAGTTTCATGGGGATACTTTTCATTCATGTCATGTATGGATTTCTTTAGTTCATGAATTTGCTTCTGATTACTTCTAAGTAATCCTGTGATAACTTTTTGAATTCTGTTTCTGGCATTTCATCAATCTGCTCATCTTCACATTCTAGTATTGAGTGTTGTTGTGTTCCTTTTGGGGCATCATGTTGTCTTCCTTATTCTTGTTTCTTGAATTACTGCATTTATTATTGGGCATTTGTGGTGATATTTGTTGTTGTTTTTTCACCCATGATGGCTTTTATCTTTGAACTATGCCTCGGTGGCTTAGTGGACTGTCTCTGCTCTTTCAGTGAATACCCAGAGGCATGTGCTGGGTGTGGTCAGGGAGTGCTATTCAGTACTCTAGGATGAGGGGAATGTCTAAGGTGACACGGAAGTTGGGCATGGTAAATCTCCTCTTTTTTTTTTTTTTCCTTTTTATCAGAAGGGAGGTTTGTTCAGTTCTGTTAACAAAGTCTCACACTCACCACCTCTCCTCAAAGGATAACAATGCCTGGGCGCTAGCACCAGTGGGTGCAGTTTTCATCTGTGCTGCCACAAAAAACACACAAAGGATCCATGCAGTCCTCAGTTTTAACACAAATCCTGCAGCAATGACCCTCCCCAGGGAATCAGGGAGCCCCAAGCATGTGGAGCCTCCCACAATGACTGCCCCAAATCCCAGGTACTCCCCGCACCCTCCCATATGACCACAGTATTTTCACAGTCCCAGCACACAAGGCTCCAACAGTCATAAGCTTCCAGCTCCCATTCTCCTGTTGGCTTGTTCCTGAGCTTGTGGACATGAGCTGGTACTGCTGTTACTTATGACCAAAATGGCGCCCACCCTCTCTTGGCTAGTTAGTTACAGGATGTGGGTGCCAGAAGGTGGGGAGAGAGAAATGTACCTCCTTTTATTTCCCTCTAGGTTGGCAGGTGCACTGTCCCCCACAGGGCTCCAAGCTGAACTCCTGCTAGGCTCTTCCCACAGCTTTATCACCAGTGGCTTGGGCTGCTGCAGTCTGGTCTGACCTTACTCCAAAACTAGAGCTGAGGCTGTTGGCTGCTGGGGTCCTGAGTTGTGCACATCCACACCCTCCATGTAGGTCTACTGTGTCCCTGTAATTTACATGGAGTTTCTTCTGCCATTTTTTTCCCTAACTCTTCCCTGAGACTCTGCTCTTTCCATTTTTTTAAAACTATCTTCCCCTAGATTAGAGCAGTAAGTTCCCTCTCTATTGTGCCATCTTGACTGGAATCATTCAGTGTTTCTACAATTGATTCATTGTTATACATTTCAAGACAAAATATTATAAGTTTTCTTTAGCAGTTGTGCCACTTATAGGAAGCATTTGCTCCATTTTCATAATCTTTATTTCTGTGGAAATCTGGTTCTTGGTATACAAGAGAATTTCAAAAAGTTCATGGAAATAGAATTAAAAATATGATTATTTTGAAGCAAAGAAATTTTGAAATTCTTGCGTGATTTTTCATAATACACATTTCCATGAGCTTTCTGAAAGCCCCTCCTATTGAATCTTCCAAATACCCTCTCAGGGTCTTCCTCTGATTATAAGCAGCTAAGAATGTCCTTAAATGAAAGTGTTTCTTATCTTCAGAACAAATTGATACTCATTGAAATGTTGAATGAACTACTGAATGAGAAAGAACAAGGAATTTCTGAATCTTAATTATTTCTGTCTTTAGAAATTTGCTAGTTGAAAAGAAAGAATGACTAAAAATCTATGTAAATTTCATATTACTAATTAACAGTGATTTTATTTTATAGTAATTGCCATAAAGATAAATTACAGCACATGACAAATGCTTCTAAACAAAGTGAATTTTGTATCTAATATAACCATTATCATTAAGTAATTCTATCCTCTTTTCAGTCTTTCCCCAAAATGGAGGAAACTACAGAAAGTCACGCTAATGAAGGTAACTGCTATTAATTTTTTTTCTGCAACATAATTACAAATTTCAGAGAAGTTATCCTAAATACAGGTATCAGTCATTCTCTTCTAAGATAACAATGCACTGTAAACATATCTTTGCTAATGTGTTGGTCATGTTGGACTGTAATGGTTTATCTATATGTTGTATTCTGCCTGAATTATGAGATCCTTGAAAACTCTTCTCTACATCATCTTTCACTTTCATCTGTTGAATGAAAAGCAATGACATTTGACTCTGAAGTATCGGAAAGAAACAGCTAACCAATAAACAAAACCCCCCCCGACACACACACACACACACACACACACACACACACAAGAAATTCTGAGTAACTATACAGTTATCACTAGAACTCTGTGCTGTTTTACATCATATGTGTAGTGCAGTTTACTCTTAGAAGATCTCCACAATCACACTGTACTCATTCTTGGATATACATGAGCCCTACACTAACTTGGTTATACAAGGATACTTCTTGGAAAAATGGAATTAAAAGGTAAGGTTATTTTGGTGTGAAAAGATTTGAGATCCATGCAGAGTTTTTCATAACACTTTTTCCATGAACTTTTTGAAGACCCTCTTAGATGATTTCATAGTTCAAAAAACCAGGAGTGGAGAATTTGGCGAGTTCTTTTTCTATTTTTCTTTTTTCATTTGTTTGTTTTGGTTTTTGACCATATGGCAAAGATCAGAAGCTAGCAAGTGTGGACTTCATTCATTTCACCCATGTTTTGTGTCTCCTCCACTGTGGTGATCTGTACATTCTTTTTGTTGTGGTTTTTCTAGGTTTTTCCTCTTGAAATGTCACGTTGCCACAAGGTGACATTTGGCTGTAGGTGACTAACAGCTTCCCCTTCAGGATGAGCAGCATGGAAGGCTCCGACACAGCCCCCAACATCTCCCTGCCCCTTCTAATCTGTTGTCACTCTTTTTCTGGGTGTCTTCTGTGCTGGGGTTTCTGGATTTAGTGAATACAAATACAAATGGCCTAGTTATAATGGAATTTAGGATAAACAACAAAATTGATCTTGGCATCCTATACTTCATCTGGCAACCCTGTCCTATAGCATTTGAATGTGTAACCTTTGGCACAAGAAACAGGACAACAGAGGTAACTCACAGGCTGCCCAGCAGTGAAGGATAGCTCAACACAGATCTTAAATCCAGAAGGCAAACAGCCCTTTGCGTATTTACAGATGTCCCTGACATATTAATAATATTGATCCTAAGTCAACTTATTTCGTACATGTCTCATAATCAAATGAGAAAGCTTCCCCAAAATGAGCCTTATTCCAATATAATATCATATGCTACAGATATACAAATTGTTTTATTTTCTCAGAAGTCACACTGTACATTAATTAAGGATGCAGAAAAGTCCTACAGTAACAAAACGTATTTAACTTGTATAAATTCATGTTTCATAAGCTGTTATAACCTTGAAAACAAGGAAATTTATTTCTTCTTTTAATCTCATGTTGATATTCCACCAAGACTATATCCTCTGAACGTACTGTGAGAATCACTGCCCAAATTATCAAACAGCCATTGTATGGTATTCATATTCTTAGATCCTGGAAGCAGGTAAACCTTTAGAAAAATAATTTCAATATGATGGTTCATTTGTTTTAAGATTCACTGCTTTTAGATATGAGGAACTGCATCTAGTTAGAACATATTTATCCCCTAATGTGGAACAAATGAATTGTCACTAGATTTTACATTTTAACTATAAAATGTGTGTTCTCTAGTAGTAGATTTCATGAAAGTAGTCTGACTTATTGTTGTATTCCAGCATAGTCATAAAAATTCCAGTAAACATGATATATTAAGTAAATACTTTCTTTAAATGTCTGAAATGACTGAGTATGTGTATTGTGCTGTAAAGAATGGAAGGTTCAAATTAAATACATTTATTTTTACAGTTGCAGCCCACCTAACAGATTTATTCAAGCAATGTTTGGCTGCTACTCCAGAACTTCCACCAGAAACATTTGGAAAAGATTTCTTTGAGAAGAAATGGAGGTAAACTATGCCAATAATGTGTTCTCATTCGTGTTAGGCATATGATGATTGAGGAAATGGAGAGATGTGGGGGTCGTGATGATGGGTGACCACAGCAATGAATTCAAGGCACGTTATCTCCCATCACTGGTGACAATTCACCATGCAGCAGTGGTTTCTCTTTCTTTATGTGTAGATTTCTTTATGTGTAGAGCACTGTCCCTTTCATTGTACTTTGTTTTCCTTTCACACAGGTACACAGAAGCAGCAAAGCACTGGAAAGAAAAGATAGACCAAAAGAGGTAACGCTACCCACAAGAGTGTATGTATATAAGCATGTGAAAGATCCTAAGCCCATAGAAACTTGGAGTGGGGTAGGTTAAAGGTTGCACCATCCAAGCCCCGGGCTGTTTTGTGTGATGATGTCAGTGTCTTATGGAGGAAGCCCATCTCACCACCCAGCAGACTTCTCCTTCTGCCAACCAAGAAGGCTCTCAGTGTACTCTTTGTGCTTTGTGCAGTTTCATTATGGGAACTGGTACTCTGGAACTTGGAGCAAAACACAGTCATAAACATTTGAATATTCCTCAACATTCACATGAGGAATGTACTCTATGTGTCAATAGCTTTGTTTCCTTTCAGTCCTAGCTGAGTATTCCAACAGCAGCTCTCTTACCATGAAGAAAGCAAGCCAAATACACCTATGGTTTTTGCAAATATAGCAAAAACATTTGGTCATGTTGAACAGATTTGCATGACACCTCTTTAGAATGACTCCTGGATGAATATACTTCTTCATAAAAATGTCAGGGTTATCTTGGGAAATGTGTTGGGTGAAATGCTAAGATAAGATTGAGTTTCAGAAGGGATCACATAAATAAGGCCAAGTGTCTGGTAATAACAATAGATAGAATTAAAAAAGAGAGAATGTTCCAACATGGGAAGCAGGCCACATAGCAGACTCATAGAATGACAAATGCCCTAAATAGCACTCTGACCCAAGAATCAGCCCTTAAGGCATTTGAATCTGGCTGAAAAGCCCAGGAGAGCATTTCAGGCATGGAAAACCAAGACACTGTAGCAAAAAAATAACCTACATGAAGGATCTCTGTGAGTGAGACCCCAGTGCAAAGAAGGGGCCATCAAAGGAGGATATATTTTTCTCTGAAGAGAGGAGAGAACTTCCACTTTGCATATGGCCCTATCTAAATATTGATGGAGTTTGTGGATCGGGCCTCGGGTGGTCACTGACATAAAAAATAAGAGTGTCAATTGTTAAATCAACAATAGAAATAATTGTGCACTTATTTCCCATGTTGGACCTCTGTCCTTAATGAGGTGTACTATGAGAATTAATAGTAAAACCTGTCTTCAAACGGTACTTTATACTTTGTGTGTCTGTGTGGGCACAAACAGTGTAAATCTCTACTTAGTACAGAGTTGATCTTCCATATATAAAGTGAATTAAAAATGAATCTTAATGAAAAATGGAATGGGAGAGGGAGTAGGAGGTGGGATAGGTGTGGAGGTGGGAGGGCAGGAATGAGGGGAAGAGTCATTATATTCTTAAAAGTTGTACATATGAAATTTGTATTCATTAAATAAAAACCTTAAAAATATAAAGACTGTTTAATGGGGAAAAAAAAAGATTGAATTTCAGAGCTTTTCCCCCATACAAGGTCAAACTGAAAAACACTATAGGAGAGGAAGAATCTCTTTTCCTCTGCTCAGCTGAGGTCTGCAGCTGAGGTTCCTATAACAAAAGACAGACTAACAGGAAAGAAACACATGCTAATGTATTTAAGTGTCATTGACCTGGGAGACTTCATAAGGTAACCACAAGCTGAAGAAAGAGTGAAGCTTGAGAATGCTTATGCTAGGTTTGATGGGGAATGAAGACGAGGGAAGGGAGCAGAATAGGAGAGTTTGATCTACTCCTAATAATCCAGGAGACGCAGAACATCTTCTATGTCCCTGCATCTTCAGAGAAAAAGAACGTTCCTTTCCTGCAGGCGCAGGGAAGACACCTCTCACAGGAGAGTCTGATGACCTGCTTCCGGGGCTCAGAAACTCCTTCCTGGGTCTTGTGATCCTGAAAGTACATCCAAATGCCTCTTTTTTTTTCTTTTCTTTTTTTTTTTTGTTATATAGTTTAGTTATATAGTTTTTTTAATTTATTTAATAAATGTGAATTTACAAAGTGCAACTTTTGTATTGTTGTGGCTTCCCCCCCCAACCTCCCTCCCTCCCGAGGCCCTCCCCTCTCCCACTCCCTCTCCCATCCCGCCCTTCATCAAGTTTCATTTTCAACTACCTTCATATACTGAAGATCAACTTAGTATATACTAAGCAAGGATTTCAATTGGCTGCACTCACACAACCACACAAGGTATAGGGTATTATTCGACTAGTAGTGTTGTTTTTAAGTTTCATAGTAACACACATTAAGGACAGAGATCCTACGTGGGGAGCATGTACCCAGTGACTCCCGTTGTTGATTTAACAATTGGCACTCTTATTTATGACATCAGCAATCACCCGAGACTCTTGCTATGAGCTGTCTAGGCTATGGAAGCCCCTTGAGTTCACCAACTCTGAACTTGTTTAGTCAAGGCCGTATCACAGGGGAGGTTCCTTCCTCCCTTCAGAGAAAGGCGCCTCCCTCCTTGATGGCCTGTTCCTTCTGCTGGGGTCTTGTTCACCAGGATCTTTCATTTAGATTGTTTTTTTGCTACCGTGTCATGGTTTTCCATGCCTGTGAGACTCTCATGGGCCTTTTAGCCAGATCCGAATGTCCCAAGGGTTGATTCTGAGGCAGGAGTGCTGATTTGGGCATTTGCCATTCTATGAGTCTGCTGTGTGTCCTGCTTCCCCCCGCGGGATCATTCTCTCCCTTTTAATTCTATCCTTCATTATTTGCTTACACTGGTCTTATTTGTGAAATCTCTTTGACACATACCCTATCTTTTTGATCGATTGTGTATTTATACTTATCACTTTACCAAGTGTGCTGGCATTGGTACCTGCCTCCTTGGTAAGATTAAGTTGAAATCCCCTGGCACATTTCTAGTTCCACCACTGGAAGTAAGTCCGAGTGAGTATGTGACGACCTATATATCTCCTCCCTCATGTTATTTTGTAGCCATGTACCATGTTATTTATAACCATCGTTCAGGTTTTTTGTTTTTGTTTTGTTACCACTGCTACCAAAGTTATGGAAATCAGTAGACTGGAGCTGTTATGTGAAACTCATAGAACTGAAAAACCTCAAAAAGTTCAGCCATTGTAGCGTTATGTGGATTTCAGTCTTTTGAAATGAACTGCAAAATCAAACTAACCCTGCTATCATTATTTCCTATCTTGATTGTTTTCAAATGAAGTAGAAAATGAATGAAAACAAGTTGGCCAAAACAATGTTCAATGAGCCTAATTCTTATCAGTTTTAATGTTAGTGAGTGCATTAACTTTCTGTGGTATTTAGTGCTAAAGCATAGCAAATACATTTAAAAAATTTTTTTCTATGTCTTCTTTTGCATCGTTATGGAACTATCACCCAGGCAAGAAATTGAGAAAACACAGAATTATCTAACAGAAATTAAGAACCTACAAACAGCACCCTATTTCAAGTCTGAATTAAATGAATTTTATCAGTCCCAGGTAATTGAATGTAATTAACAATTGAATTAGTCTTTATAAAGCTGAGATACTGCATGTGTTAATATGTAACTTCTCTCTCCTAATGTTAATTCTTTCCTACATCAGTGTGACTGGCACACCTGCGGCTTTCAAATCCATGTTTTTACAGCATCTCAAAGGGGAGACTGTTTCAGGTCTTGCTTTCTCTCCCTGTCTTTATCACCACTAATTACCCTCTCCCATGTAGTTAAACTTTCTGTGGGTCTGAATCTTCTCTCAGTGATTATCCTCTGACAAATCCCACATCGAAGTTTTAATCCCTTTCAAATTTCCTCACCTATTAGCTGCTGAGGTAGCACTAAGATGCTGTGAGTTTGCCCCCGCACTCAGAAATGCTCTTCTCCTCTTAAATGAGCCTACAGTTCTAGGACCACCCACCCGATCTGCCCTGCCCTGGCAGGCAGTTCATTGAAACCCAGAAGCAAGGGGAATATTTCCCTGTGTTCAGAGCTCCCTGCATTTCTACAAAAATTCCAGATGCTCTTATTAACCAAAGGCTACTTGAGAAGAAATTACAGAAAACTATGACTAATTAACAAAAGCTGGAGTTGAGTTCATCAGTCTCCTGAAGAGCTGTAGTTAGCACATATTATTTTTTAGGCTCTTAAAACTATGCTTTCAGGGGCCAGCACTGTAGCAACAGGGTTAAGCTGCCTCCTTCAATGCCAACACCTTGTGTGAATGCCAGTTCAGGTCCCAGCTGCTCCTCTTATGACCCACTTCCTTGCTGATGCACCTGGGAAGACAGTGGAGGATGGCCCAGCTGCTTCAGCCCCTTCCACCCATGTGGGAGATCCGGATGGAATGCCTGGTTACTGGCTCCTGGCTTCTGCCTGGCTCAACCCCAACCATCACAAACTTTCATGGAGTAAACTAGTAGATGGAAGATTTATCTCTCTCTCTCCCCCTCCCTCCCTCTGTCTCCTTCCCCTCTCTCTCTCTCTCCTTCCCCTTTCTCTCTCTCTCCTTCCTCTTTCTCTCTCTCTCCTTCCCCTTTCTCTCTCTCTCCTTTCCTTTCTCTCTCTCTCCCTCTCTCTCTATCCCCTCCCTCTCCCTTCCTCTTTCTCCCTCCCCCTCTCTCTCTTTCTCTCCTCCTCCCCTCTATATATAATTCTTTCAAATAAATAAATCTTTTTCAAAAGAAATGCTATCATAATTTCCCATCCACTTAACAATTTGTGGCAGTTGCCTTTCAGCCACATGGGTAAGTCTAAAATGACACCTCTGGTTTCTCCTTTAAGTGTGATTACCTGGATAACCTTTCCAAAAAACTGCCTCCTTTTACAAAGAAAGATGAAGATGAAAACAATAGAACCATTGAAGATACCACAGATTCTCAGCCAGGTAATGTATCAGGGTAATTCTTACTCCATTTAAATGTGCTTTACTAATACCTACCAATGGCCTCTCAGAATATAACCAGCTCCTCCCACCTTCAGTCTTAGTGACAAGTGAGTTACAACCTCCTGTGGACCTCAGAACAGATTTGACTGGAGTTCATGAGGAAATCAGGGTGTAAAAAAATCCAGGTTTCATCTTCTATGCTTAAAATTTTCCTGAAAGCATTTAGAAGACCTGACTAAAAGTCCAGGGAGTAATGAAAGGTTGTCAGAAAACAGGGCATTTATAAGTTCTCAGCACATCAATGTTCTCTTACAATTTATAAAGAGTAGACTGCACCTTTACAATAGAGACTTAGATATTTTCCGCCTTAACTACATACTCAAACTCCACACTTGGTGAGACACAAGCTGGCATCAGGTATTTTCTCATGGAATGCAATATGCAGACCATGGCACCTATACAGGATTCTTGTCAAATATGATTCTAATCAAGAGAAAACCATCAAACACATGTTTTCCAGAATATAGACATTCTGTAAGACAACTGGCTTTGTCTCTTCAAAAAAGTAACTGTCATTAAAGCAAAAAAGTCAGGGTGACTGTTCCAGCTTAAAAGTTACTAAGTAGGGGTGAGTGTTTGGCACAGTGGTTAAGATACTGCCTAGGAAACCAGCATCCCACATCAGAGTGTCTAAGTTCTAGCCCTAGCGTCACTGCTGAGTCCAACCTCCTGCTTATGTAATCTGAGAAGCATCAGATGATGTCTCAAGCATTGGGTCCCTACCATCTGCATGGGAGACCTGGGTTGAGCAGGCTCCTGACTTCAGCCTGGTCCAGCCAGGAAACAGCCAGCATTCATTCTCATTTTCTCTCTCTCTGTCTCTCTCTTTCAATTAAATAAATAAATAATTTTTGAAAAGAGACATAAAAAATAAATGTAACACAATACATACACTTTGATTAGATCCTGGATTGGACAACAGCTGTAAAAGACAGACATATTAGAAAGAGCTACACAAGTTTAATTAGAAGACTGTATTTGAGAACATTGCAAATACATTTAATTAAAATTGTTTTGATTAATTAATTTTATTTTATTTAAAAGGCAGAGAGACAGATCTTCCATCCTCTGATTTACTCCACAGATGCCTGAAACAGCCAGTGCTGGGGCAGGCTGAAGCCAGGATCTCTGGAACTCAATCTCAGTCTCTCATGTGGGTGGGCAGGGACTCAAGTACTTGGGCTGTCGTCTGCTGCCTCCCAGGGTACACTTTAGTGAGAAGCTGAGTTGGAAGTAGAAGAGCCAACATTCAAACCAGGCACTCTGCTATAAGATGTGGGCATCCTAAGGGATATCTTAACTGCTGCACCAAATGCCCACCCCTATTGTTAATTTCTAGCTGATAGGGTTGTAGATATGTAGGACAATTTCTTCATTCTCAGATGTATTGTGAAGAATTTAGGGGAAAAATGAAATTTAGCACTTCTGTTTCATAAACTGAGTAGTTAAGATACCAAATAGGGAAATATTTTACTGTACAATCCCAGAAGATAAGTTGCCTGTGATAAGCATAGGTAAAGAAAACATCTAATGGCAAACAGTTTTGAAATCAAAGACTGAGGCTGGAATAATGACTTCTAACTGTAAAGATGAGAAATCAAGGAAGGCAAGTTGATGATTCTTGTGTTACCAGTCACACTGCCTACACCCTGAGCAAACAGCACTAAGCAATCACAACATACTTCCTCCATGAAAGGAAGGGAGGCTATGCAAGTATTTTCTTTCCTTTTTTTTTTTTTTTTTTTGACAGGCAGAGTGGACAGTGAGAGAGAGAGAGACAGAGAGAAAGGTCTTCCTTTGCCATTGGTTCACCCTCCAATGGCTGCCGCGGTCGGCGCGCTGCGGCCGGCGCACTGCGCTCATCCGATGGCAGGAGCCAGGTGCCAGGTGCTTTTTCCTGGTCTCCCATGGGGTGCAGGGCCCAAGCACTTGGGCCATCCTCCACTGCACTCCCGTGCCACAGCAGAGGGCTGGCCTGGAAGAGGGGCAACCAAGCCAGAATCCGGCGCCCCGACTGGGACTAGAACCCGGTGTGCCGGCGCCGCAAGGCGGAGGATTAGCCTGTTGAGCCACGGCACCGGCCTATGCAAGTATTTTCAACCTGACACTTCAGATAGTCATGTTTGTTGAACCACAGTTGACACACATACAAGTTGAAATTTGTTTGCCTCTACTACAATCTTGGATGTATTTCTTTATAATTTGTTTCCCACTACACCTATTTCTTAGACAAATTTCTTAGAAGATTTCAATAGAGATTAATTTATAGTCATGATTGGATTTAAGATTAGAAATATTTTTCTTTTCTTTTTTTTTTTTTTTTTTTGACAGGCAGAGTGGACAGTGAGAGAGAGAGAGAGACAGAGAGAAAGGTCTTCCTATGCCGTTGGTTCACCTTCCAATGGCCGCCGCGGCTGGCGCGCTGCAGCCGGCGCACCGCGCTGATCCAATGGCAGGAGCCAGGTGCTTCTCCTGATCTCCAAATGGGGTGCAGGGCCCAACACTTGGGCCATCCTCCACTGCACTTCCGGGCCATAGCAGAGAGCTGGCCTGGAAGAGGGGCAACTGGGACAGAATCTGGCGCCCTGACCGGGACTAGAACCCAGTGTGCCGGTGCCGCTAGGCAGAGGATTAGCCTATTGAGCCATGGCGCCGGCCAGAAATATTTTTCTAAATCACATTCTCAGTTACCAGGTAAAATTAAAGACAAATAAATTGGCCTCACAACTTCAGCTGTTTATTTCTACAACTAAAATACCTGATAGAAGCTAACTTAGAAAAGGCTTATGTGTGTTTACATTTGGGGAGGTTCACAGTGCATTTGGGGAGAGCCACAGTGGGTGGCTCTATTGGTCCAGTGTCTATTGGGTGGGATATAATAGAACATGTGTAAAGGACCATATGGCAAACAAGAAAACAGAGAGAGAACAGCCTTTATAACCAACTCTGCCATGAGAACCACCCTCTGAAGGCACATCCCCATTGACTAGAGACCTCCCAGAGGGCCTACCTCCTGGATACCTTAACAGTCATCATCCATTACACTAATCCATTAACAGTTAGCATAAGACTTTGGGATTCCAGTGTCTGCCTGAGTTGGGTAGCTAGATCACGTTCAACAGAGAAATTCATAAGCAACAAGGTGGCTCCTCTACTGTATTGGTCATAATGGTAAAGAACCAGCTGTCTGGGGCTGGCACTGTGCCATGGCACATAAAGCATCCCAAATGGGCACTGGTTCAAGACCCAGCTGCTCCACTTTCTCTGCTATGGACTGGGAAAACAGTAAAGGATGGCTCAAGTCCCTGGGCCCCTACACTCGCATGGGAGACCCGGAAGAAGCTCCTGGCTCCTGACTTCGGATCTGCGCAGCTCCAGCCATTGCGGCCAATTGGGGAGTGAAACCAGTGGATGGAAGACCTTTCTCTCTCTGCCTCTCCTTCTCTTTCTGTGTGTAACTCTTTCAAATAAAAAAATAAATCTTAAAAAAAAAGAACCAGCTGTCTCCTCAAGCCTGTGAATTTTGCAGATACTCCTGTTTACAGCAAACATTGAATCATATCATGAAGAATCTCCACCTCCTCATAGCTTTTTTTTTTTTAATTTATTCTTTCTAATGATGACAGGGGAAAAGCACTTTGTTGTTTTTAAACACTCTGTTGAATGCTTGTTCACACAAACATTAGTGGTCACTGTATCATTGTCCAAATACTAGGACTGCTTGATAATGTTTGTTTTTGGTTCTCTAGATACCAGTCCACATCCGGCTTCAGAACAAGAATCCTCAAATACGCCTACTCTTCCAAAGCCAGAGATTTCTGTGGATATCCAGGAGGCTGCTAATGAGAACCAAACTGAAATTTTAACAAAATCTGCCGAAGGTATGGCAGTCATTGGTTTATCTCATTGTTTCTCCAAACTAACTCTGTGTTTTGAGCCCTGGGGATGGCCCTGGGGGGCTGAGGGCATGGCTGGCAGTTATAGGACACATTCTAAACACGCAGGGATCCTGATGGTATGGAGCCTTGTAAGGCTTCCGGGTGTATTGAAGGATCTCAGAAAGTATTTTGAGAATTACAAGTCAAGACCGAAGGAAAGAAGTTAGCAATACATTTTTTTAGATTTTTTTATTTTTCATTTTTCTCATTTTTTCAAAAATTTTATCCCTCCTGGTTCTGAGAGCTTCTGCAGACACCAGATAGCCTTTTTTGAGTAGTCAGTAGTTGGGTAGTTAGATAAGTCTTTTTTCTTTATTTAATTTAGTGCTTTCATGGTCCTGCAAGCACTAGAAGAGAAACATAAAATGTATTCTGTGTCTTACGTAGCACATACTCTTACTGGGCTAGCAAAAATTGAAATATAGAATAATACAGGATAATAGCTAATTACAGTGGCATCACAGTACAGTGATTTTACTGAAGTTAATTCACCTGATCAAAAGAATGGAGTAAGAAAAGAGAGAGGGAGGGTATGGGGGAAAGTGAGAGAGGGTGGTGGTGGGGGGAGAGAGAGAAGCCGAGTAGATAATTTTTCTACCACTTGCTTCCTGTGGTGAATGTGAGATGAGATCTGCTGATGGGTATCAATGGTCCTATGGAGCAAGTGTCTTGCCACATCCATGAGTGAATTTGACATTTACCCTATAAAAGGCTTTTGCCTTCCTGTTTTTAGACTTCTCTCCTATGAAGTGTATTCATTCCATGGATAATCATTCAATTCCTGGTGTAGGCGTGGAAATACAGCACTCTTAAGAGGCCAGACCAAGTCTAATGGAGCTGTACAGACTATGGGCAGATACAGACAACAAGTAAACACATAGATAAGTCAGATAAATTTCAATTGTAATGAATTTCATGACATAGCAAAACAGAATAATGTATGGAAAGTGACTTGGGGAGAGGCCAACATTACACTGAGGGACTAGAAGGCCTCTCTGTATAGAGACATTCAAACTAAAACAAGGACAAGAAAGAGTCAAGCATGCAAAGATGGGGGAGTGGAATATCCCAGGTAATGAGGACAGCAAGTATGAAGACCTTGAGGTGAAGAAACAAAGAATAAAGGAAATGTCAAAGAAGGTGAGGTCAGAGGGCCTGAGATGAGACCATGGAATGCTACAAAGGGAGTCTTGAGTTTTAGTCTAAGTGCAGTTTTTTTCAGACTCCACTGGGAGGTTTGAAGCAGGGTAGTCACACAGTTAATTCATATTTTAGAAAGATCACTTGGTAGCTGACAGGATAAAATCTGTGGCAAGGAAAGGAAGGAGTGGGGAGAAATGGAAGCAGGGAAGGAGCAACTGAGGTAGTAGCAGTGAGAGTTGCTGAAGGCCCAGACCAAGGTGGTCAAGGTGGAGCTGGTAAGAAGCAAAGTCACTGGAAATTCATCATCAGGGTGGAGCCAACAGGATCTTCTTGTCAACTGGACATGTGTGTGAGAAAAAAGAGGAAGTAAGGATGATGTCCAGATTAATTTTGGTAACCAGAAGTGAGGGCAAGAATTTGTAGTTCTGACGAGTTCTCAGGTGGTACTGATGTTACTGCTGTAGGATCATGCTTTGAGAACCCCTGCCTTGAGGCTAGCTTTAGAATACAGACATCAGGCAGAAGAAGAGACTGTAAAGGCAACCAAGACAAGGGAGCTAGGGGCATGCATTTGGCCTAGCCATTAAGATGCTACTTGGGATGCCCACATCCTGTATCAGAGTTCCTGAGTTCGCATCCCAGCTCTACTCTTGATTCCAGCTTACTGCTAGTGTACACTCTTGGAGGCAGCAAGTAGTTGGGTCCCTGCTACCTATGTAGGAAACCAGATTGAGTTCCTGGGTACCTACCTAGTTTCAGCCGGGCCCTGCCTTCGAAACTGTGGATATTTGGGGAGCGAACCAGAGGATAGGAGATCTCCAGCTTTCAAGTGAGGTAGGTGAAAAACAGGAAGTGATTGAGTGCTTCAAGTGTACCCAATGCCCCCAGAAGGTCAAGTAAGACCAAGAATAGCCATGGAGTTGGGAAAGATGAAGATCATTATGAATTAGACAAGAGCAGCTTCCGGGCATGAAGGGGACAAACTGAAGTGGGTGATGGATAGAACGACTAGAGGAATGGCAGCAGCAAGAATACATAGTTTTAGCCAGGAATTTTTTGCTGAAAAGACTAGAGAAATGGGCTGGCAAGGAAGGATGTGTGATGAAAGTAGGAATTTTTCTTTTTTTTTTTTTTAAGGAATACTAGAGCATGCAGATAATAATTCCATAGCAAGAGAGAACTTGATGATGCTGAAAGGGAGGCGAGACACCTAATTACAAGGCAGCAAAGTCCTGAGGATGAAAAAACTTTGCATCAGGGAAAACCTTCGTGGCAGAGTTGACTTTGGATATGAACCAAGGTCACCTCACCCTTAGTGACAGGAGAGAAAAGAGAGAATATGTAAACATGTGCAGGTGGGTTGATAGGTTTGGTATTGGGAAGATGAGGGAGTTCCTGTCTGATTACAAAGGAGTAGGTATAATGATAGCATATCAAACCTATTCTAGATAAACTGGAAAGGAAAGTGAGAAGAGAGTGACTGTGTAAGGCGATAGTGTCTGCTGATGAGGATTCTCAGCGAGGTCATGCATATGACTGAGTAACAAGCTGAAGGGTTAGAAGGCACTAAACTAGGAAGGGATGCTTGACATGGAGATTTTGAAAATAGTAAAAGGACTGCTATTGGCAAGATCAAAATTGTGATCCTGGGAATTTCTGAGGTGACAGGATGAAGAAATAGCGTAAGAATCAGAGGACAGGATTCTGGATGGGTCATCCTGGTGAGGTCACCAGGGGAGCCCATGCTAGGTCTTAAAACCTGCAGTGTATGAAGGGAAAGGTTAAATGGGAAGTGACAACCTGGAGAAGTAGCTGGTACAGGATGGGGGTACAAGTTTTCAAAGGAATAGGACTTTTGAAGGAGAAACATAGTTTGAAACAAAGAGGGATGAGCATTTGGCATAGCTTTGTTAAGATGACTTGGAACACCCACATCCCATGTTGGAGGGCCTGAGTTCGAGTCTTGGCTCTGCTGCCAATTCCAGCTTCCAGTTAATGTGCACCCTGGGAGGCAGTGGTAATGGGATCAAGTAGTTCAGGCCTTGGATTGGGCTCCAGGCTGACAGATTCTGGGTGGTCCAGCCTCAGACATTGTTGACATTTGAGAAGCGAGACAATGAACAGAGAGGAGTTCATGCTCTCTTTCTGCCTCTCAAGAAAAAAATCAGGAAGGACATGGACTACAGCAGAGGTGCTTGCAATAAGGGAGAATGGAATAGATTAGGACAAGCAGTAGAGAAAGCTTTCTGGGAGAAGCGGTCTCTGCGAACAAACAGAATGTCCTACATTTTAAGACTTCAGAGGTTGAATCCCTTACAACAACCTTCATTTTCCTTTAGGAAACTGAAACCTAGAGTGTCTTGGTGGCCCCTGAAAACACTTTTGTAACTGACCCTGGGCTAGAAGATGAGTTTCATTACTCCTAATTCTCCGTTTTGTATGACACTGCACTCCAGAAGGAGGGAAAAGCACAGTAGAGAGGGTCTTATCAAAGCACTCAGAAATGTTTGGATTTAGGAGCATTATTTTCTTTTGTTTTTAAGATTTATTTTATTTATTAGATAAGCAGAGTGAGAGATGGAGATAAAAAGATGTTCCTTCTGCTGGTTCACTCCCCAAATGGCCGCAGAGATCAAAGCTGGGCCAGGCCAAAGCCAGGATCCTGGAACTCCATCCAGGTGTCCCATGTGGGTGACAGGGACCCAAATATTTGGGCCATCTTCCTCTGCTTTCACAGGCACATTAGCAAGGCAGTGGGTTGGAAGCAGAATAGCCAGGACTTCAACCAGCACTTCAATGTGGCTGCTGCATGGCAAATGCCAACCCCACATTTTTTAAAAATTTTTAAGATTTTTATTAACATGTAATACTTACGAGATTTTGTGTGGCACAGTACAAAATTGCAACAAATATGCTGAGCATCAGCCAACCAAACTAGGCAACTAGCCTTTTAGATTTTGGACATTGTGATTAGGAATGCTAAATTTGTATTTTAATAAAAGGAAAATGAGTATATTGAAAAGCTTTAAGGTAGAAATGAGTAAGAAATCAGCCTAAGATGGCCAGAGAGTTTTTACTTGGTAATGGGAAAAGACAATGCTTGGAAAAGACAATCAAGTCTGCTGGAGCAGGTTTGGATTTGCAGAATAAAACACAGGTTTGTCAGTGTTTGCTGTGATAACAGTGCTTGAAAAACCTCCTGTGCTGTTTTTTTTTAAACAATTGAAATCACATTGTGTTTCCTTTCTTTCTAAGATTTACTCATTTTATTTGAAAGGCACAGTTATAGAGAGAGAAGGGGAGAGACAGAGAAAGAGAGAGATCTCCCATCTGCTGGTTCACTCCCCAAATGGCCTCAACAGCCAGGGCTGGGCCAGGCCGAAGTCAGGAGCCAGGGCTTCACCTGGGTCTCCCATGTGGGTATCAGAGGCCCAAGCACTTGGACCATCTTCTGCCACTTTCCCAGGTGTGTTAGCAGGGAGTTGAATCTGAAATGCAGCAGCCAGAGACTCAAGCTGGCGCCCATTTGGGATGTGGGTGTGCAGGTGGTGGCTTTACCCGCTATGCCATAGCTCCAGCCCCCTGTGTGGCTTTAAGGGCCTGGCTGAGAGCCTAAGGCATTTGTGACAGCTCTGCTCCAACTACCCGCAAGCTGTGCTGCAGTCAGCACTGTGGCTCCTAGGAGCTGATTGTGCCAGCTCTTCCCAGCTCCACGTTCCATTACATCATGTTAATTATTGAACTAGCTACAGCAAAAAATTAGCAAATGCTACAAGTGAGCAAGCTGTACTGACCCAGGCAGTTTCTCCCCAGAGAAGCTGCTGTGCAACATTTATCATCAGCATGCCACCCGCCGCCAGTAAAGGATGCCACCCTCAAGAAGCCACCACTGTGCGGGGCAAGCTGTTCCTGTGACAGAGGGCCAAAGCTCTGGAAAGCTGAGAGGTAGCACCTGCTGCCCCTCACAGCCGTCTCAGAGAGCTGGCAAGCTACTACCTACACACACAGTTGTTGGTCTAAGCAAGTCCTATGGCCAAGCTCTGTCAATGTGTAGAGAAATATATCCTACCCACAGGGAAGCCACACTGAGAGGGGAAGTAAACAACTATGAATAAATAATGCAAGCAATCTTCAAAATGTTTGTGCAAATGCAGATTATAAAAATATGCATAGATTTCCAAAAAAATTGCATCAAAAATAAATTTGCCTTTTGATTCTGTTTTTCCATGAACAGACTAGTTCTTCTGATATTAAAGCATCCCTCGGCCAACTGGTGACCAGACACTGCTCCAAGCCCCTCAATTACTCTCTCCCCCATTGTCCTAATCCCTGGGTGGTACCTTTGTCTGTATTGTAGGAAGCAGTGTAGTACACAGCTGAGTTAAGATTATAGACTCTACCTGGGTTCAAATCCTGGCTCCTTTACTAATTGCTACGTTGCTACATAGTACTGGGTATGTCATTTAACTGCTCTATCTTCCTGAGTCCTATTCAACAGAGTCTTATAAGGATTAAATTATCTAATATATGCAAAATGCTCAGAGTAGTACCTAGCATATGATAAGCTTCATATCAGTATTTACTATTATTAATAATAGTATGAGCAACTAATTGGTACCCATGAAACTGATAATGTGTTCATCCAAAACAGATTTTAATGCAAACAAGGTAAGAACATGAACAGAAAACTACATGAAGCCATTGGAATGGTTGCCTCTGTACAGAATGGTTACCAAAACCCTGAGCACCAAGGTCCAGCCCCAGAGATTCGGATTCTGTTCTGGTTGGGAAAAGGGCTGTCTGGCATGTGACCCGGGTGTCTGTTTCTCCAGAAGCAGTCCAGGGGGTTGAGATTCACAGATGGACTCAGGACACACTGGGTGGTAAAAGGGGCCTGTTCCTTGTGGAATCCTTCACACTTAGGTTCACATTTCAACCCTGCCACTTAGTCCTCTGAACTTCAGTTTTCCTATTATGTAAAGAAGAAGCACCATAACTCTATTAATGACGACTTCTCAGTTTGTAACTGAGAAAAACAAAATTCACACCCACTTGGACAAAAAAAAAAAAAAAAGTGGTGGTGGGCATGTTGGCTCTCAAAAGCAAGCCACAGTTAGAATGGCTTAGGTACTGTTCTCAGGGGTGTTTGGATTCAGGCACTCTGGCTCTCAGGAGTTGTTTGCATATGACTGCTCACTCTTTTCCACATCCTCTCTTCCTCCATCCATCTGGACCCAACCCTACTTGTCCCTATTTGGTTTTATCCTCTCCTACAAAACACAGGCTGCTTCCACATAGCAGGGATCACAACCATAAAGTCCAGAGATCTTGATTCTTCCAGACCCACAATCTCGCAAGCAAGATGCAGTTATCCCTGTGAGCTTCTGCAGAGCATAGGGAGGGCCTGCATTGGCTGTGCATGGGCCACAGACTATCCTGACTGCTGGAACCAGGGATGTTGTGGCACAGCAGTGTGCGCGGGAAGTGTGTGTGGAAGTGGGGATGTGAGAGTGGTGAGCATGCCAAGATGATGGTCACCCCATTCCCTCACCCAGCACATTATGAAAGTTAAGTGAGGGGCCAGTGCCATGGCTCACTTGGTTGGTCCTCCGCCTGTGGTGCCGGCATCCCATATGGGTGCCGGGTTCTGGTCCTGGTTGCTCCACTTCCAGCCCGGCACCCACATGGGAGACTGGAGGTGGGGGCGGAGATGGGGACTCCTGGCTCCTGGCTTCGGGTTGGTGTAACTCCAGCCGTTTAGGGGGTAAGCCAATGGAGGGAGGACTTTTCTCTCTGTCTCTCTCTCTGTCTGTCAGAAAAAAAAAAAAAAAAAAAAGTGAGACGCCTAGTGGTACTTACCTGCAGATAGTGCACACTCAAATATTGGCTCCTTTCCCTTTCTTCTCTTTATGCTTGGAATACAGGACTTCTAAGTTACCAAATTTAGTATCAAGGGATTTAATTCCCTAGCTTAATTTATTTGTAATCACTGCACCACTTTTTAGAACTATAAATATGGTAGATGTTAGTAGCATCAAAGAAATTCTTAAGATCTTGCACCCACTGGTTTTAAGAAATCGTTCAATGTTTTATTGTACCGCACCTTATTGGCCTAAGGCAGAGCCGGGTATCTGTTCATCACAGGTAAGACACCTGGACTCATTAGACACTTTACACTACTGGCATCTGCCCTGCCCATTTCACAGGGTGTGGTGAAGACCAGAATTAAGTAATTAATACAAGGTCACTTTGTGAAAAATGCAAATATAAAGAGACACGCTGCTCTTTTAAATAAGCTCTTTAAACACAGAAGACAAGTTCCAGGTTGACTTCTGTTCTTAGATACTTTGGCAGTACCACGAGTATTTTTTAATAAAATGTCCATGTGGCATAATTTACACTTTTTGCCAGAACAAGAATCTTATGCACCTGTGAAAATCCCAACCCAGTCACTGCTACAGGACGTCACGGGACAAGCCAGGAAACAACAAGTGAGGCTACCTCATTATTTGCAGAGTTCCAAGCCCAGGTCTCAACCCCTGGAAAAGGTAAGACAGACGTGGGGACAGATTTCCCAGAGCCAATCAACATTCTATGAAATTCTGACTCATGAAAGTTACCTATGTCCAGCCACTGTGTCCTGCCACCCATCGTATCTGCCACCTCACCACGAAGGCCTTTAAGCCACACACAAACGCTAAGGCACTGCTTTGCTGGAGTGGCTCCCTTGGAGATAAATTTTATTGAACCAGTTGTTAAATTATTGGTAACTTGGAGTCAGCCATGCAGGGAGTATTTACGGCACCAACTTGGTAAACACTATTAATACTTTGTGGTGAGCCAGTTCACCAGCTTCCTCACTTGCTAAAGGGATCACTGGTCATCCATCTGGTGACTTGATAACAATACAAACAACTTAGCAGGAGCACAAGGTATGGTCCTACTTGTTTCTTCACCCTCAGACTCTCTATACTTCAGCCACTGCAGGTATCTCTTAGTCCTTTAAAAACACTAAGAAAAAAAAAATGCAAAGTAAAAGCACTAAGGTCCTCCCTTTCCTCAGAGCCTGTAAGATTAAGAGTCCCCTGAGCTCTGATAGGAAGACTTCCTTAAGCCTACTAGGCAAGTTGGTAATTCTTTTTTTAACTTCCATGGCATCCTGTGTTCATCATTACAGAATTTACTACAACACACACAACTAACATGTGAGAGATGTGTTTCTCAAATTTTAATGTGCATACAAACTACCCAGGGCTCTTGTTCAAACATGGATTCCAGCTCACTAGGCCTTCTGTGGGGCTCAGGATTCTCCAGTTCTAACAAACTCCCAGGTGGGTCAGAGCTAAGTCAGTGTCAGTGCTGCTGATATGGGAAAAAGGAAGGGACAGAGCCAAGGGTCCTAGTGTCATGCCAATACCTAACCAGCAGCATAAGCAACACTTGAGAGCATGTAACAGGTGGAAATTCCTGGTCTCCACCCCGGACTTAAGGAGTCTTCCAGGACCTTCTGATGGGAGTTCACAGTTGATATGACAGGCACAAGGCAAAGAGCACAGACTTTACAATTAGGCAAACTTTACCACTTGAGCAAATTTTCTTTCAATCCTCTGAACTTGAGTTTCCTTATCCTTAAAACAACCCCATCCGGTGCTGCGGCTCAATAGGCTAGTCCTCTGCCTGTGGCGCCGGCACACCAGGTTCTAGTCCCGGTCGGGGTGCTGGACTCTGTCCCGGTTGCTCCTCTTCCAGGCCAGCTCTCTGCTATGGCCTGGGAGTGCAGTGGAGGATGGCCCAAGTGCTTGGGCCCTGCACCTGCATGGGAGACCAGGAGAAGCTTCAGATCAGCGTGGTGCGAGGGCCACAGCAGCTATTGAGGGATGAACCGATGGAAAAGGAAGACCTCTCTGTCTCTTATCTCACTGTCCACTCTGCCTGTCAAAAAAAAAAAAAAAAAAAAAAAACCTAAATTTTTTCCTGATACTTATTGTTAGCATCCCACAAGACTGTAAATCTTTAGTTTCTCCCTCAGCTGATCAGCGGTTTTCCTCCAGTGACAGAGTTCCTCTTGGGAACCCCCACAGAGAACCATTTTAGTTGATCAATTTTTCCTTTCTGCAAAGGTACAAGATTCTGTTGGAGGAAAAGTGAACACGTCTTCTGTTGCGGCGGCTGCCATCAATAATGTAAAGTCATCCCCCTTTGGGTTCCATCTTCTCCCATCATCAGTGAAGTTCGGGGTGCTTAAAGAAGGAAACACCTATGCCACCATTGTAAAGCTCAAGAACGTGGGCGTGGACTTCTGCAGGTGAGGCGAAGGCCCCAGATTTCTGCCAGGTTCCCTTGCCCTTCTCCCTGACTCCCTGTCTGTGTCTGCCTACATCAGTGAGTGTTTACTGAATCTTGAGTGCTCACGTCCCTCCATCATTTACACTCTGGTGTATTCATGCACTAATCAATTCATCCATTCTTCAATAGTCAGTAGTTACGGAGCCCCAACTATGTGGTGGGCAGTTCTTTGCTGTTATCATTATTCATACTTTGGTGAAAGCAATTCAAATGCTGATCTACAAGAGCAAAAAGACAAAGGTCAAAGTGCACAAGAGTTGTAAGAACTAATGCACAGAACTCAGTCTATTTTTTCAAATCCAACACCAACTATAATGATACCAGCTAATACTTATTTGCACTTTATGATCCAAAAAATTATTCTTCTAAATATACATTTTACGGGGCTGGTGTTGTGGCATAGTGGGTAAAGTTGCCACTTTTGGGTGCTGGTTTGAGTCCCGGCTGTTCCACTTCTGATCCAGCTCTCTGCTATGGCCTGGGAAAGCAGTACAAGATGGCCCAAGTGTTTGGGCCCCTGCACCCATGTGGGAGACCCAGAAGAAGCTCCTGGCTCCTGGTGTTGGTTTGGTCAAGCCCTATAGCCTATGTGGTCACTTGGGGAGTGAACCAGTGGACAGAAGCTCTTTCTCTTGCTGTGTCCCTTTCTCTGTTTGTAACTCTGCCTCTCAAATAAAAATAAATTTAAAAAAATTTTATTTTATTTTTTTAAAGATTTTATTTATTTGAGAGGTAGAGTTATAGACAATGAGAGGGAGAGACAGAGAGAAAGGTCTTCCGTCCACTGGTTCACTCCCCAAGTGGCCGCAACTGCCGGAGTTGTGCTGATCCGAAGCCAGGAGCCAGGAGCTTCCTCCAGTCTCCCACAAGGGTACAGGGGCCCAAGGACCTGAGCCATCTTCTGCTGCCCTCCCAGGCCATAGCAGAGAGCTGGGTGGGAAGAGGAGCGGCGAGGACTAGAACAGGCGCCCATATGGGATGCCAGCACCGCAGGCAGATGATTAATCTACTGCGCCACTGCATCAGCCCCTAAAAATACATTTTTAAAATATTTATTTATTTGAGAGGCAGAGTTCCAGACAGAGAAAGGGGGAGACAGGAAAGAGTCCTCCATCTGCTGGTTTACTCCCAAGATGACTATAACAGCCAGAGCTGGGATCTGAAGCCAGGATCCAGGAGTTTCTTCTGGGTCTCCCACATTGGTGCAGGGACCCAAGCACTTCAGCCATCTTCTGCTGCTTTCCCGGGCCATTAGCGGAAAGATGGATCAGAAGCAGAGCAGCCAGGACTCCAATCAGCACCCATATGGGGTGCCGGCACCATAGATGGAGGCAACCTGCTACACCATAGCGCCAGGCCCCTAAATATACATTTTGCTATGAATATTTAACATATGATGTTAAGCATATGTATATAGCATGCTGTTATGAGATACATATATGTGGTAAAAAGAATACTATATTGAAGCAAATTAACATATCCATTATCTCATATATAGTTACCCATTTTCTTATTTTTGTGTCATGGGCAGCTAAAATCTACATTTAGCATGACTCATATACAATTTTATTACCTCTAGCTCTGTGCTGTACATTAGATTTCTAGACTTGATCACTCTATACTTCTGTTATTTTGTTTCTTCTGACCTACATCTCCCCATTCCCACCAACCCACCATCACCACTGACTTATCCCTGGCAACTACTGTTTTGTTCTCCATGTATTTAAGATTCTATCTTTTTCCATCTTTCCACCTTCAGTCTGCATGTATCTTTGTGGGTGAGATGTGTTTCTTGTAGGCAGCAAAGAGATGGGTCTTGTTTTTTAATCTATTCAGCAGTCTGTATCTTTTAACTGGAGAGTTGAGGCCATTTACATTCAAGGTGATTATTTAAGTAATGACTTGGCTGTGCAATTTTTCCATAAATATTCCTATTGTGTACTTTAGATTTCTTTTGTACTTTTTACTGGGGGGTTTTCTGCCTTCAAATTCATTAATAATAATTATCATCTTTCTGTGTTTCTTTGTATAGCACATCCTTAAGCATCTTTTGTAAGGCTGGATGAGTGGTGACAGATTCTTTCAATTTCTGTTATGGAAGGTCTTTATTTCATTTTCATTCCTAAATTAGAGCTTTGCAGGGTACAGTGTTCTGGGTTGACAGTTTTTTTTCCTCTTAAGACTTGGACTATATCTCACCATTCTTTCCCAGCCTGTAGGGCTTCTGATGAGAGGGATGCTGTGAGTCTAATCGGAGTTCCTCTGAAAGTAATATGTGGGCCAGCGCTGTGGCGTACTGAGTAAGGCTGCTGCCTGCAGTGCTGGCATTCCATATGGACACCAGTTTGGGTCCCAGGTGCTCCGCTTCCTTTCCAACTCTCTGCTATGGCCTGGGAAAGCAGTAGAAGGTGGCCCAAGTCCTTGGGCCCCTGCACCCACCTGGGAGACCTGGAGGAGGCTCCTGGCTTCTGGCTTCAGATCAGCGCAGCTCCAGCTGTTGTAGCCAACTAGGGAGTGAACCAGTGGATGGAAGACCTCTCTCTCTCTGCCTCTCCCTCTCTCTCTCTGTGTAACTCTGACTTTCAAATAAATCTTTAAAAAAAAGAAAAAGAAGGAAAGTAATCTGGCATTGCTTCTCATGACCATTTTAGAATATTTTCTTTATGTTTTACTGTGGAATGGTTGACTACAATGTGTCGTGCTGAAGATCTTTTCTGGTCATATCTATTAGGAGTTCTATGTGCTTCCTGTACTTGGACATTCCTTTCTTTCTCCAAATTAGGAAAGAATTCTGTAATTATTTCACTAAATAGGCCTTTTATTCCATTCTCTTTTCACACCTTCAAGAATTCCTAAGACCCTTATGTTGGGTCAGTTGATAGTATCTCATAAATCTTCAACACTGATTTTAAGTTTTCTATTTTATTATTCTCTTTTTTCGGTCAGACTATAAGATTTCCAAAGATTTGTCTTCTGGTTTGTATATTTTTCTCTGCTTTGCCAAGTCTGCTGTTAAAGACTTTCCATCACGTTTTTTATTTGATCTATTGAATTCTTCATTTCTAATATTTTGATTTCCCTTTAAAAATCTCAATTTCATGGGAAAATTTTTATTTATGTTATGTATGGTTTTTAGTTCATGGATTTGCTTCTGATTGCTTTTGAGTAATCCTATGATTAATTATTTAAATTCCATTTCCAATCTTTTCATCTTCACATTCTAATATTTAAATGTTGCCATGCTTTGGGCAGGGGTTGGGGATTACAGAATCTTCCTTATTCTTGTTTCTTGAACTTCTGCATTTATTTTTAGGCATTTGTGGAGTTGTTGTTTTTTTCTTGTGATGGCTTTTATATTTGATCTTTCCCTCTGTGGCTTACTGGAATGACTGCCCTTTCAGTGAATACCAAGTGGGGTATGGTAGGTGTGGCCATGGAGCTCTGGTCAGTGCTCCAGGATGGGACGAGTATCCAGGGTAACTATTGCATACTTATCACCATTCCTGCTCTCTTTTGGTTATCAGTGGCATGGAGTATCTTGTTCTGTCATTTCACTTTCAGTTTATGTGATCTGGGGGTCTCTTACAGGCAACATATTGTTGAATTGTTTTTTTTTTTTAATCCATTCAGATCTGTCTTTTGTAGAATTTAATCCATTTTATCCAATTCTATTATTGATAAATACAGATCTACTGTTATATTTTCTGGTTATCTTGTAACTTATTCCTTCTTCCCTCCCTCCCTCCCTCCTTCCCTTTTCTCCTTCCTTCCTTCCTTCCTTCCTTCCTTCCTTCCTTCCTTCCTTATTATCTACCTTTGTGATTTGGTAATTCTCTGTAATGCTTTCATTTCTACCTGTCATTTATATATTTGCTGTAGTTTTAGTTTTTTAGGTTCTGGTTACCACGAGGTTTGCATAAAATATCTTATAATTATAATCTACTTTTTAAGCTTAATGTAAGCTTTAACAACTTAATTTTTGTTTCATATAAAAACACTAGACTTTTACCCTAACCCCTCCAGTTTATATTATCACAATTTAGAGCTTTTTCTATTGTATAACAGCTTACTGCAGCCTTAATTATCTTTGAGCATTTTGACTATTGACCTTAATATCAAATATGATATCATCATTATATTGGAGTACACTGGATTTGACTATGTATTTATCAGTAAGTTTTACACTTTTATATATACTCCTGGTAAGTAATTATCGTTCTGTGCGTGAATAACTACCTTATGCAGGTCTAGTAGTATTGAATTCCCTCAGCTTTTGCTTGTCATGAAAGAATTTACTTCTGAAGGACAGCTTTGTTGGGTAAAATGTTCTTGCCTGGCAGTTCTGTTTGTCTCACCACCTTGAGTATATCACAGCATTCTTTCCTGGTCTGCAAACTTCTGCTTAGAAATACATTGACAGTCTATTGGAGAGTCCCTTCTATGTAACTTGACACTTTTCTCTTGCTGCTTTTAAAATTCTCTTGTTATTAAAAGTGTTTTTTTTTTTTTTTTTGACAGGCAGAGTGGATAGTGAGAGAGAGAGAGACAGAGAGAAAGGTCTTCCTTTGCCATTGGTTCACCCTCCAATGGCCACCGCGGATGGTGCACTGCGGCCGGCGCACCGCGCTCATCTGATGGCAGGAGCCAGGTGCTAGGTGCTTTTCCTGGTCTCCCCATGGGGTGCAGGGCCCAAGCACCTGGGCCATCCTCCACTGCATTCCTGGGCCACAGCAGAGGGCTGGCCTGGAAGAGGGGCAACCGGGACAGAATCCGGCACCCCAACCGGGACTAGAACCGGGTGTGCCGGCACCGCAAGGCGGAGGATTAGCCTGTTGAGCCACGGCGCCGGCCAAAAAGTGTTTTAAATTACATTACTTCTACACAACTGAAGCAAAAGAAGGGGGAGGGGACACTTGAATCCTTGGGTCATTTTAGCTATGCAGAAGTAACTTAGAATTAGTTACACCTCAATGCACAGTCTATAATATCCCAGCTGAAAATACACTGTTTTTGGCATTTGTTGACAAAAAAGTCAGTCTTTCATTTCTAGATTAAGGATAATAGAATTTTGGAGCGTATGGAGACCTTATCAACTGTCATATAGGAAGAAAGAGTAATTTGTTTTAGTCTTGTAGGCTTGTCTGAGGCTAGGCCTCAGTTCTCAAGCACCAGTTCACTGCTGCCTCTACCACATGAGGGTTTCTGCTTCATTCACAGAGGCATGATCAGCTTCAAGAGCGATTTGTCCTTTCTACTTGGTCCAAAGACCCTATATCTAGGCCAAGACCACTCCCACTTACAAAATGTCCTCCATTCTATTTAGAATTAAACTTGGGCATAATGTGGAAGAGAGGGTTCATAAAATGAAACAGATATTTACTTCAGCTGCAGAGCTATTCTCAGTGTAAGTGGCAGTCCTTCTACATAGAGCAAAATGACAGGAGTATCCAGTTTTTTAAGAAATCACTGTCCCACTTTACTCGGGGCCAAACCCAACTTCAGGAATAATGTTTACTTCCTAAAAAACAAGCTGATGAGGGACTCAGGCCACCAGATCAGGCACCATATTTTTTTAGTTTGTTGCCAACAAAATAAGTGGGGGAAAAACAGTTCTCATCAAGCCCGTAAAACTCTTCCATGCAAACCCTGCCTCTCCAGTATAGTTTTTTGTTTTAGAGATCTATTCTCAGCTTGTTGAAAGCAGCCAAAGGCAGGCAGACAGCAACACTGATGGTAGAAGGGGTAGAGCTGGGGTCAGAGCAGAGGTAGGCCTTCCTTGGCATTTTAATTTACTCCATATCTTTAACCTTCAGGCAGAACCCACACACTCCAGGAAAGGGAGATCAATAAGCACCATGTGTGAGCACAGAGCTTTTTAAGTGCCTCAGCATTTTCAGGGCGCTTTCTTTTTCTCCTCTCCCCAAACATGCCAAACCCCATATCAAGACAGAGCACAACTGGCTCCCATGCTCCACTGCCTTCCAAGAGCCTTTATTCTTCAGCTTAAGGATCTGGCTGCCAGCATTTGTGTTCACTCTGGCGGCTCTGTTGAAAAGCACACATCAGCCAAACTCACAACACTGCCCAGGCCTAAGCTGTTCATCAGCAATCAATAACAAAGGGTTGAAACTCAGGTTGGAGTCTGTTTTATGCTGATGAAAACTGTTGGAAAATAGTTATGAAATAGCCCCACATTCTTCTCCCAACTGAATATTAAGGTTGTTTTTCTAATGGTTGGACCCCTGGCTGCTGTATGGTGAATATTAACACCGTCCTGATTTTATAATATCCCAGTTCATTTCATTGCCTATGTTTTTCATTTCCTTCTTTCTGCCTGCTAGGTTTAAAGTGAAGCAGCCCCCACCCAGCACTGGGCTGAAAGTGACTTACAAACCTGGGCCTGTAAGTACTATGTATGTCATTTGTTGTATGTGTTTGTGTATACACATATAAGTGTGTATTTTTCCATGAAGTGGGCTTTAAATAATTCTGTCCAGCTAGTTTAAACCATGGCTAAGTATAATTCTTCTAGTATCATAACCACATGATTTCTGGTTTGGGTTCAATATGTAGCTTGGTGTCACTCATTTCATGTAAGAATCATGAGAAAGATCCTATGTGTAAGTCAAGTTAAACTTCTGGCTGTGGACACATTTCTAAAGCTCACTTCACCTGTCCCATTAGTATAATTATGTTGCTTTTTTTTTTTTTTTCTTTTTTGGCCAGGCAGAGTTAGACAGTGAGAGAGAGAGAGAGAGAGACAGAGAGAAAGGTATTCCTTCCGTTGGTGCACTCCCTAATGGCTGCCACAGCCAGTGCTGCGCCAATCCGAAGCCAGGAGCTGGGTACTTCCTCCCAGTCTCCCATGCGGGTGCAGGGACCCAAGCACTTGGGCCATCCTCCATTGCCCTCCCAGGCCACAGCAGAGAGATGGACTGGAAGAGGAGCAACCGGGACTAGTACCCGGGGTGCCAGCGCCAAAGGCGGAGGATTAGCCAAGTGAGCCACAGACTGAGTATAATTATGTTCTATTATATGAAAACTGCCCTTTTAAAAAGTAAATTCTATATTATTATTTTCTTAGAATTATGTCTACAAACCATATTTAATCTGTTAAAAGCCAATTAAAAATTTTCAAAAAATTAAATTCTTCTGCAAAGTAAAAAATCTTTTGAAAAATTTATTATCCCATTCTTTAGTTTATATACATCTGGTCTCCTCTCAGTATTTGCCAGTAAATATTATTTAATGTCATATTAAATAATAGCATATATTAAGTTCATCAGCTGCCTTATTTCTTCAAAGATCTCTGAAAACATAAACTTAAAAATGTCACTTTGTTCTGACTTTGATATATTCCCTAAAATGAGCATTTATATATAAATATAAATATAAATATAGTTAAATATAGTTTCAGAAATGCAGTATGGTATAAACAAAAGTTTATCTCAAAATATAATAAATCACCTTAGTAAATCTTAGTGCATAGTCTAGCTCTGTTAACATCGCTTTCCTTTCACATAGCAAACTGTTGACTCCTTCCCATATGTCACTGTTAGTGCCAGGGTACAGAGGAGGGGAAAAATGGGTCAGAGAGCTTTCAGAGCCAGGCACAGGACAGGTACTTAAGAGATGTGATTGTAGGAGAGAATAAAGTGAAGAAGTATGGTAGAGACATGAGCCATTCGTCAGGCACAGGAATATCCGTAGGCACAGCCAAGCAGTTGGCAGGGTATTGGGTCCATAAGCAGCCACAGCGCTCCCTGAGTCTGAAGCGTTTAAAGCAGCTGTGGTTTTTATACGCACACAGAAGGCTGGGTTCAGCATAGGGCAAAGGCTGTTTGTCGTGACTACACCACCAACAGCTCAGAGACAGTGACAGACAGTGCTTTCAGCCTTCACTTCCCCAGCTATAAAAGAGGGAGTTTAGGTCATTTCTTAGCATCTTCTATCTTTAATATTTTATGATCTACTAAAAGAAAACAGTAGCATGTGGGCTGCAGCTCCAAGCAGCAGTACACTTTGGGATTCAATCCACTAAGTCATGAGCACCTTTGTGAAATTATTCATCACTGTACTGTGTCAGGATTTCAGAATCATCACAGCATAAACCAAAAATAAAACTCAAAGCAAGGCCTTCTTTCACTGTTCTGGGAACAGGTCTGGGAAGTCAGTAAATCTCATTTTAATTTAGAGATTATGCCAAAAGCTGAAATGATTATTGGATGAACAGTCCTAAGTACTAAAAACCCAGTGTGAATTCTTTGAAGCTCACTCTACACTGTTATCTTTTTTTATTTTTTTCTTTTAGTTTGGTTTTTCTTTTTGATGGTAAGTTTTGGCTCTGGCAAAAAATATAATCTATGGACTTCTCCATATGTAAATCTAACCACTGTTCAGCTTGGTTAGTTGCCAACACTAAATGAAAACGCTCAAAGCCTGGGTGAAACTGCATCCTGGCAACATTCCAGCTCCCCTCATGCCACATTTCGTCATTGCCCAGCCCTGCTCTGATTGTAGGGCTTGGAGGATTGAGGATCTTATTCCTAGATACAGAGCTGCTGGATACCCTCCAGTGAGCATACATTTACAAGCACATTGTTGAAAAATTGGGAACATTTTTCAATTCTATTATTTATAAAAATATACTGAAGAAAAAAAAATTCCATTTGTATCTAATTGCTTTCCATGTGGTAGTTTCTGATTTATTTTTTTCCAGATAACTGTTCCCAAGTCTGCTTTTTAACCCATCTCCTGGAGAGGCAGCTTAGAAACATAAACAGTTCGCTCCTTCCTGGGTAGTGTTCTTTTCAAGGAACAAGGCAAGAATCCTATTTTTCGTTATAGATCAGGTTTCTTTTTGGTTGATGCCTCTTCCACGTATCTTTCAGACCTTATCCGTGTGGCGTGTAAACTAATTCTGTCTCCCTCTACTGGCACTGTCACTTTACACAATCTACATTAGCAAAACCAAGGGGCAGGGCAGAGATGTTATGGACTCCACCAGTCTCTTAGAGTCACTTGAGATTAAATTTGTATCTATCTTAGGTTACATTTTTGTTAATTGTAAGGATGCCCACAGATCTAAATTCACCACTGACAGTCAAGAAATAGCACAGCTATAAGGACTGAAGCAGTAAGCCTTCAGTGCCATATGCAACACCCTGGCATTTAGTTTTTTTTTTTTTTGACAGGCAGAGTGGACAGTGAGAGAGAGAGACAGAGAGAAAGGTCTTCCTTTGCCGTTGGTTCACCCTTCAATGGCCGCTGTGGCTGGCGCACCGCGCTGATCCGATGGCAAGAGCCAGGTGCTTCTCCTGGTCTTCCATGGGGTGCAGGGCCCAAGCACTTGGGCCATCCTCCACTGCACTCCCTGGCCACTGCAGAGAGCTGGCCTGGAAGAGGGGCAACCGGGACAGAATCCGGTGCCCCAACCAGGACTAGAACCTGGTGTGCCGGTGCTGCAAGGCGGAGGATTAGCCTGTTGAGCCACGGCGCCGGCCAGCATTTAGTTTTCCTTATGCTTTTCCCCAAATAGCACCTGGTTTACTCCTTCAACGATGTATGCTGGATCTCATTTACTCAGTGACATCCTGTATAACTAATCTATAAAATAATTTGTTAAATGCTTATAACAGCTACCATTTATAAGTGTCAAATCTATGGTTATAGAGTTAAAGGTAACTTGTTCAAATTAGAGTTAAAACCAAGATTTCAACTCCCATGTGGGTGATTCCAAAGCTACACTGTGTCTTCTAGGTGGCAGCTGGTTTGCAGACAGAACTGAAGGTGGAGTTATTTGCCATGGTTGCCGGAGAGGACGGCAGCAAGGGCTCAACACACATCTCTCACAATATTGAGATCATGACTGAGCATGATGTTCTGTTCTTACCTGTGGAGGCAAATATCCTTTAAAGTTCAATGAGTGATCACATAAAGTGCAGAAATTACATATAAGTGAGGCAAACATGGAAGTCAACACACATCCCCATTCTTCATTAATTCTATCTTCAAAGTCCTGAGAGTTAAATCTCTTCGGACAAAGACTGTGTCTTTTATATATAAAGACATATATATATATATATGACATATATATATATATATCTATAAAGACTGTGTCTTAATTCATCTTTGAATCCACCCTTGACACTACTTGACATGTAGTACATGTGCAATAACTGCAAGTTAAGTAAATATCAATGGCTATCTATTGGATATCAGATAATCAGAATAATATAAAACCAAGTGCCTGTGATCAGAAAAAATTTGGAACTTGTTGGGGAATAGGTGATGCCTTCTGATCGTAAAGTTGGATATTTACTGAATTATGCATGCAATCCTTTATACTGGTATCTCTAGACATAAATACCATATAGATTTAGAATCTCTATTATATGCTAAGTACTGTACACAGTATTACATAAACAAATGGAAAATTGGACTTTACCTTAAATATGTTATTTAATCTGGTAACAATCTTCATAATCATCTCCAAACTATTTGATACTTCTCCAATGATAGGAATCATATATTACTTGTGTCACATATCTGTTCAATATTTAAGCTGGGTCATACAGAGCATGAAAACTTATGATGGAAAGGGGATTTTAAATACAAAAAAAATGAATAAAACCATGGTGTTTGGGAGGGTTAACAGAAGTCCAGTTTGCTAAGAAAGAGCTTAAGGAACATTAGCAAATAAAGTGATAAAGTGGATTGGAGGTAAGTTATGGAAGAGATTTCTGGCCCAGTGGGTGCTATGATGAACATATCTTTGTAGAAGTCAATCTAGTGTTATTGTGCAGGATACGCTGAAGGAGAAATGGGTGAGTAAAGGAACCAACGGAAGTCTAGTTCAGCAGACATGGAGGGACATGGATGAAAGACATAGGGGTGGGGAAGAAACTGCAAAATCTGAGGTGGAATCCACTGATGGAAGCAAAAAAGAGGATGTATGAGTCAATTCCAAGGTTTTGTGTTCAGGTAGTGAATTGTTAACATGCAGGACTAGATCTCAGCTCTTTGCAGAGGTGATGGTTGAAGGCACAGGAAGGAAAAGTTATCTAGGGTCTGTTTAGAGATCAGAATAAGAGCCAATGGGGACAAATTAAGCAATTCAAAAAGCACAAACTATCTCAGAAGCCACAGAATGAATTTCAAGAGAAAGATGGGCAGAGATGACAAATGTTACTGAAATGTCAGAGTGAATTCAAATATAAGTCAGACAATTAGATTTGGTTGGAACAAAAACTAAATTACAAAAGATAATGAATGGGTATTAACATAGGAAAGCAGAAATATCAGGTATGGATACCTTTTCAAGGAAATTTATTAAAGGAAAGAGCAAGAGAACATGGTACTTCAAAGATACAAACAGTGAAGAAGGGATTTTCAGTTTAGTGTAGCCCTAAATATTTTTGTAGATTGAAGAGAAGGGTTAAAACTATGAATGAGTAGAAGTAATTGAACTGCAACATACAAAAGAGAGGAAGAGAATACAGAGCACAGCTGAAGGGTCAGTCTTAAAAATGGATTCGATGAAGATGGCTGAGGACTCTGAGGTGAGGAAGCAGCCAGGGAAACTGTCAGATAACCTCAGTTTCCATAAAAGAGGATTTGAGTTAATTTGCTCAACTAGTCTTTCTAAGACATGAAATAGAGCAATGAACAGAAATCCTTGCTTTTTCGTAGCTTACATTCTGGGTGGGGGGGTGGCACACAGGCTGTACACAAAATAAATAAAATGTGGAATATGATGGTGGTGAGAACAATGAGGAAAAATACAAAGTAGAAGGGAAATAGGGAATGTTAAGGAGGATTACAGTTTAAAATAGGTTATGGTTAGAGTGTTTTTTTCCCCCCTTAAGTAATGATGGCAGGATTTTTTCGTTGTCCTGCCAAGATACCAGTTTTTCAGTTTTCTTTTTCCTTGTCTAGGAATTAAATCAAGTCCTCTTACTCTTCATATAGGTTGTTTTAGATGCTAACACATTCATATATGCTACCTTAGAAGTTAATGTAAAATGGAAATAAAAGGTAAGTATATTTTCGTGTAAGAAGATTTTGAAATTCATGCATATAAATGGCCTTAGAAAGTGAATGGAAAATATGCCTCGTAAGAAAGCTATGCAATTTGGGAGTTGTGGTGCAGGCGTTTGTTAAAGATGATGCCTGGGATACCCACATCCCACATCAGAGTAACAGTTTGACTTCTAGTTCCTCTGCTTACAATAGAGCTTCCTGCTAATGTGCCTGGGAAGCAGTGGATGATGGCACAAGTACGTTGAGTCCCTGTCCCCGATATGGGGGACTGAGAGGGAGTACCATGCTCTTGGCCTGGCCCAGTACTGGCTGTTGCAGCTATCTGGGGAGTCAACCATTGGATCGAAGAGCTCTCTAATTCTGTATTTCAAATAAATAAAGAAACTTTAAAAAAAAGAGTTATGCATGGATTTTAAAATTTTTTGCACCACAATAAACTTATCTTTTAATTTAATTTTCCATAAGATTGTCGAGGTGCCCCTGAACACATTTTAAGCCTAAGCATATAGAATTTACTGTACATTGTGAATTAATACTATAACTAGTACTCCAACAATAATTTCAGTTTGTGTCTCTATGTGAGGGCAAACTGTTGAAATCTTTACATAATATGTTCTAAACTGATCTTCTGTGTATAAAGAGAATTGAAAATGAATCTTGATGTGAACAGAAAGGGAGAGGGAGCGGGAGAGGGGAGGGTAGTGGGAGGGAGGGAAGTTGTGAGGGGGGGAGCCATTGGAATCCATAAGCTATACTTTGGAAATTTATATTCTTTAAATAAAATCTAAAAAAAAAAATAAAAAAAAAAGAATTTGCATTAGACCAAGTACCTAAAATTGAGCTAATTTTGCTGGAAAAGAGTTCCTATGATTTTAAAATGTTATTTGGGTTTGTATATATAAATCATTTTGTCATGAAAATCACAGTCCTTAACAAATATTTTACCAGTATTAACAAGCAGCAATTACAATAAGCGACCAAAAGATTTTCCCAAGGGAAAAGAAAATCCCATGGTCCACAGGACTTGTACGGTTTCTTCCTCTACACTTGGAGTCTTACTGTCTCGTAAAGTTTCTCCACATTAGGTCCAGTAAGTATTACGTGAGAACTTGACTCTATCTTTGTTTCCCTCTTCTTATGCCAGCAACCAATAAACAGCATAACCTGATTGAATGAAAATGCTTATTTTCAGTAACCTAAGTACCTTCCCCATTATGTTTAACCAAATTTAATTCTCATGCTACCTATAAGATTATTTTTCTCACTTTATAAACAAGGAAATAGAAATTTAGATCTTAAAGAGGTAAAAATCTAGCCTACTTCGATGTGAACCTTATATTCTTTTAAGTATTGTCTTCATTGTCCAAGTAAAAGTGGGTCTTACTGTCCAAAAAGCAGTAGAACATACAAAATACCAAGGTGTGGGATTTGAGAATTTACAATTAAGCTGATGGTTTTCAAATTTTCAGGGCTCAGGGGGTGAACACTGCAGTGCAGCGGGTTAAGCCCCTACTTGAGATGTTCGTGTCCCATATGACTGCCAGTTTGAGTCCCAGCTACTCTGCTCTGATCCAGCTTCCTGGGGGGCAGATGATGGCTCAAGCGCTTGGGCCCCTGCCACCCACAAGGGAGGATCTGGATTCAGCCCTGGCTATAGGGGGCATCTGGAGAATGAACTAGTAGATAGAAGACCTGTTACTCTGCCTTTTAAGTAGATGAAAAAAAGCCCTAAGAAAAATTATTTCAGGTCTCAGGACTTCTTTTATATACTTTAAAATTACTGAGATCCCAAAGAGCTTTTGTTTACATGAGTACTATCTATCAGTATTTACCAATCCAAATTATGAGGGGATGGGCATTTGAGGACACTGCTTGGGACAGCTACGTCCTGTATCAGAGTGCCTGCTTTAGAGTCCTGTCTCAGCTTACAGTTCTAGCTTCCTGCTAATGCACACTCTGGGAAGGCAGCAATGACTGCTCAAGTGCTTGGGTCCCTGGCACCCACATGGGACACTTGAACTACATTCAAGCTCCTGGACTCAGCCCAGTCCATCCCTTGCTATTGTGGGCATTTAGGGAATGAATCAGTGGAAGATCTCTATCTCCCCCCTCCACCATCTTTCTGCCTTTCAAATAAAAAACAATTTTCTTAAAAAAATTAAACTGGGAAAAAAATCCTAATTAAAAAAAACTCAGAATATTAAAATGAAACTTTTAATAAAAAACATAACTATCTTCTAAAAGAAAAAACCAGTAAGAGTGGTACTGTCTTATATTTTTGCAAATCTCTTTAATGTCTGGCTTAATAGAACATGGCTGGATTCTCACATCTGTTCTGTATTCAATCTATTACTCTATCACACATCACACAGTCTCTGAAAAACTCCTATATGAGAATGAAAAAAAAGGGCAAATAACATCTTGTATTGGTTTCCTGGTGCTGCTGTTAACAACTCTGTAGTTTCCTAGGTCTGCCATAATGACATTCTATAACAAGTTACTTACTCTCAGTTCAGGAGGCCAGAGGCCCAAAAGCAAGGTGTCAGCAGTTGGGCCCTTCCAGGAGACTGAGGGATAATTTGTTCTATGCCTCCGTAACTTCATTTTTTTGGCTTGTAGCAACATCACTCTAATCTTGCCTCTGTCTTCATCTGGCATTGTTCCAGATTGTATTTCTGTCTCTCCACCAGTTTAAAGGATTCAATGATCAGATTTAGGGGAGTAACATCAATATCAAATGACACTGTCTTAGCTTGATTACATCAGTGAAAGCTAATTGCAGATGAGGTCACATTCATAGGCTCCATTAGACACAAAATTCTGAAGGGATAAACCCAATCTGCCCTTTAGTCCCATAAAATTCATGTTTATCCCACGTGCAAAATACACTCTCCAAGTCCAACATTCTCACAAATAGTAATCCAACCCAGCATTAACCCTACATCTAAAATGTCATCCAAATATCACCAACTCCAAAAGTTCACCTATCATAATCTAAAATCAGGGAGGGGTGAGACTCTGGGTTTGCCCCACCACTCTGGCCTCCTCTCTTTTATGGGCCTATGAAGCAAGAAAACAAGTTGCCAGCTTCCAAAAATGCAAGGATGGGACAAATATAAGCAGACATTCCCATTCCAAAGGGGGAAAAGAAAAACGGAAGGAATAAAGGGGTCTCTGATCCAAAACAAGCTTGCAAACCTGCAGAGCGAATGCTATCCTGAGGACCAGGAATCATCAACTGTGGCTCCATCTGGCCTCTGTGCCCATGGAGGCACCGCCAACCCCAGCCTTGAGGCCCTCAGAGGCCCCACTGGCTCTATAGACCCTTCTGGATCTCTAGCCTCGGCCCTCAGCAGCAGTCTTACTAGCCCTTAGGCTGCCTGTTTCTTGTTGATAGAATTTCCAAATTCTGACAACCTCCCCTCATTTTGTCCCATCTCCTTGACATAACAATGTCACATAGAAAACAGTCCATTTTCTATGGACATGAAGGAAATCTGTGACACTGGAATTCAGGTTCTTCAGATTCCCTCCTGGCTAACCCCGATTCCTCTTCTCAACCCCTGGCTTCTGCTGAGATGGTTAATGGCATGTGTGGCCTCTTGCCTAATCTCTCCAGCAGGATTTCCAGCCACCTGCTTGGGTATTTCTCCAGAATGTACTTTAGCATCTTTCACAATATAGAACTGGATAGGATAGAGCTGTGGATTTTTCCAAATGATCACACTGTAGTTCCTTTTTTGAACACTTCCTTCCTCTTTCTTTTTGCACTTTATTCTAAATGAGAAACTAGACCATGCCTTCTATATTCTCCTTAGAAATTAAGCTGAATATTCAAGTTAATTTCTCACAAGTTCTACTTTCCACCCAATAGTACAACATTGAATTCAGCCAGGTTCTCAGCCTCATCATAGTAAGGACCACTGTTCTTCCAGTATCCAATAACATGTTCCTCACTTCTGTGTGAGGCCCCACCAGAAGCAGCTTTCATGTTGCTGTGTCCTCCAAGAATCTGTTCTTAATGATATAAGAATTCTCAAAGATGGTAACTTTCACCAGAACTGCTTTTACCATCCTTTACATTTCTACCAGTGTCTTCAAGGCAACCTAGACTTTTTCAATCATGTGGTTCAAAATTTTAGCTTCTATCTAGTATCTAACTCCAAAGACATTTCCACATTTGTAGGCATTTGTTACAGCAACATTCTATTTGCTGATGTCAAGTTCTCTACTGGGGCTGCCATATCAAATTATCAAAAACTAAGTGGTTTAAAACAAAAGGCATTTATTCTTTTGCAATTCTGGGGACCAGAGGTCTGAAATCAAGATGTTGATGAGGCTGGCTCCTTTTGGAGGCTCCGAGGGAGGATTTGTTCCGTGCTTCTCCTGGCTTCTGACAGTAGCGAGGAATTCCTTGGTTTTAGCTACATCACTCCAATCCTGATCACTTCCTGTTGTCACATGGTGTTCTTGCCTGCATGTCTTCACCAGGCATTCTCATAAAAACATCAGTTATTGGATTTAAAGGCCCACCTTCCCCACCCTCCCTAATCTAGTCTGAGTTCATCTTGACTAATTACATTTGTGAAGACAATATTCCCAGATAAGGTCACATTCACAGAATGAGTGGACATGAATATTTTGGAGGCTACTTGTCTTGAACCACACTTTGGGGATTACTAAATTAAGGCATAGTTTATTTCTGTTCTAGCCCATGTCCTTCATAAGTTATCCTAAACTGAGAAGTTTGAAAGACAGAGAGTGAGTGAGAGACAGTACCTGACCTGTCTGTCACCTGCTGCCTCCCAAGGTGCAAATGAGCGGAGAACTGGAATCAGGAGCAAACCTGGGACTAGAGCCCAGGCATTCCAACATGGGATGCAGGCATCACACATGGCCTCTTAACTGCTATGCCAAAAATCTGCCCCAAGATTCCAATTCCTGCTAGTACCAACCTATCATGCTAATTCCATGAATGTCACTAAGAAATGCCTTAAGTACTATTTCTGTTATTTGTTCCCTTGTGCGAATTACCAGAGTTGATAAGATTAAAAAGATGCACTAACAACAGTAATAGATTTTGTTGACTTCAAGCACTTAACAGTAACTATGAGGATAGGCATTATAATACCATTTTATCAATGAGGAATCTGAATCCTAATTAGGTTAGGTGGTTTGCTCTATAAAAATTGTATTGTTATCTGTTTTTAATCTAACAAATTACCCCAAAATTTAATAGCACAAAACAACAAATATTTAATGGTCTTCCAGCTCCTTATGGCATTACAGCCTTTTTATAGATAACTTGCTGCATTTTATCAAGAGATACTCTTTAAGTGTTTTTTACATTAAAGATTATATATAGGCGGTGGCTACTGAAGCTGGTAAATTCTGACTTGACTAGAAATCTGCTTGGCTTAAAATTCATTTAAATACACATATTAACCTCAGACCTTTAGTGCTAAGGGGTTCCCAGCATTTCAACTAAATCTATAATTCAGCTACTTATTGTACACACTACTTTATTTACTATTAGGTTCCCATTCTTTTTGATTAGTGTAAAACTTATCAAAATAAATACTCTAGTACTGTTAGCCTATTCAACGGTAAATGGTGGCAAAGCTATGGGAAAACAGCACTTATTAACATAAGAACAATTATTAATGATATATATATCTAGAATGCCCTCCTGGAACTTGTCTGGTTTGGATGCTATCAAAAATGTTAATGGAAAATGCTACAATTTTCTTAAGTTCTAATGAACAACTCTGAGAAGCACAGATGATATGGATTCAGTCTCTATTCTCATTAAGGAGAGGTGAAGATATTTTTCAAGATTTAAGTAGCTCTTCTTTCTAGTGTCAACATCAGCTGCCTAATCAAAAGACTGACTTCCTGGAAAGCACATGCAGTACATTATACTATATTCTCTTTAGCTCAGCATTCAGGAACTTCTGTCAAAACTCACTATTTCTACTCTGTCCAACAAACAGTATCACTGTATTCCTTCACACATCAGTGATTATGATAGGCTTTAGGAAGAGTAACTCATCATTTGGGATACGAATCACCAAGCCACAGAACTGCTGCTCTGAGACTGGGAAGAAAATGGCAGCATCATGACACAGTAACTTAGATGAAAACATAAGTAAATAGAAGATAAAAACTAAAACTGTCTCAACTGAAGATATAAAAAGGAGTTTGAATTGATAATTAAAAGACTATGTACTGAAGATGGCTCAAGCGCTTGGGCCTCTGCCCCCATGGGGGAGACCCAGGCTCCAGCTTTGGCCTGGCCATTTGGGAAGTGAGCCAGTGGATGGAACATCGCTAACTCTGCCCTTGAAATAAAATAAAATCTTAAAAATGGACAAAAAAAAAAAAAAAAACCTTTGCATAAAGAAAAGCCCAGGCCCAGAAGTGTCTATGTCAATCTCTTTCTAGAACCTTCCTATTTTCCCAAATCCCTAACCCCGACACACACAGTGCACTCCCTGCTCTGAAGCACAGCATTCTCTTAGCATAACTGCTCTTTAATCAGAAATAACTCATTTATTCAGAAAAATATAAAGAACAATATCTTCTCATATACAGATATAACAGAGCTTGCAAGAGGTTAAGTTTCAGTCCTTTTAAGCTCCATAAGTCCATGACACTGCCATTGATGGGCAGAGGGCAATCAGTTATGCACCTGACTACCTCACTAGGAGGTAAAACTTAATAAAAAGAATAAAATCATACAAATCATCTGCCATAAAAATATGGAAATCTTTTGAAATGTTAATTTCAACTCTAGAGAAACAAATTCCTAATGAAAACAATTCTTTGCTCCCTACTAGAATACAAAGGGAACAACCGCCACAGAGCTCAACCTTTGAGAGCACAGAAAGATTTTCAAACTAATCATGGTTATACATCCAAGAAGTGGAGCCAGACCACAGTCCCATGTTGGAATTCCTTCAGGCAAAGCTGGGAGCCACATCCTGACATCTTCTGCAACATGATCTTCTGTTATCTGCATATTTTTAAGATGATGCCAATTCTGCTGCCTCTCCGTTTAGTTCTTTTAAGGAAAATGTAGAAAATGGCACCCAGAATCCAGTTCTAAGTCACTGTTAAAATTAGTTTCTCCCTCTTTTTCCTCTTCCTCTTCTTTTCTTCCAAGTGGCTAGTAGCATCAGCAAAAAACATAACTTCACTTTTTGCCTCACATTCCCTCTTGAGATAATCAAGACCTGCCATATTGAAGCCGATAACATCCTGGAGAGGAGAAGCAGAAAGATTAAACAAGTTCTCTCCCATGTGAGTCAAGGACCAAAGCTTCAGGTGTTCCTGCTGAATACTTTCCTTCTTTGATTTTGTTTTCTGTTCCTACCAGCTCCAACAAAAACTTTTATTTCAAACACAGATTTATTTCAAACACAGATTTATAGTGCATTTTTAGCTGCTTCCTGGTCACATACACTAACACTGTGCCTCCTATTTCTAGGCAGTCACCTACTTACCCGGACTTGGCTGACTTTTGAAATAGTTGTTTCCTTTAATTTTTCTATCACTGGCACAAGCATTTGGTTGCTAGTGATCTGTCCAAAATGAATCCTAATAGAAAAACAGAACAACGCACATTGCAAAGAACACTTTTAGATCTATCGGTACCCTCTAGAAATAGCAAACAGACATAATATCAAGGCAATAACTACAAACATACAGATTCATTTTATATGAGAACAAAAATAGCTTTTAACATAAAAGGCTAAAGAAGTATCTTTCCCTACTATTCAGTTCAATTTGATGACAATTTTTAAAACAGTTTCCTAAAACTTAGAACATACTCAAGGCTAACCCCTTCTCAGCAATCTACCAGATGATCATAGATTTTGACAATGGTATTTTGTGGAAAGCTCAAGACAGAATGAGCTTTCTAAGAACAGCTAATTCAACTAATTAACAGCTAATTCAAGCTAATTCAAGTTTATCAATATTTCTAATGCTGCCTCAGCAAAAAAGAGATCTAGTCATCCATCAGAGTCAAACTGTGACCCAGGTACTAAGCTACCCTGCACCTCTCTAACAGACAACCCTCTAGTGTACCAGAAGTGTTCATGTTGCTTCTCATGAACTGGCAACCCTGATTCAATAGTACACACATCATGGCAAGAGGAATTTAGTAAACTTGTTGAATGTGAATCTAGGTATTCAAAACTTATCCCAAAATACACAAATATGGCAACAGAATAATATAAACTTATCATTGATCTTCTCTGGCTATTATCCTGGTAGAATGTAAGGAATGGAGGGTTAAGAATTATGAAAACAGGCCAATTCACCAAATACCTATTCAGTCTATTGACTAATTATAACTATTTAAGTATTTGGTAGAGGCTTGCCATTTTTTGCCTTCATAACAGTGTTTTAAGGAATGTTCCATTGTCTAGACTCCTGTTCTCTGCTATAATAGCTTGAGAATGGGGCTCAGGAAATGGGAGATAAGAATACATTCTTAAGCCCTTGTAAATATCATCTTCTCAATTACATATTGACAAAGAATGCAGCCTAATGACATGCTCTCTTTATGTTCCTTAGCTTCCCTGTATATACAACTCATTTCCATTTGCACTTGCAGAGACATGGAGAAATAAACTGACTATTCCTTAAGATGCTGGTATCAGGGCAAGACAAAACCAGTTACACTAAACAGTTTAAAAGAAACAAGAGGCTAATTGACCACTACTGACTTTCAGCACACTGAGTAGAGCCAGAGCTACCACCTTAACAGTACAGCTAGCGGCCTCTCACTAAGTGCTTCTGAGCAATGTATTATCATTACATATCACTCAAAGACTGAGTCATCACTATCCTCGTTTTAAAGGTAAGAATGATTCCAAAGGATGATTAATATTTTATGTCAGACAGCACTGAAATGCTGTAACAGTCTGTGAGACTGAAACATGATTTCTTAATCACAAACACTGACAATTTCAGTTAAGGTGCCACTGGAGCAGCACTGCCGAGGAGATGTGTATTCGGTAAAAAAGGGTGTTACCTGAGAAGGAAGAAGAGGCACCTACATATAAGTTCAACATCAGAGCCCAGCTGGATGAATTCATTAAAGAGCTTAAGGATGTCTGGGACATAAGAGAATGGCAGCACAAGTAGAGATTCTTCCAACTCACTGATAAAGAAAAAATTGATTAAAAATGTCACCATTATCAACATGGTCAATTTTTAAATCTTTTACTTTTTCTAATGCTTTTATACCAAACAGATCTTGGTTATCCAGAGTTAAGATAAATATTCATCTACATACCATATGATTTTATATTTCAATGCTTTTTCATATGAGAATTTAGTATTTTAAATACTGGTTGGAATGTATTTTAGTCCATGGCATAGTGGGAGAATCTGATAATTTTCCTCCAGACAAAACAATTTCTTCAAAACCTTTTGATGAATATTCCATCTTCATATAGCTATTTTATTTTAAAAGATTCATTAATTTACTTGAGAAGCAGAGTTACAGACAGAGGGAGCGAGGACTTTCATCCACTGGTTCACTCCCCAAATGGCCACAACAGCTAGAGCTGCGCTGATCCGAAGCAGGAACCAGGAGCTTCTTCCCAGTTTCCTACAGGGGTGCAGGGCCCAAGGACTTGGGCCATCTTCTATTGCTTTCCCAGGCCACCAGCAGGGAGCTGGATCAGAAGAGGAGCAGCCGGGACTCGAACCCGCGCTCTTTTGGGATGCCAACACCGCAGGTGCATGCTTAACCTAACCTACTACACCACAGCACTGGCCCCCATATAATACACCTTTAACCATACTGAGTTCTTATATGTCAGAGAAGGAGTGTTTCCAGGGCTTTTGGCCTGATCATAAGTGATTGTTTCTGACACTAATGCTATATTATTTGAATTCTAATTTTGTAGCTTTCTAACCTAGAATAGCTCTAGTACAGTTTAATCAATTCCATTAGAAATCTTAGATTTCAATTGGGATCACAAACTTATTAATTAGATTTAAAAAGCCAACCTTTAAAACACAGAATCTTCCCATCTCAGAATGTCCTATTAAAAAAAAAAAAATGGGCCAGCATTGTGGGATAGCAGGTTAAGCAGGCATCTCATACAAGTGCCAGCTCAAGTCCCGGTTTTTCTGCTTGCAATTGAGCTCCCTGCTAATGCACCAGATAAAGCAGCAGAAGATGGCCCAAGTGCTTGGAGCCCTGCACACACATGGGAGACCTGGATGAAGCTCCTGCTCCTGGCTTTGGCCTGGCTCAGCCCTGGCCATCACAGCCATTTGAAGAGTGAACCAGAGGACGCAAGATTTGTCTCTTTCTGTAACTCTGCCTTTCAAATAAGTAAATCTTAAAAAAAAGAAAGAAAAGAAAAAACACAACGTGCTACACCCTGAACAATTTTCTTTTGTATTTCCCTAATAAAATGTCTGTGTTATCGTCAAATAGATCCTACTTATTTCTTATTTATTTCTTATAAGGGATATGTCTAGATATTGTTGATATTATGATAAACTTTAGTAGGCTGAACTCAAACTCTTCATTTTCCCTTAAAACCATCTTCCTTCCTATTTTAATAAGAGCCTCTTAGCTCTAGCACTTTCAAAAAAGAACATTTTTAGGGGCTGGCATTGTGATTAAACTGCTGCTTATAACAACAGCACCCCAATCACAGTGCCAGTTCGAGTCCTGTCTACTCCACTTCTGATCCAGCTTCCAGCTCATGTGCAGGGGAAGGAAGATGCCCACGGGCTTGAGGCCCAGCCACCCGTGGCAGGCCAGGATGAAGTTCTTGGCTCCTGACTTCTACCTGGCCCAGACCTGGCTGTTGCAGCCATTTGAGAGACTGAACTACAAGACAGACGATTTCTTTCTGTCTGTTTCTCCCTCTCTGTTGCTCTGCCTTTCAAATAAACAAACCTCTTTAAAAATTCTAGTGAATAATTTTTCATCAAAATTTTGAGATTGCTAAATACCAATCAAGCAGACAGCCAACAATTATTTCTATTTGCTTCATGTTAAATATTCAAAGTTGTCAGCTGAAAAATTATAATAATTAAATATTTGTGCAAAAGGACTCACCTTGACTTGATCCCCTTAAAAACCTCTAATACGTAAGCTGAAGGCTATAAAGGAATGATAATGCTATTAGTTACATGTATGGTTGTTTTCTATTAAAGCTCCCTAATTTCCATCTCCTAAGGGACAGGGACCCCTTCCCTCATTTAAGAAACAATTATGCTAAGATGCCAAGACCTGGGGTGGATGTTCGGCATAGCAATTAAGATGCCTATACCCCACGTGGGAGTGGCTGGATTCAACCCCCACTTCTGGCTCCTGACTACAGCTTCCTACTAATGCAGACCTGGGAAGCAGTGGTGATGACACAAAGTAGTTGGCTTTTTGCCACCTATGTGAGCCCTGGCCCAACACTGACCATGGCAGGCATTTAGGGCAGGAATCAGATACGAGTAGTCTCTCTGCCTCTCAAATAAATACACAAACAAACAAACAAAATGGTAAGACCTGCATGGGCTGAAGGGTTAACCAGATCTAGGTTCATAATCTAGCTCTGCTCTTTATCAACTATGCTATCTTGTAAGTCAAGCCAGTTGCTTATCTAAAAAAATGAAGATACTCTAAATCACATGACTATTGTGATGAATGGGACATGCAAGTAAAACACTAAGTAAACAGATTGCTAAACACATTCTACTATTACTCTTCTCCTCTTTCTCCCCTCATCTCAATGATGTATGTCAACTTTTCCTCCAAAGCCTTACTTCAAATTTCACGTAAATAAATAACAATCTTCAGAGGGTTTTGAACACAGAACATAAACACACACTAGAGAACAAAGGGATACCAGTCCAGTCCAACCAAAAAGTTTGACTTGGGAAGTCATATTAAAGTGGCTCTTTTGAAATACTAAGGATGTTCTAATACACCCCCACCCCCGAATCATAATGCCTCTCTACTTCCTATCTTTCCTGAAATTAACTTTTAAATAACCAAGGGGAAACAGTTTGACATTCTACTCACAGAAATATTGCCATAAGCCATCAGGATTGGGTTTGTGGGAAGAGGAACCTATGAAGAAATAATTAAGTCATTAAAAATGCCCTTGTCTCTTCCATTGAGGAACAGTGCTTTCATTTTTTTTCTTCATACTATTTGTTGAACTCTTTTACTTAGTGTGGGGTTAAACTTTACAATCATTAAGTAAACTGAAAATAGATCTTCATAAAAATTAAGAGTGGGAATGAGAGGGAGGAGGAAGAAGGATTGGAGTGTGGGTGGGAGGGAGGTAGGGTGGGAAGCATCACTATGTTCCCAAATCTGCATATATGAAATATATGAAACTTGTATAACTTAAATTTTTTTTAAAAAATCAGACTTTGATAGTTCTTGTCACAGGCAGTATTTTTTAAATTTGAAAAATGAGACCCTAAAAACTCAGAGTATAAAAGAATTATCAGACCTTTTAGTTTCTAGAGTACTTATGTAAGGCCAACAAAATCATTTGGTCTGGTCCTGCCAAGGCACCTGCAGGCAGGACTTGGCATTCAGTAAATCTACAGCAGGCTAATTTTTAGTTGCTGACTTTGTATGGCTCGGGAATGATGTTATAAATATCCAAATGTCCCTTGGCAGAAAAAATGTTCCCCACCCCTGAATAAGACCAATATTCTTTCCTCTCACAGTTCCTCAATTTCTTCCAACACCTGAACTGGAAAAGATCCTACTACATTTATCTCATATGCTGATCTGTGTGAATAAATCCTGAAACAAAGGTTTTCTTCTCAGGAGTTCTATTTATAACTACTTCCCAGTGTGTCGTTCAGTGGATTATCTCACCTCTTTCCCTGCAGCTTTACAAATGGCTTTGTGTTCTTTCATTTTTGCAGTTTCTTCTCGGTATAGTTCAATAGCCTCCATGATCCTCTCAGCCTACAAGATGATGATAAAGGCAAGAAGTCATTCCAACATCCAAGGACTCTGAAAGCGGAAGGCCGGCTAGGAGTTCACTAAGTGAAATAGCTTCAATCAGGATAATAAAGATGTGCCAAACAGTATTTAAAGACATCTTTAGTCTTCTTTTCACATTTTAATCTGCAGAGAGTCTAGCTGTCATCAGGGACTTAGGTGAGACCCTACTGAGACAGCTTGAGCGGAGCAGTTCCCAGGACCACCTGTAAGGCATCACTTTCGGAAGAAAACCATGTACCCCTCCAAGAGATTCAGACTCCCCATCCTTGATTACACAGAGAGCACGCAGAGGGCATGATCTCCATCTTTAAATTTCATCAACCTTTTGCCACAACAGGGTTATTTAGTAGATAGGTATAGAATAAGACTTACTAAAAAAGTTTGAATCCTATTAAAAATTAAGATTCCACTTTCTATATCAACTTACTGCTTTAACTGTTTCAATAGTTTTCTTTCCAGTAAAGTAGCTATCACCTTGAGTCTCCCCTGGAACCTGCCAGAAACAAAGACATCCGTGAACAATATACTTGACAGCAGTTCAAAAGCCACTAAGTTAACCTTAGGTCATAAAAGAACAGGCATTATTATCTTATGAAGATGATAATGCAGTTATCAGCTACAATTAATTGAGTACTTAGTAAGTGCCAGACACCATATTTGATATGCATTATCATGAGAATATCCTGCAAATGTTTAAAGATAATGATCAAGATCAATTTCTCAATTTTTTAGATTTTTTTGTTTTACAATGAACTAAACAATTCCCTGAAGCCTCCTTAAAACAAAACTTCAGAATGGCCAAGTATTTAATACCAAATTTGCTTTATCATTTTGTCCAACAAAATCAGAATATACAGCTGAATAAAATAGACTACACATACTGTTTTTCCTATCAGGGGGTGATGCCTCTGGCATCTAGCTCCAATTCTACCTGCACTGGAAATTCTTAAAATTAGAGCCCCAAAAGATTTACTTACTGCTGGCTGGTCTTCTTTGGCCACACTCTCCTCATATTCTGCTTCCCTTTGCTGCCATGAGATAGATAAAACACATTGTCTTTATTTAAAGTAAAACAAAGCAGAGCAGAGAGAAACTGCTTCTTTCAAAACATAATCCAATGATGGCATCTTTGGCTTCTGAAATGGGTGCTATTGACCTTGAAAACATCTGCAAGTTCTTGGACTTGCACACAATGAAATTTGACCACTAGTTAGAACACTTCATCTGGGACAGCCTGTCAGTAGCCCACCAGCACAGCTGTATCCAGGCCTCAGTTCTTACCATCTCCCTTTCTTCCTCAAGAATGAGAGGCTCTCTTGTTCTCTCCCAAAGTCTCAGAGATTTGTCATGGGATGATGATACAACATAGTCTCCATTGGGGCTTACAGCCAAACACCAAATCTCCTGGTGGTGTCCCTGGAGAAGGAAAAACAAAGACAAACATGGAGTAAGAATATCTCCTTCACAGTATAATACATGCTTCTATTAGGGGGCAACATTCTTGAGTACTGAGCAAGCAAAACAAGCAAGATGCAGTTACCTCCAGAGTTTGTATGTGTTCAAATTTGTCTGCATCCCATTGCTTAATCTTACGGTCTTTCCCAGCAGTGAAGAAGAGGTGAGACTTAGGTACAAACTGTAGGTACATCACACTGAAAAGCAAGAAATTTCTACTGTCATCAGATTCCAGGTTAAGGAAGAATCTTGCACATATGAATAATGTTTAACTAGCTAGTTTAGAGTATCTAACTATACATTAGAACTTGCTGTTTGTCACAATCTGAGAACACTAAATAACAGGTACAAATGCTCTAGCAAAATGATGACAGATGAGCCAAATTGGGATTGGGGGTTGGGGTCTGAAGAGACTATATGTACCTGTCATCATGTGCAAAGAGAGACTTGTGGCAGTCCCCAAAGTCCAAACCCCAGATTTTCACATTCCTATCAGCAGAGCCGGTTGCTATCAGTGCTCCATCCTGTAGAAAGAGAAAGAAATAATAGTTAATATCACAATTCTATAAATTAGATAAATAAAAGCTAACCAGAACATTTTAATTTGGGGCTTTTTTGGCGAGAAAACTGGGTATACAACAGAATTAGAAGATACACTGTTACTGAAATAGTATTTAAACTCTACTTACATAAGAGATGTCCATGCATATAACAGGAAGTTTGTGTCCATAGAGTGAGAGAAAAAACTAAACATTAAAAAGAAAAAGAATATTTATAACTCAGCCTTTTAACTCATCTTATCTAAGGTAACATTATATGTGGCATATGTGTTGAAACCTCACCTCAAAATATACTAAGCACACTTGAGGGCTGTTTTATAGATATACTTTCAAAGATAACAACTAAGCCACTGAAGACAGCTTGCTAAGAGCACCTGTTTCTGCTGCACAGCTCCCGCATGCACTTGCCAGGAAGAGTGCCCCATGTGGTGGCAGAAGCCTACTGCCTCGGCCAGGATATGGAACAGAGACATTCTCTGAATCTTCTAGTAGGACAGATTCTGCAGCACCAATTTCACAAAAATATTTCCAAGTCCAAGACAGTCTACCGATTCACTGGGCCCTATAATCTTTTTAAAGCAACTCAAATGATTCATAGCCACGTGTGAAGCTGCTGCCTACAACACCTAGCAATGCTCTTGAAACTATTAGCTATGACAGCATTTTTCTAGCCATGACATTTTCTAAACATACGATATAATTTAAACGACATTTATGACTAGGGTTCTTTCAAATCTCTAGCTTCTATAGTGCACTTACAATGTTTTGATTGACATACAAACCTTTAAACATGTATTATTGCTGAGCATACTCAAGGCTACTTCTTTTATGGCCTCAATCCAAATTCTTAAGGTTAACCAGAAGGAAGGAATGTATTCCTAGGCATAACCACCATACCTTTAAAGTGTCAACATAGAAAATTTTCACAGTGCAGTCCAGCAAAGACACGGCCAATAGCTTTTGATTGGGAGAGTAACTGACACACAGGACATCTTCATCTAGTTGCAAGGCTCGGGTTTGCTTCACAGAAAGTCTAGCATCAAAGCAAGCATCAGGACAAAATGAGCACTCCAAAAACACAGACAGTTCAAAACTCTCTAGACACAACACAGACACCTATGTCAAAAGACCATTCAACAGTTCTCATTCTTACTACGAAAAAGGGCGCAGGAAATGTCTACTCACCTCTTCTGGGTACTGTTTTCATCTTTCACCAACTCAAAATCCCAAAACTTGACAGATTTATCTGCACCACCTGTCACAAAGCCACGCTGAAAATTAAATGGTATTTCAATTAAAAACTATTTTAACACAGAAATTGTTAAAAAGACATATCAAAGTAGTCTTATAAAAACCTTTTTAATTAAGGGGATAAGAATTAAACAAACAAAATATGGTTCTCCCTAATGCCTTTCATTACTTGTTTAGGGCTACTGCCAAAGATCTTGAGAATTCTTAGCTAGACTGACACAAACAGATGTGGTAATTAGTGAAACATTCTACCTATACAAGAGTACTTCAAAAAGCTCATGGAAAATGTCACTAAACAGGTTGTGTTGATGCAAAAAATTAAAATCCATGAATTCTTAAAATGTTTTTAGTCACAATACACATTTTCCATGAACTGTATACACCTCTCATATACAAGAATTTCAAAATTCTTTACACTAAAATAAACTTGTCTTTTAATTCAATGTTCCATGAACTTTCTGAAGTCCCCTGGTACTTCTCATAGGAGGAAGAAAAATTTGTTATGAACAGAGAGGGGTTTTGCTGTTCCAAAGAAGGCAACAGTGACAAGTACTTGCTACAAAATAGTAAGCTAATTTGACAAATACCCATAGAGCACACTTGATTATAAAAATGGCTTGTTTGAAGTATTCAACTCAGTAAAGTAGATAAATATACAATTGCAATATCTCTGTCAAAAGTCCCTGTTTGAGGCTGCTTTCCAGTACCAAAATTATTATTACACTATAAAGTACATAGAAAACAGTCAGAAAAATGCATCAAGTGTCTGTTATGCCATCTCATGGATTTGCAACAGAAGAAAACAACTTTTCTATAATCTTTAGTCAAGTGAGACTATGCAATTTATGCAAAACATAGAATATTCTACAAATGAAAATGTTATTACTATTTTAAATTTACAGCTATTTGTCTTGGTGCCAAAAGGCATTAACCACTCCCAACTGCATATTTGGTTTTTTCCAAAATACCATTTTCAATGGATAAAGATTTTCTACCCTTGAGAATATTCAAATGAATAGACCAAAATCTCTTATGGCACCATCAAAAATAATCTCAAAGTGTTCTAAGCAACATTACTAGTCCTAGAATAAGTACTCCATTCTCCAGAGTAACTCCACTGAAGGGGAACATACTTTCATTTCTTATTTGATTTCTAGGGGGTAACAAATTTTATAAGATCTCAATAGACAGTCACAGAAAGGGCTATAATGGGAACAAAAAGTCTGCAAACTTCTACTTTGTGTTTCCCAAGAGAATACTTTCTCTTAAATAGTATCACAATCCACTGGTTCAAACATCACCAAGGTACACAATTTGGCATTGTGTTGCTGATGATCAAGAGCCACTGAACAATTCATTTGACAATGATAACTATGCATATTAATTACCAGGGATGTGAGATGGCATTATACATGAAGTCTAAAGATAAAACAAAAATAAAAACTGTCTTTAAAAACCTGAGAAAAATCTTTCTTAGGCAGCAGTAAAACTTGATAGAAGACTTAGGAAATGCAGCCAAAGCTTTAAAATCTGGTTTAGTTACCTGATCTGGAGAGAGAGACATGGACCATAAAGCTCCATCATGGGCATCTATTGTCTCCAGCAGATTTCCTGAGGCCAAGTCATACAACTGCAGCTTCCCGGTCTAGGAAGACACAAAATACACCCAGCTATACCTAGCACATCTATAACCACCATGGCTCCTGACCACACATTTCAGAAGAGATTTCATAACAAAGCAGCAGCGCTCTGATCAGTTGCTATGGAAATGGATCCGATGTTCCATTTTTTCTCTGCATAAATATTGTTAAATCTCCTACTGACATGCTGAGTTTACCCTAGCAGGGCTGCCATTGCTATACCATCATGGAGTAACACAACCTAGTATTACTGGACTCTTGTCACTTCTATAGGTTCCAGAACTTCAAAAGGCAAATCAGAATACACAAAATAGCAAGTGCTAAACGTAAAAGCCTTTAAAGTCCAACCAATCCAGGGGCCAGCGCTGTGGTGTAGTGGGTAAAGCTGCCACCTGCAGTGCCAGCATCCCATATGGGCGCCGGTTTGAGACCTGGCTGCTACACTTCCGATCCAGCTCTCTTCTGTGGCCTGGGACAGCAGTAGAGGATGGCCCGAGTACTTGGGCTCCTGCACCCACGTGGGAGACCTGGAAGAAGCTACTGGCTCCTGGCTCTGGATCAGCATAGCTCCAACCATTGTGGCCAGGTGGGGACTGAACCATCGGATGGAAGAGCTCTTCTCTCTGTGCCTCTCCTTCTCTCTCTGTTTAACTCTGACTTTCAAATAAATAAATCTTAAAAAAAAAAAAAGTCCAACCAATCCTTTAAGGAACCAGCTTGACTAACTCTTATTTACTTTTGGTATCCTCTTCTTTAATACATTAACAATAAGAAGTAGAGATTCACCTATAATGCTAAGGAGGAAAGTAAAATAAAAAAAGTCATAGTGGGATAGAAAATAATCACTCCATGATTCTTGTTTTGAGGTATGGGTATACCAGCATCATGATGTTAGCATGGAACATACACAAACACAAAGCTGGGTATGATGAGCTTCTGCTTGATGTAGCAGAAGCAGCAGAAGCTATAAGACTGCAGTCCCAGGTCTGCTTCTTTCTAACTCTGTGACAAGTGAACTTATCTTCCTGAACCTGTTTTTTCATATATAAAATGAAGCTTGGATCATCAACATCCCTAAGCTGGTGTGAGGATTAAATGAGATAATACACATTAACTATCTAGCATAAGGATAGGCCAGGGATGGCGTTTTAGTCATTTACAAGGAGTCAAGGGCAAGGTACCAATATCTTCCCATTTTACCCAGGTCTGATACATTTCCAATTTGCTCAAAAGAAATCAGACTTTTCAAACAACACTGAGTAGAAAAGCCCCAGAAATTCAAGAAAAAGTCTCAGCTTACCTTTGTTCCTATGACTACCTGCCTATCACCAGGTACAAAGAAGGAACAAAGCGCATATTCACAGGTCATGGTGCGAATGCACTGCAGTGTAGACCTATGAGAAAGAATAAAGAACTCACATGTTAAGAGAATCTGCTTACCCATCTCAAAAGTCAGTGCACTATGTTTCAATACACACTTAGCCATACACAGAGATCAACAAGAGAGAACACAAGTCTTCATACTTTCGGCTCAAACAAAACTATATTCAAAGGAGAAAATATTAAACAAAACTTTGTTTTCTTTATAGGTGCCTCCTATTTCCAATGAAGACTATAAAAAAGCAGGGTAGAGAAAAGAATCTGCTGGGCTCTATAGAAACCAACCTGCCATTTCCAAGAAGCAAATGGGCAGGAAGGATTGCAATTCAAATGAGCACACATCCCTCCATGTAATGTTCATTTTATAGAGCCATAAGCATTTATCCAACAAATATATACATCAAAAGCTTCACTTCAGTCAATATTTACTGAATGCCTACTACACGCCAGCTAGAAATCAAAGTGTTGGAGCTAGAATACTGGATAAAATACCAGATGTTTCTAATCTCATATGCTTAAAATTCTTCAGGAATGATAACTATGTAAATAGGGTATAACAGCTTGATGAAGAGTATACAGAGAGGCTAAAACTAAACATAAACTTATATTACCAAATAAAGTTGCATGACTAGAAATCATACAAAGTGAGTTTAGATAGAGAATATGTCCAAATGTTCAGAGTTCAGAAATAAGGATTCAAGAAACAACAACTGAGAAGAAACAGCAACGTAAGGAGAAATTATGAGAGTCAAAGTGTTTGAAAAAGTAGAAAGTTATTAATTCAGGGAGACAACAGCAAATGAAGCTTAGGAGTATTAGTCATTGGATTTATAAGCATGATCGTTGAACAAATTTGGAATGAAAGAGGGATTATTATTGAAGATATATTATTTAAGAAGGAAGACTTAACATATCTGCATATTGATGGGAACGATGCAAAAAACAGAGAACATTAGTGATGCAAGAAAAAAATGGATGCTTCCATTTTCTCAGTAAGCTAGAAAGCAAGGTTATCAGCTTACAGGTGTTGGAGATATGTGGGACTAGAAGAGAGGGGGAGGTGTGACACATTCACCTAGGAAAGTAAAACAGTGATAAATTATGGTAAAATTATTGGGCAGCAGTAAGTCAACCTACATTTAGAGTGGGCAATACGGCTATATGGTTTTCTCCAGCCAAGTACATATAGAATAAACTTGCCCCTTTTTTGCACAAATTTTTAAAAGGGCAACTTTTCTGACTCTTATGTTACACAGATTTCTGGCCAAAATGCACTGAAGATATATTTTGAGAGAATTGAATTTAGGTCCCTAAGAAGCTAATAGCTAATAACAAAACATCAAAACAAACAAATGAAAAACACAAAAATCAAAACAACCCCGCCCACCATTCAAAATAGAGAAAACACTATTGGATAAAGCTACAGAAAACATCATCTCACAAACCTGTTCCATATCTTAATGGAATCAGCTGCTCCTGAAAGGACAGCGATGTTGTCTGAGCTGAATGACAAAGTGCGCACATCACTGCGATGGCCCCCGATGGTGATTCTGCTAGTCCTGACTGGCTGGGGAGTGGCCAAGGATGGGTTCAGTGAGTATAATTCCACCAGGTTGTTCTGCAGCAAGAAGACAGCCTTTAACTCTCCTTGAGGTGAATGAATCAAATCAAAGGATCTGCATGGAAAAATAATCACACATGTTCTGGCTGCCATATTAGCTGTGAAGGTTAACTTTTTCTAGGGAAAAAGCTCTGCACTCTCTGTCTATATCAACTGAAAGCAAGCTAATTTCACAAATAAGAACATGCTTATAACTGAATAGTTGAACACATACAAAAACCTGGGCTCAGATCCTAGTTCTGACATCTATCTTCTATTTGTGCATGTATTTTTTATATGTGACCCTAAATCCCTCCTGAACTTGGGATAGACATAATTTTTTTTTTTTTAGTTGGAAGAAAGGACAGGAAATAAAGAGCTAAAAAGCTACTATAATACAAATCAAATATGAGGTAATGAGTAAGTGGACCAATGAAGTAGGCAACAGATGATTGTAACACATGTAGCTCAAGATCACTGTCTCCAAATGTATAATCCACACAGACAGCTTGCAAACAACATCATGAAAAAGGCATAACACTTTGTAGTCACTATTTCTGTAACTTCAGATACTACATTTTCACTCACTTGATTTTGGCAGACGTTTTGATATTAGCTACTCGCTGAATTTCATCTTGCAGAGTCATTTTGACACTGATTTCAAGGTCTTCCTCTTCTCCACTGCAAGAATTTAATCTAAATATGGGGGAATAAAGAGTATCATTTTATCACTTTTCTAGAAGAAGCTTTGTTCTTAAAATTGAGTGCAAAATCTGGACTCATAACCAACAAGCCGTGTAATTCTGGGAAAGTCACTTAACCACACAGAACCACCACAAACATTAAACACAGTATATGTGGAAATGCTCTATGAACTACAGCGCCATAAAAATAAAGTTAAACTTAATGGGTACCCTCAAGAAATAAATTGAGTGCAACATTCCATACAATTTCCCAGAACAAGTCTTCAAACTATCCCACTGAAGTATTTCCAGTGAACTTGTCTAACTTCAGGACATTTTAAAAAATTCATCAACTGCACTTTAAAATCCATCTATGTCAAATAACAGTAGGTCCCAAAAGATCTGCCAGATAACCTTTTATCTCTTTGATACTAGAAAAATGTAAACCATTAAGGAATGCATTTTTATGGTCATAATGACCTATTTCAAGGTTAAATTGTTCCAAACTCTAATTATATCTATCCAATCCCATTTCTTCTCATTCTCAAAGGTCACCATTATATAACCAAGTGTCCTTCCTCATAGCTTCCATTAAAAGTGCACTGCCAGCCTGTAAGAGTTAAACAACACCCTGAAAACCACATTTAAAATCTGTAGTCTTTCTAGTTCCATGTGGGCCTGAGCACAACACTCAGAAATATGTCAGTTATAAAGATTTACTGTAGAAATGCAAAACTTGGACTAGTGAATAGTATCCCGCAAATTCTTCTCTAGCTTTTAACAGAAACTAGTAATAAAGTATTTCCCAAAGAAGTAACAATTTTTCTTGTAACATGCATTTTACTTAGTACATTTCATTACTAATAAATAAGAAAACATACTTTGCTTTCTTTCTAGCTTTCTTCATCTTCTTGTCCATTTTCTTTTGAATTTCCTCCTTAGAAAGGACACAAAACACTTCGAGCACAGAATCAGTGCCCTGGAAAAACAAAAAGGTGATCTAAGCCCTGGACAGGCAACTTGCAAGTTAGCTCATTCTCAGAAAGAACTATACAAATATTACAAATATATTATCTTAGGCAATTTAATCTCTCTGGGCTTGTTGTCCCATCTATAAAATGGGGATGCCCTTTCTACTTACAGCATTGCTCTGAAAACTAAACAAGAAAGTAAATGCTTTTAAACTGCCTAGAAAAGTCAGCATTTAATTATACATAGTTGGTAAAAAAATAATTTTTACTGTTGCTATGCTAACACAAACTAGGAGTTACAGATCCACAAAATACCATACAGTGAATTAGTAACTGGTCAAAAAAAAAAAAAATTCATCTCTACACTGACTATGAAAGAAGACCAAGCATCTGAAAGGAACAGCCTAGTCTGCCATCTTCTCCTTAGCCTGGTACTCACATGGCAAGCAAGGATCCTGCCTGTCTTGTCTACTGCAAGGTTCACAACTCTGTCCCTTCCTTCTCGCATTATGGAACCAGCTTTTCTGCATGAAAGGATGCGCTACAGAATAAGGAGGAAAAGATCAAAGTTAAACACAAGCGCTTCTGATCCTCTGTAAAGGTACAGTTCTAATGACAGGTAACAAAAACATTCCCTAAAATGGTATGAGAATTACAAATTTAAAATCTGTGATTGACTTTCCCCATTATTCAATTCAACTGACAACAAAAACACACACACACAAACCCACAGAAAAACCACACACACACAAAAAACAAGAATGATTTACATCCTCGGGAGCTTCATCCATTTCAAGGTTACCATCCTCTGCTTCAAGTGTGTCCTGCAGTCTAGGAGAAGATCCTTTGATTTTCTTAGGTTCTGGTTCTTCCTGATCTTCCACCTGTTTTATAAAAATGGGAAAATAATGTGTTCTAGGAGGTGACTCTTAACCCTAATGAGAGAAATCTTTCCCATGGCCTCCAACAACTTCTAATTAGCAATTTCTCTGAACAAACGTCTTCTGTACAATTTTATTTCTATACTTTCATTTCTTTTAAAACAAAGAGAGACAGACAGACACACTCATTAGTGGGCATGCTGGATCACAAGCAGAGTGAGGCTTGAGCCAGGCACTGATACGGAACACAACCATTACAAGCAGCACCTTAACCCACTGCACCCAATACCCCCACCTCCAATCAAACCCCTTCAGGATGGGTATCTGAAGGTACTAAAATCCAATTTTATTACATACAAGCAAAACTTTACAAAGTATATAATTTCAATACTTTGCATAGTATAAGGAGTACTGTGAAAAAATAACCCGTCATTAACATCAAAAGTTACTCAGCTCCCAGGTGAAAGGTCTACCATATCATATAAGGAAAGATTTAAATTGGCATGAAGAATTGCAAAGACATTGCAAGACAAGTTATATCTTCTTAAATAATGAAAAGATAAATGTCAGCCTAAGGAAGAACCTATCAAAAAAAACATGGGATACAATATCATACCTAACTCCAGTTAAACCTAAGATCCACAACCTTTTATTTCACATGAATTCTAGCTGATAAAACATCCTCAGAATATACATATTTATTAACTCAAATTCTACACAGATTTTTTGTGGGAGATTCACAGACACTGAAATCCATCAATGGACACTCAAAGTCCAGGAATATGAGGCTTAGAATGCCACAAACTTAAACACTATCATCATCAGAAGCTTTGAGTCTAAAGCTACTTATCTGAGCTCAAATAAACAATAGTAATGAACATATAATTAAAAAAACCCACTTTACTTAGAAGCTATTGGTTATCAACATGACGCAATTCCTTCTAGTAGGGGCCGTCATTGTGGTGATGGGTTAAGCCACCGCCTGCATTGCAGTTATCCCATACAGGCACTGGCTTGAGTCCCAGTTCCTCTACTTCTGGATGGCCCAAGTGCTTGGACCCCTGTACCCAGGTGGGAAACCTGGAGGAAGTTCCTGGTGCCAGGGTTTGGCCTGGCTCAGCCCAGGCCTTGTGGCCACTTGGGGAGTAAGCCAGCAGATGAAAGATCTCTCTCTGTCTTCTCCCTCTCTAACTATCTTTCAAATAAACAAATAAATTAAAAAAAAAAAAAAAAGAATTCCTTCCAGTACTATGTAAAGTACTTGGATTCTAAATTCAAAAAGTCTATGTGAATGCTAAAACATGACATTACTCATGATGAGAAAAAATTCATTACCTCTTGCAGGTAGGATATATCCCAAGCCCTCAGTTCACTGTCTGAAGTCCCAGTGATGAGTCGCTTTTCTTGTGACACCAAAACCAATCCCCATATCTACAGAGAGTGGAAAATTATTCAAATAACATAATATTTAAGAGACTCTAGATCAAATGTGATATTGCAAAATCTAAGAACAATGCAATAAAAATCTCTGGCATTCCAACATCTAAGAAAAGACATGCTTATTAGTACAACTTTTTCAAAATGCACTAAGAGAAATCTCACTTTTACAAAGAAAACAATGACTTGTGATGGAACTGTTGCCAATGTGATTCTAGAAATTTCTACCTTTTTATCGCCAAATTTAAATAACAGCTGTTCAGCATGAATTTTAGCTTAAATCCACCCAAATAATGATTTTAAGTCTTGTACTTCTTTGTTTTTTAAGCAGTATCTAGCAAATAAAAAGTGTCCCATTAGGGACATAATTTTTAACATCATATATCTAAATTAAATAATGAAAATAATAACATTGTTGAAATTCAAGAGTCAAGAATCTATTCTTTTCCTCCTCATTAATTTCAGATATTATTTTTTTTTCAAAGCCTGATATTAACACAGCACTGAGGAGGAAGTAAACATGTGTGCAGTATTTCCAGAACAGATCCAACAGACCTATGTTCAGGTAACTACTGTAACAGCTATATTTTACAGTTCATGGGTCACTAGACCAGGCAGAATCATTAAACCTTCCCACAACCATAAAGATAGACACTTTTATTATTTAAAAATTATGAAACTCAAGGATTAAAAAATTTCCAAGGGCAATGTTTAATAAATGACGGAATAGCTACATCTGCTCTAGTGACTGGCACTGCCTCCATCAAACCAACCTCACTGTGTCTCAAGATAGCACATGACGATCACGGAACAACAAAAGCAAGCAGAAAAGGGCCTGGGCCCAAGACCCTGTAGGTACCTCAGTTCGGTGGCCAACCATCGTTTTGAAGCAGTGCTGGGTATCAAGGTCCCACCACTTCACCATGGTATCTTTCCCACTAAAAGAAACAGGAAAAAAAATCCTGTTTAGGCAGAATCAAGACTAACAGGAAGATCAAGGAGTCTTCTGTTGTTTCAAAGAATGACACATAGCTGGATCCTATTCTACCCGACCTTTCTTCTGAAAAGCAAACAATCCTAACTGTCCATGGGGCTATTCTTACATTGAAAATGTTTCCCCTGTAAGCATAAAAATGAGTGTGACTTCAGAGAACTAAGGAACACAGATGTGGCTCCTCGATGCCTTCCAGCACTTCTATCAAGAGCATCAGCCTCTTTAACAAGCAAATCTTTTCCATCCCCCATGTCCTGTAGCCTCTGTCCTGGAAACACCTGGTCTGTGAAGTCTCTAACTCTTGACTCTTTAGTCAACTTTGATATACCAACCAGAACTTAAATCCTACAAACTAAATTCTTTTAACAGCTTCTCCTCTGGGTTTTGTCTGTTTCTCTTCTCATCCCACTGAAGACACTACTGTCAGATAAGCTCAATGTTCTCTGAAGAATCAAAATCAGGCTCTTGAGTACCATTCTCAAAACCTCCTGCTCAGATGCCTCTTGTTTTCCTAAGCTGTAAGACACACATTCTATATTAGAACTACAAAACCATTCTCTTACAGGATCTGTAATCTGAAAAGACAGGCTAATGTACTGCAACTGATTCCATAGCAACAAAACATCACTGGTATGGCACTCAGCACTCATAACTTTTTCTCAGTCACTGATTTGATTTCTCTTATGACTGTCTAGCAAACTTTAGGGTCTCAGCTTTACCCAGAAGGCCATACCACAGGAATAATAATTATTATGATAGGTTAATCCATATAAAATTGTTAATAATTTGAAATGGTTCAAATGTTTGGGACTCTGGGTTACCTCTCTCCTCAAAAGACAGGCTAAATTAAACACCCATCATTCACTCCTACCCACTGCTTCATGTCCTGCTTTCCTAATGTTCTAGGATCAAGAAGGTAAACAAAGTTCATCCTACAAATAGTTTGTCAAAATGTTAACGAATATGGAAAAGCTGGTATCAGAAAAGGGACCAGAACAGGGACTTCAAGAGAGCTGTAAGTAATTCTGGATAGCTCTGGGATATCATGGGGAGGGGCAGGAAGGAAGAGAGGAAAGCGAGAACAGCAGAGTAAGCTAGCACCTGAGCATGATCACTGCAGAGAAATGAGTAAGCAATGAAACTAGTTCACATCACCTTTAAAGCGCTCGCCAATGACCTCACCCGAACAGAACAGGAAGCAACACCACTTTCTTCTTACCTACTAACCAGCAGATTCTTTTCTCGTAGGAACAGCGCTTGTGTGATGGCATCCTTGTGCCCCTTTAAACGGTAGAGGCCACTTTCATTGATCACGTCCCACACAATAACATCTGTGTCCTAAAAGGATCAAATAATAGCATAGAAAGAAAAATCATTTTTTTCTCACATAAGGCTTAAGTTGACAAACAATGGGACTCTATTATTCCATAGGGAGTTTCTGGATCTTGGCCAGGGAATTTAGAAAGCATATACAAAGAGGAATAAATGCCATCTTAATCTTAGCATAATCTAGGAATAAGTACAAGCATATTTTTTCTTATATTTAAATTTAGTATATTTCCATTTTCCACATCATTCTGTGATTTCTCACTTTTTTAAACTTCATATAATGAAACCCAAAAATACAGTGTAATTTATTTTAAATTTTTTTTTATTTCAGGCACTTAGTTTCCTATTTTATTATAGATACACAGAAATAAACATTCTTGCGCATAAATCTACTCCCAATTTCATGAGTAAAATAGGCTCAGTCTCATTATTTAATGTAATCTGTATTTCTGAATATTATTGACAGATTGCATACATGCTCTTTGGTGATTATGTCATTTGTACCATATTTGAATGGACAATTTATGACATTTTCTTGGGATATCATCTTTTACTTGACTATTTTATTAATAGATGAAAGATTAATTTTATATAAAAATGTTAATTATGTTACTCTTATTATCATTCTTTAAGTTGATGCTTGAATAAAAGTATTAAAATCTATCAATCTTTTTCATTTTCTTTGCTAAAACATTTGAAGACCTTTCCCACCTTGATCAGATAAATATATATTTACATATTTTCTAGTTTCCTTAAAATGCTAGTTTTTAATATTTAAGTCTTTAATCTGTGACTCATTTTGGTATATGGCATAAATCTTTCTTCCCTAAATTATTAATTCCCTGAGTACCAAGTTAAATTAAGTCATCACTTCCTTCTTATCACAAATGTCATCTGTATTAAATACCACTAGTATTAAAATAGAGACCAGGATTACAAAAGTGGATTTCTTTCTTGGATTTCCATTTAGTTCTGATAATATGACTAATTTGCAGTGGTATCACATCAATATAACACTTACTTAAATGATGGTTTTTATAATGCATTCTAATGTGTAAAACCATCCCTTTATTAATCTTTCCCCAAATTTTGGTATTTGCAACTCATTTGTTTCTACACACATGCATATCAGTCACCTTCTGAAGTTCAAAGGAGAACCTCCAGCATTCTTAACTTTACAAATTAATCAGAAAACACTGACATCTTTTCCACACTTCACTTTCCCGTTCATAGACTGAGTCTCTATACAACGCTTCTATTAGTTTATTCAGTAAGGTTTCATGGTATTTTTGTTTGTTACCTAAAATCTTACTATGCATGAAATTTTTACAATATATTTTCTAACTTATGATTTGAAATATAGGCTCTGTTTTCTTTTCTTTGTTCTACTGTTTTGGGTACACTTCCACAAGATGTGCTTCTTGTCTTATTCTTACATTTAATAGACTGTTATCAGACAACATGACAGGAAACGAAAGGAACTTCCCTATTCATACCCTTCTTCCCCATTCCATTTCTACCATCTGTACCATTTTGTGTATTTAGAGTCCACTGTATCACCCATTAATTTTTGTGAACAACCTGTTTCAGCCTTATGATCCTTTCATATATAAAAGTCTTGAGTTCCTGATTCAAAGTCTCACCTTGGACCCAGATGCCAGCCTGCCTCCTAGCTGGTCATACTTCAAGCTAGTGATAGCTGCTTTGTGTCCATTGAAGGTCACATTTCCTTCCCCGCTCAGAAGACTGAAGATTCGGATGGAGCCATCCTCATAACCAACAGCTAAATGCAGTCCATCTGGGGAGGGACACAAGCAAGTGACTTCTTGTTTTAGCCCCTGAAGGATGAGGATCTGAAAAAGCAAGCATCCAAGCCAACACAGAGGAGTTAAGCAGGCAATCAAAGGGAAAGTGTGGAATAATCAGCACAGTACAATCAAGAGCATCAGTAAGTTCAAATCACTTTTATAAATAATATAAACTCTTCTAGGAATTATCTGTACTAGCCAATGATACAGCACAAAAAGTAAAATTATTCTCTCCACAGCTCCATGTTGACACAATACAAGCAAAAATTCATCAAGCATTGCAATAAATCATTAAGTTTTTACCCTAGGGCAACACCACATGTTTCAGTAAAGGGTTATATACCCATCCTTGTTTTACCTGAGCTCCCACATTTAATGAGAACCCAATCTGCATACCATTGGGGGTACCCTACTTGTTTTATTACCAAAGAACTCTGGTAACAAGAAGTGTCGTGAGTCACCCAGTAAATGGACAATATCAAAATCCTTATATTTGGTTTGGCAGAAATGGTAGATGTGGGGAATTTAAGTACACATAATATCAAAGGGTTTTAAACCCTTGAGTCTTACCTGTATAAGAAAAAGATTCTGTCAATACAACAAAATAATATTTTCAAATGCTTAATATTTTAAAACTGGCTATGAGGGCAAACAGAACTTGCAAAAAAGAATTGGTAGAGAAACATGTTAGGAATTAATCGTAACTATAAATCACAATCTGTAAAAATTACTATTACATTTAAGAAGTAACCTCATATTTGGTTGTGGGTTTCAGAATTTAGTGAACACAACAGAACTCAATGTTTAGCTATTTAGATCCAAAAGGATTTCTCTTCTAAGGGCACAAATACACGAAAATCCATGTAAAATAAGTAATCTTTCTGCACTTGACAATTCATCCTCAAATACACATAAATCAATATCAACCCAGCTGATTTTTGGCTTACCTTCTCTCCTTTCCTTACGTCCCAAATGAAAACATGTTCACAGGCTGGTACTGCCACATAGCGTCCTTTCTCACCACGGAGTGTCACAAAGACAATATTACCTTTTTGGCTGCCAATCAGGCCAAAGACTGCACTAGCAACATAGCGCAGGTACTGTTTGGTGAGACCCATGTTATGATGTCCGATACCACAGGTAAGGCAATCTGTGTATATAAAAGAGAAAGCTCAGCACTTTGGCTACCTTGGTTCTGATCATTTAGCAAACCCCAACTATTTACCATGTGATTAAAAGCATATGACTTGTGACTTCTTAATATTTATTTACACTGAATAAAGAACTGACATAAAATATCCACTGGGTTCTTCATTATTTATTTGCTGTTAACCAAACATGCAATCCCTCATTCCTCAAGTTTCAAATTGGTCACAATGGCATGCCCATTTCATGAGTATATGACATTATAGCTTCAATGTACTTAACAATTAGCTTCTACCCATTCCAGCATCATCAAAGTTTTTACACTGATATTGGTAGTTTGAAAATGAACATAAATTATAAACACTAGAGCTATGGCATTGAATAAGACAAAATCCCTAACCTCATGGCACTTTCCTTCTAGGATAATGATTACAAACACAGACACCCCAACCAGCTGGAGACCTTATGAAAACATTGCTGGGAACTACTTCGTCCCATCCCCTGAGTCTGTTTCTCACCCAACAGGGTTGGAGCAGGGCCTGGGATACTTCACTTACAGCAAGTCCCCCCACTGCTGGCTGTGATTCCTGGGCCACATACACTACTGCTGCAGTACATGTAGGCCTGCCTTTCTTCCTTTCTTTTTGTAGATTCATTTTTATTTATTTGAAAGACAGAGTTACAGGGAAAGGTGGAGACAGAGAAAGGTCTTCCATCCACTGGTTCACTCCCCAAATGGCCTCAACAGCCGCAGCTGGGCCTATTGGAAGCCAGGAGTCAGGAGTTTCCTTCAGGTCTCCCACAAGGATGCAGGGGCCAAAGGATTTGGGCCATCTTCCGCTGCTTTCCCAGGCCCGTTAGCAAGGAGCTGGATCAGAAGTGCAGCAGCCAGGACTTTAACCCAGCACCACAGCGCTGGCCCCTGAGCCTCATTTCTGAATCAGAGCAGCCACTTCTCCTTGGCACAGAAAAATGGTAGAACAACTCAACATTCTTTGCCATGGTTTCCTCACTACATGAATTGCACTGAATGCACTGGTTGTAGATAAAAGTGACAAAAGATAAAGGAGATAACAAGTGTCCTGTCTGCTTTAGACAGAGAGTAGGGAAAAGTATTCCCCAAAACACCCATGTAACTTAAACAAAAAATACAAAAGTTACAGCCTCTTGGGGGAGCTATTTCTTCCTGTTGTTTGTTGTTATTGGTTGGCTTTAATTTTAAAGGGTCTACTTTTTATTATAAACTGCTGTTTTAGTCTACTTTAATGACAATGAAAAATAAAAATTCAATCTCAATTCATTGCTAATATCTGCTGTTAATAATCACTTACCAACCTCATTTTTTTTTCCTCACAGGAACCAATATCAAGTCAGTTAAAAAAAACTCTAAGAGATCACATTTACTCTTTATAATGTGATAGTGCTTTTACCCTAGACCATTTTATTAATTCTTCCCCAATGCCTGTTACTCTTCTAGTCTCCTAACTGTAGTTGTTCCTCATATTAAGTCTTTGGCCCCCTATCACCTTCTTCTACAGTATTTTCCTTGGAGGATTCATATGGCACACTAACATGAATACTAATGATAGAGTCGCCAATACTTACTGGACACCCTCACCTGAATACCTTAAAGTGTCACGTTTAACACGTCTACAACTTCTTGAACTCCTCGCACTTTTTCTAAGACACACAATCCTCCCAGCTATTCTGGCTCAAAACTTTCTAGTAACCTTTGGCTTATTAATAAAAAATACTACTGCAGCTAGGGTTTACAAAATGCTTACAGTAGGATAACTGACATACTACATGTATCAAGCAAACACACACGGTTGTTTAATTGTACATAGTAATTAAATGAGTTAATACAGGCAAAGCACTGAGGAAGGCACCTAATACATGGTAAATATAAGTGTAAAAGATTTTCGATAACAACCCCACAAAGCTGGCTATTATCTCTGTCCATTGTACAGACAAGGACCCCAGAGGCAGAGATGTCAAATAGGAGCCCAATGTCATTCAGACACTGAGCACCAAAATCAGTTTCCAATCCAGCAAGTCTAACTCCCCATTTTGCTTTTAAACACTATGCTAATGTTTCCCTCTGCTCCCCTCCTTTCTTACGTCAGTCAGCCCCACTCCGCCATCGTCTCTGGGGTACAGGATCCTGTTCTCTCCCGCACTTCACCCCTGCGTGCCTGCACTGGCTTTCCACCTAACACCCCGCCTCCATATTCTTCACTCTTTCCATTTAAAAACCATACTCCCCGAGAAACCCTTTCAAACGACTTGTCCCTGCCTCAAAGTCCTTGAAAGGGCTGCTAACTCGTTCGCCAGTTTCCACTAACTCATCCTATCTACCTCTCCAATCAACAACTCCCTTGCTCGGGTGGGAAGGTTTGCTTCCTTACGCAGCGATCTTGCCTTCGGCACGTTATTCTAGAATAATCCCTCACCTAGAATAACATGCATGCTCAAAATCACCTATTCTAATGGGTGCCATCCCGAGGCCCCTTTCCTTCCGAGCCGGCCCAACTCTAGCAGCCCTTCCCACCGCCCCGACTTCCACACAACCTGGCGCTGGTCACCTCTGTTCCCCGTGCACGGACCTCGCCTCTTCCGCAGAGTTCCCAGCCCACTCTTCCTCCGAGACCCCGCCGTCACCGCTTCCGAACCTCCCAAATACGAACGCATACAACGCAGGCCTCCGTAAGGAGACAGACGAGCCACACCGACTCAAGAGACGGTGAAACAGGCCCCGCACAAGCAGCACACTGCGGGGGCAGCCAGGTTGTCCCGGGCACGCGGAGCCCCCAGCGGCCTCTCCATCCCGCTGTGAGGACGCCCGCGCTCGCCGGGGCTCCTCCTGCCCCCACCTTAACCCAGCCACAATTACCTCTCCTGACGCCACGAAGCTCCGGGCCAGCATCAGCCAAATCCGACCGGCGATCAGCAGCCCCGGGGAACCTCCAGGTCTCAGCTCAGCCTCCACGAGGCTCCGGCCGACTGGGCCCGCCCACCGGACCTGCTCCTTCCGGGTCCGTCCCGGGAGTCTCTTCCGCCCGACGTTCCCTTTGCCTTCGAGGAGGAAATGACGTAGAGAGCCGGGCTGTGATTGGCTGGCGCGGGCTGCGAGCGGAAGCCGGTGTTTCACGGCGCAGAGCAATTGCAGCTGGTCATTCCAGCCTCCTGGGACTCTGACTCGCGCTCGCCGCCGCGCTCCTGCTGAGGGTTGTCCCGAGATGTCATTCGGCCGCCATCTGCGAGGAGCTTAACCCGGCCCACCTGCCGCCCGGATGGGACCGCCGGAGTGCTGTGAGAGGCGGGACGCGGGCCAGGCGGGAAGGCGGGGCAGGGCGGGGCCGGCCCGGGGGTGCGGCGGGAGGCGCGCGGGACTCGACCCCGGCTCGGGGTGCGGGCAGACCCGGTTCGTTCTGTGGTTTCTCTGGAAGAGTGAGCCTGGCGCTGCTTCCCGGCTGCCTAGGGGGTTCTTGCACGAGGAGCTGTCAGGGACGACTAGAAGAGAGCGCGTAGGCAGACCAGGCACAAGGGACAGCGGTGCGGTGGCCGGGGAGGCGCGTGCCGCGGGGTGCAGGGGGAGTCGGGCGGCCGGAGTCCTGCCGGCGTAGCCCCAAGGTCGAGCCCGTGTTGCCGCCCCTGTGGATGGGGCGTTCCGCGCGCCGACAGCAGCTCGGATCGGGGACGGGTGGACGCCGAGCCCAGGATGCTGAGTCGTCCGAGTTCCCGCAGTCCCCGGAGTGACATTGGCCTGGCTTTGTGTTTCCGCTCTCCAGCCACTGGAGGGGAAGTGACCAGAGCTGACTCCTGGTCTGCTGACAGGCTTAGGTGCTCCGCCACCTCTCTCTCTCTGTAGTTCTGCCCGCTTTTGCTCTGGGACCGCGCAGAGAGAAGTGTTAGAAATGAGTTCTGATGGTAGCCGACTTGTAGCTATAGAAAAGAAGCGGGCTTCTGCCGTAGCTTGTTGACCAAGACATTCACGGCCAGCCTAGAAACTGGACTTTTTTGGTCTGCATTATCTGATTTTCGTTCAGACGTTTCTTGAGTTTGTAATTGCAGTAGTAGAATGCATATGTTGAAACTATGCATGGCTGTTGCGCATGGGTGTTGAGAAATTAGATTACCGCGGATAGGATGAATGAGGAGAGAAGAAATTGTGGCAACAGTTTATTTCCAAAGTCTGGGTGAGTGTGTGTGTTTGGTTGGTATCTCCTAGTGGTGCTGTGCATCCCATTGTTATAGAAGGAAAATACGTGCTTACGTGGACGACTGCATAGTTCCAGCTAAATGACACCGCTTGGATTATCTGATTGTAAGGAGAGCTATTTTACCACAGTGTAAACTGGAGAGAGCAGACATCCATGCTGTTATTTTTGCCTATAGATGTGCAGATTCTCTGTCTCTCAGTGCTTCCCTGGAAGTTGTGCCACTTTTACACACTTACTTCAATATTCCTGATCTATTAAGGTGTCTGGGTCTGGTTTTCCCTTTATCCACCATCTGCCTAGTTCCCTTTTGAGTTATGTAAAATCTTGAACACATGTTCATTTTTATATTTGAATGAGTCATGATTTGGCCTTTTAAAAAAAAAGTTCTCTTAACATTATTAAATGTTATATTATGGGAAGGGGCACCACAGATGGTAAAAAGAATTTTACTAAAAGTTGATATCAGGGCAATTGTGATTGAATGTGAAGATAGTAAAATCTTAGAAAATTTCACATACACTATTTCAGGATATAGTGTACTTTCTTAGTTAAATTTCAAATTGTAATGTGTGTGGTTACAACTGAAAAATAATAGTTTGTTTATGAAGGTGTTCTCATAATTCACTAGGAGGACATGTGCTTTGGGTGTTTTGAGATGGTAAGCTTGACCTGGGCCGTTGACTCGGCTTAGAATGCTTCCTAGGCTGTATTTTTTTTTTTTTTAAAGATTTATTTTATTTATTTGACAGGCAGAGTTACAGAGAGAGGTAGAGAGAGAGAGGTCTTCCATCGGCTGGTTCACTCCAGAGATGGCCACAACGGCCAGAGCTGTGCAGATCCGAAGCCAGGAGCCAGGAGCTTCTTCCAGGTCTCCCACACGGGTGCAGAGGCCCAAGGACTTGGGCCATGTTCCGATGCTATCCCAGGCCATTGCAGAGAGCTGGATTGGAAGAGGAACAGCCAGGACTCGAACTGGCACTCATATGGGATGCCGGGGTATTAACTCACAGCGCCACAGCGCCGGCCCCCCATACTGTATTTCTCATTGACTTGTTTGACCACTTCAGTTAGTTTTCCCAATAAGCAACTTTTCTTTTTTCAATGTCATTTTTTTGTTTGTTTGTTTGTTTGTATAAAATGATCATCTCAAGTAGGTTTGGAGTCGGGAAGTAGTGTGCAAAGGTACTGTAATGTACCATGAACTTACAAATATTGAAATACAAAGAATAGTGAAACTGTAATTTCTTAAAAACTAGTGAAATAGAGCCAGTAGTTAATGGAGGTCACATGAATGGACCAACTCTCTTTGTACTTTTACTGAGGCTTGTCTAATCAGTGTAAGCATTTTGAAAGACAGGTGAACAGGTCAAAAGTTCTCATTTTCTCTTGTAAATGGTACCATTCTTTTTCATCCAGATAGAACTCAGGTTTTTTGAGACAATGAACCATCTGCTTCATTTTGCCCAGTCTTGAATAAAGCATCTGATCTATGTAGCCAACCCAGTTATTCTTATAAAACAGTATTTGGAGAACGTTAGTCAGAGTTTTGGAAAAAGAAAATGCAGTGCAATGAAAACTTTACGCGGTGTTTGAATTAAAAAGGATACTTAACGGATTCTTTCTATATTTCAGTTCTGTTCTACTAAGGTCGGAAGATAGCTAAGGAAATAGATCTGATCATTCTGGAATCTTCTGTTTGTCCCATGTAGACCTTTTGACCTTGGACCATTAATGTCTTATTTCAGGAGCCTTTTTCAGTAAGGCTTAGTATTTGCTTAAGAGCTTGTTCAAAGTGCAGAACTGATTAGTTGATTTCCAGTAGATAGTCGTGTTTCCCTTTAGTGCTATGCAAAAGTCTGGCTATGGCTATGGATTACTATTGCCTATCCCTCTCCCCACCCTCCCTCGCTTGAGTTCTCTGCTCAGGAATCACTGCAATTCTTAATCTGAGTCTGGGAATTCTCAAATGTGTGTGCAAATCTGTGCTTCTCTGAGTTCATGTACACACATTTTGGGGGGTGAAAGGGTCTTTATCTTTCTTATGTTTCTCAGTGTCCTATGAGCCTGTGAATGTTAAGAACCACTGTTCCTCTGGGATCAGGTTATTTTGCCTACTGTAGGTTTGCTGCTTCATTTGCTTTGTTGCCAAGGATTGTGTGAGCAGGAGGCAGAGAGATTTAAAATCTCTTTTTGGGTAAGAAAATTGAAGTGCTAATTGCTTGTATTTGTCAATTTATGTTGTATACATATGTTGAAATCTTACACTGTAACACATAAAAATTTCTATACAAGTATTACATGTTAATAAAAATAATTTTGAGTGTCTTTCTGGTGAGAAAAATTAATTTCTGTTTGGAGATGAATCAGCAAAATAGTCAACCTTTGCTAAATACTTTGACACCTTTTATAAAATCCCATTAGCTTCTGCCCTACAATAAAAGCTGTGATCATTACTGACAATTCATTTAACATCCAATATCTTTTTTTTTTTTTTTGACAGGCAGAGTGGACAGTGAGAGAGAGAGAGAGACAGAGAGAAAGGTCTTCCTCTTGCCGTTGGTTCACCCTCCAATGGCTGCCGCGGCTGGCACGTTGCGGCCGGCGCACCTTGCTGATCCGAAGGCAGGAACCAGGTGCTTCTCCTGGTCTCCCATGGGGTGCAGGGCCCAAGCACTTGGGCCATCCTCCACTGCACTCCCGGGCCACAGCAGAGGGCTGGCCTGGAAGAGGGGCAACCGGGACAGAATCCGGCACCCCGACCGGGACTAGAACCCAGTGTGCCAATGCCGCAGGTGGAGGATTAGCCTATTGAGCCACAATGCCAGCCAGCATCCAATATCTTTTTTAAAAAAATGTTTTCATTTTTGAGGCCAGCATCGTGGTGCAGTGAGTAAAGCCACCTTTGCAATACCAACATCCCATATTAGAGTGCTTATTCCAGTTCCAGCTGCTCTACTTCCAATCCATCTTCCTGCTAATGCACCTGGGAAGACAGTGAAAAATGGCCTCAAATAGTTGGGACCTTAACACCCATGTGGGAGACCAGATGGAATTCCTGGTTCCTTGCTTCAGCCTAGCCCAGCCCAGGCTATTACGACCATCTGGGGAGTGAAATGGAAGGTATCTCTCTTCTGTCTCTTCCTCTCTGTCTTTGTCACTCGGCCTTTGTGGTTTTTTGTTTTTTTTTTTTAATATTTATTTATTTATTTGAATGAGTTACACAAAGAGAGAAGGAGAGGCAGAGAGAGAGAGGTCTTCCATCCATTGATTCACTCCCCAATTGGCCACAACAGCCAGAGCTGCACCAATCCAAAGCCAGGAGCTGGAAGTTTCCTCCAGGTGTCCCACCTGGGTGCAGGAACCAAGGACTTGGGCCGTCTTCTACTGCTTTCCAGCCCATAGCAGAGAGCTGGATTGAAGTGGAGTAGCTGGGACTTCAACCAGTGCCCATATGGGATGCTGCCACAGCATCACCACTGTTCCAGCCCCACTCTGCCTTTTTAATAAATATATCTTTTAGAAAATGTTTATTTCATTGCATCGACTTGAAAGAAATACAGAAGGAAGAAGAGAAAGAGATCTTCTGTACACTGATTTAAGCCAGGGGTCGGGGACTCCATATGGGTCTGACCAAGACCCAAGCACTTGAGCCATCATCTGCTGTCTCCCAAGGTGCACATTATCAGGAGGCTGCCTCAGAAGTAGAGACAGAACTCAATGTCAGGTACTCTGATGTGGGATGCAGAAGGCCCAAGCACCAGCTTAACCCACGACACCGCATCACCCACCCCAGTTCCCAGCATCTTTGGGAACCACTGACTTTAAGAACTGAGAAGAAAATCCAGAGAACTGGGCTGGCAAGTTAGGATTCAGATAACAGAGAACCACCAGGGTGTACTGTCAAAGAAGAGAATTGAGTTTCAAGGCGGGAATGATCAATATTAAATGATTCTAAAAACTCTTGGATTTCACAGTTGAGAAGGTATTGTTGACCTTGAAGAACAGTTTTAGCATGGTAGAATGGAAGCAAAGTCCAGTACGTTCACTAAATGGAAGCAAAGGAAGCAGAGCTGCAAAAATATTACTCTTAAAAGTTCAGTGGTGAAAAAGAGTTTAATATTCTGAAGTAGGAGAGGAAAAATCTGGGGAATAGGGATTGAGGGGAAGGAGAGATCAAAATATTGTGTAAGGAAAATTTATATACCATCTTAAAGGAGAGCTAGTGAAATGGAGTAAAAATGCTTACATGAAGGCTATTGGTCAGGGCTAAAAATATGGGATGTGTCTGGAATTCATTCAAAAATTGGAAAGAGTGAATGACAACAGATTCTGAACTGGAGGGAACTTAAGGGAATTTGAATTATGATCACCACAGGAAGCAGTGGGAATGTCTTGGGATTTACTATCAGCTCATCCTTAATTTGGACCTTAGAATACTGCTGAATAGTTATGTGGCCTTTGGCTGGTTATTGAACTTCTCAGTCTTTATAACCCTCACTATGAAACAAGACTTCCAGTACCTGCTTGGTGGATTATTATACAGATTAGAGAGCATGTGAGTATTTGTGACCTGTCTAATGCCCTGTGGTTCACTGTACCTTTCATGGTGTTCTTCTTTTGGTTCCTTTAATGTCCTCGGCTCTTCTCCACTTCAGAACTCCCAGACTTACCCTTCACTCTCTCTGAAAGTCTTCTGCTGCTTTTTGGTTTTCTTGTTGTTGTTGTTTTTGTTTTAGCTATCACTTTCATGGATATAGTAGGCAAAGATGCATTATTATCTCCACATTTCTGGTGGGTCAGGAATTTCAAAGTGACTTAATTCATGGTTCTAATTCAGGATCTCTGATGAGGTTGCAGTCAAGATATCAGCTAAGGCTGACATCATTGTAAGCCCATTTGGGACTGCAAGATCCACTTCCTAGGTGATTCATTCATATGCTTGGTAGTTTTTGCTGGTTGCTGGCAAGAATCCTCAGTTTCTTCCAAGCGAGGCCTGGCCATGGGCCCTTGAATGTCCACAAGTCATGGGAGCTCCATCCCTAGTTTGAGCAGTGCAAGAAAGACAAGGTGGAAGACATATTTTTTATGACTCATTGTTGAAAGCCACACACTGTCATTTCTTCTATATCCTATTCTAGATTCTATATTCCTATCCAGCCCAATTCATTGTAGAAGAAAATTACACAAAGACATGAATATCAAGAGGCAAGAACCATTGATGGACATCTTAGAGACTGTCTACCACAGATGCTGTGTGTGATAACATTATCAACCATGAATGATGAAAACAGTTGCTGAATGGTTTTGGTGGAGGGCCCAGCTGTGATACAGAAAAGCATGCATTTATTTTGGCTTCAGGCAGGATAATTCTAGCGGCACAAGGAACAGAATCAGAAAACAGTGATGAGTTAAATTGAGGTTTTAGGGATTAACAGATTACTCTGAGGAAACTCGTGACACTGAAACGATAAGAGTGTATCTTAATTCAACAGTTTGTGTTTGGTACCCGTTAAAGTCTTCAACATTAAGTGTGTTGGTGTTTGCAGCAAATTGAGATACAGTCTCAACAGTGATGCAGGAACATTTCACATTGATATTGAGAAAGTTGCATTTTTAATGTGCCTTCATTTGAACCAGATGAGCTATACAGTTTTGATAGAGTTAATCTTGTTTAATCCTCACAGTAACCCTAGGAGTAACTAAACTCTATTCTAGAAATAAAGAAACTCAGGTTGAGAGTCAAGGGTGACATACCTTTTAAGTGGTAGTCCTGGATCCAAACTCGGACCTCATATCAGCATCCTTCCTTTGAGCTTCAGGCATTTTAACCCTGATTAATGAGTATAGTCTACTTTTGACCCCAGTTCAAGTCTGAATACTTTCAATACCGAATACTGTTCAGCTTAACAAAACTAACAATTGACTCCAGTTTGTAAGGCCAATTAGATGCACTAAACATTAGTTTCTAGATAATTAGATGCACTAACCATCAGTTTCTAGATAAAATTAGTATCTTTGTTTCAAAACTATTTCAAACCTGTATTTAGTTTCAAATAAGAATAATATAAATTTATCATGATATCTATAGGGCCTTTCTGAAGTTATTATTTAAATTACCACATATCCTATCCCTTGATGCTGATATAGGAATTAATGTGTTATAATAGACCCTTGTTTCATTCCAATATCTTTCATCAAGAGACACCAAGGAATTACTTGTGAAAGTACTTAGACATTGACAACAAACATTAGGGTCATACCAAAAAACTTTTTTAAAGTTAGTTTATTTTTATTTATATCAAAGGCAGAGTGCCAGAGAGGAAAGAGAGAGATCAAGATCCTCTACTCGCCAGTTCACTCCCTAAAAGCCTGCAATAGCCAGGCTGAGCCAAGGCAAAGCCTGGACCAAGGAATTCCATCTGCTCCCATGTGGGTGGCAGGGACCCAAGTATTTGAGCCATCATTTGCTGAGTCCTGGAATGCTCATTAACAGGAAGCTAGATCAGAAGTGGAGTTGGGTCTCCATCTCAGGTGCTCTGATATAGGATGCCTGCAGACATCCTAAGTTGTGGCTTAACCTGCCGTGCCACAATGCCTGCCCTGAAAAATTTATTGAAAAAGCTTCCAGGAATGGAATTTGGACTAAAAGTTAAGATGCCCGTGTCCTATATCTGTTCCTGCGCTTGATACCTGGCTCCAACTTCTCATTCAAACTTCCTGCTAATGAAAACCCCTGGAGGCAGCAGTGGTGGCCCAAGTGATTGTGTTCCTGCCACCCAGGCGGGAGGCTTGGATTTCGTTCCCAGCTCCCAACTTCAACTTCGTCTGTCTGTATTATTTGAGAGGGAGAGGGAAAGAGCACATGTGTTTGTTCCCTTCTGCTGGTTCCTTCCCCAAAGGCCCACAAAGACTAGGTCTTTAACACATGGACACTTAGGGGGTACTCAAACTATATCCAAACCATAACAACATCCAAAAATACAAGAAAAAAAAAAAACCCTCCTTGATTTTCACTCCACACCACAGCCTTCTTCAAGTCTTCACCTACTCAATTGCTCAAGCAAGTACTGTAGGAGTTACCTTTGATTCTGCTTCTCCACTCCCCCATATTCATTTAGCAAGACTACCTGCAAAATACATTCCAAGTCTAACATTTCTCACCACCATCTCACCTGGATTACTGCAGTTCATTTTCTACTGGTCTCTGCTTTCACTCTTTGCCCTCTCTTGATTTCACTGTAGCCAGATTAATCTTTTCAAATGTTATTTACATTTAGTTATTAACTTAGTGAAGATTTTTTTAATTGCTTGCCCTCATAGTTAGAATAAGATCTGGGGCTGCAGCTATGGAACAGTAGGCTAATCCTCTGCCTGCAGTGCCGGCACCCCATATGGGCGCCAGTTCTAGTCCCAGCTGCTCTTCTGATCCAGCTCTCTGCTATAGCCTGGGAAAGCAGTGGAAGATGGCCCAAGTTCGTGGGCCCCTGCACTTGTGTGGGATGCCCAGAGGAAGCTCCTGGCTCCTGGCTTCAGATTGGCTCAGCTCCAGCCGTTGCTGCCACCTAGGGAGTGAACCAGTAGATGGAAGACCTCTCTCTCTCTGCCTCTCCCTCTCACTGTCTGTAACTCTGCCTCTCAAATAAATAAATAAAATCTTCAAAAAAAAAAAAAAGAATAAGCTCTTAAGTTGATGTGGCTTACATATTGTATCCTGTGGTCTTCCTCTTTCTCACCAACCTCATCACCAACCACTAATTGCCTAGCCTATTCTACTCTAGCAAAAATGACCTCTTCGCTCTTCCTGGAGTGCATCAAGCTTCTTCCTGACCTTTTGACCTTTGCATTTGATGTGTCCTCCACCTGAAATGTCTCGCTCTCTCACTTTACCACTCTGATCAGATGTCATCTTTACTCTAATTTTTTTTTTGTTCCAGTCATTCTATTATTAGATGCCTTCTTACTCCTTCATTGTTCTCTTCTCCATGAAAGTATAAGCTCCCTATTCTGTCCTACTCAACAGTGTATCCTCAGTGTCTAGTACTTAACTGTGTATTCTCTAGTACTTAACACATCCTAGATGCTAACAGAATTGTTAAATGAATGAGTCTAATGTTTTACTGAAATAAGAAATTTGACTTACTGGCAAATTGAGTATTCATTTCTATGATGAAATTTCCCATGACCTTTCTGTACTTGACACTACTAGTGTCTTTCTATCAGCTTCCTCTTCTAATTTCTCAGTTGCTGTATTACTAGCCAGCTACCACATCTCTGTTTCATGCCCTGTATCTTATCAGGTGTCAAATCCTGTTCATTCTTCTATTTTTTATTGCCTCTTAAATCTGTACCACCTCTATCTCCTTTGCTACTTAGTAGAAATCTTTACCAGCTCTTATTACTTGGTTGTAGTGAACTTCCCTCTCATTTATCTTACTCGGTACATCCTCCACATTATCATTAGACTGAGCTCTTTAAGTTAAAATTTGTTTCTGTCTTTATATCTCTTACAACATCTAGCACTGCACTTTCTTTCCCAGTAGTAGACATTTGGTGACTATTAAATAAATGGTCCAATTTGAGGAAAGTAGAACTCACCAGCCATGTGACTATTTTAATGGCTATAATTCTTGGAAGGGAATTTATGCTTAAATAATCCCCCTTTATTCCTATTATAGAAAAGCTGCAACAAGTCTTTATTGTCCATTGTTTTTGATGAACTACTTAAGTGACTATAATCATATAATGTACTATTTGAGCATTTCACAGTAGAGTTTTGTGTTTGTCTTCAGTAGAATTAGTAAAATCTGTGCTTCCTATTAAAAAGATTTTTTTTTTTAACCTCTTAAGCTGAAGTCTCCAGTGAATATTGAGTGGCTGAGGAATTTGAGAAAAAGCAAGACGAAGTTCCCATTCCATGGATCCCTTGGGTGCACCTTCCCAGTTTGTGGATGTGGATACTCTACTCAGCTGGGGTGACTTGTGTGAAGATGAATTAAATTCTTCTGATACTGCAATTCAAACTATTCCAGAAGACACTATTCGTTCACCTTTTCTTTATAATAAGGATATCAATGGAAAAGTGGTTCTTTGGTAATTTTGATTATATCATTTTTAGATAACATTTTCTCATGATTTTTTTCTAAACTCTTTGTAAGACTTAGCATTGTTGAAATGTTGCTCTGCTAATATGTATGCAGGTTTATTGAAGTGTAACTGATATGCAATAAACTGCATGTATTTAAAGTGTACAGTGTGACTAGTCTTGAGGTACACATACATCCATGAAACCATACCACAATCAACATAGGGAATGTATCCATCATTTCCTGAAGTGTTTTCTTGTATTGTTTGGTAATCTTTCCCTCCTGTTCATCCCTCCCTACACATCCCAAGCGACCGCTGATCTCCCTGTCATTAGAGACTAGTTGGCATTTTTTGAGTTTTGCATAAATAGCCATATTTACTTTTTTGTGTCTGGCTTCATTCATTCAGAATATTTTTATGTTCATATATGTTGTTACTTAAATCAATAGAAGTTCATTACTTTAAAAAAAAACTTTAAGAAATCACACACTATATAAATTCCACAATGCAGTGGTTTTTGATATATTCATGGAGATGCACAATCACCAGTCATTTTTAACTCAACTGGTATGGTCTATGCAGGCATTCTGAAATCTGAAAGCCTCCAAAATCTAAAATATCTCTCTGGGCTTGAGCATTTCAGATAAGGAATATTAAAAGTGTAGTATGCATCAGTACTTAATTTCTTTTTATTGCTGAATAATATTCAATTATACTGATATACCACATTTATCAGTTCATTAGTTGGTTCATTAGTTGGGTTATTTCTTCTTGCCTATTGTAAATAATGCTGCTGTATTTAAACTCTTCAAACCAACTTCTTTCAGCCATAAGTTTTGGTAATTATGAGAAATAGATAAGAAGCAAATGTGTGATAAAATGGTTTTGTGTGTTTCCGGGTTGTAGCAATTGTGTTAAAGATCTATATAAGATACCAGATTAGCCTTTTGAGTCAGGAATTTCTTTTTTACCATTATTGGTTTGCGAGCTCACAAAACCAATGTTGTAAAGGGGATGGCAATAGAATACTTTGAAAGAATTGGAAATTAGGTTTTTTATCTCCTTCTTTTCTGTACACTTTCTCTTTATTACCTCCTTAGGAAAGGAGATGTGGCATTACTCAACTGTACAGCCATTGTGAATACCAGCAATGAAAGCCTCACAGATAAGAATCCTGTGTCAGAAAGTATCTTCATGCTTGCAGGGCCTGATTTGAAGGAGGACCTTCAGAAACTGAAAGGTAAATCAATTTTCTTCGGCAAATGATTGCTTAAGGAACAATTATTCTGATGTCCTTCACCTTGAAGAAGCCTGTTTTGCATTTGAGAAAACTGTGTAGATGGCCAGCTTTCTTTTGTTGAAGCTAAATTTAAAAAGCCCTTGAAAGCTCCCCCATGTGTTGAAAGCTGAGCCCTGAAACTTTACTAATTGGTCAAACTTCTCGGGTCTATTCTTGAATTTTATACAATCATTGTTGCAGGGCTACAATCATTGTAGCATTTTCCTGGGTGTGTATTTTTTGCACTGATCAGTCCATCGTCCTTATTATCATGGCGATGTTGATGGAGGATTTCTTATATCCCCCCCCCCCCCCCGAGTGCTAGATATAGTATTACACTTGTGAAATGAAAATTGACTTATGATTAAAGCCAAAATGCATTGAAAAAGTAAATATATTCTCAGCTAATTTGTACTGGCTGCTTTTTATTTTTACCAGAACATTCTTCTGTGAATATTGCTTCAAACAGGGTTTAGGAGAGTCCTACTGATTCAGAATCTGGTCTGCCTTTGTTTTCATCAACATTTGTTTTTAGTTACCAACGTAGCAGCCCTTTGTTGTTATTTGAACCCAAATGTGAATTTAACATTGTGAAATTCAAACTTCTCATCTTATAAAACCTATGAAGTATAGCGATGATTCTTAAAATGCAAACAGCAAAACCGACCTGTATAAAATCTTACTTTCCTTGACTTCTACCATTTAACAGTGGCAGCTGTTTCCTAATACAATAAAGATATGAGGATCTGAACAGAAATGCTTTTGGTGCTGGATCTTTGAAAAAAGATAGAGAAGAATTACATCACCTCTTCAGGAATCCAAATTTTGTCTATGAGGACAGAGGAGAAAGTCCTTAATTAAACTACAAGACAGCAAGAAGATCTTGTACAAAATAAAGAGGAGATTAAAGATAATACTAACAGAGAAGTTGTCTGCAAAACTTTTTTTTTTTTTTTTTTTTTTACAGGCAGAGTGGACAGTGAGAGAGAGAGACAGAGAGAAAGGTCTTCCTTTTTGCCGTTGGTTCACCCTCCAATGGCCGCCGCGGTCGGCGCGCTGCGGCCGGCGCACCGCGCTCGTCCGATGGCAGGAGCCAGGAGCCAGGTGCTTTTCCTGGTCTCCCCATGGGGTGCAGGGCCCAAGCACCTGGGCCATCCTCCACTGCACTCCTGGGCCACAGCAGAGGGCTGGCCTGGAAGAGGGGCAACCGGGACAGAATCCGGTGCCCCGACCGGGACTAGAACCCGGTGTGCCGGCGCCGCAAGGCGGAGGATTAGCCTGTTGAGCCACGGCGCCGGCCGTCTGCAAAACTTTCTCATGGCCTCTCTTTGTGTTTGTGTGTATGTTTTCACATATACACTCCAGAACTAGAATTATGGATAATAATTTAGAAAGACAATTTACCACAAGTATACAGACAAAATCTCGGTATTAAACACCATGAGCTTGAAAGTTTCAAGCTCTCTGCCCTTTACTGTTTTGCTGAAGACTGATTATTTCATTTGTGTTTGAGTTTCCTTCTTTTTAAAATGGAAATGCCAATAATAGTTCCTATGTCAGTTCCTTACACATAGCAAAAGCTTGATAAATATTCGGAACAGAAAAAATAGCACCGTAAAGACTAAATTAAATAATGGACATGAAGGTCTAGGCACGTCCTAAGTGTTCAGCAGGGACAAGTATTATTGCTGGGGTTAGCTGTTAGGACTCAGCCGACTGGCTTCATGAGTCAGCACCAACCTCAGAAGAGGTTATTAGTAATGTCCTGAATGGCTGCAAACTGTCCTGTCCCTTCCTTACAGTTTTATTAACAACTTCATGAGTAATTACAAAGTGTGACTTAGCAGATGTGTAGGTGATACTAAAGAGGTAGAGCTTATGGAAAATACTGCATGGTGGACTAAAGAATTTCAAGTATCTGAACTGACTGAAGTGAGGACTGAAAAATGAAGAAATTAACATGGGTGAATGTGAAAGTCTCACAACTAGTTCTGAACATAATCACCCAAATTCAGGATGGGAAAGCCTGCTTTGACAAATCTTATACAAAGAAATATTCACTGTCCCAGTAAAATATTTACTACCTCATTATCTTCCTGTCCATTTTTCTTTTGTCTTAAAAAAAATTATTTGGAGCCAGCACTGTGGTGTAGCAAGTGCAGCAGTCCCATATGGGTGCCAGTTCAAGTCCCGGCTGCTCCACTTCTGATCCAGCTCTTTGCTATGGCCTGGGAAAGCAGTAGAAGATAGTCCAAGTGCTTGGGCTCCTGCACCTGCGTGGGAGACCTGGAGGAAGCTCCTGGCTCCTGGCTTTGGGCCATTGTGGCCATTTGAGGAGTGGACCAGCAGATGGAAGAGATCTCTGTCTCTCTACTCTCTGCCTCTGCCTGTGTGTAACTCTACATTTCTAATAAAATAAATAAATCTTTTAAACAATTATTTGAAAGAGTTACAGAGAAGGAAGGAAAGACAGAAAGAGAGAGGTCTTTTATCTCTGTTCAATCCTCAAGTTGCTGCAATGGCGTTAGGTGGACTATGTTGAAGCCAGGAGCCAGGAGCTTTATCCTGTTTCCCACGTAGATGCAGGGGCCCAAGTACTTAGGCCATCTTCTGCTGTTTTCCCAGGCCATAGCAGGGAGCTGGATCAGAAGTGGAGCAGTGGGGACTTGAATTGGCACCCACTTGGATTATCAGTGTTACTGGTATAACCTACTGTGCTACAACGCCAGCCCCCCATTCCATTTTCACACGAGAAACTTTTGAAGTGACACTTTGCTCTTCCGCATCACTCACATGAAGTCTATCATCAAACCTTAAATGTATCACCACTGCCTCCAACCTAGTGTATGCTACCATCATCCCTGTGGGAAAGTAACTAGGACCTCTTTCCCAGTTGGCCTCCCTGCATCCACTCTTGATTTCCAAATCCATTTTCCACACACTAACCAGTGTTTGCTATTAAAATTCTAAATCTCTTCTTATTGTGTCCCTACCTCAAAACATGGAATGGCCTTCCATTCAACTGAAAAATCCAGATTCCTTAAACAGGCCTCCAAGCTTGTGGGATCTTACTATCACTTGTATCTGGGCTCATGCCGTGTCTTCTCTTCTCTTCCCCACCATATTTGAGCCAAACCCATCTTCTCTCACCTCCTTGTCATCTAGTTTTTCACATGCTGTTGCTCTTTCTTTTGGCTGTCAACCCGTGTCCTTAAGTCTTGACTTATATCACTTCCTCAAAGCAGTTTCCTTTTATTTCAGAATGGATCAGTCTCCCCTTGCTGTATGCTGCCAGCTTGCAAAGCAGTCCTTCTCTTTTGTGCCCTGTTAATAGTTATAGTTTCTTCAGTTGTTCATGTGACAGTGTCCCCATCTAACTGTAAATTCTGTGCATGCAGAAACTGTATGCTTTACTGCAAAGAACAGTGGAGGCATTCTTTTAAGTAGCTGTAAATGAATGAATAAAAATTCTTGAGGATTTAATTGAATGGACTCAGAGTTGATAATGTATTCTTCTACTGAAAAACACTATCAGACTGTATCATTAGAAGTACAACATCAAAGTCGAAAGATACTTGTCTCTCCTGGTAGGATCCCATAATATATACTGTGCTCATTTTTTTTTAACTTAATTTTTAAGAGTAATAAACTGGGCTAGGTCTAAGAGAAAATTTGTTACCATGGTAGACATTGTGGATACCATATTACTTGAAGGAATAATTTAAAGACAGCATAGAGAAGAAAATTTGGGAGAAACATGAGTTATTATCAAATACATGGGGAAAAAATTCATTTTAAAATGAGAAAGTAATTAATTGTTTTTTGGTTATAGAATCCTTGATAAGAAAATACATAAAACTTTACTTCAGTTCTTTTCTGAGAAATAGAGCTTTCTAAAATAGAATGAGCAGGGTTGGCATATTGTTCACGAATTTCTTTTTTAAAAAGTCAGTCTTCAGTTGAGTCTTTGAATTTAGAAATTTTGTTTAGAATACATTGACAGATGAGCAGGGAGTTGTAGCAGAGATATATTCAGAATAAACTTATTTAGTGAATTCATATTTTACAGAAACTAAACTTGCTTTCAGGACTGTGTTGTAAGTATTAATGATGTCAGGCTTGGGGGTTAGAAGACATTTGGGATAGAAGGACAAGCAGAAGATCAGGCAGCAGCACAGTATGTAGTGCAACTCCAGTGCTCTGTGTCCATAGTTTTTATGACAGTTACTAAAGGAAAATTGCTGTCTAGGAACAGACTATTCAGAACACAAAAACTCCTTTTGATTCTGAACTCTGACCTGACAGATCTCCAGAACTGATTCAGCAAGTTGAGTGCCCAAATACTACGTGTTGGCTTGCTTGATTTTTAAAAAAAATAAACAAATAAATCAAGATGATACATTTACATTATTTATTTTAAATAATTTTCAAGTTCTAGAAACAGTAAATGTAAATTATAGAAAGTTATAGGTACACACAGGCTATAAGTAAGTATGCACTTAACATTTCCACCACACAAAGATCACCATATCAACATTCTAGTGTGTGTCTTCCTGCATCTGTTGAGTGGCTGTATATACACATTTTTATAATTTTTATTACCAAAATAAAATAATCACATGTGTATTGTTTTCAAAGTAAGATAATTGTGCTTATATGTTATCCTACAATTTGCCGCCTTCAGCAAATGTATTCCTTCTTTTAATTTCAGAAATTACATCTAATACACAGACTCTGTTTACACAACTTCCAGTTGACTCAGAAATATCCTCTGTAACTGTTTGATTCTAACCAGTTTCCAATCCAGGCCCACACACTGCATCTTACTGTTAGGTTTCTATTTCGTACATGTGTGTTTTTCATCCATAACAGTCTCTTTCTAATGGCCTTGACTTCAGTGAAATAGCCCAATTGTTTTTATTTATTTTATTATTTTTTTAAATTTTATTTTATTTTATTTTATTTTTTTGACAGGCAGAGTGGACAGTGAGAGAGAGAGACAGAGAGAAAGGACTTCCTTTTGCCGTTGGTTCACCCTCCAATGGCTGCCGCAGACGGCGCGCTGCGGCCGGCGCACTGCGCTCATCCGATGGCAGGAGCCAGGCGCTAGGTGCTTTTTCCTGGTCTCCCATGGGGTACAGGGTCCAAGCACTTGGGCCATCCTCCACTGCACTCCCGGGCCACAGCAGAGGGCTGGGCTGGAAGAGGGGCAACCGGGACAGAATCCGGCGCCCCGACCGGGACTAGAACCCGGTGTGCCGGTGCCGCAAGGCGGAGGATTAGCCTGTTGAGCCACGGCGCCAGCCTTATTTTTTTTTTAAGATTTATTTATTTATTAAGGCAGAGTTACAGAGAGACAGCATCAGAGAGAGAGGGTCTTCCATCTGTTAGTTCATGCCCCAGATGGCTGCAATGGCCAGAGCTGCGCCGATCCAAAACCAGGAGCCAGGAACCAGGAGCTTCCTCTAGGTCTCCCATGCACATGCAGGGGCCCAAGGACTTGGGCCATCTTCCACTGCTTTCCCAGGCCATAGCAGAGAGCTGGACTGGAAGTGGAGCAGCCAGGACTTGAACCGGCACCCATATGGGATGCTGGCACTGCAGGTGGCGACTTTACCGGCTACTCCACAGCGCCAACCCCCCATTTGTTTTCAAGATGTTCTGCCTTCTAGATCTGGCTTACTTAAGGTGCCATTAATTTGTATTTCTTTTAAACTAGTGGAATTAAGTTTTGGCTAAAATGTTCATTTCATAGGTAATATTGTGTTGTGTAATTAATGGTATATCATAAGTGAAGATCTGTAAAAGCTGATTGACCCATTGGCCATTCCAGGTGCCTACTTGACACTGGCCTGCTTGGGTGATGGTGGTCTGATCTTCCTGTTATCCAGTTATATTTTACCCTTCTGGCTGAAAACTAATCTCTGATACTGTTTTAGGCTCTCAGGATGTCCAGTTGCCGATCACATAGTCACCTAATGTTTTAGCACCAAGGAGATACTGCTTGTCTGATTCAGTATTTTAAGACTAGGAAGTTGTGTTTTCTGAAATCTGTCATTGCATACATGTTTACTACCTGGCACTCTTCTGTGAAAAAACTTTTCCTCATTAATTATTCTAAATTACAGTTTCTGTTGGAGATTCGGGATAAATGTCTAATTCTTTTAACTACCAATTTTCTTTTTTTTCTTATAAAGCTTTTATTTAAAGAATATGAATTTCCAAAGTACAGCTTATGGATTACAATGCCCCCCCCCATAACTTCCCTCCCACCCACAACCCTCCTCTTTCCCGCTCCCTCTCCCCTTGCATTCACATCAAGATTCATTTTCAATTCTCTTTATATACAGAAGATCAGTTTAGTACATATTACGTAAAGATTTCAACAGCTTGCCCTGGCATAGCAACACAAAGTGAAAAATACTGTTGGAGTACTAATTATAGTATTAATTCACAATGTATAGCACATTAAGGACAGAGATCCTATTTTCAAAGTAAAGCATTGGTTTAATAGCTGTTCTGGCTTTCTGGTTTTTGAGTATCACTATGTGCTTACAACTTTTTATTGATTGATATATATAGTTTGCAAAGTCAAAAAATTTTATGAAGAAAGCCACAGTCATCTTCCTTTCCCTTCCCTACCTCAATTCCTATCCTCCGGGCAAATAGACTCAACCTTTTACATGTCTTATGCTGTGATATCTCCCTTCTCATTCCAAATAACGTGCTAAACCACCATCTTGATTTTTTTTTCATTATCTGTTGATTTTTTACTGTAGAAGGAAAAGACTAAACTGTTTCATCCAATCCCCCCTTTTACACAAACATACAATAAACATTTTTCCCTTTTTTCCCATCTTTCCAAATTCTTCTGTCATGATTTTGATTAACTTAATGGTTGGCATTAGTGTTGTGGTTATCTAAGTATTATTCATAGCTAGTTTTTTTTATAGAATGTGAATAAATTATATGTATTTCATATATATAGATGAAATGGATTAGTATTCTTTTGTACAGCTTTTCCCTCTAGATTATTAATTTGATTTTTGTGTGTGTAATTATTTTCCCACATACCCATCACTGCAACTCCCCCCCCCATTTTTTTTTTGTTTTTGTTTTTTTTTTTTTGAGATTTATTTATTTGAAGGACAGAGTTACAGAGAAGCAGAAAGAAAGAGAAATATCTCATCCCCTGGTCCACTCCCCCGGTGGCTGCAACAGCCAAGGTTGGGCCAGGCTGAAGCCAGGAGCTTGTTCCTGGTCTTCCGTGTGGGTGGTTGGGGCCCAAACACCTGGACCATCCTGGCACATTAACAGGAAGCTTCAAATACAACTGCAAACCTCTCAATAGAGTCATACAGTTTATCTTTCAGTTCTACTTTTTCTTGGTAAAACTCCTCTTGGTATCCTCCACCCCCTCTGATTCCTTTCTTGACTGCTCTCTATGACTGTTGCACAAATATTGCCCTGGAACTTTTAAAAATATCCTGGGAAATCCTTTTTCCTTTTTAATGGACTGAACCCCTGGACCCATTTCTTAGATCTTATGTCTCTCTCTCTCTTTTTTTTTAATGTACACCTTCAACTTTGTGAGTAAATCTACCTGGAAGTAAAAGGGTGTAGTGGTACAAAATTACCAGATCATAGTCCTGTCTCCATCCTTAGTTAGAAATAGAATTCTAGTTTGAAAGTCATCATCTAGAATTTTAAAGGCGTTATCTTCTGTTTTGACTATTGCCACTGAAAAGTCAGATGATACTCTTTCTCTTGATTCTTCCTCTGTTACTGGTTTGTTCCTGGAAGCTTTATGATCTCATCTTTATTTCCGATCTGAAATTTCACAGAGATGTACGCTCATGTGGTTTGAGTGTACTGTGGGCTCCTTTACTCTAACACAACACTTGTCTTTCAGTTCTGGGAAATTTCTTGTTTTGTTTCATTAGTAATTTCCTTCTGTACTCTCTGTTCTTTCTGAAGAAAGTCTATTAGATATTGTACTTCCTTTTTTAATCCTCTAATTTTCTTTTCTGTTATTTTTTTTTTAAATCTTTTTGTTTTACTTTATGGGAGATTTTCTCAACTTTAAACCCTTTCATGGAACTTTAGATTATTGCTGTCATATTTTTTACTTGGCTATAACAATTATGTTAGTGCTATTTCCTATCCTGTGAATATTCTTTTTTTTAAAAATAACATTCTGGTTTTGTTTCAAAGGTACTATACAAGGGTGCTTCAAATGTTCATGGAAAATGGAATTAAAGATACGTTGATTTTAGTGCCAAAAATTTTGAGCTCCATAGATAGTGTTTTCAAAATACACATTTGTCATAACTTTTTGAACACTCTAATGTACATGGATCTGAAAAATTTTTTGCATCAAAATAAACTTATCTTTTTTTAAAATTTTTATTTATTTATTTGAGAGATGGAGTTACAGACAGTGAGAGGAAGAAACAGAGAGAAAGGTCTTCCATCCACTGATTCACTCCCTAAATAGCCTCAATGATTGGAGCTGTGTCAAGCCGAAGCCAGGAGCCAGGAGCTTTCTCCGGGTCTCCCACGCAGGTGCAGGGGCCCAAGCACTTGGTCAATCTGCTACTGCTTTCCCAGACCATAGCAGAGAGCTGGATTGGAAGAGGAGCAGTCAGGACTAGAACCAGCATCTATATGGGATGCCGGCGCTGCAGGGAGAGGATTAACCTACTGAGTCACAGTGCCAGCCCCTAAACTTATCTTTTAATTCCATAGTCCATAAACTTTTTGAAGTATATGCATATATTTTCTTCTCTGAGTATAATAATATTGGTGTTGAGTTTGTTTTATTTTTTTTAAAGATTTTATTTATTTTGAAAGAGTTAACACAGAGAAAGGGAGAAACAGAGATCTTCTATCTGCTGGTTTGCTCACCAGATGGCTGAAACAGCCAGGAGTTCCACAAGGATGGCGGGGGCTGAAACACTTGAGCCATCTTCCACTGCTTTTCCCAGCCCATGTGCACGGAGCTGCATCTGAAGTGAAGCAGCTAGGACTTGAACCGGCCCTGTATGGGTCACTGTTCCAAGCAAAAGCTTTACCTGCTAGGCCAGAACACTGGCCCCTGCAATTTCTTTTAATTCATTTTTTGTTTCCTTCCCTTCATTATCTTGAGAATTTGTTTATTTTATTTCCTTTTTGTTAGAGGCTATCCTCACTTTCTGGTGATCCTTAAGTATTAGCTGCATTTTTTATTTTTTTTTTTTTACAGGCAGAGTAGACAGTGAGAGAGAGACAGAGAGAAAGGTCTTCCTTTTTGCCGTTGGTTCACCCTCCAATGGTCACCGCAGCTGGCGCGCTGCAGCCAGCGCACCGCGCTGATCTGAAGCCAGGAGCCAGGTGCTTCTCCTGGTCTCCCATGGGGTGCAGGGCCCAAGCACTTGGGCCATCCTCCACTGCACTCCCAGGCCACAGCAGAGAGCTGGCCTGGAAGAGGAGCAACCAAGACTAGAATCTGGGACTAGAACCCGGTGTGCCAGTGCCTCAAGGCAGAGGATTAGCCTATTGAGCTGCGGTGCCGGCCATTAGCTGCATTTAAGAGGGAGAAACTAATATGCTGATGGGAGCTTTGTGTCTGTGAGTCTTAGGCCATTCAAGCTGCTATAACATAGTACTGTAGACTGGACTGCTCATAAACAACAAAAATTGGTTTCTCACAATGCTGAAGGCTGGAAGTGAGATCAGGGTGCCAGCATTGTCAGGTCTTAGTGAGGGCCCACCTTTGGAGTGCAGACTGTCAGCTTCTTGTTGAATCTTCCTGTTGCAGAGAGAGGAAGCAAGCCTCCTGCAGACGCTTGTAACGAACGATTTCAGTTGCATTCATGAGGGCTTCTCCCTCATAACTTCATCTGATCCTTATTTCCCCCGAAAGACCCCACCTGCAAATGCCATCACATTAGAGAGGAGGGTTTCAGAATTACAAGCATTCAGTCCATAATAGTAAGCAAAGGTTATTGTTGGTGGACCTTGAAGCAGTTGACAGAGCAAGAGCCCTGTTGTTTATCTGGGGAATTTCCCTCAGTTATCAGTCTGTAGGTCCTCTGGCTTGAGCCTCTTAATTTCCAGGGAAGGAGTTCTCCAGGGATGTAATCCTGAGGATCTGTTTCAGAGCCAGTTAGGGCTAAAGGTCTGGACGTTTCTCTAACTACTATAATCCCTCCTTTTCAGCTGCGCCTGGGGTTCTGGAGTCCAGAAACTCTCCAGTTCAACATCTTTAGAGAATAAAATCCTCTCTGCTGCCCTGGTGGTAAAGCAGTCGTCACTTTGCTGTGCTGGCCAGGAAAGGGCTTGCTGCAGAGTCCCCTGTTCTCGGACTTTTAACCTGGCCTCCTCTTATAGGCCCTCTTTACAGCATAGCCTTTAGAAATACTTACTAGGGCCTCTGATTTCTGAGCCTTTCTAGTGTTCCCTAGTAAGAATGGAGTATTAAATAGCACTTGTATGCAGTTTGCACATTAACTCATTTAATCTTGTGAAGTACTGTTGGTATCTCCCTTAAACAGGAATCTGAGGCCTGGCAAGGCCGAGCTTCTGCCTGGAATACCACAGCAGGCACAGAGTAGACTCAGGATCTGAATCAAAGCAGTCTGTCTGAATCCAACCTTGCTTTTCAGTATAGATCAGCTTGCTTCCCACTGCTTAGCCCGTTTCTGCAAGCAGTTAAAGGTCTCTGCTCTGCTAAGTCAGTTACTGCGAGTCCATTGACTTTCTGTCTTCCAAAATTTTGGTGATGCCTATCTGTTCCATGTTCTCTCCCATCTCCTTTGTCTATGCTTAAACCTGTTGTATGGCTTCACTGTCAGTTTGGGAGCAGAAAGGAACAGAGATAAATGCTTATGTTCAGTACATCCATTTTAACTGACGTCTCTCAAAATTCTTAATATATTTGTTGTTTTCTTTCTCTAGTATCACCCCACTTAATGTTTGGTTCCCACTGTTCCCAGGTTGCCGAACAGGTGAAGCCAAATTGACAAAAGGATTCAACCTGGCTGCCCGGTTCATCATTCACACAGTGGGACCTAAGTACAAGAGCCGCTATCGCACAGCAGCTGAGAGCTCCCTGTACAGCTGCTACAGAAATGTACTTCAGCTGGCAAAGTATGGGCTACTCATTTCCTGAACTTGCCATGCCATACATTGTTAAATGCCCCAGTTCTGCTTTTTGGATTTTTTTTGTTGTTATTATTCATTTATTTATCTAATTGAACAACAGAGTTATGGAAAGGGAGGGAGAGAGGGAGAAATCTTCCATCTGCTGGTTCACTCCCCAAATGGCCACAATGGCCAGGTAAAAACCCCTATTTTAAAGGTGAAACCTACCTACTAAAGTAAAATTTTAAGGAACTTAGGTAGTTTAGGAAGACCTTAAATTTAGGAAGTCCCTCTTCAGGCTTAAAAGGATAAAGCAGATTTGAGTGACTTGAGAATTAACCTATTCCCTTTTTATTTAGGCTTTAACTTGAAATAGTATGTCCCCTAAACAATTAAGTTACATATTAATATGATTATTAAGTGATGCAATTAGATTAGCTGTCATAATGGGTTTGTTGAAGAGATAGGGAAGAAGGTGAGCTGCATTTTGAAACTAACTGTGGGCCGGCGCCATGGCTCAACAGGCTAATCCTCCGCCTTGCGGCGCCGGCACACCGGGTTCTAGTCCCGGTCGGGGCGCCGGATTCTGTCCCGGTTGCCCCTCTTCCAGGCCAGCTCTCTGCTGTGGCCCGGGAGTGCAGTGGAGGATGGCCCAGGTGCTTGGGCCCTGCACCCCATGGGGAGACCAGGAAAAGCACCTGGCTCCTGGCTCCTGCCATCGGACAAGCGCGGTGCGCTGGCCGCAGCGCGCCGACCGCGGCGGCCATTGGAGGGTGAACCAACGGCAAAGGAAGACCTTTCTCTCTGTCTCTCTCTCTCTCACTGTCCACTCTGCCTGTCAAAAAAAAAAAAAAAAAGAAACTAACTGTGGAGGCTGGTGCTGTGGCGCAGCGGGTTAACGCCCTGGCCTGAAGCACCGGCATCCCATATAGGTGCGTGTTCGAGACCTGGCTGCTCCGCTTCCAATCCAGCTCTCTGCTATGGCCTGGGAAAGCAGTAGAACATGGTCCAAGTTCCTGGGCCCCTGTACCCACATGGGAGACTTGGAGGAAGCTCCTGGCTCCTGGCTTTGGATCAGCACAGCTCTGGCCATTGTGGCCAATTGGGGAGTGAAGGAGTGAACCATTGGATGGAAGATCTCTCTCTCTCTCTCTGCCTCTCCTCTCTCTGTGTAACTCTTTCAAATAAATAATTTTTTTTTTTTAAAAGAAACTGTGTATTCCTGTGTGAGTATCATGCATGCAGTGCAGTTTTTGTGTTTCTGTTTGCAGAGAGCAGTCAATGTCTTCCGTTGGATTCTGTGTCATCAATTCTGCAAAACGAGGTTATCCTTTGGAAGATGCAACACACATAGCGCTTCGTAAGTAATGTTGGAGGTGCGGTATAAAAGTGAGTCTTACAGTTTTTTTTATCAACAGTCAAGTAGTTCTAGCCAGAGAAAATTAACTGACTAATTGACTAATTGATGGTGGCAACCTGGAAGGAAGTATCTATTGAAGGATTACTGATTTCCCAGCTTCCTTTCTTGAGTTGATATTTTTGGTCATTTGAATAAAGGCTTGGAAGACTTAACTATGGAATTGGGAAATGATTCTGACACAAGAAGTATGGCCATTGCATTAGGTAGTTGAATTAGGGTTCAGAATAGCCCTAATAGTCTACAATAGTGCAGTCAAAACATATTTCATAATATCATATTTATATGGCACTTTGCTTTTTTTAAACAGCAGCTCTCACGGATGTTATTTGACTATAAAACTCTGCATTTATGCTTTAGAAAGACTGATCTCAATCAGTATGAGCCAAAACATATACAACATTCAGCTTTAGAAAGACCATGACCTACCTGTATTACGGTTAGGTTCAGACCACATCTCTAGTTTTATAGGTAGTTCTGGATATCATAGTTCATAAGACATTGACAGACAGTTTGGGATATTCATGGTGTCCCTCCTAAAGAAGAGCCAGCTTCTATCAAATGTCGTGTCCCTCTTCAAATGTCTAAAGGAGTGTTGTTGCCGACTTACTCTGTGCTGCATTTGCCAAGCAGTGGTTCTTGGCTGCAGGCAGTGGTGTCATCATAAACTACTTTGAGCATCCAGTGAAAGAACACTGCACGAGAATGCACATAATTACAGAGCACACTATTTCAGGAGGTTTGCAGGTGCTTGTAGGATTGTAAATGATTCCAGAAGGCAAATCTAAGACCAAGTTACAAAGAAGGAGATTTTGGTCCCTTTGAGATCAGACTGACGATTACAGGAAGCATTTTGGTAAAATCCTTCTCACTGGGAACATTCATGCAGAGCCTCCTTGACCATCTGTGGCAGATATTGTAGAAAACATTTATCATTTGTAAGGGAAACCATCCTAGGTCTTCTTTGAGACCCAAATTTAAAGATAAACTGAATATCATATCTACCCAAAATTATAGAGTTCTCTGAATGTATAAAATTATTGTTATACCACCTAGAATTTAGTATGAAGGACTTATTCTGTCTTAAATAGTCCTTTTAATTATAACATGTCTTAAAAATGAATATCTTTACTACTTAAGGATTTTATAATAAATATGTATACATATATGTAAATATGTAATAGTTACAATTTATATGTATATATTACAGCTTTTTTTAAGGTTTAATTTTTATTTGTTTGAAAGGCAGAGTTGGAGAGAAGAAGAGAGAGAGACAGAGAGATCTTCCATCCACTGGTTCACTTCCAAAATGGCCACAACGGCCAGGGCTGGGTCAGGCCAAAACCAGGAAACTGGAGCTTCTTCCAGGTCTTCCACATCGGTTCAGGGACCCAAGGATTTGGGCCATCCTCTGCTGCTTTCCCAGGCACATTAGCAGGGAGCTAGGTTGGAAGCAGAGCAGTCAGGACTTGAGCCTGTACCCATATGGGATGCAGCTTTACCTGCTACACATTAACACCAGTCCCCTCGACAACTTCTTGAAAGGCAGGGATCTTATGTTTTCATTTTTGTATGAATGCTTGAGTTATGGTATTTTCAGGGGCCAGCTCTGTTGGGTAGTGGGTAAAGTCGCCATCTGCAGTGTCAGCATCCCATATGGGGCTGGTTCAAGTCCTGGCTGCTCTGCTTCCAATCCAGCTCCCTGCTAATGCAACTGAGAAAGCCGCCAAAATTGGCCTGAGTGCTTGGGCCCCTGCACCCACATGGTTGACCTGGAAGAAGCTCCTGGCTCCTGGCCTCAGATCTTCCCAGCTCTGGCCATTGTGGCCACTGGAGAGTACATCAGCAGATAGAAGATTCTCTGTGTGTGTGTCTTCCTCTCTAACTCTGCCTTTCAAGTAAATAAATCTTTAAAAAAATAAAAGAAAGAAATATGGTATTTGCTTAAGAAATACAAGTATATATTTTTTTAAATGGACAGAAAAATTGCATTTAATTTCATCAACAACCCTTGTTTTAGTGTGATATCCGTTACACAATTAAAAGACTCAGGGTTGCAGGTCCTGGAACTTAGATCCAGGCTATGTGACTCTTAAGTCTGGTCACCTGTAAGTTTAGGTAACTCATTAGGCTTAGAAAAGAACTGTGTTATACCTTGCCTGTCTTCTAAATGGTGCTTTTCTAAATGAAAATTCCTGCCTTGATATTACTCCTTCTCAATGCTTTCAGCAAATTTTGATGTTCTGATTCCTCTTAACCCTTTCCCTATCATCTCATAACTTCTATATTTCCTTTCTTGTTAAAGTAATTTTAAAGAATATAATTTAAGGAGGAACATCATTATTTTCTGCTGTATATTTGTTTAAGATTTACTTTATTTATTTGAAAGGCAAAGCTACAGAGAGGGAAAACAAAAGGCAGAAAAATTTTCCATCTACTGGTTCATTCCCCAAATGGCTACATCGGTCATGGCTGGACTGGGCCAATCCAAAGTCAGGAGCTAGGGGCTCCATCCAGGTCTCCTATGTGGATGGCAGGGACCCAAGAATGTGGGCCATGTTCCACTGGTTTCCCAGGCACATTAGCAGGGAGCTGGATCAGAAGTGAAGTAGCTGGGACTTTAACCAGCATTCTAATTTGGAATGCCACTATCACAAGCAGTGGTTTAACCCACTGCAACACAACACTGGCCCCAGGAGCATCATTTTGTTTGTAAAGCATTGGACAGAGAGTCAAGAAGATTGCTCTTTAGTCCCAGATAAATCACTATATAGTACCATAGGAGAGGTCAACTTGAGAGTGATGGGGAATAGCAGGTGAGGATCAATAGAGGATATAAGCGACTCTGTTGAAGCAATTTCTAGGAATTTAAGTGGCAAAAATGAAATATATAGCTCTCAGAGTGGTTTCATTACCTTATATTTTAGAAGACCCTGTTGATCTATTACAGATCTTATTATGACATCTTAAATGTAGTAAATCCAATAGCAAAACTGTAGCATCTCATTTTTTAAAATGCACAAACACACACATAGAGACAATGATGCTGCTTTCTTTAATACTTTCTCAAGCATTTAAAAACAAATGCCTGTACAGTGTTGTATCATATATGGTCCAGAAGCAAATCTAATGATAGAACACTTAAGTCTGTACTATGAAAAGCATTCTTTTTAAACTGTTATCAAAATTTACTTCATTTGAAACCTAATACTTATATCTTCTTGATAGACATATTGAGATTTTTCTATTTTTAGTTAATTTTTATTTAGTTAATATTTTTAGTGCAGTTCAGTTTTTTCCCAGAAAAAAAAAAATCTACATTTAAATAAATGGATTTATTTTAGTCAGCACAAATTTGAGTAACTACTGCTGTTGTATTAGGTTCTTTGCTGAACGTAAGAGGATACAGTGGTATAAAAAAGAAAAGAAAAGAAGAAGAAAATGAAAGTTTTTGTTCTTGTGTTTCCAGGTTGGGAATATTAATGTCCCATATGTCACTGTCACCAGTTAAAGGGTAGTCACTAAACTTTAAGCGTATGACATCCTGGTTGAAGGCAGAGAATAGTGAAACTTGAAAGGAATGGTACTCACTAGCAGTGTGGACTAAAGTCACGTCATCATCTTTTTCCCCTCTTTTTGTAAAACTGCTTTTGTCTATGAACTCTCCTGAGAGAATTCAGTTTCGTTACTACTTGACATTGTATTTTTTCTTCCAAAGGAAATACTAATTATCTCCTGCAAAACTGCTATGTGAGAATGTTAAGACTTGGTATAAACATAGATAGAATAAACGAAAATCCCATTTTGAAAGCTCATTTTTCAAAAAGTATTAAGGAAGACTAGAAGGAGAAATGAAAAATAAGTTACCACCTAACAGAGGGAAAGTTAGGAATGTTTGTTCAGTCCTTCAACAACTTAGTTTGCTCTATTAAATCTTAAATTAGGATGTTGAACAAGACAGGCAATATGTATATGACCAGAACCATGTATTACTGACTCTGTGACTAGTTACTACTTACCTGTGAATGATTGCATGTCATATCCCTAAGGTATGCTGTGTCTTAATTATAATGTCATATTAATGTAAAATATGCTTTACTTTGAAAAATTCACATCTTACCTGTTAAATGTTTTGAGAAGTTTACAAGTAGAAAGATGTTCAAAAGATATGTATTCTCCTCCATCAATTTACAATGAATTATGTCTCAACAAGCCAACAGTTAGTGAAAAATGCATTAACACCCAATAAACCCATTGAAAAGTAGAAAAATTGTAAGTCAAACCTGAGCCATCATAATTGGAGACTGTCTGTATAAGAGGAGCACAGGAAAGGTGGAGTTGCACCCAGGGGGATGGCTTTTGACTGGATCTTGAAAAATGAGTAGGAATTCACAAGGGAAGGGAATGGTGGAAGAATGGTATTCTAGTGAAAGGCAGGTAAGCAGCATGTTGTAAGTACAGCAAATACACATATTTACTAAGACCTAAGCTATACAGAAGGAATAGTTGGGACTAAGACTAAGGAACAGAGTAGAGGAAGGTGGTTAGTTGGGGGGGAGGGGGAATATAGAGAGTCATGCTAGAGACTGAATCTTAATGCATAAGCTGTGCAGAGCTGTTCCGCTGTTTGGTAAGAGAGGCAGCATAAGAAGATAACTCGACCAACAGTGCATATGCAGACTTAGAAAAGAAAGAAACTTGGAGCACAGGTCAGAGCTTATTGCTGATGTCTGTGTATGCATTGAGAACCTGAAACGGCTGGAACAGAGAAGGAATGATATTAGAAATACTAGCAATCTGGTTGAAAGATCATGGGAAGCACTTGAAAATACAGGATGAAGGAAGAATGATTCAGGTAAAGGGATAGGTTTTAGACAGGGGAGAAGATGCAGGTCAGGATTTGGACCTGTGGGCGTCCGGTTGGGACACATTGACTTTGAGACCTGTGATCTGGGTAGGTATGTCCAGTAGGCAACAGGAATTCCAGCCTTTTGTTCAGAAAACAGGATACAAATATTGGAGAATCATCATCATTTGTGGGTGATAACACCTAGTCATCAAGTAAGTGAACTAAGAAGAATATGTGTATCAAGAAAAGTTTAAATGTTAAGGACAGAACTCTGGAGGACAGCATTTTAAAAGGGTAGGGTCATGGGCATTACGGACTAATGCAAGTTGGGAACTGAGAAGGCTGCTAGGTCTTGAAGCTATTGGAGATAACATGAAGTTAAGAAAACATAATTCAGCTTTGGTTTGTCAGAGATTGTAAGGCTGAGAAGGACACCCAATACCGTAACTGATTGTTTGGGAAGACACTTGTGCTGGGTCAGTAGGCCCTGGGAACGGAGAATGTGCTGGGTAAGAGAGAAGTGTCTGCAGTCAGGGTCTGGGAATAGAGCAGGAAATAAAGTTCCTACAGTTGTGAGGCCTTCTTTCTGCTGGATAAAGAGGGGAGAGCAAAGAGGACACACCGTAAACAAGGAGCTCCACAAAACAAGTCAGAGAGGGATTTTTATGTAGGCTGCTCTGGGATGATCTCACCAGTAGAGTGTCACTGAGCAGAGACCTGAAGGAAATGAGCAGGGATCCGTTACAGAAACAAAACTTGCAGAGTTTCTTTTCCATGTAAATTGTTATTTATTGAATAACCGTCTATTCTTTTTCTTAGGCACTGTAAGGAGATTTCTAGAGATTCATGGAGAAACCATTGAAAAAGTCGTATTTGCTGTCTCTGAACTTGAAGAGGTATTTTGATAACTGTAGTATTAAATCTTATGCTTTCTTTTAAATGTTTGCATTTGTGTTTTATATACTGAATTTCTAGCAGACAAATCTTGATTATCTATGTACAAATTTCACAGTGGGATTTAACCATCATTCGTTGAGTATTATTTTGGAAAGTAAAAGTCAGGAAGGAGTGTTCATATTTTTCACTGCTAAGTTGTTGTCACTGTAAGTGGAGTCTCACAGTGCAGGTGCTCTGCTCTGCTCCTTCTGTTAGCTCTCACAGCATCACCTTGTCACCCAAGCCGCAGGTGTCTGTGCAGCATAGCTAGGAACAACTGTGTTGGGAAATCTGTGGTGCTCCTTGACCTGGAAACAAGTGCTAGGCCAGTTCAGGGGCTGGTGTTTTATAAATTGAGAGATTTACATGTTTTTGTTATATGTAATTAAGCTGAGTATGTTTCAGTTTAATTCAGAACCATTTTAGAAAAGCAGCTCTTTATTATTGTCTTATTAGGTATTATTTAGTCTTAGAGTGCCCCATCCTATTTAGCTTCTAATATTTCCTATTTGTATCTCTGAACAAGTTACTTCATTGTCTGTGCTTTGGCAAAATAGGAAAGGGATTATGTCTATACAAATTATAAAGAAAATGTTTCTGGTCTTCATACATACTTTCTTAAAATATGATGCAAGAGGGGCCAGGTTGTGCTGTAACAGGTTAAGCTACCGCCTGTGACACCAGCACTGTTTTCAGCCCCAGCTGCTCCACTTGCAATCCAGCTCCCTGCTAATGAGCCTGAGAAAGAAGTGGAGAATGGCCCAAGTACCTGGGCCCCTGCACCCATTTGGGAGACCTGATGAAGCTGCAGGCAGCCCCCTCAGTAAGTGAAGGTATCCAGGTTCAGTGAGCTGGAGTTGCCAGCATCATGTCACATTTTACTGGACTAGCTACCAAGCGCAGATCTTGGATTCAAGAACCACTTGAAGTTCCCAGACGGCACTAATCTGAGCTCTGGAGAGGTAAGGTCTGTATTCCTGATTGACACAGGCTGTTGTTACAGTGTTTGAGTAGCACCTAACACTGCTCAGGCCATACCTTCTCTTTGTGGTTATTTACAGAATGTCTTGCTTTTCTGACACAGGCTACTTACCAAAAGCTGCTACCTCTGTACTTCCCAAGGTCATTGAAGGAGGAGAGTCGATCTTTGCCCTGCCTACCTGCAGATATTGGAAATGCAGAAGGGGAGCCTGTGGTACCTGAACGGCAGATCAGAATCAGTGAAAAGCCTGGTGCTCCGGAGGGTGAGTTCTAGAGTTCTGCCTCATGAGTAGGCAAAGGTACTGATAAAAATCACCACCAAGGAAATAGGAAGTTAGCTTCATCTTTGGGAAGCTCTCTGTTTGCAGGACTCAGATTCCTAGTCCTGATAAGATTTATTCTTTAATTAAAAATTTTTTTGAAATGTACGTCTGGGGGCTGACGCTGTGCTGGCATGCTATATGGGCACTGGTTTCAGTCCTGGCTGCTCCACTTTGATCCAGCTCTCTGCTATGGCCTGGGAAAGCAGTAGAAGATGGCCCAAGTCCTTAGGTCCCTGCACTACATGGGAGACCTGGAAGACCTCCTGGCTCCTGGCTTGGAATTGGCCCAGCTCCAGCTGTTGCGGCCATTTGGGGAGTGAACCAGTGATGGAAGTCTCTCTCTCGCTCTCTCTTTTTCTCTCTCTCCCCCTGCCTTTGCCTCTATGTAACTCTGCTTTTCAAATAAATAAATCTTAAAAAAAAAAAAATCTGTGGGCATGTAGGTAGGTAGACAAATACTTCCCAAGTCCGTGTTAGGCAATGAGGATTCAGGGCTGCATGTAACAACGTTCTTATCCTAGTCTCCTACATGACTGTAGTATAGCATGTAATATTTGAAGTAGTTGAACAGTGTCCTCCAAAAGCTCTGCTTAACTTAATGGCAAGAATACAAGCCATTCATTTTGTCTCTGTGGGTGGTACACTCAATGTAGGTCACAGTAGTAGTTACAGCACGTTGGGCTGGAGCCTCTCCAAATCCTGCACAACAGCTTGTCTGGTCATCACCCATACACGTTCAAGGTCAGTCAGAAATCCCTCAGTAGAGACCTGCCTCGCGGGCTTTACTGCTGAAACTTAGCTTGAATCTACCAAGTTAGGGAATTACTGTGAAACTACTAATATGAACATTTCTTTTAAAAATGAATATCAATTAAAAATCTGTGGAAGAATACAAGACTGCTTTTTAAAATTTTTATTTATTTTATGTACTTGAGAGGCAGAAAGAGTTCCTATTCACTGGTTCACTCCCGCAGTTGTCCACAACAGCCAGGGCTGGGCCAGGCCAAAGCTGGGAGCTTAGCCTTCCATCCAGGTCTCCTGTGTGAGTGGCAAGGATCCAGCTACTTGAGCCATTACTCGCTAAAGTGTGCATCCTCCACTCCATTTATCACCATATTGTTTGAAGGTGAGTGGAACATGCGATCCCCTCCCCACCTGCTACCACCAAACTTAAAAGGACGCTTGAGACCAATGAAGAATGGTCTAAATGAGAATAGAAGAGTTTGTTAAGGAACCTTGCGTATAGCATTCCAGACTAGGGAAGACTGGTGATCTGGACAGAAACGGTAGAAACATTTTATCCATGCGAGGTGGCAGCAGGGGAAGGATTGTATAAATTTAATTTAATAAGGAAATAGGGTAGGAGCTGTTTTTTAATATTCTTTTATGTTTGGTTTACAAGTTAACCCCTCAGGTGTCCTGCTGGCCTCTCCAACCTTATCAGAAACACCTGTGGTAGCACTTAAAGTTTATAGTGACTCTAGCTAGGCTGGCAAGTAGTCAGTGCCCCTCTGAGAAACAGAAATGGGCTGCCATTGTAGCACAGTGAATAAAGCTACCATATTGGCACCAGTTAGTGTCCTGGCTGCTCCTCTTCCAATCCAGCTGCCTATTGAAGGCCTGGGAAAAGAATAGGAAGATGGCCCAACTGCTTGGGCCCCTGGACCCATGTGGGAGACGAGGAAGAAGCTCCTGGCTCCTAGCTTCAGCCTGGCCCAGTCCCAGCCATTGTGGCCACTGGGGAGTGAACCAGCAGATGAAAGATCCTCTCTCTCTGCCTGTTTCTTTTTCTCTCTCCCTCTCTGTCTCTCTCTCTCTAGTTCTGACTTTCAAATAAATAAATAAATCTGAAAAAGAAAAGAGGTCAGAGTGAAGGGATGAGATGTGAGATGGCATTGTTAGAGTTTGCTGTCAACCTAGTATAAAGACTCATATCAGATGTGGCCGGGGAGGCTTATAAATGATCTAGCAATAGGAAATGTCTGTGAACCAAGCTTTGCCAGAGGGACACCGGGTACTTTAAGAGACCCTCCAATAGAGTGGATCCTTGAACTAATGCCCAGAGCCATTTGGAAATCCTCACACTTGTGACCACCACTGTGTAATTTCTTCGCCATAAAGTACAGTTAGTCTGATAAGGAGTAGGGAACAGCAAATGCTGGGCAGTAGGTGAGATTTTTAACCAATCCTCAGAGTACTTGACTTGTTTTCACTGCTCTAAAAAATATTTGTTCATAAATATTTTCAATTAATATATTAAGTCTGTTAAAAATAAATAAATTCCTCTTAAGAGATTGAAGAAATACTATGATTCACAGATACATTTTAATGAAACCAAACCTTTCTAAGTTGTTGGCCCATCACCGTGTGAGGAACAGTGAAGCAGGTGTGGGGAGGTCCTGGCTAATGGTGAGCCAGGCTGGGATTCAAGTGATGGCACTGCCTTGCGAAGTGCCCCGTGATTTAAAGTTTGTTGTTTTATTGTTGTTCTCCTTGTTAACAGGTCTTGTAAGGCAGTGGGCCCCAGGCTAAGAGATGATCTCCTAAGGGAGTGGCTTCTGCTACCCAGATTCACATTTATCATACAGACACATCAGAAAGTTTACTTATGAATTTGAAGTGAGAGCTGTAGCTGTTTCAGAACAAAATGATTATGTTGGTTTGACCATAGAAGAAAACCATGGTCCTAAACTATAATTAAAATATTTCCTAGTGAGTGCGGGTTATTCCCTGTGATGCTGGTCCATCTGTCTTCCTGAGGACTTTACCTGACAAGAAGGCTGGGGTTTAGGTGCCAGTCAAGTGCTCCCGTCTTACACAGAGCTCTAGGACTGCTTCCAGACACTAATTCTTTATCCATCTCTTTTGTTAGACGCTGTGTGGCAGAGCTACCTCTTGTGAGCCCAAGTGCAGTCTAATTACCATGTGTAAACTCAAACGTAGTCTAGTTACCTCTATCTTTTTGCTGATGATCACACTCTACTTTTTTCTTCCTAAAGCTACACTCAGGTAGCATTGATTTAATTTTGCATATTTCTAAAACTTGTGTCATACATGACAAGCAATTTCTTGCATTATTTTGGTTCTACAAATGCCTAACTCTAATTTCATTTTCATTCTGAAAACATAACCCATATCCCCTGTTTTTGACACCTCACAGTCGTCACCATTGCAGCATTTACAGTCTCTTTTCTGTTTAGGTTCATCCTAAGCTCTCTATTGATAGTGGTATTTTCGTTACAGACAACCAAGAAGAAGAGGATGAAGGCTTGGGAGTTGATCTGTCTTTCATTGGCTCTCATGCTTTTGCTCGAATGGAAGGAGATATTGATAAGCAAAGAAAACTAATCCTACAGGGACAATTATCAGAGGCAGCACTGCAGAAGCAGCATCAAAGAAAGTAAGGCAAATCCCCTGGGAATGTCAGATGCCTAAGGACATGAGAAACCAGAAAGGGGCCTTGCATCTGCAGAGTGATCCACATATACACAAAATGTGTTTTAATTTATCCTTTGTGATGTCTGGTGAGGCAGATACCATCCCCATTTTGTAGGTGCAAATGCTCAAAGTTGAGTAATTTATCACTGGTCACAATTAATAAGTGGTAAAGTCAACATTCGGACAGCTCTGATTTCAGCACTCTTATCTACTGTAATTGTAGTGTCTCCATGTGAGGAAATATTCTAAAAGTAGAAATTAGGAAAAGGAAAAGGCAATTACAAAGTTTTTACTTTACTACAATTGGAATCAAAGCATTATCTACAGTTTCATTAAATTTAAAGTTTTGTTTTCTCTCTGAATTAGTCCAAAGTCTTATAAAGCATCTGACCCATTCCATTTCTTCCAGATGTTTTCTAAAGAATTTCTAAATAAGTTCTTTTTAAAACATAGGAGCAGCTATCATTTATTTGTAAGCTTTTCTAAAGATTAGCAATGCTTATAAGGCTAGCTGCTTTTCAAAAAATTATACAGAGAAGAAAAATCATAAACTATAAGTATCTGCTATTAACTTTTAAGGTTAGTTGATATGTGAGCATTAAATAATATAATTTAATTAACTTAATGTGGCAGCTTGTACTTAATAAGCTCTTAAAATTGGCCATTACTGTTCCTTAAATCTGAGCAAATTGTGGACTGTTTTACCTTTGAGCGTTGGTACTTTCTGTTCCTTTTGACTGGAATACTCTCATCTTTCAATTCCTACCTGTTCTCCACCTTTCATCTAAAAGCATTGCCCTGGAAACCTACCTTGCAAGTCTGGAACAGAGGCTTCCTGCTGTACACTTTTTTTCATACCCTATACTTATGCAAAGCATAGCATAGCATTTGTCATCCTGTTTTCTACTCTTAGGCTGGATGTTGTCAGTCTTCATTTATAAAGTGGCAGTTGGAACAGATATCTCTGGAGTTTCTTGTAGAATTAGAATTCTTTGTGTCCTCAGTCCCAGGTCATCACTGTATACTGATTAAAAAAAAAAAAAGCAGTTAAGCCACCAGAGGGCACCAGTGAACAGCTTTTTGAAAGGATACAGTCACAAATGATACTTTGAGTGGTTTCTGGGCCTAACCATGTAAACAAATCATCTGGCAAACATGTTTCTTCCAATACAATGACTGGGCTGTCTCTCACATGACTTGGCATATATATATGTGTATTTTTAACATTTTTCACATTGTGATTTATACATTGCTAGGAGTTCTCAAAATTTTTTATCTCAGGTCATCCTATTTGTACCCTAAAAATTTGTTAAGATCCCAAAGAGCCTCTGTACACATGGGTTATATCCAACATCACATATCATATGAGAAATTATCTACTAATTCATTATAAATAACTTCATTTTTAAGGATATCTTTTTTTATTTCATGAGAATGTAGCATTTTATATTTTATTTCAAATGTTGCATATCTTTTAACATTTCTCTCAATAGGAGATAATTGGATTTTCTTATCTGTTTGTAAACTGTTCCAATACGTTGTTTTGGGTAAAGTATATTAAGAAAATCTCACCTCACTCAGATAGGTAATTGAAAAGGGCGGAAGTATTTTAATAGCCTTTTCAGATAATTTTGGATATTCTTTTATACCATACCACAATTTGCTAAATGGAAGTTTCTTAAAGTTCAACTATTAGACAGATTCTCAAGCAATATTCATGAAACTTTATACTGTTCTGACCTGCAGTTTGAACAGATTTTATAATAGGAATTTATAGTTAGACTTTATGACATCGTATATTGATCTTCTGGAAAATATTGAATCACTGAATTATTCAGTTCTTCCAAATGTTGACACAGTTCACTATATAGTATAAAAAATGATGTTCGTTGGTGTCACTACCAGTCTCAACAGAAAACCTTTAAATATTATGAAGCTTCTAATGATGATAAAAATTTTCCAAAGTTATATATATTTTTTAAAACTCAAGTTTTATCATTGGCAACGTTTATCATTTAGCAACCAAGTGCTGTTTTTTATTTTTTCTTTTTTTTAAGATTTATTCATTTATTTGAAAGGCAGAGTTACAGAGAGGCAGAGAGATCTTCTATCTGTTGGTTCACTCCCCAAATGGCCACAATGTCCAGAGCTGTGCTGATCCGAAGCCAGAAGCCTGGAGCTTCTTTCTGTTCTCCCACATGGGTGCAGGAGCCCAAGGACTTGGGTCATCTTCCACTACCTCCTCAGGTCATAGCAGAGAGCTGGGTAGGAATTGGAGCAACCGGGACACAAACTGGTGCTGATACAGCATGCCGGCACTGCAGGGGGTAGCTTTACCCACTACACCACAGGGTCAGCTCCGGTTATTTTTCTTAAGGCAGTGGCATCACTTACTCATTTTTGAGAAAACAACTGCCACATACTCATGGAATAGCCATAGTCATTCTGTGAGGTAAACTATGGGAGTCCCATGCCAAAAGCAATTAGTTCCGCTTGCAACTCAAACAGTCACACAGTGCTTTTCTTCCACACACCTCGTACTTCAGTATGTGGAAGGACTCTATGTGTCCTTTCCATTTTGTCACACAGTAATATTAAAAAGATGGATTCTCAAGGGTTGCTTTAATGAAGTTAATATTTTTTATTCCCGCATCGAAGACATTAACTCATTGCTTTTATTCCGCAAGTATTTGGCAATAAAGAATCCAAAAACAACTTACCGTGAGAGTTGGGTGCCTTTGCCTTGATTTGTGATAAGGCCGTCGCCAGGCATTTTCACCTAGCAGTTGCTTTTGAACTGTCAGTGTAAATGTCAACACGGGAAAAAGATGCAGAATGCCGTGGTGTGATTATGAACATGTTGTTGACTTTGCAAACCCCATGAAGATGCCCTGTTCAGGGGTGTGCAATCCACACATGAGATCCACTGCTCTCTGGGTTCTCCCCACTACTTTATCACTGGACGGAATTTTGGTGATCGCCTGGACCAGCTTTCCACAGTGGAGTCCACAGTCTATGGGCGTTGGACTCACCAGAGTGCTTGTTAAGATACTCACTCATGGATCCCACGCAAAGTGTCCTGCATCAGCACCTCTGCTGGAAGGCCCCAGAATCCTCCTTTTGAAGCGTCTTAGCTGATTGTTTTGTGCCCTAGATCACTGATCCAGTGTGATGTGACCTCTTTACTTTTCCAGTAGGTTGAATGACGTTCCCACATTTATGGTTCATTGAAGAAGAGCCTTCAGAGTTGCCACCATAGCGTGGCTTCCTTCTCTGCCATCCTACTCAACCCACTCACACACCAACCTCAGAGAGGTTGGGCAGGGACTAGAGAGAGGGTTTTTGTGTTCACAGCAAGGAAATGCATGCTTATCACCTTTATCGGGTCAGCCAAGCTTTTCTCTCTGCATGCTCTCACTCTGTCTCTGCTCTCTGTCTCACACACACATACATGCTTACGTGTCACATATCTTCATTTCTCCAGCAAATGATACAGATAACCTGTAGTATTTTAAGTTTGTTTTGGGGCCGGATCCTTGTCTGTCTCTTATTTAAATGAGTTGATTTGTTTCACTTAATCAGTACTGCTCAAGCCAGTATTAAAATAAACAGGTACTGACTAAGTCCACACTTTCTGGAAAGGAGTCCTCAGCCAAGGAGTAGATTCTGGGAATGAGTGTGAAGACAGCTTGTAAAACTCTGTCCCAAGTGCTGGTGGAGGGCCTGGATCCTAACAGTCAAGTTTGTTACACAGTTGATGTTTCTGTTGGTTCAGGAAACATTCTGAAAGATACAAGTATCTAGAGCTAATAAGGCTGTCCCTCTCTTGGGAAGCTCCTACTTTCAGGTGTCAGAGGCATGAAGGTAAGTCGAGGCAGGAGTTCTTAGCAGCTGTCAGGTTGCTGTGCACATCCCATCAGCACATGGGGACAGACTGGATGAGCAGCACTGCCTAAGTCCCACAGCTGGAACCAGGTGGCATCCTCTGCCATCCCATTCTCTTCAGCTGTGTCTGAATCTAAACAGTCTCTGGTTCCCCATTTACTTGCTCAGTATCTGTGAGAGTTGAAGATGCAGCCTTGTTTTACATCTATAATGCAGAATACTTCAAACTAACATTAAAAAGAAAAATTTTAGACAAAATAAGAGTTTATTTGAGCAAAGAATTATTCAGGAATCAGACTGCACTCAAAACCAGAAGAGGTTCAGAGAGCCCAGCTCTGAAGTATGAGCAGTGGGACATTACAAGCTAAGTGTGGAAGCAAAGAAATGACTTGATTGGCTGTAGTTAGGCATTTTTGTTCTCTGTGAATGATCCAGCTAATTGATTGTGATTGTCTGAATCTCTCTTTGCTTGTTCTTTTTGTTATTTCCAAAATTGACCAGTTGCAAGGAACGCCTCTAAGTTAAGTTTCAATATGGTTGTGTAAGGATTCTGGTTATAAAAGACAACAGACTCAGACTGTTGACCTCCTTGCTTTGCTTTAACCATGATAAAAATAGTTCTTGAAAGTGTGGTCCAGAGAATTTCGTACCCTTTCTGGTGGCCTGTGAGGTCAAACTTGTCATAATGTTATTAAGACTTATTTTCCCCTCTCATTCTCTCACAGTTTTCAGTGGAATTTTTCTAGAGGCTACTTAACATATAACATTGAAGTAGATTAAATACAAAAGCAGATAGGAGAATCCAGCAGAAGTTAAAGAGATTTGCAAAAATCAACAGTACAAATCTTCTTCCTAAACACAGCTTTTTTTCATCAAAAAGTTATCTTCATGTAATTGTTTTTTTATTGTTTTTAAATTAATATTTTTAAATGTTTGTCTTTATTTCTAATATTGTAAATATTGACAGATATGCCTGACATAAACAAAAGATCTTTCGAATCCTCAAAAATTTTAAAAATAGAAGAGTCCTGAAACCAGAAAGTTGTAGTGTTAATGAGTGGTCGTTGAGCTTATGTTGTAACTAAGCACTAAGTAATCTGCTTGTGTACTTTGTCATGTTTAAGATTGCGTGTTACAGTTTTTTGAAATTTATTTCTTTTGTCCTTTCTAAATCAGTTTCTATTTTCAAATAATGTTCTGTTGATTATATTCAGGTTGAACAGATGTTGAACACATTTTTTGTCTCTGAGAGGGAAGTGGGTTTTGTTATCTTTTTCAAAGCCTTCCATTCTCTTATCAGTTGCAATGCTAAAGGATGTCATTGATTGGCAGTAGTTTGACTCTAGTTCACCCTCCCTTGTCCAGAATGTCTGGGACCAGATGTGTTTTGGATTTCAGATTTGGAGGGATTTTGAAGCATTTGCCTAAACAGCAGTGATAGATCTTAGTGATGGGACAGAAGTCTTATCACACCATTTGTTGTGTTTCAGACGTGTTTTCACATATCTTAAGAGTAAGTGCCTATTTTTTACTGTGACCCATCACATAAAGTCAGTAATTTTTCATTTGTAGTGTTGTGTTGGGTGTTAATACTCAAAAACTTTTGGATTTTGGAACATTTTGAGTTTGGAATCTGGTTAGAAGATACCTAACCTGTATCACTACTTTGTAGCACTGTGTTAACACCTAAGTATCCCTTGCGGTATTTGTTCAATGTCTGAAAAAATTAGACATGTTGTCTAATTCTTAGACTAACCTTTCTAGGTCTCCTGTTTTGTTCTAACTTTGACTTGGGTGTGTCATAAGCTAGAAGTTGGTTTACTTTCAGACATTCAGAAAGAAACTAGATATTCTTTTTCAAAGATTTTGTAAAAATGATTTTATTGTAGTATTTTCTTTCTTTTCCTTGGTGTTCCTTGGTTGATTTACAGTCCAATTGCCTGTGACTCTTTTGTTATTCTCACAGCAAAAACATCATCCCATTCATTGTTAAATATTAAGCCCTTACTAATAATGTTGTGTTGTAGACTACTGGTAATGCAGAGTGACAAGCAGGCTGATAGAGCCTCCACCCTCGTAGGGCTTAGGGTCTTGCATAAAAGAAAAATGTTAAATCAATTAGTACTGGGTGCAGTAAGAGAATAGAACAAAGGTCGTAACCGAGTATGCGGTAGACAGTTTCATAAGGTCTAGAAAAATTGTGAATCCCAGAGACAGCATTTTACCTGGGCTACTTGTTTTACACAAATAGGTTAGTTATTGGTCTTTTAAGAGTAATTTGTAGGCCGGCGCCATGGCCCAGTAGGCTAATCCTCCGCCTAGTGGCACCGGCATTCTGGGTTCTAGTACTGGTCAGGGTGCCAGATTCTGTCCCGGTTGCCCCTCTTCCAGGCCAGCTCTCTGCTGTGGCCAGGGAGTGCAGTGGAGGATGGCCCAAGTGCTTGGGCCCTGCACCCCATGGGAGACCAGGAGAAGTACCTGGCTCCTGGCTTCAGATCAGCGCAGTGCGCTAGCCGCAGCGCACCAGCCGTGGCAGCCATTGGAGGGTGAACCAACAGCAAAGGAAGACCGTTTTCTCTGTCTCTCTCTCTCACTGTCCACTCTGCCTGTAAAAAAAATTTTTTTAAAAATAAAGAGTAATTTGTTTAAATTTCCTTTATCATTCGATCTTTGAGTATACAGGTGAATGGTAATTAATTAACTGGAAGGGATTGGGTTATATTAGTTTTGTACAACTTCAGATGATTACAACCCATTGAGAAACTCTGTAGACAGTATTTCTGCCATTCTACTTTTGCCATCATTTTGACATATTCTGTGTGTTTTTTTATGTATGATTATTCTATTTTTCTCATCAAGTAAAAGAAACTTGCTATCTGAGATAAACAGTATGCAAACCAGAAACTATTTTGAGCTGTTGATACTTTCCTGTTTTAGCTTTGTTCTGATTTTTGGATTGAAACAAAGGATTTCATGTCTTTACTGAAATAAAATACAAAAAGTACAGCAAAAAATGGGATGCAATTTCTAAGCAATATAATGGAAAATTTAAAATAGTCTTTGAATAATGAAGTTTAGTGGAAAACAAGGCAAGCCTCATCTCCGCTGAATGCTGAGATAAGCATAGCATGTTTTGTTTATGCTCCCTTCCCCCAACTACTGATGACTGGAAGAAAAAAATATGACTATCTAATCAAACTTATATAGTCTGTAGTGGAGGTGGAGGAGACTTATCTGAAATAAAGAGGAGGATGAAGATTGCAATCATGAGTTATTGGACTGAAGTTCACCTAGTGGTGAATTAGAAACCTCAGCAGCACCAGTTTCTCAGCAGTGATTTTTTTAAAAAAGATTATTTATTTGAAAGGCAGAGTTGCAGAAGCAGAGCGAGAGCAAGAGCGATAGAGAGAGAGATTGGTCTTCCATCTCCTGCTTCACTGCCCAAATGACCACAACAGACAGAGCTGATTCGATCTAAAGCCAGGTACCTGGTTCTTCTTCTAGATCTCCCTCATGGGTGCAGGCACCCATGGTCTTGGACCATCTTCTATTGCTTTCCCAGCCCACAGCAAAGAGCTGGATTGGAAGAAGAGTAGCTAGGAGTTGAACCCATGCTTGTATGGGCTGCTGATACTGCAAACAATGGCTTTACCTGCTATGCCAGAGCCCCTCAGCAGTGATTCTAACCTTTTTAAAATCATAAACCCTTTAAGAATCTGTCAGAAGTCATAGACCTTCTTCCCATGTTCCTACAGATTTTGCCAACCAGAAACTATCATTGGATCTCAAGTTGCAAGACACAATTAATCAAGGTTAAAAGCATTTTGACACCATGGACTAAAATCATTGCTAGATGGATTAAGGACTTTGTTTTGTTTTGTTTTGTTTTGTATTACAACTCATGAAAGAAGTTATAGGTTGGGATCTTTCAGACCTTAGATAAAGAATATATTTCTTAAATAAGGCATAAAAATACTATTAACAAAAAAGAACCTTTGCTTATATTAAAGTTAAGAACTTTACTTTTCTTCTAGTAGAACCAAGAAAGTGAAAAGCAAGTTACAGAATGAGAGCATAGATTCACAGTACACACAACTGGCAAATGGTTGTATTCAGAATATGTAGAGAACCACATATCAGTGAAAAAAGGACAACTCAATAAAAAAAAAAATGGGCAAATGCTATGAACAGGCTTCACACTGAAGAAGAAACAGGTTCCATAACATGAACAGGATCTCAATCTCTTTATTTACAAGAGAAGAAACATATCATTTCAAACCTGGCTGGCAAACATCAAAACATCTGATAATACCCATGGTCAAATAGGACGTGGAATCACAGGATCTCATTCACTGATTATAGAAGTACAAATTGGTGCAATGCCTTGGAAAAGAAGTTTGGCCTTAACTCCTAAAATTGAACGTACCCAATAACCTAGTGCGTCTACTGCTTGCCATCTATTCAAGAAAACATACGCACATGTGAACAGGAGACATGCAAAACAAGTTGATGGTAACACCGATCACAAAAGCGGAAACCTGGGACTAGCCTGAATGCCTATCAATGGGAGAATGAAGGAAAAAAATGACAGTTTTCACATACTATGAATGCTTATACATTATATTATTATATTAGTTAAAATGAATGAACAAGATTGAAACCCAGTTTGATAGATGAATCTTAGCAATCTATTAAGTTAAAAAAAAAAATCAGACCCAAAAGGTCACATACAGCAAAACAAACTTTTTTAAATGGTTAAATAAAAACTTGGTACATTGAATACATATAGATTAATGAAAACAATATAAAAAGGAAAATCAAGGAAGTAATGAACATAGGATTCTGGGTGATGGTAAGAAGGGGCTAAGGCTTAGAGTTGGAGATACATAACCACGTGGTTAGATACAGGTTATGTTGAATGTGTTAATTTTTGTTTTAGGTGTTAAGCTTGGGGATGTTTACTACATCATTTTAAAAACCTGTACCACCACTTTTTTAAAGTGTACCATGCATGTACCAATTAGAGTATTTTGAAACAACAAGCATATTTAAGTCTGTTGTGTACCTGAGTTCCAGCTTTAAAAATGATTTTTTAGAGTTCATTGAGTTTATAGTGAGTGAGCGTCAGAAACTAACCCTAGCAGTTGGCTGAAAATAAAGATAAATCGCCTCTCTTAAGGTCTAATACACTGAAAGCAGACATTGCAATAAGTGGATAAAGCCTTGACTAAGAGCAGAAGATAATACATAGAAAGGAGCAGTTGTTTCTTCAACATTTCCGGGACCTGCTTCTACTCACCACCACCCTCCCCACTCCACTACCACCACATTCTCCTCTTAGCATACATGACTAACAGAGTGCTTAGCCTTTCGGGTTGCTTGTCTCACTCTGTTACAGAGTTAAGTGTCTCTGTGATGTATCTATCTCGTATTCAACTTTGAATTCTTTGAAGCCAACTCTTTCCTTTTTTCCTCTCAGGCCCCAGAAATACCTGTGTATTACTCATGCTTATTATTTCACTCAGTAAAGATTTGAGGGCATACTATGGTGTAAGCATTGCATTTATGCTTTATTAATCTTTGACAAATGAACTAGTGATTATGTGAACAGAATACAGAAATCAAGAAATATTCACCTAACTCTTGTTATATCCTTTCTACTAGAACTAATTATATATAATATATATAACTAATTATATATAATATATAACCTATATATAATATATTTTAGTTATATATATTTAACTAATTATATATATTATTTATGGTGTATTTTGCTGTGTAACAGGCTTATGGAGATGATGTAATCATAAGACAATTAGAAAACAACTTGGACCGGTGCCACGGCTCATTTGGCTAATCCTCCACCTGCAGCGCTGGCACACTGGGTTCTAGTCCCTGTTGGGGCACCAGATTCTGTCCCGGTTGCTCCTCTTCCAGGCCAGCTCTCTGCTGTGGCCCGGGAGGGTAGTGGAGGATGGCCCAAGTGCTTGGGCCCTGCACCCACGTGGGAGACTGGGGGGAGGCACCTGGCTCCTGGCTTCGGATCGGCTCAGCATGCCAGCCATAGTGGCCATTTGGGAGGTGAACCAACGGAAAAGGAAGAACTTTCTCTCTCTCACTGTCTAGCTCTGCCTGTCCAAACAAAAAAAAAAAAAAAAAAAAAAGAAAACTTGAATATATGGTTTCTTACTCATTTATCTGTATAGTCTTCATTTGATCATGAGAATTTTTAAAAATCATGTAATATGAACAGCTTCCTTTTCCAGCAACTCATTTGTGTTTATTTAACCAATAATGTAGATATTCTGCATGGTATGTATAATGGCCTCGTTCATCCCTACCTCATTATAATGAAGCATCAATTCTTTAGGGACAGAGAGAGATAATAAAAACCAGTTCCATTTGTAAATTTAATTTATAATGGTTTATTATAATCATCATAACCTTTATTATTTCTCTAGTTATAATCGTTGGCTATGTCAAGCAAGATCTGAGGATCTGTCTGATATTGCTTCCCTAAAAGCCTTATACCAAACAGGTGAGCTTAAGGATGGTGGGAATTTAATCTTTTACTAATTAAGGACCTGACCCAGCATGTTATTTGAGAATTCATTTTCCTCTGATTTCATCCATTTGCTGTGAATAAAATGTTTTTGAACCAATGCAAAGTGTTTGCTCATTATCAGGATCTTAGAAATCTCATCTCAATCTATAAAAATTTCAGTTTATAGTTCTACATTACCATTTCTCCCTAGCATCCTTTTCCTTTTTAGATTTTATTTTGCTTTTGAAAGTATATTTGCTTTTACAAAATGCAAACCTTACATAACGGAGACAGTGAAAGTTGCCAGATTCCTGCTCTTTCATCATTAGATTTCTTTTCAGACAGTGCTTATTAATTTTCAGATTTGAATGCTAGTTAGTTTTTCCTGGATCACTAATGTTATTGAAAGTTGTAGTGAGTTTAAACAAAATGCTGTCTCTCGAAAGATCTTTGGCTGTCTCTGATCTGAAATCTTTAAGAGATCTTATCTTAAAAGTCAGGGCAGTGATCCAAACCTCATGAAGCTTAAAAAAAAAAAGTATTGTTTTCTACACAGAAAAAGAAATCTGAATATGAAATTTAAGAAAAGTCCTTCCTGCATTTCAGTCTTTTAAATGTGTGTGGGATATTCTTGTACAGAAGAGCCCAGGACAAATACTACTCTTGGAATAAAGTTTCTGGGTGCTGATTACATTTCCTGTTTGTAGGTGTTGATAACTGTGGTCGCACAGTGATGGTGGTGGTTGGAAGAAACATTCCTGTAACATTAATAGATATGGACAAGGTAAGCCAGCAAAGGCTCTGTTTTACAAATATTGTTGATTTAAATTTTGGAATCAGGGCTTACAGTATGAGATGAAGCTGCAGTGTGCCTCTCTGGCAGAGTAGCACCCATGGTTTGGGAGTCAATATGTACTGTTTCACTTGGGTTAGGGGTTTGGTCTTTCTCTGTAGAAGAAACAAAAATACTGGAATGCTGCAAAATGGTTTCCAAAATCACAGCTGCTTTGTTTTGGATGTTGATATAACTGACAAGTGGTTGTTTGTAGCCATTCTGTATTATAGTTTTACAATTAAATTCTACTTTAAAAAAAAAAAAAAAGAAAAATTTAGTGCTTGAATGTCTATCAAAAGAGAAAAATCCAAAATGTAGTTTATCTAGTTCCATGATTCCTTCATTTGGAGGCAAAGAACAAAAATGGATGATACCTAAAAAAAAAAAAATTATAACAGGGAAATAAAATATAAAATGTTCAGTTGAATAGTAAGTAGTACAAAAATGTGGATTAAATATTTTTTCACCTTCAAAATTACCCATTAATCATTGTCAGAGGGGAATTGAAACTACAAAACTGATTGCACTCACTGTTTGAGAATTTATTCTAAGGAAATAATCCAAAGTAAGAAAGTGGCTACAGGCCACTTCGAATCAGCGCACCATCACCAGCTGTAGTGGCCATTTGGGGGGTGAACCAATAGAAAGGAAGACCTTTCTCTCTGTCTCTGTCTCTCTCACTGTCTAACTCTGCCTGTAAAAAAAAAAAAAAAAAAGTCCAAAATTGAACACTCAAAGGGACAATAGACTCCACAGATATGTGTGTATATTATGTGTGTATATATATATATATATATATATATATATATATATATAAATCTTCCCAGAACATCAGTAAATTGGAAACTGACTCCAAAAAATAACTTTAACTGAACAATATTTTTAATTATAGTAAAAGTAAGCACAATTCTAAGATAAAAAACACAGTGCACAAAAGCTAGTATTTGCTTCTGGCTAACTCCTCAGATTTTAGATCCCTGATATTTGACTAAAAGTTTTGTGTAAGCAATGAACCTGGCATGTTACTCGCAGGGTCATTTGTAACAAAAAGTTATAACTTAAATTTCTAACAGGTAAATGGAGTACACTAGGCTAATCCTCCGCCTTGCGGAGCCAGCACACCGGGTTCTAGTCTCGGTTGGGGCGCCGGATTCTGTCCCGGTTGCCCCTCTTCCTGTCCAGCTCTCTGTGTGACAGAGATCAGCGCAGTGCACCGGCTGCAGTGCGCCGGCCACGGCAGCCATTGGAGGGTGAACCAATGGCAAAGGAAGACCTTTCTCTCTGTCTCTCTCTCACTGTCCACTCTGCCTGTCAAAAAAAAAAAAAAAAAGAAGAAGAAGAAGAAAAGTAAAATATCTCAAAATGGATTTTATGGCTGGGGGAGAATTTGTCTTTGACATTTTTCTGTCATGTGCCTATTCCTTTTAATACAAAAAGATTCTTAAGGTATGGATGGAAAATATAAGGCCAAACAGGGGCTCCATAATTGCTATGGGTAAGATATGGTTGGAAAATGTAAACCAAACAGGGGCTCCATAATTGCTATGGAGTACAAGTGGAGCATGAACATAAAGAGAACAAATGAGCAATCTAGATCAGAATAAAAATAGACACACATACCCAGAGGACAGACTCACCTTTGGTTGGTAGCATTGTATTTGTAATCATTTGTTCTATGCTCTTAATCAGTGTGACATTCATTATCATCATCAATAATGTGATTGACAACAATAAAAACATAAATCTCTACACTTGATTTTAGTGCCTACTAGCATGGTGTTCTGAATATTCAATGTGTTTCAATTTATATGAAATAATAAGCTATATTTTAAGGTCCAAATCAGGCAACAACTGGAAAGATACTGTGTTTTCTTACTGCCCTCCTCTGTGTGTCCCAATAACAGTTGGATTCTAATCCTTGTTAATGCCAGGGATTAATCACCTGAGCAGGGATTGGAAAACAGCCTGTTGTATTGTAATCCTTCAGTTATTCTCTCTTAGTTTCCTCTTTGTAATTGTTTACAGCTAAACCACTGGGTCATACTGGCCCTGCCCATATTGTATCTGTTTTGTTTTTAGTGTTTCTCTTGTCTTGTAATGGAGTATTTCTCTAACCTACCTGGGTTAACGTTTCTAGAGCTCTAGAAATGCTACTTATCCTGTCACTGTGTACTGACTAAACCTGTTGTCAGTTTCCTCATTCAGATCAGCATTAAAAATGCTGTGAAAATTAACCCTTAAGTGAGCCATGTAGGCCACCGCATTGTATCCTTTCATGGTAAGTCTTGGTTACTTGAGAGCCATGATTCCGTATGAGTAGAGACTACAGAGACTGGTTGAATTCAAGCAGAAACTTCTGATGATTTTGGTGTCATGATCCTAGAGAGAAGAAATTCTGTAGTTGACTCAAGGATGCTTTCCAGTATAGAGTTACTCCATAGGATAGGTACTGATTGTTCTCCTCTGTCACTTAGAACAAGACAGAAGGGGAGCTTACTGTGGCATCTATGAGAATGTTAAAACACTGCGGTAGTTCACTTTCCTGAAGATCTTAAAAGGGATTGATACTCATCAGCCTGAGATGTCTTCTGCAAGGACGAGGGCACAGATTAGTCTTCTGGACTTTCCCTCTCTTGGCATTTGTGAAATAGACTACTGGGCAACATGATCTTTATGTTTACCCCTCTTCTTTTAGGCTCTCTTATATTTCATCCATGTAATGGATCACATTGCTGTGAAGGAATATGTATTAGTATATTTTCACACACTGACCAGCGAGTACAATCACCTGGACTCTGACTTCCTAAAGAAACTCTATGATATTGTTGATGTCAAGTGAGTTATTTTTGAAAATTATTAAGGGGGGAAATAGTTTCTTTTCTAATGTCATTCAGTAGCATGCATTGCTGTGTGTTCTGTGAAAGGATATTTCTTGTAACAAAGTTTGTGTCATACATATATTAGATATTGTAGACATAGAAGGTCCTCCTTAATTCAAACATTTTGTGTTAAAGTAAATATGTATACTTACAGTATAAACTTATTCCCACTTTTAAACACTTGGGAAATGGTGTGAGGTTTTTAGCAATTTTATATATAAAATAATAAATATACTATCTTCTATTCATGTGATGTGTCATACTTACCAAAAATACAGTCATTCATAATTTTGATCCAGTAACCCATGGGTTTGTTAGCAGAGATACTAACTGTATTTTAAAGATAGAACAATATTGACATTATGAAAGGTAAAGTATGTTGCCCAAAGTCTCAAAATTATAAATGCAGAATTTGGACTTCAACCCAAGCTAGTGACTTTGAGCAAGCTAGGAAATTATTTTCATTAAACCGTATGTCCCTTGAAATAATAATGGAAATTTTAATAGGAAAATACATGACACCCTACAGCAAAGATCAAATGTAATACCTAATATTTCTTCTCATTAATATGTTTCCTAAATAAAAATGGCACTCTACCTTCCTGGGAGCTATTTTGTAATTTGCAGCATTACAATGTCATTATGGATTGTATTGAAAAATTCATCGTATAGTTAAGATACAAAGAAGGCAAATTGGTATGAATTTCCAGCTATCTTACTTTTCCCATTAAATCTCATCTTATTAATTAAGAATGTTAATGTTTTCATTACTCAACACCTTTGTAGCTTCCCCTAAATATGAGCTGTACTGTGGATGTGTTAGCTTCACTCCACTATAATTCTGCTTTTGCCAACAACCAACTCTTTAACTTGGAACAGGCCTCAACTGTGAAATAAACAATTTCTCTGAAGTCCCTTCCAGTTAACCTCCGGTGACCCATTGTGATTACTGAACTGTTAAAAGAATTTCATGTATACCTGGAGAGGCATGATAGAGTAGAAAATGGTAGTATGAATCTTGAGCCACATAGCCTCGCTTCAGTTCCTGGTACTACTGCCTGATGGCTGGGTAACTTTGGGAGGGCTAAAATAGAGGCAGTGGTAGTTCCTGTCCAGCTCAAAAAATTGTTATGAGAGTCAAGTAAAAGGCCTTTAAACTATTTCTGGGTCATAATAAACCTATGAGTTGTCTTCAAAAAGTTTCTGGAAAATGCATATTATGAAAAAATTATGCATGAATTTCAAAATTGTTTTGTACCAAAATAAACATCATTTAATTTCATCTTCCACAAATTTTTGAAGTACCTTCATATTTATTTGTTATTGTAATGTGACCACTTCAACTTTTAGTTTCTAATTTTTGCTATAATTTTTAATGGTTTTAACTGTTCTTTAGTGTGATCCCAGAGATTCTAGCACTATTTAAAAAAAATGACACAGAATAAATTTGTCCTGCCTACAGCCAACAGAAACAGTACCTCCTATAAAAATAGATACTTCAAGTAGTAAAATGTTCTCTGAATTTTGACATTTCATTGAAAATTTAATATATAAACAAGAGCTTTTTAAATTTTTTTTTCTCTGCATATATTTATGTACTCAAGTAAAGAATTAATTTTCCCTAGTGGTTTTAAGTTTTAGGCATGACTTACACTGACCCTTTTGTTTATTAGGTACAAGAGGAATTTGAAGGCTGTTTATTTTGTTCATCCAACATTTCGCTCAAAGGTACAGTATTTTACTCCTTTCACTAACTCTTGAATTTAAATGCCCTGCATGCTCAGAATATTAAGATATATTTCAGTATCTTGATTCTTGCAGTCCCCTATTGTGATGGCTCATTTCTTCATTTGCCCTTCCTTTTTAAGTGATCCCAAGTGTGATTCTGACGTTTTTGGTTGTCTGTGACTTCACTGTCTCTGTGGGCAGCCTTCACCAGCCTGTGTCTGTGTTGCTGAGCACTGATGGAGAAATCATAGAGCCATAGGATGTGGGTTTCTCAGAGGGCTCCTGGGACTTCCTCTGCTGCAGGTCATTTGATGCTTCATTGCACAGTGTCACCACATGGCCCTCCATTCTCCTCAAGTCTGGTTTATCAGGTCCTCATTACTTCAACAGATGACCTTGCCCCGTTCTTAACCAAGAACAGAGAAACCACTAGTAAGGATCTTTCTGTCTTCCCTCACTCATTCCAAGCTTACCTGCCATCTATTCCTATCATTGCCTTCTTTTTTCTCTGTCACAAAAATGTATTCATTTCGGGCCAGTGCCAGGGCATATTGTGACACTGGCATCCCATTTGGGCACCGGTTCAATCCTGGCTGCTTTGCTTCAGATTCAGCTCCCTGCTAATGCACCTGGGAAAGCTGTGGAGAATGGCCCAGGTGCTTGGACCCCTGCACCCACATGGGAGACCCAGAATAAGCTTGTAACTCCTGGCTTTGGATCGGCCCAGCTCCAGCCATTGCAGCCATTGGGGAAGTGAACCAGCAGATAGAGGATCTTTCTCTGTCTCAGTAACTCTGCCTTTCAAATAAATAAATAACTTAAACAACAACAACAACAAAAAAAGGTATTCGTTCTCGATACAAGACAGCCCCTCTCCTGTGCTCTGGATCCTGTGCTAATGACTATAGCTAGCCTTTTTTGAGCACTTAGCACACACCCTCCTTTCCATGCATTATCTTGTATAAACCTTATAATAAAGTAGAGAGTGATAATATTCCCATTTTACAGGTAAGAGAATTGATATTACAGAGATGTTACAGAGTTTTACAGAAATTACAGAGTTTTTCCAAGGTAACCAACAGACTGGATTTGAATTTTTGGCATTTTAATCTCAGAGCCTACGGTCTTCACTACAAAGTGTAGTTCCATTTCCTGGGAACCCTCTCTTCAGCAGTTAGCATCTTTCTCCTGTCCTTCTCTGCTTGATCTAAGTCATGAATTTCTAAGCATGTTAAGGCAACTGCTTCTCTTTCTTCCCCTTTACGAAACACTTTTTTAGGTAATCCATGTTCTGTGCTCACCATCTCCATTTTCATACTTCCTAAATTATTCCATTCTAGTTCTCATCCCACTGTACTAACTGAAACTGTTCGCATCAAAATCTCTAATAACTAAGTGTCACTAAATCCAGTGGCTTTTCTGTCTTTATCCACCTTTTGCTGTGGAGCTGTCAGCATGCTTGGTCACTTCTTCCTTGAAGCACTTGGTCTCGGCTTCTCTGAGGCTCTCCTTGCTTGCTGTTCCTGCTGCTCCTGCCCAGTCCTCTCATCCTCTTTCTGTGCTTATCCTCTGAGCATTAGTGTTTCCAAGTCCTCCACTCCCAGCTTTCATCTGTATTTTATTCCTGTGCATTCAGTGACCTTTCAGAATATATGTAATCTCCAAATATATGTCTCCCTAATGTTTAGAAGCATGATTTCAAAATTCCAGTGATCTACGTTTCTATCCCAGCTCTGCCAAGTATCAATTTATCATCTCAGGCAAGTAGTGTAATCTCTCGATGCTTTGATTTCATCCTCTGTAACATGAGGATAATAGTAATAGTTGCCTTGTAGGGTTATTGGAAGAATGAGATGACTTAAATATATGCAAAATGACTAAGACAATATGCAACATCCAGTAAGCCCTCAATAAATGTTAGCTATCATCCTCATGCTCATCATCATTCCTAGGCTATAGACCTGCATAATGAGCTGCTGCTAAGATATCTTTACTTTGATATCTTAACAGACCCCCTGGAGTTCAACATTTTAAAACAGAACTACTCATAGCCTCCTCCTCTACCTACTCCTGTAAACGGCTTTTTGCATTCCCCATCTCAGCAAATGGGATCACTACCTATTCAGGAGCCTAAGCCAGAAACCAAGGAGACCTCCTGAGTCCTTTTTCTATCTATCTCACCTCTCACCACATTGTAGCAGTTCTTACTCTTGCTGAAGTCTGTGCCTATATCTTTTATCTTTTTTTTTTTTAAGATTTATTTATTTACTTATTTGAAAGTCAGAATTACAGGGGGGAGGGGGGAATAAACAGAAAGAGAGAGAGAGATCTTCCATCCTCTGGTTCACTCCCCACATGGCAGGACTGGCCCAGGCCAAAGCCAGGAGCCAAAAGCTTCTTCCAGGTCTCCCACTTGGGTGCCCAGGCACATTAGCAAAGAGCTGTATCAGAAGTAGAGCAGGGCCGGCGCCACAGTTCAACAGGCTAATCCTCTGCCTGCAGTGCCGGCACACCGGGTTCTAGTCCTGGTCGGGGTGCCAGATTCTGTCCTGGTCGCTCCTCTTCCTGTCCAGCTCTCTGCTGTGGCCCAGGAGTGCAGTGGAGGATGGCCCAGGTCTTTGGGCCCTGTACCCGCATGGGAGACCAAGAGAAGCACCTGGCTCCTGGCTTCGGATCAGCGAGGTACACCAGCCGCAGCACACCAGCCATAGCAGCCATTGAGGGGTCAACCAATGGAAAAGAAAGACTTTACTCTCTGTCTCTCTCTCTCACTGTCCACTCTGCCTGTCAAAAAAAAAAAAAAGTAGAGCAGATGAAACTCAAACCAGCACCATATAGGATGCTGGCACTGCAGATGGCAGCTTAACCTGATGCACCACGGTGCTGGCCCCATGCCTGTATCTTTATTTTCACCACCTCTCCTTTAGTTCATCCCACTGTCATCTTGTACCTGAGATGATAAAGCAACCTCTTAGTTTTCACGTTGCCTCCTGTATTGCAATGCTCCCAGTGCTTTCAGGCACACGCCACAAACTTTTCTTACAATGTTATGAGAAGACTAGTATTTACTGTTATGGTTCCCTACAAAAGTTTGCTAGCATCTGGTGTAGGCAACAACAAAACATAAAATAAAAATCTGAATTTATGAGTTGGTTTGGAGAAAAGATGACTTTAGGGGACTTAAAATCATGGGGTTTAATAATGTATTAAATGAGTAAGGGTGAGAGAAAGGACCATGTAAGCCATGGTTCCCACTTCTATCAGATACAGGTATTGTGGATTAAGATATAAACTTGAGAGTTATTATAAAGTAGATAGGACCTTAATGCTGTCGGTGTGTGGATGAATAAAATTACGGAAAGACTAAAAGAGAGCAGAGGACATCTGACAATCCCTAGAATAAGGGAAGGCGACGAAGAAGTAATCTGAAACTGGGTAGGAGAAGTAAATGGACTAATGCTGTGGAGCATAGTATCAGAAGCAACAGGAATAGTCACTTCAGGGCACTGTGTAGAAATTAAGTACTGGAAGGCCTTCATTATTTTTCATAATTAAGAGATTAGTGAAGACATCAGTGAGACAATTGTTTCTACTGTACAAGTTCTCAGAAATTACTTTCTCATCAATTTTTATGAAGTATTTTAAGTAATTTTTTCAATTGAAAATTTTCTTTTGATCCCTCAGTGTTGAAATAGCACAGCTAAGTACATGCTTATGGGATAAGTGTATGAGGAGGTAAATATACTAATTTCACTGATTTACTCATTGTCCAATGCACACATGTATTGAAACATCACATTGTGCCATAAATATGTTCATTGCGTGTCAATTTAAAAGATAATTTTAAAATTTTATTTATTTTTAATTTATTTGAAAGGCAGGGAGACTAGGGAAGAAAGAGAGAGAGAGGGAGAGAAAGATACCTCCCATTTGCTGGTTCATTCTCCAAATTTCTGCAATAGCTCAGGGCTAAGCCAAGCCAAAGCCAGGACGTAGGGACTCAATCCAGGGTGGCAGGACTGAAATACCTGAGCCATCACCTGCTGCCTCCCACAGTGCACATTAGCAGGAAGCTGGAATGAGGAGCAGAGCCAGGCCTCAAACCCAGGCCCTCCAGTGTAGGATGCAGGCATTCCCAGAGGCATCTTAATTGCTACACCAAACGCCCACCCCAATAAATAATTTTTAAAAGTGCTTGCAGGACCACTGTTTGACCAGGTTTTACAAACAGGGATGGGGATCATGTGTGATGAGTCTGTTAAGTAAAGGGCTTTTTCTGCTCTTGGTTCAGTTAATGTCTAATTACATAGTCTTCTCAGACAATGTGTACTGTTAATTTTCCCATTATCTAGTTATACTCAGTAAATGACTAATTTTATTTTCTATAGCACTTGGGAATAGTGCATGACTATTTTCCAAACCTCATCATCCATTTATTTTTTTGTTCATCTAGCAGCTACCAAACTTTTTCTTTAATGGAGGCAAACAGAAGAGTTAGCCTGGTCTTTAGTATGTGTTTGCCAGGATGTCTGCTCTCACTACTTCTATTCAATATTACTGTGAAAGCTCTAACCAGTTCAGTACAGCAAGAAGAAGAAATTAAGGCATCTAGAATAAAAAGGACTAAATATAAATTTTATTCCTAGATGACATGATCATCTCTGTAGAAAATCCTGTGTGGTATCCACAGAAAAGTAACCAGAACTAATGAGTAGTTTTTATCAAGGCTTCAGGGTATAAAGACCAATATTCAGAAATCCATGTATATATTAATAACAAACAAGCAGAAATTTGAAAAGCAATACCACTTATCAAGCATTAGGTATTAATGAACCTAATGATCAATCTGACAAAAAATTTGATAGATTTATATATTATAGTTTTGAATACTAAAAAACCTTGATGGAAGAAATTAAATAAGACCTAAATAAATGAAGATATATACAATATTTGTGGATTGGAAGTTTCATTTATTATCAATTCTTGCTGAATCTGTAGATTTAACTCAAATCCCAGCCAACATTTTAGCAAGTGTTTTTTGTAGAAGTTGATCAAAGTTGGAGGACCTGCTTTGGGAAATTTATTCTAAAGTTATAGTAGTCAAGACAATGATGTACTGTCATAAAGATCGACAGATAGATCAATGAAACAGAATAAAGGCTTAAATGTGAAACAAACTTCTAGAAGAAAATATGAAAAAAATCTTTGTGACCTTGATTTAGACAAAGATTTCTTAGATACAAGGCCAAAAATATAATGCATAAATGAAATTAGGCATCTTCAAAATTTAAAAACTTTTGCCCTTTGAATATACATTCTTAGGAAGATTAAAAACAAGCTGCAGCTGAGAGTAAATAGTTGTAAAGCATATATCTGATAAAGAGCTTGTATCTAGAATATATAAAGAAGTCTCAAAAACTGGCAGTTTAGTAAGCAGCTCAACGTAGCAATGGGCAAATGATTTTCACAAACACTTCTCCAAAGAAGATATTCAGCTGGCACATAAGCACATGAAAAGATGTCCAGCATATGCTTTAGGGAAGGGCAAGTTAAATAGTAACTCTCAGTGCTGAGCAGGAAGATGAAATGCCATCACAACTCTGGCAAACAAGTTGGCAGCTTATTTATTTAAAGAGTTAAATGTAATACAGTTACGTGAAATAGACATTCCATTCCTAAGTACCTCAGACAGTTGAAAACATATCCACATAAAAACTGGTACAGAATGTTTATAGCATTATTTGTGATCGTGAAAAACTGGAAGCAACACAAATACCCATCATAGGGAGAACTGATAACCTAATTGTGTTATATCCATACAACAGAGTACTACTCACCAATAAAAAGGAATGAACTGTTGATATTTGCAACAGCATGGATGAATCTCTAAAGAACTATGTTGAGTGAAGTAGGCCAGACAAAAACGAATATATTTGGAACACTGTGTGATTCCATTTATATAAAATTAGGAGAAATGCAAACTAATGTAAAGCAGTGGTTGCCTGTAGACAGAGAGGAGGCCAGGAGGGGGAGGTTACCAAGGACACTGAGAATTTTGGGATTGATGGATGTGTTCATTTTCTTGATTGTGATGAATGTTTCCTGGGCATATGCATATGCCAGAACCTAAATGGTATATTTTAATTAAGTACAGCTTATTACTTGTCAATTATACCTCAGTAAAACTTTTTTAAAAAAATGAAGTACCACTACACTGCCACCAGAAGACTAGAATTACAAAGATTGACAATACTAAATATTGCCAGTGTCAGGGAGCAGTGGAATTCTTCAGCATGCTAAGTAGAAATGAGAAATTGTATAACCACTTTATAAAAAGTTACAGCAATTTTTTATAAGTGAATGTGTACCTCGTCCATGACCCAGTAATTGCACTGCCAGATATTTACCCAAGTGAGATGACAACATAGGCACACAGAAAAACTTCTACAAGGATGTTCATAGCAGCTTTATTCATAATAACTCAAGACTGGAAATACCCAGGAAGGTATGATTAATTGAACCTTGGTATGTTTTCTTGTTGGAATATTACTTAGCAGAAGAAAGTATACTGCTGATAACATCAAGGGCGTGGACGGATCTTACACACGTTATGCGAGTGGAGTGAGCCTTAGAGCAGAGTCGTGCTGTGTGATTCCATTTCTGTGAGGCTCTAGAGCAGGCAAAGCTAACGCGTGGTAGAAGGACAGCCACATCAATGTTTGCTTCTTGGGAGTCCAGCCTAAGAGAAGAGGGACATAAAGGAACGTTCCACAGTAGTTAAAATGATGATTTGCTTATACAAATGCATACATTTGTCTAAATAGAAAAAGTATACTTCAAATCTGTATGTTGTACAGAATGTAAATTTTTTAGCAAAGAAACGAAATTTCTGAACTTCAAAGAAATGAATGCTGTATTTGAAAAAAGCTGATATCTGCAGTTTACTTGGAAATATAACACAAAAATAAAATAGATTAGTAGAGGGATAGATAAGTGATAGAGAAGATATAAAGACAATGTTAATAATTGTATGATTGGTGGCTCTCCTAGGGTTGACTGTAAAATTCTTTCAAATGTAGTACATGTTTGACCATTTTCATAGTAGAATGTTATTTATAAATGTAAAATTTTTTTTTACTTTAGTGCTACATTTATGAAAATATGTAGCCACCATATACTAAGATCTAACTTTAGCCTCTCCTCTAATACTGTTGACACTAGACCATAAAATAAAAAAATAGCTATCCTGCTGTGACATCAGTGGAAAGACATTACCAGAAATTTCAGGGAAAGAGCCACTAGCCTTGGCTCTGACACCACTATGGAATTGCTTCACTTAGGAGTCCGTGCAAATGTGGCATTGGGACAGAGGCTGAAGACTAGATGCATAAAGGAAAAGCCATTGTACAAGTTTTACCTGTCCATAATTTGAAGGGGGGGTTGGGGGAGGTGAGGGAGAGTGATGGGGTAAAAGAGGGGACCTATGAGTAAGAAAAGCCACCGTTATTTTATACTAAACACTATAAATGGAATTTTTGTAATTATAGTAGAATGTAATGGCATTACAAGGATCATAAAACAATCAAATCACACTCTTCTGATTTCCATACCCCTCAGATCTTTTCCAAGCCACTCCACCCAAAGTGATATTAAATTGACTGGTTGCATAAATCACCACTGCTCTTCTTTGAAGTTTACTAATAGAATGCAAACTAACAGAATTTAAATCCACTGTTGATTGTGGCTCTAGCCACACTTGAATTCACATGTGTCAGTTGCCTTTTCCTAGTTTATTTTGCTTTATGATCCTGTATTCTTGGCTTTGCATTTGTGAATAACTGAGAGTGAAAAAAAAATCTCTAGTATTCACAAAATATCTCAGTAGTCCTCTTCCAAATTGTTAGTTTTTTTTTTTCTTTTTAGTGTTTTAACATAGCAGAAAACTTTCCCTAAATTAATGCACAAGTGATCTTCAGTGAATATATATTACAAAGAAAATTGCATGGATCTTGAAATTTTTTTTTGCACCAGAATAAGCATTTTCATTCTATTCCCACAAATTTTTGAAGTGCCTTTGTAATATTTTAACTTATGTTGCAAACAATTGAAAAGCTAAGCTATGTGATACCACGATAAAAAAAAAAGTGAAGAAAATGCAATTTGGTACCTGATTAGGAAACTTCTAAGTGGGCTGTCACTTCTGTCTACTTGGAGTATTTTTCTCCTGCTAATACCTGGAAGATGTAAACAATACAATAGAGAAACGCAGCAGAATTTTGTTTCTCTTTCAAAGGCAGACTGCTTCAGACTGCCCCACCTGCCCACCTCTTCTCTTTACTCCTACCTCCCGCCAAGTCAGTATGGTGCAGTGTGTTCAAGAGCCCTGCCATAGAACCGTGTGAGGGGGACCTCAGAAGACATCGAAGTGTAACTTCTACAGGTGAAGAAACCAAGGCCTAGATGCAGCGAGATGTATTTTTACTGAAGAAGTATTAGTTGAACTCTGTGATCAATGCACAGTCATTCTTAGGCGTTTAAAGTTAACAGAAAAGTGACCTCTGTTAAACATAGGAGAGGGAATAAGAGAGGGAGGAGAGATATAGGTTGGCACATGCTCACTCAGACTTACTTCCAGTGGTGGAACTAGAAATGTGCCAGGGGATTTCAACTCAATCTTACCAAGGAGGCAGGTACCAATGCCAGCGCACTTGGTAAAGTGATAAGTATAAATACACAACCGATCAGAAAGATAGGGTATGTGTCAAAGAGATTTCACAAATAAGACCAGTGTAAGCAAATAATGAAGGATAGAATTAAAAGGGAGAGAATGATCCTTCGGGGGAAGCAGGACACACAGCAGACTCAGAATGGCAAACGCCCCAAACAGCACTCCTGCCTCAGAATCAACCCTTGGGACATTCGGATCTGGCTAAAAGGCCCATGAGAGTCTCACGGGCATGGAAAGCCAAGACACGGTGGCAAAAAAACAGTCTAAATGAATGATCCTGGTGAACAAGACCCCAGCAAAAGGAACAGACCATCAAGGAGGGAGGCGCCTTTCTCTGAAGGGAGGAAGGAACCTCCACTGTGATACGGCCTTGACTAAACAAGTTCAGAGTTGGTGAACTCAAGGGGCTTCCATAGCCTAGACAGCTCATAGCAAGAGTCTCGGGTGATTGCTTATGTCATAAATAAGAGTGCCAATTGTTAAATTAACAATGAGAGTCACTGGGTACATGCTCCCCACATAGGATCTCTGTCCTTAATGTGTTTTACTATGAAACTTAAAAACAACACTACTAGTCGAACAATACCCTATACCTTGTGCGGTTGTGTCAGTGCAGCCAGTTGAAAGCCTCGTTTAGTATATACTAAGTTGATCTTCAGTATATGAAGGTAATTGAAAATGAAACTCGATGAAGGGCGGGATGGGAGAGGGAGTGGGAGAGGGGAGGGCCTCGGGAGGGAGGGAGGTTGGGGGGGAAACCACAACAATACAAAAGTTGCAAAACAAGAAAAAAAAGATCTTAATACTTTACCCTTTTAGTATTTTTTATGTTCTACTTAAAACTATTGGTTGAACTCTGTAATTAATACACAATTATTCTTAGGTGTTGAATTAATGCTATAACTAGTACTCAGTATTTTACACTTTGTGTTTCTGTGTGGGTGCAAACTGTTGAAATCTTTACTTAATATATGCTAAATTGATCTTCTGTATATAAAGATGATTGAAAAGTAATCTTGATGTGAATGGAAGAGGAAAGGGGGTGGGAGAGGGGAGTGTTGTGGGTGGGAGGGAAGTTATGGGGGGGAAGCTATTGTAATCCGTAAGCTGTACTTTGGAAATTTATGTTCATTAAATAAAAATTAAAAGAAAAAAACACTAAAAAAAAAAAAAGAAGTATTAGGCCATTCCTAAATAGTGCTAAAGTAAGCCCACAAACTGCTATTTGATCACTTATTAATTCTTTGAACACACACTGAGTTCCTTTATGTCAGATATTAGTTAAATCTATGAATGTGACACTGAATAAGACAGCCCCTGCCTCGAGGGGTTTCCAGTGTGTTTAGAAAATCAGTTAATGCAATACAGAATATTGATCTTAGACGATAATAGAGTAAGTGCAGTATTGTTGAGACACTTAGAAACGTGCTCTGACTCTGGAGAGTGGTCAAAGAAAGCGTCTTCACTTGGACTAACTCTGTTCTGAGCTCTGCAGGACAGTTCGCCAGGCAAAGAATTGAAAGAGCAGCATGTGAAAAGGTACTGCGGTAGAAGGGACAGTGGCACAGAAGCCCCCTGCGTAGTGATTTTACACCTTTGCCAAGCAACCCGCTCATTTTCATTTCATATTCACATGTTTCCTTTGAGGCTGTCATTAGCATGTTTTGTCTTGGTTGTTGTGATTACATTATCCTTTGCATATGCTCTTGGCTCCCACAGCTGAATCTAAGCCTTCGTTAGGGGAGAGGCTGTATCACTGTTCTGTATTTACAGCCCCAGGGGAGTGCTCAACACACAGGAAATAACCAGTGGATGTTTAACTCTGTACGTCTCCTAACACATCCTTGAGGTTCTCGTCTTCCTGACACTACATCCTATTTTCTTTAGGTCTTTGTAGAATTCCTAAAATATCCATGATCTCTTCATCACTTTTTTTTTTTAAGATTTGTTTATTTATTTGAAAGTCAGAGTTACACAGAGGAGAGACAGAGAGAGAGAGAGGTCTTCCATCCGCTGGTTCACTCCCCAATTAGCTGCAATGGCCGGAGCTGCACCAATCCAAAGCCAGGAGCCAGGAGCCTCTTTCAGGTCTCCCACGTGCATGCAGGGGCCCCAGAACTTGGGCCATCTTGTACTGCTTTCCCAGGCAATAGCAGAGAGCAGGATTGGAAGTGGAGCAGCCAAGTCTCGAACCAGCGCCCATAGGGGATGCTGGCACTGCAAACCAGGGTGTTAACCCACTGCACCACAGCACCAGCCCGATCTCTTTATCAGTTTTACTAGTTTATGAACTATCTCTGTGATCCGTTCTATAGCTCCTGATATGGAATTTTCACTAATCTAATTTGTGAGAGTTAATTTCAATAAGGCATATAATAACATGGGTTAGAAACAAACTGATTTATCAAAAAACAGCAAATGATGTCAAAGATGTGAGAAAAGATACCCTGATACACTGTTGGTGAGAATGTAGACTGTTAAAACCTTTGTGGAAGACGGACTAGAGATTCCTTAAAAATCTGAAAATTGATGTACCATGTGACTCAGCCATCCCATTCCTAGGAATTTACCCATAGGAAATGAAATCAGTGTGTGAAAGAATTATATGTATCTCCATGTTTATAGCAGCTAAGTCACAATAGCTAAGATATGGAAACAACCCAGAGGTCCATCCACTGATGACTGGATTAAAAAAATATGGTATATATACATGATGGAATACTACTCAGCCATAAAAGAGATGAAATCCTGTCTTTCACAACAAAGTGGATGCAAATGGAGGACATTATGCTTAGTGAAATAAGCCAGTCCAGTCCCAGAAAGACAAATATCATATACTTTCTCTGATTTGTGGTAGCTAATCTATAGCATATGAGTGAAAAAAAGCATATGAGTGAAATTGGCGTCCTGAGATTTGATTATTGTTTATAGCCCTGTCTATACTTCTGAAGAACGGTGGTCTTTCTACTTACTACTTGTTATGTTCTTTATTTAGTGGAGGATTAAACTTGTGACTATAAAGTAAATTCAAAGTAAGTAATCAAAAATATTTTAAAAAAAATGAATTGCTTCTCAGCCTTTTGGCCAAGATCAAGTGTCAAAAAATGAAGGAGGAGAGAGGGCAGATGGGAGGAAGGGTAGGAAATAATATTGTATTCTTAAAACTGTATATATGAAATATGCCCCCTTTATATAAATAAACTTAAAAATGAAAAGAAAAACTTACACATCTAAAAAAATACATTTTGCATTGTAGTGTTTAAATTAACTCACTTGGCTTTTAGCAGTACCATCACTTCCCTGCAAAAATTGGAGGGGAGAGAGTACGAAGTATAATGTTTATCTGAGGCCTTCCATCAGTCATTGGTAGTGTTGCCAACATCGAATACTGGCCCAGGCTATAATATCAGTATAAAATGGGCTTTATTTTCCTTCATTCTTTAACAAATACTTGAGAACTCATGACTCTGTCTTTACCTTATAAAACTTCAGACTCTCATTCTAAGACTGTCTGCTGGGGATAGGGAGATTATAAAAGTGAATATAAGTAACTGAAATTCTAGGAAGTAGGAATAAGTGCTGAAAATAAGGTTTATATATAAGGTTTTAAGAATTTCTTTTTCCTTTTCATTTATCTTTATACACAGAAGATCAATTTAGTATATATTAAGTAAAAATTTCAACAGTTTGGGGGCGGAGCCAAGATGGCGGAATAGTGAGGACGCGCACTAGCAGTCCGCAAAAAGATAGTTTAATAAAAACAGAGTTACTGTAGCCTCAGGAAAAATCTCACGGAAAAAATGCAGTGGAAATTCTTCCGGACCCAGTGAATGAGACGCAGAGGACCTAGGGGAAAGTAAGTTTGCGAACGGCAAATCGTGCCTTAGTGGCACGGGAGCTGCCGGGAGGGACGGGAACCGGACGGAACACAGTCGCCATTGGAATCGAGCGCTTAAACGGGAGCCGATACAGGGATCCCGAGACACTGGCGGGGGGAAGCAGACGCCAGGGGGGAAACAGCACAATTGAGGCGAGCCCACACGGACACTAGCCTCTTTCGTTGCCCACCCTGCTAATTCTAGCTGGACTGAACACAGTGGGACGGCGCGCCCGCCGGCTGAACCGGAAGCCGGGCGGAACACAGTCGCCATTGGAACTGAGCGCTTGAACGGGGGCCGATACAGGGATCCCGAGACACTGGCGGGGGGAAGCAGACGCCAGGGGGGAAACAGCACAATTGAGGCGAGCCTGCACGGACACTAGTCTCTCTCGTCACCCACCCTGCTAATTCGAGCTAGATTAAACGCAGTGGGACAAGGCGCGCCCGCCCGCCCGCCCGCCCGCCCATCACTGAGGCAGACGGAACCAAAAACCCGAGGCTGTAGAAACCTGAAGGGGATCCAAAAACTGGGAACACACCGCGCACACAAACTCCGTTACCTTGACAACCCAGAGAAAGAGTGTGGGGAAAAAAAAAAAATGCCAAATAAAAACAGATTCCGAGGGAGCAAGATCAAGGAAGACGCTATGATGACCCCAAACGGAAAAGACACCCCAAGTCAGGATTGTGAAGATAATGAGATAGAAGAAATGCAAGAAGCAGATCTCAAAGAATTGATAAGAACATTAAGAAGTTCTCAAAAACAAATTCTTGAACTACAGAAATCTTTAATGGATAAGATAGAAAATCTCTCTCGCGAGAATGAAGCACTACGGAGAAATCAAAACGAAATGAAACAACTAGTAGAACAAGAAGCTACGAGAGTGACAAAAAATCTTAATGAATTGAAGAATTCAATAGATCAAGTGACAAGCAATCTTGAGGGCCTTAAAACCAGAATGGGTGAAGCAGAGGAGAGAATATCGGACCTAGAAGACAGAGAACAGGAGAGGAAACAGTCAAACCAAAGACAAGAAGAGGAAATTAGAAAACTAAAAGATATTGTCGGGAATTTACAGGATACTATTAAAAAACCCAACATTCGGGTTCTAGGTGTTCCTGAAGGTATGGAGAGGGAGAAAGGATTAGAAGGCCTTTTTAGGGAGATACTAGCAGAAAACTTTCCAGGCTTGGAGAAAGACAGAGAAATCCTAATCCAGGAAGCTCATAGAACCCCTAATAAACATGACCAAAAGAGATCCTCTGCACGACATATTGTAATTAAACTCACCACAGTGAAGCAAAAAGAAAAGATCCTAAAATGTGCAAGAGAGAAACGTCAGATTACTCTCAGAGGATCTCCAATTAGACTTACAGCTGACTTCTCAACAGAAACCCTACAAGCTAGAAGGGAATGGCGAGACATAGCCCAGGTACTTAGAGAGAAAAACTGCCAGCCCAGAATATTATACCCTGCAAAGCTCTCATTTGTGAATGAAGGTGAAATAAAGACCTTTCATAACAAACAAAAATTGAAAGAATTTGTTGCCACTCGTCCAGCCCTGCAAAAGATACTTAAAGACGTGTTACACACAGAAACACAGAAACACGACCATCAACATGAAAGAAGGTAAACGAAGGGAACCTCACGGCAAAAGATCACAGGGAATTCAAAGCATACATTAGAAAATATCTGGCAAATGGCAGGGCAAACTTACCACTTATCAATAGTCACATTGAACGTTAAAGGTCTAAACTGTCCTGTTAAAAGACAGAGATTGGCTGATTGGGTTAAGGAACAAAAACCATCTATTTGCTGCCTACAAGAAACACATCTTTCCAACGAAGATCCATACAGACTGAAAATAAAAGGATGGAACAAGATATACCATGCCAACAGAAATGAAAAAAGAGCGGGTGTAACCATCTTAATATCGGACTACATAAACTTTAACACAAAAACTGTTAAGAGAGACAAAGAGGGGCACTATATAATGATTAAGGGATCAATACTACAGGAAGATATAACAATTCTCAATGTATATGCACCTAATTACAGGCCACAGGTTTATTTAAAAAATTTGTTAAGAAACTTAAAGGGAGACTTAGACCCCAACACAATAGTACTGGGGGACTTCAATACTTCACTCACAGATATTGACAGATCGACAGGACAGAAGATCAACAAGGAGACAGTAGATTTAAACAACACTATAGCCCAAATGGATCTAACAGATATCTACAGAACTTTTCATCCTACAAGTAATGCATTCACATTCTTCTCAGCAGTACATGGAACCTACTCTAGGATTGATCACATATTAGGCCATAAAGCAAGTCTCAGCAAATTCAAAAGAATTAGAATCATACCATGCAACTTCTCAGACCATGAGGGAGTGAAGTTGGAAATTAGCAACTCAGGAATCTCTAGAGCATATGCAAACACATGGAGATTGAACAACATGCTCCTGAATGAACAATGGGTCACTGAAGAAATCAAAAGAGAAATCAAAAATTTTCTGGAAGTAAATGAGGATAACAGCACAACATACCAAAACTTATGGGATACAGCAAAAGCAGTGTTAAGAGGAAAGTTTATATCAATAGGTGCCTACATCAAGAAACTGGAAAGGCACCAAATAGATGAGCTTTCAATGCATCTCAAGGATCTAGAAAATTTGCAGCAAACTAGACCCAAATCTAGTAGAAAAAGAGAAATAATCAAAATCAGAGAAGAAATCAACAGGATTGAATCCAAAAAAACATTACAAAAAATCAGCCAAACGAGGAGCTGGTTTTTTGAAAAAATAAACAAGATTGACACCCCATTGGCCCAACTAACTAAAAAAAGAAGAGAAAAGACCCAAATCAGTAAAATCAGAGATGAAAAAGGAAATATAACAACAGACACCACAGAAATCAAAAGAATCATCAGAAATTACTACAAGGACTTGTATGCCAGCAAACAGGGAAACCTATCAGAAATGGATAGATTCCTGGACACATGCAACCTACCTAAATTGAACCAGGAAGACATAGAAAACCTAAACAGACCCATAAGTGAGTCAGAAATTGAATCAGTAATAAAGGCCCTCCCAACAAAGAAAAGCCCAGGACCAGATGGATTCACTGCTGAATTCTACCAGACATTTAAAGAAGAACTAACCCCAATTCTTCTCAAACTATTCAGAACAATCGAAAAAGAGGGAATTCTCCCAAATTCCTTCTATGAAGCCAGCATCACCTTAATTCCTAAGCCAGAAAAAGATGCAGCATTGAAAGAGAATTACAGACCAATATCCCTCATGAACATAGATGCAAAAATCCTCAACAAAATTCTGGCCAATAGACTGCAACAACACATCAGAAAGATCATCCACCCAGACCAAGTGGGATTCATCCCTGGTATGCAGGGATGGTTCAATATTCGCAAAACAATCAACGTGATACACCACATTAACAGGCTGCAGAAGAAAAACCATATGATTATCTCACTAGACGCAGAGAAAGCATTCGATAAAATTCAACACCCTTTCATGATGAAAACCCTAAGCAAACTGGGTATAGAAGGCACATTCCTCAATACAATCAAAGCAATTTATGAAAAACCCACGGCCAATATCCTATTGAATGGGGAAAAGTTGGAAGCATTTCCACTGAGATCTGGTACCAGACAGGGATGCCCACTCTCACCACTGCTATTCAATATAGTGCTGGAAGTCTTAGCCAGAGCTATTAGGCAAGAAAAAGAAATTAAAGGGATACAAGTTGGGAAGGAAGAACTCAAACTATCCCTCTTTGCAGACGACATGATTCTTTATTTAGGGGACCCAAAGAACTCTACTAAGAGACTATTGGAACTCATAGAAGAGTTTGGCAAAGTAGCAGGATATAAAATCAATGCACAAAAATCAACAGCCTTTGTATACACAGACAATGCCACGGCTGAGGAAGAACTGCTAAGATCAATCCCATTCACAATAGCTACAAAAACAATCAAATACCTTGGAATAAATTTAACTAAGGACATTAAAGATCTCTACAATGAAAATTACAAAACCTTAAAGAAAGAAATAGAAGAGGATACCAAAAAATGGAGAAATCTCCCATGCTCATGGATTGGAAGAATCAATATCATCAAAATGTCCATTCTCCCAAAAGCAATTTACAGATTCAACGCAATACCAATCAAGATACCGAGGACATTCTTCTCAGATCTGGAAAAAATGATGGTGAAATTCATATGGAGACACAGGAGACCTCGAATAGCTAAAGCAATCTTGTACAACAAAAACAAAGCCGGAGGCATAACAATACCAGATTTCAGGACATACTACAGGGCAGTTGTTATCAAAACAGCATGGTACTGGTACAGAAACAGATGGATAGACCAATGGAACAGAATAGAAACTCCAGAAATCAATCCAAACACCTACAGCCAACTTATATTTGATCAACGATCCAAAACCAATCCCTGGAGTAAGGTCAGTCTGTTTAATAAATGGTGCTGGGAAAACTGGATTTCCACGTGCAGAACCATGAAGCAAGACCCCTACCTTTCACCTTACACAAAAATTCATTCAACATGGATTAAAAATTTAAACCTACGACCCGACACCATCAAATTACTGGAGAGCATAGGAGAAACCCTGCAAGACATAGGTACTGGCAAAGACTTCTTGGAAAAGACCCCAGAAGCACAGGCACTGAAAACCAAAATTAACTACTGGGATTGCATCAAATTGAAAAGTTTCTGTACTGCAAAAGAAACAGTCAGGAAAGTGAATAGGAAACCGACAGAATGGGAAAATATATTTGCAAACTATGCAACAGATAAAGGGTTGATAACCAGAATCTACAAAGAAATTAAGAAACTCCACAACATCAAAACAAACAACCCACTTAAGAGATGGGCCAAGGACCTCAACAGACATTTTTCCAAAGAGGAAATCCAAATGGCCAACAGACACATGAAAAAATGTTCAAGATCCCTAGCAATTAGGGAAATGCAAATCAAAACCACAATGAGGTTTCACCTCACCCCGGTGAGAATGGCTCACATTCAGAAATCCACCAACAATAGATGCTGGAGAGGATGTGGGGAAAAAGGGACACTAATCCACTGTTGGTGGGAATGCAAACTGGTGAAGCCACTATGGAAGTCAGTCTGGAGATTCCTCAGAAACCTGAATATAACCCTACCATTCAACCCAGCCATCCCACTCCTTGGAATTTACCCAAAGGAAATTAAATTGGCAAACAAAAAAGCCGTCTGCACAGCAATGTTTATTGCGGCTCAATTCACAATAGCTAAGACTTGGAACCAACCCAAATGCCCTTCAACAGTAGACTGGATTAGGAAATTATGGGACATGTACTCTACAGAATACTATACAGCAGTCAAAAACAATGAAATCCGGTCACTTGCAACAAAATGGAGGAATCTAGAAAACATCATGCTGAGTGAATTAAGTCAGTCCCAAAGAGACAAATATCATTTGTTTCCCTTGATTGGCGATGACTAACTGAGCACCAAAGGGGAAACCTGTAGAAGTGAAATGGACACTATGAGAAACAGTGACTCGATCAGCTCTTGTGCTGACTGTTGTTGTACAATGTAATACTTTATCCATGGTAGTATTTTTTTTTTCTCTTTATCCTAGTACTAGTGGTTGAACTCTGTAATTAACACACAATTATACTTAGGTGTTTAAATTTTAACCGAAAAGTGATCTCTGTGAAATATAAGAGTGGGAATAAGAGAGGGAGGAGATGTAAAATTTGGGACATGCTCAATCGGAACGGCCCCAAATGATGGAGTTAGAATTGTGCCAGGGGTTTCCAATACAATCCCATCAAGGTGGCATGTACCAAGGCCATCTCATTAGTCCAAGTGATCAATTTCAGCTCACAATTGATCACACTGATAGGTCTAAGAGTCAAAGGGATCACACAAACAAGACTAGTGTCTGCTAATACTAACTGATAGAATGAAAAAGGGAGAGAATGATCCAACATGGGAAGCAGGATACACAGCAGACTCATAGAATGGCAGATGTCCTAAATAGCACTCTGGCCTCAGAATCAGCCCTTAAGGCATTTGGATCTGGCTGAAGAGCCCATGAGAATATTTTAGGCATGGAAAGCTAAGACACTCTGGAAAAAACAGAAGACCTAAATGAAAGATCTCTGCGAGTGAGATCCCAGTGGAAAGAACGGGGCCATCAAAGAAGGAGGTACCTTTCGCTGAAGGGAGGAGGGAACTTCCACTTTGACTATGGCCCTGTGGGAATAAGATCGAAGTCGGCGAACCCTAAAGGCTTCCATAGCCTCGGCAACTCATGACCAGAGCCTAGGGAGATTACTGACGCCATAAACAAGAGTGTCAAATTGTTAAATCAACATCAGGAGTCACTGTGTACTTACGTCTCATGAGGGATCTGTCCTTAATGTGTTATCCAATGTGAAGTGATGCTATTACTAGTACTGAAACAGTATTTTTACACTTTGTGTTTCTGAGTGGGTGCAAACTGATGAAATCCTTACATAGTATATATTGAATCGATCTTCTTTATATAAAGATAATTGCAAATGATTAAAAAATCTTGGTGTTAAATTGGAAATCGCATAGACAATTAATCAATTTTTTTAAAAAAAAAATCATGTAGGATCTCTGTCCTTAATGTGCTGTACATTGTGAATTAATACTATAACTAGTACTCCAACAGTATTATCATTTTGTGTCTCTATGCGAGGGCAAACCGTTGAAATCTTTACGTAATATGTACTAAATTGATCTTCTGTGTATAAAGAGAATTGAAAATGAATCTTGATGTGAACAGAAGGGGAGAGGGAGCGGGAAAGGGGAGGGTGGGGGGAGGGAGGGAAGTTGTGTGGGGGGGGAGCCATTGTGGTCCATGAGCTGTTCTTTGGAAATTTATATTCTTTAAATAAAAGCTTTATAAAAAAAAAAAAAAAACCGGTAAATTTTCAAGCTAAAACAAATATTAAAAATAAATAAACCTTAAAAAAAAAAAAAAAATTTCAACAGTTTGCACCCACACAGAAACACAAAGTGTAAAGTACTGTTTGAGTACTAGTTAGAGCATTAATTTACATTGTACAACACATTAAGGACAAAGATCCTACATGAGGAGTAGGTGCACAGTGACTCCTGTTGTTGACTTAACAAATTGACACTCTTGTTCATGGCATCAGTGATCTTCCTAGGCTCTTGTCATGAGTTGCCAAGGCTATGGAAGCCTTTTGAGTTCACCAACTCCGATCTTATTTCAAGGTAGCAGGTACCAATGCCATCTCACTAGTCCAAGTGATCAATTTCAGTTCACAATTGATCATAATGATAGGTCTAAGAGTCAAAGGGATCACATAAACAAGACTAGTGCCTGCTAATTCTAACTGATAGAATTGAAAAGGGAGAGAACGATCCAACATGGGAAGCAGAATACAAAGCAGACTCATAGAATGGCAGATGTCCTAAACAGCACTCTGGCCTCAGAATCAGCCCGTAAGGCATTCGGATCTGGCTAAAGAGCCCATGAGAGTATTTTAGGCGTGGAAAGCCAAGACACTCTGGGGGAAAAAAAAAAAAAAAACCCTAAATGAAAGATCTCTGCGAGTGAGATCCCAGTGGAAAGAACGGGGCCATCAAAGAAGGAGGTACCTTTCTCTGAAGGGAGGAGAGAACTTCCACTTTGACTATGACCTTGTCTAAATAAGGTTTTAAGAATTTAACAGGAGATAACTTGAGCTGTAAGAGGAAAATAATGGTGAAGATGAAACTTGTACTGAGTCTGGACATTTGAATAGAATTTTGCAAGAGAGAATTTAGTGTTGTATCTGTTTTTCCTTGCTTTTTCTCGTAAGCGATTATGAAGACAAGATGTAGTACTGGGGGCCTGGAATATGTGACAGGTTGGAACAACCACTGAAGAAGGTTGTACAGCGCCAGAGATGTTGACAGAATGTTGGAATCAGTGGTACACATCTAGTGTGGCATGTATTTATAATGGACCCATTTGGAGTACTGTATGTCAGTGCACTGAGAGCTGTGTGTATGTCACCTCTCTGGGCTAGCAACTGTACATACCTCCCTCATAGGAACATTATGTAAGCTGTTTGTAAACATGGGCTACTTTATGATTGCCAATTTAGGTAGGTAAATAATAAATTGTAAGTCCTGGCTGCCACCTACTTAATGTCAGCATTGTCTTCTATCAAGAATCTCTCTCTCTCTCTCTCTCTCTCTCTCTCTCTCTCTCTCTCTCTCTTTTTTTTCCCTGAACCAATAATTGCTGCAGTCTAGCAAAATTGTGTGGAGGGATTGTGTGTTATAAAATGAAATAAGCAACCGTGGCTCCATAGCTGTAGGTGATTCACTTTGGTTGACTAAGAACTCAGACTGCATGCCGAGTGCCAACTGGAAGTATCTAAGTCTCAAATATTGGCCAAAGTTTTATTTTCCGTCTCATTTGAAAAACTGAAAAGAGTTTGTGATATTTGAAGATATTAGCCATTTTCAGAGTATTATTATTCTACAAAATTATTCAGTGGTTTGGACTATGATGTACAGTGAGAAGCCAGACATATAGGACAATTTACATATAACTGTATAATGGGAACAAAAGCTTCATGAAGCAAAACAACCTATTAGCAGTCCCTAAAACTGCTATTTTAGTTTCTTTTTAAAATTTTGCTCATGATCAACTATACTCATTGATACTCAGTGATAAACTACAAAACTGCGTTTTGAAAAACTGGTAATAGTAAAATTTCAAGACATGATTTTCATGTGGTATAAATTTCCAACATTGTGTGTTTTTTTTTTTTTTTTAACGATGGCCGCTGACCTAAATGACCTCTTCTCTTCTGTTAATCAGGTATCCACATGGTTTTTCACCACCTTTGCTGTCTCAGGACTGAAGAACAAAATCCACCACGTGGACAGCCTCCACCAGCTATTTTCTGCCATATCACCAGAGCAGATCGACTTTCCTCCCTTTGTCCTCGAATATGACGCCAGGGTAAGAAGTACCAGGAGTTGTCCCTCGCCTGATGTCGTGTATTAGCTACACTATGGAGTGGCGCTTGTGAGCACATTATCCCGTCATTACAGGATATCATTAATAGTGTTTTAATAAACTTGATAATATTTGACATTCTTTTCTACAGTACCTTTAGTTCAGTATCAAAGGGCTTTTTCTCCAGAAAACTGTTTCAAAACGAAATTCTTCTGCTGTGATTTTGAAGCCAATCCATGATTATTTTTTCTACCACATTTGAGGCAGATACCTCTTCCTTATTTTCTTAAGACTAGATGGTTTTTCATCTGATAGCGCCAGAAGAATCTATTGCTGTCTACTCTGAGCATTAATTGTAAATCAGGTAGCCTGTCTTAGAATATTCGTTATCTTGCTAAAAGTTTCATTTTCCTAAAGCTTGTTTCATGTTTCTGAGAGCATCAACTAACAACATTAGTGTTGTGATTACTTACAGATGCATTTACGAATCTGTTAAGCATCAAAGGACAGCTCTTCCATTTCCTCACAGTTCTGTTCCATTATGTTTGTTTTCAGTATCACCTTCATAGTTTAAAAAGGAAAATTAAAAAGTAACATCCTTAGCAAAAAGCTCATCAAGCTCATTGTTTAACTGTTGCTGATTACGAATCTTTATGCATGAACCAGAGAATATATTTGAAAGTTATATTAACTTTGAAATGAATTATTCTTTCCTAATTATTGTGCAACTTGTGTACAAATAAAAGTCCTGCAACACATTTTCTAACATTTCATAACTTCGGCTATGATTTCTGTTCCCCTTATGTGAAAAGCAACGTGCTTAATGTTTTCTAGGGGCCTAATAAAATTTTATGTTTGGCTGTTGCACAAAGAGGATTTGTAATTGGAGCAGCTGGATCATAGATACAAAGATTGTTGAATATATAGGAGGGAAAAAAGGACCATTAGTTTGTATTTACTGCAGATTGCTAGAGTAGAAAATGGCCTATTGTTCCTTTGAACTATACATCATCCCTGTTAATGTTTAAAATATTGGATAGCAGGAAATGTGGAAAACACTAAAAACTTTCATATCAAAAATTTGGAGTGATGATTCAAAGCTAGTGTCTAGATTTATTATTTATTTTCCAGAGTAGAAATATATACAATACAATATATACAATGTTTGGTTAGAAAACCTAAAGGATTGTTTTTAAACCAAAGCATTTTCTAAATACTTAAGAGCCTACAAAACAGATTTTCATTAACTATCAACCCCACACTCACTTTTTTTGTTTCACTTTGTTGGGATGTTTGTTTTAACTCTGTTACATTTTTGCGTTATCAAGTAAAAGCGAAATTATGTAATGAATAAATATAATATGGAATAACCTATAACCTAACACTTGGTGTGTTGGATCATCTCTCTGTACCTATAGTAGAGCTTTCGAAAATGGAGACGTGAGACCATGTATATCTGAAGGCCAGAGAAGCAGAAACTGGGGAGGAAACCAGAGTATCAGGAGATGCTGTGGAAAGAGCAGGTTGAGGGTGTGTGATCCCAGATGCTGGGACTGTAATGCCGCTCTGTGGCCAGCAGAGAGCTCTGCAAGGGAGAGCTGCCATCGCCTTCCTGTTTGGGACATAGAAGGTGCCCGGAGGGGCGCTGAGATGGAGCTCCTAGTAGACAGTAAGGTTTAACCTTGTAAGGAACCTTACCTTTTAAGGAACCACTTTCCTTGCTGAAAAGAATTCAGAATATGATTGGAGAAATTAATTGAGTCTAGAGTTGGTTAATGTTGTTACATTTAGTTGTGCATTGATGTGTGTAGGTTTTAATTTGTTGAAGGGGTGAAGTAATGTTGGTAGCAAGTTTCAGCAGGCTTCTGTTTTCCTGGGACTTACGTGACTTGGAATAGCAACATAAAATTTATAGAATTAAAAGGGATCTTTGAGAGTAATGTGTATCTGTCTAGATAGAAATGATGCTGAGAAGCAGACATTTGGCTTGGCACTTAAGACGTGTATCCCATTCGGAGTGCCTGGGTTGGAGTCCAAACTGCTGTGCTCTGTGTTCTAGCTTCCTCCTGATTCTGTTGCAGGAATTTGGGGAGTGAACCAGTGGATTGGAGATGGCTCTGTGTTCTCCCCCTCTCTCTCTCTCTCCATCTCGCTCTCTTTTTCACTCTTTCCCTGCCTTTTAAGTAAAATAATTTTTAAAAAAATGATATTGAGGGGCCGCAGCTGTGGCGCAGCAGGTTGAAGACCCTGCCTGTGGTGCTGGCATCCCATGTGACGCCAGCTCGAGTCCCAGCTGCTCCACTTCCAATCCAACTCCATACTAATGTGCCTGGGAAAGCACTGGAAGATGGCCCAAGGGCTTGGGCCCCTGCACCCACATGGGAGACCCAGAGGAAGCTCCTGGCTCCTGGCTTTGGATCGGCTCAGGTCTGGCTGTTGCGGCCGTTTGGGGAGTGAATCAGCAGATGGAAGATCTTTCTCTCTGTACCTACCTCTTTCTGTAACTCGGTCTTTCAAGTAAATAAGATCTTTAAAAAAGCTAAATTACCAGATATAAGAAAATATGGATATTTTAAAAAATAAAATAATAAGAAATGATACTGAGCCCATTTTTGAAAGGCAGTGAGCCAGCATTGTTATAAATGTAGTCAAAGAAGAACATATACAGTTTTATCTGGTAGCAGTTCTTTAAATTTCAATGATTGTTTCTAGGAAATATTTGATTGTTCGGCAGTCTCTTGCACAATATGAAATTAATATAAGAAGCTCATTTTGTGTCATTAAGTATTAGACTTGTTCTTGGTAGTGTGCCATAATATAATGTAAAACTGAGAAGCAGCGAAGTATGAGTAGAATAGAATAGAGAAGCTTAGACAGATAATGAACTATTTCTCTTCGGGTGAACTTCATAATAGGTTTATCTCTTAGGTCATGTTTCTCTACGCGTAGCTTCCATGCATGTTGAAGATGCAGGATTGGTTTGTAAAGCAGATCGTGTGATGCAGAGTACTAAATGGCAAAAACATAGTCATAATAATTTCTCTGAAGTTTTCAGAAATGTAAGTAAGAAAAGGTGTTTTGATGCCTGGTCAGATTTATCATCAGAAAGTCGATTTCCCAGGATCAGTTCCTGCCCGAGAACATCTGCTCAGAAGAACAGCAGCGCTCTCATTTAGTCTCTCAGATAACATTGAACATGCACTGAACTGCATGAGAAGTTGGAGAGACAAGTTCTTTGTCAAAGAAATACTTTCCTTAAAATAAAGACCCAGCCTTAAGTCTCATAAATCTAATCCAGGATCCTTTTACCATAAAGCTAAGTGTCTTCATTTTGATTAAGACAAAATTAACCAAAGTGAAGGCCAGAAGATCATCTCTCCCACTGATTTGTTGCTTCCACAGGGGACATGCAAGTTCTGGCATTTAATTCTCCACTTTGGTCTTGAGCTAACTGTAATTGTTACAAGACTTGCACTCAGGCATGCCATGAAGAAGATTCTTTTCTGCCCAGTTATAAATTCCTTGGTGATAATAGTGTTTTATTTCATAACTGTACTAAGATTTGGCACACGTTAGGACAACACAATCTAAAAAAAAAAGTATCTAAGCTGTAGATGCACATAAAATTGGATTTAAATTCCAGCTCTGCTGGTTGTAGCTAGGTGACCTTTGGTGAATTACATGTGATCCTCATTTTCATCTTTTGTAAAATGAGGCTGTTATGCACTTCATGGCATTGAGTGAAGATTTAAAGGGATAATGAACAAAAAAGTGCCTGTACAATGTCCGCCGCCAGGTGGAACATTCAGTAAGCGGTGCTGTCATTGAAAATAGTACCCTCTTCATTGCCTCTGCCTGCGTTAAAGTAACTCTGACAGACTCTCATGACTGAGGGCCCGCTCAGTGCCACACACGTAGCAGCCGTTTCACATCACCTTCTCATTGACTAGGAATCTCTCTCCAGCTCATTCCTGGTTAATTGGGTCTTGGTACTTCATGTTCTTGTCTTTGTTTTCTTCTTTCCACAGGAAAACGGGCCTTACTATCCATCTTATCCCCCATCACCGGATTTGTGACCTGCCATCTGTCAGTGCTTCTTGATTCCAAGGATGCCACTTCCGCCACAGATCACTACCTGCTGAAGTGATACTCATTTTTCCTGTACAGATCCAGAGAGCCTTTTGTCCCCACCTCTCTGGTATTTTTTTATTGACTGTATATTTTCTGGCACATAAGCAATCTGAAAATGGTAGGCCATTCTGAACTGCACACATTTTAAATTTGTATATTTGTATCAAATGGAAATGTTCATTTTTAGAGTGTTGTCAATAGAAACTGGGGAGCAACTTTTGAGTTTCTTCAGTTTCCTGAGGGACACTGGATTCTGCATTAGACAAGCCACCAATTTTATTCATGTCATCTCTTTAACATTGCACGCTTCCTTTGTGTACTTAAGTGTTTCTTGAAATATATGGAACCAATGTATGCTGGCCAGATGCATTGTTTGCTTCAGATCCTGGTATCAATGCCATTTATATTTCATACAGGTAATTTGGTTATGACACAAGCTAATTATCGAGAACCAAGAATGTGAAAATGTATCTGTTCAAAAACATCAACATCATTAGCAAAATATAGAACTTGTAATTTTACTGCACAAATTGAGACTGAGGTTTACATACTAAAGTTCCTGGGATTGTGTAATTTTTTTTTTTTTTTTTTTTTTTTTTTTTTTTTTTTTTTTTTGGTTCACCACTGTTCAGATCTCAGCCTGGTGGGGCAACAAGAATTGCATTTTCACCATTTCCCCCACAATCATGGATGAGATCTCATGGATTTTTGCAGAAGGTTTGCACGTGCTAGTACTACATGAAGAGCATCTCCCAAGGTCCCTTTCCTGAGCCTGTGCTATCTTCCCAGACTCATAAATGGTTTTGTTTGGCTCTTAGGGCCACTGCCTCTAAGGACATTTCATAGCAGTATCTCTTTTATGTGTGTATGTGTTTTTTTTTTTTTTTTTTTTTTTTTGGACAGGCAGAGTGGACAGTTGAGAGAGAGACAGAGAGAAAGGTCTTCCTTTGCCGTTGGTTCACCCTCCAATGGCCGCTGTGGCCGGCGCACCACGCTGGTCCAAAGCCAGGAGCCAGGTGCTTCTCCTGGTTTCCCATGGGGTGCAGGGTCCAAGGACTTGGGCCATCCTCCACTGCACTCCCGGGCCACAGCAGAGAGCTGGCCTGGAAGAGGGGCAACCGGGACAGAATCTGGCACCCTGATCAGGACTAGAACTCGGTGTGCCGGCGCCGCAAGGCGGAGGATTAGCCTATTGAGCCGCGGCGCCAGCCAGCAGTATCTCTTGAGTTGCCTGCATCAGTATGAAGGAAGCATGTTGCTGTGAGAACAAGTCCAGGGACCTGATAATTGGCTTTTGTCCAAACCAGTTTGCCACCCAGTCTCTATTTGTGCCTTAGGTTGCTTATGAGTGCAATTTAGAATTATGTTACCTACCTCACAGAGGTATCATACAGATAGTATTTAGAAAGGGCTTTGATGCCTCTTGGGGAAAAATGCTAAAGGAGTTTGTGTGGTGAGTGTCTTCAGTTAATTTTTAAATGGGAACCAGTATACATGAGTGAGTGCCACAAAACACTGCTCTTGCCCTTGGCACCTTTTGAGTGGTTTTTTTATTTGTGGGGACGAAGAACTGTTAGTGCAAAATCCCAACCCTGACCACCTCCTTCCTGCTTCTTCCAGAATTTCTTCTGGACCTCTCTCTGCCTGATGCTGCACTTTAACAAGAGACATCTGTTAGCCATTTCAAACATTTCTTCTTGAATTAAGCTCAAACTATTATCATTTCCATCTGACTATTCATACTGCTTGTGATTCCTACACCCACCCAGCGCCCCTTCTCCCTTATCCCATTATGTACAGTTGTAGTTCAGAGGAGACGAAGTGGATCCCTTCTGTTCTGATGCAGTTGGGAGCAACAGTTCCCAAGTTCCCATCCCTCTCTGCCAAAACACTGTTCAATGCACATGAAAACACATACTTCCCTTCATGTGTAGTAGGGAAATAGCCCACTAGTTGTGTTAGCCCTGTCCAGTAGTTACCCTTATAAACAAAAAGGGGCCTCGCATTTCTTAGATAAGCATTCTTATCTTTTGGGTGTATTCAACACATTTCTTTGTGTCGTACATCAAAACCACTTGTTCCTTACGTATGTATACATGTTGAGGACTTTGTGTTCTACTTCCTAGGCTGTCAGGTGCAGGCTGCCAGTTGGATGTCAGGTGTTAAACTTCCTCTCAAACAGTCCTCCTTTACCCTTGAGCCTTAAAGATCTGAAATATTAACTTCATCTTCTATACTCAATTTTTAGCTCCTGTTGAAGTATTTTTTTTCACTAGGAGTAGCTAGAAAATATGTCAGCTTTTCTTTGTAAAAGTGAGACTTGGCCACCTAAAATTGGCATCTGGCCTAAAGCATTTCCACCAAAAATTATTAATAAAGACTGCAAGCTACTTTGCCATTTGAAAGGAAGCAAATTTATGTTTGTAATTTCTGAGATGAAATAATTTTGAAAGGTTATTCCTTTGCTGTATTCATACCAACATATTAATGTTCAATAATGTAAGAAGAATTCTACATATCCTGGGATTCTAGTTCAGTTAATATCATAGAATATAAAGGTGATATGGGACTATCGGCACATATCAACTGTATTTCATAATCTAATGGTTGACTAGAGGAAAATAAGGGCTACCCATCTCAGTGAAACTAAATTTAATATGGGACCAAGATCATGCTTTTACATAATGCAGTTGTTTCAGTGTAGTAAGTCCTAGGGGGTCAGCATAGTGACCTTGACATGGAAATGATTAATATTCAGAATGTAAGTGTCTTTGTCTTTGTTGAACAGTTGGATACCCTGGATGATACTTGCCATTTTCAAGGACATATTAGAGGATAAAGGGCTGACTGGCTGGAGATGAATACTAGCATCTGACGTTAATGCAAAGTACTACTTAGTTCTCAACTTAATTAAACTTTGGTTATGCCAAATGTGAGTTGAGTTGCTGAAGACACGACTTAACAATATTAACTGATTAATTAATTCAGGCAAGGAGCAATGTGTTTTTTTTTTTTTTTAAAAGTACACTTCTTTCAGCACATATTTGGATTCTTCTTAATTCAACAGTATCCAAGTTCAAATTGCTTAATACATGGACAGAAATTTTTAGAATTTGAAGTACTGGATAGAGAAAAATTGTATGGTTCTAGGGACTGTGAATGGATTGTATTAAAGTCTAAAAGGACAACCTCTGAACGCCTAAAGTTGAAGTTAGGTAAGTTGCCTATTGTAGTTCTGTTAAGTTACTGTCCTTGTAATCAGCAGGCCCCGGAATGCTTTAGCCATAGTGGCACTAATTCAGCCTCATGGCACGTGCTTGACTTCTTGGTTTGCTGTTGCCTGAGACCATGGAAGATAAAGGAGGGTTCTATTTTTGCTGTGGTCATTTTGGGTAAAAATCACAAACTTGGTGGCTTAAACAGCTAATATTTGTTTGGAACAGGTTTGGAGTCTGGAAAGACCCTAGAACAAGGTGCCAACCTGTTTGCTTCCTGGTGAGGGCCCCTTTGCTTCCTGCTGAGGGCCCCTTTGCTTCCTGGTGAGGGCCCCTTTCCTGGTTTGCAGATGGCCTCATTTTTTGCATATCCTGGTAGGAGAGTTCTAAAGAGATCTTCACTCCCTCCTGTCTCTTCTTACCAGAGCACTAATCCCATTCTCCAGGACTCTGTCCTCATGACCTAATTAATTACCTCCCAAAGGCCCCACTGCAAAATAACACAATGGGGATGGGGGCTTTAGCGTATGAATTAGAGTGGGAGGGATACACAAACATTCAGTCTGTAGCATACCTTTGACTTGTTTATATCACAGACCCAAAGATGATGAGGATTTTCTAGTAGGCCTAACCATATATACAAATGCATGCACATACATACATACATACATAATCTGCATTGATTTACGTTGTTTGAGTGTGATTTCTGTGAACATAAACAATAAGGAATAGTTCAAGCTTTGACCAAACTAGCTCTTCAACATATGGTATCAAGATCATTTTAGCTATTAATGGCTCTCTTGAATATTAACTTTATTGTTTTTGTTTTTTAAGTACAGCATGCCTTAAATGGATAAGGCCACTGGGTTCAAGAAGAAAAGAATAGATATTCTGTAGGTGAATTACACTAACAAAATTATAACTGCTGAATATGACCTGATATTTTTTTTAACAGTAAAACTAAAACATTTTGTATGCACTATCACACTTTTTAAATAATGTGCTGTTTTGTTAGTGTAAGTACATAGTCATCATAAATTGAAGCAGGACTTTGTTGGATCAGTTCTTATGAGCTAAAATATTTAAAAGCTTAACATATGCCAATGATTTGAATTGCTGTTGGACAACAGAGACCTAAAAATGTTTTGACAAGATCTTAAAATTTGTTTATTCAAAATTCAGCAAGCTTTTATGAATGCTTTTCATTTCAAAACATTTTTTGGTCTTTTTTTGTTCCAGCTATTGCATTTTATCTTTTAATTTTTTATTATCATAAAGGAACAGATTTCATGTGTTTAATAGACGCAGTTCTAATTCTGTATTAGAAGTTAAGCCCCTTTTTAAAGAAGCTCCCATTGTATGCAAATATAACTCATGAAGAGCCAGTGGTAAATAATAGTATTTATATTGAACCCCAGGGTGGGACATTGTATTTGTCCATTTGTGCCCAGCCTTTCTGGAATCTCTAAAGTTAGCCTAAAGACTGTTAGAGAGTGCAGTCCTAGACTAGTGCTACTCAAACTCTAATATGCATCTGTTAAATCAGCCAAGGGTATTGTTAAAATGCAGATTCTCATTCAGTATGTCTGGAGTGGCACCTGGGATTCTCAATTTCTAGCTAGCTCTTGGGAGATATCGATACTCCTAGTCCCCAGACCACACTTAGAATAAAAGAGCTTAGACTATATTGAGCTTTCATATTTTGCCCAGGTCAGAAAAAGGAGACTGAACAACCATTTCAATAACTTCTGTGGGCCATTCTCACTTTCATTATTTTTTTTAATCATTCCAGAAGTCACATGAGGTTGGTGGTGACCTGCTGAAGACCTCAGGCCCCGGCAGTACAGTGTAAAGCAGAGTTTTTCAAATATGCAATGTGCACAGCCCCTTTTAATAAGAAAGAAAAAAAAAATAGCCCCTTAGCTCAGTTTTTACTTGTCATATTTATTGTGTTACCTATCTCAACATAAAACCAGGTATAAACTCTTTGTGCTTACACCTTTTACACAAGTATAAAACGAAAACAAGTTTACAGATTAGCCACAAGCAAAACTATAAAACTAATAAAGTTTAACAGTAAATATGGGTGGTGATGTTTTTGGCAAAATAAAGCTGTCACCTATGATGTAGTTATGATGCTTCGTGCTGAGCGCAGACTCCCATAGATCAGCACACACACACACTGCGGGGCGTTATGTGGTGGCTCAGCCCTCCCCTTTGGCTCTGTTCAGACTGTTCCATTGGTCCAGTGCCTAGTGATGTTACTTGGGCTCCATCTGGCACGAATGCATCATTTCCCTATTAAGTCAGCCTTTATTCCTTCTACAACGAAAGCGGAACTAAACTCTAATATGGAAGTGAAAACATATGCAAACCTAAACACTAAAAGTTCTAGCAATATTTGGTTTTAAGGCAATTATCCAGACAACTTGGAACATAAATATTAGTTATCTTAGAGTTCCTCATTAACATGAAAAATGTTTATTCTTAAAGTGCATTTATACAGACCTCCCATGCTCCCAATGCACACATGTACTCCACAGGATTTTTAATGGACCTTAACAATTTAAGAAGCAAAAATGTAGTGGTTAGGAGCATTGGTGCTTAAGTTGTGACACACTTGGGCTCAGACCTTGGGCATGTTTCTACTCCTTTCTGAACCTCAGTGTTTTTCATGTGTTTAACAGGAATAATAATATCCATTGAATGAAGAGGCGGGATAGATGCAATAATGATCATAAAGCATGGATAGTAAATATTTATAAATGGCAGCTACCACTGCTTTGATTAGAAATAGTAATAGCTCACACTTGAGGATTTACTATGTGCCTTGAATTTTACTAAGCTCTTTATACTCATAGTTGATCTTGCATATATGATTGGTAGAATCAGTATTCAAATCCAAGTCTGACTCCAATGCTCATACTCTTAAAAAAAAAAAAGCTGAAATATAGCATTGACATGAGTTGCTTATTTTTTTAAATTGTATTTTCTCAAAATATTATAAAATGAATGTTTCTCTAGAGAGGAAAATGGTTAAGTTTCCTTTTAATAATTGTGTGATGTGCTGATATTCAAATGAAATAAATACAAGTGATTTAAAGGCTATCATGCTAGGTTGTGGTACAGTAAAGGGATATTCGAACAGAGTCTGGTCTGAAACTAACAGTATCACGAGAGTCTCCCTGCACAGAAAATAGCTTCTTTACAGAAGAGGAATTTTACCCACACCCAGTGTTGTCCTGAGATTCTGTGCCAGTTCCTTAAATGACTATGCCAACTTTGTAATTTTCATCTAAAATAGTTGGTCTAACTGGCCTTTAAAATGGTTGCAAGTGAGTCTTCCATCTTTTCCATGTTTTCTAAGATAAATTTTAGAGTTCTGAAAAATGAAGAAACATGGTGAGTTGTGTTTGTTTTACTTTTTTTTTTCTAAGTGGGTGATGGGAGAAAAAGCCAGGAGAAAATTATAAGTGGAACTCAGATATTTATTAACAAAGATGGTACATGTCAAATTCAGATTCTTCTCCTACTTACTAAAACACATTTGCAAGAACTGTTAAATTACTCAAGAAATTAGGAAATTTTTGCTAATTAAGGTTGTTTTAAAAATATTTCCTACCATCCTAAATAGCAGTATGATAATAATAATAAGCTATGTTGTGCAATTCTTGGTTCCTTTTCCAGTCTAGTCGCTTTTCCTGTCTGCAAAGCTTTTACATTCAGGGGGTGCCTGCCTCTCCATATGTGTAGGTTAGCAAAATAGAAGAGATGTTTTCTGTGACACTTTCTCACTGCCTCATCCTCTCAGCGTTAGAAAAAATTCTGGCATCACATTCATAGACAAGGCCCAGTTCTTCCTGAGTTCCTCCCTTTTAGCAGCCCATTATTTGACTTGAGTTGCCAGCCCTACTTCAGTTTAGGTTATTTTTTTGTTTCTCTTATTGAAGACAAGTAAGACTGCTTTTTGTAACCTTTTCTTTATTACTTGGATGGAATGGCCTTAGATCTTTGGCTTCTTTCAAATCCAGACTTTTTATTAGTAGATATATAAAGCATTTGACTACTTTATTATGCCTTCTATGTTTATGTTTGTTTTTTTTTTTTATTTTGTTTAAGGAGTACAACTTCTGTGGTAACTAATAGAGTACTTGAAATGTAACCTGTAGGAGTGAATCTGACACTTTTAGATGCAAGGATTATGTTTATTTATTTATTTGAGAGGCAGAGAGAGAAGGGGGGGAAGGAGAGAGAACAAGAGAGTACTTGCATCCATTGGTCCGCTCTTCACTCCCCAAATGTCTGCCACAGCCAAGACTGAGCTAAAGCCAGGAGCCAGAAGCTCATTCCTAGTCTCCAGGAACCCAATTATTTAACCAGGGGTGGGGAACCTTTTTCTCTGCCAAGGGCCATGTTGATATTTATAACATCATTCTTAGGCCATACAAAATTATCAACTTAAAAATTAGCCTGCTATAGATTTACTGAACTTCAAGTCCCACCTGCGGTTGCCTTGGCAGAGCCAGACCAAATGATTTCACCAGCTTTATGTGGCCCATGGGCTGGACGCTCCCCACCCCTGATAAGCCATAACTGTTTTCTCCCAGCATCTTCATTAGCAAGAAGTCTGAACTGGTAATTGAACCCAGATACTCTGATGTGGGATACAGACATTTTAACTTGTATCAACCACTAAGCTAAACAACTGTCCCTGTTTTGTGGTATACCTGTGTCAGGCCTTTAAAATTTATAATTGTTATAAATTATAACTTTTTTAAAAATCGTATATAGGTAGATTTTTTTCTATGAATTTTATTTTGAATAGTGTTCTATAAATATATTGTGAAAGGGAGCATTGGTTCTCAGGCAGTGGAGAATCGCTGAAACCTTATTTTGCAGATAAAGAAATGGAGACCCAAGCAGGTGGAGACATCCGTACGGCATAGGTGCGGAGTGGCTTCAGGATGACTGCCGCCCTCAGCCTCAGCTCTGTGCCTGAGGACTGGGTTTGCACAGCTCTTTGGCTTTAGCATTCACTCCTGTGTCCTCTAAAGAAAGGGTTTTTCCTACTGTAGTATTTGTTGTTTATTTGAGCTGCACTTGCTCAGCCAAGTTCCAGGGAGGGAGCAGAGGTTAGCTGTTGCCATTCCAAGACTATAAAAGTATTTTGGGGTGAGAGGGTCAATGTCACTTTAAAATTAAATATTTTGGCTCTTATTTTTTTTCCCCCAAATGTCCATTCACTGTCCCATCCCTGAAATAAAAAATTGCTTCTTCCAGCATGTATGAACAAGATGTCTGCATTTGAATATCACCTTTTGACAACAAAGTAACACTAACAACATGCTGATCTGAACATGATTAACTTACACCACCTCGAAACTGCATGTACTTTGACATTGCTCTACTTACAGTGCCAAAAGTGTGCCAGCGTGGGCTCTGCACTAAAATTATAGAGACTCTGACCAGAGAAAACAAGTTCTTACCTATGAATCCATCTTTCTGACATTAGGTTTTATAGTACAGAAATCCTCTCTTTTACTTATTCCTGAATCAAATGAGCAAGATCACAAAATAGAAAAACTATGTCTTCCGCTCATTCAGCAAATAGTTACTGATGGCCTATGTAGTAAAGTTAAGCTAGCTGTTGTAACAAACAAAATGCATAATGACCTAACCATAACAGGAGTTTATAGTGAGCAAGCAGCTTTTCTCCTCGATATTGCAGCTCTGTCACCTTCAAATGTGACTCTTAAAAGATCTGTGGTTTTCTGGGGAAAGAGCACAGGCTTGCACAGAAGGCTCTTGTGGCGAGACCTAGAGAGGCACACATCACTTCCATTCCCACCCCGTTACATAGAACTCAGTCACCTGGACTCATCTGGCTGCAAGACCAGAAGGCTAGGAAGTGTCTGAGTCCAGGCAAAAGAGACTGGGAGTTTAGTGCCAATCTAGATAGTCTGCCAGGTGCTAAAAAACAAAATTACGTATTCCAGCAGAGTGGAAACAAATGACAGTATAAAGAAAGAAATGCCCCAGGGATAAATATGATTTCACAGAGAATGATCACAGCTTTGTCTGGAAGAAAATCCACTGGAAGCTACTACTATCCAGAATCCCAGTTGCCAAATATGTGTGTACTCTAAAGCAAACCAAATAGAAGGCTATCTGGATGTATTGTGTGTGTTTTTTTTTTTAATTATTTATTTGAAAGAGTTCCAAAGAAGCAGAGGCACAGAGAGGGAGACATATCTTCCATTGCTGTTTCACTTCCCAAATGGCCATGCCAGGAGCCAGGAGCTTCTTCCAGGTCTCCCATGCAGGTGCAGGGGCCCAAGGACTGAGCCGTCTTCTACTGCTTTCCCAGGCCATAGCAGAGAGCTGGATTGGAAGTGGAGCAGCCAGGACTGGAAGCAGCGCCCATACGTGATTCTGGCACTGCAAGCAGCAGCTTTACCTGCTACGCCACAGCGCCACATCCCTGGGTGTGTTTTACTGAGCCATGTAATATCTTGCTACTTAAAGTAAGGTCTGTGGATCAGCAGCAGTGTCCTGTCAGGAATGCAGATTCTCAGGCTGGACTCCAGAACTGCAGAATCAGACTCTGCACTTTGTCAAAGAGACCCAGGTGCTTTGCATCCACATCAAGGTTTGGGAATCACTGCCATAGTCCTGGCTCTCGCACTTGCTAACAGAGTGATGTTAGATTGCTTAAGCTCTCTGCCTCCACTTCTTCAACCATATAATGGGGACAGGAAGGCCATGTAACTGGATATTGGGTTATCTCCCTTGAGGTAATGTACACACATGTTAAATGACACCTGACACTTGGTAAGCTTGGCTATTTTCACGATGGGTGCTTTTTAAAACAACTGTAAGGAGATAACAGCTTTTTGAACTATGCCTGAACTCATCTACATTCAACCCTTAAACTTATTTATGTCATATTAAAAATTTGAAAACCCCTTAATTGAAATGGTGGAGATGATCGCTAGTCATATGATTTAGTCCTTGTTCCTTAGAGATGAGTAAGCACAGGAAAAATAAACTTTTCCAAAGTCAGCAAATGGGGTTTGTCCCAACAAGCCCAATACAGTTAGCTCCATAACTTCAAAGAATTACCAAGTTATAAACTTTAAAATATACACAGAAACTATCAACTAACTTTCTGAACTTTGAAAAACACGCACTGCTTAATGGACTTTTGTCATAACATATGTGGTAACCCTAGATTAACCAAAATAGGTGAAATAGAATATTTATAGGCAAATGATTTTGTGCAGCCAGAAAATATGCTTTTCAACCTTTAAAATGTGCTTTAGTGCTATAATTTCTGTGCCTCACTTAGTAAGTGTAACATGCATAAGATTAATGTCTGTTGTATATAATGAGATAGAAATCACCCCAGATTGTTCAGTTCAGGCCAGCTCTCTGCTGTGGCCAGGGAGTGCAGAGGATGGCCCAAGTGCTTGGGCGCTGCACCCCATGGGAGACCAGGAGAAGCGCCTGTTCATGCCGTTCCTCTTCTTCCTATGTGGTCAGTGTAGAAGGTGATCAGACAGAGCTGAATCTGGACTGCCCTGAGAACGCCTTCTGGGACTTCAGAGGGTCTTTGAAGAACGTTCTTTGTATCAGCCAACATAAGTATCTCCTCTTCCTTTTAGTGTAAATTATAATTTTTAAATGTAGGTGGTTTTTTGGTTTTAATTTTTAGAATACCTGTCTTCTGGTTCACTCCCTAAATGTCTACAATGGCCAGGAATTCAAGGTCTCTTGCATGGGTGGCAGGGACCTAATTACTTAAGTCATCAAACTAGGGACTCTGATATAGAACATAGCCATCTTGACTAGCATCTTAACCACTACTCCAAACTCCTTTCTCTAAAATTCCAGTTTGTTTGAAATGTACTTACTAATCGGGATCAGCATTGTGGCGTAGTGGGTGACATTGCCATCTGTGACACCACCATCCCATTAGAGGTGCCAGTTTGTGTCCTAGCTGCTCTATTTCTGATACAGCCCCCTGCAAAAGGCCTGGAGAAAGCAACAGAAGAAGGCCCAAGTGCTTAGGCCCCTGCCACTGGCATGGGAAATTCCTGGCTCCTGACTCTTGGCTTCTGCCTGGCCTAGCACTGGCCATGGCAGCTATCTGGGGAGTAAACTAGCAGATACATCCTTTCTCTCTCTCTCTCTCTCTCTCTCTCTCTCTCTCTCTCTCTCTCTCTCCCCCTTCTTCCCTCTCTCGCTCCCCAACTCTGACTTTCAAAATAAATAAATAAATCTTTAAAATGTATTTGCGCCGGCGCCGTGGCTCAACAGGCTAATCCTCCGCCTAGCGGCTCCGGCACACTGGGTTCTAGTCCCAGTCGGGGCACCAGATTCTGTCCCAGTTGCCTCTCTTCCAGGCCAGCTCTCTGCTGTGGCCAGGGAGTGCAGAGGATGGCCCAAGTGGTTGGGCCCTGCACCCCATGGGAGACCAGGAGAAGCACCTGGCTCCTGCCATCGGATGAGCGCCGTCCGCGGCGGCCATTGGAGGGTGAACCAACGGCAAAGGAAGACCTTTCTCTCTGTCTCTCTCTCACTGTCCACTCTGCCTCTCAAAAATAAAAAAATAAATAAATAAAAATAAATGTATTTGCTAGGCTGGCATCGTGGCTCACTTGGCTAATCCTCCTCCTGCGGCGCTGGCATACCAGGTTCTAGTCCCTGTTGGGGCGCCGGATTCTGTCCCACTTGCTCCTCCTCCAGTCCAGCTCTCTGCTGTGACCCAGGAAGGCAGTGGAGGATGACCCAAGTTCTTGGGCCCTGCACCCGCATGGGAGACCAGGAGGAAGTGCCTGGCTCCTGGCTTTGGAACGGCATAGCGCTGGCTGTAGCAGCCATTTGGAGGGTGAACCAACAGAAGGAGGACCTTTCTCTCTGTCTCTCTCTCTCTCACTGTCTAACTCTGCCTGTCAAAAAAAGAAAAAAAAAATGTATTTGCTAATGATACAGAGTGGTTTCCCTTAAGCTTGTAAATTCTTTAAGAATAAAAGCCTTATTAATTCTTATAGCCTTCTCTCAAGAAAAGGGTTAAATGTAGTGCCATTCTCAATTGAGTTCCAATAGAAATAGGCACTAAATTTAATCTGCACTGTTGAATGATAAGATTGGTTGGTTAGAATCATGAATCAGTGGGAACTTTTTACATGAATGCTTCATTGTGCCCATCTAAGTCAGAATTTGTGTCCACCCCTGTGCATTCAGACCCCAAGTCTCAGTCCACAGAGGAATCAACTTAAGGCTTCACAGATAAGCGTGGGCACGCTTCACAGTGATTTTCTCTGTGTAGCACTTAGTACAAAACAGGAGCGAAGAGGTGCTTGGTAATTTCTTGTTGAATTCACCTTGTTGGTATGGAAAAAGAGAATCTAACAAACCCAATTTTGAGTCTCACACAACTCCCATGGGAATTACACAAAAAAGCAGGAAAGAAGGAAGAATCCCCTCTTTTAGTTTCTAGGCTCGAAATGGCACAGTATAAGACAATTCTACATCCAGGGTGCTTTGTTTGGTTTTTATGTTTATAGTAATTTCTTGTGGCATGTACCAAAATCAGCTTATAATATCTCAATCTTACACTGCATTCTGCATTCCTATGACATACAGCTATTTCCCTTCTAATTTTAAGGAGTCTATCTTTTTTTTTTGGTACATTCATCATGATTGTGTCATTTTTAGCAGCTTCGTTGAAAAATCATTTATGTATCACAAAATTCATGAATTTAAAACTTGTAGTTCATTGATTGTTCGTGTACTCAAGAGCTGTGCAGACATCAACACATTCTGCTTTTAGAACATTTCAACATCCTAAAAGGGAACTCGTACCCATTAGCAGTCCATTCCCACTGTCTCCCACCCTCTCTCTCGAGTCTGGCTTTTACTGCAGTGTGCATTGGAAGATACTTCGTGTTGCACTCATTCATAGAGCAGTGTCTCTGTACATATCTGTTGAATGAATATTCATATAGGCCACTCCCACCAGTGATAGCTAAGGAGTAGTTGAAAGGGTGGTAGCATAGGTGTCAAAGATCTTGATTCCTGTTCTTGACTCATGCTTTCTAGCAGTGCTGCTCTGAGTTAAGAGTTACTAAGCCCTTCTGAGTCTATTTTCACATCTATAAAATTCAGGTGTCAATATTTACTTCCCAGACTGATTGGGAAAATCAGTCGAGAAGATGGGATTACAGTACTTAGCACAGTGGGAAGATAATTAATATTTGTTCATCAATGGAATAAAAGCCTTAGGATGGTAATCAAATAGAGTGTCTGCTACAAGATTTCTTCATTCTCTAATCTGGAGTGGGTATTTCCTCAGCCATCAACATAAGAACTCGAAGTAATCTCATCTCACTTCCCTGTGCCTCAGTCTCTGAAGTTCCCTTCCTCCAAAAACAATGCTAGAGTACAACTTAAAACCCCCTACCTCACAATGACTGCCTCTCTTAGCTCTACATGATAACTGCTTTCTTTTCTACATGGTGATGTTGATTCTTACCATTGGGTCCACACTTTATAAGCAAGCACTGTCCAACAGCCAAAAAGAATCAGCTTCCTAGGATGAGTTACCAGCTGTTCATCCCAGCATCAGCAGGGTTTGCTGCTCCCTTACTGCCCGAGGGGTGCAGAAGCATTTCCCAAGGGGATAAACTGCCTTACTTAAGGAACCAACAGCCTGGGTGATCCCTAGGTCTTACACTTTGAAACATATTTAGCTATCTTTGTAACTCATAATAGCCACCACCTCCCTCTGCCCCCAGAATTGGCTTAGCAGATTTACTGTGGGTGCTTCTTGGAAAAACATCTCTTACACACTAAGAATGAAACAGAAGCTGTTTATAGGATATCAGCATTGTAAATATATTCTCTGTTGTCTTTACAATAAAGTGAAAAGCTAGGCATTTTTCCCCTTTTATAGAAGAGGAGAAAAGAATCTTAGAGAAGTAAGAAACAAGCAATAAGGTAATATCAAGAAAATGATTTTGGAAAGGCAGAGATCGGTCTCCTACTGCTATGGCTTGGAGGCAGTTTGAATGCTCCCCCTGCCCCAAGGCTTAATGTGTTGAGATTTAATCCATATTGTGAAGCTATTATTAAGAGGGTGGAAAGTTAATCTACAGTGCTGTTTAAATGTAGGGCCTTTGGGAAGTGATGAGAATTAGATAAGATCATGAATGAAACCCCACTGAATCCCAGGGACTTTATCAGGAGAGGGAGGGTCAAGACAGACACAGAGACTTGAGCACTCCCATGTCTCTGGCCATGTGATGCCCTGTGCCTCCTGGGGACTCTGCCAGCCAGAAGAAAGAAGACCACACCAGATGAGAGCGTAGACTTTGCATCTCCAGAAACACGAAACATTCCTTAGCCTACTCAGGTCTTCCACTCTAGTAATGAAAAATATACTAATACACTTACCTATACAAAGCTTCTTAACCAAATCATCAGCTTCTCGATTATGTGACATTGATCTCAAAGATAGATACCTGGCTTCAACTCAAACTGAGGTCAGCTACTTAGTTCTATAGCCTCTAACACAGGTCTCCAGCTCTTCGAATTTTAGTTCCCTCACATGCAAAATTTCCACAAAAAAGAGTTGTGAAGATCAAATGATTTAATACTGCTAAAACTCATAAATATTACCTATGTCTTATTTAAATATTTGAATTGCTGTGATTCAAGTGTTCCCTGCACACTTGTCAGATACACTTGATTCTTTAAAGTACATCACAGTATCAATCCAGACACATGATGTATGTGATATGCTTTCCCTTCAAGCTAAAATGACGTTTTAAATCAGAGGCTGACAAACTTTTCTGGTAAGGGGCAGATTGTCAGTACTTCAGGTTCCTCATACCATATGGTCTCTTGTCAAAACTATTCAATTCTGCTGCTATATATGAAAGAAACTGTAGACAACACAAACAAATGAGTGTGCCTGAGATCCAACAAAACTTTATTTATGGGGACTGGAATTTAAATTTCAAATATAACAAAACACTATTTTTCCTAGCTTACAGGCCATACAAAAAGATGCACTGAGCCAAAGTTGTCCATCCCCTGTTTAAAATAATTCAATTGTTCTTTAAGCTGATGAATCCAGCAGGATCCCAATTAGGAGCATGGTGGAGGAAAGAAATCAAGTGTATAAATATATACACTCAAGAAATGAATAAATGAGCTAATTATCTTTTCCCTTATGCTAGCGGTTTTTAACTTTTTCTTAGGCCAGGAGTGCCTTTGAGAAACATTTTGCAGTTATGTAATGGCACCAGTATGGTGGCACAGTGGGTTAAGCATCACTTGCAATGCCACATTCCATATGGGTGCCAGTTCATGTCTTGGCTGCTCCACTTCCAATCCAGGTTCCAGGTAATGCACCTGGGAGAGCAGCAAAAGGTGGCATGATTGCACGAGTCCCTGCACCCATGTGGAAGACTGAGATGGAGTTCCAGGCTCCTGGCTTTGGCCTGGTCCAGCCCCATTTGCTATGGCCATTTGGGAAGTGAACCAGCGGATGGAAGATCTTTCTCTGTCTCTCCCTCTCTGCTTCACTCTGCCTCTCAAATAAATAAATCTTTTTTTTTTATCTAAAAAAAGTTACTGACCATCTCACTAGAGAAAGCAAATTTTAAGCTGAGACATCTGTATTCAGGATTTGGCAGACTGTTGGAAGGAGATGCTGTTCACAACCTCTGAATGATATGGATTAAAACTATATTTGTAAGCATGGAAAAAGGATTCACAGATGCTTTGATTGCTTTCTTTTATTGTAGTTACAATTTTCAGAGTATTAAACAGGGAGTAAGACAGTTTTGTCTCTACAATCTTCTCATAGTTCCTGGGCATCCTTTAAAAAGCTCCTGATTTTTTTAAAGTCACTTTCTCAAAAATTATTATAAAAAATGACTTATTGGGGCTGTCATTGTGGCATGGTAGGTAAAGCCACCACCTGCAGTGCCGGCATCCCATTTGGTCACTGGTTCGAGTCCCAGCTGCTTCACTTCTGATCTAGCTCTCTGCTATGGCCTGGGAAAGCAGTAGAAGATGGCCCAAGTCCTTGGGCCCCTGCACCCACATGGGAGACCTGGAAGAAGTTCCTGGCTCCTGGCTTTGGATCTGCACAGCTCTGGCCATTGCAGCCAACTGGGGAGAGAACCAGTGGATGGAAGACCTCTCTCTCTCTCACCCTCTCCTTCTCTCTGTGTGTAACTCTTTCAAATAAATAAATAAATCTTTTGTAAAAAATGACTTACTGGGGGCTGGTGCGGTGGCTTACTTGGTTAATCCTCCGCCTGTGGCACCGGCATCCCATATGGCACCAGGTTCTAGTCCAGCTCTCTGCTGTGGCCCGGGAGGGCAGCGGAGGATGGCCCAGGTGCTTGGGCCCCTGCACCCGCATGGGAGACCAGGAGGAAGCACCTGGCTCCTGACTTTGGATCAGCGTAGCGCACCGGCCGTAGCGGCCATGGGGGGGGGGGGTGAACCAACGGAAGGAAGACCTTTCTGTCTCTCTCACTGTCTATAACTCTGTCAAATTAAAAAAAAAAATGACTTATTGGAATACAAACTGTTTCCAAATGCAAGTGAGAGGCCACAGCCTGTTGACACCAACAAACAATTGTTTTGTCTTCAGAACAGCCAAATGAGACAGCTAGCTGTCTTGCTTCACCTTGTTAACATTTAATACTTTTGCAGGCAAGGTGAATATGAGCCAGAATTGTGTCTCAGGCCCCAGATTGCTCCATTCATAAACAGACCTGGAGAGACCCAGGAGCTTCTCCACATGGTGTGTAGGGGCCCAAGGACTTGGGCCATCTTCCACTGCCTTCCCAGGCCATAGCAGAGAGCTGGATTGGAAGTGGAGCAGCCAGAACTCGAACTGGCACCCATATGTGATGCCAGCACTGCAGGAGGAGGCTTTAAATGCTACGCCACAGAACCGGTTCCCAGTATCTTATACTTTAAGTCAACAAAGCTTGGGAGCCTGTGAGAAGACTGGGAGGTGATGAGGCAACTTGCTGAGTTCTGTTAGGCCTTTGGTGGTAAAGGCTGGGTCATTCAGGGTAACTAAAATGAGCTACAAAGCCTAAGTGGCCAGAGCCATTCCTGTCCCTCCTGACAGCTGAGTCTCCGCCACACACAAGACAAAGAGTGAGCACTGCTAAGGGCTTAGTAGCTACCCGTAGAGCCACCCTCTATAAAGGTCACCTACAGATGCCGTTGGCACAGTCACCAGCATGTCTCCACTCCCAGGCCAGGAAGCAGAAGAAACATGTACATTTCACATCACCTCAGCAGAATCCAACATATTCAGTGTGGCTCATTATTAGGAGTTTATCTAACACTGTCTCCCTTTTCTTAAGAGCCACCTGTAATGGTCCCTGACCTTCTTCCAAAGCTATTTCCAGCCTTACCATCTCTTCTTTCTTCTTACTCTTTGATATATGGTCTGTTTGTTCTAAATTTTAAACCTTTTAAGTATTTAAGGGGTATCTACTAAACACAGCATTTTACAATTTGACCATTTTTTCCTTTAAAAATTTTTTCTTAATATAAAGAGAACAGATTTCATGTATGTCATAGGTACAATTCTAAGAAGATATTCATACTCTCCCCCTCCTCCTCTTGTCCTCAATCCGCCTCCTATTTTCCTTTCTTTTTTTTTTCTTTAATTTTTGCAAAAACATAATTTCAATATACTCTATAATCAAAGGCTTAATGCACTACTAATCACAATAGTCAACAAGTAAAAAGTAGAAAGACCACAGTTCCACAGGAGAATAAACAAGGGCTACAAACAATCAAATCACAAGATGTCCATTTCATTTCTATACTTTTTTGTATTCTATATTAACTACTACATGGCAGATAAAACATATGGTATTTGTCTTTGGGGACTGGCTTATTTCAGTAAGATTAGTGTTTTCCATCTGCATTCATTTTGTTGCAAAAGATGGGATTGCATTCTTTTATGGCTGAGTAGTATTCCATAGTGTATATACACCACTTTCTCTTTATCCAGTCAACAGTTGATGGATAGCTGGGTTGATTCCATATCTTAGCTATTGTTACTTGAGCTGCAGTAAACAGGGGATACAAATAACTCTTTCATATGCTGATTTTATTTCATTTGGGTAAATTCCCAGCATTTTGGGGGGATTTTTTTCACATCTTTATTTATACTGTGAATACAATCATTAAGCCGCAATCATCTTCCTAATGTCTCCTGTCTCTGTGAAACCATCCCCAGCTGAAACTAGCTCTCAGTGCTGGGCATGTGGATGGAAGCCATGAATTGTCTTTTTGGCACATTACTCTTCTTTTTTCATTTTTTACTAACAATAACTATCCATGTTTATGGGCTACAGTGAGATATTTCAATATTGGTATGCAATGTGTACTGATCAATCAAGGTCATTAATATTTCCCCTTCCTTAACATTACTTTATGACCGGGGGCTTGGAGCATCTTTCTTCCATTTGTTCATGCAATATCTATTAGGTTATTGCAAACTATAGTCTTCCTCACTATGCTGGTAACACTAGGAACCGATGCCTTCAGTCTAACTCTTTGATACCCATTATCCAAACTCCCTCTACCTCCTCACCCTTCACATCATATATTAATCACCATTCTGTGTTCAGATGTAAGGGGTTATTTGTTTGGTTTTTTTAGCTTCTATCTGTGAGGTAGAACATGACATATTTGTCTTTCTGTGTCTGACTTATTTCACTTAGAGCAATAGCATCTAGCTGCACCCGTTTGGCTGCAAATGACAAGACTGCATTCTTTTTATGACTGAATAGTATTCTATTTGCATATATACCACATTCCCATGCATCATCTTCATCACACCCGAGTGTCTGCTTTATGTTCCTGGGGACAGCAAAATACCTGAGGTGTGCAACCAGGTGAGCCTATGCCTGCCTGTTTCAGCTCTCACACTGCAAACATGCTTCCCTTGTGTGCTATGTTGGGTACCTTGTTTTTTTGCATTTTTTCCTTGGGGGGGGGGTTGTTGGTGGTGGTTTTGCTATTTAAAACAGCCCCAAGCATAGTGCTGAAGTGCTATGTGCTAGGTGCAAGAGAGCCGTGGTGTGCCTTACGGAGAAGTGTGTTGGGTAAGCTTTGTTCAGGCAGAAGCTGTCATGCTGTTGAGTTCAATGCATCAACAGCACACATTAAATAAGATGTCTTTAAAAGAATCAGCATTAAAACTGAGTTTTTTTTTTCATTTTCGATTATCTTTATATACAGAAGATCGATTCAGTATGTATTAAGTAAAGATTTCATCAGTTTGCACCCACACAGAAACACAAGGTGTAAAAATACTGTTTCAGTACTAGTTACAGAATCATTTCACATTGGACAACACATTAAGGACAGATCCCACATGGGACATAAATACACAGTGACCCCTGATGTTGATTTAACAATTTGACACTCTTGTTTATGGTGTCAGGAATCTCCCTAGGCTCTAGTTATGAGTTGCTGAGGCTATGGAAGCCTTTAGGGTTCGCTGACTTCAATCTTATTCCGACAGAGTCATAGTCAAAGTGGAGGTCCTCTCCACCCTTCAGAGAAAGGCACCTCCTTCTTTGGTGGCCCCGTTCCTTCCACTAGGATCTCACTTGCAGAGATCTTTCATTTAGGTCTTCTTTTTTTTTTCCTTTCCAGAGTGTCTTGGCTTTCCATGCCTAAAATACTCTCATGGGCTCTTGAGCCAGATCTGAATGCCTTAAGGGCTGATTCTGAGGCCAGAGTGCTTATTTAGGACATCTGTCATTCTATGAGTCTGCTGTGACTCTGCTTCCCATGTTGGATCATTCTCTCCCTTTTTGGTTCTATCTATTTGTATTGGCAAACACTAGTCTTGTTTGTGTGTTCCCTTTGACTCTTAGACCTATCAGTGTGATCAATTGTGAACTGAAATTGATCACTTGGACCATTGAGATGGCATTGGTACATGCCACCTTGATGGAGTTGTATTGGGATCTCCTGGCATGTTTCTAACTCATCATTTGGGGCAAGTCCGATTGAGCTTCTCCCAAATTGTACATCCTCCCTTTCTTTTTCCCTCTCTCATAGTTAACCGGGATCACTTTTCAGTTAAAATTTAAACACCTAAGAATAATTGTGTGTTAGTTGCAGAGTTCAACCAATAGTACTAGAACAAACAACAAAGAGAGATACTAAAATGGATAAAGATTTACATTGTACATCAACAGTCCAGACAAGAGCTGATCAAGTCTTATTTTCTCATAGTGTTCATTTCATTTCAACCGGTTTACCCTTTGGTGCTCAGTTAGGCATCGCCAATCAGGGAAAACAAATGATATTTGTCTCTTTGGGACTGGCTTAATTCACTCAGCATGATGTTTTCCAGATTCCTCCATTTTGTTGCAAATGACTGGATTTCATTGTTTTTGACTGCTGTATAGTATTCTGTAGAGTACATGTCCCATAATTTCCTAATGCATAAAAAATTAATCAATTTCAATATATATATATATATATATATATATATATATATATCATGTAGGATCTCTGTCCTTAATGGGCTGTACAATGTGATTCAATGCTATAACGAGTACTCAAATAGTATATTTCACTTTGTGTTGCTATATGAGGGCAAATGGTCAAAATCTTTACTTAACACATACTAAACTGATCTCCTGTATACAAAGAGAATTGAAAATGAATCTGGATGTGAATGAAAGGGGAGAGGGAGCAGGTCAGGGGGGAGGGTTGCGGGGGGAGAGGGAAAGTATGGGGGGAAGCCATTGTAATCCATAAATTTATATTCTAAATAATAATAAATAATTTATATTCTAAATAATAATAAATAATTTATATTCTAAATAAAAGTTAAAAAAAAGAATCAGGCATAAAATGAGTTTAAACCAAGGTATTTCAAAAAGTTTATATAATTCAAAGATGAGTTTTAGTGCAAACTTGAAATCCATGCGTATTTTTCATCACATGCAGTTTTTGTGACCTTTGTTGAAGACTCCCTCATAGTAAACTTTACTAGTGTCTTGCAGATAGCTGCACCAAAGTAATTAGCCACCTGAAAGCTGGTCTCCACTCAGTGCTCTATCTGAAGTAGTCCCGACAGGCGACACGTTAGTGGGTCCTATGGCACTCTTAGGAGATGGCTGGAAAATGCCTCACCAGGGTGTTGCAAAAAAATTGTTTATGGATGCTAAGTCTGTTCACAGCTGCTTGTATCAATCCCTCTGATGAGAACAATCATGATGTTCTAGATGGAGCAGGGAAAGAATTGAAATCTGAAAGTAACAATGCGTGTGTGTCATGCATTTGCCTAATTCCCTGTGGTTGCTCTGTGTATGATGTTTGAATGTCTAGAAGCAGATGGTGCCATTGGTCCACTGGCAACACAGAGATAGAAGCCTTCTGCTTAATGCAGGCTAGGCAGAGATTCTAGACTGTCCTGCCACACATTTACTGCCTTTCCGTGAGATTTTGAGACTCATCCTCAGACAGAACTCTACGTTGTGGTCTGCCCTTTGAACTTGTTCTGGAATGACATGTCTACCCTGAGAAGGGGAGCCACCAACTCCCTACTTGTTTTTATGATGATTCAATTCCTGCTCACCCCTCCCTCTTCCAGCAGAATGTCATCATGGGGAGGCTAATGCATGATTTATGAGAGCCTTGTTTTAATTTAGATCCTCTCCCTTTCATCATGCTGATTGGTTCCATCTATCTGCCTTATCATCCAGGTTGGAACCCCTCTGGTCTGCTGAAGACTGGCGACTTTCCTGTGACGCAGCACTGCTCTAAGTTCAGTCTGCAAAGCAGAGATTCTTTAGCAGCTCTATTTCTACTGCTGCAACCATTTTTCTACACATTTACTACTTGGGCAATCTTGGCAGTCTTAAGACTTGTCAGTCTTTTCCAACCCTAGGTTATGCTAAAAAAAAAATTTCCTTTGCATTGGTACAATAATAAGGGGAGTTTATTAGCTTTCCAAGTGGGTTGTGCAAAAGACAACGGCTTCCCACCTAAACTGTACACATCAGGAGGACACACTAGGCAGTATCTGTTTTGAACGTCAATGTTTCCACAGTATGGAGCACAATACTGGCACATACTACATATATATTTTTTCAATAACTGATCAGGCTACGTACCACTTTGTATTCTCACATGAATTGGAAGCCCTTCCCTTTTTAGTTACTTTTGATATAAATTATAAACCTGTACTCCTTGACTACACTGCTTTTTGTAAACAACCTACTTACTGCTGGGGATACTAGTGTACTTAAGTGTTTCACATCTATTTTGTGCTTTTCTCAAGCTTTATAATGTACACATTATAATGTCATACTGAAAATTATCAATTTTATCATGAAAAATATTAAGCCACAAGTGGAGGGGGGATAGTGGAGAAGGTAATAAAGAAAGCAATAAGATCAATGGCTTACCCTTGTCTAAATATTTAAATATAAGAAGAGTTAATAAGAATTTTGGTAGTGAGTTTTTTGTAAGGAATGCATAAAAGTTGGATATATTTTTTATTAAAAACACATCCCTTGGTGAGTGAGAAAATACCTTCCTAATTTAGAAAGAATGCCTTAATAATATGCTATGTTTTAAGAGTTGAAGATTATTTTTCTTCTACTGCTTCTTTGTAATTTGCTTACGTAAAACATGTATCCTAGTAGAATATTGCAGAAAGAACACAGGTTCTAAAAATCAGAAAACTCTAGATTCTGGGTTTTCTTACCTGTGTGGCATTTACCTCCGGGACTTATTCTCTTCTTATAATTATGATTTATCACCACAAAAGATAGTTGAAGATAAACTGTAAGCTATAAGTTAATATATCCAACTAGAAGAGCATCATGCCCTTTATAAACAAGACCCTTAAGGGGTTGAATATTTCAAAGATTCATCAGGCTTGCAGCATTTAGGAATGGCCTCTGTCAGCCCAAAGTTAATATAATAAATGCAAGAACTTTGCCAAGGCAAATTCCTGAAAAGAACACAGTGCTACAGAGACAGTTCATAAACCTGTGAGTCTTGTCAATGATCACATCCTGTTGCACTGTTAACAAGGATTGATAACCAATGTGGTGGTGGGAGATGGAGGAAAAAGTGACAAAAAAGGCAAGATTTCTTAAGCAGATGTCATGAGATAAGTTGGAGCAGACTAGGACACTGTGTTCAGTGATAATGGCTAGGAGATTTGATCATCTCTGTACCAGATTGTTGCTATCTTATTTGAAGACTCTCATTTTGCTATGAAGTGATGAAAACAAACACATTCCAGCAGAGAATTGCTAGCCCTGACCTTTGTTCAGGGTGTGATATTCTGGGTGACCGATGGACACAAATATTATACCATATTTTCTTGTTTTATTGCATTTTTCAAGTAAACATTTTGCACATGTAGAATGTCAGTTGCAAGTGAGCAGGGAATAGCCTCACTGAAGGCTCTTCCAGGGAGACTGCATGGTCATCATTTTACCTAGGATGCCCTTGTTGATGCTTCTAATGAGGCATGACCTTACAAAGATTTTCCAGGAAGATTCACATTTAGGAGTATGTTGAACTTGAGTGAATTTTTTTAAACATATGTAAGACTATTCCTATAGTCGCTCCTGAGTTGGGTTTTTAACCATCTTAGCTCCAAGTGTGAGGAAGCCACATAGGAATAGGAAATGAATTTTCTCCATATTTTCCACTGAAAATTTTGTTGATAAAAATCTCCTGAGGCCAGTTCCAAATATGGTTCCCAAAAGCACTTTTTCTTTTTTAAAGATTTATTTATTTATAAGGCAAAGTTGCAGGGAGAGAAAGAGAGGAGAGACAGAGAGAGAAAGAGAGATCTTCCATCTGCTGGTTCACTTCTCAAATGGCTACAACGACCAGGGCTGGGCTAGACCAAAGCCAGAAGCCAGAAGCTTCTTCCAGGCCTCCCACATGGATGCAGGGTCCCAAGCACTTGGGGTATCGCTTACTGCTTTGCCAGGCACATTGGCGGGGAGCTGGATCAAAAGTGGAGCAGCCAGGATCAATCTGGCGCCCATATGGGATACTGGTGCTGCAGGCTGTGGTCTAACCCACTGCACCAGAGCACTGGCCCCAAAGCAATTTTCTTACTGGGCAAACCAACGGGTTCTATACTCTATGCTTTCTTCAAGCTATTATAAGAAAGACTGATGTTCTGACCCAAGCATTCAGGCTTTGACCTTTGGATCATTTGACCTGCTCTGCTTCAATGTGCAGGCACACTTGAGGAAATGAACTACAAAAGAAAGGAAAAAACTAAACTGTTATCAATGAACCAACCAAAAGGTAAATGAAGAGGAAAGGGGTTCACAAGAAATTGAAGAAGGCAGAAGAAAGTGAATTACAAGGTGGGTGGGGGAAGTGTTTTTCTGAAGAACACACTGTATCCAAGGGTGACTAAGATCACTTCATAGTAGGGACTCTGGCAGGAATTCCCTCTTCCCAGGGGTTTCTGGTCGGAGCATAAGCACCAATGAATCTTAGAGGAATGATGGAGAATAAGGTCATGTTTCTGAGTATCCCAAATGCTGCTTCACATTTAACAGAACCATACCCCTGCCTTTTGTTAAGAAGCAGTGATAACTCCAGGCAGAGGCTGAAATAGTGTCGGGAGGTGGAAAATGGTTGCCAATAGTTATGATCCCTTACCATGTGTAAGCCATCACTTTCCATGGGAACACATTTGACTCCCAGAACCACCCTGTGAGACTAGGACTTTGATTACCACCACTCTACAAATGAGAATATTGCAACACAAGGAGAGTTAAGACCCAGAGACACTGAAGTGCCAGGGTCAGGATATAAACCTGGCATTGAAGTCTCCAAGTCTCCAAGTTACTAATTCATAATGTGTGTAAGGATAGAGCATGACTTTCCTAGGAATTGGTGGTGAGATGATGGGAATTCAGGATTTCGGGTTCCCACGCAGTCAGCTGTATGGACCTCACAACTGGCACCCGTGTTAAAGACCTATTGGTTATTACACATGAAAGTACTTAATGTTCAAATCTATAAAAGCAACAAGGAATGTGCTAGCAGTTATATGGGAATGTATGTTTGGTCTTAGAACTGAGTATTTCCTTCTATCATCTAACATTTGCCCTTTCTATGACAAAGCTTGTCGTGGCCAACACCCAAATGCATGGCCCAAGATGAAACAAGAAATAGCATTCTTTGGTTGGAAAGAACTTGGAAAAAATGTTCTTGATATAGAGAGACTAGGTCTCAGGATTCATATGTTAACTGCAGCCAGAAAAAAAAATTATACAATATTATTTTTGGTTTACTTATTCGTTCTCCTTTGATAATTTCCAGATGCATTTTGACCTGATATATCAGAAAGTTTGCTTCCTTTTTATGTCAGCCCCACTCACTCCATGAACCCTTAGTTACAAAATTTTGTGCTGCATGTGGAATTGTAGGACTCAACCTGTATTGCAGCACATTTTTTATCAGCTTTAGTTTTCCCAGTGCTAATGGCTATATTACAGGTAAAAATAAAATTGCAGGCTTTTCATCCTGACCTTCAGAATTCCAACAATATTACCGCAGCCTACAGTTTAGCTTCATCTCCTTCCCACTATTTTCTTTCCTTTTTTATCTAAACACCAAGGGAATTTCACCAGGAAATTCTCTACTTGCTTGAATTTATACTGTTTCTTTGCAGATGCTTTTAAGTCCCATTATAAACATTATCCTTCCTAAAACCATCCTTAATTCTCCTAATTCCATTAGTCTCCCCCTTCTCTGAACTTAATCTCTGTTTTGAGATCCTTCTCCTTAACCTTCCTTGTGGCAGAATCAATTGAGATCCTCTCTTGGGCCTCCTATGATGCACAGGTGGAGAACTCAGTGTCTTATCCATTTCTGTACTCCCTGTAGTGCTTAGCCAAATATCTTTCTATGTATGTATGTATGTATGTATGTATGTAGAGAGGGAGAGAGAGAGAGAGAGAGAGAGAGAGAGAGAGAGAGAGAGAGAGTAGGTAGGCAGACAGCTCCCATCTACTGATTCACTCCCCAAAAGCCCACAATGGTCAAAGCTGGGCCAGAATCAGATCCAAGAGCAGGAAAATAATCAAAGTCTCTCATGTGGGTGGCAGAACCCAATTTCTTGAGCCATCACCACTTCTCCCAGGATCAGGAACTGGAGGTGGAACTCAAGCACCCCAACATGGGACCTAGATATCTTAGCTGGAAGCTTTATCACTAGGACAAATGCCTATCCAACCTAGGATTATAACTCCTAGTTTAGCAATTTTCACACAGCACCATATGAACCTAAAGCAGAAAGAACCAATATGCATCCTCTCAGAATGTGCAGGCATTGGGGTTTCAGTATCTTGCCCCTATCAATGTCCCCATTATTCCTCCACTCAGTGACCTATCTCCTTTCCCAACTGAACTTGTGCTTTCTGGACTCACTAAACTTGCTTCTTCAAATGTGTTACACCCCACAAGCAAAATGACTTCTTGACTTTCCCACAGTTTCTCATTCTGTTGAGTCAGTCCTCCAATCTGGACTTATTAAAGAAAGATCCTTTCACTGGGTGTGATAAGAGAATACAAAAGAAACAGAAATTCAATCCTTGCCTTGCTGAAGAGCCCATTTGAGCAGACAAAGCAAACACTGGTTTTATTTGAAAGGGAACTCACTATTAGTTGCTAATGCTCAAAGTAAATAAATAAGTGAATAAATGGGCTTGTAATGATTAGAAAAGGATTCTTGCAATTTTTGACTTCAGATTTAGAAAGAGCTGATGTGTACAGATGATAACAGCATCAGCTAACAGCATCAGCTAACAGCCTTTCAGGTCCTTGGAGAGCATCACAGACTCCATCTCTTTGGATCTGAATTATGACATTTTTAGTTTCTTCATTTTATACATGAATGAACCGTGAAACAACAGAGAGACCAAATTATGTGGCTGGACCGCCTGGAAGGAGTTCAAGGCTTCTCTCCATAGGACCTGTGCTCTATCCACTATGCCACAGTGATTTAGTTTGGCAGAGAAGTAGGGATGGGGAAGGAGTTCAGGTGGAATCAGTGAAGAGTGCAGAGCCACAAGCCTGACATCTGTTCAGAGGCCTTAGAGTTAAGTGGAAGACTATAAGTTTGAGGTCAGACCAGTTCGACTGCCTTGCTGCTTACAAATTGTGATCTTGGCAGGTTATCCTCCAAACCTCCATTTTTGCAACTGCAAACAAGAGTTAGTAATATCTTCTCTTTAGGGTTGCCCAACGTATAGCCTATGAGAAAGTGGATTTTTTTTCTTACATGTATCATTGATTAAGTTGGTTGAAATGAAAAGAATGTGTAACAAATGACATTCATAACAAAAAGGATAAGTCTTAGAAAAGGCATCAGGGTTGCTCCCCAGCCTCTTCTCCTTTCACTGTCATAGCAGGAAGGATTTTGCAAGTGTAAGTAAGAACTTCCAGAGAAAAGAGCAGAGAGATGCAATCCTACTAGGCACAGCAAATGAAATCGGTGTATATACCAAATGCACTGCCAATAGTTTAGGCAACTTCTGTCCTCGATGGTGAAAGAGCAAACCTGATTTTGCCTCTCCCACTTCCCATATTCTTAAATGAATTAGTGAACTTCCTAGCTCCTGAGACACTTGTAAAGTGTCTAGTATCCCTAGCTCATGGGATTTCTGAAGGTCAGATCAAACAATTCAATCAGTAAACATTTTACAGAACACCCACCACAATAGTTAATTTTACTCATATGTGTCAACTGGGAGGATGTTTTCAGAAGAGATCAATATTTAAATATTTAAATCTGGGGCCTGCGCTGTGGCCTAGTGGGTAAAGCCACCGCCTGCAGTGCTGGCATCCCATATGGGTGTTGGTTCAAGACCCGGCTGCTCTACTTCCAATCCAGCTCTCTGCTGTGGCCTGGGAAAGCAGTGGAAGATGGCCCAAGTCCTTGAGTCTCTGCACCCATGTGGGAAACCCAGAGGAAACTCCTGACTCTTAACTTCAAACAGGTGCAGCTCTGGTCATTGCAGCCAATTGGGAAGTGAACTAGTGATGGAAGACCTCTCTCTCTCTCTGCCTCTCATTCTCTCTGTGTGTAACTCTGACTTTCAAATAAATAAACAAATCTTTAAAAAAAATTTTTAAATCAGATTGCTCTCCCTAATATGGGTGACTCTCATCCAATCAATTTAAGGCCTGGATGGAATTAAGAGAAGGCCTCTCAAGCAAGAGAGAATTGTCCGTCAGGGCTCTCCTGTACCACCCTCTCCACTGGGTCTCCAGCCTGCTGGTTCATACTACAAACTTTCAACTTTCTAATCCCTGTAACCATGTGGGCCTACTCCATAAACATTTTCCTGTATATCTCATATCTCATATCTCATTGACTCTGTTTCTCTGGAAAACCCAGAATAATAAATCCACTGTGAGACAGGCACTCTTCTGGGACCTGGAGAGAAGCATTGAGAGAGACAGACAAGTCTCTTGGAACAAATATTCTTACAGGGCAGGAGTCAGACAATGCGTAGGTAAATGAGGCAATATCAGGTTGTAATACAATTAAAACACAATGGGTGCTATGGTGACTGAGTAGGAGTTTCTTTAGACCCAGTGGATCTGGAAGAAGCCTATTACAGACAGGGAAATGCAAAGATTCTTAGGGAGGGGCTCAGTGTTTTTGAACAGAGAAGTGAGTATGCCTGGGGACAAAGTGGGTGAGGAAAAGGTGGTGGGAGGTGAGATAGGTGATGTCATGTGAGATCCATCAGGTAGGCCTAGTATTCTCATGGAAGGAATTTAGATTTTATTCTAACTGCAGTGGGAAATCACTGTGTCACAAGGTGCCCTGATGTCTCTTCAGCCTAGATCGGTAGCTGTATATAAGTATTTTGAACTGAAGTGAAATTCACGTAATATAAAATTAGCACAAAATCATCATTTCAAAATGTTGTGCAACTACATTGTGTAATTTCTATAAATTGGATAATATTATAAAATACAAATGATCTTTTGCTCAATAGGCTAATCCTCCGCCTTGCGGCGCCGGCACACCGGGTTCTAGTCCCAGTCGGGGCACCGGATTCTGTCCTGGTTGCCCCTCTTCCAGGCCAGCTTTCTGCTGTGGCCAGGGAGTGCAGTGGAGGATGGCCCAAGTGGTTGGGCCCTGCACCCCATGGGAGACCAGGAGAAGTACCTGGCTCCTGCCTTCGGATCAGTGCGGTGCGCCGGCTGCAGCGTGCCAGCCACGGCGGCCATTGGAGGGTGAACCAACAGCAAAGGAAGACCTTTCTCTCTGTCTCTCTCACTGTCCACTCTGCCTGTCAAAAAAATGTATAAATTATAAAATGTACAATTCTGTTTATAAAATACATACATTTTTAAAGTTATTCTGGTTGCCATGTGAAATGGATGGTCGGTGCTATGATCTGAATGTTTGTGTTGCCCTAAAACCTATGCTGAAATCCTAACCCTACTGTGATAGGATTAGGATCACACTGGGGATATGATTGGATCAAGAGCCCTCATGAATGGGACTCTTATCAAAGAGACCCTTAAGAATGGCTCTGCTCATCCATCATGTGAGGACACAGAAGGACATCCCTGTCCATGAACCAGGACACAGGACACTGTTTCGCCAGCATCTTGATCTTACACTTCCACCCTCCAGAACTATGAGAAACAAATTTCTATTCTTATAGGTTACTCAGTTCATGGTATTTGTTACAGTAGCCCAAAGGGACTAAGATGATGGAAGATAAAAAGTACAAAAGAAGAAACCTGGTTATAGACTTGCTGTGCCAAGGTAAGATATGGTAGCAGCTGCAGCCGGAGCAGAAAAGATGGGAAGTGGGCAGATGTACAGGGCAGATTTTCTGAGAAGCTCACCCATAGGCCTAAGGTGACAGAGGAAAAAATGTAATTGACATAAAAGCACTTTGCAAGCTTCATGAGCTGAAAGATGTTGGCATCATTACCATGAACAGGATTCTGATCGTAAAGAGAAAGAAAAGGACTGGATGGTCTCCCGAGCTCCCTCCGAGTCCTGAGGTCCACTGATGCTTTAAAGATGGGTGAACTGTCTTTAGGACAAGAGAGAAGATTGAGTTGAGTATTTCCGTGATCCCTTGCAGTGCCCAAGTGCTTCCAGAGGACAGTCCCGGGCATTATTCAACCAAGCACTTGGTGAAAACAGGCAAGGCCTGCCTTCCTCCCGCCAGCAGGGCTACATTACAGCCTGGAGGCGAGCATGGGAACTGGCGGGCCTGCGTTCAGCATCCCAGACACTGCGCTCTTTAGAAGGAAGTGCCCTGACGCCGGGGCTCTCAGACCACAGGGATGTCCAGTAAAAACACACTGGGTGGCGAGGCCCAGGGCCAGGGAAGGGAGCGTGCTTCCAGCAGTGCAGCCCTACCCGGATGACTCCTGCTGGCACCGAGAATGCCTCAGGGGCTGTAACACTTCCGCCATAGCCCAGAGGGCTGGGTCTGCCTCAGACCACTCTTGCATCCGGCTCATGTTCAGGTTGCAATGATCTTCAACAAAGACCCTCTCCAGAAGATCCTTTCTTCCTTCCCTCCCTTCTGCTTTTCAGGAACTTGCTACGGATCAAAATCTATTTGGTTGATAACCTTTGCAGCTTCCTATGGAAGCAATGTTTTTTTTTTTTCCACATACAATTTAGTTTTAAATAGTTAGGTCTTAACTAGGCTGGGAATGCTCTTTCTTAACAGAGTTTCTTGCATAGCAAACAAAGAATTAACTCTTTTAAGTCACCCGAGTAATAACAGCACACTGTCAGAATTTGTGAAATGGTTCTTCTTCCATATGAGAGAACAGCAGCTTTGGCATCCTGTTGACCAGTGGTTCTGATGGTGTGCACTGCAGACTGACAGTCTTACCATCTGCATCACCTGTTACTCTGGAGACATGCAGAATCCAGGGCCTCACCTACTGAATGCCACACTCTGGCAGTAGGGTATGAAAATCTGTAATTTTTTAAAGATTTATTTATTTACTTGAAAGAGTTACATAGAGAGAGGAGAGGCAGAGAGAGAGAGTGAGAGAGAGAGAGAGAGAGAGAGGTCTTCCATCCACTGCTTCACTCCCTAAGTGGCCTCAACGGCTGGAGCCGCACTCATCCAAAGCCAGGAGCCAGGGACTTCCTGCCCAAGGACTTGGGCCATCTTCGGCTGTTTTCCCAGGCCACAGCAGAGAGCTGGATTGGATATGGAGCAGCCGGGATTCAAACCCGCTACACCACAGTGCTGTCCCTGAAAATCTGTATTTTAAAACGCATTTAAAGAGGTTTTAATGCGCATGTGTGTTTGAGGACCACTGCCTTGGGGAAACAGATAAATGTAGATCCATAGAAAGTCTCAATAGAAAACCTAGGTGAGATCATCGAACGGATGAAGAAAGTAAGGACCAGGGAGAGGTGGTGTGTCCTAGAGGACACAGAAGGACAATAACCTTTTGGTTTGCTAACCTCACCTTGGGAGAAACTCAGATTTCTTTTTTTTTTTTTTTTGAATTATTGTCTTTCTAGAAGTTCCAGCTGTTCACAGGCCTGTTAACTTTTAATAATTTCCCCTATATGTTTATATAAATTTGGTCATTTTGTGCAATACAAAGTACATGAGACTAAGTGCATGAAATGCTAAGGAGATGTCCACGAGGGTGTGTCTTAGATTGAGTTCCTTTGAAGCAGGCTTGCTGACAGAGAATTGCATGCAGAAAATTGATTGGGTTTGCTTCCAGAGATACACCCACAAGCACTGGTGACACGGAGAAATTCACCCTTGATATGTTTGTAACTAAGGCCTTGACCAGTCAGCCCTACAGGGAGCTCTGGAGCCAGGATGAGCTTTCTGAATTATCCTTAACTGAAGCACAGTTGCCTGACCTTTGTAAACCTGCATTAGCCAATCACTGCCTATGAGCTAATGTCCGAGAGAAGCCTTCATCTGGGCCCAGGCAGCTCTGTGCCAAGGGCACTGCCTAGGAAGAGAAACAGCTGTTGAGCCATCAGCAGCCAGGGGCTGGGTGCATCAGCCCTGATGTGGGAATCTGGACAAAATACAAAAACATACTCAACAGAAGACATTCCAGGCTTGGGGGAGGGGATAGCAGGTTCAAAAAATTCACCTGCTGAGAATGAAGCCAAAAAAAAAAAAAAAAAAAGAAAGAAATCACCCCAGACTGAGCATCAAAACCATCAGATCCTAAAGGCAGGTATGTTGGCTGATGAAACTAGGTACCTACCATCTTTACTAAGCACTCCCAAATCTATTGAAGATGACAGTATGTGCCAGAGCTTTCAACAGATGTGCTAAGACCTAGGGATGAACAACAATGAGTCACAGATGTGTGGAGAATTTTACTTCCTCTGGCTCTTGGGGTGACAGAAGACCCAGGATGGCTGGAGTGCCTCAGCTCACAGAAATATCATTGAGGACTGCTTGATGTGCAAACAGTTGGAAACACTTGTTGATAACCGCTGCTGTCATCCTCTCAATTATGTTCTCAGATGTGTGTGGCAGGGCTGGCAACACAGAGGAGTGTGTCACGCATGGTAGGCATGAGTTTGCACAACACTGGTTGGTGTCTGTCAAGCCCTTGTCTGGGCGGGTGCCCTCTAATTCCAAGAACTGTTATTTTTCATCCAGAAATGTCTCCGGAGGGCAGAAGGGCAGTTCACCCTCCCTCTCCAGATGGATGAAATAGCCTGAAGAGTAAGAACATCCTGACTCTTTGCCCCATTTTCCTCCGCATCAAGAACATCTCCTTTAGATTTCAGCATCATAAGTGGGATTGTCCTCAGAAGCACTCTCAGAAAAGGCTGGGCACCAATGATCCTGCCTGCTCCCCCCATTGATAAGTCTGTGTCTCATTTGTCAATTAGATTCTTATTGAGAGAATCAACTCCACATAGCCTGCTTATCTCTAAGGATTCCCAGCCTGGCAAAATAAAAAATCAACCTCCAGGTCACAGAGACATGGTATGAAGGACCTGGGTAAGTCTGTCTCCTGGTATGAAGAAACCATCTCACACAGCAGGGACTAGCCACTGGGGAAACTCTGTTCCGTCACGAGTCACGTATCAGCTCTGTGTCTCTGGACCTGGGCAGTTGGCGAGAAGTTTGATGACAGACATCTGTCAGTGAGCCCTAGATGGCTCTCTGTGGGAATATCTGAGTCCCCGGGACAATCATTTAGGTGGTATGCTGTGTCATCTCTGATTTTGGGGGAATACTTGTGCTCAAAGGGTCAGCTGAGATGGCAAGAAAATACCTGTCCTTGGGGCTGGCGCTGTGGCTCACTTGGTTAATCCTCTGCCTGTGGCGCCAGCATCCCATATGCACACCGGGTTCTAGTCCCAGTTGCTGCTCTTCCAGGCCAGCTCTCTGCTGTGGCCCAGGAGGGCAGTGGAGGATGGCCCAAGTGCTTGGGCGCCTGCACCCGTGTCAAAGACCAGGAAGAAGCACCTGGTTCCTGGCTTTGGATTGGCATAGCTCTGGCCATGGCAGCCATTTAGGGGGTGAACCAACAGAAGGAAGACCTTTCTATCTGTCTCTCTCAGTGTCTAACTCTTATAAAAAAAATACCTGTCCTCATCTCAGATGGAGGGGATCAAAGACTGCTCCCCACAGAGCCTGTTGCAGAGTTTGGGAACCTGCTAGGGCAACCGGCTGTGGTCCTTGAAGCTTGCTTGCAAGACCACCTGGGGAGACTGGGCTGGATGCTGTTGAGACTTTGCTCCTCTAACCCATGTTTTAATTCTCTCTCTCAACTTTTTGTAGTGAAGGAACACGAGGTGTTTCCCTCTGTGGTTGTAGGCATTGATCCAAACCCTTGGACTACCTGGACCCTAAGCTCCCCAGTACTGGCTCTCAGGGGGTTTCAAACTGACCTTTCCTTCTCCTTGGGCTATGGGAAACATGGTCCCCTTGGCTTGCTTTCTGAGGAGAAAGGGAAGAGGTGGTAGGGGCCTGAAAATCCAGCACCTCTGCCAGACAATTTCTGCTCATTGGCAGGGGGACGCCCCATTGTACCCAGCACACACACATCAGGCTCATTCTCTAATACTGGAGAAAGGGGCACCAGCCCCTGCACAGGTGATGCCGCACAGGTTTCTCTGCAGAGCGTCTGACCCAAATTTCACCTGCACTGCTGGGCCAAGGTCACTAAGCGGAGGCAAGAGAAGCAGAAAGGGGAGAGAGCCAGACCTGACCACTGAAATTCAGTCTGTCTGTCTCCAAGGAAGGTTTTCTGCACTTCTCTGGTCTGCTCTGGCCAACTGCAGGGAAAGAGGTGTTGTCTCTGTTTCAAGTCAGCCAGAACCCAGTCCCGAGTGCTTTGGAGCAGCCAGCTGAACTCTGGCATCTCTTTCTCTTCTGCTTTAACTCTCTGCCAATCAGTTCCACCCTAGCCCTTGGAGACACAGCAAGTACTGCCAAAGGCTTCATCTCTCTTAACCACAGCTCTCGTAGCATCTGAGGGCCTCCATTCTTAGGTCCTACCAAACCTCCAGGTCTCTCTGGCACACTGGCAGAGGAGTACCGCCACGGACTCTGACACTGACTTCATCCGAGCTGTTGTTCTCATCTCTGTTTTCTATTCTCCTGCTTTAGGACAGGAATCATGACCTCTTCATTTCTCCATTCCACATGGCAGCTAGCACAGGGCAGATTACAAAGTAGAGTCTCACGAAATGTTTGCTAAAAATCAAGCACAAGCATCAACATACGCATGCATTTATGAATACTCACGGAAGCCCTGTTATCACTGACCAATTGAATCCAGGTGCTGAGCTAGAGCATCTCTAGGTGGAAATAGGCTATCCACATCCTCAACTTGGCGAATTCCTCTACCTGCCCTCATCCCACATCCCTTTCCCTTGCCAAACCTTATTACTGTGAAATAAAGACACTCAAGGCATGAAGGGCAGCCTCTGGAGATGAGAAAATGTCATAAAAGGGACCCTCTCAGGAACAGGCTCTATCTGTCTATATCCATTGGGAATATAAACTTGACCTTCGAGGCTCTTGAATCAGCACAAAGACGTCTGTACCTGGAGGCAGCTCTCTTCTCCTGTCCTTCTCTCTGAATGGGGTCCTAGGACTTCTCCTTGTAAGGGATCTATCAGCCTCTGCTTTGGACTCTCAGAGTTGTGATCCCAGCTGGAAGAGGACTCTCATCAGTGGCCCCAAGAACACAGCCCCAGCTTGAGGAAGCACCTCAATATCTCTTTGTCAATGAAGACATCTTAATATTACCCCAGCGAGGCCGGCGCCATGGTTCAATATGCTAATCATCCGCCTGTGGCATCGGCACACCGGGTTCTAGTCCCCGTCCGGGTACTGGATTCTGTCCCGGTTGCCCCTCTTCCAGGCCAGCTCTCTGCTGTGGCCAGGGAGTGCAGTGGAGGATGGCCCAAGTGCTTGTGCCCTGCACTCCATGGGAGACCAGGAGAAGCACCTGGCTCCTGCCTTCGGATCAGCACGGTGTGCCTACCGCAGTGCACCAGCTGCAGCGGCCATTGAGGGGTGAACCAATGGAAAAGGAAGACTTTTCTCTCTATCTCTCTCTCTCTCACTCACTATCCACTCTGCCTGTCAAAAAATAAAAATAAAAATAAAAATAAAAATAAAAATAAAAATAAATTACCCCAGTGAGTTCCAGCCCTTTTTTTTTTTTTTTAAAGATTTACTTATTTATTTGAAAGGCGTAGTTAGAGGCAGAGGCAGAGAGAAAGAGAGAGAAGTCTTTCATCTACTGGTTCACTCCCCAAATGGCCACCATGGCCAGAGCTGGGCTAATCCAAAGCCAGGAGCCAGGAGCTTCTTCCTGGTCTCCCATGTGGGTGCAGGTCCCAAACACTTGGGCCATCCTCCACTGCCCTCCCCGGCCACAGAAGAGAGCTGGACTGGAAGAGGAGCAACCAGGACTTGAACCAGCACCCATATGGGATGCCAGCACTGCAGGCAGTGGCTTTACCCACTATGCTACAGCACCGGCCAAGTTCTAGTCTTAAATGAAATAGGGTATATATTAAAAGTAATAAAAATGTAATGGGAAAATATATACAAAAGATAACTATTTACAACCATTCTCCCCAGAAGGGCCTTTGTTCTCGCTGGGCTGATGAGGTATATTAGTTGAGGCAAAATTAGCTTATATAACTAACAAGTTCTCCAACTCTCAGCAGCATACACAGAATAGTTTAGTTTCTTGCTCAAGTCAATCCCAATCCCCTGTGATGGCTTATGGACCATAGGTCCAGCTGGGAGGCTTCGCTACTGTTTGCTGCCAGACAAGAATGGAGGAGAAATACCCACTTAATCAGTTTGGCCTGGAAGTGACACCCGTCATTCCTGCTTACCTCCCAGTGATGAGGGCTAGCCAGCTCACTCATATGACTGCCCAGAGGCAAGGGGGGCTGAGAGAAGTACCTCCCAGCTGGAGAGCCCTATGCAGAACCTTCTCATTATGGGAACGGAGCACAGATCTCAGAAAGACAGCTTGCTGTCCCCAGCACGGTCAAATGATGACTGATGGAGTACTGATTGACTGAAGAAGCTGAGAAAATGGAGTACATTACTTAGCCTGACAAAGGACATGGCCTGACAGAGAAGTGGGAGCTCACACCTGTCTGAGGGAAGGGAGGGTCAAGGAGACTACCACTGGGACTGGAGTTCTGGAGGAGGAAAAAATGGATCGGAGCAGTAAGTAAGGGATGTGACTTTGGAAAGTAACGACTAGGAAAAGTTGCTGAGTGTTGTGTGGTATGATTTTCCCTTCAAGTGTTAGTGAAGGATTTGTAGCCTTAGTGAGTTAAATGGGCTGAGGAAGAGTTTGGAGTGCTGGCACTGTGGTGCAGTGGGCTAAGTGGCCACCTGCGATGCCAGCATCCCATAAGAGCACTGGTTCTAGTCCCGGCTGCCCCACTTCTGATCCAGCTCCTTGCGAATGCACCTGGGAAAGCAGTGGGAGATGGCCCAAGTGCTTGGGCCCCTGCACACATGTGGGAGATATGGATGGAGTTCCAGGCTCCTGGCTTTGGCTTCACACAGCCCTGGCCATTGACACAATCTGGGGAACGAACCAGCAGATGGAAGATTGATCTCTCTCTCTCTATATCTCTCCTCTCTCTAACACTCTGCCTTTCAAATAAATAAATAAATCTTTAAAAAGCTAATTCAAAGTTTTGAAATTAGATAGTAATAATGAATGCACAACCTTATGAACATACTAAAAATTGATGAATGCACATTGTAAAAGGATACATTTTATGATATATTAATTAAATTATATATAAATTAAAAAATTTACACACACACACACACACACACACACACACAACCAGCTACCACTTCTTGGCCGTTTCTTTTGAGGCAAACACATAAGGTATTTTGATAATTTCTAATGCTGACCTTAACTTGAAAAGTAGGTATTCATGTCTCTGTTTTATAGTTGAAAAAACAAGGTTAAATGACCCCATGTCACACAAGTGGTGAAACTATAATGTGCACCTCATCTGCCTGTCGTGAAACTGGCTGGCATTCTCTCCAATATCCCTTGCTGCTGTCTAATAACAATGATTGTCATTGTGACCCCCAGGCATTGAGCTTGGAGCTTCCCGTATACTTGTATGAGTCACATTTCCTGGAAAGTTGGCCATAGCCTTAACTTTATACATGAGGTCATTGAGACTCAGAAATAGTCAATAATCATCCCAACTCAGTCACTAAGTGACAATGCCAGGCTTTAAATCTTTGCTGATTTCAAAGCAGCGTGGTATGCTTACACTTGGGAATCTGTCAGCGCTGCTCTGTTTCTAGGAGCGGACACACTTCTTCTGTCTTAACAGATGCGGCTTGTTTTCCCTGCCGGAGTCAAAGTCAGCTAACTTGACGGCAGTTCTTAAGTCACAACAATTATGCGAAGATGACTTGTCATTTCTTCTAGAAGTCTATGACCTCTTTCAAAGTTCAGTTCGAAAGTGCTTTCTCTATGAAGTGTGTACTAATTCTACCCAGCTGGGTTCACCTTTATCCCTTAAATAGGAAGATGATTGGTTTAATGGTACAGTAGCACGGCTGCTCAGAGTGTATCCTTGGATGTAGTACTTGGGTGGGTCTGATCTGAGATTTTCGTTATCAGTTCATGTAGGGTAAGTAAATAAATTGAATTTAAGTATCCAGAAATTTAGAGCAATTGGACTTTGCTGTGACATCCAGTTGCATAATCAGTGGGCTCGTATTTTTGTCTTTTTTAGTTCACTTTTCTAGTAATTCATTTTTATTATACAAAACAACCAGTCTACCCCAGATTTGAAACTTTTAAAGATGATCCTGTTCCACAGATAGTTTGAGAAGCACTGATATAGACCGGAAGTCAGTATGCATGGCCCAGCAGCCAAGTCCTACCCACATGAAATTTTTATAGATAAAATGTTATTGAAGCATGGCCACACCCACTAATTTACATATTGTCTATGGCTGACTTTAAGTTAGGATGCCAGCACTGAGTGCTTGTGACAGACACCACGTGGCCCACAAAGAATAAAACAATTGTTTTCTGACCTTTCAGGGAAAGTTTGCTGACCTCTGACGTGGAGACCACTGGTTCTCAACCACAAGTATACATTAGGCAGCCCTGGGAAAGAATTTTAAAATGCCGATGGCTGGGTTCTAGCCTTGAGATTCTGATTTCACTGGTCTGGAGTGCAGCCTGTACTGGCAATTTTCACGTGCAGCAACATTTTGAACCACTTATCTAGGTCAGTGGTTCTCAATGCTGGCTGATAATCAGGATCAGAGAGCTTATCAAATCAGAATTCTGGGGAATGGGGCTCAGGCATGCTTGCATGCTACATTTAAGTAAATCCTCCACAGGTAGTTGAGATGTTTAGCCCAGGTTGAGGGCCACTGGTGTAGATTCAAGAACAGTGATTTTCTTTCTTTCTTTTCTTTCTTTTTTTTTTTTTTTTTTGACAGGCAGAGTGGACAGTGAGAGGGAGAGACAGAGAAAAAGGTCTTCCTTTGCTGTTGGTTCACCCTCCAATGGCCGCTGCGGCCAGCGCACCGCGCTGATCCAAAGGCAGGAGCCAGGTGCTTCTCCTGGTCTCCCATGGGGTGCAGGGCCCAAGCACTTGGGCCATCCTCCACTGCCTTTCCGGGCCACAGCAGAGAGCTGGCCTGGAAGAGGGGCAACCGGGACAGAATCTGGTGCCTCGACCGGGACTAGAACCTGGTGTGCCGGTGCTACTAGGCGGAGGATTAGCCTAGTGAGCCGTAGCGCTGGCTAGGAAGATCTTGTTTTTCAATGGACTGATTAACATTGCTGAAGACACCCCATGTTCTAACCATGCTTATTTGGGAGCTGCCAGCAGCAGACAGAGCAGAATCCTCAGTACAGGGAGAGGAGCAGAAGCATGAGAGAGGACAAAAGGCACTGAATATTTTACAGGGACAACATGAGAAGGCTGGGAACTCAATTTTCTAAAGAAGCACTCTACAAAAATGTAGGGCAAGTGTTGTCCTGGCAGAGGGAGCTCTCCCTATGATACCACTGGGAACACTCTTTTTGATCAAGTTCAATTGAAAATAAATCTGCTTCAGTGAATTTGGGGGGCTGCAAGAACTGAGGTGGCATGAAGAATGGGCCAGGTCTTGAATCCATAGGGTCCTGTACCGGCTGAGGTTGGGTCAGTTTCACATGCTGGAGCATTTTCCAGAAACTGCTGAGGGAAGCCATCTTTGTCCCAGAGCAATGGTTTTCCAGTCCCAGACCCAGGGAAAAGGGGTTGGCAAAAGCAGAAGTCCCCTCCACTCACCTGTCCTACGCCTCCTGCATCCACTTCTCTCCAATCCCCTTGTCCATCTCATGCTCTCAGATCCAGGGCATCCAGATGTTTCTATACCTTTCTCACCATACATTCTAATGTTCCTCTCCCCTGTGCCCATGTTCCTGGCCAGTCTCACCTCGCTTTGCTCCCTTTAGAGGAATGGCTTTGACAGCAGCAGCAGCTAGGACAGGGCTATTGACCTGCTGTGGACTACTGCCCTCCAGGTCACCCAGGCTCAGCATTATCCCCTAGACAAGCCCAGAATGCTCAGGTGCCAGCTGTAATGTGTGAGGACCATCTCAGTAAATACATTCCTTTGCTACTCTAACTCAGGGGTCAGCAAACGAGAACTGGAGAAAATATGATTGAAACAGAGCCACATCCATACCCAGTGCCTGTGGCTGTTTTCACACTACCACAGCAAAGGTGAGCAGCTGTGACAGACAGCTCACAGCCTTCAAAAAGCCTAAAACAGTCCCTCTCTGGCTATTTACAGACAATGTTTTCCAACCTCTGACCTAGAATAGCCCCTGTGTAGGTTGCCACAGTTCTACTAAATAGAGACGGCTCTTGGATGTTTTCTACAGAAGTTGCTGGAGCCTTTGAAAAACGTTATTAAGGACCGTGCAATAGTGAAATCAGTCATAAAAGGAGACACGATTGCTCTCTTGCACCCACAGGGCAATACAAGCACCCTCACAGGGACAAGGGTGTTCTTGCTCCAGGACTAAGAGAAAGGGTGCCGCTGTATCTGCTGCTAGAATCAGGGCAGCAGCTTCCCATGACAAAGCCCTGCAATTTTCGCATCACTCCACAGCAAGAGTGCCTCTACCACAGGAATAGAAACAACTGTAATGGAAGCTAATCAACAATCTGCTGATACAAATCCCTTAACTGCTCCCTAAAGTGGGTCACATGAACACAAATGCATGATTGCTGCAGTTCTTTGCTGATCAAGCCAACAACAGGGTTCATTGCTTCCACTTGCTTCCCAAACCTTTCATCTCATACTAAAATCACTTGGGCTGGGAATGGTCAACTCCTCCACCCAAAATCATTAGCTGGGTTATGTTAGGATAATTTAAATTTGGGGTTTAACAATAATATTAATAGTGATGCAATACATACTACATCTATTCTCCCTTATAGTGAAACACAATACATTCCTTACCCTGCCAAGAAGGGGGGCGGCATTATCTTACATATGGAAACTGAATGACTAACTCAAAATAATGCCAGATTCTAACCACTGCTTTTTCCCTTTGGCCCCACCTCCACAGTGCTCGCCCCATGGTTGGCTGGATACTGCCATGCACTTGGCCACAGAAAAGTAGTCAGCTGGGCCTTCTATTGGTTCTTCTCCAGAGGCGTCTCAGAGGCATTGTGGTGCTCAGATGTCCCAGGGGTCCACTTCCAGTGCATCATTACTTAAAGCAGATCTCCATCATAATTGTTCTGGTAGTTGCCTCTCTACTACCATGTTACCCTGCGCGTTCAATTCTAATAACACAATGATCTCAAGCTATGCTGATACTCTTTTTGTCATCCTTGACCTTGATGGGAGCTGTTGTTCTTCAGGTTCCTGAAAGAAGCTTCAATGCTCCTTTCTGTTGACACACTGTCTTTAGAATACCTCTGCTGTCCCTGATGCTGCTCCTCAGAATCCCATGATGCCTGGGATTTATTGGTTTATTCAAAGAACATGTTGAGCAGCTCCCATGGGGCAGAGTCGACAAAACACAGCAGTCTTAATTTCAGAACAGACTGAAGGCTAGGTGAAAGAGATTCAAAAACATCTAACAGCATCCTAGAGCACAGAGTGATGCGGGAAATTGGTCTTAGGAGAGTTTGATAAGGATGAGTAGGAGCAGGTGAAAGGATCTAGGAGAGGGGTGGAGTTCTAGGAAGAGCAGCAACATATACATTGGCCTGGATGCATGGATGGAGACTATGTGGCCCCCAGACATATAAAGCCCATGAAAGCATTTGCCCTGGCCCTGGCTCTGCCAAGGCAACCACAGACACGACTCAAAATTCAATAAATCTACAGCAGGCTAATTTTTAAGTTGATAATTCTGTATGGCCCAAGAATAATTATGTAAATCTCCAAATGGCCCTTGGCAGAAAAAAGATTCCCCACCCTGGGAGGCTTCAGACAGAGTTAAGGGTTTAGAACAAAATATATTATCTCCATTTTTCTTGACTCACTGGGAATGCAGATGTACTTATAGTGCCTAGGGCTCCAGGTCTTACCAGAATCACAGGTGACAGCTGCTTTCCCTGAGAACTCAGATTATGTCCAAGACAGATTTCCAGTATTGCACCACAGTGACACCACTCCTTCCTCTTTCTAATGCCCCAGATACAGGCCATGGATCCACCTAATCCTGGCCTGGGTTGTCCCTTCCAGGACTATACAACACTGATAATTTTCATCACCTAAGGTAAGGAAACAACACTCAAAATGCCCTTCTATCAACTTTGTAGATGCTCTGTAGCCTCTAGACAAATTAGACCACTACGTCACAGTTCCCGTGGCACTGTGTCTGGACCCTTGATAACCATCATTAGGCTCCACTGGGTCCTAGGCTATGCTAACATAGTCGTGGTTAAAATTAGTGGTTGAAATGTTGACTTTTCCTTGTCCCCACTGAGAGGGGCATGAAGAAGACCGAGACCCTTGCTCAAGTTCTCAGGAAGAGAAAACTTCTAGAACAGCTAGTCTGGAGTTTGTGCTTGGCTTTTGGTTTTCATGAGGCTTGTTCAGCTGATGCCAGCAACATCTGGAACTGGGAGTGGGTCTGGGCAGATTGCAATGCAAGGAGGCTGCCTTGGCTGGGTTTCCCTGCAGGAAGAGGTCCAGGAGGCAGAGCAGCAGATGCAAGGGCATCACGGGCAGCAACAGTGAGCAAGAGGCATGCGGTTCTGCCTAGGGAGGGAGGAGCCAGTCGTTCACTTAGGCAGAGCAGATAGAGAACCAGCACCCAAGGGCAGGCAGTCTGCACTGTTGTACTCCTTGAGCCAACCAGCTTCTCGCTTCCTGCAGCCTCACCATCCTTTCATTTCTAAGGCTTTTAGGACTCTCCTGTCCCAACTTCCCTAAGTCATAGGCCATCTGTACTCTGAGCCAGGCTGCCAACCTATATCCAGCATCCTCTAGTCAAAATATTTCTGATTACCAATACATCTATCCATTTATCTCTATATATAGATAGATGATATAGGAATAGATGAATGAATAGATAAATATAAATTTTTAAAGGTCCATATGCAGAGGGACAAATGCAAAAAGTGGGTTTGTCAAAGTTAAATCAGTTTTAAGACAGTAGGGGAAGGGTGACTTTTCCTGCCATAAAAATTCCTATGCAGTTGTTATGATCATGTTTTGTTAGTAAAAGTAATATTATTTGTATTTCTGTCTCTTTTCTTCCAGATTTTCTAAGTTTACCATATTGCCAATCTTTGATAAATTAGGTCAGCATTATGTGCTAATTGCTTAAAGCTCACCACACCCAGAAGCAATTGTGCTACTCTTAAGATGGATTTCTGGCATCAACTAATACTAAATAGTGTGATTCTAATGTCATCTCAGTAGATGACTGAGAGTTTTTGCAAGCAGTAGGTATAGAGTCCCTGAACCTTTACGGCTGGTAATGATCAAGCAGTAAAACCATCTTCCCAGTGGTGGAATTCTCCCTACATCACCCAGAACTGCTTGATCACTTCCAGTTATGGGAACTTACTTCAGTGAGGGGCAGGCTATTGAGCCGTTGGATGGTTTTGATTGTTAGGAAGCTCTCTTTTATTCACTGAAAGAAAGTCTGCCTTCCTGAAGATTCCTTTGATCAAAGAACTCAACTCTGGAGCTGCTGTACTTAAGCCTAATTCCTTTCTATTTGAGAGTAGATTGTTGGCATTTTGCTCTTATAAGTGGTGCTGCTATGGATGTCCTTGTCCTTGTCTCATAGCACACAAAAGCAAGAGTGTCATTGGTAAAATAGACCATCTAATCTGAATCCATTGTTTTTTCAAAGTGCTTGTATCATTCTATACTCCCACCATATGTGGTTTGTGTTTTCCCTTTCTTTTTAGTATTTTTGATAAACAGATTTTTTTTTAACTTGAGAGGTGCAGAGAGAGAGAGAAAGAGAGGAGAGGAGGGGAGGGGAGGAGAGGAGAGGAAAGGAGAGCTCCTATTTGCTGGTTCACTTCCTAAGTGCCCACAGCTGTTTCAGCTGGGCTGGGCCTGGGCCAGGGATAAAGCCAGAAACCCAGGCATTCACTCCAGGTCTCTCACATAGGTGGCAGGAACGCCATTTTTGAGTCATCATGGCTGCCTTCCAGGGTCTGCATCAGTAAGAAGCTGGAGGCAGAAACCAGAGCAAGTTGAACTCAGGTACTCCGAAGAGGAGTGTGGGCATCTCAACTACCATGCTAAGTGCATGCTCTTAAAGACAAGTTTTGTTTGTTTGTTTGTTTTATTTGACAGAGTTAGACAGAGAGAGAGAGAGAGACAGGGAGAGAGAGAGAAAGGTCTTCCTTCCATTGGTTCACCCCCCAAATGGCCGGAACTGCACCGATCTGAAGCCAGGAGCCAGGTGCTTCCCATGCAGGTACAGGGGCCCAAGCACTTGGGCCATCCTCCACTGCCCTCCCGGGCCACAGCAGAGAGCTGGACTGGAAGAGGAGCAACCAGGACTAGAACTGGCACCCATATGAGATGCCGGCACCGCAGGTGGAGGATTAACCATGGCACTGGCCCCAATGGTTTCCTTTTTAAAAGTTGTTTGGCTTCTTACTTTCATATAGACATACAGACACATCTTTATCTTGTTTTATTGGTCAGTCACCTTACTAAATTCTATGATTATTTCTGATTCTGTGGTTTGAGATTTTTCAGTATAGACAAAACTGGAATTATCAGTATTTTTTTCATCTTTTCTTATGCTTTAGTTGCCATTTGTTCTCTTACCAAGTGACTAGAATCCTTGACACAGTGCTGAACAGAAGTTGTAATTGTGAACATAACTGTCTTCTTTCTAATCTTAAAGGTAATATATCTAACATTCCTCATTTCATTGAGAAAAATGGTACAAATTTTTGTTAAGTCTTATCATTCTTTATCAGTCTTGCTCAATATTTCCTTTTATTCATGTAATTTACTAAGAATTTTTTATCATCAAGTGAGCATGGGATTCTCCCAAATCTTTTTTTTAAAGTAAGGTTTGTTGAGATATAACTTACATACAATAAAATTCAGCTTACTTCTGTTTGGTAGAAGAGCTTCTCCAAGATTGGAATCACCCATCCCTTGAAATTCTGTTATAAACCATTTGTATATGTGTAAGCTATGCAGCTTTCTTTATGGACTGATTTTAACTATTTATTTATTTATTATTTATTTGAAAGGCACGGAGAAAGAGACAGAGATCTTCCATTTGCTGGTTCACTCCCCAAATGCTACAACTACCAGGGGTGGTCCAGGCCAAAGCCAGGAGCCAGGTTCCCCAGATGGGTTGCAGGGGTCCAAATACTGGGGCAATCATCTGCTGCTTTCCAGGGAGTGATCAGCAGGAAGCTGGAATCAGAAATGGAGCTTGGGGACTGGCATTGTGGGCAGAGTGTTAAGCTGCTGCCTGCAGCACCAACACCCCATATGGGTGTGGGTTTGAGTCTCTGCTCCACTTCCTATGCAGCTCCCTGAGAATGCTTCTGGGAAAGCAGCAGCAGATGTCCCAAATATCTGGGTTCCTGCCTCTACATAGCAGACCTGGAAGAAGCTCCTTGCTCCTTGCTCCAGGCCAGAACAGTCTTGGCTGTTGCAGCCATGTGGGGAGTGGACCAGAGGATGAAAGATCTCTCTCTCTCTTTCTTCTTTCTCTGTGACTTTGCCTTTCAAATATTTTTTTAAATTTTTTTCCTTTTTAATTTTTTTTTGCCTTTCAAATAATAAATAAATCTTAAAAAGAAGGAGGAGGCGGAGGAGGAGAAGTGGAGCTTGGACTTGACTCAGACATTCTGACATGGGATGTGGGTATCTTAATTGTTGCACCAAAAGCCAGCCTCATCTGGGTAAGGAGAATTCTAAATACTGCCTCAATTTATTTTATAAAAATAGACTGTTAAGGCACTTTAGTTTTTCTAGAGTCAGTTTTAAGTTCTAGAAATTTGTCCAACTCTATTTTCAAATTTATTGGTGTTAATTTGTTTTATTTTCTTTTTAATTATGCCATATGTGATATTGTTTAATCATGAATTTTCTCTTTTATTCCTTATTAATAATGCCAGATTTTTATCATCATCATTTGCTTTCTCATAGATTAGACTTTTGACTTTTTTTTTTTTTTTTTTTTTTTTGACAGGCAGAGGGGATAGTGAGAGAGAGAGAGAGAGAAAGGTCTTCCTTTGCCTTTGGTTCACCCTCCAATGGCTGCCGCGGCCGGCGCACCGCGCTGATCCCATGGCAGGAGTCAGGTGCTTCTCCTGGTCTCCCATGGGGTGCAGGGCCCAAGCACTTGGGCCATCCTCCACTGCACTCCCTGGCCACAGCAGAGAGCTGGCCTGGAAGAGGGGCAACTGGGACAGAATCCGGCTCCCTGACTGGGACTAGAACCTGGTGTGCCAGCGCCTCAAGGCGGAGGATTAGCCTAGTGAGCCGCGGCACCGCTTTGACTTTCTTAATATTCTTTAGTGTATCTTTATCTTCCTGATGTTCTTTAGTGTATATCATCTATCTCTTATCATCATTATCTCTTTCTTTGTGTATATTCTCTTGTTCTATTCAGAATTTCTAAAGTTTATTTTATTACAGATTTCTTTTTTCAAAATGAATATTTAAGTCTATAAATTGTCCTCCAAATTAAGCTTAAATGCACACTACAAATGACCTATGATTTTTTTTAAAAGATATTTAAAATTTTTCAAATGTATGAGGAATTTTTTCCCAATTTGGTATGGAATTTTTACTAATTACACTTTTGTCACAAAATGTGGTCATTATGTACCAAGTTTTAAACTTGTTGTATCTTACTTATAAGACACTGATCAATTTTTATGAACGATGAAGTTGATTCTTTAGACTTGGGAAGCAGAAATGGTCTCTTTATTTGATCAAATTAATCAATTGTATCCAAATCATCTGTTACTATATTTCTTAGCATGTGTATCCTACAATATTTGAGCCAGATGCATTAAAATCCATTTTGATGAAAGATTTGTCAATTTCATCATTAAATTTTATCAATATTTGTTTTATATATTGCTTTACATGTCCCTTTGTTTTATCATCAGTCCAGGTTCAACAGTCAAGTGTGGCTATAATCCTTTGTCATTAGGGCAGTCCCATCCCACTTGGCTGCCAAAAGGATAGCCCAATTTGTATTGTTTTCATGGAGGAAGTATTATTGAAAGACACTCCTTCCTTCCTGAGAGATAGATAGGTAATATCTCTGAGAATGTGTGCTATCCAGAATCCAGTTATTCTGAGAGAAGAATGTCTTAGAATACTAGTAGTCATAATTCCAGAATTTTTTTTAGATTTTATTTATTTATTTCCGAGGTAGAATTACAGACAGAGAGAGGGAGAGACAAAGAGAGGGGTCTTCCATCCACTGGTTCATTCCCCAGATGGCTGCAACAGCCGGAGCAGGGCCAATCTGAAGCTAGGCACCAGGAGCTTCTTCTCAGTCACCCATGCAGGTGCAGGGGCCCAAACACTTGGGCCACTTCCCACTGCTTTCCCAGGCCATAGCAGAGAGCTGGATTGGAAGAGTAGCAGCTGGGACATGAACCGGCGCCCATATGGAATACCAGCCCTGCATGTGGAGGCTTAACCTACTATACCACAGTGCCAGCCCCATAATTCCAGAAATTAAAGTCTTTTAAACAGTTTCTCAATCATTTTAACCCTGTTATTGAGAGAATTTTCTTAAGCCAAGAATTAGATCAATCAAAGAGTTCCCATGCTGTGTTTTCTTGTTACAATGCTGACTGAATATGTTGCAGATTTGGGTTACATGGGTGTAAATATGATCCAGAGTCCATGCACAAATTATTTTTCCATCCCCAGTTGAATTCCTCTCAAATTACCCAAACAGCAGTATATGAGCTCTTCTCTGATGCCTGTAGCACCATAGGCTCCTTTCTCCCAGTCTCACTGTCCACTCTACAATGTTCCCCTGGCACTCACCCAGTCTTCTTTCCTGTCTCATAGGAAGGTGTGTTCTCCTTTCCAATGCTAACTTCTCCACTCGTGTTCCTGATCTCACTTTTTCTTGTCTTCTCCACCCAAGTTCTCCAAATTAGCCCTTCTTTAACCTCTCTTCCCCTAAACTCACAAATATCTCATGTAGTCTAACTTTGTATACATCCACCTTTGACTTTCATTTGCTTCTTCACGCATAGAGGTAATGATGCCTTCTCATTTATATTAGGCTCTGGGTGCCTTGGCACTCTTTCTTGGTGTCCTTAACCTGTCCCACAGCTCTGGAAGTGGCCCATCCACTATAGTTTCTTTCACTTGAACACCTGAGCAAATTATACCTGTTGCTAAGAACTTATCTGACACAGTGGCTGGTGACGTTGGATGAGTTAATCAAGTATTCTGAACACTAGACTCCTGGCATATAAAATATATATAATTTTCTAGAATTCTTGTGAAGGTTAAAGGGAAACAGGCAAAAGTAAACCTTTAGTTTTAGTTTAAACTCTAGGGATGATTATATCTTCGAACCTATACCCTACTTCCTCTACTGAAAATGGTTACTATTCAACAAATCCTCTGACATGCATAGTTAGAAAGGGAAGTAATTTAGGAAGCTATTGGAAAAATATAGGAAAGAAAATGAGGACTTGAACTTGGGAAACCAGAATTGTTGAGTGCCTCATAGAATTAACCTCATTAGCCCAGTTGCTCAGTTAATACTGAGGTCCCTCTGGGGGTCTGTACTGCAGCCTTCTCTGTTTATGCTCATTCCTGCTGGCCTCATCTGGACCATCTGGATTTGTTCTTTTTAAGACAATTTTATTGAGGTATAATTAACAAAATAAACTGCATAACTATATATATGTATATGTATATATAGTAAAAGTTTATGCTTTAGAAACAATTTTAAAGTGGAAAAATGCAGATAACATCAAACTTGTCATCTGAACAATTTAAACTGTACAGTTCAATAGTGCTAAGCATATTCACATTATTGGTTAACGATTATGTACATTTATATATTTTTAAGGATTTTTAGAGGTGAAGTTACATACAGAGGGAAAGGAAGAGAGAAAGGTCTTCCATCCACTGGTTCACTCTCCAAATGGCTGCAGTGACCAGAGCTGAGCAGATCCAAAGCCAGAAGCCAGAAGTTTCCTCAAGATCTCCCATGTGGGTGCAGGGACCCAAGCCTTTGGGCCATCTTCCACTGCTTTCCCAGGCTATAGCAGAGAGCTGGATCAGAAGAGGAGCAGCCAGGACTCGAACCAACATCCATATGGGATGCCTGCTCCACAGGTGGCGGCTTAGCCCACGAGGCCACAGCACAGGCCCTGTATTCACAATTATTGTGCAACCAATCACCAGAGCTCTTTGTCTTGCAAAATTAAAATTCTATACTCACTGAATAAAAACTCTCCCACTTCTCCCTTCCTCAGACACTGGCAGCCACCAGTCTAATCTTTGTTTCAATGAATTTGGTTATTCTCGATATCTCTTATAAGTGGAAACATAAAGTATTTACTTATCTTTTGCTGGCTGGCTCATTTCCCTCATTTCCTCAAAGACCATCTATGCTGCAGCTTGTGTCAGAATTTCCTTTCTCGCTGAGACTGAAGGACATTCTTTTCTAATATGAATGTGCCACATTCTGTCTACCCATTCATCTCTTTATGGACACTTGGGTTGCTTCCATTGCTGGAGAGGGTTTGAGTTAGCACATATCGCCCACCCCTTAGTCTAGCCTAACCTTTGAGCATAATATATAACATACACCATTCAATAGACTCTTCATAAGAATTGACCAATGGATTAACCAGTGGATGTGGGACAAGAAAAAAAAAAAGAATTGACCAAAATAGTGTATTTATCTCTTACTGCCTGATTTCTATGATAATGCTAAGTCTTCTGGGTGCTCCAATCCTCAATAATCATGAATTCTCTTATCAGGATGCATCTCATAGTCTTCACCAAGTTTTCTCAGGAAAACTCTCAGAGGTCATTCTCCCCAAACCTTTTCTGTTCTACACCATTTACATTGGATTCTGACAAACAGAGCTGATGGACACAGTCTGGTTAGGCCTTTCCCTTGTCAATCTCCCTTCCCCAGCAAGTTGGTAGACACGACGACACACTTGGAACTGTCGTGCGGTTTCTTCCCAGCCAATGGTTTTAGGCAATTTCGTTTCAGTTAATAGTGACTGGGCACGTTTTCAAGTCTATGGATGAATCCTCATCCACAGTCATTATGATTCACTTGGGAAACCAAACTGACAATTTATGTTGCTCATAAACATTTGAAAAGAAGCTGCTCATTCTCTAGAACAGGAAATCATGGGCTTGCCATGTGGATAGCCTATTCGAGGACTTTTGGCTTTGAAATACATATATGTATATCTAGTTTGGCAACAGTGTGAGTAGCATTTTGCGTGCTCCTAGGTGAGACTATGGGTGAGCTCATCCCTGCAGAGCCCTCCCTGTTGGTCACTCCTTGCTGGACTAGTGGCCCTTATTAGAGTTACGCAATCATCCCACACAGGCTAAGCTGGCTTTGGTTTTTAAGTCCTTTGACTCTCTCTGACTTACACTATTCTATGAGTATCTAAGCTCTATAATAGAAGCTTACATATGCCACATGCGAGAGCACATTTTGTATTTCCCTGTTCTAATCTGAGTACCTAGTAGTTTGGAATTATGTAACTAATCAACCAGTTGTCCTCCTGTGAACCTATCTCTTGAACCTCTGAGTGGGTGGAGGGCAAGGGCTTCCTCTTTGGGTAGAGAGGGGACGCAGATGTCCGAGAGGAAGTAAGACTTTTCATAAATAGAGGGAAACAAAGGGAAGACTTGTGTTAATCTCCTCAAGAGAACTCAGCTGCACAGGAAGGTGTGGACATGCCTGGAGCCACCATCGCTGAGAGGCAAGAGTCAGGACAAAATCTCACTGCACGACTTCTGAAGGGCTGGATTCAGAAACCTGCCACAAGCTCAGAACTGATTTCATTGGGGCCAAGACCTCAACCTCCAGTTCCAGATTTGACAAAAACAGTAAGAAACCGAAGGAACAACAAGCTGACGAAAAGCTCTATCTAGATTAGCAGACTGGTGGAAGAGACTAAGGAGTGCCCCTCCTCCATGACCCAGGAGGTGCTCAAATTTAAATATTTTTTTTTAAAAAAAGATTTTATTTATTGATTTGAGAGGCAGTGTTACAGACTGAGAGGGAGAAACAGAGAGAAAGTTCTTCAATCTGCTGGTTCATTCCACAAATGGTTACAATGGCTGGAGCTAGGCTGCTCCAAAGCCAGGAACCAGGAGCTTCTTCCAGGTCTCCCATGTGGGGGCATGGGCCCAAGGACTTGGGCCATCTTTTTCTTCTTCTTTTTTTTTTTTATTTGACAGGTAGAGTTATAGACAGTGAGAGAGAGAGACAGAGAGAGAGGTTGTCCTTCCGTTGGTTCACTCCCCAAATGGCCTCTACAGCCGGCGCTGCGTCGATCCGAAGCCAGGAGCCAGGTGCTTCTTCCTGGTCTCCCATGCGGTTGCAGGGGCCCAAGCACTTGGGCCATCCTCACTACTCTCCTGGGCCACAGCAGAGAGCTGGACTGGAAGAGGAACAACCGGGACTAGAACTGGTGTCCATATGGGATGGCAGCACTGCAGGCGGAGGATTAACCAAGTGAGCCATGGTGCCGGTTGGGCCATCTTCTACTGCTTTCCAAGGCCATAGCAGAGAGCTGGATTGGAAGAGGAGCAGCTGGGACACAATGGGTGCCCATATGGGATGCATGAGCCAGCACCACAGACAGAGGTCACAGCGCTGGCCCCTCAAATTTAGATCTTAATAGGAACTCCTTCTTGCCTCCAGCAGTCTAGATTGGCAGATGGTCACAAGCCTGGTTTTATAAACCAGTCATCATGGTCCAAGGCATCATTATGGTTGAATGAGGCCATGGAGATACAGATACAAGTCTGTGCCCAAGAAGCCCATTTTTTCTACTCTAAAGTTCTAGGGCCATGGTCTTGACCTACTGACACTTCCTTATGTAGGTTTCTTGGTTAAATATTAAATTAAATGATCATATTTTGCCATTAATGCACCTCAAAATTTCTATTATCTGGTGAGCTCTGCTTGTTACACTTAGCTTAATCAATTTCACAGGTTTGAATCCAAGTCTATGGAACAAAGACATAACCATCATACTTTAAACAAATGCACAATCTTCTACTTTACCTTGTCTGATATTTCAATGAAGCTTCATGAAAGTATACTCTAACTAACTATAGGTGTTTGCTTATCAACCTAATATTTTACAAGGGGACCAAAATCTGTTAAGAATAATATAGGGGTGAAACAATTAATCAGGCTGTTAAGATGCTGGTTGGGAGGCCTGCATCCCATACTGCAGTGCCTGGGCAGTTCCTGGATTCAAGTCTCAGCTCTACTGATTCCAGCTTCCTTCTAACATGGCAGCAGGTTATAGCTCAAGAGATTTGGTCCCTGCCACCCATGTGGGTGACCTGGGATGAGTTCCCAGCCCCTGGCCTTGCCTGGCCCAGCCCCAGCTATTGCAGGCATTTGGAGTTTGGAGAGTGGACCAGCAGATAAGAGCTTGCTCTCCAACCCCCACCCCCATCTCTCTGCCTCTCAAATACATAAACAAAAAATTAAAAAAAAAATAATACAGGACTGTTTTCAAGCTACCATCAACTAGTTTCAAATACTACAACTATTCTAATCTTCACACAGCAACTAGAGTTGATTTTTCTAAAACTTGCATCTGATCATGTCATTCCTCTTTTAAAAACCGTTCAACATTCCCCACTGCCCTTGGGATGAAATCCCAACTCTTAACATGAGGCTGCAGAAGAGAAATTGGGCCAGCTTAACTAAATATTCTTTGGCCTATGAACAAATTCCAAATGAATTAAAAACTCTCTAGGCCACACACTGTAGCATGGGAGGAGGAAATTTATTATTAGATGGTGTTAATCCAAGGGAAGGAAGCGGAACACAACTAGTCACACTTGTTCTTCCCCACAGGGCCGCAGAAGAATACCTTTAAGGTTTGGGCACTCTTTTCCTCCAGAGGAACTTGACTGAAAGCAGGTAGTGAACAAATAGCTCTTCCTAGAGCAAGGACCACTGCCATGGGAACCCCAAATGTCCACTTTAGGAGAATGAGAGGAATGGGATTGAGGCAGGGCATAACGCAAATAGGATATGTGTTACATCAACCAGTGTTACACCTGCTCAGTGACCGAGGGTCAGGCTCCAAATAGGATATGTGTTACATCAACCAGTGTTACACCTGCTCAGTGACCGAGGGTCAGGCTTGCCTCTCTACTCCCCTCCAGCAGGGCTGCGTCTGTCCTGGACCTTCTCTGCCAAGGCTGTAATCTCACAAGTGCCTTTAGCTCTCACCTGCTTATTTCCTCCCAAGATCCAGCCCAGACAAGAGGAGTTAATTAGGACTTGTTCAAATATTAGGAAATCAGATAATAATTGCCACATTCTTCTTGGTAGGTCTTATTGACCCACAGAAAATTATCTCTGAATTTTTTTTCTGGATCTAACTATGGTCAGAATGACTTATAACATTTTTCTCATTTTGCTTAAGCTCCTTTAAGCTGGGTTTCTGTCAATAATAACCAGATTCCAGGCATATTATGATTCTTTAAAGGCAAACTACCTGTCATAGCAAGTTCATGGATTCATGTTCTCTTTTGTACTGGCCTCTGCAGACAGACAATTGGGCATTTTATCAAACAGCTATTATAAAATCAAGGGCACTGTTCTCAACAATGGCCTTGGTTCATCCTACAGGAAGCATATCCTATATATAGCAATAAATAAATAAATAAAATAAATTAATAAGCACAAATTTGCTACCATTTCGTTCTAATGGCTTCATTGGAAACCTGTCATCCCCCAACTAGTCCTTCCATAGGGCATTTTTGAGATTGTTCCACATTCTTACCCTGGCCAACTCTGCAGGAACAGATCCCATTATCCCTCCCCCACCACAGATTTAATTTTATTTGCATAAAAGAACATGACCTTCTAAGGCTATGGTTCTAAAATTTTAGCACACATCAGAATCACCAGGTGGGCTGAGTAAACCACAGATTTCTTTATTGTGCACCTGAGACTCTGAGTCCGTAGGGCTGGGACAGGGAAGGGGGCTCCATAATTAGCATTTCTCACCAGTCCCGGGTGATCTCTTGCTGCCAATCTGGAGCCACACTTCACTATCACAGACTGTTCACGCTGGAGTTGGCCCTTGCTGGAAGCAATGTCTTCTTGTCTCTTTGTAAAGCCTTTTTGGGAGAAGTGCTCTATTAGTAAGACAGTCAATCAGTTATTCCACATATCCTGTCTGCTAGGTTAGGGATCCCAAACTCCTAATGCATACAGGTGCCAGGGAGATAACTTAGAAGGGTGAGCACATAGAAGAGAAGTGTTTATATTTGCACGAATGTACTGTGTAGATGGTGAGCACTGTGGCACACTGCAGAGCGTATCCCGCCTAAAGGAATGTCATTCTACAGCAAGGGGAGTGATCATGGGCCTGGAGCAGGTCCCACCACTTCCTAGCTGTGTGACAAGGTTAGGCAAGTTTTTGAATCTCTCCATGTCTCATTTTCTTCACTCATAAAATCTGGATGATAGAACTTACCTTAGAGGATTGAATAATAAGTACTGTATTGTAATGACAGGAAAAGCTTCTATGAAGATATTCCAAAAATCCTCTGGAAAATGGAATTAATAGATAAACTTATTGGGGCCGGCACTGTGATGTAGCAGGTAAAGCCGCTGCCTGCAGTACCAGCATCCCATATGGGCACCAGTTCAAATCCCGGCTGCTCCGCTTCCAATGCCACTGTGTTATGGCCTGGGAAAGCAGTGGAAGATGGCCCAAGTCCTTGGGCCCTTGCACCTGCGTGGGAGACCTGGAAAAAGCTCCTGGTTCCTGGCTTCAGATCAGTGCAGCTCCGGCCGTTGCAGCCATCTGGAGAGTGAACCAGCGGATGGAGGACCTCTCTCTCTCTCTCTCTCTCTCTCTCGGCCTCTCCTTCTCTGTGTAGCTCCGACTTTCAAATGAACAAATAAATCTTTAAAAAATATATAAACATTTTGGTACAAAAAGAATTTGAAACCCATTCATAGTTTTTTTTATAATGTGTTTTCCATGGGCCTCTTGAAGACCCCACATAGAATGCTTACTGTCATCATTAGTTGGCACTAGTCCAGCAGCAGTCAAAATGAAACACAACACCTTTGTTAATTTGCTTAATCTTTACAATTTATGAAATAAGTACAATTATTAGCTGTGTTTTACTAATAAGCAAACTGAAGCACAAAACAGTTGTGTAATAGGCCCACATTCACAATGCTGGTAAGAGGTGGGATTAGATGGCAAAGCTAGGCAGGCTGGCTCCCCTACTGCATAAGGGCAGAGTAGCTCCATAAAGGAGCAGCACCCATTGACTTCCAGCTACTTGAAGCCATTGAACAAGACTGAAGTTCTCTGCTCATTCTCTCACTCTGTCTCTTTTTTTTCTTTTAAGAGAAACTAGAAATCTGGATGTGCGTGTGTGTGTGTGTGTGTGAGAGAGTGAGAGAGAGAGGAGAGAAGTAGAGAGAGAGAGAGAGAGAGTTTTCTTGTTGCTTTAGCATGGTTCAATTCTTTAAATCACTGAGTAGGTCAAAAAGAACACGTATTTGGGCCTGCAGGCCACAAACTTTCAAGTTATGACCAAGCTTTGCACCAATTCTGGGGATGTGGAGAGGGCAATGCACTGTCCACTCATCCCGCCAGACACAGCCGGGGCAGAAGCTGCTCTTAGTGTGCCAACGACTGTGACCAGTGGCTGTCAAGGCCATTTGTTTCATGACACAGCCCTTCTATCTCTTCCCTATCATACAAATGCCTCCCTTACCTACATTCTACTGCATTTTCCACTACAGAAACACTGATCTCTCTCTGCTTAGGATGCATAATTACAACAGTTGATAAATGCACAAAAGAGAGCTGTCAGCAGAGATTGTCATTAGGCTCATCATTAGTCACCTTCTAAAAATCCCTCTGATTCTCATCTCTTTTTATATAAGATAAGCAGCCTCCCAAAATTTCTAGCCCGTGAAGTCTGAAGTTCTGGGTAATATGGCTGTTTAATACGAGGCACACCTGAAAGGAGACCATGAAACCAGACACATCCATCTTCCAGTAGAAGGGGCTCTGTCGTGGCTTGAATTACAGCTCACAAATCTGGTGTGTGCAATCAGAAACACCAAGGTTAGATACATGTCAACATGACGGATCTTTAATTTCCTAAACTTGTTCCAGCTGGATCTTATTAGTGGATATGTGTGTGTGTGTGTGTGTGTGTGTGTGTTTATTTATTATTTTTTTCTTCTTGGTCAGCCCCTAGGCCGACCTCCCAGGCTGAACTTCTTATAAAACCAAGAAAGCCAAGTGCACCAACCCTGCTGGACAATTGATCGTGACCATGGGGCAATCGTCAGCTGCATGACAGAGGGAAGAGGTCCTCTCACAGAAGGGATGAGAGCAAGCCCTTGATCTGCAGTTACATCCTGAAGCAAGTCTCCTGATGTTGGCTGACTTAAACAACTCTTTTGAAAGAATTTTCTACAGTTAACAGTGTGAAGTGTCATTTATAAGTTTCAGTCTTATTCCTTCCTACCTACAGAATTATTTCCACATTTGGCAATTGTATTTCAGTCTAGGAAATATAAGGACATTTCGAAAAGTTCTTGGAAAAATGGGATTAAAAGATAAATTTATTGGGGTAGGCATTATGGTTTAGTGGGTATAGCCTCTACCTGTGATGTCAGCATCCCATATAGGCACCTGTTCCAATCCTGGCTGCTCTGCTTCCAATCCAGCTCCCTCTAATGCTCCTGAGAAAGCAATGAAAGATGACCCATGTGGTTGGGCCCCTGCCACAGATGTAGGAGAGCTGGAAGAAGCTCCTGGTTCCTGGCTTCTGCCTGGCCCAGCCCTGGCTGTTTCAGCCATTTGGGGAATGAACCAGCAGATGGAAGATTCTCTCTCTCTCTCTGTAACTCTGCCTTTCAAATAAACAAATAAATCTTTTTTTAAAAAAAGATAAATTTATTTTGCTGCAAAAAGTTTTTGAAATCCATAAGGTTTTATTTATTTATTTTTTGGTAATACACAGTTACTATGACCTTTGTGAAGATTCCTTGTAGTTGCATCTTTTTTACGAGTGTGATACGCTTAAGAACACTGACTTAGTATTCCCTGTGGAAGAATATTTAGGAAATTCATGACTTGCACTTGGATGTCACTGCTCAGAGCCAGATCTAGTCCCTTACGTTGAAGGGGTCAAAGGTGTTGGATGTTGTGGGAAGGTTTCTTGTGGCCAAGAGAAAGGAAGATGCAAGGGAAGGGAGAGGAAGCTTCTCTCCTGGACTTAGAAAGGCCTAGAAATAGGGAAGAACTAGTGTGACCCTCAGACAGGGCTGACGTGCAGTGAGGGGGGCCTGGGAGGATAAGGACGGCGGAGTCCACTGAGAGGGTACAAAATGCTCATTACCCCCAAAAGTTATGTTTAGCAAGATCAAAGTATCAAATCCCACTGCTTGTTTCTCCCCAAAATCCGCCTTTAACAAGACCAAAGCGCCTATCTGCTCCTTGGGAGCTTTGTTTTATCATGAGCATAGCAAAGAAGTGATGATTCCACCCTTCTGGGCTCTGAAAACAGAAGTCACCACCTTCCTTCTGATGGTGTTTTTTTTTTTTTTTTTTTTTTTTTTTTGTCTTATGGAAAGCAAGCCAGACAGGACAGGCAACGTTACAAATCTGGACTTTTGGTGGGTTTTGTCTGCACCATCTGACTGATTGTTAGCTGCTGCTCTGTTTTTTCTTTCCCCAAAAAATGTGTTTAAAAGGTTCGGACCCTCACAGTTCAGGGGGTCTGCCTCTCTTGGAGCTCCCCGCACCGGCTACTGTGGCAGATTTCTGACTTAAATAAATCTTGCTTTTCTCTCTGCCTTGTCTGTGTGGAAATTCTTCTTCCATGTGAGATGAAGCACTGAGGTCATCTTTCTCCACTGCTGTCTCACCTGGGACAGTAGCTTTGAAAATTCTAGTGTTGTTTCATTTGCGTGTAATGATCACTCAAGTCTAGATATGCTACCATAAAAAACGTAATTGTGGATCATTGACTCACAATTTGCAATGATGAAATCAAATACAGTATAAAGGCTTGGCACAAGGCCATCGATTCCTGGAATCCCTCCTGGACTGGGGCATGCATAGGTTTTCAAGTTAGGATGAAGACCCAAATATCCAGGAGGAAACCTGCCATGCTGTCATGGCAACTGTGACCCAGGTCTAGTCTTCTGCTTTGCATGGTCCAGACAAGCTTTTCAGTTCACTCAGATGTGACCATGATACTGGCCAGCTTATTAATAATTTTCAATATTAATAGCCCTGTGGGTTCTTGCCACTTATTCAGAGAAGAATTCTGAATACTGGCTCAAATAGACCAGGCAACATGGTAAGTTTTTAAGCTTTTTATTCAGTGAGAGGAATACACAGGAGAGTGAGGGCTTTATTTAGGGGAGAAAGAGAGGTCTAGAAGCTAAGTTGGGTCCATACTAAGCAGAGAGCAGGCCAGGAGTGAGCCACGTGGAATAAGCATATGGTTATGAGCAGCCAAAGATATCTTAGTGCGGGTAGCAAAGTGAAGGCAGAGAGAAATTTTGGGGTGCTCCTTGCCTTTTATAGGCTTTCCAAAGGGGAGTGGTTACATAGCCTGATGGGCAGGTGGGCATTCAGATGAAATCACACAGGGGGTGTGGTGGAGGGCATGGTCTCCAGCTTACAAATCTAATCAATTTGATCTTATCTGCCTGCCTATATCAACCAGGCTCAGGAGAACTGATTATATCAAGCAACAGACAAGAAATCAGATGCCACGTATAGTCTCTGTTGGAAAATCCACATTAACTGATCAGCACAAACTCCCTTCTGCTGGAAAGTTTTACACAGAAAGCCAAATTATTAGCAGAATCTTGCTTGGCGAGCATAGAGCCCGAGCAGGCTGTGAGCTGAAATTCTCCACGCCCGGACAGCTCTCCCTAGCCACCGCCCCAGAAGCTGAGGGCAGGGGTGCAATGGCAGACTCAATTTTGGTCTCTTCTTTCTTTAGGATCTGTTCTTTCTCTAGACTCCATCTGGTGAACTTCTCACCTAGGCAGGTCAATGCCATGAACAGGACAATCATCTGCCTCCACACTCTTGGGCCTTCAGTAGATTTCCAGGTCCTGCTTTGCCTGTTTAAATAGGGAAATACCTAGTCCTTCAAGGATGCCAAAGTTAATATTCCAGGGCTGGCACTGTGGCATAGTAGACTAAGACACATATGTGTGCCAGTTTGTGTCCTGGCTGCTCCTCTTCTGATCCAGCTCTCTGCTATGGCCTGGGAGAGCAGTGGAAGATGGCCCCTGCACCCATGTGGAAGACCTGGCTCCTGGCGTCAGATCAGCTCAGCTCCAGCTGTTGTGGCCATCTAGGGGAGTGAACCAGCGGATAGAAAACCTCTCTGTCTCTCCTTCTCTGTGTCTTTAACTCCACCTCTCAAATACGTAAATAAAATCTTTAAAAAAAAGTTAATATTCCGTCATAAGGGCTGAACCTTGTTATGAGGAAATGCTACTTCCCCGCTCCACAAGCTTTCATGCAGAAGGAAGACACACTCCTGACCCTCCCTCTAGAGAGGAGAAAAGACTTGTCTCGTGGATGAGCTGCAGAAATGTTCATAAGTGCCAGTGTTTCTGCGTCTTCTAAGACCCCTCTGCTGGCTGCAGGCTGGAGGAAACACGACCTTCTGATGTGCTCTCCTGCTGGCCAGCAAGGTCCTGCCCTTCTGTCAGTGACCGGGTGCATACATCTGCCGACTTCAAAGGAAAGGAGAAGGGTAATTATGAGACCCACCTGTGGACACCCTGTCACAACCTCCTGTACTGGCCGCAGGAATGCTCCAGAATGCACATAGCACCAAAGGGATTGGCTTTTGAGGACTCTATGTGCCCCCTCAATTCCCGAATCACTCATTAGCACCCCAGCCACACAGAATTCAATTCTTTCTTTTTAAAAATATTTTATTTTATTTATTTGAAAGCCAGAGTTACAGACAGAGGTAGAGACAGAGAGAGGTCTTCCATCTGCTGGTTCACTCCCCAGATGGCTGCAACAGTGGGGCTGGTCAAGGCTGAAACCATGAGCCAGGAGCTTCATCTGGGTCTCCCATGTGCATAGCAGGGGCCCAAGCACTTGGGCCATCCTCTGCTGCCTTTCCAAGTGCATTCGCAGGGAGCTGGATCAGAAATGGAACAGCTCTGACCCAAGCTGGTGTCCTGATATGGGTTACTGGCATTGCAGGCTTAACCTGTTACACCTCAATGCTGGTTGAGAGCTCAATTCTTGTGTTCTTATCATTTAAGTTTTTTAAAGATTTATTTATTTTAAAGATTTATTTATTTGAAAGGCAGAGTTACAGAGAAAGAGAGAGAGTCTTGGTCTTCCACGAGGATGCAGGGGCCCAAGCACTTGGGGCCACCCTATACTGCAGGTGGTGGCTTTACACGCTATGCCACAACACTGGCCCCATCATTTAATTTTTGTTAACGACAGAGCATCTGGGCTTGAGCAAGGATCAACTTGAGTTTGATGAATAATTATTTCATCATTATTTAACTTTTCTCTGTATGCATCTTGTTATCTTTATGACACCAAGACCCTAAGAACCATTGCAATTCCTTTCATAATCCTAAAGCCTCCTTGAGACTTTGGGCTCTGCAGTACCCTCTCCCTGCCACTAGGGGCCTCCATTCCAGGTCTGTCCTTTGCACCATTGGAACTATTCCTTTCATCACTTTATACTTCTTCCTGCTACACTAACATCTCTCCCTAACTTCTCAGCCACTTTCAGGGAGAGGCTTGTTCTTCCAGTGACAGGGCGCCCTGAGCTGGCTGTCGGACCAGAGCTCTTCTGGTTCCAGACTAACACTTCTTTTCTTTCTTTCATTCTTCTTCTTTTTTTTTTTTTTTACATTTATTTATTTGAGAGAGAGAGAGAGAGAGAGAGAGAGAGAGAGAGAGAGAGAGAAGGAGAGAGGTGGAAATCTTTCTCTGCTGGTTCACTCCCCAAATGGCTGCAACAGCTGGGATAAGTCAGGTCAAAGCCAGGAGCTAGCAGCGTCTTCCTGGTCTCCCCACGTGGATGCAGTAGCCTAAGCACTTGGGCTATCCTCTGCTGTTCTTCCAGGCACAATAGCAGGGAGCTGGATCTGGAACTGGCATCCATATGGGATGCTGGCGTCGCAGTGGAGGCTTAACTTGGTGCGCCACTGCACTGGCTCCCAAGACTATCCCTTCTAAATCACTGCTATGCTGGACTTGCCTGGGATTCTACTCAGAGCTCACAACACCATGTCTTTCTTTGATGAAAGCACCTTTAAGCCATACAGACCACATATGTACAAATCTCTCTTCTAATGCCTTTATATCTTGCTATTTGGAATTCTTATATAGTTCTTTGTATTTACAAGATGAAGCAAATCTCACAGATAAGATAAATTCTATTCTCAAAAGTGAGTGATTTTTAGCATTGATAATTTTGTCAAATTTATACACACAAGAAACACAGATTGTGATATAAACACACTGTACCTTTAATGAAGTATTTTATGCTTAATTTTAATAGTTCAAAAATTATGCTGAGGGGGTCGGCGCAGCACTGTGGTATCATAGGTAAAGCCACAACCTGCGATGCTGGCATCCCATATGGGCACTGGATTGAGTCCTGGCTGCTCCACTTTTTGTCCAGCTCTCTGCTGATGTGCTCAGGAAAGCAACAGAAGAGGACCCAGCTGGTTGGGCCCCTGCACCCACATGAAAGACCCAGAGGAAACCCTGGCTCCTGGTTCCATCCTAGCCCAGCCCTAACCGTTGTGGCCATTTGGGGAGTGAACCAGTAGATGGAAGACCTCTCTCTCTCTCTCTCCCTCTCTCCCTTTCTTCCTCTCTCCCTCTCTCTCTGTAACTATGCCTTTCAAAAAAGTAAAATAATCTTTTTAAAAGTTATGCTAAGAAAGCTGGATATCTATATGTAAAAGAATGAAGTTGGACTCTTACCCTAAACCATATACAAAAATTATCTCCAAATTCAGTAAAGACGTACAGGTAAGAGCTAAAGCTAAAACTAAAACTGCTAGAAGAAAAATAGGGGGGAAGCTTCCTGATCCCAATACTGGATTTCTCAATGATTTCCTGGCTATGACACCAAGAGTACAAGCAATAAATTGGACTTCATCAAAGTTAAAAACGTTTGCCCATTGAAGACCATTATCAGGAAAGTGAAAAGGCAGTTCACAGAGTGAAAGAGAATGTTTTGTGGGCCCAGTGCTGTGGTGCAGTGGGTTGATACCCTGGACTGAAGCGCTGGCATCCCATATGGGCACCGGTTCTAGCCCCGGCTGCTCCTCTTCCAATCCAGCTCTCTGCTATGGCCTGGGAAAGCAGCAGAAGATGGCTCAAGTCCTTGGGCTCCTGCACCCGTGTGGGAGACCTGGAAGAGGCTCCTGTCTCCTGGCTTTGACTCTGACTTTCAAATAAATAAATAAATCTTAAAAAAAGAAAGAGAATGTTTGCAAATTATATATCTGATAGACATAAATACCCAGATTATCTAACAGCCCTTAAGCCACAACAACAAAGAAATAATCAAAAGATGGCCAAAGGATTTTGTATGAGCCAGGGTTCTCTAGAGAGACGTAAATAAGAGGGGGTATTCAGGTCTACAGTCCTTCACAATGAAGAACTGGCTCCTGAGACTGCAGAGGCTGGGACGTACCACAGTCTGCAGCCCATGGGCTGAGGGCTCAGGAAAGCCAGCTGTGCAGTGATCTTTCTTATACGAATTCTGGTATAGTCTTCTCTGGAAACATCTTCACAGACCCCCCCTAGAAGCGATGTTTTACAGGTGTCTGAGTTTTCCTTAGCTCAGTCAAGTTTACATATAAAATGCCTCCTCACAGACTTGAATAGGAATTTCTCCAAAGCAGATACACAGATGACCAAAAAGCACTGGGAAAGATCTTATCAACACCCTAATCACTAGGAAAATGCAAGCCAGAACCGCCTTCGGACACTGCTTCATACCCATTAGGATGGTTATTATGGCTAGCGTGTGGAGCAATCAGGGGTCTTCTTGTTGCCATGTACGAAATGCAATATGGTGCAGCTACTGTGGAAAACAGTATGGTGGTTCCTTAAAAAATTAAACATAGAATTACCACTTAATCCATTAACTCCACTTCTGAGTGTAAGCCCCAAAGAATTGAAATTAGAGATTTGTACAGCAATGTTCAAAGCAGCATTATTCACCATAGTGAAAAGGTGGAAGCAACTCAAATGTTCATCAATGCATGGATGGATCAACCAAATGTGGTGTGTATCTATGATGCGCTATCAGTCTGAAGAGGATGGAGATTCTGAAACAGGCTCCCTCAAGAATAAACCTTGGAGATGGAGACAGGCATTGTGACTCAATGGGTTAACCAGGCCTTGGGATGCCCACATCGCATATCAGGGTGCCTGGTCTGAGTCTAACTACTCCGTGTTCCAGTCCAGCTTCCTCCTAATGCACCCTACAGGCAGTAGATGAGGGTTCAAGTACTTGAGTTTCTGCCACCCACATGAGAGACCCAGGTAGAGCTCCTAGCTTTGGCCTGGCTCCGGTCCAGCTTTGGGGGAATGATGGAAAATCAGTCTCTCTCTGTTTCTCTCTCTTTCACTTTGTTTTTCAAGTGAATAAATACATCTTTTTTTAAGAAACACACAAAACCTTGGTCAGTATGCTATGTGAAGTAAGCCAGACACAATAATTAGAAAAATACTGCATAACTCCACTGAATGAGGTACTTAGAATAGTGAAATACAGAGACATAAAAAGTAGAATGGTGGTTTTTAGGGTCCGATGGGAGGGGAGAATGGATAATTACTGTTCAATGAGTATGGAGTTTCAATTTTGCAAGATGAAAAGAATTTTGGAGATGAATGGTGGTAATATTTGCACAAAAATGTGATGCTTAATGCTAACAGAATTGTATGCTTCTTTTTTTTTTTTTTTGAGAGAGAGGTTTTTTTTTTTTTTTTTTTTTTTGTTTGTTTTTTTTGACAGACAGTGAGAGAGAGAGAGACAGAGAAAAACGTCTTCCTTCCCTTGGTTCACCCTCCAAACGGCCGCTATGGCCAGAGCTACGCCGATCTGAAGCCAGGAGCTGGGTGCTTTCTCCTGGTCTCCCATGCAGGTGCAGGGACCCAAGCACTTGGGCCATCCTCCACTGCCTTCCCAGGCCACAGCAGAGTGTTGGACTGGAAGAGGAGCAACCGGGACTAGAACCCAGCGTCCATATGGGATGCCAGCGCCACAGGCGGAAGATCAACCAAGTGAGCCATGGCGCCGGCCCCCAGAACTGTACACTTTATTTTTTAAGATTTACTTATTTATTTGAAAGTCAGAGTTACAGAGTGAGAGCAGAGGCAGAGGCAGAGAGAGAGGAGGTCTTCCATCCATTGATTCACCCCACAAATGGCTGCAACTGCCATGGCTGGGCCAAGCCAAAGCTAGGATCCAGGAGCTTTATGTGGGTCTTCCACGTGGGTGCAGTGCCATCTTCTGCTGCTTTCCCAGACACATTAGCAGGGAGCTGGATCAGAAGTAGAGCAGAGGGCCAGCGCTGTGGCGTAGTGAACTAAGCCTCTGCTTGTGCCACGGGAATCCCATATGGGCACCAGTTCAGGTCCCGGCTGCTCCTCTTCTGATCCAGCTCTCTGCTGTGGCTTGGGAAAGCAGTAGAAAATGGCCCAAGTGCTTGGGTCCCTGCACCAATGTGAGACACCAGGAAGAAGCTCCTGGCTCCTGGCTTCAGATTGGCATAGCTCCAGCCTTTGTGACCATCTGGGGAGTGAACCAGCAGATGGAGGACCTCTCTCTGTGTCTCTCCTTCTCTCTGTCTGTAATTATACCTCTTAAATAACTAAATAAAATATTTAAAAATAAAGAGCACAAACTGGTACCCATATGGGGTGCTGGTGCTGCAGGTGGCGACTTTACCTGCTGTGCCACAATGATGGCCCCAGAATTGCACACTTTAAAATGCCAAAACTGAGGGCTGGCATTATGGTACAGTGGGTTAAGCTGCCACTTATTGTGCCAGCATCCCATATCTGGGTGCCAGTTTAAGTCCCAGCTGCTCTGCTTCCAATCTTGCTCCTTGCTAATGCAACTGGGAAAGCCCAGTACTTGGGCCCTTAACACCCAAGTGGAAGACCCGGATGGAGTTTTTGGCTCCTAGTTTCAGCCCAGTCCAGCTCTGGCTGCTGTAGCCATTTGGAAAGTGAACCAGTGGATGGAAGATCTCTCTCCCCCACCCCCATCTGTCTTTCCCTCTCTCTCTATCATACTGGCTGTCAAATAAATAAATATTTTTAAAAATACTGCAAGGGTTAAAATGATAAATTTCAGATTATATAAAAATATGACCACAATAAAACATATTCCATAGGGAATCAATTCATCTCAATACCTGGCGAATAATTTCATTGAGTGTGTAATTAATTAACTGATATCTGCATTTCAATCCCTCACCCCACAATCTCCCTTTAGGAGCTTCTATTCTAGTGACAATAAATAAGATGGACAGCAATTTAGATAAATAAGTAAAATTCATAATAGAATAGATGATGGGGAATGATAAGAGGTAAAGCAAAGCAGGGAACTACAATGGGGAGTAGTGTATGTTTGTGTGTGTGTATGAAAATTTTAGGATGGCCAGAGAAGGCCTTCCTGCATGGAGACTACTAAGTGAAGCCTTGAAGGAGGTGAAGAAGTGAGTCCCGGGACCTCTGAAGCAGGGGAGTGTTCTAGGCATAGGGAAGAGCAAGTGCAAAGGCACGAGGGCAGAGGCATGCCTGGCACATTGAGAAACCCAAGAAGCCAGAAGAATGGAAGCAGAGTGAATGAGCGAATGACTGATAAGAAACAGGTGATGGGGACAGAGGCTGTGGAGATCACGTACTGCCAGTTACGCTGATGTAAGATTTAGGAGGACTTCCCAGCCAGCCAGGAGCAGGTACAGCTTTATTCAGGCTGTGCAAAGGGCTGGGGAGGATAAGTCTTATCTCAGACGTGCACGTTATTCCAGTTGGCTAGAGTGTAGGGCTGATGGGGAGCAGGAAGACAGGGGAAGTAGTGGGAAAGACGGCCGGAGTGGACAGTAGATCTGTCCTGTGACCTGCAGGACAGTATACTTTCCCAACCCTCCCTTCATCTGCTCACAAACCCGGTGCATTTCCCAAACACTTCCCAGACACAACCTCTCCTCTATTCCTTTCTACTGAGCTATTTCCAGTCCTCATCAGCCTTCCACACACCATGGCAGCAATCTCCTAACTGAGTCATCCGCCGGAGGTAGCCAAGCTATCCTCCTCACAGGGATAAGAATACTGTGAGACAATACTGACTCTGTCTAGGGCCCATAGGTTACCAACTTGTTAGCTTTTACGGTATGAATCCCAGAGGCAGCTGTAACACAATGCTAAGCATCTGTCTATCCAAACATCAAAAATATACAGGAACAATCCCAGGCAATGAGGATTTTTCAGCTGCATTTTAATGTTATGGAAACGTCATCACATATGGGGTCTGTCCTTGCTCACAACACGGTCATGCACCACGTGGCTGCACACGGCACAGTGGAAACATGCCTGCTCTCGTTGGGACTTGCTCTTCATCTCTGCTCCATGATTAAGTCAGCTGAAGGAAACTCTTAGGTTGTGTAGCCAGTCTTCTCTTGTCTCGAGTTCATTCATTGTCATTTTCAACAACGTTCATTTACTGTTTTTGCTTTGAGTGCTTCTTCATGGTTACATTTCGAAAGTTGGCAGGAGGGGCTGGTGCTGAGGTGTAGTGGGTAAAGCCACTGCCTGCAGTGCTGGCAACCCATATGAGTGCCGGTTCAAGTCCCAGCTGCTCCACTTTCCATCCAGCTCTCTGCTGTGGCCTGGGAAAGCAGTGGAAGATGGTCCAAGTCCTTGGTCCCCTGAACCCGCATGGGAGACCAAGAAGCGCCTGGCTCTTGGCTCCTGGCTTTAGATGGAAACAGCTCCGGCCACTGCAGCCATCTGGGGAGTGAACCAGTGGATGGAAGACCTTTCTCTCTCTGCCTTTGCCTCTCTGTAACTCTGTTTTTCAGATAAATAAATAAATCTTAAAATAAAAAAAAAAATAAATGAGAGAAAATTTAAAAAACTGGGATCCCATTCATGGGATGAAGATGGTAGCATCCCTCCAGATGTAACTATGGAAATGATCAAATAAATGAAAAAACTCACTTTCACATTTCAACCTTGTAAGAAATGTACAAAAATTATATGCACATGAGTGAGCTTTCTTTCTATTTATGTCCTGCTGGCCTCATTCCATGGATTCTGTGCACTGTGACCACTGTTTCGGTGTTTCCTCACATGCAACAGTGTGAACACATAGTCTCACATTGTTCAGTGATGTTGTGAGCTGATTCCATTGCCGCACAGACATCACAGAGTGTGCATCGCTAACCTCGATGGCCTAGCCTGCTACACAGGCTGTCTGGGCTAGTCTGTTGCTCTACAAACCTGTACAGTATGTCACCGCACTCAATACTGTAGGCAATAGCAGCACAATGATATTTCTGTAGCTAAACTTATCTGAGCAAAGAAGAAAAGTCCCATAAAAGTATGGTGTGGACAGTTTTTGTTTGTTTTTTTGTAGTTTGAAAGGCAGAGTTACAGAGACAGAGGGAGATCAATCATCCACTGGTTTACTCCACGGTCACCATGGCAAGGGTTGGGCCCGGTCGAAGCAAGGAGCCTGGAATTCCCTTTGCGTCTCCCACTGGGTGGCAGGGGCCCAAGGACTTGGGCCATCTTCCGCTCCTTTCCCAGGTGCATTAGTAGGGAGCTGGGTAAGAAGTGGAGCAGCTGAGACTGTAACCAACTATGTATGAGATGCCAGTGTCTTAGGCTGTGGCTTAACCAGTTGCATCACAACACAGGCCCCTGGCACACTTTTTAAAATGGAACTATCAAGGAAGGCACATATCATGTATGGAGCACACAGAACCAGAGGTTGTTATGAGTGAGTCAGTGCCCGACTAATGAGTGAATGAGAAGGCCTGGGTCATTGCTGAACCCTACCGCGGATTTCATACACTCAATTTATGAAGACATTTCTGGGGCTGGTGCTGTGGTGTAGCGGGTAAAGCCACCTCTTGCAGTGCCACCGTCCCATATGGACACTGGTTCCATTCCTGGCTGCTCCACTTTCGATCCCACTCTCTGCTCTGGCCTGGGATAGCAGTAGAAGATGGCCCAAGTCCTTGGGCCCCTGTGGTTGAGTGGGAGGCCGGGAAGAAGCTCCTGACTCTTAGCTTCAGATTGGAGTAGCTCCAGCCAATTGGGGAGTGAACCAGCAGATAGAATACCTCTCTCTCTCTCTCTCACTCTCTCTCTCTCTCTCCCCCTTTTTATCCCTCTCCATCTCTGTGTAGCTCTCACTTTCAAATAAATCTAAAAAAAAAAAAACATTTCTTCAATAATAAGTTAAACTCAGCTTACTATAACCCTGTTATTTAATAAATCGTTTTAACTTTTTGCCTGTTTGTAATAATACTGACCTAAAAACACAGAGGGCTCCAAGATGGCTGACTAGAGGGCCTATCCAGGCCTCTGCCACAGAGAAGACAGAACAGCTCAGGAGGGACAGCGTTCCCTCCCAGGAGACTGGCTGAAGGACAACTTTGGTAAGAAGGGAATGGGAATGTGAACAGCACAGAGACCCTGAGAAGGCACACGCTCACACACTGCAGCTCCTACCCTGGCTCCCTGGCTGCGGGGACTCCATCTTTCCAAAGTAAGATAAGCAGAAAGCTGTGCCAAATGCACCATAGCCACAGACCAACAGCCCCAACTGCAAGAGAACCCTACAGTCTGCACTGGCTTTTAATCCAGTCTAGAAAGCTGACTGCTGTCCAGGCAACTTCTTTGCTCTGAATAAGGCACCCACATTGCCTCCCCAGTGCCCCAAAGCCCTGGACCAAGCTGATGCAGTGGTTCAGCAGCAGCTAACCTGCATTCTGTCCCAGGGGACAGCAGGCAGTCCTGTCGCTACCATAAGCCCCCGAGCCAGAGTTGGTGCACTTCACGGGCAGAGAGCAGGTGCCTGTGGATCCTGCAGCTGTGAGATTCCTGGTGCAGGTCCTGGAGCCATGCTCCCTGCTGTGCACGTTCTAAGCAAGTTCCTGTCCACTTCCCGGGGCTCAGTGTCAGTAGCAATCTATACACCCGCCCAGAGGATCCGACGTGAGGGAGTCCCCTTCTGTATCTCTTAGAACAGGTGCTGATGGGCAGGGCACAAGCCCTCGCATCACCCTTGCAAGCCCTGTGAGAACATGGAGAAGTCCCTTCTGTATCCTCCAGCTCTGGGATTGTGGCTGTTGCTACTAAAATTCCTGGGGTTAGCTTGGGGCCGGCACTGTGACGCAGCAGGTTAACGCCCTGGCCTGAAGCTCCGGCATCCCATATGGGCACCGGTTCAAGACCTGGCTGCTCCTCTTCCGATCCAGCTCTCTGCTATGGCCTGGGAAAGCAGTAGAAGATGGTCCAAATGCTTGGGCCCCTGCACCCATGTGGGAGACCTGGAAGAAGTTCCTGGCTCTTGGCTTCGGATCGGCGCAGCTCCGGCCATTGCGGCCAATTGGGGAGTGAATCATTGGATGGAAGATTCTCTCTCTACCTCTCCTCTCTCTGTGTAACTCTGACTTTCAAATAAATAAATAAATCTTTAAAAAAAAAAATCCCTGGGGTAACTCATGCTCAGCTCTGCTCCCTGGAGAACGCTATCTTCAATCCTCTGCTCAGGCTGGTGGCTGCCAGTCCACCATCTGCTGTGTAATGACACTTGAGACCTAGGTTAGATCCTACTGTATCTATAACGATTGTCGGATAGGTAAGTCTCGGGGACACCTGTGCTCCTCTATGGAGCATAGGGAAGGTCCTATCTGCATTCCTATGCTCAGGCCTGCACCTGTTAGTGCACAATCCCCAGTATAATGGGTTGACACTGTGTGGGAGCTGGCTAAATTGTCCTCTGAGTCCTGCAGCTCTGGGACTGTGACTTTTGGTATTGTGTTCCATTGTCATCTGAGTTCATGCCAAGGGCAAGGAACCCACTGCATCCTATAGCTCTGGGTCTGTAACTTTGATAGCATAACCAGTATATAGGTTTGGGTTGAAAGTGTTGAGAATTTAATTGCCCTCTTATAAATTCACTGCAACTGTGCCTATGGTTTGTTGATACATTCTTATTTGAAGAGTCATCTTGGGTCATGTTCAAAGACAGTCCTTATGTCTAAGCATCTGTCTGGGAGATAAGGAAAATTCTTAACAAAATTTTAGTAATAGATATTCAACATGATAATATAATCTGACCCTATGAGATTTATTCCAGTATTTCTTGGTCAGTGTAGTATTTGAAAGTCAGTTAATAAAATGGATCACAATTAACAGACTAAAACAAACCCACGCATTTAAAATTTCAATGAATGCAAAAGATACTTTAAAAAACACATATGATAAAATCTCTGGAGACTAGAAATAAAAGAAAACTGTATCATCCTCAAAGTGGCATCCACAAAAACCCATGGCAATGCATCATACTTAATGGTGACAGATTGAATGCTTCTCTCCTTGAAAGTGGGGAAAATGCAGAAATGCCTACTTTCATCTTCTCTCTTCAGCATTGTAGTAGATATATTAGCTAATTATATAAGAGAAAAAAAACAATGAAAAAGTATAGTGTAGGAAAAGAAAATATAAAACTGCCTCTATTCACATCCATGTAAAAAATCAATCCTAATAAATCTACAAAAAACGCTACTGTCACTAATAAGTGAGGTTAGCAAGTTTGCAATATGTAAGGTGAATTTATACAAATCAGTCTTATTCCATTTTTTAAAAATATTTATTTATTTATTTGAAAGGGAGAAATATAGAGAGAAGAGAGAGAAAGAGAAAGAGAGAGACAGAGAGAGATATCGTCTACCTGCTGGTTCACACAACTGGCCACAATGGCCCAGGTTGGGCCAGGCCATAGCCAGGAGCCAGGAGCTCCCTGTGGAATTCCTACATGAGTTCAGGGTCCCAAGCACTTGGGCCATCCTTCACTGCTTTCCCAGGCATATTAGCAGGGAGCCAGATTGAAAGTGGAGCAGCTGGGTCTCAAACTAGTGCCCATATGGGATGCCAGCTCTGCAGGCAGAAGCTTAACCTTCTATGCCACAGTGCTCATTCCCTCCCACATATTATTGATAAAAAAATCAGAAATTGAAATTAAAATATTATTTAAAATAGCATCAGCAGTATGAAATAAAAAATCTGACAAAATACTTGCAGACTTGTACACTTAAAACTATGAAACTTTGTTGAACAACACTAAAGAGCTCGCTAAATGAAGAGACACGATGTTCATTGACTAGAAGACCCAATAATATGAAGATGTCGATTCTCTCCAAACTGATCTTGAAAGAGTCAATGCATCACAAACAAAATCCCAGCAGAACCTGTAGAGATTGACAAGTTCACTCAAAATGACATACAATATTTTTTTTCTCCACATCCTTACCCCTAGCCTGTACCACATGTTCTAATACAATTGGATTTTTCTCTCTCTCTCATTTTCATTTTTATTTCAATATATAGTGGAGATTCAAACTGCATCATATTCTCCATCTTTACAAAGTAGTATTTAGCCTCCTCTTTTCCCTAGTTGTTCCATAATAGTGGTTGCAGATAAACAGGATCATGCTATGAAACTGATACAATTTTATCAGTTTCAAAATATATTCACTGTGAAAAAGGAAGTATAAAAACATAGGAGTGGCTGTCCTGGAAGAGTTTGAGCATTTAATCACTGAAAACATTCAAGTAAGACTAGAATATCTTCATCCAGCACTTAGTGTGGTTCTACCATGAACCAGAAACAAGGAAGACGATATTAAGATCGGTGTGTCTTCTATCCCTATGAGTCTTATTGAAATCTAGTACCATGTTACCATGTTCAGGATTTCTGCAGAGTAGAGATAAGTGACTCCCAGAGTTCTCTTCTGAAGGTCTATAAATTGATGATTTCAGGAAAATAAACATCAGCAAACAAACTGAAAACCTCTTTATCTTCTATAATAGCAAGTTCTTTTTTTGGGTTCTGTCTAGGGTTTGATGATAGCAGAATGAATACAAAAGGATAAAGACCCCTCAACACCTACAAAAGCACCCTTCCAGCCTAAAACTAAACAACGTGCCTGTCTCCATTAATCAAATCCATCGTGCACACTCATGTGAGAGCTCTGTGGGCCTCTGCCAGAAGGAAATGTCAAACACGTGCTCGAAGGCCACTCTGGCTCCTAGGAGAAGCTGTAAAGGGACTGGGTCAGCACATGCGTACCCATTTCCAGGAAAGCTCACCTCTGCACGTTGTCTCCTTGCCCTGGCTTTGGATGCTGCTTCACGGGAACTGCGGTTCAGGAAAATGAGGCAGCTGTGAGCCAACCCAAACGAGAGTCAGCAGATGGCTTGGCATTCTGGGAACATTCTAGGCATAGTCCTCCAAGAACTACCACAGAGACGAGGGATGGCTCCAGGAAAACAGGGAGTTGGTCCTAGACGTGTGGCTTAGGCACAACAGGTCGGCAAAAAGGCATCCATCCCTGGGAGCAGACTTGCTGGAGCCAGGGTGGAGGAGACAATGGACTTCTCTCGTAAATGAATCAGTTTGACTGTCTCTGTCTTAGTGGACGTGATCCCCACTGCTCCTTCCCCATGGCGCTGCAGCATCTGTGGGCTGATACAGTTCAGCTCTAGCATCAGATTCCAGGAGCAGGTCTGCAGTATCTCAGAAAGTGAAATGAATGGCCGCCAGATCGTCATCTCATTAGGAGCTTCCCCTAACGTGGTGCTTGTTTGGTCTGCGTCTTTTTTGTTTTAGCTTTTGTAGCCTCCGTGTCTTTTTCTTCTTCCTGGGATGCTCTCTGCCTTCTTGTCAATTACATTCCTGCTTTCCTTTCCAAGGTTATCTCAAGTGCTGTTTCTTCTATTAAGTTTTCCTGAATTCTTTCACCTCCACCTAGTCTCACTTCTCGTAGCATTCTAAATTTTCTTAGAGAAAATATTACACCTTTTCTTACAGCATGTTGTGCATACTGTGCACACCTTCTCTTATTTTTTTAAAGGAAGATTTATTTATTTATTTGAAAGTTGGAGTTTCACAGAGAGAGAGAGAGAGAGACAGAGACAGAGAGAATCTTCCATCTGTTGGTTCACCCTAGATTGCTAGATGGTTGTAATGGTAAGAGCTGAGCCAGGTTGAAACCAGGAGCCAGGAGCTTCATCCAGATCTCCCTGATAGGTGACAGGTGCCTAAGCCCTTGGATTATCTTCCATTGTTCTCCCAGGCCATTAACAGGGGACTGGATCAGAAGTGGAACAGCGGGAACAGGAATTGCCACCAATATGGGATGCCAGTGTCGCAGGTGGCAGCTTACCAGCTATGCCACAACACTGGCTCCCATACCCTACCTTTTTAAAGTTTAAGTTCCAAATACCTGCAGATAGGGGTCATATCTCATTCTTCTTTGCATCTCATCTTGCCCCTAAAAATGCGCATTCTCCCCCAACTATCTGGCATTTGCACACAGATTAAGTAACACATAGAAGAATAGAATTGAGAAAACAATCTTACATCAATCAGACATGACAGTTAAAAACCTAATATTACTAGAACTGGTGCTGTGGCGTAGTGGGTAAAGCCAACGCCTGTGGTGCCGGCATCCCATATGGGCACTGGTTCAAGACCTGGCTGCTCCATTTCCAATCCAGCTCTCTGCTATGGCTTGGAAAAGTAGTAGAGGATGGCCCAAGTCCTTGGGCCCCTGCACCCATGTGGGAGACCCAGAGAAAGCTCCTGGCTCCTGGCTCCTGGCTTTGGATCTGCTCAGCTTTGGCCATTGCAGCCAACTGGGGAGTGAACCAGTGCTGGAAGACCTCCCCCCCCCCCCACCTCTCTCTGCATCTCATTCTCTTTGTGTAACTCTGACTTTCAGATAAAAAAATAAATCTTAAAAAAAAAATAAATCTTACAATACTGCACAGGGCAAAGCCAGGTCTCTCTGAGGTCTACACGAGCCTTTCTTTCCTAACAATCTAAGAAATTAGGAAAATAAACTCAAGCTAAGTGACGCCTAATTCACCCTGGATTGCTGGGAAATAAGCAGTTCCGCTTAAGTAAGTTTTCCAGATCTCTGGAGCAGACTTACTAGAATCTAAAACATTCTGAAATGATTTACAAAACACACTTTTCTAAAGCTTTTAGAATGTCACTGGAAAAGTCAGAAAGAGATGGCTTACAGTAGCTGTCTCCATGGAAGATAACTGGGAGATTAGGGAAGGAGGGGGTACAATTCACTTTCGCTTTGTACCTTCCTGTCCTTGCAAGTTGTGAACCACGCATATCCACCACTATCTATTGATTTAAAATTAACGACCCACTTCTTTTCTTCCTTAGAAGTAGTTGCTGAACCCAACTTAACTTTTCTTTCGAGATCATTATTTTAAGTTTCATTGTCTTGCTCCTAAATAGCATGATTTTAGCAAAAGATATTGAAGTCACAGAGTTTTTACCCTCCCCCACCACCACCAAAACACACACTAAATGGTTCCAAAACAATTGAGCCTCTGAAGATTCTGGATTTTGTTTGCTCTTTAGGTTTTCTGTCTCCTCCCTGGCAGCCATCACCCTTTGTGGTTATCGGAATAACTGCTAATAGCAACCACCACCCCATTTCTCATTTGCTGCTTTTGTTCTGATGTTACTTGAAAGTCAAATGATCTCAGATGATAAATAGGATTCATTAAACAGAGATGGAAAAAAGAGAATTCCAGGAGGTTGTGGGTTCTTTGTTTGTTTTGTTTTCTTCTCATTAATTTTTTTAATGCTACCAGCCATGAAGGCTGCAGTGTCACTAGGCTGGGCTGGGCTGAATGGCCTTCCAGTTTACCACCAGATTTACTTCCCTCCTCTTCCTGCAAATCGTATGATGCTAAGCCTTCTGACAGCAGGGCCTTTGGAGAGCAGGCCCGAGAGACACCGGAGTAAGTGCTGCTTCGGGCTGTGCCTCGGACAACCAGAGAGCCCTCTCGTCTCGCTCTCCGAGGAGGACACAGGAGCACCCACGGACGACACCCAGGAGCTCATGCAGTGTGGAATGCTGGTGTCAATACGTGCGTTTCCTGGTCTCTTTCTGACAGTTCTGCTTTTCCCTGGAATGTTCTCTGCTATTTCTGTTTTGTTGCTGCTGCTGCTGTTTTTTTTTTTTTTTTTTTTTTTTAATGTTTGGGGTATTCTTGTCTTTGCTTTTTGCTCTATTCTATGTACCTGGCTGACTAAATGAGTGGCCTGTAAATAGTAGAGTTACTGCTGGTATCCCGTCATCTCATCCTTACAATGATCCTTCCTCATTTTCTGAGAGTGAGACAACAAATTTTTTAAGAAACAACCTGATACCTAATTGGCAATGTGGTTTTAAGGAGCAATAGCTCCAAATTCAGGTTAGGCTATGCCTCCGTTGGTGCTAACATCTCCTCCAAGAAGGTGGAGCCTTGAGCATCACCACCCTGGGTTAAAGTCCAAAAGTCTGAAAAAATATTGGAAAATTTAAAAGGGGAGCTGAAAACCATGGGCAGCGAGTGAGAAGATGCCATAAATGCGGTGTTAATGTTCAAAAAGGAAAGCAAAAGAAACCTAATTGTGGAAATTACTGGCCAGTAAATTGGACAGCCACAGTAATAAAACAGATGTTAACAGTGAAAATCCATCCACATCTGGAAAAGATAAAATCACAAAGGATTTATGGAAAGAAGTGAGTTCAAGAGGCTCGGCAGAGGAGAAAAACAGAGCGAGGCCAGGTCTTTAGCAAAGGATTTGGATCTTGGGTAAAGCGCTTTGCTCAGCCTGCCACGCCATTTCCACTCTAAGGCCAGCTCAGAATGCCTTGGAGGAGAACGTGGTCACATGAACGCAACAACTGGCTGGGAGATCATAAATAAAGGGTAATGATACAAGTCCCCCGAACCAGGGCCAGCGAGCAGAGCGGGGACTGAGGGCATGTCCCCGGAGAGCAGGGTCCGGTCTGGTTTTATTTAATATCTTTGCTAATGATTTGAAAGCAGGAAAAAACAATGTCAAGAAATGTGCAAAGCACATCAAGTAGAGACAAGCACACACAGCAAACAGCAAGCTTACCCAACAGGGCTGAGGCCATTGTGAAAGGCATCAAGAAAGGACCCAGGTCAAAACAGCCCAGGGCAATATCTTCTTAACAAAACGTTCATTTGCTGAGGCTTTGAGAAGAGCAGAGTTGGAAGAAGAATGATCAAATGCAGCCCCAGGAGACAAATCCTGTTCAGTGACAGCATGGAGCTGAGGAAGCCCAACACAGCAGAGGTCCAGTTTTGAGGTCTGTGATGTGTGAGATGGTACCTGACCCACTGATTCAAGGTTAGAAGGGGAAGAAGGAGGGTAGGAGGGTGCAGATTGGATACCAGGTGTCTATTCAGAGTCCTGAGAGTGTGCCTCTGTGCTCTCCTCGGTCAGACTTCTAGAGAAGTCTCCTCACCTAGCACAATACTTGGTGCACAGTGGGGGCTCAAGTGATTGAAGAACAAATGCAGGAAGCCCTGTGAACATGGAGCGGAAGTAGGGTGAGGGTAGTCACTAAGAGACCCATCTTTGAGATCTGGGAACTCCATGACTGGAAGCAAACGCCAGCACCAACAGCTGCTATGTGTTTAAGCGATGCTGTGTGTTTAAGCGATGCAGCTTCTACACTGGAACCCTGGCTTCCCCATCCTTGCTAGTGAAAATGGAATTGTATTGCACCGACCACCATTCCAGTTCTGCTGTACCTGCTTCTGATCTTGGCCTGTGACCAAGCCTTACTTTCCTGGGTTCTGTACCTGTCCCCCATAGTGTTCTACTTCTTTCCATGACCAAGCCTCAATTCAAGATGCTTTCTTTGTTTTCCTTAACTCTGAGTTGGCAGTTCGGAGGAAGGGCCCAAGTCCTTTGTCTCAATATCACCAACATTAAATCACCTTTTACTTCAAAATCCACTGTGATTAGACTGTCTGGATGAAGGTTTCTCAAATTTTAATGTGCATGTGATCCCCATGGAAGGACAGATTTTACATCTCTAACAAGCTCCTAGTAATTGTAATAATATTGGTCCACAGACCACAGTATCTGATAGAACTTTCTGCAGAGGTATAAATGTTCTCTAGTTGCACTATCCAGTACAGTAACCTCTAGCCACATGTGGCTGTTGAATACTTGAGACCTTTAAAATTGTATTAAATTTTAATTCAGTCATGTCTAATAATATTGGACCACACAGCTCTAGAGCAACTCATGTGCACATTAAATTTTGGTCTGGAGAATGCCAAATCATACAATTCCTTCCCCCCAATAAGCCATCGATCATGCATGCAGTCATCTGGGCTGCACAGCACTGAAAAGCCAGCTAGATCAACTGCCTATCAGACCAGAAATGTGTTTATATTCACCACAAATTGTACTACACTTACAAAGATTAAAAGAAAAGTGATAAAAGTATTTAAAGGAGGGGCTGGCATTATGGCAAAGAGGGTTAAGCTGCCACTTAGGCTGCCAGCATGCCAGTGGGAGAGACTTGAATAGAGTTCCTGGCTCCTGGCTTTGCCTGGGTCAGCCCTGGGTGTTGAGGGCAGTGAACCAACAGAAGAAAGATCTCTCTTTCTCAATCTCTTCCTTTTTCTCTGTCACTCTTCTTCAATTTCAACAAATCTTTAAAAAAATAAAAGAACAAATTAAAAATTTTACTATATTTAAGCACTGAGAAATAGTTTTATAGCGTTATAGTTGCATACATTTAAGGTGTAGAATTTGACAATTTTGACATATCATATCACTAAAATCAAGACAAAAAACATGTGCCTTAACCCCAACAGATCTGTTGTGTACCTTTGCAACTCATCATCTTTTTGTTACCTCACATTCATCAACAAGCAACCATTGTTGTACCTTCTGTTGTAATACATTAATTTGAATTTCCTAGAATTTTGTATAAATGTAATCATACAGATAAATTATTTTTAAAACTATTTATTCATTTATTTATGTATTTATTTCAAAGGCACAGTTAGAGAGAGAGAGAGAGAGAGAGAGAGAGCTTCTATCTGCTGGTTCACTCCCCAAATGGCTACAACAGCTAGAGCTGGACTGGTCCGAAGTTAGGAGCTAGGAGCTTTTTCTGGGTCTTCTATGTGGGTTCAGGGGCCCAAGCACTTGGGTCATCTGCTGGATTGGAAGTGAGCAGTTGAGACTAGAACTGGTATTGGATGCCAACACTGCAGCCAGCAGCTTTACTCACTAAGCCACAGCACTGGTCTTTAAAAATCAGTGTGCCTACATACTAATAGTGGGCTATCTGAAACAGAAATTTTTAAAAAATCCCATTTAACATAGCATTAATAATAATAAAATACTTATAAAAATTTAAGGAAGTGAAAAATCTATACACTGAAAACCACAAATATCAATGAAAGAAAAAAAACTATATGAATAAATGAAAAGATATACCATGTTCATGGATTTTTTTAAAATTAATACTGTTAAGATGCCCCTACTACCTAAAGCAATCTGTATAGCCAACGAAATTCATATCAAAATTCCAATGGCATTTTTCACAAAATAAGAAAATGATTTTTAAAAGATTTATTTATTTATTCGAGAGGCAGAGTCACAGAGAGAGAAAAGGAGGGGCAGAGAGAGAGATCTTCCATCTGCTGGTTTACTCCCCAAATGAGTGCTTCAGCCAGAGCTGGGCCAGGCTGAAGACAGGAATCAGGAATTCCCTGTGAGTCTTCCACATGGGTGCAGGGGCCCAAGCACTTGGGTCCTCTTCCATTGCTTTCTCAAATGCATTAGTAGGGAGCTGGATTGGAAGTGAAGCAGCCAGGACCTGAACTGGTGCCATTATGGGATGCTGGTGCTACAAGTTGTGGCTTTAACCCATTGAGCCAGAGTACTGGCCCCTAAAACAATCCTAATATTCATGTGGACCCACAAAATACCTTAAAAACACAAAGCAATCTTTAACAAGAAGAATAAAACTAGAAGCATCACATATTTTCCTTTCAAAATATATTACAAAGCTATAGTAATTAGAAGAGTATGGTACTGGTATAAAAATGGTCATATAGAGAAATGGAACAGAATACAGAACCCAGAAATAAATCCACACACTTATGACTGCCTGAACACATAATGGAGAAAGAATAGTCTCTTCAATAAGTGGTGTTGGAGAAACTGGATATCAAATATGCAAAAGAATGGAATTGGATTGTTATCTCACACCGATAATAAAATGGCTTAACTCAAAATGGCTTAAAGACTTAAATGTAAAACTCAAACTGTAAAACTATCAGAAGAGGGGCTGGCTCTGTGGCTCACTTGGTTAATCCTCCACCTGCAGTGCCAGCATCCCATATGGGCGCCGGGTTCTAGTCCCGGTTGTTCCTCTTCCAGTCCAGCTCTCTGCTGTGGCCTGGGAAGGTAGTGGAGGGTGGCCCAAGTGCTTGGGCCCTGCACCCATATGGGAGACCAGGAAGAAGTACCTGGCTCCTGGCTTCAGATCAGCGCAGTGCCAGCCATTTAGGGAGTGAATCAACGGAAGGAAGACGTTTCTCTCTGTCTCTCTTTCTCACTGTCTATAACTCTACCTGTCAAATAAATAAATTAAAAAAAAAAAGCATATCAGAAGAAAACATGGAAGAAAACTTCTTGACATTTGTCTAGGCGAATGATTTTTTGCATATGAACCCAAAGCACAAGCAAAGCAAGCACGTGGGTTTACATCAAACCAAAAAGCTATACAGCAAAGGAAACAATCAATAGGATGAAGCAACGACCTATGAAGTTGGAAAAAAAATTGCAAACCATAATCTGTTAAAGAAGTAATTTCCAGAATATATAAAGAATGCAACTCAGTAACAGGCAAGCAAGCAAAAACAAAAGCCTGGTTTTAAAATAGACAAGGAATCTGAACAGACATTTCTCCAAAGAAAATATACAGATGACCAATAGGTATATGAAAAGTTACTCATCTTCACTAATCATCCTACTACAATGCTGTAGCACCTCACACCTGTTAGAATGCTATCATAAAAAAGACAACAGATGGGCTGGGATTGAGCAGGTTAAGCCACTGCCTGCAATGCTGGCATCCTCTGCCAGGCCAGTTCTTTGCTCCATTTCCCATCCTGTTCCCTGGTAATGCACCTGGGAAAGCAGCAGAAGGTGTCCCTGAAAGCAACCTATAGACCCGATGCAACTCCTATCAAATTCCATACCCAAGTCAGGGACCCAGGTGGAGTTCCTGGCTCCTGGCTTTGACCTAACCCAATTCTAGTCATTGCACCCATTTGAGAGAGTGAACCAGTGGATGGAAGATCTCTCTTCCCTCTCTGAACTCCACCTTTCAAATAAAAGGAAATCTTAAAAAAAAAAAAAGACATGAGAAAACAAGTACTGGCAATAATGTGGGGAAAAGATAAGTCTTGTACATTGTTAGTGAGATGGTACATTGGTACAGTGATTACGGGAAACAATATTTCCTAAAAAAAAGTTTTTAAAATAGAAATATGATCCAGAAATTCCACTGCTGGGTAAAAAGCCAAAGGAAACAAAATAAATGTTTAAAGAGCTATCTCCACTCCAGTGTTGACTGCAGCATCATTCACAATAGTCAGGATATGAAATGGGAGGCTCAGAAGAAGGGCCTGGCTCCTGGCTTCAGCCTGGCCAAGCTCCAGCCATTTTGACCATTGATCCAGCAGAGAGCTGGATTGGAAGTGGAGCAGCCGGGTCTCAAACCGGCGCCCATATGGGATTCCGGTGCTTCAGGCCAGGGTGTTAAGCGGCCCCTGGGGGGTCATTTCTTATCTTTATCAAGTACTATGAACTGTTTATAATTGTATTGCTTTACTTTTACATGGCCAGTAGCACAATTAGCTTGCATCACCACTAAAGCATGAATAATACAACAGCTATGATGTCACTAGGCCACAGAAAGTTTTCAGCTCCATTATAACCTTACAGGAGTGCTGTTGTGTATGTAGTCCTTCATTGAAGAGATGTTGCAGCTGGCGCCATGGCTCAATAGGCTAATCCTCCACCTTGCAGAGCCGGCACACCAGGTTCTAGTCCCGGTAGGGGCGCGGGATTCTGTCCCGGTTGCCCCTCTTCCAGTCCAGCTCTCTGCTGTGGCCCGGGAGTGCAGTGGAGGATGGCCCAAGTGCTTGGGCCCTGCACCCCATGGGAGACCAGGAGAAGCACCTGGCTCCTGCCATCGGATCAGCGCGGTGCGCCGGCCGCAGTGCACTAGCCGCGGCAGCCATTGGAGAGTGAACCAACGGCAAAGGAAGACCTTTCTCTCTGTCTCTCTCTTTCTCTCTCACTGTCCACTCTGTCAAAAATTAAAAAAAAGAAGAGATGTTGCTATGGAGCACACACACAGAAGAATATCATTCAGCCTAAAGAGAAGGAAATCCTGCCAACTGTGACCTGCAGTGAAATAAGCAGACACGCGAAGATAGACTGCATATTATCTACTTGTGGAATCTGAAAAAGTCAAACTCACAGAAGCAGAAAGTAGAATTATTGTTATCAAGGGAGGGGGTGGGGGAACTAGGGAGGTGTTGGTCAAAGGGTGTGAAGTTTCAGCTGTACAGGATGAATGAGTTCCAGTGCTCTAAGGAGAGTACGGTGACTGTAGTTAACAATGCTCTACCGAGTACTTGAAATTTGCTGAGAGAAGACCTCGATTACTCTTGCATACACACGCACACAATATAAGAGGTGGCTTTGTGAGATGATAAGATGTCATTAGCTTGGCCATCTCAATCACTTAAAAACGTAAGGTAACTACCATGGGCCAGAACTGTCATATTTTCCTTCCCTACTTAAAGTACTTGTTTTGCAGATCAAATGAGAGGACTTAGGAGAAAGCCGTGCACGAAACAAAAGCACACCCAGTTGTTAGTGTTTCATTTTCTTGCATTCATCTATCCCCTTCCAAGCCAGAAAAAAACCCTACACCCCTTAAGATCTAACCCAGAGGTCATTCTCATGCCGTCTTCTCTGTCCTCATAGCACCCTCCCTATGCATTTTTAAAAACTTTTTTATTTGAAAGAGTTACACACAGAGAGAAGGAGAGGCAGAGAGAAAAAGAGGCCTTCCATCTGCTGGTTCACTCTCCAGTTGGCCGCACAGATGGAACTGTACCAATCCAAAACCAAGTGCCAGGAGCTTCCTCCGGGTCTCCCACATGGGTGCAGGGGCCCAAGGACTTGGGCCATCTTTTACTGCTTTCCCAAGCCATAGCAGAGAGCAGGATCAGAAGAGGAGCAGCCGGGACTCGAACTGGCACCCACATGGGATGCCGGCAGTGCAGGCGGCGGCGGCTTCACCTGGTACGTCACAGTGCCGGCCCCCCTCCCTATACGTTTAAACAAGAATGCACACTGTCTCCTGGCCAAGAGATGGGTCAGGCCATCAGTGGTGGCTTGCATGGTACCTGGCACACAGTAGGTAAATAAACTGAATGCTTGCTAATGAGTGGAACCTGGAAACATTCAGCAAGAAAGATGAGGCCTAAAGACACAGGACAGGAAAGTCATTCTCTCCTTTCCAGCTGATGATCTTGTCTGACCTTGGTGTTGCTGGCCCCTCCCCTTGCTTGTCTCTGCCCAGTGTCAATTCACTCAAAAAAAAAAAAACAAACAGTAACAGGGGCAGGCTTTTGGCACTTTTGGCATAGTGGTTAAGACACCTCTTGGGATGCCAACGCCCCACAGTAGAATGCTTGGGTTCAAGTCCCAGCTCTAGTTCCAATCCAGCTTCCTGCTAATGTGCATCCTTGGAGGCAGCAGGGTCTCTACCACCCATGGGGGAGACCTGGACTGGATTTCTGGCTCCCAGCTTCAGCCTGATTCCACCCCGGCTGTCGTGGAAGACGGGTTTGTTCTGTACACTGTTCCAAGTCAGGGCTTCCTAACTGCTAGAACGTCTTCCCTGGGAGTGGCTGGAAAATCGAGGTTGCTGCTACCTTTGAGCCAACCTCAGGGCACTGCCAGTGCCACGCCCTCAAGCTGGCCTTGTCTGCTGAGAGCTGGAGGTACGGAGGACCGAGTGTGCAGCACCCACCACTGGCCTGCTCCCTGAGATGAGAGCTGAGGGGGTGGAGAGAGAAGGCAGCTGCTCTACACTTCACCGAGCCAGATGGTGGGTCCATGGGAAACAACTAAAGGTCCACAGAGGACAGCTCGCTTTGACAGGCAGCACAGGCTAATCAGAAGCAGCCCCCAGCATCTCCTCCCTTCCTCCCTCCACCTCCTGTGCATTCAGCTAGATGGGTGCAAGCAGAGGGTCTACGGCTTTGAGCCCTAGCCACATACCCTGGGCTCAAATGTGGGACATTCAGAAACAACTAGGGGAATTTCTCAATTGGGAAGTTGGCAGGGGTAGGGGAGAAAGAGAAGTTACTTTGTAAGCTCACTCTGGCCAGGGCCTTTCATATACTATTCTCTGGCTCTGCTTTCCCTACTACCATTCAGAAAATGTTCTTTCCTGCATGCTAGGAGGATGCTGGAGATGCTTGGGGAATAAAAGCAGGAGGGAGTAGAGACAGCATGGGGTGCCAATGAACTAATTTACGCCTGCGCTATTTCATGGAGCGCTCCTCTCATATAATACCTGCGTGACCCCAGGAAGATGAAGATGCCCATCTGACAGCGCCTGGCAATGTTTGCTGCTCAGTGTCCTTTTAGGGCTCAGCAAGTAGCAGTTCTTGTCTCTTGCAGGCCTACAGGATGCTAAAACCAAAGATTAGGCTCAATCTCATGGCCCTCCTCTGCCCAGAGTTCTTGTGAATACACAGATTCTTCTCCACCCCTCTTACTCTCTAGTTCCTTTTCTTTCGATTGCATCAGTCCCATTTGCCTTATTGTTCCTATGATTTTCCTGTGAAGTCTTAAAAACCCCATGTTGCATTAGCTGCTTGATATAAAACAACAGTGTGCGTATAACGTATTTGCAAAATATGTAATCTAGACAGACACCATGCAGTATGCCCATGCAGTGACATAGGAAGTTTAGCCAGGATGACTGCAGAGAGAGGTTGAAACCACAGCGAATGCTGCGACACCAGATGGCGAAACAAAACATGTTGCATGTAAATTGTCAGCTTCGACAGAGAATCTTTTTTCATTTGAGAATCAAATTGGAATGCACTTTTCTGAGGGACATTCTGTAACAACTGACAGGTGTTTACAAAGCCTCTAGCCCTGTCCCTGAGACACTGTTGTCATCCTCTGTTGGCCATGGCCATGGGAATCCCTGAGCCCCTCTCTTCTTCAGAAAGGAGATGGCTATAGAGCCCCCACACTACTTTTTTTTTTTATTTGACAGTTAGAGTTAGACAGTGAGAGAGAGAGATGGAGATAAAGGTCTTCCTTCCATTGGTTCACCCTCCAATGGCCGGCGCACCGTGCTGATCCAAAGCCAGGAGCCAGGTGCTTCCTCCTGGTCTCCCATGAGGGTGCAGGGCCCAAGCACTTGGGCCATCCTCCACTGCCCTCCCGGGTCTCAGCAGAGAGCTGGACTGGAAGAGGGGCAACCGGAACTAGAACCCAGCACTCATATGGGATGCTGGCACCACAGGTGGAGGATTAACCAAGTGAGCCACGGCGCCAGCCCCCATCCTACCTTTCTTGACGTAGTGAATCTACACTTCTCTTTCAATTCCATTTTCATGAAATGCTTCAAGTCCCCTCTTCTATTCTCTCTGCCTCAGTGACTCACTCCCACTTTGTTTCTCTCCTAAAGTGCCCCCGCCCCTCCAAAGCCTGGGAGGACACACTCCAGAGGCCATCACCAAACTAAACCAGCAAACTATCTTCAACATCAGCCTGCTAGAGCCAGAATGTGTAGGCGGCAAGAGGACAGACCAAACAGAATCATAGTAGAGCTGCTGCTAGGGTCCCACAAGCTATGTGTTCCCGGAGAAGTCATTCGTCTGTAATTGTTTCCTCAACTCTATAATCAGCACGAAGATAGAGAGGACTTCCGGCTCGTCTGGAAACGCCGATTAAATAACGCCACTAGGTGGCAGTATCAGAAGGACATGCTACTGAAGCCCCTACCTCTATTATGGCTTCAGAAATGCCCTGGTTAGGCCAGGACAGAAAGCTGAGGATCGCTCACCCAGCTCATCCCCACCCATTTCCTGAGCACCAGTGTTTGATGGTTCTGTCCTCCCCTCCCTGCAACCCTGCCGCAGCCATGGGAATAGGGGCACACGCTTCCTCCTCCCACTCCTGGCAAGCCCCCACACATCCTTTGGAAGTCAGCTCCCACAGTCTTCTGTGAAGTTTTCCCCTGCACTCCCAACTTGTCAGAGCGGGCTGACACTCTTTGCCTTTGTCTCTCTGCCATCTTTGATCCACACCTTGATGGTGACACTTCCACCCCAGAGACTGACCATTTCCCTGTCTCCCAGTGAGGTCCTTGAGAGCAGAGACCAAGTTTTTTTTCACCTGTTTCCCCACTGCCCAACCTGAAGCAGGCACAATGGCGTCCACTATGTATTTGGATTCTTTTTTGGATGAATTAATAGGCTTTGGGAAGAGCAAATTAATCCTGCTATTCATTTTTTATTTCTGACCTTCTTTTTTGGTCCTTCTTAGTATCAGGAATTATACCTTTCTTGGTTTTGATGAGCAAACATTACTTTGGCAGGGTTTTAAGCATCTCCTAGTGGTAGGACTCTTGACTCAAACAAAAACTTATGACAATCAAAATATATAAGACAAATGGAGGTAGAGCTACTTGAGCTGAACTGGCTGGGGCAGCCTGGGTCCTCTCTTTCTTCCTCCACTGCCTTCCTTCATCAGAGAGCTCCTTCTTGGAACCCGAGGGCTCTGTAAACAGAGTTTTAAGAATATCACATTGGTTGTTTCACCTGTTCTTCTTCTCTATATCACCAGTTCCCAGAGAAGGTCAAAGATGGGGTAAAGACTCAATTTCCTGGGGGCAGGAACTGTGTCCTCATCAGCAGGCAGCCTGGTGCACAGCAGTCACACAACAGACATTTGATTCATTGAACTGGGTTTTCTTGAAGTGAAATTACAGGGTTTGAAGCCAAATGCTGCTTTAGAATTCAGAGAGAAGTGGCCTTTCCTGGCTCTATCTTAAGAGAAACAGGAAAGTAGCTAAGGAGGTAGCTGGCCTGACGGGCACCTCTGACCTGAAAGACACCCTAGTTCAGTCCCTGAGATCTTTGAATCAGAGGTGGCTGGAAGTGGCCAAGGGTCCACAACCTCTACTCCAGACTTGGTGATTCAGTTCATGACTTTATCTGAATGTTCCACTAGCTTAGCATACAACAATGCACATATTGAAATCTCCATGAATTCCTGAAAACTCTTAGAGCTAGAAGGTGGGGCTGCTGCTGTGGCACCGTAGGTTAATCCTCTGCCTGTGGCACCAGCATCCCATATGGGCACCGGTTCTAGTCCCAGATGCTCCTCTTCCGGTCCGGCTCTCTGCTGTGGCCCGGGAGGGCAGTGGAGGATGGTCCAAGTGCTTGAGCCCCTGCACCTGCATGGGAGACCAGGAGGAAGCACCTGGCTCCTGGCTTCAGAATGGTGCAGCTCTGGCCATTGTGGCCATTTGGGGAGTGAACCAACGGAGGGATGACCTTTCTGTCTCTCCCTCTCACTGTCTGTAACACTACCTCTTAAATAAATAAATAAAAATCTTAAAAAAAAAAAAAAAAGAAGGTGTCCTGTGTCCAGCAAGCTGATCCAAGAAAGGGTTATTCCTCCAGCCTCCATGACAGAAAGCTCACTCGTTTGAGGAGCAGTGTGCCCAAGGCCAGAGAAGACCCCCTTACACCCAACCTTTGTCCTCAGCCCCTCCCTTTCTGATGGCTCCTCTGCCTTCCATATAGGTGTGCTCAGATCTTTCATTGTCCTTAAACAATTCCTCTCTCAACTTGACACCTCTGTAAATCTTGCCTCCCCTTCAGACCAAGCCTCTTGGGACAGCAGCCTCTGTCCTCAGCCCCAGGCCCCTCCACCCACTGCAGTCTGGCTTATGTCATCCCTGCTTCACTGACGCTATTCTGGACTGGATCAAAACTACCTCTGAATTGCAAAGTCCAAAACTTAGACACTGTTGACTTCTTGCTTGAAACTTCTGCCTCTCTTGATTTTGATAACTCTTCCACGGGTTGCTTCTTTTTTGGCTGCTTCTTCTCAACTCCTTTCTTGGTTTGACCTCCTGCCCATGTTCTATCTTCTTTTTCTTCTTCTTTTTTTTATTGACAGGCAGAATGGACAGTGAGAGAGAGAGAGAGACAGAGAGAAAAGTCTTCCTTTGCCGTTGGTTCACCCTCCAATGGCCGCCGCGGCCGGTGCGCTGCGGCTGGTGCACCACACTGATCCAAAGCCAGGAGCCAGGAGCTTCTCCTGGTCTCCCATGTGGGTGCAGGGCCCAAGCACTTGGGCCATCCTCCACTGCACTCCCTGGCCACAGCAGAGAGCTGGCCTGGAAGAGGGGCAAGTGGGACAGAATCCGGCGCCCCGACTAGGACTAGAACCCAGTGTGCTGGCTCCGCTAGGTGGAGGATTAGCCTATTGAGCCGTGGCACTGGCCCCATGTTCTACTTTTCATTTCACCAGACATACTCTCCCTGGGCCATGTCACCCACTCTTGTCTTCAACCATTGCTACTGACTTCCATGCTATCAGTAGAGTAGCACAAGGCCCTTCACTTGCTTCCTGTATCCAATCCCTGGCAAAACCACGTCAATTCTACCTACAAAAGCCACTACTCCTCTCCATGCCCTTGCTATTCTGTAGTTTATGTCTTAGCACTTTAAGAGTTCTTCCAGCCTTTTACTACTGGGCTCTCTGTTTTCAAGTTTATCCCACACAATGCCACAGTTCTAACGTACAAATCAGACGGTGCCATTTCCCCAACTTGGACTTTGCTGTGGTTCCCACCGCCTACAGAACAACACCCAAACTCATTGGCAAGGCGCTCCTTAAACTAGGCCCACCCACCATCACCAGGCCCTCGTGCTGCCTCTCCAGCCTCATTTCCCTTCACTCTTTAATTTGAATTCACTTGTAGATAAAAACTAAATTGTTTCAGAGTTCCACTATGATCTGTTTTAATCTATCTGTTTGGAACGGAACTTCCTTCTTGCTTCGCAGTACTCAGTTCAGCTCATCTCCACTGGGACCTGTCTCCGGCCCTTCCTAACCTGGCTAGATGCCTCTCGCGGGTTTTCCACAGCAACCTGTGCACACTTCTATTTTAGCAGTGCTGAAACTACATACTTGATTATTCTGTGACCTTGTGAGCGCCTTTTAGACAAGGGCCTTTAAAGGAATTGCTGTCTCCTGTGTATATGGCATAAAACTTGGATGGTAGTGAATGCTCAATAATACCTGGAGTAAATTAACAGCACCTACCACTGTCTCCTTTATGGGTAGAATTTGTGGTTGCAGAATTTTCTTTTGGCAAATCCCCATGAAACTGTCTGATATGCACAGCATTCCTGTTTTTTGTGAGTACAGCTTGGAAAATGACACAGCCATTTTCTCCCAAAGCTTCTATTGCTTTTACAATAGAGACACATTCTTCTTGGTTTGTAAAAATGAAGTGCAGTGTAGTATTGACTTTACTAATACATTCATCTTCTGCACAAGAAAAAATGTTAGGCCGGAGCTGTGGCTCACTTGGCTAATCCTCCGCCTGCAGCACTGGCACCCCGGGTTCTAATCCCGGTTGGGGTGCTGGGTACTAGTCCCGGTTGCTCCTCTTCCAGTCCAGCTCTCTGCTGTGGCCCGGGAGGACAGTGGAGGATGGCCCAAGTGCTTGGGTCCCTGCACCCACATGGGAGACCAGGAGGAAGCGCCTGGCTCCTGGCTTCGGATCAGTGCAGCGCTGGCCGTGGCAGCCATTAGGGAAGTGAACCAACGAAGGAAGACCTTTCTCTCTGTCTCTCTCGCTGTCTATAACTCTCTCTCTCTCTGTCTCTCTCTCTCACACTGTCTAACTCTGCCTATCCAAAAAAAGAAAAAAAATGTTGATGAAGTAAGTTAAAACCTATCAGATTCCCTCTTTGTAGAATGAGATATCCAGCAAGGAGTTTTGAGGACATATCTCCAAATAGTGCCTAATATCTTAGCTTTTGAGCTAGTCTTTATATAGAAATGAAGAAAATACTGCCATGCCCATCTGGCTAGGCAGTTGCACTATAGCCTCACAATACCCTTCCTGTTTCTTCCTCCCTTTTTTTGTAAAATAAATGCTCCATCTCTTTGTCAATAGCCTCTCAATGCATTGCTACCTTTCACAGAGCCACATAGCTTTGCCCCTCTTTCCTGCTGATTTTTCTACCCCGGGTGGAGAATTGGTAACTAACAGAGAGATCTTGGAAGTCAACTCAGCCATTTCACTAGTGAGAAAATGAAATCCTGTAAAAGTCTGATAACCTGGGAGCTGGCGCTGTGCATAGTGGGTAAAGCTGTCGCCTGCAGTGCCAGTATTGAGACGCAGCTGCTGCACTTTCCATCTAGCTCTCTGCTATGGCCTGGGAAAGCAGCGGAGGATGGCCTAACTGATTGAGCCACTGGGAACCTGGAAGAAGCTCCTAGCACTTGGCTTCGGATCAGCCCAGCTTCGGCCATTGCAGCCATTTGGGGAATGATCCAGTGGATGGAAAGACCTCTCTCTCTGCCTCTGCTTCTGTCTCTCTGTAATTCTACCTTTAAAATAAATAAATCATTTTTTAAAAAAAGTAAAATAATTTTCCTGATATCCATAATATTAACAGCTAACATTCACTGTGTGTGTTTGCTATGCATTTCACATATATTAGCTCGTAGAATCTTCACAACCATCCTACAGGAGGAAGTATTATTAGTTCCTAGTTTGTGAACTCAAGAGGCTTCCATAGCCTTGGCAGCTCATGACAAGAGCCTCGGGTGATCACTGACATCTTAAATGAGAGCATCAATTGTTAACAACAGGAGTCACTGTGCACTTGCTCCCCATGTAGGACCTCTGTCCTAAAACTACTACTCAAACAGTACTTTATACTTTGTGTGTCTGTGTGGGTGCAAACTATTGAAATCTTTACTTAGTATATATCAAATTGATCTTCTGTATATAAAGATAATTGAAAATGAATCTTGATGAAAAATGGGATGGGAGAGGGAGTGGGAGAAGGGATGGTTGCGGTGAGAGGGAGGTTATGGGGGGGAAAGCCACTATAACCCAAAAGTTGTACTTTCGAAATTTATATTTATTTAATAAAAGTTTTTTAAAAAATTAGTATTCCTAGTTCACAGATGAAGAAAATGAGGCTTGGAGAGGTGAATTCCTATGTCCAAAGTCACACGTCCAGTGAGAAGCAAGGAGGATACACTCCAACTGCAGCAGTTCGGTTCAATAGCATTTCATTTGAACAGGGTCTGTTGTCCAATATTACAAGGGTACTTATTTTCCCATCAGCTTAAAATATACCTGATCTTCATTTCTGATCGCTCTTCCTTTGGCACTAGGTAATGCCACGAAATGGCTTATGTGCTTAATGGTTTATAAACAAATGCTGCTGCGTACAAAGGAGCAATCACTTTAAACATTAAGAATTTTCATGGAATTCAAATTATCGGTACTGTGCATGTGGATTTTCACATATTGCCATTCTTAGGACAAGCCCCACCTGTGGAAATGAGCAGTCCAGAATATGGGAAGCGCTGTTTGTAACTGAGTGGAAAATTCCTCTACGACTGTGAAGTCAAATTAAAAAGGGACTGATTAAGGAAAGTAAAGAGAGGACTATTAGTGCTTTGAGTGCAAACTCTTTGTTTGCCCAAGCCAAACAGTTGCCATTTCTGAACAGAAGTCAGACACCTGTTGCTTCAGAAAGGAAAATTTCAGACCTGGCTTTTTAGAGCTATTGCTGATAAAGGCTGACCGTGAAAAGCTTCCAAAAATTCACAGCTGGACCCAAAAGTTTATCTTCTATTCTGCTTATTTTCTTTATCTGTACTTGTGCCTTACCTGGAAACATGGCTTATGGCTCCAGTCCTGGACTCGCTCCTCCATTGTAGAAGGTGTGTTGATTTGAGTGTGGCAGCGAGATGGAGGAAGGGAGAAGGTACCAGAGGTATGTCCCCTCCTATAGTCTGGCTAAGGGCCCTCACAGTTGGATTCTGTAGACTCACATCTATTCCTAGTGGGCATGGATCAGTTGGAGAGAAATCATTTGCATAAACCAGTTAATGTCCAGCTTCAGCCCATTGCTACTGCCCAGCTGACTCTATCCTCTTAAAGGGTCACATTGACCATATTTCTCATAGTGGGAGTATCTGATACAAATATCTACCTTGAGAACAAATCATCTGACGTACAAATCGGATCTCATCACTCTCTTGACCATAAATGACACCTGAACACCTGTAGTTCTTCCAACCCAAGTAGATTTTGATTGATTGAGTCAGGAGCTAGATCGGGAGTCTGCATTTTGTAACAAGCTTCCAATATAAGGTGACCAACTATGCTGTTTTACCTGGGACTGAGGGGTTTCCCAGGACTTGGACTTCCTATGCTAAAATTGGAGAAGTCCTGGGCAAACCTTGATGAGTTGGTCAGCCTGTTTTTTGGTAGTTGTGATTTATAGCAGGGGTCTGTAGACTGTAGCCCACAGATCACTTCAGTGCATCCCCTGTTTTAATAAATAAGTTTCGTTGGGACAAATCCAGTGGACTCTTTGGTTTACATTCTATTCTGCTTTCTGTGCTATGGTAGCAGAATGGAGTTGTGGTGACAGAGACCATATGTATGACTCAAGATATGTGAAATATTTATTATTTGTCCCTTTACAGGAAACATTTGCTGGCTCCCAACAATTCAATCCCTTTATCACGAGCTGGCTGCATTCCTCCCTAGCTTCATCTCTACCCTTCCCTTCCTCCCTCTGATGCCTTGAGGTCTACTGGTCTATTAATAGCTCCAGAAAAGTGCCAAATGTTCTCCTTTTTAGATAACTTTTTATCTACTATTCCTTCTATTTATAATGCCCTCCTCCCTACTCTGCTTGGCTAATTGCTCTTGGCCCACCAGGATCCAATGCAGGTGCAGATAGGCCTTTCTCTGGAAAGTCTTCCCTGCCTCTGCTCCCACCCCAGCCAGGTTCCCACGCAGGTGGAGCCTCCTGTCCTTGCACTCAGCACACTGTTCGAGGCGGGATTGTTTGCTTATTTGATTTTGCCAATAGTGTACAAAATCCTTCAGCGAAAACACGGCAGCATATGAGGGCACTTCAAAAAATTTACCAGAAGTAGAATAAAAAGGTAAGATTATTTTTGGTGCAAAAAATTATTTTTTGATCCATAGTTTTTTCCCAATACTCATTTTCCATGACCTTTTTGAAGACCCTTCATTTACCCCTTGATATCATTCCTTAATTTGACTCCTAGCAGGGAGGAAAACTTTGTTGAATTATGAATATATGAGATGTGAGTAAGAGTTTCCCAGTACCATTATCTGTCCATGTGTCTGTCTGAGTAAGAAGCTTAGATTATGACCCCTGTCCAGGGCTCACACCATCTTTACTTATAAAGGAACATTGGTTTGGATGAGGCTGCTCTACACAAGCAATGAGGTTCTCCTTAGCCTAGGGTGCCCTGGTGTTGGGTGCAGAGGGGATATGGATGTTATACTATTCCCTCAGGCATGGAAATACATGGCAGGTATTGACCAGGAGAGATGGCTTTTGTGAGCACATTTTTCTTGGTAACTGTAACAGTTGGAAAAACTTAGGGCTTAAGGGACTTCTTTTTTTTTCTGAGAATCAATTGTTGTTCTCTTGGAAAACTCAAGGGGAAATGGAATTCCCTTATCCTGTATTTCGTCCATCCCCCCTCCTAACTCTAGGCCTGCTTGTTTCCAAATATACCAGATGTGATGTTTTTTGGGAAAAAAAAGAATTATAATGTGTTTTAGGTCTCTAAACTAATAAATTGGCTTCAGATCAGCAATAGCATCTAAAAAGTATTTGAAGACATGCTCATTTTTCCAAAAATTTGTTTTTGCTTTGAGGAGAATTTTTTTTTGTGCCACTGCCTTTAAATTTCCAGAAACTTTACTTCTTGTGATGAATGATTCTACTCACAGTTAGGGTAAGAATCCACAATGCAGGACAGTTTTGAGTACCAGATCTGTTTCCCATGGTCTTTGAGGGGATACCAAGGACACTGCTTGAGGAGCAGTTCTGCCAGTGGGCAGAGAGGACCCTGGAAGGCTACAGAGCAGGTGGGCTTAGGGGACCCGGAAGAGGGGCCACTGGGAGTTACCACACAGATGTAACTGGTAGCACCGCAGGGAGAGATTCCCCATGAGGTGTGTTTGCAGGCCTTGACCTTTCTGTCATCCCAGAAGTGGTTTGGCAAGCGGTGGCAATTGGTTAATGTTCATGCTGCTGACTTTGTCCCCTGTGACCTTTTGTTCCTATATCTCCCATGTGACAGATCCACTCTCCCTCTCCAGCCTGAGCTGAAAAGAAAGCCTGTACTGAAAGAGCATGGCACTGGAACCCTGGCCAGCATTTCCCAGATGTCAGGGTCAGGGCATGTGTTCTACCTTCCCAAGTCTCTGATCTTTCCTCTGTAAAATGGGCAGAGACATAGCTGACATCTCAGAAGGTTATGAAATGAGCACACATATGGAAAAGTTTTCAAAGTTCCTGGAACCTATTAGATGCCTTCAGACAGCCCCTGGGTGGAGGATGCATGGTTCTAAGCAGATCAGCAGGGGTCATGGCTAGCAGAGCTGGGCTCTATTCTACAGAACATCAATCTGCCTAACGGCCAAGAATACTGGACTCAGCTTCACACCACCTTCTTCCCAGAGACCCCTCCAAGCCCAGTGGCTTTTCTGGCCCAGAGGGATGAGAGGAATTAAGCACACCCTGAGAATGACTGGACGCTCTGAGTCCAGACCAACCCAGAGGATTTTTCCTTAGAGCTTTCTCTTCATTCATCTATTTCTCTCTCATATTTTGTGCCCCTGAAGGCTCTCATCTGCCCCCAAGGCTTCCTATGTTCTCTATTATCTAAGCCCTCCTACTGGCTGAGGTTCTGGCATGGTGGGTAAAGCCACAGCCTACAATGCCTACATCCCATATAGGCGCCGGTTCACATCCCAGCTGCTCCACTTCCAATCCAGCTCTCTACTAATGGCCTGGAAAAATTAGCAGAAGATGGTCCAAGTGTTGGGCCCCTGCCACCCACATGGGAGACCTGAATAAAGCTCCTGGCTTCAGCCTGGCTCAGCCCTGGCAGTTGCAACCATCTGGGAAGTAAATCAGTGAATGGAAAATCTCTCCCTTTCTTGCCTCTCCCTCTCTATATGTAACGTGACTTTCAAATAAAGAAAGAAATTTTTTTTTAAAAAAGAGGGCCTCTAAAACATATCTCCAATCCAGACTTCTCTTCTAAGCTAGACACAGATGGGAGCCCTGTCTGTTGGAAGCCCCAGTGCATGTACCATGAGCAACTCAAACTCAGGTACGAATGTAGCTCCTGTTCTTCCTCCCCAGCAATGGCTGTGTCTCATAAGTTCTCAATACAAGCCAATGATATCATCCTCCACCCTCCTGGCAAAGCCAGAAAACATGGAGTCATTCTAGTCACTCTAAGCCTCCTCCCTTTCTGCCCCCCACCCCTGCATATCTCATTGGCCACAAAGTCTTTTATTTACTCCTTATTTCAGCAAATATTTAATAAGTGCTTGCTATGAGTAAAGCACTGCATTCTGTGCTCAATTGAAAAGTAGTGAACAAAATCAATAGTCTCTCTTTTCCATGAGGAGTTCTACATTAAACAAATAAATACACAAATGAGTGTATACTTAAAATTTGAAAGTGTATGAAGGAAAAGCATGATTGTGTTTTAACGAGCATAGCAGGGGCCGACGCCGCGGCTCAATAGGCTAATCCTCTGCCTAGCGGTGCCGGCACACCAGGTTCTAGTCCCGGTCAGGGCGCCAGATTCTGTCCCGGTTGCCCCTCTTCCAGGCCAGCTCTCTGCTGCCAGGGAGTGCAGTGGAGGATGACCCAAGTGCTTGGGCCCTGCACCCCATGGGAGACCAGGAGAAGCACCTGGCTCCTGGCTTCGGATAAGTGCGGTGCACTGGCTGCAGCGCGCTGGCCGCGGCAGTCATTGGAGGGTGAACCAACGGCAAAAAGGAAGACCTTTTCTCTCTGTCTCTCCCTCTCACTGTCCACTCACCTGTAAAAAAAAAGAAATAAAGAGCATAGCAGGAGGACCTAATTTAGATGGAGAAGTCAAGGAATATGTATTAGACAGGAATCTTTTGATTACAAGTAACAGAAACCCAATATGAATGAATTTATGGAAATAATTTATTGAACAGACACTGGGGTGGATCATAGAAGCAAGGAAGAGCTGCCAGTCCAGGCTTTGCAAAGTCCTCAAGCTTGGAAGTCTAGACACAGAGCCTGGCACACTCTCAGAACTCTCTGGGTATTTGGTCTTCCTCTGTCTCTCTAAGTCAGCCCCATTCACTCCTAATGCAGACATGTTTTCTCCACACATCAGAGAACAAGAGGCAGGGCCAAGTGGCTCTCTGGCCCAAGGGCAAGAGGGTCCTCTTCACCACCTCCTGGAAGGAAAGTCTGGGGAGAGGACTCGGTTCATTAGAAGAGCTGGATATTGTGAAGATGGCACAGCTCAGCTCATTGCCTACCCCTACAACCAGTGAAGGCAGAGCCTGCAGTAGGTCAAGGGTGGCAGAAGATTTATATCAGATCTAAAAGATGAATAGAATTTAGCCAGAAAATAAGTGGGGGGCGGAGAACATTTCAGATGGAGAAAACATCATTCAATCATTCATTTATGTAAACAAGTATTTAATGACTCACACATGTCTGGACCTGGGTACATAACTAGGAACAAGGAAGATACAGTTCCTGCCCTCTTGGAATGTTAAAAATATAAGGATCTTAGACAGGAAAACTGGGCCTCTCAGATAACTACAGGAGGATCCAAGGGACTAATGGATCAAGAGTGAGATGAGCAGCCAAGGTGAAGCTGCAGGAAGCAAGAAGTTGTTGCAAATCAGGTCCTTGTAGACCACACTAATGTTTGAGATTTTACTCTGAGTGCAGTGAGAGGTCCCTGAAGATCTTACACTAGGGAATACCATGATCTGGCTCATATTTCTAAAATATCATTTCAACTGCTTTGTCAAGGGATTTCAAGGGAACAAAAAGGACACTAGTTAGAAAGCTATTGCTGTAGCACAGTTACAGAAAGATGATGGTTTAGACTAGGAATACAAGAACGAGAACGTGAATATGAGGTATGTTTTGCAGTGTGAATAAATAATACTTGGTAATAGATTGAATGTGGGAAATGAAAGAGAGGAAGGAGATAAGGTGACTGTCAGATGTATGGTTTGAGTAATGAAGTAGTTGAAGATTCCATTGATGGAAATAGGAGACTACAGAGAGATTACATTTAATAAGTGAAGATGAAGAATTCAGTTTTGAACATGTTGAGTTTGAGAGTTATATGAGACAGATAAGCAAAATGTCAAGTTGGCAGGTGTGTGAATGTGTGTTTTCTAACAGGTACCATACAGAGATATGAAATAGATATCCTCAATTAAGGTGGGTATAGAGTGAAAGAGATGCAGGATGGGGTGCTGATGAGACTCAACTCTTACAGAACAGATATATGTTAAGGGAATGATTCCTGAAAAGAAGTAGTTAGACCATAGAAGGATGCTATGAGACTGAGGGATCAAAATAAGAGAACTTTTTCAAGATTAGAAACGATGAAAAATGTCAGGTCTGGCCGGCACCGTGGCTCACTAGGCTAATCCTCTGCCTGCGGTGCTGGCACTCCGGGTTCTAGTCCCAGTCAGGGTGCTGGTTCTGTCCCGGTTGCTCCTCTTCCAGTCCAGCTCTCTTCTGTGGCCCAGGAAGGCAGTGGAGGATGGCCCAAGTGCTTGGGTCCCTGCACCCGCATGGGAGACCAGGAGAAGCACCTGGCTCCTGGCTTTGGATCGGTGCAGCGCCAGCTGGAGTGGCCATATGGGGGGTGAACCAATGGAAGGAAGACCTTTCTCTCTCTCTCTCTCTCTCTCTCTCACTCTCTCACTGTCTAACTCTGCCTGTCCAAAAAAAGAAAGAAAGAAATATGTCAGGTCCAACTAACAACAAATAAAGTTATCACTTAATAAAAGTATGTACTACATTTAACAGCAGAGAAGTTAATAGTAGCCTTAGTGAGAGCAGTGTGGCAGAGTGAGGTGTGGAGGTGGGAAAGAATGAATGGGACTGTTTAAAATCAGTAATAAGACAAAGACGCCTGCTACTATTGTATCAGTTCACTGTCATTTTTCTTAAAGATTTATTTTGTTTATTTGAAAGACAGAGTTACAGAGTGAGATAGAGATAGAGAGCAAGCAAGATCTTCCATTCACTGGTTTACTCCCCAGAGGGCTGCAACAGCCACAGCTGCGCTGATCCAAAGCAAGGAGGCAGGAGGCAGGAGCCAGGAGCTTCTTCCAGGTCTCCTATGTAGGTGCAGGGACCCAAGGTTTCAAGCCATCTTCTACTGCTTTCCTAGGCCATAGCAGAGAGCTGGATTGGAAGAGGAGCAGCCAGGACTAGAATCGGGCCCATATGGGATGCCGGCGCTTCAGGCCATGGCGTTAACCTACTGCGCCACAGCGCCTGACCCACTGTTATTTTTTTTTTAAAGATTTATTTATTAATCTGAAAGTCAGAGTTACACAGAGAGAAAAGAAACAGAGAGAGAGAGAGAGAGAGAAAGAGAGAGGTCTTCCATATGCTGGTTCACTCCCCAGTTGACCACAATAGCTGGAGCTGTGCCTATCTGAAGCCAGGAGCCAGGAGCTTCTTCCAGGTCTCCCTCGCGGGTGCAGGGGCCCAAGAACTTGGACCATCTTCCACTGCTTTCCCAGGCCATAGCAGAGAGCTGGATCAGAAGTGGACTCAAACCAGTACCCATATGGGATGCTGGCACTGCAGACGATGTCCTTACCTGCTACGCCACAGCGCCGGCCTCCAGTTCACTGTTATATTGAGGGTTGTAACCAATGAAACAAGGCAAGGAAGATAAATAAAGGGTATAAGTATTTGAAAGACAGAAATAAATTAGTCATGATTTGCAGATGACATGATTGTCTACATGTTTAATTGGAAGTAATTTACTAGTTACTGAAATAAGAGATTTAGCAAAGTGTATGGGTATAAGAACAACATACAAAAGTTTATTGCATTCCTCTACTCAATCCAAATAGACATGATACTTTTTATTTTTTTTAAAAAAAGATTTATTTATTTATTTGAAAGTCAGAGTTACACAGAGAGAAGGAGAGGCAGACACAGAGAGAGAGGTCTTCCATCCGATGGTTCACTCTCCAATTGGCCGCAACGGCTGGAGCTGCACCAATCTGAAGCCAGGAGCCAGAAGCTTCTTCTGGGTCTCCCACGTAGGTGCAGGGGCCATCCTCCACTGCTTTCCCAGGCCATAGCAGAGAGCTAGATTGGAAGTGGAGCAGCCGGGTCTCAAACTGGAGCCCATACGGGATGCCGGCACTTCAGGCCAGGGCGTTAACCCGCTGCACCATAGTGTTGGCCCCAACATGAAACTGTTTAAAAAGTTAATATCTGTATTGGCAAATCCCAAAAATAGAAAGAACTAAAATATGTGTAAATCTTTATAGGGGAAATCATTACAATTAACTAAAGGACAACAAAGAAGACCTAAATGAATGGCTAGACACACCGGGTTAATGATGAAAAAACTCAACATCAGAAAGATATGAGTTTCCCTAAGGCATATTTGCTGCTCCTTAAATGGGGATTAAAAAATGATACGGATGCAAATGCAGGCATGGATGTGGTGACAGATGGTAAATACTCCCTGAAGTCTCACGTAGTCAAAACCACCTTCATTTTTACAAGCTAGTCCCACAGTTAAACTTTCCTTCCACCTTATATATTTGACAAGCTTCTATTTATTTTTCAAAAGCCTGGGCGGGTCGGAGCTCCCTTACATTTCCCAGACTGTGCAGGCGTACTTACTCATCCTCTCTTACGCACTGTTTCCGAATCATTTGCTTACTGCTTGTGACATGGTGCATTCTAGGCGTGTGTTTCTATGTCTGCCTACAGCTGACTTTATGCAGCAGCATTCAAGTCACTCAGCAGCTAGCTAAGCCCCAAGTTCTCAATACGTATATTTTAATAATCAAATATTCAGATTTAGCCCAGGCCCATGGGGAGGATCCTGAGACTAGCTTTATTCTCTGCCTCTTCTTCCCTACCATCCTGATCTGGTCCCTGGCAGACTCTGGGAAGAACACAAGAAACTGAGCGTCCGAATGTTGGGATCTCGAGTACATGAGCACTCCCAGGGGGAAAGGTCACAAGAGCCTCTGGCCAGGGGCTGCAGTGTCACTTTTATATTAAACAGACTGTGGGAGCATGACCACTTTCTTCCACAGAGGCCCTCTGGCCACGACAGGAGATTCCTTCCTGAAAGGGGGGTCCAAGGAGTGCTTCACCGACTAAAGGAGAGGTTGGGCTGGCAGGAAATTTAGACTCGCGGTCCCAGGAACTGCCATCGAATCAGCATAAATCAGAAACTGAAGCAAAGAAACCTCCACAGTCCTGGTATTGAGCAATGAGGGAAAATGATGTATTTGACAAAAAATTAATTTCCAGCTTGGTTTTCCGCAAGACCATGAATTTTATCAAGGCAGAGGAAACTGTATTCTCCAGAGTTTTTCTAGTATAAATTCTGTATTTATGTAACAAGTTTGACCTCCGCCTTTAAGGGCAGTTATAAATCTCCTTGAGGACATAATTTACAAGATTACATAATAGGTACCACTAAGGAGGAATTCAGAGATGAATGAGCAAGGCAGACGACGTACATAAGGTTGAAACCGTCACGGTTACGTAAAGGGGGAAAGAGTTCTCCAGGCATCCCCAACAGCATCTGCTAGCATCACGTTCTTCACCACATTAAGGAGACTTATGTGCTCTGCCTTAAAATGATGCTAATGAGGCTGTCTCTGCACTGGTTTGCAGAGCTGGGACACAACTGGTGAGATGCTGAGCAGAAATGCAGAGCATAACAAGATCTGTGTTTTAAAAGCAAAGGTTATCTGAGCATCTACTCGTGCCAAGTTACTGTCCAGGTCCCTGGAGACAAGCTGCAGGTCAGCCTTCAAAGGAACCCGCAGTCTGTCGTGGAAATACGTAACTGCAAATCTAAAACCAGGAGGGGACAGAGGATGTCTTGGTCCATCTTGTGCTGCCAAAACACCAGAGACACTGGGTGACTTATAAATAGAGATCATTTCTTACAGCTCTGGAGGCTGGGAAGCTGAGCATCCAGGGGAGGGTCTTCTTGCTGCTGGCAGCAGGGGAAGTGATGGGAGAGGGGAGAGAGATGGGGGGAGAGAGTACGTGTCTCAGCAGGAGGTTGAGCTGAAACCTCAAACCCTTTTATAATGACTGTTAGCGCATTCATAAGGGTGGGACCCCATGACCTGCACATCTCCCATTAGGCCCCTATCTCCCAAAGCTGTTGCGCTGGAGATTCACTCTCTAACTCGTGTTTACGAGGGAGGCATTCAAACCAGAGCAGAGAGGAAACCGGAAATGCCGAAGTGCTGAGCTGATGACTCTAGGTCCTGTGTTCCAAAAGCGGCCTCTATATTTGGAAATACCAAAAAAGGACCTAAATGGCAGCAAAACAATGCAGCAAATAGAGATCACAATTTTATGCTGGTAATAGTGTTTTTTTGTTTGTTTGTTTGTTTTTATTTTTGACAGGCAGAGTGGAAGTGGACAGAGAGTCCACAGAGTGGAGTGGACAGAGTTGGTTCACCCTCCAGTGGCTGCCGCAGCCGACGCGCTGCAGCTGGTGCACCACGCTGACCCTATGGCAGGAGCCAGGTGCTTCTCCTGGTCTCCCATGGGGTGCAGGGCCCAAGGACTTGGGCCATCCTCCACTGCACTCCCAGGCCATAGCAGAGAGCTGGCCTGGAAGAGTGGCAACCGGGACAGAATCCGGCACCCTGACCGGGACTAGAACCTGGTGTGCCGGCGCCACAAGGCAGAGGATTAGCCTGTTGAGCCGCGGTGCCGGCCCGGTAATAGTGTTTTTTGCTAAGTTCTTATTGACCACACAGACATAGCTAAAACAGCAAGGAGAGCTCATCAAGAAAAGCACGGCGCTTCCACCTCTGGTGAGACTTTGCCTCTTCCAGCCGTTTACTCTGATGCATAGTCTGCTCTTGTCACTCTTTGTTCACTTGCTGACCTGGAATGACACCCAGTGACCATTTGCTGTCATAAGATTTAGGCTCCCAGCTCCCCCTTTGACTGTCTAGATCCTCCAATAAAGTTAAGTCAGTGTTGAAGTTCCTCAAATAAATATCCATGCCTTTTTCCGTTCATTAGAGATAATATTTGTCAGTTCCCCATGATTATGAACTAAACTGTGTGCCCCCCATATTTGTATGCTGAAGTCCTAACCCGCAAGGTGACTGTGTCTGGATCTAAAGCCTTTGAGGAGGTAATTAAGGTTCACTGAGGTCGAAGGGTGGGACCCTAATGCAGTAGAACTGGTGTCCTCCTAAGGGGAGGAAGTGACACCAGTGATGTCACACACATCCTCTTGCACAGCCCCATGCAAGAGGATGGCCATCAGCAAGCCCAGGACAGAGGCCTCTGCAGAAGCCAAAGCTGCAGACACCTTGATCTTGGACTTCTAGCTTCTAAAACAGTGAGAAAGAAATTCCTGTTCTTCAAGTCACCCGGTCTGTGGCCTGTGGTGTTTTGTTATGGCCATCTCAGCAGGCTAGTACACTGACATTGTAAAATTAGGATCACTTATTTACATTATAATACTTGTGGTTTTATTTTCCATGCATTCTTGCATGTTCCATGATTGCTTTCTTTCATTTGATTGTGACCTTGTCTGCTAGTTGTGATATAGTCTCAAGTCACCATGAGAATAATAATTAGAACTTCTTAAAAATTTGTTCTTTTTGCCAGTTATTTTTTAAACAAAAATGCTATGTTTTAATTGTTTATTTTCACATCTCTGTTTCTTGTTGGAGGACCTCAAATGTCTGGAGACCCCCTTACTTCCACTCAGGAGCAATTACTAGTAAAATTGGGTGAATTGCCCTTTTTAAAATTTATCTGTTTAATTTTAAAGATTTTAGTGTTTTATTTGAAAGGCAGAGTGACAGAGAGAGGGAGAAACAGATAGAAACAGAGAGAAAGAAATTCTCTATCCTCTGGTTCACTCCCCAAGTGCTTGCAACAGCCAGGGCTGGGCCAGGCCAAGTCCAAGATGCAGGAAATCCATCCTGGTCTCCCACATGGATGGTAAGGACCCAAGTACTTGGGAGCATCATCTACTGCCTCCCAGATGAACTAGCAAGAAGCTGGATTGGCAGTGCTGAGTAGCCAGGGCTAGAACCAGGCACTCCAAAGTAGGATACAGGTATCCCAAGTGACAGCTTAACACCTCCATCTGTGTAATATCTTGGGTCCTAAAATTATACGGGTGACTCACTCAAACCCCTCTGAAATTCTCTCTTTTCCTGGTCTTCATCCATAAGGGTGCATGGACAAAACACTGATTATACCACACCTACTAGAAATAAGTGAGTATAGCAGGCAAAGCACAGAACAGTATCCCTCATAAACATGCAGGTGCGATTTGTAGACAAAACATAAGCAAATCTGGCTTTGAGAATGCAGTCATTGCTGTCCATGTCACACAACCTCTTCTGCAGAGAATGTGTTAACGATACGATGCCATTAAGTCCATTTCACCAGACAGTTGTCACCCAGGGTATCAAAATCACACACATGTGTGCGTACACACACACACATTTATATGTATATACACATAAACACTATAGCTACATAGGGATTTCTGAAAGCATGGGTATAATGATATCTCCTAATAAACTTCCTAATGAATAAAGTGATCTGACTTTATTGGGACCAGGATAAAGTTACTGTAAAGTTACAAAAGGCCGCTATGGTAGCACTCAGCCGAGCTGGTCCTTTGTCTATGAATGCTTTTTGAATTATTATCTTGTAGACCCAGGGTCAGAGCTTGCGTAAGAATTGCCGAAGCTGAAGTTAAGATTAGCTGAGTGAAGATTGCAGGTTGTGTGAACCTCTGGGGAAAGTGTATGTATCTACGATTTCAGAAAGTTGGGTGCTGAAGCCTACTACATTAGGGTTTATGGAGGATACTTTACATTACAGATGATTTAAACACTTCCAAACCTACTTTCTAAACACCGCCAGTTTTGACAAAACATGTTTATTTTTATTTCACAACAACTTACACCTAAATTTTGCATTGTGATTACTTATCTGTAACAATTGTGCTGAAGGCAGCTTAGTAAGTCATTGGTTGTAATTTGGAAGAAAAACTGCTATCCTGACCTTCCTCTCACCCAGAGGGCTCAAGGCTGGCACGATCAGTAGATCAGTAATGCAATCGCTTCCATATGAATTCTACCCATTGCTTCCCACGGTCACTGGTGACTGCGGAAATGTTCCCTCCCCTGCCAGGGTTTTCCTATTTCAGGAAGGACTTTGGGATGCAGCTGTATTGGCTGATAATTGAGTATGCAAACATTCCATTCATTAGTCTGCCTCAGCTATTAGTTGATTTCTTAAAAATATTTTATTTATCTATTTGACAGGTAGAGTTATAGAGAAATGGAGAGAGAGGTCTTCTATCCACTGGTTCACTCCCCAAATGGTCACAACAGACACAGCCAAGCCAATCCGAAATCAGGAGCCAGGAGCTTCCTCCAGGTCTCCCGTGCTGGCGCAGGTGCCCAAGCACTTCGGCCATCTTCCACTGCTTTCCCAGGCCATCAGCAATGAGCTGGATTGAAAGAGGAGCAGCAGGGACATGAACTGGCACCCATATGGGATGCTGGCTCCACAGGTGGAGGTTTAGCCTACTATGCCACAGTGCTGGACCTTATTAGTTGATTTTTTAGACTATAGATAAAAATGTGAAATATTTATTTGCAAGCCATATTTGTTTTGCTCATTATAAGTATTTATACATATTTCAAATAATTTTGGGGAGAGAGAGGGAGATAATCTGACTTTGGCTTAATTCACAGAAACAACTGTGATGACCTCCAGTCACCTGACTTCAATTGAGAACTATCTGTAATCACAAGGGGAGGTTTCTCTAAGATACACTTGTATATTTCACCTGTGAATGTCTAGACCTTCATCCTACTTATGCTCCCAAATCTGTGCTGCATTGAAAGGAAAAAACTGGAGGGTTTTTTTTGTAATAATTTTAAAAAACATTTCATTTACTTATTTTTATTTTTTTTCTGAAAGAGAGAGAGAGAGAATCTGCCATCTGCTGTTTCACTCCCCGAATGCTCACAGCAGCTAGGACTGGACCAGATCAAAGCCAGGAGCTCAAAGTGCAGTCTGAGTCTCCCATGTGGGTAGCAGGGACACAAGTACTTGATCTGCTACCTGCTGCTGTCCCAAGCTATGCATTAACAGGAAGCTGAATTGGACAAAGAGTAGCCAGGACTCAAACCAGGCACTTCCATACGGATTGCGGCCATCCCAACCAGCAACTTAACCACTACACCATACATCCACTCCTAATCATTGCCTTTTTAAGCATTATTTCCCTAACTTGAAAGAGCTTTTTTCCCCCTCATTATAAGAAAAATTGAAATCTATGTGTATTCAATTATAAATACTCAAATTTATTTCCACTTGAAGAACTGCATTTTGTATAAACATCTATTGATAAGTTTTTATCTATTTAGAGTTTTTCAGTATTAAGAAAGTTGCCTTGATGACATATTGTGATGTAATGCAAATTGCTTGTAGGACAGTCACATGTCAGCATGGAAACCTGCCTCTACCTGCTGTTTTGTAGATATGAACAAATGCTGACCAGATGTGCACTTTGTTGCATTGTACACTACAAATAATAAGCAAAAAAAGCAAGAAATCAGGGTATATTAGGTATGTATACTGTTCCTAAAAGCCACAAAACAAGACAGATTAATTATCAATATAATTTAGTATTTTATTACACTCTTTTGTTATGTACATGTAAGAAAGTCTTTGGGATTACAAATTTAATTAGAGTAAGATTTAAAATCATATATTTAATGATAAAGAGCCTTGAGGATGGCCAAAGCTCCAGTAGTATACATCTGCAATAAAAGAATTAGAAGTTTTCATTTTCTAAAAGTTACTTAGGAGGGACTTTTTTCATTAACTCAAACCAAAAATTAGATAGTCCTTGGTGACAGTAGTTTGACTTATGGTTTTTTGACCTGACAGTGGAATGAAAGTGACAGCACTCTCATTCCACTTCAGCGGAAACCAGGCTTTGAATTTTGGTCTTTTCCTGGACTAGCAATTAGTGGTCCTCTGCCGTCATCCTGCTGGGCAGCAGCAGCCAACCACAGCACCCGTTCACCATGCGATCTCAAGGATAAACTGATACTCTACAGTGCACTATGGTCAATCTAGGCTATACTGGGACTTACCCCTCAAGAAGCCAAGGGACATCTGTATATACACTTTAAAAATGAATCATGACCACGGGAGGTTTTCTCACAAGACTGTAAAGTGGGAGTGCCAGTTCAACTCCCCTCTGCTCTGTTTCCAATCCAGCTTCCTGCTCCTTCTTCTGGTAAGGCAATGATGACAGCTCAGGTACTTGGGGCCCTGCCACTAGGTGGTGTTCTGGGCTTCTGTCTTTGGCCTGGCCCAGCTCTTGTTGCAGGCATTTGGGGAGTGAACAGCAGATGGAAGGTCTGTCTGTCTATCTGTCTCTCACTCTGCCTTTCAAATATATAAAGAAATAAGTATTTTTAAAATGTAAAGTTTGCTTAACATTCAAAGAACAATCAAGGTAACTAACCACATTACACAAATTTAAAAAGAAAACCACAGGATCATCTAGTAGATGTGCAAAAAGCATTAAAAAAATATCAGTCAGGATAAATGTTCTCAACATTCTGGAGAAATCAAGGAGCTAAATTGGATAAAAAGGCATCAATAAAAAAAAACCCCTGTATATCCACAAGGTTACTTCAAAATGTTAGAAAATGCATTTATTTTGGTGCACAAATTTTTGAAACCCATGCACAGTTATTTATAATATACATTTTCAGGAATGCTTTGAAGGCCCCTAGTATGCATGACTTTAAAATTATTTAGTACCAAAATAAACTAATTTTAAAATTGCATTTTCCATGAATGTTTTGAAGTACTCTTATATTGTGAAAATGTCAATTCTCCCCAAACTGAGCTATATATTTAACACAATTCCAATCAAAATTTCATTAGACTACTTTTAGTAAAAATCAACAATCTGGTTATAAAATTTATATGCATATGCCATATGAAAAAAGGGCCTAGAATAAGCAAAAATTTTGAGAGAACAGGAACAAAGTTAGAGGCTTATATTCCTGACTTCAAAGCTATAAAGCTACAGTCATCAAGACAGTATGACATTGACATCAAGATATACAAAGAGACCAATGGTACCTAGTAGAGAGTCTGGGTCAGCCCCTGAATCCAGATGTGCATGACTGACACAAGGGGCTTGGGCTTTCTTGGATTTTGGTGTCTATATTTACAGGGTGTTCTAGAAACAATCACCCATGGATATCAAGGATTGACCAGTGTATAGAGTCAAGAGACTTTTAACAAAAGTGCAACAATAATTCAGTGGAGAAAGAATATCTTCTCATCAAACAGTGCTAGAACAGTTAGATGTTATGTAACAACAACAAAAAAGAACTCCAATTCATACCTGACACATTTAAAAATCCAAAAATTAATATCCAAATGATTTAGTCTAAAAGATCTAAATCTAAGTAATTAAAAAAATTTGAAACAATGATTTTTTTCTTTAAAAGACAGAAAAAATGTCAGTGACATTGGGATACTACAGATTTCTTAAACTCAACAAGTCCAGTTGGTAAACTGCCCTCATAAAATTAGGAAGTTCTTTACTTCAAAAGCTGCTACTAAAAGAATGGAAAGATAAGCCAGACTGGGAGAAAACATTTGGAAATCAAATATCTGATAAAGAACTTGTATCCAGATATAAAGAGAGCCTTAAAAGTCAATAATAAAAAAATAACACAATAACACAATATTTTTTAAAAATGGGCAAAATATTTGAAAAAGATTTAAACTTCAACACAAAAGATACATGTGTGTCAAATGAGTACAACAAAAGATGCTCAACAGCATTAGTCATGAGGGAAAAGCAAATTAAAACCACAATGAGGGCCGGTGCTGTGGCATAATAGGTTAATCCTCCGCCTGTGGCACCAGCATCCCCTATGGGTGCTGGTTCTAGTGCTGGCTGCTCCTCTTCTAATCCAGCTCTCTGCTGTGGCCTGGGAAAGCAGTAGAAGATGGCCCAAGCCCTTGGGCCCCTGTACCCTCATGGGAGACCTGGAAGAGGCTCCTGGCTCCTGGCTTTGGATTGGCACAGCTCTGGCTGTTGAGGCCAATTGGGGAGTGAACCAGTGGATGGAAGACCTCTCTCTCTCTCTCTCTCTCTCTGCCTCTCCTATTCTCTCTCTGTAACTCTGACTTTCAAGTAAATAAATAAATCTTAAAAATAAAACCACAATGAGATGGCACTACTTACCTACCAGAGCATCTAATAAAATTGAAATGACTGATTATACTATGTGCGGATGAGGACATGGAGAGGCACTGTCACACATTGCTGGGGAATGTGAAATGGAACAGCTACTTTGGAAACCACTTTGGTGGATCTAGTTATTTCATTGCTCGGTAATTACCCTACAGAACATCCATACAAAGACTGAAACATAGCAGCTTTGTTTGTCATAACCTTTAATAATCCCAAACTGAAAATAATTACAGTATTATATGCATAAAATGGAATACTCTTCAGAGTTTTTTTTTTTTTTAAAGAATAAACTGCTGGTACATTCAATAACTTGGATGAGTCACAATGATTATGCTGAGAGAAAGAAGGCAGACAGAAGAGAGTATATACTACATGATTCCATTCCTATTAATTTCTAGAAAGTGCAAGATTATCTACAGTGACAGAGAGCAGATCACTGGATGTTTGGAGTCGGGGGGAGCAGGCTCAATGAGAGAAAGCTTGTTAAGGGGGATGAATGTGTTCGTTTCTTAGTTGTAGTGATAGTTTCAAATACCTGCATTTAATGGCTAATGACATGGTCTCAGTCTGTTTTCCAGCACTGTAACAAAATCCCTGAGGCTGAGTACTTTATGAAGAAAAGAGGTTTGCTTAGCTCACAGCTCTGGAGGTCTGCTGAGCTTCTGCTGAGGGCCATGGGCCGCATCACAACATAGCAAAGTAGCAGAAGGGGAAGCGAGTGTGTAAGGAAGGTGCACATATGGGAGAGAGATGGAGGGCAAGCAGACACAGCTCACGGGAACACACTCTGGCAGCGGCCAATCCAGTGAGGCAAGCGCGAGCATTCACTTCTGCAGGAAGTGCATAGCTCATGCAGATTGGCGGTGCGGATCCCTCAGGGCCCAGTCGCCTGGGACAGGTCCCCCATCCTCCATGACTGTTACACTGGGGACCAAGCTTCCGGCACAGAAACTGCCAGGGGACGAAGCAGATCTAAGCCATAGCACAGACCTTCACAGATTACTAGAAACACACAGCATTTACACTGCTGAGGCCGAAAACGTCACTGTCAGACTCCGGCCTCAGTGGACACTGACTGTTGTAAAGAAGCGAGGCAAACAGCACACAACACACAAGCAAAGGTGGACTGCTGCTCAGGGATCTCACTCTGCGGCTGTGGTCTGAATTGAGTGTCTGTTTGCTGCTAGACAATATATCAAATGAACAGCTCAAAAGTCCTTGGACAGCTTCCTAAACACACCTGCATCATCTGAATCTTGCCCAAACACCTCTTAATATTCTAACTAGTCCATTAAAATAACTCTTATGACACATTGGTATAAAAATTACAGCGATGGGGCAGGCGCTGTGGTGCAACCAGTTAACACCCTGGGCTGCAGTGCCGGCAGCCCATATGGGTGCCGGTTCTAGTCCCAGCTGCTCCTCTTCCAATCCAGTTCTCTGCTATGGCCTGGGAAAGCAGTGGAAGATGGCCCAAGTCTTTGGGCCCCTGCATCCACGTTGGGGACCCAGAAGAAGCTCCTGGCTCCTGGCTCCTGGCTTCAGATTGGTGCAGCTCCGACCGTTGCAGCCAACTGGGGAGTGAACCAGCGGATGGAAGACCTTTCTCTCTGTCTCTACCTCTCTCTGTAACTCTGACTTTCAAGTAAATAAAATAAATATTTTTTAAAAAATACAGCAGTATATTAATTTATGGTTATTTGTATAGAAAAGTCTGCACCCTTAAGTCCCGTGTTGTAGGGTACCAAGCATCCCACCCTCAGCTCTCTCTGTTGTTAGCAAATACAGATTCTCACATGATTGTTGATCTCACAGCTTAGTTGCATCATCTCATATGAACAAAGAAATAAGGAATTTTGAGCCTCATAGGTGTAACTCAGGCTTAGGCAGAAAACAGGATGGGACAAGGGGGAAGGGAGCCCGAGGCAAGGAGTTAACTGTGAAGTTAGTCTACCTGGTCCCGATACTCAAGCCTTACTCCAGGGGCACCAGTTTGGGGTCTGAAAAGAAGGAGACAGAGAGATAAAGGGGCAAAGGGCTCCGGCCAGAGCCGCTGGCTGCCCATGCTGCAATCCTACTATTCGTAATTATAGGAGACCATGGCCATAAACCCAGATGCTGTCCGGCCAGGCCCAGTGATAGCCCGGTAAGCTTCCTCGGGGGAAGCTAGAAAAGAATCAGGATGAGGTTGACCCAAAGGGCCTTCAGACTCCTCTCTGGGGAAATGAAGGAATGTGGACCACAGAGGTGAAGGTGAAGAGACCTCGTCCACCACGCAACAGAACTGGGGCCTGGGCTCAGCCTCTGTACCCCTGGCCGGCACACACGCTGAAAGAGAGCTTTGTAACTGAAACCTCCGGTGTGATGAAAGACCCGTCTCAGCAGCCTTATCACTGGGCTGCTTCTTGCGCTGTCTTGGCAAGGATACAAGAGTCCATTTTTTATGACCGGGAGATTGAGCAGCAGCTCTGCCATAGGGCAGTGGGTTCCAACAACACCTGGAGCCGTGAGCAGGGCCCCCCTTCACTGTGTCCTGGGTCCTCTCTGGGGTCGCCCACGGAGACCTGGCCTCTGCAGGCTCCTTCCCTCTCAGCATTAAGCCAAGCTCTCTCTGCCCCCAGAAAACAGAACATCCTCAAGCTGAGAAGACACCAGCCAAGGCCAAGGGCGCAGGAGCAGAGCCTTCCTTCTCACCAGAGCCCAGTAGAATTTGTGGATGGTCCCTTACCTTTGCTTGCTCTCCCTGCCTCCACTTACCTCACCTTTGCCCAGAGCCTGGGTTACCTTCCTGTCCTTGGCCCCTGGTTTCCAGCCTTGGCTTGAATGGGTGGCAGCCTCAAGACACTGATGAGACTTTAATGAAGGACCCCTTGAAGGTCTGGGCAGGGTCCCAGGAGATACCCAGGGTGTAGTTGCAAGAGGAGCTGCCACCTCCCTTGGTCTCCAGGGGGCAAAAGGAGGGAAGGTATTTTCCTGAGCCTTGTGAAAGATGGTGCTGTGGAAGGGGGTGGCCTGGCAGGAGCTGTGGCTGTGGGGCAACATGGCACAGGCTCAGGAGGCAAGGAGGGGGTCACACACGCTGACGCCCAGGGAGGCGTTCACAGGAACCCACAGAAGGGGCCAGGCAGAGCCTGATCTACAAACCAAGTCTCTGGCTCCCAAATCAAAAGCTCTTTTGGGTTTCTGTCATCAAAATCTGCGATTCCTGAACACCTTACCCAGCCCTTGGCCCTCTCATTGGCGCCCCCCAGCACCCCCCATGCCTTGCCCACTCCTCCTGTCTCACAGTCACTCAACAAGCTCTTACTGAGCACTTGCCTGGAACAGGCTGTGGGGTTGCAAAGCCAGTCCGAGTTTTGCAATGCTCACTTAGGAACATGTCAGACCTTATTTCTGTCCTCAACACTTCCACGCCTTCTCCCTCACCATCAGCTGAGCATGGTGATCTCACCTCATAGTCTACTGAACATTTGGAAGTCTCTGGAATGAAACCCAACGCTTTATCCCCAGGTTTTCTGCACTTCCAGGGTCAGCACACAGGTGGCCTCCTCCACCTGTGGGAATGGAAGAGGTGTCTCTTCTGCCAAAGGAGCAGGGATGTGGATCCCATTCTATCTTATCTCAGCCTTTAGTTATAGCCTTCTCATTAATCCCCCTCAACCTTGGATCATCCTCATCAGCATAAAGCATGCTTGTATCTTTCCCCTCTTGAATTGCTTCCACAGTTGACCTTCCAGTTGTCACTCCACCCCCCTGTCACCTTTACCCCTCACTTCTTGGCCCGTTGTTTGTCTTAATCTTTTTTTGTTGTTGTTGTTATTTTTTTGACAGGCAGAGTGGACAGTGAGAGAGAGAGACAGAGAGAAAGGTCTTCCTTTGCCGTTGGTTCACCCTCCAGTGGTCGCTGTGGCCTGCACACTGCAGCCGACGCACCGCACTGATCCGAAGCCAGAAACCAAGTGCTTCTCCTGGTCTCCCATGTGGGTGCAAGGCCCAAGGGCTTGGGCCATCCTCCACTGCACTCCCGGGCCACAGCAGAGAGCTGGCCTGGAAGAGGGGCAACCGGGACAGAATCCGGTGCCCCGACTGGGACTAGAACCCCGTGTGCCGGCGCTGCAAGGCGGAGGATTAGCCTATTGAGCCGTGGCGCTGGCCTCCGTTGTTTGTCTTGACCCGAGAGACAGAGGATGGGGTTAGTTATAGTCCTCATGTCAGGCCATCCTACAAGTGTGGGTCTGAGCATGGGCTTCCTTGCTCCTGTACCACGAGGCTACTCGCTATCCTTTTCTTCTTGTTGTGACCAACACACTACTGGATTTTACAAGGCAGCCTTGTGTCTGACAGCCTTGCTGAACACGCTTCTAGATTTTGATGTTCATTCATTCTGTTGGTTTTTCTCAAATCATTTGCAGAGGGGCAGAGTTGTTGCTTTCCTTCCAGTCTCTATGTGCTATTTCTTTCCATTTCCTTAAAGGGTTGGCTAGGATCTCCAGTTCCATGAGAAACAGTGGTGATAATCAGCAACTTGGCTTATTCCTAATTTTAAAGGAACTGTAACTGGAGTTCCTCGATTAAATAAAACATCAACATTTTATACTAGTACACAACATTATATAATATTGGTATAGTAACATCAAGGTTTTGTGTGTAAAATTCACCAAGTTGAGGAAATTCTCTTCTCTTCCCACTTTGTAAATGCTTTTAACAAACGAGTGATGAATTTTACTGAAAGCTTTTTCTGCATCATAGTCAAATGATTTTCTCTGTTCATGATATAGAAAATTACAGTTTTCTAGTATTGAAACTCTTGCATGCCCAAATCATAGTTAATTATGATGAACCTTTTTCTAATATGTCATTGAATTTGTTTCTAATATTTTATTTTGGATTTACATATCTATATTTGAGGTGAAAGAGCCCTGTTTTTTACTTTCCTGAACTTTCTTATACGGTTTCAGAAGCAATTGTCTACATGAGTTTGGGGAGCTAAGTCCTGTTCAGTCTATAACAAGAACATAGTTTGAATGATACTGATCCATAATGAGTTAGTACAGCTTATAAATGTTCTAAGTGCCTTCAAACATAATGTAGTCATAAAAGAGTGCTCCAAAAATCTCGTAGAATGTGGAATTAAAGGATGAGTTTATTTTGATGCATAAAAATAAAGGTTTACTAAAGGTTTACTTACAGTGTTAAGAATGGAATATGCTAGCTTGAGAATCACACCTACTGCTGGATTCATATAGGCAGAGACCCCATGTATAGTAGATGTAAAACGGCATGCATTTTCCATAAGCTTTAAAATTTATTTATTTACTTATTTTTGCTTTATCTGAAAAGAGACAGAGATAGACAGAGAGAGGACCTTCCATGCCCTGGTTCACTCCCCCAGATACTCACAACAGTCTGGACTGAGCCAGGACAAAACCAAGAGCCAGAACTCAGTTCAGGTCTCCCACATGGTCGACAGGGATCCAAGTACTTGAGTCATCACCTGCTGTCTCCCAAGGTGTGCGTTAGCAGGAACCTGGAATCATAAGCAGAGCCAGGACTTGAATCCAGGCTCTCTGATACAGGATGTGGGCGTCCCAAAGGGCTTCTTAACCTCTGTGGCAAACACTTATCTCTCGATGAAATTTTGAAGTCTCCTTGTACATACAGATGTTTCTTCATTTACAGTGGGATTATGTCATGATAACCTCATCATAAGCTAAAAATATTGCTAAGTCAAAAATGCATTTAGGAGCCAGCGTTGCAGCATAACAGATAAAGCCGCCGTCTGTGACACCAGCATTCCATATGGACGCTGGTTTGTGTTCCGGTTGCTCCCCTTCAGCTACAGCTTTCTGCTAATGGGCTGGGAAAGCAGCAGAAGATGGCCCAAGTGCCTGGGCCCCTGCCACCATGTGGGTGACCTGGATGAATCTCCTGGCTCCTGGCTTTGTCCTGATCCAGCCCTGGCTGTTGCAGCAATCTGGGGAGTGAATCAGATAGAAGACCTCTCTCTCGGTCTCTCCCTCTCTCTCTGTACTCTGACTTTCAAATAAATAAGTAAATCTTTTAAAAATGCATTTACTACACCTAATCTACCAAACATCCTAGCTTAGCAGCACAGCACACTGCAGAATTACTCACAATCCCAGAAATGGCTGGGACTGCAGCTCACTGCTGCTGCTGCTACCCTAGCCTGAGAAAAGATTCCAATCCAGAATCCTAAGTACAGTTTCCACTGAATTCGTATTTACTGTCATGCCGTTAAGTCAAGCCTTTGTAAGTTGGGACCACCTGTGGAGTTTATTTTATTTTCTCATCTACATCTCTGTATATTTTATAATTTATGAAAATACTTTCTTTTGAAAGGCAGAATGACGGAGAGGGAGAGACAGAGAAAGAGGTATCTTACATCTGCTAGTTCACTCCCCAAAGACCTGAGACAGCCACTGCTGGGCCAGGCTGAAGCCAGGAACCTGGAATACTCCATCTGAGTCTCCCACATGGGTGCAGGGGCCCAAGCGCTTGGACCATCTTCTGCTGCTTTCCCAGGTGCATTAGTAAGGATCTGGATTGGAAACGGAGCAGAAGGACTTCAATCAGTCCTCCGATGTGGTGGAATGAGAAGGCCATGTCAAGGTGGCCGCTGGCAAGCGAATGTCAGTTACTCAGGAATGGCTTTGAAACCCACATGGCAGTGGAGCCTGCCTGGCAACAGGCTGTGATTGGATGGCTTTGAAACTGCCTGGCAACAGGCTATGATTGGATGGCTTTGGAAACTGCCTGGCAACAGGCTATGATTGGATGGATTTGAAACTGCCTGGTAAAAGGCTGTGATTGGATGGATTTGAAACTGCCTGGCAACAGGCTGTGATTGGTTGGGGCATAGACCCCCCCTTGACCAGATTGGCTGGTCTTGGCTATATAAGATGTTGTACCAACTGTAATAAAGGAGTCTGCGGGCTGCTCGCCTCAAGCCTGCTTTCACCCGACTCCCCGGGGTCTGTGTGTTGACTCTGCGCCTCTTGCCCCCACCATGCTCCTCCTCCCAGAAAGGAATCCACTGCAACATTGTTGAGAAATCAACTGCAACACTCTGATATGAAGTGCAGGCATCCTACACAGGTATTTAACTTGTTGCACCACAATGCCCAGCCCTATTGTACAATTTTTTTAAAGATTTATTTATTTGAAAGTCAGAGTTACACAGAGAGAGAAGGAGAGGCAGAAAGTGAGAGAGAGAGAGAGGTCTTTCATCCACTGCTTCACTTCCCAGTTGGCCACAACGGCCAGGGCTGAGCCAATCCGAAGCCAGGAGCTTCTTCTGGGTCTCCCACTCGGGTGCAGGGGCCCAAGGACTTGGGCCATCTTCTACTGCTTTCCCAGGCCACAGCAGAGAGCTGGATCGGAAGTGGAGCAGCCGGGACTCAACATATGGGATGCCGGCACGCAAGGGGGCGGCTTTACCCTCTACACCACAGCACCAGCCTCCCTCTTGTACAATTTTTATGTTTGCTCAATCATTTTCTGACAGGGGAGTATTAAAGACTCCTGCCATCATTGTTGGGTTGTCCATTTCTCCTTGTAGCTCAGGTAGCTACTGCTTCAAAAAAAAAAAATGGGGAGGTATATTTTTCAGAGTTTGCACACACAGACACACACACACTCACCCTCACACCATAGCTCTGGGCCTCCTATCTGATGCCCACTTTCCAGCCACATGCACCCGGAGTCTCTCTCCCTTCCCTCGGCCTGCACACACTCATCACCATGGCCTTGAGGCTCTTCCTGCCAGCTTTCTGTGTTTGTTTGCAATGCCTTCTTCTGACACCAGCTTTCTCTCTGCTCCACTCCAGTCGCTCTGCCTTTCACCAGCTGCTTCAGCGCCTAAGGTTCCTCCCGACCCCAGGCCCCAGCACCTGATGCTCTCAGTGCCTGTCAAGCCCCTGCCCGGGCTCATTACACGGCCAGGCCCTCATCCCTTAGAATTCAAGAGGCTTCCAGGATCAGTCATTCTCTGTCACATCAGCTAATTTCCTTCCTCATGTTCACGACACCCTGCAATTACTGATTCATTTCAAGTGCTCTCTTTCTGCCCCAGAATGTAAACTCCCCAAGGGCATGGGCTTTGCCTGCTGGAGCCCCACTTCTGAGAACAGTGTTGGGCACATGGCAGATGCTCAACAAAAATTGACAAATGGATGGATGATGGAGAAAACGGGAGAAAGTGGAAGGGACCTCATAGGAAGAGTTCTGCCTGCTATTTGTGTGTTTTTTTCCCTTTCTGATTCTCACACTAACCCTGGGGAGTTAGAGAAGCCTCCACAGGCACAGGATCAGCAGGAGGCAGAGCCACTTGGAGTCTCCTGGGTCTGCAGTGAGACCTCCTGAATGTATCAATGCCGTATACAGCAGGAGGAGGAAAGAGCTGGAACACGTGGTCTGGGGAGCCCCTCAATGGGTGCTATGAGTTGTGCTTTGGGTAGCAGGTGTCAAGGGCTTGACCCAGCAAATCCTCATTTTCCTGGGCCTCGCCAGCAGGGAAGGCAGGTTGCCTGAGCCAGGCCCAGTTGCCTCCTGGAATTCCTTTTGCCTTCGTAGTCCTCCAACCTTATGGTGGGTGGCAGTGCGGGCTGGAGGGTGCATCTTCAGTGGAAGTCAGAGCGCAGGGGGCACAGTGCCTGAGTTCAGAAGACCCGGGGTGCACATCCGGTTCCCTTTGGTCCCCAGCGAGTCCCGCTCACTCATAACCTCTGGCAAACTCTCTTATCTCGCTGAGCCTGTGTCCACAAATGCAAGCTGGGATATTTACACTTCCCAACCTGACTGCCAGCCTTGTTGTGGATCCTGGAGGACAGAATGCACAGGGAAGAAGCAAAAATACTGCCAACGGTGGCAGACTCTCACCCTGCGTTTGCTGCAAACACTCAGTTTAAGAGTTTTATTTTAGACACCGTTTGGTGAGAATGCAAGCCTAAGTATGAAGTCTGGGGAACGTTTATGGATTTGAGGCCATCTGCTTCTTTTCCATTGGTCTTCAGTTTGGTTCTGCTCGGCTATGCTGGCGAACATCCTCTTTGAATGATTAGCGAGCTTAGAGGATTTTTTATTTGATGAAGTGTAGGATGAACTGGGATTTTGCTGTTAATGTTTCCAATTTCTTTCCAATTACTGTAAGAATTTTATAAGCAGTTTTGGAGTTACAATAATATTTCCTCTTCACGTGAGTTAGATCAGCCCAATGCCTGGTTTCAAGTCTTGTGTTCATGCAAGTCTAGGAGAGAAAGATCAAATTCGAGAAAGAGCAAGACTGAGTCCTTGTGAGTGAGTGAGTGAGTAATTACAATCATCTCAGGGTGATTCCAAATGAATCCTCAGGTTCTGCCAAAGGAAAGGGTGCAATCCAATAGGTATTTGTGCTGTTCTCTGGGTGAATGCATTTAGGAGTCCGTTTGCTTTGGTGTCTGAGAGTGTGACATGGTTGTCCCGAGCACAGGCGCCTGCAGATGAATGGACGTCACAGCATCTAGCTGTGGCTTCATTGCTCCAGAAACTTCTGATTCCTGTTCCCATTCCATCGGTCAGTCCCTTATCCACCCAATAAACAGTTATCAAGAGCACCAGCTCCCTCCCAAAGGTGGTGAGAGAGACTGTGCTTTTGGATGGCTGTGCCGAAGCCATGGGAATGGGGTTTAAACTGTGGCTGAGCAGCTCTGAGACCTTGGACTCTCTAAAGCGACAGTTCCCTTTGTGTGCCACAAGAAGCTGTGCTTCTCCACACATGCTTGGATTTGATGCCTTATAAACGCTGCGAGCCTTGAGAATGGCCGTGACTTTCCCCTTCCTGTGGATTGCTGCAAGATTCAGAGCTAATTCTGCCCATGGCTTATCTCTGGTAAATAGGATTGCATTTGCCATGCAGTTACGAGTCACCTGATGATTCCCCTTGGCTTCTCTTATTTCTCCTTGTATTGCTTGAAATTTCTTGTTCACTTCTTATCTTCCCCTTCTGTGGACCCATTTGCCCAGCTCTCCTGCAGCAAATCTTCCTACGGCCAGCAAGGCAGCAAGTGGTTAAGAGAACAGCGTGGTTATTTGGTGAGCTGCTCTGTTTCCTGTTGGTAAAGGGCATTTGTGAGGCTGAGACAATGCATGCGTAACATGTCTCGTTTAGTGCGCAGTGTACAGTGTCACTAACTCTGCTCCTCTAACATTGTCATGATGGCACCATGGCATTTATACTCTAGAATATTTTTTCTAAGAAACTGAACGTTGGCGTGCATGTTTCGTCTGGAGGTCAGAACACTGCTGAAATTGCCCCTGTACCACATTGCAGCACCTGGATTCAATACCTGGTCCAGCCAAGGCCATTTAGGCTATCTGGACAATCAGTAGATGAGAGTGCTCTCTCTCTCTCTCTCTCTCTCTCTCCCTCTCCCTCTCCCTCTCCCTCTCCCTCTCCCTCTCCCTCTCCCTCTCCCTCTCCCTCTCTCTCTCTCTCTCTCTCTCTCTCCCTCCTTCTCAAATTAAAAAATGGGGAGGAGGGGAAATAGCATTATGGCCTAGCAAGTAAAGCCACTGCCTGCAATGCCAGCATCCCATATGGGCCCCAATTCATGTCCTGGCTGCTCTACTTCCAATCCAGCTCCCTGTTAACAGCCTGGGAAAAGCAGCAGAAGATGACCCAAGTATTTGGGTCCCTGCATCCGCATGGGAGACCTGGAAGAATCTCCTGGTTCCTGGTTTCAGCCTAGCCTAGCCCTGGCTGCTGTGGCTGGGTTTACTGGGGAGTGAACCAACAGATCCCTCTCTTGCTGTAACTCTGACTTTCAAATAAATAAATAAATCTTAAAAAAAAAAAGAAAGGAAGGTTCTAGAGCACACATCTGAGGCATGAACAGAGCTGAAATCCGGCCTTCAGCCCACTCTGCAAAACTCAGATGAAGCTGCACCCAGCCAGAGGAAGGGGTGCTCTCCAAGGAAAGCTCCCAACCCATTCACTCCTCTCTCTCCTACTGCTTTATGAACTGAACATTCATGGAAGAAAAGAAGTGACAGAATTGAGCAAGATTTGGTGTTGAAAGATGTTTAGGCACTGGCGCTATGGCTCAGTGGGCTAAGCCTCTGCCTGAGGCACCAGCATCCCATATGGGCACTGGTTCGAGTCCTGGCTGCTCCTCTTCTGATCCAGCTCTTGGCTGTGGCCTAGGAGGCAGTAGAAGATGGCCCAAGTTCTTGAGTCCCTGCACCTGCGTGGGAGACCTGGAGGAAGCTCCTGGCTCCTGGCTTCAGATCTGCTCAGCTCCGGCCATTGCTGCCATTTGGGGGGTGAACCAGTGGATGGAAGACCTCTCTCTCTGCCTCTGCCTCTCTGTAACTCTGCCTTCAAATAAATAAAATCTTTTAAAAAGAGAGAAAGAAAGAAGTTTAGTGAAAAAAAGTTTCATCTGGTGTCAATATTCATGCAGATGGAGAGTTCCCTCCACATATGTATCTCCCAAAAGTCTCAATCTTACCAACTCTTGACTATCAAATAAAGTTCCATCTCCTTTAATAACCAAATTATAATAATCTGAACTTTCACCTGCCCAACTGGAGGAATTCAGTCATTTGCCCAGGTTGTCCTCCCTAGACGTCCCTAAAAATTGGGTGTGTCTGCACCCCCCCCACTCGCCCCTGCACACACTCCCTCCCTCCCTTCTCTGCCCCTTGCCCCCACCTCACTTTGCTGTCCTGCTGTCACTGGAAGAGAAGGAGCTCAGACATAAGGGGACTGACCTAGGGCCCACTGAGCTCTGAACCACCCAATCTCCATATCAGTAGCTTCCAATCTGCACGTGTGGCTGAGTGTGCCATGGTCTTGGCCAGTCTCCAGAGAGACGGACTGACTGAGGCACCACTCCAGCTGGCCCCAGGGCCCTGCGTGCCGGCCTCGTGGATGCCTGTTTAAGTTATGTCAATTTGCCTACCAGTCTTGGTGCTTCTCAGGGAATGAGAGAAGATAGCCGACCACGAGGATGTCGAAACAGAAGCATTGCTGGACCCTAAGTGTACAACTCTCAATTGCACAGCTCTTTCTCCTCCGCTCCTAGGACTAGACTGAGAAATGTCCCCAGGAAATGAAGGACACGGGGCGGATCTGTTCAGGAAGTGAAAAAATAGAGTCAGAAATAGGCTCCCGAGTTTGGGTTACCACATTTAGCAAATAAAAGTGCAGGATGCCCAGCAAATACTTTTCTGGTAGAAGGCAGCCCCGTGCAGTATTCGGCATCCTGTGTTTCCTCTGGCAGCCCTCACTCGAGGCCCTAGGGGCTACCGTCACGCCCACTTAGCACTCCCGGAAGCCACAGAACCACGCCACTGGCCATGGTCCGCTGGGGATTTCATTTCCCAGTCTGGGTGCCTGAGAGGTAGCCACAGGTCACGCACACACAGGGCCTCTGTGTTGGCGGTGTGGCTAGGAACCAACCAGCTGGGAGGTAAACCAGAGCAAACAGCCCTGGGCTGAGAAAGCAAAGGCCAGTTTCCAGGAAGAGATTTAGAAGAGGCGGCGTAGGCTCCTGTCTTTACGAGGAGGGTCCAGTCCCATGTGCCTGCCCTTGGCTCCCATAGCTCCCCTGGGTTTTTCTTGGAGGGACACATTGGGAAGCCCTGCTCCGGGACACACACAGTCTCTAAAGAAATGGGAAGCCTCCCTCTTTTCTCTCTTCCCAGACAAGCATTTTATAGAGTGCTTTCAGCCGTCCCAACTCCAACTGCTTATTCCCCCCTGTGAAAGGAAAGGGAGGTGCAAGTCTGAGAGAAGACAGCCAGCCCAGGAGCCCAGGAGGCTGCTGTCCAAATGGGACTTGGCTGCTGCCGCCTGGCAGACAGCTCGCTCGCAGCAGATGCGGGCCTGGGCAGCGACCTGGAGCAGCCCCCTAGGATCTTCTCTGCACTCTCCACAGGGCCCTGGAGGGATTGCCAGTATTTTCAGACCTAAATCAGCCGGAAAGGAATGACAATAAAAATACCTTGTACTTCCAAACCTTGCAAAGCTTTTTATAGACCTTATTTCATTAGGCCTTTGCAACAACCATAGGAGCCAGGGAGTTCTGACGAGGAGAGGGAGTGCGGTCAACTGTCCCTGGGATTTGTTTTAATCAGGCGTGGAAATGATTGTCCAGCAGGAAGAAGTTGGTTCTCACAGATCCCTAGGAACAGGAAGCAAGGCTCATAGTGCAGACCCAGAAGGGGAAGTGGCAGGGTCAGGGGGTGAGGGCAGAGGAGAGCACGGCCGGAGGCCCTTTTCCAGGTTCTCATGGGAAGAAATGGGTAGGTGACACTGGGTGGGTACTCTGAGTAAAGTCAGATCGGGTAGTTTGAATCATTGCTGCAGCCTCTGGGCTCTAGGGGTGGTCCCTGTTGTCTAGTACCCGGCCCTGGGGTGGTTTAGGGGATAGGGAATATTGATTTTAGTGTGTGGGAGTTTGACAAAGCAGATGGCTAGAAGCACAGGCTCTGGACTGGCTGGTTGCATATCAAAGGGTTTTCTATCTCTAGGATTAGGTAGCTCTGGGAGAGGCAGTCTGTCTGGAGTCAAAGCCCCAGCAGCCAGAACATCAAGAATACAGGAAATAAGAACATGCAGTCAACACAAGGAAGCTGGGGATGCAAGTGCCTCCAAATGACAAGGCTGGTAAGGAATTCCAGCCCTGGTGTCGTGGTCCTAGTCCAGGGATCATTTGGAGGCAGTGGTCAGATGCCCTGTAGCTGCTTGCAGATTTCCATTGAGGAGGAACAAACCTGTTGAGCAGGGTGGCCAACTTTTCTTGTTTATCCAGGAACTCAGGGGCTTCCAAGGAGGTGGGACTTTCTGTGCTAAAACCAGGACTATCCTAGGCAAACTGGGAGGTTTGGTTGCCTGGCTTGTGCGTCAGCAAAGCCTCTGCTCTCATCTCTATGCGCTCCTCCTCCTAAGCAAGGTCTCAGCCTGTGGCCAACAGTAATTGGAAAGAAGGCAGAAGAGTTGAAGCAGGGATCTGGGGACCACATATCGTTATGTATTTCTGTTAGGCCATCACAAAACACACCAAACAGCGGAGTGAGGGAAAGGATTTATTGGGGAAAACCCAGCAGACCGGAGGGAAGGGGTGAAGAGGGAGAAGGAGAGTAAAAGAGAAAGAGGAGAGAGGAGAGGAGAGAGGGGAGTGAGAGAGAATAGAGACGAGAGGAGGAAAGGAGAGCAGATGAGAGGCGCCAAGAGAGCCACAAGTTCAGGAACAGGCCCTTTTAAAACTTTGCCAGAGGGCAGGCAGGGAAGCAGGAGCAGCGAATCCCATTAGGTTGTGGGTGGAGCTTGTCACAGGTAGTTGGGCCATGTGGCTACCTGGCTTTCAGCAATGGAGGTGGGAACTGGGGCACTGGATGTAAATCAGGGTGTAGATCTCGCCACAGATAAGACTGCCCATTTTCCTGGCCGGCACCGTGGCTCAACAGGCTAATCCTCTGCCTTGCAGAGCCGGCACACCGGGTTCTAGTCCCAGTCGGGGCGCCAGATTCTGTCCTGGTTGCCCCTCTTCCAGGCCAGCTCTCTGCTGTGGCCCCGGAGTGCAGTGGAGGATGGCCCAAGTGCTTGGGCCCTGCACCCCATGGGAGACCAGGAAAAGCACCTAGCACCTGGCTCCTGCCATCGGATGAGCGCGGTGCACCGGCCGCAGCGTGCCGTCCGCGGCAGCCATTGGAGGGTGAACCAACAGCAAAGGAAGACCTTTCTCTCTGTCTCTCTCTCTCACTGTCCACTCTGCCTGTCAAAAAAAAAAAAAAAAAAAAAAAAAAAAAAAAAAGACTGCCCATTTTCCTAACAATATCTCACTTGTAAGTTTGCCCAAGCTGTGCCTTCTACCTGGAGCCTTTGTTGGCCCCAGTTTCTTCTTCTTTCTCTCATTCACTTAATTATTAAATGCCCTCCAGATATCCTGAGAGTTCCTGGGGTACCACCTCTTCCAGGAGCACCCCAGGCCTCCCCAAGTGTGATAGGGGTGCTGTGTGCCCCAGAAATCTGTGCTGGATCTGCTTGTGTACTTACCCATCTTCACCTCTGGAAGGAAGCAGCAGGAGGGCCGGGACTATATCTTCATGCATTTATTAGCTCAACAGTTGTTGATGAATTGCCTGCTGTGTGTCAGGTACTGGGCTGGATACTCTGTATCCTGGAAATATAATGATTAAAGCAAATCCAGTCCCTGCCCTCATGGAGTTTACAGTCAGTTAGATGAGACAATGCTAATTAAATCATCACACAGCAAAAGCAAAATACAGCTGCATCAGTAATCATTTGTCTTGATTATCTTTGGTAAGTACTACACAAGAGGAGTGTCCTGTGTTAGGACAGCTTATGATGGAGAGACCAGGGAGAAAGGGGTATCAGAAAAGCTTCTCTGGGGCAGTGAGGACAGCGTGGAGATGCTGAGGCCAAGAAGGGGTTAATAAGGACAGGGGAAAGACCTGGAGAGGCTCTGGGCAAAGGGAGCTTACCTGTCCCTGTATTTCAGGGGAGGAGACAGCATTCACAGGAAAGGTTCTCTTTGAAAAGGGTTTATTTATTTATTTGGATGACGGAGAAAGAGAGATCTTCCATCCGCTGGTTCCCTCCCCAAATGGTTACAACAGCTGGGACTGGATAAGGCTGAAGCCAAGACCCAGGAATTCCATCCTGGTCTCCCACGTGGGTGACAGGAGCCCAGGTACTTGGGCCACCTTCTGCTTCTTGCCCAAGTGTCTTAGCAGGGAGCTAGATTGGAAGCACAGCAGCTGGGACTTGAACTGGCGGCTCTGATAGGAGATGCTGGTGTCTGAAGCAGTGGTTTAATTCTCTGTGCCACCATGCCCATACCTGCAAGGATTCTTAACGGGGATGATTTTTCCCCAGGAGACATTTGGCAATGTGTGGGGTAATTCAGCCACCCATCCCTGGAGACTTTGTCATTGTTCTTAAGAGTGAGGGAGAGGAATGCTACCAGTATCTACTAGGGAAAAAGTAGAAATATCGCTAAACATTCTACAATGCACAGGACCGTCCTTCAACACAAAGAGTCATTAGTTCAAGATGTCAAAGGCACCCTTGTTAGTAGAGCTGACAGCAAAGGAAAGTGGAGGGGAAGGGGCACGGTGTGAGCTGAGCCTGGAGATCCTCATGTCCTGTAGTCTGGTGACACAGTTGGCCCAGTGTAGAACCAAATGGGCAAGAAGGGGAGCAAAGAGACCAAACAGTGGACAACTGTAATGATGGAGACGACAGAATGGTGATGTAACAGGACTTCAGTGTGGGGGCTGGAACAGAAGGAGCTATCCTCCCCTAAACCCAATCATCCCTCTGTCCTGCCTCACCCAAGGGTCTTGGAAGGCAAAATCCACATCTGCAAAGACATTCAGAAAGCAGTTGTCAGCAAGAAACCCACATGGTAAAAGCAAAAACAAACCTGCAGCATATGCGCATGTGCCCAAGCCTTCCCTCCTCCCCTGCATTCTGCCCACCTAGGCCTCTGTGGGCTGCTCCTCTGCTCAAGAGTCATGCATCCTCCTACTGTTTCCTTTCTGCTTGGAAAGAATAAAACGAGACCAGCCCAAGACTCAGCAAAGCAGCTCGTTAAAGCTCCTGCCCAGCTCTGTGTGGCAGCCAGGCGTTCCCAGGCTGGATCATGGCTCCGCTTTGCTGCACAGGCGGGCCTGGGGCTCAGCTGCTGGCCATGACTCTGAGAACTCAATCTGTTTGTGGGCTTGGCTTGCACTTGGGCAGGCCGTTTTCTTGTTTTACGATGTGCAGGACCCAGTGCAAAATGAAAACCCAGGGCCTTTGGCCAGAAATCATTTTGAGTTTCAAGATGGCCAGAGCAGAGCATCAACCAAGCATGGGCCCCATACAACGGCTCAGCTAGCAGCTTCTGAAAGCAGCCTCAGTGGTGGCGTGGGGCGCGGAGGGAGGGCAGGTATCCCGTGCCGCCAGCGTGTGATGGAGCTGACCCACATCCCGGGAGGAGCAGGCCAGCTCCAACAGCAAGGCCAGCGGCCGAGATGGCAGAGTGGCAACGCAGCTTCCAGAGGGCCTGACCTTGAAGAGGGAGGGACTGGTCCTTCCGCACTTCCCCAGCTTCCAACATCAGATCTCGATCACCAGCAACACCCCTTCTGGTAGAATTTTTCTCTCATCTCTCACCTTCTCTGCTTGGGCATCCTCACCCTGAGTTGTTGCTGTTGCTGTCCGTTTTTACCTTCTTTGCTTTATTAGTTAAGTGCACCTTTCTTGAGTGCCTACTACTTATCTGTCTGGCACAGCTCTAGGTCCTGTCATAGTGACATGTACTGATGCAGCTCACTGGCTGAAACTCTGATGGCATTGTTCTCATCCATTGTCCCTACCGTCCCACCAATCCTGACCTTACCAGATCCTTTGCCAGGCCTCCAGGACCTCCCAAGGGAGCCACAGCTAGCAGACCTGCTCTCGGGCCGTGGGACGCATCAGCTTGCATTGTCTGGAAAGAAGGGTGAAGGGTCTCTTCTGATGTGCGAGGAAGACCTCTTGCAGAATGTGACATGGGAGGAGAAAGCAGGCTGAAATGAGGGAGTGACATGAAGATCCAAGGCAAGGGGATCTTAGCTGCAGGGAACAGCAGGTGCAGAAGGCCCTGAGGCTCAAGGACAAGAAGAAGCCTATACAGCTAAACCAGGAGAAGAAAATTCAACAGGAAGCCAGGGAGCACACCCTGAGTCTGGAATTGGATTTCATTCCAAGTATTACGGGAAACCAGTGGCAGATTTCTAGCAGGAGAGTGGCTGGAGTTTTAACAGAGCCAATGGAAGGACAGAGCCAGTCAAGACCATGCAATGGTGCAGTGGGAAGCTCTTGATTCCACTGGAGGTACGGGCTGCAAGCTTCCAAGAGAGGGCTGGGACAAAAGGAAATTAGGGATCTTGTTGGAGGGGACGGTTGCTGCCTGAGTGCTCACCTCCATGTCAGGAGGGAGAGGCTGATGGGAAGGGCATGGGGTTGGGCACTTTCCATGTCAGGCACACTTAGTGACTTAATTTCTCTGAGCCTGTTTCCCCTCTAGGAAAAAAAAAAACAGTGGTAACTGCCTGATTGCCTAACACTGCCATATCATTCCTATGTGCTAGGCACGGTCCCGAGGGCTGTACATACAGAACTCATTCATTTTTTCCCCATTGCCCTTCCGAAAGGTTCAATTCTCACTCTGGTTCACAGAGAAGGAAGCTGAGGCCCCTAAATGCCAAGTGATTTTCCTGCAAGCCTTGCGGTTCGTGTGTGGAGCAGCTGGGACTCGCATCCAGGTGTCTGGCACCAGAATGCCTGCTCTTCGTCATCTTTCTCTGCCAGCTACTTAACAGAATCGAAGATTCTGAGGATGAGGGGGAGACAACACACGTTTGTTCGTTGTCTGTGCAGTCCTCAGTGTGTTGGGGCTAAAGATGCTTGACAGACTCATGCAAAGACACAGTAAAGTGGGTAGGGCAGAGTTAGAAGAATGCGGTAGCCCCAGCACCAGAGTGCTTCGAAGAGGTATTTGATGCCTCATCGTTTCCTGGAAGGCAGAAACTGGAAAGACCCTCACTGTCCCTCCTGCAACACCAGATAGACACAATGTAGAAAACATCGCGTGTGGACAGAAAGGAGACTCGCCACTGTTAGAGAGTAACAGCTATGGTGACAAGCACAAGACAAGGGGGAGCCAAGAGTAGCATTTCAATTTATTGAGAAAAAAAAGATCTAAAGCAAATGTGACAAAATATTCTCACCTGTTAAAGCTGAGAGGAGGTCCAGCGTTTCTCTTTCCTGGTCATAGCTGATTGCTGCTGGGAACGCCCTGCCCCCCAGAACTGCTGTAGGAGTTTATAGATACTGACTCACCAAATCCTTCAAGCGATGTGATGGGCTGTTCTCCTGTGACCTGCACGATTCCTGTCGAGGAAGGGACTGAAGCATAGGAAGAGTATACTGTTAGCAGGTGGTGTGAGCAGGAAGGCACGCACATGCAAGCCGTGTTGCTACAGAAGGGTTCTGTTACACATGGGAGTGTTGCTTTTTACACTCCCCTGTGTGTGCCCCTGATTGTGGGCCGGGCCCCGTTGTAGAGGCATTGTGAATATTAATCCTCATAGCGGCCTTGCAGGGTGAACATCACTGTCCTCATATCACACAGGTTGAAGGTGAGCAGCAGAGTGGTACAGCCACCTTTCCAACGTCACACACTGGTAGGAGCTGGTGTTGAGATTTGAACTCAAGACAGTCCGGCTCCCGTGTCTGATCTCTTGCCTGTCACACGAAGCCACCACTTAGGTGCCATCTATTAGATCATTCTCAGCATTTTCATGCATGCCTTAAATATTTCATGATTTGAATGCTCTAATTCATAGTTTTAAATTATTTGAAAATGGAGGTTCATCACTAGTGCTGAATACTGTGGAGAGAATGAAGACTTTGAAAACAGCTTGGGTGGGAGCTGGAGGAAGACATGCTGGTTCTTTCCTTCTGCCGTTGGCAGTCAGCTGTCCCTTGCCACCACTGCCACCCCTCCTGGGCCTACCTCCACCACCGCTCCTCCGCAGTGGGCTGTAATCATCTCTGTCTGTCTGTCCGCCTCCTCTCTTACTCTGAGATCTTTGAAGGTAAGTCTGCTGAATTCATCCTCGTGCCCTAAGAGCAGTGCCTACTGGACAGCCAATGTGAACTAATTATTGTTGGGTGAATAATGAGGCCTCCAAAGGAAAGCCAGTTGTTTCCCTCTCCAACTACCTCCTACACTCCAACCCTTATAGGAGCTGACAGCCATGTTGTCCTCACTGAGGAAAGATGAGGCCCAGCTCAGATCCGACCATAACCTAGAAACAGTGGGTAAAATGTAGGATGGTAGAGGAAGAACAAGAGGGGACAAAAATCAACCAAAGTCGGCTTGGGAGCAGTGGGTGCTGTGGTGGGGTGCCCATCTGACCAGGTCGAAGTTGCAGGAGAATGAACATTGACCTACGAAGAAATGGAAAGGTCTTTATTTTATTTATTTATTTTTTTGAGATATATTTATTTATTTGAAAGAGATACAGACAGAGGGAGAGACAGAGAGCAAGTGAGATCTTCCATCCGCTGATTCACTCCCAAGATGTTCACAAAGGCCGGGACTGGCCAAAGCTGAAGCCAGGAGCCAGGAGCTTCTTCCAGGTCTCCCGTGTGGATCCAGGGGCCCAAGCAGTTGGGCCATCTTCTTCTGCTTTCCAGGTCATTAGCAGGGAGCTGGATTGGAAGTGGAGCAGCCAGGTTTTGAACCATTGCCCATATGGGATGCTGACATCGCAGGTGGCAACTTTACCCACTGGGCCATAACGCCAGCCCCAAGATAGAAGGATCTTGGATCCACACCAATTGACAATGCTTAGAAGTAAGACAAATTGCCTCACAGGGAGGTGGCATCACCACTGAATGACTTTTCTGAGCCTAAACAAGACAAAATGATGCCACCACAGAACCTTGTTGAAGAACAAGGAATGGAGAGAACAGATTTAACCTCTCGGTATCCTCATGAGACCATCCCCTCCGTTGGACATTGGCACCCAGCTCCTTTCTCATTGAAGAATTTTTTAAAAAAATGCATGGCTAAAAAAATGTTTCCTTTCAGTTTCCTAATTTCAATCTTTTAGGGATAAACCAATTCACATAAGTGTACAAACCTGACTTGCTGCAGCGAAGCAGGATGTGAGAATTTTCACCAGAATGAGAGACCGACCGGGATTCCTCAGGAGTGCAGAGTGTTTTTCCCTTTGAGCCTGAAATTCTCATGCACTAACTTGTGTTTAGACACTGCTAAACATTGCCCTGGGCTGATCTTGCTTTACTGTCAGAGTTTAGTCCTTCTCAAAGACTTATCTGTGTCTGGTGATACAAAATGTTTAACAACCCGGGAGGGAAAGACCAAGACAGAGAGAGCCAGAAGACACTGATTGTCCTGTGTCTGAGAAGCGTTTGGCATGGATGTGTACAAAGCCAGTGGAAATAATGGACTATAGATATCCCATTCCCTGTTGTCTGAGATTCCCAGGACCCTCCATGGTATGTCCCTACGTTGGATGCATTTACAAACTCATAAGGTACCTGTTGGTTAAAGAACACTCCGTCAGCCACAGTCACACAGCAGGGCTGTGGGAAGGCTGCTTCCGGTCTTCTGCACCACTCCAACTGTGAAGTGAGGCACGACTGCTGGTCTCCAGTGTGTGGGGTCAGAGGACTCACGCACACACCTTCGCTGCACCACCTCTGTGCACCTGCTTGAAAACTAGTCCGGGGAGGAATGGAGCTCTTTGAAGCTGCCGGCAGGGCTTCCTATGCACTGTGTTAATTAAGAAAAAAGCTGGTCAGAATACCTCGGAGTGATTTTCTTCCCTTCAAGCTCTGGGACGAAAGCAAACCTCTAAGTTATCTTGGGCTGCTCTCCCTTGCTTACCTCCCACTCCCAGCTGGCTGCCAAGTGCAGTCTGACCGGCCCTCACAACCACTCGCACATCCTGCCGCTGCTTCCCTACTTAGTCTGCTAGCTGGCCTGCTGGTTTCCTGTCTGTCCTCCTCCACGCTGCCATCCTTGTTACTGGCAGATTCATGTCTGTCCAGTGCCTGAGGCACAGCCATGACTTAGTAGATGACCACCAACTCCAAATCTCTGGCTTTTCCACCATCTCATTCCAAACTCGGCAGGCACCCTTGACCCTGTACATGAAGTCTGAATCCTTTAATTTTTATTTAGTCATTTTTATTTTATTTGAAAGACTGGAGGTGGGGGGCGGGAATGAGCGAGTGAGTAAGAGCGCCTGTAACTCCACCTGGATCTCCCACATTGCGGGCAGGGACCCGAGTACTTGTGCTATGAATTGCTGCTTTCCTAGGGTGCCTATTAGTAAGGAGCTGGGTTGGAAGTAGAGGCAGGCCTTTGGTATGGGACATGGGCCTCCCCAGTGGTGTCTTAACTGCTGTGCCAAACACCCAGCCCGGGCTGAGCCCTACAGTGCGCTGCTGTAGGCCCTTCCTAATCTGCTGTCAGCCCCAGCCATTGCCATCCATTTTCTCTCACAGTGGAGCTTTGTGTTCTGGCCACGTGGTGGGGGCACCTCTTATGCTCTCCTGCTCTTGGCCTTTTCTCCCAACACTACCTATTCTGCAAGAGCCACACTCAGTGCCACCTCCCTCTCAAAACATCCCCTGACCCCACACAATCAGGTTCACCATCTCTTTTCTCCCACTGAGTACCTTTGCTCTCTCTCTCTCCCCACTGTGGAGCTGTCACTTAAGAACAGATCTGAGGTTGTGCACATCTCGAGAGCAGCATATGTGTCTTCAGTGTACACATGGGATGCCTGGCACATAACAGGTTTTCAGCAAACATCAGTCTGCCCTCTTTCTGTTGAGGTTTCATACGATGAGCCATTAACATCTCATGGGAACGGCAGTGTAGCCCCTTTTCTTGGGAATCCTGGGGGCTTCACAGCTGTGTCTCTGCTTCTGTTAAGGAAGACAGCATGACAGAGTAGACTATATCAGATCCGAGTCTCAATCCAGGTTCTTCCATGCAGCGTCAGTAATTTTAGAAAGCACGCTTAGCCTCTTCATTTTCTCATCATTAGGGTTGGTTTCCCATCCGCCATATTGGAACTGTAGAGACCAGGCTGATAAAGCAAAGGCATCCCAAAAGAAGAAGCCTCAAATAAGACAGAAGCTTCTTCTTCTTTCACATGACCACAGGAGACTCTGCTCTCCTGGGTTCTTTCTTGTCTCATGGCCCTGCCATTGCCCAGACAGACTAACACTGACTCCTCAGGCCCAGAACCACTTCCTTTCCAGATCTTGGGGTAGTAAAGCAGAGGGGAAACAGCTCCTCTGGTAAGGACTCTGCACCACAGTAGTGTACATGACTTTCATTCAAATCCTATGGACTAGGACTTAGTCACGTGACCACACCTAGCTGCAAGGGAGGCTGGGAAATGTATAGCAAACCCGAGTCTCTGATTCTTCAATCAGCCTATTCAAGAATAGCTGGGCAGCCACATGCAGTGCTGAAACTCAGAATAAAGTTCTGTTACCAAAAGAAAGCTAAGAATGGATGGGTTGGAGTGCCCAATACCAGCCCTTACAAAGTCATTGTTGCAAAGATGGGGAAAGCACTGAACTGTGCATGACAAAATAAATATTTATTTCCTTCTAATTTATATGACTGTCCCCACTTGCAGCCTTCCACATGGCAAGCTCTCACTATACCTGTGATAAATGAATGTTAAATGAATGAGCTCATTTTGAGGGCTCACCATTGCTAACTAGATAAGCCCATTTGTGAATTGCTTGTAATCAGTGCTGTCTGAAAGCCTGCTGCTAACATGGTTTACTGTGTCAGCAGATAAAGAGCTCTCCTGTACGTCATCGATTTGCTAAATGAATGGAATTACGCTAAGTACCCATAAACCTCAAAAATTCCCAAATGAGGAGGATGGGCATTATTAGGGATCTACTAGCTTAGTATGTGCCTGCTAGGCTGCATGTTATGTGAGTCCCTGCTGTTTCTCCAGAGAAAACAGATAGCTCATGACAGGATCCATGCCAGGCCTTCACTTCCTTTGATTTCCGCGTCATGTTTAGATGGTCTCCAGGGGCCCCAGGAAGATGGAGTGGGTGGGCAGGGGAGTGGAAGCCCTAGGAGGGGCGGAGCAGAGCAGGAGAGCCTCCAGCTGGAGGTCCCTGCTGCCTGGGGCTGCCAGAGGCAAAGCCTTTGGCCAAAGGCTGCACTAGATCAGGAGGGGACTGCTCTGTGTCAGGGATTCCTGGGATTCTCTCCCCACCTTAAGCACTGAGAAACCTCAAAGTCAACTTCTGTTTGGTTTAGGCCCGTTGCTAAGTCTGTAGCGCTGCACTGGGGGACTTAGTGAGTCTCAGGCGCTCTGGCAGGAAAGTTCTTAAGCGGTGACTCAGCAGAGGACTTAAAATGTCCAGGAATTGTCATTTAAAGCATTCCCCAGTGCTCTGGGAAACTGAGCCATCTGACCTAAATAAAAAAGCAAGTTTTGGATGGCCAGGGCCAGAAAGAAGCAACGCTGCATTTATGAATGCATGGTCCAGAGGAAACCCAGGAAATGACTGGAAAGGAACAATGCCCCCCCCAACACACACACACTACTCCACCCCAGCAAAGCTGGGGAAGACCCAGGGCTGCCTCCCTGGGGATCAGCTAATCAGCCCAAGGATCTGATAGCCCAGATCCCCAGCGCCCTGGCCTGGCTGCCTGCCCCATTTCCCTTCTCTCAGCACCATCTCCTCTCTGGAGACCACTGTCTACTCCTTTTTCTGATACCCTACTTTCCTGAAACCTCAGAATTTCTATACCAAAACATTTCCCAAGATTGGAGTATATTACCCAAATCTCTCACAGTCTGCTCTTTGCTGACTAACCATATCCAAGGATCAAGATTCCTGGCAAGAAAACACTTTATATTTCTAATTGTGCATATTTATGTTTGTAACCATATGGAGATGCCAGGAAAAGCCTTTTATATATTTTAGATCTATTTTACACACACACACACACACACATATAGTTGTATGTATGTGAATATACAAGCATATATCTGCATATATATGCACATGTTTAGAATTTTCCTTAAAATCCATATAATTCCATAATGTTTTGGGTGCTCACTATGTCCCAGGCATCGCTAGCTATAACTACCAGCAGAGAATAAGACAGACTAAGTACCATTATTGATATAGATGGGGGCAGATCCACAGTAAATACTGGTGGATATGTGGGTGTCTGCTTACATATACACACAGTGGTCAGCACAGAGCAGGCACCCAATAATTAGGTACTCATTAAAAATAATGAGAGCTGATACTTGTTGAGTACTTATTATGAGCCAGGTGCTTTTTTTGTCCTGTAAGACTGGAGCTATTATTATCTCCATTTATAGACATAGAACCAAAGCACAGAGACATCATGCAACTAGGAAGTTGTCATGCGGGATTTGAGCAAAATCGTTGTCCCCAAAGCCTTGCTTCTTTATTCTTCCTCCTAAAAAATGGGCTGCTTTACAAAAGGCAGCCTGGAAGCTGTTCTACATCTGCCAGTGCTATTCTAAGAAGAGTGTGTTTCAAGGAAGCAGCCTGGGGGAGAGCAGCTTAGAGCTGGGTTAGCGACGTGACTGTGCGGCTGTTTTAACTGTCTCGCTCTGTAGTGCGATTTTTCTCTCCAGTTCCGCCTTCAGCCAGCGGTAAGAGAGAGACCAGAAATGAGAGGTCTCCCTCAAGCAAAGCAGAAACATAAAGTCTTCAATATCTCTGGGTTTTAAAAAGACAGGCAGGAAAGAAAGAAAAGACAAGGCCAAGGGGTCACAACACAGTTCCCCCATGAAACACCTGAGACAGAAGAGGATTCCTGTTGATTCCCCGAGGGGAGAAAGGAATGAAACTTGTGCAGGGGGTTCTGATCCTGGTGCCCCACCTCACCTGTCAAGGCCCACTAGGCTAAATAGAAATGTCTTAGGAGGAGAGTTTTATATATATATATATATATATATATATACATATACATACATATATATATATATATATATATAGAGAGAGAGAGAGAGAAGGGTCTTCCTTGCGTTGGTTCACCCCCCCATATGGCCGCTTCGGCCGGCGCTACACTGATCTGAAGCCAGGAGCCAGGTGCTTCTTCCTGGTCTCCCATGCGGGTGCAGGGCCCAAGCACTTGGGCCATCCTCCACTGTCTTCCTGGGCCACAGCAGAGAGCTGGACTGGAAGAGGAGCCACCGGGAACAGAACCCAGCGCCCATATGGGATGCTGGCGCCGCAGGTGGAGGATTAACCTAGTGAGCCACGGCGCCGGCCACAGGAGAGTTTTAAGAACAAGAAGTTAGAAAACTGCAAAGGGCTTTTGATGGAAAGTTTATCCTAAGCATGATTCAAGGTGAATTATTTATATAACTACTGTACTTTAGTTACTATCTATTGAATGCCTATTACGCAAAAGGCAGCTAGCCAGATTTCTTACAGAAATCATCTCATGTAGAATTAGAAATATGTAATCCACTTGAACTTGAAAGAACACCAGCAATTGATTAAACATTTATTAGTCATTTATTAGCGGTCAGTAAAAAATGAGCCAAATTGTGTCTTTGTGACATTATTTAAATCTTATTCTATACAGAATATTAATTTCACACATAGTCATTGCTATAATATCAACTTCAGTTTTTAAATGTTTATTTTAAATTTGTTTCCATCTAGTGAAAGAGCATAAGACAGAAAGAGAGAGAGAGACAGAGACAGAGAGGGGAGAGAATTTCATCTGCTGATTCATTCTTCTAATGCCTGCTGAAGCCAGGAGCCCCGAGCCCCACTCGGATCTCCCATGTGGGTGGCTGGAATCCAAGCACTTGAGCAACCATCCACTGCCTCCTGGGATGCATTAACAGGAAGCTGGATCCAAAAGTGGAGGAACTGGGACTCGAATTGGCACTGTGATATGGAATACAAGTGTCTCAAGCTGCAGCTTAACACATTGTGCCACAGTGCTGTCCTTCAAATTAAAGTGTTCTAAATAAAAAGACAGAAATAGGAAAACTTAGTCAATTCTTTTTTTTTAAAGATTTATTTGTTTATTTGAAAATCAGAGTTAAACACAGAGAGAAGGAAAGGCAGAGAGAGAGAGAGAGACAGAGAGACAGAGAGGTCTTCTGTCCGCTGCTTCATTCTCAATTGGCTGCAATGGCTGGAAATGTGCTGATCCGAAGTCAGGAGCCAGGAGCTTTTTCCAGATCTCCCACACGGGTGCAGGGACCCAAGGACTTGGGCCATCTTCCACTGCTTTCCCAGGCCATAGCAGAGAGCTGGATCAGAAGTTGAGCAGCCATGACTTGAATTGGCGCCCATATGGGATGCTGGCACTGCAGACAGCAGCTTTACCTGCTAAGCCACAGCACTGGCCCCACTTACTCAATTCTTTCTCCCATTATGGTATATCAGACCCCGCCATGCTGACTATCCTAACTGTCATCATCAAAATATTTTTAAATTTTTTGTTACAGATTGAGAGGCAGAGAGAAGGAGGGGGGGCAGACCTACCATCTGCTGATTCGCTCTCAAAATACCCATAACAGCCAGCCCAACAGAGTTTGAAGTGAAGCTGGGAGCCAGGAACTCAATCCATGTCTCCATTGTAGGTGAGAGGAAACCTGAGCAATTGTCACTGTGTCCCAGGATCCACACTGGCAGGAAGCTGGAGTCAGGAGCTACAGCCAGTTATCAAGCCCAGGAGCTCTGATCAGGGATACATGGGTCTTCACCAAACACCTGCCCCTCCAAAGTGTTTCCATTGCATGTTTAAGTATGTGAGGGGACCATGGGCTTGATATAAAATACGGACCAACATGAAGGTGTGGTGAAGTGAGTCTAAAACTCATCTAGGAAAATAACCATGTGCATATAGAGAACCAAAGTATTGGCAGGTACAAAACTTGCTCTGAATGACATTGAACTATAACAGAAATCTCAAAAGAAAGAAAGAAAGAAAGAAAGAAAGAAAGAAAGAAAGAAAGAAAGAAAGAAAGAAAGAAAGAAAGAAAGAAAGAAAGAAGGAAGGAAGGAAGGAAGGAAGGAAGGAAGGAAGGAAGGAAGGAAGGAAGGAAAGAAAGAAAGAAAGAAAGAAAGAAAGAAAGAAAGAAAGAAAGAAAGAAAGAAAGAAAGAAAGAAAGAAAGAAAGAAAGAAAGAAACCACGAACTCTGTCTTTGGAGATCTTGGTGTGTAGTTTGGAAGATGCAATTTGCATGTAAGATTGTCCAGGGTAAGGCAGATCGCCACGCTCAGAGCCCAGGGGATAGGGCAGATGGAACAGGCTGAAGTCAGAGAAGAGAAGGGTTTGGGGATCTGAGGATGTCAGGGAAAGCCCCAGCTACCTAGTCAAAGCTTTTCTGTTTAGCTCTCCCTTCTCCACCTTAGAGTTATCTCCTTGTTTTTTCCCTCCACAAATCACCATCGTCTTGAACTTGGTCTTAAATCTTTTCTAAGATCACCTGGTTTTTGATAGTGAAACATTGTAATCAGTCAGTCAGCACTATACTGAGACCTAGTACACAGAGAGTATGGCCATGGGAGGACCGGGGCAATGGAGGAAGCACAGGATGTAGCCTGTGCAGGTGCACGCACACACACACACACACACACACACACACACACACAACACCCAGGTAAAGCAGACCCTTGGTGAGCAGGCTGTCACCCTCATAAGAACCACCCCTTCTTTTCATCCAGCCCCTAACACACTGCGTGTGCTCTGACCCTCCACCCTGGGGAGACTTGTCTACACTGTATAATCCAGCTTCTGGCCATAGTCAAACAGCAGTTCCAGACTGAGCCAATGTCAAGTTTGCTCCTGAGAAACACCAAGCCTGGTTTTCACTGAGACTGATTCATGATAACAACTGGGTCTTAAACAGAAGGGCCACAAGTGTCCATCACCGAGGCCTTCAGCATGGGCCTGCTTTCTCCCCTTGCCACGGTTTGGTTATGTAATTCAACAGTTTGCCCTGCACTGATGCTCCAGCACTCTTCCAAAAAGTGTTCTTCCCCCTTTATCTTTTGCTGAAACCAACCAGAATCGGAATCTGATGTTTTCAAATAAAAAGAAAGTTAAATAATCTCAAAAACTTGTTCTGGATAGAGTTGCAAATTTCAGGAAATTCATCAAAAATATCATGGGTCATTGCACCAAGGTGAGCGTGAAGACAATATACACTTCTACTTTATTTCAGAGATAGCGAATCAATAGTCCTTAGTTTAAAAAAACTGGCAAAACAGTCATTAATTTATGTCTTATGGTAACGTGGGGTAAGGTTTGGGGGCACCCATAGCTGCCACCATCAAATAGTTTGATAGAGATGAGACAAGTTAAGACCACAGAATCAGATGGTTGCTTCTGAGAGCACTGGGCTAACCTAATGTAAGAGAAGAGCAAACCAAATTTCAGACGTCTCCCCCATAGGCTTACAAAACCCAGCTCTTACCTAATTAATATGAGCCTGCTAATTAGTGGCTTGAGATCGCTAAGAGTTAAGTTCAGAAACTGATACCTCAAGCTACCAAATGGAATGTCCACTTACATCTAAAAACTCACAGCCTTTCATATGTGCACACAGCATGACCAGGAAGAGGGGGGATCCTTACCGTTAGAAGAGATAGGTGGGAGGGGCGGGGCATGGGGGAACATAAGCCTTCAAGCCCCTCTGAAATGTTTTTCTAAGACACTCCTACCCCCACCAGCTGCAGGAAGTGAACATCTCCCCTGCAGTTTCCACTGCTCAGCAGTGCCCACTCTGTGGCCCTCATTTGAACTCAACATGGCCTGGAAGGGGTTAGGCAGAACAAACATGGCCAAGGAATATTAAGACTGGAGAAGTTGTGTTGGCATAGACTTTGAGGACAGGGTGTGTTATTAGTGGTTTCATTTGCTAAGTAATCCATAGTCTGATGAATATCAGATGGGATCTCCAGAAGATGCAGAAGGAACAGAGATCACCGGCTGTCTAGACTCAGAGAACAACGGCTCCACGAGATCACCTTGGCCATTTCAGTAGCTGACTCGATTTTGAATCAGCTCATTGCATTCGTTACTGCGTGTGGCATGTCACAACATGTCAGGCAGCAACATTTGGGGACATATGGAATGAAGTTTATGGGGTATGTGTGCGCATGCTTTATGCTAAGCTGGAGAATGTAAGAGCCACCAACTGGAGCTGCTGCCTGCATTGCATCAGTGCCCCATCTCCAAGTGCAGTTCCTGTAACTCAGGGTGAGCCCATGGAGTCTCTCCTCCACCACACACACCCCCGTGCCCACCCCTCCAGGCCCAGCCACCACCACAGCTAGATGCAGTGAAGTGCCACAGACTGGGCCAGGGGAGCAGTGCCCTGGCTTCAGGGAAGTCTGTAGAAAATTTAAAAACAATGCTTCTTCCCTTGGGATCTGGGCATCCAGAAAGTCAAGGTCAGACTCCTCTTGTGCGAGAAGCCAGTTGTTCCCAGGACAGGGGTTGTAGTCACACAGAGATGAACAGGGAATGAAATGATGGTGGCATTTGAGTCTCTTGTTCTAGCCACCTTTCTACCTTTCCCAGGTTCTGGTTGTTCTACACATCTTAGGTATGTGGGAGGGATAAATTTTCCCTGTTGCAATGAAAATGACCGAGGCTGTGTGAGCCCTGTATGTACTGGGCTAGTTTTTGCAAACAAGAAAAGACTTGGGAGGTCAGAAATCATGAGGAGCCCTCATACCCATGCACCTGCCAGCTGTGACTTGTGGTTTCCATCCATGCAGTCCCAGGCTTGGGCTTTAGCAGCTGCACCATGTCTGGTTTCATTGTGCTGCCAGCGCTTGGAGTGCAACCAGCAGTGGATGGAGGTCCCCGGGGGACTAGTGGGTGACTGTGCCTGGCTGCTTCGCCCAGGACAGGGTCTCATTCTTAGTGTGGAGTCCAGCTGATGGTCCCTTTTGTCTGTGGATCCCACACACCCCATGTGTTTTGCCGCTGGTCAATTGCTTCTCTCCATTCTCCATCCCCCAGACTTAACAGCTTCTGTCCCTGGACCAAGTGGGAGGGGGGAGATCAGACTCCAGGGAAAAGTAGGGACAGACATTCACCTGCACCTGCCGTGCGCCAGGCACCTATGCAGAGAGCATCCTGGGCACCTGTGACAATAATGACACGAGGCACACGCTGTTACCCTCACCTCACAAGACAGCCTGACCACAGCCGATCCCTCTTGCCTCTCGTTGTGTCTGCAAATAGCACACATCCTGGGCACCCGCGTTCCCTCCCCAGCCCACACCCCTCTTCTGGCTGGATTTTCCACATAAGCAGTACAGGGACAGAAAGCCAGCTACTGTTGATCCCTGAAGGCAGGATGCCAGGGCAAGTCTCTATTTTCATACCAAACCTAGTTTCCTGGTGGGCACACAAATTGTTGCCTGCTAAAATAGCAGCTTTGGCAAAAATGTCTCCCATCTGCTTAGATGGGCATCAAATTAGGAAGCAGCCTTGCAGTTAAACCAACTGACTGTTTCTAATGAGCTGGAAATAGGAATCTCTCTGCAGCCACCAAGCTGTTGGCCTTGAATCATCAGCCCAACTAGACACACAGGGCCCTAAAGTAAAGCTTTGGTTACTTCCACCCCAGCCCCTGTCCATCACGACTCCTTATTCTCTTCCGGGCCTTGAAGTCCAGGACATGACTGCCTGCCTGAATGCATGTTTGCCTTCGCTCACAATTAGAGCTGGTGACCACCCTGCCCCGCTAGAGGCCAAGGTCTCTGCACCCAGGGAACTTAACCGCAGACAGATGCAGCATGACCCTCGAGCATCTCCCTGCATTGCCCACGCTCCCTCTCCTTCCCTTCTGCCTGTTCCCGATCAAGTCCAGAGTCACAAGACCAGCTTACACAGCCACGATCAACCAAAGTCCCACCCTCACATGCCTTCCAGGGAGCAGACAGGTAACAAAAAAAACAGCTGTGGTTGTATGGAACACGAGGGGCTGCCCTTCTGTTGCTGTTCCACCCACCTCAACACTGTTCCCCCAGGATCTCCATGTGGCTGGCTCACCACTTCCCTCCACTTTTCTTGGAGTGTTGCTTTCTCTGCAGGGCCTCCCTCACCTCCTTTTTTGACTGCGCTCAAGAACTCTTCACCTCCTTCCCTTTCTCTTTGTCAAAAGCATTTGTCACCAGGCTCACTGTGTAATCTCATTTCTGTAGTGTTTGTCCCTTCCACTCTCTCCTAAGCCATGGGTGCCACAGGGCAGAGCTTTGCCATTTGTTCCCTGATGTGACTGCAGTGTCGCATCTGGTCTGGCTCGGAGTAGGTGCCCAGGGAAGAGCCATTGCAAATCCTAAATACTTGGATGTGCCGACTCATTTACCCCTCCAACAGAAATGTGAGCGACAGGCCATTTACAACAATATGATGATGATGATGATGATGATGATGCCACTGCCCAGGTGAGGGATGAGGAAGCTGGGGTGCAGGGAGGTCCAGTTGCACAGCCAGTGAGATGTGGAGCCGGAAGTCAGACCAGGCTGCTGGCCTCCCCCCACACTCCCAGTCCCAACAGTGCTTCCAGCACACTGTGTACCGTGCAATAGAGGCTGGACAGAAGGGGACAATTGGACAAATGCTGACCCCACCCACTTTAAAAAATATCCTGTTGTCAACAACAACAAAAAGAGTCTGTTTGCCTTATTTAGATCCAGGTCCACAAATTACATGAGGATTGGCCTCAAAGTGGCATCATGGACAAAAATAGGCTTTTATTGGGTTGGCAGGGAGTAGGGATTTAAAGAAAGGAAATCTAGTGAAACCCCAGGTATTGAAGAACTCACAGGTGTGTTTCTCAGCTGTTTGACCTTTGGCCAAAGGGTTGACGCTGAGCAAGGATCCAAGAAGAGCTGAGCAGGATCAACAGGCGATAGTTTAAGGACATGAAGGAGGCCGGCTCCACAGCTCAATAGGCTAATCCTCCGCCTATGGGTCATGACCCTGGGTCATGTTCCCGGTCGGGGCGCCGGATTCTGTCCCAGTTGCTCCTCTTCCAGTCCAGCTCTCTGCTGTGGCCCAGGAGTGCAGTGGAGGATGGCTCAAGTGCTTGGGCCCTGCACTCGCATGGGAGACCAGGAGAAGCACCTGGCTCCAGGCTTCGGATCGGCGCAGTGCGCTGGCCGCAGCGGCCATTAAGAGTGGTGAACCAACTGCAAAGGAAGACCTTTCTCTCTGTCTCTCTCTCTCACTGTCCACTCTGCCTGTCCAAAAAAAAAAAAAAAAAAAAAAAAAGAATACAAAGGAATCTTCCCAGACAGATGATCTCAGGGCAGTCACAGGACGAGCAGAGCATGGAGGAAGCACCGAGCCAGGGACACAGCACTGTCTTCGCATCCTCCACGGCGCCACGGGAGCTCACTCCGAGTCTTCCTGGACCTCGCAGAAATGGCTCATTTCCTCGGTGGTCGGGCAGGACACAGTCAAGACAGCAAGACATCCAAGCTGGCTTCAGGCCCTAACCACCACCACATTAGCGTGCCCAGCTCAGGTGGACCAGGGATCAAGCTGCCAGCCACAGCTTTCAGAAAGAACCTCCAAACAGTGCTCCCCAGGAGCCCCAGGGAGCGGTGGAATGCCATAGGCCCCAGTAGCAGCATGGCCCAGACTGTAGGGAAGACGAAAGAGGAACTGTCCTCTCGCGGGAGGCATTTGTGGCCAAATAATAACTGACCCAATCTCTCTGTTCGGGCCAGCTCCATTTGAGTATCTCCCGAGAATGAACACACAGTATGAATTCCTTCAACACTCACTCAAGAACCATCGGCTGAGCACCTAGTCCATGGCAGCGCTGTTCTGTGCAGTGGCACGGACAGGCACGGAGCGGGGATGTTCCCAAGGAGTGAGATAAGCACCAGGTCAGATGCGAGGCCTAGAGCTGCCAGAGTGCAGAGGAGGCAGCCGCACCCCATCGGGCGAAGAAACAAGAGCAAGGCAGGGCCCAGTCGGTTAGCGCTGTGTTGGAGGAAGGGGTTCCCCAAGGGGACCGCCAGGTGGACAGGGCGGGGTGGGCAGTCCCTCACAAACTCAAGAAGGCTGTGGAACGGGGACAGTGCCCAGCCCCAGCGGGGGCTACCCTACGCTGCAGGGAGTACTTGAGAACCCAAAGCCAAAGGCAGCACCCAGTCTGCACCTGCTTGGGCTGAGTTGGACAGACTCCTGCTTTGAGCAATGTCAAAGCCAAGTCCTGTCCAGCTGTGGACTCACAGCATTCCACTGATGCCTTGTTTCTCATGGAGCCGCCACATCTGAAAGGGATGCCACCTGCTTCTCTGTGCCCAAGGGGAAGATGTCGCCTGGGCCCTGAAGCCAGGCATCCCTGGGTCCAGCTTCCTGCCGCTGCCACTTGCCACTTGCTGGCCATGTGGCCCTCACACAATGCACTCATTCTTCTGGACTCTGCTGGCTTGTCAATAAAACGGAGTGGCGTCTGGCTCATAGGATTACTGGAAGGATTAAATAAGAGCAGGCAGGTAGAGGACATATACCCATTGTGTTAGCACTGAGTATTCAATAGGATTATCTACTGAAAGAAGCTATGGCCAAGTGCTCTGCCAACCAGAAAAGCCCATGCAAATTAGCTAGGAGTTTGGTCACAAGGAGGCTTCAAAAGAGCAGGCGGTTTCTTTTCTGCTTTGCCTAAGTCAGTGATTGGCACACACCGGGCGCTCGGTGGTATTCGTGGGATAAATGACTGAGTGCTCATCCAGAAAGACGGATACAACCTGAGCACTCAGAAGGCACAAAATGAGCTCTCCTCCATCCGACCAGAGCCGGAGAGCTGCCACTGCTGCTCCCTGTCGGGGTCGGGGTTGAACCCTGGCTGCCTCTCTGGGCTCAGGCCCAGCGTCCGGACCTCACTGTTCCCCAGGCCTCTGAGCTTCGCTGCAGACGGGGCGGCACGTGCTCCTCTCTGCTCCACCCCAGCTCCTGCAGTCACCGCCTCCGGCTTGTGCTATTTTGAATCCGAGGGTGCTGGGAACATAAAAGGGCCAGTCTGGGGATGTTGTGGCTGAGACACGGGCAGAGAGCGCTGGGTTCTCTCCCCACGTCTAAGCTGGGGCCCGAAATAGCTGGGAGGCTAAAGAAGGCCTCAGAATAGCTTTTGGCTTCACCAACAAATCTAAGCTAGAGGACAACACACTCTCAAGAGAGACCAAATAATTAGACTGTTCGGGGCATGACAGAGCTCCTTGGGTGGATAAACGAAAAATCACAGCACAAAACCCAAGGTTGTCCCTGTTTGGGGAAGAGCGGTAGCCTCTCTAGAGCTCCAGGGGTACAGCCAGTGATGGTGGCCAGTGCAGGGCGAGGTCATCAGCGTGGTCCCAGCGGGTATAGTGAGCCCTAGAGGGTACTGAAGTGGAAGCTTCTACATCAGTAGGGTTTCAAACATAGGCAACTCAACAAGGATGCACCCTGTCCTGGCAGGGCCTGTGCAGGCCACAGCAGTCAAATAGCCCCTGAGTGCCACGGGCACTGGGCCACGTGTCTTAGAGACTTGAGCCTGCTTAATTCTCACTGGAAGTCTGAGTCAAAGGCACGGGTGCCCCCGTTCTACAGGTGAGACAGCTGAGGCTCGCATGTTTTAAGAAACCTGATTCAATGAGGAAGTGGTGGAACTGAAATTTGCATGCTGGTCTGTGAGAGTCCAAACTGCATTTTTGCCACAGTTCCCAAAAGGGTAGGATTCTGACCCAGGAGAGGGGACATAGCCTCAGGAGGCCATGCTTCTGGCACCCAGGGGTCTGAGCACTGTCTCTTAAAGACGTCTGGGAGTGCTGGCAGCAACACCAGCGCCAGGGCCAGCGTTTTTGTTTGTTTGTTTGTTTAAGATTTATTTATTTATTTGAAAGCGTTACACAGAGAGAGGAGAGGCAGAGAGACAGAGAGGTCTTCCATCCCCAACTGGCCACACGGCCAGAGCTACACCGATCTGAAGCCAGGAGCCAGGAGCTTCTTCCAGGTCTCCTACGTGGGTGCAGGGGCCCAAGGACTTGGGCCATCTTCCACTGCTTTTCCAGGCCATAGCAGAGAGCTGGATCAGAAGAGTAGCAGCCGGGACTAGAACTAGCACCCATATGAGATGCCAGCCCTTCAGGTCAGGGCACTAACCAGCTGCACCACAGTGCCGGCCCCAGGGCCAGGGTTTTTAACATGGGCAGAGACAGAGAGGCTCTGAACGCTGAACTCTCTGGATGGCTTTCTGCTCCTCGGCTAGCACCTGTCTCCAGGTTCCCAGAGACGGGAGGTGCAGGGGGACAGGGTCCCAGAAGGAGGCCAAGGGAGTCAGGGGCAGCCACCAACTCCCCGTGGGGGACAGCCTGCCTCCCTGCCTCCCCACGGGACCCGCTCTACTTGCCTCTGTCTTTGTCCCAGCCATCTATTCCAGGAGGTACTACGTTCCCTCTTTCTTAAGGCGAGGCGTTGCATCCTTTTTCAGAAGGAACTCTGACTTAACCACGACCAGAGTTATCCTCTCCCTCATCCCCTTCTTGTCGCCCAAGACACTCTGCCCAGCCAAACCACTGGTCTTCCCTGTTGCAGTCCTCTGCCCCCCGGGGCCTCATGGGCCAAGAGCTGCCTCTCCAGAATTGTGCTAGGGAAGATGTTGTGAAGGAGATTGCCACCAGGGGGCAGTGTGGAGCAAAATCCCCCAGCCTTCTCATCCAGGGCATTTTTTTCCCTTTCGCCAAAACCCAGCACAAAACCCCCTGCTGTGGAGGAATTCTAGGGGACCCACAAGCTTTTCATGGAGAGTGTTATGTTGATTGCCTTCCTTGATATGGTAAAATAAAGAATAAGCATGCTCAGAATCCCACCTTTCTAAGGCAAGGTGACTTTGCAAAGATGTCTTCAGGGCTTGGCGTTGAGTAGCCACACTTTAGAATAGAGAGACATGGAAGCCATGGTCATTGCACACGAAGGCCACATGACATCACAGTGGAGTTCAGGCTTTGCAGTGCCTCCAGTGGGACTGAGCGGTGTGTGGTGTCTGGCTGGCCAGGTGCAGAGGGACCTGAATGGTGGCTGTCGTTTTATGAGAGGCAATCAACTTTCAGCAAAACCAGCTCCTTGATTACTTTCAAGGCACTTTGAACTTTATTTGTTGTAGCTTTTTGGTGATAATAATCTGTACATTTACTTTAGCCTAAGGCTTGTATGACTCAGGAGTGTGTACTCCTAGTTTTACACGTGTACATATTTAAGCAATATCATAAAAAAATACCTTGAGTCAACACTGGTGGCCTGTGAGCGTTGTGCTTTGTGATTGATGTCACAGATGTAATCAAACTCACACTTGAGTAAACATAAGTCCTTGGAATCTGGAAAGAAGCATCGGGAAGGTTGGGGGTGTGAACAAGCATGTGTCTTCCTTCGAAGAGGTGGAGTTCCAAGCTATCTTGTATGGAAATTTGGACTTGGAATCAGCAGGAATGAGATCTGGTCTGGGTTTGGCCACACTGGGAGTCCACTTCACTTCTCCTGGCCTCAGCAGCTTCCTCTGCATGTTTGTTTTGATTTATTTTCCTTTTTTTAATTAAAGATTTATTTGTTTGTTTGAAAGATAGAGTTACAGAGAGAGAGAGAGAGAAATCTTCCATCAGCTGGTTTACTCCCCAGTTGGCCACAATGGTCAAGGCTGGGTCAGGCCAAAGCCAGGAGCCTGGAACTCCATCCAGGTGGCCCATGAGGGTGCAAGGGCCCTAGAACTTGGGCCACCTTCTACTGCTCTCCCAGGCACCTTAGCAGGATTGGAAGTGGAACAACCAGGACTCGAACCAGTGCCAGGCTGCTGAAGCTTCTGTGACACAACACCAGCCCCCTGTTTGCATTCCTGGTATTCGTGCTGCCAGTGGCTCAGCAAGCTTCCTGGGGGTCTGGCCATCGGGCCATTTATCTGCTCCTATGAGCTGGAGGGGTGAGGGGCTGGTCGGGGACAAGCAGATATTCCAATCAGGAAACGGCCTTGACCTTCACAAAACCACCAGAGTGTCGGACTGCAGCCAGCCCCCAGCACCTTCTTCCAATGAAGCTGCTGATCACTGTCTGTGAGATCATCACTGGGAATCAGGGGCCCCAGCCAATGGCAGGTCTTACCAAAAGGAAGCCATGCTGCTCCGTGCTGTCTTGGATTGTCGTCCCTCATCCACACACACAGTTCATATGGATCCATCAGACTGGAGATTCCATAGGCCTGGTGCTTACACAGAGGTAGGGATAAGGTCAAAGCCATCTGTGATCCATGGGACCTCAGTTCTCTGGGACTAGGTGCCTTCTGCCACTAACACCGCAGGGTGGTGAGCTCCCCAGCCTCCCCTGTCTTCAGGTTCATCATCGACATGAGTCACCATCGTTTTTAAATAGCTCTTCACAGTTTATAGAATGTATTCACAGTCACTCTTTGATAATCAGAATAAAGAACTCTAGGAGAAGGCATCTGAGACCCAGAGGTTGATAATGCATCTGGAAACACACAGTTGTACAGTGGACCCCAGAGACCAGAATCCAGATGTTTTGACTCCAAGTCCTATCCGTCCACCACACAGGTCTGGTTCTTCCGGTCCAGGGTCCAGGGAAATTTTGCAGCTGTACCCGCCTCAAGAACATGCAGGATCTCAGGTGTCCAGGCGTGAAGTGCTAAATTCCCACCTTAACTGTAATGCACCAGGACACCGGGTTGTGTTACGAACAGTGACCTGTAGTTGCTTGTCGGTGTGGTTTTAAGTGACTAAAGTTGGAGAGATTTGGCCATAAAGACTTCCTGTTCCTTGAAAATCTTCTCTTCTTGCTTATCGCTAAGGAAAGTCTTCGAATAGAGAACAAATATTTTCTTTGTACAACAGGTGCCATACTTGATCCTTTTTCCCATGAGTGGGGAGGGCGGGGTAGGGAGCATTAAGGATAAAAAGGAGACTAAAGAAGAAGAAGGAAGTGGGTTGGGGCTCAGAGAGTAAGGGCTGTCTTCTTTCCAGCTCCTGCCAGTATAGAAAACACACACAGGCAGTCACAGGGCTCACAGAAAGTGCATATTTTTATGAGCAATCAACAAGCAGATTTCAAATTCTTTGCACCAAAATAAGTGGATCTTTTAATTCCATTTTCCATTAGCTTTTTGAAGCCCCTTCATTTAACCCAGGAACCAGACTAGATTGGTGGCTCTCAAACCTCTTGTTTTAGAGCAGAGAAGCCTTAAAAATGTATTTGTTTATTTATTTGAAAAGCAGAGTTACAGAGAAAGAAGGAAAGACGCACATACACATAGAGAGAGAGAGAGAGAGAGAGAGAGAGAGAGAGAGAGAGAGGCATCTTCCATCCACTGGTTCAAGCCCCAGAGGCCACAATGGCGAAGGCTGAGACAGCCAGAAGCCAGGAGTCTGGAGCTTCATCTTAATCTCCCGCATGGGTGCAGGGGCCCAAGCACCTGGACCATCTTCCTCTGCTTTCCCAGATGCATTAGCAGGGAGCTGGATGGGCAGTGGAGCAGCCAGGACTTGAACCAATGCCCATATGGGATGCCTGCACTGCAGGTGGGGGGCTTAACCCACTGCACCACAGTGCTGGAACCATCCGAGAAGCCTCTTTTCAAAGTGACTCCTCACTTAGAAGCCCAGTACATAGGCAGGAATAAACAAGGTGCTTTAGTCCAAGGCAGAGGAGCCCCATGCATGGGGTTCCGACCTCCTCCTCTTCCTCTCTCCCCGTGCATCTCCTAGGAACCGCAGCGGCTCTCCTGGGCACACTTGGGAATCAGCTGACCAGATCATTTACAGCTGAGCCCCAGGGAGACCGCGATGCATAGGGCTCAGTCTCTGCCAACACGGAGCTCTCCCGTGACTTCAGTGCAGTGATAAGGGCTGTGACGGAGGCACGCTGTGGGAGCAGAGAAGAGAGGCCGCCCAGGCTGGGCACAGGAGAGGTGGTGCCGGGGGAACTTGCAGAACACTTCCACAAAAACATGGCGAATAAGTCCCGGGTGCAAGATCTAAGGGCAGTGAAGACCAAAGCACATTCTGCAAGGTCAATGCCAAACGGCGCTCATCCTGGAGGCAACGAGGATGCTGGCAGTCCGGAGCCAAGTCAGTGGCAGAGGCAGGCAGTCCTGTCCCTGTCTGGCGTCCCTGCCAACCAGCCACAGATGCTTGTGGCTCCCTGGGGAGTCACATCACCCCGGGGCTTAGCAGAGACTGCACAGCCTCCTCAAGATGCCCTGGGCAACCCCAGCAAGGGTGCCCACTGTCAGTGTGGGCCAGGGCGGCCCCAGGCCAAGGCTGCCTCCCCCAGCCCCTGCCTCACCCCTTCTGCTTGTGATTCAGCTGCTCCTGGCTCCAGGGGTTCCCCCCTCAACCCCCACCCCACCTCTCCTGCTGGCTGTCTCTTCTCCCACCCTCCCTTCTCCTTCTTCCTTCACATTCCACCTTCTTTTCTCTGTCTCCTGTGCCTCTGTCTCGTGCCCTTCCTTTCTCTGAAATCAGCATATGGATATTTTTTTAAAGATTTATTTATTTATTTGAAAGAGTTACAGAGAAAGAGAAGGAGAAGCAGAGAGAGAGAGAGAGAGAGAGAGAGGTCTTTCATCCTCTGGTTCACTCCCCAGTTGGCCACAATGGCCGGAGCTGTGCTGATCTGAAGCCAGGAACCAGGAGCTTCTTCTGGGTCTCTCATGTGGGTGCAGGGGTGCAATGACTTGGGTCATCTTCTACTGCTTTCCCAGGCCACAGCAGAGAGTTGGATTGGAAGTGGAGCAGCCGGGACTCGAACTGGTGCCCAAATGGGGTGCCAGCATTGCAGGTGGAGGCTTTACCTGCTAAGCCACAGCACCAGCCCCAATGCCTGGGTTTAATGCCCACTTCTGGCTCCTGCCCCCAGGATCAGCATTAGCTGATGGGGGACCTGGTTTGAGTTTTTGGCTCCCAGCTTTGGCAGCTGTTGCAGGCACCTGGGCAGTGAACCAGCAGATGGGAGTTTTCTTGTTCTCTGTCTCTGTCTCTGTGTCTCTGTCTGTCTCTGTCTCTGTGTCTCTCTCTCTCTCTCTCTCTCTCTCTCTCTCTCTCTGTATGTCTGGCTCTCAAATCAATACATTTAACATTTTTTAGTAAATAAAATTATAAAAAGGGGGAAAATCGAGAAATGAAACCAAGGAGCAGCTGATGGAAGCCAAAACAACCTCCTTTTTACGGACAAAAGTGCGTTCTCTCGGGAAGAGGGCTGGCACGGGAGCTGTGGTCCAGCAGGCCCGGTGAATTCTACCAAAACTCAGCAGGAAGACTGTTCCCGGGGGAGGCTCCGGGATGGGAGGGAGCGAGGCCAGAGCTGCTGGCGGAGGAAACATCAAACAGCTCTCAAAGTCCATTTGTTAACCTGCTCCACCGCTGTCTTTGCTACCACCCCAAAGGCAGCGACGGTCTGCTGCCTGGGCCAGCCAGTCCGGTACATGGTGTCTAGGGACAGAGTCTTTCCATGGAGAGAGCAGGGGCCCTCTGTGGCTGGGTTCAGGGCTGCACTGGGCTTGAAGGGACCCACTGGGCTCAGGTGGGACAGGATGCCAGTGGGGGTGTGTGCAGACTTGCACGTGTGCACTTTTCTGGGGGATGACCAGAGTTTCAGGGACTCTGGAGTGGGATCCTCACCCCCAAAGCACTAAGGATGGCGGTTCCCAGAGTGGAAGGAGCTGGGGTGCTTTGGCAGCAGGTCTGTCCTCACGTCTTTGAAGGGCAGTGAGTGAAGGCAGGTGTTCCCGCTATTCTGCAGGGGCTCTCATCAGGGAACTGGAACCAATGGGTCAAGTTTCAGGGAGACCAATTTCAGCTCAATAGATAGACCAACTATTTGAATGGTGTGAAAATAAGGCAGATGGTTGCCCAAAACACTGTTTTCTTTGTGGCTAAAGTATCTAACAAGCAACCATCACTAGTGTTGTGGTTCAAGAGAGACAGAGGCCTCTTGGGTCTGGTGCAGCTCTAAGCTGGACTGACAGGGCAGGCTGTGGCTTCTGATACCCTCTCATATGAAACAGCGAGGGAGAAGGAAAAGGGGAGCTGTACTTACCCCATGGTTTGAATTGTGGAATGAACCCCTGTGGGTGCTGGCGTGGCAGCACAGCAGGTTAACTGGCATCCCCACGGGCACTGAGCCCCGGCTGCACCACTTCTGATCCATCTCCCTGCTAATGTGCCTGGGAAAGCAGTGGAAGATGGCCTGAGTGCTTAGGCACCTGCCACCAATGTGGGAAACCCAGATGGAGTTCCAGGCTCCTGGCTTCAGCCTGGCCCAGCTAGCTGGGGCCATTTTTGGGGACTAAACCAGCAAATGGAAGATCTCTCTCTCTCTCTCTCCCTTTCTCTCTCTCTCTCTCTCTCTCTCTCTCTCTCTCTCTCTCTCTCTCTCTCTGCGTGTGTGTGTGTGTGTGTCCTTCCCTCTCTGTAACTCTGTCTTTCAAATAAATAAATCTTTCAAAAAGGAAAAAGAAAGAACCCCTGGGTGGGAAACCCTTGAAGCTGACTGGATTTAAGCTCCTCTCTCAGTGGAGGGGACACGTCCCCAGCTTTGTAGAACCTCAGCACTCAGGTCTTTAAGAGCTTGGCCATTGTAGGATGTTCCTGACTTTGAACCACTGGCCTCGGCTGGTGCCTGAAAAACCACAGAACTGGCCTTTACAGTCTCTCTTGTAGGAAGTTCTTCTCAGGTATTTTCTGGATCAGAGAGCTTGAAGCATTTCTAAATTTTCTCCCAAGTTATTTTTGCAGTTTGCCTAAGAAAAATGTTAATTATGTATATGCTCTTATTTATTTATAAGTTCAATATTTCCAATAAAAAGTTGCACCACACAGAAGATGCCACTCTTCTGGGAGACCTCAGGCTGGACTTTGCAGACATAATCTGAGTACGGACCAAGCATTCACCCAACTAGGCCATGTTGACAGCTGGCTTATCGTCGACGATTCCTGAAACCGGGTGCGCACCTGCTCTTCCAGTGTGAACACATCCTCTACCGAGTCGGTCTGCTTTGCCTGTTACACTTTTTAATTCCACAGACACTGGCTTCTTACGGATCTTCCACTTAAAAGGAACATTTGACATGGAATGCAGCGTCCTGTGGTTGTCAACGTGTCTGAATCCAGCAAGTAAACAGACATAATACTTCAAAGGGAAAGTAAACAGCTACGGCCCTTTCTATCAAAAAAAAAAAAAAAAAAATGGAAGCGAGCTGATGTGGAAGAAACAATAGAATCCGAGTAGCCTAATCTAGATGATCACAAAACTACCACAAACTTGTTTCATAGGGGCAAACACTGCCTCTTATCCTGGTTTTCTTTATTTGTGAAGTTGCCACACCCTCGCCAGCCACCTGGAGGGAGCTGGCAAATTTCCCACAGGCAGAATCAGTCGTGGGAGCCCTGCGGGCAGGGCAGAATACATCCTGGAGGCCCTCCGAGAGCGGCAGGATTGGCCTCCACCACCGCCAGCCCCGGGCCTTCCGAGTGGGTCCTCTACTGGCTTCCAACTTCAGCAGGGCTGAGCCCCCAGTGCTGGGCAGAACTCAAGCCCTGGGCCCAGGAATCTTGCAGGTGAGCTTTGATGTGTAGCGTGTGGGGCTCCGGTAGTGGGAGCCACTGCCCGCTTGCAGTCCCCCGCTTCCTGCAGGGGTGAAGCAGGAGGCTGCCTGCACCCTGGATGGAGCTGGGTGCTGCCCCTGCAGGAAGGGAGGTGAATCCTAGCTGCTTAGCAAGGAGGGTGCAGAGGCCAGGCTGTGGAGGGAGCCCAGGAGTCAGGAGAAGCAGTGGGAAGCTGGCAGCTCCCTCTTCTTGTCTGGACAGGTATTATGACCTCTATCTTCTTGGAGGCCTGCAGTGGCTAAAGGGGAAACCTGACCTTGGTCATGGCACTGACCAGCACCTGCCCCACATCTTCCAGATGGAGTGGGCTTTGGCCCCCTCGATTCTCCTAACAGCCCTGGGAGAAGGGGGCTGGGCAGGTGCCCTCATTACCCCGGTTTTGCTCCTGAGTCTTAACACTGTTGGGAATTTGCTCAAGGTCACACTGCACCGTCAGAGTCTGAAATCAGATCTGCTAACACCCAAGTGCAATCTCTTTCCAGCATTCACGCTACCCCGACCCTGCACCCCAGAGAGGCCTCAAGTGCACCTGACATTCACAAAGGAGGTCGCCGGTGGTGAATCACTTTGTTGAACCCTGGTATCCTTCCGTGAGGTCAGCTGCACTGGTCCACTGTCAATGCGATGTCTGAGCAACAGTTGAGATCACAAAGCCCAGAGACGCCCAACAGCTGGCTTAGGGACACACAACCAAGCCAGGGTGCTCTTAAGAGTCCCGAGGAGCACTCTCCAAGGGTAAAGGGTTTAGCCAGCTCCTAACTCTGCTTTGGTTTATGCTAGTCAGCTCTGTGTCTCTGTTGGAGGCAACTAGTTTCTGGGTGGCAAAAAAGGGAGTACAGTGGTAAAGATGGCCCCAACAGCTCACCAGTGCAGGTGGGGCTCAAGTCCTGCAGGACCTAAGACCATGGCCCCGTGAAGGAAAGGGGTGGAATTGGCTGTCCAGCCAAAGAGGAAAATCTTTTAAATATTTTTGCTTTCTTCAAGGACAATACAAACCCACAGACTGCCCAGCTTTTAAAGAAGATGGGCAAGGGGACTGACATTGTGACATAGCAGGCTAAGCCTCCACCTGCAGCACTGACATCCCATGGGGCACTGGTCCGAGTCCCCGAGCAATGGAAGATGATGCAAGTGCTTGGTTCCCTGCACCCCTATAGGAGACATGGAAGAAATTCCTGGTTCCTGGCCTTGGCCTGGTCTAGCCCTGGACACTGTAGCCACTTGGGAAGTGAACCAACAGATGGAAGATCTCTCTCTCTCTCTTTCTCTCTCCTTCTCTCTAACTCTGCCTTTCATATAAATAAACCTGTTTTTAAAAAAGAAGGTGGCAAACATGTTGTTTATTTATTTTAATGAGACAAAAGAGACATATACAGCACAACAGTTTAGTAAGGGAACCCCCAAGGGTGGGATAGCAACAAGGGATCCATGGAGCGCTAGATCCATGGGTCTATTTTAAAAGATTTATTTACTTATTTGAAAGACAGCGTGACTGGGGAGGTGAGAAGAGAGAGAGAGAGGGACCTTTTCCATCCACTAATTCACTCCCTGAATGGCCACAAATGGCTAAAGCCAGGAGTCTGGAGGTCCATCTGGGTCCCCTGCATGGGTGCAGGGGCCCAAGCACTTGGATCATCTTCCACTGCTTTCCCAGGTCTATTAGCAGGAAGGTGGATAGGAAGCGGAGCAGCCAGGGCTCCAACCAGGGCTCTGATATGGGGTGATGGCATTGCAGGCAGCAGCTTAACCGATTGCATCATAATGCCGCCCCCTGAGCACTGGATTTGGAATCCGCTGGGCTGTGTGATCTTGGGCAAGTCACTTAACCTCTCTGAGCATCAGTCTCCTCCTGCATGGACACTGTGCCCTCCTCATGAAGAGACGGTGATGAGCATGCAACAGTTACCCCAGAGGAAAAGGTCAGTCCTGGAACACGTTGGTCACACCCTTGTCAGAGCCCTTTCTGTGTTGCTTCACTGGGTCTCCTCTCCTGATGGGGACATTAGCACCTGCCACACTGGAGTTCAACGCACATCTCTCTCTCTCTCTTTTTAAAGATCTATTTATTTGAAAGTCAGAGTTACACAGAGAGGAGAGGCAGAGAGAGAGAGAGAGGTCTTCCATCCGATGGAGCTTTCCTCCTGGTCTCCCACATGGGTGCAGGGGCCCAAGGACTTGGGCCATCTTCCACTGCTTTCCCAGGACACAGAAGAGAGCTGGATGAGAAGCGGAGCAGCCGGGACTAGAACCGGAGCCCATATGAGATGCCGGCACTTCAGGCCAGGGTGTTAACCTGCTGAGCCACAGCGCCGGCCCTGCAAAGCATGTTTCTCAAATGAAAAAGTAAATAAATGAATGGAGAAATCCGAAAAGCATCTTGCAGGCCTTATGCCTTTCTTTACATGGATGTACACGTGTGTTAGAATGCAGGCAAGTTCATTCTCCGAGCCAAAAAGAATGGAATATTTGAGGGACCATCCAAGGTGGCACAGAGCACTTTGTGCTCTTGACCCTGCTGTTTTGGTACAATACTCTATCCCTGGTGAGGGTTGCTTTCCCTGCATGCCTTTCGTCAATGCTCCATTCACCGAGTTCTCCCAGATGGACACTCTCAATTCTGTCTCACAGATGGAGAAACGAAGGCCCCACAGTGGCTCGGGGTGCCTGGCCATGGGCACAGAGGGAACAAGGCAGTGAGCAGGGGCTACACACGTGGCCCAGTGGGAACACAGAATTCACACCGATTCACTAAAACGTTTACTGAGCACTGATCATGTGCCGGGCACTGAATTTGTAAGTTAACATATTGGTGGGGGGAGCACACAACAAATACCTGTGTGGCCAGGCCACTCCAGAGAAGGCACCCATGCCCCAGGGGCTTGGGTCCACCCTGCTCCTCCCCTCCCTAGGATGGTCCTGGTCCTGCTGCCCCCTCTTCTCTGTGGCTGCAGCCCCAGGGCCTTGCACTTCTGAGCATGGTCAAGTAAGGGGAGAAACTCACACCCTGTGACCCTGGGGACATGGCCAGTGTCTCTGCTTCCCTCCTGCCTGGCAGTTGCCCAAGACATGAGTCCATGGGCTGCTTCTTCACCACTGAGGTTCTGGGACCCCCAGGAGACCACGGCCTAGGACCAGGCAGCTGCGGGCCCCCAGGTATATGAGCATGCTCCAAGCACACTCTGTTTCCTAGTGAAGGCTGGAAACAGATGCAGCCAAGCAGGCCTCTGTCCAGACAGAGCAGAAAATAAGAAGTGCCAGAGGGAGAATCAGACACAGAGGAGGGTGGAGCAAGAGGAAGTGTCTGGAGACAGCTCCTGGCTGAGTGCTTTGGGTGTACGTGTGGTCCAAGGCTGCTGAGTCCAAGTATGGCTGAGCTGGAAAGGGTCTTAGCTCATCCCATCCACACGACGGCCCAGAGAAGGAGAAGACCCAGGGACCCACCAAAGCTGCCTAGCGGGACACATTCTGTGCGTAGCTGGGCCATTCTCTGGAGCATGTACTTGGGTCCAGCCATCCAGGGATCTGATAATCATGGTCCTCACCATCCTCGATCATCCCCACTGCTCCCCCTGCTGTGTTGCTGATGGGAAACAAGCTTTTCAGGTGGCATTCTACATGGGCCCTGGTCCAGAATCATCGCAGAACCCAATGTTCAACCACTGTTGGGAGACTGCAATTCGGAGGAGGAAGCATCAACAGTCCCTCACCACGGGCGCAGGACATGACTCGGCTTGGGACATGACCAGCTTCTGCTGCTCCAGGGCCATGATGTCAGTCAGAGACACCCATGAGGCCAGCAGAGTGCACGAGGCATTCTGTGTGGTACAGCCCTGAGGAGGCCGCCTGCACTGGCCTCCTGGAAAGAGGGGCTTTGCTCTGGACCCCCATTTAAAGCTTCTCCTCTGGTCCAGGGTTATTACAGCCATGCATCCTTCCTCCTCCACCTGATGGCAATGGAGTGAAAGTAACAAAGGAAGTGAAGTGAAGATCCCAGGGCTTGCATCTCGGCTGTGCTGTTCATGACGTGTGGGACCCTGACTCAGTCCTGTTAACTCTGGGTTTCCACCTTCTCAGTTGTGAAATGAAAGAGGGAAGTGGCTGGATCACACCCCCAAGATCCTTCTAATTCTCGAACTCTCCAGCTTAGAAACTTAAGAAGGTTCTGTCTTGGGCAGGTACGGGCCCTACTGGTTAAGATGCCCATTTTCCATTCCAGAATATCTGAGTTACGCACTTGGCTCTGGCTCCTGACTAGCTTCCTGCTAATATAGACCCTGAGAGGCAGGGGTGATGGCTCAAGTCACTGGACCCCTGCTACCATGTTGCAAGACCTGGACTGAGTTCCTGACTCCAAGCTTTGGCCTTGGCGCAGCCCTGGTTGTTGACGGCAATCGGACAGTGAATCAGCAGATGGAAGATTCTCTCTCTCTCCATCTCTTTATCACTATCTATCACTGCCTATTTTAAAAAAAAGGAAAGAAAAAGTGTTGGGCCCCCAACCCACAGGACCCAGGACCTTCTCCTTGCATGGTTTCCCTCTGTGGCACTGATCTCCACTTTTGACCACAGGAATCCTCGCCCACTGAATGTGGGGCTGGGGAATGCCACTCACTGTACAGAGCAGAAAGGCCAGGCTGCCCGGAGAACTCCTCAGCTTTACTTCCAATTCTTCACCTAAGAGATATGTAACCCTTGGTAGCACCAAGCTAACCAAAATGAAGCCATTTTCACTATGGGGTAAACGATTCATTTTTATTACATCTCAAGGATTTCAGCAAAGAAATCACTCAGTTTTCTGGATACTAAGGAAACTTCATTTAAGTCGTTGCAATTTTTCTCCTCATTCTTATCACTGAAACTTCTTTTTGTACTCAAGGTATGAACCTACACATTATTATTATTATTATTATTTTGAAGGGCAGAGTGACACACACAGAGACAGATCTTCCATCTGCTGATTCACTCTCCAAATGGCTACAGTGGTAGGGACTGGGCCAGGCCAAAGCCCGGAGCTGGGAACTCCATCTGAGTCTCCCATGTGGATGGCAGGGGCCCAAGGATTTGGGCCATCTTCCAGTGCTTTCCCAGGCCATTAGCAGGGAGCTTGATTAGAGGTGGAGCAACAGGAACTTGAACCAGTGCTCTGTTATGGGATGCCGGGGTCCCAACAACACTGCTGCCACAACACTGGCCCCTGAACCTGCAGTTTGACCTTGTAGATATACTTATGAGTGAGAACAGGAGGGCAGGGAGGACTTTCCTGTTCTCTGTTGTTATACATGCTTCCTTGAACTCAATGCCACATGACCTTGTGAAGGGTACAGCCTGTACAACCACTTAAGGCAGCCACAGTTCTTTTTTTTTTAAAGATTTATTTATTTATTTGAAAATCATAGTTACAGAGAAGAGGAGGCACAGAGAGAGAGAGAGAGAGAGAGAGAGAGAGAGATCTTCTATCCACTGGTTCACACCCCCAAAAGACTGCAACAGCCAGGACTGGATCAGGTCAAAGCCAAGAACCAGGAGTTTCATCAGGGTCTCTCATTTGGTGCAGGGACCCAAGTACTTGGTCCATCTTCTGCTGCTTTCCTAGGCACATTAGCAGGGAGTTGGATCAGCAGTGGAGCAACCGGGACTGGAACCGGTGCCCATTGGGATTCCGCTGCTGCAGGCAGAGACTTAATGCTATGCCCCAGCGTCAGCCCCAGCCACAGTTCTTACAGTGGCCCATCCCATGCTTTTCTTAAACAAGAGTCTACCTTTCTTTATGACTTCTTGGCCCTAGTCACTGAATCAGGAGCCTTAAGTGTATAGGTCCTTTAACAAAGTCAAGATGTGTTGGGGCTGGCGTTTGGCACGGCAGGGTGAGCTGCTGCTTGGGTTACCCACAGCCCTTCTCAAAGTGCCTGGGGTCAACTGCTCCCTCCACCCTGATCCAGCCTCATGGTAATGCACACCCTTAGAGGGAGCAGATGCTGGCTCAATACTGTCTGATTTTCATGTGTGTGGGGCGCTGCTGGCTTTGGCTGATGAGGCAACCAGGGAGACACGGTGTGTTCCAGGTGTCTCTCACCCTCTGGCAGGCTAGCCTGGGCCTGCTTCCTGGTCAGGCTCAAGCACGACAGAGAGGTGGAGATACCTACGGCCCACTGAGGTCTAGCCTCGTGGAGCCTTCTCCCTTGTTCAACAGGCCACAGAAAGCTCCGTGCAGTGAGGCAATACTGTGCTTCCACAGGAGGAGATCCAAAGTTCCATAAGAACAGGGGCCACCCGGGCAAGCAGACCCCATCCCTGACTCCTCCTGAGCCCCAGCTGACTGCCAGCCCCTCGCCCCCGGACCTCCCAGCACTCCCTCTCCAGGTGGTCAGACCCCAGCTCCAAATATGTGCACATCCGTCTAGGTGGGCTTTCTGTCATTTTAAGTAGAACCTCTGAGAGGAGCTTCCTGGGAAGGAAAAGATTTATCTTGCCTTGGAGACTCAGTCCATGACTGGGTGGCCCCATTAGTTAGTGGCATCTGATGGAAGCTGGCAATGGCAGAGCAGGTGACCACATGATGAGCCAGGAAGTAGAGAAGGAAGTCAGGCCGAGCTAGGCTTAACTAACCCATCCTTCACAAAAACTGACTTCCAAGGGCAAATCCCCAGTGGCCTGAAGTCCTCTCATTAACCTCCTGTCTAGCTGCCATAATAAAATCAAGTCTCCGTCCTGATTCATCAACCTTTCATATTAATCCATCCACTGCTAACATCAGATCTTGGAGTTAGAATGTCTGCACAAGTTTAGGGAACCAAGTCCTATTCAATCCATAATAACACCTTCCCTATCTCAAGTAAAAAGTGTGCATGTATCCCCTTCATCAGTTGTCATCTTCAATCACCCTCCCTCCATTCTCAGAGAATTCATTCTAACCAAAAGAATATAAACGACAGAAGCATGTCTTTAATATAAGAAGAATGTAGAACAGAGCTGTTTGCAACACTGAGCTGGAGGCAAGGTCATTGTCAAGGAAAGGGAGAGAATTTGGCTAACTGCTACTTGTGGGTGGATGTTCAAATAAATGATGACTATGAAGACTGCGTAGCAATATTTAAAAAGCTGTATGAGATCAAGTGATTGAAGAAGTAAGATACCGACTACACATAAAAAGGTACTTCAAAAGTTTCACAGAAGATATAGTTAAAAGACAAGTCCATTTTGGTGCAAAAAATTGAAATCCATACCTAAGAAGAATTTACAAAAAGTTCATGGGGGATGTGTGTTATGCAAAAACTGCATGGATTTCAAAACATTCTGACTTAAAATAAGTTTACATTTTAATTCCATTTTCCACAAACTTTTTGAAGTTCCTTTATGCAAGCCCATTATAAGTATGTCAGCAAAAAGCTGTATCATGTAAAACTGGGGAAATGTGAGTAAGGTCTGGGAGTGGTACCAATGCCATTGTACCAATGCCACCTGTTTATGTAAGACACTACCATTAGAGGAAACCAGGTGAAAGGTACATGGAATCTCTCTTTTTAGAGAGATTGTGATTCCTTTTACTGTGAAAGTAAAAGGAATATTATCGCAAAAGCAACCTTGAAAGAACTTTCAAAATTGGGCTAGGAGCCATTAAGGGGACAGGAATTATACATGATTCCACCTGCTGCCTGGAACGTGAACGTCAATCCTCAATCCCCTCCACACTTGGACATTGGGCACCTGGAGTGGTCAGAACAAATGGATACCTCCACTGTGCCCCGAGTTCCGAGAGGCACGCCAGGAGCTTATGGACTCTTGCTAATGGGCACGCCCATTCTGTTTATACCTTGTTTTCTCTTCTGCCAGTCAGGTAGCTCCTGTTCCATCCCGATATCCAACAGGCCTTCTACTGTCCACTTTTCCTGCCTTCCTCAGAACACTGATTCAAACCTGCCCAAACCTGTGTCTCCCAAATTGCAATTCCTGATGCAAAACAAAGTCCTTTTAACCCCGGCAGGTTTTGAGTTTGGATTGATCTACAATAGCTGTTTCAAAATGCAATTTTTTTTTAAAGTCCCAAAATTTACATGGAAATAAAAAACTTGAAAAAATTAAAATGGGTTTATTATATAATGGATACATGGATGATTTTCTGTCTTTCTAATTTTTCCATTTTTAAAAAGTTATATAAAAGGGAAATAGTTACTGTGTTTTACAATTTTTATTTATTTGTTTATTTTATCTGAGAGAAATAGAGAGCTTCAATCCCTGGTTCACTTCCCCAGGGCTGGCAGCAACCAGGGCTGGTCAGGCTGAAGCTGGGAGCCAGGAACTCAATCCAGATCACCTCCGCAGGTGACTGTGACCCAGGTAGCTGAGCCATCAGCTGCTACGTCCTGGGGTGAGCATTAGCAGGAAGCTGGAATTAAGAGTAGAGCCAGGACTCAAACAAGGCATCCCTATAAGGTTTGCAAGTGTCCTAAGTGGTGTCTTAACTGCTAGGCCAGACACCCAACTCAGATTTTTAAATAAAGAAATCCTAGATCTCCACTGTTAATTCTGAATGCGTCCTTGCTGGCGCAGTGTCTCTCCCTTCCCCTTTGTCATCGCCTGCTAAACAGCCCACTCCCTGAAGGCGGGGCTGTGGCACAGTCATTTTCATCTACCTTCCCCTCTCCCCTTCCACACCCAGAGCTTCACATAGAACTTACTCATATATCCAACAAATATGTATTGATCCAAACACTCTGCTGGACACCGGGGGCCCACAAGCAAGCATGTCAAGGTGCTGGATAGAGCACTTACTGTCAAAGAGCTACAGCCTGTAGATAGATATGCGTTCGCTACAATACAGAAAAGCCACAGAAAAGCAAGGACAAGGATGGTGAGAGCACAGAAAAGGTAGTGCCAGCCATGTCTGTGGTTGCAGGAAAGACTTCATAGAGGTGACACCTGGGCTGGAAGTTCATCAGGGAGCCAACTCAGGAGAGAATTTCTAGACAAAAGGATGGCCTCGCACAGATATGCGGAAACAGAAGAGCACAGTGGGCACCTTGAGTTTCATCCTGCGGATACTTTAAATAAAAGTATTTTTAACCAGAATTACATCAACATTAATGAATCTTGGATAAGAAAATGTTTTCCAGCATGAGCTCTGTTGAGTCAATTTATTCCCTTCATTAATTTTCTAATACAAAGCAGTTAAATACATTTTTATTATTTCCATTTTTATGCTACCAGAATTATTTTTGCCACATTTTTTTCTTTTGTACTGCACTACACAGATTTCACTCACTGTCCTGTTTGTTAAGTTCACATCACATTGTACTGAGTAAAGCTTGAATCATTATGGTGTATAAACGCCTTTATTTCTATCAACTTTCCTGGACCAAATTTTATATGAATTAATGTATCTGGGACATTGTATTATTTTGTTAACTTTTTGGTTAGAAGATAATCTTACCAAGTACACCCTTTGTCATTGTCACTTTTAGTTCATTTTGATTATTCTATCAGCAATATTCAGTATGAACTGAATAGATTATTGAGCATTTGATTTCTTAGGTTATCCGAGAGCACTGGGGAATTTGTGAAACGTACAGTGAGACAGATGACAGATGGAGAGAAAAGAGGCCAGACTAAGAGACAGTGCATCACCTCTAACCAAGCACAAATACAGGGAGGGGTCCTACTGCCTTCAAGGGCCAAAGCAGGAGGGCAGAAAAAGGGGCCTCTTAGCAAAATGTGAAACCTAAGGAGTAGGGTCAAAGAAGTGGGGCAAAACATCCTGCTGCAGCCTGGCATCTAAGGGAAATGAGGAGGAGTCCATTGTGAGGAATTTGGGGCTCCTGAGAGAAGTGGGTGAGAGACCTAAGAGTCCTTGCATGCTAAACTAAAGAGTTTGGGCTTTGCGCAGAGATAATAAGCGCCAATAATCCTACATGTGGATAAAAAATAAATCAAGTGGTACAGATGGACTGGTTTGTGATCAAACCAGCCCCAGCCCTCCCCATAGCTGGTCCTAATCCCAAAGTAAAGAAAACCATTTCTTTCTTCATATCTTCAACAGATGACCTTGAAATCCTGAAAAATGCACCCAGATTTTTTTTCTTAATTCTTTAACTTTAGACATTATCTACCAACTTCTTGCTATGAAATATGGAGATTTAGCTCCAAATGGATGACAAATTCATACTAGACTTGCCCTCCTGTGGAAAACAATCATAAAACTATGAGGTAATTATTGTCTAGCACTGAGCAACAGGCAGTACAAGACCATGATCCTTGAGAAAACAGGAATGTACAAAGTTAGACTCACAGTGATCCGGCTTTCTGCCTACAGACACTTTCCTTCCATAGCACAAAGAGGTAAAGTGCAAGCTGAGTGGCAGAGGCTGGAGTTCTGGGCTGCTCAAACAGCTGGAATAGGTGGGAGCAGAGCAAGGAAGAACAGGGAGCTACACATGGTGTGTGTGGGGGGGTAGAAATCTAGGTAAGCATTGTCCTGGATCTTGGTCAAGGGCTGGGGTGCATAAGCACAAGGTAAGACTCCATATTGCCCAGCAAAGACTACCTGTACAGGGCTGAGAGTGGAAAGTAACACGAGAGAACATGCACATTTCAAGTCAATGAAATTCCAGTCGATGTGGAGAGACTTCACTGAGCACCCCAGGCTTTCTGTGGTGATACTAGAAAGGTCTGGCTTCAGGAGTGTGGAACATTCTAGCTAGGTTACAGGGCATGCTCTAGGGTAATAGACTGCTACCACCAAGAACAACACCAAGCCCCACAGGACAGAAAGGGCATGCTAGTAATCTAAACTGCCTTCCAGAACAAAACTCACCCTCAGAGGAAGATAAGAATCCAAGCTCCTGTCCAGCGCCGTGGCTCAATAGGCTAATCCTCTGCCTGTGGCGCCGGCACACCGGGTTCTAGTCCTGGTCAGGGCACCGGATTCTGTCCCGGTTGCCCCTCTTCCAGGCCAGCTCTCTGCTGTGGCCAGGGAGTGCAGTGGAGGATGGCCCAAGTGCTTGGGCCCTGCACCCACATGGGAGACCAGGAGAAGCACCTGGCTCATGGCTTCAGATCAGTGCAGTGCGCCGGCCGCAGCGGCCATTGGGTTGGGTGAACCAACGGAAGGAAGACCTTTCTCTCTGTCTCTCTCTCTCTCTCTCTCACTGTCCACTCTGCCTGTCAAAAAAAAAAGAAAGAAAATCCAAGCTCCTTACAAACTGTCATCCACAAAGTCTAGCATGCAATCAAAAATTACTAAACATGTGAAGAAAGAGAATTCACAGTCAAGAGGAAGAGTGGTAATCAGCTTCCAATTGAGATTTTAAAGAAGAGGAAAAAGCATTCATTTAATTTAGAGGAACCAACCAGGTATCAGATGGTCTGAGGACCACTCAGGAAGGACTGGCCTGGGAAGAGACATTGAGATCTGTTAGAAGAACATTTGAATGGTTCCCCAGGAAGGTGGTGCACATGTGTGGTCACACTAAAATCTCTAAATGTCAGACTGAAAACACCTTAGGTGGCATTCTAACTACCCCCTCTTGTCATCCCTGGGAGAACTAGGACTCAGAAAGCTAAATGATTTCCCTAAGATTCCACAGACATTTTGAAGGTGAAGTGGGATTAGAACCCAAGCCTCATAACTTCCCTGTGTCATGTGGCTGCCCTGTGACCATGCTGTGCTACATCAGAGTCTCTGAGATGACTAATTACATGCATTCTTACAGGGGAAGTCCCCAGCCATAGCTTCTGAGACAACACCAACATGCCACTTCTTGTTTCTTCTTCCAGGTAGCATGAGGAGGTTCCCAGTCAGCTGCCAGACAGTAGTAAAAGAGTGACAAAAGTTACTGCAAACCAGACACTAGATGCCCACTCCCATGAGTGGTTGAGATTTAAGGCATCTGACACTGGATTTCCAGAAATGCCTGTATATTCACTTCACATCTGAAAGTTGTTGCCCAGAATAACATGATGAGGTCACATTGAGGATGTCATCCATTGCAGAGCCCAGTTAGCATCATCAGAGGAAAAAAGAGGATGCATTTCATGCTCCAGTTTGTACTTGCAAATGACGTGGCAACAGCAGCAGTGAGTGAAGGATCTTAATAAGATGGAAGCTGTCCTCTTCCTGATCCTATAACAAACACAGGCATCGTCTCCCTCCCAGAACACAGCTGCATCCCCCAGTCCAGCCTGGCTGCTCTTGTCCAGTCTTTTTAGGAATCCTTTCCAAGTACTCAAAGGGCTCCCTGCTGCATAATGAATGTCTTCTGGGTCACTAGAGCTGGTCAGGCCTGGGCTGTACACCCAGGGGGTGCACTTGGGCTTTGTGGCCCTCCTCTGATACTCTGGGACTGGCTAGGATTTGGCACTGCCTCTCAGTGTAGGGTGTGAAGAGAGGTGGAAAAACCCAGGTGGGGCTCTGTCATGACCTCCAAGGCTATTCCCTACTCTGTGATGGATGAAATTCTCCTACCTGCTACAGAGAGGGAAAGAAGCTCACCTTCATTACACACCTCCCACATGCCAGATGGGTAGCATTGGTTTTACGCACATCACCTCATTCAATCCTACTCACAGGCAGGATTGAATTTGAGATGGGCATCACTGAACCCATTCTCCTGACCAGGCTCCACTGATGAGGCCTCCACTCAAGGTCACACAGCTTGGCCTTCATGTCCAGATTTTTTACTTCAAAGGCCCTGCTCTTCCTGCCCCACCACACTGGCTTCCGAAGCCCAAAGGCGGGACGCGCCCCTGGGGAGGCTTGTGGACACCCATGAATTTGTAACTGTGCGTATTCATGACACACATCTGGAGTAGTGGGAGGAAGGCTGGGGAAGCAGAAATATGTACATGAGAAGTGGTAGGTGGCGCTTAGGCACTTCCAAGCCCCGTACTGGGGGATATGTAAATCTAATATGTAAATCTAAATATGTAAACACTAACCACGGCGGAAGATCAGAAAGCAGCGCAAAGGCTAGGGGGTGCGTGTGGTTGTGTGTGGGTGGGGATGTGCCCAGAGACACCTGGACATCTGCACGAGCATGCGTTCTGGGGGCGTCTGAACGTGCAGGAGCAGACCCGTCTAAGCACGCTTCAATGGGCAAAATGTATTTTATTTCCTTTGTCAGCACAGAAAACCAAACCAACAGAAGCTTTTGATCTGATTTACAAGACAGGATTCAAAGATTTTTCTTCATTTTGTAATTTACACTATTTATGTGAACAGGTATTTAACCATTTCAAGTGCATGAAGTGGCAAGTTCTAAGTGTTTCGGCACCAATCGCAAAGACACACACAGCATGACTAACCCAAACGGGAGGCCCCTGAACTCTTGCCAGTCAGCTTCTCTGAATATTCTTATCTAGGGGTTGCATGTGCAGGGCTGAGAAACCAGACCTGCCCAGGGGCTTTGGGAGGGGCTGGCGGAGGGCCAGGGAGGCAGCCCAGGAGATCCGAAGCCCGAGGACCGTGTGCATGCTTCTTCCGGAACTGCCAGGACTTAGCAGGGCAAGTCCAGGGGCAACCAGCTTATTTGTAGAAGGTCCTCTGCTGGTGTGCATAGGCCAGGGAAAGAGGCAGCTTTTCCTGGCCTCATGGAAACTCCAAGTGTCCCCGCAGGGGACCCCAGAGGCCTGAATCCCCAGCTCCACCACACACTGTGCACCCAGCACCCAGCTCACAAGCAGGCCCTGGGAGACACTCGGCAAACAGCCAATGAATGAATGAAGGCATCTACCACGTCCTTCCCAACAATAGGATTTCCAGGGATAACTCAGAAGGCAAACACCCTTTTCCCTGCTGAGCCATCCAAGGAAGCAGGAGATCTTTTGGATGTGCGAGATGAGGGGCGGGCTGGGTGGATTAAGTGCATTTACCGAGCACCACAACACCGCCCAGGTGATTCCAGGCAGCAGGGATCCCGAGTGGCCTGTACATTGCGGGCACAACCCTGGCCATCATCTACAATTGTCACAGCCTCCTTGCTGCAGGGCCAGAGCGGCCCAGGAACTCTGTGTCCTCCAGTCCTCCAGCAGCCTCTACAAGGGAGAAGGCCGGGCACTCAGGAGGAAACCAATTTGCCATCCTGGTAGTGGGAACGCGCACCAGTGGGGTTTCTAGACTACGTTCGGCACACGAGGCATGAACAAAAAGCTCGTTGAGCTCTGGGAACTATAACCTAGATAGCTCTAGGAACTATAACCTAGATATACAGGGCTAAAACAAACAGCTGGAAGGCGGTGGGCCCCTTTCTGCCTGCCTCACTGACATGGGCTGCCTGCTGCCCTGGTGCTGAGAGCAGGATGCTGAAGTCCAGCCCAGGGGACCCAGCCACACACACAGAACCACAGTAAACACTGGGGTTCCGGGGCAGGGCCTCCTCCCCACCGGGATCAGGCTCCTCTTCTCATCAGGACCCTGAGTGCCTTCGCCAAGGTCCCTGTCTTCTGAACTGCAGCTGGTATGCCTCCCCTCCATCCCGCTAAGCCTCTCCCTCACCCACCCAAACAGGCACACCACGGCATGTCTGTGGGGGAAAGAGACCATCCACATAAAATGACAAACACAATCCAAGCACCCATGCCCTGAGCCACATCAACAGCACAAGCAATCCTAAGACTATACAAGTTCTGGGAAGCATATTAGAGATTAAAATTAAATTAATATTTAAATCCAATATCAGTGCAACTTACTCATGCAGTTTGCTTTCTTTATCATTTCTTTAAATTCAGATTGAGTCTTTTGGCCCCAAGAATCAAGTATTTAACTAAGAAGATTTCTCCATTAAGGAAAAAAAAACAAAACAGTAAAATGGCCCCATTAGTTGAGTTCCTACCGTCCATGTGGGAAATCAGGATGAAGTTTCTGGCTTCTGGATTCAGGCTGGTCCAGCCTCAGCTGTCAAGGGCATTCAAGGAGTGAGCCATTGGATGGGAGAGTCTCTCTCTCTCTCTCTCTCTCTCTCTCTCTCTCTCTCTCTCTCTCTCTCCCATTCTGCCTTTCAAATAGATACGTAAATAAAACTTAAAAATCAAAGAATGCAAACCAGGTATTCACGCTGTCTAAACAAGTCATATTCTCCCAAAGGAGTCAATGCAACAATGCACATATTCTTCACAAATGGCACTTAAAAACCTGGCACTTGACATTTCTGCCCTGATTGATCACATCCTGCCTCACCCCGCCCTCATGGGCTAGTTCCCAGTCACACTGTAGGTTTCAGCTCAAGCACTGCTTCATCCGGGGACTCAGGAAACCATGTCCCTGCTTTGCGAGAGCCCTTCAAAGAGTTCATGGAAAATGTGTATTATGAAAAATCCTCTCTCCCTCTCCCTCTCCCTCTCCCTTTTTACCTCCCTCCCTCTCCTTCTCCCTCTCAAACAAATACAAATTTAAAAAAATATAAGAGAAGCCACCTACATAGCAAGGTTTTTATGACGTTTTGATGACATAAGTGACTCTCTGAAAGTTGGTGCAGGGCCTCCCAGCCTGGCTCCCAGTTTTCCAGCATGGATTTCCATTTTTTTGCTTGAAAATAAACTTTAATATGAGCTTTCTGAAGTACCCTTGTACTCCCAGGCTATTACTCATCACATCGTGGCTGTGGGTACAGCTGAGCTCCAAGCTCCAAAAGGACAGGGTCTCGCCCCCTGTCTCCCCAAGACTCAGCACAGAGCTACCACATGGCAAGTGTTTAAGGACAGTCCAGGAATGAGTGACTGGAAGACTGGATGGTCCCTGGGGACCAGGTGCTCTCCTTTAGCTTGGTAGGCATGAGGGTCAATGGCCAGACACAAGGACACACCTTCCCACACAGACACATTTTCTCTTCCACAAAGAGCAGAAGCAAATGAAGACCTGCTCAGACAGGCTGCTCAGCGCAGGGAGAGGGGCTGTGATGGCAGCTGCCAGCTCGGGCTAAGGCTGTTGCTGCATGGTGGAGGGCAGACCGTGGGAAGACGCAGTCTGAGTCCCAGAATGGAGCCAAAGAAAACTCCATGTGTGTTGAGAAGTGCATGGAGCTGGCGGAGCCTGCCCTTGCGGCTTGCATGATCTTAGTGGGTCTCCTTGCCCTGTGAGCTTTGGCCTCTTCGCCTTTAGAAGAGAAATGGGGGCTGTGAAGCAGGTTCTTGGGGAAGTCATTAAGTCACTGCTTGGGTGGCCTGCTCCCTGTATCAGAGTGCCTGGGCTTGAGTCCCAGTCCCTCCACTAATGTGCACCCTGGGAGGCAGCACGTGATGCTCAAGTAGTTAATTCCCCGTCACCCCCATGGGAGACTAGGATTGAGCTCCTGGGCACTGATTTTGGCCTGGCCCAATGTTGGATGTTGCAGGCATTTGGGGAGTGAACCAGCAGATGGGCGATCTCCCTCTCTCCCTCTCTGTCTCTATCTTCCTCTCAAACAAATAAAAAACAAATATAGAAATAAAATTACAAGAGAAGCCACCCACATGGGAAGATTTTTGTGAGTCTGTGATGAAATAAGCCACACAAAGTGACTTCTCCAGGAGCTGGTACCATGGTGGCCAGCCCGACTCCCAGGTTCCCAGCTGAGTTATCACAGATCCCGATTCCAGTCCTGCCTCTGCTACTGGCTAGCTCTGGGGCCCCGGGAAGTGCTCAGCCTGCATGTGCCGCTTTGCTCATCTCTCACACAAGGAGGGCAACCGTTTCCAGCCAAGGCACTGCTGTGAGGACGCAGTGGCATCCACAGGAAAGGCACGCCACACAGCACATGGTGCCTGGGGAGCAGGGGTTGCCCACTTTCCTTCCATCCTGCTTCTCTACGTGGTCAGGGGAACCACACCCTGGAAGTCCACCAGCCTGCCCTGCTACCAACATGCTGTGTCATGTTGGGCAGCTCACATAACTTCTCTAGATTGCTAAAGTCTTGCTTATAAAAATGAAAGGATTAATCTTGATTTGGTGCTTCCACACTCTGATGGTGATAATAATCTCTTGGGTACCTGGTAAAACATCCAGCTTCCTTAGCCCTTTCTTAGACATTCGGATCCTAGAGGCCTGGATGGGGACCAGATTGGAATCCATCTTGTAAACAAGTACCTGGCTGGGCGAGGTAGGGGTGGGGGATTGTTTGACAAGGTGGCTTGGGAAACATTGGGCTCCATGAGGGCCTGCCTGCTCCAGGCCCACAATCCAGGCCAAGTATGCAAGCCTGAGTGTGTGTGTGTGTTTGTGTGTGTTCATGTAAGACAGCAAGAAGGCTGGTCCCCTGTCTGATGTGGCGGTCAACTGGGCAATTCCATTTGAAAAGATTGGGGGTTGTCAGTTGCCTCTGTGAGATCATTTTATCTATCTATCTATCTATCTATCTATCTATCTATCTACCTACCTACCTATTTGAAAGGCAGAGAGAGAGAAAGAGGGGTCTGGTTCACTCTCCAAATGGCTGCAACAACCAGGCTGCCAGGCCAAAGCCAGGAGCCAGGAGCTTCATCCAGGTCAGCAACGTGGTGGTGCAGGGGCCCAAGCACTTGGGCCTTCTTCTGCCGCTTTCCCAGGCACAACAGCAGAGAGCTGGATTGGAAGTGGAGCAGCTGGTGGCGCTGGCCAAGGCTCTGTGCTCTATCACTTAGATGCCTGGGTGGGACCGGCTTGTCTCTTTCTTCTGACTCATGTTTGCTTTTCTGCAGACACCCCTCCCTGCCTTCTGGCAATGCACAGACCCCATCAGTCATTCTCCCAGGCTGTGCTTTCTCAAGTCTCTGGTCTGCTCATCACTTTCCCAGCACCTCTCAGCACGTGGGCTCCAGAAGCTGCCTTTGAGGCACAGAGGCGCGAGCTGCCTGAAGGTGGAGCCCTTAGAGGCAGGAGTCCAGTTGGAGACAGAACCTGAGCCATTTGGGGTGGAACGAGAATGAAGCTTTGGTCTCAGAAAGCCTGCTAGGGAGGCCTGAGTCTGAGCCCGCACCCACCAATCAGAAACCACACACGTGGGGGCAAGACACTTCTCAGTCCACGTCTCAGTCTCGTCATCTGTGAACACCTGCTCAGGGGTCCCGTAGGGTTGTTCCAAGTGCCCTGAGAGATCACTGCAGGTCTGTGTTGTAAATAATGAAACTGCCACGTGGCCACACACGTCACTATTTTCCAGTTCTCTTGAAAGCTGCACCTGCAAGCCAGCAGGTTTCTAGTGACTAAATCTAGTATTTCTCAGACCCTTAACTTGTGGAGATGCAAATACAACACCATCTGGAGGGTCTTGGGAGTTCTTCTCCTGCCAGCTCATATTTGACCCTATGGGCAAAGGCTGACTCCCCATGGTCTGTTGAGACAAGGAAGGCTCAGAGGGGAAGAGCCAAGGACTCCCTGGAGACTCAGAGGGTAGAAAAGCCCCCCTGGCCCAGGGAGATGGGGGCACTGACTGTGTGCTTGTGCACCCCTGTATGCATTTGCGTTTGCTTTGCTAAGTGCAATTGTGCATTCTATGTGCGGGTGGGTAGTGTGTGCACACACAGGATTGATGTGGCCACACAGAGCACTGATTCTGCAGGAGTAGATGCCAGTGGCAGCCTTGCTACATCCTTGAAGTGAAGCCCAAGCCCTACAATTTCAAGGCCATAGTCACCATTCAGACTATTCCTTAGCACCTGCCCATAGGCCACAAGTGGAGGCTGCAGGTCCTGTGAGTGAACAGGAAAGGTGTGGGTGAGTGAGCCTTGCAGTGGACCTCACACCTCCACCAAGCTCCCTGGCCTCCTGCCCTTCCCCCCTTAACTTCCCCAAGTCCATCCACATGCACTATTCAGTAAATCTTTACCTGGGCAGATCATGGAGCTCTAGAGCCAAAGAACATAGGAACTGAAAGAAATCATACTATGGAGCACGCAACTCTAAATCCTAGTGGGATGAAGGGACCAATACAAGGCCACACAGCGGACTTGGAATGAATGGTATCTGTTTCTCTTTTATTCATGCTGAGTGTCTGCTGGTGCCTGGAATTGTATCAGGCATTAGGGAGGATACCAGGGAGCCTAACTCAGATCAGGGGTCAGAAGATACTGCCTTAGGAAGTGACACTGAAGCCATCAGCGCCCTGAAGGGGGAGGAGACAGACAGACAGCAGGTAGGTTAGAAGACTGGCCCAGGCAATGAGACTTCCTGCAGAGGGGCCCTGAGGTTTGCAAGTGCTTTGCATGTTCGAGGGTGAGGCAGCAAGGGTGTGAGAGGTGGTGGGGAGGGTGTGGAGACAGGAGAAGCCAGCTCCTGTGGGACTGCAGATATTATCCTGCATGAGAGGGAACATTCGAGCTGGAGAGAAAAAGGTCATTTCTGGAAAAGAGAGTGGAAGAGCTCCCTTTCCCCATGCTGTGGCTCACATCACCTCCTTACTCCTCACAGCAGCTCTGGGAGGGGTACTCTATTCCCCAACTCCTCCAAACTCTACTGGAGGCTTGCCATAGACCACTCAGCTGGTGAGGTGAGACGCCAGCTCTCCAAGCCTGAGCTCTTGCCCACGAAGCCCTACTGCCCTTTCTCATAGAACATCAACCACACTCGGTGCTCATCAGCTCCCACCTCAGCCCCTGCCATGGGCCTGTGTCCTCCTCTGCTCCCTGCACCTGACTCAGCAGAGCCACAGGGACATGCTTCATCATTCTGCAATCTTCATGAACCTTGGGCTCCAACCTCTCCATCCTTGACTCTAAGGACACAGTGCACTCCTGGCTCACCTTCTCACTCCTCCCTGGATTCTCCCCCCTTGCTGGTTCTCTCTGGGTGGACGCTTCTCAGGGCCCCTGTCATAGACTGACTCTTGTTTGCCTGGATACTCTGACGTCACACAGGAGGTTCCAGTGGCCACCTCCTCACTGGGATTTCCAAATGTCCATCCCTAGACCTCATCCGATCTTAGCTCTGAGATGACACCAGCCACTAGCAGCATGACCAGAGCCCCAAAACCTCCCCTTGTTTTCCACTCTTTGTTAATGACATCACTGTCCACCCAACTTGTTCCTACACCTCCCCCTCCCGACACCACTACTCACAATCCAATTAGTCCTAAGTCCTCAACATTACCTCCCATATCCTTTCCCCCATCCCTATGACCACTAACTTCTGTGTCCTCATCAACCTTCTCAGCAGGAGTGTGGGTCCCCAGGAGTAAGGAAGGACCTGTGCCCCTTCGTCTTGGTGCACTGTGATTACAGCCTAGCTCAGAGGCACTGGGCCTCCTTCCAGAGACAGATGTCATCCTGGTTAGGAGTGGAAAAGTGGAGGCCAGCCTCTCTCACCTGCATGCACAACAGTGGGTATGTGCAAGCCAGTCCTGGGGGGCTCTCCATGCCCCCCCTTATCCAGTATGTTACTTCCTTCTCTAAAGGGACCCTTTGCTACCTACCCCTCCACACACAAACATATACAACTCTCTACTGCCTGGTGTGGTGGACAGTCTACGATGGCTCCTAGTGCCCCGCCCTGGCCTGGTATTTACAGCTTAATGAAATGCCCTCTCCTGAGAGTGGGCAAAGCCTCTAAATGGCTTTTAATCACCAGAACACTGCAAAAATGATGGGATGCCATTCCCATAACTAGATTACATAAATATATAGCTTCAGCCTTGCTAGAATATCCTATTACTTTATTGGCTTGCATGTTTGATGAAGTCAGTGCCATGTTGGAGGGTCCTGTATGCAAAGAACCAGAGGTGGTCTTCAGCTGACAGACAGTGTTGGCCCTCAGTCCAACAACCTGCAGGGAGGTGAATTCCACCAGCAACCATGGAAGCAGCTTGGAAGTGGATTCTTACACAGTCAAGTCTCAGATGAGCCCCCAACCCTGGCCAACACATTGACTCTGATAGCACTGTAAGAGACTGAAGCAGAGGACCTAGCTGGACCATGCTATGATTGCCAACGCTCGTAATCTGTGAGATGATTGATGCATTTTGCCTGAATGTACTGTTTATGTTAACTTGTTCTGTGACAATAAGAAATGAATACACTTATGGTCACTTCTCCCCATCTGACCAGGTGGAGGTGAGATCCTTCTGCTGTGAGCATCATGTACAGCACCACACTTAGCCCACACCCTCTGGGCCAGCCCCACTGGTTCCTCCTGCATGTCTTCCCCCACACTGCCTTTCTTACCATTCGCTGCTATACCTATGTGTTCTCTGCTCAGAATATCTGCCCCCTTTTATATGGACCCATGAAGTCTAGCTGAAATGGCACCTCCTCCATGAAACCTTCTGAGATTTGAGCTTCCTCTGGGATTCCACAGCTCCCTCCACCCTGCACCAACGACAGAGCTCTGTGGCTGCCTGTTCTGAGGTCTCACTCACCCCTCACCTCATCTTATTTATTTTACACCCAGAGCCTAGTAAGTCAAAGGGATGCCATAAATGCCTGCTGAATAGTTCAGCCCAACAGGCCTTCTCCACCAGGGAGACCACAGCCAGAGATGGAGCTCCACAGGCATTTTCAGGTGAAGACAAGGTCTTGCTGTCACCACGGGGGCCACCAGGAGAGCATTACTATATGACTCGTGTAAGGGGAAGGTCCACCTGGAAAGCAGAGCAGATCTCAGAAATGAAAGGCCCTTTGTTGTGCTCAGAGCTAAGATGGTTTTGGATATGCATGGTAACTTGCAGTAGGACAAAGGAGGGAGAGAGGAGGAGGGGAAACAGGAGACAGAGAGCAGAGAGCCCAGGAGATGGTGAGGGCTGGGGACCACAGAGGTGACAGAGACCATGAGAAATCCCCAGTGGAGAGGAGACCCAGGAACAAAGGTGTCTAATGTTCAACTTGAAGTTGTTGACATTGCCAGCTTTAAAGATAAAGGAGACCTGCTGCGACAAGAGGTACGCATTGTCTGTCTGAAACTCACACTGAGCCAGGTAACCTGGATGTTATCTGGTAACAACTAACTTCTGCAGCATAAATCTCTCTTCCTATAAATTTTCAGTCCCGTCTATAACAAACCCTCTGCCTTGTACAAACAGGTGTTCTGTGGAATCATGTAAGAGGCTGAACCGGAGCCCTGGCTCTGTTAGCAGAGATGGGTGGGATAATTTCTTGTCTTTGCATAAAAAAGAATTCAAATGTGAGCCCGAGAGGAGTGGTCAGCAAGGCTACAAGGTTGAGTGGGGTAGGGCATCCATCAGAACAGATGGACACCTCTCCAGACGGGATTCGAGAGACAGTGTCCAGCCATTCAGACCAGGGAAAGCAAGGTTACATAGTTTAATGGAGGGAATACACCCGATCGGCCAGGCAGGTGGCTCAGGCGAGAGCTGAGAGCCAAGTGTGCAGGCTGTGTTCAGCCTGGGGCTTATAATCGAGCAGGACCCAGTTCCTCCCCACTCTCTCTCCTTCTGGACAAAGGGTTTGCTGCAAGTGAAACAGCGAAAATTCCTCCCATGGTTTTTATCCAGTGTTATCAGACAGGATAGCCCACTTGGCTCCAGGCAGGGAGGATTCGCTTAGGGAATCTTCTTTGAGGGAAGACTGGGACCACCTGTAAAGTTATGTGGGCATGGGCAGGACTTTTTTTTTTTTAGAAAACTTTTTTTTTTAGAAAACTTTTATTTAAGGGAGAGAATGATCCAACATGGGAAGCGAGATACACAGCAGACTCATAGAAGGGCAGATGTCCTAAACAGCACTCTGGCCTCAGAATCAGCCCTTAAGGCATTCAGATCTGGCTCAAGAGCCCATGAGAATATTCTAGGCATGGAAAGCCAAGACACTCTGGAAAAAAAAGAAGACCTAAATGAAAGATCTCTGGGAGTGAGATCCCAGTGGAACGAATGGGGCCATCAAAGAAGGAGGTACCTTTCTCTGAAGGGAGGAGAGAACCTCCACTTTGACTATGACCCTGTCGGAATAAGATTGAAGTCAGTGAACCCTAAAGGCTTCCATAGCCTTGGCAACTCATGACTAGAGCCTAGGGAGATTACTGATGCCATAAACAAGAGTGTCAAATTGTTAAATCAACTTCAGGAGTCACTGTGTACTTATGTCTCATGTGGGATCTGTCCTTAATGTGTTGTCCAATGTGAAGTAATGCTATAACTAGCACTGAAACAGTATTTTACACTTTGTGTTTCTGTGTGGGTGCAAACTGATGAAATCTTTACTTAGTATATACTGAATCAATCTTCTGTATATAAATATAATTAAAACTGAAAAAAAATCTTGGTGTTAAATTGGAAATTGCCTAGAAAATTAATCAATTTTTTAAAAAAATATATCATGTAGGATCTCTGTCCTTAATGTGCTATACATTGTGAATTAATACTATAACTAGTACTCCAACAGTATTTTTCACTTTGTGTTGCTATGTGAGGGCAAACTGTTGAAATCTTTACTTAATATATAGTAAACTGATCTTCTGTATATAAAGAGAATTGAAAATGAATCTTGATGTGAAGCAAGGGGAGAGGGAGTGGGAAAGGGGAGGGTTGCGGGTGGGGGGGAAGTTATGGGGGGGAAGCCATTGTAATCTATAAGCTGTATTTTGGAAATTTATATTCTTTAAATAAAAGCGTTATAAAAAAAAGAAAACTTTTATTTAATAAATATAAATTTCATAAGTACAACTTTTGGATTATAGAGATTTTCCCCCCATAACCACCCTCCCATCCACAAACCATCCCATCTCCTACTCCCTCTCCCATCCCATTCTTCATTAAGATTCATTTTTAATTATCTTTATATACAGGAGATCAGCTTAGTATATACTAAGTAAATATTTCAACAGTTTGCACCCAAACAAACACACAAGTATAAAGTACAGTTTGAAGACTATTTTTACCATTCATTCTCATAGTACAACACATTAAGGACAGAGATCCTACATGGGGAGTAAGTGCACAGTGACTCCTGTTGTTGATTTAACACTTGACACGCTAATTTATGACGTCAGTAGTCACCTGAGGTTCTTGTCATGAGCTGCCAAGGCTATGGAAGCCTCTTGAGTTCACAAGCTCTGACCTTATTTAGACAAGGCCATAATCAAAGTGGAAGTTCTCTCCTCCCTTCAGAGAAAGGTACCTCCTTCTTTGATGACCCGTTCTTTCCACTAGGATCTCACTCAGAGATCTTTCATTTAGGTCATTTTTTGCCACAGTGTCTTGGCTTTCCATGCCTGAGAAACTCTCATGGGCTTTTTAGTGAGATCCAAATGATGGTAGGACTTTGTAGTGTAAAATACTGGGCAGCTTCCCCCATGTGCTTTTGGGGCTGCACACTGCTACACTCCATTCCCTTCTGCGGTGCCCCGTTTTCCTTAGCTCCCCTCCCCCTGACACATACAGGCTAATTTCTAACTTCCTACCTAACAGGACCAGAAGGCACAGAGGAGGACAAGCATGGGAGTCAGGGAATGCATAAACTGAGTTGATTTTGTGCAATCCAGGGTATAGAGCCAGGCGTGACCACTGGATATAGCCACCATGGGGACATCTTAGGATGGGCTTGGAACTTTCCAGAGGCAGAGAGTGAGGGCTGAGAGCAACCTTATCTAGGAAATCTTATCTAGAACACAGAGGAGAGAGGGAGGTCAGGGACACATGGCTATATTTAGAACACCTGTGAGCTCTGTGTAGCCTCAGAAGAACTATTCCCCACCCCCAACCATCCCAACAAGAGTTTCAGATGAAGGATCCACACAGAGCAGCAAAGCTCTCCACCTGAGGCTGGGAGAGGTGCAGAGGGGCATGGACAGCCCAAGAAGAGTGACAAGGCCCCAGACTGGCTCCCAAATGCACGTGCATACGTATGCATGAGCCTCTTCCTGGGGAGGATCGGAGTTTTCCATAGGGTTCATCAGAACTCCTGATGTGATGCGTGTGTGTGTGATGAGGCCTGCGTAGGACAGCTTTGGCTGTGCTACCCCAGCAGGGGCACCACTGGTGCAGGGGCTGTTGGCCCACGAGCAGCCCCCTCTGTGTTCTCTCTGCCCCCTCTGTGCCCTGACACTACCAGCTCTGAGACCTCACAGCAGCTGCTCTGCGGCTGATCTCCTTTGGGAAGCAGCCTGTGTGGCCCCATTACTGTCCCCCTGCCTGTGGGTAGGGTGCTCAGTCACGGCACTGAGCCCCCAGGCACACTCACTGGGAGCCTGGGGCCCTGCGAGGCTGGGTGCACCCACAGACACAAGCTGCAGCTGGATTCATTGCGAGATAACCCCATCATAAGCCGAGGAGGGTCTCTGCACACCTGCCCTCTCCTGGACTCGCGTAGCTCCCCTTGTCTACCTGGCAAACTTCTATGCATTCGTGGAAATACCGAACAAATGCCACCTCCTCTGCACCAGCTTCTGCTATGCTCACGCCCAGTGAGCTGCATTTCCACTGGGCTAATGAGGCTGCTTGTGTAAGCCCCCGCTCTAGCCCTCACTGTGCTGATTTGATACATCACTTTCTCCCTCCCCCTCCTCCCTCCCCTCTCTCTCTCTCCCATTGGAATCGGAGCTCCTTGAGGGACCACATCTTCTCCATGTTTATGTCACCAATGCCTAGCGTCTTCAGTTACTAGCTAATCAATTAATTTAATCAATAACGCAGAAGAACTGCATAGTGTGGTGCCCTCCCTCCTTTTGCTCCACAGACACACGCGTTTCGCTGTACGCCTTCCTCATGGAAAACTGGTGGCTTGTCTTTCCTTTCATCCCTATGAGCGATCTGTGACCCCTGGTTACATTATCTTACCTCCATTCCAGTAACGCAGGAATTTGAAGCTAAAACCATTTCTGAACGAGGTTCTCGTGAGGCAACTGAAGCTCAAAAAACTGTTTTTTTTCCTCAAAAACAGGTAAATGATATTTTCAAAATCCACCACAAAATAGAATTATTTCATTTCATCTCATGGTTGAGTCTTATACGTACCCTATTGAATGAAGGAAGCAAGTTATACAAGAATGTAATATGATTTCATTTAGATAAAGTTCACAAACAGGCAAAACTCAAACTTTAGTGCTTCGAGATACTGACACAGGAGATCAGACTTTAAGAAAACAAAAAAGCCCCACAAAGGTCAGGGTAGTGGTCCCCTTGGGGCTCTCACGGGGGCTCTTGGGGGATTTCTATGTTCTACGACACTGGGAATGCTTTGCTCTGTTCAAATCTTTTTTTTTTTTTTTTTTTTTAAGATTTATTTATTTAGTTGAAAGGCAGAGTTACAGACAGAGAGAGATCCTCCATCTGCTGCTTCACTCCCAAGATGACCACAACAACCAGGGCTGGGGCCAGGCTGAAGCCACAAGCCAGGAGCCAGGAGCTTCTTCCAGGTCTCCCACACCGGTGCAGGGGCCCAAGCACTTGGGCTATCTTCTGCTGCTTTTCCAGGCCACAGCAGAGAGCTAGATCAGAAATGGAGCAGCCAGCACTTGAACCAGCGCCCATTTGGGATGTCAACATCACAGGCTGTGACTTAACCCTCTATGCCAAAATACTGGCCCCTATATTTTTTTAAAAAATATTTATTTGAATGGTAGAGGGACAGAGAGAGACAGATAGTCAGAGATCTTCCATCCTCTGGTTCATTCCTCAGATGCCCACAACAGCCAGGGCTGGGCCAGGCCAAAGCCAGGCATCGAGAGCTTAGCCCAGGTCTCCCACAGGAGTGGCAGGAACCCAGGTACTTGAGTTGTACCTTAGCAAGAAGCTATACTCAGGAGTGGAGCCCCAGAGCACCAACCCAGGCACTCCAATATGGCACGCAGGTGTCCCAAGTGGTGGCAAAGGTTCATACCCTCCCACCCCCTCAAAAAAGTACACCCCACTAGCAGTGTTTTATTTGTTAAACTGGATGGTAGTTATACAAATAAGGAAAAACAAAGCATACATCTTCTCACATCATCCATTCCAAACTGGTTACTCAGAGCATGGATTGCCGGATGGGAGGGGCTTCTGCCCACAAGGCACAGGAGGACGAGGCCATTAGGAGCGCTGCTTCTGTGGGCGCTGTGCTAGGTTACCTTAGTTTTATTTTGAGGCTTCGGTAGGGGTGGGTCCAGGGCGTTTGAGGGAGCGACAGGCAGCTGGGAGCAACTCCAGGCCCACCCCCAACCCGTCAGCTGCAGCACAGGGGCTCTGCTTCTGCCGGCTCTCCCGACCACGCACCCACAAAGATCTCATTGAACAAACAGGTTTGGATGCTAGATGCTAGAAGAAAAATGTAGAAAATCTCTGGGGTTCCAATGCCCCCTTAGGTAATAGATAACAGTATCTGAAAATACTAAAATGACTTCTCTTTGTTAAAAAAATAAAAAACCCCAAATCTCCAATCCAGACTATTCACCATGACAGCTAGGATCCAGAGCGCTGAGGTCTTGAGTTCTGCTCCCCTCCCCCAGCCCTACTCAGTACCCTCGCCCCACTTCTGTAGGAAGGAAGAGGCAGCTTCCTTGGAGCTTGTGGGTCCACGCCAGGGACCCGGGCTCACCCGGGGGTCTCCTTTAGGGGAGGCGTGGCTTCTAGGGAGTGGAGTCCTCCTGTCTGCTCCGGGCAGGGTCCAGAGCAGGACCAGAGGAGAAAGGCCTCGTGGCTCAGGCACAGTCACTAAGTCTGGATTCCACGGAGCCCCGCCACGCGCTGCCAGCTCCCAGGCCCCTGTTCTAGACAAGTCTGCCTCAGAGCCTCTGCGAGTCTCCAGCTGAGACCTCTGGCCTCCCCGCGGGCCTGCTGGCTTCCAGAACTGCTGACAGAGGAGTCCCCCGCTGAGCAGGCCACCCAGTCACTGCTGAGAGCTGGGTATGATGAGGATGGGTCACATGATGGCCCAGGCCCCAGCTCAGCAAGCCAAGGCCCAGAGAGCCATTGCCCGACAGGGACTGTGCTCAGCAGGGCTGCCCAGCTGCCCCCTTCTCAGAGAACAAACTGTCCAGGGAAACATGCCTACCGTGGCTCTGAGACCCAATTCAAAGTCAAGGACAGGATGGATTATGTATCCAAAGGCAACCGGTCCTCTCGGCCTCACTCTAGAATTTCATTATTAGAAATAGCTAAGACCGTTTACTGAGCTTGGGCCACATTCTAGACATTCTGCTGAGCATCTTATGTACGTACCTGAGTCAACCATACCTCAAGTTCAAGTACGGCTTTCCCAGCTTTGCCCTGTGTTAGTTAACCGGCACCAGGACTAAGAAACCATCAGGATCTCCCAGTGGGTTCAGGTGAGCTCAAGCCAGACTGGCCCCATGCCAATCAGTGAAGTACCCATGGCAACCTCACTGCTCCGTGGTCAGGGAGAGGCCCTGGGACTGCCATCTGCGCACCCCAAGTCCCTGTCACCCACCGCCCCTCCCCACAGCCACCATCTCCAGTTTCGCCCTCCGCCGTCCTCACCCCTCTTCCGGGCCTGCATTTCCTGGGAGCACCTCCAGGGCTTGTTGCGGCCAGCGCAGGCGCTCATGAGGAACCCTGCTTCCAGGGGCTTCAGCTCCGGGTGCGGGGCTGCAGGCCTGGTTACGGCCTATAGGCGAGGGTCCCAGTGACCCCACAGGGCTGCCAGGAGTAGGGTCGCTGTACCATCTGTACGCCCTGGGCAAGCGTGCACCCTCACCTACAGGACGGCGAGGGTGCTGCAGCTGCCTCGCAGGGTTGTCGTCAGGGTGAAGTTCACTCACACAGGTAAACCCCTTGAAACAGTGCCAAACGCAGTGAGTGTCAGTGACCGATAGTGGCCTGAAGCGGGGGGAGGGGCCAGGGGTGGTATTTATTTTTTTACTCCAGGCTGCTGTCATTCACAAAGATGTGATTGGAAGTGCTTACATGTATAAGGTAAATTTTATTCAAAAGCTGAGAAAGCGAACACACATATACACACGTGAGTATAGGTGGCACCATAGAGAAATCCCTATCGTGAGTAGGCAGTGGGCCAGAAGATTCGCCTGATAGGAGAAGGGGTCGGGGAGGGGAAGCAGAAAGCACCAGGCTCCCTTCCAGCCTTGGTCTGTGATGAGAGAGAGAGAGAGAGAGAGAGACACCCTATCCCAGTTACTGGTTTCCTTTGTGAGCTCGGGGTGCTGCCTCTGCAGGCATCAAGCTACCTGGGAACTACCTGGTACCTCCGTAAGTTTCACGCGGAGCTCAATATTCATATTTGCATGGTGTCTCCTTGTTAGGTCCTGGATGAAGCACATGCAACCTGGAAAAGGGGCATTCTGATTGAAAAGTAGGAGGACACAATGACACATGGGGCTGTGGTGTAGTAGGCTAGGCCTCCGCCTGCGGTGCCGGCATCCCATATGGATACCGGTTCTACTCCCGGCTGCTCCACTTCTGATCCAGCTCTCTGCTATGGCCTGAGAAGGCAGTGGAAGATGGCCTAAGTCCTTGGGGCCCTTCACCCATGTGGGAGACCTGGAAGAAGCTCCTGTCTTTGAATTGGCACAGTTCCAGCCATTGTGGCCATCTGGGGAGTGAACCAGTGGATGTAAGACCTCTCTCTGTCTCTCCCTCTCTCTGTCTGTATCTTAGCCTCTCTAATAAATCAATGCAAATCTTTAAAAAAAGATAACCAGCTGCCTGCCCAGCCCATGTCAGCAGTACTGCCATTTTACGACTCTTACTAAGGCAGAAAAACGTGCAATGAATTTTAGAATTTCATGGTGAAGGTAAGATGTTTGAAGCGCTGGTGTTCAAAGGGCTGCCTTCTGGGCTGTGAGACAAGCTGGTCCAGCGCCCCCCGCCCCTGCTCCCAAACTTGCAGGAGAACCCAGTGGTGCAGCACCAGAAGGCCAGGGGAGATAAGAGACAAAGGACCAGGGAGCCTCAGGGAGCTGATCTTCCCGAATGCCAGAATAGATCCCCCCCTAACAATACGCCTCCTTTCCAGATCTTAAAATGATTGCATAACTAACAATTAGATGAAACTTTTTAGTAAAAATTAGCATTGGGATTTCCCAGTGGTTTCATTCCTCACCACCCCCTAACCCTTGCTCCACTTTCCAAACACAGAGGACCCTGGTCCCCTGGGACATCAGACCCAGCCCCCACTGTGGATCCACTGCAGGTCCTGTTTGGGGAGGGGCTGGTCAGATCACGGGGGCCTCCTGAGGGAGCCCTCAAACCTGACCCTGACCACAGACTGAAGAGTTGTGCTTGCTAGGTTTCATCTCTACCCCCACTGCAGCTGCCAAGGATTCGGCCTATTCTTTTTGTGTGTTTGCTTTTTGGTTTTTTTGTGTTTTTGTTTTTGTTTTATTTTGTTTTTTGACAGGCAGAGTAGAAGTGGACAGAGAGAGACAGAGAGAAAGGTCTTCCTTTGCCGTTGGTTCACCCTCCAATGGCCACTGCAGCCAGTGTGTTGCAGCTGGCGCACTGCGCTGATCCGAAGCCAAGAGCCAGGTGCTTCTCCTGGTCTCCCATGCAGGTGCAGGGCCCAAGGACTTGGGCCATCCTCCACTGCACTCCCTGACCACAGCAGAGAGCTGGCCTGGAAGAGGGGCAACCGGGACAGAATCTGGTGCCTCGACTGGGACTAGAACCCAGTGTGCCGGCGCCGCAAGGCAGAGGATTAGCCTAGTGAGCCGCGGCGCCAGCCCTTGGCCTATTCTGAAAACTGCAGGAATAGAAAGTTGTTTTTATTAATGAACTGGTTTATTATAAAAAATGATTTTAGACTTGCACCTCCAGCCAGGATGACATAAAGGGACTATTTTTATCCTCTTGCCTGAAAAAACTAAAAAGTAGACAAAATACAGAAAGACACCAGACATCAGACAACGAAAGGAGACACACCAGGAGGTGCGCTCTCGGAGGGCCTCAGCCCACTGGCTGCAGAGTTTCCTGGCTCCTCATTCAGGGGACAGGAGACCAAGAGGGACGCCGTGCCAAAGATGGCTGGGAAAGTGTGGGCTGCAGCACCAGAGAGGAGCGAGTAGCACATGGAGGGGCTCCAGAGACCTGCAGAGGCTCTGCCTGGACCTTCAGCTGAGCACTGATCCACATGCAACAGCCCTAGAGGACTGCAGGGAACACTCTCTAGGGCTCCATGGACCCAGGAGCTGCTCCTCTTCGCACCAGCCTTAGAATTCCCGGGAGCCTCAGAGGATTCAGAAGGGTCGTGAGGGAAGGAACATCAGCCCAGAAGAAGCACTGCTCCAGTTCCATCCAACAGACTTAAAATGCCCAGAGGAAAAAATTGTTCCCAAGTAACTATGTCCAAAACAAAGCACAAGAATAGTTACAGAAATACAAAAATACCTAGCACCCAACACGAAATTCACAATATTTGCAATCCATAAAAAATGATCAAGCAAGTAAAAAGGCAGGAAGACACAACTCGCAAGGAGGAGAAAAACTGATGAACTGGAACACGCCCCAGATCGCTAGAGCTGACAGCATTGGTAGACAAGGACATCAAAAATGTTATTGAACCTGTAGAGTGGCTAAAACGCAAGACACTGACAGCACAGAATGCTGGGATGCTGGTGAGGGCCTGCAGCAACAGGAGGGCTCATTCTCTGACGGCCACATTGGAAGACGGTTAGGCGGTTTCTTCCCAAACTGTGCATACTCTTTCCATATGACCCAGCCATCCCAGTCCCTTGTATTTACCCAAATGTGTTGAAGGCTCATGCCACACAAAACCGGCACATGGATGTTGATAGCAGTTTGATTCATAATCATCAAGATGTGGAAACAACCAAGATTTTCTTCGATGGGTGAATGATATGTCCAGACTATTACTCAGCACTAAAAAGAGATGAGTCATCGAATCATGAAAAGATGAGGAGGAACCTTAAATGCACATTGCGAGGTGGAGGTGGCAGAAACCAATCGGAAAAGGCTAAATACTGCCTTCACCTTAATCCCAACAAAACAAAATGGACAGAAAACAATAGAAAAAGCAAACACCCCTGACTACAATGAGAGCAGAAGAAGAGATGGCTGCTGTATGCACAAGCCACACACTTCCAGAGGCTGAGCAGTGGTTAGGTGAGTAGGAACTGACGGAGTCAAAGCCAGGAGGAGAGAAACGGGTGAGAAGCAGGCAGAGGTGAGCGTCGGAGCCTCAGAGAGGCTGCGGAGTCTGCAGGACCAGATATCTTTAAAGTCAGAGCGGGAGTGGAAGAAAAGCAGAGGACCTGGAAGAAATCTTTGTACAGAGCCGCGACCCCTCATTGCCGACCCCTCATTGCCTCCCAGGACTGCACCATCTGGCAACAGCTCCCTGCCTCACTAGGAAGGTTTACTCCCGGCAGTAAATGAACTGCACAGGCTCTGGGCTTGGGGTGCCGACAATAGCCAGGGGAAGGGGCGGTTGAGACTCGTTCTTCTGAAAGTGAGATTCACTGAAAGTCCGCACGCTTTGTGGTGAGTCAGGCCTGTGTATACAGACACGCGTGGACTCTAAGATTCTTCTTGGAAAAACTGCCCAGACAAAAAGAAAATCCCGGCAGATGTCCACACCCAGGGGTCTCCCTGGAAAACATGGCTGGGAGACTGCCAGGAAGCTGCGTGCACGGACTAGCGCTGCTGATTCAAACTTAAGGGACTCACTCGTCCCAGTGAAATGAACAGCCAAGGGTCACCTACCTTCCGAAGAAAGCTTCCAGCGTGAAATTCACAGAGGGCAAAATGCACGTGCAGAGAAAAGGCGTTTGGAGAAAAGAGTACAAGGAGCATAAGGCAGTGCCAGCGAGACTCACGGACAGCATCCTTCCCGGGACAGAAGATGCCACATCTGTGAGGCAGGAATTGGGAGCTACGAAAAGGAGAACTGTTGACCTTTGACCAACACATGTCCAAACCACACGGGTCCAGTTTTATGGGAATTTTGGCTTCTTTAGATTTGCAACACTTAAAAAACCTCTTAGAACTACATAAGTAGAAATATTGAAAAAAATTAAGAAAAGGCAGGTTGTGAATGCATAGTGTGTATGTAGCTAATAGTCTAGTTTATCATTTACTATAATATAATATACATAAATCTATTATAAAAAGTTAAAATTTATCAAAAGTTACACAAACATTTATAGAACACACTGGCGCCATTCACAGCTAAGAGAAACGTAGACAAACATAGAGATGGAGTGTTAAATCATAACTGCCTAAATACATACTGTGTGTGCTACTGAAATGAAGTTATAGCTCCCTCTCACCTCCTGCTGCTAGTGCCTTGAGCTCAAGTGTTGACACCAGAATCCCCTGGAAATGCCATGTGAGGGCAGGGGTTTAGCTCAACAGTGAAGAGGCCCACGTACCACACTGCAGTGCCTGGTTTGATTCTAGGCTATAGCACCTAACTGCACTTTCCTACCAATGCAAACACTAGAAGGCCCAGTGACAGCTCACATAGTTAGGTTCCTGCCTCATGGGGGAAACCTGGCCCACCGTCAGCCATTGCAGGCTTTTGGGGAGTGAACCAGCAGGTGGGATCTCTCTCTCTCTCTCTCTTTCTCTCTCTCTCTCTTTCTCTCTCTCTTTCTCTTTCTCTCACTCTCACTCTGTCTCTCAACTCCTCTCAACTTTTATTTTATTTTTTTTTAAAAAAGCAAACACCACGAGATACCAGTCATCTCCATCTGAATTTAGCCTCTCCAGTAAATTGCCTGTCACAGCAATAAGTACTCTTGTGGGGCTGGCAATGTGGCACAATGGGTTAAGCTGCTGCTTGAAAAATCAGCCTCCCATATCAGAGTGTTGGTTCAACTTCCAGCTGTTCTGCGTCCAAGCCAGCTTCCTGCTAGTGCACCTGGAAAGGCAATGGATGACGGCCCAAGCCCCTGGGACCCTGCCGCCCATGTGGGAGACCTGGATAGACTTTCAGACTCTTGATTTGGACTGGCCCAGCTCTGGTTATTGCAGCTATTTGGGGAGTGAATCAGTGGAAGAGTTTCTCTCTCTTTCTCTCTCCTCCCACTCTGAGTGAGTGCCACTTTGCTTTCCAAATAATCAGTCTTTTATAAAGAAGTGATCTCATGTTTCTCGTGTCTTTGTCACTGTATGTAATACATATAGCATGCAAAATATGTGTCCATTGCCTTTTAGGCCATCAGTGAAACTTCCAGTCAACAGCACACTATTAACAGCTCAGTTCTGGGAGGTTAAAAAATATATCCACATGGATTTTCAGCTGCACCTCTAGCTCCTGAGTTATTCGAGCATCAACAGAATCTTTTTGTAAGCACATTTTAAAGATTCATACATTTATTTGAAAGGCAGAGTTAGAGAGAGAGAGATCTTTCCTTCGGTTCACTCCCCAAATGGCTGCAAGGGCCAGAGCTGGATTGGTCTGAAGCCAGGAGCCAGGAGCCAGGAGCCAGGAGCTTCTTCTCAGTCTCCCACATGGGTGGCAGAGGCCCAAGCACTTAGGCCATCTTCCTTTGCTTTCCCAAGCACATTCACAGGGAGCTGGATCTGAAGTGGAACAACTGGGCCTTGAACTGGTGCTTACATGGGATGCTGGTATCACAGGCAGTGGCTTTATCCACTACACCACAACACCAGCCCCCAGAGTCTTTTAAAAGACCTTCTGAAAGTGAAAACATTGACAGCACAACTTAGAAATTCACCCAAAAGTTTGAAAGTATGTTCAGAAAGTCAATCAGAAAATTGAAGGTAAAGAGATAGAAATAAGAGGGAGAGAGAGGTTTTAATTGAAAAACTTTGATAACCTAATTATCTCCCACTAGACCTCACCTCTCAAACGTTCCACCACCTCAACACCACAACATTGGGGACCAAGCTTCCGGGACCTGAACCTTGCACTTTCGTTGTTGTTTAAAGATTTATTTTATCTATTTATATGAAAGGCAGAGAGAGAGATTCTCTAGCTCATGATTCACTCCCCAAATGGCTGCAACAGCCATGCCTGAAGCCAGGAGTCTGGAATTCCAACCAGGTTTTCCATGTGGGTGGCAGGAACCCAAGTACTTGGAGCATCTTCTGCTGCCTTCCAGGGGCACTAACAGGGAGTTGGATCAGAAGCAGTGTAACCAAGACTCAAAGCAGGGCTCCAAGTGGCAGCTTAACCCACCGAGCCACAAGGCCCAGCCTTGCACATGGACTTTTGACAGAGAAACCACATCCAAACCATAGAAGGTGAGATGCTAGAGCATGTGTCAGTGGGAGCTGATCCACAAGGGAAACACCTGCTCACAGCCACTTCTTGGGGGATGAGACCCAGGAGTGGAGGTGTGACCAACAACTAAGGAGGCATTGACTCCTGCAAGGGGCCTCGGGGAGGGGATAGTGTTTGGTTGCCATAATGATGAGGAGATGGTACAGCCTAGTTCCAGTTCCCTAGAAGCCAGGACAAGGGTTCAACAACGTATGGACAGTTTCACAAAAAAATAATTGCCCTAGCCATGTCCCCACAGCACCTCCCTCAGAGATACTGAGTTGGACGTTTTCTTAGCTATGAGTCTCATTAGGTTGGACATGGAGCTGAGAGGGTGTACAACGCTTAGAGGGAGGGGTGGGTAAGGTGAGAAGATAGTTAAATTGGGGAGAATAGAAAAGACAGGGATGTTCCAAGAGATGAAATATCATGCCACATGCCCATGAGCCTACAGAGCAAACATTACTGTGGAATTATTTCTGGTGATGCCCATATTCTACAAGGCTGTGAACCTGTTGTGTCCCCCAGTTCAGGTCCACTCCTGCTCTGCATGTGTTGCATGGACCACTGCTGCAGCCTCCCTTCAGGTCTTCCCATTTGCAGTCTCATCTCTGTCCCTTCATCCCCCACACAGTGGCCACACTCATCTTTCCAAAAGTAAAATCTGATTGTGTCACTCCCCTGCTCAAAAGCTTTCAGGGGCAACTGGTTAAGCTGCTGCTCGGGCTGCCCATATCCCAGGTCAGAGTGGTGGTCCACGTTCTAGCTTTTGTGCTTGTAACCCAGCCCTCTGCTAATGCATCCTGGGAGCAGATGATGGCGCAAGCACTTGAGTTCCTGTCACCCACGGGGGAGACCTGGTTGGAATTCCTGACTCACGGCTCTGGCTGTTGCAGCCATTTGAGGAGTGACCCAGTGGATACACGATCTTTCTATCTTGATATATCTTTCTAACCCCACCCCTTTGAAATAAATATTCATAAATAAACTTTTTTTTCTCAATGGCTCCCCATTCCTCTGAGTTCATGAAGCCAAATCAGATTTGTTCTGCCAATGCAGCTCAAGGCCTGTGTTTTGTGAGGCTTTTCCCAACCAACCATTCTCAATAGGACCCTAACGCTATCCTCCCCCTCTGGAGCACTCACCCACAGCCTGACACTTGCATGCGTTTATGTCATATTTCCCAGGAGTCCCTGAGTTCTTCTTGGACAGGGACTGTGTCTCAGTGTTGGACCTTCAGTGCCCAGCCCTATGGCAAGCACTGATCGTGTGTTTATTGATTAGAGTTATTGATCAGACTTAACTGATTTCTCCTTCATGAGAAGAGTTAGCCTAGAGAAAGGCTCTAGGCTCACTCCTGACGTCAGCATGAGCAAGGGTCCCACATCACGTCAGGCCTTCTCTGAGAAACAAAACGAAGTCTTTCACAGCTTCCCTGAGTCACAAAGACCACTGTGGCATTAGGCTGCACTGGGAGCTATGGGAGGGGTCCATACCTGGGCTCATTCAACAGGAAACCGAGGCTTTAAGATTGCACACACCAGAAGGGGAATTGCCTTAGTCCATTTTCATTGCTATAAACAGGATATCCAAGAGTGAGTAATTTATAGACAAGGTAAGTGTATTTGGCTCAGGATCCTGGGAAGCCCTACAGCACAGCATCAGCATTGGGAGTGGGGGCCTTGGAGCTGTGGCGGAAAGCAGAAGGGCACGAGAGCAAGCGTGCAGGGAGAGACTGCACTCACCTTATACCAAGTTCACTCTTGTGATGCCAACCCCCCCCCCCGCAGTGATGACACCATCCATCCTTGAGGGCAGGGCCCTCGTAACTTAATAACCCCTTACTAATCCTCACCTCCCAACCTTGCTGCTCCAAGTGTTAAGTTTCCAATACATGAACTTGGGGTAGCACACTCAAACCATGGCACACAGAGTCTCCTGACCTCCAGGCCAGGGTCCGATGGCACTGATCAGAAGCTGGTGGCCATATTTCCAGATAAAGTAAGGGCTTCACCACGTGCTATGGTTTGGATAAGCTGTGAGTATGTCCCCCAAGGTTTCGTGTGCTGGGAGCTTTGGTCTTCAGAGGTAGTGGAATCTTTGAGAGGCCAGGGCCCAGTGGGAGGACATTAGGTCACTGAGGGCCCTAGCTTTGGAAGGGTCAATGTGACTGTGGAACTCCAGTCATGCTCTGGCTTCCTGTCTTGCAGTGCGATCTTTCCACTTTGCATGTACTCCTACCACTGGGATGACACAAGGTTCCCACCAGACCAAGCTGATGTCAGCGTCACAACCTTGAGCCTCCAGAATTGTGAGCTAAATACGCCTTTTTTCATTTTAGTAACAGAAAACAGACTAACATACCACCCGATCCTCTCGTCTCAACCCCAGGAAACTGTCATGGAAGGTTTGGGGATGGAAGGAATGGAAGATGATTCCAAAGCTGAGTTGAGGCTGATGGTGGAGGAACCTGAGCTGCCTTCTGTGGGCTGTGGGGGAGCTATGGCAGGCTGCTGGGAACAGGGTGACTTGACGGGAGCAGGGCTTCAGACTGAAGAGAGGAGAAATGAGAAATGCAGGCCACTAGGCGTGTATGTGGGACAACGCCCCTGCCACTGTACGTGACCGGTCCTAGGTGCATGGAGGCCACAGCTAGTAGTGTATGGACAAGAGGCAGAGTGTGTTGCACCTGAATGGTGAGGTCCTTGCTGGGAAGTCTCCCCAAGAATAGCAAAACTGCAAAGGGATTAACAGCAGCGAGAATGGTTTCCAGCCTGTTGGGTCTGAACCCAGGGAGGGTTGAGGGGTTGAGGAGGTGGTCTTGGTGTCGTGGTAATAAGAACAGTGGGCCCCACCAATGGAAGCGAGCCCAGATCCAGCCCCTAGGCACCCACCAGGGGTGGCATGGGCTGCCACCTCAAAGACCAATATACTCCGTGGGTTGTCTTATGTTTATAACCCTCGTTCTCCCTCGATTCCCTTTTGGTTCTCTTTAGAATTCACTAAGCCACATTGTCAAAACCTCCAGCCTGTCTTGGTGGCTTGGGGCACCCATCTGGGGGTGGCCTGCCGAGGAAGAGCAGCTTTCTGGAGCGTATGAAGCATCAGGGCCCCCGAAGGCTGCAGAGGACAGAGCTGCTCGGGCACAGATCCTCCGGCTGGAAGATTCTCCCTCCACGGAGCCTGCAAGACTGGGGATTTTCTTCTGGGAAGTGAGAGCTCTCCTGGGCATCTGGCTTACTGGTCTGATGTTCAGTCGCCCTTTCTGCCTGTTCAAATCAGTGACATGTGTTCAAGTGTTTTCTACACCCACAGGTGTCAGCTTCTGAGCCAGGACACCTGTTTTCCAGCACCTAGGGGCCCTGGCTGCCCTTGCTCTTGTCACGCTCTGTGTCTCCTCCTGAGTCCTTAGGGCTGTGGTTTCCAAACTCCAGGGCACATGAGGATCATCCGGATCTGATTCCCTGGCACTAGCCCAGACCCCCTGAATCAGAATCTGCGGTGGGATCTTGGAAATCAGGAGTCTTTAAATAGCACCCCATGTGAGGTTAATCAGCTGTTCGAGGAGCAGAATGAAGGCCACTGTTCTGAAGAATCACCTCGCTCAGCACACGCACACATGCAGGTGTGCACAGTCACTTTTTAGCCACCTGCTTGGTCAAAGGTCTTCACTAACTCAATCTGCTTAATCTCTATACCAACCACCGCATGGAAGCATCCTCTTTTTTACAGCTGAGGAAGCAGACATGTCACTTGGCAAGGGTCACACCGTTGGGAGGTGGTGGTGCAAAATCCAGCTGCTCCCTGGGGCTCGTTTCCGCCTCACTCTCACTGTTCCTCTGGAAGGGAAGGGAGAGGAGCCCAGGAGGAAGCATGGGAGCCCTCGGGCTCCACTACCATCCCTTCACTCTGCCCCGCTGCAGGCAGTGGGGTTGCCCTCCCTAGCTCTTTTCAAAGTCCCATCTTTGTCAGCCGCCTCCCTTCAGAGCAGAGGGAGCCTCTCCCATTACGACCCCTCCTTTCTCCCATCGCTAGCGAACCTGAACTCACACTGATTTCCCTGGTGCCCTTCCTGTCCCCTTTAGGCTCACTAGGGCTGCAGCTGGCTCAGCAGGTTTCATGTTTGGGACCGGCATCACTCCTGAGCATTTGTAAGCCTGGCCACCATTTCTCCAGCCCTCTGACAACCACAGAAGCAGACGCTGGGTTCCTGGGTCCAGGGGGTCTGAGCCGGGTGGGGCAAGTTCACCCAGACATGGCCACCTGGAGCAGGCAGCTACTGACCCTGGAGAGTTAATCTGAGAGCCAACTCCCAGGGCCCAGAACAAAGGGCTCGCCTTGGCCTTGAGGGAGTGCCTTGAGTCCCTATGGGCCTGTGGGCAAGAAGGTTACTTATCACTCATCCACAAGGGGTATGACTTCAAGTCCTGAGCAAAGTGTCCCAAGTTCCTGCAGAGAAGAAGTAAGGAGCAGAGCCAGACGTAATATTTGGACGCTCTACGGAGAGGTGAGGTGGGAAGTCCACACAGCCGGGCACTGGAAGGAATTGTGACCCTGATGGGGAGAGTAGCTTCTGTAGCCGGGTGAGGGCAATGGTGGAAGGAGGGCCAAGGGGACATTAGGGGCCAGAGGACCGTGACACCCAGATGGCTAGAAACTCAAGGCCCAACCTTAGAGCTGTGGTGACAGCGACTTCTGCTAGCAGGTGCAGCTGGCAACCACAAGCAGCTTGAGGAGGTGGCATGGAGGAGGCAGGTCACTCAGGGATCCCAGGACAGCAGCCTGCAGCTCTGCGTCGCCTAGAACAGGGGCTGGCAGGTGGACATTCTCACCTGTCCTGCTACCTGCTGGCCCTGGGCCTGCAGTTAAGAATCGATTTCAAATGGTTGGGAACAACCAAAAGAAAAATATTTAATGATACATGAAAAATGCATGAAATTTGGATTTCAGAGTCCACAAATAAAGTTTTATTAGAACACAGTCATGCCCATTTATCGATGTATCCTCCATGGGAGCTTTGGCAATACAGCAACAGGGTGGGATAGCGACAGAGCCCAGACCCAGTGAACACAAAGCCTAAAATAGGGACAATGTGGTCCTTGACAGAAGATCGCTGACCCTTGGTGCAGAAAATCCCTCATCAGGTCCCCAGTAAGTTATTCGTCTAGTTGTTTTCCAAGGGGCGGGGGAGGGGGGCAGGGTAGGAAGCTCACGGCTGTGCGGCCCCTCTCTCTGCTGACTCCCTAAAGCCCCTGGATGCGCCTGGGGTGGGGAGGCACTTGTCTGGCAGGAAAGCGTAATTGTGTTAGGGAGAGGGAGTGTGTCCTGGGTCGTGGGGAGCAGCCCAGTTTGGGGTGGGTAATGGTAGGCACCGGCTATGGCTGGGGCACAGGCAGCGGGGGAACTTCTGAAACAGCAGCTTTGGGGAGAGGACACGCCCCTGCCATGCCTTTGTTTATCATTGCCATTATCAGAAATGTGCACATGGCAGCAAAACCAACAGTCACACAGCTACAAAAGTGCCTGCTGCACGGGAGCAGGAGGGTTCTGGGCCTTTTCAACGCGAGGATTCTATTTCACTGCATCTGGGCCTATAGTGCTCTGGGATAGGATCTTCCGCTCTCTGCTTCTCCACCTGCCCCCCTATACACACACTCGGCAGGGATGATGTTCTGGGAGACAGTGTGACTTGGCCATATCTCGGGAGGGAGACTAACTGGCTGATGGGAATTGTGGTAATACTGCAGCCCACAGGCCAACGGGCAACAGGGCAGTCTGCCAGGACTGAGCACTGGCCCGAGCCCTAGGCTCCCAGCCCAGCAGCTGGGCCTGGTCCACACCATGTTGGCTCTGGATGTGAAACTGTCAGACCAGGCAGCTGTGTGGGATGTGACATGATGCTCAACCTCTCTGAGCCTCGGCCACTCATCTGTTGAGTGAGGGGTGGAGAGATCCGACTCCCACCCAGCAGGGCTCTCATGAGCACCAGCCATAGTATGGGTGACTCCCCTGACTGGCCGTTGTAGGTCTCAGAACCCTGTGGCAGGTGTCACTACTTACTTGCTTATGTCCAGTAGGTACACACGAGCAGTGCTTTAGATGTCACTTAGGGGGTTTTCTTAACTCCCCAAGCAGACTGAACAGAGACAGAAGCAGAGGACAGCAAGGTGCAGGTGCCATCTATGAGAACCTGACATTGGCCTTGACAGTTCTACAGAACACCTCATATCTCCAATTCTTAGCAACTTAGACCAGGAGGGGAGTAAAAGAGCACACGGGGCTCGGCCCCTTGGCCCCAGAGCCTCTGTTCTTCTCCCTGTCTCCCAGCTCTGCTGCCTCCCTCTGGAGGGTTCTTCACCTTGGAACCCCTGCCCCTAGCTGGGGATGGAACTGGAACTTGGACAAGAGGCTGCAAGCAGGCCCCCTGGGGCCTCAGAGCCCAGAACGGTGGGCAATGAGCCTCTGGTGTGACCTTTTCTCCAAGAGGGGCTGTGCCTATGTCAGCAGACTCGACTCCCAAAGGCAAAAGGCAAAGAAAAAGACTCCTTTCCCTTTCAGCAACTCCTAGAACAGGATGGAGAGTCGCAGCTGAGAAGCTGCTTTGCCCGCCAGGGCTGCAGACAGAGGGGCTCTTCCAACCCTCTGCTGGAAGATCAGATCCCACGAAACTGATCCTTCCAGTTGGAGGAAGGGGACGGAAGGCAGAGGGACAGCAAGGCACACACAGCTGACCGAAGAGCAAACAACAAACAACAACAGCAAAACACAGGGGAACGTTTTCCTTAGGAACCTGAAAGAGCAGCGGGCAGCCGAGGAGCCAGAGGAGCCAGAGGCTGCCAGCCGGCCACTCACAACCGCCCAGCGCTGCTGCTCCCCGTCCGTCTCCGGCCCACGGGAGCCGATGTGAAGACTCTTTTCCTACAAGCCTTTGCCTGGCTGTAGTGTTTACTTAGGGATAAGATGACTCAGCTTCCACTATATTTAGTGCATGAAAATGCACAGGTGTCTGACTCGGGGAACTGCTTCGGGTTTTGCTATTAGTTTCCAAGGCCCCCTCCCTTCTTGGTTCCGTTGTTCCAGAGCGGCAGGTGTGCGCTGGTGTCCTGCCTTCGGCACAAGCCCTTGGTACTCCCCCCACCCCACAACTCACAGGTACTTCACCCTGTGTAATACGGGGGGAGGAAAAGATGCTGTTTCTATTTCAATCCCGATGCAAAACCTCCTGCCAACCACAAGAGGCACTTTATTTTAACTTCGCCAACTCAGTTTTCGTGTTGACCTAAGCAGCTGGATCAGTTGGTGTGACCTCCTCACTGCTCTTCAAAGGCTCCTGCTGGAAGGCAGGATCCCAGCTCTCCCGGGCCCCATCCACCTGCCACACCGAGGGGGACACACAGTGTTTGTGGAGGGATGCAGGCTCTGCTGGCTATGTGATCTTTGGGTTTCCTCATCTATAAACTGAGTTGCTGGGAGCCTACGTGCTGCTGCTTAGCACAGGACCTGGCACTCAATGAAGATTCCCCAGCTCCTTAGCAGCCGGCAGCAGGTCCCCCTCTCCCGCCACACACACCTGGTTCATAAAGGGAGGGTTATATGAGAAAAGCTGCCGGCCTGACCCAGGCATTGCTTCCCGAGTTCAGTAGAAGCGGATCTATTATCAAGCAACTCCACACCTCTCGGGCCCTTGAAGGGGCCGGCAGGACAACTAACATTTGCACAGCGAATGACTGACGGTTTACAGAGGGTCTTCGGGTTGTAATAGCGGGGAGAACAGAAACTCGCAGTCCTGTCTGTGCAGAAGCCCTGCCTCTTAGAGGATGCTCCACCTTGTACAACGCAGAAGCGCTCTGGGTCTGTACAGTGAGAATGCTGCTACCCGGCTCAGGTTTCGGAGGCCCGCAAGCTAACACAGATGTCCTGTGTACTCAGTAAACCCTAAAGCCTTAGTCAAATGCGAGGAATTACCTTCCATTTCCTTACAGCTTTAGTTTCTCTCCAGCAAAGCCTCACACATTAGCCGTATTGAAGGGGTGGATTAAAATGTATAGAACAATCTCAATGAAGTCACGGTTATGCTGCCTCTCTCTCTCCCTCTCTCTCTCTCTCACCCCTACAGCCCGGCTGGCTCTGTCCCAGGTTAGCATCTGAAAGAAAGCAGATGATTTTGCTTCTCCGGCTTTCCCCCAGGGCTCCTTTTGGGAAACGTCCTCCTTTCCCAGGCAGCCTGGAGGTGACCTGCTGTTATGAAAATGCCCTGGAGTTGAGAGACCTGTCATCCAGTCCCGGCCACAGCACGTAGGCTGAGTGCCCTGAGCTAGGTGAGGACTCGCCAGAAGCCACGCTTCCCAGCATGCCCCAGCTTCCCTGGATTTCTGCCAGCATGCACAGAAATCTGCTGAAGGGATGCCGGTCAAGAGGCTCATGGTCTGCTGGGACAGCACATTCTTCCAGGCGGCATTTCTCCAGAAGAGGAACTCAGGCCAGGGGGCCCAGGAGGCAAGAGCCCAGCACCGTGTCCCAGCTCTGCTGTCCCCTGGGCCGGAAGTCACTGGCTCTCACCAATCTCCCCTCAGCATCTAGGTAGGGGAAAAGGGTGGACCACCCACTGTGGTCCCACCCAGCTGTATACTGCATCCCAGACTGGGCAGCACCTGCCTTGCCTCTGGTGCCCCTGCCCTCAGGTGTGTACGGAGCTGAAGCAATATGGCAAGGTAGGTTGGAGTGCAGTGCTGTTATACCAGAACCTCGCCCTTGGCTTCCCCCAGCAGTTGCCAAATCCTCATGGCGTCTTCCAGCAGAGATTAAGCCCAAATTGTCACCAAGGTGGTTACTCTTCCGCTCGAGTGATTGACCATTTGGATAGAGATACCCCCTTGTTTAGGAGTGTACTTCGGGGCCCTGGGGATCCCTGCTAGCAACGGGAGCATGGCTCCAGCGAGGGGAGTTAGAGAAGTTCTCAAGCAGAAGGGTGGAGAGCTCAGGAGACCACGCAGAGGGTGAAGATTACAGCCCAAGTATGGACCTTGTTTGGGAGCCAAGAACTTCTGATCAACAGCTTTACAGCGGCCAGGACATGACTGCTCACTCTAGGGAACTGTGTGCCATCACTTCCCACACAAGTCATTCTGCTTGTAAACACTGCTGTGGACAATGCCTGGGACCACACTGTTTGCTGGCACCAGGCGAGAACTTACGACACACCCAGGTAAATACCCAGGATTCAGCTCCTAGTTGCTGGAGTCCCCAGTCCTCCAGGGACAAAAACACATTCGAGGTGCCCAGTGTAAGCCAGCTGTGTGGGAGGCAGGCAGAGGAGAAGGGAACACGCAGGTGTTCACGGGGTGGGTGAAGAACTGACGCAATCCAGTAAGGCACCGAGAGGAACAGCAGGAACCGGGCTTGGTAAGAAGGGTGACATCTCATTGAATTTTTAAGAAATCTGTTGCGTGGTAGGGTACATGGAAGGAACTGTGTGTTCTTGAATGGGAAGTAGGCCAGCTTAGAAAAGTACATGAAAGGACAGGAGGGTAGCCCGGGGCTAGCTCCCAGCATCCCACGAAGTCTGACATCTGTCCTAGCACAGCAGCGTCTTAAGCAGGTCTGAATGTATGGGGGAGAGGGACTTGGGCTCATCTATTTTAGAAAGAACCTGTGGACGAGTCAAGAAAAAGAGGGGACATAGGCGACAAGACACAAAGTAGCCCAAGCAAGAGCTGAAGCAAATAAGACGTCAGCGTCGAGGAAGATTTCAGAAGGCATGCGCAGAACCGAGGAGGAGGAAAAGGACCCTGGGCACGGCTGACAGGCCAATCTGCGAAGACGGGAAAATTGCTGAGACCATTCCCAATTCTTGGGATCACAGAGGTCACTCCAACCTTCACGGGCAGTTCTAATGCAGACAGAGCCTAACCCATGCGAGCAGGTGGCTGGCACAGAGGTTGTCATTGCAAGGCTGAAGAGGCCACCGGCATGGATCTGGAGACCGTGGGGATGAAGGAAGCCACGTGACAATGCTCCATGATAGTGCGAGGTGGCAGTCAGAGCGTCAGAGGAGAAAGCCTTACTGGATAACCACACCAGAGCAGGGGCCCTAGAGGATTGCCCACCTCCTGGACCCCCAAGAAGGCTCGTCCTCAGGCTGACAGCTTTCCTGTAACAGCAGAGAGTGATGGCTTTTGGAGTTCCAGTCCCAAGTTCCTTGATGATAGTTACAGAGAATATCATTGGAGTTAAAGAAATTCAGCACAGAAGGGAGGTGCAGGGCTGGGGAAGGGCAGGGTGGGTACAGGGGCCGTTGGATCAAAGGAACCCGCCAGGTCTATAAGATCTCTTTGAACCTTTCAAACACTATCAACTTCTCAGACTTGTTTGCCTCGATACTTCTTGAACGGTGTGAAGGACTGTGGTAGTGGTTTGTATACAGTGTGGCTGAAGTCATTTGGGTTCTCATACTGAAATGGGCTTGGGGCAAGGCCACTGGATTGAAGCAGGTGCCAATGAAGAGGATTTCAAGACTACACCTACTGCAGCGATTAGCCAACAGGCCGTGGTCAACAACAAAGTTCAACTGACACCACTCGGACACTTTAGAAGAGGTTTTTTGCTTCCAGTGTAACCACACATCCCTCCCCGGAGAAGCGCCACCTTTCAGGGAAGCGTTGCGGGCTGATAATGTGAGAACTTCCCCTCTCCACTCAATATTTCCTGAGACCGAACACAACTTCACCATTGAGGAGAAGCAAAGCAATGAGCAAAACCGACAATTGTTTTTTTATTTTTAAATATACCTTTATTTCTCAAACTCAAAGCTTTATTTCATCAAGTTCTAACACATTGCATTGACAAGTGATTTCATCTGCATCAAGTCAGAAGGTTAGTGACCATTACCAAAGAGGACACCCCACACATCCTAGGCAATGCTAAGAAATTAATATCTCAAAGGCTATGCAAATACAGAACAAAAATCTTCCGATTTTGTCTAGTGGTATCTTTTCATCTAATTTAGAAATAGCTACTTTAAGAAAATTAAATTTTTACCATAAAAAAAATCAGATAGCTTGAGTTTTAAGAAAATACCACAGATCCACATTATTTAACTACTTCCTCTTTAGTGGATGGTCATTTCACCTTCCTATGCAAACACACATGAGAATCTGCACCAACTCCGACTAGCCCAGCCAAAACTCCAAGCATTTTCTTGTGCTTACACTTAAACTATTGTTTTAAAAAAGTGATAGGTAAACAAGATTTAGGCACTTGAACTCACAAAAAAGCCTCTTCTTTGCTAATTCTCACCTCAGGGGTCTCCAAATAACTGAAAAGGTGTCAGTTCCTTTTTGGACAACTTCTCCTCAACACCTCTCCATTGGTCCTCTGAATCTAATGGATTGGATTCGAGTGTGTTCCAAAGTCAGCTGTGAAATTCTGGCCTCTGCCAATTCAGGATGCAAAGCTCACTTTGGACACTGGAAGTTTTTCAGCTTACAGGATCCAGCCAAAGAGTTCTCCCTAGGGTAGAGTCTTGGATACCCAGGAATAACGGCCCTGGGGAGCATCGGGGTTTCTTTTCACGATTGGAAAGCTAAGCTTTAATTCACTCTGGAGGAGGACATCTGAGCTAAGTGTAGCAGCATCCTAGAGCAAGGCAGCAGCACCAGAAAGTTCACTAGAAAGGAGTTATTCCTAAAGATAGGAAGTTGCTTTTGAGTGGCACCATTTCCCAAAGTTAACAAAAGCAGTACTGATTAAAATCCTAACCTACCATGAAGGTAAGGGCTTAGTGCTAGAGGTGAGGCTGCAAGGCAAGCAGATTCAGGCTTTAGTGATTTTGATTAATGTACCACCCCAAAACACAGGTTCACACACAGCTCTCAGGGACTCAAATCCCCAGGGAAAAAAAACAAACTTGAATGTCAAATCACATCTGTCTCACATCTCAGGAACCAGACATAGCCTCCTCTCTATACCTAACTCACCCTGTCTGCCAGGCTCTGCCGGGGTGGGCCATGCCACACCCTACATGCAATCATCAGGATCTCCCACTGGAAGGTGTTCCTGATCCAGAGTTTAGTTTCCACATAGAAGTTGAGTGAATAGCATCTTGTTGCCAAAGATTTCAGGGTGAGCCTAAAAGACACCTCGTGTGTGCTCTCCTGCCAAGGAAAGAGCAAAAAGTGCCATTTCCATCTTGCTGCTGCTCAACCTGTCTGCAAAAAGCAGGCTGGGAGAACAGGCCGCCTTCTTGCAGAAAACAGCTCAGAGTACTGAAGCAAATGAGAAACTGCTTAAATTTAGATTAGAACTTGCTCTTGAACTTTAGTGCCCTCTGTCACTGCCAAGTTTCATGTTACTCAATGCAAAAAAAAAAAAAAAGGAACTACTGGACTCCGTACAAGTTCAGGGTATCTGGTGCTTGGCTGAGCAGTATGAAAGGCAGGTTTCAGCTAGAATTTCCAGACACCTGAAATTCAAGGTTACTAGACTATTCTGAGGCTAGCAACAGGCTCATAGGGCAGGTGGTCCAGGGATTGTGTGTTAAAATGCCGCTTTGGTCAGTATAGCTTTTTACCCTGAAGGTTCTAGAAAAATATGTCCATTGTCAAACTACAGAAATAGCTGAGCTGACTTAGAAAGGTCAGGAGAAGAGATGTTACCGAGGCAGCCATCCTGAAGAGTTGGAAATGAACTGAGGGGCTGGGAAATTCTCACATTTGTGCCTCCCTTCATTCTCAAAGGAGGACTACTGCTACATCAGAAAAAAAACAAAAGCAGAAGATCTCGATGAACAAACTAGAAATTTAATGACTTCATAGAGTCCCTCTTACCCTGGTCCACAAAGCCTTCTAAGCAGAAGCAATACTGATTTCTGTTAGCAAGTACTGAATGTTGGTGGCTTCATCATGTTTCAAAGCTTTGGTTAAATACATCTGTCATTTTTGTGCAAATATGTTGCCACTTGACAGCAATGGCAGCTTTTTAAGGTCATGGGTGATCAGACAGTTTTCATAGCTGGGATCCCTCTTCATTGTCCCCCCTTTTAAAACTAGAGCAACCAGGTCCCCTCAAATATTGAGCTGACCTTTACTCAAAGCCAATGCGTTCAAATACAACCAGGGCTCACGGGGAAACAGGAGCTGGTTCCAGTCAGAAGTGGCCTCTAGTCACTTAACGTAGCTCGGCATGGATGCCAGCTAATCAAGCCTTGGGGTTCAGTCATGTCTTTTGTTTAAGAGGACCAAGACATCACATTCCAGAAGAAAAATATTTTTGAAAAAACGTAAACCACTCATTTCCTACTAAGAACTTCTGCATTAGGATCCCTTCCTTATTTAAGCAAGGAGAAAGCAATCACTTGGGGTTTTGGACTTTTATGGCCCCAGAAAAAAAACTAAAAACCAGGAGCATGGATTTAATTAAATCACCTTAGAAATCCAGCTCTCCGGCATTCTTGAATGTCTTTGCCCTTGACACACCAACGTGATGCTTTCTAAGAGATCCCACAGGGAGTTTCCAAACACAGAATCCCTTATCTAAATCTACTGGCAAATGCAACAGTAGCCTAGAACTGTCCCATTTCCTAAGCTTGCTTTAGACTAGAGGTTAACACTGTTTTCCTTCTAAAGTGCAGAATATAAACAAGTACGGTCAAACGTCCCACAACAAGGAAGATCACTCTTCATTCACTCAATTCTTCCCCAAATACACTGGAATGATTTCAAGGGCCTTGGGGGATGCGATGCCCACGAGGCCAAGACATAATGCTAAATCCCTACCTTCACACACAGCATGGGACAGGTTAGATTCTGAAGTCATTCCACAGGTCACTCAGGTCTACTGAAATTCCTGAATTTATTTGCTGTCAGAAACACCCAGAGAAGGAAACCACTATTTTTGGGGTGGGGTAGGGTGGGGGGGTGAGAGAGAAAACACAAAAACCAAACAATAGGCAAAGTACTCCAGAAAAAAATAATTAAACCAGCTTGTCATACTTGGAATGTGACCTAGATGGGTTTCCAATTAAAACATGGGAAGACCCTTCATGTCAGTTACTATAACGTCCCAGACACAGCACAATCCTCAGTCTTAGGCAGAGCAAAACAGAAGTCAGCCACAACAGAGCCGATGAAAGGAAAGAGTGTCATTCTGAAAGAATTCCTTAAAGAAAAAAAAAAAAACCACGAACATTCATGTTTCCTATTTACAATCATCACCCCCCTACTACCACAATTCTACTTTAACATTAAGTTCCATATTTTATTTTGTTTTCAAGTTACATTTCAAGAGAAGGTCTTTTTTTTTTCCTCAGCAATATCTCACAATTCCTCAAGATAGCACAGCATCTCAACCATAAACCACTTCCAACCAGATCTCAATTCTCCAGCTATTGGCTTTGGTTTATTGATGAACGAAATTCTCAGCTCTGCTGATGGGGACTAAACAGAAGTACTTTAAGTCCCTGAAACAAAACTTAAGTCCCAAGAGCACCCTCGTGTTTACCATTTCCTGCCTGGCTAAAGGGGTTTCAAGAGGAGAGACTGTGAGCACAACCTATCGGTTAAGTACCCAGGACCCCAGGAGAGAGAGCCCACACGGCCTAGGCTCCAGGGAGAAGCCGCTTCACACTTCGTGTAGGCTGCCCGAGCTCTCCCGGTCTCCAGTGATTGCACAGAGAGAGCTCAAATCCCCACCTTGCTCAGGATTGGGACGTGAGGTGTGAGTGCATCTCTTGGAAAGATACGGCTAGGTCACGCTTCCTATAGCAGGTTTTCCCAGGGGCACTGGAATACGGGTCCTTCTGGGTTTGGCTCATCAGACTGCAGACCCATTCTAACTGGGTACACGAAGAAAAAACAAAGCAGAATCTTAGCTGAGTTCCCCTTTAAAAGCCAAACACCTACGTCTAGGAGGAGGCTCCCCTACCTGAGAGCCCCTGCCCTGTTGGGTTCCCCCGGCAGAAGCCCTCGGTCTCAAGGTTAGTTACAGGGCAGCCAGGTCGGGTAAGGCTGGCTGTAGGTCACTGGAGGATGCGCCACGTAGTAGTTGTTGAAGTTGCCATCGCTGACGTACGGAGCTGGCTGGTAGTAGCAGGTGACGTTGGTGGCGTTGGGGATGATGTTCTGCTCTGCCAGCACGCGCAAGGCCAGGAGGGAGATGAGGTTCAGGGTCTGTCTGCGCTCGTGCCCCATGAGGCACACGGTGCTCTCGTTCACCACCCTGCGGAGGATCATGAGGTAGTCGTACTTGCTTCTCTCTTCCTCGCCGAAGTGGTTCTGCAGGTAGGTCTCCAGCTTCCGCTGCTGCTCCAGGATGTCCGGGAAGTCGATGAAGAACCTGGAGCACATGTAGCGCTCCAGGGTTTTGATTTCCTCCTGGTCGGTGGGCCGGAAGTCCCGCACGAGAAGGTTGCTGTACTTGAGCAGCCCCCCGCCTCGGATCTCCTCGGGGTTCTTGGTGGCGATCAGTCTGTTCTGCAGGTGGTCGAAGGCTTCCTCGAAGTCCCCGTACACGCTCTCCCCAATCACCGTGGGGTGGAAGTGCTCAGAGATGGGGTTGCTGGAGCAGTCATAGAAGAACAGCAGAGAGTCCAGGATGATTTGGAAAGAGTCCACGCTGAACTCAAACTGCCGCCGGATGGAGTCGACAAACTTGAGCTCCACATTCCGCCCATTCTTGTTGGAGAGCGAGATGAGGCTCCAGCGGTCGGTGTCCGTGCACACCTTGACCAGCTTCTGCACGTAGGCCTCCTTCAGCGTGACTGGGCTGATCTTGAGCTTGTTCACGCCCTCCGGCAGGAAGTTGAGGAGGGAGCACAGAACCACGTCCCTGACCAGCTGAAACTCCACCTCTGTCGGGAGCGCCACGTGAAAGATCAGGTCCAGATCTTTGCAGCCCAGGCCGTTGTCTTTGACCAACACGTGGCCGGCGGCAGAGCCATTCAGCCGTACGTCCTGCACTTTGATGCCCGCCTCCTCCAGCCGGCCGCGGACGGTCTGCACGATGTCCTTCAGGGTTATCTCCAGGGTTGGAAAGTTGCCTCGGCCGTGGATGGGGACGACCTCGGTCAGGACCTCATGCAGCCGGCTCACCTGCTCCCAGTTGAGCACGCTGAAGGACACACAGTCCTTGGAGCTGCTGCTCTCCTCTGCCATCTCGGGGGACGTACTGGTCAGGGAAGCTGGAAGTGAGAGACAAGAGTTAGGATGCACTTGGACGTGGCGGAGCAGCTGGAAGGACACAGAGAAGACAGGGAAGACAGTCATTCCTCTGCGAGCAGCTCCCTGTACGATGGCAACATCTAGTGCCTACTGCTCAGTGTTGCCCTGAGGTTAAACGGGTTAAATACAAACAGAATAAGGACAAGAACACACACTTACTCTGCACTGGTTTAGATAACTGGATGATTTTTGCCAAGGGTTTTGTTGTTGCTGTTGCTGCAGGGCTTGTTTGGGCTGTGTCAGGGTAGGGAGTGGAGGGTGCTGGTTTGTGGGAAGGAAAGAAAGAAAACTGACCAACTAACCTCAATACAACACTGTTCAACATGGGGCCAAGGTGTTTTGTCAGACTTCCCTGTTTTCTATGGAAGTTACCTCTCCTGCTTTTGGCACTCTGGCTCCATCTGGAACTTGCTGATACCTAGAACACACACACTTCGTTCAAGCCCAGAGAGATTTGGGTCAGCTGTGTGGTGGCACCACCCTGCCCTGCAAGGGTGCCCTACACAGGACACGGCAAACGTGCACAGAGCAGTGTGATCTCAAGTGCACTTTGGAGACTCGTACCCTGAAGACGCCTAAAGAGAATGAAGTTGGCGTTGAGGACTAAGAGAAAAGCAGCATTCCTCATACTGTGCTTGCCAGAACCAGAGTTTCCAAAGAACTTTCTACTCCACTGGACTTTCAAAAGAAATTAACCAATGCACACTTCCTTGGGAATCCTAATATATAAAAACAAATAACAGGGTAGGCATTGTGGAACAGCGGGCTGTCACTGCTTCGGGTGCCCACATCCCTTACTGGAGCGATGGCTTGAGTTCCAGCTACTCTGCTTCTGATTCAACTTCCCGTTAATGCACCTCTGAAGCAGCAGAGGATGGCTAAGGTGCCTGGCCCCCTGCTACCCACGTGGGAGACCCAGAAGTTGTTTTTGGCTCCTGGCCTTGGTCTGGACCAGCCCCCGCTACTGCAGGCATTTGGTGATAGAACCATTAGACAGAAGATATGAACATCTGTATTTCTCCCTCTATGTTATTCCACCTCTCAAGCAGGTGCAAACAAGTAATCATCTAAAAAACCAAACATTATCAGTGTATTTCCTACATACTAGAAAGCAATGTGCCTTCGCATCCCCATGGGCCAAATACCCCCTAGATGGATATAAAAGCTAAAACAAAGGGTCCCAGCGCTGTCCTGATTTCACTGTGAATGGTTTTCCCACCCCATGGGCCTTTCTGACTTGCTACACACACACAAAACCCATCCCAATGACTTGTGCAGTTTCATTGTTCAAAGCTGCTGCTTTTGAATGCGCTGCGGCGCACATTCTCCTGGGGTTCCCACATGGACTCTGGCCTTGCCTCAGCACCAGGGCCTCCCCACACCTGCTCCTCGGTGTCCAGGCACTGCTGTGCACAAGGGGCTCCCTATCACAGGGGTGGGTAAGAACACAGGACATCATGTACCCACAGCAATGAACAGCGTGGAGAGAAAAACTCAACACAAAGCCAGAAGACAGGGAATCCCTTTGTGGGAGTGACCAGGAAGAGCACAGCAGGACAGGCATAGGGAGAGGGGACACAGGCGACAGAGGAGCAAGGTGCGCTCCTGGCTGGTGGGAACGCCACATAGGGCTGAGACCTGGCAAGTGCCCAGTGTCCTCCTGTGCTCGCCTCGAGTCAGATCCCAGGGGCTCCCTAGGACGTAGCTAAAGGAACGTGAACCTGCTCCTAACGGGGGGTGGAACACATGTTCAGTGCAGGCTCTAGGACCTCAATCAGGGGTGAGCATTCCCTTACTCTCTACAGAACACCAGTGAAGGGGAGATAAAAGTTTTCCCTCAATTTTTTTTTTAATTTTTTTATTTTTTGGCAGAGTTAGACAGTAAGAGACAGAGTTTTTCCTTCCGGAGCTCCGCCTATCCAAAGCCAGGAGGCAGGTGCTTCCTCCTGGTCTCCCATGCGGGAGCAGGGGCCCAAGCACTTGGGCCATCCTCCACTGGCTTCCCGGGCCACAGCAGAGAGCTGGACTGGAAGAGGAGCAACCAGGACTAGAACCCGGTGCCCATATGGGATGCTGGTGCCGCAGGTGGAGGATTAACCAAGTGAGCCACAGCACCGGCCCCTCCCTCAAATTTCTTTGGGCAGCATTCCAAAGTCCTTGGGTACTGAGAGAATCCCGCCTCTGCGCTCCTAAGTTATGGAGGCCAAGCAAAACCTGTGTTGAAATATTCATGCATGTGATGGCTAGCACTCAGCTTGAAGACTGCCTGGGGAAGGAGGAGGTCTTCCTGTGCTCTTTGTATACTCAGCAGTTCTTTGTGGCCCCTTTTATGATGAGCATACAGAGCGTGTGTGCCACAAACAATCCAATGTTGACAGAAAGCTCTGATCCTGGCCTTGCTTTGAGACGCAGTTACACAGACAACCTGTGATTTGGTGACACGGGTTTCTGCCAGGTATGTTGGTCCTACAGAAATACAACTAGCTTAAAGCTGCCCATCACCTGTTGAGCTTGGGAGACTCAGCACCCAACAGAGACGAGAAATCACACAGCAACAGACACATTGCAGTGCCATCAATATGTGGTTTACAGAAATAATTCTGAGAGTCCCTAGGAAGAACCACAATAATGCTGACAGAGGAGAATCACTGTGGGAGTGGCCTTTGATAAATGCGTTTTTTTTTTTTTTAAGGAGTTAAAAAAAAAAGGTGATCATGTAGGGTTAAAGTCGGGAATACTCCTACTGGACAACAACAGTTCTTAACGGTAGAGGAGGGGCATCAGAGACCAAGGAGAATCCAGAAGCTACGACTTTTTTCCTTTGTGGGGAAAAAAACCAACACCAACACACATATGCTTTTGGCTCTCTCTGACTTTTTTCACATATTTTAAAATCTGTACTTGTAGTAGATCCAGAGTTACAATCTGCTTTTGATGAGAATTTGTAAAGTGTATATGGGACAAAGGGTAGGTATGGACAGAAAAAATTATGAAAATTAGGAATGTTGTATCCTAACCTGGAAGGGATTCTACAAAATCACAATGACTGAAATATCATGTTATCAGTGTAAAAAGACAGAACAATGGGACAGAATTTTTAAAACCTAGAAATAAAATCAATCACATAAGAGGATCTAGTGATAACAAAAGAGACATTTCAAAATAGTGAAGGGGAAAAGTCAGACATTTGGATAGTTATCTAAAAAAAATAAGATGGATCCCTATCTCATGCTAAACTAAGATATATATATGTGCTTAGAGCAAAGACATAAGTATAAAACAGTGAGATTCTTAGAGTACTAGAAAAATAGAATTTATACACAGAGTATAGTCCTTTCTAAATCACATAAAATCTAAGAGTCACAAAATCAATATATTTGACTATAAAAAAATCAAAGTCCTTGGTAACATACCATAAAGAAAGAAGATATAACTTGGAAAATATTTGTAACGAGAGGGAAAGTGTTCATTTTCTCAGTGAAAAAGGAGCTCCTACAAATCAGAAACACCAAAACCCTAGAGAGAAAGGGCCAGGGACATAACAAGTGACTCAGACACATTATGCACTTGACGCAAGATGGACGAACGGAAACCTCGGTGTACCCGGCCACCTGTCCTAATGGCAAAGCTCAGTCGGTCTGGTTGTGTGGGGAAGATGAGCCCTCTGGCACTGTGCGCAGGACCCTCTCTCAGGAGCATGGCACTCAAGTATGCACATGCTCCTAGTACCAGTACTTTGAGTTTTACTCCAGAGGTATACTTGCAGGTACACACAAAGACACACATTGAAGAATTATTTATAAAGCTACAAGAATCCATTACTGGAAGATGGATAAGCAATTTGGTCGCAGAGATGCAACAGGACACAAACGCATGCAGTCATTCAAGAGAATGGCAGCTGCTCTCTCTGTATGAGGGAGAAATGCTCATCAAGATTCATTAGTAGAAAAGCAGCATTAACCTGGGTAAAAGCTTATGCTTAGATAAGCATATAAAACCTCTGGGGCCGGCGCCGTGGCTCAACAGGCTAATCCTCCGCCTTGCGGCGCCGGCACACCGGGTTCTAGTCCTGGTTGGGGGCGCCGGATTCTGTCCCGGTTGCTCCTCTTCCAGGCCAGCCCTCTGCTGTGGCCAGGGAGTGCAGTGGAGGATGGCCCAGGTGCTTGGGCCCTGCACCCCATGGGAGACCAGGAAAAAGCACCTGGCTCCTGCCATCGGAAAAGCGCGGCCGGCCATTGGAGGGTGAACCAACGGCAAAGGAAGACCTTTCTCTCTGTCTCTCTCTCTCACTGTTCACTCTGCCTGTCAAAAATAAAAAAATTAAAAAAAAAAAAAAACCTCTGGATGGATATACAAGTAGTAGTCAGCCTATAATAACACCCTTCTAGTCTGGGGGACAGAAAAAACAGAACTTAGTTTTGTGTCCTTTGAACATGGAACTTAAACATGTATTAGTTGAAAAGTAAGATCTTATGATTCATGAGCTAAAGTCTTTCCCTGATGAGCTTCTATTCATCAGCTCCATTATTTAATTTCTTCAATTCCCCTTCTTCCCCACAGCCCCATTCCCATCTCCAAGTGCTAAGGAAGTCAAATATACTGGTCTCTACGGGTGGGCAGGGGAGGGCACTGTGTTTTCTCAAGAATGCCTCGTGGTCAAGTTTCTGTGTATCTACTCTTAAAAGATGCTGGTTGGTTGTTTAAAAATCTACTCTCTCGAAATAATGTAAAACCATCTCATCTTGTCCCATTATGTTTATTAGCCAAAATGTTTTCTGCCCTTTCATAGAATTGATATTTCTCACTTCAAACATAAGATAGCAACCCTCCTGGTACTGTGGACTACTGGCTACCACACTAAGAACTTTAATAAGCAAAATAAACACTTCTTAAGGAATCCAAAACTCATGCGGTTGGAAACCTCCTTGTCAACTTCTTCTCATACAAACAAGGGTACTTCAAAAAGTTTCATGGAAATTGAATTAGAAGGTAAGTTTAGGGGCCAGCTCTGTGGAGTAGTAGGCTAAGCCTCCACCTGCAGCGCTAGCATCCTATCTTGGTGCTGGTTCATGTCCTGGCTGCTCCTCCTCTTACCCAGATCTCGGCTTATGGCCTGGGAAAGCAGTAGAAAATGGCCCAAGTCCTTGGGCCCCTGAACCTACATGAGAGACTGGGAAGAAGCTCTTGGTTTTAGACTGGAGTGATGGTGCATCCATACGGGTGCCGGTTTGAGACCCAGCTGCTTCATTTGTGATCCAGCTCCCTGCTGGGTGCCTGGGAGAGCAGTGGAGGGTGGCCCAAGTGCTTGGGCTGCTGCACTCATGTGGAAGACCCAGAGGGTCCTAGCTTCAGTCTGGTCCAGTCCCAGCCATTCTGGCCATTTGGGGAGTGAACAAGTCGATGGAAGCTCATTTGTCCCTTCTCTCTCTCTCTCTCTCTCCTTCTCTGTATCTCTACTTTTCAAATAAGTAAAAAAATTTTTTTAAAAAAAAAAGATGTTTATTTTGCTGCAAAAATGTTTTGACATCCATAGTTTGTTTTTTTTTTTTCCCCCCACAGTATAGATTTTCCCTGAACTCTTTGGAGATCTTTTGTATGAATGGATTTCAAGATTTTTTCAACTCTTGGAGAAGAAATCTGCATCAAAGCAGAGTGTGAGATGTGACAAATGCCAAGTCTATGGTATGGTTTCTCGTTCTCCCAATCTGTCATTATTTGGATAAAGAGGAGTTCAACTCCCTAAAGATACACATTCAGGCTTGGCTCACATGAAGTGCTCAACTCAAAGAGCTTAAAGAAAGTCAAGTGCCTCTTAAAAAAGAGTCCCTCAGGGGCCGGCATTGCGGCACAGTGGGTAGAGCCACGGCCTGCGACACCAGCATGCCACATCAGAGCACTGATCTGAGACTACCTGGGGAGTGAACCTGGGACAGAAGATGTCTGTCTCCTTCTCTGTCCCTGCCTTTTATTAATAAATCTTAAACACACACACACACACACACACACACGAGTTCATTTTCCCTCATTCATCCACACAATTTTCACATACCAAAAGCTCATTTTCAAATTATTTACATGAACAACACTGATATTACCAGAAAAGAATCCAAGTGAGAGGCCCTCATTGCTTAGATCACACACCAGAGCTTTGCTTACCAGTGTTACATTAACCACTTTAAATCAACACTGATGGAATCCCCACAGAAAAGAATCACATGGAGCACACATTCCGAACTCGTGAAAGGCCTGGTGACAGGCAAACTCTAGCTGGCAGCATTCACAAAACAGTGGCGAGGAAACAAATTGATCGGAAGCTCGTGTTTGGTTTCCCTTCTGCTGGCTGAGAAGCACAGGCCCTGCATCTGGGACAGGTGAGAATGATAATTGTCACTGATTTGAAAACTCAGACACCTTTGGCTAAGTCAGGAGGAGCCCCTGCCTGCCCAGGTCAAGCTACGTGATCTTCTCAAAGGTTTAATTGCTGAAGAAGTCTCCTGGGGATTCTTGAACACCCTTTTCTCTGTCACCTGGCTGCAGCAGGAGGTCGACTACACACTTTGGAAGAAAGCAGGTCTCCAGAGAAGGCAGCAAAAGCAGAGAGGGAAAGACAAGCCAGGCCTGAAGATTAAACCAAGCCTAAGGACAAAGTCAATGTCAAACGTACGTTAAGATTTCCCACCAGCTGGGATAGCGCTGCACAAAGCAGGTTGATTGGAAAACTTGTGTTTGAACCCTAATGGGAAGAAGAGACTCTCTAGGCCTGCTATGCAGCTTATCTAGCTCCCTGGACTACTAACTCCAGACAGGGGACAGAGGCTGTGGCAGCAGCAGGGGCAGATGCACAACCTGGAGATCAGAATACTAAGAGCATTCGTCATCCTTGCATGCAGGTCTTAGGTCAAATCAACACTGACTCCTCCTCTGTGAGGCAATGGTGATGGCTCAAGAGGTTGGGTCCCTGCCGCTGCGTGGGAGATCTGAATGCTGTTTCCAGCTCCTGGCTTTGGTCTAGCCCAGTCCCAGCTGGGAGCTCTCCCTCCTTCCCTCTGTGTGTGGAGAGGTGCTTCTTTCTAGGTGTGTGTTTCTGCATCTCTCTAGGTCTCTGCTTTTCAAAAGAAACAAAAAATAAACACAAATGAATACAATTCTTTGGGGACAAAATTTCCTTTCATTGCTCTGGATGTTACCTCATGGTAACATGGGCCTTGCTACTAAAACTTTCCAGCCCAGGGTCAGAACCAGCTACTGGCAGTAGGCTAAGCCTGCTCCCAGGCTGTGCATCCATGGAACAAAGACACCTGTCACCCCTGGCGGCAGCTGAGAGGGGCCCCCTATGCCTGCGGGTCTTCCCACACACCTTCCACACAAGCTTGGTGTGCGCCACCTCACACCGATTGCCACGCAGTCCTCACAAGCACCCGGAGGACGCTACCACTGCCCCTTTCCCACAGGTTCAGAAAGGATCAAGTGCATCGACCCCAAGTCCTCAAGCCCAGAGCCAGCACCCTAAGTCTTGGGGCTGGTGCCTCCTTCCACCCAGCGAGACAGGTATAGAGAACAGCAAACAAATGACAGAAACCCACACGTGCGTGGAATGCCCAGACCTCGCTGCTCCTGGAGTGATCTTTTCTAAAACAGCTGTCATTGGTGTCACCCAAAATAAAGGAAACGCAACCTTCTGCTACCTGTAAAACTATTGCGCCTTGCCTCCACCACACACACCAAAGACAGCCTGGTGACAGTCAGTCACCCTTCATTGCCTACTTGTGTGCAAATCCTAGGTAAGCGAAAGATGCCAATGGGGCTTGCAGGCACCCTCAGAGAGACACTGGGAAAATGCACACGCGATGCTGTGCGCAGTTCCTGCTTAACGAGGCTGCACACCAGGGGTTTTGTAACAAACAGCTAGTCCTGCCCATATCCTTGTCCCACAGGGTTCATGCTAGCACAGATGGAGTAGGCTGAGCCCTCCAAAGGCTCTGAGCATGGTAGCATCCATGGTCATGGCCAGGGGAGGCCTACTGTCCCACCATGAGCTGTGACAGTCCATGTCCCAAACGCCCAGGGAGGCACAATGCTGATGGGGCTCTACCTGGAACAACCGCTTCGTTCCTACAAACACTGAGGGGAGTGGGGTACCATGATGACCCCTTTGCAGATGAGGAAACCTGGGAATGGGAAAAAGACAAACAGAGGACTGGCCAATTGGAAGTTGTCCAAGGACACACGGTCAGTGCGGGGATGGCGTCCGAGAGGCTTGCTGGGAGGCACATTGCTTTGGTGTCTGTGTTGGGTGGGAGAAGGCTCTGAAGGAAAGCTGGCTGCTCACGTAGTCCTCGCAAGGAGGTGGAAGGCAGAAGGAAGAAGGGGATGGGGACGGAGATGTTTAATGAGAGGATCCCGGGAAGGGCTCAATCGGCAAAAGCCACAGAGTCAGACAGCACCAGCAGATGCCGAAGTCTCCAATGGCTGTCCCCACCTAAGCTCCCTCTCAAAGCCATTACAGATTTTACTGTCATGCCACTGCTGTGAAAGAGCAATGGCCAGGAGGTGCAGGCCCAGGATCCCACCTTCCGAGGGAGCCCACGGTGCTGGCTGCCTCGCCTGGCTACGGGGATTCCAGAGACAGCAGGTCCAGAAAGGAGAGCACCCAGGAGTGCAAGGAGCCAGGCGAGTCAGCGAGCCGAGCAAGCCTTACGGGAAAGCAGCGACGGCACAGGAGGAAGATGTTTAGGAATGGGCTGATCCTAATCAGGAAAACTAAGACAGCTGCCTGGCTGGGCTTGGCTCCTGCGGCTGGGAGATCAGCAGTGTCGATCTGCTGACAAAGCCACAGCGCAGGACGCTCTACAGAGAGCAGGGCAACCTTCTCGGCTCAGGGAAGCCATAACCTGACGGCGGACACCAAGGGACGGTGGGGACACCTGCACGGGTGACCAGCCCAGGAAGCAGAGCCGGAGCAAAACAGAAAACAGAAACAGCCTGCAACTGACAGCTGGACTTGCAAATGCTGAACTGGAGACTGAACACCTGTTACTTTCTCCACCTGCTTGGAGTTTGACCCTTGAGATTCTTTTGGCCACAAGAGACGGGCCGGGCGCTGTGAATGACCATGGGCACGGGCCCCACTGCTTGACAGCGGCAGCAGCAGATAAGGGAGTAGACACACAGGAAAGCCAGGGTCGATGTAGCCTGGACCTGCTCAAGAGAAAGCCTCCCCCCACTCCTTGAACGCCTTGGAGGGTGAAGGCCAGAAGTTATCTAGGACCTGGGGCAGCCTGAGGAAGCTTTTTGTCCTCACCAGGGCTGGGATCCAACACCAAGGAGAGGGCCACACTCTGGAGACCCCTCCACGCCTCCCCCTCACCCCGCCACACATTCAAAAGTTACAGATAAGAGGCACACACGTGCGTTTCATGCACACCGAGTTAGAGCTTAGATTAGTAGATGGCCCAAGGTGACAGAACCAGACAAAATGATTTTGTTTTCTCCCAAGAAGTAATTTTTACATTGGCCCACTCAAATACCCACAACACGTCTGCCTCCACTCACAGAAACAACCCTTCCATGCCAGAGCTGTAAACCACCTTTAAGTCAGGGCATACACACACACACACACACACAGATGGCCTTTTCTCACGTTCAGCTCGGTCACATTCAGCTGGAGGTATCAGTTGATTTTTCCCAGGGTTGTCAACAGCCTCCCAGCCACATGACAACTGCTATTGACTAGACTCAAAAAATTTGGTTAGATTCCCACGACAGAGTTCTGGACGGAAACCGAGGTGAGCCACGGAACAGAGCAGGGTGCCCCTCGCCATGCTCCAGGCTCTCGGGGTCTCCCTGAGAGGGGGAGGAGGACTCCCGAGCTCTCACTTGCCACTAAGGCCCACGATCAGTCTGAATGGTTATCAGTGACCGGGCTCTAGCCTGATGAGGATGACAACTCCCAGCAGAAAGCTCCTTCCCACCTTGCAAAATAGGATGTCTGGGCAAGTGTGGGCGGAGAGATAAGGCTGGGAGAACCAACACTGCGGTTGCAAAACCAGAATCAAAACACTGGCCAGCTGTTACCGCAGGCAAGTGCAAGTGCTGAAAGAATACCCTGGAGCAGCTGCAAATGCCCGTACCAACACGATCGCAACCAGACAGCTCCCAGTGGACGCTGAGCATAACGCGCTGGTTTTCTTCTCCACCATCTCAGCCTTCAGTGTGACACACACACTGGAAAGAAGCCTGGCCCCCAATCCGATGCTTCTCTCCAGATCAGCGATGTCACTGGTCTGAACTTACTTAAAGACTTTCCCAAACAGAGCCAGCCCTTCTGTTTTAGAGACAGACGAGAGAGAGGAGAATGAGATATTCCTGGAGCTGCAGGGTTTAAAAGCTGACAGCCGGCCAGCGCCGTGGCTCAACAGGCTAATCCTCCGCCTTGCGGCGCCGGCACACTGGGTTCTAGTCCCGGTCGGGGCACCGGATTCTGTCCCGGTTGCCCCTCTTCCAGGCCAGCCCTCTGCTGTGGCCCGGGAGTGCAGTGGAGGATGGCCCAGGTGCTTGGGCCCTGCACCCTATGGGAGACCAGGAAAAAGCACCTAACACCTGGCTCCTGCCATCGGATGAGCGTGGTGCGCCGACCGCGGCAGCCATTGGAGGGTGAACCAACGGCAAAGGAAGACCTTTCTCTCTGTCTCTCTCTCACTGTCCACTCTGCCTGTCAAAAAAAAAAAAAAAAAAAAAAGCTGACAGCCAGCAGAGTTCAAAGGTTTCATCCACAGGCTACCTGGCCATCTAACTCTCAGACTTAGAGCCTCAGATGGTGGCCGGTTGTCCCAAAATAAGACTGCAGCTGGCTAACAGTCCTGTCTAGTCACGGCAGCATCCCTGGGCCTTATCAGGAAAGGGACAAACAACTCCTCGGTTACTCAAAGGCAGCATTTATCACGGTTTGACACATGGACACACCCGAGTCACATGTGCCCAATTGTGAGCTGACCTCAATTCCAGCGCAGACGCCACTTCTGCAGGCAGTTTCACAGGGTTTGTGTTTTGCTTGAGGGTTAACAATCACGCAGCAGCAGTCCTGACCTCCAGGTTCTCGGCATGGAAGCGGCCCGAGGGGCTCAGAGGCTCAGAGGTCCCACCGACAACATTAAAGTAAGGCTAACAGAAATTTGGGTGGGTGGCGTTAACAGGAAGGAGCAAACCACGCGGTGGTACCTATTTCCACACCAACTATACCCGAAGCGGTCAAACCACTTTGTCTTTGGCGCTCAAATGTGTGGAGGCACTGGTCATGCGTGCACTTTCTGATAATGAGTGCAAATGAGCATTTACCAAGCAATTAGTGTGTTACTGTCACTAGGTCTCTCCTAAGTACCTTTTACTTGAAAGTCACTTCCTTTTGCATTTCCATTCAAATGTTAAGTGTCGATGAAATGTAACTGTTTGGCATCCTAGGTTCCCTGCCAGTCTCAGAAAATTTTACCCACACTCCTTTGAAGCTACATTCCTTACAGCTATCATTTAAAAAACTGTAACAAAGCAACAGAAGGAGCACCAGACCAGGAATCAAACATGCTGTAGTTTGGTGTCCAGTCTGACTCACAGGGTGGATGAGTATCAGTAAGTCAGCAACAGTGGCCCAACTTTCTGGCAGTCTTTCACCTATCTGTGTGCTGCCTCCATTCTGAGCACTGTTCTAGGAGTTCATGATACAGCAGCAAGTCAGAAACAAAGATCCCTGCCCTTGGAAGGCTTGCATCGGCTCATTCTCTCTTCCCAGGACTTGGGGCTGTGGAATTCTTGACTCCCACATACACATGTAGAATCAGAATTTGAGACTAAAATGTTTTTATACCATCTAGACCTTGGCTGCCAATATGATAGCCATGAGCCTTGAAATGCAGCAGGTCCAAATAAGTGCAGGGGCTGGTGCTGTGGCATAGCAGGTAAAGCCACTGCCTGTAGTGCTGGCATCCCAGATGGACGCCGGTTCAAGTCCTAGCTGCTCCACTTCCAGTCCAGCACTCTGCTATGGCCTGGGAAAGCAGTGAAAGATGGCCCAAGTCCTTTGAACTCTGCACCCACATGGAAGACCCGGAAGAAGCTCCTGGCTTCAGATTGGTGCAACTCTGGTCATTACAGCCATCTGGGGAGCGAACCAGCAGATGGAAGACACCTCTCTCTAACTCTGCCTTTCAAATAAATAAATAAATCTTTAAAAAAAAAACACAAATAAGTGTAAAATACACACTAGATTTCAAAGATTTGGTATTAAAAATAGAAAATAGCTCATTTATATTTTATATTCAAATCACAGTATTTGATATGATAAACAGACCCAGTAAGATGAATTGCACAACTACTGGAAGGTTCACTGTGCTTCTCCTGTTTCTACTGGTCTAGGCGATTGCCCTTATTACAATGAAGACAGCGAAGCTTGAAGAGCCAAGAGTTCCGCCAGGACCAGAACCCAGGTCTCCCCACAACTGAAGGCAGCCGACAAGGCAGGGAGAGGGGGGAATAAAGACTACAAAGGGCCTGGGCAGGGGAGAAGCAGCCGTTATGTGGTGTGAGGTTCCCAGCACACGGAACCAGAGCTAGTTCCTAGCCGAACAACCCTGGCAAGCAGCCAGACGCAGCGCAGGTGCTCAGCTGGCAATGCTTTTCACCTCCACCCCTGGATCAGCACACTTCCAAAAAGTGACTCCATGTGATTGACAGAACAATGCAACACCCCCAGCACCAGGCAGCTGCTGGAGACCTAAACGCTCATCTTGGACTCTGGCAAGCAGAGGGCAGGGATCAACAGAGTGTGTGTGTGGGTGAGGGGTAGGCAGCCAGGCTAGGTGGAGTGCTGCCTTCTCTCCTATCCTTGTAAGGGCTAAGCAAGTGGAGAGGGCAGGGTTCATGCGTCACTCTCTCCTCAATAAGTTCTTATGGAGGAGGTGCTCAACACGGACACAGGTAAGGGACTTTTTGTGCTCATCTCATGGAAGACAAAAACCAGAAAATCAGGTGCCAGGCCCAACGGTACAGAAGTAGTACTGCAGAGGAGAGGCAAGGGGACAGGAGCCATGGCTCAGAAGCCTATGCGAAGGGCCCAAAGCTGACCCCCATCACGTCTGGGGAGGAAGGGGGAGTGGGTACTCTGCAGCTAAGGAGGGCAGGCACAAGACAGGACAAGGGAGGTCAAGGCAAGAGTGAGAAAGATGGCTCTGATAAAGGAGACTCTGTGTTATGAGGAAGGGCAGCCCCCTTGAGTGGCTGCAGAGGGTCCTGGGAGCCTGGGACAGTAGAACTGGCCAGAGGCAGAGAGATGTGCTGGGCCAGTGCTCTCAGCAGGCAGCTGTCCACAGGCCCCTAAACCAGGTCAGTGATGACAGTGGGAAACCAAATATAAAAGAGAGAAAGCATCAGCAGAATGAGCAACTGAGTGAATGTGGAGAGAGACAGAAAGGCTGAGCGAGCCCTGGGCAGCTGGGGGCGGGACAGCCCAGGAAGGCTTCAGGAGCCTCAGCTGTTGGCCAATTAGCAGGTCTCAGCCCTGAGCGCCAGACCTATACCCCTGAGGCCTCCAGGAAACCAAGACCCAGAAACTGCCCTGCACTTTAGGCTGGGGGCTTTGGGTCCAAAAAGGCTCCCTCCCATGCCTCGGCCCACCAGGAAGACGCTGACCTAAAGCACGCCTCCTACTCGGACAAGGAATGGCAGGGGCATGCCCACAGTCTACACGATGACACGGGCAGGCTGGGTTCTCAGCAAGCATGGACTTCCCCACCGCCACTGACCTGCAGCTCACTAACGAGGGGAAACCGAGCAGCTCCAGGGCAGGATTGAAGTCAACCCAGCTCCTCTCTCGCACAGCGGCCCTCGTAGGCCCTTGCATACCATTGCCTTGGCCTCCACCGCACCTGGCACGAAGCGCTGCCTAGGAAGCACTTAACCACTTACTGCCTCCAGCGCTGCGATCCAAGAGGAAACGCTGCACACTCGAGTGACCAAGCCTCCAAAAGGCTCTGTGGCTGAAAAACATCCCACGCGGGGTGTTGCTTAACAGCAGCAGTTATTTCTTCATATTGGTTCTTTCCTGTTATTCCAAGAAGCTCCGCAAACAGTTTTAGAACAGGCTATGGGGGCCAGCTGCACACGATCTAGTCATTGGAAACAATTCACAAGGCTCCCATAAAGAGTTGGGTTATGTAATGACAATTCTCCCTCCAAGCCATGTACATTCCAAACACAAGCTTATTTATCGTGCAGGCAACGAAAGGGTTAAAAGAAAAGTTTGAGCACTCTTCAGTCCCGGAAATATCATAAGATTATCAGCACTGTTGATGTGCCCAAGTGGCTTTACAGATGGGAACATTTCTCTGAATTACAAAGGTGCCTGCTTCATCGTAATACGACTGATGATAATTCAGTGTGCCACAGCCAAAGCACCAAGACCGCAGAAGGCATTATTCTGTGCTGCCCTGCTGACTTCAGTGACAACACAGCAAAGCAACAGACTTTATCTAGCCACACTCCCGGTTTTTCCGAAGTGACACTTTAGACTCTGCATGGCTCCTTGTTAACCACAAAACTATCTCTCTCTTTCTCTCTCTCACACACACACACACACACACACACAAGCGATACAACTCCAAGTCAGGTGCAACCCCAAGAAACCCAAACACAACAACACAAGTTTAATTTAACTCAGAGAACTCCTGGGTTGTCCTCCTTCCCCAGCTGACTCGGTGAATACAACGTAACCAAGATGAAAGGGGAAGACCCCTGTACTACCTACTGAAGCAGGAAGAAAAGACATTAGTTTTCTCATTGTGTCTCAAGTGTGTCCAGTGAACAGTAAGAATAAGGGCAGGATGGTGCACTTTCAAATTATCTTTGTTGCCAGGCTGTTCCTTGGACTTACAGAAGCATGAGGAAGTCTCTGTTCTGATGGGTTGTGCAGGATGTACATGGTCTGCCCTGACCTTGAACACAGGGCAGGATGGCTAAATATGTGCACTGTTGGGAGATAGGGCTGGGCGGGGGAGGCAGGGACTCAGGATGGGATAAGGTGACTCCTGTGGTAGCAGGACAGCTGGAGAAACTCAGCAGGGAGAGCTGGTGCTCAATCAATAACATTCATTCTGTAACACACACACAAAACAAGTAAACAAACAAGAACCCAGCCAGGCCCTTTCCTTCGGAGGTGCATGAATTTAATCTCTGGATACAAGGCTGCTATTGTGGAACAAACCCCTCGTTAGGAAGAGCACGGCTATTAGTTATGTGTGCACACACCAAGTGACTTACGAAGTTAGGGACCTTCCTTTGGTAACTTAGATGCCTCCTGATAGACTTTTTTTTTTTTAACTGTGATGTTCTGGGGACACCTCCTGCAGCTCCCTGAATAATTACACACAATATATCAAAATCTTCTCTCCAAAAACTGCTGAGAAGACAGGTGTATACTTCAACAGACAAGGTTCCAGGGACCTGAAGTACACGAAGCTTCACCCCAGAGATCATGTTTTGCTTTTTTTTCATTTGCAAAGCAAGAATGTCAAAGGACAGAACCACCACTGCCCCAGCCCAGACTGCCTGCCTCCCTGCCAGCAACAGAAAAGTCAGCATTTCAGTCCCCACCCTGCCCCCCACAAGTGCAGGGTCTACGGGGCGGGGTCCAAGTCGGGCTGGAAGACACGGGGCACTTCTTGGTAAGCTCCTCCACCAGCTCACGGTGCCTGGCTGCCTGCCTGGCTTGCTTCCTTGCCAAGTTACTCACGTTGAAAGGTCGGTGCAGCCAACAATGGCCACCCTCATCCTCCCAGGAGGACAGCCAGGAGGATTTAATAATCTGAGCTTTCCGTCCTGGGGTGCTTCAGTACTCCAACCCCCTACCCACCATCCTGAATGCCAAGTGGTTACAATACAAATGCTTACACACATAGTCTTTATGGAAATGGGCTGCAAGTGAGCTTCCAGCACTTCGCTGAACGCTTGTCATACAAGCCTTTTTTTTTTTTTTTTTTGAAAGCAGATTCCCACTTAAAGAGCTGGTCGGAGCCTGCAGAAGCTTCTCTCTCTGGGCACACGGGGAGCCGTCCCTCTCAGTCCGGCTTAGCCCCAACAGCCGGCAACACGGACGACCGAGGAAGCGCGCTCGGGTCTCCTCGCTGGCGCTCGCGGCCTCAAGGCGGACACCTGGACTCCGCAGGTTCGTCGCTCTCCTCTGATCGCGTCCCGAGATCTCAGCGCCAGGAGCCCGGGACCGGGACACCACGCGGGACCCACGCGCCTGGAGGCCAGCCGCTGCGCCGCTATCCAAGTCCGCAAGACCCGTCGGGGCTTCCCGCCCACGCGGTAAGCGAGTTTGGTTTCCCAAAGGGGGAAGAATCGGGTCCCGCAGACGCTTTCCAAGAGACACGCGCGCACGAGCCCCTTCGCTAGGCTCCTGGGTTGCCCTCGGTGTGTCCACGGCGGACAGCGAGTCCACCGACAGTCAAGGCTGTCCCGCCCCTCTCCGTACAGCCCAGACCCTGGCTCTGCGCCCAGGCAGCGCCCCGCCCCTGCCCGCAACTTGCAAGCCTCGGACCGCTCCGTCTCCAAGTGCGCCCAGCGGAACCGCCGCGTTCGAATTCGCACTCGGCCCGCCGGAGCCCGCGGGAGCGGAGGGGCGAGCCCGAGAGCGCCAGCAAGGCCAGTGTGGTGGGGCCTCCGAGCGGGCCCGGAGCGGGCCCGGAGGCGCTCTCGGCGCACTCACTCCCGGCCTCCCTGCCTGCGCCTGCCCCGCGGGACGCGCTGAGCAGGAACTCGCTCCACTTTGCCAAGCCCCGGCCGCAGTCTCCGGAAAGTTGTAGCCTTCTTTCTCTCTCGGGGCGGGTGGCCGAATCGTGGAGGGAGCAGGAGGCGAAGGCAGCCCAGGACTGGGGCACCTGTCCGCGCCTCCACTTCGGCCCCCGCTCCCCGCACCTGGCTCGACCAGGACGGGCGCACCGCTCGCTAGGGGCGGACCCCCGAGGGCCGAGCGTGCGGTTCACCCCGGCCTCCCGGCACCCGCGCACCTTTGGAGGAGGGGGGTCGGGGACTCACCTGGGCGGTGGAAGAGGCGGCGACAGAGGCAGGTCCTTGGCGTGGGCAGCCCCCAGCAGGAGCGGCGCGGTCACTGCAGCCCCCAGGCAACGGCACCGAGTGAGCCGTCCAGCCGCCGCCCCCTCCGTTCTTATACGGCCTGGCCACGCCCCCGCCCGCCGCCGCGGCCGCCGGGCCCCCGCCTCTAAGCCTGCCCTCCTGGGGGAGCCAGGGGCGGGGCGGGGCCGGCGCAGGCCCTCGGGAGGAGTCGGCCGGCGCGCTGACGGCGGGGGCGGGGCCGGCGCTGCCCTCTGATTGGCCGCTCGGGTGAATGGTTGCCGAGAGACGAGTAAATCTTCTGCGGCGGGGAGGGGCGGGGCGCGGCGGCGGCAGCCTTGCGCAGGCGCAATAGAGAGGGGCTGTGTGCACCCCGGACTTCGGCGTTTGCTGGGACAGCTCTCACCTTTCTGCCGTTCCCCCTCGCAGGGTAATTCGACCCCCCTCCCCCACAAGCTTCTCCCGTCTCCAGTCCGGTACCTTGCAGCCTGCCTCTCTTCCGCTTCTCCGGGGCTTTTCGCACTGGTCCCCCTTCCTCCAGAAGCGGACCATGAGGTGCCCACGCCCGCATCCGGCGCTGTGCGTGAAGTTGGAAGAAGTGTGGCTTGAGGGCCCTGGGAACCTTTGGGATTCGCAAGCCCCGCTGGGCTGGGGCTGGGGCTGGGGTGGGGGTGGAGGCGTGGTCACGGGGGCGCGGTGGGTGAGCAGGCTGCAGGGCCCACCTGTGGGCAGTTACTGGGCTTGAGGGCCTGGGGAAGCCGCGGCCAGCCCCGCACCCGGAACGCCTCGGGGCTCCGCCGTGTGTGTTACATAACGTGCGGGCGGGGCCTGGACGCCGTCCACTCACCCGCAGGGGGCGGCGTCCAGCCCAGGGCCAGCATTCAGACTCGCTGGGGTTGGCATCTCCGTTCACCACCAGCGTTAAGGCACAGGGCGAGCAACCTAAAGGACTTTCCACAAGCCTCCACTTCCTGGCTGCAGGCTGGGACCAAGCCTGGGACGGCTTCGAAGGGTCGGACACGTGGGTTTGGAAAGGTAGATCAGTGCGGCGTCTGGTATAATGTGACCCCGTGGCGAATGCTGCTTATATCTAATGGTAGCCGTTATTCATCAACAAACAGTCGTTGAGCTGGTTTTCATCCTCTCATAGCTGCTGAGGAAAAGTTGCAGTGTCAATTGCCCTCACCTCCCCCCATGTCCGTACCCTGCCTGACAGCGAAGGCTGAGTTTTCACATCAGTGTCTTCCCATCTGCCAAGCGGAGTCCCCAGGAGCTGTAATGGGATAGGACCGCAGGTTGAAGTGCTTGTAAGAAAAGCCACAGTGGCCCTGTTGTTGGTCCCAAAATGAGGATATATGGTCTGGTATTTTTTCACCGTTTTTGAGGAATAGCATTAAGTAAAGTGCACAAATCGTGAAGTGTGCAGAATGATGATTTTTTACACACGTATGCAGCCACGTACCTGCCACCCAGATCCACATACAAAACCGTGAGGTTCACTGTTGTGTCTAGCAGTGGCTCATTCTTTTTCATTACTCTTTATTACTTCATTCTATAAATATTCGGTCATTTGAGTTGCAGCAGATATTGACTTTTCAGGAATGAAGCGGCCTGAACACTCTTACACGTCTTTTGGTCGACAGCAAAATCATTTATGTCAATTATACACCCAGACTGGAATTCCTGGTTCCTGGAGTAAGCCCGTTAAGCTTTAGATATATTGTCGAAGTTTTCTAAAGTGGTGTAACAATTTATGTTCTAACCAGTGATGTGAGATTTCTCGAAGCTCCACATCTTTTTTTTTTTTTTTGACAGGCAGAGTGGACAGTGAGAGAGAGACAGAGAGAAAGGTCTTCCTTTTGCCGTTGGTTCACCCTCCAATGGCCGCCGCGGCCAGCGCACTGCGGCCGGCGCACTGCGCTCCTCCGATGGCAGGAGCCAGGAGCCAGGTGCTTTTCCTGGTCTCCCCATGGGGTGCAGGGCCCATCTTTGCCAGTATTTATACTGTCAGCCTTTTAAGTTTACAAGAAGGGGGGAGGGGTGTGTGTTTCATTCTGATGTAAATTTGCATTTCTCTGATGATCCGTGATGGTGAACGTTTTAGATGCCTCTTGCCATTCTGGCACCTGTTGAATGAGGTCTCTGTTCAAGGCTTTTGCCCATTTTGGAGGAGATGTCTGTCTCATTGATGTGTAAGAACTCTGTATATTCTCAATACGGGTCCTTTGTCCAGTACATTATGTATTACACATATCCTCAATCAACCTATGGCGTGCTTCTTATTTTAATGTTATCATTGATAAACATAAATTCTTTTTTAACTTTTATTTATTTTTATTTGAAAGGCAGAGTTACAGAAAGGCTGAAGCAGAGGCAGTTAGGGAGAGAGAGAGAGCTTGCATCTGCTGGTTCATTCCCCAAATGGCCTCGATGACTAGATCTGGGCCAGTCCAAAGCCAGGAGTCGCCAGGAGTTTCTTCTGGGTCTCCTGTGTGGGTGCAGGGGACCAAGCACTTGGGCCATCTTCTACTGCTTTTCCGGCACAATAGCAAGGAGCTGGATTGGAAGTGGAGCAGCTGGGACTTGAACCGGGGCCCATATGGGATGCTGGCACCACAGGTGGAGGCTTAACTCACAATTGCTGCAGTGCCAGCCCACAACATAAATTCTTAATTTTAAAATTTATGAATCTTATTTTTATGACTAGTATTTTTATGCCCTGCTTAAGTCTCTGCCTATCCTAAGGCCAAAAAGAAAATCTCCTTTATTTTCTTCATTGCTATCACTTTTTCTACCTATAAGGCCTTGGGCAGTAACTTAGCCATCCTTCCATAAATTATCTCCAATCATAATAAAATTAATGCAGATTATTGCATTGGCTTTGGCCATTTCAACTGTTTCAGTGCCTCATGGATACAATTAGCACAGGTAGCCTCAAGGTCAAACACAGGGCAAAAAGTCTTAGCCTAGAATTTGACCTAGCACCTTTGCTTGGCTGAAATTGTTCAACTTTCTGAACAAAATTAGGCAATTATATGGTGGAGAGATTGGGAGAGCCTAGTGCCAAAAAAATTCATTATTCATATACGGGCATCATTTTTTTCCTTGGGATATTCATTATTTGACTTGTTTTTAGATTTTGGTTTCAACTGTGTGCTTTTGCTTTTTTTTTTTTTTTTTTAATACACTCTGTTCTTTCTACCTCATAAAACCATGGCATCCTGGAGCTGGCAGGAGTGTTAGAAAGTACCCACGTCCTGCCCATTGGACAGGGAACCAGATACTGAAACTGTCCAATATCACTTGTGCCTCCTCGCCGAATTCCGGACTCTGCTGAAGAAGCACTTGCAGTCAGCGTGGTTTAAAAACCTCTGCATTCCCAGTGGTTTGCTGATTTGCACCTGGGAAAGCTGAGGGAGAGAAAAACATTAAGGTCTTTAAGATGCAAGCATGCCTCACTTGTAGCAACGGCCTGAAAAAGGTGGTTGTTTCAATAGAATCTTGTACACCAGCGAAGCAAAGACACCCTACCCTTAGTCCTTTTGTCAGGCAAGAAAAAAGTTTTGTACAGCGCCTAGCTGTGGCCTGATTGATCAGTTTCTTAAGTCCTGAGTGCTTGTACTACTGTATCTCAAGGTGAATCACCACTGTAGATGTTTATTCAAATACCCTTCTCTAAACATCTTCTTTAAACCAATTCTTAAGTTTTTTATCAGTGTATGCAGATAAGGGCACAGTGTATAGAACACAGCTCAGTGAGTGTTCACAAACTGACCAAACCTATCTTACCGGCACTCAGATCAAGAAACAAAGTAGCATCAAAGCCTTCCCTGGCAGATTTTAAAACCACCACAGAGGCACTGTCTGTGCTCTGGTGGGGCCAAGACATGACTTGGCTTTCTAATTCCCACCAGCACTCTCTCCAGGAAATGCCCATCTCTTCTCGGACTTCCTCAAGCCAGTATTCTTGGATGTTTCAGAAGGAGAACAAGATTCAAAGCAAGAAAACATTACCTATTTTTTTTTAAGGATTTATTTATTTTATTTGAAGATTTACAGAGAGAGAAGGAGAAGCAGAGAGAGAGAGAGAGAGAGAGAGAGAGAGAGAGATCTTCCATCTGCTGGTTCACTCCCCAATTGGCCACAATGGTCGGAGCTGCACCGATCTGAAGCCAGGAGCCAGCAGTTTCTTCCTTGGTCTCCCATAGAGGTCCAAGGGCCAAAGGACTTGGCCATCTTCTACTGCTTTCCCAGGCCATAGCAGAGAGCTAGATCGGAAGTGGAGCGGTTGGGACTCGAGCCTGCACCCATACTGGATGTCAGTACTGCAGGCAGCAGCTTTACCCACTACACCACAGTGCCAGCCCCAGAAGACATTAGTCTTATTTGGAGTTAAGTCCCAGAATGAATGGGATGCAGGACTGGTTGGATTTGGTGGGAAAGGAAGAAGGGGGAGGTGGATCACATCTATGGGCACAGCTCTGGCAGCCTGGCAGTCATGCAAAGACTCTATGAAGGGAGTAAGACAGGGCTCCAGGAAGGAGGAGGGGACATGGGTGACACCGTCAGAGAAAAGAGGAAGTCAAAGGTAAGCCATGTGGACTTCATCACTGCCCACCCACCCTGATGGTGTGGCTGTGGAGAAAGGGGGTAGGATTGAGTCTGACTGCTTGGATCCTTGTCTCAGCCACAGTGCAACCTTGGACACAGAGCTTAACCTCTCTGAGTCTCAGCTTCCTCCTGCACAAAGAGGAAAGACAATAGTCAGGAGCCTGCCGCTTGGTGGAGGGGTGCGCTCATCGAGTGAAGTCGGGGATGCAGGCAAAAGCAGTGGCCCCGTTCACAAGATGCATCTCTTTGCCCGCCTTGTTCCCTTCTCTCACTGCGCTGTCGGGACAGCTTGGCAAGCAAGGTGGATGAGAGCAGAGGAGGGTCAATTGTCAACACCACACAGTGCTCGCCTTCTCTCCTACGGCCCCAGAGTTCTTATCTGAAGAGTAACGTTTTTCAAATCTCCCTCCCGGTGAAAGGGATTCCATGGAAGTGTGAATTGCTCACTGATCATTTCATATGTCACGAGTAACCATGGAGTCCACTCTGAACTTGCACTGTTCCGAGATCCAGGCCGTCTCACTCGCAGCCTGCCCCAACGCTGAAGCCCTTCCCGGTTAGGGCAGAGCCTCCTGCCATTGCCATGTCGCCTGACTAACTGCCGGTAGCACCTAACTCACCAAGCAGGTGTAGCTCTCAGTTCACGTGTTGCCCAGGACTTGTAGGAGACTGGATTCTTGGTTGCAAAGCCATCAAACACGGTTCTGGCTGATTTCAGCAAGCTGGAATTTAAAAAGCTATGTCGAGGAGCCCACAAACTCAGCAGGATAGCTGGAGAACATGACCAGTTGGCTCTGCTTCCAGGAACAAGTCCTAAAACTCCTGCTACACAACTGGTCTGGGAAGGCACCGTGACGTCATTATTGACACAGACATCTGGTGTTGCCGCTGCTGCATTGGGATAGAGCAGTCCCAGCCCCCGCCGCTGCCACCTCCAGATCATCAGAAGCCTTGTGTCTCCAGTCCCTGCTTCCCACCGAACAGCAGGGTGGGCGGGTGCCTCTGACAACAGAACCCAAGAAGACGGAGCAATGACTCATGAGCCATTTTCCGTTTCAACCCTGGGGAGTGGGTTCAGCCTCATCAGGCAGAGGAGTCTCCAAACAGGAAGGAGGGTTGGATGCCGGCTGGCCAGACCATGCACGTCGCCCTCCCCACCGCATCCGTCAGTCTCTTTGTGAGCCCCGCTTGAATGAATCAGCATCCTTTGATCCAGCCAGCCCTGGGCCACAGATAGATGCACACAAGGCCCTGAAACCCACAAGTGTGAGGGCCAGGAAAATGGATTCTCGAGAAGCTTCTAGAATGGAGGCCGGCCAGCTGGCCCCACCCTGCCAATACTCTCTGCTCTTGGCCAGGTGACGCTCTTCCTCTTCAGAATTCTTGGAATAAGCACTCATTGGATGTTTGATGGAAAAAAGCAAAGGAGAAAAAGGAAGAGGCCTTGGATAACCACCCCTTCCTCAAATCTCAGATTCCATTCCTAGCTGTGTGGTCTGTCAGTCACCTCGCAGTACCGGGCTTCAGTTCCCCCCCGCCCCCAGCAGCCCCCGTGAATGAAAACGACCCAGCTGTGCTTGCCTGGGTGCCTCCAGCCCCAACAGTGAATGTCAAGGAGCTAAAGGGTGTGGGGCTGTGCTGCCCAGGGTGCATCATGGGGTTGACTGCACATAATGACAGTGTCCTAGAGCTGGCGCTTGTGTAACAGGCGGATTTACCGAGAGGGGACGACTGTTTGCTCAGCAGCCGAGAAGTCTATAATTAGACTGTCACAACATCAGCAAAAGTACAGGATCAATGTAATCAGAGAAGAAATGGAAAAGAATACAGCATCAATCAAAGCCGCCACCGGGTCCCCGTGGTTTCCGGAGCACTAATCGCCCGGGCGAGGTTTAGTGTCCTACTTGTGGGTTTCCTCTTGGGTGATGGCAAGGTTGCTTTGGGCCTACCCTGCCTGCCTCTCTCTGCCACCCAGTTCTTACCCTCTGGTCTCTCTCCTCCCCTTCCTCTGATCACTGAGTCTTAGGGAAGAGGGGCCAAAGGAAGCAGGATTTGCACCCAAAACTCAGATGCCAAGGTGCCCATAGTAGTCCTCTTGATGTGGAGGGAATGGAGGAGGGCCATATTCTTTTAAATGCAGAGTCCCTGGGCCCCGTCACGGCCCTATTGAATCAGAACCTCTAGGAGCAGAGCCTTGGAACCCTCATTGACTGCATCCCTGTGAGTCTCTGCCCAGGAGCTTGAAAGCCACCGGGCGGAGCCACCATCCTGTCCCGAGGCAGACTTGCCCTCTCGTCTGTTCTGCGTCTGGAGTGGTTAGCCCAGGTGAGCCAGCAGCAAGATTTGGGGCAGCCAAGGTTAGAGACCCTTTCCGAAGCCAAATAATGATAATGGGCTTCTTATTTGCTTTTTAATGACATGAAGAATTCCAAGCTGCAGACATGTTTATCTCATTAGTCCTCATGGCAGCCGGGCTGGGGTAACGTCTAGCGTCTTTAGTTTCTTTCCATCCAAGCAGATCGGGCCCCAGATCTGTCCCAAGGGGTCTGCATCAGAGGCATTCCAGACTCACGGACAGAAGCAACTGAAGCTTCCAAATCTGTAAACTTTATTTCTTAAACAGTTTTTTACATGAATAATGCACACTGCCTTGCGGAAAAGTTCGAAAATGCAGTAAGGCAGAAGGAAGGAATAAATCACAACTCACGCCATGGAAAAGGCCATGGTTGTTTATGTTCTTCCACACTCGTGTCTGTGTCTGTGTGTGTACACATTCACACGTGCACCCCAAGCAGTGGGTGGCACGCTTGACCAAGGTCAACGAGAAGAGCTAACGGAAAGTCAAGGTTAAGCAGAAACTTAACAAGGGGTCGGCAGAACATTGGCAACAAGTAGAGGAGGGGCGGTCATTTCCACACTGGGCCTGAAGGAGCGAGAAGCTGTTACCAGAAGCTGGAGAGAGTCGCTGGGGCCGGGCGAGGATGCCTGACGGGAGCTGTGGTCTTTGGTCGGGCAGTGCAGCTGCCATTAGTCTGCTCTCAGCAGGGCAGGGACCAGTGAATCCTTGCTCTTCTTGCCCTCTGATCTCCTGCCTGGGCTTCCCGCTGGCCACACCTCCCCAGCAGGCAGGTTGGCGCAGTCGCTGGAAGTCAGCTTTCTGAGATCCAACAGGGAGTGAGGAGGTGGGAGAGGGGTCTGGGATGGGCAGAGACTGTCCCCATGTGTGTCCCCTGTGCATCTGGGACTGCACTGAATGGTTTTGAATGTCTGCAGCTCCAGATCTAGGAAATGCAGTGTTCTGTTTCCACTTAATTCTTTCCTTGGCCACACCAGTGAGTGCAGTGAACTGTTACTTCATGATGATGCCCTTAGCCCTGAGTTCAGAGCCCTGGCTGCAGCTCTGCCTTCTCCATTCGAGACATAGTCACAGCTATTCAGTAAAGGTGGGCTCCTCCCTGGTGAGAGCCCAAGGAAGAAGCTGAGGGGCCTGGCTGAGCCCAGGGCTGCCCTGAGCTTACAGTCCCACAGGGGCTTAGGGGCACAATACCAGTCCCCATGAACCAGGCAGAGGGGCAAGCCCCACGAAGAAGCCACAGAGGTCTATAGCAATAATGGTGATCCATTAATATAAAATAACATTTGTAATCGAGGTTTATTAATAGTAGATAGTGGTTACTGTATACTGATGCTGCTCCATGATTTTTATGGGTATTTATAGTATTTAATCTCCCAACAGGTCCTACAAGGTTGTTCATATTATTGTTTTTTGACAGGCAGAGTTAGACAGTGACAGAGAGAGACAGAGAGAAAGGTCTTCCTTTTGCCGTTGGTTCACCCCCCAGTGGCCACTGCAGCCGGCGCACCGCACTGATCCGAAGCCAGGAGCCAGGTGCTTCTCCTGGTCTCCCATGCGGGTGCAGGGCCCAAGGACCTGGGCCATAGCAGAGAGCTGGACTGGAAGAGGAGTGACTGGGACAGAATCTGGCACCCCGACCGGGACTAGAACCCGGTGTGCCGGCGCCACAGGCAGAGGATTAGCCTAGGGAGCAGCGTCACTGGCCCATATTATTTTTTTTAACATTCATTTTTCATTTATTTGAAAGGGAGAAAGAGAGAGAGAAAATTATTCCATTCCATTCACTCCCCTAAATGGCCATACTAGCCAGGTCTGGGACTCCATCCTGGTGTCCCACATGGGTGCAGGGACTCAAACACTCAGGCCATCTTCTGCTGCTTCCTCAGGCACATTAGCAGGGAGCTGGATCGGAAGCAGAGTATTTGGCACTCAAACCAGCCCTCCAATATGGGATGCTGTATCACAAATGGCAGTTTAACCCCAATTTTATTATATTTTTATCTCCAGTTTGAGGCTGAAGAAACTGAGGCCTGGAAAAGCTAAGTAACTTCCTCAGGCTGAGGTGGTGAGGCTGGAGTTTGAGCTCAGGTACTCTGATACAGAAGCCCATTTCCTCAACACCTGTGCACAGTTACAATGTGCCAAGGTACTCTTTCGAAGAGTACTAAGTTATCATTTGCCTTTGAATTCTCATTCTCTACTAAGTGCACAGTGGTATTTTCCGGAGGGTGTGAGATGTGATGCTATCACTCAAAGGCTAATATAAGGTATGTCATGTGCTCTTGTGTGTGTGTTTAAAGATTTGTTTATTTTATTTGAAATTCAGAGTTATAGCGAGAGAAGGAGAGACCTACAGAGAGAGGAGAGAGATCTTCTATTTGGTTCACTCCCCAGATGACCACAATGGCCAGGGCTGGGCCAAGCCAAAGCCAGGAGTCAGGAACTTCATCGGAGTCTCCCTTGTGGGTGCAAGGCCCAAGCACTTGAACCATCTTCCACTGCTTTCCCAGGCATATTATCAGAGAGCTGGATCGAAAGTGGAACAGTCAGGTCGAATAGGAGCCCCTGTGTGATGCCGGCGCTGCAGACGGCAGCTTAACCACATCACCAGTCCCCACTCTAATGTTTTACAACTTTCTCAGTTTCACTTTCCAGTATGGTAAATAACAATGTAATTTACATTGGAAAAAAAAGCCAAACTGTATATCCTCAATAATTTAAAGAGTTTGAAAGGGTCTCAAGATCAAAAAATGTGAGGACCTTGCCACTATTCTTTCCCTATGGAAATTGAGAGCAGGTGAATCCTATTAGATTATGAGGCAAAAGATTTTACCACTAGTTTCCTTGCCTACGTCACAGGAGAATGCCACTGGAAACTGAGGAGCCTGAAGGGACACGCTGAGGGCACTGTAGCAGCAATACTCTTGGCTTTGAGGATGATGGCACCAGGGGGCTTGTGGGCTTCCCTGACTGCCCCTGGGCCTGCTGACAGCCAGGACAGCTCTGCTGGTTTTGTGCAGGACCCCCTGGTCAAGCCCCTGCTGGGATGCAGTTCAGACGCCTCCAGGGGAATTGAAAGCATCTATTTGCAGTTTAAAAGACCGCACCAATAACATTTGTCATCCCATTTGTGAGAGAGGATGGAAGTTTAAAAGCTTTGTGTTTTTCAGTAGAAGAGTATAATTTTAATAATTTGCCAAAAATCATAAAACACGTCTGCACTGTGCCCGGCTTTTTTCTGTCTATAAAATGGAAAATAATAGTAATTGCTCTTCTTAGATGAATGGATATTGGGAATTGTTGCAAACAAATTTTAAGTTTTTGTTTTTTTTTTTTTTTTTGACAGGCAGAGTGGACAGTGAGAAAGAGAGACAAAGGTCTTCTTTGCCGTTGGTTCACCCTCCAATGGCCACCATGGCCGGTGCGCTGCGGCCGGCGCACCACGCTGATCGGAAGGCAGGAGTCAGGTGTTTCTCCTGGTCTCCCATGGGGTGCAGGGCCCAAGCACTTGGGCCATCCTCCACTGTACTCCCTGGCCACAGCAGAGAACTGGCCTGGAAGAGGGGCAACTGGGACAGAATCCAGCGCCCCGACTGGGACTAGAACCCGGTGTGCCGGCGCAGCAAGGCGGAGGATTAGCCTATTGAGCCGCGGCACTGGCCCTACAAACAAAGTTTAGCCAATCATGGGAAAGGGATGGAATCTAGCACTAGGTATGAGATAAAATAATTGATGTTCCTTACTTAAAAGCAAACATAGGAAAAGGTATGTAGTGGACAAGCCAGCATCCATTTCTCCTTTGCCATCCGAGGAGCTGCCAAGCTGACACCTGCAGTTCAGTTGCAAGGGACACCCTCAGCGGCCTAAGCCCCTCCAAGGGATTCCATCTGCTTGTGATCATTTTCTTTTTTTTGACAGGCAGAGTTAGTGAGAGAGAGAGACAGAGAGAAAGGTCTTCCTTTGCCGTTGGTTCACCGTAAATGGCCACTACCAGGAGCCAGGTGCTTCCTCCTGGTCTCCCATGGGGTGCAGGGCCCAAGCACTTGGGTCATCCTCCACTGCCTCCCCGGGCCACAGCAGAGAGCTGGACTGGAAGAGGGGCAACCGGGACAGAATCTGGCGCCCCAACCGGGACTAGAACCCGGGGTGCCGGCGCCCGCACTGCAGGCGGAGGATTAGCCAAGTGAGTTGATCATTCGGGGAGCAGCAGGTACCTCGGCCTGTGTTCTGCAGAGAAAGAGAAGCAGAGAATTCTCATCTGTGCCTGGACAGGACGAGATGTCAAGGTAGCTCTGGAATGGCCTTTGTAGTTTTGCCATGATGAGAGAAGCCAGTGTGTAATGGAGTCCACATACTGGCCAGTCCAGAGCCAAGGGCTCCGGAAGACTTGACCAGAAGGGCTTTTCTCCCACCCTCCCCGGAAGTCTCAGAGCCCCATCAGTGTAGTGTTTCAGACAATTGAACTATGCTTTCTTCTACTGAGCAACCAAGAGTATCTGACAGAATCAGCAGCTACTTTTTTCCAATTCAGATACCGTCAGAAAAACAGTAGGAGAACACAGGGCTTGGTTCCCATGGTGGGGGAAGAATGGGCTTCTACACCTGGCTTCTGGCTTCGGATCAGCACGGTGCGCCGGCCACAGTGGCCATTGAGGGGTGAACCAACGGCAAAGGAAGACTTTTCTCTCTGTCTCTCTCACTGTCCACTCTGCCTGTCAAAAAAAAAAAAAAAGGAAAAAAAGAATGGGCTTCTAGATCTGACCTGCTGAGTTTAAGTCCCAATTCTACCTGTCCTTGAGTTATTTGACCCTGATAAGCCTCAACTTATTATCCTTATCTCAGGATAATACTATGGTGATAATGAGGGTATTTCTTCCATGGGGATGTGTTATGAGGATTAAATGATCTGACTCATGTATTGTGGGTGTGTGGCAAACAGGAAGTTTGGCAAAAACATCACCTAGGGTCATCCAAGAGACTTCCCTGCCTGGGACTCTGGTCCTTGCACTTGGTGCACTGCCCCTGGCAGGGAGTGGAGCTGAGGCAGGAGACTCTTTGGAGACTCTCATTGAGGAGCTAGGGGCTCCAACCAGCAGGTGCTCATCCATCCACAGTGTGAGGCTGGCTCGGCCTTGGGGAGGTCACAGGGACTGTGTGCCAGGTGGCGTCCAGACCGTCTTTGTGTTGGTTTACAGTGTAGAAACTGGAGCAGAGGAGCCCACAGCAAGTCCATGGTGACCATCATATGCACTGCATGCCAAGGGCAGGGCTGAGTGTGCCAGGAATGTGGGTTCCAGAGTCCAAGACAGTGGGTCATTCTGCAGAGCCTCGGGCTCCTCATGCGTAGACTGCAGGGAGCACCCTCCCTGTCCCCCAAAGTGACCGTGAGTTGCTCCAAACAACGCCCATGTCGTGTGAAAGCGTGTGTCCCATCACGGTGCCTCGTGACTATCTGTTTCCTTCCTTTTTAGAACCTGAAGCCGCCAGCCACTACTGCAATGAGGACAGAGCTGGAAGGAGCTCCATGTGAGGCCGCAAGAAAACGAGCCCCTGCAGCTGACTCAGGATAATGAACATTGTTTTGAAGGTTGCTGAAGCAGTGAGGAGACACAACTCACAGGGACCCTGGGCAAAGACAAGGGAAAGCTAACTTCATAGTGTGCAAGACCTACTTTGGGCACTAAACTGTGCCATGGCAGTTCTAGGATCCCATTGATCTCATGACCGTCCCCACAGCATGCCAATGAGTCTGATAATGCATGAGATTTGATTGTTCTCTTTTCTAGAGTTTCCTCCCACTGCAACTTCCCAAATCCTTTGCCATCCAAAATCCAGACTCCTAGAGAAAGAATTGAGTAAGGGAAGTTGGCACCTGCTACTTTGGGCAAGTGCTCTCTCTCTGATGCTTTCCGGGTTGCCGGTAGCTGGGCCAAATCTACTCAACAGAGGGCGTAGGCGTGGGGTCCGAGGATGCAGAGTAAGGCATGGGTGCTCAGGGAACAGCCTGGGGAGACTTCCTCCAGCCAAAGGGAAGTCAAAGGCCACCTGGCCTCCCAGCTGGGTGGGGCCATGAGCTCCTGGAACAAAGTGCCACATGTTTATCTGCAAGCATCATGGAGACATAGCTATCACCAGCCTTGGGCTTCTTCCTCCCTCCTTTCTAATTGACTTATTTTGGGAAGAGCCATGCCAGGCCAAAGAACCTCCTCCATCATGTTGGTGACATTCCCAAAGCAAAAGGGATCATTAACAGCCTGTGAGCTGTCAGCCAGTCTCCCAAAGAGTTTGTTTTCATCTGGAAGAGTCTAAAATAATCACAGGCCTGGTGCTTGTAGACTGTACAGAAAAGGGTTTGAAACCACTTTGGCCCCAATTTGCACCAAATTAGCTAGAGCCGAGGGTGAGGTGCGTGTTGTGGCCTGGCCTTCGCGGGTGCCAGTTTCCGGCTGCAGTGTTTAGAAGCCTGTTTCTGAGCCATCTTGCTTACAGCCACGTGAAGCTGTGTGGGTTAACACCTGCCTGTCAGTCTTGCTGCTGGGGCAGTTGGGCGGGGCTGGGACAGGGTAAAAGACAGACTCACAGCAGTAGGGAAATGATCCACCCTAAGAATGTGACAGAGACACTGGGGTTGGAACACTGGAGTTGGACAGAACACCCATATAAGTTGCTTCTCTCCCCTCACCCAGGAAGGAGGGGTCAGATAGGTCCTGGGGTGAGTCACCTGGGGAAGAGAGGGGCCTCTCACAGTGGATATGGTGCTGAGCTCCCAGGAAGGAAGCCCATGGCCTGGGTCCCAATCTGAAGGGCCAAGAGAGGGTGCCTACTCACGGGCATTCATTTGAGCCCCACTTGTAGGGCTCTGTTGTCTAAACTTCAAGATTACTGGGGAACCACCTGGGAGGTACGTGTTAAAGAGGCAATGCCCCCTGTCCCAACTCCAGAGACTCCTCTTCTGTGGCTTGTGGTTGGGCCTAGGGGTCTTTAGTTTTGACCCAGAGGAGCAAGAGTCACTTTTTTTTTTAAGATTTATTTATTTGAAAGGCAGAGTTACAGACAGGCAGGGGGAGACAGATCTTCCATCTGCTGGTTTACTCCTTAAATGGCCGCAATGACCAGGGCTGGGCAAGTCCAAAGCCAGGAGCCGGGAGCTTCTTCCAAGTCTCCCATGTGGTAGAGACCCAAGAACTCAGACCATCTTCCGCTACTTTCCCAGGCACATTAGCAGGAAGTCGGATCAGAAGTGGAGCAGCCCGGACTTGAACCAGTGCCCATATGGAATGCCAGCATCCTAGGCAGCAGCTTTACCAGCTGTGCCATAGGGCCGGCCTCCAAGAATAGTGTAAGAGGAAGGTTTTGGTGCCAGGGAGGCCTGGCTCGGTGAGCCAGCTCTGCCACTTGCGGGCTGTGTGGCCTTAGGCCACATCTCTGTGTGCCTGAGCTTCCTCTTTGGAGACATGGCAATGAGAATATCAGCCCTATCAAGTCGTTGTGGAGAGAAACAGACATGTGGTTCTGTTGCCAGTGCATGGTGACAACTGGTGGGATTACAGTCACTGCACTAGGAAGTGTGGGCAGGGGGATTGTAAACCTGCTGGCAGAACTGTGTTGGGACGTTTTCTGACCTGAAAGTGTGCCGCTCAGGCTGTGCCATTCAGAATCTTCATTAATGAACAAGTCATGTGTCTCCCCCCACCCCCAAGTGTACTCACATCCTGCTTCCTTCTCTTGGAACTGACAGAGCCTCTCCCTGTAAACAGCAGTGCTCCACAAGCCTGTTAGCCTCGTCCACACCCTGACCCCCACGCAGAACAGCCAGCGCCAGGAAGCTCATATCTCACGTTGACATCACAGCAGCACAGATGCCTGGAGCAGCCACCGCATGTGCTCTTGAGTCTTAGACTTCTGGTTTTTCAAGTAGCATTCGAGAACCTGTATCCAGCCATTGGAGACATAGGGTGTTCTGTTTGGTCAAATATCCAGACCCCCTGGCAGATGGCACAGATCAGTGGACTGGCAGATCTTGGGCACAGTAACGTTGGAAGATGGCTGCTTTGTCCTTAGCATGTGGAAACTCCCCAATCTGCTAAACCTATTCTAATCTTTGAGGATTAGAAAGCCATTTTCAAGTCTTCCAAAGCTCTATTGCCCTTATTTTGAATAGTGATTAGTATTGCATCTGAGAATCCCTAAATGGTCATTTCTAATCATTACAATTCTGGACAAATCAACTTTCACCTCATTAAATCTAAAGCTCTGGAGAGCATCCAAGAACTCTTTCTGTCCCACACGAGACCTGGAGGACGTGGGTGGAGACGGGTTCAAAGATGTGGGCTGCATTGCTGACTCACTCCAATTTGCTGCACGACACTGGGCAAGTTGCTTCTCCTCTCTGAGCACTGGGGCTCCCATTCTTCCAGCAAAGGGGTCATTTCCCCACCCCATGGCCCTATTGGCCTACAGCCTGTTTGTCTGAGGATTGGCCTTCGTGATTCCACGGAATGACGTATGACCTTGGTTCTAGTGCTGCAAGCAAGAGGGCAGTTAGGACCAATCCTGCTGCCAGTGATCTAATACAGAGTGCATTTACTTTGTTTTGCACTGAACAAGTTCCCCAGGGCAGCCAAGCAGAGCGGGGCTGGTGGTAATGGAGAAAGCCCAAGATGAGGACGTGGTTTCCAGCTCCCAGAGCAATGCCCGGGCCTTGCTGACGCCAGGAGAGGGTGAGGAAGAGTGGACAGCTCCTCGGGCACCACTTGTTTGGTTACAAGCCACCAAGCAGTGGCCTGACTCATGCCTTCTGCCACTGTTCTCCCAGAGTGCCCGCCCCTCTGGTTTCAGCTCTGAGAAGGCAGGTGAGTGGCCCTGTGTTCCCAGCACCCACGGTGCCCCTGCCCTGCTGCATGTGTTTGTGTCCCCAAGAATGGGGCTGGCTCCTGAGCAGCCGTCATATCCAAGGTGGAGAGGCTGGTGGCCTGGCCCAGGGAGGCGCTTGTCCCTTCCCCCGGCCTGCTTCTGGGGCCCCTTGTCACACTGACACGAGGGAGGGCCACGAGAAGGGATCTCAAGGCCTTTTGGGTAGAACCGAGCTGACCTTCTGTCGGCTCTGCTGCTTCGTGGCCAAATCTGACTATAAACTGGAGCGGCAGCAGCTGGACGGGAGAAGAGGCTGGCCCTCCAGGTAGGGACACTCAGACCCGTAGCCTGCAGTTATCATAAGCTCATTGTGTGCTGGGAGCTGATTCAAGGGCTTGTTTCCTGGAGGTAGGATTATGGTTCACATGGGGGAAACCAGAGGCAGGAGAGATCAAATGACTTATCAAAGTCACAGGGCAAGTAAGCTGAGGAGCCAGGACTTGAACCTGGGCCGTGTGGCCCCACAGCTGGTCTTTGCCAGGGCAGGGGCACCTGCCAGCCACCTACTGGGCAAGCTGAGGCACACCCACCCCGTTTCTACCTCCAGTTCTGGAGCTTAATGCTGAGGTCCAGAGGAAACAGACCACTCCTTAAATCCTCATTGTTGACAGCGTGGCCTGTGTGGCTCCTTTTCTCCCAAAGGACTTAGTGTAGCAGCCTTGGCTCGGAGCTTCAGACAGTGGGCAGAGCCTCTCTGGGGTGACCCTTGCTCCCTGGGGTTTCATTGCAAAACATGATCATTTCTTAAACCCAGGGGGGTTCTTAGGGAGGCCCTGGCATAGAGAATGCAGGGCAAGTTTCTGGGGTAGGAAGACCTTGGCTTAGGTGACAGCCAGGGGCCACATAACCTCTCTGAACCCTAGCAAAACAAGGATCATAATTGCTCTCTCATCTGTATCCCTGCTTTATGGTGAAGTGCAATGTGATCGTGTGTGGGACAGCTTTTCTGTGGATTTTAATAACCAGCTCACAGGCCCTGGACTTTCAAATGAAGGACTTGGATGCACAAACAGACCAGTGAAGTTCAAGGATGGGCCAGGATCCCACTGCTTAGAAGATGCAGGCTGCGGCTTGCGCTGGGCTGCGTCTGGGTCACAATGGTGAACTTGATACACGTGCCACCCAGCAGTGATCTGGTGCTCCTGGCCAGGTGAGCCACATTCTAGAAGTCATCACAGAGCAGAGATGCTTGGCAGAGGCGTGAGAACTGTTCCATGCATAGGAGAGCCTGAAAAAGTCTCCCACTGACAGAACTGTTTTCAACATGTGGCTCACCTGCACGTGTCTGAGCCTGCAGATCGGGAACAGCAGCGTGACTAGAACCTTCAGCCAAACCTGAGGCCACACTGCAGCTGCGGCTCCTCCTATCCGCATGTTCTGTCAGGAGCATTATCCAGGAGTTGGGAGAAGTTAAGTGAAATCTTGGACTTGGGCAGCAAGCCCCATGCCACCGATGCTGACACCCCTGTGCCCAGCTCCTCATAGCTGAGTGGAGCCCACCCCAATGTGGGCTTGGTTCACCCCAGCCCCTGAGCCCCCACCAAGGAGCTTTGCCACCTCCCCCCAAGAGCCCAGGCACAGGCCAGAGTATTCCAGAGACCAGTTCGTACTCTTGAGCATCTCCATTCTGCCATTGAACTCTTATGCCTAAATCTCTAGCCTTCTAGGTGTCCAGCTTGTGTAGCCTTATGATTTTTATTAGGAATATTCATTGCAATAGAACTGTTACTGTTCAGCCAAGAACAGACTGCGTGTTGGGCACTGGGCTGAGCCATCTACCTGCACTATCTTTGGGCATCCTCACAGTTCGGACCACCGCTATTCCCACAGGACAGAAAAGGAACTGAGGGACAGAGGCAGTGAGTGATTAGCCAAGTCCATCTGGCTGGTAACTGACACAGCGGGGAGGTGACCCAGTGCTGTTGTGTGATAAAGCCCAGGCCACCCAGGCACAGCCGCTGTCCTGTGTCCCAGGTCTGATCATCTGCCCCTATTTCCGGAGCTAGGGAGGCAGGTGTGTGATTCCATCCGGTCTGAAGGCCTGAGGAGGACGGGGGAGGGAGACGAGGGGCGCTGCCATAGGTCCCAGACTCTGAAGGCCCGAGAACTGGCAGCTCTGATGTCCAAATGCAGAAGGTGGAGGTCTCAGGTCATGAAGAGAGACAAAAAATCTTTTAAAAATATTAATGGAGGGGCTGGTGCTATGGTGTAGCGGTTTAAGCCACTGCCTGCAGCACTGGCATCCCATATGAGCACCGGTTTGAGTCCCAGCCGCTCCATTTCTGATACAGCTCTTGGCTAATGGCCTGGGAAAGCAGTAGAAGGCAGTCTAAGTTTTGGGCCCCTGCACCCACATGGGAGACCCAGATGCTCATGGCTCCTGGCTCCTGGCTTTGGCCTGGCCTAACCCCCACCATTGCAGCCATCTGGGGAGTGAACCAACAGATGGAAGATTTCTCTTTATCTCTCCTCTCTCTCTGTAACTGCCTTTCAAATAAATAAAATAAATATTATACAGACACACACACACACACAAAAGGAGCTAAGCCTCATTTCAGGAGCCATGGAAATCAAGCAGCCCAGGCCCTATTGTGTGGAGCTTGTGAAGACAGAGTCTGGTGTCTACAAGGAACTGAAAGCCACAGTGGTGGAGTCAGGTGGGCCAGGAGGGGCATGGCTTGAGGGACGTTTGAAGAAGTCAACAGGGACCAGATTTTGCAATTCTCACTCTTCCGGAAACAGAGTGACATAATCTGATTTCCCAAATACTGCAGCTATTCACCAACGTTCCTGGCTCCTGGCTGATCTCTCCACCAGATGCAGGGCTCCTGTCTCCTTCCTTTCTGTGTCTGCAGAGGCTGGACCTCAGGAACAGAGAGAGCTGTTGGGGTGGGGGCGCCATGGTGATGACTGTCACCCCCTGTAGCCCTGCAGGGGAGCCGCAGGGGGGAGACACATGGGAAACAGTGCAGCACCCACCACGCAGCAGGAACTTGAAGCAAGCCTGTGCCGGTTGGGCAGGCACTTGAGGAGGGGTGAGATGGAATCACAAGGGGGCAGGCCTGTGCTCAGGGTGGCAGGACACGCAGGAGGACCCCTGGCGGAACGGGTGTGTTGAGCACAGTGGGAGCAAGGTGGCCTAGGGCTAAGTGGGCAGACAATGGGGATGTTGCTAGATGACTGGGGCCTCCCGAGTCACCCCACACACCACACACAGGGGACCCCTCCTTACCCATGCTTGGGGGCATACATCCCTGCAGTTCTGGCCATAAACACATGGAAGTCCTGGGGCTTGGCACCTGGCTCAAAGACAACCATCAGCAGGCTCATCATGAGGGTGCCAGAGACTCATGGGGTGGTCTGACACGGGGCTCTGTGCAGCCAGGACTCGAAGCCAGAGAGACACCTGCCCCAGCTGCAGCACCTTCACAGGGAGATTCAGTAACAGCCACGCTCAGATGGCTCCTTTTGGTGGCCTGCCTGGGGCAGGGCTGAGACCCCACGGAGATGGCAATGAGCAGAAGCCACGGAGCACTCGATGTCACAAGCAGGCAGAAATGAGACGGAGGGAAAAGATCGCAAGAGGCTGCTGGGGACAGTCGAGGAAGCAGGAGCCTGGAGAAGCTGAGTCCCAAGGGTGACGAAGACAGCGGAGGTGACAGGGCAGGGAGGCCGCTGGCTGCCAAGGAACCCCGGATTGCTGTGGGCTGGAGGGCCACGGCCGCACTCCACTGCCGTCCAACACACCCGCTGCCAGTTCCTGAGCTGCTCGCGGGCACCTGGGGCCTTGCCCCCGGGGAGCCCCCAAGGTGACAAAGCTCACCCTGCTACAGAAGCAGCTTCGCCAAAGCTTTCTGCCACTGCCCCCCAGGGCGGCCACACTGGCCGAGGTTCTCTCGGAAAGTCTTCCATGCACTGAGCGCCTGCAAAGCCCCAGGGTGGTAAATTACAGGATGGAGACCACAGAAAACCACAGGAAAATTCCTGTCCGGGCCAGGAGCAGACACAAGAAGAGAGAGGCTGGGGATGGCTCCCTGGATGGCAGAGACGATCGAAGCCGCCACGGCTCAGTGAGATGGCGTGGAAGGCAAACGGAGAAAGCATGGAACAGATGCCCGGAACCCCTGGGTGGGGCGGCTGGCGGGGGAAAGGGAACTGTGTAACCAGATGTTTGCTTTGCCTCCTGGATGGAAATCCCTCCAAAGAGAAACTTGCCTGGCCCAGTGAGGTCAGCTTCTGTGAGCTGCCCCTCTCCCAGAGAGCAAGATGGCGTTGTCCTCCTGATCCGCTGCCACCACGCGTGAGGGCTGCAGGACTCCAGAGCCAGCAGCACGGCGCAAGTCTCCGGCCCCTCCCTCCATGCTCTTCTGGGACAGCCAGGGCCTGGCAGCCACCATGCACTCCCTCAGTGCACAGCCCGGGCTCTGGACAGAAGACTCACGGCCAGCTGGAGGCCAGGAAATGTTTCCCTCCCTCTGAGGTGGGGGCTGACGCCCCGAGCTGCCTTCTGGTCCCCAACAGCACGGCGCGAGCGAGAGCCACCAAAACACCAGTCAAGGCCAAGGGCTCCGGGCCTCTCTCAAGGAGAATGAGCCGGGAATCCAGGCTCGGGACAAGGGAGCTGCTGCATGGTAGGATTAGGCGTTCACAGGTGAGCAGACCCTCTGGGAAACATGGCTGGCTCCAGGGACCTGCCAAGTGTGTGTTACAGCGACTTAGGAAAATGAAAGGCAGGCAGCAGTGATGGGTACCCCGTGGTGTGTGTGTGTGTGTGTGTGTGTGTGTGTGGTCCACTCCAATCCTCTCCATAACTTTGACTGCCAAGACTTGGCTGCTCTTCCGTCAGGGGGTCACGGGCAGCATCCCTGGAGGCCCCTCTGTCTGTGTCACAATAATGAGCATTGATTCCCCCATGGACATCACACACTGCAGGCCATCCAGGGTGGCTTCTGTGGATCTGCCCATGACGTCTCATTCCAAGCCCCGGCTGCAGGAGCTGGGCCAGGCCGCTCTCATGGCATGGGGCAAAGCAGCACATGGAGGAGTGGAAGCCTCTGCCGAGACCTAGCGTGTACCACTGCGTCCTTGCTCGCACTGTGGGCAGAAGTGTGCCGTCTGGCTGGGTCCAAAGTCGGTGGTGAGAATGTAAGTGACTCGCAGGGGGAAGGGGCACATGGATAATCGCAGCAACATGGCCAACCTCCCTTCTGGCAGAGCGTCCCACGGCTCAGAGAGCCTCCTCCAGGCAAACTCAGTTCAGTCTCATCACAACATCACGGCATTGTCCATGTCAGCAAATGCTGGCCCCTTGCTCTGTGCCAGGCGTTGACCTGGGTGATTTTTATAAGGCAGTATTTGAGGTGATTGTCACAGCAACCCTGTGAGGTGGAGACCACTGCCAACCCCACTCCACATAGGAGAGACAGGGGGCACGCAGTGACGTCACGCCACTGCTAAAGGTGACGTCACACCACTGCTAAAGGTGACGTCATGCCACTGCTAAAGGTGACGTCACACCACTGCTAAAGGTCAGGACTGGGGTCCTCTCCCGAGGCACCGGAGCTTTCCTCTTTACCCCAGCACTACCCTGCTTCTGCCTAGGGAAGGAAGGAGCGGGAGTAGAAGGCTGGTGTGGCAGATGTGCAAACCGAGGCTCAGAAAGACGACTTGACTTTCCCAAAGACATGCATCCTGGAACACGGTGAAGGCATAGACACCCAGGTGTCTAGGTTAAGGGCCCTTCCTGTCCACTGCACTGCCCTCCTGGCACCTTGCAGCCTGCCCAGTTCTTTTCTGCTCAGCACTGTTGTCCAGCGCTGTGTGGTCTCCCCGTCAGTGCATAACCCTATCCACTCCCTGGAGCCCTGGATCTTCCATGCAAACCTGTGCAGTGAGGGCCCTGTGCCCACCTGTCTGCTCTCCATCGCACTCTCCCTAAGAGGCAGTCTGGGGCGGCACTGGGGCCCAGGCCTGGGGATCAGACCCGATCAGTCCCGGCTCAGCCACTGAGGGTGTGACGCAGGTGTCTTGACTTCCTGAGCTTTGCTTCCCTTGCCTGTGGCATGGGAGCCCCAGAACCGCGAGCGCCCCCACAGAGCAGCCGGCTTCCATGCCTCAGTCCATCTGCTCTAGGCCCTGCTGCAGTTCTTTGATGGAAACACTTCTGTGCCTCTCCCTACTTCTCATCACGTCTTCTTGGGTGGGGGTTACTTCCCCTGCCCACTCTGCTGGGTTCGTCCCAAGATGTAGGTGAGATGGGGGATGCAGTCCCATCTGTGCTCTGATGAAGAACCCAAACGGACTGACTCTCTGTACTCTCCCTCTGGACACAGACACAGGTACATGGGTGTACACAGATGCAGACAGGTGCACACACACATATATACATGTTCTCGTGTACATGGATGTGTATACAACCCATACACACATATACACATCACACAGACACATACACATGCATGTATATACACATGAAGATATGCATACACATGCACGCATGCTTATTATATAGATGTACAGGTATATGCCCGTGTATATGCACATGTATCCCCACAAACGTGCAAAAATACACACATGTTCCTTGCATGCCTAGCCACTGGATGGGGGTATGTGGCTTGTGAACATGGGATGCTGTCTGTGTGGCCAGTTCCTCCCCTAGATGGTAAACACCCTCCCCAAGACAGGGCCGTATCTACCGTGGAGCCACTCGCTGCACCCACAGTGGGAAAGCCCCTGCAGGAAGTGGGTGGTCTGTGTTCGGATTCCAGCTGCAGCCTCGCCGTGCAGGGGAGGAAACTGAAGGTGGGAGAACAATGAGAGCCAACGCACTGCACTTACAGTGTGCCAAGTACAGCCTAGGCTCTCTGTGTTAGCCCACTCAGCATTCACAAGCACTTGGCGAGGGACCTATTATTAGTAGTATGCTCATTTTCCAGAGGAGGCCATGGAGACACAGGGGGTCCCTGGTGAGTGGTCACACAGGAAGTGGTAGGGCACACTGGCTGTGGCACCCAGGCTGCCACCCACTGAGCTGGCCCACCCTGAGCTGCCATATGTATTCGTGTGACTGGGGCAGGGGGACCCATGGTGAGGACTCCATGCAGGCCCTTCGCCTCCATCCAAGCTGCCCCACTCTGCATACCTGGTGGTATGCAGAATCTTATCAGGCAGAGCTAGGCTGGAAGGGCCCGGGGTGGGGTCTCGGGGGTGCAGCAGGGCCTCCCCTCTGCACCGGCCCCTCCTGCCTGCAGCTCCTGAGAGGTGGGGCCGGCAACTGCGGAGCCAGGGCAGGCCGGATGCTGGCGTCTTGGCAAGCTTGCTCACATTCTCCTGGCTGTTCTTTTTTGGACTCGATTTAAGTTTAATTCCAGCCGGAATGACTGGAAATACCAAGTATTTCGCTAGGATTAATGCCTTGCTGGAAGAGCCAACGGCTTCAACCACAACCAGGTACCATGGGCCTCGGAGGCTCATTAATCCCAAGGAAATTCTCTGTGACTCAGCTCCGGTGCCTTCTCAGCCCCCAGAGGCTGGCCCAACCTCCAGACCCCAGGCCTGGCCTCTGTTCCGGTGGGGGCGGGGAGGGGGCAGCACAGGCCACCCAGTGCATCATCAAACCAGGGCAGTGAAACGCAGAGCACGGGGTGGGGGGGGGCAGAGAGGTGGGCAGTGCAGGTGCAGCTCAAGGCCCTGGGGACAGTGGTCGTGCAGTCCCAGTAGCTCCACCCCAATGGTTGTTTGACCCTAGCGGTGATCTGTAATGTCTCTGCACCTTGCTTTTCTGTCTCTCGAATAGGGAGGATAACAGGACCTTCCCTGCAGGATCGGTGTGAAAATTAAGGGAGGCAAGGGCTTCGAAACACACAGCACAGTGCCTGGCACAGGGAGAGCTCCAAACCCATGCGAGGTGTTAGTGTGAAACACCTGCCAAGCCAGCAACTTCCTCTTGAGGAAACAGCCCCAAGTGTGATGTTCTCTCCCCAAGGTGGCTCCGCTGCCTTTCCCTCCCACCTGTCAGCTTTAGCCTCACCGAAGTCTCAGCCAAATGTGCCAGAGAGAGATGGGCCAGCAACAGGCTCAGCCCCGCCACCCTGCTCTCTGGGCCCCTGCTGCTCCCCAGGGCCCGGCATCCCCAATGGGTTCCTTCACCCCAGCCCCGGGCTTGCTCTGCCCTTCTTGCCCCCGCACCCTCTGACTGGGAGCCTTGCTCCAAGCTCAGTGAGTACGGAGAGGCTTTGCTCTGCTTCCCTCTGCCCCTCCCCACAGCTGGAAGGCTGCCACCCTCAGGCAGCTCCTCGCCAGTCCCCTGTGCATTGGCTGCCTCCTGGGACCCCTGCCTTTCACCCCGCGGGGCCCTGCTGTGTTAACTGAGAAAGTCCCATAGCCCGTTGACCTCTGCACCAGCCTACCAGAGTAGGGGTGGACCCTGGGTCAGCGCTCTTGACATGAACCCCCTGCTCCCTGAAGCCCATCTTGGTCACTCCAAAAACCCGGCAATGGCGTTACCAGCCATCATAGCTCTAAACCCCTCATGCTCCCAAGTTCCCCAAGCCCTGCAGAAGCTATGTCTTCTAGCTATAATGTCCACTGGGCTTCCTTAGTGAGCACCGCCAGTGAACCCCTCTTCATCCTTCAAAACCCGGCTGGAATGACACCGCTTTCAGGCGTCCTTCCCTGAACACTCCCTGCCAGAGCCAATTTCACTGCCTGCAGCACCCTCGGTCTCTGCAACCACTAGTGCTGTGGTTTGGTGGCTCCTGTGCCATCTTCCCTTGGTCCACGCAGGCCGGGAAGAGTGTCTTACCTGTCTCCACATCTCCAGCTCCCGCCGCTGAGCACGGACATGGGGTGGAGGCTCCCCTCCAATATGCAGACATGGATAACGGCAATGACAACAGCTTTTGACAAACCGCCAAATGTCAGCTCCCAGACCATGCCCTCCGCAGGGCTGGGCATCAAGCACCATGCAGCTTGTGAGGCACAGCAGAGAGACAAAGAAGAGTGTGGCTGGAGCCCAGGGGCTGGCACTGGGGGAGCAGTGGGAGGGGAAGTGGCCCAGCATAATCCTGCCCCGGGGGTCTCCAGGTGGGAGAACAGCCCAGCAAGGCAGATGTCAAGCCGGGTCACACCAGCACTGACACCTGTGCACTGCACCAGCTGCAGGTGGTTCCATAAGGTCATTGCCCCAGAGTGACCAGCAGCTCCGTCCGCAGGGTGCGGCCTGCTCCCCTAGCTGCCAGCACCAACCCCAGCACAAGTGGCCAGCCACGTGCTGTCTCTGGCCCTGCACCCACTGCCTGCCCTCACCTGAGTCCCCGCTTCCCATCGCCGCTGCCCCAGTCAGGCTTGGTCACCTTGCCTGACTCTGAGTGTCTGATATCTAGGGCTGTCCCTCTTCAAGATGCAAGGGGTCCCTGTTAGCATGCAAATCAGGCCTGAATCAAACCCTCCGTGGGGAGGCGGCAGCTTTAGGAGAGCATCATGGGGGGAGGGGCAGATGACTGGTGAGTGTTCAATACCTGAGAAACCGTGGGCGGGCGGGGCCTGTCTGCCCCCGCGGGCCCCTCCAGCACTGGCCTGGGCCCTCAGCACTAGCAAAGCACATCTTGTGGGCGTGGAAATTTCCGTGTTGACTGTGGTGCGGGTTACTCTCACACACCTTCGTCCACTCTCAGTGCACCGCACATTTAAAATGGTGAATTTTGTCTACATTAGCACCTCATCATGCTCAACTCTGTAAGAGTTTTTCATAACACAGAAACAGTGGGGCAGGAGGGTCCCAGGAGTCCCAAGCCAGCAGAGGAGATGCCTCTGTGTGTGTGTGTGTGTGTGTGTGCGCGCGCCTGTGTGAGCATGCATGTGTGGGCAGGACACGGGTGACCCCGGACTGCAGCTTCATGTGCTGAGTGGGCACAGGGGCCACTCTTCTTAGAAACCCCTGCAGGACAGAGTGCCCTGGGTGGAGTCAGAGCAGCTGGCTGCCACCTCCCACGCTGGTAGCCCACGGGGCAGATATGGTGTTCCACTCCTTTCTGGGTCCCCGGGGCCTCCTGGGCAGCCTAGCTGGGTACATGGTGGGGTGGAATTCCATGGTGTTGATTCACACTGAATCACAGCCTTAGGAACTGGAGGCCATCTGCTGTAGTGGGTGTCCCCAGGCTCTAGGAGAGGGACAGCTGAGCTGGCTGGCTGTCTCCAGGGTTCCCCGGCTCCTGGGTGGGGAGTAAGGCAGGGACAGTAAAGGCAGATGCTGTGGATCACTCCAGCCCCACCTTAGCCAGGGCCAGTTCACACCCCGGTGTCTGCCAGCTCTGTCCTCACACTGAGGGCACAGCGCCATCAGGGGGCCAGGAAGGAGGCTGGGAGAAGGCTGCTGAGATCAATTGAGGCTGACTGAGCTCAACTGAGGTCTATTTGTCTCCAGGGGTTTAGATCCCAGGACTTCGGACATTCTGGAGGGTAGAGGTGTGAAAAAACGGTGAACGCGTAGAGATAAAAACCATAGTTCTTGAGCACATGCCAACCGGCAAGGGGCGCTGGGCCCTCCTGCTGTGGGGGGGGGGGGCAGGGAGGAGCTGCAAGGGAAGGGGTGAGAGGCACCGTGGTGGCTTCAAAAGGGCTGCTGGGGCCACAGGCCAAAGGAGGGCCCTGGGGCTGGGGGCGGAGAAGGCCACGCTTTCCCCAAGGTCTTCAAGCCTGGGAGGGCAGGGGGTGGGAGTAGCTCCGGGCTGAAGACAGGACAGTGAGGCTGGGGCAAGGTTCAAGCTGGGGCTGGAAGGAGCTCCATGGGGAGAGCTGCAGCCCCCTCCTCTCACACCCACATTCACAGCCTCTCAGGTCTGCAGGGCACCCAGCCCTCCTGCGCCTGCAAGGGCCCAGTCCTGAGCACATCTCACCGCCATGGCAGCCTGCTGAATGCGCCTGCAGGCCAGGGAGCCAAGCCCGGAGAAGGTAAGTGACTTCCCATGGCACACCGTGGGCAACTGGCAAACTCGAGGCTTGAGCAGGCCCATTAAGAAGCGCTGTCCGTACCCCTGGCTGCTCCTGTGGTCTGCGTGCCTCTAAAAGGCGGGAATTCCGAGGCCGGGTTGCCCTGGATGGGGGAAGCGAGGGTTAAAGCAGGCCGGAAGTTGCAGGAGCTCAGCCTTGGGAGGAGTGAGAGCCCCTCCCTTCCTTGCTTTCTAGGCCTAGGGACTGCGCAGGTAGAAGCTAATGATCTGAGCTCAGCCAATGATTGGTGTGGGAGCTGCAGGTAGAAGCTAATGGTCTGAGCTCAGCCAATGATTGGTGTGGGAGCTGCGTCTCAGCAGAATGAAAAGCAGTCGCCCCCGCTCTCATCCAGCCTGCAGTCTTCCCTTCCTCCTGCGTCCCCCCATCCAGCCACCTGACAGATGCTTCCTGAGCCTCGCTCAGTGCTTGGCTCTGGGGCTACCTGGGGAGGCCGGCACTTGGCTGTCAGGAAGCAAATGCTAATGGAGTAGCGCAGCTGCGAGAAACGTTTCCAAGAACAAGGACATGGTCCTTGTCAAAGGGTGTCTGGGGGAGGAGGAGCAGGTGGAAGAACATTCTAGAAGGAGGCAGTAGCCTCCACAAAGTCACCCGCAGTGTGCAGCAGCGGCGTTAGGGACATAAGCTGAGGAACGTGAGTGTGGCTGGGGCTGAGGCGGGAGGAGTGTGGGGAGCAGGAGCTGGGGCGGCCAGACCAGGCAGGGCCCTGGGCCCACCCGGGAACAGTGAGGAGGAGATTTTGAGGACTTGGGCAGCGGACTAGGCGCTCAGGCTTACGCTTCCCAAGGTCCCGCCCGTGGGCCTCTGCGTGCTTGGGAGCCAGCTGGCCCCAGGCTCTCCCAGCACCTCCCTTCCCAGAGGCTGAGCAGCTGGCCCTGCCGACTGGAGGTCGTGGCTGCTGCTCTGCTGCGCCAGCCCTGGGCCTGCTCGGGCCTCATGGCACCTGCACAGCCACCTGCAGCCACTGTGGGTGAGTGGAATTCGCAGGCTTTCCTTATGCACAGGGGAGCTGAGGCCCGTGCAGGTTCCAGGAACTGGAGACGGGCACAATCCCAGGTGCAAAGCTTGGCCTGGGTGCCTTCCTCTCTGACTGCGGCCCTCCCAGTCCTGACCTGCTTCTTGGGCTGAGCTTGCAACCTACCACTCTCTTAAAGAGCCAGCTGTCAGATTTTTCAATCAGAATCCTTCCCACTGCCCCTCTGCGATGCTTGAGTGCCCAGGGTCTCTGTGATCGCAGTGAATGCACACTGGGTGGGCCCACTCAGCCCCAGCAACTCTGAAGAGGGGAGGCAGGTCTCATGGCTGTGCAAGGGGGAGGGCCCAGGCTCGGGAGGTTTGAGCAAGGCTTGCTCAAGAACTCAGCCTCAGCTGGGCACAGAGCTGATCCTCAAACTCCAGACTGGCCAGGTCTCGTGGAAGCCATGCAGGAAGCACCCTGTCAGGAAGGAGGAAGGGGCTACAGGTGACCCTGGTCTCCTAGGAGGAGAATGAACCCCCCCACACACACACACACTGGCTCTTCTGCACAATTTAGATGGCTTTATGGGAACCAAGATACCAGGGCCAGCGTTGGGTCGAGGGCACCTAGGAGGTTCCAGAAGCCCTGCCCAGGCCAGGACAGCCCCTGGGCTCCAGTTTCCTTGAGATAGGCCAACAGCAGACAGATTGTCTGACTGTAGGACTGCAGGAACTGTTTCTCCTCCTAGAAACCCTTGTTGTGGGCTCCAGGCTTTGTAGACATTCCACTACTTGCCGTCTGCCAGGGAGGCTGCCGGCTGAAGCCGTGGGAGCCGCCAAGGCTTGCAGGGTGGCTGGGAATGGGAGACGGCAGGCCTTCCTGAGGTCACAGGCCAGGCACAGGACGCACAGCTGTCAGCACCGTGATGGCCGGAAGCAGGGGTACCGCTGGCATCTACAGAGGTGTCTGCATTGGCTCTGCAGAGGCCTGGGGACTCCCCCGCCCCACTCCCACTGGCGTCAGCCTTTCCCCCGCATCACGTTAGCTTCTGGAAGCTTGAGCCTGCCTGCCGAGGCTCCGAGGTGGGGAGTGACCCGGGAAGGCCGGAGAAGATGAGGGGAGGGTGCTGGGGCTGGAGGAGGAAAGGAGAGGGCCGAGGAGGCAAACGCGATGGCTCGGCGGGGCAGGGCCTGGCCCAGGCAGTGGGGCCACACGGAAATAAAGAGGTACTGGGCTCCCCGTCAGGGGCCTAACCTGCAGCCCCATGTGCCCACGGAGTGTGGCCTAGGAGGACGTCAAGGGAGATACCCCCCACCAGCTACACACCCACCACCCACGTCGGGGAAGGGGCCTCTGCCAGATCAGAGGGTCTCCCAGTGGAACTACTACTGAGAGAGGTGCTGGGTTCCAGTGCGAGCCATTCTCAGGGTGTGTGGGGGACTCTCATTTAGCTCCTGTCCAGTCTGCTCCCTCCCCACCCTTCCCCTTGTCTGGGCTTCTCTGCAGAGCAATGAGGACCACCACCTCTTCCCTACAACCCCCTCCGCCACTGCGCCCCGACCTGGGCCTCAAACTGAGCCTGCGACTCTTGGGCGTCTGAAATCACAGTTTTCTGGCCCTTGCAGCTCTTCTGGAGCGGAGCTGGGCGCTGTCCCTGCACAAAGCACCTCTCTGGGAGAGGACACGGCACTGGCAGGTCTCAGAACCACAAGTCCCACACCCTGACGCCCTCGCTGACTGCTCATCTCCCTTGGGGTGGGGCAGAGTCCAGCCCTCCCCTTGGGGGACTTGTGTCTCCCCACAGGGCCAGGCTGATCAGCAGCCAGGAACTGGGAAGTACTGCCTCCCCTACCGCCCCAGCTCCCACTCGCCCCCTAACTGGTGACCTGCTCCGGGCTCCTGACCGCCTGTCCCTGCATGATCAGGCAGCCTGTCCTGTGCCGAGGGTCTTGGTGATGCCCCTACAAACCCAGGCCCACCAGGTCTCCCCTACTCCCACTGTGGTCTTCCTCTGGCTCCTCCGTCTCAGGGTGGAGTGCCCATGACTCTATTGCCATGGGCTGGAGCAGCAGCGCTCAGCCCCTGGGCGGTGTGTGTGTGCGCGTGTGGGGAGACCTCTGACCCCTGCAGTCACCTACCCTGACTCTCGGCACCTCTGCAGGAGTCTGGGGAAGGAGGTGCCTGTCCATGGCCTTGCTGGTACAGGCCTGGGAGGCAAGTGCTGGGGCCTCCAGGCCGAGAGAACCTGCAGGAGACAACAAACAGCTGCCCCCGTTCTCGCCCCCATCTCTGCCCTCCCCTAGGTGCCCAGAACACACACAGCAGACTCAGACAGGCTTGGGGGCCTGAGCTTCAGGGCACTTGTCACGGCCCAGGGCGGGCCCCTGCTGGCTCCAGGCTCAGAAGTGCCCCAGAATACGGATCAGCTAATGTCACCGTACGTAGTGCTTTCCTAACACATTATTCCCAGGCCGAGTTTTGAGTGTGCGGCACCTGTTGGCCTGGGACCCCAGCTGCCACAGAGCTCACTGAGATTAACCCTACCCAGAAATTTCCTAGTCCAGGGGTTCCCGTTTCCCCACATTGGGTCAAGTGACCAAAAGCTTTTCAGGTGCACCCGCAGGGTTCTTCCGGAATCAGAGTCCTTTTTCTTAAGAGGTGTTTTTGAGTGCACATCATGGAAAGTAGCTTTGTGTTCCATTGTTCAACAAATATTTATTGAGCTTTTTATTGCCTCTCGCTCTGCAAGATGACTGCTGCACCAGGAGGCAGGCCTTTCCCACCAGGGCCATCACATTCCTGTAGCTGCCCGTCCCCGTCCCCGGGGCCAGAGGGGGCTCTGCCTCAGGGGTCCTGGCCAAACAGAGAACCAAGCAAGGAGGCAGCCAGACTGCGGAGAGTTGAGGGACGGGGAGGGGGGAGGCAGGAGAACTGCAGGAAAACCCAGGGCTGCAAACACACAAAAGGGGGCCACTGTGGGCAAGAGGCCTGGTGAGGAGAGCAGCGGTTCAGGCACGGTGGGGCCCAGAGGCTAGCGCAGCAGCTGTGGCCTAAGCACAGATGGAGGGAGGAGGAGACACGGTAAGGGCTTCTCTCCACCTGGCTGGAAGGCCAGTCCAGCAGAGAGCTGAGGGGAGGAGCAAAGGGAGGGAAGGGTCTGGGGACAGCGCTGTGATAGAACACAGCCGCTACAGTGACAGCCGGTGTCCTGGGTCCTGGGTCCACACACACAACCCACGGGGACTCTCATAGTCCCTTGCCGGTGACGTCTGAATGGTGCCAGGCCCACAGCTCACCAATCACGGGGACTTCCCTGCGTGGGCACCTTGGGGTCGCCAGGGCCTCCAGGTACACTTCCTCCCCTGTTATCTACACATTGACACTGCAGACTTGAAAATGTTGGCGTCCTGGCTCTGCACGTGCAGTTGGAGAGTCGCAGAGAGTCGGTGCCTCGCCTGGGCCCGTTGGCTGCTAGGAGGCAGAGGGAGGCAGAATCAGTGCCGCCACTCCCTGTCCCCAGTGGTCACGCCCAGGCCTCAGCCCCGGCCCCCAGGTCTTCACTTTGACCAACTCCACAGCCAAGGTAGGGCAGACTGTGTGGCTGGACCAGTGTCTCAGGGACCAGCATTTGGCCTGGTTGTCTTGTTCCGAGCATGGCATGTTTTGTCCAATGTCTCCCAGGTATGTGCAGACGGAGGGAGCCTCCTATTCCACAGCCCGCCCTTCCTGCAGTCCCCCAGCCCAGACCCGCGGCTGGCACCTGAAGGGAGGGAGGCCCTTCTTGTTTTCGGGGAGTCGGCCTCCTGGGGCAGCACCTCCCCGGGCCCTGCCCTGCATCTGGCTGCCCCCACAGCTCATTTCCCCTGCGTGCTCTCACAGGGACCTGCCTGGGGAGGGAAACACCTGCCACCAGTGCTGATGGGGGCCAGAGCAGGGACACCCCAGTTTGATGCTTCAGAGAGCTGCAGGCTTGGCCTGGGATGAGGGCTCAGGTGCTCCACAGCAGGCAGGAGGCTGAGCTGGAAGGCAGGTGTCTGTAGGACCCATTATCACACAATCTGTGTGTCAGTAAAAACCATCAGGAGAGGGGCCAGAGCTGTGGCCTAGCCGATAAAGCTGTCTGGAGTGCCCGCATCCCATGTGGGCGCTGGTTCAAGTCCTGGCTACTCCACTTTCAATCCAGCTCTCTGCTATGGGCTGGGAAAGCACTGGAAGATGCAAAACATGCCGTGCTCGGCCAAACTCTTCGGTCTCCTGTACCCACATGGGAGACCTGAAGGAAGCTCCTGGCTCCTGGCTCTCGGCTTCGGATTGGTGCAGCTCTGGCCATTGCAGCCATCTGGGGAGTTAACCAGTGGAGGGAAGACTTCTCTCTCTCTCTCTCTGCCTCTCTGTAACGTTACCTTTCAAATAAATAAATAAATCTTAAAGAAAAAAAAAAAAGACCATCAGGGGATTCGGATGCACCTGCCACGGGGACCCCCTGGCAGGTGTCTGCCTGTTCCAGCCTCTTAGGTTGCCGCAAGCTGCACGTGGCCTGCACTCTCACTGCTGTGCCCGGGCTCTTACTCCTGCTCTGTCTCTCACCCTCCCTCCGGCAGGCAGACCTCCCTCCCCCCCAGTAGGTCCCCTTTGTCGTGCCTGGTGCCACACTCAGCCTCTCACTCAGCTTCCTCTCTGGCTATTCCTTCCTCACTCTGTCTATTCTCCTAATTTCAGATACCCAAGTGCTTTCATCATAGGCACCTGCTGTAGAATTCCTTTCTTCACTCATTTATCTGGCATTTGTCCACTCCCAACCACGTGTCACTGAGCAGTGGTGCCTGCGGCCCCAGCTCTTACAGTCTAGCAAGAACTAGTGAGAAGCATGCCGCTAAGCCCTTCACTGATCTGCTCATTGACCCGTCCATACCCTCATCTGCCCTTCTCTCTTCATCCATCTCTTGGAGCCCACGCTGAGGTCCCCCTACACCAGGCTAGCCCAGCGCTCCCTGCACACAGGGATCAGGTCTCAGGACTACAGCTCGCCACACCAGCACCCAGGAACACCCCCAAAACACCACGCAATTTCCGGCCCTGGTGAAAAGGGAGGGTGTTGGATCAGGCACGGCTGAGCCTAAGCTCAGGAGAGTCTTGGTGGCCACATAGATTAGTTCTGGTCACTCTTGCTGGCACAGGGGAAAGTACAAGGATGTGTGGCCCTTTGCTGATCACAAAGGAAACCGGACGGTCACCATTTGCCACCTGTCTTTTCCGCCTCGGCGCCTCTGGTGGACACCAGCCCCTCGTTAGGTTTCAGTGTTGCTGAAATACAGCTGAGTGCTGTTTTCACTACAGTTTTCGATAAGGTCAACCCCGGTGGACCAGGAGCCCCTGCTGCCCACCGGCCCAGCGGTGGAGCAGCACAGTGTGACTGGGTGGCCTGTACAGTCTGCAGGACTGATATCTAGTCCAGTCCCTAATTTACCACCAGTTTGCGAACTGTGATCAGACAAGTTTCTTCATTGCCACTTTTAAATGCGCAAGCTGACAGGGTCCACCTCCTAGCACTGGCATCAGGATTACAGTCGTGAATACACAGACAGTGCATAAACACTCGGAAGCAGGAGGAGCTTTTGTGACCTGCTGGTTTGATGACGCCTACTGCGTTCTTGCATTTCATGCAGCAGGCAGTGCCTGGGATCTCAGCACGAAGTTCCGGCATGAGCCCCTCAGCGGAGCCACTCACTCCCACTGCTTCATTGTCCATCTTGCCAGTGAAGCAAGCGGGAAGCTGCCTGGGCATTTCCAACAGTAGAACAGTAGGTGCGTGGAACCAACTATTTCAAGTTTGCAGTTACTGTAAGCTTGACCAAGGCAAAGCTGAGGAAGGCCTCCTTGGGATGCCGGGAATGGCAGAGAGGAAGAACAAAGGCCACCAGGGCCGGCCCTCCTCCTCCTGGCACCTCCAGCACTGCTGGCGGGAGAGTAGCTGTCTCAGCCTCTCCTTTCTGGAAAACCGCTCGGCATCCCTTTGGAAAAGCAGCAGTTGAGTTCGCACTTTTTGACCTACCAGTTTCCACTTCCAGGAATCTACTTCAAGGAACCAACTAGGGAGGCGCACTGAATTGGATGTGCGAGCTTGTCCATCACAGCCTTGTTTCTATGGGAACAGATGTCAAAGACTAGGGAAATGGCTGCCAAGGTTACCTGGCTAGGACAGACCTGATGGAGCCTGTAATTCTCTCTTCGGAGACAAACAATGGACATAAAGTTGAACGGGATAAAAAAAAATCGGGCTACCAGCTTGCTAGCTCCAGTGTCTCCGTTCGCGCCTGTGTGAAAGGGAGCGAGCACCTAACTCCTGGCGTCTCCGTGCGCCTCCCGTGCAGGTGCAGAGGCTCGCGAAGCGCAGGCCCCCAGAGTGCCAGGAGGACTGTTGGCTCCCCGCAGCTCCTGTGAGATGAGGACTTGCCTTCCCGTGCTCACAGAAGCCACGGACGTGCAATGACAATGCTGCTGCAGCCTCACAGGCAGGGGGGTGGATGTCCGGCTCCTGCCCGCTGCTCCTCCTCCTCCTCCGGCACCGAGAGCCAATCCTCGTGCTGGCCCGGCCGCTGCCGGTTCTCAGAGCGATGTTGCTCTGAACACCTTGACAGCGCCGCTACGCAGGCGGGGCCCGCGGTCTTCAGAGCGCCCGGCCTGCTGGCCGCAGATCTAACACACCTCCTCACCCCGGCGGCGCCCCGTGCCTCAGCTGCTGCCCCAGCCTCCTCCTAGGGACGCCACCAGGAGTGGCCTTTCGGGTGCACCACGCCCGTGGCCCCATGAGCCATGCTTTTCAGACAGGAAACTTGGGAGAAGAGATGTTCTTTTCATCTTTTCATCTCGTGTGAGGTCCTCGGGTTATCCAAAGTAGGAAACTGGCTAACGCTTCCAAAGTTCTACGCTTGTTTTTTTTTCCCCCTTTACAAAGAGCTTTGCGAATTATAATTCCCATGCCATAAAATTCACCCTTTTAAAAGTGCAAGTTCCATAGTTTCAGTATTTTCACTGAGCTGGGCAGCTAGCAGAACAATCTAACTTGGGGACATCGTTTTCACTGTAAAGGAAACCTTATGCCCATGAGCAGTCATTCCCATCCCCCACCCCGGCAGCCTCTAGAATGTTCCCTGTCGCTATAGATTCACCTGCATTTCCCACAAGTGCAGTCACACTGTGTGATCTTTTGTGATTGGCTTCTTGCATTCAGTGTAGTTTGCAAGGTTTCTTCATGCTTGCCTAGAAGCAGGACTCTCATTCCCTCCTACGGCTGAATAATATTCCATTGTGTGGCTGTTTCCCTTATCCGTTCATCAGTTAGCTGATGGGCAGGTGGGTCGTAGCCACCTCTTGAGTGCTATTGATCTCGCTGCCCCGAGCATTCTGCTGCGAGGTTTGAGTGGGCATATGTTTTCCATTTTCTTGGGCATATCCCCAGGAGTGGAACTGCTGGGTAAACTTTCTTTACTATTTCTCAGAACTCTTGACACGTTAATGTGCATTTTCCAAATTTATTTGGCCAGGAAGCCATTTTTTCCAAAATTCATTCCAGAAGACTTTGGGGAAGTCTGATTTAGCCTGACCCCGTCCTTTTAGTGAAAACGAAGCCCAGAAGAATTCAGTAGCTTGACAGTATCACCCCAGGCCAGTCAGAGGTGACGTGCACCGGGACACCGGGAGAAACAGGTGACCGTTTAAATGGGAAAGAACTTCCTGCACATAAAAGACACTGAAATCGGAAAGGATAAGGCAGATAAACATGGGTACACACATAAGCATTTCAACTTTTTAAGTTTTTTAACCTTAAGCTATATATAAACAATACTAACAAGCAAATGATACTGTTGGAGTGAACCACCGTGTCTTAACCCTGCCTATGTAGAATGATATTATTGTCCAAGGAGTCCCAAGAATTCGGATGCCCAGGCCACACACACAGCCACTGATTTAATTTCTAAAAGTTTCCATGTGTTTCTGATGTTCATCTAGTATTCATTAGAGGGTTTGCTATCATAGATGAAGACTTACTTATAGATCAGTAAGACAAAGTTCAGTACTCCAACAGGAAAGTGGGCAAAAAGCAAAATTATTTGTTGGAGAAGAAAAACAAAACAAAATGAAAAAGTTTAAGTTCATTATTAACCAAAGGAATGTAGTGAAGCATTGGTTTGGCATTTACCACACACTGTGTAGCTTGTGTTATGGTATTTAAACCTCACAACCTTTCTGCGATGTATCCCTGTCCTAACGTGGAGATACTGAGGCCAAGTACAGGCTCTGTACAGGGCAGAGCCATGGCGATCCCCACCGTCTGCCTCCAGAAACCTTCACTGAAAGCAACACACCATGCTTCATCTCAACAGTGGGGTGCTTTGAACCCACCAAACCAAGGACAATCTGGAAGCACTGACTCCCCGTGCTATGGAGGAGGATCCGGGAACAGGCTGATTTTGCCCACTGCTGGCAGAATTCTCAGCTAATACAATCCCTCGGGAAAACCATCTGACCGCAGTTGGCATGGGTCTCAAAAGCTCTTTGATCCAGGACTTCCACTTTCTACTCATATGCTGAAGTCCGAGTCGAGACAAAGACATGGATTTATGGACACACATCCTCTCTTGGATTCGAAGACAATGAAAAGGTGTCTTTCACTTAACTTCCTCTCTTTTTATTTTATTTATTTTGAAAGGCAGAGTTAGAGAGAGAGAGGGAGGGACAGAGAGGGAGAGAACTTCCACGTGCTTGGTTCACTCCCCAAATGCTACAATGGTCAGGGCTGGGCCAGGCCGAAGCCAGGAGCCAGGAGCTTCTTCCGGGTCTCCCTCATGGATGGCAGGGTTCCAAGCACTTGGGCCATCTTCTGCTGCTTTCCCAGGTGCATTAGCAGGGAGCTGGATCAGAAGTGGAGCAGCTGGGACTCAAACCATATAGGATGGTGGCATCACAGACGGAGGCTTAACCTGCTAAGCCACAACACCAGGCCCCTTAACGTCCTCTCTGAGCTAGTTTATGCTGTGTTCCTCGTGACAAGGTGCTGGGAGGCCCCGGTCCGGCGTCACCTCTGCCCTCTGGATTCTGAAAGGGTTAGCGCCATCGGGTGGTGCCTGCTCCTGTGCTTCTGGTGCAGCACGAACTTCTCAGCCAGCTCTGCCTGCCGGCGACTGCTGCCTTCAGTCTAACCGAACCCCGCGTCCTCCTTTCTTCCAACCGCTCTCGGGTCCCAGTGCAGTATGGAGTCAGCGGCACTCCTTCGCATAATGACTGATTTTCAGCTACTTCAAGTCAGCTCTCAATGCCTTGGTCTCCTCCCTCGAGTAACACCATTTACCAGGACCATTCCTTCTCCATCTAATTTAGCTCTAATCCTTGCAACCGCCAGGCAGCTGGGATCCCAGCCTCCTTTCACAGATGGGAGAAATGAGGGCTTGCAGAGATACTTTGCCAAAGGTCACACAGAGGTCGGCGGTGGAGGGAGGCGGGAACTCAGGCCCACCTGTGGGCCGGCTCGCTCTTTAGTTGTATATCCCTGAATAGGCTCCAGTTTTTCTGCCTTCCCCAGGTAGACTGACAAATGTGGAGGGAAAACGAATTCTCTCCTCTCTTATTCTAGGCTCTCATGCAGCCCAGGGTCAGACACAGCATCCTGACTGCTTGTCCCATTGGACCCTCCTGTCCTATGTCCACTGTCAAGGGCAGCCGGTGCCATGGTGGCTGTGTGCTGCTGCTCAGTCCCAGCTCTGGCAGTGGTTTTCCTTCTGTAGCTCAGATCTGTTGAACTCAATTCCCAATCTCACATTTGTCCCTGGTACAAATGTCCCTAAACATGGTCCTAGTAGATTTACCCATCGCTCTGGTCAGTCAAGAACATTTTGGCCCTTAGTCCTATTGTCAACATTTCTGCCTCTCCATTGCAGTACCTTGGCTCATTCACCAGGAACTTTCTCTTTTTTAAAAAGATTTATTTATTTATTTGAAAGGCAGAGTTACAGAGGCAGATGCACAGAGAGAGAGAGAGATCTTCTATCCATCGGTTCATTCCCCAGATGGCCACAACGGCCGGAGCTGAGCTGATCCAAAGCCAGGAATCAGGAGCTTCTTCAGGGTCTCCCACATGGGTGCAGAGGTCCAAGGACTTGGGCCATCTTGTACTGCTTTCCCAGGCCATAGCAGAGAGCTGCATCAGAAGTGGAGCAGCCGGGACTTGAACTGGTGCCCGTATGGGCTGCCGGCTCTGTAGGCAGTGGCTTTACCCACTGTGCCACGGCACAGGCACCACAGGAACTTTCTGAGAAGCAGCAGATGTGTGGCTGGGGATACAGAGCTCTGGAATCAGACTCAAGGTTGAATCCAACTTCGCACACTTAGAAACAGATGGCTCTGGGGAATGCAACCAAGTATCAGAGTTTCAATTCCCTGTCTACGGTGGTAATAACGTCAGGGCCTGGTAGTGGGTGGTGCAGTGAGCAAGCTGAGCTATGCCTGGCACAGAGCAGTGTAATAGCTGTACGTTCGTCACTCCCAGACTGGACGTGTGATCCATGCTGTCCTGGCTGAGGGGGAAATTCTTTGCTGATTCTCTTGAGTTCCAGCCCAGGATCGCCCTCCTGGCCCCATTCTCTATGGCAGCGAGGTGGCTGGTGAGGGTCCTGGGTCACAGACTGGGGAGGGCTGCCACACGGCATCAGGGGCTGGAGCCAAGTCTGGCGGAATGTGGATGGCACTCAGTAGGCCATCCAGGGCTGGGTTCCTGGCATAGAGGAGCCATGTAGACTCAGTCCATGGGCAGCATCCACAGGGAAGTTTGTGGGTAGTCAGATAGCACTGGGTGATGCCCCTGGCCCTGACTCTCCCTTCTCCCCAAAGTTGTCTGCTCTGGGAGGTCCCACTGGACTCTACCATTTCCTCCCACACAGCCCATCTCAACCTTACCCCAGCCTCAAACCCACAAGGCAGAGTGAGCCCAACCCCTCCTGGAGGCCAATGAATTCTGCTTCTCTTTCCCTATGATGTATGTGGGTAAGTGACAGCCTTCGTACCCAAAATGGTGTACACAAGCCAGGTTCTCGAGAAATCCTTGCTGAATAAGTGAGTGTGATGAATGTGGATTTGAAAAAAACAAACAAACAAAAAAAAACCTTTTTCCTCTCAATATCAGATGTTCCTCAATTTACAATGGCCCACATCCCAATAAACACATTGTAAGTTGAAAATATTGTCAGTTGAAAATGCATTTAGCACACCTAACCACATAGCTTAGCAACACAGGACACGGTGGAGGGCCGGTTGTTTGCCCTGGTGTTCCTGTGGCTGCCCGGGAGCAGGGACGTGCCACTGCTGCCCAGCATTGTGCGAGAGTGGCCTACCACAGCTCTCTGGCCTGGGCAAAGAGCAACACTCAAAATTCAAAGTACGCTTCCCACCAAATGTGCATCATTTTCACACCGTCACAGAGGCGAAAAATCCTAAGTGGAATCATGGTAAGTTGGGGACCCTCTGTACGCCTTGATTTCATAAATCAAAAGCAACAACTTCTTTCATCATGATTGCCCCTAACTTGGAGGTCAAAAATCTGCATGAGGATCTTCTTCCTGCTGCAGCAGTGTCAGTCCTCCGGAGCAGTGGGGGGCTCTGGTTGAAGCTGAAGGTTGGTGGCAGACACGAAAGCGGTATAGACAAAGACACACAGTGTAGCTTCATCCGTACTCTCCCCACTTAGTAAGTGTGCACCATGTTATTATCATGAACGGTTATCAGTGTTCACCCAAGAATTCCATGGAGACTCTCACATCCTCTCACTGAACACTTACGCATCACCACCCGCTGGTTTTAAGTCCATCTCCAGGCACAAAGATTTGGAGGTCAAAAGACAGAATTAGAACAAATTCAGAGAACGATCTTTACTGCAGACAGAGCCCAGGCAACCTTTCACTCTGACAACAGCGTTGGGATGAGCCAAGCAGCAGAGCTGGCTTTGCCGTCAGCGAAGGGCTGCAGGAAGCAGACACAGAGAACAGAAAGTGGTCATTGCAGAGTTACTTTCCTTGTAAAGGTTAAAGCAGAGAGGACTTCCTCACCATGCCAGCTAAGACTGGCTTTCTCGGGGATTTGATTATTACCTCCCTGTCTCCTGACTTCTTGGAAGAGCAGATGAACAACCCAGGTGGCCAGGAACTTCAGCATGAGCGAGTCCATTTTGGTCTGGTCTGTGGAGCCTAGTACGCAAGTTTAGCCCAAACCCGCAGCCTCCGTTGCGTTCTGTTTAGCAGCATTCGTTGCTTTCTTTTTGTCTTAATACGTTGCTCCTGGGCCCAGGAGTGCTGTTTACATCACCCGAGTTCATGCATAGAAAAATGTTCATATCTGCAAATATTTGTCATTCTCCTATTGACTGATCAGTGATCCTTACCCAGTGTGTTCTGTGCCTGTTGCAAGAGCGTGGCACCCAGGATTGGTTAGGGTCCTTGTGGCAGAGGTGTGCAGGACAGCGAGGGAAGCCCCACCTTTCTGAGCACGTGACCTCTGGAACTCACTTAACCTCCCTGGGTCTAGGTCTCCACATCTGGAAATTGGCCACAGCCAAGAGGTGTTCCGAGGAAGGTGACTCGCCAGCTTCATCCTGACACTGGCATTCCAAGGCCCATGACTCTCGTGTCGCATGCTGCTTCCCCATGTCTGATAACCACACTCTACTGAGCAAAGCTCAGGTGGCCAGTCCAGCTGTGAGCCAGAGCCCTGGAAACCAGCCCTTGAGCTAGCGTGCCCCTACTATGTCCATGAGGACTCCAGATAGTGGAGACAGGATTCCCCCAAGGACAGCTGTGGACATCGCCCTCCACCTGACCCCCCACCACAGTCTGCCGGAGCCCAACAGAGATCACCCCCCAGGGCTGGCCAGGCAGACGGCAGCTCCCCTCACCCTACTCTCTGTTCCATTCTCCCAGTTGTCAGCAAGAAGATGCTGAGCACGGGTCTGTGAGAGCAGAAAGCAGGTGCCTGAACTCTCCCAGGTCGGTCAGTTGCCAAGCCGGAAGCTGCGCTGCAGCCTGAGGGCCCTGGAGAACCATCTCCCTTAGAACAGTTTTGCTGGCCCCGCTCCCTCTCCTCCTGTGCTGGCTGCCCTCGCTCATGTGGAGGTGCCCGGCCAGCCCTGCAGAGGGGATGTGGCCAAGGAGGCCTGCCCAAGGCCTGCAAGAATTTCCAGAGGCAGCGATCATGGTCTTCTGCAAGGCAGTCACACAGGCTACCATCCACCCCCAAACACTCTCCCACTTGTCAGCCACAGGGTCTAGAATTCGGATTTCTGAACACTGACGTTGGTTTGGGCACAGGGCTAGGTGACGGAGATCGACTGCAGCCCTGCCTCATGGCACTTACAGTCCAGGAGGGGCACTGACCAATCTAAAGCAATCACAGTACAGTGCAAGGGAGCACCCGAGGGGCGGCGGATGGACGCGTAGGCTCCTTTTAGCGTTTCTGTCTTCCCCACTGACCTTTTCAAGGCCCAGCTGCTTTTTTCACCATGCCTGGGGTTGACCTGGAAGGCTTCCTAGAGGAGAGAATGCCATCGTGGATTGATTGGAAGGGGCTGCTACAGCACTGCACTGAGGACCTGAGGCTGGACCCAGAGGCTGGATCCTGGTTCTCTGTGGAATGTCTTGCTTGATGAATGATGTCTGTTATAGAGAGGAGGATTAGGACAGTACTTGTGCCAAATACTTGCTGATCCTGTCTTGGGTCTTGGTATGAATGAGTACATCAATGAGTACATCAGATTCCTTCTAAGGAGCTGACAGATGGAACTTGCATTATGTTGATTAAAGCAAACGTGTATTATTTTGTATATGTCAAGCGTAAACCTGGATGATCTTACAACAACCCTCTGAGGTAAGTACTATTTTGATCTCTAGTTTTTGGAAGAGGAACTTGGAAGCCAAGGAGGTTAGACAACTTGCCCCTACCCACAGCCAACGAATGCCAGTGCTGCCCCGTGGCTCCAAACCCTCCTGTTACAGATAAGGAAAAGGAAGCCCTTGGAAGAGCAGCATTTTGCCCAAGGTCATTTAGAACTGGAGACTTGTGCCGAGAAGGGGGAAGGGCCCACGGAGCGAGCGGCAGTGGGTGTGCGCTGTGGGCTGCAAGGGCTCCTCTGGAGCATCAGGAGACAACAGGTGAGGAAATTGAAGACCACCACTCAGCCCCCAAGGAGCCACGCTCCCCTTCTCATTTTTCTTATAAGATTTATTTATTTATTTATTTATTTGAAAATCAAAGGCACAGAGAAAGAGGGAGAGACAGATCTTCTAACTGCTGGTTCAGTCTCCAGATGGCTGCAACAGCTGGGGTTGGTCCCGGCCATAGCCAGGAGCCAGGAGCTTCTTCCACGTCTTCACGTGGGTGCAGGGGCCCAAGCACTTGCGCCATCCTCCACTGCTTTCCCAGGCCACTAGCTGGACTGGATGTAGAACAGGTATGCCACAGCACTGGTCCCCTCCCGTTTTCATGTTAATCAGAAGCCTCTGAGGTTGAGCTGGGCACACACCTGCCCCATTAGAAATGACATTTCCCAGGTAGGTGTGGCAATGTGCCAAAGTTTAGGCTAACATCTCTGGGTCAGCTTCCTAAAAGAAGGCACTGAGGCTTAACCTCAGCAAGGCTTATGATTATACGCACTGTGGTGTAGTGGGTAAATGCCTCTCATGATGCCGCCATCCCATAAGGGTACTGCTTCGAGTCCCAGCTGCTCTTCTGATCCAGCTCTCTGCTATGGCGTGGGAAAGCAGTAGAAGATGGCCCAAGTACTTGGGCCCCTGCACCCACGTGGGAGACCTGGAAGAAGCTCCTGGCTCCTGGCTTCAGATGGGCACAGCTCTGGCCATTGAGGCCATGTGGGGAGTAAACCAGTGGATGAAAGACCTCTCTCTGTCTGTCTCTCCCTCTCTCTCTCCAACTCTGCCTTTCAAATAAATAAATAAATCTTTAAACAAATAAACAAACACAAAAAGGGGAGCATGGCTATTGGGTACAATTGGTGATCTTTAACTTACACCAATGTAAAAACTACAGAGGCAGTCAAAAAAAAAAAGTCCATGATGCGTTGAATTCACAGAGGCAGAACCCAGGGATATGGAGGGCTGACTCCTTCCCAATTGTAGGTCCAGTTCAGAACCAACCTGTGTTGCTTCCACCCTGATCTGCCCAACACAAGGTGTCATGCAGAGTGGAGGAGCCCTTGGTGAACAGCAGTGATGACCCTACCGTGGGCTTAAGGGTTCTATCTGTGGCCACCACTGAGAGGAGCTACCCTCCACTCCCCAAAGACCAAAGCCACAGCCCCTGGAGCCTACAGACCAGTTTGGGGCTCCAGGAGTCTTGGACTCCTCCCAGCATACGTTGCCATGCTCCAGAGTTCAGGGCTGCACCTGGGCCTTCCCCGCACCCACCCAGGACTAGACACAGGGTAGATGCTCCAACCTGGGCGATGGCTGGATAGAAAAATAGAGGGCTGGGTGAGCCCTACAGTGAATGAGTCAGCTCCTGGGGATGCCCTTTTGTGGTGGGGCCTGCCTGGGTCTTCGCCAGACCCCTCCTCTGGCCTGGATGCTGTTGGTAGTAGCTACATGCCTCATTCAATTCCATGAGCACCAACAGAGTTCCTGCCAAGTGCCAGGCATTTTACTAGGCTCTTTAGAGCAACAGAAATGGATGAACCGCTCACTGGAGCTCTTGACCTATGAGGACTTAAGAGACCAGCACCCAGGCATTATCTGCTGCCTTCTCAGGCACATTAACAGGAAGCTGGATCAGAAGCTGAGTAGCTGGGACCTGAAATAGGCACTCGGATATAGGATGCTGACATCCCAAGTGGCAGCTTAACCCACGGTACCGCTATGCTCTCCCATGTTTATGGGCCAATCTGCTAGGATTAAAATCTAGAGTGTAGAAGCTTAAGACGGATCAACGTTTCCCCCCCAAGGCACCCTAAGTAGCCTTCCCAGGGTGAAACAGCCAAAGTGCCACACGACGGGGACAGCCTGTGCTTTGGGAACACATAGGAAGGAGCAGAGATTTCTGCCTGCCTGAAGTGAGGAGAGGCTGGGGGGGGGGGGGGGGGCAAGTGCCAGAAGTGCTCAGGGCGGGGGAGGGACTCCAGGTGAGGGAGCTGCTAGAGCGAAGTAGGACAGCAGGCATGCCGGTGCCCGGGTTTGGATGCTGTGGGCCGAGCCAGGGGGCAGGGACAGCAGTCTGGCAGGCGAGGCGCCCTTGTTTGCAGCTGCGTAGCTGGGTGAGCGCTGACCCTCACCTTGGCTCTGAAACAGAAGAGCCGGGCCGGCCACATGTGCGCCCACTGTTTGGCTTGGAGACTGGGCTCCACTTGCTGTGCCTCTCACCCAGGCACGAGGCAGCCAGAGCTGCGCAGACAGCAACAGGGAAGCGGGGTGGTGGCAGGGGGCGTGTCTGTTGTCTTTGGGGGTTCTGCTCCACTCAGAGGATCCTGGCACCTGCTGGGCTGGTTGACTGCTTCTCCAAGGTCCCACCCCAGGGGCCTGGGGCTGTCTAAAGGTGAGGCGGTGACGTCAGCCAGGTCCCTGTGGACATTTCCCACCGACTCTTCCTCCTCTTCCCAGGCGCAGATGACAAAAGTGCACCCTGGCAGCTGTGCAGAGAAAAGGCTTTGACTAAGGGGGGGCTGGGAGGGGTTGGGCTCTATTTGTTGACTATAAAAATGTCAGCTCCTTTGGGCAGCTTCTTGAATCAATATTTGCTGTTCTGAGGCTGGGTTCAAATGCTCTGTAATCCACTCGGCCTGGCCTCTTCCTCCCTCACCTGCGTGGGGACGCACCCACACACACGAGCCAGGGCCCCTCACTGCCCACGCTCTCACAAGCACCAAGAAAGGGGCTGTCCCAGGGGCTCTGTGGCCCGAGGGCTGCTCTCTAGGATAAAGGTTGCTCCGAGTCTCATCTGGTTCATCTGAGAAAGGGACAGACGGGTGGCACCTGCTTCCAGGGGCACAGGGTGGTCAAGGGCTCTGTGAGCCATGGGGCTGTGCACTGTAACGGCAACGCTGACCTGGAGGAGGAGAGACGTGGGCCGAAGCTTCCCAAGCACTGCTGTGCGGCTGAAGTATGCTCTGGTCCAGGCCTGGGGCACGGCCTGACACCCCGCGCTCTGGACCATGTTTCCTTGGGAACCCCTGCACTGTCTACTGGTTCTCAACTTCCCACGGCCACCACCACAGGCCTCCTTTTGCAAGGCAGTCCATAGACGCTACTAGCGAAGCAGGGGGCTCCCAGGGGAGGGGTCTGGTTCCCTTTAGCCCATCTGCAGAATGGAACAAGGCCTACCCTGCAGAGCCGTGTGGGGCCGAGCTGCACGGTGGTGCTCACACAGCGCCCAGCAGGGTGTCTGGCTCTTGCAGGCACTCCCCACGATCCCTCCCCCGCCCTCGTGCTGGAACTGGCACCTCGCAGCCTCACCTCGTCCTCTCCCCTCACACATGTGTCTGTGCACTGGGCACAAGCAGCCTGGGTACCATCCTGGGCCCGAGAAACCATAAGGCTCCTTTGCTGGCACGTGAGAAGCTCCCAAATTACTCTGACCCCCACCTCTGTTTGGCTGCTGACTCAGCCTGGCTGCCAGCACTGGCAAGCAGCTTGATCTCTGCAGGGGGCAGGGCAGGCGGAAGCTTGCCGGAGTGGCCTGGAGGTGAGCGGTGTGCACGGGGCCTGGCCCACACAGTCCCCTACCTGGTGCTCCTGAACACTTGGTCTCATAGGGCCCCCAGCCTCTGCCCCTAGTGCTGTTTGTCATGAGTTTCTAGAAAGACAGCAGTGCTCCGAGGACACAGCGAAGGGAAAAGTCTCCTGTGCACTGGGGACAACAGTACAACTCTGTGTCAGGTAGCACCTATAGTGGGGTGAAGATGACGGGGCCCAGGAGCCCTGGGGTTTCTCAGCCCATACTCCCAGCATGCCACGTTCTGGGGCCTACTGGCTGTGGGCCCAGCTGCAGCTGGGATGCTCAGTGGGGTTTGTACCCCAGGGCAAGGCTGGTCACTAGCAAGGGGGCCTTCCCTGGCACCCACGAAGGCACAACTTGAGTCCCCTCTCTTACGTATTCATATTCAGCCAGGGATGGAGAGGGACCTGGGATGACCAGGGTCCCAGCAGAGACACAACAAGCTGTCCCTCCTCCTCTCTCTGCCCAAGGTTCCAGCATCATTGCCCCGAGAAGCCCATGTTCAGGGCAAGAGCAAGTGTGGGAGGAAGCCAGCAAGTGAGATCAACAGTCTGAACCAGCTTTTCTCCAGAGGGTGTCCAGGGGCCAACAGCGTCAGAATAACCCAGGTTGTTCATTAAAATGTAGATCCCAGGGCCAGCGCTGTGGTATGGTAAGTATAGCCACCACCTGCGACATGGGCTTCCCATGTGGGCACTTGTTCAAGACCCAGCTGCTCCACTTCCGATTCAGCTCCCTGCTAGTGCACCTGAGAAGGAAGGAGAGGATGGCCCAAGTGCTTGGGCCCCTGCACCCATGTGGGAGACCCAGAAGAAGCTCCTAGCTCCTGGCTTCAGCTTGCCCCAACCCTAGCCTTTGCAGCCATTTGGGGAGTGAACCAGTGGATGGAAGATCTCTCTCCCTCTCTCTCTCTCTGTAACTCTGCCTTTAAGATTTAAAAAAGTGTACTAATCCCAGAAGTGGGTGTGTGGCACAGCAGTCAGGACACTGCTTGTGATGCCTGCTTTCCATGTCAGAGTCCCTGGATTCGAGTCCTGTCTCTACTTCTGAGCCAGCTTCCTGCTCAGGTGCACACTGAGCAGCAGGTGATGGCTCAATTAGTTGGTCCCTACCATCCATGTGGCAGAACCGGGTTGATTTCCCAGTTCCTGTATTTGTCCTGACCCTGCTCTGGCCGTAGTGAGCACTTGAGGAGTGAACCAGCAGATGGGAGATCTCTGTCTCTGACTCTCTGCTTTTCTGGCTTTCAAGTAAATAGACGAGTAGAAATTTTGTCAAATGTGGATCCCACCACTGATGCAGATGACCCACATCAGAATCTTGGGAGTGAGGTCTTCAGATCTGCACTTTTAAATTTAATTTTAATTAATTAATTTACTAAATTGTAGGTGAAGAGTGATCACTTTTGTATTAGACCCACTTGAGGTAAATTCATTATTCTTGAGTTTAACAGAGAGAGATGGACGGGCAGACAGAGAGCTCTCATTCCCTGGTTTATACCCCGAATGCCCACAATGGCTGGGGCCAGGCTAGAGCTGGAGCTAGGAGCTCAATCCAGGTGTCCCTCGTGCATGGTAGGAACCCAATTACTTGAGCCATCACCTCCCAGGGTCTGAGTTAGCAAAAAGCTGGAGTCAGGACTCAGAGGTGGGAGACGAGCTCAGGCACCCTGATGTGGGACACGGACATCTTAACGGCTAGACTAAATGTCCACCCCAGGATCTCCCTGCTAACAAGCACCCAGCTTATTCCGAGGTACACTGATATTTGAACATCCCTGACATTTGGGTTTGTTTTTATAGAGGGATCATTTACGTACACTGAATCTCATATTTATCAATTTTAAGACGTGCATATCCAGACGTACTATTTCCACCACTCCAGAACCACTCAGAAAGTTATCTCATGCCCCTTGCTAGTCAAACCCACCTTGTGAGCAACCACTGATTTCTAGCACCATGCTGGCAATGGCCAAGGCTACGCAGAAACTGGGAGCCAGGAACTCAACCTGGGTCTCCCCGGTAACCAAATTATTTTTGCCATCACTTCTGCCTCCTCGGGCCTACATTAGCAGGTAGCCGGCATCAGGAGCTAAAGGTGGGTAGCAAACCCAGGCACTCTCGGATGGGACACGAGTACCTCAATCGCTAGGCCAAATGCCCCCCTTCCGCATGTTCTTGAGATTCCTCCATATTGAAGCCAGCACTTTGTTCCTTTCCAAGGCGGAGTATTTCATTGCATGAATGTATCACAGTTTGCTCTTCCATTCTCTTGTTAATAGATATCCAGGCTCTTTATTGCTTTTGGCAACTCTGAACAAAGGTGCCGTGACTGTGTACAGATGGTCTTTTTATGGATGTATGTTTTCATTTCTCCTGGGTGAACACCCAGGAGGGGAACTGTGGGGTTTGAGAGCAAATGTGATGGAGGTGGTAGGTCAAGGTCTAAATGGACCTTAGAATCTCTACCTCCTGGTCCTGCACCTGCATAAGCCACTCACCTTGCATGTGGACAGGACCTAGTGCTTGTTTTCGATCAATAGAGTATGGCAGAGATGATTGATGGCACTGCTCTGACTACACCACGTTGCACACACGAGACTGCATGTTAGCAGACTGGAGTGAGGCCCCCTCGCTGACTTTGGAGAAGGAGGCTGCCATGATGGGAGGTCCTGAGAGATGGCCATGGGTCCAGGAGCGATGGGAGCCTCCTGCAGCTGAGGGCAGCCCCCTGCTGACGTCAGCAAGAAAGGGGACCTCAACCTTACAGTTGGAGTTCTGCCAACCACCACATGAGCTGACAAGGGGACCCTGGGGGCTGGCATTGTGGGACAGCAGGCTAAGCCACTGCCTGTGATGCCGGCATCCCACATTGTAGAATCAACTGCTCCACTTCCAACCCAGCTCCCTGCCAGTGCACCTGAGAAAGCAGCAGAAGATGGCCCAAGTCCCTGGCCCCCTGTCACCCATATGGAAGATCAGATGGAGTTCCAGGCTTCTGGCTTAAGCCTGGCCTAGCCCTGGCTGTTGTGGACATTTGGAGAATGAACCAGAAGATGGAGGATGTCTCTCGTTCTCTCTCAAATAAATAAATAAATCTAAAGAATAAAAAGATGGGCTGGCATTGTTGCACAGTGGATAAAACTACTGCCCAAGACACCAGCATCCCATATAGGCACCAGTTCATGTCCGGGGTACCCCACTTCAAATCTAGCTCCCTGTTAATGGCCTGGAAAAAGCAACTGAAGATGGATTAAGTGTCTGAGTCCCAGCCACTCTCAGAGGAGATTCAGATAAAGTTCCTGACTCTTGGCTTCAGACTAGCCAAGCTCTGGCTGTTGCAACCATCTTGGGAGTGAAACACTAGAGAGAAGATTTCTCTCTCTCTCTCTCTCTAACTCTGACTTTCAATAAATCTTTAAAAAAGAATAAGAAGTGGTCGGGGCTGTGGCGCAGTGGGTTAAAGCCCTGGCCTACCAATGCCAGCATCCCATATGGGCACCGGTTCCAGTCCTGGCTGCTCCATTTCCGATCCAGCTCTGTGCTGTGGCCTGGGAGAGCAGTAGAAGATGGCCCAAGTATGTGGGCCCCTGCACCTGCGTGGGAGACCCAAAGGAAGCTTCTGGCTCCTGGCTTCGGATCGGTACAGCTCTGGGCGTTGCGGCCATCTGGGGAGTGAACCAGCGGATGGAAGACCTCTCTCTCTCTGTCTCTACCTCTCTCTGTAACTCTGTCTTTCAAATAAAAAATAAATAAATCTTTAAAAAAGGAGAGGAAGAGGAGGAGGAGGACCGTGCACCCTGGAGAGGAATGCAGTCCAGCTGACAGCTTGCTCCCTGCCGGTGAAACCTGAGTGAAGGAGCAGCCAGCCCGGGCCTGGACCTGTCAGGGGAGCATTGGAGTCACTGAGTTTGTGGAACTTGTTTTGTGACAGCACAGCTCTGATACATGGGTGTGATGGTCTGCTTTCTGAAGCTATAACAGAATACCACGGACTGGGTCTGTTATTAAGAGAACAAATTCATGTCCCTTTGTTCTGGAGGCTGGGATCCAGGGGCCTCTGGGCTGTTGTCAGCACAGTGAGGGGCAGGTGAGACAGAGAGAGGACAAGGGAGCACTCAAGGTACAGAGAGGGGAACTCACAACAAAGTCACTCTCAAGATAACGAGCCCAGTCCCCAGACGATGGCATTCATCCATTCTGTGAGGTGCTTTGGAGACCCCACCACCCCTTAAGGCTCCTGCCACTTAGTCCTCTTACATTTCAGCAGAGTTTGGGATGGGACGTTCAAACCATCACAACGAGGAAAGGGAGATCTCACCAACAAAGCGTCACAGACCTGACACTGAAAGCTAGAACGTCACTGGCAAAGAGCCCTGAAGAACATCTGCATGACCCTGGAGCAGGAAAGTCATTCCCAACATCAAACTCAAGAACTGACATGTTGGATTGCAGCAAAATCAAAAGCTTTTGCTGAGAAAAAAGCCTGAAAAAATAAATGCTTAAGTCACAGGCGGGAAGAAAGGATTTGCAACACATAGAATTGGCAAAGGACTTGTAGCCAGCATATATAAAAACTCCGATAACGAAAACAAACCAACAGAATGCTGAAATAACAAGAGACTGACCACAGGAGATGTTGGAGAGAATGTGGAGCAGCTAGGACCTCCATGCACTGAAGCGGGACTATAAAATGGTGCTTCAGAAAACCGAACGTTTTTTCAAAAGTTAAACATGTACCATAATTTCATCTTTTAGCTTACAGCAAGAAAATGACCTGCCTTGATCTATAACTGGGATTGAAATGTCATGGTTACTTTAAAATCAAAGTCATCGATGCACGTGATTGAAGAGTATTGCAGGATTGCAGATCGAAGAGTCAGTTCATTCAACAGAGCTTGGCGGGAGGGGTCTTCAGCTCCTTATTCCCCTTTCCCAAGACAGCAATCCTTTTTAATTCTCTTAGTTTTTCATTTTCACACTTTCAGATGTTTCAGTTGAATTGACTTTCACGGTAGAAGATGAGGAGCCACGTCCCACCTATCATTATTTCCCTCGTTTTGCACTACCTTCAGCTTTTCCTGGAGCTTTCTATTTAATTCTTTGCTTCTGTTTTCAATCTTAGCCTGGATCTTCTAAAAAGTAGGGTCAGAAGCAAAAATTCAAGTGCTTAGGCTCTACTTGAGACAGGCAAATCCACACCAGTGCACCTGGGGAGATGGGGAAGGAGGCAGGAAAAGATGTTGGGCAATGCAAAGCGATGTCGCTGGGCTCCTGCTTGGTAAAGAGCCAGAAGTGACACAGAGATTGCCTCACAAGGATGTGGTTCGGCATCCGAGACTTCTCCAGACAGGCTGCTTAGATAAAGCAGGTCTCAGTTTTCTCCACAGGAGGAGATGAGTGGTTTATCTGCCTGGCTCCTTCTCTCTGGTTTCTCATCAGGTACGATTCGTCCCATGTGTTTTTATTCCCTGGCACTTCCATGTTGCATTCTTTAGTCCCCTCATGGTACCCACCTGGGAGACCAGATACCTGTGCTGCAGAGTTTCATCCAACACTGGAAACCATGGGAAGAGCAAAACCCTGGGGAGGGGGTGGTGGCGAGTGGGCCCAACTGCAGGAGCAGCTAGAGAGGCTCAGAGAATGAGGCTTGTGTCTGACACACTTTCCCATACGCTCGCACGTACCCACCTGAAACACTCCTCAAGCATCCGAACACGTTGGTGCTGTGTCACCGTCAGCTCCCTGTGGCTCTGTCTCCGCATCCACTGGATCTCTTCTACTCTGCCTGGCTCACAACTCGCGTCCTAAAACTGCCTTATCATCATTCAGACATTGTCATCTTTTTCCAGTAGGAGTTTCTGTTTCCAGAATTCCATGTTTCTTTCCTCCTTGGTTTATAGTTTTGTTCTGGTAGAAGAACCCCTTAAACATGGTGTTCAGTAGGCAAAGCATCCCTTGGTACTAGGCCTCAGCTTTTAGAAGTCCAAAAAGCCACATGTATACTTAAAAATAATTTCTGGCATTCATGAATTTATGATAATCCATAAACCTTGAGGGTTACCATCATATCTAATTAGAGAAAATGTTTTAGCCATTCACATTACTGCTAGTACCGTTCACCTTGAAAAGTAAGTGCAGGGACCGACTTTGTGATGTGGTAGATTAAGACATTGCCTGCGATGCCAGCATCCCATATAGGTACTGGCTCAAGTTCCAGCTGCTCCATTTTTGATCCAGTTCCCTGCTAATGCACCTGGGAAAACAGCAAAAGATGTCCCAAGTGTGAGCCCTTGCATATATATGGGAGACCTGGAAGAAGCTCCTGGCTTCAGCCTGGCCCTGCCCTGGCTGTTGTGATCATTTGGGGAGTGAACGAGTGGATGGAAGATCTCTCTTCCTTTCCTCTCTCTCCTTCTCCCTCTATAACTCATCTGTCAAATAAACAAATCTTTAAAAAAGAAAGAAATATAAGTGCAATGATCCTTTCAGGTGTATTTTGGAATGAGAATTTCCTTGTGTGCTTTATGTGTTTTACGTTTATCAGTTGGGATCTGGTGTTGTGGCATAGCAGGCAGAGCCTCGGCCTGCAATGCTGGAATCCCATATGGGCATTGACTCAAGTCCTGGTTGTTCCACTTCTGATCCAGTTCCCTGCTAATGGCCTGCTAAAGCAGCAGAAGACGGCCCAAGTGCTTGAGCCCTTGCACCCATGTGGGAGACCTGGAAGAAGCTCCTGGCTCCAGGCCTTGCTGTGGCCCAGACTCGACTGTTAAAGCCATATGGGGAGTGAACCAGCAGATGGAAGACCTCTCTCTCTCTTTCCATCTCTCCCTCTCTCTCTGTCACTTTACCTTTCAAATAAATAGAATTAATCTTAATAAACAAATAAATGCACAAGTATTCTTGAAAATTTTAAATTTGCAGTAATTAATGAGTAATTTTACATATTTTTATTTTTAAATTTTTATTTAATGAAGAGAACAGACCTCATATATTTCATAGGTACAGTTCTAAGATGATAACCATACTTCCCTCCTTCTCCTCCCTGCCTCAATCCCACTCCTTCCTTCCTTCTTTCTCTTTAAATTTTTTCAGAGACATAATTTCAATCACCTCTATAACCATAGGCTTAATTCACCACTAACCATAATATTCAATAAGTGAAAAATAGGCAGACCACAGTTCCACAGGAGTATAAACAAGGGCTAGAATAGTCAAGTAACTAAGTGCATAGAGGACAGATTGTCGGCTGATATTAAGGTCTAAGAGGGGGTGGGCAAATATAGGAAGAACTTCATGCCCTTTTTTTTTTTTGAGCCAAAATGTTAATAGAAAACTAAATGATTTCAGAAAGTATAATAGGGACTGAATGATATCGTAATTCAATTCATTATAGAATGGCTCGATGTACGAGCATTTGAAACACTACATAAAGCTTAACAACAATGTTTAACTTCGTTATTTACAGTCATGTGATGTTCCTTTCCATCAGTATGGGCTACAGCAGTCCCATGAGATTATAATGGAATTGAAAACGTCTTGTTGGGGCTGGCATTGTGGCACAGCAGGTTAAGCTGCTGCTTGCGGCTCAGGTATCCCATATGGGAGCTGATGCTCTTCTTCTGATCCAGTTCCCTGCTAATGTGCCTTCGAAAGCAGCAGAAGATGGCCCAAGTGCTTGGGTCCCTGCACCCATGTGAGAGACCCAAAAGAAGCTCCTGGCTCCTGGAGCTGCCCAGCTACCCAGCCTCTGCCATTGCAGCCATTTGGGTTTTCTGGTGATGTCTGGCTGTTTTAACACTGGAAAAATATGTTACTCATGTACTTGGTTTGATACCTGAGTAAATAAACCTCCTACATTTCCAGCTACAGAATTCTATATAATATGCAACACTTGATAATTATAATAAGTGATGATATTACTGATTTATGTATTTACTGTTGTATGTTATACTTCTTACCATTATTTTTGAGTGCACTCCTACGTACAAAGAATGCTCATGGTCAAACAGTGTGCAGTGTCATGCCAGTGGTCTCAAAAATCTCTTGTTTACATCTCACGATTGCATCACTTTCTTTTATGCTTCATTGAATCTTATGTTGTTTTGTTCATCATAGCTGTAGGAACAATAGGCCACAAAAACAGACATACCTTGTAGCCTAGGTGAATAGCAGGCTGTGCCTCCTAGGTTTGTGCAGGTATGCTCTGTATGTTCACACGAGGACAGAATCACGTAACAAGGCATGTCTCAGAACATAGCTCCTTCCTTTAAGCAACACACGGCTGCATTTCCATTGAGGCCAAAAGTGTCTCAGGGACACCTGTCATGGCTTGTGAAGCTGTACTGCGTTTCATGAAATAGAAAAATCTCCAAAACCATGTACATCAACATTATCTAGAAATAATAAAGATATAAAGAAAGCTTTTTTAAAATATTGGGGAAAAAAAAGGTGAAAAATCACATTTTCTTCTCATTGGTCAAATATCAAAGTAACATAATAAGAGTACTTCAAAGTAATTTCTTATAGTGTTGACTCATTCAAGCTTAAAAATAAAAGCAGTATGCTTGCAAAAGAATTGTATAGATTACAATCAACTTTCAGTAAGATGGATTTTTAGAAACTTTATTTACTTAATTTGATATATTTAAAGGTGGCCCTAGTACTTGGGACCCTGTCACCCACCTAAAGAGACCCAGATGGAGTTCCAGGCTTCTGGCTTGAGCCTGGCCCAACCCAGGCCATTACGACCATTGAGGAGTGAACCAGCAGATGGAAGATCTCCCTCTGTCTTTATTTCTCTCTCTGTGTCTTTCGTTCTCTCTGTAACTCTGCCTTTCAAATAAATGCAAATGAGTCTTTTTTAAAAAATATATTAAATACTTTATCATGATTATACTCAGCTATGCAATTAAAATAGTATTAGTAGTGATGCTTCTGATGTCAATATATCAGCTTCAGATGAGTTTTTTTCATTTTACCTGTTACTTTTAACCTTTATGACCCATTGATTTCAACTGAATTTCTTGTGAGCAACATATAGCTCAGTTTTTAATCCTTTCTGACATTTGGTTTCTTAGTTGCAGTATTTGGTTCCCTTACATTTAATGTAATGGCTAAGGTATGTGGAATTAAGTCTCTTGCTCACTGTTTTCTTTTTATTTGTCTCAGTTAATATATGGCTTTTTCTCCTCTTTCTTGTCTTCTATTGGATCCATTAATATTTACTTTTCTTGTAATGATCACCCTTAGAATTTATAACACATGTTCTTGACTTACTAAAGTCTACAATAAATTATACTTTCACAACTTCTCAGATCAAGGTAGAGACTCTAAAGACTAACTCCCTTTACCTTTCCTGGTTTTTTTTTCTATGTACATCATATATCTTAATTTTATGTCTATTTTCAGACCCACAAAACTATTCTTACTGTATTATATAGTCAATATTCATTTATATTTACCCACATGTTTACCTTGTCCATTGCTCTTTGTTATTCTGTCATTTCCAAGCTTCTGTTTGGCATAATTATTTTTCCCAGAAGTATTTATTTTAGTGCTAGCACCAAGTTCTCTCAGTCCCTCCCGATTGTTTTACTTTATATTTGTTTTTAAAGGATAGTTCAGGTTTTCAGTTGTATTTCCATTTAGCTCTTTACAGAGATGTATTGTTTTCTATCTTCTATTGCTTTTGCTGAAAAGCCAGCTGGCATTGTGTGCGCCTTTGAAGTTTTTTTTTTTAAAGATTTACTTTATTTATTTGAAAGGCAGGGTTACAGAGAGAGAGAGGGAGAGACAGAGAGATCTTCCATCTGTTAGTTCACTCCCCAAATGGCTGCAACAGTTGGGGCGGAGCCAGGCTGAAGCCAGGAACCAGGAGCTTCATCCAGATCTCCCATTTGGGTGCAGGGATCCAAGCACTTGGGCCATCTGTTGCTACTTTTGCTGCTTTCCCAGGTTTGTTAGCAGGGAGCTGGATCAGAAGTGGAGCAGGTGGGATTCAAACTGGCAGCCATAAAGCATGTAGGTGCTGCAGGCAGCTGTTTAAACCACTGAGCCACAGTGCTAGTCCTTGAAGATATCTTTTTTGCTTCTGACTGCTTCTAGGATTTCCTCTTTGTTTTTAATTTTCAGTATTTTCAGTTTGATATGCCCAATGTGTGATGATCTTAGAATTTATGATACTTGGATTTCATAAAACAGTTGAATCTGTTGTCGGAATTATTTTCAGTTTTCAAAAATTCTTGGCTGGTAGCTCTTGAAATATTGCCTCTGCCCCACCCGTTCTCTTTCTGAGATCCTAATCACATTCACATCAGGCCCCATCACTGTGTCATGTATGGCCCAAGAGCTTTTCTGTAGTTTGTCATCTTTGTCCCCTCTCTGCATTTCGGTATGGATCTTGTCTGCTAGTCTGCCTTTCTGGTGACGAGTTCTCTTTTCTGACTAAATAATCTGTAGTCAAAATAATTTACCTGTGTGGTCCTTAATTTCAATTAACTTTTTTCTTTAATTATATGATTTCCATTTGAGTTATCTTACAGATTCCAGTTCTCTGGTGAATTTCTTCGTCTTGTTACCTTTTCTTAAAAATGACAGGCACACTTAACTTAAGTATTCAGATAACTAATCTTTAGGTCATGTGAGAGACTTTATAAGTTTCTCTTCTCTTGACTTTATTTTGTCCTATTTTTATCTTTCCTGATAATAAATGCTGGCTACTGTATGTGAAAAATTGCATAGTTAGATTACATTAGAAGCTCTGGTTGATGATATATTCCTCCAGAGAGGAATTACTTTTAATTTCTCACAGAGAGGTAGAGGAAGAGATCACATTAGTCTAGTCTGAGCTTGCCTGGGCCCAAGACTAGGTTTTAGTCTTTTGTGAACACTCTTTCTAGTTTGCCCAGACCCCTAGAATATAGCTTGTAGGCACCCTAATAGGAAATCTTAGGTGTTTATGAGGTTTGCTCATTAGTGAACCTTGCATTAGTCATCTTTAGGTCGCTATAACAGATACCTGGTAGGAGCTACTTAAGAAGGAAGATTTATTGCAGCTCTTGGTTTTGGAGGTTCTCCATCCAAGATCGGGCAGCCCGGTTTGTCTGGCATCTGATGAGGGTGCTGGATTGCCAGCACACAGAGGAAGGGTCGCATGGAAAAGCAGGAAGCAGAGAGCAAGTGTACATACTAGGCTTATGTAATCAACTTCTCGTGAGAACTACCTTTCCAGGCACATCCTCAGTGACATAAGGACCCACCTCCTGGCACCATGATTGGATATGTGCCCATCCTCCCAATACTACTAATTTTGACTTTGGGGATTTAATGCCTGCCTGAATTGGGGAGCCAAATCATGTGCAAACCATGGCACCATTGAACTTGAATTTATTTCCTTAGCCTTGTTGGACTGCTGAAAGCTCTGCCCAGGTTTCTAGCACCTCAGCCTGGTGCTACTTCTAATTGACAAGTGGCACAAGGGAAAAGCCCTGAAGAATTCTGGGTTCATCTCAATATGTTTTCCTTCCCTCTAATATTCTGGCTAATCAAGTCTTGATCAACTAAGTCTAACCAACTCTGTATCGAGCTGTCTAAAATCTTCAGAGATGCATTTTTGTATTTTGTCTAGGTTGTACAATTTTTCTTGCTGGGGGATTGATCTGCAATAAGGAATCCCATCATTGCTCAAGTATAAAACCTAATAATGCTATTCAGTGTGCTATTTCTGAATCCTGTGCCTCAGCCACTTGGATGTGCACCAATGCGTAGAATAAAGACTGATACAACAGTGAATTAGTGGTGGATGCCTGCAAAGTAACAAGGTGGGGGAGTGGGGCAAGATGTCTCCTAGAATGGCGGAGCTGACAGATGTATTTATAGAGTGGAAAGTTGACCTCTAGATTGAGGATGGAACAAGGTAATGAGTGACTTAGAAATCACAGACGAAACATGTTGTTCCCATCCTTAATCTCTGTGTTAAAAATGTCCTTAAAGGGGCCAGGATTGTGATGTAGTACTGGTCGAGGCCTGACAGCTCCGCTTCTGATCCAGCTCTCTGCTATGGCCTAGGAAAGCAGTAGAACATGGTCCAAGTCCTTGGGCCGCTGTACCTGTGTGGGAGACCCAGAAGAAGCTCCTGGCTCCTGGCTTAGGCCTGGCCCTGCTCTGGCCATAGCGGCCATTTGGGGAGTGAACGAGTGGATGGAAGATTCTGTCTCTTTCTCTTTGTCTCTCTCTCTCTAATTCTACTTTTCAAATAAATAAAAATAAACAAAAAAGTCATTATAATAATAGATTTTAACAGAATCCCAGGCAAAAGCCAGAAGATATTGGGCCATTTTTGTCATGCTTCTTCAATCAAAGAGAAACTACATGACTGTGGAATTGTTTTGCCAAAATTTTTTTTTTTTTTACAGGCAGAGTGGACAGTGAGAGAGAGAGACAGAGAGAAAGGTCTTCCTTTTGCCGTTGGTTCACCCTCCAATGGCCGCCGCGGCCGGCGCGCTGCGGCAGGCGCACCGCGCTCGTCCGATGGCAGGAGCCAGGAGCCAGGTGCTTTTCCTGGTCTCCCCATGGGGTGCAGGGCCCAAGCACCTGGGCCATCCTCCACTACACTCCTGTGCCACAGCAGAGGGCTGGCCTGGAAGAGGGGCAACCGGGACAGAATCCGGCGCCCCGACCGGGACTAGAACCCGGTGTGCCGGCGCCGCAAGGCAGAGGATTAGCCTGTTGAGCCACGGCGCCGGCTTGCCAAAAATTTTTATGAGCTGGTCCAACAGTATGGAACAGCACTCATCATGGAGTTTTTAAGAGGCTGATTTTTGGAAAAACCTTAATATGATTATATGCTTCAGGGAATAATAAGTTAGTGAGATTCTCTAACACCTAAAACTTGATTACAGAGAAATTAATGCACTTGGTAGAAACTACTGGAGAAGTAACCAAAATGATGGCTCTAAGAGGACTTTTTTTAAAATTACACCTCTTGAAATGATTTCCATTCATCCTGCACACGCCAGCAGCCACACAATAACATCTTTCTTTTTTTAAAAAAAAAGATTTATTTATTTATTTATTTATTTGAAAGACAAAGTTACAGAGAGGCAGAGGCAGAGAAAAAGAGAAAGAGGTCTTCTATCAGCTGTTTCACTCCCCAGATGGCCACAATGGCTGGAGCTGTGCCAGTCCGAAGCTAGGAGCCAGGAGCTTCTTCTGGGTCTCCCCAGAAGAAGGTGGAGGGGCCTGGGGACTTGGGTCATCTTCCACTGCTTTCCTAGGCTATAGTAGAGAGCTGGATCAGAAGTGGAGCAGCCGGGACTTGAACCGGCACCCATATGGGATGCCGGCACTGCAGGCAGTGGCTTTACTTGCTATACCATGGCACCATCCCTACAATAACATCTTAAATTCAGATGGCAGTGGTCAAGTTTATATCCTGAACTCAAATTATAAAATTTACTTACACCTCTGTTTATCCAAAGGTTTAAAGAAATGCAAAATTTACTAAAGAATAAAATTCCAAAGTTTCTGCCTGAAATATTGAGGTGGTAAAAAGCTTCAATTTGAGGGTCTGCTTCATTCAAATAATATCTTCACCACCACTCAAATCTTCAACTAGGAGTTGAGGGAAAAAATAAGCATTGCATTAGTCACTAGAGAGAAAGGAAACTTCTCCACTTGTCCCCTGTACCCTGTACTCATAAGGGAATGCTAAAAAATGATTGTGTCCTCACCAACCTCTCCTGCAGGTGAGGTTCTGTTTCTGGGACAAATATGACAACCACAGGAGTAACCTAGCACTTTGAAGTGTTGACAAACTATTGTTCTCACATTATAGTGCCAGATTTTAAAAACTGATCTCTAAAAAGGTTCATAATAAAGTTACATGAATAGTGAACTCTAAACATAAAACTTCAGGTTTAGACAGGCATCTCAGAATTTCATTCACTCAACGATGACTTTTGGCTTCAAATACTGATTAAAAAAATTTTTTAAGATTTATTTATTTATTTGAGAGGTGGAGTTACAGATAGAGCGAGAGACATAGAGAAGTCTTCCATCCGCTGGTTCACTCCCCAAATGACCTCAACAGCTACAGCTGCGCCGATCCGAAGCCAGGAACCGGGAGCTTCTTCCAGGTCTCCCATGTGGATGCAGGACCCAAGGACTTGGGTCATCTTCCACTGCTTTCCCAGGCCATAACAGAGATTTGGATCAGAAGTAGAGCAGTCAGGACTCAAACCGGCATCCATATGGGATATCAGTGCCACAGGCAGAGGGTTAGCCCACTATGCCACAGGGCTGGCCCCTGATCAATATTTAAAAAAAGAAAAAAAAAACTTCTATTTGAGAGGCAGAGAGACAGAAAGACTTCCCAACCACTGGTTCATTTTTCCAAATGCCTGGGAGCAAGGAACTCAATCTAGATCTCCCAGGTTGGCAGTAGAGATCCAACTACGTGAGCCACCACCACCACTTTCCAGGGTGTGCGTTCACAGGAACCTGGAGTCGGGAGTAGACCGGGACTTGAATTCAGGCACTCGAATAGGGTATGTGGGTGCAAGGTCCCATATTAACTGCTGCACCAGCCACTTGCGCCCCTATCCCTGCCAATCTGAACATGATGCATCGGGTGCTCAATTTTGAAGACCTTGCATATCTGAAAAGATCTTTATGTTAGCATCACGCACGGTAATTTTGCTGAGTACAAAATTCTGTGATGGAAACCATTCTCTCACAGAGTACTGAAAGCAATGGTCCACATCCCGACCCCTGGTCCTTTTTTCTATCATTATCGTTCATCCCCTCCCTCTAGAAGCATCGCAGATCTTTTTCTGGTTCACGGTGTGCAGAATGTCACAGTTTCAGGTGTGTGATCCATTTGCATCTTTCGTCATGGGCACGCAGAACCCTTCCTGGGTGCGAATTCATGTTCTTTTGGCTCTGGGGATTTTTTTTTTTTATTTTTGAATTTCTTTTCTGCTTTTGTTTTCTCTTTCAGGAACTACTATTATCTGGTTGTGGGTCTTCTCTGGACCCATCTGCTCAGCCTGAACGTGAGAAATCTGTTACGATGTAAATGCAGGGTTTTATATTTGTCTCAGAAAATTTTTGTTTGCTAAAGAAGTAAAACAACCACTTTACATGAAGAGACACGAGTGGGTGGCAGTGGAAAGGAGACGGCTTGGCCGGTTCCTATTCAGCAGATCCCCTCCGACCACCAAAACAAGTTCTCGCTTGACAGCATGAAGACAAACTTGCCCACACCTGATGCCCCAGGTTTCCATTCTCAGCTTTGCCGCTTCCTGCTGAGTGATCTGGGCAAGCCACGTCCACTCTCTGGGTCCCTGTCTCATTGGTGAGAAGAAATGTGGAAGGGAATTCGTGCCCAGCTGAATCAAATAACAGCATCTGCTCCCGTGGTGAGCTGCAAAGAACTTGGGAGAGCAGAGATTGAGACCAACCTAGCTCTGCAGCAGGGGGAAAGATGCAGAACCTCGGGCCGGCGGCTTTCAGATGCTGCATGTGACCCTCTTCTCTCCTCCTAGCGGGGGAGCAGCGCCCCGAAGGCAATCCCAGAGGCAGTTCCCCCCGAAACAGCCAGCTCCTTCCACTGCAGGAATGGGAAGCCCAGAACCTTGAGCTCTGGTGATGTCCCTGGGAAGGGGACAAAAGTCAAACCTGCCCCATCCCAAGGCCTTGCTGCTGGGCTCTCAATGCAGACCTGGGGCCAGCACACTCATTCCTGGGGGGTCCTGGGTTAACTTGAATAGCAGTCTTTGACTTTGTCTCAGGATAGCAGAGGTGGCTTCTTCATGCCCCGCTTTGCTGTCTCAGCCTTACCCAGGTCCTTATGAGACCACAAAGCTTCCTCCTTGCTGTCCCTGCCTCCATCTTGTTCTGCTACAGCCCCCACTCTTCTTTCTAAAGCAGCCGCATGGCCGTGGGGAGCACTTGACCTTTCCATGTCCATATCATTTAGTTGCCTCGCCTAAGTGGCACAGCACTGCTCTATCATAACCTGAAAAATTCTCTTTCTTCATTCTTACCCTGTATAAAATTGTGGAGGCTGGTGCTGTGGCACAGTAGGTGAAGCCCCACTTGTGACCCTGGCATCCCATACTGGAGCTCTGGTTCGAGTCCCAGCCGCTCTGCTACTGGTCCAGATTCCTGCTAACGCTCCAGGGAAGGCAGCATGATGACTCAAGTACTTGGGCTCCTGCCACCCACGTGGGAGATGACGGAGCGAGGACACTTGCCTTACAGCCATGTTGTTCCCTTGCCTACGTGGCTGAGAGCAGATCCAAGCCCTTGAAGGACTTCCCAGACCCTTGCATTGCTTGACCTCGCCTGCGCCGTTAGCCCACACTTCCAAGTTTGAAAAGTCTGCACCAACCTGCTCAGTCCCCCCAACACCTGCCCTCTCATGGCCCCCAACTGCCTCAGTTACAGAAATCTAGCCTGTAAGAGGGCCCTGCTCTCCCACGTGTTCAATCTGTGCGCATGCCAGTAGTGAGCCCCTCTCAGATTTATCTCCAGATAAACCCGTTCTGGCTGGGAGCCCGTGTTCTGTCTCCTCTTTGTCTTGTTCTCCTAACCTCAGGGAGACCTAGATGGAGTTCTAGACTCCTAGTTCCTGGCTTTGACCTGGTCCAGTCCTTGTTCTTGCAGCCATTTGGTAGAGAATCAGTGGAGGGAAGATTTCTTTCTCTCTCTGTCTCTCCCCTCTGCCCCACTCTCTCTGTCACTCTGCCTTTCAAATAAGCACATAAACAAATCTTTTTTTAAAAAAACATTAAGGTAGCTAGGTAGACATGAACCTATGTGTATTTCAGGCAGGGGCAAAAGAAAAATGGGAATTTCTGTGTGATGGAACAAGGAAGCAAGCCTTGGAAGCAAACTAGTATTTATGTATCAAAAGTCTTGCCTTTGTTCAATAACCTGACTGGGTGGGTCCCAGCTCTCTCCCTTGGGACACATTAGGGGACTCTCATCTGTCCTTCACCAAGGGGGCCGTTATGAAGTTCTTGGAGGGATTCCACACCCAGAAAGCCAGAAATATTCTAGAAAGGGTATAGGGGAAGGAGCAACAGAGGGCCCACACCCAACAGCCATAAAAATGCCAGTCTGTGTGCAGACTGGGCTCTCAGCCCTTTCCCTAGATGCCCGCCTGCTCTGGCAGGTGCACTCTCTTCATTATTCCTCTTCATTAAACTTTGCTAGCATGCTTGCTGCTACTCTGTCTCACATCTGAATTCTTCCCTGTGTGAAGACAAGAACTCCTGAGCAGCTGCCATCCCCCCTACACACTGGGAATATTTTCATACTAGTGGTATTCTTTCCATAGTTACCTTCTAAGTTCAGCATATGTGTTTGTCAGAAGGTCTTCAAGTTGAGCCATATCTTCCTATAATTTAACTCTCGTCCTCCCCACCTCTGAACTCATTGTATTGCTTAGACTATTTCACTTTGGACTTTTTAACCCAACAAAGAAATGCTTGGTGTTTGTGGCTATAGCTACCATTTATTTGCTTGCCAATTTTTAGTGTGTTGGTGGAAAAAAACGGGATCTGTAAATAGGTTCATACAAGGTTTACTCAGTGCAGAAAACGAGTGACCTAGGCCTGGAAAGCACAAGCCAAGTGACTTTCATTGAGTCTCAGGAAGTGTTCTAGTGGGGTCAAATTCCAGTTGGAATCTACAGGAACATACATTGGCTTGGCCTCCAAATTGGGTTGGGGAGGTGAATTTCTCACTGGTTGGAGACTAGAAGATGATTGGCAGAAAACCCCTCAGAGGTAGGGAGGGTATTGTCTTTGGAAAGAGGCTATTGAAAAGAAGGCTACTGATTAATTTTAAGGCGGGAATTCTGGGAATGGATCAGCAACATATAGATAAAGAACAAAGGATTGTGCAAGGTTGCTCCAGGTGGCAAAAACAAAAGAATCCCTTTGTGCTCCTCTTCCAGTCCAGCTCTCTGCTGTGGCCTGGGAAGGCAGTGGAGGATGGCCCAAGTGCTTGGGCCCTGCACTCACATGGGAGACCAATAGAAGCACCTAGCTCCTGGCTTGGGATCAGCGCAATGTGCCAGCCGCAGCGGCCATTGGGGGGGTGAACCAACGGAAAAAAAGTAAGACCTTTCTCTCTGTCTCTCTGTCTCTCACTGTCTAAAAATCTGCCTGTCAAAAAAAAAAAAAAAAAGTCCCTTTGTGCACATCACCCAAAGCCAGGTTGGCCAAACTGACACCATCGGCAGCCCCTCTGGCCGGCCACCCCCCAGGAAGATCTCAGGAGGTGTTTCTCAGACACGTTTGCGCCCTTGGGGATAATTCCTTCTCACTTGCGTGCGATACTGCACTGTGAGCATCATTCTCCTCCTTCCTCATCCTCTACAACAGCTCTCTTGGGGGTAAACACCCTCCATTTTGTTCCCTAGGAATATTTCGCCCTTATTCTTGCACAATGCTTCTGCTGGGTACACAGTTTTAGGTTGACAGCTACTTTCTCTCTATACTTTCTGGTCTACCTTCTGGCTTCTATCACTCTATTGAGAAGTCAGCTGTCATTCTAACTGTCCCTTTCAAGTGATCGGTCTCTTTTTCTGCCTGTCTTCATGGTCTTCACTCTTGCATTTCTCTGCAATGTAACCAGACATGGATTTCTTTTTATTTATCCTCCTTGAGAGTAGGTTATGCTTCCTGGACCTGAGGACTTATTTGAGTTTTCATCCTTTATGGAATGTCATTACACAGTTCCTCTCCTTTATTCTCTCTGTATTCTTTCAGAACTTCAACCAGACATATTGATCCTTTCCATACTATCTTTGCCACCTCTTAACATTTTCATTTTATTTTTTTTTTCATCTATTTCTCTGCCACATCCTGTATAAATTCTCTTTCAATCTCTAATCTTTTGTTCAATCAGTTGCCTGGTTTTCATTTCAATGTTTTCATTTTCAGTCCATGAACTTCCATGTGTTTTTTATTCAAATCTGTCATTTTTGTTGTTTTTCTTCAGTAAACCTATATTTGTATTTGCATCCTTGGTTGGGATAAGACATTAGGCAGGGTTAAAGAAGAATCCAAAATGAAAATTAAAAATTGTTAGAGGTAAATTATAGCACATTTCAAAACTTGTGGAACAAATGATATTTAAAATTTTTTAACCTTACAAGTAGACACAGAGTCACTTACGCTAAAGTTCTCTACACCAAGCTGAAACTAAGCCCATCTAACCCTCTAAGAAACCAGGGTTAGTGAGCTCCCAGAGCTCCCAGTCAGGCCAGCTTCCAACACCCTGGTGAGGAGGTAAATACCTGAAATAACCTGATGTAAACTTTTATTTGTTATTTGTTTTAAGGATTTATTTATTTATTTGGCAGGTAGAATTACAGACAGGCAGAGGCAGAGAGAGGAAGAGAGAAAGGTCTTCTACCCGCTGGTTCACTCCCGCAATGGCTGCTATGGCCAGAGCTGGGCTGATCTGAAGCCAGGAGCCAGAAACTTCTTCCAGGTCTCCCACGCAAGGCAAGGGTCCAAAGACCTGGGCCATCTTCTACTGCTCTTCCAGGCCAAAGCAGAGAGCTGGATCGGAAGAAGCCAGGACTTGAACTGGCACGCATATGGGATGCCGGCACTGCAGGGGGCAGCTTTACCTGGAATGCCACAGAACTGGCCCCAACAAATCAGTATTTTCCTGTTGTTCTGTCTCTCGTTCCCCACCTTACAAAGTAACTTTGAAAGGACCAATCTGCTTTGTGTCTTGGTTTCTGCTTTCTTCAGCCTCTCTCAGCCTGTGAAGCCAACTCAGCCTAGTACACTTACTCTGCTTTATGGCATAAAGTGTTGCCCACTTCCAGAACGGAAAACAAAGCTAATTAAGATCACATCACTCAGAAAAGTTTCGGCGCATTCAATGCTTTTATCAGAGAGGAAGAAAAGCTAAAAATTAATTGGGGAGGCCTCCACCCTAAGTCAGATAAAGAGCAGAAACCTCCGGGAAAGTAGAGAAAGTAAACGACGAAGGTAAAGATAGAAATGGATAAAATGGGAAACAGACGAGGAACAGAGCCGAAAGCTGGGCATCTCGACAAACTGATTTACAGGCACTGTCCTCGCCCCGACACCTTGGCTCTCGTCCTCATCATTCTGCTGATGTCACTCTGGCAAGGGAGGATCTGTTCGTGTCCCGTGTGTGGACTCATAAAACTCTTGTTAGTCCCCAACTAATCTCCCTTCTGGGAGGCAGTGGGTATGTCGGAAGGCTCCCTGAAGTTCAGGTACAAATGTCCCGGCTGCCTGCCTGTTATCCGTGATCAGATGCCGAGTGAGGGCGAGCACTTTAGCCTTCTCATAGCCAGAGTGGAGTCCCTGAAACCCCCCTCCCGAACCTGACTCCTCCAGCTGTTTTCCCTACATCAGAAATGTTAATGCTGTCTTTCACTTCTGAAAATGAAAATATCTGACACATTCTCTCGGCTTCTGTTCTTGATCTCTTAACATTTATTCTAACCCCGCAAAGCTCCGATAATCTTCTAAAAAGATCATTTAGGTTATACCATCAGAAATCATATGATTTATCGTAAATCAGGTGACTCCCCGTCCAAAGCCCCTGGAGGCACCATCCTTAGACGAAAACTTTAGAAAAACCTTGGCCCGCCCTGGCCGGCCTCTGCTCGCCTCTCCACCCTGCTGCTTCCCCTGCACTTGCAGTGTGGTGCTCAGCACACACGTTTCTACCCCAGGGCCTTTGTGCTGGCCCTCTGTCTGCCTGGATTGCTCTTGGCCCAGAGCTCCAGGGCTCTTCCCTCAGGCCTTTGATCAAATGTCTCCACTCCAGAGAGTCCTTCCTCGAGGCTAAAGCAAAACAGGACACACAACTCTCCTTGCCCCATACTCCTTATTTGTCCCCCTCCCCTATTTTATTTTATCTACAGCACTCATCATCACTGACATCATATTTGTTTACTTATTTGTTAACAACTGTCCTCCGTCCCCACCCCACTAAAAGCATGCAAACTGGAACTCTGTTTGGACTGAGTCACACACACCATCGGGTCTCCCGTGTCTGAACGTGTCTGAGACATTACGGGACTTGATAAATAACAGGTGAATGTATGAGTGAAGGACTACATGAACGAATGAACAGCCTAGGTAAGGAACAGAGGAAATACAGGATGTTTTCACAGGAGGGGGCCTCAGAGCTGGGGAGGGTTGGCTGGACTCACGCCATCTTGCTGGAGCTTTCCCGGGTCCCAGCTCCCACTGCCCGCAGCACGTTGTGCCTTGTTGTGGCTCTGATTGTACCTCGTAGCCTGTGTGTGGTCAGGCTGTGGTCTTCCACAGAGACCGCAGCATATCTGTGCCCCGCTGCACCCCTGGCACCCACCCCGGTGTCTACCATAGAGCAGATGCCCAATCAATGCTTGTCAAATTGAATTTAACCCATATTGGCTGCACTCACTCCAATCAAAAATGTCTTCAGCTTAGTTGTCAGCCGGGTCACTTTCACAACACAAACCAGATTTAAAAACTGGCCGAAAGACTTGATGGGACAAAGTCTTTCCAGGACAATTTTCCTGATTCAAAGCAGCCTGAGAGCAAAGTAGCAATGGCAGTGTGCAGCTAGCTTCCTGCTGGTAGGTGCTAAATAGACCTAATTTCTGTATGTCCTCCAGGGACTCAGCAATAACCATTATGGAATATGCTTTGTAAATGAGCAAGTGCCGCATGAATCATTTAAAAAAAAATTCCTCCTCCCTCTTTCAGTTTCCTAATTTGCCAATTGCTCCCAAAAATGGTCTCTGGGCTACAAGTTCAGAGAGTCAGAAATCCTAGCTTCTGGGGGCCAGCATGAGGCCACCACTTACAATACTGGCATCCCATTTGTGCACTGGTTCGAGTCCTGGCTGCTCCACAGCGGAAGATGGCCCAAGTGCTTGGCTCTCTGCTACCTGCGTAGGAGACCTGACTCAAGTTCTAGGCTCCTGGCTTCCGCCTGGCCCACCCCTGGCTGTTGTGGCTACTTGGGGAGTGAACCAACAGATTGAAGCTCTCTCTCTCTCTCTGTGTAACTCTGATTCTTCAAATAAATAAATAAATCTTTGGAAAAAAAATCATCACTTCCGGTAGGAGGACGCTGGTGCTGCTAAGTCCAAAAAAGTGACGGCTCTGGACAGCTTCGCCCTGGCTAACATGTCCCGGTGACTGTGCCCTTTGCATCCTGTGCTCTGTGATGTTGCCAGGAAATCGCGCTCTGGCATCCAGTGGCTCCTGGAGAAGCCAAGGAGAACAGTGTTCCTGTTTCTCCTTTCCATGACACCTTGCTGGCCCCTGAGCATCCGGCTGCCGCGGGCACGGAGTGAATGGGGCGGGGGGGGGGGGGGTCGCAGCCCTGCAGGGCCCTCCCTTCATGCTGCTGGCGGGGGCGATGTCGTGGGAGCTGCGGCTGCGCAGGGGCTGGCAGGGCCCGTGGGTGGAGGAAGAAGGACAGAAGCAGAGCAAGAGGAGCACCATGTGCCTATAAATCACCGATGTTTGCCAAGTGGAAAAATACCAAACGTTCAGAATGTTTCACCTCGTTCTTCTTAGAAACGTTCCATCAGGGGGGTAGGACGAAAGGCACCAAGCCCTCCCGCCGGGCCAGGTGTGTGCTGCTTCCTTCTGCCCTGCCCCCCCCGCCCCCCCCCCCCCCGCCCTGCCATTTCCCACTTTGGGCTGAAGCGAGAGAGGCCCCGAGTGCCCGCAGGGATCTGCCGGCAATTGCGTCACGCGGGTGCCCTTTTCAAGAGAATATGCTCCCTGTGCCCTGGGAGGCTTCCAGCAGCCTCCTGTCCCGTTCTCATGCGCGCCGCCGTGAGCCGAGCCAGTCCTGCAGGCTCCTGAGCCACAGCCCAGCCCTGCTCCCACCCAGGAGGACAGTGGCCTTTCTGGATGGCACCTCCTGTGAGCTCAGGGCCCTGGAAGAGGCTCACCAGGCCTCCAAGGGCCTGGTCAGGTGCAGATCCTCGAGAATGGCCTCCAGCTCTGGTGGGACGCACCCTGGAGCCCTGGAATGTTCCCAGCAGGGACTGGCTGTCACAGAAGCGTGGTTGCAGCCACTGGGGCCGGGTAGAGACGGTATTGCCTGTGGGGAGCCGTGAGTGCTCTTCTTTCCAGATGGCCACGTGGAAGCCAGTGAGCCTCTCTGCGGCTCAGTTTCCCCATCTGCAACTGGGAGCGAGGCCAGTCCCCACCTCTCGGCTCGTTGGGATGCGACTGGCAGAGTGTCTGGCGCGAAAGAAGGGCTTGGAAAATGGACCAGGGTATTACTGTTACTGCTGATCAGCAGGACCAGGCACTGGGGCGGGGGAGGGGGATCTATAATCCCTGCAGAAGTACAGCAACTGCCCCCACACCTCGGAGGTGTCAGGCAAGGCTGCACCAAAAAGGGGTGGACCGCGTCCCTCGGGATGGCCGTTAGGGGAGAAAGGACAGGCCACTTGACACCCTGTGGGACCTGGTGTTTGATCACCACCACCACCCTGGAAGAGGGGTGTTACTGCCTCATTCTTCAAATGAGAAAAGCGAGGCTTGGAGAGAAAGATGTGCTGGGGTCTCTCAAGGTCATGCGGTGAACAGGCAACACCCCTGGGACGAGAACCCTCTGTAGGGAACATCTGTCTGGGTTGTTGACATTTGCCAGCTGTTTCACAGTTCTCCAATGGTCAGATCTGTGATCTCAGTGGCTAAAAAGCTCCCTCTCCTGGACAGTGAGGAGGGGAGCAAGGGGCCCTGCCCACACTCACCTGAAACTCAAACCTGAAACCTCTCCGGAGGCGGTAAAGCCAGGGGACCCTCAGAGCAGGTCTGCGGGGGCCCCAGCTGTGGCTTCCTGCCCATGGCCTTCCCAGGATCAGGAAGGGCCTCATGGGCTTACGGGCTCATGGGCTGGAGGAAGGGGAGCTCAGAATGTTGTCCCGATGGCCCAGGGCTCAGTGTTCCAAGACCCCACTGTGGCCTGAACGCCGGTGTCTACTCCCTCTGCAAGCGCACACTTTCTGCTTTCTGTCTGAGAGCCCCACGAAGCCTTCGCACAAAGCCCTCTTGCTCAGAGTTGGTTCCTGTCTGTCGCAGGAGGAGCACCGGCAGACACAGCCAACAACCACTTGAGGCAGCCTCCTCTGGGCAGCTGCCCACCTCGACCAGGAAAAGGAGGCGGCGCTGCTCTGGGCCCTATGTGCAGGGGCGGTCGGCTGGCTACCTTCGACCCTGCTCTTTTTCTGGCTGAGCACAGCGGCTCCTGCTGGCCTGCAGGGATTCCCATGGGAATGCCCACGCCCATCATACATAACAACCCTCTCCCTGGTCGCGCTCAGTGTAACGCACCCCACCCTGCCACTCATACCTGTAATCCCTCCACTGTACGCCCACTGGCTGCATGTCCACCCGACACGAGCATGCTCCCTGTCGCCACGACACCTGTGGCCTTCCCCATCAGTCACCTGAGCCACCCACTGCTGGTACAGTGAGAATTGCATAGCAAGCAATGGTGGGTGATGTCGTCGAAATGAGAGCATGCCAGAGCCCAGAGGGGGCAGGTGTGCCTGCAAGGATGGAGGCTCTCTGGTGCGCAGTGTCACAAGCCAGAGCCCAGGGATGGAGGGGTGGCTGGCACCGCTGCCATGTTCTACAGCTGCCACCGAGGGCCAGCATGCAGTATCCCGGCAAGACCCCCTGTCCTCCCACCCACAGCCCCCGAGCCCATCCTCTCCTCCTCCTTCTTCCAGGGCCCTCTCCTTTTTTCACATCACCTGTGCTTTCCAAGTCACATGTCCCAGTCTCTTCATCACCCATGCATTTACCCTGGGACCTTCAACTGCCCAAGCCCCTCAAGCCACTGGCCTGGAAGGCAGAGGCCCCACCTGACTCCTCTGCGTGCAGCACCTATAAACCTGCTGGGAAGTAGAACTGCAGCTGAGCCCATCGGCCTGGGCTCCGGGGGGGAGGCCGGCGCGAGGCCCCGCTATGCACAGCGCGGGAGCTTGGTGTCCTGTATGTTTCTTCTTTATTAGCAAATGTGCTCGGATCAGAGGCAGCCTGGAATGCTGGGCTTCCTGCTTTGTCTTCCCTCCTGCTTGGTTCTGGTCTGATGATCCCTCAATGCTTTTTATAAGGTGTTTTCTTTCTAAAGCAGGGTTGGTAGGAAGTCCAGCTGACCAGGGGTGAGGTTGAGGCAGTTTCCCTAGTCCCCCACACCCTCTCTGTCCTATGAAACCATCCCTCATCCTTTTCCTTGGCTTCTTCTTTCTCAACTCTTGACACCTGCTCCCCTGTTCAATCTTCCGGTTTCTTTGAGAAGACAGAAGCAATGGAAAGACTCGAAAGCCAACTCCACACGGCACCCCCCACTGCTCTTGCCTGGACCTCTTCCCATAGCCAGGGCCCCACCCACTGCCCACCACGACGTCACTCAGAACGAAAGCAGGTGGCAACTCCTCTCCCAGAAGGGCAAGTGTTTCCTGATCCCACCCCTCTTCCATCTGGTCGGGCTGGCCGCTGTTTTGGGGCTCCTCACTGTACTTAAAGAGCTGCTTACCCTCGGCGTCTCCACCCCTCCTCTCCTGGCTCCCTCGAGCCACCTCTGAGCTGCTGCTGTCCCCGCCATGCACTGTTGAAGAGTCTGGGTCAAGGTCATCTCTGTGTCGCTCAGCCCAATCCGAGTTCCAGGATGCATTTGACCTGCTCTGTCCATGGCCCTGGATCACTCCCTCGCTCCTTGCTCTCCTTCGCAGCTTCCTTCTCTAGCGGACCGCTAGACCCCGCAGGGCCACGGGGCTCAGCCCTCCAATGATCTCTCTTCCCTACTTGGGTAAGCGGCCTAACCCCCTGAGACAAGGGTGGGGAACACCCAGCCTGTATATCCAAGGCAGCCACAGGCAGTGCTCAAATACACCTATAGTAGGCTAGTTTTTAAGCTGATGGTTTTGCATGGCCCACGAATGATGTTACAAATACCCAAATGACCCTTGGCAGAAGAAGGTTCCCCACCCCTGCCCTAAAGTGAGCCCAGCAAGTGTACCACTGTCCACCCATGACTGAGCACGTTGCTAGCTCCAGCCCACACGTCTCTGGAAGTCCAGGTTCGCACAGTTAGCTACTTCCTCCCGTCTCCGTTAGGTGTCTCACAGGAATTCAAATACTCTTCTCAGTTCAGCAAATGGTAACTCCGTTCTTCCAGTGGCTCCAGTTCAAACGTCTGGCGTGAAACCTGGGCTTCTCTCTCTTTCGTGCTCATTTCCAGTCATGTCAGCCCCGCCCTCAGATCAGAGATGGAATCCCACCGTCCCTCGCCACGGTCAGTTACCATCAGGTCTCGTGTGCGTTATTTAGCCACCCTTTCACACAGCGGCCCATCACAAGATCCTGAGGTCTTCCAGGGCTCCGAGTAAAAGTTAGAGTCCTTCCCAAGGGACCACGTGGTTTTAGAGGGCCAGGCCCATTACTTCTCTGGTCTCCTCTCTCCCAGCTCTGCTGAGGCTCATTCTGCTCCAGCCTTTTTGCACTGTGCTAACGATTCTGCAGCCCCGACTGGAGTGACTGCAGGCTGTAGACTGTTCGCCTTGCTTCAATGCAGTGAGTGGCTTTCCTTTTCTGAGAATGGCAGCTTTTCTCCATGGGGAGCCCCTGCTGCTCCAAAGGGCTCAGTCCCATCCCTCAAACCTTACCCTTGTTTAGGGGAACTCACTTCCTCCAGGAAGGACAACACTTAACAATCACAGCTCATTGTTATTAGCTATGCTGCTGTCACAGCTCCCTGCCCCCAGCCTTCCTCGCTGTAGGCGCATTTGGCACACATTGGCTCACTTATCTGTTCTTCTCTAGCCCAGAAGTTCAGCTGGCTCTGAATTGGCTCTGAATCTCAGGGCCATGCACAGTTCTTGTCACAGAGACGTAGGACAGATGTTTAAAGGAAAAAAAAAGGTGTTGCCAAAGGACTTAAGCAGGGTTGTGTGAATAAAAATAGTCGTGAACAATTATCATTTAGGTCATTAAAAATACCATTCCGTAACATGTGTGGTTCTACGCATGCTAAAATCATTTGTAGTGTTCAAATTAGAATTTTTCTGTTTTAAAAAAGATTTATTTATTTGAAAGCCAGAGCTGGGGGTGGGAGCGAGAGAGAGAGAGAGAGAGAGAGAGAGAGAGAGACAGATCTTCCATCCGCTGGTTCACTCCCCAGGTGGCCACAGTGGACAGGGTGGAGCCAGACTGAAGTCAGAAGCCAGGAGCTTCTTCCAGCTCTCTCAAGTGGGTGTCAGGGACCCAAACACTCAGGCCATCTCTGATGCCTTCCTAGGCCATCAGTAGGGAGCTGGATCTGAACTGGAACAGCTGGGACATGAACTGGCACTCACATGGGATGCTGCAGCTTCATCTGCCCCACCACAACACCAATTCCTATCAAATTAGAATTTTTCCTTGCTCACACTGGGACCACATGGATCCTTGGTGCAGTTCATGTGCCTGTGTGGGTAGGAGGTGTAGCCACTGAGAGCTAACCCTGGACATTGATCATCTTGGAAGGGAGGAGGTGAGGCTGTGATCACGCTAGTAGACATGATCAAACCCTCCCTGCTGCTGACAATAGAGATCTAGCATGTTCAACTTGGGTGTCACCCTGGACTCTTACCCCACACCTGAGCTCCACAGCCTCACCCAGCACACATCTTTGGATATCCACTAAAGGAGAAGAGACTCCACTAAGCCACAGAGGCATAGTTCAAAGATAAAAGCTATCAGAGGAGAAGATAGTATGGAGATGCTTCAGAGATCTGAAAATAGATCTACCATATGATGCAGCCATCCCACTCCTTGGAATTTACCGAAACAAAATGAAATCAGTATATTAAAGAGTTATTTGTACCTCCATGTTTATTGCAGCTCAATTTCCAATTAGCTAAGATATGGGATCAACCCAGATGTCCATCAACTGATGTCTGGATAAAGAAATATGAAATACTACTTATCCATAAAAAAAGAATGAAATCTTGTCTTTTGCTACAAAATGGATGCAACTAGAAACCATTGTGCTTAGTGAAATATGCCAGTCTCAAAAAAATAAAAAAAAAAACAATACAAAACAAATATGTTTTCTCTGATATATGGCAGTTAATATGGAATACCAAAAATGTATAGGAATAAAATGGTAATTTGGGGATATGATGGTTGTTTTTAGCCCTTGTTTATTCTCCTGTGGAACTGTGTTCTTCCTACAGTTTACTTGTTCAATATTATGATTAGTGGTGAATTCAGCCTGTGAATATAGAGTGGATTTAAATATCTTTGCAAAACTGATGAAGAGAGGGAATGGAGGGGGATGGGAGAGCATGGGAGTGAGGGAAGTGTCATTGTTTTCTTGGAGCTGTACCTGTGGAATGCATAAAACCCGTTCTCTTTATATTAATACATTTTTAAGAAAATAAAAAACTTTGTACCTATGAAACAAACAACTCGAAACCCCCAACCGAAAAGCAGGTGTTTTTTTAGTACATAGGAGTAAGAAGTTCTGATGATATCCTATCGCACAATAGGATAAATATAGATAATGAAAACATACTGTATATTTTTCTAAAATAGAAAAAACTAGAAGAAAATATTTTGAAATTTTTTTTACCATAAAGAAATGCTTAATGTTTGAGGAGACAGATCTGTTTTACCTCCTTGGATGTTAGGCAGCATAAGCATATATAGAAAAATCATATGACATTCCATAAAAAATGTACAATTTCTGTTTAATTTTTTTAATTAAAATTTAATTTTAAAAAATTACTGCCCTCTAGTGGCATAAGTTTTGAAACACTTACTGATAAACCAAAAACACTGCTTAATTTGAAGTTTGAAGTTTGATGCCTGTTTTTGAAAGTGATTACTAGGCCAGTCCCTTAACCTCTTAACAAAATTCGTTGTGTCTGCCTGTGTCTGCCCATCTATCTATGGAGGATTGAGGGGATCAAAAGCAGATTATCAGAACCATTCCTGGAGATTTTCGTGTGGGACCCTATTGGGCCCCTCGTTGGCCAAGGACAATGCCCTTTCAGAGCCTGAAGAGGACTGCAGGAGAGGATTGTTTTACAGGACTCAGTGAAATGGATTTACCTTCTCAAGTTCAAGGCCAGACTTCTTATCTGTGATTTGGAACTCAGAATCTCTTTCTTCTTCAAGTGCCTTCACTGTATCAAATAGCTCTCATTCCCTTATCTTCAATTTCAATTTTCTTCTAAAATTCAGTTCCACTGCCAGTTACTTCATAATTCTTTCCTGGTTAACTCCCTCCCTCCCAAACCTATGTCAAGCCTGATTAGGATCCTGTTGTAGTCCTGTATATAGGCAGCATGCCTATGCTATAGCATTTGCCACACTACTAAGCTTGCCAGTCCTTGTTGGAGGGTGCAGATTCTATTTTCTATATCCTTGCAGCCTATTAGACCTCTGGCAAGCAGTAGCTGAAAGCTCAGTATTGTGGGTGGAATACAATAACAGTATTAATTATCTCATGAATCACATTCAAATTTCCTAGGAAATTGTTGTTTTATAGGAAATACACTGAGATCTAGAGAAGTTGAATATCTTGCCTGAGGCATTACAGTCAACAAGTCACGGTAAGATCAAGGGCTATGATTTTGGAATTTTGACTAGTCAGGATCTCTGTCCTCACAGTAGGTCCTCCTGACATTTTGTGCACCAACAACCACAATGTGTTCCCTACATTTGCAGAAAAAGAACAAGGTGCACATCATATCTTTTATGTTCTTATTGTTTATGGTCCTGATGGTTTTTACTGATGGAAAACTTGGAATCAAGAGAAACAGACTGGGACAGCCTGGACTGTTGGAAGGAGTGGTAGACCATATGAACTGGGGTGTTTAGCAAAAATTTTGATGAATAAAAAGATGAATGGGTTACTGTGGATTCCACAAGTAGCTGAAAATCCAGTAGAACAGGTAAAGACACATCTACAGATCAGAGGGCAGCAAGTGATGAACTTCAAGAGTTTTAAACAAAAACTATGGATGTACAAATGTGGAGGAATCATTAAAGGAGGTTCTGCAAAAATTCTGGTAGTGTAAGCACATAAAAGATAAGTAGCATTTTGATGAAAGTAGATAAAGGCCTTTCATATGGGGAGAGTAAACTTCAAAAAAAAGAATTTATTTATTTCTTTGAAAGGCAGAGTTATATATAGAGAAATACAGGGAAAGAGACAGAGAGATCTTCCATTCACTGGCTCACTCCCCAGATGGCTGCAATGGCCAGGACTGGGCCAAGCTGGAGCCAGGAGCCAGGAGCTTCATCCAGATTTCCCATGTATGGGTAGCAGGGGCTCAAGTACTTGGGTCATCTTCTGCTGCTTTTCCCAGGCCATTAGCAGGGAGCTGGATCAGAAGTGGAATGGCTAGCACTTGAACCAGCCCCCATATGGGGTGCTGGCATCAAGGTGGTGGCTTTACCTGCTATGCCACAATTTAGGTCCCAGTAGTCAAGCTTTAAGAAGGCTAAAATCCACAGAGGAATTTACAAAGCATATCAATAATGGTATCTACATACACACCCAACCACTCTGTCTACTCCAGGAATGGCAAATGGCAGAGTGAAGAGCAAATCCCTTTCCCCAAAAGGAATAAAATGAACAATTCTCTTAAAAAAGAAAGCACTCTAAGACTGTAGGAATTTCCCAAATGCATGCAGCAAATTAAGAGGTATTTATCAAGAAAAACCATAAAACCTGGGTAAGAACAATGTGTCTGTGGCATTTTTGCCTAGGGCTGCTCCCATAGCTCCATAAGCATGGCTATTCTTTCAGGGTAGCTGTGACGGGATTACTTGACTTGTAGTGGGATGTAGAAAAATCTCATATCCCTGGGCATCATTAGAAAGCAATCCCAGTAACAAATGGATGGGGAAGGTCAGTGAAGTTAGTCTGAGGTTTTGGTTCTGTTGGGGCAGACAAGTCAGAAATGTAACAGGGAGGTGTGTGGAATGAGTTGGCTACAGTGCACCTGGCCACAACCCCCTTGGTGGCTTGGAAGGCTGTACCCAGAAGCCAGGTTAAACACACATTCGGGAGAGACCAGAGAAAACCTCAGTGACCTCCACACAATCTTGACTGTAAGGCCTTGGATTCAGGTAGAAAACACAAGAGAGGGCCTGGCATAAAGTAAAAGCCAGGGAAGGCTTGTAACTAAACATTTTTTTAAATTTGATTTACTTATCCAACAGGCAGAGAGACAGAGAAAGATAGGGAGAGGCAGAGAGAAAGGCCTTCCATCTGCTGGGTCACTCCCAAAATGGCCGCAATGGCCAAGACTGCACCAATCTGAAGCCAGGAGCCAGAAACTTATTTTGAGTCTCCCATGCAGGTGCAGGGGCCCAAACACTTGGGCCATCTTCCACTACTTTCCCAGGCCATAGCAGGGAGGTGGATTGGAAGAGGATCGTCTGAAACATGAACCCATGTGGGATGCGGGTGCCACAGCAGAGGCTTAACCTACTGTGTAATAGTGCCGGACCCTGTAACTAAACTTTAAATGTGTTCCCTAACTTACACATTCGTCCACTGGCAAAGCCTTGCAGTCCTTACTGGCTAAAGGTGTTTGAGTACAACTTCTGACAAGTCATTGGCTGACATTAAGCTCTACTAACACAAGCAGACTCCTAGGAAGCCAGTCTTAAAAAAAAAAAAAAAAGGTTTTAAAATCACAAAATTTGGTAGAGATGTCAGTGGCTGCACACCCTGGGGGAAGACATTGCCCATAGGATTATTCCTGGCAAATAACAAACAAAAAGCCAGCAGCAGGAACAATGACCATCTCTGGGTAGAGTTGAGCAAATCAGAATCTAGAATTGCTGTAACAATGTAAGGGCATTTCAAAAAGTTTGTGGAGGGGCCAGTGCTGTGGCGCAGCAGGTTAGGTCACCTCCTGTGACACTGGCATCCCATGTGGGCACTGGTTCATGTCCCAGCTGCCCAATGTCTGATCCAGTTCCCTACTAATGGCCTGGGAAAAGCAGTGAAAGATGGTCCAGGTGTTTGGGGCCTTGCCACCCACAAGGGAGATCCAGATGAAGCTCCTAGCTCCTTGCTTTGGCCTGGTCTAACCCTAGCTGTTGTGGCCACCTAGGGAGTGAATCAGCAGATGGAAGATCTCTCCTCCCCTCTCCCTATAACTCTATTTTCAAAATAAATAAATAATTTCTTTTAAAGCTTGTGGAAATGGAATTAAAGGCAAGTGTGTTTTGGTGAAAAGAATTTTTGAATTCCATGCTTATGAGGGGTCTTCAAAACATTCATGGAAATTGTGTGTCAAGAAAAACTATACAAATGGAATCTAAATATCTAAATTGTTTTTTGCACCAAAATAAACTAATCTTTTAATTCCATTTCCACAAACTTTTTGAAGTACTCTCTTTTTGAAAATGTCCAATTTTTGACCAAAAATTGTAAGATATCCAGAGAAACAGGAGTGACCTATTTTCAGTAAAAAAAAAAAAAAAAAGTTATCACTCCAGTAGATGCCAGTAGTAACTTTCCCACCCCCAATCACAACAATAAAAAATGTCTTCAGACATTACCAAGTAATTCTGGAGGGAAACAGGATAAAATCTCCCCTTGGTTAAGAACCACAGTTCTAAAGCTTCAGTTATCAATACAGCATGGTGCTGGAATAAGGAAAGACATAACATCAATGGAACAAAATTAAGAGTTCACAAATAAAACCTCATTAATGATTGACTACTATTTCACAAAAGTACCAAAGCAATAGGGAAAACATAGCTCTTTCAATCAGCAATACTGGGATTGGATATCCACATGCAAATGCTGTCAGATTCTTACCATACTTGAGAAATTAACTCAAAATGGATCACAGACCTAAATGTAAAATCTACAACTTTTTGGTGACCATGGTGACCATGGATTAGCCATAATCTGTAAAAGCAGACTATACTTCATTCAAATTAAAATCTTTTGTACTCCAAAAGATAAAATTAGAAACTAAGCAGACTAACCATAATCTTAGAGAAAATACAGGATATATAAAGAACTCTGCAACTCGATAAGACAGTCCAGGTTTTGAAATGAACAAAATTTTTGAACAATTTACCAAAGATGTGAATGGCTGATAGCATAGATGGTCAACACCATTAATCACTAGGGAGTTGCAAATTAAAGTGACAATGATATGCAACTTCACACTCACTGGAATGACTATAACAAAAAAAGAAAAGGGCAGACAATAAAAAGAAAATAAGTGTTAGTGGGGATATGAAGAGATACTCTCACCCTCACACACTGCTAGTGGGAACGCCAAAACAGTCACTCTGGAAGACAGTATGGCAATTTCTTAAAATAAGTTATACATAACTTTATCTTATGACTCAGCAATTCTACTTCTAGATTTATGCATGCCCAAGAGAAATGAAAACTTATGTCCACATAGACTTATAGGCAGATATTCATAACAGCATTATTCATAATAGCTAAAAAACAGAAACAATCCAAATGCTAATCGGCAAATGGATGAATAAACATGGTGTATCCATAAAATCAAGTACTTTCAGTAGTAAAAAGAAATAAACTCTTGATACTTTTTACAGCTATGGTAAACCTTGAAAACAAAACATTATGCTAGGCTAATTAAGCTAGATGCAAAAATCACATAGGAAATGGTTCAATTAATAAGAAATGTCCAGAAAGGTAAACTAGCAACAATAGAAAGCATATCAGTGACTACCAGGACCTAGAATGGGGATGGAGATTGACTGCAAATAGGTATATAAGATCTTTGTGGGTTGTGAATTGTTGCACAACTTGATAAACAAAAAATCACTGGAAATACAATATTTTATCTAATTCATAACTTAATTAAGCTATCATTTTTCAAAAGAAATAGCAAAAAAATTTATTCTTAAATCATTATCAAAGATAACTACTGTTAACTTTGTTTGCTATGTGTCTAACAAAGTGATTTGTACTTTTAAATTGCTTAGCTCATATATATTACCAATGCATTCATTTCATAAAATATTTTAATAGCAAAACTACGCACATCTGATTTCATAAAATGATGGATGACAAAACTGAAAGGCCATCTTACAATCACCTAAACCCTTAGTTTTATCTCTCTGTGAGTTTGTCTCCCCATGCAGAAATGACGCAGAACCAGCGGGTCTTCTAGGCTCTTCGCTGTCCTATTCTAACTGTCCTTCCCCCCATTTATTACATTTTCCCTATTCTTTCATGAATGATTATTCAGTCTGCTAACAAAAAATGACTAGAAACAACTAAAATGAGCTTAATTTGAACTACATGCATGGATTTTTCTTATTTAATTCTCCTAAGAATCCTTTATTACTCCCTTTTAAAAGGTAAGAAAACTGACCTAGTAGCATTAAGAAATTAGTCAAAAAAAAAAAATTAGAAGTTAGCAGAGGCTATGGGCAGGAATGAGGAGCCATTGCTCAATGGTTACAGAATTTCTGCTTGGCATGATGAAAAAGTTTTGCAAATACAGATTGGCAATTCATACAATGTTATACGTATATTATTGTCACAGAGTTGTACAATAAACCAGTTGTACACAAAATAGCAGATTTTATGTTATACATACAGTTGGTCTTTCATATGCATGGGTTCTACATCTGAGAACTCAATCAACCTTGGATGGAAAATATCTAAGAAACAATTATATCTGTACTGAACACACAAAGGTTTTATTGCTGTCTTCTAGATTCCCTACTCAATCCAGTACAACAACCACTCACATGGCATTTACATTGTATTACAAATAGCCTAGAGATGACTTAAAGCAGGATGCCTGTAGGTAATATATAAATGCTGTGCTATTTTATATAAGGGGCTTGGACTTTAACATGGCAGAGGGTGGGGTTCTGAAACCAATCCTCCATGGATACATACAGATTTTACCACAATAAAAAAATAATAAAAGAAATGTGGGTTGGGTCAACCAGCAAGATACATGCCCAATCACCCACACCCATTCTTTTTTAAATTTTTTTAATTTTTATTTTATTATATTTTTGACAGGCAGAGTGGACAGTGAGAGAGACAGAGAGAAAGGTCTTCCTTTTGCCATTGGTTCACCCTCCAATGGTCGCCGCGGCCGGTGCACTGCGGCCGGTGCACTGCACTGATCTGATGGCAGGAGCCAGGTGCTTCTCCTGGTCTCTCATGGGGTGCAGGGCCCAAGCACTTGGGCCATCCTCCACTGCACTCCCTGGCCATAGCAGAGAGCTGGCCTGGAAGAGGGGCAACTGGGACAGAATCCGGTGCCCCGACCGGGACTAGAACCCGGTGTGCTGGTGCAGCAAGGTGGAGGATTAGCCTAGTGAGCCGTGGCATCAGCCCTTTTTTTTTTATTTTTTAAGGAATACAAATTTCATAAGTGCAACTTTAGGAATATGGTTATTCTTCCCACCATACCCGACCCTCACATCCACACTCTCACCCTTCCTCCACCTTCCTCTCCCCTTGCCAGTACCATTATCCATTAAGATTCATTTTCAATTAACTTTGTACACAAAAGACCAATTCTATATTAAGTAAAGATTTCAACAATTTGTGCGTGCGCGCACATACACATACACACACACACAAACTCTTTGAGAACTGGTTTTACCGTTAACTCTCAATATAACTCATTGATGACAAAGGTCCTGCATGAGGAGTTAATGCACAATGACTCCTGTTGTTAATTTAACAATAAATACTCTTAAGTATGTTAGTGATCACCAGAGGCTTTTGAAATGAGCTGCCTAGGCTATGGAAGACTTTTGAGTCCACAAACTCGTCAGTATTTGGACAAGGCCATTAGTAAAGTAGAAGTTCTCTCCTCCCTTTAGAGAAGAGTACATCCTTCTTTAATGGTCACTTCTTTCCACTGGGGTCTCACTCAGAGATCCTTCATTTAGAACATTTTTTGCCCAGTATCTTGGCTTTCCATGCCTGAAATGCTCTCACAGGCTTTTTAGGCAGACCAGCAAGTCTTAAGGGTTGATTCTGAGTCAGAGTGTTACTTAAAGCGATTGTCATTCTGTCTGCTGTGTGGACTGCTTCCCAACTTGGAATGCTCTCCTTTTTAATCTATCATTATTACCAGATACTTGATCCTATTTACATGATAAGCTTAACACTTAATCCTATCTATATGTTCACTTTAACACTTAATATGATAACTTTAACAATTAAGGTGGCATTTTTATCACCAAGCTTAATGGGATTTGGAGTCCCATGACAAGTTTTTAAACAAGTTTTAGAAATAAGTACATAGGAATGTATGCAGAATTATACAGCTTTACAGTTACAAACTTCTTCCTCCTTCTCTTATTCCTTTTCTTTTTACTGACACCTATTTTCAATTGACTTTATACACTTATGAGGAAAAAAACGAAAAAACAACAACAATAAATGGAACTGTTCCTCAACAGTCAAGACAATGGCAGCTCAAGTCATTCCTTCTCGAAGTGTCAATTTCACTTGTACAGATTTCATTTTAGGTGCTTTGTTAGTTCTCACAGATAAGGGAGAACATATGCTGTTTGTCCTTTGGGGTCTGGCTTATTTCACAAGTATGATGTTTTCCAGATTCATCATTTTGTTGCAAATGACCAATTTCATTTTTTTTAACCTGTGTGTTTTCCACAGTGTACATATCTCATAATTTCTTTATCTAGTCTTCGGTTGACAGGCATTTAGGTTAATTCCATATCTTAGCTATTGTGAATTGAGCTGCAGTAAACATAGAGGTGCATATAACTCTATTGTTTATTGATTCCATTTCCCTTGGGTAAATTCCCAGGAGTGGGATAGCTGGGTCATATGGTAGGTCTATATTCATATTTTTGAGGCATCTCCATACTTCCATAGTGGCTTTACCAGTTTACATTCCCACTAACAGTGGATTAGGGTAAAACCTCATTGTGGTTTTGATTTGCATTTTCCTGACAGCTAGCGGTCCTGCACATTTTTTAATGTGTCTGTTGGCCATTTGGATTTCCTCTTTTGAAAAATATCTGTTTAAGTACTTTGCCCATCTCTTACCTGGGTTGTTTATTTTGTTATTGTGGAGTTTCTTGATCTCTTTGTAGATTCTGGTTACTAATCCTTTATAAGTTGCAAAGTTGGCAAATAATTTCTCCCATTCTGTTGGTGCCTCTTCACTTTCCTGTTTCTTTTGCTGTACAGAAACTTCTCAATTTGATGTAATCCCATTTATTAATTTTGGCTTTAACTGCCTGTTCCTCTAGGGTCTTTTCCAAGAACTCTTTGCCTGTGCCAGTGTCTTGCAGGGTTTCTCCAATGTTCTCAATTACTCTGATTGTGTTGGTCATAGATTTAGATCTTTAATCCATGTTGAGTGGATGTTTGTGTAAGGTAGGGGTCTTGCTTCATACTTCTGCATGTGGAAATCCAATTTTCCCAGCACCATTTGTTGAAGTCTGTCCTTGTTCCAGGGGTTGGTTTTAGCTCCTTGGTCAAATATAAGTTGGTTGTAGATGTTTGGATTGATTTCTGGTGTTTCTATGCTGCTCCAGTGGACTATCCATTTTTGTATTAGTACCAGGTATGTCTTGAAATTTGGTATTGTGATGCCTCTGGCTTTGTTTTTATTGTACAAGATTGCTTTAGCTATTCGAGGTCTCCTGTGCGTCCATATGAATTTCAGCATCATTTTTTCTAGATCTGAGAAGAATGTCTGGTATTTTGATTGGTATCACACTTAATGTGCAAATTGCTTTTGGAAGAATGGACATTTTAATGATATTGATTCTCCCAAACAATGAACATGGAAGATTTTCCCTTTTTTTTTTTTTTTTTTGGTATTTTCTTGCTTTAATGTTTTGTAATTCTCATCATAGAGATCTTTGACACCCTTGGTTAAATTTATTCCAAGGTTGTTTTTTTTTTTTTTTTTTTTTTTTTTGGTAGCTACTGTGAATGGGATTGATCTTAGCAGCTCAATTTCAGCCTTGGCATTGTCTCTGTATACAAAGGCTGTTGATTTTTGTGTACTCACTTTATTTTATGTCCTGCTACTTTACCAAACTCTTCTATGATTTCCAATAGTCTCTTGGTGGAGTCTTTTGGATTCCCTACATATAAAATCACGTCATCTGCAAATAAGGATAGTCTGACTTCCTCCTTCCCAATTTTTATTCCTTTGATTTCTTTTTCTTGCCTAATGGCTCTGGCTAAAACTTCCAAGACTATACTGAATAGCAACGGTGAGAATGGGCATCCTTGTCTGGTTCCGGATCTCAGTGAGAATGCTTGCAACTTTTCCCCATTCAATATGACCTTGGCCGTGGGTTTGTTATAAATTGCCTTGATTGTGTTGAGGAATGTTCTTCTATACCCAATTTGCTTAGAGCTAATCCCATTCTTAATATGAATACATTTATGTATTGATATCTCCTTCTTAACCAAGTGAAATGATGATGGAAATTTCAGGTGTCTGGCAGATAGAGGTCCAGCTCTGACCCATTTTTAACCAGTCTTGTTTTAGCTGCTTTCGAAAATGTAACTCCATAATTAATTTTGCATAGCCACAATGTTATTTTCTAGCCTAAAATATTGATGTTGAAATCACTGTTAGACCTCATGGGTGTAAACTTGCTGCTTCTTCAGGTTTTATCATTAACCTTATTTGATGCCTCACGGTACAGGGTTTTAACTGTTCCATGTGTTTATACAACTGATAAACTAAACCACCACTGACACTCCAGGTAACACTATTCCTCAAGTCTCTTAGGCCTGTATTAAACAGAGTCAAATAATATTTTAATGTGATGGAATGAAGTCTGGTGACTGAAGTAATTTTTAGGCTTGATTATCTCAAAAGTTGTACAAGACCAGATCTTACAGAAAACACAAACTGTACCATTACATTGTCACATATGTCTGTGGATGGCTTCCTTAATATCAGTTGGGATAAAAATTACCTTCTAAGAAATCTCTTCTCCATCTTTGTACAACATCAAGGAAAGCAAACATAAGCTGAACCCAAAGAAACACTTTCTGAATACGAGAGGCTGAAGACTACAGCTACTGGAATTGCTTTTCCATAAATAGGAAGATAGGATTGTTATCAGCAGGCAAAAATGAAGGACAAACATTTATTTTCACTTAAAAGAACATCTTTATTTGACCTTTATTATACAATATTACCTTTAATTTATAAAAATCGCATTATGGAGGACATGACTGAAAACCAATTTAGGGGTAGCCAGTGGGTTCTAATTTAAAATGCTGTATATACCTCACTTATTAGTTTAAGGAAAAAAATTTTGGTGAATTTGAGACCAGTGAGGCTCAAGAATGGCATTTGAACTTCCAAATCCAATAATTAAAATTGGGACACTTTATTTAATTAACCTAGCAAAAACTAATTTCTAAACTTTCTAAAAAAATACTTTCCCACAAAGAGCTTAGCTTATCTTCAAGAAGTATTCTGGTATGTAATTTGCAGTACAAGACTGTATCATTCAAATAGCTGCAAGATATTTGCAACTGTTTAAAGTCCTCTGCAAACTAATATGGATGTACATATGCACGTATGCATATATGTACGCAAGTGGGTGTACGTGTGTGAGTACCCAAACTCACATTCACAGCGAGCTGAGGTGACCTTATAGTATGTTGGACTCAGAAGGGTGGCTCATTTGTGTAGGAGAGGAGACATAGTAAATCTCTGTCATTCTGAACACAGGCCTCCTATCTCCTAGCGCTTCCAAAAATAGTGAACTATTTGAGATACTTCTTTAGTGAGAAATCTATTATCTGTCAGAATGACCGGTCCATTGTAATGCATATGGTAGTAATATGGTTTGTACGGTTTCATGAGAAATTTTCTGAGTTCTGTAGTTACTGGGGCTCAAACCAAGTTTGAAATGAGTTAGCTGTTAAATATTGGAAGTTTAACACTGAGGCCAAAGGATGCTCTAAATGATGCACAGTAACATTCTGAAATAATGCTACTGACTCTAAAGGTACTGAGGAGTGCCCTGCGAGGACAGAGGAAGGGCACACGCCTCTTGGATGGATATGTTCTCTGAACTTCTGATCCACGCTGTTCTAGAGTAAGAGGGGCAGCACCCTCTGCAGTGGAGAACGGTGACAGCCAAATGGCAAATGGGCACATACCCCATTTTCTGTTGCTTAGAATCTTTCAAAAGATTGGTTTCTGCAGCATTGAGGTCAGGAATTCTACCAATTCATGTCAGAGAGCTCTAAGAGTACACAAGTAGATGAATTTCTGTAGCTCCTGCAATCTAGAGTCCTCATTCCGGGGGCAATAAGCAGGCAGAACTCGCAAAGAATGTAATATTCTGACATCACAAAACTCTTCTTTGTACATGGAGAATCAGAAATATAGGCATTCAATGACAAGGAGAGGATAATGGCTGAGAGCACATCCTCCCTGTCCCCTGCAATTTTTTGTCTCAACTATCGTTGAGTCAGGTCATCTTGAAACATTAACAGATTCCAAAGGAGTGTATCTCCTTAAAACACCATAAAATATAAAGCTGGAGGTTACATAAATACATACAAACACACACATATCTTTTTGCTCTTAAAAATGAATTATAAAAATCAAAGCACAAAGGGAAAATGCAAACCAAAACTTAGGTCATACGAAACTGGAACTTGGGATCGGAATCAGCAACTATGATCCAAGGAGCCCAAACTAGCCCTCCATGAGTTTTGTAAATAAAGTTTTATTGGATCACACTTACACCCACTCATTTACATACGATCAGAAGCTGCTTTCGTGCTTCAGCAGAATTGAGTAGTAAAAGACATCGCATGACTCCCATTGCTTAAATATGTTTATCTGGCCCTTTACAGAAAAGCCTTCTGACTGGATGTAGAACTAAACAGCACCCTTATGATGTGAATGAGCTGAAGTCACAGAAAATTGTCACCAATGTTCTTGAACCCCAATAATTGGATTAAAATATCTTCAATAACACATGGTTATTCAATATTCTGTCTATAACTTGTGCAGCCAAAATCATTCACCAACTGTGTTAAGTAACAAGACAGTATAAAAAACTGTATATTACTTAATTTATATATATACCTACGTAAAGAGTGGATAAGATAGGAGCTAGCCCATTTCAGAATAAGGAAACCTAAGGAAAAATAATTTGAAACACTGTTACTAGAAACTGTTATTTGGAACTTAGAATATTTTAGTATATTTTTCTTTATATTAAGAAATGTAAAGACAATTTACAACTGCAAGTTTTACCCATGATTATGTGACTCTTTTGAATATAAAATAACCATTACTTCTATAAAATATTGATTTTAATTATGCAATTAAAGTGACATAGCAAAATAAGAATGCTTTTATTTCTAAAGTAAATATTTTAGTGAAAGTTGTATCAGAAATCAAATATTTCTTTGATATTTCTCAAGAGATTTTAGATACTAACTACAATTATAGTTGTTAGTATTATACAGTAATACATTGCTTAAAATATATTATAAATCATTCTTTTCCTCTTTAATTTAAATGAAATATAAAATTATGAATTTTATAATATTCATATTGGAAAATGGCACGATCTACTCTCACACAGAAAATGCCATTGGGATCTCATAGAATGTTCTAATGCTTCAAAGTGCCAAGCACATTGCTTGGCACATGGCAGGTACTCCACAAATGCTGATCACTCATTCTCTCACCTACTCATGCACTCAAAGAAATCCAGCCTGAAGGAGAAACTGCATTCTAAGGAGAATGGTAAGCACAATCCTTTGTCAACAGTTTTAGCGTTTTGACAAAGACTTTGGCAATGGAGAGTAAAGATGAGAGGTTAATGATCACAATTTCAAACTGGCTGATTAAAATCTACTAAGTGAAGCCCTGGATTGCACCAGATGACACTACAGAGAATCAGGGTCAATACTGCACAAAAAGAATGCAGTCCTTCAACATCCAGGTTTTATTCTTACATATAAGCATCTGCTACAAGTAGGAATAAGTAGGTGTTCAAAAGAGCACCAGAAAGTAAGAACTCACTGACGGGGGACTTATTTTTCTGCACCGAGGCCTCTTTTTGGTTAGAATACCATTCTCTTGATTTTAACAATCTTATACTGGCTGAATTATAAAACAAACAAACCTGGTTTGAATCAAACAGTGTGATTCTAAAATGAAGAGATACAAATGTAGAAAAGGGGTGTTCAACATTTTTGTAGCAACTGATCTATCTACTCTGCATATTTGTGCCAAAGGCGCAAGGTGAGGTGTCAGCTCTTTGAGGAGGCACCTGGCAAGGAGCATTTTTGGGCTCTCTGTCGAAGGTCTTAGAAATGCAGTAAGTATTTAACCTGAGTAATAAGGTCTATGAAGGGATATGAAGGACAGCATGATGTAAATAATAATCCTGAAAATGAAGCAGAATATGGGTAAGGATTGACCTTTGAGGAAATAATTTAAAAATCTATAGCAAAAATAAAATATAACACAGGCAAATCATTTGTGGCCGACTTTAATTGCCTTTGGTATTAAGAGAACAAAAAAATGAAAGCATTGCTATAAGCTGTAGTCTTATGATCACAAAGAAGGTAGGGACTGGAGAAGAAGACCCTTCCACTGGCCCTCCTGGATCCCTTGCATGGACAAAAACTGGTCTTGTGCATGCGCATGTGCACACACACACACACATACACACAATCTGTGTGCACATACACACACACACACACACACACACACAATCTGTGTCTTCTCTTAAGCTCCAGTCACCCAAGTAATACAGACAGAGCACTCGAGGGCAAAGGTTCTGCTCTCTTCCAGGGAGCTAAGATAGCCCCTAACTCCACATCCTTCTAAACAAAGTGAGAGAAGGTTCACTGCCATCTTCACAGCTGCTCTGGGTCTTTGCCAACTCAAGTTTTCCACTCTTTTATTGGTGATTTATAAGTGGGCTTGTGCTATTTTTAGGAGGAAGGCTAACTTTTTTTGGAGAGCCTAAAACTTCCCGATTCTCTTCTAAGGTAGTTATCTACACCTTTCATTTAAAATTTTTTAATTTTCAAGTAGTAAAAGATGCTATAATTTAAAACATACTAAAATCCAATTCTCTCAAAGACTTAACTGCTCTCCATTCTTATTGAAAGATTCTACAATGGCAATCACTATGGATCAATGACTGGATTGATTTATGGGATAAGATAACCATCAGAAAATATTTAATTATATTAACTTACTATTTCTTTCCAATTTTAATATATTACCTGTTAACAGAAGATTAAAAAGAGAAGCTATCAAATAAAGAAAGAAGCCTTCAGAATTCCTAAGTGGGCTTCCTATACAAACCTGTTTCATGAAATACTCAAATTCAGAGTAAATGTTGCACTAAGCAGATTTTTTCCAACTTTTATTAATGTCAATGGAAACTGTTTATATTAAATGAAAGGAGAAAAAATGTCTTGCATTGCCACAAAAATCTAAGAGACATAAAATTTGTAAGTGTTAGAATAGTATTTAGCTTATGTTATTGTTCTTGAGAAAATTTAAATTCTTTCTACCAAAATATAAAGAACCAGTAATTTATTTAAAAAGAAGTATCAATGCAAAAACTACTAATAAAAGAAAGTCCCTTTGATATACCCCAATTTGGTGTAACATGATTAATTATACCATACTTTTATTACTGAAAATTATTTTGAAGCTATTAACTCTTTGGATTTCTATAAATATTCTTGGAGAAACTAAAAAAGCAAAGTGTTTGAGAACAGTTCATTCATCTGGTGTGAAAAAGGAGCCCCTATCCCCATTCCAGACAGAATATTTAAGGAAGCTTCATTGTTCTGTTTTTGCTTTAATAAATTATAAAAGTAATTTGAATTATCAGGGCAAATTCAGAACTATGTGATAGACTAGTGAATCTTGCCAAGTGAAATAAATAAAGTTGTAAGTTGAGTGAATCTGCTAGCTTTATTATGAGATTAAAGCAGGTAAAATTTACTTGGTAGATTTGCTGGTTTGGAAGAAAAACTTCCTACCAACAAAACCAAGGACTTCTCTTAGAACAGAGTTCAAGGCAACCAGCTCATCACTTCCCCCACTTTTTTGTCATGCTACCAACACTGTACTGAACTACATGCACAAAACCCCAAACCCAGGCTCATGGTGGTTATGATAAACAGTAGTTTTAATGATTCCATATGGAGAAAAAGATTGGAAGAGTATTATTTGCCAGATCATGCCCCCAGAGAAAATGGAATTTAATCAAGAATTTCAGTGAAATAGACTGGGATCTGAAATGATTGCCACTGTGGTCATCCAATGGAGAACTTGAACATTCAGACAGGGATAGGTACTTCTGTTTCTTTTTGGAGTCTTCTTTCTGATAATCCAATTATATAGTTCTTTTGTTCTTGTTCATCTTAGTTCATTTCAATGTTAAAATGGAGAAAAAAGGGAAAAATAATGTGTATATATTTGACTTGAAAGCTGCTCCACTGAGGGAAGAAACAAACATGGAAGTGGTTCCATAGACCATCTCTGACTCCCGCATAAATAGTCTTCGTTTGCTCTTAGGAAGTCTAGTCTCTAGACTTCAGGACTCTAAAAACAATATAATAGTAATAGGCTTCATTTCTCTTGTGACCATGTTTTCAGAATCAAAGCATATCAGCTCTCTGCCCTACATGTACCAGAGCATATTTTGGTCAAGTATAAAATGGAATAATTTCAAAGTTGATGTATCTACATGTTGAAAGTCTTGCAGGGAATAGTTTCACCCTGTCGTGTTGACTTAAGAGGTCCAGGTTTTCAAAAGCCGCCTCTCCAGACTAATTTCTGTAGTGGTCCATGTAAACAAAACACAGGTAAGAATGGTCCTCTGGAGCTGCTTTCATCGAACAGCAGGATTACCTGAAAGTGTGGTGTTGGCTAAATGTAACACAGGCAGAGGGTGTGCCTCTGTGTTAAATACCCAATGGTCTAAAGGTAAAAGGTCATCATTGGAGAACAGCAGATACAAATACCTGAAAACACAAGGGGAAGAAATGAGCTTCAATTAGAATTCAACAAGATCAAGTGAGCTCAGTTATAATGGCAGAGGAAAGTAATAATTTACTCTGGTTTGCTCTATGAAAAGCACACTGCAGAAATGAACTCAAAAGATTTGAAATGTAAAGCAATGTGTTCTAGAATATGCCTAAGAAAGTCTAATGAGATGCCTAACTAGACTTGTGGAACTAAGTTTTTTTGAAAAAAAAAAAAACAACACATGTCTAGCTAAAGCACATAAAACAACGCTATAAAATGGCATATAACAAACTGATAATTCTTCAAAGATATTCTTTCAAAAAATCACACATAACATCAACCTTATATTTTGGCAACTTAGCTCACATTTATTAATCAATCACACTTATTAATTAACACTGAAGAAGGAGAATAAGCGTACTATTTGGACACAGTAAGGACTTCATTACCACTATTCCTAATACATCAGTAACTACAGTTTTTGCAGTTCTTACTACTGCAGGTATGGCAAGCTATTTAAAAAAAAGTTTTCAGAAATATTATGCACTTACAGGAGGTTTAAAAATGTATCAATAACTTTTAATGAGTGATCATACTGTCTGTATGAAGGCAAGGATCCTGATCTCTCCCTGAGCACTGTAAGCCACAGTAGTCATGCTGTGGGTACCAGAAGGACTTGTCTCCCAAAACACATGTAGATGTTTAAACTCTGATGTTTTAATGTAAATCGTTGCTTGGCTAAGAGTGGAGATTTGATCTAATGATGGTGTCTGAGAAGCGGGGCTGGTGGGATGTCTTCGGGTCAGTGAAGATCTTGTGAGAGGTTTGATTACATGAATTCATGTTTGGTCTAGGCTCTCCCTCTCTGTTCCCTGCCCTACCATGTGACCTTCCTTTGTACTCGCCATGATCAACCTTCACCAGACTAGAATATGGGACTACCTAATCCTGTACCCTCAAACTGTAGGCTGATAGAAAACTTTTATTTCTCACGAAGCTTCTTTCAGGTATTTTAAAGTAATGAAACGTAGAATAATACAATTCATTTAGAAGCTAAAATGATACAGTCAACACAAAAAGATTCTTACCTGCAATATCAGAAAAGATTTCAATCTAAATCCTGCTAAGAGGTTCTCAAAATGAAACACAAAAAGCCAAATAAAGTCAGGAAATCTGAGTCCTAACTCCTATCTTAGCAATAACTAGACAAGTTCTTATAAGGACTTAGCAAAATATTTCCTCATTTCAAAAACAGGCATTTTGGGGTGGGTGTTTGGCACAGAGGCTAAAAGCCTACATGGGACATCCACGTTCCAGAGCCGAGTGCCTGGATCCAAGTCAGCTCTGCTTCTGATCCAGCTTCCTGCTAATGCACACCCTAGGGGGAAGCAGATGATGGCTCAAGTACTTGAGTTCCTGCCACCCCTATGGGAGACCTGCTTGGTGTTTCATGCACCTGGTTTCTGTGTGGCCTAGCCCTGGCTGTTGCAAGAATCTGGCGAGTTAATTAGCAGATAAAAGATTTTTCACTATATGAGGCTATGCCATCATTCAAACAAACTGGGGAAAAACAGGTACATTAATATATTTCTGATTATTGTTATAGCTCTGAATGAGAGAGCAAAAACACAAAGCAATGAGGTAAATGGGGACTGCATATCAGCTTTATGACTGCTAAGGATGGATTATCTCACTCCTTGCTGTTAGACTTGCGATCTGTTTGGCTCTGACTTATTCACCAGGTTGCAAGCAGAGGAGTTAGAACTGACAGGCCTGGCTTGACATCACAGGGGACTTTGCCTGGTCTGATAAGTAGATGGAAACAGAAGCACAGACTCTCGGTGTCCTGGCTGCAAACGTGTCCAGGGGACCTACGTTCTGTTTAATTCCACATGGTGCCCCTGCCTCTAAGTTAAATGCCGCTTCAAGAAGGTCAGGCACAAAAAAAGGAAAGGAAAAATAAAAGGAGAAAAAAAGGCTGTCAAGCAGATGCTAACCGTATCACTTCTTGAAGGAAGACTGAGTGAAAAGGAAAGCGATAACATCGACAATCCTGTAAAATGATTCCTTTCCATAGGGTAGGCTATGGACGTGCCTCATGTAAATAAATACATGCTAGAAAAATCAGGAAGAGGATGTATATGAAAAGTTCAGAAACAGAAAGTGCTATCATAACCATTTGGAAACAAACCTTTAAAGAACAGAATCTAAACAGTACTATAGTAGCATTCATGTCCACCTGGAACCTCATTTGAAACCTTATTTGGAAATAGAGACTTTGCACTTGTAGTGACTCACTTAAGGATACTAAGATGAAATCATCCTGCTTTGGGACCAACAATTAATGTCTTAGCAAGAGCAAGGAAAGGGAGAGTTTGACTTTTGACTCAGGAACACACAAGGAAGAAGGCCATGTGAAGACAGAGGCAAAGACTGAAGTTATACTGATATCTAACATTTTTTGGAATGGATTGATTACCAGGCAATGGAATAAAACATTTGTTAATCCATCCAAAAGATTTGTCTCTCTCTGCCTGAGGAAAAAAACAAATCTTAAAGTTTTGGGTTTTTTTTGGGGGGGGAGAGGGGGTAAGGAAGAAAAAATACTGAAACCAACGTGGGTATATTATGGATTCAAATATGGACAGTCATCATTTTAAAGATAAACTGGAGGAGGTTGACATTTTTGGTAGCCTGCAATCATTTACACTTTGTTCTCTATTGAACTGGAGAGAGTTCACTTTACTTGAGGAGTCAGATAAACTAGGATGATTCTGCCTATTGGATACAGAACATGTAAACTGCAAACGTAACTGATTTATCTCCTAAAACAGAGATCAGCGGTAGATAATAACAAGGGTTAACTAATTCAATAGCAAAACATCATCAGAACTCTGCATTTCATAAAATTTAAAAACATTAAGTCCTTCCAGGTGCTAAAAGGGAAAGACCCCTTTTCTCCTTTCCCTTTTATCGTGGATTACCACCTGGAGAAACATGTTAAGTGTCCCTTAGATATTTTAAAAAGCTAAGAAAGGCTCTTGTTAGCTTTTTAGCCTATGTATGATTTTCTCACAGGTGTGGAAGCCACATCTTTGAAATGCAAACTTCAAGGAAGATGCATCTCTACCTCCCTATCACTGTGGAAGACTGGCACAGGTAACTTTCTCCAAGCTGTAACTACATCCTTGTCATAAATACGTTTTATTTTTTCTTTTGGATAAAGGCAATTAACACAGATGGCCATTCAAGTACCACATAGCTCGCTGATGCTCACTTTTATAGGATTCTTCTGTTTGTTTGCTCTTCTTTCATTTTGGATAGTTTCTATCATTATAGCTTCAAGTTCATTAATTTTTACTTCTGAAATGTCTAATGCATTATTAACTGCACCTAGTATATATTTTTTAACTTTTATTTAATGAATATAAATTTCCAAAGTACAGCTTATGGATTATAATGGCTTCCCCCCCATAACTTCCCTCCCACCCGCAACCCTCCCCTTTCCCACTCCCTCTCCCCTTCCATTCACATCAAGATTCATTTTCAATTCTCTTTATATACAGAAGATCAGTTTAGCATATATTAAGTAAAGATTAACAGTTTGCACCCACATAGAAACACAAAGTGCTCCTAGTATATTTTTAACTCAATCAATATAGTTTTTGTTTCAAGAAGTTTATTTGCAATTTTATATCTTCCATGAATCTACAGATCATAGTTATATTCACTATTATGGTTATTGTATGCATTTTTAACAATTATACCGGTTCTAAGTTGGTTTCAACTGATTCTTCTCATTATCGGTCATATTTTCCTGCCTGTCTACATGCATGGTAATCTTTAGATGCCAGATATTATGAATTTTACCTTGTTGGTGCTGGATATTTTAGTAGTTCTATAAATCTTGAGTTTTGTTCAGGGATGTAGTTGGTTACTTAGAAAGTTTCATCCTTTCAGGTCGTGCCTTCACAGTTTGTCACAGATCCAAAGCAGTAGGTTATCTCCCACTACTGAAACAGGCCTTCCTAAGGACTCTGTAGAGTCCCTCGAATTATGAATTTTCCTAGTCAGGATGCTGGTAACAGGCACTGTTCCTGGCTCTGTGTAAGTACCAGAAATGGTTCCCACTGATCCTCAGATCCTTTGCTTCCCTTGAAGTAAGTTCCTCACATGTAGGTGCCTCGGTACTCTACTGAATACTCTTCCTCTGTGAAGAGAAGTTCTCTTCTCTCAGGACTGGCCTTCAAACTCTTAGTTTCCCCACACTCAAAACTCTATCTCCTCAGGGTGTCTGCTGGGCTCTGTTTTAGGTCTCCCTTCCTGTGCTATGACCTGAAACTTATCAGGACAGTCAGCTGGGGCAATCACCACTTTCTGTTTCCTGTCTTTCAGGATTACTGTCCTTGACTGCTTCCATTCTGTGCTTTGAAAAAGTGTTGTGTGTGTGTGTGTATGTATGTATTATATATATATATATATATATATATATATCTGATTATTTCAGCTCGAAGCATAAATTTCCTTCTAGCTTTAGAATACACAGAATACACAGAAGCCCTATTTGTCCATTTTAAAAACCTTTGTCAAATGATTCATTGAATGACAGGTAATTATGTTCATGGAATCCTGCTACTCTTTTGTCTATTAACCCAATTCAACTTGGAAACTGCTTCTGACTCTTCACAATCATTAGTTCTTAAGTCTTCATAGTATGATTTTATACAATTTTGTAGAAGTAGATTTTATTTCAATCTAATTGTATTTGTGGTAGTAATTAAAAAATACTCTTCTCCTCTTAGGGTTCAAGTTTCCTCTGAAATACATTTTTTACCTGGAATATAATTTATTATTTTAAATTACTACAAGGATCTGAATATGTACTACCACAAGTGTGATGCAATCACTACCACTATCTTTGGAATGATGGAGGGAAACACAGCAAATAGGAGATAATTTTAAAGAAAAGTTGTACTGAAAGGTTTGGAGGAGACTGGATTAAAGTATGGGTGCTTTGCATTTTATATTATGATTCCCTCTATAGCATGCCATTGCAAGATTATTTTTATTGTGGCAAACAACATAATATAAAATTAACCATCATAACCATTTTTAAATGTAAAACTCAGTACTGGTAGGTAAATTCACATTGTCGTAAAACAAATCTCTAGAGCTTTTTCATCTGGCAAAACTGGAACTCTAGGGCTGCACTGTGGCGCAGCAGGTTAAAACCCCAACATGCAGTACCAGCATCCCATATGGGCACCAGTTTGAGTCCCAGCTGTTCCACTTCCGATCCTGCTTCCTGCTAATGTAACTGGGAAGACATTGGAGAATGGCCCAAATCCTTGAGCCGCTGCACCCACGTGGGAGACCTGGAAGAAGTTCCTGTCTCCTGACTTTGGTTTGGCTCAGCTTCAGCTGTTGTGGCCATTTGGTGAGTGAATCAGCAGATAGAAGACATCTCTTCTCTGTCTCTACCTCTCTCTGTAACTCTTTCAAATAAATAAAATATATCTTGAAAAAAGAAAAACTGGAACTCTATATCCTTTGAAAAGTAATTCCCCTTTTCCTCCCTCCACAAGTCCCTAGTAACCACTGTTCTACTTTGTCCTTCTGTAACTTGCACTACTTTATATACTTCACATAAGTGGCATCACAGAGTTTTGTCTTTTTGCAACTCACTTATTTCATTTAACATAATGTCCTCCAGCTTCATCCACTTTGTCACTTAACTGACTGTGATTCTAGAATCCAATTTCCCACTACTTCTAGTGAGCGCACTTTGGTCAGTCTACTTTTCTTACTATTTCTTAAGAGGTATTTTCTCAAGCTGTATCTCTCTTTTCACAAAGCGATTTTCTGCTTTACCCCAACTGTTAACATCTCACATATCATTTAGCATCATGTCAGTCTTTCTTCATGAATAGTTTGGCTCTTAACTCTTACAGTTTTGTTTTATGATGATTAAAAACATTAAGAGTTTTATTTAACAATAACACATTATTTGATAATAGTCATTTAATAGCAAACTATAGAAATTAGTTTCTTTTCTGGGTATTTTTTTTAAGGGAAAGAGTTTATTGAGGGAAACCTGACAGACAGTAGGGAAGGGGCGAAGAAGGAAAAAGAGGGAGAAGAGTGTAAGAGAAAGAGAGAGACAGAGACAGAGGTAAGGAGATGGAGAGAAAGAGACACACACACACATGTTTAGGAGCAGGTTCTTTTAAAACTCCGCCAGGGGGCGGGCAGGGAAGTAGGAGCAGCGAATCCCATTAGGATGAGGGTGGGGCTGACGTATGGGTAATTTTTTAAATTACTAAGAAAAAATTAAGAGCAATATACTTAAGTGTAGTCAGATGGTAAATAAATAATTCCTCTTTTTTTTTCTTATTAGTTTCAAAAGATATAGTTAATGGCCATCAAAAACTGAGTGGATAAACAAATGTAGTATACCCAAACAACAGAATACTACTCATCAGTAGAAAGGAAGGAGTAACTAATATATTCAATATGGATTAATCTAAATTGTGCTGAAAGAGCCAGACAGAAAGTAAGTACACTCTGCATGATTCAAATTATGTGAAATTCTAGAACAAGCAACCAATTTTGACAGAAAGCTGACTTGAGTTCAGGAGTGAGGTAGAATTGACTGCAAAACTAGGAAGGAAATGTTCCATGTACCGTCATGCAACACCAGGGTACATTCTAACAGGGTACGTTCTAAGAAATGAGCAATTCCACATCTCAATGTGTGAACATCACAGAGTGCACTTACACAAACTAAGAGGGCTACGATGTCACTAGGCAACATAAGCTTATAGGAACATATATGCAGTCCTTTGTTAAATATATCAATATGTGATTGTATGACCATATTAATTGGGAATATTAACTGGAGTGGAAATTACTTAAGTTCATGCTTTGCCAAAACACAATGAACTGTACACTTAAAACACTTCAATAAAGCTGATATATTATAAGTTTTTTTTTTTTAAGACTAATGGACAAGAATGGAAATACAAAATAATCGTATATGTTATTGCTAAGTACAATTTGGGTTGTAGCTCCCTCTACTGTAGCAAAAGAAACTGGCAAGGGTGTTTCAAAGTATGGTTTTGAAACTAAAAAAAAAAAAAAAAAGAAAATTATAATAAAATAGTGCAAGTGACACAAGTATAGTGTGTGTGTGTGTGTGTGTGTGTCTTGGCACCTAATATTTGGACTGCACCATATCAGGTGCTAAGAGAGATTAAAATATGCGGAGTCCATGGTTCTAGTCCTTCAGAACATCTATTTGAAGAGACTGGACCAGGTAGATATAGAAATTAAGAAATGATTTGTCTGCCTGACTGCATGGTATGCTGGCTTCCTTGTGATTACAGTTAATTTCTTGACCCTAATTGCTTCCATAAATGTTTTACTGAGCTACAGGTGTCAGCGTTTCTCAAAGTGATTCCCCAGACAAGCAGCATCAAAATCACCAGAAGCTTGTTAGAAATGCCAAGATTTATTAATAAGAAACTCTCGTAATGGAGCACAGCACTGCACATTTTAAGAATCGTTCTAGGTGATTTTGACACATGGTTCTTAAGTGCAACTTTGTGGAACTTCTAACAACTGTTTTTGCTTTCCCCTTTCTTGTGGGCACCTGAACACTTGATTCCACTGAGAACAAACAAACAGCTCTGAGTCCTTCCATTTTTCACTCCTTGCCTTGAACCCTTACTTCATGGTTTATCAATTCCTTGATCCACAATGGCACACCTCCTAGCACTAACAATTCTGAGTTCAAGCCCTAAGCCCTAACCGCATGGGTTTATTATTCTCTTCTCATTCCCACTTTTAGAAGATCCTGCTGTTTATCAGCTGCCTGTCTTAGAATCAAATGATACAATTTTTATTCAGTACAGTATTTAATACTGAAACACTCATTGTATCTGTGATCCCAATGTAGATGCTGGAGTTACAATAATAACCAAAATATACTAAAATTTTATAAATTCCTCCTGGAGTTCATATTCCAGTTGGGCAATGCTTAAGGAAGTTATATGGTATGTTACAAGAAAGGTGCTATGGAAAAAAACAGGAAAAGTACAGAGAGTAAGGGAGATATCAAAATTTCTATACAGATGATTAAGGAATGCCTTAAAAATACAACTGAAATGATATCATTAAAAAAAAACAGTGATCAGTAGAGATGCAAATAGCCAATTTGTTTTTCTTAGATAACACAGACTGAAGAATTTTTCAACAAACTCAATACATTTACTGAGTGCCTCACATGCTGGGTGCTGGGAAGACCAGAGAAGTGAAAAGGAAATGTCCCTGCAGTTCTGAAGCTTACATTCTACTGCCAAAGACAGATAAAACACATGTCTGGTGATGACAGTGCTATGAAGAAAAATACAGCAGGGCCAGGGAAGAGAGTAACGGAGATTACAGATGATACCCACTGGGCATGTACTCCCAGCCAGGCCCTCAAAACACTCAGGCAGAGTGCGGAAGTCAAGATTGTTGTGTTATATTCACTGATACATATCCCCTAGCACATGTAACAGCAGCTGTCACACATGAGACATTCAACAGTTTAAATGGTAAGGATCCAAAGAAGTAATAGTTTAAAAGGGTGAGCAGATACTGATATTTTATCCCTGTTTATTTCCTAAGAATCTCTGATTCTTTGTTGTTTTTAATCTGTGTCCTCAATTTATAGAGAAAAATGTCAAAAGGCGCTAGGAAGTCAATCTTGGTAGAACAAGCTCAGGTACTTGAACCATCACCTGCTGCTTCCCAGCGTGTGTGTGGGCAGGAAGCTGGAACTAGGAGTGCAGTTAGTAATTCAATGCTGCTCCAGATGTTCACCCCTACGTAACTAATTTTAATATAACAAGTGCTGCAGATTTGACTAATATATAAATGTAGCAAATAATACTAACAAGCTGAAGGAAGAAGCACCATTCTTCATCTATCTGTCTTCTACCTACAGAAGTTCTAGAAGTATGATAAGGGAGTAAATGAATGTACACTCAGTATGTCAATATTTCCTTTTGATAATTCACTCCCTACACTGAACTACATACACTGTTACTTCCAGTTTTTGAACGTTATCCTTATATCTTTGCTGACACCAGAACACAAACTTTTGAAATCTTGAACACTCTGATAGCAAAATGTGGCACCTAATTATTAGTTTCATTTCTTTCTTTACAAGTGGGTCAAACAATTATTTTTCATGTGTTATATAGCCATTTAGTTTCTAGGAACTACTTTTACCTAATTTTTAGCTTAATATTTTTTCTAAATTTCTAATGTTAAGAAAACTTATCCATTGTTTTCACAGTGAGTTTCTACTTTGTTTAAAGTTTTGTTTCTCTTACATTTGTTTTCTGTTTTTATGTAATTAAAATATTTACCTTTTTATTGTATGGGTTCTCTGTTCTGTTGCAGGCCATCCTTACCCACAAAGTTGGAAAAAACTTATTTTCATGATTTTAATTTTTTAATATTTAAAATTTTACTCTTCTATAAAATTATTTTTAGTAGGGATCCAGCTTTGTTATTTTTCTCTAAATGAGTAATATATTATTTTTTCACACTTCTAATGATTACAAGAGCCAAACCAAAGTATTTCTTTAAATAGCAATTGAAGGGCTAGAGCTGTGCTGTAGCAGGTAAAGCCACTGCCTGCAGTGACAGCATCCCACATGGGTGCTGGTTTGAGTCCCAGCTCCTCCACTTCTGATCCAGCTCTCTGCTATGGCCTGAGACAGCAGTAGAAGATGGCCTAAGTCCTTGGGCCCCTGCACCCATGTGGGAGACCAAGAAGTTCCTGGCTCCTGGCTTTGGATCGGCCCAGCTCTGGCCGTTGCAGCCAATTGGGGAGTGAATCATCAGATGGAAGACCTTTCTCTCCCTCTCTCTCTGCCTCTTCTTCTCTGTGTAACTCTTTCAAATAAATAATAAATAAATCTTAAAAAAAATTATTTGAGCTAAATCACAGCTCAAGTTTTTATACTGGTGAAATACATATTATATGCACAGAGGTGCATGTAAAAGTCTACTTAATAATAAACACTAAAAGCTACTGAACATATAATTTCTATTTTTCTAACAGTAATAAACATTTTTGTATACAAATCCTTTCCTTTTTTTTGTAAAGATTTATTTATTTATTTTGAAAGTCAAAATTAGAGAGAGATCTTCTATCTGTTTGTTCACTCCCCACATGGTTGCAATGCCCAGCACAGGGCCAGGCAAAAGCCAGGAGCCAGGAACTTCATCTGGGTCTCCCACATGGGTGAAAGGGGCCCAAACACGTGGGTCTTCTGCTGCTTTTCCCAGGCCATTAGCAGGGAGCTGGATTGGAAAGTGGAGCAGCCCGGACATGACCTGGCACCCATATGGGATACTGGCATTGCAGGCAGGCGCTTCACCTGCTATGCCACGATGCTGGCCCCAACAAGTCCTTTTCAATAGCTCTGATTACAGCTATGCACAACAAAGGACTACATATATGATGGCAGTTCCATGAGTTATGAGAGCTGAGTGTAATTCCTATTACCTAGTGATATATCATCATAGCACAATGTATTAACACTCACATGTTTGTGGTGATGCTGGTATATCTACTGCATTGCCAGTCATATAAAAGTATAGTCCATGCAATTATATATAGTACATAATATTGATAACAAGCAATTTTTTTTGACAGGCAGAGTTAGACAACGAGAGAGAGACAGAGAGAAAGGTCTTTCTTTGGTTGGTTCACTCCCCAAATGGCTGCTATGACTGGCGCGCTGTGGCTGGCGCACCGTGCCGATCCAAAGCCAGGAGCCAGATGCTTCCTCCTGGTCTTCCATGCAGGTGCAGGGCCCAAGCACTTGGGCCATCCTCCACTGCACTCCCAGGCCACAGCAGAAAGCTGGACTGGAAGAGGAGCAACTGGGACAGAATCTGGGGCCTGACCGGGACTAGAACCCAGAGTGCTGGTGCTGCAGGTGGAGGATTAGCCTAGTCATAAGCAATTTTTGACTGGTTTATGTATTTACTACAATATTCTCTTTATCACTATTTTAGAGTGTATGTCTTCCTTCTACTTATAAAAAAACAAGTTCACTATAAGACAGCTGCAAGTGGGTCCTTCAGGACATATTCCAGAAGAAGACAGCTCCATGTGTGTTACTGCCCCCTGAAGTCCTACTAATGGGATAGAGGTGGAAAACAGTGAAACTGAAATCCCTGACCCTGTGTAGGCCTAGGTTAATGTATATGTTTGTGTGTTAGCTTTTAACAAGAAAGTTTAAGAAGTAAAAAAAACAAAAAAACTAATAAAGCCTTACATAAAATTATAAAGAAAATATTTTTGTATAGCTGTATAATCTGTTATTACAAGAGTCAAAAGTTTAAAAAAAATTGACAAGCTTATAAATTAGAAAGGCGTCAGGGCCAGCACTGTGACATGATGGGTAAAGGCCACCACCGCCTCTGACGATGGCATCACATGTGGGCAATGGTTCAAGTCCAGGCTGCTCCACTTCCAATCCAGCTCCCTGCTAATGCACCTGAGACAGCAGTCGAGGATGGTCCAAGTGCTTGGGCCCCTGCACCCACCATAGGAGACCTAGAAGAACCTCCTGGCCTATCTCTGGCCATTGCGGCCATTTGGGGAGTGGACCAGTGGATAGAAGATCAGTCTTTCTCCCCCCCCCCCCCACCCCGTTCTCTCTGTAACTCTGCCTTTCAAATAAATAAATAAATATTCACCCCCCCCACCCCCCAAAAAAAGTATCATCAACAGGGTCAATGCTGTGGAGCAGTGGGTAAAGCCGCCATCTGCAGTGCCGGCATCCCATATGAACACCGGTTCGAGTCCTGGCTGCTCCAATTCTGATCCAGCTCTCTGTTATGGCATGGAAAAGCAGTAGAAGATGGCCTAAGTGTTTGGGCCCCTGTACCCACATGGGAGAGCCAGAAGAAGCTCCTGGCTCCTGGCTGTGGATAGGCCCAGTTCCAGCCACTGCAGCCATGTGGGGAGTGAACTAGCCAATGGAAGATCTCTTCTCTCTCTCTCTCTCTCTGCCTCTCTGCAAGTCTTTCAAATAAATGAATCTTTAGTCCTCCACCTGTGGTGCCAGCACTCCAGGTTCTAGTCCCAGTTGGGGTGCCGGTTCTGTCCCGGCTACTCCTCTTCCAGGCCAGCTCTCTGCTGTGGCCCAGGAGTGCAGTGGAGGATGGCCCAAGTGCTTGGGCCCTGCACCCGCATGGAAGACCAGGAGGAAGCACCTGGCTCCTGGCTTCGGATTGGCACAGCACGCCGGCCATTTTGGGGGTGAACCAACAGAAAAGGAAGACCTTTCTCTCTGTCTCTCTCTCACTGTCTAACTCTGCCTGTCCAAAAAAAAAAAAAAAAAAAAAAGTATCATCAACTAGGATAGCTTATTGTTGAAAAGAAGATAAATTTTTAAATAAATTTAGTGAACAGTACATATAAAGTATACAGTAATGTAGAGTGATGTCCTTCATACTCACTCCTACTTTTAGTCCTGCAAGCTCCCTCCAAGTGATAGTAAGTATCCTATATAGGTGCATCACTTTTTATCTTCATACATTTTTAACTACACCTTTTCCGTGTTTAGATAACAGAAATTTTCACTGCTGTGTTACAACTGCCTACAGTACTCAGTGTAGTAACATGCTGTACAGCTTAGAAGCCTAGGAGCAATAGGTTATACTATACAGCCTAAGTATATAGCTGGCTACACCATCTAGGTTGGTGTAAGTATACTCTATGACGTTTGTATGATGACAGACTTCTCAGAATATATTTCTGTCAAGCAGTGTGTGACTATATTTAAAATTGTTGATGTATTCTTTCATAGTTTTCCAGAATTTTGTCATTTATATTCAACATCTAAATTATAAGAGATGGGGAGGGAAAAAAGCACACAAAAAAGACATATAAACAGACAAAATTTCTGCCCCAGAGACTTTGGTACCAGTGAAAGCAGACACACTGTGATGGTAAATGTGGTGTTAATTTTACGCTATTTCTCTTTCCCTTAATAATAAATTTACTTTGGAGACAAGATTCTAACTAACCTGTGATTTCTGCTAGCCATTTAATGCCTGGTACATATATTTTCAGAAAAACTGGTTGAAATGAATCCTCAATATGTATACTTTTCTCATTTACTCAAACCTTCAATCAAATATGCAACAGCATTGAACTGAGATGCAATGAAAACCACGATTCAATGCAAGAGCTAGGTGAACAAGTATAGATACTGTGCTACAGATATAAAATAATATACTCTTTAAAAGTTTCTGTTAAGAGGAGTTAATTTGTGACAGTGAATGACATGAAGTGATAAAACTATACATGGAATCCAGATAGGAGACATTTATTAAACAATCCCAGGACTGTTGCTAGAGAACTGATCCCAGGAGTCCAGGTGTTCTCTCTCTCTGTTCCCTACAATTCTTTTAGCTTAAGGGGACTCTGATGAACTGCTATTCCACTAAAGTCAATGAACAAATAATTCTTGGAAAAAGTCATTATCAAAGAATGTATTTCTCTTTCTTGCGATTGTAGAAATGTAGCAGAGAAATATTAATCTGTTTTTACAATCAAGATTCCAAACCAGTGTCCTTAAGCAATTTCAAGTTAACTGAAAGCTATTCATGGCTTTTCCTTTCTTCCATAACTCTTCCCCTCATAAGCAGTCTCACTTGTACTTATTACTAATAACACATCTAAAATCCTTACAATTCTCTTTATAAATCTCCTCTCAAAATAAGAAGATACAATCATCTTGAAGAAGTCTCTTCCAGAGTCTCCATCTTACCCAGCCTAAATGGATTATGCTATTACTTTACTTTCTCACTTGTTCCCATATCCATATGTTTCTTTTTGGTATAGATCCAATTTTGATGAAGCCTATTCTCCAAAAACTAATTGAAAAAGAATGTGTGCAAGCTTATTTTTGAGATGTGCATGGTTAAAACTTAGAATTCTAGGTTGGAATTAATTTTTTCTCACAGTCTTGAATGAATTGCTCCACAGCTTCTAGCCTTCACAACTGTTCTTGAGAAGTCTGGAGCTACTCTTACTCCAGATCATTTCTGCAAGGCTTTGATTCTCTTTCTCACTGGAAGCTGTTAGCGCTTTCCTTTCCCTAGGGGTTCTGAAAGTCCATGGTGGCATGTCTTGAGTGGGTCTGTTTTTATTTACTGTGCTATGATCTTGATCATTTTTTTCAAGCTGGGAGTGCCAGCCCTCCAGTTCTGGGATGTTTATTGAATTATCTGGTTATATTCATATTTTACTTTTAAAATAAACCTAAAAAAATCAAAGCATAACAACCATATATAAACATGTGCAAATTTTGTATATCTATATTTTAATAAACATTCCTAAATCAATAGTGTTCGCTAACATTAAAAGTACAGCACTGGGCTGGTGCGCGGCTCTATAGGCTAATCCTCCGCCTGCAGCGCCGGCACCCTGGTTTCTAGTCCTGGTTGGGGTGCTGGGTTCTGTCCTGGTTGCCCCTCTTCCAGGCCAGCTCTCTGCTGTGGCCTGGGAGTGCAGTGGAGGATGGCTGAGGTCCTTGGGCCCTGCACCCCACGGGAGACCAAGAGAAGCACCTGGCTCCTGCCTTTGGATCAGCACAGTGCGCCAGCTGCAGCAAGACGGCCACTGGAGGGTGAACCAACGGCAAAAAGGAAGACCTTTCTCTCTGTCTCTCTCACTGTCCACTCTTCTTCTCAAAAAAAAAAAAAAAAAAAAAAGTACAGCACTGGAGCTGGTGCTGTGGCGCAGCAGGTTAATGCCCTGGCCTGAAGTGCTGGCATCCCATATGGGCACCAGTTCTAGTCCTGGCTGCTCCTCTTCCGATCCAACTCTGCTATGGCCTGGGAAAGCAGTAGAAGATGGTCCTTGGGCCCCTGCACACACTTAGGAGGCCGGGACGAAGCTCCTGGCTCCTGGCTTTGGATTGGCTCAGCTCCGACTGTTGCGGCCATCTGGGGAGTGAACCAGCTGATGGAAGACTTTCCTCTCTCTCTCTGCCTCTGTCTCTCTATAACTCTACCTTTCAAATAAATAAATAAATTTTTTTTTTTTTTAAAAAGTGCAGCACCAAAATGCTGACTGGAAACTATAGGCCGGTTGGTACAAATACATGAGGACATGGCTATTTTCTTGAGGGAAACTCACTATCAGTAGCTATACTTTGTTTTCTCTTGTGAGCTAATCAAATTTCCTAGAAAGGAATTCTCCAATCTCTAACCTACTTTTTAAAAATTAATTAATTAATTAATTTGAATGACAGAGTTACAGAGAGAGCAGTAGAGAGAGGTCTTCCATCCCCTGGTTCACTCCCCAGACGGCCGCAACAGCCGGAGCTGCGCTGCTCTGAAGCCAGGAGCCAGGAGCTTCTTCTGGGTCTCCTATATGGGTGCAGGGGCCCAAGGACTTGGCCATCTTCCACTGTTATCCCAGGCCATAGCAGAGAGCTGGATCGGAAGAGGAGCAGCTGGGACTAGAACCGGCGCCCACATGGGATGCCGGTCCTTCAGGCCAGGGCTTTAACTTGCTGCTTCACAGCGCCAGCCCCTCTAACCTACTTTTAGCTATGTCTACTATCCCTAAGTTAAGAACCTCTAATGTTCAACCTCTTCAGATATGAAATTTCTAGTTTTATTTAGGACAGAGATGAGGCAGCGTGGTTTGGGGGGGGTCAAACTACTCTTTATATAAGCTTTCTCAAAATTCCACAGCTTTCAACTCTACCATGTTTTTCGGCATGCTTTAAATTAACATTCCCTGATGCATAGAATTCAGCTTTAAAGTAAAATCTTAAATTACCTTTCCCTGTAACTCAGCTTTCTCTGCTCTGTGTTCTACCTTCTAAAAACATGCTGCCATCTCTTGTCTGCTGCTGATTTCTTTCTCAATCTCTTTGTCCTTGTCCTTTCTATCTTCTTAGTCCTCTAGAATCACTTGAATAGCCTTTAAGAGACAGTGGAGGATAAATGCGTGTATTTACTCTTCCAAGCTAAACTGGAATTTTCTGTCATTTTCCAGAGGGAGGCTCTCTTCAAAGGATCAGATATATGCTTTCTTTTCTCCTTATATTCAAAAGCTTCAGATCTGTATCTGTAACTATCTCTTAGGAGCATATGTCAGACTAACTCATTATCTTCCTTGAAAATTTATTTCTTCTGAAATTTGATATCATAATCCTTAGTGACCCACACTTGGAACTTTATTATCTATGACTATTCATTCATGCAGATTCTCCCTAAATCTAACAAGATACTAAGCCTTGGCAATTCCACCTGTAGACCTCCTTCATCTTTTTCTCAATATTCATTGCTCCCCTTAAAGCTACTCCCTTGAATATCAATTCATCCTATTCAAGCCATCTTGTCTTCAAGTCTGGTTTAAATCCCTCCACTTCCATGAAGTCTTCCTTTACACTTTTCAGCCTAAACGAACTCTTCTTCCTTTAAAAGGTTCTCATTTCATTAACATTTGTTATATGCATTTAATATATTTAAAGTTTAATGTATCACAAATATTGCTCGTGTTTTATTTTCTGTATGACAGTTTTAAGGGAACAGACTTTGAAGGAATCTATCTCTGACCTTCCTCATTACACAGCTTCCGTCATGCCATCAGTGTATATGTTAAATGAATCAGGAACTACTGAGGGGTACAAGAGAAGCAGAGGACATGGCCCCTTGTTTACCATGGAAAAAAAATCTATAGCTTTGGCTTATTAGTATAGCATCCATGACAATACACAAATGGCAAAATGGTCCTGGATTAAAAACACAGAGTTAGTTTTTTGGTTTTTTTTTTTTTTTTGACAGGAAGAGTGGACAGTGAGAGAGAGAGACAGAGAGAAAGGTCTTCCTTTTTGCCGTTGGTTCACCCTCCAATGGCCGTCTTGCTGCAGCTGGCGCACTGCGCTGATTGGAAGGCAGGAGCCAGGTACTTCTGGTCTCCCATGGGGTGCAGGGCCCAAGCACTTGGGCCATCCTCCACTGCACTCCCTGGCCACAGCAGAGAGCTGGCCTGGAAGAGGGGCAACCGGGACAGAGTCCGGCGCCCCGACCGGGACTAGAACCCTGTGTGCCGGCGCCGCAGGCGGAGGATTAGTCTATTGAGCCATGGCGCCGGCAAAAACACAGAGTTTTTAATATTACTTTGTTAGTGCTATGCCAATTAGTTGCCATCTCTGATAGCTAAAACATGTATCTGTTGCCCATTAATGATTTTGTAATATCACAATCAAGTTAAATGTTACTCAGCTTCTGACAAAAGCTGATAATTGAGAAAAATTTAAGGGGTCACAGATACCTTCATTACACCATAAAGTCTTAAGCTCTACCTTTCGAATAAGTTATAAAATCCTCACAGAAATAACTTTTTGAATTGTATTTTTAGTAGTATGTGATCAGTTTTTATAGAGTAGTTTATATTAAGAGTACCTCTGGCTTCTGTATCTTCTTTAACATCGCTGCTTTAAGATACATTATTTACCATTATGTATTAGGTTGAACCACATAAAATTGCCAGCATTCAAATATCTTTAGTTTGAAAAGGGTAATTTGATATGGTTTACTTAATTGTTCAATTATTTTTATCGGTTATGCAACTTAAGTCATTGTATGATGTAGCAGAATGAAACATTTTGTCTCATCTGTCAAAGTAATATGCTCTCCCAACTCCCAAAGTTGACAACGACACTGTACAGTATGATTCTTTTTTGTTTTAGCTACCAGGAAGCTCAATGCTGAATGCAGTACTCAATTGTGATAATTTCTTTAGACCAGGTATTGTTATAATTATCTGTTGTGTCCTCTTGCGTGATATTTTCACTTTTATTAATTCGAACATATGTTTTTCTGGAAGTGAATATAAGGAATAGGTTACCTAGACTACTGCTGTATTAACAAGGATTCTGCCTGAGCTTGACAGGCAAAAGTAATAACCAAAGTAACTGGTGACACTCCATAAAGATAATGGAAGAGGAGGGGGTAGCATGCCATCTATTTCCAGCCCTATGCCATGTGCTGTTCTCAAGGTCTAGAACAAAGGATTTGAGAACTGTAAAAGTCAGTCTGGAGGGCTGGCACTATGGCATAGTGCGTTAAGTCACTGCTTGTAACACTGGCATCCCATACTGGAGTGTCAGTTCAGGTCTCAACTGCTTTGCTTCCAATCCAGCTTCCTGCTAATATACCTGAGATAGCAGTGGAAAATGGCCCAACTACTTCCACTACGTGGAAGACACAGATGGAGTTGCTGACTCCTGGTTTTGGCCTGGCCCAGTTTTGACTGTCATAGCCATTTGCGTAGGGAACCAGAAAATGGAAAATGTCTGTCTGTCTGTTTGTCTCTCTCTTATTCCCCCTCCCTCCCACCTTTTTTCTGTCTCTCTCTCTCTCTTGTTACTGCCTTACAAATACAAAAAACTAATACATCTTTTTAAAAAAGACAGGCTTCAGAAGTGAGATTTAAATGAAATTTGTAAGTGAGAAAGAAGCATTAACTGATAGAGTAAAGGCATTCTGGCATGAACAATGAATTATAAGACCATGAAATACAAAGAAACAGGCGCCAGCACTGCGGCGCAGCTGGTTAAAGCCCTGGCCTGCAGTGCCAGCATCCCATATAGGTGCCAGTTCACATCCCGGCTACTCCACTTCCTGTCCAGCTCTCTGCTGTGGCCTGGGAAAGTAGTAGAAGATGGCCCAAATCCTTGGGCCCCTGCACCCACGTGGGAGACCTGGAGGAAGCTCCTGGCTCCGGATTGGTACAGCTCCAACTGTTGCAGCCAATTGGGGAGTCAATCATCGGATGGAAGACCTCTCTCTCTCTCTCTCTCTCTCTCCCTCCCTCCCTCACTCCCTCCCTCTCCTCTCTCTGTGGAACTCTGACTTTCAAGTATAATAAATGAATCTTTTTTAAAAAAGAAAAGAAATACAGAGAAACAAACTTTTAATATACGCAATATCTGAATGGAGATTAGGTTAGTTTATGGGTAGAATGTGCAAGTAAAAGAAATGAAAAATAAACTACTGTAGCTTTTGAGAAGAGTAGCATGAAGGAAACGGTATATGAATATCAGAAATAAAGTATTTTTAAGACTAAAAGAGACTTTAAATTAGCATTATACTAGTACTATAGTAATATGTAATTCAAGTAAGATGCTAAAAAACTAAATGAAAGACTATTGGAAAAATACATTTACAGTTTTAGAGTTATCACTCCAAAGATAGCCTATTAATTACAAAAGAAAAAAAACCTATTTACATGACCTTATACTCAAATCTAATTTATGATAAAATTTAAATCACAAGTGTGCTAAATCCCAGACCTACAGAATTTCTGTAGGTATAGGCCACTTATCTGTGCTTTAAGGAGACTTCTGGGTGATTCTAATGTAAATAAAGAGCTAAGAACAAAATAATGCAAAGATACTAACTAAATACTTATTTGATAAATATCTCTTTATAGTCTAACTCATTCTTCTTGAGATGCAGAAAAAAATTTACAGAACCAATTACATAAAGGACAACTGAAATAATTTAGTGTAACACTTCATAGAGTCATTAATTCACTATCTAATGACCATGCAGAAACAGCCTGCAAGAGAAAAATTTTAAAAGATAATGTACTTGGCTGGCGCTGCGGCTCACTAGGCTAATCCTCCACCTGCGGCGCCGGCACCCCACGTTCTAGTCCCGGTCGGGACGCCGGATTGTGTCCCAGTTGCTCCTCTTCCAAGGCAGTGGAGGATGGCCCAAGTGCTTGGACCCTGAACCTGCACAGGAGACCAGGAGGAAGCACCTGGCTCCTGGCTTCGGATCCGCACAGTGCACCGGCTGTAGCAGCCATTTGGGGGGTGAACCAACGGAAGGAAGACCTTTCTCTCTCTCTCTCTTTCTCTCTCTCACACTGTCTAACTCTGCCTGTCAAAAAAAAAAAAAAAGATAATGTACTTACTTCAATGTTTCAGCAAGAAAGAAGCTCTGCTGTACATCATCATGTGTAGGAGTAGAGGAATATACATCCTTGATCCCAGAAAACCCACCACGGACTCGGCAGTGCTTTTCAATAGCCTATGGAAGAAATCAAAGAATAAATTCCACAGAATTACAAGTTGTGAAGGACAATTTAAAGACCAAAGACAAAAGTTCATAGAGATAAATATGAAGATTTGATAGTTGATGAATAATATATTATCAAATAAAAATATTTTCATACTGGGGCCAGTGTTAAGGCACAGTGGGTTAAGCCACTGCTTCAGACAGAAGCATTCCACATTGGAGTGCTGGTTTGAGTTCCAACTGCTCCACTTGCAATCCAGCTCCCTGCTAACGTGCCTGGGAAAACAACAGAAGATGGCCCAAGAACTTGGGCCCCTGCCATCCAGGTGGGAGACTCAGATGAGTTTGGGTCCTTGCTTCGGCCTAGACTAGTCCCGGCCTTTGTGGCTATCTGGGGATGGAACCAGACGATGGAAGCTTTTTATCTCGCTTTTCCTCTATATCATTTTGTCTTTCATATAAATAAATAAACCTTTAAAAAGAAATATTTTCATACAGGAAAAATTAACTCATACTGGAAATAGTCTATTTCCTATAGAACCTCTCCCTCTCCAAAATTCTTTGGTCTTATAAAATTATCTTGCTTTTCCCAAATGAGATGTCAAATTTAGAAGTCAAATTAGTGCCACCAGTGATGCTGGCATCCCCCAGGTCCTCTGCTTCCAATCCAGCTTCCTGCTAATGTGTCTGGGAAAGCAGTGGAAAATGGCCCAAGTACTTGGGCCCTGTCACTCATGTGGGAGACCAGGATTAAGTTCCTGGCCCTTGGCTTCAGCCTGGCCCAGATTTGGCTGTTGTACCCATTTGTAGCATGAACCAGCAGCTATAAGATCTCTCTCTTCCTTCTCTGTTGCTCTGCCTTTCAAATAAATAAATAAATCTTTTTACACATATTATTAATAACAATTATAATGTTAAGAGTTAATCATTATGAAATATTTGCTATATGCCGAAGGTCTGCCTAAGAGCTTTAGATATACTAATATTTAAATTTCACAACAACCCCATGAAGTTAATAGCTCCATTCTTCAGATGGGAAAACAGCACAGAATAGTCTGTTCCATGTTATTAACTACTGTGTTGTACTGCTTGACATGATGTTAAAATTCTTTATATATATATATATATATATATATATATATGCATATATATATATGTATACACACACACACACAATTTGCATCTTTGAACACATCTGAAAAAATATACCAGGTTCAAAGGGATCTACTTAAAACCTTATTTTTAATTCAAACCGGTCCACTGTTATCACAGTGGTTTAGGAGTAGGAGACACACTTCTGTTGTTAGCAGTGGCCTGCTAATATTTACATAAATCAAAAACCATTTTCTATCACAGAAATAGATAGGTAAAGTAGTCCTGTGTTGAATCTGACTTGAAAGTCCTGTATTCTCAACTGCCAGGACCCTCGTGCATAGAGTTTCACTAGTAGATGTTCCCAATTCTAGATCCAAGGGGTCAGGGAAAAGCAGCATCACATAAACAAGCATCTGTTCCTATTGTGTAAAATCACCTTGCTTACATCAATATTCTCTTTTTGTTAAAGTCTAGACGAACTACATAGGTTTGAATGACAAATAACATAGAAGTGCCCTCACTTAGCTCAAGATACCACATTCTTCCTAGATTACTGCAGTGGTTTCCAAAACCCACTGATTTGTAGACATCCTTTTGCTTTGTTACTCCTCACTGCAAAAGACTTGAGTATTTCCTTCCCCTTCAAAAAACTTAAATTGTCCCCAGTACTTCTGTAACAAATCCTGTAAGTTAGGGAGCTTTTGTGGGTAGGAAAAAAGAAGAGATCTGAAGGGCTTTTTTAGATAAGGACTTTCTATCACTGCTTCTATATTAGAACCCTTACACAATAACTGACAGAAATTACTGAAAAATTTGGGTGACCTTATGCATGTGTGTGTCTTATTCCTGAACAACTAAATCCAAGTTGAGTGCTCTTGACTTGGCACATAATAAGGCTGTCCACTTAATGGCTCTAACCTTCTTCCCCCTTTGCCATGGTGAAACATTTTCTTTATATAAACTGGTATACATCCTGCCCTAAAACAGATACTGAACATTCCTTTGTAAAAATGACTAGCACTACAAACCTCAGCCAGATGTCCTTAGTTATTCTATTTAGACTGAAAGTTCAAGTCAAACAATTTGAATATAAATATTCAAAACCAGCACTATTCATCACAATTTTTAAATCTCAGAGGAAAAAAAAAAACCTACTCTAGTGGGTGAAAAGCCGATCCATACCCACTCAGGTACTGATAGCCAGGGGGTTACCTGAACAACCAGCATTTTACTTCCTTTATTTACCAGTAAAGATGTCTAATTTCAAGTATGTACAAATTTTATCTTTCAATCTGGAAACATTTTAACGGTTTATTGATCCTTTTTAGGTGACCCACTAAGAAATCACTCACAACATAAAGTGAGGTTAGTAAGAAGGCTGTACACTTGGCAGTTTTACAAAGATATTTTTCATTTTTTTCCAATGATTAAAAATTAAGTTGACAGTAAAGAAACTTAAACTACTTATTTTTATAAATGACCCCTTATAGTTATTCAATAAGAATAATGAGTGTATACTAGCAGGGCAGTAGCCCCAATAGCAAACAAAACTGGACTTCAAGCTTTATTTTTACTGTTCATGAAACTTAAATTGATAGACTTTCTTCAACAGATAAACGAAGATTGCCCTACAGTAACTGAAAATAAGATAACTCACATTTGGACACATGGCACAACAGGGGGGCTTGATTCAACACTTTTGCAGATAAAATGCAATATTGATTTACTTACCAGGGCTGCTTCCCAGCCCCACTGCCTGTATCTGGGATCATGAGTGAATCGCCATAGGTACCAATAAGTTTCAATTACTTCTGGACGGAGGATGTAATACTTTTCAGCCTGCCGGACAGCCACAGCCTCTACTGCACCATCAAATTTGAATGACTCAGGACCTAGCTTTAAGGCTGTAATGTGACAAAAATAATGAATGAGCAAAATAAAGCATTTCTGTTGGCTTGCAAGAGCTTTCTTCTCCCCTGAAGGAACAGGGCATGAAGTATTTTTTGTTGACTGTTTTATTTATATTGTTGCTGTTTTGCAAAACGAGTTACTTTCAAAGATCCAAATTTGGTTTTCTTATAAAAGACTTCTAAATATTCCTATCATTCTGACATGAAATATTTCTCAGCATAATGTATATCAACATAGTTGAATTTAATTCTACCAAGTAGAGTCTGGCAATTCATCGGATACAAATGCAAAGCCAGACACAAGCATATTATATAGTCCACTGTGGCCCCAAATTAAATCATAGAGACAATCACACTGTGCAGAAATTGTTTTCCCAAAAAGGAAAGATAATTTTAAAGTCTCTTTGCTATAATACACACATAAGAAAATATTTTTGAGTTTAGATCTTGAATTACATATACACTTTTAAAGCAAGCTGTAATATATAAGAAACAATATCCTTTAATAGTTAACCCAGTTTTAAAAGTATACTCTCCTTCACCCATAAGCCCACGCACCTGGCCCCATCTCTCAGAGGTTCAAAATGCTGACCACCAAGAATTTCACCATTAACTTGTCTATTTATCAATAAGTTTGACAATCAAGGGCATTATACATCCATTTCAACATTATGATTTCCATTCAGACTATAATTCAACACTACACAAAAGAGTTTTTAAGGACACTGCTATCAAGTGAATGTGTTGCCAACATGACAGTATAAAGAGGTGTGGCCTGGGGCCAGCACAGTGGTGTAGTGGGTAAAGCCATGGCATATGACACCCTCATCCCATATGGATACCGATTCGTGTCCCAGCTGTTCCACTTTGGATCTAGTCCCTGCTTGTGGCCTAAGGAAAACAGCTGAAGATGACCAAAGTGCTTGGGCCCTTGTCACCTAATGGAAGACCTGGATGATGACTTTGGCTTAGCTCAGCCCTGGTCATTGTGGTTACCTGGGAAGTGAACAAGCAGACGGAAGATCTCTCTCTCTCTCTCTCTCTGTAACTCTTCTAAATAAACAAATAAATCTCTAAAGAGGTGGGGATTTTATGAGGTGATTAGACCATGAGGGTGCCTTTAAAGTCTTACAAAAGAAGCTTCAAGCAGAATTCACTTAGCTTGCTTTAATGTGTTCTGCCACACGAGGACACAGTAAGACAGCCCTCACCAGACACTGAATGTTGACACTCATCTTGGACTTTAGGCTGCACAGTAGCAAGAAATAAATTTCTGTTCTTTATAAACTACCCTCTCTCAGGTTTCCTGTTATAGCAGTATACAATAGACTAACACAGAACTACAATCCTCCTTCTTATCACACGTCCCTCCCTTAAACAAAGGCAATAGTGATACAGGGCATATTCCTTTGGGATACTGGGGTCACAAAACTCTCAGCTGCACCTTTCACTAAAGTTAAAAGTTTTGATGTCTTTCACCTCTTTGGAGAAACAAACATTTTGACTTTTATTTTTTAATAAACAAAGAATAACACAAGAACTACAACAGTAGGGAACATAAATAAAATCATGCTATAATTGCGGCCAAGTTTCAGCATTCCCAAGGTGGCACTATAAGCTCCAAATCATCGCAACTCAAAGAAGGTGAAAGTAGACCACCTCTTACCTACTCTTCCCCTTAAAAACAGAAAGCCAAGCCCTGTGGTGACAGCACAGTCCTACTAAAAGCAAAGCAAGTGATTCAAAATAACCAAATTCTGTTACTGCTAAGTCTTAGAGAACTACAGCAAAACTCAGGCTGAGATTCTTCACGTGAGAGTCATGAACTCCACTGTAAGTTTTGGAAGAGGGAAACTTGCTTCTCAGAAGACTAAAATTATATGAAAAATTTTGTGTGTGGGTAGAGCTTTGGCCCACTCTTCAAAGAGATCTGAGATCAGGAATAACCAACAGATTAATGGTATTTGGTAAGAGAACTTCTACTCAGCTTTTTGATAAGGTCTTGCATAGGATGAAATAAATTTGGCATTTAAAACATGGTTTTAAAATTATAAGTCTGTGTTTGTTTTTACACCAATACAATAATGTTTTGATTACTAGAGTTTTATAATATGATTTGAAATGTATTGCCACTAACATTATTTTTCTTTCTCAAGATTACTCTGGTTATTCTGGGTCTTTTATGAATTTTAAAATTGTTTTTTCAATTTCTGTGAAAAATGCCATAGGAATTCTGGTAGCAACTGCACTGAATCTGTAACTTATTTGGGATTATAAAGATACTATAACAAAATTAATTCTTCTAAACCATGAGCATGAGTTATCTTTCCATTTATTTGTGTCTTCAGTAGACAGATATTTCACTTCTTTGATTAAATTGGATTCTAAGTATTTTAGTTTTTTTGATGCTACCATAAACAGGATTTTCTTGACTTATTTTTCAGAAAGACATTTTTTTTCTTCAAAGATTTTTATTTATTTGAAAGTCAGAGTTGGGGGGAAGGAAGGAAGGAAGGGAGGGAGGCAGGGAGAGAGACAGAAAGAGGGAGGGAGGGAGAGAGAGAGAGACAGTGAGAGAGGTCTTCTATCTGCTGGTTAATTCCCCAAATGGCCAAAATAGGGGGAAAGGGCTGGGCCAGGCTGAAGCCAGGAGCCAGGAGTTTCCTCCAGGTCTTTGACACTGGAGCAACCAGGACTCAAACCGGTGCCCATATGGAATGCTGGCACTGCAGGCAGGGGCTTTACTCACTATACCAACAGCATCAGCCCCCAGAAAGATTTTTATTGGTGAAAAAAAAAAGCAATTGATTTTTGTATGCTGGTTTTGTACTCCTGTTATTTTACTAAATGCATTTATCAGTTCTAACAGTTCTGCATATCAGATCATGCCACCTGCTAATATGGACAATTCCATTTCTTTCTTTTTTATCTGGATGTCTTTTATTTGTCTTTAATAAATGCCATTGCTCATATTTTCTGTACTATGTTGAATAAAAGTGGCAAAAATAGGCAATCTTGCCTTCTGGCAGACCTTAGAGGAAAAGCTTTTAGTTTTTCCAAATTGATTATGATAGCTGTGAATTTATTCTATAGAGTCTTTATTATGTTGAGGAAATTTGTTTCCTTACCTGTTTCTCACTGAGAGGTTTTATTATGAAAATATGTTGAACTTTGTCAAATACTTTTTTTTTCAGCATCTTATAAGATACTGGAATAAAAACAGATACAAGGACCCAGAGACAGCTCAGAATTAGAACTAAGTACGCAAAGTAAACTAGTTTTCAAAAGCAACCAAGGAGCAGGCGTTGTGATATAGTGGGTAAGCTGCCACCCTATGGCATCCCATAATGGGTGCTGGTTTATGTCCCAGCTGCTCCACTGCCAATCCAGCTCCCTATTAATGGCCTGGGAGCTGGACCCCTGCTGCCCACATGGGAGATCTAGATGAAGGTCCTAGCTCCTAGCTTTGGCGACTCAGCCTTGGCTGTTGCAATATCAGGGGAGTGAAACAGTGGATAGAAGATCTCATTCTCTCTCTTTCTCTCCCCCTGTTCCTTCTTCTCTCTCCCTGTAGCTTTCAAATAACATAAATATTTAAACTTTAAAAACCTGAATATATACATGGAAAAGAATAAAAAATATCTCTATCTTACATCATACATAAAATCAACAGAAATGGATTTAAGACCTAAATGTTTGAAGCACTTTATGAAAACCATAAAATCCTAGGAGAAAACACAGAGGAAAAGCACCTTGATACTAGCCCTCAAAACGTTGTTTTGGACATCACATAAAAAACTCTGATGACAAAAGAAAAATAAGTGGGACAGCATGAATCTAAGAAATTTCTGCACAACAAAGAAAACAAAATGAAAAGGCAGCTTTCTAAAGATTAGGGGAAATATCTGCAAACCATTTAACTGACTATGGGTTAATATCCACAATATATTTAAGGAACTCATACTGCTTAACAGAAAAAAAATATGCTGTGTAAAAGATGGATAAGGGTCTTGAATAGGTACTTTTCCAAAGAGGAAATAAAAATGGACAACAAATATATGAAAAGGTGCTTAACATCACTAAGCATCATCAAAGAATTTCAAATCAAAACCACAATGAAAAATAGCCTCCCATTAGTTAGGATAGCTAATACCAATAAAAGGTTGTTGATAAGGGTATGAAGAAAAGGAAAACTCTTCTAACACTGTTGGTGGGAAGGTAAATTGTATAGTCATTATGGAAAACACTACGTAGGTTCCTCAAAAAATTAAATCAATTCTGTTATCCGCAGGAAATGAAATCAGCACCTTGTGGCATAATCTGCACTACTTCCATTTACTGAAGCATCACAATAGCTAAGACACGGCAACAACCCAGGCATCTGTCAGGAGATGAACAAAGTAGTTGTTTGTGCACACAAAGAGGAACATTACTGAGTCTTAAAAGAGCAGGACAGCTTCCTGCTAATGTGCTTGGGAAAGCAGCAGAGGATGGCCCAAGTGCCTGCACCTACATGGGAGACCTGGAAGAAGCTCCTGGCTCCTGCCTTTGGCCTGGCCAAAAGCCAGTCCTAGCTGTTGCGGATATTTGGGGAGTGAACCAGCGGATGAAAGACCTCTCTCTCTCCCTCTCCTTCTCTGTAACTCTTTCAGATAAATAAATCTTAAAAAAAAAAAAAAAGAGGAGGAGGAGATACAGCTATTTGCTATAACACAGATGAACCTGGAGGGCATTGTGCTAAGTGAAATAAACCAGAAGCAGAAAGAAAAATACTATATGATCTCACTTATAGGTGGAATCTTAAAAAAAGTCAAATACATAGATAGAAACAGAAGAACAATGGGACTACAACAAAGAGTAAAAACTTGCAGTTACATAGGATGAATAAGCCTAGAAATGAAATGTATAGTATGAAAATTATAGTTAATACTATAGTACATGCTGAAAATTTGCTGAGGGGGGACACACTGTGTCCCAGGCTTTTAACCCACTTTCAAAGGGGAGTGGTTAATTAACTTGATTGGCTGGTGGGCACCCAGGTGCGGCTAGGTAGGGCATGAGGTCACACAGGGACCTGATGAAGGTATCAGGTAGGGTGTGAGGTCACATAGGGGTGTGGCGATGGCATGCTCTTCCAGCTCATAAACCTAATCTATTTTAACCTATATGCTTGCCAACTTCATTCCCCTCTCAGAGACTCCATCCCCTTAATCCTAAGGGGAGTTGATGGACATTGAATCATCTCTTCTATAACTCCTTCCTGCTTATGAGAGGCGTAGTGCAGGCCCTGCCTATCCAGGGTCTGGAAGTCATGGAGTAAGTAATTTTGATAGCAGTGACATGCCATATTTTTAGTATGTCAGCTACATTAACTTCTATTGTCTTAGCTCAATCATTTGACTTATGGTCAAAATTTGCATGAAAAGACTAATAATAATGGATCCTAATGCAACAAAAAGACTCAGCATCTATGCCAGTCCTCAGTGTTTTACTATTTTAGCTGTATTTTAAGAGTATTATTGAGGTGCTATATCCTCAATATGACAATTTAATGTAGCTTCCGTTTGTATATGAGATCATTAACTTGTTATGTATTATATATCATTAAAATAAAGTTACTTCATTGTCCTTAGTTATATTTTTCCAAAAAATAGAACCAAATTTAGTTAACAAAAGAACTGCAGGACAAGTTCATTTTAAGTTGTTTCTTATTATATAAAAGTAATTTTACAGATTTATGGAGCAGGATAAATTTTAAGCAAATCATATTTGGACTATGGTACCTAAAGATAAACTAACCTTAAAGCAGAACTTAAGTTCAGAAAAGCAGTATTTTAACTTCTAAAATCATAAATAGAAATTACTAATTTTTAGGTTTTCAGGGAAATCATTATTCACTATTTCATACAAAATCAAGTTTTTAAAGCCAGAGAAAATCTGGTAAGGTTTGGCTTGATATTTCCCAATCTTTCTCATACTACTACACCTCTAAGAAGCCCTTTTGGACTTTTTTTTTAGTATTTGTTTATTTATTTGAAAGTCAGAGTTACACAGAGAGAAGCAGCAGAGAGAGAGGTCTTCCATCTGCTGGTTTGCTCCCCAACTTGCCACAACGGCCAGAGCTGTGCTGATTTGAAACCAGGAACCAGGAGCTTCTTCTGGGTCTCCCATGTGGGTACAGGGGCCCAAGGACTTGGGCCATCTTCTCCTGCTTTCCCACGTCATAGCAGAGAGCTGGATTGGAAGAGGAACAGCCAGGACTCGAACCAGCACCCATATGGGACACTGGCACTGCAGACAGCGGCTTTACCCTCTATGCTACAGTGCTGGCCCAGCCCTTTTGGATTTTGTTTTTTTTAACCTAATTGCTTTCTCCATTCATAAATTAGTAATAGAAAATATATACTGCATATTTATGACTGATTCTATGCATATTTGTATCTATGTTTACTCATAAAATCAGTAAGTCTTTTTTATCAGCTCCTCCACCCCACCCCAAAACAATTTTTGTCACCATTAAGATCCACATCATTTTTCTGGGTAAGAACAATAGAGTTCAGAAAATATTACATATTTTTTTCTAAAGCAATGTCAAGAGAATTTTTTTAATTAAAGCTACAACTTCCAAACTACTGGTGAATGGACAAACTGCTAGTAAGCTAGATACCAATTTTATATTAAAGATAATTACTCTTATGTTTTAGTTATTCTTACTTTCACAAATGTATAGGCAAGACAATATAACCAAAGAGTCAATTTTGTTTTCTTTTAAGTTACTTATTTTAAAGAAGCTGAAATGAATATGTAGATTCTTATTATACTGAAATAAACATTGCTACTCCATACATACTTTAATACTCTGCTTCTTGTTTTTTTTTGTTTGTTTGTTTGTTTGTTTTTGACAGGCAGAGTTAAGACAGTGAGAGAGAGATAGAAAAGTCTTCCTTCTGTTGGTTCACCCCCCAAATGGCCGCTACAGCCAGCACGCTGCACCAATCTGAAGCCAGGAGCCAGGTGCTTCCTCCTGGTCTCCCATGCGGGTACAAGGCCCAAGCACCTGGGCCATCCTCCACTGCACTCCCGGTCCACAGCAGAGAACTGGACTGGAAGAGGAGCAACCGGGACAGAATCCAGCGCCTCAACCGGGACTAGAACCCGGGGTGCCGGCACCACAGGCGGAGGATTAGCCTAGTGAGCCGCGGCACTAAACTTGTTTTAAAACAATTAACTGAAAATCTTTAACAGAAACAGAATTCAGAAACAAAAATTAAAATATTTCTGGAATTAATAATTAAAATTCTTATAAAAATGATATACTATGTTGAAGTAAACTATTATAAGACAAAGTACTTACATATTCCCCTTTAATTACTGGATTTACTTTTTTAAACAAAGGTAATTTTAAATGAAGTAATTACCCTTATTAAGATTCTTACCAGTTCTGTCATATGACTCATGACATGTACGTGCAATTTCTGCCCCTAGTTCTAGGTAGTGACCAGCTTTATCCTTTCTGGAACCATCTGCTCCTAAAGCAAACATTCCCCCAGCAAAGCAGGCCAAATGCCCCATCTTCTTTTCCAAGTGACCATTCTTCCATTCTCCAATGAAGACAAGACCTCCACGGGATTTTTTAATAAGATGTTTTTCTATAGCCTACAAGAAAGAGAAGATATTCAAGATTTTAGAAGCAAACCATTAATGTTTAAATTTACTATATCCTTCTGGCTTTATACAAATAAAAGTAGTTTTTGAAACTGAAAAAATTTATAATAAGTTTTGGAGTAGGTGAACAAATGGCAATAATCTGGAACAAATGCCCTAATCATTAAATAAGACAGAGATAGAGAGGGAAGACAAGGCCTGAAGATTACCTTTCTATATAACACTACCAATCATAGGCTTTGTCATCTTGAATTAAGTAAAATTCATAAAAATCAGTCAATTGAGATTATGATTGTAAATTATGACCCAAGAACCTTTACAGATCAATTTTCTATTTCAGATAACAAAAACAAAAAGGGATGAATATTCAATTTAATAAGAAAATACAATTTCATCAATTAGTTAAAATGGTTTCTCATTTTTTATGTAACTACACCATTTGGTAAAGTATTTCAAAAAAGCACCATTAGGTAAACAACCTTATCTATTATAAAGCTTTCTAAACTGGTACAAGTTTGGGGATGGTACTGTGGTGTAGCAGGTTAAGTTATGGCCTACAGTGTTGGCATCTCATATGGGTGCCAGTTCGATTCCGAGCTGCTCAACTTCCAATGCAGCTCCCTGCTAATGTGCCTGGGAAAGCAGCAGAAGATGGCCTAACTGCTTGAGCCCTTGCACCCACGTGGAAGACCCAGAAGAAGCTCCTGGCTCCTAGCTTCTGCCTGGCTCACCCCAGGCATTGTGGCCATGTGGAAAGGGAACTAGCAGATTGAAGACCGCTCGCTCTCTCTGTAGCTCTGCCTATCAAAATAAATAAAATAAATTTTAAACAAAAAATGGGTACAAGTTTAATTTCTTATCCCTATAACTCCTCAGTTCTTCACTTCTTGAAATTAGGCATTTGTTTTGGAAGCTGTGCCACAGATAAGTGAGGCTACGTGATAAACATAATCTATCCTCCTGGAACATCAATTTCACTCAAAAGAAAAACCTGAATATAACATATAGTATAAATCACATTTCAATTTAAAATGTGTGTAAGAACTTTGTTTGTTTGGACTATGTTCTTGGACATTGCTTAGAGAGGTTAAGGATGAATTCTCTACCTTCAAGGTATCTTACTAGAAAAATGTACGACATTACATTAATTCAGTTCTCTTTGATGAGAAACCACTGTATACAATTTGTGACTTCTTACTGACAATAAAAGGCAAGAATTAATCCTTATTTTTATTGTGGATTGCTCTCTGACAAATTCAGCAATAATCAGCTTTGGAAAACTTTACATTCTTTGTAATAAAAAATTAAGTTTTAAAGAATTGAGGAAGTATGCTTCATTCATCATCTTCTACTTCAAAAAGCCTAAATGGTAGTATAAGTTTGATAAATGTTTAATTAATAAATAAGTTTATCAAAGAACAGTGTTCTTAGGGAAAGGAAGTATCATTTTGCTTTTAAATCAGTATGTATGAAATATATGAAATTTGTTAACCTTATATAAAGCAATTTAGAAAAGAAAATATTGTCAGGTGTACTCCTATATATAAATATTTCTTACTTTTTTAAAAAAATTAGTGTTCTTAGATAACTACATCTGACCTGTTGTTAGGGGAATGAGAGATGGTTGGTAACCACCACTGATGGACTACCACTGGATTCTAAGGGTCTGCTATTGTTGCTTTCTAGCTGTAAGTACTCTGACGGACATATAGGAAGTTTTTTTGGAACACAGAGGCAAAGATTTTTATATTTATGGATCTCATGATACTAGCATGTTTTCTGTATGCAAGATACTCCATAAATGTGTAAAGAATTATATCCAGAATTTTGGTTCTAAATCTATATGTGATACCTGTCATTTTGTTATTTCTGTTTATTATAAAATAATTCTTATATTATAATTATAGCACATCTAAACATATCCCCCACAAACTTAATAGTACTACAGCTAAAAGGAAGTAAAGAGAGGGCTTCTATACCAGTAATTCACTTATAGACCCATGCCTCTTTTCTCACTCTAAAAACATGACAAACACCTAAGGATTCAACTTGCATTAAATGTCAAGCTGTTGAATGGCAATTAAGAACAATACTGTTATTTCATTAAAGGAGAGTAAACAAATTTTCACCAATATTGGCATTGCTTTCTTGCTCCAAAAGGGCCTTTAAAAAAGGTAAATTTTTGTTGACTATTTTAAATATTAAAAATTAAACATAAATGATCAGAACATAAAATTTATAAGAAAGCTAGTTATAGGTATCAGCAATACTGGTATCTATAGGTGTAGAGAAGGGTAGGACAGAGATAGAATAATTTAAGTAGAATAGCTCCAAAAGGCAAATTTTAAAATGATTTATTTCAAATTAGAATGAACTTAACATAAAGGGTCATTCATTTCTCTTCCATGCATTCAATATGTCATGTACTTTATAATTTGTATGTACTCTGTCTCCTAACAAAATAGTTACTAAAGAGGAATCACATCATAAAGATCACAGATTAGATCATATCTCAAAATTAAAGTTGAACAGTCTGTTATTTAAAAATACTTGGTAGGTACCTAATCTGGACTTAAGAACTAATAGAAAAGGGATACAAAGAACAAATACGAAAATAAGGGTAGGATATATAACATACTGCAGGTGATTTGAGGAAAATAATTTTGATTTATATAGTCAACTTTCAAAATAGATGTTAAACTTTCCAATATAGATACAATTAAAAAGGCAATGACAATTATAAAATAACTTTTTCTTTGGAAAAAATTAAAGCCAAAGAAAAATGGTGTTTGATAATATAAAAATAAACTATGAAGAAAAACGGCATTACATTGTATATGACATGTCAAACTTTCTTAAATATAAAAATATTGAGTGTACTCATTTGTCAAACATTTGTTGAATACCTGTTATATGTTAGGTATTTTGTGCTAGCTGTTTAAAGAAATATACCCTCTGTCCTCAAAGGAGCCCATAGTCAAAAGGGAATGACTAATAGCTATTTTCAAAACTGATTTTATAAGTATTAAATTCTTTCTAGAAATGAATTTCTTTGGATCATAAAAATTTTTAGGTTTAAATTTTAATGACAGAGAATGAAACTCTCCAACTTTTCAAAATAAAAGATTTCATAAAGGAGGGGCTAGCACTGGGGTGAAGAGTTTAGCCGCCATCAGTGCCAGCACCCCATGGCCCAGCCCTGGCCATTTGGGGAGTGAACCAGCAGGTGGAAGATATCTCTCTCTCTCCCTTCCTCTCTCTGTAATTCTGACTTTCAAATAAATAAATAAATCTTTTTTTTTTTTTAAACTGAGAAGCCTTTGTCCCCAGGACACTTTCTTTTTTTTAAGGTTTTTATTTATTTATTTGACAGAGTTACAGAGAGAGAGAGAGAGAGAGAGAGAGAGAGAGAGAGAGAGAGAGAGTCTTCCTTCCGTTGGTTCCCTCCCCAAAGGCTGCAACGGCCAGAGCTACACTGATCTGAAGCCAGGAGCCAGGTGCTTCTTCCTGGTCTCCCATGTGGGTGCAGGGGCCCAAGCACTTGGACCATCCTCTATTGCCTTCCCAGGAGAGCTGGACTGGAAGAGGAGTAACCAGAACTAGAACCTGGCGCCCATATGAGATGCTGGTTCCAAAGGCGGAGGATTAACCTAGTGCGCCATTGGTGCCGGCCCCATAAATAAATGAATCTTTAAAAAAAAAAAAAAAGACTTAAAGACTTCAGGAACAGCACTGTGGCATAGTGGACTAAGCCTCTGCCTGTAGCATCCCATATGGTCGCTAGTTTGAGTTCCAGCTGCTCCTCTTCTTTTTTTTTTTTTTTTTTTTTGACAGGCAGAGTGGACAGTGAGAGAGAGAGACAGAGAGAAAGGTCTTCCCTTGCCGTTGGTTCACCCTCCAATGGCCGCCGCAGACAGCGCGCTGCGGCCGGCGCACCGCGCTCATCCGATGGCAGGAGCCAGGTGCCAGGTGCTTATCCTGGTCTCCCATGGGGTGCAGGGCCCAAGCACTTGGGCCATCCTCCACTGCACTCCCGGGCCACAGCAGAGGGCTGGCCTGGAAGAGGGGCAACCGGGACAGAATCCGGAGCCCCGACCGGGACTAGAACCCGGTGTGCCGGCGCCGCAAGGCAGAGGATTAGCCTGTTGAGCCACGGCGCCGGCCCAGCTGCTCCTCTTCTGACCCAGCTCTCTTATATGGCCAGGGAAAGCAATGGAAGATGGCCCAAGTGCTTGGGAGACCCAGAAGAAGCTCCTGGCTTCTGGCTTCAGATTGGCTCAGCTCCAGCCATTGCGGCCATTTGGGGAGTGAAGTGGAGCAGAAGGAAGATTTTTCTGTCTCTCTCTCTTTCCCTATGTAAATCTACCTCTCAAATAAATATATATTTAAAAAAAAGACTTCATAAACATTTTAGAAATCAAACACTAAAATTTAGATATCTTGATTGTACCTTCTTTAATTTTGTTCAATGCATTCATCAACACAATCCTTCAGTAAACATTTTTGAGTGCAGCCAATGGAAAAACACTGCATGCCACATATTAAATGCTTATCCCCTGTGCATTTATGAATTACAGGGAATTAGGTTCCCCAAAAGTAAGGATATAAATAAGCTTAAGACCCTTAAGGGGTTGGTGTTGTGGCATAGCTAGTAAGGCTGCCTCCTGCAGTGCTGGCATCCCATATGGGCACTGGTTCAAGATCCGGCTGCTCCACTTCTCATCTAGCTCTCTGCTATGGCCTGGGAAAGCAGTGGAAGATGGCCCAAGTTCTTGGGCCCCTGCACCCGTGTGGGAGACCCAGAAGGCTCCTGGCTCCTGGCTTTGGATTGGCCCAGCTCCAGCCGTTGATGGAAGACCTTTCTCTCTCTGCCTCTGCCACTCTGTAACTCTGCCTTTTCAAATAAATAAATAAATTTTTTTTTTAAAAAAAAGACCCTTAGTTTAAACAAACAAAATTATAATGCTGAAAACTTATCACTGACTATATCACAATGGGGTTGTTATAACTAAAACATACAGCTGTTTAAAAGTAATTAAATCCTTCAAGGGATATGGATATACAATGTATCAGAAAGCCAATATTAAACTAAATATTTAATATACTTTTTTGTTTCACAGTTTCTGCTTGGAAAAATTCAATATAAACACTTCCTGCAATGAGTCCTGTTCTGATTTTAAACTGCCACAACAGCATGGTGTGCAGTTGTATACATCTGAAACAACACAACAGAGCAATGAGTATAAGCTCTGCAGCCACACTCTATAAGAGGCTCCACCTCTTAGAGCTATGCAGTCTTCAGAAAGATTCTTAGCCTCATGTGACTTAAGGTAGGTCCTCATGTGTAAAATGGTGATAATGATTAAATGATCTTATAAATGTAAAAAGAGAATGGTGCTTGGCACAAAAAGTATTATATATGTGTGCTGCCATTATTATAATTATTCATCCATAAGGTTCTCAATGTATAGATTTATGGGGTCACTCACAAGAAATATTTATGGAAATGTATATAAAATCAGAAGTTTCTCCAGTCTCTGTAGATATTAAAAGTAGTTAAATTTTCCTAAGTAGATATGCTACATTAAATTCTTTCTTTAACATGTCACAAATTTTAAAAAACTTAATACTCACATATGGCTTTTCTATTATAATATTAACAAACTACTGTGAATGCATATAATAAAATGGTTATATTTATCTAGTCACTGTCAAAATATGTATGTTAAATAAAAAAATGTTCAAACAGTAATCACCTCAATAGCATCGTCGTACATCTTTCTCGCCTCATGGTCTGTTTTATCTGACATCAACCAAGCTTTTAGTAAGTATTCATAAAAACTGTCTCCCAGACCACCAACAGATGTATGATCTGTAAAAGAGGAAAGAGAAGGATACAGGTGGAGGAAAAAGAAGACAAATGATAACTAAATAAGATAATAATTTCCATTATAATGATATTACAAGTAAACAATTTTTAAATTACATTGACAGTCTTATTTTTAACATACTTAAATATACCATAATCACTTTCCTCTACACATGTATCCAATTTTCTAGAAAAATTTTTCCTCTGGAGATAGTGTTTCACAAGTTTAATAGTCTTTTTCCTGAATGACATAGTCTGCACACTGTCATATACCCAAATTTTTATATAACTGAAAATTACCTTTCTTTTTTTATTTTATTTATTTTTTTATTTTTTTCAATTTTTGACAGGCAGAGTGGACAGTAAGAGAGAGAGACAGATAGAGAGAAAGATCTTCCTTTTTGCCGTTAGTTCACCCTCCAATGGCCGCCGCGGCCGGTGCAATGCACTGATCCGATGGCAGGAGCCAGGTGCTTCTCCTGGTTTCCCATGGGGTGCAGGGCCCAAGGACCTGGGCCATCCTCCAATGGTTTTAATATATAAGCTATGATTAAAGTTGACAGATATACTGATATCAGATGTTAATTAGATCACTTTTTTTTTTCCCCCAATTTGAAAGGCAGAGTGAGAGAGTCTTCTAGCCACTGGTTCATTTCCCAAATGGTCATGACAGCAGGGGCTGGGTCAAGACGAAACCAGGAGCTTCATCCAGGTCAAGCACTTGGACTACCTTCTACTGCTTTCCCAGGTGCGATAGCAGGGAGCTAGTTAGGAAGTGGAGCAGCAAGGACTCAAACGGGTGACCAAATGGGATGATGGAATTGCAGGCAACTGCTTAACCCCCTGTGCCACAATGCCAGGCCTAAAAGCTCACTCTTAAATATTTTTTCTATATGCTCCCTGTTGGTGAATCTAGCACCACAGGAAGTAAATTAAATTTAATCTAACACGGGTTGGGTGTTTGGCCTAGTGTTAAGATGCCCACATCCCATAACAGAGTGCTTAGATTTCAAGTCCCAGCTCTGCTCCTGATTCTAGCTTTCTGTTTATGTGCCCTCTGGGAGGCTGCAGGTAATGGCCCAAGTAATTATCTTCTCGTCATCCACGTGAAAGACCAAGATTGAATTCTAGTTCCTGGTTTTTTAGTTATCTTTCTGGAAATGGAAAAGAGAAGATTACTTTGACTATCTTCCCAGAGACAAGCTCATTTAAGAATATTATATAACAGGGGCTGGTGTTGTGATGCCTGCAGTGTCATCTCATTTGGGCACTGATTCTAGTCCTGGCTGCCCCACTTCCAATCCAGCTCTCTGCTATGGTCTTGGGTCCTACATCCTCATGGGAGACCCAGAAGAAGCTCCTGGCTCCTGGCTTCAGATCAGCACAGATCTGGCCGTTGAGGCCAATTGTGGTGTGAACCAGCAGATGGAAGACCTCTCTCTCTCTCTCTCTTCTCTGTGCCTCTCTTCTCTCTCTGTGTAACACACTTTTTTTTTTTTTCATTTGACAGGTAGAGTTATAGACAGTGTGAGAGAGACTGAGAGAAAAGTCTTCCTTCCATTGGTTCACTCTCCAAATGGCCACTATGGCCATCGCTGCGCTAACCCAAAGCCAGGAGCCAGGTGCTTTTCCTGGTCTTCCATGTGGGTGCAGGGCCCAAGTACTTGGGCCATCTTCTACTGTACTCCTGGGCCACAGCAGAGAGCCGGACTGGAAGAGTAGCAACCGGGACTAGAACCCGGCGCCCATATGGGATACCAGTGCCACAGGCAGAGGATTAATCAAGTGAGCCACAGCACCAGCCCCTACTGACCTTCAAATAAATAAATTAAAAAAAAAAAAAAAAAAAAGATGACGACTCCCTGTTACCCACAGGAGAGACATGGAACAAACTCCCTGCTCCTGCCTTTGGCCTGGCGCAGTCCTGGCTCTTGCAGCCATCTGGGGAATGAACTAGGAGATGAATGATCTTCCTTGCTCTCTCCCTATCTCTCTCTATATATAGAACTCTGACTTTTCAATAAATAAATAAATAAATAAACGAGCATAACATAACAGAACTGCCTGGACCCCCAGAGTATTCTAGCTCTCTGACCACGCTGCCTTCTCTCTCTCTCCCCATATCTCTTTCTGCTTTTAAAATTAAAAAAGAAATCTCCCAAAGAAAAAAAAGTTCAAGAATTTCTTTGTGATATTACCGGGCATAGTACAAACACTACTCTTATTATTTATATAACTATTAGTACATATTTGTCCTCAGTATATTCTTACTCCATCTCGTCTCTACTTTGAATCCTATTTAATTTAGCACTCTACTCCCAAGGCAACCTTCTTTTAGCCCTGATTTGCTATAAATCCTGCCCTACACTCCTGAACTTTGTTTTAAAACTCACATCCTGCGGCTGGCGTCCTGGTGTAACCCTACATCTGTGGCACTAGTTCATGTCTTAGCTGCCCTTCTTCCAATCCAGCTCTCTGTACAGCCTGGGAAAGCAGAAGATGGCCCAAGTGCTTGCGCCCCTGCACCTGCATGGGAGGCCAGGAAGAAGCTGCTGGCCCCTGGCTTCGGATAGGCTCAGCTCTGGACTTTGTGGCCATCTGGGGAGTGAACCAACTGATGGAAGAACTTTCTCTGTCTCTCCCTCTCTAAATTTCAGGTAAATAAAGAAATCTTTAAAAAGGAAAAAAAAAAAACCCACATCCTCCCTGTATGAAAGAAAAGTTTCTTATAACCCTTAAGTAATTCAAGTTATACCATCACTACTTTTTCAGATTAGTGAAGAAAGGATGGATTATTTAGTGATTTATGGGGAAAACTTGCTATCTATTTGGTAGAAAAATATAAACTAGTACTTATATACCAGGCTTAAAAATAAATTCACATACAATTAATAATGCAATTTTAAAATACAAAAATAAAAATATTCCAGAAGAAAATATAAGAAAATGTCTGCTGTTTCTAAGTAAATGATCTTAAATATACAAAATGAAAGAATAAAGTAAAAGTTTATAGCTTCATATAATACAAACTAAGAGACAAATAAATCTTTAAAAATGAGAAATTGAATGGGAGAAGATGTAACATGCATAACATACATTTAACATATATAATAGGAAAAAGGTTAATGCCCTAACAAAAAACTTCTAATAGGAAAAACTGAAATAGGGCTCAATTAACAAAAAATCTAACCTTGTCTTTCTTACATACACACACACTTCAATAATTAACGTAAGATGCTCAACTCCACTAGTTATCAGAGGAAAGCAAATTAAAACAATGATATCCTATTTTTTCTAATCAACACACATTTTCTTGTCCAATATTGACAAGACTATGGTTCACGGTTGCTAGGATTAAAGAGGAATTTTGTAGTAGCTATCAAATTTAACCAAGAAACTTTAGTATAGTAATGGAACTACCCTATAATAGTCTTTGAAGAAATACAAAAAATAGATAAAGAAAAAGTTTAACAGGATTATTCTCATTAGTTGAACACTAAAGATTCTAGGTAACTGTCTAAATAAATAGGATACATACTATGGGGAACCACATAATCACTAAAAAGAAACAGGTAGATCTACAAACTGACAATTGAAGGATTTCTATCATATGTTGTTGAATGAAGTGGAGAAAGTTTCAGAGTAATATAGCTTGATACTATTAAAAATGTGTGTGTTTACAGACTGGTATACACATACAAACTATTCAATAAACAATTGCTAACAGTGATTAACCCTAGGGAAGGAGCCCCAAGCTAAAACTTCATGTAGTTAAAAATCATCTTTTGTTATAATAAGTAATAAAAGGAGGGAAAAGGTGATCATTCACTTAAAGCAATAGATACGTAATAGCCTGCATCCCATATGCTCTTCTCACTCTTTTTGTATTTTTACATATGTATACAGCAACAGAATCACCACCAAGATAAAAATATAAAACATGTGGAGAATCCTAAAAAGCCTTCCTCATGTGGCCTTTACAGTCAGCACCCACCTCCAGAGAGAACCATTTTCCAGACTTCTACCACCACAGATTTGATTCACTAGGTTCTGAACTTCATATAAATATGGCTATTTACTTTCAACTAAGATTTGTTAGCTTAGTGAAGTTCGCCTTTGCTTTCCACCTAAATATCTAGAAGAAGGAACTCTCTGCTTTATGTAAGCTTCCGAGTCTCTAGCATTACCTGACTGGGTGTTGTACAAGGCGCCTGGAGAAATCGATGACAGGGGACACTATGTAACTTTATCCTAAATTTCACAATGCACAACAAATCTCTAGTCAACTTTCCAATACAATATTTACACTTAAAAATTGACTTCCATAGTGGCTTTAACAGTGTGCATTCCCACCAACAGTGGGTTAGTGTCCCTTTTTCCCCACATCCTCGGTAGCACCTGTTGTTGGTAGATTTCTGTATGTAAGTCATTCTAACTGGGGTGAGGTGATTTTGCATTTCCCTGATTGCTAGTGATCCTGAACATTTTTTTCATGTGTCTGTTGGCCATTTGAATTTCCTCTTTTGAAAAATATCTATTTAGGTCCTTGGCCCATCTCTTAAGTGGGTTGTCTGTTTTGTTGTGGAGTTTCTTGATCTCTTTGTAGATTCTGGTTATTAATCCTTTATCAGTTGCATAGTTTGCAAATATTTTTTCTCATTCTGTTGGTTGCCTCTTCACTTAAGAATTGTGACTGTTTCTTCTGCAGTACAGAAACTTCTCAATTTGATGTAATCCCAATTGTTAATTTTGGCTTTGACTGTCAAGCCTGTGCTTCCGGGGTCTTTTCCAAGAAGTCATTGCCTGTGCCTATATCTTGCAGGGTTTCTCCAATGTTCTCTAATAATTTGATGGTGTCAGGTCATAGATTTAGATATTTAATCCATGTTGAGTGGATTTTTGTGTAAGGTGTAAGCTGGGGTGCAAACTGGTAAAGCCATTAAGGAAGTCAGTCTGGAGATTCCTCAGAAACCTGAATATAAACCTACCATTCAACCCAGCCATCCCACTCCTTGAAATTTACCCAAAGGAAATTAAATTGGCAAATAAAAGGGTTGTCTGCACCTCAATGTTTATTGCAGCTCAATTCACAATAGCTAAGACATGGAATCAACCTAAATGCCCATCAACAAAAGACTGGTTAAAGAAATTATTGGATATGTACTCTATAGAATAAGATACAGCAGTACCAAAAAAAAAAAAAAAAAAAGAAAGAAATCCAGTCATTTGCAACAAAATGGAGGAATCTGGAAAACATGCTGAGTGAAATAAGCCAGTCCCAAAGGGACAAACATAATATGTTCTCCCTGATCAATGACAACTAACTGAACACCAAAAAGGAAACCTGTTGAAGTGAAATGGACACTATGAGAAACAGTGACTTGATCAGCCCTTGTCCTAACTGTCAAGGAACAGCTTAATATTTTATTCCTTTTATTATTTTTTTGTTCTACTTAATACCAATGGTTGAACTCTTTAATTAACACACAATTATTCTTAGGTGTTTAAATTTAACTGAAAAGAGATCTCTGTTAAATATAAGAGCAAAAATAAGAGAGGGAGGAGATGTACAGTTCAGCACATGCTACACTTACCCCAATGGTACAGTTAGAAACGTGCCAGGGGATTCCAATTCAATCCCATCAAGGTGGCATGCACCAAGGCCATCTCACTAGTCCAAGTGATTAGTTTCAGTTCATAATTGATCATAATGATAGGATTAAGTGTCAAAGGGATCACATAAACAAGACTAATGTCTGCTAATACTAACTGACAGAATTAAAAAGGAGAGAACAATCCAACATGGGAAGTGGGATACACAGCAGACTCAGAATGGCAGATGTCCTAAATAGCACACTGGCCTCAGAATCAGCCCTCAAGGCATTCAGATCTGGCTAAAAAGCCCATGAGAGTATTTTAGGCATGGAAAGCCAAGAAACTCTGGCAAAAAAAAAATGACCTAAATGAAAGATCTCTGAGTGAGATCCCAGTGGAAAGAATGGGGCCATCAAAGAAGGAGGTACCTTTCTCTTAAGGGAGGACAGAACTTCCACTTTGACTATGGCCTTGTCTAAATAAGATCGGAGTTGGCGAACTCAAGAGGCTTCCATAGTCTTGGTAGCTCATGACAAGAGCCTCAGGTGATTACTGACATCATAAACAAGAATTTCAAACTGTTAAATCAACAACAGGAGTCAATGTGCACTTACTCCTCACGTAGGATCTCTGTCCTTAATGTGTTGTACTATGTGAATTAACAGTATAACTATTAGTCAAACAGTACTTTTATACTTTGTGTTTCTGTGTTGGTGCAAACTGTTGAAATCTTTACTTAGTATATACTAAATTGATCTTCTGTATATAAAGAAAATTGAAAATGAATCTTGATGTGAATGGGATGGGAGAGGGAGTGAGAGATGGGAAATGGGATGGTTGTAGGTGGGAGGGAGGTTATGCGGAGGAAAAGCCCTATAATCCAAAAGTTGTAATTTGGAAATTTATATTTATTAAATAAAAGTTAAAAAAAGAATTGTATAATAACATAATATGGATTTACAGAATATACCAGATGCTAAATTAATTTTTTCAGATTTAAATAAAAAATAAAAGATGACATGAAATCTGTTTTTAGAGATTTATTTATTTATTTGAAAGGTAGGGTTTACAGAGGCAAAGGCAGATAAAGAGAGAGAAACGTCTTCCATCCTCTGGTTCACTCCCCACATGAATGCAACAGCCAGAACTGAGCTGATCAGAAGCCAGGAGCCAGTCTGGTCTCCATGTCTCCCATGCAGGTACAGGGGCCCAAGGACTTGGGCCATTTTCCACTGCTTTCTCAGGCCATAGCAGAGAGCTGGATCAGAAGTGGGGCACCTGGGACTTGAACCAGTGTCCAGTGGTGCCCACTGTAAGCAGTGGCCTCACCTGCTACACCACAGTGCTGGGCCCGACATATACTTACAAAATATTTAAAGTAATGCATAAGTGAACAGAGTTGACACGGAGAGTCCTTCCATGCTTAATGGGCATTTGGGATGAGATAAATGTTAACAACACCTTTTGGTAATGAAAAAGTAGTGATTACACTTGGAGAGCAATTATTTGAAAACGGATATATCAAGAGGCCAGCACTGTTGCACACCAGGCTAAATCACTGCTTGCGATGTCAGCATGCCATATTGTAGTACCGATTTGTTTCCCAGCTGTTCCACTTCTAATCTAGTTTCCTGTTAGTGTGCCTAGGAAGTCAGTGAAAGATGATCCAAGTGGCTGGGCCCCTGCCATGCATGAAGGAGACCAGGATGGAGTTCCTGGCTCTTGGCTTTGCCCTGGCTCAGACCTGGCTGTTGCAGCCATCTGGAGACTGAACCAATGGATAGAAGACATCTTTGTTTCTTCACATCTCTTTCTGCCTTTCAAATAGATAAAATAAATCCGAAAAGGGAAAAAATAAAAAAGCAAGCAGTGTGCCAGTTTCAAGCCTAGGCCTCAAGAGGCCTTTGTGTGGGATTCTTTTAATGTCATGTAAAGCAGCACAGCATAAATCCTCGTAGATGGTAAGAGGCCACGTGAAGCAGGCTGAGTCCTCCAAAATGGAGACTGTGATAGATTACGCAACTCCAAGCCAATGTGTCAGCGAACTACAGACATATGAACAAGTATCCAGTTAAGATCAGGGGAACCATTCAGATAACCTATAGATTTTGGAGAAATAATGAACTATCTGAAGCCACTCACTAAGTTTTAGAGTGGTTTGTTATACAGCAATAGCTAACACGTTGTCTTTTCAGCAGTCATTGGGCCATATAAAAAAATTACTTGTAGTGTAGTAATGGAGAGCAGACTCAAAATGGAATGCAGTGAGAAGTGAACAGAAAGCAAACAAGAAAATCAATAAATATGTACTACTCCATTAAAAGACTTCTCATAACAGGAAGAGACAATATGCACCAGTAGCGGGCTATCACCTTGAAAAGTTAAAAAAAAAAAGTATAGAGAACTCACTGACTTTGTGAAAGGAACTACTAAATTTAATATAGAGCATAATTGAACAAGAACACCAAAAAAGAAAGAGTTCAAGAGCTGAAAGGAGGTAAGATCCAGAATACAGGTAAAGGATAAATACTGAACAGCACAATAAATGCCACGTTCTCTGAGACTGGGAAAACGAAGGCAAAACCAAGTAAGCAAACAGATCAACAGAAATTTTTTACTCAAGGATCTTTCTTTTACTAGATGGTCATCTAGGTGGGGGCAAGAGTGAGGGAAAAGATATACAGTGAACAATCACATAAGAACCACTAAAGATGTTCTAGGAGGGGAACAAAAGAAAAAAAGGGAAACTGAATGGGATATGCAAGAAGCAATAATGAAGAGAAATTAACACTTTAAACCACAAGTTCATGATGAAACTAGGCAATGGTGCAATAAGGAGATGCTAAACTTTTCATATCATAAGAAGAAAGATACAGCCATGTTTAGCTCTAGATATTATTATAAAACTATAAAATAATCAGGATTTAAGTTAAAATTCAAGGGCAGCTGTTAAAAATGGGAGAAATACGTATGTATGTATGTTTGTGTGTATACAAACACACACACAGACACAACATACATGCATACACATATATGAACTTCAAAAAGCTTGTGGAAAGTTAAATCAAAAGATAAGTTTTTATGCTGTTAAGAAATTTTGAAATCCATGCATACATATAATTCAACCAGTAAAGAAAAAAACAGAAAAACATAAGGCAGCTTGGGGGATGCCATTTTAAGAATGCATAATATACACAGAAAAATACAATAGGAATTGATTTTTTCAAAACTTATGCTTTTTGTCAAAACTAACACATCTGGGTTTACCTAGTAATCGAAAACAGTCAAAGACCTTGGGCAAATACATGAAATGATGGTTTTTCCAGATACTGCACACCGGGCAACAATGGATGCTAACCCAGAAAGGTGGAGAAGTAACAGTGAATCCTATATTCACTCTCAGGTTATTGCCTTAAGAAAATTTGAAAGCAGAGGTACAAAGAAGGAGAAATGAGGCTTAGTCTTGTGCATTCCCCGAGTTATAAAATGAAGCTGAGAGTCCAGGATGATCAAGACAGCCATAGTTCACAGGAGAGGATCTGCACAGACAGAATCCCAGAGATCAGTAAAGGATCCTCCTTTAAGTGTTCAGCAGAGTACTGGGCAGCACGTGCATGTGAGGAAACGACGAGGCTGGGGAAAGAACCACATGAAAGGATTGCAAGTAACAGGCCTGGTGCTCACGAACAGCCTACCAAGAACAGTGCCTGTTCTCATCCCACACTAGAAAAGTTTCTAATTCACAGAGTAATCCGTACAGTACTTAGTTAAGATTAGAAAATGCAAAAGAAAAGACCAGCAAACTTGAAGACTTTCAATTGAAACTCTGAAGAAAAAAAAAAGGAAAAAACATTAGTGAGGTAAGGGAAGTCTGCGGAAGAAGGAAAACAAAAATTATTTAAAGAAATGACTGCTGTGTATCATTTTCCATCCTTTCACTTTCAGTCTGTGTGTATCTTTGTTGGTGAGGTGTATTTCTTGCAGGCAGCAAATAGATGGGTCTTTCTAAAAAAATTCCTTCCATTGAATCTATCTCTTAACATTTAAATGTTTACTGCTTACAGCTTAAAATAATCTAATTATATTACATAGCTTTGCCATACTCTTTCAGCATCTATCAGATGTTTACTGACAAAGAAAAGGAGAAATCATGAATGATGCCTGGATTTCTAACAGAACAAATGGGTGAACAACAGCACTCTTTACTGAAACTGTGGAGTGCTAGAGGGGGAAATGGCTTAAAACTAGAAAGCATCTGAATTCTAAGGATGTTGATTTTGAGATGCTAGCTGGATATCTAAATGAGTATAACAAACAGGCAGATATGTGGGAACTCAGAGAAGAACTAAGTTGGGGGTATACATTTAGAAGTTGGTAATACATAAAATTAATTTGGGCCATGGCAGTTTACTCAAGAGGAACAGACAGAGTGATCAGTGGACACGAATAGCACTTCAGAAAATATGAACATTTAAAGGATCAACAGGGCAGACAAAAAGGAGGCCATAACAGACACTGGGGATCAGCCAGCATAAAAGGAAATGCAGGAGGGGAGACCGTCATTAGGAAAGCCAAGGCAGGCAGCATGCTGCAGTGGGTGACAGCTGGAGCTCGGGGCTGGACTGACTGGAGGTTTGAATGCTGGGCTCTGCTCTGTGGTTTATTGGCTGTATAACTATGTGTAAATTACTTAGTCTCTCTCTACCATATTTTTCCACTCTACAGAAAAGCAGTAAAAATAGTATGTACTTCTCAAGGCTGTACATAAATCTGTACCCCCAAAAGAATTAGTATTGGAGATTATTACTCATATATACTAAGCATAAAATAAAAGTATAGTGAAAAAAATAAAAGGAGAGAATGCTTCAAAAAATAAGGGAATAGTCAGCATTTTAAAATCCACAGAAAGATCAAGTAAAAAACGAATATTTTATATCCTTTAATTCATTCAACATATATGAATTCATTTTTCCTATGTGCTAGACAATGTTCTTTATACATAATAACTTTATACATAATAACTAATTAAACCTTCAACTCCATAAGGTAGTTGGTATTACCACCATTGTACAAATAAGAAAACTGATGTACAAAATGGGTAAATAATCCACAGATTACGTACACAGAATGCAGCAGATGTAGGATTCAAATTCAGGTATCCTGACTCCAGATGTGCTCTTAACCATGAAGGTCAGGGATATATACAGTAAGTATTTTGGGTCAGGGTGGTGGTAGAAATCTTAGATAAGGTGACTAGGAAAGATTTCCTGGTAACATCCGAGTAAAAGTCCTGAAGTGAAGGAATGAGTGAACAGTACATTCCACAGCTCTGTGGTAGAAATGTGTCTGGTAGACTCAGTCATTGACAGGAGGCCAGTACTTCTGAGGCAGAACACACGAGGGAGAAGCATCAACGGGAGCCAGATCACACAGGGATTCACGAGGAATCTGGCTTTTACTCTGAATGAGATGAAACCACCACAGAGTTGTACGAAGTGTCTTAATGTGACTTACACTGTAAAAAATTTCTGGCTCTTGTAGTAAGGATAACTGAAGAGGGGACAGAGACAGAATCAGGAAGAGCAATTAGGATGCTACTACAATAATCCAGGCAAGGGATGGTTAACTCGCCTTGGGCAGCGACATTGTATTCCAGGTATATTTCAAAGCTACAACTGGCTTTGCTGAGGAGCTGGAGGTGGTGTGTGAGATAAAGAAGGGAGAAAAGAATGACATCTAGATTTATAGCATGAGCAACAATACAGCTGCCATTAACTGGAATGGGAAAGATTAGAGGAATAATAGGTTTTCAAGTGGAAAGAATTACAAAGAGCTCAGTTACAGACATATTAAGTTTGAAATGTCTATAAGACATTTAAGTAAAAATGTCAAAGTAGGTAACTGGATGGATATATGAGCTGTAGGCCAAGGACAAGACAATGACTGGAGTTGGAAATTTGAGAGACTTTGGTACCTAGATGGTGTTCAAGACCGTGACACCAAAGAAAGGCAGAGAAGAGTGCTGAGCTCGAGACCGTTCCAGGAGAACAAGGGTAAGAGCAATTAGCAGAGAAGAGGGAGTGCAGCTATTGAAGCTAACAAAAGGCAAAATAGTGTGCTATTCTAGAAACCAAAAGTGCTTTAAGAGAAACCAGCATGCTGATAGACTCTAAAAGGTAAGGCCTGAGAACCAATCACTGTATTTAGCAACATAAGAATCCCACTCATGTGGGAGACCTGGACTGAGTTCCAGGCTCCTGGCTTCAGCTTGGCCCAGACCTGTCTGTTGTAGGCATATGGGGAGTCAATTAGTGAACAGAAGATCTGTTTCTCTGTCTCTCTGCCTTTCAAATAAAAATAAATAAATTTTTAAAAAAGGTGTAGCAGTGGCCGGCGCCGTGGCTCAACAGGCTAATCCTCTGCCTTGCGGCGCCGGCACACTGGGGTCCCGGTTGGGGTGCCGGATTCTGTCCCAGTTGCCCCTCTTCCAGGCCAGCTCTCTGCTGTGGCCAGGGAGTGCAGTGGAGGATGGCCCAAGTGCTTGGGCCCTGCACCCACATGGGAGACCAGGAAAAGCACCTGGCACCTGGCTCCTGCCATCGGATGAGCACGGTGCGCCGGCTGAAGCGCGCCGGCTGAAGCGCGCCGGCCGCGGTGGCCATTGGAGGGTGAACCAACGGCAAAGGAAGACCTTTCTCTCTGTCTCTCTCTCTCTCACTGTCCACTCTGCCTGTCAAAAAAAAAAAAAAAAAAAAGTGTAGCAGTAAAGAGAGAAACTCCAGGATACTACATATATGAGCCATTAAAAATATATGGGCATTTTTATTTTGCACTTTGGTCTCATGTATCAGTATATAGATAATACTATAGGTCTGATAAAATGATTAACAAATGAGGAAAGAAATTAAGATTAAAACACTTATTGAAGAAAATTAAATACAAGGGGAAAGGGCACAGAAAGGAAAAGGCCTTTGGCATTACTGGTTAGGGAAAATGCTGCTTGTCTTTGGAAATATTGCTAGAGTTAATTACATATTACTTGGGTTACAGGATTTACTCTCAGGCCTACCTGATCAGTCCTCTCCAGCTCTTCTAGGCAACTGGTACAGTGAAATATTACATGCTTAATAAACGAATATACAGAAGTCTGAGTCTAAGGTAACTATGGAATTTATCACCCAATAGCCTGACTTTCTTACTTGAACCATAGACTCAAGATTGAATAGTGTCAAATCTGATGAACCATGCAACTCTAAGGTCCTTTTGATGTTCAGAAATGGAAAACACTTATAAAAAACTCCTAAATATTGGGGCTGGCGCCGTGGCTCACTTGGTTAATCCTCCGCCTGCTGCGCTGGCATCCCATATGGGCGCCGGGTACTAGTCCCGGTTGCTCCTCTTTCAGTTCAGTTCTCTGCTGTGGCCTGGGAGGGCAGTGGAGGATGGCCCAGGCGCGTGGGCGCCTGCACCCACATGGAAGACCAGGAAAAGCATCTGGCTCCTGGCTTTGGATCAGCGTAGCTCTGGCCATAGCGGCCATTTGGGGAGTGAACCAATGGAAGGAAGACCTTTCTCTCTGTCTCTCTCTTTCTCACTGTCTATCTGTCAAAAAAAAAAAAAAATCCTAAATATCAATGATCCGTATGACCTACCTTAGTAATGCTATGTTCTGAATGATGACAAGTTTCTAAAATTAACTATTTCTTTAAGTGTTCTTGCAGGAAATTCTAGAATAAAAACTAATATGACATATTGGTCAATATGTAATCTAATCTATATGACCCACATGATCATCCTTTTAAGTACAAATAGATCAGATGAAGAAATAGAGGCATGGGGAGGTTAAATAACTTATCCAAAGTGCTAACATACAGGAAAGTCCAGACTAGTCCCTCACTTCCAAATACTAAAACACCCCATTCTAATTTTCCCACATTTTAAATTTAGTAGCATAAAATGTAATGAATTACTAATACTGATTTCCTATATTTTCTGTACTTTTTTTGGCATAGGCTAAGAGCACTGTACTTAGAAACTAGTGAAAACATTTTATAAAAGAAAAATAATGATTCACTTTTAAATCTATGTTCCTTCCTATAATCTTTTGTATCAGATGCCAAGTGCTTTTGCTGAAGGTAATTATCGGTAATTATTCTCTGTGATTGCTCTGTGCATTTCAGACATTATCATTACTCTAATTATAATACAGTTAGCCAAAGCTGAATTGTTAAACTTCAGTTCAATTAAATGTTTGTTTTGCAGACTATTAATAGATGTGAAAAATACATACCACTCAAAGATAATCCTGAAACTTGATATACTTTTTGGAAGCTGATACAATATACAAAACATTAAAAAGAACAAATTGGACAATTTAGTATGGACCGCAGCTGCTCAAAGAATTATCAGGGAAGATCTCTACAATTTGAAAGACCTCTTGACAAAATAACCAGTGAATAGTTCTTTCTATAACATTCTCAAAATTAATAACTGCTGAGAGCACATACATTATAAAGTAATTTTAATTATTTTGTAGGGAAAAAAACAGGGAAGAATGAAAGATAAGACGTTTTTGTGGAGAAATATATATTAACACAAAAGTTACCATTTTAGCCATATTTTAAGTCTATCATTTGTGGCATTAATTTCACTCATGGTGCCATACAATCATCATACTATTTCCAAAACTTTTTCATCATCACATATATAAATTCCAGCAATAACTTCATTCCCAAAGCACCCACCCAACCTAGCCACTGGTAACCACCAATAACTTTCTGTCTCTATCAGCTAGACTACTCCAGATATTTGATATAAGTGAAAACAAACATTTTCCTTTTGTGACTGTTTTTTTTTTTCTCTTAGCCTATTTTCAAGGTTCTTCTATACTTCAGCATTATCAGAACTGGATTCCTTTCATGGTGGAGTAATATCTTGTTACATGTTTGTATCCCATTTTGTTTATCCATTCTTCTCCTGTACATTTGAGCTGAGTATTGGTTCATTTTCTGCTGATAAAAAACCTGAAACTGGATACTTTGGAGGTCCAAGAACATGGCTCCAACTGTGCTCAGTTCCTTCTGGCTACATCACAACAAGGCAGAGAAACAGGAAGGAAACTGGCTGTGTACAGAAGGTGATGAGCTGGTTTTACTTTATAATAACCCTCATAAGAACACAAGACTAATATGAATGCCTTCTAAGGGCAGCATTCTCAGCGACCTCATCATCTATTTTAAGATTTATTTATTTGAAAGGCAGAGTTACAGAGAGGCAGAGACAGAGAGAGAGAGAGAGCGAGAGCGAGCGAGCAAGAGAGGGAGAGAGGGCGAGAGGGAAAGAGGAAGAGAAGGAGAGAAAGTCTTCCATCTGCTGGTCCACTCCCCAGATGGCCACAACGGCTGGAGCTGCTCTGATCTGAAGCCAGGAGTCAGGAGATTCCTCCGGATCTCCCACATGGGTGCAGGGGCCCAAGGACTTGGGCCATCCTCCACTGCCTTCCCAGGCCACAGCAGACAGCTGGATTGGAAGTGGAGCAGCCAGGACTCGAACCAGCGCCCACACAAGATACTGGCATTGCAGGCGACAGCTCTACCCGCTATGGCACAGCACCAGTCCTGACCTGATTATATTTCACTAGGCTACACCTCTCTTAAAGGTTCCATCACCTCACCACTGCCACACTGGTCTCCAACCCTCTAGCACATAAACATTTAGGGACAAACCACATCCAAACTCTGGCAGGTGTTTCCAACTTTTGATGACTGTAAATAACAATGCTACAATGGTGCTCAAATATCTGTATGAGTCTTTGCTTCCAAATCTTTTGGGGATACAAGTATATATAGGAGTTGCATATTTGAGTCATATGGTCCTTCTATATTTAAATTTTTGAAAACTACTGAACAGTTGATAGCAGCTGTGCTATTCAACATTACTACCAGCAATGTACTCTACATCCCTACCAACACTTATTTTCAGTCCTTTGATAATATCCAACCTGGTAGCTATCAAGCAGTATTTCATTACGGCTTTGATTTGAATTTCCCTAATAAATATTGATGCTAGACATTTTTTTTCTTGTACTTATTTTCTATTTTAATATTTTCTTTGGGAAAATGACTTTTCAAGCCCTTTGTTGATGTTTCACTGTGTGGTCTATCTGTGGAATTGTAGATCATGATTTGTAAATGTCTCCATTCTGTAGGTTGTCTTTCATGCTTGTGAAGTGTCCTTTAATGTACAAAAGGTTTTAAACAATCAAACCTGATTTTTGTTTTTCTATCACTACCTATGTCTTTGGTGTCATAACAAAGAACTCACTATCAAATCCAAGGTCATAAAGATTTGTCCCTATGTTTCCTTTTAGTTTGGGCTTTTAAGTTTAGGGCCTTTTGATCTATTTTGAGTTGATTTTTGCAGGTGGGATAAGGGTTCAACTTCATTCTTTTTTCAGGTGGTTATTTAGCTTTTTCTTTTTTTTTAAAGATATACATATGCATGCATATATATATATATATATATACATATATTTACTTTATTTCGAAGGTAAAGTGTGAGAGAGAGTCAGAGGGTGAGACAGAGAGAAATTTTTCCATCCACTGGTTCACTCCCCAAATGGCCACAATGGCCAGAGCTGGGCCAGACCAAAGCCAGAAGCTTTTTCTGGGTCTCTCATGTGGGTGCAGAGGCCCAAGCATTTGGGCCATTCTCTGCTGCTTTCCTAGGCACATTAAGAGACAGATAGGAAGTGGAAAGCCAGAAATTGGACAGGTGCCCATATGGAATGCTGGGTCCACAGGCGGTGGCTTAACCCACTATACCACGGCACCAGCCCTTAACTGTCTCAATATCATTTGACAAAGAAAAGAGAGATCTTTTCTTTTTTCCTTTCTTTTGCCTTTCTTTCTACCTTTAATGAGTCAGTGATGGATTGCCTTATGTCTCAAGAGTGATGCATCCTTTCATATAAGCTATGTGACAATAGGTGCTGTGAAGCCACCACCCCATTATCAGTTATATTAATTTCAACCTAAAATGCCCAAGGAACACTGGTTAGAGGAGGATCTTTATTGTTATATACAGAAAATCAACAGTTTATTTTTCCCAGCTTCATGGTGACTTTGTTAGTCTTGGCCTTTTTCCAGCCTGGCAACGCCAGCCAGATTTTTGGATCCAGAACATTACCTCTCAGTGACAGCGGATAGCATCATTATCTGTCCTTGCAGTTGGTTCTGTTGGCTTCCACCAGTTTAGTCAGAGCACTTTTGTCTTTCAAATTCACCTGCATGAGGCAACAGTGGTACAAGTCTTCCTGTGGGTCAGGAGCCACAGCCTGGCCTTCCCCTTGATGACACAGTAAGGAATCCCCTTATAACACAGGGCAGGCACAAAGATAACCAGCTCGATGGGACTCACGTCATGTGCAATCATCACCAGCTGAACTGTTTTATCTCCACCAAGGTGGGACAATGTTGACCCCTGCTAGGAGAACAGGTTTGCCAGTAGTTTTCCTCTCGGCACCAGCCAACAGCCTCTACATCTATACTGGCTTTACCTTTGGTCTGTACCTGAGAACCAGCTCAGCATTTGAGTAGCCATCTGGTGATCCAGGGCCTGGGTGAACTGATTAGCGGCAGGAGGCACTTTCAGCAGCTATTACGGGATGGCACTCTGCCACTGCAGCTGGGTAGCGGGGCAATTTGACAAAATGGGAGAGGTCCCTCTTGGGCTGGATGTGCTGTCCAATGCCAAAGTTCTTATGTCTTTTCTCAAAGAGCTGATTCACCACCTTCATGGACTCCAACTTCTTCATTACAGCAGAGGCAGGGACACCCTCTTCCCCTTGCTCTCCTTCCCTTCTGGCATCTTGGACAGATGAAGGAGACTGAAAGATCTTTTTTTTTTCTTTGTTTTTAAAGACTTATTTATTGATCTGAAAGGCAGAGTTATATATCTATATCTATATCTATATCTATATCTATATCTAGAGAGAGAGAGAGAGAGAGGGAAAAAGAGAGGGAGAGGGGAAGGGATAGAAGACAGAGAAAGTGTGATCTTCTATCTGCTGGCTCACTCCCCAAATGGCTGCAATGGCCAGGGTTGGGCCAGGCCTAAGTCAAGAGCCTGGAACTCCACCAGGGTCTCTTAACATGGGTGGCAGGGACCCAAATATTTGAGCCATCTTCCACTTTTTCCAGGCACATTAGCAGTAAGCTGGGTCAGAAGCAAAGAAGCCAGGATTCAAATTGGTGCTTCTATGGGATGCCAGCATCCCAGCTGTGCCACAATGCCAATACCAAAAGACGTTTTCTAATAATTAAGGTACCATCAGTGCTATAGCACTGGCCACTTTAAGTACAGTAAGTCTCACATGATGATTTTTTTTCAGTAATCTAGGACTGTGTTATGAAAATGGCATTTTCTTCTTTTTAAAAATGTTTCTAATCTTACTTCAAAAGTAATACATGTTCACTATCAAATTTGCATAGCAAAAGTAAACAAAAAGGAGAAAAAACATTCAAAGAAAACCACAGATAACAAGTTGGTTATTATTCTTTTTTTTTTTTTTTTTTTTGACAGGCAGAGTGGACAGTGAGAGAGAGAGACAGAAAGGTCTTCCTTTGCCGTTGGTTCACCCTCCAATGGCTGGCGCGGACGGCGCGCTTCAGCCGGCGCACCGCGCTCATCCGATGGCAGGAGCCAGGTGCTAGGTGCTTTTTCCTGGTCTCCCATGGGGTGCAGGGCCCAAGCACTTGGGCCATCCTCCACTGCACTCCCGGGCCACAGCAGAGGTCTGGCCTGGAAGAGGGGCAACCGGGACAGAATCCGGTGCCCCAACTGGGACTAGAACCCGGTGTGCCGGCGCCACAAGGCGGAGGATTAGCCTGTTGAGCCACAGCGCCGGCCATTGGTTATTATTCTTACAGTAACTTTGTTTTCCTCTCTTTCTAGATATGTCTCAAGTATCTATATTAGGAATTCTACAATATAACCTTTAATTGTTGCATAGTATATCACATGTGAAGGAATCAATTTCTATCTGACCCAATCTCTATGACAGAACACTTTAAAACTGCACTGTAGAGCTGGTGCTGTGGCGTAGCAGGTAAAGCCACCACCTGCAGTGCCAGCATCCCAAATGGGTGCCGGTTTGAGTCTTGGCTGCTCCACTTCTGAACCAGCTCTCTGCTATGGCCTCGGAAAGCAGTGGAAGATGGTCCAAGTGCTTGGGCCCCTGCACCTGTATGGGAATACCCAGAGGAAGCTCCTGGCTCCTGGCTTCGGATCGGCACAGCTCCAGCTGTTGCAGCCAATTGAGGAGTGAACCAATAGATGGAAGACCTCTCTTTCTTTGCCTCTCCTCTTTCTGTGTAACTCTGACTTTCAAATAAATAAATACTTTTTAAAAACACTGCACTGTGCAATGGCAGTGTAGTAGCACAAGTAGCTATTTAAATTTAAAAGTACACAGAATTTAACGTGTAATTCAGGCACTAGCCACAAGTGGCAATTTAAACTTTAATTAAAAGTAAATAAAACCTAGGCTGGCGCCGCAGCTCACTAGGCTAATCCTCCGCCTTGCAGCACTGGCACACCAGGTTCTAGTCCCGGTCGGAGCACCAGACTCTGTCCTGGTTGCCCCTCTTCCAGGCCAGCTCTCTGCTGTGGCCCGGGAGTGCAGTGGAGGATGGCCCAGGTGCTTGGGCCCTGCACCCCATGGGAGACCAGGAAAAGCACCTGGCTCCAGGCTTCGGATCAGCGCGGTGCGCCGGCCGCAGCGGCCATTGGAGGGTTAACCAACAGCAAAGGAAGACCTTTCTCTCTGTCGCTCTCTCTCACTGTCCACTTTGCCTGTCAAAAAACAAAACAAAACAAAAAACAAACAAAAAAAAAACAACAACAACAAAAAAGTAAATAAAACCTAAAATCTAGTTCCACAACCATTCTGGCAACATTTCAAGTACTTAATAACCACATGTCCCTAGAGACTAACATAGTAGACAACACAGATATAGAACATTTTCTTTATCAAAGAAAGTCTGTTGGACATGAACTACTTTAGAATATTTTCAGGGGCCAGAGCTGTAGTGCAGCAGGTTAATCCTTTGCCCCGCAGTGCCAGCATCCCACATGGGCACCAGTTCTAGTCCCAGCTGCTTCTCTTCCAAACTAGCTCTCTGCTGTGGCCTGGGAAAGCAGTGAAAAATGGCCCTAGTGCTTGGGCCCCTGCACTCATGTGGGAGACCTGAAAGAAGCTCCTGGCTCCTGCCTTCAAATAGGCTCAGCTCTGGCCATTGTGGCCATTTGGGGAGTAAACCAGTGGATGGAAGAGCTTTCTCTCTGTCTCTCACTGTCTGTAACTCCACCTCTTAAATAAACAAACAGGCTGGTGCCGTGGCTCAACAGGCTAATCCTCCACCTGCGGCGCCGGCACACAGGGTTCTGCACCGGCCGCAGCAGCCATTTAGGGTGAACCAATGGCAAAAGGAAGACCTTTCTGTCTCTCTCTCTCTCACTGTCCACTCTGTCTGTCAAAATAAATAAACAAACAAAAAGAATATTTTCAAAGAGTGTCTATTATAAGTAACTCCAAAATGATTATACATAAAATTTAATGTAAATTAATAAATTTCTGGTTCAAAAAGCATACAAATATTCATTCTGAGGAGTACAGGGAAATGTTTGCTTCCTTTGTCAATTTAATAGTCAAGGTACTGTGTCTGTTTAAAAGCAGCTCTAATTTGATTGCAGGCATGGTGAAGTGGGAGAGAAAGACAAAGATATCTGGTGAGCAATTTTCAGAGATACTATAAATATAGCAGCCTTTGTAAGTACTAGTGTAGTAGCAGTAGCCTATATAAAAAGATATGTCACTTCACACTGTCTCCAAGCACCATTTATTTTCACTAACACCACATTTAAGGCTAAATAGGAACAGCTGTTTGGTGACCATTTATGTTTTTACTAGTTAACTTTTCTTATCCCATTTTTAAACTAAGCTGATCATTTTTTCTTATAAACTTGTAAGAAGTCTTGATTAAGAAAGTATATAAAAACTGTTTTATGAATATGTCCTCATCTAGTTAGTTCCTTAGTTTGTAATTTACATTTTAATTGTTATGAAATGAAGGAAGTTATATGTAGTTTACATGCAGCAAAAACTGACATCTTCTCTTTTACTGTTTTTTTATGTGACATGCTTAGAAAAGGCTTTTCTTAATACATATTCAGCCACTTTTGAGTACCTTCATGATTTCATCTTCTACATTTAAATAATTATGACACATAGAACATATCCTAATATTTGCCTAAGGTCTCAGGCAGAAACTGAGCAAAAAAGTTTTTCCTCAATGTTTGAATATTCCCAAATCTTACTAAAAACTGTAAGGGGCAAAAAATGTACAACAGAATTCACCCAAATTATCGAGTAGATATTCCTTCCAGTTTCCCTCATCTGCAATAAGAAGGCTGTATTTTTCATTTTAACAATGCAGCTTTCAGGTTTCCATTTTCTCAGAAAATATTATTTTCACTCAGTCTAATCATTAAAATACTTTCTTCAAAATAAAAAACAAAATGAGTTACATGTAAAGAATTTCAAGAGACAAGGAAAGTATAAAAGAGCCAACAGATTAAGATCTAGCACTATATCCATGGAATACGTTAACTATATTGACTAATCTATTTTCCTTTCATAATATAAAAGACAATTTCCTGGGGAAAATCCTAAAAGATAATTTCATAGCAAACATTTTCCTACTTTTGGTACTCACAACAATGTATATTTTTCACTGGCAGATTCAGAAGTGTTTTCAATACATAAAATTAAATGACTGGGGCCAGCGCTGTGGCGCAGCGGGTTAAAGCCCTGTCCTGAAGCGCAGGCATCCCATATGGGCGCGGTTCTAGTCCCAGCTGCTCCTCTTCCTATCTAGCTGTCTGCTATGGCCTGGGAAAGCAATAGAAGATGGCCCAAGTCTTTGGGCCCCTGCACCCACGTGGGAGACCCAGAGGAAGCTCCTGTCTCCTGGCTTTGGATTGGCTCACCTCCAGCCGTTGCGGCCATCTGGGGAATGAACCAGCAGATGGAAGACATCTGGGGAGTGAACCAGCAGACGGAAGACTGCATCTCTGTCTCTACCTGTCTCTGTAACTCCGTCTTTCAAATAAATAAATAAATCTTTAAAAAAAATTAAATGACTGTTACTTTTTTTAATATACTACCTCACTATTTTATTAGTCTCAAAAATAACCCTAACATGTTTTATTAGAAATATTTTGCAACTTTTACTATTTGTATTAGTTTTACACCATTTAAGAGAATAGCATTGATAAACCATAATTACCAAAATTCTCTAAGTTCCACATTTCTACTTCAATATGATTTTAAATTATCAATTCCTTCAAATATAAATTCTAAAGCTCTAATAAGAAAATTGCCCCCTCTCCAAATTAAAAAAGAAAAGAAAAAACTCCCTTTAGGCAGAAGGAATCACTTCTGCCACAATTACTCATAACAATGCGAACATTTCTCTACTACATTTATCACAGTATATTTCAAACACTTCTAAGTCTGTTTGCCTATCCTTCCAGCCTGGGAGCTCTTCAAACTCAGGCCAAGCCCTATGTATTACTTCTCCATCACAAGTCTCATCTGGAATTTGGCACACAGCCTGGTAAATAATGGACGCAATGGTATCTTCTTCTAAAATGAATGACTAAACATAGCATTTTAGAGAACCACTGCCCCCTTTTCTAGTCATTTAATTTACTCATTTGTTTTTCATACTCTTTCTACAAATACCTGTCCCAAGCAATGCTCTTATACATGAAGACAAGATTTATCATTAAGGTTAAACTATGACTGCTACACAACGATTTTAGAAAAGTACTTACATATGCACAAAATAAAATATTCCCACAGATGGTTTATTAAAGTCTTCATTTTACAAGTAGGAAAACCAAAGCTCTAAGTGATCAGAGACTTGCCAAAGGTATTGGCACTGGTAGGTAACAGGGTTAGAAACTATCTGAGAATGTCTTTCACTATACCAAGCATAGTTTTCAGATAAACAACCTTTTCACAATGCATCAGTTGTAGCAGAAATACTTACATTGACCCCAGCGCCCTGTTCTTGGGTTCAAATAATTTGGATAAAGACCATTTGGACGATCCATTTTCTGAAGCAGTTTCCGAATATGCATGACCTAAGCAAAATAAGGTAAATAATATAATTAACAAAAACTAATGTAATCAAGGCTTAATCTAGGTTTTGTATTTTTTCTTCACTCACTTCCTACACTCACCCTCTGTCCCAGTCTCACTTTCTTATTGGCCAGAAAGACTTCTATTTTTTAAATAATCCATTATTTTTATATATTATTTTAATTATCTACTATACTTATTTTATTACATTTTATTTTATATTTTAAATAATTTTTTAAAATCATATTATTTTAGAATCAAGCAATAAAAAAACAATTTAGAGAAAACAGCATGGATAGATGCGCTTTAAATCCCAGCATTCAACTACCCAGAAATAGCCATCAGAAGCATCAGAGGAATGCATCATTCTGGACAGTCAACATATACATATCCACATATGAGAAATAATCTCACAGAAATGAAATTATGACATTTGTATAAAAAGGTATAAAATTAACTTCAATTTAATACACAAAAAGTCAATGAACTAAACTGCCGAACTTCAAATATTGTGTCTACAATAAATATTCCCAAAATTTCAATTCCTAAAATATCTCTCTGAGTTTAAAGGGGAAAAATTAAGAAATACACTCAGGCCAGCGCCACGGCTCACTAGGCTAATCCTCCGCCTTGCAGCACTGGCACACCGGGTTCTAGTCCCGGTCGGGGCACCGGATTCTGTCCCAGTTGCCTCTCTTCCAGGCCAGCTCTCTGCTGTGGCCAGGGAGTGCAGTGGAGGATGGCCCAGGTGCTTGGGCCCTGCACCCCATGGGGAGACCAGCAGAAGCACCTGGCTCCTGCCTTCCGATCAGCGTGGTGTGCAGGCTGCGGCGGCCATTGGAGGGTGAACCAACAGCAAAGGAAGACCTTTCTCTCTCTCTCTGTCTCTCTCTCTCTCTCACTGTCCACTCTGCCTGTCAAAAAAAAAAAAAAAGAAATACACTCAGAAGCTGGAGACTTTACCAGGGATTTTATTTTGACTCATCTCTGGATTCTTAAAGTGGTTGGTGGAGGTAAGGGGGAAGGTATAAAAAGGTTATAACAGCTGGATTCATTCCTGTTTGCTAGATAATGTAATCTGTATACTTGGGCAGACTACTTGGTTAGTTTAAATGACTTGGGAAAAATTTTTTTCACAGGACCTTATACATACTTTTCTGGACTTGAACACATCACTAACTATTTTATCACATGGTTTCTTATTGCCTTTCATCTGGCTGGATTTCAACATCAATTAGTTCTAGAAATAGGCTCATGGACACTCTCTATTCTCTGTTGGAGATCATCACTGTGTATGTGTATGACATACATCTGCCACCTTTTCCTCTTTTATTGCTGTTGGTTAATTTTTGTTGATCTTTACTGTTTCCATTGTTATTTAGTGAGGACAGAAAAAACTCTGCAGTCTGGCTCCACTTTGCTGTCTTTAGATAGATAGATACAGACATACATACATACATAGATGATATACAGATGTTATTCACACCTCAAGTTAAAAAATACAACACAATAAACACTTAGGGATGGTCTCTTTACTACTACTCATTCACCTTGTATCTAAAGTATTTAAATTTCTAAATTTCATGTTCATTATTACTTTGACTTAATTAAAACCACTTCTGAATCCACAACAATACATTGTTCAGTTCTATTTGTTTTTAACTTTATAAAAGTTTTTTTATACTTTTCGAGTTGATGAACATAACCATAATTCATTTATTTTCACTGCTGTGTTACATCATATAAATCGATAATACAGATATATCTATGTAAGATAGAAACACACATACCAAAGAATTACTGGGTTGTAGGATATATTTCCTAAATAATATTTTGGTTTCCCATTTTAAAAACCCTTCTTAAGGCCAGCATCATTGTATAGCAAGTTAAGCTGCAGCTTGCATGCATCCTAATTTTGGAGTTCCTGTTTGATTCCTAGCTACTTCACTTCTGATTCAGCTCCCTGCTAACTTACTTGGGATAGCAGCAGCAGAGGGCCCAAGCACTTGGACCCCTGCCACCCAGGTGAGAGACCATAACGGAGCTTCTGTCTTCACCCTGGCACGGACTTGGCTACTGGGGTCATTTGGGGAGTGACCAACAGATGGAAGGTCTATTTCTACCTCTCCACCTCTTGTCTCTCCTTCACTCTGCCTTTGAAATAAATAATAAATCTTTTTATTTAAAAATGGTTCTTTACTCAAGAGAATTTATTAATGGAACTGTTATAATCCACAGTGCTATGCTATCCTTGTCATAACATGTCTCCATATATATATGAGTCTGTTTAAGAACTCTATATTTTATTTATTAGTCTATTTGTCTCTACTCACCAACACTACACTATGTCAGTGTTGGTAATGTGGTTATGCAAATTTACGCAACATGATTTCCTGAAATGTCCTGAATGTTTCCCTACTGTATACATTCTAGAAGTATCTTGTAAAGTTTCATTTTTAAAAATGGGCCATCGGTGATTTGTTTGGCAATGAACTGCAAATCAACTTGAGATGATTGAAATTTTTATCATATTATTTCCCTATACATGAATACAATACATCTCTCCACAGGTCCTTTTCAATGTTATTTAATACAGTTTTGCACTCTTAGATTTATTTGTAGGAAATTTATACTTTTGGTCTTATCATATAATGTATCTCTTTATAAAATGACACCTTCTTACAATTTGAGACATGCTCAATCGGACTTGCCCCAAATGATGGAGTCAGAAACATGCCGGGGAGTCCAATACAATCCCATCAAGGTGGCATGTACCAATGCCATCTCACTAGTCCAAGTGATCAATTTCAGTTCACAACTGATCACACTGATAGGTCTAAGAGTCAAAGGGATCACACAAACAAGACTAGAGTCTGCTAATACTATATGATAGAATCAAAAAGGGAGAGAATGATCCAACATGGGAAGCAGGATACACAGCAGACTCATAGAATGGCAGATGTCCTAAATAGCACTCTGGCCTCAGAATCAGCCCTTAAGGCATTCGGATCTGGCTCAAGAGCCCATGAGAATAGTTTAGGCATGGAAAGCCAAGACACTCTGGCAAAAAAAAAAAAAAGAAGACCTAAATGAAAGATCTCTGTGAGTGAGATCCCAGTGGAAAGAATGGGGCCATCAAAGAAGGAGGTACCTTTCTCTGAAGGGAGGAGAGAACTTCCACTTTGACTATGACCCTGTTGGAATAAGATCGAAGTCAGCGAACCCTAAAGGCTTCCATAGCCTTGGCAACTCATGACTAGAGTCTAGGGAGATTACTGATGCCATAAACAAGAGTGTCAAACTGTTAAATCAACAACAGGAGTCACTGTGTACTTATGGCTCATGTGGGATCTGTCCTTATTGTATTGTCCAATGTGAAGTAATGCTATAACTAGTACTGAAACAGTATTTTTCCACTTTGTGTTTCTGTGTGGGTGCAAACTGATGAAATCTTTACTTAGTATATACTGAATCGATCTTCTGTATACAGAGATAATTGAAAATGAAAAAAAAAAAACTTGGTGTTAAATTGGAAATTACATAGAAAATTAATCAATTTTTTAAAAAAATATCATGTAGGATCTCTGTCCTTAATGTGCTGTACATTGTGGTTTAATGCTATAACTAGTACTCCAACAGTATTTTTTTTCACTTTGTGTTGCTATGTGAGGGCAAACTGCTGAAATCTTTACTAAATATATACTAAACTGATCTTCTGTATATAAAGAGAATTGAAAATGAATCTTGATGTGAATGGAAGGGGAGAGGGAGCGGGAAAGAGGAGGGTTGTGAGTGGGAGGGAAGTTATGGGGGGGAGAAGCCATTGTAATCCACAAGCTATACTTCGGAAATTTATATTCATTAAATAAAAGTTTAAAAAAAAATAAAATAAAATGACACCTTTTGGCCTTTTGTAGCTAATGAAGAAAAATGCTACTGATTTTTATTACTGAAAAAACATTAAATTCTTATTTCTAGTCATTTAAATGTAGACTGTCTTAATATATTAGGCAATCATATAATCTGTGAATAATGACTATTTTCTTTCTTCCGTTTTAATTCTTAAACCTTCCGTTCATTACTTTTTCTTATCATACTGGTTAGGAACTTCAGCACAAAGCTGAATAGAAATGGCAACAGAACTTTTAAAAGTTTACTTATTTTTATTTATTTGAAAGGCAGAGCTCTAGAAAGAGACAAAGTGAGTGAGCGGGCACAAGAGTGCACTTCCATCCATTGGCTCACTCCCCAAATGCTTCCAATAGTTAGGTCTGGGCCAGGCCAAAGCCAGGAGGCAGGAACTTCAAGCAGGTTTCCTACATGGGTGGCAGGGACTCAAGTACTTGAGACATCACCTGTGCTTCCCAAGGTGCACATTAGCAGGCAGCTGGTTTGAAGCAGAGGTGGGACTCGATCAGCATTCCTAGTGGCAGCTTAAAACCTGCCCCTATAATTTTTTAAAAACCTAACAGTAATTACAACTTATCAAATAACAATAAACACTTTAAATATGTGCATTTCTTTGAGTGATTAAAATAAATTAACGAAGGCCAGGGCCTTGATAAACCTGTATCTAGGAAGGCAAGCATTTTAAGCATTAATCAAGCATTTGGACAAATTTTAAAGGATGCTTTTATAACAAAGAGGTAAAGGAAAAAAACTAACCTTGTTGTAGTAAACCAGGTTTCCTGTCAAGTAGCTGAGATGGACAAACTCCATATGTAGTGTACCAAATTCAGCCAAAATGCTGCTACCTGCAGAAGCCCAGCCCCAGTTTCGCCCAACTCCACTGAAAGAAAGAGAAAATACGAAGCAGGTTTGGAGGGAAAACCAAAATGTTTGAAAATGAATATATACCTTTTAAAAAAGTTTCTTAGAAATTATTATATTTAACATGACTGCCTATTTTTATCTAGTTTTATTTGCTTACTAAATCAGGACAATATAAAAAGGTATACAGTAAATACATTTCACCCATTCTCATTTCCCTTTACCCCATCAGAATTCAACATCACAATAATTAGCTTCTTACATTTTACTACAGGACTTCTTGTGCATTCATGACACTCCAAATACATATTCTTCCTTTTCTCTTTTCTTAAACTACACTTCCTGCTCCGTCCTTGTATTTTATTCTTAAGAAGAACTACATTAGTGGTCTTTCCTATCAGTTTACAGGCAGCTTTCCCATTTTTTGAAAGTTGCACAGAATTACATGATATAAATGATTCTCAATTTGGAATGTGCCACTCCAGAGGTATATGAAAATTTATGACAGTATTTTGAATTGAAACCTTGAAACTACAATTTGGTTTCACTGTGCTAGGACAAAAGAAATTAAAATCTCCTGGAATGGTCAGAATAGTAACATACAATAAAGAACTGTCCTGCCCTAAATGCTAGTATTACTGGTGTGAAAAAGATTGAATTCTATAAACAGACATAACAATTACTCAATCCCATATTGATGGTTCCTTGGGATATTTTCAATATTTTATTATGAATGCTTTTACAATGAATAGTCCTGTGCACATTTCATTTGTACAGATACAATATCTAGGATATGTCTCTGCTTTTTTTTTTAAAGTCTGTCCTATAATTAAAGAAAAATTTTTTAAAGATTTATTTATGTATTTGAAAGGCAGAGATAAGGAGAGAGAGCACTTCCACCCACTAGTTCCTCCCCCAAATGGCAGCAATGGTTGGGGCTAGGCCAAGCTGAAGCTAGGAGCCAGAAGCCTCCTCCAGGTCTCCCAAGTGGGTGCAGAGGCCCAACGACTTGGGCCATCTTCTGCTGCCCCTCCCAGGCTCATCAGCAGGGAGCTGGATTGGAAGTGGAGCAGCCATGACTCAAACCAGTGCCCATATGGGATGCTGGCACTGCAGGTGGAGCATTAACCTTCTATGCCCCAGCACTGGCCCCTATAATTTTTTATTTAAAGTTAGACTAAATAAAGAAAAAATTATAGAAGTTTTAGAATTATATCTTCTAAGAAAGTTAACTTTCTTCTAAACCGTGGGTTGAGTACATGCAGATTACCTTGGTTTTAGGCTTTTTTAAGGATAGTCTATGTAAGTTTTACCCCTACTTCTGGACAGGGGCCTCCAGGACCTGAGTGGAAGCCAGGCATATTTAACATGGCTCCTCTATGTTGGCTTCTCCCTGGTACTACGTAGTTATGAAATTTTCTCCTTAGCCCTTCAGGCGCCTTTTATAAATTCTTGTCTGTTTCTTTGAGACTTGCCCTGTCCATGTGCAGTTATAGAGTCACTAATGACTTGATGAAAAAAATCTTTTTTAAGTTTTACTTATTTGAAAGGCACAGTATTACTGAGAAGAAGGGAAGGAGAGGGAGAGGGAGAGAGAGAGAGAGAGACAGAGACAGAGACAGAGAGAGAGACAAAGAAAAGGGCCCCAATAACTGGAGTTGGGCTAGCTTGAAGCCAGGAGCCCAGAACTCCATCTGGATCTCTCGCATGGGTGTTCAAATTTGCTAGTCAGAAAATACAAAATAAATAACAGTAAGTAACACCTTTTAGCCACCAGTTTGTCAAAATTAAAAAGAGCTTATATCTAGACATTCAGGTACTCTCACATGCTGTTAGTGACATGTGATCCACCTTTTTGGAAAGCATTTTGGCAGTACCTATTGCATTTAAAAATACACATTCCTTTTATCCAGCAACCCCACATGTGAGAATCTGTATTAAAAGGGGGAAAGGGTTTTAAAAAGGCATGTGCCTCCTGATCCTGCAATCATATCCTTAAGAATAACTTATAGAGAAGGACACAGGAAGCGGTAACAGGACACCACTTTTACAGTGGGAAAACGATGGAAAAGAACAAATGCCATTGTCACAGAAATAAAAGACTAAATTATTGCATAACTTCCCCACACCTCATTTTTTTAGTCATCACAATTAGAGCTTTATCAGATGAGGTATCAAGGTAAGAAGCAGAAAAGCAAGCATTCAATTTAAGTAAACAAACAATTTAAGAAAGCTATACCACAGAGGAGAAACATGCTAGATTGTTAACACAGGTTGATGTTCAGGTAGTAAGATTAGGAAAAGGCTTATGTGTGGAAAGCTTGAATATCTCAGCAAAAAAAATGGGGGAAAGGGGCTTTTCTAAAAATCGCAATACCATATATGAAACATTTATATATTTATACACATGTATTTTTATATAATATATACACATATATAAACTCAAGTAAAATTATGAGGTTGTATAAATAAATTCAAAGAAATTAAATGAAAATACAGCTTACAAAATGCTCAGCACATAAACCTTGAAAACTTTTATTTTATTCTTAATCTAAAAATTTAAGTTCTGTAATTTAAACTTGATTTTTCATTCTTCTATGCAGACAACAAAAAAGAATGGCCTCCAGTCTTTTCTTCTTGTCAGAATTAGTCTTTAGTTATCATCTAAGAAGGCCGTTTAATTTGACGATTCTGAAGAAAATACCAGAATCTGTCCTGAGACTAAAGAGAGAGATCAAGCACATACACAACATCAGTTGGCCTTAGTGACAGAGGTTGCTATGAACACTAGTCAACTTTTTCCTCAAAAAGGAAGTAATCCGCATTTTATACAGAACATGAAATCAGAGAATGAATTTAATTTCTTGTTTGTATTAATCCTAATTTCTCAATATGAATCTAAAGTTCTCCATTAGAAAGAAATCACTTAAATAGATTAACTTGTTTTTTTTTTTTTCAAATAAAGTCAAAATTCACATCTCCAGAAAAATGTTTCTAACTTTAATTCTAAAAGGTTCGAGTCTAAGGAGAGCAAAAATCAGACTTTCATGTAATTTCCATACTTTAACAAGAAAAAGAATAATAAATCTTACTTTGAGAAAAAATGAACAGCAAAAATTTCAGTCAGCATAAATTATTTAAATAAAAGTTAAACTACTCTGACATCATTCAAATTTTAATTTTATATCTTTATATGATTTAGGAAACCTGTTTGAAGAAAACATTTCATACAGTGCTTTCCTTAATAAAACTGACTGCAAAGAATTAATTTGAGCAGTTCATTCTGAACTTCAGTAATTGTCCCTACAGTGAATATTATGAATTATGTCTCCCCTCCATATTGATAATTTCCAAGTATACTGTTTTCTATTTTTGACTTATAAGATCAAAAGATTGGAACACAAAAAGAGGGAAAGTACACTGCATCCATTATAGGATTAAATGGAAATGGATAAACAAATTAAAGAAACAAATACATATAACCATGTGAATGAGAAAGAAAAACCTAGACTCAGAGGAACAAGGAGTGCTAAATGGAATAATGTTAAGGCAAGTAACCTGTTATGAAATAAAGGAATTTTTTTTAAAAAAAATCAGTAAATTTATTATAGAAAATGATTTTGCATATATTCAGAGGAAAACAATTTTAAGTCTTGGAAAGCATGGTGGGATCAGATCATTAGAAACTTTTAAGACCACAAAGGTAAAAAAAAAAAAAATTTAAATCAGCTAATTTAATTCTCCCAGAACAGGAATAACCACTTAAAACAGAATTTACCTTTTCAGATTCACCATTGCCCAGGGAATCCCAGTAGGCGTGTTAAAAGCAGGAAGGAGTTTCTCAGCCAATTGTACTGCTTTAGTCTTGAATATCTGAGATTCAAAGAACATGAATATTGATAAATTACCGCCATCAGTAGGCATTTGCTTGCTGCTGCCTCTCACAGTCTGCACACCACAATGTACACACAAGCTGGGAAAAGGTATCTCACTGTTACAACAGGGCATACAGCAATCACAGAAAATGTGTGCAAACTGAGTGCTGAGGAAAGCTGTCCAGCATGTGAAGATCTGAAAGAACAACCAACTGAAAAGAAAAGAAAGATGTTTTTTGATGTTGAAGTTAACTACCTATATTTTCAGCTGGCATACACACAAAAAAAACTAAGAGAAAAATTTGGCTACGGTTTTTTAATCCAAGATACACAAGCTTAGTTCAAATATTAAAAGATGAAACTGCAAGTATAAATGCCCTTGAAACGTTGTAAGAATGTTTATGTCTCAACATTTTCCATTAAGGTCTAACCACATTCTAAAAAGGAAATAAATTAACATAGGTATTCATATTCCACATTTAGTTTGTGAGTTGTACAAGCTGTACCTTCAAGATCCAACTGTTGTCATTTGGTACCCCAAACAATAAATTGCCTAATTAGCAGTGGTTTCCAGACTTTTAAACTTAGGTGCTATTATCAAATTCAATCTGATAATTGTAAAAGGACTGTCATTTTTATTTCCATGTCTTTATCAATGTTGCAGAAACTCAGCACCCATGTGAATCTCTTTTCAAGCATACTTCATGGATGAAAAACTATACAAGTACATAATATTTCCCAGATTCCATTCCAGCTATGAGGTCTAGCTATTATCAAAGCACTACCAAGTCTAAACACAATGTGCTGTTTGGAAGAAGGACGTGAGTGCACTGTGTAATGGAGGCTGTCTTGTTAGAAAATGGTGGCACTATCTGATTCTTCTTTGGTAGCTCTAACAGAAGTTCTTGTGAGCAATGAAGACAAGAGTTGGCACTCAATCTGCTGAAGGGTATGCCTGACCATTTCATTTGGCTGCACGGTTTCAAGCTATTTTCTAGTACCTGTGGAGATTCTGTTAACTAGTCAAGTACTCTCTAACAAATCATTAGCTAAAATGGATTATTTTCTACAACTAGGACTCTTGATAGGATGATGAAAGCAAATCAATCATTCACATGTTTAAGAGCCTCAACTGTACTTAAATGAAGACTTCTAAAACATTTACTTTTATAAAAAAGTTATGTATTTAATGTTCATTATGTAAAATTTTCTAGTTATTTCTATTTAAAAAATTATAGATAACAGAATTAGCCTAGGTGGGGCCAGCACTTTGGCGTGGTAGCCTAAGCCTCTACCTGCAGCACTGGCATCCCATATGGGCCCCAGTTCAAGTCCTGGCTGCTCCTCTTCCAATCCAGCTCTCTGCTTACGGCCTAGGAAAACAGTGGAAGATGGCCAAAGTGTTTGGGCCCTTGCACCCATATGGGAGAATTGGAAGAAGCTCCCAGCTCCTGGCTTAGGATCAGTGGCTTAGCACCAGCTGTTGTGGCCATTTGGGGAGTGAACCAGGAGATGGAAAACCTTTCTCTCTGTCTCTTCCTCTGTCTGTAATTCTCTCTCAGATAAATAAATAAAATCTTTAAAGCAAACGAACTAGTAAAATTATTCTTGGGTTTAGAAGAATTAGCATTGGGAGAACTAATTCTAAATCCAAAAGAATTGGAAGTAGTAGTACTTAAAAGCTACAAAGTGGCAAGACTTCAAATAATGAAAGTTAAGGGAACATAAGTAACACAGAACCATTAAAAATCTTTTTTTCTTTCTTTTAGAATTTCTCAATTTTTGTTATTTATTTATTTATTTGAAAGAGTGAGATACAGAACTCCTCTTTACCAGTTCACTCCCTAAATGTCCACAATGGATGGGGCTGGGCCAGGCCAAAGTCAGGGGCCCAGAATTCTACCCAGGTCTCTACATGGGTGGCAGGGACCCAAGTACTTGAGCTCCCAGGGTGCTCACCAGCAGGAAGCTGGAATCAGCGTGGGGCCAGGACTCAAACCCAGGCACTCGGATATGAATATAGTCATCCCAGGCAGCACCTTAACCTTAACTGCTGAGTCAAATGCCTGCCCCCTACTGTACACTCGAGGAGGGAAGTGACATTAGAATAGTTTTCAATTGTTTATTACATTTATTTATTACTAAGGTTATACTTCCAAAAGCCCATTCTCAACTTAGCAGTGAAAATGTTAGAGAACTCAAGGGTTTAGAACCACAAGCGGCTTCCTATCTCATTCTGAGTAAAAGCCACAGTTCTTAGAAAAGGCACAACCCTTTGTAAGAGGTGGATCCATATTATGTCTAAGGCCTCACCCCTTGTTTCATGCACTGGGTCCCTTGTGCACTCGACTTCAGCTCTACCAGTCCCTTCTGTTATTCCTTAAGAACAATTAAATGCTTTTACACACATATTTTTCATATACCCACCTTGTTCATTATCTGTTTTTAGCACAGCAAGACATAACCCATAAGTGGACAGGAATTTTTTTTTTGCCTTTTAATTCACTATTTTATTATCAATGCTTGAAACAGTGCCTAACACATAACAGGTGCTCAACAAATATTGAATGAATTAACTGAATAAGCCAAAGGATATAGAGAATTACCATAAACAAGTAAATTACTGCTTTCCTCTTCCATAGCAAGTCCATCTCCCTAAGATATTCAATGCTAACCTACAGGGACTTTAAGAACTTTTACCATGTCCTAAAAAGTGCTGGGATAACAATGATGATTATAATAAAAAAAAAACATTTACTGATTCGCTTAATCCTCACAATTACACAAAGAGATTATTACTGTTACCCCATTTTACAAAAGAGGAGCTGTGGTAAAAATAGATAAATTGTGTGTTCCCTACGATCATACAGCCGGTAAGTGGTTAGTTTGAATTTAACTCAGTCAGACTAGCTCCAGAGCTAATTTTTATAGGCTATAATTAAATTCCTCAAAATGTTTCATTTGTATATATAAATGTTTACATATTAATTATATATTAATTAATGTGTTTACATATTTGTGTATATACATATAAATGTGTATACATACATACACACAGACCTCTCTTTGTCTTAAATCTTAGATCCTCCTTCTTGAATGATATTTTGGCTAATATAAAATTCTGGGCAGGCAGCTTTTTTATCTCAGCAGTGTACAGATATTACTCTAATGTCTTCTGGCATCTACCGTTGCTGAAAATTAGGCTGTAAGCCGTCATTCTTTTGTAAGTAATCGACCTTTTCTCTTTGGAAGCTTTTAATGTTTCTTCTTTGTTTTGGGTATCTTTTCAGATTATTATTTATTCCATTAAACATAATTCTCCTACTAAATATTATTTGAAATCTCTCAATATATTTTAACTCATTTTTTGTATTTTCCCTCAGTGACTCTACACTGTACTCCAGATGAATTTTTCATTGTCACCATGAATAAAAACATCAAGGCTACAGAGAGGTCACCATAAAACTTGGAAATTAACACAAAGAGGCAGAAACATATTTATACATACCTCTCACAAAAAAAAAATTTAAATTCATAATGAAATCTAAGGCTCCACTCTTCTTGCAAACTAACAAGTTAGCATGCCACAATTTCATCAATGTCAGCAGAAGACACAAGCCTTCTGAGTCAGAGATAAATAACTATATTATTCATGGCAAAGTAGCAGCCAAAGCTTCAAGTTCGTCTGCATCTATTGTGCATGCCTCCTTATCCACCCTGACCCCACAGGGATGATGCACAAGGCCCAGGAAGACCAACACAGGACAACACTGAACTTGGAGAATCTTTTACAGTAAGCAAAAGCAAGTCTATTTGTTCAAGGTAAGACACTACCTGATCTTATGATGCAAATACAACTGTGATGATCTGGGTAAAGAGTAATCAGGGACTTGATTTCTTGGCGTACCCAGCCAAAGTGTGCAGTGACACTGAATGCCCATGATGGACAGCTTTCTAACTCTCTGCATCATCAGCCACATTAATTTCTCCCTGTAGCAGAAGCTAGATACATTTTGCAGGTTTTCTAACAATTGAAAAGTCAGCTTCATCCTCTGCAACCCTCACCCTCAAGATGTTAGCAGCAGCATTAACTTGCCAGCACACTCTTCCACAGCGGTCTGAGTATGAGCTCCGCATGGCCCTTCCTCCTGAAGTATTGAAGTTCTAACAATTAAAAAACCATTCCACATATCCCCCAGCTCCAGGTACCTTCTATGGGAGTCCCCTCCATGCTATCTTTAGGGTACTGTTTTTAATCCAGCATTTCCCTACTTAATTATGTGCTAGTTAATAATTCATTATATTAAGTTCTCTGTTCAAATAACCTGATGGACTCTGCCACCTGACTACGCCCTGATAAATAACTCATATATTATGATTACTTATTATAAAATACTTGCTTTTAAAAAAAACTAGGAACATGAATATATAAAAGTTAAAAATTTTAAATCATCCTCCTTGACATAGCCCTTCATGTTACTGTGCTTCCTGAGGCTGGATTCTAGGCCCCCTCTTCTGATCCTCAACTGTCTCCTTGGGCAATTTCACACGTGCTTATTTTCAATTACCAGTTATAAAGCATTTGACTCTTCAATCTGTATCTCTAATCAACACTTAACTGAGTACCAAACCCATTATATCTCTCTCCTATCTATTTTCACTTAAATATAACAAAATCCTCTGAAACTCAAAGTACTTAAAATGAATTCCGGATCATCCTCCCGCAATCCAGTATTCTTAAAGTGCTCAGTATCTAATAACTGCCCTGCCATCATAGTGACAAACACCAGAAACTTGGGAGAAAGGATCAACTCCTTCAGTCTCATCTTTCCCTCTAAAATATCACCCAATCCTTCCAAATTTTTCTTCCCAATCCCTTAAAATCATTCATAGCTCTCATGTCTACAACCCCATTTAAGACCAAGTTACCGGCCAGCACCACAGCTCAATAGGCTAATCCTCCACCTTGCGGCGCCGGCACACCGGGTTCTAGTCCCGGTCCGGGCGACGGATTCTGTCCCGGTTGCCCCTCTTCAAGGTCAGCTCTCTGCTATGGCCCGGGAGTGCAGTGGAGGATGGCCCAAGTGCTTGGGCCCTGCACCCACATGGGAGACCAGGAGAAGCACCTGGCTCCTGCCTTCAGATCAGCGTGATGCGCCGGACGCACGGCAGCCATTGGAGGGTGAGCCAACCGCAAAGGAAGACCTTTCTCTCTGTCTCTCTCCCTCACTGTCCACTCTGCCTGCCAAAAAAATAAAATAAAAAATTTTAAAAAGACTTAGTTACCACAATTTCTTGATCAAAATACAGCAAAGGAGGGCTGACTGGATAAATGGATGCAGAAATATACGTACATATACCAAGTTATGATTGACTTCTAGTCTTTAACTTTTCTGTCACTGATTATACCAATGTTTTCTCCCAGTTAAAATATCTGAACTCATGCTTATGACTGTATATCATTCTATACTAATAAATGTATCATTTATTAAGCCATTCCCCTATGGATGAACATACACATCTTTTTTCAGATGTTTGCTACTACAAATAGCACTGCAAAGAAAAGTCCCTTTATATATGCCTTTGTGTAACAACCCTGTTAGATTTAGATAATAGATTCCTAGAACTGGTTTGCTGGATCAGAGTATTTTAAATTTTAAATGCTTACCTGACACCACCAAATAATCTCCCAAAAAGAATATATTGATTTAAATTCTAACAGTTTATCATGAATTTGTTAAAATTCAAACTATAATTACACACTACACATTTAAAGTGGGTACATTTTATTGTAAATGAATTAACCAGTCAGAAAACACTAAAGAGTGAGGGTCTATTTCAAGCAGAAAATTAAGATATAGCTCTACAGACATATAGGGACATAAAGTGATATTGTCTCATAGATTTAACAATATTAAGATGTAACAGATGTGTACAGACTGGAGAAACTTAACAGTGAGTAGATCCCTGAGACAATATCTTTTACAGCTTTTGACCTCTTCAAAAGTACTTCCTTTACTTTTGATGAAAACAAATGTTAAACAAATAGGAAACCTTGGTCTGTCTTTTGCCTTAAAAATGCTACAAATGCCACATAATTTCCTTTTCCAGGCCTCCTCTGCAACTAAGGCAGAAAGAAACAAGACCTTAACTTTTGCTACCCAAATTAGGCAGAGAAAAGGAAGCTGAGGACTGAAGATAGTGGAGAATCCATTCAGCCAACAGGTGGTGTCAAGTTCACCTAGCTTGCAAAAAAGTTTGAAGAACAGTGTCCAGTATCAGTTTGGCCATCAGCACAAACTGCAGTGCATGGGCAGTGATGACTACAATGAAACAGTATTGTGATGGTGTTCCTAGCTACACAGAGAAAGATACCAAGGGAAGGAAAGAAGCAAAACTGTCTTTGCAGACAGTAAGATTGCGCCTCCTGAAAAGGACACTATGAGAAACAGTGACTTGATCAGCCCTTGTCCTGACTGTGGATGTACAATGTAATACTTTATCTCTTTTAGTATTTTTTTGTTGTTGTTCTAGTACTATTGGTTGAACTCTGTAATTAACAGACAATTATTCTTAGGTGTTTAAATTTTAACTGAAAAGTGATCCCTGTTAAATATAAGAGTGGGAATAAGAGAAGGAGGAGATGTAGAGTTCGGCACATGCTCAAGCTGACTTGCCCCAAATGGTGGAGTCAGAAACATGCCGGGGAGTCCAATACAATCTCATCAAGGTGGCATGTACCAATGCCATCTCACTAGTCCAAGTGATCAATTTCAGTTCACAACTGATCACACTGATAGGTCTAGGAGTCAAAGGGATCACACAAACAAGACTAGTGTCTGCTAATACTATATGATAGAATCAAAAAGGGAGAGAATGATCCAACATGGGAAGCAGGATACACAGCAGACTCATAGAATGGCAGATGTCCTAAATAGCACTCTGGCCTCAGAATCAGCCCTTAAGGCATTCGGATCTGGCTCAAGAGCCCATGAGAGTATTTTAGGCATGGAAAGCCAAGACACTCCGGGAAAAAAAGAAGACCTAAATGAAAGATCTCTGTGAGTGAGATCCCAGTGGAAAGAATGGGGCCATCAAAGAAGGAGGTACCTTTCTCTGAAGGGAGGAGAGAACTTCCACTTTGACTATGACCCTGTCGGAATAAGATCGAAGTCGGCGAACCCTAAAGGCTTCCATAGCCTTGGCAACTCATGACTAGAGTCTAGGGAGATTACTGATGCCATAAACAAGAATTTCAAATTGTTAAATCAACAACAGGAGTCACTGTGTACTTATGGCTCATGTGGGATCTGTCCTTAATGTATTATCCAATGTGAAGTAATGCTATAACTAGTACTGAAACAGTATTTTTCCACTTTGTGTTTCTGTGTGGGTGCAAACTGATGAAATCTTTACTTAATATATACTAAATAGATCTTCTGTATATAAAGATAATTGAAAATGAATCTTGATGTAAATGGAATGGGAGAGGGAGTGGGAGATAGGAGGGGTGCAAGTGGGAAGGAAGTTATGGGGTGGGGGAAGCCATTATAATTCATAAACTGTACTTTGGAAATTTATATTTACTAAACAAAAGTTAAAAAAAAAAGAAAAGGCTACAGAATCCACAAAAACGAAAAGCTGCATAATATAGCATTAGTTTTTTTTTCTGCACTGCAATGCTAGTTCCTTCAGTACAATGATGAATCTAAGTAGTAAAAATAGGCCTTATTTTTAGTCCCAATCATTGATTTTTTAAAAAGTATTTTATCAACATATTTTATAGGATTTGCTGGCAAGTTTCTATAGGTGTTTTTCATCAGAATGGAAAAAAAAAAAGATTACCTGCTACTATAAGTTTGCCAGTTTTTAATCCCTAAGAGTACATCACCTCATCAAATGCTTCAGTGAATTTACCACACTGATTATATGATTTATCTCATTTTCTCTGTGATTTTTGTGTTATACTGGCCTCAGATGTAGAGTTCTGCAGTGCTTCCTATTCCTCAGTTAACTAAAGAGTTTGTAGGAGGTTGGTGCTATTTCTTCCTTATCCTTTGTGTTCATTTGATAGAATTCATGAATAAAGCCATTTAACTTGCAGCTAATTTGTGGGATAGTTTTATTTATTATGAATTAATACTACATATGTGGTTACTCATACATCTTGTTTTATCTTTTTTTATTTTTTATTTTTTATTTTTTTGACAGGCAGAGTGGACAGTGAGAGAGAGACAGAGAGAAAGGTCTTTCTTTGCTGTTGGTTCACCCTCCAATGGCTGGCACGCTGTGGCCGGTGTACCGTGCTGATCCAAAGCCAGGAGCCAGGTGCAACCGGGACAGAATCTGGCGCCCCGACCGGGACTAGAACCCGGTGTGCCGGCGCCACAAGGCGAAGGATTAGCCTATTGAGCCGTGGCGCCGGCCTTGTTTTATCTTAAATTAATTTCCATGAGATTATTTTTCAGAGAATTTGTCCACTATATCTAAGCTGTTTAATTTTCTGACAAATTTTTGTTAGTTTTCCATTATGATGCTTTTAATGTCTGTGGAATCTTCAAATGTAGCCTGACACTGATAATATCATTTGCTCCTGATGTTGGTATTGTCTTCTCTCTCCTTTCTTGAACAATTAAGCTAAAAGGTTAACCAAATTTATTACCAATTTTGCTAATATTTTTTCAATACCTAAGTTGTTGGTGTTTACCCTACTCATTCACGGCTCAAAGGAATTGGACAGAGTTGTACGCAGAGTCTAAGGATTCTTCTCTATGGCTTGCTCTTGTTCTAGATCTCAGCCCTAAGTTCCATCCTTCTGTGGTAGCTCCAAACTCTGTCTTTTGATTCATCCAATCAAAGATCACAATAACAATGAACTAAGTATTGTTATTGCTATGGTGACTGAAAACAATTACAAGTGTGTAAAGGGTATAATAACCCCACACACTAAAGAGAAAACAATTGGAGAATTAGTCTAAACTGTTTTTGTGCACCAGCAAAGTTTAGTGGAATGTTTTGCCCAATTATCAGCACATCTACAGAAAATAACAAGGTCAAAGTTTCAATTGAAACAGCACCAATTTCTGCAGCAAAATCCGGTTTCTCAAAATTAAAATAAGAATCAATGTAATAAGGGCAATAACACCTGATATTTAAACCAGGAAAAATTAACACTAACATTTCTTTTTCTTTACTCAAAAATTTACTTTGAGAACTTTATATTTTAAAAAGCTATTCTATTTGTCTCAGAAAATGTCCCTCAAACTTATTCAGGAATGATCTTATCTATAGGCAGTAGAGTACATTTGTGTTTTGGTAAAGAAAGAGTTTATCATGGTTGTTTTTTTTATTTTGCTTTTATTATCTGTGAATATGTATGAAACTCCACATAACCATTTCTCTATTTCATTTGACAGACTTCAAGTACCATTATCCACATAAATTACTTTATTATCTTAGGAAGCAACGCTACTTTGATAGCTATTAAAAAATGAAGAGAGATAATCCTAAGAAAGAAATGCCACATATTTGAGACTAGAATCAAGTAAACATAATAAATCATCAAAAAAATTTTAACCTTTGAATATTTAATATAAACAGACTTGTTCTAAGAAAATAAAATGACAAAGCCTAACTTTTATGATATTAATAAATCAACAGGAGAGAACACTTTGTTAGGATGGCATATAACCCTTATTTGGTTTCCTATATCAGGGAATAGAATGAATGTAAAATGTTTCTTTTTCTAAATAATACCTTAGCATAAGAAAAGCACTTGGTCATGCTATTGCTGGCTTATATAAAATAATTTATTGCTGATCCAGTAGCAGAATAATGTCATATTCAAATTATTTTCCTATATTTTATCTATTTTGAGTACATCTCAGGGATTCATTGTTAGATACCTAGAAAAAGGTATAGATCAGAGTTTCTGATGTAAAATGATTACAGAGGGAAACAAATTGGTCAGCAATAGTCTATTGTAAAATAAAGTGAATAAAGAAAAAAATCATACTCTCCACTTTTTAGTAATCTGTACCTTAAGACATTATTGTGCATTACCTATTTTAATATAAGTGAAACAATTCTGTTACCAATAAAGAATACTTATCACCATGTGGGAAAGGCTAAAGGAGGAAGAAAAGTAAAGCAAAACTTGTGTTGGGCACTTTCACATAATTTAATCTTCATAATAATTCTGAAGTAAACTTTCTCACATTTTTATAGATCAGGACACAAAGTTATAGAAGTGAAGGAGCTTGCTAAATACCATTACGGGGGGGGGGGGGGGGTCACACAGTAAGGAATCAAACCTCAAGCCCCAAAGGATAAAAAACTCACAAAAGTTGGGGACAGCAGTGTGGTAAAGCAGTAAAGTCACTGTCTGCAGCACTGGCATACCACAGGGGTGCTGGTTTGAGTATCAGCTGTTCCACTTCTGATCCAGCTTCCTGCTAATGCACCTGGAAAAGTCCTTGGTCCTTGCACCCACACGGGAGACTCACATGAAGGTACCAGCTCCTGGCCTTGGTGTGGCCCAGCCCTGGCCATTGCAGCCATTTGGGGAGTAAATACGTGGATGGAAGATCAATCTCTCTCTTGCTGCCTCTGTCTTTCCCTCTCTGTAACTCTGACTTTCAAATACATACATAAATCTTTTTTAAAAATTCACAAAAATGCAAATATTTGGTAGCATCATATTTTTTTCATTATTTTAGTTTTATCTATGTCAACAGCAATCAAAATGGCAACTTTTTAAAAAAGTTTATTTATTTAAGAGGTAGAATTACAAAGAGAGGGAGAGACAGAGAAAAAAGTCGCCGATCTGCTGGTTCACTCCACAAATGGCCGTGACGGCTGCAGCTGGGCCGATCTGAAGCCAGGAGACAGGAGTTTCTTCTGGGTCTCCCACGTGGGTGCAGCGGTCCTATCACTAGGACCATCTTCTACTGTTTTCCCAGGCCATAGCAAAAAGCTGGATTGGAAGAGGAGCAATTGGGACATGAACCGGCGCTCATATTGGGATGCCAGTGTTGCCAGACAGAGGACTAGCCTACTATGCCAACCCCAAAATGTCAACATTTGGCTTCAACCTACAGACATGGAGCCTAATGTGAAATAGTCATTTCTGAGGTTTTCCTTTCATAAGCTGCTCAAAATTAATTTGGAGCCATCTAACTGCTGTTAAAAAGTACATCAACTACACACAAAAAATGTAGTACTAACTCTACACAATCACAAAGGCACAGAAGAAAAAAATTGAAAACATTAAAATATAATTCCATTTTTCCCTCTTATCACTGTTTAATAAGTCACACCAGCAGCTCCCTAAGTCAAAGGTTTGAGCATAGAAGACATAGCAAGGGAGAGCAGCAGTATCCTAGCAAGTGATTAGGACCAACACTGTAAAGTGAGGCTGGCAGAGCAGAGAATAAAATTTTCAAGGGAACCATGTGAAGCAGATGTACCAACTGAAGCAAGAGCTTTACTGAGGTCACAAAAGTAATTTCATACAGCAGGATGAAGCAAACTGGTAAATGCGCTAGGAGTAAGAAGGCTGACTCCTCACTATCAGAAAATAGAGAAATATGTATAGGTAGAAATAGGGAAAGGCAAAATATGGAGTGGAGAATTAACCTTAGGTATTAGGTTGGAATTACAGTTCTTTCAATGTGTGTGTGTGTGTGTGTGTGTGTGTGTGTGTGTGATATAAAGGCTAGGAAGCATGGAGTAACAAGTAACAGTGATATGAGATAAGGTAGCTAGCTGAGCTGGAGGTCACAAACCACAAGGCCCTGCCCCATGTAATTCTATCTTATTTGTCTATTAAAAAAACCTTTCGCCAGGTGCCTTAAATATGTATATTAAGCTCATGTGGAATTTTATGGAGGTTTCATAAACTTCCTAGATGCTGAGAGGAGCTGGTTCTCTTCCAGCAGAGACCAAGACAAAGGAGGTGGTGAGGCGCCATCTCCCACCCTCTTCTCTCCCTGGCCCACTCTACTCCTCAACTATTCCCATATGTGTGTTTTGCTTTCTTATCTTTTAATAAACTTTATCACTTTGTGTATCATATATGTGTCTGTACTTAATAAAGCTGGACTAGGAATCTAAATCCCATTTTTCCCACACTGATAGCAGTCTATGGCTGGCGCCAGGGCAGGGAGGTACAGAAAGTTCCTCTCTGGGGCACAGGCACACAGGGAAGACATGAAGTAGTTGGCAGAGGAAGAACACTGAAATGTTCCTACAAGGCAATGCTGGAGGACTCTGGAGCCGGTGGTTACACTGACAGTAAACATAGCAATGATAAAACTCAATTCCAGCTCAAAACCTCACTAAATTGACACTAACAGTAAGGATATGTTCTTCAGGCATAAATACTATTAATCTCAGTCTTTACCATCCTATATATGATATCAAAAATTATGATGAACATAAGCAATAAAAACTTTCCACTATCTAGAGGCAAATGAGTGACAAAACCAGGATCAGAGAAGCTGATACAAATAAAGGATTGAAAATGACCATGATGAGTACACTAACAGACCTATAGATAAAGGAGAAAATATACATGAGACATGCTGAATTTTAGCAAAGAAATGGAAAACTATTAGAATTACATGAAATGCTAGAAAATAAAAGAAGATCAAGCAAGGTAACAGATTTATTTATGAAGAATACCATCAACAGGTTCACGATTACACTAAACACAGCTGAGGAGAAAATATCAAATTACTGGAAGATACAAATTATCCAAAGTGGGGATAAAGAGAAAAGCAATAATGACTTCTGATTTCTGGTCTAGCATGTAATAATCTTAAATTTTATCATGCCATCCTAATGAGTAAATAGTGAACAAACTAAAAAAGCAGTAATTCTTAAATTCTTAAGAATTACTGTGAGATCACAGAGCAAACGATTGCTCCCAAAACTGGAGACACAGGCAAATGAATACAGAAAATCACAACTTCCCAGGGCAGAAACCTACAGGATAGGGAAACATAAACTGTAATTGAGGAATCATGGGAGGATCAATATAAATAACCCTATGCTAAGAATGCCAAAGGAAACAAAGCACTGGGTGGAGAGGTGCGCACTTTTATGTTTCACTCTTAGAGATCTACCTGGTTTTCACCATGAATATCAAGGAAAAATCCCATTATGTGTCTGATCAGGAGAGGAGTAAAGGAGCTACTGTGAAATAAATGAGAGCCACAAGCATGGAAAGCCAAGACACGGTGGCAAAAACAATCTAAATGAAAGATCCTGGTGAACAAGACCCCAGCAGAAGGAACAGGCCATCAAGGAGGGAGGCCCCCCTTTCTCTGAAGGGAGGAAGGAACCTCCACTGTGATATGGCCTTGACTAAACAAGTTCAGAGTTGGTGAACTCAAGGGGCTTCCATAGCCTAGACAGCTCAGGGCAAGAGCCTCGAGGGAGTGCCAATTGTTAAAGCAACAATGGGAGTCACTGGGTACATGCTCCCCACTTAGGATCTCTGTCCTCAATGTGTTTTACTATGAAACTTAAAGACAACACTACTAGTCGAACAATACCCTACACCTTGAGTGGTTGTGTGAGTGCAGCCTGTAGAAATCCTTGCTCAGCATATACTAAGTTGATCTTCTCTTTGTGAAGGTAATTGAAAATGAAACTCGATGAAGGGCGGGATGAGAGGGGGAGTGGGAAAGGGGAGGGCCGCAGGAGGCAGGGAGGTGGGAGGGGGGAAGGAAGAAAGCTACAACAATACAAAAGCAGCACTTTATAAATTCACATTTATTAAATAAAAAAAAGAAAGACATGAGAGCACATCACTCTTAAGTAGTTCTGTCCTCAGGAGAAACTAGTCAACCACAGCCCAACTGACCTGCAGAAGTAAATATCCAACTACAGGCCCCTCCAGCCTTCCTTTGGGACCCAGGAAATACCCAACTATAGCCATTGTGTCCCACTCAAAGGGGCTGTGAGATGCTGCGAAACATGGGTAAAGCTCACAGCCCAAGGACATGTGCGTACCAAAAGACAGAGACCTTCACAGGACTCCAGAAGGTCTGCCCTCATTACTCCTTATCACATTATTTATGGCATATTTATAGCAATTCCTTTTATCTTGTATGTCAGGTCTAGCTATCGAGAATAAACTATGTAACACACTGAAAGGCAAGAAACAGTTTGAAGAGACAGAACCAGACTCATATATATGGCAAGAACATTTATCAAATGGTTAATTTAAAAGAACTATGATTAATATGATAAGGACTTCAATGCATAAAAGAGCATGCAAAAACAGATATTCAAGGTAAGAAAAAAGATGGAAATTCGAGGAAAGACCCAAAAAGAAATGGCAGAGATCAGAAACACTGCAACAAAAATAGAGAATGCCTTTGGTAGACTTATTAACAAGTGAGCATGGCTGAGAAGATAATCTCTAAGGTTGAGAACTTTTCAATTGAAACTCCAAAACTGAAAGCAAGCAAGTGGGGGGGGGGGTAGAGGGGACAGAGGGAGGATATCAAAAAACTGTAGGACAATTACAAAAGACAGGGGGCCGGCGCTGTAGCACAGCAAGTTAATGCAGTGTGGGCATTCCATGTAGGTGCCAGTTCAAGTCCCTGTTGCTCTACTTCTGATCCAGCTCCCTGCTAGTGCTCCTGGGAAAGCAGTGGAAAATGGCCCAAGTCCTCGGGCCCCTGCACCCATGTGGGAAATCCTGGCTCCTGACTTTGGCCTGGGCCAGCCCCAGCTGGTGTGGCCATTTGGGGAGTGAACCAGAGGGTGAAAGATCTCTCTCTGTGTTTCTCTCTCTCTCTCAGTAATTCTGTCAAATAAATAAATAAATATTTTTAAAATTACAAAAGTTATAAAAGATATAAATACATGCAATGGATCTATCAGTAGAAGAGAAACAAACCAAAGAAATGTTTGAAACAATAATGCCTGAGAATTTCCCCCAAATTAAGGTCAGACATCAAACCACGATCCAAGAGGCACAGAGAACACCCAGCAGGATTGTTAGAAAACCAATACCAGGGCCAGTGCTGTACTGTAGTGGATTAAAGACCCAGTCTGCAGCACTGGCATCCCATATGGGTGCCAGTTTGAGTTCCTAGCTGCTCCACTTCTGATCCAGCTCCCTGCTAATGCACCTGAGAAAGCAGTGGAAGATGGCCCAAGTCCTTGGGCCCCTGTACCCACGTGCAAGACCCAGAAGAAGCTCCTGGCTCCTGGCTTCAGGTCAGCCCAGCTCCGGCATTAAAGCCATTTGGGGAGTGAACCAGCAGATATAAGACCTCTCTCTCTCTCTCTCTCCCCTTCTCTGTAACTCTGCCTTTCAAATAAATAAATCTTTAAAAAAAAAAAAAGAAAGAAAAGAAAAACGATATCTAAGTATCATTTTCAAACTGCAGAAAATCTAAGATAAGCAAAAAATTCTGGAAAAAGTCAGAAAGGAGGGGTAGGAAAGACACACCTTATCTACAGAGAAGCAAAGATAAAAATTACATCTAACTTCTCAGAAACCATGCAAGCAAAACTATGCAAGCAACACGAGAGTTGGGATAAAATATCTAAGGTGTTGAGTAAAAAAAGCCAACCCAGAATTTTATACCTTGTGAAGTCATCATTCAAAATTGAAGGAGAAATCATTTTTCAAACAAAATGTGTTACCAGAAGGCCTGTGTTTTCAAAAAGAATGAAAATGACACACAGGTAGAAACTTAAATAAAACATATAAGAAAAGCATCAGAAAATGAGTAAGTGGAGGTAAAATTAAAAAATTTTTTTTAAAAATGTATTTGTCTATCTGAAAGTCAGAATTACAGAGACAGGGAAAAACACACAGAGGGATCTTCTATCCACTAGTTCATTCCCCAGATGGCCGGTATGGCCAGCTGAGTCCAGGAGCCAGGAACTTCTTCCAGATCTCCCCATGCGGGTAGCAAGGGCCTAAGCAGTTGGGTCATCCTCCACTGCTTTCCCAGGCACATTAGCAGGGAGCTAGATCTGAAGTGGAGCAGCCTAGACAGGAACTGGCATGTATATAGTATGCTGGCAAAGCATATGGTATCCTCACCCGCTATGACCCTATGCCACCATGCTGGCCCCCTTTTTCTTATTTTTAAATCTAACAAATAAGAGTTGGTTCAAAATAATAGCAGCATTGGATTCTATTATGTATGCCCATATATTACTTATATTCACACACATAAATGTAAGCAAACTGCATGGCACCCAAAAAAAATATATAAAGGATGAGAAGTACTTGGGATATTTTTGTATTAAAAGGAACTTACACTACCCATGAAACAGGATAGTGTTATCTGAAAGTGGATTTAGATGAGTTATAAATATATACTGAAATTTTGGGGGCAACCACTTATAAAGCAAAAAAAAAAAAAGTATGAGTCATAGGCTAATGCAGGAGAGAAAAAAAGTGCTCAATTAACACAAAAGGCAGAAAAAGACAAAAATAGGAGCAAATGATAAGCACAACAAATAGAAAACAGCAAAAGATAGAGTAGATAGTCAGACACATCAATAATCACTCTCGAGTATCAATGTTCTAAATATCAACTAAAAGAGATTTTCAGAGTTGATCAAAAAATAAGACTCAATTACATGTTTTCCACAAGAAACTCACTTTAAATATGAAAACACATATAGATTATAGAGAAAGGTACACCATAACACGAAGCAAAAGGGAGAATGAGTAGCTGTATTGACTTCAGACAGAGCAGACATTAGAGCAAGGACAAAGGGGTGCATTCCATAATTATAAGTCAATTCTCCAGAACCTAACAATCGTTAACAGCTATGCATCTAACAGTGTCAAAATAAGAGAAGCAAAAACTGACAGAACTGAAAGGAGACACTGAAGATCCAATACCATATATGAAGATTTTGATACCTTTCTTTGATAAATGGACAGACAAAACATGCAGAAATTAGTGAGGACAAAGCTGAACTCAGTATCATCGTTAATCAACTGGAATAATGGACATCTACAGGATACTTAATTCAACAGCAGAATATACATTTTTCTCAAGTCCACATGGAACATTCATTAAGATAGACTATCTCTGAGCCATGAAACACACTTCAACAAATTTAAAATACGGGAAATCATACAGTGTATGCCCTGAAACCACAATGCAATTATTCTAGAAATCAGTAACAGAAAGATAGCTGGAAAAATCACAAAATACTTGGATTAAACAATATGCTTCTAAAAGCCACATAGGTCAAAGAAGAAATGTCAAGAGAAATTTTAAAATATTTTGACAGTTAAAATATTTCATTGAAATTTTGGGGAGGCAGCAAAAACTATGCTCAGAGGGAAATTTGTAACATTTAATGAATATATTAGGGGGGCTGGCACCGTGGCTCACTAGGCTAATCCTCCACCTGTGGCACCGGCACCCAGGGTTCTAGTCCTGGTTGGGGCACCAGATTCTATCTCGGTTGCTCCTCTTCCAGTCCAGCTCTCTGCTGTAGCCCAGGAAGGCAGTGGAGGATGGCCCAGGTTCTTGGGCGCCGCACCCGCATGGGAGACCAGGAGGAAGCACCTGGCTCCTGGCTTCAGATCGGCGCAGTGCACCGGCCGTGGTGGCCATTTGGGGAAGACCTTTCTCTCTGTCTCTCTCTCTTTCTCACTAACTTGGCCTATCAAAAAAAAATAAAGAAATTTAAAAATTTTAAGAATGAATGTATTAGGGGAAAAAATCTAAAATATTCATCTAGGCTTCCATCTTAGAAAGTTAGACAAAGAAGAGTAAATTAAAACCAACAAAAATATTTCAATAATGAAGAAATAAAGATTTTCAGACTAAAAAGAAAAAAAAAACAGAAAGATTAACTAAAACAATTTACTACCAGCATCTCCACACTATTAAAATATGCGAAGGACCAGCATTGTGACATAGTGGGTAAAGCTGCTACTTGCAAAGCCGGCATCCCATATGGGCACCAGTTCGTGTCCCAGCAGCTCCATTTCCAATCCAGCTCGCTGATAATAGCCTGGGAAAAGCAGTGGATAACACCCACTTAGGAGACCCCATGAAGCTTCTGGCTTCAGTCTGGTCAAGCCCTGACCATTGCAAACACCTAGGGAGTGAACTAGTGGGTAGAGGATCTCCCTGTCTCTCTGTAACTTTTTTTTTTTTTTTTTTTGACAGGCAGAGTGGACAGTGAGAGGGAGAGACAGAGAGAAAGGTCTTCCTTTGCTGTTGGTTCACCCTCCAATGGCCGCTGCGGCCCGCGCATCACGCTGATCCAAAGCCAGGAGCCAGGTGCTTCTCCTAGTCTCCCATGGGGTGCAGGGCCCAAGCACTTGGGCCATCCTCCACTGCACTCCCGGGCCATAGCAGAGGGCTGGTCTGGAAGAGGGGCAACCAGGACAGAATCCGGCGCCCCGACCGGAACTAGAACCCAGTGTGCTGGCGCCGCGAGGTAGAGGATTAGCCTAGTGAGCCGCGGCGCCGGCCTGTAACTCTTTCAATAAATAAATCTTTTTTTAAAAATGTGAAAGGACTGGCGCTGTGGTGTAGTAGGTTAAGCCTCCACCCAGGGCACCAGCAACCCATATGGGCACTGGTCCGTGTCCCGGCTGCTCCTCTTCCAATCCAGCTCTTTGCTTATGGCCTGGGAAAGCAGTGGAAGATGGCTCATGTGCTTGAGCTCCCATACCCATGAGGGAGACTCAGAAGAAGCTCCTGGCTCCTGGCCCCTGGCTTCAGCCTGGCCTTACCCTGGCCAGTGCAGCCATTTGGGAGTGAACCAGCAGATGAAGGATCTCTCTCTCTCTCTCTCTCTCTCTGTAACTCTGCCTTTCAAATACATGAATAAATCTTTTTAAAAAAAATTTAAAATGTGAAAGGAAGCTCTTAACACAGAAAGAATACCAGAAAGAAGCCTGAACCTGCACAAAGAAATGAAGACCAACAAAATGACTACAATTAATATAAATTAAGACTGTTTTTCCATTTTTAATAGCTCTAAATGATAACTGTTTAAAATAAAAATGGTATGAATGTATTATGAACTTGTAGAACAAAAATGAAATTTATAATAATACAAAAGATAGAAAAAAGAACTGGGAGTATACACAGTTATAAGATTGTCGCAATACAAGTGCAGTTAAGTTTAATGTTAATCAACAGTAGACAAGATTACTCTAAGATGAATATAATAGGCGCAGGTATTGTGGTGCAGTATGTCAAGCTACCATTTAGGACACCCGTAACCCATATCAGAGTCCCTAATAAAGAATTTCTCCTCAAAAAAAAAAAAAAAAAAAAAAAAAAAGAATTTCTCCTCTGCTTTTTAATCCAATTTCCTAATAATGTGCCTGGCAGGCAGCAGATGAAGGCCCAAGTGCTTGAGCCCTGACACCTATATAAGAGACCCAAATGGCCAGCACCGTGGCTCAATAGGCTAACCCTCTGCCTGCGGCGCCAGCACCCCGGGTTCTAGTCCCGGTCACGGCGCCGGATTCTGTCCTGGTTGCCCTTCTTCCTGTCCAGCTCTGTGCTGTGGCCTGAGAAGGCAGTGGAGGATGGCCCAAGTGCTTGGGCCCTGCACCCGCATGGGAGACCAGGAGAAGCACCTGGCTCCTGCCTTCGGATCAGCGTGTTGCGCCAGCCGCAGCGCGCCAGCCGCAGCGGCCATTAGGGGGTGAACCAACGGAAAAAGGAAGACCTTTCTCTCTCTTTCACTGCCCACTCTGCCTGTCAAAACAAGAAAGAGACCCAAATGTTGTTGCTCTCTATTGACTTTAGTCTAGTCCAGTCCCATTGTTGCAGACATTTGAGGAATGAACCAGCAGACCAAGATTTCACTCTTTTTAGTCTCTCCCTTTACCTTTCAAATAAATAAATCTTAAAAAAAAAAAAAAAAATGGAGGCCAGCGTTGCAGTGTAGTGGGTGAAGCCACCACCTGCGGCATCAGCATCCCAAATGGGTACCGGTTTGAGTCCCTACCGCTCCACTTCCAATTCAGCTCCTTGATAATGTGCCTGGGAAAACAGCAGAGGATGGTCCAAGAATATGGGCCCCTACATCCACGTGGGAGACCCAGAAGAAGTTCCTGGCTCCTGCCTTCAGTCTGGCCCAACCCAGCCATGGAGGCCATTTGGGGAGTGAACCAGTAGATGGAAGATCTCTCTCTCTCTCTCTCTCTCTCTCTCTCTCTCTAACTCTGCCTTACAAATAAATAAAATAAATCTTAAAAAAGATGGAGCCCCATTTTAAAAAACACAAGTATAAATAGTAAGTCAATTCTACAGATAAATTAAATCACAAAAAATAATATAAAAAGGCCAAAGAAAGAAAGAGAAAGAGGAAAGAGGAACCAGGTGGGACAAACAGAAGACAACTAACAATGGCACAGATTTGAATACAACTGAATCAACAGTTATACTAAATGCAAATGGCCTAACCACACAAACTTAAAACAGATTGTTAAGTCTGTCTATAAGAAAATCAACTTTAAAACAGACATATACAGGTTAAAAACTACCCTAAAGAAATACACAATGACTATATGAATATCACACAAACTGTACTTAAGAACAGACTATTATCAGTAATTAAAAATTAAAAAACAATAAAAAGTCCATTCACCAAGAAGATATAACAATCCTGTGTACACATGTAAGAACAGAGCTTCAAGATGCATGAGCATAAAATTATAGCACTGAAAGGAGAAATATATAGATCCATAATTATTAACTGGAGTCTTGTATTAATCTTTGCCTATTACTTATTTTACTTGAGATGTACAGAGGTGGAGATGTGCCATCTTCTAGTTCACTCCCCAAATGCTCAGGAGTCAGGAACTCAATCCAGGGCTCCCGTGTAGGTGGCATGGACACAAGTATCTGAACTATCACCTGCTGCCTCCCAAAGTGTTTATTAGCACACAGCTAGAACTGGAAGCAGAGCCAAGAGTTGAATCCATGCATTCCAATACAGGATGCAGGTATCTTAAGCAGCAACTTAACAGCTGTACCAAATGCCTATACCATAACTGGAGTCTCAAGATTACACTCTCATTATTCACAGTACAAGCAGAAAATAGGTAAAGTAGATGCCTAATTGATATTTAAACCCAACCAGAGAAGAATATATACATTTAATTCAAGTATACGTGCTCTTTAGGACAGATCATATGCTCTGGCCCACAAAACAAGGTTCAGTAGATTCAATATATGTGTTCCTTATAAGCTGCTTATAAAACAAAACCGGAAACTCCTATTAGGATGATACCTGGAAAATTCTCAGACTAAAAATTAACATACTTATTTTTAAAAAAGACTTATTTATCTATTTTAAAAGTCAGAGTTACAGAGAGAGAAGAAGATACAGAGAGATCAATCTTCCATCCTCTGGTTCCCCAGATGGCCAAAATGGCCAGCACTGGGCTAGGAAGAAGCCAAGAGCAAGGAACTTCATCCAGGTCTCACACATGAGTGTCGGGGCCCAAACACTTGGGTGATCTGCTGCTGCTTTTCCTAGGCCATTAGCAGAGAGCTGGATCAGAATTGGATGAGCTGGGACAAGAATGGACATCCATATGGGATCCTGGCATGGCAGGGGGCAGCATTACCTACCACACTAAGCCAGTCCTGGAAATTAACACAATTCTAAACAGCTCCATAATCAAAGAGGAAGAAAGAAAGTAGAAAATATTTGAACTAAAGGAACATGAAAACATATCAAAATACATGGGAGGTAGTGAAAGAGCTGAGAAATGCATTTATGGCATTAAGGCCTATATTAGAAAAAAAGTGCCATATAAAGGATCTAAACTCCAACTACAAAAAAGAAGAGCAAATTAATCTCAAAGCAAGCAGAGGAAGTAAATAAGGATAAAGCAGAGACTGATAAAGTTGAATGCACAAAAAGGAAAATAATCAATAAAATTATAAACAAGTACTCTGAAAAGACCAATGCATATTAATACATGTTTAGGCAAAATAACAATGATGAGGAAAACCGGGTATCACTAAATATCCCACTGATATAAAATCAGGGAATATTACAAATATTGACAACCAAGTATTAGACAGCTTAGAGAAAACAGACACTCCTTGAGACCATGAACAATAAAAAGAAACAGTCTGATTTCTTGGAATCAGCTATGGATCATGACGGAGGTACTGGTTTTGGAACTCTCCCTGTTACTGCAAAAAAGCCCAACAAACAGAGCTGGCGCCATGGCTCAACAGGCTAATCCTCCACCTTGCAGCGCAGGCACACCGGGTTCTAGTACCGGTCATGGCGCCGGATTCTGTCCCAGTTGCCCCCTTCCAGGCCAGCTCTCTGCTGCGGCCCGCGAGTGCAGTGGAGGATGGCCCAAGTCCTTGGGTCCTGCACCCCATGGGAGACCAGGAGAAGCACCTGGCTCCTGCTATCAGATCAGCGTGGTGCACCGGCCGCAGCACTCCAGCCGTGGCGGCCACTGGAGGGTGAACCAACGGCAAAGGAAGACCTTTCTCTCTCTCTCTCTCTCTCTCACTGTCCACTCTGCGCGCTGCAGCCATTGGAGGGTGAACCAACGGCAAAGGAAGACCTTTCTCTCTGTCTCTCTCTCACTGTCCACTCTGCCTGTCAAAAATAAAAATAAATAAATAAAAAATAAAAAATAAATAAAAAAGCCCAACAAACTGTGGACAATAATGGAGATCAACTTTTTACCAAGTATTATGACAACCCAGTGTCAAGGAGCAAAAGGCCTTTGAGAAGAACATTTTAAACACATTCCTAGTACTGACAGTGAGACTACCCCCTCAGGAGGCCTGACAGTGACATACCAAAGAAGTATTGGGGCAGGCATTTGACACAGCAGCGAAGATACCACTTGGAATGCCTGCATTCCAAACTGGAGAGCCTGGATTTGTGACCTGGCTTCACTTCCAATTCCAGTTTCCTACTAATGTGCAGCCAGGGAGGCAGCAAACAACAAACAACAGCTCAAGTACTTGGGTCCCTGTCCCCCTCCACATGGGAGATCTGGATTGAGTTTTGGGTTCCTGGCTTCAGCCTGGCCCAGACCCCGCTGTTGGTAGGCATTTGCAAAGTGAACCAGAAGATGGAAGGTCAGTTGATCAGTCTGTCTCTTTCTCTCTCAAATAAAATGAAAATAAATAAATTTTCCAAATAAAAAGCAGTATCAATCTCTATTTTTGAAAAAGAGCTGATGCTACAGCTGTTCTGAATTGTCTCCAACTCACTGAGCCAGGTGCTCAAGAAAAATAAAGAAAAGCAAAAGCTCCGCTGCACAACACAAAGGAGCTCTTCTTAGCTACGGATGAAATTGTAGAGGGCAAGGTGATTCTAGAAAGTGATCCCCAGCAACTGGTGCACTGGGTGCCATGAGGAGTGAAGAGGAACCTCTTAAAGAACAGACTGCAGTTCAGGTACTGTACTACACTGTCCTTTGACTACAGGACAGATCAAGTGGGCACTCCTTCAGAAAAGACTCCACTGACCCTGGCTGCTCACCTCCCTCAAAACATCCAATGTTGCTAGGAATTCTCATCCAGTTACCCAAAGGATGTGCTCAGGGATAACAGGGGATCCTTAAAGAACCATCACAGCTACAAACTTTCCACTCCACTTCTGGGAATAAAGCTTCCAGCAGATCTAGGTCAGGGCTCCTCCTTTCCGGGCTGGATTATGCCCTACGCTCTCCAACCCCCGTATTTTCTCCTCAACTTCCTTGCCCTTGCCTATAGTTACAATTCAGATAAAAGCAGGATGAAAAATGTGCTGAATTTTTTTCTACCCTTTGCTTCTGCCCTACCTTTATTACAACAACCCACATGTCAAGCAAGGGAAAGGAAAGAGAAAATTCTTCTCTGTAGAATGAGTGCTCTGCCACACCTCCTTACTGCCTGTGTTCTGTTTTGGAAAAGAGATAAGAACAGCTCATAGGAAGCAGATAGACTCAAAACAAAACAAACAAACAAATAAAAAAACAGCGATTTAAATGTTATTGGATAGGGCTTATAAAATTCTGTACTTTCGTTACAGCTTCTTTTTTCTCCCTGGTCCTGACATATGGCTTCAAAACTGCTGTGGTCTCTCAGTGTTCATTATGAGAATGCCCTTCTCGTGTCTGCTACTCCAACCCTCCACCTTTATTGTCCATGGGATCTTTGCCTGGCTTGCGCTCCCTCTGCCCCTGAGGAAGGTAGCTTCCAGAACTAAAATTCTATTCTAGTCTTGGAAAGAAGAGTCTCCGGTCAAAACTGGAGAAAGGATGGACTTTATAACTTGGGCCTCTAGGCTCTCTCAGTCCCTTCAGCTCTCTTACATGCAATTCACTTCTCTGCCCTGGGTCTGCAATCTCTCTTGCCTAATTCTATCCTCCCTCTGCCTCAGCCTTATATCCAATCCCTTCCCTAGATCACTTGAGAGAGGACTTGTCTTTCAAAAAATCTTTGGGATTTGGATCTCCCCAGGAAGGTTTTTAATCTAAACCTTTTTTTTTTTTTTTACATTTTATCAATTTTATAATGCCTGGATATCACTGTTATAAGAGGACAGAGAACACATCCATGGCGTAAAGATGGGAAAACGCTGTGACCCAGTCCTCAGACTGAGACAGCCTCTGTGATGGTCACTGATGTTTCTCCACCTTCTTCATTCTGGGTCGCGCTGAATCTCTGCGTGACTGTGTACTGAGACAGGAATGAAACCTGGCTGAGGTGACCCAAGGGGAAAACACTGCAGACTGGAAGTCAGAGAGAGGGGAATCACTCAAAGATGAGTTTGCCATCTCATGGAGAGCAACAGAGACAGGTGGGCCACCGGCAGAAAGAGAGTCAAGGACGAGAAACAGAGAGGAGAAAAAGGAGACTGTCACACACTGGCCCGCCCCAGCTCAGGCCAAGGCCCAGCTTTCCTCTTCGATGATGGGGCCTTTCAATGTCGTCAGGTCAGAAGAGGACGGGCAGGAGTGCACCACTGTGAACACAGAACTGCAAGGCCAGCACCTCGTGTTTTGCCAAGTGCTCCCCCTTTCGTGACTGGCTAGGATATTTTCTGTATCTTCTCTTACACATGGGGTTCAGGGAGGCACAATGAGTAGCCAACCAGCTCTGGCCCAGGCAAGGGCAGAACCAGGGCTGCGGTTTCTAGGCTGGTGCCTGCTTTCTTCAAAGTCTTAAGCTCCTTAAACAGCCTGTGTGCGCTCCTGGCCCTCAGCTCCCAGGACCCCAGCAGGGTCAAGGGGTGACCAAGGTCTCAGCCACACATGCAGTGATTCCAGGGAGGGTTTCCTGGCTGTTCTTGAAGCCCTGCCCCTCTCCAATTCCTGAGGCAAGTGGGCATCAGGACACAGTAACCCTCTCATCTATCTCTTGAACTTGGACTCAGAATGGTGAGCTCCTATTCCAATTCTTAGTGGGTGCTTTAAGACCACCCACCAACCACCCAGAGTCTTAGGCATTTCATCTTAGATGCAAAGAAAAGCAGCTTGTTTGTTAGGATCAATTGATGTGATGGATGCTGTCAAAGCTGATCCCAACATACTGTTCTTATCAGACTCAGACAAAAGTAGAGCCAGGAAGTGATGAAGGGGAACGGAGAGGTGGGGGTGGTGGTGGCAGTGCTCACGCCTGAATACTGTTTCAAGGACATGCTAAAGGTCCACAAGAGATTCCTTCACAGTCTACACACACCCAATGCCTTGCATGTACGCCCAGATATATGTAACAAAAATCATCTGTGGGGCTGACACTGTGGTAAAACAGATAGTGCCACAGTGGTTAAGCTACCACTTGCAATGTAATCAGTCAAAATCCAACTAGCTTATAAAGTTTTTTCTATTTCGCTTTTAAAAGCTTTCTCTGGGGCCGGCGCCGTGGCTCAACAGGCTAATCCTCCGCCTTGCGGCGCCGGCACACCGGGTTCTAGTCCCGGTCGGGGCACCGGATTCTGTCCCGGTTGCCCCTCTTCCAGGCCAGCCCTCTGCTGTGGCCCAGGAGTGCAGTGGAGGATGGCCCAAGTGCTTGGGCCCTGCACCCCATGGGAGACCAGGAAAAAGCACCTAGCACCTGGCTCCTGCCATCGGATGAGCGCGGTGCGCCGGCCGCAGCGCGCCATCCGCGGCAGCCATTAGAGGGTGAACCAACAGCAAAAGGAAGACCTTTCTCTCTGTCTCTCTCTCTCACTGTCCACTCTGCCTGTCACCAAAAAAAAAAAAAAAAAAAAAAAAGCTTTCTCTGGGCTGGCGCCGTGGCTCAATAGGCTAATCCTCCATTTGCGGCACCGGCACACTGGGTTCTAGTTCCGGTCGGAGCACCAGACTCTGTCCTGGTTGCCCCTCTTCTAGGCCAGCTCTCTGCTGTGGCCCGGGAGTGCAGTGGAGGCTGGCCCAAGTGCTTGGGCCCTGCACCCCATGGGAGACCAGGAGAAGCACCTGGCACCTGGCTCCTGCCATCGGATCAGCACGGTGCGCCAGCCGCAGCAGCCATTGGAGGGTAAAACAATGGCAAAAGGAAGACCTTTCTCTCTCTCTCTTTCTCTCTCACTGTCCACTCTGCCTGTAAAAAAAAAAAAAAAAAAAACTTTCTCTTGTTCCAACCTCCTTGAATATGCCCATAGTTTTACTATGGCATGTAACTTCTCATCCCAATGCCCTCTTTTTCTCAAAAAAGCATCATTATTCTCTAGATAATCTCCATTTGACTATTATTTAAACTAATGTACATAACTGATTTTCTATAAAGTCATACAAAGAGTGGTCTTTTAACAACTGGTAATAGAAGTTTGGACATCTGAAAGAAATGCACATCAACCTATATCTCACAACCTATGAAGAATTTAACTCAAAATATATAATACTTAAAAATAAAAAGGGGAAAGTGATGCAAAAGTACAATACTTTTAGAAGAAAATCTAAGAGAAGATTTTTGTGACATTGAATGAGCCAAATATTTTTTAAATATAATACCAAAAGTATGAACCATAATAAATTCTAATTCTTTAAGATTTAACAGCTTCAATTCTTCAAATGTACTGTGGGAGCAGGTATCTGGCACAGTGGTTTAGATACTACCTGGGACGCCTGCATCCCATATTAGAATGCCTTGGTTCATGTTACAGCTCTGCGGAGGATTCCAAGTTCCTACCAATGCACACCCTGGAAGGCAGTAGGTGATGGCTCAAGTCCTTTGCATCCCTGCTGTCCACCTGATAGACTAAGACTGAGTTATCAGATTTCAGGTTTTAACTTGGTCGAGCCCTGGCCATTGCAGGCATCTGGGCAGTGAAAAAGCAAATGTGATATCTGTTTTTCACTCTGATATCTGTCTTCCTTCTGAATTTAAAAGAATATTAATTTTAAAAAGAACTGTTAAGTTGCTAAAAAAAAAAAAAGCCACAGATAGAGGTAACACTTAAAAACACATAGGTTATGAAAGACGTATGTTCAGAATATTCAAAGAACTATCAAACTTCAATACTAATTACATTGAATCTTTTAAATGGGCAAAAGATTTGAATAGACAATTCACTAAGAATATATATGAATAACAAATAAGCACATGAAAAGGAGCTCAAAATCATTTATTATGGAAATGCAAAAAAAAGCCACGGTGAGACACTACAACATACCTAGTAGAATGGGGGGCTTCCAACATGGCAGAGTAGGGAGGGGGCTTACTACTCTGGTCTAGGAAGAGAGAGTTGGAAAAAATGGAGAGAGTGCAATCTCATGGAAGAGTTAGGAAGAAAAACAGCAGAGAAACTCTACACAAATTAGAGACACAGAGGACCAACAGAGAGGGCATGGATGCCCACAACCCAGGACCCCAGCAGCTGAGAGCTTTAACACCAGATAGTGAGGTGAGACCAGATTGCAGCAGCCCAAGTCACTGGTGATAAAGCTGCTGGAAGAGCCTAGAGGGAACCCAGCTTGCAGCCCCATGAGGGATAGTGTACCTGTGAAACTAGAAGAGAAAAAAAAAAAAAAGAAAGAGGGACACGTTTCTCCCTCCCTGATCAACCTGCAATGACATCCTGTAACAAGCTGATAAAGCAGGCACCATTTTGGTCATACATAACAGCTGCACCAGTTTGTGTCCATGCTCAGCAACCATACAAGTACAGACTCCTAGCTCTGATGCAAAGAATTAACAGGAGGCTGGGTGCTCATGATTGTGGGAGGCTTGTGTCCCAGGACTGTGAAAAAACTGAGACTGTGTGGGAGGGCTCACAGTGCAGCTATGATTTTAGGCAGTCACTGTGGAAGACTCCACACACACAGGGCTCCGTGGTTACCTGGTGAGAGACACTGCTGGGGAATCTGAGCTTACATTGAGGACTGCACAGATCTTTGTGTGGTCCTTGTTGCAGAGCAGATAAATATCATACCCACTAGGGCTAGCACTCAGGCACCAGTCTCCTTTCAGAAGAGGAGCTCAGCTGAGCAGAATAAACCTCCCCTCTGATTAAAAACAAAAAACAAAAAGAAACTGACCATGCCAAACCTAGTTGTGTCACCTCAGACATGCTCTTCACCCTGGAGAACTGAGGAGAGCTCTATGGCCACACCCATCACATGCCTCTAGATAGTCACTGAAAGCAGACACTCCACTAATCTACAGAGGCATAGTACAAAGATAAAAGTCACCACAGCAGAAAAACCACAGAAGAAACCAAATGCCAAATAACAAACGCACCAATTCAATAAGCAAGAATGACCTCAAAAGAATACAACACTTTAATATTAGATTGTGAAGATAATGAGATTGAATAAATGCCAGAAATGGAATTCAAAAAATTTATCATAATTATACAGAAGTAATTAGAAGCAAATGCACCAACTACTGAAACCCATACACGACATTAAAGAAAATTTCTCCCAGAAAATTGAGATCTTAAAGAGAAATCAAAATGAAATGAAAAATTCAATAGAACAAATAAAAAATAATGCAATGGAAAATCTTAACAACAGAAGAAAGAATATCCAACTTAGAAAACAAAGCACAGGAAATTATATAGTCAGACCAAAAACAAGAAGAAGAAATTAGAAAACTAAAAAACACTGCTGGGAATCTACAGGATACTATCAAAAAGCCTAACATACGGGTTCTAGGAGTTCCTGAAGGTGTGGAAAGAGAGAAACGATTACAAGGCATTTTTAGTAAAATAATAACAGAAAACTTCCCTAATTTGGAGACAGAAAGGGACATCCACGTACAGGAAGCACACAGAACCCCTAATACACATGACCAGAAAAGATCTTTACCATGACACATTGTAATCAAACTCACCACAGAAAACATAAAGAAAAGATTCTAAAATGTGCATGAGAGAAATGCCAGATTACTTTCAGAGGATTTCCAATTAGACTTACTATGGAGTTCTCATCAGAAACCCTGCAGGCTAGGATAAAGACAAGATATATTCTAAGTCTTAAGAAAACTGTCAACCCAGAATACTATACCATGCAAAGCTCTCATTTATGAATGAAGGTGAAATAAAGACCTTCCATGACAAACAGAAATTGAAAGAATTTGTCACCACCTGTCCAGCCCTGCAAAAGGTGCTTAAGGATGCATTGCACACAGAAACACAAAAATATGGTTATCACTACAAAAGAAAGGAAAGGAAGAAAATCACCCAGTAGAAGTACAAAGGAAATCCAAAGTAAAAAAACAAGAATATTTTTGGGAAAATGGCAAGGCAAAGTCATTGCTTATCAATAGTCACCTTGAATGGCCTCAACTCTTCAGTTAAAGCATACAGACTGGCTGAATGGATTAAAAAACAAAAGCCATCTATTTGCTGCCTATAAGAAACAGATCTCACCAATAAAGATGCAAGCAGAATGAAAGTGAAAGGATGGAAAAAGATATTCCATGCCAACAAAAACCAAAAAAGAGCTGGTGTAGCCATGCTAATATCAGACAAAATAGACTTTTAACACAAAAACTGTTAAAACAGACAAAGAAGGGCACTATGTAATCATTAAGGGTTCAACTCAACAGGAAGATATCACTAGAAAATTAATTTTTAAATTAAAATTAATTTTAAAAATTAAAATTAAAAATTGGCCAGCGCCATGGCTCAATAGGCTAATCCTCCGCCTTGCGGCGCTGGCACACCGGGTTCTAGTCCCGGTTGGGGTGCCGGATTCTGTCCCAGTTGCCCCTCTTCCAGGCCAGCTCTCTGCTGTGGCCCAGGAGTGCAATGGAGGATGGTCCAAGTCCTTGGGCCCTGCACCCCATGGGAGACCAGGAGAAGCACCTGGCACCTGGCTCCTGCCATCGGATGAGCGCAGTGTGCCAGCTGCAGCGCGCCGACCGCGGCAGCCATTGGAGGGTGAACCAACAGCAAAGGAAGACCTTTCTCTCTGTCTCTCTCTCTCTCATTGTCCACTCTGTCAAAAAAAATTTTTTTTAATTAAAAATTAAAATTAATCAATTTTAAAAAAAATCATGTAGGATCTCTGCCCTTAATATGCTGTACATTGTGAATTAATACTATTACTAGTACTCCAACAGTATTTTTCACTTTGTGTTGCTATGTGGGGGCAAACTGTTGAAATCTTTATGTAATATATACTAAACTGATCTTCTGTATATAAAGAGAATTGAAAATGAATCTTGATGTGAATGCAAGGGGAGAGGAAGTGGGAAAGAGGAGGGTTGTGGGTGGGAGGGAAGTTATGGGGGGGGCATTGTAATCCATAAGCTGTACTTTGGAAATTTATATTCTTTAAATAAAAGCTTTTCAAAAAACTACTAAAAATGTATATGCACCTAATTACAGGGCACCTGGCCATTTAAAAGAAATGTTAAGAGATCTAAAGGGAGACATAGCCTCCAATACAATTGTAATGGAGGACTTCAATACCCCACTGTCAGCAATGGACAGATCAACCAGACAGAAATCAGCAAGGAAACCATGGAGTTAGTCGACTCTACACCAAATGGATCTAATAGGTATTGACAGAACTTTTCATCCTACAGTCACAGAATATACATTCTTCCCTGCAGTTCATGGAAATTTTTCTAGGATTGACAACATACTAGGCCATAAAGCAAGTCTCAGAAAATTCAAAAATACCGAAATCATACCATGCATCTTCTCAAACTACAATGGAATGAAGCTGGAAATCAGCAATTCAGCAATCTACAGAATACATGCAAATACATGGAGACTGAACAATATGCTCCTGCATGAACAGTGGGTCACAGACAAAATCAAAAGAAATTAAAAAAACTTCTGGAATCAAATTTAGATGACAATTCAACATATCAAAACCTATGGGATACCCAAAGCAGTGTTAAGAGCAAAGTTTACAGCAATAGGTGCCTACATCAAGAAATTGGAAAGGCATCAAATAAGTGAGAGTTCAATGCATCTCAAGGATCTAGAAAAGCAACAGCAAATCAAACCTAAAACTAGTAGGAGAAAAGAAATAATTAAAAATTAGAAAAGAAATCAACAAAATTGAAACAAAAAATAATACAAAAGATCAGCAAAATGAAGAGCTGGTTTTTTGAAAAAATAAACAAAACTGACACACCATTGGCCCAACTAGGCAAAAAAAAGAGAAGACCCAAATCAATAAAATTAGAGATGAAAAAGTAAATGTAACAACAGACACCACAGAAATAAAAAGAATCATCAGAAATTACTAGAAGGAGCTGTACGCCAACAAACTGGGAAACCTAGAAGAAATGGATAGATTCCTAGACCTACCTAAACTGAGCCATGAAGGCAGAGAAAACCTAAACAGATCCATAACCAAGAAGAACTTAAATCAGTAATAAAGACCCTTGCAACAAAAAGGAGCCCAAGACCAGATGGTTTAACTGCTGAAGTCTACCAGACATTTAAACAACTAACTCCATTTCTTCTTTTGTTAAAAACAGTTGAAAGGAAGGGAATCCTCCCAAATTCCTTCTATAAAGCCAGTATCACTTGAATTCCTAAAGCTGAAAAAAATGCAACAGAAAAAGAAAACTATAGACCAATTTCTCTGATGAACATGGACGCAAAAATTCTCAACAGAATTCTGGCCAATTGAATTCAACAACACATCATAAAGATCATGTAGCCAGACCAAGTGGGATTTATCCCTGGTATGCAGGGATGGTCCAACATTCGCAAATCAATCAATGTGATACATCACATTAACAAATTGAAGAACACAAACCATATGATTATCTCAATAGATGCAGAGAAAGCATTTGATAAAATAGAATACCCTTTCATGATGAAAACTAAGCAAATTGGGTTTAGGAGGAATATTCCTCAACACAGTCAAGGCAATTTATCACAAACCCATGGCCAGCATCCTACTGATTGGGGAAAAGTTGGAAGCATTCCCACTGAGATCTGGTACCAGACAGGGATGCCCACTCTCACCACTGCTATTCAATATAGAAGTTTTAGCCAGAGCCATTAGGCAAGAAAAAGAAATTAAAGGGATTCAATTGGGAAAGAGGAAGTCAAACTATCCCTATTTGCAGATGACATGATTCTATATATAGAGGAGCCAAAAGATTCCACCAAGAGACTATTGGAACTCATAGAAGAGTTTTGTAATGCAGCAGGATATAAAGTCAATACACAAAAATAACAGCCTTTGTATACACAGACAATGCCACGGCTGAGAAAGAACTTCTAAGATCAATTCCATTCATAATAGCTACAAAAAAAAAAAATCCAATACCTTGTAATAAATTTAAGCCAAGGATGTCAATGATCTCTATGATGATAATAACAAAACATTAAAGAAAGAGATAGAAGAAGATACAAAAAAATGGAAAAAATCTTCCAAGTTCATGCATTGGAAGAATCAATATCATCAAAATGTCCATTCTTCTGAAAGCAATTTACAGATTAAATGTAATACCAATCAAAATATCAAAGACATTCTTCTCAGATCTAGAAAAAAATGATGCCAAAATTCATATGGAAATGCTGAGATCTCAAATAGCTAAACAAAAACAAAGCTGGAGGCATCCCAATACGAGATTTTAAGACATACTACAAGGCAGTTATAATCAAAACAGTTGGGGTCAGCACCGTGGCACAGTAGGTTAATCCTCCACCTGCGGTGCTGGCAACCCATATGGGCATCGGTTCTAGTCCCAGCTACTCCTCTGCCAATCCAGCTCTCTGCTATGGCCTGGGAAAGCAGTAGAAGATGGCCCAAGTGCTTGGGCCCCTCCAGCCATGTGAGAGACTGGGAAGAAGCACCTGGCTCCTGGCTTTAGATCAGCGCAGTTCTGGCCACTGTGGCCATTTGGGGAGTGAACCAATGGAAGGAAGACACTGCTCTCTGTCTCTCCCTCTCACTGTCTGAAACTCTCGCTCTCAAATAAATAAATAAAATCTTTAAAAAATAAATAAAACAGTCTGGTACTGGTACAAAAACAGATGGACAGACCAATGGAACAGAATAGAAATGCCAGAAATTAATCCAAGCATCTACAACCAACTTAGATTTGACTAAGGAGCTATATGAAAGAGTTATCAGCACCCCCATGTTTACTGCAGCTCAATTCACAATAGCTAAGACATGGAATCAACCCAAATACCAATCAACTGAAGACTGGATAAAAAATTATATATGTGATATATATATTATGGAGTTAACTGAAAAACTTTTTCTCAGTGTGTATGTGTGCAAATTGTTGCAATCTTTACTTAGTATAGAGTTGGTCTTCTGTGTACAAAGTTAATTGAAAATGAATCTTAATGGAGAATGGGACTGGAAGGGGAGAGGGAGGGGTAGAGGTGAGAGTGTGGGTGGGAGGGTGGGTATGGTGGAAGAATCTATATTCCTAAAGTTGTAATTATGATTTTTGTATTCATTAAATAAAAACTTTCTTTGGGAAAAATTTAAATTTTTTTAATTTTAAAACAATGAGTACTTGACAAAAAATATAGAAGGGCTACTGCCGTGGCACAGCAGGTTAAGAAGCCATAGTCTGCAATGCCAGCATCTCAAATGGGAGCTGGTTCGAGTCCTGGCTACTTCACTTCCAATCCAGCTCCCTGCTAATGTGCCTGGGAAGGCAACGGAGGATGGCCCAAGTGCTTGGGCCCCTGCACCCACTTGAGAGACCTGGATGAGGCTCCTGGCTTCTGCCTAGCTGAGCTCTGGTCAGCTGTGGTCATTTAGGGAGTGAACCAGCAAATGGAAGGTGTCTCTCCTCTCTTTTCCTCCCTCTCTCTCTCTCAAGGAAGCTCTGACTTTCAAATGAATAAAAATCAATCTTTAAATATATGTGTGTGCTTATATATATATAATATCATATATATAATATATATGATAATGTCATATATATAATATATATATCATATATATAATATATATGATAATGTCATATATATAATATATATATGATATTATATATATATGATAATGGTCCCTACATTAAAACAACTGAATAACAGCCCCATGGGTAGGACTTAATTCTGAGAAACAGTGAAGTTCAAACTCTGTAGGCCAGAGTATAAATCACTTTTTTATTATTTAAACATGAATTGAAAGGTTTTGACTATGTAAGTTGGAAGCATAACAAAGCTACTTAATGTTTTATAGTATATTTATGAATAGTTTTATAGTATAATTAGAAATAATTATAGTATAATTACAAATGAAATAATATATATTTTATATAATATTATATGCTAAATATTAACATCTCCATACATACTTCTTCTAAAAAAAAAGTAGTGCATGGTTATCTCATTCTATATACATGAGCACACAAAGACCGATTAAACACCTAAATATGAACATATAAAAATCATAAAAATCCTGGAGAGGTGAGGATTTTACTAGGTAGAAACACACATATAGGGAAAAGCTAAAGACCAAAATCTAGAAATTATAACAGTGGAAGAAGATTCTAAAACCAACTATTCCAAAAGCAAATGTGTAAGAAAAAAACTAAGGAAAACATAGAAACACACCTTTACAACATACATAACAAAAGATGAATTTTCTTAAATTTACAAAGAGCTCTTACAAATCATTTACAACAATAGACCAATTTGAAAATATGGGGAAAGTTTACAAACACAATAACATTTTTTTTTGTTTTCTTTCTCGCACTCTACAAACTCACCCTTCAGTCTGACTAGTAAAAAAGAAATTCTCACTCCCACTTTCCTATTGCCCTGTGACTCAAGTGTACCCATGTGTATTGTATCAAGATTTCTAGAAAGGCAAATTCAGAGTTGTATTTTTTAAGAAATTACTATTTATAGCAATAAATTGCATCATTGTTTCCAAACAGGATGTTCTAACAACTAATTGCTGGTCTAGTAATTCCTGATTCATTTCTTAATTTTGGTGTTATTAGTTTCTTTTCCCCTTCTGTGTGGACCATGCAATTAACTGAAATAGCAAAATCCTGGAGAACTCTTGCAAAGGAGATAGGATAAACATACAGCTAGCATCTGTAATGGATTTATGTTTTATTGAGATTCTCAAAATGAAAAAATTCTTATCCCCAGAAATAATTTTACCTGAAGCATCCAGTTCTTTTCAGTGTTTAGAGATTAACTCAATATTACTCAATTTAGAAAAACAGTATGCCGCTAGAGAAGTCTTTCACTGTCTTAAATTCCATTCATAACCTTTGCCCCCCAAAGCAAGCAATGTGTTACTTAATTTTGCTCACCTCTTCTCCAGAAAGGTAATATGCAGAAAGTAAGCCTCCAATAAATCGAATGTTGACTTCAAACACAGACACCTCCGAATTCTGTAAAAACATATCGGACATAATCACATATACAAAAAGCTTTATAGTCTTCCACATGTTTTCAACATTTCAGATGTTTCCTACACTCTGTGGACAATGTCGCTCCACTTTCTGCATCTTCATTTCTCATGCTACTGCAAAATCTCATCTTCCACTTTTTAATTGTTACTGAACGTCTTCTATTGCTGTCACCCCAGCTTCCTAACTGCCAAAACCAATGGGCCCTTTTTGTGTACCTACATAGTACTGTGAGATAACCAAGATATTTAACACTGTTCACTATGGTCCCTGTCTCTCCTTTACTTTCTGAATGCTGGATCTTGAATTTTAGAATAGTACTGTCTATGAATCCCTTTCCTTCTGTTTTAATCACTACAGTGTAATTTTTTAACTCTATTTATCCTCATGAATTTTAAATATTTTTTCTAGTATATATGTTAACAATGTTAAAGGACACATCAAAATATGATGGAATTACATATTATTCAAATAATGAAAAAAACTAGCTCCTAGGTAAGAACTTAATTTGGATACTCATATCAAAATATATATAACAAAATGAGCTGCAAATGATGTAACATAAATATAAACAAAAAACTAAATAGAAGAAAATGTAATAATACATAAAATTTCTTCAGGAAGTTAAGTGTAAAGTCAGCAGTTTTGATTACAAATTGATGATAGATTTTAAATTTCCCTAAAATGCAAATTAGCATATGGAAAACCTCATGTACAAAATTGAAAAGCAAACAAAAAAGGAAATTTGGCCCAAACACAGCAATATTAATAATCTTACCATATAGAGTCTGTATGTTAGTATTAAGATATGGACATAAATACTGCCCAAAAATTCTAATACATGAAAAGAAAGTTGCAGAAAATATGACAAAATAATTTACAAACTGACTATTATAAAATAACATTCACCCTTAACTTTTATAAAAAAATAAAGTATTCCTCTGAAGTTTATCCAACATGCACAAGCAGAACATAACATTTGTAAATACAAATATATTTCTCCAATATAAAGCTTTCACAATGTAATTCTTTGATAACATGTCCACTACGTTACCCCTGAAAGCAAAGTGCTGTATTACCTCATATATTCTAAACATTTAGCATATTGCAGGGCACATAGTAGACAATCATTAAACACTTAGGGAGGGAGAGTCTCCATCAGTTAGAATCGTAAACAAAATCTCCTGCCCCGTATTTCTGCTTTCATTCAGGAGCCATTTAAATTCTACATGGTTTAAGTCATTATTCTGCAATTCCTTACGATGGTTTCCAGTTAACACTCAGGGTATACCACCTATCTATCACACTCAACATGCTCGGATCTCCTACAACCTTTGTGACATCTCTTAGTAATATCCCTTGGACTTACTTCACTGTACAGGTCTACTTGCAGTTCTCAGAACTGCCAAACTCAAGTCTCCAGTGTCAAGTTTTTCCACATGTTCCATCCTATATTTGGATGTCTTCTTTTCATACTGCTGAATGAATCATTTACTCCATTTCTTTGAACCAATGTCACCTGACCACCCAATACTAACAAGTACTCATCCATCACTAATACCCTTTACCTTGCATTATCTCTCCAGTTAACACATATCATTATCTTATTACACAATTATTTGTAAGACGCATTATCTTTCCCCAACAGAAAAAGAGAAGCTATGAGAAGAGGAAAGAAGAAAGAAATTGGGTAGAAGCATACTTGAAAGGAGTAATGACTGAGAATATCCTAAAATTGATGAAAACATAAATCCTCAGACTGAGGAAGCAGTAAGTCTTTTAAATTGTAATTCACACCTAAACACATGGTAATGGAATTATAGAACACAATGAAAAAGATGGGCCGCACCGGACAGCTGTGCGGCGCCAGACAGCTGTGCCGGCTCGTAGGTAAATTTCTGTCAAAGTGCTCGGAAAACCGAGTGCACAGCCCGGATCCCCCAGAACCTAACAGCCCCGCAGGGCAGAAAGGGGGTCTGGCTGGTGGGCTGGAGACTGGGACTGTGCTGCGGGAACCCTCCACCCTGGGGGGGGGGATAGGCGGGGGGATCCTTCCAACGCCCCGTGTTGCGACAGTATCTTTGTCCGTAGTATTTATGATGTTAAGATTACGCGGGTACCTGATGGTATAACAGCCCCAACCTGAAATGGCGCTTTTGTACTGCAGAATAGGTCTGGCTGTGTGATTTTTTTTAAGCAAGATCTGTTTTACTATAAATAAGTGGATTATCTCAGTGCAGGCAAAATTGTGAAGTTTCGTTGGGAAGATAGCATGCCTTTTGTGTGCAAGCACCTGTCAGTAACAAACCCTTTTTTTTTTTTAACTTAAATGTCTGTAGCTGCTATGTGGATCGTTGTTCTCGAGTGTGGTCTTAGCCCAGGGACTGGGGAACAAGTCACAAACATCACCGTAAATTATTCACAACATTATGAGCCGTTGTGAGTAACTATTTCACATTATCAAAGCTGTACAATAAAAAGGTAATGTTTGAAAAAAAAAGAAAAAGAAAAATATTTAAACAAAGGAAAACAAACATGATCTTTTAAAAATCAGACTACTATAGCACACTTTTCAATGGTATAACAGAAGCAGAAAAAAATAACAGAACTGTATTTTTAAAAATAATCAGCAGGAACAGGAATTGTAACATAGCAGGTTAAGCCACTGCCTACAATGCTGGCAAAAGACATGGACCCTGGTTCAAGTCCTGGCTGCTGCATTTCCCACCTAGGTCCCTTCTAATGTGCTTGGGAAAACAACAGAAGATGGTCTAAGTTCTTGGGCCCCTGCCACCCGCATGGAAGACCTGGAAGATGCTGGCTCTTGGCTTCAGAGTGGCCCAGCCCTAGCTGTTGCAGGCATTTTGGGAGTGAACCAGTGGATGGAAGCTCTCTCCCTCTCTCTCTCTTTGTAACTCTGCCTTTCAAAAAAATAATCTTTTTTTTAAGAAACTTTTTTTTTTTGAACAGGCAGAGCAGACAGTGAGAGAGAGACAGACAGAGAGAAAGGTCTTCCTTTTGCCATTGGTTCACCCCCCATTGGCCACCGCGGCCTGCCCACCACGCTGATCTGAAGCCAGGAGCCAGGTGCTTCTCCTGGTCTCCCATGGAGTGCAGGGTCCAAGCACTTGGGCCATCCTCCACTGTAATCCCGGGCCACAGTAGAGAGCTGGCCTGGAAGAGGGGCAACCGGGACAGAATCCGGCGCCCCAACCAGGACTAGAACCAGGTATGCCGGCGCCACAAGGCGGAGGATTAGCCTGTTGAGCCACAGCGCCGGCCAAAACTTATTGAAGGATTCCACATTAAGGTGACATTTCTGAGAAGACTCCTATGGGAAGCCATATAGATGTAGATATAAAGTGCTCTCTCTCTTTTTTTTTTGATAGGTAGAGCTATAGACAGTGAGAGAGAGACTGAGAGAAAGGTCTTCCTTCTGTTGGTTCACTTATTGGCCAGCGCCGTGGCTCAACAGGCTAATCCTCCGCCTTGCGGCTCGGCAATTCGGGTTCTAGTCCTGGTCGGGGCGCCGGATTCTGTCCCGGTTGCTCCTCTTCCAGTCCAGCTCTCTGCTGTGGCCCAGGAGTGCAGTGGAGGATGGCCCAAGTGCTTGGGCCCTGCACCCACATGGGAGACCAGGAGAAGCACCTGGCTCCTGGCTTCAGATCAGCGCGGTGGGCAGGCCGCGGCGGCCACTAGGGGGTGAACCAACGGCAAAGGAAGACCTTTCTCTCTCTCTCTCACTGTCCACTCTGCCTGTCCAAAATTTAAAATAATAATAATAAAAAGATTTATTTATAAAAAAGTAAATCTTTTAAAGTAAATAAAAAACAATCATCAACCTCAAATTCTATTCTCAAGCTGTTATCTATTAAGAGAGAGCTTTATATGGGGCCGGCGCCATGGTTCACTTGGTTAATCCTCCACTGCAGCGCCAGCTTCCCATATGGGCACCGGGTTCTAGTCCTGGTTGCTCCTCTTCCAGTCCAGCTCTCTGCTGTGGCCCGGGAGGGCAGTGGAGGATGGCCCAAGTGCTTGGGTCCCTGCACCCCATGGGAGACCAGGAGAAGCACCTGGCTCCTGGCTTCAGATGTGCACAGTGCTGGCTATGGTGACCATTTTGGGGGGTGAACCAACGGAAGGAAGACCTTTCTCTCAGTCTCTCTCTCACTGTCTATAGCTCTACCTATCAAAAAAGAGAGAGAGAGAGAGAGAGAGAGAGAGAGCGCTTTATATCTACATCTATATGGCTTCCCATAGGAGTCTTTTCAGAAATGTCACCTTAATGTGGAATCCTTCAACAGCTATCCAGTATAAAATAGCAATACCCCACCACTACTTACTCCAATTCTATTTACTCTTCTTATTATTCTCCATAGCATTCATCACGATCTGACATACCACATAGAACATGAACAACTGTATATTGTTTTCTCCTGACGCTAGAGTACAAACTCAAGAAACAGGTAAGGTCCTATATTGTTCACAGAATCTAGAAGTGCATGTTGCATAGAAAGCACTCAATTATTTATTTATTTATTCATTACTTAATATGGAAATCTGAACTATAAGTTAGGACCAACCAAACAATAATTATATATAAGGTAAGAGGGAGATAAACTAAGTTAAATTATCTAAGATTCCTATGTTCTTCAGAAGGAAGATAAAAGTTTATTAAAACTTCCTAAGTATATATATTAAAGTTTTAAGAGTAACCTCAAAATGCATGGAAAAGGAAAGTATAAATGTCAAACTAATAAGAGAAAGGAGAGATACTGAGTAATTTAATCCAAAATATGGAAGGAAAACAAAATAAAGACAAATTAAAGGTATAATATCATTTTGTTCTTAAATCTGAATACATGAAATTTATTCCTTTTATATAAATGAGAGAAAAAAGTACAATAGTATAACATAGGTAGCAAAACAAAGATGGAAGACATCTTTAAGTTATCTTTATGTTATCTTTAAGTCATCAAAACAGATATAAATACTTCAAGCTTAAGAGTTAAACAAAGACTAGATAAAAATAACAAAATTCAAATACATATTATATGCAAAATATATGGCTAAAACACAATGACACAAAGTTTGAAAGGGATGGAAAATGTGCTGATAAACAATTTTCTTTCAGAGTGCAATCCATTCTTTTGTAGTCAGAACTTAATCCTTTTCACTTCTAATTTCTGACAGTGTCACATCAGCAATAGTTCTTCATTATGACAGTGGCAGCTGTTTCCAGGCGCAGTTCTTCCATTACACACACAATCTCCAAACCTGCCTCCCTGTAGTACCCCTCCGCAGAAGTCTGAATCCTAGCTCTAAGACAGCCCTTCTTGAAACTCTTAAGGTACCAGCAACACCTGAGCAGCACTGAGAACTAGTGTTTTGGAGCTGAAGCTACTTAATTTTAATGATCTCAATTTCTTCCCATTGTTCTCATAGCACCACAGATCAGATCGTAGCTGTTTCCTGTAGTTACTAACTCTGGTGATAACATAATGCTCTTTTCTTGCCTTTTTGGATTCTCAATTCTTGGTAACAATTCTATACATTAAGTCTTCTAGTTAAAATAAATGGTATAGTATTAGTCCTTGATTGAGCCCTGACTGGTATAATGATATGAAGAATTACCAGCCCTAATAAACCTGCTATGTTAACGAATGGCACTATTTGAGACTGTACAGATGCAAATTGTCTCCAAATTATCTGCAAATTAAGTTAATCTTCATCAAAATTTCAACAACTTTCCAGAACCTGGAAGAACAAATAATTAAGTTATCTTCTTTGTAGAATAAGATCAGATATTAAGATTCAGAGACAGATATCAAGATTTCTAACAGAAGTATTATAATTAAGACAGTTTAGTATTAATGTATGGATTAAGAAAAAGCCAATAGAAAAGAATTAACTAATATGACTAACATATGATTAATGTGACATGCATAAATAGTTGGGAAATAAATGGTGATATGATCAATTCATGGTTCACTATTTCACCCTAAATAGAAAAATCAATTTCATATGGGTTAAAGACCAGGTACAAAAGCAAAGTGTTTAAATGTCTAGAATAAAATAAAAGAATTTTGTACCTTCATGATGTTGACATAGGGGATTTCATAAACAAGATACAAAAATCACAATCTCTAAGCTGCATATTTATGCAGAAAAAAAAAAACAAAAAAAACCTGTGTTCCTCAGCTTCCTTGTACAGCAGTTAGGTGGGACCATGTGAAAACAGTACACCCAATAGCAAAAATGGGGTGAGCAACTACTGAGGAGTGTTCTTAAAGAGCAATTGTGTGTCTTTCTTTAAACTGAAAAGTGGGTGAGATACCTAGATGTTTAGGAATCACCTTGTAGCATGAGGTCAAAGCTATATGCTAACGACGACACAAACAAGACAAAGGATCCTAGACTCTTCATGGTAATGAAACTACCAAACAAACCCCTGAACTCTTATCTTATTCATGATTTACATGAAAGAGAAATAAACAAGTCTTTCATTTATTTTATATTAGATTTTATGTCACTCATGGCCAAACCTAAACTGAACTGGTAACAAAAACTGTTCTGAGATATGTCAATAGATGTGTCTGGCTTTCAAAACGCTAGCCTACAAGAAATAGTTTTCACCTAGGTAGCACCAAGAAAGGCATCAGAGAAGAAATAAACTATGGATTCAGATCACAATTTAAATCTGCTAGAAAGAAAAGCACATAGTGGAGTGGAGGATACTGCAGTTGCAGTGAATAACAAGTACAAATATCATGAAAGATGATATGTGTATGACAAAAATCTCCATACATCTTTGAAGTGAAGATTGATAGCAACAAAAATGATTGCTGCCATTTACTGAGCACTTAATAAGCACCATATTACTTCAATCCTCACACTATTTCAACGGAATAACAATTTCACCAAAGATTTAGAAAGAATGAGGAACTTTCCCAAGTCATACAGCTAGAATTTAGCTGCCCTGGGCTTCAAATCTACCAAGAAATGCTATGCAATAACTACGCCAAAGTGCTAGAAGTCTGTACATAGGCTTATTTGAAGACTTATCAAAGTTGTGCCAAATTATCAAATCTTTAACACACACACACACACACACACAGAATTTATAAGGCAGTTTAAGTTTTCCTGATATTTCTAGTCCATTATTTTTTTTATTTTCTCCTTTACCTCAAGTGATAAAGGCAATAAAAGTGGAGCAGACATTTAAGATTCAGTTAAGATGCCCAACACATCACATCAGAATACCTGGGTCTGATGTCTGGCTGTAGTTCCTGACTATTGCTTCCTGTTAATGCAGACCCTGGGAGGCTGCAGCAATGGCTTAAGTAACCAGGTTCCTGACACCTATGTAGATGTAGATTGAGATCCTGGTTCCTTGTTCCCAGCTTCAGCTCAGCTCAGCCCTAGTTGTTGCAAGCATTTTTGGTGAGTTAACCAGTAAGCGGGAGCTTGTTCTCTCACTCCCCCTTAACCCCATCCCTCAAAATAAAAATGTGGTAAAGACTGTTTATTTCATCCTGCCCTATTTCCAAAAAAAATAAAGGGGGGGGGGGGAGCAAGAAGAGTAAATAGAGATTAGTCAGAAAATATTATATTTTACATAAAAAATGAAAAAAAAGTCCCAAAAGAGGAAAGAGGACTTAGTATTCTTTTAATAGCTATTATAATGCACAAAACTCCTAAGGTTAGCATCTTAGGCTATTCAAGCTGCTATAAGAAAATACCACAAACCATGTAGCCTAGAAACAACATATCTATTTTTCACAGTTCTGGAGGATAGAAAGTCCAAGATCAAAACACCAACAGATTCAGTGTCTATAAAGGGACCACTTTCTATTTCACAGATGGAAGTTTCTCAGTGTATCCTCGCAGGGTAGAAAGGGTGAGGCAGTTCTCTAGGGCCTAATTTATAGGGCACTAATCCCATTCATGAGGGAGGGTTCCAAGCATACAACCCAATCACCTGCCAGAAACATACCTCCTAATACCACCCCATTAGTGATTAGGTTGAACATATGAAATTTGGGAGGATACAAACATTCAGACCTCAGCACATAGAAACTGTGTCCTGTTATAGTCAATATAGAGATTATTAATCATTTACTTACCACACTGAAGTCAAGGTTATTTTCAATCCAGTTTTGCCCATCCCGGAATTCATCATGAAGTCCCATGATATAAAGGGTATCCAAAGCATCTACTATAGTAGCACCCATTTGTGAACTTCCTGTAAGAGGACAAAACAAGTCATCATAAAAATTTCTTTCACATAAGGTCTCTTTCATATTTTAATTAAAGTAAAAAAATAAGGATCAAAATGAATACTCAATACTTTTCTCTTTCTCATCAGGAAAATACAAAAGCACTTCAAAAAATTAATGGAAAAATGAAATTAGAAGTGTTTACTTTGGTGCAAAAAATCTGAAATGCATGCTTAGCTTGCTCAGAATATGCATTTTCCACATGTTATTTTTGCACCAAAAAATCTTTTTGTGCCAAAATAAAAATAACCTTTTAATTTCATCCCAATGCTATTTTCCATGAACTTTTTGAAGCACACTCATACACACAGCTTAATATATTTTACTAAAGATGGCAGAGTACCAACTATCAGGAAGTCGAAGAAACCAGAAGTTTAATTCTCCTTAACTTTCTGCCTGGTCAAATCATCAGATATTTATATATGTAATTGAGATGAGGGGAAAAAAGAGAATTTATTCAAGAAAAAAGAACAATTGCTAAAGATGATGAACTGAGTTGTAAGACAATCATGCCCTTCTGGTTCAAATTCATAGAAGGGCAGAAAACATACTAAAAACTAATAATAAATGTACAACAAGGCTAAATAACCAGAAATTACAATAATCCTTAATAATCAAAAAAGGTAAATCATAAAACAAAATGTGAACAGAGAAAGAAATCAAAATAATATCTACCCATCTTCAACAAAGAGATAATCCCAATCTTAAAAAAAAAATGTTCCAGGGAAGGAATAAAGAAAGGAGAAATAATTCAACAAAATCAGTCTGATACCAAAACTAGATACTGAAAACACAAGACAGGAAAACAGGCCAATCTTACTTGAATATATGCCTGCAAAAAAAACCCTAATAAAATACTAGTTTAAAAAATCTGGGAGCAGATTGGTTCTCCCCAACCACAGAAATGCAATTATTATTTCTTTCCTCTAAGAACAAAAATCATGCACATAGTTTACTGTTTACACCACACCATTGTCTGCAACAACATGAGCTTCTTTTAGCAGACTCTTGCCCAGAAAGATAAAAGATGAAAAAAAAAAAAAAAAAAAAAAAAAGACAGCCAGGTTCATTCCAGGAACTTCCTAAAAGACCTATCAACTTTTCAACAAAAACTATCAATCAAATGACAGCTTGCATCCCAAAACTCAGAACACCTTGCACACAAATCCTCCCCTTATAGAAACTGTAATATCATGATCCTTACTCAAACATAACTGAGTACTGCCTAAACTGGAAGAGCCTTCCTAAAACATACTGAAATCGCAGCATCTCAACTTCGTTCTTCCCCTCTCATTGAGACAGTGATCTCCTTACTAAGGTAATCAACAGGAGACAGTGTTGTGTCCTAGAAGGTTAAACCTGCAGTGCCAGCATCCCATATGGTTACTGCTTCAAGTCTTGGCTGCTCTATCTACTTCTGACCCAGCTCCCTGCTAATGCACACGGGAAAGAGTGAAAAGATGTCTGAAGTACTTGGGCCCTTGAACCCCCATGGGAAACCTGGAAGAAGTTCCTGGCTCCTGGCTTCAGTCTGGCCCAGCCCCGGCTGTTGTAGATATTTAGGGAGTGAACCAGCAGATGGAAGATACCTCACCCTCACACTCACTCACTCTCTCTCTCTCTCTCTCTCTCTCTGACTCTTACTCTCACTCTCTCCCTCACATCTCTGTATCTCTACCCTTCAAATAAATAAATGAATCTTTTAAAAATAAGATAATCAACAGCTTTGCTTATCAACAGGTTTTCTTAGCAACATTTTAGGAACTACTTTTCAAGCAGCTCACATTTTCTACCAGCTAGTCTTTCTTTCTTCACTCTTGTTGTAATTGGGTAAAACCCATTTTTTTCTGAGGCTTTAAAGCTATACACATTTGTCCTTCTGATAGTTGTCCTTAACTTAAATGCTATTCTTTCTCCTGCTTATTTGCTCCTACTAATGTCTTCAACTTACCAATAAGTCTATTTGCCTGCTAACAAGTGCTCCCACACACTAAATTCCATGCCTCTCACTACTTGGTTCCCTTCATGTTAGAACATTTGTACTGGGTCATTACAAACTTTCCTTCTACTTTTCTTACTCCTCAGCTTTGATTATGATAAAAACTTTATCAAACCTTTTAATCACTCATACATCCCTATCTCTTGTATAACTATAGCTTCATATTTCTTTTGAGTATTGCATCCAAAATATTTATCACATAATTCACAAGATTTTTGCAGATGGTTATGTTTCTCAGCTTTCTCATTATTTATCTAGTCCTGTATAAGAATCTCACTCAAAAGTACTGACCATTCTGGAATGGAAAACAGCCTGACCCATCTATTCTGCATCAGTCCTGAATAATTATACACAGAGAGGTTTGTGCCATGGGCTAAAGATAGCTCAGGAAGAGAACAGCACAACTGAAATTATTGGTTAACGCTATGATTATTTACCAAGACAGCTAAAGTTTTCAACTGGATTAAATGAAAATGCCTAGAACTACCCATGGGTCAAAGAAGCAGTGAAACATGACACTGCAGAATTTATAAAACATGAATAAAGAAGTTTATTATGAGAACATGGAAATCACCTAAAGCAGTTCTCAGAGGAAAAACTTTTATCATTAAAAATTTGTTCCTACTTTAATAAGGACAAATGCAAAATAACTGAATTCAATATTCTACTAAAGAAAAAGGATAAACTTCAGCAAAAATATAGGAGAATTAGAAAAACTAAAGGCAGAAACTAATTAAAAATGAAGGAAACTGTAAAATATGGACAGTCATATGAAAAGAACTATACAATGAATCTATTACCTAATTTTTTTAACACTAGACAAGAGAATATTAAAGAACACAAAAGTAAAACTACAACAACAGATAAAGAGGAAATTAAGAAAATTATGAAGGCCTATTTTGTATCTCTATATTACATTTCAAAAGTAGTGGAACTGATCATCTTTCCAGGAAAACAGATAATTTAAGATTTTTAAAGAATGTTTATTTAGGGGCTGGTGCTATGGCATAGTGGGTAAAGCCACCACCCCACACGGGCACTACTTCGGGTCCCAGTTGCTCCACTTCCCATCCAGCTTCCCAGCTCTCTACTATGGCCTGGGAAAGCAGTAGAAGATGGCCCAAGTCCTTGGGCCCCTGCACTGCATGGGAGACTCAGAAGAAGCTCCTGGCTCTTCACTTTGGATCAGAACAGCTCTGCCCATTGTGGCCATCTGGGGAGGGAATGAACCAGTAGATGAAAGACTCTCTCTCTCTCTCTCTCTCTCTCTCTCTCTGCTTCTGCCTTTCTCTAACTCTACCTTTCAAATAAATAAGATGTTTAAAAATTTTTTTAAATATTTATTTACTTATTTTCATCTACTTGAAAGCCAGAGTGGAAAAAAAAGGGGGGGGGGGGGACAGAAAGACCCTTCATCCATTCCCCAAATGCCTGCTACAGCCTAGGGAGGTGGGCCAGGTGGATGGCAGGAGCCCAAGCCCTTCAGCCATCATCTGCTTCCTCTCAGAATGCATTAGAAGAACTCGATGGGAAGCACAGTTGTTGGAACTCAAACAGGCAACCTAATAGGATGCTGGAGTCCCAAATAGCAGCTCAACCCATTGCAGCACCATAATGCCTGCCCCAAAATGTGTATTATCTAGATTTATGAAAGGAGAAACAGAATCTAAACAAACAAACCAACCAAAAAAAACTATTAACAGAGAAAACTGAAAAGTTTCCAAAAATTTACCCTTACAAAGCACCACATTCTGGAAGCATCACAGAACGAATTCTACTTTAAGGATAAACAATTTTCTACATAAACTTTTACAGAATATAGAAAAAAACTTAAAATTTGATTTATAATAGCATTGATGAAAAAAATTTTACTAAGGAAAATAAAACTACTATGTGACTTCATTTATGTGCATCCTGAACATAATTACAGGTGCAATTACTGAGCTACACATATATTAAGTTCATGCTTAACTTTGTAAGAAGCTGACAAACTGCTTTCCAAAGTGTAACATTCTATGCTCCATGCAGCTATGTGTGAATGCTCTAGTTGTCCTAGCATCCTTGTCAATATCTAATATTGCTGGCCTTTCAAATATTAATGGGAGTATAGAGATACTGCATTGAGGTTTATCCTTTTTTAAAAAAGATTTATTTATTTATTTGAAAGGTGGAGTTATAGAGAAGCAGAGGCAGAGGCAGAGAGAGAAAGAGAGTCTTCCATCAGCTGGTTCACTCCCAAAATGGCCGCAACGGGTGGAGCTGGGCCAATCTGAAGCCAGGATCCAAGAGCTTCTTCCAGGTCTCCCACTTGGGTGCAGGGTTCAAGCACTTGGGCTGTCCTCCACTGCCTTCCCAGGCCATAGTAGAGAGATGGATCAGAAGTGGAGCAGCAGGGACTCAATCTGGCATCCATATGGGGTGCCAGCACTGTAAGTGGCAGCTTTACCCACTATGTCACAGCAGTGGCCCTGGTTTATGCTTTATTTATACCTTTCTTGATTGCCGATGTACTTACCAGTTTGTTCATATACTTTTGTTAGTGGGGAATCCTTTATATATGTTGGATACATAAGTATTATGTATTTTCTACAAACATTTTCTCCAAGTCAGTGGCTGTCTTAATTTTCTTAATCTTATGGAGAACAGAAATCTTAATTTTTTTAAAGATTTTATTTATTTTATTTGAGAGTTAGAATTACAGACAATGAGAGGGAGAGACATAGAGAGAAAGGTCTTCCTTCCATTGGTTCACTCCCCAAATGGCCAAAAGAATGCAACAACATATCAGAAAGATCATCCACCCAGACCAAGTGGGATTTATCCCTGGTATGCAGGGATGGCTCAATGTGTGCAAATCAATCAATGTGATACACCACATTAACAAACTGCAGAGAAAGCACTCAATAAAATACAACACCCTTTCATGATGAAAACTGCAAGCAAATTGGGTATAGAAGGAACATTCCTCAATACAAAGCAATTTATGAAAAACCCACGGTCAGCATCCTATTGAATGGGGAAAAGTTGGAAACATTTCCACTGAGATCTGGTACAGACAGGGATGCCCACTCTCACCACTGCTATTCAATATAGTTCTGGAAGTTATAGCCAGAGCTATTAGGCAAGAAAAAGAAATCAAAGGGATACAAATTGGGAAGGAAGAAGTCAAACTATCCCTCTTTGCAGATAATATGATTCTTTATTTAGGGGATCCAAAGAACTCTACTAAGAGACGATTAGAACTCATAGAAGAGTTTGGCAAAGTAGCAGGATATAAAATCAATGCACAAAAATCAACAGCCTTTGTATACACAGTCGATGCCATGGCAGAAAAAACTGCTAAGGTCAATCCCATTCACGACAGCCACAAAAACAATCAAATACCTTGGAATAAACTTAACCAAGGACGTTAAAGATCTCTACGATGAGAATTACAAAATCTTAAAGAAAGAAATAGAAGAGGATACCAAAAGATGGAAAAATCTTCCATGCTCATGGATTGGAAGAATCAACATCATCAAAATGTCCATTTTCCCAAAAGCAATTTATAGATTCAATGTGATACCAATCAAAATACCAAAGTGCTTTTAAATTCATCTAGATAATAACTTAAAAGTTTTCCTAGGTTCTACATGAATCTCATCAAATTTTTCTGGTTTGTCAGAATCTTCAGTATTCTCTTCATGAATGACCATGTTGACTACAAGTAAAGACACTTTTAGTTCTTTAATTCCATTATTTATTCTTTTTCCTTTCCTTAGTGTACTGGCTAGGACCTCTAATACAATGGTCCATAGAAGTGAGAGAGCTTGCTTAGCTCACAATCTTAAGGGAAAGTGAGTATTTCAACATCAAGTATGCAGGGGATTATATGAAATTTTTGTTTGTTGTGGAGTTGTGTAAATTCCTTTTCTCAGGCTGAAGAAATTCCCTTTCATTCTAGTGTACTTAGGGTTTTTATCAGAGATGGATGTTGAATGTTATTAAATGCTTTTTCAATATCCACTAAAATGATCACATAATATTTCTCTTTTATTTCCTGATATATCTTGAATTACATTATGCAATTTCAAAATACTAAAACATAACTTGGAATCCCTAGGGTAAACCTACTTATTCATGATGTATTATTCTGTTTATATATCACTACTCTAGATTTACTAAGATTTAGTTTAAGATTTTTATGTTTATATTCACAAGGGATATAGGTTTACACTTTCGTTCTTTGTAATATCTGTGTCTGATTTTGGTATTAGGGCTTTGGTGGTACTACCAGGAAGACAGAGAATCCTAAATGTATGAGCACATATCAAGAAAAAGTATCTCAAAACACGTGAAGCAAAAATTGAAAAACTGGGGGCTGTAATTGTGGATCGCAGGTTAAGCCGCCATCTGCAGTGCCAATATCTCATATAGATGCCGGTTTGCATCCCATCTACTCCACTTCTGATCTAGCTCCCTGCTAATGCAGATGGCCCAAGTGCTTGGGCCCTGCACCCGCATGGGAGACCAGGAGGAAGTACCTGGCTCCTGGCTTCAGATCAGCGCAGTGCGTTGGCTGTAGCAGCCATTTGGGGGGGTGAACCAACGGAAGGAAGACCTTTCTCTCTCTCTCTCTCTCTAACTCTGCCTGAAGAAAGGAAGGAAGGAAGGAAGGAAGGAAGGAAGGAAGGAAGGAAGGAAGGAAGGAAGGAAGGAAAGTAGAAGTTGAAAACAAAGAAAATATTTAAAAGATCAAAGAAACTAAAAGCTGCTTTTTTGAAAATAGTGATAAAATTAATAAATCTCTAGAACTGACAAAGTAAAAAAGAGAAGATACAAATCACTAGTATAGGAATATAGCGAGATGATCACTACAGCTTCTGCATTCAAATGGTAACAACTCCTATGTACAATATATCAACAAATCAAATGAAACAAACTCAAACAAAATTCCTCAAAAACCACAAATAACCACAACTCACCCAAGATGAAGCAGAAATTTAATTTGTAGTTTAAAAATCTTTAAAAAAAAAAACTACAGACGCAAATTGTTTCACTGATAAATTACATCTAACTTTTAAGAGAAAAATAAAACCAGTTCTAAATAACCTCTTCCAGAAAACCAAAATAGAGAATACTTTCAACTCATTTTATGAGACCAGAAATATCCTGATACCAAAAGAAGACAAAATACAAGAAAAATACAGAACAGTTTCTCTAATGAATATGAAAGCAGAAATCAGCAATAAAATAGTAGCAAAGCAAATCACAGATAAGTTGAAATAGTAAAAAAGAATTTGCTTATATACATATACAAAACACAAACGCGCACGCACGCACACACACACACACACACACACACACAGAAAATAAAATCACCCTTCAAGGAATACTGTAAGGGTTGGAGTGGGAATTTGCCTCTGTCTCTCGTAACTACTTTCAAATAAACATTTTTTAAATAAAAGCATGGCGATGTCAAAGAATACTTTTATCCAAATCAAAATTCTTTGTTTTCAATATGAAAAGACTCATCCCTAACAAAGCTCTTTCAATTCTCCAGAGTACCTAAGTAAAAAGAATTTATTCTGTTAATCACTGTTTTAATAATTATTATCAGTGCTAACTTTTCAGCATCATTTTGTTCTCCTCATCCACAAGCTCTAGAAGCAAATTCTAACTGGGTAAAAGCAAACGAATATGTTCTATCATCTTAGTTTTTGGTTCAATCATGGGCACAAGACTCAATTTAAAAAGAAAGAAAAACAGAAAGAAAGGAGAAGGGGGGGGAGAGAGAGAGAGAGATCATTCAACTGAAGTCTTTCACCGACGTTTCTAAGAAACGTGAGCGTTCTCCTCTCTGCAATGCTCTTTCTACAGATGAAGAATTCAGACGGCGTGAAGCGTTCAGCAACAGCAGCCTTACTGCCACACCGCCAGCCCGAGGCAGAACACGTGAAGTAAAAGAGGACACAGATAAAGGGAAAGAAAGCTTAGTGGGAATCAGATATACAGAAAGACTTCACTGCGCTGATTACATTCCCTTTTTAGTTTAAGTCATTTTGAAATGAATTTTCTGTTATCTACAGTTTTCTGATGCCAATGACTAGACAGAAGTCAAACAATGATTTTAATTTTCATATAAAAGAATTGTTTAATAATCAGGATTAAGTAAAAGGAAAAAGAACATGTCTTAACTTAGCGCTTCCCCTACACCCTAGAATATCTTGAGAAAAAGTTTGATATCTGCCTGCATGTTGTTACAGGAACACAGAGACAGGACTTCTAACGTTCCTTCTAACTGTAAAATCCTGAGTACACAGAGGCAGAATTTGGGATGTCAAACCAAATGCTGAGCTCTATACCTGCTCTTAAACTTGTTTTATTTTCAAAAAAGACAGACTTTTTTAAAAATAAAAAGTTCAAGTACTCATTAGAGCAAGAACATGAGATGTACAGGCCGGTGCCATGGCTCACTAGGCTAATCCTCCACCTGCAGCGCCAGTACCCTGGGTTCTAGTCCCGGTCGGGGCGCCGGATTCTGTCCCAGTTGCCCCTCTTCCAGGCCAGCCCTCTGCTGTGGCCAGGGAGTGCAGTGGAGGATGGCCCAGGTGCTTGGGTCCTGCACCCCATGGGAGACCAGGAAGAAGCACCCAGCTCCTGGCTTCAGATCAGCACAGCGCACCGGCCACAGTGTGCTGGCCATAGCAGCCACTTGGGGGGTGAACCAACTCACACTAACTCTGCCTGTCAAAAATATAAAAATAAAAAATAAAAATAAATGAGATGTACAAAAAGAACAGACTAAGTAGCAAACAAACAAACTTAAATAACTAAAGCAAACCTACAAGCAAAAGACAAAACATAATACACAGGATCTATTCCTGCTTAGCTTGCTTGGCTAGGAAAAACCATAGCTATTTTAAAAATTTAATGGAAAACATAAACAGTACATCTTGACTACTGAAAATCTTGGAGACTACATGCATATTTTTTCTACAATTTCCCTGTAATTTTCTCCTCACAAAAGATGCTTACCATGAGCTGAATTTATTTTTTTCTATCTTTAATTTTTTTTAACTTTTATTTAATAAATATAAATTTCCAAAGTATAGCTTTAGGATTACAGTGGCTCCCGCCCCCCCATAACTTCCCTCCCACCCACAACCCTCCCATCTCCCACTCCTTCTCCCTTTCCATTCACATCAAGATTCATTTTCAATTATCTTTATATACAGAAGATCAATTTAGTATATATTAAGTAAAGATTTCAACAGTTTGCACCCACACAGAAACACAAAGTGTAAAGTACTGCCTGAGTACTAGTTATAGCATTAATTTGCATTGTACATCACATTAGGGACAGAGATCCTACATGGGGAGTAAGTGCACAGTGACTCCTGTTGTTGACTTAACAACTGACACTCTTGTTTATGGCATCAGTAATCATCCTAGGCTCTTGTCATGGGTTGCCAAGGCTATGGAAGCCTTTTCAGTTCGCCAACTCTGGTCTTATTCAGACAGGGTCATAGTCACAGTGGAAGTTCTCTCCTCCCTTCAGAGAAAGGTACCTCCTTCTTTGATGATGCAGTATCATGACCAGTACCTATCTGATAAATGTTTAATATCTCAAAAGTTCTAAGGAATATTGTTTGATTTGAAAAAAATAAAAAATTAATATCCATTTCTTTTCTTTCTTTTTTGAAAAAAAAAAAAGAGATGACAGATAGACATCTTCCATCTTCTGGTTCACTTTCCAACTGCTCAGGATTAGCTGTGTTGAAGCCAAGAACCTGGAACTCAATTCCATACTCGAGCCATCATCTGCTACCACCCAGAGGAGCCAGGATTCAAATCAGGCACTCTGATACAGGACGTAGACATCCAAGGCAGCAACTTTATCACTGTACCAAATGTCCACCTCCATATTTATTACTAATTATTATTAATAATTAAGAAGCAATGAGAAGCAAATTCACACAGAAATCCATACATGACATGAATGAAAAATTTTCCCATGATCTTGAGGCTCAGAAGCAAATTCAAGCCAAAACACTAGAAATTAAGACTTCAGTATGTCAAATAAAAAACACGGTGGAAAACCTTAACAAAAGACTTGGTGAGGCTGAAGAAAAATTTTTAGAAATATCTCAGACCAAAAAAAAATCAGGAAAATAAGAGCAGTGTTCAAGATTTATAAGAGGGACTAGTGCTATGGCATAGCAGGTAAGGCCGCCTCCTGCACTGCTAGCATCCCATATGAGCACTGGTTCACATCTCAGCTGCTCCACTTCCAATCCAGCTCTCTGCTATGGCCTGAGAAAGCAGAAGATAATCTAAGTTTTTGGGATCCTGCACCCATGTGGGAAACCTGGAAGAAGCTCCTGGTTCCTGGCTTTAGATTGGCCAAGCTCTGGCTGTTGCAGCCATTTAGTAAGTGTACCAGTTAATGGAAGACCTCTCTCTCTCTATCTCTCTCTCTCTGCCTCTGCTTATATGTAACTCTGCTTTTCTAATTAATAAATAAATATTTAAAAAAAAGATTTATGAGATACTATCAAATGATCCAACATACAGGTCCTAGGAGTTCCTCAAGGTGTGAAAAGAGAATGGATTAAAAGGCCTATTCAGTGATATAGTAACAGAAAGCTTTCATAATTTGAAGAAATTTTGGAGAAATCAAGGGATGTCCTTGTATAGGAAGCACATAGAACTCCTAACAGACATGACCAGAGAAGATCTGTAGTCAAACTTTCAAAAGTAAAACATAAAGATTCTAAAATGTGCACAAAAGAAACACCAGGTTACCTTCAGAGGATCTCCAATTAAACTAACAGTTGATTTTACATCAGAAACTCTACAGACTAGGAAAAAACAGAGACATGGTCCAACTCAAAAAGAAAAAAACTGTCAACTAAAAATACTGTACCTCGCAAAGCTCTCATTTATGAATGAAGGTGAAATAAAGAAATTCCACAACAGAGACTGAAAGAATTTGTCACCATTCATCCAGCCCTACCAATGATGCTTAAGGATATGAAACAAACAGAAACACAGAAAGACAGTCATCACTATGAAAGAATGTGAAAGCAGAAGATCTCTTAGTAAAAGTACAAAGGAAATCCAAAACAATCCTAGGAAATTTTATGGAAAAATGGCAGGGCCCAGTTGTTACTTATCAATAGTAACCTTGAATGTAAATGACCTAATTTTCTAATTAAAAGATACAGACTTGTTAAATAGATTAAAAAAACAAGATCCATCAATTTGCTGCCTACAAGAAACACACCTCACCATCAAGCATATACACAGACTCAAAGTGAAATGACGGCAAAAGATATTCCATGCTAACAGAAAACAAAAATGAGCAAGTGTGGCCATCTTAACAGACAAAATAGAATTAACACAAAAACTGTTAAAAGAAACAAAGAAGAGTACTATGTAATGATTAACTGATCAATTCAACAGAAAGTTGTGACTATAATAAATGTATATGCAACCAATGTCAGGACACCTGGCTATTTAAAACAAGTATTAACGGATCTAAAGGGAGACACAAGACTCCAATATATAATAATGTGGGACTTTAACACAAAACTTCTATAAATGGACAGATTACCTAGACAGAAAATCAACAAAGAAAACCAGAGCTAACATACACTATAGACCAAATGGATCTAACAAATCCTCAAAACATTTCATCCCACAGTTGAAGAATACACACTCTTTTCATCAGTACATAGAACTTCTTCTAGGACAGACCATTCACTAAGCCATAAAGCTAGTCTCAGCAAATTAAAAAAATCTGAAATCATAGCATGTATCTTTACTGACCACAATAGAATAAATCTGGAAATTAAAAACTCAAGATTCTCTAGGAAGTATGCACAAAGAGACTGAGCACACACTTCTGAATGAAACAGTGAGTCACAGAAGAAATCAAAAGGGAAATAAAAAAATTCCTGGAAATGGATGAAGATGACAATACAACATCAAAACTTATGGGATACAGCAAAAGCAGGATTAAGAGAGAAGTTCATAGCAATTAGTGTCTACATCAAGAAAGGCATCAAATAAGGAATCTAGCAATGCATCTCAAGGACCAAGAAATACAGTAAGCAAAACTGAAAATTATTAGGAGGAAAAATAATCAGAGAAGAGATAGGGGCTGGCACTATGGCGCAGTGGGTTAACGCCCTGGCCTGAAGTGCTGGCATCCCTATGGGCGCCGGTTCTAGTCCCGGCTGCTCCTCTTCCAATCCAGCTCTCTGTTATGTCCTGAGAAAGCAGTAGAAGATGGCCCAAGTCCTGGTGCCCCTGCACCCGCGTGGGAGACCTGGAGGAAGCTCCTGGCTCCCGGCTTCGGAATGGTGCAGCTCCAACTGTTGCAGCCATCTGGGGAGTGAACCATAGAACGGAAGACTTCTCTCTCTCTGCCTCTCCTCTCTCTGTGTAATTCTGACTTTCAAATAAATAAATAAATCTTCTTTTTAAAAAAAAAGAGAAGAGATAAACAACATTGGAAAAAATACAATAGATTAGTAAAATGAAGAGATACTTTTTGAAAAAATAAAGAAACCTAATATATCACTGGCCCAACTAACAAAAAACAAGGCGGGGGTTTGGGGGAGAGAAGACCAAAACAATAAAATCGGAGATCAGAGATGAAGAGGATGTAACAACAGATACCACATAAATAAAAACAATGGGCCAGCACCATGGCTCACTTGGCTAATCCTCCGTCTGTGGTACTGGCACCCCGGGTTCTAGTCCCGGTTGCTGCTCTTCCAGTCCAGCTCTCTGCTGTGGTCCAGGAAGGCAGTAGAGGATGGCCCAAGTCCTTTGGCCCCACACCCGCATGGGAGACCAGGAGGAAGCACCTGGCTCCTGGCTTCGGATCGGCGCAGCACACCGGTTGTAGCAGCCATTAGGGGAGTGAACCAACGGAAGGAAGACCTTTCTCTCTGTCTTTCCCTCACTGTCTATAACTCTCTCTGTCTCTCTCTCTCTAACTCTGCCGGTCAAAAAAAATCATCATGAATTACTACAAACAAATATAAGTCAACAAATTGGAAAATCTAGAATAAACAAATAGATTTCTAGACATATACAGCCTACCAAAATTGAGTCACTAAGACACAGAAAATCTAAATAGACCAATAACCAAGATAGCAATTGACAAGACAGTAATAAAGATCATTCTGAAAAGAAAAGCCAAGGACCAGATGGCTTCACTGCTGAATTTTATCAAACTTGGGTAGATTTCTGCACACATACAATCTACCAAAATTGAGGTATGAAGACAATGAAAACCTAAACATATCAATAACCAAGTTGGAGACTGAATCAGTAATAAAGACCCTCCCAAGAAAGAAAATCCCAGGACCAGAAGGCTTCACTACTGAATTCAATCAGACATTTAAAGAACTAATTCTAATTATTTAAAAAAAAGAATTCAAAACAATTAAAAGGGAATCCTCCCAAACTCTTTCTATGAAACCAACATCACCTTAATTCTAAAATCAGAAAAAGTTACAACAAAGAAACAGATCTATAAACCAATATCCCAGGTGAACATAGATGCAAAGATCCTCAACGAAATACTAGCAAATTGAATCCAACAATACATTAGAAACATCATTCACCCAAACCAAGCAGGGTTTATCTCTCATATTCAAGGACAGTTCAACACATACAAATCAATAAATGTGATACATCAAATTAAGAAATTGAAGAATATAAACCATATGATTATCTTAATAGACACACAGAAAGCATTTGATAAGTAAAACATCTTTTCATGATAAAAACCTTAAGCAAACTGGGTTTAGAAGGAACATTCATTCTTCAACACAATCAAGGCAATATATGACAAACTCACAATCAGCTTCATATTGAATGGGGAAAAGCTGGAAACATTTCCACTAAGATCCAGAATCAGACAAGGCTGCTCACTTTCACCAATGCTATTCAATATAGTCCTGGAAGTCTTAGCCAGAGTCATTAGGCAAGAAAAAGAAATCAAAGGGATACAAACTGGAAAGGAGGAAGTCACACTATTCCTGTTAGCAGATGACATGATTCTGTACATAGGGGAACCAAAAGACTCCACGAAGAGACTACTGGAACTCAATAAGAGAGTTTAGTGAAGTTGTAGGATAGAAAATTAGCACACAAAAATCAATAGCCTTTGTATACACAGACAATGCCATAGCTGAGAAGGGATTTGTAAGATCAGTCCCATTCACAAGAGCTACAAAAATTTTTTAAATACTTTGGAATAAAATTAACCAAATAAGTCAAAGACCCCTATGATGAAAATCACAAAACATTAAAGAAAGAAATAGAATAAGACACAAAAAAGTGGAAAAATATTCCATGTTCATGAATTGGAAAAATTGGTATCATCAAAATGTCCATACTACCAAAAGCAATTTACATATTCAATGCTATCCCAATCAAAAATACCAAGGACATTCTTCTCAGATCTAAGAAAAATGATGCTAAAATTAACATGGAAGTACAAAAGACCCTGAATAGCGAAAGCAATTTTGAACAACAAAAATAAAGCCAGAGGCATCACAATACCAGATTTCAAGACATACTACAAGGCAGTTATAATCAAAAAGCCTGGTACCAGCACAGAAATAGAAATGTAGACCAATGGAACAGAATAGAATCCCCAGAAATCAATTCATACATCTACAAGCAACTAATCTCTGACAAAGAAGTTAAAATCAATCCCTGGAGAAAGGGCAATCTCTTCAACAAATGGTGCTGGGAAAATTGGATCTCTGTGTGCAGACATATGAAACAAGAAAGGTACCTTACACCTTAGATAAAAGTCAACTCAAAATGGATAACTATCTAAATCTATGACCTGATACCATCAAATTACTAGAGGAGAACATTGGGGAAACTCTGCAAGACACTGACATAGGCAAAAACTTCTTGGAAAAGATCCCAGAATCATAGGCAATCAAAGCCAAAATAGAAAATGGGATTAGATCAAGCTATGAAGCTTTTGCACCACAAAGGAAACACTTAACAAAGTCAAGAGGCAATAGACAGAATGAGAGAAAATATCTGCAAGCTAAGCAACTCGAAAAGGCTTAATATCCACAATCTATAAGAGCTTAAGAAACTCAACAAGAATAAAACAAACAATCCAGTTAAGAAATGTGCAAAAGACTTGAACATTTTTCAAAAGAGGAAATTCAAATGGCCAACAGACAAAAAAAAAAAATTGCTCAGGATCACTAACCCTCAGGGAAATGCAAATAAAAAAAAAAAAAAAACCACAATGAGTTTTCACCCGAACCTAGTTAGAATGGCTCTCATACAAAAATCAAAAAACAGGGACGTGGCGGAAAATGTTGCCTAATCCACTGTTGGTGGGAATGCAAGCTAGTACAGCCATTGTGGAAGACATATGGGGTTTCCTCAGAAAATTGAAAATAGATCTACCACATGACACAGCAATCCCACTCCTGGGAATTTACTCAAGGGAAATGAAATCAGCATATAAAAGAGTCATCTGTATCCCTACACTTACTACAGCTCAATTCACAATAGATAAGATATGGAAATCTATTCAAATACCCATCAACCATTGACTGGATAAAGAAAATGTGTTACATATACACAGTGGAATACTACTCAGCTGTAAAAAATGAAATCCTCTCTCCACAACAAAATGGATGCAACTGGAATCCATTATCCTTAGTGAAATAAGCCAGTTTCAGAAAGACAAATACCATATGTTTTCCCAGATCTGTGGTAACTAATAGAGTATAAAAATTAGCAAGGCCTCTTTACTTGCATTGTAATCTGCATAAAATTATTCCTGGGCATAAACTATTGAGAAGAAATGCCTTAAAGTCTATCACACAGGACATGTTTACATGTCACGTTGTCATTGGTTGTAGTGCATTGATAAAAATTCTGAATGACTAATTGGTCAAAAAAAACCTGCATATGGGTGAAATGGTCATTTATATATTCAACTGTTGTTTACAGCTGTTGTCTCTATTTCCACTAAACTAGGGTCTTTTTGTATTTTATCTGTTAAGCCTCTTATTTGGTGAAGTATTAAGCCTTTTAATGTAATATAAATTTAAAACACTATCTCAACAAATTAAAAAAAAGAAAGACGGGAAGAAGAAGGGTAGGAGGAAGGAGAATGGGATGGAGGGAGAGCGAGGAAGAGAAATACCATTATGTTCTTGCTCTTTTACCTACAAATCATATTCAATCTGTTAAAAACTAATTAAAATTAAAAAGGAGAAAAAGATTATGTAAATAGAAAATCCATCAAGTATCTGTATATTCCAAAGCAACCAGAATTAAATCTTGACTGCAATTTACAAAAAAGGTATGTAAAAATTACAGTTGCATAAAAATATTTGTATTTTTAAACAATACTTTAAAGTTACATCTAGCTTTAAAAGATGGAGGCAAAAACTGAAATAGTAACTACAATGAGTAAACTTACCAAATATGTTAGTGGAATGTCCTTTCCTTGCAATAGGTCTGAGTTCATTATGTCCCCATCCATACGCCCTGTAATTATCCCAGGCATGTTTCATCATCTAAGAGAAAATACATTATCCATCAATTTAGATTATTCATAATCTGTTATTTTTAAATGTCATGTAATTTAGGGTTCTATTATTACACCTTTATCCACTCTCCTATAACTCCTATCTTAGTATTTGATTCAATAGCATTTTTATCAGTATGAAAATATATGTAACTGTTTAATCTCAATCTACACAGCAGTAAAAAATTACATCTAATGGATGAATGACTTTTCTTAAAGAGGAAGGTGTCTGCCTGGCATTCTTTCTTTTTAAATGCTCTCAATCCTTTTGAGAACAGCTTCTTTACTAGGATTATAAAAGAAGCATCAATCAAGGGTGCTATTTCTACCAGTCCTAGGTAAAAAGTTATCTGAGGGGACTGCTTTGTGTACAGTGGGTTAAGCCCTTACTTGCAATTCTAACATCCCATATCAAAATGCCTGTTCAAGTTCCAGCTGTTCTGCTTCCTATCAAGCTTCCTACTAATGCACCCATGAGAGAGCAGGTCACAGGATAAGTGCTTGAGAAATCCGGATGGGAGTTCCTGGATTATGGCTTTATAATACCCCACAGCTGGCTGTTGCAGACATTTGGGGAATGAATCAGAAAGTGGAAAATCTCTCATTCACTATCTATCCCTCTCTTTCTGTTTTTCAAAGAAATATAAAAATAAACCTTTTTCTTTTTTAAAGATTCATTTATTTATTTATTTATTTAAAACACAGAGTTAGAGAGAGGCAGACGCAGAGAGAGGGAGAGAGGTCTTCCATCCACTGATTCACTCCCTAAATGGCTGCACCAGCTGGAGCTGGGCCCATTTGAACCCAGGAGCCTGGAACTTCCTCCAAGTCTCCCCACATGAGTGCAGGGGGCCAAGGACTTTGGCCATCTTCCGCACATTAGCGGGGAGCTGGGTCAGAAGTGGAGCAGTCAGGACTTGAACTGGCACCCATATGGGCACTGCAGGGGGTGGCTTCACGAGATACATCACAGTGCTGGCCCCACAAACCTTTTTTTTTCTTAAGTACTTTAAAAAGTTCATGTAATATTAAATTAAAAAATAAGTTTTTTGGCACAAAAAAATTTCTAAAATCCATGCACATGAGAGATCTCCAAAATGATCATGAAAAATGTCTATTATAGAAACACTAGGATGGATTTCAAAAAAAAATTTTTGCATCAAAATGAACTTCTTTTAATCCCATTTATTCACAAACTTTTTGAATATGTAAGCAAGTGAACAAGGCTGTGTTCCAATTAAACTTTGTTTTAAAAAACAGACAGCAGGCAGAATTTGGTCCACAGGGTGTAGGTTGCCAAGACAAAGTAACTGTGCACATACCAGTCAAATAGTAACAACTAAGTCATTTTACACATATTGTTACAGGCACTGGGAAACAGAAAGACTCTATTTTCCCATCTCAAGATGTATGTATTATATAATACTAGAACTGATAAGGGCTCTCTCCCAACATGGAGAAAATAACAACAAAAGAGACAAAGGCTGATGGAATTACTTACAAGGATCTCTACAGGCATAGATTCAAGCCAAGTCTGAAGTCCTACTTTATAGCCATTAAGCTATTAAATATTTTTAAATCAATTAGTTTGAGCCGAGTCTCTTATAATCCAAGGAGTTTGAGCTATCCATGAATACAGTATTTAATTATGTATCAGTTAAACTATAGAATAGTAGACTGTGGTATGTTAAAAATCAGTTCATGGGGCCAGTGCTGTGGTGTAGCAGGTAAAAGCTACTGTCTGCACTGCTGGCATCCCATGTGGATGCCGGTTCAAGTCCCAGCTGCTCTACTTCTGATCCTGCTCCCTTCCCTGCTAATGTACCTGAGAAAGCAGTGGAAGATGGCCCAAGTACCTGGGCCCCTGCACTCATATGGGAAACCCAGATGAAGCTCCTGGCTAATTAGATTTGGCCTAGCCCAGCTCTGGCTGTTTTGGCCATTAGGAGAGTGAACCAGCTGATGGATGAGTGCTAGCACTCCGGCTCTCACGCTCTCGCTCTCTCTCTCGCTCGCTCGCTCGCTCTCTCTCTCTCTCTCTCTCCCTCTCTGTAATTCTGCCTTTCAAATAAATAAATATTTAAAAAAAAATCAGTTCATTTAACAGCATATTACTCATTAAAACATTTCCCAACTTGTTTTATTCAGTCAGGAAGGAATGAGGAAGGAATGTGGTTTGAATCTACAGCACAGTTGAGGGGTATCATGACAAGTTCCTTAAAAGATGGGAGATATGCTAACTACAAGCTTGTTTATGAGAACATCTGTCAGCATTACCCAGATGCCAAAATTCAAGATCACTATATCTCTAGAATACAAAAACAAAATTCCAATGGCAATATATGAGAACAATATTACACCATGATCAATGGCAGTTTAACCTTGGAACATACAACTAATTTAAATTTCAAAAGCCAATCTATGTAATCCGCCATGTTAACAGGATAAAAGCATTGGGGAAAATCACATAATCATCTGAACAAAAATGCAGACAGAACATGACAAAAGTCAATACTCATTCATGATAAAATAAATTAAAAAAAATCAGCCACGTTCAGCAAGGAAATGTACTCAACATAAAGGGTATCTTCCAAACAGCTAACACATCATACTTAGTGGTAAAACACTTAATCCCCTAAAGCTGGGAACAAATCAAGTATGACCATTCTTTAAAAAAAAAAAAAAGATTTATTTTATTTACTTGATGAGCAGAGTTACAGAGAGAGGGAAAAAGAGAAAGAGGGAGAAACAGTGAGAGAGAGGAAAGGAGGGAGGGATGTTGATCTAACATCTGCTGGTCCATTCCCCAAATGACCTCAACAGCCAGGGATGAGCCAGGCCAAGCCAGGAGCCTTTTTTTTTTTTTTTTCTTTTTGACAGGCAGAGTGGACAGTGAGAGAGAGACAAAGGTCTTCCTTTGCGGTTGGTTCACCCTCCAATGGCCACCGCAGTCGGCTTGCTGCGGCCAGCGCACTGCGCTGATCCAAAGGCAGGAGCCAGGTGCTTCTCCTGGTCTCCCATGGGGTGCAGGGCCCAAGCACTTGGGCCATCCTCCACTGCACTCCCGGGCCACAGCAGAGAACTGGCCTGGAAGAGGGGCAACCGGGACAGAATCCGGCGCCCCGACCGGGACTAGAACCCAGTGTGCCGGCGCCGCCGGCGCCGCAAGGTGGAGGATTAGCCTATTGAGCCGTGGTGCCGGCCTAAGGCAGGAGCTTTATCTGGATCTCTCACATGTGTTCAGAGGCCCAAGCACTTGGGCCATCTTCCATGCTGCCCCAGGCACAGCAGCAGGGAGCTGGATTGAAGCAGAGCAGCTGGGATTCAAACCAGAGCCCATAAGGGATGCTGGAGTCAAAGGCAGCAGCTTAATCCATTATACCACAATGTCCATCCCCATTATGGCCACTTTTTACCATCTATTTTCAACAATATATTAGAAGTCCTATTCAGTGAAATAAGAAATAAAAATCATAAAAGAAAAGGCAAAAATACCCCTACTCACAGAGGACATGACCATCTATTGATATTAACAAATGACTTAGTAAAGTAATAAAGACTTAAGTTTAGAAAACTAAAATAAAATATATTTCTATATGCTGAGTCCTGTGAGTACTTCTAGTGAATCACTGAACCAGAGAGTCATCCTGAGGTCCCCTAAACTCAAGAAAATATAATTATAATGACATCTGAAAATAAGTGAGATATCTGGAAAAAAAATCTATCAATGTCTCTCTCATTACTGTCCAAAGAAACTGCATTAAGCAATCCACACATGAAATATAGGCTGTAGTGGTGAAGTGCGGCTAGACAGCAGTTTTATTTTGATTCCACTAAGGCCAAGGTTTTAGAATTCATAAGGCCAACCTTAAAATACCTACTTAAAACCTTCCAAGAATAACAAATTGAAAGACTTTTGAAGTTTTAAGAATGTTGAAATCAATCCATTTCCATTCTTCAATCTACGGACACTCTCTGGAAGAAATGTGCTCTTACTCTGAAGTATAGCTGAGAAGTATCATGACATGTTCCTTAAAACATGGCAGATATACTATCTAGAAGTATGTTTTTGTGAAGATTTGCAAAGCATCTAGCAGAGTCCCTTGTAACTGAACTTAGAAAATTGTTTATTTATTGATAAATGATAAACAGATCTACATATACATATTTATAGAATTCAGAATTTGAAAAGATCTCTCCAATCACAGAGTAGATGATTAATAATTCAGACCAGTTCATATCAAAATTTTTAATTGTCCGGCCGGTGCCACAACTCACTAGGCTAATCCTCCGCCTGTGGTGCCGGCACTCTGGGTTCTAGTCCCAGTTGGGGTGCCGGTTCTGTCCCGGTTGCTCCTCCTCTTCCAGTCCAGCTCTCTGCTGTGGTCCAGGAAGGCAGTGGAGGATGGCCCAAGTGCTTGGGCCCTGCACCCGCGTGGGAGACCAGGGAGAAGCACCTGGCTCCTGGCTTCAGATCGGTGCAGCACACCGGCCATAGTGGCCATTTCGGGGGTGAACCAACGGAAGGAAGAGCTTTCTCTCTGTCTCTCTATCTAAATATGCCTGCAAAAAAAATTTCAATTGTCTAATAATTATCTCACAGCCAAGATTAAGAAAGAAACCGACTTCAAGTCCTTACAGACAACTTTGAACGTGAACTATACCTATGACCCAAGAACAAACAAAACCAATGTATGATACCACTGATGGCATAAATATATTTATATGCAGTCACATAATACATTTCCATAACCATTCTGTATCATAAAGCTCATCTTATTACCTCTTTAATTTTTTCCCTTTTCTTTTTTACGTTATTATCTTCTGGGTCCCCACCACTTATTCCTACAAGGTTTGCAAGAGGGACTGGTGGCAGTGACTTGTTTTCTTTCATCTTCTTTTCTCGGACTACCTTATTTTTCTCTGTCTGAATTTCTGCCTGGATTTCCTCCTTCGACTTTCTCAATTTTTCTTTTGCTTCTTCTAGAGCCTTCTCATGATCAGCTCGAATTTTATTTCTCAGACGTTCTTCTTCTTCCCTGTGAGAGAAGGAGAAAAAAAGCTGATAAGAGTGACATCCTTGTTAGGAAGAACTTCAACCTTTAAACATATAACTTAAAGGTTCCTCTTCTACCCGACAGTTGTTGTCTACTCCTGTCATTATAAGGTAAGAATTATCAGTGAAACTGCGATCTGTTCAAACAGTAAGTTAAACATAACTTGGTATGAAAAAGAAAATGAACCCTGGATGCTAAAGAGCAATATTTAAAACAGTAGAAGAAGAGGAAACATGGAAACAAAATTATCATTTCAGGTCTAACAAGCATGCAGAAAATGGCAACCAGTAACTTTATCTGTAGACACCAGTAAAAATATGAATCAGTGAAAACTAAGTGGACAAGAGAAAAATTTTTTAAAAAGGAATATAGTATCACAGAAGGCTCAAAAATATAAACAGTACCAAGAAAAAAGGGAAATGACAGGATGGAAAATTCTTCATTTGTTATATAGTACAGTATATGTTTCTAAAACTTCTAAGTTTTTGGAAATAACACAGATCTCAAAATGCAACAGTTTCCAATTGATGTAGTCATGTCTACTTAAAATTCTCTTCAGCTCTAGTTAAAAATATAGATCCCAATTTAGTCTCTCAGTATGAAACCTATGAATCTGTATTATGAAGAAATTTTCAGATATTTCTGGTATACACACTGGTTTGGAAACCACTACTTTTTGTGGACACCCACTGTGTTTTCCACCTAGTCCTGTTCTTGTGAGAGACACCTCAATCTTGTCTCCACAGTACCCCAACTCACATGGATAAATATATCAGTGCTTGCTATCAACTGTTATTTCCAGATCAACCAAGATGACCAATGCTTAACATCTAAACCGACAGTAACCAGAGTTACTTCTGCAGAAATTTAATTCAAATTCTGGCACCAGCCCCCAGCAGACCACTTCAGAAAAGAAATCCCGAGTCCACTGAGCTGCAGATAGCAGTGAGAGGGGGAGCTTGGAGAACTGCATTTGAAGTTCCATACACTAAAAAAAAGAGAAAGTATAGAAGAGCAAAGAGGTTGGGCAACACCTTGCCCATCTCTGCCCCCCACCCCGCCCCATCTACCCAGACCTGCAGCAGGATGAGAGAAACCATCTTGTTTGTTTACATTTTCAAATATAAGCAAGGGACTGCCACCTTTGCCTCCCATGCACGCAGCCCATCAACTGCAGGGGCCACCTCACCACACCCCCCACACCCCCACACCCAGGAACGAGGACCACAACATTTCAAAAGAACTCAACAAGGAGAACTCAAGCTTGCTCTATCTATCATTGAGAAGTGAGCTGGGTCCCAGTAGGGGAGTCTCTGTGCACCAGAGCTCATACTGGCCTCTACCACATTGAGAAGTGAACACAGCTCACGTAGGTAGGGCTCTGTGCTTCTACTTTAAATGCATGGACACACAGCAGCCCATAACAGAGGGAAACTTCACCACTAGAGAATCTACACAGACAAAAAAGTGAAAAAATACACATATAATTAAAAACAAAGGAAATACCCTAAATAAGAATAAGGAAGACACTATAAACCCCACAAAGGACACTACAACTCTTCAATAATAGAAAGTGAAGATGAAGAGATCAAGGATATGCCAGCAATGGAATTCAGAAAATTAATTGTCAGATTACTTAGAAGCAATGAGAAGCTTCTAATTCACAATCTAAATGAAAAGTGCTCCCAACAAGTTGAGATATTAAAGAGAAGTCAGAATGAAATACTACAAATGAAGAATTCAATAGATCAAATAAAAAATGCAGCAGAAAGCCTTAACAACAGAATAGGTGAGAGAGAAGAAAAAAATAACAGAACTAGAAGACAAACTTCTAGAAATACTACAGTCAGAACCCCCCCCCCAAAAAAAAGAAGAAATTACAAAACTAAAAACACAGTTGGAAATCTACAAGATACTATCAAGCAATCCAACATACAGATCCTAGTAATACCAGAAAGTGAGGAAAGAGAGAAATGATTAGAAGGTCTTCTTAATGAAATAATAACAGAAAACTGCCCCAGTCTGGAGAAAGAAAGAGACATCCAAGTAAATGAAATATGTGGAACTCCCAATAGACATGATCAGAAAAGACCTTCACCACAACACTCGATAGTAAAACTCCACAGTAAAACATAAAGATCTTAAAATGTGCAAGAGAGAGGCCGGCGCCATGGCTCAACAGGCTAATCCTCCGCCTTGCGGCGCCGGCACACCGGGTTCTAGTCCCGGTCGGGGCGCCGGATTCTGTCCCGGTTGCCCCTCTTCCAGGCCAGCCCTCTGCTGTGGCCCAGGAGTGCAGTGGAGGATGGCCCAGGTGCTTGGGCCCTGCACCCCATGGGAGACCAGGAAAAGCATCTAGCACCTGGCTCCTGCCAACAGATGAGCGCGGTGTGCTGGCCACAGCACGCCATCCGCAGAAGCCATTGGAGGGTGAACCAACAGCAAAGGAAGACCTTTCTCTCTGTCTTTCTCTCTCACTGTCCACTCTGCCTGTCAAAAAAAAAAAAAATGTGCAAGAGAGAAATGCCAAATCACATTCAGAGGAAACCCAATTAGACTCAACCCAGTTTGAAATTGTAAAGCTGTACAGTTCTGCAAATATTCCTATGGACTTACTTCTAGGGATACAGCTAAAAATTTGCCATGGGACTCCAATCCCATTAAGCTGGGTAGTAATAATGCCATCTTAAGTGTTAAAGTGATTATATTAAGTGTTAAATGGATCACATAGATAGGATTAATTGTTAAAGGGATCATATAAATAAAGTCAAGTGACTGGTAAAAACAATAGATAAAATTAAAAGAAGAGAATGTTCCAACATGGGAAGCAGTTCACACAACAGACTCACAAAATGGCAATCGCTCTAAATAGCATTCTGACCTCAGAATCAGCCCTTAAAGCATTCTGGTCTGGCTGAAAAGCCCAAGAGAGCATTTCAGGCATGGAAAGCTAAGACACTATGGCAAAAAAAAAAAAAAAAAAAAAAAAAAAAAAAAAAGTCCTATATGAAGGATCTCTATGAGTGAGAACCCAGTGGAAAGAAGGAGCCATCAAAGAAAAATGTACTTTTCTCTGAAGGGAGAACTTCCACTTTGCTTATGGCTTTGTCTAAATACTAACAGAGACTGTGGACTCAAAAAGCTTCCATAGCCTTGGCAGCTCATGTCAAGAGCCTCAGGTGATCAATGATGTCATGCATAAGAGTGTTAATTGTTAAATTAGCAACTGGAGTCACTGTGCATTTACTCCCCATGCAGGACCTCTGTCCTCAACACATTTTACTATGAGAACTAACTGTAAAACTTCTTCCCAGTTTTTTATATTGTGTACGTGTGTGTGTGTGCAAATTGTTGAAATCTTTACTTAGTGTAGAATAGAGTTGGTCTTCTGTGTATAAAGTTAACTGAAAATGGATCTTAGTGGAGCTCAGGATTGGGAATGGGAGAGGGAGGAGGAGGAAATGTGGGAGTGTGGGCAGGAGGGCAGGTAGGGTGGGCAGAATCACTGTATTCCTAAAGTTGTACTTAAGAAATGCATGAAATACATATTTAATGTATTCGTTAAATAAAAGGTTTCTTTGTGAAAAAAAAAAATTACAAAAACCCAACAGTTGTTATCACTCCTTAAATGAGAAATGAAAAGGCCATTGGAACATCCTACACATTTTAACATCTCAAAAAATAAACTGTATCACCAACCTAAGCCAAAAGCTTTTGGGGTCATTGGTTTAGTTTAAGTGGAAGGTTGTTGAGAAAATCCCTAGGATTAGCTGCAGCTGTGATTGGTCCCTGCCCTGCTCTGACTTTATAAGGAGCAACTGTCATGAAATACAAATTCATGCAAGTCCCTGCTGGACTGCCGCTGGTCCATTTCTTGCTCTGACTTCCTAAGAAGCCCTATGGTTACAGAGTTCCACACACCTATATAAGCAGCTGCCTGGCCCAAGTTTTTGTCCATCTTACCAGGGAGCTATTGTGGTGACCTGTGTGACCGGGACCCATCTATCCTAGTGTTTGTGCTTGTTGGTGTTGGTGTGCTCTTTTGTTTGTTTCTTGTTCTTTTTTGTTTATTCTTTTTTCATTGTTTTAGTTTGTTTTTTTCCACCTATTTATTTTTGTACCCATTTTGTTTTTTTAAGTTTTTTTTTTTTTTTTTTTTTTGGCTTCCCACGTTTAGTTAGGCAGCGCTACTAGATTTCAGTGTTAGTGTAGTTATTTAGTGTTTGTTTTTCTGGAGTTTTTTCTGGTTTCTGTTTTCAGTTTTGTTTGGATAGTAGTGTAGGTAGTGTGGTACCATAGTGAGATCAGCAGATAGTCCCTTTGTTGTCCCTTTATTTTCTTAGGTATTGTAGTGAGGGTAGCACATTAGTTAGTGTTTGTGGACAGAAATCTTAGAGAGTAGGTCAGAGAGAATAGTTAAGGACACAGCATGGAAAGCCTTGAGGACTTCGAGGCTGAAGCCAACCTTCAGCCTGAGCTCCAGTTGCTATCCCTCCTGGGCCGGGGCAGTTTTGGCATGCTGTTTCTGGCCCACCAGGCATCCAGCGAGCAGCAGGTGGCTGTGGAGCTGTTCCAGGAAGACCCGAGCAACCCCTTGGACACCAGATGGGCAAAGAGAAAAGTCCGCATCATACAGCTCTTAAGGCACCAGAACATCATCAAGCTGCTGGAGGTGTCACCATTGCTTGGTGTTGAGCTGGCTGATGGGGGCAGCCTCTATCAGCATGTGATGCACCAGAGCAGCCTGCAGGAGCCTGAGGCCAAGGACACATTCAGCCATATCCTGGCAGCTGTGGGCCACTGCCATGTGCAGGGCATAGTGCACAAGGACCTCAAGCTGGAGAACCTGCTGCTCGACTCAGACCTGAAAATCAAGCTGGGGGACTTTGGGCTCAGCTGCCAAGTGGCCGAGGGTACACTGGTGCACGGTTTCTGAGGGATCCCAGAGTACAGTACTCCAGAGGTGTTCCAGCTGTTGGCCTATGATACTTTTGCCGCAGATATCTGGAGATTGGGTGTCATCTTCTTTGCCATGTTAGTGGGGGCCATGTCCTTCAGTGGGAGGGACCTGGTGGAACTGCAGGACTGCATCCAGAGGGGGTGTTATGAGCTGCCTTTGTGCAGCCAGCCTGGCTGTGGGGGTGCTCCTGAGCTTGCTGCTCAGCCTGGAGCCCATGCGAGAGGCCTATGGCGGAACTGGCTCGGCAACACTGATGGTTCGACCTCTTACAGGAAGAAGCCAAGGACGAGGAGGTTCCCCTGGTGCAGCCCCTGGGAGATCCTGAGGACCCAGAGGCCCAGGCACTGGAGCTGCAATACTGCCTGGCTCTGATGGCTTCAGTCCAATATCTCTGCAGTCGGACTCGTGAAACCTGGAGCAGTGAGTAGAGTGTGAGTCGGGCCACAGCCTCACTGCACAACCTCACAGTGTACGGGGCACACCTGCATACGTGGCCTCGAGGGAGGTCCAGAGTGTGGCTGCCCTTCTCACCTATGAGCCCCTGTCACCCCAGTGCCACAGGGAGCCTGAGCCTGAGCCAAAGCCTGATCCTGCTGCTGCCGCTGCCCTGCCTGCCTCTCTCCTCCCTGGACAGCTGCAAGAGGAGAGAAGCCCTGGTGTCAGCTCAGCCCCTAAGCCTGTCCCTGTGGCCACCCCCTTCAGCCCCTGCCCTAGGATCAGTTGGGACCTGGTGGTGCCAGAGGTTCCAGCCTCCTCAGGTTCAGCTGCCTCTATCCCGAGCAAGGGTCAGCAGGGGCTCAGCAGGAAGAGTGGCAGGATCGTCAGGTTCCTCCTGCGGGCTTGCTGCATCCTGCCAGCCCCAGCCAGCCGCCCTGGACCCCAGTAGCGCACCTTGGGGCACATCAAGAACAAGGGTCTGCCAGCTGAGCTGCCTGAGAGTTTTCATTTGCTTGAGACTTTTGTGTGCTTCTCATAAATAAAAATCATAACTGTATGAAAATAAAAAGCACTATTCTCAAAAAAAATTTTAATTAAATGGGGAGAAAAAGCCTATATAAAAACATATAGCAGCTTTATTTCTAACAGGCAAAAACCAGAAATGACCCAGATATCTCCAACAAGTAAATAGTTACATAAATGGTAGTATATGTACCCTATGGAATACTACTTAGCAATAAAATGACATTAATACATATAATTTATATGAATCTCAAAGGTATTATTATGTGAATGAAAAAAGCTGGAGCCAGCATTATGTTACAGCAAGTTAAACTACAGCCCATAATGCCAGCATCCCATACTGGAGCAACATTCGGAGTCCCAGCTGCTCCACTTCTGACCCAGCGTCCTGCTAACATGCCTGGGAAAGCAATATATGATGGTTTAAGTACTTGAGGCCCTGCCATCCAAGTTAGAGACCTAGATGGAGTTCTGGGCTCCTGACTTCATCCTGGTCCAACCTCGGCCATTGCAGCCATTTTGGGGAATGAACCATTGAATAAGACAATTTCTCTCTCTCTCTTGCTTTGTTACTCTGCCTTTCAAATAAATAATAATAAATCTCTCTAAAAAAAATAGCCAATCTGAAAAGGTTACATACTATATAATTCCATTTACATGACATTCTCAAAAATAACAAAATGTTAGGGATGGAATAAAGCAGTAGTAGCTAGGAGTTATGAGTAGAGGCAAAGAATAACTATAAAAATTAACTCAAGGAAGGGTTTCTTTATGATACAATTATAATGTATCCAAATTATGGTGGTAGTTACAACAATGTATAAATGCATTTAGAATTATAAACCTGTACACCAAAAGAAAAAAACATCAATTTATAACTAATATTAAAAATAAAATGTTGAAATTGTTTAGAAAAAAGAAAATTGGAGTGCTAGCAGTGAGAAGGTGCCAGTAGGGAAAGAAGAAAGAGGGAGAGTGGGGCCGGAGCCATGGCTCACTTGGTGCCCGTGGTGCCGGCAACCCATATGGACGCCGGGTTCTAGTCCTGGTTGCTCCTCTTCCAGTCCAGCTCTCTGCTGTGGCCCGGGAAGGCAGTGGAAGATAGTCCAAGTGCTTGGGCTCCTGCACCCACATGGGAGACCAGGAAAAAGCACCTGGCTCCTGGCTTTGGGCCAGCACAGCGCTGGCCGAAGCAGCCATTTGGGAAGTGAACTAACGGAAGGAAGACCTTTCTCTCTGTCTGTCTGTCTCTCTCACTGTCTATAACTCTACCTGTCAAAATTAAAAAAAAAAAAAAAAGACAGAAAGAAGGAAAAAGAATAAAGAGGGAGAGTGAGGTGCAGAAGGGCTAGAGAGTCAGGAACACGAGTCATTCAGTAGGGAGAACAATCCATGGAGCCTGCAACCAGATTGGATGTGGAAGAAATAAGGCAAGAAGCAGCCAATGTGGGCCCCTGAGTGAATCTGAAAAACTGACATGTGAACCCATCAGTGAAGAGAATGAGGCAGGTGAGGGCACCATCATCACACAGGTACTGAGTGAAGTATTATATAAATAAGATAGCCGAGGCAGACACCACTCAAGAACTCTCAACTCCCTACTCCCTCCCCATCATCTTCCCAACGCAAAGACAGTGTGCCTAGCTCCAGAGAGCAGATCATAATCCATCTATGCCATTCGGTCTTTCCTAGCTGCTTTTGCCACTAGCAGTTACCCAAATAACCCTATTTCAACCAAGAGACAAAATACTTCTAGAATACAGTTTCCTTTATAGATTAAATGTGGACAGAGCAGGTAAAGAAAAGAGCCTTTTACTGCTAACTCCATACCTACCATATATTTCTGTCTTCAAATGCAGTTTTGATGCCAAAAGCTATGACAGCCATCTCACAATCAAAACGCAAAAAAGACTGAGGACAAATCACCAACATGGCTCAGGACAGAAGAGAAAGAGGGAACGCTGCTCTCACTGTGTTATTGCCAGGACCCTCATCTGCTTGTCCCCAGAGTTCAGATTCTGTCCAGTAACTCTTGAGTGCTCTGTCACTTCTAACTTAGAATCTGCCCAACTCACCTATCCACCCACTGTGCAAGCATGCACCCACATTTGATAAAACAGAGTCCTAAAGAAGAAAAACATCAAATGGAGAAGACTGATTCTTTCAAGGGAGGTTTCTGTCCTGATGACAAGTCAGGGAGTTTTCCACAGGGACCCACACTCTCCACATCCAGCTCCAAGCACCGTGCTACCTGACATTACTTCTGAAAGGCAAGTTAGCTGGCTCATAGGCATCAATCTGTAAAGTATCTTCACCCACCAATGAACCTCCACAGGTATTACAGGAGAAGGATATAGGCCACAAGTAACCCACATGCCCTCTCAGAGCTTCAAAATGCACATGGACTATGACCTGAGAAGTCCTGCAATTCAGATGACCTAACACTTCCCAAACATACTTATAGTCTCCCTTTTCTACACAACGATTTTAGCATGCCATGAGACATAAGGACACAAAGGAAATTTCTCTAAGCCATCAGTCATGCCTGTGGCAGAACCTTGCCATGGTTTCACCATGTAACATTAGATATATGGCACTTCTGAGACTCCTTTTCTCATCTGTAAAAACAGAGCTTCTGCCAGACTCACAAGATTGTTCACAGGAGCAGATGAGATGACACACAAGCTGAAAAACCCGGAACAGCCCTTAGTTTCCTTCCTCCTCTAACTGCCTTCCCTTCTCACCAGCACCATTACCACCACCACTGCTGCATGTGCATGCACACAAACACACCACCACTCAGGGATGTGGGCTAACACCAGTGTCCTTAAGGGACCCCAGACCTACACTCAGAGACTTCTTATAACTCCCTGGCTTCCATAAACTGGGTGACAGGAGCAGCTAATGGGCACATCTACAAGAATTTGGAAGCCACCAAACCCCGCTAGGATGTGGCCTACCTCTTTTAAGGTGGAACTGGCAGAAACGTGTGCTCTCTTTGGCCTCTTGATTCCACTGCTATAAATGGCTTTTGTCCTTATGTCTGGGACAGTATTCAAGCCCAGTGCCCTTTAATTTCTAAAACAACCCTGAAGACTCCCAACTTCTCAACTCCTCATGAAAAAAACACTCTGTCCACAAACCCACACTAGGCATGAGCCCTGGTCTTTGAAGAAAAGGATATTAACAAAAGCTAGGTGTTCAGGATGTCCCCTATTTTGTTTCTGGATGACTTGAAAATACCTCAGCATAGGAATCCCTGGAAACAGTTTAAACAATTTCAAACTCTAAGGGAGCTCCACTGCATAGAGTCCTTTCTAGTTCAGCTGTTTCCCCAGATAGCCTCCCCACAGCAGGAGCTGAGCAAACCTTTCTGCAAAAGTCTTCCCCCAAGGCCTAAACAACACAGCATAAAACTCCTGAACCAGACTCCTTTTATAAACCAACATCTCTGAAAGAAAATCATAAAAAATAAATATGTATTTCAGCGACTTTTTAAAAAAATATATGTGTGCACATGAAATCCAAGATAATACTTAAAAATAAAAATAAGTATTATTCACTTAAGAAAATTCTGATTTTTACCCAAGCTCCAAAATGGTGTATCTAACTGTCCCACCTCAGGACTCCATTTAACAAATCCAAAACAGAACCACTGATTTTAGTGCCTATAACCCACTTTTCTGTGAGTCATCTTAATCCTGGTAATTGACAGTTTTATTATTTATCAAGTTTTTCAAATCAAAAACCTAGTCCTACTTCTCTTTCTCCATCTAAATCAAATTCAACAGCATTTGCTCTCATTTCACCACCTAATCCTTCTCAGTGCTATCCACTTTGCTCTATCCAGCATGCCTGCTGATCATCCTAACGCCCTCCAGTAGTCCTTGTGCATCCATCTGCCCCCCTACAAGTTGCTCTCCAGTCACACTGCAGATCTAAAACGAACTTGTCAGGCCGACACTGTGGCATAATGTGTAAAGCCGCCACTTTATTGTCGGCATCCCATATGGGCGCCGGTTTCAGTCCTGGCTACTCCACTTCCCCAATCCAGCTCTCTGCTGTGGCCTGAGAAAGCAGTAGAAGATGGCCCAAGTCCTTGGGCGCTCTTGCACCAGCATGGGAGACCCAGAAGAGGGTCCAGGTTCCTGCCTTCGGATCAGCACAGCTCCGGCCATTGCGGCCATCTGGGGAGTAAACCAGCAGATCTTTCTCTCTCTGCCTCTGCCTCTCTGTAACTCTGACTTTCAAATAAATAAGTAAATAAATCTTTAAAAAATAATAAAATGAATTTTGTGTAATATAGACTATGATACTCCCTCACTCAAAACACTGCATGATTTCCCTTAGTATAAGAAATACTATTATGGCCTATTAAGGAATTCTGTATGATGTGGCTTCTACTAATCTCTCCAGTTTCATCTCACATATACTGCTACCTCTTTGTGCTATAGCCACATACTATCTTTCAGTTGTTTTACACATTATGTTCTTTCCCACCAATGGTGGCACTTACGTATGATGTGTCTAACTCTGCTTACCATAGTCTTTCTTGTACACTCCTTACCTTCAAGTCACTGCTCAGTTGCTCAGTCATAACTTCTCCTGATCAGGCAAATTTCTCTAAAATATAGTCTCATGGCACCACACACCTCTCTTTCATGTACTTAAAATAGGTGACTTTTTGATTAATGCTCATCTCATTAGGTAAAACCACAGACTCTATAGGTTCACAGACCTATCTTATTTTTTTCATTCCAATGTATCCCTCAAATGCCTAGAACAGCATTTAGCATCTAACAAATACTTAAATACTTAAGCAAGAACAATGATTCCAAGACCTCACTTAAAATAATTATGATATAGACAGTCTATGGAACACCTTGAGAGTAGAAACAGTCAAAACAGTATAAACAACAATTCTGACTTCAGGGTAAACAACAGATACGTACTCTCAAACTCATTTTAAGATTAGTGATATGGTTAAAATTCATTATATGATGATAAATCTTAGGTGTCATTTCTTTAAAGATTTTTTTGTTTGCTTGTTTGTATGTTTGAAAGGCAGAGAAATACAAGAGACAGATCTTCCATCCACAGGTTCGCTTCCCAAATGATTGCAACAGACCAGGCTGGGCCAGGCTGAAGCCTGAAGTCAGGAACTCTATCTGGTGGCAGGAGCCAAGGTACTTGGCCCTCATCCACTGCTTTCCCAGGTGCATTAGCAGGGAACTGGATCAGAGGTACAATATCTGGGACTTAAACCAGCACGCTAATATGGGATACCAATGCTGCAAGCAGATGTTTAAATCACTGAACCACAATGCCACTCTACCCTAGTAGTTATTAATAACAATGTCATGCGATAGCTTCCTATTTACATTTACAATTCTTACTAACTAAATGCTAAGAACAATAGTTCCTCCATAAGTATATATGAAGCCAACATGAAAACAATTTAAAACTTACACAAATTTTTATAGTTACTTTTTTTTAAAGATTTATTTATTGATTTGAAAGTCAGAGTTACACAGAGAGAGAGGAGAGGCAGAGAAAAACAGAGAGAGAGATCTTCCCTCCACTGGTTCACTCCCCAATTGGCCACAACAGCCAGAGCTGCACCGATCCAAAGCCAGGAGCCAGGAACTTCTTCCAGGTCTCCCATGTGGGTGCTGGGGACCAAGGACTTGGGCCATCTTCCACTGCTTTCCCAGGCCATGGCAGAGAGCTGGATCAGAAGTGGAACAGCCAGTAGTCGAACCGGCACCCATATGGGATGCCGGCCCTGCAGGCAGCAGCTTAACCCACTACACCACAGCACCGGCCCCTATAATTACTTTTAAAAATAAAATACAGAATGCTCTACAGCAAGGGTAGGCAAACATCTTACTGTCAAAGGTCATTTGGGTATTTATAATATCATTCACAGGCCATAAAAAATTATCAGCTTAAAAAGTCAGCCTTCTATAGATTTAATGACTTTTGAGTCCCACCTCTAGTTGCTTTGACAGGGCTAAACCAAATTATTTTGAGGGCCATACAGCTGGACATTCCCCACTGCTGCTCTAATTCTTAGTGTTCTAGAGGTAAGCTCTAATCATCTCATCTTTGTTGTTAGGGCAGTCAACTTTGGTTCATCAGAACCTGTACTGTTACAATATTATGAAGATCCTTATTCAAAAACATTCTGAAAACATAGGAATCTATAAATCTGTTCGCCTTTGTCCCTCAAAAAACATTGTTTAAGAGTTTAGGGAATACACTCATCATTTCAGAAGAGCAAACATCAAACAAAGTTCAAAGTAAGACCAACTGTCCAGTCTTTAAGAGGAACTCCAGAGTCCCGGGAATTCAATCAAATCTTCTATTAACTATATTCTAAAGAGAAATCGCTTGGTTGTTGATGGGAAGGGGTAATCCAAAAGTCAGAAGACAAAGATTTTAGTTCTAACTTGGTCCCTGACACACACTGTAAGCTGGCACCATCACTAAAAACACCCCAAGATCAGTACCTTCATCAACAGAAACAGGAAAACACATAATGCTATCCTGATTGTATCAATCTTAAAATGCTTTAATGCTGGGGCTAGTGCCGTGGCTCACTTGGTTAATCCTCTGCCTGCGGCGCCGGCATCCCGTATGGGCACTGGGTTCTAATCTCAGTTGCTTTCTTCCAGTCCAGCTCTCTGCTATGGCCCGGGAGTGCAGTGGAGGATAGCCCAAGTGCTTGGGCCCTGCACCCGCATGGGAGACCAGGAGAAGCACCTGGCTCCTGCCTTCGGATCAGCATAGCTCCAGCCACAGCAGCCATTTGGTGGGTGAACCAACAGAAGGAAGACCTTTCTCTTTGTGTGTCTCTCTAACTAACTCTGTCAAATAAATTTTTTAAAAAGAGAATATTAAAATGCTGTAGTGCTTCCCAGTAAATACTTTCACTCACCTCAGATTCCTGAACTAGCAGATCCAAGGTAAATAAAAGTACCTGGTAAACCACAATGTTCAAGACACATGTAAGCCATTCATTAGTTCAATCCTTTTAACCTGCCCATTGCAAAACACAGGTGAATGCAGCAGTCCTCACAATCGCCAAAACACTCTCTTTCTTTTATTCCTTAAGAGTATCTTCTCACAACACTTAGTAGCACTGAGTCTAGCTGGTTTTCTTTCCTATATGCCTCAAAATTTTGTTTTCATCCTGATCTTCACTCAAATGGCTTCTCAAATTTTACTTTCATAGCCAACTTCTAGATTTTAAACTACTATAACTGCTAGGTCATCTCTTTTAGGCTTTTATTTACACTTGAATGTGCTTCTTTACATATATATATATTTTTTAAAGATTTATTTTATTTATTTTAAGGAGTTACAGAGAGAGGTAGAGACAGACAGACAGAGGTCTTCCATCTGCTGATTCACTCCCAAAATGGCCACAAGGCCAGAGCTGAGCCAATCTGAAACCAGGAGCCTGAAGCTTTTTCCAGGTTTCCCATGTGGGTGCAGGGGCCCAAGGACCCAGGCCACCCTTTGCTGCTTTCCTAGGCACATTATCAGGGAGCTGGATCAGAGATGGAACAGCTGGGACTTGAACCAGTGCCCACATAGGATGCTGGCGCTGAAGGATGGGGCTTTAACTCACTGCACCACAGTGCTGGCCCCTTACTTATATATTTTTAAGATTTTTTTTAAACTTGAAAATCTTCAACAGATAATGTCAAACTTTCATCTAAAAATTCTTTTCCTTTTATTTTCCTATGTACTTTGGAATTTGGCCTTAACAAGAGGTAAGTCTAGGAGGTAATTTACCAAACTTGATATAAATGAACTTGTTTATAACGCATGCTGGTCATGCCAGAAACACCTACAATATGACTTTGGGCGAGGGCTCTGGTTCACTCAGCATCATTCCATCTAGAAACTGAGTTCAAATCCAACATGGGAAGCAGGATACATAGCAGACTAAATGACCTAAATGAAAGATTTCTGTAAATGAGATCCAAGCGGAAAGAACGGGCCATCAAAGAAGGATGCACCTTTCTCTGAAGGGAGGAGAGAACTTCCACTTTGACTATGGCCTTGTCTAAATAAGATCAGAGTTGGTGAACTCAAGAGGCTTCCATAGCCTTGGAAACTCATGACAAGAGCCTCACGTGATTACTGACGTCATAAATTAGCGTGTCAGTTGTTAAATCAACAACAGGAGTCACTATGCACTTACTTCTCAAGTAGGAACTCTGTCCTTAATGTGTTGTACTATGTGAATTAACAGTGTAACTAGTAGTCAAACAGTACTTTATATTTTGTGTTTCTGTGTGGGTGCAAATGGTTGGAATCTTTATTTAATATATACTAAATTTATCTTCTGTATATAAAGAAAATTGAAAATGAATCTTGATGTGAATGGGATCGGAGAGGGCTGGGAGATGGGATGGTTGTGGGTGGGAGGGAGGTTATGGGGAGAAAAAGCTGCTATAATCCAAAAAGTTGTACTTTCGAAATTTATATTTATTAAATAAAAGTTAAAAAATAAATAAAAAAAGAAACTGAGTTTAATCACACAGGCAATCTAGCAATTGATCAATTACAACACAATGAAGCCCTAGTGAAAACTCTGTGGACACTGGGGCAGGAGTTGTGGTGTAGTGGGTAACACTACTCCAGCCATCTAACACTGGTGCAAAATTGCTGCTCCCCTTCTGATCCAGCTCCCTACTAATAGCCTGGGACAAGCAGTGAAAGATGGCCCAAGTCCTTGTACTCCTGCCACCCATGTGGGAGACACTGACGAAGCTCCTGGCTTCAGACTAGCCAGCTTGGACTGTTGTAGCCATAAGGAGAGTGAAATAGTAGATAGAAGATCTCTCTGTAACTCCTTCTCTGTAACTCTACCTTTCAAATAAATTTTAAAAATTTTTAAAAATAAACAACAAAAAAGAAAACACCTGGACACCGAAGTTCAGATTAGTAGTAACTTCATGCATACTGCCCTACACTGAAGCTTACCAGGTTAGCAACACTCCACATATATTGAGGCTGGAAGATCCTGACTCCACAGAGAGAGGACAATAGAAGCTGTACATTTGTAAATTTCCTGGACTTCATCCTCCGTGTTTCTTGCCATGGCTGATTTTAACCTATGTCTTTGTAAACTGTACCCATAATCCTTTCATGGATGTAACAGCTTTCAGTAGTTTTGTGTAATCCTATCAAATCACTGAACCTGAATGTGGTTTAAGGCGCCCTCTGAATCTGCAGGAGATATCAGAAATGACAGCAGTCTTAAGGAGGACTGTGTCCTCAAACTTGGAAATCAGGCTAACTCTGGGCATCTTCCAAGGCTTCCAATATAATCTAGTCTTAAATATACAGGTTCTCATGAGATGCAAAACTATTCTTTCAAATGTATATTAAAGTGTAATATTTAACTTACTTTTTTATATCCATAGGTAATATAAGCCTTTGTTTCTTGTTATTTTGTTTAATTTTTGTATTTTGTATTTCATACTTCAACACATCTCCAGTCCTTAAAAAGCAAAAGTAAATAACAAACTAAAAGACTGTGGATTAGATATACCAAATATTAGCTTAGTCAATTACATAATTATATTATTTAATTCTCACACTAATTTACAAGGTACACTCTACTAAACAATATTCTCTATCTTATTATGAAAACACTAAGGTACAAAGAAAAAATTAAAGAATTTGTTCAAGATCCTAGAGTTGGTAAGTAGAGGCCCTAAAAAATGCATTTTAACTTATTAAAAACTACTTATACAGTGCCTTTTATATAAAAGATGAAATTTAATTAAGAATTTGTATCTTACTATACAGAAATTTTTTTTTAAGATTTGTTTATTTATTTGAAAAGCAGAGTTACAGAAGAGAGAAGGAGAGAAAGAGAGATATCTTCCGTTTGCTGGTTCACTCCCCAAATGGCTGCAACGACCTGACTGGGCCAGGCAGGAGCCTCTTCTGGGTCTCCCACATGGGTGCAGTGGCCCAAGGACTTGAGCCATCTTCCAATGCTTTCTCAGGCACACTAGCATGAAACTGGATCAGAAGTGACTGGGACAGCTGAGACTTGAAGCAGTGCCCATATGGGATGCCAGTGCTGCTGGCCAAGGCTTCAACCTGCTGTGCTATAGCACTGGCCCCTTTATGCACATACTTAAATATTTTCTCTTCTTCCCTAGTGCTAGAACACTCAATTTTTAACTAGGCGTACTCTCAGGAAACTCTATTTCTCACCCTTCTTACTGAAACTGCCATGGAGAATTCATATATGTGATAGAAATTAATGTCTATCCGGCCGGCGCCGTGGCTCAACAGGCTAATCCTCCGCCTTGCGGCGCCGGCACACCGGGTTCTAGTCCCAGTCGGGGCGCCAGATTCTGTCCTGGTTGCCCCTCTTCCAGGCCAGCCCTCTACTGTGGCCCAGGAGTGCAGTTGAGGATGGCCCAAGTGCTTGGGCCCTGCACCCCATGGGAGACCAGGAAAAAGCACCTAGCACCTGGCTCCTGCCATCGGATGAGCGCGGTGCACCGGCTGCAGCGCGCCGTCCACGGCAGCCATTGGAGGGTGAACCAACGGCAAAGGAAGACCTTTCTCTCTGTCTCTCTCTCTCACTGTCCACTCTGCCTGTCAAAAAAATAAAATAAAATAAAAAATATATAATAAAATAAATAAATAAAAAAAGAAATTATCAAGTGATAGATTTCCTTCTCCAAGTAGGATGTTTAAATAAATCATTTTTGGTATCACTCTAGAGGACAAACATGATCCTATATGACATACAGATATAGAAAATTATATCAAAACTTGTTTGGCAAAGACTCAGGTGGATACAAATATCTGCCTCTCTAGAGTTTTTCCTTTCACCTACAAACATGAAAGGTCTCTCATCCTCAAAAAAGAGCTAAATTAAAACTTTCCTCAAAACTAACTCTGCCTCCACCTTTGTTGGTGTCCTCCATCCTTAAACTAACCAGCGTACTTTTTTTAAACAGTATAATGCTTATTGTTTCTACTTCCAACATCGCACTCCACTCTTCTATACACCACAATTACATATCAATAGCTATGCTTATCCTTCCTTTCAAAACCCCTCCTCCTCAAGCCTGCCTTTCCAACATGCCTCTGATCACTGGCTTTGCCATATTCAATGCACCCCAAAAATGTTATATTTCATCCTTTGGATCATTTCAGCTCTTACTCTATATGGTTGCTTTCAATGTCATCCACGGATATTGTTTCAACTATTATATCCAGATACACATAGTCTTGGCCGGCGCCGTGGCTCAATAGGCTAATCCTCTACCTTGCACACCAGATTCTGTCCCAGTCAGGGCGCCGGATTCTGTCCCGGTTGCCCCTCTTCCAGGCCAGCTCTCTGCTGTGGCCCGGGAGTGCAGTGGAGGATGGCCCAAGTGCTTGGGCCCTGCACCCCATGGGAGACCAGGAGAAGCACCTGGCTCCTGCCATCGGATCAGCACAGTGCACCGGCTGCAGCACGCTGGCCGTGGCGGCCATTGGAGGGTGAACCAATGGCAAAAAGGAGGACCTTTCTCTCTGTCTCTCTCTCTCACTGTCCACTCTGTCCAAAAAAAAAAAAAAAAAAGATACATATAGTCAGACATTACCAGGTTACTAAATACTCTAGATCCAAAAAACTAACACTGTAAAAGATAATTTGCCAAACACCTCTAATTCAGATGTCTAAACAGAATGACTTATGAAAAAGGAAAATCATAGGCTAACACTTTGGCAAACTGAATCAATCAGCAATATTATAAAATAGAAAAAAAGTCACTAACTGGATATTTCTCACAAATATAAAAAGTATAATATCAGAAAAGTCTATCAATGTACTTTATTTATTATTTGAAAAAAATGATTATTCAGTAGAAATGGAAAAAGAAAGTGATAAAATTCAATACCCATGCTTCTTTAAAGTTAATTAATTTTCTCAAAAAAAAAAAAAGTTAACTTAGAGATGCAATGACTTTGAACAGCCCTTGTCTCAACTGTTGAGGAACAGCTTTTTGTTTCTCATACAAATTGCTGAACTCTTTACTTAGTATAGAGTTAATCTACTGTGAATAAAGTTAATTGAAAATAGATCTTGGTAAAAAATAAGACTAGGAATAGAGAAGGAGGAGCAAGAGGGGTGGGAGCAGGGATGGGAAGGTGGGTATGGTGAGAGGAATCACTATATTCCTACAGTTGTATTTATGAAACAGAGGAAGTTTGTATTCCTTAAATAAAAGGTTAAAAAAAAAAAAACTTGTTTTCAAAGGAAAAAAAAGTGATGGAGAGAAAGGGGAACAGGAGTGGGAGGGAGGGTAGGGGGGAGAAGGGAAAGGAGGGATGGAGAAATGGCGTATCATTATACTCTAGGAAGTATATCTATAAACTGTATTTGACCTGTTGAAGACTAAAAAACTAAATAAATAATGAGATTAAATTCTCAAAACATGGGGATTTGGTACTATGTTAGGGAAGATGAGTAAATTGCTGTTAAAAGAGGATGATATTAAAAATAAATAATCCAGAAATTTTTAAAAAACTCAATTCTCATTTCTAATTTTACAATCTCATAGCAAAGAAAAAAAAGAACTTCTTCAATCTAAAAAATATTTTCAAAAAACTGCAGTAAAAATTATTCTTAATGTGAAACTACAGAAGCAATACCCTTAAAAAAGAAAAAAAATCAATCACCACTTCTATTTGATTATAATGACAGTCATGGTCAACAAAACAATAAAAATAAGACTAAAACACAAGGATAAAGAAAACATTTTTTTAAATTATCTCCTGTCATAGGCATTATTTCTACCAGAAAACCCAAAAGAATCTAAAAATTAATAAAAATAAGAATGCAGAAAAGAAGGAAACTACTTGGTGGACAGCAGGTACTTGGAAAATATTTTCCTGCTTTCCTACCTTTTGGGTCCCATCTTTGTAAACTCCCAAATATTCAAATTGCCATTGATACATTCTTTTTCTACAGTAACACCATTGTCTTCATCAGCATTTGTTCAAATTCATTAGTTCTTTGCTAAGACTACTAGGCCCGGTTATTTTGATTGATTTAAGCAACATAAGAGCCCTTAAAAACTTTCAAACAAAACTGTTCTCAACCACTGTAATTCAGTTTTACTAAAATGACTCTTACTAATCTCTAAATCTTAAAAAAAACTCACCCTGCCCCAATATACTAAAAAAAATGCTGAATGAATCAACAATGCTATCTTTTAAAAGATAAATGACAAAAGCCTAACCTATAAAGTTAGATAGTAAATAGCCTTTTCAAAGATCCTATAATTTTAAGAAATTTCAGAGATAACAAGAAAAAGCACAATAAAAACTTAAGTAGTTATCTAAATAGTAACTTATGCACAATACAGGGCATGAATAATTTTAGGAAATGACTACAGGATAGTCAGCAACTGATACAAAATAAAAAAGTGAAACAGCATTCTACACAGCTTAGTAGCAAACGCCTAAAAAAAGGCCTTTCAAAAATAAATGCCACTCCTTCAAGGTCATGAAAGAAAAACTTCTTAATCTTGGAGGAAACCAGAAATAAAAATTATTATAAGGGAGTTGCTCACAAATTCAATCTAAGATGATTCTCAGTAGCAAATGTATATACTCTATTTGCACAGAATAACACTGTGGTATGATCGACAAAGAACCTTCTGAATATTATCATTTTAAGACAAATCTTGTACCTTCCAGTGTACTGACTGTAGTTAAGAATCAAACAGTACAAATTACATCACATTTGGGGTCCCTATTCCAAAAGAATAAAACTCATTCTTGGCCGGCACCTCAGCTCACTAGGCTAATCCTCTGCCTGCTGTGCCGGCACACTGGATTCTAGTCCCGGGCAGGGCGCCAGCTTCTGTCCCGGTTGCCCCTCTTCCAGTCCAGCTCTCTGCTGTGGCCCGGGAGTGCAGTGGAGGATGGCCCAAGTGCTTGGGCCCTGCACCCCATGGGAGACCAGGAAAAGCACCTGGCTCCTGCCATCGGATCAGTGCAGTGGGCTGGCTGCAGCACGCTGGCTGCAGCGGTCATTGTGGGGTGAACCAATGGAAAAGGAAGACCTTTCTCTCTGTCTCTCTCACTGTCCACTCTGCCTGTCGAAAGAAAAAAAAAAAAAAAAAACTCATGTTAAGAGAGAACCCCAACTCTTTGTCGATACAAGTAATTGATCAGCCACATGAAAGAGACTGAACCAAATTCAAAGCCAAACACTGAGAAATTCACTGAACCTTTATCTTCCAACCAAATCCAATTACTTTGGTCACATGGCTCCCACAAACTACCAGGTGCTTTGGCGCTCCTATTTTAATAATATAGCCCAGGGACCATCAATACAAATTCACCGTCTCTATCTTAATGTTTAGTTAGAAATTGGTAGGTTATTTATTTGACTACTGAAAAATCTTGTTTACATAGAAAGCTATTACGGATTATTCTAACTTGGGTCTTAATAAGATTTCAGTTTGAGTTAATGTTAATTTTAGGTTAAATCAATGACTATAGGTCACTGAATTAATTTCTACTTAACTTATTGATAACTACCATTTATCAAATGTAAGGGGCACTGAACTAGCACAGGGAAATACAAAGAAAAACAACAGATATTATTTTCCCACAGGAGTTCAATCTAATGACTGTGTAAACACACAGAGTACAAAATGGATGATTCATAACAGAGGGAGAAAATACCAGGACTGTTACAGAAAAGGAATAGACATAAAAAGGAACAGACATTTGCTGAGCATACATGTATGACTTGAAAGCAGATTTACATAGGAAAAAAGAAGAAACACATTATCTTCAAATAGCCATTAAAAGAATAGGAGTTTGCCAGGCAAAAAAAAAAAAAAAAAAAAAAAAAAAAGATTAGGGCCTTCTAGGAATAGAAATCAATGTACCAAGACACAGGAGAAGTGACATACAGGTTAATTAACAAATAAGTTGAAATGGTCACTAAAGAGTAGTGTGCCAGATAGAGGAGGGTGCATAAAGTAGAACAGACTGAATTTAACCAGGAAGCCAGAAAAGGCAAAAGTTCAAGCCTGAATGGAGTTCACACAGCATCCTGAGGACAAGGGCAAGCCACTGAAAGATTTCACCTTTAAAATGGCACACATAACTGTAGCCTACATCTTGGAAAGCACACTTCCTCAGGACTGACTTGGGGAGCTGGTGGGGCGGGGTGGAGAGCAGCTGTGGACTAGAGAAACAGAAAGGAAGAAGATAAAGGCTGGAAGAGGGAAAAGGAGTTAGGAAGTCACAGCAGCCACTTCTACAAAAAATGACAGGGACCTAATAAAATGCATCTAAAACAGGATGGAGAAAAAGGATCAAATGTAAGAGACTAGAAAGTCAGAATCACTAAGTTTAGGTAAATGATCAAACAAGAAAAGGGAAAACAGTTAAAGATGGCAACATTATCACTAAACTAATTGGATAGAAAGGAATACTACTAACTGGACACAGAACAAAGAAAACAGTGAATTAGGGTAAAAACGATGAATTAGTACAATTTTGTACATTCTAAGTTTAAAAGAAAGCAGAGATTCAGATATCCAACACTGACAACATGGATTTGGAAATCATCAGCCTAAAGACAACTGAAGCTCCCAAATAATTAAATGAATTAATTTTGTGGTCTATAAAGTATAAAGGGTCTTCAAAAAGTTCATGAACATGCATATTATGAAAAAACAATGCATGGATTTCAAAAAACTTTTGCACCAAAACAAGCTTATACTTACATGCTATAACATGTCTGAACAACATGCAGTGCACTAAGAAGGATAAGACAACAGCTTTAAAAGAGCCCCTCTCAAAGCCATGTGAACTATGCAAAAATGAACAAAACAAACAACAATTTTATGGTGAAGACTGGGTGGAAAAATGCTGAAATCATTTTAACCTTACCAGAAGCTTATAGGGATAATGATGCAAAGAATCAATATTTAACAAATAAATAACTAATATTAAGAAGGTACGATATTGAAGATGAAGCACACAACAATAGACTATCCACATCAATTTGTGAGGAAAAATTAATCTTGTTGATGCCCTAACTGAAGAGGAGCAACGATTAACAACAAAAACAATAGCCAATACCACAGACCTTCTTTTACAAAATTCTGACTGAAAGTCCAAGTGGAAAAAACTTTCTGGTCAATGGGTACCAAAATCACTGCCCCCAGATCACCTGCATACAAGAGCAGAGCTTCCAGTACAAATTTTAAACAAGTGAGATCAAGTACCTGAAGTATTCCTCTAAGAATTATAACAAGATGAAACACAGCTTTACCAGTACAGTCCAGAACACAAAGTACAATCAAATCAATGGCTACTAAGAAAGGGAACTGGTCAGTCCAGACAAAAGCAAGAAAAGCAGAATAAAATAGCAGCTGAGTAACATCCTCCACTAAATGTCCTCCAAACACAGACACGAATTTGAACAGCTATTCATATACTAATCTACCTCTAGGAAACCTGGGAAAGCCAACTGAGAAATCATGGTGCCTGATTTTACTATAATAAGAAAAACACACACAGAGCCAATGCTGTGGCACAGATTAACCCTCTGCCTGCAGTGCCAGCATCCCATATGGGCGCTGGTTTGAGTCCTGGCTGCTCCTCTTCCAATCCAGCTCTCTGCTATGGCCTGGGAAAGCAGGAAAAGATGGCCCAAGTCCTTGGGTCCCTGCATGGGAGACCTGGAGGAAGCTCCTGGCTCCTGGCTTTGGATTGGCTCAGCTCCAGCCATTGGGGCCATCTGCAGAGTGAACCAGCAAATGGAGGACCTTTCTGTCTATCTCTCCTTGTTGCTGTCTGTAACTCTACATCTCAAATAAAAAAATTTTTTAAAAAGAAAAACACACACACTGAAGAAGGCAGGAAGGAAAGAATTATATCACCACCCCAACTCCCAGCAGCACATCATGAAAAGGCACGTCATGCTTGAAGAAGGAAGAAGGCTAAATTAAGTTCAAGGTGAAACTCAATGCCAGGCAAAGTTCCATGGCCCACGCTCCCAGGGCAGTACCTGTAGAGACTGGTCCTCTGGAATTGTGCCAGCAAAGAGCCAAAGAGACTGTCTCTACCATCCCTTTCCCAGCACAGTGTGGAGGAAGACTCCACCTGCCAGGGAGTGGGTCAGAAAAGTGAGCAGTCACCAATGACACACATACCTAAGGCATTTATTGCTGGAGAACCATAAGGCCCAAAAAGTCCCTGGGCCCAGTTTGGGGAGTAATAGGTTACCTGCTAAACACTACACTGTGCCAGAGAAAGAGTACAGCCTTTGGTGTACCCTCCCCCCACCTACCCGGGGGGACCTGTAAAGCAGCTGCTCCCAATAATTCCACAGTCTAAGTCCTATGAACCAACCAGGAGGCCCTGCCGACCCCAGGAAGAACCTGGGTAGTACACCCCGAGTTGTTCAGCCTGTAAAGACCCCTAGAAAACAGCTGGGTAGCCCACCCACACTCCTGTTCCCCAGAAGCAGCCAGGTGGCCATACCCACACTCCAATGACCCAGAAGTCAACCAATCAGCCCTGAATGACTAGGTCCACAAAGAGGCCCAGGAAGCAGCTGAGCAACCTGAGTAGCATGGTTTACCAACACATCCAGGAGCAACATACCACATTCCTGTGGTCCAAGAAGCTATTGAGCAACTGCTCTCAGAAGTTAGGCCAATAAGGCCCTGAGAAGCAGATAATTGGGCTCACCTACCCACTTCAGCCTAGGAAACAGCTAGGAAAGTTTCCTGAGCAGGTCATCCCCTGGAGACCATAAGAAGTTACCTGTTCAGCCTTCATACACTGATAGGTGCCCAGAGCCTGTGTAGTCCCCAAGACACTGATAGGCACCCCATCCCATTAACAGGCATACTGTGTCACACACTCATGGGTCCATGGGGGGGCCTCACCCTGGACAACCTGCAGAAACTGAACAGCTTCCCATATCCACAGGCAGGTGCATCAGACCCTGAGTTGCCAATGAATCTGCCCCACCTAAGGGAGCTGTATCCAAACTGGTAAAGCAATCCTACATTTGTTGCAGCCCAGGATACTGAGCATCACCAATGTTGATTATAGCTGAAGAAGCTACATGGACACTACACTGAAGAGCTCACCTTGAATCAAGCCACAGAAATATATACACCATCCTGGGAAACATCACCAGGAAAAAGTATTTTACTATAAAAGCCATGCTACAAAATTGGTAGTCAGTTGATCCACCAGATGCATAAAAACAACATAGCAGGCTCAGGTATTTGGCACAACTTTTAAGTCTCAGCTTGGGATGCTCACATCCTGTATCACAGTACCTGCTTTCTGCTCTTCACTGCTCTGCTTCCATTATAGCTTCCTGCAAATATACATCCTAGGAAACAGCCATATAAGCTCAAGTACTTGGGTCCCTGTCTACCACACAGGAGACTCAGGTTAAGTTTCAAGATCTTGGATTCAGTCTAGCCTTGCCCTTGCTATTATAGGTATTTGGGAAATGGACCAGTAGATGGAGAAAATTTCTCTTTCTCTCTCTGTCTCTCCCCTTCCCCCCACCTCTCTCTCTCCCTTTCTTTCTCCTTTTCAAATAAAATTTTGAAACAAATGTCTAAGCATAAAGAACATGTAAAAGCAAGATAAAAGGAAGTCTTCAAAGGAAGATAATAACTCTCAAACAACTGATCACAAAGAAATGGAAAGCAACAAATTACCTGACAAAGAATTCAAAAGGATAATTTTAGGGAAACTTAATCTAACAATATCAGGAAGACAATTCATGTTATGAATGAGAAATTCAGTAAAAAAAAAAAAAAAAAGATGGGGAGCATAAAAAAGGACCAATCATAAATCTTGAAGCTACAAAACTCAATAAATGAAACTAAAAATAGAGTTGAGAGGTTCAACAGAATTAAGCACACAGAAGAATTTCTGAGCCCCAAGATAGGCTTTTTTAAATAACCCAGTCACATCCAAAGAAAAAAAACTTAGAATGAAAAAATTATTTGAGACTTACACCATTAACCAGGTTAACATCTGCATTGAGTGCTTCAAAGGGAGAAGAGAAAGAAAAAGCAATAGAAAATCTATTCAATGAAATAATTGCTGAAAACTTTCTATGTCTTGGGAAAGATATGGACATTTAGGTCCAGGAAACTCAAAGGACCGTCTCCCCCACAACAGACTGAGCCACAGTAGATTCTCTCTGTGGCATAATATAGTCAAACTGTCAAAAATAATAATAATAAAGAGAATTCTAGAAACAGCATAGAGAAAAGCATCAAGTCACATAATGGTGATTAGGTTAATAAGGTTTCTTGACCAAAACCTTACAGGCCAGGAAGAAATGGAATGAAATGTTTAAAATCCTGAAAGAAAAAAATTGCCAGTCAACAATACTATGCCTACCAAAACTATCCTTCAGAATGAAGGAGAAATAAAGACTTCCCATTTCAAGCAAAAGGAAGAAATTTTTATGTATTGAGTTCATTACTGTAAAATAACTTTTCAGCCCCACTCTGAAAACTACTGTCAGATAATAATATACTTGCTCCCATTTTTTAAAAAGAAAAATGGATAATATCCTTTAAAGCTTTTTTTAGGATTAACAAAAAAGAGTCAGAAGGAGCAAAATCAACTATATGGTTGATGGTTAAATATTTCCCACTGAAACTTTCAACAACTTGCCCTTGTCTGATAAGAGGAATAAGGAATCCATCACTACCAGACCAGTCTTAATGAAACATGTTTAAGAGAGTCCCATGTTAGAAGCCAAAGGGCAATAATTACTATCATGAAAACAAATAAAAGGACAAATCTTAACAGTAGAACAGATACATAAAAAAATAAAGAGAAGAAAAATCTAGTAATTCATATATTTTTTAGATTTGCTATGTTTTTTTATCTGTATCAATTAGGACTAGTAATACGATTATTTTTTCTTCAATTCACTGGGTTTTGGTATCTCGGTTGTGCTGGTTTCTGTAAGAGCTGGAAAGTGACCCTTCTGTATCTTCTGAAAGAATGTATTCTTTAATATTATTTATTCTTTAAATGTTTAGTAGAATCCAAGAGGAAGTATTCATTTCTGGGAGGAGATTTTTTTAAACAACTTAGTTTTTTCTTAAGTGATTTAGTGACAGTATGATTTCTTTTCATTTTATTTTTTGGTTTTACTTATTTATCTGAAAGGCAGAGTTGCATAGAACAATAGCGAGATATCCTCCATCAGCCAGTTCACTCAAAAAATGGCCACAATGGACATGGCTGGGCCAGGCTAAAGCTAGGAGCTTCACCCAGGTCTCTCACATGGGTGGTAAGGTCCCAAGCACCTGGACCATCCTCTACTACCTTCCCAAGCACATTAATTAGCAGGGAGATGGAATCTAAGTAAAGTAGTCGGACACAAACTGGCACTGTAAGATGGGATGCCAGCATCATAGGCATCACCTTCATCCAGTGCATCACAACACAGACTCCTCATCAGAGCCCTTCTCTACCATAACAATGCTCCTGTTCATCTCTTGCATCAAACAAGGGCAGTTTGGTGACTGTTTCTATGGAAAATCAAGTCATGTACCTCACAGTCCTAATTTGAATTTTTCTGACTTCTTTTTGCTTCCTTATCCTAAATATTTAAAGAGTATCCATTTTTGTTTTAAAGAGTGGGAACAGGTATATTAATATCAAACAGTAGCCTTCTGAATACTGATAAAGAGAGTCATTTTATGACAATGAGGTCAATTGATCAGAACATAACAATATTAAACACTATACCTCTAATAACAGAATTTTAAAACATATGAAGCAAAATATGACAGAAATGAAAGTAGCCAAATTCAAAACATACTAGGCAATTTCAACACACATGACTAGATAATTAATAAAAGTGCAAGGAAAATCAGTAAGGACATAAAAGACTTAAACTTTATCAACCAACTTGACTTGACATTCATAGAACACATTATTCATAGAACACATTATTCGACAACAGCAAAATACATCTCATTTTCAAATACAAATGTAACATGTGTCAAATACAGACCAATCAACAATAACTTAAACAACAACCACAACAAAAAGAAGCATTTTCTGGACCATAAAATAAATCCCAATACATTTAAAGGATTTAGACTACAAAAAGTATGTTCTTTGTTACAATGAAAATAAAGTGGAAATCAGAAATATGAAGGAATCTGGATAATCTCAAATATCTGCAAATGAAATAATATAGTTTTTAACAATCATAGGTCAAAGAAGAAATCAAAGTAAAATTAGATGACTGGTGATGATTGCTTATAACTGGTAATAATCTAAAAACCATTGAATTGTCTACAATTTCAGGGTGAATTGTATGGTACAGAAACTTAATCTGAATACACTTGTTTTTCACAAAGTAAAATTAGAAAGTGCCTTTAACTGAAATGGAAATATCAGAATTTGTGAATGAAGTTAATGCAATTTCTAAACTGAAAATCACAGCATTAAATGTCTATATGAAAAAAAGAAGCGAGGTTAGAGGAAAAGTTAGAGCATTAACCAATTAGAGAACTAGAGCCTTCTTTTTTTTTGACAGGCAGAGTGGACAGTGAGAGAGAGAGAGAGAGACAGAGAAAGGTCTTCCTTTGCCGTTGGTTCACCCTCCAATGGCCGCCGCAGCCGGCGCACCGTGCTCATCTGATGGCAGGAGCCAGGTGCCAGGTGCTTTTCCTGGTCTCCCATGGGGTGCAGGGCCCAAGCACTTGGGCCATCCTCCACTGCACTCCCGGGCCACAGCAGAGAGCTGGCCTGGAAGAGGGAGCCAGGTGCCAGGTGCTTTTCCTGGTCTCCCATGGGATGCAGGGCCCAAGCACTTGGGCCATCCTCCACTGCACTCCCGGGCCACAGCAGAGAGCTGGCCTGAAAGAGGGGCAACCGGGACAGAATCCGGCGCCCCAACCGGGACTAGAACCCAGTGTGCCAGCGCCACAGGCGGAGGATTAGCCTGTTGAGCCACGGCGCCGGCCCCAACTAGAGCCTTCTGTCAAGAACTTCAGGTTCTAACTTAAAAAATTTATAAAAAGTAAACCCAAGGGAAAAATAAAGAGGAGAAGAAAGAAAATAAAAACCAGAAGAAAATCAGTGGGCATTTGGCCTACTAGTAATATGCTGGTCCCATACTTAATTTGTGTCCCATACTTAAGTGTCTGGCTCATACTCTCAGTTCTGGCTCTCGATTCTAGCTTCCTATTGATGAGGAATCAAGGAAGCAACAGTAATGGTTCAAGTCACTGAGTCCCTGCCACTGACATGAGAGGCCCAGATTGATTTCCTGGCTTCCAGTTTCAACCCCAGCTAGCAGAAATTATGAGCAATGCGGAATGATCCAGAGTATGAGTTCCTGCTCTGTCTCTCAAATAAATAAATTTTTTTAAAACTCAATTTTTAAAAACCAGCTTTTTTTTTTTTTTTTGGACAGGCAGAGGGACAGTGAGAGAGAGAGAGAGAAAGGTCTTCCTCTGCTGTTGGTTCACCCTCCAATGGTCGCCACGGCCGGTGCGCTGAGGCTGGCACACCGCGCTGATCCGAAGACAGGAGCCAGGTGCTTCTCTTGGTCTCCCATAGGGTGCAGGGCCCAAGCACTTGGGCCATCCTCCACTGCACTCCTGGGCCACAGCAGAGAGCTGGCCTGGAAGAGGAGCAACCGGGACAGAATCCAGTGCCCCGACCGGGACTAGAACCCAGTGTGCCGGCGCCACTAGGCAAAAGATTAGCCTGTTCAGCCGCGGCGCCGGCCTCAGATTTCTTTTTTAAAAATGAAGAAAAAAATAGAAAAAAGAAACAAAGAAACCAGGAGAAGTATTTAGCACAGTGGTTAAGGCATCACTTGAGATGCCTATATCCCATATCAGAGTACCTGGATTCAAGTCTGGGCTCTATTTCCAATCCAGCTTAATGCAATGCACATCCTAAGAGACAGCAGGTGATGGTTAAAAGTACTGAGTCCCTACCATTCACAAGAGAAATGAGATGGAGTTCTGGGTTCCTGACTGTGGTCTGGCCCAACCCTAGCCTCAGCTGTTGCAGGCATCTGGGGAATGCACCAGCACACTGAAAAGAAATATCCCTCTCTCTCTTGTTCTGCAGCAAGAAAGAAAGGAAAGAAGGGAGGAGGGAGCAGAGGGGAGGGAAGAGGGGAGGAGGGGTGGGGGGAGGATGGGGAGAGGGGAGGGGAGGAATGGAGGGAGGAAGGAAGGAAGAAAAGAAGGCAAAAGAAAAGAGGGAGGGAGGAAGGAACCAAAAGCCAGTTCAAGATCAATAAAATAGATAAAGTTCAGATAATATTTATGGTGCAGGGGAAGAAGAGAGACCAAAAATTGCATATTTCAGGAGCAATAGATGTAAGAGACCCAGACTGAGTTCCTGGCTCCCAGTTTCAGCCCCAGCTAGTAGAAATTGTGAGCATTCAGGCATAACTATAATCCTACAATTATTAAAATAATAATGAGATTATCATTAACAACTTTATTCCAAAAATTCAATAACTTACACTCCTTGTTAAAAAAAAAGAAACTATCCAAGTAAACTCAAGAACTATATTATATAACAATCTGTAGCCTAATCTATTAAAGAAACAGAATGTGTAGTTAAAAACCTTCCCACAAAGAAAATTCCAGTTTAGATTATTCCATTGCTATATTTTTTAGGTAACAATTAATACCAATTCTACAGAAACTCAGGAGAGTGAAGAAGGAAAATAATCCAGTTCTTTTCATGAAGCCAATATTACCCTAATACCTGAATCAGGCCCATGCATGCTCAAGGTCATGTGCATACACACACACACACACACACACACACAAATAAAATTAGAAACCAACATCCTTCATGAACATGAACAACTCACTTTGAGAACTAAAAAATAATATATAATAATCAAATGATGCTTACCATTCAAAAATCAAACAGCATTATTTACCATATTAACTAACACAGAATGGTCATTACACTTAATGGTATAGGACTGAATATTTTCCCAATAAGATCAAGAACAAGGGAAGGGTGTCCATTTTCACTTCTGTTCAACAATATAGTAGAGGTTCTAGCCAAGGCAATACGGCAAGAAAAAAAAAAAAAAGCATGTAGATAATAAAGGGGTAATCACAGACAGCATGATTAGGTAAAATTCCTACAGAAACTTCCAAAAATAAAGGCCATGAAATATAGTGTTAGTTTGCAAGAACACTGAATAAAGGGTCAATATTCATGAACAAGATATATTTTGAAATACTAGTTAAGAACAAACAAAAGCAAAAATTTATAAATGCTACTTACAGAAGCATCAAAAAATATAATTATTTTAGGAACAAATTTTAATAAGAGATAAAAGATGAAAATGGTTAAAAGAGATTTTAAGAAATCCAAATAAGTGAAAAGACATACACAATATACCATGCTTATGAATTAAGAGAGTCAATATTGTGGTGGGCATTTGGTGCAGCAGTTAATATGCCGCTTGGGATGCCCACATCCCGTACTGGAGTGCCTTAAGTTCAAATCCTAGCTCTGCTCCTGATTCCAGCTTTCTGCTAATGCACACCCACAGAAGTACCAAATTATGGCTCAAATGGTTGGGTCTTTGCCACCTGTGTGCTAGACCTGGGTTCAGTTTCTAGCTCCTGGGCATTTAGGAAGTGAAACAGCAAATGGGAGAGCTCTCTGAATCTGTTTCTTCCTCCCCTCCTCTCCCCTCCTCCAAAGAAAATAATTGTTTCAAAAGACTCAATAATGTAAAAATGTCAATTCTCTCCAAATTAATGTACAGATATAATGTAACCCCAACTAAATTCTCAGCAGTTTTTTATGAAAATTTAAAAGCCAATTTTAAATTTGTATAGATACTAAGGATCTAGAATAGCCAAACAACTTTAAAGAAAAACAAAATTGTACAATTTGGGACATGCTCAATGGAATTGCCCCAAATGATAGAGTCAGAAATGTGCCAGGGGATTCCAATTCAATCCCATCAAGATGGCATGTACCAATGCCATCTCACTAGTCAAAGTGATCAATTTCTGTTCACAAATGATCATACTGATAAGGATCACATAAACAAGACTAGTGTCTCCTAATACTAACTGATAGAATCAAAAACGGAGAGAAGGATCCAACATGGGAAGCAGGAGACACAGCAGATGAATGAATGGCAGATGCCCTAAACAGCACTCTGGCCTCAGAATCAGCCCTTAAGGCATTTGGATCTGGCTGAAGAGCCCATGAGAGTATTTTAGGCATGGAAAGCCAAGACATTCTGGCAAAAAAAAAAAAAAAAAAAAGAGGACCTAAATGAAAGATCTCTGTGAGTGAGATCCCAGTGGAAAGAACGAGGCCATCAAAGAAGGAAGTACCTTTCTCTGAAGGGAGGAGTGAACCTCCACTTTGATTACAACCTTGTTTAAATAAGATCGAAGTCAGCAAACCCAAAAGGCTTCTATAGCCTTGGCAACTCATGACAAGAGCCTAGGGAGATTACTGACACCATAAACAAGAGTGTCAATTTGTTAAGTCAACAACAGGAGTCACTGTGCACTTACTCCTCATGTAGGATCTCTGTCTTTAATGTATTGTCCAATGTGAAGTAATGCTATAACTAGTACTGAAACAGTATTTTACACTTTATGTTCTGTGTGGGTGCAAACTGTTGAAATCTTTACTTAATATATACTAAACTGATCTTCTGTATACAAAGATAATTGAAAATGAATCTTGATGTGAACGGAATGGGAGAGTTGGGATGGTTGCGGGCGGGAGGGAAGTTATGGGGGGAGGGAGAACCACTGTAATCCATAAGCTGTACTTTGGAAATTTATATTTGCTAAATAAAAGTTAAAAAAAAAAAACAAAATTCTAAGACTTATACCAATTTCAAGACTTCTATAAAGTTGCAATAATCATGATACAGTAAGATTAGCATAAAAATGAACAATAAAAGAACAAAATAGAAAGCACAAAAGCCATCTGTGGGCAACTGATTTTCAACAAAGGTGCAAGGCAATCAATGAACAAAGCAAAACCTTTTTCTGTTGCACAAATGACACAGAAACTACTAAATATATCCACACAATATGATATGAAATTCACAAAATAAATTATCTTCTCAAAGACTGCATTCTGACCTCAAAAACAAAAAGCAAATATAAAAGTAAATTGAAAAAGAATAGTTTCACTCTGGAATCCAGAGTGTTAAGATTCCCTAAGAGTAACAATGAAGATTCCTAGAATATTTCCCATATTTCAAAAGTCTAATAAAAATCTTCTATTTAGTTAAGCTATATTCTATAGACTAATTTATAAATATCTGACTATTCTGCTTATATAATCCTTATGGTCAGATAAACTTGAAAACTATGTGATTTGGAACAAAGTAAATTCTGTGCCCTGGTCTTCTCAGCTGTAAAATGTGAACAGTATCTATGACATAGAGTTAAATGTCAAATACCTTGACTTCTGAGAAATGGCTATCTTGCACTTAATGAGACAGTTACACTCTGGGTTATTGGCACATTTTTCTCCATCTTTAAGCCTCTAGCAACTAGCAATTAACGCTTACTGAAATGATCGATATCAGTTCTCCTCTCTAGCTCTTTAGGCTAGAAATTTATTAAAGATTGGCAATGCTGCTTTAACGCTTTTACAACTCTGATAGCTGTGTACCTGTAATCTGTTAAAGTAGAAAAACAAATTACGATCTTTTATTCCTAAATGATGAAGTCCAGACTCCTAGTATGGGAGATAATCCCTATTTAAGGACCTAGCTTCCCTTAATATAACTCACTTTCTGCCATCCAGAAAAATACCCTATGCTCCACCTTTTTCAAACAATTTTATTAGAAAGGCATAATGACACAAAGAAAGGGAGAGACAGAGAGAGAAAGAGAACCTCCATCCATTGGTTCACACCCAAGTGGCTAAAGCCCCTGGAGACTGGCCAGGTCAAAGCCAAGAGCCCAAAACTCCATCAAAGTCTCCCACATGGTGGCAGGGATCCAACTATTTGGGTCATCATCTACTGCTTGCCCAGGCTCATTAGAAGGGAGGTGGATCAACCAGGACTCATACTGGCACTCCAATGGGGATGTTAGCATTGCAGGCAGCAACTTAATCAGCTGCACCACAATGCTAGCCCCTGCTCCAGCTTTTGATCATTCCCTGAAAATATTCTGCAATTTCACACCTTTCAGACTATGTACAAGGTAACTCTTCCCTCTAAAACCTCCTTTATTTCTCTCCTGCCCTGATAAGTTCATGTTCATTCTTCAAAACTCTACTCACATGTTATCACTATCCAACATTCTCGATTCCCCATAGCCCTTTTTAATTATTACTCAATTTAAGAAATCACTCCGGAAGCAAAGGCATCCAGTGTCCAGAGGTAGCAATGCCATAGCCAGAGCTCATTGATCAGCAGCACTGACAGCCCTGATCTTTTCTTTTCCTTAACTTTAATCACAGTTCTGTGCATCTGGCATCATTTAATGCCTGACTATTTTGTAAACTTAGTTCTCCACACTTTATGCCAATTCTGAAAGCCACCCAATATCCTTCCAATAAGCATCTTTTTTACTTCTTTTACAACTGGTTTTACTGTTTTATTCAAGATTCCTCTCCCGCTATTCGTTGTAATGCAAATGAGAAAATCATGCTGGAATTAACACCTAAGCACTTGCTTTTGCTCACCCCCTCTCAATTCTTGTCAGGTACTTCAACCAATGCAGAACTGTAAATACTGACACACCAACACCATGGAAAACTAGAGGAAGGCCCCACCTACATACTTAAACCTCCAAGTCATTCTGATTATGGCATAGATCAGAACAAGGTAGGATGCAGAAAGGCAATCAACCAGCCCCTGCAGACAACCATTTACCTTTAGACACTCAGAAGGCTCTTCTACGAATCTGGGAAGAGATGTGGGCCCCACTAAGACACTCATATATAGAGCCAGCTCTTCTGCAAAGCTATTCACATGCCTGAGTCAAAAACCAGTATACCTGCCAGCATACTCTAGGACAGCCTGTCTCAGTCACCGCTAAGAAGAGGCCCTCCTGCTTATCTGTGTGGCAAGATCATCACCTGAAGAGATTACAAATCATCACATCCTGCAAAGCGCAGAATTTTCCAGAAAGTTACAGTAATCATGATAGTTCAGTATTAGTGATTTGACTGGTGAATTCTACCAAACAGCTGAAGAATTAACACCGAAACTTCTCAAAGTCCTCTAAAAACAGGAAGGGGCACTTCCTAAGTTATCCTATAAGGCCAGTAATAACCACCCTATATCAAAGCCAGTGAGAGACATCACAAGAAAATTAAAGCATAACATCCTTATTAAAGATAAATGCAAAAATCCTCAACAAAATGTTAGCAAACTGAACTCAAAAGCATAGATTAAAAGATTATATATAATGAGCAAGTGGACTTTTATCCTGGAAATATAGGGATGGTTCAATGTAAGAAAATCAACCAGGGCTGGCCCTATGGGTAGCAGGTAAAGCTGCCACCTACAGTACCAGCATCCTATATGGGTGCCAGGATTTGAGTCCTAGCTGCTCCACTTCTGATCCAGCTCTCTGCTATGGCCTGGGAAAGAAGAGGATAACCGAAGACCTTGGGCTGCTGCGCCTACGTAGGAGACCCAGAAGAAGCTTCTAGCTTCAGATAAGGCCCAGCTCTGGCTGTTGCAGCCATTTGGGGAGTGAACCAGGGATGAAGACCCCCCTCTCTCTGCCATTGCCTCTCAGTACCTCTTTGCCTCTCAAATAAATAAATCTTCAATGAAAAAGAAAAAAAAAAAAACCAATGTGATATATCACATAAATAGAATGAAGAAAAAAATAACACACATGATCCATGATCATCTCAATGCAAAAAAAAAAAAAAGCATCAAAATTCAACACCCTTTCATGATAAGTATGCTCATTAAACTATGAATAACAGGGAATCTCCTCAATATGATAAAGCATATTTGTGAAAAATCCACAGTTAAAACCATACTAAATGATGGAAAACAGAAAATTTTCCTCCTAGGATCAGAAATCAGATGCCCACTTTTACCACTGCTAAATGTGATTTTACTTTGAACTTTCAGTTCTATCCCATTTGTTCATGTGACTATCCTTATCAGTATACACCGTTTTAATTACTGCAGCTTTGTAGTTAGTTTTGAATTTGGGAAGAGTGTACTTAGCACCACTGTGCTAAATTCTAAGTGAGGGTAGAGAGAGTATCCAAATTTGGAATAAACTATCTGTTTAGAGATGACCTGATTCCATGCATATAGATAATCCTGAAGAATACACAAAATAACCACTATAGCTAATAAATGAATTCACAATCTGCAAGGTGTAAGATCAACAGTCAAAAAGAAGTTGTTTTTATACATCAGCAATGAAAATTTAAAAATGAAAATTAAGAAAACACATTATAATAAAATACAAAAGAATAAATACCTAGGAATAAATTTAAGGAAGGACGGAAAACATTTACATACTGAAAACTGCAAATACTGCTAAAAATTTTTAAGGCATAAATAACACAAAAATACCACTGATGTCATGGACTGGAAGAGTATTGTTAAGATGACAATAGCACCCAAAGTGATCTACGGATTCAATGTAATCTCTTTCAAAATTCTAACAATTATTTTTGTAAAAACTGAAAACCCTACCTTCAAATACATAAGGAATTGCCAGTGACCCCAAATAATATTGGGGGAGAGAGAAACAAAATTGGAACATTCACTCTTGCCAAATTCAAAACTACAAAGCTACAGTAATTAAAACCATGTATACTGATAAGGATAGTCACATGAACAAATGGGATAGAAGTGAAAGTTCAAAGTTAAATCACATGTATGATTTTTCAATAAGAAATTTTCAACCATTCAATAGGAAAGACAGCCTCTTCAACAAGTGTTACTGGGACAAGCAGATATCCACACATAAAATAATTAAGTGAACCCCTGTCTCTTATCAAAAATTAACTTAACTCAACATGCATTAAAAACCTAAAATCATAAATTGTCATGACCACAGATTTGGCAATAGATTATTAGATATAACACAAAAAAATGTAAAAAGGGCAAAAAAAAAAACAGACAAAATTGGACTTCATCAAATTTAACAAATTTTGTGCAACAAAAGGTATTATAAAGAAAATGGAAAGGCAACTGACAGGGAAAAAAATATTTGCAAACTATGTATCTAATAAGGGTCTAGTATCCAGGAGAAATAAAGAACACTTAACAATTCAACAACAAAAGAAAAACAACTAAATTTAAAAAACAGACAAAAGAAGCTGAATAGGCATTTCTCCAAAACGCAGGCACATAAAAAAGCATTCAACATCTTTAGTCAACAGGAAAATGCAAAATAAAACCATGGATACTACTTCATACATACGAGGATGGATATAAATTGACTTTTTTAGTTCAAAAAACAGATAACGGGCAGTGCTGTGGCATAGCAGGTAAAGCTGCCGCCTGCAGCACAGGCATCCCATATGGGCGCCAGTTCAAGTCTCAGCTGCTCCACTTCTGATCCAGCTCCCTGCTAAGGCACCTGGAAAGACAGTGGAGGATGGCCCAAGTGCTTGGTTCCCTGCACCCATGTGGGAGAACAGGAAGAAGCTCCTGGCTACCGGCTTCAGATTGGCCCAGCTCTAGCTGTTGTGGCCATTTGGAGTGAACTACTGGATGAAAAATTCTCCCCCCTCCCCCAACTGTGCCTTTCAAATAAATAAATAAATATTTTTAAAAATGGATACTAACAAGTGTTGGAAAGGATGTAAAGAAATGAGAACCTTTGTGAACTGCTGGTAGAAAGGTAGAAGTTTACCTACTACATAGAATAGCCTAGTAGTTCCACCAAGAGGTAAACATAAAATTAACATATCACCTAGCAATTCCACTCCAAGCTACAACGTATACTAAGAAAACTGAAAACAGGTACTCAAACATATATACTCACATATGTGTTCACAGCAACACTATTAACAGAAGATGACAAAATATCCATCTGCAGATGAATACATAAACAAATTGTGTATATAAAATGAAGTTTCAGGGCCCACTTAGTGGCATAGCTAGTGAAGCAGCCACCTCCAACGTCAACATCCCATGTGGGAGTCAGTTCGAGTCCCAGCTTCTCCACTTCCAATCTGGGAAAGCAGTAGAGGTTAGCCCAAGTGCCTGGGCCCCTGCAGCCACATGGGAGACCCAGAAGCAGTTCATGGCTCCTGGCTTCAGCCTGGTCCAGCACTGAATGCTGTAGCCATTTGAAAAGTGAACCAGTGGATGGAAGATTTTTTCTGTCTCTATCTTTCTCTCTGTTAGTCTGCCTTTCAAATAAATGAATAAATCTTAAAAAAAAAAAAATGAAGTATCATGCAGCCATAAAAAGAAATGAAGTATCAATACATGTTATAATGTGAACTTCAAAAACATTCTAAGTCAAAGATCTTACATTGCATGATTCTATTTCTGTGAAACAGTCAGAACATTTAAGTCCACATAGACTAAAAGCAGACAGGTGGTTGTTGGGGGCTTGTAAAAATAATAATAATTCTTTCTCATTAGTAAAATCAACATCAGGTTGTTGGCAAAGTATTATAAAATCTAACAATAACATGATTTGTAAAGATGCAAGTGGGAGTATAAATTTCTATCTCTAAAGTGCCAAAGGTTGTTAATAAAGAAATTTAGAGTTAATGATGCATATTTCCAACAACACAGTAATTCTATTCTAAGTTTTTACCTTGGAGAAAACCAAATGTGCTAAAGAACACATGTACAGAATTTCTTGCAGTAAAACAAAATAAAATTAATCTAAAAATAAATCACTAAAGCAATATAGAAATAATTTGAGGTTTAATCATATAACAGAATCCCTAAATAGACAACAATCAAACCAGAGTCCAAAATAGCAACACACCACAAACTGCAAAAATAATGTTGAGGGGACTAAACTGTTTAAGAATATGCAGAAGGGGGGCCAGCGCTGTGCAACAGTAGGTTAAGCCTCCATCTGTGGCACCGGCATCCCATCTGGGCACTAGTTCATGTCCTGGCTGTTCCTCTTCCGATTCAGCTCTCTGCTATGGCCTGGGAAAGCAGTAGAGGATGGCTCAAGTGCCTGGGCCTCTGCAGCCACAGGGGAGACCCAGAAGAAACTGCTGGCTCCTGGCTTCAAATCGGCACAGCTACGGTCATTGCGGCCATTTGGGGAGTGAACCAGCACATGGAAGATCTTTCTCCCTCTCTCTCCCTCTCTCTGTAACTCTCTCTCTCAAATAAATAAAATTTAAAAAAAAAAAAGATGCAGAACTGCCTGATTTATTTCAACAAATGGATATGTTATAGAAGTGTACGAAAGTCCGGTGCCGCAGCTCACTGAACTAATCTTCCGCCTGCGGCGCCGGCACACCGGGTTCTAGTCCCGGACAGGGCGCCGGATTCTGTCCCGGGTGCCCTTCTTCCAGGCCAGCTCTCTGCTGTGGCCCGGGAATGCAGTGGAGGATGGCCCAAGTGCTTGGGCCCTGCACCCCATGGGAGACCAGGAGAAGCACCTGGCTCCTGGCTTCGGATCAGCGCGGTGCGCCAGCCGCAGTGCGCCAGCCGCAGCGTCCATTGGGGGGTGAACCAATGGAAAAGGAAGACCTTCTCTCTCTCTCTCTCTCTCTCTCTCTCTCTCTCTCTCTCTCTCTCTCCACTCTGCCTGTCAAAATAAAAAAAATAGGTATACTAAAAATGACAATGTCCAACTCACAGTAAAGGCTTACTTCAAGAAGGACAATCTTCAGCTAAAATGAGAAAATGGTCAGATTTATTTTTTTATTTTTATTTTTTTATTTTATTTCATTTTTATTTTTTGACAGGCAGAGTGGATAGTGAGAGTGAGAGAGACAGAGAGAAAGGTCTTCCTTTTGCCATTGGTTCACCCTCCAATGGCCGCCGCGGCCCGTGCACTGCGGCCGGCGCACCGCGCTGATCCGAAGGCAGGAGCCAGGTGCTTCTCCTGGTCTCCCATGAGGTGCAGGGCCCAAGCACTTGGGCCATCCTCCACTGCACTCCCGGGCCACAGCAGAGGGCTGGCCTGGAAGAGGGGCAACCGGGACAGAATCCAGCGCCCCGCCCGGGACTAGAACCTGGTGTGCTGGCGCTGCAAGGCGGAGGATTAGCCTAGTAAGCCGCGGTGCCGGCCGAAAATGTTCAGATTTAACAAAGCTAAATAATGGGTATATAACATTCACTAATTTCATCTGGGAAGGCTTTTGATGTATAACGTTTTTGAAACTAAAATCATGGGGTCAGTATCATGGTGCAGCAGTTTAAATTACTGCTTACAATACCAGCATCCCGTATCACAGTGCCAGTTTGAGTCCTGGCTGCTCTGCCTCTGATCCACTTTCCTGCTGATCTATAGGAAAAGCAGAGAAAGATGGTCCAAGTACTTGGGCCCCTGCAACCCACATGGGAGACCAGGATGGAGTTTCAGGCTTCTGACTTTAGCCTGGCCCAGACACAGCCATTGCAGCCATTTGAGGAGTGAACCATGGGATTGAAGATCTCTTTTTTCTCTTTCTAGTCCTCTTTCTTTCTCTGTTGATCTGCCTTATAAATAAATTTTTAAAAATAAACTAATAAGTGTCTTAAAGATACAGAGGAATTCACTTATTAGATATTAAAACATACTTCTACAAAATAATGAAATTAAAAAAGTGTGGTACTTTTGGAGAGTAACCAGAAAGACCTACAGGGATTAAGGGGAAAAAAACTATCTATCAGGATACAAATATTTAACTAATCTCCCATTGACAGACATTTAGATCATTTACAATATATCATGTTATAGCTTCAGGGGACATTCTTCAACATTTCTTTGTGCACTGATGTGAAGATTTCCCAAGGTTAAGTTCCCAGAATTGCTGAATCAAAGAATATGCACTTAAAATTACATGGGATAACTAAATTGCTCTTCATGAAAATTCCATTAATTTACATTTATACCCACAGGTCACCAGAGAAGCCAGCTGCTCAATGTTTACCTTACCCTAGGTGTTACCCATCTTTACATAAATTAAAGATAGGTATTTATTAATGGCATCACAAACTTAAAAATACTTTATAAATAAAAGATATATACAAATTTTGTATCAAATGCTACTTTACTGTCATGTAATTGAAAGTCATATATACATATTTAACTTCATAAACATGCAAATATAACCATGAATAGCTTTATGTAAATTGTTAAATATATAGACACATACCATTGTCCCAGATCTCAATTTAGCACAAATAGTGGGTATAATTTTTTCAGATATCAATGTTCAGTTCCTGATAAAAAAAAAAAGTCTTCAGGATATCTTCCTGTTATTTCCAAACTAGTCCATATACCAGAAATGCATAAATTAATCATATAAATGCACATGAGCAAAAACTACAAATGGAGAAAAGTAAGCTGTAATTTATCTGAACTCTTAAAAAAAAAAAAAGCCAATGACCTGATACTTCTCCAGAACCTCAAATAGATGGCAAGGTTATTTCTATGATCACTAGAATGGGACCCAAAAAGTATTAATACATGCTTTAAGAATGATGTTAACAGAGCCAGCACTGGGGCAGTTAAGTTGCCACTTACAATGCCAGTATCCCACATCTGAGTGCCAGTTTGAGCCCCAACTACTTCACTTCTGACTCAGCTCCCTGTTAATATACCTAAGAAAGCAGTGGGTGATGGTCCAAGTACTTGGGCCTCTGCCAGCCACATGGAAGATCCAGATGGAGTTCCAGGCTCCTGGTTTCAGCCTGGGCCAGACCTGACCGTTGTGACCATTTGGGGAGTGAACTAGCCAGCTCACTAGCTTGCTTGCACTGTCTCTGCCAAATAAATAAATAAACATTAAAAAAAAAAAAAAGAATGATGTTGGGGCTGGTGCTGTGGCACAGCAGGTTAATCCTCCACCTGCGATGATGGCAACCCATATGGGCGACAGTTCTAGTCCTGGCTGCTCTTCTTCCAATCCAGCTCTCTGCTATGGCCTGAGAAAGCAGTGGAAGATGGCCCAAGACCCTGGGACCCCTGCACACACATGGGAGACCCAGAAGAAACTCCTGGTTCCTGGCTTCGGATTGGTCTAGCTCCTGCCATTGTGGCCATTTGGGGAGTGAACCAACAGACGGAAGACCTTTCTCTCTGTCTCTCCCTGTCACTGTCCGTTAACTCTACCTCTCAATTAAATAACTCTACCTCTCAGTTAAATAAATAAAAATCTTTAAAAAAAAAAAAGAATGATATTAAGATTTGACTCTAAGATTTGAATTTTTCAGTAGTACCCATAGTGAAAATTAATCTTCACTAATATTCTCCAATAATCCCCAATATCAAGCATAATACTTGGTATATTATAAATAATCAAAAACGCTTGCTGAATAGAATATGACACTCCTGCCTCCCAGTGCAATGAGACCCAGAAAGGTTAGTGACTAGGCCACGGTCAAACAACTAGTAAGTGGTGGTACCAAGACTCAAACTCAGGAATTATGTCCATCTTCCTCCTCTCACCCTCTCCCCATGTGACTGAGACATGGTGATTCAATCTGCATGACTCTAGCAAAAACAGAGCACAAGGTCTACTCCAAAGCATCACAGATAAAGAAAACTTGGTACCTGTTATCAAGCCAGCCTCAGAGCACTATGATAATGAGTTAGATGATGGAGACAATAAGGATAGCAAAGAGGACTCAGAGGATGAATACATACAGGACATGGACAAGATGAATGGCAAAAACAAGTAACTAATGATGGAGCAATCAATAAAGTGGACGTAGAAGGCAACCAACAGGATCAGGATGAGTGGATAATCTAGGTAGATAATGTAAGATGGCCTCAAGAAGATTGCAAGCCAGCCCACCCTATCTTGCACCCCCACTACCTTAACCTCTGGTCCAAAGAACCAGCTAATGGCCACCAAGTCTGAAAGCTCACCACTGAGCAATTCTTCAGCTGCTGCCAGGACCTACACTAAGGCTTAGCCCCTCCCAGGCCATCAGTCTGCTCTTGCATGCCCAGGGACTATGTTCATGCCACCTTCCTGGCCAGTACCCCACCTCTTGGCTACCAGGTCTGATTTCTGACGCTCTTTAAAAAAAAAAAAAAAATTGTTTGAAAGTCAGCTACAATGAAAGAACGAGAGACAAAGAGAGATATCTTCCATCTGCTGGTTCAATCTCTAGATGGCCACAATGGCCAGGACTGGACCAGGCCAAAGCCAGGAAACAAAGCTTCATTTGGGTCTCCCACATGGGTACAGGGATCCAAGATCTTGGGCCATCTTCCATTACTTTCCCAGGCCATTATCAGGGAGCTGGACAGGAAGCGGAGCAGCCGGGACGTGAACCAGTGCCCATGGCATCGCTGGTGGTGGCTTTACCTACTGTACCACAACACGGGCTACTATCTAATGCTCTTTAATAAAGACACAGGGCTGATAAAAATAAGTAAATGCATGGATGAATGTGACCAATATTTTTTAATGGTAATATCAACGTCACTAGGAAGAGACAAAGAAGCCTACGTAAATAATAGAAGTTGATTTTATAAATACATAAAAGTGAAAAGGGAAAAAAAAATACCTGTGTTGCTCTTTGTAGCTCCAGATTACCTCATCCTCTCCTAATTTTTTAAAAATTATTTGCATGATTTGTCCCAAAAGTTCTTTTTAGATGTGGAAAACAGATTTTCAGTGGCATCTCTCAATATTAAGTTTAGGAAATTACAGTCCTAAATCAAAGAAAATTTGTCTCAGGGAGTATTAAGAGCTTTTCCAGCATCCAAGGCCCGAATTACTTAACAGCCCTATTTTCCACAGAATCTGTCCTAACGTCCTAGACAACAAATGAAAAGATATGATTGTTAACTAGGCTCAAAAACATTACCTAGAAACATTTTGTAAATATATGCCTTCAGGCTGGCACATAAAACCTCAATAAATTATACTTTTAAACTAACGGGAAACATCAATGTATAAAATGGTCATCTGTTTTCACTTTTTAAGTTGGTACAGGTTTTGTTATATAAATAATCATATAATATATAAAAATTTATCATTCTTAAAATTATTTTGAAACTCATATTTTACATACAAAAATGACACTAATTCCCATGTTGCAGAATATATTTTATCAACACAGTATTTGTGATGTTAGAACTAAATTGCTGCACATTCTTCAGCTCCCTATTTCATACAATTACTTGTATTTCATGAGCTGGAAGGCATGATGCAACCAATTCTCTCATTTCATAAATAAGGATATCAAGCACACAGAAGTTAAATAGCTAATCTAACTACATTTCAACAACTAAGGACAACACTGAAACTAGAGTCCCTATCTCTTAACACAGAGCCCAATGTTCTTACAAATATACGATGCTTTCTTTCTGAGTCATATAAAATACTAAGACAAATCTCTGGAAAGAATGCCCTTTGAAGGAGATGTTTCTTTATGATAAATCCTAAAACCTGATTGGAAAACAAATCTTCAGCACAACTTCATTACAACCATGTTCTAGCAAGAAAAGCGTTCCTACAAAAATTCAATAGCAATAAAATAAACTTTTCCAACAAAAATGGCACAATTAGAAAAAAGGAAAGTAGCAAAATTATTTTCCTAACCAAGGAACATGTAGTTAGTTTAGATTAGAAATTAGGTATTTTTAAAATTTTCAAACAATAGCAAATATATTTGCCTGGCTAAAAATCAATTAATCATTATCTTATACTACTAATTTCTAGTAGATAGCTAGCTTTTGTGTTGCAAACTTTCAAGCTTTAGGCATGTTATAAATTTTACAGTATTCATCTCTGTAAAAATGAGATTAGTAATGACTAATTTACAGATCTAATGTGAAGATTAAGGAAGAATAAATATATAAAAACATTCCTCACATATTTTCTATTACTTTCTTCCTTTTTTCCTGAAGAGATGAATTCAATATAGAGGTAGGCAAAACATTTCAGATATACTGTTTTGGGAATAAGTATGTTCTAGATAGAACCTATATGAATTATTCCCAATCCTTTTATTATTTTTATAAAGTGCTTTTATTAAAGACTATATCATTCACACTTTAAGATTTCATCTTACATTTTATTTATAACTTCTCTTGTGGAACTTGAACTTTGCTATGAATATTTATTCAACAGTCATATGAATATACTTTCATTAAGGATCAAACGTACTTCAAGCATTGGAGATACAAAGATAAATAAAATACAGTCATTCATCTCTAAGGATCCCATGTTCTGTTGGAAGAGACAGTCAATGATCAAATGTGACCATGAGCAAGCAATGCATGAGAAAGATTAAAATAAAATGACTACCTAATGGCAGGGAAGCTAAGAAAATAAGTCTACATGTGAATTGGCTTTATCTCAGCCATTAACAAGTAAAATATTAGCCAGAACTCTGCAGGTCGAAAAACACTATTAGAAAATAACATTAAATGAAAATAACTCAATAATTCAAGTACTGATTTATAATAAATAGTGATGACAGAAAATAAAATTTTAAACTACATGTTATGAAGGCTATATAATCTATATATATCTACATTAATATTCTGAAGAAATATTCTGAGATTGTGAGTTTGATACTTTAATAAGAAAGCCCAAAAGAAATATTAATAAATAAGAGAGAATAAACATTTCATAGCCCTAGAACTCCTTATAAAATCTACAAGAAATTGTGTAGAGGCTATTATAGCTTTTAGAGCAAATAAACAAAATAATGCTTGAACAAATTTTATTTCCCTGAAACATTTAACTACATCCAATAAATACTGTTCACCTAGTATAGGCATTGTATCTTATGTCCCCTGGAATCTCCAACACTCACTAACCAACATGAAAATCAGGACTTACACCTTGGCATTCTGCCTTTCAACCATGCCATCCTAACTCTGTTATCACTTCTGAAAAGAATGGACAACATATTGACATATTGAGTGATATTACAATGCTAAACTAACAAAATCAAAATCACTATTAGTTTGTTCCAGATCAAAGTTAAACGAGTCATCTGGAGAACAGCTTCCAAACACAGCCCCTTCCAAATTACTATAATACTTGTCAAAGGTGCAGAAAACCATAAAACCTGACCATCAAAAAAGAAAAAAAAAAAAAAAAGAAAAAAAATAAGTAGTTAATGTCAGAACCTGGAAGAATGTTTTGTTGATAACTATATTTAGATTGCACAGAACCAACCTTACTTCATGGAACAAAAAAATGCCCAAACTACTACCCTATCTCAGTTATATCTTACTCAATGACACAAAGGTCTGTCCCAATGACAAAATGAGACCTCTGTGCAATCACGGCACTCTTTAAATTCCCATTCTACACAGTCCCTACCTGATTTTTACCTTATTATCTAACTAGCTATATTCTACCAGAAAGCAACTCTTAAAGAATTTGTGCAAGGGAAGTACTTGTATACATTATTTCAAAATTACTTTGCACCAAAATAAATTTATCATTTAATCCTATTTTTCCCACAAAGTTTTTAAAGTACCCTCACAGGATGAATAACTGTATTCTGGGTAGTGATGGACAAGATAAAAATCACCTTTGTAAGGGCCGGCGCTGTAGCACAACAGGTAAAGCCACTGCCTGCAGTGCCGGTATCCCATATGGGTGCCAGTTTGAGTACCAGCTGCTCCACTTCCGATCCAGCTCTCTGCTATGGCCTGGGAAAGCAGTAGAAGATGGCCCAAATGCACCCACATGGGAAGACCCAGAGGAAGCTCCTGCCTCCTGGCTTTGGGTCGGCGCAGCTCCAGCCGTTGCAGTTAACTGGGGAGTGAACCAGCGGATGGAAGACCTCTCTCTCTCTCTGGCTCTCCCTCTCTCCCTGTTTAATTCTGGACTTTTAAATAAATAAATCTTTTTAAAAATCATCTTTGTGACTGTACACACTATCAATTTTCTCTGAATCTGGAAATTACATAAAAACCTGTTCCAGCACCAAAACAATTTAGACTACTCGAGATGCTACTATCAATAGAATGGAGCAAAAAAGATTCAAAGCTGTTTAGATCAACCTATTCTTCCGGGCTGGTGCTGTGGCTGGTAAAGCCACTGCGGGCAATGCCAGCATCTCGTATGGGCACCAGTTTGAGTCCTGGCTACTCTATTTCCAGTCAAGCTCCCTGCTGATGGCCTGGGAAAGCAGTGGAAGATGGCCCAAGTGCTTGGGGCCTTGCATCCACGTGGGAGATCTGGAAGAAGCTCCTGGCTCCTGCGTTCACATAGCCCTGGCCATTGCAGCCATTCAGGGAGTGAACCAGCGGGTGGAAGTGCACTCTCTGCTCCTCTCTCTCTCTCGGTCCCTCCCTCTCTCTCACTCTGTAACTCTTTAAAATAAATAAATCTTTTTTTAAAAGATTTATTTATTGATTTGAAAGTAAGAGTTACACAAAGAGAAAGGACAGGCAGAGAGAGAGAGAGGTCTTCCATCTGATGGTTCACTCCCCAGATGGCCACAACGGACAGAGCTGCGCCGACCCAAAGCCAGGAGCCAGGAGCTTCTTCCCAGTCCCCCACGCTGGTACAGGGGCCCAAGGACTTGGGCGAGCCATCTTCTACTGCTTTCCCAGACCACAGCAGAGAGCTGGGTGGGAAGTAGAGCAGCCAGGTCTCAAAGCAGCGCCCATATGGGATGCCAGCACTTTAGGTCATGGCATTAACCCAGCACATCACAGCACCCGCCCGTAAATAAATCTTTTTTAAAAAATCTTTTTTAAAAAAACCGCTGCTCACTTGGCTAATCCTCCACCTGCAGCGCCGGCACACTGGGTTCTAGTCCCGGTCAGGGCACCAGATTCTGTTCTGGTTGCTCCTCTTCCAGTCCAGCTCTCTGCTGTGGCCCGGGAGGGCAGTGGAGGATGGCCCAAGTGCTAGGGCCCTGCACCCCATGGGAAACCAGGAGGAAGCACCTGGCTCCTGGCTTTGAATCAGTGCAAAGCGTCAAGCGAAGCAGACATTTGGGGATTGAACCAATGGAAGGAAGACCTTTCTCTCTGTCTCTCACTGTCTAACCCTGCCTGTCAAATAAATAAATAAATAAACTTTTTCAACTTCGGAGCTGAAAAAAGTATCCCTCGCCAGCGCTGTGGCTCAACAGGCTAATCCTCCGCCTTGCGGCGCCGGCACACCGGGTTCTAGTCCCGGTCGGGGCGCCGGATTCTGTCCCGGTTGCCCCTCTTCCAGGCCAGCCCTCTACTGTGGCCCAGGAGTGCAGTGGAGGATGGCCCAAGTGCTTGGGCCCTGCACCCCATGGGAGACCAGGAAAAAGCACCTAGCACCTGGCTCCTGTCATCGGATGAGCACGGTGCGCTGGCCGCAGCACGCCATCCGCGGCAGCCATTGGAGGGTGAACCAACGGCAAAGGAAGACCTTTCTCTCTGTCTCTCTCTCTCTCACTGTCCACTCTGCCTGTCAAAAAATAAAAAAGAAAAGAAAAGAAAAGAAAAAAGTATCCCTCAATATATACACAGACCAAAAAAAAAAAAAAAAGCAAAGGCATCTATACTAGTCTGTTGTTGACAAATGTCAAATATAAACAGATCTTACATAATTCACATCTGAATAAAAGGAAGAGCCATTGAGGGAAATATGGTACAAAAGAAATGGATCATCCCACAGACTTATTAGATGATAAACAATGTGACCTTCCCCAAACATAAGCAAAAAACCTTAAGTAAGGAAAAAGATTTGGGGAAAAGTATGGAATGGAAAAAGGATGAAATGAAGAAAGATGGTAATAAAATCAAAATCATGATAATAAGATTTATTTACTTTTTTAATACTACTCTTTTAATAAAAGACTGTGCCAAATCAGGCCAAAAATGTCAAGCATGACATGAAGAACTTGAGAAAATCTCACTGAAGCACTGGGCAATCGGTACTAGCCACATTTCAAGTGTACTAGTCACATGTCTGGCCAAAGTTATTATGTCTTACTGAACAGAACCAAAAAGCAACTTTGGGTCCTTCTGACTCTAAAGCCTACATGGTTTCCCTTGAGGAAACTCAAGTATTCAGTTGAAACTAACAAAATTCCAACTGGGATATGTAACTTATGGTCCACTCAAATAAATAAACATCTAAGATAAAACACAAAGCCCTTTATATAAAATGAACATGAGTTTCCAAAATGAAAGAAAGTGGTATGTAAATTTAAATTATGTAAGTCTATTATACATACAAATTACGAACATACATTCTCTACATCAGACTATAGTACAAAAACATTCACGTATATTGTAACAAATACCTGTTTTAGATACTTTAAAGATGCTAAAAATGATCATAATCAACACCAAGCTACACTTTTTATGTTATTATCATCTAAATCTATGTCTATGTAATATATATATTATTTGAAAAACTGTAGATTATTCATAAATTACTGAATAGGAAGGAATATATTGGCTTCCCCACAAAAATATACTAAATTCATGTAATTTGATTATATAAACTAAAGCATTAATTATAGTAGTATGTTTCCTAGTAACCCATTACCACGTCACCCAGATACCATGGACTCCTTTCCTCCTTCTACCATAGGCCCCCAGCCTCCTTATTCAATCAGCCATTATTTTCTATGAAACTTAATAGTTTAACATCTTTTTTCTAAAGAGTTATTTATATTTACTTATTTAAAAGGCAGAGCAACAAAGAGAGTCAAAGGGAGGGGGGGAAAAGAGAGAGAGAATTGTCCGCTGGTCAATCCCCAAAAGGATACAACAGCCAAGGCTGCGCCAGGCCAAAGCCAGGAGCTACATCCTGGTCTCCTAGATGGGTAGGAACCCAAGCATTTGAACCAATATCCACTGCCTTACCAGGTGCATCAGCAAGAAGCTGAGCACTGGGACTCAAACTGGATGCCACTCTCACAAACAGAGGCTTAACCCCATGCACCACAACACCAACTCCCTCTCTAACGTTTCATCATGAATCAGCTCCTTTTCTCCAATAATTTATCTTCTCTCCACTCTCACTAAGTGGTCTAAATTAATACCCTCTGTGACCTGGACTTCCCTAACTAGTTATCTTCCCACTCCTCTGCACCCAGTAAATAAACACTGCAACCAAAATGATTAAATTTTTTAAAAACTGAAAATGATCACATTATTCACTTGCTTTTATTAAACTCCTTCAATGACTTCCCCTAAAACTAAGGTAAAGACCAACACACTAAACTTCAAACTCCCAGCACCCTGTGTAGGGACTGAAAACTTAATAAACAACCAAGTTAAATATTATTTGATTGTATTCACTTATTTGGCACCTTAATTTGGGTGTCATAAAATGGAAAGTACATGCCTCCCTAGAGGGAACAGCTGCTGCCAGGTTCCACCTGTGGATTAACATCTGAAAATAGAGATGCAGGTATTACTATATCCTCTAATTGCTCAAGAGAAATCAGAAATCCAGATTTTTATGGGAAATCTCCTGATATGTGAACATTGGCAGCTAATTCAAACTTGTTAAACTTGTGTGTGGGCCAAATCTGGCCTCTCACGTAGTCTACTCCCTTGCTCTACACAGCTATCCTCTACATTAGCCATAATGACCATTTCTCAGTTGCTCAATGATCCCAAGCTTTTTGAACTCAGAACTCTAACACATGTTGGGTCCTCTGCTTCGACCACGTTTTCTCATTTCTCCTTCCACTGCCCATCTCCTACTCATGCCAAGTTTTTGAGTCATCACTTCCTCAAGAAAACCTTCCCTATTTCATTGTCCCTCCCTACCCCCAGTCCAAAGGTTAGCTCACCCCATTATGTGCTTTGATAAGCACTGAATGCTTCATAACACTCATCATACCTCAAAGGCAGAATTATTTATTTGACACCCATTATCCTCCCCAGTTGGAGATCTCCAAAAAGCAGGACCTAAACCAGTTGGCATGACATACACATCTGTTGTTAACCAGTTTGGTTACAAAATTATGAAATGCTTCTTTTAAGTAAGAAGGTTCTGGGATATGCAACTTTTCAAAAACACATAAAGTATTGAAAATAAACTCAAAATTAAAATATTCAATTATAATTACTGATAGTAACATAACATCTATTGATAATTTACTAAATGCCAGTAACTATGTTGAGTGTTTTGCATATTATTGCCCCATTCAATACAACAACCTGTAAAGTTGATGCCACTGTCATACAGAGGAAGCAACTCAGGCACAGAGTTTAAAAATTTGCTCAGGATCACATATGTAATCAATGGTACACTAACATATGAATCCATGCAGCAGATAGCTTGTTAACACCAAACTACTATATTAATCCATTAAAAAAAAAAAAAAACACCAAATTCAATAAGGATCTCTTAAGTACTCTGAATAAGAAACAATGGCCATGATCTGTTTTTTCATTATTTATCAGTTACAGTTCCTCAACTCTTAACCCACACCCTTCCACACATATGGAAAATTAAGATAAATTAAGTTGTCAACTTGTATTTTTAAGATAAAAAATGTTTTTTTGACTCATACCCCAAACAGGTATGATCTTAATACTAATTCTGTTAAAATGCTCTCTCCAATTATTTTTAAATGTTAGTTGATCAATTAATTTGGTATTTTTGCTTCCACATATTAAGCTTAACTTAAAATGTATTTCCTTGCTCAAAGTCAAAGATTTCTTATCATTACAGATTATGTATTCAGATACTCATACAACAAGCAACCACAAATAACAACTATAATTGCTAGGACCACAGAAATATAGAAAATAAACAGAGATCCCTCACTATCTAAACTCTCGCTATTTGAATTCTCACTTTACAAAATTCAAGAACCAAAAAGATGCCAATAAACACGCACTTGTTATCACTTATTATTCAGACTTTCAACAGCCAAAACACAGGATGTGACAATCACATTCACAACCCCTTGCTCTCAGAACTCAATAACCAATCTCTCACTCCAAATTCAGGAACCCAGTGGTTTTGGATGGCAAGAACACATGTTTCTATACATTCACAGGCTGTATAAATTTTAACAATTCTTGTTTAAATGACTTAAGTAGATTTTAAAAAACATGAATAAAGTGCATATACCTGTTTCCCTCCAAATTTCACATTTTCACTCCTGAGGATTTTTCTATGTGTAAAATGTTTTTAAACTAGAATGTGGCCATATTTTTAAAACTTTTAGGCCACACAAAATTTAAAGGAAACCGCTTACTTATGACTACTCACTCTACTAATGTTTATGCAGCTGTTGTCCAAGAGCTCTGAAGTCAATCTTAACACATTTCTTTTCAAATATGCATCATGGTTTATACAAATGAGAAGTAAGGGTTTCACAGCACTTTCACTGTCAAAGTTTTAGTAACATTTCAGAGATAACAGATGTTTCTGCAAATCACAAAAGGCAACTGGAACAATTAAAGAAACATCTAAAAGGGTACAGAAGTTGAAAATGGCAAAAAGTCCAAATTAACTCAGTTACAGAAGAACAGTGTGCAACAACATTATAAGTAACTAATCCATAAGGTTCAGCCAAAAGCCAAAGCACCATCAAGTGATGAACTGGGTTGAGAAAAAGGAAACACCGGTTCTCTTACAATGCATTTTCCCAAGCACGTGAGCTCACATTGGAACCTAAGCGTTTTCAAAACCCTCATGCTTGATAGAAAGTTAAAACTAACACCAGTTGAAAACTGAATTCAAGCATATAATTTTTCACATACTCCAGAACTGTTTTAAGAAACAAGGAAAAGAAGGTACATCTGAGAAAAGTAGACTACTTTCCCAAACCGTTTTGAGTAAAAACACATACGTGATGTACAGTTGGTATCTAAAGCTCTATTTTCTTCTCATTTGGCTATATTTTCCCAAGAGCTCACTTTAACTGACCAAATTCTAACTCTGGCTAGATGTGATCCGTATCTCACATTTAAAAAAAAAAATCACTGTAGCATGATTAAATTTTAAAAATTTAATTCTTGTCTACAAGACTCAAACTGAAATGACTTAGGATTCCATGACACCTTTACCTGATAACATACAGGAAATCAAAACACATCCTCTGAAAATAACATGCATCAGGATATTGTGACATGTAAAGAAACCACAGGTATATTCTTCTCATGCCTGTCACCGTAAAGAGCTACGGGGCGCGATTAAGCTTTAACAGCAAGCCAGAGAATGAGAGCCCGTGGAGGAGCGAGCCCGTGGGAGCTGGCAAGGTTCAGTGTATTGATTCCACATGGTAGCACAATGACTGAACTGCCATGCGGTCTTAGAAGGCACAAGTCCAGCGTGGGTCACACTTTCTCTAGCTTAAGTTTTCATACTTCCATGCTCAACTGTGCACACTAGACAACTCTAAACCAAATACTCCTCCTATACAAAAGAAAGGAGCCAAACTTTAGGTGGGACTCGGTCGAGCCTCTGGCTCTATTCAGCCAGTTCTGAACTAGCAATACCACTATCAGCGCCCAGGAAAAAAATAAATAAATAAACCTTTACTGCAAAAAATAAAATGCAACAGATCGCATGCAGTACCGGTAACCCCGTTCCGTCAAAATACTGATATCAGAACTTCTGAAATAAACAAACCTGTGCCTGTGTTCATCGGGTCCATGGATCAGGAAGACTCCAGAGTTTTTAGCCCCTTTACCGGAATCTACGTGAGGAATTAACACGTCTTCTAAACCCAGATCAAAGCGTTTGTGTTTCGAAGAGTCTGGAAGGAAGAAGAATGCCCCAAAACACAGGGTGATGAAGGCACTAAGAATAAGCAGAAGGATGAACTTCTCCGAGAGTCTCAAGGTAGCCCTGTGGTGCGGGAAGGAGGGCGGCCCCAGGTTCAGAGGCGGTATCCTACGTCCAGACAGAGGCAGCAGGGCTGGGGCGGTCATCGTCTTCGCTCTTGGACAGAACACCGCATCAAGTTCTCATCTTAGCCCAAGTGTGCAACACAGCCAACGGTTTTCACAATCTTGGCCGAAAGGGGGGAGGGGGGGCGGCGGCGGGAGGGGGCTCGATCTCGCCTCCCTTGAAGGATTCTTGTGCTTTTTGAGAGATCACCTCTTTCACACTCCTTCAATTACACTCAGAAAGCTGCGCGGCCGCCCGAACGCTCTCTACTTCAGGGTCCTGTGGTAGCTTCTTTGCCATTTGGCCGTCAGCGCCTCATCGGGTTCTCGCAAGTCTCCTCTTCATTCCTAAGAGAAGACCAGGCAAGCCACACTGCAGATGAGCTCCAAGGTGGGTTCCTCCATTCCTGCACCCCACTGAGATGCCTGAATGGGGTCTCTCGCCCCAAAAGGGAGCCTGGCGAGATCCGACGAGTTGTCGAAGATTCACTCAATCTCCCCTGACGCCTCTCCTCCAGATCTCTTAACCTTCGCGGTAGTAAAAATAATAATTTAAAAAAAAAAAAAAAAAAACCACCGATCTCCTCGGAAGTCTGAGAAGAGGGAGGCAATTTCTCCCACCTCGCGGCGAAGAGCCAGCAGCCGCGCGGCGCGAAGTGGCAGGAAGACGCTCTCGGCCGACGCCGCCGGGCAGGCTCCGCCGCTGTCCCCTCGACGGCTGGCGCGAAGGGCAATCGCGTCCAAAATACCTGAGCCCTCGGCTCCAACGGCCGCCGCCGCCGCTGTTGCTACCGCACGGGTCTGTCAGGGAGCGGAACTTCCTCCTCCGGCGGCCACTGAGAAGCCCCGGCGTGTGCAGGGGGAGGGGAGGCGCGCCGGCCGCCCCCGCCCCGCGGCTCCTCCTCCTCGCCGCGGCCGCCTCAGTGAACCCCGGCGTCTGCTCCCGGACCCGGGCCGCCGCTGGCCCCGCCGCGCCCGGCTGCAGCGGCCGAGCCCCGGCGCCTCCGCGGCGTGGGAAGAAGCCGAGCCACGGCCCGCCGCGGTGCGAGAGCCAGGGGCGGGCGCCTGCTCATTCCCCGCTCAGCCCCGGGCGCGGGCGCGGCCGGGCGGAGGTCGGCCCGGTCTCCTTCCTGCCGGCGGCCGTGGGGGCCTTCTCCGCGCTGCCTCGGGTCTCGCGGCTGCTCGCTGTGGCAGAGACCAGAGCTCCTCCGCGGCGCGGGGCCGCGGCCGGCTCGTCTTCGTTCCCTGCCCGGTGGGCCCAGACAGCACACAACAGCCGCAGGGCCGAACCCGTTGGGCGCACGCCTGAAAGGAATCGGAGCGGGCTGGGGGTGGGGGGCGACGGGCCCCGGGCCGGCCTAGCGGCCGCGACTCGCGAGTGGGCGTCCCCGGGCGGCGGAGTACGGGGTGCGCGCGCACGCTCCCGGCCCCGCCGCCGCCGCCCCGCCCCCGCCCCGCGCTCCGGCCTCGCGCCGTGGCGGAGTCCAGGCGCCCGCGGCCCCCCGGAAGCCCCTGGCGCGGCCGCCGAGGTCTGGGCGCCTCGGGGAGGAGGATCGGCGGCCGGCGCTTCCCTGAGAACTTCGCCGGCACCCAGAGCTTTGCCGCCCGCCTGTTGGTGGGGTGGACCCAGCGGGAGCGGGGCTCGGGTCGCGGAGGTTTCGCGGGAATTCGGGGTTCCTGGAATTGACGGATTCTGATGGTGCAGGCTTAAGTCTGCTCTCGCTCTGTGGAGATCCGGTCTGCTGTGGTAGACCGGGGGTCCCTAGGGTCCAACAACACGGTCTCAAAACTGCCGTGCTGCCCCTGCGCACGCTGTTAGGCACCGGAAGCCCCACTGGTAGTGACCAGGTTCTGGTGAAGATGGCACCTGGCCCTTTGGTGAGGGTCCTCGCTGGGCATCGGGGCACCTGCGGCGTCAGGAAAGGCTCCTCTTGGTTCCGGCTCTGGAACACATTCTCCACCCTCCTCAGCACCACCTTTCCTGTTAGACACCGCAAGCCTGGAAAAGCCAGCAATGCCTAAATTCAGGCTCAAACACAGCCAGTGCTGGGAAGAATCACGTTGTAGAGTGTTTCCCCCAAAATAATTATTTGCAGTACTTATTTACTGTGTCATCCCATTTACTTAGAGATGGTTTCTGTCAAGTTGTCATTCCCGGTACACATCCTTACTGATGGGGAAGTGGAGAAGAGGCCCTTAAATCGCCAAGGGGGGAAAATCAACCTTAGATTAAAAATGAAGCAGAAAAGCTTCATGTTCCTTGGCACAATGCATAATTACATTCTAGTCTGCACTATTTCTAGAAGCTCTGCATATCTCACTACCTACCACACGACAAAAGAAGCCATTGTTATTAAATCTACTTCCCCAAGGCAAGGCATAAAAATGTTAAGAGTCATCTCTCATGCGTTCACCCAGCCGAGCTGGCATGTCCAAAGTGAGATTTGTGTTGGACCCTTGTGAAGAGTAGATATAAGGAAACCCCAGCCTACCCAATGTGTCTTTATAAAATGTGCCAATTTTATGAATACTTCTCTAATACTGAGACTCTGAAGCCAAAGGAAAAGAAACCCATGGTTTCCTTCTGTTAAGGTCACTATTTTCCATGAAAAGTTCAGGGGAAGTAAATATTGACCTGTAAATGGAAAAACAAGTTACGTAAATCTTGAAAAATAAATATTACCTAGGTTGATGCCAAATTGGGATACTAATCATGTGAAACTTGCCATAACCTGGTTGACAGGTGTGACCTTAGCAGGTTCAACCTCATAGCTAACAGAGGTTTATATATGCTCCTCCCTCGCTACCTTGCCTATTTTGCAAAATTCGCTTTTCCTTCATAAAAGTAAAAGCATTTTTTTAAAGATTTTATTTATTAAGAGGCAGAGTTACAGAGGGAGAGAGAAACAGAGAGTTCTTCTATCTGCTGGTTCACTTCCCAGATGGCCACAATACCTGCAACTGGGCTGTTCTGAAGCCAGGAGCCAAGAGCTTCCTCCAGGTCTCCCATGTGGATACAGGGGCCCGAGCACCTGGGCCATCTCCCACGGCTTTCCCAGGCCATAGGCAGAGAGCTGGATGGGAAGAGGAGCAGCTGGGACACAAATCAGCACCCACGTGGGATGTTGGCACCACAGGCAGATGCTCAGCCCACTACGCCACAGCACCGGCCCCAAGCATCATTATTTAAATTAGGAGTTATAGCAGATGTCCACATGCAGCCTCCAAGTCCAAAGCCATTGATGATGTTATCAGTTATTTAGTTACACTCCTATACCAGCATCAAATACGTTATACCAGGGCCAGGCATTTGGCCTAGAACTTAAGACACATTCCATATTGGAGTTCTTGGGTTCAGTTCCCAACTCCAGTCCTTATTCCAGTTTCCTGCTAGGGAAGAAGCAGGTAACGACTCAAGTAGTTGGGTCCCTGCCACACAATGTGGAAAGATTGAGCCTGGGCCTCCTAGTGTCAGCCTGGCCCAGCCCTGGCTGTTGCAGGCATTTGGGGAGTGAAAACACCAGATGGAAGATGTGTGTGTGTGTGTGTGTGTGTGTGTGTGTGTGTGTGTCAGTTACTGTCTTTCTGAAAAAGCTAAAATTTTTTTAAAATTTTTTAACATGTATTATTTGAAAGACAGAATGATGGCTAGAAAGAGAGATATCTTCCACTGACTAGTTTACTCTCCAAGTAGCGGCAACAGCCAGAGTCAGGCCAGGCCAAAGCCAGGAGCCAGAAGCTTCATCTGGATCTTTGACTTGGGCCTACAAGCACTTGGGCCATCCTCTACCACCTTCCCAGGCATATTAAAGCAGGGAGCTGCATCAGAAGAAGAGTAGCCAGGACTCAAACTGGCACTTTAATATATAATGCCCACGTTGTTGACAGTAGCATAACCTACTATGTCACACTGCTGGCACCAATTAAAAAAACTTTTTAATTATCGAAATATATGTATACTCTTCTAAAAACAAGATAGCTTTAAAAGTACGTGGCCGACGCTGTGGCATAGCTGATAAAGCCATAGCCTGCAGTACCGGCATCCAATATGGGCACTGGTTCGAGTCCGGCTGCTCCACTTCCGATCCAGCTCTCTGCTATGGCCTGGGATAACAGTAGAAGATGGCCAAGTCCTTGAGTCCCTGCACCCATGTGAGAGACCTGGAAGAAGCTCTTGGCTCCTGGCTCCTGGCTTTGGATCAGCACAGCTCCAACTGTTGCAGTCACATGGGGAGTGAACCAGCAGATGGAAGACCTCTTTCTCTCTCTCTTTCTCTCTCTCTCTCTGTCTCTGCCTCTCTGTAACTGCCTTTCAAAAGAACCAGTACTATTTTTTAAAAGTTTGCAAGTTTACTTAAAAGTATATAAAATATGCATATAAAATACAAAAAGGGAATATGTGAAGATTATAACTGTTGTTAACATGTGATATTAGAGATGACGTCCCTGTGTGTTGTTTGTATTACATTTATAGCTAAGTAGACAAACACATATAAGTAAATTGGTATTTGAGAAAGTAAAGGTCATATTTCATTGGGTGGTGCCAGTCTTATCAAGGTGAACATACAAATGGGTCCATTGAGGTCATTCAGCAGAAAGGGAGTACTTGTACTGTTTTTTATTTGTGTGTATGCATAGCTGCACATATGCGATGGTGGTCGGCACTTTATAAAATGTGGAAAATGGAGTTGAAAACTAAATTTAGGGGCCAGCACTGTGGCACAGGGAGTTATAGCCCTGGCCTGAAGTGCCAGCATCCCATATGGTCACTGGTTCTAGTCCTAGCTGCTACTCTTCCCATCCAGCTCTCTGCTATGGCCTGGGAAAGCAGTGGAAGATGGCCCAAATCCTTGGGACCCTGTACCCATGTGGGAGACCCGGAAAAGACTCCTGGCTCCTGGCTTCAGATCAGCGCAGCTCCGGCCTTTGTGGTCATCTGGGGAGTGAACCAGTGGATGGAAGACCTCTCTCTCTGTCTCTACCTCTCTCTGTAACTGTCTTTCAAATATATGAAATAAATCTTTAAAAAAAAAGAAAATTAAATTTATTTTGGTGCAAAAAAATGAAACCCATACATATTTTTTTCATGAACTTTTTGGAGACCCCCCTCAAATGCATGAATTTAAAAAATTCTTTGCACCAAAATAAATATTTAATTCCATTTTCCACAAATTTTTGAAGTACATTTGTACAACAGAAAATGATTTCATTCCAGAGAGTCTAAAAAGAGTATTTCATTTTTAAACAGTAGTTGGACTTTGATCAAAGGTATACAAGGTTCCAAAGCGGCAGATAAAGTGGTGATTTTTCCTTTCACAAATTCATAAAAGTTAACATTTTCAGAAATTAGAATTACTAAACTGATAATAAAATTTCTTCCTATGATTTTAGATTTTTAGGACCACTCCTGAGATCCAATCATGTACTACAGTGTGAAAGCTACTTGTAGTTGTTCCCATGTTAACTTGTCTATTACTGAAGCAATTTTACCACCTGTTATACAAACACACGCACATCATCCAGCTAAGTAAAACTAAAGTCATATGCTGGACAAAAATATAAAAATAGCTGGTATGCCAAAGGAGGTTTATGGTTTACTTAGATAATCTTTTGCTTCTTAGTTTTCACTGGTTCCCAAACAGTCCAAGGAAGGAAATAATAGCAGACATGACCACTGACTATGTAGGGAAATAACCAGGCTTCAGCCCTGCTCCTCCCACTCCTGCTTTTCTCTGCTAAGAATTTTCCTCCAAAGTCAGGGATAAGCTGAAGTTCAAGTTCACGCCATGAACGTCAGAAGTCAGAAAAACTCTTCTGCCTCTTTGAGCCAAAGTTCTTGAGGCTTGTTTGCTTCTACCGGCACATTTGTTGAAGGACAACCATGTGACAAATCCTGCAGTAGGCACTAGCAATTTGGACAAGTAAGTCAGAATGTTTATGTTCAGTGAGCTTGCAGCCTGGGATGGGGGGATGAATGAACAGTGACAATTAGACGGTGGCAGCAGTGCTGTCAGGCTAAAGTGCTGGGGACTTCTGGGAAGACTGACAGGCACCAGAACGAGGGCAGATGTCAGAAAGGTTCCTGGGTCAAAGGTTATCTGAGATGAACTTTTAACTAACTAGAAGAGAAGAGTTGTGTTCCAGCCTGGAGAAACATGGACAGGCACCCACAGCTGGCTTTTACTGCCACTTAGCCAGAACCCTTCCTGCTTTACTCCTCCCTAGAGTAAATCCTCCAACACTGTGGAGCTCCGACAGGGAAAATCGTGGGGCGGTGCTACTAGCTGTGCTGCAAATAAAATGGATTCAGGATGGCAACTGGGTATCATAAACATGTTTTTATAATAAACAGACTAAGATGGTGTCTTTGCTTTCATAGGCAGGACTCTTATTTCAGGCAAATGTTTTACCACCTTAAACCCTTTAGTAAAATGGGACTATTCAAATGTATATGGAAGGTACCATGAATTGCAGACATAGTACTGACTAGCAATCAAAAGAAATGGATTTCAAGCTTAGTCATACCCCTTATTGAGTTTCTCTTTTTATTTAAAAAGAAACACATTTACTAATATTTGCCTATTAAGAATCAAATGACTTGGGGCCAGCACTGTGGCATAGCAGGTAAAACTGCCACCTGCAGTGCCAGCATCCTATATGGGTGCCTCCAGTTCAAGACCTGGCTCCTCCACTTCCGATCCAGCTCTCTGCTATGGCCTGGGAAAGCACTGGAAGATGGCCCAAGTTCTTGGGCACCTGCACCCACATGGGAAACCCGGAATAAGCTCCTGTCTCCTGGTTTCAGATTGATGCAGCTCCGGCTGTTGTGGCCAGTTGGGGAGTGAGCCAGTGGATGGAAGGTCTCTCTCTCCCTCGCTCTGCCTCTGCTTCTCTCTGTGTGTAACTCTGACTTTCAAGTAAATAAATAAATCCTTTAAAAAAAAAGAATCAAATGTCATTGCTTTTAAAAACTTGGTAGTTCTGTACAACATAATAAGTTGCTGAAAATTAGAATGTCTATGTGACTGGGAGACAAGTTGTGAGATTTCAGTTTCCAAGCATCCCTTTGGAAATCTGTCCTTACCCCAATCTGCATGTATGTGTCTGCATCCAAGGTTTGGTGTTTACCCAGCATTGCACATTTCCCTGGCCAGAGGGACTGATTCAGAGAGGGGCATGTGACTCAAAGCAAGCTAATCAGAACCCTCCCTCAGGTCATCTGTTTACACCATCAGCCAAAAGGCTCCTCATATGCCTGGAATTATCAGGCCTGAGAATGCATAACCTTAGAGCTACCAGCAGCCCACTTTGCCAGCCACGTGAGGAAACCACATCACCTACCAATGAAGCCAAGACAAGCTGAGACACTGGGAGAAAATGTTCTCACCCATGGTCACCAAGTGCTAGACTCTGGTGGATCTGAATTTTTGTGGGGCCTGAAGCATAATTTAAAAAAAAATACAAAATTGTAAATACAAAAAAGGAGATTTTGCGGAATTCAATTAAAATATTTCTTTTTTTTTAAAGATTTATTTTATTGATTTGAAAGACAGAGTTACACAGGGAGAGAAGGAGATGCAGAGAGAGGTCTTCCATTGGCTGGTCCACTCCCCAGATAGCCGCAATGGCCCGAACTGTGCCAGTCCAAAGCCAGGAGCCAGGAGCTTCTTCTGGGTCTCCCATGTGGATGCAGGGGTCCAAGACTTGGGCCATCTTCTACTGCTTTCCCAGGCCATAGCAGAGAGCTGGATGAGAAGAGTAGCAGCCTGGACTAGAACCAGCGCCCATAAGGGATGCCAGCACTTCAGGCCAGGGCTTTAACTCACTAAGCCACAGCGCCGGCGCCTACAAATATTTCTTCACAATATCAGAAGCTACCACACCACCACCATCTGACCCATGTGACTCACAGGGAAAAGTGATGGCTAGGAAGTCAGAGTAGAAGAGGGACCACAGTCTTACCTAATTGTGATGGAAGTATCTTATTTTTGCAAACTTTGGAAAAAATTATGCAGTATACATATTGCTGGGCCCACTCCCATGGCCTGAAACAGAGCCCCAGCAATGAGGAACCCAAAAACTTAAACTTCATCAGCCTTATAGTAAATCTATGTCTGCTCTGAATCTAGCTGTATAAAGCTAGTTCGTTCTTTGAACTCCTTAGTTACGGAAGTCTATAAATTGCTTTTTCAGTCAGAATTAGTTTCTATGGCTTGCAACCAAAAGTCTTGACTAATACACAGAGGAGGGAGTATGGCTGCCAGTGGTATATGCAACATCAGTAGTTTCACAACTATAAGGGATCAGGAATCCACAACACCCACTCTTTGAAGAGGCCAACAAGCTTGGGCCAGGGAAAACAGTGGGGTGAAACCAGGAAAGAACAAAGGTATCCTAGAACAGCCAGGAAGAGAAGACCTAAAATTGAAAAGACTGGACAGAGTTGACAGCAGAAGTATATAGAATCTAGTAAACCCTATATAAACCTTCAAGCTTAGATGCTCATAACCACCTTTACAATGAGGAATCTGAAACCAAAACAGATGGGCCATACCTTTTAAATCTTATTTAAAGTAGTTTTAAATCCATACTAGGGAGTTAGCTTGAGAATATGTTTCAATGATTTATATGCCCATTAAATATTATTTTTTAAAGATTTAATTTATTTATTTTAAAGGTACAGTTACAGAGAGAGAGAGAAGGAAAGATACAAAGATCTTCCATTCCCTGGCGTACCCCACAATTAGCCATAATGGTCGGAGTTGGGCCAGACCAAAGCCAGGAGCTAGGAGCCTCTTCCACGTCTCCCACATGGGCACAGGGATCTAAGCACCTGGGCCATCCTCCACTGCTTTTTCAAGCACACTAACAGGGAGTTGGATTGGAAGCAGAGCAACCACGACTTGAACTGTAGCCCACATGGGATGCCAGTGTCACAGGCAGAGGCCTTAATTGCTATGCCATAATGCCAGCCCCCATTGAATATTATTGAGTATCTACTCTTTATCAGATCCTATGCAATGTTCTAGGAGTTCAAAGATGAATAAAATATGACAGGCAGCAGCATATGATGAAACAAACATGGACTCTAGAGTTGGAGAAGCCTTGGCCCAATCTTGCCTCTGCCAATTACTTGTGTGGTCTTGGAAACATTGGGGATCTCCTAATCCTTGGTTTCTTCATCCACTAAAGTAACATAAAAATATTAGCCTCATAAAGTTGTTAGAAAGATTAAATGAGATAATATGTATACTATTATTTCTGCCATAGTTAGGATTTAGTAAATATGAACTATTATTTTTGTTATAGGCATCAGAATAAGCAGGAGCTGAAGCATAGTGGGTAAAGCCACCGCTTGCAGTGCTGGCATCCCATATGGGCACTAGTTCAAGTCCCAGCTGCTCCACTTCCGATCCAGCTCTCTGCTATGACCTGGGATAGCAGTAGAAGATGGCCCAAGTCCTTTGGGCCCTGCACTCACATGGGAGACCTGGCCTGGCTCCTGGCTTCAGATCGGCACAGCTCCAGCCATTGCAGCTACTTGGGGAGTGAACCAGTAGATAGAAGACCTCTCTCTCTCTCTCTCTCTCTCTCTTTCAAATAAAATAATTAATCTTTGTTAAAAAAAATTAATAAATTACCAAAAAAGAGTGTTTAGAAAGACTTGGAGTATGGATAAAGAGTGTGGCATGAGTTAGGAGAGCCTCTTCTTTTACCCTAACCCCTAGTTTTCATGGTGGGAGAGAGGAGGTTCTCCTGGAGTGCCTCTTCTGCCTTATTACACCACCATTCTTCACACTTAGGAGTGAGACGCTTAATTGATTAGTATTGTTACATTAATTAGCTCATTCCTTGTTGACTTGGTAGAGCTCATCTAGCACAAAGGCCCCAGTGACTGAGGATTCATTCCTCTTGTCTTTCTGCCCCTGGCCAGGGCAGACAGCAGTCTTCAGTGGATATGTTTGCTCTGCAGCCCCAGCCTTCCCCCTTGGTGAACATTATGAGGGTAGATGCCGTGGGGGTTGGGAGTCAGCAGAGTGTGGCAAAAAGCCCATTTGGGTTACAGACCCAGAATGTAGCTCTTTATTAGTTTATCTGTAATAAATCTGACATTTAAAAAATTCTCCATTTGACTGTCTTTTCTACACTATTTCATCCAAACTTAGTGGAAGAGCATACAATTTACTGATGCTCTGGAAACTAAAAGTAGTTAATTAAGGCTAGAGCATAGAATGTAAGGGAGGGATGGTGAAAAATAAAGATGGAGAGCTACACATAGAAACATTGCCTCTCGAGTTGGTATAGCAAGGTCATATTTTATCCACTCCTTTTCCTCCATACAAATAGCAATAATGGCTAAAATATAGAAAGAGAAAACCAAAAAAGACATAACCAGGCTTAGAAACAAAATAAATGTCTCCATGGATCAGAAATGGAGCTGAAACAGAAAGCATTTATCAAGGATGAAGCCACAAGCCCACTGGGGTCTCAGATTCAAAAGCTAAGATTTTTGTCTCCTGCAAGGTGACAGGCACTAAAGATGCTTCAAACAAAAGAGAAGACAGGAGGCAGGCTTAATGCCTGAAGCCAGGAGCCTGTGCAAAAGAGGCCGAAAATAAACTGCTGCCAGCCCACTGCCTACGGAAGCAGGACAAAGACTCGGCCTTGGAATCAGGAACCAGGCTGAGAGGCTGGCCATGTGGCTGAGCCTGTAGTATCCCCAACATCACTGGGCATCAAAATGCCAAGGTCAGGCCCAAGTCTGCAGCTGAGATCTGGGGAGGCAAGTAGAGACCAAAATTACCAAACATGAGGAGGTGAGCACAGACAGAAGAAAAAGAAAGAAAATGGAACAGAAAAATGCAAATAAAAAATCCCCTCAAAATGGGCCTAACCAGATTCCAAAGACATAAAAATATCTCATACAAGAAAGACAGCCAACAAAATGAACACTCAGAACATGAATTTATTCCAAATAAAACTAACTCTAAGGAATTGTCTGACAAAGATTTTGAAGCTAACTATTTTTGTATCTCAAAGGGATCAATGAGGGCATAGCACCCATTTTTAAAAGGACGGGAAATTAGGGAGCACATACACATTAGGTAGAGAACAAATATGAAAAAGAAGTAATAGACATCTTGGAAAATAAAAGCATGGTGATGGAAATGAAAAGGTCTTGGAGCTAACCGAAGTTGAAGAGAAGAAGCAGGGAATTAAAGGGATGTACTAAAGAGTTCACCCAGAATAGAATTTAGAGAAATAAAGACATTTCAAAAATATGAAGGCAAAGTTCAGATTCTTGGGTTACACTGAGCGGTTCCAAAATATGTCTAATAAGAGTTCAAAGAGGAAAAACAGAAAAAGTAGAGTAGCTTTACTTACAGAGAAGGAATGGCTAAAAATTCCTAGTGAAAACATCAGAACATCAGAACATCATGTGTTCTAAGAACACACAGATAAAGGCAAATAAATACTTTTATCACATTATAGCGAAATTACAGAATAAGGAAATAGATAAGATCTCAGGTTATCCCAGAAAAAGTACTGATTATCTACAAAGGGACCGTAACTAGATTTCTCAAAAGTAACAATGGAAACAAGAAATAATTGAATGATATTTTTGAAGTTGTAAATGAGCACTATCAACCAAGAATTGGATTTGCAGATAAACTATCAATTTAAGGAAGAATTCAAAGCAGACTAAGAGAGCTTACCACACCACAGACTTACACCAAAAAAACTACGAAGTTCAGAGGAAAAGCATAGGATACAAGAGATATTGGTGAGATTAGAAATTATTAAAATGTGTGATAGAATTTAAAAGAAAACACTTTTTGTGTTAATAAAAAAGAAGGAAGTGTAAAATTAATAATTAGAATGAGCTAAAGACTTTGTCATATTTAGGAGAGGGCTAGAAATAATGACTTGTCTAAATAATTTTAGATTTTATTTATTTATTTCAAAGGCAGAGCAACAAGGAGAGAGAAAGAGAGGTAGAGAGAGAGAGAGGAGAGATCTTCAATCTGCTGGTTCATTCCCTAAGTGGCCACAACAGCCAGATCTGGGCCAGGCTGATGCCAGGAGCCAGGAACTCCATCTGGGTCTCCCACTTTGGTGGCAAGGATTTAAGCACTTGAGCCATCATTTGTTGCTTTCCCAGGGAACAAATTATCAGGAAGTTGGGTTGGAGGAAGAGTAGCTTGAACTCAGAACCAACACTCTGATAGGAGATGCAGAAATCCCAAGCTGGGGCTTATCCCACTACACCACAATGCTCACCCTGAGTACTTTGGATTTTTTTAAAAATTGCATATTAATAAAAATCTTATCTAGAACTGCTAAGTCAATAGAGAAAAAATAGTGGCCAAGGGTCGGGGATATTTAATTTGGAAGATTGGTAGTTTAATAGAAAGCAGAAGAGAAAAAAAAGAGAGGTACAAAACACACAGAGAATAGAATAGTAGAATTAAATCCAAATATGTATTAGTGAGAACAATAACTAAACAGATTGAAATTACTTTTTGAAAGACAGACATGAACAGCTTGGTTCAAAACTATATTCAGGTATCTAATGCAAACAAAAGACACACGAAACTAAACCATGGAAAGACTGATGCTATGAAAAGAGACAAATTACCAAAACGCTAACAAAAGGAAAGCTGATAAAAACATTGCCATCAGACAAAAACAGTCTTTTAAACCAAATGTGTTCATGAAAATAAAGAGGGTAACTCCCAAGAAATTTTATGTAGCTAACAACATCACTTTCAATTACAGAAAGCAAAACCACTGACTGGAATTACAAAGAGAATTGATAAGCCCAGCACAGGAATGGGGGATTTTAGCAATGAGCAACAGCAATATGAAACAGACCAAAATACATAATAGAGACTGAATTCTGAAGGGCCTCTAAGGATGCCAGGTTAAGTAGTTGGGTTTTATTCTGAGAGCAAAAGGAAGCCATTAAATGGTCTTAAGCAGAGGAATGATTAGATCAGATAAGTGTGTGTGTTGTGTGTGTGTGTGTGTTTTCAGAAGGATCAATCTGGCTATAAATGGAGAACGTACTTCAGGGTGGTCAGACTACATTCAGGCAGAGAAATACCCATTGTTAAAATGCCTTTGACCATCTAGCACTGAGATATCAATGACCTGATCTGTAGCACATCATTGGCAAAGAAGAAGAGCAGGCATTTACACAGGCATTAGGACAACATAGTTGATTGGATGGCAGGGGAGGGATCAGCAGCAGCATTCATAGTCCTGCCCTAGGCGACTTGATGCGTGGCAGGGAGGAGGAAGCGTGCTTTTCTTTGAGGGGGAGAAAACACTGGTTTTGTTTGTTTGTTTGTTTCTGATTATAGCGATTACCTCCTCACCCCTTGATTTTGACACTCAAACTTGTTCATTGGAATGTTGAAATATATTCAAGATACAATTTTTAAAACTATCTATTGGGATAAGCATTTGGCCCTGCAGTTGAGACCCATATTGGAGTGCCTGGGTTCAATTCCTGGCTCCGGCTCCCGATTTCAGCATCCCCCTAAGGCAGGCTTTGGGAGGCAGCAGTGATGCATTGCGTGGTTGGGTCCCTGACCGTCAGGTGGGAGACCCGGGTCTCCTTAACCCATGTTGGCTCAGCTCTAGCTCCCAGCTCTCTCTCTCTCTCCTGCTTCTGAAATTAAAAAAAAAAAATGAAAGAAAATATCTATTAAAAAGCATTCTGAGGGGATGCTTCAATAATCTGGAAGAAATCACATGTTTACAATGCCAGATGTGTATTCTAAATAAACATTTTTTCATACAAGGGTACTTCAAAAAGTTCATGGACAAATAGAATTTAAAATAAACCTATTTTGACAGGAAATTTTTAAATCCATATATAGTTTTTTCATACTGCATTTCAAAGAGTCCTCTGTAATGATAACCCTTTAAGATTATTTATATTTTTATTGCAAATTTTCATATATTCCCACACATAATGGATTTGCAAACACATCTATTTTATACCTAGTTTCTGGAGTAATAGAATGACTTTCTTTAGTACACAGCTGTTATTTCGAACAAGTAAATCCAATTGGTTGACCTGTGAGTTCCTACAGAATCACAAATTTCATAGCACATACATTCCTGTGCTTTTTCTGGTTGCTATTAATTATCTTAAACTAATATTTGAGTTTACAATGTGTGTTCATCCTTCAGCGGACAATGATTTTGGAGTGACTAGAATTGGGGTGGTGGGTACATATTATACAACCAAACTGAGGTTACTGATAAATGCTGCAAATTAAGGAGCTATTATTCCAAAGGCACTTTACTCAGTAGCTTCAAGCATGAAAAAGGTTTAAAGGACTTACAGATTTCCAATTATGTATTTAAGGCTCTGCATTTTACAGCAATTCAAAAATGCAAATGAGATGTAGATTTTAAAGTTCCAAGTAGGTTGTGCAATTTCAGTCTAATAACTGGAAAAAAAAATGAGTCCAGTTTGGGCCTGTAATCCAGAACAGGACTGTTCAAACAAGCACAGAACATTTTGGAACCACTGAAGGGAATTTGCTTGGGAAGTCTGCACATTCTAAGTTTCCTGGTAATAATATCGTCATATGAGACGTGTGATTCTAGTATTGCCTCTTCAGGGATAGCAAGGCTGTGTTTTGAAATGACAGAGCCTTTTTGTGTCTGACTTTTCAAAGTTAACATTTATTTGAGGCATATTATTGCATTAAATTTCACACATAGAATCTATTAGTCACTATGAGCCATTGTGACATAACCTTACTTCAGACCATATCACTTCTTCAATCGCAGCCCATTCAACTCGTGGCTAGTGCAAGCTAAATAGTCAAGTGGGCTCTTGTTTAGGACCATTGCTACAATGTAGCTTACAACTAAAAGCATGAGTTGGCAATCATCTGCTAGATTGACACCTCTATCCTAACAAAAACATGCTCAAAATGCAAAGATGGTACTATTAAGATGTTGTAGGGAGGCCCTGTGACACAGCAAGTTAAGTCATGGTGCAGTGCCAGCATCCCAAATGGTCACCGGTTCAAATCCCAGCTGCTCCACTTCTGATCCAGCTCCCTGGGAAAGCAGCAGAAGATGACCTAAGTTCCTGGGCCCCTGCACCCACATGGGAGACCCTGATGAAGCTGCTCACTCCTGGCTCCCACCTGGCCCAGCCCCTGCCATTACAGCCATTTAGGGAGTGAACCAGCAGATAAAAGATCTTTCTCTCTCTCTCTAATTCTGCCTTTCAAATAAATAAATCAATCTTTTAAAGAAAGATCCTCTAGAGTTCTTCCACAAATATAAGCTGAAAGAGTGCATGCACTAGGTTTTTTAGTTTTTCTGGTATTTTTCAAAATTACAGTAATGTAATGGTTTTAGACAAAAAGGAAAAAAATTAGGCCATAGGAATAAAGTTGTAGCTCTTTATATTTCCAATTGAGCCAGAAATGTATTAAAGTTGGGTTGTTTTTGTTTTCGCCATGGTGGTAATTTTTCCTTTTAATCTTTGTGCTACACGGAAATGTACATGCAAGGAAAGAAGAAACTGAAGCTTCCATAGATGCTCAAGATTTACATACCCTACACAGTTTCACCAAGATCTGAAGACAGAACCAAGAGCCAACAGGGGAAAAAATAATTGTATTACCTCCCCAGGAGCAATGTTAATCATTATAATAGCAATAAGGAACCTGGGAAGGTCTTAAAGTGCTTGCTCTCATTCCCCAGCAAAATATCCACAGTGAGTCCCAAGACAATAGCTATCTTATTTTTATAAATTTAGGAGAGATGGAAGAGTTCCCAAATACTTATCTTGCTATTTTTTAAGATTAATTTATTTATTTGAAACGCAGAGTTAGAGAGAGAGAGAGAGAGGGAGAGAGAGAGAGAGATACCTTCCATTCACTGTTTCACTCCCCCAGATGGCTACAATGGCCAGAGCTGAGCCAGACCTAGGTTAGGAGCCAAGAGCTTTATCCAGGTCTCCTACATGGGTAGCAAGGGCCCAGGTACCTGGACCTTCCTCTGCTGCTTTTCCCAGGCCATCAGCAGGGAGCCGCATCAGAAGTGGAGCAGCAAGGACACGAACCAGTACCAGTTCACATCTTGCTATTCCATACGAAGTTGTTTTCTGCATCTAAACTGAACCTCTCTCCTGCCCTGCCTGCCCTGCTAGTGATTCCTGCGGGCTGTAGGGGAATGGCAGAGGCTCCTGGGCTTCACGCTCTTTTAAGCTAATATAACCATCAAATAAGAAATTCATTATATTTGTATTAACAAAAGCAGAACTGGAAACCCCTCAGTAACTGATCAAACAATGCCCTGATTAAATACTAGAAAAGAAACATCAGGGGGCAATCTGAATAAAACCTGTAAGGAAGATGGTGCAAGGCACACAGACCTGAGAGTCTATGATAGGTGAGGAGCTAACCTAAGCCAGTTCACAACTGTCTAGAAAAAACGGGATTAAAAAAAAGATTTATGTATTTATTTGAAAGAGTTACACAGAGAGAGAAGGAGAGGCAGAAAGAGAGAGAGAGGTCTTCCATCCACTGGTTCACTCTCCAGCTGGTTGCAATGGCTGGAGCTGCGCCAATCTGAAGCCAGGAGCTTCCTCCAGGTCTCCCACAGGGGTGTGATAGCCCAGGACTTCTTCTGGGTCTTCCACCCAGGTTCAGGGGCCCAAGCACTTGGCCATCTTCTACTGCTTTCCCAGGCCATAAGCAGAGAGCTGGATCACAAGTGGAGCAGTTGGTACTCAAACCAGCACCCATAGGGAACGCTGACACTGCAGGCAGCAGCTTTACCCCTTATGCCACACACAGCACAGGCCCCAAGATGAGATTCTTGACAACACTCTGCAAAGGCTGGGAGCCATGGATATCCCAAATACGTTTGTTTCTAATGAAATTACCAAATAGGGAGCATTGAAGTCCGATGAACATGGACTTCATGGAAACGTTCATTCATTGATTCAGCTAATTTTTTCATAGTTTTTATTTATTTATTTTCATTTGACTTGAAAGACAGAGACAGAGTTTTTCCATCTGCTGGTTCACTCCCCAAATGCCCACAGCAGTCTGAGTGGACCCACTTTGAAATCAGGATCCTAGCACTCAATCCAGGTCTCCCACGTGGGTACAAGGACTCAACTGCTAGAGCCATCATCTGCTGCTTCGCAGGGTCTACAGCAGCAGGAAGCTGGAAGGGGAAGCAGAGCTGGAACGCAAACCCAAGCACTCGGATAGGGAATGTGGGCGTCCTATGTGGCACCTTAATTGCTGTACCAAATACCTACCACTCAGCTAATTTAATTTGGTATCATCATTGTTATTGATGTCAGGCATTCTTTACCTTTCTCTGTAAACCAGAAAGATTAATGATCTCCATTTGATTGGCTAAATTCCAGAGGCTCTCACTTCCGTCGTACATGATAATTCCCCCTGGAGTTTGTTCTGTGTTCATGTAAACCTGCATGCTCCAGCCCTTTCCTGAACCACTGAATGAGAACCTCCGGGAGTGGAGTTAGCCACATTTGAAACGCTAAGGTGCTCTGTTGGGAATAACAGATTGCCACATTGTCACAGCTGTCCAACCTAGGCTGTGCCTCTATGGAGTACTCTAAGGAGGAGCCAGAATTCAGGCTTGTGTAGACAGACAGCCACCCCCACTCATCTGCACACACGTAGGCATCGTCTTCCTTTATAGATCACAAGGGATGAGTGGGGTGCCTTTGCCCACTGCCCAACTGAAGCTCACACGCTTTACAGCACCGGTTATTTGGCAAAGGTGTAGAGGCAATGAGTCACAAGCACCAGGGCCAGGTGTGGGTGATGAAATGTTTAGCCACAAGATTACCTATAAATGGTTTTAATTCACATATTTCCAAGAACAGAACTGTGGCTTATCCTTCACAATTAATATAAACGCTTTCATGGGATTCTGATAGTTCTATTACACTTGGAATAGTTAAGGGACGAGGGACTATGGGTCTATAGATAAGAGCACACGCTCTAGGGCCATACTACCTGTTGCAGGGGTGGGGCTGCTGGTGGTGGTGGTGTCTTTTCCATTTTATTTGAAAGGCAGTAAGATAGAAGGAGAGAGACAGAGACAAGGATTTTCCACTTTCCCCAAATGCCTGCAATAGCCAAGGCTGGGCCAGGCCAAAGGCAGGAGCTGGGAACTCAATCCAAGTCTCCTACTTGGGTGGCAGGGACCTAGCACTTGAGCAATCACCTGCTGTCTCCCAGGGTGAGCGTTAGTGGGAAGCTGGAATCAGATGTAGATCAGGACTTAATCCCAGGCACTCCAGGATGAGATGCAGACATCCCAAGCAACATCTTAACCACTGCACAAGACACTCAACCCTGCCTGGCTTTCAGTACTGGCTCTAGCATCTCCTCGTGTGTGATTGTAGGATCTTAGGTAACTTCTCTGTGACTTGATTTCTTCCTCTGAGGCATCAGGAGTAATTGTTCCAACCTCATAGGGTTATTATGAAGACTCAGTGAGTATTAGCTCAGAACATAGCCTGACACAAAGTGTTAGGTATATAGGATCATCTGATGTTATCAGGATTGATGGGACATCAGGATCAGGATCTTACACTGAGTCCCCACATACATCATTCCCCTCATGCAATGTCTATCTGATGGACTATGATCCAGCTGCCTCTCAGCTCACACTGGGGGCATGGAACCTGGAACAACCCTGGGGAAGCCTGGGGTCCCACTCTTTTTAGAAAACTCTAATCAGCAAAATGAATATAATGACTCCCAAGGCCTACTATTACTGCTTTGTAAAATATGACATAGTGACCACATAATTTCTCAAAATCACACTCACTCTAACTCTCCCAGGAAGAAGGGATAGTGGGTCCCTCCCTGGAGAGCCTGCAGTACTCTTCTGTGCCTTTATTTGCGACACAGGACTGAACACTGCAGTAGACTCTACGCAGTTCCTCAGGACTGCCTTATTCTTTGCTGCCCCCTGGGCCTTTGCAGCAGCTGTTCTGCCTGCCTGGAGTGGCTGTGCCTCCCCACACTCTCTACGTTGAATTGTAATCGCCTACTTCCTGGTCAGCCTTCCTCCCTAGATGGGCAGCTCTGAAGACCCGATGGAGTCAGTCTTGCTTACCATTGTGCCCTCAGCACCTAGCAAGTGCATAGCAGAGTGGGCACTCCAAAACTATGTGAGAATGATGAGATAGCTCTGCTGGTGGTTGGGTTAGGACTCTGTACTTGCAGCTATGTCGCTTAGGGTGGGCTCCTTAGCTTCTCTGATCCTCAGTAAAGCAGAGCTAAAATAGCTTCCTTGTAGGCTCTTGTAATGACTAAAAGAGTATGAGGAAAGCAGATTGGCAGAGCGCCCAGAACAAAGTTAACATTGTAATAGTGAATACACATCTTAAAAAGCAGCATAGCCAAGTGCACCCAAGCCTTTCACTTTGCTAATTTTTGTCCATTTCCTTATTTAATAAAAATGGATGTTATAACCATAATTGTTGCTATCAAAACCTCAGAAAACAGGGGAGATAGGAGGAAAGGTCAGAGGTTACTGCTCTGCAATTCTCTCAGGTAGACACTTATTAATACTGATTCATAAATATTCATCAGGCAATGTGTGGAGACCAGGCAGAGCATAAAGGGAAAAAATCTCACCCTAGAGCTCCACCTGTCTTCATGCCAGCTCCTTCACACAGAAATTAACCTATCATTTTCAGAACTGAAGAAAAAGCTGTCATTTAAATTCCAGCTAAATGTGCTCCTCTACTTGCCCATCCAAGAACCTGGGCTCAGGGACAGGAGAAACATCAGCCGCACATCAGATGCCACTCAAAAGAACCCATGTCTGTTTGCTTTTGATGATGATATCTAACATTTGTTGAGTGCTATTTGCCAGGCAGTTTGCATACATTATCTCAACCGATTTCCATCTTAAAGATAAGGAAACTCAAGGCTGCCACTGAAACTGTAGAATTTAGAAAAATTGCCCAAGACCAGTTGTTTAGTAGGAAGCCAGAGTGTCCAGCTGGACACAGGAGACTCATAACCTCAGCACTGAAGTCCTCCTCCCCCGCCAGGAGGCCAGTCTAGCCCTGGACAGCGTGGATTCCATCCGGAAGCCACAGCCACAGCCATTGCACTTTGAGGTGCAGCCTCTCTCCACCTCCCCACCCGGGAGGAAAGAGCTTTGGACTTTAGAGTGCACACAAATGATTGCAGAAAGTTCTAGCAGTCTTAATTAAGAGATCGCAAAACATCACAGCAATCACTTTTCTTCATACCTCATCCAAATCATGCTGAAAAGGATGCTTCTATCTGTCACGACAGAATTATAATTTATAAAGCTTATACACATTCGAATGCTATGTTTTAAAGGCGCATAATGAGGCCTATTCTCCAAGTATCAACCATTTGCCCTCCACCCCTACCACAACTTGGGGAGAAAGATGAAGAAAGGCCATTTAATGTTGTGCTGATTCTGCATGTGGAATGTTTATTTGCAAAGAAAAACCACATTTCACTCCAATCATACTTTCCCTTGGCTCTATTTCCTAGAATGAGCAGGAGGAAACTGAATAAAATATCACTGCATTTCCCATTTTTCTGCATGAGGTTAGCAGAGAGGGGAACCTGCTTCTCAAAGCAATTGCATCGGTGGCAGCTGGACGGGGTCTAAGCCTGTCAGCGCCCAGCTGGCCTTGAGGTAGTCACTGAAGCAGTGAGCTGTGGCCAAGACCTTTTCCTGATTTAGCTGTTATTCCACAGAGAAAACGCACACAACAAAGAATCACAGAAAAGGCGCTGGCAACAGATTTGCTAGGGAAGAGGATGGTGGGTGTGGGAACGGGGCCGCGGAGGTTGAGGATTTTAATCACAGATTTTCTTTCTCCCCTGAAGAATTTCACGGCAGCAAAGTGAGCTGGAAGATAAGTTGATGTTGATATTGCTAAATCCAAGAAGCAATAGAAGAGCGTCCCTCACCTCCTACACACAGGCCCACCTCCCTCCAACACTCAGCTATTTCTGCCCTAGTTTTTGCTTTCACTTTGGAGCAATATTTCTTACATCAGGTGCAAAAAATATAATTATGAAACACTGGCTGGTTCTTGAGTCTCTCAGCGAAGCGACCTTCATCCTAAAAAGAAACAAAAGAAAACTTGGGGGCTGTTTCTTCGCCCCTACAGTGATAGCCGCGGTAGTTGCTGAAGGTACTATTCTCTAAATGATTCAGTTCCAGTGTTTTCTGGAGTCTTCATAAAAACAAGCTGCATTCAGCCAGGATACTTCCTTGAAGAAGAAGAAACCCTAACTTGCCCAAAGCGATTAAAGATAAGTGTGTCCGTAAGTTGACTTACCCTATTTGAAATTCTCCTCTGTTCACAGAATATATATAAATCTTTATGGAATGACCTATTAAATCCCTACTGCTGGGACCAAGCTTTGGGCTTTGTTTCAGTTATAAAATAAGGTCACTCTGCTTTTGGTAAAAAAAAAAAAAAAAAAAAAACCTGTTGTAGCTGCTTTGATAATTAAAATCTACAGAGTCATGAAGAGATGATATATTTAAACCCCTAAAAATTAATGTGGAAGTGATAAAGCTGCAAAAGGAGAAAGAATAAGGGTCCCCTATTACTGTTCATCAAATTAAATATTAGTAATAGGGTATGTGGTGTCATTCTTTAATAAAGAACTTCAAAACATTTTTTAAAAAACTTTTAATTCAAGTTTTCTGGCTCCCTTATATAAGCATACCCACAGAGAGGGCCACATTTAAGAGAGAATCACTGAAGGAAATTTATGTCACAAATTCACAGATGCTGTCAGCCAAGGAGCTCAGGGTCAGGCCGAGTTAACCTAACCTTTAATGTGGAATGTGCACTTTTTATCTGTAGACAGATCTACTCCTTGCAACCTCATATGCCCTCACCTCTTCTGGGAGAAGCTGTTCCTCTCCCTTTTTCTGCTGTAGTTAGAGCAAGTAGCCTCTGACTCAGGTGTGAGAAGCAGCATGTAGGGGCCAGTGTTGTGATACAGCAGATCGGGCTGCAACCTACAACACTGGCATCCCATGTAAGTGCCGGTTCCAGTCCCAGCTGCTCCATTTCTGATTCCACTCCTGCTAATAAGCCTGGGAGAGCTGTGGAGGATGGCCCAAGTGCTTGGGCCTTTGCCCCGCCATTGGGAGACCTGGATGGGGTTACAGGCTCCTGGCTTCAGCCTGGCCTGGCCCTTGCCATTGTAGCCCTTCAGGAAGTGAACCAGCAGATGGAGAATCTCTCTCTCATTCTCACTCTCTCTCTCTGTCTCTCCCTCTCTGTAGCTCTTTCAAATAAATAAAATAAATCTTAAAAAAAAAAAAGAGGATATTGTCTTAGTCTATTTAAAAAAAAAGAAAAAACAAGCAGTTCCTGGAAATGAAATCAAGTGCTTGGATAAGTTCATTAATCTCTTAGTGTCTGAATTTCCTCCTTTCTAGAATGGAGCAGATGATGATAAGCAGTGGTAGTAATGGAGCTGGTACTAATAACACAAGGCACGCCCCAGGTATTAACACACTGTGTTTCCTCCTTAGCTTTTCTCATCATTCACTCCCTACCTCCCTTCGTGCCCCTCATTTTTCTCATAACTGTGGTTTCTCATCCTATGTTATGCTGCCTGCAGGGAGAAAGCACATGCGTGGGACTAGCGCCTGTATTCTGTGTGCCTCACGTGACAGTCCTGTCTCTCACAATAATAAACCAGCCTTCTACCCTTGACTTCCGTCCCTTAAGGGTTGGTCAGGATGCTTCAGTTGACTTTGAAAGCAACATTTGGGGCCGTGGTTGACTTGGTTAATCCTCTGCCTGCGGCGCCGGCATCCCATATGGGCGCTGGATTCTAGTCCTGGTTGCTCCTCTTCCAGTCCACCTCTCTGCTGTGGCCCAGGAAGGCAGTGGAGGATGGCCCAGGTGCTTGGGCCTCTGCACCCACATGGGAGACCAGGAAGAAGCACCTGGCTCCTGGCTTCGGATCGGCATAGCTCTGGCTGTAGCGGCCATTTGTAGGGTGAACCATCTGGAAGGAAGACCTTTCTCTGTTTCTCTCTCTCTCTCTCTCTCACTGTCTAACTCTATCAAATAAAAAAAAAAAAAGCAACATTCTGGGACCCTGACACGCAAGGGACAGATCCAACAACCTGATGACTCTGTGACGCAAGGCCACCTCTGAGGTTTCAGAGGAGAGGGCCAGCCTCCCCTCCCCTGGCATACACCAGCTTTACCATGCTCGTCTTAAATGTCAGCTCTGTGTACAGTCTGTGGGCCCGAGCAAGTCACTTAATCTTGCTGAGCCTGTTAACTCCTCTATAAAGTCTACTTGCCTCCCAGGGTCATGGTGAAGATGAGCGAGGATAAGTTAGGTGGGTGGAAATGCTCTATAGTCTGTAACACATTATATAAAGTATTCTGCTTTAAAAACGTTTACACTAAATCCCAGGAAGTCTTATCATGAATATGCCTCCCTACTTCATTCTGTCAATGTGAAAAGAAACCAAAGCTGGGAGGATCTTCAAAAATTCAGAAAATCACGTTTGGAGCAGCACTTGAGAAAAGCCATTTTGAAACTTCAAAATTTTATCTACATATTTTCCTACTATATGTATTAAGAACATTACTGCCTATTTGTGTTTATGATGTCTGAGTAGCTGCTATAATTCGATTGGTAGAATTTCTAAAACAACAAAATACACTTTTCTGTTGGCTGGCATATGTGTAGCTTCTGATGTGATCTGGACATAGCTTTTACCTTGAGCTCTATTGGTCTATTTCTTTACCCTGCCCCAATCATTAGAAATTATTTTCTGAGACACAAATGGCAACTACAGAAGCCCCAAGTGACCCATCTTTGCTTTGCTGTAAACTAGGTTATATAGTAGAATAGCCAAAGGCATTGAATACCAGCACTGCCTTTGGAGTTTTAGCACTCTCTGGCCACTGAGCCTACCATTTATAAATTACATTTTATTATCTTCTAGAAAAACAAATTCAATGATGAGCAATTCAGACTCCATATGCAAAACAGCATTCTGAGACAGAAAACTCAGCTGGACAAATTCCCACTGTTTTCCTCAGGGGAAAATGAAGACTGTGCTTCTTTTTCTTTTTTTAATGATTTATTTATTAATTTGAAAGGCAGAGTTACAGAGAGAGAGAGAGAGAGAGAGAGCGCTCTTCCAACCACTGGTTCACTCCCTGCTGCAATGGCCGGAGGTGCGCGGACTGAAGCCAGGAGCCAGGAGCTGCCTCCAGGTCTCCCATGCAGGTAACAGGGGCCCAGGGACTTGGGACATCTTCCAGAGCTTTCCCAGGCTATAGCAGAGAGCTGGATTGGAAGTGGAGCAGCCGGGACTTGAGCTGGCGCCTTAATGGGGTGCTGGCACTGCAGACGGCGGCTTTACCTGCTACACCAGGGCACCAGCCCCGGTGTTTCTTTTAAAGTAGCTAAAATACCCACGTCGCCTGTTGGTCCTGTTACTTCAGGCTTCTGGCTCAGTCATGACAGGCGTCAGCCAACTCTCTCATACTTCCTCTGTTTCTGATGTGGCCCACAGACTCAGCCCATGTGTGTATTTGGATAACTGCTACTTTTCTGTTCATGCATATCTTGACTGGATGTGATGCCTCTTCATATCCATGTTCGATCTTTAATTAGCTTTGCTTTTTTCTTTTGCTAGCTGGCTCTGCTTACTTTCAAACCTAGGTTCCTCTCTGAACTTCTTTTATATTTTGCCTTACTTTTGGGGGGTCATTGGCTCCTGAATTATTTCTGCTTCTTAATTTTCCTAATCAATTTTTTAACCCTTAAAAATACCTGTCTCTGATTTTCCATCTTATTTGTATTCCATTCAGAGTGCTTGAGGTTTACATCTTCTTACGAGGGTCGAGGACTGTGCCCCCATGGTACCTAGAACTCAAATCCTGACTGGGGGCTGAGTGGCCCTGGAGATGATGACTGAGACACTGGCACTAAATGGCACAGAACCATACAGTGAGCTGACTTATTCCCTTTCTAGTTTTCTCACAGTCCTGAGCATTACTTTAAGGACACAGTTGCCTTTTGGTTCCTTTATGACTATCACTCGCTAATATCCCTTTTGAAAAGACGGGGCAGGCCGCAGGCAGAGAGCCTTGGTGTGTAACAGTACCTAGCCAGAGTCTGAAAGCATTGTTTTGGTATTTATTGTCACCTCCTCTTTGCGGCAAGTTGACACTGGGTTCCTTTTCACAGCCACAATACAAAGTTTCTTCTTTTAAAAAGTATATGTGCATTTAAAAGATTTGTCAATTTAAAGAAAAACATTAAGAAAGGACATGGATATAGCAAAATGTTGAAGGTGGGAGTACAAGAATGATGGAAGTCTCAACTTTTGTTATTTTCTTACTGCTGTATAGCAATGACATAGCTATGCTACTTTAAAAGTATATTTGTTGGAGCTGGTGCTGTAGCGTGATATGGGTGCCGGTTCGAGTCCCGGCTGCTCCACTTCCAATCCAGCTGTCTGCTATGGCCTGGGAGAGCAGTAGAAGATGGCCCAAGTGCTTGAGCCCCTGCACCCATGTGGGAGACCCAGAAGAAGCTTCTGATTCCTATGTTCAGATCCACTTAACTCCGGCTGTTGTGGGCCTTTGGGGAGTGAACCAGAAGATGCAAGATATCTCTTTCTCTCTCTGTCTCTCTTTTTCTCTGTCTGTAACTCTACCTCTCAAATAAATAAATATTTTTTTTAAAAAGTATATTTGCTGATAACATCAAAGCCTGGAGACAAGCCATTCCATGTCCAAATGTCTCCAAATGAAAGTATACATACATTAATTTCATGGTCTCTTTTTATTCATTTATAGTTTGTTTTTTCTCTCTCCAGAGGTAGAGAGAGAAAGAAAGAGACAGAAAGAAAGAGAGCTCCCATCACTGATTTCACTACTGAAATGTGTGCATCTACTAGGTTTGGGCCAGGAGAAACCGGGAACTGGGAACTCACTTTGGGTATCCCATCCTGATGACAGGGATCCAACCGCTTGAACCAGCACCTGCTGCCTCCTAGGGCCTGCGTTACTGGGAAGCTGGTATCAGGCATGGAGCCAGGACTCAAATCCAGACATTCCAATATGGGATGCAGACGTCTTAATGGCTAGGCCAAATGCCTTCTCTGAGTGACAAATAACCTTCTCCTCAATCAGACACTGATGGTCACTGATCTTTCAGCAGCTGTCTGGTGCAGTGTTGCATACAATAGTCTGATTTTTTAAAAAAGATTTATTTATTTATTTATTTATTTGAAAGTCAGAGTTACAGAGAGAAGGCAGAGGCAGAGTGAGGGAGAAGACTTCCATCCGCTGGTTCACTCCCCAAATGACTGCAATGGCCGGAGCTGCGCAGATCCGAAGCCAGGAGCCAGAAGCTTCTTCTGGGTCTCCCACATGGGTGCAGAACTTGGGCCATCTTCTACTGCTTTCCCAGGCCATAGCAGGGAGCTGGATTGAAGTGGTGCAGCCGGGACTCGAATTGGCACCCATATGGGATGCCAGCACTGCAGGCAGCAGCATTACCCGCTACACCACAGCGCTGGTCCCAATAGTCTGATTTGATGTGTATATCCGGAGTCTAAATTCTACAGCCCTTTTCAAGCCCACTTCCCTCCCCACCCCCATTGTCATGATGAGGAAGCATACAGGCCATGAGACCTCAAGACTTTAACTTTGACTCATTAACAGTTGTTCTCCGGCGGGGTGTGTGTGTGTGGGGGGGTGGTTCTTATAAATCCTACACAATGCAATTTTGCAAAATTTTACTTGAGGGGAAAAGGGTCAAGCCACTCTTTTATGTTGCTTTCCTTGAAGACTGTCTTGTCCTGCTCACTGAAAGGGAACACTGGTTTTAGAGGATTACCTTCTGCTCAACCTCTCTTCACTCAGCGGTGGAATGTTCTAAGATTTCTAAGTTTATCTCTGGGATCCTGTTGGGACACTCTCAAGACTGCATGTCCTTGGCTCCTTCACAAGCCTATCTTCTGCAGGCCTCTGTCTGCAGGGGTGGGGAGAACATCCAGATCTCTGTGATACTCGACCAGCTGCCCACAGCGTGCAGGAAGCTCGTTGACTAAACAGGAGCAGCTCTGTAACCATGCAGCTTCTCCTTGGTCTCACCTTCTGTTTCCAGCACAGTCACTGCCATCCACATCCACCTCTTCTCTTGGTTCAGAAAAATGCCAGCCTTGAATTCACAGCTCCAAAGCAGATGGAGGTAAAAACTCTCTGTTAAAACTGATGAGGGCCTGCTATCTTAATTTTCAATCCAGGTTCTTTCCCCGCCCCCAACACACACACACACACACACACACACACAGATAAGAATTCTAGGCAGAGGCATATATAGGTACACAAGTGAGGACAGGATTTATTTAAAGATGAGTGAGTGGAAATATATTCACACATGAGTGTGGGCTGCCCGATAGGGAGAAATACCCATTCTGAGTGGGCCAGAGGGTTGCTTAGAGAGAGAGGAGAAAGTCTAAATAGCACCCCCAACTGTGGTCAGGACCAAAAAGAATGCTCTTTCCTATTCTCAGCCTCTTTTATGAGGCAGGGGGTGGTGTTTTAATTAAATGAACAAATGGGGTGGGGTTTTAGCATGCATGAAGCCATCTGGGATTTTTATGGCAACTTTACATACAGTTTGACATCCTTGTGGTCTTCATGTATCTTCTCTTTCCTGGTTCTGGATGAGACACAGGTGCATCCTGGGAAGGTAGGTGTTTTAGACTGACAGGTAAAGAGATACCATTATATTGCAGGGCTGGAAAGAGTTCCAGCTCACCTAGGCCTAACTAAATGCCTGCCTATTCACACCATATCCAAACCACAAAATCCTAATCCAGACAATTCTTGCGAAGGGAGAGAATGAGCAGTCCCAGCCACTTGTGATTCAGTCTCCTGCACTGCTCAAACACCAAATACCCCCTTCCTCCCTCTCAGCTCCACTCTGACCACTTCATGTCTTGGGTCACATAGCCATGTCTGATTCTCTATGATTCCAGTTTACCTTGAGAATACTAAAGATGAGTTTTCTTCTTGATCACAGTTTTTTGCTTATAGACTTGTTCCCTTCACTGTCCATATAAGGACAGTTTTGTTGAGAAGGTTTATGGTCAACCTTACACTCATGTTTTTTGGCCAACTGACCCATGTGGCCAGAAAGAGGCCACTTGTAGGCCTTCTCAGAGGCCCTGGGGTTGGCGTCAGGCCTTTGCTCTCCTAGCAGCTCAGTGAACTACCCTACTTGGCCTGGGCGACTCCTTCCTGCTGCTTGTCCCTGGACCTAGGAGCCTGATCTTGGATTGGCAGCAAGAGCTTTGATGGAAGGCTTCTGCTCAAGGCAGCCACAGGACTTGCTTGTTTGCAGAGAGTCTTCCCCATGCTTTCTTCTTGATCATCGTCCATCATAAGGTCTTCAGCTTTAAAAAGTCAGCTTTTTCCCCCTCCATGTTCACTGATATTTAGCAATTTTACCTGTGTACAGTAGGTAACACCCCCAAACACTTGCCCAAGAGTTCTCAGCCTTTTAACCACTCTCGTTGAAGTACCACATGCGTTAGGGTATATGTAGCCTCAAGTGTCAAGCCTCTGAGGTTCTCCATCAACCACCCTCAATTTCCTAAATGAGCTAATGCCTGTAAAGTGCTCTGCACAATGCCTTTCACCTGGCAAGCAATCAGGACTCGTGAGCTATTGTCAGGATGGTGTTTGGGCTGTTATTTCACCTCTAGCACCTGCCATTTCTGCAATGTCAGTGCTTTTCCTTGGCCAGAGTTTCAGCATCTTTTTCCTCAGGGCTGGATGAGACTCATGAAAAAATCACCCAGATTTTGTCCCAGACCCTCAGGGTCTCCACCACTGTCTGTTCCAGAACCTGAGCTCTTGTGCAGGCAGCTCATGGCCTGCTCAGGTTAAAGTTCATTAAGTGAGCTATTTGCTCAGGGACTCTGGTATGTCTGGCTTGTGTTGCCTACCTTGAGCTAGGAAATTTCTGTCTGCACAGGAAGTCAGTATTCAAGGTAGAGAAGGCCAGGCTGAGAGCTGACTTTCCAGATACCTATCTGTCCCAATATCTTTCTACGGGGTGCAAAGTAATTAAGTTCTAGTAAGGCTGCATTTTCCCTTCTCTTCCTTTCTGAAAGACTTTCCAATCACTTTCTCCCTTTCAGGATCTTTAAAACAGCCTGTCAAGTGTTTGTAGTTTCAGCCTTTGACTCTTCACCGACAGTCACACTCACTGGAAATCCACATCCGTTTCCCCACAGCAGACCTCCTATGGCACCACTACCATCTCCAAATGCCAGGTGACCAGAATTCTATTTTTTAAGAAGATTTATCTACTTAATTGAAAGGCAAAGTTACGGGGGGGGGGGGGGAATCTTCCTTTTGCTGGTTCATTCCCCAAATGGGTAAAATGGCCTGGGCTGGGCCAGGCGGGAGCCAGGAGCCTGGAACTCCATCCAGGTTTCTCCATGGGTGACAGGGCCCAAGGACCTGGGCCATCTTGTGCTGCCTTCCTGGGTGCATTAGCAGGGAGCTGGACTGGAAGCAGAGAAGCTGGGACTCTAAGCAGCGCCTGCATGGCCGCCAGCATTGCAAGCAGCAGCTTAACTGTGCCACGATGTCAGAGCGCTGACCATAATTCTTAATGGGAATAATTAACCCTTATTATGGATGTGTACAACTCCAGGATTCACAAAAACCCTGGAAGGAACTCTAATGTACCGATACCCAGACATCACTAGCCTGAGTCCTCGTGGGCATTTATATTCGAATCACAGTGACTTTGAGCACACTCTTCCTGACCTCACCAGTCCCCTGGATGATTTGCCCTAAATCTAATGTTTTGGATTCTGTATTTAAGTATGTCTGTAAGCTTTTGTGAGAGTTTGTACACATCTCCCTGATTTGCTAACTAGGCAGGAACTCAGAAACTGGCTGCTGGGATAAGGCACGCTTGGGAATTCCTCTCCCTTGCCTTTTTATTCAAGGTTCCGAGAGTGATGACCCACGTGACTCTCTCTGCCTTCTTCTTATCTCATGTCTCTTTCCCAAGAGACGATGACAAATTAGTTATGTTTTTGGAAGAGGAGAAGAGGAGATTGCCTGGGCCGTCTTCCCGGAGTCATGCTCAGTTAAGAACATCACACAGCAGAGCTGCCTGTGCCCCTAGCTCTCCGACTGTGCTGCCTCCTCTCTCTCTCTCTCTCTCTCTCTCTCACATACACGCACACACTCTGGTTCTATCACAAAGCAAAGATGAACAGGTAGGGAAGGGTCAATGGCTTTCCTCAACACCAGTCTTCCCCAATGTAAGACTTCAGCATTATTCAGTTATTAGAAAATAACTCAAAACAAATAGAGAATAAAAACAGTTATACCAAAAAAGCAGTGCATTTCTCATCTTCAATAAGTTTATGTTTTTCATGCCTGACAAATAGCTTAATAGAGGATATGTGCTTTGCAAATATAGATGTAACACAAATTTATGGCAATTTCCCTGCAGACCTCTAGCCCAGTCCCTAATGTTTTTTAAATTGATATGTTCCATAATTGTGCTAAGGAGAGTCTCATAAACTCAGTCACGGCTTTCCTCTCACTAAATCTCTTTTCAAAATAACCAAGTAGTACCTTGTGCAGAAAATATAGATCCACCAAGAATAAAACAGATTTTGCCTGCCTTTTCCTTTTCTATTTTTCTTTCCGTTTTAATGACCGAATCCCAGCTTCGAGAAGGAATGACAGGAGCTCTAACATCTGGCCACTCAGTTTGGTCCTGACTGTCAAACAGGCCAAATGCTTTGCCTTCACATCCATTCTTTTAGTTTGAGAAGCCTCTGACAGCAGACCACATATTTCCATGCATTAAGTCCCCAAGTACTAATTTGTGAATTGGTTGTAATTTGAGACTGGCAAGAAACAAATAGTCCAGGATATAAAACAGTCACCCAGGACTGGTGCTGTGACATAACAGGTTAAGCCTCTGCCTCCAGCACTGGCATCCCATATGGGTGTCAGTTCAAGTCCTGGCTGCTCCACTTCTGATCCAGCTCCTTGCTGATGCTCCTGGGCAAGCAGCAGAGGATGGCCCAAGTTCTTGGGCACCTGGACCAATGTTGAAGACCCAGATGAAGTTCTTTGCTCCTGGCTTCAGCCTAGCCCAGCCGTAGCCCAGCCCTGGCCACTTTAACAATTTGGGGAGTAAACCATTGGATGAAAGATCTCTCTCTCCCCTTTGCCCCCTCTCTTTTTCTCTCTGCCTCTGCATCTCCATCTCTGTAACTCTGGCTTTCAAATAAATAAATAAAATCTTTAAGAAAAATTTTAAAAAATAGAACAGTGCCCCCCCATCTTGTTTCTGATTGGCTGTTACTATCATTTGAGTTTGTTAAGTGAGACCCATGAGTAGCAGACACAGCCATACCATACCATACAAGGGAGGGAGCACCAAATCCTACCACAACCCTTTTGTAAAGTCTAAACTAAGACTTAGAATGAAAGAAAATGTATCTCTACTTTTTTTCTTTCTCCTTTTTCTTAATCGATTAAAATTTGCTATATAAAACTTAAATTTTTGTATAGTCAAATTTACTAATATTTTCCTTTATAGCTTCTGGATTTTGTATTCTATTTTTAAAAGTCTTGCCCATTCTAAGATTACAAAAATACGCACCCATGTGTTCTTCTAGAATGCCTGTCATTTCATGTTTTACTTGTAAATCTTTGCTCCATCTGGGACTTATTCTGGTTTCAGAGGTGAGCTAAGGATCCAGTTTTCTGTGTCCTCTTTTTTGCCCCAAAATGGCAGACAGTAAATGCTGTTACCATTCACTGAATCAATCTACCTCTCATATAGGAATTTGAAAAAGGACAACTCCTCCATGTACATTTTAAACGTGACTCAATTTATATGATGTTCTATATGTGGTCTATAAAATTTCTATTGAAAACATAATGCTAGAAATACCCATGTAATTGTAGAAAGTTATTAACCATAGATCTATTTCTCCACCTGTAAAAACAGAGAAAACATGCTCTTTTGAAACTTTTAAAATAAAATTTTAAATAATATAAAATATGTAGGCACAGCTAAATCAATGTTGTTTCTTTTCAATTTTTTGTAACAATTAAGTTAGAATTAAAGATCCAACTTGGGTATACACCTCTGTTTCTATATTTACTTTTTGTACACATGTAGATGGCAAAGGGAATCAAGCTTTTTCTTTCTTTCTTTCTTTTAAGATTTATTTATTTATTTGAGAACTAGGGCTACAGATAGAAGGAGAGACAGAGAAAAAGGTCTTCTACTTCCTGGGTCACTCCCCAGATGGCTGCAACGGGCTGGAGCTGTGCCCATCCGAAGCCACGATCCAGGAGCTTCTTTCAGGTATCCCACATGGGTGCAGGGGCCCAAGGACTTGGGCCATCTTCCACTGCTTTCCCAGGCCACAGCAGAGAGCTGGATCGGAAGTGGAGCAGCCAGGATGCAAGCTGGCATCCATATGGGTTGCCAGCGCAGCCCAAAGAAGTCAAGCATTTTCAAAAGTTACATGTAACTGTTTTCTTACTTCTTTAGTACCTAAAGAAGTTCCAGTCTCTTGAGGTACCAAACTTCTTTTCAGTTCCGTGAGTATTTCAGCCAGGCCTGGTGATAGGGACAAGTGGTATCACACGGACCTGAGTTTGAATTTGAGTTCTGCCACTTAGCAAATATACAGTCACTCTTGAGGAATAATAGCCCCTATGCCATAGGGTTCTCTTTTTTTTTTTTTTTTTTTGACGGGCAGAGTTAGACAGCAAGAGAGAGAGAGAGAGAGAGAGAGAGAGACAGACAGACAGAAAGGTCTTCCTTTTCCATTGGTTCACCCCCTAAATGGCCGCTATGGCCAGTACACTGTGCCGATCTGAAGCCAGGAGCCAGGTGCTTCTTCCTGATCTCCCATGCGGGTGAGGGCCCAAGGACTTGGGCCATCCTCCACTGCACTCCTGGGCCACAGCATAGAGCTGGACTGGAAGAGTAGCAACCGGGACAGAATCCGGCACCCTGACTAGGACTAGAACCCCAGGGTGCTGGCGCCGCAGGTAGAGGATTAGCCAAGTGGGCCAGCCAGCCATAGGGTTCTTGACAGGATTAAGGATTAAATAAGGACCTTTGTGGAGGCAAGGACTTTGCATTGTTAGTCAAAGTATGCCAAGTGCTAGAATAGTGCCTGGCGCACATCACCACTCATTAAATCAATGAAGATGCAAAGCGGGGTTGGGGGAGCTGGAGGGGTGGGAGGTGGGCACTCAGCATGGTGCCAAAGTAAGTGGATTGAAACTGCTAGAGCAGTTAGAGGTGTTCTGCCTTCAGAGGTCAAAATCCAGATCTGAAAATCAAGATGTATAGCACTGGCCTACAAGGCATAATGAGACATGTAGTATAATACACCACCAACACAGTGCTGTCAAGACAGATGGCTAGTTATGAATTCTAACTGGAAGACTAGGGAGATACTTCACGGAACAGAGCGGTGTTTAAGCTGGACCTTAAAAGTTAATCGATTTTCTGATAAGGAGGAAGGGGGAGCTTTCCATATAAAGCCAAAAGTACAAAACTGGGGAATGATTTCCATGCTCCAATGTAGGACCAGAATCAGTGTGAATGATGAAGCATTCAAGTCAGGCAGAAGAAAGAGCAGCTGGAAGGTCAGTCACAGTGGCCTTGGAATGTTCTGCTATGCTGTTCTGGAAACTGCACAGATTTGAGGGTTTGGGAGTTACAGAGTCACAGTGCAGGCCCATATTATTGCAATTACTTGCTTATTATTTCTATTTATTATTCAGAAATAAGTTTGGAGGGTGGACTAGAAAGGGAAAGAGCTTAAAAGCTGCTGCAGTCATTCGGGGCAATACTCATGATTGTCTAAACAAAAGGGGTTGCTGGGAAAAGGGAGAGAAGGAATGGATGTGATAGTGAGGGGGGCACAGGGTCAGGGAGAGCTGAGACTATGGGGCGGTTGGGCTGATGGTGATGTGGGTTTCCTGATGTCAGGAAATCACAAGGACAAGTAGGATCAGTTTAGCTTGAGAAGTGTTGAACTTTAGGATGCCTTTTGGACACTCAGTTGGAAATAGGATTTGACACACAAGATGTTGGGACAGGAGAAACAGATGTGTCAGCATTGCTCCATCATTAATGAGATGATCAACGTTGCTTTTCTCAGAAGTTTACAGTCAGCATAATATATGATAATGGAAGTATTTCAGATCAATGGGGGAGAGATGAATTATTCAATAAATAATGTTGGAGAAATTGGCTGGCTACTTGGTCAAAAAAATGTGGTGCCCCATCTCATCATGCAGCATACAAAAATTTATCCAAGATGAACCAATGTGGAATTGAAAATACAACAAAGTCAGAAAAAAATTTAGGTAAGGAATATGCACACACACAAATATATGCACACCTACATGCATATACATACATGTCAGATATTAAAAACTTCATGGAATGTATATTATGAAACATTACACATGGATTCCAAAAATTCTTTGGCACCAAAACCAAACTCATATATTGTAATTCCATTTTTCAAGAACTTTTTGAAGTACCCTCATATGCACATACATGTGTGTCTATTGACATAGATATAATACCTTGCATCTCAACATTTTTCCATATCTCTATATATTTACTGAAATCTGTGAGTTCACACTGATGCCACCAATATCAATCCAACACCACAGTATTATTTCGGTTTTTTTCCTTCTCCTTTTTTCTCTCCTCTACAACAGTGAGGAACTCAGCTCCCATAATTTATATTGTATTTTTCTATTTGATCATCTCCCTTGTATGAAGTCAGCCTTCTGTCACTGCTGCTGCCTCTCTCTCAGAATAGAGCCCTCATCCTGCTTGGGCTCTGATAGCCCATGCCAAGTTACCCCTCTGGATGGACATGCACCTTACTCTTCCTCATATGATGGATTTAGCTCAATACAGTTCAGAAAGGGAAGGGAAGAAAAATAGGAAGGGAAGAGGAGAGGAGGGGAAGATCCAGAGAAGACTGTTCTATTCTTTGTTTATTGAGCGTGCATCAGTATATCCTGGTTTTGCCCCTTCGGTCCTTGCAGGTGGCTCACCGCATCACAATGTTACTTGGCATAACCACATCGTTTGTTGTTTTTTAGAACATATATCCAAGTGACCTTTATTGAGTGGGACACTACCCTGAAGTGCTGAATTCAGTCATCGATGTGCCGCTTATTGGTCCAAAACAGAAAATACGACCCTCTTCCAGGCCAGCCCTCTGCTGTGGCCCCGGAGTGCAGTGGAGGATGGCCCAAGTGCTTGGGCCCTGCACCCCATGGGAGACCAGGAAAAAGCACCTAGCACCTGGCTCCTGCCATCGGATGAGCGCGGTGCGCCAGCCGCAGCGCGCTGGCCGCGGCAGCCATTGGAGGGTGAACCAACGGCAAAGGAAGACCTTTCTCTCTGTCTCTCACTGTCCACTCTGCCTGTCAAAAAAAAAAAAAGAAAAAAAAAAAAAGAAAATACGCACTCTAAATTGCTAAAATCCTACCTTTACAAGCATGTTCGATTCCATTCCATTCAGTTTCCATTTATCAAACACTTTCTGTGCTTCATGCACGTCCTAAAAAATGAGGAAGTGTTTCTCAGAGCATCACTGCCATCCAGGAGTTTGCAGTCTCACTGGGGAAATTAAACACAGAAACTTAAAGCAGATTAATAACATAAATAAAAAATAAGCAGTTCAATAGAATGCCATCATGAGCTGGTGCCAGGTCCCTGTTTCTCGGGGAGCCGAGTGGATGAACACATCATTTTTGCGAGCCTGGCTTCTCCGGGGCTTGTGCTGACAGAGTGCTCCTGGTCTGGGGGGGCAGGTTGAAGACCCTCCCTTAGTAAAAGGAAGGCAGCTGATGAAGGCAAAGGTTCTTTCCGAGGACAATTTGTCATAACCCCTTCTTCCTGCCAACTGAATAAAAAATCACTTCCATCCCATATTTCACGGAGCAAAGAGCCCCTGGCAACCCTAATGGATCGCCGTCCCATTCTAATGCAGAACCAAGTCCACACTCCCAAGCTCAGATTTCAAATGAAAGCGTGGAAAAATGAGTGTGGGGGCTCTGACAGTCTCCTTTGTTTTGTTTCACAGGAAATACGAACTCTTTTTAGAAATTACACACTGGCACAAGAGCAAATAATACCCAGAGCCTTAGAACTTTTAGAAAAAAAACCCTTCCAGAAATTTTAAGGCATTTAAATTATAGGTCTGTCCACAATCTCGGGTGAATTTTATAATGCATGTTGTACTGCAGTTTGTTCATCTGCAAAATGATGATGATAATAATATGAGTATTGACTATCTCACTGAGTGATTGAGGGCAAACCACGAGTTAATGTTTGCAGATTCATTTATTTAAAAAATGATTTATTCCCCAGGGTGAGGATGAGCACTTAATAATTTATTTCCTGTCAGACCAGGCACATTTTTTCCTTGGACACCCTGTAGCCACATTCTGTTAGGAAGTTAAGGGTGTTAGTTGAATGCTCAAAATTACAGTTACAGGTGAGGGAAGAGATGAGTAAGTCATCTACATACTGGATAAGTTTTCCACTCCTACCTCAAGAGATGGATCCTTTAAGTCCTCCAGGATTGCCTGCCCCAATAGGTACAGGCTGGCTCTGAAATTGTCCAAGTTAGCTGTTGTCTTAAGCCTTGTCTATGAACCTATTTAAAAGAAAACAAGAAAAGACAAGAAGGTGTTTTTAGGCTTAGTAATAACTGGGTGGACTTCGGGGTAGGTGCTGTGGCATAGAGGGTAAAGCTGCCACCTGTGGCACCAGCACCCAATATGGGTACAAGTTCGAGTCCTGGCTGCTCCTCTTCCAATCCAGCTATCTCCTGCGGCCTGGGAAAGCAGTAGAAGATGCCCCAAGTGATTGGGACCCTGCACCCGCCTGGGAGACCCGGAAGAAGTTCCTACCTAGCTCCTGGCTTCGGATCAGCCTAGCTCCGGCCATTTAGGCCATTTGGGGAGTGATCCAGCAGGTGGAAGACCTCTCTCTCTCTACCTCTGCCTCTCTGTAACTCTGCCTTTCAAATAAATAAATAAATCTTTTAAAAAGGGATTTTGCTCATTATAGCCCCAAAGTGGATTTTGCAACCTCTGATTTAATGTCACAAATTTATAGTTAGAGTTTTATAAAAGGAGTAGAATTCCATACGAATGCAATTTTGACCTTAATTCAGATAGAGGAATAGTATAATACCAGTATCTTTATTCATCCAGGTGTTATTCCTAAATGTAAATTGGGTACTAAATGTAAACACTGGAATTCTTAACACCTTATATTCTATGGAAAAACTATCTAGGTTTGCTAACATATTTCATAAGTTGTCCATATGAAAATAGTTCAACACCCCTTGAGAGTAACTAAGGTTGAAATTTGATGTACTATCTTATTTAGAAAATCTTGTCTTAATTTGTGTATTTCTAAAGGGTTATTTCAAAATGTAAATCAAGGAAATCAGCAGGTGGAAAGCAAAAGCTGTTATTTGATATAGAACTAGAATCTGATCCTCTGTTAAAGCAAGGAGATTTTTACAATATTTTGAAATTGTCTTAAAAATCTGCTTAGAACCTGCAGCATCTCCTTTTAATAGTTTTGCTTAGTTGGTGGCTCTGTCAATGTTTTAGCCAGCTCCAGTAAGCTATTTTCTCTTCTCTAGTTCTGACTCTGTTAAAATTGTTCCAAATTATGGGAAATGATTTCATGCGCTAGCGCTTAAATATATGATTTTATTTCTGATTTTTGGAATGACCAAAGAGACACAGGTTTTGTGTCCTGTTGAAGTAATCTATTATGTTCTCTTAATGTCTCTGTTAAATTCTGTTTTTTTAATCAGCTGAGTTTTTATTGAGTTATGGTTTGTTTAAACATATTCTTTTTCTAAAACATTTGAGTAATCACCTTGTAAGAATGATCAAATCTGGCCTATATTATGTCATGATGTTAGAGGATCCTATTTCTACCAGATACTTTAAATATCCTTGGTATCCTTGACAGACATTGTAAAAAAAAATAATAAAATCAAAGTTTCAAATTCTTTGGACTTTGATATTTCCAGTTGGTCCCCTGGAAATATCAAAGGATATATATCTCTCATCTTGTAGAGACACCAACTAATCAGATTACTTGGATTATTTTACAGATACTGTCAAGATGTGAATTGGTGCTAAATTTTAAGTTATGATAATGTAAAATGCTACTGGTATAAATGTCCAAAAGTTAAAAAGTCTAGTGATCTTGTGTTACGAGACATGATGGTTATCTTAATGAGAAAGGCCCAGAGACCTAAAACGGATACATGTTTTATAAAATCCTACCACAGACTTCTAGTTTAGACCATCAAAGATTAGAGATGAGACTTGGGCACCCCTTTGACTTGCATTGTCTAAGAGGTTTCCTCTGGTCTGCTTTAACAAAAGCCAGGAGATAGAGAGGGCTGGGCAGCAGAAGCAATGTAAAGATAGGTGGCAGGCCAAATGATGGCTGCTCTACACAGTGATCTCCATCAAGAAGACCCAACAGGCCAGTCCACTGCATTGGTTTATATGGAAACACTGGGCTTCAGCAGCAGTCAGCTTATGAAGAGCCCTGGCAGCTCTGCCAGCCAAGAGTTGGGTCACTGAAAACAGATCCCCCCTGGAATTGAAGGACACCCAGGTCAGAGCCACAGACCTTGTTGGCTCTAAAAGCCCTTCACTCTGCCTAATTTTCAAAGTAACGACTGCTGCTGAGGGGATGGCCATGTAGGGTCAGCCACGTTTCAGACAGAGCTGTAGATTTCCTGTTAGAGATGCCACTTGCTTTACCTGACCAGCTCTCTTTCCAAGTAATGGAAGTAACAGGGCACCTTCCCCAAGGAGGTTCACACCTCCCTTATGATGTATCCCATATGAAGAGACAAATAGGTCTGAGCCTCATGACTGGCAGGGCCGTAAAGCCCACCTGATTATGATCAGGCCCCTTCTGTCAGTTTCTATTGGCCTCTCAATGGGAAAACTTAGTCCTGGTTTAGACAGCACCTTTCTTAGGTCCTCTATGATGGCTCTGTCCTTTGTTCTAGACCCTCTCTAGTGCACTTTGGGCCTCATTTCTTTGTAATCACTCCGTCTACTCTTACATCTATGGCTCTACTCCCGACCTATGTGTATTGATAGTCCTAACCCACACACACATTTGACATTGTATGATTATTCAGAACTTTCTACAGACAAACCCCTCCTCTCTCCCTCACTATGGATCCCCCTCATCACTGGGTTAATGCTGCTCCTAGGACCACTGGCTACTATTCTCACCCTGACTTTTATACTACATTGTCTGCTTAAGTGTTTACAGGAAGAGATAATGGAATGAACCAAACCTTTCACCAACCAGGCGGTCAGCCACATGCTACTACAGGGATATACTCTGCTCCCCATGCAGGACATCATGACTTTAGCCATCGTTCCATGCCAGGAGAGAGTAATTCGTCCCCCCATTTCTAGACACAAAAAGCAGCTCTAGAAGATAGATCATCGTCCCTTTACCTCTCCTGGATTTGGGGGGCCGATGTAATCCCATATACCACTTGTTTTATATAAAAAAGGGGGAGGGATGTTAGTTAAAATGGTGCCATCTTGCTAAGCTCACCCTGGCTTACTAGAAATCAGGTGATCAAATGGCCCAATCACGGGTCAGCTCCATCCCCACCCTAACGGGATTTGCTGCTCCTACTTCCTTCCCTCTGCAACGCTATATAAGACCTGTTCTCCCAATACATCTGCTGTTCTCTTGTGCACAGGGAGGCAGCCTGTAGGGTTTCCCCCACCCGACAATAAACCTTTTCCCTTACTCCAGTGTTTGGTGTGTCTTGTGGTGATCTTTCCTTTCTACAGCTCTCACACTGTGAAGAGATGGAGTAATAGGCAGTTAGGTCAGGTCCCTGTGGGATGAGAAAAGGGGGAGTCCCTTTAAAGGTGTACAGGATGCTTGCTTCTCCCCAGAAGCTGCCTTTAGCAGGACATTCTAGAAAGAAGAAGTCACCCATCTCGCCCTTCTGATGGTTTTTTGTTCTATCTTGAGCAGGCTAGACAGGATTACAAGTCTGGCCTTCTGATGGGTTTTGTCCCTGCCCTTTGATTGTTCTCTGAATTGGGCTTGAAAGACTCCACTTCGATTGGTTTCTCGGGTCTCCCTCTCTTGGAGCCCTGCTCCCGGCTGCTGCAGCAGGAGGTTTCTGACTTAAATAAATCCTGCTTGGCTCACTGCCTTGTCCGAATGGAAATCCTTCTTTCACGGAGACAAGAACCGAGGTCGCCTTTCTTTGTCACCATTCTCCCTGTAACAATACTCTCCCTGCTTCTCTTTATATCATGTATCTTTAATGCACTTGTTTATTTTGTCTCTAACAGAATAAAAGCCATCCATCTCCAGACAGCTGTGAGGCAAAGCTTCTGGCCTATCCTCTTAGATTATGTGACCAACCCTCTGGACTGCAAAAGACAGTCTTATCCGAGGCTACCTCTGAACACCATAGTACAGACAGCAAGAGAAGACCCATAAGTAGCTTCACACCCGTTTGTCAGCTCTGAAGAAAATATAGAAGATGGGCCTCATCCATGTTACTCACATGAGATTATGGGCTACTTCTCTTGAGGGGGTAACATTAAGGTAGCTAGGTAGACACGAACATATGTGTGTCTGAGGGACCCAGGGAAAACAGTGGGAATTTCTGTGTGATGGAACAAGGAAGCAAACAGCATTTACACACCAAAAGTCTTGCCATCGTTCAATAACCTGATTGAGTGGGGCCTAGCCCTCTCCCTGGGGGCAGCTTAGGAGAATCTCATTTGGCCTTCGCCAAAGAAGCTAGTATGAAATTTCAGGAGGAATATTAGCAATTCCCTACCCTGGAAGAGCCCCACCCAGTGAGACATCCCAGGCAGGGAGGGAGGGAGGAGTGGGCCCATACCCATAGCCATAAAAACTCAGTCTGAAGGCTGACTGGGATCCTGGTTCTTTACTGAGATGCCCGCCTGATCTGTCAGGTATACTCTCTTCATTAATTCTTTTTATTAAACTTGACTAGCATACTTACTCCTAAATAAATAAAAATTAAATATTTGTTTATTTGAAATGAAGAGAGGGAGAAAGAGAGGGGTCTTCCATTTATTGGTTCACTCCCCAAATGGCCACATGGGCTGGGGCTGCACCTGGCTGAATCCAGGAGCCAAGAATTTTATCCAAGTCTCCCCCATGGGTGGCAGGGCCCAAGTACTTGGGCCACTTTCGCTGCCCTCCCAGATGCATTAGTGGATGGGGGGGGGGGGTGGATGGGACTTGACAGGAAGTTCCTATATGGGATGCCAGCATCGCATGTGGCAACTTAGCTTGCTGTGCTGCAATACCGGCCCCCACAAAGTGTTTTAAATGGTGCCTGGTGCATCTATAAAAGCAGTATAATCTCTATCTTTCTTTCTAGCATTTATCTAGATTCAGCTGTATATTTTTGTAAGATGGGATGGGATTATTCATACTTCTTTGTAACTTACTTTTTTTTTTTTTTTTTTTTTTTTTACAGGCAGAGTGGACAGTGAGAGAGAGAGACAGAGAGAAAGGTCTTCCTTTGCCGTTGGTTCACCCTCCAATGGCCGCCGCAGTCGGCGCGCTGCGGCCGGCACACCGCGCTCGTCCGATGGCAGGAGCCAGGAGCCAGGTGCTTTTCCTGGTCTCCCCATGGGGTGCAGGGCCCAAGCACCTGGGCCATCCTCCACTGCACTCCCGGGCCACAGCAGAGGGCTGGCCTGGAAGAGGGGCAACCGGGACAGAATCCGGTGCCCCGACCGGGACTAGAACCCGGTGTGCCGGCGCCGCAAGGCGGAGGATTAGCCTGTTGAGCCACGGCGCCGGCCGTAACTTACTTTTTTTAATGATATAGCGTGAACTTCCTCACTTGTGACAGTTTTAAAAGTGCAAAAAGGCCGGCGCCGCGGCTCAATAGGCTAATCCTCTGCCTGTGGCGCCGGCACACGGGGTTCTAGTCCCGGTTGAGGCACCAGATTCTGTCCTGGTCGCTCCTCTCCTGTCCAGCTCTCTGCTGTGGCCCAGGAGTGCAGTGGAGGATGGCCCAGGTCCTTGGGCCCTGCACCCGCATGGGAGACCAGGAGAGGCACCTGGCTCCTGGCTTTGGATCAGCGCGGTGTGCCGGCCGCAGCAGCCACTGGAGGGGTGAACCAACGGAAAAGGAAGACCTTTCTCTCTGTCTATCTCTCTCACTGTCCACTCTGTCTGTCAAAAAACAAAAAACAAAAAACAAAAAAGACCATTAGGTCCTTTGAATGATATTTCAAAAGTGAAAAGTAGTGTGGAGGAATGGGCTCTGGCCCTTTCAGGGCATTATTTCAAGGCCTGGATTTAATACATTTCTTGAACTAGAAGCTTGGGAATGCAGCATGCATGAGTATGTAATCTTAAACTTTGAGTGCTAAGCAAAATCTTGAAACTGCTCACACTCAATAGTTATTCGATTTTATCATGTTGTTGGTTAAGCAGTAAAACTACGTTTTCCCCCAACAAACTCCACCGAATGAGTAAAAGAATTTTGAAACACAAAGATTAATTTTTATATGATCAAATATTTAGTGTTTTCTTCTTATAACTTTTGTCAATATAATCAAAAATGCTGTTTCATTAACAAAAGTTGGAATGCAGAAATATGGATGATGATTGCAATCTTATGTCAACATCAGCTTCCATAAAATAGAGTAAAACCTTTATGAGAATCCTATAGTTCTACTTACATAGCAAATTATTAAAACCCATGCTCCAAAATCCTTATTTTGGATGAAAAAATTAAGGCCTAGAGATATGGACTACTTATAATATTAAAAGCCCAAATCATAAAAATAATACAAAAATGGGGTGAAAATATTTTACTGAAGAAATGTATCTTCAATGTCTAGAACATATTTTCCACAAAATACAGTTCTTTTTTTTTTAAATGATTGCCATATAGTTTTCCAATTAATAAAAATGGAAATGGTTAATTAACTTAGCTGCTGTTCTTTATTGTTTTGTGTTATCTTCATAGCTTGTGAGCCCTGAATTGTGCTGACTGTGTGTTTTGTATTTGATTCCATTACTGGAAGTAAAGATTTACTGATTATCTCTAATAATTAAATTATGCATTTCAATTTATGAATCAGCATCCCATTTTCTACATATCAGCTCTCCTCATCTATTAAATAGCCACCCCATCATCTGTAATTTCAACTGTTTGCTCATCCCAAGTTATGCCTGTAAAACTCAGGCAACCACTATTGACAAACAATTTTCTTTACTAATTAAACAAGGCCAAGCTTCACTGACAGAAAGTGACCCACTTTCCTCCTTCTACTCTGACCAGTTGATGGACATCTCCTAGTGTAGTTACTGTAATTCCACACAGGTCTAGGAGGATCGATGCACCTTTAACCTCTGTGTTAAGCACAGCTCTGCAGATCTTTTTATACATACATATATATATATATATATATAAAACATATAACATATATATATATATATGGTTTACAAAATACAAGAATAAAAGAGTTTGGAAGTCATTTTTTTTAATAAAACTGTATTTTGTGGAAGCAGGCACTTGGCACGGTGGTTATGACCCTGCTTAGGGATGACCATTTGGCTCAGTGGCTGAAATGGCACTCGGGGCATCAGTGTCCCATGCTGGAGTGCCTGGTTTGAGTCCTGGCTCCACTTCCAATCCAGTTTCCTGCTGGCACACATCCTGGAAGGCAGCAGGTGTTGATTCAAATACTTGAGTCCCTGCCACCTGTGTGGTGGACCCAGATAGGTTTCTGGGCTCCTGGCTTCAACTGGGGCCAGCCTCAGCTGCTGCAGGCATTTGGAGAGTGAATCAGTAAATGGAGGTTCTTTCTCTACCTTTCAAGTAAAGTGAAAATAATTTTAACAATTAAAAGAAAAACACTGCTTGTGATGTCTGCATCCCATAATGAGTGTCTGGGTTTGAGTCCCAGCTCTGCTACCAGTTCCAGCTTCCTGCTAATGCACATCTGGGAGGCAGCAGATGATGGCTCAGGTACTTCAGTCCCTGACACCCACATGAGAGACCTGGGTGGAGTTTTTGGCTTCTGGCTTCAACCTGGTCTATCCCTGGCTATTGTGGGCATTTGGGAAATGAACCCAGTAAATGGACAATCTCTTTGTGTCTTTCTGCCTTTCAAAACAAATAAATTTTAAAATAAATAAATATAACACTTTGAAATAATAAATGAAAAGAAATATGTATGATATTTATAGTAAAGCAAGCCATATTTTCCTTTTAAAAATTAATGGTGTTGTGGTGTAACTGGTAAAGCTGTTGCCTACAATGCCAGCATCCCACATCTTGGCTGCTCCACTTCCAATCCAGCTCCCTGATAGTGGTCTGGGAAAAGCAACAGAGGATGGCCCAAATGTTTGGGCCCCTGTTATCCATGTGGGAGACCTGAAGGAAGCTCCTGGCTTCTGGCTTTGGCCTGGCCTAGCCCTGGACTTAGTGGCCATTTGGGGAGTGAACCAGTGGATGGAAGATCTCTAACTCTCTGTCTGTTTCTCTCTCTCTCTCTGTAACTCTGCCTTTCAAATAAATAGATAAATCTTTTTAAAAATTATTGATGTCATAAAATCATGATTTTATGTAGACAGTTTAAAAATATTTTAGAAGTATATAAAAGGGGGTCGGTGCTGTGGTGTAGAGGGTAAAGCTGCCGCCTGCAGCACCAGCATCCCATATGGATGCCGGTTTGAGTCCTGGCTGCTCCACTTCTGATTTGGCTCCCTGCTAATGTGCCTGGGAGAGAAGTGGAAGATGACACAAGCCCTTGGGCCCCTGCACCCATGTGGGAGACCCAGAAGCTTCAGGCCCCTGGCTTCAGATCAGCCCAGCTCCAGGTGTGCAGCCATTTGGGGAGTAAACCAGTGGATGGAAGATCTCTCTCTCTCTCTCTCTCTCTCTCTCTCTCTCTCTCTCTCTCTCATTCTCTCTCTCTCTGCCTCTTCTTCTGCCTCTCTGTAACTTTGCCTTTCAAATAAATTTTTAAAAAGAAAGTTACTTTTTAAAATAGTGTAAAAAAAAATACTACCTCTCTTCCTATACAAAGTCAATTCAAAATGGATCAAGGACATAAATATATGGCATGAAACTACATGAAGCTACTAGGAGAAAACATAGGAGAAGCACTTCAAGACATAGACATAGGGAAAGATGTTTTGGATAAGATACCAACAGTACAGGCAACAGAAGCAAAACTAGACAAGCAGGATTATGCAAAAGTAAGATGTCTCTGCATAGCAGAGGAAACAATCAACAGTCAAGAGACAAACTACAGACTGGGAGAAAATATTTGAAAGCCGTACGTCTGATAAGGGTTAATAACCAAAGTATGTATGAAACGCAAATGATTGAACAGCAACAGTAACAACAAAAATATACCAATAATCTGATCCAAAAGTGGGCAAATGATCTGAATACATATTTTTCAAAAGAAGGTATACAAATTGTCAACAAGTATATGAAAGATGTTCAACATCACTAATCATCAGGGAAACGCAAATCAAACCCATGATGAAATGCAAACTCACCCTAGTTTAGAATGGCAGCTGTCAAAAAGTCCAAAAATGTCAAATTCTGGTGAAGATATGGAGAAGGGGGAACTCTTCTATACTATTGGTGATAGTGTAGATTAGTACAGTCATTATGGAGAATAGTAGGGAGGTTCCTTGAAGAATTAAAGATAGAATTACTATGTGATTCAGTAATCCAACTACTGGGAATATATCCAGAAGAAACAAATCATTGTATCAAAGAGACACCTGCACACCATGTTCCTTGCAGCATTATCTATGATACTCAAGATACAGAATCAATCAAGCTATTCATTGATGTGTGAATGGATTAAAAAAGTACTATGCACAATGGAATACTATTCTGCCTTAAAATAAGATAAAATCCTACCAACTGTGACAACATGGATGGAACTGGAGGGCATTATATTAAGAGAAATAAGCTAGGCATAGAAAGACAAGTTCCACATGTTCTCATTCATTTGTGTAAGTTAAAAAAAGTCAATCGCACAGAAGTAGAAAGTAGAACAGAGGACAATAGAGGCTAGGAAGGGTGTGAGGGAGCAGGCTGAGTGGATAGCAGGCACCAAAACAGTTAGGGGAGGCTCTCGTCCTCATGTTGTATAGCAGAATGGGGTAAGTATAGTCTGTAAAATAGTAACTGGAGGAGAATGGTTTGGAGCTTCCTAACACATAAAAATGATGATATTTGAGGAGCTGGGAATGTTGATTACTCTGAGTTGATCATTACACATTGTATACATGTATGGAATTATAAAAAATGTACTTCATAAATAAGTGCAGCTATTACTTAGTAACTAAAGGAAATAAGCGAAAAAATGAGTGAAAAGAAATGACTAAGCAACCAAAACTCTAAAACAGAGGAAAAAATGTCAAAAATAAGACTTTTTGAAAAGCATTTATTTATTTATTTAGAGGGCAGAGTTACAGAGAAAGAGAGAGAGAGAGAGAGAGAGGTCTCCCATGTACTGGTTCACTCCCCAGTGGCTGCAACAGCTAGACCCCATGAGCTGTAACTCCATCTGGGGCTCCTATATGAGTGGCAGGGGCTCAGGTACTTGGGTCATCTCCTGCTGCTCTCCCAGACACATTAGCAGAGAGCTAGATGGGAAATAGAACAGCCAGGACTGAAATCAGCCTCCATAGGGGATGCTGTCATCATAGGCAGTAGCTTAACCTGCTGTGCCACAATGATAGCCCCCAAAATAAGAATTTTTTTGAAACGAAAGTGTATTGTGCTCTGTGTTCTTACAGTGAATTAAAATCAGTATCAAGAGGGTGAACTCTGTAATGCAGTCTTCCTTCGCAGCACTTTACTGCCATTGACGATCACTGTGTGAAAGGCCCCTTACAAGTGGTTTCACAAGGACCTCTTGAAATCAAGAATCTGATATGTCTTAATATACACATTGTATGGTACCTTCCTACAGTGGATGGAACTTTCTCGCTACCATGTCATGCAGTCTTTCTTCAGGGTTTTCAACAAGCTGTATGCATCATTGCACTTAAATGCCCCTTTTGAGATATTTTGCACAGATCTCTTAAAAACATGAATCAGACAATATTTATTTTATTATTTAAAGGCAGAGTTACAGAGAGAGTTGGGGAGAGAGACAGAGAGATCAATCTTCCATCCACTGGTTTACTTCCCAAATGGCCACTAAGGCCAGGGCTGGGCCAGGTCAAAGCCAGGACCAGGAACTCTTTCTGGGTCTCCCACATAGCAGGCAGGAGCCCCAGCATGTGGGCCATTTTCTGCTGCTCTCCCAGGCTCATTAACAGGGAGGCGGATGGGAAGTAGAGCAGCTGGGGCTGGAACCAGTGCTCAAATGGGATGTCAGTGCAACAGAATGTGGCTTAGCCTGCTTGGCCACAATGCTGGTCTCCAGGCAATGTTTTAAGAAGTGTGTAGTGCACTGTGTTATTACAGTGAGTTGAACTCTGCACCAAGTTGTGAATTCTGTAATGCAATCTCTCATCAGAATTTTTTGCAATGTAATTTGCAACTGTATTTATATGTCCCTTATGGTGGTTTTTAGAAACTTCCTGATACTGGCCAGTGCCGTGGCTCACTGGGCTAATCCTCCGCCTTGCGGCTCCGGCACACGGGGTTCTAGTCCCGGTCGGGGCGCCGGATTCTGTCCTGGTTGCCCCCTTCCAGGCCAGCTCTCTGCTGTGGCCAGGGAGTGCAGTGGAGGATGGCCCAAGTCCTTGGGTCCTGCACCCCATGGGAGACCAGGAGAAGCACCTGGCTCCTGCCTTCGGATCAGCGTGGTGCACCAGCCGCAGAGTGCCGGCCGCGGTGGCCATTGGAGGGTGAACCAACGGCAAAGGGAGACCTTTCTCTCTGTCTCTTTCTCTCACTGTCCACTCTGCCTGTCAAAAAAAAAAAAAAAAAAAAGAAAGAAAGAAAGAAAAAAAAAAAGAAACTTCCTGATACTATGAAAAAATCTTTTGAAGGAAACAAAAGTTTGAAAGAGTCTAACGACATGACTGAAAATCACTAATAAGCAGGGCCACCATTTGTTTTTTTCTCTCTCTACATATAATATTTGAATTTTTGTCTCTTCCATTTTTTTACTCAGCAATATAACATTATTTTCCCATACATTAAATATTATATATAGTTCTTAAATTTCTATTTATTTGAGAGGCAGAGGGAGATAGAGTTCCCACCTGCTGGTTTTCACCCTATATGTCCACAATGGCTGGTGCTGGGCTGGAACCAGGAACTCAACTCTGGTCTGTCACAATTACTTGAGCCATGACCTTGCCTCCCATGGTCTGCACTAGCTCAAAGCTGGAGTCAGGAGCCAGAGCCAAGTACCAAACCCAAGCACTCTGCTGTGAGACATGGTGGGCATCTTAACCAGCATCTTAATCCTTGGGGTAAACACTCACCCCTGCCCCCACTAAATATTTTAAGCCATTATGACTTTTGGGGCATCTTATTTCTTCTCCTTTTACTGAATACTGGTTTTTTTTCATAGGCATTTATTATTCTGGATAAGAATGATGATGAAATTTAGGCATAAATATTTGTCCTCACCATTGATTTTTTTTTTCTTTTGCATTTTGGTCATATAGTCTGACATTAATTTTTTTTTTTTTTGACAGGCAGAATTAGACAGTGAGAGAGAGACAGAGAAAAAGGTCTTCCTTCCGTTGGTTCACCCCCCAAATGGCCGCTACAGCTGGTGCGCTGCGCGGATCCGAAGCCAGGAGCCAGGTGCTTCTTCCTGGTCTCCCACACGGGTACAGGGCCCAAGCACTGGGGCCATCCTCCACTGCCCTCCTGGGCCACAGCAGAGAGCTGGAAAGACATTAAGTTTTGTGAAGAGATTTTTAACTTCTTTGGTAATACTTCTAAATCTGTTCTTGTTAGTGTGTAAATGATTTAGATGCTAAAGTTCCCAGACAGCTCATTAGAGTCTATGTCAACAGCACTGGTGATCTTGTTCCTACTCTTGGCTGGTTTACTAAGCTCTTGTTCCTAAAATCTTTTAGCTTCTAGAAGCTTCGTTAGTGCTGAACTGCATTCATGTGGTGATAAATAGTCAAATAAAGGGGACTGAAACGTGGTAGAGGTCCAGGATTAATGAGAAAAAATGGAGTCAGCAGAGGAGAGATAAGGAAGGGCAGAGAGGTAGGAAGGAGACAGAAAGAACCATGGAATTGTGGAACTCGAAATTAAAAAGACAACAGTCACTGAACACTTGGGCAATTGCTGAAGGTAACAAAGAGATCAAGATAAGATGAACCTCAGATACATCATTAGATTTGACCAGAAAATGGTCATCATTTCCATTTGAACAGTTTCAGCAGAACAGAAACGAGGACATAAAACTGAGGGTTAGATCAAGAAAACTGAGTAAGTATCATATAAAGCTTGAAGGTCTTCCCTTACCTTAAGTTCATTCTGCTGGTTACACTAGGATAATACTTGTACATGCAATTCAATTCAATGTTTTCCCTCATCCCACAGGTGTTCATTAAACACATGAGACAATGTGCTAAGGTAGGAGGACACATCTATGTGTAGGACAAGCATGGTTTTTCCTCTGATTAAGCTTATATTCTAGGAAAGAGAGAGAGACAGAGAGAGAGAGAGAGAGACAGAGAGAGAGAGAGAGAGAGAGAGAGAGACGGGCAATGAATAAGGAAACAAATCAGTAAAAGGAAATTGAGATGGTGATAGATGGAACAAAGAATGATGAGGTAGATGTTGTCTGGGGTTGGTGCAGAAGCCATTTAACGTGTGGGAGCTGGGGAAAGTCTTTCTGAAAGGTGATGTTTGACATGAATTATGAGAAGGGGACAGTCACGGGAATGGCTAGGGGATGAGAATTTCTGGCAGAGAGAACAGCAATTGAAAAGCTGAGAGATGGAAAATGACCTCTTCTAGAAACAGAATGAAAGCCAGTGAGTCCAGACTGGAGTATAAAAGGGGAATTGGGGTGGCTGGAGAATCATGGGAGGGAGGCTAGAGATGCAGAGGCAGGCAGGGCCAGATCTTGCAGGGCCCTAAAAGGAGTTTTGATTTTATTCAAAAGAAATCCATTTGGATAGGGAGATAATCCCGAAGTCAGGTGATGGTGTTCTTGCTCTGTGTAGCCTGGGTGCCTCCCTAAGGACCTACTGCTTCTGAACAGGAGGTCAGCAGGAGAGGGGACCTCTTTCCCCCACTTCCGGTAATTGCGCCTCATCAGCCTACCCCAAATCAAATAGAATCTCACTTTCTTCTGGCCTCAGGCTTGCTAATCCAGGAACCCCACTCCTCCCGTCACAGTGACTGGCCCACACATGGGATGTGACGTAAGCCAGGACCGTCACAGTGATGCCCTGGGAGACAGATCCTGTGGGGTCGCTGAGCTGGGCTTCTGGAAGCTTGGCCACGTCTTGGGCCATCTTCTCCCTTTCCCACTCTGGAATCCCCTCCTGCACCATCTCGGCATAGAAAGCCTCTAGGCAATTACAAAAAAATAAAAAAATAAACACCACTTAAAATAGAGGTGAAAAAATGGGAAGGGAGGAAAAAAAATCCAGACCCAACGGGTCTCCATGCAGGAGGCTTCTTTCATCCCTGCAAGGGGAAGTATGTGAATGGGTGGGATTGTGTAGGACTTGAGATTTTTATTTTCCCGCAAAAGAAATGTGCCATGTGCATATGCTTTCACACACATCCTCACTCTCTCCCATGCCTTTCCATCAGCAGTGAGCTGGCTAACTGGCTCTCCCGGTAGAGGTGGGGGAGAAGGAGGAATACCCTGATTTCTACCATGTGCCAATTTCTGGCCTTTCAACACTGCCATCATAATGCAGCTAGCTAGCAAAATTCCTGAATGTGCAAGGCAGGAGTGGGCACGCCTCAGGACACCAGCCCTTCTTTCTCTCTGCATATAGTCTCTCTCCCCACTCCTCCCTGTATCTCCCAGTTATCGTCCCTCTCGGCCTTGGAATTACCCACAATGTCACCTGGGATTTTCTACACTTCCTTTCCCCTTTCCCCTGAATCCCACCAACACTGCCATCCTGTCTGATGTCAACAACACCAGAAAGAGGAGTCGCTTTGGAGTCACATTTAGATTCCATGCCCTGTGACTTGGAGGTGGCTAATTGCATGGCGCCTCAGTTCCCTAACCTATGGCGTGATACACTCATCTCTCCTTCCTAGGAGAGGTCATGAGGATTCTAAGAGACAGCTGACACAAGATGGGCAAAACAGAGGCTGTGTCTTCCCTAGCTCCTTTGGACCCAGGGCATCCACCTGTTAGTTCCTGCCGCCTGTTAGTTCCTGCCTGGTATTACAGGTGGCTCCCCATCACTCAGAGAACTACTGGAGTGCCAGGCTTCTGCTTTTTATCTATATACCCCAGATCTTAGCTCAGAGTCTGGAACACGGTACATAAATATTGAATGAAAGCTGTCTGTGTTACTCGTTCCCCATTTGATCCCAGGCAGGGCTGGGACAGAATGAACTAGACTAGGGAAGAAAACGGGAGGCAGTGCCTGGGGACTGGGCGGCTCACCGGCCTGGATGTGGGCTGCCTGCCCGGCAGACATTCCAGGGTAGAAAGCATCGCAGCCGTGGGGCGCTGAACTGCGTAGGGATCATTGAGTTCCCACTGGCCCGGCTCGCTAGCTGACTTGGTACACAGAGCTGAACAGAGCCCAGGGGAGAGAGAATTCACTCAACGACACTCACTCTTTTTGCCGCTCTTGTTTGCTGACGTTCCTGTCATATCTTTAAGTGTCTTTCACTGAATGCCTTTTTGGTTTAAATCTGAAAGTTATTTTTTCCTTGCTGTCCTGGAGATATATGAACCAGAGCCAATAAAATAAGAGCACTCTTCCTTCGCAGATCCGAAAGCTTTACATAAGTGTGTCTTCACTTCTATTTTACAGCCAGGACCAGATGTAGAAGTGCTAAAATATTTTGATAAGAGCTGTCCTGGCAGTCTTTCTTGCTTTTACAGCTATCCAGAGGGAGAGAGTTAGCTAGGAAGTCAGCCCACAGAGAGCAGAGAGGAGCTATCAAATCTCTCCACCAACCTACGGAGATTCTCAATTAGTTTTGAAAATCAATTGGATGAAGACACAAAGAAAATGGTCAGGCCATGTCACTATCTAAATGAAGAATAGTAAATAACGTTGAAGTTCCTAATAGCCTCTAATGTTTGCTGGAGAGGTGGTTTTGAAGTTTATAACATGCCTTAATTACCAACTGATATCCTGAGACCTTTTTGAGTTAAACACCCACTTTGTGATCCCATCCTACCTGGAAGGTAGAAATCATCCTCATGGAATGGTTGAAACTAAGGCCCAAAGAGGTTAAGTAACTTGCCGAGGGTCATGTTGCTGGCCAGTGGTGATGCTGGTGTTTACCCATGAGTCTCCACTGCCGCTGGCCTGTTTCTCAGGGGAGGAATCAGTGGTACAGGGTGGTCAGGTGCATTGCACAGGGTCACACAGAGCAGGAAGCAGAGGTCTCTGGTCCTTTCCTTCGGCTCTCTGCAGCGAGGTCACTGTCTCATCAGAGCCAGCCACTTGCCTTGTGATTTTTCTATCCTGTAACGTCTTCCTTCTGCCTGTGACTTCATTTCGCTCCGTTCCTCCTCAGTCTTCCTTCTCTGCATCCTTCGGGCTGTGTTTCTGCTCCCTCCTTCGGCATTCCACTCTGGAGAATGTGCTTCCGTGGAGGCTCCAGAGTCCTTACCAGGTGTCAGACGCTGGTCCATGCACGTTGCAAACAGTAGCTCACTTTTGTTTCCCAAACAATCTGATGAGGCAGATATGATGATTGTTCCTCATTTTACAGGTGAGTAGAAAAAAAGCACTTTACTTGGCAAAGGTCACGCAGCTGCTAAAGGAAAGAGCTGGCTGGAGGGATGAGCAGCCTGGCTTCAGTGTCCCATTCCAAATCATTTTCCTACAGCTGCCTCTCACCTGGGCCTTTAAAGCACCCTTGCCTGTCCTTGGGGATCTAGTCATACCCTGGTGTGCATGGACATGGTCTCTGGGTGTTGATGTTTTCCACTTCTTTCAATCTACCCGGTACATAAATTCAAGCAGAGTCATTCAGAACCCTGAGAAGTGACTTTGGGCAGGGAAATGAATTTCTGAGGAATATATCTGCGATGAAATTAAAACTCAGGTTTTCTAAATCTCAGCCCGAGCTCCTATTTATTCATGCATTTGTTCATTCATTAGCCTGATGTTTGTTGCCTGCTACCTGTCTGAGAAAGATCAGCAAAAAACTAAACAATTAAGCCACTTGAAGGATTGGCTCATAAAGATGAAAGAAGCTAATAAACTAGTTGAATAGGCTGGGATACATTTGCAACTATAGAAAACATGTTATTTTCCAAAGGGAACGAGGCATTTAGCCTGACAGAAGGGAGGATAGCTAGCATGGGAATGGTAATGAAATAAAACTTCTGAATCCAATTTCCTTTGGTGAGATGTATTAGATTTTAATCATCTCAACCAAATGGCTGAAACCCATTTAAAGCCATATCAGCTAAAATTTATTTTGTATTTACTTACATAAGCGTTTTCTTCTTCTGCCACTAGACTAAAAACTCTTTGCTTGTGAAACTGAAGGTTACTCCTATTGGTCTCCCCCCAGATGCCTGGCACAGTGCCTGGCCCATAGCAGGTGCTCAATAAGTGTTTATTGACTTGAATGGAAGAGAAGACATTCACTGCTTACCAATTCTGAACTCACTCCAGCAGAGAAAAGAATGCATGTGACGTTATGCTCTATTAAGTGAAAAACGAAAACAAATGCCACCTCAAGGTTGGTAATTTAAGAAGATGAGGATTCTGAAATGAAGCCTCTTCACTACAGTCCTGCTTGTAAAGCACTTTCTAGGTCAAGGTTTACTGTAACAACTCCACAGTGTAGTCCAAACCTTTTCTACTGTCATTCCAACCTTCCTAAGATCAAAGAATAAAAATTCTGAAAAAGACAAAGAGTTCATTCATTATATTTTATTATATGTTTTATAATATGTAATGTATATAAAACACATATATTATATATAATTAAAAGTTGTCTTTTAGCCTTTTTAAAAAAGATTTATTTATTTTTTTGAAAGACAGAGCTACAGAGACAGAAAGAGTTAGAGAGAGAGAGAGTGAGATCTTCCATCTGCTGGTTCACTCCCCAGATGGCCACAATGGCTAGAACTGAGCTGAGTACAGGAGCCAGGAGCTTCACCCAGATCTTCCACAGGTGCAGGGGCTCAAGCGTTTGGGCCACCTTCTGCTGCTTTCCCAGGCACATTAGCAGAGAGCTGGATTGGAAGTGGAGCAGCCAGGACTCAAACTGGTGCACATATGGGATACTGGCACCACAGGCAGCGGCCTCCTCTTAATCTATTTAGATTTGAGGTAGAAAAATTTGGAAATTGGGATCCACCTTATTAATTTTTCTGCATATGTTCAGGTATTTTTTTTGGGGGGGAGGATATAATGTATAATATACTTTCCTTCTCATTGCCAAAACCAATTGTGTAAAACACACAGGGATCTGGCAAGTGTAGATAGAAAATATAATCTTAATAATTCATGAAGAACAGGTTTAAAGAGGATGGCTTAGATCTCTGAGGAAGTACACTTGCTAGTACCATGGCCCACGTGAGATTTACCCAGCACTCTGCCATCCCAGCCTGGCCCAGACCTCTGTTATATAATGATGTTGCCCCGTCACATTTACGGCATGGAAGGGTAGAGGAGATAAGAATGCAGGCGCAGCCCCCACAGGCAAGTGGATCCCAGGGGAAGGCTGCAATGAACTGGCAAGTGGGCGCTCAGTTTGGTCTTCCAAATGATGTCGTTCCTCTTTTCCTGGAAGGAGTGAGGATGGGGATGCAGCAAGGCTTGGAGTGTTATTCTAATGGAGGTTCCTCTACACAGCAAGACGAGGAGCATAGTTAATTATTCCTCCAATATATGACACACGCTGCAACAGATGTATTCTATTGCTGATAACATGGGGTAATTAGAATGATAGCTTTTAGCCACGATTTGCTGAATTGTTGCCATGCGCCAGGAAGCATACTAAAAGCTTTACGAATGTGTTGGCTCATTTGATCCTCAAACAAATCTCGAGAGGGAAAACAGTTTGGTGTTTCCTCAATAAGTTAAATATAAAATTAGCATAGCACCCAGGATTCCATTTCTGGGTACACATTCAAAAGCATTTGAAACAGGTGTCTAAACAAAAACTTGTGCACAGTATCTATAGCGACACTATTCACAAGAGCCAAAAGACAGAGACAACCCAAATGTACAGCAACAGATGAATGGATAAGCAAAATGTGATATATTACCATAGAATATTACTCAGCCATAAAAAGAAGCAAAGTTCGTGTACATGGATGAGCCTTGAAAATAGTACATTAATGAAAGAGACTGGCATGAAAGGCCACATGTTATGCAATTCCATCTGTGTGAAATGTCCAGAATAGGTCAGTCCATTCAGACAGAAAGTAAAGGAGTAGTTTCCACAGGCTGGGGATCGGGGAGAATGGGGAGCATCTCCTGCCTGGACAGGACTTCCTTTGGCAGTGATGAAAAAGTCTTGAAATTAGGCAGTGGTGATGGCTGAACAATGTTGCAGGCTGCATTTAATGTCACTGAGTGGTAGAGCAGATTTTGTTATGCGTAGTCTATCACATTAAAAAAAAAAGTGGCCTAGCCCAGTGCCGGCTGTTGCAGCCATTGCAACTGGAAGACTCTCTCTCTCTGCCTTTCAAATAAATAAAATAAATCTATTTTAAAATGACCCCTAGGAAGTAGAAATCATTATCCTGACTTTACAGTGAGAAGAATGAGGTCCTAAGAGACATCAAGAACATTACTAAAAGGCAGGGATGGACCTAAGGATTGTGTGGTCTGGGGTACTTGCAATTTGGGGGCCTTATTTGAGAAAAATAACACAAATTGTGATCACAAAACTACTAGCCTACCTCTAGTGGTTTATGTACAAGGTCTTTGCAAGGGGAGTCTCTGAAGCTTAAATCATATTAACTATAAGGTAAATTCACATTTGCCGTTGGGAGGTACATTGTAAAGTGGAAAAAAATTAAAACCTATAACTCCATTTTCATTAAGAACAAATACAGCCAATCTTTAGGAATAGATCAACCAAAAATGTGGAAAATCTCTACACCGAACACTGTAGAACATTACCAAGAGAAAATTTATGAGACCAAAATAAATGGATTGGAAGACTCAATATTAAGTTCTCCCTCATTGATCTAGCCATCCAAAGTAAATGTAGTTATAATTTCACCTAGGTATTTTGTAGAAATTCTTAAACTGACTCCCATTCATATTAAAAAAAAAAAAAACAACTCTAGAATGCCCAAAGAAATACTGAAGAAAACAAAGTAGGAGATTTAAGCTACCTGGTTTGAAGGTTTACAGTAAACCTTCACTATTGAGACAGTATGTCCTTAGGAGAAACACATAAATATGGGTGAATGATTGGATGGAAGAGAATGCCCCAAACAGACCATTTACATATGGGGAAATGATGTTGAATGACAACACCTCAGCAGTCTGGTGGGGGAAAGACGTGTTTGCAATAAGGTGCTGGAACAACTGGAAATCCATGAGGAGAAGTAGCTGGCATCCGAACCCAGGCCTGTCAGCTGGTTTCTGCTTCACCTTGCCACTATGTCCTCACGCTTGCCTTGTCCCTGCCCTACCTCCGGTCTCTGGCCATCACCTTCAGAAAGGTGAATCTGGTCTTGGGGAGCGGTGATTCAATCAGGGGTCAACTCTGCTAGGAGAGTTGGAAAAGTCAGAGGTTAAAGTCTTGATGTTGAAGGAACTTGCCTGCTTTGAGTCTTTTGGTCTCCTATGGTGCCCGGGACCCTATTCCCTATTGCTGGGGAGAAATTTGAGCAGTTTGTGAGAGTGGGAAGCTACAAAATTAGAGTACATTTTTATTATCAGTTGTGTAATCAAAGCCTGCTAGCAGGGGTCACCTGGTAGAGAGGAAAGAAGTTTGAAGCTGCATTTGCAACTGTTGTTTTCTAGTCTGTCTCTGCTGTGTGTGACTTGGGTGTGTCACTTTAACCTCTCTATTCTTTAGTTTCCTCATGTGAAAAACGGGAAAATAAACACCTCACTGCTTTACTTCACTGGTTCCCGTTACATCTAAATGAAATAGAGAATATAAGCATTCTTTGAATAGTTTACATTGCTACATAAATATAATTTACCATTGCTGTGTGTACTTTTTGCAAACTGAACTGAAGAATAATATTACTTTAAGTTCAAATTTTACTCATCAAATTGATTGTGCAATTATTTTTATTGTTCCCTTAATGCTTGTATGAGACATCTAGCATTCCAGTGATGATTCAAGATTATTTTGTTAGTATAGCTTTTGAGTCAGAGAAATATTATTTTTTCTATCATTTTAATTTTAATTTTAATTAATCTTTAACAAATTCAATATGATTTGTAGATACAAGTTTAAGAACATAATGATATTTCCCCCTTTCTCCCTCCCTCCTACCTTCCTTTCTTCTGCCTTTCTTTCTGTCTTTTGTTATATTTAGTACTTGAGATAACATTTTAAATTTAAATTGTAGTAAAAAGGATTAATACTTCACCAAAAAGAAGTTCAACAGGTAAAAAGCAAAATGTGGGAATATAGACAGCAGTTATATATAATAACTGAATGGAAAATGACCATTTCACCCATATACAGTTTTTTTTAGTCAATTAGTCATTCATAATTTCTTTCAATGAAATAGAACCAATGACAATCTATCTTGTGTGGTTAGAAGATAACACTTAAGCTCATTTAGACTATTTAAGCTATTTCCTCTAAACAGTTTATGCACAGGAATAATTTTATCCAGATTGCAATGCAAATAATTATACATTCAATTTTTTTTACTCTGTTACCACAGATCAGGGGAAACATGTGGTCTTTGTCTTTTGAGGACTGGCTTATTCCACTAAGTATAATGGTTTCCAGTTGCATCCATTTTGTTGCAAAAGACAGGATTTAATTCTTTTTTAAGGCTGAGTAATATTCCACAATGTATAAATACCACATTTTCTTTATCAGATCATCAGTTGATGGATATGTGGGTTGATTCCACTTTTTTATATAAGCTATTGTGAATTGAGCTGCAATAGACATGGGGGTATAGATAACTTTTTCATATGCTGATTTCATTTCATTTCAGTAAATTACCAGGAGTGGGACGGCTGAGTCATATGGTATATCTATTTTAAGATTTCTGAGGAAGTTTGATAGAATTCAGCAGTGAAGCTATTCAGTCCTAGGTTTTCTTTGTTAAGAGGGTCTTTATTATTGATCTAATCTCCATCTTGGTTATTGGTCTATTTAGGTTTTCAGTGTCTTTGTGTTTCAATTTTTGTAGATTGTATGTGTCCAGGAATCTATCCATTTCTTCTAGATTTTCCAATTTGTTGGCATACTGCTCTTTGTAGTAATTCTTGATTATTGTTTTTATTTCTGTGGAATCCATTGTTATATCTCCTTTTCATATCTGAATTTATTGATTTTGGTCTACTATCTCTCTTTTTTGGTGAATTGGGCCAATGGTATATAAATTTTATTTATTTATTTGAAAAAACAGCTCTTCATTATATTGATATTTTGTATTCTTTTGTTTTCAATTTTATTTTATTTTCTAATTTTAATTATTTCTTTCTTACTACTAAATTTGGATTTGGCTTATTGCTGTTTTTCTAGGTCCTTGAGATGCATTGATAGCTCATTTATTTGGTACCTTTCCAATTTCTTCGTGTAGGCACCAATTGCTGTAATCTCCCTTCCTAACACTGCTTTCACTGCATCGCATTAAGTTTTGATATGATGTATTGTCATCTTTGTTCATTTCCAGAAACTTTTTAATTTCTCTTTTGACATAGATCTTCTCTGAAAACAATGGAATAAAGCTGGAAATCAACAACTCAAGAATCTCTAGATCATATGCAAACACTGGAGACTGAATAACATGTTCCTGAATGTGCTTCCTGGATTTGGATGTCCCTTTCTTTCTCCAAATTAGGAAAGATATTGTTATTGTTTCTCTGAATAGACTTTCTAAGCCTTTTTCTCTTCGCACACCTCCAGGAACTCCTAAGACCCGTATGTTGGGTCATTTGATAATAAGACATAAACCTCGAACTCTATTTTTAATTATTCTAATTTCTTCTTCTTTTTGTGGGGTAGAAGGGTCTGACCGAGGTATTTCCAAAGATTTGGCTTCTAGCTCAGATATTCTTTCTTCTGCCTCACCAAGTCTATGAAGGCTTTCTACTGTATTTCTATTTGATATATTAAATCCTTCATTTCTAACATTTCAGTTTGATTTCTCTTCAAAATCTCTATCTCACGGGATAATTTTTCATCCATGTTGTGTATGGATTTCTTTAACTTTTCAATTTGCTTCCTATTGCTTCTGAGTAATCCTATGATCATTCTTTTCACTCCTTTTCAGGCATTTCATCAATCTTGTTGTCTTCACATTCTAATACTAAAGTGCTGTTGTGTTCCCTTGGGGGAATCATGTTGTCTTCCTTGCTCTTGTCTTTTGTATTTCTTCAATTATTTTTAGGAATTTGTGGAAACACTTGTTGGTTTTCTCCACTGATGGTTTTTATCTTTGAACTATGCCTCAGTAACTCAGTGGAGTGTCTGCTCTTCACTGAATATTTGGGGGCATGTGGTAGGTAGGAATAGGCAACTGTGGACAGTGTTCAAGGTGGGGTGAGAATCCAGGGTGACACCCAAATTGGGCATATTGGAGCTCCTCTATTGTCAGCAGAGGGGAAGGGTATGATCACACCTGTTGGCATAATCATAACCTCACTTCCTCTCTTCCAAGGTGATCGATGCCTAGGGTTAGTCCACAGTGGTGCAATCCTCACCCATGCTGGCACACAAACTGCGTAAAGGTTCTGTGCAGTCCTCAGTGTGAGCATGGAACCCTCAGCAATGACCCACCCCAGGCGGCGAGGGAGCTCTGAGCCTCTAACATCAGACAAAGGTGATTGCCCAGATACCCAGCTACATCCCACACCCTATCATGCAGTCACAGGGTGCCCGCAATCACAGCACACAAGACTCCCACAGTCCTAGGGTACAGAGGATCCCGTGAGCCTGCCCCATCCATGGAGACAGAAGAGTAATTTCCAGAGCCAGCTGCCTGTGAGTGCCCCACCTGGGTTGTTTGAGCCCCGGAGCCTGTGATAGGTTGAGATGTTGGGGTACCATACATTCCTAAGTGGGTGCCCAGCCTCCCGTTCAACCTTCCCATCCAGACTCAAAGTTAGTGGAAAATGCAGATTTTTTTTTCCCTTCTGGTAAAATCCCATGGTCACACATGCACAGGAACCACAAAGGGTGGACACTGCTGGTGTCAAGATGGCGCCTTCTCCCCTCTGATTGTTGAGTACCCTTGGCTTCTTCTTCTCTGGATTAGGTGGATACCATTCCCCCCACTAGGGCTCTAGGCTGGATTCAAAGTCAGCGTGGTCTGCAAGGTTCTCCCTCATGCAATATCACCAGTGGCATGGGCTGCTGTAGTCTGCTCTCCCTTGCTCTCAGAACCTAGCATCTCCTCCAGCCGCCAGCTGTGTGGTTCGTGTATGGCACCCAGCTCACTGCGGCACATCTGCACTTTCCACACTGCTCCATGGCAATCTTCTTCTTTCTGTAGGATTTCCACTGCAAACATCACGCCAACTCTCCCCTGGGAATACACTTCCTCTGATTTTTCTCCCACTGTCTTCCCTGGGTCAGAATCAGCATGTCTTTTCCCTATTCAGTCATCTTGAAATCCAGAGAAAACTATTGTTTAAATTTCATTTCTTTTATTCAATGAATTTTTACATTTTTCATTTATTCATTGATTTTGTTCAACAAATTCTTTCTGAGTACCTATTATGGATAAAACACTATAAATGCAAAGGATACTTGAATGGAAGGAGACTTGACTCCTGAACACAAAAAGTTCATAGCCTGCTAACATTGCGGACACATACCTTTTTTTCTTTAAGATTTATTTTATTTGCTTGAAAGGCAGAGTTACAGAAAAGGGAGAGAGATATATAGAGAGATCTATCCAGTGGTTCACTCCCCAAATGGCTGCAATGGTTAGGACTGGGCCAAGTCAAAGCCAGGAGCCCAGATCTTCATCTGGGTCTCTCCCATGGGTGCAGGGGCACAAGTACTTGGGCTATCTTCCACTGCTTTCCCAGGTGCTTTAGCAGGGAGCTGGATCAGAAGTGGAGTAGATGGGATGCAAACTGGCATGCAAATAGGATGCCAGTGGTGCCAGGTGGTGGCTTAACCCATTACGCCACTGGACCAGTCGTGTGCAGACATATTGGTTGGTAAGGTCTGGAGGATGGAGTGCTGGGCTGGATGGGGACATTGAAGGAAGGGAAATGGTAGGAATCAATGATAAATATAAGGAGAGACTAAGGAAGTACACCTGCAATGGTCAAGACAAAACAATAAAGGCTTGAACCAGGGTCATGGTAAAAGTCAAATTACTAAAGAAGCAGAACCAATAAAATTTAGCAATTAGCTAATTGAATGTAATGGCTGAGAGAAAAATCTCAGTTCTACCCTTTATTAGTGGGTTTGCCTTGGGCACAGTGCCTGATCTTTCTAATTCATAGTTTCCTCATTTAGAAAATGTGGAGTTACAACACTTACTTCATGGGGTTGTTGAGAACCTTGAAAGTTGCCGGCGCCATGGCTCACTAGGCTAATCCTCTGCCTGTGGTGCTGGCATCCCAGGTTCTAGTCCTGGTTGGGGAGCCGGATTCTGTCTTGGTTGCTCCTCTTCCAGTCCAGCTCTCTGCTGTGTCACAGGAGTGCAGTGGAGGATGGCCCAGGTCCTTGGACCCTGCACCTGCATGGGAGACCAGGAGGAATACCTGACTCCTGGCTTCAGATCGGTGCAGCGTGCTGGCTGTAGCAGCCATTTGAGGGGGTGAACCAATGAAAGGAAGACCTTTCTCTCTGTTTTTCTCTCTCTCTCACTGTCTAACTCTGCTTGTCAAAAAAAAAGAAAGAACGAAAGAAAGAGCCTACTGAATTTTTTTTAAAAATTTTTTTTGACAGGCAGAGTGGACAGTGAGAGAGAGAGACAGAGAGAAAGGTCGTCCTTTGCCGTTGGTTCACCCTCCAATGGCCGCCACGGTCGGCGCGCTGCGGCCAGCGCACCGCGCTCATCCGATGGCAGGAGCCAGGTGCCAGGTGCTTTTCCTGGTCTCCCATAGGGTGCAGGGCCCAAGCACTTGGGCCATCCTCCACTGCACTCCCGGGCCACAGCAGAGAGCTGGCCTGGAAGAGGGGCAACCAGGACAGAATCCGGTACCCTGACTGGGACTAGAACCCAGTGTGCCGGCTCCGCAAGGCGGAGGATTAGCCTATTGAGCCACGGCGCCGGCCTGAATATTTTTTTTTTTTTAAAGTGAACTGAAAGAAGTAAAACAAAAAAAATTTTCTAGAAAACTACGTTCATTGTAAAAGCGCTTGTCACAGAGCTCTGGCTCCCTTCCAAGCCCATAGTGTATAAAAGGTCTTCCAAATTCCGAGGTTTTGCTGTTAGCAATGCACTAAGAGCATTCAGGGTTTGAGCCTGAGGGGACCATAACCTAACTCTGGAGTTTTCCAAGATAAGGAAGCTCCGAGGTTGTATGGATCATGTTTGGGCTCATGTGGCATTTCTTGTAGTCTCAAACTGTCCGAGCAAGCAATGGGAGCTCCCGGCAAGCTTCTGGGACAAGAAGGTCTGACAGTGTGGGCCCTGTCCTATGGGTCCTCTCCTCCAGTTCACCTAGTCTCACCCCAAACCTCTACGATACAAGCTATTGGAGGCTTGGACCCCGTGGCTCTCCCAGGCACCTGCAGAGCTGTGTCTCTCCTTCCTACTCCAGCTCGGAGCAAATTAGGATTCTGGAATTTTCCATTCACTCCTATGTCAGATGCAGTTTTTTTCACATGCTTCCTATAGTGACCAGAGGCCTTGAATGAGGACGTCAGGAAATGCTATTCCACTGCTCCTTTTTCCCTAGTTCAGTAGAGATGACAAAATCTGCAGTGCCTCCTCCCAGTGTCTTGGCTGGTTGACCAGGTGGCGTTAGAGAAAGCAACACTTGAGGAGGGACCGACTGCTGTGTGATGCATCCCTGAGGAGGTGGAGACAGACCTTGGAAGGATCCAGTTGACTACAAAAGCTACTGCCTGGAGAGATGTTGATTGAAAGCCCTGCAGTCTTCAGAGGCTAAAGTAATTAAGAATTTAAGAGCTTTCTTAAATTAAATGTTCCTTTTATTTCTGACTGGCATTTCTGGGTGTTATTGCTAAAAAGGAGGGACTTGGGTATAACAGGAGATTCTAATATGTGAATAATTATCAACCAGCTCAAGCTCCTCTGGACACCGGACCTGGGCAGGATTTAGGTTTCTTTAAAACTAGAGCACACGGGGAGTTTTTCCTTTGTCCATCCATTTCCAGTGCATGGACCGTTCAGATCCTGAGCTCCTGGGAACCCCATTACGATGCTCCAGAGCCAAGTCACTAATGATCTACCAGCAGATAACCTGAGCTCTGCTTCCCATCTCTGGCACCCTCTTTTCCGATAGAGCGTGGTCTAATAGTGTGAGGTAATGTGCTGAAACATTCAGAGAAATTGAGTTCTCCTGCAGGCACTCTGGGCTGCAGGAGATTCCAGGCTCCTGAACGGTGACTCTGCAGTGGGGAACAGCTGGGACACCACCTCTTCCCAGCAATTCTACTGGGCTGCAAGATGGGAACTCATAATTAAACTAGGAGCGGTGGAAGTTGGTAGCAGCCCTCAGCACCCATTCATAGATGCAATCAAGATTAGGGAGTCTGTGGTCTTAGAAGAGAAGAAGTAATTTAGGGTAGTACTAGGAGCCGAGTTACAATTATTACAATACAAATCCACATACAATGAATTCTTAATTATCTGATAATGAAGGTCAGGGGAGGCAGTGCACAGATAATCCAGAGCTCATTGCAGATACATGTTCGTTTTCATCCTGCATTCATGCAGGGCAGTGGATTCCCCCACCAATGATGATAATTCATGGCTACGCGCAGCCCTGTCATACGTGTATATGCATAGAGATCAGCATTTTCAAGGACTTTTTAGCAGTGGATACACAATTTCAAGTCAAATCTTCTTGGGAACCTCAATATACAGAGCAGATAAAAATGGATCTGCTTGGCGTGAGCATTTAGCTTAGTGGTGAAGACACTTGCGGCCCACATCAGAATGCATGGGTTCAATTCCTGTCTCTGGCTCCTGACTCTAGCTTCCTGCTAATGCAGACTCTGGGAGGCAACAGGTCATGGCCCAAGGAACTGGGTTCTTGCCACCCTCATGGGAGACCTGGGTTGGATTCCTAACTCCCAGCTTTGGCCATGACCCCAGCCCAGCCCTGGCTGTTGTGGGTATTTGGGGTGTGATTCAGCAGATTGAGTCAATCTCTTTCTCTCTCTGAAATTGATAATAATAATAATAAATGGAGAAAAGTGGAGCTGCTCTGGTATAGCAGGCACGGGGGAGCCAGAGCCCTGTACCCACAGACACCTCTTACCCTCACTCCCACCTGTTAGCTGTGGCTCCTCAGGGCTCCTTCAGGAAGCCTAAAAGCATGAAGAACACGGTTCAAAAAGCACAGATGTTCATTAGCTCCTGACTCCCATGCCTTGTGAGGTAGGTGGGTTGGGCATTAATCTATATTCTATAGCCAACAGCAGGTCTGGGGAGGCTGTGCCACACAGGTGATAATCCATGCAGCTGAGGCTTGAACACTTAGTATTCTTTGAACTTGTATTCTGCCCTTTGCGTGCTCCCCATCTACACTCTGATGGTGGGATGCCTTGAGAAGAAAATTCACCAGAGGAGAATCACAAGCTAGCATCCACACAGTGAGTCAGAGAACCTTCTAGATGTGCTGAACTGTGCTTTCCCCTCTCGTAGAAGTGACAAGTCAGCCGTGGGTCTGATGATGACGGTCGGGCTGGAATGAGAGCTGTTCTGTCACTGATCACCTTTGGTGATTGGAATTTCAATTTCTTAATAATTTCTGTCACTGCTTGACTGTGTCTAAATATTTAGGCAGATCTGTGCCGAGCGGATTTATCTGTTTGATGTGTTACATATATTTATGTATTCTGATTGTCAGCCAGTGAAGAAGCCATGCCACAGAAAGCAGATGTGAGCTGACAGTTGCCAAATGTGGCTCTCACTTTTCCTAGCATTCTGTGTGCCTCTCCAAGATAGGACTGGAGTCTGCCTTTGGACCACAGATCCCTGGAGAGCCTGACTACCTGACATTTACTTTGCAAATTCATTTTCTGTGAAATCTTGGTCATATCCACAGCTTTAATTACTTCTCCATATGCTGGTCAGATTCTCAATTCTGTATCCTCAGCCCTAACCTCTCTCTTAAATTACAGAGCTTCATTTCTGATTACCCACTGGACCTGTGTATCTGGGAGCATCAAAACTGACATATTCAAAATTAAATTGAGTTCTGGATAAACAGTGCCCATTGAATTTTTCTATTTTGGTTAATGCTGCAATTACTTACCCTCTAACAAAACTAGAAAACCAGAGTTTTCTTGAATTCCTTCTCCTCCTTCCCTATCCACTTTAACTAAGCCGCCAAATCGTTCAGTTTCAACATTTGTAATATCTCTTGTCTCTACCTCTCCTTTCCCATCCCAGTTCTCTATTCTTAGTTTGGTCCTTCATCATTCCCTGCCTGGTGATTCTAATAGTTTAATGGCTGATTCTCTACTTGGTCTAATTGGCCTCTTTCTCTTCTGACTCAATCTTCATGCGCCCTCCTACATGGACTCTTTCTAAGATTGACTTCACATAAAGGCCCTGCATGGTCTACCTGTAATTCACCTAGCTAGCCTCAACTTCCTGTCACACAACTCTTCTCTTTTCCTTAACCTGTGTATTTATTCAGTCAGAAATTCTTCCTGAGTTTTTCTAGTGCTGGGCCACATTATTCCTTGCCTGCATATTACAGTCATCTGAGATTTCAGCTGATCTCATTTTCTCTATCCCACATTCACATATTGTTTTCAGGATATCAACATATTGTTTTTACTGTTCTGCTGTCTAAACTTAGTATGAGGCATGATGAGTCTTGCCCAATTTCTCTTATCTCTCCCTCTTGCTATTTACTAATTATTTTAAAAATCACACTACTATTTATGGATTTTTATTCTCTATATCTTTTAAGTCTTAAACTATTATTGAAATTATATTAGATAGATTAATTTGGAAGAGAAATAACCTCTTTATAATTTTGAACTTTCCCATCAATGAACGTGGTATATATTTTTAATTTGTATATAATTACTTACATCCTCTAGTGTGAGGGGTCTAAAAAAGATAATGGAGGATGAATATTATGAACAAATTTGCATAGATTACAAATTTTTTAAACAAAAACAAACATCTTTTAATGCAAAATTTTCATGAACTTTTTGAAGTGCCCTCACAAGGTTTTACAATTTTCTCTATGAGGTTATTTTCTCTTAGGTTAATTCTTAGATCTTTTAGTACTATTTGCTACTATAAATAATATATGGTTTTATTTTGTATTTTTCATCCAGGTTGGCTGGTATAGAGGATGCTTTCTTGTAACCTTTCAATTTTGTAATCTGGCTTATATGTACTTTGTAAAATGAGTTGAGTCGTGGTCAGTCCTTTAAACTTTTCCAGAACATCATAAACTAGAGATTACTGACTCTTAAACATTTGATAAAATTTACTTGAGGCATACATGCATGCACATGCATTTGTGTGTGTGTGTCTAAATAGAGTTGTTGTTGACTGTTTTAGTTTATAATAGTTGATTCAAACTTTTACTTCTTCTCTCCTCAATAAATTTCCCTGAGGAACTTTCTTCTCCATTTCATTGATGTTATCAAATTTATTATCATGTAGTTCTTCATCTTTCATTTTCCTTTTATTCCACATTTTATTTATTTATATTCTCCTTCATTACTCTTGCCAGAGGTAATCAATTTTATCAATTTTTTAAATAAATAACTTTTGTTGTTCTTTATTGTATTTAATAACTTTTTGAACTGATAATTCACCTCATCAGTTTTTGATCAAGAAGTATTTTTTGGAGTGTCTTTCATGTTAAAGTTCCTGTAGCTTTGCTTATATAATTTCTTTATTGAACCCCACATTTAAATAGGAGAGTTCAGCTCGAGGCCAGAAGTCTTTCTGCCTTTACTCCTTGAGCCTAGTATTCCATTGACTTCTTGATTCCATGTCACGATTGAGAAGTCTGAAGCAAAACTACTCGTGTTATTTTTAAGTAATTTATTCTCTCTCTGCTTTTAGAATTTGAAGTTACACCATCCTGGATAAGGATGCCCTTTCTTCCTTCCTTCTTTCTTTCCTTCCTTCCTTCCTTCCTTCCTTCCTTCCTTCCTTCCTTCCTTCTCCTTTTGGCACTAAACTAGCCTTTACATCTAATTTTTTAAAAAAATTTTATCTAAAATCTTTTATTCTGTTGATATCCATCACTTTTCTGTCACTTTAGTTCACTTATTTTCTTTATATTATCTCCTAAATCAATTATCTCTCACTATATACTTAATAAATTATCCCCAAATTTAGTGGGTTTAAAGAACAATTATTTTTTAGGACTTGTGGGTGGGGTAAGTGGTTTTATTGATTGCACCTGGGCACATCATGTGTCTGCTCACAACTGAGGAGAGCCCAGGGGACTGGGATGACAATCTCTCTCTCCATGTTTGTTGTCTTTATCTTCAAGGGGGCTGGCTAGACCACGTTTCCCTACATCATTAGGGCAGCATTCAGCAACAGTGCTTACGAAGTTTCTATTTGCTTCAGATTTACAGGTGTCCCATCGGTCATTGAAAGTCTTCTGGTCACATGCATCCCACCCAAGTCCAAGGCACATCTTTGCTAGCATCACATTTACTGATATCCCATTAGTCAAAGTAAGGCAAATGATCAGCTTCAGCATCAATGCAAGAGGCACTGGCCCTGCAACCGTGTGAGCTGTGATTTATTGGGGTCATGGTGTTACAAGCTAGCGCATTGTCCTCTGTTTCTTTTCTTTCTTTTTTAAAGGATTTATTCATTCACTTATTTATTTGTAAAGGAGAGGGAGAGGGAGAGGGAGAGGGAGAGGGAGAGGGAGAGGGAGAGAGAGAGAGAGAGAGAGAGAGATCTTCTTATCGCTGGTTCTCTCCTCAAAGTGGCCACAACAGCCAGGGCTGGGCCAGGCTGGCCCCAGGAGCCAGGAACTCCATCCAGGTCTCCCATGAGGGTGGCAGGAACTCAAGCACTTGAACCATCCAGGATTTGCTGCTTTCCAGGAACATCATCAGGGAGCAGGATTGGAAGTGGAGTAGCCAGGACTCAAACTGGCCCTCTGATATGGGGTGTGGGCTCCCAGGAAGCAGCTTAACCCGCTGCACCACAATGCCCATCCCTCTTTTTTTTCCTTTCTCCTTTTTTTAGGACTTCTGTCACAGGATGTTAAAAAAAATTCAACTATAATGTTTTCTCAGTCACTTGGTGAGGTAGTTCTACCTCATCATTTGTTTGCAAATTCACATTCTATTCATTCTGTTATTTCCTTCTTCAGTTAGACTACTTCATTAAAAACTGTTATATGTCTTCTATCTGGTATTTTTACTTGATCCTTTCTTCTTTTTAAGATTTATTTATGTATTTATTTAAAAGGCAGAGTTACAGGGAGAGAGAAACAGAGAGAAGGATCTTCAATCTGCTGTTCACTCCCCAAATGACCACAACAGCCAGAGCTGGGCCAGGCAGAAGCCGGGAGCTTCTTCCAGGTCTCCCAAGTGGGTGAAGGAGCCCAAGCATTTTCGCTATCTTCTGGTGCTTTCCCAGGCCATTAGCAGGGAGCTGAATTGGAAGTGGAGCAGCCGGAGTTTAACTGGAGCCCATGTGGGATGCAAGCACTGCAGGTGGAGGCTTGACCTACTTCGTCACAGCGCTGGCCCTGCTTGATCTTTTCAAAACTGCTCATATCCACTTTGTGTTAACCATACCCTATCATCTCTCTATATATCTATACATTATGTACAATAATTATATATTTATTATGTATTAAGAATATATTATGCTTATTTCGATTTTCTTGCCTATCTATTCCCTCTACATGGCATTTAAGTTTATTACCTTTCTTTAATTAGTGCTTGCATCACTTGGTATTTTTTTGCTTAATTTATTTTGCCTCAAAGGAGTCAGGTACTTGGCAGCATTTTTGGCTTAGTGGGGAGAAGCCTACCCCAAGCCCTCATTTGTATCGTTCCTGCTGATTTTAAGGAGGAAGAGGAGGAAACCTCGGGGAAGATACTCAGTGCATCAGGCAGGGCTTATCCCCCCCACCCCCCACCTACCCCCGATTGCTGCCTCTTCCTGGGCAGCCCTGACCTCTGTCCTAGCCCTGGGTTTGCTGTTTTGGTCTTTTTTTTCCTTCAAGGAGTTGTGCTCCCTTGACACAAGGAAGGCAGGAGGAAGGGACACGTGTCTCCCTGCTGCAGTTCTGTCTGCTCACTCCTCACAGCAGCTTCCAGAGCCCCTGTGCAGCCTGGGAATTTGATTTTTCTTTTTCTCAATAATGTTGGGTGAGGCGAAGACCCACCCAGCGCACTGCTCTATGGGTAATGTTGTATATGATGAGTTCCTCTGGTTTCCCTGCTCTCTGAAGGGAAGTTGCACACAGCCATGGCAAACCACCATGCCCTGGGCAGTCTCAGCTGGTCTGCTCCATTGGTCACCTTTGTTGAGTGCCCTCCTTTTGAGGCTGAGCATTTACTAGGAATCTCTGAGCTCCATGGCTCTTGGAACAGTCTCCCTGATGCTTCCTTCTAGATGTTAAAACCAGTAGGGTAACCTTGCCTGGTGGTTTGGCCTCACCCCTTGATATTTTGAAGTTTCCAGGACATCTTAGTACCTGGTTTTGTTGCAAGTGTTATTGGCCGGTGGTTGGTTGGTTTGTTTCACTGTCATAATAGCTGTGTCTCTTTTCTTTGGGGTAAGGCAGAGAAAATAAGAGGAAAACACTCTATCTGGGAATGTGCCAAATATCCATCCAAACCCACAGAACATACAACACCAAGAGTGAATGCTGTTTGGGACTCCCATATTTGGTATCAGAGTGTCTGGGTTCGAGTCCTGGCTCTGCTTCTGATTACAGCTCCCTGCTAATGTGCACTCTGGAAGGTAGAGAGGATGGCTCAAAGTGCTTGAGTCCCTGCCCCATGTGAGAGACCTATATTGAGTTCCGAGCTCCTAGCTTTGGCTTGGCCCAGCACTGGCTATTGTAGACATTTGGGGAGTAAACCAGTGGGTGGAAGATCTCTCTCTGACTCTCTCTACCCTTCAAATAGATAATAGAATAATCTCTTTAAAGATGTAAGCAAACATGTTTTCCACCAACATAAACTTATCTTTTCCTTCGATTTTCCCATGAATGTTTTAAAGTACCCTCATAGAGATACATACTCTTTTCCACTCCCTCCCACACATGCAGATAGAGAAAAGGTGTTACACACATCTTATATAAAAATTTGCACAAATCACTCTTTTGTTCCTAGTTATTAGCTGCAGGGCCAGGAGTAGTCGTGTCTAGATTTGCCTTTCAACTGCATTTTAAATTCCTTGATGGCCTCTGGCTTCTAGATGTCCCCTTCACTGTAATTAACTAGGTACTGGGCACACAGCAGGTGATTTTGAGGGCTCAAGGATGGACTGAACTGAGAAAGGATGTAACTGGAAAAGGCGACTTTGCAGACAGGGTTCCATAGGTTGTCACAAAGTCCCAGGGGGTTAGGAAAAATGTCTTTTATCTTCCTCCGGTCTCTTTAGGTGACTTAGGGCGAGACACCTAGGTGAGGCAGTTAGGAAATAAACCTCCTGTCTTGCAGCTGTGGAGAAAGGCCAGGTGCATTTGTCATGGGCATCAACCCACCTCCTGGGGAGGGAGGTTTGGAGGGAAAGGGAGATAGCATCCTTCAATTTCTCAGCACATCCTGCACAAGCTGGACCACACATGTACCAAGGATAATTGCTGGGGGAGGAGGAGGGCAGGAACAGGAGAGCAGTCCTTGTGCTCACCCAGCAGGATGTGAAAAATTCAGCTGGGTTCTTTTTATAGTTTCAATCATCCCTGGTAATGAAGATTCTGCAATTAAAACTCAGCTGGCTGTTGTGCTGGGGATGTGTGAGGCAGAATGGAATCTGGGTCTGCAGGAGGAAAGGCCTGTTTGTCAGGAAGACTTGAAGGCGCCGCTGGGGACAAGTGATGTAAGGACGAGAGCTATTTTTGCAGGCCTGTTTCTAGCCATAATCGCTCCTTAAATAAGTTCCACTTGGGCATTACAACTTTAACATTTTATTTAGATTGCATTCAGCTCCAATGATCTGCATAAAGGGAGTGGGAATATCAGCACAGAGACTAGCACACACTGACACCTTGTTCATTTAGGCCGCTACTGATATGCAACTTAGAATAATTTCACCTGGTCTTGATTGGAGTTTTCTTGTGTGTCTTCCATGAAAAGATCATTTGTTGAAAACCATTCCAAGGGAATGAGGCTGCTTACGAAGGATCAGCTTTCAGACACTTAAGCAAAATGATCGGTGTGGTTTTATGGAGAACTCACTGTGTGCCAGACCTCGTACTAAGTCCATTGAACATGTTAGCACTTATAATATGCTTATTCATCGTATTAGATAGGCACTATTGTGAAATCCATTTTCCAGATAAGGAAGCAGGCCTGATGGCCAATGTCACACAGCTAGAAAGTGGCAGGTTCTGGCTCTGAACCCAGCCAAATCTGACTTAGCCACTCTTGTTCTCAAGCGTGGAGCAATAAGCTAGCAGCGAGCCAGACTTCTCTGATCACAAGACAACTCGGGCCACCTCGGCTCAGCATGACTGTTAGCAACTGAAGCTCTTAACACTGCTTTTTAAAAACCTTCACAGTAAAGTCAGGGGAGCCTCTGTCTCTGGCTGAACTATGAAATGCCTTTCTCATTCCTTGCCTGTGTAAGTACCTCCTGATTCCTTCGCTAGTGAATTCACAACTCTTGCTGAAACTCCTACACTGCAACAACCCAAACTGTCTAAGGAGAACAGAAAACACGGCTGCTCAAATTGCCACTTCCATCCCAACTGACTCAGCTGATGAGCTGCACTTGTTAGGGCCCTGTTCCTTCACTGTGTGCTAAGCTGTGGCCTGACGGTCCCTCCCTCAGAAATAAACTCTGGAACCACATGCATATCCAGATTGCCAGGTGTGGGCCGGTAGAGGCCCCATGAACACAAGAAAGAAAGAAAACTCAGTGCTTAGCGGTGCTACCTCGTTGTGTACACAGTGATGTATTTTAGCCTTTTCAGAGGCAGCGTCACAGGCCCTTTCTATCACGGAGGAGCAGTGTTGCTCTGTGGGTGTACGGTAGTTGGATGAAATGTGCCAGTATCCTGGATCAGGTGTACCCATCACACAAGAAGGGTGCGTGCGCATGCACACATGCACATATGCACAGACCACACAGCTAGTGAATGCAATATAGCAGAAAATTACCCTCAGCTGGTCCCCTAAGCCCTTCAGCCAATGGTTAAAACCTGAAGCTGTGGGGCTGGCACTGTGGCACAGCTAATAAAGCCGCCGCTTGCAGTTCCCACATCCCATATGGGCGTGGGTTCGAGTCCCGGATGCTCCACTTCCAATCCAGCTCTCTGCTATGGCCTGGGAAATCAGTGGAAGATGACCCAAGTGCTTGGGCCCCTGCACCCATGTGGGCAACCCAGAAGAAGCTCCTGGCTCCTGGCTCCTGGCTCCAGCCATTGCGGCCATTTGGGAAGTAAATCAGCAGGTGGAAGACTGTTCTTTCTGTCTCTCTGCTTCTGCCTCTATATAAGTTTTTCTTTCAAATAAATAAGTAGATAAATCTTTTTAAAAAATGAAGCTGCCTCTGTGCTTGTAGTGGTAACAGTGCAGCAATCGTAATTAATGAGATGGAGTGCCAGCATCCTAAAAATCAATAACTGGTGGTGTTTCCCTCTGAAGATTAGACCAGAAGAAATGAGCTGCAGCTTACAGGCTCAAGCACATGTACATGGCCACCCCTAAATTAAGAGATTTTAGATGCTTTGTAAAATCAATTTCACTAATACTGCATGCACATAACAAAAAGAATTTTATTAAAGATAAGAAAACAGTTTAAAGAGAGGCTGCTTTAGCTTTAGATTGAATACTTAGTTCTGCAGAAAATCTGCTATATTAAAACAAATAAGGAAATCAAAGTATGGTTTTAAAAGTGATATGCTCAGCTTCCTTCATGCAAATAACCTCAAACAAATCTTCAGTCTCTGGTTGATGCAGTCTTCAGTCAATCCTCCCCTCCTTCCTTCAGTTTTGTTACATCTGAAGCAAAGGATACAAGTTCATCTTAATTCAAGTACTCATACAACGCTGATGGGGAAAAATGCTATCCAGAAGCAGGTCTGCCTCTTGGCTCCAGCCCGACCCAGCCCAGCCATTGGGGCCATTTGGGGAGAGAAGATATGTCTCTATCTCTGTAATTCTACCTTTCAAATAAATAAATACATTAAAATAAAAAAAGGATGCCTGTAACACTAGGATACCTCGTGCACTCCAGTTCGAGTCCCAGCTACTCCACTTCCCATCCAGACCCCTGCTAACGTACCTGGGAAAGTAGCAGAAGTGCTTAGACCCCTCCCACCGATGCAGCAGACCCAGATGGAGTTCCTGTTTTGTGACCACATGCTGTTTTGAATGTACCAGCACTCGCGTCATTTTTGTGAGAAATCAAGAGCTGACTCCATAAATTATCCAGGATAAATAGTGTGCACACAGGCAGAAGTTAGGACAACACAACTGTGTTCTCCGGCTTCCTTCAGGAAGTCCAGAGGCTTGTTTGAGTTCAGCCTGGGCTGGGCATGGCAGTGAACGTGCCCCAGCAGTGCCCACCATCACATCCCAGCTGTGAGCTCTGCACCAGTGGGTGAGCAACACAGCAGCTGATGTGTCCAGAACTGCACCCCGAGGGGCACGGACCCTGAGGAGAAGCTGTTTCTCCACCTGGCAAACTTATTTCTGAGGGATTGGGGCTTCTGGGAATCTCTGCTCCGAGGTTGCATCCATGCAAGGGCTTCTGTGCTGGACCCAGACTTCCGTGGAGAGTGGCTCCGTGGGCTGAGTTACTCTGAAATTAGCGTGGTTCTGCTTCCAGATTTCCTGAAATGAGAAATTGAGGAAGAAGTTACGTTAATGACCTTCCTTCTTCCTGCAGCTTCAATCAAATGATAGGAAAGCAATCTGCATAGTAATTACAGCATCCTCCAAGTGAAACCCTGTGCCCTGGCAGAGGAGAAGAACCTGGAAGTCATATCTATAATGAAATTCAAGCCCATCCACTTCTAAATCACAGGCAGGTTAATTCAGGCCGTGCAGTCACTAGCAGAAGTGGCATAATATACCGATCACTGGGACAACTCATATTGTTCCTCTCAACAGTAGAGGGCAACAGGAAATAAGCTGTCACCTGGACAAGGCTGGCAATGCCAGGGACCTTAATCTGGGACTGCTGGGTAAGTACTTTATGAAGTTGCCAAGGGCCATTCTGAGGGATGAATGCAAGCCTCCCTGAGCAGAAAATATGACCAGACTCTTTGCCCTCACGCTTCAAATCAAAGCATTGTAAGAGAAGGGCTGGCACTGTGGCTTAGCGGGGAAAGCCGCTGCTTGCAGCACTAGCATCCCATATGGGTGCTGGTTCAAGTCCCAGCTGCTCCACTTCCGATCCAGCTCTCTGCTGTGGCCTGGGAAAGTAGTAGAAGATGGCCCAAGTCCTTGGGCCCCTGCACCCACCGAGGGAGACCCAGAAGAAGCTCCTGGCTCTTGGCTTTGGATCGGCACAGCTCAGGCCATTGTGGCCAGTTGGGGAATGAACCAGTGGATGGAAGACCTCTCTTTCTCTCTCTCTGCCTCTCCTTCTCTCTATGTGTAACTCTGACTTAAAAGTAAATAAAGAAATCTTTTTTTTTAAAAAAAAAAGGATTATAAGATAATGGATGCTAATAGGCTCTACTTTCTGAGAGTCAGAGGTGTTTGGGGGAGAAGATACCCACAACGTTTGAGAGTGTCTACCTACAGACCTCCGCTGGTGCCTGTTGGCCAGAATGTGATGCTGGGAGACTTCGTTCTGATGACCCAGAGTGTCATTCCTCATGTTCTTATTGGTTGCTGCAATGACATTACATGAAGTCTTTACTTTCCATGATTAAATAGTTTTTTCCATTAAAGATGAAATAAATCATCATTGTGGCCCCAGGGCTCTAATGGTACCTGCAGAACTACACTGTGGAGCCCATGCTAGTACTCAGCAGGTGTCCTTGTGTCCAGGTTGCTCCTGGGGACCTCTTTTTGCCTCTCTATGGATGAGTCATTTCCAGTTCTGCCAAAGGCCAAAGAGATGAAGCCCTGACCACCGAGTCTGCAAACTGTCCAGAGGGCTCTTCCAAACAGAGGTCAGTTTCATTCCTTTTCTACTCACTCCTGGCAAGAGTTCGGAGCCCCAATACTCTTGTCTGTGTTGAGCTTAAGGTTCTGCTAGGTCCCGTGCAGAGCCTTCTGCTGGATGATGTCTTGCATGTGGTGGCCTGTACGGAAGTGCTGGCTGAGAGACAATGGGTGACCGTGGTGATCCCACATGAACTAGGACAGCTACACCATAAGGTGCTGTCACTGGATGGTGAGCACTTCAATGCCACCTGTGTTGGTTGCTTTATCTTGGTCTGTGTGTGTGTGTGTGTGTGTGTGTGTGGGGGAGGGGGGTTTAGACACACAGGGAGATAGAGAGAGAGACAGATTGATCGATTGACTGATTGATTCAGCACCCATTCCCATTTCCTTTTCAAAGCTGTAACATGCTCTGTTTGCTTTCTGTGGCCACTGTAACACATGACCACAAACCTGGTGATGTGAAGCAAGAGCAATGAATTCTCTTTCAGTTTGGGAGGTCAGAGGTCTGAAGTCAGCACTCCTGGTGTCAAAACCAAGGGGGCAGCAAGGTTATGTTCCCTCCAGAGCTCTGGAGAAGATGTCATTCTTTGCCTTTTCTGGCTTCTGGGGACTGCCAACATTCTTCAGCTTGTGGTCACATGGCTAGTGGTCAGGGCCAGCATCTGTCTCATGAGGATGCTATCTCATGTCCCCTTCCACTGTGAGGGTGTCCCTGATTCCTCTCTGCCTCCCTGTCAAAAGGACATGTGTTATTGTACTTTTGACTTTCCCAGATAATGAACAATAATCTCATTTCAAGACCCTTAGTGTAGTCACATTTGCAAAGACCCTTTTTCCAAATAAGGAAACATTATGGATTCTAGGGAGTAGGATATAATATATGGTGAGGATGTTATTCCACTTATTAAATGTTCATCTTCTATATATTTCCCATGTTGCTAGCCATGCACAAGAGGCACTTTATGCATGCTTCTTTAATTGAAGCAAGCCTTTATTGGAATGAGCCCCACAAGTCTGAAGGCCCTGTAAGTGGGAACTCACTGGACAGGTACACCTCACCCCAGATTTCCCACTTTAGGAAAAAGAAAACCATTTTGTATTGTATTAGACACTGTACTGGGTTCTCCTATTCCAACTTGCTGAATTCTTGCTTTATCTCACATCACCTACTGGAATAAACACCAAAAGGAGTGGAAAGACAATGAGGTAACCAAGTAAAAGAGGATGTGGGAAAGTAGTTTGGGGTTGTTTTTCTCTTGCTCTGAGAGTGGAAGATAAAACTGAAGCCTTAGAGAAATGAATTCAAACATTGACCCTAATTTTTGTGTGTATGCACTTGCCCATCAATCCTTTTTCACATGAACAAGTAAGTTCCATGGACACAGGAACCTTCAAGCTTGATATTTATGTGCATACAGTGCTCTTCTGAACTTGACCTCTTCTCAACGACCAACCACGAGTTCCAGTTTTCCCTCCCAGACTCTGACAGTGTCTGCATCTTCTGACTTTTGATGCTTAACTAATATATTCATGAGTTAACAGAAGACATCTTGGTCTCCCCAGGAGAGATAAATTGGTTTTAAATTTGGTAGATAGCAGAAAAACCCAGGAGGAATCTAAAGTTTGGAACCAGAGGAAGCAAATATTTAGATTCAGAAGAAGATTGAAACTAATAGGAATGTGGAGTTACTGGGGTGGGGGTGGATAACAGACAGGGGAATAAGAGAGGGAATAAGAGATAACAGAAGACAGTAATATATCTCCTGGGGACACTGGCTGATGGGCCAAGAGGTAAATCACTCAGATTGCAAGGGGTAAAGCTTAAGCATTTAAAACCGTGGTAGATTCTTCAGCGTCAGGAGTAATTCCTCTCATGATGAAAGACTCTCTTAGTCACTTCGTAGAATGTTCCCCCTCACCTTCCGATCCAGTGTGACAGCCAGCTTTCCCCGGAACATGAACTGTGACTCCTCTGCTCGAGTAGAGGCTGAGAATGTACTAGTCCTTTATGCCAGAGAGCTGGGAGATGGGCAGTCAGCATTGTCCCAAGTGCCCCGTGCTTCCAGGCCAGTCCTACACCACCCTCACGTCATCTGACCACTTTGTTGGCTGAACTTCCTCTCCACCAACACTACCAAATGTTAAATCCTTCCTCCCTTCCCAGACTCAGCCAACCTCCCAGATGATATCTTTATAAAAATCCCATCGTGGAACTCACAATGCCACTGACTGTTTTCTTCTTACTAAATGCACTTGTGACCTGGTTTCCAAGCCCAGTGCATACCCATCAGTTCCTCACTTGATTCCTGCATTTCTGGCATTTGGCTCCGAGGTCACTCCCCACTCTGCAGGTCTCTTCCCCTGGTTCCCACTGCTCTCCACTGCGTCTTCTCTCTCTCTATCCAGCTCCTTCTTCATGAGCGTTCTTTCTATAAGTCTTATTAATCCCCCTGCCAAGGTTCTTAGAAGACTTTTTCACTTTTCTGTGGATGATCTCATTTATTCCCACGGTATTAATTATAATCAATACACTGATGATTCCCAAATAAGTTTATTAGTTACAACTGAAAATATTGGGGCCAGCATTGTGGCGTAATGGCTAAAGCTGCCATCCATGTTGCTAGCATCCCATATGGACTCTGGTTGAAGTCCCAGCTGCTCCACTTACAATCTAGCTCCTTGCTAATGTGCTTGGGAAAACAGCAGAGGATGGCCCAAGTGTTTGGGCCCCTGCCACCCATGTAGGAGATCCAGATGACTCTTCAGCCTGGCCCAGGCTCGACCATTGTAGCCATCTGTGGAGGGAACAAGTAGATGGAAGATCTCTTCCTCTCCCTCCCCCACACTGCCCCACCTCTCCCTCTCTCTCTGTAACTCTTTCAAATAAATAAATACTTAAAATAAACTGAAAATTCCTAAATACTCACTAATATGGGAATAGTTAAATGAATGATTATTTGTCTTCTTAATGGAATACTACCCAGTACCCTCCATGAGCATTTTGAAGGCTGTTTAAGCAGAACAAAAATATTTCTGATCCCGTACATTATAAAATCACAAATGTATGTATATGATTGTAAATTCATCATACATATACATGACAAAACTTTGGGGAAAGTGGGGGAAATAGCTACAATAGTGATATTAGAAATTAAAATTTTCTTTTAAAATACTCTTAATATTTTATGTAGTATTTCAGTGGAAACCAAAAATGGGAAAATGTTAAATTCTTGCACATGTGTAGGACATGGATGGGTAGGGGCAGGGAAACAGAGATGTGAAAATGAGGTACTTAACTTCTCTAAGTCCACCGTGGGTACTGCACCAACCTCTCAGGTTATTATAAAGGTTGAAAGATGTAAGAGTCCAATGAATGTTGGCAAGTTCCTGACAGATAGGAAATGCAGTGTGAGGGCGATATTGCAAGTGCCCATGAACTACACAGCATGGAGAATAGACGGGAAACACGTTCATGGTAAGAAATTTCTTGTGCTGGCCACAGCCAAACAAACCAATCAACAAAACACCTCCATAGCATGATAATATTTTGTAAACATGTATTTATCCATTTATTTGAAAGGGAGAGAGAGAGAAAGAGAGATTTTACATTCTCTGATTACTTCTCCAAAAGACCACACAGCAGCCAGGGTTAGGTCAGGCCAAAACCAAGAACCAAGAACCAAGAACTCTCTCCAGGTCTCCCACGTGGATGGCAGGGACCCAAGTCCTTGAGCCAATCTCTGCTGCCTTCCCAGACCCATTAGCAGAGAGCTGGATAGAAAATTGTGGGAGAAACGTGGAGGATGCCCAATGGCAGCGTACAAGGGAGTGGAGGTGATGGCACAGGACAGTGGTTTCCTCTGGAGCAGCCCTTGCAGCTGGGGAGTGAGTTGTTTGTCCAGGAGCAATAAAGAAGGGGCACGTTGGGGCAGAGGGTGTCCTGTCATCAGAGGTTCTCACAGCTGGCCTGCTTTATCCATCACCTCCAGTGATGTGCTCCAAGATGAAAATTCTGGGAGATTATTAGCCTTGATGACTTGTACCCTATGGAGTTTATGTTTGCTATCTAGTCTCTCTGTAACTAAATATCTTCCTTCAAGTTATGCTAATAGAATGTGTACAGTGGTTGGGCAAGACACCACTTGCCTCATTTAGCAAAGAGTCAAATCAGGGCTTGCTTCAGAGTGGTTGTCATTCTCAAATCCACGACCTTCAGCCCTCAGAGAGCTCTGTGGCTATGAACTTTTTCTGGCTATATATTTTTCTCTGTCTCTGTCCATTGTATTTGAAACATATTTACCTATCCTCACCCTGTGTGTCTATATGTGTGTGTGTGTATTGGGGGACTAACATAACAAACAGAAAAGTTTTTTTTTTTAATAAAAAATGATTTAACAGTATTATAAAGCAAACTCGTGTGTAAACTACCTGTGTCAAGACATAGAACATTACCACACTTAAAAAACCCCTTCCTGATTGCAACCCCACCCTCCTCAACTGAGTAAATATCCCATTGATTTTTATAGTATTTACTTTTCTTTGTAGTCATAAAAATTGCTTATTTTTATATGAATTACCTCATGCACTTTGTGTCCTGCACTGCTTGGCTCTTCTCACTCAATCATACATCCTTAGACTCAGCCTCTATGTATCATGCAGCTGTATTTTTCCCCTCTGTTTCATAGTGTAACTATCCCACAATTTGTTATTTACTCCGTATTTGCTAGATGTTTAGGTCGCTTCTGGTTTGAAGCCATTATTCAACACTGCTGTGAACATTCTTAAATATGTTTGCTGGAGCACAAGCTTACGTTTTATGGGGGTGATACACCTTAGAGGGGAATTTCTGGGTCATAAATCATGCATATCTAATATTTCACTAGATGATGTCAATCTTCTTCCCATAGTAATTAGGCCAATGTACACTTCTGCCAGCAATGTATCAGAATGCTTGATGTTTTGGTGGTTGCAAAACTTACTTTATTACGCTAGTGAGTACACAATGGTATCTCAGTGAGGTTGCACGGCATAGTCTCCTGATAACTAAAGAGGTTGGTCAGTTTTCAGTGCTTGTTGCCTATATGAATTTTACTATCATAGAGTGTCTGTTCAAATATTTTGCCCATTTTTATTGTTTTGTCTGTTTTTTTCTTCTTTTGAGTTGTACATTTGTAAGAATTCTTTTGTATTCTAGATATGAACAATTTGTGAGTTTCACACATTGCAGAATGTTCCATTTTAACTTGCCTTTCCTCCTTTTTTTTTTTTTTTTTTTGCTTTTTTGGCAGGCAGAGTGGACAGTGAGAGAGAGAGAGACAGAGAGAAAGGTCTTCTTTTGCCGTTGGTTCACCCTCCAATGGCCGCCATGGCCGGCATGCTGCAGCCAGCGCACCATGCTGATATGAAGGCAGGAGCCAGGTGCTTCTCCTGGTCTCCCATGCGAGTGCAGGGCTCAAGCACTTGGACCATCCTCCACTGCACTCCCAGACCACAGCAGAGAGCTGGCCTCTTTCCTCCTTTTTTTTAAAAAGATTTTATTTATTCGAGAAGGGGAGAGAGAGCACAAATGCACACTTCATCTGTTGGTTCATTCCCCAAATACCCACAATGGAAACTGGGCTAGAGCTGGAACCAGGTGTCAGGAACTCAAACCAAGTCTCCCATGTGGGTGCAGGGACCAAATTATGTGAGCTATTGCCGCTGAATCCCAGGGTTTGCAATAGTGGGAAGCTGAGGTCAGGAGCCAGAGCCAGGAATCAAACCCAGACGCTCAAATATGGGATACGGGCATCTTAACCTCTATGTTAAATGCCTACTTCCATTTCTCCCTTTTAATGGTATATGTTAATGAACAAAAGTTCTCAATTTTAATGTAATAACTTCTCAAATTCCCATTTTTAAAAGATTGATTTACTTATTTGAAAGGCAGAATGACAGAAAGAAATGGAGAGACACATAGAATAGGCGATCTTCCACCTCCTGATTCACTCCACAAATGTAGGCAACCATCTAGGAGCTAGGATTTCTGCTGTGGTCTCCCTCATGAATGGGAGGGACACAAGCACTTGGGCCATCATGAACTCCCTCCCAGGTGCATTAGCAGGAAGCTAGATATGAAGTGCAAAGTAGCAGGGACTCCAACCAGGCACTCTGACATGGGATGCTAGTGGGCCAAGTGGTGGCTTATCCTGTTGAACCACAATGCCCACCCCCAAACTCCTTTTATTTATTTTTTATCTGCTAGAAGCTTCATTGTTTTGCTTTTCCAATTCAATCCATCATTCAAAAAATGATTTTTATGTATAGTGGGAGTTTGCTAAGTGAATTTTGAAGTGTTCTTCTGTCTTTTGGTGAAGCTGAGTGTCTGTACCCAAATCTGAGGCTAATTAAGGTGGCAAGTCTCCCAAATCCCTGTCATAGAAATGATCCACATAACACAGAAGTTACCTATAGAATATAATTGATATACACAGTACATACATACATACAAAACAATAAGGAAAGATGTCTGTTTACAAAAAGAGAGGTAGTTAAGATGGTGAAGACGACTATGAGAGGAGGCAGAATATAAGGACGCTGAAGGCCTCGGAGAAACTGGGAGCCTCGCAGACGGTGGTTGTAGCAGAGAGCTATTGTTTTGCTGCTCAGAACAATGTCCCTTTTGTAAGGGACTTACTAGAATGTATGCTTCATAAGCTCAGGGCCTTGTCTGTCTTGTTCATCGCTCTGCATTCTCCACGTTGAGCACAATGTCTAGCACAGCCCACGCTTTCAATAACTACTGGTTGAAGGAATGAACAAATAAGTGAAACCTTCCTTCTAATAACATCATTCAAATGGGCTATCATATTTTCATAGTCCACCTGAAAAGCCTTAATGACAACATTGATGACTTTTGTTACATGTTTACTATGTGCTAGGCGAGATGCTAAATGATTTTCATTGATCATCTCATTCATTCTTTGCAACCACCTCACAAAGTAGAGACCATTATGATCTCCATTTAATAGATGAAGAAACCCAAGGCACAGAAGAGCTCAATAACCCGCCTAAGGCACACATAGTAAGTTCAAGAGTTGGTACTTAATACCAAATTATCAGACTGTAGAACTTACGTTCTTAGTCTCGCCATTAAATTGCTGTAGTGATTGATCTAAGCATGGCCTTCTTTGCCCCCAAGCTGAACCAACAACAGTAACAACAAATGACTATTGACTTTTTTTTAAAGATGTTATTTATTTGTTTGAGGGGTAGAGTTACAGAGTTATAGAAAGTGAGAAGCAGAGACAAAGAAAGAGTGGTCTTCTGTCAGCTGGTTCGCTCTCCAAAGGCCGCATGGCTGCAGCTGCGCTGATCTGAAGCCAGGAGCCAGGAGCTTCTTCTGGGTCTCCCATGCAGGTGCAGGGACCCAAGCCCTTGGGCCATCTTCTACTGCTTTCCCAGGCCATAGCAGAGAGTTGGATCAGAAGAGGAGCAGCCGGGGCTCGAACCAGCACCCACATGGGATAGCGCTGCAGGCAGAGGATTAACCCACTGTGCCACACTGCTGGGCCCCAACTATTGACTTCTTACCTCATGGCAGGTACTAGATGAAATTCTTTACACATTTTATCTCATTTACTGATGATAAAAACTTATAAAGTAAGTACCATTATTTCTCCCATTTTGCAGATAAAGAAACAGAGGTGAAAGAACTTAAGGAACTTGCCCAAGCTTGCCCAGCTAGTAGGCAGGGGAGTCAGCATTTGAACTCAAGCAGCGTGTCTTCAGAATGTTGTTCGTCCTCCATGCCACCTGCCTCTGCTAGGGTCCAACAGCCCTTGCTTTAGAAGGGAAGATCTCCAACAAGGTAAGCCAAGCTGAGCCCTTCTCGGGGACTCTGTCGCTGAGACTGGAGTAGTCTCCCTCGATTTCTGGTTTTACTTTCCATATTTTCAATTACCCATAGTCAACCATGGTCTGAAAATATTGATGGAAAATTCTAGAAATAAACATCTCATAAATTTTAAATTAGCTTTCTGAGGAGCATGATGAAACCTCACTCTGTCTTGCTGAGTCCTGCCCAGGATGTGAATCATCACTTTGCCTGGCATATCCACGCTTTCTCTGTACACTACCTGCCCTGTGGCAATTGAGAGTGAGACCACATTCACGTCACTTTTATCTCGATGTATTATTAAAAATTGTTCTATTTTTATTACTAGTTGTGAATCTCTTCCTGTGCCTAATTTATAAATTGAGCTTTTTTTATAGATATGTATGTGTAGAAACAATCGTGCTATGATTAAATACAGGATTCGGTTCTATCTGCCATCTCAGGCATCCACTGGGAGGCTTGGACTAAATGCCCAGCAGATAAGGAAGGATTCCTCTGTCTGTTTCCGGTGGGAAAGATGTGTGACTGTGAGTCGGTGAGAGCCACAACCTCCCTGGCATGGCAGGCCCCGCCTCCCCCTGCCATGGCAGCAGACAGGGAAGCTGATGGTGGAGGGAAGTAGCCCCCTGCTCTTCCCCACCCCATTATGTGAGCCTCCCAGCAAATAACTCCGCACCCTCCTTTTTATTCTGCCTAAGCTGCATCGGCTGAGTTCTTGTCACAGTCTTAGCCAGTACAGAAGGCTGAGGGTTCTGTCTCAAATGCACTAACTATATGAAAAGTATCAAAGCACTTGGGACTTTAACACACAAGCTATATTTCCTGATTTTCCATTTGATGTGTAGATGAGGATGATGATTTTTTAAAGCGCCCCCTGTAGATTTATGAATTAATAATGAGTCAGATCTTGTTTTGTCAAATGCTAAAACATCTTGTGTACATTTTTCCAGTGGAGTGGATGGCTTGACATATACCCTTCTAAACTAGGTTGGTGCTTTTAACATGCTCATCCAATACACCAAAATGAAGATCTCTGCAATGGATCATTCTCCTGAGAATGGTCATGAGACCTAGACTCCCATAAGTGGATGTTGAAGTTATAGTTCTTCACTGGATTTTGAGGTTTGACTTTCTTGTAGCTGAGTTTCAATAGCTTTGTCTACAAAATGAAGGCATTGGCTCACAAGGGACCTTTAGGGCCTGTAGAATCCTCTTCATTCTGAACATTGTGATTTATACTAAATCCAACATTAACTTAAAAACTATAGATGATCATTTGCTTCATTGGGCTCCATATTGGCTTCATGAGATGAGACCTGTCATGTCATCATGTAGAGATCTTTCTTTTTATGTTCACTTCTTCAGTGTCTAGTATTGCATTTCTCCAAGAGTGTTATTCAGGATGGAATGCCAGTCCTTGGGATGCTAGAATCCATAACGGATTCATGGATCAAAACTTTACACTCTATCCTCCGGGGATTTCACAGCACACATTAACAATTTTAAGGCCCCAGGAAATGTTAAAATGTTTATTTTAAAAAAATAATTTTTCTCTACTTGAAAGGGAAAGAGGGAGAGAGAGAAACCTGAGCAAATACAAAAGAAATTTGTGTAGCTTTCTTTACCCTTTGATTTTTCCAAATGTATTTGATCATAGAATCTTTTCTACAAAAAAACACACATTGATAGCATGTGTGGGAACCATAGGTTTTAACATTTCCCTCTAGATGTGAACAGCAGAATAGATGTCAGGATTGCATTAGTGTGAGGGATTTGAAATCTAATAATGCCATCTTTAATTACCATGCTTCCTGGTGCAGCTTTTTGTCAACTGGAAAGGGGTTGTGAGGAGATTGTGATTTGGTTCTATTGCTAGGTGTCATCATAGATGAATCCACTCCCTGAACTCTAAGTGGCTATAAAGATTCCCTTCAGTTGACCAGAAGAGGGAAGCAGAGGACCTGAGATGGCATCTGAAGCCCCTGTGAGTGACTTGGGTACAAACTAAGATGAGCCAGCAACTGGCTAGGAGCTTGCCTTGGAAAGTTCACATGCCCGAGTGCTGTGCTCACACTCAACCACATCATCTTCGGAACATGAGATGTATTGTTGGCTGCTGTCATCTTGCACCATCACTCATTGCTCAGAGTTGCAACAAGGAACAGTTTTCCTTAAAGCTGAAGAGCACTGGGGCAGAGGGGAGCAGGTTGGGGAGGGCGATTGCTGATGGAAGCATCAGGAAGAAGAAGGGAAGATAGGCAAAGGAGCTGATGCCTCCTCCAAGCTGTGCTTGCTTCCTCTGATCCTAATGAGCCACCATTGCTCAGGGGCACTCAGAGCAGAGAAGTCACCTGCCAGGGCTTAAGCCACAGTGGCCCCATAGTGGCAGGTCTGTTACCATCCATGTCCCTTGCTTTGGGAGACATAGTATTTTTTTGGGGTGGTGTTAGTTTTAGGCTCAAGGTTCTGAATTCCCAAATCCTGCCTAACCAGAGCTGTGCCTGTGCTCATAGGGCCCACAAGGGAGACATCATATTCAGGGGACAGAGCCAGGCTATGTGTGTATTTTAGTGTGGTGTTGAGATGACAATTGGAGGATTCTTTTTGCCTGATGTAAAGGCAAAGTTAAGCACAAAAAATAGCTCAAGTGGCCTTCTTGACGTCTTTCCAAGTTCAAACCTCTTTCTCAGATGTCTGTATTTTAACTTCCTCATGGCAAGAAAAGATGAGTCCGAGGAAAAGCTTGCCAACAGAGGAATGAGAGATGAGTTTCTCTTTAAAGTGCAGAGCAGGGATGGTGAAAGCTCCTCTCTAGCTCACCAGAAACACAGGAGAATTCCCTAGACATGAACACTGAAGAGAATGATGTGGCCAATAAAATACCCATGGGCTTGACTCATGCTCACTACGTTTTTAATCACTCCCTTCCTTGGATGTGTGGGTGGGAATGAATAATGAGGAGAGAAGCAGGGTGAAGAGAATGGAGAGAAGAGACCATTCTCTTATTCCTCCTTTCATCTCTCACCTGCTTCCTCCTCTCCTCTTTCCCACCTGCCAAAGGTGCTAAATATCAACTTCTCTATCAGGCTGCACTCTTGCTCTTTCCACTTCCTATCTCTTGATGGTTCTGTAAGAATGTGAGGGACTGGGGCCAGCGCTGTGACGTAGCAGGTAAAAACTGCCGTCTGCTGTGCCGGGCATCCTATATGGGCACCAGTTCGAGACCTGGATGCTCCACTTCCAATCCCACTCTCTGCTATGGCCTGGGATAGCAGTAGAAGATAGCCCAAGTCCCTGGGCCCCTGTACCTGTGTGGGAGGTCTGGAAGAAGCTCCTGGCTCCTGGCTTCGGATCGGTGCATCTCCGGCTGTTGCGGCCAGTTGGGGAGTGAACCATCAGATAGAAGATCTCTCTCTCTCTCTCTCTCTGTCTCTCTGTCTCTCCTCTGTTTGTCTTTCAAATAAATAAATAAATCTTAAAAAAAAAAAAAAGAATATGAGGGGGGCCAGCACCGTGGCTCACTTCGTTAATCCTCCGCCTGCAGCACCAGTGTCCCATATGGGCACCAGTTCTAGTCCCGGTTGCTCTTCTTCCAGTCTAGTTCTCTGCTTTGGCCCAGGAGGGCAGTGGCGGATGGCCCAAGGGCACCCACATAGGAGACCAGGAAGAAGCGCCTGGCTCCTGGCTTTGGATCGGTGCAGCGCCGGCTGTAGCGGCCATTTGGGAAGTAAAGCAATGGAAGGAAGACCTTTCTCTCTGTCTCCCTCACTGTCTATAACTCTATTTGTCAAATAAAAAAAAAGAATATGAGGGATTTTGTGGTTACTTGATGTGTTAGCCCTTTTCTCTTATTCAGGAAACCCAGGAGTATCTGAGTCCTGTCCTTTCAAGCATCCCATTATCCATCAGTTTCCCAAAGGAATTCTGTGCAAGACAAGGACCAGAAGCAAATGAGAATCAGTATACAATATTCTTAATAGCTGAGCCAGCAACTGATAATTCTCAACACAGGATTTTCTGGTAAAGATTGAGGTCAGGAAAGAGCTTCAGCCTCAATGTCTAACTAGGATCTTTTACCATTCTTCAAACTGAAATGTTAGCTGAATTGGTGGATAGAGAGATCCAGGCCCTCAGATGAGAACTAAATTCATTTACCCTCTAGCACCAGGTAGCAGATGAGTTAAGAGGGCTTGTCTTGTGTCTTCTTACAATGAAGAGATAGGGACCAGAGAGTTTGGGTGTTGACATTTCAACAATGGCCCTGTCAGTAATAATTGGGATTCAGCAAAACCTTGGACTGTGGCCAGCTGGTTTACAGATTTTCTTCCCTTGAACAGGGGAGAGAAGGGAGAGCTACAGAAAATATGAACACAGGAAGAACCTTCTTCATGTATAGAAAGCAAATTTTCCATATACCCTTTAATATTTGAAAAGAAGTCATTATAGATGTTTGATTCCTAGGAAGAAGATAAGCATTAACTGAACATCTATGCCTCATATTGTACTAGGCAAGTTTCTTCAGAGTATCTTCAAGATACTTAATGGCATGTAACAACATTTTTTTATCTACTTAAAGTAGAAGAGGAATTTATTAAAAGAATACCAGCTAATTAATAGAACTACTAGTTGGAATGGGCAATCAGTATCAGATACTCTGCAGTCAAAATAAATCACCCAAATTAAATTATCCCATTGTTTGGCTAGGGAAAGACTGTTCCGATTGGCTCCTGCGTCTATTGAAATGTCATCTTCAATAACTTTCTTACCATCTAAAATGGCAAGATGTTCTATGCTCAGCTGCATTTCTTGGGCCTAGAATCAGAGAGCTTTCTAAGGAGCTCTGGGTCATTGAATAGGAAATGCTGTTCAGAGACACTACAGGTCTTGCTGCTACTGAGTTGATCCTTTTCCTAGGTCTTATTGATGAATAGATGTGGTATTCTATAATATGCATATTATATGAGTATAATGTTATAAGATCTCTGCCTCTCTGGCTCTTTCTACCTTTAAATAAATAAAATTACTGAATTCTGAACCTATGAGTCACATAGAAACAGGCCATGGGCAGTATTTGGTGCATAGGCCTTAGTTCACTGCCCGCTTCTTTAGATGTTAGACATGTGTGCTCCCACCTGCCGAGTGGATGTGCTGGCCTCACTCAGACCAAGTTTACATTAATTCCTTGGGGGTGCCTGCACCACCTGGGTAGTATACATTTGGGCTCCACACTTCTACATTGTACAGGTCTAAGGTTTCGTTTTCTAAAGAAAGAAATTTCCCTCTAGTCAGAGTCCTAGAAGATTCAAATGTCCTTATCACTTTGCTGGCACAGGGAATAAGTGCTTCTTGTTCCTCATGCACTGGGGAACACCTCCAAGTTCCTGATTTTATTTATAGCTTCCCACCTCTGCAGATGCCACACCGTATAATCTACCCACTAATAGGCCAAAACAAAATGCCAGTGTCTGGTCATTAGGCCCAGGACCTGGATTTGATGCTCCCACCCCATCCATGGAGTCTTTAATACAAGGGGTCTTCAAAAGTTCATGGAAGATGAGCATTGTGTTTTAGTTCCAATTTTCTATAAATTTTTTGAAACCCTCTCCCGTGTCAGCTTGTAATTTTGGCCTTAGGTTTCTTTGTTGTTTATGATGTTTCTTGGTTGTGAAGCATGAGTTATTTAACATATTGTGAGTTCAGTTTAGGAGGATTATGACTCCAGATACATAAATAAGAATGGTCTAAAAATTGATACATTTGCCTGCCTTCCTCCTTCCCTTCCTTCCTCCCTTCTTTCCTCCTTTCTCTGTCAGATTTGGTGCTGGACCCATCTTGGCTCTGTTAACAAACTGAGTGAGCTTTCTATATTTATTTTAATATTTATGTGTTCTTAAAAATTCCTGTTTCAATGCTTACCTTTTATACTTTTCCTTCAAAAAAGCTAAATCTTGGATTTCTCTAGCAATCCTATTTTTTGTGTTTATTTTGTATTATTTTGGTTGCCAGCTCCATTGCTTTTTCCTTTTCAATGAGTTTTTTTATCCTTTTTCTAACTTCTTGATGGAATAATTTAATTATTTTCATTCTTTCCTCACCAGTGAGAAAACTTAAAGTTATTAGTTTTTGTGTTTGCTGCATCCAATTCTCCAGTTTGCTAGAGGGCAGGTCATCTCCCTGCTGGAATGTTCCTTTCTCAGATCTTCGCGGAGAGTTCTTGCTGATGTTCAGATCTCAGCTTAACTGCCCTCTCAGGCCTTCCTAGCCAACAGTAGCCCTGCCTTCTGCGCTGCTGTCTCCTGTCTCCATCCATCCTTGTTTGATTGTCTTGTCTTTTCTTTCTTCCTGCCTTCCCGAGCCTCAGCAGAGAGCTGGCCTGGAAGAGGGGCAACCAGAACAGAATCCAGCACCCCCGACGGGGACTAGAACCCTGTGTGCCGGTGCTGCAAGGTGGAGGATTAGCCTAGTAAGCCTGTTTGATTTTCCTTAAAGGTGATCATTAACTGTTTGTTACAGGAATGCAAGAAAAATAGCTTTTCATTCTTTTAAAAATAAACCACAGCTGTAATAACTGAGTTCTCCCTCTCCCTTAAAGTAGTGGTTTGTTTTCGCCTAATTTCCAGCTTTATTATTCTGTGTTATGATATAAATGGCTTATGCAAATTTTATGCTTGGAAACTTATAGAGTTTATCTTTTTGCCCTTTTTATGATCTCCTTTTGAAATATTCCACAGAAGTTTAAAACGATGACACTTTTTTCTTTATAAACAAAAATCCTGTCTATGATTCGATTTCCTATGTTTTTGATACTTTTTGTTTATCTGAGCTGTCAGCATTTGAGATACAAGTCTTTAGAAGTCTCCCAAATACTGTGTTTCAAGCATTTTCAAACATTTTAATGTTTCCGACATACTTTATTATTGTCACATGATGTTTCTAGCTGTTAGAACTTTATGGTAGATTGCACCTCTGTTCACTATAAAATGTTTTTCTTTGACCCATTTAATGCTTTTTGTTGTTGAATCCTATTTGTGTAAAATAAGCCACCCCTGCTCTCTTTTTGTTTGTGTTTGTCTGGAGAGAAAATCCAGAAACCTCTGGCCTGGGGCTCTGTGGGCTGCAAGGGCCTCTTTCCTGCTGTGCACAAAAGGATTAAATGATACCTTCAAGGGCAGCTGGATTCTAAGGAGGATTTACTGCTCTGTGTGAGTCAAGGCTTCTCTTCTACGAAAAGGGGAACTTCACTGCTGAATCCCCCAGGTCAGGGGAGACGACAACTTAACTGGTGCCAGAGATTACACGCCCGTCAACCTGCTTAGCACTGTCCCACGGCACGCAGACGCTAAGACCATCTCCAAAGCGGCTGGATTTGGGCTTCACTCTGCACTATGGAATTGATTCTGGGGCGCAGATGTCCTAGTGCTCACCATGATTGGAAGTCCCCAAGGGACAAGGAGAAGGGGCCAGGTATAGGAAGGTCTGGGTGTCCTGGCAGGAACTCCTATTTCCCTGCTAACAGTGACTTGAGGCGTCTGTGGTGGCTAAACGCCCTCTTTCTGATGAGGATGGGCTGTCACTCAACCAGGCGAGGGACCACATGCAACAGCCTAGGAAAGGTGGATTTGTTCTCTCTGCTTGAGGCAGGGCATCCATCTTCTATCCTTGGACATCAGAGATCCTCATTCTTGGGTCTTCTGTCTCCGACTGGGACTGACTGGGATTTGCTCCCTTGTTCCTTGGGCCTCTGGCTTGGACTGGCTCTGACCCATCAGCTTTCTTGGCCTGTAGCTTGCTGACAGCAGATTGTGGGGCTTAGTATCCACAGTCAGGTGAACCAGTGCCTCATACCAGATCTGTGTGTGTGTGTATGTGAGCACGTGTGTGTATGCATACGTGCATGTATGTGTGTGCATGTGTGTGTGTGTATCTCTGTATTTCCCACTGGTTCAGTTTCTCTGGAGAATGGACTGAGCCACCGTGTTCTAGGGTGTGTGGGACTGGAAGCACCTGAGAGCTTTCATAATGTGCTCACGGCGGGGTAGAGGCCTGAGAACAGATTCTCTGAAACAGAACCAAAGCTGGTATCCAGGTTTGGCTTCACAGCATCTCGTTACAGTGGCAAAGCAAGGAGCAAGCAATACTGCGGCCGCTGAGCGGTCAGGGAGCTGTGTGGTCTCTTGTCACTGTCACTGACTTGGCCCTCTGGTCCTTCTCACCGTGTGAAAAGTGGGACAGGGAACACCTCACCTCTCAAGAGGAAAATGTGCCAGATTGTCTGGAAGAACAATGTGGTCAAGCAGAACAAAGCGCTGTGGCTGACCCCTACCCAGCCGCCCCTTCAGGGAAGGGCTGCGAGTGCGGTGGGCCCCTGGCCCTCAGCAGCTTCTGCCCCAGGGCCGCCTTTCAGAGGGCAGCCCACACGCAGGGACTGACCCATAGGGGAGACCTGGGCATTGAAGAAGCATGCATGCAGGGTGTGATGAACGGCACAGGCAATGCACCAGCAGACTGCAGAGACGGAAAGAATCCTAGGTCGTACGTGGCGCAGCAGAGACACCTCATTGTGTGCATGTTGTTGAGATAAACGAGGGCTAGGCCTCAAGTAAGATGACCGGGGCACCTTTTGCTGCCCATAAGGATAGTTCGTCCTAGTTTCATCATGCATTGGGGAGACTTTCTGTGTTGGCTGTATCCAGAGGGGAAACAGACTTCTCCTAGCTTTACCAGAGGAGGTGGCTTTACACATTGGAGTACGTTGCCAGTAAAATTAGGCTACTAGGGAAGGGAAAAAACCTTTTTTGTCTGTTCATGGTTCTTGACTGGGACGTTGTGTAACAGAAGACGGAGTAAAGGAAGACAGATAAAGGAAAAACAAGCGGAAGTGTATTCAGATGTATGGCAGTTTTCCATCGCATTCACTGGGAATTTGTTCCATGATTCCAAGGGAAAGCCTGAAACTGAGGTAGTACTGAGGCCTGTGAATACCACGCTTTTCCTGGATTAACTAGTAATAAAACAGAATAATTACAGCGCTCTATCATAAGGAAAGTTCTGGAAGGATTTTGCAGCTTCTCCCTGCCTCCTGAATTGCCAGTATCATTGCTCTTGTGCTTTGAGGCCTTTATTACATAATATAAGGGTAAGATAAGCACTGCAAACCACCACAGCCAACCTGATAGTGTAGACAAAGCGATGAATGGGCAGGCCGTGTATACCGCAAGGAAACGTGGTTCTGAGCTGGGCGGAGCAGCAAGCCGTGAAAGTTCATTACGCAGCTAGAATCGTGTGCAATTCAACACCTGTAAGTGTTCTATTTGTGGAATTTGCCATTTGACACTTTCATATTGTTGCTGCCTGTGGGTTACTGAAAATACAGGAAGCAAAACTGCGGCTAAGAGGAGATTATCATGTACCTTGTGTATACATGAGAACAAAATCCAGAGAGGTAGGTCTACTAGGTAGATCCTGAAGAAAAGTGTCTCAAGTTCAGGTTTGGGGTGGGCGTTTGGTGAAGCTGCTGGGCCGCTGCCTGTGGTGCCCACAGCCTGTGTCACCGTGCCTGGGTTCCAGCCTGGGCTCTGCTTTCTCTTCTGGCTCCCTGCTGCTGTAGACCCTGGGAAACAGCCGCTGAGAGCCTAAGTACCCAGGCCTCTGCCACCCCTGTGGGAGATACGTGAGCTCCAGGTTCCTGACTTTGGCCTGGCTCGGGCCCAGCTATTGTGAGCATCCAGAGTGCGTCAGTGGTTGGCAGATCACCTGCTCCTTTTCTACTTTGTGGGGAAAAAAAGAAAATAAATGCATTAGGTTTTTTCTTACATTCAAGCTTAAAGACCCTCTTTCTCTGGAAGAAGGATGTGGGGAAGGGGCCAGCTGAGGTGTGAGAGCCGGGAGAAGCTCCTTAGATCAAGTCAGGTGCGTTACACAGGTTGACTAAATGTCTTTGCCATAGTCAGAGTCTCTAGTGATTCAGTTCTCCCTCTCTTTGAGGAGCAGACGGCGAGTGGCCAGAGCGGCCCCTGCTGCAGTAATTTCCTTTATAGATGTACAGTTCTCTTCCAAAAGGACAATTTGTTAGAGCTACTCCTGTGTCTGCAGTTTCTAAAAATAATTGGCTCAAAATAATCAATACAGAAAACAGGCCTATTCCAAAGTGGGATGTCCCAGTTGTCAACAGTAATTTTTTTTAATTTATTTATTTGAGAGAGAGAGAGAGAGTTACGGATAGAGAGAGGGAGAGACAGAAAGAGAGAGGTCTTCCATCCACTGGTTCACTCCCCAGTTGGCCACATCCCCCGGAGCTGCACCCATCCAAAGCCAGGAGCCAGGAGCTTCTTCCGGGTCTCCCATGTAGGTATAGGGGACCAAGCAATTGGGCCATCTCCCACTGCCCTGCCAAGTCATAGCAGAGAGCTGGATCAGAAGTGGAGCAGCCGAGACTCAAACCGGTGCCCGTATGGGATGCCGGCACAGCAGGCAGAGGCTTAGCCCACTATGCCACAGCGCCAGCCCAACCGTTGTATTTTAGAGTTGTCTGTCCTGAGCCCCATCAGACAGCTCATATCCCACAGGAACCGGCAGCTAGGGGAGCCAGCTCCCTTGACAAAGGCTCCCAGGTTCTGAAAGAAATATTACTGGCAGGGCCAGCGCTCACTTGGTTAATCCTGCGCTAGCATCCCATATAGGCACTGGGTTCTAGTCCCAGTTGCTCCTCTTCTAGTCCAGCTCTCTGCTGTGGCCTGGGAGGGCAATGGAGAACGGCCCAAGTGCTTGGGCCCCTGCACCTGCATGGGAGACCAGGAGGAAGCACCTGGCTCCTGGCTTCAGATCGGCACAGCTCCAGCCATAGCGGCCATTTGAGGGGTGAGCCAATGGAAGAAGACCTTTCTCTCTGTCTCTCTCTCTCTCACTGTCTATACCTCTACCTGTCAAATAAAAAAATTAAAAAATAAAAAAAAAATTACTGGCTTACGAGACTGGCAAGAGGCTGCTAAACAAAAACCATGGGGCCATCTTTTTTACTAAGCTCCGTCCTAGACCCCAACAGACTGGACTAAATATAAGAATTCAATCACTCACACTAAAAGTCTGCCAAAACGAAGTTGTGATCTGATCTTTCAAGCCATGAAGAGAGAAAAAGGAAACAACCAAACCTCCAGAGCAGGCTCGTTTCAATCGGCTCAGTAATGAAGTCCCCTCTGCTCTAAACCCCTACGCCAAACGTAGATGAAAGTAACCAGGTGTTAGCTGTCAATCCGCCATCCTGCTTGCTTCAGCAGCTGTGGTACCCCCGAAAGGAATCCATTTCTATTTCTTTTTTTTTTTAAAAAAGATTTATTTATTTATTGGAAAGTCAGGGTTACAGAGAGAGAAAAGCAGAGAGAGAGAGAGAGGTCTTCCATCTGATGGTTCCCTCCCCAAATGGCCGCAACAGCCGGAGCTGTGCTGATCTGAAGCCAGGAACCAGGAGCTTCCTCCGGCTCTCCCACGCAGGTGCAGGGGCTCAGGGACTTGGGCCATCTTCTACTGCTTTCCCAGGCCATAGCAGAGAGCTGGATTGGAAGTGGAGCAGCCAGGACTAAAACAGGCGCCCCTATGAGATGCCGGTGCTTCAGGCCAGGGTGTTCACCCACTGTGCCACAGCGCCGGCCCCTAAAGGAATCCATTTCTTACCTCTGGTACAAAGAGAAAACCTGCCTGTATTTCCACGAAGCTCAAGAAAGCAGACACCGTGTCCCGAAGCACAACGGTCATGTGCGTGCCTGCTTTTCAGCTCCTTGCCATCCTTGCTGAGAACTGAAGGAATTCCTAGAGCACCAGCTAGGCAACATTCCAAAGATCCCACTGCACTGAAACGCCCAGATTCCCTGACCAGGCCCTCCGGGCCAGATCCCATCTCAGCCGCCCGCATATTTCACGTACACCTGCCTGACTAGCTGAGAAAAACCAGAGCAAAGCTGTCTCTGGTCGGGGCTGCATTCTTGCATCAGGTGACTCAAGGTGTTCTTGGAAGGGCATTTATCTCATAAGCCAAAGCGCCTGGAGCCTCCTGACTGGAATTGCTCTTCTCCGTGTGTGCTCACATGGCAGACAGTGCACTGGCATCCTCCAGGGCTCTCCAGGCTGCTGTGCCTGGGATTTCCATCTGTCCAGCCCCACAGAGGTCGACCACAGGGAGCTGTGTGCCAGGATGCTGTGTTATCCTAACATTGACCTCCCAGCAGGGATCGTGGAGCCCAAGAGGACTCTGGTGCAGAAACTGGCTGAGCGGGATGCTGAGCTCCTGGCAGGTGCATGCCAGCCAGGCCTTAGAGGGCTTTCTGCTCGGCGCTCTGACCAGCAACCATCGTGTCTTAATGGCTCAGTGTGACAACACCAGCAACGCCAACTTTTACTGGCTGCACCAACCTTATCTCACTGACTCTTCCCGTGACTGCTGTGCGATGGGACCGTTGACCTAGGGCGGGAGGTTACCCTGACAAAGCCACCCAGAGAGGCAGATCCAGGGTGCACAGGGGTCTCTGCCTGTCTTTAGCACCCTCCCCGCACTGTTGCTGTGCTGTAGATGCTGAAGTGGTAGCCCGTGGGCTGGATTTTGTTTAGGCTGCCAGTGTTTTTAAAGATATTTTGAAATGTGAGCCAATATTTAAAATACAAGCCTCTCCATATATAAACACGCACAAAAGTCTAGCATCTCCAAAATGGCTATGTCTGGCAACACTTGAGTCCTCAGTCCCAGAGTCCTGGAGATAAGCATTAGCTTCCCTGTCGTAGGGGGTGTGTGCACTCAGCCTCCCTCGGCAGGTTAGGCTGCTCAAATATCGACGTGACTTCTCCAGGCTCCTGGATTGCCCAGGCTTGCCCCACAGGCCCCCAGACTATGATTTTGGGGTGCTAAGTGTACCCCCAGCCTTGTTTGGCCCAGGAACAGGTAACACTGATCTCTCAGGCTGGTTAGGAGCAGAGAACATCCTGCGAGCTGATGGTTTGTGGCAGGTAATTAGTTTGTGGTTAATTGCAAAGTCAGTTCATCTCCAAGGGAGATATAGGATAAAGGGGTGGCGCAGACAGGGCTGGGTCTGACACAGGCCACTTGCGTGAGCCGCGCAGAGCCACTTTCCTTATTGACGCCTATAAAGGGGACGTATTAGAGTGGATGTTACAAAGGTAATGTCAGCTCTGACACTATTTTACGGTACAGCCTGTAAGTCAAATTCTCACAGGAGGAGCTGACTTTGGAGTATAGTTTCCAGAAGTGGATGAAGTGAGCAGACGAGCAGCTAAGCAGCAAATAACTCTGGCTGGCTCGAGTCCAGAGCCACGTGAGCAGCCCAGGGAAGAGAGGCTGGCCTGAGCCTTGGCTAGCAGAGCTTGACCTTTCTCACAAGTCCAGGGGTCAGGTCCGGGTTTGGCTCTTCATTTAGAAATCATAAAAGGCGCTACTGAAACGCTGCCGGGACAAACACCCTCATCCCAGACAGCACCACTGGGAACCACATTAGAGATCCATCCACAACCTTTCAGCACAGCCAGGGGCAGCTGCAGAAATTGTGTTGTTTCCTACGCTCTGTCTTGTAAAGCACAAGTCTTATCACAACCGAGTGAACCTGTTTTTCCAATTAGAGCAGTCATGAAAATAAATTGCTTCCCACAAGACTGCGCTAAAAGTAACCAAAAAAAGATCAATAGATCAGGCGCAGGTCCAAGAGAAACCTCTCTCACAACCTCTCTTGTGACACATCTTCCTCAAACGCTCTTTGGTACATCTGTGAGTCGTGTAATTCCCTCTAGTGTGTCAGCATCCCCAAGTGTATCTGTCAGCTGCTCCCAAGAACAAGCCGTGTTTTCTCTCTAGCACAGTGGTGTGTGCAGCCTGAGTCTCAGTTGCTTGAGGGTTAGGAAGACTTGACCTCAGGCATGACTTCCTGGTATTTCCCAAGCTGGGGCAGTTTGCTGGGGTGAGTAGGGTCTAGAGGAGAGATTTGAACTCTGCTGAAGGTCAGACACCAACTGAGGCCCTGGGAGGCCTCGATGATGGGGCCAACTCGACTGGACTGAGCCAACTGGTACAGCTCTCTAGAACCTTGCTTCTGTGTCAGGGCAATGAGCAAGGCTTCCCACATGCACACACACACCACCTGTTAGAATGCAGATTCTGGCTCATTGAGTTTGGGGCATGAGCCAGGAGAGCATCCCAATTTTTCTCAGCCTTCCCGGTGCTGGTGATGCTGCCAGTCCACAGACTGCAAGCTCCTGCACTTGTGGTTCTCAAAGTGTGCCACCAGGACCAATGGTGACAGCATCACCTGGAACTCATAGGAATGCAAGTCCTCAGATCTGAATCAGAAACTCTGAATGGGTGGCCCAACAACATGCATCATTACAAATCTCTTAGGTGGGAGCCAGCGATGTGGTGCAGCAGGTTAAAGCTCTGGCCTGAAGTGCCGGCATCCCATATGGGCACCAGTTCAAGTCCCGGCTGTTCCACTTCCGATCCAGCTCTCTGCTGTGGCCTGGGAAAGCAGCAGAAAATGGCTCAAGTCCTTGGGCTCCTGCACCCTCGTGGGAGACCCGGAAAAAGCTCCTGGCTCCTGGCTTTGGATTGGAGCAGCTCTAGCCGTTGCGGCCATCTGGGGAGTGAACCATCGGATGGAAGACCTCTCTCTCTCTCTCTCTACCTCTCTCTGTAACTCTGTCTTTAAAAAACAAGAAAACAAACAAAACAAAAAAACTCTTAGGTGATTCTGAAGCATGCTAGAGCTTAAGGATCACTGTTTCTATCATTAGTATTGTTTATCATTGAATTAGGTCTCTCTTCAAAAGATACATTGAAATCCTAACCTTCAGTACTGATGAATGTGACCTTATTTGGCAATACAGTTTTTGAAGATTTAATTAAGTTAACAGGAGGTTGTTAGAATGAGCTTACCCCAGTGTGACAGTGTCCTTATAAAATGAAATGATGCATCTACAAGCAAAGGAATGCCAAAGAAGGCCAGGAAAAATCTAGAAGAGGCAAAGAAAGTCTTACTTACCTATTTCTTGGGGAACATGACTGTGTCAACACCTTGATTTCAGACTTTGAGCTTTGCCATGGTTTGAATTTAGTTTGTCCCAAATGCTGGGGTTTGATCTTTGTTGTGAGGTATTAAGAGGGTAGAAACGTAATCACCTGTGGAGGTGGAGCACCTGGGAAATGATTAGGATCAGATAAATTCATCAGAGGGAGCCCCCAGGATTGAACACTACTGGCTTTATAAGAGAAGAGAGAGAAAGCAAAGGCCATTCACACGTGCATGCCCCCTTATCTCCCATGTGATGCCTTGCTCTGCCTTGAGGTTCTGCCAGCAAGGAGGCCATTGCCAAATGCAGTCCCTTGACCTTGTGTCTCCAGAACCAGGAGCCAAAATAAAGTTCTCTCTCTCTCTCTCTCTCTCTCTCTCTCTCTCTCTCTCTCTCTCTCTCTTTTAAGGATTTATTTGTTTGAAATTTGGAGCTACAGGGAGAGAAGAAGAGACAGAGAGAGATCTTCCTGACGCTGCTTCACTCTCCTGATGGCTACAATCACTGGGGCTGAACCAGGCCAAAGCCAAGAGCTTCATGCAGGCCTCCCCCATGGGCCCCGACACCTGGGCCATCTTCTGCTGCTTTTCCCAGGCCATTAGCAGGGAACTGGATCAGAAGTGGAGCAGCAGATGCCAGCGTTGCAGGCGGCAGCTTTACCCACTGCACCACAACACCAGCCCCTACATTCTTTTCTTTGTAACTTATCCAGACTGTGGGATTATGTTACTAGCAACAAAAAGTGGACTGACAAGCCTCCAAAAACTTCTGGAGCCACGCAGTTTATTGTACTTTGTGATGGCCTAGGAAACTCACAGGTCATGAAACACTTTCCCGGATCTGTGAAGGGAACAGAAATTGTTCAGAGGGCCCGGGTGCACGCATTTGACTGGTGGGTAGTGGGAGAAGTGCAAGAAAGTAAAATGGAAATGGAACAGCCGGGACTAGAACCAGCACCCATATGGGATGCTGGCACTGTAGGCAGAGGCTCAGCCCACTACGCCACAGTTCCAGTCCTGAGAAACATTTTTTTTTAAATAATTTAACCTGATTAGCTATTAATTATTCTAAAATATCCTCCAAAGTAATTAGTCTATGGGTGTAAACCTGACTGATGCCATTTGTAATAAAGTAGCTTAGGTATCTAATGGAATAGGATGGGATAGGATAGAATTCTAGTCTGTGTTTCAAGTGTGTATGTGATTGGCTAAGTAACTATAGTAATCTACATTTTCTTCTTTGGCCAGAGTACTCCACTTTTCCTCCCTTCTGAGAACAGTTGCTGGATTGCATTTAATGTATTCTCTTATAAGTCTGAAACCACTCATGTAAAGAAAGAACTTGCTCAGGTTGCTTCATTGGAACCAGATTATTCGTCTTCCTTTTGGTGCTGAATGTCATTTTCTAATTGGGAAGCCGAAACTGCAGGACAGGTGCAGGCCTGGGAGCTGGGCAGTAACTAGGAGAAGGCAGCCACAGCGCTGTTGAGGCAGCCGTGAGCACAGGACAAACGGGCTGCTCCCAGTGGTACAGGCTCTCCAGAGAGCAGGTTGGGTGCTTAGAATGGCATTCAGGTGCGACAAACAGCCCTGAGCAGTGGGCTTGCAGACAGGAGAGTGAGGGTAGAGCAAGCATCAGACGAGGCCTGGAAGAGGCGCACACACCTGGAGAGCAAAGAAGCAGCTCACAGTCCCATTCCGTCTTCGGACTTGGGAGGTAAACTAGCGAGGGCTGTTTATTCCTAAGCTTTGAGTTATTGTTTTTAAAGATTTATTTATTTATTTGAAAGTCAAAGTTACACAGAGAGAAGAGAGGCAGAGAGAGAGAGAGAGGTCTTCCATCCGATGGTTCACTCCCCAGTTGGCTGCAACGCCAGAGCTGCGCTCATCTGAAGCCAGGAGCCAGGAGCTTCTTCTGGGTCTCCTGCGCGGGTACAGGGGCCCAAGGACTTGGGCCATCTTCTGCTGCGTTCCCAGGCCATAGCAGAGAGCTGGATCAGAAGTGGAGCAGCCGGGACTAGAACCAGCACCCATATGGGATGCCAGCGCTTTAGGCCAGGGTGTTAACCCGCTGTGCCACCGTGCTGGCCCCAAGCTTTGGATTCTCTAGGACCTGTTGTGTAACTGCTTCCTGAAACCAGAAGTTTTACAGATAGTGGCCACCTAAAGGTCATTATGTAAAAGAATCCCCCACTCCTGCCCGCCAATCCCCTTCCAGAACGTCCCTGCCCCGCAGCCCATGAACACAAGGACCCCTTGAGGGTAAACTGGTCTCTGCTTCCTGAGCACAGCTCTGCGGTTGGAATTTTCCTTTGAAACAGGAAAGATGAGTCTTTCTGTAGCTTTCTTCCAACCTGATTGTTGCACCTCTCCTGGAGAGCTTCACCACAACTTCCCAGGCAACCTTGGTCAGCTCACCTCCTCCTCGTTCTGTGCCCATAACTTTTCTGCCCGTCTTAAAGGATTTCTGGCAAGGCCAGGTAAAATTACTATGTGAAAGGACTTTGAGCAAGTCCACGGGTCCTAGAACAAGGCAGGTCAGGGTGGTGATTGGTGCAGTTGGTATAACCACACTGTGACTCTCTCTGACCATGGCCTCCTGTGATCTGCCAGACATGCCATTCCGTGTTTGGGAATCTGAGGACATCAGCTTATATTCCAGTGCCCAGAAATCCCTGGGGGAGCCACTCATTGATATCCCAAAAGGGTGGAAGTGAAAATAAATTGAAGAATTTGCACTGTTTAGATGACTACTCAAAGACACGCTAAGTTTTTTTTAAAGGATTGAATCTCGTCCACATATTTCATCAAAAACTGCCCCCTGATACATATAGGAACTCTTTAACAGTGGGGTTTACCAACCTGAGACCGGCCATAGAAGCCACATGAAATTCAACTTGTGCCTGTGTTAGGAAACAAAATATCTTTTTTCTCTCCTGTTAGGTTTGGTGCTTGATCTACAAAATGAGCTTATGAAAGTCAGCTTAACAGCAGAAAACAAATGTTTATTTTCTATACATTTGGAGGAGCCTCACAGAAATGAAGTGAAAATTCCTAAGAGGTGTTCAGATCCAGAGATGTCCATGCCATTTTTACAAAGCACAGTAAATTTATGGAGAAATGACAAGACAAAGCAGCTCGGGCGGCGGGAGGAGCAGCAGCGGCCAGGCAGCCCAGCTCGGCGAAGGCTCTCGACGCCGCGGCCCGCACGCGCCCTCCGCGCCGCCAGGATGCCCAAGAGGAAGGTCAGCTCTGCTGAGGGGGCGGCCAAGGAGGAGCCCAAGAGGAGGTCTGCGCGCTTGTCGGCGAGCCGGCCCCCGCGAAGGTGGAAGCGAAGCCCAAGAAGGCCGCCGGGAAGGATAAGTCATCAGACAAGAAAGCGCAAGCAAAGGGGAAGAGAGGAGCAAAGGGAAAACAGGCCGAGGTGCCTAACCAAGAAGCTAAAGAAGACTAGCCTGCAGAAAACGGAGAAACGAAGAACGAGGAGAGTCCAGCCTCTGATGAAGCAGAAGCGAAAGAAGCCAAGTCCGAGTAATACCGTACACCGTGTGTTATCAGTGGTCCCTGTCTCGCTTCTTGTACAATCCAGAGGAATATTTTTATCAACTATTTTGTAAATGCAAGTTTTTTAGTAGCTCTAGAAACATTTTTAAGAAGGAGGGAAGCCCACCTCATCCCATTTTTTAAGTGTAAATGAGTTTTTTTAAGAGGTGAAATCATTTGCTGGTTGTTTATTTTTTGGTACAACCAGAAAATAGTGGCATATTGGATTCTGGGATGCTTTGACTGTCTTGGGTGTCAGCTTAACATTCCATAGGTGGGGTTGGTTTTTATATCCTACAGCACAACGCATACTAAATGGCAATTTGGAGTCTCAGTTGTGCATTTAATCTGTCTTGAATATTTTCGGTTACTTCTCCCATGTTTTGTAGAATTGTTTCCTACAGAAAACCACTCCTTGTTCTGTCAGAGCCATGTGCACTCTGTAACATCTTCTGTTGTGGTAGTCCAGTTTTCCTAATGATTTTGTTAATGTGCCATGAAAGATTGAACATTTGAGTGTCGTGTATATGCTATTATATTGTGAATGGGTGGGATTTATGTAACAGCAACATTGGAAGATACTTGTACTTGACAGCCTCTTAAGGAAGAGTTGCCTCCAAATTTGAAGCTGGAAAGTCACTGGGATAACTTTTAAAAAAAGAATGACAATTCATGGCTTTTTAGATTTTTGGTACGTATGTTAAGAATTGTGTACAAATTAAAATGTGTGTGCTGATTCTCAACACCAATAAATCTCAATTATGGACAAAAAAAAAAAAAAGAAAGAAAAGAAATGACAAGACAAAAGAAAAGGATACCGAGGTGCTGGGGCAGCAAATGTGGGAAGGTAAACGGATGGAGGAAAGTAAAGGAAGATGAAAGTTGTTTTAGTAACATTTGTTATGGGGGTTCCTTTCACAGTACAGAGATGAAGAATTAACCGTTTCCGTTCTTCCTGGTATGAGCAAGGGAAGGGGAACATCTCCACAAAAGGAAATGAATGCCTGCGCTTAGGTAGGTAGGAGTAGGGTAGACAGCTTTTTTTCTGCATCTGCTGTCCCAATTGTCTTCAACTCAAAATCATCTTTATGCCAAAGCAGCATATTCTATATGCTGATCCCCCTCGTTTGTATCATTATAAAAACAGCATCTTCTGAAGTAACTACATGTGTACCATCTCCCCTCTGGCTCAATGCTGGTCTTAGTTAGGAATCCTCTTCTCTTTTCCCCAACCGAAGGACTAGGACTCATCATCACCCACTAAAATCCTACTCAAGTGTAAAGAAGTTAGTGTAAAGATAGCACATAGTTTATTTTTTTCTTTTTTACTTTTTTCTTTTAAAAGATTTAGTTATTTATTTGAAAGGCAGAGTTACAGAGAAGCAGAGGCAGAGAGAGGGAGAGAGGTCTTCCATTTGCTGGTTCATTCCCCTAATGGCCATAACAGCCAGAGCTGCTCCGATCTGAAGCCAGGAGCCAGGAGCTACTTCTGGGTCTTCCCACATGGGTGCAGGGGCCCAAGGACTTGGGCCATCTTCTACTGCTTTCCCAGGCTGTAGCAGGGAGCTGGATTAGAAGTGGAGCAGCTGGGACTTGAACTGGTGCCCATATGGGATGCCTGCACTGCAGGCAGCGGCTTTTCCCGCTATGCCACAGCGCGGGCCCCAGCACATAGTTTAAAGAGTGCAGCTTCACTGGTCTGGAAATACAGGTTGAGAATCCCATTTTTTTAAGTGTAATGTTGACACTCAGAAAGTTTTAGATTATGGGGAACATTTTGGATCCCAGATTTTCAGATAAGCCATGCAAAACTGGTATATTCTATACAAATATTCCACTTCCAGTCCAACACGTTTCAGATAAGGGATACTTGTGTAGGATGCCCAGCCGTGGGTTAGCTCCCATATTCAGTATTATTGAAGGCTGTCTTAGCTCCAGGCCCTTTCAATTTAACAGAAGCAAAGATAAATAAAGCACAGTCCCTCAAGATTTCCTTGCTGGGGTTTCGGAGAGAAAAACCGAAAGTGTTCTGAAGCTGCTTTGATATGAAACATCAGATACACGGGAGCATAGGACGAAAGGGCTCAGCTCCAGCTGAACAGGATGAGGTGGGGTGGAGTGATCAGATACATTTTTATGGAGAAGTGATGCTCAATGATAAATCTTAAAACAATTGGTACTCGGCTGGCGGGTGGGGCCTGAGACAGTGAAGGGCTCCCCTGTCTCCCTGTGCTTTATACTTGAATCTAGGCTTAGTCATTAGTCATATGGAAGATCGGTGCTCTCACGTGCAGTACCCTGGCTTCTGCATTCCTTGGATGAGCAGAACTCAGACCTCAATCCAACAGGCTTTGAGTAGCAACAGCCACCTTCTCAGTTGGATGTTGTTTTCTTCGTAGTCTCCCATCACTTTCTGGGTTCCCCGCTTATAGGACTTGCCTGGTGTTATAGGTGTAATGTGCTTGTCTTCCCTCCTCTCCAACTAGACTATGCGTGTCTTGAGAGCAGAGACTAGATACCTCTTGATTTTATTTCCCCTTCATTTAACAAGCATTTGTTGGGCACGTCTAGTACCATATCACAGGCACCAAAGATACAGCACTGAATAAGACAGATATCATTCTTGCCCTCATGGAGTTTCCACTCTAGCAAGAAAGTCAGTCATTGTACAAATACTCACCTGTAAGTTGATCAGAGCTTTGAAGAGAGAAGCTTACAGTGGTATTACAGAGTAGAGGCCATGACCTAGTCTAGCAACTCCAGGGAGGTGTTCCTAATGAATATTTAATCTTCAGGACACCGTCTCCAACTCTTGCCTGATTGGTTTTACACCTTGTTTCACAATGTTCCTACATCTACCCTCCTGTTCCAAATCCTACGAAATGCCCCTTCACATAAACACAGTACAGCAGAGAGCAGAATCATAACATCTCCTTCCATGATTTTTATTAGTTTGTTTGCAATAAAACACCAAAATTTAGGTTTTCAAATGGTCACCCATGTAGCAACCACATTTCTTGGCCTCCCTTGCAGCTAGGAGGGGAATAAACTAGATTCTTGCCACCGGAGTAAGAGCAGAAGCAATGGAGGCAGCATCAGGGTCCCAGACTTCACAGGGAAAAGGCTGGTGCTCTACTCTCCATTCCCTACTGTTATGCTGGTTCATTCATCCCCAAAGACCACCAAGGAGCCGATACCGCTGTAAAGCACATGAGAGTTTTATTGCAGGTCTGGGCCTGGTCTCTCAATCAACACCGACGCAGCGGGTCTGAATTGAGAGCCCCGACCCTTCAGTTAACAGGGTTTTTATAGGGTTTTCAGAGACATTCTATACATCATGGTACCATTTAGCAAATCATCTCACCCCATGGAAAATTCAAAGGACATCTCCTAGAATTGATTAGTGCATCCAGTGGCGGGAAGGGACCTACTAAAGGTGGTTGGATGGCTTGGGGTTGATGCCTTTTGAATTGATTGGCCGAAGCATAGGGTCCGAGCTGCTGGGGTGTACGTGCTGAACTGCCGGGTCTCAGGTAGCTATCAATGACCTTATCTGCCCTGAGAAGACACCAGAAACACTAGGTATTTCTCTGTTATCTGTTAATTGGCTGTTGCTAGGAGAGTTTATCACAAGGGGAGTTAATGTATTTACTTTTAGGAGGTTCTGGCTCAGAATTCAGGGCCTGGTCAGGCCCAAGTTATAAGATGGAGGCCTAATTAAAATAGTTACACCTTGATCCAGGCTCAGGTCTCACACTACTGTGTGGGAAATGGCAGCACTTTCAGCAGCCAACTTAGACCTAACGTGGGGGCCACCACTGAGCATGGGAGAGCCGCTCCACCGCCTGGGTCTTGGGGAGGCCTTAGCCGCAACAGCACTGTTGCCTGCCCACTCCGGACTTCCTGCCTAGCAGTGGCCCCTCCCAAGAGAGTGATTAAGCTTCTGCTTTGTTTGGGTCTCTTTGTTAGAGCAGGTAAGCCTGCTCCCTAGCTCCCATAGTCAGGCTCTGCCTTTTGGCATGTTTTTAGCTTAGCTCAGGACTATACAGTTGTTTACCCAGTCGGTCACAATCTGTGCATAGCTGTGGCATGTGTTTCTCTGGAGTGATTTCTCAGTCTAAATACTGTCACGATGCCATCCTTCCTGTCATTTCTTTTAGCACTTCCTACCGCTATGTCCCTGTTCACTCACTCCCTCTTTCATTATTCAGGAGTTTTAATTATTTTGAGAAGGATCAAAGTCATGGAGTTATAGGGATTTCTTGGCTGGGTTATGATGCCTTAGGGAGAGTGGACTCGGAGGGGAAAGGGATGTGAATGAAACTTTGACATGAAGATGTTAATTACCTAGAACACAGATAAGCAAGGCCTCTATTAATGTGAATGTTTTCAACTCCTTGAGAAAATCATGGCCAAGTAAGTTATTATTAGAGATTCATACAAAGAAAAAAAAAAAAACAACCAATCATCTGGGCCTGGGCCAGAGAGCCAGCCCACATGCAGGTGTGATGAGATGAGACTTGTCACAAGGGCTCTGAGGCCACCCCTCCCCATCACACAGCCCTGCTTTGTTAGAGAAGATACTTACATTTCAGGCAGGCGAGGGGCAGAGAAACGAACTGCAATGTCCATCTTAAGTAACTTATTCTAATGAAATACTCTACAAATGTGCAGTTTCATGTATGAGGAGTATTCAAAAAGGTCATAGAAAATATGTATTATGGAAGAAAACTATGCATGATTTTAGATTTTTATGTCAAAATAAACGAATCTTTTAGCTACACTTCTCATGAATTTTTGAAGCATCTTCGTATATGACTGTTCATTAAGGTGTTGTTTGCATTGGTTAAAAATGGACATAGAGGCAGACATATAGCCTAGTAACTGAGCCCTTGAATAAGGTAATTAAGGTAAGTGCCAGCTCCACTCCTGATTCCAGCTTCCTGCTAATGAGCACGCTAGGAGGTAACAGGTGATGGCTCAGATATTAGAGTCCCTGCTGCTCAAGCGAGAAAATTGGATTGAGTTCCCAGCTCCCGGCTTCAGATGGGCTCAGCCCTGGTTGTTGGAGGCTTTGGGGGAGTGAAGCAGCAGATGGGAGCTGTTTCTGTGTCTCTCTGACTCCCCAAAATAAAGAAATAACATGTTTTTAAAAATTGGAAACAACCCAATGCCCACTACTATGAGGAATATTGGACAAAGTATGGCTTATCTTATTATAAAAGGAAAAGCAACCACTTCAAAAGAGAAACCAAACTGCAAAACTATCTACAATGCACATTGCTAGAGTGATTCCATTTTTGTTAAATATAAACAACTAAAATGTCTATATATTCATATGCTAGAAAAATATTCTGGAAGAGGATACATGAAATTATTAATAATGGTTACCTCTAGGAAGTAGAATTAAGAAAAGTAGGGCCAGCTGGGTCTGGCGCTGTGGCATAGTGGTAAAGCCACTGCTTGCAGAACCAGCATCCCATATGGGAGCTGGTTCTAGTCCCAGCTGCTCCAATTTCAATCCAGCTCTCTGCTATGGCCTGGGAAAGCAGTGGATGAAGGCTCAAGTGTCTGGACCCCTGGACCCCTGTGGGAGACCTGGAAGAAGCTCCTGTTTCCTGGATTTGGATCAGCCTAGCTCTCTGGCCATTACAGCCATTTGGGGGGTGACCCAGCAGATGGAAGACCTTTCTCTCTGACTCTCTTTCTGTAACTCTACCTTTCAAATAAATAAATAAATCCTTTTAAAAAAGAGAGGTACATTTTAACTTATTCTGTATGGTTTTATGTTACTTATTTTGTAAGTTTATTCTGCATGATTCTATATTGTTTGAATTCTTTATAGTGGTAAAACTATAAAGAATATAGTTTTAAAGGATATAAATATAAATATTTAAAGAATATAGTGGTAAAACTATACACTCATGATGGGACAGGGGTCATACTTACCCTCTGTTGTACAGAGAAGAGGAAGTGATCAATAGTAAGAACAGCCTTTGTGCAGTACCCACCATGTACTGGGCACTATCCCATGGACCTTACATGTTAACCTATGTGATTTGCATATGAAGTGCTATGAGATAAGTACCGTTACCGTCACCATTTTGCAGATGAGAAGGCAGAAGGCAAGTGGCTTCCCCACAAGAACACAGAGATTAACCTGGGATTGAATCCAGGCAGCCCGGCTCCAGCAACAGCTCTTAACCACTCTACTAGACTAAGTTGATTAACTGATACTATGAAATGACCAAAAGGATGAATGCATGCTAAAAGAAAAAAAAGAGTTTTTTGGGTAAGTCTCCAATAAGTAGAAGAATCAATAAGCCAGTACAGCTCATTCCCAGAGCAGTTGCTTAACCAAGGTTTTGCCATTTATCTTCTGTTGCCAGGTCTCTGCTGAGTCTTCCCTGGGCTGAAGAGACGCTGATGGTAACAGTTGTTGATGAGTGACTGGGAAAAGTGAACATTTTAATTTAAAGTAAGGGAAATAATTAATTGCTGGCAAATTAAAAGGCTTCATCTGCCATTTCTCTTTCTCCCCAGTCTTCTGCCTTCCACCCTGCACGTTAACAAGGGCAGCACGAGCCCGGGGCTGACGGCCAGCTCTCCCTCCCGGTGCTGCCCGGTTTCGCAGCTTGTGGAATGATCTGCTCTGTGCTTGCCTATGGGGACTTGGGGACTAGGAAGGAACTCCGTGTTCCAGAAGCATCTCTACCCCTCAAGAGACTGATGGGACTCCTCCCCCAGGAAGAAAGGCTAGCAAACAGGTCGTGTCCCCACAGAAAAGGAAGTCCCTCCCCTCCCGTCTGTGTCCCTAGCACCTTCAGAGTGCCTGGCGTGCAGTAAGAGCCCTATCTACAGCTGGTGATCCTAATGGGCAGAGCAGCTGAGAAGTTGGAGGTGTAGAGAAGGTTCTGAGATACTGATACTAAAAAGTACTCCTGGATTAAAATAATGTTTTTGAATCCAAAAATAACATTCATTCAGTAAACGAAGATTAAGCACGTATTAGGCACAAAGCACTGTGGGGGATACAGGTGAATAGAAAATAGTCCAAGTCTTCAAGAAGCTCCCTCTGTGGTCTGATGGAGGTGCACACATGGGACACTACTGTGACATTAGGATAATGAGAACCTTTTAAGGAAAAGCAGTAACTTGTTCTTTCTCTTTTTTCCTGGGGAGGTACAACTCAGGATGGCATATGAACTTTTATTTTACAAAGAATAGAATTAAGAATTGTTTAATTTTAAAGTAGGTAGCATATTTTTATGATTCAGAGTTAAATGACTATGGGATGGCTGTTTCTTTTCCACCTGTTATCCATGTGTTCTGTTCTGTTTTATCTCTCCCAATTGCTAGTCACCTTAACAGTTCCTAAGTGTCTCACCAAGATGGCGCCAAAAGCAAAGAAGCACACTCCTGCCCCTCCCAAAGCCACAGCCAGAGAAAGGGTTTGAAGGCCAAGAAGGCTGGGCTGAAAGGTGTCCACAGTCACACAAAAAAGATCCACACGTCACCCACATTCCTGCGGCCTGAGACACAATGCCTCTGGTGGCCCAAATATCCTCGGGAGAGCATCCCCAGGAGCAACAAGCTTGATCGCTATGCCACCATCAAGGTCCCTAGACCACTGGCTTGACCGCAAAGAAGACAGAAGACAACAGTACACTTGTGTTCATTGTGGATGTCAAGGCCAACAAGCAACGATCCAACAAGCTGTGAGAAACTCTGTGACCTTGGTGTGGCCAAGGTCAACACCCTGATCAGACCTGATGGAGAGAAGAAGGCCTGGGTATGGTGCTCTGGGTGTCGCCGACACTATTGGGATCATCTAGACTGAGCCCAGCTGCCTAATTCTAAATATACTTTTTCACCATAAAAAAAAAAGTTCCTGTGAGTTCTTCAAGAGGTTTCAAATTGATATACAAGCAATTCAATATCACAATTCAATATCTTTCTCTATATACAAATTAGAGCATACTATATATATTATACTGCATTATCCTTTTTATTTTCGCTTCAAAATCCATCTTGGAAATCTTTCAATACTAATTCATAAGAAATGCCCGCAATCCCTTTTTGCAACTAAGCAATATTCAATTATGCGGATGCACTGCAATGTTTTTAACCAGTTCCCTATTGCTGTATACTTGCCAGTTTCTTGCTACAGCAAACAGTATTGCAATAAGCAACCAATTTGAATAGTTACTACTAAATTACCCACCTGTAGGTAGCACCCACTGACACAGCAGCAGTGTAGGGCAGCACCCATTTCCCACTTCCTTGATGTCCAGTGTACAGTTCACTTAGATTTCTACAAACTTGACAGTAACATGCTTTTCTGTAGTCTGCATTTGTGTCTCTCTCAAAATGAATACTACTGACTAGTCACATTTTTCAGAGCTACATGTGCTTCGTTTTTCTGTGATCTGTTTCCTTTACTATTTGCCCAATTGTCTTCTGGACGTTTGACTTCTTCTTACTGATCTGTAGGGGTTCTTAAAAGATTAAGGGCAGGAAGCCTTGTTTGTGGAATGAGCTGCAAACAATTTACTCCCAATGTGCCATTTGTCTTTTGACTTTGTTCAAGCAGTTTTTGCCAAGTAAAGATTTTGCTTTTGGTGGGATTTAATTTTTAAATCTTTTCCTTTATGCTTTCTAGAGTTTGTATCATTGTTAGAAAGATCTTCCCCACTCTGAGTTTATGCAGGAAGTTTCCTTTTAGGACTTCCTATTTTACATTTAATTTCTGACTTATCTGGAATGGATCTTGGTATAAGGCACCAGCATGGATCTAACTTTTTTTCCAGATGGGCCCACAGTTGTTTATTGAACAGTGTATCATTTTTTCCACCAGTTTAAGAGGGTGACAATAGGGGCCAGCACTGTGGCACAGTGGGTTAACACTCCTGCCTGCAACGCCAGCATCCCATATGGGGCTGGTTCAAGTCCCGGCTGCTCCACTTCCGAGCCAACCTCCTACTGGTGCATCTGGGAGAGCAGTGGAGGATGGTCCAAGTCCTAGGGCCCTGTGTCCATGTGGGAGACCTGTAGGAAGCTCCTGACTCCTGGCTTCAGCCTTGCCCAGCCCTGGTCTTTGTGGCCATTTGGGGAGTGAGCTGGCAGATGGAACACCTCTCTCTCTCTTTCTGTCTCTACCTCTCTCTGTAACTCTGCCTTTCAAATGGGTAAAATAAATCTTAAAAAGAAAAAAGAAAATAAAAAGGTAACACTATCATATGCTAAATCCCTGTGTATGTTTGAATCTACTTCTTGAATTTTTATTCTGTTCTATTGATTTATAAATAATAGAAAATGTAAAACTTTGCAAATCCTTGGGCTATCATCTAAAATAGAGATAAATCCCAAAGAGCAGAGAAATTTGAGAAATGACAATGGTATGGAACCAGATCCTTCCACAGGAACACTCACAAAGTCAGTGAGCGCCTGAGCAATCGGGTGGGGAAAGAGGTCAGAGTGTGTTCTCGTGTGGTCTGAAAGCTGGAACCAAATACAACCAGATTCTAGTGGATTTGCAATGTTCTTCATTTGGCCCTTTCCATCCACGTATAGCTCTTTGGCCCAAGGGTATCTGATCCAAGCAAGGACCAATCAGAATCCTTCTTGGGACTTTCTGAACTTGAGACCAGGAAGAGAATCAAGCAGTTCTTGGCGGAGGCAACCATAAAACGTGAACCTTGGGACTCCTGTGGGCCAGGCTTCCTTCTGCATGAGCTGACCACACCGCAACGTGGAGAGATGAGCAGAGACGATGAAACATTATCCAGCGATTGAAGGGAATGGACTAGAGACACACACACAGAACACGAATCCATGTCATACGAAGAAGCCAAACAAAAGTAGATGAATCCCTTTACATAAAACTCTTGAACATACAAATTAACATTTATATTTAAGTGATTGCTGGGAAGGGAGGAGAGGTAGAAGAGGCAGAGTGTGATAGAAAGGAGGAATTACAAAAAGACTGTGGGTAAAGCCACTGCCTGCAGTGCCAGCATCTCGTATGGGTGATGATTCGAGTCCCAGATGCTCCACCTCTGATCCAGCTCCCTATTAATGTGCCTGGGAAAGCAGCAGAAGATGGCCCAAGTCCTTGGGCCCCTGCACCCACGTGGGAGACTCGGAAGAAACTCCAGGTTCCTGGCTTCAGATCAGCCCAGCTCAGGCCATTGCAGCCATTTGGGGAGTGAACTAGCAGATGGAAGATTCTCTCTCTCTCTCTCTCTCTGCTTCTACCTCTGCCTCTCTGTAACTGTGACCTTCAAATAAATAAATAAATCCTAAAAAAAAAAAAAAGGGAAAATTTGGTGGTGACGGATACATATATTCACAATCTTGATTATGGTAATGGTTTCCTAGATATATGCTTATCTCAAAACTTATTAAACTATGCACATTAAGTATGTCCAGTGTATTTTAAGTCAGTGATATATCAACAAAGCTGTTTTCTAAAAGGCAGAGATGGGGAGGGGGAGAAACTGACAGAAATAAGTGGAAAGCAGGGATGAGTGTGTAGGAGGGTGGGTGGAAAAGAGAAAGACTGACTTGAGATCATGTTTCTTCTCTAGTTCTAAGGGCCTGGCTGCATCTCCATGTGGCTTTCTAAGAAGTTGAGTTCTAGGGATAATGTATTTGCCATTGTGCCCAGCTGGGTGTCTATCATTCACAGACAAAAGAGTAGGACTATACCCATACCCTTCCCAAGAAGGAACCCATCTGGCTCCTCTTCTTTCTTATCTCTTAGTTTCTCACCAAGAACGATTAATTTCACTTCTAAACATTGCTTGCATTCGTGTTCTCCCACCCGGACCTGGTGAGGGTCCAGGTTCTCACCCTCCTCAACTTAAACTTTTTTCAAGGCCTCCCAACTGAGCTCTCCACCCTCTGTTCCCAAAGCTACATATTCAAAGCGTAGATCTGACACTTTCATCCTTTTTCTTATAGCAACAACATCAGCAGCTGGTGACCCTTGGCATGTGCTCGCTGATCCAGCCTGTGAGCTTGGCCCCAGCGTCTCTCTCCAGAGCAGCTCCAGCAGACGCCAACACCCTTGTCTCACTCCACCCACTCCAGGCGTTTGTGACCTTGACAGTCTCAGGCTGCTTTTCCACCTGACAAACTTTAACACATTTAAAGGTCGGACTCAAATGTTGCACTTTCATTGCTTTATTTGGCTCCCTCTGGCTAAATTAATTGTTCCTTCATCTGTATCCCCATAGCTCTTATCATCTCTGTTGTGATTGATGGGCCTGTCTTTCTCACAAAATGATAAATTTCTGAGGAGCAGAAAGTGTGTCTTATTCATCTTTATATCCCTAGAAACCATCAGAGTTCAAACAAAGCAGCAGGTGCTTAATTAATGTCAGTTTAATTGATTTAAATCAAGGGAATTGAATTAGATCGATGATTTTTAAGTCTTGTGAATACCCTCCAGTGCAGCCATTTTTAAACAAAACGTTAGCAGGGGTCTCAATACCTAACGCAGATAAAGGTGGAACTGAGCTAGTTGACGAGTAACGTAATGTATTTGATCCAGAGGTGACTTTATCATTCTAGTTTTCAATAGTTGTATTTCTATCTGCACTTATTTATGTAAGAGATTTGCTTTACTACCAGCTACCTCTACGTCCTCATGTTCTCCACCACCTGATGAGCACTCCACCTATCCCTTCAGAGTTAGAAGTATCACTAGTCCCCTGTGTTACAAGATAACCCCCAAAAGCCCCCCTTTTGTTATTTATTACTTGCAAGGCATAGAGACAGAGAGAGGAGACACATAGGCACACACAGAGACTAAGAGCGATCACTCCAAATGCCTGCAAAAGCCAGGGCTGGGCCAGGCTGGAGCCAGAAGCCTGGAATTCAGCTGGGTCTCCCATGTGGATTGCAGTGACCCAATATTTGAACCATCATGGCTGACCCCAGGGTGTACATTAACAGGAAGCTAGATCACAAGTAGAGCCAGGATTTGAACCCAGACACCCTGACACAGGATGCAGGTGGCCCAGTTGGCATCTTAACCACTGTGGCAAGCACCTATCGCTTCCTCTGGGTTATTCGGTATCCCTATTCAAAGCTTTTCTGTGCCATCAGAAATTCCATTCACGCAAAGGAAGAGAGAAAAAAAAAGTTTTTGAACAAAGAAATCTCTAACCACAGCGACAGTTCTCACAAGGAAAGTTCTAGCTATTTGCTCAAGTTACTTAGCTGGTTTCCAAAAAATTAAATAAATGTGTTCCCAAAGTACCAAGAAGCCTAGAAGTTAAGCCACTGCTCTCAGGTGCATTTTCCAATCATTCTTCCTGTTTACAGAGCCTTAATCTAAAACTTTTAGTCTGTGGCCTTTTATTTCCATAATTCCACTTTCTGGAATTGATTCTGACATTGTTTTCTATCATGTATTATCCAAAGAGACACCATGTATTAATTCCTCCTGAAGTTTTATAAACAAAGCGGGTTTAATATGGAACCCAATGGGCTGCAGTTGACCCCATAGGAAGCATTCATAACATTTATAATGAAGATAAAACTGAGGCAATTTCATTTTGTTTGTAGGAAAAATGAGGGCATTGGACCAGATGATCTCCAAGGGCTCTTCCAACCCTGTGAGTTTATGATTTCTGGGCAGCTGAGAACAATTCCAGGTGAATTGTGGAAGAGGTAAAATAGTTTTTTGCACAAGTGAATAAATAGATCATCATGGTAACACATCTTAGAAAGAAAATTTCAAAAATTATCTTCCATGCTTTATTATATGTACAGTTTCTTTTTTGTGTTGTTTTTTTTCTCACCGTCTCAGAAATGTCACTTGCATGGATTTTCAAGTGTCATTGAGCCAAATGGTGCGTCTCTCAGACCCCTGGGACAGAGGTAACAGGCCCCTGAGCCATTCTGCGAGGTCAGTAGAAGAAGTGTGGAAAGCGCGTCCAGAAAAAGGGTGTTTCAAGGTGCAGCTGTTGGGAGGCATTCAGATTGCATTTGTACAAACAATCAAGGTGGTATGCAGCTAGCTACGGAGCTAGCTTCCTAACTATAGGAGGATCATTGAAATGTGGACCTTGAGCCACTCGCCTCATCCATAGCATCATTTCCATGCCACATTCCTGTGCCAGACCAAGAATGGATTTCCCCCAGGTCAAGGGGTAGAAACTGCTCCACAGAGGCTGTAGGGGCAGGGATCAAAGCAGGGGGCTCCTCCTCCACCCACAGTTCCTCCCAGTTTCACATCTGCTTAAGAGAAAGCAAATTGCACCACGCTAGACAACAGGGCCAAGTAACCTTAAAGGTTGAGATTCTGAGTGACAACCCTCCTCATTCCTGTATCTGCATTATGCTGTAAACCACTCACAAAGGGCCACTTATCTGCATTCACTTAGAATTCTGCTTCATGACCATGACAGAGGACCCAAAGGTTTTTGGGTTCTTTGTTACAGTTGGTAGGTGGCTTTGTGTTCCTTGATTATAATAAATTTGTTTTTAAAGCCCATTAGATTATCTAAATTGATCATTATCACCAACAGATGTCAGTGCTTGGCCATCGGTGGTTTTTTGTTTTTGCAAAAATCAATGAACTAATTTTTTGATTCAATATCTTCATGGGTTTCTTTTTTTAACTACTGGAAGAAAAAAGATTCAGGATGATAAAGGGTATTTTGAATCAAACATGAACTCCATCATTCATTCGACAAACATTTATTGAGTACCAACCACTGGGCCAAGTGCTTCACTGCTTTTCAGCACATAATTCACACTTCCTGCACTCCTACAATTTCTGAATTCAAGGAAAGAAGACAGATAAATAAATAACTCGACTAAAGGTAAAATGAATAAATTCTCTTTTAAAAAAGATTTTATTTATTTATTTGAAAGGCAAAGCTACAGATGGAGGGGAGAGAGAGAGAGAGAGAGAGAGAGAGAGAGAGAGAGAGGTCTTCTATCCTCTGGGTCACTCCCCAAATAGCTGCAATGGCTGGAGCTGGAACGACCTGAAGCCAGGAGCTAGGAGCGTCTCCCAGGACTCCTATGCAGGTGCAGGGGCCCAAGCACTTAGGTCATCTTCTGTTGCTTTCCCTAGACCAAAGAGCTGGATCAGAAGAAGGGCAGCTGGGTCAAGAACTGATGCCCACATGGGATGCTGGCACTGCAGGTAGAGAATTAGCCTACTATGCCACAGCGCCTGTCTCAATGAATAAATTCTTTAAGAGATGATAGAATTCTTTGGAACTCAAAGGAGGAAGAGACTGGATTTAGCTGGGGCAAGAGAAGTTTGTGGAGAAGTTTGTGACACATACACTGGTCCTTGTTAGAAAGGCAGGGCCTAAAAAGTGGTAAGAGAAGACCCCAGAAGGGAGAGAGTGGGACACTATAGATGGGTTTAGCTGTGCAGTTTAGAAGGCGGACAGTGGCTACTGTAGTGATTTAAACGCAATTGGGATGTCTGCGCCAGATAAGACACTGCTCACATGGTAGAGAAGCCAGAGTTCATAGATGCCAAGGAAAAAGATTTAATAGACCTTGTGGACCCTTTGGAAATAACAGTGGAAAAATAGAGTTGGAAATTAATGTAAGTAATTATTTCTATTATTTTATTTGAGAGGGAAGGAGGGAGAGAGGGAGAGGGAAAGAGGGGGATCTTATAGATTGGTTCATTCCCCACATGCCCATGACCTGGGAACTCAGGTATTTTTTGTTGTTGTTGCCATTTTTAACATATAACAACTTATTGCTTAGAAGTTTGGTACAGAACATCTTTCTTTTCATTCTGAATCTGGAAGTTCTATACAGCTGAATACAAAAAGGAAAAAAAGTACGCAAACCAAACGTGCCCCTGTTCACGTGGTATAAGCCTCTTGTACATAACATAACATACAGCAGCAGATTTTTAGTTCCCTTTAGAAAAATTTGAATTCAGAAAAACTGAACATCTATTATTGTCTCCTGTTGAATGTATGGGCTGAAATCAATAGGATCAACTTCCTTCTTGCAGGACGAGGGGAGAGGAAAGAGCTGACCGGATGATGAATCTTTCTGAAACTGCCACGTGGCTGCCCCCAGCCCCGACCCCACCCCAGCTGCTGGGAAACATCTTTGGGGCTTTGTTTGTTTTGTTTTCACAGGCAGGTGGTTCACGGGTGACTGACCACTCAGTGTCCGCTAAAGAGAAAAAACTCGCACCTCACAAAACTTTTCCGAAGATCCATGTGTAGATGTATTTGTAAAAGTGCTGAGAGAAAGAGGAAATCAAACAAAACGTATAGCTGGACGTGCAAAGTTAGCTATGAGTCACCCAGAGTTGTAACAAATCACAGGTGTCGCACTTTGATATTGGGGAGGAGACAAGAACAGTGAACAAATACTACATCTCTCGACCTCACTAACCAAATGTGGCAAGAGCTTACGGACACCGAGGGCATAGAGCAATGCTAAATAAAGCTTTAACTCCACAGTGCTGACTGCAAGCTGCAGCCCCAGCGCACGCCTTGCTTGGAGCTGATTCCTGTGGGCGCAGGGACCCAAGCACTCAAGCCATCACTTGCTACCTCCCGGGTGCACATTAGCAGGAGGCTGGAATCAGGAGCAGAGCTGAGACTTGAACCCAGGCACTTCGGTACAGAATCAGGCAACCCAAGAGGCATCCTGATAGCTCTACCAACCAGCCAGCCCTAAAAGTAATTAAATGATAAAGATGTTGGAAGGGGAGGAAGACAAAGAGAAGGAGATTTGGGAGGCTCATTGTTTGTCTTAGTCTTCCTGATGCCTTGCAGTGATGGCACATACTGAGGTCTTAACAAACATATCTGGAGGAATTATTAAGGAACTTAATGCTGCAGAGAAGTTAAGGAGGGGCGGACCAGAAAAAGCCACTCGATAGAATAAGTAAGAGGCTGTTGGCAGGTGAGTGGAGGAGTGTCATTAACTAGATGAGGGAAATAGAGGAAGTGGCAGAGGTGGAGCCAGAAGATGGTAGCACAGAGGGCAATAAGGAAAGTCAGCCGTGGAGGATGGACCTGGGCAGGGCCAAGCTCACACAGATGCAAGAAGCAAGGAGTTTGTGCCTAGGGTGGTACCCACGACCAACTGAGTAATGTGGGACATCTGGAAGAAACGCCCTGCTCATACGACCAATAATTCTTCTCAATGGCTTATGGGAACACGTGTATACATGCAGATTTATGCTTACGAATTTGCGGGGGTTTGAATCAAAGAAGGCAGTGATTAGGGGGGAAAAGGTAGTGTTTGTTAAGAGCAAAGAGTGCTTGAATCTATGGACATGTATTTGTGCCAGCAAATGGCTGTTTCTTGCACAACTTTCTCCTATCCTTTCTGCCTTCTCTCTTTTTTCCTGTTTATCTCCATACTTCCATTTCTTCGAGAATTTATTAATAATTTTAGATTTTTTTTCTTTTTTAAGATCTGTTTATTTGAAAGGCAGAATGTCAAAGAGAGAGGGAAAGACAGACGGAAAAAGATCTTACATCTGCTGATTGCTCCTTAAACAGCTACGCCAACCGGGGCTGACCCAGGCTGAAGCCAGGAGCCCAGAACTCCCTCCAGGTCTCCTAAGTTGACAGCAGGGACCCAAGTGTTTGGGCCATCTTTGGCTACTTTCCCAGGTGCATTGTCAAGGAACTGGATCAAAGCCAAGCAGCTGGGCCTTGAACCAGCACTTTAATAGGGGATTCTGGCATTGTGAGGAGCGGCTTAACCTGCTGCACCACAATACAGGCCCCAATAATTTTTATATTGATTACATGTTATAGTAATATTACTTTGGGTTTATTGGGTTGAATAGTAGAATTAGTTTAACCTGTTTCTTTTTTACTGAGCAGTATACTTCAAAAAGTTCATGTAAAATGGAATTAAAAGAACAGTTTATTTTGGTGCAAATTTTTTTGAAATCCATGTAGTTTTTTCATAAATGTGCATTTTCCATGAGCTTTTAAAAGGCCCCTGTATTTAATGTGGTTACTATAAAGCCACATTTATAGCTCCCGATGTTTCTCTGTAGCCTCACACTCAGAAGCCATGTTCCCACTTGTTCTTAAAGACCTTCAATCAAAGAGCCTTGTCTTGGAAAGAGGTTCTCTTTTAAATACCCTGTTAATCAACAAAGGAATGAAGGAATTCTGGCCAATGTCAGACCTTAACAAGGCTGAAGGACAAATGGCAATGGATGCAGCGTTTCTGAGCTCAAGTGGTGATGTAAGGAGTGTTTCCAATGAGCCTGAGCTACCTTCTAACCAGTAAGTCAGCGGTCTGCCCTCCAGAGCAGGGTGAACCTTGGGTTCTCTGCCATCCGCATCGCCTAGGAACTATGTTGGCCAGAAATATGGTTGCAAGATGCTTGTCCAATTTTAATCAGCTGCAGCCATCCCATTTACCATATCTGATACTGAGGAAGGAGTTCGTTGCATCACATTTCATTTCTTATGGAGCAATCTTCTAGCAGAGTACCTCATAAAGTAAGGGCATATTATCTTTAAACATACTATCATAAAGACTTTTATCTTGGCACAGAAAACTATGATGTTAACTCAATTTCCTGAATTTCACAAATGGTCATGCCTAATAGAGTAACAATTTTCATGGGCCAAAGTTTGACTCTTCTATGCCAACTTACAATATGCAGCTAATACCACAGCAGCCTAGGGTGCCGCCTATTTTGAAAGACCTTATGTGTAAAAGTCTTTGTACCTGTTTTCAGTTGTGGAGGGATTTGAGGATTCTTCAAGAAGTTTGGGGAAAAAAGGAATTAAAAAAAGTTTAATTTTATGCAAAAAATTTCAAAGGCCATGCAGTATTTTTCTTAATACACATTTCTCATGAGCTTTTTGAAGTAGATAAAAAGGAGTGGAGGGACCATTGTTGTGGTACAGCGGATAAAGTCACCGCCTGCAATACTGGCTTCCCATATGGGCGCCGGTTCAGGTCACGGCTGCTCTGCTTCCAATCCAGCTCCCTGCTAATGGCCTGGGAAAAGCAGAAGAAGGTGCCCATGTGGAAAACCTGAAAGAAGCTCCTGGCTTCTGGCTTTGGCTTGTCCCTGCCCCAGCCATTATGGTCATCTGGTGAATGAACCCATGGATAGATTTCTCTCTCTCTCTCCTTCCTTGTCTCTGTAACTCTGACTTTCAAATAAATAAATAAATCTGTTTTTTAAAAAAGGGGTGGAAATACTGGGTCACATGGTAATTACATATTTGTTATTGAGGTAATTTTATATATTGTCACTTGAGTATCCTCTAAGGAACCCTCTCAGGAGACTTTCTTGAACCGCCCTTTCCCTTCTCATCCAAGGTCTCCCTCCCTTTGTTCCCATTGTTTCCAATTTTTAGTCTCTCCCAGTACTTGAACTTGAACTCAGCCACTTGTATTACCTGCCTCCCATCAATAAAAAACCCCTTAAGAATAGAACCTGAACCCAAGGGTCTGGCCCTGTGGCATAGCAGGTAAAGCCACTGCCTGCAGTGCTGACATCCCATAACGGCGCCGGTTCTAGTCCTGGCTGCTCCACTTCCCATGCAGCTCTCTTCTATGGCCTGGGATAGCAGTAGAAGACGGCCCAATCTTGGAGCCCCTGCACCCTCATGGGAGACCTGGAAGAAGCTCCTGGCTTCAGATCGGTGCAACTCCAACTGTTGCGTCCATTTGGGCGGTGGCCCAGCAGATGGAAGACCTCTCTCTCTCTCTCTCTCTCTCTCTGTCTGTCTCTCTCTGTAACTCTGACTTTCAAGTAAAATAAATAAATCTTTTGAAAAAAACAAGAATAGAACCCAAGCCTTATTTTCCTTTGTATTGTGTCCCCTACCCCATTCTTCTCAGGTGAATAGTCAAACTTCAATAAATCTTTTCTGGGTAAAGAAATAAATAAGAGTGTTCTGGGTACAGAAAAGATTCAGCCTCAAGCAGGATGTTCTTTCATTTGGGGACCAAGAACTCGGGATACTATACAGTGACCATTTCTAGGTTTCATGATAATTGCTGGGGCTTTGCAGGCACACCCAGGTTGCTATTCATTTACACAAAGAAAAAGAGAATGTGTGTGTGTGTGTGTGTGTGTAGGCATGGGGAAGGAGAGGCTGTATGTTGTGTGCTGCACCTTGTGGACAGGAAGCTACATTTGCAAAATCTGTTTCTCAGTCAAGTGACATAAGCCAAAGTGGGAGAAACTCCTCAGAACCTCAGCGTTAAACACTCCCCAGCTGCAGGGCTCCTGGCTGATGCATTGTATGTGAAGATGCTGCATTTCATAGACCACCTTCTGCACAGAAAAACTAGGAGTGTTGGCAACCTGGCAAAAGCAAATGGGTTTTAAAATGCTTTCAACGTAGCTTTTAATTAATGAGTAAACCAGCAGATGGTTTGTCTGTCTCTCTTCCTCTCCTCTCTTTCTCTGTCATTCTTCCTTTCAAATAAATAAAAATAAGAAAATAAATTTTTATAATAACACACAATATTTAATACTGGAGTGAAAATAAATGGGAGGTGGCTTCTTATGTGAGTTTCCTGTACTGGACCCACCAATCAGAGGCTAGCTCTGTACTGGACGCACCAATCAGAGGCCAGCTCTGTCCTGGATGCACAAATCAAAGGCTAGCTCTGTATTGGACCCACTAGTCAGATGTTAACTCCAGGACTCCCTGATGGCATCCTTTCAGGCTCTGAGCACACACCATGAAATGCTGAGCAAGGGTTATCATGAACTGCTGACAGTCAGAGAGACGGGCGTACGGCATTGGTTACTTGCTAAAAGCTTACAATCTAACTGCAGAGAGGGGGACATGAACACGTCGAAGATCATAAATCTAAGTTAAGGGGTGGGCATTTGGTGCAGTGATTGCAACACCACTTGGGAGCCCCACACACCATACTGGAGCACCTGGGCTTGAGTCCCAGCCGTGCTTCTAACCCAGTGTCCTGCTCAGGTATAGTCTGGGAGACACCAAGTGATGGATATAGTTCCTGCATCCCTGACACCCATGTGGGAAACCTGGGTGGAGCTCCCGCCTCCTGGCTTTGGCCTGGCCCAATCCTGACTGTTGTGGTCATTTGGGGAATAAACCAGCAGATGGAAGAGTCTGTCTTGCTCCCTCTCCTCTCTGTCTCTCTCTCTGTCTCTCTCTCTCTCTGTCATTATTCCTTTCAAATAAATAAAAATAAGAAAATAATTTTTTAAAGGGATGGGGTTTGGCTCAGCAGTTAAGACTCTGCTTGAGATGCCTCCCACATCAGAGTCCCAGGGTTGGAGTCTTGGCTCTTCTGATCCAGCTTCTGGCTAATGTGTACCCTGGAAGGCATCAAGGTGATGGCTCAAGTACTTGAATTCCTGCCACCCACAGAGGGGGGCTTCAGAAGGAAAAAGCTGTTGAAAGAAGTGATCTGGGGTTCCTCTAGACCTTTACGTTCCTGGGTCCTGGTTTCAGATCTGGGAAGTGGACCAGCAGATGGAAGACCTTTCTCTTTGTCTCTCTTCTGTGCACATGATCTCTTCTACTCTCTCTCTTAAAAAATAAATAAATGAATAAATAAAATTATTAAATTAAAAGTTAAACTTAAAATATAGGTTGCATGTAAAAGAGCTTTGAACAAACCTAATCGATCAGTGGCATAAGGTGCCTGGAGACTGAGGGCCGTGCTCACTGTCCACGTGGGCAGGAGACGAGTGCCAGCAAGCAGGCCTTTGAAAGGTGCAGGAGTACACGAAGACTGGCAGAGAGGCTGCAGTGTTTCTACTGATTTCCTCAACTCTTATTTATGTATTTGTCATGATTTGAAAGACAGACAGCAACAGAGAGATAGAGAAAAACAAAGAGAAATCTACCCAATCTGCTGATTCGCTCCCAAATGGCCACAACAGTTATGGCTGGGCCAGTCTGAAACCAGGCGCTAAGAACCCAGTATGGGTCTCCAACATGTGTGGTGGGTGACAGGGCCTCAGCTACTTGATCCATCACCTCCCTGGATGTGGGTTAGCAAGAGGCTGGAATTGGAAATGGAGCGGGGCTCGAACCCAGGCACTGTGGTAGGGGATGCCTGTGCCTTGAACAGAGCACCAACACACATCCTCAGGTTGCAATGCTTCGGGTGCAGAGTGCGAGGCACAGGCCATGGGTCATGAGTAAAGCAACGGCACGGGATAATCAGGTAAGGAAATGAGCAGATTCTGGGATGGCATGAGGACCAGATGGAGAGGAGTGTTGAAAATGAAACTCAGTTTGGGCTTCTTCCTGCAGAGGGCGAGATGTTGTTTGGGCTTTTTTTTTTTTTTTTTTTTTTTTTTTTTTTTTGACAGGCAGAGTAGACAGTGAGAGAGAGAGACAGACAGAGAGAAAGGTCTTCCTTTTCTGTTGGTTCACATCCCAATGGCCTCTGCGGCCAGCGCACTGCACTGATCCGAAGCCAGGAGCCAGGTGCTTCTCCTGGTCTCCCATGCAGATGCAGGGCCCACGCACTTGAGCCATCCTCCACTGCACTCCCGGGCCACAGCAGAGAGCTGGACTGGAAGAGGAGCAACCGGGACAGAATCCGGCGCCCCAACCGGGACTAGAACCCGGTGTGCCAGCGCCGCAGGCAGAGGATTAGCCAAGTGAGCCACAGCGCCGGCCTGTTTGGGCTTCTGAGCAGCAGAGTGACACACTGACGGTTACATTTACAGAAAATCGATCTCACAAGGTTTTTTAGACTGGGGTAAAGGGAGAAAATAATGGAAAAGAGAAATAAGTTAAGAGGCTATTGAAATGGTTCCGCTGAGAACAGAAAGCTTGGCCGGCTGCACCGCAAAGCAGGGTGTGAGTGGGAAATAAAGCTCTTTAGCTTTAGATATATATTTCCAATGTTGCTTTTTATTTTTAGTTTGTTTCTACTTCATATTCTCCAGACACTGCTCTGTTGGCTATCAGAACCCCAGAACAATATGAAATTCGTGTGATCGCTCTCATGTTGGTGTTGATTCCAAATCTCAGGTGGGTCCAGAGTGCAGCCTGGGACCTGCTAGTGTTTCTCTGCTGAGCTCGCTGGGCAGTGAACTCCGGCGGGACAGGAAGCTCCGTTCTAGCCACCAGTCTATCCCAGGTGCCTAGGATAGCACCTTACACACAACCCGGGCAGTGAATGTTCTGGACAAGTGTTTATACTTTCTCCTCTTTTTTCAGACCCCAAACCTTCACACCACAATCCAAACTCCATCGCTGACCTTGGTGCTTATTCCACTGAGTCAAAGGAATGAATCTGGAGAGAGCATTCACATACGCCCACCACCAGGTCTGCCGGCCCCACATGGAGCCTTACCCACTCCTTCCCTCTTGCCACACAGGAGGGTTTAACCCTCCCGATTGTTCAGCACCCTACCCCCTCCTGCCTTGACTCATCTCTTCAGCATCCTCGCTTGTCCCTTCTCAGCTGGATAATTCCCAGCAGCACGTAGGTGAGTGCTGGAGCAGCCTCGAGGCAGGACAGCAAAGAGGTGCTCTGGCGTGTGTCTAGGGTGGGTGCTGGAAACCTGCACAGAGCCATCCACAGAGCTGCTCTTTGGAGGGCTGCAGGCACTCCAGGCATCCACCAAAGGAATTTCCCACTGCTTCTCGGTGCATAGTTTTAGGCTTGAAAATCAGTATGTGTTCAATAAATAGTCACTGAAGAAAGGATATTTTCCATTTTAACTCCACAACCTGTCCAGCTACCAGCCTATTTCTCTGCACCCTTTTTCAGCAAAATACACAAGTGCATTGTTCATGTTCTCACTGTCTTCTCTTTGCATCTTCTTGTTCTCTTTTGATCTCTACCACTCTGCTGAAACTGCTCCTTTGGGATCACCAATGAGCTCCATTTCGCCAAGTCCATTCTTAGACTGAGCCATATTTGGCAGTTGGACTAGTGAGCACCTCTCCTTGTGGGTCTTTCCATTTTAGCCACATTTTCTGGGTCCTACTCAGCTCTCCGACTTCCTATTGTTGGAATCTTGCAGCTCCCACATACAGACATCCCTTTTTATCACACTCACTCCCACACTTCATGTCCCGTCTGTATGCCAACGACTCTCGAATTTGTCTCCAAGCCCTAAAGTCAAGACTCACGGACTGAACAGTTCCTCCTGGATCTTTTAATAAAACCTGATTTGTCTTTGTTTATGTTTCAGGTGCTCTTCTGTTTGCTGAGCAGTTGCTTTGTTCCTTCTTCCACCGCCTGAAGAAGAAACATGGTCAGGCTAACTGTGGATCTGTCCAAGCTGTCATGCGTTAGTGCAGCCTCAGAGTGCAGTTGAAGTTGCCAGACACATATTTAATTTTTATTTATTTATTTTCATTGTCTTTGAAAAAGAGAGAGATAGAAAGAGACATTTTCCATCCTCTGATTTATTCCCCCAGCGCCCACAACAACCATGGCTGAGTCAGACCAAAGCCAGGAGCTCGGAACTCAATCTAGCTCATTTATGTGAGTGACAGGGGCACAGTTACGTGAGCCATCACCTGACGCCTCCCAGGATGCTCATCAGCAGAGAGCTGGAAGCGCAGTGGAGTAGTCCGGGCTCAAAGCAGGCACTCTGATGTGTGCTGTGGTGTCCTAAGGAGCAACTTAACCACTGGGCTGCCCGTCTGCCTCACCAGGCATGGAAGTGGTCTTGTCATTTTATTTACACATTTGGGGAAAACTCAGTTTATTAAACATTTTGTGTAACTACACCCAAGTTTTGCCAAGCTGGAAACTTGGGTCTTTTCTACGTGGTGAATTTTTAGTTTAGGTTTTCAAAACCTGGAGGTCAGACTATTGCTTTCACACAATGTATGTAGGGGCTCCTGACCAGAGTTTGTTTTACAGTTTCTGTATTCCTTGTATTTTTCAAGAGCTACTTTGTAAATAGATGGTGTATTTCTCAATTGAAAATGCATTTTTTTAAACAGCACTAAATTTCAGGTGCATTGAATCATAACCTTTGGCTGATACACTCATTATTTTTGTCACTGCTTGGGCCTCGTTTTAATAATTTTTTCTTTCTTTAAATAATGTAACAAGTCCCTGTTAACTCACTTCCCAGTACAGGAAATAGAGCCGTGACTCTAGGCCCTACAGCTTCTGACTCTCCGGTATCACACCTGGTCGCATCCTTCCTGCTGTCCCTTGTCTTACAGCCTTTGAAGCTGTTATCCCAAGGCCTTAGGATATTCTTTCCCGAGACATCTCTGTCTCTCTCGATCATTCTATCACTACTCATCAGTGAAGTCTCCTAAGCTTCCTCATTCCACACAGCGCTCCCCCCATGTGCCTGAGTCACTTTCCAATTCTCTCCTTCCCTCTGTACCCCTGTTCAACTTACTATATGTGTGTTTGTTCACTGTCTGTCTTCTCTCAATAGATTGACTGTCCTACAAGAGAAGGTACCTGGCCTTGTCCACCACCCCAACTCCACCACCGAGAAGAGCGCCTGGTACCCAGTGGCACATGTTACAGGCTGGGATTCCTGGCAAAGCAGACTGAGTCGGGATTTATGCGTGACTGCTATTAGGGAGTGCTCTGAGAGCCACGGTCGTAAAAGGGAAAAGAAGGAAACAGGATTGAGCAGAGGAAGAAACTGGGCTGGGACATGGTCTTTTTTTTTTTCTTAAGACTTTTATTTATTTATTTGAGAGGTAGAGTTACAGACAGAGAGGGAGAGACGGAGAGAAAGGTCTCCATCAGCTGGTTCATTCCCCAAATGTCTGCCTCCCAAACAATGCAAAAGTCCAAGCACTTGGGCTATCTTCCATTGCTTTCCCAGGCACATTAGCAGGGAGCTGGAGCAGAAGAGGGGCAGCTGGGATATGAACCGGTGCCCATATGGGATGCCAGAGCCATAGGCAGAAGCTTAGTCCACTACACCAAAGCACTGGCCCCTGGGACATAGTCCTGAAGGCCTCAGCCAATCTCACAGGAAGCTCTGAAGCTGGGCTGGCCCTCAAATTTGACAAAATTGCAATTAGGGACGGGACCTCTATAAACTCATGCAGATTAGTCACTCATGCAAGTTGCCCTAGGAAGGGAGCATGGATGGCATCCAGGAAGGGACAGAAGGCCCAGTGAGGTCACTGAATGCTCATGCTCACAGTCTTCTAGTCATCCCTTTGCCCGGTGCTGGGGAAACCTTAAGACAGTGAGCCCTGGGCTCAGGAAAGGACGTGGAGCAAGGTGCAGACGTCCAGGGTTCAAAGCAGTCTGTTATAAATGATCGGTGTTGCACAAACAAGTGCCTCTAGAGGGAGAATGCTTCCAGGTAGGGGGAAAAAGGGGAAGGACTGAGGAAGACAAATGCAAGAGACTTTGGAAACCTTGAAGAGGGCTGAGATTTTGCTAGGCAGAGAAGACAAAGCAGTCAACAGCTAAATAGGTAGTAAATCAAGGCTCAAATACAGAAAACCCCAGGCTAAGGGGGCATCAATCCTCTCTCTCTGTGCTCTGACACTTAAAGGTTGGAGTGCAGGGGCCAGCAGTGTGGCATAACTGGTTAAACTGTTGACTCTGATACCCGCATCCTATTTGGGCTCCGGTTCAAGTCCTGGCTGCTCCACTTCCAATCCAGCTCCCTGGTAATGGCCTGGGAAAAGCAAAGGAAGATGGCCCAAATGGTTGGGCCCCTGCCACTCATGTGGGAGACCTTGATGAAGCTGCTGGCTCCTGACTTCAGTCTACCTCAACCTTGGCTCCTAACTTTGGCCTCCCTCAGCCCTGGCCATTGTGGCCATCTGAAGAGTGAACCAGCAAATGAAAGATCTCTCTCTCCATCTCTCCCTTTTTCTTTGTAACTCTGACTTTCAAAATAAATACATAAATCTTAAAAAATAAAAAAAATGATTGGAGTGCTGTTTTTACATGAATCCTTCAACTGTCACACAACCTGTGTGTTCACATCAAATCCCGAGCGAGGGAAATGCTGCCTCTTTGCCTGCCAACTCTATCAGCCTCGGGGAGTAATTTGTAGGAATTCTGTGTGATTTGTTCTATGTTTAAAATTGTAATGAGCCAGTAAATCCAATCATCCAAAATAAAACTGTCCATTGTATTTGGGAAATGGGGTGTGATATGTACAGAAAAGACCACACCTTTCTAAAGAGAAATCAATGGGGCACTACCTGAGTTCTGGTTTAAAATGTCTAGCATCAAATAGGTAGGTGTGCAGCTTGTCACTAGTATAACCTTGCAGATGAAGGAACTGAGGCACAGAAAGGTGGAGGGACTTCTTCAAGGTCACACACAGGTCAGTGTCAGAGGAGAAACCCAAGAAGGAACACACGCTCCCTACAAGTGACCTCCAAAATCTTGGGCCAGAGCTCTTCATAGCATGCCTGCTTTCCTTCTTCTTTAATTAATAGAACAGGAACCAGTGGAAAAGCCCATTGATGGGTCAAGTAGCAGCTCTCATCTAATCATAGCCACTGTAAAGAACAGTGGTCGAGCTCCCTGGGAGTGTTTTCTTGCAGCTCATGAATAGCAAACTGAGAAATGAAGCCTGGGCTTCATTGTTGGGGTAAGAGAATGATTTACGATGCCTTGGCAGAGGTCAACTGCCTTGGATCTGGTGGGCAAAAGAAACTACTCTAAGCCACAGTTTCCGAGGGGGACAAATTGTCACCTGAAACCATGATTTCAGCTTGAGGTTCCAAGTTGGCTTCATGTTTTACTGCCAGTTAAAATTTCTGTTTGCCTAATGTAATCCAGCCGAATAGTGGTTTCCTGATAATGCTTCTAAAACAGTCTCTTCCCTTCCCCCTCGGCTAGAAATGGAGCTGGTATTTCTTAAGGATTTGATCCTTTGATTATTCAATGGTAACTTCAGATGCTAGTCAGGAATGTGTGGAATATCTTGTTACCGGAAGGGACCAACATGAGCTTGGATGCCAACCAAGGTCAAGGCAGTGTCTGGCCAGCCTGGAATCAGAACCATGCCCAGAAGTGGCGCTGTTGGAAGCCAGGCCTGAAAGATAGAAGCCCATGTGTGAACTTACACAGTGTTTGGTTTCAGCTGTCAAGCTGCTTAGAAGTAGGTCGATGTTTGTTATTTATTCTAAATGTGAAGACTTTTAACTAGTGAAGAGGGACTTAGTTTTTCTCAGTAGGAGGCACCATGGCCACACATCCCTAGCTGTGGGCCCCATCAATCTTCTACTCATGGGAATTCAAAAGATCCAATGTTGGCTTACAAGTTCCTGCAGAGACCAAGTGCAATGATGAGACTTTGCTCATACCTATTATTCTAACTGTTGGAATCCTCTACAATGCCTTGGTTCAAGATGAAACTTACAGAATTATGTGAGTTTTAAATATCATTATTAAATGGTGAAAGCCAGTTAGTGTTAGGCCAGGCAGACAGTTACATAACTGTTGTAGTTGTGTGATGGAGTATATTAGACATGAGTGACTACGAATTTAAGTGTGAGATAATTAGTAGGAATACTTTTGTTTTCCTAAAAATCTGTGACCATTCAATTCCATAAGGGTCACACTTGAGAGGCTAGAGCTTAATGTGTTCCTCATTCGTCCCTTAAGTTTCTACCCTCCCTGTTATTCACTCCTTTATGCCCAATCTTTCTATTCAAAGATGTATTAACCAAGCCACTAACTTGACCCTTGCTCGTGAACCAAGTACCTAATCCTAGAATTCTCCACATGGTTATATGCATGCTCACTTTAATAACTTCTTAAAATTCAAATATAACCAAGAGGTGTCCTGATGGCTGTGAAGGTCATGATGTGTGGGTATGTGTGTGACACGCAAGGGGTCTTCAAAAAGTTCGTGAAAATATGTATTATGAAAAAACAACTATTCGTGAAGTTTAAAAGTTAGTTGCACCAAAATAAACTTACCTCTTAATTCCATTTTAATGAAATTTTTCAATTTTTAAATGGAACTTTCCACGGACTTTGGCAATATCCTTGTATATCCTCTGGCTTCATTCTAAAAGCATCCATATTCATCCCCACTTTACAGATGTGGACATGAGAGAAGGCAGTGAGTAGCTTGGTAAGCAGGGACCAGATAGATTCCGACCTCACAGGCCATGAGAGTCTGGGGGAAAGTGTGGAGGGCTTTTAGCAGGACAATGATGGGAGGTGTGTTATGCTTTCCATCATTGTGGCTGCTGCTGAGTGAACAGCAGGCTCACGGGTAAGACTGGCGTGAGGCAGGATGAGAGGTGCTTCAGGAGAGAGTTCTTCCTGTGCTGTTACCTGGTGCTAATCCGTAATCCTCACTCCTCCTGCAGCCTGAGAGCGTGTGGAGGATGCTTGGGTGCTGCCCGGCACAGCAAGATGCCAATTCTTCTCCCACATTCTCTCTACCCTCTGCTGCTCGAGCACCCTCCTCCTCAGGGCTGGAAACAGACTGAACAGCACTAACTGCTGTCAATCTCTTTCTCTCCGGATCCTCGTGACACTGGTGGTCCCTCCTCAGGACATCCCTGAGCCCAGAACATCCCAGACGGCTGGGATAATAAATACGCTGCTTTGGTTTGGGTAACGACCAGGGGGAGTTTTGGAGCAAAGGAGGTGTGGGGAGAGAGGCATGCTGGGAGACAAAGCAGGGTAAAAGTTAGCTGTGATGGACAGCGCCATGGCTCAATGAGCTAATCCTCCGCCTGCAGCGCCGGCACACCAGGTTCAGGTTCTAGTCCCGGTCGGGGTGCCGGATTCTGTCCCGGTTGCTCCTCTTCCAGGCCAGCCCTCTGCTGTGGCCCGGGAGTGCAATGGAGGATGACCCAGGTTCTTGGGCCCTGCACCCCATGGGAGACCAAGAGAAGCACCTGGCTCCTGGCTTCGGATCAGCGCAGTACACTGGCCGCAGTGGCCACTGAGGGGTGAACCAACAGAAAAGGAAGACCTTTCTCTCTGTCTCTCTCTCTCACTGTCCACTCTGCCTGTCCAAAAAAAAAACAAAAAACAAAAACCAGTTAGCTGTGATGATCAGTGGAAGAGAAGAAAGAGAAGAGAGGGAGTCATAGGGTACCCAGGTTTACCAAGGAGTCTTCTGATGCCACCAACCTAGGAACCCAGGAACTGTGGACACAACAGAAGAGGGTTTGGAGCTTCATCCTTCTTTTGAATTCCTTCATAAACTATTAGGATGGTAGATTCTGTTTCACCAAGGAGAGCGTCCAAGCTATCAGCTCAACCCCTCTTCCCCCTTCTCTAACCTCCTTCATTCCCCCTCCTCACCTTCCCCCCTTCTCTTCCTGGCCAGGTAGCTTTTGACCTATAGTGTCATTAATTTCAGATAGTTATTGTTATTATTATTATTTTCACATTAAGTCACTTCCCTGAGAGCACCAACTGGATCTCAAGTTTTGCTCCCTGAAGTGCTTGGTAGATGAAATGTAGTGATCAATCATTGCCAAACTGATGCCAATGTCTCCTATCTGTAAGATGTGGTTGGTCATTCTGAACAGAAGGCATGCTGGGAAGATTCCATTAGATTCCATGTGTGAGACTCTGACACACAACACGGCTGCTTCACCAAGTGTGTGAGTCTGAGCTCACAGGGTCTTTCCACAGTCACTGGGTCACACCCACCATCAGTTATTTGGGTTGTGTTGATGTGGCCCCAGTCATGTGTGTCTAACCACTGGGAGGTGGGTACACTGTTTGTTATGAGAGGCTGCAGCAGAGTGGGGCGACCCCTCTGACAGGGCTGTGAGCCCTGGGATTACATTGGACCAACACTTTCGATTCCATCTAATTAATACAACCTCTGTGCTGAACTAAGGCATTAGGTGCTGGGTTATGAGGGAAACTCAGTCAGTCTCTCCCAGATCTTGCATCCTGCTCAGGGCCTCGGGCAGGTGCATGGTTTAGAGCGGAAGCAGGCAGAAAGGAAGGAGAGTGGATCTCATCTACACGACTGTGAGATGTTGAATTTTGTCCCATTTTTTAACTCATTCCAGGTTGCCATGATAATATTCCACAGACTAGGTGGCTTAAGCAACATTTATATCCTGGTTCTGGAGGCTGGAGGTCCAAGATCAGAGTACAGCAGAGGTGGGTTCTGGTGAGGATCCATTTCTGGGATTCAGACTGCTGAACTTTGGGTTTATTTGAAAGGCAGAGTTACAGAGAGAGAGACAGGGAGAGAAAGAGAGAGAGAGACAGGGAGAGAAAGAGAGGGAGAGGGAGAGGGAGAGGGAGAGGGAGAGGGAGAGGGAGAGGGAGAGGGAGAGGGAGAGGGAGAGGGAGAGGGAGAGGGAGAGGGAGAGGGAGAGGGAGAGGGAGAGGGAGAGGGAGAGATATCTTCCATCTGCTGGTTAACTCCCCAAATGATCACAATGGCACAGGCTTGGGAAGCAGAAGCCAGGAGCCAGAAGCTCATCTGGGTCTACTGCGTGGGAGCCATCTTGAGCATTCAGGCCATCTTCTGCTGCTTTCCCAGGTGAATTAACAGGGAGCTGGATTAGAATGGAGCAACTGGAACTTGAACTGGCACTCTATGGGATGCCAGCACTGCAGGCAGTGGCTTAACCTGCTGTGCCACAACACCAGCCCCGGAATGCTGAATTTTTACTGTTTCCTCCCAAAGCAGAGAGAAGGTGAAAGAGCTCTCTGTGGTCCCTTTTATCAAGACACTAATCTCACCCACAGGGGCTTCATCTTCACAATCTGATCAGACCCCAAAGGCCCCACCTCCTCATACCATCCACTGAGGGTCAAGATTTCAACATATGCATTTGGTGAGACACACACTCAGTCCACTGCACCCTCAAAAAGATATGCTAGACTCCCAGTATATTCGCAGTTCCACAGGCTGTGGCCTTATTTGGAGGTGGGGGGTTTATGGAGGAAGTCACAGTGAGCTCATTTGGTTGGGTCCTAACCCAACATGGCCATGACCTTGTAATGAGGGGGAGCTGGACACAAAGACAGACACACGTAGAAGGAAGCTGATGTGAGGAGACGGGAGAAGACGGCATCTGTTAGCTGGGGAGAGAAGCCTGGAACACTTCCTTCCTGCACAGCCAGTGGAAGGATTAAACTCTGCCAGCACCTTGACTTTCGACCTCCAGTCTCCAGAGACAAACACATGTGCTGTCAGGGCCACCATTGGTGTCACTTTGTCCTGGCCTTCTCAGCAACTATTAGTATAGGGACCAACTCCAACTGCTTGGTTGGAGCTGCCTAGATGAAAGGATTTCTGGAGCCACAACCAGACTAGCAGAAAAGGGACCCAGGATGAATCAGCAATGTCTCGCATGAATATGGGGCAGGGAGCAGAACTGAACTTGGAGTCGACTGACCAGGGTTTGCACCCAGGCTCTAGTGCATCCTGACTTAGTAATGATGGGAGAGTTCCTACCAGTTTGTGAGCCACTGGGGAGGGCTGCCAGGATTCTATGCCTGGGAGCTTGTGGCTGAAGAAGGGGAGGGGTGGACAGGAGGCATGGCATCTGCCTCAGGTTTCAGTCCCCAGCTTGGCAGGGATGAAGCAGTCAGTCCACTCTTAATAAGGGAGCACTAGTGGGGGGCAGAAGGTCAAAGACTCAGACAAAACGATGGCTACTTCACGTCTGCCCGATGCCAGCATCCCTTCCTATTGCCTGTTTCAAGTTTGCTCTTCCCAGCTATGTAGAGATTTGTTAAGATCTCTTCTCCTCTAGCAGAGTATCACAAGATCCCGATCCCAGCTAACTCCATGGTGTTTCTTGCAGCAGATCTTAGAGTGGACTTGTCTATAGAAGGAGCCTCAAATGCTGATGAAAATATATAGAGATGCGAGTGTGCCATTTGCTCCTGGCAGATGATGGTCCCTTATTTTTTTCCTTCTTGTGGGCAGATCCAACAATGAAGTTGAGTGAGTTTTGTTTGTTTTGCTTTGCTTTTTCCTTTTGGAACTCCAAGGCAAGAGTGTGTGCACGTGTGTGTGTGTGTGTGTGTGTGTGCAATATGTCTTAGTATACTGGGTACTCCATGGAACACCATTCATTCCAATTTAGAAGAAGGATAGCACCTTTGCTCCATAAAGTTGCCTTTGCAGGCTTCAACAGTAGACTGGAAGACGTCATTTGGAGTGGTTTCAGAGGCACTGACCAGCAGAGAGAAATATGGAGCAGGATCGGGTGAAAGGACCATGTGTAGGTTTTCTGCTGCTTTTGTAACAACCCGCTCCAAAATGCAGTGCCTTAAAACAACTGCCATTTTATTTGTTTGTGATTATGCAGATCGGCCACTTGGGCTGGGCCCAGCCAGCTAACGCTTTTCCTTTTCCGGGTCATTCATGTGGCTGCAATGGATCCCCGCTGCGATGGTTCATCTCTGTCCCACAGGCTTTGCCACGCAGAGTGCGAGTTCTCTCTAGCCAGAGAGGGCGTGGCCAAATGCACAAGGCTCTTCAAGGCTCTGCTTGCATCAAGTTTGCTAGTGCCACGGTGGCCAAGGACAGCACAAAGGCACGGCTCTTTGGGGGCCCTTGGTGGAAGATTCTGACTCGGTTTGCTCTTTTGAGAACCTTCATATCATGTTCTAAGACTCCCAAAGCTAAAACTTGCAGAGGGCTAGGTAATCTTAGTCTCACACTCTATGAGGTAGAGTCAAGAGCTGGTGAAATCTTTATTATATTTATTAATATAAGCCCATTTATAGCTGTAGACAAATAAGGCTCAGGACAATTCAAATTAGTTGACCTTGAATAAATTCCTTAATCTCTGAGGCTGTTTGCCACTTGTGAAACTCGCTTTGTAGGGTCATGGTAAGGCTCACCTCCTCTTGGGGCCGTCTGAAGATGTATAAAACCCCACATACATGTGAGTGCCAGGGTATGCTGCAGTTCTGAGGAATCTTGATCCTGGTGCACAGCAAAAGTACAGATAAACAATGAGAAAAGAACCTAATGACTGGGCTCTTTGATTTAAAAGAAGTTCTGTGAGAAGATGCTTTGATTCCAGACACATGGTTAGTCCGTCTCTGTCTTTCTCCCAGGATCTACAGGGAGAACAGATTTTTGTGTTTATTTCATGCATCTGCTTTCCCTTTTTTCTCCATCCTACACTGCTCCTCCATCTCCAATGCAACTTGTTCTCTCCTGCCTCTAAGAGTGGCAATCCAGCTCTCAAGACGTCTCCTCCAGAAAGTGTTTGATTGATCACACCCAAGTGGATCCCTGCTCACCCATCCATCAAATGTTACTGAGCCCTTTTTATGTCTAGCTTGGTGCTAGGAGCTGGTGATGAAAAAGATGAATGAGGCACAGTTTTTTTTATCCCCTAGGAGCTCACAGACTAGCAATGAGATAGATGCATAAGCAGAAAATAGTGCTATTATTGTGTGCTGTGAAAGAAAAATGTGCATTTATTCAACAAACATTTTATGGTTGTTTCTTCTGTGCACGCCTTATGCTGCTGTGATAAGCTACTTTTCTATTTTTAAGATGTGTCTAATGAAGGAGACAGACAAGTCAACAGCCACAAGTTAGGAACACAGAGTTGGCACCAGGTGCACATGGGAGTCTAGAGCCTGGCACCTGCCAGATGGAAGAGGTTGGGAAAAGTTTCCCATAGATTTTATATAAAGCAAGAAAAAGGCAACAATGGATTCCAGGCAGAGAGAGCAACACTGATAAAGGCAGAGTGGCGTAGGGACAGCATGAGGGGCTTTTGGCGAAATCGAACGCCACTCAACATGGCTGCTTCCCAGAGTGCTCATGAGGCATACGTACAGGGAAAACTGGGACAGGTAGACAGAAGCCAGAAGGCAGGTCCTGGAGAACCATTGAGCATTTAAAGCAGGACATGGCCTCATTAGATTCGCCTTTTAGAAAGACCACTCAGCAGAAGCAGGTGCATTGGTACACAGAGGGGCAGGCCAGGGGCAGGACAATGAGGCTAGACACTGTTAAACAACTCAACACAAGCAGGAAATGCTGGGGGATTGAAGTTAGGCAATTAGAGGATGAGAGGATGGATTTGTGCTCAACTGTGTCAATCTCCAAAGTTCCTGTTTGAAGTTCCTAACCCTCCGTATCTCAGAATGTGACTATGTTTGGACATGAGGCTTTTAAGGAGTAACTGAGTTAAAATGAAGTAATGAGGGTGGACCCTAATCCAATGGGACCACAGTCCCTGTAAGAAGTCGATATTAGGACACGCACATACACAGAGGGGAGACTATGCAGAGACACAGAAAGGGCAGCTGCCTACGGGCCAAGGGGCCTCGGGAGAATCTAAGTCTGCAGACATCTAGGTCTCAGATGGGTAGACTCCAGAACTGTGTGAAAATCAATCTCAGCTCTTTAAGCCACCCAATCTATGGTACCTTGCAATGGGAATCCCAGCAGCTACCACAGAGGAAGGATCAGGAGATGGAGCGCCCAGGAGGGGAGAGGGAGGGAGAGGAAGGAGACTCTGAGGTTTCTGGCCTGTGTGACCTAGCGGGATTTCTGGGAGCTGCAGTCAGCAGGAGCAGCAGGGTTAGAGATGGCGGATGATGCGCTCCAGTTCTCTGGTCCCCGTAGGACAGCTGAGTCAAGCTGCTCTCTACGCATCTGGTGGCAGGACTCAAGTTCATTCAAGAGACAGGCACTGGGGACACAGATGTTGGGACCTCCAGACACTGGGGCAGTAGAGGCAGAGAAGTGCATGAGGCCTCCAGCAGAAGGGAAAGGACAGAACCACAGAGAAGCCCATCTCTTAGGGGAGAGACAAAGGGAGAGGCCTGGGTGCGATACAGAGTGAGAGGTGCTGGTGCGAGGGGCTCAGCTAAGAATAGTAGCATGTGGGCCAAGAGAAGGGCTCGAGGCGTTCATACTTCTAAGACTCTCTCCATGCACACACGGTTGTTTGCAATGACATCCCCATTATTTCATGTGTACAACTCTTTATTTACTTATTTAACTTGAAAGTCTGGGCCAGGCTGAAGCCAGGAGCCAGGAGCTTCTTCCAGGTCTCCCATGTGAGTGCTGGGGCCTGAGCACTTCGCTGCTTTCCAAGGTGCATTAGCAAGGAGCTGGATGTAAAGAGGAGCAGCCAGGACTTGAACTGGTACCCATATGGGATGCCAGCCTGGCAGGTGGCTTTACCTGCTATGCCACAATGCCAGCCCCTATGTGTATGATCCTTTAGGTTTTGGATTCAGAAGCAGAGTAACGCCTGTTTGCTTCTCCAGAGATAACAAATGCTTTTCAGCTCTTTGTCCCTGCCAGATAAGCACACCCCTTCAGCCTCTTCCTGACAAAAGCTGCCCGTTGTTGTGGGGTTAAGGCCATGGGCATTCAGCCTAGCAGCTGATGCCTGGTGAGACTCCTTGGTTCTATATTATGGCAACCTGGGCTTCATATCCGGCTCTGGTCCTGGCTCCCAAGTCTAGCTTCCTGCCAATGTGCACCCTGGCAGGCAGAGGTAACAGCTCACATGGTTAGGTTCCTGCCACACAGGCTGGAGACCTGGATTGAGTCCCTTGCTCCTGGGTTTGGCTCAGCCCAATTCTGGTCATTATGCACATCTGGGGAGCAAACTGGCAGATGGGAGCTCTCTGTGTGTATCTCTCTGACTTCCGATTTCTAAAAATGAACTAACAAAAAAAACCAGAAGTTGTTCATTGGTCACTCAGGACCTTCCAGCCAGATTGGCTGGTTTTTTCCTGCAGGACCTTCTCCGAACCTTCTCCTGCCAACAGTGGCTGGCTGGGGAGAGAGTCTCCAAGGTTCTGCTCCGCCGTCAGGGCAGAGCTGCTCTTTCCAAGGCTCAATGCTGGGTTGGGCAGAATGTCTGTGCCCTGAGCCAGAATGTGCAGGAAGTATGGAAACCATGACTCCCGCTGCCCTCAGCTGCCCCCACTGGGAAGGGTCCAGCCAGCACCGATGCCTCTGGGGTCCCAGGATGTCACCTGCTACTCTGGAGAAAAGGAAGGCATGAGGACCACCTCTCCTGGACTCCTCACTCCACCCAGTAAGAGCTGCCTGGAAGAAGGCAGAGCGCTTTTCCCAAAGCCACAAGATTTTCTAGGGGACCAGGGTTTGAACCTGGCTCTGTTGGACTCTGAACATCTCCCCACCATGAACTTGCCCTCTCTGCCCCTGCCTTCTCCTCCCCACTCCACCCTCCACCTGGACTCCGCACTTGCTCCAACAGCCCCGGCACCAGCCCTGGAATGATTCCGCTGAGGGCCTGGAGCACCCTTGCTTTCAACACGCAAGCAGCAGTAGCCAGAAAGCCTGACAACCAGGTCAGAATGGCTCACATCCAGGTGCTCCTCAGGCGTGTGGAGGAAACACTCTGAAGAAGGAAAGCTTTGTGCCTTGAGTAGCAGCAGATGGGGCAGGTGTCATGGAACAGCGGATGAAGCCACAGCTCGGGATGCCCACATCTGTAGCTGAAGTGCTGGCTCACTTGCAACCCAGCTTCCAGCTAACGCATACTCGGGCAGGCAGCATGTGAGGGTGTAAGTTCCTGGGCCCCTGCCATTCATGTGGGAAACCCGGAAGGAGTTCCAGGTGCCTGGTTTTGTCTTAGCACAGCCCCGGATGCTGCGGGGATTTGGAATGTGAACTGGTAGATGAAAGATCTCTCTCTCTCTCTCTCTTTCTCTCTCTCTCCCTCCCCCCACCCCTGTCTTTCTCTGTGTATCACTCTGACTTTCAAATAAATAAATATTTTTTTGAGAAAAAGCATCCAGTCTGGCTGGAAACCCAAATGCTGTATCTGAAACATCAGAGATCAGTTTTACTAACCCAATCACCTTTAGCCAAGAGCTTTTATGTCATGCAAATTCTGTGTATTTTATTTTTGAGTCTTAAAAAGCAAATAAACAAATAAAAACAAAGAAACAAACAAAAAAACCCAGCGAGGTGAGAAGGGCAGGTCCTCTCTCTAGAACAGATTTGCCCACTCAGTCAGGCAGTCCCAGAGACCCCAGAGAACTCGGTGTTGAGTCAAACACTCAGCACTCTTGTCATCGTAGTGACGGCCCTTCTGAGGTTTGCCAGGGCGAGTCGCCTCCACAGGAGATCCCGCAGGGGCAACCCAGCTCTGTCTGAGTGTCAGTGGCCAGCAAGGGTGGGGGCCCCCAGTCCCCCAAGGTGCAGCAGCTCTGGCACTTTGAGCAGCCCCAGTCCTTGTCTTATTTGGAGATTTAATCTTCCTCCCTTCCCCCGTCCGGAGGAAAAGCCCTGTGCTCAATACAAGCCCTGCAGCGAGGGCCTGGGAAGCATCCTCCTGCCAGGGCTTGGCAGGGCAATTTGGCAGGGCAGCTCTGACCCTGGGCTCCCCTGCCCGTGGGGAGCCTGCGGGCAGCTCCGCACAGCAGGGCTGCTTCCTCATACCTGAGCTGTCCCCAGCTGTGTGCACCCCTCCCAGCCTTTGCGCACTATTTAAGGCCAGCAGCCGGGAGCTGACTGTGAGTCACAGCACCCAGAAGGGCAGCGGCGGCTCCACGCACCCCAGCACCCAGCCGCCATGGCTTCCCTGGGGCAGATCATCTTCTGGAGGTAATGTTCTCGCCACTCTCCTCACAGGTGGAGGGCAAGGGGCTGAGGTCTCTTGGAGTATTGCGCATTGCCAGGCTGTCTGATAGGTAGAGCCCCACCTGTGCCCTTATCTGATCCAACATGGGGCTGGCAGGAGCTGGGCCAGACAAGAGCCTAAGCAGACAAGACAGAGCATCACACCCCAACCACTCAGGGCACCTGGTCAGGGCTGAGAAGGGTTTTGGTTGGTGACCTGCCCTGGAGGGCTGGCACCTGCTGGGGCATCTCTGGGCTGAGGGGAGTGTGTGCCAGGCTGGGGGGTTCTGCTGAGATGTCAAAGCTCTGAGCAGTGTGTGGGCACTGGGCAGGAGGCCTGGGGACATTTGATGGGATGGAAGGGAACCGGTGTTTGTGACTGGGGGTACAGGAGGCTCCTCTATACAGCCAGGAGGTGGAGGAGGCGAGGTGCTTTGTCCCCGCTCGCTGGGTGTGAGTTCTCAGCACCACTGAGGTTTCCTTCTTGCTCCCTGCGGCAGGGCGGGGCCCTGGTCCTCCCGGAACGCCCTGGAGCAGAGACCCTTGCCGCTGCCACTGCTGCCACTTAGCCCCCCCAGAAACCGGCAAGAGGCCAGTGCGCACTCTGCCTCCGCGTCCCTCCGCGCGGCCTCTGTTTCCCTCCCACAGCATGTTGCTTGCTGGAGGCAGTGAGATGGAAACATGAGGGGTTTCTGGAAGGTGATTCGGCGCTCAGGGGGCTCGGGGAGCGGGTGCTGGTGAGCTCCCAGGGTGGATGGAAGGAGCGATCTCCAAATGGTCGGGTCTTCTCCAGCGGAAGGGAGAAGAGCCCGGGAAGAGGGAGGAAAGAAAACCTCAGGTTAACAGGGAAAAGATGCGAGGAGGCTGAGAGAACGCTACTCCCCAGACGCAGCCTAGAATACTCTCCCTCCACGTAAAACATCTCCCGTGGGCGGCGGGGCCTCCTGGGGTCGGCAGCAGGGGCTGGGGCGGCACCGCCTAGGCTCGCTCAGACCCTGGGGTGGCAGCCTTCTGCCCTGACCTGTCCCCATAGAACACCTTCGGCAGAGAAGCTAGCGTTCCTGAGCGCCTCTCTCCCTGCGCTACAGGAAGAGCTGAACGCACTCCATTCAAGCTCACTGCTGCCTGGTGCGGGCTCCTCAGCACCTCAGAATTTAAGCCACTTGCCCAAGGCCAGCTGATTGTGCGTAAGGGTAGGGCAGCTTGGAACTTCTCGGCCACTGAAGCCCCAGGCTCTCCCCACTGAGCCTGCTTACCCTCGCCCTCCCGCCCCCTCACAATCCGTCAGCTCGGGTCGGGTCCCACGGGTGTGAAACACGCAGCAAGTGGCTGTGTTGTCCCAAGGCTGGGCGGGCGTGTGGGCTTTCTAATAATACATTACAACCAGCCCGACTGGTTTTGCCGGAGGATTAGCAGAAGGTGGGTGTTCCAACTGCGTAGCCCCCACCCTCGAGAGACCCACTGGAGTCAACAGAGGCTCCTCTTGTTGGCCCCAGCGTGCCTCATTAGCTATTCGCGCTCCCGCGGTTGTGCAAGCGGTGGCAAGCCGCAAGGCTGGTGGGGCGCTTGTGCACTAGGGCCCCCAGGAAGAGGGCCAACAAGCAGCGTCCGTCCGTGAGAGGCGGGATCTGGAAAGCGTGTCCCAGGGATGCGGATGGCGGTCGTGCAGGGAACCGAGTGGGCACAGGCGATGGAGATGCTGACCAGAGTTTTGCCTGGTGAGGGAGGGAGATTCTCAAGTAATCCCGATTGGCCGTCCGTAAATCAGGAGACACTAGGCACAGGGAACATTTCTTAAGGAAAGCTTCCTGAGCAGGACTGAAGGAGGAGGTGGTGTGATCTGAACGGAGGAGAGGGAACCGACCGAGATGCAGCTGAGCACACAGCAGCGTGTGCTGGAAACACTGTGTGGTGCTCTGTGTTCTCACCAGGGCATGAGGCTCCAGTGCTGGGAGGTGGGACTGGGGGGTGACAGCGGCACAAGCGGGGCCTTAGGTACACACTCGGGACTCGGAATGTATCGGACTCGGCGATGAACAGCCCTTGAAGACTCTCCAGCAGACTTTCCATCCGCTGCTTCACTCCCCAAATGCCCACAGCAGCCGGCGCTGGCACAGGCTGAAGCCAGGAGGCTGAAACTGCATCCGGGTTCTCCCACATGGGTGGCAGGGGCTCAAGTACTTGAGCCATCATCCACTGCCTCCCAGACACATTAGCAGGGAGCTGGATCGCAGGCGCCAAGTAGCCAGGACTCGACCTAGGCACCCCAGTATGGAAGTCCCAGGAGGCGGTTGCTACAACACCCACCTCCGAATTTCTCCACATTCTTGTTTTGGAAAGTAGAATCAAGTCTACCCCACCATTGAGCCACAATCCTTCTCTGCACCTTAGGATGTGCTAGGATGTAGACTCTACATTAAGTGTCAGACCCTGCAAGCATTGAGCATTCAAAGGTGGTCGCAAAGAGCGCCAGGGTGGGGGAGGTGCGCCTGGGAGGGCTCCCTGATGAACCACTGCTGACGTAAGAGCAACAATCTCCAAGGGACGTTGGAGCTGTGAAAGGACTTGTTAATGGTTAAATAGCCAGACTACCTCACACTCCTAATTATCCCCATTTCATAGATGCAAATGTTGAGGCAAGAGGCCCTTCTGAATGTCTCCCAGTCAACAAGTGGCAGAAATAAGCAAGTTACTACCCAGCCCTCTATACTAATTGTATTAGAAAACTTTATTTCTAGTCAGTTTTGCGCCATCTCCTGCAATTTAAACTGGAGCGCAGTTCATCACTGGCAAAAACTCACTTCCTCACTGACCACTGACGCCCCAGCAACAGGATTCTTAGGTGTCCCTAGAGCAGGCTGGCACTTGGGGGCTGTTGATCTGTGTTGTCTCCGGAGCTGCTCCAGACGAACGTGTGCAGGACTAAGAAGTGACAAAAGCTCCAAGAAGCATACCCTCACAAAGCTTGAAACTGCAGCAAGTCTGTGCACCGCCTCACTTTATCCACCGGATAATCCAGACCACCGGCGACGCTCGCCCAAGCGGCGTGCGTGCTGCGAAAAACGGCAGGGCGGGGCTGGTGTTGCAGCACGTGGGTTACGTCGCCGCCAAAAACGCCAGCAACCCATCTTAGAGCGCCTGAGTCCTGGCTACCTTGCTTCTGATCCAGCACCCTGCTGCTACACACAGGAATGCGGCAGATGATAGCTCAAGAGCCTGGGTTTCTGCTACCCATGGCAGAGACCCTCATGGAGCCATGTGCAGCCATTTGAGGAGTGAACAAGCAGGTGGAAGATCTCTCTCTTCCACTCCCTCCTCTCTTTGTGTCACTTTGCTTTTCAAATAAGATCCATCTTTAAAAATAAATAAATAGTAAGAAAAGGCTTTTTCAATGATCCTAATTTTCCTAGTCACCTTAGTTAAAAAACTGTGCCACAGTCCAAAAGATCATTTTTACCCCCAGCACTAAAGATTGGAAAATCTGAGAGCTTAAAGTTTCATCCATGACACATGAGGAAGTGGAAATACTGTGGATTCTGTCATTGGTCTGATCTGTGTACAGATTCCATCTCTCCACTTCCTAGCTGGTGATCTCAAGCAAGTTACTTAACCTCTCTGTGTCCTCATTTCCTCATCAATCAATTGGATGCTAACAGAAGCACCTTGCTCCTAGGGTGATTGGAAAGACTGGGTTGGCGCATGTAAAGCGTCCAGTGCGGAGTCTTGCACACAGCTAGCTCTTTATGTGTTAATTACACTCATTGTTTCCAGGTAACAAATTGACTTGGAAAGGTGACTGGGGGTGGGGATGGGGGTGGGGGGTTGGCAAACTCAGCAAGAGCAGCTCGGGTTAGCCTGCCTGTCCAGAATATTGGGGGTTCCAGTCCTTGCTCTGTGAGGTGTGGGAGGACGCTCTCCACCTGAGGTCCCCAGTGTGCCCTCCTTACCAGCAGGGCCAGGGAACTGTCAGCAAGGCTGATTTTTTCTCTGACCCAAGAGAGACGCTGGGCATGGCCTGGGATCCAGACTTTCTAAGCCCAGCAGGGGATCTGGATTCACTGCCTAAGCACTCACTGGACGCCTTGATTGTAGAGGGAAAGTGTGAGGAGTGAAGCCCGGGGGCTGTAAATCTCTCCTGGGATCCTCTGTCCCTCCACTTTCCTCCTTAGGAGATCGGTAGATGGGTCTTGATGAAAATGAAGAGAAAAACAAAGTTTTCCCGGGGAAGAAGCCCGGGTTGTGTTTCTCATTCTCTAGCTGTCCACAGTCCCAAACCGTGCGCCCGAGAATCTCAGATTTACTGCGCCATCACTCCAAATGATCCCTCCATTCCCAGCACAGCAGTGACCACAGGAGGGGCAGTTTTCCTTCTTTCTTTCTCTGCAGATTTAGAAGGGAATACTGCATAGAATAAAAACCTTGAAACGTTCCGCAGAGAGCAGCCATCAAGTGGGGGTGGGTGGGTGGGTTGATTTGTCTCTTTCCCCACCCCCCCTGCCTCCTCTTGCACTTTGCTCACACTCTGCGCCCAGAACGGCTATGGCACTCCCTGCTTCTCTTCACCCCACATTCCTTCTCAAGTGAGTGCCTTGCCTTGTCCTGCACTGAGAAACCAGAAGTCAGCAATGGGGGGCTTCTCCATCCTTCACTTCCCAAACTGTTCCAGCCTGGCTCCTGACCAGGCTTGGTGCAGGTTCTTGTCTGCAAGGTGGCCAAAGGCGAGCAGAAAAACGAGATTTATTTAAAGCAAAAGCAACACACTCAACGGATGAGCGTTGGCAGGCTCCAGGGAGAATAAGCCACCCTTATCAAGGTTTAGAGCTGTCCTTTTATACTACTGGGAGAGACACAGGGGTGGTGTCTGGGGTGGGCTTAATTGAATATCTAAAGGAGGTGGAATCTGGGATGTGCCTTGAGTACTGCCCATTTTCATACACATTTTTGGAAATCCCAGAAGTGTCATGGTGTCAGATGCATGATGGGAGTGGAAGTGTCAGCCATGGTAATTTTATTATAATGATGTAAAGGCCATGGTGGGGTGTGGAGGGAGAATAGCCTGCAGCCACATTGGGTATTTCCAGCTCCCGCTGCTTCTGAGTTTGCAACATGATGTGACTTGCAGTTTCCACTACACAGAAACAGGGATCTGGTGGTGCAGGGAAAGGGAAGCTTGGTGGTGCACAGAAAGGGGATTTGGGTGGTACAGACCAGGCTGTCAATTGGACCATCCTGGGCTGTCCTATCTGCCAATCATAGCTGCTGCTCTAGCTGGCCAGAGCTGTCCCATTGGCAGACCAGAGCTGTCACACTGCAGGCTGTCACATTGCCTGGGCTACCGGTCAGGTGCTCCGTGATGCAACTGTGCAGGGACCCTTCCTTGCAGATCAGGCCTTGCCCGAGGGCCTGGCAGAGGAATTCCTTGGCTGATGACAACCACTCCCTCCACCCTGGCAGGGTCCCTGGCTGCTGTAAACTAAACAGTTCTGGGTGCACATGTCCCCATGCACACACCTTTAGAAACGGGAGCTAGAGCCCAAATTAACCTACAAAAGTCTGTGCACTCCACATTGTAGCTACAATCGTGCTTTTATGTTGGGATTATTTCCTACAATTTTCTTTTCCCATTATATGATGTCTAACACATTGGGATTTAACCAGTTTCCAAGGCCTTGCTGAGAAAGCTAATCATCATTTATAAATACTGTCGCCATAAGATCTGGTTCAACAGTTCACATAAACCACCTTAAATGCAAGTTTAGAAAGGGGTGCTTGGGTGCTGAGAATGCCTGTAGCTTTGGGATCCTTGTAGATGGCTTCAGCTATGTGAGGAGAGAGAGGGCTGCTCAAGGGGCAGTGTGCACCTGCTCCTGAAGTCTTTGCTGCCTCCAGCAAAATGAGGAGGCCAGAGAGACATCGAGCACCGAAGTCCAGGGACCTGGGGGAAGTCTCTTCTCCACGGCTCCCCGCCCACCTGGAAAGGTGGGAGAGAGGCACTGGGCTATTCCCACAGGAAACTTTGGTATGGACCCAAACCCTAATGAGTAACTCATAATTTAAAAAAAAATTTTTTTACTGTGAAATAGCAAAAATATTAACATTTAAGGATATTTTGAAAAGAGGAAACCAAGAGTCCCTCATGGCTCCATCTTTGCCAATGACTATTTTCTTTTTCTGTCCCTTTTCAAGCCCAGTCACAAGGAATTTTTTCCTAGTTATTAATGTAGTGCGTGCTTTTTTCCATTCTGAGTTTTCCATGGAAACTGTGTTTTCTTTTAATAAAAGCTAAGTTTTAAAGCAATTTTAGAGTGTAGAAAGCCTTGTTTTTTTATCCTGCAACAGTTGTTTTTCTATGTAGCAGTGAGCGTTTCTGAATTTTTATTAGATTGGGAAATGCCGCGCTGGGCTTTCCCCTCCCGGAAACTCAGCCCCAGACCCGGCTGGATGCCCCATGTGTCTTGGGAGCGTGTCCCATTCTGCTCAACCCATTATCCAGGTGGTCCTGGGTGCCAATGGGGCCCAAGCAACACACACACGTCAAGCACGTAGCGGTCTTTCTAGGTACAAAGACAGCGGCTCTCAAGTGGGTTCCGAGGACACTGACAGTGCGACCACACTTTCCTCGGAAGAGTTCTGTAGCCAAGCAAGTTTGGGAGAGCTGAGTAGTGTCAGGTGCAACCGTATGAAACTGCCAACAACACCTAGCAAAATGGTATTTTCAGATGCTTCGATCTAATATAAATTCCTGGGGACATTGACTCTGAAAATTAGTATGTTAAAGGCTCTGAATGGTCCTACACAGTTAAAGAAATCTGTGATTTCAGTGTTAGGAAAATGTAATCCTCCTTAAGGTAAGACCTACTGAGCTTTATGAGGACACCGTTGAGAAACAACAAGCCGGGATAATTATCAAAGAATAGAAGCCGTGAGTGGGCAAGGGTGTGTAACAGTGGGATCTGGGAACAGCACGGAGAGCCTGCTCTGCCCTCCAGACAACTCGCAAGCGGGCTGAGCAGGTGCCTGGAAGGCACAGGGTGGGCTGGGGTTTTACTTCCCAGGAACGTCCACTCTTCTCCGATATCCACAGCCATCCTATTTTTCATGCCTTCTCCTTCTACAGCAATTCTTCCTTGATTAACCTCGCCCCACACTGGCTTCCTGTAACTAACGTATGCCCTTTCTGCTCTCAGAAAGGTGTATGGCCGATTCACCAGGTGACATTAATAGCCCACTTCATATTCTCCAAATGACAGACACTAAATAAACATGGGCTTTATTTCAAATGCCCTGTCATTATCAACATTACAAGTCAGTTCGTCTTTCCAGGGTACTGTGATCATCCTGCTTTATAGGTGTTCGTTTAAATTGCTTTGTACTGCTCAGTGAGTGAAGTTGATGTGATATAGGGAGGAGACTCGGCCCCAGTTGCCAGTGCATCTATGAAGAAACATCGTGGACACCAAAGACACAGGTGGCCAGAATTAGAATTTGTTTTTCTGCAGCCACCAGAGCCAAATGCCCAAAATAGGGAATGGAAATGCTGGGCGGAGGTAGATCCCCAGTACAAGGAGACAGGGGCCTGGCTGGCCCAACTCAGCACTTTCCCTTTATTTTTCTTCTCATTTTCACCTCACTGACCCACTGTCTGGACAGAGCTTTGAGAAGGCTGCCTGTCACTCACATACTGTTTTGTGGTCGTCAGTACGACCAACTTGCAGTGAACTTGGGCGTCACTGCGGGCATCCAGCAGCTGTTAGGAACCGGAGGGGATTATTGTGACACACCACTGAGGACGTGGGGGATGGCAGTTAGAAGGTCGTGTGTTGCTTCCCTCTGAGAGCACAGAGCTAATTATGGTGGTTAATTGCAGCTGTGTGAGGTTTAAGCAGCTTTTTTTTTTTCTAAGTGTATTTTAGTTATTTGAACGGCAGAGTTACAGTGAGAGAAAAAGACCTTCCATCCACTGGTTCACTCCTCAGATGGCCACAATGGCTGGGGGTAGGGAGGTCCAGGGCAAAGCCAAGAGCCATGAACTCCATCCAGGTCTCCCACGTGGGTGGGAGGGACCCAAGCACTTGGACCATCTTCCCCTGCTTTCTCAGGCACATTAGCAGGAAGCTGTATGGGAAGTGGAGCAGCCAGGACTCAAACAGATGCTCATATGGGATGCCAGTGACACCGGCAGCGGCTTCACCCATTGTATCACAGTGCTGGCCCTCAAGTGATGTTGAACGGGTTCACTTCCCTTGCCCCTGCGAGTGAGAGGCACTGCTCAGAGTGACTGTGCCTACAAAAGAAATTCTTGGACACTCAGGGCTGTTGCTATGAGCATGTGATTATTAAGAAAGATCAGAATGAACTTTTCGGTTTTTCACAATGCCTCGTGCTCACTGAAAGAGCGAACGCCAGGAAACCCTGAACAGGTCACAGCATCTTTCAGCCCCTCGCACCTCGTTTGTCCTCTCTCTGTAAAGTTGAATGATCTTTTTTTAAAAAAAAAATTATTTATTTATTTGAAAGTCAGAGTTACACAGAGAGAGAAGGAGAAGCAGAGAGAGAGAGAGAGGGAGGGAGGGAGGTCTTCCATTCACTGGTTCACCCCCCAACTGGCCGCAATGGCCAGAGCTGCGCCTATCTGAAGCCAGGAGCCAAGAGGTTCTCTGGGTCTGCCACACAGGTGCAGAGGTCCAAGGACTTGGGCCATCTTCCACTGCTTTCCCAGGCCATAGCACAGAGCTGGATCAGAAGTGGAGCAGCTGGGACTCAAATGGCTCCCATATGGGATGCCGGCACCGCAGGCAATGGCTTTACCCGTTGCACCACAGCGCCAGCCCCTCAGATAATCTTAGTAGACTGAGTGCTCTGACAGCAATGGGAAAGGGGAGGGGTGGGCACCGCAGCTGAAAAGGGGGTGGGATTAAGAGTAATCAAGGGTCCCGGCCTGAAATCCTTTTCCACATTTATTGTGTGCGATCCCAAAGCCAGAGAATTTTCTTTGAACCTCAGATTTCTTTTTCTCATGTATTAAGTAAAGATGGTACACGGAATGGCCCTGAGGATCACAGGTGATAAGGTGCAGTGATTTGATCATGCCAAGGATGGTGGTGGCACACACGCCTCTGCGACACTGGCACACCTACATCGGTCACTGACAGGCTGCCCGGCCCGCTGAGATGGGAAAGGTTTTCAAATGTACCAAGAGCCATATCATTTGGACCTTAAAATAGGCAGAAATGCTGAAAACAGTGAGCACACATATCCCACTGTCCGTGGCCCTTTGTGTCCTGTCTGTGTCTACGAGGAACACAGCTGGACACTGGGGCTCTCGGCCCATGACTCGCGCCACTTTCGGAAGTGACCGTGTTACAGTCAGCCTCCAGTGGTGACTCCTCCCGGGGCCAGCACCCTTCTAGGGGCTCTGCATGCATCATTGATTTACTTAGCAAATAGTTGCTATTTATTTAACAAATATTCATTTCACGTGCCCTGTGTATCATAGATGCTAGGGTGACGATCTAGAATGAGACACAGGACCTCCAGTCATTTAGAGTACAGGCTAGGAGAGACAGATTTCAACAGAATTGCAATAGACTATGCTAAGTGTGCCACCACATAACACTTTTAGAATGCTTTGGATTCAATTCCTTTTTGTTATTATTATTTACTTATTTGAGAGGCAGCTAGAGAGCCAAAGCAGCACATAGACGAGGGCTCTGTTCTTCTGGTTGATGCCCCCAAATGCCCATAACATCTGGGACTAGACAGGCTGAAGCCAGGAGCCAAGAACTCCATCTGGGTCCCTCATATGGTGGCAGGGCCCTAACCACGCGAGCCCCCACTGCTGCCTCCCAACATGCATATTAGCAGGAAGATGGAGTAAGGGATGAAGCGGGAACTTGAACTCGAACATGCCAATGTGGTAAGTGGGTGTCTTCTTTTTTTAAAGATTTATTTATTTATTTGAAAGGTCTAGGTACAGAGAGAGAGAGAGAGAGAGAGAGATCCTCCATCTGTTAGTTTACTCCCCTAAATAGCCTCAACATCCAGAGCTGGGCTAATCCAAAGTCAGGAGCCAGGAGCTTCTTCCAGGTCTCCCACATGGGTGGCAGGGGCCCAGACACCTGCACCATCTTCTACTGCTTTCCCAGGTACATTAGTAGGGGGCTGGATCAGAAGTGGAGCAGCCAGGACTCAAACTGGCACCCAAATGGGATGCTGGCACCGCAGGCGGTGGCTTTATCTGCTATGCCACAGTGCAGGTCCCAGTACATGGGTGTCTTAACCAGTGTCTTAATTGCCAGGCTAAACCCCTGCCCCTGGCAACACTTCTGATCTAGTCTTCCTGGTGGCCATGAAGTTTGAGTGATGGAGAAACTTTCTGGAAGAGGTAACTTCTAGTCTGAGTGGGATTAGCTGAGCAAGGAGATGGGGGAAGAACATCCTGGCATGGCCAAGGCCTACGAGGTGGGATGGGAATGAGAAGAGGAAGTCTGTACAGGGACCAGAAGTGGAGAGATGAGCACCAGCCAAACGTAACACAGCAGCAGAGGCAGGTGGGCTTTGGCCTCACTGTGGGGCAGCTGAATAAATTAAGGATTCCAGGGAATGAGAACCTGGCAGGAGATGATTGGAGGGATGATTGGAAGACGTGCAAATCCACCAGCTGAGGCCAAATCCCCTTTGAGAATGATTTTCAAATGATCGAAGACAGAGGTTGTGGTCAGGAGGCCACTGGTTCAAGGCAGGACTCTGCCCAGGCCACTTCCTAGCCACTGGCTCCTAACATCAGCAACTTCACTGCTACCATCACCACAGCTGTGTGAGCCTATGTGTGACGGGAGTTGAAAATGCAGTCCACCTGCCTTCAAAACCTGTGCTCTTTTCTAGCTTAGGAAAAAAAATATTTTCAATAATAAGACTGAAGTAGCTAGGGAAGTTGAGGTGCCGGGAGCTATGGCACTGGGGATTTTAGGAGGCGTATCACCTTGGGTCTGAGGATTGGGGAGCTACACTTGATTTAGAGCTCAGGAAACTGGCTTCCCAGGAGTCTCCATCTCAGAACTCCAACTGCCGTGTTCCACTGCCTTGCTTTACAAGCTTGAGAAGCAACACTCTACATTGTTTGCAGAGAGGAATATCAGTGTGAGGAAAACCGTGTTTTGATATTACAAAGCTGTCAGGATCTTAGTTCTTTTGAAAAGCTAAAAGGACTATTTTCCTCAAAGAGCTCCTCCCTCCGGATTTCTGTGCTGAAGTTGCAGGATAAGACCAAAACCTTACAAGCTTTTAATAGTTCTCAAACTTTCATAAAAGATAAATCTGGCTTTTTTCTCATATATCTAGGCTGATATTTTCTAATAAATGACTAGCTCAATGGAATGCTCAGCTTTTAGTTTTAAATATTTATTTATTTGAAAATCAGAATGAGAGAGAGGAAGAAAGAGAGAGAGAGAGAGAGAGAGAATGAATCTTCTATCCACTGGTTCACTTCCCACATGACCACAACGGCCATGGCTGAGCCAGGCCTAAGCCGGGAGCCAGGAGCTTCTTCCGGGTCTTCCACAGGTGCAGGGGCCCACACACTTGGACCATCTTCTACTGCTTTCCCAGGCGCATTAGTAGGGAGCTGGATCAGAAATGGAACAGCTGGGAATTGAACTGGTGCCCGTGTGGGATGCCAGCATTGCAGATGGCAGCTTAACCCACCGTACCATAGCGCCAGCCCCTCAACTTTTACATATTTAGCAAATAAATATTTTTACTGACACAGACCCCAACAAATCCCACTTAATGAATGCGTTGTCCCAGTGTAAATACTATCTTTCTGAGGCAGGCAGGACAGATGAGACCTCAGATCGTGACAGTGTTACAATTTGCTACCTTTAAGGCAAATGCAGTTGTAAAGAAGTGAGTTGCCAGGTGGTGGCTCTCCTTGGCATTCCTCAAAGGTGTCAGACTCTGAAGGAAATGCTGTTTATACAAAAATTCTTCGAGCCCCTAGAGCCGCTCACCCAGGCCCCCTGGAACAGAGGCTTTTCTCTGATCATCCCCAAGGACAGCTGTGAACAGTGCATGAATTGTGAACTTGCTAGCCCACTTACATGAAGACAGCCACGTTGTGTGTGATGTGCATTCCCCGGCATGCTCTACTGTGCTGATACCAGCGCTCATGGGAGTGGGTGGGACCGTAGCTGTTTTGAAACTATTTGAGGAAATGCCACACTGTTTTCTACAATGGCTGGGCCAATTTACCTTCCCACCAACAGTGTCCCAGTGTCCCTCTTTCTCCACACCCTCACCAACACTTGTCATCTCATGTCTCGAGGTGATCTCTTATTGTGGTCTTGATTTATATTTCCCACAGATGATTAAGTTAAGAACTTTTATATATTCCTATTGGTCATTTGTAAATCTTCTTTAAAAATATATATAACCAGATCTTTGCCCATTTAAAAAATTGGATAATTTTCTTTTTTTCCTGTTGAGTTGTCTAAGCTCCTTATATGTTTTGTATATTAACCCCTTATCAAACATATCGTTTTGAAATATGTTCTCCCAGCCTTGGGTTGCCTTCCAATAATTGTTGATTGTTTCCTTTAAAGAAGCTTTTCAGTTTGAGGTTGTCCCACTTGTCCATTTCTGCTTTAGTTGTCTATGCTGTTGGTGGCATACCAAAAAATTATTGCCAAGACTAATATTAAAGACCTTTCCCCTGTATTTTCTTTTGGGAGTGTTACTTCAGCTCTTTCACTGAGTCTTTAATGCATTTGGAATTAATTTTTGTGTATGATATACAGTAGGGGTCCAATTTCATTCTGTTGCACGTCAGTGTCCAGTTATCCCAGCATCATTTTTTGAAGAGAATATCTTTTTTTCTATTGTGGGTTCCTGGTGCCCTTGTCAAAGATTAGTTAACCGAGTATAAAGAGGCTGCTCTCTGTTCTGTTCCATTGATCCATGTATCTGGCCTTCAGGCAGTGCCACAGTGTGTTTTTTTTTTTCTTTAAATAGCTTTGCAATACAGTCTGAAGTCAGGACCGGTGATGCCCCCAGCTTTGTTTTTATTGCTTCATATTGCCTTGGATATTTACAGTCTCCTTTGAGAATCTGGATGAACTTTAGGATTTTTTTTTATATTTCTATGAAAATACCATTACAATTTTGAAAGATTTCTTTGAATCTGTAGATCACTTTGGGTAGTATGGCAATTTTAATATTAATTCTTCCAATTCATTAACATGGGACATCTTCTCATTTGTTTGTCTTTCCCAATTTCTTAAATTGGGATTAAACAAAAATAAATATTTTCAATGTACAGCTCTTTGACCTTCTTGGTTAAATTCATTCTTAACTATTTTAGTCATTTTGGCATTCTTGGAAATGAGATGATTTTCTTAATTTCTTTTCCATAGAATTTGTTGTCAGTGTATAGACGCACAATTGACTTTTGTCTGTTGATTTGGTATACTCAACTTTACTGAATTTGTTTCTTACCAGTTCTACCAGTTTTTCTTAGTGGATTCTTTCAGGATTTTATGTATATTCAGTCATGTTATCTTCGAAGAAAGACAATTTAACTTCTTTCTTTCTGATTAAGAAGCTTATTGTTTCTTTTTTTTTTAAAGAAAAAGATTTATTTATTTATTTATTTATTTGGAAGGCAGAGTTGAGAGAGAGAGAGAGAGAGAGAGGGGAGAGAGAGGTCTTGCACCAGCTGCTTTGCTCCCTAAATGGCCACAATGGCTGGAGCTGGGCCAATCTGAAGCTGGAAGCCCGAAGCTTCTTCTGGGTCTCCCACGTGGGTGCAGGGGCCCAAGGACTCGTGCTTTCCCAGGCCATAGCAGAGAGCTGGATCAGGAGTGGGCAGCTGTGACTCAAGCCGGCATCCATAGGGAATGCTGGCACCACAGGTGGTGGCTTTACCTGCTATGCCGAAGTGCTGGCCCCTTATTGTTCTTTTTACCATATAATTGCTCTGGCTAGGACTTCCAGTGCTTTTTGTGAATAGAAATGATGGGAATGGGCATCCTCGTCTTATTTCTGATCTTAGAGGAACAGCTTTCCTTCGTTGATTATGATGTTAGCTACGAGCTTGTTATATATGGCTGCTGTTGTGTCGACACTCATTCAACCTTCTGTACCTAATTTGTTGGAGGTTTTTTTTTTTTTTTTTCAAGAGAAAGCATGTGGTATGTTGTCAAATGCTGCTCCTCTATCTGTTGAGATAATCATATGATTTTTATCCTTTGTTCTGTTAATGTGCTATGTCAAGTTTACTGATTTGGATATGTTGCACACTTCTTGCATCCAGAGAGGAATTCCACTTGGTCATGGAGTATGGTGTTCTTTATGTTGATTTCAATTTGGTTTGCTAGTTTTTGTTAAGGATTTTTGCCTCTATGTTCATCAGGGATATTAGTCGATAATTTTATTTTATTGTTGTTATCTGGTTTGGTGTGAAGAAAATGCTGGCCTCAAAAAATGAGTTTGGAGCATTCCCTCATCTTCAATTTTCTGGAAAAATTTGAGGAAAAGTAGCACTAATTTCTCTTTAAGTGCTTTTCCTGGGCTTCTGTCTGTTGGCAGATTTTTTATCACTGTTTCAATCTTGAGAATTATTGTTCAAATATTGAGTCTTGGCAGGACCTATGTTTCCAGTAATTTACCCATTTCATCCAGGTTATACAATGTGCTGATGTATAATTGTCCAGAGTCACTTATGATCCTCTGTATTTCCATTATGTCATTATAGTGCCTCCTCATTTGTTTATAGTTTACTAATTTGCATTCTCTATTTTTCATGGTGGGTCTAGCTAACAGCTGTCAATTATGTTTGTCTTCTAGAAATCATAACTGTTCAGCTGATCTGTTCTATTTTCGTTCTAGGTTCTGTTTCATTTATTTCTGTTCTAATATTCACTGTTTCCTTCCTTCTGTAAAGTTTGGACATGGCTTATTTGTTTTTCTATTTCCTTGAGGTATACACTTTGCTTGTTTATTTGAGCTCTTTCTTTCTTACTCATATAGACATTTATTGCTATAAACTTCCCTCTTAAGAATGTTTTTGCTTCATCCTGTAAGTTTCAGTATGTTGTGTTTCTATTTTTGTTTGTCCCAACATACTTTTTGATTTTCTTTTTATTTCTTCTTGACTCATTGGTTATTCAGGAGTGTGTTGTTTGATTTCCACATATTTAGTAACTTTTCAATTTTATTCCTGCTATTTACTTATAGTTTAATACTGTTATGCTTGGAAAATATCCTTCTATTTATTAAATTTTTTTGTGGCCTAATACTTAGTCCATCCCGGAAAATGGTTTATATGTGCTTGAAAAGAATGTTTTGCTTATTTGTTAGATGTTAAATGAGTCCTTTATAGGCAGCATATTGTTGGATCTTATCTTTTAATCCATTCAGCCACTCTTTTAAAATATTTGAAAGAGAGAGCTGGGTGGGGGGAGGAGACCTTCCTCCTCTGTTTCACTGCCTAAAAAGCTACAATGGTCAGGCTGAAGCCAAGAGCCAGAAGCTTCATCTGGGTCTCCCACACGGGTGGCAAGATCCAAAGGTCCAATACTAGGAACATGGCTTTCCCCAAGCCATTAGCCGGGAACTGGATTGGAAGTGGGTCAGCTGGTGCACAAACTGGCACCCAGATGGGATGCAGCATTGCAGGTGGCGGCTTTACCTGCTGTGACACAGCGCTGGACCCACTCTGTGTCTTTTAATTGGAGAATGTAACCCATTTACATCTAAAGAAATTATTATTTTTTTTAGTTTTTTTTATTATTAAAAAATCCCATACAAAAGTAGGAATTTCTAGTCCATTAATAATCCTGAATGATTTGTGTCTTTGCAGTGATAAAATTTTTAGAACATTTAAAAAATACAAATTATTAATAGGTAAATACCTACTATTTACTTTTTCACATCATTTTCTGACTGGTTTGTAAAATTTAATCCTTTTGTCCTGTCTTATCTTTCTTTGTGATTTGATTTTTTTTAAAAGCAATAGTAGTGGAAGTATACTTTGATTCATTTCTGTTTACCTTTTGTGAATCTACTACAGATTTTTCTTTTAACATTATTGTGAGGCTTACAGAAAATATTTTATAGTTATATTATTCTATTTTAAGCTGATAACAACATAACCTTAGTTGCATAGAAAAATTCTACATTTCATTGTTCTCTCTCACATTTTGTGATATTGATGTCACACTTTACATATTTTTATATTATGTATCCATTAACAAATTAGTGCAGCTGTAGTTTACTATATTTTAATCCTCCTGACTTTTAACTTTTTAATTTTAAAGTGATTTATGCAGCCCCATTACAGTATTGGAATATTCCCAATTTGACTATATTTTTTCTTTATCAGTGATTTCTAGACTTTCATATTCTTAGCATCATTTCTTAAAGTCAGAGATCTTTTTATTATATTTATTATACCATAGATTCCCAGAGAGTGGGTTCCAGCAGCTCAGGCTCCTTTTCATTTGTTCTGATTAATTCTCTGGGTGGAGCAGGCTGGTGATTCTGTTGAACCTGGGTGGCTTCTCTGTGGTTTTCTTCTTCTTATCATTTCCCTTCACTTGCTTCAGGAAGAGATCTCGGCTTGCAGTGCTTAATATGCTCAATAAGCACATTAATTCTCCTGGCAAGAATGTTGCCTTTGACTTGTTTGTTTACAACAATGCCAACAGCATGCCAGGTAACATTGTACATTCTTCCTATTTCGCCACAGTGACATTTATGGGGCATTGTTTTTGGAACAGCACCCATTCCCTTGATGTCGACACATCCTTGTAGATGTGCATGAATGTGGCCAAAGGAAGAGCTCCCCATTTTCTAAAAGGCGGGGAGAACATGTGTCAGGTGCTTCTCCTTGTTCCCTTATGTGCTCATCATCTTGGTGAGATACTTGGTGAGATACAGCATCTGTTCATTTTAACTTGAAGACGTCTCTGTAGCATTTCTTGCAAGGCAGGTTTAGTGGTGATGAACTCCTTCAGTTTTTGTTTTACGTGGAATGTCTTCATATCTTCTTTATTTCTGAAGGAAGGATAGTTTCTCTGGGTACAGTATTCTTGGTTGGCATTTTTTCTTTTTAGAAAACTTTGAACAGCAAAGAAACAGACATACACACACACGCACACACACACGGTGGGTGGATGAAGGTCTTCCCTCTGCTGGTTTACCCTCTAGATTCCTGCAACATCTGGCGCTGACTCAGGCCAAAGCCAGGAGCTCAAAATTCAACATGGGTCTCTTATGTAGGTAGAAGAGATCCAACTACTTGAGCCATCAGCTGCTGCTGCCCATAAGCAGGAAGCTGGAATCAGAAGAGGAGCTAGAACTCACACCCAGGCACCCTAACACAGCATATGGGCATCCCAAGGAGCCTCTCAGCTGCTGTAGCAAACACCAATTCTATGTTGACTTTTTTTTTTTTTTTTGGAACTGAATATATCATTTCACTCTCTCCTGACTTGCAAAGTTTCTGCTGAGAAATCTGCTGGTATTGTTAAGGTTCCTTTGTCTGTGATAAGCATCTTTTTAAATGTCACTTTAACTTCTTTCACTTTGTCTTTGATATTTCAAACTTTAATTATAAGATGTCCTGGAATAATATTATTTGAGTCAATCTTGTTTGAGATCTCTTGTGCTTTATGAATCTGAAAGTCCATATTCTCACCAAGATTTGGGGACATTTCAGTCATTATTTCTTTAGATAAACTTTCTTCTACTTTCTTTTTTTTAAAGATTTATTTCTATTTATTTGAAAGACCGAGTTACAGAAAGGTAGAGACAGAGAGAGAGGTCTTCCATCTGCTGGTTCACTCCCCAGATAGCCGCAATGGCCAGAGCTGTGCTGATCTGAAACCAGGAGCCAGGAACTTCCTCCAAGTCTTCCACACAGGTGCAGGTGCCCAAGGACTTGGGCCATCTTCTACTGCCTTCCCAGGCCATAGCAGAGAGCTGGATTGGAAGAGGAGCAGCTGGGACTAGAACTGGTGCCCATATGGGATGCTGGCGCTTCAGGCCAGGGCGTTAACCCACTGTGCCACAGCGCCAGCCCAACTTTCTTCCACTTTCCCTCTCACTCTTCTTGGTGTCCCGTAATGCTTGTTCAGTTGATAGTATACAATGGGCCCCATGTGTTTTTTTTCTCACTTTTTTTCATTCTTTTTTCTTTTTGTCCCTCTACCTGACCTTAAATTACCTGCCTTCGAGTTTACTGGTTCTTTATTCTGCATCATTAAGCCTGGGGTTGAAACTCTATTGCATGTTTCAGTTCTGTCATTCCAGCCCCAGGTTCCCTTTTATGATTTCTATTTCTTTATTTAATTCATTTTATTCATACATCTTTTCTTGTTTTGTTTAGTTGTCTCTGTTCCTTGCATCTTATTGGGTTTTTTTTTTTTTTTTTTGAGGTGACTATTTAAAATTCTTCTTTAGGCAATTCATAGGTATCCATTCTTTGGGGTTGGTTGCTGGGGCTTAGTTAGTTTTCTTTGGTGCTGTTTGCCTGATTTTTCATCATCTAGGAAGCCTTGCATTGGTGTCTATGCATTTAAAAGAAAAAATATCCCTTCTAGTCTTTAAACAAAGCGGGGAGTGATCTTCTCCTCCTGGGTCCCCAGGCTGATTGATTACCTGCAGGACTGCAGTCAGGGAGAATTGGAAACAGTTTATGTAGCTGCTGCTGGGTCTGCAGTAGGGTGTGCTGTAGATGCAGCTATTTTGAGAATTACCAGTGGCTTGGACAAGGTGATCCCTGGGTGAACGAGAGTTTTCCTAGACTGGCAGGGCTGATGCTGGGTCAAAGATCCACTCTGAGGGCTTCTTCAGCTGGGTCCACAGACTCTGAAGCAGGACCTATTAATAAGTGTATGGATGACCGTCACCCCTGCTAGGTCCCTGATGACTCCTACCGGGTAATTAGGCAGTTAGCACTCGAGAGGGACTGGAATCAAGTCACAGGATTGCCTCAGATCCACAATTGAGACTGGAGTCTGCAGATCTCTGCTGGGGACGTGGATGGGTGTGCCTCCTCCTGGGTTGAGCAAGCGGGATGGCCCTGGGGTCATGGCAGGGCTGTGCTAGAGCCAACTTATCAAGTCAGCCTCTGCACACATGGAGAAATGATTCTCCCGCAAGGTAGCTCCTGGGCTGTGGCTGATCAGGGCTAGAGTCAAGGCACAGGCTGCTTTAGAATCCACAGCTGGGACTGTGCTCGGTGAGGCTGTCACCTATGGTACTATGGTATGGGCATGACTCCTTCCAGGCCTGTTGGTAGATGGTGCTGGTCACAGGATCAAAGCCAAATGAAGTTGTAGCTGATCCCACATTTCTGGTGGCTAGGACCATGGTCAGTGAATCAGCCTTTTCAAAATAGCACCCTCTGGGCTTATGCTTCACCAGGGTTTTGCAACTGCCTACTTGGATCCCAAATCTCCCATAAAGGCTCTTCTGTCCATTGATGGCTGACAAATTATTGCTACTATGGGAGAACAGGAGTGGGGGCACCTCCTACACCACCGTCTTGCAGATGTCTTTCCTCTTGGCCACCTTCCTCTTAATTTATCATCCAACTCTATTCTCAGTAAGGCAAATAATACAGGTATTTACCCAGGTCCCAGTGACTAACGAGGTAAAATATTATGCTAAATACTTTAACCGTAACAAAACCCCATTAGCAGATTTGTTAATAAGGAGTTTCGCTTTATTATAAGCTAATGATGAGAGCTGGTGCAGGCCCTCGGGGCTGGTAAAACAGCAGTCCTTGCTCTCCCTCACGCTGCCCTTTTCCAAGGCTACCTTTTTATGGAAAAGCAAGGAAAAATAAAAATTGGCAGGCTCTTCTTCCTCTGTGCAACTTTGCCAGAAAATCTTGGCATTTTCTGTTAAGTCTCTTCATTCTCCAACTCACAGTTCTAAGTCCTGTGGAGTAAACCATGCAGGGAAGGCACAAAGGGTGTGAAAGCAGCGACAGAAAATAGAAAATCGGTTGGCGAGAGAGAAGAAAATAGGCGGCAAGGGAGGCCACAAGGAAGAGGAGACGGATGGGAGTGTGGATTGCAGAGAGAGTTTTAGGGAAATTTCAAGAAGGGGAAAGTTTTGAGAGTTAATAAGAAGGGGAGAAGCCAAAAAAAAAAGAGGATTTTTTTCCAAGAGGAAATTTTCCTGTGCATTGTCTGTGTAATGCCTTCTGATATTTTCCCAGCTCTCCACTTACTGCCTTTCAACTCTTCTGCTGCATTGATATTTCTTTGACCGTGGCACTGTCAACAACTGGACTACCAGACACCTAGACTTTATATGGGTTACACCAGGAGGCCTTCCTCGATCTAGAAAACTATTTTCTACCCATCTGCAATAACGAAGAAATAAATTTTAAATGTGTGTTTATATTTATTTGTTAATTTTAACTGTTCACACAAAACCTGACCAAACCCTGAAATAAAAAATATGGCCAGCCATTCAGTTGAACTGTGTCATGGATGTATTTTGGTACAGGAGTGTTGCCAATTCAGGCCAGCTCAGTTCAGCATCCGTCAAAGGCCTAGGATGAGTCGGGCGCCATGTGTGGATACTTTGGGAAATAAATAGGACATGTCCAGTAATTATAATCAAAAGAAAAGTTTATTTTTATCTCCTACTGACCTTTTGGAAAAATGCAAAATGAGACTTCTGGGGCCTCTTAGGAAAACGCGGCTTCTGTAGTTGGCCCATGTCACCACAGGGCTGGCTCTCGGAGTCCATTTAGACACGACTTTCGCTCTCCAAGTGCCCTCTCCAGATGTCCCCGTGGGGGAGGACTCAGCGTGATGCCCGGAGCTCTGGCCTACAGAGAAAACACACAGCCCTCAGCTCGGAGAAGAGCAGTGACTTGCCAAACGCAGCGTCCTTCTCTCCTCCCTCCCCTCCCCATCCTCTCCTACCTCCCCTCCCCTTTCTCTCCTCTCCCCTCCCCATCCTCTCCTACCTCCCTTCCCCTTCCTCCCCATCCTCTCCTCTCCCCTCCCCATCCTCTCCTACCTCCCCTCCCCTTTCTCTCCTCTCCCCTCCCCATCCTCTCCTACCTCCCTTCCCCTTCCTCCCCGTCCTCTCCTCTCCACTCCCCATCCTCTCCTACCTCCCCCCCTTCCTCCCCATCCTCTCCTCTCCCCTCCCCATCCTCTCCTACCTCCCCTCCCCTTTCTCTCCTCTCCCCTCCCCATCCTCTCCTACCTCCCTTCCCCTTCCTCCCCATCCTCTCCTCTCCCCTCCCCATCCTCTCCTACCTCCCCTCCCCTTCCTCCCCATCCTCTCCTCTCCCCTCCCCATCCTCTCCTACCTCCCCTCCCCTTCCTCCCCTTTCTCTCCTCTCCCCTCCCCATCCTCTCCTACCTCCCCTCCCCATCCTCTCCTACCTCCCCTCCCCTTCCTCCCCATCCTCTCCTCCCTCCCCTCCCCTTTCTCTCCTCTCCCCTCCCCATCCTCTCCTACCTCCCCTCCCCTTTCTCTCCTCTCCCCTCCCCATCCTCTCCTACCTCCCCTCCCCTTTCTCTCCTCTCCCCTCCCCATCCTCTCCTACCTCCCCTCCCCTTCCTCCCCATCCTCTCCTCCCTCCCCTCCCCTTTCTCTCCTCTCCCCTCCCCATCCTCTCCTACCTCCCCTCCCCTTTCTCTCCTCTCCCCTCCCCATCCTCTCCTACCTCCCCTCCCCTTTCTCTCCTCTCCCCTCCCCATCCTCTCCTACCTCCCTTCCCCTTTCTCTCCTCTCCCCTCCCCATCCTCTCCTCCCTCCCCTCCCCTTTCTCTCCTCTCCCCTCCCCATCCTCTCCTACCTCCCCTCCCCTTTCTCTCCTCTCCCCTCCCCATCCTCTCCTACCTCCCCTCCCCTTTCTCTCCTCTCCCCTCCCCATCCTCTCCTACCTCCCCTCCCCTTTCTCTCCTCTCCCCTCCCCATCCTCTCCTACCTCCCCTCCCCTTTCTCTCCTCTCCCCTCCCCATCCTCTCCTACCTCCCCTCCCCTTTCTCTCCTCTCCCCTCCCCATCCTCTCCTACCTCCCCTCCCCTTCCTCCCCTTTCTCTCCTCTCCACTCCCCATCCTCTCCTACCTCCCCTCCCCTTTCTCTCCTCTCCCCTCCCCTTTCTCTCCTCTCCCCTCCCCATCCTCTCCTACCTCCCCTCCCCTTTCTCTCCTCTCCCCTCCCCATCCTCTCCTACCTCCCCTCCCCATCCTCTCCTCTCCCCTCCCCATCCTCTCCTACCTCCCCTCCCCTTTCTCTCCTCTCCCCTCCCCATCCTCTCCTACCTCCCTTCCCCTTCCTCCCCATCCTCTCCTCTCCACTCCCCTCCCGTCCCCTCCCCCCAATCCCTCCCTCACTCCAGTCTGTTCTAGACCACATTGCACTTCTCAAGCATGATTTCGATTCTACCCCATGGTGTCCCCGAGCTCACCCCGGCTAGGAGCACACAGCAAGCTCCTCACGTTCCGCTTTGTATTTGTGTGCTGGGGAAGGAGAGGGTGTGCTCTCATAGCCCAAGAAAACACTTCTCTCCAAAGAAATACCTTCACAAATCTTTTCTTCATACTCAGAGCCCCTTTCAAATCCTTCAGCTGTGCGACGTGGCTAGGAATTGTGGGAATAGTTGTCCAAGATTCCCTTTTCAAACTCCGCCCGGTGATGAGGCACCGCACACTGGTGTGCACCGTAGAGTAACCTCACTTGCAACTTCAGATTAGCATCCTGCTACACGAAAGTAAAAGCGCACGGTCTCTGAGGAATTCAGAGGGGATAAAGGAGACGCATTTGTGCCAGCAGATCACTTCCACATGTGTGACCAGGCCCACGATGGAGCGGTCTACCAGGGGCGGTGAGGGCACAGAGGCTGTTTCTGAGACAGGCTGCCACCAGTTTCTCTCAGAACTTATCTACGGGGTGGGTGCTGTGGTGTAGCAGGTAAAGCTGTCGCTCATGGTACCAACATCCTGTATGGGCACCAGTCTGGGTTCAACAGCTCCACTTCCAATCCAGCTCCCTGCTAATCTGCCTGGAAAAGCAGAGCAAGATAGCCCACGTCCTTGGGCCCCTGCACTCTCGTGGGAGACCAGGAGGAAGTTCCTGGCTCCTGGCTTTGGATCAGCTCAGCTCCAGCCATTGTGGCCATTTGGGGAGTGAACCAGCAGATGGAAGACCTCTGTCTCTCCCTTTCTCTCTCTCTGTAACTCTGTCTCTCAAATAAAAGTAAATAAATCTTAAAAATCAATCAATCAATCAATCCCTGAGCTTAGGGAAGAAAATTAAAAAAAAAAAAAACACAGAAAAACACACCAAAAAAAACTCTACAGGGAAGGTCAGGCCCTAGAGAATGAAGAGAATGAAAGGCTTCCAAACGAGCTGAAAAGATGGGGTGTGTCGCTGGGGACTTCACGCCTCATGACCGTGTGGCCCGGTGTGCACCCCGATTATTCAAGTGCCTGGAGGAACAGTTGAAATTTAGGTTCTTGGTAGTGCTAGGTGATTGTTATAGTGGACAGGACGAAGCTCCTTGTTTGAGGGTTTTGGAACGAGGGCCTGAGTCTCAGGTGTAAAATTAATAACAAACACCATCATGCTCGCTGGCTGTGCCCTAAGGAGTCCAGGACCGGGCCTAGCACATCCAGATGTGTCACAGCAGCACCCTTGGCTTCCAGCTGGCAGTGAACGCAGAGGACATCTGGCCTCCAGGTGGACAGAGATAAGGGGCCCTGTTCGCCGCATCCACTTTTCTCTTTCCCTGAGTCCTGTCTCCTGTCCGGTTCTTCCTTTGCTGTGAAGTTAATTTCACTTTACCAGTCCCCCTTCCCAACATGCAATGTGGCATTTTAAAATTGTAAAGAAAACACTGAAAAAAAACAAAGTCTGAGCATGGTCTTGTTGCTTCTCTGCTACGATCGGGGAGGAGGGGAGCTGTGAGCAGGCAGGGCCTTGCCTCCACTGAAGTTCAGGCTGTGGAGCCCCGCACCCTGGAGGTGTCTTATTCTGCTGTATAAATGGGTGCACCCACTTTACACAGAAAAGATGCCTCCCTGTGGGCCTGGTAGCTCAGATCTCATAGGATTGTTCTGTTCCCCGTGGCTTTACTCGTCATCCCTGCGAGCCATTGAAATAGCCCAGAAATTCAAATCGTTATGAATCCAAACTGTGCCCTGGGGACCCCTCACACCTGGAAGGAGCCCTCACGCGCACTGTTGCATACATTTCCAGTGTCTGGAAAAGACGCCTCCCGTACACCAGAGGCCACATTTCACAGCAACCAGGCAGAGTTTCATGCAAGAAAGGCCACCTTGGCCCTAACCAGGGAACCCCCAACCTAGCTGGGGTTGGATTCTGGTGGCAGCCACAGAATCTTCTGGAAGAACGAGATGGAATTCCCTGAGGAAGTAAGAAACTTCCCTGGGTGGTAGGGACCCGCACCCCGGTCACTGCTGCTTCCCGCCTTGCAGAGCCGCATTCTGCGCTACCTCAGCCCCACTGGGGCTCCCCAAGTTTCTCAGCTCCAGTGGCTGCCAGGGCCTTGGGGTTGGACTGAAATAGCAAAACTGCTTCTGTGCCTGGCTTGAGTAAGCTATGCCTAAAAGGAGAAAGAAACTCAGAAATGCTGGAGATACAGAACCATTAGTTTGTTGTCTTGATTTCTTAAAGCTAAGTCAAGACTTAATGTAGCTGGGACAGTTTTAAGGGCACCGGCAGGGATTCCTTTTCTCAGCTCGGGGCTGGCGAGGGGCCAAGCTAATCCGTTTCTAGAACAAGGGAAAATCCAGGCCCGACAGGATTCTCAGTCCCTGACAGAATCTGCCATTAGTGTTTCTGATGGGAGCTTCCTCTCCTAACTCTACTCTCCACCCTTTCTGTCACCCCTGATCTTGCCATGGGCCTCAGCTTTGTCGTACTAGAGACAGTAACTAACATTTTCTTAATGCGTTTGCGACACGCCAGACACTACCCTGCAGATGCTACATACGTTATAAAGACAGGTGCCGAGTGAAGAAGGTTGTTTCCTCCTTGAGCCTTCAATATTTCTCAGAAACAATGCCTTAAGCCTCAAAACAGTGGTAGCAGTGCACAGCAATGACCTCGTCCACCTGCAATGCACAGTGTGAAGAATAGAAAGCTAGAAGAAAGTAATGCACACGTAAGCCAAAGCATTGCCACTTAGTTTTCCTTGTTGCCAATTTCTAGGTAGGTCCATGGACCCTTGACTTTCTCTCTGGCTCCTTTCTGTGAGTGAGGCGGTCAAGGTGAGGGGGACAGACGCCATCCCTGCAGTGCTAACGCTGGAAGGTCATGTCGAGTGGCCCTCCCTGCCAGCCCAGGGCTGCCTAAGCTTCAGCTCACTCTACAGTAGCTCAAGAAATGCGTTCCTTGGTCCGTCTCTTGACGTTTTGATAGCTTGGACTCTTGCACAGCAAAGCGTGTTCTGTGCCTTTTTTCTCCAACGTATTCACTATGCCTGAAGCAGATAGGGCCTTTGGGTGACTGTTGAAGGTCATTCGATCCTTGATTAGGTACGAACCTGACTTTTAAGTTTCAGAGCAGCATCTAGCAGTGTCTCTAATGGGCATGAAGATACAATTAGTGGTGGGTGCTGTGTTCTCCCTCTATCATATTAGTGCCTATGGCACCTGCTAACTATTATAGACACTTCGTATCTCTCACCTCCTTTTCTCTCGGCACTTTAAAGAGGCAATCCCATCATTTTTCTGGTTTCCTTGGTTATTTTGGAGATTAAGTTGTTTGTCTAATTTTCATCCCTTTGGGTAGTCTTTCTGTTCTCTCGCTGCTTTGAATATTTTTGGTCTGTGTTCTTCTTCAGTTTCACTCTGAGGTTTCGGGTCCTAGTTTTCTTCCTGTTTATCCTACCTGAGATTCACTGGCCCCACCCCCACCCCCTGCCGTGCCCCAATCTAAAGACTGGAGTCTTTCATACATACTGGAAAATACTCAGTCTTTTTCTCTTGGAAAAATATTGTTTCGCCCTCATTCTGTATTGTTCTATCCTGGACCTCTGATTAGGTAAACATTAAATTTTCTCATTTTGGTCTTCACGTGTCTTACCCTCCCTTTCATATTTTTAATCTCTTTGTTCCTCTGTACTACTGCATTGAGGGAAATTTCTTCAACTCTTCAGTTTAACTAATTCTGGTGTCCAGTTTTATCCATTCTACTGCAACTTAGCTGTCCAGTGCATTTTAAATATCAGTTATTTATTTTTCATGTCTAGATGTTCTGTTTCATTCTTTTTCAAATCTATTTGGTGTTTTTAGCCTCTGGTTCCTTCCTTGTTCCCTTATTCTTAGATTTTAGCATATTAAAAGGCTTATTTTATATTCTGTATCTAATGGTTCCAGTATCTGAAGTCTTTTCATTTCCAAACCCATCCCTCATTTCTATCACACTTTCCACGCAGAGCAGTTTTCCCCTGCATACTTTATGATTTTGCACTTGAGCTCATACTTTTGAGAATTTTATCCACAAAAATTTGCCAAGATCTGGGTTAAAAGTGCATTTATTCTGAGAATATTTGCTTTTGCTTCTATTAAGCCTTGGAATTTTACCAACTTGGGGCCCTTAACAATTAACTCTTGGTGCCACCTTCTCTGGGGCTGGGGGCGTTGTGAATTGAGGCCTCAAACCTGCATCATGACTGGCAGCAGTATTTCAGGGAGTACTTTTTTTTTTCCTTAACCCAGAACCAAGACTAAATGAAGTTGCTACCCTCGGGGGCTGGGGTGTCCTACCTAGCTCAGGTGAGTCTGCAGCTTACATGGCTCCTGAGACAGAAGTCACAGGCAGCCACAGCCAGCCACTGTGTCCAGCACTCTCCTGCCACTCGCGGTTCATGCTGCGGCTTCACTGCCAGCCTCAGTCACTCTCCTTCATTTTTCTTCCCTGCAAAATCAAGTATTCACGCACGTGTGTGTGTGTGTGTGTATGTGTGCGGTTTCTCTTTTTAAAATTTAGCATTTCAATTTTTTTTAAAATTAAGTTTGTGTTTTCTTATGGATGTTTAGTACACGCTACAGCTGGAAATTAAGCTCTCTGTTCCCTACAACGCTCCCTTGGCTTTTAGCGGGACGTCGCTGCATTGTACCTCATTTATGAAAAGACACGACTAAGAGGATTCAATCTAACCCGTGATCAGGCACAGCTGCCGGTGATTAATTCCTCCCACAGGCTGAGTCTTGACCTCAGCCAGCCAGCTCTGTCCTGTGTCCACTCCCCAAGACATTTCGTATTCATTCACGGCATCAGAAAGATGTCACAGAGCACAATTTAAAAAAAATAATAATGTTTTCCTTTAGAGAGGGAAATTAACGATCATTTCTCCCATAAGCACCTTCTCAAAAGTTAGACATGTGCCCGGTTCCTTCATAGCGTGGTATAGGTATTTATTCATTAGTTCAACATGTTTTAAATGTGAGGCACTGCATTGGCACTGTGGAGAGTGATTTGCAGGATGGAGCATTTATTAAGCTTCCAAGAACCTGACAAACAGCATGACAGCGGCACAGAGGCAAGAAAGAGCCTGGCGTGGTCAAGGAGCCAGAGTAACATGGAGGTGGAGAACCGGAAATGGGGAGAGAAACAGGATCTTCACAAATGCAGCGAGGCTCTTCCCCAGCCTGTGTTGTGCAGCAGCATTTTAACCTTCTGGATTAGTGTGCAGACTGCGCCGGGCTTCAGCGGTCAGAGTGGGTGCAGGACACGGCAGGCCAGCTTGCCTAGGCATCGGGCTGGTGGGCTCCTCTGTGAAGAATGTGGGGAGCTGTAAGAGAAAGCTCAACCCAGTGTCCCAAGGTCAGGATGGACCTGAGGGAGAAGATTGAGGAGCAGGATGGGAATCGCAGGCCTCCCTGGCGGGCCCTGGGCCCCAGCCCAGCTCCTGGGAAGAGGGAGAGTACAGACCTCAGGCTAGAAGTCCAAGAAACTTCCTTCATGTCTGCCGCCCTTGAACAGGGCCACAGAAGGGTTCAGCTGAAGGATGACAGCAGATTTGAGGACAGACAGCGTCTCCCCACTGCCATCCTAGGCGTGGGCAGGCAGAGGTCAGCATAGGCACAGAGCAGCCCCAGGGTCTGCAGCTGGAGAATTCGGCCCAGGCAGGCCAAGCCCTCAAGGAATGTGCCAGCATCCTGACTATCACGCCTCAGTCCTCTCGAGCCTTGCTCAGCCACACCTGCAGAACTGTGGCCAGCTCTAAACCAGGAGGACATGGCGAGACCTGCAGCAGAACCCTGCTAGGACCAGGGAGGACGGAGCCATTGATCCATTATTGATCACCAGGATTCTCTGATCTGCTTCTCCTTGGGAAGATAGTTCCGGTCTTACTAAAAGAGAGGGTTTGGAGCATCCAAATATGACCTTGTGCCCCCTCTCAGAACACGGAGAAGCCAGGCTGCCTACTGCAGGTGCATGCGCTTGGGCAGAGAGAAGTGCTGAGGGTGACACCCTTGTTTTCAGCTTGGTTAACAGATTAAACGACGAACTGACTGATGCCAGAGCGAGGCTGGCTGGCCATGGCTGGCTGCACCACGACCGCCAGCCCCAGCACTTCTCTGGATCTCCTTAGCCACAGCCCCCGGTTTCCCGAAGGCAAGAAAGGAATGAGAAGTCAGTCGGTGTGGCTTCAGGAAGCTGCAAGGCATCGGGGTTCTAGGGCCCTGGCTCGCTGGGGCCAGCCATCTGCCTGAGGCCCCAGTCCCTGAGGTACCTGATGGGGAGGATGATTAATGTGTTCTTCCGGGAGGGAGCCTGCCCTACCCTCCCCCTTCAGCCTTCCCCAGGTCTGACACCTGCCTTCCTGACCCCCAGTGCAAACCCCACCCCCTCCCAGCCATCTGGGGCCCAGCTTCCACCCCACTCCCTTAAATCCATCAAGGAAAGAGCCGTTCAGTGCTGGCCTTTGGGAAGACGAATGAGGCAGGGAAGAGTGGGGTTGGGCCTTGACTGGACTCAATTTTGCTAACTTGAGGAGAGAGAGAGCCTGTTCTAGGCAGAGAGGAAAGGAGACAGTGAACAGAATACAGGGCTCCCGATGGGCAGACGGGCTAGAAAAATCACCGGAGCTGAGTTAGGACGGTCTCAGACACCTTCAGGAGTCACTGACATATGGGGTGATATGAAGGGCTAAAACTCAGAGGAACTTTAGGATGTAAATCCAGCAGCAAATATTTATATGATTGGTTTCTTTGGGCGCCCACCCATTGCAGCAATGATCAGGCCCTCCGGGAGCTGTGCTCCTGCCCTCCTCTGGGGCTGGGCTGGAGGAGGAATGGTGAGAGAGGCCGGTAGAGGCCCAGACAACGTGGGGGGAGGCTGTGAGTGAAGGGGAGGGTAGCCAATCACAAAAACAAAGTGTTCATTGGGGGCCAGAGCTCGCTGCAGGTGCTGGTGAGTGACCTGCAGATCTCACCTACACTCGGGTTTGGAAGCTGTACAATCAGGTGTGGACCACACCCAGTGCTTGTGGGACTCCCAGTGGCTTTTCCAACAGTGCAGGCACTTCACGTGGGAGGGTCGTAAAAGGTGTGAAGTATGCTTGTTAGCCAACACAATGGGACCAGTTATAATGCCCGAGGAACCTCCTGGAACTGCTGCTTCTCTGCACTGAGAATCAGGAGCAACGGGAAACACAGGTCTGATTAGGAAACCCACTCGCAATCAGCCTTGTGTTGACTCTTGTCTCCCTGTGCTCGTGCCAGTGGAAAGAGTGTGCACAAGGCTGATGCGATGCTAAGGGGAGCTTCATGGCAATCAGGGCGGCAGCTATAAATAGGACAGGCTTAAGAATAAAATCACATCTTAGCTGCTACCGACTCAAATATAGTTTAGGGAAAGGCACCTGTTAACAATCTCGATTTTTCCACCTGATACTCCCTTCCAGAGTCTCAGACAGAAGATACCTCCTGGGGAAAATCATTTTTTTAATCTATGCAAACCCCTGTGTGGTGTCCTTCCACAGGTTATACCTACATAAAATACAAGCCTGCCAACTAACTTGAGCCCCAAGTTTTATGAAACGTGGGATTTATATAAAATACAGCCTAATAACTAAGACCAATGATGATGGTGTCTCAGAACTGAGTCCACTTTTGCCATGATTTCCCAGGGGGAGAGACCTTGGGGAGTTATATAATATGAAGCCTCATCTCTCGCATCTGTAGAACAAAAATAATAGTCTCTATCTCGTAGAGTAGTTGTGGGGGTCTCATGACACATATGCAGCCATGCACTCAGGAAATCACTGTTACATGATTAACGAAGGCTTTTGGGGGCTCATATAGCTATGCAGTGATGGCAAAGGCAGAAGGCAAGCCCCCAGTCATCAGATGACACAGCTCTATAGAGAGCTGTTCAAAAGGGGCTTTCAAAGTCGCTCCACTGCTTATCTGTGCTAGAAACTCTTCCCTACCCACTTTTCTTCCTAAGCGGCCCCCCTTCTGCATGCACATCCCATGGTTGGGATCTCAGGTATCTCAGGCCGGTGGATGGCTGGATCTGTTGCAAAGCCTATCTGTGTATTTAACCTCCTTCCATTCTCCTAGTGCATTCACCTGCTGGCTTTGTTTCTTCCAGAGTCGTGGAACATGGGCCCAGGTGGGACCTTTCCAATACTGAAATGGCATTGCTCCTTTTACTCCTCTTTAAATTAAGCCACTCCCATTCCCTTCAATGATTTTTCAAAAAGCATAACTTCTAGTGACATCACTACTCTGGCCCCCTTCTTCTAGCTCAATGGCTGTCAATCCACGTGACACATCTGGAAACATTTTTGGTTGTCTCTAGAGGGGAAAGGGTTGTGTTGTCAACCAGAAGGTAGAGGCCAGGGTTGCTGCTAAATGTACAAGGCAGCCTCCAACAACAACGAAGCGTCCAGTCCAACAGTCCATAGTATGAGGTTGAGAGACTGTCTTAAAGACGAATGTTAATCCATGTTCTTAAATCACGGGCCAAATCACACACAGACTACTAGCTACTACTGTCATTGTGTTGTCATGGCATTTCTGTTACATTAGCCCAAGATCCTGCTAGTTTTGTGGTTAGCAGTCAGCTAAGGACCCTTTCATGGGTTGCTGCTGACTCAGGAATGGCATACCTGAGGCCCACATGCTCGCCTAGAAAGGCCAAATCAGTGGCGGCACTCCTCCGGGGGAGCCTTAAAGCTGCCTTGCAATCTTTTCCAACACAGTGTGAGTGTTCTAGGCCACTCACCAATCATTCAGATGATTGTTGGCAGGTGAGATGAAACCTATTTGCTGGCCAAGTTTCCCTGGTTTTGTGGTGCTGGGACCCAGGTCATGATGTAACCCCAGGTCCTGTGCTTTGGGGGACTCTGTTGATTCTTGGAGGCAGCTAGAAGGAACAGAGGATGCATCAGATACTCCTTGGCAGTCAAGACTCCTTCATACCACGCCCTTAAATTCTTTCCCAAACACAGAGCCTGGCCATCCGTCGCCGTGAAAGCACTGTGGTCAGAGCCAGGGCTGCCCAGAAGTGATACCTGTGAAGAGTGCCTGCTCTCTGCCAAGTTCTTCTCCACCCTCCATTCACCATCCTGATGCTCCTGCTCTTGGCATCTTCCTGATAGTCTTGTTCTCAGCTCTTTCCATCCAAGCTAGTCTGGGCTCCACCAGAGGTACAGGAGAGGGAGGTAGGGGTCAGGAAACATACTCTGTAGCATGGATTCTTCAGGGGAACAAGTGAAAACTGTAGAACTGGAGTAGACAGCAATCTAAGCTGCCCAGAACCCTGATGCCCATACTCATCAGCTTCTAGGACGTGGCTGGATAATGTTACCTTGAAGCATAATACTGTGTTCCACAGAGTGTAAAACACATTCCTCCCTCGGCATCCTCAGGCACCGAATCCAGGACCCCCTATGGATACCAAAATCCACAGAGACTTAGTCCCCAAAACAGCAGAACACTTGCATGTAACCTGCACACAGTCTCCCATATACTCTAAATCATCTCTAGATAACTGACATTGCCTAATGCAATGTAAATGCTATATGCAAACACTTTCTAAACTATGCTGTTTAGGGAATAAGGACAAGAAACATCTGTGTATGTTCAGTAAAGATGCAAATTTTTTTCTGAATTATTTTTTTGATCCGTGGTTGGTTGAATCCCCAGATGCATAACCACGGATAAGGAGGGCTGGCTGTAATTGCTGTTCCCTTTTCATGGGGGGGGGGGGGGGGAGGCATTTAGAAAGGAGAAGAATTTTGTACAGAGGCTGCACTAAGTGTCTTCCATTCCAGCATTCTTCATACACCTAGTCACTTTGTTAGCTTATGAATAAAATAATATGGTGGCACAGCTTGAGTCACTCAATGTTCTGCTCGGTCCATTGAAGTTGAAAGCAGAGTCTGTTCAGATTAATGCCATGTTTGCTAACCTAATCTGGTTTTTAGAGTTTTAAACATTTGTCACCCACACAAGCGGAGCTCACTAACGATCTTTAAGGAATGTGGTATCTCAGTTCTGTCAGAATTTGAGGGGGCAGAAACGTGAGAACACAGAAACTACTAACACTTGAGTAACACAAAGAACATTTTGATTCCCTGACTGTGGGCTCCACACAGGTACAGCAGATCCACAATGCACCTTGTTTTCAGAAAAGGCCCTGGTGTCGACATGCAGGGGTGGGGTGAGAGGAGCCTTCCAAACTCAGGGCCAAGGCCATCAGGCATGGAAGCAGGGGAGCAAGCTCCTGAGTCTGTGAGAGCCTCATCTGTAACTTCACCACACATTATCTAACCTAAGCCTCAGAAAGGTAACCTAAGCCTCAGAAAGGTAACGCCAGCAGCACGTCCCTTACTGAGTCCCTGAAGATAGAACAAGGTCCCGCATGTAGAGAACTGGCCCGTAGGAGACAGCTGCTGTCTTACCAACCCCACAAACCTCTGACCCAGTGAAAGGTAGTCCGAAAGGGATTCTGTCTCTAGCCCAGCATGTGATCTGCATTTTCACAGCACCACATAGCACATGCGTGGTCGGAAAGCAGGGGAATGCTGACTGGGTAACATGGAAGCTGTGTTGGTTCCCATGTATGTGTTCCAAGGTGAGAGGAGCTGAAATCGCAGAGTGCAATGGCCGCTTCCATGGGGAGAGCTGAGCATGGCATTCGGTTCTGTATTTTTTTTTTCTTTTTGTTTTTCTGTCATTTTAAGTGAACACGTGCACGTGGGGCTCCCGCCCTCAGGAAGCACGTTCCAGCCTCGCATGCCCGAGGTGATGCTCCCCTTGTGTCCAGCTCCCAGCAGCCCCAGGGGCTCACAGGACCACAAGCCAGAGTGTGCACTGCGTTATTTTCGTGCGTATTTACTGTCCTCTGCACCAGCTTCTGGTGCTCCCGCGCTCAGCCTTATCTCTGGCGGACCAATTATCGCTCTGTTAGTAGACCTCCTTATTGATGCCGCAATCACATTCTGCCCCACATAATTACAAAGATGTATGTGCATGTGTGCGCACGCTGCAATTCTAACTATAAGCTCGTTAAGGGCACGGACTTTGTTAACTTCATCCCCACACTGCTCCCATATTGCCCAGCACCAGGTCTTGCATATAGTAAGTGTTTACTAAGTGAGCGAGTCCTCCAGAAATGTTGAATTTTTTTTTTTTGGGGGGGGGGGGTTGGGGGATTCCGTTGTGAGGAACAGACAAAAGTATACCGTGAATTCTAATGTGTTGGTTAGGATGCCTAGTTTTGCATGACAATTTTCCTGTAGCATAGTTATTGGAAATGATTTTGTGAAAGTGAAGACCAGAAAGCAGTGCAAGAACATCTTATATGAAATATTTCATTCCTCTTTTTAAAAATTAATAAGCAACAGACTGGAATTATTTAATTTGGCTTCTCTGATGGTTCCTGCTTCTTTTTCCAAGGCTGTGGAGCTGAGCTATTTCCCAAGGGAATGCCAGTTCTGAGCAAGCCTCAAGGTGACTGCTGCTTAGACAGAGAAGTTGCTGGCAGATGGCAGGATTCTATGTTGACAGCCAGGGAAACGTGGGCCTGGGGCTCACCTGCTTTGACCGAAACACTATAGAGCTCCCTGCTCTTGGTGAGTGTCTGGTCAGCTTTTCAGTGTCTCTGTTGTCCAGCCCCACTTCCCTAACAGTTTGATATAGAATACAGTAAATTTTTAAGAATGAAACAAGAGCACATAGCTACAGGTAAAAATTACAGTTAACAGTAACACACGGGCAGCCCTTTGTGGATTCTACAACCCTCTTGTGTTACTTTGCTCAGAATACTGTGACAGGATGGCTCAGTAACAGGTGTGTAGTTCATGGTTCTAGAGGCTGGAAGTCTGAGCCCAGTACTCTGCAGGGTTTGTTCTTTCTGAGAGCTGTACTCGAGAGGCTCCTCCGCCCCTTGCCCCAGCTTCCAGGGATAGATCCCTGCTTTCGTCTTCACGTGGTGTTGTCCCTTTGTGCACTGTGGCCAAATTCCTCTTTCTGGAAAAGGACACCTGTCCTATCGAATTAGGAGCATACCCTGCTCCAGGATGACCTCATCTTGACTAATTACACCTGCAAGAACCCTATTTCCTAATAAAGTCACAGTCGGGGGCACTGGAGCTTCAACGTAAGAACTTGGAACTTGCAACCCATTACCTTTTTATCGTAGGTAAAATGGAAAATTACTCTTGTTCCCATTTTATAGATAAAGACTGAGTCTCAGGGAAATGAGGTCATGTATCCAAAGTAAGTGCAAGCCCTGGACCACAAATGCAGATCTGCTGCCTGGTTCTGTAGTCAAGAAAAGCCAGCGGTACCTCTTGCCCTGCGTGTAAGCAGCTGCTTGCCCACACTCGGACAGGAAGCACCAATTTAGCAGGTGCCCTGTTATTAAAGCTTCACCTGCCTCCTCTGTGGCTGCGCCTCGGAGGCCTTGACCTCCAGGAGCACTGTTCACTCCTGTTGCTTCTTGGAGTGGGCCGTCCCAGAGCCACAGGGTGCTGCGCACAATGGACCTATGCAGGGCAGAGAGGAAAATGCCCCGCGCTTCCTTTTGCTCTCAGTACCACCATTCTTTGCCTCCCTGTGCCTTCCTTTTGTCCTGCCTATTGTGTAACCTCAGAGTGGGTGTGGGGAGTGTGTGAACAGTGTGAGAGTGTGGCCCAGGACACCTGCCTGGGATGTGTGCCTTGGGGCAAGCAGCCATGTGCCCTCTGCTGAAGCTGCTGTCCCCTTGTAGAGCGTGGGCTTCCCTGGGTAGAGCAGAGGGACGCGTTCCCACGTGGGAGCCACCACGCCCGGGAAGCAGTAGAGGAAGCAACTGAGTGCGAAATGAGCAGATCCTAATCTTAGCTCTGCCACTGGCTAACTACGTGGTTTCAGGAAGAGACGCTTAATCTCCCGTGTTGCTTCCTCATCAGTGAGGTGGAGATGAGAAGTTTGCTTGCCTCCTAAGGGCTCTGAGTGGATACATGCCATAATCCATAAATGGTGCTGGAAACAACATCTGCGCACAATTCTCATACTCGCTACATGAAATACTTCCTCGTGTGTTTATTTGTGCAATTTTCCAGTTTCACTTGCTAATCTGTTGATTTAAGACGAGTAGGATACATAGCAAAACAGCAACAGTGGCTGTATCCAGACGGTGGAGTTACAGGGGATTTTGTTGTGCTTATTTATATTTTCTGAACTTTCTATAGCAGGCATGTTTACTATTTTATTAAAAGAAAACAAAAATCCACTGAGGACCTCTGGAGTACAGTGGATTAGGTGTGAGCGGGTGCAAAGTGAAGACAAGAAGTTAAACATTTATGGAAGGAGACAAGACAGGTAAACAAACAATATAAGCAGGTGGATGGGCTGAGAAGTTCAAAGAGAGCAGAGCAGGGAGGGAGCTGACCGCTGCGGTGTAGGAGACAGTTTAAAACAACAGTAGAGAGTGCAGTCTCAGGGAAGAGTTAGGGAGAAAAATGGCAGAGGAAAATCGACGCAAATTAGGGGGACGCAGTGGACGTACATGGAGGGCATGGACGCCCACAACTCAGGACCCCAGCAGCCACACTAACGTTGGAGAATGAGCTAGTCGCTGGTCTTGTGATTAATCAGACTCATGTTTAACCCAACAAATAGTGCATGCTGAGGGATTCCAGGGACCGACTGCAGGGAAATGGCTAGAATCACGCAAGAAAGGAATTTGCAGTCGTTGACTTTAACGCCGAAGGAACCTCTGAACCACTCATTCCACGCCTACCCACGAACTGTGATCGCCCACTGTAAACAGTCAAGTCTTAGATCAAAAGGACCGCTGTCCACCCAGGTCCAAGTGAACCTTGGGAATCTGCCTGACACTGTGCCCATTGTCTTCCTAACCTTCGCCCACTCCAACTCCCTTTTCCAATTTACAACACATTCTTGCTAACTGGCAAGGGGAAGAGAATTTTTCCCTGAGACAAAGATGGCCAATACCCCTCCCCCATGCCGCTAGCCTCTTGAATAAGTTTGATTTGGACACTAATGTCGGGATAGCCTGGCTATGGACCATTACCCACCTCCCACCCCCACCCTGTAGCACCTGGCTCTGCAGAGATGTTCTCATCAGTTGTTGTGCATGGTCTTCCCTGACCTGGAAAGAAGAAAGTAAGAATAAGCATCGAAAATAAGAAAGAAAATAAGTAAGTACCAAATAAACGGGCCGCTCCTTTAATCTACCCCAACGCCCCAGCGAGATGGGGATGAGCTGCGGAGGTTCCTTTCTGAGGAACATATCTCCAGAAGGAGCTCCTGTGGCAGGGAGAGCTGAGCTGCCCTGTGTGGCACATCTTCCTGCGCAGTGGACGTGTGCCCAGGTCGCAGGGTGCCAAATGGAACGAAGAAGTAATTTCCTGTTTTTCTCTCTCTTTCCATAGCATTATTAGCATCATCATTATTCTGGCTGGAGCAATCGCACTCATCATTGGCTTTGGAATTTCAGGTATGTGATTTTTTTTTTTATATTACATGATCCATTCTCCCCTCACCATTGAACCCATCAATCAATCAATGTGGAATAGGGCAAGAGCACAGGACTGTAGAGTTGAGCACTTGTTCTTCTATTTACTGCACTCTCTTCACTTTAGTCATTTAACTCCTTGGGCCTTGGTTCCATAATTTAATTTTTTTTAAAGATTTATCAATTTAATTGAAAGGCAGAGTTATATATAGAGAGAGAGGTGGAGACACACAGAGAGAGAGAGAGGAAAGAGAAAGAGAGAGAGAAAGAGAGAGAGGGGGGAGAGAGAGAGAGAGAGAGAGAGAGAGAGAGAGAGAGACCTGTCTGCTGGTTCATTCTCCAAATGGCTGCAATGACTGGGGCTGGGAGCCTGAAACTGTAGCCAGGTCACCCACTTGGGTGCAGGAGCCTAAAGTCACAGGCCATCCTCTGCATTAGCAAAGAGCTGGATTGGAAGTGGAGCAGCAGACACTTGAACTGACACCCATATGGAATGCTGGGATTGCAGGCAGCAGGTTAACCCACTGTGCCATGGCCTCGGCCCAGGTTCCCTCACTTCAGATGTCGTTCAATAGTCAATCTGCCTGGCAGGGCTGAAGGTGGCGTTGGGCTCCCAGGAAAGTGCTCATCTGAGCCATTCTCTCAGTGGTTGACCTGGGTGGGTGACTTCTTTGCTTGAAGCTCTGAGTGGCGTGCTGAAGAATCACAAGTCTTTGCACCCAGGTGTCCTAGGCAAAGAGCCCACTGTACCGTGCGGGAAGCAGATGCCATCATGGCGTGGATGGCTGGCTTCTGAATGCACTGAAGCGACACCCATGGCAGGAAGAGCCTTCCCCTTCCTCTTCTGTGCAGGCCATTTCTCTGAAGTGTCACATCTATTATGGATGCCACCTTAGCTGTGACACTGCATTAGGCCAGCGGCTGTCTTCTCTGAGGCACATTGTTTGCTCCATTTCCCATCAACCACCTGCAGCATCTACTTTAACTCAGTCTGTGACCAAAGCTTTCCCTCCCTAACATCAGTTTGATAGTCCTGGCCTCCTGTATTCTGTCCCGTTCTCCCAGCACAGATGTGCTGCCACTACAAAGTGATCACAAGGCCTAAGCCAAGGAGACTTGCCACACGTGTGTTGGCCTAGACAAGGCATTAGCACCCTTTCTCACTTTCTTTATCAAGTAAATATTTTGTCTTTTGTCCATGCTTCTTTCTTTTTTAAAGACTTATTTATTTATTTGAAAGTGAGTTAAAGAGAGAGAAGAAGAGACAGAGAGAGAGAGAGAGAGAGAGAGCTTCCATCAGCTGGTTCATTCCCCAAGTTGTTGCAATGGCCAGGGCTAGGCCAAACCCAAGCCAGAAGCCAGTAACCCCATCCCATGTCAGTGGCAGTTACACAAGTGCTTGGGCTGACTCCCACTGCCTTCCCAGATGCATTAGCAGGGAGCCAGACCGGAAGTGGAGCAGTCTGAATCCAAACTGATGCTCAGATGGGATGCGGGCTCCACAGGCTGTGGCTTAACCACCGTGCCACAACACCGGTCCCCTGTGGCAGTTTCTTAAAGCAAGGCAAGAATGAAGCTTGCTGTACCCATTGACTCCTCCTTTTATGGATATTTCTGTGTATTTCTGATGCTGTTTGATAGCAGTTTAATTGGAGTCGATTCTCTCAAACCCTACCACTGCCTTATTAACTGAGTTTATGTAATATTCTAAATCTTTTGTTGTCATTTCAACCATGTTCCCAGCATCCTCACCAGGAGCAGGTTCCATCTCAAGAAACCACTTTCCTTGCTCATTCATAGGAAATAATGATTTACAATGATTTACAATGATTTATCATAAGATGTATCGTGAGATTGTGGCAATGCAGCCACATCTCCAGGTGCCACTTCTAATTCCAGATCTGTTACAATGACGTCTGTTGCTGTTTCCTCCACTGAAACCCGGAGCCCATCAAAGTCATTCGTGACCTCTGGGTTCAATTGCTCCCAAACTCCTGTTAGCATTGGTATTTGACCTCCTCCCAGGAGTCACAGATGCTCTTAAAGACATCTGGAATGGTGAACGCTTTTCAGAAGGCTTTAAATTTGCTTTGCTCAGACCCATCAAAGGAATAACTGTCTAGAGCAACTATGGCCTTGGGAATGCCTTTCTTAACTAATGTGACTTGAAAGTGGAAATTCTTGGTCCATGAGCTGCAGCACAATGGATGTTGTGTTAACTTCCTTGTACAGCCTCGGTGCTCTTAGGTGACCAGGTGCCTTGTCCATGGGCAGTAACATCTGGAAAGGAGTCTTTGTTGTCTTGAGTGTTGGGTCTCAACAGTGGGTTTAAAATACCCTGTGAACCATGCTGTAAACAGATGTGCTGTCACTCAGCTCTTGTCCCCCCTCTATAAAGTGCAGGTAGAGTAGGGCCGTAGGGTTTGGGGAACAGTAAATGATCATTTCTTCAACGTGAAGTTACCAGATGCCTTAGCTCCCAGTGGGAAGATCAGCCTTTGCAGCTGTGAAGCCAGGCGTTGCCTTCTCTCCTGCTAGGAAAGTCCTGGATGGCATCTCCTTCTTTCACCTACATGGGAAATCTATCTGCTCCACAAATCTTCAATTAGAAAAAAAAATCAAATGCAATGTGTGAAAAGCATAATAAAATAAGGTGTGCCTGTATCTGTGGTTTTCCTCTTGATTCATGGAAATTCTTTATATATTCTGGCTTAAACTTGGTTATATGTATCACCAGATCTACTCTCTGTCTTGCTTTTTCACTCTCTTGATTTCTTTCAGGAACCAGAAGTTCTTAATTTTAACACAGTCCAAAGGAGCAGCCCTTTCCCTTATACTTGGAACTTTTTCCTTAAGAAATCTTTGCCTAGCCCAGGTCATAAGGATGTTCTAGGTTGCCTTGGAGAAGTTTTGCTGCGTAACCTCTCATGTTTATGTCCACAAACCTTCTAAAATTTAATTTTATGCATGGTGCAAGATAAGGGTCAAGATCTGCTCTTTGCGTGTGGCTCTCCACTAGACCCAGCTCCATCTTTTAAAAACACTGCCCAGCATTTGTTGTTTGTTGATTTCTGTATGAGGGCCACTCTAACTGGGAAGAGGTGAAACTTCATTGTGGTTTTGATTTGCATTTCCCTGATGGTAGAGATCCTGAGCATTTTCTCATGTGTCTGTTGGCTATTTGGATTTCCTCTTTTGAAAAATGCCTGTTAAGGTCCTTGGCCCATCTTTGTATTGAGTTGTTTGTTTTGTTACTGTGGAGTTTCTTGATCACTTCATAAATTCTGGTTATTAATCCTTTATTAGTCCTTTATTAATCCTTTATCAGTTGTGTAGTTTGCAAATAATTTCTCCCATTCTGTCGGTTGCCTCTTCACTTTCCTGACTGTTTCTTTTGCAGTACAGAAACTTCTCAATTTGAGGAAATCTCGATTCATCTTGGCTTTGACTGCCTGTGCCCCTGCGGTCTTTTCCAGGAATTCTTTGTCTGTGCCAATGTCTTGAAGGGTTTCCCCTATGCTCTCGATTAATTTGATGGTGTTGTGGCATAGATTTAGATCTTTAATCCATTTTGAGTGGATTTTTGTATATGGTATAAGGTAGGGGTCTCGTTTCATACTTTGACAAGTGGATATCAAATGCTGGAGAGGATGTGGAGAAAAGGGCACACTAACCCACTCTGGTGGGAATGTAAACTGGTAAAGCCACTGTGGAAAACAGTATGGAGATACCTCAAAAATCTGAATCTAGACCTATGTATGACCCAGCCATCCCACTACTGGGAACTTACCCAAGGGAAATGAAATCAGTAAACAAAAGAACTATCTGCACCTCCATGCTTATTGCAGCTCAATTCACAATAGCTAAGACATGGAAGCAACCTGAATGTCCATCAACCAAAGACTGGAGAAAGAAATCGTGGGATATGTACACTATGGAATACTACACAGCAGTAAAAAAGGACGAAATCCAGTCCTTTGCAACAAAATGGAGCAAGGTAGAAAACCTCATACTTAGTAAAATTACCCAGACCCAAAGAGACAAACACCATATGTTCTCCCTGATTTGGGAGAATTAATAGTGCACCTAAAATGAAAGCTATAGAAGTGAAATTGTCACTTTTAGAATCAATGTCTTCAAGAGTCCTTGACCTGATTGTGGAGGGATAGTTTACCATGGTTACTCTTTACTACGTATATCCTTTTTGTTTTCTTTTTTGGGTTTTTTCTCTGTTTTCTTTCATTCTGTCTCATTTCTCTTTTTCATACTATATGCTGAACTCTCTATGTAACACAGAGTTAATTATATGTACTTTAAGGCAATTGGAAAAAGATCCCAGTTAAAAATAAGAGGGGGAATAAGATATGAAGGAGGTAGTCTATAACTGTAAAACGGTCTAGTACTGTATACAGTCATACAGACTTATCTCTAAGGGTACAGCCTAAGGACTAGTCATGGGGTTCCAAACCCATAAGAATGAATCGGTGGTATAAATGTCATCTTCACTGTTAAAATGATCATCTTAAATGTTAAAGGCAACAGATAGATCAGTCTAAGTTTAAAAGGGATTATGAAAATAATGTCAAGTACCCAGTAAAAATAATAGAATTAAAAAGGAAAGAAGGACCAACATCAGAAGCAGTCCACACAGCACTCCTAGAATGACATTTGCAGTAAATAACACTCTGACCTCAGAATCAACCCTCAAGGCTTCCTGGTCAGACTGAAAGGCCTGAGAGAGCATTTCAGGCATGGAAAGCCAAGACTCGGTGACAAAAAAATATCCTACATGGAGGATCTCTGTGAGACCTCAGAGGAAAGAAAGGGTCATCATCTCTGAAGGGAGGAGAGAACATTCACTTTGCTTATGGCTGTGTCCAAATACTGACGAAGTCTATGGTCACAAAAGGCTTCCATAGCCGTGGCAGCCCATGGCAAGAGCCTCAGATGATCACTGACGTCATAAAAAGGAGTGTTAATTGTTAAAGGAACAACAGTAGTCACTGTGCACTTGCTCCCCATGTAGGACCTCTGTCCCTATTGAATTGTAATATGAAAATTGACTGCAAATTCTCTCCCCAAATTGTACTCTATATGCTGTGTGTGTGCATGGGTGCAAATTGTTGAAGTCTGTGATTAGCATGGAGTTGGTCCTCTGTATATAAAGTCATGCTAAAAATGAGCCATAATGAAGGAGATAGGAGAGGGAGAGGGAGATGGGATGGCATCTATGTAAAAATGCATTCATTAAATAAAAATTACAAAAAGCCACACCCCACCCTCATCCCACTTCTGTCCCTGAGCCATCATTGTCATGAATCAAATATTCGTACGTATGTGGATTTGTTTCTGACTTCACTAGTGTGAATTCTAATAGCCTTTTATAATTCCCATTGAATTATAAATTCCAAATGAATTATGATGAATTTCAAATTCATTCTAATAGCCTTTTATAATTAATTTGCTTTTCATTTGCCATTTTATCTCCTCTAATTTCTAATCTTGCCCCTCCTTAAAGTCATTTTAACAAGGCTGCAGATAGTATTAGTTTTATGAGAGTACTTCAAACTGTTTGTGAAAAAGTGGAATTAAAAGATAGGGGCAGACAGGGCCAGCGCTGTGGCGTAGCAGGTAAAGCCGGCGCCTGCAGTGCCAGCATCCCATATGGGTGTCAGTTCGTGTCCCAGCTGCTCCACTTCCCATCCAGCTCTCTGCTATGGTCTGGAAAAGCAATAGAAGACAGCCCAACTCCTTGGGCCCCTGCACCCGCATGGGAGACCCAGAAGAAGTTCCAGGCTCCTGGCTTCAGATCAGTGCAGCTCTGGCCATTGTGGCCAACTGGGGAGTGAACCACTGGATGGAAGACCTCTCTGTCTCTTTCTCTCTGCCTCTCCTTCTCTCTCTGTGTAACTCTGACTTTCAAATAAATCTTAGAAAGAAAGAAAGAAAAAAAGAAAGAAAGAGAGGAAGAGAGAGAGAGAGAGAGAGAAGGAAGGAAGGAAGGAAGGAAGGAAGGAAGGAAGGAAGATAGATAGATGGGAGGACATTTGGCCTAGTGGCTAAAATGCCAGTTAGGATGCCCAAGTCCTAAATCAGAGTACCAGGGTTTAATACCAGAGTCCATCTTCTGATTCTAGCTTCCAGCTAATGCAAACCTAAATAGTGATGATGACCTCAAGTAGGTGAGTTCCTGCCACCTATGAGGGAGACCTGGATTGAGTTCCTGTCTACTGGCTTCTGTCCCCCAGCCTTTGTGAGCATTTGGGGAGTAAACCAGTGGGCTCTCTTTCTCTGTTTCTCAAATACATAAATGATACATTGCTTAAAAGATAATTTTATTTTGGTGCAAAACATTTTAAAGCCATGCATACATGGGGTCTTCAAAAAGTTACTGAAAATGTGTATTATGAAGAAACTGCATGAATTTCAAAGTTCTGCACCAAACTTATCTTTCAATTCCTTTTTTCCACATTTTTTTTCCATTTGAGAGGCAGAGAAAGAGAGACAGACAGAGAAGCCTGCCATCCTCTGGCTTACTGACCAAATGACCCCAATGGCTGGGGCTGGGCCAGGCCTAAGCCACAAGGTGACAACTCAGTCCAGGTCTCTCCTGTGGGTGGCAGGAACTTAAACCAACACCACTCCCTCTCAGGTCTGCATTAGTGGGAAGCTGGGATTGGGAAGAGAGCCAGAACTTGAACCAGGCACTCCAATATGGGGCACAGGAATCTTCACGACCACACCAAATGCTCACCCCCTCCTCTCAGTTTTTGAAGTACCCTCCTACGGTACTTTCGATTTATTTCTACTTTCTTTCATTTGCTTTCCTTTTACTAATTCTTTTATCTTCATTGATTTTCCCTCTTTCTGCTTTGTTTGGCTGTCTTTCAATTTTTTTCTAATATCTTATCTTTTTTTAACTTTTATTTAATGAATATAAATTTCCAAAGTACAGCTTATGGATTACAGTGGCTTCCCCCCTCCATAACTTCCCTCCCACCCACAACCCTTCCCTTACCCACTCCCTCTCCCCTTGCATTCACATCAAGATTCATTTTCAATTCTCTTTATATACAGAAGATCAGTTTAGCATATATTAAGTAAAACTTTCAACAGTTTGCCCCCACATAGCAACACAAAGTGAAAAATACTGTTGGAGTACTAGTTATAGCATTAAATCACAATGTACAGCACATTAAGGACAGAGATTCTACATGATATTTTTTAAAAATTGATTAATTTTCTATGCAACTTCCAATTTAACACCAAGTTTTTTTTTATTTTCAATTATCTTTATATACAGAAGATCGATTCAGTATATACTAACTAAAGATTTCATCAGTTTGCACCCACACAGAAACACAAAGTGTAAAAATACTGTTTCAGTACTAGTTATAGCATTACTTCACATTGGACAACACATTAAGGACAGATCCCACATAAGGAGCAAGTACACAGTGACTCCTGCTGTTGACTCAACAATTTGACACTCTTGTTTATGGCGTCAGTAATCTCCCCAGGCTCTAGTCATGAGTTGCCAAGGCTATGGAAGCCTTTAGGGTTCGCCGACTTTGATCTTATTCTGACAGGGTCATAGTCAAAGTGGAAGTTCTCTCCTCCCTTCACAGAAAGGTACCTCCTTCTTTGATGGCCCCGTTCTTTCCACTGGGATCTCACTCGCAGAGATCTTTCATTTATGTGTTTTTTTTTTTTTTTTTTGCCAGAGTGTCTTGGCTTTCCATGCCTAAAATACTCTCATGGGCTCTTGAGCCAGATCCGAATGCCTTAAGGGCTGATTCTGAGGCCAGAGTGCTATTTAGGACATCTGCCATTCTGTGAGTCTGCTGTGTCTCCTGCTTCCCATGTTGGATCATTCTCTCCCTTTTTGATTCTATCAGTTAGTATTAGCAGACACTAGTCTTGTTTGTGTGATCCCTTTGACTCTTAGACCTATCAGTGTGATCAATTGTGAACTGAAGATGATCACTTAGACTAGTGAGATGGCACTGGTACATGCCACCTTGATGGGATTGTATTGGAATCCCCTGGCATGTTTCCAACTCCATCATTTGGGCCAAGTCCAATTGAGCATGTCCCAAATTGTACATTTCCTCCCTCTCTTTTTCCCACTCTTATATTTAACAGAGATCACTTTTCAGTTAAAATTTAAACACCTAAGAATAATTGTATGTTAATTACAGAGTTCAACCACTAGTACTAGAACAAAAAAATATTAAAATGGATAAAGTATTATATTGTATATGAAAAGTCAGAACAAGAGCAGATCAAGTCACTGTTTCTCATAGTGTCCATTTCACTTCAACAGGTTTCCCCTTTGGTGCTCAGTTAGTTGTCGCAGATCAGGAAAAACAAATGATATTTGTCCCTTTGGGACTGGCTTAATTCACTCAGCATGATGTTTTCCAGATTCCTCCATCTTGTTGCAAATGACCGGATTTCATTGTTTTTGACTGCTGAATAGTATTCTATAGAGTACATGTCCCATAATTTCTTTATCCAATCTACTGTTGATGGGCATTTGGGTTGGTTCCAGGTCTTAGCTATTGTGAATTGAGCTGCAATAAACGTTAATGTGCAGACGGCTTTTATGTTTGCCAATTTAATTTCCTTTGGGTAAATTCCAAGGAGTGGGATGGCTGGGTTGAATGGTAGGGTTATATTCAGGTTTCTGAGGAATCTCCAGACTGACTTCCATAGTGGCTTAACCAGTTTGCATTCCCACCAACAGTGGGTTAGTGTCCCCTTTTTCCCCACATCCTCTCCAGCATCTGTTGTTGGTAGATTTCTGAATGTGAGCCATTCTCACCGGGGTGAGGTGAAACCTCATTGTGGTTTGATTTGCATTTCCCTGATTGCTAGTGATCTTGAACATTTTTTCATGTGTCTGTTGGCCATTTGGATTTTAAACATGTACTTCACAAAGGAGTGTCTGGCCAGGCTGCCAATAGCTAGCTTTCAGGAGACACTGCCATTCAGTTTCCCAGAGTAACTTAGCGTTTGCGCCTCAGCAGAAGTGCGCGAGAGACCCCGTGTCCTAGCAAGCACTGGAAGGTGTGGAATCCGGTAGTTTCTAGTTCCTGCTGACTGAGGAGACTGAGTACATTCTTTGTAAAGATTTATTTATTTATTTGAAAGGCAGAGTTACAGAAAGAGAGCAGGAGAGAGAGAGAGAGAGAGAGAGAGAGAGAGAGAGCAAGCGAGCTCCCATCTTCTGGTTCACTCCCTGATGGCTGTAACTATCGGGGCTGGGCCAGGCCAGAGCCAGTAATCTAGAACTTCACCTGGGTCTCTTATATGAGTGACAGGTCACTCTTATATGAGTGACAGCACTAGGGCCATTATTCACTGCCCTCCCAAGCGCATTAGCAGGGAGCTAGATCAGAAGTGGAGCAGCCGGGATATGAACTGGTGCTCCTATGAGATGCCAGCTTCCCAGGTGGTGGCTTAACCTGCTGTGCTGCAATGCTGACCTCAACTAAGTACATTTTCTTATTAGAACAACAAGGTTGAGTGAGAAAGCCAGCACAAAAGAGTAAATTCTGCATGAAACCATGTATATACAACTTAAAAACAAGTGAATGGGGACAGGTGCTTGACCTATTAGTTAAAACACTGCTTGGGATGTCTGCATCTCATATTGAAGTACCTGGGTTCAAGTCCTGGCTCCACTCCCAATTCCAGCTTCCTGCTAATACACATCCTGGGAGGCAGCAATGATGGACTTGGGTCCCTGCCACCCACTTGGGAAACCCAGATTGAATTCCTGGCTCCTGGCTTCAGCCTGGCCCAGCCCGGGCTATTGCAGTTGTTTGGGAAGTGAACCAGCAGATAAAAGATGTCTCTCTCTCTCTCTCTCTCTCTCTCTCTCTGCCTTTCAAATAAATAAATCGGAATTTTTAAAAATATGCCAATGAACCTGTGTTGTTAAAAGGTAGAATAATGGTTATGACCCCTGGGGAAGGGTGAGGGGTAGCAATGAGGAAGGGATGAGGGAACTCGGAGGGAGGGACTGTTCCGTTTCTTGCTGCAGGTTGTGGCTTCATGGGGTGACGTTATGAGAACTCTTCAGGTTGTACAGTTAGCTTGAGTGGATTTTTATGGATGTATGTTGTACTTCAGTACAGGCATATATAAATATACATTCAGAAACATATTTGGGCATGTACAAATATGTATTTTTATAAGAAAATAAAATATTGACCAAGAAAACAAGTGTTTTGGATTAACTTTTAAAGATATTAATTCTGGGGCCGGCACTGTGGTGCAGTGAGTTAAGCCACCATTTGCAGAGCTGGCATCCCATATAGGCGCCAGTTTGAGTCCTGGCTGCTCCAGTTCCAATCCAGCTCTCTGCTAATGCATCTGGGAAAGCAGTGGAAGATGTCCCAAGTCCTTGGGCCCATGTACCCACATGGGGAATCCAGAAGAGTCTCCTGGCTTTGGATTGGCCCAGCTCTGGCCCTTGTAGCCATTTGAGGAGTGAACCAATGGATCAAAGACCTCTTTTTCTCTAACTCTCCCTCTCAAATAAATAAATAAATCTTTAAAAAAAAGATATTAATGCTAAGGCACATTTTGATACTTTCCTCTCTAAGGTTTAACTCTTTCTCAACTATAATTTAATCCCTTCCTTATCAAACATCACCCTGAATTATTACGTCCTCGTATTTGACCTTTAGTCCAAATCTTGATGGCTAACCTTTTTGGGTCTAGGGCTAACAGACTTGAGATCAGAATCCTCAGAAAAAGTTGTTTCTCTTTTGATTGTTAGTAGCCTTGACTACCCTGGAAGGAATTTTTCACATTGTAGCAGCTTCCCTGTGTTACTTACACCTTTTCCTGTTGCTATAGCAACCTCAAGTATGCTAGTGACCTCAAGTCCTGAGCTCACTTCCTCCAATGCAGAGGGCACTCGTTAAGTGTGTTTCAAATGAACAAATGGAGGGATGCATGGAGTTGTGAATAAACAGATTGCAGTTACAACCTACTCAACACAGAACTATCAATGATTTAAAACACTATCACCAACAAAGAGCAATTCTGCTTCCTTCCAGTTTCACAGGGTGAAAGCTATTTATTTTGGATAAAATGGGCTCTTTATTAATTTAATACACTTAGTTGGATATTTTAATTGCCTCTATTAAAGGATCAAAACCTTTACAAGAGAGCAATTATCACACTTAAATTCAATAAAATGTTAGCTGGTTTAATATACAAAACATTGAAATTAAGCAAGTATCATTTAAGTGATGGTGATAATGATGATAGCTTCTGAATTCTCTTTTCATGTACCTCACTGTTCTGTGACTGCATATGTTATATGCATTTATGCCATTCACTATGCACAACAAATAGGAGGTAGATAGTGTTACTGTGCCTGGGTGATACACTTGTGTAAAGTCAAACACAGCAAGCAAGTATGAGTGTGCCTTGAGTCCTAGGAATTTGTTTCTAGAACCTACACTCCCTATACCAAGATAATATTCACTTGGAGTCATGGCTGAGAACAGTGTTTCCTGGTTTGCCCTGCAGGCATTATTCCCGAGACCACAGCTTATAAAGTGTTTAAAATATTCCCAAATACAGAAAAAAAGGTATTTTCTTCATGATTCTCTTAATATTATATTTGCTACCTCTCATAGCCATTCAATTCCAAATACGGACCCCATAGAACATGAGATGCATTCAAAATTAATTGTTCAGAAGAGAGGTTGGGGGCTCCCCTGGCCCCTGGTTAGAAGACAGCCATTGTGGATGCTCCCTTGAGAAGGAAGATGTAGCAGAAAGGCCCCCGACTGACTTGGGCCACTCCCTGGGAGACTCTGAACAGCTCTGTAGCATGGAAGAGCTGAAGGATCAGAGACACTCCAGTCTCAGGTCTGACGCTTCCTGGGTGTCCTTTGGTATCATTCATGGATTCATATTGCACCCTGGGAGCTGCACGACGTCCTGGTCTCCTCTGAAGGCAGGGAGTTCAGGGCAGGAAGCCACGGGGTACTGTCCCCTAATCCTCTCCATCTGGACACCGGACAAGCCTGCATGTGCTTATGACACCAAAACAGGAGCATTTCTCAAACTGCTTGAAAAGCATTGATATTGCAAACAAATAAACAAACGTAGTCATTTGAGAAAAGCAACTGCTATTGACCTTACACTTGTGTGCTAGTGTGTAATTTATTTTATTTTTAAATGAAGTGGGCTGACTATATATCTCAATTTAGCCCCAAGTGTCAGCAAAATGTGATAAAAAGAGCATAGGCTTAGTGCCGACAAGGCTGGTGTGATCCTGGCTCCACTACTTGCTAGATACAGGGCGTTAGGCAAACCAGCCTCTTTATCCTCATAAAGTGAGGGCCAAATAGCACGCCCTGCGTGTGAAAGCAGAGCTGCTCTGAGTTCAGCTTGCTCCCCTTGGACACACCCCCTTTTCTTCACGCACAGACACCAGAACTGTGGTCATTCTTAGAGGCCAATGACGCACTTAAAATCTGTGGCTGTCTCATGGAATCCCGGATCAATTGATAGCTGCCTGTAACCCATCTGCATGGGTTCCTTTCATGCTCAGGGCCATCAGACCACATAAGAGGCTCTAGGGGTGAGCTGGTCTGGAGTCCTCTGACAGGCAGAGTTAGACAGTGAGAGAGAGAGACAGAGAGAGAGAAAGGTCTTCCTTCCGTTGGTTCATCCCCCAAATGGCCGCTACAGCCAGCGCTGCACTGATCCGAAGCCAGGAGCCAAGTGCTTCCTCCTGGTCTCCCATGCAGGTGCAGGGCCCAAGCACTTGGGCCATCCTCCACTGCCTTCCCAGGCCACAGCAGAGAGCTGGACTGGAAGAGGAGCAACCAGGACAGAATCTGGCACCCTGACTGGGACTAGAACCAGGGGTGCCAGCGCCACAGGTAGAGGATTAGCCTAGTGAGCCGCAGCACCAGCCTATAATGCTCTTTGAGCCAACATTTGTTTGCAGGTTGGAGTATAGATTTATTCTTTTGTTGGTAAAGATTTATTTTATTTATTTAAAGGCAAAGTTACAGAGAGAGAGAGAGATCTTTCACCCACTGGTTCACTCACCAAATGGCCAAAATGTCTGGCTGAGGATGGCATTGGCCTATGCCAGGAGCCAGGAAGTCCATCCAGGCCTCCCATGTGGGTGGCAGCAGCCCAAGCACTTGGGCCATCTTCTGCTGCTTTCCCACATTAGCAGGGAGCTGGATCGGAAGCAGAGCAGCCAGGACTCAAACCGGTGCTGCAATATGGGATGCTGGTGTCACAGGCAGTGATTCAACCCCGTGCACTACAACGCCAGCTCCAGTTATTGTTGTGAGAAATAATAGTTACATGTTGTTGTTGCTTGTAAATTAAATTACGTTTTGTCACTTTTAATTCTCACTGATTCACTTACCAAATGAGTATTGACTGACTACGTTCTGGTTGCAGAGCAATGGCAAGGTACTCATGGTCTCAGATCTCCCTGGCTTTTATTCCTCCTCCGTACTTGATATGTGGAGGGAGGAGGATTTAATTGACATTACACTCATTCCATCTGCCACCTCATCAATGCAACCTTAAATGACTAGAGCCTGCAGCAGGTCCCTGGGGCACTCCACAGCTGCCTTCTTGTAACCATTAAGGTCTCTAGGAGATATTTCAATGGATTCCCTACCTATGGGCTCAAGGCCAACACTTTCAAATTAACTCAGTGACACAATTACTTAACTAAAATATGTCATTACCATTTCATTCTCTCCATATAGTATGCTAATCATGTATTGTTTTCTTAAAAGTAATTTCTCAATTCAACTTCAATGGCACTTTATAAACTATAATCAAGTCTACTCTTGCTCTAATGTAGTTACATTTTCTCCATGATTTTATTGAGAATCTCTGTATATTTTTATTGCCTTCTTTTTCACTGGCTCTCATTTCTCCAAAATTTAGATGTGGTAATTCTGCCAAATGTTCCTTACTCCTACAACCATTGTGAATAGGTTATCTCAAACAGTGCTTTGACTTTCCTGATTTCCATTTATCCATTCATTTATTCATGTACTCAGTAAATCGTGTTTTTCCTATAGGAACACAGCACTTGCTATTTTAAAACTTAAGGTATTATTAAGACAATCTCTGCCCTTGAAAAACTTGCAAATTACTGCCAGATCTGGACTAGAGACAAGGTAGAGGGAGACAGCTGCTATAATTAAGGCCAAAGAAAGTGTTGAAGAAGAATAAAGAGAGAATCTACAAAAATTTTTTTTTGGAAGATTAAAAGAAAATTTCTTGGGAGGGCTGCCATCTGAGCAGACTCAAATCTAAGTGGGATTTGGAGAAAGGAGAGGAGGGCACTATGAAATGTTGATGCGAGATGAGCGGGGAGTGTACTTGAATGACTCATGCCAGCCGGGGAGGCCCTGGATATGGGTCTGTCAAATGAAAATCATTGAAATGCAAACTGAATCCTTAAAGTATTGTTCAAGAAGATGCCCGGACAGGAGATGGGGGTGTAGTGCATTCATATTAGGCAGCACAAACTTCAAATTGTCCTCTCTCATAATTTCTCTCTCAATTTCCCACGTGAATGGCCATGCATGGCAGCAGCTCCTGAAGTCTCTCGTCCCACTTTCTCAAGCCTCCAAAACATCTTCCCACCCTGATCTATGTACATACTTTTGCTTCCTATGCCTCTTTTGCTGCTTTAATTTTTCTCCTGTCAAAAACCCTCTGTTCTTTCTAGTGAAAATAAATCTAGCTTAGCTTTTACAATTCAGTCACCCAATCATTACCCTCATCTACTTTATGAAGATTTTGCAGGCAACTAGACAATTCCAAATCTAATGGGCTGGAAGAAGAGAAGAGCCAAGGACAACCCTACATTCATAATATTTATTTCTGACATCTGGAAAGAAAATGTTTGCTTTGTTTAGAGAGATGACAGATTATCAAGGGCAGAAAATCAACAAATCATTTGATAGAAACAGACAGAATGGATTATGAAAGGATCAAGTGGGAAATGAGGCTGCCAAGGTAGCAGCAAGTATCCGTGGAGCATTTACTACATGGTAGGCGGTGTTTGGTTCTGATGACCATGCTAGCAAATGGGAAAGTCATCTCACAGCCCTGAAGAACCATGGAAGATTAGACATTAGAGAACAGACATGTTACGAATGCACAGTAATAAGGTCTACCTGTCAGATTAATGCGTGTAAAAGGGACCAGATGGAGGCAAGGTAAAAGACAGGAATACCAATAAGGAAACTGAGAAGTGCTCAGGACACATCATGCTGGGCTTTTACGTCTATAAGGCAGAGAGGCTTGTGCAGGCCATTTTAATTTTTGACAGGCAGAATTAGTGAGAGAGACAGACAGAGAGAAAGGTCTTCCTTCCATTGGTTCATCCCCCAAATGGCCGCTACGGCCAGTGCGCTGTGCCGATCCAAAGCCAGGAGCCAGGTGCTTCTCCTGTTCTCCCATGCAGGTGCAGGGCCCAAGGACTTGGGCCATCCTCCACTGCCCTCCCGGGCCACAGCAAAGAGTTGGCCTGGAAGAGGAGCAACCGGGACAGAATCCAGTGCCCTGACTGGGACTAGAATCCGGGGTACCAGTGCCGCAGCTGGAGGATTAGCCTATTGAGCCGCGGCACCGATGTGTAGGCCATTTTAATGTAAGGTGTTTACTTAAAGAACATGCTGAGTGAGACAAGAACTAGACCTGAGCACACTCAGGATCCAAGCCAGCTCGTGGCATGGAGAACTCGCCCCATCTTCCTCTTTCATGATCTCTCTCTCCCACACTTCTCTTTGTCTGCTCCACTGCTCCATGGCCATCCTCTCCTTAGCTTCACATCCAGATCACAGAAGAAGTCTCTCAGGAATACTCAGTAAATTAAAGGCGTCCTGATCCGCCTCCATTGCACAAAGGACAGCTGGTGGATCTTTCCCTGACTGGGTTATAACCCAGGAAAGTGAAGAAAATGCAGTTGTGTACAGCTGGTCCCACAATTAATATTTCTCCTGGTAATATGTTCAGAAAGGAGAGTGTAGCCTCTACCATGAGCAAAAACCAACAAAATTCATGCTATTCTCCACCATGCCAGAGCTAGAATTGTAACCTTGAGCAAATTCCTGGTATTCTCCATGCCTTATTTTCTTCATCATTCAAGTGGAGAAAAAAAAGTAGCAACATTTATAATTTAACATCCTGCATAGTTACTAGCTTCATTCAGTTAACATGCGGTTTCACTTCTGTGCCACTTCTGGTTAAGTAAGACTAACAATACCTTACATGTGTAATTACAGTTTGCAAGTCAAGTTCACTTCCACTTGACTTACTCCTCACAAGGGCCCCTTCAGGTAGGTAAGACAGATATTTTTGCCTCTATTTTTCTGAAGCCCAGAAAGGTAACATGACTTATGCAGGATGACATAGCTATAAAGTGACAAAGCCAAGATTTGAATTCTCATCTTTCAACCTCAAGGTTTAGATTTCTTGGTCTCACCAAAGCGAAGGTGAAGGGCAGATCAATGTAGATAACACGATCGTTGTCTTCCTTCTCTTCAATTCTTGTTGTTTTTGAAATGCCTCACCTGTGCTTCTGTTTCTAATTTACCCTAAAAGTCTCCGTTTGGCTTTTACCAATGAATGGTTTGGTTGTAGAAGTCCCAAGTCTGCCCTCGGCATTGACTCTTGCTTCTTGAATTTCAGGGAGACACTCCATCACAGTCACTACTCTCACCTCGGCCGGGAACATTGGTGAGGATGGAATCCTGACCTGTACTTTTGAACCTGACATCAGACTTTCTGATATTGTGATCCAGTGGCTGAAGGAAGGTGTTGTAGGCTTGGTCCATGAGTTCAAAGAAGGCAAAGATGACCTGTCAGACCAGGACGAGATGTTCCGAGGGCGGACAGCAGTGTTTACAGATCAAGTGATAGTTGGCAATGCCTCTTTGAGGCTGAAAAATGTGCAACTCACAGACGCTGGCACCTACAAGTGTTACATCATCACTTCTAAAGGCAAAGGGAATGCCAACCTTGAGTATAAGACTGGAGGTGAGTTCCTTTCAAGGGAAGGGCAAGAACGTACCGAAAGATATTTGAGGCGAAAGAGCAGGAGTTGCTAATGAAATACGTTGAGTTCATGAAAGACCAGTATCAGGCAAAGACCTTGGCAACTCTGTAAGCAGCCATCTTGCTGTTTATGCCCAAGATCCACTTCAACTCCAAAAGTAGTCTGCCATCATGTTCAGACTTCAAATCTGTTGTTCTAGGTTATCGCCACTTCAAAACTTAAGTGTGTGTTCTTCACAGATATTTTACCAAAATAAATGTAGTGTCTTTTATGGTAGCACCTGGTGCTACTAGGAAGGAAAGCCTATCTGGGCTAGAACGTTTCTATGCCAAGGAAGCCCAGGCCCAAGTCTGCAACCAGAATCTCCAGACTCCTGAGTCAATCCAGTGTAATCCATTCCAGGAGAAGTTCCCAGGGAACTAGCCAAAGCAGTCTTGTCCTGTGAACTCATGAAATCTCTCCACCATGAAATCCACCCTTCCTTGCCAACGTAGCTGAACACACGTTTTCTGAATTTACATCTCTGTGTGTAAATTCTATGTATGGAATCTCTGTGGGTGACAGGAGAATGCCATTTGTTTCTTTCTTCTTCCTCTCCCTCTTCACCCTAAATTTATCCACCAGGAAAAAAAAATACATAAAATCTGGAAGACTTCACAGGTTCCTAAGAAAATGCTCAATTTCCCTGAGGGATAAACTTTTTTTATGAGCATGGACCTTCTCTTACTTAGAGAAAGTGATCTGTTGTAGCAATAATATACCTAGAACTTAAATACTTGTAGTTTGTGATTCTAGCCAAAGGGTTGTGACGCATAGCAATAAGCAAATCATTGTTTGTGTCTCTAACACAATGGACTTTACACAGATTCCTCCCCAGGGAGGTACTGAGTCACTTCGTATGGTGGAAATGACTGTGTTTTTAAGACCTAGCACTTCAAATGCTATCTTATCTGTCTGACCTTGACATCTGCCCTTTTGACTTTTGACCTTGCAGCCTTCAGCATGCCAGAGGTAAATGTAGACTACAATGCTAGTTCAGAGAGCTTGCGATGTGAAGCTCCTCGCTGGTTCCCCCAGCCCACAGTGGTCTGGGCATCCCAGGTTGACCAGGGTGCCAACTTCTCAGAAGTTTCCAACACTAGCTTTGAGCTGAACTCGGAGAATGTGACAATGAAGGTTGTATCTGTGCTCTACAACGTCACAGTCAACAACACGTACTCCTGTATGATTGAAAATGACATCGCCAAAGCCACCGGGGATATCAAAGTCACAGGTGGGTCCCTCCAGGCTTTTCTGCATGGCTTTATTAAGGGGAGAGAATATCAAGGTCCAGTTCCTTTGAGAAACATGTTATGTCCCAGTACCAGGGCACAAACACCGCAGGAGTCCTCTTCCCTGAGAGCTGAGTCACAATGCCAGCTGAGGGCAAGCCAGGCGCAACACAACATCCATGGCACAAAGGTCAGCCATGGCGATTGGGCTTCGTCTCGGCACCTTCTCACCGACGGGTTTCCTGGAAAGCAGTGTTTAGGATCCCGAGGCTCTGTCTAACTCCCTGGTACTACTTTTGTGTAACAGTGGAGAAATGATGATTACTTGACATATTTGATATATTCAGTCACTATACTATATCCTAGGCTTCCACCACCGTCCCACTGGCTTGGCTCTAACCTGCCTTTGAGGTTTTGCATCGAAGATTAAAGGTCTGGACTCTGACTTTATTCAGCCGTCCTGGAACTGACTTGTGACCCACTATACTGGCCCCAGACGGCTGTGAATGCTCCACAAGGAGCTGCTTTCCCCGCACTCTGTTGAGAACTGGCTGACAGGGCCACCACCCTAGTTTGCCTACAGCGGCTACTACATACAAAACCTAAGGCTGAGCTAGAGTCAGGAAAATGCATAGACCGAATTCTGACCTTTTATTTTTTAAAAGATTTATTTTATTTATTTGAAAGACAGAGTTACAGAGAGAGGTAGAGACAGAGAGAGAGGTCTTCTATCCGCTGGTACACTCCCCAGATGGCCGTAACGGCCGGAGTTGCACCAATCTGAAGCCAGGAGCCAGGAGCTTCCTTTGGGTCTCCCACGCAGGTACAGGGGCCCAAGGACTTGGGCCATCTTCTACTGCTTTCTCAGGCCATAGCAGAGAGCTGGATCGGAAGAGGAGCAGCCGGGACTAGAACCAGCGCCCATATGGGATGGCGGCACTTCAGGCCAGGGTTTTAACCTGCTGTGCCACAGCACCAGCCCCTGAATTGTGACTTTTAAGATCATCTCTCTTGGGGCTAAACTGGATTCAAATTGTAGAGGAAGGAATATACAAGGAGAGCTGCTTTCTATATCAAGGTCTTAGCTAGGCAGAAATTATCCTGCACATTCTAAGTGCCCCATATATGTTTGCTGAATTTGACTGAATAAATCATATCCTTACCAGCTTATATTTGTAATTTAAAATTATGTGAGAACTTACAGAATGAGAGAATATATTTATAAAAAATATACCTAATAAGGGTTCAATATCCAGAATATATAATGAGTTCCTATATTCAGCAACAGTCCAATTTTAAAATGAGCAAGGGACTTGAATAGACATTTTCCTGAAGATAATGCACCAGCATTATCCAAAGGTAATGTAAAAAGCACACAAAAACATGCTCAACATCACAAATCATCAGAAAAATGCAAATCAAGACCACCACAATGGGATATCATTTCACATTCATTAGGATGGTTACTATCAAAAACAAAGCAAAACAGCCAGCGCCGCGGCTCACTTGGCTAATCCTCCGCCTGCGGGCACCAGCACCCTGGGTTCTATTACTGATCCGGGCGCCGGTTCTGTCCCGGTTACTCCACTTCCGACGGAAGGAAGACCTTTCTCTGTCTCTCTCTCTCACTGTCTAACTCTGCCTGTCAAAACAAACAAACAAAAAAAGCAAAACAAAACCAAGAAAATAACAGGTTCTTGTGAGACTATAGAGAAAGTGGGACCCACAAGTACTGTTGGTGGGATTCTAAAGCAGTGCAACTATTATCGAAATAGAATCAGAGGTTCTCAAAAATTAAAAATAGAACTACTCTATAATCTAGCAATCCTACTTCTGCATACATATCCAAAAGAATTAAAAGGAGAGTGTCATAGATATTTTCACATCCATGTTGGTAACAGCACTGTTCACAACAGTCAAGAGCTAGAAGCAACCCCAAAATACACACTGACAGATTACTGAATAAACAAAATGTGATATATACATAAATACATATGCATAGTATATGCAAAATTATTCAGGTTTAAAAAGGAAGGAAATCCTGTCACATGCTACAACATGGGTGAACATTTAGGACATTATGCTAAGTGACATAAGCCAATCACAAAAAGCCAGACACTGTATAAGTCTATGAAAATGAGGCATCTAAAGTAATCAGAGTCACAGAAACAGAAAATAGAATGGAGGATACCAGGTGGGATGATGAGGATGGAGGCGGACAGAATGGCTGTTTAATTTGCAAGATGAAAACATTCTGGATATTGGTTATGCAGCAATGTGAATATACTTAACACTACTGAACTGTACACTTAAAAAATGGCTAAAGTTATAAATTTAATGTTATGTGTTTTTACTACAATTTTTTAAACCATTATATATGGTTTAAAGCACACACACACATGCAAGAGATAAATCTATTGAGGGACAAATTGGTGACTATTCTGGTTAGGGAGCTTTTAGTCGCCTATAACAGAAAATCAATTCAAGTAAACTGAAAGGAGTATTTATGGAAAAGATCCTATATTTCATGAAATCAAAAATACTGACTTCAGAAACAGGTAGACTCAGGAATTTCAATTCCTGTGAGTTTGTTTCTAATTTCTACACTACACTCTCTGTACTTGCTTACTTTAGTGTATATGGCAAGTGCGGTTGCCAAAGCTCCTAAATTTAAACAAATGTCTTTCTTTCTGGAGATTCACCAGACTGACCTCAATCCATCAGTCCCAGTCTGCACTCCCAAGAAGGACTTTGACTGGCTCAGTGTGGGTCATGTGACCGTACCTAGACCAATGAGGCTGTGTTTGGTGGAGGTCCTGCTTAGTAGAAAGCGGGGTGGGGGAGTGAACCATTGATCTTTACAACAATGATTGCTGACAACAGTATCTCAGTCCAGATGTTGTTGAAAAGCTCCAAACTGTATATCTAATGGCTAGTAGAAAGGCAATAATTAAATATCTATATATGTATATATACTTATACACACACACATACACACACACATAGAAATTGAGAACACCTTTTATTCAGTAAATAGATTTTTCCCCTTACATTCTAATTCCAAGTGTCTGCATTAGGATTAAATACAACTTTTGGAAGCTCAAAATTAAGAAAACAATAAAATTCCTTCTTTTTTGTTTTTGTTTTTGATGGGCAGAGTTAGACAGTGAGAGAGAGAGACAGAGAGAAAGGTCTTCCTTCCATTGGTTCACCCCCAAAATGGCAGCTATGACCAGCACACTGTGCCGATCCGAAGCCAGGAACCAGGTGCTTCCTCCTGGTCTCCCATGTGGGTACAGGGCCCAAGGACCTGGGCCATCCTCTACTGCACTCCTGGGCCACAGCAGAGAGCTGGACTGGAAGAGGAGCAACCGGGACAGAATCCGGTGCCCCAACTGGACTAGAACCTGGGGTGACGGTGCCACAGGCGGAGAATTAGCCTAGTGAGCTGTGGCACTGGCCTTAAAAGTCCTTCTTGCCATGTAAAAACTAGGTGCTCCATATGTGTTTTTTTTTTTTGTAAAGTTTTTTTATTTATTTATTTGAGAGACTGAGTTACAGAGAGAGGTACAGATAGAAAGGTCTTCCATCCACTGGTTCACTCCCTAAATGGCCACAATGGCCAGTGCTAACCCCATCTGAAGCCAGGAGCCAAGAGCCAGGAGCTTCTTCTAGGTCTTGCACATGCTTGGGCCACCTTCTACTGCTTTCCCCAGCCATAGCAGAGAGCTGGATTGGAAGAGGAGCAGCCGGGACAGGAACTGGTGCCCATATGGGATGTCAGTGCCACAGGCAGAGGCTTACCCTACAGCACCGCAGTGCTGGCACCCCCCCCCCCTTTTTTTTTTTTTTGAAGATTTATTTATTTGTAAGGCAGAGTTACAGAGAGAAAGAGATGGAGACACATACACAGAGAAAGAGAGAGGTCTTACATCTACTGATTCACTCCCGAGATGGCCATGACAGGGATGGGCCAGGATGAAGCCAGGAGCCAGGAGCTTCTTCCGGGTCTCCCACACTGGTGCAGGGACCCAAGCACTTGGGCCATCCACTGCTTTTCCCAGGCCATCAGCAGGGAACTGAATCGGAAGTGGAGCAGCCAGGACACAAACCGGCACCTATATGGTATAACAGTGTTGCAGGTGGTAGCTTTATGCACTATGTCACAATGCCAACACCTCTGCACATATTTTTAAAAAGTTGAATAGGACCATGGGAATCACCTCCTATGTTCTCTGAGTATACTACTAATTCAGGTCACTTTTTTAAAAGTTTCTACTGCATGCCAGGTATGTTCCCAGTTATCCCCCAGGAGAGACTGATAAGAATCACACAAGTATCATAAGAAAAGTTCATCACAGTGTAGACATGGTACCCACTGGAAAAAGCTCATAATCATGATTGTAGAGGATCAGTGGGTTGTGTAGGTAAGACAGAGATCAAGTTGGGTGATAAAGAAGAAAAACTATTTTGATAGAGTAGGAAGCCCAGAAGTCAAGAGCCTATGGCAATGTTCCAGGGAAGAAATTATGAGTGTATTAATTGGGGCAGCAGCAGTGGGAAAGCAGAGGGAATCAAATTACTTGAGCAAAAAAAACTGTGTAGGTATTGATGATGTGTTTACATATAAATATGTGTGAAGGTCAATAGAAATAAGTCAAAATGACTTTGATGTTTCTACCCAGGATGCTTAGGAGGCTGGAAATGCTACCAGGCAGGAAGTACGTGTTTTCCTCTGCTCCTCTGAGTTGTCAGTTTTTCAGGGGTAGAATCTGCCAGGAGAAGCTTCCCTAGTTCCTTTGTGGCCCCCACTGGGGAAGTCTGGGCTGCAGCCCACTTAGAAAGTTTCATCTTTTGTTATCAGATTTTTTTCAGCAAAGTTATATTTTGGTCTCTGGCTGCCTTACTTTTTCTGTCCTTGTCTTTCATTGGTTCAGCGCTAAGCTGGGAAAAGAGGGTGCTATTTATTGGACACCTTTGAACCTCAACAGTAGACACTCAAAACAGTTGGTGAATCGTTATGTTTTTAACCAACATATTTAGTGGCAACTGTCAATCCAGAAATGCGACTCTCAAGATGGAGTTCAAACCAGGGAAGTAGATTTGGAAATGATCAGGATGGAAGTGATAATCATTAGGCCGAACTGAGATTACTATTGTTTTTATAGCTAATACATCAGTGCTCACTATGTGCCAGCCACTAAACCAAGTACTTTTCATGAACTTATTAAGCCTTATTTTAAACATCCTATGATGTAGGTTATTATTATTTTAGCCCTATTTTATATATAAAGAAACTGGAGCCAATCACATATTAACTTGCCTAGAATTACATAGCTAGTCAGTGACGGAACCAAAATGAACTAAATGAGATCAGATTGTCTAAGGAGAAAACAGAGTAAAAGAAGAGTAATTTTATGACTTCACTTCTACCTTCCTTTACTTCAAAATGAACACCATTCTTCCTCATTACGGTATAGTGGTGCGATGAAAGCCAGTGACAAAGAACCGGTAAAGGTCACAGCCTGGAGGAAAGATGTGCTGAAACTAAGAGCTGGCCATGGCTGCGTGTCCAGCTCATTCTTCCTTGGCTAACCTCTAACAGCCTCGTTGCTGGTGTAGGTTTTCATTTGGCTGAGTGCTTACTGAAGGGGGACCATGGCATGGCACTCCTTTGAAGAAACGGAGAGCTCTGTGTGTAAGCCAGTCAGAGGAACGTGGAGCGAGGGGTACAACAGCGCCTGTGTGGGGAACCCTTGCTCTGGCCTGTTCTTTGCTAGGCAGGTGCGTGACGACGACGTCCAGCTTCTCTTATGGGACCTTCAACATTCTTCCCTCCCTTTACAGACTCCGAGATCAAAAGGCGAAGTAGCCTGCAGCTGCTCAACTCGAGGGCTGCCCCGAGTGTCTCCCCTCTCTCTGCCGTCAGCTGGCTGCTCCTGCCCCTCTCCTCTTACATGATGCTGAAATAATGTGCCCTGGCCGTACAAAGGCATGCAAAGCCACTGGGGCCACAGGTGAGATGAATCACGAATGGCAGGGGAGACTGGGCCTGGCTGTGCTCGCGTTCCTAACAAGAGTCAGAGAGAAAACAACGCCGCACAATGCAATGTTTGTGTCCGCTGAAACACCTCTTCGTTGACGAGTCATCAGTGAAGGCAAAAATATCTTACTGAAGAGAAAGAGGAGTTGATCCCTAATTACCCTGAATTCCACTATTACCTACAAAGCATAATGACATAATTACTCACACAAGTGACCTCGCCCCCACCACTCCAGCGGGGCCCCGGGGACGGGAGAGTGGGCAGATGACTCGCCAATGAAGCCTCCTGTGGAGATTTCTCCTCCTCACTGCAGTCCTTGGGTTCCAATTACTGCTAGGACATTTCCTTCGGAATATTCCCCAGCATGTGGAATTTGTGTATGAGCCAGCACTGCCACATGACTCACTGGTTACCCACCAGCCCCTAGGCTCACGGTTTTCGAGCTAATTGTGTGCCGCCTCTGTCCTCCCTGTCAATTTATTATCAGCCCCTAGCGCATCCCCCCCACCCCCGTCATCTCTCAGACTGATCCTAATCCTGTCTCCATTATCTCACACCCAAACTAGTTCTCAAACCTTGTACTCGCTGCTCCCCCTTCCTGCTGCAGGAGATGCGAAGCAAGGTGTTGGGAGGAAAGTCTTCCCGCACTGTTTTCATCACAGGATCCCTTGGCTGCGGGACGTACCCTGACTCTGGGGCACCGCTGGATGACAGCTACTGTCCTCAGCTCTGCAGTCACAGCCCTCCAACAACTGCGCTTGCTGAGCATCCTCCTCCCCTCAAACACCTGCTAGTGCTCCCAGCCTTCCTCCCTCTGCCCCTGCCCCTTCCCGGAAATCTCCACGTCTAGAGCAACCTACACGCACTACTTCCTCTGTCCACTGCAGGAAAGCACGCCCCAGCCCTGTGCCCCTTTGCGGGGGGGTCCTTGGATTTGCCATCCCTGTGCCATGCATGTATCATTGAGCTTATGCTCGCTGAGTCATTCTCCATTCTTTACCTAGAGTGTTCGGTCCCCAGGGCAGGCAAAGATCTGACCGGCTTCTTTCCATTCTTCCTCTTGTTCTCCATGCGCTTATTACAATGCAGGGCCCGGAGTCAATTCTTCAGAAGGAAACTCACCAGCTGCCCTCATTTCCCACGCTCCACCAGCGCCAGTGCAGGGAGTTTTCCCTGAGGGCCGTGTCCTTTGGCGGTCTTACCAGCAGAAGGAAGCCTTTTTTCCCCCCTTGATTTCTCATAGCACTGCAAAAGAGTTTTTAATAACCTACAACTTGACAACAGGACCTACAAAGTACAGCTTATTATCTACATTTTTCCCCTAAAAGCAATTATTTGCAGCCTTTTTATATTAAAAAAAAAAAGCCATGACATAGATACACTGGGAGATGTTCATAGTCAGTGTCCTTAGTGTGACATACTGCGAGCCAGTCAGCTGCAGCCCCACCTCTTTCTCTCTAGAACCAGAGGAGCAGCCTTCAGTCAAACAGATATTTTTAAAAGATTTATTTGTATTTATTTGAAAGGCAGATTTATGGGGTGGGAGGAGGGGAGATCTTCCATTTACTGGTTCACTCCCCAAATGGCCACAACAGCCAGGGCTGGGCCAGGACAAAGCCAAGAACCAAGAGCTTCGTCTGGGTCTCCCATGTGGGTACAGGGGCCCATCTTCTGCTGCTTTCCCAAGCGCATTAGCAGGGAGCTGGAGAAGTGGAGCATCCGGGACTTGAACCGGTGGCTATATGGGATGCCAGCATTACAGGTGTGGCTTACCCCATTATGCCACAACACTGACCCCTCAGATATTTTTAAACTAAAGACTCGGTCATTATTAGATACACATATTATGACCAACCATGACAGTTTAGGTCACACATACCCTCTTGTTGGGAACTGAAGCAGGAGGCACTTTCCATCCTACCAGGGAGCCTGCCCATCCCCCATCTGAGGACCTGTCTCTTCCTGAGAAGTCCCTGGAGTGACCTCTCTTAAGGATGGATTCGAGACATGCCCCTTGCCCCAGCAACCCATGGGACTGCGTGGCCTCAATAGGACAACATCAAAATACAGAAAATTAAGCCCATTTCTAAACAAGATACCCACAGGCACAGCGTCAGGGAGGGGCTTGGTTCTCAAACAGAAGTTTGCTGACTGGCTGTAATGGTGCCTTATTGCTGTTATTTTCAGAATCCCAGGAATCTACAGAACAATTTTACCAGATGATATGACCTAGTTTTATATTTCTACGGGGAAATGAATTCATATCTAGGAGTCTGGAGTGCACAAACAAAAACATGAAACAAAAAAATATGTCAAAAGCAACCCAGAGAAGATTCCAGTAAGAGCAAAATAAATCTGTCTTCAAAGACATCTATGAAAAATTGGGGAACTAATTCATGTGATCTGGAGGAGTGTGCAGACTGCTGATACAGGTGCTCCCGTATCTCAGGGACCTCCCATCAACTTCCGGGGAGTGAGAGATGGGAAAGTGCACCTGCCTTGGCTCTGAATCTTAGTCTCGCGTGCTGTGGTGCTGCTCCGAGGAAGCTCCGGCAAGTTTCGCTCACGATACAACCTCGTCTTGTATTCCACAAACTCAACTGCTGTGTATGCCATGAAGATGCTGCTGGTCAGCTGCCACCGCACCCCTCAGAGGTGGGGGCCAAAGATTTGCATTTCATTTCGATGCCTTCAAAAGTGTCTTGGCTCCCTCTCCCACCTTATAAACACCAAAGAATGAAAAATTAGTGGAAGAAAAGGAGTTGGCTGACAGAGCTTTTCTAAATCACGGGAGCATCTTTTTAAAAACAAACCAATGCCAGTGTATCTGTCGGAGGACTTTCATCCATTAGTGGTCCAGGGAAGGACCTCTCACCTTGCCTACGTGGCATTACGTCATCACAAGGTGTGGGGCTTCGACTCCCTATCCTTCATGGACAGCTGGTGCTCCCATTCTTGACAGCACCTAGAACAGTGAGACTCACCAGGCCCAATTTTGCGTCCCCTCCACCCCCATTCTTCAGGAAACACTTGGCAATGTCTGGAGACGAGTTTGGGAATCACAACTTGGGAGGTGAAGACACGGTACTACTAGCACCTGGCCAGTGTAGCCCATAGATGCTGCTCAGCATCCTACAATGTACAGGACAGCACCCAACCAGAGGGAATTAGCCAGCCCCCGCCATTCGTGCCAAGGTTAGAGACCCCGACTTAGAGTAAAAAGGAGGGAGCAAATACATCAGTTTGCTTCCCAGGATTGGGCACTGGTTTCTGTCTCTTTGGCTGCTGCCTCAGCACAGAGAGCTGGAAGTCTGTGCCAGGCAACCTGGACAGCGTCTTCCAAGGAACTGAACCACAGGGCCCTGGGAAATTCAAGAGGGGATTATCTTCAGGCTCCTCTCCCTTCCATCTCCCTGCAAACTGGGTTCTGAGAGAGAGAGATGCCGGAACTCCAGCTCAAGGTCTCTTGCTCTGAATTTTGATCTCAGGACCCAGTCTCACCAAAATTCAAATGAAGGCAATACAGGTATCCTAGAAACACACAGGGACTTCTGAAAGCAGGACATAAACTAAGGCCTCGTGGAAGGCAGCTTTGATGGAAAGGACGCTGGTTTCCAGCCCTTCTCCCCCAAAACTCTTCTCATGTTGACCACTGCCTGCCTGGCACTTGGACTCACCACAACTGTATTACATTGTGTCATCGAAAACTTGATTTCAGCATTCTGACCGTTCAGGAGAATGATTAAATATACATTTCCTACACTGCTGCTGGCCTGGTTTGTCAAAGAAAGTGAGTGATGTGGACAATGGGTTACATATACCACAGAGAAATTGTGAAAGATTAGGGCTTATAATTATGGGACAAGTCTTCAGTAAACTTTGTGTTGCACAAATGGATAAACGAATGGCAGGGAATGGTGGGAACTGTGAGAACAGCCAGGTGGCTGAGTAGTTTTTCAAGGAAACTCCACCAGATTAATGTCCCCTGGCACATCTCTAGTTAGGAAATAGTGGCACAGGGGACTTGAGGCAGTTAAATGGAAAAATCCACATAGAGAGATGAATTTCTATAGTGTCAAAAAGTCTTTTACTAGGGAGGAATTACCAAATTCTCAAACCTTTGAGCTAGAAGAACCTCAAAATCATTCTCTCTAGTCCTTTCACTTGTCAAACAAAGACCTGGAGACTCAGGGTGAGTGTGGGTAACTGCCTATCCTCGGGTTACAACACTTTCCCAATGCCACACTGGCAGTAGATCCTCAGACAGTGTAGTTGCCAAAGGGCAGATGTCTGAACAGCGCTGTTCTGCTGCATTGCCAGCTTGGACCTGGTGGGACCTTTTCCAGAAGAGACCAATGCTGAACCAAACTCAGAGTACAGAGACACTCCCAAAGCAGGTTAGTCCTCTGGCCTTGTCCGTGAGCACACAGCAGATGCACCAGACAGCAGATGCCTCGCATCAGCTCCACTGAAAGGACCAGAACGTGACATATGCCAGACATCCAGCGATGCCAAAAGGCTGAAGCATTTCAGAAGTAACAACACATTTGAGGGGACAAACGACAGGACAAAGTTAAGTACAGGCTACCACCTATCCTAGGTTATATGTGAACTTGGTTTTTAAGTACACAGTGACCTCAATCTGTGCATGGTTGATTAAGAAAAAGGGGGAGGCAGGGTGTCATTATTACATAATAAGGCTCTGCCCCGTGGAATATGTAGTGGACTTTAGTTCTGTTGATGACAATTGTAATTCCCAATCCCCTCAAGCTGGTGAAGTCTTCATATATCCACCTGACTGCTCTCAGGTTCTCTACATTGCCGAACTGCCTTCTCCTTCTAAGCCGGGCTAACTTCCTCTTTCACATGCATCATCCCCCGAGTTCCCATGTGGGCATCACCAGTGCAAATAGAGACCCACAAACAAAAGTGCAGTCATTCTCCTTCCCATTTTTCCTTACATTTTACCCACCCTCAAAGTCCAAAGGTCTTTCCTAGTGAAGCTATCTCTGAGTGATCCAAAGTCAATCACACACAATTTGCCACACAATCACTCACCGTTATTTTTTTCATTGATGTGCATTTTGACTCCCTTGAAGATGATAGCAAGATAAGCATGGAAACCCAACCAGTCCTTGGAGATTTGTCCGTGAAAGAGGTCAAGGGGATCCCTAGGAGGACTTGTTTACTGTTGGTTTGCACTGGGTCATAGCAGCTAAGTCATTGCCTGGAGAGGAGGCTTGGCTGGCATCACTGCAGGAGCCCCTGGCTGCTAGAAGGCACGGCTGCTGCAGATGATGGCATCGCCTGTCTCAAAGCCGTAACTTTGACCTTGAGCTTGATCTGAACTCCTCAGTTCAGATGTAATTGCCTGGCCTAAGAGGTATCCTTAATGTTTTCAGTTATAAGGTCCCTTACCCAAAACACTAAACATTACTTCAACTCAGAACTTTCCAGACACTTTGGTCCTATAACTCTTCCCTTAGAACAGCCAAAGAATGATGCTCAGTTAACCTAGCCTATGTGCCAGCTGTTCACGAGAGACACAGGCCATTTCCTCCCTTTCTAGTCTTCCGTATTTGGGGCTATGAAATTTTATGTGAAACCATTCATGTATCATTACAGGGAGAACATTTTTAGGTTCTGAGAGATAAAATTCTAGGGCCTTTTGGTATTTAATATGATTTTGATGAGATGGTTCAGGTAACTATATACTCATCTGACCCAAGTCAGTAGCCCAGGTTTTAGACCTGGGGCAGGTGAGACTGGATGTGGGACAGGGTTCTAGCATACATAGCTGTTTCTAGTGAGAGGTGGCAGGTGCCCCCAGAAGAAGCCAAATCACAGATAGCTAAATGAGGCTTTATGAGAAAAATGGCGATAATCTTCAATTCCTCTCACTTTCCCTTTTATCCATTTTCCCCATGGCCCAGTCAACACTCCTCTAGGCCTGTATGTTCTTTATCTTGTTTTCCCACAACTCTCCCTGATGCTTCCTGGCGTCAAGCTGCATGTGAGAAAGCAGTGAGTCAAGTACCTTTTTCATTAGCTTACTGCATTGCCCTCCCGTGGAGCTAACGCCTTACTCCACTGAGAGGAAGCAGTAAGAGTAAAGGAGAAAGTATCTCAAACACATCAACCTGGTCAGGGAGACTTGGAGTCCCACAGTGTAGACAGAAGTTCTCAGCAGGAAGGTGGGGGGGTGCTTTCTGATAATGCAGGTGTCCCCAGCTCCATGCTCCTGCTGGAGTTAAGCATCATTGTGGACAGTAACAAGAGCTGTGGACAGTAACAAGAGCTGTTTGAAGGGAACGGAACTGCTGTGGAAGTCCACTGGTGCAAAGAACAGCCTCTTTGAGGGAGGAGACTGAGTGTCCCCTGTGTGCAAAATGTCCTGCTGGCTACCTCTCCTGCTCCATCCTTATCCTACCACAGGGGTATCATTTTGGCTCTTGCACCATCACCATCACCATTCAACAGAAGGCAAAACAGGTTCTGAGAGGTTCCATAACTCACCCAGGATCCCGTAGCCAATCAATCGGTTAACCAAACTCAAACCCATACCTGTCTTCACAAGCCACACCATTTCTGGAAGAGTACAGACACATACACGAGTGCTATCTAGGGGCTAACACATTACATGCGTATTGGCTGTGGTGCTATGTGTATTGGCATAGGGGGATTCATGGGGAGCTTTCAGCTGGTTGCTGGTGAAGACCTTCCGCTCCTGCCTGGAGGACAGCTCCTCTGCCTGGAGGAGACTGCAGTGACCCCTTCCTATGCTCGGGCCTTCCCCGGCTGCTGTGGTTTGGAGATGGTTTGAGCGCGTTCCTCACAGGTGCATGTGCTGCAGGTGTGGGCCCCACTGTGGCAGGGGTGGGGGGGCGGGTGGAAGCTTAAAGAGGTGGCACCTGGTGGAAGACAATTAGAGAGCAGCACTGGTTGGTCTTGGGTGAGTCTGTTCCCATGAGAATCTGTGTGTGTTTTTTATATTTTCATTTATTTGACAGGTAGAGTTATAGACAGTGAGAGACAGAGACAGAGAGAAAGGTCTTCCCTCCGCTTGGTTCACCCTCCAAATGGCCGCCACAGCCAGCACACTGTGCTGATCTGAAGCCAGGAGCCAGGCGCCTCCTCCTGGTCTCCCATGCGGGTGCAGGGGCCCAAGGACTTGGGCCATCTTCCACTGCCCTCCCGGACCACAGCAGAGAGCTGGACTGGAAGAGGAGCAACCAGGACTAGAACCCGGCACCCGTATGGGATGCCGGCGCCGAAGGTGGAGGATTAACCAAGTGAGCCACGGCGCTGGCCTGAGAGTGTGTTGTTATAAAGCGGGGCCTATTCCCTTTCCATTCTCTGCCATGTTGTGATACAGCAGGGGGCCCTCTCTAAGATGCCAGCACTGAGTTCTATGGACCCTCCAGCTGCCAGAATCGTAAATCAAATAAACCTCTCAGTTTTTGTAATTTGCCTAGCCTCGAATATTCATTCTGTTGCAGCAACAGAAACCAGACTAAGAGCAAAACTGTGAGCCTCCTCCTAACGCACTCCCAGGACACCACCTTGGGCTCCTTACGTGTGATGAGCAAGGAGCACGCACAGTCCGGATCAAGATATGCACGTGTCAGGAAAACACTCGGCTCCATCCAATCCTTCTCCCCACCTCACCCACTTATGAGCCCAAGCACTCCACTTACCTGCTTTCAAAGTCAAGCCTGAGCCCCTACTGTGGGCAAAGTCTATATTGGGAAGCCCTGCCTAAATCGTAGCTGCTTCATCTGGTAACCATGATGATTAAATACTTCATGGGGGTGGGCGTTTGGCACAGCCGTTAAAATGCCTCTTGGGGCACACATGTCCTGTACTGGAGTGCCTGGTTAGAGTCCCGGCTCCTCCACTTCTGACCCATCTTCTTGCTGTTGTACACTGTGGGAGGCAGCAAGTGATAGTTCAAGTACCTGGGTCCCTGACACTCACAGGGGAGACCTGGATGGAGTTTTGGGCTCCTGGCTTGGGCCTGGCCCAGTCTTGGCTGATGGCAGGCATTTGCGGAGTGAACCAGCAGGTGGAGGACTTTATCTGTCTTTCTGCCTTTCAAATAAAGCAACAACAAATAAATCATAAAAAGTAGGTATGACACTGCCTGGTTATATTAGTTTGGCAAGGCTGTCATCATGAAATGCCACAGATCAGGCAGCTTAAATGATAGAAATTTATTTTCTGAGTTCCGGAGGCTGGGAGTACAAGATCAAGGAGTCAACAGAGCCCTCTGTTTTGCAGACAGCTGTGTGTCTGCTGCATCCTCATGGGGTCTTTCTTCTGCACCTGTGCGTGTCTGGGATTCCCCCCCCCCTTCTTACAAAGACACTGGATTGGGGTCCACAAATATGACTTCATTTAAGCCCAGTGACCTCTGGAGAGGTCGTATCTCCATAGTCACATTCTGAGTTGTACTGGGGATTAGGAATTCAACCTGCAAATCCGGGGAGATACAACTCAGTCTCTAACACTAGCATGTGTGAAGGAATTGACAAAAATGAGCTATTCTTAAGTACACGGACAGGGCAGACAGGGCAAATGAATATCAAGGAATCACAACAGAAAAGATATGAACAATTTTGCCATTTCCTCTGTTTGACCAAGAACAGACGCTTAACATTTGAACAGTTGGGACACAATGGAAAGCCCTGTCCAAATAGCTCACTGATTCAAATGGTGTCAGAGGATACTTGCAACCTAGGGCACAATGACTCAGCAGGTGCATGCTGCTAAGGGGGCTGAATTGCCTAATGGCCTCCCCAAACCACAGGTTACTATTTTAAATGCTACAAAGGACCACAGAGCATGAAAAGAGGAAAAATAAAACCAGTGTGGGTCCAATCTTCAAAGCAGGAGAATTGAATCACAGTGGGACTAAACGAAATTGCTGAGTGCTAGGACTGCCTCGGGGCTAGACAGGTTACAATCTTTTCTATCCTGGGGCTCTCAGGACAGAATTAGTTTTTCTTTTTTTCTTTTCTTCTCACTAAAACCCTTAACTTTCTGCAGCCCTTCCTGACTGAAAACATCTGTTGTGCTGGTCAGATGCTAAAGGGACACAGGAACACTGTCCTCTGGTGCTACGTAATGCAAACATAGAAGATGGCTTATATTGGGGAAGACTTACAATCAGTTTAAAGGAGCAGGACAACCCTCTGGGTTCTTGTTTTTGTGCTTGGGTCAGACACAACTGGACTCATCAGGTGAAAAACCCGAGGAACTCCCCCCCCCAGGTTAGCCACTCCCCAGTTCCGGTTTCCCCAGAAAAAAACTGGTTGTAACTCCCGCCCAGGCGCCCACCTGGGATAGCCACGCCCCCATCTAAAGGATCCAATGAGTACTCTTGGTAACATTCAAACTGGCCAATCAAACCAAAGCGCGTGAAATATGTTAATCTGTGGTTCCTTTCTTTAAAAACTGCTGTAGACTGCCGCTCGGGGCCTCTCTTCGCCATTGCTGGAGGGAGCCCATTTGCGCAAATGCTTAATAAATCCTCATGTTCTTGCATCGACTTGGTCTGGAGTTTGGGTCTTTGAGCGACCACCCGAGCATGTGGGATTCCCGATTTTGGGGTCCTTCACAGGGCCAAGTTTTCCAATGGACAGGTCTCCCCATTGCCTCTCAGTTTTCTGGCTAAAATGAAGTAGAGAGAGGCCTCCCCAGTCCCATTACAGTAAAGAGTGACCCTCCCCAACAGTAAAAATCTGTATTATAACTGTAGGGAAAGAAGGGCAGATGAGTACGAGCCTGTGGAAGCCCCCAGTTGAGGGAAGGTCTTATTAGAAAGGGAACCCCACAAAGCTCAGGGCTAAGATTAGCTTGTTCTGCCAAAGGCTTCCAGGGTCCTTCAGGTGAGTACCTGCTCAATCAAGGAAATGGAATAGCTGACCTCTGTCCTTAATGTGTTGTACTATGAGAATTAACTGTAAAATTAATCTTCAAACAGTACTTTATACTTTGCGTGTCTGTGTGGGTGCAAACTGTTAAATCTTACTTAGTATAGAGTTGATCTTCTGTATATAAAGATAATTAAAAAGGAATCTTAATGAAGAATGGGATGAAAGAGGGAGTGGGAGGAGGGACGGGAGTGGAGGTGGGAGGGCAGGTATGGGGAGGAAGAACTGCTACATTTCAAAAGCTGTACCTATGAAATTCACATTTATTAAATAAAAGCTTTCAAAAAAAAAAAAAGAAGAAGAAGAAGAAGAAAGGAATAGTCAGACCTGCCTAGCAGCCTTCACAGGGAGGGTCAGGCTCTCCTCCTATCCATCAATGTCATTGGACGTTGGTCAGTTAGAATGACAACACACAGGCGACCACTTTTCTGTAAGAGTTCTCATGTGGGGGTGGCCGCACCTGCAGAGTGAACAAGCTCCCTGTCAGGGACAGGAAGAAGAGACCTGCAGACCTCTGCTCAGATGTGCAGTAGCACCTAGGTGGACAATTGCCTCAGTCCCTCAACTAATCCTCCTGCCTGTGGCTTCATTGTGACTTAGGAAGGGAAAAGCAAGCATTCAGTAGGCCTTGTTAGAAACAGAAGAGTGAAGATGCTTAGAAGTAGAAGAAGAGGGGCCGGCACTGTGGCATATAGGGTAAAAACTCCACCTGCAGTGGCCGCATCCCTTATGGGTGCCGGTTTGAGTCCTGGCTGCTCCACTTCCCATCCAGCTCTCTGCTATGACCTGGGAAAGCAGTAGAAGATGGCCCAAGTGTTTGGATCCCTGAATCCGTATTGGAGACTGGGAAGAAGCTCCTGGCTCCTGGCTTCGGATTGGTGCAGTTCCGGCCATTGCGGCCATTTAGGGAGTGAACCAGTGGATGGAAAACCTCTCTCTCTTTCTATCTCTGCTTCTGCCTCTCTGTAACTCCGCCTATCAAATAAATAAATAAATCCTAGAAAGAAAGAAAAAAAAGAAAAGAAAGAAAGAAATAGAAGAACAAGTCCTTCCTAGATCACTGTGGTCTGATCCAATAATTCTGACAAATCCTGTGTATGTTCTTGAGCAGAGCTGAGAAAACATAAGAAAATTGGCTACTCAACACATGGGTTTAAAAAGCCAAGAATCAGGGCCAGCACGGTGTCATAGCAGGTAAAGCCACCACCTACACTGCCGGCATCCCATAGGGGTGCTGGTTCAAGTCCTAGATGCTCCACTTCCAATCCAGGTCTCTGCTATGGTCTGGGAAAGCAGTTGATGGCCCAAGTCCTTGGGCCCTGATACCTATGTAGGCCATCCAGAAGAAGCTCCTGGCTCCTGGCTTCGGATCGGCCCAGCTCAGACCATTGTGGCCATTTGGGGAGTGAACCAGCAGATGGAAAACTTCTCTCTCTCTTTCTGCCTCTGCCGCTGCCTCTCTGTAACTCTGCCTTTCAAATAAATAAAATAAATCTTTAAAAAAAAGCTAAGAATCTATTAGTACTCAAGATAGGTTACTCTTAGCTTAATGAGTGTACAAAAGAACTTGGATATACACTAAAAATTGTTGATGGGGACTGGCATTATGGCACAGCAGATTAAGCCACTGCTTACAACACTGGCATCCTACATGAGGACATGTTTGAGTTCCACTTGCTCCACTTCAAATCCAGCTCCTTGCTAATGTACCTGCGAAAGCAGCAGAAGATAGTCCAAGTACCTGGGCCACTACCACCCACATGGTAGACCCAGAATGAGTTCTAGGCTCCTGGCTTCAGTCTGGCCCAGCCCTGACCATTGCAGCCATTTGAGAAGATAGCCAGTGAATGGTTCTCTCTCTCTCTCTCTCTCTTTCTCTGCCTCTCAAATAAATTTTTTTAAAGTTAACAATTTTTAATTTCCTTCACAATTTTATTTATTTATTTATTTGACAGGAAGAGAGAAGATAGATTCACTGCTAACTCACTCCTCAAATGCCCACGATGTTTGCAGCCAGAACAAACCTCAGACAGCAGCCAAGAAATCAATCCAGGTCTCCTACGTGGGTGGAAAAAGCATAACTACTTAAGCCATCACAGCTGCCTCCCTGAGTCTGCATTAGGTGTTGGCAGAATCAGAAGCCAGAGCCAGGGATTGTACCCAGGTACTCTTATGGGGTACTGAAGCATCTTAACCTCAAGGCTAAACATCTGCCCCCAATTTTAATTTTATTATTTATATTATTTGAAAGGAAGAGAGACAAAAACAAAGAAAAAGGAAAATCTTCCATCTGCTGATTCCCTCCTCAAGTGCCTACAAACAGTCAGGCTGGGCCAGGTGGAACCCAGGAGCACAGACCTCGGCTCAGGTCCTTGGCGGGGACCCAGTATTTGGGTTGTCACCTGCTGCCTTGCAGGGTGCATATTAACAGGAAGCTGGATTCAGAAGCAGAGCCAGGACTCAAAGCCAAGCACTCTGATATGGCATGGTGGCAACCCAACCAGCATCTTAACCATGGGGCCAAATGCCCACTTTAAGTTCGGATTTTTTTATAGAAAAAAAAATTGTTCCTAAGTCCATCTCCCTAATAATGATTACCATGTCTGTACAGTCATTATTCATTTACACACAATTTTTATGTGACTGCAATGATAACCTTTGTCTTCAGTAAATGTATAGAATTATAGAGCCATCGAGTAGCTAAATGGTGGGGGGATGACTTTATCCAAGTCCTCTGCATTTCTCTTGATGAATTTTCCATGTGGAGTACACCATGCTCTAGATTGTACCTCCTGCCAGTGAAGGGTGAAGTTGCACCTGAGTTGAATCTACAGAATTTTATGCAGAAGGAAAAGTGTGCAGTTTAGTAAGGAGCTATGGATGTAAAGTCGGCAGGCCCTAGATATGATGAAAATACCTAAAGTCTAGAGAACAAAGAACCCTTTCCTGGGGGCCAGTGCTGTGGCATATCAGGTAAAGCTACCACCTGCAGTGCCAGCATCCCATAAAGGTACTGGTTCGAGTCCCTGCTGCTCCACTTCTGATCCAACTCTCTGCTAATGCACCTAGGAAAGCAGCAAAGGATTTCCCAAGTGCTCAGGCCCCAGCACTCACATGGGAGACCTGGATGAAGCTCCTGGCTCCTGGCTTTGGATCAGCCCAGCGGCAGCCATCGCAGCCATCTGGGAAGTGAATCAATGCTCCCACTCTCTACCTGTAACTCTGCCTCTCAAATAAATAGATAAAATCTTTAAAAAGAAAAGAACCCCTTCCTTTCCCAGCACATTCTGGCTTATATGAACAGCCATAAGATAGGTTGAGAATGCTTACTTCATAGGGCTTTTGTGAGGGACAAATATGTGAAATTGCTTTTTAAACTACCACAAAGAGGATACAGCTGTAAGGAAAAACTCCTAGTATCACTCACGAGTTTGTATTTCTCATTAAACTCTGAAATCCTGAAAGCATATTCCGTCTATCTTTGTAAATTCGCACCATCCCTCTTACCCCCGGCCCTTTCTGCAGAGTCTGTGTCACACTGGCAGAAGTAGGGCCCTGTCGGAGCTGAGGGCAACAGCCAGCCGATGGTTCCTGGGATGGTCAGGGGTGTTGCACCAAGAGCTCTTAACAGTGGGCATCTGGGAGCTTTTATATCTGATAAAAGCTTAACCTGAAATTATACTGTTATCAGGAGTAAAAGTTTACAAGTCAAACACAACATCAAGTTTGCTTCGATTTTACTTTGGTCTTTTTTTTTACATTTTGCATGGAATTACATAAAATAATTATGCATCTCATAGAAAAGTTAATGTTTGCTTTATTTAATAAATATTGAGAAAAGCCCTGTGAAGTTACAGAGGACAAAGAAATGACTAAAACAAGTTGTTGTCCTCTCCTCTAAGGAACTTATAGTCCAGTGAAGACAGATACATATAATGTGCAGATATAGTATTATATGACAAGGACAATTTCAATAAAGAGAAAATATGTGGGAGTCTGAACCTAGACCTGGGTGGAGCTGGGTGGTGATGGAAAGCTTCCTGGAGGAAGAGAAACTCTCGAAGTCTGTTAGGAGTTCTCCATACAGAGGCTGGGCATGAGGGAGGAGGAGGGAGACCCCAAGCTGTATTCTAAGCAGAGGGTGCAACTTATGCAAAAGGCCAGAGATTGCAGCTCCATAGGGCCCCAGAGTAAAAAGGGAATGCAGGGGTGGCTAGATACAGGGTTGGAGAAGGATGGCCTTTTACCCCAACTTTTATTTTGAAAATGTTCACACCTGGAAAACAGCTGAGGGGTCATCACTGTGGCATTGTGTGTAGAGCCTCTGCCTGCAGTGCTGGCATCCCATATGGGCGCCAGTCAAGTCCTGGCTGCTCCACTTCCGATGCAGCTCTCTGTTATGGCCTGGGAAAGCAGTGGAAGATGGCCCTAGTCCTTGAATCCCTGCACCCATGTAGGAGACCTGGAGGAGGCTCCTGGCTCCTGGCTTCGGATTGGCTCAGCTCCAACAGTTGCGGCCAATTGAGGAGTGAACCAGCAGATGGAAGACCTCTCTCTCTCTCTCTCTCTCTCTCTCTCTCTCTCCCTCTCCTTTTATCTTTGTGCAGCTCTGACTTTCAAACAAATAAACAAATCTTTAAAAAACAAGAAGAAGAAAAGAAAACAGCTGACAAGACAATGCAATGAACTTCTATGCCCTCTTCACCTACATTGTGTACACACACACACCCACACACACACACAGAATGAATTTGGCAAAATGTTAACAAAGAGTAATCAAATGGTAGCAGACATTTGCAACACCCCCAAGACGCTCCCTTCCCCAACCTGTACATGTGAATCTTGCTATGTTCTTCTTCTATTAAATATTCCTCATTCTCCTTGGGAAATGCAGAGATTAACTGATCCTTAAAAAGTCCTATGGCTATGGGTACACTCTAGGAATATCCTGCATGCTCACTTTTCATGACTAATGCCCTATGGAACATTTTTGGACACTTTTTTCTTAATCATTCCCCTCAAGATGTGCTATAGATCTGGTTTGTTACTGTCTATACATATCTGTGCTTTATACATTGAAAGAGCAAGATTTCTCATATCCCAATAACCAATTATTTTCCTATTAAAGTGTAATATTGCTCCCCTTGAGAAAATATAAGGTGAACAGATCCAACACAAAAGAGGAATAAATCAGAGTATGATAGAATGAGCTTCTATTCCATTTAAGTTTTAGAAATAATGTTAATCACTTATATAATAAAATAACTTGGAAGTTTTCTATCAAATAATGTTTTTAACCCTTACACTGTTTCAACTCTTCTAAGTGACACCTTTTTGGTGTAAGCAAGCCATCTGAGCACATTTCTGTATGCTCCAGGAAATCCAGAATAATGGTGAGAGACCAAGCCATTGCCAGCATTATGTTGCAGTGGGTTAGGCCATTTCCTGCAATGCCAGCATCCCACATGAGTGCCAGTTCACATCCTGGCTGCTCCACTTCCAATCCAGCTCTCTGCTAATGCTCCTGGGAAAGCAGCAGGAGATGGCCTAAGTACTTGCTACCCATGTGGGAGACCCAGATGGAAGTTCATGCTCCTGGCTTCAACCTGGTCCAGCCCTGGCCAGTGCAGCCGCTCAGAGAGTGAACCAACAGGTGGAAGATTTCTCTGTGTGTCTCTGTAACTACCTTTCAAATAAAGACCAAGTTAGGGGTCGGTGCCGTGACTCACTTGGTTAATCCTCCGCCTGCGGCACCAGCATCCCATATGGGCACTGGTTCTAGTCCCGGTTGCTCCTCTTCCAGTCCAGTTCTCTGCTGCGGCCCAGAAGGACAGTGGAGGATGGCCCAAGTGCTTGGGCCCCTGCACCCGCATGGGAGACCAGGGAGAAGCACCTGACTCCTGGCTTCAGATCAGCGCAGCGCCGGCCATAGCTGCCATTTGGGGAGTGAACCAATGGAAGGAAGACCTTTCTCTCTGTCTCTCTCTCACTATCTATAACTCTACCTGTCAAAAAAAAAAAAAGACCAAGCTAGTAAATTTTCATCCAGTCCTACAAAATCACTGAAGTGACTTCCAATGGTGGTGGGAATGGTGTACGAGGAAGCATGACGACCCCAAGCCATTTAGGGATGTAGGAAGGTAGGCAGTTTTAGAGAAGAGGTAATAAAAGCTAGGCAGGGGTTGGAATGAGAAGGTGTACTAAAGATAAACTCTACTGATAACACTGTTTTCATAAGGTCTAGAGCAGAGCTGTCCAACAGAATCGTGCTATGAGCAATTTATACAATTTTATTCTAATAGCCATTTTTTAAAAGATTTATTTATTTATTTGAAAGTCAGAGAGAGAAGAAGAGAGGCAGAGATGGGGGGGGGTCCTTCATCTGCTGGTTCACTCTTCAAATGGCCACAATGGCTGGAGCTGTGCCGATCCAAAGCCAGGAGCCAGAAGCTTCTTCAGGGTCTCCCACGCAGGTGCAGGGACTCAGGGACTTGGGCCATCTTCTACTGCTTTCCCAGGTCATAGCAGGGAGCTGGATCGGAAGTGGAGCAGCCGGGTCTCGAACCAGTGCCCATATGGGATGCCGGCACTGCAGGCAGCGGGCTTTATCCACTACGCCACAGTGCAGGCCCTATAGACATTTATTTTAAAAGTAGGAATTAACAAGTGGAAATTGGCCGGCACCGTGGCTCACTAGGCTGATCCTCCGCCTGTGGCGCCAGCACCCTGGGATTCTAGTCCCAGTTGGGGTGCTGGATTCTGTTCCGGTTGCTCCTCTTCCAGGCCAGCTCTCTGTTGTGGCCTGGGAAGGCAGTGGAGGATGGCCTAGGTCCTTGGGCCCTGCACCCGCATGGGAGACCAGAAGGAAGTACCTGGCTCCTGGCTCCTGGCTTCGGATCAGTGCAGTGCACCAGCCATAGCAGCCATTTGGGGGGGTGAACCAACGGAAGGAAGACCTTTCTCTCTGTCTCTCTCTCTCTAACTCTGCCTGTCAAAAAATAAAAATAAAAAACCTTTAAAAAAAACAAGTGGAAATTAATTTTACTAATAGGTTTTATTTACTATATTTTTATTAAAATAGCATCATTTTTAGAAAAACTAGTACACCCATACAATGAAATATTACTCAGTGCTGAAAAAGTAATGAGCCATTGGGCCACAAAGTGATGTGGAGGAAATGTCAGTGTATATCCCCAAGTGAGAGAGGTCATCTGGATGGCTCAGTGCTGGCTGATTCTGACCTACAACACTATGGAGAAAATGAAATGAGAGACAGTGGCTGCCAGAGGCTTGAGGGAGGGAGAGAGGGATGAGTAGGTGGTGCCAAGGGATTTTTTAAGGCATTGAAACACCCTACATACCATTTGGGGTCTTCAATGATGAGAAATACTAAGCATGGATTGCAACATGTTTTTTGCTCCTGAACAAGTTTATCTTTAATTCCATTTTCCACAAGCTTTTTAACTACTTGTGATGGTTGATATACATCATACAGTTGCCAAAGCTCATAAAAGGTATAACATTAAATGTGATTTCTGATGCAAACTATGATCTTCGGGTAATAACAGTATGTGCACCTGGGCTTGCTGATTCTAACACATGTACCATCTTGGTGCAGCATGTTCTTGGTGAGGCAGCTGGGGCCTGTGTAGGCAGGAGAGGGATGTGATAATGCTCTGTACCTACCACACAATTTTGCTGTGAGCCTGAGACTTCTCTAAAAACTAAAGTCTATATTTAAAAATTATAAAAACAAAAATAAGAGCTGGCATTGGTGAAGTCATGGCCTTCTGATCCAGCTCCCTACTAATGCACATGGGAAAGCAGAGGAGACTGGCTCAAGTACTTCGGCTTCTGCTACCCATTTTGGAGACTAGATGGAGTTCTAGACCTTTGGCTTTGGTCTGAACCAGCTCCAGGCCATTTTGGCAGTGAACCAACAGATGGAAGAGTTCTCGCTCTGTCTCTCTTTCCCTCTGTCACTCTGTCTTCCAAATAAGTAAATCTTTGAAAAACAATGTAATATATATTATCACTTCAACACGCAATCAACATACAACAGTATTAATGAAATACTCTTTTTTTTTTTGCACAATAAATTTTTGAAGACCAACATATATCTTAGACTAAAAGCATTATCTTAATTTGGACTAACCACATTTTAAGGGCCAAAAAGCCACCTATGCCTACTGGCTCCCATGTTGAACAGCACAAGTCTAAAAATGTGACAGTGTCCAAGGCAGCTTGGAAAGACTTGACCTGCCCCGCCATTCTTCCTGCTTCACAATCTCTATCAGCATTGCTCCAAGCCACTCTGCATCCAAGCGTAAGGAAAACGTGCTTTTGCATGGCAAAGGAAGTTTCTAAGTAAATCTCTGAACTTTCATCCCGCCCTGATCGTTGCCTCTCGGCTCCTAGACCACGGATATGCAGGCACGTCGTCCCTGCACGCTGCTCCAGAGGGTACCTCTTCAAGGATCTTCTCAACGGGAGCAGCATGGGGCACTGAAGAGTAAGAGGGCTTTATCACACCATAATTTCCTGAAAATACCATGTTCCCCTCATTACTAACTGGGAAAAGGGTTTTCAGGTCTGGCGCGTTGTGCAAAAAGAATGAAAAATGTTTTATTAAAGTGCAGTACAGACTTAAATGCTACCGAGAAAATAGGTACTTAAGAAAAAAAAGTTACTGTCAGTACAGAAGTAAATAACTAGGCTTTGCCTCTCTAGGTGAAGGGTATTTATATTTCTTTGCAGCCAGGGGCATTATTTCCTAGCAACATTCCTGGAGCTAATGCATGGACTTCCGTATGTGCCATGATATATTACAACCTACTCGTGCTCCAGTGCTATTACCAGGACGGGAGTGCACTTTAGCTGAGGAAAGTAGGCTGGTGCTGGAATTAGAAAAAAGTCCTACATTAAATCATAGTCTGCTCTTTTACAGTCATCATTTTCAGATTTCATCACTCAACAAAGTGAGAGGAAAAAGGCATTTATTTCCCTACCATTTTCAACAGCTCTTCCCAAAGAAGGGAAAGGAAATCACAGACAGTGGTAGGCTGGATGTGAGATAAAAAGAGCCGAGGCTCACTGAATCCTGCAAAGGAAGCTGATTGATATAAGCAGCGGGACATGACAAGTACACCCGCGTGTGTGCACACATGGAAGTCTTCCTGATAGTCACAAGGCCATTATTAAAGGCCCGACTCCCAGTGAGTCTTCTCTGAAATGAAGGACATTTTAAAAATTAAATGCAAAATATTTTCCAATTTTATATCCAAACCTTTACGAATTAGTATCTTATGGTAATCTCAATATAATTACATCACATTAATATCTGGGATTTGCTTTAGAACGCTCCAGCAAAGACATAATCAAAGTGAAAGTTGGGGCAGTAATTAGACAAGAAAGACAGAATTCTGTGTAGTGGTGGAGCTCAGTAAAGGGTATTTGGGAGCACCTTACACTTTTCCACATTATCGTGATTGTAATAAGTATAGTGTCCCAAATAAAAAAGTTTAAAAATTATTCCTAACTTTTTAAATGTATGGGCTCTTTTAAGTTAAAAAAAAGTTAATATTCTGTCTCTGACGTGGAGCCTACCATGGGGAATTTACTGTTTACTTATACTTTTAAAAACTGTTTGCATGCTTTTAATCAAACACATGTTTTCAATGAAAAATGTGTATGTATATATGCCCAAGTGTACACACCACTCACACATATAGAGTGGTCCTTGGGAATCAATGGGGAATTGGTTCCAGGAATCCCAGCAGGCACCCAATCTATGGATGATCAAGTTCCTTAAATAAAATGTCATAGTGTTTGCATATAACCATTGTCTTGTACACTTTAAATCATCTTTAGATTACTTATAATACCCAAAACTCATACAATATAAATGCTATATAAATAGTGGTTATGTATTAGAAAGTAATGATAAGTAAAATAAGTCTGTACATGTTCAATATAGGCCTAAATTTTAAAAATATGTTTTAAATCAATATTTGATTGAATCCACAAATGCAAGTTGACATATACAGCAGACTAGCTTGTGTATCATACACATACATATACATCTACACACATATACACACACACATTAGTGACTTGGTAAGTATAGAATTATTACTTCCTGAGGATACTGATTGTGTGTTCCTGAATAAGTTACTTCTGAGCCTTCTTATGAAAAGATAACATTTAAATTGCATAATACATTCCAAGACCTCTTGGAATTCCGTGGTCCATACAATGGGTGTGGCTGGAGAAGGGCCAGGATGGGTCCTTTCGAAGCAAAGGCCCCAGGGGCCACAGGGGAGGGAACTAAAAGCTGTGATTGGAGACAGGTGCTACACTGAACCACTCAATGGAACAGCTGTCAGAAGATATGAATTCTTGCCCTAATTGCTTTATCTGAGACCTTAAGCCAATGCTTTTACCTCACCATGCCTCAGTTTTTTCATACACTTATTTAATAAATATTTACTGAGTTCCAATTATGGGCTGGATATGCACCTAGATCCTGGGAATGCAGAGAGCAATCAGCAGTAACAGTCCTGCCCTTGCTGCTTTATCATTCTGGTAAGGAGCAAGCCATGAAGGTATCTGGAGCAAAGATATTATAAACCCCCTCCCCAACCACCCTTGGCTAAACCAAAATTTGCATGGCTAATCTTGAAAGTTGACATGTGTATTAAATAAAAGAATCTAAAGTAAAAACTAGTGCATGCTAAGTTGTAACACAATATTATGAAGATGATTATCAACATGACTTTTGTGATTGATTCTCTCCCACACACAGTGTGAGCAGTGCCAGCTGCTGCTCTAATTCAACCCCGGGCATTGCTGCATATGCACCAGGAAATCCAGTCTCTCCTTATTACCACCCACTTTATTATGTTTCACACGGAAAATACATCTGCATAAACCATCAAAGAGAACTTATCCCCATTTTAAAATAATTTATCTGTTTATTTAAAAGGCAGAGAGACACACACACACACACAGAGAAAGCTCCCAGCTGCTGGTTCACTGCCCAGATGCTCCCCATGATCTGGGACGGGCCAGGGCTGGAGCTGGGGCCTCAATCCAGGCCTCCCTCCAAACACCACAGCCATCACTACTTCTCAGGGTCTGCACTGGCAAGAAGCTGAAGGCAGGAGCGACAGCTGAGAATCAAACCCAGGGATTGTGACGTGGAGTGCAGGCAACTTAACTGCTAAGCCAAATGCCTGCTCTTCCATTTATTTTTTAATAAAATATATTAATATAACAGGTACTTTCAAAAACATTCATTTTGAAAGAGGTTAAAACTATTTTGTGATACACATAGAAAAGGGAGTTCACAGAAAAGATGACTAAAGTACATGGTCTAAGAACCACTTAAATCTACATTAAACCAACAGAGATTGGGTGCGGTTCTCAACTACGCAATGTCTAAAGTTACTTTTACGGCAAACCATTTGGGCAGACAACTAGGAGCGAAATGAGGGAGCTAAAAGAGCTTGGATAACACAGTGGAAAATTTTTCCTAAAATGGTAGTAGTTATGTAATAATGGAACTGATGTCTTGTGTTTTTATAGTCTGACCTGAAAAAAAGTTACACAAGAGCTCCAAAGCTATGTTATTCTAGCTATTGCACCTGCACCTTCAACTTGCAGAGTTGCCCACTTAGCACATATTATATCAGTTAGGAAGGACTATTTTTATACTTATTATATATCACAAGCAGAATCATCTCAGAATATAGTGAATTTCTAGACAGAAAACCAAAACTCCCAGCATGAGTACTTGTCGTGGCAGTTACGATATTGCTTAGGACGCCTGCATCCCGTATCAGAGTGCTTGGGTCTGAGTCCCAGCTCCATTCCCCATTCCAACTTCCTGCTAAGCTGCACCATGGGGTCCAGTAGATAATGGGTCAAACATCTGGATCTTTGTCACCCACAAGGGAGCTCTGGATGTTTAAGTTCCAGGCTTCTGGCTCCAGCTATTGTGGGCATTTGGGTTGTAAGCCAACAGATGGAAGATCTTTGTCTCTCTCTTTCTCTGCCTTTCAAATAAATTTAAATTTAAAATATCAAAATACCCATAAGGCAATGTGTGCTGAAGCCTATGCAACCATGTCCTTCCTTCTCTCAGTTCAAATGAAAAATAAGATAGAACAGAAGCGAACGCGATCCAAAGTATATCTTTTCATTGCAGCTACTTCCACTAGATGGCACTAAAGATCTTTTTTCAGCAATCTTGCCCTTTTCAAAAAGGAAAATCAAAATTTGTCCTGTCATTAAGATCAGTTTTTTAAAAATGAAACATTAATCTCAGCCATTTGTTAACTCATCACACATTTGTTAAACCCACAACGCCAGTCCCGGGACCATGTCTTTCTGTGTCTCTAATACTGGCAGTGTCTGAACCCACAGGAGGGCCAGTTTGAGTCCCAGCTGCTCTACTTTCATTCCAGTTCCCTGCTAACGCACTGGGGACAGTAGCAGAAGACGGCCCAAATGCTTGGGCCCCTGCCACCCATGTGAGAGATCCGATGAGATTCTAGGAATGAATCCCTCTCCCTGTACCTCTGACTTAACAATTAAATAAGTCAATCCTTAAAAAAGAAAAAGGCAGGCAAGCAGACATGGTTCCTAATGCATTGGGGTGGGAGTATAATGAGGGCAGAGGGCAGAATCACACAAGCAAGTGGAAAAGTGAAAGGCAAAAGTTAAAGACTTGACAGAGATCATCACAGAGTCACATGGTTACATGGGTAGTGAATAGAAAGGAACCCAATGAAGATCTGGAAATAGATGAATCCTAGAGAAGGCCACGTCTGAACTGTGCTTTAAAGAACAGTTAGGCTTTAATTAGTCAAAGAAGAGTGGGCGGGGTGTCCTAAGCAGAGCAAGTAGCTTGTACAATCATAAAAGAAGGCTGAAGGGACTGGCACAAGGCAATTCAAGAAATGAGGTCAGCTGGCCTGGCAGAAGTAGAATGAGGGGAAACATGTACATATCCATGGAGTTGTACACTGACAGCCAACTCCTACCCCTCTGCCCCTTGCTCAGGCTGCTCCTGTCACTCTGGACTCCTAGCCACTGCTCTAACACACTACGTTTTTCTTCTCCTAACATCACTGACTCTTCTGTATACTGTTCCTCCAACCATCTGCATGGGGCATTCTTTCATCCTTAAATCTTTGCTCAAATATCACCATCTCAGTGATACTAGCTCTAATCACCCCATTTAAATTGCAACACACCCTACCCTGGCCGACAGATGTTCTTCATTCTGCTTAATTTCTCTCCGAGGGACTTATCCCATTCTAACACCCTATACAGTTTATGTAGTTACTATGTTCATTGTATATTGACTGCTTTTTCCTACAAGAAGACAAGTCCCATGAGAGCAGAAATTTTTGCTTGTTCTAACAGTGTTGTATCTGTCTCTGGTGCCTGGCACATAGTCAAATCGCCTTGCCCTCATGGAACTTACTAATCTCATTGGGAGTAGGCCAGAAAGACACCTGGAAAAACATATTCTAAGTCAAAATACACATGAATGAAGATACTGAAGAGCCACAAAGATCAAATGTGAATTGCAGAAAGATCACTGATGGAATACTAGTGAATGGACCAGAGATACGGACACCAATTAGGAACCGAGACAAAGCCTAAGAACAAGAGCTAAAGCAGGGAGTAGGGATGGAAAGGAGCTACTGAATTCAGAGATCTGTCAGAAGCAATAAGGACAACAGTAAAGAAGGTCCCAGGTGGCAAAATGGACTGGTGCTTTACATACATCACCTCCAAACACCACAACAAAGAAAGGATAAAGAAGTTCAAACAGGGCCAAGGACCCTGGGATAAAGCAACATTTGAGTTAAGTGGAAGAAATACTCCCAGGGAAAAGGAGGAGTGGGCAGAGGGGCAGGAGGCGGAAGGTTAACCAGGGTCGGTGGACAGCAGCAAGAGAAGAGAGTTTCAAGATGAAAGCTTTCAGTGTCGAAAGCTATAGTGAATTCATTTATAAAAGAACTGAAAAGGAACCACCAGATATAGCCAATAGGAGGCTTTTGGTAACTTTGACAAAAGCAATTTCAGGGCATAGCTGAGACCAAACACTAGATTTCCCTGTGTTCCAGAGTAAAATGCAACAACTAGAAAGAGTTAGAGGAGCAAGAAGCTTGGCCATAACAGGAAGAGAGAAATTGGAAACCAGAGAGGAGCGTAAGGTAGGAGTGACTTCTGCTTGGGTATGAGCTGAAAGATCCTCCAGACAGCAAAAGAGGGCGTCAGAGGAGAGGAAGGAGGCTGGGGTTCTGAGCACAGGTCCCAGGAGGATTCACTTTCCTCTGAAATACAGGAGGAGGAATGATGCCTGATAGAGACAGGTGCAATAGCGAGAGACAGTTCTGACGGAGTTCTCAGCTTCCCTTTCCATATATTCACTCCGTGTCTGCCGGCACTGACTAAGCAAAGAGCCCAGTCCTGACCTGCCTGATTTCCTGATGGGTCATCTTCCCCCCACCCCGGTTTTGGGCAATGGAACTGGGCTGCACTCTTGACACCTTGACACAACCCTGGTCATCAGTCCTGTTCCTCTGACCCCATGACTTATGCACCTCCCTGTAACTATGTGCTGGCTGAGGTCCCTAGATGAAGCTGTGTGTAAGCAGGAGACAAGGCACTGCATTAATTCTAAGAAAGAAGCACCCCTACAAATCCCCTTTCATCCAGTAATCTCACCCCATACCACTTATGGTGGGCACTACCACAAAACTCTTCCCTCAATGTGTGACTGCTGTCTTACTATTATTTGAGTTCACTATTCTCTATCTTGTTAATAACAGGTCTTTAGTAAACACCTACAGTGTAGGTGCTAGGTTGGCTGGCAAGGGAACAGAGAGACAGATAATACCATCCATACATGTGTAGATATTCATGGTATACACAGACATGTACAACATATATATATGCATATATAAGTAAAAACCATTACAAGGTAGCACAAACTGCAAAGTCAACAATATTGGCTAAAGAGCTTTGAGAGCTCAAATCTGAAGTCTTAAAATAATGAGAAAGGCTTCAAGGAATGACTGGGAAGCGGGCCTGACATAGAAGGAAGGGTAGATTAAATAATATAGGAGAATACTGCAGGCACATTGGCCTTAAATGTCCTTGGTACATCTTAGAGGCCAATTTTATGGTTCTATTAAGGAATCCAAATATCATCCTCCAGAGATGGGGAGCTCCTGAAGGTTTTTAGAATGAAGACTGACTTGCATGATGTGGAATAACTGTGTAGATCAATTTATTAAAAAACGTCATACGGGGTAATAAGAGACTCCTGTGATACTTGATGTGAAGGTGATTAAGCTCTGTCTCATCTTTAAAGTTCTATGCAGTAAGATATTGGCAATGGAGATGGAAAAAACAGTGCCTGCCTGGATACGGGAAAAGGGGAAGTAGGCCAGGAGGGCTATAATGTTTCAAGCTGGAGAGGAGGGAGACTGAGGTCACCCTGGAAAGAATGAAAGGGGAAAACCCAGACAGCACAGTTCAGTAAGCAAAGTCCAGCGAAAATTAAGACACATGGGACTAACATGATGGGGACACGTCTGGATGCAGATTTTTTATAGAGGGATTGACAAAACCTCTGGGAATAGTTAAGTATTGAAAGTGTTTGGGCTGGTGCAGTGGCATAGCAGGTAAAGCCACCACTTGCAGTGCTGGCATCCCAAATGGGCGCCAGTTCGAGTCCCGGCTGCTCCTCTTCTGATCCAGCTTTCTGCTATGCCTGGGAAAGCAGTAGAAAATGGTCCAAGTCCTTGGGCCCCATGGGAGACCTAGAAGAAGCTCCTGGTTCCTGGCTAGATCAGCACAGCTCTGGCCATTACAGCCATCTGGGAAGAAGAGCGCTCTCTCTCTCTCTCTCTCTCTCTCTCTCTCTGCCTCTTACTCTCTATTACTCTGCCTTTCAAATAAATAATCATAATCTTTAAAAAAAAATAGAGGGGGGTGTTGGCATCACAAGCTACAGCTTAACCCACTGTGTCACAACAATGGGCCAACAAATATCTCTAAAAATAAAGAAAGGAAGGAAGGAAGGAAAGGAGGGAGGGAGGGAGGGAGGGAGGGAGGAAGGAAGGAAGGAAGGAAGGGAGGAAGGAAGGAAGGAAGGAAAGGGCTAGTGTTGTGGTGTAGCAGGTAAAGCCACCACCAGTGACGCTGGCATCCCACATGAGTGGTGGTTTGTGTCCCAGCTGCTCTACTTCTGATCCAGCTCCCTGCTGACTGCCTGGGAAAAGCAGCAGACGATGGCCCAAGTGCTTAGGCCCCTGCTCTCCATGCGAGAGCCCTGGAGCAAGCCCCTGGCTTCTGGCTTCAGCCTGGCCCAGCCCTGGCCATTGCAACCATCTTGGGAGTGAACCAGCAGTTGGAAGCTCTCTCTGTCTTTCCCCCTCTCTCTGTAACTCTTTCAAATAAATAAATAAGTCTAAACACAAAAAGAAACCTATCATTAAGAACTGGGGCTTGATATTCTGCTTAAAAAATAAAAAGGAAAGAAAAGTGTGACTCTTGGGATCATCAGCACAAGAGAGAAAAGAGGAAAGGGAACTAGAGAGAAAGCTTGGGAGAAGCATCCTGAGATCGGAAGGCCAGGAGAGCAGAAACCAAGGAGGAAGCAGGTTTTAAGGAGGAGGAGACGCATAAAAATGGTGAATGCTGGAGAGAAAAGGCCGGTAATAGGGTCACTCGTAATCTACAAGAGAAGAGTTTCAACAGGAAAGAGGCGAGGAGTAATGGATGGTGATGAACACACAGAGTGTTGTTTTGAGCAGTGTAGTGGTGAGAGCCACCACAGTCAGCTGGTTGAAAGGGAGCGGGGCGAAGGGAAGATCTGTGTGCCCCTGCAGGGCTCGGGCACACTTCCTGATAGAATGTTAGTCGAGGACTCACTGAAGACATAGAAGAGTTCGGAGGAGGCGAGAGAGGTTGGGATTAAAGAAGGAAGGTCTTGAGTGGCTGACCCTGGAAGAGAATAGCAGTGAGGAGAGGTTGGTCAGGAGTGTGAAGACTCAGATCCTGAAGCAGCAAGGTGAGGGGGTCCTCCAGGCAACCTTCTCTTTCCACTCAACTAAAGGCAGCTGCGGAGCGTGTCAGGGATGGGACGCTTAAGAAGCCGAAAAAGGGAAGTGCAGAGGTAGCGGAGGTAGAACTTCAGACAACGACACCCCAAGGCTGTGTTCAAGTCTCAGACAGGCTACCACGGGCTGGTCACCAGACCTCTCTGATTTCCTCCAAGTTGTGACGAGTAAATGAGATAAGGCACATGTAAATTATAAAGCATTTCTTAATGAGAGACGTGGGAACACCTATCACAGGCAATGTGATCCTGCATGAAAAAGAGATGAAGCGAAGCGCAGCCTGGCACCAGAGAGGGCGGGGGTGAAGTTCAGCAAGAACATATAGCAAACCAGGCCCAGCGTGTGACTTACTCCAACATACTGGAGTGGAGACAGAGCAGATCCTGAGGACAAGTGTGGAGAAGGAAGCCAGGCTGCAGAAATCTAGGTAAGGAGTATTTTAAGGCCTTTGTAGCCATGCCTACATTTGGAAATTACACGTAATGTTCATATAAAAGCGGCATTTGACTCGTTGAGAGGTTGTATTTTTGAAATAGCCACCCTTCGATGGTTTCACTTAATAGTTTTCATGTTTTACCGAGTCAACCTCTGCCCTGCCCCTTCTATGTTTTTCAAAGGCTCCAGGCACTATGCCCGAAGCATGAGGGCATCAGCTAAACAGCTGCGCGCTGCAAAGCCGGGCGACACCGCGGCTCTCCAGGCAGGCTTAAGCCGCTGGAGACCCCAAGCCGAGGGTGGGGAGCCAGCGAGTTACCGTTTTTGGAGTTTCGGAGATACAGGTCTCAGATCCCAGGCGTAGCAAAGCCCCGATTTGGACGAATCGAGACTCCCGGTCAGGGCACTTTGCAAAGACAACAAAATTAGAAAGCCAAGGGTGCCAGACGGGTTCATTTCCCAATTAGCCCGTGAGCCCACAAAGTGGACATCATCCTCCAACCACCCCATTGTGACCGCTCAGGCGGCCTCAATCAAGATTGACGGGTAAAGTCGGCTCCAGATCTGCTCTGCTGGCCGGCTTCTGCTACACACAACTGTAGGATTCTGGGTGACACACAGTTCACCTCTTGGACCAACTGCACTTTTCCCAAGTGGGTGAAACCAAAGCTTCTCCCGTCCAGGGGATGCAAGTCGCGCTCCTCGGGCTGTTCAAAGATTTCCCTAACTCGTGCCCAGAACCAGGGCCACGGGAGTTTCTGTGACCCGCACGCTAGGCCGGACGGATTCTTGAACTAAAACCCCGAGGCCACGCGGGAACTCAACATGCTGAGAAACACCCGCGACCAGGCCGCCAGAAAAGCAGCTCCTACAACTCCCAGCAAGCCCCGGGCTGAGCACGTCCGAGGGCAACTGACAGCGCCACGGACCAATGGGAGAGCCCAGTCTGCGTTCTCGGGGCCAATCCAAAGGCAGGAAGAAGGCCGTGCGTGTGGTGTATCTGCGCGGCTTCTTCGATGGGCCTGGGCCCTCTCTGGTCGCCTCAGAGCTAGACAGACGGACAGTCCCTGTGAAATGGTGACGCTGGCTACACTATGTCGTTCACTCCCTGCCTCTCTCTTTAACTTCCCTTTCGCCGCCCAGCCTCTGGCCCTTAGCTTGGTCCCTTCCCTCGCGTGAGCGGACAGGCGAGAATGTGGAATTTCCAAAACTTACTGGCTGCTGCTCGCGTCACTCTGGAGGATGGCGGGGCCCCGAGCGGCGAGGCCCGCCCCTCTCGGACGGTGATTGGACTCGCTGGAGTGGACGGGGCTGGGATTGGTGGGACGAGGGCGGCGCTTCTCCGGGCATCCTGGGGCGAGGGCCCGAGACACAGCGACCACGGAGGAGCCGGCGGGGACTGGCGGCCCCGTCGCCCGCCGCGCGCCCTCCACGGAGGGCAGGAGCCGGAGGGCTCCCTACCTCACTGCGCGCTGGCGGGGGTGGCGCTTGTCGCGTGTGGGGCGCGGGGCCATTGGGGCGGGCGGGCGGGAGGGGTTGGCAGGGGCGGCCGGGCGATGCAGGGCTCGAGGATCTGGCAGCGCCGCTGGCCTGAGGCTTAGAGCTGGAAGCGCATCTGGGGAGGAGGGCTTGGGCGGGTCTGGTATGGGATGCCGTGGAAAGGAGGGGGCCGTGGGTGGGTCCTTTGAGGAAGCCTCCTCCCGTGTGCCATTTTATTTGCCAACGAGAGCGTCCCCATGGTCTCTGTTCAAGTTCTGGAAGTTTTCTCATTGGGTGGGCGTCCTCAGCTGCTACTCCATTTTAGAACTGCCCAGGGCTGTTTCTGATACTAGGCACAAACGTGGGGACTATGTCAGAACACGGGAAGCCACCGATGGGCTTGGTGCGCAAACTTCCCAGCGGGACTGCACTTGGGGGCTCGGGCAAGACCCACTGCCCTTCGTGCTTGGCGCTTTTCAAAGCCCCCAGGCTCTTGCCTTGTTTGCACACGGTCTGCACCCAGTGTCTGGAGCAGTTGGAACCCTTCTCGGTAGTGGATATCCGAGGGGGAGACTCCGAGAGCAGCTCTGAGGGGTCAATGTTCCAGGAACTCAAGCCGCGCAGTGTGCAGCCGCAGACTGGCATCCTCTGTCCGGTATGTGATGCCCAGGTGGACCTGCCCGTGGGTGGAGTGAAGGCTTTAACCCTAGACCACCTGGCCATGAATGATGTGATGCTGGAGAGCCTGCGTGGGGAAGGCCAGGGCCCGGTGTGTGACCTGTGCAGCGACAGGGAGGTGGAGAAGAGGTGTCAGACCTGCAAAGCCAATCTCTGCCACTTCTGCTGCCAGGCTCATAGGTAAAGATGGGATCCCCTACCGGGTGTGGCTTAGGAGCAGAGTGCAAACAGGTATCAGATACAGAGACCCCTCGGTGAGCAGATGAAGAGGAGAGCTTTCTCAGCTGCAGTTGAACGTCAAGCAACAGTATACAACGCGATAGCAGACACTTTAGAACACTCGTTACCCCCTCAGCCGCGTGGAATATCTGTAGAAATAATGACCATAATAGCTTGCGTAGTCCTAAAGCGCTCACCGATGCCTTCAGCCATCAGCCGTTTGTGTAGTGAACAATTGTGGTGGGTGCTGGGGAAACAGGAGGAGGAACACTCTCTCAGGTCTGCCCTTGTCTCAACTGATTATTGCAACTCTTACAGAAAGGCAGGCACTGTTTTTATTCCCAGTTATTGAGGAAACAAGCTCTGTATGTTACGTGATTTGCCAGGTTCCCACAGAGCTGGTATTAAGTGTGAAACAGAACCGAGTCTCACATCCAGATCTCTGACTGTTCTGTGCTGCCCTGTCGGTATAGGGCTGACTGGCAGGCCTCGCTGCAGCCTGCACTATATGCCCTAGAGTTACTGTGGAGCCTGGTAAGTGGGCTGGTTGGTGTTGATCAGAAGGTGCAGATTATGTCTTTTATTATACTTAGTGAATAATTATGAGAGGGATCATTCTTTGTCCTTTCTTTTTCCACCCCCTGCCCCCATCCCATTCCAGGACATCAGATTATAAAATGACCAAGGGTTTAGGATTAGCCTAAAATAGTTTTTAAGTGCTGACTTCCATTTGTTTTCTGGCCTCACCAACAGAACAGATAAATAGTCTTCACTCTATTTTTAACTTGTAATTATGTGATAGTCCCTGTAACGGCCTTGCTTCGAGCTGAGCAGCTGCCCCATTTTCTCTGCAGCCATTTCTCTGGTGCCTGGATAGGCCTATGAGCCTCCAGTTGATAAGAAATTAACAGAGACACTGCACTGTCGCTGTGGTTCTGTAGGAACTTCTCTGACTTTCTGGAGGCTTCCAGAAGAGGGAACTGAAAGAGAGCGTTCATTCTGCCAACCGTTGAGTTCACTTTCTAATAATGCTAACGACTCAGGGGCCCTTCTAGCCGGCTGATTTGGGTGATAGAGTTACTGGTCCAAGGAAATGCTTCGTTACATTCTTAGATGACGGCTGATGGCACTTTCCTGTTGGGGCCAGCTAGCTGCTTTTTAATTGCTGGGGTTATTGCTATGCCATCTGGCACAGTTTCCATCTCCCGGTGTTGGTTTTCCATCGTGCTGTCTGCTCCAGCTTACTGTAGGGAGCAGGCTTAGCTCATGTCTAAACTTGCCAAATTAACTCTGGGGAGGGTTTCGGGGTGTATTTAGTCTGAGTGTCACAAGTTTTGCAAAGATGTTGTCCCAAGGCAGCCCTAGTCCACTTTCACATAAATATTGTCCCCACTGTATACCCAAGGAACGGGTATGAGAGCCTCACGCAGTTAGAGATTAGGGGAAGGAATTGAATTCAGGTTGGTTTAACTCCACAGCCTAACGCCTCCCGCTGACCCTATTCCGTAATTTCCTTTTCTGACTTTGCTTGCCCCCAGGCGGCAGAAGAAAACAAGCTCCCACACCATGGTGGATCTGAAGGACCTGAAAGGCTCCAGCGGGATGGGGAGGCCCATCCTGTGTGCCGCCCACCCTGCCGAGGAGCTGAGGCTGTTCTGTGAGCTCTGCGACCAGCCGGTGTGCCGGGACTGCGTGGTGGGGGAGCACCGGGAGCACCCCTGCGACTTCACCAGCAACGCCATCCACAAGCACGGCGACTCCGTCCGGCAGCTTCTCAGAGGCACCCAGCCCCACGTGGAGGCCCTGGAGGAAGCGCTGGCCCAGATCAGAGGCCTCAACAGCGCCCTCCAGGAGCGGGTAGAGGCCGTGGCAGCTGATGTCCGGGCCTTCTCCGAGGGCTACATCAAGGCCATCGAGGAGCACCGGGATAAGCTGCTGAAGCAGCTGGATGACATCCGGGTCCAGAAGGAGAACTCGCTGCAGCTGCAGAAGGCACAGCTGGAGCAGCTGCTGGCGGATATGCGGACTGGAGTGGAGTTCACCGAGCACTTGCTGGCCAGTGGCTCGGACTTGGAGGTCCTCATCACCAAGGGCGTGGTGGTAGAACGGCTCAGGAAGCTGAACAACGTCGAGTATAGCCCCCGGCCAGGAGTGAATGATAAGATCTGCTTCTCTCCTCAGGAGAAAGCAGGCCAGTGCCGTGGCTACGAAGTTTATGGGGCCATTAATACCAAAGAGGTTGATCCAGCCAAATGTGTTCTTCAGGGAGAAGGTAGGAGGGCCTTTCCCACTGGCACGGAGAGGGGCAGGGGGCCGGGACCTGGTGTATAAAGAATTATCAGTTGTGCATCTAAGGCCTTTGCCTAGCTAGGAAGTAATCCCCTACTGGCCAGTGTGCCAAGGGAGAGAGACATGCTGGCCTAAAGGACATGAACCTGCCCCACGCTGCCACCTTGCCTGTTTGTTTCTGGTTTGTCTAGTCCGAGGACAGTCAGTAGTCACTTACCCAATGCAATGGGGAGCTTGACCCTTTCCCACTTTGGGGAAGCAGTAACCACCAGGGAAGCCAAGGATCATGCTTTGCTTCTATCAGGTGACAGAGCTGAGCTGGTGCCCACAGGAGGTAACCGCATTGACTAGGGCAGGGAGAATCTTGCTTGCTCACAGGCAGGCCCTGGGTTGCTTGGATCAAGTTCTGAAGGGGCTTTCAGAAGAATGAGGCAGACAAGATGATGTTTCCTTCTCTATGCTGCTTTTCATTCATATGAACCTCCTATCGTTAGCTTTTAAAAGGATATGGTAGGTGTTTCATTCAGTAGGGAAGAAAATGGTTTCTGTTGCCCAGTGTTCTCTTCCTAAAGGAAGCATGCTGTTCAGATGAGTGTTTCATGAATCAGTCCTGGTGAGAAGAGTCAGCTTGGCTTTCGCACAGGAATTCTTAACAGTTTGGAGGTCACGTATCCCTTTGAGAATGACGTCTCCCCAGAAACACCCACTACCATGGACATACAATTTCAGGAGAGTCTTAGACCCTCTGTAAACCTCTCTGTATCCTCATGGTGGTCCATGAGCCATAAATTAAGGAACCTTACTTCATCGGAATGCTCAGTAGGAGTCCATGGCCATTGGATATCACCCCAACACCTTGGCATGAGCTGCAGAGTCGGGGAGTATCTCCCGGCAGCCAGGGTCCCAGCTGGTCTGCTGAACCCCTGCCTGTTCCAGCACGATCCAGAGCTGGGAGAGGGCAGCTTGGGGCAGCCTATCTACAGGTTTTCTTCTCTGTACCTAGGCAAGTTCCGAGTATTTGCAAGGCTGCCTTGTGGCTGACGGTAAGGTCCAGGATCCTGTGTGATCCAAGAACAGCTACTGGTGAGAGATGACCAGACTTACGGGGAGGGATTCCCAAGAGGCAGGCAGAGGGGGAGAGAGAAGAAAGGCAGCTGGGTGGCAGCGGTCAACACGAAGCACAACCCTTTGTTCTGAAGAGAAACAGCGAAGCCTTCTGGTCCGGGGATGTGGGCACTGTGCAGTTTGCCTTCGCGGTGAGGACAAGTGTTTGTCATTTGCAGATCTCCACAGAGCCCGAGAGAAACAGACAGCCTCTTTCACCCTGCTCTGTAAGGACTCTGCAGGAGAGAGCATGGGCCGGGGAGGAGACGACATTCATGTCGCCGTTGTCCCGAAGGATAAGAAAGACAGGTGTGTATTACACAGGTGTCATGGGACACCAGCAGTGTGGACACTGGCAACAGGAGGTCCTTTGAGGCACTGGAGATACAACTACGGTGGTTCATCTTACCTCGCCGTGATGCCCCACTGGACCAAATGGGGTTTCCGTTGTGGGTTTTGTGTCTGTGTTCTGTTCTCTCCGAGAGGAGTCTGCCTTTCCGGTTGTGTTCACCCCAAGGTTTGGATCAGACTGAAAAAATCCTCTGATTTTGAGGCTGAATAATGGCCTCAAAATCCATCCCTGCCTTGCTACTGCATTGTGCCGGGAGCATATCTGTGTTCCTCTGCATTTGGAGTAAGGAGAAGGAGTGACAAAGAACAAGAGGGTACACTTGAGACCCCTGGAAAGCGCACAGTGACATTCTCAGGGAATTCATCTGAACGTCAGACTAAATTAGAACTTACACTACTTACATACTATTATAAAATTAACTTCAGAGGCACGGGGAAGAAGCAGCCTGTTTGAGGGACATTCAGCATTAATGTTGAATGGGATGGCGTAGTGTTAACCTCCTAAGACAGCAGAGAACTGACGTAGCCCTAGAGGAGTGAATGGTGTTTTGTATTCTTACCTCCCAGCAGTGCAGTCAGAACGGTGGTCCAGGATAACAAGGACGGAACATACTACGTCTCCTACACCCCCAAGGAGCCTGGCCTGTACACCGTGTGGGTCTGTGTCAAAGAGCAGCATGTGCAGGTAACCCCCCCCCGCGCATGCGCTGCCACCATCCTTTCTCCCCAGCCCGCCTGGGTTCTTTGTCTTAGGATCTGGAGATTTTATCATGGGGTCAGCTGCAAACAGATTGAATAGGATTCTCTTCCTTCTGCCACCTCTTCACTATAGAGATGGCCCGGGTCTTGCTATGCTTTTTTCTTGTTAGAGGATGCCGGTGACAGTAAGAACTCTCTCTCTCTGTTTTACTTCTTGTTAATCATGTTTCAACTTTACAGTTCTCTCAGTTGGTTTATTGGAATTCTTAACTTGGAGAAGATTCTCTGATCTGAGGTTGTAGTCTGTCAGCAGTCAGTTGTGCATGTCCAAGAAATAAAATCTGACTCAGCATCTCCCAGTCCTGGTCAGACTGCGACTGGACGTGAACTTCCTGGAACACAGTGGGGAGGGTTGTGTCCCCTCCTCTCCACTGACCAGTCGTCTGTCTGCCTAACCACATGATTCTGCACTCTGTGTTATGGATATACTTATGTTACCATGGTTACTCTGCCACCTCCACAGACCAGTGTCACTTTCTGGTTTAGAGATGAAGGTTTGAGAATTGGGTCATAGATGTCCAGCAGTATTTCTCTGCTGACACTGGAAATCCACACTGACAGGGTAATACGATAGCATACCACATCGCTGTGTGCTTGGCTGATGGCCTGTGCCCTAGCAGGACGCATACTCAGTAGCCATTTATTGCTGGGTGGTAATGTCAGCAACAGCAACCAGTTGCATTAGTTCTTTGCATTTTCCTCAAAACCACTCAAGTATAGTCCAACTTTCACAACCCTTAGCAAAATCAGAATTTGAACCCATTTCTTTGAACTCCATGTTGTTGTTGTTGTTGTTTAAATGGGTTGTAAACTCTTTAAAAGGAGGGGAAATTTAACACAGGAAAAGTTTCTAAAGCTCTGGGCCAGAGGCAAGGAACTCCTGGCCCACAGGCTGTATAAGGCCCATGAACTCACATGGTCTGGCCCTGCCAAGGCAGTCACAGGTGGGACTTGAAATCCAGTGAATCTATAGCAGGCTCATTTAAGTTGATCATTTAGTATGGTCTGAGAATGATGTTGTAAATACCCTAGTGGCCCTCGGCAGAAAGAAGGTGCCTCATCCCTGCTAGGCTGTTTACTTTGTGCGTTCACAAACTATGTGGTTGTCATGCCGTGCTGGGCACATTATAACACTTAGGAAATAGTTTTTGTTTAACACAGGGTGGAGACTGGAGAAGGAGTTACCTTGAAGGAAGGAGGCAGATGAAGGAGCACTAACCTGAGAAATACTGGCCGTACAAACCCAACCTTTCCCCCTTCCACGTGACCTCACGGCCCCGGAATGAGAGGATGGGGAAACGGATGTGTTGAGTCCCGGGTCAGGGTGGAGAGAGAAGCCAGCTTAGCATGTGAGGAGAGGAGCCACAGGCCTGCGAAACTGAAGAGTACCATAGGCTGTCCTCGCTCCCTGGTCACAATATTCTACTCATAGTGCCTGAGATTCCTCAAAATTGAAATTGAGACCTGGGGAGTCCAGTGTCAGTCACATCAAAAGCACAAATTGAGATGACTGCTGCTGTGTCACAGGGTCCACATTCTGTCACTTCATGCAAGGCTAGGGTGAGGCAGAATCCATTAAAGAGCAAGGTTAACCTGACTGTGATATGGGCGTCAGCTCTGCTGCCATCCTGCCAGCACAAGCCCCAGCCAAGACAGATGTCGCTGCAAGTGCAGCTTCCCTCTGTGTGATCAGCTGCCCATGTCCCGCTGCATGGGGGGATTTGAGGCTCTGCTGAGTGGTTAGCATCTGCAGTGAAAGGCACGATGGAAGTGCTGCACAGATTCCTTGGTTCTTTTTGGGTTTTTGTATGTTTTCTAAGATTTATTTATTTATTTGAAAGGCAGAGTTACAGGGAGAGAGAGATCAGGCTTCTACCCACTCATGCACTCCCTGAATGGCTGCAATGGCTGACACTGGATCAGGCTGAAGCCAAGAGCCAGGAATTCCATCCTGGTCTCCCACATGGGTGGTAGGGACCCAAGTACTTGAGCCATCATCTGCTACTCTCCCAGGCATTAGCAGGGAGCTGGATTATAAGTGGAGCAGCTGGGACTCAAACAGCACTCTGATAGGACATGCCAGTGTCCCAAGCGGCGACTTAACTTGCTGCAGCAGAGCGCTGGCCCCACCCCATGGTTCTTTCACTGCACGTTTATCTGCCCCCACCCAGCTGAGCAGAGGTCTTCTTGGTCTTCTAATCTCTCTCTTGCTGTCCTTGTGCCTCCAAGGGAAGGCCTTGGACTTAGACTGTTTAGCCCATGGTGATGCTCAGCAAATCCTGTTGACTCATACGATGCTGTTCTTTGCTCTCGGTCTGACTGCTGAAGGGCTCCCCATTCACTGTGACAGTGAGGAGGAAGCACCGCCCACACCCAGGTGTATTTCATTGCTGTACCTTCTGCTCCAGTGGAGGACAGAAAACGGCTCGCTGTGCCTGTGGCGGGACCATGCCAGGTAAGGACAGTCATTACCCTCTGGGCGCTGGGAACCAGGTGGCAGCTCCTCCACTACTGCCCGCCGCGAGGTTGAAGATGTACAGAATGTCTCTAGGAAGTAGAGGCTGTGTATGCAGAGGTTCCACTGCTCTACAGTTCCGCTAAGCTCCTCTGTTCTAAATGGAAGTGGCCGGCCTCGCAGAATTCTAAACGCAGCTGGGATTGGGGAGTGGATAACAAACCAAGTGAACCAGGTCTGGTTCTTCTGGTGGGAGAGGAGGGAAGGGAGGCCATCCCAGGCAAGAGATGTAATTATTTAAAAAAAAAAAAAAAATTAGGTCTGAGGCCGGCACTGTGGCATAATAGGTTAATAAGCCTCTGCCTGTGGCACTGGCATCCCATAAGGACCCTAGTTCAGGTCCCAACTATTCCACTTCTGATCCAGCTCCCTGCTAATGGCCAGGGAATGCAGTGGAAGATGGCCCAAGTGCTTGGCCCCCTGCACCCTCACGGGAGATCCAGAGGAAGCTCCTGGCTCTGGGCTTCAGATTGGCACTGCTCCAGCCATTGAGGCCATCTGGGGAGTGAACCAGTAGATGGAGGATCCCTCAATCTCTCTCTCCTTTCTCTGTAATTCTGCCTTTCAAATAAATAAATCTTTAAAAAAAAATGAGGTCTAGCATGGGGGGCATATTATAAAATAGGCTCTTGCACAATTCAGACCCCCCCCCCCACTTTTTCCACCAGTCTCCTCTTCTTTTTTTCTTCAAACATTTTACAGTTCAAGTTCAAAACAATTCATCTCTTTCTGTTGGCAACTTTTTCTTTCAAGATTGATTTATTTATGTGAAAATCAGAGTTACTGAGAGAGGAGAGACAGAGGTCTCCCATCCACTGGTTCTCTCCCCAAATGGCTGCAGTGGCCAGAGCTGAGCCAGGGTGAAACCAGGAACCGGGAGCTTCATCCGGGCCTCCCACATGAGTACAGGGGCCCAAGCACTTGTGCCATTTGCTGCTGCTTTCCCACGCGTATTAGCAGGGAACTGGATTGGAAGTGGAGCAGCTGAGACTCAGATCGGTGCTCACACGGGCTGCTGGCGCCACAGGCAGCAGCTTAGCCCGCTGCACCACAACACAGGCCCCGCATTTTACAACTGGTCTTAGAACTTTGGCTGTCGTCCGTCATGGTGAGAGTCCCGACAGAAGAGGACTCAGATGGCTTGTTCCTCGTCAGGTTTTTCTTCATCTTCATTCTCAGGGGTCCACATGCTGCCAGGAGGTTTAACATCCATGGTAACTGCCGGGCTCTACTCCAATGGTGGTTTTTCTCTCCGTTCTTTGCATCACACAGGTGGCTACCAAGGCTGTGGCCACGGACACAGAGGCCACCCAGGTCGTCCCCACTGGTCATGCTGTGGAAAGTTTGCCGAGAAGTCCGAGTGCTCGTGCGCAGGTGGGCAGACTGCACCGAGAGGTCTGCTCAGGACCGTGGCGCTCTGACAGCCCTCTGGCTGTGGACTCAGAGCTGCAGCGGTGTGAATTCAGTTTATCAGAGGGGCCCCAGGCCTTGATTACTTCCGAGAGACAGAGAGAATTAAAAACAGAGTGCCTTATCGTACATTAGAGTCCAAGTGCTTTTTTATGAGTTACTCACTGCTTGTTTTGTGGATGGTTGCAAGCCAAAGACCTTTCTCTTGAAGGGTCAGTTATTCTACACCACAGGAGTCTCCTTTCTGTTTTGTATGAGTGTGGGGGTATCTGTGCCTTTGGAATTTAGAGATCATGGCGAGTGTGTGTGTGTGTGTGTGTGTCGGGGGGAGGGGACTTAGCCTCCTAACTTCTGGTACATTAGAACTTTTTTATTGCCTGAGCTACATATTAGCTATTTTCTCTCAGAGAATAAAATCTTTGATTCTGTGCACTTCTTGTTAGTACCCTTGTAGTGGCATCACTGGTACACTTCGTGAACTTCCCAAGTGATTTTGCTGTTTCAGTGGGCGTCCCCCCTTCCCTCTCTACACGGCACACTCACTCCTACCCTGAGCCTGGAAGATTACTATTTGATCAAGGGATACATGTAGGAACTTAATAAAGGTGACGGTGTTGAACTAGAGCCCCATCCATTTACTGCAGTTCTGGTCATGTCAGGCAATCTAGATCTGCAGTCTCTTTATTTATGAGAGAGTACTCTTTGTTTTTGTCTGTATGAGGGGATTTCAAAAAGCTCAAGGAAAATGAGATTAAACGATTATTTTGGTGCAAAAAAAACTTTGGAAACTCGTGCCTGTTCCTAGGTGTGGAACGTCAGAGCTTTGAAGCTCACAGTACCTTCTTAGCTGCTGGAGGACGCTGGGGAGAGGCATGGTGTGGCGCCTCAGCCCTGCCAGCGTCTTCAGTGTTATGTGTTTTGGGACTCTATTTCTTATATAGAAATAAACTCAGCATGTATTAAATATAGTTATTAAAATCTCCATTGTAAGATCCCTTAGGAAGTGAGCGACTCGTGTTGAGCTGGGTCAGGCAAAGGGAGTGAAGTAATTAGGTGCTGTCGGATCGTTGTGGAGTAATTTCCTCCTTGAGGCTCACAGGTGTGGGGCACATTGCAGCTGGACGTTTGGCACCTAGCTGGCTGTCTCTGCAGTTCTATTCCTTGTCAATCTTGGGATAATTGCAGTTTCATGGAATTCTTGGCTTTGTGGCCAGTTCCCCATGTTTTTTGCTTTACTGTAGCCGTATAACCACAGTCTACACCTTAGTTCCAGCTGCACCCTCTGCACAGGTACAGTTTTGAGCATCCTACAATCACAGCCTCCCATCCTCCCAGCTCGCCCCTTGTAACATCCTGACTTTACCAGTTCTGTCTCCTTAGACCTCACAACGCAGTGACGCCACTGGCTTCTCACTGTTCCCTCACCTCCCTCACGTCCTTTTCTTTATTTTTCCCAGCTTTGATTCAAAAATCACTATTATCACTCTCTTGGGGATAGTCCCCTTCTGTCATTCCTGCTTGGCAAAACGCCAACCCAGATGAGCTGCAGCTCTCCATGTGGCCCCAGGGAGTGACCCTGCACAAGAACACAGTTCCTGCTGACTAGTCTCTCCTGAAATGTATGGCCTGATTTCAATGGACTTTTAGCCTTGCCCAAAGGCCTGACGTCTCACTAGTCCATTTACTCTCCCACTCCTAAACAGTCATTTCATACTTTCTTCTCCTCAATCCAATTTCAAACCCAACTCTCCTGTCCACTTAAGAGCTTTCTTCATATTCCACCAAGAAAATAAAAGGATTCAGAAGACAATTTTCCTGCCCTCCTAAATTCTACCAGTCTACCTGTGTTCCTATGAAAAGCCAAATTCTACACTGTATGCTGGATTCCATTCTGGGAACACTGCTCCAGTGCACCACACACTGCAGTGCCACTTCAGAAAATAAACATGATGGGGGCTGGCGCTGTGGCTTAGCAGGTTAAGCTTCCACCTGCAGCACCAGCATCCCATATAGGCACGGTTCAGGTCCCAGCTGCTCCACTTTTTTAAGATTTTAATTTATTTATTTATTGAGAGGTAGAGTTATAGACAGTGAGAGGAGAGTCAGAGAGAAAGGTCTTCCTTCCATTGGTTCACCCCCTAAATGGCTGCAACAGTCTGAGCTGTGCCGATCCAAAAGCCAAGAGCCAGGAGCTTCTTCCAGGTCTCCCACATGGGTGCAGGGGCCCAAGGACTTGGACCATCTTCTACTGCTTTCCCAGACTATAGCAAAGAGCTGGACTGCAAGTGGAGCAGCTGGGACTAGAACCAGCAGCCATATGGGATGCTGGTGCTACAGGTGGAGAATTAACCTACACCATGGTGCTGGCCCCAGCTGCTCCACTTCTGATCCAGCTCCCTGCCAATGTGCCCGGAAAGCAGTGGAAGATGGCCCAAGTGCTTGGGCCCCTGCAACCACGTAGGAGACCCAGAAGAAGCTCCTGATTCCTGGCCGTTACAGCCATTTGGGGAGTGAACCAGAGAATGGAAGACCTCTCTCTCTCTCTGCCTCTCAAATAAATAAATCTTTAAAGAAACATTCTACAAGAATTCTATCTTTAAAAATACCGGCAAATTTCCCTTGATTTTTGCATTAGTCTTCATAGCCCCCATAACCACACCACAGACTGCGGAGCTTAATCCACAGTTCTGGAATCTGGAAGTCCACGTGGAAGGTGTTGGCAGGGATGTGTCTGGTGAGGCCTCGCTCCTTGGCTTGCAGGCGGCAGCCTTCCTCTGAGTCCTCACGTGGCCTTTCCCTGTGTGCCTGTGCTCCTGGTCTCTCTTCCTCTTCTTACAAGGACACCCGTCCCATGGCCGGTGCCGCAGCTCACTAGGCTAATCCTCCGCCTTGTGGCGTCGGCACACCGGGTTCTAGTCCCCGTTGGGGCACCGGATTCTGTCCCGGTTGCCCCTCTTCCAGGCCAGCTCTCTGCTGTGGCCCGGGAGTGCAGTGGAGGATGGCCCAAGTCCTTGGGCCCTGCACTCGCATGGGAGACCAGGAGAAGCACCTGGCTCCTGGCTTCGGATCAGCGCAGCACGCCGGCCGCAGCGGCCATTGGGGGGTGAACCAACGGTAAAAAGAAGACCTTTCTCTCTGTCTCTCTCTCTCACTGTCCACTCTGTCAAAAAAGACACCTGTCCCTATGGATAAGGGACGATGACCTGACGACCCACCCTATTTAATTATTTCCTTAAAGGCCCTGTCTCCAAAAGCAGCCACACTGGCGATTAGGTCTCTAACCTACGCATTTTGGGGAAATAATCCAGTCCCTAAAAATGTACATCTCCTTTAGCAACCTCTCAGTGCTTCCTTTGTAAAAATACCTCAAAAGAAGTGTTCGCCACCTTCTCTTTTCCTCCTTATCTTCTTTCCTGGATCTAATCATCAGTCTCATGCCCAGGTCTACACTGCGACAGCCCTTGTCGAGGTGACCAGTGGAGTCCAGTCACAGCATGCACAGGCCAGCTGTCCTGTGCCAGCCTTCACACACCGGGTAGCCTTCCCTTCCAGGAAACATTCCCTCACCCGGTTTATGCAGAGTCACTCTTCTCAATTCTCCTATGTCATTGGCTGTTGGGATCGCCTTGATAACCTATCTTTACAAACCAGACTTCCCTTCTCCCAACACCCCAGTAATTGTCGCTTACCCAAAGACCACTGGGGAGACAACCTAGGCCTTCTCATAAACCTTTTGAGTAAGCTGAATGCACCTGAGGGACCAGCCTTGCATCTCCCCATTACCTCAGACATCAGGGAACTGCTTGCCATGAAGAGCTGGTGGTGTTACATCATCTTCCCATGCATCTTTTAATGAGCCTGATTTCAGAACAAGCTGAAAAAACCTCACCATTTGCATTCAGTTGTTTCAGTAACTGGACAACACTACTCTGGAAAACTTGCATAAGACATCTAGTGTCTGGCTAATACCTTAGCCTTCAAGTAGTAGTAGGGGTAATGCTTCTGTTAAGATCTGAAGTTCTGGGGCTGGCACTGTGGCATAGCAGGTAAAGCAGCTGCCTGAAGCGCCAGCATCCCATTTGGGCGCCGGTTCGAGTCCTGGCTGCTCCTCTTCCGATCCAGCTCTCTGCTATGGCCTGGGAATGTAGTAGAAGATGGCCCAGGTCCTTGGGCCCCTGCACTCATGTGGGAGACCTGGAAGAAGCTCCTGACTCCTGTCTTCGGATTGGCACAGCTGCAACTGTTGCAGCCATCAGGGGAGTGAACCAGCAGATGGAAGACTCCCCCCCCACCTCCCCTTCTTTCTGTGTATCTCAGACTTTCAAATAAATAAATACATTTCTTTAAAAAAAAAAAAAAAAAAAGATCTGAAGTTCCAGGGAGCGGGGTAGGGGCGCTGCCACTCCTTGGCCTGAACAAAGGAGTGGATTCAACTGCCCTGCAAGCTGAGAGACCAGTGTGATTGATCTACAGGGCCCAAGGCTGCAAGGTGAGGAAGGCGGAACTAGAGGATTTAGGAATTGTCTCAAAGGTGTGCCTTGGCAATCTCCTTTGAGTTCTGATGTAAGTATGTCTCTGGTGTAACAGGTAAGAAAAAGAGGCACAGGGCAGAGCGTCAGTCCCCTGGGATGTTCTAACGGGATAAACACCATCAGCATCTTGGATGATGAACACACACGTAAACCTGTCAGTCCACGTGCTCTCTGATCTCCACAATACAGCTGGCGCTCAGCTTTGCCCGAGGACGTACATGTGGGCGTTAGGTTTGATTGCATTAAGAGGTGGTTTTGATGAAGTGAGTGCTAAGTAGATGCAGAATATGGGAAAAGGCACTGCACTCTGCCTTGTTGGCTCCTACTTACTGATTTCAGTTTAGCACTTCCACAAAGATCTCTGGTGCCAGGACACACCCGTCTGTCAGCTCTGGCTCCACAAACCCTCCATCGTAGCACTAGTCACCGCCCTGCCTCAAAGCCTTCCGTGGTTATTTTATTCCTGCCTTTCTCGCCTACCAGCCACGAGGCCTCACGAGCACAGGACTGGGCTGGGTTTTGCCCCAGGGCCCAACAGTCCCTGGCATGGAGTAAATAGTCTTTATATATTTTTGAACTAATGTGTGAATAATTAAGCAACAGAAATGGGATTCTCGCCCTCCTTCCTTCCTTTCATACATGATGTGCCTACAGCCAGATTTAGCGAGGACTCAAGATAGCAAATACATTGTATGGCTACGTACCCATCTCCCAGTTGCACCCCTAGCGGCTGGGCTGTTTTCAGCTCCATCTTCATTCTGAAACTACTGATCCCTGCAGTACTTTGCGCTGTAACTGACCCTGATTTCATCTTCATTTATGAAAACATTTTAACCAGGGTTATATGCCCAAGAATTCTGTTTCTGTTATCATTACTTTTATGTCTGCAGGTTTGCTCTTTAGTTATTTCTGCCTTTTCCAAGGGCTAGGGGCTACACGACAGATGCTAGTACCACATCCCTCCTTGTAAACCCAAGTCTCTCAAGGTCTTATGGTGGACAGCAAGATGTCAGGCCACACCGAGTGGGCACTGGTGTCCCCACGGTTATCCTATCAGTGCTGGAGGACCTGGCCTCACCTCCCAGCTATACGCAGCTTCACTGAGCAGGAGGGCATCAGAAAGAAGAAACAGCTGGTGTTTAGACACAGCCCTATCAAATCGCCATGCATGATCACTAAGGAAAAGGGTCCTGTCCCACAGAAACATAAAAATTCTTCGCACTGCTACTCCTAATGACTGCCTGGCAGTAAGAGTCCCGATGGCATCTCTGAAGTGCTCCTGGATTCCCAGCCATGGCACCATGCTCTCGTTTGAGCAAGACAGCCAAAGCAGAGCCAGACTAAACCTTCCATGGGGGTAACTGCCACACAGGAATCCTGTGTGAATTTGCTGCCCAGGAGCCTTGCGGTTTGGTGAGGAAGGTTCGCTACCTGGTTCTTCGAGCTGCACTTGTGTTGCTGCCTCATCCTCTTATTCCCGGACTTTGTCCTCAGCAGTGACACGGGGACCTGCACGGCCCTTTACAACTCAGAATCCTCCTATCATCCATGCTCATCTGGTGAGGCAGGCAGGGAGCAGTGGTGCCACTTGCCGGAAAGCGGGCTGGTGCTGCAGGGCTCGGTGCAGCACGTCAGTGAGGGCGCTGCACCGGGAGGTTTGCCGTGACTAGGGTGCGAGGACCCCCCTTGTCACAGCCAGACCCTCAGAAACTGCCCCACACTAAAGAGAACACGAGCCTGAGACGAACACCAGAATGCCGCTTGTGTGCATTCGTAATGAGACGCTTCCATCTCAGGACCGGGACCGAAGAATATACTTCCGGTATATTCTACCCTTCTGGGACAGTGGTGCCGACTTTCTCCGCATCCACACCACATCGATAGCATCTCACCTACTCAAGACAATAATTACATGGCTCTGCCAACTTACAATCAGAACCAAATTAGAGAAATGGTTTCAGACACCTTCAGCAATCTACCTTCCTAGAGGTTACATTTGTCAATGGGCTGAGTATCTGGAAATTGTAGGCTGTAGGCTATAATTCCTGTACCGTTCCAAACCCAAAGCCGGAGTATTTGAACCTGAGAGTTTAGACTTCCTCTCCCCTAAACAGTGCTTTGGAATGGACACGGATAACGGTCATCTCACTTCTGATTGACATTACTAATCCATATCCATGTGGTCAACCAGGCTACAGTAAGCACACATGCTGTGGAACATGAGATAGGAGGCTGTCTGAAAAAGTTCATGGAAAAGCGGAATTATTTTGGCACAAAAGAATTTTGCAATCAGTGCAAGTTTTCATAATACATGTTTTCCAGGAACTTTTGAAGACCCACACAGCCTACAGATGGAAGGCCTGCGATGCCCAAGGAATCTGTAACTAGCCTAATCTTGTACAGTCAGCAAATGGCTGAGCAGGGTTTGTACATTCTTCCTGGCTAGCAGCCACTGCTTCTGAGGTGACGCTATGTCGTGCTGGTCTAACAGTGTGATTTAAGAGGCAACTGTACTTCCTCCACCTCCTGATTTTATCAGGGTCCCCGCTGTAGCTGCTGAGTCCTGACAACAATGCCCCCTTACAAATGAGGAAACCGAGCTGTGGAACAGTTCACGATTCTTTCAAGGTTACAGCCCCAGAACTTGAATTAGGTCTAACTCCAGACCAGAACTCTCCCCACATGGCAGTATCCTTCCTGTTGTCAGCCTGCTCATCTTGTCCTCAGGGGAATCTCTGCTGAAACAGGCCCCAGTGCCTCCCTCAGTCCACGCTGTGACTGGGCTGACTCAGGGTTTCTCTCCTGAACCAAATGAAAGGAGGAAATATTTCTACCGAGGAAGAATTATGATTCTTTTTTTTCTTAAAAGATATATTTACTTGAACGGTAGAATTATAGGGCAGGAGGAGGGGAGACAGAAAAAGAGAAGGCTTCCATTCACTGGTTTACTCCCCAAATGGCCGCAACAGGCAGGACCTGGAAGGCAGCCTAGAGGCTAACTAGGACAGTAACGTGGAAGACGGCAGTGACCACTGGGAGCCAGAGTCGCTGAGTAGCCAGGAGGAAAAGGAAATGGGGTGAACATATGGCATTGTCTTTGCTACCTGGTCAAAGACATTTATTAAATCATATCAATGATAATACAAACACTAAAGGATACAATGGTATAACTACTAAACAATACAATGAAATGCTGAAAATACTAAATGAAATGACACTAAATTCTACAAATACTGTAAATTTGTAACAATACTGTAAAAATTATACAAATATTAAATTGTATGATACAAATATTACATATGAAATACTCAATGGTGCAATGATACCAAATGACACAAATGCTAAATGACACAGTGATAATCAATACTAAGTGGCACACACACTGGTATCAAGATGATACATTACTAAATGACACACTGATCCCAGATGATACAATTATGCTCAACATCTGTCTATACATGAGGGGACTTCAGAAAGTTCAGAGAAATGTATATTATGAAAAAGTATGCAGATTTCAAAATATTTTTGCAACAAAATAAACATCTTTTATGAGCTTTCATCTGTGAGCTTTCTGAAGTACCCTCATGCAAAGCACCCCCTGTCCAGCCTGAGAGAGCTGCAGAGGAACAGGCGGCTGGCCACAGCGATCCACCCTGCCCGTCCACCAGGACATGGTTCTGGGGCAGTGTCCTGGGCAGGCTGAGAGGTGGGTGGAGGCGTGTTAGAGCAGGTAACAACGGCGGCTACCCCAACAGCTGAGAAAAAGGAAATGGGATGTTCTGGTCTCCACCGGACCTTATATACATTTCCAAAATGACCCAACTCCAAAGTGCTTTTTACTACCTTAAAAACCGACTGGTTCCCATGCAGTTCACTAAACATGTTGACTGATTAGCCAATAGGGTACCCTCAGTTCTAGGGATAAGATCATGCCTCATTTTGAGGAGGGTAAGGCTTGAAGGTGAATGGGCTGCCAAGAACAGCACTCAAGGATCATGGTTAGGTGGCCAGTCCCAGATCCCAACACAAGCCAGCAACGGCATTGTTATGTGCCCTGAAAACAAGGTTAGATGCCAAAAAGGACTTTGAGGTCCGCCAAGGTGAGCTTGGTGACAGATTCTGCAGACCCCGAGAGAACCTGTTTGGCCAAATCCTTCTTTTTCTCTTGGAGCTGCAAGATCTTCTCTTCCACTGTCCCCTCACACACAAATCTAAAAAACAAACGAAGGTTTTGATTTGTAAACTAACAAAAACCCAAAGCAGCATATCTAACATCATCCAGGCTTCATTATGCTTTAGTTTGTAAATGAGCTTACTTCAAGTTTTCTAGGTTTAGTTAAGAATGTCATGTTTTGGGGGCCAGCGCTGTGGCATAGTGGGTAATGCCGCCGCCTGCGGTGCCAGCATCGCATTATGTGCGCTGGTTCGAGACCCAGCTGCTCCACTTCCGAGCTAGCTCTCTGCTATAGCCTGGGAAAGCAGTAGAAGATGGCCCAAGTCCTTGGGCCCCTGCACCCACGTGGGAGACTGGGAAGAAGCTCCTGGCTCCTGGCTTCGGATCGGCGCAGCTCCAGCCGTTGCGGCCAGTTGGGGAGTGAACCAGTGGATGGAAGACCTCTCTCTCTCTCTCTCTGTGTAACTCTGACTTTCTTTCTTTTTTTTTTTTTTTTTTTTGACAGGCAGAGTGGACAGTGAGAGAGAGAGACAGAGAGAAAGGTCTTCCTTTGCCTTTGGTTCACCCTCCAATGGCTGCCGCGGTTGGCGCACCGCGCTCATCCGATGGCAGGAGCCAGGTACTAGGTGCTTTTTCCTGGTCTCCCATGGGATGCAGGGCCCAAGCACTTGGGCCATCCTCCACTGCACTCCTGGGCCACAGCAGAGAGCTGGCCTGGAAGAGGGGCAACCGGGACAGAATCCGGCGCCCCGACCGGGACTAGAACCCGGTGTGCCGGCGCCGCAAGGCGGAGGATTAGCCTGTTGAGCCATGGCGCTGGCCCTGACTTTCAAATAAATAAAATAAATATTTTTTAAAAAAGAATGCCATGTTTAGGGGATCCAAATAACCTTGATTAAACACATGTCCACTTAATGGACTCAGACTGACTCTTAATTTCTTTCTTTCTTTCCTTCTCTCATTCTTAGATTTATTTACTTATTTGAAAGTCAGAGTTCCAGAGAGGGGGAGTGACAAAGAGAGATCTGTGGTCTGCTTGTTCACTACCCAGATGGCCACAACAGCCAGGGCTGGGCCAAAGCCAGGAGCCAGGAGCTTCATCAGGGTCTCCTACATGGGTGACAGGGCCCAAACCCTTGGGCCATCTTCCACTGCTTTTTTCCAGACCATTAACAGAGAGCTGGATCAGAGTGCAGCAGTCAGGACACAAACCAGCACCCAAATGGGATGCTAGCATCGCAGGCGGCTTTACCTGCGACGTCATAATGCCGGCCCCTTAATTTCTTTCAAAAATTAAGGTAATTAAGAAAACCCAAATATGCAAAAGCAAAGAGATCCAGTTTTCACGTAAGTTCTATTTGATAGGCCAAGGCCTCAAAGGTTACCAAGTTTCTGCTAGGTTTGTGCACGCTGGTTTTAAGAACAGTGTCTAATTTCTTGGCTGTTTCATACTGAAAACAGGGTTTTCAAACGAAGAAGATGCCACTGTTGTCATTCTTCCAATCATTCAACAAGTACTGATTAAGTACTTGGTATTTATCATGTACCGTGCGAGGTATGGGACTAAAGAGATGAATGGTTTTGCTCTGCAGACAGACATGAAAATTAAACAAGAATAATATGATCTGGTTAGTGCTATAGCAGAAGTATGTCCAATGTGCAAATGAAGGGAAAAGAAATCTGTCCAAGGCAGTCAGGGAAGGCTCCGTTACAGAGTAAAGGGTTAACTCTTCATGTTGACTTGTAGGATGAGCACAGGTGTTCCAGAAGGAAGACTGGGAGGGGAGTGTGGAGTGCTGTGCATGTCATCTCAGACACGCAGAGTTTATCCTAAAGTGAGAGCCACTGAATAAGGTGAAGAGTGGGATGACAGGCGTCACTACAGCTGGAGAAAGGAGGTGGCAGTGGGGAGGGGATGGCTATCAGGAACACAGGAAATACAGTGAATAGGTCTGGCATGTGAAAAGTGAGAAAGACGCAGGATCTAGTTTCTGGCTATAGATTAGAGAAACAGGGATACTATTCCTAACAACAAGAAATACAGAAGAACGTGCAGACTCAAGGTGTTAGGAGGAAAGAAACAATTTCCGTTTGAGTCCCTGGAACATGTAATTGTACTTGCTACATAGTGGTGCTCAACAGGTGTGAGTCTTAGGAGCTGAACCCATGAATGAATGAATGAGTAATTGATGAGACCGCGGGCACTTGGAGTCCGGTATTTGGCAGAGATCTGTATATCCAGATCTGAAGTTTAGGAGTCCTTGGATCTGGAGATACAGATTTTGGACTTATTGGAGTTGACAGGGTTTTTAAGGGAAGGGCACGCAGAATGAGCCGAGGTGAAGGCGGGAAAGCCAACAGTCACCGTATTTGCAACTTTTGGGGTCTTGGGTCTCCCTTTCTTTTTTTTTTTATTTATTTTTATTTTTATTTTTTTTTTTTTACAGGCAGAGTGGACAGTGAGAGAGAGAGAGACAGAGAGAAAGGTCTTCCTTTTGCCGTTGGTTCACCCTCCAATGGCCGCCGCGGCCAGCGCGCTGCGGCCGGCGCACCGCGCTCGTCCGATGGCAGGAGCCAGGAGCCAGGTGCTTTTCCTGGTCTCCCATGGGGTGCAGGGCCCAAGCACCTGGGCCATCCTCCACTGCACTCCTGGGCCACAGCAGAGGGCTGGCCTGGAAGAGGGGCAACCGGGACAGAATCGGTGCCCCGACCGGGACTAGAACCCGGTGTGCCGGCGCCGCAAGGCAGAGGATTAGCCTGTTGAGCCACGGCGCCGGCCATCGGGTCTCCCTTTCAAGAGCAGTTTCAGTGGAGCCACAGTGAAGACGGGGAGTGCATGGGAGATACACGGGCACAGGCAGGAGGTGACTTCCAGTTCTCCAGGAACCTTGGTCATCAAAAGGAAGAAGGAGGAGAGGGCCATCAGAGAGTGGCCCACAGCACTGCAGCAGGTTTTGTTGTTGATTTTAAGACAGGAGGGGCTCAGAGGAAGGGTCTGCACAACAGCCAGCACTAGAACCAGCTCCCCAAAAACGTCAGCGTCGTGACAGACTGAGGGAATGTCCTGGATCGAGGGGACAAAGTCATGACCACAGCACACGCACATCTGGACTTCCTATTGCTGTGACCGTGAAGGACATCTCCGGGCCTGCAGACCAGGGAACAGCAGTGTGTTGATGTTAACACCTTCACTTCGGTCATCTTTTCTCGTGGTTATATAAGAGATCGGCCTTATTTTTAGGAAATGCACACTAAGGTTCTTAGGAATAAAGGGGCATCATGTCTTCAACTTATTTTCAAGTAGTCCAGAAAAAAGTTTATGCACACATGCACACATAGGCAGAATGTGCAAATTTCTTGTACTATTCATGTCACTTTTCTGTGTGTCTGAAATTAAAAGTTCAAAGCAAAAAGACAGAGAAGAGGATCCTTTCATGGGCCACCTTGACCGAGACACAGTTCGCCTTCATACACAGATGTGCTCTTTGGCAGTGACCAACTCCAGGCTTGGCCTGGTTGCTCCTCTGGCTCCTGAGAGCCGCTGGCCTGAGGGTGGTGCCTCAGGAGCCTCGGCGGTAAGGTGATCACCGTGGACCTCACCGCCATTACAACACTTCCCAAGAAAGACCTGCAGCAAAGCAGAGCTGGGAGGGGCCGTGGGGACCTTCACTTGCCTGTGAATGACAACATCTTTCTGCTGCCCGACTCGGTAAATCCGGTCACAAGCTTGATCCTCCAGTGATGGATTCCTGTCGGAGAGAGGTAAAGCTCAAAGGTGCTGCCATCCTAGGCCAGGGTGGCACACAATGGCCTAGGGGCCAGACCCAGCACACAGCCAGTTTTTGTGTGATTCTTGAGCTAAGAATGTAAGAAACCAAAGTGAAACGCAAAGAGTATGTCACAGAGAACCATGTGGCCTACAAAGGCTAAATAGGCCCAAGAAAGACCAGTGAGAAATCATCTCAGACTCTAACAAGAAACTGGGGTCAGACTGTGAATAACTGTTAGCACCTACCATCAATTGACAATAATAAGTAATGTAGGGGGAAATCAGTATTCAATTCTGGTTCTATGCTACTCCAGCTAGTGGGATGACCCTGGACAAGTTACGTAACCACAAGGCTCTGGATTTCTCCCTGCAAATGTGAAGGCAAAGAACCTTGAGTACTCATCTTTCTCACACTTTCGTATTCTGTAACTCAACTAAGGAGACTTAACTCGTTTCCTTCTTTATAGAGTCTCATTATCGCTCCAAATCAGGCCCTTTTACTATTGAACCCTTATATTTTGTCCTATCTTATAAACAAGATTATCAAATTAAAATTTAACCAAGTCTACAAAATCTAATATCTAAATTATAATGCATAATTATAATTTCATGAGCTATATTATCATTTTTATTAGGTAATTATATGTAATTATTTGTCAGTCTTGGGGAAATTGTCTTGAAGGTTGGATAGTCGCAGGCTAACTCAAAAGGCACTGATATCACTTTGTTGGTTATCTTTAGTTGAAGAGTGTAGCTAAATTGCATATAACTTTTCTACCACCTGTTAACTATCAGTGTAAAAGTAATAAAAAATGAAAATTACAAAAAAAAAAAAAACCTCTTTAGAACCCTGGATGACATTCTCCAACTCAGAAAACCACATAATCTCTGTATGCTTTCTCCTCTCTCAGACGTAGGGGAGCCCAAGTCAGACACAACATTCTCCAGGCTGGCCTGTTTGTACCAATTTGGGCTTCCTGGAGACTTCAACCAATGACAATCCCAAGCAGTGGTGTCTGCAGCCCTTGACTGGTCCAATTAAGAAACCAGACACTGGTGCTAAGAAGACCTTCCCCTTGGCAACCCAAGAACTCAGGAAGGATGTCTTGTGCTCCTGGTATTGACATACATGCAACAAAGCCAAGGGCTATGTATTTAGTGTATTTCTAACATAATTAGAAAATTATTTTTCCCTTGGGAGTAATGCTTCTCCTTCTTCTTTAAGATTAAGTATCCTTGGATCTCAACAAATATGTCTAGAATACAGTATTCTGGAGAAGAGGTAAAACTAGGTGATGTCAGCTCCTAGCCAGGAGGAAAGCTGTGCTCCCAGTTTCCATGGCAACACATTTGTTATACTAACACTCAAGTGAATGAACTATTTTCAGTAGTCATTTGAAGCTTGCTTGCTCAGGTCAGCTGGGCCTTCACTCTGCTTAGGAATGCTCCTAGACCTGCAGGCACCGAGGCAGCTCCATGACACAGAGCTCCCTCACCGTAGGAGCACTCTCATCAGTAGTCCTCACCACCCCTCTAGCCCACTGGCCTTCCTGCCATGCTCTGACAACTCAAGAAACATCCAGCATCGTTACCAGTGCATGTCCAAAAGAAAGAGATGGTTTCCTCCAGTCAGGTTTAGACCAACACCTCCCGCCAAGAGAGAGATCAGCATAACCTTCAAAAGGAAACACACCATTAACTTGATATAGACTTGTTCTCCCAAACATCTCCCCTCTGCCTCAGGTTCAAGTCCAAGATCAATACAGATGAACAACGTCTTCCTTATCAAATTTCCTTCAGCTTTTTCTTTTAAAATGTTACCACTGGCAAATCTTTTTTTTTTTTTTTTTTTAAGATTTTATTTATTTATTTGAGAGGCAGAGTTGCAGAGAGAGGGAGAGACAAAGGTCTTCCGTCAGCTGGTTCACTCCCCAAATAGTTGCAATAGCTGGGGCTGGGCCAGGTTGAAGCCAAGAGCCAGGAAATTCAATTTGGTCTCCCACATAGGTGTTAGGGTCCCAAGCACTTGGGCCACCCTGCACTGCTTCCCCAGGTGCATTAGCAGGGAGCTGGAGCAGAAGCAGAGCAGCCGGGACTCGAACTGCCACTCTGCCATTGCAAGTGGAGGCCTAACATGCTGCGCCACGATGCCAGCCACTAGGCTGTGAATATCTTTGAGTTACTATACAACTCCCTGCGAGCTATTTGTTTCTTATCATACAGCTCTGATGTGACCAGCTCGTACCTGAGGGCCACTGGAGCGGTTAAACGCCTCCACCAAATCCATTCTCTGTTTGGGGTTGACGGAGCCATCGATGGTGGCGTAAGTCAGGCCGTGCCTCTTGAGGTGCAGTGCTACAACTTTCAGCATGCTGGTCCACTGGGAGACAATAACACTGGAGAGAAGGACAAAATGGAAACCCACGCCTCCAAGATGCATCGAACAAACCCACGGCAGGGCTTTAACGCCCTGGCATTCTGCTGCCCTTGGGGGAAGGCGTCCATCGGGGTCACAGTATAAGATCCTAACGCTTTTAGTTATTTCTAGGTCCATTCTATAGCTTTGGTGTGCTGATATCAGAAAAGAAAGAAAAAAAAAAGCGGTGGCTAAAGTGACATCCCTAGCTCTCCTTTCACCGGCCCCTCCCTGCGCCAGTCAGCACAGCGAGCTGCTAGTGCTGCCCTGGCCCCAGGCTTGGTGTCACTGGTCTCACATTTTCAGATGTAAGTATTTCACATACACACATGCAGATGTATGACAGCAGGTAAAGCGTAACAACTGACAAAACAAACCCCCAAGTATCCGAGCACCCCGACCAAGACGTCACCGGCCCGGCTGGAGCGCCCCCACTGACTCCCGTCACACCCCTGCTTTGGCTCCCATGCTTCTCTCCTGAAAGAGTTTCTGCAGAAGCCTGGCTCACCCTGACTCTCCAGGGACGGCCTCCTCAATCTGTGCCACCGATATTTTAATTAGAAATCACAGGGCATTTGTGCTATGACCTCAGCACTCTCTGCTGAGCACGACTCGGGTCCTTGATGTACAGAGACAGGATTTGTGACTATCAGCAATACCAATTTTTCTTACTTAATTACAACCAATGTCTGGATAATGAAATAATTCACGTACCTCTTTTGGGACTTTGAATTGCTTCGGATGGCCTCCAGTTCTGCCAACAGAGATGCTATCTGGGAAAAGTGTAGCACATTAACAGTGTAGTTTTAAATAATTCATTTTTCTCCATCTTCTTACCTAAATTACTCAGTCTCCTGGATTGCCTCTATGCTCTGGTCTGGTTGTTTTTATTTCTTTGCATTTATTTGTTTGAGAGGCAGAGAGAGAGCGAGCTCCCATTCACTGGCTCACTCCCCAAATGTCTGAAAGCACCAAGGCTGGGCTTGGGCCAAACCCAGAAGCCAGGAACTTAATCTAAGACTCCCACACGGGTGAGAGGAACTCAGTCACTGGAGCCAGCAGCGCTGCTTCAGGGTGTGTATTAGCAGGAAGCTGGAGTCAGAGCAGAGCCAGGAATCAAACCCAAGCATTAGGATGTGGGACGCAGGTGCTTTAACTGCTAGGTTAAATGCCCTTCCTCTATGTATCTCTATTTCACTTTCCTCTCGGCATCCACAAGGCTATTTCTAAACTGTCAAGTTACTTCTCTGGTGGAAGCCCCTTGCACAGCTTCCTGCTGAGGATAAAGCCCGAGCTCCTTAAAAAACGCTGGATCATGGGGCAGGCATGCTGACACAGCAGGTCAGGCTGCCACGCCAGGCCCCTTAGAGGCCTTGAAAGGTCATTCATAAGAGCAGTCAGAAGATGCCCACATCCCTTATCAGAACCCCAGTTTGAGTCATGGCTTCTCTACTTCTGATCTAGCTACCTGCGAATGCATCCTGGGAAACAGCAGATGACGGTTTAAGTGCCTGAGCTCCTGCCACCCATGTGGAAGGCCTGGATGGAGTTCTGGGATCCTGGCTATGGCCTGGCTCAGCCTTAGCTGTTGTGGGCATTTGGGGAATGAAGCAATGGATGGAAGATACCTCTCTGTCACTGTCACTCCGCCTTGCAAATAGACGAAAATAAACAGACATTAAAAAATAATAAAATCAGGCCAGCGCCGTGGTTCACGAGGCTAATCCTCTGCCTGTGGCGCCGGCACACCAGGTTCTAGTCCCAGTTGGGGTGCCGGCTTCTGTCCCAATTGCTCCTCTTCCAGTCCAGCTCTCTGCTGTGGCCTGGGAGTGCAGTGGAGGATGGCCCAGGTCCTTGGGCCCTGCACCCGCGTGGGAGACCAGGAGAAGCACCTGGCTCCTGGCTTTGGATCATCACAGTGTGCTGGCCACAGCGCGCTGGCCGTAGCAGCCATGGGGGGGGGGGGTGAACCAATGGAAAAGGAAGACCTTTCTCTCTGTCTCTCTCTCTCTCTCTCACTGTCCACTCTGCCTGTCAAAAAAAAAAAAAAATCATATTGTTCACTTTGATAAAAAAAAGAGCTAAATCCCTGCTGTTCTGACCCCTGCTCACCTCCCACTATACCCTTCTCAAACAACACCTTAACTATACCAAATTCTCCTTTCAACAAACCACACCTCATCTCATCTTTGTCCATTCAGTTCTCTCTCCCTGGAACAGCTGTCTCCATGTCTGCTTAAGGTCACTTCTTCTTGGATGTCTTCCCCGACCCCCAAAGTATGGATTAGGCGCCCACTGCCTCTGTACTACTTCCATTATCACGGCTCCTGTCACACCCTATGCTAATTGCTTATTAATCATGTCCTGCTTCCTAACTTCAGACACTCCAAGAAACAAGGGCAGCACATGTCTGGGGCCTAGCCCGCAGCACGTTGCAGGCACAGAGAGGGTATTATCTTAATATTTGCAGAAGAAGCTGAAAGCGCTTTTTCTGCTCTAAGACCTACTCCAATGTTGCTGCGGAAGAAGAGGACCCGGCCAGTGGCTGCTGAAGCTCCCCAAGCAGCTCTCCGGGTATTTACCAGAACCCGAGGACGCGTTCAAGTCCACATGGGGCCTGACTCGGAAGGCAGCAGGGTTCACTCTTCTGACTGCTCTTATGAATGACCTTCAAGGCCTCTAAGGGGCCTGGCGTGCATGCCCAGGAGGGTGGAGGAGGAAGAGAACTGCACCAGGATAGACTGGGAGACAAATGAGGATAGTTCCTATCCTGCCACCACATGGAACCCAGGTTCCTTAGAAATAAGGAGATAAACTCTGAGGGACCCCCGGGAGCCCACATTTTAGGCTGTCATCAGCAGAGGGGCAACCTAGAGGGCTCCACGGCATGAGGCTGCGTCAGTCTTAACCAACATTCTGACGCCGGGGCTAAAGGCGCAACACAGGACTGCACCGTCTGGAGGCAGGAACAAGAGCAGGTGCACTTCCCTCTCAGCTACCGCCAGTGCACAGACACTGAAGACACTGGTGTTTCGGCAACCTGGGATGGTGGAAGGTGCCATGATGCCGCGTGAAAAGGCTGCAGGGCTGGATTCATTGTTCATGAGCTGGAGTCAGATTCATTTTTTTTAAATAATTTTTTTAAGATTTATTTATTTATTTGAAAGAGTTACACACAAAGAGGAGAGGCAGAGAGAGACTGAGAGGTCCTCTATCCACTGATTCGTTCCCCAACTGGCCACAATGGCTGGAGCTAAGCTGATCCAAAGCTGGGAGCCAGGAGCTTCCTCCAGGTCTCCCACACGGGTGCAACAGCCCATGGCCTTGGGCTATCCTCTACCACCCTCCCAGGCCATAGCAGAGAGCAATATCGGAAGTGGAGCAGCTGGGACTCAAACAAGCACCCATATGATATGCTGGCACTGCAGGCGGCGGCTTTACCCACTATGCCACAGCACTGGCCCCTGGAGTCAGATTCTAGTGAGAAGATACCTTCCCTATTTCAAATGACCTTAAGCAGTTTGAATTATCGCTAATGGGCTTACAGTAAGAAGCCTTGTGAATGTTACTGCCCGAGTATTAAACAAGGAGCGCTAAATTATTTAACTCAATAGCTGGCTCTAAAAGCCCCAGAATGTGAACTCTGACCACATGCAGTACTTGTTAGGTTTCTCTCTTATCCACAGCAGAGACCCGGGGAAATGCTTCAGAATCTTAATTAAAAGGCATTTCTTTTCTTAAATGATACCATTCTCCTGGCAGTGACCTCCTTTCCCGTTACAATTTTTTTCATAAAGCCTTTCAAGAGAGAGGCTGAGACTACGAATGGACGAGCCCGCTTTCAGGGCACGCAGGGTAATGGCGCACATTCCAAGCCAACAGAAGGGCAGGACTCAGGTTTCCGCAGAGCTGAGGCCTCCTAACTCTGCGGCCTTCAAAGCGCTGATGAAAATAGAACAGGATGACTAATGAAGACGGGAGGTCATGGGGAAACAACCCTCCCAGATGGAGGCCTTTCAACAAGCCCCAGCCATGGGCGCGCACGTGTATTACACAGTCCCGAGGGTCAAGCCTTCTTGGTTTTCCTTTCAAGCTTTCCCTAACAAATTGCTCACTCCCTTAGGCCCGTCCCTAGCTTAAACGTAGCAGCCTCCTCCACTGATCCATGACAGAAAACCTGCCTCGATGCTGGCCGGTGCTGTCCCAAATCTCTCTCTCAATGCCCACTCTGCAGTAAAGCTTCCGGGTTATTCACGAAATGAAATGAGCTGATCTGCCAAAGTCTGAGAGTTCCAGCACTGGGATCAAATGGCTGCAAGCCATCTGAAGTGCCTTCATACAGGAACGCACAAGGGCTCCAAGTCCCTACCGGAACACGGTGACACAAGTACCTTGGTGCTCTCACGTGTGTCTTCAAAAAGCTCCACCTTGAAGCAGGTGCCATTAAGGGAAACCGTAGGCGATGGGACTGGATCATGGAGTTCCGACAAGGTCAAAGCGCTGAGCTGCTCTTCCAGGGAGAGGACAAGGCCTTCACTCTTCAGTTCTGTCGGGTCCAGGGCCTGAGCAGAATGAAGAGCAGGGACAGGAGCAGTTGGGCAGTTGAGGAAGCAAGACTTACTGCTTGCTGATGAGGTTCTCGTTGTATGACATCACACATGGCAAGATGTCTCAAAATTCCTCATCAGTCAATCCCCAGAGAAACCCTGATCCTGTAGGTTGTTTTTTTTTTTTTTTCAAAACTAGATTACAGATAAAACAAACGATGGAACTTTTTTAAAGACTTGCCAGATTGCATGATTCTGTATTTCCCACCTCAAGCAATATAGTCAATTAAGCTGTTGATAGGCAACACACACCACCATGGATCCTGGAACATACTTCCCTTTCCAGTGCAAAGGTAACTTTTCACTTTCTATAATTATTTGGGTTTTACACATAAAAGCCTACCTGAATACTACCTGAAGGCAGAAAACACCAATAGCTAAATTAACTTGGTGACATTCTGAAACACCAAAAAGCATTCAGAAATTGTTTCCTTTTGAAAAAAATGCTATTTTCCATTCTAAAACAAAGTTTGTCTAAAACAAAAGAAACAATAAGGATACACTGTTCTCATGCCATGGGAATTATCAAGATTAATAAGATTGACAGAATAAATACATGCCCCTCCTCTATGCCCCACCAGGAAACCCAGAGCAGCACTTCCCCTGGCCCAGCAGCCTGGATCCCTGCCACGGGAGACTGAAACTGCTTTCTGCAGTGGCTTCTCTGGGCTAGGCAGGGGCTTCTCTTACCGACTTCAGTAAAGAAAGATGACAGCAACACTGGCGGAGTCTCAGCAACTGGGACAGTATGTGGACGGTGCTGGACCTCGGTGAGTCTGCTGCCATGGAGGATCCTGGCCCACTGGACCCAAACTCCTGGGCCACTTCCAGGAGGGAAAACAAACCACAGGATTTAACACAGACAGATACCAGGAAGACAGGGAATGAATGCAGGCTATTTTAAACTTGTTGGTATTCAATAATACAGTATAGTTATAACTTACTTCTAGACCAAGTGAGCCAAGTGAAAAACTGGTTTTCCTTATAAACTCACCTGTATTTTAATGAGGCAGATTTACAAAATAATCAAAAAGAAGTTTTGATCACTAGGTATGGTGAGTATATATCACTCCGGTTTGAGGTTCCTTGCTAAGGTCAAATCTCTGACACCAAAGATTCATAGCTCCCATTTCGGTTACGTAGCCCATTGTTATCGGCCTTACGTACTGTGAGCATTCCACAGCTTACCTCTGCTGAACGGATTATCAGGACTTCTTCCTGATCGGCTGCCTCCACTCTCATGTCTTTTTAGATAGGACTGCAGAGCTGACCTGTCTCACATCAAAAAAGCAAAGCCATGGATAATGTTTGCTAAGATCAGACAGGTTTGCAATGGCCACTCCTCCACTGTGCTTGTGCCGGGGCCTTGGCAAATTGTAGCACTGGACTTATTAAATGCTGCCAATCCCACAGCAAGCATTGGCCAAAGGTAACGCCCAAAACACATTTTAAAAACCCAAACCATTTTCCCAAATGAGCTAATAAGTATAAGGTAAGAAAACAGAAAAAAAAAATACATCTACATTGGAAATGAGAGGTATCAGATGGGAGAGAATAAAGCAGGAATTCAGAGGACAAGCGTTCTAGAGAAAGTGCTAAAAACAGACCACATGAAGGATAGCAAGGCAGCTTTTTAAGTGTCAGTGAGATGCTGGATGACAGGTCAAAGGTCAGATTCAGTGTATATTGTCCCTCCCACCCCCTGTGACATCTGTGCCAGGAAGTCAATGAGGAACAGGTTCAAAATTTTGCCTCCAGTGTGTCTATGACACACAAAGGGGGAAGGAGGGAAAGAGGAAGAACCAAAGGAAAAAAATAAAAGAATACAGATACCAAACTTATCAATAATACCAGAAAAAATAGTTTATGGAAATTTGACCCTTGATTCACTTTTAATGAAAGATAGGAATAAAACAACAATACCAATGGGAGGGGCTTCTTCATTGCACATACCTTGATCTTGCAAAAAAGACATTGTAAACAGTCTCTTCATCTTCGGACAGCTTTAAATGGTGCGACTGAAATTTACGCTGGGGCAGGGTCACCTGGAAGAGTGAAAACAAAAAACAAAAAAAGAAAAACTGGCACAAAGCTACATAAATTAACCGAAGTTTGCAAAGTAAATTACCAGATTAACACCGGAAACCTAGCCAACCCTGGGGAGCAGCTACTACCCTTGCCTACACCCAGGCCCACTCTGACACACAGCACAAGGGTGCTGTTGTAACTGAGGCACCAGACGACAACCTGGGGGTTCCAGGTTCCGGAAGCACAGCAGACAGCTGCCAAGTTATGCACCCCCTTCCCCTGGCTGCCGCGGGGGCAGGAACACATCTGCTTACCAAAGGCCTGCCACAGGAATCCAGTTGGTCTTTTGTTCTCCTCAGCAAAAGGCTCTTGGTTAAAATACTTAACCGTTCTCCTCCTTTCTTTGAACCATTGTCAACCTGACTTTTCCACAGATTGAAATCGTCAAATGGAGAACAACGAAGAAATCTTTTGTGTTGTGGACAGAGGGCGTAGAGTGGGGAAGGGGAAATAGGAGAGACAAGAGTGAAGGTTCAAAGTGAGATACAACATGAAAAACAAATCAGATTTTCTGTTACATCTGTCATCTGATCATTTTTAAAACTGCATTTCATAGCAAAGCTCTCTGTTAACCTGATCAAAAGGATCCCAGTCAATAATGAAAACCACATTCTAAAAATGTAAGATTTCCCATTAACAATGTCTATATCCTCACATACAGCCAGTAGTTAGAATTTATTCCTAAAGCTTTAAAGGTTAGCAAAGACATTCCACATCCTGTTATGGGCTAACTTGAACAATAGGAAGTATTTTAAAATCAGCATTCTTTTCTCTTTGCTTCAAATAAACTGGAGGGCAGCCCCAAACATTCACTGGACTAAAGAAAGATGATTTGTTTCCCTTAATTCTACCTGTCCTGTGTTTTTGCCTGTGTAGGGGCTGGATGTAATCAAAGTCCTAGATCAGGCAGTCAATCCACAGATCCCATCTCATAAATATTAATTCTCCTGCTCTCTAAAGGTTGACAGCCTTGCCATCTGCTCCACGAGATCATCTGGCACACACTGGAGTCACCATGAGATATGAAGTTACTCACTTCAGCAGGGAATACATGTCCAGCAAGTTGTTTTGAATGGGGGTTCCAGTGACAGCCCAACGGGCACGCGCCTTCAGCTTACACACAGCTATAGACGTTTGCACGCGGGGATTCTTAACATTGTGAGCTTCATCCAATATGATCCGAGCCCAGACTACTCCAAGCAAAGGTGTTGAAATGCCCTGGAAAAAATCCAAGGGAAACCCAAGAATAATACGGATGATGTACATATCTTCAAGGAGACAAAGAGAAGTAACGAGCAGATATTGAGGATTGACTCTTAACTTCAAATGTGCTTAGATCAGCTACACTGAACAGGAGTTAAAAACCAGGAGTAGGGAACAGGTGTTTAGCGGTTAAGACACTCATGTACCACATCAGAGTGCCTGGGTTTGATATCTGACTCCAGTTTCCTGCTAATGCAGACCCTGGGAGGCAGCAGAGATGGCTCAGGTAACTGGATTCCTGCACCCATGTGGGGAACCTGGACTGAGCTCCTGGCTCCTGTCTCCAGCCTCCAGCCCTGCCCTGGCCCTAGCTCCAGCTGACCTTTGTGGGAATTCGGAGGGTAAACCAGCAGATGGAGCTCACTTTCTTCCGTCTCTCTCGTTCTCTGGCTTCTAAATTATTTATTTATTTATTTATTTTTTTCACAAAAAAGAACCAAGAGTAGGAATGCAGTTTCAAATCAGTAAATAACTTGAAAGTCTCAGTCTTCGAGCTTAAGATGCCAAAGAATAAAGGATTTTCTAGAAAGTTTCCATTTATTCTCTCAAGCCACATTTGAGCAACAGCCGTAGGCAAGGACTACATTGTGCTGAGTCTGCAAATTCACCCACTCAATAAAATATTTACTAAATCTCACTAAAAGGCCCTCACACTATACAAACAAACATAAAACCACCCTAGGAAGAGGGGTGGAGACGCCCTTGCACTCAGGGAGAGGGAGCGTGCCGAGTCTGTGGGGAGCTCCAGATCCCCTGGTGTGGAAGGGCCCCAGGCGGGCACAGGGTGTGGGAGCGGGGAGCGGGGGAGCGGCAAGGTCATCAGGACCTACTGCAGCATGTACAGGGATGCTGAGTTTACCCTGAGAGCAATGGCGAGTCCCTGACGAATCTGGAAAAGTTCTTTATTTGGGGCAAGTCAGATCGGTCATAATCTGGAGAAGCCTTCTAGAGATCTTCCCAATACAGAAATCTCTGAACACCTTATCATACTAAAAATAAGAGCTCATACAGATCAGTTCTTGGATGTCACTGAATCTCGGGGTGGTGGTGGGGCTCACGGTATTTACAGCACACAGCTGAGATGGCCTGGGATCCACTGGCAAACTCCAAGGGGTTTGTGGCTATCATTCAGCTTCTGCCCCTTGGGTAGCCCTGTTGTTTGCAACTGCTTTTTCTGGGAAGCAGAGGAGGCGGGAAATGACATCTGAATATGAAGATAAAAAGTATATGAGACTATGTCCCAAACACTCTAAAATAAAAACAGCAACAGGAGGCTTCCCTATATTTATGCACTGCACACACTGCAATGTAGTCACACCTGGTTCTAAATCATAACTGAACACGGTGGCCATCTAGAACGTGAGACTGGACACAGGGAGGAACCAGATGTTTCCACAGGAAGCACACATGCTGCATTCCTGCCCTCACAGGAAGGTACCTTTGCCACCCCCAAGGCTACAGAAAGACTCCCATCAATGGTGTGTGGCTTAAAAGACTCCACTTCCCTGCCCTCCCCAAGCCTCACCTCCACACTGAGCTTTGCACCTGGGACCTCGCCCTCTTGCTTCTTTGTGGGAATCTCCTTGGCCACAAGGCTATAGGTAGTGATCACGACGTCGTATGTCGAGAGGCTGCGTAAATACAACACAGAGCAAATGGTAAACAATCCCTCTACGCACTGGGCCGATTAGAGAGATGGAGATGATCTCTTCACAAGATGCCTATGGCTGGAAAGACAGCAGCAATCATTAACTTTTGTCTCACTCTCTCTCTCTGTCACATATACAGACACAAACACACACATAGACACATAGACACACACACACACAATATTGGAGACATTAAATTCCCCCAGTTGGCTTCAACGCACCTCACTATAGCTAGACTAGCCTCCCTCTTCCATCTAATGAGTCGGAATGGCAAATCTCTGGCTAGTGGGGGTATAGCTCAGTGGTAGAGCATTTGACTGCAAATCTCTGACTAGGGTCATATTAAGCTGGATATTCTTTGGCCACAGTAGCAGGTGGGACAGGGTTGGGAATACACATTTAATACTGATTTGAGATGGATGACTCTACAGTCTCAGGGAAGAAAGAAACTCTCAAAGCACTGTTCACTTTATACCACTGGTGCTTCCCGCAGCCCCAACCCACCAACCGCCATGGCCCCAGCCCACTCCTCTACAGATTTGTGAAAACCAATTTGTTTTGCTTTCATACAAGCTTTCAGTTTACCTTGCCTATATTCTTTACAGGTAAAGATTCTTAATTGAAAACAAATATTTTCCTAATGAAGCTTAATATTGTATATTTCAGAGAACTTCAGTAAACATTTTTGATAAAAATGACATGCCTAATTCCATGAGACAGCAAGGTCTGCAAGTTGCCTTAGGATCACATCAAGCAAGAATAATCAGGAATGATTACAGTCAGCAACACGTTGAGCACCCCAACTCAAAAATCTAAAACCCAAAATGTTCTCAAAACTGACACTTTCTGAGTGTTCACATTGCAAAAATTATCTATGTAAATATTCCAAAATCTGGAAAATTTCAAAGTCCAAAATACTTGAGGATGTAGGCATCAGATAAGGGGCACCCAACCTGCAGCATATTCTGGATTTCAGACCAGTTATCCTCAAAGTACAAACTAAGTGGGAGCCAATCTACTTCGCCATAAAAAGTCAGAACCAAGGCAGGCCCCACACAGTACTCCACGCTGGGGAAGGCCTGCACACCCCAGAGGCCGTCCCGGTACCTTTCATCTGCTGTGGGGCCCACCAGTAGGACGGAGGGGGTGTTCCTGGGCCGGGGGTCCCCAGTCAGGTAGTTTACTCCCGCAGGACTGCTGCCCTGTTCTTCAGCAGATAAAACAGCCACTAGCAGAGGCTGGGGGCAGGGATTCCTTAGCAGCAGCAGCAACTATGTTCTCATCCTTGATTCAAGCAGCAAGGATTCAACCCAGGTCCTCACATCACAGTTAGGACAGAAAACAACTCCTCTACAGCCAAAACAGTGGGCCCAGGGCTGGGGTGTAGCCTGCAGTGCCAGCATCCCATAGGGGTGCCAGGTTGGGTCCAGGCAGCTCCACTTCCTATCTGGCTCTCTGCTGTGGCCTGGGAAAGCAGTGCAAGATGGCTCAAGTCCTTGGGAAAACCCAGAGGAAGCTTGGCCATTTAGGCCAATTTTGGGAGTGAATCAGTGGTTGGAGGACCTCTCTCTCTCTGCCTCTCCTTCTCTCTGTGTGTAACTCTGACTTTCAAAATGAATAAATCTTTAAAAAAAAAAAAAAAGGAAAAAAACAAACACGGAGACCATGACTCAGATCCCATCTGGGGAAACATTTCCTTTCTTCTACCCTGAGCATCCCCCTTCAGGAATTTACGGTTGGGTCTAATCACCCCACACACAAGCCTAAAGCTTCTTGATGTGTGAAAAATACAGCCATAAAAATACATATATAATCAGCCAAGGGCAACTGACCACTAGTATTATATCAAGGTGCTCTGTAAGATGGGGCTGGTTCCATTCCCACTAACAGAAAAAGAGTGTGAACTTGGAATCAGAACTTGGCCACCATGTTTGTAATACATCTTTTACCAGGGAATGCTGCTGCCACCTGGCTGATAACCCAGGGACCTCAGGCCTCCCCACATGGGAGCTTTTTTGGGGGACAGTGACAAAGGACAGAGCAAAAGACCACTTGCTCTCCCAGTACAGGGTATAGGTTGTTTAATGTCCCAGATATCATGAGGCTTGACTAAGCGAAAAATCAGAGAGTAGGAAAGTCAACGGGGATCCTTAAGGCAAGGGGCTGAACACCTGCGAGCCTGCACGTGACACTTCTGCACTTACACTTTGGCATGCTGGTTCCGGTTGGGCCCGTGGTAGAGGTAGACTCTCAGTCTGCTGCTGTTCACACGTTTCTCTACCTCATTCTTCCAGTGATGGATCAGGGAAGCGGGGCAGATGATCAGTGTCCCATGGGAGATAAAGTCAGCAGAGTCTTGAGAGGAGGGGAACATCAATGCCTCGTTACACTCATTAGATAGCCTGTAACTTCTTAAAGCATTGCCCCTTTCTTTTGACTGGCTTTACTCTTACAATCAATATTGTTAACTGTTGTTCTTATGTCTACACACAGCCTTTCTAGAATAGGACATGCAGGAGATGGCCTTTCAAAGCAAAACAATTAATGATTTATTTTCTCCTATAAAACTGTCAGAGAGAAAAGCTAAGGAAGACGGTGGGTAGTGTCCAAGACAGCAATGCACTTTCACCTGGCCACAGGTAGAAGGCTAGATTGTTCCCTAACCCTCCCGAGTCGATTCTTTACGAGTATTGTTATTTTTTCCAGAAAAGTATAACATTATCCGGATTATAATACAAGTACAAAACCCTTTCTAAGGTGTGCAAACCTTACTTTGGAAGCAGGGAGTGATGGAGTACTAGTGCCATCGCCCCTCATCTGCGTGTGCACACGTCCCTCTGTGCACAGGGGACAGGAGCCAGCAGCGACAGTGGTCAGGGGAGGCCCTGAGAGCACATGGCCATGACGTTTATCTGTGTAACCCCCTGAGAGCTGTCCTTGTGTACATGACGACTTACCAGCAGTGTTATCTATGTGTAACAGATATGACCTTTAAGGCACTTCCAACATTATTACACTTTAAAAACATAGGTTTAGAAATCATCTATAATCTGGAAAAGCTTGAAATTTCAGAAGCATGGAAAACAGCTTCTGCTATGGTGCCTAAAATGTGAATTTGTGGTGGATCCTTAAAAAAAAAATACACTAATTAATTTGGATGTACCCTGTAGTTATATCTTCAACACGAACAAAAATAATAATTACTATGCTTAAACTAAGCCTTCTAGAGCCTTAGCTTCTCCCTAAATTATTTTAATCACAGACCAATCTAATTTTATTTTAAAAGGAAAAGAAATGATCACTTATAATTAGCATACTCCAGATCAGAAAGAATATCATAAGAAAGTAATCTAATTCTGGTTTTCCAGCAGATAAATTAAATATGACCAAGGTGTAGCTTAACAATTGCTCTTCTCTGCTGGCTCCAATGATACAGGAACAAGGCGTTTTTTTACCTACCATCTTTAGAAAGCCATGTCAAAGCCACGTTTTTGTCCTTTTCTTTCTTTGTCTCTTGATTATTTTGGGTCAGGATGAGTGCAATCATTGTCAGGGTTTTTCCCAAACCCATATCATCCGCTGGAAAATAAGAACAAAATTAAAGGAGTTAATTACTTATGACAAAGAATCAGCACAAGCACAAGAGAAGAAATCACTGACAGACATGTACCGCCGGTTCTCTTTGGTATCAGTCCCGTTCCAGTCACTGTGCTCTGCCTATCCTATGGATTCTTTCTCTTCCTTACTAAAGTGAACTCTACCTCTAAAAATTTATTTTGAGATCTAGATCAAAGATATATATTACAACTCCTATAAAATCTGAAACTAATAATTTGGATCTTTCTCTAGCCTCCATGTCATATTGTTACCTACCTAACACAGTGATTGATATCTTTTCCAGTTTGACGGTGTTGCTTAGTCTTTATCTGTTGACTGCAAAAGCAAACAAAACTCCAGTAGATACATCCTACCCCCACCTCTACTGGTGCTAGCACATCCATGGGGTTAAGCTAACTCGAAACAATCCCCTTAACTTAACCATCAGAGAAGGACGTAAAGGGACATTTATTGGGTACTGTCAATGCACTTGTCACCGAGTTTATCTAATTTAACATTTACATCCTATAGATGTATGCATGCTCATCTTAACAGATTGTGACACTGAGGCTTGGTCATCAAGATACTAAATTTACCCAAAATAATCACTGACATAAGGCAAGTACAATGCCAGAGCATGGGCTCTATTCAAATCGTGGCTCTGCCACTGTGCTGAAGGTTAACACAGCAAGCCTGTCTGCTGTCCTTTGAAAGACCCGCTAAGTTGGATTTGGCTGCCATTTAGGGAGAGTCCTCACTATTTAAGAACTGATGGGAGTAGCTCACTCTGCCGAAACTGTACCAACAAGACAGCTTATGATGACCACCCGCTTTCCTCCTGGGATTTTGGTATATGCCAGGATAAATAAATGTGTGCCCAGCCCCCAGTAAAAGCCATGGGCACCAGATCTTTAACAGGCTTCTCTGGTGAGGATCACTTCACTGAGAGAGTTAAGCAGGACCTATGTGCCTCTACTCTGGACTCCGGAAGCTTGTGCTGGCTTCGCCTGGATTGGGCCCTGTGTGCCTCTGTGTGCTGACTTGGCTCTGAATCCTTTCACTGTAATAAATGACAGCCATGAGCATAACTGTATGCTATGAGTTTTTCTAGCAAATCAGTGAGCCTGGGGGTGGACTTGAGGACCCCAACACAGTCACTTAATAGCCAATGAGGATGCTGTCATGTTTTCTAAAGAAAGCACCTTGGAGAACTTTAGCCTGAGAAGTCCCCAAGCAGAATGGAAAACTTCCCTTCTGTCTTCTGTGACAACTAAGGCAATGGCCATGTGGCCCGGCTTTTTATACCAGGTGTACTCACATGGCACTGGTCCTCCAGTGGTACTGGAAACACGCTCCCTGGAAGTCCTTTCTGCAGGAAGTGGTGGGGGTGGAATGTCTGACCCTGAGGTGACAATGGTTTTCTTTGCTGCTGCTTGGAGCAAAGGAGCCACGCTGCTTTCCTAGGACACCCAGTGTGTGACGTGGCTGTGGCCACTGCTCCTGGAAATGCAGCCTCCAGCCTGGCATTCCACATGTCCCAGAGACTTGGGGCCCACCACAGAATAGACACCTCCTCTGCTTACTCAGCCAAACTTGGCTGCTGCTGCTTGCAACCAACACCCCTGATCACACAGCAATGGGAGTCTGAGCAAGCTAAGCATTTCTACACCTGTTTCCCCATCTGTGAAATAAGAGATTATTGTACCTGCCACACAGGGCTGTTGAGAGGATCTCATGCACAACACAGAGTATTAGCACACAAGCATTCCACGAAATGTGGGCACTTACCCAGAATTCCTCCTTGTGGCTTCTGACTTTCCCGCCAGAGTAACCAGGCCAGTGCCTGCTTCTGGTGCAGCAGCAGAGGGACCTGACAAGGGAAATCACCAGCTGGAAGGGCAATTCCTACCCAGGCAGATGGGGGCTCCACAAACCTTCCACTCCTTCATCTCCTGCAAGTGTTACCCCCGATGTTCTAGCTGTCAGCGTCTGAGTCGCTCGTCCCACCGTGACGTCCTCTCACCTGCTCCCTCTCATCCAGGGCACCCTCTGACCGGGTCGATCTGCTCGCGTTTACGTTCTGGTTCACAGCGAATGCCCAGCAGGACTATTAAGAGGCCCTCGCCCCCCGCAGCGAGATTCCCAGTTTGTCTGCTGAATCAGCGTCCCTCCCCACTGCTCGCGACCAAGACCTCTGACGGGCCGCCCTGCTTTCAGCAGCCGTTCCGTGGGTGTTTGCTGATCGTCTCTTAGCAGGCTCGCCTCTCTGCAGTCGCCCCAGTCTGCACTGCTGGTCAGATTTCAGGCACCTAGCTGCAGTCTCTCCCGCAGGCCCTTTGTAGTCCAGTTAGCCCTGGACTCTGAGAAAACCTTCACAAAACATCCCTGCTCGAAATGTCACAGTGGTTCCACGATGTTGTCAAGCTACTCCCATCTAAGTCCCTCTGCCAATGCCACGCTCCGCAGCGAGGGCGTCCTCCTCTTCCGTGCCATCACCTGCCCCCCCCAACATGGGTACTCAAGACACCTGATCATCACTTATTATCTCATCTCTGTATCCTCCTCTAACCACTATTCCCTCTATTTGCAGCCTTTTGTTACTACCCTCCCTGCTGTCTGGAAGGCGTGTAGTTCCTCTCAGGCACAAAGTAGGCTGGCCACGAATAACGAGTGGCCTAGAGAGGGACTTTGCCTTTATTGTGAATCCTTTCTGTACTCTGTATGCAGTCCATGTATGTTGCAATATGCACTTCATCTTACACTAAGATCACTCCCTGTTTTCCATATGTGGTACACGCACGTTCACCCCAACTAGTCCCTATCAACAGCAACTCTTCTGCATGCTTGTAGCATCGACCAAAACTCAATAAATGCATCCCTGACTGCTACTGAAACGTATAACGTTATGAACTATTTTACAGGGTTTTTTGCTATTGTTCCCACTGCTCAACATGAAAGGAGAAAATACTGCAAGAAAAGTCGCTATCTATCCGTGGAAAAGATGTATCCAGATGGCGCTCTGCTGGGACACTCGCAGTGGCGTCTCCTCAGGGGCGCCACTCTGCCTGAGTCCGCCCGGGCTCACCTTCAGCCCAGCCGGATCTTCTGCCTCAGCTGTCTCTCCAGGACGGGACTCGAGGGATCGATGCAGCTCATCGATGGCTTCACTGGTGATTTTCCACACTGCGTGAAGGCCATCTTGGTTCTTGTGGCCTGCATACGAAGAGGTGTTACCCAAAGGTATCTCAAGGACTATGTCCCGGCCAGAGCTGCAGAGAGGCAAGGAATTCTTGGCCCCGTGATGGATCAGAGTTGTGTGAAAATTCTTGCCTGGAGACTCGCCTAGTCTCACAGGCTCCTCTCTCCCCACCTGCTGTTTCTAAAATCACATCAACTATTATTACACTACAGGACAAAATAACAGAAAGTATAAGGACAAGAACAAGCTAACCCATGGTATTTTTGATGGCTCTTTTTAGCGCTGAAGAAATGGCAGCACAAAAGGCAATGGTGTCCGGTATTTTAGGAAGGAAACATCCCTGGAGTTGGATGCAAAGAAGGAAAAGTCAGCGACCGAAAAGGCCACGTGCGGGCCCCGAGCTCACTGCACAGTGTACTAGGAAATACTTCAGCATTGCCAACCAACTCATTCCACACAGAGAACATCTACAGCAACGAGTTACCAACTATGGGCCCTCAGCTCTTTACAATCTTAGGGATGAAGTATTCCAAATAAGAGGTTTCTAAACAAATGAAAAATATTAAAATGTTTTAAAATGAAAGACTACTTGTATGGACTTCTTTCCAAAACAAGGCACACACATCCTTGCCTTAATAATCTAACATGACTTAATTTTCCCTAGGAGACTAAGGCCCAGTGTGTTGAATAATGGTATAACTGAGCAATGCCCTCAAAATCCCTCCCAAGCAGCTGAGAGTGCTACACTATTTGAGGAAGTATGTTTTCTCTTTTCCCTTTTACAGTGACCTTAGCTTCAAATGGCACTGAGTCTACTGCTCATTGCTCTTGATAGCTACTGCTCTCAACTCTACATCTCTAGCAGTTCTCAGCTGGGAGGGAACTGGCTCTGGCTTTTCCAGTCACTGCCAGCCAACCTGTGCTCCTGTCTCCCGATCAGCAAACCAACCAATCATAACAAACACTCATGTTTAAGGCTCTACTTGGGATCTTCATTCTGCAGCTACTTTTCTCCCTCCCTCCCTTCTCCCTCCCTTCTTCCCTACCTTCCTAAGATTTATTCATTGATTTGAAAGGCAGAGCAATAGAGAAAGGGAGATCATTCATCCACTGGTTCACTCTCCAAATGGCCTCAACAGCCAGGCTTGTGCCAGGCCAAACCAGGAGCCTGGGACTCCATCCTGGTCTCCCACATAGGTAGCAGGGATCCAAATACTTGGGTCATCATCGACTGCCTTCTCAGATGCATCAGCAGGAAGTTGGCTCAGAAGCAGAGGAGCGGGGACTTGAACCAATTCTCCAATATGGGATGCCAGTGCTGTTGCAACCAGTGGCTTAACCCTCTGCACCACAACACCAGCTACCATTCTGCAGTTACTTCTGAATTCAAAGTTGTCTGGAAAGTTCAGGATGGAAGCACATAGCTGAATTGGATGCTAATGCTCTCTGTGGGTCTATTATCATTCTTCACTCATGTCACTCCTCTACTCTGCCTTAGAACATACACACACACACACACTCAAACACACAATCTCACACACACACTATCTACTGGTCTACCTACCTCATAACACTAGGAAGCACAGCTTTCACCTACAGATACTGCCTGCATGACTCCTGTGCGCTGGCCACTGGGCTGACTGATCAGCATTCAGTGGTGAACAGGCAGGCTCTGCCCTCACCGAGATCTGAGTAACACTGTGCAAAGCTCTGCTCATCTCACTCTTCATCATTTGGGCAACTTACAACTCAAGAATGGCTTCTCCTTCACATGGGCAGAGACAGCAATGGTGGCACTGAAATCACAAGAGCTCGCGGCAGGAGCAGGCCCTTGGATCTCACCTCCACTGGACTGACCTGGTTCTCCAGCGGTGTTTAGTCCTAGAGAACCCACAGGTTGGAGATCACGACCCGGAAGTGGTAGGGGAGGCACCAAGTGGGGAGGGTCAGTGGTAGTTTTGGTGAAGTTACTCGGTTGTGGTACGTGAGTGTTGCTCCTCTCATCAGTTCCTGTTCAAGAAATAACAGAAGAGGTTAAAGTTCAGAAAAGAAAAGGGACTACAGGTGTGGAGGGGAGGTCAAGAGAGGGTAGAGTCACCATTCCAGTGAGCTGGGGCAGGCTTCCTAGAGAACACAGTATTTTAACAGGTGCTTAATCAATGGGAAAGAGAGCTTACACCACAGGAAATAGGAGAAAGTTTTTATAAATCACAGTGTAACTTAAAAGCAAGCTCAGAAGGAGATACTAAAATGGAACATTCTGCATCAGAGTGGCCTCCCAAAGGTAAGAGCAAGCCTGCGTTCTGGACAGAGCTCATTCTACCTTGTTCTGGGGAGAGGGCAAGAGCGCTGAGCGCTTCCTCCAGCGCCTGTATTTGCTTGAACAACTTCTGACCCTTGTCTGGAAGAGCCTGGATGTTCACGGACGCCAGTGTGCTCTGAAAAACAGACCCAGGAAAATGCATCTCTCTGCTCGAGGTGTTAGAGGGATAACTTCAGATCAAAGCAGCCTCCTCTGGCAAAACTCTGAAATGATGGCCTGTTACCTACCGGCCACCCCAAATGACAGGAAAAGTAAGTGTTCAGGATTTCAGGATATTTTTTCAGATTGTGGAATATCTGCATACATGAGGGAGCTTCAAAAAATTCATAAAAAATTATGATGTACATTTTCCATGAACTTTTTAAAGGCCCCTCATATAAGATATCTTGGGAATGAGACTTAAGTGGAAACACCAAATTCACTTATGTTTCATATACACCTTCTACACACAGCCTTGACATAATTTAACTTTTAACATATTTATTTATTTATCTGAGAGGCTGAGACACAGAGAGAGAGAGAGAGGAGGGTGAAGAGCTCCAACTGCTGGTTCACTCCCCAAATGCCAACAGATGCCCAGGGCTCAAATGGGAAGCCTAGAACTTGACCCAGGTCTCAGACATAGGTAGCAGGAGCTCAGTCATTTGAGCCATCACTACTGCTTCCCAGGTCCTCCATAGCAGAAGGCTGGAATCAGGAGCCAGGGTGGGAACTGAACCTACAAACCATATACACTATTTTTAAGATATCTGCATTTTGACTGTGAACTGTCACATGAGGTCAGGTGTGAAATTTTCCACTTGTGGCATCACATCGGTATTCAAAAAATTGGGGGGAGATTTCAAATTTCAGGTTTCTGCATGAGAAATAACCTGTAGAAGCTAACTATCCACCCGTGAAAGCTTCACACGAATACACTTCAGCCTTCCCCGAGGGGCTCATGTCTGCCCACAGCAAGCAGTGCACAGACCTCTGACACGAAACACACATGCACGTTACCTTCTTCTGTCTCAGTTGTGTGGTCAGGTGCACGCGCTGGGCTGCAGGGTCGGAGGGTTCCACTTGCTTGGAAACTGAGGCAGGAGAGAGTTTTCTCTCCACGCTCGGGGCAGGGGGTTGAAGGCTCTGCTTCTTCTCTGAGTTCAGAGCCTCGTCAAAGAGTAAGGGGCTGCCTGGATGAGAGCCGACAAAAACAACGTCATCCTCTTGCTCACTGTCGTCACTGCTGGTGGCAGCTCGGTGCCCCTCTCGTGGGGACAGCCGTGGAGCTGCCTGTCCTTTGGGGGCAGGCACCGGCGTGTCGGACTGTGGCTGGGAACGCCCCAGGGGCAGCCCGTCCTGGAGAGACTGCGCTGGAGGATCGCTGGGAGCCTTTGTCCTTCCAGCCTCCGAGTTCCTAGGGAGCTCCTGGCGGTTGCAGCCGCCTGCCTGGGGCTGGCTCACTGGGCTCGGATGGTGAACCTTCGGAGGAGAAGCCCGAGTGTCCTGTACTCCTGGAAGCTCTGATTCTTTCCGGACACCTTGACTCTCACCAGCTGACTTTTCCTGAGGAGGCGCAGATGGTCTGCTCGGCTCAGTCCCCCGACACTGCTTGGGTTTCATTTCAGAAAAGTTTCTGCTGTGCGTGCCTTCAGTCTCCTTGGCCACCTGCTGAAACGGCTTCTTTCTCTCCTCGGGCTTCTTCCCTTGAACTACACATTGTTGTGTCTTCATCACCAGGCCAGATGAGAGATCTTTCTCCAACCGGCAATTAGATCCGGGCTTCTGTTCCTTCTTTGGATCCAAGAGTTCGCCAGTCTTTTCCTTCGGCTTCTTGGCAGCCATCTTTTCCTCACCGTCCCCTTTGAGGAACTGCTTCCAGAGACCCGGTTCTTGATTCTTGTCCAGCACCTTGAATGGGTTTCGTGGTTGGCTGTAAGGACGAGGGCATGGCTCCAGCGCATGCTGAGACGTGCTGGTTACAGAACGTTTCTTGTAAGTAGGATCCTGAAGACAATGGAAATAAGTAGAATTGATATAAAATAGAATATTTTTAAGAGGAAATGCAAACACTAAAAGCAGTCCAATATTTCTGCATCTAGAAAATACTATATGCCCAATTTACAAATTATTAGTTTCTTAACCATATTTTCCACTCTTGGTTCCTGCTTTGTCCATGATCACGATTTCCAAGCCTCAAGGAGAAGTAGAGAGCAAACCGAAGTGCTTTTACTATCCCAATAGCCACAATTTATACTTTTCAGGAAAACTAATCTTTCAAAATGAACTTTTCCCCAAACCTAAATATTGTCCAAGTATGCTAGTTTTGATTTTGGCTTCAAGAAGATTTCATTGAGGGAATCTAGAATCTCAAGTTCAAGGCACACCTCTGCCCAAAGACGTCTCACTATCTCCCTCAGTTCTTCATATACCAAATATCTGCAGGGCCTCTCCTAGTTCTGACCTGCTAGCAGCTAATGAATTATACTTAATTCATGCCAATATCAACTAGATATAGATCTACAAAAAGATGCTGTAGTTGGTCACGATTCTCTTCCTAAATACTGACTGCCTTAAAATCCTTGAAAAATATTTAAATAAGTAAAAATAGGAGGCAAATAATTGGTCCTCTGAATTATCAGTTCCCCTAAGGTCTAGCTTGCTTAAAGAAAACTCTTCCTGAGTCAGGCTAATGAAGACCCACCAGGTCGTATGGACTTCAAGGTCTTTCCAGGTGATGCCACATACTAAAAAATCATAACAGATCTGAAAGCAGATGAGCAATTCCTACCTGCCAGGGGACATTTCCACACCAGTGCTTCCCCTCTGCCTTACTCCTAGTGCATCGGAAGAACAACCTAACAAAGCACAAAACACAAGTAATAGTAATCAAGGCTGTGAAAAGCTGTTACAGCAAGAGAATGCTTATTATTAACCAAAGACTTACCATTACTTGATATTGTCTTCAGGAGAGCATTCGGAACCAATTACTCTTACATGTACAAAAAATAATTCTTGCTGCACAGAACATTCGTAAGGGCTAAGTTAAAGAATAAAGATGGCATGGTAACCAGAGAGTGTGTACACATGCATTCCTTTGACTCTATGAAGAATGACCAAGGGGTGAGTGTTTAGCTTAGCAGTTAAGATACTGGTTAGCATACTTGCATCCCAATAAAACACCTAGATTTGATATGAGGCTCTGCCTCCTGACTCCAGCGTACTGCCAATAGAGACACTAGGAGATAATGGTGATGGCTAAAGTGACTGGGTTCTGGCCACCTACAGGGGAGACCTGAATTGAGCTCCCCGTTCTGGGGTTCAGCCCTCACAAGGGGTTGTTGCAGGCATTTGGGGAATGAACCAACAGATGGGAATTATCTTTGTCTCTCTGTTTCTCTCAAATAAATAAATAACTCTTTTACAGAACAACTGAAATGGAGAGATAATTAGCAGTGGCTGCCAAAATCAAAAAGGGAGAAATAACCAGGCATTGTTTGTCCCTGAAGGAAGGCTACATACTGTGATAACAACATAAGTGATGTTGCAAAAAAATCCCAGCCAAGCTAAACCAAAAAAAAGCTAACCTGAATCTGGTCAAACCTCTAGATCCAATTACTAGTTTATAGAAAATACAAACAGAAGAACACAGAAAACTGAAACACTGGAAATACAATCTCCAAAATGTTGACAGTGTGGGAACAATAGACAAACAACCTACCTCCTTCAAGAAAAAAAGGACAAGAGAGAAAAAATATGGAGAGGAAACTTAACAGACTTCAAAGTGATATTAATCAACTGCAATTTGTGAATCATATTTGGATATTAATTTAAGCAAATAAAAATTAAAACTATCAAAAAAAGATTTATGACATTTATGAATCTACTGGTAGTTGTTGCATTAACTGATATTTTTTAAAAAGGAGCCCATATCTTTTAGGGCTACATACTGAAATGTTTGCAGATACAATGATATTCTTTGGAATTTATTTCAAATATGGCAAAAGTAGGTAGGGTATATATGGAACAGAATTAGTCAAGAGTTGGTCATTGCCAAAGCTCATGTGCTGTATAATCCTTTCCTGCTACTTGTGTACATGTTTACTATCTTCAATTAAAAAAAAAAAAAAACTTGCATCCCAGTGCAAGTTTTGTACAAATATAGCTGGTACCCCAGCAAGAGATACTATACTGCTCTGAGCCCTGAGTGAGCCACCTGTTCTCCAGCTCACCAGACTTCACATGTATGCCTCTCTCGATCCAACAGACATTCTCTTTATCCCTATTCATTCGCTCCCATCTGCAGCTGATGAAGTCCCACCAATACCTGACAGCCCCTGCCCACATCACTCCCCTTCTGCAGATTTTCTCACTCTTCACGGGTCATCTTCAGAATCCCTTCTGTAATTCTGCTGTATTTCCTTGCACTACATTTGCATATGCTGTCTATCCAACCATCTTTTCAGCAACTAGAAGACAATAGCCACATAAGATCTCTTTATTCCCGGCTATGTTTTGCCTTTTTTTTTTTTTTTAATGACACCTGTGGAAGCTATTTTTAAATTAATCTGACAGTACATCACTTACTACATTTAAACAAATATGATCCAAACACTTACATTAAGATAGATCTTCAATGCTAGACATGTTGTCACGATAAAAGCCTTTATAAGAAAGGGCCATCTTAATTTATCATGTCAACCTGAAAATTGGAATGCTAAATCAATACACTGAGATGTCCCTTGTGTCCTGTACTTTTTAATTATCAACTCCTCAATCTTGGACTGAATCTTTATGTTTTCAATACCCTCATCACCTTTACCTGTCTTACTTATCAAACGCTTTCTTAAATGTATCAAAATTCACACAGAACAATGAGTTCTGAGTGGTAAAAGAGTATTTGTCTTTTGCACCTGTCCACAAGTCTTTGTCCACAGTTAAATGCTTGCCTTTTGTATATAGTGGTTAAACACTGCTGAATAAAACAGAATTGAGTGATTTTTTCTATCTTCTAACACAGTTCCTAAAAACATTTTATCAGTTAAACAACAGCTTCTAAAATGCATTTTTTTAAAGTAGGCAATGTAGTCAAAAAGTATATAATAGGCAGTGAAAGGCGCCCTCCATTCCGTATCTGCCTACTCACCTCCCTCTCAACACATAGCCACTCTTATCATCTTTTTGTTTACCTCTGGATTCTTAAGTGCATACTCAGGTCAATAGAGATACGTACACATGATTTCTTCCTCTGCTATGGAAATGGTTAAGTTAGTATTTATACTATAGGTGGAACAGTCCTACTCAGAAAACACAAAATCCAAACTGTTCCCAAACCTGAACCCTTCAACACATCAACATGATCCAGAAACTGGAAAATTCAGTACCACAAAACTATTTCCTACACAAAATTATTACAAACAGTGTGTACAACCATTTTTGGGCTATGTGCATACAATATACATGAAACAATGAATTTCATGTTTAGATTTAGATACCATCCCTAAGCCAAGATGTCTCATTATGTTCTCATATATGAAAATATTCCAAATCTGAAATCCACAAACACTTTTGATCCCAAGCATTATTTTCAACTTTCTTTTTTTAACGATTTATTTATTTGAAAGGTAGAATTACAGAGAAGCAGAGAGAGAGGCAAGAGAGAGAGAGAGAATCCCAAGCATTTTTTTAACTTTCTTTTTTTTTAACGATTTATTTATTTGAAAGGCAGTTACAGAGGGGCAGAGAGAGAGAGAGAGAGAGAGAGATCTTTTATCTGCTGGTTCATTTCCCAGACGGCCACAATGACTGGAGCTGGCTGATCCAAAGCTAGGAACCAGGAGCTTCTTCCAGGTCTCCCATGTGGGTGCAGGGGCCCAAGGACTTGGACCATCTTCTACTGCTTTCCCAGACCATAGCAGAGAGCTGGATTGGAAGTGGAGCAGCTGGGACCTGAACCAACACCCATATGGGATGCCGGCACTGCAGGTGGCAGCTTTACCCACTATGCCATAGCGCCGGCTCCATCCCAAGCATTTTGGATAGAGGATGATCAAACAGCATTAAATTTCTTGTCCTTTTATACAAAAAAGTTTATGTATTTGTTTGTTTGAAAGGCAGAGTGACAGAGAGAGAGGGAGAGACAAATTAAGAGATATTCCATCTGCCAATTCACTTCCCAAATAGCCATAATGGCTAGGGCTGGGCCAAGCCAAAGTCAGGAGCACAGAACTCCATTCAGTTGCATGCATGGGTAGGAAAGGCTCAAGTACTTGGGCCAAGCTCTGCTGCATTCCCAGGAGCATTAGCAGAAGCTGGATCAGAAGTGGAGCAGCTGGGACTCAAACAGGCACTCCGATATGGGATGCCAGAGTGAAAAGCAGTGACTTAATCCGCTACACCGCAACATTGGACCCCTGCTTTTTAAATTTTTGTTTCCATTTAACTTTTTTTTTTTTTGTAAAATGTGTAGTGAATTTATTTATAAGACAATGACAAAACCCCTTTACATCCATATCTTTATTTGAACAATTTTCTATGATAGCTAGGAGAATACAGCATTAATGACACACACCTACTAAGCACAACATCAGACAACTACAAATTTAGAGCACAAATGTCATTCTGATATTATTTTGGCTTTCACATTAGCACTAGATGATATCCAGTGAAAACCCAGGTTTCAGGTTTTTGTTGATATGAGGTGAATTATTTTTTTCAGATTTCCTGTGAGATATGCTGGAATGGGCTAAGTTAAAACTAGAGTTGACAATGCCTTTCATTTCTCAGTACTTCTGCTTCCTTTTAATGGATGAGTATTTCACCTAAAAACATTTCAAAGGTTAACTCTATCACTATTTTCTATGCATATCAAAGAATTCTTTCTCCAGATTAATGAGGAAAATATTTGAAAAACTGCAACATTCAATTTCATTATAGACAAAAGCCATGTTCATTTCATAATAAGTTAATAAATAAAGTTAATAATTAGACTATGTTAAATGTCATGAGCTCATTTTCTGTGTAACACTGTTAGAGCATTTAAATTTCCCAAGAACATAACAGAGTCAATGTTACTCCAGGATCCCACAAAAATACATAACTAGGAATCATAAATTACAACATACATACCCACATTTAAAGGAAAAATTCACCATTTGTTGGAAAAAAATAATGGCTCAAGTGATTTAGAGAGCCTGAAATGTAGGCTAAAATGTTATACCACATGATAATAATAAGATATTTGAAACTACTGACTCTGAGAAATACATGAAAATGTACTGATTGCCATCCACTGAGTTTCCATTTAACTTAATATGCCTTTGGGGCCGGCGCTGTGGCACAGTGGGTTAAAGCCCTGGCCTGAATCGCCGGCATCCCATATGGGTGCTGGTTCTAGTCCCAGCTGCTCCACTTCCAATCCAGCTCTCTGCTATGGCCTGGGAAAGCAGCAGAAGATGGCCCAAGTCCTTGGGACCCTGCACCCACATGGGAGACCTGGAAGAAGCTCCTGGCTCCTGGCTTTGGATTGGCGCAGCTCTGGCCGTTGCAGCCATCTGGGGAGTGAACCAACGGATGGAAGACCTCTCTCTGTGTCTCTACCTCTCCCTGTAACTCTGTCTTTCAAATAAATAAATAAATAAATCTTATAAAAAACACAATATAATTGGATATCTTTCTGTAAGAACATTTATATAGAAGGCTTCCTCATTCATAGACTTCTCACAGATACAGTTTTCTACTTATGAGTGCTGCATTATTTTTAACTGGATCCAGAACTGTGTTCTTTCTAATACTTTACTTTTGAAAGCAAAGTCACAACAAATGAATAACTCTGCGTGTGCCATTGGGCATGTTTCAGTGCAACTGCAGACTCCTCATTCCTCATGCCGTGAATCGTGCTTTCTGCTTCTCTCGATCAGGTTAACCTTTGGATTTTATTGGTTGTCTTTTTGCAGCTGTCTTACTCATTCAATTTTCACCTTCATCAATTCCTTCTTTCTGCTTTCCTTTAGCTACATTTTCTAACTTCTTAAATACCCTGTGATGCACAATATGAACCACAACAGTGCGCATCCTGATTCAAAGCTAATCCTGAGTGGGTCTCAAGTTCCCCAAGCCTACAGAGAAAAGCAAAGAAGATCCTGCCCCAAACACTCCTATATTCCGTAAAAGCTAATGCAAAAAGAAAACAGATCCATACTCTCCCTCTTGTACAAACTCACAATGTTCCCGTTCAAGCTCACGATTTTTAAAAAATGTACTTATCTCTTTAATTTTTCTCAGTGCAGTAAAGTATATTGAACACATGTAATAAAATGTTTGGGGGCCGATGCCATGGCTCACTTGGTTAATCCTCCACCTGTGGCACCAGCATCCTATATGGGCACCAGGTTCTATTTCCGGTTGCTCCTCTTCCAGTCCAGCTCTCTGCTGTGGCCTGGGAGTGCAGTGGAATACCCCTGCACCTGCATGGGAGACCAGGAGAAGCACCTGGCTCCTGGCTCCAGATCAGCACAGTGCCAGCCATAGTGGCCATTTGGGCGTGAACCAACGGAAAAGGAAGACCTTTCTCTCTGTCTCTCTCTCTCACTGTCTATAACTCTATCTGTCATATACATTAAAATAAATAAATTAATTAAATGATTGAAATTCTTTAAATGCATAAAATCCAAAGTACCAGCTACCATTGGGAGTGCTGCTATTGATGAAAATAAATCAAGAACAAATGCTGCTGTTGTTTGAAGTGTGCTGGGTACTAAAATCTGTATTGAGAGAACATTTCATAAGCGGTACCTATTTTAAAGTCATGGGGATTTTCAGGAGAAGCCCAAGAGTTGGAGAAAGAAGAAAACAACACATACTGAGCATCTGCTATGTACTAAGGGCAGGGATAAAAATGCTTTTTACTTATATTTTTAATTAAAATCAATCTGGCTGGGCTTCTCTGTTTTTAGGATTAAATGTTTCCATTATGTTTATTAAATTATAAATCAACAAAGAAGGCAGTGGAAATATATTCTCACAGTGAAAGTAAATATTGATTCTGCTATGAAGATGCACGGAATGTCTCCAGGATGCTAATTAATTATTTTCCAGGACACAGGTTATAAATAACAAGGAAGAGGAAGCCAAACCTTTACCAGAATACAAGCCCCCCCTTTCTCCCAGAGGGTAGCTAAGGGTTACAGCACCAGACCCACCTCGGCACTCACTGCAGCAGGCTGGGCCTCTCTCAGGCTCCAGCACTACCCTCCCTTGGCTCCAATCCCACTCCGACCACAGGGGCAGCTCTGACACGTCAGAGCTTTACTCAAAAGCCCCACAGCAATTTCCTTTTCTGTAAAAGGGTAAAATAATAATAGTCATTATGATGATTAAAAAGTTAACATATGCAAAAATAGAAACAGTCAGAGGCAGGCAGTTGGCCTGGGGGCTAAGCTGCCGGTTAGGGACGCCTGCATCTCACCTTGGAGGGCCTGGGTTCCCAATTCCGATTCCAGGGAAGCAGCAGGTATTGGCTCAGGCAGTCGGGGTTCCTGCCACCAGGGAAGGCGACCTGGACTGAGTCCCCAGCTCCTGGCTTCAGCCTGGCCCAGACCTGGCTGTTACAGGCATCTGGGGAGCTCACTGACTCTCAGATACACTAAGCAGATACACGTTGAGTTTGGCAGTGTGAGGTGCGGATCAGCCTATTCCCTGATGCTGGTACGTCTAACTCTTCCCCAAGCCGTGTCAAAGGGCCCTTAGAGTCACAAGCCCATGTCTTACACGCTCCAGTGCTGGAAAAACCAAAGGCTAGCTCTCTACTCCAGTCCTTCACACTAAAATTCAAGACGGAATAAAAATGTGAACGTGAAGAAGCAAAACTCTAAGTGCTGGGGAGGGGGCGGGGCGTGACGTTTGGCACAGTGGAACCCACATCCCGTATTCGAGTGCCTGGGTTCTGGTCCTAGGTCTGCTTCCAACTGCAGCTGCCTGTTAGTGCACACCCTGAGGCAGCAGGCAATGGCCTAAGCTCTTGGGTCCCTATCACTCCACATGGGGGACCTGGACTGAGTTCCTGGCTCTCAGCTTTGGCCTGGCCCAGGCCCAGTTGTCGTGGCCGTTTGAGGAATGAATCAATTAACTGGAAGATACCTCTCTCTCTCCTTCTCCTTCTCCCTCTCTCTCCCTCCCTCTTTTCCTCCCTCCCTCTTCTTTTCAAATAAATAAGCACTCTAGGGACAAAAGAGATGAGATGGATATTTTTGTAAATCTAAAGTGAAGGCTTTTCTTAGTATGACATAAAACTCTGAAGCTAAGATAAGGAATCTGGTAATTTTAACTGCATAAAAGCTGTACATGTCCATGTAGTAAAAACACTATAAGCAAAATTATAAGGCAAAATGCAGCTGGGAAGAAGTAACTGCCATCCACAGATGAAGGGCTAATATCCCTACGCACAAGGATTTCATCCACTCACAGCCCAGTCCGTGAGACTCCACACCACCAAGTCCTGGCTTTATTAATTGGAGTTCTTCACAGCTTGGCGGGGCCAAGGACCTTCTGCACAGGTCTGGTTCATGCCTGAATGCCTTTCCATCATCCACCGATGCCGCTGGGGCTAGATAATCTGCATGCCAATTTCACCCAGTGAGCGACAACACAAGTTGTCTAGATGTACAAGAGTTCATGTGCTATTAAAAATAAACTATTTAGGGGTGGGAGTTGGGCCTAATGGTTAAGACATCAGCTGGGATGCCTGTGTCCCACAGTGGAGAACCTGGGCTCTGGTTCCTGGCTCTGGCTCCTAATTCTAGCTAATGCAGACCCTGGGAGGCCATAGTGATGACTCGAGTAGTTGGGTTCTTGCCCCCACGTGAGTTCTTGCTCCCACCACGTGGGAGACCTGGATTGAATTCCTGGTTTCTGGCTTTGGCCTGGTGGGCGGTTTGGGGAGTGAACCAGTGGACAGGGCTCTCCATCACCTTCTCGATCTCTCTTCCTTGCCCTTTCCCTTTCTTATTACTCCTCAAAAAATAATTAATTTAAGGGAGCTGCGTTGTGACATAGTGGGTAAAGCCACAGCTGTTCCACTTCTGATCAGCTCCCTGCTAATGGCCTAGGAAAAGCAGTGGAGGATGGCCAGAGCACGTAGGCCCCTGCCACCCAAGTGGGAGACCAGCATGAAGCTCCTGGCTTCGGCCTGCCTCAGCCCTGGCACTGCAGCCATCTGGGCAGTAAATCAGCACATGGAAGATCTCTCTCTGTCTCTCCCTTTCTCTCTGTAACTCTGACTTTCAAATAAATCTTTTAAAGTAAATAAATAAAACACAGTAATTTAAAAATAAGTATTTTTAATATCCCACAACTATTTAGAAGGCTAAAATGTGAACTGGGTGTCTGGCACAGCAGTAGGGATGTGGCTTAGGATGCCTGCATCCCACTCTGGAGAGCCTGGGTTTGAGCGCCGGCTCTGCTCCCAATTCCAGCTCTCTGCAGACGTCCACCCTGGGAGGCAGCAGCGATGACCCAAGTGGCTGGGCCCCTGCCATCCTCGAGGGAGACCTGGACTGAGCTGCAAGCTTGTGGTTACAGCCTGGCCCCGCCCCAGCTGTTGCAGACATTTGAGAAACAGGCCAGAGGATGTCTGTCTCTGCTTTTCAAATAAAATAAAATAAAGATAAAAAGAACTCAAACGTGCTTTAAACATTCATAGGCCCCGTATCTAGAAAACAAGAGCTGAGACAGAAGAGAGAACAGGAACTTGGGAACGGACGACGATACCTAACATGTGCAGCTAGGGTGCACCACATCATTCCCGTCAGTTGCTTCCCTCTGGTTCTGCAGAGACTGTCACGCTTATGTCATTGCCCAGGCACAGAGGGCCATGGCTGACAGAGCTGGTCAAATGCTGGTGAGTGCTGCCATCTGGTGTTTCAGCTGGAGAAGTGCATCTATGTGAATGCAGCAAGGCTTAAACAAGTGGGCCCCTTAGCTTTCTTTGGTTTACACCTCACCGCCCCCCATTACTCTGCTGCACCGTCTCCTAGCTGTAAGCCAAACATAATAGTATTAATTAGAGAATGTAAAACTATTCAAAAACCCACAAACGCCCATAAACTCCCTGAGGTCACTGTCCGCAGTACAAGGGTTCCAGCTGAGTGCCCTTACTGTCTGCCGAGGAGTATTCCTAAGCTGGTTTTTTTCTGTTTAAATCCCCACCTATCAGGGCACATGTTTGCTTATATGTTGAGAACTGCATTTTATTTGCCCTCAAACAACGTTTTCAAAGCTCCAGTAGGTACCTCTTACTAAAAGTGTTCTAGGTTTGGGGTGAAAAATATATTTAGTATATATATTTTTTTCTATTTTATGATACTGATCATGTCTCAGCTTTATATATTTAGTATGGAGAATTTTTTTGCAAAAATGTATTTATTTGGGGACCAGTAATGTGGTGTAGCGAGTAGAGCTGCAGCATGCAACACCAGCATCCCACATGGGTGCCAGTTTGAGTCCTGGTTACTCTACTTCTGAGCCAGCTCCCTGCTAATGTACCAAGGAAAGCAGCAGAAGATGGTCCAAGTGCTTGGGCCCTGCACTCACTTGGGAGACCTGGAAGAAGCTCCTAGTTTCAGATCAGAACTCTAGCTGTTACAGCCATTTGGGGAGTGAACCAGTGAATGGAAGATCTCTCTCTTCCTCTCTAACTCTGCCTTTCAAATAAATAAATAAATCTTAAAAAAAAAAAAAGTCTATTTATTTGGGGCCAGTATTGTGGTGCAGCAGGTTAAGCCACAAGCTGTGATGAGGGCATCCCATGTGGACACCAGTGTGAACCCTGGCTGCTCCATTTCCACTCCAGCCCCCTGTTAATGTGCCTGGGAAGGCAGTGGAAGATGGCCCCCATACCGGAGCCTCCGCCACCCACATGGGAGACCTGGATGGAGTTGCAGGCTCCTGGCTTAGTGCCTGGCCCTAGCCTGGCTATTGCAAACATTTGGGGAACGAAACAGAAAATGAAGATCTCTTTCTCTATCACTCTTTCAAACAATATATAAATCTTTAAACAAGAATTCCAGAATAGCCAATACAATCTTAAAAAAGAATAAAATTGGAGGACTCACACTATTTTATCTGATTAACTATATAAGGATAGGCAAACAGATCAAATAGAACAAATCATCAGTCCCCAAAACAGACACACATACATGATCAACTGCCTTTTTACAAAGATCTCATGTATTTCAAAGGGAAAAGAAAGATTTTCAAAATACAGCGCTGCAACAATTGGACAACATGTGGAAAATGAACCTCTACCTCATACAGTACACAGTTAATACAAGGTACATGAATCTGAATGAAAAAGTCATCTGAAAACACAAAAATCTATCAAGTCTCTGGGGGATCCACTGGAGATACTGCGATCTTTGGGGTGGGCAAAGATTTCTCAGAAACAAAACAAAAAATTACAGACTATAAAAAAATGGTAACTTGGACTTCATAAAAATTAGAAACATCTTTTCCAAACCAGTTAGAAAATGAAAAACCACAGACTGGCAGAAAATACTCACAATACAAATATCTGCCGAGCAACTTGTATAGAGAATATACAAAGGATTCTTCCAATCTTTAATTGGTAAAAATCCAAAAATTTATACTATATGATTCCATTTATGTAACAATTTTGAAATGGCAAAAAGTTCAGAAACAGAAACTAGATTCATGGGTGCCAGGGATGAGGAGGGGGCGTCAGGGCCTGTGGGAATGAGTGTCTGCCATGGTAGGGACATGAAACCACACATATAGAAACAACTAAATACGTGCACACACACAAATTAGTACCAGATGATCCTTCTGTAACTCCTACTGATTTTCCTACTTATCTTTCCATACGTGTGACAAATAGCTTCTTTTATCCATATACAGTTCCCTGTCCTGAGTTCCCTATAAAGGAAAGGAAAGCAACTTTGTGTTTTCTTAAAATTTGCGTTTGTTTTCATTTTATTTGAAAGGGGGGGGGGGAGGGGGAGGGAGAGAGAATCTTCCATATGCCAGTTCACTCTTCAAATGCCCACAATGGCCAGGCATGCACCAAGCCAAAGCAAGAGCCCAGAACTCCATCCAGGTCTCCCTGAGAGGGTGACAGGGCCGCCAGCCACCTGAGCCTTCTAGGCTAATTGCTGGGATTGCGTTAACAGGAAGCTGGATCTGAAGTGGAGTAGCTGAGGCTCCAACCTAGGATGTCGGTATCCCAAGCAGTAGCTTAATCCATGGTGCCAAATGCCCACTCCTAAGGTTTATTGAGTCCTTAACATATGTTAGACCTTTTTACACATTTCCTCCGTTCTATTAGCAGAATTTGAAAGCTGGCAAGTTAGTTGCTCTTGGTGGTTTGCCACTACTAATCACTTGAGAGGTAGCCCACACTGGAGCTATTTACCCAGAAATTAACCAGGGATCAAGCTTTTCAAATTAACTAGTTGCCCAGAAGCCAGGGAGTGACAGTCCAGAAGATACTCAATACATGTAAAACACTGGTTTGTAATGACTTTTGAAGAAAAGTCCTAGAACATCCCCAACTGCAAATATTCCAGGGTATTAAAAAAAAAAAAAAAAAAAAAAAGCAAATGCACGTAGCTACTCCCTTTGGAACTCACCTGTAGTCTTTCTTGTCTTGTGATGAGAACAAACCCTGAAGTTCCACCACAAAGTCCTCATGCAATAAACAATGAGAAACAGGAACGCTAGAAGGGGAAAAGAAAACATGTTGTTCTAGGAGGCAGAGGATAGGGATCAACACCCTCTGTGTTTAAACCGAGAGCCTGGGGTAAGGAAGCAGGTGTCTGTGGAGGGAAGGGCCCCTCTCTTCCATCCTTTCCCACTGCCTCAGCTAGGACAGGCCACAAACACCTTTTCCTTATTGACTCAGGAATTCGAGACTGCACAGTGACATCCTAGGAATGATTCTGGCAGCGAGGCTGCTGTGAGGCCTCACGCAGTTCTCCTCAGGCCCCTCCCCTTCCCTCTCTCCTTCGAGACCCCTTAGCTGCCGCCCAGTGCTATTCTCCTGCCTCCTTCTAACAATACTACCCTGCTCCAGGCTTAGGTGCTTTTTTTTTTTTGTAGAGGCAGAATGGACAGTGAGAGAGAGAGAGAAAGGTCTTCCTTTTCCTTTGGTTCACCCCACAATGGCTGCTGTGGCTGGCGCGCTGAGCTTATCCGAAGCCAGGAGCCAGATGCTTCCTCCTAGTCTCCCATGCGGCTGCAGGGCCCAAGCACTTGGGCCATCCTCCACTGCCCTCCTGGGCCACAGCAGAGAGCTGGACAGGAAGAGGAACAACCAGGACAGAATCCAGTGCCTTGACCAGGACTAGAACCCGGAGTGCCGGCGCAGCAGGTGGAGGATTAGCCTAGTGAGCCTCGGCCCTTGCCATGGATTTGGTGCTTTCTAACTACTGCCTCCCAACTTGACATATGCAGCCATTGGAGAGGAAGTTTGAGTGCTCGCCCATAACCTGGGATGCATTTCTTAGCTTATATAATTCTGCTTATCAGACATATGCCAAGTAAGTCGTTTATCAAATAATCGCCATCAAGTGAAGTACTACTGTATGTTGGTATAGCTGTACATTTACATAAATGTCTCTGGGTAGAGGTCACATTTCAGTGTAGTTTTAAATGTCTGAGTCATTAAGAAAAAGATATTTATTGCCATGCTTTACCAGAGGCAGGGGGACACTGATTTTCGGAAGAAAGTCCCTGACAGTATGTTTCTCTTGATGTAAAAGCCTTATGCCACCATCAACGCTTACTTTCTGTGCACCTGAACATGCTTATCTCATAAAACTTGAGCTGGGTGCTGAAGCTAAGAGGCTCAGAAATATTACAAATAAATCTTGGGGCTGCCGCCTGCAGTACCGGCATCCCAAATTGGCACTGGTTCCAGTTCAGTTGTTCCACTTCTGGTCCAGCTCTCTGCTGTGGCCTGGGAAAGCAGTAGAAGATGGCCCAAGTCCTTGGGCCCCTGCACCCACATGGGAGACCTGGAAGAAGCTCCTGGCTCATGGCTTTGGATCGGCACAGCTCCGGCTGTTGCAGCCATCTGGGGAGTGAACCAGCAGATGAAAAGCCCCTCACTCTCTCTGCCTCTCTGGAGCTCTACCTTTCAAATAAATAAATCTTTTTAAAAAGAATAGATACTAAGCCCTGATATGCTGATACGTTGTTGCTCTAGATAGCTTGAGTATGTTTTTTAAAAAAGATTTATTTATTTGAAAGTCAGAGTTACACAGAGAGAGAAAGAGAGGCAGAGAAACAGAGCGAGGTCTTCCATCTGCTGGTTCACTTCCCAATTGGCCACAACGGTTGGACCTGCGCTGATCTGAAGCCAGAAGCCGGGAGGTTCTTCCACCAAGTGGGTGCAGGGGCCCAAGGACTTGGGCCATCTTCTACTGCCTTTTCAGGCCATAGCAGAGAGCTGGACCAGAAGTGGAGCAACCAGGTCCTAAATTGGCGCCCATATGGGATGCCAGCACTGCAGGTGGCAGCTTTACCTGCTATGTCACAGCAACGGCCCCATTGAGTATGTCTCTCTCTCTCTCTCTCTCTCTCTCTTTTAAGATGTGATACTGCTTTACTCAAAAATCATCTTGAATTTAATTAAAATGGATCCCACTGAATTTTTTTCAAATAAAAATGTATTCGAAGTCTAAGAAAACATTTACTCTAAAAACTTATTTTCTAGATCTGAAAGGGAATGCAAAAATCTTCACTCAGTTTCAAAGCAAAACAAAGGTATAAATCATAAAGGAATCACCAGAAGTTAAACCTACTGAAAAGATATTTACTTTCTAATACTAATATCCGAGGTTCTGTATACATAATAAGGAGCAAATAACTACTCAGCTGAATAGAGAGCAGGAAAAAAATGTTTACTGATGTGATAGCTTTAGCTTCACACAGAGAATGTAGCCGCTGATACCGTAAAATATCACAGCTGATGAGCCTAGTATTAACTTTTCTCACTGTAGAGAGACGTTTTGGGGCCGGCGCTCTGATGTAGCAGGTTAAGGTCTGCCTGCACTGCCAGCATCCCATATGGGATGCTGCTCCACTTCCAGTCCAGCCCGCTACTAATGCACCTGGGACAGCAACAGAAGACGGCCCAAGTGCTTGGGTCCCTGCCCCGACATGGGCGACCCAGCTGTAGCTCCTGGCTCCCAGCTTCTGCCTGGCCAAGCCCTGGTTGTTACAGCCATGTGGGGAGTGAACCAGCAGATGGAAGATCCCTCTCTTTCTCTCTGCTTCTGCCTCTCTCCCTCTCTGTAATTCCACCTTTCAAACTAATCTTACAAAAATCTTACAAAAAAGAAAAAAAGACCTTTATCATTTCTGGGTTTTAACTTTCAAATCTGCAAAACTAGAGTGCTGAATCAGGTCTCTGGTGCTTCTTTCAACGTTAACCACTCAAATGACAATGTTTCCTTGGATTACTAATCTATTTGGATTCAATCTATTAAAAAAAAAAAAACAAAAAAGGTTGAACAGCAGTGTTGTAACCTGAAACATTAAAAAACGAAAAACAAAAAGCTGGCCGGCCCTTAAATTAGTATAAAACAGCACAAATAAGTTTCCACCGTAGGTCCTCACTCCGGGAAGGGGATGGGGAGTGTCCAGAAGGGCGTGGCTCAGGACTGACAGGAGAACAGAAACCCAGAACCGGAGGAGACTGAGGGCTTCCAAACGCAGTGGGACCCTCCGTTTCACAGGCGGGGAGTCCGCGGCCCAGAGAGGAGCCAGCCTCGGCGACAGGGCCGCGATGAGCCTACAGCTTCAGCCTGGGGTCACCAACGGCCTGACGGGTCGGGGCCCCGCGGACCAGGGGCGCCGCCACTCCCAGTCCCCGCACGCAGCGGCTGGCAGCTCCTCCCGGGGGCTCCGGGGATCGCAGGGAACGCGCCCCGCTCGAGACCTACTCGGTTGCCCGCACGAAGCCGCACGTGTCCGTTCGGCACACGTAGAAGCTCTTTCCCTTATTAGGGCCATCGCGGACGCCGGTCTTCAGAAAGCACAAAGTCCCTGGGGAGACAAGAAGGTCAACAACGGTTACGCCGCGCTGGGTCCACGGGCCCGACGGACGCAAGCCCTGGGTGCCTTACCGTGCTCCGGGCACTTAACTACCTCCATCACGCCCCTGCTCTGCTCTTCCCCGAAGCCCCACCCCCAACCCCTACTTCCGCCTTTTACTCCGCCCTCTCCATCCAAGAGCCAATCATCATTCACCCCCTGCAGGCGGAGCCTCCATAATTCACGGCCCACGGCCTTAGTCCCTGCCCTAGCTATTGTCAGCCAATCACATAGGACAGTCGCTCACCTCCAGCCAATCACGGCCGCCAGCTGGATTGGCGGGCGTCGGAATCAAATCTAGAGGACGTAGAGGACCCGTCTGGATCTCAACTGCCGGCTGGGGCGTGGTTAAAGCTTGAGGCTGCCGGGGCTTCCGGGGAAAGGGAAGCTTCCGCTTGCGGGTCTGGAGCGGGGAGGGAGAGGGGGCGACTGTGGTTTACGTGTAAGACCTAGAGTCCGGCCCTGGAGGGAGCACCCGGCCCAAGCTGCTGGGAGCTTCGAACTCTGCGGTCAGCCGGGGCTGGCGCTCTGGGCTCCCCGGGCCTTGTGCTCGGTCACTGGCGAGGGGCGGCCTGGAGAAGCAGCCCTGCAGGCGGAGCCGGTGAATCTGCGGTGCTGGAGGCGGGAGCACAGTCGGTAACGGAGCAGAGGCGTCCCGCTGGTGCTCACACGCGCGCGGCTGTCTCCGCTCCACCCCCTGGGGGCTGCGCAGCCGTTTACGCGCGAGACCCCTGAGACCAGAGGAGCTTTGACAGACTCCCCCAGGGTCAGAGGGCTAGTGATGGGCGCTGTTTGGACAGGTGCACAGGCTCAGGGCCTCCTGTGTGGACTGGCAACAGCACAGGGGAAATTTGATTTTGCCTTGTGCGTTTTGAATCGTCACATTTACTCTAGTATGCTTCCTTAATTTTAAGACCCGAGAATGGGCGTAAAAGAAGACAGTTTAAAATTGTATTACAATGTATCCATTAACCAAAAAAGGAGAAATCAATGCCAGAACCTTCTTGCAATAGAGATGGCTTCATAGTACAGCTATTGAGGGTCAGGAGTAGCAGATATATGAGTGGCTCGTGGTACTGTTCTCAGGGAAAACAAGTAGGACAGCAAGTTTGCAGTGTCTAGGAACTGTGGGCTATGTGGGGTCAATGTACGGGCGTCTGGAGCCGGGAAGACAAACCTGAGCAGCACTGATTAATTAAACAGGACTTACAGATAGCTTTCACGTGCCACTGTGGAGCAGGCGCTTGAAAATATAAAATTAATTTACTCAGAGTTGCATGAAGCTATTCTAACCACAGAGAGCTTACTTAGTTATCTGGGGGACACTGAACTAGCACATCCTGAACACTTAAAATGACACTTAAGTGAACAACAAATAAAATCCTATTTAGATATCAGAATGAATAGTTAGCAGTAAACCTTGTCGAGCTAGAAAAAGATATGTCTGAAATTTCCAAAAGTAAAGGGTTAGTTTGTGGTGATAACTCCATTTGAAATACTTGTGGGTAGGGTCTGGCACGATGACACGGCAGGTTAGCGCCCTGGCCTGCAGTGCCAGCATCCCATATGGGCACCGGTTCGAGACCCGGCTGCACCACTTCCAATCTAGCTTTCTGCTATGGCCTGGGAAAGCAGTGGAGGATGGCCCAGGTCCTTGGGACCCTGCACCCACATGGGAGACCTGGAAGAAGCTCCTGGCTCCTGGCTCCTGGCTTCTGGCTTCGGATTGGCGCAGCTCCGGCCATTGTGGCCAACTGGGGAGTGAACCAGCAGATGGAAGATCTCTCTGTTTCTCTGCCTCTCCTTCTCTCTGTGTGTAACTCTGACTTTCAAATAAATAAATAAATCTTTAAAAAAGCAAGACAGATGCAAAAACAAACAGACACTTTTCATTATTCCAAGATTGTAATTGAAAGATTTTTTTTTAATGTATTTATTTGAAAGGCAGTTAGAGGAAGAGGCAGAGAGAGAGAGACCTTCCATCCACTGGTTCACTCCCAGATGGCTGCAATGGCCAGCGGCCAGGAGATTCATCTGGGTCTCTTAGTGGATGCAGGTGCCCAAAGCTGGGACTCAAACCAGGGCCCGTATGGGATGCCAGCATTGCAAGCAGAGGCTTTATCTGCTACGTGGCAGCGCCAGTCCTGAATTGAAAGGTTTTTGTGTCTTTAATAGGTACTCTACTGGGAAGATGGGTCGTAAATGCTGGCTTTACTGAAAGATGGGCATGGTAATTCTTTCTTGAATAATGTGGCTTTTGAAACAAGACAAAATCAGGGCCCTGAGATGTGCCATTAAGGAAGCAGCCCTACCTCTGCAAGTACTCACCCAAGCCAGGCCCAACTGCACAAAATTGTGCACAGCCACATTACAGAGAGGGGCAATATTTCCATAAATCGGAGATCTGCTGGATCAAAATGTGTAGTCCTTGGACAGCTTATCCCACTGAACCATATTTATGAAAACAGAAAAAAAGAACAATTTTACATTGAGTAAAAGAGCATAATTGGAAACATTTTTAACATCAATTCCTCTGCTTATTGGCATGAACTATAATGAATTTTACAATATATGGTTTTCAAAATATAGGCATATGTATATGTGTGTGTGTGAGTGTGTTTATTTTAAATATATTTTGTTCATTTGAAGATAGCTCTGCAGATGTGCTTTATGGACCCCTGTCTTAAGTAAAACTGAGCATTTGAGTTTGATTTTCCTAGAGGCTTGATGTATTCAGAATGAACGCCTTGATCCACGTCTGGATGGTTTAAATGCACAGGCCAGACATCCACGTCTCTGCAGGAGCAGTGGTCAAATGCAGTCTATGCTGGAATTGTTCTCAAGCTGGAACATGGTATTGGCTGGGCAACTGTGTGCATTTACTGAGACTCAGAACTGTACGCTTTAACAGCTGTGTTCTGTGACATCCGAGTTATACCTCAGTACAATTTAAAAAAAAAAAATGTGAGCAATACCAAAACATCTACATGGACAGTGACGGCTGAAACGGCTCATGCAGACGCGTTGACATCCTAAGAAATATCCTAACGGGTGAAGAAGGAAAGTAGAGTAGGAACTCTTTAGTTTCAGGTGCTGTTGATCTGTGTCACTGGCTAGGCACACTGGTTCTCTAACCTGTGCAATAAAACCAAAGTTGGTGCAAACATATACATTAATTTTTGAGAAAATGGAAAAATTATATTTTCTCTGGCTGGCATTGTGCTGGCTGGCATATATTAAGTGTATCAGACACCTGTAAGGTGCCAGGGGTGAGAGGATCGCATAGAGGAGTCACCTATTTTTTAAAAAAATATTTATTTATTTACTTGAAAGAGAGGCAGAGACAGAGAAAGAGGTCTTCCATCTGCTGGTTCACTCCCCAAATCGCCACCATGGCAGGAGCTGAGCTGATCCAAAGGCAGGAACCAGGATCTTCTCTCACATACGTGCAGGGGCCCAAGCACTTGGGTCTTCTACTGCTTTCCCAGGCCAAAGCAGAGAGCTGGATCAGAAATGGAGCATCTGGGACTTGAACCGGCACCCATATGACATGTCAGCACTGAAGGCCGAAGCTTTACCTGCTACGCCATAGCACCAGCCCTGAGCAGTCACTCTTGACAGCCCTGTCACTATCATTTTAAAACAAAAGCAGGGGTGGTTATTAAGAAACCCAGATCCCATTTTGGAGTGCCTGGGTTCAAATCCGGGCTCCTCTTCCAGTTCCAGTTTTCTGGCAGTGTACACCATGAGATGCAGCCCATAGTGGCTCAGTACTCGGGTTCCTGCCGCCCACCCGGGAGATCCAGATGGAGTTCCAGGCTTCTGGCTTCAGCCTGGCCCAGCTCGGCTGTTGTAGGCACTTGGGCAGTGAACCAGTGATGGAAGATTTCTCTCTTTCAAATAAATAAAATATAATTTTAAAAACATAATAAGCAGTGTTTCTGTGTGGGTGCAAATTAATGAAATCTTTACATAGTATATATTGAATCGATCTTCTGTATATAAAGATAATTGCAAATGATTAAAAAATCTTGGTGTTAAACTGGAAATTGCATAGATAATTAATCAATTCTTTAAAAAAAAATCATGTAGGATCTCTGTCCTTAATGTGCTGTACATTGTGAATTAATACTATAACTAGTACTCCAACAGTATTTTCATTTTGTGTCTCTATGTGAGGGCAAACTGTTGAAATCTTTACGTAATATGTACTAAACTGATCTTCTGTGTATAAGGAGATTTGAAAATGAATCTTGATGTGAACAGAAGGGGAGAGGGAGCAGGAAAGGGGAGGGTAGCGGAAGGGAGGGAAATTTTGTGGGGGGGGGAGCCATTGTAGTCCATAAGCTGTACCTTGGAAACTTATATTCTTTAAATAAAAGCTTTATTAAAAAAAAAAAAAAAGAATCTATGTAAAAAAAAAAAAGAAATTGAAAAAAAAATTTGAAGTTCTGTAAACAGTGAAAAACAAAATTGTTCAAGTATGTTGGAGAATGACGAATCTGAATGTGCATACATTTGCATCATATTGACATGTCAAACTCTCAATGTAAGATATAGTTTTATCAATGCACCTTTTTTCTTTCTTAATTGTGAAATGTCTCAACCATACAATAAAGATACAATGAAGATAACGTAAAAAAAAAAAAACATAATAAGCAATTCCAAGTTTCAAGTGATTTGTAATTTGTAAAATCCCTACTTATGCAAGCTTTATCTTTACTCATTTTTAAATCAAATTATTCAAATATACTGTTCCACTTAGCTGATACTCCCAAGAAACGTGCTTTGATTTCTGAATTGCTGATGTCTTGGTTGCCTTGGTTTGGGGAGAGGAGGGAGTAACTAATGCTAGCTGCAGACAAGGATCTTTGTCCAAGAGACATGGCTGAGAGGGAAAGTTCTCGTGTTCTGTGATAACTGCCTTTACATGCGCTGCCACCACCTGACCCGTATTCCTTTCTCCTCTTAATTGTCAGGATAGTAAAGTTCAGAGAAGTGGAGGAGCTTGCCCTAAAGTCATGTCCCAGCCTCTACCTTACAAAGCCTCTCCTAGAACTTTGGAATCAGAAAGGGCCCATAGATTAATTTTTCTGACTCAAAGCCATAAAACTGGTAACAGCAGATGAGGGACTGGAAGCCATTTTGGGGACTTCCGACCCAGTTCTTGCCACTACGGATTTTTAAAAGCATAAATCAATCAGATATTTAACCTACAGGTTGCCAAGCATTTAGGTGTGTGGTGTGGTATACACATACGGCTCAACATAGCCAAGCTAAAAGCAAACCAACCCCCTGAGTCCTGCCGTTTTAAAAGTGACCACTAGGTGGCAGTAGATATGCATCAAAACCAAAGAAAAGATGCTCCACCTTCTGCTTCATCCAGCTTAAAGGCAGGTAATCAATGCAACTTCGTTTATGTTACGTCTTTCAAATATGTGACTTGTGAGATGCGTCCTTTAACACGGGCATAGTCAGGGTGACGTCATAGCAAGGTAGGTCTGGTCTTAATTTGAAAAGAGACTTCACAAATTCTTTTTGTTTAATATATTTAATATATTGTTTTAATTAATTTATTTGAGAGGTAGAGTTACAGAGAGGCAGAGAGAGGTCCTCCATCCACTGGTCACTCCCCACATGGCTGCAATGGCCAGAACTGCACTGATCCAAAGCCAGGAGCTTCTTCCAGGTCTCCCATGTGGGTGCAGGGGCCAGAAGACTTGGGCTATCTTCCCCTGCTTTCCCAGGCCAGAAGCAGAGAGCTGAATCAGAAGTGGAGCAGCCGGGACTCGAACTTGTGCCTATATGGAATGCCAGAACTGCAGGTGGTGGCTTTACCCACTACGCCACAGTGCTGGCCCCACAGATTCTTTTCTTGCACCAGTATTTTGCCATACTAGATTCCAAATTTCCTTGTTCTTAAAATATTGTACCAAAAGTGGTTCAAAGCAGGCCCCTTCTCATCTTCCTTTTTGTAAGTGTACACTTCACTGGATTTTTAAAAAGGTTTTTATTTATTTATTTTGAAAAACTGAGTTAGAGGAAGAGGTAGAGAGTGAGCAAGCTTCCATCTGCTGGTTCACTCCCCAAATGGCCACAACAGCCAGCATGGGGCCAGCCAAAGCCAGGAGCCAGGAGCTTCAGCCAGGTCTCCCATGTGGATGGCAGGGGCCCAAGTCCTTGCACTATGTTCCACTGCTTTCCCGGGCACCTTGGCAGGGAGCTGGATCGGAAGTGAAGCAGCCAGGACTTGAACCGGTACCTGTATGGGATCACAGGCAGCAGTGTTATCCACGTCGCCACAGTACTGCCCCTTCACGGGATTTGTGAAGCACATTTATAAAACCACACCATCACCACCAAGATAGTTTCAGAACATTTCCATCACCCCAAACCTCGGCTCAAACCTGCGTGTAGTCAGTCCCCCCTGTCACCCCCAACCCCAAGGCAACCACTGATCTGCTTTCTACCTTTATAAATTCCCCTTTGCCGGACATTCCGTATAAACAGTTCTGCAATATGTAGTCCACTTTGCCTCTGTCTTCTGTCACTGAGCGTAAGGCTTTTGACGTCCTTACATAAGGCAGCACGTGTGATGCTCCACTCCTTTTCATGGCTGTAAAGTATTCCACTGTGATCGGTCTGTTGATGAGCATCTGGATTGTTTACCTGTTATTAGAAGCAGAGTAGCTGGGAGCATCCAGTCCCTTTGTGGGCATGTGGTCTCATTCCTCTTGGAAACTGAGGGGACCTTCTGGCTCACATGCTGCGATTATGTGCAACCTTTTAAGAAACTTCCAAACCGTTTTCCAAAGTTGCTACACATCTTGAATCCTCATGTGCATGAGTGAAGGTTCCTGGGTTTTCGTGTGCTTACCAGCCCTTGTTATTGCCTGTCTTTTTTTTTTTTTTTTTTTTTTTGGACAGGTAAGAGTGGACAGTGAGAGAGAGAGACAGAAAGAAAGGTGTTCCTTCCATTGGTTCACCCCCCAATGGCCGCTGCAGCTGGTGCACCGCGCTGATCCGATGGCAGGAGCCAGGTGCTAGGTGCTTTTTCCTGGTCTCCCATGGGGTGCAGGGCCCAAGCACTTGGGCCATCCTCCACTGCACTCCCGGGCCACAGCAGAGAGCTGGCCTGGAAGAGGGGCAACCAGGACAGAATCCAGCGCCGCAACCGGGACTAGAACCCGGTGTGCCGGCGCCGCAGGTGGAGCATTAGCCTATTGAGCCGCGGCACCGGCCTATTGTCTTTCTTGTTATTATAGTCATTCTAGTATAGATGTGAAATGCACTCTGTTTGTTTTAATTGGCATTTTACCAATGATTATTGACAAATGCTCCTTTTCATGGGCTTTTTAGCCATCATCTTCCTCTTTTTAAATGGCCCTGAAGGTCTTTTTCCTTTAAGGTTTGTATGGAACTTGAGCTAAAATGACATTGTTCTTAACCCAAGGAGATCAAAGAAATAGTAATGGTTTGTATAGCGTGAAGTAGCAAATTTGCTTATGCATTCTGACTACAGTCATGTCAACAATATTTTTAGCCACAGCAACCTGCAGACTTTTAAGGAGGCTGGGTAGAGAGATGATACAGCTTTTATTTTCCATAATTAGCATGTACCTTCCTTGTGATTTAGAGACCCAATAAAGATATTAAAAGCAAACACATAGGAAAAATAACAAAGGAAACATGCCAAAAATAATAATTGTGCTCATTTAAGATAGCAGGACTGCAGCCAGGGCTGTGGCACAGCTGGTTAAAGCCACGGCCTGCAGCACTGGCATTCCATATGAGTGGCTGGTTCGAGTCCCAGCTACTCCATTTCCAATCCAGCTCCTTGATAATGGTCCTGGGAAAGCAGCAGAAGATGGCCCAAGTGCTTGGGACTCTGCACCCATGTGGGAGACCTGGAGGAAGCTCCAGCTCCTGGCTTTGGCCTGGCCCAGCCCTGGCCCTTGTGGCCATTTGGAGAGTGATCCAGGGGAGGGAAGATCTCTCTCTCTCCCTCTTTCTGCAAGTCTGCCTTTCAAATAAATAAAATAACTCTTAAAATAATAATTTTTTGCATATATGCAATATAAAGCTGCAAATTTTTTTCTCTCTTTAAACAAATATGCATATTAGTAATGTAAATGGAGTGTGCAATCATCCAAAACCACTGCTTTCATCTTTCACACATGAACTCATCTCCCCTACCTGGCACCTCTAATTGCTGGAACTTAACTATGAATTCTATATTTCATCTTGTGAGTTTTGATCCATCACTCTAGCCTGTCTAGAGCTCTTTGAATCTGGTGCAGCTCACTTATCAGTGCCGTCCCTGACTGTCAAGTGAACACTTGACAAGGCTATTCTCTTTACCTTCACCCAAGTTTCCAAGAAAAATGCCGAGCAAGTGGAGCCCTTTATTGTGACCCGGATATCAATGAGGCGCCTTGGCCATCAGGGAGGCAGGGAGTCACATAATGCCCATGTCGTCTTTCTTTTTCAAAGGCCTTGCTACAGCTCATGGATGGACCTGTGGCTCTCCCTTTACCTGCCAGCCTGCAGAGCCCAGCAGAGAAGGACGTGAGATGAACCTGGCACGGCTTCGTCTTGGTGAACAGCACAGGAAGCAGCCTAGAGACCGCAGGGGGATGTGGCTTTGGGGGCCAAAGGCTCTCGCCTCAGCTAGGTCAGTGATTCATACAGTCACGCCACCTCCTGCATTGCAGATTCACTTCACGTCTGTCACTTCTCACTTCAGATCCAACCTGCCCCCTCCTTCCTCTCTCTCTTGGTCCTCTCTCAGGGTTTACAGGCATTTGGATGGGAGCCAGGAAGGTGCTGAATTGCTTGTGAGGGATTTGCTGTGGCTTCGCGATGAGACGAGACGAAGAAGAGTTAACTCTCGGATGAAGAGCCCGTGCAGGCCAGCCAGCCAGGAGTTTCCTGCCTCTCCCCGTGTCTAAAGGCTTTCTACCTGCAAGTACTGTCTTCTTCCCTCTCCCGAGCTCGGCCGGCCGGGTGGGAGTCAGACCCAGCCACTGGAGCCCGGGGCAGAGTCTCAGTGGGGCAGGGAATGGGCGACTCTCCTCTCTCTGGTTTGTTGGCTTTTATTTCTGCTTTCTCACGCCTGTGTGCTAATTGTCTCCATTTCTTCTCTCCTGTTCCTCTTTTCCTCCTGCTTTCCCCACTACCCCTTCCCTCTAGCCTTCAACACTTCTCCTTCAGTGCAGGGTAGATGCAAACCGCATTAAAGAGGGGCTGTGCAGGGGGAGTCCCCTCGGTTCTTTGAATTCTCACCCAGCGCTCTGCATGCACGTTTAAGCAATCCCATTTCATCCTTAAACCTTTTTATAATGACACCAGCCCTGCCATTGCAGTAATCACCTGTTTCAGACAGAAGAGCCCGAGCACAGCGAAGTGGCAGATAGGAAATTCCACACAGTTCGCGTGACTGGCTTTGCTTTTAAGTTGTATATGTTCCCTAACTGTGCGCATGCACAATAGAACGTACCAAGCAGGCAGCACTCAAATAACCTAGTCCACCCGAACCATGTTAATGGATTTGAAGAGCACACGTTGAGTAGGTACAGGACAAACTCAAGGGCAACCCATCATTGGGCAGTTCTGCCACGGTCTGAGCTGTGACCCCCATCATGCATATGTTGAAGCTGTAATCCACAATGTGATGGTATCTGGAGAGGGGGCCTCTGGGAGACAACTACATTTAGATGAGGCCAGGAGGCTGGGGCCCTCAAGGTGTTGTTAGTGCCCTTATAAGAAGACGCATCAGAGAGCTTGGCCTCTGCTGTGTGAGGGCACGGTAGGAGGGTGGCTTGTCTCCGAGCCAGCACAGGTGCCCCTACCAGAAACCCGGTCATCTGGCCCTTGATCTGGGCCTTCCAGCCTTCCTGGCTGTGCCAAAACGAGTTGCTGTAGTTTCAGCCCCCAGGTCCATGGTGTTTTACAATGGCAGCCCAAGCTGATCGATACAAATTCCCAAACTAATTATCTGCTATCTGCCTTAACGTTTGTTTCCCAAATATACCATACACACTCAAATCTACATGTAAATTGAATTATCCAATTAATACAGGCATAAAGTAGCTCATGATGGAAGTCTCTGGAGACTCCGTTTCTCATTAATTCCCATAGATTTCTACATCTTCACTGGGAACTCCTGTACTAAACCACCCTGGCTTTTTTCATTTAACTCTGAGCACTCACTCACGGTTTTATCCAAATGTTCTTCTGTCCACATTGCTTTGATATCATGACCCTGTTTGGAAACTTAGTGCTCGTTCTCTCTCTCTCTCTCTCTCTCTCTCTCTCTCTCTCTCCTTTCCTAAATTAGCCTCTTGGTCTGAGAACCCAAGCAATGATCCCATTTTGTGGCAAAGCCCATGCTTGTGTTGAATTCCCACATCCTGTTCTCTCCAGTAGGGTGCTAAGAATTCGGAAGTCAAAAGCAGGTGTCTGTCGTCCTTTCTGGAGGTAGAAAGGATTTAAATGGCTGCTTTATCAATGCTAACAATGATGATGCCTGGTGATTGTGCATTCTAAGCCCACCCCTACGAATCTCATGAAGTAAGATTATTTCCATTTTGTGAATGAGGAGAGTAAGGCAGAGAGATTAACTGTCAAAGATTACAGGCCAGTGGGTGATGTGGTCAGCATTTGAAAGCAAGCAGTCTAAATCTAGAGCTCACATTCCTGGCTATTAATTTGCCAGATGTAATCACTAAGCGCACCACCCAAAAGGAGCAAAAAGCCAAAGTAGAAGACAGGAGGAGGGAGCTGTTGGTGGTCTCAGCTTTGTCTTGCTGGAGCTTCCTTTTTTTTTTTTTTTTTTTTGAAAGATTTATTTGAAAGAGTTACACAGAGAGAGGAAAAGGCAGAGAGAGAGAGAGAGAGAGAGAGAGAGAGAGGTCCTCCATCCACTTTTACTCCCCAATAGGCTGCAATGGCTGGAGCTGCACCCATCTGAAGCCAGGAGCCAGGAGTTTCCTCCAGGTCGCCCATGTGGGTGTAGGGGCCCAAGGACTTGGGCCATTTTCCACTGCTTTCCGCTGGATCGGAAGAGGAGCATCCAGGATTAGAACCAGCGCCCATATGGGATGCTGGCGCTGCAGGCAGAGGACTAACCCACTGTGCCACAGCGCCAGCCCCTGGAACTTCCTTCTTGACGAGAGCTCAAATGTCTACCATTTCTTTATAAGTGAGGACTGCTAGATATGGTGGCTGCCATTTTGCCTTTGTCATCAGGTGGGAAACCTCTGGGCTTACTGAATTTAATGATCCCCCATTATTACCACACTGAATTCTTGTCCCCAGTCAAAAAAGTGTGTCAAAGGAGCTATGTGGACACCTGTATGTGTTAGAACTGACTGGGCAGAGCCAATAATCTTGACTCCACATTGAAGCTGAGCTCAGCCACTATAGACTCCATTGAGTGACACCACTCAATGCCTTGGGTCAACAGTGCTGCTTTTTCCACATAGTGTCCTTACTGGTCCATTTTAGGAATAGAAAGTACCTGGCCTGGCCCATGCCTAGGGAATCCCAGCCACATGGCACCAGCACCTTTTTATTGGGCTGGTTGAATGGTGAGCACAGAGAGCAGACAGACCCTCCATATCCTGTTACGAGCAGGGTAGTACAACTAGTTGCTGTCAGACAGGCCACTAAACAATACAAAGATTCCCTAAAGACTGACTTAAGAACTTGTACCATTTGTCTTCCATCATGGGAGACCATAATCAGCCATGCTTTCGTGTGTGTATTTGAACAGCGCCATCAGGCACACAAGGTAGCCATTGAATCAGCATGCTTCAGGCTGAATGGAAATCTGGGAACCAGGGCAAAGATGGCAGTCTGAATACACTTTTCTCTTTCAGAGCAAACTTTGAGACCCAGGGACAAAGCAAGCACAGATCGCCTTTTCTGTCCCAGTGGTCCTCTCTTTACCTTTCGTGGAGAGAGCTTTGCTGAGTCATGATGAGATGGCAGAACACACTGTGATGGAAGGAGCATTGCTTTTGGAGTCAGTGCACCCGGATTTCATGACCATGAGCCTTAATGCTATTTAAGATCATGACACTTAATTGGTTTTTCCTGATTCACAGTTGTGATGGCCACTTTTATGTGTCAACCTGACTGATCTAAGGGGTACCGGGTAGCAGATTAAACATTGTTTCTGGGTGTGTCTGGGAGGATGTTTTGGGAAGAGATTAACATTTGAATCAGTAGACTGAGTATTGGTCAGGCACTAGGCATCATCCAATCGGTTGATGGCCTGAATGGAACAGAAAGGCGAAGGAAGGGAGAATTATCTCTCCTCCTGAGTGGGCCACCTACCTTCTCCTGCCCTCGGACAGGACAGTGCCTGGTTCTTGGGCCTTCAGGCTCTGGGACTTAACACTTCGGTATGTTTCACCTTCCAGATTCCGGCCTCATGCTGGGAGTTACAGCACCTGCTCTCCTTGTTCTCAGACCTTGAGACTGAGGCCGAATCATACCACCAGCTTTCTTGGGTCCCCAGCGTAGAAGGCAGGTCATGGGACTTCTCAGTGTCCATAAGCTTGAGTGAGACAATTCCTAGAATAAATCTCCCCGCATGTATGGATTCAAAGTCCCTCATTTCTGTTTCTACAGGAACCCTAACACAATGGTTTAATTTTGGCTTCATCATATCATTGTCACAAGGATTCAATCGTCACAGCACGTGACGGCTGCTCAGTAAAATGAGCTCCTTTTGCCTTTCCTGGCTGAGGGAAGGGACAATGGCAACAATTTCTGTGTCTTAGCTCCTAGCAAAAGTCTTGGCACACACTAAATGCCAGAGAACACACAAATCTTTTAATTTTTCTTCTACATTAATATTCCAGTGGAGGGGGCGTTTGGCACTGTGGTTAAGATATTCCTTGGCATTTCTGCATCTCACATCTGTGCCTGGATTTGAGTCTTGGCTCTGTTCCTGACTCCAGCTTCCTGCTAATGCACACCCTGGGAGGCAGCAGATGATGGCGCAACTACTTGGGTTTCTGCCACCCTTCTGGGAAATCTGTATTGAATTTCTGGTTCCTAGCTTCAGTCTGGCCCAACCCCAACTAGTGTGGCCATTTGGAGAGTGAACCAGTGGATGAGAGATCAGTCTGTCCATCTCTGCCTTTAAAATAAATAAAATAAATTTTAGAAAAATATCCTGGCCGGCGCCATGGCTCACTAGGCTAATCCTCCACCTTGTGGCGCCGGCACACCAGGTTCTAGTCCCGGTGGGGGTGCTGGATTCTGTCCCGGTTGCCCCTCTTCCAGGCCAGCTCTCTGTTGTGGCCCAGGAGTGCGGTGGAGGATGGCCCAAGTGCTTGGGCCCTGCACCCCATGGGAGACCAGGAAAAGCACCTGGCTCCTGCCTTAAAAAAAAAAATTTCTTATTCCACATGTGTCATCTGGTTCTCAAGTACTTTTTTTTTTTTTTGACAGGCAGAGTGGACAGTGAGAGAGAGAGACAGAGAGAAAGGTCTTCCTTTGCCGTTGGTTCACCCTCCAATGGCCGACGCGGCTGGCGCACTGCGGCCAGCGCACCGCGCTCATCCGAAGCCAGGAGCCAGGTGCTTCTCCTGGTCTCCCATGGGGTGCAGGGCCCAAGCACTTGGGCCATCCTCCACTGCACTCCCGGGCCACAGCAGAGAGCTGGCCTGGAAGAGGGGCAACCGGGACAGAATCTGGCGCCCTGACTGGGACTAGAACCTGGTGTGCCGGCGCCGCAAGGCGGAGGATTAGCCTAGTGAGCCGCGGGGCCGGCCTCAAATACTTTTTGAAAGAAAAGTGTTTTTTAAAAAGCCCTCAGATTTAAGTTATTTGCATATAGTAATATATCTATTGTTATATACATTTATATATTGCTAAGTTATTTACATACAATAAAGTACTTAAATCTTAAGAAGACACTTCATAATTTTTTTACATATAAATACACTCACAAAACCATCATCCAGGTCAAGATACAGAACATTTCAGTTACCCTGGAAGTTTCCTTCCTTCCACTTCTTACCTAGTTCTCTCCTGACAGAGGAAATCATTATTCTGATTTCTGTCATCACAGATTAGCTTCTTTGGTTCTTGAACTTCATACCCTTTTGTATCAGGCTTCTTTCACTCAACAAATGCCATGGGATTCATTATATTGTCATGTATGTCAGTAGTTTATTCATCCTTATTACTGTGTAGAATTCCATGGTATATAGAAACTATAATTTATCCACTCACCTGTTGATGAACAATGGTTTTTTTCCTTTAATGATGATGAATAAATTATATGCCATTTGGTGAACATAGCAAGCATTCCTTTCTCTTGAGTAAATGCTATTAGTGGAATTGCTAGGTCATAAGGTAGGGTATATATGTTTAGCTTTGTTAGAAAGGTTTTTTTTAAAAAAAAAAAAAAACTTTTTTACCAAATAGGTGAACAAACTTACAGTCCCACCAGAAATGTATTAGTTGTTCCAAATTCTCACCAGCATTTGATATTGTACGTCTTCTACATTTTATTTTAGTCATGCATCTATGAAGTCATCTCACTGTGGTAATTTGCATGTTTCTGATGAGCAACAGTGCTGAGTGTCTTTCCCTAATATCTCCCTTCAAGGGAGCCCGATGCAGAGAGCAGAGCTGATTGACAACCTCCAGCTTCCAGATCTTCAGATCTCTCCTGATGTTCACGCTGAGGCACATTTCCTTCCAGCTGCTTCTAGCCAAAGACTAGAGACACTAAAAATAGGCCTTTTCTTCCTAATGGGGGGATATTCCTCCCATTGGCAGCCTTTGTTCAGAGACTCCTCTCAGCCTGGCCCGATTATCTCAGAACTGCTGTGCGCTCGGAAGTTCTGCCTGTGCAATCCTTCTTCCCTCCCTCTTTCCTTTCACACAAATCGAGCCTCCATGACAACAAGGGCTCTTCCAGCCTTCTCCTGCCCCATTGCTCCATCCCCACATCACCTTCGCAGTCATTCTCTCCAGTGGAGCCCTTGCATGACTAATCGTGGTGGGTGCTTCTCAAAGCACCTGCACTGACACACGTGCTATCGACTGTCCTGAGATAACACGAGAAACTCATGTTCAAGTCTTTTTTTTCCAAACCATGGTTGTCTTTTGCTCATTTTTAAATTGAATTGTGTGCTTCTCTCTTTTTAAATTGATTTATAGGAGTTCAGTATGTAGTCTGGATAGAAGTCTTTGTTACATATGTTTTGTGAATATCATTTCCCCATCTGTGGCTTGTGTAATCACTGTCTCAATGTTGTCTTTTAATAAATGGAAAATTTTAATTGTAGTCATGTCCAACTTATCAATGTTTTCCTTTATCATGTAGAATGATAAAGGAAATGATAAAGATGTCAAGATTCATTTTTTATATGATTAGTCCCTCACTCCAGTACCACATATTAGAAAGAGTATCCCTTCCCCAGCACAATAGCATCTATAAATAGAAATTAGGTATATGCATAGAAATATTCCTGAACTCTGTATTGGTTTCTTTGTTCATAAGTGCACCTTTTCCATATGGTCTTAATTGTTGCAGTTTAATAGAATGTTCTGGAGTCTGAGAGTCTAATCCTTCCAACTTTTTATCCTTAAATACTGTCTTGGCTATCCTAGATAATTTGTATTTTGATTTAATATTAGAATGAGTTTGTCAGTTTCTAAAACACACACACACACACACACACACACACACACCTACCTGAGATTTGAATTAGGATTCCATTAAATCAAGGTTTTTCAACCTGACGCTATTGAAAGTTTGGGCTAGACAATTCTTTGTTGTGAGGAGGGAGATGCTTAGCAGCATCTCTTGTTTCTACTTATAAGATGCAGGTAGCACCTCCTTAAGTAATGACACCAAACATGTCTCCCTAAGTTGCCTGGTGTCCTCTGGGAAGCAAGTCCTCTTCCCCATTGATGACAGCTGTAACAAACCTACAGGTGAACTTGGAGAAAATTGACATTTTTATAATCTTCAGCCTTTATTTTTATAAAATTTTCATTTATTTTGTTTATTTGAAGGCAGAGAGACAGAGAGAGACAAAGGGAGGGAGAGAGAGCGATCTCATCCGTTCATCCACTCCCCTGATGCCTCCAATGGCTGGGACAGGGTCAGGCTGATGGTGGGAGCTGGGAATTCAATCCAAGTCTTCCATGTGGGTGGCACAAATCCAAGTACCTGAGCCATTGTCACTGCCTCCCAGGGTCTGCATTAGCAAGAAGCTGCAGTCAGGAGGTGGATCCAGGGATTGAAACCCTGCACTCTGATAGGGGATCCAGGCATCTTAACAATTAGGCTAAATGCCCACCTCCCAGTTCATTTTTGTAGATTAATCTTGTATACAGTGATCCTGTTGTAGATATTTGTGAATGTTCTACAAATATTCAAATCATCTGCAAGTAAAGACAGTTAAACTTCTGTTACAATGCTTTTACTTTTTACTTCTTGTCTTATTGCACTACCCAAGACTCCAAATATAATGTTCAATAGACATAGAGATAATTGGCATTTTCATCTTATTCTTAAGTATGGGGTGGAAGCAGTGAATATTCCACCACTGAATACAGTAATCTTTATTTTGTATTTTATTTTTTTAAAGATTTATTTATTTATTGGAAAGGCAGAGTTACAGGAGGGAGAGGAAGTGGAGGGGGAGAGACAGAGAGAAATATCTTCTTTCTGTTGGTTCATTTCCCAAATGACTACAATAGCCAGAGCCATGCTGATCTGAAGCCAGGAGCCTGGAGCTTCATCCGGGTCTCCCACATGGGTGCAGGGACCCAAGAACTTGGGCCATCCTCCATTGCCTTCCCAGGCCATAGCAGAGAGCGGGATCAGAAGTAGAGCAGCTGGGTCTCAAACTGGCGCCCATATGGGATGCCAGCAATGCAGGCAGTGGCCTTACCTGCCATACCACAGTGCTGGCCCCTATAATAGTCTTTAGAAAGTTTCCTTCTATCACTATTATACTGAAGAATGATATCAAGAAAAAATTAATATTATTAAATTATTTTTCCACATCTATTGAGATGATCAAGTGTTTATTTCTTTCTAATTCATAGTTATTTACATAGATTGGATTGTAAATGTTAAGGCAACCTTGCATTCTTGTAATAAATCATGCTCAGTAATTAGATCATGTTTGGTACTGGAGCAATGAGATAATCATATGGAGTAAAGCAAACCTTGATCTTTATTCTACTGCTTAAAATGTAGTGAGACATACAGAACATAAAATGTACCATTTCAACCATTGTGTAGTACAGTGGCGTGAAGGTCAGTGACACTGTTGTGCAACCACTACCATCACCCATCTCCAAAATGTCTTCCATTTCCCCAAATCAAAACTCCATAACCCATTAAACAATAATTTCCTGCTGCCCCCTCCTCCAGTCCAGACAACCACCATTCTTTCTGTCTCTGTATTTGACCACTCTAGGCACTTGATATAAATGACATAATACAATATTTATCCTTTTGTGACTGGCTTATTCCACCTAGCATAATGTCTTCACAGTTCATCCGTGTTGTAGGTTGTAGCACGCATCAGAATTCCCATCTTTTTTATAGCGGAATTAAATCCCATTATATGTATACACCACATTTGTTTATTCACCCATCAGTGGGCCCTGGCTGCTTTCACCTTTTGTCTCGTGTGAATAATGCTGCAATGAACATAGCTATGCCCGTGTCTCTTCCTGTCCCTGTTTTTACCCAGAAGAGGAATTGCTGGACCACATGGTGATTCTGTTTTGAAGAACTGCCAGGCTGCTTTCCACAGCAGCTGCACCATGTTATATTCCCATCAGTAGTGCCTGAAGGTTCTACCTCCTATTTTATACAAAAATTGATACAGAATTAATTTGAGATGTATTATTTTTGAGGGTAAAACAATGAAGTTGCTAGAAGAAAACACGGGCAAATAGCTTCATGGTCTCTTTATTGCTACATTTATTAATTGAGAGGCAAAAGGGACAGAGAGACAGAAAGAAAGAGCTCTGCCATCCACTGGTTCAACTGTAGCAGCTGGGGCTGGCCTAGCCTGAAGCCAGGAGCCTGGAACTCAACCTGGATCTCCCAAGTGTGTGGCATGGGCCCAAGAACTTGCATTATCCTCTGGGTGTGTTAACAGGAGGCTGGAATGGGAGTGGAGGCGTCAGGACTCAGATTGGCACTCTGAAATGGAATGCAGGCATAACAAGCAGCGGCTTAGCCTGCCACAACCCCCCCCCCCCCACACACACACACACCCCAGCTTCATGAAATGGGACGTAGGCATAACCACAAGACACTTTGGATGGCAGAATTTTTGTTTCTATTGGTGGCTTTAGGATGTGGTACAGGGATGACAAAGGACAGAATTCCCCTCCCTACATTGTTCTAATTACCTTGCACAATATCTTATAGCTTATGTTTCGTTTGAGTGCATTTAAGTAGAAATGCATGCTCCAGTCGCTCCAGTCTTCATCACTCAAGAACTCTCCCCAGACCCATTGATTTTCTCTTCATTTATCTGCCTGGACCCGGAAACATGTAAGTCGGTGATCCTTGGTCTATAGTGTCATTGTACTCAAAGAACTATTACAGGGATGTCTTTTAATTAGAGACTTACTGCATATACACCTGTACGTGCCATCAAAGAAAATGTATTGTAATTGTCCCATTTTATCTCTGTTCTATTGACTGGGGACTCTCAATGATTATTGTTATAACAAAGAAAACATTGAAAACCCCTCACACTGAAAAATGCTCTTATTTTGTACTTAATAAAGGTAAGGTAGTAGGCTGAGCAATTGTGCCAGTGATATAGGACAGGTTCCTCATTACCATGTGTCTCCCTGTGTGGGCTGTGTGTGCACAGCAGGCCAGAGAAATGTCTCCCAGGAAGGAGACACAAAGTGAAAGTCTAGGAGCTCATAATCTCATAGTTACCAAAGGGCATGGGTAGAGGTAGGGGGCTAAATTAATCAGCCTGTCATCACTCTAACAATATTCCCAACACAGGCTTCTTAAGAAGAAATGGGGGTTATTTAACCCACAGTTTTGGAGGTTTAAGGGCACAGGGCCTGCATCAGCTCAGTGCTGGCAGGAGTCATGACAGATTGCAGTGGTACACTTGAACCAGGAAGCAGAAGCAGCTGAGGGGAGCCACGCTTGCTCCTTTTGTATCAACTTCCTTTCTGAGCACCCCCAGTACTCCCTTCAGAGGGCAGCACCCCTGCACCCCAGGGCCTAAGGACTTCCTTAGGTACCACCTCCCCGGGACCAGGTTTCCAACACATGAAGCCGGGGAAGGTCGTAAGTACAGCAGAGGCCTTCTGAGATTGTGGATGGCATCACAGTTCTCTCTGTGGACATGATGCAGTTCAGAACATGCAAATGGAGAACATCCCTCTATGGACACCCTGAGCGATAAACAAATATGGAGGTTAATTCAATGGGTATGGTAGGATTGCAGAAAGGGAAGAGTTCCAAATGAAAGACACCAAATCAGACACGTTTGGGAGCCAGCACGTGATTCAGTGCGGCTAGAGCACAGCGGACCAGGGAGCAAATATGACGATGCAGCCCACAAGGCTCCTATTACTGGAAAAAGCCACTTACAATGGAAGCACACACCCTCTTCACATCCTGCCTGCTGTGACCTTAAAGAAGTAATGAACTTGGGTTTCCATACATAGGTCACTTAAAATATATGAACTTGTTAATCAGTGTCCTTATCCCGTGTGGTCTTTTGTCCCAGCAAATGGTTTAATGTAATAACTACACTGTTGCCAAAACACCACTATTTAGCAATCAGAGCTGGCCAGGAAAGTGTCTTGAATTCAGAGACGACATGAAGGAAACTCCAAATGTCCAACATGCAATTAAATATAAAGCAAGTATTGAAAAGATGAACAGAAAGCCAGCTAAGGTAGTGATGGATGTAACTCGCGCCTATCTCTACACTCAACAGTAGAAAACAAGTTAACAAGACACAAGAAGAATCTCACAACGTGTTTCATTGTATTTAACAAATATATATTAGCAACCTCTCAAATATCTATTAACAATCTCTAAGCACTAGATGTGAGACTCAGAATTTTCTGATAATTTCATTTTATACATGAAATACTCACAGGCGTTATGCAAATCAGGAAAGATCATTTTCTAGCTGGCTGACCTGCCTCACCTTGGTATCACCTCAACCCCATCCATCAACTGTGCTGATTGCTTTTCAAGTCTCCTGAAGCCGAGCTGCTGCCTCCCCACTAAATAACAGCCAGCAGCTCACCCTTGTCAAGCAAATGAAGTCCAGGTTCCCATGCATGTCCAGGGTTCTTCTACTGCCTCTCTCTGCCCCAGAATCTTGCTCTAACTGCCTTTCCAGATTTATCTCTATTGCTCTCCTCTGGAAATCTGGCACTGGAATCAAACCGAAGTTCCTCTCCGCACAGTACTTTATGCGGGGCCCCTCTGCCCAGTCTGCAGCTCACCCCAAATTCTCCTGTCAAAACATGTTCTGTTTAAAGCCCAATGCAAACGACATTTCTTTCTTGAATTTTTCTCTTCTTTCTTATGTCCATACCACTTTCCTTCAGTAGGAAGGAAAAAGTTAATAGCCAGGGAGTAGATATTTATTTATTAAAGATTTATTTTATTTATTTGAAAGATAGGTTACAGAGAGAGGTAGAGATGGAGAGAGAGGTCTTCCATCCACTGGTTCACTCCCCAGATGGCTGCAATGGCCGGAGCTGTGCTGATCTGAAGCCAGGAGCCAGGAGCTTCTTCCAGGTCTCCCATGCATGGGCAGGGTCCCAAGGACTTGGGCCATCCTCCACTGCTTTCCCAGGCCATAGCAGAGAGCTGGATCGGAAGAGGAGCAGCCGGGACTAGAACTGGCACCCATATGGGATGCCAGCGCTTCAGGCCAGGGCTTTAATCCACTGTGCCACAGCGCCAGCCCTGGGAGTAGATATTTAGCCTAGCAGATTGGATGCCGGTGTCCCATGTTCGAGCACCTGCATTCTACTCCCAGCTCCAACTCCTGACTCAAGCTTCCTACTAACTCAGATTCTGGTAAGAAGTGGTGCTGGCTCAAGTAATTAGGCTCCTGCCACCCACGTGGGAGACCTGGATGCCATTCCTGGTTCCTGGCATTGGCTCCAGGCCTGCCTAGTCTGTTGCAGGCATCTGGGGCATAAATCAACAAAAAGTGTGTGCTCGTTCTTTCTCTGCCTTTCAAATAAAAGAAATCTTTAAAAAAAATCAATAACCAATATAACAGAAGTCCCACCTGAGCTTACACGAAATGCAGACTTCGCTGGACCTGTCGAGGGGTGGAGCCTCCCACAGCACAACTGTGTGACATCACCTGTTGGAAGGAAGGGGGACGGTGTGATGAAGAGGTCGCTGCAGAGGTTCCTGGAAGCAGAGGATGGACAATGAGGAAAATAGCATGAAGACTGTCTCCTGGCGGGTCACAGACAGGCTGGGGTCTCGACTCTACGGAGACAGGAGAAGGTGAGCAAAAGCAGAGAAAGCTGTTTTCACAAGGAATTCTTTAGAGAGATAGAGGGGCACACACAAGCTTGGGTGTGTAGCCTTATATCAGAGTACAGTGCAGAGGCAGGGGGAGAGTGTGGTCTTGCTACCACTGAGCCCTGTCCAGCCTGGCATCTCGTGTGCTCCATCCTCCAGCTGTGGTGGGAGCCCATGTGGCAGACAGAGCAGTAGGGAATCAGGTGAGGGTGGACTTGCTTGTGAGCTCATATGAATTCCCAGGAAGATGTGCAGGGCATTGTAGATGGCCAAGACCTTATATAAGCAATCAGGTCCAAAAATCCTGTAGAATTTGGATTATTACTGCTGATTTGGTTTCTTTTATGTGCACAGAAGATGAAGGCTGGGAGAAATTTGGGCTACATCGACATTCATTTACAACCTGGAATCGTTTAAAACCTATCTCCAAATAACGTCTGATTTGATCAGCGTATCAACCACGTGAGGTGGGTGCTACTGGCAGATCCTCCCCACATCGATGGATGTGAGCACAGTGTCTATGGTGGAAAGACTCCCGGACTTGTCGGCAGCTCTCAGTTTGAGCTCTAATTCTTCTTCATGTGGCTACAGGAGCATGGATAAATCATAATCCCTCAGCTTTGATTCCTTACCTGTAGAATAGGAATAACAACCCCTTCTGCGCAGGGATGCCATGTGACCCTGAAATGACAAACAAACCCTGCACAAGTGTGAGAAATTATTACGGCACATGACTTTCTACCACTACATTCATCTTCTGCCGTAAGTCAGTTATTCTCATATATGTCTCAATAGACTAGAAATAATGAAGGAACAACCATGCCTCATCTGTCTGTGTCAACTTGCCTTGCACGGAGTAGGAACTCAATATGATGGCGCAGAAAGCCACAGAGGCGATGAAACAGGGTTCAAACCGCAGAATGGCTTGGACTAGACACCAATCCCGAGAGAGCAAGGTCATTTATTAAGGTAATCAGGTATATAACACCATCAAATACAATAGGTCAGATCAAGTTTCCCAGGAATGTAATACATGGCCAAGAGAGGCAGAAATGAACAATTGCTATGGTTTGGACATGGTTTGAGTGTCCCCCAAGGGTCCCTGTGTTGGAGGCTTGGTCCCCTGCTGGCAGGATTAGGAAGTGATAAGAGTCTTTGGGAGGCAGAGCCTACTGGGTGGCCCTTGGATCCTTGGAGGCCCTGCCCTCCAGAGTCAGAGCTTTCTCTGTGACCCCTTGGTGGTTTTCCTAAGAGCTTTGTCATAAAGGAGCAAGCCCAGCCCCTCCTTTGCTCTTTTCTTCCTGAGTGGAGATGTGATCACCTGCTCCAGCCACTGCCACTTGCAACCCACTGCCCTCACGGGGGGCTTATGCCATGCTGTTTGGACTTCCAGCCTCCAAAACTAAATAAGAGCTAAATAAGCAGCTTTCCTTGATAAGTTAGCCTGTTTCCAGTATTTTCGCTTTGCTAAGAACAAACCGACTAAATACAACTGTTAAAAGAGAGCAAGGGGAGTTGGCATTGTAGCTCTGTGGGTTAAGCTGCTCCCTGGGATGCGAGCATTCCGTATTAGAGTGCTGGTTCAAGTCCTGGCTGCTCCGCTTCAGGTCTGGTGTCCTGCTAATGTTCCTAGCAAGGCAGCAGGAGATGGCCCAAGTGCTTTGAGCTCTGCAACTCATGTGGGATATTTGGATGGAGTTCCTGGTTCCTGGTTTCATCCTGCCCAGTCCTGGCTGTTGCAGGCATATGGGGAGTGAATCCCAAGATGAACAATTTTTCTTTCATTCTCTCTCTCTCTCTCTCTCTTTCTGTTGCTCTGCCTCTCAAAGAAAATAAATCTTTTGATAGAGAGAGAGAGAATAAGCAAGAGTGAACAGGAGCTGGCAAACCTTCCCTGGAAAGGGCCAGATGGTAAACATATTATTTTTATTTATTTTTAAAAAATATTTATTTATTTTTTTTTGAACAAAAACAAAACCACAGCAAGATCCATAACAGTCTTGTCATCTTCATCTTCCTTAATTCGTCGAAGCATGTCTCTGATCAGTGCATGTCTGGGATTGATTTCAAATGTCTTCTTTTGACTGGCATAGTAATTTGTAGAGATGTCCTTGCCCGCCTGGTAGGCCTGGGCTTTCCTGATTCTCTCCATGTTGCCAGACCATCCATACTGGCTGGCCACCAGAGCACACGGAGACTCTGTGAGGCGCTGAGACACCACAGCCTTTTCAATCTTGTTCTTGAGGGCTTTGTCTTTCATCTAGTTGAGCAGAGGCTCAAATTCTTTCTCGGTTGCTTCACGACTCTCCTTAGTTTTCTCACTTTCATCAAACTTCACCCCTTCCTTGGCCACATTCTAGAACCTTTTCCCATCAAACTCAGGAAGGGCCTGAATGCAGTATTCGTCCACAGGTTCTGTGAGGTAAATGACTTCATAGCCCTTCTTCAGAAGCCGCTCAACAAATGGAGATGATTTGGCCTCTTTTCTGCTGGACCCAGCCATGAAGTAGATTTTGTCCTATTTTTCCTTCATTCTTTCCACATACTGGTCTAGACTAGTAATGTCAGTTGGGTGGTGGGAAAACTGTAATCGAAGCAGTTTAGCAAGACGTGTTCGATTGGAGTGATCCTCAATCACACCAAGCTTGATGTTGGTACCAAATTCTTTCCAGAAAGTGTCGTTGTATTTCTCATCAGCAATCTTCTTGATCATGTCCAGAGTTTTACGGACAAGCTTCTTCCTAATCACCTTAGGCAGTTTATGCTGCTGGAGGGTCTCACGGGAAACATTCAAGGGGAGGTCGTCGGAGTCCACAACACCCTTGACAAAATTCAGGTACTTAGGCATCATGTCATGGAAGTCATCTGTGATGAACACCCAGTGCACGTAGAGCTTAATGTAATCACCCTTCTTAGATCCATATTCATCAAACAGACCACGTGGAGCAGAGGTAGGTACAAATAAAATGGGTTTAAAGGTAACTTCTCCTTCAGCAGTGAAGTGGATATACGCCATAGGGTCATCACTTTCCTTTTAAAATGATTTGTAGAAAGCTTTGTATTCATCTCCTTCTACTTCTTTTGATGGTCTCTGCCATATTGGTTTGATATCAATCATAAGTTCCCAATCCCGGACTGTTTTCTTAACTTTTTTAGGTTTTGGTTTCTTTTCTTCTTCTACTGCAGCTTCATCATCAGATTCTTCTTTTGCTGCCTCCTCTTTTTCCACGGGCTCCTCGACTGTTTCCATCTTGGTGCTCCACACGTAAATAGGGAAGTTTATGAACTGTGAGTATTTCTTGACAAGATTTTTAATTGGATCCAATTCAAGGTAATCAGATGCTTTTTCTTTAAAGACAAGGGTCATTGTCGTTCCCCGTCCGAGAGTGTTTCCTCTTGGGGCAGCAATTACAAAAAATTCATTGGAGTCAGACTCCCAGATGTGCTGGGTATCGTTGTTGTGTGTGGGTGTGACTATGACCTTGTCTGCTACAAGGAAGGCAGAATAGAAACCAACACCAAACTGGCCGATCAGTTCAGAAGTTGACTGGCCATCTTCTTGTGCCTCAGTCATTTTGTTTAAAAGCTCGCTCGCGCCAGACTTGGCTATGGTCCCAAGGTTTTTAACCATCTCTTCTCTTGTCATTCCCACACCAGCGTTCGTGACATGCAGCAGGTCCTTCTCCTTGTCGCACTTAATTTTGACTGTTAGTTCCTCATTTCCAGAAAGAGCTTGTTCATCAGTCAGTGATATTAGCTTTATCTTATCTAACGCAGCTGAAGCATTTGAAATCAGTTCTCTCAGGAAAATCTCTTTATTTTTATACAATGAATTGATGATAAGTTTCATCATCCTGTTACCTTCAGCTTGGAAGGCAAACTTTTCAGATTTCTCTCTAAGTTCTCGTATTTGCGATGCATTGAGTCCATCCAACTGAATGACTTCTTCCTCTCTCTGTATGACCTCGCCGGCCATCCTCAACCCTTCCCTGCTTTTCCCCAGATCCTCTTCCACGGTGCCGTCCACGTCCACCTCGTCATCGGCCTGGGCCAAGCCGAAGGTCAGCAGGACGCAGCAGAGGCCCAGCACCCACAGGGCCCTCATGGCATGCGGCCGGTGGGTATCAGGTCCCTTTTGATCGCCGGAGCTGCCTCCACCCCACCCCTGTTTGAAACAGCGACACTTCGGTCAGGATATCTTTTACCGGACACTAAAGCATATGCAGATAGAATAGAAAGAATGCTTCACCTCAGTTTGAACATTGACCCTGATGCAAAGGTGGCAGAAGAACCCGAGGAAGAACCTGAAGACACCACAGAAGACACTGAGCAAGATGAAGAAGAAATGGATGAAGAGGAACAGGAAATCAACAGCTGGAAAAGATGAATTGTGAGTTGTACTCACCATTTGGATCCTGTGTGGAGAAGGAATGTGAAATTTAAGTCCTTACTTTTGGGAGAGACTTGTTTTAGATGCTTCCCCAACTCCCTTCTCCCCTGCACTGTAAAATGTCGGGATTTTGGGTCACAGGAAAAAGTGGGTTTTTTAGTTGAATTTTTTTTAACATTCCTCATGAATGTAAATTTGTACTATTTAACTGACTTCTTGGTGTAAAATCTTGTCATGTGTAAAAAAATAAAAAGATCCCAAATTAAAAAAAAATTTATTTATTTATTTGAAAGAGTTACACATAGAGAGGAGAGACAGAGATAGAGAGAGAGAGGTCTTCCATCCGATGGTTCACCCCCCCAATTGGCTGCAATGGTTGGAGCTGCGCCGATCCAAAGCCAGGAGCCAGGAACTTCCTCAGGGTCTCCCACGCGGGTGCAGGGGCCCAAGCACTTGGACCATCTTCTGCTGCTTTCCCAGGCCACAGCAGAGAGCTGGATCTCGAACCGGCACCCATATGTGATGCTGGCGCTTCAGGCCAGGGTGTTAACGTGCTGCGCCACAGCAGCTGGCCCCTATTTTTATTTGTTTATTTAAAGATTTATTTATTTAGTATTTGAAAAGCAGAGTTACAGAAAGCCAGAGGCAGGGGGTGTGGGAGGTGTCTTCCATCCACTGGTTCACTCCCTAAATGGCCGCAAGGGACAGAGCTGCGCTGATCCAAAGCCAGGTACCAGGAGCTTCTTCCAGGTCTCCCATGTGGGTGCAGGAGTCCAGGGACTTGGGCCATCCTCTACTGCTTTCCCAGGCCATAGCAGAGAGCTGGATCAGAAGTGGAGCAGCAGGGACTTGAATCAGCGCCCATATGGGATACCGGCACTGTAGGTGGTGGCTTTACCCACTACGCCACAGTGCCGCCCCTAGATGGTAAACATTTTAGGCCTTGCAGTCATACGGTCTCCAGGACAACTGCTGAACTCTGCCATTTGATCATGAAAGCAGTCACAGACAGTATGTGAGCAATAGGAGTGACTGTTTTCCTATAACTTATATTTAAGAAGCAGAAGCCGGCGTTACAGCTCACTAGGCTAATCCTCTGCCTGCGGCGCCGGCACCCCAGGTTCTAGTCCTGGTCGGGGCGCTGGATTCTGTCCCAGTTGCTCCTCTTCCAGTCCAGCTCTCTGCTGTGGCCTGGGAGTGCAGTGGAGGATGGCCCAAGTGCTTGGACCCTGCACTGCATGGGAGACCAGGAGAAGCACCTGGCTCCTGGCTTTGGATCAGTGCAGTGCACCGGCCACAGCAGCCACTTGGGGGTGAACCAATGGAAAAAGGAAGACCTTTCTCTCTGTCTCTCCCTCTCACTGTCTACTCTGCCTGTCAAAAGAAAAAAAGAAGCAGCAGCAGAAATTGTGGGCCACAGTTCGCCAGCCCCTGAGATGGAAGCTAGGGAGGATGTGTAACACAAAATACTAAAAAAGTAAAAGCAGGTGGGCGACCCAGAACAGAAGAGGTTAAACCAAGGAGAAAAGGTGAAGCTCTCCATGAAGCTTCCAGAACGAAAATGAAGAAGTACATAATTGGAGAGAGAAGAGATGGTCTGCTGAATTGGATTCAAACAAATTTTATTTTAGAAGTTCAAAAGGAGAAAGACGACTTAGGGGCTTTAGTTACCTGAAAAAACTCATGATGAGACCCACAGTGAAATGGAACTGCTTAGAAAATAAAATGTGCTGTAGGGCCCAGAAATAAAAGCAGGGTGACCAGAACAAACACACTGATCCTCCTGGGGGGGGGGGGGGGCACCGCGGAGCCCTGTGCACCTGACACATAGAAGTGCTCCCTGGAAATAATACTTCCCCTGTTCTGCTCTGGCTGGAACAGGCTGGTGGTCTCTGTGGCATCTCTGTGCTGGACTGAAATGTGAAGAAGCTGAAAGGTGGCTCCCAGGTGAACGGGGAGGTGAGGGGTTGCGGTGGGGGGCCACTCAGGCAGAGGAACAGCACCAGAACCCATGATTCTCTGGCCAAGGCTTGCATCCCTTCAAAAATCCCAATTAAAATACAGGTTCCTAAAAAGTGAGGGGAGGGGACCATGGGGCTTTCTAAGAACACTCTATTCCAGCTTCGTTTTCCCTAAAATGCTCCCTTACCTGAGAGAGAAGAAACCAATGTGTTGACATGCTTAAGAAAACATTCAGAGTATTTCACACGGGGCATAAAGGGAGATGAATTTAAGGAACAAGCGAGTCTACAGTGGGAGTTCTTATGGCTACCAATAATCCACTTGCAAAGGAACCAATTACATTTGGAGAGGGCCGTGTGCCTGATAAAATAATTAAAAATAAATCGCTCTCCTTGGAAATGCAAATTGCCGAGTGTGAACCCTTTGGCCACAGAGACAATAAATAGATGTGTTTTCTCAAGTCTGCTGTGCGGCTTCGATGGATCTCCAATACAGGGTGCAACGTGAGACAACAGGGAGGGCGCCCCAGGTGCAGCTGTGGAAAGCCTCAAGCATGACACCCACCTCCTTGGAATGTTCCAGCCTGATAGCCGACCCTGAGGGGCCGGAGTGGACCTCTGCTTCCCCGAACTCTGGCCCTGCTGGCATAGGAGGGGGACAGGACCACTGTTAACCCCTGCCCCTCCACATAGCTCCCACCACCCTTACCACCGGCCACGGCTGCCCCAGGACCCGTGGGCCTTTTGGCAGGGGGAGGAAGGGAAACTAGGGGTCCTGGGGGTGAGCAGGGGCATTGCCCCACAGAACAAAACAAAACAAAACATGGTTGCTCCTTAGCGATGACTTAGGAAGTTTTAGAGAACAGAAACAGAGGACAGAAAAACTCGGCTGTCAGCTGTCTTAGCATGTTGTCAATGAGCCAAAATGGATTAAACACCTACCCTTAAGCTCTTGAGTAGGCATTTATAGATGGGCTGGAGGAAGAAAACTGGATTTCTGCCTCCAAAGAAGTCTTAGTCTGGTCGGAGAGGGAGTGCGGAGGCGCACAAGAGCTTGAGAGCTTGTCACGTTCCCAGTTTGTCCTGGTCTCTTACCTGCAGGTGGCCAGTGGGACGGGCTACTCCTGGTGGTGTTCCCAGAGCCATCGGAGAGGAAACGGGAGGGGAGGGAGGCCCCCGGGCTTTGCCACAGGGTCTCCCTGCACTGAGAGGCTGTGTGGGGAAGAGCCGGACTTCCGTGAGGGGTGGTCTCTGGGAAGAGGGAATGGTGCTGTCTAGCCCCCGGGGTGCGGGAGGTGTGAGGGGACGATCAGGTGATCTACAGCAGCACAAAGCACTGCCTGGCCCTGGGTACACACTCAACAGTGAATGTGCCTGCTCACTGTCAGGGCCACAGCCACAAACAGAGCGAGGATCCCTCCCTCCCCTTCCCCCACACCCGGGAGTCCAGTGCAAAGGCCTTGGGTCAGCTGCCGGTGCCTCTCGGAGCTCACTGGCCTTCCTCTTCCTCTTCCTCTTGGTCCTCCCTTCTGTCTGTGGTCCGGCCCCCAGCCCCGCCCAGATCGAGCCAGAGGGCCTTTTCTTTCTGTGCCTTGGAACCCAGCGTTGCCACCTTCCTGGCCTTCTGGTATACGCAGAACAGGGCCACGAGCAGCAGGCCACACAGGACGAAGGGGCAGATGAACAGGAAGTAGACTAAAGGGGCGGAGGAGCAGATCCGGGAAGAGAACGCGGGCTCTGCAACGAAAGGGGGACCGAGAGAGGGATCATCACTCTCCACCGGGCTTGTACTCATCAATCATAAACGCTAGCGGCGCTTACTGTTACAGGCGAATCTATGAGAAAATAATGGGGCCAAACAGCCCCTGGAGCAGGCTGCTGACACCGGACAGGGAGGGAGGGGGTGCTGCTCTGTTCTCCCCGTGCAGCTCCCCTGGCCCCACAATTTCCACCGCCAGAGGTGGCAGTGACCTACTTAAAGCCACCAGCCAAAACACAACACAAAACAAAAAAGCAAACCTCTCCTTTCATCTCCTTTCTTGGGAAAAGCTATCTATAATTCAGCCCTCATTCTCCACGCTGTTGCCGCTGCTGAATTTTTAACTGAGTTATATTCCCACTGCTGCTCCTGGATCACACGCCACACTGTCCTCCAAACCAGCCACGTCCACAGCGAGCAGCACCATCTCCCCAACCCGGGGGCCTCCCTCGGGCTCCTGTCCTGTGTTGCTCTCCTGTGGCCAGCACGCGACCTGCTCCCAGGATCTACTCCTCTGCCTCCTTCCCACCAGGCTGCCAGCTTCCTACCTAGCCCCAGGCACAGTTCCTTTCTTTATCCCCTTTGTTTAAACCTCTTTCCTGCACTTGTACCGCCTCCTTTGCTTCACTGTAGTTACTTGAGTTTTTCTGATGGTGCCATTGCTTTCCGTATCCCCTGCAGTGCCCAGCACTAGTGCTCCATCACTTTTGCTGATCTGAATTAAACTGGGTCCACAGCAGCCACGCGGACAGCAGGGACTCTGCGCAGGCACGCAGAGGCACAGGCTCAGCGGCAGCTGCTGTCCCCGGGAAGCACCGGCAGCAGCCAGACATGCAGAGCACGCACAGGCCGCCCAACGCGGTTCCTGGCCACACGGCCAGGCAAGCGAAGGCAGGCAGGACAGCAAACACTGCAGGTTCCAGGAAATAATATTCTTGAGCCGCTGGTCAAAGGACTAGGTCTACAGTCTCTTGAAACAGAAAGCTGCATGCTTAAAGGGACACTAACTACTTAGTAGGGTCTTTGAACTACTATATGTATTTGTGACACAGCATTTGAAATCAGGGATGTTCTGAAAATTCCGACGCTAACAGTAGCTGAGCTTTTACGGGGTGGTGGCATTGGAATGATAGAAGCAATGTCTTCTTCAAACCTGGGATCATGTACTCTTAGAGACGAGAGCAGCTTTGGAGGTCATTTTTGACCAGTCTTCTGCTACAAGAATTCCATTTTTGGCCTACATGTGAGAAAATGTCTCTTTGATGGCAGTCAAGGAAGAGTCTAGAAATTCGCTCAACTCCTGCATTGTGAGCTTCTTGAGCAGAGGGCCTGTGTTCTGCTTGTCTTTTCATCGGGGGCAGCAACTTTGTCCATGGGGCTTCAGTGGAGCCCAGTGAATAAATCCATTGCACAAGAACATTGCATACGTGGGAACGCAGGGGTGGCGGTCATCCCATTCCACAGGTGAAGGTCATCACTGAGCATTGGGCTGGCAGCTCTGAACTGGGTTAGCAAAGAGCTGCAGAGGTTTGTGCTGGGATTTTCTCTGGGCTCCTGTGAATTCTCCAACCAAATTTGGTTTATCTTTATGAAAGGGTGAACAATGAGTAGGCTAGATTTCAAATTCTTACCATTCTCTCTCCACACCTGACCCAACTCCGCTCCCAAATGACCCATCTTGACTATAGTTATTCTCCCAGGTCTTGTCTGAGTACATTTGAGGGCCTGTGGGCCTGAGGCATAGACTGCAGTGCTGAAAGAGAATGGAGCCAGGGTCCAGCTGTTGAGATCACTGGTCTTGGGCATTCTGCAGAGGGTACCAAGTGAGCACCTAGCAGGTCTCAAAGAGAACTGGGTTCAAACCCTCACTCTCAACTTATTATTGATATTGAATAAGTTAGTTGTCTTCTCTAATTAGTTTCCTGGTTAACCAAGTGGAGATACTGCTTTCCAGAGTTGTGATGAGCTAATGGATAATACAGCACTGAACGTAGGACAGACAGCACTCGTTGACTGGCAAGCAGTAAGCATTAGCTAAAATGCTGCTGAGAAAGTTACGGGACAGGAGAATCGCAAGCAATCTTCTCTTGAGAGACCAGACAGAGAACAGGGCCAGAGTCTGCTGATTTCTCACAAAGGGACCTCAAGCTTGGCCATGTTCCTCCCCAGGCTAAATCTGTCTTTTAGACCTTTGTCCCCAGACCAAGGTGACGTTCACCTGAGAATCAACTACTTCGCAGGCGCTGGCTCTTCTAGTTACAGGAGACAGAGAATTGTAAGGCCAGAGTCTGTGGCACCAAGTATCATAGTTGCTGAGATGGTGCTGACCTTAACGGCAGGATGGGGCCAGTACCCCAGAGACAGGAAGAGATCTGATACTGTACACTTCTGCTCCTGAGACTTCAGCCGGATGGGGCTGCCAGAGGGTTTGACACTCTTAAGGGGAGATGGAGATGGCTCCAGCTACGGTGCTCTGCCATCAAAGGCAGGCAGAGTGTGCTCTTCACAGTGCTGCATTGGCCAATAGTAGCAACTTTCAGCTCTGGTGTTTCTGAATTACTTCTCCTGGAGGGTAGTGTTTGCTCTGGATCTCACAAATCACCATTCCCCACCATCTGCCTCTCACCCATATCTGGACTAGAACTAGGGACATTCCAGACCATTAAGGTTTGGCACTTTGAATCAATCCAAGTAAGTGCCCAATGCTCAAAGTACAAGGCCTGCAAAACAGAGCCAAAAATGTAATGAGAACACTTCATCATGAGGTTTAGCACGTAACTTGCTTCTGCCCACAGCTAAACATAGCACAAGGAGCACTCCTTTTTTATATTGGCCTAGAAATACTTCAGAAGAAGAGAGCTATGGAATAACAACTTCTCACCAGCAATCCAAAACTTGAGCACCTAACTCTGCCCTGTGTGGTCATGCGGGTAAGTTGGCTCCTGTCAAGGAAACAGATGAGGCATGAGGTAACCTGGTAACAAGTGCATCCCAGAATAAGTGCACCCCCCGACAGCATCCTGTTTCAACACTATTGAAGACTCGAACAGACAACTCTAGTTTTGTTCTTTTACCAAGAATTTGTTGAGGGGCCAGCTCTGTGGCGAAGCAGGTAAAGCAGCCACCTGCAGTGCCGGCGTCCAATATGGATGCTGATTCTAGTCCCAGCTGCCCCACTTCCGATCCAGCTCTCTGCTATGGCCTGAGAAAGCAGTGGAACATGGCCAAGTCGTTGGGCCTCTGCACCTGCGTGGGAGACTTAAAAGAAGCTCCTGGATCCTGGCTTCAGATCAGCCCAGCTCTGACTGTTTAGACCATTTGGGGAGTGAACCAGCAGATGGAAGACCTCTCTCTCTCTCCCTCTCTCTCTGCCTCTGCCTCTCTGTAACTCTGCCTTTCTAATAAGTAAATAAATCTTAAAAAAAGAAAAGAATGTGTTGAGTGCTACATAAAAGGCCTTATTGGAGGTACTGTATGTATAGACAAATGGCATGGTGTCTCTAGAAACTCCAGTGAGACTGCAACACCTATTAGCTTCAAGGCTACACTTTCTGAATAAATCCTCATGCAGATAAAAGCTGGGAATAGTCATAAGCACCTCACTATTACAAATAATTGAGTCTTTGGGAAGCCTTATGGCCTGGCCTATTAATAACAGAGAATTATCTACAATAAAACATTTATGTTTAGAGTCTGAGAGTTAGGTAAAAAGACCTAGACAACTCTAGTCCCTTCCTTGGCTTAGTCAATAGTAAGCAAGTAAGATAGGGAGGAAAAGGCAAGATCCTTTCCCCCAGGAAATACCTCTGAACTATGCTTCCATCACTTTACAACCACATGCTATGAAGGTCTGGAATGTAGTCCTAAAATGAGGCCACATAGAATGGGCAGGAAATCATTTGAGGGGGCTGGTGCTGTAGCATAGAAGGTTAAGCCTCTGCCTGCAGTGCCAGCATCCCATATGGGCACTGGTTCAAGTCCTGGCAGCTCCCTGCTAATGCACCTGGGAAACCAGTGGAAGATAGCCCAAGTCCTTGGGCCCCTGCACCCATGTGGAGACTCAGAAGAAGCTCCAGGCTCCTGGCTTTAGCTTGGCCCAGTTCCAGCTATTGTGGCCACCTGGGGAGTGAACCAGAAGATGGAAGATCTCACTCTCTCTCTTTCTCTCTCCTCTCTGTATCTCTGCCTTTCAAATAAATAAATAAATATTTAAGAAAAAATATTACTTGAGAAGTGCGAATTAGTACTATGTTATATTCGACCTGGATCTTATTAACACATAGACCTGGTACCCACCTGGAGGCAATCCCACTGAGATTATGTAAATAGTTAAGATCCGCTGTGATCTAGGCACTGCGTTAGTGCTGGCAACAAGATGCTCACAATCATTGCCTCTCAGAACAGATGGTCCAACAATGGTGATGGATGTTAAACCGGCAGTTGCAGGTGTAAGGACTGAGAAAAAGGTAAGTCACTAAAACTGGCAGCTCAGCTGACAGGCAAAGGAGAGCAGATACTGACCTGGGAATGACAGCACGGGGGTTCCAGTGTGGCATTCGTTCAAAGCGAGAGGCCAGACACTCAGTCCCAGCTACTCTCCTCTACTCGCACCTTCTCCCTTCCCACTGACCCTTCCCACTCTGGAACATGCTCAAGTTCTGGCCATCTTGAAACCAAGACGGAAAAAAAGCAGGGCTGAAACACTCGGATGAACACCTGCCGCCGCTTGTTACTGCCTTTTCCTTTCTATCGAAGCTCTCGATAGAGTCATCCACACTTGACGTGTCCACTTGCTCGCTCCTTGAGCCGTGCAGTCTGACTTCTCTCATGCCTTTTCTGTAATTGTCCTGCATCGCCAAACTCAGCGGCCACTTTACCTCGCTCATCTTAATTGACCCCTGTGCAACCGTTCGATGTGCTGACGCCCCCTCCCTCGGGATACCCTCTCTGCCTTAGCTTGTTCTGATGTCGTCAGTACCACTTCTTGCATCCCTCAGCCTCTCCTTTTAGTCTCTTTCCCTGATCTTCCTCTCCATTCCCCTAACAAACGCTGTTCACTTCAGGGGCCCATCCTTGGGCACCATTGCTGGCTCTAACTTGATGACTCTTACTGTTCAAGTCTGGCAGAGATGCCATGTGGAAGTCCTGATGAGCCTCAGACAGCTCCCCTCTGACAACTCACAGGTACTCCAAGCTCAATCCCAGATCAATTTACCCAGAATTGAACTAATGCCCCTCTAAACCTTTCTCCTGGGTTACCTTGCCTATAAATAGCTCCAGTCTCCACCTAAGCCACCCAACCATTCATCCTTGAGTTTCTGTTCCACTCATTCACTCTCTGAATATATGTAATCAGTTTTTAAATCCTGAAGATTCTCTCTCTTAATAGCTAACGCCTGCCCTTCTCACAGTCGGCGCTGGCACCACCTTAACTCAAGTCTGGCCCCTGTCTCACCTTGCCTCCCACAATCTCAAATAGTCCTCTCGCTCTGTCTGCCTCCCCTCCGACTCATCTGGAACACTGCTCCCAGCTGAGCATTCTCAAATGCGAATCTCATGTCACTCCCCCGCTGGAGCTTGTTCAATGACACCCCGTGTGTGTGTGTGTGTGTGTGTGTGATGTTTGGAGGCATAAAGGGAAACGGAGTTAACATTTGTGGACTGTACTAGATACTTTATGTACATTTGTGCACTGATGCTCATTTTATAAGAAGGCAGAGGCTTACAGAGGTCAAGTTTCTAGGGTGTGATTTCGTGGATAGTAAGCGGTAGAGATGTGAGGCTTATCTGGCTCCACCCCTGGGGGATTTTCATCATCCTGTTTGGTTCCTCAACCACTGGAAAGGAACAGCCTGGTGGAAAATCTGAAGTTCTAACTCGTATTGGGAAAATTGCCTTGAGAACCTTGACAGTAGTTACACTGAAAATCCTCAGTTGGTCACGGCACAGGCTTTTGAGCTTTTGCAGCTATGAAGAATGCAAAGATCACTCAATTTTTAAGGTTTCACATTCAGAGCTCATCTTGTTAAAATGTTACTCCTGTTTTCCAAGTATTCTACAGACATTAACTATATATATTTATATATAAACTTCATATTATCTATATATAGTATATGTATTATGAAGGATCCCAACTGCCTCAGAAGAGATGTGCATTTTAGTCACAGAATAGATACTTTTTACAGTTATTATCTATTTATTCTACTGCAAAAACTGCTGCTTCTCCAGAGTCCACGAATCCCAGTGGGAAAACATGTACGGAATGTGCACATCCACGGGGTGTGGGACTCCCTGTGATTGTTGGAATAGAAGGAAGGCTGGCAGGGAGAACAATTCTGCTGAAGACTAGACGTGGGGAGAAGGAGACGGTACCCCGGGGAGCGCATCAGCAGGCTCTGAACTCACTGTTGAAGCCTGGCTGCAGTTGTCCCCACTTTGGGAAGTCTTATCTTTCCCTCCTGGGCTCTCCAAAGCTAGCAGGAGTCTTTGGAATCTTACCTTTACTGGACATGACCTGTTATCCTTCCTGGTGTGGACACGAGACCACAGCTCCACTTCTCCAGTGGTCTTTCCCACAGCTGGTTTAGTGTCTAGATCACCTCTCGCTTCTCCTTGAACCCCACTAGAAAGACCTGGCTGAGAGAATGCACCTGGCTACAACACCTGCCCGCTGATCACCAGAGAAGATACCATGGCCCGGCTGGAGACGTTTCGGCTTTCATTAACAAGTGCTTAGTCAGCGCCTATCATATGCCTGGCCCTGGCCTGCTCCTCCATCCCAGTCACCTGTGCCACACCCTTCCTGAAGCTGAGCACCCTGCTGATAGGATGACCTTCCCTCTACAGAAAGGTCCCCCTTTGGCCAATAGCCTTGAGATGCTGCCCTCCTTGCTGGAGCCCATAAAGAAGCTCCACAGGGCACCCTGGCTTCCTTGATGCTTTCAAGGCACAGTTAGAAGAGGGGCACCAAATAGCCGTTGTGGGCAAAGTCCTGGTGGCCCCAGAAGGTTGGCATGTATTCATTGAGGAGGGACGAAGGGAGCCCTTAGATATGTAGTTGGTCTTGGTTCCATCAGGTCAACATGTAAAGTCACCGTCTCCCTCTCCCTCCTACAACCAGGTGGAGATGAAAGGATCAGCCAAGAGACAAGGCTGTCTGCGTCCCACATTATTTGGTTGCTCAAAGGGACAATGACATTGGTGATACGTTTGTTTGGGAGAAGAAGGGCCAGCAGGTCAGATGCCCCTGATAATTGAACAACTATGCAAAAGGAGGAGTCACTGTTGAGAGAGGTAGCAAAAGCACTGTCTTTAGGAAAACTTGTCTTCAGCCCGATGGAGGAGCAATACCTAGTTGGGAGGGAAAGCTGCAGCAGAGAGCCCAATACCCTCCCGCTCCCCCACCCATGCAGGTGAACCCCAGTACCTGAGGGCAGCACGGTGAGCACCATGCGCTGTGACTCAGCTGACGCTTGGCTGGCCCACTTGCTCGACTGCCCGTGTAGCTGCCACTCTGCCACCCTGCACCAGTACATGCCAGCATCTTCCAGCTCCACCCGGTGCAGCTTCAGGACAAAGTCCACAGGGGCTGAGCGGTAACAGTGCAGACGGCTCTGGAGCGCCTCTTCCCCATACTCCAGCAAGCCGTCATGGTGCAGGTGCACCAGCATTTTACTTCCGGAATGTTCTCTGTTCCGGTACCACACCACGGAGTACAGGGCGGCTGGGCTGCCCGAGCTCTCCAGGCCACAGCGCACGGCCACCTCTGTGTGCTCAGTGGCGTTTGCTGTCCAGTCCACCTTGGAGACACGGATCTTACTTCCTAGGAAACAAATGGCAGTAAGTTAGAGAAGAGTGCACACATTCAAACTGGCCATGACCTCTTCAAACTGGCCATGACCTCTGAAAAATCGTTCCTCCATGGAGAAATCCAGGAGAGAGGGAGAAGGGGAATGAGGACCAGAGTGAGAAACCATCTGTTAATTCCCTCCTCAAATGCCTGGGACCGGGCCAGGCCGAAGCCAGCAGCTGGGAACAATCCAGGTCTCCTGCCTGGGCGGCAGGGACCCAGCTCCTTGAGCCACCTCTGTTGCCTCCCGAGGCAGCTGGAGTGAGGAGCTAGAGCTGAGTCAGCCTTGGGCACTCTGATACGGGTGGGGGCATCTTCCTTGGGATCTTAGTCACTGTGCCAAATATCTACCTTCGATGCTTCATCCTTAATATTTTTCCTTGACCCCTGGCCTTCTTTCGCATTTGCCAGAACATTCTCTACTAAGAACCAAACCAGTCACTTCCTTTTTTAACCTGACCTCTTGCCTCTAGGACCTACCACTGAGCAACACCCAGCTTGAACTGGGCCCCTCGCCTACAGCTTCCACCTTCTCCTTGCAGATTCTCTTGCTGCTCCGCTCCCCAGAGGGGCCGTCTGCGACTCTGCACCCCTGCGGTTGTGTATTCCACCACCAAGCCTCCTCCCACCCCCGAGGATTGTCTCCAGTGTGACCGAACATTTTGATGCAAGTATCAGAATACTACCCAGGGGAACCATTCAAATGATTTGATTATAGTACAAACAGATTTGGGTATTTACTTTTTTTTTTTTTAAATGAGGGAGTGGCCTGCAGAGTGATAGGGCTACCTGTTTTTGTTTGTTTGTTTTTAAGATTTATTTAGGAGCCGGCACTGCCTACAGTGTCGGCATCCCATATGGGCATCGGTTCATGTCCCAGCTGCTCCACTTCCGATCCAGCTCTGTGCTGTAGCCCAGGAGGGCAGTGGAGGATGGCCCAAGTTCTTGGCCCCCTGCACCCCCATGGGAGACCTGGAAGAAGCTCTTGGCTCCTGGCTTCAGATGGATGCAGCTCTGGCCATTGCAGCCAACTGGGGAGTGAACCAGTGGATGGAAGACCTATCTCTGCCTCTCCTTCTCTCTCTATAACTCTGACTTTCAAGTAAATAAATAAATTTTTTAAAAATTTACTTATTTCATTTGAAAGTCAGAGTTACAGAGGAAGAGAGAGAGAGAGATCTTCTGCCCCCAAATGATTGCAACAGCCAGGGCTAGGCCAGGCCAAAGCCAGGATCCAGGAGCTTCATCCAGGTCTCCCACGTGGGTGGCAGGGGCCAAACACTTGGACCATTTTCGGCTGCTTTCCCAGGTGCATTAGCAAGGAGCTGGATGGGAAACAGAGCAGCCGGGACACAACCCGGCACCCACATGGGATGCTGGTGCTTCAGGCGGTGGCTTTCCCCACTCTGCCACAGACCAGCCTGGCACTTACTTTGTCTTGCCCCTACTAACCAGTAGGTGAGGACTTGGAAAGACATCCAGCGTAGGTACAAACGAAATGAAGAAATTTTAGGGTGTGCCAAATTCCCAATTCCATGACAAACATATTTACGAGTTTCCTTTTAAAAGAACAATTTTGTCTGATCTTGGGCTTTTTTAGTTACTAGCGTTGCTCTCTCCTTTTCTTCCTGGAAAAGTATGTGCAGGAGTAGGTTCCTGTGATGCTGTCTCTGTCTCCTGGCCTCCAACCCTCCCGACTTCGTTGCCATCTGGCTTCCAGTCCCTTCCCTGTCCTTGGCCAGGGCCTGGTGAGCCAGGTCAGGGGAAGCCCCAGTCTCTCTCTTTCTTTTCCTGTCTGTGATTTTTATCACTGGCACCCCTTTCCTTCTTGAAATGCTCTTCTCTTTTGACCTCAGGGAAAACTTCCCTCCTCCAATTCTAACCGATTCTTCTCAATTTCTCCTCCAGGGGCTTCTTCCTTAACTCATTCTCTACATCAGAGAATTGGCAACCCACATCACATCAACCCACAGACATATTTTGTGTGATACCTATAGTATTTCATTTTTTAACTTGAGAGGCCGAGAAAGAACTCCCATCTGCTGATTCATTCCCCAAACGCCTGCAACAATCAGGCCCAGGACTGGCTGAAGAAGGGAGTAGAGAACTCAATCCAGGTCTCCCCTGTGGGTGTCAGGGACCCAATTACTTGAGCCATCTCCAGCTGCCTCCCAGGGTGCTCATTACCAAGCGGCTGGAACCAGGAACCAGAGCTGGATATTGAACCCAGACTTTGATATGGGAAGTGGGCATCTTCACTCACATCTTAACCACTCGGCTAAATGCCCACTCCTACCTACAATATGTTAAAAGACTTGGGATTAGCAGTGAATGTGATTGTAGCTACCTCTTGAATGTACAAGAGATCTGATAGCATTGAGCCCACGTTTCTACATGGGCAGCATTGACTTGAGCTAAACACTGACCATCTCCTAAAAGGGGGCATACACACAAGGGTAAGACTCTGGCTTAGACAACTGGAAACACAGCCTAAACTATCATATTGCCCTTTGGTGGCGAGTGTCTTAAGGGCAAGAGCTAGCCCTATGTATCTTTGCATGTGCAATTATAATCTTATTTGTCTATTTGAGATACAGAGAAACCTCCCATTTGTTGGTTCACTGCCTCAAATGCCCACACCTGGACTGGGCCAGGCTGAAGCCTGGAGTCAGGAACACAATACAAGTCTCCCTGATGGCTGGCAGGGACCCAATCAAGTACTTGAACCATCTTCTGCCACCTCTCATGGTGTGCATTAGTAGGAAGCTGGAATCAGAAGCCAAGTCAGGACTCAAACCCAGGCACTAAGATATGGGATGTGAGTATTTTAACAGCCAGGCTAAATGCCTGCCTCATAATCTTATTTTTATTTTTATTTTTTGATGCTGCCTTGAAAATAGAATTTTAAGCATGAAAGTAGACCGATTTGTTTGCATTGTGCTACTGGAGCTTGTCCAATTGCTGAACCTTAGCTGTGACATTCATTTAATTTTAATCAACACTGGAGGTGACCTGACCAATGCTGTGAGACCTAATCAACGCTGTCCACACTGAGACTGGTGCAAATGGCTGGCACTCCCATTGCATTTTTAAAGATCTCCTGAGGAAGAGGAGATTCCCTCAGCAAGCCATTCCAATGGTTAACTACTCTTATTTGCCTTATGTTTAGGCAGCCAAATGTTGAAAAGCAATCTCTCCACACATCCCCATAGAGTTGTACAGTTTCTGTTCACAGTGGGAGAAATATGCTTCGTATTACTCTTTCTCAGCCAAATTACAGTAGAGCCCCACTGGAATGACACAGCTTGTTATTACAGAGATCCGGAGATACGATACCCTGGGTAGCTGCAGAGACCGGGCTGCCAGGCTGAGAAGCAAACCAATCACAGGGATCTTGTACCCATCTGAGCTCCTAGAACCCTCTGATGGGTTCACCTTGAGTGACCTCACCTCCTCCAGTGAACTACTAGGTCACGCAGTCATTGGTGAGTGGACACCATCCCTAGAACTCCAGGCCATATTTTCACTTCCATTTAAGTGAAAATCTTAACCATCACACCATAGGATAGCTGACCAAGCAAAGATGGCAGTCCTAGAGAAAGACCCTTGAGAATTCACGCATAGTTTTTTTCTAATAACATTTTCCATGAACTTTTGAAGATCCATCCTATGCATGAGTTTCAAAATTGTTTGCACCAAAGTTAGTTTGCCTTTTGGATGTACTTTTGTATACACACAAGGTTTACCTGTGGGCTTGAGTCTCAATTGTGTTAGTCCTGACTTCTCCCTCCCAAGCTTGTGCCAAGTGCTATTTGTAGACAAGAGCCATTCTTCCACAGTACAGTGATAGCTGCCCTGGTCGCTGTCATCCATGCCCAGAATGTGCAGCTGAAACAAGTCTTGGGAAACCTTCTCAGCGTGAAACTTTTGTTTCCTCCAAGGGGTGTGAAATTCATCCCCATATTTTATAACATTGGTTTGGTCCACTTCCAGGATCCTCAGCCAGGATGCATTCGTGGAAATAGGAGAGAAATACCAAATAACAGCGAACTGGAGGTTTCCAGTAGACCGGGACAAAATGCTACATTCTATTTTGGTGTTGGAGTTGATGGCGATCTCTTGGACTTGGCTACTTGAATTCACTTTTAGCTTGCTCTCTAGAGTAAAAGAATGGAGGCATTTACTTTGCTAGAAAACAGACTCTGAAGGTAAAAGGGTATTAGAAAGCAACTAGGGCAATTCTTCCTATAGAATCCACAACAGCCCCACTAAGGGGACAGCTCCCCATTTACTGAGCATCCCATTCCATCTGCAGGCTGCTCTGCCACCAGAGAGAACGCTGGCTGGTATCAAGGTGAATTTTCTCTCCTCCTAACTCCACACACTGGTCCCAGTCCTACCCTTGCTGCAGGGAAAAGGCCCATCTCTTTTCCACGAGCTAATGCTTCAGTATTTAAGCACAGCTGTCCCTTTGGTAGCATTTCAGGCATCAGGTCAAGGGGAAATGGCACTAGGAAGCTTCTGTATGTTCACTACCCGCAGTACTTCTGGTTCCACAGTTTGCCAAATTGTGCTTGTATCTGCCTTCCAACATGGACAAACGAAAGGAAGCTGTATATGGGCTGCTAAAATTGTATGTCTCTTTGCAGCCACTCAGTCCACTGTCTCCTAACCTCAGCAACTTTTCTGCTTTGTCAGAAAGATGGGCAGTACACCTTTCTTCCAAATCTTATCCTAATTTCTTGCTGGCATCACTGATTCTGCTTTTGTAATAGCTTCTTGATTTGCCAGTAGGTTCCTTTCTTTCCACAAACATTTATTAAGTGCATATGACACTGTGTGTCAGACTAGCCCAGAGCCTGTGGATACCTCCCCTCAGCGGCTCGCAGTTAGAAGGAGAGACATATACAGGGACAGAGGCTTAGAGTTTACAGCATTGTGTCACCCTGTGGGACAGGGATGTGGAGAAGTGGCTATCAGAGCACATGAAAGGACCATACAACTCAGATGTAGAAGTGACAAAGACTTCCTGGAGGAGGTGACTCAGAGCTAAATCTTATAGGTTCATGGGAATAATTGTGATGAAGAAGGGGTTAAAGAATTCCACACAAAGGAAGCGACTTGAACAAAGACTTTGAATGGGAACATTGGATATGGCAGAACTGTAAGTAATTCAGTGTGACTGGAGCTTAAATTCAAGACAGAAAGTAGAAGAGGGTGCTGGAAAAGCACAAATGTACCAGATTATAGAGGACCTTGCAGGGCAGCCCAGGGGAGTTTGGACATAAGGTGCACATGGAGGAGTTGTGATGACTCAGGTTTCCAACACGGGTTACTAGTGGGTAGTGGAGACAGGAGAACCATGTAGAAGAAGTAGCTCTGGATAACGGTGGGCCTTTGTTCTGCCCTAGTGAGTGTAGACACGTCTTGGAGGCAGTTTGAATCTGGAGATCAGAAGAGAAGTAAGTGCTTGAGGATAATGGACGGAGGAGTTGTCAGCATGTGGATGGCATCTACCTTGGGAGAGTACAGTGGGAAGAGAGCAAACTGAGGATGAAACCCAGAGGAACAGTTTCCTTTCATACTGAATTAGTGGAGGAGGTGACTTTTGCAAAAGAGGATGAGAAGGGACGCACAGTGTTAGAAAGCAGCCAAGAAACTCTGGTGTTATGGGGCCAAGAAAAAGAGAAGTTTCAAGAAGAAAGGCTGGGACAAGCATTTCAATACCACAGATAGCACAAGTAAAGGAAGGCATGAATTCATAAGCAAAAGGATCACTTCTAGTACCAAAAATATTACCCAGCAGCAGAGAGAACATGATAGCTACCATGTTCAAGCATGAGCTTGGTGTGCTCAGCCCTGTACTAAGCATGTCAGATATGTCATCAAATTTAAATTGCACATCAGCAATTTACAGCTGAAGTAACTAAGGCTTGAACAGATTAAGTGACTTTTCCAGGCTGCTATTCAATGATTGTCTGATCTAAATGATTTCAAAATCTCTCAATCGCTCTGTCCTAAGAGAATGCAAATTACAAGATAGAAGATAGATGACACAGCCAAACTTTGCCTAGGTTGTGTTTTACTTTTAACTGATTGACAAAGTAGATTATACTTGACTGTAATCCTAAATTCTTTGATTATCATACATTAACACATTAAAAAGAGGTGGATGAATGCATTCTAATGGAATACATTATCCCTACTACTAGGTAAGACTGTCTAAACAACAAATAACCAGTAAGGCATGGGCAAAAACCAAGCTAAAAGATTTTTCTCTCTCCTGGATCTGGGCCCTCAGGGCCCCCTGCTGTGCACCATGGTATCTTTTAGTTGCCACGTGGATGGAGCTCACAGGAAGACGGGGAAGGGACACAGTACAGTAGTTATTACTAGCCAGTATAGAAGGATTTCAATGCTTGAACAAGCAACACGGGCATCCCATGCATACTAACTTAACGCTGACCTGGATGTCGCTCATCACATGATGCCTACTTACATGACACCAGCACGGGAGCAGGTATTCAACACTGTATCCCTGTGACTTCCCCAGAACGGGAAGAATACTTCCCAACAAGAAGCAGGGATGACTTTCCAGTGGTGCTCATACCTGGTAAGACAATGTGTACCCTCACCGGGTGAGAGATGGCAGAAGCCCTCACGAAGCCATTGGTGGGTAGGGCGTTTCTGTCATGAACTTCCACTTTACACCTGTACATGCCTGTCTCTTCCTCAGTGGCATCGTAGATTTGGAGTTGAGAGTGAGATGAAGACTGTGAGATCTTTGTCTTCCTTTGGAACTGGGGTAGGGTATCTCCCCACTCAATAGTGCCATTGTGGGAGATCCGAATAAGATGCTGGAAGACACGAGACCTAGTTGGCTGGAACTGCCATGTCACAGACAGCGGTAGGCTGAGCTCAGAATAGCCAGTCCTAATGATGCAGGCCAAGTCAAAGGTGTTGGCTAACCTCACTTGAGGTTGACGGCTCATCAGATTCACTTGTAGACTTGACTCTGCACACAGAAAAGCAAAATATAATCTCTACCATGTTTCCCAAATCAAGTACAGTACTTCCAAATTTTTCTCATTGCTACCTCTCCACATTGGACCATGCATTTGTGTATTTGGAGTGTCGTACATTCTGGGTAGACATTGGTTCACAGGTCTGAATTCTGACCTCCGTTTTCCAAAGTTGACCCTTTCTAAGACTGCTCCCAGCAGTGACAACAAGTAGGCAGCGTCTCACCAGTCTGGGAATTGGACGGCTGCTGCTGGGTGGGTGGAGCTGCCTTCCTTCCCCTCCCCCTAGCACGGGTACAGTATGAGAACCCTTTTGCACGTGCTAAAAGAAGCTGCAATGCCAGGAGAATAGCAGTCAAAAGCCAGAACGTGTAAGGCACAGCTCCACTTCTCCAATACATAGGAATGTTTTTAACCTTGAACAACTTACAAGTTGCACTCTAAAGATGATCTTTATGAAGATGAATAAGCTTTGGAGATCAGTTGGCAGAGCCTGCAGCCAGAGTCTGCACTGGGCCCTAGGGTACATACACCATAACCGGGGGGTTCAGGATGACACACAATCAAATTCCACAGCAGAATGACGAGGCTGACGCCCAAGTTCAGACACTTACGCAGGGACTTTACGGTAACCGCGGTCCTCTGAGCCCAGCTCAGCTCGCTGGCCGGGCTCCAGGTCCTGTCAGACACTCTGCACTCATACGTGCCACTGTCCACGACAGCGGTGGAGGTGATCTCCAGCTGGAAGGTGGCCCAGTCGCCTTTCTCCAGCCTTGTGTTGCCATGGTTACTGGGTCCCCCAGAGGAGGCTCCCAGCTGCACAGTGCCATCCTGTGCCATAGCAGCCACCAGCTCGGGCTGGGTGTGGTCCTGCCGGGTACGCCACCAGCTCACAGACAGCGGACTGGCAGCTCCCCCCACCCTGCAGAGAAGGGTGAGCGCCTCTCCTTCCCACACAGACTGCTGCTTGTTCTTGGCCGACACTTCCACGCTTCTCGCTGCGGGGTTCAGATTTTAAAAGAAAAGAGGGTTTCAGTAAACAAAACATTTTCTAAAGCACATTCAAATCTCATTTATTGGCACTTAACTGGCTTGTGATAAACTAGATCAGGCTGCTTCCTCCTGTACCACCTCCAGCAAAAAGATTTACTAAACACTTAAAGAGTGGGAACTAGAAAGCAGCAAGCATATCAGGAAGGTCTCTTTATCCTTACGTAACTGATCATTTGCGTGAATTTTCTGCCAATTTGTTAAACCGGCCCTTCCTTAGAAATATCTAGTTGGGCAAACATCTGGTGATATTGTGCATCAGATTAATTAGGGGGCGGGGTTTGAGTCTGGAAGTAATAAAGCTATTTTTATTTAAATTCTTATTTTCAAACTCATACCTTCAGCTTCAAAATGATCCTCCTCTTCCTACTTATCTTTCCCTAATTAATTCTAATTAGTTTAGAATATGTTTTAAATAAAGAATGAACATTATAATATCTCTGTTTACAATACTACCATAAAAATAATTACTAGAGGGTTTGGCACTTAGTAGGGTAAGCATCTGCCGGCAGCACCAGCATTCCATATGGGCACCGGTTCGAGTCCCGGCTGCTCCACTTCCAATCCAGCTCTCTACTGGAGGATGACTCAAGTGCTTGTGCCCCTGCCTCCACATGGGAGATCTGGAAGAAGCTCCTGGCCTCGGATTGGCTCAGCTCTGGCTGTTGCAGCCATTTGGGGAGTGAAACAGCAGATGGAAGACTTCTCTCTCTGTGTCTGCCTCTCTCTGTAACTATGTCTCTCAAGTAAATAAACCTTTAAAAAAATAATTACTGGGGGGGGGGAGCACAATTACTTGGGGGAAAATATGTAGACATAGGTGTATGTATATGTCTATATGTTTATACATATATCTATACATCTGCATATATCTGTACATGTTGCTAACAGAAGCTGCTTATGTCTGAACTGCAGTGTAAAACATAAATGTATGAATGTAAGACTGGCTCTCAGATGGGAAATCAAAGATGTGCAGAAATGCAGACATTCACTCAACAATCACTCATTGTGCAGCATCTTGTGTGGGTGGGGGCCACGTAGAGACACATCAGGAGCTCAGGCGTCCTGGGCAGCCCAGCAACATGTGTGAGGCCGCGGCCCCTGGAGTCGCAATTACCCCAGCAACATACTGGCTCTTTCTGAGCCTCAGTTTCCTTTCCTGTAAATATAAGGACAATAATAGCACCCAGCCTACTACATTGTTGAAGAAGTGACACCTGCCAAGGGCTTAGCTCAGCTGGCTCAGGGCAAGTTCTCTGTGAAGGTTAGCTATTAGCATCGGTGTTTAAAATGACATGCACCTGCGAAAGAAGAGGTAGTTTAAAGTAAATGAGAAAAGCAAACTAGAACTGGCATTAGAACTCCAAAGAGGGTCTAAATGAATGTGCAAATTGCTCTTCCCTGCTGGGAAGGAGCTCAGTCTTTGTTTTATGTAGACAAATACTTAAGTTACAAAGACAGAATGGAGGTTAATGTCTAAAAGTAGGTCAACAAAATTAGCAAACTTGTTCCCAAACTTCGTATGTTAGAAGCATGATTATACTTTAAAATTTCTTCAAGTTAGACTCATAACTGAAGTTTAGAAATTAGAGGTGGAAATTATTACTCATATTCTCACCACCTTAACATAACCATTATATGTTCCAACTAACATCATTTAAAAAAAAAAAACCAATGAGGTTTCCTTAGTTCATTGTGGTCATGATTGCCTCTTGCTAAGACATAATAAACTTGCTAAGCGTGTGTGAGGTACAGTGGTGATGGGTGGTACTGAGTGTCTCCTTTTGTTTAAAATATGCATGGAATGATAATACTGTCCTCCTACTTCAAACAATGGAGCAGAATGCTAAATAGGGTCCTTCATAAATTTGCTAATAATGTTTCCTGCTCATGTGAAAGGCTATTTTCAGCGCTGGGAGATGCCCCCGCTGTTGGGACGAGCAGCTGTGTACCGGGAAGCACACCTATGCACACCGCTGTCACAAATCTCCACCTGCCGGGTTGCAGAAAACCTGCAGCTTGTTCTAAGGGAGGCTGAGAAGCATGAAGCAGAGCTTAAGCTCTGTGTAAATATCCAAACCCGCCTACACTGTTTCTCCTGAATCCTAGAAAGTCAGACCAAATGCTTAGTGTGAAAACTACACCAACACACTTCCTGGCCTGCCACTCTACCCCGAAGCATGTGCGTCTTCATTCCTAGCAGCTGGGGTGATGGAGAAGAAGAGGGAAGGGAAATCGATCCGTCTTTGGAGACGCCTCCCATGAGCAAGTGCACCAGGATGTCTTTATTTTTAGTTCAGCTTATTTTTAAAAATGTTTAAAAACTTGGTTTGCTTTTGGGCAATTACTCTTTCTAGACTTGAAATTTAACACCCAGTCCATAGCATCTGAATATTAGTTTGGATTTGTCTTTTTTTGTCTCCATACTGCAGCACTTATTATGCAAATATGTTTAAGGTCATCCAACTTTCAGAGAGTAGAGGTGAATGAGTGTCTTTCCCAGTCCTGTGCATCAGATACTCAGAGCCATTTGGGCGGGCGTCTTACCACATCATAGCAAGTTCAGGGGCTGAAGTCTGCACACTACCATGCACCTCTTCATTTCTCACCGTGAGTCAGAATTATAACTAAGCACCATTCCTCATCCCAGGGTAACATAACAGGGGATTAACAGAAGGCAATTGAACGATCCAGCCCAGCCTGAAGGGGAGGTAACCTGGGTGCTGACTTCCCAAAAAGGGCCAAAAAGTGTAGCTATGCTTAGTCTACTCATGTCTCTCTGTCTCTGTCTCTGTCTCTCTCTCTCTCTCTCACACACACACACACACACACACACCCCACAAATAGATCAAAGAACCCAAGACAGCAAGAAGGAACTTAGGGTCCCTCTGGTTATATGCTTCATTTTACAGACAAGGGGGCTGATATTTAGAGACAGGAAGTGCTGTGTCCGTGGCCATGGCTCACTGATGGCCCAGGAATTGGACTCGCCTCTCCAGCTAGCTCCTTCACTCCACTTCACCTCCAGTGCGGTCTGGTTGACACCCATCGTGAACTGCCCAGTCTACGTCTGGCCCTGTCTTTACCTACCTGCTGGCTTTACCAGCTGCACGGGGCTGACTGGTGACTGCTTCCTCTGGAGCACCTGCCAGGAGCCCCTCCGAGTCCTCACCACCTCGGCCACGGAGCATCTGTAGGCACCTTCATCCTCCGGCCCCACAGAGAAGATCTTGAGCGAGAAAGCCCTGGGGTTTAACTTGGAAACCTGGAGCTGTCCTTGACTCGCTCTGTCTTTGTAGTCTGTCTTCAGGCCCAGGACTCCATCAGCATCCACCTGGGCAATTTCCGTCCCATTGAGGAACCAAGCCCCCTGGAGCTGTTGCTGGCTGCCGCTGCCCTCTGCCAGGCACGTGAGTTCTAAGGGCTTCCCTTCAGCAAACGTGCTCTCTGCTGTGATGCTGACCTGCAAATCTCTCCCTGGCAAACAAAGCAAGGCCAGTAATTAGAGCCGACTGCATCTGGGCTTCCAGCAGCCGAGATGGGTGAGACCCGCCGCGAGGATGCCACAGCCTCACATTTCACTTGGGAATTCAGGTCTATAGTGGCAGGGAAGCAAAGAATAAAATAAAATAAAGTCTCTGGAGTCAAATAGGCTCCTGACTGGTCTTTAAATCACCCAGAAAGGAGAGCATATATAGCTTTCTGAACGCAACCCTAATAAGCAGGATGTATGCACAAATGCATAGAGCATACATTAGGTATGCTTTTTCAATTAAAAACATTTTTTATATAGAATTGCTGTACTTTGTGACTTCTTACTCTCTTTTTTGACTAAGAATACCCAATGGAATTTCCATAAGTTAAAGGCACATGTGATATGTCTTTACAGGACACAGAGATAAAATTCTAAGAAGATAACCCTACTTCCCTCCCACCCTCTATCAGAGTAACTCCTTAAAAATAAAGAAGGAGCAGGTACTTGGCCTAGCGGTTAAGCTGTCCCTGTCCCACATTGGAGTACTTGGGTTTGATACTCAGCACCGCTTCTGGCTCCAGCTTCCTGCTGATGCAGACCCTGGGAGGCAGCAGGTGATGATTCAAAGGTTGGGTCCCTGCCACCCACTTGGGGGACCTGGACTGAGTTCCTGTCTCCTGGCTTCCACCTGGCCCAGCTCTGGCCATCTGGGGTGTGAGCCAGCATTGGGGAGCCCTGTCTCATCTCTCTGCCTCTCAAACTTTTTTTAAAAAAGAAAAGCAAACTTCAACAATCCACCACGAATTCATAGCTTGTAGCAAAGGATATATGGAGTTTCAGCAACCCCCTCCTGTAGGACCAGCACCCATGTGGAGACATCGGGAATCCCAGACTTGGCCTCTCTACTTGCTTTGACAAAAATGCCAGGGTCACCAGGAGTGACACTGCTCCAGGTTGGGAAGAGGGTCAGGTGGAAGAGAATCAGCGCTGACAAAGGCAAAGCATGAGTTGGGAACTGGAACTACCTTAAGATGTCCGCGATGAGCGGGCTCCACAGAGAGACAGGCCTGCCTTCCAATCCAGTCCCTCTGCTGGGGGCTGGTGGGCTTGGCAGGGTCAGCGTGTCCGAATCAGGCACCTCGGGTTTACAATGGGGGGTCGGCCCCTTGCCTCCCGGGGTGGTGGTGAGGGTTAAACTGGGGAACATAGGTCACGTGCTTACAGAAAGCTGGCAATAACAGGAATGGAGCCAGAATCCATCTCTCCCTCCAGCACACCTTGTCCCATGTCAGCCCCTGAGGGGGCAGAGCTGGCGGGGCATCCTACTGAGCTACAATTCCCCCAGCGATGACACCTACTCAAACCTGCCAGCCACATTTTCTTGGAGGCAACCAGCGACCAGAGACAAATAGAGAGACACCCCATCCATCCCCACCACCGCATGTTAATGCATTTCCCGAGAAGATAATTACCCGCTGGCTGGATCCTCAGCGTGGTTGGATCTGTCCGCTTTTTTGAGATGCAGCTCCAGGTTTCATCTGGATCCTGAATCCACTCGGCCGCCTCGCAGAACACCTGGCCTTGATCTGAGGGCTGCAGCCTCCCTATACGCAGCCTGAAGGTCGTGACCCCAAGCCTGTCCAGCCGCACTTCACCGGCCGCAAATCTCTCTGCATACACTGGCCCAGGGACCACCACAAAATCTCTGGAGAGGGAGATAATCTTGGTGGCCTGGCCGCTTCCTCCATCCTGCGTCAGGTACCAGGAGACGGAGAGGTGGGTGTGCTGAGCTGTGGCTTTGGATGCCTCACAGGTAAGCTCTAGGGTGTCATCTTCCTCCTGACTGAGAGTGCGAGGACTCATGGTGGCAGAGAGGGTGTCTGGCAGGACTGGAGACAAGGAACGGTGGTCACCGGCCTGGCCCGTTCTTGTGCAGCTGGCCTCCTTAGGCGAGCAGGGGGGCCTGCAGCCCCATCTGCACAGCGTGTACTTTGGGTTGGATTTCTCATTAGCCATATGCTTTCCCCATTGCCCACGGGAACATTGGCATCTCTGTACAGGCTATGGAACTTGGCATAGCAAATGGCTCAGTGATGCATTGACTCTGGCTTTGCTTCATCAGCATAACTGTGACCAATTTAGGGACTCAGACGTGGAGAATTTAAAGGGGAAAAGCCCTGGGAGCCTCAAAACCTACATTCTGATTCTTAATCTATCTCTAACGTGAAACTCAGGCCCATCACTTCACCGCCCCAGGCCTTACCCTGCTGCTCCCGAAGGTACAGTTCTGAACTGATCTGGGATCACTTACCTGAGTCAAAGCACCATCGTCGCCAAAGTTTTCTGGCTATCCTAATTCCCTACCGTTCTCTTCTTCCTCAAATGAAATCATACAACCGAAGTTTCTGTGGAAGCAACGCTTGGGTCGAATCACTAATTGCATTTAATTAGCATCTACTTGGTGCTAGCCATTGTGCTAGGGACTGATGTAAGCATTCTCAGGGAGCTCAGGGTGTGGTGGGAAAGAGGCCACAAATAGCTAAACTGGTGAGTGATGAGAAGAGTGGTGTGAATAGAGTTTCAGGAGGGAACCTGTAGGGGCCAGCGTTGTGGCGCAGTGGATTAAGCTGCCGCCTGCAATGCCAGCATCCCACGTGAGCACCAGTTGGAGTCCCGGCTGCTCTGCTTGTGATCCAGCTCCCTGATAATACGCCCTAGAAGGTAGTGAAAAATGGCTCAAGTTCTTGGGCCCTGCCACTCATGCAGAAGATCTGAATGGAATTCCTGGCTGCTGGCTTTCAGCCTGGCCCAGCCTCCCAGGGAGTGAATCAGCAGACGGAAGATCTCTCTCACTCTCCCTCCTCCACCCTCTCTGTCACTCTACCTTTCAATAAAATAAATTGGGAAAAGGGGGGTGGGGAATAGGTGCCATACGGCTCAAGCAGTCAAGATGAATTCCACAGAAGTACCATCTATCCTGGGTGCTGAAGTAGATGTAGGAGTCTGCTCAACAGAAAGAGGGTGCCAGGCAAAGGGACACAAGTGACACCTGCAAGGACTGTGACCCTCTCTCCCTAGGTAAATAAGCTAGAGGACGGTGGCTTGAGAACAATCATTTTCACGTTAGTGGCTTGTCACCTATAATACTAATGCTAGTTCTCTTATCAAATCACTGGTCTGCCTTCAAGGAGAGAGGACATGGGGAGAATGCTCAAAGCTTTGCTTAATGCAATCAAAGTTACCAACCTATGGAGACCTGTGGACAAGATCTTGGGAAGACCACACATCGGTTAAATCTTTCTGGCACTGTGATTGGGAAGAATGAGATACCTATGGGGGACTGATCTCTAGGATTTCCAGGTGGGTAGGTGAGCTCTTTCTCAAAGCAAATGGAACAGGTTAAGGCATGTCCTGGTGCCAGGGGATGGAGGGCCCTCTGGCTTTGCAGGGGCTGGCTCGCAGAAGCAGACAGACAGCTTACCGACTAGATTAGTCTTTGCACTGTAACTCCCGTGGTATTTGCCATCAGTGTTGGGTGTGTGACACTCATACTCGCCAGCATCCTTCATCTGGAGCGCTGCGATGTGCAACAAGACAGAGTTGCCCTGCACCCTCTCCACGTAGATTTCCCGGCTCCGCACTCGCTGCGCATACACTGCATAGGAGAATTTTGCATTCTCGGTGCTGACAATCTGGATTTCCTGGGCTGGGGCTGTTGGCAGGTACACAGACCACCGGAAATGCTGCTCAGAAGGTCCCTGGTGGCCAGTTACGTTGCAGCCAATGCTGACTGCGTAACCTTCAGTTCTGTACAGTGGTCCTTTTTGAATTGTTACTTCTCTCTGGCCAATGCTGAGCTTAGCTTGCAAGAAGGAGGAAGAAAAGGGAATAAAAATAGATTAGCACTTCAGTTCCCAGTGCGCCACATTATGTAGCTTCCTATATTACAATGCTGGTAAATGAGATCGGAGGTTATTAGCTATAATCAACTTAAATGCTGTACACCTTCTTCAGGCTGAGCTGTAGTAGAATGGCTTGATGAGTTAATTGTTCTTCTACAACTTTAACTTCCATAGTAATCTCTAGTCTCTTTTTTAAAAAGGGAAGCTTCATCAATGCAGCATGGCGACTTCCATAAAACATCTGCTTATCTAAGTGCACTTGTTTTAAGGTGCACATACAATGTATGATGATTGATCTTCTATGGGAGAATTCAGCATACATGTCCTCAAACTCCACAGTACCTGCTCTCCCACTGAGAGAAAGTCGACAGCTCTTCCCTGGGTGCCATGATTCTTCTAGATGGTGAGTTGGAACTATTTGTAGCTCTTGGCCAGGTCTGATGCAAGACTAGCTAAAGTTAGCAGCTGAATAGGCAGCGACACTTCCTTTCTATACAGTGGAGGTGGGTGGGCTTTTTTTTTTTTTTTTAATTGTCTTGTGATTTCGTGAAGAGCCACAGCTTTACTGAAACGATTCATGAGATGGCTGTGAAGTCTAGCAGGTTCTGGGGGCAGAATTTATTTTGTTTTATTTTTTTAAAGATTTATTTATTTACTTAAAGGTGGAGTTACACAGAGAGAGAGAGGCAGAGGGGGAGAGAGAGAGAGAGAGAGAGAGAGAGAGAGAGATCTTTCATCCACTGGTTTGCTCCCCAAATGGCTACTACAGCTGGAGCCGAATAAGTCTGAAGCCAGGAGCCAGGAGCCTCTTCCAGGTCTCCCATGTGGGTGCAGGGACCCAAGGACTTGGATCTTCTTCTACTGCTTTCCCAGGCCACAGCAGAGAGCTGGATGGGAAGTGGAGCAGCTGGAAATGCCAGCACCACAGGGGGCGGTTTAACCCGCTAGGCCTCGGTTTCGGCCCCCAGAATGTATTTTAGTTTTTTGTTTACCAAACTTTCCAGTCAGGAGGACTACCGTGGAATGGCCTCTGTGTAATGAACATCAAACATTAGGTTTATGAAGAAAACATGATGAAAAGGCAACATTTGAAACATCTTGTAAATCAAGAGCTCCTCAGCAGGGAAAAGGAAGGCCTATTCTTTAATATTAATTTTTGAAAGTTAGTTCATTTCGTGTTGCAGAAAGAACTGAAACAGAGGAAAGAGATGCCACAGGGTGGGCTAGGTCTTTTACGAGGGTTCAACGGCAAGGTGGGGAAGACAGGGTTGGAAGACATCAGAAAGGGCCAGCAGGGGGTGATTGCTGGGGTTACAGCGTTAACCGAACAGTGTTCGTAAGAAGACATGGAGCGCAGAGCATCTGCTGGAGTTCCTGACTCCACAAGGACAAAGAATAAAGGACACCGAAGAGGGGAAAGAAAGGTGAGGGAAACGGACAATGATATTACAGCAACCATGATAACACTGGGTATAAGAATCGTGAGTGAGAGGCAAACAATTCTAAAAGACAGCAAGGGGATACCAAAAAAAAAAAAAAAAAAAAAAAGACAAGATAAAAACGGTGAGTGGTTACGTGATACAGTCAATTAAAAGTTGCATATAAGGGGGACCACGTTGTGGTGCAGTGGGTCAAGCCATCACCTACGATGCCAGCAGCCCATTTCAGAGCCCAGTTTGAGTCTCAGCTGCTCCACTTCTGATCCAGCTCCCTGCTAATGCACCTGGGAAAACAGCAGAAGATGGCCCAAGTGCTTAGGCCCGTGCACCCACAAGGGAGACCTGGATGGAGTGTTTGGCATCTGGCTTCAACTTGTCCCAGTCTTAGCCATTGTGGGCATTTTGGGGAATGAACTAACGGATAGGCGACATGGGGAGAATCGTTCTCTGTTGCTTAGCCTTTCAAATCAATCAATAAATCCTTAAAAAAATTGCATATATATACGCTTAATCTAAAACTGGTAGACAAACAAATCAATGCCCAACCAACAAGCTGCAACATTTCCAGTAATCATTTAAAATATGCTCATTTGCTCATAAATCCCAATTAATACATCACATTCTTTTTATAATAAGTATTTAGGAATAGACATTAGACCACCTTAGAAAAGTTTAATTACTTACCAAAAAAGTATACCACATAGGCAATTTTAAAGATTTTCCAGCAATGCTGTCTTAGAGAAATGTATACTCTGTGCACCACACTACATGAGAAAGAATATTCATAGCTATCCTGTTCATGTGATAACCCGTATGACCATCAACAGTAGAATGCTTGAACTGGAATATTTTGGGCTGTCCTTTGGAATGCCTGCATCCCACATTGGAGCACCTGGATGCAAGTGCTGGCCCTGCTCCTGATCCCAACCTCCTGCCTATGCACACCCTGGGAGGGAGCAGGTGGTGCTTCAAGGACTTGGGTCCCTGCCACCGACGTGGGAGACCTGGACTGAGCGTCGGGCTGTAGTCCGCAGCCTGGCCCAAGATTTATTTATTTAATTATTTGAAAGAGCAACAGAGGGAGAGAGTGACCTTCCGTCCACTGGTTCACTCCCCAAAGGGTCCCAAGAGCCGGGGCTGGGCCAGGCTGAAGGCAGGACCCAGGAGCGTCATCCTGGCCTCCCCTGTGAGGATCAAGGGCCCACGCGCGTGGGCCATCTTTCACTGCCTTCCCAGGTGCTTTAACAGGAAAGCTGAATAGGAAGCGAAGAAGCCAGGACTCGAACTGGCGCTCCGACACGGGACGCCTGCACCACAAGCAGCAGCTTACCCTGCTGAGCCACAATGCCGGCCCTTGACTCCTTACATAAAGAAAGAAAGAATTTGAAAAGAAATGAGGATGAATTAATTGTGACTGTTTTCAGTGCCATGGATGACTATGTTCCATGGCAGACACAAAACGCTTTTGAATCCTATGCCTACATACAGAATGATTCCACTGTTTAGAGTTTGAAAATTGTCAAAAAACCACACTGGGTCATTTAGTGATGCAGGAAGAAGGAGTTAAATCATTAAAAGAAACAGGTAGGAAGTGGTTATCATGAAAGTCAAGAGAATGATGGGTGGGGGCGGAGGTGGGGATTGTGACTGGCATGCAGCAGGTAGCCTGGAGCCCCCAGTGTCCTGACAATGTTCTCTTTTTTTTTTTTTTTTTTTTTTTTGACAGGCAGAGTGGACAGTGAGAGAGAGAGAGACAGACAGAAAGGTCTTCCTTTGCCGTTGGTTCACCCTCCAATGGCCGCCGCGGATGGCGCGCTTCGACCGGTGCACCGCGCTCCTCCGATGGCAGGAGCCAGGAGCCAGGTGCTTTTCCTGGTCTCCCCATGGGGTGCAGGGCCCAAGCACCTGGGCCATCCTCCACTGCACTCCCGGGCCACAGCAGAGGGCTGGCCTGGAAGAGGGGCAACCGGGACAGAATCCGGCGCCCCGACCGGGACTAGAACCCGGTGTGCCGGCGCCGCAAGGCGGAGGATTAGCCTGTTGAGCCACGGCGCCGGCCTGACAATGTTCTCTCTCTCTTTCTTTCTTTCTTTCTTTCTTTCTTTCTTTCTTTCTTTCTTTCTTTCTTTCTTTCTTTCTTTCTTTCTTTCTTTCTTTCTTTCTTTCTTTCTTTCTTTCTCTCTCTTTTCTTTTTTTTTTGACAGGCAGAGTTAGATAGTGAGAGAGAGAGAGACAGAGAGAAAGGTCTTCCTTCCGTTGGTTCACCCCACAAATGGCCACTACGGCCGGCGTGCTGCACCAATCTGAAGCCAGGAGCCAGGTGCTTCCTCCTGGTCTCCCATGGGGTGCAGGGCCCAAGCACTTGGGCCATCCTCCACTGCCTTCCTGGGCCACAGCAGAGAGCTGGACTGGAAGAGGAGCAACCGGTACAGAACCAGTGTCCCCAACTGGGACAAGAACCTGGGGTGCCAGCACTGCAGGCGGAAGATTAGCCTAGTGAGCTGCGGCGCTGGCCAGACACTGTTCTGTTTCTGGACTTGGGTGCTGAGCACACGGGTTTTACTTTTGACTTGTTTGTTAAACTGTGTGTTTATGTTTTACCAACATCTTCTTATGTGTCACATTGCACAATAAAAACGTTCTTGTAAAAATCTGCTTTTTCGCTACTGCTACTCTGTTTATATCAGGGCATGTTTCCACAAACAAAGTTATTTTTGGTGGTTGGGCAACACTTCTGCAACATTTTCCATCACTTTTCAGAGATGGGTACTGCATTGGAAGAATTTTATTGTGAAAATTAGCACTTCATTTTCTAGTGCTTTATCTGCCAGTTCAACAAGTTTTTATATTTGATGCTTGAGAGACTAAAATGTGAGGATGAGTTTGGGAGTTCCTGACTTCTGGATTTTAAAGGCAGGCTGGTGATCATCTCTCTATGAAAAAGATATAATAAGAGTGCTTTCAGGAATTCGAAGAAAGTGGCATTTTTGGAGGTGGAAAATAAAAGGCTTACAGAAGAGATGGCATTAGAAGTAGACCTTGGGGACCGGTGCTGTGGCATAGCTGGCAAAGCTGCTGCCTGCACTGCCCACATCCCATATGGACAGTGGTTTGAGTTCTGGCTGCTCCACTTCCTGTCCAGCTCCCTGCTAATGAGCCCAGGAAAGAATCGGGAGATGGCCTAAGTGTTTGGGCCATTGCATCCGCATGGGAGACCTGGAAGAAGCTCCAGGCTCCTGGCATCAGATCAACCCAATCCCAGCCATTGTGGCCATTTGGAGAGTGAACCAGCAGATGGAAGACCTTTCTTTCTGTCTCTCCCTCTTTCTCTCTCTGTAATTCTGCCTTTCAAATAAATACAACAAATCTAAAAAAAAAAAAAAAAAAAAAGCAACAAACAAAACAAAAGAGTATAGAGGCCCAGGAGAGAGGCGATGATGACAATAGGGATGAAGAAAGGGACTAAAGCTTAGGAGCTGGTGCAGAGGTGAGAGCTACAGGGTTTCCAGTGCTTTGGATCCTTAGAGGTAGTAGGGGTAAAGTAAGGGACGGGAGGTGGGCAGAAATCACGGCTGACATGCAGGTTTTGTCAGGTTGACTGGGAGAACAGCAGTACTCTTAGCAGAAACAAAGGTAGCAGGCCGGGCCACTGCTGTGCTGTTGTGTTGGAGGGTGGGGGAGAGCACGATGCATTTAATTTTACAAACAGGAAGGACAGTCAGCAAACACTTAGAAATGTGACTTCAGTATATGTGTGTGTATGTTTAAAATTGAAGTCTACTCAACCCTTGGAAAAATCTATAATCTGACCCTTCCAAAAAACAACCTCTGTGATATTCCCATATTTGGTAATGTCAGCACTTAGAAGATACTGAGTCACACTTGAGCCTAGACCTTCAGTTACCGAATCCCTGGTGTTTCCATTTTTTCTCGATGCTTCCTCTAAATGCCTGTTTGTAACCAGGGAGAGAGTTCAGGGCTAGAAACGTAGATGACCGGGAAGTCTTAGAGAATGTGAGGGGGCTAAGCAGAGATCACTGGAGAAGTTAGGGAGGTGAGAGGGCACCCAGGACCCAGCCACTGGGAACCCAGGAGGAAGGGGCTTGGCAGCACTGCTGAAGGCTGCTAAGAGGTTCAGGACTCCACACAGAGCAGGAGCTGAAGCTGCTTGCTGAGGCTGTCCACGGAGAGCTTCACCAAAGAGGTCTTGATGGAGCAGACGCAGTAGGGTTGAAGGGTGACAAGCGACTGCAGGAAGTGAAAACCAGGAAGTTCCATGGAAAGGGAGAGAACAGACTGGATGGCAGCAGGAAAGAGGAGCTGTGTGCAGAGAAGCAGTGTGTGTGTGTGTGTGGGGGGGGGGTTCACCAGTATTTCTGGGTGAAAAGGAGTGAGTGGCAGAGCTCAATGCCAATGGGCATGCCTGGGGACCCTCTACTGAAGAATCTCATTCCCTGGCGGCTACTTCAGGAGCTAGCTCTCCTCCTGAGGAGTGAACCTGCCCCCCAACAGCGGGCTGTTCCATCGCTTTCTGTTTTAACAGACGGGGCATTAGGCCACCCTCACACAGCAGCCCAGGTTCTGGCTGAGCCATGAGCACCCATCTTGGTAATGACATACCAACACAGGAGCCCTGCTTCACACACACTAGGAGGTCCTTGAGAGTATCGTCATTATTAAAAAAAAAATCACTGGTATCGTCACACTTACCATTTTGGTATTATTTGAAACTATTAGGTTGCACTATAATAAATGGCCCATACTTAAATATTTTTCATATAAAAAACTCCAACCAATTTCAAATAACTTCATTTGTACAAAATGTTCATGGGGAACAACCATCATAACCGATCAACTTCTCTTTCTTTACACACAGGGATACCCTAAACACTTGGAAGCTGAGAGCCTCCTTCTAAGATAAAGTGGGGTCAACCTCCACCCCTCACTCATGAACTCAATCCCAGACAAACAACAGCCCCCCCTCCACCCAGAGCCTTCGGCATTAATGGCCTTTATCTGTAGGACAGCTGGTCAGGAGCGTGATAGGTCAGGCCGGCAAAGCTCATTGCCAAGTCCAGAGTTACCCATGACGTCAACCTCCTCCAGTACCATATATCCTGAAGGGATTATTCACTCTTTATATTTTCTGGGAAAAAATAATAAATTGGGACAAAGTACGCATACATTTTCTAAACAATGTAATTGCTCTGTTAATCATCATTTTATTTCCTTCATTTTTCTTCTATGTTTGTAATGACAAATAGCAAGCTTCCACAGCTTTTCAAGTTACTGCCTGATTGATGTATCCGTCACATAAAAACCATGATTCCATACAAAATTAATGCTTAATTTTGAGTCAGAATTTAGAGAACATAAATATAGAATCCAGTGTAGGTGATGGTTTAAACGGGTTAAGGAAAAGCTTCCAGTCTCTCCTTTTTGAATCTTGGTTAGTACTTTGCTCCCCCTAGGCCTTCTAGCCTGCACCAAACAGGGAGAGAGAGAGAGAGAGAGAGAGAGAGAGAGAGAGAGAGAGAGATTTTATAATTCTCTGATTTATTGCACAATGTAAGCCCGGTTTCCCTTATACACAAGGCAAATATACTCACACAGTCCAAATACACAAAGCACACAGACTTGAGACTCACTCTCAGACAACTGAGCAGGACAAACAGAGAAACACAGTAGCCCCCCAAGGATCGCACCAGTGCACCTGTGCACTAACACCTGCTACACCCCTCTGGCAGGAAAGACCACTGCCACCACAACCACCACCAGCCTGTCCCCCAGAGGTCCTAGCACCTTCCGCTGCAGGCTGTCTCTGTTTCCATCAGGCCCAGAGCTGATCCCTAGCTTACGCACTCATATGTCCCTTGAGTTACCAGTCTAACTCCACCAATGCTTACTAAGCAACCCCTATGGTGCCGCATGCTAATTCTTTAGCCACAGCCCTGGCCACACTGACTACAGCTTGGTTTGGTTGCCGCCATCATCCAGGCCATTCAGGCATCTGCACTAACTCCATCCAGTCTCTCAAAAGCAGAGTTTGTAATTGGGATCCACATATAGACTTAAAGGATCCTATAAACTAGGGTGGGGGGAAAAACCCTTACATCCTTATGTTCATTTCTTTCTAATATAAATTTAGTATTTTATTTTGCTATAAATGCAGATAACAAACCACAGATTATTTTCCTATCATGTTACAATCATTGCACATATATTAAACTCTTATTCATACTCATCACTACTTTGAAGTTTGCTGATTAACAGATCCATCTCTAGATCTTGTCATGTAATGCATAAAGAATCAAATAAGCTACTACATCACAATTTGCTAACAAGTATTTTGATAACCATATGGCAATGCTGATTTCTTCTATAATCCTATGCATTTAAAAAAACTATTCTGAGATGAGGTCTATAAACTTCACCAGATGCTAAAGGAACCCAGGGCACAAAAAGTCGCTGCTCTCTGTTCTCCTTGGTGTAGGACTATTTCATTCTCTTCCCAGTTTGCCTGGTTCTCCATTCTACCTGTGCAGATCCCCTTCCCCCACTCTGTTCTCACATGGAGAAAGGCCCAGGGCCAGGAAGCCTCAGCATGTGGCCTTCTGCAGGGCCAACTGAATAGTCCTGCTTTCTCCCCAGCCTTTCGGTAGCTGTCTGCCAGCTCCTACGTGTAGCTTAAAACTACCAGGTGCTCTCCTGAATACCTTTCCACCAAGCCACATCCCCAAGGCATACACATCAGGGAAAACTTAGGGTCTCCTCTCAGTCTGGGGAGCTAAGTCTTGCACTCTGTCTCAGGATGGTCAGCCCAGCAAGACGAGATACAAGCAAAGCCAAGCAAAACTGGCAGCTCTGGCAAAGCAGACAAACCTAAAAAGCCATGGCACCTGGTGCATGGGACTCACCCGACCATTACCACTCCCTGAAGCTGCAAACTGTCTAGGAAAGCCAAGGCCTATCCTTAGCATCAAAAGTGACTGCCAGCACCAGAAGAGGGTGGCCTGGCTCTCCCTGGGGAGCCCGAGTTGCCCTGTTCCCTGTGATGACAGAATCACGCAGGGTTATGACACTTACTCAGAAGGAAAAAGAGAGATGCCACATGCAGGATGGGGGCCATGGGGCCACAACAGCGCTTTCCAGGTGGTGTCCCCGACGCTGCTCAGAAGCTGAGTGGCAACTACTTGTGCTCGCTGCAGGAGTAAAGAGGAAGCACTTGTGTGGTTTTCAGCCCGCAGAGAAACAGAGATGCCTTGCAAAGAGCACAGCTGGTTACATTATGTGGGTCTTTGTTGCTCACTCACATTCAGGGCTAAAAAAGCGATCTTTAGGGTTAAGCAAGGATAGACAGATAAGAATACGATAATTGCTTATTTTGGGTAAATATGGATGGATTATTTGTTAATGATGAAGGGATTTAAGTGAAGCCAAAATATCAAAAAGCAAATAGAAATGTTCTCTTCTTGGCCCTCACCTCCTCTCCCGTCTTGGCACAGGAAATGAGAGGGGGGGTGCCAGGAAAACACGGGCCTGGGGTGATGTGACATGGTGGCGGGGGGCAGGCTGGCCAGGGTTACACATTGATTCTGTTTGTACTTAGCTGTGCGATCTTAGAGAAGCTAGTACGTGGCAGGCAGTGTGGTGCAGCAGGTTACTGCCACCTGAGCCACCTGCATCCAATACTGGAGTGCCCAAGGTCAACCTCTGGCTACACTGTGCTTCTGATCCAGCTTTCTGCTGATGAGCCTAGGAAGGCAGCAGATGGTGGCTCAAGTACTTGGGTCCCTGCCACCCATGTGGAAGACCTGAATGGAGTTCTAGTTTCCTGGCTCAGCCTGGCCCAGCCCTGGCTGTCGTGGGCATTTGGGGAATAAAAACCAGCAGATGGAAGATCTTTCTCTGCACCCCTCTCCCACTGCCTTTCAAATAAACAAATAAATCCTTTATTTATAAAAAGAAAAAAAAAAAAGCCGGCGCCGTGGCTCAACAGGCTAATCCTCCACCTTGCGGTGCCAGCATACCGGGTTCTAGTCCCGGTCGGGGCGCCAGATTAAGTCCCGGTTGCCCCCTTCCAGGCCAGCTCTCTGCTGTGGTCCCGGAGGGCAGTGGAGGATGGCCCAAGAACTTGGGCCCTGCACCCAATGGGAGACCAGGATAAGCACCTGGCTCCCGCCTTCAGATCAGTTCGGTGCGCCGGCTGTAGCGGCCTTTGGGGGGTGAACCAACGGCAAAGGAAGACCTTTCTCTCTGTCTCTCTCTCTCTCACTGTCCACTCTGCCTATCAAAAAAAAAAAAAAGGCTAATTAACCTTGTCTAACCCTTCTCTCTAAAATGGGGATACTAACAGTGTGCACCCTAAAAGATTGTTGTGAGAAGTTGAATGAGCATATTTGTCGAAAACACCCAGTCCAATATCAGGCTCATGGTTGGTGCTCAGTGACTGTCAGCTACCTATCACTGTGGTGAGATGTACAAGTGAATCTCCATCTGCCCCGTGTGGGTCTAGGAACCACGGCTGGCAGAGGAGCACACACTGAGCCCAGGCCAGTTAATCCTACTGCAGTTCTAAAGGGCAATACCATGAGAGGGATGAACTTATTGAGGACGTTAGCTCCCTAGATCGAGCCTACATTGAGACAGTTTGTATCAAAGTTGGTCTGTTTCAGCCCATAGTTACAGGTAAATCCCTGCTCCATCCCTCTGTCCGTCTATCCAGCCAGCCATCCACCATAAATTTTTTCCCGAGTTCTGGGGTAGGTTGTGCATATACAACCCTTTCTTCATTCTCAGGCTGCTTCCATGTCATCAGATATACAGAGTGCAGTGGGTCTACTATCAGTGGGGACTGGAGAGCAATGCAGGAAGTGGTGGGCAGGAGAGAAGGTCAGGATGGATGGAGCTGCGCCAGACAAGTCAACTAGGGGGAGAGGGGGCCGAGCTTCAGCTGGGGAGAAGCAGTCCCCAGCATGGAGAGCAGTGCAGATGCTGCTGGTGTAGGCGGTCCAGGCTGCTGTGAAAGCAGATGTGAAAGGTCTGTGCGGGTGGGCCGGGGCACACCTTAGTGGGCTCTGCACGGCAGGTTTGAGTGTGGCTTTTATCCAGAGGGAAAGAGAACCATTGAGAGAGTTTTTAGTAGGAGCGGCCTGGTAGGATTCTCCTTTTAAATTGAATTCTGTACTTGTGTACTTCTAACTGGTTGAAAGATAGGGAGGAAGATAAGGTAGAAGCAAGAAGGCCAGTTACGAGATTTCTGCAGTTGTCTGTATGAGCAATCATGAGAGCCTGGATTAGGGCATTTAAAATACTGACAGAGGAAGAATCAGTGAGATAATCGAATCCTTATGAGCGCCCCCTATAGGTGCTGGAGAGCTATACATAGTTAAAGTGTCATTTTTGATATCAAGGAGTTGCTGTTTGTAATGGTGAGCCTCGAAGAAGAACACATCTGACCATCACACCAGGGGCTTGGGTGAGGTTCCTAAGAGAGGACAAGGAAAGAGACCTAGACACTTGAGGGAGGGAGAGAGCATATTGAATTTGGGGAGAATGGGAGGTCAGGAAAATCTTCACAGGAAATCTGGGAATCATAGTAGTGTGGGATGACATTCTACCAACTCAGATCTGGCAGCTGCTGTCTATCTGTCTGTCTTTTATCTTTATCCATCTACCTAATCCGTCAAATTCATCTATTTTGCCTTTTCTGCCATTTATTCTATATCTATCACCTATTATCTATCGTGTATCTATCAAATGCATCAATCATATCTATCTGTCTAAATCAATCTGCCATCTATCAAATCCATGTATCTAATCTATCTTATATTTTTATCTAATTAATCTTATCTCTCTATAATGTCTATCAATCATCTATCTCTTTGTTTTATTCATTAGCAATGGCCTCAAACAGTTAGTCCCCAATGACAGCCTACCTACAAATAAGTGAAGGACTGTGTAGTTCCCTTTTCAAGGGAGCGGGTAATGGCTCAAGAAGCACTGAGTTCCTGCTACCCACATAGGAGTCCCAGATGGAGCTCCTGGCTCCTGGCTTTGGCCTGTCCCAATGCCAACTGTTGCAGGCACTTGGGGATGGAAGGTCTCTGTCTCTGTTTGTCTGTGTTGCTCTTTCAAATAAATGAAAATGAATAATTGTTTTTTAAAAAAGGAAAAGAAAGGAAAGGCTTATTTTAAGTAGGTCCTTGGAGATAACATGATTCAAATAAGCAGAGAGGAGGGAAGGGCATTCTAGGAAGGAGAAATAAAATGCACAAAGGCTGAGGCAGGGATGTGCTGGTCATGCTTAGGGAAATACTAAAGGGCAGTGCGCCTCAAATGGAGAGTTCAAGCGAACCCCTTTCTTCAGGCTGTTAATTCAACAGCCACGTGTTCACCACTTCAGTAAGAGAAGTCATGGGTCACCCCAGGTACCAATATTGCTGACAAATGCACTGTATCAATCAGTTATTGCTGTAACAAATAACCACAAAACTGTTGGAAAGTGAATATTTTTTTCTAATTTTTAAAAAGATTTATTTATGTACTTGAAAGTCAGTGTTCAAGGGAGAGAGAGGGAGAGACAGAGATAGTGGTGTCTTCTATCCGCTGGTTCACTCCCCAAATGGCCACAATGGCTAGAGGGAGGCCTGGCTGAATCCAGGAGCCAGGAGCCTCCTCCAGATCTCCAACATCAAGGACATCAGCCATCCTCCTTTGCTTTTCCAGGGGGATTAGTAGGGAGCTGGATCAGAAGTGGAGCAGCTGGGACTCCAACCAGCACCCATATGAGATGCCAATGTCGCAGGTAGCAGCTCAACCTGGTACACCACAATGCCAGCCCTTATTTTTTTTTTAAGACTTTAAAAAAATTTATTTTAAAGGCAGAACTGAGAGAGAGAGAGAGAGAGAGAGAGAGAGAGAGAAAGAGATAGAGGGAGAGACAGAGACTTCCATATACTGGTTCCATAGGCTGGTTCACTCTCCAAATGTCTACAAAGGCCAGGGTTGGGTCAGACTGAAACCAGGAGCCAGGAGCTTCTTCCACTGCTTTTCCCAGGCATATCAGCAGGGAGCTGAATCAGAAGTGGAGCAGCTGGGTCTTGAATGGGCACCCATATGGATGCTGGTGTTGCAGATGGTGGCTCTACTGGCTACACCACAATGCTTGTTGACAAGTCTTTGGGTCAGCTGGGTGCTTCTGTCATTGTCAGTGAATTTGCTTGTGTATCTGGTCAGTTGACAGGAGCTGGATGGTCTAGGACCGCCTTGGCTTGGACGACCTGGCCCTCCTGCACATCTCTCTAGCAGGACAAGATACTGTCAGGGATCTGAAAGAACCGGGATTTGGGAACACATCAGCACTTTTTAAAGGCTCCATTTATATCATGACCTATAATAATCCACAGGCTAAAGCTAGTCACATGAACAAGACCAAATGCAAGAGATGGATGGCCAGCACCACGGCTCACTAGGCTAATCCTCTGCCTTGCGGCGCCGGCACACCGGGTTCTAGTCCCAGTTGAGGCGCCGGATTCTGTCCCGGTTGCCCCTCTTCCAGTCCAGCTCTCTGCTGTGGCCCGGGAGTGCAGTGGAGGATGGCCCAAGTGCTTGGGCCTTGAACCCCATGGGAGACCAGGAGGAAGTACCTGGCTCCTGGCTTTGGATCGGCTCAGTGCGCTGGCCATAGCAGCCATTTTGGGGGTGAACCAACGGAAAAAGGAAGACCTTTCTCTTTGTCTCTCTCTCACTGTCTAACTCTGCCTGTCAAAAAAAAAAAAAAAAAAAAAAGAGATGGATAAAGAGACCACCGCCATAAAGAAGGAACAGCAAAGTCACAGACCAAAGAGAGAGAGAAAAAACCAACATCATCAACGCACTTTAGCATGAAAATTGCAAGAATTATTGGGCAGGCATTTGGCACAGCAGTTAAGTTGCCGCGTGGGGCCCGGGTTCCTCACTGTAGATCCTGTAACACCCCTGTATCACTCACTGGATCACCCCTGGAGTTCCTGGTTGGAGTCCTGACTCAGCTTCTGATTCACCTTCCTGCTTATGCACACCCTGGGAAGACAGCAGATGATGGTCCAAGTGGGTGGGTCCCTGCCACTCACATGGGAGACCCAGGTGAGCTGGCTCCTGGCTCTGTGTGCACTTGGGGGAGTGAATCAGTGGATAGGAGATCTCTATCTCTTTCTCTCTGCCTTGCAAATAAAATGAAGTAAATAAACAGAGAATTAAGTTTTAACCACAGAGACAGCCATTTTAATAATACAGAGTACTCTGTTTCCTTGAAATATATACGACTAAGTAAAAGCTCTATAACTTCTCATTCCTGGCTGGTGCCAAAATATTTTTTTCCTATTTCCATTTTAGTGGCTCCATTGCTGCCAGAATTTTAACATTAACAGGGTGATGTCACTTCTGTTGTGGAAGAAAAAAAAAAGCATTCTGTTGTCAAGAAAAGAAAGAAAAAGAAATAAAGCAAAACTAGAGCCAGCCAGGGAGACAGTCATTCTATTACCTTGGGAACCACTGCATCACAATTGTCTCAGCTGAAAGGAATGCAAAAAGGCAGCTCCTGGTTCAGATGCTGGGAGAAGGGCCACTGCCCAGCAAAGCAGCCAGGAAAAATTCAGCTCCACTTAAAAAAAGAGAAAGGTCTGTGTTTCAGGCTGACATGCTCCAGTGTGAGTGTCCTAGAACCATAGAAATTCCAGGCACTGTAGCCTCCTATTGTAAGCATGCAGGCTCAATAAATATTGATTTTTTATTTATTTATTATAAGTATTTTATTTATTTATTTATTTGAGACAAGACAGAGAACTCCCATCTGCTGGTTTACTTCCCGCATGCCTGCAACAGCTGGGGCTAGGCTGGGTGGAAGCCAAGAGCTGGCCGCTCAATCCAAGTCTCCCACGTAGGCGGCAGGAACCCCATTACTCGAGCTCTCACTGATCCCTCCCAAGGTCTACATTAAGCAGGAAGTTGGAATCTGGAGGTAGAACTGGGTACCGAACCCAATTACTCCAAAATGGGACCTGAGTTTCTAAACTGCTAGGCCATATGCCCGCCCCCAAGAAATATTCACATAGTGACGTTTTACATGCTAGGCTCTGTATGCAACACACCTCATGTCCATATACAGTCTTATACAGAAACTCGCTTCACCATGTGGTAGGCTTTACTAATCCCACTTTACAGATGAGCAAACTGAGACCTGGAGATATCCACTAACTCATCCAAGATTCCATGGTTAGGAAACGGCTGTGGGGCTGCCTTCCAGTCCTAGCGCACCACCTGTCCTGACGCTTATGATTTGCAGAAGTGTGCGACAGGGGCCTCTGCAGGGAGCTTATCATATTGTGTCCTCTTCCCTCCTGAGCTCTTACAATTCAGACCCCACTGACTGCTCTTGCACTGGCCTGGGATTGCCAACACAGAGGAGTCCTGCTGCAGAGCATCACGTCTGCACGGACTGCACACTTAGTAGTCCTCGCAGTTAACTCCTTCACACAGCAGGACAAATAGAAGCCTGCAGCGGGCCCAGCTGCCCCTCAGCCCCTGTGGTGGACGAGGTTGCCCAGGCCTCAACCCCCAGCCTCTTCAGTGCCTACTGACCCGGCTCCACTAGGAGCTGACCAGCAGTTCTTCCATGTGGGTCACTACTCTTCCTGTCTGTGGGAGCAGCATCGGTCAGGTCTCCAAGGGCATGGGTTGGCGTTGCAGACTGGGGCAAGGGATGGGGAGCAGGGATGCGTTAAGCTTCCTGGAAGGAAAAGGACCACAAATGGGACTCCTGGGCCAGGCCTGTGTTTTAAGTGAACATTCCCTCGGGAAGGGCTTAGGCCTAACACTTCTTAAGAGGAATGAACTGAGAACAAGTTCTGATGAAGAGTTTGATGGGAAGTTCAGAATAGACCTGAGAAAAGGAAGAAAGGGAGAGGGACAGCGAACTCCCTCTGTCTAGGGACTGGACTATGTCTGGACTGGGGACAGACACCCGTCCCATAAAATGGCACAAGTGTTTCTGACTCTAAACAGCCAACTTCATACTCTACTTCCAATCCCCCACGTCCACCCTCCCCCTCCTCAAACTCCCAAGAGTTTCCAGGTGCTCTGTCCCAGTTGTCCGAGTTCCTAACTCTCACTGGCACTACAGCCCCAGGGACTCTGGGCTTGGATCCACTTGGACTCACAGAATAGTGGACACCGCTCATGGGGGCTTAGAACTCTTTGCTTCCTGCTTTGGTGCCAGTCCAGCATGGACTTGACCATGTGTGCAAAGCTCCTTCTCACTGGATCCTCTTTCCCCGCCCAACCTTGACCCTGTGGTCTTCTCCAGGACTCTGCTTCACCCTTCTCCCCTCTCGCTCCCCGACCACATCTGGACAACCACCACCCAGGCCCAGCTTCTCCGCCAGGCTCCAGACGGATCATCTGCTGGCTGTTGAATATCTCCCCAGCGAGGTCTCTCAGAAACTCTATAACCCAAACCCAAACCACTGCTCTCTCGCTGGTAGTCTCCATGGTGGCCAAGTGCGGCAGCATCCATAGACCCCAGCGATGGCTTCTACAGTTCACATCCACTTAGCAAGTCCCACCAGTCCTCCCCAAGATCTTTTATGAATGAATTCTCTCTGCTGCTGTCACCACTGAGGGCTTCCATTTCTTCATCTGGACCTAAGGCTGTCCAGTGCGTAGCCTTGTCCCTCCCCTCACCCTCCTGCCAAAGTGATCTAAAATGCACACACAGCCATGTGTTTTCCAGATTAAAAGTTTTTCAGAGGCTCCCCAAATCCTTATAGAAGATCGTGTCCAAATTCCTCGACAGAACCTTGGCAAACTGGCCCTGGGGAGTTCTCTCCGTAACCTACTCGTCAATTCTCATGGCCACTTGTACTTCTCCGTCTTTATTCCCCTCTCCAGCGTGCCAAATGCTGCGTCCTTGGCTTAGATCCTTTCTCCATTCCTACCTGGCAAGGGCCTGTTCATTCAACAATTTAAAAATCTGAATATGCATTTCCTATGCGAAACCTTTCTTGACCCTTGAGAGACCACTACACCATTCTCTGTGTATGCCAGTGAACATCTATGTCTTTACTTACTAGAAGGTAATAAAACTACTTGCATGTCTCACTCCTGTAAGATCATGGGTTTCATTAAGAGCAGGACCCTGTTCACTGTTTTCTTTTCTTTTCTTTTTTTTTTTTTTTTAAGATTTATTTATTTGAAAGACAGAGTTAGAGAGCGAGCGAGAATCTTCCACCTGCTAGTTCACCCTCAAATGGCCCCAAGAGCTGAGGCTGGGCCAGGGCAAAGTCAAGAGCCAGGAGCCCCCTCTGGTTCTCCCAGGTGGGTGTAGGACATAAGTATTTTGGGCCATCTTCTACTGCTTTTCCCAGGCACATTAGTAGGGAGCTGCATGGGAAGTGAAGCAGCCGGGACTTGAACCAGCACCCATATGGTACGAAGCATTCACTACGTCACAGTGCCAGGCCCCTGGGTTCAACTCTCAGGGGAATTATCAAGTCCCAATTTCCTTACATATAAAAATGAAGGCAATAGTGCAAGACAGTCAATTAAGAGAAAATGTCAGGGAACGTTAGGAATCATAAAGACTTCTTTGTACCATAGATTTTTGCTTAAATCATACACATGTACATTCAGTTACCAATGTTTACCAATCCCTACAGCTCTCAGGTTTGATTTCTTTTTTTTTAATTTTTAAATTTTTTTTTATTTTTTATTTTTTTGACAGGCAGAGTGGACAGTGAGAGACAGAGAGAAAGGTCTTCCTTTTGCCGTTGGTTCACCCTCCAATGGCCGCCGCGGTTGGCGCGCTGCGGCCGGCGCACCGCGCTCATCTGATGGCAGGAGCCAGGTGCCAGGTGCTTTTTCCTGGTCTCCCATGGGGTGCAGGGCCCAAGCACTTGGGCCATCCTCCACTGCACTCCCGGGCCACAGTAGAGAGCTGGCCTGGAAGAGGGGCAACCGGGACAGAATCCGGCGCCCCGACCGGGACTAGAACCCGGTGTGCCGGCGCCGCAAGGCGGAAGGTTTGATTTCTATAAAATGAAGTTAAGAATTTAAAAAAAATCCATGAAGCTGAGGTGTACAGAATCCTTCCCTATTTTTGTGAGCCATCCCTCTCTTCTCAATCTTTTATAGTTCCTTTGGCCATAACTAAATGGACAGGGGTGAGCATTCAGGGTAGCGGTTAAGATTCCAGTTAGGACACTCAGGGCCTGGGCTTGACTCCAGCTCCCTGCTAATGTGCACCCTGGGAGGCAGCAGTGATGGCTCAAGTAACTGGGTGCCAGGGAGACCTGTACTGGGTTCCCAACTCCTGGCTTTGGACCCAGGCAGGCACCGCTGCAGGCACTGGAGAGAATCAGCAGACAAGAACTCTCTCTGGTTCTCTGCCTCTCAAATTAATAATCATAATTTTAAAAGCCATTTGCCTTTGAGTCTTTTTTTTTTTTTAAGCATGCAGCCCTTTATTTCGTTTTGCAAAGTCTCTGCTTATAGTTCTGTATATTACATGACTGTGTTGTACAAATTCACTTATTTACAAAAACACTCGCGCTGTACAAACTTGGTGCAACGTCTGGAGAGGCTCCTCCTGCCCAGGGCGCCCGACCCTGCTCCGTGCCGGCACATACAGGACTCGGGTTCTGTCTCTATGGATATATTCACAGAATGCACATCACTTACACCACCGCACGGTGTGCATTTAACATCCACAACGCAAGAGCGTGGCTGACTCAGTGTCGGAAAACCAAGGAAGGGGTTAGATGCTGCAGATGATGATGAGAGAATCTGTGTTTAAAAAGGAGGGGGAGGAGGAGGAGGGGAAGAGGGGGGAGGAGGAGGAAGAGGGGGGGGGGAGCAGGGGAAAGCCTCTGAGTCTTTACAGAACTTTTTTTTTTTTTGACAGGCAGAGTTAGACAGTGAGAGAGAGAGAGAGACAGAGACAGAGAGAAAGGTCTTCCTTCCATTAGTTCACCCCCCAAATGTCCACTACAGCCGGCGCGCTGCACCTATCTGAAGCCAGGAGCCAGGTGCTTCCTCCTGGTCTCCCATGCGGGTGCAGGGCCCAAGCACTTGGGCCATCCTCCACTGCCTTCCTGGGCCACAGCAGAGAGCTGGACTGGGACTAGAATCCGGTGCCCCAACCGGGACTAGCACCCAGGGTGCTGGCACCACAGGCAGAGGATTAGCCTAGTGAGCCGTGGCGCCGGCCTACGTAACATTTTTTTGTGTGTGTGTGGTCAAAGCATACAACAGTAAATGTACTGTCTGATGCATTTTTAGATGCAGTAGCAATAAGCACATTCGCATTATTGTGTAATACAGCCCCAGAACTTTTCCTCCTGCAACCCTGAAACCCTACACCCCCTACTCACCAATTTCCCCTCCTCCCAGTCCTTGGCAAACTCCTTTTTGCCTTCTGTTTCTACACTTTTTGATTATTACTATATGAGTGGAATTGTATGTATTCCCTTGTGACTGGCTTGTTTTGCATAATGTCCTCAAGTTCATCCATGTAGCTCCTGATAAGATTCCCTTCCTTTTTAAAAGGGAGGGAGGGAAAGAGGGAGGTCAAGAGAGAAACAGTTGCAACAGCCAGCTCTGGTCCAGGACAAAGCTAAGAGCCAGGAACTCTACCCTGTTCTCCCATATGGGTGGCAAGGGCCCAAGTACTTGGGCCATCGTCTGCGGCTTTCCCAGGCATGTTATCGGGGAGACAGACTGACGGTGGAGGAGCCAGGACTTGAATCAGCACGCCAAGATGAGATGCTGCTTTCGCAAGCTGTGGCTTAAGCCACTGAGTCACAACACCGGCCCTGCTTCCTTTCCAAGGCTGGATGATATCCTATTGTGTGCATCGACTACATCTTCTTTATTCATGGATGGCCACTTGGGTTTTTCTACCTCCTGGTTGCTGTGAATGTTACCGTGAACACGAGTGGGTAGCTCCCTCTTTCAGACACTGCTTTAAATCCTTTTGGATATGTGCCCAGAGGGGGAGGGCTGGATCTTTTGGTAATCCCATGCTTCATTTTTTAGGGAACCACTATACTCTTTTCCACAATGGCTGTACTGCTTTACATTCTCACCAGGAACCATACACAAAAGTTCTAATTTCTCTGCATTCTTGCCACCTGTCATTTTCTGTTCTTTTGACCCGGCGCATGTCAGGTGTTCGCTCACTGTGGCTTGGCTTTGCATCTCGCTGATGGCTCGCGATGCAGAGCGTCTTTCCACGTGCTTGCTGGCCACTTGTGTATCTTCAAGAGACTTCTCTGCTCAAGTCCTTCGCCCGTATTTCAATCAGGTTGCTTGTTTTACTGTTGTTATTATGAAACAGTTTCCTATATATTTTGGATATTAACCCCTTATCGGATATGATTTGGAGAGATTTTCCCCAAATGGGATATTTCTCCCATTCCATGGATGATCTTTCCATTCTGTTGTTTCCTTGACACATAGAAGTCTTAAAAGTTGAATGTAGTCCCAATTGTCTATTTTTGTTTTTGTTGCCTGTACTTTTGGTCTCATGTCCAAGAAAACTTGCAAATCCAATGTCCTCATTCTTCCGATGCGTTGTTCTAGAAGTTTTATAGAAGTTGTTCTAGAAGTTTTAGGTTTGATCTTTAATCCATTTTGAGTTAATTTTGTGCAAAGTATAAAGGATCTAACTTCATTCTTTTGCCTGTGGGTATTTAGTTTTACCAAGAGCATATTTTTGACATCTTCTTCTCTGGCATATTTGCAGGCTGGCCAACAGATTTGTATGATCATAGTACCGAGTGTTGTTAGTACAGGCAGGATGGAGAGAGCAGGGAACAGGGTGGGCTCAGGTGAGCATCCCCTCGGTGGGTGAGCTGTGCCCCAGGTGTACCCCAGCAGCCTGCAGCCCCATCAGCAAGTGCATGCACTTCTCATTAGCCAGGTCTTTTTTATTTTGCTCCTTGATGCTTTAACGTCTGGGGTCTTGCTCATCCCAGACAGACTGCCCCTCCCAGGGCCAGCCAGGTCCTACAGAGAAGAGAGCCTGCCTGTCACGAACACACCAACTGGTCCAGAGCCCAAGCCCCCACACCTCCTCCTCCACTGATTTCGCACACTCAGTTCACTAGCATCAGCCCTTAGGACCTGGGGCCAGGTACCAGACATGGAAGGATAGCCTGTAGACCCCAGAATATGCTGGGATTATTCCATCTAGCCAATCCTAAATCTGCCCCACCCAAGCCTTTGTGTGAAAACCACAGAGAAGGCTCTTGCCTGTGTTCCCCTTGCTCCCTCCTCCTCTTGATTCCGGTATTTTCTGTTGCCCTCCCGTGGTGCACTGTGCCTCTCCTCTCGAGATCTCCTCCTGTGCTGTTGGCCCTGCCATTCCTAAGTAACACTCAGAGAGTGCTGTGTACACTGGGGTGTGGCACAGAAGAAGTGGAGTGGCAGTGACCGGAGTGCACCAGGGATGTGGACAGCAGGCCGCAGAGCTTCTGGGGCTGCCCCTCGGGATGACTGTAGGTTGTGATCACACCCAGGAAGTCCTTGTTCCAGTGCATGGCGCAGTCTAAGAATCCCACCGTGAGTAACTGTCACAATTCGGCACTGGGGCCTACCCTCACGATGGTTTCAGGCTATGAGTTCATCTTACAGGTATCTTCATTTAGCTTAGAAGGGGGGGGGGGGGTGGTGGGAGGAGAGGGCCTGAAAGAGAAGTACAGGCAGACAGGTGGAAAGAGGCCCCCAGGCAAACAAAGGGGATGTGCCAAGGCCTGCAGGCAAGTAAGTGAAGGTCACCTGTGCCTCACAGATTGTGTGCAAGTAAGGCTTTGTGTTGTCATTGAAACTGAGGCAGGAATGAATTACACAACAGGCAGGGGATTGCTAAAGACCAGCTCTCTGCGTCAGCATTTCAACACAGACGGAAGCCTCACGATGCCGGTCAGGGTCATTTCCCACAGCAGGGCATTACCCGTGCATCTGTACTGTGCAACTGCTTCGCAGTTACCGACCCAGACAGCCAGGACACAAACGAGGCCCAATAAGAGGCAGCAGGGAGCTTGGGCTTGGGCACCCACTCCTGCCTGGACTGCTGGAGCCAGCCTCCTGGGGAAGAGCCTGGTCTTCCTGGAACAGGGGCTGGAACCTTCCAGACCGGTTTGGCCCCAGACTGCACACACACCTCTCTGTCCCACTCTCGGAGCAGTCACGGAACCCTGAGATTAGCTTACTCCTCTATTCAAGGGAACAGTATCGAACTGCTCTTTCCTGGAAGGAGGCCTACCGGGTCCTGAGAATTCCCACAGACTGAGGGAATATTCCCGGAGCAGCACCCTCCCAGCCCCCACCTTTCAGCTTGGTGGGAACTCCACCACCGACCCCCCTGAATGCATGCCTCCTCTCATCATGAGCACCTACAATGCTCCCACAGGGGCTCAGGGGGATCAGGAGGTGCTACGGTGACATCTCGATTCAGCCACCACCCCCCCATGCTGGAGACCAAGGGATAACAGGTGCCAAGAACAAGCACCTCACACAGGTTCGATTTAAATTAAACTTCCTTTAATGAAATAAAAAACAAATGGTGCATTGCATAATATCTGTGGTCACAGTATAAAACAATACAATTAGTTCATATAACATCGGATATGGACAAAAATCCACAAGACCCCTTCTTTGTCTACGGAAAATCCTGCAGATCCTTATGTGCCACACTAAAAAAGAAAGCAAGTCAACCTTTTTCTCCTTGTGATCTGCACACAGATTTCTCACTGAGAATTTGGTCAAACAGCAGAGGAGAACTTACCCAAGTCCCAGCTCCCTCTTCCTCTGTTGTCATCGGTGAAGCTAAAAAAAAACCAAACACCCAACTTTTCAGAAAGTAGCAAGTTGCGTAGTATTGCTTATTATTCCTGCCAAAAAGGCTCAGTCTTTGGCTCACAGATGTCGGTGACAAATCGTGGTTGCAGGCAGTCTGCAAAGCAAGAAGCAAGAGCCACCAGGGAAACCAGGGTCTGGGCAGGAGGGGCCTCCTCTACCCCAGAGCTCAGGGAGCCACGTGGCTGGGGGGGGGGGGAGGGAACACACAAATAAATACATTTCTAAATTAGGATTTAATCCAGCTGGTGAGTCAGAGGTCCACCGATCCATGAAAAATCTGCAAAGTTGTTAAAAAGTCAGTTTGCATTTTTTCTTTTTGTTAAAAAGTGAAACGTGGATGTAAACATCGTAAAGTAAACAATTTACAGTACAGTCATGCGTCGCTTAACGACGGGCGCCCGGTCTGAGACGCACGGGGCGCTCGCCCGAGCCCGAACGCCACGGTGTCACAGGCGATGCCAGCACGCAGGGCTGCCCCGCTCCCCTGTGGTCAGGGACCCAAACGTCGTTACGAGGAGCATGACTGTCGTTTTGAGGCTTCTATCTGAACGTGGGTGAGGGTCTTTCCGGAGAGCAGGGGAGATATTTTTATGATTAGAAAAAAACCCCAAGCTTTATAGATAAAGTTTCTTTTCGTTAAGAAGTGCAATTTCGTCGCGTGAGGCCTGGCCAGGTCCATCCTGCATTCACACCAGTGCCGCTGGCCTCTTCCGGAAGAGCACTTTGTGGGGGGAACCCTATTTGGTACAACGAAAGAGTGTCACACTCACATGTCCTGGGCCACGGCCCTGGAAGGGGTTACGTCCTTGGCACAAAGCCCTGGGCTTTCTCCCCTTTGCCTCCCAGCCCCCAGGTGACTCGCAGTGGCCACAGACCCAGGCTCAGGGTGGAGGTCCATGTCTCCACACCTCTAGCCTTGAACTGTACCACGTTTGCAAGAAAGTACACACGGCAGGAGCACACATCATTTTCACCACCCAGAGCACCTGGTGTGACTCCGCCCTCGGATCTACCCACACCTGGGGCCACCTGGGGCCACCTGGGGCCACCTGGGGCCTGGTCCCAGCCAAGCGGAAGTACCTTCTCCTCCTAGGAAGGGCCTGAGCTACAACAATCCTGAATCTCCTTTCACCGGAAGTGTGGTAACAGGGCCCCCGCTGTTATTGATAGGGCACCTGTTGACACCTGTCCTCTCACCGGGGACGTACCTCCTCCCAAAAAGCGTGGTTAGAAAATGCCCAAATGTGCTGCCACCGAGGCTGCTGCCTCCTCCTGCCGCCACACTGCGGGCCTGCAGCGCCTCTGTGCTGAGCCTGAGGCAGAATGCAGAATTTCCAACCCACATGGGCATCTCAGTGGGCAGAGCAGGGGAGCCCTGGTGGAACTCTGCCTCGAGCGGTAAGTGCAGAACCAGTGGTGGCCAGCAGAGAGGGGCAGGGGCAGGAGGTGGCGAGCCCAGCTGGGAGCTTGGTTCATCCAGCCCCGAGGTGACAAGGAGCCACCCGTGAATGGCCATCATGTTGCATTACTTTATTGCTCAAAACAAACGGACTGGGTGGTGCTGGATGCTCTGGGGCCAGGATGACGGTGCAGAAGGTCGCAGTCAGGCACCAGCGAGCCTCAGAGACCCTGAAGGGCCCCCAGCGCGGGACAGCACAAGCCGGGGCCTGGGAAGGCGCTCCTGCCCGCTGCCCTGTGCCTGGCGGGCGTGGCCAGGCCGGGCGGCCTGCTCTCAACCCCACTCTCCAGGCTGGTTACGTGCCAGTGAATTGCTGGGTCTCCTTCATGCTCCTAATAGGGAAGCAAACACGCTGCAGAGCACACCCTTCCTCGCTAACCCCTGCGGGGGATCCTAAAGAGCCCTGAAGGGCAGAAAAGGTCGAAGAAGAGGTGGTTCTTCCAGACAAACGCCAGATTCCTGGAAGACCACAGTTTTCTGCCTTTGTGCTAAGGGGCAGTGCACGCGGGAGCTGACCCACTTGCAGTTCCTCTGCCTCAAACAAGGGGCACCCGAGGGGAAGCCAAGGTGCCCCCACGCTACTAAGCCTCTGCTCAAGCTCCCGAGGCTCCCCCACCCCGGGGCCCAGAGCCTCAGAACTGTCCACGTTGGGTAGTGTCTGCTCCGCTCCTTGTCCCCAACCTGCCCTTCCTCGCAGACCTTCTTCCTGCCCTGGGCAGAGGTGGCTGCGTACTCGTCTTCATTCTCTTCCTTAAGGCTAAGGTGGCAAGATAAGGTGCTCGGTGGAGAGCCAAGTTCTGGATTCCAGGGCCGCCGTTCCAGCACTCGCACAAAAAACAAACACAAAACGAGTGGCCAAGGGGCAGAGAAGCGAAGGGGTTGAAAAAAAAATGCATTTGGGCTCAATGAGAAGTTACTTACTCCAAGTTTAGATTTCCAACATTGTCTAAACCCCTGAAAATAGGGGGCGGGGCAGGGCGGAGCAGCACAAGCCACGCCTCCAGCTCCGTGCTAGGTGGAAGCCGAGCCCCAACCCAGCCCCCGCCGCCCCCGCTGGACGGCGACTCTCGGTGGGCAGGTGCCTTCCCACCAGAGACCAAGAACTCCCAAGGCCTTCACCCCTTCCCTCACCGCCACCCCTCGCAACAAAAAGCTCTAAACACGCACAAGTCAGCGGATCTATAAACCAGTAGGAGAAGAAAAAAACAAAACTAGACGCAGGTTAACCATTAGAAAGCCGCGCTCGGGAAACACACACTGGACTCTGTATTTCGGAAAGTGAAAGTGCCGTGGGAGGAAGAGCTGTGTGCTGGTAACCATGTCTGCGCTCAGAACTTGACATGCGGCAGAGAGCGCGTGCGAGTCCCACCTGAGATTAGAGAGGACTGGTGTTCCGTGTCACACGCTTCGTTTTCCCAGACCGCGGTCCTCTTCTCACCCCGCTGCGCCCTGAACGTCCCTCCCTCCCCGCAGCCTAGTCCATCTCCATGGACATGAGCCGGCGGCGCTCCCGCCGAGTCTCCTGCACCTCCTTCTTGCAACACCAGTGCGAGCTGCAGTACCCGATGAGGCAGGACAGGAGCCCGATGACCGTGGACAGGCCCACGCCGATCAGCAGCGGGTACTTGAAGGCGTTCAGCACTGGCAGGGGAGAGAGAAAATGGGGAACCGGTGAGCGGGACCTGCACGCCCCTCGGCCTCCCTCCCTCGGGGGTGGGCACTGAGCACCTAGCACGGCTCTGGAGCAGCTCAGCCTTTATATGAGCAAATGTCTCCCTACCCAGTTCTCTGTGTGTGCGCGCAGTGCGAGCCCGCTGGGGGAAGGGGTGGGGAAGCAAAAAAGATTCCACTCGAAGCCTTTGAATGTCAACCTGCTTTTTAAGGTTTTGGCAGGAGATTGATTTTTAAAAGTCAGGATAAGGGCACCGCATATTCGGCAGCAGATGCATCCTTTAAAAAACTGCATAAATCAATTCTATGCATCAAATAACTGAAGTGTACTAAGGGAGCTATTTTAAGTAACACTATAGTAAATTATCTAGCAAAGTGAATAATCACTCCCCTACTTGTTTGGGAAATCTGGGCTCTCATATGGAGTCACTTCAAGCAAGGAATTTCTCAGATGCAAATACGGTATTATAGTCGAGTGAAGTTCCAGAGGCACAGGTTCTTTCTCGGGCAGGTGCAGATTCCACCCCCGAAATCCCGCCTTCCTTTCTCTCTATGGACCAGTGCGCCTGCTCCCTGGGTGATCACTGACCTGTGCTAAGTGCCTTGTATTTACTATGGCTTCATTTTCACAGCAGCCCCAGGAGAGAGGATTGTACCAGGAACCAGATCAGAAACGCGAAGTGGGGGCTGGTGCTGTGGCATAGTAGGCTATGCCTCCACCTAGGCCATGGCATCCCATATGGGCACTGGTTCATGTTCTGGCTGCTTCTCTTCCGACCTGCTCTCTGCTTGTGGCCTGGAGGGGGCGGTGGAGGACAGCCCACGTGCTGGGGCCCCTGCACGCATATGGGAGACCAGGAGGAAGTTCCTGGCTCCTGGCTTCAGACGGGCTCAGCTTTGGCCATCACAGCCATTTGGAGAGTGGGCCAGCAGATGGAAGACCTTTCTTTCTGTCTCTCCCTGTCTATAACTCTGTCTTTCAGATAAATAAATAAATAATCTTAAAAAAAAAATAAAAGAAAGGAAGGAAGAACACTAAGTGACCCATGGAAGAGCTGAGGCTCCAACTCCCTTCTGCCTCAAACTGACAAATCCTTAGAGAAACGCACTGCAAAGGCCCGGCACTCCTTGGAGGCAGCTGGACTTGAATTCTCTCCGTGGAATTATTTCAATTCACATTTACTTTCAGAGAAGGCATGTTTCTCAGGAACCGACAGCTGTGCCCACCGTGGGATGTACAGGGAACAGAGTGGTGGTCCGTGTGGGCCAGCAAGGCCGAGGGTCACGCTGCTGTCTCCGGCTCCATGGAGCCAGACACCCACATCGGCACTAGCGACCGCAGGAGAAGCAACACCATCAGGTGGGCATGAGGGGCGGGTGTCTGAGCTTCAGCCCTGCCTGGAGACCTGCGTCCTCTCTCTCTGCTCTGTTCTCTGCCTGCCCCGAGGGATCTGTGCCAACCCCAGGACACAGCAAGGTGGGCTTCTCAAACACTCTTTGCAGCAAGTCTTAAAAAATCATTTCCCAATGGTGCCTGCAGCACACAGTAGGAAAAGCAGGGAAGACAGGGAGAGCTGCCTGTGCCCCTTCTGGGGACAGGCGGAGGCCAGGCCTAGAGAGCAAGCAGGACGGACTGTGGCGCCTTCTCAATGCCCTGGGAGCCGGGCTCCCGCCAGCTGCAGCAGGGTACACAGAGACGACCCCGCAAACACCGAGAGGACGATGTGTGTGTGGCGCTTACCGTCCATCTTCACAGTGATGAAGATGGGCTTGGACTGGATCTCTGCCTCCTTCTGCCAGGAGCCCGTGGGCGACTTCACCCACGGCGTCACGGAACAATAGTAGTTGCCGAAGTCCTGGTCCTCGGAGCCGTGCACCTGCAGCAAGAACTCCAGCGCGCTCACGCGCTCCAGGCTGAGGTCGCTCTTCCAGTCCCTCCGGGCTGTCGTCACAATCCCCTTCCGGTCCAGCGAGGACAGCAGGATGGGCTCCTTGTCCAAGCCGAAGGAGTGCACGGCAAACCAGGACACATCGAAGGCCATGTCGTCTGCGGGTTACCAAAGGCCTGGGGTCAGCATGGTGGGCAGCAGCGACACAGACGCCTCCCACGCGTGTGACTGCTGCTCCAGGCCAGCACCAGCGCCACGTGCGGCCTACAGTGAAGTGTAGGCTGTTGCGTTCCTCCTGCCCCCGGAGGGCCTCGTACCTTCCTCAAGGCTGCACAGCCCGAGGAAGCCAAGGGTACAGCTTACCCCAGAGATCTGAGCCCCTCACCACCGCACCACCACCACCCGTAGCCTAAGGAGTCACAGGCAGTCAGGGCCAGAAGGGGACTCCCACAGAGAACACCGATCATCAGGCTGCCATGAAGTGACACTGCAAGTGACACCTCAGGCAGAAGAACCTAGACTAGAAGGATACTAACACTGTGCAGAACAATGAATTGCACAAAATTTACAGTTACACTTTATCATTTACTGTGGTTTTTTTTTTCCCCCTCCTTGCCAAAGTGCTTAAGTTCAAAACAAAAGAGGAAAAATAAATGTCAAGCTGAGAAAATTGAGCATGGTTTAACAGTCCCAGAGAGTAACACTGCTGAATGGCAAAGTGCTCTGTAAAATTAAAGATTCCAACAGCCGCAAATAAATTCGTATGGGCCTGAGAGAAGGGAGACTTTGGCACAAGCGGGGATCGCAGTGGCTGTGAAAACGGTGCACAGCACAGCCCCGACCCCTGCTCAGGACCAGGGTCAACCACGCTCAGCTGTGTCAGCTCTGGGACTGCCGCAGCGGCCAAGAAAGGCCCAGGGCCACAAGTGCTGTTTTACCCAAAATCCTCCCAAGAAGGGTTTTTATGTGAATGTTCGATGAAACAATTTTTCCCAACAATGAAACAAAAAACCAGCATTCATTCATTTAGTAAAAACCCACGAACAGCCTCAGAAAGTGCGTCACACGTGAATTCTGCCCAGATGCTCCCATATTAAAAAAACGTCTGTTAAATGGAAGCAAGGATTAACGGAGCCATCCTGACGGTAATTCCTTTTCGGCTCAGACTAAACCATGGTCTCTTCTTTCTCTCCCCATCAAGCCACTGTGGCCCAGGAACATGTTTCTTCTTCCCAGAGTAAAAATCCTCTCTCCCCAGGAAGAGCAGCTCCCCTGGGGGCAGCGGGGCCGAGTGGGCACCCTGCTCATGCGTAGGTACGCCGTGAAGGCCCCACCCAGTGCTGCTGTCTGCGCCCAGCTGCTCCCGGAGGGCACAAAGTCACCATGGAGGGCCCGTTCCTTGTGTGCAGACTCTGGCCCCTGATGCCAGCTCAGCACCAGCACCACTACCACGTGGCCTGGGTGAGTCACCAAGTTCGCTGGGACTTGGTTCCCTCCTCTGTCAAATGAAAACAATAGCACCCACAAGTTAAATGTATTATAGTTACTTAGAAAAAAAAATGCTTAGAACGGTCCTGGTGCTTAGTAAGTGCTCATAAAAGTAGGAAAATCACGCACTTTATCATCCCCACACTTTAGCATCTGGTCCTACACAGATGTCACGAACAGGAAGGCCACGATGCTGTTGAGGCTCTGTCTGCACCAGCTGGTGCACTGGCCCCTGCCCCCGTGGGCGTCAGCCACTGAAGCTCTCACTCCTGTCCCTTTCTCCAGAGGATTGAGCCTCGCCGATGGAAACCAGCTCCTGGGGCTGCCTGGCCCTCCCGCCTCGGGACAATGACCCGAGGGGCTGTAAAAGCCCAGTGCCCTTAGCTCCAGGTGGACCACACTCTGCGGCAGGCCTTGCGCTGCAGCACCTGCCTAGGGAGGGAGGCTTGCTCCGGATTCACTCTGCCTGTCCGTTCCCGGGTCCTGCAAGGCTGCTCCACTGCCTCTTGGTGCTGGGTCTCCGTGAACCACTGGCAGGCTTGGGTCAGGCTTCATATCCAGGGAACCTGACCAAGACACCGCCTCCAGAGGGCCCCTGCCCCACCCTGGCTGCCATGGCCTTGGCCCTTGGAGCCCATCTGCACTGCGTTCTTGCCAGGGAGCATTCTCCAGCCCCTAGGAAGCGTGAGGACAAACTGAACCACAGCTGTGTTTAATTATTCAGAATCTTCTCCCCTGACATAGCCCAAGAGTGCAAAGTTCTGGAAAATTGTGATCTGCAAGATAACAGCCACCTATAGCTTTGCAATTACTCTGGAGGAAAAGACTTCCATATTGAGGGCATAGCCGGTGACCCGTTAATATACCGAGAGGCAGCACTTAGAGGATTTGGTTGTGCGTATCATACACGAGCTTTAAGGGTGAAAATGGCATTACCTTACACCGGCTTTTGGGGAGCATGTCCCGCCCCTTTCCCGGGCGGTCTCTTCTGCTGCCCCCTCCATTTCACTTCTGAGTGCTACCTCCGTGTCCTCCATCTACACAGAGGCAGCTGAGTACAGGAGAGGCAGCTCACTCAAGACTCAGGCTCCAGGGGCCGGCACTGTGACGTAGCAGGTAAAGCTGTGGCCTGCAGTGCCAGCATCCCATACAGGCATTGGTCTGTGGCCTGGCTGCTCCACTTCCAATCCAGCTCCCTGCTAATGCGCAAAGCAGCAGAGGATGGCCCATGTATTTGGGCCCCTGCCACCCACATGGGAGGCCCAGAAGAAGCTCCTGGCTCCTGGCTTTGGCCTGGCCCAGTCCCAGCTGTTGCAGCCATTTGGGGAGTGGAAGATCTCTGTCCTTCACTTGCTTTAACGCTTTCAAATAAATAAATAAATAAATACATCTTTTAAAAAAAATCCCCTGGCTCCACATTTCTTTAACTAACTCAATGGGTTTGATGAGTTTCTTTCCTCACATCTTCCACAAATGCGTCTTATTCCCACCTCTGAAGTGTATGCATATCCAGCTTCCCTAAGACAGTCAAGGTGGGTGTCACTCATTGGTCCAGGCAACAGCAAACTGCGGCCCGCAGGCTGGACCCAGGCCGCCGTAGGCTTCTGTAAATAAAGCCGCGTCGGAACGCAGCCCTGGCCGTCGGCTTATGTTATTATCCACAGCCGCTTTCATGCCACAGTCAGCGCGAGGCGAAGTCCCTGCAGAGCCTGCCTGGCCCGCACAGCCAAAAGTCCTTCCTGTGAGGCCCCTTGCAGAAGACACTTGCTGGCCCTAAACTGGCGGCCTCCCCGCCAGAGCCTGAGCAACGGGGCCACCTAGGCCTCTGCTGCCAGCCCCCAGTCCAGGGCGCTCACTCTGATTTCACTGCTGGCCACTTGCCCCACGCTTTCTATGTTCTCACCTGGGCCACACCTCAGCCATCTCTACACTGGGACCAGGCACAATGTTCAAGGTGCCACCTGCCGGAAGCCAAGGCTCTGCCTGTGACAAGGTGGGGCGGTACAGGGTGCTGGGGGTCTGAGTAGCAGAGGTGGAAAAGCAGCCTGGGGTGAGCCGGGTACCACGTGAGGCCCCTGGGAAAAGGCAGAGGTGGGTGCAGTCCTGATCGGCAACACAGACACCCTGAAGGCAGTCAACGTTCTTGCAAGCCCTCGGGGGTAAGACCAACGGGTCCCCCAGCTCGTAGGCATCCTGTTGGGCACGGCTAATATTTTCTACAAAAGAAAGGCCTGCAGAGATTTCCTGAGAATGCTAATGGCAACAGCGCCCGGGGCGCCCCTCTGCTGCGCTCCTTCACCGCGCTCATTGCTAAGGGATGCTACACGCTAACTTATTTCTGGCTGGTGTCTTTAGCTGGCTCGCAAGCTTCAGGCGCTCTGCACGGCACCGTCCCCAGCATCTGCAGCAGCACCTGTGCACTGAAGGGGCTCAGGGGTATCTGAATAAATGAATGAGACCCACAGGGCAGCAGTGGGACCTGGCGGGCCGAGTCAGACTAGCCCAAAGCAGGCCCGGAGGGACCTGCTGGTCACCCCGACAGCTCATCCCTCCAGCAGGTATGAAACCCCAACACAGTACAATGTACCAAGCCAGGCAATCGTGGGATTAAACAGACCATCCAGTGCCTGCCCCTGCCATTTGTGTGACACAGTGGGGATGAGATGGGGGACAGTCACAGAAAGCCACATGGGGACAGGGTAGTGGGGGAGACAGGTACCTGGATCCAGCACGGCCCCCTCGACGGTGACGATGCAGAACAATCTCACCAGGTCTCCCCGGGTGACTGATGGTGTTTCCGAGTGCACAGAGGCATTAAAAACTGGACCTGGAAGAAAGGCCAGCATCATGACCCTTTGGCACTTTTCTGAGATTTCATCACTGATGCTCGTGTGGGCATCGACACGTGAGCACTGGTCCAGACATGGACAGGAGCCGTGTTCTCGGGTTGCCCGAGACACGGGCCTTGGGTGCCTCCAGGTGAACTTCTTCTCAAGAGCACAGCAAAACGGAACCGTCCCGAGGAATTACTTCTGCTTCTGGCTTTCTTCACGTGCCCTCTGACAGCCGTGGTCATCAGGGGAAGGCTGCCCCGACCCCGGCACAGCCTGGCTTCGTTCTGGTTCAGGGTGGGGATTGCTAGGCCAGGGCGGCTTGGAGATCAGCCAGACAGGGACTGGCCCAGGGATGCTGTTGGTCCCAGTGCAGCAAGCGGCCTCATCATGCTGTGCTGGCTGATGGGCACAGGGGCCTTGCTGTGTGTGGAGGGGCTGAAATGCACCGAGACACTGCTAATGTTCCCATAAGTGCAGGAGAGCACAAAGCACGGCTCCAGGCTACCAGGCCCGACTAAGGCAGGCTGGCTACTCAAGTCCGGGAGGCTGTGCTTATGCGGTCAGGGAACATATGGGAACACTGTACTCTCTGCCCACTCATCTGCAGTAACTCAAAACTGCCCTTTAAAAAAAGTCTAGGGGCTGGCACTGTGATGCAGCAGGCAAAGTTGCTGCCTGCAGTGCCAGCATCCCATATGGGTGCTGGTTCAAGTCTTGGCTGCTCCACTTCCAATCCAGTTCTGTTATGGCCTGGGAAAGTAGTAGAAGATGGCCTAAGTCCTTGGGCCCCTGCACCCATGAGGGAGACCCAGAAGAAGCTCCTGGCTCCTGGCTTCAGCCATCTGGGGTAGTGAACCAGCAGATGGAAGGCTCTCTCTCTCTGCCTCTCTAACTTGGCCTTCACATAAATAAATAAATCTTAAAAAAAAAAAGTCTAAAGCTGAGCAAACAAAAATCCTCTATCCATGCAGAACTTGTCTTGCATTCCTCCCTGAGAACACCACGGATATTGTACCTATGCATGGGGAGCATTTCATAGATTTAAGCTAAGCAGATCTAAGAGTTCAAGGTTGAACTGATTCCAACTGGGTTTCCTGGGTAGCAAAGAGAGATGGATCTGAGCGGTTACTGTCAAGTTCATTAGAAGAATTCAGGTGTGACTACTTTCACGTTCAGATCGCCAGAAAGGAAAATGTACCGCAGTGTACTTTTTATAAACTTGCAGATGAAGTGACTATGAGAGAGACAGAGAGAGGGAGGAGAGGCAGACAGGCAGGCAGGGAGTGGTGGGAGGGGGCGGACACAAGGCCACGGCACTCCCCAAGGGAGTCACTCAAGTGCCTTATTTCCATTTCACCATGATAACTACTAACGGGGTACTCTTACTGCATTGCTTTCCCTACACCAAGTATCTGACAAATCTGTTTTGCTGGGAGAAAGGTGAAGGGTGGTTGTAGAACATGGAATCCTGTGGGGTCAGACAGCCCTGGGGGCATGAACTCCAGGCAGAAGGAGAACACAATGGAACAGTAGCCCCAGGAAACGGAGAGAGGGATGGGAGGATGGGAGCATGAGGGCAGGGAATCCTGAGCTCCTTCAGTGCGCTCAGCTCCGGCCCTGGCTCCCTCCGTCCCCACCACCCAGACCTGCCCTGCAGCTGCTCTGAGCCAGCCCGGCATGGTCGCCGGGTGGTTCTTTATGCCTCTGATGGCCACCTGGGAGTGGGTGCAGGATGGCAGCAACAGGGTGTGCACAGTATTATCATGGATTACAGATGTCACATAATAAACAGAACTACACCAAGGCCCTTTCTTAAGAGAACACAAAATGACAAAAGATTAAGAAATCCTCGGGGCCAGCGCTGTGGCGTAGCGGGTGAAGCCACCCCTGCAGTGCCGGCATCCCATAGGGCGCCAGTTCATGTCCTGGCTGCTCCACTTCCAACCTAACTCTCTGTTACGACCTGGGAAAGCAGTAGAAGATGGCCCATGTCCTTGGACCCATGCACCTGTGTGGGAGACCCGGAAGAAGCTCCTGGCTTCAGATCAGAGCAGCTCTGGCCATTGCACCATCTGGGGAGTGAATCAGCAGATGGAAGACCTCTCTCTCTCTGCCTCTCTAATAAATAAATAAACCTTTAACAAAAAAAGTAAAAAAAAGAAATCTTCATAATGGATTCTTATTTTTTATCGAGTTAATTTGAAACAGCAAAGAAAGGCTTATCTAGATGGGCTATAGTTCACGTTTCCTTTATGTTCCCAAAGAACACCTCCAGCGCCTGCCAGGTCACGAGTGACAGTTCCTATACTCCCTACCGGCTGTGGCTGAGGCAACCAGGACAGTGTCCGTGCTGTGGCCCAGAACATGGACATGGCCAGGACAAGGCCTTCGTGTGGTGGGCCCTTCACAGCAGGGGTTTCCTTCCAGCACGGTCATAGCTCGCTGGTTGCTATCCCAGGCTCTGCAATATTTTCTTTTTTTTTTCTTTTTTGACAGGCAGAGTTAGATAGTGAGAGAGAGAGACAGAGAGAAAGGTCTTCCTTTTCCATTGGTTCACTCCCTAGGTGGCTGCTACAGCCAGCGCGCTGTGCTGATCTGAAGCCAGGAGCCAGGTGCTTCCTCCTGGTCTCCCATGCAGGTGCAGGGCCCAAGCACTTGGGCCATCCTCCACTGCTTTCCCGGGCCACAGCAGAGAGCTGGCCTGGAAGAGGGGCAACCGGGACAGAATCTGGCACCCCGACAGGGACTAGAACCTGGTGTGCCGGCGCCGCAAGGCGGAGGATTAGCCTAGTGAGCCGTGGCGCCGGCCCATCCTGAGTCTTAAAACGTGCTGCTGAATTTTAGGAAGCAAAGTCTCTGCTTTCAAGTCCATGCTTGTTGGGGCTACTCAGGGCTACAGCGTTGTGCTGGGTCAATGTGATGGCAGCTTCTCCTACTTAAAGTGTGAACTGACCATGATAACTCCATGGATTAAATAAAATAAAAATCTTAGGCAGTCCCTTCAATCTGGAAGCTGCAGGCAATTTATCTGTTAGGCTGAGATTCTGAAAACTGAAAAATAAGATTCAATATGTACTCCTCACTCAGAAAAGCTTGGAAAGATTTCATGTCTTCCTTCTCCTATGTAACAGATTAAAAGAAAGATTAACTAAAAATGTAAAACAAGATGGAATCGATGCCTTTAGTTACACAAATAAAGGATATGAATCACATCATCATCTCATCTCAAGGAACACCAAAGCAGTGTCAGACAACACCCAACAACTCTCCACAAGAACCCTCAATAACTTCGGAATCAAAGAAACTCCTTCAGCCTGCTAAAGGACATCTACGACAAAGCCTTGTCTGATATGATACTTGGTAGTAAAAGACTGAATGCTTTCCTCCTGCCATCAGGAACAAGCCAAGGATGCACACTTGTGCTGCTTCTATTCAACACAGTCACGGAGGTCTCAGAACCTAGCGCAATTAAGCAAGAAAAACAAGTGGAAGGCAGGCATTCAGCTCAGAAAGGAAGAAGTGGAACAGCATGTATTCACAGGTGATATGATGCTGTCTTGAAAAGTCAGACATCCGTAAGAGAGTGTTAGAACTAATAAACGTGATACGGGGCCGGCACTGTGGTGCAATAGGTTAAAGCCACTGCCTGAAGCGCCGGCATCCCATATGGGCACCAATTCTAGTTCTGGCTGCTCCTCTTCCAATCCAGTTCTCTGCTATGACCTGGGAAAGCAGTGGAAGATGGCCCAAGTCCTTGGGCCCCTGCACCTGTGTGGGAGACCTGGAGGAAGCTCCTGGCTCCTGGCTTTGGATCGGCACAGCTCCGGCAGTTGTGACCATAGCTCCGGCAGTTGCGACCATCTGGGGATTGAATCAGTGGATGGAAGACCTCTCTCTCTGCCTCTACCTCTCTGTAACTCTTTCAAATAAATAAAAATAAATCTTTAAAAAAATGATATAAGACCAACATACAAAAATCTATTGTGTTTCTATAGAACTGCAATGAGCAAACTGAAACGTAAATTAAGAAAGCAATCCAATTTATAATAGCATCAAAGAGTCTAAAATATTTAAGATAAATTTTAACAAAAGACGTGTATTATTTCTACAGTGAACACCACAAAACATCACTGAAAAAAAATTAAAGAAGTCCTAAAGAAAAAGAAAGACATCCCACATTTATGGATTGGAAGATGATATCGTTAAATGACAATACTCCCCATATTGTTCTATAGTTTCAACGCATTCCCTATTCAGGTCTCAGCTGGTTGGTTTGTTTGCTTGATTTTCTGCAGAAATGAGCAGCTTGATCCTAAAAGTCACAAGGAAATACAAGGGATCCAGAATAGTCAAAACAATTCTAAAAAGAACGGAATCAGAGGGCTCACACATCTTGACTTCAAAACTAACTTACAGAACTCAAACAAAAACTGATACTGGTATAAGGACAGAAATATAGATCAGTGGACTAGAACTTAGAGTCAAGAAATATGCAAACCCTTACATTCATGATTAAATGATTTTTTGACAAAGGGTGCCAAAGCTAGTCATGGGGGAATATGGACTCTAACAAACATTGCCAGGAGAGCTGTATATGTCCATGTAAAAGAATAAAGTTGGACCCCTTCCTCACACCACATCCAAAAATCACCTCAAAATAGAACAGAGCTTAAGTGTAGAGCTAAAACCAGGAAATCCCTAAAAGAAAATACAGGTGCAAGCTTTGCTGACCTCAGATTAGACAATGATTTCTTTGGACACCAAAAGTACAAGCAAACAAACAGAAAAACAATAAACTGGACTTCATCATCAACAACCTTGTGGCTGGCATTTGGCCTAGTGGTTCAGATGCTGCTAGGGAGGCCTGCATCCCCTAGGGAGGCCTGGGGTGGGGTCCTGGCTGCACTCGATTCCATTTTCTACCAATGCACACCCTAGGTGGCAGCAGGCAATGCCTCAATCCTCCAGCCCATGTGGGAGACGGGAACTAACTTCTTAGCTCCTGGCTTTGACCTGGCTCAGCCCTGACTGTTGTGGGCATTTGAGGAGTAAACCAGCAGATGGGAGGTCTCTGTATGTCTGTCTCCTCTCTGCCTTTCAAATAAAATAAATAACTTTTTTTGAAAGAAAATTAAAAATTTTGAGGCCTCAGGGGACAAGAAACTTTGATTTTGATACTTCAAGGGACAAGGAAGTGAAAAGACAACCTAAAGAATGCGAGAAGATATTTTCAGATCACACACATGGCAACATTATTTGTAACAGGCAAAAAGTGGGAATAATCTGAATGCTCATCAGTGGATGAACAGATAAACAAAATGTGCCATACTCGTACAGTGGAGTATTACTCAGCCATAAAAAGCAATGAAGTCGTCATTCATGCTGCAACATGGCTGGACCTGGAAAACATTATGCCAAGTGCAAGAAGCCACACACAGAAGTCCGTGTACTGTATGGTTCGACTTGTGTGAAATGTCCAGAAGCAGCAAATCTGGGGAGACAGAGTGGGGTTAGTCTTTGCTAGGGGCAGAGGGGTGGGCTAGGGAATGGCTACTCTTAAGAACAGTGATTAAAACTAATGGAGTTAGCAGGGATGGCATGCACTAAAACCACTGAACTGTATGCTTTAAATGAATGGATTTTGTACTGTAGGCCCTGCATCTCAGTCTAGTTCTTACTGAAAACAAGTAAAAAAGATACAGAGCAGAAAAGACCTGTTTTATCTCTGCTCTTCCCATCTCTAACAGCATAAATCAATATTTCCCCTGTAGCAATTTAAAGGTTAAGCGAGGCAGGGAGACTTCACTACACACTATAAATGGTTATGATAATATAAAATAGTACTAATGGAAAACAAACTTCATTAGAGTCTAGTTTAGCTTTAATTTAAATGCCAGTAATCCAACAAATATTTGCACTCATCATGCTGATTCAATTCATACCTGAATTTTTATAAATAAGTTTAAATTTATACATTCAGAAACTTCTAGCTGGAAATAGTGAAAATACTTACTCTTAAATTCACAAATGATAATCCTTTCTACTGATATTCTAAATAAGGCTGGGGATTAAACTTCTCAATCAGTATCCTGCTGGAACACACACAGTCTGTCTGAGGACCTTAATGAATCACAAGATGAGGAGGAAATACCTCCATGTGAGAATGCGTGCTCTGTACCTACTACTGAAAAAGTGGACCTGTCTGCCTTACAGCGTATAAACATCCTATTTACCAAATATAAACTAATTTTAGAACAGACATACAAACGCACGTGTTTTAATTAACTTTCCCATGGATGACTACCACTAATAACCATTCTTCACGAATCGAGCTGACAGATATATTCATCCATATCACGGCAGTTCTGGCTACTTGACTATTTAACAGCGAATCTTTTTTCCATTCCACATGGACGGTGAGCAACAAGGTTGGGATGATCAACCCTCTATGGAAACATGGCTCTCGGGGGCGGGGCCAGGAATAGTCACCAGCACCCTCAGTCCTGGGGGTTCACTAGTGTGGAGGGGTCCTGTGAGTGGGTAAGGCCAGGGTCCCAACTCTCATCTCCCACTGTTGACAAGTCGTGTGGGCCCTCGGCACGCTCACGTCCCTCCTCCCTGTCCTCATGCTCTACCATGCTCCCAAAGGATCTGAAGTAGCTGTTTATCTCTTAAAAATGAGGGCAGAAAGGAACGTCTACGTGCTCACACAAGAACCTGTTCACAAATGTTCACAGCAACCTTATTCACAACAGTTAGGAACTAGAAATATCCATCAAGCGATGAACGGATAAACAAAACGTGGAGCAGCCACGCAACTCAATGTTACTCAGTCACAAAATGGCGTGGAGGGGTAGCTGGTAGAGCCGCCGCTCGTGATGCCGGCATCCCACATGGGCGCTGGTTCCAGTCCTGGCCGCTCCACTTCTGACCCAGCTCCCTGTAAATGTGCCTGGGAAAGCAGCGGAGGACAGCCCAAGTGCTCAGGCCCTTGCACCCACGTGCAGGACCTGGAAAAGCTTCTGGCTCCTGCCTGGCCCAGCCCTGGCTGTTGCAGCCACCTGGGGAATGAACCAGGGGGTGAAAGACCTTTATCTTCTCTCTCTCTCTCTGACTTTCAAATAAATAAAGTGTGGAGTGCTGCTTCAAGTCCAGGCTGCTCCACTTCCAACCCAGCTCTCTGCTAAAGCACCTGGGAAAGCAGCGGAAGATGGCCCAAGTACTTGGGTCCCTGCCACCCATGTGGGAGACCCAGACAGAGTTCCAGGCTCCCCTGTAATTCTGCCTTCAAATAAATAAATAAACCTTAAAAACAAGCCAAAAACCCCTCTGGGGTCAGGGCAGGGTTTGGCCTAGCAGTTAAGATGCCGGTTACGATGTCTGCTTTCTGTATCAGAGTGTCTGGCTTCAAGACCCGACTTGGCTCCTGTTTCCAGCTTCTTGTATTACAGACCCTGGATGGCAGCAGATGGTAGCTCAAGGAGCCAGCTTCCTGCCACCACGTGGGAGATCCGCACTGAGTTCTCATCTCCCGGGTTTGGCCCCAGCCTGGGGTCACCGCGGCCACCTCCGGAGTGAACCAGCAGTTGGCAGCTGTCTCTCAAATCCCTAAAACTTCAACTACATGAACCCCTCTCCCCGAACCTGATTCAACAGGGCTCACCTGAGGTTTGGAAGTCAATCTCTATGGGATTGGAGAGACTGGTCGCTGCTTCTCGCCACAAGCTGCCACCAACGGGGGACCAGGCTGTCACCACGCAGCGGTACAGCCCCGCATCGGAGACCTGAGTTTGGTACATTCGATAGCGAAATTCATCCTCTTGCACTTTCTCTAACACGACGCCGTCCACCCGCGCGGTGTCTGTCCAGTTCTCTAGCTTCACCACGGAGTCCTGGTTCAGGGAGATGATGTACCTGGTCTCGTTGGCACTGGAGAGGTCCCCCACGGGCTTCTCAGCCGTGATGAGAACAGAGTAGCGCGGCGACCTGATGTTCTTGGAAGACACTTTGCAAGTCATCTCAAATGTATTTCCTGCAGCAAAGAAAGGCTTCGGCTGCCTCGCCTTCACCACGAGCACAGACTCTGGAAAGAAGTACAGAACGAGGTGACTGCCAAGAGGATCCGTGGAAGCGGGTATGCACCTAAAGGCGAAATGCAAGGAAGCAGGGCTGCGTCTGCAAACTGCCCCACACTCGCACCTGGGGGAATCTGGAAACGGGAAGAGAATCGTGTGCAGCTGTAATCAGGCTGAGAACCAGCATCCTGGGAGACGCACTCAGAAAGGATTTCATGGACAGTGGGCGTTCTGCCTAGCGGCTAAGCTACCACTTGAAAGTCCCGCATTCCTTATCGGAGTGCCTGGGTTCGAATCCCGTCTCCGCCTCTGATTCCAGCTTTCTGATAACGCACACACTGGGAGGCAGCAGGTAATAGCTCAAGTAGTTGGCTCCCTGCCACCCACATGAAAGACCTGGAGTGAGTTCTTGGCTTCCAACTTGGCCTGGTCCAGCCCCAGTCATTGTGAGCATTTTGGGAGTGAACCAGTAATGCGAACTGTCTCTTTCTCTTTCTCCCAAATAAACAAAAACTTTAAGAAAACATATTTAATGGGTACAGGGGGAGAAGGAATTGATGGTGGAAACTTGGACTTTTTTAGAACTTTCAAGCCCTTGAGAAGTTTCACTAAGGGAAAACACTCGAGAGGCTACTGGGCCCCAGGGATGCGTGGTGAGCTGGGGAACACAGCGTTGAAGGTGGCAGGCGCCAGCCTGTGGGCCAGGCCACTGCTCTCCTGCTCCTGAGCATCTGCTGAGTGCAGGCAAATGACTGCTAGCGAGCCCAGCCTGCCTGGAGGGGCGGGGATGGGAGAAGCGGCCTCTCCCCGTTTAATCACGTGAGCCTAACATCACAGAACAGATCTATTACTGAGAGGTCTGCAGCACTGGATTTCCACTCAGTTTCCACTTTGGAGAGCCCGACTGAACATTGTGAGCAAGTGTACACAGCAGCATAACTTCCGGTCTGAGCGCGTTACTCTCTGCTTCTCTGTAATAACAGTAACTGCAGCACATACACACTAGAAGTCCCCTATTAAAGGGCACTTCCATATTTGCTGAACAGAGGAATACAAGAATTAGACACCCTTCTTTCCTCCTTTGGGAAGACAGCTAATCCTATAATCTGTCTTGGAATACAGGAGATTGTGGCGTTGGGCTTTTCCCCCAAATCTGCCAGTAGAACGGATCTGCTACGCCACTGTCTCTCTAGAACCCACATCCTTCCTTGATTCTCCGGTGAGACTGCACACCCACCCGTTGATTAAACAACTACTTTCTGGGAGCCTTCTAGATTCCAGGACCTGGGAGTACAGCAGCAAACACAACATCCAGGAGAGGACGACAAACAGAGTATAGCAGGTAGGATGTATGATATGGTCAGATGTTGACACAGGTCGCAGAGAAAAGAAACCAGGCAAGGAAGGGAGAAAGCGTGGGGTGGGGGTGGGGCAGGGAGTGTTATGACAACCCCAGACAGAGTGGCGAGGGAGGGAGGGAGGCCCTCCTGGAGAAGGCAGCGTTGGAACAAGGACCTGAAGGCAGACAAGGAGGCAAAGCACACCAGGCAGAGGGAACCACGAACAGAGGCCGTGAGGCTGGAGCAAGCCGGGGGTACATCCAGGGAGTGGCTGAAGCAGAGTGGGTGTGGGGTGAGTGGCAGGTGAGGCCAGAGGCAATGGGGACAGCTGGTGGGGGGCACTCAGCACTCCTGAAGCCCTCTGTGTTTTGCTCTCACCAAGAAGGGAGCTGTGAAGGTTGGGAGCCAAGGAGTTTCATGAGCTGCCTGGTGATGCCCAGGGCTGCTCTACTCGCTGTGCGCAAGGACAAAAGCAAGGAGATGGGTTAGGAGCCTGGTGAGGGGAGCCAGGCAGCGTGTGATGGTGGCTCGGGGGTGCAGCGTGACAAGTGGTCAGGTTCTAGGTTAGATTCAAGGAGGAGGAGTCAGGGAAGAAAATTATGGTCTGAACAAGTAGCACAATGGTGCCCGAGAAGGCTGGGAGAGGAGAGCTGGCCAAGGCTGGGGAGGCCACTTTCAAGAGAGGTTCCAATTCAAACTGCCTCAAATACTTCGGTCTCTGCCACTCCTGGAGGAGTTCCCGGCTCCTGGCTGCAGCCGGGCCCATCTCTGTCTGTTGCAGGCATTTGGAGAGTGAACCAGGGGCTAGAAGATCTCGTTCTGTCTGTCCATGCCAAGTCTGTCTCTCAAATTCATTTTAGAGGAAAGAAAAAGACAGTATAATAATATTGTATCTCTGGAAAGAGGTTAGGGTCAGAATGTAAATTTGGGAGACACTGGTGTCTAGATGATATTTAAATTCATGCAATTACCAAGGGAATAAAGGTTAAATAGGAGTATAGGACTACATCCTGAAGTGGTCTAATGTTTGAGGTCAGAAAATGAACGTGAACTAGCTAAGGGGGCTGAGAAGTAGCAAGTACGGCTGGAAGAGAGCCTGGCAAAGGCAGCGTCCCACAAGCCAAGGGAAACACCAAAATACCTAGGTGACCCCAATGAAGTCAAGCGAGACGACTGACACCTTGACACCGGATTTTGCAACATGTGGATCACCAGTCATTCTAACATGAGCAGTAGGAAGAAAAGACCAGAGGAAGTACCAGAAAGATTGGGGGGAGAGAAATTGCAGGCATCAAGTATAGATAATTCAAATACTGTGGCTCTAAATGAAAACGAACAAGAAAAGATGAGGTGGGCAAGAGGGGATGCGGAACAGAAAAGTAGTCGAGGAAGTGGGATCAAGATTAGGTGAGCTTTAAAAACCAACACATAAAATGAGACCTAACAGAATGCTGATGGGCCAATGGAAAAAATTTAGAAGAGAGGCAACCACTAAAGATTTAAAGGAGGAGTTGGGTGTCTGAGTGGTCAGAGGAACTGGCTTTGCCAGGGTATCAGGTGAGCAACACGGGCTCAGCTACTGGGGCAGAGTGCGGGTGAACTTTCCTGATTCTGTTTTTCTTGAATGGAAATAGGAAGAAGGACCAAGAGCTGCAGGGGTGGGAGCTGCCGAGAGGGAAGGCCCCGTGGGTAATAATCATTCAGGAGCGCAGGCAAACAGATGAAGGAAACGCAGCGCTCAGAGCCCACTGCACATAAATGATCACAGACTCAAAGGGAGACCAGTCAACATGCCCGAATGTTTCTTTCTCCAACCACATTTACCTCTACAGACGCAGGCAGGGAGGCAGCAGGGAGTTGGCTTTGAACTAGGTTGTGGTTTAGGTGGAGTATAAACGCAAACCAAGGGCGGGACAAGGGAGTTACGGGTATGTGCAAGGGAGTGATTATGAATGATGGGGATCTGGGCTACGTTACAGTGGAAAGCACGTACTTGATCCCCACCTCCCCCTCCTGGACATATGTAAGAATGAAAGAGTCCGATGGCAGTCACGGCAGGACGAGTCTAACACTCTCCTGATAAACGGTCACACCGGTAAGAGAGAGGTGAGCGGACAGTGGGGAACGAAGGACAACAGAAGGTGGTGGGATGAACTGACCATCGGCCCGGCAGGGTTGAAGGGCGGTTGCTGGTGTCCTAGGGGACTGATCTAGGAAAAGGAGATGTCTAGGGAATAGGATGTTTGGCAGTGGTTCCAGTTATCACAGCGACATGGTCTAATGAAGGGTCTAAGTATGGAAATAAAGCAGATGGGATAAGGAACACAATGACTGGAGAGAGGCCGACAAGAGACACAGGCTTACACCTACAGCAGAGTTCTCAACCTTGGCTGGACCTGAAAACCGCCATGGGAGCACTAAAAAATTCCAGTGTTCACAATGAACATGGAATACATCGATTAAAATAGAATGTTAGTGGGACCCAAGCACCAGTATTTTCTCTTTTTTTTAAGCTTCTAGGATGATTTCAATTGCAGCTCAGGGCACTGCCTGGATACTGAAGTCAGGAAGACAGGAGCAGTATTAGAGAGAGTGGCCACGAAACAAAAGCTAACAGCTGCCAAGAACGCAGGACGGAAGAGGCACCGGCAAGGACAGTGAGTGGCAGTGGTCTGGTCCGACGACTCGAGAGTCTAAGACGGAGATTTTTCGGGGTGAGGGAAGTGATCTGCAAGCTGCGTGAGGAATCAGGAGGGCACCTGCCCCCCACCTCTAGGCCTGGTTACAGCATGAAAGAAAGCACCACCACTTCGGAGGGCTCCAGGAAAGTTGGTCTCAGCAAGCGAGGTTGACGATGTTTAATGCAAGATAAAGAAAGAGGAACTGTTCAGGGAACAGGGGATTCTGGTGCTGGCAGTGAGTTCTAGAAGGTTCCCCAGGGCATGGGGTATAGGGGTAGTGGTGCTGAGTACAAAGAGGGTGTAGAGGATTGTAGAGTGGTGAATGGATTCCTAACGTGACCTGAAGGCACGCCCTGGGATGACTTCAGCAAAAACCAAACCAAAGCAGGTCATGAACGGAAGGAAGCGCCTACCTTCTGACGCCCAAAATATGTTGACAGGTTTGGAGAAGACATCCTTGCTCTTCACCCAGCTGTTGTTCCGCTGCTTGGTCCAGGCAGAAACAACACAGTAATAATTGCCCCTGTCTTCCTCTGTAGTCCTTTGAATCCGGAAATTGAACGTGTCCGTGTGCTCCTTAGAGAAGATGAACTCTCCGTCCTGGGCCCGCTGCCTGCTCTTCTCGCCGTATTTCAGCGTCCAGTCCCCATCCATGACTGCAAGCAGCTCGCTGGTCACCACGTCGTCACTGCGGCGGTTCATTCTGTAGTACCAAGAGACCGTAAAGCGGACGCCCGCCTCGGCGCTCCTCGCGTCCACCACCCGGCATTCCAGCTCGGTGGGGTCATCTGAGAACCCGGGGACCTTGGATGCATTCAGGTATACCTGATAGCTTGGTTCTGAAGGGGTCAGGGAGAGAGGCCAGGATAAAACACAGTCAGACAGAGCAACACAGCGAGACTTTGCAGAAGCAGCGAGACAGATTGTGCTCTTGTGCTGCCAATTAGACACCTATCCCACTGACAAAAGCCCGAAACCAGAGTCCTTGTAGTGGATGGAACACGAGTCCACTCTGTCGCTCTAACAAAACACCCAAGGCTGGGTACTTTAGAAAGGAAAGAGGTCTATTTAGCGCACAGTTTTGGAGGCTGAATGTCTAAGACTGGGTAGCCCTATCTGCTGGGCCTCTGCTGGGTGCTCCCTTGGCCATGTCACACATGGCAGAGAAGGGGGAAGAGAACCGGAAGCAAGCTGAACAGATCAAGTGCATGGGGCAGCCTCATTTGCCAACAACCCACTCACTTACTCCAAGGGACCAGTGTTCGTCCCTTCCAAAGGCAGTGTCTCCCGTGACCTCATGGCCTCTATCAGGCCCCAATCTTACAGGTTAGACCACAGGGGCTGGTGCCGTGGTGTAGCACCCCATATGGGTACTGGTTCACATCCCAGCTGCTCCTCTTCCAATCCAGCTCCTTGCTAATGCACCTGGGAAAGCAGCGGAGGATGGCTCAAGTCCTTGGGCCCCTGCACCCACATGGGAGACCCCAGGTGAAGAGCCTGGTCACTTGGGGAGTGAACCAGCAGATGTTTCACCCTACCTCTCCCTTTCTCTGTGTAACTCTGACTTTCAAACAAGTAAATAAACCTTTAACAGCCCCCCCACCCCCCACCCTGCCCCAACTCAGCCTCGCCACGTAGGGGACAAACCACAGCAGACAGAAGGGGTCCCAAGAGGGGGTCTCTGTAAAATGCGCTTCCCATACCCCACCAAGAAAGCCTCCTAAGGCCCGAAGCCGGGAAGCCACTTCCGGCTGGGGGTGGGGTAGGGGACTTGAGTGTGCCATCAGTTAGTTTTCCCAGCAGGCTGGAGTCTCCCCGCTGGGAAGCTCAGTGTTCACACTTTGCGGAGACCGTCTACCATGCCAAGCAAGCCCGCAGCCCTGCCGAGTGCCCAAGGGAGCAATGCTGGAAACCCTACCCCCAAGCACATTCCAGGAGTCGAGGCCCGTGGATCCCATCCCGCAGCGGCTTGGGTCCCTGCCCTCCCTGGCCAGGTTCCAGAGGCAGGCCCTTGGGCCATCGCTCCCCTGTTCCTTTCTATCACTTCATTCCTGTGAGGCTCACTGCCACTGAAGCCATTTCTGCACCTCCACATTTCTGTCCTCACTGGCAAAGATGTCCTGCACACTTGCCGAGGAAAACCAGGGGTGGATCCTCTCCGTAGCCTCCTTTCCTCCCCAGTCTCCTCTGTGGGTTTCGTCTCATGACCTGAGGTTCCCAGGCCACGGCAGCGGCTGTCTGGGATGCCTTGCAAACCCACTCCCTCTGCAGGGTCACCCGGGTGCTGAGTCCCAGGGGCGACGCTCTTCCTCCGTGCTCCCCTGAGCTCTGTTTTCTTGCATAGCAGCTCTGGGGCCTCCTCCCCGAGCTCCAAACACGCTGCCTTCTTTGAAGCAGGCGCTCAGTAAGTGTCTGCTGCCTCCCTGCTACAGCCTTTAGGAAAGACCCCGTTTCCCTTCAGTCCCACTTAGCCTTCTCGGAGAAACACAAGTTGACCTATCAGAGCTTCCCATTTGCTAACACTGTCTTTATCTGCATCACCACTCAGTTTTATTTAGCGTTGCTTTTATTTATGACTCACACGGATGATAAACCGCTGAGATCAAGGAACGGTTCTAGTGTGATTTACACTCCTAATGGAATTTATAACATCGTGACTTCTCCAAAAATGATTCACTGGGCCAAGATATGGAGAGAACTCCAAATCCTAATTCCCTCCGATGTCATCTTTGCAAGCATTTAATTACAAGTGAGCTTGGACTCTGTGCCACAGAAAGTTAACCCAACACAGCCCCTGCGCGCCCACAGGGGCACACCCTGCTGGAGAGAGGCCCCAGGCTGCTGGGACATCCAAGCTGGACGGGACCTGAGCGGTCATCCAAGTGTGTGTGCTGAGGTCACCCCGCTGTGGGCAGGGTGCTGACCCTCCACAGGCCCCCTCCCCAGCAGCAACTGACTGTGGGATGCACATTGCCGAGACATGCTTATACCAGCATGCGCACAAGACAAGAGACGCTCAAGCCACCCACACCCAAGCTGCAGACTTGAACTCAGACCCTGAACAACCAGGACAACCACAGGGGAAGGGTGGATTTGAACCAGCTGTGTGCGCAGCAGGTACACCCTCCCTCGGTCCTGCTCAGACCGAGTTGCACCGGCCCCACGCCAACCGCCTCTTTCAGAGTCTCAACTGCATGTCAAGCAGTGTCAAGACCGTGAACCTGCACATGCTGGGAGGCAGAGGCAGCAGCAGGCAAGAGCCAGGGCTCTGGATTCAGACGGTGTTCCAACCTGGCTGTGCCTTCGGCGTGCTGTGTGACCCTGGGCCAGGTTAACCACTGCAATGCTCCACCAGGAACAGCAGGGATAAGAGCAACTGGCTCAGAACGTTACCGTATGCAAGGAACTAAAACAGTTCCTGGTGTGCATCTGGATTCCTACACACACATACCTCCACAAGTGCTTGGGAATTACCACTCAGGGGCCCTGGTGCACTCTAAGGAGAAGGAGCTTCAAAGAGGTTGACAAGTTGGTCACACAGCTGCAAAATGGCGGCTCTGAACCTAGGGCCGCATCCTTTCCACCACCTTCCCAACACATCCTCATCTCTTGGATGAGCCAAACGTATTGCCCTCTAAGTTCTATGTTTCCCACGTCCTGCTGACTGCCAGAATGCCTGTTAGAAGACTGGGTGCAGTCCCAGTGGTGACACGGCTAAGTTACTGCATGGGATTCTGACCCAGGAGACGGGTCTCTGCGGGCCATCACCTCAGCCTGACCGACCAGTGCAACTGGAAATGCCGGGTGTCCTCTCCTATCATCTCCCAGGCGGACTCTTCCATCCGCCAAGGTTTACTTTCACCCCCGGGCACATTCTCCCAGAGCTGTACTCTCTTAAAGGTGTTTTGTTAAAATTATGATGAGGGGCCGGCGCTGTGACACAGCAAATAAATCCTAACCAAAAGTGTTGGCAATCCATATGGGTGTTGGTTCAAGGCCCAGCTGTTCCACCTCCAATCCACCTCCCTGCTAATGCGCCTGGGAAAGCAGTGGAGGGTGGCCCAAGTGCTTGGGCCTCTGCACCCACATGGGAGACTGGCTGAAGCTCCTGGCTTTGGCCTGGCCCATCCCTGGCTGTTGCAGCCATTTGGAGAGTGAACCAGCAGATGGACAACCTCTCTATCTGCCTCTGCCTCTGCCTCTCTGAAATTTTCAAATAAACAAATATTTTTTTAAAGATGTATTTTTATTTATTTGAAAGGCAAAGTTACAGAGAGGCAGAGGCAGAGAGAGAGAGCGAGAGAGAGAGAGACCTTCCATCCGCTGGTTCACTCTCCAAATGGCCACAATGTGCTGATCCAAAGCCAGGAGCCAGCAGCTTCTTCTGGGTCTCCCATGTGGGTGCAGGGGCCCAAGGACTTGGGCCATCTTCCACTGCTTTCCCAGACCACAGCAGAGAGCTGTTTACATTATTGTGTAATGTCTATCAACGAGTAAGAAAACTTGGTCTGTGTGCACATGGAATATGATTCCAGTGTTAGAAGGATGGAGACAGATGAACCTAGGAGATGATCTGTGAAATAAACTAAGCCAGGCACTGAAAGACATCAGACACCGGATGATCTCACTCGTAAGACACATGACCTCAAGATGTCAAACCTGGGCCGGCGCTGAGGCGTAGCAGGTAAGGCTGCTGTCTGCAGTGCTCGCATCCCATATGGGCGCCGGTTCAAGTCCAGATTGCTTCACTTCTGATCCAGTTCCCTGCCATGGCCTGGGAAAGCAGTAGAAGATGGCCCAAGTCCTTGGGCCCCTGCACCCACGTGGGGGCCCTAGAAGAAGCTCCTGGCTCCTGGCTTTGGATCGGCGCAGCTCTGGCCGTTGTGGCCAATTGGGCAGTGTACCAGTGGATGGAAGACCCCTCTCTCTCTCTCTCTCTCTCTCTCTCTTTCTCTCTCTCTCTGCCTCTCCTTCTCTCTGTGTAACTCTTTCAAATAAATAAATAAATCTTAAAAAAAAAAAATGTCAAACCTACAGGAGCAGAGAGTAAAAAAGTGGCGATCAGAGCCTAAGGGTTGGATGCTGGTCAAAGGACATAAAATCTCAGGGCAGCCAAGTTCTGGAGAGCTGCTGCACAACAAAAGTGACTCTAATCAATGACGACACATTGTATCCTTGAACACTGCTCAGAGATCTTAAACGTCCAATTAAGTCTTCAATGCTCCCACCACAAAAATATATGTCAGGCAATGGATATGTTAATTGCCTTAATTTAGCCATTCCACAAAGTATGCACATATCAAGACATCATGCTGTATACCATAAATGCACTTAATCTTAATTGTCAACTAAAAATAAAGAGGAGGGCAGAGAAGTGATGACTTGATTGACCCATTAGCAAAAGGCAGGCAAGGCGAGGGCCCACACCAACCCCCAGGGCAGCCTCCCCACCTCGAGCCCCACAGCCCAGACATTTGAACCAAGTGGTCCCGTGCTGTGGTTCGAATTCCTCCTGAGGCTCCAGACCCAGCAGAGGCCCAGAGCTGAGTTCTTGGCTTCTGACTGGTGTCTCCATAGCACCTAAGTAAGGCAGATCCGCAGTCCAGCACCCCTCCCTCCTCTTCTGCCTCTGCCACACACACACCAGAACCAACTCCAAACAAACCCACTCCACTGTCTGTTCCTGCAGCCACATTCCGGCCCTGCAGACTCCTGGTCACCTCAGCTTGAAGCGGGTGCCGGCTCCCACTGTCCCTGTCCCTCACTGTCCGCCCTCGAGGTTCCTGTCCTCACACATCCTACCCCTCGGTGTCTCCATCTCTCTTGTTCCCAGGCACTCTAGAAATACTTGCGAACAGAAGTGGAAACTTCCCAGACAACCCCTCACCCTGGCCCTCACTGCCTGAAGCCAAGACAACCTCAATGCCACCCCCGGGCTGACGGGACGGCCGGGCCACCTGTTCAGTCGACCTCCCATGACCTTTCCTCACTATCAGAGCTAGGAGCACAGCCCCACCCTGTCATGTGGGCCCAGCTCCACTGCTCACTGCCTTCCCCACTGCATTTGGGCAGCACCTCTCACTCTCAGCACCCCTTCACCGCTCGGCCTCCCTTCCCGCTGGCCCCTCAGCCTCAGCACGTGGGGCACCTGCCCAGCTGCTTAATGACTGAACAGATTCTCCCGATCTACTCTATCCTCCACCCACAGTGGATCTGTTTGAACCCAATGGCTCCAAATGCAGAGACGCGAGAGTCCAAGGGAGCTGCACACTGTGTAGTCTCCCCAGTCCGGCAGGGGAGAAGAGTCTGTACGGACTCCACTGGTTTGGTCTCATCCTGTTAAAACCAACTGCAGACTCCAGGAAACAGTTGCAGACAGACAGACAAGAACAAGTGGATTTCTGGCTTGTGAACTGACCAGCCTGGTGGGTCAACTTTAGACTTAACACCCCAGACAGATAAGATTCCACTGTGTCAGAATGGCCGGGGTACGGGTGGGTTCTTCCTTAGTTCTGTTCAGGCGCAAGTGCAGAAATGATCCTTTAAATGCTATTTTTACCATTTAAAAAAGTGGTCTGCAGGAGCCATGCCTTTCCTCAAGGCCCATCACGCGGACAACTCTCTGTGTAGCCTTTGCTACTTAACAAAGAGTGCCTCCTTTGAACTCACTCAGCGTATCACACCTCTACTTGTTATTCAACACACGTGCACAGCGCTCCTACTACCTGCCAGGCTCCCTGCTCTCCAAGGATTTTATTTGAACACTGCCTTGGACTTTGGTTATTTGTATGGATGTCTTATACACCTCTACAGGACTCTGTCCAGAGCCCGGGACTTTCTATCTCATTCATCTGCACCTGCTATGCACATAGTGCCTTGTACATGAAAGACATTAACATACTTCCTGAACTAAGTTTTTTTGCATAAAAATGTGCTCATCTTTGGCACAAGCATTTCACCACTGATTACCGCTACATTCTGCTTGATCTCATCAAGAAATCAGCTAAGAACGCAATGGTGGTTATGCTTAAAAAAGGCTTATCAGTCAAAGATGCATCCTGAAGTTTTGCACAATGACAAGACATGATGTCTGGGTCATGCTTTATACTCCTTCCAGAAGAAATAAAGTGTACATGTGTGTTCAGGAGAAGGAAGAGATACAGAGAGATCAGTAAAATGTCAGTAATTGTTGAATTTGCTGGTTATTTCTCCTACTGTCATTGAACGCTTCTAGCTGTAACAGTTAAAAACCAACAACAGTCTGCACCGCAAGCCTGTTCACAGGACACTGAAGCTGGGCCTGGTGCAGTGTCACTGGTGTTCTCAGAACCAAGGATCCGCCCCCGAATCTGGAGCCCAGGAGTGTCGGCTCAGGAGGTGACCCTCTCCAAATGCAAGATTTTTTAAACAATACGGGACCCTCAACTCCTCTGTTAGAATTTTCCAACCATGAAAAGCTTTCAGAACCCTTAGCTCGGTTGTAAAAACAAGGATTTTGTGCCCACTGTGTGCAGGGACCTGACCCAGAGGTTTCCACAGATTCCTCCCCTTTCCTGACAGCTCTCCAGAGAGGGTGCCACTGTCCCAGCGTCACAGAAGAGGGACCGCACTGGCACTTATGGAGGGCTGTGCCAGATCATCTTTGCTCCTTGTTATTTCCTCTCAATCTGCACGACAACCCAATGAGACTGGCAGTATTTTCATGTCGGTTTCCTAAAGGAAAAAATACAACAAACAACAAACCCCAGCAAAAAAAAAAAAAAACGCAGCCCAGCAGAGCTAAACTAGCAGGCTAAGCCCCTGCGTGGCACACGTGAGCAGAATTACAGGAGGCTACAGAACCACAGCCTGGCTCCCACTACGATCAAACTGCACCACCCTGTTACACACCCAGGTTATTAACCCTTCCTCAAAGTCGGGGACATCTGGGAAGACAAGCGGGGTGGTAACAGCTGGCGCTGGGTTCCATGCGGTGTGCAGCAGGGCTGTGTTCTCAGCTCTTCTGAAACTTAATGAACCTGGGACAGCTGGTTAGGTGAGCGGGCTGCGGGCGAACTTACAGGACACAGGAGGGCGCCGTCTCTGATGAGATGACGGTGTGGTTTATGATCTTTAACAGGGCAGGGACTTTAGAGGCAGCTGAGTGTAATGACTAATTGTCAAAGGGTTGCGCGAGTTTGCACAACTCAATGTTCTCCAACATTTACACAGGGAGAGCTCTAACTACGGAGCTAATGTTTGGTCCCAGCTTGCAGAGTCATTACGATGAGAGTGTATCCAGCACGAGCCATTCCAGAGCAGCAGACATACCAGGAGAACGCAACACCTATGCCCACACCCCGAGCAGTAACACTCTGCGTACTCACTCCGCCCAGAGAAGGAGGTGGATCTGCAGGCTTGGGGGCAGGAGCAGGTGCTTCCAGGACACACATGCTCCAGTTCCTCACCCCGTACCCTCCGAGTGGGGTAAGAACTTGGTGAGGAAGGGCCTCAGCTGTAATAAATTATCATCTCCACCAAGGAAATGTGCCGGGCACTTGCCAGGCATCATCCCACTAGATCAAGCTCACGGAAGCTGAGGCGCGTGATGTGACACACCTCAAACACAACCAGTTGGTGGAGCAGGACTCAACCCGGGTCTCCTTGCCTCCACCACTTGCCCACACTCTCCTGCCATCAGGAATAATCCTGGACACACGGCTGATGATAATTTCCAAAGAGAAACCTTCAGACCTAGATTTTATCTCCGATATGTAGCATACAGAACCCTGAAGTTTCTACCAAGTACTTAGCAGATTAACAGCTCCTTTTAAAGAAAAAATAATTACCTTCCTCAACAGCACACTGCTGGAGGAGGGGCGGGGCCTCCAGCAGCAAGGAATGCAAATGAGGCTCTCAAGCCTGAAGAGAACTCAGCCCTGCTTCCTCCCGAGCCTGCGGAACCTTCTCCAATTAACACCGCAGAAGTCTGATACTCCGGGCAGAGAGCTCAACCATGAACTGATTAGTATCCAGCTCTTGCCAAAGGCTCATTTAAGACATCTGATAGCAGGGAGAGATGGCTTAATATGCAGATTAACGAGTCATTCCGCTAGACTCTTTAAGTTTTCGCCATCTACTAGATTGGTTCAACACAAAGCAACATTTGTCCCCTACAGTAATTCAGCTTCTTACAGAAACTCCTTCACACACTTAAGATTTATGCCCACAGCTTTTATAGAGAGTGGATCTAAGAAGCATCCATTTAAACAATCACGGAGGGGCTTTTGTAAAACTGCGGTTGAAAGCACTGTCCATTATGTCATCCAATGCCCCTGAAATAAAAAGCACATGATAAATTCAGTGCCAAGAAAAAGTTTGTGTCTCTGCAGTTTGTTTTCCCTCCTTGGTGGAGAACTGTGTAATCACAGCTCTATTTAAACCTCTCTCCCACTCTTCTTAAACCTCAGAGGCAAACTCAATGCTCAAGGGCAGTAACTAATTTGTCCCAACCACCTTGCGATATCTAAGATTTTTTTTTACCCCTTTTGATCTTATTTTTATGACTCTTGCTTTAAATTGTGCTCCAATTTGCAAGCCAACTTAAATCTGTTTGTTTTCCCCTCTCCTTCAAAGTAAGACACAAATCCTAACTAGAAGAGGCTTTTTCTCAGCCTCTAAAAACTCATCATGAAGCTCCTGACTGCTGTGCGGGCTCCTGGATTTGCCAGTCACAATCAAACCCCGGCCCTGATGTTTTCCGGGTTGGTGCAACAGGAACCTGAGGACCCCAATCGGCTTCAACCCACTCGCCTGCCTCCATGCAGCAACCCCAAGCAGAGGAGGAGGACAAGAACTGCCCGGCTTCTGCTCTGCTCTGCAGTCTCCTAGGTGAAGCGGATCCCCAAGGCTGAAAACACTTGCACCTAAGATGACAACAGGGTGGACAGACTGGATCCTGGGCTGTCATCCTCTCCCAGCTGTCCTAAATGTCTCCTTTGAAACAACAGGATCAGGCATTCACCTGTAGATTCTGCTTCCCAAAGACGGCCATGGCCTTTCCCACTCCATGTGCCCGTCTGCGGTGTGACCTTGCTGCCACAGAGCGGGGTTCTTTCTCCACTCCTTTTGACCCTGAGTGGACTCCAGATGGATAGGACTGATAGAGACCCGCAGAAGTGATCACGTGCTGGTCCTAGGCACAGTCTGTAAGTGGGCCAGCAACTTCCGCTTCTTGCTCTTTGGGAGGCAGCTGCCGTGTGAGATATGGGACCACCCTGAGAAGATCGTGCTGAGATGCCAAAGCCACGGAGAGAGGGCCTGGGGGAGGAGATGCACGTGGGGCAAGGGAGGCCTGGGAGCACAGCGCCAGGTGCACAAGAAAGCCATTAGGAAGGGGAGATCTGCAGCCCCAGTTGTCCCCATGTATATAAGAGATGGGGTCCTTTCCTAATTTCTGACCCTCAAAATAGAAAATAAAAGATACTGGTTCTCAGATGGGGACAGAGTTGGTACCGGACTCATAGGGTTATTTATTTAGTGCAAATCCTGAGCCAAGCACCTGGCACACAGTAAGTGCTCAGGAAGTAGCCTACCGAGTAGCGACATCGAGTGGGCGTGGCACACCTGCCTCCTTCTCAAGCATCCTGTGACAATATTCCATAGTCACATATCCTAGCATGGCATATGACCTACACAACAGAGTGCTTGGCAAGTCACCTGTCTTTCTGCCATGTTTGACCTCTTCTCAGACACTGCCCAGAGGCCCCACGTCGTGTCTGGCCTGGGATTCACATGTGTATCCAAGTGTTACACACTTGGAGGCCGCAGGCTAGTGGCAGGCCAGGGCCCTCAGTCTCCGGGGGGCCGTGCACCAAGGTCTGCTGATGAGCCTCCAGCCAGCGCAATGGTGTGAGTCACAGGCACGAGCAAGGAGGAGACTTAAGAGGAGTCGAGGGGAAGAAAGCAGGTTTTCCTACCACACACACACTCCTGGAGGGTTTACCCACGGGCCAATAGCTCTGAGTCATCTACGAGTCAAATATTCCTGCTTTCTTCCCAATTCTGGTTTTCCTGCACACACATCTTACAACGTAATGCATGTGTCGATTCTGGCTGATCTACCCATTCAGCCAACACCATCGAGCACCTATTCTGTGCAAAGCACCAGGGAGCCAGGGTTCTGAGCTTGGCAGCCGCAGTGAGGGCCAAGCACATGGATGACTGGCACCACAGCGAGCCAGAAACTCCTGGGGAAATGAGCCACGGGTCCTTAGGATGGGGACGGAGCCCCTGCCACAATTTAGTCTCTCCATTTCTTTCCACTCTCTGGAGAGCACAGCCCCCGACAAACCCCTTCTAGTTAAAAGAGCCCACCCCCTCCCAGAGCCCCCTGCTGCTGACAGTCCCTGTATCTCCCCCAGGGTACGCCCCGATCAATGCACCAGTACTTCAAAGAAGCCCTCAAATTGGAGTGCAGGCAGCACTTTAAAAAAAAAAAAAAAAAAATCCTGGAGCTGGGATTCGGAATTGACGGTGGAGGGGTGCGGGGAGCCAGCGCTGGGCTTTGACAGCGCCACACAATGCACAGAAGATCAGAGCCGTGAGACAGATTCAGCTCCAGAGATGAAAAGTCCTCTTTTGGTGCTGACAACATCTGTTTTATTTTGAAGGTTGCTAAGGAGAGTTCTGGCTGGGCCAGCATTGTTCCAGTTCAGTACTTCATGGTGAGTCTCCTGCACGGGATTTAGACGGCCGGAATAAAAGCTCACCAGATAAACCCGCTCCTTCTCCTCTCCACCTATCAAAGGATCACTTTGCTAACAGGAACCCTCACATCCTGCCTGCTCTCCACTGCAACGCGCTGTCTCTTCTGCTTATTTTTTTTTAAGAATTTGTTTTTATTTATTTGCAAGGCAAGACAGCCACTGGTAGATCTTTGGCATATTAGTTCACTCTCCAAATGCCCACAACAGCTATGGTTGCGCCAGGCCAAAGCCAGGCGTCCAGAATGCCATGTAGTATTTAAGCGACCATCTGCTGCCTCCTAGGGTGCATAGTAGCAGGAAGCTGGAATCAGAAGTTAGGCCAGGTCTTCAACCCAGGCACCCTGACAGGTATCCCAAGGGACAGCTTAACCCATGTACCTGCCCCACCTGCCTTTTTTCCCCCCTTTTTATAATTTATTTCCTTGAAATGCAGAGTTACAAAGAAGGAGAGACAGACAAACATCTTCCATCTGCTGGTTCACTCCCTAGATGGCTACAACAGCCAGGGCTAGGCCAGGCTGAAGCCAGGAGCTTCTTCCAGGTCTCCCATGTGGGAGCAGGGGCCCAAGGACTTGGGCCATCTTCTACTGCTTTCCCAGGCCACAGCAGAGAGCTGGATTGGAAGTAGAGCAGCTCAGCCTCAAACTGGCACCAAAATGGGATGCTGGCACTGCAGAGGGCGGCTTAGCCTGTACCAGCCCTTCCACTTGCCATCTTACTGTTCTTCTCCCTGTCCCCTCTGGTCTTACTTGAAGACTCTCCATCGTTGGCAAACCAAGGCTGACTAGGGAGAGCCAGCCAGACGGGGCAGACATGATTATCTCCCAAGCACAGATCCCGATGCCAAGGCGAGGCAGAGCTGCGGAGGAACTGGGGTTCAGGGTGGGAGGTTAGTCAGCATCAGAGGAGGAAAGACTCTCCTGATCTGCTCACCTCCCAGTACTCAGAGCAACGCCAGGGAAGACAAAGGAGCACTGACTGACATGCCGGTCCCATCTCCACAGTACCGCTGGTGGGAAGTGAGGCTCTCCTCACCCCACTGGACCCCAGCCCTCCTAAGTCTACTCACAATGACACTGAAAACAATTAGGAAGAGGTGGTAACAAGCTTGCCCAGTGGGCAAACAAGTGGGACAGAGATGGGAAAATGGGCGTGGCGGGGGACAGAGCAGCCAGCCATCTTCACAGACATGACGCGCTACCGGGCGGCTAAGCCTGAGCGGCCCCTGCTCCTCCCTGGGGATCATGTCTGGGCTGAGCGTACCCAGGAGAAGAGCCCCCCCTCCCCACAACTGGTGTCTGCAAACACAATCATCCAGGGATTCCAGGGTATTAGTGGAAAAAATTCCACCAACCCAAGGAATTCTCTTTCCGAACTGGGCTTGGGAAAAGCACCAGCTCTGGTCAGGGAGCAGCCAGGAGTCTAGGAAGAGGAGGGAGGAATGACAGATTCCCTGTCCAACAACAATCCATTCCCCAGAGCTCCAAATCTGCAAATCCCAACAACAAAGGATGCTACATCCTCTCAGATAAGGGTGTTGAGGCAACTTCTTATCTGAACATCTCCCTTGCCTGCCGGACTCCGCTGCAGCAGGTTTCACCTGGGATTCATCTGAGCTAAAGAATGCTCATCCTGATAGAGCGCATGCCCAAATAATGCACAATGCCGAGTGCCTAGACTCCTCCAGAAAGCGCAAAGGCCAGAAGCAGCTGGGGAGGAGGCCAAGAGCTCCAGACCACTCACCTAGCCAGGTCACGCCCACAGCGGCTGCAGCAGACATGGCCTCTGCCACCTTGTGCCAGCTCCTGTTGTGGCCTGGTACCCACAGTGCCACGTGGCAGAAATAGTAGCCGGAGTTTTCTTTGCTAACATCTCGAACCAGTAAATGGTAGGAGCGTGCGTCCACGTGACTCAAAGCAACGTGAGGGGAGCTGTGTGCCAGGGAGTCGCGGTCCAGCCGGGCCAGCACGCGGGGCCCAGGCAAGGTGCTGTCTGGTGTCCTGCTGTAGTACCACGTCACCTCGGGCCGCACGTCGTCTGCTCGGTCCGTGGTGATGTTGCAGGTCAGGTCCAGATCCTTGCCTTCAGCCATAGACACGTTCCTGGGCACCGATGCTCGGAGAACTTGGAAATGAAAAACAAACACATCTGAATGATTGGGACGACATTTTCCCCACCCACTTTCCTTTTCAGTTCCTGTTTCTGGCACCAACATTAGAAGGTTTTGGACAGCTGTATTTGCAAGATATTTAATGAATAAATTCATGAAGCATATATTTTTTTCACAAAAATGCTAACAGCAGCACACACTTATATACACCTACTTTACGCCAAGCAGTATTCTGAGTGCTTTAGAATGATCAGCTCTCAAAGAGACCTTTTGAGGTGGGAACTATCATCGTCTTAGAGGAAACTGAAGCACAGAAAAGCTAAGTAACTTCTTGAAGGCCACACAGCTAATACACGATAGGGTTGGGGTCCGACTCTAGGCTGGCTGCTTCCAGGAAATCTGCTCTTAACTTTGTTTTTTAAAGATTTATTTATTTATTTTTTTTTTTTTTGCAAGACAGAATGACAGAGGGAGAGAGAGAAAGAGAGAGCTTCCATCTGCTGGTTCACTCCCCAGATGGCCGCCAGCAGCCAAGACCGGGCCAGGCTGAAACCAGAACCGCATCTGGGTCTCCCACGTGGATGGCAGGGACCCAAGCACTGGGCCATCCTCCACTGCCTTTCCAGGTGCATCGGCAGAGAGCTGGATGGAGAGCAGAGCGGCCAGGACTTGAACCAGCACTGTGGTGTGGAACATGGATGTTGACGCTGCACGTGGCTGCCTAACCCACTGCACAACAGCGGCTCCTGCTCTGCCCTTTATAAGAAAGCTGCCGAACATCACGAAACTGAAATTACACTTTCTCTGTGTGCATGATCAAAGTGGGTGATTTTGCAGGAAAAAAGGGCAATGCAGTTCTTTTAAAAAAATGTTTTTATTTCTTTATTTGAGAGACACAGACCCAGACACACAGAGAGATCTTCCATCTGCTGGTCCACACCCCAAATGCCTGCAACAGCTGGAGCGGAGTCACACTAGAGCTGGGATCCTGGAACTCAATCTGGGTCTCCCATGTGGGTGGCAGGAACCCAACTACTTAAATCTGCTGCCTGTCAGGGTGCACGTTAGCAAAAAGCTGAAATGGGAGGCAGAGCCAAAACCAGGCTCTCCAATATGGGATGTGGGCGTCCCAAGTAGTGGCTTAACTGCTGTACCAAACACCAGCCCTGACAACTTAGTTCTGACTGTGACCCACACATGGTGTCTGCTGGGGCCTGGAAAACAGGGAAGGAGGTGCCAATGAAACCAATTTATGCATAAAAATGGAAAAGTCCCAAGATAAGGGCCAGGAAAGTGAAATCAAACAATTTTCCTTATGAACCTTTGCTTATATAATGTATTTGGAATACCATTTATTTCAGTAGACATACCCACCTAAAAGTCAAGCAGCCGACACACATCCTGAAACCAAAACACAATGGTCTTTGGATTATCCATGCTACTGCTCTCTCTCATTAGCGTGGATAATTAAAAGCCAACTATATTTAGACAAAGCACTGAAGTGTTTGGTGTCAGAGACTCAAGGCAGATCTAGTTTCAGCATTCCCCTGTTGGAATGGAAACATTTTCCTCTATTCAGAGGGTTTTGAAAACGAAGTTGAACATCTGTAACCAGAGGAGAAAAACATTCAGCTCGTGATAATGGAGTGGGGACAATTACTTAGGTGCTGAACGGCCAACACCTCCCAGAGGATTTAAGTGGAGGTACAGCCCTGGCCTTCCAGCAAGAGCGGTCAGAGTCAACCACTGCTCCACGGTGGTTCAGGGACAGAGGCCGGAGCCCAACTCGGAAAAGACCTTTCACCTGCCTGACAACATTTCAAGCCAAGTTCAAGAATGCCCTTGAGAGATAACAGGAAATGTGATGGACAAAATATTAGAGAAAGGAATTTAAAAGTCCAATCTCAAGGTTGGCGCTGTGGCATAGGTTAAGCCTCTGTCTATAGTGCCAGCATCCAATATGGGCTCCAGTTCAAGTCCCAGCTGCTCCACTTCCAATCCAGCTCTGCTAATGCACTTGGAAAAGCAGAGGAAGATGGCCCAAGACCTGCGGCCCCTGCACCCACATGGGACACCCAGATGAAACTCCTGGCTCCTGGCTTCAGCCTGGCCCAGTCTGGCTGTTGTGGCTGTTTGGGGAGTGAACCAGGGGATGGAAGATCTTTCTCTCTGTAACTCTGCCTTTCAAACAAATAAGTAAATCTTTTAAAAGCAAAGCCTAATCTCTTCTTTCACCCACCCTCCAAATGCTTCTTCTTCATTCACCATTTTCAAGGGGCCAAAAGTAACCTGATGGTAGCTTTTGAGAGGATTCAGAATGGAAGCTGCTGCTCTGAGCTGGGTTCTACAGCTTGAACCACTCTACACACAGCCCCTGTGGTCACGTTGTGGGGTGGCTGGCTCCACGTTCTTTGACGCAAGAAGGAATTCAAGGATGAGACACAAGTAAAGGGCAGCAGAGAAACAAGATTTATTCATGAGAGCAAGAGAGAGAGAGATGCACTCAACAGGGTTCAGATCCATCCCTTTAAATCACTGGGAGGCATAGAGGGTGGGCGGGGCTTAATTGAATATTCAAAGGGCAGAGTTTGGCTAGGGCTCTAGGGCTGCCCATTTCCTTGCCCTTTTTTGGAAATCTCAGAAGTTTCATGGCATCAGGTGGGAGTGTCAGCAAGGGTCACTTTAGTATAGCGACCTTATAGCGAGCTAAAGGTCACTGCGATGAAGCAACTGGCAGCCATAAAGGATAATTTTAACCAGTGAAATTGCAGAAGATGCGGTTTTCTGCTGCATGGAAAGAGGTGGGTCTGGGCAGGGCAGGCAGGGCTGCAGGTGGGGGCCGGCCACCTCAGCTCCTTCCTAGCCACCTCCCTGCCTACACCAGAGCCCCTGGGGTCCTGCTGGAGTCACCTCCACTGGGCTGACAGTTAATGGAAGGAAAAGATCTTGGGAGGAAGTGGGGCTGGTGAAGAAGCCGTCAACATGCAGCAGTGGACTGTGAGCTTGGAGACAATAGTTTTCAGGTTCTAGAAATATGGGCCAGAGTCTCTGCAACTGTGTAGTTCACCTTGTAATTTTCTCTGTACAAGTGGCTACACATCTGCTGCACCCCTAACCACAGGTCCCACACATCCTAGATTCAGGGGTTTACTGGTAAGGGACAGGATGGAACAGGCTGAAGGGGAAAAAAAGAACCAGTTCTAAGGATCTGTAAATGCAGCAGGGGCGTGAGACAAAGGCGCCAGTGGTGCAGGCTTTCTTCCACGGACTGTAACTGAATTCATAAATTAGGCAGCAAGATCCACAACATTCAGACCACAGGTAACACGGCTTTGTTGTTTCAGGGGCCCTGCGCTACTGATCTTAACAAAGCGCTCAGGACACGGGACAGCCAGGTAGGGACGGTGCAGACGCTGACAGGAAGAGAACACCATAACCTGGTCCACAAAGAGAATGGGGGAGTCTGTGATCTTCAGTGGACGACACACAGGACCCCACCTTCCTCTGCATTGCCCTTACCTGCAATACAGCATCTGTTCTCACTGGGAAAGTGTGAACAAGCCAGTGTGGCGTTACCTGTCTCTGGGACTCTGTCCCCAACAGAAATCACACACATCTTCTCCTCAGACTCCCTGAAAAGGCGTGCCCACTCCCCGTTGCTTAGAAATCCCTCTGCCGGTTAGGCCTGCCACTGTATCTTATTACGAATGCATTAACAAAGAAGCATAACATTACTAAAAAGCAGATTTGCCTTAAAATATTTTGAGAGCTAGTTCAACGTGATTGCTCTCCTTTGCCGGCTGTGTACTGTGCTTTACAAACTACAGCATGCTTACTCTGAGACAGGGTCTGTGGGCCTCCATGAAAGAAATCCATGGCACAAAAGAATTGGGAGCCCCCCCCCCCAGTCTCGGGTGAGAGCCAGACGCCGTTGCCTGCCTACGTGTTGCCCAGTGCCCCGGTCTTATAAAAGGATATTATGGGTTTTGAGGTGTGTTCAAAATGGGGAAAAACAAAACAAAACAAAAACGCCTTTACGACTGAGATTCCTGCACAGGAAGACAAGGCGCTGCAGAGCTGCAACTCCGAATCCCTCCACCTCACTGGAAGCGTCTCACACAAGCTGAAAAGCTGGAACTTTCTCAGGGCGGGTTCCAGGCAGATCACCATGCCAAGGCAGGCAGCCTGAGCCCACCGGCCAAGCGGTTTCTGCATGTGGGGCCAAGACTGACCGCCACTCTCTGCGATGACCGAGCACTTAAGAACTGGCTTTCAGCACCCACTTCTACAAGATCCAGCTCCTGTGCGCTCAGGACGGTGCAGCCTCCAGAGCCAAAACGCTCGCTGTGCACACTGTTTCTGCCTTTCTTCCCATCTGGGCAGCAGACAGCCACACACGCGTATTCCTCTCGGAAGTGAGTCCAGCCAAGGTCTTCCCAGTTGAAGATAGAGGAGGCAGCAGCGACGGCAGCAAAGTACTCTGGGAGCTGAAGAGACTGGACTCCCAGAACACCAGGCTTGTCCACCCAGCCCCAGCAACGACACTGCCCTGCAGTGGTCTCATCACACTTTGTCTCTGCTAAAGCTGCAAGCTCCACGGGGCCTGGGAATGAGATCCCAGCTCCTGGGAGCCCAGGGCCTGGCACAGAGCTGAGCCACAGGAAGTTCTCCATCAATGCCTACTGAACAGTGAGTCCACAATGGCTTCAAGTTCTTATTTGTTTAAGTGTATTTTCTAAAATGCATTTTCTACTTTCTTAATTACTTCTGCAGCTGCAATGGGGGGAGTTTAAAAAAAAAAAAAAAAGACAATCCCAAGACAAAGAACTTCTTGTAGAAACCCCAAGCCCTGGGGCTGACACTGTAGCACAGCAGGTTGAGCCGACACTTGTAACGCCAGCATTCCCTACAGGTACCAGTTCAGGTCCGGGCTGCTCCACTTCCAATCCACTTCTGTGCTAATGCACCTGGGAAAGCAGCAGCAGACGGCCCAAGTGCTGTGTCCCTGCACCCTCGTGGGAGACCAGGAAGAAGCGCCTGGCTTCAAATAAATAAAATAAATCTTTAAAAAAGAAAAGAAAGAAACCCCAAGCCCGGATGCCTCTGGGGTGTGATGACACAGCAAAGCACCAAGAGGCCCAGCCCTAGACAGCACCTTCCCCAACAGGGGAGGGCGCGCCCAGAGGGCCCCAAAAGCAAGCCCAGAGGATCTCGGTCATGTGAGAAGCGCTTTGCAGTGAGCACGGATCAACCAGTGGCTGCGGGCAAAGGCAGATGCAGGGACTAAGGACAGCAAACAGATAAAGCTGAGGGGACAGTGTGTGAACAGACACACCTCAAAGCCCCTCTGTGCAGCAGGTGGGACCTCACCCTGGTGCGGGGACTGGTGGACGTGACCTCTGAGGGAAGGCACTGCCGCGGGGCTGCCGGGGCACCGCAGAATGTCTGCGGAACACGGAGTAAAGCAGCAGTGAGGCTGCTGCTCGGGACGCCCGCAGCCCCCGTCAGAGGCCTGGCTTTCACACCAGCTCCTCTGCCTCTTATCCAGGTTCCTGCTCCTGTGCAGCCTGGGAGGCAGCAAATGATGGTCCCAGTACTTGGGTTCCTGGCACCTGGGCTTCTGGCTTGGCCTGGCCTCGTCCCAGCTGTTGTGGTCATTTGGGGAGTGAATCAGCAGATGGACGATTTATGTCTTTCTCTGAGTGTCTCTCTTTCAAATAAATAAAAAATGAGTAATCTTTTTTAAAAAGGCAAGGTTTTTTTTTTTGTTGTTGGTTGTATAAAACAATTTTCAAATCCATGCATTCAAGGAATTTTCAAAAAGTTCATGGAGAGTACATATTATGAAAAAATCATGCATGATTTCAAAAATTTCATACCGAAACAAATGTACTTTTTCATTACATTTTCCATGAGCTTTCTGGCATACTCTCACATAGGAGCTACAGCTCCCCATGGGCACAAATTCAGCTGCAAAGCAAAACTGAGCACATAGCACAGAACAACGTGCCCCTCAGCAAACTGCACAGAACAAATGCACCCTTCACCAAACTCTGAGTACCACCCGGCTCCTTGCACCGTCAGCCAGAGTGGAATCATTACTGTCAGAAAGAGAAGGAGCTCCCTGGCTAGTTCTTTACACCATCCATCAGCGTCACAGTCTGCGGTACAGCCTCTCCAGGCGCTCACCTGTTGGCTGCATCACCACGGTGGCTACCTCCACGGCCTTTTCCTGGATTTCTTGCCAGCTGCCCTGCTCTGCAATCCACTCGCTGACAATGCACCTGTAGGTGCCCTGATCGGCGGACAGCGCTCGGGACACGGAGAGGCGGTAGGCGTCACTGCCGGCGGTGTCTAGGCGCACGTCCCCGCTGTGATAGCGCTGCTCGTAGCCGGGGCCCGGGCGGAACCTGCCCTCGTGCGTCAGGGCCAGGACGCTCCGGTGGGCGGGGCCGCGGTGCAGCTCCCACAGTACCGCCAGGTGCGTGTGCAGCGGCGAGGCGGAGGAAGCTGTGCAGCGCAGCTCGAAGGGCTCCCCTTCCCGCAGGCTCAGGCTGGGGGCGGGCCTCGCGCTTGGGCCCAAGTGCAGGGCGTCGGGTAGCACTGCGGGGAGAGAAGAGTATGAGCCAGCTGCTCACAGCACCCCTGCAACAAGGGCCACACCTGCCAGGACGCCCTGGCCGTCAGCCATGACCACGGCTGCAAACGGAGACAGTCTCCTCCTCTTCTATTCATCTGTGATCTCAACCGACTTTCTGACTTGAAGCAGGACCAAAAAAACCAGATGCTAATAAAACCCCCTGGCAGCACAAGGTGGCGAAGACTTCTTTTTAGGACGTCTCTTCACCCCCGTGCCTCAGTTTCCTAAAAGGGACTTGACAGTCGGACAGTCCTCAGGGAGCTGCTGTGAGACTGGAGGGTGTCAGAGAGGACAAGGTGTCAGGATGATGGCCGGCACCTCGTAGTCATGATAAAATGACAGGGTGGGACAGCCAGACGCCCCTTGTGTGAGGACACAGGGCCGCGGGAGGGAACCTGCCCGCTCTGCAAGTCAGGAGTTAGGACGGCGGGAGCTGCCTGGGGCTGGAGGCCTGGGACAGGCACCCACGGGGCAGCGGCCAGCCACAGAGAGCACAAGACTCCTCGGCCTCAGAGCCTGGGGAAAGGCAGCCTCAGGGAGAGCTATTAGGAAGAGAAGCGGGAAGCACCGGTCCTCGGATAGCCAGTGAGGGGGCCTCTACCAAGGCTGCGAGGATCTGGCCAGGGGGCTGGCCTGGCAGCTGGGTGACAGACTCCTCAAATACCGCTAGCCGCTACCTCTTGGGTTGTTCCCCCGTTCCACCCCCAGAAACCATCTCAGTGTCCCCATGAAGGGGGACGCAAAAACTTAGATAATGAAAAAATCTAGATAACGCAAAAACCTACTCTGTCTTTAGGAGAACATCCCAGAGATCCAACTCTACTGCAAAATGAACATAACAACCTTCTAGTATCTACATCAGTCTGTGAGTGTGGCTAGCACGACTCAGTTCTCAAGGCCAGTTGGAGGTTCAGGGCAAGAGGAGCAGTTAAGACCCATAAAACTGCAGGCCACACACACTTGGGACCATGCACAGAGCCTGCCAGAGACTCCCCCTGGCAGCCAGCCAAGCTCTCTCATGATCACCCACCTGCGTTCATGAGCTAAGCCTTGCTCCTCCTCCTTCTCCCAGAGACTGCAGAAGAAACGGAACCACTCAAGGGGTGGGGGGAATTTTGCTGCTACTCTCCCCCTCCTAAGATGGGGATTGCAAGGGAAGACAAAGGCACATCTGGCCTAATGGAGGTGTGACATGTTGCATTATTTAACGCCAATGCGAGCAGGTCTTACGGGACTGTTTTATTAAAAGCATACTCAGGATTCTCTACAGCCGTGAGGGAGCAGTCACAGAGGAGATTTGAGGTTTCCAGGTTTTAATACCTACTGAACAGATGTGGCCACTCTGCCCCCTCGCCTGCCCAGTGAGCGAATGGCATCTGAGATATGGGAGGGTTCGGCAAATCACTACAGAGGGAACGAGTGCCCGGACCAGCGCTGTCTTTTTATATCATCACACGCGTTTTTTGCATTCCTGATAATTATATCCATTGCTACCCAGATATAATTTTCAGGGGGAATACAGCAGGGCACAAATAAATGCATAATTGGGTAATAATAATAATCTTCTATTTTGTCAGCCTCCAATTAAAATTCTTTGTTCTTGCTCATTCGCTAGTTAGCTGTGTGATTTTGGGCAAGTAATTACTCTACGTTCTTTCATTTCCTCATGACTAAATCATGGAATATCCTGCCCTTACCTTCTTTACCGGGGTTCGGAGAACTGAATGTGAACTGAACATTCAGAGAACTGAAAGTAAATCTTAAGAGGACACGGACAATGGCAAAACCAAAGGTGAACCCCAACATCCCGTACACATAGCACGGTCAAGACGGCAAGCTGGCCATGGCCATATCATGCTCTCTCTACAGAACACATACGACGTCTGGTAGAAACAGGTCCTTAAACCAGGAAGGTCACAAAGACCTGCACTTCAAAGCATCTGTTCTGCCCATGACCCTGAATATCATCCTGGGCACCCCCTCCTTGTCACCCCTGAACACTTACTAGGGCTCTGAGCAAAGGCTTTTGCACCTTACCACTTCTTCACAACCTTGAAGGTGGACACGGTGGCACAGGGAGGAAGCTGAGGCTGGCCATGTTCATGGCCACACAGCTGACAAGTAGTCTGGCGTGCAACTGGACTCAACAGCACGAACTACCAGAGCTGGCACCACCCAGGCTATTTCACCCTCTGGCCATGAGAGGCTGTGGGGTCACACCAGGCCCTCAGAAGTCACCTGCCCTCAATCAGGCAAGCCACTGTGACTCCATCGGACACGGGGAGGGGACCCAAGCCCCAGAGGAGTTCAATCAGCCGTAGCCAAGTGGCAGAGGGAGCCCTGGCCCTGGGCACGGCGATCCCTCTTGAGTACTGTACCTTTAACCTGCACGGTGTCCTCATAGTTGCCCTGGACGGTGGCATCCGTGCTGGGCGTCGAGCACTTGTAGTGGCCTTGGTCGGGGGACTGGACGTTCCGTATGTGCAGCTCCACGGCGTCATTGGCCGTTCGCCTCAACAGGATGTCGCCCCTCTGCAGCCGCTCCCGGTACGGCTGGGCTGGGAAGCCCGCCTCCCAGGTGCTGGCCAGCTCCACAAAGCTGCTGCCCGAAGACGAGAAGCTCCAGTCGAAATTCTGCTCGCTGGGGCCGTCATAGTCGCTGACGTTGCAGGGGATGATGAGTTCGGTGCCCACTACCCGGACCAGAGTTCCCGCGGGGACTCTCACCACGCGCCCCCGACACAGGGCTGCAACGACAAGAGAACAGAGGCGGGTCTTCCGTCACGGAAGGGCTTCCCAGGATAAGGGCTGCATCCCGCGGAGGCTCCTGCTCACAGGCACAGAAGCACAGAGGCGGCCGGATGTCTGTGCAGGAGGAGGCTAGGCCCGTCCCTAGGAGGATGAGCCGGAACACAACGCTGAAATGAGCCCCTCTCGCTCAGCCAGCTCCCCGGGATTGACAGGGAGGTCAGTGAGGTATTAAAACAGGCAAAACAAAACAACCTGGCCAGCCTCTCCTTCCCGCTGCTGTCCAACACGGCACATCACCTGGGCTGATGGAGAACTCCATGTGCGAAAGGAAAGCACACAGCTAATCAGCCCACCTGCACCAACCCTCAGCCCTACAGACCACTCCCTGCGACCTGCGAGACCGGATTCACGAGAATAGATGCCAATTTCTAAACCCCAGAGCGGCTCGCTGATAAAATGATTTAACTCCTGTTATCTGACATTGCCTATAAATTACTTTTAAAATATGACGATTCCACCAAGTATGAATTCTCAATTTTCTGGCTCATTTCCTTCTCTCTACTCTTCCCTCTGATCTAAACTCAGAAAGGAGATGGGGCAGCACAAAGGGAGAGAGAGAGCCTGGCTGGCTGCTGGGCCTTGTGAGCGAGGCAGCGCTGGCTCCCGGGCGTTCCCAGGCACAGGCCCCTCTTGGGGCCCTAGGGATTGGCGACTGCGAGTCCTTTAAGATGTCCTCACCTCACGGCAGTGAACTTCAGAACGATGTCACAGTGCAATTACTGCCTAACTTTACATTTCAGTTAGGACCAGAAAGAGCACTGTGGCTCCTTCTTGATGCTCAGTGCACACCCGGAGCGATAAGCCACCCGGGAGAAGGTGTGGGCTCCGACACCAGGGAGACCTGTGTTTTGATCAGACAGCTTCCTCAGCTCTAAGACGGGGCAAGAAGGCTTCATTTTGTGAACGTAATAAAGTGCCTAATTGAGGTTCTGCCACATAGCACGGGTTCAATAAAAGAGGAACTTTCTTTTCAGTCTTGGGTTTTTTTTTTTTTTAATCATTTGTTACAAATGCAATGGTGTCCCCTACCCAGAATTCAGACATGGAAGCCCAAGCCCCAGGACCTTGGAACGGGACTTTGGGAATGGGACTCCGTAGGTGTAGCTGGCTGTGATAAAGTCACAGTGGAACCGGGTGCGCCTCTAATGCAAAGTGGCTGCCATCCTTAAACAGGGTGTAATGGGCACAGACATGCACCCAGGAGAACACCTGTGAGGGTGAAGGCAGAGACGGCGAGAAGACTGCAAGCCAAGGAACACCAAAAACTGCCCCTGCCGCCAGGGCTCCCTGCTCTGGGGCGGGCAGACTGCCGACGGCAGCATCTTCGACTGTGCGGAGACAGAATTCGGTCCTGTATGTTCCCCTTTTGTGGGACTTTGTTGTAGCAGCTCCAGCCAATGTCTTAATGCTGCTTGGGTTTTTGTGGGTTACATTCATGTTTTTCAAGCTCTGGGTCGTCACCCTTCTGTGGACTGTGAAGTGAATGTGTAATGGTTGTGACCAGCACGTGTAAGAGTTCCAGTGAAACTAAACAGAATGGAAAGTGTTGGGGTGCACTGCCCTTAGCAAGGGGTACACGCTGTTTTATTAAAGAAAACTATGTGTGAATCGGATTACCACGAAAGAAAACCTCATATCTTGATGTGGGTCAGGGTTAAAAACAAAAAAGTTGAGGAGCACTTTCTTAAAGCTATTTCTGGCTTTCTTCACCCATGGCCGTTCACCTTGAGAAGGGAAAGGAAGTGGCCAGGCGAGAGAAAGAGCGTGGGAGGATCATATGCCTGCTGAGCACGGGGCCCAGCTGGGGCCAGGGCCAGCCTGAACTCCAGTTCTAAGAAAAGCTGCAGAACCCTGCATCACGGGCCCTCCTTACAGAGAGTAGCTGCTGGTGGTAGCACCGCTTGTGTGTGGCCTATCTCCCTGCAGAAAACGGAGCAACAAAGCCCATATACTGTGGGAGAGCTGCTGGAACAGGCTACTGCCCCTCCCCACCCCTCAAGGCAATACCCACGTTCCCACGCCTCCCATTCCCACTTGTACCCTGCGACACCACTCCCTGTCCCTCAGGTGGGACTGACCCTACACCTTCCATCCCAGAGCCAGGAGCCAGGAAAATCAGATGTTCCCCAGCTCATATATTCTGCAGCTTCTGGTCCAGACACCTCCACTTCCACTGGAATCGAGGCTCACTCGGACCATGGGAGCCATCCACGTGTCAGAGACCCCATAGGGCCAGAGAGGGGGACGGAGTGCCACCCACTGACCCGATGCAGCTTCTGAGCTGCAGGATCCAGCCACTCCTTCTGGACCATTTCTCACACACACACACACACACACCCTCTCACCGAGGACACTTCAGTTTCTTCCAATTCTACTCACACCCACCCTTCCCGCTTCATATTTTTAAAGCTCATTTCTGTCACCGGTGACTCAAAACAGCACTGAAGTAATATGACAATACCTCAAAAAGTTTTTGAAAAATGGTAACATAAGATATCTCTGGGGGAATTAGCAACGTGGCACAGCAGGTAAAACCACTGCATTGGGATGCTGGCATCCCATATTGGAGTGCCAGTTGAGGCCTAGCTACTTCATTTCAAACCAGCCCCTCTGCTAATGCATCCGGGACAGTGGCCCAAGTGCTTGGGCCTCTGCCACCCACATGGGAGACCAGGATGATGCAGTTCCTGGCTCCTGGCCTTAGCCAGACCTGGCTATTGTGCCTATCTGGGAATGAACCAGCAGATAGAAGATTTCTCTCTCACCCTCTCCTTTTCTCTTTCACTCACCTTTCATATAAATGTATCTTTAAAAAAAAAAACCCACACATACATTTGGGATGGACACTGTGGTACAGAGTGAGTTAACACTGCTTGGGAGGCTTACATCCCATATCAGAGTGCTGGTTTCAGTCCCAGCTCCTCTGCTTCCGATCCAGCCCCCTGCTAATGTGTCTGGGGAGCAGCAGATGATGGCTCAGTACTTGATGTGCTGCCATCCATGTGGGAGATCCACATGGAGTTCCAGGCTCTTGGCTTCAGCGTGGCCCAGCCTCAACTGTTGCAGCCATTTGGGGAGTGAAGCAGCAGATGGAAGATCTCTGTCTCTGTCATTACACCTTTCAGATAAATACATCGTTAAAAAAACTGGTACAAAATGTTGTAATTCATGTGTATAGTTTTTTCATGATACATATTTCCACACCCTTTTTGAAGACCACTCATATATGAGTACTTAGCACCAGCAGTAATCACCTCTCTGAAGGCATCATCTTCATGATTCACAGAGATGAGCACCTATTTTATATTTATTTGTAAAGCAGAACGAGAGAGAGAGAGAGAGAACACTTCCATCTCCTAGTTCACTCCCCAAATGCTGACAATGGCCAGGGCTGAGCCAGGCCAAAGCTGGTAGCCAAGAACTCGGCCCACATCTCCCGCGTGGGTATGGGTGACAGGAATCCAGTCCCTTAAGCCATCACCTGCTGCTTCCTGGCATCTACTGTAGCAGGAAGCTGAGGCTGGAGCCAGAGCCAGGCATCAAACCCAGGCACTCCAATACCGGTCGTGGGCATCTTACCGGCAGGCCAGACCCTGCCCCTGCATTTACTTTTAGAGAGGACCAGGCAATTCAGTCTCCCCGAGAGACAGCGGGGAGCATCGTGGTGGAGCTGCTTCCAAGGCCACACGGCCCAGTGTTTCATATCCTCATGCGGGAGTCTCCTCGGCTGGGAAACATAGACCTGCCAGGAAGACAAGGCAGCTACTGCGCCGACAGCACTCACAGCTGAGCCCGGCACGTGCAGGGGTCTGCAGCTACCCCTAGAACTAACCTGACCACCACCATTCACCTGCTTCCTGGGCAAGGTTCCCAAAGGAGTTTCCCAGCAGGTGAATCTTCTCAATGCCCATCCCTTGCCGAGACGCTGGCTGCAGGACCTCCAGGTGTCAGCCAGCGCAGCTCTCGTGCTGTCTCCGTCTTTATTCTTAGAGACCGCAGCTTTGGGAACTGACCCTGCCCCTTGTCTCAACTCTCTAATCCTCCTTCCACGTGGCTGCCAAAACCATCTTCTTAACACACAAACCCTACATCGCTCCCTGGCCCAAGCCTTTCACAGCGCCTTCCTTGTCACCTGTGGGGTCCTCCAGACCCCTGACTCAACACCCTGGGCCAAGCCTCCACCCTTCGAGTCTGCATGCTTTCAACAGCCCTCCTCACCACTCTCAACACAACAAAGTCATCCTTTTATTCATTTCTCTGAGAGGCAGAGACAGAGAGAGAGAGAGAGAGAGATCTTCCATCCACTGGTTCACTCCCCAAATGGCTACAATGGCCAGAGCAGGGCTGATCCAAAGGAGCCAGGAGCATCCTTTGGGTCTCCCACAGGGCTGCTGGGGCCCCAGCACTTGGGTCATTTTCCACTGCTGTCTCAGACCATAGCGGGGAGCTGGATTGGAGTGGAGCAGCCAAGACCCAAACCAGTGTCCCTATGGGATGCCAGCATTGCAGGAGTATGCTTAACCTACTAAGCCACAGTGCCAGCCCCAACAAAGTGATCCTTTAAAGACATGACTCCTGGGTCAGAACTCTCCAGTCACTCCACATCTCATCCAGAAAGAACCCACGATCCTCGCAGAGGCCACCAAGCCCCAGAGGGCTGGGCCCCCTTTGCTCTTCTCCCTCTCTCCACTACAGCCAGCCATATTTTCCTCCTCTGGGTTCCTTGAACTAAAAAGACCCACTCCAACCTCAGGGCCTTTGCATATTGCCTCAGCCCAGGACATTCTTTTTTTTTTTTTTTTTTTTTTTAATCGTTTTACTTATGTATTTGAGAGGTACAGAGAGGGAGGTCTCCCATCCACTAGTTCACTCCCCAGATGGCCACATCAGCTGTTAAGAAAACATAAGCTGTTTTCTTAGGCGTGCAAGGGCCCAAGGACTTGGGCTATCTTCCACTGCTTTCCCAGGCTATCAGCAGGGAGCTGGATTCGAAGTGGAGCAGCCAGGACTCAAACTGGTACCCATATGGGATGCCAGTGCCACAGGCAGATGCTTAACCCATCAGCACCAGCCCCATACCCAGGACAGTCTTAAGACATCCACCCCACCGGCTTCTTCACCAGCCTCTGATCTTTATTCCCAGGCTGTCTGCTTGGAGAGGCCTTTCCCAACCATCCTAAAACAACAACCCCCCTCCATTCTTGCCCCTCTCAAATTTTCTTATCATTTATCACCCATATACTACATGTGCATTTTGATATTTTTACTATGATTGTCTTATTTTTCCCATTTAGAATATAAGTTTCATATAAGCAGTGATTTTTGCCTCCCAGGATGCAGACCAGCAGGAAGCTGGGTCAGAAGAAGAGGAGCCAGGACTGGAACCAGGCGCTCCAATACGGAGCGTGGGTGTCCCAAGTGATGACTTAACCACTGTGCCACTCACTCGCTCCATATACACTGGCTTTTATCTGTTTATTCATGGCTGAGGTCCGCTGCCTGCAAAGGGCCTTGTACAAAGTAAGTCTACACATTTCAGTAAGTCCTTCTAAAAGATCCACACGGTCGTCCACCACCTGGCCCCCGGCCACGCTCACAGCCAGCATCCTGCCACCCCCTCCTGCTCAGACTTGGACAATGGGAGCCCTTCACCGCGCTCCCCTGGGCTTCCTTCACCTGGCCTGGCCTCCCAGCACTCCCTCCTCTGTGAAGCCTCCCCTCTCCCTTGGGATCACTTGGGTGTTCCTTCCTCCACGTTCCAGCTCAGCCGGCACAAGTACCTCTGACAATGGCTACATGACAGAGCCACTGGGAAAGTGGAGCAGATATGAACAGATGCTTGAAAGATCAAATTCTAATCGGAAGACAGAAACCTGAGCAGTGTCTTGCATGCAGAGCGGGGACGTTGCCTCATCCATGCAAATCAAGAGTTTAAATTTTGGTAACAGAATTCCAGTTTGCCACAAACAATCTGGTATTTAGCACAGACTTCCTTTAATATGGTTAAATAAGAGCTAATGATACTGAAAAATAAATATAGCTCATAAAAAATAAAGCATATGGTTCTTTTCAAATCAAAAAGAATATCTACATAGTCACACGTTGCCAATTTTTTGTCAAAACCTTTTGTAACAGTTGATAACTGAGAAAAAAAGGAAAGGAAAATGTTTCTCTAGTTTTCCAAATACTCCCAGTGTTTCAAATGGAGGACTCAATACATTTCTGTACCTAAACTGTATTAGTTTAGCACCCCATAAAGATGCCTTTAAGCAACAATTTAATATTATGACCTTATTTGTTTTCAGGGGTCAATGTTAGAAACCCTCATACAAAAACCACTTCTCAACCAGCCTTAAAAATACTATTGAAAACACCAGTTTTGGGGGCCAGCACTGTGGCACAGCAGGTAAAGCCACTGTCTGCAGTGCCGGCATCCCATATGGGTGCCCATTCAAGTCCCGCTGCTCTACTTCCCATCCAGTTCTTTGCTACGGCCTAGGAAAGCAGTAGAGGACAGCCCAAGTGCTTGGGCCCCTGCACTCGTATGGGAGACCCGGAAGAAGTTCCAGGCTTCTGGCTTTGGTTTGGCACAGCTCTAGACATTGTAGCCCTATGGGGAGTGAACCAGCAGATGAAAGACTTCTCTCTCTCTCTGCCTCAGCCTCTCTATAACTCTGCCTTCAAATAAATAAATAAATAAATATTAAAAAAAAAAAAACACCACTACATTGTTCAGTGACACGAGAATCCATGATAAAATCCCATTAAAATTTAATACCAGAAGTGCTCGCGCTGCGGCATTGTGGGTAAAGCTTCCACCTGCCACGCCGATACCCCATATGGGTACCCAGTTAGAGTCCCGGCTGCTCCAATTCCGATCCAGCTCTCTGCTGTGGCCTGGGAAAGCGGTAGAAGATGGCCCAAGTCCCTGGGCCCCTGCACTCATGTGGGAGACCTGGAAGAAGCTCCTAGCTCCTGACTTCAGATTGGCGCAGCTCAGGCCGCAGCCATTTGGGGAGTGAACCAGCAGATGGAAGACCTCTCTCTCTCTGCCTCTCCCTTTCTGTAACTCTATCAATAAATAAATCTTTTTAAAAACTTAACACCAGAAAAAAATTACCTGTTAATGAATCATTGTACATTCTTTCCCCAAAAAATAAGAGCCATTTAGAGGGGCCGGAGTTGCAGTACAGCAGGTTAAACTGCACTTGGGCACCCACATCCTCTATCAGCGTACCTGGGGTGCAGTTCCACCTCCACTTCGGATCCCGGCTTTCTGCTAGTGCACACCCTGGGAGGCAGCAGATGATGCCTCAAACACCTGGGTCCTTGCCAGATGTGGGAGACCCGGATGGAGTTCTTCGCTCTGGCTGGCTCAGCCCTGGCTGAAGCAGGCATTGGTAATTGAACCAGCAGAAGCAAGACCTGTATCTGTCACTCTGCCTTTTACAGAACAAAATAGTTTTAACAAACAAAATAGTTTTATAGAAACAGCTACAGGGGCCAGCACTGTGGCTCAGCGAGTTAAACTGCTATCTGCAGCGTGGCATCCCATATGGGCGCCGGTTCCAGTCTTGAGTGCTTCACTTCCAATCCAGCTCCCTGCTAACGCACCTGGGAAAGCAGCAGAAGATGGCCCAAGTGCCTGTGCCCCTGCACCTATATGGGAGACTCAGAAGAAGCTCCTGGCTCCTGGTTTCAATCTGGCCCAGCCCTGGCTGTTGCTGCCATTTGGGGAGTTAAGGAGCGGATGGAGGACTTCTCTTTCTTCCTAACTCTGACTTTCAAATAAATGAATGAATCTTTATTTAAAAAAAAAAAAAAAAGAAGAAGGTAGAAGAACAACATAAAGTTACTATGTAGGCAACTATTGAATACTAACTATACAATATAAACAATGTCTTCAGGAGTTCAAAACACACAAAACTAAAGCACATCATCAATAGCATAAAAAGTGAGGGCAGGGGTAGAATAAACTGGACCTCAGATATCCAAGGTCTTCGATTATCCAGGAAATGGTAAAAGGACTACTGGTGGACACTAATAAGTGGGCAATACATGTCCTAATGTCTAGGGTAACCATAAACAATGGATAGCAAACTGATAGGAAGGAAATGGAATAATAAGAAATATTTGATTAATTGGATAACCTAGAGGGGCCAGCATTGTTTGTACAGAGGGTTAACCTGCTGCCCATGATACCAGCACCCAGTATGAGCATCAGTTCAAGTCCTGGCTGCTCCACTTCCAATCCATCTCTCTGTAAATGCTCCTAGGAAAGATGGTCCAAGTAGCTGGGCCCCTGCCACCCACATGGGAGATGTAGATGGAGTTCCAGGCTCCTGGCTTCAGCCTGGCCCAGTCCCAGTTGCTGTATCCATCTGGGGAATGATCAGCAGATGGAAGGTCTCTGCATTCCCTCCACCCCCCATAACCCTGTCTTTGAAATAAATATCTTTCAAAAATCTACAACTTTAGCTAAAATCATAAGCATTTTTCATGTATTTATTTTGTAATATATTCAGTTTGGTTTATTATCAAATATCCAGGTCTCTTCTCAAAACCGAGTCTGGGCTAGAGTGAAGAGGAGCAATGATCATGTGCTGTTGGTCTCTTACACGCCATGCACTGAGCCAAGCGCTACTCACAAGTTACCTTAATTAACGCCCAGAACACATTCGTCGGGTAATATTGCCACCCCTGTCACTTGTATGAGGAAAACGGACACTGAAGAAGTTGAATGGCCTACAGAAAGGTTGTTAACAGCCATCACGAGAGGGATTCAAGCTCAGGTTCATGTGGCTGATGCACCCATCTGGTTCCTTGCCACCCATCCGGAAGACTCAGAAAGAGCTCCGGGTTTCTTCTGCCTTTGGCCTGGCTCAGCCTAGGCTGTTGCAGTCATTTGGGGAAATGAACCAGAGGACGGGAGCTCTCTGCCGATCTCTAAGCCTCTCAAATAAACATGATAAAGTATAAAATTTAAAAAGGAAAACAATTTTCAATTTCTTCAAATGTTCTCTGATGTATAACCTTCACATTTGACACTCACACTCAAAAATGGTGAAGGGGACTTTATGCCAAAATCCTACAACCCTGTGCTCTGACTTCTCAGCAGTAGTTACTTAAAAACCAAGAATTAACTGTGTCCGGATAACCACGCCCCTACCTTTGGAATACTTAGAGTAATTAAATGCCCTGAGCTTTCTTCTATCACAGGGAATGGGTGGGGACAGGGAGGTTTTCAAGGTAAACATCTACTCCTGGAACGTTCGTTGATCGAATAGCATTACTGGCAACAATGAGGACTCATTAAGAGAGACAACCAATAAGACTAAACTTTATCTGCCCCTTCCACCTCCTCTTGATATCCACGGGAAATAATTTTGTTTCTCAGATTATCGCCAACATGATTCTAAGTCAAGGCTTATGAAGTTCAGCATCTCTGCCAAGGAGTCTTGCAGTTGTTTCTATTATTGCTCAAGTTGATCATCTCACTGAGCCGCCGAGACACACACAATCTGACTCTCCAATCTGAACCATTTGGAAGATAAGAATCAGCAGCTATTGAATCCAGCGGTACAGGTAGCACTGAAAGATTGAAACTAAAGGGCTTATGGTATCTCCGTTTGCCTTGTAAAAGGACAGCTAAATCCCCCTTCGGCAGGCCTTATAAGACCCTCAGGAAGCGGGGCCCGTGGCGCTCTAGTGCACACAGGTCAACCTGCACACCCTTACGGTGCCTTTACCAGACCTCTGCCTCCCCAAGTCTGCCACCGAGAGGCCTGGCAGGGAGGGACCAGGCCAGCTTTCATCTAGGCAGTCCCTAAGTGATGAACATGCAGCAATGTACACATTAGACAAGCTACTGCCAGCAGAGAATGTGTAATGAAGTCACATATGGCAGTGCTTCAAAACCCCATCAGAAAGCAAATATGGCTATACTAGAGCAGCACTTACACTTAGGGAGAAAAAAAAAAAACAATAAAAAAGCCCAGCTAGGGCCTTCCTTAGACAAGCCTAAGACAACAGGCATATTACTCATCCAACAGACAACTACTGAGCAAGAAGCCCCCGTGCCAGGCGACACCAGAGAGAGGAAGGTAAATCAGGATCTTCTTCTAAGTCGCCTGTCCTGTGGGGAGAGCAATAATGTGTGCAGGAAAGTCATCCACCTGTCACACGGGAAGATCAATAGCGTGTGCAGGACAGCTGTCACACGGGGAGCCTGTGAGCTACTAACAAGGGACACAGCACTCAAAAGGAAAAGAGGGCATTCCCATGGAAGGGTCGATATCCAAACCAGACCTGTGAAAAGGGGCTGGGAGAGGGGAGGCTGGACAGGGGACACAGAGCAGGAAGGTGGCTGGAGATAAGGGGGGCAGCCAATGCAAAGCCCTAGAGGGGTCACGTGGGCACGCACCGGAGCCATGATGAGCAGGGTGATTAGAACAGGATCTCTCCTGTGCCCTGGAGGTCCAGGGAGCATTTGGGAGCCCGCTAGCCAGCTGACCGGGGAGAGGCAACAGGAACCAAACAAGGACAATGCCAGGGGTGGAAAGGCAGCTGCTCTTAGAGCAAGGGTCAGCTGGCGACAAGAGAGAGGTCACAGGAAGGTCAACAGCTGGTGAGAACTATTTTCTAAAGGAAACAGGATGGAGAAAGTCCATGAGATCTGCACAGCCCATCAGGCAGCTGGAATGGCAATCCCTAAAAAAATGCACGTCTAACCTGAAGGCGGAACCCACGTATGCAGGCAGGTGGGCAAAGGGAAGCTGGCCTGACCGTGACAATGTGGGAGTTAAAGAGGTCACCAAGAGGCGAGAACAGACAAGAGGGAAGGGACAAGACCACGGTCAACTCCAGTAGCTGAGATACAGAGGGAAGTCAGCAGCCGGCTGGGAGGAAAACTAGCCGTCAAGGGACGCAGGAACTTCAAGGACGGGTCGGGAGCAGCATCTACTGTCTTACTCAGGGACCTACCAGTCAACTTCAAGGTGGCCTCAAGCTCCTTCAAGGCAGGAGCTGCTTCCTACACTGACCTGCACTGCACAGTATCTGTAGGGCACTACCGTGTTTCTGTTTGGAAAAGAAAATGACCAGCAATGTCAAACACGCAGGAAAGCCACGGAGGCCGCCAGCCAAGAAGACAAGCAAACGGACGCCTGGGTGATCACTAGGAACTCACAGTGGTGGGGGGCGGGATTCAGAGTGCAAGCCACGGGAGAGGGGGCAGGAAGAGAGGGCGCACTGTGGGAAAGACAAGGGCAAGCAACAGGAGACCCAGAGCACAGCTGGGAGGTTTGTGCTGGGAAGACAGCTACTCAGCCTGAGCACCTCGTGGGCCCTGGGGGCATGAGGTCAAGAGTCCTGCATTGTGGGGCTGGCGTTGGATTACAGTGGGTTAAGCTGATACCTGTGACACAGGTATCTCCTATTAGCTGGTTCAAGTCCTGGCTGCTCCATAGCCGACCCAGCTCCCTGCTAATGCACCTGGGAAAGCAGCGGAAGATGGCCCAAGTCCTTGGGCTTCTGCATCCAGATGGAGGACTCAGAAGAAGCTCCTGGCTCTTGGTTTCAGCCTGGCCCAGCATGGGCTGTTGCAGCCATTTGGGGAGTGAGCCAAAGAATGGAAGATCTCTTTGTCTCTATCAGTCACTCTGCCTTTCAGATAAACACATCTTTCAGAGAGAAAAACAGAGAGAGAGAGGGAAAGAGAGAATACAGGAGTCCTGCTTACAAGCAGCTCACATTCCAGTAAGGAGAGAGTGAGGAAACAAGGCCACCAACAGAGCCCATCGAGTCCCAGTACGGCAACCCAGCAGTGACCGGGGCCAGGTGTGGTCAGGAAAGGCATCTCTGAGAGGGTCAGGTTTGAGTTCATCCCAAACAGGAAAAAGACAATGGCTGAAGCTCTGGGGCGAGAGTGCTCCAGACAGCGAGGACAGCAAACACGAAAGCTCCATCCACAGTGGCCACAGCTGGCCAGTTCCGGGGCAGAAGAGATGAGAGTGACTGCACCATAACGAGCGGCGGGCAGGGACCTTGGGTTGTGGCTGAGCCGAGGATCACATCAACAGGGGAATGGGAAAGCCTGGCCACTGTGTGGAAGATCGCCGCCGAGCCACTCTGGAAGCAAGGTCACCAACCGGACGGAAACGACGGAGACCAAGCAAAAGCTGGAGGACACCAGGCCTCGGGCTGAAGTTGGTGATGCTCAAGGGTAGGTGGGCTTGGGACAGAGCTGGCGCATAAAGGGAAAGACGCACTGGCCTCTTGAACACGGGGAGTGAGGAAGACAGGAATGGAGGATGATCTAGACTTGCGGCCTGAGCACCTCCGTGTGCGGTGAGGCCACCTACAGAGACGCCTGGAGCAACCTGAGGGAAGCAGGCCTGCACTGGGCAGAGCCGGGCTCTTGTCTGGGCTATTTAAAAACCAATTAATTATTTTACTTTACCATTATTCATTCATATGTATTTGAGAGGGAGAGAGAGATCGATCTTCCATCAGCCAGTTCACTCCACAAATACCTACAAAAGCCAGGGCTGATCTAGGTTAAACCCGGGAGCCCAGAACTCAGTGTGCATCTTCCACAGGACGCAGGCATCCCAAGTGGCATCTTAACCTCTGTGCCACACACTCAGCCCTCTTCTGGTCGTTTCATATCTGATGTCTCTGTTAGACTCCACAGGGAGGTGCAGTGGAACAGACAATTGCATAGTTAAGTTGGAGCTCAGGGGAGGTCCAAGCAAGAGTTACTCATTGAAGAGTCATCAGCAGATAGGTAGTATTTAAAGTCATGGGTTTCATGGCGTCACATAGGGAGAGAAGCGAGTCAAAGACAGAGCCTGTAGTTTTTCCAGGTTGGAAGGAGAAAAGGCAGCAGGTGTTGCTGCTCAGCAGGTTAAGTTTCTCCCGGGAAACCGCATCCCATATGGAAGTGCCAGTTGGGTCCTGGCACCTGCACTTCTGATCCAGCTTCCTGCTAATACATCCTGGGAGGCCCAGGATGATGGCCCAAGTGTTTAGGCCTCTGCCACCCACGGGGGAGACACAGATGGAATTCCAAGCTTCTGGCTTCAGCCTAGCCCAGTTCTGGCTTCTGTGGGCATTTGAGGAATGAACCAGTAGATGGGAGCTCACTCTCTCTCTTTCTCTCACTCTTGCTCTGCTTTTCAAATAAATACAAATTAAAAAAAAAAAAAGGAGGAAAGAATGAGTAAGAACAGAGAAGTTTTGGGGAAAAAGCTTGAAGAACCCTTGGTTGATCTCTGTTGGCTCAGGAGAGTAGTGGAAAGGGGTCCAATGCTGAAGATCACAGGAAAAGTTTAGATAAAGCATCAGAGGCAACAGAATAAGATGTCGTCCTTTGTTAGAAACTCAGCGGGATAGGCTTTGAGACTCCTCAGCAAGACGATGAAGCTCAGGCGTATCCACGAAGACTGGTGTGTCACTCAAACACAATATGAGCACTGGCAAAGAAATATGACCAAGAGCCCTAGAAGGTTCACAGTTCACGGCTGACGACCGGAGACCCCCCAGGATGAGGAGTCAACTCGAGTGAGAATGGCCCAGTAAAAGAGGAATGCAGAAAGTCAGAGGATGAAGAGTAGGTTCAAAAGACAGAGAGAATATGAAAGGTATAAAGGCAAGAGTTTGCAGCCACAGACGGAAATATCAGAGTTGACAATCAAAAAGGTGAAAGGACTCTGAGTGATGATAAAGTCCAGGTGCGGCCATTAGATCTCACAAAGTCTTTTATTTTTCCCAGAGGCTCAGATTACCATCAAAGACACTCCCTGAGTCCTTGCTAGCCTGTGCCTGGCTACAGAAACACAAGGGAGAGGCAGCATAACAGGGTGGAAAGGTGAAGGGTGGCCCAGAGGTAAGCCTTGTTCTCGCTTAGCATGCACCTGACAGTGTCTGGCTCCACTGCCCTAACTATAGCCATTGCTAGGCAGAAACCTTCTCAGCCTTCGTACACACTCCCCGGGGAAAACACGACAGCAAGAAGGTGACAGGAAGCAGACTCCGCACTCCATCGAACTGATGGGCTCTTCACAATCAATGCAGCTTCACTCTGCTGCTGCTGCCAGATCACCATCATCTCCTGAATTACAGACAAGAACGGCCAGGAAGACAGGAAGAGATGCAGTGGCACCGGCAACTGAGGAGCAAAATCCTAAGTCGCTTCTTACACACTAGGTCAGGGGAGGTGTGTGGCACAGCTGTTAAGATATAGCTTGAAGGGGTCGGCGGCGTGGCTCACTTGGTTAATCCTCCGCCTGCGGCACGGGCATCCCATATGGGCGCCGGGTTCTAGTCCCAATTGTTCTTCCAGTCCAGCTCTCTGCAGTGGCCCGGGAAGGCAGTGGAGGATGGCCCAAGTGCTTGGGCACCTGCACCCACATGGGAGACCAGGAAGAAGCACCTGGCTCCTGGCTTCGGATCAGCGTAGCACCGGCCGTAGCGGCCATTTGGGGAGTGATTCACAGAGGGAAGACCTTTCTCTCTGTCCTCTTAGTCTCTGCCTACCTGTCAAAAAAAAAAAAAAAAAGTAGCTTGGGGACAGCACTGTGGTGTAATGGGTGAAGCTGCCGCCTGCAGTATCGGTATCCAATATGGGCTCCGGTTCGAGTCCCGGCAGCTCCACTTCCAATCCAGTTCTCTGCTTATGGCCTGGCAAAGCAGTGGAAGATGGGCCAAGTCCTTGGGCGCTGCACCCACATGGGAGACCCAGAAGAAGCTCTTGGCTTCGGACTGCTATAGCTCCGGCTGTTGTGGCCACCTGGGGAGTGAACCAGCAGGTGGAAGACCTCTCTCTGCCTATCCTTCTCTCTGTATGTAACTCTTTCAATAAATAAAAAAAAACAAAAAAAAAAGATGCAGCTGGGGACACCCACATCCCACATCAAAATGCCCGAATTTGAGTCCCAGCTCTAATTACTAGGCCAGCTTCCTGCATACAGGCACCTTGGGAAGCAGCAGGTGGTGGCTCAAGTACCTGGGTTCTGTCACCTTCATAGGAGACCCAGACTGAGTTCTTGGTTCCCAGCTCGGGTGTAGGTCCCAACTGTTGTGGGCATTTAAGGAGGGAATCAGTGGAGGGGAGATCTCTGTCTGCCTCTGGCTTTCAATAAAAAAAATTTCAAATCAAAGACCAAGTCACTGGGGGAGGCATTTGGCATACTGGTTACAACATTGCATGGGATGTTCACATCCCATTCCTGGGTTTGAGTCCTGACTCCCCTCTTGATCCAAATTCCTGCTAATCCAACCGTGAAAGGCAGCAGCTGACAGCCCAAGATGGGCTGCTGCCATCCACGTGGGAGACCTGAATTGAGCACTAGCCCAGACCTAGCTGTTTTAGGCATTTGGGGAGTGAGCCAATGATGGAAGATCTCTGTGTCTATCTCCATCTGTCTCTGTCTCTCTGCCTTTCCAATAAAATGAAACAAAATAAAAAATAATTTAAAAACAAAACAGCAAAGAAACAGACTGGGCATTAACCAACTGAATTCCTTCTTCCTAGCAGCGTAGCACTAGGCCATAAAACCATGACATCACTTCAGGAGATCCCAAGAGGTCAGAGTCAGGGGAAGTCTTTAATTCTTTCTTACTACCACTATTTTTTCATTAGAGACAGAGAGAGTTTGCATCCACTGATTCATCTCCCACAAAATGGTGGCACTGGGCTGGGGCTGAAGCCAGGAAATGGGAATTCAACTCAAGTCTCTCTGACTACTTGAGCCATCACTTGCTGTCTGTCAGGATGTGCAAGAGCAGGAAGCTGGAATGAAGAGCCAGAGCCAGGAATCAAACTCAGACATCTGAGTGTGAGATACGGACATCTCAACCACCAAGCTAAATCGCTTCCTTGAATTCTTCTTTATGAACTAGTGGGGCTTTGTGCAATGTCAGCTTCACGAAGCTGGAACTGCATGTCCCAGGATTCTCGTTACGCAGTTCCAGGTTAGAGGGGGGCAAAACAGAACTTCACGTGGGATGTGGGACGTACAAGTCAAGCCACAGCCGTCAGACTCTGGCGGTCTTCACAGTTAAGAGGAGGGAGAGAGACATGCAGTGGTGCCAGGGAGCACCTGATCGTCCTTGACCATTATGCTTCTGTCTCCTCCCAGATGTGCTCTTATGGACCAGTGTGACCCCAGGACCAACAGATGAGCGGCTGCAAACTCAGAGGGAGCGAAGGGACAATCCTCTCTCTGCCTGGCTTGCAGCTGCCTCTGCAGGTTTCAGTTTGTCCACCCACTCATGCTTCAGGAGGGCTGGCTGGTGACTCTGCCCTTTCGGGCCGTCACTCCCCCAGCTCCTCCCATAGTTGTGGAAGGTCTAATTCCTCTAATAAATGCCTTATTCCACAATATTTATATACCTCTACTTCCTTGATGGAGCCTAACTAATACAGTAAACCAAGTATTGAGCAGACAGCTTTGCCCTTAAGGACTCAGTAATTGACACAAACCACCTTACATTTATAGCATTGCTTTACAGTTTCCAAATCCTGCTCACATGATTTAGTACTCAACCTTGAGAGGATTAAATAAGGAAACTGAGGTTCCCAGAAGTTATGTGATCAAACAATAATAATAAAAAAAGATGCAAAAAAACACTTTGAGGCAATCCATACTGATGAGTAACCAAAATAACTCAATAAGCATGAAATGATTTACACAATTCTCTGTCTAAAGGGCAGACCAAAAAAGGCTGAGGCACTATCTGTCTATCAAATTAACAGCTGCTAGAGGACCAAGCACTGCCCATCATCCCTCACTACCCGGCCATGTACACACTGGCCAACCTCATCTGCCAAGTGCTGTGTGAACACCTGGTCCTCCCCAAGCCTCTGGTTTAAAGAGAACGGGGGATTCACACTGGCTTTACAAGAGCACACAAGGCACCCAAGACCACTGGTAACAAACTCTCTCCTGCTCCTCACCTTGGACAGCTTCCTCCTTCCTCCCCCATCCCTCCTCCCCAACAGTGCCTTAGCCTGCCCATGCCAATCACTGATGCCACAGGTGGTGGGGGGCGTGCCCAGCATCCCCAGTGAGGCTCGGTATGGAGCAGGGTGTGACAGTAGGCTTGTGAGGAATTGAACTCTGGGTTTCCATGTTCTTTAAACAAAGGATAACTACATCAATCTGATTCCACATTCAGCGGTCCTTTACTGCCCACCCCAGTGAACCACATCATCAGGTAAGCGTGATGAGCCAGCACTGAGCCAAGTGTCAGAATCAGTGAGGACAGAACAATGGCAACTTCAGAGCAAAGCTGGGAGGAGACGAGCCTCCAACAAGACAAGAATCCTTTGAGACATCAAGTAAGTAAAAGAAATGAGGGACCTGGGGCATCGAGGAGGAGGAAGAACCAGACAATAGCAGACAAAGTCACCTGTGATGTCAGGCTCAAACTCCATCAGGTGGCACTAGAGGCTCTTCCCAATCTCCCATCTCAATCCTCCGCCACTGAAGACCCTACAGCCTCACCCTCCGCTCTGGCCACTAAATAAGTTGTCCTCATTCATTTAAAACTGATCTGCTGAGTGCAGGCACTTAGCCTTGTGGTTAAAACGCCTGGTTTGAGTCCCGCTCCAACTTCTTGTCAATGTGCTTGCTGACAAGCAGCAGCGAAGGCCCAAGTAATTGGGTTCCCACCACCCATGTGGGTAACGGGCACTGTACTCCCGGCTCCTAGCTTCAGACCAGCCGAGCCCCCGCCATTTTGGGCATTCGGAGAGTGAACCGGTGAATGGGAGTACCCTATCTCAAATAAATAAACAAATTGTTTGAAAGCACCAACCTGCTCTTGTAAACAGGTGTATTTCCACCTATGGCCATACCACCCAGAACACGCCCGATCTCATCTCATACATAGGTGTGTTTCTTTCCCTATGCTCTTTCTTCAGCCCAACAAATTACCCACCCATTCCCCCACCAGACCAAAAACAAACAAACAAATAAAAAGCAACAACAACAAAAAAACCACCTACTGATCAAGATTTAATGAGCTCAAATGAGTCTATCTTCTGAAGCCATTCCAGATCCTTCTCCAGCCTCTGCCCTGAGTGCAGGTACAGTTCAGAAGGTACCACACACCCCCATGCTCACTCTGAGCCTGCCTGCTCGTCTGATCACAGCAAATGCCACACATCCCTCAGGAGACCGGCTCTTGGCCCAGGAGAAAATAACACAATCCCAGTATTACAAAGGCCAAATTCCACCACACTGGTTTCATTAACACTCTTCCTTGGGGCTAATAAAAGCTAATAAAAACCTAGACTGTCTGGATCCTTACAAAAGGTTCTCAACCCAGGCATGGCACCAACGCCTTTAAAAACACATGCCCAGGTAGAGAGGACACACAGGTGGTGATACGTGCAAGTACAAGGGATCTTGTCAATCATGTTCCTCTTTTCTTTGCCGAAAGCCAAAGGCTGTTCCTTCTCTCTAAACTTTCAGCTTCGTTTTTCCTTTGTCTCTACCAACCCTTGACAGTTCTTCAGTGCCACCTCTCTTCCTCCAGAGGTACCATGCTTCTGCATCTGGAATGGCAGCTCTAGGCGTCAGGGGACCGTGCTTTGTGTGCCCTGAGCTCTAGAATCAGGCTGGCAGCGGGTAAAGAGCAACCAGTGGCCATGAACCAGGCAGAGTGAGCTGAGGCACATGCTGCACACAGCAGCCCCACTACCCTGCCAGGGCTCCGAGTCGGCTGCCTGGCAAGCTGCTCGCTAGACCAGTGATGACAAGCGGATGGTCTGTGGCCTGGACTCACCCAGCCACAGCGCTGGCAGGACGCACTGGGCCCGAAGGAGTCTACATCTCTGGACTGTGAACACCAGGGTGAAGCCCCGGAAGGCAGAGATAGTTGCCTTTCGGGGATGGGAGCGGCTGTATCTACCCGACAAAGGCAGGAAGGGGTGGAGGGAGTGGGGAGACAATAATGTGAACCCAAGAGCCACTGGCCTTCCGCACGCACTGCCAAGGGAAAATCTGAGCAAACCCACAGCAGGAAGCACGCGAGACCCTTCTCATCCCTTCTTTCTCATGTGTGGACTCCAAATTTTCCCTATTCTACTGCAAAAACCTCCCTCAGAAATGAAGTCATAGGCAATTCTTTCCTAAATGCTATGGCAGTAACAAAAACAGACAGTCGGCACACATACAAGAATAAGTCCCCTGCTCCCCTCTGTGACCGGAGGACGGCAACTGTATACATGCTCTGCATACATGTATTTTATTTATTTATTTATTTATTTATTTATTTATTTATTTTTTGGACAGGCAGAGTGGACAGTGAGAGAGAGAGACAGAGAAAGGTCTTCCTTTTGCTGTTGGTTCACCCTCCAATGGCCGGCGCACCGTGCTGATCCAAAGCCAGGAGCTAGGTGCTTCTCCTGGTCTCCCATGGGGTGCTGGTGCCCAAGCACTTGGGCCATCCTCCACTGCACTCCCGGGCCGCAGCAGAGAGCTGGCCTGGAAGAGGGGTAACTGGGACAGAATCCGGCACCCCGACCAAGACTAGAACCCAGTGTGCCGGCGCCACAGGCAGAGGATTAGCCTATTGAGCCATGGTGCCGGCCTGCATAACGTATTTTAACATATACAAAAGCACCCCCTAGAGTTCATGGAAAATTTGACTCAAAAGATAAGTCTAGGGGCCGGCATTGTGATGCAGTGGGTTAAGCCGCCATCTATGACAACGCACTTTCTAAGGGAACTCTGGTTCAAATCCTGGTTGCTCCACTTTCCACCCAGCTCCCTGCTAATGCACCTGGGAAGACAGAAGAAGATGGCCCAAGTGCTTGGGTCTCTGACACCCATGTGAGAGATCCAGATGAAATTTCAGGCTCGTGGCTTCTACCTGGCCCAGACCCCATGATCATGGCCATTTGGGGGAGTAAACCAACAAGTGGAAGAATTCTTTCTCTCTGTCTCTCCATCTTTGAAACAAGTTAAATATTTTTTTTAAGTTTATTTATTTATTTATTTATTTTGCTGAAAAAACTTTCAGACTCCACATATGAGGGGTCTTCAAAACGTTCACGAATTCTGAATGGACAGTGAGTGTTTCCTAGGCCCATAAATTAATTCGATTGTTCCAAGTCTCAAGTTCCCACACACTAAGGCAAGCAAAGTCAAAGCCCTGCTTTCATGGGGCTGATGGTCCAGAGTGTGACAGACGACACTCGCCACAGTAAATGGATCATCATGAACCGATGGCCATGACCTGGAGGAATGCGGCGCCACGAGAGCCCACGGCCAAGGTGGTCACGGGCCATGCCTGCGGACAGCAGCGACACTGCTGCATCCAAATACGTTCTCATCTCTCTGGGAAATGGAGGCTTCACCTGCAATCCAGAGTCCAACAACTGAAAGTTAGTCTAAGGCAAAGAAAGGCAAGGCGGGCACATATTTTACAGTCATTTCTAAGGGCCCGGAGCGAGAGATGCCTGGGAAAACCGCACAAAAGTCACCAAAACTCAGTGCTCAGGTCTCTGGTGTTTGTGGTGAGGCCCCCACGCCTCAATGAATCACATGGCATGAATGCAAAGCGCGCCTCCTCCTTGCCTCTGAGGCCCTCACTCATCCCGCTGTATGCTGGCAGGTGGTATGAGCGAGCTTGGCATGGGGATCCCCAAGGGTGCACGGGGCCTCCCCAGCAACCCAGAGATGTGTGGCAGCCGAGGAGCCTCCCCCAGTTCCTCACGAGCCAAGTATGACACTAAGCTTCCTGGGACCCACACTGAAGGTTTCGGGTTGAAATGTGTCTGCGGGCTGCATCGTTATTAAAGTGAGACCCCGGTGACTACAACACATGATTGTATAAACCTTGTTTTCATACAAAACCAACTAAAGTCCCCCAGCCCTCTTTGAAAACCGGTCTGGGTTTGCTCTCAGGTGATAGCCTGTTGAAGAAATGCTCGACAGAACTACCTAAGGGGAACATCAGTAACTGTTCTGTGAGCTGTTTTCCTTGTAAGAAGCAAGCAGAAAACAGGATTACAGCCTGACTGATCACCTTCATTTAGCAAGCAAGCTTCCTCTGAGCCCCTTGCCAGCCCTGTGCACGCCGGCTCCCAGCTCTCCAGGGGCGCTGATGGCACGGCCAACGCCCCTCGGGGTGGTTTGGCTCATATTCTTTCTCTCCCCCAAGTTCAATATCCACGTGCCTGAGGTCTCTGACTTCCCCAGCTCAAGTCAGCTAATCCACAGATGGGACAACCACGCATATATTCAGCTACTCCCACCTGGGAGGAACACGCCCCCCACTCTGGGCTCCCCGCTTCCCAGCCCCACTTGCTCCACAGAGCTTCTCCATAATGACAGTCAGAGCCCTCAGCTTCATCCCTGTAATTCTCCCAGCCCCACACGCACGCACAGCATCCTAAGAGCTCATTCACTCAGCACCTTCACAAGCACCTCTGATCCATTCAGCTGTTCAGTTACAACCGGTTCCATTGCCATTGTGGGCTTCATTTCCTAATTCTTTTGTAATCTCCCACAGTGTCAGAAACACAGTAAATATTCCCTAAATGCTGCTCAAGTACTAAAACACAGACTACAAGGGAAAGCAGCAATGTCGTGCAATGCAGCATAGAACAGTAACTGAGCGCAAATGATGCCTTCAGGGTCACAGCCGTGTTGCCTTTGACTCAAACAACCAAGAGCCCTCCGTGGGCCAGACGCTGGCATAAGGCAGCAGGGTCTTAACTCAGCTCTTACTGTATGGATTTTCTCAACCAAAATGATGGACTATAATATCTTCTAATAGATAAGAAAAGATTCGGAAGTGCCAGCTTTCAGAAAATGGAGAAATGAATAGCTGTGCCAAAGGTGGTGCCTTTTTTTTTTTTTTTAAACTCCTCTCTGCAACATAAGCAAAGTGGCAGTGCGCTGGACAGATGCCAAATCAGCTGATCCTCCACTTTCTGTTCACTGGGGAGGGCCAACGCATTTATAAAGCACTCTGCCCTTTCACCTCTGGAAGAGCACAAGACACCAAGCTACTTCCAACACGGCCCAGAATCCACTCCTGGAGGATTCTTGGTAAGCCTCAAAAATACGTGCATCAAAGCCAAGTGAGATAACATCACTGGGTTTAGCAACAGCGTGGTGTGCAGCACCGCAGAGGAGCCAGGGAGGGCTGGGCAGCAGCCAAGACAGTGAGCACGGAGGTCCCCAGCACGGGCTCCCACCGGCAACGTGCACGTCTTCTAGGAGGGACCCTTTGGGTCAGTGTTATAGGCAGCATCACTGTGAACCCTTCCCTTTCCCATCCAGAGAAAGATAAGGAAGAAGTCCCCAAACACCAGGACCGCACCCCTCAGCCAGTTAAGTCTATTGATTGGAGACAATTAAAGCTCTCCTGTCTTTCAGAAAGGCTATAAAACCCACAGCACTGTCAACATTTGGAGCCATCTGAAGACGCCTGCATCTGTTCAGCTCTCTGTGGTCTGGGATGTATGGGGGCCGGAGGCGGGGGTGGGGGAGAAGCCTGGGAGGCATAACTGTCTCCAAGGCTCCTCCCCAGCCATGCAGGCTAAACGTGGAAGAAAACCTAAGTCATATTTCCGAAGGCTGAGACTTGATTATTCAATCCCACTTATTCAGGACTGAGATTCTCAATCAAAACTTGCAAAAAGAGAGGGGTAAGCATTGTAGCACAGTATGTTACGCCTGCATCCCATGTTGGAGTCCCAGTTACTCCTCTTCAGATCCAGCTTCTTGCTAACGTGCCTGGGAAAGCAGCAGAGGACGGCCCAAGTACTTGGGTCTCTACCACCCCTGCGGGAGACCCAGCTGAAGTTCTGGGTTCCTGGCTTCAGCCTGGCCCAGCCCCAGAAGTTGTAGGCATCAAGGGAGTGAATCAGCAGATGGAAGATGCCTCTCTCTGCCTCTCCCTTTCTCTCTTAAGAAAAAAAAAAAAAAAAATCAAAAGCAGCAGCAGGCTGTGATCTGGAAATGCTGCTTTGGTTTTGCTGGTTCTGTGACCTTCCCTGGAAGTCTATGTGAAAGTCCAGTTAGCCAAGCAGTGAGGGCATCTCCCTACCTCAGGGAGCCCCAGCCAAAGATCTCTAGTTTCACAGCACAGGAAATGAGCTAGAATGACACAAGCACAGAACAACAAACAATCCCTAGAGCCCTGGAGGCCTGGCCAGGCAGGTGAGAGACAACAGCCACTGGCTGCAGCCCCGAGCAGTGCTCAGAAGACAAGACGGGCACAGAGCCAGGGCAGCCAGGCCCAACCAAGAGGCCCATATGGCAACAGCAGGGGTCAGCGTGAACTCAAAGAATTCTGAAGACAGAGTGGGAGACCTCTGGGATCAGCTATCCCAATCCTTCATTTACAGGAGCTAAAAGCTCTTCAGAAGCTAGTTCAAGGTCACAAAACGCGAGTGCAAGGAAGCATGGGGCCAGAATCTTAAAAGACATGGAAACAAACATCACTTTTCAGCTAACTGAATCAATTTCTTGCTGTGTTTTCAAAGACACATTTGACTCTGAATGATCTGGACCACAGAAAGAGGGAGCCGTGGACTGTGGTGCTGAGCCCAGACAGTCTGGGTTTGAATGCTAGCAGCTCTGCCGCTTGCGATGCAATGCGATGCGATCTCGAGCAAGTGAAGTTACTTAAATCTCTCTCAGTGTCCTCAGCCATCCAGAGGGAGCGCATAACAGCACCCAGCGCAGGAGGTCACGAAGCCTACCACAGGGACTTATACTACGCGGAGAGCACAGTGCACGGCTGCATGCTACATACACACCACAGAGAAGACAGGGAGGCGTTTATCAGGCCTTTATCCTTTATCAGGCACTTACCCTCCCCAGCATACCTGTCCCCTCACCTCCGATTTGTCTGTTTCCTACAACCCCTGGCACCGATGTTCCTCACATGTCACACCCTGCTGCCCGCTGATCCATTCAGCCCCAATCCCATTACGAAATTCGAGTAAAATTGGCCAAAACGGTGCAAGAGGCAAAAACTCTGACCACCTGTGTGTATGACTGCTGGGCACCCAGCTATCACCGCTCATACCTCTACTTCCAAGAGCCCGTCTCAGAAGCAGCTGTCGGAGAGCAGAGAGTAAGGTAGCTCCACAGATCAACACGGAGAAGCCACCCGGGGGACATGGGGGAAAGTTTAAATGTGTGCAGAGAAGGACGGGAGCCTGCAGGTAACTCAACTGGCATGCCCGGGCCTCGGCCCAGCATTAGGGCTGCAAGCGCAGCACACGCACACAGCAGAGACCACACTCTGCCCACCCCGTTCCTGCCACGGCCCCTCCATCTCTCTCTTCCCTCCTGACTCTGAGGCCAACCCCACTGTCTGCTTGGTCCAGGCCCTGCAGTCACGCTGGCTCACGCCGCCCCGCCCCATCTGGCCAATGCCTCCCAGCTGGCCTGCTGGAGGTCAGAGTCTCCCGGAGGCCTCTCTGCTGGGCCCCAAACTGCCGCCTTCACAGTGGGCCTGCACTCAGCACCACCGGAAAAGGTTGGCGCTAGTCCCCGACTCCGAGTCCCTGCCCCACCTCACCCACTCCTCTCGCTCATGGTTCCACTTCTTCCCTGGCTACCGGTCACACACCACAGCTTCCAAACCCAAGGCTGCTCTTTGCCAGCTTTTTTCGGTGTGGCAGCAGCATGAGACCAATGCTCTCCAACAAGTCCACTCACACCCATCTCTGCCTGGCCTCCGACAGGGTGTGCTCCGGCTTTTCTCCCACCCTTCTAGAAACTCTCCCTCCTGTTTGCTGCCCCCTAACTGCAGGCAGGCATTCCAAGAATCTGTCCACTTTCTGCTGATGGCACCAAGCGCGGGTCCGGTGTGTGCTGTCGCTCCTTCTGAGAGCAGACCTGAGGCTGACCCACCAGGGCTCAGACCGGTACCTGGCGGGCTCAGTGCTCGCTGAATGGATACAGGAGCTGCTCACTGACCACTGAGCTTCTTAGCTTGTCTTCCGACAGCTCTTCTCAGGTTCAGGGGCTATGGTTCATCAAGTGAAAGACAGGCCAACCTTTGTCAGGTCACAGCACACACAGCAAATGAGAATCTCTGTACAGCTCTCTGGGTACACAGGCCCTAGGGTGGCCTCGGACCTGGGAACCCTAGGGAGCCAAGGCATCAACATCATGACACATCTCCAGCCCAGTTGGAACCCATGTAGGTCTCTTGCCCTGGCCTAATGCTAGGACGTTCTGGCTTGGTTCAGCTCTAAATAAGGACACAGAGAATCCATTATCAGGACAGTCGTGGCTCAATCTCACTTTTAAGCCTGGAGAAATGACCTATCTGTCTGCACACCATCTCTAATTCATTAGAATTCCAGGTAGCATCCATCCTGAACCGTGAGACACAATTCTGTTCTCCACCGTTCTAGGCCAGCGTCATCTGATCAGAGACAGAGCAAGACTAGCCACAAGGTACTTCCTGCTCTTCTGAAATATCCCGAGTGATGTAAAGGCCTTCTCATTCCAGCTGCTTATCAAGGTGTGAAACAGGATGCAGCCAAGGCCCCGGACGTCATCCTTAAACTCGAATCATGCTGCTTAGTGACTCCATAATCTAGCACAAACACTTAGGGAGTACGGAGGGGAAATTGGATTTGAGGCACACACACACATGCACAGGGCCATTATCTCTGTCTACTGGGAATCACATTGCTGGTACGCGACAGCCTTAACCACACAGTCTCTGCTCCTGCTTTCCAAAGAGTACAGTTGGTGTGGAGAGAAATACTCCAGCGTCCAAGAAACCACCGTCTGTGCCAACCGCAGCACTTTGCCTTTTCCAGAAGATGAATTATGAAGAATTTTTGCCAGTTCAAGTTATTTTCCCAAAGCAGAGTCAAATGGCCTTGCAACCTCGCCTTTAAGATACCAATGCAATTAAACCGAATGGCTATGGACTGCCCTGACAGCTTCCCCCAGCTTCACTTGATGAAGTGAGACACAGACACACACCGACAGACAAGCCTGCACCTTATTCCACTGCCAAACACAGCGCCCTCATGAAAATGTACTTTCAATCTACGGGGGGAGAAATCAGCTCCACCGCTCATCCCTAAAACAAAATAGCCCCATAAATGCCGACCAGCCCCACTGCCTTGTAAGGAATGATCACTGACAACTAGAGTTCCTATTCAGCAGGCTAATAAGAATAATTATAGCCAGGGCAGGCATTAATCAGCTTGGCAGATACAGGAATTCTGTTAACAAGGCTGAAATGAGTGCCAGGGAATCTCTGAAGGCCACAGCACTTCAAAGACCGCTAAAGCTGGATGCGTTCACTAGGATTCCTGCTGCTGTGTCCCCCTCCAGTGTTTCCTGCAGGAGGCTGCTTTGCGGCCCCTGTCCTCGGAGCAGGCACGGTGACCTGCCGGGGGCGCAGGGCGGCTGCGAGGTGCCGGCACGGCCCCTGCCTGCACTCTGCTCACCCCACATCTTCCCCTTCCCAACACTATCAGGCTTGTTCACCTGCACTAATCTCCAGCAACACACGGCCCCAGGTGGCGGGGCCCATCGGTCCATTCTCCTTAGCAGAGGCAGAATGCAGTGGAGATCAAACCCTGGCTCTGCTGGGGGGATCGGTAGGGTCTGTTAGGTGACTTTTCTGCCGGGGGCATCGGTAGGGTCTGTTAGGTGACTTTTCTGCCGGGGGCATCGGTAGGGTCTGTTAGGTGACTTCTTTGGGCATCAGCTTCCCAGTCTGTAACAAGGAGATAACGGTGCCTTTCTCAAAGTGCAGTGTGCGGAAGAACTAGCAGAGTATGAGGGAGAGTCTGATGCTTGCCATTCACACTATAAATAGCAGCGACTGCTACTCTGGGCCTATTAGGTGCAGAGCCCCTACAGAAGCTCTGAGAAAAGAACAAAGAGTCAGAACCCAGGCAGACATGCGTGGTACCTAGGAGGCGGTCACACCTGGGCAGGAGGGCAGGCACATCACCCTCCATCCTTCAGCACTCACACGCAGACTGCCAGCCACCCCCCTAAGTCCCTTCTTCCATGGCAGCTGGCACATGGCTGCCAGGCTCCTCTGCACCTCCCAGCTTCCCTTGCAGCTACTGTGGCGTGGGACAATGGAGCAGGTGCAGAATGGATGTGCGCCACTTCCAAGCGTGGGTCACGAGCCACCATCCAGTTTCCTCCACACTTCCCCCCTTCCTTCTTCATGGTGAGGTCAACCCCCAAAGAGATCTTAGAGAGCACGGCCCGCGACAGCGCCACTGCCGGCAGCCGGGGAGCCAGCCCGGCCACGTGTGGCAGGGGCCCCACCCAACTCTCCTTCTGAAGCATCCAGGTGGCCATGTTGTAAAAGAGACTTCTGTCATCTGCACCGCTCTGCTTTGAGGCTCAATGTTAGGCCACTCTAACCTCCCTAAGCAGTAAGATACCCTTCTATAGCATTTGAATGTTCAAAATATAAATGTAATGCTTTTGTCATTAATGAATATTTTAATAGATTTGCAGAACAGAATAGAAAGACATGAAGAGAATATGCTAATCCCACTCCACAATTCCTCTTCTACTCTCCAGTTCAGGCTGCACCCCAGTTGGGGACTTAATCCTCTTCAGATACATCACGCTGGTGTGTTAATCTCATCCCCCTGCAAACTTTTAGCGGCTACCCATTTCCCACAGACAAAAGGACACCTTTAAATGTATTCAATCAGCCGATAGCTATCAAGCACCCACTATGTGTTACACACTCTATTAGTAACAGCGAGTCCGAGAGCCCAACAAGGTTCCTGTCCCCAGGGGAGGGACTGAGACCAAGGAAGTATACAGTGAAATAAATAAATGCTATACTGAGAGAAGTACAGGCTGCCCGACAGCACCCAGAGGGCCAACAAATCCAGCCCACGCTCCAGCCTTCTCAGCTCAGCCCGCAAAGCCTGCAGGATGTCCTCCACACCAAACCCACCTTTCAGTTTGCTCCCCCATTGTTCCACCCGCCCCACCACCTACCTCCAGTTGCAAGAAACTCACATGCCATTTCTGAATGAGCCCAGCTCTTTCCCTCATCCACACTCCGTGCTTCTCCCCAGGGGCCAGAATGCTCTTCTATCCATTCTTTCAGAATTCTAATTATCCCCAAGGCTCAGCTCAAATGTCACCCCCTCCAGCAAAAGCAACCCCGACCTCCCAGTCACAATGAATCATCCTCTTCCTTGCCTTCTCCCCACACCTGGTTTCTACAGCAGGTGTTAAATTCTGTCTTAGAGTCAGTGGTTTTATTACCTGTCCATTTGTCCCCACCCACCGCTCTGAGACACTGTGTGTGCCCTGCATGTGGCTGGGACGCCCAGGATTGATCACATTGTGGCGGACGGCCATTCAAATGCCACACTGAATGCATGGACAGCACAGGCAAAGAGAGAGTAGACAGGTCACTCAGCATCACCTGTCTGAGCCAGAGAGAACACAAGGAGCAGCATCTCCTTGGAGCAAAAGCTTAAGAAACCTGCGGGCAAAGGTGGGAGCCCCAAACACGACCCTCTAGAGGGAAAGCAACAACCTTAGAGGGGCGACTGGAGGGAGACATCCACCAGGAAGATGTCAGACCCTGTGCAAGTGAGTGGGTCCCCAACGGGACCTGGGCTGAGACAGCCCGCGAGAGAAGCAGGAAGGATGGGAGCAGCCACAGAACGGAGAGGGTGAACTCACAGGTGAAGGAGAGCAGTGATACTGGGCGTACACCCAGGTCACGCCACAGGAGGAAAGATGATCTGGCTTATCAACATTTTAAGTCCCAGCAATCAGTACAGTGCCAAGGCGGTACACAGCAGGGAGCCGTCCCAGGGGTCAGGCTGAAGCCAGGGCAAGTGAGACTGAGTGGCAGAGTTACTGAGAGACACCAACAGGTCAGAGAGTCCGCCGTTGAGAAGGCTCTGGCTGGTGACACCAGACAGCCCCTATGCAGCCATAGGAGACGTCCAGCCAGGCCGGAAGCACTGCTGTACAAGGCAGATTTCTCCACGTCTGCTCGCTTCACCAGCCTCTCATTGCCCCACTCCCATACCTCAATTACCCATTCTTCTGCAACTCCCACCTTAGCCCACCTGCCTTCTTTCATGTTCATTTGCAGCTACCTGAAAGGTGAGATCTTGCATCCGCTGGTTCACTCCCCAAATGCCCACAACAGACAGGGCTGGGCCAGGCCAAAGCCAGGAGCCTGGACCTACATCTGGAACGTCCACTTGTGCGCCAGGAACCCAAGCACTTGAGCCACCTTCTGCTGCCTCCCAGAATGCACTAGCAGGAGCTGGATTGGAAGTGCAGCAGCAAGGACTGCAACTGGCACTCTGATATAGCATGCAGCTGCCCCAGGGGGTAGCTTAACCCACTGTCCCACAACACCCAGCCCCTATCACATCCCTTAACTGGTGTGCAGGCTGGGAACTTCACCACCCTAGGGGAACTCATTCACCCAGGCTATGAACTCCTAGAGTTGCACAGTACACAACCTGTGCAACCATGGGTCGCAGACACAAAAGCTGATTAATGGGTACAAGCTATCACCAGCAATATGCAACAAATGCAGAACTTAGAAGGTTCCCGACATGAGGGAGAAAGATTAAAAGCTCTAGAATCAGAGACCACGGACAAGGTGCTATGGAACCAATGAGAGATCTCAAAGTTTTCTGCACACAGGTTGCTGGATGAATTCTCTTGGGGAGTGAGTTCCAGAAAACGGCTCAGAGGCAAAGGAAGAATGCAGCAGCAGCAGACAGACAGGCTGGTGGCAGGCAGCAGGGGGCACAGCCTGGGGCTGAGGCAGGGTGGGTCCTGGTGCCAGCAGGAGGGGAGGGGCTGTGAAAGCCCTCCACTGGGCCCCTGGGACCCTAAGCTATTTAGCATGTGCTCAGCTGGGAAGATACCACCCGCCAAGCAGTCTGTCACAGACTCAGACCTGCCCTCTCTGGGGGTTTGGAAGACACCCACCGACCAGGTCACAGGATCTACCTGGCCCTGGTTGCCACTGACCACAGGGATTCAAGGATATCACAGAAATGGCAGGGTCAGCCGCAGCTCAGGTAGGCACGTCCTAGGCAGATTTCTGTGGCTGGGACCGAAACCCACGCTATCCACGTGAAGATGGTGTCTGTGCAGAGAGGGAATGGAAAATGGAGAGGGGAAAAGCCCACGAAAGATTCCTTGGGTGGGGGGAGGGTGCCGGGCCGAGGCGTCCAGAGGCACCAGGGGCTTCCGGAGCGGGGTGGGAAGGCAAGGGACGGTCAGGGAGGAAAAGTAACAGGTAGAAAAAGTTGGAGAGGCCGGGCTCTCCTTGGGTCTTTGTGTACAAACACGCAGCGAGGCAGCTCCAAGAAACGCTCAAAGGCAAGGCTGAGGCAGAAGATCGAGGCGCGCCTGGAATGACGGCAGGGCTGGCACAGCCACCGTCCCCGCACGCTCCGGCCGCCGCGACCTTCGCAGAGCAAGTTGGGGACTCTCCGGCTCGCCCGGAGCCCGCCCCTCGGCGAGGGTCCGCGAGCGTCCGGGGGGCTGCGCCCGGCGCGCCCATGGCGGGCTCACCAAGGGCTCCGATTCCCGCCCCCCCGCGCCGGGGACGCGCGCTGGGACCGCGGGCACCTTCCGGGCCACGAGTTCAAGGTGAGCCGGGCTCCCGGCGGCCAACAGGTAGAGCGGGCAGAGTGAGGGCCGCCGGCCACGCGCCGCTCCCCGCGGTGAGGTGCGGGGAGGCTCGGCTCAGCCCGGTCCGGCCCGGCCCGGCCCAGCGACGTCGGCCACTCCCCGCCCGGCCGGGTCTCCCGGGAGCCGCCCGGGCACCCTGGGCGCCCCAGGCCGCGCGCCGCAGCCGCGCCCCGCCAGCCCCGCCAGCCCCGGTGCCCCGCGCCCGCCGAGCCCGCGCGCACTCACCCAGCCACAGGAGCGCCAGCAGCAGCGGCCTCGGCGCCAGGCGCCCCATGCTCGCGCCGCGGAGCTGCTCGCCCCCTCCTCCTTCGTCCCCGCCGCCTCTCCTCCTCCTCCTCCTCCAGCTCCGGCTGCTCCAGAGTCGGCGCTCCTCCGCCTGGGCCGCGCGCCTGCTCCGCTCTCCTCGCGAGCCGATCAATCCCGGCGCCGGGGCGTACGTGCGCCCGGGGCTCCGCTCGCGCCCTCCCGCCTCTCACACGCCCGCCGGCCCTCCCTCCTGCAGCCGGCCGGGCCCGGGAGCCGGTCCGCCGATCCCAGTGTGCAGCCCCGACCGCTCCGCGAAAGCAAAAGGGAAGAGCCGCAGCGCCCGCCCGCCCGCGCCTCCCATCCGGCTCTCTGCCAGCAACAAACACAAACTTTCCCAAGCCCCTCCCCGCTCCAGGTAACGGAGGAGGCGCCGGGGCCACCCGCTTAAAGGGGAGGAGGCGTCGCAGCCCACCCAGCCCTCCCCTCGGGCTCCCGCCCCCACGAGAAACTTTCCTCCGACCTTTAAAAGTTGGCCTGGGCAGCGTCGTCTGGAAGTCCCACCGCCCCGGCCCCAACCCCCAGACGCCCTGCGTTCCCCCTCTGAGGTCACCCACGCGTGGCGCCATGAGCCCCCCAGCCCCCGCCTCGAGCCGGCTGCTTAAAAAAAAAATTCCTAAGCCAGGACTGAGGGGGCGGGAAGGCCTCGAGGGCAGGGCCACGGGTGCAACCTCTGTGTCCCACAGGGCCGTGCCCAGGGACTGGCTGCGAAGGGGCAGGGGCGAAGTCGGAAGGCGCTCTCCGTGCCTGGGCCCCGACCCCGTGGCGCTCCGTGGACCAGCTTCCCACAGACGAGCGCTCCCACGGAGCCCGCGCGTCCGCCCAGGCTGCGTGTGGAACGAGCTTCGAAGACTTCGTGTGTGGTGTTTAAGTGGACACAACCACTTGCCAGTAAAGTCTCTTTCTCCCCCACAGTGGAGTTCTGTGCTTCTGGTTTGAATACAGAAGACCCCACGGTATTGAGGTTCCAAGTTCAAAACTTCACAAGGCTGATTCAGCCGGACAAGGTGCCCACGGTCGGAGTCATCGCAGCCTTTTATTAATGTGTGGGGAAACAAGTCACAGATGCCCTCGGCCCCAGCTGGCAGGGAACACGGCTTTCACTCTGAGACATCCCTTTCCCACCAACAAGCCTTATCTGAACCAACAAGTTCGTGATTAGCCAGGTGTGAACCCTCCGGAGAGAGACTCTCACAACTTCATTTCCGGTGGTGCCACGTGTTAATGTACCTAATGCCACTGAATGGCACCCCTAAAAAGGGTTAAAATGCTAAATGTTGATGTTGTGCATGTTTTGCCACAATAAAACAAGACTTTCCTAAGGCTGTTCACCCAGGCTGTAATTCCTTTTCCCTCCCCATCCTAATTCTCTCCTAGAATTTCACAGGGCAATTTTTATTATTTCATTCCATCATCCTCGAATGCAAGCCGTATGTTAGGCCTTGCAGGGTGCTGGAGCTACAGAGAAGCTTAAGGCCCGGCCCTGCAGAAGCTCAGATTTCAGCTCGTCCATCTTTCTCTTTCTTAACCACCCGGAGTGCTTCACGTCTGGGCTGCACATTTGGGCACTTGATCACGTTCAGTTTAGCATAGCTCAAATGCTGTTCTCATCCCGCGGATAAGGCAAGGGCCTAACAGTCTGGCACACTCATCTCGCATCCCTGGTGCTACTGCAGGGTAGATCTGAGAACAAAACAAATGCAAGGCTGGGGTATGAGTATGACTGGCACATAGTAGGTCTTCAGTACATGTGTATAGAATGCATTCATGCTGGATGCTAGTACTGCAGCTGTGAGTCAGACAATTCTTGCTCTTCAGGTGCCTTGAGTTTGTGAATCATGACTTAGTAGTATGACAGCATGTTCCAAGCACAGGAATGACACAAGGGAGTGGTTGCCAAAAACAAAAGAGTTTCACAACAAAAATGGCTTTAAAGGTCAGTAGGTCAAGGCAGACATTATGGAGTGTCAAGGTCTTCAGCTGTGGTATGAATCTAGGGATGAGTTCACAGTCGGTGTTGTATATCCAATGTGCTAGGGATTCTTCTCTTGGCCCACTACTGTCCCCAGGTGTTATTAAATTAATGGTGCATCTTACAGCCATGGAAGTAACAGTGGTTAACAGTCGAAATGGTAAGAATAAATAAGACTATCCAGGCAAGGCAAATAGAATGAGGTCTGAAGTGGATACCTGTTGGTGGCAGGTAGTCACCTGTGTCGTGAGTTAAGCAAAAAGCCGTTTTTGTAGCAGAAGACCAGCTTAAATGAGTAACCCCAGACAGCTGGCCACAACCACCATACCTTTTGCGTAGCCTGGACTGCTAAAGGATAAAATATGCTTCTACCTAAAGAAAGAGGGCACCTGCAGCAGTGCGCTAGCGCAATTTGTTAATTCATGACTCTGGAATTTGATGAAGCTTTTATTATGAGAGAGATTTATTTGCCAGGGTGAGTAAACTCCTATACGGGTCAGACTTTTGCCCCAACCAATTGTTCTCAGTTTGATTAGTCTGCAGGCTTGCCAGGAGCAGGAGAACTCACTCACTCACTCTCCAATAATTCTTACTAACCCACACCCACTCCCCAGGAGGGTGAATCCTGACAATTTTCTTTAGGAGTGCTGGTCAACCAGCCATTATTGGCGCTTGCCCACACACATCCTCCGTCCATCTACAGGTGTTGCCTTGAAAACCCCATGTGGGTCCTCACACTCTCACTCTGAACACGTTTTCCTGCTGAGAGCAGACAAAAACACCACATTATTTAACTTTGAGAATGGAAATGCTAAAAGCTTCCCAAGGAATGAATTTGCTGATTGTTCTAAGCTTAACCCAGGCTTAGTATGTTGGAACTGACAGTTATACCAATGGCCCTGACCCCTGCTTCAGCAGATTCTCAGAGGAAGGACTGAGTTCCCAGCAACATTTCATTTCATCAATCATTTTTAAGCAAAGTATCCCTTGTTCTGTGTACATAAATATATATACATATATGAAGGTACTTCAAAAAGTTCATGGAATTATAGAAGCTAAGTTTATTTTCATGCAAAAATAAATAAATCTATGCACAGTTCTTTCATGAGACACATTTTCCATGACCTCATTGAAGATTCCTTGTATGGATGGATTTTAAAAATTTTGTGCTCCCCAAATAAATATCTTTTAATTCCATTTGGCCACAAACTTATTGAAGCACCTTCATATTTCCCCTAGTAAAGTTAAATAAGGGCTTACTAATCACAAGGAAATTTAACACTTAATATTAGAATTAGAGAATGAGACTAAGAATTGAAATGGGAGAGGTGGGGAGAGGAAACTTTGATTTCCCGAGAGTGAGAGTCAGTTGGTGAGGCCACAGAGAAGGTAATGGAATGCCCATCGGACTAGCTTCAGAACAGCGAGGGGCCTCATTTGTTCCGAATTGGTTAGGCAGGCCTCTGCTGAGTGCTGGCGCTGCTCTGTGACCTCCCAACTACCCATTCTTTTCATCCGTTCTTTAGCCGTGAAAGGGAGATCGTGGGGAAAATGTCCTGACAACTGCCTATGATGAGCCCACAGTGTCCCCAGAGCATCCACCCACACTGCAGGCACCCACTTCACACGGCGCTGTTGCTGCAGCCACACAGGGTCCAAGTGTGAAAGAGGAAAAGCAGGGACAGCCACGGCTCAACAGGCTAATCCTCCACCTGCGGCGCTGGCTCACGGGGTTCTAGTCCCAGTCGGGGTGCTGGATTCTGTCCCGGTTGCTCCTCTTCCTGTCCAGCTCTCTGCTGTGGCCTGGGAGTGCAGTGGAGGATGGCCCAAATCCTTGGGCCCTGCACTCCATGGGAGACCAGGAAAAGTACCTGGCTCCTGGCTTCGGATCAGCGTGGTGTGCCGGCCGCAGCGCGCTAACTGCAGCGGCCATTGTGGGGTGAACCAACGGAAAAAAGGAAGACCTTTCTCTCTGTCTCTCTCACTATTCACTCTGCCTGTCAAAAAAAAAAAAAAAAAAAAAGAAAGAAAGAAAAAAAAGGAAAGAAAAGCGGGGACAGGATGAGATGAGGTCTTTGCAGTCAAAGGTTCTACCAGAGCAAGGGCACGTTATTAGGTGGAAAATGTCCTTGGCCTTGCCCTGGGGGAGCTTGTCTTTGAATGCAGTGTGTCCAAAGAGCTGCGAGGATGCAAAGGCCTGGGAGAAGACTGACACCAGAAGGGCAAAGGGAATGGAAAGGAAGGTGAGCAGAAAGGGAGGCACTAGCCATCGCCATCGTGCGTCGGCATCGCTGGGCTGAGAGAAGCTTCTAAAATGAATAGAGACGGCGTGATCCACTGTGAGAAGGAAGTGCTGCCATGTCACCAAGGTTAGCAATGGACAGCAGGGCTACGGGGGTTCCATCTGATTCTCCACCTGCCCTGGCACCCAGCTGGTTCACTGGGCAAGAGCTCCATCCTGGTTTTCACAAGCAAGCTGGAGGGCAGGGGAATGAGAGAGAGGAAGGAGAGAGTGGGGAGTGTCCTCTTCTCCCCAGCCAGCCTTTCTCCCTGCCCTGGAGCTGCACTTGGGGCTTCAGCTGGAATCAAAGACAACCTTTCAGTCTAAAATGCACCTACCGTGGGGTTGCTGGGTAAAATACAAGATGGCCAGCACAACGAATTTCAGGTAAAAGAGGAATCCTTTTTCAGTATAAGTATGTCCCAGATACTACATGGAGCCCACGTTTACGGAAACCACTTTCCTTGTTTATCTGAAACTAACTTTGGCGACCCTCATCCAGAGAGGCGTTCCTTTATGGAAATAGGTTCTTCTGAAAGAGGTGGAGAAGAAAACGCTGAGTGAGCTATTTTCAGGGTGTTGTGAAGCTTTGCATGTTGAATGCAGTATAGGGGTGGGCATTTGGCACAGCAGTTAAAAAGCTGCTTGGGTTCCCGTATCTTAGATCTCAGGGACTGCTTTGAATTCTAGCTGCTCTGCCTCCAACCTAGCTTCCTGCTAATTTGCTCACTGTGAGGCAGCAGATAATGGTTCAAGAACTTGAGACCTAGAGGGAATTCTGGGCTCTGGAATTTGACCTGGCCCAGCCCTGGCTACTGGGGAAATCTGGGGAGTAAACCAGTGGCTGGAAGATATTTCTCTTTCTCTGTCTACCTTTCAAATAGAAATGAAGAAAAAAATAAAAATTATAAAGGAGATGTAGACTTGAGTCACTGGGGAAAAATTGCCAGGAGATGGAATTGGCCTAGTTTACAGGAGGTACATTATCCAAAGGTCTTCAGAAAAAATTATGAAAAGTTTGTATGATGAAAAAAAACTGCATGATTTCAAAAAGTTTTGCACCAAAACAAGTAGCATAATTCAATTTTCCCATGGCCTTTTTTTGAAACACTCATGGACAGTAGTTTCTGGAAAACATTTAGCCAGAGGTTAAATAACTCTCTTTAAGGGAGGCCATCAAGGAGTCACTGCACGGTGGGGGGTGGGGGGGAGGCACAGACAAGCTGGCCTTGAAAAAGGTCCTTTCTAACCTCAGGATTGTGGGATTTATCTAAATCTACCCAACTCTCTTGTCTCACCCCTCTTCCAAAGTTCACTGTTGGTCTCTGCTGTGCTTCCCCTGATCTAGGGCTGGGCTAGATGGGCGCTGCCTACCATCAGAGAACAGAGAAGCTCATATGTAGATGTTATGGGCCATTGTAAAAAACTGGAATTACCACTCCTGCTGCCTACTGTCCACGGAGAGGGCCCGGATCAATCACAGACAGTCCCTGACTTGTGGCAGGTGGATTTGAGATTGTCCAATGTCGCTATGGTGTGAAAGACATTCAGTAGAAACCACATGGGATGGGTCAGCGCATCGCGGGTAAAGCCTATGACGCCAGCATCCCATATGGACACCTGCTCATGTGCCGGCTGCTCACTTCCGATTCAGCTCTCTGCTAATGGCCTGGGAAAGCAGTGGAAGATGTCCTGAGTGCCTGGGCCCCTGCACCCACATGAGAGATCCAGAGGAAGCTCCTAACTCCTGGCTTCGGAACAGCCCAGCTCTAGCTGTTGCCAGCATTTGGGGAGCAAACCAGTGGATGGAAGATCTCTCTGTCTTTCCCTCTCTCTCTCTGCAGCTCTGCCTTTCAAATAAAAAAAAAAATCTTGGGGAAAAAACCAGTTTTGGTTTTTTACCCCCAGGCGATGATGATACAAGATACTCCCACAGCTCTCCGTCAGCCCCACGATATACTCAATACTTGACTGTAAAACAGGCTTTGCCCAACCGTCGGATAATGTCAGTGTTCTGAGTATGTTTAGGGTAGCTAGGTTAACCTACTGCAGTTTTGATTTAAGATATTTTCCGTGTGTGCTGAGTTTATGTCTGCTCATCTTACCCCATTGTATACTGAGAAACATCTACATTCTGGAACCGGGCTATCATTGTTTAGGAGGCATCTTCCTGTTTGGATCCATTTCATAGCTCAATCTCCTTGAGCAAGTCACTCAGCTGCAGGGTGCATTTAGCAGCGTTGTCTGTCTTGCAGGATGTACATTTTACAGTCACATCATGAGTGTTTTACTGAACACTTTTTTCATCTGCTTCAGCAGAAGCAGGATTGTTACCCTTGCATAAATTTTTTTTTTTCCAGCCTAAAACTATTGCACTCATGCTCTATGACAAAGCTTGTGAGGTCTCCATGACCCGCTGACCTCCACATTAGATAGCAAAATTACCTTCTGAGCAGAATCCTGGGTATCCCTGAAAACACTGGACGTCCACTTCTGACCTGTCCTGGTACAGCCCCAGCGTGTTCAAAGCAGATGTCAGATCTGCCCCAGCTGGGCTGATTGATGGGTAGAGCAGGTGATTTTGTGCTTAAGCAACCACCTGGAGCAGCTACCCTAGATGATGAGTTCCAACTTACTGCCCTTCCGTATTTTTTAAAAGCTTAGCTGAGAAAAACAATATTTATGGAAGACTAACTGAAATAAATACAGTCTGAGCATTCTTCCGGCTCCCCTCAGATCTACCACTGAATGATGAATTAAGTAGACCATGAGTGAGCATAATGCCCAAATATAGCCCACCCGCACCTCCGTAAAGTTGCTTTCACGGAATTGCATTTTGCCATGAGGCCATCAGCCTGTCTCGAGGGCTGTCCCGAGAAGCAGCCCGCTGCGGTTTGTCATTGTGCTTCTCAGAAGGACAGGGTCACAGAAGCTGTTCATTGCAACGGCAGCAGCCTCTCTCTTAGGACTCAGGCACACAAACGCGTGCTCTTCCTTAGCGACTGCTTTCCTTTTATTTTCAGGTCTCTGTAAATACTATAATCGCTGGTATTTCCCTTTTCATAGTACAGCACTGGTTAGAAAGCTTGTGGCCCAACCTGCGGCTTGTGTCTAGCAATGAATAGGACGTAAGCATAAATTTTGTATAACCCCCCTTCTAGCTCCTTTTTACCTTGCTACCATTGTTTGCCCTCTCCCTCATTTTCCTTTCCCCTCATTTTCATTTCTTTTATTGTATTCACACGGTTTCAATGTAGGAAGCATTCTTTTCCCACCATCCTCCCTATTATAAAATTCTAGTCCACACCTCCTGCCCTTCAAGAGGCATTTTAAATTCTACCTCCTCATTTGCAGATTAAATACAATGAGGTAATAATCACAATCAGTTCTGCTTCCAGGGAAATGCTGGAATGTGATTCGGCTGCATCAGCCTGGAGGACTTGAGGCCCAGAGTGAGGAGGGCACAGCGATGCCCCTCAGGGCACAGGAGCCCCTGGAGAAGGGCAAGGTTGCCAAGAGCAGCAGACACTTCACCGTCCCCCCTCCTAACCCTGGAAAAGTGTACCGTGCAGCTGGCTGCACGGGTTGGCAAACATTAGAAGCAGTTTGCTTTCTCTAAGCACACAAGGTTGAGGGGTGGGAGTGCTCTGAGAGTGTTGGGGCAGATGGATGGGAGTTGACCTTCAACTCTATACAGTCAACTGCTCAAAGGGGCTGGGCCAGCCAGCTCTGAGCTCTTGCTGCCTCCACAGAGTCTCGCTGTCTCCAGCCTCCCAGGGATGCCCTCCACGCTTCTTCACATGGCCAGAGATACTGATTTGGCTGTCAGCCCTGGGACAGGATCTCAGAGAGCAGCAACAGGGAAGAGGGAGAAGAGGCCAGGGGCCAAGAGAAGGCCAGCGAGGTGTGTGTTGTCCAGGTGAGTACAGCCATGGGCATACTGTGGAGGATGTGTCTTAGGTTGTCCCCGGGGCTATTACTCCCTGACTCTCCCCCTCAGCAACTGAGGTGGCCCCTAGCAACATTAACTCCTCCACGCCTCCAACTTGTACCTGTTTCAGTCCAGCTCTCTGAAGGAGACAGGTACAGAAATCCATGTGGTGTGTGGCAACCCCAAGCGTGGCCAAGAGACACAAGTGGGGGCCTCTGCTGCAGTGGCTCGTGACGCCTCTGGGGGCTCCCCCTGTTTCCTCAGGCTGCCATCCCCCCACGCCTTGTGCGTGCCTCTGGCTCTGCACCTAATGCCTGCGTCTAGCAGTGATGCAGCTCCACAGAGCTTCAGGTCCCTGGCATCCAGCACAGTGCCCGACACACAGTAGGTCCACTCAATAAGCACTTCAGCTCCCATGGGAGTAGTTCTACTTTGATCTCTTTTGTACATTGGAGTCCACATATAATTTTATTTGGGGTAAAAAATTAATGTGAAACCACTCACTTACCCCAAACCCCTCCTTTCACATAGGAGGCACCTGAGGCTCAGAGAACCTAAGTAACTTGTCCAAGATTACATAGTGTATTAAGGCGATTACGGAATATTAAAATGAGTCCACCAAGTACAGCAAATACAGACTTGGGAGCCGACTAGAGTTACAATGTGAATTATTAGCACTTCAAATGGAGGGTATGACCACCTCTGTGCTGGATTTGCAGCAGGAAATTGCTTAAAATAAATTAACTTGGAAAGTTCCTGAGCTCTGATTAAAGAAGTGAATGGCTTGAAAGAAGCTCTCTCTCTTCTAGGGAAAGAAATTGGGGCTCAGCGACACATTTCAGGCAATGCACCGAGCACTTTGCAGCAGAATGAACTCACCTGACATCTCTTCCTCCAACCTGGTCCTCTGGCGCCCACAGCTGTAGGGAGCGTGGTGCATTTGTTTTTAATGAAAAGTGAGGTCTGGAAAGTACCACAATCTCAATAAACTGTAGTTGTCTTCTGCCAGCCGTCCCTTCTGCCTGACTGCTGCCCTGCCTCCATACCATCCTTTTGCTGCAGCCTTTTGCACATGTGTGATAAACAGGTATATCAGGCCAGGACATTGTACGGTTATGATAAAAAAAAAAAAAAAAAGTCTACCACTTCTCATTGCATGTTAAAAGCCAGTGAAGTACTTGATGTTGGTTGGGGCAAGAGGTACTGAGAGTCTCGGGAAATAGTGATTCCTGACAAGTGAGAGAGAACCATTCATTTGAATAGACCTACTCATACCAAGCTTTTCTTATTTATCCAGATGTGGGTCAAGAGAGGCTGGGGTAGCATTTCCATGGTCCGTGGCACCATGGCGAAAGCAGACAGCTGCTCCTCATCTGTGTGGCCATTCTCAGACGTTTTCCTTCTGACACTCACCTGCGCCAAATGACCAAAGCAGTGAACTTTTCCATCAAGCAACACAAAAGAGCAGTGAAGAGAACCAGACGTGGCGTCGCCATAAGGGGAACATCTTGACTCCCCCAGTTGTAAAAGCTCTCCGGCCTCAGGTAAGTTGATTACTTTTCTGGGCCTCAGTTTCCACATCTACAAAACGGGGGCAATAATAACGCTTCTGGCAAAGATGTGACTGGAGATGGCTGAGAAAGGAGAAATGTTTATGTCATTGAAGCTGCTGGATTGTCTCTGGACCTTTACTCTGTCAGCCCCACTGTGGCAGACGCAGAGACGTCTGCTAGAACATGGCCCCAGCTCCACAGGACGCAGTCATCCCTGGGATCAGCTGTCTTGCTGGGGGCTGTGTTTTCTGCATGACTCATGCGCGCTATGGAGTGCGAGCAGAAATGCCAGGTGTGAATTCAATAGGGGGCAAGTTAAGAACAGTTGTGAGGCTTTTTTGCACTCTCTTCCCCAGGCCGCTAGTTGGAGACTGAGGCCTGTGATGACAGAGCTGCTAGCTAGGGGAGAGCTAGGAGCCCTGCATCTCCACGTGGAGGAAAGCCGCCCTCCACCCAAGCACCTGCCTTGTGCTTCTATGGCGGGAAGAAGTAAGCCTTGATGGTGCTGGGTCACCGAGAGGTGACACCTGCTGTTACCTTCAGGCACACACCCCGCGTCCTCTTTTTTAATGAAACCTCAGTGGCATTCAGGGGTCCTCCCAGCACTGCTGGGTGAGGGGCCTCAAAGGAGGCTGGCTCCACCCTCCATCCCAGTGGATGAATCCTGATTGCTCTACACCGAGCGCTCAGTTTTTGCCACTGATTGGCTTAAGCATGACCATATGGAGGAAATTCTGGCCAATGAGCTGTGAAGAGGAGTTTTATGTAGGAGGGATTCTTGGGGAAGTCTTCTTTCTCTTCTGTTAATGCAACCACTCCAGCTTTCTCATTTATGGATGCATGCACCTTCAAATAAGTTTATTACTTATTTGAAATGCAGAGTTACAGAGAGAGGGGGAGAGACAGAGAGAGAGAGAGATCTTCCACCTCCTGCTTCACTCTTCAAATGGCAGTGACAGCTGGGGCTGGATTAGGCCAAAGCCAGGAGCTTGGAACTCCATCTAAGCCCACCACATGGGTACAGGAGCCTAAGCACTTAGACCATCTTCCGCTGCTTTCCCAGGTGCATTAGCAGGGAGCTGGATCAGAAGTGCAGCAGCTGGGACTGGAAGCGTCTCTCACATGGGATGCTAGCATTGTAGGCAGCGGCTTGACCCCCTGTGCCACAATACTGGCCCCACTCAGCTTTCTTAACATTACTCATTTTGGGGTTGCTTTGTTTTTTAATTTTTAAGATTGATTATACTTTACATATAATAAAACTCAGCAGTTTAAGTGTATGGTTTGATGGGGTTTGATACATGTGGACAGTCATGTAACTACTACTTCACTTATGATAAAAGACTCACATCTCCCCAGAAAGTTCCCTGGGCGCCTTTGTGGACAGCTCTTCCCGCACACCCAGTCCCAGCCCACCACTGACCTGCTTTGAACCACTGTTGTTTTCCTTTTCCTAAAATCTCCTAAAAATTGCAACTAACAGATAGGTGACTTCAATCACATAGCCCAGTGCTCTTGAAAGTCAACCTTGGTGGCTCAGGATCATTCCTTCTTCTCCTGCTGGGGGACTGCAACACAATGTGTTTATCTGCTCCCCAGTTGACTCACCCTTGGGTTCTTTCCAGTTTTCGCCCATTAGCAGTAAAGGTGCTATCAACACTTGAGCGTCTTTTTCTGTGGACATGCATATTCATTTCTCTTGGGAAAATATCTGGGAGTAGGATTTTTAGATCATGTAGTAGAGGTATGCTTAAGTTTATAAGAAACTGTTCAGCTATTTCTGGAAGTAACAGGCTGGGGTAATGTTATCTGGAATTTCTAACGGATATGTAAGAGAATTTCAGTTCCTTGTCAATACTTGGTATTGTCAGACATTGACATCTCACCAGCTGTTCGAGTGGTGTATCAGGGTCTCTCATTGGGGTTTTGATTTGTAGTTCCCTCATGATTAATTGTGCAGAGCCTTCTCCCAGGTGCTTATTTGCCATCCGTGAGGACTTCAGACAGTTCTTGAAGGAATAGGCCTTTAGCCATGGTAAAGATACTCATTTTCTGGGGCTGGCATTGTGATGCAGGGGTTTAAGCTGCTGCCTATAACACCAGCAGCCCATGTTGGAGAACCCATTTGCATCCCATCCAGCTCCCTGCTAATGTGCCCAGGAAACCAGCAGAAGATGGCGTAGGTGCTTGGACCCCTGCACCCACGTGGGAGACCTGGATGAAGTCCCAGGCCCTAGCTTCTGTTTGGCCCAGCCCAGGTTGTTGTGGCTATTTGGGGAGTAACCCAACATATGGAAGATCTCTTTCTCTCTCTCTCTTTCTCTCTCTCACTCCCTCTCTCCCCTCTCATTCAAATGAAATAAATAAATATTTCTAAACTTTAAAATAAAATACCTATCTTCCATTGGAATACCTAGGTTTGATTTCTGACTCCAGCTCCGAACTTTAGCTTTGTGCCATTGCATATCCTGAGGAGAGAGCGGCGATGGCTCAGGTAATCGGGTTCCTGCTGCCAATGTAGAAAACCTGGGCTGCACCCCAGCCTCTGGCTTCAGGCCTGCCCAGTTCAGGTCCTTGTGGGTACCTCGGGAATGAACCAGTGGATGGGAACTCTGTCTTTCTCTGCCTTTCATATAAATTGATTTTTAAAAAATCTTTTAAAGTTTCTGAAAAATACATATTATGAAAAACTACAAGAATACATGAATTTCAAAGTTTGTACCAAAATAAAAGCTTGTTTTTTCATTCCATTTTTCCATGAAATGTTGGGAGTACCCACTATATATCTTTTTTTGGTGAGATGTCAAAGTATTTTGCTCATTTTAAAACTGAGTTGTGAGTGAGGCTGGCACTGTGGTGTAAAGCCGCTGCCTGTAGTGCCAGCATCCCATATGGGCACCAGTTCAAGTCCCGGCTGCTCCACTTCCAACTCAGCTCTCTGCTATAGACTGCGAAAGCTGTTGAAGGTGGCCCAAGGCCTCGGGCCCCTGCACCCACATGGGAGACCCAGAAGAAGCTCCTGGCTCCTGGCTTCGGATGGGCACAGCTCCGGCCGTTGTGGCCATCTGGGGAGTGAACCAGCAGATGGAAGACCTCTCTCTCTCTGCCTCTGCCTCTGCTTCTCTGTAACTCTACTTTTCAAATAAATAAATCTTTTTTTTTTAAAGCTAGTTATTTACAGCCTGTCTCCCTGCAGTTTTAATCTGAGTCTGCACAGCTTAGCATCCTCCAAAGACTCGAAGTTTCCCTTTATGCATATTTCAGGCGGGGAGGGGTCTTTGCATCATTTTCTCCTCTCCTATACCCTGCCCTGCACTTTTCAAGCCCTACCTCCTCAACTCAGATCTTTGCGCCCAAATTCAGGGGGTCTGCCATGCTCTGCTTGGGTCTCCCCACTGCTCTTTGGTCCTGAAACTCCTCTAGCAGGAAGCCAGCAGCTGTGTGACTCATCTAATTTGTTTCTCTTCCTTCAGGGATTGCCCTGGACTGCAAATGGACAGCCCTGGAAAGCAGTTGCTTCACGTATTGTATCAAATTTTCTAGTTGTGACAAGAGAGCAAGAGTGATGCCAGCTACTCTTTCAGGGCCAGAGGGGGAGATTCTATTTTTTGTTAAAGACATTGACACACATGGTCTCATCTTTCTTGGATGCCATTGTGCCTGGTTGTGATGCTGACTGTGTGTAGGCCAAGGTATAGACATAAAGAGAACTAGTCTGGGGCTGGCTCTGTGGTGCAGTAGGTTAATCCTGCGCCTTCGGTGATGGCATCCCATATGGGCACCAGTTCTAGTCCTGGCTGCTCCTCTTCCAATCCAGCTCTCTGCTATGCCCTGGGAAAGAAGTGGAAGATGGCCCAAGTGCTTGGGTCCCTGTATCCATGAGGGAGACCCAGAAGAAGCTCCGAGCCCCTGGCTTCGGATTGGCACAGCTCTGGCTGTTTTGGCCATTTGTGGGGTGACCCAGCAGAAGGAAGACCTTTCTCTCTGTCTTTCCCCCTCTACCTCTCAAATAAATAAATAAATAAAATATTGAGAGAGAGAGAGAGACAGAGAGAGAGAAAAACTGGTCTGCAGACAAAGCCACTGGGACAAACATAGCAGGAAGCAAAGATGGAAATTACTTGGGTCCTTAATGGGTGATGATACACTGAACTAACCTGCCCTGGATCTGTCCGTACCTTGGAAAATTGTTGCTACATGAGAAAAAATTTCTCGGGGCCAGCATTGTGGTATAATGGTTAAGCCACTTCCTGCAATGCCTGAGATGGCATCCTATATGGGTGCCAGTTCAAGTATTGGCTGCTCTGCTTCTGAACCAGTTCTCTGTTATGGCCTGGGAAAGCAGCAGACGATGACCCAAGTCCTTGGGCCCCTGCACCCACATGGGAGACTCAGAAGAACCTCCTGGCTCCTGGCTGCAGCCTGGCCCAGCACCAGTAATTGTGGCCATCTGGGGAGTGAACCAGCAGATGAAAGACCTCTCTCTGTGTTTTCCCTCTCTCTCTCTGTGTAACTCTGATTTTCAAATAAATAAAATAAATCTTTAAAAAGAGAAGTGGAAGGGAGAAAAACTTTGCTTAATTTTAAACCAACTACATTGGGATTTTGCAGTTAAAAAATCATTTTAATTAATACAAATTAGAGGACTAATACAAAAATAATGCTCAGTAATTGTTATTTTAAACCATAATTGTAGAGCATTGGTGCTGCAGAGGCGATGACATTTTCTAACTGAACGTCACAGCAAATGTAGGAGGGAGATGGTAGCAACAACCCCTTCTTACAGGTGCTGACGGTGAGGCTGAGAAAACAGCCCATTTTCTAAGTTTATAAAGTTTAATCTCTGGCACAGCCCGGATCAGTGCCAGCCTTCTGTGACTTCAAAGTTACACTGCGCTCTAGTTCACCCAATATTGGTTTTCAAATCCCTGAGCTTAATCTAACTGTGCTGCTCTTCACTTAAAAGAGAAAACTGATCAATGAAAGCCAGTACCTTACAGGAAGGGGATCCGGGACTCCCGCGTGCTGGCTCACCCTGCTAACAGGGGGTGGAGGGGTTGAGGTCTGAGTTCCGCATCCCAGCCTCCCCTGCATGCCCACTCGTGCGGAAGAGCAGTGAGCTTTCTGGAGAGAGTGTCATCAGGGCTACCTGTACCTGTACCAGGGAGCATTCCAAGTCAGGGTCGGTGACACAGGAGACAGGAAACAAACGTTGCAGGAGAAAAGCCCCCAAGGACCAGTGTCACTGTCCAGGCAAGATCCTAAGCAGTGCTAGTTTAGGGGTGCTAGAAACAGCCTGTGGTCCTCCATCTGACCCGGTTTCTGCTTGGAACACCCAAGTCACAGCTGCAAGACTGTGAGAGATGGGGCCGGCGCTGTGGCAGTGGCTTAACGCCCTGGCCTAAAGTGCGAGCACCCCATATGGGCACCGGTTCTAGTTCTGGCTGCTCATCTTCTGATCCAGCTCTCTGCTGTGGCCTGGGAAAGCAGTAGAGGATGGCCCGAGTGCTTGGGCCCTTGCACCCACGCAGGAGACCCAGAAGAAGCTCCTGGCTCCTGGCTTTGGATCGGTGCAGCTCTGACCATTGTGGCCAACTGGGGAGCGAACCATTGCATGAAAGATCTCTCTCTCTTTCTCTCTGCCTCTCCTCTCTCTGTGTAACTCTGACTTTCAAATAAATAAATAAATCTTAAAAAAAAAAAAAAGACTGTGAGAGAAGGAGAAACCTGGGATGTGTGTTGGTGGTGCACTGACACCGTAAATCTGCTAGTAAACACGCTCCTTTGCCATTCAGTCCAAGCTCAGTTTCTGAGCGCTGTTCGCAGTGAAGCGGAAGGGAGAGCGAGAACTCGGCAGCAAAACGCCCGGGCTGGTGCCCACCAGCAAACCCCATCTATGCGTGTTTTTGCACTGCTCAGCTCTAGTCACCTGAAGACCAGGACAGGCATACAGCTAAAAGGGCCCGTTTCTTTTCCAAACCGGTGCCTGCCCGCATAGATGCTGCAGAAGAAACTGCAAGAAGTGAATGAAAACATGTTACCTACCAAGAGAGCACCTGGAGGGAGTGTGTGTGTGTGTGTGTGTGTGTGTGTGTGTGTGTCTGTCTGTCTGTTTTGAGAAGGTGGTGAGCCCAGAGACACAGGGAAGGAAGGAGACTCTCTCTTCTGCCCTCCAACGCCTGCAACCTGAACTTGACCATCGTCAGCAGCGGGAAGGAGACAAGAGGAATCTAAGCATGACGGATGGAGTAAAAAGAGCAATAAAAATTGCATCAGCTATGGACGAGAGCATGGAAAAATGAAAACATTGAATGTGCTGTGATGGTGGGGGGGGTGTGAATGATTTTTTTAGAAGTCTGTTATTTCAATGAGCACTTAAAAAAAAAAAGAGAGAGAGAGACATCCTGTGTTTGAAAGTCAGGAGTCTGTCTGGGTATTCCTGAGTTTCCCATTCCAGGAATTTAACTCCCTGCCCTACAGGCTGGTAGCCCTTTAAATTGATCTGAGAACAAAGAAGGGAGCCTTTGCCACATTTTAATGGCCTCCAGCTGTGGACCAGCCCTTTCCCGCCTTAGCCTCAGCCAGCCGCACCCTCAGCGCTCTATGCTTTTGGGTGGATTGTGCTCCCTGAGGTTTGGCTGCCTCTGAGTTAGATCAGCTCCTGAAAAATGTCACTGCGAGTGTCACCGTTGGCGGAAGCCATCCTGCTTGTAGCCAGCTTTGCTCTGGAGGTGCTCCCCTGCAGGAAGAAACCCACACAGCACTGGCCACACACTGTGCCATCTCTCTCCTCTGCAGCTGCGGGCTGGGCGGGGACCTCCCCACCAGGCCTGAGCTGCTCTGTCCGGAAGTCCCAAGGCCTGACAGTCCCATCCAGTGGCCCACCAGGCACAGATGAGATGATGGGACACAGACCACCCTGCAGCTTGCCTTTCCCAGCATCTGGTAGGGAAGGTAGAGCAGGGATACCCATTTCAGAAATCACCAGATTCCAAGGCCTCTCCACCAGGCCCCAGCAAGGAGAATTTCCATGCTGAAATTCTTATCTCCTGTATTACTCAAATAATTGGCTATTGAACACCTAAAACTATATGAAATGTTAAGGCAATTTCTCAAAAAGTTAAAGATTCAATTACTATATGATACAGTAATCCCACTTCTGGGACTATACCCAAAGATTTGGAAACAGGGGCTCATTCAGAAATTTGTTCACCCATGTTCATCGCAGCAGTATTCACTAGATGAAATTTAAAAGGCAGGGGGCCAGCCTTATGATGTAGCTGTGACACTGGCATCCCATTATTGGAGCACCGATTTGAGTCCTGGCTGCTCCACTCCTGATCCACCTCCCTGCTAATGCACCTGGGGAAACAGCAGAAGATGGCCCAAGTGCTTGGGCCCCTGCCACCCCTGTGGGAGGATGGGTATTTCAGGCTCCTGGCTCCAACCTGGCCCAGCCCCAGCTGTTGAGGCCACTTAGAAAATGAGACAGTATATGAAAGTTGTGTCTCTCTACCTTTCAAATAAATAACATATTTTTAAATGAATAAATAAATAAATAAAAGGCAGAGGCAACACAAGTATCCATCAAGGGATGAATGGATAAATAAAATGTGATATAGCAGGGGTCTTCAAAAAGTTCATGGAAAATGTGAATTATGAAAAAACTGCATAGATTTTAAAAACTTTTTGCACAAAAATACTTTTTAAAAATATTTATTTATTTGAAAGGCAGAGTTTCAGAGAGAGAGAGGGAGATACACAGAGAGAAGTCTGCCATCCACTGGTTCACTTCCCAAATTGCTGCAACAGCCCAGGCAGGGCCAGGCTGAAGCCAGGAGCCAAGAGCTTCTTCAAGGTCTCCCACAGGGGTGCAGGGGCCCAAGGACTTAGGCCATCTTCTGCTGCTTTCCCAGATGCATTAGCAGGGAGCTAGATTGGAAGTGGAGCAGCCGGGATTTGAACTTGTATTCCTATGGGATGCCAGCATTTCAGTCAGCAGTTGAACAAACTCTGTGTGTTTCAGTCCACTTGGCGTAGGTAGAACAGTCAGACTTAGAGAAAGTAGAATAGGATTAGCAGGGACTGGGGGTGTGGAGAACAGGAGTTTCTGTTTGGGGGGAAACAGTGGTGTTTTGGGGTGAGACAGCTCCGGCAGTGGGCATGGTGCTGGCTGCACAACACTGAATCTACCTAACCTCAGCAAATCGCCCACTTAAATGTGGCTAAATAGTACATTTGTGTTATATATGTCACCACAGTAAAAATGAAATGAGTAATTGATTCACTCATTCTGTCCACCAGCATTTATGGAGAATGATTACTGGACACGGGTGCCAGGCAGAACAACAAGGAGAGTGCGGGGGAGGCCGCCACGCTGGGCGCTAAACAGTCACAGTGTTTCCTAACTGGACCCAGCAAATCCACAGACAGAAACCCATCGACCTCTGCCAGAAGCCTTGGCGCTCCCTGGTCAGTCCCCCCTCCCCCCGCTTCTCCACACAGGCATGTGCCTTTATGAACACTGTCGCGTCATCCTATAATCACGGGCCCCTGTATCCCGCTCCTCTCCCAGAGTGCTGATCTTAATCCTGACCTGCCCCTTCTTTTCGACCCTAAAGCATCAGGTGGGGGACTTGCTGCTCCAAGCGTGGGCTGAGGGCCAGCAGCTCTGGTGTCCCTGGAGCTGCGCAGACTCTCAGGCCTCGCCCAGTCCTGGGTCATCAGAACCTGCAGCCTCGCTGGAGGCCAGGGAATCTGGTGAGCACATTCCGACTTGCAAAGCCCTGGCTTGGCAGTGCAGGCGGAGGGGGAGCCTGGGTTCGGGATGTGTGTCCCCACTCGTGTTTGTGGAGTCCTGACCGCCCCTAGGAGGGAGCCCTGGGTGACAGCCTGGGGACCGTCCGCTCTGATTGCTCCATCTGGGTCCAGTCCGGCCCGCAGCTTTCCTCCAAAACAGTGGCTGAACCGGGCTTATGTAAGGAGTAGAGGAGAATGAGCTGGACTCCAAAGAGGATTCCAGCCTGCCTGGGTGGGGCGCTTGCACAGTTGCTACTTCTTCACATCAGATCGTATTACCAAAGCAACACTGTCATGGCGAAATCCCTTACCTGGCAGGTTTCTGCACTCCAGCCAACTGTTGACTTCTTTCAAAGAACTTCAAAGACTCGTATGATTTTAAAGGTGGTCGGTTCACAAACATTTGTTAACCTTCTACTGTAATTCATTTCATGAAGAGCGAACCAAACACGGGGTGTGTTGGAGGCACCTGCTCTGCTTTGCCACCTAGGGAAAAGCCCAACCAAAATGTTGAGCATTTTGGCAGGCTAAAAAGTTTGTGCCTATTCACATTGACCTATACATATTTTAAGATTTGTTTATTTACTTATTTGATAGGCAATGTACAGGGGAGAGAGAGAGAGAGAGAATCTTTGATTCAGTGGTTCCCTCCTCTGATAGTCACAATATCCAGGGCTGGACTAGGCCACAGTCAGGAGCCAGGAACTCCATCCAGGTCTCACACATGGGTAGCAGGAGCTCAAGGACTTGGGCCATCGTCCACTGCCTTCCCAGGCACATTAGCAGGGAGCTGGATTGGAAGCCAAGCATCTGGGACTCAAATGGGCGCTCACATGAGATGCCAGAGTTGCAAACAGGATCTTAACTGGCTATACCACAACACTGGCCGCCATATGGATAGATTTGAAATATTAGGTACAAATTTAGTGATTTAAAGAATAAACTGAATTTTCTATTAATAAAAATTCTAAATGGAAACAGATTCTCATTAATTTGCTGCCACTTCAAAACCAACTCGGTACCAGTAAAACGTGGCAAAATATTTTCCTCTGTTCTGACGTTCTTGTTTCAGCTTTCTTTGACAATTTTCTAAACAAAACAATTTCCTAAGATGAATATGAAAGGGTTTAACATGTAAATGAGTGGTGCCCACATCCACCTGGGATCGAGTCCTGTCCATTTCTGATCCATATGCTTTCTGATGGGAGCCCTGGGAAGGCAACAGATGATAGATCAAGTACTTGAATCCCTGTCACCTAAGTGGGAGACGTAAATGAATTCCTGGTGCCAGCCTGGCCCAGTCCTGGCTGTTAGGGTCTTTTTAGGACTAAGCTAACGGATGGAAAGATATCTTTCACTATCTCTCTCTCTCTTCCAAATAAATAATTCGTTTTTAAAAAGTAAAAAGTAAATAAGAATAAATGAGAACTAGATTACTTGATCTTTGTAATCAGTTCTATAAGTCCCTGTTGAGGTTCTGAATTTATGTAATTGGGATTCCAGTTTCAGGTATAGTTGCGCCAAGCCACTGGCACATGTGCACAGCATAGCTGCATGTGGCCCCCAAAGGTAGGTCAATCCCGGCAATGAGTTTTTGCTTTTTTTTTTTTTTTTTTTTAATTTACCACTCAAGGGTGGTGAGTGCTTCTGGGAGAGAAACCAACATTCCCAGGCCTGGAGGGAACCTGGGTTACGTGGCAGTCATTCCAGCTCATATCGACACTGTTCGGCTTCCTTGGGTAGTATCTTGTCTGGGTATTTTCGTAATCCAGCTCTGGGTGCAATTCAGATGCTGTAGGCTTATCCGGAGGATTAAAGGGACAGGCCACAGCAGACTGTTCACATGAAGGGTTAAGGAAAGTTAGGGAAGAGGAGACTGTTGGGAAGGAGTCATCCTAAAGAGAGAGACGCATAACTTCTCTTGAAACCTTCCTTTCACTGTCGGCCCCTGGACTGCACTAGGCCATAGGAGTGGCTGCTGGGACATTTCCTGGCTTCCTACCTTCCTCTTCTCCCTGGGGAACAGGTGATTGACCCTGAATGGCAGATCTGGCACTGCGGGCACCAGCAGGGGGGCATCAGGGGCCTGATGGGAGCCAGAGATGAGGGGGAAGAGAATGGAAGGCATCACACGTCAGCTGGAGAGACTCCTGCGTGGGCACCCGTGAGCCTTCCTGGGGTCCTGAAAATGCGTAGGTGAGGCTGAGGCTGATGGGAGAGCCAGCAGGAGTACGACCAGGCGATTCTGCGTAGGTCCCAAAGTCTGTTTGTTCTGGTGGAACCAGCAATTGGCCGGGGAGGGGGGGCTCTACTCTTTCTTCCATGGACGATCATTGTCAAGTCAGGGACCTCTGTGGGCCTTGGTTGCCTGGTTTGTAAAATAAGCCAATAATCTCTGCCTCATTCCCTTCCCCAGAGTACTGCGTTTCATGTGACACAAAGTACTTGAAAGTGTTTTGTTCGCTGGGAGTAATACTGTTTTTAACTAGAAGAAAAGTCAAGTCAAATGTCAAGTCAAAATCCAGGGAGCCGCAACTGTAGATGAGCGAGACCACTGGGACACTAATGTTAGAGAGTTTTCTGTTTGTGCCAAGAGAACCAAGAAGCAAGGCCAGGCAGCCACCTGCAGCTTATCTGCGAAGCTGGTTAACAGCCCTGTGTGAATGAGGCCCTGAAGCTGTGAGACACCACGGTTCAGATTCCTGCAGCCCTCTTTCACAGGGTGCTGAAGCTTGATTGTGAGTGTTTGAGTCTCCTCTACTGGACTGCACCATGTGGGACTCGGTGGAGGATCTACCGTGGGAAAAGAACCTCTGGAAGGCGTAGGAATGGCAGGCACAGATGGTGAGGGGACACCCTGAGTGGTGGCAGAAAAACAGTAATCTTGGAGCTCTGGAACCAGCATGTTGTATCCTGCCCAGAACAGGGCCTTCCCAGCAGGGAGGAAACTCACTGGGTGTTCTCAGAGTTACTGCCATTGTGTCATAGTCTCGGGATTTTCTGCAGACAAGCAACACACCAAGAAGCATTGGTTATGGCACATGATTCTCCAACAAAGTTCTGGCCACACAAACCAAGGTGGAGCCTTGGGTGCCAGCAACCCTTCTGTGGGAAATTGCTGTCCTTCTCCTACCCCTCCTCCCATGGGCCCCATCACAGTGGAAATTGGAGGTGTTCTCCCAGCCGAAGCATGATCTGCTTTCCTTGGAAAGCACTGTCACAAAAATGCTGTGCTAATCACTTTCAGACAAAAGGTGTCCCAGGTATTTTCTTGTTGCATACACAGAATGCTTTAGCCGTTAAAACCTTGGCAGGGCTGGTGGGGTGCCTGGAAAGCCATTCAGTGCAGACACCTGGGGCCAGATCCTTGGGGGAACAGCAAGTATTCCAGTCTTCTGCCCTCCAGCTGCTTTGTGGCCCATCCCCCCTAGGTCCTAAATGACTCAGTTTTCTATCAAACAATTTTCACTCACTAATGAGGTTCCTTTCAGTTCTAAGTGTGAAGTAACTAAGGCTTCAAGGCAGAGTCCTTGGGACTGTGGGGGTGATGGGTTTTCTTACTGCCATCCCCTGTCCTCCAAGAGCTTATCTATTCGCAAGGCCAACAGAGGAAGTCGAGAACAACATCCTCACTTATTTAGAATCTTCTGTTAAAGCAACACAAGCAAATTGTTTTCCCAGATATCTGGAGCTTATTCCATTAAATGACCAGGTTATTTTTGAATCTGTTTTCACGGCGATCTTTTCAAAACATTTTACACAGCTCTGTGTCTTCTGAAAGTGGAGAGAGTGAGTGTTGTTACCTTTCTTTCATGGTCTGTGGTGCTATGGTCTATGGTGCTATTCATTCACAGACATTTGTTCAGCCAGTGGACACGGCATGAGCATTATTGGCTGGACTCTCGGAACGAGGAGGAATTCCATGGTGCAGGTTACATAAATCCTGCCTTTCAGGAGCTTCCAGGTGAGGGAGGAGTGGAGAGATTAGCAGGCAATGGGCCTGTGGTGAGTCACTGCCAGGATAGGATGAACAGGAAGGGACCTTTGATCTCACCTTCTGGTCAACAAACACTTCCGGAAGGTGGAGCTGCAGACTGAGGACGGAAGTGCTGGCGCATTAGCTGAACGGGGAATGAAGACTTGAAGGGAATCTGCCAGGAGGAGGGAATGGCAAAACCAAATGCCAGGAGGCCATGTGGCGTTTGGGAAAAAGGCAGAGACAATTGCGGAAGGGGCCGGTGGAGGAGGGTCCCTCTGGTAGCTCAGAGCAGGCAGTTGGTACACACAAGACTGGGAACATTACTAGAGCATGCACACGAAGAGCCTTCTATGCTACTGGATACAGAGGGGATTTTCGTTTCCAGTATAAGTACAGCACAATTTGGTTGATCAGTGAACAGATAATAATTTGCCACCTACCAAACATAAGTGCTTGCTACGTGCCAGGCATAATGTTACACCCTTGTATGGATGACCTTATTTAATCCTCGTGAACTAGGGACTAATATTATCCCCATCCCGTGGAAGAGGAAGTGGAGGGTCCAACAACATAGGCAGCTTGTTCACAGAGCTCACTGGTGCACACTGTGCTAGAGGGCAGAGGTGATGAGATGTCTGGGAAGAGCATGGCATTCTATGGCTTAGCCTTGGGAGTCACAATGCATCATTTCTGCTATACTCAACCAATCAAAGGAGTCACAAAGGGCACTGGCATTGTGGCACAGCTAAGCTGCCACTTGCGACATCAGCAGCCCATATCAGAGTGCCAGTTTGAGTCCTAGTTGCTGGGCTTCCAATTCAGCTTCCTGCCTATGCACCCTGGAAGGAGTGGAAGGTGGACCAAATGTGTGGGCCCGTCACACCCATGGGGGAGACCAAGTTGGAATTCCTGTCTCTTGGCTTTGTCTTGGCCCTGCTCTGGCTGTTATGGCCATTTTGGGAGTGAACCAGTGGATGGAAGAGCTCTCTCTCTCTCTCTCTCTCTCTCTCTCTAACTTACAAATAAATAAATGAATCTAAAAAAGGAAGTCACAAAGATCCACCCCAGTTTAAAGGGAAGGGGTGGAGGATCAATGTCACATGTTGGATGAACTTAAGGAATGGGAGATATTGTAGATGCCATCTTTAGTAAATACAAGTTGCTTCAAAGCACTTTGGGAAAAATACCACCTGGTGCCTGGGCACCACTGTGCAGGACACACACTGCAAGGCATGCAGCTCCCTTACTTCCGGAAGTTTTGTTTCAAGAGGGCCCTGACCAAGTCAAGCACAGAGGCAGGGAGTGTTTTCTGGATCCCCATACTGTAATTCCTGGAATCACTCTTCCCTTGTGTTGCCAAGGTCTTAGCATCAACACTGGTGTGCCTGGGTGCACAGTTGGCGTTAATTCCAATGATGCTGATGGTATCAAATCTGCCAAGCTGCGGGGGCAGCTGCCAGTGGGGGAGACAGCAGTCATGTTGGTGAGCACTGGTTCCAGCTGAATCACCACCTTTTCCCCTCAGACAACCATAGGCTGTATTCCACCGAGAAGTGTGAACCTGGTAGTTACCCCTGGAGTGCTGATCTAGGAAGGGGTGTCATACACAGGACTGGAATTCCTACTAAGAAAGTGGTTGGAGCCTCAATGTATCCTGGTAGATGGGACCTCATTTGCTATCTTTTTAGTAGCTGGTGTGCTATCAAACTAGACATAGAGGGGGAAAGTATTAAAAAAATAAAGACAGAAAGAAAAAAGAGGAATTGCTGGATGACCAGATTCATTTAATTGCAGTGGATGGTCTACGAAGTGAAAAGCAGAAGGGGTTGAATAGTTAAATTGCAAGGGACCTTAATCATCAGGCTAAAGGTTTTCATCTTCTTACTTTTATCATGCAGGCTATTAGTACCAAATTTCTGAGTTCTCCCTGTCAAAACGAATATCCATCACTACTGTACTAATATTTAAAAAAAAAAAAAACTATTCCAGAATAGAAATGGAGGCAGGCAAGAACAAATAATTGTTAAGTACCCCCAGCAGACTCGTGCACACACATCCAGTGTCGGTTGGAGGCCACTGGCTCAGACAATGGGAAAGCCTTGTAGGGCCTTGCCCCGGGCATGGGCACATTGAAGGTGGCCTACAGGGAAATCTAAGCTGGAGTGACCAGACCCGGGCAGGCTCTAGTGCTCTCTCTGGTTTTGTTACCAGAGAATCTATTATTTAAGCATGAACTCACCTGGTTCCCTCCTCACTTTTCACATCTCACTCCTTTCCCAACTGCTCAGCGCCGGGATACTCACCACATTGTTCCTGCACTGAACAAATTGCACCAAGAACTGTGGACCTACAATACTTCCACTAAAAGAAAATCATGTCTCATTCTGTCAAAGCTTTTTGTTGATCCAGCCTGAAAAGACATCCGGTCTGTCTTCTGTGTTCCCAAGTGCTACAATTTCCCTCATCACCCACATCTTGGGAGCTTCTCTCTCCCTGGCGGCTTGTGTTGGAACCTCGTGAATCACCCAACGGGCCAATAATGCTGCTTGCGTAGGAGAAAGTCTGATAATATTGTGTAATATGCGCTCGTCAGTGTGAGTACACACAGCTGTGGAATGGTAATTCTCTCAGCAGGCTTCAACACACAAGTGCCAGTCCGTCCTGAAGCCGTGGTTCGTGTTGTCTGGCCCAGCAATTCCCGGCTGGCCTTTGGTTAGAGTGCACAGGCTTCCTGTTCCCAGCCGGTCCTGGGGAGGCTGTCACCCATTCCCTGGCTTCCCTGCTCCCTGCCACTGCATGTGGCTTATTTTTTTCACCTTGTTGTTCAGAGCCCAGTGGAGGTGAGGTCTCAGCATGGGCATCAATGGCCAGGCCAGGGTCTTGCTGTGACCTCAAGTCAGGACCAGGACTGGCGTGAGGCAGGTGAAGTGCATGGATCATGAAGTTTACAGAGGGCTGCGTTCTCAGGGTTACACAAGTGCACGGTCAGCAGCTGAGAGTGAAGCCTCCTTATATGTTACCCACCAGGCCCCTGGCCGTCTCCACTCAGCCCTGCCTGTGCTTGAACCTCACTACCTCTCTAGACTTAGTGGTCAGAATGGAGCACTCAGGACATGGGGAGATGAGTCATTTTCACTAGGGTTAAAGCTGAACCCCATCTGGCCCTAGCCTACATTGGATTTTGAGGCATTTCTATGTGTCCAGAGGGGCTGAACCCGGATAAAATTGACAATGCAGTCAGTAGTGAGTCAGATTATTTGGAAGTCTCTATCCGAGCTGGGAAAGATGATATGGCAGAGGTAAGAGGAGGAGAAATAATTCACATCTCTTGCATATTCACACATGTCACAGCAGCGCTTGGCAGGTGGATTTGTGTTACTGAGGGCATTGGGATCGTATACTTGTGTCCTGTTGGTTTGAGGAGCCCTGGCCTCTAGAACTCTGACCAGCAGGCCATTTGTTAAGTCAAAAATATTGCCTGGGCAAGTCTGCCGCTCAGCCTCCTTGGCCCAAGTCTGGTGCCTACTACTGTTTCTGGCACATTGGCAGCAATGTTTTGAGTGTAATTCCATTCACCTTTTCACTCCTTCCAAGTCCTTCAGCGATGAATAGCACCTAATGAAATCCTTCCAGCTCACATACTTCTAGCCTTTGAGTAGACCTTCAGTACAGGCCAAAGGTTATCAAAATAGCTCCAATTGCACGGGTTAAGTGGCTCTGATCTGTCCAGACAGAATCAAGATATTCAATAAAAGGAAAAAATGGAGAACTTTTTTTTAAAACTTTTAAAATAGTGACAAGCTGGAAACAATCCAGTGTCCAAAAGAGGGGACTGGCAGAGCCAATTATGGTACATCAACTTGAAGGCATGCTATACAGCAATTAAAATAAGTAAGAAAACAACCTTATGAAAACATGCTTGTAATATAAGGCTGTAGAACCAGGAAAAAAAAAAAAACAGAATACAAAATTATATTCCACCAAATGAAACATGTGAGTGCATGGATGGAAAAAACTTGCATATGTAAAATCAGTTGCTTTGGGCTGGTGAGTTTAGCAGTGGCTTCTTTTTCTCATTTGAATATGCTTTTAATGATATGATTTACATAATGGTTATATAATGGATTTTTTGATGTTCAGGACATTTCTAAAGACTTCGAAAAAGATGGAGATGAACTGATGAAGCCCGCGGTTGGTTTTTGTCCAGTGAATGGGCTAATTCCACTCGGAGGCAGGCTGGTGGGCTCGCCATTCGAACTGTGTGGGTTGAGACCCTGCTCTGCCCCTTCCTAACTCTCTGGCCTTGAGAATATTCCTGTCTCACCTGTCAAATGGAGAGAAGGAAATGATTGATTTCATACACTCTTGCAGGTCTAGGTGAGTTCATCGAGGCTCAGGCCCAGAGTGAGCGCTCAGCAAATGTCAGTTCTTGTGATTCTGTGGTGGGTAAGCCACGTGCCCTCAGGCACCTCAGCCTGGGCAACATCACTCACGTCCTTGGAATGCCTCTGCCCCTGACAGTGTCCCATTCGTGTGGGGCCTCCCTGATCGTGTCCCAGGAGGGCTTGGCTAGCAAGGGGTCCCTGCTGCCTCAGCTGTGGCAGGAGGGCAGCCTGGCTATCCCTCCCAAGGACACGGAGGTGCCCACTGCTGAGGCTGCAGGCTGGAGGTAGAGGTGGTGGCTACTGTGGCCGGCACCGTCTCCTGCAGATGCCTCGGGTCACACGCCAGCTGCCCTGTGCCAGCCTCCTCTGGGCCCTGCCAATTCTTCAACTTTCCATGTGCATGAAGTCCATCGTGCTCCGTTCCCTGGACAGAAGGCAAGAGTGAGTGACCAGCCCTGAGTTCCCTCTGTCCTGCTGAAGCAGTGCCTGGGTTGAAGGCCGTGGCTGACTACCTCCCCCTTTATGCCCAGGAAGCCCCCAGTCTCCCCGCCACTAGCCTCCACTTGTCAGAGAGACGAGCCCAGACCTGAGCCAATGCCCAAGTGAGGGCGATTCTGCTCCACCTGGGACCCCACACAGCACAAAGCCAGACTGACAGCCGACATGGATGCAGAAATGAGGAGCAGGTACCCAGAAAGCCGGGGAGCCGGAGCGCAGGGGGAGAGTGGGAGGGTCCGCGGCTGCCTGGACACTGAAGGTGGGGGCAGCAGGAAGGAGCAGAGACAGCTGCTGGGAAGGCAGAGGGGAGGTCCCAGCAGAAGCTAAAAAAAACCCCTGAAGCTCATTTGCCCAAATCATCTACAACCTCCCCAGAGTGTCTTCCTCTCCACTCCTTGCCCTTCTCTATCCTGGCTTCTGATCTATCCACAAAAGTGTCTGGGGTTGGGAGGTGGGTTGTTCACGAGTGCGATCGACTCTCACACCTTCCCCTGGAGACAGACCTGTTATCTCCAATGACACTTTCTCTCCCTCTCACCAGAGCAGGAGGAAAAACGAGGACAACTTTCATTAATAAAGCAGGGTTGGGGTGGGGGTGGGGGAGTCCTCAGGCAAACTGGATGCCGTGTACAGGGAAGGAGATGCAAAGCAGAAAGGCCTGGTGCAAATAAAGTGCTCAAGCAGTCCGGTGTCCATTAAAGAAATAACACCATCGCGTGGCAGGTTTATCGCTCCCTTGCAGCTCCTCGGAGTGGGAGCTGTGGCTCTTGCTAAAAATGAGAACAGAGTTGCTGCCGCTCCAGTGTGCAGGGGCAGGGCTCCTTGGCCCTCCCCCTCCTGCTGCCCCCCGGGCGGTCCTCTTTATATGCCCACCCCAAACACTGGACTTCTCCCAGCCTCCAAAACCATCACTAAAATTCATTTCACTCTTTAATTAGATTTCATGGAGTAAGGGATTGGGAGGGGTGCTGGGAAAGGCGTTCATATGCCCTCTTTCCGCCGAGTGGGGTAATGCTGTTGATAGGGGAGGTGGGACAATGGTTGCCATGGAGACATTCCCAGACATACAGACACACACTCATTTTAATGCTGTTTTTTTTTTTTCCCCAAGCAGGGGAAGGATCCAGTGGCCTATTTTTAGTGTCAGATTTCAGCAAAACAATTCACTTTCATTTCATCACACACACACTGCTGGGTTTTAAAGTAGGTCAGATCCCCTCACTGTATCGAGAGCTCTGATCTGTCTTATTGGAGTAGCACAGGTTCCATGGAAGATTCTCCTGATTGGGAGGAAATCAGACTTGCCTTGGTGCAGCTTTCTTTCATCTCGGTTTGACAGGCATTAGAATAGGCAGAAGGAATAGCTGTAAGTAAATTCACATTTTAAAGACTAATGCAAAATGTCTAAGCAGTGATAACATTAAGGGGAGGTAGAGAAATTAAAAATGACAAACTCATCTGTTATTCTGTTATCAGATTATCACTGATTATTGCAAAACTATTCCTTGAGTGCCCATCCTAGGCAAGCCCATTGGGGAAGAAATAAGTGCTGACTGATAGCTGTCCAATTTAAATTTTGGACGCATGTTTCAGGTCGACTGGGTATGTGAGAATATACGAACCCAGAATCTGGGGTTTTCCTTCTGCCCCACCCCAAGTTGCAGTTTTCAGTGTTTCTGTCTGCACTTCTTGTCTTGCGATCTTGGCCAGATCTCAGGATCCCTCTGTGACTAGAATACGCTATTGATGGGAGTGAGCACTGGACGTCCCCCCCCCCCCCCAGCGGATGTAGCCCAGGGCAAGACTGGAGCAGCGAGCGGCCTTCTGCAGGGGCCTTGACTCAGTCTTATAACAGAATGGGGAACTCCCTGTGTATAGAACCAAAAGTTCCACGGCTCGAACCATAATAGCCTGATGGAAAAAGACTGCCGTGAAATCACTGAGATGGAATACTGTGCACTCTGGGTAGTAGATGTTCAGTAAAGTTGTATTTTCTCCTTCATAATTTTTTATATTTTCAAACTTAATTGAGCATATATTAAATTCTTAACCAGAAGGGAAGTAATAAAAAATGGCAACCTCATGGTGAATGACTGCTATATGCTCAGCGCTATGCTAGGTGTCTTTATGTGTAACCCTCTCCACAGCACTCTGCACGGGCATTGTCATCTCCATTCAACAGTTCCAAGAAGGAACTGATAAAGAGAGAGTGTGCCCATGGTGACACACTGGCAAGGAGCAGAACCCAAATACACTTTGTCCACATTAAAATGCATGCCCTAACGTCCTAGCCACCTGCTCCTCAAATACTTACTAAACATGGTCTAAATGCTAAACAGTACATATAATACATGTATATATATATATATATATATATATTTGATATGAATCAAATCTCCACAAAATGGGTAGGTTTGTTTTTTAAGATTTACTTTATTTATTTGAAAGGCAGAGTTACAGAGAGAGAAAGAGAGAGGGAGAGACAGAGAGGTCTTCCACCTGCTGGTTCACTCCCCAAATGGCCACAATGTCTAGAGCTGGGCCAGGTCAAAGCCAGGAGCCAGGAGCTTCTTCTGGGTCTCTCACATGGGTGTAGGGCCCAAGCACTTGGGCCATCTTCCACTGCTTTCCCAGGCCATTAACAGGGGCTGGATCAGAAGTGGAGCAGCTGGGACTCCAGCCAGTGCCAATACAGGATGGTGGCCCTACAGGTGGCAACTTTACCCACTAAGCCACAATTCCAGTCCCGGTAGGTTTATTTTTAATGCAAATTAATAGAACTAAGGTTCAGAAAGGTTAAATAATTTGCTTCAAGTCACATGGGTAATAAGGAATGGGTATTGGGAGTATTTGAATACAGGTTTGTGTCAATCTCATAACAGAGGCACAGGGTTGTGAGTTCAGACTGGGGGAATTAAGAGAAGCCTAAAAGGGCTTTCTCTAATACAGATGTCCTATTGCCATATACCAAAACTCTATTAGTTAAAAACTCTGAGTTTTGACAACCTAGCAAAGTTTATTTTCCTGCTGTGTAGACCACAGATCTACACTTGTTAATAGGCAAGTGTCTAAGGCAGGAGGTCTTACGGAGACCGTTCTCCGGTGTGGGAGCTTTGCTTATGAAGTCAGACTCAGGTAGTCTAGGTCTCTGAATCCCTGACATGCCTGTTCTGAACAGTTTTGTGAGAGGGAAATAACCTTCTCTTCTTCTTGTTAAAGATTTATTTAGGGCCGGCGCCGTGGCTCAACAGGCTAATCCTCCACCTTGCGGCGCCGGCACACCGGGTTCTAGTCCCGGTCGGGGCACCGGATTCTGTCCCGGTTGCCCCTCTTCCAGGCCAGCCCTCTGCTGTGGCCCGGGAGTGCAGTGGAGGATGGCCCAGGTGCTTGGGCCCTGCACCCCATGGGGAGACCAGGAAAAGCACCTAGCTCCTGGCTCCTGCCATCGGACGAGCGCGGTGCGCCGGCTGCAGCGCGCCGACCGCGGCGGCCATTGGAGGGTGAACCAACGGCAAAAGGAAGACCTTTCTCTCTCTGTCTCTCTCTCTCACTGTCCACTCTGCCTGTCAAAAAAAAAAAAAAAAAAAAAAAAAAAAAAAGATTTATTTAGTTAGTTGAATGGGGCCGGCGCCGTGGCTCACTTGGTTAATCCTACACCTGCGACGCCGGCATCCCATACAGGCGCTGGGTTCTAGTCCCGGTTGCCCCTCTTCCAGTCCAGCTCTCTGCTGTGGCCCAGGAGTGCAGTGGAGGATTGCCCAAGTGCTTGGGCCCTGCGCCTGCATGGGAGACCAGGAGGAAGCACCTGGCTCCTGGCTTCGGATCGGTGCAGTGCCGGCCATAGCAGCCATTTGGGGAGTGAACCAATGGAAGGGAAGACCTTGCTCTCTGTCTTTCCCTCTCACTGTCTATAACTCTACCTGTCAAATAAAAAATTTAAAAAAGATTTATTTATTTAGTTGAAAGACAAAGAGGGAGAGAGAGAGAGAGAGAGAGAGAGAGAGAGAGAGAAATCTTCCATCTACTGGTTCACTCTCCAAATGTCCACAAAAGCTGGGCCAGGATGAAGCCAGGAACCAAGAGTTCTCTCCAGGTCTCCGACATGGGTAGCAGGAATTCAAGTACCTGAGCCATCATCCACTGCTTCCCAGGCATATTAGCAGGGAGCTGGATCAGAAGCAGAGTAGCTGGGGCTCAAACCAGCACTCTGAAAGGGGATGTAGGCATGTTATATGGAAACTTAACTGGCTGCGCCACAATGTCTGCTGGGAAATACATTTCTTTCATATTCAAGTGTTTAAATTCCCGGGTCTGGTGGCCAACATTGTGGCACAGTAAACTAAGCTGTGGCCTGCAATGCTGGCATTCCATATTGGAGCATCCATTCAAGTGCCAGTTGCTCCACTTCAGATTGAGCTCCCTGCTAATGCACTAAGAAAGCAGTGATTGACAGTCCAAGTATTCGGGCCCTTTCACCCATGAAAGAGATCTGGATGGAGTTCCAGGCTCCTGGCTTTGGCCTGGACCTAGCCAGCCATTGTGACCATCTGGGGAGTGAACAAGTACATGGAAGATGTTACTCATTCTCTCTCTCTCTCTCTCTCTCTCTCTCTCTCTCTCTGCCTTTCAAATAAATAAATACATCTTTAAATAAATAAGTGAATAAATAAATTCTTGGGTCTGTCACTAGTAGTGTTTTAGCCTACCCTAAATCAAACATAAGTTGGTACCAGGAGTGGGGTTAAATAATTGATTACAAAATACTAAAGTCTATGAGCAGAGGAAAGTAGAAAAGTAAAGCTAAATTTACCCAATTTTAAGATGGTAGAAAAAAGGTACAGGTTATGCTGTCTGCTTTTGGTCTGTCATCTAAATTGATTGATAGCTCAGTCATTCGGGAACTTAAAAGTGAAAAAAAAAAAAGTTCTAAACCCCCAAAAGATATATCCATAGGCAATGGCCCCAAAGTTCCATTCAGATGCCTTTCAAAGGGCTCTGCTTTGGCGACTGCTGAGTGGTTACCGTCCGATGAAGGCTGCTACTTTCCTTCCAACCCATGTTTCAGACGGCCTCAATTAGCTGCCATGGAAGTGCGGGCAGGCGCAGGCCAAGGACAAAGGGCTACAACTAAGAGATCTGTGTCTTTGAGTGTAAAAATTATTTTTACACACGATCTCTGGCTGTTGTTAATCATGCATGCAACAGACAGAAGGCAAATGGAAGAGACACCTATTGAACTTCCGAGGCAATTTCACTGCCAAAGGTCCCTAAGTCTTGGCTGCCAAAGCCTGCGACTATTCAGTGCTAAAAGCAACCCTCATGCCTCCAGGGCTGCATCTGCAGGAAATAAATTATGACAGCTGGGTACCTCCCAAAAGGGAGTCTTCACCACTGCCTGCTTCAGACACCACCATGGAGGATGATGGACGCCGAGGCTCCTCCCCAGACAGCTGACCTCTTCTGCTGAGAAAGAGTCCCCTCCATTCTTCCTCAGCAGAACTTGACCACTGTTACAGATGCTCCTGGGGCATCCCATTTCCTGAACAGGTGCTGTAGCTATGGTGTTCCTGTTCTTACTGTGTAGTAGTGGGCTGGGTGGCAGATAACTAGTCTTTCAGTTTGTGGTTTGAACGAGTTCCCCCCCAAAAGCCATAGGACTGAAGCCTGAAGGTAACAGGATTAAGAGGTAGGGTCTGTAGGAGGTGGTCAGAGGCTCTGCCTTTGCATTGGGAATTGTGTCCTTACAAAAGGGAGTCTGGTGGCCCTTGGTTGCCTTGCAGCATGTGAGGACACAGCAATGGATACTATCTTTGAAGCAGGGAGCCCCCACCAGACAACACACCTGCTGGCTCTTTGACCTTGGACTTGCCAGAGTCCAGAACTGTGAGTGATACGTTTCTATTATTTATAAATTATCCAATCTGGGGTATTGAGTTATGCAGCCCAAATGGATGAAGATAGTTTGCAAGATTGTGTAACATTGCAGCTGGGGTCACATCATCCAGAGATCATCATTTTGAGCAGAAGACAGTCCCTTGGGAAGATTTAGGGATGTCTTCCCTTGGAGAGGGAGTGGATCCTATGTGGAAGAAGAGGGGTGCACATATATTTTGAAGAGGTCAGAGGAATAAACCATGGCAGAAACTGTTGCATTGCCCCACCACATTTATCTTTTTGTATTCTAGAATATTACAGCCTTTAATATTCAGCCAGCCCTGTGTTGCTGGAAAAGATCCAAGGCCCAGTCTTCCTGAGTCCCTCCAAGCCAGGGAATAGCAGAGGTTTGCATCATGGTCAGTTGGGTGTAAGTAGACGTAACGTGAGCAACTTCTAGCAGAGGGGACAGAGAGAGGTTTTTCCATCAACTGTTTCAAACTCCAGATGCCCACAACAGTCAGGCTCCATCCTGGATTGCCATAAGGGTGGCAGAGGCCTAAGCAGTTGAGCCATCCCCTACTGCCTGCTAGCATGCATTAGCAGGAAACTGGAAGGAAGTAGAGGTGCTGGACACAAACCGGAACTCTGATGGGGGATGCAGTGGCCTAACCCACTGTCCCACAACACCCCACCTCCCCCCAGCATATGTTTCCTTTTTTCCCCTGGATAGAATAAGGTTATGGAGGCTGGAGCTGAAGTGGCCGTTTGGGACAAGGAGATGATTCAGGAAATGGAGATCGTGCAGACAAGGAAGAAAAATTGGGGGAAGGAGGATCTGAGTGAGTGTCTGCCCCTGTGAAACTTCACGCTCTGGGGTCTACCTACCCAGGCTTGTGTGAAGGAAAAACAAATGATGTGGAGGGGTGTGGAAAGTTCAATGGCTTACATCCAAACCTAATCCTAATATGCGAGAAGCTGCTTTTTTGAGTTATTCCAACTTCCCTAAAATGAGCAGATTTGGGAGGCCAAAAGGGCATTCGAGAAACCGGGAATTGAAGTAAATAAACAGGATGCCACCTTAACCTGGGTTACATCTGTTATTCCGAGCTCAGGAAATGTGCAATCTATATCTTTATCAATATCTCTAGGAAAAACGAATTTCCATCCTTCTTGGAATTGAGACACTGCAGCTTCAGAAACCCGAGTTCTTGCCCAGGAGTTGGCCTGTAAACCCCCTTATTAGGCAAGTGTTTGCTGGAGGCTTCGGAACAGGTGCCCACCTGGCACAGGGCATCGGGGGTTCTGGGACTGAGAAGTGACTCCAAGCTCTTTCAAGGTAAGCCCAGTTCCAACACCCTGGCAGCTGTTGAAACGCTGCTCCACCTCATTGGGTATAAGGCTATTTTTACTCTCTAGCATCTTACATCCCTCACTGACTTCAGTTTTTTACTGTGGAAATTTTGCTTCTTATTTCTTCCAAATGACATTTTATGAATTGGACGCCGCCGTAGCCTGCCTCTGATTCCAGCTAATTACTTAACCACTTCAGTATAATATTGATTCAAAGATTTTGTTATTGGTTATCCAAATAGGACTGGTTCGCTTCCGCTTCCTCTCTTGTACAAGGATAACGCTTGCTTATTTATAAGCGAGAGGAAAGAGCAACATCAAGATAAAGTGCTGTGTTGTTCTTCCCTTGGAATCGTGCCTGGGCTCCAATTTGAACTTGGGGCATACACTGTGGAAGATTCTGCCAAGAGTACTCCAGTTCTGATAGGCAGCATTAGATGAATTTCTGTTACCAAGCCAGATCATTGTGCAACTTGGAGATGGGGAAGGAGGGGCAGGCAGGAAAAGGATAGGGCATATTCTGGGGCCATCACAATGCCGTTGTACTCAGAAATCCATGTCTCCCTTTCTTTCTCTTCTCCTCTTCACCTTCTTCATTTCTTTCTTTCTAAATGTTCCAATGCCCTCTTTCCTACCACTGCCCCTCCCTTACAGTCCTCCTTCCTCCCACAAACACTCACTGGCTGCAGTGGTGCCCAATGAACTTGGAGGGGTCACATGGGCACTCCAGACAACAGTCCCACTTGAACTCCTAGCCAACAGCCTGTAGTACCCATGCCAGCGGCTTGATCTCTATCAACCTATGGGATTGTAACAGTATAATCAACTGCTGCTTAAAGTCACTGTTTTAGGATGGCTTGTGATACAGCAAAAGGTAATTTAGGCAAGCATTTACCATGAGCCACACACTTTTCTAGAATCTGGACAGTGAACAAAACAAATACAAATGGATACCTTCATGACCCCATGTGCGATTGAGAGAGACAGTCAATCAAAAAGATAAATTTACACATGGAAATGGAGGCCAAGGAGAGAAAGTGAGGAAAAAACAGGGACCATGTGATATGGGGGCGATGGGGCAGGGAAGTCTTGGGTGGCCAGGGAAGGGCTCACTGAGTGAAGACGTCTGAGCCAAGGGCTGAGAGGAGTGGGAGTTAGGCCCATGGCCACTTGGGAATGAGCACCCCAGGAGGCAAACTCGCTGCAAAGACCCAGAGGTGGGAGTGTGCCTGGTGCAGTCAGGGGACAGCAGAGAGGCCGACAGACTGGCCAGAGTGCACCAGCAAGGTGCTCAGCAAAGTTGGGGTGCACATGACCGCTACAACACAGGTCCCCCAACGATACTTTCCAAACAAAGCCAGAGGTAATCTCCTCTTTACCCGAGCCACCATGCGTTCTCCCTTCTGCAATGTCACGAAAGCTCCTATGGACCCTGGTTTTCCCTCACCTCCTTTTGTTAAATCAGAAGTCAAAGGATGTTGTTCCTCCACTTGGAGTCTTCCCGTGACCCCGCAGGGAGGCCAAAGCCCTTCCCACAGGGCCCTGCGACCCTGGCACCGCCTGTGAGCACTACACTTCTAACTTTGTACCTTGAGCTTCAGTCCCTTCCCTCCCCGGAGACGCCAGGCTCTCAGGAAATTAGTTTCCCCACTTCCAGAGGGCCCAGCTCTGCCTAGGAAAGACTGGGGGAGGTTTAAGGAACAGAGAGAGAGAGAGGGAAGGGAGAAAACTCCCTGTCACAGCTTCTCTGGGACCAGGGGCCTCCTCGCTCTGCATTTATGGAGCTAAGAGGGACTGCGCATTTTTGTCGCTGAACAAGAACATCTACTCCCAGGTGATTTCCCCTTTGTCAGGACAATGGGCCCGAGTCGAGACGTTTATGTAAGCAACCACGGGAAGCACTTCAGAGATGCTTCTCAGAACAGTGAAAACACACTTCAATGTGATTTTTTTTTATCCTTGACTATGGAGGGAAGCCACTACAAATACAGAAAAGAAAAACACATTTATTCTTGGTGCATCTCTTTGGATAAGCCTCTGGCCCCTCTATCTTGTCTTCTTCTCCAACTCCCCTCTCTTCTTCCTTCCCTAAACACTGGAATGGTGCCTTCCTCCAGCATGCCACTAACACACCAGGGAGGCCAAGATAAGCAGAAGGAGAAGCCACTCATGCTTCCCTCCCCACTCCTCCTTCCTTCTCCCCCTCCCCTTCCTTCCCCATCCTTTCTCTTTCCTATCTTTAAAAAATATTTATTGGCTCCTTTGCTACCTTTCTTCATCAAAGAACCTGAACAAGGTGGGTAAGCAGGCTCAAGGAGGGCTAAAAGCTGGGGTGTGACCCAGCGATGTTGGGAGTTAGGTGGAACACAGGCAGATTAAGATAGTAGGAGCTAAGGGTTGGCGCTGTGGAGCCTGTACCCCACACCAGAGTTCCAGCTGAAGGCCCAGCTACTCCACCTCCAGACCAGCTTCCCACTAATACATCCTGGGAAGGCAGCTCAAATTCTCGGGCCCCTGCCACCCATGTGGGAGACCAGGATAGAGTTACAGGATCCTGGCTTTGGCTTGTCCCAGCCCTGGCTGTTGTGGCCACTTGGGGAATGAGTCAGCGGATGGGAAAATGAATCTCTCTTCATTTCAGGTGAATGCAAATAGATAAATAGACCTTAAAAAAGATAATGAGACCTAGGTTTCTTACCGTTGGAGAACTGAGGCACAAATATGGGGAGGGGAGCTCAAGTAAAGCTCATGGTGTTGGACTGAAACTGCAATGATTAGTATAAACTATGGCTTGGAGAGACATAAACAGAGAGAGTACACATAGAAACAAAAGACGTGTGTGTACACACTCAGTACATAAACAAAACACATGTGTGTACACACAGTGCATATAGAAAAAGACATGTGTGCACATATAGTACATGCAGAAATAAAGATATGTATATACACATAGTATATACAGAAACAGAAGGCATGTATGTACACACACATAGTACACAGAGAAACACGACATATGCGCATATACACAGTATACACAGAAACAAGACATGTGTACATGCATAGTACACACAGAAACAAGACGTGTGTACACATGCAGTATACACAGATATAAAAGGTGTGTATGTACACACACATTATACTCAGAAACAAAAGACATGTCCACACACACACAGCCTAGAGGCACTGACCTCGCGGGGGCAGTGGGCACTGAAGACTAGGTGCACGTGGTGCTCACAGCAGGTCCCCACGCCACTCCCTGGACAAATGGTTGCTTCCAGAGTGCGTCAGGGAAGGGACGATGGAAGACCGGAGTGTCTCGCTGTGCTGCAGGGTAAGGGGCTGGCTTCCCCAAGAGTGAGAAGGATGCGTCCCAAAGCACGACAAAGCCGTCCTGCAGGGGCTTCCACTGACTCGGCCTGGAACCACTGGAGGCTTGAAATAAATCGTGATGATCCACGGGATCCAACAGAAGTCTGGGTGTTCACACAGAGACATCGCTACGTAAATGAGCACGTGAGTGTGAAGACAATTGTTTCCTAGTATAGACAGTCTGCTAATAAATGCAGAACAAAGAGTTGTATGAGAAGACGCTATTAGTGTAATTGTTAACTTAGGCAAGAATCGTCACAGGTCGATGGTGAAGGTGGGTCAGTGTGGTTGAGGACAGAGCCCAGGACACACGCACCTTGTTTTGGGCATCTCCAGACCAGGGTGAGCGGCAGTGCTGTGATGGACACCCCTCAGCTCTGCACCTGTGTGGATACAGCTCACCTGGGGGCACACACCTGTCTGACTCCCTAGTCTGTCTCCTCATCCCACATGATCTGTCCAATTCACGGACCTGAACAGAGTTTTATGAAGAACGTTTTAAAAACCATTTATTTATTTTTTTAGTTTATTTGAAAGGCAAAGAGATAGACACATACACATGCAGAGAGAGAGAGAGAGAGAGAGAGATCTTCCACCCACTGATCTACTCCCCAAGTACCTGCAACAGCTGGAGCTGGGCCAGGCCAAAGCCAGGAGCCAGGAGCTCCATCCAGCTCTCCCATGTGAGTGGCAGGGACCCAAGCCATCTGTTGCTGCCTCCCAGGGTGTGTATTAGCACAGAGTTAGAACCGGACGCAGAACCAGGACTCAAACTCAAGCGCTCCAATGTGGGCTGCAGTTGTCTTAACCACTGTGCCAAACACCCATCCCATAGGGAAATATTTTTTTAAACTGTTCTTGGACTTACACATGGTATCAAACATCTTCTAATACAATGATATCATCCCAGCAAGCATTCGTGTTGAGTTCTTGCCATGAGCCAGGTGCTTTTTGTGTAATGCCTGATTTTATCCTTACAAGAATCCTTCCAGGAAAGAGTATTCCTACCCATGCTTCATTCAGAAGGACACTTAGGCCCAAAGATGCCAACTGAAAATTCGGTGAGACAGGGAACGGGCATATAAACACTGATAACCTGGCTCAAGGACCTGTGCGTGTCTCTAGGACCACATTTTTGTCTCTGAATAAATGCACTTTAACAGGAGCACCATGTGGATGGGGTTAGTGTCTCACGTAGGTCCCCAAAAGACCAAGTCTCAGCACTCGGGCTGGCACTCACCAGCCAGTGCAACACAAGCCTGCTTAGCCACGAGAACGTGTCTTCCAGAGACATTGAGACCTGCAGATGCCATTTTTTCCTCTGTTACTTCCTCAAAGGACCTGTGATGGCATCAGCTTGGAGGAGTGGCAGATGGGGAGGGGGTCCAGGGGAGAAGACAACCGAAGCACAGGCAATAAGGGATGTATGACTGTAGAGTGGTTAAAAACGATAACAGAACCAACCCAAATCCATCTGGCTTGTATAATCACCGTGTTCCATGGCAATTCTAAGCAAGGCCAGTGGCAAAACGCTCCTCCCAGCCAAGGACAGACTCTTCCACCCTCTGCCCCCTTGGAAAGAGAGCCATCTTGTTAGATTGTGAGCTTCGTCCAGTTTCAAATTCCCAGAATATGCCTTGGACATAATAAATGCTCAATAAGCATCAAGTTTTTAAAAATAACACAAAATTGAACTCAGATATGTGTACAGCTCTTTAAAATCCGGGCTGGAGCTCCCCCAAAGACTTGCCTGGGAATAGCCTACTACAAAGGAAACTTGTAGCAGCACAGGCCCCCTGTGTGAAAACACAGAGGAAAATTGAGGTAATTGGCCAAGGAACGCAGGCAAGGCTGAAGCAGTGCCAGATGTAGGCAGCTGCCTTCGTTCCCCGCTCTGCTCCGGTCATGGCAATCAGGCGTGCCACGAGATGATTTCATTTCTATATATTTTATTTCCTTTTTTGGAAAAACCAGCAAAAATCACCTCATAATTCAGAATATTAAGGGATTCATTAGTCCTACTTGGGCTTGGGGGTCCTAGGGGAAGAGGCTTGCTTAGAAAATACTCCTCCTACTGCACGGACACCCTCCACTCTCAAATTACCCAGACCAGCTCGTAATTGGGACCAGCTGGCAGCATGAGCAGATGAGGCCCTGCACTGAGCTAGGAATCATGTTTCAGATTTCATCCCTAGAAAGAGGCCGGTCCAGATCCATTAAGGGTTAAGATGTGGGAGGTCAAAGGAGTAGTGTTTAAGAGCTGGAATGTAAATTGGCTAAACAGAACCCAAAAATAAAGAGTTGTGCTCAACAGCCATGTTCACTCTTTGCTTTGTCTAGGGCAGAATGGATGTGAGATAACCAGGCACAGGGCTGCAGCCTCAGCTGCATTGCACTTTACGGTTTGTCTTTCCAGAGCTGGCATAGCTGATCTCATACTCCACCTCCAACCCCCAACTCCCACCCCATACCAGTCCTTCCCCTAAATGTTGCGCCCCCTCAGCTTGGAAATACAGATCTTTCCATCTGTGACCAGGAAAGAGCAGGTTTAACATGAGGAGCATTGGCCTGGTTCCATACCTGGCTCTGGCTCCGCACTCCGACTTCCTCCTAATGCAGACCCTGGGAGGAAGCTGTGCTGGCTCAAGTAGTCAAGGTCCTGCCACTCAGGTGGGAGAACTGGATTGAGTTCCTGGCTCTTGGCTTCAGGCCTGCACCAGCCCTGGGTGCTGTAGGCATTTGGGGGAATGAACCAGTGGGTGAGAGCCCTATCTGTCTTCCTTTCTTTCTCTCTCTCAGTCTCCAGTAAATAAATAAATACACAAAACTTTGAAACAAGCAATATCTGTGACACCTGTGCTCACGAAACTCCAGCACTCCCTGAGCTCTGCCTCTTCCCGCACTCTTGGTAGGCCGTGCCAGCACCTTGGCCTTGGGCCCTCCAACTGCCTTGGGCTGAGCCAGAACAACAGCTCTGCTCTTGGAGAGCAGCTCCCGAGGCCTGCCCTCCCAGCGTTAGCACTGGGCTCTCAAGTCTGCATGGAAGTCAGCAGGAAGGAAGCAAACCCACAGGAGCATGCACAGGATGCCAGAGTCACGTGGGAGAGATGGTCCTTAGCAGCTGGTGGCCGTGGCGCTGGTGACTGTCCCCAGCCAAGCCAGTGGCTTCTGTGGTGTGACCTTGGCTGTTTATTCTGGTGCCAACCCCCTCGGTTCTCGCCTGTTCACTGAGCCAGATCTTCCAGGCTTCCTGTCGATTCTGTAAACTATCTGAATGCTCGCCAATTTTTTTTTTTTTCTTAACAGAGTCAATTTCTGGTGTCAGAAACCAAGAACCCTGACTGGTCTAGCATCTGTCCCTGCAAGACTTAGGATCACAAGACCAGTGTATAAGCCGGAGAGGGGGAGGTGAAGGAAACCAGGAGAAGAAGAAGAAAGAGAAGGAACTGGGAGGCAGAAAGGGATGAGGCACGGTGCAGGTGTGGTGGGGGGAGAAGGAGGCCCATGTGGGGAGACAGCAAAGGGATTGGCGGGTGAGGCAGATCAGCCCTGGGGGGGGGGGCCTGCACCTTGTTCCTGCTTCTAATAGGAGACTGAAGGGAATCACCCAAGTGGCTTCCCTGTGGTATTTCTGCACTTCTATTTCTGGCAGACAATGCGGTTTAAATGGTTTTATTGTGACTGTTTTAGAAACACCAATTCTTTGATTTGGATTTGCTTCCGGAGGTAAATGAAGGTGTTAGCTTTTACTTTCTACATCTGTCAAGTGTCCTGCACGCTTGGAAGCACACAGATATCCGGGCACGCATGCGCCTAGAATGATGTGATAAATATATGCATGAGAAAAATGGGTCTTGGGCTAGTGATGTAGGTGGAGACATTTTATGTAACAGGCCTGTTTAATATCTCAAAGGGAAAACATTACTTACTGTGCCATGTTAGCAAAGCACCCGTCTTACTGGGAAGGCAGGATGAAGAATATTTGACAATTAATAGAAATCATAACAAAAATTATGAGTAAGTGCCATCTGCTGGCTTCTGTGGATTTTATTTTTCTGTTGTTTCAAGCCCATCCTCATAATTATCAAATGGTGCTCTCTTGCTGAGGGTGCACATGCTCGGTGCTTATTCGGCCTCCTAATGAAAGGAGCCACACGTGTCTGCACTTGTGAGTGTGGCACATGTGTCCATGTGTGTGGATGAGACTAATCTGGGAGCACAAATTCACCTTCCATAAATCCAGTTTCTTCTCAATTCTGATGTGAAGAAGTAGACCAAGGTGTATTTTAAAATTCTGTTTCCGTAGCAGATTGCCAAAGCTCTGTGTGCTTAGCATGTGTATAGAAGGAGGGGGGGCTGGTTCTTTGAAAGTGACTTCTCTCTTTGCTTTCAGTCCTCTCCTCTGAGAGCGTATATGGTTTGCATCTCAAAAGCTCTGTCTGGCTCGTGGCAGGTGAGGAATCTCCAGGTCTCATTGTGATGACATTGCAACCCGGGGCCTCTTGCTGCAAGGAGCTCAGGCTCCCCTGGAACACACTTGACCTCTTCCTCCGTGACTGGAGCAGAGCCTGGCCCCCAGTGCTCTGCCTGAGACAGGTCTTGCTCTCAGTCAGTTGCCAGGACTTGTGCGTACATAAGGTCTCACAGGGCTAGGTCAGCTCCCCTGCCACCAGGTAGACCCTCGAGCAGGTTATTGATCTGGGGAACTCACATCCAAATGCAGTTTTGGCTGTGATTAGTGAGCCTGAGGTTTAGTAGTTCATGAGTCCTAGTAATAGTTCCTATTTGCCGTGTGTCCACTGTGGAAGACTATTTAAAAATCTGCTTCTATTAATTTACATATTTGAAATCAGTCTGAAAATTTCAACATGTGGTGTCCAAGGAATGACCTTTATTTTGGATTTTAGTGTTATATGATACACAAGAAGAATACAGGGAGTGTGTTTGTTGTAAATTATAATAATAAAATGACTGAAATGAATTGTGGAAGCTCTGTTTCTTTCATTTGACTCAAAATTAGAAACTGAACATCAACTGTTGTTTCATTATCGTAGATTTTTTAAAATAGCTTTCTTTCACTTAAAAAAGATTTGTTTATTTAAAAGGCACAGTGACAGAGAGAGAGAGAGAGAGAGAGAGAATCTTCCATCCCCGATTGACTCCCCCAAATGGCTATAACCAACAGGGCTGGGCCAAGGCACATCCAGGAGCCAGGAACTCCATCAGGGCTATTTGGGCCATCCGAGTATTGTGGGCCATCTTCCACTGCCCTCCAAGGCACATTAGTTCTCGAGAGCTGGACTGGAATGCAGCATCCAGGACTTGAACCTGTACCTCAGTATGGGATACTGGGTTGCAAGTGGAGGCTTAACCTGTTGTGCCACAACCCAGGGCCCTACAGTAGATTCTTAAGGTGCACTAGATGTATTTCTCACACTTTACAGAAAAGTAGATTGAAGCTTACAAAGATAAAGCAACTTCTGAATTTAGTCTTTCTTCCCTGAAGCTATTCATAGAAACCAGAATTCCTCCTCCCCAAGGCAGATCATAGAAACTAGAGCCCTTCGCCCCCAACGCAAGCCATATCTCCTAGAAAGGTCACTCCCCCTTCTCCCTTCTTCTCCTCCCTGAACTCACTTCCATATTCCTGAACAAACCGCTTGTGCTCATATCTCTGTCTTACGGCTGGAAAGTGTCCCTAGAGTTCAGCTACTATGCTTAGGAACCTCCACATGTGACCTTGTGTCCCTTTCTGTGAAAGCTGTATGGTTCCAAGGACCAGGGGTGCTGTCCACAGGGGGCCGCCAGCTGTCAGGCTCTGTGAGGTTGCCTCAGCCACAGAGAGCCGCCTTGCCCGAGGACCACCCCTGATTGGCTCCAGCTGCCTTGGCCTCACTGAGGACAGATCTGGAGGGCTGTTCCGTGTACAGAGAGCCCATGGGTCAGGCCAAGGCTGGCACTGGACTTACACTGCAGCTCAGCTTCTGTCCTGCTCAGCCTGTTTCCTTCTGCTTTCTCACGGGTGTCAACCCAAGGGTGCAGCCTCACAAGCGTCACGCATGTTAATCATGTCTTCTCAGAGTTTGCTTTTTGGGGATCCCTGTCTGCCACACTCCATCCAGGACGACTCCTGGGGCACTGAGCAGAGCAGGAGCCGCGTGGCCGTGGTGGACCTGTCCCGTAAGCAAATGCTAACCCGGTGTTGTGATCCCGGGGCTCATTGGCTACAATAGAAGAACATTGTGAATCAAAATCTGCCTGACTCCAAAGCCTGCATTCTTTCCAGGTGTCTTTCCTTTACCTAAAAACGATTGCTCTTCTTCTGGCGGTGGCTGGGTTGGGGCTCAGGAACTGACACTGCAAAGTATGGCACTTCAGCACGTGGAGCCCTTTGAACCAAAGGACGTGGGAAGCCGGCAGAGGCGGCCTCAAAGGCAAAGTCTCTCTGACCTTCTCCCGCCCTCCTGTCTCCTGCCTGTCTTTCTTCCCTGAAGCTATTCATAGAAACCAGAATTCCTCCTCCCCAAGGCAGATCATAGAAACTAGAGCCCTTCCCCCCCAACGCAAGCCATATCTCCTAGAAAGGTCACTCCCCCTTCTCCCTTCTGCCTTGAAGATCCTTTCCATGAGGGTCCAGCCCCATACCTGGGAGGCAGGGTTGCTGCCCAGAGGCCGAGAAGAATCTGGACAGGCTTGCTGGGTGCCCGCTCGCTCTGCTTCAATTACATCATACCCTTTGGTCCAATCACGTTTCTATGTGGCTGTCCATTCTTCATCAAACCTACACATAAGAACAGTTTTCCCTGCATCTTTAGGTCTTTACTTCTTTTTTCTTTGTTTATTTGTTTGCCTAATCTATTTGAAAGGCAGACACATGTACAGACACTTGTTTGTTTATTCATTTAGTCTATCTCAAAGGCAAACGCACTAAGACACTCAGCATTTCCTATCCACGCACTAGTTCACTCCTCAAATGCCTGCAACGGTCACTGCTAGGTCAGGCCAAAAGTAGGACCCAGGAACTCAGTCTGTGGCTTTCATGTGGGTGGCAAGGACCCGACTACTTGAGTCATCACATGCTGCCTCCCAGGGTGTGCGTTAGCAGGAACCGGAATCGAGAGCAGAGTGGCAACTCCAGCAACCCAAGAACTCCCATATGGGATGTGGGTATCCTAAGGGGCATCTCACCTGCTGTGCCAAATTGCCGGCCCTGGGTCTTCGTTTCTGAAGTCTCCCGTGTCACATAAAACCTCAGTACATACATTTATTATATTTTTTATTAGCCTACCTTTTGGTATAGAAATGTTGTCTGTGACCACTAAGATGGATGAGGAAAAACTGCTCATCTTTCTCGCCATACAGCTAGCAACTTAACATCTGCTTGCGTCCTGTCTGCACTGGGGCTTCTCAGATTTGCCAAGTCCTTTGACCAGCCTAGCTGTCCTGGCTGATGCTGACTTTGCAGGTTTAAATGTGAGGTTTCAGAGGGTGCAGTGAGTGAGCTAACTTCACGCTGCAGGTCGGGATGCTGAGGACAGGAGTGCGAGCCGTGGCCTGCGGGCTTTCATGCTGCCGGAGTTCTTGTTATTCCTTTTCTTCGTAGTTGGTGTGTTAAAAGAGAGAGCGTGATGGGCACTTATCAATACACGTGACACATTCGTGCCACAAACATATTTCTATGCTTTTAAAAAAATTTGATTGATTTCAAAGACAAAGAGACAGAGAGATTTTTCCATCCATTGGTTCACTCCCCCAAATGCCTGCAACAGCGAGGACTGGGCCACACCAAAGCCAGGAGCTAAGAACTCAAAATGGGTCTTCCACATGGGTAACAAGGACCCAACTCCTGGAGCCATCACCTGCTGTTTCCCAGAGCATGCACTAGTAGGAAGCTAGAATCAGGAGTGGAGGCGGGATTCAAACCCAGGCGCTCTGATATGGGATGTGGGAATTCCGCACCATGTCTGAACCACTCCACCAAACACCTGTTTCCCTCCCTCACTGCCCCCATTTTAAAGCACCTGCTGAGAGCCACACACTAAGGATGCACTGGCAGGAAAGACACAGCCAAAGTTCTCAGCCTTGTTGTAGACATAGGCAGGCAAGTGAGAAGTTGCAATGCAATGTTGTAAGAGTAAATAAAAGATGGGGCCTGTGCCGTGGTGTAGTGGGTGAAGCTGCAGCCTGCAGAGCCAGCATCCCATATGGGCACCGGTTTGAGTCCTGGCTGCTCCACTTCCAATCCAGTTCTCTGCTATGGCCTGGGAAAGCAATAGAAGATGGCCCAAGTCTTTGGGCCTCTGAACCTGCATGCAGCCCTGGAAGAAGCTGCTGGCTCCTGGCTCCAGATTGGTGCATCTCTGTCCATTGCAGCCAGCTGGGAAGTGAACCAGTAGATGGAAAATCTCTCTCTCTCTCTCTCTCTCTCTCTCTCTCTCTCTTGGTCTCTCTCTCTGCCTCTCCTCTCTCTATGTAACTCTGACTTTTAAATAAGTAGATACATCTTTAAAAAAAAAAAAAAGAATAAATAGGCCACAGAGCAGATGCCTGGGAAACTAACTGGAGGGATTCAGGGTCCAGATGGTGGTGAAAGTCATTTAATGTAAAGATGCCTCTAGAAGAGTAGGAGGGGAAGGAATTCCAGGCAGGGCGAACGGGCTGTGCAAAGGCTCAGAGACAGAAGTGAGGAATTTGGATGACAGGAACTGAGGGTGTGTAGCAAGAGCCTGGGGGGCAGGGCAGGGCCTTAGAAAGTCTTTGGGCCTTTAGGTCTTACTGCACTACAGGAACTTGCTTTACCAGATTAACTTTGTCGGAGGAAGGAAGCCCTAACATTTATTGAGGAATTAGCATGAGCCAAATGAGGTTGCTTCAAAAACATAGTGGAAAAATAGAACTAGAAGATAAGTTCGTTTTGGTGCAAAAAATTCTGACATTCATGCATACTTTTTTATATCACCCATTTTTCATGGCAAAATCCCTTGTGTATCTTATAGAGATTGCTTCACTTATTCTTTCTAAGAGCCTTATAAGATAAAGAGCATTCTCTTCCTCTGTGGATTTAATATTATGTCTATTGGAGAAGCCGGCTCTGGCAGCCGAGTGGGAAAGAGCTAGGATGTGGAGGGTCTGAGGGTCTATTCCAGGCAAGAAACAATGGGCTCTGAGCTGATGGGGAGGCAGAGGGAAGCAGAACGGGCTAAGCTGCCTGGCCTGGGGTCCACAGGCCCTGGTGACTGACTGAGGCCGGGGTCGCTGGGAAGGAAGGTGCACAGCCAGCATGCTGCCTCTGAGGTTCCTGCAGCTGTCCAGGTAGAGAATTGTTATGGGGGCCTTGGAGCTCAGGGGAGAGGCCTCAAGTGGTGCTACAGATTTGGGATTATCTCCCTGTAGATGGTGAGTGAGGCCAGGGAAAGGTGGACCATGGAAAGAGCCCTGTCATCCAATCCCGGCTCTTTTGCTTCCTGGTGACACTGTGACCTCAGTTCCACATTTGTAAAACTGGAGATGATAACGCTGACTCCACAAGTTACCACGAGAAGCACTTAGCACACCTGGCAAGACATCTAGAACACAAGAGGTCAATAAAAGGTGACTACGACAGGGCAAGTGGATGAGATCACAGGGAAAGTGGGTGCAGTGGAAGGGACCCCTGAGGGACAGCAATGTTCTGGAGACAGGAAGACACAAAGAAGCCAGCAAGACAAGAAAGGTGCCCCAGGAAATCAGGAGACAGACACACCCTGAGAGCAAAGGGAGAAGAACCTTCCAGAAGGAGAGGGGTTTCCTGCGGCCAACACTGAGAGGAAGAACTGGCAGTTAGAGAAAAAGAAGTGTGAGGGCAGGGGCTGGCTCTGTGGCACGGCAAGCTACGCTGCGTCTATGACATCGGCATCCCATATCGGAGGAAGGAAGCCCTAACATTTATTGAGGAATTAACAGGAGCCATGTGCCTGCTGCTTAGAGTCCCAGCTGCTCCACTCTCAACCCAGCTCCCTGCTAATGCACCTGGGAAATCAGTGGAAGATGGCCCGAGTACCTGCACTCCTGCCACCCACAAGGGAGACCCAGATGGAGTTCTAGGGTCCTGGATTCGGTCTGAACAGCCCTGACTATTCCAGCCACTTGGGGAAGGAGCCAGCAGATGGAAGATCTCTTTCTCTCTGTGTCTCTCCCTGTCTCTGTCACTCTGTTTTTCAAGTAAACAAATCTTTTTCTAAAATAAAGATCTATGAGTGGCAAATAAATAGTTGCAAAATATGATACATTTCTATAATTACATAATTTTCATATTACAGAAAAAGTGTTATTTGCTATATAGACTTCATATATGTTCACAGTGTAGATAGTGATTAATTCCACTCATCATTAAAGAAATGCAGATTAAAAGAATAATGAGATGCTACCTTTCACCATGAAATTGGTAAAGATGAAAAGGTTTAGTAAAAATTCAAAAGGAGAAACCCTGTGTATGCTCCCATATCCTATGGGAATGAACAGTCTGTCATTTTTTATGGAGCAGGTTGTCAAAATACATGTGGAGCGTGAATGCCTATGTCCTTGATTTGGACATTGTACTTCTCATAATTTACACAACCACCACATCGCAAGCATACAGAGATGATCTTCTAAGACACTAATAATGGCATTGCCTAATGCACTTAAAGAAAACCAGAAGCCGCCAAGATATCTACCCTCCAAGGACTGATGAACGAAAATGTGTCTTCTTGCAGCTAGGGTAGTTGGCAGGGAGTAGGGTTAAGGCCTGGGCATGACAGGAATGACTGAGGCTGTCAGCGTGAGAACCTGCCGCACCGCAGCCAGGAGGAGCGCACCCAGGTCTTGGCATGGGCTGCAGGTCCAGGGAGGGGCGTGTTCAGCCCAGTCCTGCTTGGTGTGGTTTGAGAGAGAGAGAGACACTGATGCTGTGCAATGTGACCCTTTTGTCCAAGCCCATCAATCTTTAAACCGCGCTTTAAAAAAATCAGGATATATTTAGTGTGATTGGATTTCTTGTAAGTGCTGGTCAGAGGGCTGAGTTTTGTGTCAAGCCTGGCCTGGGACCAAAAGAAAGCCAGCCAAAGAGATGAGATGGACGGCCAACATCTGGGTCACACATGTTTGTATATGGGCAAAAATGTTTTTAAAGGGGATGCAGAGATCTGTTACCAAGGTGACCCCGGGAAACGAGAGATGGGGGAGTTGTGGGGAGGTGGACTTTGACTTTAGCTCATACCCTTCCAACCCACTGGCATTTTTTATTTTTGAAGCTAGTTTTTTTCAGAATTACAGCACTCACAGGATGCAATCGGAGAACGCTGACGACTCCTAACCCGTTGAGTGTAGCATCTCCACTTTGCCCCAGATTTAATACTTGCACGACTGTGAAAATGATGGTGATTCTTGAAGGGATGTGCAGGGGAGGAAAAGATTGCTCTTGCAACATGTGAACAGTTCTGGAACTACATAACTCACCTCGCACAGAAAGATGGTTATTTTCTATATATTTGCATTGCAGATAGTGAGTTCTCAACAAATGCTTATTGTCCTCGTAAGAGTTTTTTAAAGATTTATTTATTTGAAAGGCAGAGTTGCAGAGGCAGAGAGAGAGAGAGAGAGAGAGAGAGAGAGAGGTCTTCCATCCACTGGTTAACTCCCCAAATGGCCACAACAGCTGCAGCTGGGCCGATCCAAAGCCAGGAGCCTGGAGCTTCTTCTGGGTCTCCCACGTGGGTGCAGGGGCCCAAGAACTTAGGCCATCCTCCGCTGCTTTCCCAAGCCATTAGCAGAGAGCTGGATTGGAAGTGGAGCAGCCAGGACTTGAACCGGCGCCCATATGGGATGCTGGCATGAAGGCGGCGGCTTTGTCTGCTACAACACAGCGCTGGCCCCCTCAATAAGATTTAAAACATTAAGCCTTTGTCCAGGCTCCAGGTATTTCCATGTATCCTGTGGTTTGACGAAATTTCAAAGGAACTATAACTGTAACCTGCTACTGTGCGTAGCAACCCCTCCTCTGTCTGACGTAAGTACTGCACGGTGGGTTCCTATCCCGAGTTCTGTGCAATCCATTAAACCACAGCAAGCCATGGAGCTGCGATGAATCATCTGCACAACACTGGGTAGTCACGCACTTGCCATTTTCAGGCCCTCCGAGACTCACTTTTACCGTAATTTGGGGCTTTTGCCATTTGACTCTGCGCCGAAGAGTGAGATGCCTTTTGGAGCTCCTGATGTTCCTGTTGAAATCCTGGGACTGGATTTTCCATCTGGGGAGCAGAGGCATTGTTTATAGCGCTGCTCCCCGGGCGGGCTGGGAGCAGGACTGGAAACCATCACTGCTTGTCTGGCGGGGAAAGTCCAGCGCCCAGTCCAAGCGATGCAGACGCTCCTGGCGGCTCGCATGCGCCCTGCGGACGGCCGCCCCAGCGCTCTGTCCACATCAGCAGAGGGCTGCTTCCTCGGCCTCCCCCACCTTCTCTTCTCTCTCCCTCGAATCCATTTAGGGAGTTTATAGATCTGGTCAATGATTCCGCACTACTCTGAGAGGCTAACCACGGCTGTGCAGCTTGGAGGGGCCACTGGATTTTTTTTTAAACTTTTTTTTTTTTTAAGGTTTGATTGATTTATTTGAAAGGCAGATTGGGATAGCAGGGAAAAGGGAGAGAGAGATCTCCCATCCTCTGGTTCACTTCCCAAATGACTGGGCTGGGCTGGGCCAAAACCAGGCTCTTGGAACTCCACCTGGTCTACCATGTGGGTAGCAGGGGCCCAAGCACTTGGGACATCTTGCCATTGCTTTCCCAGACACGTTGGCAGGGAGCTGGATTGGAAGTGGAGCAGACAGACTCAAACCAGCATCCATATGGAATGCCAGCATCCAAGCGGCAGCTTAGCTTGTGCCACAACCTCCTCTACTTTAAATTTGATTTCCTAACATTTTATTGTAACACATTTCAAACATTCTGAAAAACTGAAAACAATGTACAGTAATGCTCCTGCATGTACTCACCACTGCTGTTCTGAACTTGCTATTCTGTTCTGATTTGTCACTGAGCAGGCGCCAGCACAGCCTCTGTGTGCTTGACAACCACACCCAGGCCCTGCTGTGTCCACACGATTCTGTCTCAGTCCTCAGTCCACACAAATCTCATTCTAATCTGAGTGCCTATGGTGACCACAGACTGAAATGCACAATTTTAAAAAAAGATTTATTTATTTATTCAAAAGGCAGAGTTATAGAAAGGCGGGAGGGGGGGTCTTTCATCAGCTGGTTCACTCCTCAAATGACCACAATGGCCAGAGCTGGGCTGATCCAAAACCAGGAGCCAGGAGCTTCTTCCCAGTCTCCCATGCGAGTGCAGGGGCCCAGGGACTTGAGCCATCTTCTACTGCTCTCCCAGACACAGTAGCAGGGAGTTGGATTGGAAGTGGAGCAGCTGGGACTTGAAGTGGGATGCCGGCACTGCAGGTGGAAGCTTTACCCACTACACCACAACACTAGCCGCATGAAATGAACAATTTAATAAATGTAGCTGCCCCCTCTTGATCTATGGCTTCTACATCCAACATCAACTCAGAGCAGGTTGGACACACTACAATGAAGGAAAGGTGTTTAACTCAGCTCGGTTAGGATGCTGCTTGGGATACCCACGTTCCATGTCCAAGTGCAGCTTCAAGGCCCTGCTCTGCTCCTGATTCCAGCTGCCTGGGAGGAGCAGGTGATGCTCAGGCATCTGAGTCCCACATGGGAGACCTTGACTGAGTTCTTGGCTCCTGCCTTTGGCCAGCTGTTGCAGGCATTTTGGGAGTAAAGCAGAAGATGGGAGTCAGTCGCTCTCTCTCCTTCTTTCTCTCTCTGCCTCTCAAATAAATAAAACTTAAAATATGAGGAAATATTTCAACACAAAAATGGTGTCTCTACTAAACACATACAGAGTTGTTTGGGTCATTATTTCCTAAAGCATATACCATAACAACTACTTCCATAGCATTTATGTTGATTTAGATATTATAAGTGACCTAGAGATGATTTACAGTATACTAGCGGCAAGTGCATAGATTGTATGTAAACACTATGCTATTTTGGGGACCATGGTTGTGGCCTAGTGGGTAAAGCTGCTGCTTGCATAGCTGGCATCTTAAATGGGCAGTTGTTTGTGTCCCAGCTGCTCCATTTCCAGTGCAGCTCCCTGTGCACAGCCTTGGAAAAGCAGCAGAAGGTGGCCCAAATGCTTGGACCCCTGCACCCACTTGGGAGACCCCTAAGAAGCTCCAGGCTCCTGGCTTCAGATCAGCCCAGCTGCAGCTGTTGTGGCCATCTGGGGAGTGAACCAGCGGATGGAAGACCTCTCTCTCTGCTTCTGCCTCTGCCTCTCTATGACTCTGCCTTTCAAATAAAGGAATGTATGTTTTTAAAAAAATACTGCGCTATTTTATAAAAGGAATTTGAGCATCCATGGATTGTGGTATCCAACGGGGGTTCCACCCCCCTCAGATCCCAAGAGACAGCTGTGTTTGTGTCCATAGCGATGCTACCATTTAGTATCTACACTAGGTCAAGCCCTGAGAAATGAGGGTATGTCAAATTTTTACACATATGATCTCATTACATTTCTAACCCAGGAGCCAGATGGGAGTGGTATTATTGTTTCTAATTTATGGCTAGGAAAATTGAGACAGAGAGGTAAAGAGACTTCCTAGCTTCTCGAGCTACTACTGTACAAGAAATAAAACAAATGCGAATCTTAATAGCTGACCTGTTGAAAACAAAATCTGGAGTGACATTTAAGTATTCCTGTCAGCAGTCACCAGCAGTCTCACCTTGCCGTCACGGAATGTGGGATTCAGGGCCAGGTGCCCGAAGTGGTTGTCTGGATGCTGCCTCTGGACAGGGCTGTTGGGATGTCCATACCCAGTTCCAGGGAGGCTTTTGTTTGCCAGGTGTTCCCTGATAAAAATTCATGGAACCAATGCCTTAATGTAAACCATCCAGTAGAGACTCCTGGACAAGAGCAGAAGATACCAGGCACTCTCACCCTTACTGTAGCAACCCCAAAACAAGCCATGGGGCTTCCTGTTATAAACAGCTGTGGGGTGCTCCAGCAACACAGCACACCAGGGACCAGGGCAAGCGCTCAGCTACCCTGCTCAGAAAGCTTCTTCAGCATTATCGGTTCACGGTGACGGAAGGGTTGGCTTGTGCGATGGATGGGGACACACAGCTCACCAGGGGCAAACTCTGCATTGCCCACCACCCATCCCCAGATCAGCTCACCTGCTTCCTTTGTTGTGGCAGCCCCTGCTGGAAAACCAGCTGTGTATGAGCTGATCTGAATTGCCAAGGCACTTTATAATCTCCAGAGCACTTTTCCAGAAATTATCTGACTTTAGTTTCCTAGTAACTAGGCAGAAAGCAAGCTAAGTATGACTGCTCTCATTTTTCTCAGGCTTGGAAGTCCAGGGACTTAGCCAGTGTCACCCTACCTTTCTTCTACCTCACCAGGCGGAGCATGGAATTCAGAAATCAAAGACTTGGATCTGAGTGCCATTTTTGCTTTGTACTAGCTTCTGGCTTCTGAGCCATTGACTTACCATTCTGAAATGGTTCCCTGTGAAGCGAAGATAATGAAATCCACCTTGTGGGCTTGAGGTTAGGATTACATTAAATTATGATGCCACGGGCCAACACTGTAGTGTAGCAAGTAAAGTTGCTGCCTTCGTCACTAGTGTCCCTTATGGACACAGGTTCAAGTCCTGGCTGTCCAGGTCCCTGGTAATGTGCCTGGGAAAGCAGTGGAAGATGGCCAAGTGCTTAGGCCCCTGCACCTGTGTGGGAGACCCAGAGGAAGCTTCTCCTGCACCCATGTGAGAAACCCAAAAGAAGCGTCTGGCTTCAGCCTGGCCAAGCCCTGGCTGTGGAGGCCATTTGGGGAGTGAACCTGCAGATGGAAGACCTCTCTCTCTCTGTCTCTGTCTCTCTCTCTGTAACTCTGCCTTTAAAATAAATTAAAAAACCATTACAATGCAAAAAGCTCTGTAAACTACAACATATTATGTGAATTTTATTATTAGTAACACACAGATAACATGCCATGTATGGTAACAGGTATTTTTATATCATTAAACTCTTTACTGTAATTTTTTCAAACATACACTAAAGTGTGTTTGCATAGGATGAATGTATTTACAGTGTAAGAGCTCCCATATATGCACCACTCAGCTCCCCAATTTATCAACATAAAGCCAATTTCATCTTATTTATAACTCATACTACCTTACCCTTTGCTAGACTATTTTAAAAAACAAATATAGACTTTATATCATTTCATTCAAAAATATTTATATATCTCTAAGAGATATGGACTCTCTAAAAATCTATCCACAATGCCATTACATCTAAAAGAGATCAACAACAATCCTTAATATCATCTAATATCCAACAGCATAAAAATTCAATTTCTCATACATGGTTATCAGCCTGATCAGGATCCAAAGAAGTTACACACATTGCTTTTGGCGATACTTCTCAAGACTTTTTTTTTAAGGATTATTTATTTGAATGTTACAGAGAAGGAGAGGCAGAGGCAGAGAGAGAGAGACATCTTCCATCTATCTAGTTCACTCTCCAAATGGCCACAACAGCTGGAGCTGGGCTAATCTGAAGCCAGGATCCAGGAGTTTTCTCCAGGTCTCCCACCGTGGGTTTAGAGGCCCAAATGCTTGGACCATCTTCCACTGCCTTCCCAGGCACATTAGCAGGGAGCTGGATCCAAAGTGGAGCAGCTGGGACTCGAATCGACACCCATATGGGATGCCGGCAATGCAGGTGAGGCTTTACCCACTATGACACAGTTAGGGCCCCTTCTCACTACAAAGCCCCCCTTCCTGCCCTAACCTTTTTTTTTTATTTTTAACTTTCCATTTATCTTTTGAAAATGCTGGGCAATTTGCTCTACAGACTCTTCCATCTTTTGTTTTTGGCAATTGCATTCTTGTAGTGTCTTTAACATGTTCTTCTATCCCACGTGTTTGTATAAACCAGCCACTGTATCTAGAGGCTTGACCAGTTGGAGAATTTAACTTTTGGCCAAAGTATTTGCTGGCCTATTGAGTATTTGCTCCCTATTGAGTCGGATAAGCAGGCTGAGGGCACCTGGTTGTCTCTCTTCTTGTGAACCTAAAATCAATGAGCCAATTCACACAGTGGCTGGATCCAGCTTTTGTGCAGACTGACTTCTGTATAATTTCAGGGGCTTTCTTCAAGAGCAGGGAATCAAAATTACAAATGTAAAATCAGGTCCTAGGTCTTGGGCTGGCCTCATGCCAGTGAGAGTTCTAAAGCTCACACAATTAGCTCCTGGCAAATCCACCTCTGAGTTCTGGGGAGAGCAATTGGATCTATCCACAAAGTCTCCCATCTTTTACCTAATGGCTTTAACTTTCCACAGCTTATGTTTGCCTGGATCTATGTTTAAACAGTATCTATTTGTTTGAAAGGCTGAGAGACAGAGATTGAGAGGGAGAGACAAAGACCAAGAGATCTTCCATGCTCTGGTTCACTGCCTAAATAATTACAAAGGCCAGGGCTGGGCTAGGCCAGAGCTGGGAGCCAGGAACCCCGTCCTGGCCTCCCACATGGATAACAGGAGCTGGGGGACTTGAGCCATCACCACTGCCTTCCCAGGAGCATTCTAGAAGGGAGCTGGATCAGAAGCAAAACAGCCAGTACCCTAACTAGCACTCCGACAGGAGATGCCAGCATTGCGAATGGTAGCTTCGCTTGCTGCGCCACAGTGCTAGCCCCACAGATGTATTTTTTTTCACTGTAAAATATACTAATTACCTCATTCCTTACACTTTTATTAGGTGGTCTTTTTGAATTATAGAAGAACTTTCCCTCATCAACTACTTGACTACCATGTGACTCAGGGAACAGACAGCAGATACAAACCACACAGTAATTGCAACAGGAGACTTTTTAATATAGGAAAATATTAACTGGGAATTAAGAAATGCTAAAGAACTTAGGAACAGCAGATGTAGGGAGCAGACACTACTTCTGGAGCTGAGATAGTGTCCCCAAGGAAGTGACAAACCGAAAGTGGGTCTCCGCACACCCACAAATGGAGACAGGTGTGACTGGGGCTCTCAGGATAGTGGAGAAGTTCACTGAAGTACCTCAGGCTGGGGCCGGCACGCAAGAAACTGCCCCTCACAGTGTTAATGATGCTTGATAGAAAGCTACCCACAGGGATGCTGCTAAGACTCCACATTGTTGGCCACAGCACTTTGCAGGGAAAAGAAGGAAAACACACCAAAGCCAGAAGAGAAATTGCCTCTTCCTGCCACGTCCTCCAGCACCCTCTACTGACCACAGCTTGACCACATGCCAGCTGGGGACCTGAGAAATGTTCCCAGGGTCCAGCACCAGAATCACAAAGCAGAGCAAAGAAGGGTGGGTTTGGAGCTGAGAGGCAGCGCCTTGCTCATCGGCCCTCCCTGTGACACACAGTTCCAATCGCAAAGGTAACAGAAACGCTTGGTCCTTCCCAGTTGTCTGCATGAGGTGGTGCCTCATTGCTGTCATGATTCTATTGTTGTCACTGTTTTGAAATCATTAGGAACTCATGCATTTTAATGTATTCAAATTGTTCAATCAACTGCAGTTATTATTTTTGATCGGTAGCATACATTTTAGACTAGCCCAATGCATGCATAATGCACCTTTTTTCCCACTTAGAGCTCAGGAGAGATTGGACGCAAGGCTGTCTCAAATCTTGTGGACAGAAAATCCTCGTAGCAGAGACACCTTAAGCACAGAGGGATCCGAGCTTGGGAGTTTCTTTTCTGTCGGCTGATTTCAAGAATTGTTCTGAAATATGTGAGAAACCTTGCCCTTGAATGCACACCAGCTCTATAAAGAAAGGGAAGGAAGCTTCCTTAATCGAAGGCAGTTAGCCTAGCAGGTCCTCCCAATTGGTTTGTCAAGAGCCAAACACACTCTCCTGCTTCCACTGTGCTATGAGGTGAGCAAGACTGGGAAGCATTGGATCCAATGGGGGAGGCAGACTGTGTCTTTCAGAGGTGGCTGAATCAATGTTTGTCAGCCCAGGTGCTCTTTCCCAGTGTGACCTTGCCCCTCCTCCATAGAGACGTGGAACCCAACGCCCTTGTCCTTGAATCTGTCTGATGGTTTATCTGTAAACCGCAGAATACAGGGGAAGTGCGCTCAATGACTCAAGCTACATTAGACTGAGTGCGCAGTTTGTGCCCTGTTCTTCCAAAATGCTTGTCCTGGGGGAAGCCAGAAGTTAGGCGTGAAGTTCAGCTGCCCTGAGCAGACTGTTTTGGAGAGGCTGTGGGCTCTCTGGTGGACAGCCCATTCAGCCAGCTTCATCCAACCCAGGTGAGCCTTAGATGATGGCAGACCTCAAATGAGCCATGCCCATCCCAATCTTTTTTTATTAAATTCACAGAGGTGGATGACCAGCTGCTGGTTCGCACATTGATGGAACACGTGGCAGAAGGCCCTGACCCCAAGGGCCAGGCCTTTTTATATTTTAGGAGGGCTAGGGATGGGGTTGGGGATAGGGAGCAGCAGGCAGAGGTGAATTCCTAGAACTGGTCTTTCAGGTGGCCGGGTGGGGCCTTGGGAACCTGGGAAAGAATGCGGGGGTATAAAGGCAATAGAGTGTGAGGCCCAGTTGAGATCCAAGGGCAAGGAATAAATCCCAATGTTTATCTTTTGGGCAATGAGCAAGAATGGCTGAGGCTTATGTCTTTGTTCCATCAAACCTGACTCTGAGAATAGATAAGGAGAGGATTTCTCTCTGGCTACTTCCTGCTGATACAGGGCATAGACATGGAGACAGGACTTGAGCAGGGGTCTATACTCAAGATCGGATTGATTGAGAAGGAAGAGCAGTCTTGTGATGCTCTTGCGAGATTGCCTGAGATATAGCAGTTATTCATTCCTGCAAGAACCTTGGAATAAGTTAACTATACATGATAGAAATAGGAGCACTATGATTATGAGGACAAAAGGAGGTACTAGAGCCATTGTCCACGGTGGAAACGATGGCCAAAATGAGGCAGAGTTATCTTGTGGATACCTCTCATTAGCGAGGCAGCCTGAGAGAGGTGGGTCCTGTGGGAGTAGACTTATGTGAGGGAGATGTTACTAGTTTTAATGAAGTAAAATGTACCCAAGGGCATTTTGGCTACAGTGGGAGTAGTCAGTATAACCTGGTTGGGCCGCTCCACTTTGGCTTTAGAGCAGCCTCATCTTGTTTTAGATAAACCCAGTCATCAGGCTGAAAGGTAGGAATATAGTCGGGAGGCAGAGCGTGTGGTTTGGGTGGGTGGGTGTCTGTGTAGGTCCATAAGTGAGAGTGCATTTCAGTAAGAAGAGGGAAAGCGAGAGGAGGAGGATAGCTTCAGAGTTCTATAGGGGGTGAAGTTAGGTGAAAGGAGAGGCCTTCCACAGAGAATTTCAAACGGGCTAAGCATGAAGGACTTCTGGGGAAGAGATCTGATTCTTAACAGAGCTGAAGGGAGGAGTTTCACCCAGTCTAGGTGGACCTGGGTGGGGAGGTTAGTTAGAGCCTGATTTAAGATTCCATTCATCCATTCTACTTTTCCTGAAGAAGGGGGACGATAGGGAATGTGAAAACATCATGATATGAAGAGAGGCAGATACTATTTCAGTAAATGGAATGAGAAACTCCGGTCCGTTATCTGACCGAATGGAAGCAGGTAATGCAAATCTTGGGCTGATACCATTATATAATATAGTGGAAACGGCTCTTCTATTAGTAGCAGGGAAAACTTCCGCCCATCCCCCTCCATTTTTTTGATCCACAAAATCGTGATGAAATCATATGGTTGTTTTAGGGTATTAAGTTTGGCTTGATTTGTAAGTCAGCAGTAGGAACTAGAATACAGACCTTGAAGGCTGTCCACCTTCCCCATGCGAGTGAAAAATCAAGGCTATGTGGAGACGCGTGCGGTGTGCATGTTCTGCAGAGGACATTTAAAGTCCAGAGCCTACTTCCAGGCTCTGATCTGAGGATTCTAGGAGCCCATGGGCAAATCCTGAACATCACATCTCTCGAGTCACTTTTCTCCTAGTCTGATGTGGCCTAGGTCCCATTCCTGGTCATTCCCTGGAGTTTACAGCTCTGTTACTGATTCTGGCTAACAGTAGGAAAGGGCCAGTGGCTTTCTGTCTGACGTCTTGTTCTCGGAAAAGAAGTAGAAGAGTCAAAAGATCTGAGATCAAATCCAGGTTCAGGGCTGGCACTGTGGCACAGTGGGTTAACACCCTGGCCTGAAACACCGGCATCCCATATGGGCGCCGGTTCTAATCCCGGCTGCTCCACTTCCGATCCAGCTCTCTGCTGTGTCCTGGGATAGCAGTAGAAGATGGCCCAAGGCCTCGGGCCTCTGTACCTGTATGGGAAGCCTGGAAGAAACTCCTGGCTCCTGTCTTCAGATTGGCGCAGTTCTGGCCATTGCGGTCAACTGGGGAGTGAACCATCAGATGGAAGACCTCTCTCTCTGTCTCTACCTCTCCTCTCTATGTAACTCTGACTTTCAAGTAAGTAAATAAAATCTTTAAAAAACAAAACAAAACAAAAATCCTGGTTCATTCGATTCCTAGTGTGTGACCTTGAGGAATTTATTTAACAACTTTTGCTTTAGTTTCCCCATCTCAAAATGAGAAAAATAATCTGTGTCCCACAGAGATGAATTAAATAAATTATACTTATGAAACTCTAGGAGTTTCAACTCATTTGTTTGAGCCAGTTATTTGTATGCTCTTCAAACCCAAACAGCCAACCCCAGGGAGGGGACAACTGCAGCCAATCATACAAACATGTGCTGCCAGGCACGATCTGAGACCAAGAAGGGAGTCTCCCCAGGAACACCCGTGGGAGTGGCCCAGGATGCCTGGCCATCTCTCTCGGCCTAGGACGCCTGCACACCTCCACCCAGGCCATCTTACAAAAGTCTCCCCAGCAATGACTCCCTCCCTCCATTACCGGAGAATGGCAGGGTTCTTATCTTCGTGCAAGAAAGAATTCAGGCGTGAGATAGAGAGTCGTGGGAAGTAAAATAGCAAGGTTTATTAAGGAAGGGACATCCGTAAGAATGGATGGGCACTTCTCCAGACAGAGCCTGAGAGAGAGTGCCCAGTCACTCAGACGGGGGAGAGTGAGGTTACATGGTTGAGTGGAGAGAGTACACCTGGGCAGGCCAGGAAGGCTGCTCAGCAGAGGCAGAGGGCTGAGCGCACAGTCTGGTTGAGGCTGAGGGTTTTTTAAGGAGATGGGTCTTGCTTCCCCACCTCTGCTCCTCTTGGAACAAAGGACTTTTTGGATGTAAATATGAAAAATTCCTCTCTGAGTTTTCCCCCTGAACTTATCAGACAGGAGGAAGCCTGGCTGGCATCGCCCTGCCTTAGAGGAGCCTTAGAGGAAGGATGGTTATCGGGTGGAAGGGGCAGGGCAGCATGCACATTGGAAATGCAGATCCTGGGCTGTGCCTGGAAGATTATCAGGCAGAAGGGGCGGGGACCCCCACCTGGCAGGTTACCCGGATGACTTTGAGATGCAGTGCTGGACACAGACGTCTTCTTAGACCTTTGTCACATACACATAAGCTCATATCTGACTTCCTACCTATACCTCCTCACTAAAAATCCGCCCATAAATTCACAACCAGAGCCACCAAAGGGGCCCTGGAGGGGAAACACAAAAGCACCACACCTCCGAGCTGGGTGTTTCCCCAGAGGCCTGCTCCTTTGCTCATTGTAATACATCTCTGTTGTCTGTGTGAGCCTCCTTCCATTCATCATCTGAGATTGGCAGAACCTGTGCTCAGACCCACAGTACCGCAGCCTGGGTTTCTCTCACTCAACAGCCTGTAAGAGCGAGAAAGAACACCAGAGGCTGGGTGCTGGGGAGGAGGCCGGCCTGCATTTGTGCAAAAGGGGGAGCTGAGTGAGGGCTGGGAGGGAAAGAACTTTTTGGGTAAAAATGATCTGGAAGTCGCTGAGCTCTTCCCACTCCCTCCACAGGGCACTTTCAGTTTCTGCTCACTTCCCTCCCTGGGCCACCACCAACCGGCGGTCCAGGCAACTCCACAGCATGCACACTTCAAAGCCAAGCCTTCAAAGTCAGTGCTTCTCTCTTCTCTCAAAAGTGCCTCGCAGTGTAACTGTTGCCCGAGAACGCTTCACTCATTTGCACTCATTAGTAGACTAATAATTTTGTTATGCGTCTGGAGATAGTCACGGGTGAGAGAAAGAGCCAGAGGAAATGTGTCACCGCACCCTTTCCAGGGCTGTCGCTACAACTCCTCCCATGGCCAGCAACCCCAAATCGCTCTTGTAGCAAAGCCACTGCCCAGGACTGGTGCCTGCCCTCCCCGCCCCAATATCCAACATGGCTTCCCACTGTGTCCCTGCAATAAGCTATGTCCTATTAAGATACCTTTCTAATAAAATGATTGACACTTTCACTTGATGCTGTGACTTCCTAAAAAGGGCAGAAATTGGGAAGCCACCGAAAATCCTGGAAATGCCTGCCCTTCAGTGGAAAGACCCACCCAAAGCACCACCTCCTCTGCCTCCAGGTCACATAAGGGACGACCCCAAATCTTGTGGGTTGCAGCTCATTCTAGAGATTGCCGGCACTTCGTCTTCACTGTGCACTTTCGCTTGGCTAATAAATCTCATCCTTTTGCTAACCTTTAGATCTAGTCCCTGGATTCCCTCATGCGTTGATGACAAGAACATGCACTCACTCACCACAGAACAATCTGAAACATTAGCCAGCTATTTTGTTTCTCTCTTTGGCGTTTGAACACCAAGCCACGAGGCTGCTGGACAGGAACTAGAGCTATGAGAAAAGGTGCCTGGATCCTGGCTGGCTTCTGGGTTCACAAGGCACCACTTAGGGGCCAGATCAAAGAAACTTGAAAGGGAATGCAAACAGGCAGAACAGGTTTCTGTCCCAAGGTCCCTTCCCAACCCAGACACACCCTTGAAGAAATAACCCTACAAAGTTCTAGCAGCAATGCCATGAGCCCGGAAGTCTACCCTAGTCTTTATGCTCCCACCAGAAGGAGCTGGAGGCACAGGCCTTGGCTCCTGAAAAGCTTCCTGGTGGAGAGCTGGAAGGTGCACAGGGGGGCCTGGGCCACAGGAGCATGGGGAAGGAGAGAGAGTAGCAGGGGCTACTGAGGCATAAGATACCCGGGGCATGGAGTGGTGAGAGAGGCCCAGCAGGAGGGCTGTGCACCTCAGTGCATCCCAGGGAGAAGGAATGTGGCCCCAGTGGGGCTGGGTGGACTTCCTGCCAGGAGTCAAAGAACAGGAGCCCTGAGAACTGAGTCAGCAGGGACAGGCTGCCAAGATCTGCCCCAGGGAAGGCCATTCATTGCAGGAGTGAACAAGGCAGGCGGGACCAGGTCAAAGGCCACAGGCTTGAGCACAGCACCAGGACAGATGCAGACCTGCCTGTCTTCACCTCACTGTTGGAGTCCTTGGCTTGGCGTAGAGGCAGTTGACTAAGTCCCTGGAAGAAGAAAGGCATTTTAGCCTTGAGCATTTAGGAAGGCAAAAGGTCACTGTACATCCTTTTAATGTTACAGTGAAGTGTTGCTGTAAGACATCCTCAAACACTGCTTAGGTCTGATGTGGGGGAGGGGTTGTTATAGTTTATCCAGGCGTCTGCCTTGCAGGTAGAGATGCATTCCAAATGCAGACACGTGCACAAGGTGATAACAAATGTTACTCACAGGGTGAGAAAGTGAACACACACACGCTCGTGAGCATGGTTGGCCCACACAGGGAGATCCCTGCCGGTGAGTGGGCAGCAGGCCAGAAGACTTGCCTGACCGGGGGTAGGGGAGGGAGGTAGAGTCGCATCCAGCCATGGTTTGCAGTGGAGGAGAGAGGGCCCGCCCAGTTGCTGGTCTCTGTTGTGAACTTGGGCAGTGCCTCTCCAGGTATGAAGCTACCTTGGAATTACACGACACTTCCACAAGTTCCCCTTGGAACTTAATATCCATGGTTTCATGGCATCTTCCCCCTAGGTCCTGGGAGAAGCAGTGCATCCCCGGAAAGGGGCCATTTCTGTTGACAAGTAGGAGGCTAGAATTACGCATGGGGCTGGGGTGGAGGTGGCTCGCAGGTGCCTCCGGGTCCCCAGATCTACCTAACTGCCTGCCTAGCCCATATCAGGTCCACTCACTGACAGCCAATCGCTGACATGGAGGTGGCAGGAGAAAGGACGAGTTTACTGCAAAACTCGGAGCAAGGAGCTGGGCCAACAGCACGGGATTCCCTGGCTCCCTGAAGAACTAGGGTAAAAGTTCTTACAGATTGAAGTCGGGGCTGGAGGTGCAGGGTCAGCTCCCACCCGAATTCCTGGTGGGTTGGCAGTGCTGATGGCCTTCCTTGCAATGGTCGGAAATATTGTGTCCTGGGGGCTGCAGACAGGTGGTAGCTGCTTTCCGCTCAGGCTGAGCATTCCAGGAAAAGAAACCCCTAGAAGCCAAGGCCAAACAGCAAGATGTCATTTATTAGAGAAATAAAGGACGTCATGAGTCCAGGGATTAGAACCTTCTAAGGCCAGCTGCCCCCACTCCCTCAATTCAGTGAGTTAATTTTGGTGAGAGGCTGGTTTGCAATCAAAAAGCTGGGCAAAGACACTTCAAGCTAATGGAGGGGATTGGGAGACCTTGGGAGACCGGGACCTGAGGCCTGCAGCCTGCAGCCTGGGCACTGGGGAGGGGTTTGGTTTCAGTGTCAGGAATGAAGCTCACTCGAGGTCACCTGATGTTCTAGGGCAGGTGACCCAAGTGCGGTCAGAGTGCCCTGGAGGCCACAGAGACCCTTTGGGGGTTCTGTGAGGTCCAATCTGTCCTCACAATATGATGTTATTTATCACCCATACAAGAGCCTCCACATTGGATTGTTAAGAGACAAGAAATGCATAATTTTTTAAAAAGATATGTTTATTTATTTTATAGGGAAAGAGGGCCCCTGAAACAGGGTTAGCAAAAAAAGAGTAGACTCTGGGCACATTCTGGGGGCAATTCCACCCCTACACAGAAAAACAAAACACAGAAAACACAATTTAGAACAGACAGAAGGGAAGAGGGTGGGGTACGGCACCCAGGAGAGGAGTATGGGAAATACTAAGCACCTAGTGACGCTTCTTGCACATAGACAGAGGTGGGGGAATCTAATTATCACCCCTGCCCATGCTGTGGACAGAGGTGGGGGAGCCACTCCAAATGGGACCCCTACCACATGCCTGCACTGGGTGAGGGGCCAGAAAGTCACGGATAAAGGAGGAGGAGGAAGAAACCCTGACGTAAGAGAGCAGCCGCACGGGGGCCATGGATTCGCAGCTCTGGGCCCCTCCCTGATGTGGGGGAGCTTCTGTCTCTTATTGTTAATAACTTTGCTTTCACTCTTGCATTCTTTCTCTGGTGTTTCTCCTTATTTCTAGTCTAAGCAACAGGGGAAGCAGCTCCCCAACCAGGACATGACAAGTTGAAAGATAGTTACAATGAGGGGGAGAGAGAGAGAGAGAGAGAGAATGAATCTTCCATCTGCTGATTCTTTCCCCAAATGGCTACAATGGCTGGAGCTGGGCCAAGCCAAAGCCAGGAGTCCCAAAGCTCCACCTGGGTTTCCTATGTGGGTGGCAGGGGTCCAAACACTTGGGGCACCTTCTGCTTCCTTCCCAGGCACATTAGCAGGGAGCTGGATCAGAGTGGGGCAGCTGGGACTCGAACCAGTGCTCTGAAGCGGGAGGGTGGCTTTGTCTTGGGTCATGTAGGAATAAAGGGAATGCCTGTCCCGACCCCGAAGGTTCCACTGTGCCGAAATACCCCGACAAATAAACAGACTAACGGGACAAAAGGCATACAGATTTATTAATGTGCATATGTGCGAGGCAGCAGGCGTGAGTATGAAATGATAAGCAGCCCGAATCCAGACATGAAATTGAAAAGGACAGATGGCTAAAGCTTAAACACCTTCTTTATATAGGAGAGGGAAATGGGGCGGGGAGGCACACAGGCGATTTTGCAGATGACTTTTAGGAGCAGTGAATGGGCCCAAGAACAGACCATAGCCAAGGACAGAGTTCCTCCGGGCTCGCAGGGAGGAGGTGACAAGCTAAAGAAAGGCCTGGGTTGGGACGCACTAGGAACAAAGGTTGTCCCTGTACCCAGACAAGGTCTCCCCACGGCAGTCCCGAGAAGGATGATGAAGCATTTGGGTAAATACACGCAGCCTTTCACTCTTTTCTGTGACTTAACCGCCCCTGCTTGATGAGACGCTAGGGAAGGCGAAGGAGACAATTGCCTTTCTCCTGAAGAAGTGGGGGAACTTGAGAGCTCAGCTCCACCTGTGCTCTGGAGTGGGGAGGGGGCGAAACGGGGGAAGGTTAGAGACCTTGAAGGCAGCTTCTAAAGCCTTCCGATTTTCTTTCATTCCACGTGCTCTGGGCAAGCATCGGCACAGCAGGTGAAGACGATGAAGACGCTGCTTGGGACTTCTTCATCCCATGTCAGAGTGCCTGCGCCTGAGTCCTGGCGTGAGAAGTTAGTCGAGCTAATAGGCAGGTAGGACAGGTCCCTGTCAGAATGAGAGAAGGAGCAGAGTCCCTTTAAATGTGGACTAAGTGCTTGCTTCTCCCCACAGGCTGCTTTTAACAATGCTTAGTTTTATTGTGAGAGCCAGCTGGACGGGATTACTAATTCCAGCCAGCTGATGTGTTTTTCCTGCCTCCTGATTGGTTGTTATCTAGCCCTCTGGTTGTTAGGTGTTATTTCGTTCGTCCTCTGATTAAATCTAAGACCAATCAGAGAGAGCACTTTGTGGATAAAAGAGGCAGTACCCCCACACTTCCCTGGCAACATGTCCCTTGCAGCCCCCCTCCTAGCTGCTGTGGCAGGAGATTTCATACTTCAATAAGCTTTGCTTTGCTTCCTGTTCCTGAATGCATGGAAATTCTTTGACATGAGACAAGAACCGAGATCACCTTCATTGTCCCATAATACTGGCTCCTCGGCTTCTGATCCAGCTTCCTGCTAATGTACACCCTTGGAGGCAACAGGTGGTGGCTCAGATACTTGAGTCCCTGCCATTCATGTGGGAGACCTGGAAGGAGTTCCAGGCTCCTGCCTTTGGCCCGGCTCAGCCCCAGCTGTTGTTATTACGGAAAACAGCTGATGAGAAGTTCTTGTCTTTACCCAAGAAGAGAATTTCAGATGTGAGTCAAAGAGCAGCAGTGAGTATGCCAGTCAAGTTTAATGAAAAGAATACCCCTGACAGACCAGGGGACTGTCTCAGTAAAGAACTAAAAGCCCAGTCTGCATTTGGACTGGACTTTTCACAGATGTGAGCATGATCCACCATTTCTCCTCTTCTGGGGTATTGATGGGTAAAGGACTTTCTGGGTGTTGAATTCATTAAATTCCTCCCAGGACTTTATCATCATGGTGTTGTTGGAACTAATAGCACTCCTGATGCAGGGTGTGGAAGAATCTCCTAAGTTGTCTCTGGAAGAGGGCTGGGATCCATCTAACAAGGTCATTGACCAAGGGCAAGACATGTGATGTGCAAATGCTGGTCTGCTTCCAAAGCTTACTTCTGATAGTGACGGGAGACAGATTCTTAACAGGCAGGAAGAATGTTGCAATCACTGGAGTTGTTAGTGGAGATGGGTGAAATAGGTTCTTGTCTTCTCTTGAAAAGGAATTCAGCTGTGAGACCTAGAGGAGTGATCAGCAAGGCTGCAAGGTTGAATGGGATAGGGCATCCATTAGAACGGGATCCGAGAGATGGTGCCCAGCCATTCAGACTGTGGAGAGCTAGGTTATGTTTAGTGGGGGGATACACCTGGCAGGCCAGGCAAGCATCTCAGGAATGAGCTGAGAGCTGAGCACACAGTGTGTTTTCAGACTGGGGCTGATAAGGGAATGGGGTCCAGTTCTTCCCACTGTTTCTCATCCCCCTCCTGCCTCTTCTCCTGGACAAAGGGTTTGCTGAGTGTAAATTATGTAAAACTCCTTCTAAGCTTTTACTACTCAGTGTTATCAGACTGGCACCAAGCAGAGGAGACTCCCCTAAGAATTCCTTGTGGGAAGCCTGCAAAAGAATTCCTGTGGGAAGGCTGTAAAGGTTTTGAAACTGAACCCCTATAATGTAAAAGCAGGACCCAGCCTCTTGTCTGTCTCTGCTAGAGCCGAAGATCACCTTATCTTTTACCAAAAGGAATTCACTGACTTGAGGGAGTGATCCAGCTGGCCCTACAAGGTTCTAATCACCAGACTCAAGCAGTCATTTGCTTCTCCAATATTTTGATGGCCAATATTGTCTGGAGGGTTTGTTTTGGGGTCCAGGAAAAATGTAACTGCCACCTTCCTGTAAGCCCCAGAACAACTGGAGCCCACCTGGCCATCATCAATTCCTTGAAGAGCATGGTATAACTTACCAGTCAAAGGAAGGTCATGAGTACCACTGACCAGCTAGGAACTTGGCCATGAGCTGATCACTCACCACTCAGCCCCAGTTGCAAATGAATAAGAATCTTTACCCTGAACTCCTCGAGGAGACCAGCAATTAGGCAAAGGCTGCCCAGCTCCTTGCTCTGTGCTTTGCAAAAAATAAATACCTACTTTTTTGCAGTAAATACCTAGTTTCTTCCACTACCCTGATGTCAGTGATTGGCTTTCTGTGCGTCGGGCAAGCAGACCCAGTTTAGGGGTTCCGCAGGAATGCCTCCAACTAGTCTGGGGTGTTGTTCAGTAACGGTTTATTCCCCAGTGGTATCAGGCTGAGGAGAGAGAGTTCTCCTGGGCAGCTTCCCTTGCGGGGAAGGCCGGGACCAGCCGTGAAGTCATCGGGCTCTGGGCAGGACTTTGTGCTGTAAACTCCTGGGCTGCTTCCAAGGTGAGCTTCGGGGCTTCTGCAGCTGCTTTGTGCTCCTTAGGTCCCTCTCACACACACAGGCTAGGTTCCAACTTCCTACCTAACAGAATCACTGGACAAGGTCTCATCAGCCCAAGGCCCCAACCATCACAGACCTGTTGGAGCACTCTGTCAACTTCCCTATGCAAAAGGAGTTTCTCCTGCTCTGACCTCTGTGTGGCTGAGCTCTTCAGGGTCCCCTTGTTAGTCTATCTAGGCAAACAAAGATGATTCTGCAGCTGCTCCCTGAGTGGCTTATAGGTGTTCACCTTATTAGTATATATAGTAACCAAGGAAGGAATGGCCCCCATTTAAACACATAGAAACCCCTAGAATGACATTGTCTTTGCTGCCCCATTAGGGACCCTTCCTATTGCTGCTGGGAGCGTTCTTGTTTTTGCTAAATGAACTTCCTTAGTTACATTAATCCTTCCTAGTCGTGAGACAAAGAGCCCAATGGAGAAAAAGAGCTGCACCATAAAGGAGACATAGCATTTCTAAAAATTCAGTAGAGAGAGAAGTCTGCAGCTCTTCTACACTTCTTCCCTCCTTCAACCATGCAAAAATTCCCATTTTTATTCTTCGGCCCCTGTCACACACATAGGCTAACGTCTACCTTGCTTCCTACCATTGTGACATTTGGAGAGTAAGCCAGCAGATGGAACATCAGAGTATGTGTCTGCCTTTCAAGCAAATAAAGTAACTAAAAATAAAATTACTCTTTAAAAACAAAGGAAAAGTATACCAAAATGCTCAGCATGTCAGGGTACTACTCTGGGGTATTGTTTTCTGAGTCCCAACAGCCATGTTTCTGAGCTCCCTGTGGTTAGATTGGTGCTGGACTGACTCCTTGCCCCTAGGTCATGGGCAGAAGTGGTGCCTTTCACTCTCACAGGTGGCCCCAAAGTCCTCCCGTGGGTGACCACCCATGTACTTCCCCTCTCTGGGTGGTTAAGTGGAATAAGCCCTCTTTCATCCAACCCCACTCTCAAGGCAACCTTGGCAACTGTCTGAGGACCATGGCAGAGAGGGGGTTGGCTCCCTGAGACTCTGCTTAGGAGGCAGCCACCCACCAACACAGGATAGCAAAGAGACAAGAAATAAACCTTTATTGTGTTAAAGCAATGAGCATTTAGAGTGTGTCTGTTACTAATACAACAAGCCCACACACTCTGAAGTCTGAGAACGGTTAGTAGAGTTGCAGCCTGTTGTCAATCCAGCGCATGGCAAATGTAATCTGACAAATCCCTCATTGGTTTGGCAGCCCTTCAGGTTTTGACATCAGCCGTTATTGTGCTGCATGACAACTAGCATCAATAATAAACATTTCACAAAAAATGGCTGTAATAGCTCTTGCTTTAAAAGACAGCAAATTTCCTCCTCTTTTTCTCCCTCTAATATCTGCATTTGGCATCAGTCAATGCACATTATTATCCTTAAAAGCGTGGATTAATGGGTGTACACAATCCAGAACATGGGGGCTTATAATCCTGCTGCAGATTAGACTGGGCACATCATGGCTGCGAAGGGTCACAGCTCGTGCCATCCCAGAATCTGCCATCTTCGTGCAAGGATTATTTTCAGCTGAAGGCGACAGAGAAGAAGCATGCACAAGAAAATCTTTCTTTACCCCCCTGATATGGAGGAACCAGGCAGGAAAATTAGGTAGGAATAGGTGAGCTGGACTTTCTGCCAGCCCTGCCTTGTCACTCCACCCCCTTCTTTGTCAATTTAATACACTCACCTTCCCAGGATGCACCTGTATCTCATTCCAGGAAGGAGAAGACACCACGATGGCCACGTAGAAGTTAATCTCCACATGGAACACCATGAAAATCCCAGAGATCCTTATGCACAGGAGATTCCATCCGGTTTATAGAATCAATTAAGGCACCACCCCTATCTCACAGAGGCTGATAATGTGGGAGGGGCCCTTCTTTTGCCCTTGACCATGCTCAGGGATCCTCTTTGCCCCCCCTGTCCCCCATTTCCCCTCATAGGTAGCTCTCTGGCCCACTCATGATGGTGTCTGTCGGAGGGGGGCGGCCCAGACTCGTGCATGAATGCATATTCACGCTCTCTCTTAAATACACCCTGCATCCCTGTTTGCCTAAAAGCAGAACAAAACTCTGTAAAGCTATCCCCCTCCCGTTTCCCCCAGGGGGACAGAAGTTAATTATGAGAGACAGTTCCAGACCTTTCTCACTCTGAGGGCTCCACATGACAAACACTGTTAGAATCAGTCCTTATGGACCATTAGTTTCCTCACATACCAGGGCACTCCAAAACATATTTTGGTGCAAAAAAAAGCTCTTGATATTTATGCATACAAGGGGTCTTCAAAAAGTTCATGGAAAGTGTGTGTTATGAAAAAAACTATGCATGATTTCAACATTCTTTGCATCAAAATAAACTTACAACTCCATTTTTTTCCATGAAAATTTTGAGCCACCCTCATAATTGCCTTCCTACAATTTGCTATTCCTAGAAGCTCAAAGTTCTTTTCTTTTGTCTTATGACTGCTCTGCAAAAATATTGTTCTTTGGTAAGATCCTGCTATGATTTGACTTTTTAAAAAAAGATTTTTTTTTTTTAATTTGAAAGGCACAGTTCCAGAGCAAGAGGGAGAGAGACAGAGAGATTTTCCATTTGCTGGTTCATTCCACAAGTGGCTGCAGTGACCAGAACTGGACCAGAACAAAGCCAGGAGCCTCAAACTCCATCCTGGTCTCCCATGTGGATGACATGGACCCAAGCACTTGGGCCGTCTTCTACTGCTTTGCCAGGTGCATTAGCAGGGAGCTGAGGCCGAGGCTAGGAAGCTGCCTAATCTTGGTCTGTCAGCCTCTGCAGCCGTGCACTAAGCTGCCTGGTTTTCTTTATACAGGACTCAGCCTCTGGTATTTTGTTAGAGCAATGGAAAACAGACATTTGCTACATAAGCCGTCTTCTAACCACCCTCTGTGTTACTCATCACCGCGTGCTCCCGCGTGTGCCTGTTGCAGCTGTGAATAAACTCCTGTTTGTTTTTATCTTGCTCATCTGTCTTTTGTCAGTCTAATTTGCAGGGCCCTAGCCAATTAACCTAAAAGAGGTAGAAGGAAAATAGCTCTTCCTCTTCCACGAATGGAACTTGCCTGCAGGTCTGGGACCTGTCTTTGTAATGGGGAGGGACAAAGCAGAGCCCAAGAACACGCCCCCAGGATGGCACAGGGGCGCCCAGCTGCCTATGGGAGACGGCCGAGGGAGCGAGAGCAAGCAGCGGTAACTGTCTCAACCTATTTGAAAGGCTGTCACATTGAAGTGGGATTAGACTTTTACTCAGCCCAAGGGTAGAAACTGGCTGGCTGAAACAACTGGCTGAAAGCTGCCCTGGAGAAACACTTCAATGAAGCAAAGAACCAACGGGAAAGAGGAGTCCCGAACGGAGTAAAGAAGGAAGCAGGCACTGATTCAGAGATGCAAAGGCTGGGAAGGCGTTTGTCACAGGGGTTAAGCCACCGCTTGGCATGCCTATGTCCCGTATTGGAGGGCTGGGTTCAAGCCTCTTGCAGTGCATACCCTGGGTCCTGGCCACCCAGGTAGGATTCCACACACACACACACACACACACACACATACACCTAGGAGCTCAGAACTCAATCCAGATCTTGGTTTGGGCAGGGTAGGGTGGGGTGGTGGTGATGGTTTTAGTTTAGATTTTATTTATTTGAAAGGTAGAGTTGCAGACAGGGAGAAGTAGAGATCTTCCATCCAATGGCTCACTCCCCAAATGGTTGCAATGATCAAGGCTGGGCCAGGCTGAAGCCAGGAACCAGGAGCTTCTTCCAGGTCTCCTGCGTGGGTGCAGAGGCACAAGGACTTGGGCCATCTTCTACTGTTTCCCAGGTGCATTAACAGGGAGCTGGTTAGGAAGTGGAGCAGCTGGGACTCTGACCAGCAGCCATATGGGATGCCACCAGTGCAGGCAGTGACTTAACCCATTGAGTCACAATGTTGGCCCCTGATCCAGGTCTTCCATGTGGGTGGTTGGGACACAACTACTGGAGCCATCACTGCTACATCAGCAGGAAGCTGGATTCTGGATCCAGAACTGGGAATCAAACCCAGGTACTCCAGTGCAGAAGGCAGGCATTTAGCCACTAGGTCAAGTCACATCCCCAATAAGTTCAACATGTGTGCATTCCTAAAAGCTGTTTTCTTAGCCTTGCCTCATGATTCAAGTATGTTGATGCTTTTTTGCTCTGCTTCATTCCTTTGTGGTGCTAATTAATATTCCATATACTGTAATTTGTCTAACATATAGTTGATGAACATTTGAGTTTGTTTCAATTTTTACATTTATTATTCAGACAATGGAGCTGTGCCCTTTCTCTTAAGGCATATGTGCAAGAAATGATCTAGGGCCATGATTTCTCAAATGTAGCACCAGCATGATTGCCTGGAACTTACTAGAAACGCAGAATTCCACGTCCTTTCCAGGCGTGAATCACAAACACCTGGAGAGGGTCCAACTCTCCAGGTTTTAATAAACTCTCTAGGTGCTCCAAATGGCGGGATGACATTGTAAACCCTGCCCTTGGACGTGGCTGTAGAAGTGTGAGGGCTAGGTTCATATCCACATTTGCTAGATGAAGTCAATATGTTTTCCAAAGTATTTATACCAATTTACCAACAGTGTATGGGAGTCCCTGTTTTTCATATCCTGCTACCACTGAGACTTTTTTTAACTTTAGCTATTCTGAGGAGTAGGAAGTGATACTTTATTGTGGTTTTAATTTATATTTCACCTTTGCATAATGAGATTGAGCAATGTATCAGTGAGTCTCAACAGGGAAAGGATAGTATGCTCAATTTAGGAAAGTGTGTGTGTGTGTCTGTGTGTGTGTGTGTATGAGAGAGAGAGAGAGAGAGAGAGAGAGAGAGAGAGAGAGAGGGAGAGAAGTTCGAAATCGGTAGAGGTAAGTACTGGGGATAATGCAGAACCTTACAGCCAGCCGCAGCGAATCTGTCACCCATCCTCAGGCTAACACGACAGAGAGACTCTCACGGAGTACGCACTTACAGGAGCAGTGACCTGTGAATAACGTCGCTAGTCCGCAGCAACTGTTCTCTGGTGGGGACCAGGGGACACACACCCTGACCTCACTCACCTCCTTCCCCTGAGTTCTTGAGGGACTCCCCACGGGCACGAAGTGTTTGATGAGCCTGGGGAGCAGCGAACATAAGACATTGCATCCGGTACCTGCATCTCTCTCCTGTATCTTTAGCCATTTGAGTTCCCCTCTTTTGGAAGTGCTTATTCAAGTCTTTAATTTTTTTATTTTTAATATATATTTTAATTGATTCATAGTTAATTGTACATAGTTATGGCATACACTGGCATTTCAATACATATACGCAAAGTACAGTGATCCGATGAGGCAAAGCTATCATCTCATACATAGAAAATTCCTCTGTGTTGGGAATCTTCCAAATCCTTTTTGCTAGCTATTTTTAAAACATTCAATTAACTGTTGTCAACCACAGCTATCCGCCTGTGCTTTAGACATTAAATGTTACTCCTCCTGTCAGCCACACCGCTGTACCATTACCCATCCTGACTCCACCCTCCTTCCTCCACACACTTCTTGGGCTCTCATAACCACTCTTCTGTTCTCTGCTTCTTAAAGATCAATTTCAGCTTCCACCTGTAAGTGTGAACACGTGATATTTGACTTTCTGTGACTGGTTCATTTAACTTAATGTGATGGCTTCCAATTCTACCCATACTGTTGCAAATAACAGAATTCCATTATTCTTGTAGCTGAATAATATTCCCTTGTGAGAGCCAGCGTTGTGGCACAGCAGGTGAGGCCAGCATCCCATATGAGAGTGCTGGTTCAAGTCCTGGCCATTCTACTTCTATTCCAGCTTCCTGCTAATGCACTTTGGAAGGCAGTAGAAGATGGCCTAAAAGCTTGAGCCCCTGCTACTCAATGGGAGACTTGGATGGAATTCCTGGCTCCTGGCTTCAGCCTGGCCCATACTTGGCTATTGTAGCCATTTGGGGAATGAGCCAGTAGAAGGGAGATTCTCTTTTTCTCTCCCTCTTTCTGATGCTCTGCCTTTCAAATAAATAATTTTAAAATGTATTCTATTTATAAAGAAACACACGGGGCCAGCACTGTAGGGCAGTAGGCTGAGCTTCCGCTGTGGTGCTGACCTCTATATGGGCACCGATTCGTGTCCCAGCTGCTCCTCTTCTGATCCAGCTCTTTGCTATGGCCTGGGAGAGCAGTAGAGGATGGCCTAAGTGCTTGGGCCCCTGCATGTGTGTGGGAGACGCAGAAGAAACTCCCGACTCCTAGCTTTGGATCGGCTCAGCTCTGGCTGTTGTGGCTATTTGGGTTGTGAACCAGCAGATGGAAGACCTTTCTCTCCATCTCCCCCACTCTCTGTGTGTAACTCTACCTCTCAAATAAATAAAAAAAATCTTTCTTCCTTTGAACAAAGATACATATATGCATGTATATACAGAGACAGAGACAGAGGACAGTTTCTCTTATTCATCCGTCAGTGGACACCTAGACTGACCGCATCCGTGTCCTGGCTGTTGTGAGTGATGCTGCAGATGTCTCGTAGATACGTCAGTTTCCATTCCTTTGGCTACGTACCCGGAGTGAGGCTGCTGGATCTCGTATGCTAGTTTCATTTCTAGTTTTTTTGAGACAACTCCATACGGTTCTCCATAATGGCTACAGTAATTAACATCCCACCAACAGTGTGTGAGAGTTCCCCTTTCTCCACATCCTGCCGGAATCTGTGATTTGTTGTCTGTTTGAGAACAGCCATTGTAACTGGAGCGAGATGATATTTCATTGATTTGCACTTGCTTGATGATTTGACGTTGAACAATTTTTCATATATTTACTGGCCATTTGTATTCTCTTTTTTGAGAAAACTATTCAAGTAATTTGCCTATTTTTTAATTGGAATGTTCATTTTTTTGCTATTGAATTGCTTAGCTTTCTCATATATTCCTGAAATTAATTGCCTGTCAGATGAATAATTGGCAAATATTTTATCCTATACTATAAGTTGTCTCTTCAGTCGGTTGATTGTTTCTTTTGCTGTACAGACTTTTTTTAAGATGTATTTTAAAGGCTGAGTTATGGGGAGGGGCAGTGAAAGACTGAGATGAGACAGGGATCTTCTATCCCTTGGTTCACTCTCCAAGAGCCAGAGCGGCCAGGGCTGTGTCAGGTCAAAGCCATGATCCAGGAGCTTCTTCCAGGTCTCCCACATGGGTGCAAGGGCCAAGCACTTGGGCCATCCTATGCTGCTTTCCCAGGTGCATTAGCAGTGAAGTGGACCAGAACTGGGCAGCCGGGTCTTGACCAGCACCCATATGGGACATCTGTGTCACAGGTGGCAGCTTAACCCACTGCCCCACAATGCAGCCCTGCCTTTGGAGTTTAAGCATCAGCATTATTTCTAGAGCCAAGTCTTGTTCATGGTAGCCCATGGGAGTAGGCATTTAGCCCTGTGGTTAGACACCCACATTCCCAATCACAGTGCATGAGTGCAATTTTTGACTCTGGCTCTTGACTCCAGCCTCACAATAATGCATATGCTGAGAAGCAACAGGGATGTCTCAAGTAATTGGATTCTGGCCATCTACGTGGAAGACCTGAATTATTTCTGGCACCTGGCACTGGCCCCAACCCCACCCTGGCCATTGCAAGCATTTGAAGAGTAAACCAATGGATGGGAACTCTTGCTCACACTCTCTGCTTCTCAAACAAACAAACAAATTTTACAAAACCACAGAAGTCCATGAGCATATGAGCCTGTTCCTGGATTCTCTTCTCTATTCTGTTGCTTACTGCTCTACTCTCACACCAATATTACAATTCTTTGACAGCTATAGAAGCCTAATAAATCTTGATTTCAAAGAGAACAAGTTCTTACACTTTGTTCTTCTTTACAAGATTCTAATTATCCATGGGTCCTTGCATTCCTATATACATTACAGAATGAATTTATCAAATTCCAGTGAAAAGTCCCAGTAGGCATTTGAAATGATTACTGGGACTGAATTAAACTTACAGAGCATTTTGGGGAAAATACATTTTTTTAAAAAGATGTACTTATTTACTTGAAAGTCAGAGTTACAGAGAGGGAGAGACAGAGATCTTCCATCCACTGGTTCATTCACCAGATGGCTGTAACAGCCAGAGCTGGACCAACCAAAGCCAAAGCCAGGAGCTAGCAGCTTCTTCCAGTTCTCCCATGGGGTAACAGAGGCCCAAGCACTTGGGGCCATCTTCCATCGCTTTCTCAGGTGCATTAGCAGTGAGCTGGGTCAGAAGTAGAACAGCCAGGACTCGAACCAGTGCCTATATGAGATACTAGTTGTGGCTTTACCCACTACACCACTATGCCAGCCTGGAAATACACATTTTTACACTGAGTCTTCAATCCATTAATGTCGAATAACTTAATTCTAAATATTTAGGCATTTAATTCCTCTTGGGAAATCTTTTTTGAACATATATATATATCTTTCATTGCTCTTTTTTAATTTTAAGTAGGTTATTTGTATTTTTATGTATTTTATTTAAGTGATTTTTCATCTCAATTCTATTATGAAAATATAGAAAAGCAAATGATCTTGAATAATGATTTTTATACAATGATTTTTGCTGTGGTTTAAAAAGAATTTCAGATTAAGGGAGCTATATCTTACTCTTAGTTTGTTAAGAGTTTTAAAATAATTATAATGTATGTTGAGCTGTATGATTTTCCTCACATTTCTCTCTTGAGGTTTAAAATTGATTTTTTAAAAAGATTTATTTTATTTATTTGAAGGACAGAGTTACAGAGAGAGGTAGAAACAGAGAGAGAGAGAGAGATCCTCCATCCACTGGCTCACTCCCCAGAAGTCCTCAATGGCCGGAGCTGCGCCGATCTGAAGCCAGGAGCCAGGTTCTTCTCCTGGTCTCCCATTCGGGTGCAGGGCCCAAGCACTTGGGCCATCCTCCACTGCACTCCCGGGCCACAGCAGAGAGCTGACCTGGCAGAGGAGCAGCCGGGACTAGAACCGGTGCCCATATGGGATGCCGGCACTGCAGGTGGAAGATTAACCAAGTGTGCCACGGCGCCGGTCCCCCCTTTTCTTATTTCTGACATTATTTGTCTTCAATCATTTGTTTACTTTGTCTTGAATTTAACAATATTGTCTAACAATAACTTGATAATTTCACAATATTATTAGTCTTTTCAAATAACTAAACTTTGAGTATAGTGATCATCTCTATTGTTCATATTTCAAAAATTTTTAGTATCTATTTTATGTTTACTTTATTTATGAAACATTCAATTTGTTGGTCTTTTTCTACTTTCTTTGGATGAATGATAGTCTTTCTTCTTTTCTAATATGTGCATTAAGAATTGTAAATGTCCTAATAATGGAGTTAGTTATACCCCACAAATTTTGAGGTATAATATTATGATTGTTCATTATTTATAGTTCTAAATATATTATATTTTTCATCATGATTTCATCTCCAATGCTCAGGTTGTTTAGAAGAAAATCGGTTAATTTGCAAACATTTGGGGCATTTTTTCTAGCTATATTTTTGTTATTGACATTAGGTAGATTGCATTAGGGCTGGAGAACACATTCTGCAGGATTTGAGACTTCTCTTATGGCCAAACATATGGTCAATTTTTCTAACTATTTCATAGCAATTACAAAGAATGTGTATTCTGCAGATGTTGGGTGCAGAGCTCTACATATGTTAATTTGTCAATTTTGCTGATGCTGTCTTTCATTTATTCTAAGCCTTCACTTTTTTTTTTTAGTCTACTTGTTTTATGAATGACTGAGATGAGCTGTATTAAAAGCCATCATTTTGTTTGGCTGTTTCTTCTCTTATACTAGTCCATTTTGCTTTCTACATTGGGAGGCTGTTCCTGGTGGACTGAATCTGTTACTGTGGAAAATAGGCTTCTGTGTAGTCAGTAGTGCTTTTTTAGCCTTAGCACCTAATTTGTGTGGCTTTAATAAAGCAATGTCAACTTTCTTTTGGTATTTTTTACATAGTATTTTTCTTTCATTTTTCCTCTCAAATTTCCTGTAGCCTTATGTTTGCTTAACTTAAAAGAACTATTAGTTTTAAGAGCAGTTGAGAGAGAGAGAGTGAGAGAGAGAAAGAGAGAGAGAATGAGCACCAACTTCCATCTGTTGGTTCATTCCCCAAATGCCTGCAAAAACCGCCAGGGTTGGGCGGAGTCTGAAGCTGCGAACTGGGGGTATACAGGACTCCAGGTCTCCCTGTAGGTGATGGGGACCCAGTTACTGAGCCATCACTGCCTCCTAGGGTCCCCATTAGCAAGAAGCTGGAGTCCGTAGCTGGAAGTGGGTATTGAACTCAAGCGTTCCGATATGGGACACAGGCATTTACATATTACCTTACCTGCTAGTTACCAAACACTCACTCCTGGAGCTTTATATTTAGGGGATGTATCCAAAATAATTCATTTAACCTGCCTGGCCACCTTTATCTTTTTTGTTCTTTTCTGGTTTTACGTTTTTATTTGTTTATATGAGTAGACTAAGAAAGGGAAAAAGAAAGAGAAGTTGTTGGCATCTGTTAGTTCATTCCCCAAATGTCCAAAATGGCTTTGGAGCCAAAGCCAGGAGCAAGGATTTCAATCCGGGTTGTCCATGTGGGTGCAGAAACCCAAGTACTTGCGTCATCACCACTGCCCCCTGGGATTTGCAGTAGCACAGAGTTGGGGTTAGGAGCTAGAGCCACATATCCAATCCAAAGTACTCTGGTATGGGATGCAGACGTCTTAACTCCTAGGCCTAACATTTGCCCCATCTTTTCAAATTTATTTATTTGAAAGACAAAAAGAGGGAGAGAGAGAAAGATAGGAGAGGAGAGAAAGAGCGTGCATTTCCATCTGCTGGTTCCCTCCCCACATGCTGCAACAGTCATGTCTCAGTACATCGAAGTCAAGAGCCAGGAGCTCCATCCAGGTCTCCCACAGAGGTAGCAGGGGCCATCACCCACCGCCTTACCAGGCACATTAGCAGGAAGTAGAATCAGAAGCAGAGTAGATGGGATTTGAACTGGTGCTCTGATACAGGATGCTGGTGTTGCAAGTGCATGCTTAAATCCGCTGTGGCCCTGTGCTGACCCTCCCCCGCCCCGCCCCTTTGGTTTTTAGTTGGAGCATTTATTCCCTTTACTTTGATGTAATGTTTCCTGATATACTTGCCTGGCTTCCTCTCTGCTCCTTTTCTATCTAGTATTTGGTAGGTTTGTGTATTTGAATTCTGTCGAAAGGATGTTGCTTACGGGATGATTTGCTCTGTGTTCCAGGAGTCCTGCTCCAGAGAAATCTTACAGAGAAACTCACGCACAGGGCCATGGGGCCATGCTCGAGAACGTGTGTCCGTGCCTCGTGTCCAGAATTTAGGGGCAAGTGCGGAAGCAGAGCTGCTTCTTTGTCCTGAGCTGTTAGGAGTGTGCCCGTCGTATCCCACTGGACGTTTTGCACGCTCAGATAAACAGCAATAGCGACAGCTACGACGCATGACAGAGTGATCTAATTCTGTCCCCCCAAAGTAAATGAAACCCTTAAGTGTACCTCATGTGTTGCTGCCTGACTAAAGGAAATGATCTTGCCCTTGCTTTTAGCAATGCTGGTGTCTGAAGACTTGTGATGACCTTCGTGGACAGGATAGCTAGGGGAGAAGAGGAATGCTTTTGTTCCTCCGTGGACAGATGCAGGAAAGCTTAGTAACCCCGGTCACTTCAAACACCTCTTGGGTTTGTATCTGAATGAGAATTCTGCCTAAGTCTGACTTCTTTGCATGCAACTTCTCCTCGTATTTTATTTCTTTGTTTTAATTCTTTGAAAGGCAGAGAGACAGGCACAGAGAGAAAGACACACACACACACACACACACAGAGAGAGAGAGAGAGAGAGAGAGAGAGAGAGAGAAATCATTCATTTACCTGCTGGTTTGCTCCTCAAATGCCTGCAACAACCGGGGCTGGGTTAGGCTGAAGCCATGAGCTTGGAACTCAATCTGGGTCAACCATGTGGGTGTGGCAGGGACCCACCAGAGCCATCATCTACTGCCTCCCACCATGCACATTAGCAGGAATTGGAATAGGGCGCACAGGAGGCGCTTGAACCAAACGCTCTGATGTGAGATGCATTGCACTAAACACCTGCCCTTAGCTTCTATTTTATAAGTCCCCTGGTCTCTTCGTCTTCTCACATACCATGGGTTTTTATCACCGGGGGGGGGGGGGGGGGGGGACACAGAACATTACTGCCTATAACGGGAACAGTGGGGAAATCAGAGCATCCAGCACACGTGGGCATTCAAAAACATGATACATCGATGAGATTTCTCATTTTCCAACTTATTTCATCCTCATGGCGATTCTGGATAGAAGCTTCATGAACTCAGGGAAGACCCTCTAAGCCCCTGGTGCTTAGGACAGTGCCTGGCAAGTGGGAGGCTCTGACTAATTGCTCATTTGTTGAAATATGGGACAGAAAGACCAAGCATAAGGTAACTTATTTCAAGTCACCCGGTGAGTAAGTGGCAGGGCTGGGATTTGAGCCTGCAGTCTGAGCAAGGCATTCACCGCATCTTTGCCAGTTGTGTAGGTTAGAAACACAGAAACACACGGGGCCGGCGCTGTGGTATAGCACATAAAGCTGCCACCTGCAATGCCGGCATCCCATGTTGGTGCCCGTTTGTGTCCCGGCTGTTCTACTTTCAATCCAGCTCCCTGTAATGGCCTGGGAAAAGCAGCGGAAGATGGTCCAAGTGCTTAGGCCCCTGTGGCCCCCATGGGAGACCTGGAAGAAGCTCCTGGCTCCTGGCTTCGGATCAGCTCAGCTCTGGCCATTGCAGCCATCTAGGGAGTGAATCAGCAGCTGGAAGACCTCTCTCTCTCTCTCTCTCTCTCTCTCTCTCTCTCTCTCTGCCTCTGCCTCTCTGTGACTTTGCCTTTCAAATAAATAAATAAATCTTTAAAAAAAAAAACACAAAAAACAAGAAATAGATGAGCTGGAATTCTTACCAGTCCTGCATTGTAATTAAAAAAAAAAAAGTCTTGCTCACATTGGAGATGAGAGCCTTGCTGAGGAATGTAAATAATCCAACTTCTTATATCTGTGGCTCCACAATAAATACTAATTGTATAACGATAATAACGATGCTGATGATAATGAAAGTGATGAAAGGAAGTAAGCAAGCGCAGACAAGCATTTGCCATAGGAGTCTGTTGCAGTGGTTAGGATGCTGCAGGGGGTGGCCGCATCCCATGATGTAGGGCTTGCGTTCAGGGTCCCGCTCCACTAATTCCAGCTTCCTGTTAACGCAGACCCTAGCAAGGCTAGGCTCAGCAAAAGCGCACTAAAAGGGGTCCACCATCATTAGCTGTCGGAGACATTGAGCACAGTGGGAGAAGGCACCGGCAAGGTTGTGGGATGGAGAGATTTCGCAGCAGAAAGGAGCGGGGCGGGGAAGGAATGCTGATCGGGATGGGCTTTGGATTTTAACCTGGACCAGGCATGCGTGAAGGCAGGAGGGAGAGCGGAAGAGTGAGATGACATCATCATCCTTCAGCTCAGAGGGTGCCAGGCGTAAGTCAGCTGATAGGCCAGGGATTTAGAATTTGCAAAAAAAAAAAAAAGTAAATACTATTTTTCAGATCAGTCTTAGACCCACAGCAAAACCAAGTGAAAGGTACAGAGATTTCCCATACGCCCTCTGCCCAACACACGCCCAGCCTCTCAAACTATCAACCTCTCCTACCACCGAGGTGCATTGCTTGGGAGTGTTGAAACTACACCAACATCATTATCATAATGGATCCGCAGTTTACACCGGGGTTCGCTCTTGGTGGGGCACATCCTGTGGGTTTAGCCAGACATAGAATGGCATGTATCCGCCGCTTCAGGGTCACATAGAGTAGTTTCAATGCCCTGAAGATCCCCTGTACTCCCCTTCCCCGGTCATGCCCCCTCCCCCAAGCCCCTGGCCACCCCCGGTGCTTTGACTGTCACCATGGTTTTGCCTTCTCCAGAATGTCACAGGGCGGGAATTCTTCAGCGTGCCGTCTTTCGGGATTGGCTTTGTTCACTTGAGGCTCCTCCATGCCTTTTCTCGGCCTGGTTGGAATTGCTTTGGGGCTGGTGCTGCTCCTGGAGCGGACCGGGTCCAGGCTGGCTGAGGTGGAGGGAAGGGGCAGAATGTTGGAAGTGAGCAGCTGTGGGCATGCAGGGGCCGGAGATGGGATGAACCCCCTGTGTCAATCCTCCCAGCAAGCGATCTCTCTCGGGACAGATTGAAGCCAGGAGTGGCACCAGGGAGGCAGCAGGTGCTTTGCCTTGAGCCTGAAGAGAGGTGGCCAGAGTCGGCGCATGTGTGGGGTGAGACATGGGCTGTAAGTGACTCCCCAGCTCAGCTGTGGGGACAGAAAGGGTGGCTGGGAGGAGGGCGGGGCAGCAACCAAGAGGAAATCCGTGGAAGTCATGTTTCCCTGTTGGACACACGGGCTTACGTTGTGTCTGGCTGTGCCGTCACGCCCTTACCCCAAGCTTCCGGCGAGAGCCATGTTGGATGTCAACAGCTTGGCTGCCCTTACCGTGATGGGGAACGGAGGGGAGGAACGCGTCCAGCCTGAGGGCTGAGGTCAGGGGAAAGCAGCCCCTGGGGAACTGAGGAGACCTTCCGGCCAGCTGGCTGGGCAGGAGGCCGGGGCTGGCCAGGCAGCCGCAGCAACCGGGGCGACCTCTGGGCCAGGGGGCGTCCTCAGGAATATGTGGGGTGAAATGCAGGGAATGCACGTTTCCTGCAGTCAGAGGGGGCCCCCCCGCAGCTTGTTTTTATACAGGAATGAGTCAGTTTGTTTAGACAAATGCTAAACAAGCAACACCCGCCACACATGGCTTACATCGGCACACACATGCCCACTGCTCTCCCTCCCCACACGCACTGGAAGACACTGATTTGGTGGTGTTTCCCGACTCGGCTGTTCTTGAAGTTCATTTGCAAAGTTTTTTCCAGTAGATAGCGTGGGAGTCAGGGAAGGCCCTCATCTTTCCTGCTGACCCCATTTCATGGAAATTTACCCACGCTGTGACCCTCTGTGCTGCATTTGTCCCCATCAGATGTGCAAGGACAGGGCCATGTAAAGACCTGGGTGTGTGAGGAACTCAGTGTGTGAGGATGTGTGTGGGTAAGCACCTGGGTGTGTGACACCTGGCTGTGTGAAACTTGAGTGTGTGAGGACCTGGGTGTGCAAGGACCTGGGTGTGTGAGACCTGAGTGTGTGAGGACCTGGGTGTGCAAGGACCTGGGTGTGTGAGACCTGAGTGTGTGAGGACCTGGGTGTGTGAGACCTGAGTGTGTGAGACCTGGGTGTGTGAAACCTGAGTGTGTGAGACCTGATGTATGAAACCTGAGTGTGTGAGGATCTGAGTGTGTAAGGACCTGAGTGTGTGAGACCTGGCTGTGTGAGACCTGTGTGTGTAAGGACCTGAGTGTGTGAGACTTGGCTGTGTGAGACCTGGGTGTGTGAGACTTGTGTATGTGAGACCTGGCTGTTTGGGGCTGTAGTATAGAAGGGCTGGGTAATGAGTACCTAGATGGGTTAGACCCCCAGGACACGAGAACAAAGTGTGCTCACTAGAGTGGTCTGGGCCCACCCTCTCACCACCAGACCTACCCTCTCACCACCAGAGAATGTTCTGTGGAGGGCGGCAGGCAGGGCTGTTCTGCCACGCAGGGGTGGGCGCAGGGCCAGGAAGCTGCGTCTGCCCTGCACTGTGAACTATCAAACAGCACTTTGAACAAAGTTTATGGCCTGGATGAGTTCCAGCCTTCTGAGGTCCCAGGCTGTAAATTATGCAGGGGCTATACTCCTGGGAGCCGGGCCGGCCCCCTAGAGGTGAGAGAGGAGGGAGGATGCGCACAGGGTGGGCGTCCTGCTCCTCCTCTCCTTTGGGCCCGCACAGCCCCCAGGGGAGTGAGGCCCCCGGTGATGGATGCATGACTTCCCAGCCGGCTGCAGGAGAGACGGCCGGAGTGGCGAGGAGGCAGAGGGCCTGAATCTCTGGAACATTCGGAGGAGGCCAGGACTGTTTTTAGCCTGGGCTGGTGGAGATATGTTTCTTCTCCTCCTACTCTTGGCTGAATCACTCAGCAGCTGGGCCCCGGGCCGGGGGTGCTTTCCTGTCCCTTCCGCCAGCTCCATCTGTCCACGGGAGCGGCCACACCCAGCAGCCCTCACTGAGCAGGCCGGAAAAAGATCTGTTATGAGCTGAGTGGAGAGCAAAGAAACACTGAATATGAACGAAGCAGGGAAGGTGACAGGGGACTGAGTGAGGCCTGCATAAATCTGCATGGCTAATGAAGGCTGGACACCAGGTCAAGGACGCTGGGAGCTGTGAACTCCAGGGCAGGGAGACACAGCTAGGGAAAGACTCCCTTGTCATCTGGGAGTCACAGGAATTGGGCAGAGAGGAAAGGGGGTGGAGAGGGCAGATGCGATTTTCTAAGTGAGGAGACAATGAGGTCATTGTTGGCCAATGAGAGCGAAGGATGGAATTCAAACCAAGGAAAGGCTCTGTGGAACAGCCCTGGGGAATGGAGACTGCCACATTCTGGTGCCCACCCTCCCTTCCTCCCTCCCTCCCTCAGTCCTGCGCCCCGCTGAGAGGACTGGGGAGAGCAGGAAGGCCTGTTGGAGGCCCCGTGCCCCTCAGTGTGAATGTTTGTGCTCTGGATTGCTCTTGGTGCTATTTTCAGCGTGGGGGCTGAGCCTGGAAGAATGTCCCCGTGGGCAGGTGGACAGCCGTCCCTGGGAAGCAGCCCCTCGCACAGACCTTTGGCTCCCTCACTCTCAGCCCACAAGGACAAGGTTCGGGGCCAACCCCGGTTCTCCAGCAGGTGTCTTCTCCTTCCCTCGGCCCAGCTTGCACGTCACAGGATGCTGGCTCCTGCGCGGGCAGCATCATTCACGGCCTTCCCTGGTGGCCATAGGACCAACACCTCAGCACTTCTGAAGACAGGGGGTGCATTGCCTCACGATGCGGCCATTCTAACTGGGGGCAGCTCGAGTGTTTAGCAAGTTTTTCTTTTCTATCAAGGTAAAAAGCAACAACAACAAAAACAACTCGCTCTACCTCTGCTGACCTTACTCTGTTAGAGTCTTGCAGAAGAATCTCGATTTCTTCCCTGAACGGCAAGCTCCGTAAACATCTGTGGGACTGTTCTCATTACCCAAGGAGCCTTCTGCATTCCAGATAGTCCTAGTTCTTTCAGTCGTATCTCCTGGGAGCAATTTCCTCATCACTTGTCTTCCCAGTTGCTCTTTTCTGCATCCATTTTTCACTTAGTTTTCTTGCTTTTTCTCCATTCCTATCCCCAGTGTATTCCTAAAGAGACTTGAAGGGGTTTGCAAAAGCACAAATGATACAGCGGATTGTGAAAGCAATGGAGGCAAGTTTAGAGAATAGAAAATAAATGCAGGAAATATTGATGCAAGGTAAGTGCAGTGTGGCAACACATGCCACGCAGATCTCAAGACTTGGCTAGGTGGAGACCTTAAATTTGCCTTTTGAATTTTCTGGCAGCCAAGGCAAAAAAAAAAAAGAAACCAGGGCAGTTATACAAATGAGTCTCTGAGTCTCTGTACAAGCAAACAGGAAGCAGAGCTATTGCTGGACCTGGAAATGAAAGGAAATATCCCCCAGGTTCTCCCAGAGAAGAATGCATCCAACAATTCTCTTATGATAAATTCAATAGCACAGTTACTCAAGCTGTCTCTCCCTGCAGATCCGGTCTTACCTCCAAAGCCTATGTTCCAGTTTGTTAATATGCATGTTAAAATGTGGTAATGGGATATTTTAGGGATGGACAATTGGTCCACCTATTAAAATGCTGCACAAGATATTTGTGAATATCTTATGGTTCCATTCCCAGCTCTGCCTGCTGGCTCCAGCTTCCTGCTAATACAGGTTAGGACACAGCCATCAGGCTCAAGCAATTGGGCTCCTGCCACCCATGTAGGAGACCTCGATTGTGTTTCTGACTCCTTACTTTGGCCCAGCCACGTCTGGCTGTTGTGGGGAATTTACAGAGTAAACCAGAGGAAGCGAGCTCTGTCTGCCTGCCTATCGCTGTCTCACTCCTGCTCAAATAATAATGATATTGATAATAACATTTCAAACTTGATCTAACCTAAGGAAATGGCACAGAGACATTTCTGCCTGTTTGGGGACTCCATACTTCTATTAGCACAACCTACAAATCGCATCATCTTGGAGGCAGTGACGTTCCTATTGGCTCTTGCTATCAGGCTACGCAAACCTATTCCTGCCACTGTGATAGGAACTGAATTTAAGCCAATTTGTCTTCATCGCTTACTCGTGCAATTGATTTTTTGAACTTCAGTGCAGGACTATTGTTTATCACCACAGAATTCCATCTTGTTAAAGTCACTCCCATTTGTTCTGTCCCACTGATAGTCTTTGATTTAGATTACATGAATCAATGTACCATATGCTGTCAAATAGAAAACTCCTTTCAATGTAAGAGAAACCATCTTTTAGAAAGATTTACCATGAAGAAGACAGAATCTTACCTATAAATTATACTAAACTACAACATGCAGCTAATTGTAGAGTGTATTTGATTTAAAATGCTAAAATACGCATCTTAGAGTTAGTGAAATATGGCATTAATAAACGCACATTCTGTCATTTGCGATTTGATAGTCATATCCTCCCTGGCATCTTTTATTGGGACTTCATAAAATGCAGCCCCTGAAGAAAATATCAAAATGGCAGAGCCACAGAGATGCCAGGGAGCTTCCCTGGGGGAAGGCGGTCATGTTCTTTGTTCACTTTTTGCACAACCAATCATCAAATAAATATTTATTTATTCAGTGAACACATAGAGGCCTCAGTTCACAAAGGTGAAAAAGACCCATTCCCTCCAGGCCAAACTGGAATTCACACATTAATCCGTACTTTCTGGGCTTCATAATTTGGACCACTCAGAATCTCCTTGACTGTGCCATCAGGAAGGGTGCCAGTCAGGAAGGGTGATGAGAATAGGACTGGGCAAAGCATGGGAGAGGCTGAGACCCGGCACCAGGGGGAAATGGGCTGATCACAGGTCACAGTGCCTAAGGGGAGGGGTGAGCTCCGACATGATCTGGATATCGTTGGACCCAGAATTTCCAGCAGAAGAATAAGCACTGAGGTTGGAGATGTCGCAGGTATCAGTCTTCAGGGTCAGATAGGAATGCGTGGGCTACAGGAAAGAGTCCAGGCCCGGAAGGCAACGGGAGGATAAGGCACCAAGGCTCTCAGCCCATGCTGTACCAGGGCTCATAACCAGGCACATGTAAGAACCAGGTTCCGTGACAACAGTCGAATGCTGTTTTAGTCTGTGTTCTGCCACTATAACAGTTTCTGAATCCGGTCCATTAATAATGCACACAAATGAATTTGGAGTTCTGGGGCTGGGAAGCCGGGATCGGGGTGTGGATCTTCTTGTTGCATTGCAACACACAGAAGGTGTCACAGAGCACAGGAGAGGGCAAACTCACTGTGATAACAGCCCCTCCTGAGATAAACGACCTGCTCCAGCAATCCTGACATCAGTCCCTTCACGGGGGCACAGTGCTCATGACCTAGTCACCCCTCAGGCTCCACCTCCCAACACCTGCCCTGAGGTTAAGTTTCCAACACGTGAAAACCATAGCAGGTCCCATGTCCCTCGCTTCTGCTGGATGGAGAGCTGGATGGACAGGGGAGGGAGAGATTTCTTCCTTAGGCACAGTGGGGCTCAAGGCTGGCCTCCATGTGCCGTGGGGGAAGCTGGACTCCCGGGCTGCTGGCACAGCTGGGAGGACCTGCGGGAGAACACGGGAGAAGGTGGAGAAGGGCACGGAGCCAGTGCTTCCTAAGAAGCTGAAAGCTTTGAGATGCACGGCACCCCAGTCTCAGTCATGAATGGGGAGCTGGGAGCAGCAGCCAGGCAGGGCAGCCAGTGTGTGGCACACAGAGCTGGGCAGCAGAGGCAGAGGGAATGAGGCAGTGAGTTCTCCTTTCACCTACTGATGCTGACTCCTCCTCCCAGCCTTTAAGATAATCAGTGAACACTGCTTATTATGCACACGGCCACCCAGTGGGCCGTGGGGTGTGGCTGCTGATGCAAGAGGCTCAACAGTAACTTCCGGTTCAAGGAGAAAAGGACACTGTGAACTCAGTGTGTCAGGATTTCTGTTGTCTGAATGCTTGCGTTCCCCATCCCTGAAATCGTGTGCTGAAAGCTAACCCCTCTCCGTGCAGTGGTATTAAGAGGTGGGGCTTTGGGGAGTGATTAGGTCCCAAGAACTCTGCCCTCAGGGATGCGATTCCAGCCTTTATGAAAAGAGGCAGAGGGCACTCTTTTGTCCTCCACCAGGTAAGGAAGGGCTCGGGCCCGGAGGCCTCGTCACCAGACATCAACTCCGCTAGCACCTTGTCTTGGGCTTCAAGTCTCCAGAACTGTACATAACACACTTCCGTGGTTTATAAGCCACAAATCTTTTGGTATTTTGCTATTGCAGCCAATCTTAGTCTGGATAGCTTACGAACAACAGAATGTGTTGTATAACAATTGTGCAGGCTGGGAAACACCACGTGGCTGCCTTGCCGGCTTCAGGCTTCGCTGCAGGCTGGGCTTGCCGGGTGCCTGGAGTGGGGGCTTGGATCGCAGCCTTAAAGGTTGTTAAAACCGACTCTATGGAAGCAAAGCCCCAGTGACCATCTTAAGGCAAGTCATTGGACAGCCAGTCCTGGTCAAATTAAATTCTGGAGTGGATCGTCCAGGGGTCCTGGCCTGCCTGTGTGGCCACATGAATGTAGCCCTAGAGTGGACAGGAGAACCTATAAGTGGACAGCTGGGGAATGACCATGGGCTGCACCTATCCAAGGAAATGTGGTCCCGTGTGTGCGCGGGAGAGCAGGCGGGGAAGCCACAAGTGAACAATGTTCTCCAGAGTGGGATAGGTGTCCTGTGAGGTTTCTTTCTGTTTTGGTTCTTGCATGATATCATTTGTCCTGTTTTCATAATAGCTGGTGAGTTTTCGCTGACATGTGAATAAGACAAACGTGCACAATTGTGGATGTACTTATAAAGAATTCTTGCAGATATGTGATGCAATCATTGTCTTTTACCTCTGTGTAATGTACAAGATGCTAAATGAATAAAAAAAGAGAAAGTCGTAAAAAAAAAAAAAAAGACCCAAGCAAGCAAAAAGAGCAAGGAGCGCCGCCCAGATATTCAGCGTCTGCCGAAGGCTCGCTCCCTGCTTCAGGAGTGGTGCCTTCCAGCTGTGTCCACAGGAGCAGGAGAGCAAAAGGGGCAGGTGCACTCCACTGTGGCCTCTCTGATAAAGGTGCTGGCCCTGTTCATGCTCCACCCTCTGGATCCAATCACTGGCCTATTTTCTCTTTCGTCGTGCTGTCGATTAGATTTAACCTCTGAATTGGGGGAGGCACCAGCATTCGGCCCACAGCCCAGCCTGAAAGGACTAAGACAAGGATGCAGACGTATGCGGCTGCCACATAGCAGGTGGCTCAGCGTATTCTGCATGAAGGGACCCAGGGATGCCTCCCCCAGTCCTAAGGCCTTGACCTCCTGCCAGATGGGCCTGCCGCTGACATCTGAACCTTCTTCTTCCGGGAGTGTGTCTGTGCTTGGAGATCTTAACAGTGATAGTTACATGTGGACCAGCCCAAGAACCCAAAGTACTGAGAGTGGATTAACCACTGGATCCCAGGCCAGGAGGAATGGAGAAGAAAGATTTACAGATACCATCTGCAAGATCTTTCCATGAAATAGATTTCTTCCCATGTTAAAAAAGTGTTCAACCACATTTATGTGAAGATTTATTTATTTGAAAGGCAGAGTCACAGGGTGGAGTTGGAAAGGGTCTGGGAGAGTTATCTTCTATCAGTTGGTTCGTTCCCAAAATGTCCACAACAGCTGGTATGGGTCAGGCAGAAGCCAGGAGCCAGGAACTCCACCCTGGTCTCTACATGGGTGTCAGGGGATCAAGTACTTGGGCCATGATCTGCTGCTTTCCCAGATGTGTTAGTAGGAAGGTGGATCAGAAGTTGAACAGCAAGGACTCAAACCAGCGCTACAAATGTGATGCTGGTGTTACAAGGCATGGCTTAACCCTCTGCACCACAACACCGGCCGCTAAACCACCTTTAATGGGACAAAAATGTTTACCACCCTTTTTTTGTTTAGCAAGAATTAAGAAGGGGCTGTTGCCATAGCATGATAGATTGGGCTTCTGCCTCTGGCACCAGCATCCCACATGGGTGCTGGTTTGACTCCAAGCTGCTCCACTTTCAATCCAGCTCCCTGCTGATGGCTTGGGAAAGCAATAGAACAAGGCCCAATGGGAAAGCAGTGAAACATGGTCCAACTGCTTGGGCCCCTGCATCCACATAGGAGACCCAGAAGAATCTCCTGGCTCCTGGATTAGGACTGGCCCAGCTCCAGCCATTGCTGCCATTCGGGGAGTGAACCAACAGATGGAAGATCCTCTCTTTGTCTCTCACTGTCTCTGTAACTCTGCTTCTCAAATAAATACATAAACCTTTAACAAACACATAGATAAATAAAGAGTTTAGAAATGAATTCATAACAGTGGCTTAAACAGTAGTTTTTTCTTTCTTTTTAAATAGATTCTATTTATTTGAGAGGCTGAGAGAAAGAGACAGAGCCTCCATCCACTGTGGAGGATCCCCCAAATGCCCAGAATAATTCCCCAGCTGGGACTGAAGCTGAGAGCTGGGAACTCAATTCCGTCTCCCACAGGTGGCAGGAATTCAGTCACCTGCGTCATCACCTCTGCTTCCCATGATCTGAATAGCAGCATTCGGATTTAGGAGCCAGAGCTGGGAATTGAACCCAGACACTCCAATGGAGTGTCTTAACTCAACCCAGGCGTCATAACTTCTAAACACTTAGCCCAATAATGATAAATCTAATGCAGAACACTGGTTTATTCTTACGTCAGAGATAAATACAGTTTAAACAAATTCTGGTCGGTTGCAACTTGGTTCTGAATAAAGGCAGGCTCCCGCTGCACCTGTGTTGGGATCTGTTCATTACGTCTATTAGCTAGATGTTCCGCAGGTGCAGCCATGTGCGCACACTTTGAAGAATGCCTCTGACAAACTCCCTGTCCCCGAGACAAAAGAAGATACCAGATCTGATTAAGTTTTGAATTCAGACAGAAGCTTCAGAAGGGTAGGAATTCTCATAATCATATTAAGACCTTTCTGTCATTCGATACAGCTGAAACTTATGATGTCTTTTTTCCTACTAAGTCAAATCTTAGAGGGGTTGGCATGGTCCTGCAGTGGGTTCAGCCCCTGTCTGGGACACTGACAACCCATAGAGAGCGCTGGTTCCTATCCGACTCTCTGCTGATGCATCTGGAAAGGCAGTGGAAGGTGGCCGAGTACTTGGGTTCCTGCCACTCCACTTGGAGACCCAGATGGAGTTCTTGGCTTCTGGCTTCAGCCTGGCACAGCCCTGGCTGTTGCAGGCATTTGGGGAGTGAATCAATGGATCAAAGACCTTTCTCTCTGTGTCTCCACCCACCCCTACACTCTCTCTCTCTCTCTCTCTCTCTCTCTGTGTGTGTGTGTGTGTGGGTCTGCCTTTCAAATAAAAATAAATAATTAAAAAGGAACTTTGACTGAAATATGAAAGTAAGTCTCCATCACCCATTTGGCATTTTGTTCTCTTCGGTGAGGGCAGACGTAGGTCTCAGCCCTGGATGTCCTTCACAGAGGGACCTTACAAAATGTCACTTATTCAGTGGAAGTAATGACAGCATCAGGGACACGAGTGCATCGCAGCACCTGGGGGCGGGACCCTGCTCCCGGCGCTGAGCACACAGGAATGAACACCATGTCTGCGTGCCAGGTGCTGTTCTAAGTGCTCCATGCGCACTGCTGAGCTCAACCCAGACAGCCACGCTGCGGGATAGGTGTGATTAACATCCCTCCCGGGATCCGGCTAGAAAACAGCCCTATGCAAACTGGCTTCAGTCTCCACCCTCAACGAATGACTTCAAAACTCTCGATCTCACCTTTCTGTTTGCCAAATTTTCCCATTCTCAGCCTGAGGTTTTCCTTGCAAGGCCAGGGAAGTGAGTTGCCGACCTAGCCACGCCCCAACTCCAGAACAAAGGTCAAAGTCCCCGAGGAGGTGGTTTCCGAACTCACCTGCCGCGAGTATCCGCGGAGGAGTACAGAGAAGTGATGGGGTTCCAGGAGGCGGAAAGTCACCGTCACACTGGTGAACTGGCAGAGGCGTGAGGTCCTGGGAACATCTTCTCGGCTTCCTTGGATTTTTTTTTTTTTTTTCTGATTTGGATACGGCATTCATTGCAGGCCTGCCACTCTCCAGATGCTAGGACATCAAACGAAGACAGAGGCGGAGCCCATGGAACTTGTCCACTTCCTGCTCCGTCGCCATGAATAGCAACACTTGGAAATCAAAATCCCTTGACAGCAAAATAAGAATTGTAGAATCTGACACACAGGGAGTCTTATGTAACAGGACATGATTGGTGGAGAAAGGGCCCGGGGTTAGGCACTGGCACAAAGGGCATTAAAGGTCAGATTTCCCCATCACTTCCATGGACCCTTGGGCCTCCCTCTCATCTGCCATCGCCTTTCTCAGTGCATTGCAGAATGGGATTTAGCAAGCACAGGGGACTATGTCCTTGGCAGAAGAAGACGAGGACCTAGCCCTCTCTCCACCTTACTCCACTTTGAAGTTCAAAGCTATGAGCATGTGCTGGTTGACTTGGGTGGCTCACCAGAAGGAAGGACCCAGCTGTGGTGGCTCCCGAGGGAGAGAGGGAGGGACCTTGAGCAGGACAGCATAAGAGCATGGATGCTGCCTCCTCTGTAGCACGTCCTGGAGGCAGTGAGCACAGTAGGTGCACATTAGAAACAACAAAAAGTCTGCTGCCAGCGTTGTGCATCATGGCGTAGTGGGTAAAGCCACCATCTGGTTCTAGACCCAGCTAGTCCACTTCTGATCCAGTTCCCTTCTAACGGCCTGGGAAAGTAGTGGAAGATGGCCCAAGTGCTTGGGCCCCTGCATCCACATGGGAGACCTGGAAGAAGCTCCAGGCTCCTGGCTTCAGCCTGGCCCAGCACTGGCCATTGAAATTATTTGGGGACTGAAACAGCAGATGGAAGATCTCTCTCTCTCTCTACTCTTCTTCTTCCTCCTCCTCCTCTCTCTGTAACTCTGCTTTTCAAATAAATATAAAATAAATCTTTTTTAAAAATATTTATTTATTTATTTTAAAGTCAGAGTTACACAGAGAGAGGAGAGGCAGAGAGAGAGAGAGAGGTCTTGCATCTGATTCACTCCCCAACTGGCTGCAATGGCTGGAGCTGTGCTGATCCGAAGCCAGGAGCCAGGAGCCTCCTTCCAGTCTCCCACATGGGTGCAGGGGCCCAAGGACTTGGGCCATCTTCTACTGCTTTCCCAGGCCATAGTAGAGAGCAGTATCAGAAGTGGAGCAGCCAAGTCTCAAAACGGCACCTCAGGTGGTGACCTTACCCACTATACCACAGCGCCAGTCCCCAAAATAAATCTTAAGAAAAAGTAACCAGAGTTGCACAGAATGAAGGCTTGAAGACTGATTGATAGCCCTGAATTTGGTTTGTGGTTCTTTTGGAAATTTTCTACCTCTAAGTCTCATATAATAACAATGTGCATAACTCTTAATTTTTCTTGAGGAATAAGCATGAAATAGTTCATGTGAAGTTTGGCGTGCTGTGCCTGGCACACAGGAACCACTTACTACTTGTTCTATATAAAACCAGTAAGCACGTGTGTATTGCTACAGGGCTGCATCATTTCGTGGTAGGACAGTACTGACTTGACCACCGATGTCTTGCTAGTATTTCCAGGGTCCATTTCCATGCAGGAGGTTGGCCAAATCCTAGACCAGCAGCAGTGGAAACAAGAAGACCCGGTGGCCGCCCTCCCCACAGGCCTGCAAGCCTTGGGGGTGTTCTCCAGTGACCTCACAGTGGTGGGTGGGGAGAGGGTGGGTGGTGATGTGACAAGCACACAAGACCAGCTGGCGGTGCCATGGGAGCACATGCAGCAGGCCCCAGAGAGCCACAGCGCCTTCCCTCTTGCACAGGATGATGCAAATTATTGCTCCCCCAGCAGGGGGCAGCAAGTGCCGGGACAGGCATTTAAATAACTCGGGGTTGGGGAGGGTTGAAGAGCAACCCTGGAAAACCAGTGACTTCCTAATTACTTTGGGATGTGGTGTTTCTGAGTGATCCTTCCAGTATTAACATAAATGTGACGTTTTATTTTGCAACCACATGCTGAGAGAGTCACAGCACACAAGTTGTAATAAACATGGCATGCCAATATATTTTAACCACGGACTTAGAACACAGTAGAACGCAAATTGCAAAGTAAGCATGAAGATATTTCAACTTCACCAGTACAAAGAAATATGCATTTAAACAAGATCACATTGTTTAACCTGCCAAACTAGCAGGGATTCTCTCAAATGGTGACTTCTGGCTAGTTGTGAAGAATTTTTATGCTTTGAACTCTGCTCATCTAGCAACTCATTTAGTCCCAATAATGGATAGCTGTAAGTGCCAAACCCATTTTATGAGTGAAGAAACAACCTCCAAGAGATTGAGTGATGTAGAGACATCAGTTTGAATGCACCTGATCTCTATCTTGAGCTGCTACTAAAATGGGAACCAGTTCTTTGTTGTGGGGAGCAGCCCTGTGCATTGTAGGATGCTCAACTGCAACTCTGGCTTCTACCCACTCCATTCCGGTATAAGCCTCCCCTCTCTCATGGGGCAATGAAAAACTGTCTACCAATGTTGCCACGTGTTCCCTGGCAGGCAAATTACCACTAGGAGCCCTTGGGATACGGCCTGTTCGAGGATGAGGAATCACAGCAAAAGTCTTGCAGAGTGGCGTTGGAAGAAGCCACAGCTGGGCATGCCCACAGCTGCCCCAGGACATAGCATAGAAAGGAACCGGCTGACCCCACACCACCTCTGGGCTCTGACTTGCCAGGCACCGAAAGGTTCAAAGTCTGTTTAGAGAATAATTTGGTTCCCGGTCTTTCTTGAGGTAGATGAAAAATTTTGACAGGGAGATCTTTAGGAAAAAGGGGGACTCAATGGAAGCCTGATGATAATGGTACAATTTTTAAAAATGTAAACTATGAAAAAAGAAGAAAGATACGACCGGGAATGTCAGCCTGGGGCAGTACTGTGGTGCAGCTGGTTAAGTCGCTGCCTGCAATACCGGCATCCCACACATATGAGCACCAGTTTGAGTTTCAGTTTCTCCACTTCCAATCCAGCTTCCTGCTAATCCGCCTGAGAAAGCAGTGGAAGATGCTTCTGGTACTTGGGCCCTTGCCACCCATGTAGGAGACGGGATGGAGTTCCAGGCTCCTGGCTTCAGCTTGGCCCAGCACCGGCCATTTGGAGATTGAATTAACTGATGGAACATCTGTATTTCTCTGTTTCTTTCTCTTTCTCTCTCTCTTCCCATCCCTGTAACTCTGCCTTTCAAATAAATACATCTTTAAAAAAGAAATGCCAGGAGCCAGCACTGGTGTAGCGGGTAAAGCTACCACCTGCAGTGCAGGCATCCCATATGGGCGCTGCTCCACTTCTGATCCAGCTCTCTGCTATGGCCTGGGAAAGCAGTAGAAGATGGCCCAAGTCCTTGGGCCTCCCTGTACCCTCGTGGGAGACCTACAAGAAGCTCCTGGCTCCTGGCTTCGGATTGGCGCAGCTCTGGCAGTTACAGCCATCAGGGGAATGAACCAGTGAATAGAAGACCTCTCTCTCTCTCTTTCTCTCTCTCCCTCTCTTTCTCTTTCTCTCTAACTCTGCCTTTCAAATAAATAAATAAATCTTTTTTAAAAAATGCCAGCCTATACCTAATGAGACAGGAAAATGAATGTGTACTATTAATATACAGCATGGGTCTGTGTTAACTACTATTCATACAATTATAATAATTATTACTTATTGTCACAGTTACTGATAAATATATGAATAATAATGATTAAAAATGGGGTTGTATTGCTTAATCATTGATCGTTGATTTATAACTGGGTTACCTGAACACAGCTAGGAAAATTCCTTGGGAAGATGTAGGAAGGAAAAGTGAGGAAGAAGAGAGTTGATGGAAATGAGCAAAATCATAATCTTTCGCAGCTGTAAGTGAAGTGTCTGAAATTTTGAAACTGTAAAATAAACACATTGCTGGAGGTAAGTACCTGAAATATCACTACGCAGGTGACAAGTGGTGCCCAGGAACATACATGTTCATGTTTCTTATGTTTTTTGATAATATTTGCTTTTAAAATAATATAAACATATTATTTTGATAAGAAGTAAGCATTTGCAATGTCCAGAGCTACTGAACCTGTAGTGAGTGGGACACTCTTAATTCCTGCTGGCAGAAAAGTACATATTGAGAAAATATTTCTGGAAAATAGTGACAGCTCTATCAAGAGCTTTTAAAATACACCTAGCCTCTAGGAACGTCTCCCCAGGGAAAAGCTAGAAATGTAGGGCAAAATCTACATAAAAAAGCAGAATTTCACATTATCAGTAACAGCAGAAAAGTTGGGAAGAACTTACATATCCAGCAACCGGGGAGGGACCAAATGCGTGGATATCTAGCTGCCCCTTTAATGTGTTTAGGCAGAAAGAAGATTAGAAGGAAACAGTCCCACACCACACAGTGATGTCTTAGTCAACCATGGACCTCATGTGCAGAAATAGTCCCATAAAATGTTACTACCTAGGGGCAGCATAGATGTCCTAGATTGTGTGAGTACAGTGTATGATACCCACCCGATGCCGCAGTCACCTGACTATGTATTTCTCAGAATGGACCCAAGTTCTTGAGGAACATATGGCTAAGTACTTACCCACTAACACTGACTGTCTCTAGGATTAGGGTAAATATTATTTTCTTCTCCATCTTTCTCAGTTTTCTCCAGTTAGTACATACCATTTTTGTGGGCAGACCTAACATTAATGTTACTATTGAAAAGCAAAGGAAATAACCTTGCGTATGAAACATCTTTGCTACAGAACAGAACCTGCCACTGTGCCACTAAGCCATAGAAGATGGAGGGTGGAAGGTAGAGGTTGATCTTGTCCGCTTCAGGCCTTCCTGGAACCCATAAAGGTTGATTTCTCAGTTGACAGTCAGCTAGAGACTACAAACGGAACAAAAGACTAATGCAAGGTTTCACTTTGCATAATTGCTTTAGCTCATCAAGGCCTTGAAACATGCACTCTTTTTTTTTTTTTTATGCACGGTCTAATGGAGACTGTGACATTTGTTGTCACTTTCATGTCTTAACCTGTGGAGCTGGTCTAGAGCCACCTATGGGTTCTTGGAACCTTTCCTTCAATTCTAGATAGTGAACAATAGATGAGGGATATCACTTACCCAGCTATTGATAGAAAACAAACAAGATACTACTTATTTGAGAGGCATTTGTGTGTGTCAGGGGGTCTTTTCCCCCAAATAGTTTTTCACCAAAATGCCAGATCAAAATATTCTTATTAATAATTCAATATTGAGTAGTTGGTCTCCAAATTTAGATTGGTCAATCATGTGAGAAATGTGTTTAAAATGCAGAGTTGGGCCGGCGCTGTGGCTCACTAGGCTAATCCTCCACCTGCGGTGCTGGCACTTCGGGTTCTAGTCCTGGTTGGGGTGCCGGATTCTGTCCCAGTTGTTCCTCTTCCAGTCCAGCTCTCTGCTGTAGCCAGGAAAGGCAGTGGAGGATGGCCCAAGTGCTTCCCCCTGGTCTTCTGCATCTGCATGGGAGACCAGTAGGAAGCACCTGGCTCCTGGCTTCGGATTGGCGGGGCGTGCTGGCCGTAGCGGCCATTTGGGGGGGGGGGGGGTGAATCAACGGAAAAAGGAAGACCTTTCTCTCTGTCTCTCTCACTGTCTAACTCTGCCTTTTAAAAAAAAAATTGAGAGTGGGTTCAAGAATCTGCATTTTAAACAAATGCTGCAAGTTGATTCTGATGCTTGGTTCCTGGGACCAAACTATGACAAGTAGTTTCAGGGTCAAGTTTGAAAAGAAGTGCATACTCATGGATGTAAATTTATATGCCTTCCAAATTAAAAAATTGCTTGTCATTCATTAATTCCTGCTTCATATAACTAGTTTTCTTCAGAAATAATTATTTAAACTTCTAGTAAAAGATTAGTGGATTAGACACGGGAAATTGAAGGAATAGTCATCTTTATCTCATTTGGAATTCCAACACGATGACAGTAAATGAAGGTTTGTAAAAGTCACAAACCCTTAAGAAGAAAAGAAGCAGGAGACTAAATGGGAGCCATCAGCAACATCTGGAAGTCATGAAGTGGAAAGACAGGTGCATGATACAGCAGCACGGAGGCGCCGCCGTGCGCAAAGCAGGAAGTTCTAGGAGTTGGCTCAGAGATAAGAGATAAGGATAAAGGGAGTCTATATATAGTCTGTTTCCTTCTCCTGGCACCCAGGAAACAAAAAACTGACAAAGAGCTCCAGTGGGGACCCATGAGGCGTGGTGTGTCGGCTGTCAGCTCATCGTCTCTCATCCCCACGCCCACCCTGCTTTGCCCTGATCTGGGATGTGGGAGCTGGGTTTGAGCATTTCTGTCTTGCTGATTGGCTTAGCGTTGGGCTTTGTCATTAGATACAGGAGAAGGGCTTGAAAATGGGGATAAAGTGAAAATTCCCATATTTCAAGGTAACATCTGTAGTTCCCTTCCCTCCTCCCATCTCAGAACATTTGCATCCAGGATTGCATGCCCCAGGTACGCAGATTCCTCCATTGAGGAATTGACCCAAGAATAGTCATCCTGCAACCGGGCTCTTCTTCCAGGTTCCCCAGCAGAATGGACAGGTCTCCCACCCTGCAGCGCCCCCAGTAGCCAGTGTGGAGCCCACTGCACAGCAAGCCCCACCTAGGCACATGGTGCACTCTAGTTCCTTGTGGTTAAACAGGAGTGGCTAACGAAGACTCACCACGGAAGATGGTCTTACTAACAATATTTTTGTAACAAGAAGTAGAGGTTAAAGACAGAAATACTCTGGGGCCAGCACCGTGGCTTACTAGGTTAATCCTCTGCCTGCAGCACCGGCATCCCATATGGGTGCCGGTTCTAGTCCCGGTTGCTCCTCTTCCAGTCTAGCTCTCTGCTGTGGCCCGGGAAGGCAGTAGAGGATGGCCCAAGTGCTTGAGCCCTGCACCCACGTAGGAGACCAGGAGGAAGCACCTGGCTTCAGATCTACGCAGCTGGGGCAGTTGTGGCCATTTGGAGAGTAAACCAACGGAAGGAAGACCTTTGTCTCTGTCTCTCGCTGTCTGTAACTTTACCTGTCAAATAAATAAATAAAATCTTTAAAAAAAAAAAAAAAAGGCCGGTGTCCCGACTCAGTAGGCTAATCCTCCGCCTGCGGTGCCGGCACACTAGGTTCTAGTCCTGGTTGGGGCGCCGGTTCTGTCCCAATTGCTCCTCTTCCAGGCCAGCTCTCTGCTGTGGCCCGGGAGTGCAGTGGAGGATGGCCCAAGTGCTTGGGCCCTGCACCTGAATGGGAGACCAGGAGAAGCACCTGGCTCCTGGCTTCAGATGGGCGCAGTGCGCCTACCTCAGCGCGCTGGCCGCAGTGGCCACTGGGGGGGTGAACCAACGGAAAAAGTAAGACCTCTCTCTCTCTCTCTCTCTCTCTGTCTCTCTGTCTAACTCTACCTATGGAAAAAAAATACTCTGGCCTTCATGCCATCTGAGGCATGAGAAGATACTGTATCCACTGGACAGAAAACTATAAAAAGAACATTCAGAAAATAAAAAAAAAAAAGGTTCTTGGAAATCTTATAATATCCTAATCAAAATAAAAACCCAACAGAAGATTGGAAGGCAAAGGTGAAGACCTCTTCAGAAATTAACCACAAAACAAGGATATGGGGAGAACAATGAAAAATGCAAATACTAGAGGACTAATCTAAGAAGTATAACATTATACAAATAGGCATTTTAGAAACAGAGAAAAAGGAGAAACACATTTTCAAGAAAAAAATAGAAGAAACCTGGGCTTAGAGAGCATGAGTTTCCCGGTTGCTAATGGCCTTCTGAGCTCCCAGAACAATGATCGCGAGACGTAGCTTTGTGAAATTTGAGATAACTAGGTAAAAGAGAAGAGCCTGCGGTCCGTAAGCCTGTAGGCTTCTACTCAACCATCCTAGAAGCTGGGAGAGAGTGGAGGACTGTCTTCACAGTGTGCACAAGTGATTACCAACCTGGAATTCCAAACCCACCAAACAACCAGTCACGTGTGATGGGGGGATGAACTCAGTGCAGACACATCAGTCCCAAACATTTTGTTCCCCGATGCCATTTCTAGCAGGCTCCAAGAAGACAGGCTCCGTCAGATGAGGGGGCAGGTGGGAGAGCTGTGAAGCAGGGAATCCTGCGCAGGGGAGAAGCAAAGAGAACTCCCAGGATGACACAGCCACAGCAGGGAAGGAGGTAGAGATCTCCGAGAGGTATCTGAAAGAAGTGGGGGGAGAGGAAAGAAAGATAGATTACTTTTTGTGTTTGTCTTTTTGAGACGTGTTTTTTCCTTGTAAGCTTGACTTTTTTTTCCATTTGTCTCTTCAAGTTTTTTTTTTTTTTTTGGTTGTTATTTCCTTTTTTGTTATTTGTTATTGACACAATTACGCATATTTGCAGGGTACAATGTTTTGATACATTGTGTAATGATCTAATTAGAGTAATTAGCATATCCATCACAAGAAACATCATTTCCTTTTGGTGAGAACATTAAAAAGCCTTTTTTAGGTATACTAAACTATGCAGTGCACCGTTGGTAACCATACTGTGCAGTGCAGAACATCAGAACCCTTTTCGCCTATCTAACTACAAATTGAAGCAATGGACTCACTCCTTCTCATTCCCTCCTCACCCTCCGGAAGCCACTGTTCGATTCTCCGCTTCCAGATTCCTCACACACACGAGGTCTTGTGGTATTTGTGCTAGTGCTTGGCTTACTTAACCTGACAGCATGTCCTCTGGGTTCATCCAGATAGTCACAAATGGCAGAATTTTCACTTCATTTTAGTAAAAATTTATTTATTTATCTTCGTTTGAAAGGCAAAGTGACAGAGAGAGAGAGGAGAGTGGGGCAGAACTTCTATCTGCTGGTTCACTCGCCAAATACCTGCAACAGCCAGGACTGGGCTGGACCAGGCTAAAGCCAGGAGCCAGGCGCTCCATCGCAGTCTTCCACATGGGTGGGAGGGACCTCCCTTCTTCAGCCATCGTCTGCTGCCCCCATGATGCTCACTAGCTCGATGCCATTCCTGAAACAGAGGCAGGACTTGATCCCAAGTGCTGTGGGCAGTGACTGCATTAATTTTCAATCTAGTCTCCTGCAGAGATAAAAATATTAAGCAGAGACTACAATTCTGCGCAAAGAGGAACAGGATTTATTTAGCAGTGACAGAATAAGCATACATTCATGTGCAGGTATGGGCTGCCCCTCACAGAGAAATACCCATAGTGAGAGGGCCAAAGGGCTTTGCCCATAAACGAGAGAGAAAACAAGATCGGTAGCTCCAAGAGGAAGTGAGAATGGTACACTTGAGAGCAGTCTATGGTGAACAGAGAGCTCTCCCCACTTTTCTGCCTCTTTTCATAAGGAAGCAGATGGTACCCAAATGGACTATGCCAACGGGATGGAGTCTTAGCATGTACCCTGGTTCCGGCTGCAGTAGGTGCATCCCGGGAAGGTGGGTACCTCAAGCCAACAGTTAAAGAGACAGCTTCTCTTTGAAGGGATACAAGAATTCCAGATGGTCCAAATTTTCACTAACTGCCTAATTACGCCTTATCACAGGCACTCGAATATCAGGTGCAGGTCTGCTAAGGAGCAGCTAAAAAAAAATCCCCTGCAACATCATACTCACGCCAGAATTTCAACCCTGTTTTAGGGCTTATAGTATTTCGTTAGGTACATATGTCATATTTTATGTATGCATTCATCTATTGATGGACACCTAGCATGATCCTGAATCTTGGCTATTGTGACTAGTGCTGCAGTAAACCTGGGCGGGCCGATGTCCCTTCAGTAGACTGACTGCTTTCTCTTTGGGCACACACCTAGTAGCGAGATTGCTGGGTCATAGCATAGCTCTGTTTTTATTTTATTTTTTTAAAGGATGTTAAACTATGTCACACCAACAATTTTGGTAATCTACCTGAAATGTGTATATTTCTCCTACAACACAAATTCAGAAAACTGAAATGAAAAGAAAAAAAATTGAATAGCTGCATGTGCATTTGAAAAACTCAATTCATTTCTAAAATCCTTCATTAGAGTTTAGAGATAACTAAAGGCCTAAATCACTGGTGAATTAAACAATCAAAGGGAAAAATAATAAGTTCTTTCAGAAAATAGAGAAGGAACCAATGGTTTCCAACTCGCACATAACCCTGAGAGCAAAGCCCAGTACAAGAAAATAGAACCATAGTCCCAATTAAGACAGGTGAAAACGCCTAAACTAAATGCACAGGAAATCAATTTCAGAAAAATTAAAAATTAAATGTGACTCATTAGATTTCTATTTCTCCTTTGTGTGTCTGCTCTGCTGTTGAGATCTGTGCCCTGACTTGTTTTCTGGATGGGAGATATCTTCCTTCCCCTTCTAATGCAGGCATCCCTTAAACGTTTCTTGCGGTGCCTGCTTGATAGTGATGAATTCCTTCATTGTTTGCTTGTCATGGAAAGTCTTTATTACTCCTTCATTGCTGAAAGACAGCTTTGCTGACTACAGTCTTCTTGGCTGGCAAGGTTGGGTTTTTTTTTCCAGGACTTTCAATATTTCATCCCATTCTCTTGTAGTCTGTAACATTTCAACTGGGACATCTGCCATTAGTCTAATGGGAATTTTTTTCAAATAAATGATGTTTTCCTCTAGCTGTTTTTAGAATTCTCTCTTTGTCTCAGATTTCTGACAATTTGACTATAATATGCCTCAGAGATTATCTTTTTGGTCAAATCTATTAAGGGTCCTTTGGGTTTTCTGGACTTGGGTGTCCATACCTTTCCCCAGATTTGGAAACATTTCAGTAATTATTTCAGTGTATAGATTTTCTATGCTTTTGCCTCTCTTCTCCTTCTGGAACATCCATGATAAAAATTTCTCCTTCTTTAATGATATTACACAGATCTTCAAGGTTTTCTTTATTCTGTGTGATATCTCTGTGTGTGTGTGTGTGCATGTGTGTGCTTCTCTCTCAATCTGATTGGGTTATTTCAAAAGATACTTTTTCAAGATCAGAAATTCTTCTGCATGTTCATTCTGCTATTCAGTTCTCAACTGTATTTTTAATTTCATATATTGGATTCTTTAGCTTTAAGATGTATGCTTTTATATTTCTCTATCTGCTGTATTATCATATCATCACTTACCTTCTGAATGTTGTTGGATTATCTATTCTCTTGTACCTCACGGCGTTTTCTTGTTTACAGCTTTTGTCTCGACTGTTGAGGAACAGGGTGTTTTTTTCTTCCTACAATTTGTTGAACTCTTTACTTAGTGTAGAGTTCATTTTAGGAGTATAAAGTAAACTGAAAATAGGTCTTTGTAAAAGTTAAGAGTGGGACTAGGAGAGGGAGGAGGAGGAAGGGTGGGGGCCTGGGTGGGAGGGAGGGTAGGTGGGAAGTCTCACTAAGTTCCTCAATCTGTGTATAGGAAACATATGATATTTGTATACCTGAAATAAAATTTTTAAAAAGTCATTGCTTTCAATTCTTTTTAGGCAACTTGTCAGTTTCCACGTTGCTGAGGACTGTTGCTAGAGAGCTCCTGTGTTCCTTCGGAGGCATCTTGTTACCTCGTTTCTTCAAGCTTCTTGCGTTCCCATGTTGGTTTTTGTGCATCTGGGGGGTGACTTGCTTCTACCAACTCTACAGGAAGAGTTGTAGCATGAAAGGGCTTCTGTTAGCATTCCGTCCTAGGATGGAGGCTGGATTTGCTGCACCGGCTTTGGCTCCAGATGGGCACTTCGCCAACGGTAATCTATGTTGGCAACGTCTGCAGATGTTCCAGCTGCCGAACGTGTAGGGGTTGTGAGGCTTCCCCAGCAGGTGCGATGCAGCTCCCTTGGTTGGGGCAGGGTCTCTGGTAGCTGTAGGCATGATGCACTCAGCTGCAGATGTGGGGTCCCTGCCAGCCTCCGAGGGCCACACAAGGGGGAAGACCCACCCCAGGTGCCAAGACAGGGTGCCTATCAATGTTGGAAGGTCCAGCCTTAGAGAGATCTGCTGAGCTGCTTCCTGGGGCCAGGAGATTGGGCTGAGATTTTGCTTCTCAGGGTCTCTGTGGGCCCAGCTTCTGAGAACAGGCTGCTCAGCTTCTTTGGGGGGCGGGGGCAGAGGAAGATGCCCACTGGGTGTTGGGAGATGAAGCCATTTAGAAAACGCTGCTTGCCTGTTTCCTGGGGTCGTGGGTGTGGGGTCGGGCCACCTGGCTACTTCCATGACAGCAGGAAGGTGAGCAGGGGGGAGCTGCCCAGGGGGAGGGAGTTTCTGCATGTGCCACCCAGGTTCTTCCCAATACCATGGTGGCATGGGGGCTGGGCCTTCTGGCTGGCTTACAGGGCTGGGTCTATGGGGCTGCTGGGAGCTGGATGGGAATTAAGGATGGCTCCATGCAACAGGAGCCTAGGTTGGGGAGGGTACAGTGTGCTCTGGGCTCTTTCCCTGGCACAGTGCCGCATTGTGGTAACCGGCAGCTCCCACACTGGGCTCCTGGCCCATCCAGGGCACAGGGCTCTCCAGCAGTTAATGCCTCAGGCGTCCGTCCTGTGAATGGGGACAGCCGGGGGGGCCTCCTGCTTCCCCTGACCCCACTGAGCAAAGTCGCTCTTGGCTCAGGGTTGATTCAAGACAGAGCAGCAGATGCCATAGATCAGTTCCCCTCCCAGGGCCGTCGTGTGTCCCCAGGGTCCACAACATAAAGTCCCACACCCAGGCAGGCGCTGCGCTCGCTCACCTGCTTCCTTGGTCCGTGATGGCAGAGGGCTGCAGAGTGCCGTTCACCCTGCGGTCCCAGAGCGAGACAATCGGCGGAGGACGGCACTCAGAGTCGGACCTCTCTCCCCAGGGAAGTTTCTAACTTTCAGGGAGAGTTTCAGGAAGACTCAGTGACAGCACAAATGAAAACCTAAAACAATTATCGCTAGGACATTTCCTTTAAGTCACAGAAGGAAGGAAATTAGCACAGTACACTCTGTGGCTCATCTGTGAGCAGTAGGGAGTCATAACCACGTGAGCACTAGGACTTTTCTCACCAAAATTCATACCAGACACCATGTTATGAGGATGGGTTGTGTGTGGCTGTACTGAGGGTGGTGCTTAGAAAATGGTTAAATCTTGAGGCGGCGCTGTGGTGTAGCGGGTGAAGCCACCATCTGCAGTGCTGGCATCCCATATGGGCGCCTGTTTGAGCTCTGGCTGCTGCACTTCCAGTCCAGCTCTTTGCTGTGGCCTGGGAAAGCAGTAGAAGATGACCCAAGTGCTTGGGCCCCTGAACCCATGTGGGAGACCCAAAAGAAGCTCCTGGCTCCTGGCTTCAGATCGGCGCAGCTCTGGCCATTGTGGACAATTGGGGAGAGAACCAGCGGATGGAGGACCTCTCTCTCTCTGCCTCTCCTTCTCTCTGTGTGTGACTTTGACAGAGAAAGAAAGAAAGAAAGAAAGAAAGAAAGAAAGAAAGAAAGAAAGAAAGAAAGAAAGAAAGAAAGAGAAAGAAAGAGAGAGAGAAAGAAGGAAGGAAGGAAAGAGAGAGAGAAAGAAAGAAAGAAAGAAAGAAAGAAAGAGAAAGAAAGAAAGAGAGAGAGAGAGAAAGAAAGAAAGAAGGAAAGAAAGAAGTTAAGAAAGAGAGAAAGAAAGAGAGAAAGAAAGAGTGAGAGAAAGAAACTAATTAAATCTCATTTTCCATGGTAGGAATGCAACAGATAATACCTAAAAAAAAATACTAAGTATAAGAGTTATATACATTGGCGGGGATATAAATATCAGAAGAACTGTCTAAGGGGCTGGAAAATGAATCTTTTTAGGGGTAAAAATGGAGGAACGAGGAAGAAGTAAGCAGGAGACTGCCCCTTTTCAATTGTAGACCTTCGAGAACTCACTGAATTTTTGTACCCTCTGCAAGTATTATGTGCGTCAACACAATTTCAAATGGAAGAAATAACCCATCAGTGCATCACCGTTGTATTTGCTGCTTCTGAGGCGCTGGCTTGGGCATCACCCAACACAGCGTCTGGTTTGTTCTATTAGGATCACCCCCAAGCTCAGGGATTTGCTGGACCCAGGACCCAGGACTCACGCAGCATGCAGCTGTACTCATGACAAACAAATGAAAAGCAAATCAGTGCAGGAGGAGGAGGCACAAGGCAAAGTCGGCTGGAAGCCAGGCGCACCTTCCTGGGGTCCACACCCGCTGAGTCACACAGGCTCCATCTCATTCCTTCCCCAACGATGTACAACAACTCTTGGGAGGTGCTGTCTACCAGGGACGCTCTCAGCCACTACGTTTTCATATACTGAGGGTTTTTATTGGAAGCTACTCATGGAGGCACCCTCTGACTGTCAGTGCACAGCAAAATTCCAGACTCCCAGAAGGAAAACAGATGCCCGGCATAGTCCACACTGCCTCACGGTTTGGCCATAGGGAGCCACCCCCTCATTTCGGGAAAGTGTTCTCCCAGTGGAGGGAACTGTTTACCAGTCAGGTTCCCAGATGCCAGCCCCAGCCTTGCAAAGCAGGGAGAGCAGTCAGCTGTGTTAACCCCTTTTTTGGGTGTGCATTCGAAGTCCTCTAAAGAGTTGTCGCAGCGTCATCAGCAAAGTGCTGAGTCAGCTGGACAGACCTCTGCCTGGGCTTGCAGTCAGTCATCAGGTCCAAGTTCAGATCTTGCAGGGGCCCTTCATGGTTGTGTGACACTGGGTGGGAACCCTGAGACTCTCAGACTCGCTTTTCCCTTAAACGTATGAAAAGTTTCAAGGCCAATACACCAACGCCAGTGTTCGGGTGTTGATTTTGATCTGGATCCTGCTTCCTGCTTCCTTCCAAGGCAGACCCTGGGAGGTGGTGGTGACTGCCAAAGTAACTGGGTTCCTGACATCATGTGGGAGAACTGGATTGAGTTCTGAGCTTCAGCCGCAGCTCCAGCCATTGCGGGCATTCAGAGAGTGAGCTGGCAGATAGGAGCTCACCCTTTCTCTCTCTCTCCCCCACCGTGTGTGTGTGTGTATGTGTGTGTGTGTGTGTGTGTGTGTGTTTGTGTGTGTGTGTTTCTCTGCCTCTCAATTAAAAAATGCTGTGATTTTTGCCTTGTCAGTTTGCTCCCTTTTAGACTTCAGCCCTTACCTCGTTCTCAGCCTCTCCTGCGCTATTCTGCATTAAAACAGACTCTGTTCCACTCCAACCACTTTGTAAACATTTCTTTCATAGCATTTGTCTTAGCTACATAGAAATCCCCACTGCTGTCCCCGTGTGCTATCAGCAAGAGGCGTGCAGCTCCCCACCTTTGACGGGTCCCTCAGCAACAACAGAAACTCCATCGCAGTGACCAGATGTCGTGGGTTCCCCAGGTGGCTGCCAGTGGCTCTCCTCCATCCACCTCTGGGTGGCTGTCCCTCACAGTGACTCCCCTGGGGCTGAGAGATGGAGAATGACCTCCACGTTCCACCTTTCTCCACTCCAGGGCTGATTCCATGTGAGAGCCAGGGAGCCTCGTGATTGACCCGCTACCGCTACCACTGCCCGCTGCCCCTTCACCCCTGGCGTTCCCTCCCTCCTTCGGCCACCTGCTCTGAGGTTACTTGGCACAAGTCCCCAGCATGTGGCCTATGGCACACTGTCCAGCCAGCCTTTGCACACTACTTCTCTGTGACAGGATTTTTCTGTACATCACATGAGATACAGAATATGAAAATGTCCTAGGGCCATTTTATCCTGTAGTTTTGGCCCTCTATAGATCTGCTATTATATGACAGCTGCTTACACACAGAGAAAGAGTGTGCCTGATAATGATATACTAGGGTACTATCATCCAGATACTTCATACTTAAAGTTTATTCCACTGGTTTGTAAAAATTTTTATTAGCCATAAATACTGTCAATCAGTTTTTGAAATATCACATTATGTAAAAATGTGTTGTTTTAGCTCATGACCAAAAAAAAAAAAATCAATCTCTGACTACACCAAAATTTACTTTCCAAACAACTTTGTTATAATAATCTTTTATGTGATATGAAAATGTAGCTGTAACAGTTATAGGAAAGTTAAATCCAATAATGAGGCTAGGTGAGGCAACAGCTTTCAAGTTTGCAACAGATACTGATGAAATCCTACATGATTTATAGCAGTTCTAGAAGACTCGGAATTCAGTTCCCATGAACTATCAAAAGAATGAGGACAAAATGCCCTTCTATTTCAAAGAAACCAGACTGTGAATGACAGCTTCTCAACATAATAAAACAGACCCATGCGTGAAATAAAGACAGAATGCGTCTTCCCGTTCTAAAATATTGCTCTAGTCCACATACAGAGTGAGCAACCTTGTAGTGAGTTTCTGCCCCGTGTGACACTGTTTAAAGACTCTCTCCTGGCTCCGTGCTCTAGGGAGTCAATCACAGCAGGAGTAGCAGCATTAATAATACATTCGGAACCTGTAGATCCCAATGATACTGCCAAGTAAGTATTGGATGGCCAGTAAAAGCCCTCAGAGCTACACAACGAATTGTCTGCAGTTGGTCAGACTCTGTGAGTGTATTTTTAAGCTTTTTAATGTCTAATTAGTTTTTAACAGATTCAATGTGATTTGTAGATACAATTCTAAGAATATGATAATATTCTCTCCCTCCTTTCCTTCCCCTCACTCCCTCCTACCCTCCTTTATTCTCCCCCTTTTTTAGTTTTTGGAAACTGCATTTTAAATTTACATTACAGTAAAAAGGCTTAACACTTCACTGAATAAGAAGTTTAACAAGTGAAAAGCAAAGAGACCCTAGTTCAATGGGAATATAGACAACAGTTACAAACAAAACTGAATGGAAAAATGACTATTTCACTCATATACAGTGCATTTTTGGTGCAAATTGTTAAACTCTTTACTTAGTACAGAGTTGGTCTTCTGTGTATAAAGTTAATTGAAAATGAATCTTGGGGCCGGCAATGTGGCGCAGTGGATTAAAGCCCCAGCCTGCAGTGCCAGCAGCCTGTATGGGTACAAGTTCAAGTCCCAGCTGCTCCTCTTCCTATCCAGCTCTTTGCTATGGCTAGAGAAAGCAGTAGAAGATGACCCAAGTCCTTGGGTCCCTGCACCCACGTGGGAGACCCTGGAAGAAGCTCCTGGCTCCTGGCTTTGGATCAGCTCAGCTCTGGTCGTTGCAGTCATTTAGGGAGTGAACCAGTGGATGGAAGATCTCTCTGTGTCTCTGTCTACCTCTCTCTGTAACTATGTCTTTCAAATAAATGAAATAAATCTTTTTTTTTTTTTAAAGAAAATGAAGCTTAATGGAGAATGTGACTGGGAATGGGAGAGGGAGGAAGTGGAGGGGTGGGAGTGTGGGCGGGAGGGCAGGTGTGGTGGGAAGAATCATTATATTCCTAAGTTGTGTACTTATGAAGTGCATGCAATTTATATTCCTTAAATAAATGGTTTCTTTTGGAAAAAATAAAGTAATCAGAAATCATAAAAACTATGGTGGTGTGACATTCTTAACATTAGTTTGACAAAGGTGTGCTTTTTAAGAAGCACTATCCGTGTCCATTTTATCACTGGTCTTGACGTAGCGTTTCTGATTTGAATACACTTTCTGGTGAATTCTGTGTTGCTTCCACAAGTTGCTTTTCTGGATCTGTAAACATTCCCATGACTCTGCTCCTCTCTAGGTTGATGTCCAATTCCACCGGCTCTGATTGGACGGGTTTCATGTATTTGTGGCTGTTGAACTCGGTCTAATTCACTTTTAATTTTCTTGTTCTCTGTTCTCAGATTCACAAATGCACTTTTCCCCTGTCTTTCCTGATGGAATCCAAATGAGCCGTTAGCTACCGGTGCTCCGTCAGGTCTGTGAGTTCCCAAGCCCGGAGCCCACCTAGAGGCATCACAAGTCAGTTTCCTGTGCTCTGCAGGTGTGCCATCCCTTGGCATGAAACCTCTCCTGGCCAGCGAGAAACGTCCACAGGAGATGAAGACGCTGCCCACGCTGCCTTCTGTGCCGAAAGCCACCAACCCCTGCTTTTCATCAAATTTAAAATTGTTGTCAAATTCCTAATGCCTTACTTTTCAGTATTTTACTGCAAATGTATGACATTTCCTTTTTATGAAGTTTGTCTTCAAAAATGAGGGTGTTTTGATGGACACAGAGACTTTAAATCACAGTTCTGGATAACAATGTGAATTTTATGTTAGCCAACTGCTTTATTTTCTTTCTTCTTCTTCTTTTTTTTTTTAAGATTCATTTATTTATGTGACAGGCAGAGTTTCAAAGAAAGAGGGAGAGAGAGCGAGAGAAGTCTTCCAGCCACTGCTTCACTCCGCAAATGGCTGCAATGGCCAGGGCTGAGCCAGGCCGAAGCCAGGAGCCAGGAGTTTTACACAGATCTCCCATGTGGGTGCAGGGGCCCAAAGACTTGGGCCATCTTCTACTGCTCTCCCAGGCCATACCAGAGAGCTGGATTGGAAGTGGAGCAGCCGGGACTTGAACTTTACCCATATGGGATGCTGGCACTGCAGGCCACGGCTTTACCCACTATGCCACAGCACCAGTCCTTCTGTTTGATTTTAAAGGCATAACCTTGACAAAGTACAAATGAAAAGGAACAGAAGCTTTGAAACACAAGTTTTTGCTAAATAGCTTGCCTTTAAAATTTTTCTCAGATTTGTTTATTTATTTGAAAGGCAGAGTGATAGGAGAGTTAGAGAGAGAGGAATTTTCCATCTGCTGGTTCTCTCCCCCAAATGCCCAGAACAGCAAGAGTTGAGCCATGAAGCCTGGAGCCAGGAAGTCCATCCTGGTTTCCCACATGAGTGGCAGTGGCGCAGGTCCCTAGGCCGAATCTGCTTCCTTGGCAGACGAGTTAGCAGCATTCTGGATCAGAAGCCCAGACTAGTCGGGACTGGAATCACGACTCCAGTGTGGGACTTTAACAAAACTCTTTCATGACCTCTCTAGCAGTGTAGTTAAATGTCCCACTTAGAAGTCAAATCATTAACAAAATGTGATAACTGTTAATATTCTTTGTTTAGTTGTCTGTGTGGAGAGCACAGATAATATAAATCTGTGGGTTGCTCAGATAATATTGATCATTACCATTTGGAAGAAGATATTTTCATGATATGCTAAAATTTGATATCAGGATATTTTGATCTATAATTTTACAAAGTTTCGAATAACTTGGTTCCTGTCTCTGATAGAGGTGCATTCAGTTTCAAAACATTAAATTTGGTTTTGTTTTTCATCTTGAAGATACATTGTCTTTCAGTTTCATCTCTGCCACTCTCGGCAGGTGTTAGTTCAATAACATTGTTAAAATTAAAAATATCAATAAGTTGTTAGACACAATGCTTGAGTGGCTACTTGAGACTCCTGCATCCCAGCCTGTGGTGTCTGGTTCAAGTCTCAGGTCCTGTGTTTTGATCCAGCTTCTTGTTAATGCACAACTGTGGAGGCAGCAGATGATGGCTCAAGTACCTGGGTCCCTGCCACTCACGTGGGAGACCTGGATGGAGTTCCAGGCTCCTGGCTTTGACTTGGCCCAACCCTGTCCATTACGGGCATCTGATCTCTGTCAGTCTCTATACACTTCAAATAAACTGGATATAAATAAATAAAATTTTAAAAACTATAGCACTAAAATCTGCAGGCCTGTGCAGAGACACTCAGCTAATGGGATCCCTTTATCAGCTTCCCCCAAAGTGATTCCTCGTCTCTCTTGAATTATTCATAGAAATATCATGTCTCAAACTCGACTATTGAAAACTAAAATTAGGAATCTACCCGACAATCCATAGAACTATAATCAACTCGGAAGAGTCCACCGTTTAAAGGGTACGTCTTAATCAGGTCAGGCAATTTGTGTGAAATTATCCAACACTGGGAAGATTCTGGCATCGTGTGAGCAGTTTCTGCTTGTCCTTGCCGCAGACAGTGACTCATTGAACAGCGTTCAATGTGACAGCGTTTGTGTGTGCTGGGACTTGCCTAGTTTTTCCTATGACTTTGGGCTCTGAGTACATCTGGCATTGCTGTTTTGCCAATTTATCTGATGGAGTATTAAAATTGATCTCAACAGTGAGCAGGGTCTTTTCCTGTTATGTAACAGATCTTTCCTGTAGGCACCTGCCTGACCACATTGTGCAAGCACAGGTAAAAAGGTGAGGCCCGAGGCGTGGCTCTGTCCCAATACTCTCTGCCCTTAGAACCAGAACCAAGCGCTGATAATATTTAAATATCACACTCCAGAATGTCTTTGTGTGTCTCGGGCTCATAATGGGGACATTGTCACGCTGGCAGACATCTGAAAGCGGTGCTTAGCAGAGAAATTGCTCAGGGTGTTCTCAGAAATCTTGGGGTCTATTTCCTCCAAGAAGTCAGAAGGAGGATGCAGTGGACTCTCAATGAGTCATTAATTCAACATTCATTGGCCCTTTTGTTGACTGATTTTAGAAAAAAAAAAAAGTGGGCTTATTTTCATGGCTGCCACTAGGACTAATTCTAGGGACGGCAGAAAACGCAGGGCAGCTGCTTAGAACTCCGGGGTGGCCCCATCCTGCGCCCTCTATTTACCAGCGTGGAAAGATAGGAAGGTGGTGTGCCACTGTAAATCCAATAGGCCCTCAAGAGCGGTGAATTGACCCTCAGTCCTGGTGTCTGGAAATCCATCATTCCACATAGACACGGGGACTTGAGCAGAATGGATAATGAGTATGGTTTAGAGAATTCAATTCAACAAGTATTTATTGAGGGTACTGTGAACACACAGTGTTCAGGACCAGGTGCTGGTGGAGAGAGGAAACAAGGGTGGGAGGAAATATGCAGCAATCTGTGCAATGGTTCTCATCCCAGAAACTGCACTGGGGCAATAATGGGAGAATCGTAGAGCTCATGTCTAATGTTTAACACCGTAGACTGCACGCAGATCAGACCTGAGCCCTCGGCATGGGACATGGGCTGGACGGTGAGTGGGGAGGCAAGGAGACCTCAGGAAGAAACTCAGGGTCCAGGGAGAGAGGATGAGGGCCGGTGTCAGGACTAAGGCAGTGGGAAGGGGCAGAATGAGGAGCTTGCTGACTGTGCCTGAGCAGGGAGTGACAGGCATGCTAACACTGAACTTGCACTTGGACGGGGTAGATTTCTGCAGATCTTTCTAAAAACGTGTGTGTGTGTGTGTGTGTGTGTGTGTGTGTGTGTGTGAAAGTCTAAAGTCCTTTTCAGACCGAAAACAATTTCATATTTGTTCTAAGCCAATTTTTAGCTTCCTTGATTTTATCAACATTTTAAAAAAATCAAATTTAGGACTTCTCATTAGGATATATCAGAAATGATGGGATTATCACAGAAAATACATTCAAATCTTCCTGAAATGTGTACTTGAGCTGAACACAGTTATGTGCACAGAATAGGAATATGAAAAAGTATGAGAAGAATGAGGAAGATGATAGTTTGGTGATTAAATTTATCTTTTCAGCATAAGTCCTATTTTTAAAAACCTATCTGTGGCAGAGATGACTTGCCAGCCAGAGGGTCTCCTCCCCTTCCAGACACAAGGAAGATTACCCTTTCCCACTCTTTGAAGTTAGGCAGAGCCATATGACTACCAGTGCTGCAAGCCAAAGAGCCGTGTATCGCTTCCAGGAGGAAGCTTCGAGGAGCAGGTGCATGATTCTCCATGTTCTTCTGTCACACTCTCCAAAGAGCTCACAAGCTCAGAAGGAGCCCCCACCAGCCTGAACTCGGGAGGCGGGTGGAGAATTTGCCCGGAAAGTCACCCAGGACCTCAGTGGATGCTGCCGGAGTAAGAACCAACTCTTTGCTGTGCTAAATCATGAGATCGGGGCCCGTTCATTGCCACAGCATGGCGTACTCTATCCAGATTGGTACAGTGGTTGCTTTTTCCTTTAATTTTCAGTTAAAAATTTTAAATCTGGCTTAGTTCATTGGCTAGAGGATAGTTCAAACAAAGTCAAGACATATGTTTAACCTCTACAGGTGGGTCCATTAACTTCATGGAGAGAAAGCTATGTTAAGAAGTCAATGGGACTGAAACGTTTGTGGGCCTTCCCAGATTCCCTTGATTGTCTCTTAATTTCCAAAGGCACCGCTTGCTCCCTGTCTGAACTGTCACTGTCCCCAAACTGCTGACCCGCTGCAAAGAATTCTGAGCTCTCTGGGGAGTGACCGAAAGTTTTGGGCCAGCAGAATACACACATCACACACCAAGCCTTATTATTATTATTATTATTATTATTATTATTATTATTGACAGGCAGAGTTAAACAGTGAGAGAGAGAAAGAGAGACAGAGAGAAAGGTCTTCCTTCCGTTGTTCCACCCCCAAAATGGCTGCTACGGCCAGTGCTATGCAGATCCAACGCCAGGAGCCAGGTGCTTCTGGTCTCCCATGCGGGTGCAGGGCCCAAGCACTTGGGCCATCCTCCACTGCCTTCCTGGGCCACAGCAGAGAGCTGGACTGGAACAGGGGCAACTGGGACAGAATCCGGCACCCCAACCGGGACTAGAACTTGGGGTGCCGGCGCTGCGGGTGGAGGATTAGCCAAGTGACCTGCGGCGCTGGCCAACCTTATTTGCACCAAGTCACATTTCCACTCCAGGGACTTGGATGAAATGAAACACCAAGAAGCACGGACAAGACTTTCTGAGCAGTCGCTGAGCGCCCAGTGCTGCCAGTCAAAGAGCAGAGGAGTGACCTGCGTGACATAAAGCACGCAGGAATCTGAAGCAGGAGGTGGCGAGAGGCAAGCAACACAATTTCTCCTTCTTTCTGTTGGTATATCCTCTGACAGTCCTTATAAATGGCCTGTCTTTACTCTCTTACGTATTTTTAATTAATTTATTTATTTGAAAGACACACACACACACACACACACACACAGTGGGGGGCGGAATCTTCCATCACTGGCTCCCATCAAGTCAAGTGACTTCCATCACTCCTCAGATGGTCACAACAGCCAGGGCTGGGTTGGGCTGAAGCCAGGAACCAGGAACTCCATCCAAGCACTTGGGCCCTCTTCTGCTGCCCGCCCAGGTGTGTTATCAGGGAGCTGACTAGGGAGCAGAGCAGCCGAGACCCCGACATGGGATGTCAGTGTCACCAGCAGCAGCTGAACTCAGCGCTTCCCAACCCCGGCCCCAGTGCTCTGAACGTTAAGTTCCATTTATCCTTGGTGTTCTGCAGCTCCACTACACTGTGTTTAGATGTAGATATTTTATATGTATTTTTCAACATTTACTATGCTCCTTTAATCTAAGGATTCTGGAAACTCTCTAGGTACTCTTTGAATACTGCCTGTCCCACAATGAGAGGAGGTTCTTTGAAAGTGATGCTCCTGGCCTCTCTCTCCCTCCCTGGAGCGGGAAGACGACATCCCGCCCACCGGTGAGGTCAGCTAACATGAGGCTCTTTCTCACAGGGAGCTGGCCGCAGGGAGCACACCTTCCCCTCTGTGTTTAGCATTGTAGGGCAGATGCTGTGGGGGACAGGGTACAGCTCCGCCTGCAACACCAGGGGGGACATGCTTCCTCAGGGCAGTATTAGGAAGGCTATTGCTACTGCATGCTTATTCAACAGTTCCATCAGCAGTAAATCTGGCCCTTGTATCTCTATCTGCCTGACTCCAATGTACATATTTGATCGGTTCCAAACACAACAGAAGATGCTGTGTCCTTTGTTGGTCATCCTCTTAGAGCTCTGAATCTCTCTGTACTCTTACTATGGAATTCTAATGAATCGTATGTTGGATCTCATTCTGTTTCTCCTGTCTCTTAACTTCCGTTTGTGCATCTCCAATAGTTCTGCCTCATTCTCTTTTTTCTTTCCGGATGATTTCTTTCTGTTCACTAATTCTCTCTCTAGCTGTGTATAAGCGGTCACGTAACCCACGCTTTTTTGAAACTACCCTTTTCCTTTCTCATGTTTTCAGTGCTTTTTCCTCTTTCTTTCAACACACTGTAATTGTAACATCTGATCAGGTGATCTAATTCAGCTGTTATTCTGGCTGACCTTGCTTGTGGTGGCTTGTTTTCCTCGCATGTTTTTAAATCTCGTGATGCAATCTTGTGTGGGGCTAAGCTTTATCTGTGGGAATTCTGAGACCCAGATTAAGATGCTTTTGAAAAGCAATTACTGTTTGTTTTCCCCTGTTGCCATGGAAGCATAGCAGTGAATTTCCTAGGTAATGCACTCCTGGGCTACACTCCCAATGCAAAATCAACCTAAACCAGGAGACTTTTTTTTTTTTGCCAGACTTCAACCCAGCATAAAAAATGTCCCCCAAAACCTCCCTTGCTTCGATCAGTTCTTCACTTTTCAGCTTCAGCTCTCATTGTGGAAAGGGCTCCAGGCTGGAACTTCAGTTCTGACACCATCGTTAAACCCCGAAGTCTGGGAGCAGACACCAGCAAATCTCCAGAGGAACTACAGCCCCCGGGTCAGCGCGTCACCATGTTGTCCGGCTTCAGCTTTTCTTTGGGATATATTTCAATACTTTTCTCTGTCAAGATCAATTATACCGGCCGGCGCCGTGGCTCAACAGGCTAATCCTCCGCCTTGCGGCGCCGGCACACCAGGTTCTAGTCCCGGTTGGGGCGCTGGATTCTGTCCCGGTTGCCCCTCTTCCAGGCCAGCTCTCTGCTGTGGCCAGGGAGTGCAGTGGAAGATGGCCCAAGTGCTTGGGCCCTGCATCCCATGGGAGACCAGGAAAAGCACCTGGCACCTGGCTCCTGCCATCGGATGAGCGCAGCCATTGGAGGGTGAACCAACGGCAAAGGAAGACCTTTCTCTCTGTCTCTCTCTCTCACTGTCCACTCTGCCTGTCAAAAATAAAAAAAAAAAGGATCAATTATACCTTTCATAAAAGATTTGACATATTTTATCTGACCTTTCTTTTCTTTTCCTTTCTCTTTTTTATATTTGAAAAGCAGAGTGAGAGAGAGAGAGAGAGAGAGAGAGAGAGAGAGAGAGAGAGAGAGTTAGAGATCCTCCCTTCCCTGGTTCATTCTCCAAATGGCTGCAATGACCAGAGCTGGACCAGGCCAAAGCCAGGAGCTTCTTCTGGGTCTCCCACGTGGATGCAGGAGTCCAAGTACCTGGGCCGTCCTCCACTGCCCTCTCAGGTGCATTAGCAGGGAGCTGGATGGGAAGTGGAGGAGCTGAGTCTCAAGCAGGCACCCATTTAGGATGCCGGAGCTGTAGGCAAGGGCTTTAACCCGATGCACCACAACACGGGCCCCTCTCTGACATTTCTAGGTATCTCACAACGGGATATTTTCTCAAGCCATGTTTTTTACATATCGTCAGAAACAGAAACCTTCTTTGTGTTCATCAAATTGAATATAAGAAATAAAACTGATTGCTATAACGCATTGGCACATGGCACATGGCACCACACGTGCTGGACTTCGGGCAGGCTTCGTGGCCAGCCTGCATTATTTGAATGCTTTCCTGTGTTTACAGAATTTCTCACACTGTGGGTGCGTACTCCTCAAGGTGGAAACCACAAGTCATTTATCCAGGTTCCAGGGCAGGGACAGGGGGAAGGCATGCTTCTGGACCCTGCCCATCGGATGCACCAACATCCGACTTAGACTTGGAAAGGGGCATGCGGAGCAGGAGCACAGAGGGCCCAGCAGAGGGCAAGATGTGTGCTTTTCCAGGACCCAGGGGCAGAGATTCTGATGCGCAGGGCCCACAGCACCAAGGGGCTGCAGAGCACTGCCCGGTGTGGTCCATGAAGATGCAGACGTGTAGAAAGTGGTGCACTTGGCAATGGGGCTCCAGCTCCTGACCTTCTGGCCTCCCCAGGGAGTGTGTGTGATACCCAACATCCTATAATAAATTTTCTTTCTGCTTAAGCTGGCTGAGTAGGTGATTGTGTTTTCAATTATGAACCTTGACTGATTCCCTGTGGATATAGCAATTCACAGAGGCTTAATTATGAAGACTAATTCTGCAAGCTACGTGCGGGAATCAATATCATTAGGGATAGTCCCGCTTCATCAAATTCTGCGTGCTCATAAAGAGAAGGTTTATAAACTCAGATTACCAGAATGAATTTGCTACTTTACTTAGGCGAGAAAAATAATTCAGAATTAAAAAACACACCCTTCTTCACAGCCATCTGGTTTCCAAAGCCTGTTAATACATGCAGGATTCTATTATTTGGTTCAAACATAGGAGTGTATGGCGTTCATGTGTGTGTGTGTGTGTGTGTGTGTGTGTGTGTTCTAAGTTTGCTTTGATCTGTGGTTTACTTTAAAATAATAAATGAATATTTGGTTCCAGTTGGGATTTTCTGTAAGTTCCTGCCAAGGTTATTATTACAAAGACACCAAGAGGTCAGCGTCGTGGAGATAAACAATCACACTGATTTTCCACATGATATCCCACGACACCACTGATAGATAAAGACCACACATCTCATTTCCATTCCCATTTCACCTCTGCTCCCTCTGCTCGAGTTTCCTCCCCGTCTGTCTCCACAGACCTAGATTTTAACTGTCCTTTAAAACTCCCGTTTAATGTCACTTCCTCCCTCAAACCTTACTTTCATCAAAGCAGAAGGAATTAACATCTCACTCCTGTGGGCTTGCAAAGCACGTTGTGGGTTCTGCTTAATATTCCTGCCTCTGCTGTAACCTGGGCCCCAGTCTTCTCCTGGAAGCTGATGGAGTGGAGTAATGGTGACTTTTAAGCTGCTGGTCGGTCAGTTTCAAGACTGGCTCACTTCACTTGCCCCTCTCTGCCATCCAGGTGCGCAGGTGTGGGCAGGGTGGGAGGCGAGGTGGGAATGGGAAAAGTGACCTGACCCAGATGCCACCAGGTCAGAGACACACATGGAACCACAAAAAATGCAAAACCAGCTGCTTATTTCTGGCTGCTCATCCAAAGTCCCATTATCCACACATCCACGATCCCACTGCTGGGTCTCCTTTATCTCTTACACGTGTCCCCGCTTCAGCTCACAGGTAGAGGCCCTGCTGCTAAGCCTTGGGCTCCACCACGGAGAAAGCTTTGAAGTGGCAGGTCCCTCCCTGGACTGCTCCTTCGTCCTCTCCCATGCAGTCATTTTAGCCCCTTCCCCCATCAGCACCTGCTCCCAGCTCTGCCTCATCTGTGTCTAAACCTCCAGGCACCTTGCCAGTTATTTCCTGCTTCATCTGCTTCTCTTCTTGGATGGGGGCAGGGCGGGGAAGAGGGGGTAGGGGGGAAGAACCTCGGATGCTGAAGCAGAGGAAAGAGAGGGCAAAGCCCTCGTAGGAGGCTGATCACGGGATGCGATGTTCAAAATCAGGGTAAGGCTGTGAGAAGGCAACGTGAGCTTCCTATCACAGGTGCTTCCTACTCCCCTTCCAAGGCCCCACTGCTGCAGCAAAGCCACCTTCTTCTACGATTGTGGGCCTGGGAAGTTTGCTGTCGGTGAAGATGAAAGAATTGTGAGACAAAAGAGAGGAAAAACCCCACAACCCTTCCATATCACCTCTCTGGATGGAAATGGAGTGCAAGGGTAAGCTGTTTCTTACGCAGGTCCAAGTCCCAGTCCTTTGCGGAGTAAGTGAGCAAATATTTGTGTGATGGGCAGATGGGCCGCAGAGCTAATCTAGCAGAGGAAATTTCATGGCATGAGGTTTCAAACCCTTCAAGGCTCCCTTACGCCTTAGAGTGACAGGGCCACACCTGGCATGATGGAAATGACGCAGTCAGACCTGCCTCCCGCACCCTGTGTCACCCCAGGGGATGTGGGAGGCCCCAGGCTTTCTTTGTCCATCTGACCTTGACTCTCTGGCTTCTCTTTCTGGTCTGCTGCCCCCCAGGAATCTCCCCACTCAGCACTTTGCTACTCTTTCTCTCTCTCTCTTTTTTTAAAGATTTATTTTATTTATATGAAAGACAGTTAGAGAGAGAGGTGGACAGAGAGAGAGGTCTTCCATCCGCTGGTTCACTCCCCAGATGGCTGCAATAACTGGAGCTGCGCTGATCTGAAGCCAGGAGCCAGGAGCTTCTTCCGGGTCTCCCACATGGGTGCAGGGGCCCAAGGACTCGGGCCATCTTCTACTGCTTTCCCAGGCCATAGCAGAGAGTTGGATTGAAAAAGGAGCAGCCGGGACCAGAACTGGTGCCCATATGGGATGCCAGTGCTTCGGGCCAAGGGTTTAACCTGCTGTGCTACAGCACTGGCCCCTTTGCTACTTTCTGTCTTGAGTGTGAAACAGGACAGGGTCTGATATCATACAGATATACATATAGATATTTTCATTTATTTGAAATGCAGAATTGTAGGGAGAAACAGAGAGAGAGAGAGATGTCCCATCCAGTGGTTTACTCCACCAAATGGCTGCAACAGCTGGGACTGGACCAGGGTGAAGCCAGGAGCCAGGAACTCCACCTGGGTCTCCCACATGGATGGCAGGGGCCCAAGAATCTGGGCCACCTTCCTCTGCCTTCCCAAATGAATCAGCAGGAAGCTGGATCTGAAGCAAAGCAGCTGGGACTCAAATGTGCTCATCAGATATGCCGGCATCGCAGGTGGTGGCCCTACCCACTGCACCACAATGCCAGCCCCATAATACCACATGGATTTTGACCAAAATTGCTTTAGGTACGATAAAGAGATGGTTCAGATTTTGTGACTGCTTTCTTTGAGTTACCATGGAGGAATAGCAGCCCAGATGAGGAGATTCCAGAGCAACATGGTGTTAGCTGGGCACATGGAAATCCCGGGGGCTGCAGCAGACCCAAGATAAGCTGCTTATTGAGTGCGCGCGAAGTGCGTTCCTCCTCTTCGGCTCAGGCGGCGGCAGCAGCACCAGCAAGGGCTTTGCTGTGGCCACGGCGGTAATGATGCGGGAAAATGGTAGCAATCAACTGGGGCTCCAGGGAGCGTTTGCCTTTGAGACTCCGCCTGGGCCTTGGAGTTTAACAATTGCGTGTGGGTGCTCAGACGCTCGTTTGCTCCCAGGGCTCATGGGACTTGGGAAATAAATGCCGTGTGTGATCTCAGTTGGATGATGAGTTTTCCATGCTGGCTATAATATTTTTCATTCATCTAATCTTAGTGAACACACAGTTCCTGGCATGATAAATATTCACTTTAAACACTGTGGAAGAAATCAATGGATGAATGAATGAGTAAATGGATTAACATTTTCCTGGTCTTCTGAACAGAAAAATCACCAAAAATTGAAACTGGAAGAGGTAAAGTAGTTTCTGAAAGGGCCCAAATATTTCCTTGAACTTTCTAAGTGACTTTTAAGAGGATTTTATTTATTTGAGAGGCAGAATTACACACAAAGAGAAAGAGAGACAGAGAGGTCTTCCATCTGCTGGTTCACTCCCCAGTTGGCCACAATAGCTGGAACTGGGCTGATCTGAAGCCCGGAGCCAGGAGCTTCTTTCAAGTCTCCCACGTGGGTACAGGGACCCACACACTGGGGCCATCTTCTACTGCTTTCACAGGCCATAAGCAGGGAGCTGGATCTGAAGAGGAGTAGCCCAGACATGAACTGGAGCTCATATGGGATGCTGGTGCCACAGGTGGAGGATCAACCTTCTATACCATAGTGCCAGCCCCTCTAAGTGATTTTATGTGCTCATTAAATGCCCACAAAAATTCCAGATTGCCTCCTGTTGCCTTCTTCCCCATCTGTCAAGTTCCGGTTGGATTCATGAGGTCATAGGTCATATCTCCACCACCTTGTGTATCCCCCAGGGAGATTCCATCCAGGGGAAGGGGGCTGGGGACAGGTCAATCTCTATGGATACTGTTATGGATATTAGTTGGGATAAATGTCTCCCACAGACCCATGTATTAGAGGTTTGCTCTCTCAGAGTCTAAGGATGGACAGTTAATCCAGTTATGGTGTTTGAAGGTGGGGCCTTAGGAGGTGACTGTGATGGGAGTGAGAAGTGTATTAATTTTTTTACTCCAGGCTCTCTTTATACACAAAGGCAAGCATTCTACGTGCCAACACATATAAGGTACACAAACTGCAAAATTTATTTAAAAGGTGGGAAAGTGAGCACACACACACATGAGCCTGGATGGCCCCACACAGAGGCACACGCATCATTGGTGGGCAGTGGGCCAGAAGGTTACTGGCTAGGAGGGGAGGTGGGGGAAGGGAGATAAAGAGGGTTCCTGGCAGCATCTCCGCCCTGGTCTGTGGGAGGAGAGAGAAAACCCTTCTCCGATTTTGGTCCTGGGGTTGTAAGGCACCTCTACAGTTCCACGTGGAATTTAATTTTCATGTTTCTGTGGCAGCCTCTTTAGGTCCCTGATGAAGCAGATGAGTTCTGGGAAAGGGGGCATTCTGATTGACAAGTTGGAGGATAGAATTACATAGGGGCTTGTGACTCCTGGCTCAATAGACCTAGCTACTTGCCAGCCCACCCCATATCAGTTGGATTGCATAGGATAGGATAGGATAGGATAGGATAGGATAGGATAGGATAGGATTGGAGGAGGAAAGCCCCCATGACTAAGGACCACACAGATATAGACACAATCATTCCCTCCTGACTCGGGATGCTCTGTGTCATGTCCACCAGCAAGAATGAAGTCACTAGATACCCAAGCAATGCAGACACCTGATCGCGGGGTGTGAACCACCAGTTTGGGTAGTTTGTTGTAGTGACAAAAGATGACTAATCCAAGGTCATTATACTCCTTCCATCATCCTACATTTCATGGACCAACTTCTATAGAACAGAAAGAAAATGAGCCTTCCAAAGAGTCGGTAGTGTGTCTCCTACATATTCATTCGTGGCAGGTCCAAGGTAGACTTCAGGCTTCATCAAGATGAGTCTGGTTCCCAGGAAGCATTTGTAAGTGGGGAGGTGGAAGAGCGCGAGGGGAGACACAGGGCTTTCATCTGTGACATAACTGATGGCAGTGCTGTGTCTGAGGAACACACACACCCAGGGTAACCAGGAATGGGCTGCATGTTCCCAGCTGGCCTCCACCCTATGCCACGCCTCCACCCTACCCTGCCTTCTGGGAATCAGGAAATCGACTTCCATGGGCTGCATCATTTGGCTTCTGATGGGATTGGCCCATGAGTGGCAAAAACAAGGCGAGAAGAGAAGTTGTCCCCCCCCCCACCACCACACACACCCTCCTTAGGTGCTTTGGTGGTGCGTTTATAAGGGCAGCCGTGCCCTTCCATGCCCGCTACGTGCTCGGGGGGCTCCTCCACAGCTCCAGCTCTCATTGGACCCCTTTCCTTTTTAATCTGAGGATTAAATAACAGCTTCCTGTCATTCCTAGCTTCTGAGCACTATGACATCCCTATCAGCTCCTTCAACCTTGCCAACTCATCTCTAAGTGGCTCCTTCATTGCCATCTCCTGAGTGGGATTCTGCTTCCTGCCAGGGCCCTGACTGGCTCGGAAGGGAACATACAGACATCACATCAAGAGTTATTTTCCGGGGCCGACGCTGTGGCGCAGTGGGTTAACGCCCTGGCCTGAAGTGCTGGCATCCCATATGGGCACTGGTTCGAGACCCGGCTGCTCCACTTCCTGCCTAGCTCTCTGCTATGGCCCGGGATAGCAGTAGAAGATGGCCCAAGTCGTTGGGCTCCTGCACCCACGTGGGAGACCCGGAAGAAGCTCCTGGCTTCGGATTGGTGCAGCTCCAGCTGTTGCGGCCATCTGGAGAGTGAACCATCGGATGGAAGACCTCTCTCCTTCTCTGCCTCTCCTCTCTCTGTGTAACTCTGACTTTCAAATAAATAAATAAATATTTTTTTAAAAAAAGAGTTATTTTCCGCTAAACAAGTTCTAAAACTGTACTTGCTTTTTGTTTTCTATTCAACAAGAAATTTCTGACTTTAGGGCCTTCCTGCCTAACTAATTTCCACGAACTTTTCCTACCACGTCACCAGTGCTGACAACACCTGACAAGACCCAGAGGACGCCCTGGAAAGCTCTGTCTGCTCAGGGGCTCAGGTCCTTGGACTGAAATTCTAACAAGCCCAGGGCTCCAAGCTAGATGCACTCAGGCACCAGGACAGCACACAGGGTTGGCTGTCTGCCCCCACCCCCATCAGCAGCCTTGTATAGTTTGGGGTACAGAACAAATGTTCTGATATAGTCTTTGCCATGTTCCTTATGTATTGTTGAAACTCCTGGAGGATACCATGTTTTTCCATAAACTGCACATGTCCTGGTGAGGAAAACCATCGGTGTTGATGGTGTTCAGGATTAAATTATTTTAAGCTGAATGAGTTTGAAAAAATAACATGTGCAAGGAGGTCTCTGTGAACTTCCTCTGACCAGCTCCCCTGAAGCAGGTAAAAGAGCTTCATGGTGACAAACCTTCCCTATACCCACGTGGTGATTTCTAAAGAAGAAGGGACTTGGAAAGGAATTGAGCAAACAGGCCTGGCTAAGCTCCCTCCAGGTCATCACCGCTAGGTCTTTCCCCTTTGTCCTCCTATCATATCTCTCTCCTACTGTCTACCCTTCTCCAGCCCTCCCATAAAAACTCTCAGGTGTACCCATTGCCTGTTCCTCATTTCCTGATAAAGTTTCCTGTGTCACCCACAATTTCTTTTAAATAAATTGGTGTGCTTCTCTCATTCATCTCTCATGGCCTTAGCCAAACAACGAGGTTGGGTAGGGAAAAAGGCATTTCTCCTCCTTTGCAGCATGGTAGTATTTTCACTGAGGGTGTGGGTGATGGTATTGTTGGGGGACCAAGAGATCCGGGTTCTTGGCATCAACACAGGAAAGTAACTGAGGACAGGGCACTGACGAAGGGGAATGGGAAGATAAGATTTAATCACAGAGGGAGAGTGTACACTTGACAGATGAGTGCGGGCAAGTTGAAAACGAGCTGTTGCGGTGCCCGGGTGGCTTCTTTCATCAGGATTTCTTGGGTTGGGGGTGGCAGCCTTTACCAATAGCGGGGTCCTTTATCACGTTCAGGGTGCGTCTTTGTTCACACATGCACAATTAGGATACCATGCTCTAATGTACATTGTACATTTCATTGGCATCCTTCCAGGGATGTGTTTTTGATTATTATAGGGAAACAAAGATAGGTCAGCAGGTAAGACCACCCTTCATTCTTGTTTAAAAAATAAAAAGGTTTTTGCTTGTCTACCCAGTGCAAGGATGTGGTTGGAGTCAGGCTGCTGAGTCACTGCTGGTCAGGGTCTGTTTCTTGTCAACAGAGAGCTGTGATATCATTAAAGTTTGCTACATAGTAGGTCACCCGCCTAGGCAGGTTACTTATCTGCCCCGCCTGTCCTGTTAGGATGTCCTGTTAGAAAGTAGGAAGACATCTGAGAGCCTTCCAGAAGCTGGACTGATGGGGACGTGGTGCAGGGGAACCTCCCTCTGAGGAGTGCCCCCGGACGCAGGCCTCTCTGAGCAGGGGTCCCCTTGAAGCCATTCCACCCAAGGGGTATTCCCCTGAGGAGTGAGAGTTCCTCTTGGAAAAGGCTGCACTCAGCCTTACTCATGTTTGCGAAAGCTTGGGACAACCAAGATGTCCTTCAGAACGAGAATACATAAATAAACTACGCTATATCCAGAAAATGGAGCATGATCCAGCAGTACAAAGAAACTGTCAAGCCATGGAAAGGCGTGGCGTAACTGTAAACGGGTATCACTAAATGAAAGAAGGCCATCTGCGTAGGCTGTGTGCCGTGTGACATCATGGAAGAAACCACACAATGGAGACTGTAAAAAGACGCACCGTCAGCAGCCGTCGGGGCCAGGGAGGGAGAAAAAGGCACAGCACAGAGGACCTCAGCTCAGTGGAAATCCTCCGCGGGACGTGATCCTGGCGGCTGCTGCCTTTCACTACACGTCCGTGCACAGCACCAAGCGTGAACCCTGCCGACAATTTGTTTGGCAGAGCTGCTCAGTGCAGGCTCCTCAGCGTGACCATGACACCTTTCTAGGGTGGGGTGTTGATGGCGGAGGAGGCTGTGCATCTGTGGGGGCTGCAGGTGCATGGGACATCTCTGCATCTGCCTCTCAATAGTGCTGGGAGTCTAACACATAGAGTTTATGGTTAAACACACACTGTACAAACTGTGCCATGGTGGAGGGATTTGTGCTCTGAGCAGGTACAAACCCTGAAGCCAGAGGTGGGCAGCCTGCCTTGTGTCCTAGTAGTGTTCCATTGGAATGAAAACGCGGACGGACAACATATTCTGAAAACGACTGATTGACTGATGGAGTAAGAGAGGCTCAGAGAGGAGACCACCGTGGCCTTTGGTCACACAGCGCTCAGCCCCGGACACTCAGCCATTCGCAGCTTGCTCAGCATCGCTTCTAGCTGAAAACCCTAGTGGATTTTCCATTGTCAATCGGGGATGTGGGATCCATGTGGGGGGCAGCAGCAGCCCCACCCCATCCCCCTCCCCCCACCCAGGTAGCAGGAATGTCTGCTCCTTTGTTGGCTTTTGAGTGCTGTAATCAACAATGACACCTGAATCCCGGGGTTTCCACAGTGACATCCAGGTCCCAGCCACCTTGTCTCTTCCCAGCAGGCTTGTCTCACCTGATGGGCAAGTTGCTGCCGGAGCCCTTCGTTCATTGAACACTTAGTGGCTAGCAGACTTGCTCTGGGTCCCTCTGGTGTCATTAGGCCACCAGACACCTTAGCGGTCTTTTCTAAGAGGATTTAGTTATTTATTTGCTTTTGAAAGGCAGAGTGATACAGAGACAAAGGCAGAGAGATCTTCCAGTTGCTGGTTCACTCTCCAAATGGCCTCAAGGGCCAAGGCTGGGCCAGACCAAATCCACAAGCCCAGAACTCCAGCCAGGTCTCCGACGTGGGTGGCAGGACTTGGGCCATTATCTGCTGCCTTCCTAGATGCATTAACTCAGCATTAGCAGGGAGCTGGATTGGAATCAGAGCTGCCAGGACTTGAAGTGGAGCTCCAGTGCAGAATGCATACAACACGAGCAGTGGCTTAACCCACGGTGCCACCACGCCCACCCCACGTTAGCACTCGCGAAGCATGGGTTGTCAGCCTCCTCCCCGAAGCATAGCATAAACTGAGCGTGGATGCCCTGAGTTGGGGCAGGGCACAGGGGAACGGCTAGAGCCTCAGGGACTGCTCCCTGGTGGGAAACCCCCTCCCAAAGCCCTCTGAGGGTTGAGGTGCAGCCTGCTGGGTACGAGGGTGGAAAAGATGAAAACATCCACACTGACGCCTTTGTTTTCTGAGAATTGTGCGCTGTTCTCTCCAGATCACATCATGTGGGGATCACCCAGGGTGAGTGGCGAACCTGCCTCCGGTCCCTGGGGCTCTTCCCTGGCTGCCGCCCTTCCTGTCTCTCACTGCTGGTCCCAGTCGGCAACTCACCTGCTCCTACGATCCCGTGCTGGATCACAGAGGGGTCCCAGCCGGGTCTGAGAGGTGGATCCCGAGGCAGATCCTCTAGCCCCTCCAATCAGAGGTGACCATACAAATATATCATGATGAATAACAATCAGTTTGTTTAAAAATATGAACTGAGCACTTACCATGTTCCAGGCAGCAGACGGAGTCTGGGGTGACCAAAGCAGACCAGGGCATAGTCCAGTACAGGAGGCAGGCCCTCGGAGGTGACGGCTCTGACAGTGTTAGGCGAGGTATGAAAGGAGGCGCTCAGGATGCTGAGGGGAGGTCAGCAAGAGAGGAGCCTGGGGAGTGGGGAGGGCCTTGTCCTCTAAGTGTCAGTGGGATCCTAGGTACAAAGAACCATGTTTAAGCTGGCAGCTGTAGACCTGGTAACAGGCTAAGTAAGGTGGCGGGGATGGCGTGTGCAAAGGCCTGGAATTGTGAGGGAATGGTACACTTACAGATACAATAAAGCCACTGTGCCCAGAGCTTAGAGACAGGGCAGGTGCGGGAAGAACAGCCACTCAAGAGAGAGGCAGGGGCCAGGTCAGGAATTACTTGGGCAGTAAGGAGTTGGACCTTTTCTTAAAGGAAGTGGATCTTAAGTGGGTTGGGCTTTATTCACTGCTGCATTCAAGAGAGGTGAGAGCATCCATTGCTGTGATGTCACAGACATTCCTGAGCTCTGATCTCAGCACAGCCCATCCCCTCAAGACAACTAACGCCACACCACACCAATGCGTGGTGATGTTCTTGCTCATGACGTGAAATTAAACCACGAGAGTGAAGATCCAAGTATCAGTCTTACTGACATCCCCGACATGTTTCTCCCTCGTTCTGCCATTCTCCGCAGACTCTAGCTCCACAGGATTTGTGTGAACAGTTTTTTGTTTGTTTGTTTTGTTACCTTTACTTTTGGTTGTTTCATCATATCATCTGCCAAAGCGCTCGTTGTTCCAGAATAGTCAACAGCCTCATCTACCCAGTTACAGACTCCAGGGAAGCTGCAGAGAGCAGCCCTAGAGGCCAGTGAAACGTAATCCCACTTTCCCCGGTGGTGGCGTTTTACGTAACAGCATCACAGGACCAAAGCCAGGAGACGGATAGTGGTACAAGACTGTAACTGAATGGCAGCTTTCAGTTTGGTTTTCTTGTGAACCCTGTGTGTGTGTGTTCTGAGCAACATTAGCCCATACATGGATTCAGGCAGCCACCAGAACCCAGACGCCGGACTGCTCACTGTCCAGGAGCTCCCTCAGGCACCCCGCTCTCCTGGCTGTCCACTGGAGACCAGTGGGTAGTTAGCAGCATGGGTTTTAGGATGTCTCCTTGCTATGTGCACTTGCTTAATTTGTTGTTTCTTTCTTTTTTTTTTTTAAAGATTTATTTATTTGAAAGGCAGAGGTACACAGTGGCAGAGGCAGAGACAAAGAGAGAGAGGTCTTCCATCTACTGGTTCACTCCCAAATGGCCACATCCGAAGAGCTGGGCCTATGTATTTGGGAATTTATCCATTTCTTCTAGGTTTTCCAATTTGTTGGTATATAGTTGTTTACAATAGTTCCCAGTGATCCATTGTATTTTTTTAGTATCAATTTTAATATCTTTTTCATCTCTAATTTTATTTATTCGAGTCATCTCTTTATACTTATCTTACCTAGGGGTTTTTAATTATGTTTATCTTTTTAAAGAATCACCTATTCATGTCATTGATATTTCCATATTTTTAAAGTTTCTATTTCATTTATCTCTGCTCTGATCTCTATTATGTCTTTCCTTCTAATGATTTTGGAGTTGGTTTGTTCTTGTTTCATTAAGTCCTTGAGATGCATAGTTAGGTTATTTATTTTTTCCTTCTTTTTTTACTTTTTTTTTTATATAAGTACTTCCCTCTTACTTTGCTCTTGCTGCCTCTGACAAGTTGTGGAATGTGATGTTTGCATTTCTGTTGTGTGGAGGAGCTTTTTCATCCCCCTTTTGAGTTCTTCCATGTTCATTCAGATGCATGTGGTTCAGTCTCCATATCTGTGTGTAACTTTCAGAGTTTCTTTGGTTGATGTCTAGTTTATTACATTGTGATCTGAAAAGATGATTTTGATTTCTTCAATTTGCTGAGACTTGTAATGTTTCATGCGTAATGAAAAGAATATGCATCCTACCACTGTTGGATTGAACGTTCTATAAAGGTAAAATCTGGTTCATAGTGTAGTTTACCTTTGATGTTTCTCTGTTAATTTTTTGTCCTGAACTGTCCCTTTGATGAAATTTGATTGTTGGAATCTATTATTGCATCATTGTATCAGAACTTGCCTTTCCCTTTTGTAAAATTAAGTGCTTCAGCATTAGATACATGCACATTTAAAATAACCACCTCTTCTTGTTGAGTCCTTGACTTATTTTGCTCACTTTTTTTTTAATCATGAGTATAACTTTCTTCGTCTCTTCTTGCAGTTTTTGTCTTATCTTGCCTGAGATAAGCACAGCGACTCCTGCTTTCTCTTGGTTTCCCTTTTCATGGGAGACCTTTTCCATCCTTTTACTTTCAGTCTGCATTTGTCTTTTCTGGTGAAGTGTGCTTCTGATAGGCTGCATATCATTGGGTCTAGTTTTTTTTTTTTTTTTTTAACCATTTAGCCAATCTGTATTTTTTAATTGAAAAATTTACCACTTACATTCACAGTTATTTTTGATAGGTAAAGACTTGGTCTAATCATTTAAAATGGTCTTTCTGGATATTTTGAATATCCTTTCTTCTTTCTCTGGTGGATATTGTTTTTTACGTGTTTCTCTGCTGAAACATTTTTCTTTGCTTCTGTGTGCCCCTTAAGCAGCTTTTGCGAAGCTGATCTGGTGCTGATGAATTCCTTCCATTTTTACTCATCTTTGTACATTTTTACTCATCATGTACAAAAGACAGCTCCACTGGATGAAGTGCTCTTGGCTTGCAGGCGCTCTCTTTGAGAACGTAGACTACATCACTGTACTCCTTCCTGGCCTGTAAGGTTTCTGGTGAAAAATCTCTTAGTCTAATGGGGGTTTCCTTAAAAGTGACTCAGTGCTTTCATCTTGCAGAACTTTTGTCCTATATTTTTAGCACTGGGCTACAATGGGTCCTGGTGAGAATCATTTTGGCTGTGTCTTTTGAGGTCTTATGGGTCTCCTGGACTTGGATGTCTCAATCTCCCTTTGGATTGGGGAAGTTTTCAGCTAGTATGTCATTGAATAGATTTCTGATGCATTTTTTTATTTCTCTTCTCCCTCAGAAATTTCCATAATCTGAATATTAGTTCGTTCAACTGTGTCCCAAAAATCTCAGAGGCTGTATTCACTCTTTTTTATTTTTATGTTTTGCCTGACATATTTCTTTTTTTGTATTAATGTGATTTTTTTAAAGATTTTTATTTATTTATTTAACAGGTAGAGTTACAGACAGTGAGAGAGAGATGCAGAGAGAAAGGTCTTCCTTCTGTTGGTTCACCCCTCAAATGGCCGCCACAGCCAGAGTTACGCTGACCTGAAGCCAGGAGCCAGGTGCTTCCTCCTGGTCTCCCATCCAGGTGCAGGGCCCAAGCACTTGGGCCATCCTCCACTGCCTTCCGGGCCACAGCAGAGAGCTGGACTGGAAGAGGAGCAACCGGGACAGAACCAGCGCCCCAAATGGGACTAGAACCTGGGATGCTGGTGCTGTAGGCGGAGGATTAACCGAGTGAGCCATGGCACTGGGCCCCTGCCTGACGTATTTCAAAAGACCTGTTTTCAAGTTCAGATATTCTTTCCTCTCTTTGATTTACTCTGTTGTTGAAGTTTTCAACTGTATTTTTGTTTGACTTACTGAGTTCATTTCTAAAATTTCTGTTTGGTTCTTTTTCAAGAACTCTCTCTGCTGAAATTCTCATTCAGAACACACGTTGATTACCTACTTTCAGTTAATTCTCTGCATTCTCTTGTATCTCTTTGAGTATCATTGTAATTATTCTTTTGAGTTCTTTATCAGCCATTTCTTCAATCTTCTTTTCTGTGGAATTTAATAGTAAAGCATTATTGGGTTTCTTTTTGGCATCACATTGCTTTGCTTTTTTTATATTTCTGTGTTCCTACATTAATATTTGTGCATCTAGTGGATCAATTGTCTCTACTATTATTTTTAAAAGATGTGTTTATTTTTGTTACTTTTTAAGAGTGGTTTTGGGGCCGGTGCTGTGGCACAGCAGGTTAAAGCCCTGGCCTTTGGTGCTGGCATCCCATATGGGTGCTGGTTCTAGTCCCGGCTGCTCGTTCTGATCCAGCTCTCTGCTATGGCCTGGGAAAGTGGTGGAAGATGGCCCAAGTCCTTGGGTCCCTTCACCTGCCTGGGAGACCTGGAAGAAACTCCTGGCTTCAGATTGGCACAGCTCCGGCCTTTGCAGCCATCTGGGGAGTGAACCAGCAGATGGAAGACTTCTCTCTCTAACTCTCTGTAACTCTATCTTTCAAATAAATAAAACAAATCTTTAAAAAGAAGAGTGGTTTTCAGGGTCTATACTGTGGCGTAGAGGGCTAAGCCTCCACCTGCAGCGCTGGCATCCTATATGGGTACCAGTTTGTATCCAGGCTGCTTCTCTTCTGATCCAGGTCCCTGTTGTGGCCTGGGAAAGCAGTAGACTATGGCTTCACCTGCGTGGGAGACCCAGAGGAAGGTCTTGGCTCCTGGCTTTGGATCTGCCCAGCTCCAGCCATTGTGGCCATTTGGGGAATGAACCAGTGGATGGAAGACCTTTCTCTCTGTCTCTCCCTCTATCTGAAACCTTTCAAATAAATAAATAAATCTTTTTTTTAAAAAAAAAAAAAAAAGGAGTGGTTTTCATGAATTAGAGCCTTTTCCCTTAAGATATGTCACTCGTGTCAGCATGGCAGGCAATGGTGGCTTTAGTTCTGGTTGGCTGCTGAGGGGTAATCACTCCATATCATCCTCCAGAGTGTGCGTGACCAACTATGCCCTCCAAAGCCAGGGTTAGCTCAGGCTGCAGTGGCGCTGGGACTCCAAGGTGTTTGCCAAAGCTGAGGGAGGCTGGGACAGGAGCCATGCAGCCTAGGCAGGTACATGTGCCCAGCCCCACCCATCTAAGCCAAGGCAAGCCTGGGCCGTGGTGGGGCTGGGGCCCAGGGTGCTCACCGAAGCTGAGAGCCATTACTGGGTTTTCCTTTGTCGGATATTAAGATTGTCCCCTTCAGCTTCCTTTTGGATCATGATTGTTTGAGATCCTTTTATTTTAAACTTTTATACATGTTTTCCTGCAAAGGTATTTTCTATAAGTAATATACTATTGAATCCTCAAAATGTCCAATTTGAGAAGCTCTGTCTTTTGATTGGTGGTTTAAGACATTTACATTTTTTATGTCTTATTGGTAGGGTTTTTTTAAGAAAATTTTAATAAATATAAATTTTGAAAGTACATTTTTTGGATTATAGCCGTTTTTCCCCCATAACCACCCTCCCAACCCACAAACCATCCCATCTCCTACTCCCTCTCCCATCCCATTCTTCATTAAGATTCATTTTTACTTATCTTTATATACAGAAGATCAACTTAGTATATACTAAGTAAAGATATACTAAGTAAAGATTTCAACAGTTTGCACCCACACAGACTTTATACACACAGTATAAGGTACTGTTTGAGTAGTAGTTTTACCATTAATTCACATAATACATCACATTAAGGACAGAAATCCTACATGGGAAGTAAATGCACAGTGACTTCTGTTGTTGATTTAACAATTGACACTCTTATTTATGACGTCAGTAATCACCGGAGGCTCTTGTCATGAGCTGCCAAGGCTATGGAAGCCTCTTGAGTCCATAAACTCCGACCTTATTTAGACAAGGCCATAATCAAAGTGGAAGTTCTCTCCTCCCTTCAGAGAAAGGTAACTCCTTCTTTGATGGCCCGTTCTTTCCACTAGGATCTCACTCACAGAGATCTTTCATTTAGGTCATTTTTTGCCACTGCGTCTTGGCTTTCCATGCCTGAAAAACTCTCATGGGCTTTTTAGCCAGATCCGAATGCCCCAAGGGCTGATTCTGAGGCCAGAGTGCTGTTTAGGGCATTTGCCATTCCATGAGTCTGCTATGTATCCTGCTTCCCATGTTGGGTCGTTCTCTCCTTTTTAATTCTAAAAATTATTATTAGCAGACACTGGTCTTATTTATGTGATCCCTTTGACACTTAATCCTATCTTCCTGATCAATTATGAACTTAAACTGATCACTTTAACTAATAAGATGGCATTGGTACATGCCAACTTAATGGGATTTGGAGACCCAAGTCATTTACATTTTTATAATCACTTTATATTAGAAGTTATTTTTCTATCTCTTTTAATATATTTCAATACTAATGCATTTTTCTCCTTTTATAATATTTTTACTTTTCACCAAGTAGATATGATTTTCTTTTGTTGATTTAAAATTCTATATTTCATTTTTGCTCTTAAAATGGTTGTTTTGTAACATACTCTAATAATTACACATATTTATTTATGTAAGTTCTATTTCTATATGTATTTTGAACTTAGTGCATTGCTAGAGCTCAAATTTCTACTGATATCATAATCAATAGCTTCTGTGGTTTAGAACATTTCAGAAACAAAAATATATGATTAGAGGGGCCAGCACTGTGGTATAGCAGGTAAAGCCACTGCCTGCAGTGCCAGCATCCCATGTGGGTGCCAGTTTGAGTTCTTGTGGTTCTACTTCTTATCCAACTCCCTGGGAAAGCAGTAGAAGATGGCCCAAGCCCTTGGGCCCCTGCAACCACATTGGAGACCAGAAGAAGCTCCTGGCTCCTGGCTTTGGACTGGCCCAGCCCTGGCTGTTGTGGCCATCTGAGGAGTGAACCAGTAGATGAAAGATTTTTCTCTGTCTCTCCCTCTCTCTGTCTGTAACTCTGTCTTTCAAATAAATAAAATAAATCTTTTTTTAAAAAAAAGTACATATGTAAATTCATGAATAGCAATAGAATCTAAAACATGAGTTTATTATAAAATAAATAAAGCACATATATAGAACCACACACATGATAAATAACTCAGATTGTTAACAAGAAATTAACATTAATTTTAATAAAGTATAAGCTAAGTGTATTAAGTATATTAAGTTTATACCTTAATATTTCTACAATTTAATAAGAAATGCTAGCAACTACAATATTAAGCTAGAATAAGAATAAAATTCAATATTAGTTATACACATTATAGCTTATCACATTACTTACATTTCTGAAAACCTATTGAATTTACCTGTTAGCATGTTAAGCACATTTGTGGAGGTATTTAATCTATCTTCCTGTTCCTTTCAAAGACACGATTAAATATCTTTAAATATGATTAAATACCTATCATGAAGTGCTTAAAAACCATGAATGCTGTAATTCTGACTCTAGTGAGAAGAAAAAACTCTCAGTACTTATTGTCAAGTGAAAAAAAGAAAGTTCCAGAAAAAAACCTATGCAAGCTACATATGAGTACGAATGCACAGAAAAGTATCTTACATGACAGTGGCAAAAATGTATCACTTCCCCCTAAACACTCTGTACTAAAGCCCATTGGTACATACTAACAGCGAATGGGAGTGAGACTAAGGGTATAAAACACATTCCACTCTTTTTTTGTTTTTAAGATTTATTTATTTATTTGAAAGGCAGAGTTGCAGAGAGAGGGAGAGAGATCTTCCATCCATTGGTTCACTCCCCAGTTGGCCGCAACAGCCGGAGCTGGTCCAATCCAAAGCCAGGAGCCAGGAGCTTCTTCCGGGTCTCCCACACGGGTGCAGGGGCCCAAGGACTTGAGCCATCTTCCACTGCTTTCCCAGACCATAGCAGAGAGCTGGGTAGGAAGTGGAGCAGCCGGGATACAAACCGGGGCCCATATGGGATGCCAGCACTGCAGGCGATGGCTTTACCCGCTATGCCACAGTGCCAGCCCCAACACTCTTTACCCTAATGTTTCTACATAGCTTGAATTTTTTAAAATTACAAAACATTCAGCTATTATTTATATATATTAAGTGGAATTGTGTATTGATTGCAGCACTATTCACAGTAGTCAAGATATGGAATCAACCTGGGTGTCCATCAATGGATGAATGGATAAAAAAAATGTGGTCTACACACAATGAGTATTACTCTGCATAAAAAGAAAGACCTGAAATTTGCATTAAAATGGATGCAACATGGACGCTAAAATGATAATTGCATGCATACACACACACACACACACACACAATCTTAATTTAAAACAGTGATTAGCAGAGGCTAGGAAGGGAAGTGGGGGAGGAAGGAAGAGGGAAGATACTGGAAACCAAACCATAGTAGCGTGGAGAAAATAGGTTCTGGGGTTTTGCAGCACAGTGCGTGACTGTGGCTCCTGATAAAGCGTAATATCCTGTATAAAGGACTGGAACAGAGCAGCTGGTAGGCTTCAAGCGCGAGGAAAAGATAAGGAAAGAGACAGGCCAATTGCTCCGTATGATCAGTCTGTGCTATATATATATATATATATATATATATGTCGAAGTATTGTACCATGCATCTTAGAAGTACAGTATTACAAGTTAATTCAAAATGTGTTTTTAAAAGTATTTTTTAAAAACCTCCTCTGTTGCAGTGGATATAAACGATTAGTTGGATATAAAGGATTAGTTGCAGTGGCATAAACAGAAATGTAAACAACATACAAGTTCCTTTCCCTCTCCCGCAGCTCCACCCCAGGAAGTCCTCATCAGGCAGGCTCTTCCGGATGCCTGCGCCTCCTCCTCCAGGATGTGGGTCTCTCAGCCTGTCCCCAGCCGTCAGTCCTGCATCCCAGGTAGCAGGACCAAAGAAGCAGTGAAGAAAGATGCTGGGTTCCATGAAGCTGCCACCCAGCACTTCTGCACAAACTCCATTAGCCAACACTTCATGACTTGGCCATAGCCAGTGACAGAGTGGATTGGGGAGTGAATTCTTGTCTCAGGAGCCAACACACCTGAAAAGAGCTACCCAGGAAGGAAGGAGGTATATTTTACCTCCTGGATTTGGAGGTTCACAGTGTAAGATGGGGTGGCCCCACTGGTCTGGCATCTGGTGAGAGTGGTGGATAGCACAATGTGTGCAGAGGAGGGGTCACGTGCCATGCAGGGTGAGTGGTGGGTGCCCTTAAGACGCATGTTTGTTTACTTATGTACCCTGACTTATTACATGTATCAATGCCTATTTTTTTCACCCAATAATGAAAGTTAGCATGTTCCCTTTCGTTCTTACCTCACCTCCAATGCACAACAATAATAATAACCACACACACACACACACACACACACACACACAAGCTCACAAACATTACTGATACATACATAATCTGGATAGAATGCTAGTTCTTGGTTCTTATAAATATAGCTTTTCCTGTTTTGCTTTTTTAGACAACAATTCATTTTGCTGAGTTATGTGATCTTCCTAACATCCCGTTTCTCTACAACATTCTTTTGGATTTATTTTCCTCTAATTTGAATAGTTCTTCCAAAAGTTTTTCAAAACAGTTGTTGTATTCACAGGCTCTGAGACTTTGTTTGCCAAAAGATATGGTTATTACATCCAGTGTATTTTTATGGTATCTTCACACCTTGGTATCAGCTTGGCAGGATACAAAATTCAATGTACAAAACTTTTAAAACACTACTTCTCTGTCTTCTTGCATCCAGCATTGCTCCTGAGAAGTGAGAAGTCAATCTGATGCTTGCTGTTCTGTATGGGAGCTGCTGTTACTATATGAAAACATTGGAATTTTCTCTTGATTTCCCAATTATTCTAATCCAGAGCAACCAGTATAATTTGGGAGTTTTCTATCTCTGTGTGTGGCTCTATTTCTTCCTCTATTTTTATTTGTGTGTGTGTGTGTGTGTGTGTAATCCCTAACATCTGAATGCTAGCATTTTTATTTATTTTTATTCTTCATATCTCTATCATTTCTTTTATTTTAGAAAAAAACTTGGGGGCAGTGGTTAGGATGCTGGTATCCCACATCAGAGTGCCTGGGGCCAGTATCCAGGCCCAACTCCTGACCCTAACTTCCTGCTAGTGGGGACCATGGGAGGCAGCAGAGGATGGCTCAAGTGCATGGGCTCCTGCACCCAGAATGGGGCCTCTGGATTGAGTTTCTGGCTCCTGGCTCCGGCCCTGGCCCACTGCCGGCCGTTGTGGGCATCTGGAGGAAATCAGTGGGAGAGAGCTTTCTCTCTCTGCCTCTCAAAAAAATTCCCGCTGAACCAAGTGTCTGTTCTGAGACAGAATGTAACTGCCCTACTCTGAAGTCCACTTGGACTCCAGTTTGTATACTCTATGATTTTCTAGGCTTTTTAAAAAAGTCTCCCTTGGCCGGCGCCGTGGCTCAACAGGCTAATCCTCCGCCTTGCGGCGCCGGCACACCGGGTTCTAGTCCCGGTCGGGGCGCCGGATTCTGTCCCGGTTGCCCCTCTTCCAGGCCAGCCCTCTGCTGTGGCCCGGGAGTGCAGTGGAGGATGGCCCAGGTGCTTGGGCCCTGCACCCCATGGGGAGACCAGGAAAAGCACCTGGCTCCTGGCTCCTGCCATCGGACGAGCGCGGTGCGCCGGCCACGGCGGCCATTGGAGGGTGAACCAACGGCAAAGGAAGACCTTTCTCTCTGTCTCTCTCTCTCACTGTCCACTCTGCCTGTAAAAAAAAAAAAAAAAAGTCTCCCTTAATATGGTTCCCCTCTTTTCTTTGATAGATTTGATCTTTATTTATGTCAAGGTTTACTATGTATATAGAGTCACATCATTCAGCAAGGTTTGCTTCCTAAACAGAATCATAGGAAGAGTCTTCAAAAAAGGTAATGGAAATGCATATTATGAAAATGGATTTCAAAATTTTTTACATCAAAATAAACTTTTCTTTCTTTTAAAAATTATTTATTTTTTATTTGAAAGGCTGAGAGACAGAGACAGACATGCAGAGAGCTCCCTTCCACTGGTTCACCCCTCAGATGTCCACAACAGTTGGGTCTGGGTCAGGCTTCAGCCAGGAGCCGAATTTTTTTAAAGATGTATTTATTTATTTGAAAGTCAGAGTTACACAGAGAGAGGAGAGGCAAAGAGAGAAAGAGAGGTCTTTCGTTTGATGATTCACTCCCCAGATGGCCACGACGGCTGGAGCTGCGCCAGTTCGAAGCCAGGAGCCAGGAGTTTCTTCCAAGTCTCCCACACGGGTGCAGGGGCCCAAGGACTTGGGCCATCCTCTACTGCTGTCCCAGGCCACATCAGAGAGCTGGATTGGAAGTGGAGCAGCCGGGACTAGAACGGGCGCCCATGTGGGATGCCGGCGCTTCAGGCCAGGGCGTTAACCAGCTGCGCCTCAGCGTCGGCCCCAGGAGCTGAAAATTTGAATCCAGGTTTTCCATGGGGAGGCCAGGGACCCAAGTACTTGAGCCACCGTGTGCTGTGTTTCAGATGGCATTAACAGGAAGCTGGAGCCGTGAGCCAGAGCCAGGTATCAAACCCAGGGACTCTGATGTGGATCAAGTGTCCCGAGCAGCATCTTACTGCTGCACCAAATGCCTGCCCCAAGGCATTTATTTTTCTCTCTCTCCTCCCTTCTCCCTCCACCTCCTCCCACCTCTTCTCTTACGCTTGCCCTTGTCCTAGAGTTCTGAAGTTTTACAGTGAAAGCTCTTGATGTGGCTTCATTGTCTTTTGTGGTGCTAGATTCTTAGTGAAACCCCCCCACACACACACACACACACTCTCTTTAAACAGACTTCAGCTTCATTTTAGATTAACAGCAAAATTCAGGAGAAGATTCACAGAGGTTTCTCATATTGTCCCTGTCCTAAAACACGTGTGGCCTCCCCATCAAATCCCTCACCTGAGTGGTATCTTTGTTTTAATGAATGAACTCGCACTGAACATCATCATCACCCAGAGTCCACAGCTGGTATCAGGGTTCACTCTTGGTGGCATGCATTCTATGGTTTGAACAAAGGATCAGGATGTGGATCCATCACTATACTATGGATCCATCACTATACTATCATGCTTAGTATTTTCAACGCCCTAAAAATCCTGTATGTTCCTCCTGCTCATGCCCAACCCCGACAACATTGATCTTTTTGCCATCTCCATGGTTTCACCCTTTGAACTGACTTAGATTTTTTTCACCCCTTTGGCATGAGAATGACTAGTTGTAGTAGCACCATTTGCTGGCTAACCTGTTTTTTTCTTCATTGCATTACCTTTGCTATTTTGTCAAAGATAGGTTAGATGAATCAGTGTAGGAGTCCACCTTGGGGTTCTCGTTTCTAGCCCATTGATTTTTTTGTCTGTTCTTTCACCAATACCCACGCTGTCTTGATTCTGTAGCTTCTTGAAGTTGGGTAGAGCCAGTCCTACAATTGTGTCCCTGCTCTGTATTGTGTTGGCTATTCTGGTTCCTTTTGCCTTTCTTTTTTTTTTTTTGTTTGTGACAGGCAGAGTAGACAGTGAGAGAGAGAGACAGAGAGAAAGGTCTTCCTTTGCTGTTGGTTTACCCTCCAATGGCTGCTGCGGATGGCGCGCTGCGGCCGGCGCGCTGCGGCCGGCACACCGCGCTCATCTGATGGCAGGAGCCAGGTGCTAGGTGCTTTTCCTGGTCTCCCATGGGGTGCAGGGCCCAAGCACCTGGGCCATCCTCCACTGCACTCCCGGGCCACAGCAGAGAGCTGGCCTGGAAGAGGGGCAACCGGGACAGAATCCGGCGCCCCGACCGGGACTAGAACCTGGTGTGCCGGCGCCACAAGGCGGAGGATTAGCCTGTTGAGCCACGGCGCCGGCTCCTTTTGCCTTTCTATACACACTTTAGAATCAGCATCCTAATAGTCACTTAGATTTTGCTTAGATCTTGATTGAAATTGGATTGAATCTATGGATCAGATTGGGAAGAACTGATGTCATCACAATATTGAGTTTTCCTATCCATGAACATGAAATGGTTTTCCATTTATTTAGTTCTTTGATTTTTTCCATCAGAGTTTTGTAGTTTTCTTAATATAGCTCCTCAGCATATTTTGTATGGTTTCAATCTAAGGATTCACTTTTTTGAGTGTTAATCTAATACTATTATTTTTAAATATCAGATTTAATTTTTTCTGTAGTAGTGTAAAGGGAAGTAATGATCTTTTCTATGTTAACCTCGAATCCTGCAACCTTGCTATAGTCACTTATTAGCATCAAGAAAATTTTAATTGATTGTCTCGTATTTTCTACACATATGATCCTACCATCTGGGAACAAAATCTGTTACACTTTTTTCTTTCTCGGTCTGTGCAACTTTTATTTCTTTTCTTGTCTGACTGAGTTAGCTAAGACTTCCAGGATGGTATTGAAAAACAGTGGGGCCAGGGATCATCCTTGCTTCATTCCCTAGCTGTGTGAGAAAGCTTTGAGTTCTTTATTAAGTATGATGTAGTCTTTTGGGGAGACATTCTTTGTCAAGTTGAGAAAGTTCCTTTCTATTCCTAGTTACTAAGAGGTTTTTTAAATTATTATAAATGAGTGTTGGATTTTGTCAACTTCTGTTTTTGCATCAATTTATATGATTATGCATTTTTTCTTTAGCACACTGATCTGATGGATTTCGTTAACTGACTTATAATGGCTGAACCAAACTTAAATCTTACTTGGTTGGGGTGTGTTATTCTTTTTGTATATTGTTAAATGGGATGTGCTAGCATTTTTTGAGGGTGTCTGTATTTTTGTTCAGAGATACTGGCCTATAGATTTGTTTTGCAGTAATATCTTCGATTTTGGTTTTCAGCTAATGCTGGCCTCAGAATGAGTAGAGTGGTATTCCCTCTGCTTCTAGCTTCTGAAGAGATTTACAGAATTGGTGTAATTTATTCTTTAAATGTTTAGTGCAATTCACCAGTGCACCCGTCTGGAGCACCATTCCTGGTTTGGAAGGTTAGAAATCATTGGTTGAGGTTATTGGATAGAGATAGGCCTCTTTAGAGTGTCTGTTTATTCTTACGTGGGTTTGGGCAGTTTGTGTCTTTTAAGGAGACAGGTTATCTAACTTTTGGGCAGAAAGTTATTCGTGGCATTTCTTGATTAACTTTTTTATGTCCATGGTATCTGCAGTTACTTCCCATTTTTCATTCCTAATATAAATTTCTGCCCCCTCTCTTTTATTCTTAGTCAATCGTATTGATTTTATTGATCTTTCAAAGAGCCTGCTTTTGATTTTTTTTGATATTTTTCTATTGATTTCCTGTTTTCAATTTCACTGAGTTTTGTTCTAATTATTATTTCTTTTCTCCTATTTACATCGCATTGAATTTGCTCTTCTTTTTCTAGTTTCTAAAATGGATGCTTAGGTAATTAGTTTTATATTTTCCTTCTGTTCTAATATGTTCACTCGATGCTATAAATTTTCCTCTATGGATTGTTTTCACAGCAATTTTGATAGGTTGTATTTCATTTTCAATTGGTTCAAAATATTTTTCAATTTCTTTTGAGAGTTCTTCTTGAATATTTATGTTAGTTAGAAGTGTGTTATTTAATATCCAGAAACTTTGTGATTTCTCCTCTTAAGTTTCTTTCTTTATGATTTCTTTATTTGAAAGACAGAATGACAGAAAGGGAGCAAAAAAGAGATTTTTTTTTCATCTGTTGATTTACTTCCTAAATGTCTGCAACAGCTAGGGCTGGGCTATAAAACCAGGGTCCAGAACTCCATCTGGATATCCCACATGGGTGGCAGGGGGACAGGTATTTGGGCCATCATCCACTACCTTTCCAGATGCGTTAGCAAGAAGTCGGACTGGAAGCAGAGTAACTGGGACTCAAACCAGCACTCTGACATGGGGTGCAGGTACCTCAAGTGGTGGCTTAATCTGCTGCACTTGATGCTGGCCCTAGCTATCCTTCTGTCACTGATTTCTGATTTAATTCCACTGTGGATTGAGAGCAGACATCACATTATTTCTAGACTTTTAAGTGTGTTAAGGTATGTTTGATGGCCAAGAATGTGGTCTCTCTTGGTGAATGTACCACGTGGGCTTGAGAAAAAATGTGTAGTGCGCTGTTGCTTGATGAAGCAGTCTGCAAATGCTGTTATATTCAGTTCATTGGCGATGCTAAGTTCCACTAAGTTATTACTGATTTTCTGTCTGCTGAATTTATCAGTTTCTGATGGCGGATGTTGAAGTCTATAACTATGATAGTGGATTCATCCAATTTTCCTTGCATTTCTACCAGTTTTTGCCTGACATATTTTGATGCCCTATTTTTATGTGTACACATTAAGGCTTGTTGTGTCTCTTTAGAGAATTGACCCCTTTATCATTGTGAGATGATGTGTTTGTCCATAATAACTTTCCTTTGTCTGAAGTCTCCTTGAAATTAATAGAGCTACTCCCTCTCTCTTTCTTTTGATTAATGTCAGCATAGTATATATTTCTCCATTCACTTATTTTTACTCTGCATGCATCTTTTTAGTGGATTTCTTATGGACAGCACGCATTTTGGAATCCCTTCTTGATAACTCTTATAATTCCTGTCCTTTTATTGGTTCATTTAGACCAGTGATTATTCATACAATTGAAATCACATCCGCAATATTGGTTACTGTTTTTCTTTTTCCTTGTTTCTCTTTTTGTCTTTCACTCTTTTTCTTCATCTTATGGTTTCAATTGAACATTTTACATGATTCCATTTTCTCTAATTTCTTAGTACAATAGTTAAATATTTTTTTTCATTTTTAGAGGTTGCCTTAAAATTGGCAATGTGCAATTATGACTAATCCAAGTCCACATTCAAATAACAATGCACCACTTAGGTGGTGTGAATTCCTTACACTAACAAAGTAACTGGGATTCCTCCGTCCTACACCTTGTATCATTGCCATGATTCGTGTCCTTTCTACATAAGCATATATATAAGGGAGATTGAACTGTTCATGGAAAATGGAATTAAAAGAAAAAGCATATTTCCATGAACTTTTTGAAGCCCACTCATACATGTGTGTGCATAATACACATATACAAATATATAAGGGTACACAGTTCCATACTTTGTTGCTGTTACTATTTTGAGAAAACTGTTATCTGTTAGAGTGACTAAGCAGAAGGAAAATAAGTTTTCATTTTGCCTTCCCTTATTCATTCTTTCAGTGTGTCGATCCAAGTTTTCAGAACGGTACAATTTTTCTTCTCTCTAAAGGACTTCTTTAAACATCTCCTTCATGGTGAGTCTACCATCAACAAATTCCCTCACTGTTTGCCTGAGAGAGTCTCTATTTCTCTTTCTCTTTTTGTTCAAGGAATTACAAAGCGATTTTTAATGCTCTGAGAGGCGCTGGGTGGGGAAAACCACACTGCTTCTTTGCAGGTGAGGTGTTTTCCCCCTCTGGCCTCCCTCGGGATTTTTCCCCGTTACTTTTGATTTTCTGTAGTTTCAAAATGCCTAGAGGTCGTTTATTTTGATTTTCACTATGCTTGTTCTCCGAGCTTCTTGGATTTGTGGTTTGGTGTCTGATACTGAATTGGGGAAATTCTCAGTCATGACTGTTTCAAATGTGTCTTTTCTTCCCCCCCCCCCCTTTATATGTATGTCATGCCTATAGTTGTCCCATAGGTTTTTTCTTTTTCTTTTTAAATTATTTATTTGAAAAGCAGAGAGAGAAAGAGAGCTGTTTCATCATTTGTTGAAATGAAATGCCTGCAACATCCGAGGCTGGGCCAGGCCAAAGCCAGGAGCTAGGAACTCCGTCTGGGTCTCCCCCGTGGGCGGCTGGGACCCCGCACTTGAGCCATCAGCTGCTGCCTCCCAGAGTGTGCACTGGCAGGAAGGTGCTTGCAAGTGGAGCTGGGACTCCAGGTTCTGTCCTAACGGCTGCGCTAAGTGCTCGTCCCTGCACACTGTGTGTGCTTTAGAACCGTCGTGGGGGCAGTGCTATGGTGCAGTAAGTTAATCCTCCGCCTGCAGCGCTGGCATCCCTTATGAGCGCCGGTTCTAGTCCCGGCTGCTCCTCTACCGATCCAGCTCTCTGCTATGGCTTGGGAAAGCAGTAGAAGATGGCCCAAGTGCTTGGGCCCCTGCAGCTGCATGGGAGACCTGGAAGAAGCTCCTGGCTCCTGGCTTCGGATTGGTGCAACTCTGGCTGTTGCAGCCATCAGGGGAGTGAACCAATGGAAAGAAGACCTTTCTCTCTCTCTCTCTCTCTCTCTCTCTCTCTCTCTCTCACTGCCTGTGGCTCTACTTCTCAGGTAAATAAATAAAATATTTAAAAAAAAAAGAACCGTCATCATCTTAATCACACTCCTTTGAAATTCTCAGTCTGATAATCCCAACATCCCTGCTGGATCTGAGTCTGGTTCTGCTGCCTGCCCTATCCCTTCACACTGTGTGTGTGTGTGTGCGCGCATTTTGGTATGCTGGACACTTTTTTTTCTTGGTAGCAAGACAGGACACCCCGGGTGGGAGGAGCTGCTGTAAACAGGCCCTTGGGGTTGTGCTGCTAAATTGTGGAGGAGGGTGGGGAGAGAACTGGGGAAGGTGTCAGTCTCTTAGTGAGCCGTGCCTCCCACTGTGACCCTCACATGCGCTTCTGGGGGGGGGTGCAGGCTGGTGAGAGGACGTCACAATTGAGTATCCCTCTTCCCCCTCTGGACAATTAGCTTCTGCTAAAAATCTCAGCGGGCTGGGCTCTGGGTCAGTATTTTCTCCCCAGGGTACACCTCATAAGGAAGAATAGAGTGCTCTGGCTCATTTCTTTCTTTTTTTTTGGAGGTTGTATTTATTTATTTGAGAGGTAGTGTTCTGGCTCATTTCAGAATGGTTTATCTTCCCCTCTCCTTATAGAATTGTTCACGGAGACAGCTGGAGGAGAGGTCTCCGTCTTCCCATAAGAAAAGTTTCAGGTGTAAGACCCAGAGTAGTGGTGAGCAAGGGAGCAGAGTTCACGGAGGTAATGCACCTGTCGCACCTGCCAGGATGGGATGGGCACCTCTCTGGATGGAGGCGAGAATACCCAGTCTACATCCAGATTGGGGTTCATAAGAGTATGGGGTCCCCTCTCTCTTGCCCTGGACGAAGAGCTCCCAGGTTGTGTGAAACAGGTGAATTTCCTCCCAAGGTTTTGTTACCAAATATTATCAGCCTGGGTAGGCTTGACCCAGGTCAGAGAGGATTCCCCTGGGGTGGTTTTCTTGGAGGGAAGACTGGGACCACCTATAGCTATGGGCAGGACGGCGTAGTGTCCGGCACTGGGCTGCTTCGCAGGCATGCTACCAGCAGGTGCATTCTTTGTGCAGGTACACAGTTTTCCTCAGGCCCCTTTCACACACATCAGCCGACTTCTATCTTCCTGCCTCGGGGACGTATGATGGTGCGCTCTCCCATGTCACCAGGAGAACCTGGTCAAGCTCCTGCAGTAAGCTCACAAAGATATTGGAGGTCCCAGTGACAGGGTCCCCCTGGAGACTGTGTCTCAGCCTTGCCCATGCTGAGCCTCCAGGCATACTTTGGTCGTACTGCATGCTTCCCTGGACTCCCCCTGGTTCCCACAGAGCTTGTGCCCGGGGTTCCTGCTCCGGGTTCCCCTAGCCATCTCTCCAGTTTGGGGTGCAGCGGTTTGTCTCTCTGATGGATCTTAGATGAGCCATGCACTTCATTCTGCTTCTTCCCCGTTGGTAACACAGTGAGGTGACTTCTAAGCCACAGACTGGAAGTCCTTAGCAAGCCCTTTAAATCTGGAAACGTGCGTCTTCTCCTTCTGGAATTACTTCACAGACAAACGTCCCTCCCGCTTCTACTGTTCTTCTGGAATGCCTGTTACTTAGATTTTGCACCCACTTGACTTGTTCTGCTATTATATTTGTGATTTCCAACAACATACTTCATTCTCTAAATATTTTTTCTTTTAAAAAAACTTCTTAAAAAATATTCTTGAAAGGCAGAGTTAGAGAGAGAGAGAGCACAAGAGAGAGAGATCCTATCCTCTGGTTCATCCCCAAATGGCTGCAGTGGCCAGGGTGGGGCCAGGCCAAAGCCAGAAACCTGGAACTCCTGGTCACATTAGCAGGGAGCTGCACCAGAAATGGAGTGGTCAGGACTTGAACCAGTGCCCATCTGGGAAGTCATTGCTACAGGCAGAAGCTTAACCTGCTACATCCCAGCTCTGGCCCCTAAATATTGTTTCTATAGTGCTCTGTGCTTTTTCCAAGGACGCAATATTTTCTCATCCTTTGGCGAACATTAAGCATTGTGTGCTCTTTGAAAGTTTCCTCTCTTGCTTCTAATGCATCTGTTGCTTGCATCCCTGTCTTTTGTCCTAGGGGCCTTCCTCATCGCTGTGGACACTCTTGGCTGTGCTCCTGTTCAACAGGGGAGCAGTAAGATGGAAATCCTTCTGACACTAAGAGGGAGGCTAGTGACAGGAGCCTTTGCTCTGGGCGGTATGGCTGGGCTGTCTCACGGGGTAACCAGTCTTTTCTCTTGAGCTGATAAGCGTTTACAAGCTGCTAGGTCTTTCCCATATCCTGCCTGAAACATCATGATAAATCGGCCTTAGGTAGCAAGCTGGGTGCGGCAGGAGCTCAGGCCCAACAGTCAGCGGTCAAGTTTATTTAATTCCTCTGTTTGTAAAGTAGGCCTTTCCTATCCACTGTCCCTGGTAGCCACCGATCCAGACGCCATTTGTTTTGCCGTCTGCTGGGCAGTGACTGATCTGCAAGGGAACAGAATCTCCCATGTAATTGCTTCTTGAGCAGGTCTTTCACCCGCCTTCCTGTTCCAGCTCTTGATCTCTGCTGCTTCCTGGGCTCCCGGGTGCTGCCAAGCCTGAGCCTCCGGAGGAGTTCACGAAGTGGTCAGGGTGCACCACGGTGTGGCTCATCGCTGCCTTGAGATGACCTGAACTTGCAGAGACTTCTTAGTCACCCGCTTCTAACTACTTTTTCTTTTTGAAACATCTGTTTATTTTTTTGAAAGGCAGAGTTAGAGAGAGGGAGAAGCAGAGGCAGAAAGAGAAAGACAGAGGGACAGGCAGAGATCTTCCGTCTGCTGGTTCACTCCCCAAATGGCTGTCATGGCCAGGGCTGAGCCAGGATGAAACCAGGAGCTTCATCCTGGTCTCCCACATGGGTACAGGGGCCCAAGGACTCGGGCCATCTTCTACTGCTTTCCCAGGCACCTTAGCAGGGAGCTGGATAGGAAGTGAAGCAGCTGGGTCTCAAACTGGCACCCATATGGGATGCTGGCGCTGCAGGTGGAGGCTTAACCTCCTAAGTCACAGGGCCAGCCTCTTCCAACTACTTTTTCAAACTCCCTGAATGGTGCTGCTATGTTCTGTCTCCTATTCTTTTGTGCTTATGGTCTGTGTCTTTTATTTTTACCAAGTTTAATGTAATTTTTGTAGGGTTTCAGACGGGAGTAAGACTGATGCATGAGTCAAGCCTCTATGGACTGGAAATTAACTGGAAAGTCCCTGCCTACTATCGCCCCAGCCCCGCCCCGCCCGGAAGACAGCTCCCTGCAGTCGACAGAGAACCTTCCCAGTCCTTGTGGCTGCGGCTCTGCCGGTCCATATTTGGAGCTCTAGGTGGACTGTTTGCTTGAATTTACAGAACTGAGCACCCACTCCCAAACATTCGCTGGGAGGGACTCCCCTTTGTGCCACTCCTGACAGGGGACGGATCTGCTGAGGGCTGAAGAGGATATTCAAAGACCAGAACTAGCTGCTGCCCCTCGCTCTGTGGCGCTGTGAATAAACCAGCAGGACGCCTTGCAGAGTGAGGTCAGGGATGCTTTCTGACCAGTCTTGCTTATGGGCCAGGGAGGGAACAGCAGGCTGGTGGCTCAATGGAGGCTGTGTGAGGTGGTCTCATGGGTCCGTCCCTTCCCATTTAATGCACCTGCTGCAAGATTGTATCCCTTTGTCCCATGTGTCCCAACTGTTAGGAGACTGATGCTGGTGAATTAACCTCGGAGCAGGCTCAGTCCCCATAGGGCATGCTTATTTGTTAGTTTGTGACGGGCTGTGTCTCTTCCCCATCAGTGGAGCGTTGATGTCTGCGCGCCACGATATTCCCTCGTGCCTAGCAAGTCAGAAAGAAAGCCCACAGTCAGCAGATGTGTTCGGACACGAGAACACTAGTTACACCAATGTCTGTTATTTCCATTCAGTCCTCACGCTGAGCCTGCGAGCTGTTATCTCCATTTAACAGGTGAAGAAACCAATGTCCACAGAGGCTGGAGAAATTACTCCAAGTGACACAGCTACTAGGAGAGGGAGAGACTCAGAACTTTCTGGCTGCCACGTCAGTGAGTCTTCTGCTGCTCTGGACTTGAGCACCACATAGAGGATGCCATGCTTCCAGAAGGTTCACCTTAGAGAGGAGGGGCGGGAGAGGTTTCTCGGGAGACAAGCTTCCGTGCCGTCCTACAGGAAGGGTGTGGGCAGGTGAGGAGCGTGGCCTCGCTCTCCATCAGCAAGGGGGGCACAGGCAAACCGAGGGGCCCAACACCGGAGGTCACCGAGAGGACTCTGCCAGCTCATAGCTGAGAGCCCTCTGCAGCTAAGCGGGCCCACATGGCGGCATTAGACTGCTATTTGTCAGGAAAAGCGGTCGCCTATCCTTGCAGGCCCTCCCAGGATGTCCCCGACACTTATTCCAGCCTGCCTGGCTTCCGTGCTTCGGCGAGTTCCCTGCTGAGGAACAGGTACCTGGGCTAGTACTTCACGCTTCTCATAATGCTGTGTTATCTACAAAGCACCCCGTTTTGGCAAGTCATTGATGATTTACCATTTGAGAGCCAATAGACCCGTGGCTACCCAAGATCCACCTGGATGAGTTACTGACAGTCAGATGCTCGGGCCCCCACCCAAGCTACTGACTCAGTAGTGTGTGTGTGTTGCTTGTGTTTAAAACATGCTCCACAAGCGATTCGCATGCAGCTGGCCTGCCCACCCAGATAGGGTCAGCGGAGGTCATACAGCATCAGACAGCAGTGGGAAGATGGAACAACACGCTGTGTGAACAGGTGGCCTTGCTCATGCCCTTCCTCTACACGGCGCGGACGGCGTCACCAGTTCTGCTTATCTACTACAACTCAAGTCAAATGTCACCTCCTCCAGGAAGACCCCTGCATCAGCCCAGTCCCACCATCCACTCTGAATCCAAAGTCCTTCCGCTGGGCTCCTGCGCTTGCCTGCGGCCTGAGTGATCCCATCTGTAACATCCGTTCTGGAGCTGAGGTTGTGAGCGCTTTGAAAGCAGAAATGTGTCTGGCGCCTGGCCTCCAGGCAGCAGCATCGCAACACTGCCGATGAACAATGACAGACAGGATGGCGACAGGCAGAACGTGTTCCGTCCCACAGGGCTCCCGAAGGCAGCAGGGGCAGGGCTGGGAGAGGCTGGGAGAGGCTCCCGGAAGGGGATGGGATGTGAGCTATTCTGGCCTGGTGGCCCATGGAATCACACAGGCCTGCAGTGGAGGTAGGCGGAGGGCGGAGCTGGGAGCCCTCTCCCTCCTTCCGTGGTGATGGAGGCCCAGCTGAACTTGAACTTGGGGAGGCTATGCGGTGTCATTCATCATTATCCTTGATGCGTGAACTCTGGATACTCCCCCCGTAAACGCTCAGATGCTAAGGAAAGTGCGGGTCAGGCCCCAGGAAGCTCTCACCGGAAGCCCTGAATACACTTGGTGCTTGTGGTTTCACCCTCCAGCTTCCTGCCAGAGCGTAACTAGGCTCAGCAAGTGTAAGACGCCAAGCAGAAGGCGGTGTTGGGGCCACAAGCATGACACCAGTATCTCAAAGCAGCTGCCTGTCCCCCGCCTGTCTCAGAACTGCAGCTGAAAACTCTGCTCCGCGTCCCCCAAAAGATGGGCTCCGCTCCTCCAGTCCTGGCCCTTGACAACACGCAAGGGTGTGATTCAACCCGGCTGTCCCCCGGCAGGCCCTTCCACATAGCACCGCCAGGACCCGGGGCCCCTCCCCTTCCAGGGACAGCTCTGCACAGCACTGCGACCATGCCCAAGCTGCTAAGGAAGTGAGGCCCAAACCGCGGTGACAGTAGCCAGGGCCTCGTATAGAAATGGGTACGGAGCATTTTCAATTCGTTACACAAATCTTCAAACCAGTTTTTGGGGGCCCAGCTTTGGAGTGGAGGCCTGGTGGGAACAGCATGTTGTGACCATCCTGCTGGGCACTGGACAAATGGGGTTGGCCAAAGCTGATGCTGCTGTCACCAGCGAGCCTCCTCCCCATTCCCCAGCTTCCTCACCACGGCGCTGAGCTCCCTTCTACAGCGAGCAGGCACAGGGGTGAAACCAAAGCGTTTATTTCCCTTCTGCTCCCAGGACAGCGGGCGAGCATCCACCAGGACACAGGAGAGAGGACCTGAAGCACACAGGGCTCCCAACAGGGAGCCCCAGGCCCCACAGCCCCCAGCCCGCCCTAGCATGCTTGCACGTGGTCTGGAGGGAGACCAGGAGAGCACTCGGATTTCTTTCTAGACCAGTTGGGTCCTCACAACCACAATTCGAGTTTGTCCCTTTCTAGGGCGGCCGATTGCAACCAGGAGACCAGTGGCTGCAGATGGCAGCCTGAGCGGCCCACGTGGCTGAGGCCCACGAGCCTTGGGAGGCGGTAACGTCGGGTGTGCAGGGACCACCTGATGGCGGTGTGGACACGCCCACCAGAGCAGAGAAGTCCACGATGCCCGTTTCTGGAAGGGAAAGGTCCGTCTCTTCTAATTAGAGGAAGGAGCCAATGAGTTTTCTGCAGTCCCTTGAGGAGGTTTTGGTTGAACTCGGGGTCTGGGGAGGGGAGGGCCTCTTTGCTGGTGAACTTGTGTGCCCGACGGAGGCGGCCTCTTCTGCTTCTGGTGCTGGGCACGGTGGGCAGGAGGCAGGGGACGATGCCCAGGGGCCTGGGAGCCGTGCCCAGGTGGTGCGGGAGGCTGGGGAGCTGCTGCAGGCGTGGAGGCCGGAATTGGAGGGAGCTTCCGGGCCCTCTCCTCAGTTGCTGCTCTCTGCGCTCTCATCTCCTGCTGCTCGTCTGCAACAACAGAACACCAGCATGCCAGCTGCCCTGGGCACGCGCTGTGCCAGGAGGAGGAGGAAGCGGAAGCGGCCCCTCCCATCCAGCCCAGCCTGCCAGCTCTTGCAGGAGAGACAGAAATGCTCACCACAAGGTAGAGCGAGAGCCCAGGGAACCGGAGAGAGGAAACGCACACGTGGAGGCTTTGTGTTGGGGCTCCGGGAGCAGAGAGTGCTGTCAGACCCCGGGGCCCTGCCTCCGTGCCACCCTGGACCGCGCCCGCAGTGATGGGATCTGACTGGCTACAGGGCACATGAGCAACTGTATCCCTCCCGTTCTGTGTCAGCCTTGCCCCCACCCCTGCCTGCTGTCAGGTAACGCCCATTCTGGGGAGAGGCTGGGGCACACACAAGGCTCTGTAGCCCTTGGGAACCTTCCTCGTCCCTCAGTAAGTCATGACCCAGCCTCTTGGGCTTGGGAAGGAAGTAATTCCCCTTCTCTTCGCCCATTGGGGTGTTCTGCTTTGTAGGATGTCAGCCCACACCTAATAGAAATGTAGTTGTTGCAGTGCTGTTACAAACTGTACGGGAACCCTTAGGTGCTCAGCGCCCATAGGCCTGCCCCCTCTGGCTCCTTCAGGCTCCCAGTTAGGTTTCCTGTGCCCCTGCCCAAGGCCACCCTTGCAGCAGCTGCAGCGGGGGGCCGGGAGAGAAGTGATGTGCATCTGTGGGTAAGCGAGTGGTGTTCAATCATCTTTACGGGGCCGTGCGTTCGGGTGGCCCGGTCCCGCCTTTGCATCCCCCTGTAACCGGGGGCTGATGCTATCAATCCAACTGCCTGCGACCGCTGCAAGTACAAGCCTCAGCCGCTTTGACTCAAACCAGGCCCTGGGGCTCTGACAGCGGAGCGGCCCACGTGCTCTAAGCACAAAGAGAAAGGTACAGGAGAGACAAAACACAGCCTGGGTGCCATCTCCAGTGCCTTGGGGAGGCTGGGGTGGTGTCTGGGAGGTCCCAGGTGCCAGCTGTGGGGCAGTGGCAGTCCTTCTCTATCCCCATCTCCCCACCCCATTCTGTTCATTTGTTCTGCCAGCACGTGTGCCTCCTCCGCCAGGCGGTAGGTGCCATTGCCAGGGGCAGCGATGACTCAGACACAAACGCTGTCCTCAGGAAGCCTAAACTCAAGGAAGCAATGAACCAGGCCTGCGAATCCCAAAGTCCATCTCTGGGAAGAGCTCAGGGCCACCAAAGAAGTCTGGACAAAGAACCACGCGAGTGAGGGCAGATACAGTGGGCAGTGGGCAAGTGGCTTGATTGGACACACATGGCGGGCATGGCTCTGTGAGACCTGCCTGGTCCCCATACAGCAGCACCTTCAGCCACTGTCTAAACACCTGCTCCAAGGACCTCCTCCAGGCTCCTCATTTGCATCTCCTGGCTGCCAGGGCCAGGACTAAGGTGAGACAAACAAGGCTTGAGGCATAAACTTAAGGAAGTACCCATTCCTCAGGGTCATGCAAGGGCAGGACAGGCCTGAGGATGAGGACCTCCTTAAATTCTGCTCCCTGGGCTCCTTGCCTCATTGTGGTCCTGGCTCTGCCCTTCTGGCTGTAGGATTTGGGGCAAATATTTAGCCTCACTGGGTTCAAGTTTCTGGCCCTGCGATAATATTATCTGCCTGCTAAAATCACTCTGGAAGTGGGATGAGATCATGCATGGGATGACAAAACACAGAGGTCGCTAGTGCAAGGCACAAGCAATGGGTTAAACTGAGCATCACGGTGGTCATTCGGGTCTGACCATGGCAGGCAGCGCCTGTCTTGGGGTGACGTGGGAAGTCTGCCTTGGGAGGACACGTGGTCAGTCTTTGAGTATTAGGTGATGAGAAGGGGGCCTCTGTGTGTGAGAGTGTGTGTGTGTATGCGTGAGCAAGGCACAGAGGTGAGGGAGCCTGGGGACCAAGGGCTCAGCCGCTGCGGCTGTTCCTGCCGGGGGAGGAGAGTGTGGCGGCAATGGCAGTGGGAAGGATGGCTGTTCAGCTGAGAAAGTTGTCCCACGGCTTGGGCTGGGGACAGTGCGGGTTAGGGATGTGGGGACAAGGGATGGCAGCTTAAAGAGGTAACTGAGGAATGAGGCATGACATAAGGAAGCCAAATTCCAAGGGCCCAGAGCCCAAGGCCACCACGGCCGGGGTTAGGTCAGACCGGGTCCACAGGCAGTGCCAGAGGTAGCCGGTGAGGGTGTGCTGAGCCCACTGTCTGGAAAGGCCTGGAGCAAGAAAACCCAGCCCTGCTGCTGCATGTGAGAATACCCAGGGGCCCAGGGACCTGCCAGCTCTCCAGCACGACCTGCCTACAGCCGACACCCCATCCCAGCACCCACAGTGACACCTGATTTGTCATTGTCTGGTTTGCTCTGCCTCAGGTGTCCTGGATGCCCTCTGGGCCAGCCCCCCACATGGGAGCCTAACCTTTTCCTTTTGGTAGGTTGCATGGAAGAAAGCACGTGCCAAGGCCTCACGCATCACTCCTGGGAGCACACACTGGCCTGAGATGGTTGCACCTGTGTTCCCAGGAGCTCGGTGCAGAGCACTCCAAGGGGCCATCCAAAGACATGGCGTTTTGCTGCTCATCTTTCTCCCCACGTAGAGATGTGTGGATAGTTAAAGTCTCCACCACACCTGCCTTTCAAAACTCTGCCTCAAGTGATGGAGGCTGAAGAAGCCAGACTGGATTATGCTTCTCAAGACTCCTACGTTGTCACCACCCGAAGTGTGTTTTTCAAAAACTCGAGCTAACCACCAAATGGAACAAGCTACACTCACTGGTCCCAGCACTGATATTCTGAAACTACCCATCTCCATCTCTGTCTCTGTATTCGTAAGGTGTCGTCCCCATTAGATGTTTCCATGGGGATGTCGCTAGGGCCCCTAGTGGACAGAAGGGGGTGGGGCTCACCACTTCTCCTGCTGTTCTGTTTTTTCCTCTTGCTGATGCAGAAAATGAGCAGCACCACAAAGACCATCAAGAGGAGGCCTCCCCCGCAGGTGCCAATGATGAGGTAGATGTGCGGTCCCTTTCCTGCAAGATGAGAAGACAGGGGCTGGAGGGAGGGCTCTGGGCCGAGGACAAGAACCCCTGCCTCCCCGCAAGCAGGTGCAAGAGCTTGATGAGTCTTTTCAACCTCATGAAATCCAAGCTCAGGGAGGAAGGTGCATTGTGTCCATCTCTGGGAGGATCTAGGGTCCTTCAGGCTGCCTGGGAAAATGTTCTCTTGAACCAATAACGCCTGCTTGTTCATGTGCCTGGGCCCGCCCACCACCCCCAGCGGGGAGCAGCTCAGGATCTGAGATCTGAGGAGTGTAGAGACAATATGGCATAAGCTTGAGTTTCACAGATGAGACCCCAGGAGGAGGACAAGCTGCCCGAGGCCACGCAGGCCACTGTTCCAAGTGGCTCCTTGTCTCGGTGTGTCTGCCCTGTTTTGCCACCTCTCGTCTCTGCCTTCCCAACTGCACCGCCATTCTTTCTCACTCCCTTGACCGGGCAGTCCTCAAACACTCAGGGGAACGATCTCACTCTCCCAGCACAGCCCTCTGACCTCACAGCCTGCAGCCCCCACTCCCACCCCGCCCTAGATTTCCCAGGGCCCCAGGAGAGAAGCCCAGACACACAGAGAATTAGAAAGAGCAGTAGCCAGGGCTGTCCGGACCCAGAGCCTCTGTCGCTGTAACTCAAGAAGGGAAACAGTGAGTTCAATGTGAAGAGAAATGGGTTTGAGTCCAGGTTCCGCTAGACAGCAGCAACAGCTGTGTGACCTTTGGCGAGTTGCAGCCTGTTTCTTTCTTTGAGAAATGGAGATAATGCAACCTACATCACAGGGTGGCTGTTGGAAGTCAATCAGATAATGGATGTGAGCAGTGCTTTGTGAACTGTAAAACTACATACAAATATGAGGTCTTGCTCTCGCTGGTACTCTCTGTGCGGAGGCTTCTGGAAGCTGTTTCCCACGAGGGCTCCTGGGCCCTCTGCCCTTTGCGAGTCAATAGCAGTTAGAGAGGCAGCAGCTGCAGCTGCCCGGGGGTCGGGGGCCGGGTACATCAGGAGAACAAACTGGAGCTCAGCCCAGCATCACAGAAACACGTCTGCAGCCAAGCCAGCCCAGGACAGGACCGCTGGGCTCGAAGCCTGGCCTGGGCCACCAAGGGCACGCCTGAGACTCAGAAACCCATCTGTAGGGGTCTGCTCCTCCAGTCTCTCGCTGACCCAGCCTCCCCCTGTCAGTGATGCAAACCCTCCACATTCTGCAGAGGAAGGGCTGCGCCTTAGAGAAGCAGACTCAACCCTCAACCGCTGACACAGGCTTGAAAGGAGCTAGGGCTGCTGGGCCCACCTCCTCCTGAGCGTGGACCTGCCAGGTTTAGGCTGGGGCAGGGCAAGGCAGGCCTGGAATAGGTGGGAAGCAGGTGCCTTGGCCATGCCACCTGTGGCTGGTCTTCTGCATAATTCCTTGGGCGAGGCAGCCACACACTTAGGACTGAGGGCAATGGCGTACTCTGCGTGTTCCCAGGTTTGTCCAGCGTGGCCCCTGAGACAGCTGGTAACGCTCCTGGAGGCGGCGGGGCGGGAGAGGGGGTGTTTTCCAGCTTAGCTCGGGCATCTTTCAAACATGAGTCTGAATCCAGCCACACCTCTTCCCACGCTTCCTCTGGGAGATGTGGCTGGTCCACACTCCCCGTACCTATGGTTGGAGTCTAATCAGTCTAATCGTCGCTCCTCCCTGCCGTGGCCTTTAAGAACCAACCTTCCAAATCCCTTTTAGGGCCTTCGGGAGCAAGCCCTCCTCCCAGGCTTCCTCCGCACCTTCCGGGTGGCTTGTATCTTGATCAGTGCCTGCCCCTGCACCACATACTGGGGGGCTCTGTCCACCCCGGCCTCTCTTGCATTCAAGAGTGCTTCCTCCCCCCGAACAGGAACCTATCTTTAAGCTAGCAGGATCTAGGCAAAGTCAACATGCAGAGGAGGGCTGCCTGATAAACTACAGGAATTCAACATTGAATTTGAATGAAACAACGGATGCTTTTCAGCATAAGCATGCAGTCCTTGGAAGGATCTCAGCCTGCATGTTTGTCTGCTAAATCTGGAAGCGCTAGTCCAGGGCCTCCCAGAAGGGGGAGGGGGAGGGGCGGCCTCCCCAGCGCCACCTCCGCGGGGAGGGGTGCGGTGAGCTGGTGTTAAGTTTGTGGTTGGCAGATCTGCACCTCTTGGTGCTCCTGCTCTGAGCGTGGGCTGGACTTTCTGACTTGCTTCTAACAAATAGCATACAGTAGAAGCCATAGGATATGGCTCTCGATATCAACTCTTAAAAAGACTGCCACCTGTTCTCCTTGGCTCTTAGACCGTGCTGATGGAAGCTGGTCGCCACGTTGTGAGACAGCCCAAGGCCTGCTGAGTGAGGCTGCAAGCGGACCCACGGGCCTCCTCGTCTGATATTCTGGGGTCATGGGGCTTATTTTCTTCGTGAGCCAGGAGGATGAAGCCCAGAGAAGGGAAGAGATTCGGTCAAGGTCATCTGGCTACACGTGGACATACCCGAACTTCAAGCCCAGGCCTCTGGCCCCCAGGACAGACCTTGGTGGTAAAGGAGGCTTCCTCCCAACAACTACTTCCGGGGGTCACATCAGGCTGGGCCCTGGAGGTGAATGAGATCTTGGAGGGCTGCTCTGCTGTGGGGCAGGCGGTGGCCTCTCTGGGACCATGGCCTTTCTGGGCTCGAGCTGTCCCTTTCTCCACACCCCTGCGCCCCTGCCTCCTAGGGTTTCTACAGCCTTTCTGCCCTTACTCCTCAAAGCAAAGCTGCCACAGACCAGCTCCCTCCAGAAAGGGATCGTTAGGGGCGGAGTCAGAGTCAGAGCCACTAGGGAGCTGAAGAGGGCCCTGGGGCGGGGCAGTCTCCTTCTCTGGGGACTAGGGACTTGAATGTGATACCTCTGGCTCTCTCCTTCCTCCTGAGGGCAGGTCATGCTCAGCAGGAGGGTGGCTGATTCTGGTTTCCAAGAGGAAGGGGTCATCCTCACTTCTCACCAAGGCCTCTTCTCCGCCCATCCTCCCCCCCCATGCCCTGGAGCAGGAGTGCCACCTGCCACTGTGCCCTTGACCCTGGCAAGTGAACTTGGGACCCTGGTGGCCGACACCTGCCACACACCTGGACAGTCGGCGACAGCCACAGTGGACTCGTTGCTGACACTGTTATTCGCTGTGCACTTGGCTGTCATGCTCCAGCCGGTGGCCCACTTGTGTGTGATGATCTTCTGCTGTGTTCTGAGAGATTCCCCATCCAGAGACAGCGTCAGCTCAGCTTCTGTCCCTCTCACCACTTCGCAGGTCAGAGTTGCATTGCTGCAGCTCCAGGAGAGCTGTGGTTTGGAGACCTTCTCTGAAAAGAAAACGAAGAGCCGATTCCCATCAGGCCACTCTCTGATTTGAACAGACACAGAATGCAAACCAGAGGTCAGTCCAGGACCAAGGAACAATTTCAAAGGCCCGCAGCAACTTTTGCAAATCACGTTGATTTTATTTTCCTTGTACAGAGCATTCAGAACAAATGCGCTTCTGAAAAAGCTCATAGATAAATTATACCAGTAAATAGCATGTCCCATCTAATATCATGTCTTGAAACGTTTTCAGGTTATCAGCCTAAATAACAATCAGAGAGATTCTCCAAAGAACAGTGACTCTTGGGAAGAGCTGAGTTCTGGAACGGGAACATGTGTGCTGTAGTAAGCAGCAGGTGGATGCAAGAAGGTTGAGGCAGAGGAAACATTTTGGAGGCAAAAGGGGAGAAATTGACGTAAGCTACTTGCATACAAAGTTCACGGGTTTGGCCACAGTGGGCAGCACCTGACCTCGGATCACTGGTGCAGGTGTCACTGCTGGGCAAGTGTTCTCCCAAGAGCATCTTACCGAAATTGTTGTAGTCTGAAAGAATGCTAAAACTGTGGACACAGCTATGAGTCCTGGCTGCTCCGGTTCTCATCCAGCTCTCTGTTAACGTGCCTGGGAAATCAGTGGAAGACGTCCAGGCACTTGTGCCCCTGCCAACCACGTGGGAGACTGGGATGGAGTTCCAGGCTCCTGGCTTCAGGGTGGCTCGACCCTAGCCACTGCAACCATTTGGGGGAGTGAACCAGCATTTGGAAGTTCTCTCTCTCTCTCTCTCTTTGTCTCTCTCTCTCTTTGTCTCCCCCCCACCCCCTGTAACTCTGTCTTTCAAATAAATGCATGAGTCTTAGGAACGTTAAATCTTGATACAGAAATCCATGCATAAGGCCAGGTGTGTACAATGCAGGGTGTGCGCAGAACTGGAAGTCTCTTTGTGCCTTTAGCATGTCCTTGAAACAATCTCTCTACTAGTCAGGTGTGGGCCCGCCCCCTTCATCACTTCCTGGCTCTAATTTTGTCTAAGCTGATAAGAACAGTATGCTGGGATCAGCTTTGACAGCCTCCATCACATCATTTGATCCTAACAAACAAGCTGCTTTTCTTTGCATCTAAGATGAAATGCCTAAGACTCTGGGTGGTCTTAAAGCACCCACTAAGAATTGGAATAGGAGCTCACCGTTCTGAGTCCAAGTTCAGGAGATAGATGAGAGGGTTACTATGTCCTGATGCCCACTTGCCTCAGGAATTGGAGAGGGGCAGGGCTTCAAGAACAGCCAGGAAACCCTCCCTGGAATCACTGCATGTGTGACTGAGACCTTGGTCACCCCTCGACCCTGCTGGGGTCCTGGGAGCTGAGGGCCAGGAGCGCACACAGGCTGTCTAAGGAGCTTAAGACTTTGAAGAAAGCAGGCACCAGCCTAGAAACCGCAGCCCTGGTTCTGCCCTTGCCTGGGCCAGAGCTGGTTGGCTACTCATTGTGCCTCCCTGAACCCCATGTGTAAGAGAAGATACAGAAAATATCCTAGCCAGTCACGAAAGGGGGAGCACTTGGCAAAACACGAGGTGCTGGCCTTGCAGTTCTGTGTTCACAGTGGTGCACTCCTGCCCGTCCTCTTCTGACCTGACGACATTGAAAGGCCCCATCATCGAAGAGGAAAGCTGGGCCTTGGCCTGAGCTGGGGCGGGCCCAGCCCTGGCTGCACCACATCCCGGCTGTGTGACAGTCTCCTTTTTCTCCTCTCTGTTTCTCGTCCTTGACTCTCTTTCTGCCGGTGGCCCACCTGTCTCTGTTGCTCTCCATGAGATGGCAAACTCATCTTTGAGTGATTCCCCTCTCTCTGACTTCCAGTCTAGAGTGTTTTCCCCTTGGGTCACCTCAGCCAGGTTTCATTCCTGTCTCAGTACACAGTCACGCAGAGATTCAGCGCGACCCAGAATGAAGAAGGTGGAGAAACATCAGTGACCATCACAGAGGCTGTCTCAGTCTGAGGACTGGGTCACAGCGTTTTCCCATCTTTATGCCATGGATGTGTTCTCTGTCCTCTTATAACAGTGATATCCAGGCATTATAAAATTGATAAAATGTAAATTTAAAATGGCTTAAAAATCACCTGCAATTCCATTACTCAGAGTCAATCATCTGTATTTTGATGTGTGTCTTTACCAGACTTGTTCTATGCGTAAATACACCTATAAACATGTAATATTTTAAAAATAAAAACCGGATGATAGGATTTTATGGTCTGCCTATTCCCTCTTACTGCAAAATTATCTTCTGAACTTCTTTTACAAGTGTCAGCAAATGCAACTCTCCACCATTTTTAAATGACACATTCTAAAGCTAATACGTCTCTAACTGCAGAAGACTTTTAAATCTGCTCCAGTTTCACACTAGCATAAATGGCACGGTCAAGGACAACCTCATGGAGTGGTTCATACATATTCTCCCGGTGATACAGCTTCCTAGAGGTGAGGGGACCTGATCAATAGGATCCAATAGTTAAGACCACCTCATAGACAAGAGAGCCCCTTGGTTCTGGGTGGTTAGGATCACCTCCCCTGCACACACACCTGTGTTTCAAGAGCTCTCCAATGGGGGGTCCCATGACTGAAGCTGAAAAAGAGATGTGGGAACAGGGATTCAGAGGGCATTCATGTTAAGCAAACAGGTGTTGTGTCCCAGGCAATGCAGGGCTCTCCTACCTAATGAACAGCCCTTGAGGGTATTATCGGGAAAATCATATTCAGAGCAGACTCAGGGGATTTGCCCAAGGACAAGTGATGGTGACCACAGCAAACTGGGTGAAGATGCTGTGTGGCACTGACATGTGAGCACACACAACAGTGAGGCCGCACAACAGTGAGGCCAGTGTCTTTGGCTAAGATGTGTGGAACTTTTCGGGGTAATGACGATGTTGAGTGTAGTGGTATTTCACAACCCTGTACATTTTGCAATCTAAAACTGGTGGTGATAATGGTGGTACAACTCTGTGAACATACTAAAAACCACTGAGTTGTACAGTTCCGAGCACTTGAGAAAAAAAAAGGGGGGGGGCGGTGCTGTGGTATAGCAGATAAAACCACCGCCTGCAGTGCCAGCATCCCACATGGGTGCTGGTTCAAGTCCCGGCTGCTCCACTTCTGATCCAGCTCTCTGCTATGGCCTGAGAAAGCAGTAGAAGCCCCTGCATCCACGTGGGAGACCTGGAGGAAGCTCCTGGCTCCTGGCTTCGGATCGCCCCAGCTCCAGTCATTGCAGCCATGTGGGGCATGAGCCAGCAGATGGAAGACCTCTCCCTCTGCCTCTGCCTCTGCCTCTTTGTAACTCTTCTTTTCATTCTTCTTTTTAAAAAAAAAAATTATTTATTTGTATGAAAGGCAGAGTTACAGAGAAAAAAGTAGAGGCAAAGAGGCCGGCGCCGTGGCTCAACAGGCTAATCCTCCGCCTTGCGGCGCCGGCACACCGGATTCTGTCCCGGTTGCCCCTCTTCCAGGCCAGCCCTCTGCTGTGGCCCGGGAGTGCAGTGGAGGATGGCCCAGGTGCTTGGGCCCTGCACCCCATGGGAGACCAGGAAAAGCACCTGGCACCTGGCTCCTGCCATCGGATGAGCGCGGTGCGCCAGCCACAGCGCGCTGACCGTGGCGGCCATTGGAGGGTGAACCAACGGCAAAAGGAAGACCTTTCTCTCTGTCTCTCTCTCTCACTGTCCACTCTGCCTGTCAAAAAAAAAAAAAAAAAAAAAAAAGAAGTAGAGGCAAAGAAAGAGGTCTTCCATTCACTGGTTCACTCCTCACATGGCTGCAACAGCCGGAGCTGCACTGATCCAAAGCCAGGAGCCAGGAGCTTCTCCAAAGCCAGGAGCCAGGAGCTTCTTCTGGGTCTCCCACACTGGTGTAGGGATCCAAGGACCTGGGCCATCTTCCACTGCTTTCCCAGGCCACAGCAGAGAGCTGGATCGGAAGTGGAACAGCCAGGTCTCATAATGGTGTGTGAATTATATCCCAGTGAAACTGTTTGTGGTGGTCACCACCCTTGCCCAAGCCTCCCTAGGTTTGAGTCTGGACAAATGATGAGACCTTGGACAAGTCACTTCCTGCCAGGTATCTGGGGAATAGTAAGAACCTCCTCTTGGGACTGCTGAGGGCTTCGGGTGAGACCAGCAAGCAGGCACCTGACACCTAGTCATAGCTGTTATTATCGCCGTTGTACCAAACACCACAGGACTGGGAAAACCCAGCACGAGCCTCTGTGTGGGGCTCGTATTCAAAGGTGGCCATGGAGCCGACCTGGCTGGAGTCATGGCCGTGCTGTTCCCAGAGCCCATGACGCAAGGCCCCTTCTGGGACCCTTCCTAGCCACATCCCACTTCTGGGAGGGGCTCTGCAGTCACCAGGGTGTGGAAAGGTGGCAGTGGCAGGGGAGCGGGTCATGTGTGGGGCTGTGAGGCTGCCACTGGGCCTAGGTGCTGAGAAGGACCCTAAGTGGGAGGAGGGGCTCCGCCCCGTGACACTTCCTGTGTGAAGCACAGACGCGTTCATGTGCATATGAAATTGCTGACCTGGGCTCGGGCTGGGGCTCCTGTCTTCCTCGGCAGGCCAGGTGTCATTTCCTCCTCTGACTTCTTATTGTTCCCTGCCCCGTGCACCCTAGCCTTTCAACGTCAATGGCATCTCAGGTCCACCTCCCCGCCCCCCCATGCTTTCTTCACAGGCGACTCACGGAACACTCATCCCTCAACCAGGCTGCTCCCGCTGACCACCTGGGAGTGTTCGAGCCGACCCAGGCCCAGACCCCGTGCCAAAAAATTCCTGCCAAATGGTCTGGAGTGGGGGCCGTCCCTGTTGATCCCAACACGCAGCCTCACCAGCACTCCCAGCAGCCCCTCGCCCCTCACTGCATTACAGCAGCAGCTCTGGCAGCTCTCCCTGGCTCCATCTGCAACGTGCACGGCTGCGCTCCCAGGGCACCCAGACAGACAAGCCCTACCTCGTGCCTTTTCTCCACCTGACCCCTCTGCCACGGAGCAGATCAGAAACAAAGGCTTCATGGTGTCCAACTCTTGTGCCATAGAACCCTTCCTCCAAGACCCCTGGCTTGAAGCTGGCTCGCCCGTCATCCTCCACCTGTCGGCCCCACGCCTCATGCCCCACTGCATCACCCATCTGGAACTGTTAACTTTTCCTCTGCCCGCCTGTCCCCCGGCCCTGATTAGTGCCACCCTAATGTCCAGGTTGGTCACCCAGCCCCACAGCTCTATAACCAGCCCGAGAGGGAACTGTGGGCAGATGCACTTGAGGGTTCCTCAGCTGTGCACTTCCATGTGTGTGGATGTCATGCCCTCACACACACACACATACACACACACACACCCCTGAACAAAGTCTTCACTGGGGCAGGAGACACGTCCCTCAAAGCGCTCATGGAGGTGGCAGACTCAGCTGGGGCCATTTCCCAAATGCTCTTTCCCAGATTGCTAAAACAGCACCCAGACTCAAACGGAGAAGTTTAGGGAACGAAGACTTACCTAGAACCTTCAAATCAAACGTTTCTTCCAACACACACTCTCCTTTCGTATTATATATGATAACCTTGTAGCTACTGCTAGACTGTCTGTTGAGTTGTTTAATTTTCAGAGTTCCATTGTCCAAGAGCTCATAAGTTTCATTGAGAGTAAAGAGCGGCTTGTCTTTTTGGAACTGTGCGACCCTGCTTTCTCCTCTGACCCAGCGTATATCCTCAGTATCGTCACTCTTTGAGAAACCCGGGATGTGTAGTATAACGTCGCCATCCAAGGCCCCCGAGACGACCTGCGGATCCGAGGAGACCTTCGTAGCCAAGGAGGCTGCACCTACGAAAAGCAAGACAGTGGCTGAGGCCTGAAGTGGCCCAGCCTTCAGGGCAAGGCTGGGCTGTGCCGCTTCGCTCTCAGGCTCAATTCAGGGTCCCCAGAGAAGCCTGCTTGCCACTGCGGCCCCACACGGCAGCTTACCTTTGGTGCAAAAGCTGAAAATCACCAGCAAGCTGGCCAGCATTTTATCCGGGAGTCTCATCTTCGGGGTCAATTTCCTTGCTGTGGTTCTGAGCTCTTCTCGCAAAAGGAACTGTAGTCAGACTGGTGGAATCCACCCTGCCAGCTTAACCACGTGCCTCTCCCCTTTCTTCTGGTACAGTGACATGAAACACACACACACACTAACAAACCAACCCTTCTGATGTTTTCCTTTGTCAAAGCAGGTGCGTTTAAAAACACGTTTTCTAATCACATTTTCATCTTCACCAGAAAAAAAATGAGGGAAAGAATTGGCTTTATCCCCATTAAAGAGAAAAAGAGCTGAGGGGTGGAGCATTAGCCAGGTCCGGCCTCTTGTAAACACACAGCCCATCTTTCGTCTACTCAACTGCATAGTCTCTAAGAGCACAGGGATGGGTGGATGAATGTTCAGAAGTGAGTAGAAGGAAACAAATGTTTAACCCATTATTATATTACCAGTATTAGAAAATGCACTCATAGGAAATATTAGGAAATGGATTTTCTCTCTCCCAAAAGATGTTTTTAGAATACTCTAAAACTGTGCAAGAAAAAGAAACGTACATTATGTCTCAGCTGTAGATGCCTACAATCCTCAAAACGTATGTTTAACATAGCTTTTTAAAAAATTTACTTATTTGAGAGGTAGAGTTACAGAGAGAGAGAGAGAGAGAGAAAGAGAGAGAAAGAGAGAGAGAGAGAGAGAGAGCGGTCTTCCAGCCGCTGGTCTGCTCCACAAATGGTTGGGCAGATCCCAAGCCAGGAGCCAGAAGCCTCCTCCTCTACATCTCCCTCGTGTGCACAGGGGCCCAAGCACTTGGGTCATCTCCCACCGCCCTCCCAGGCCACAGACAGTGAGCTGGACCAGAAGAGGAGCAGCTGGGTCTTGAACCGTCACCCACACAGAATGCCAGCAGCACAGGCAGAGGCTCAATCCATGACGCAACAGCTCAGCCCCTTAACATACATTTTATAACTCTATTGAAATTCAAAGTTGGGGCCTGCGTTGTGGCGCAGCAGATTAACGCCCTGGCCTGAAGCGCCAGCATCCCATATGGATGCCGGTTCGAGTCCCGGCTGCTCCTCTTCCGATCCAGCTCTCTGCTATGGCCTAGGAAAGCAGTAGAAGATGGTCCGAGTCCTTGGGCCCCTGCACCCACATGGGAAACCCGGAAGAGGCTCCTGGCTCCTGGCTTCAGATCAGCTCAGCTCTGGCAGTTGCAATCATTTGGGGAGTGAACCAGCAGATGGAAAATTTCCCTCTCTCTGGCTCTACCTCTCTCTGTAATTCTGACTTTCAAATAAATAAAATAATTTTTTTAAAAAAAGAAAGAAATTCAGAGTTAGGTAAATAAAAACTTATTCCAAAACAAACAAAGGCACAGAGACGAAGAAATGCTATTAAGCAACCAAAATATTCCAAAACATGGAAGGTGGTTAACATTATAGACGGTTCAGGAAAGCACTGATAAGGAGGAAGAGCAGTGGGAGGGGCTGGGTGAGAGCAGGAGAAAGGAAATTTGGGATTCAAGTAGAGACAGTGCCTCAGGGATGGGTGCACCCCCGACACCGAGGCACAGAGACACCCAGTCCAAAAAAGAGGGGCCACCCAGTCCCAGGTTTCCGAGTGAATTTCCACCTTCGTGATTCCTTGGGACACAGAAAGTAAAAACCCTGGAAGTTGTGCATGCTGAGTTTCTGCCCTTCAACTTGAGGCTCAAGGAGGCATATTATTTCTCAGAAAGTTGCCCAGAAACGAAGTTCAAACAATGGATAATTACCACTAGGTAAAAGGAAGCCTAAATAGAATATTTACCTCATGGCTGTCTAATAAATCCCCAGCTCATGTCATTTGCTGAAAAGATTAAAATTTGGGGGTGGTGCTGTGGTGCAGCAGGTTAAAGCTCTGGCCTGAAGCGCCGGCATCCCATATGGATGCCGGTTCGAGTCCTGGCTGCTCCACTTCCAATCCAGCTCCCTGCTAATGCACCTGAGAAGGCAGCAGAAGATGCCCCAAGCAGTTGGGTCACTGCCGCCCACATGGGAGACCTGGATAGATCCCAGGCTCCTGGTTTCCGCTTCAGCCAGCCTGGGAGTGAACCAGAGGATGGAAGATTGGACTGTGGGAAACTTCAAACCTTTAGCCTTAAAATTTTGAAAGACCAAGTACTAAAAGAGACAAATTATTTTTAAGATGTATGACAGGGCTGGCGCCGTGGCTCAACAGGCTAATCCTCCGCCTTGCGGCACCAGCACACCGGGTTCTAGTCCCGGTTGGGGCACCGGATTCTGCTGTGGCCCGGGAGTGCAGTGGAGGATGGCCCAGGTGCTTGGGCCCTGCACCCCATGGGAGACCAGGAAAAGCACCTGGCACCTGGCTCCTGCCATCGGATGAGCGCGGTGCGCCAGCCACAGCGCGCTGACCGTGGCGGCCATTGGAGGGTGAACCAACGGCAAAGGAAGACCTTTCTCTCAGTCTCTCTCTCTCACTGTCCACTCTGCCTGTCAAAAAAAATAATATATAAAAAAAAAGATGTATGACAAAGATCAATATCCCTAAAATTAAATATTTCCTGTAAACATAGAAAGAATAGACACCTTAATATTAAAATGAGCCAAGATCATAAAAGGAAAAACTCACAAAAGAAGTACAACAATCTGTGAAAACATAGTTAACTTCTCCATCAAGAAATATTGGATTTTTGGTGTTATTGTTAAGATTTATTTATTTATTTGAAAGTCAGAGTTACAGAGAGAGAAACAGAGAGAGAGGAGAGATCTTCCATCTGTGGTTCACTCCCTGTATGGCTGCATCGGCCAGGGCTGGGCCAGGTAGAAGCCAGGAGCTTCTTCCAGGTCCCCAATGTAGGCACAGGGCCCCAAGAACTTGGGCCAACTTTTGCTGCTTTCCCAGGTGCACTAGCAGGGAGCTGGATCAGAAGCAGAGCAGCCGGGACTCGAACCATTGCCCATACGGGATGCCAGTGCTACAGATGGTGGCTTAACCCACTGCACCGCAGTGCCCGCCCTGCCACGTTAGTTTTTAACATAGATGCATTTCTGTTTCATTTAAAAAATGAAAATACACAGTATTGGTGATGGTGAAAACGGGCATTATCGTTCATGGCCTGCAGAAATGAAAATAAGTAGTTTTCCAATGGGCAATCTGCCTTTGTGAATCAGAAGCATCGAAAATATTTTTAATCAGGAAATTAATGAAGAGTCTGCACCAAGTCTTGGTTCTATTTTGATACACTGCGGTATTCAAATCAAAAGTGGAAACTATTTAAATGTCTAAGGGAAGGAAACTGGTTAGCAAAATCATGACATGGACAAGCTGTGGAATAAGAAAAAAAAGGGGGGGGGGCTAGCACTGTGGTGTAGCAGGTGAAGCCGCTGCCTGCAGGGCTGGCATCCCATATGGGCGCCAGTTCAAGACCCAGCTGCTCCACTTCCAATCAGCTCCCTGCTATGGCCTGGGAAAGCAGTAGAAGATGGCCCAAGTGCTTGGGCCCCTGACCCGTGTGGGAGACCTGGAAGAAGCTCCTGGCTCCTGGCTTCGGATCAGCTCAGCTCTGGCAGCTCCAGCAGTTGTGGCCAATTGGGGAGTGAACCAGCAGAAGGAAGACCTCTCTTTATCTCTGCCTCTCCTCTCTCTGTGCAATTCTGACTTTCAAATAAATACATAAATCTTATTTTTAAAAAAATAAAAAAGCCAGGTCACAATTGTGGGAGAGCAGAACTGGGGTGGGGGAAGGCCCTTCTTGTACCCATCAGGCCCTGGCAAAGGAGCTGAACAAACACAGACGGGTTACACACACACACACACACACACACACACATACACACACAACCCCTGGAGAGTAACCCCAAGGGGTGGCTAGAATTGGGGCTTACATAGCCTCTTAGGCTAAGCAAGCAAAAGGGGGCTTGCGGCTTGTGGGGGTGGGGGAGGTCAGTTACAGGGGGACCAGGAGAAGTGTAGCAGAGCCCGGGTCGTTCAGTACGGTAGGTTGTGGGTGGTCCTCCTCTACTTGACACAGGAAAGGGACACGCCTCTTACAGATGGATTTTCCTTTATAAACATAGACTGCCCTGGCCAGCGCAGCGGCTCACTAGGCTAATCCTCTGCCTTGCGGCACCAGCATACCGGTTCTAGTCCCGGACGGGGCACCAGATTCTGTCCTGGTTGCTCCTCTTCCAGGCCAGCTCTCTGCTGTGGCCCGGGAGTGCAGTGGAGGATGGCCCAGGTGCTTGGGCCCTGCATCCCATGGGAGACCAGGAGAAGCACCTGGCTCCTGGCTTCAGATCAGCGCGGTGCGCCGGCCGCAGCACGCCAGCCGTGGCAGCCATTGGAGGGTGAACCAACGGCAAAGGAAGACCTTTCTCTCTGTCTCTCTCTCTCACTGTCCACTCTGCCTGTAAAAAAAAAAAAAAATAGACTGCCCTTACCAACAGAGACCTCACAGCTGCTCTCTCTCTCTCTCTTTTTTTTTTTTTAACATAGTTTTTCCCTCAGCTGCCGGTTCTTGACAACCTTTAGCTCAGAACAATCCAGATTCCCAAGTGCATACTTGGGGTGGCATCATCTGATATCCTTCTTAGCAAACAACACGATTCCACCTGATTTCTCAAAACAGCGTGTGTGTGTGTGCCTTCGTGAGGACGTTTACTGGGGTGGTGGTGGGACGGTGGCTACTGTTCTGTGATGGTCGGTTGCTGTTGCTATCCTGGTATTTCTACAGCACATGGGCATCGCCTTTCGATATTTCTCTTAACTTCTAAGTGGGCCTCCCGCTTTGTGAGAACTCCAGGAACTGAGCCGGTGGTGCAATCCCTGCCGGTGTGTCGTGGTGTCAGGGGTACGCTGCGCGGGGATGACTCACTCGCCGGCTGCCCCTCGCTCCCGGAGAGAGAGCAAAGGGAGGAGGGCGAGACCCAGAAGAGCAGGAAGAAGGAAACATTCTCCAAGGTCTTGCTTCAGATCTCTGGCTCGGAAAGCGCCCACGCCCACCCTCCCACCTTCCTCTCCCTGCGGCAAGTGACAGCATCGGCAAGACTGGGTCACACTGGCCCTGGGGACGAGATAACCGTGTCTGTAGTTCAGGTGTGTCCATGCGGGGTTTTAGAGGAGAGAGGACTTGGAAGGGGGATCTGGCCTTCTCTCCTTCTTTGAGGGAGGCTCTGGGTGCACCTGCCCCTCCTGGCCGTGTCCACCCCTACTCCGTAGCCGCTCGGACCTGTGCTCCAAGCTGCGGGCCACTGCCCGCTTCCTCCTGAGACCCCCACACAGAGACCCTCCTAGTGCCACCCACCTGCCTACCAAACACCCAGCTCCTCCCTCCGGTGCCTCATTCCATCTGCCCACAGGCTCGGGGCTGGGACGCAAAAAAAGGGGGGGGGGGGCAAGTGGGCAGCATTTTTACTTAAACATATCCTACAATTGTGACACAAGAGGACAAGACCAGGGAGGCAGTGACTATCAGAAAGGCCACACCTTCCGTCAAGGTCCAGGGCCATTGTATCTGGGTGGTCACTGCCAGGCCACGTGCTGGGCACGCTCAAAAAGCAGCTTCCTGGAGGGCCCAGTGGGGCAGAGACCCCTGGGGAGGCTCCGCAGCAGTCCAGCTGGGAAGCCCAGGGCTTAGAGCCTGTGCCTCTGCCAGCAGGGACCTCCTCCTCCAGGGCGGCACCCTTCTTTCCTCTTCCTCCTGCACTTCTCACACACAGGGCACAGAGCACAGAACCAACCCCCGGCCACAGTCCCTGGGGGCGGCCTGGGTTTCTGAGACCAGCATTACTCCGCCTGCAGCGTCCCCAAGAGGTCAATGCCTCAGACTGCATGAGCAAGTGACCACAGAGAGAAGACGCAGCCCCACCCCCGGGACCTAGGCATGCGCACTGCCTAGAGCCGTTTCACTCTCCAGCTGATCGCGCAGGGCTAGGGACGTGCCTGACCCACAGGACGCCCCCAGCAAACGCCAGCCCTTGTCCCTGTGAACCTACCCGACCCCCATGGAGGCCCTGGTCTACCACAGGTAGACGCTGAGATCCTGTATATAGTTCCCCCACACATACTGTATGATAACGTTCCATTTGTAAATTAGACACACCAAGATATTAACAACAGCTCATCGTAGAATCCAGCACTTACAATAATGTCATAAGGCACTGGAAGATTAGGAATTATTTCTGGAACTTTCCTTGTAATGTTTTAGGACCCTGGTTGAAGGTAGAAAGTGAAGGGAGGGGGTGAGAACCGAGGAGCTCCCCCTGGGGAAACAGGGCAGAAGGTTCTGGAGGCTTCTGGACCCTTCCCAGCGAGGAGGAAGAAGAGGAGGAAGCCTTGTGGGACTTGAGAAGCGCTTGCTCCCTTTCTCTGCGGCACTGCGGATTTTCTTAGCCGTTTCGTGGTGTAAGGAGCAGGGACCCGGTGCTGGGGACACAGGCCCGCTGAGGGGTCAGAGGCCAGCGAGGCCCCTGGGCAATAGCAGAGGGGCAGGTGCGGGAAGCGGCTGAGGGATCCTGCTGGGGCCTCACGTTCCCTGGGGTCCAAGTGGCGAGGTGGGAGGACGGAGCAGGTCTGAGTGCCCCCTGAAGAAGCCGCCCAGGTTTGGGGTAAAGGCCAGGTGAGGTCGTCCAGAAGAACCTACCCTGTACACCGCACAGTGTGGGAGGGGCCGTGAACTGCTGCCCCCCGAGAAAGGGCGGTCTCTTCAGAGCCGGCGAGCCGGGCAGAGAGCGCGCTTAGGGAAGAGCCGCCGGCGCGGGGCAGCCCGCACGTCGTCGACGCCCTCCGGACCGCGTCTGGGGCCGCTTCCCATCCGAGGACCGGGGAGCGACGTCCTTGCCTGCTGCTGCCACCCTCTGGCGGCAGCCTGAACTGCACCCTTGCTAATTTCACTGCCCGGGGTTACAAAGCGTGAGCTTTGGGTGTTGTTTGCATTCACATAATCGTTTTCAGTTCACGCGTCTGTACTCCAGCCCCCAATATCTCTGTGCCACAAGTATGTCCACAGGTGAAAACACCGAAGCTTGAGACTTGCCCAGGAAATGAGCGCAGGCATTCTGATTCCACGCAGGGATGTGTCAGTTCCTCAGAACCTGAGACCACCTGACCTCCTCTCCCTCCTTCCCCCGCCCCCACCCCCGCCCCTCGGTGGCCCCAGACTCCCCACACCCGGTCCATGCCCACAGCTACCTTTAGGGCAAAGGGATGTAAGCATTATAAACAGGAGTGAGCCACTGCTCCCTCCACAGTGTCAGGCTGATGCGGGGGTAAGGGGCAGTGGGAGCCTGTGTGAGCGCTGTAGACAGGTGCAGGTGGAATTACCAGGTCCCGGAGGGACTCCAGCTGGGAGTCCTCAGCAGCCAAACAGGACGTCTTTTGGTGACGAGGTGGATGAAGGAGGAACAGCGGGACCACAGCACAGGTCACGGCATCGTGGGATCCGCACCATTGGCTCAGGGCCGTGAGAAGCCGTCCACTGGCTGCTGCCTTCTGAGTCGTCACTTAACAAATATTTACAGTGAAGGACCCAGGCATGTCCTGTTTGTTTCTCAGTGTTACAGCAAAGCCAGCGCTTTGCTACAAGTGTTCAGTTATTGTTACAATGATATTGATGGGCTGCCAACTCTCCTTCCCAGGATGCTCTTCTAGACCCACATGAAACCCACATGTAGGCAAGTATCCCTGCCTGCTCCGAACTGATGTTCTAATGCAGAGGACAGAGAGGAAACAGCCCAAGAGGCTGTTGTGATATAGTGGCTTAAGCAGCCATCCCATTAGGAGCACTGGTCCAAGTCCCAGCTGCTCCGCTTCTGATCCAGCTCCCCTGTAATAAGCCTGGGAAGTGCTTGGTGCCCTGCTACCCACGTGGGTGGGAGACCCAGATGGAGCTCCTGGCTCCCGCCTGGCCCAGATCCAGCTGTTGCATCCATTTGGGGAGTGAACCAGCAGATGGAAGATCTCTCCGTCTCTCTCCCTGTCTCTCACGCAGGCTTTCAAATAAATTAATAAATCTTAAAGGGAAGAAACAACACAAGTATAAGTGTGTAGATAGTGACGGGCTTTCAGGAGAAAAATAAGGAAGGACAGAGGTGACAGAGGCTGGGGTGGGGTTGGCACTTCTGGGGAGGCGGCCACGAAGGTCTCACTGGGGAAGTGGCTCTGAGCAAAGACCTAAGTGAGCTGAGGGACACTGTGGGGTACATGTGTGAACAGGAGGAGTCAGGCGGGGGGACAGCATGAGCAAAGGCCCTGAGGTAGGCTGTTCCCGGGGTGTTGGGTGCTAGACAGGAAGCCAGGATGGATGGGGAGCCCGTGAGAGCAGGGGGGACAGACAGGTCACATACGAGGCTTTGTTGGCAGCGGGGACGACTCAGCTGACCGCTTGTGCAGTCTGATCCTGACTGAGGAGTGGGGAAGCTCGCCAGGGGAGCTGGGGTGGGTGGGGTTGGGGGGGGTCTTAGAATGCATACAGGTCCCTTTTAGCACCCAACATTCACCTTGACGTGCTACTGGTTTCTATCACTGTCCAGAAAACCACACTGTTCTGCTCGTGACGTCTGGGGCCATGACTCTGCCCTGCCCTGCCATGGCTGGAGCCCTGCCAGGGAGGCTTCAGCAGCCAGGGTACTGTGACCAGCTGGGTCCTGGGCAAGAGTAGAGCTGGTGCTGGTGCTGTGGCTCAATAGGCTAATCCTCCACCTGCAGCGCCAGCACTCTGAGTTCCAGTCCCAGTTGGGGCGCTGGTTCTGTCCTGGTTGCCCCTCTTCCAGGCCAGCTCTCTGCTGTGGCCCGGGAAAGCAGTGGAGGATGGCCCAAGTGCTTGGGCCCTGCACTCGCATGGGAGACCAGGAGGAAGCACCTGGCTTCTGGCTTCAGATCGGCACAGTGCGCCAGCCGTAGCAGCCAATTTGGGGGGTGAACCAACGGAAGGAAGACCTTTACTCTCTGTCTCTCTCACTGTCTAACTCTGCCTGTCAAAAAAAAAAAAAAAAAAGAGTGGAGCTGGCGATGGTGGCTTCACGGGCATACCTGGTGCCCAAACCTAGAGGCTGGAGGACAAGTGGCCCAGACACGCCTGTGGACCTGTGGCCCCTCGAAGTGAGGGCGCTTCCTTCCACAAAGCAGCAGGAGAGAAGGGGCGGCTAGCAAGCAGGTGTCCTAAGGCAGCAAAGCTGTCCGGCCTCTGTGAGTGCATTCAGGAGCCCCAGAGCAGCCCTGCCACAGGCCCCAACTCGGAGAGAGCGTCACAGGGCCCAGGGTCCAGGGGGAGGGGATGGAGACGCGCTGCTTCGTAGGAAACGTGACAGTTGTCAGCCTTTGAAAAGCACCACAGCCATGTGTCTTGGGCAAGACAGAGTTACTGTCCATTGGGTGCCCTCATTCGGAGGAAGTCTGGCCCAGTGGCCTTTAAAATCCTGCCCATGCTTTGACATCACTCACCTGTATGCTCTCCACCTCCCACCTGCGAGCTCTCGGCCTCCAGCAGCTCTCCAGAAAAGAGCCTGGGTCCTAGGCCGCCTCCCACCGTGGCCTGTGTGTGCAGGGGTGCAATCCCAGGCTCATCCCTCCCTGGGGAGGCAAGGCAGGCCTGTGCCAAACTTGTGCCGAGTAGATATTAATAAACCCGGAGCCGTATTGGCAGCGTTGTGGTTTTTCTGCAGCCTTTTGCAGCCCGGAAGGCATCCTCCAGTTAGCCGTCCCTGCTGTTTTATCGGTTGCAGGTGAAACCAACTCAGTCTGCGCGTGTGTCTGCTGCGGCTCGGTGAGTAGCCTTGGAGTACGCAGCAACGGGGAAGGAACTGCAGAGGGAGCTGACGTCATCCGTGGGCCAGGAAAACCCACTCCGGAAGAGAAGGGCGGCAGCAGGGTTGTTTGTTTGTTTGTTTGTTGTGATGTATTCTAGTCACTCAAGGCCGGAGTTCATGCGTGTGTTGTCCACGGCCCCAACACGTAAAAGGCAGCTGCAAAGAACATTCCAGCATGGGCTGACTCACAGCGGGAGACTGGATTCCCCGAGAGCCCTATGCTCCCTTTTCTTTTCCTAGAGAGCCCACATCTCATGTGGGGAAAAGTCGGGATCGTGTTGGCCTCTGGAGAGGAAGGAGTTGGAGGTGTTGGACATGCAGGGCACGTGGCACAGACATCTGGGTGCGCCGGCTGCGCTGTGGCTGAGTGCTCAGCCAGGGGCAGAAACGCGACACTGCGATGTGGAAAGAGCAAGCAGACACAGGCGCATGTCCGCCAGCCCCAGCCCCTTTCCCTGACCCCCGGGGGACGCCAGTGCCCGCCCCTGGTTGTCTTGCGCCACAAGGGGAGGGCTCAGGGGGCACCGTGTGTGGTGGTGTCCTGGGATTCAGCAGCGCCCGCCACCTGTTCTATCCACATGTAACTGGCCACCCTGTTAGAGCTAAGCACCCATCTGTCTGCTTTCAAAGCGAATATTAGCTAGAGGCTGTGTTAGAACCCTTGGTCTGCTAGTGGCAGGAACTCGCTGGAAATCCCTCGCTCAGAATGGGCAAGTGCTGAGCGCACCGTCGTACTCATCCCCATCAGCAAGGGGACGGTGCTGCGGGCACCTGCTCTGTATCAGGCACTTCTCTAGCAACTGGGCACTTAGTAGTGGTCAGAGCAGCTCCCGTCCCTCATAGGATGTGTGTTCTGAATGAAGAGCCAGACGATCAGAACCACCTCAATGTACAATCTGTCAAGAAAAATAAAGCAAGGCAGGGGAAGCAGAGTGGTGAGAAGGGGCTCTTTTACATAGGAATGCTCAAGAATGGCCAAAGCGAACAGATAACGGTTGAACAGAGCCCTGAAAGAAACAGGGAGCAAACCAGGCAGCTTTCTGGCAGCTATCTGGTATATCAGACAGACTAGCAAGTGCAAAGGCCCTGAGGTGGAGGTTAGAAGGCCAGTGAGGGGCTGGGCATTTGGCTCCATGGTTAAGCTCCCTGTTGGGACCCCACATTCCATGGTGGAGTGCTCGGGTTCAGTCTCAGCTCTGCTCTCCCTTTCAGCTTCCTGCTAATGCACACTCTGGGAAGCAGCAGGCAACGGCTCAAGTTCTTGGCTCCCTGCCACCATGTGGAGACTTGGCTGGAGTTCCTGGCCTATGACCTTGACCTGACCCAGACCTAGCTGTTGCAGGCATTTGGGGAGTGACCAGAGAATGGAAGATTCTCTCTCTCTCTCTCTCTCTCTCTCTGTCCCTTTCATATAAATAAAACACATAAATTTTCTTACCAAAAAACCACTTCACTGTTTCTTGAAAATGAAAGAACAAATAGAGGGCTGGCGTTGTGGCACCGCAGGTGCAGCTGCCACCGGCAGTGCCAGCATCCCGTGTGAGTGTCAGCTCGTGTCCCAGCTGCTCCACTTCTGCTCCAGCTCCTTGCTGATGCTCCTGCGTAAGCAGCGGAAGATGGCCCAAATGTTTGGGCCCCTGACACCCATGAGGGTAACCCAGATGGAGGCTCCTGGCTTCGGCCTGGCCCAGCCCTGGCTGTTGTGGCTATTTGGGAAGGGAACCAGTGGATGGAAGACCTCTCTCTGTGTGTCTCTCCCTCTCTCTATAACTCTTTTTTTCCTAAGATTTATTTATTTATTTATTTCTCTCTTCCTAGAGAGCCCCCAAAAATGTCAGAGTTACAGAGAGGCAGGGTCAGAGAGAGAGAGAGAGAGAGAGAGAGATCTTCCATCCTCTGGTTCACTCCCCAGATGGTTTCAGTGGCTGGAGCTACACTGATCCGAAGCCAGGAGCTTCTTCCAGGTCTCCCATGTGGGTGCAGGGGCCCAAGGATTTGGACCACCTTCCACTGTTTTCCCAGGCCATAGACGAGAGCTGGATTGGAAGTGGTGCAGCCAGGATTCGAACTGGTGCCCATATTGGAAGAAGGCTGAAGAAGGGCGCCTTACCCACTATATCACAGCATCAAGCCCCTATAACTCTGTCTTTAAAATAAATAAATAAATAAATAAATACATCTTTTAAAAAAGGAAGAGAGAGAGAGAGAGAAGGACCAGTGAGGATGGGGTGGGCCAAGCTAGGGCTGGAGTGGTCAGCCATGAGGTCAGATGACAGTGGGCAGACTGCACAGGGCTGGGGCTCCCGGTGAGGATGCTGGGGGTCCCGGTGAGGATGCTGGGGCTGAAGGCAGAGCCTCCAAGGGTTCTGAGCAGAGCCGCGAGGTCATCGGACTGCGTCAGAGGAGCTGGTGGCAAAGTTGGCCACCAGCACCTGGGAACCCGCTTTTGGAAGCCCTTGCAGCAGGCCAGGAAGGAAGCCTTGTGTTCCAAACATCACAATCAAAGTCCTCTCTTGTCTCATTGGCTTGAACTGGCTCACATGCTAACCCCTCAGCCAATGAGAATAGCCAGGGGGTGGAGTTACACTGACTGGGTTAGGCCGAAGCCACATCCTCCATTCCTAGAGTTGTGGGTAAAGCTGGCTTCCCGCAAGCACATGGGGAGATGTGGATAATAGGGGAAAAAACCAAGAATGCTGGGGCTGGGTGGGAGCCCACAGTGTCCACTGTGGCCAGGGAAGGTTTTCTTTTCTTTTTTTTTTGACAGGTAGAGTGGACAGTGAGAGAGAGAGAGACAGAGAGAAAGATCTTCCTTTGCCGTTGGTTCACCCTCCAATGGCCGTCGCGGACGGCGCGCTGCAGCCGGCGCACCGCGCTCATCTGAAGGCAGGAGCCAGGTGCTTCTCCTGGTCTCCCATGGGGTGCAGGGCCCAAGCACCTGGGCCATCCTCCACTGCACTCCCGGGCCACAGCAGAGGGCTGGCCTGGAAGAGGGGCAACTGGGACAGAATCCGGCGCCCCGTCCGGGACTAGAACCTGGTGTGCCGGTGCCGCAAGGCGGAGGATTAGCCTAGTGAGCCGCGGCGCCGGCTGGGTTTATTTATTTATTTAACAATTTATTTAGTTGAAAGGCAGAGTGAGAGCAAGAGAGAGAGAGAGAGAGATCTTCCATCCACTGTTCACTCCTCAAATGGCCACAGCAGCCGGGGCTGGGCCAGGTGAAGGCCAAAAGCCAGGAACATCATCCGGGTCTCCCATGTGATTGGCAGGGACTGAAATACCTGAACTGTCACCTCCCTGATGTGCATTATCAGGAACCCGGATCAGAAGTGGAGTAGCCAGGACTGGAACCAGGCACTCTGACGAGGGATATGGGTACCCCAAGCAGCTTAACCTGCTGGACCACAATGCCTGTCCCCTGGGGAACTGTAATTACGTATGGAGACAGGGAGAAGGGAGACCAGAGATGTTTCTGGAACAACTTAGGCAACAAGATCAAAGAAATGGGGACCAGGGGTCCCAAAATATCTTTAGGTTGCAAAGGAGCGAGACAATGGGTGCAAGTTTGGACACATAAAGGAGATAGACACGCAAATGGCCAGTCACAAGTCGAGGCAGAGCGTAGTAGGTGTTAGGTGAGGAGAACGAGCAAAATGCCCAGGGAAAGCCAGAGCTGTGGTGGCTCCAGGTCACAGAGGGAGAGATGGACAGCGGTCAGGCAGAGCCAGAGTGGAGTCTCCCTGTCTCAGGTGAGGAGCCCCCACCGACCCAGGGCACCGACCTCGCCAGGTCGTAGTCAGTGGCACTACTGGTCAGTGTCCCAGAGCCACTCAGAGGATGCCCGCCTGACCTCCAGCGTCCCCTCTCCCTCTGTGCCCCAGGCGGCAAAGCAGCCGGAGCAAGATCTCTCCCTGCACGCAGGGCTGGAGAGCGCCTGATTTGGAAGGCACAATCAGTGCATCTTCCCCAAGGACTGGCGAGAGAGCTGTGGGGGAAGAAAGAACACTCCCGTCTGTGGAGGGAAAGACAGAGGATTACACAAAACACGCACTGCCTCAGCCAGCGCTTCCTGGGCCCAGATCAGGGTGGGGGAGTCAGATCCCAGCAGCCAAACAATGAAGGAGAATGAGATGCGCTTTCCCCAATATCAGGGGAAAGGAGATTGCGGAGAGGAAATAAGACTTAATAAAGGCAGAGGACCGTGAAATTAATGATGACCACAAATGGCTGAAATACTCAATTTGTTCTTAGTTAGCCTTCAACTAGGAAAACAAAGGGAAGACATGGAGCAATTAAAATGTCAGGACGACTGGAGAGGAGGGTGCAGTAGAGACCAGCAGGGAGATGGTCGTGTCTACGCCCATGGTCCTCAGATGTCGCAGACACCTTCCTGGGCTGATGACAGACCACCATGGGCTCAGCCGTCAGCCCAGCCTCGCAGTGGCCATGGGCTGGTGCACAAGGTGCACTCTTGGTGGGAGCTGCATGAGACACATTGGGGAGGCAGAGGAAAGGGGGTGGGGCGGAATGGGAAGGAGAGACTGGGGCCAGGCACGGTGAGCCATGGTGAGCTTGGAACCGTTGTGGTGGCCTCCAGCTAAATGGTGAGGAAGGCGCAGCTGGTCACCAGCGCTGGCCCTCCCTTCCCAAGCTTCCCACCGTCTCCTCTCCGAGGGCCTGCTGCCGCCCGGTGGTCGGTGCTCATCTGCTGGGAGGACGTGGGGGCAGTGCCACTCTTGGAGACTGGGGCAAGCTTCTAAAAGTCTCCTGTTTGCTTCTAATGCATAACTCGAATTTTGCTAAGTTGCAAAGGAGCACTGCTCCCAGCAGGAAGTCTGTGTGCCAAGGCCAGGAGGCCCTGCAGGGTGTGGCATCCAGCACACATGGCATTCCCTCTCCCTTCTAGATCATTCCAGCCACCTGCTGCAGCTGCCCTATGTTCTCAGCTGCTTGCCAAAGAAAACTAAACTGGGAGGATGACCCTTGACCAATACAAGAGGCAGCCACTGGGAGATTTGACATCGGTGCTCATAGAGTGGTTGAGTGGTGAGGGAGAGGACTGCAGGGCTAGCGACTACCTCCTGTTCCAGATGGTTCTACCGGAGCCCTAAAAGTCACTTTGAACAAGCACCTCACACATCTTCTGTCCATTCGTCTTCCAGAGGTGCCAGCCAAGCCCAGCAGATGAGGCCTCGTGCAGCAGGAAGATCAAGTCATCGCTGGAACGAAGGCAGCTGGCCACAAAGGGGAGATGCGCTGGCGAGGAGGGGGCGTGGCTGTGGGGAGCGCGGAGCCGGAGGGCGTGAGCTGCTCAGGAGGCCAGGGGAGGGCTCCCCGGGAAGCAGCACTCACAGGGTCGGCTGGACAGATGAGCTTTCCCCAGGCACGCTACCCCAGGGAGAGGGACAGCTAGGGGCAAGGGCCCCGCCGCGGAGGGAAGCAAGGATGTAAGGGAGGCCAGTGTGACTGCGACTGAGAGAGCACGGAGTGGAGGGATGGGGAAGATACAGAGGCTCCCTGGCAGGCAGGGCTGAGGGCAAGCCCCACTCCTCCTCCCAGCAGTCCTGGGAAGCCACTGAGAAATCTACGATTTAAATGTTTGTCCCCTGAACTCAGGAGTCTGGTCCCCAATGTCTTACCTTAGTGGTGCTAGGAGGATGCACACTCAATCCGATTATGGCATTAGAGGTCAGGCCTTGGGGAAGTGATTAAGGTTTTTTTTTTTTTTTTTAAGATTTATTTATTTATTTAAAAGAGTAGGGACTGGTTCACTCCCCCAATGGCTGTCACATCTAGGGCTAAGCCAGGTGGAAGCCAGGAGCCAGGAGCTTCAGCCAAGTCTCCCTCGTGGGTGCAGGGGCCAAAGCACTTGGGCCAACTTCCGCTGCTTCCTAGATGCATTAGCAGGGACCTGGATGGGAAGTGGAGCAGCCAGGACTCGAACCAGCACCCACATGGAATGCAGGTGTTGTAAGCATCTTAACTCGTTAGGCCACAATGCCGGCATCAAGATTAGATTAAGTCATTAGGATGGGGTCCCTTGGTTGAGTCCTGGTGTCTTCATAACGATGGAAAGACAAACACATTTCCTGTCTCGTGCCACCTCGGGACTCAGCCAGAGGCTGAATCAGGTGGCCCAGCCAGTCTTTGACGGTAAGCTTCCAGAAGTCTGGCCCATGATAAGCCTCTTGATAAAGTTTGCTCCCCTTGGGTATCTCCTCATAGTAGCAAAAAGCTGACCGACACACAGGTGAGTTCTGGTTTTTAAAGATTTACTCTGGGAGCCGGCGCTGTGGCGTAGCGGGTAAAACTGCCGCCTGCAGTGCCAGCATCCCATATGGGCACTGGTTAGAGTCCCAGCTGTTCCACTTCCGATCCAGCTCTCTGCTATGGCCTGGGAAAGCAGTGGAGGATGGCCCAAGTCCTTGGGAGTGGGAGACCTGGAGGATGCTTCTGGCTCCTGGCTTTGGATCAGCGCAGCTCCAGCCGTTGCAGCCAACTGGGGAGTGAACCATCGGAAGGAAGACCTCTCTCTCTCTCTCTCTCTCTCTCTCTCTCTCTCTCTTTCTCTCTCTGTGTAACTCTTTCAAATAAATAAATAAATATTTACACACACACACACACACACACACAAACTTACTCTGGACCCTGGTTTGGTGTGTAAGTCAGCCAGCATGAGGCCATGTGATTATAGGCAGCCCCAGGGCACCATGAGGCTGGGAGCTTAGATTTGGACAGAGGCACTGGTGATGAATAAAACATGAGTGAGACACAGGCTCGGGTGTGATGCAGGGCTGGGGGGTGGAGAGGAAGGACCCTGGGGTCCCGACCACACATTCAGACGGAAGTGCCTTTAGCCAGACAGGGAGCCTCACCTGTTCCTACCTCACCTTGCCAAAGGGCCACTGGGAGGTGCCAACGCTGTCACTCATGGCTTGATTGTGCTACGGACCCCTGCTGTGATAATCAACTGGCCACTTCCTATTCAGCTTCCCCAGTAGAGGGAGCATGGCACAATCAGACAATATGAACTCAGGGTTTTAACCGCAGTTGTTCTATGTGGTTCTGCCAACTTTTTTTTTTCATGGAAAGACGAGAGGGTAATAACCAAGATAAAAGAATTAAAAGGAGCTATCACTTGGCAAAGCACATTGCAGCGTTGTAAGGTGAATCAATCCATGCAGTGTAGGAACTGGATGGAAACTGAGTTTAAAAATCTCCTCCAGAGCAGCTCTGACAGCTGGTGGTTCCAAGCCCCGGGAGCAAGCCGGCCCTGAAAGCCACCTCTCACACCGGCAGACGGGGCTCCCTGGTATGGAGTCAGCACTCATCTCTGAGCCATATCCCCAGGTTTGTCTGGGTCTCGTCTCGTCTCTAGGGGCAGAGTGGGCCAATGTCCCCTTTAAGATGTGGTGCACAGGGAGGAGCACAAGACTGCAAAAGGCGCTGATTTAGTTACGGCCCCGTGGGGAATGGAGAGGGAGAGAAAAACAGAGCCACCGAGGTAACCGGCTTTAAAACACGGCAGTCATAGAGCTCTCGTAAGTGGCTCCTTGGACTCATCCACTAAAGGAGCCTTGGACAAGCCCTGCTGGTCCCTTTCCCCGGAGAGGAAAAGCCCACCTAAACCTGTCCAGCCCCCGGATGCTGACCGTGGATATGGGTTACAGAGAGATCTCTTACAAATCCACCATGATAAATATGTTCACATCAGTGCTTTCTAGTAGACTAATTTGCTTTTACATCTTCCTTTCTCCTGCTATTATCTCTCCTACCACATCATTGTCTTCCTAATGAAGCCACTTCTTGTATCATATTCTGGGATCCACATTTGTCGGCTCCTGGAGCACTTCAGTTCCGACTGCATTAATTAACCACACTCCTCCCTTTTTCTCCTTTTTTCTGCATGGGGTCCATCCTTAGGTGGCTGCACAAGGCTTTGTGCAATGGATGTGTTCTCAAAATCGTGTGCAAATCTCATCTTTGTGAGCTGAGTCTCTTCGATGAGAAGTGCCTTCCAATTGCAGCTTGCGAGTGCATTGCTTGAAGTCTCTCCGTGGGAGGCGGCGTGGTCGAAAGTTCTCCTTTGGAGGCCTTTGAAGCCACAGAAAATGACGCTGTAATCTCAGTGTGCCTCTTCCAGGCTGCGCGACCTTGCCTGGTTTCTTAATCTTTGTGGGCTGTGTTTCTAATCCGTAAAGTGGAGACAGTAACACCTCCTCAACCCGCTGTAGAAAACACATAAACGAAGTGAAATCCCTGACTTGGAGGAAATGCACATGTCTTCCTGTCTTTAAAGCGAACACTCTTCTCAAAATTCTGCTTGACAGGTGCAGCTGTTCTCAATCGCTCAGTATCACGGCACACAGAAAGCACGTGTTGACTTCATTCTCTGTTTCTTTAGAAATGGATTCTTTTATACGTTTGTTTCTTCGAAAGGGAGAATGACAGGGAGAGAGGGAGAGACAAAAAGAGACATCTTCCAACTACTGGTTCGCTCCTAAAGGGCTGCAACAGCTGGGACTGAACCCAGCTGAAGCCGGGAGCCTGGAACTCCATCTGGCTCTCCCACGGGGGATGAGCCCATCACATGGGCCATGGTCCGCTGCTTCACAAGCCCATTAGCAGAAAGCAGAAGCCGAGCAGCCAGGACTCGGACCTGTAGGATGCAGGCACCGTGAGTGGCAGCTCAGCTCACTGCAGCATGACTCTGGCCTCTGGCTTCACTCTCTTTTCTCTTAGCTTCCCGCCAAGCTGCGTGGGCTCCCCTCCAGAGCCCCATGCTGTGCTGGGTCCAGAACAGAGGGGAGTCTGGCAGTGCTGATGCTCAGCTCGCTAAGTCCCTGCTTTATCCTCGTGCTTAAGCTCTTTCATGAAGTCACGCGGCCCCTGTTCTCACTGCCACCTAAATACCTGCACCCGCCCTTTTCCACGGCACTGGGTCTTTTCGGTTTCCCCGAAGCTCTCCTCCAGAGAGCAGGCTTTGGCATCCGCCACACGCCTGCGGGTCTCCCTCCTGATGTTGAGTTCCTTGAGACGCCAGGTCCCCAGGCCAAGCATGGAGCGATGAGAGGCTAGCCACCCTCGCTGGGAAGTTCGCGCTCAGTCACATTTTCTCGTCTGAACAATGAGGACTCACGATGGTTATCTGTGGATTCCAGCCTGGAGCTCCTAGTCCTTAGGGATCCACCCTGATAGAAATAAAGCCATGGAGCAAACTGTTTTGAAAGTTATTATTTTTTTTTTGAAAAATCAAAAGACAGTGTGCAGGTAGCCAGTGAAGGTTGCTCTGGCAAATGCCAACCTGTCTCCTGAACCGACTGCAGCATCATGGGTAAAACCAAATGGTGCCCATGCCATGGCTCAATAGGCTAATCCTCCACCTTGCAGCGCTGGCATACCGGGTTCTAGTCCCGGTCAGGGCGCCAGATTCTGTCCCGGTTGCCCCTCTTCCAGGCCAGCTCTCTGCTGTGGCCAGGGAGTTCAGTGGAGGATGGCCCAAGTGTTTGGGCCCTGCCCCCCAAGGGAGACCAGGAGAAGCACCTGGCTCCTGCCTTCGGATCAGCGCGGTGCGCCGGCTGTGGTGGCCATTGGAGGGTGAACCAACGGCAAAAAGGAAGACCTTTCTCTCTGTCTCTCTCTCACTGTCCACTCTGCCTGTCAAAAAAGAATAAAATAAAATAAAATAAAATAAAATAAAATAAAATAAAATAAAAAAATAAAAACACCAAATGGCTCTGGGTAAGCATTCTTGGTTACAAACAACAGAAACTAAGTCTGGTTGACTGAAGCAGAAAATAAGTACAGGCAGGGCCACTGGTTCCAGAATAGATGGAAAGGCAGGAGGACCGGCTGTGGAGATGACGGTGACCAGGCAAAGCTGAGTCCCTGGGGCGCTCAGCCAAGGTCACACCATGGGGGCAGCCGGGTTCGGGGCGGGAGTAGGTTCTGGACATCAGACATGGCCTGCTGGGACCACCACTGCAAGACACAGGCTGCTGTGCCCGGGGAAAATGCTCTCTAAGTCGTGCCCCCTTCTTTGTGTCCTTCACTCCAAAGACAAGAATCCCAGATGACACCACCCCGCTGGCCAATCGGAAGCCTTGTGTGCTCACGTCCGGCCGATGGGGACCAGGGCAGCCAGGGTCAGCCATCCAGAGTCGCTGTTCCTTTAGGAGAACTCCCCAAATGTAGGAAGGGAACCTGCTGCTGGACAGGCCCCAGACTGAACAATGTCCCTGTGGTTGTTAGATGTTTTTTCATGATGAGAAAACTAATAGAAGTTAAGCCATGGAGGGAAAATGCATTTTGAAATATGGCACCTGTGGAAGAAGGAATAATAACAAATAGGCCAGAGGATTTAAAAAAAAAAAAAAGATTGAGTGCCATCAGTGGTCGCTAGAGTCACTCCCAGGCTTTGATGCCCCTGCCAGGACTGAATTGGTTTTCACAGGCTCTTTCTTTCATCCCATATATGCAGTAATTTTCTGGACTCATAGAACTAACCATTGCTCAGGAGTGATGAGCTCGCAGCTGTTAAATATAAGACCAAACAAAAGGTTTGATGCCTTAACCATGGTATAGAGGTTTCTTTTACTTAAAAGGAACCTGCAGGTTCACAGGCTCAGGGTCCATGGCGTTCATGAGCCCAGAACTCCTTTATTTTTTTCTCTGCTCCCATCTTCAGGGACATGTCCTCAAGGCTGCTGGGTCTCCAGCCATCACACCTGCACTCCAGATAGGAAGTAGGAGGAAAGATAAAGGACCCCAAAGCAAAGGGGCATATCTAAACCATCTGACCTCTTTTAAGCACTCCTGAAAGCCCTGGGACCGACACAGGGATGTAACAATGCATGCTTACACCTTGCTTACTGCCCTGACGTGCCAGACAGCACGGGGAACGTGTTCTCCAGCAGGGCACGCCAGCTCCCAAACAGTGGGCAGTTAGCAGTCTTTGTCTCACCAAGGAGTTTCAAAAGTAGTCGGAGGTTCAGTTTGGTGGCCTTTGACTGTCTTCCTGCTGCCACTGTGTCCCTCTCCTGAGCGAACTTTAAGTGGTGCCCCTTTGGACCAAGAGTCTCTATGGGAGACGCAGTCCCGATGCCTTAGAGCCACCTGTCGGCATCATTCGGGGGGCAGGAGAGACTCCTGCGAGGGCTTGCTGGAGACGAGCCAGCCCCTGACCGCGTGGCGAGTGCTGGCCCTCTGCCAGGCCCCGTGCTTTATCTCCGCTCTCGCCTCATCCTCACAAACACCCCCGTGACGGAGGCACAGCGGTGCCCACCCTGCGAATGATGGCCAAGAATCTGTGGCAGAGAACAACTTGCCAGTCAGGGGGCAAGTGAGAAGCCTGGCTGGCAACCCACATCAGTCCAACGCCTGTGCCCATAACCGCAGCCACACTCTCCCTGACAGAGTCAGGAGGCACGCTAGCCGGGCACTTTTTTTTTTTTTCCAAATATTTTATTCATTTATTTGAGTGGTAGTTACAGATGGAGAGAGAGAGACAGAAAGGTCCTCCATCTGCTGGTTCACTCCCTAAATGGCTGCAATGGCCAGAGCTCAGCTGATTTGAAGCCAGAAGCTTCTTCCGGGTCTCCCATGTGGGTGCAGAGGTCCAAGCCCTTAGGTCATCTTCCATTGCTTTCCCAGGCCATTAGCAGGGAGCCAGATCAGAAGAGGAGCAGCGGAGATACAAACCGGCACCCATAAAGGATGCCAGTGCCACAGGCAGAGGCTTAGCCTACTATGCCACAGCACTGGCCCAAGCCATGCACATTTAAGATCTAAATTAAGAGGGAATTAGAGGCCAGCAGCCACCTCCTGTGACACTGGCATCCCATATGAGCACTAGGTTCGAGTCCTGGCTTCTCCACTTCTAATCCAGCTCCCTACCGATGCTCCTGGGAAAGCAGCAGAGGATGGCCCAAGTCCTTTGACCCTGAGTAAGCTCGTGTTTCCCGGCTTCCAACCAGCCCAGCCATTGTAGCCATTTGGGCTACAATGCTGCATGAACCAGCAGGTGGAAGATCTCTGTCTCTCTCTCCCACAATTCTCTCTGTAATTCCACCTCTCAGATAAATAAAGTAAATCTTTAAAAAGAAGAGAGAGCGAGAGTAGAAATCCAGTTACCCAGTCACAGTGGCCACGTTTCACTTGGTCAGCGGTACGAGACCGAGCAGCGGAGACTGAGACACGACCAGTGCCACAGAAAGCTCCTCTGGACAGTGCTGTGCTGGGGCACTGGGTCGTGTTCGGCTTCCACGTCTCATCACCCATGCAGGCACGAGACGAGCTCCTCCTTTCCACAGCCTCTTCCCCGAGTTTCCGGTTGCCTTATCTGGTTGCTGGACACAGCCAGCCGTCCAGAGCAGCGGGAGAGACTCAAACAGAGAGCAGCAGTGCGAGTGGGAGGCGGCGGCTTGCCATGCGTCCACTGCTGCGATGCTTCTCGCTCGGGCAGGGGCCGTGGTGGAGGGCAGAGCAGGCTTGGTGGCGAGGACGCTCCCTGGTGTTCGCAGTCAGCTTAGATGGCAGGATGAGCACCGGCCCGCCCCGATTCCTCTCTGTAGCTTTTGTTCCCTGCTCTTTCCCATTTCGGCACACGCCAAGTATGTTTCAGCTTCAAGCCTGCTCTTTTAAAAGGTCGCCGAGCTGCCAGCTGCTGCTCTGGCAGATTTTTCAGAGCACATTTGCATCTTTTCTCAGTTGCTGTCTTAATTACACATAATAGAGGTATTTAGGTAGAGGAGAAAGCTGATGAGGCTGCACCATCCTGAAAAGGTCTTGCCGAAAGCCTTCCTTTTGTCAAGCGACAACTTGCTCCAAGACAGTGGGAAGCCATGACTCACTCTTAGGCCTCAAGCGTTAGGACAGGAAATTCAGTGCCCTGGGAGTGGCTGCCCCACAGTGTCAACCCATGACAGCATTCAGGACTCTCAGAGCTTTTCTGATGCTTGACTAGAAATGTGTAGCACAAGACCAGCACCATTTGTGCCGGATTTAACAAGATTCAGCCAGCTTTGTTAGCGGCAGTCTGCCTGCTTTTGTAAATAAAGTTTTATTGGCACACAGCCACACCCATTCATTTACACATTGCCTAAGGCCGCTTTCCCACCACAATGCAAGAGTTGCTGACACCTCAGGGCCTGCAAAGTCTAAGACCCTTTGCCGACAGAGCTGCCTATATCAGGGGTCTCAGGTCCATCTCTGGGTCCCTGTGGGAGGGCTTGCATGGGCCTCCATCAGCTGTCTTTGCAGCAGCTCCCCTCCTGCCCACCTGTGTCTCCACTTGGCCTCTGCAGTCTGTTTTCCTCGCCACTGCAGGAGCTCCTGGCCCTTTAAAGTAGAGCACTCATGTGTCCCGGCCTTGATCAATACCCTCCAATGCTTCTCATTTCATAAAGTGGGAGCCAAAGTGCTTAAAGTGACCTGTAGGTGGCGCTACATCACCCGCCCATTGGCCACCTCTCTAATTTGTTGGCTGCCCTGCTTCCCTCTGCCCACCCCCATGCCAGCCCTCTTCCAGAACCTCAGACTGCCAGGCACTGCATCCATTCACAGGCAGGCCACCGAAAATGCCCACCACAGTGTGGAGGCAGCGTGGAGGCAGCTGCCCAGCCAGCCCCCCTGGCATCCGGACATGACAAAGGGACTGGTTCCAGTGGAAAGAACCAGCAATGGTGCCCGTCATTTCCTGTGGGGGTGTAGGGTGGAGGTGGAAGCTTCCTAAGATTCATCTCCACTCCCCATCTTCCCACTTCATGGGGACATTTTGGGATCTTAGATATGAGAAAGCCACAAGGTGGAAGGTGTTTGGGTTTCTTTTTCTCTCTCTCTCTCTCTATTTTTTATTTGTTTTATTTGCTTGAAAGGCAGAGTTACAAAGAGTGAGGGGGAGAGACAGAGAGATCGTCCATCTGCTAATTCACTCCCTAAACGGCCACAACAACTAGGGCTGGGCCAAGCTGAAGCCAGGAGCCTGGAGCTCCTCCCAGGTCTCCCATGTGGGTGCAGGGGCAAGCACTTGGGCCGTCCTCCGCTGCCTTCCCGGGAGCATCAGCAGGGAGCTGGGACAGCAGTGGAGCAGCCAGGGCTCAAACTGGAGCTCACAGGGCAGGCGATGTTGCCAGCAACACAACACTGGACTGCAGCGAGAGCAAGCGTGGTATTGACTGTGCTATGTTGTCATTGCGACATTTTTAGACTTGTTGGTCACACTGGGCCTTTGCACAGGCTGTTTCCTCTGCCTGGGAAGCTCTTCCCCAAATACTGGCACGGATTTGCACTTCCTTCCGGTCTCTGTTCCCACGCCACCTATTTAGGAGGCTTTCCTAAGCCACCCTAAGTAAAACAGCAACAGCCCCACCTGTCTGGCACCGGTTTGCTTTTCTTCCTTACGCACATCCCCGACACGGGCTCTGTTTACTGGCTTATGATCCAGTGCCTGAGGTCTTTCTCACTCGTATGGAACATGAGCTCCATGAAAGTGGCCATCTTGCCAGGCATATTTCCCACACGCCCCCACTGCTTAGCGTGGTGCAGGGGGACAGTGCAGAGGCTCAGTGGGTCTTCGATGGATGAATGGGTGGATGAATGAATGAATGGAACAGACCAGCAATCCAAAGGGCCAACTTCCTGGTTCTACATGAGGGTTCATGGGGAACATAACCAGTTTTGGGGTAAGAGACTGGGAGGAGAAAGGAAGAAAACAGGATGACACCAGTGGAATGATTCTTTCTGCAGCTTTTAATAATAGGAGAAGTGGGGCTGGCACTCTTCCATAGGGTATAAAGCTGCTGCCTGCAGTGCCGGCATCCCACATGGGTGTTGGTTCGAGACCTGGCTGCTCCTCTTCCAATCCAGCTCTCTGCTATGACCTGGGAAAGCAATAGGCAATGGCACAAGTCCTTGGGCCCCTGCACCCGCATGGGAGACCAGGAAGAAGTCCCTGGCTCCTGGCTTCAGATCAGCACAGTTCTGGCTGTTGCAGCCATTTTGGGAGTGAGCTAGCAGATAGAAGTCCTCTCTCTCTCTCTCTCTCTCTCTCTCTCTCTCCCTGCCTCTCTGTAACTCTGCCTTTCAAATAAATAAATAAATCTTTAAAAATAATAATAATAGGAGAAGCATCATGCATGCCAAGACGATACACACCCAGGCACGTGGAGCGCCACTCTGCAGGTGCTGCCTGTCTGTAGTCAGTGAGGCAGGCAAGGCTGTGGGAACTTCTGTGTCCCCTGGAAGCTCAGAGACAGGCAGTGGAATTGCCCAAAGGCTCAGGGGAAGGTTGCCAAGAGAGGCAACACCCAGGAGGAGCTGCTGGGAGAAGAATCCAGAAAAGGCGTTCCTGGCACCGGGAGGAGCAGGCACGGTGCCATGGCCCGGTGGGCCTGAGGGACTCTGAGCATGAACTCGGGGGCAGGAGGGAGGGCGGGGAGGCAGAAGGCCAGATCATGACTGGGCTTGCTTGTTACACCAAGAAGCCGGAACGGGATCCCGAAGGCAATGGGAACCAGGCCGGAGCGGTGCAAACAGGGCAGCGGCACGATCACATCTGTGCTACATGCGAGTTTCTGGCAGAAGCCTGGAAACAGGCTGCATGGGAGCAGGAGCAGGACTAGAGGCAGGCCGTGGAGGCAAATCTATCAGGACAGCACAGGGCGGCCCGGGATGCACAGTGGCAGATGGCCCGAACACTTGGCCCCTGCCGTCCACGTGGGGGACCCAGTTGGAGTTCCAGGCTCCTGGCTTTGGCTTGGCCCAGCCGCAGCCATTGTGGCCATTTGGGAGTGAACCAGAAAATAGCAGCTCGATCTCTCTCTCTCTCTCTCTCTCCCCCTACCTTTCACATAAATCATATAAATCTTTGTTTAACAGAGATTTTATTTATTAACCATGTGAACGGAAGCCTGGGAATCTGCTTCCTCCTTGTGCCAGGTAAGAGAGCAGGAACCTCGGGGGAGGCCAGGATTTCAGGCAGTGACTCTCAAAACCCTGGCCGAGCTGTGTGTTCTACCTTCTCCCCACCCAGAAGGGCCTCTCAGAGATGCTCGGGGCTCCAGTGAACTTCAGCCATGAACTTGTGCCAAGGCCTTGGAATCCAGCTGAGGCCCGGGGACCTGTCTGTCAGGTGGCAACCCACGTGTTTAGGGCCTTAGCCTCCACGAGGTGCCAAGAGGGGACACCGCGGGTGTACGCACAGTGCAGCTGCATAGCAGATAATGGGCACTGCATCTGCAGCTGCACTGCAGATAATGGGCCGGGAAACGCAGGAGAGATGTTAGCCCTGGGGAGCTGTAGCCAACCAGCTGCCAGGAGCTGAGCTTTCAAAACTCTGAGTTTGCTCCCAGACAACCGGTGGGCATTGTCCACACAGCAGCAGAATTCTTTTTAAACAAACAAAAAAATTATTTATTTGAAAGGTAGAGTTACAGACAGAGAGAGGGTGAGGCGGAAAGGTCTTCCATTCGCTGGTTCACTCCCCAAATGACCACAATGGCCGGAGCTGGGCTGATCCGAAGCCAGGAGCCAAGAGCTTCTTCTGGGTCTCCCACATGGGTGCAGGGGCCCAAGGACTTGGGCCATCTTCCACTGCTTTCCCAGGCCATAACAGAGAGCTGGATCAGAAGAAGAGCAGTCAAGATAGGAGCCAACACCTATATGGGATGCCGACAGCACGGACAGAGGCTTAGCCTATATGCCACAGAGCTGGCCGGAGCAGCAGAATTCTTAACACTTTCACTTCCATCATCCCCAAGGGAGCACCTGCTGAGGATTCCCAGAAAGGGAAGGAGGATGGAGTGAGGTCTCCAGGGAGTAAAATAAAACTTGAGCTGAGCAGTGGGTGAAGTCTAGTCTAGGGGTCTGGCTTGCAGCACCGAGTCAGAGGTCCAGACATCCCTCCTTTGTCACAGGCAAAGCCACGCCGTGTGAGGAACATTCCGTGTTCAGTGAACTCAGGGACGTTCAGAGCGGCTGCAGGGAGAGGCACAAAGAGGTGGGTATGTGCGAGGCTAGAAGCAGAGGCCACGTCCCATGGAGCCTTGTAAGCCACGTGGAGGGTCTGAACAGGTGCCCGAAAGGGAAGATGTGAATGAACACTCATGGTTAGCTGCTCCGGGCTCCCTGTGGCGCTCGTTACACAGGGCGGCACAGGGGTTTGAGTGAGGAGTGCAGTGGGGTAGGCAGCCTGGGCAGGGGAGTAAGACGGGCAGGTGGAGACCAGTCTCCACCCAAGAGGAGCTGCCGTTCACCTCCAGCTGTGTCTTGCTCATGGACCAGGAGGCCTGCGTCATTGGGCCTGCTGACTCTTGAAGAGCAATGGCAAAGACAGGCTCACGGGCTATCTCCTCCTGTCGGTCCACTCTTCCCGTTTATAGCGGCATAGCACCCCCAAATGCCATGGTTCATAACAACAAACGTTTACTCCTGATCACTTTACAGTTTGGCACCTGGGGCTCTGCTCATGGTACATTCTTGCTCCAGCCCGAAGGAGCAGCCCTCCCCTGCACAGACTGTCTCTCTTAGCGGAGCAAGAGGAGACCCCAGACCCCCAGGCTGCCTTTTCAAACTCCTGCAGCCAGGTGGCCTCAGTCACTTCCAATCACACCCAATTGGCCAAAGCCGAACTCCCGGCCAAGTGAGCCAGAAGGAATGTCCCCCACCCCACTCACAAGGAGGCACCTGCCACTCACCTCATCACCTGGCTGGAGATGAGAAGAGACAAGATTATGATTTGCCACACTCTGTTCTTAAATGTTGTCAGTGAAACTCCCAGTGTCACAACTCCTGGGCAGAGGCAAGCAAAAGCCAGGTTGGGCTGCCAATCTACAATCTGTCGTGCAAAGTGTCAGGGACGGCACAGCCCTCCCCTGCGGCCCCCATCCTGCCTCGAAGGCCCCGGGTGTGAGAGAGCTCTCAACAAGGGACAAGTGGCTCTTCTGCCTTAACCACACAGCTGACTCTGTGCCGGCTCCCAGAAACCACCCCTTCCTTGTAGAGGTGCTCATGGCTCCCCTTCCAAACTGCATTCATAACCACGCCCAGAACCTAGGTCGTCTTTGGAATTCCTCTCCTGCTGTTCGGTGCACTCAGCCTCGCCTTGCAGCACCAGTTCTGTGCATCACAGTCCCTCTGAGATTACTGACAGAACTGGGCGATCAGGTCTGCAAGCTCCCCTACCCCTCAAAGAGCTTGACGCCGTTGCCTTAGCAGGAAGGCTTGTTATAGCGCCTAGCTAGCTCTGTGCAAGGGACTCCACCACTGTCTCCGAGCACCCCACGGGGAGGATCTGAAGAAACCGTCACTCAAGACTGCCTCCGTCATTGATCAGAATGAAGACGGCCTCTTGAGATCATCTGCACAGTCAACCCTTGAGTTGAGTCCTTTGGTTACTGGCACACACGCACCTGCGGCAGGTGCCCAGTGAGCTCCCTGGAACGCTTGCAAAGCCATCATTCATCTGGATGGTGATTTCAGCTTTGCATGATAGATATTTCTTTTCTAAAGATCCACTTATTTATTTATTTGAAAGTCAGAGTTACACAGAGAGAGGAGAGGCAGAGAGAGAGAGAAAGAAAGAGAGAGAGAGAGAGAGAGAGAGAGAGAGAGGTCTTCCATCCGATGTTTCACTCCCCAATTGGCCGCAACAGTGTGAGCTGTGCTGAACCGAAGGCAGGAGCCAGGAGCCTCCTCCAGGTCTCCCACGTGGATGCAGGGGCCTAAGGACCTGGGCCATCTTCCACTGCTTTCCCAGGCCATAGCAGAGAGCTGGATTGGAAGTAGAACGGCCAGGTCTCGAACCAGTGCCCATATGGGATGCCGGCGCTTCAGGCCTGGGCGTTGAACCGCTGTGCCACTGCGCTGACCAGATATTTTGTTTTGGTAGTGAGTGTATGTTTTTGCAAATCGTTGAGCCTGAGCTAAGTTCTAGGATTCTCTTGCCGTCCAAGACGGGGGAAATATTTCTTAACTCTATAGGAATGCAGTGACTAACAGCAGTTTCTTATTCTTGTGAAGTTGAGAGCATTTTTGCCAGGGCCATTGTTTGGGAGCTGAGAGCCCAAAGGACCCTGCAAGGACATTGAGGCAGATCGTCCCCTCTCCCTGGGAGAGACTGTAAACAAGATCCGAGGGCAGTGGGAGCAGCGTAGTGGTTTCTGTCTTTCATGTGACATTGTTTAAAAGTGGTGACCCCGGTGACCTTGGGACTCCTGGGTTCTGATGGGGCCATTACACCAGGTCTCACAGGACATGGCCATAGGTCTGAGAGGGGGCTGGGTTTCCTGGGAGTGGGGGGCGGGAGTGGGGTGTGCAGTTGACAGTCACTGGATCAGGGCAGGTGCTGGGACAGGAAATGAGTGTAGGGAGGCAGGCCTGGGAACCCCTTGCCCTTTCTGGGCCCGGGGTGGGGCAGGGCTGGGATTCTAGGATTTTATCTGCACTTGCAATGTGGGCAGCTTGCTGGCTCCTACCACATGGTGGCAGGATGGAGCCCTGAGCAAGACAGAGCCGCTTAGACACGGAACAAAGGCAGCTAGCCAAGAAGCAACACCAAGCTCTGTGTCCAAACACAAGGCCACGTGGGGCCCGGTGGGGCCTGTTTCTGTGGGGGTGGTCCCCAAAGTACCCCTTACAGGAAGCAGACATTCAGTCCGTTGGTTACGACATCCACAACCCACATCGGGACTCCTGGGTTGGATTCCCGTCTCCAGCTCCTGACTCCAGCTTCCCACTGTGCGGGCCCTGGGAGGCAGCAGTGACCGCCCATGTGGGAGCCCTGAATGCATTCCTGCCTCCTGCCTCCTGGCCCCAGCCCTCCTGAGCTCAGCCATTGCAGACATTTGGGTATCGAAGCAGCAGATCAGAGTGTGCTCTCTGCCTGTCTGCCTGTCTGCCTATCTGTCTCTGTCAAAAAAATTTAAGCAAACCCTCTGTCGTGTGGCTATGCCCACTAAGTGGACTCTCCTTCTAATGCATCTGTCTGCCCAGGGGGCAGGGAGCAGGCACTCATTTTTCTATTTTGTCAGCCCAGTGAACCTTTTAACTGCCACATCACTGCTACCTGCAACTCAGAGGGCGTGCTCAAGAGGGCACTGTTTTGTAGTCGCTACAAAGGCATTCCTAAATCCAGGCCTGGGGATGCTGGCACTCACAACACCCTTTGATTGTCACTCTCTGTCTTTTCTTCTCTCACTTTCAAGAGTCAGAGGTTCACCCAGCTCCTACCATCTACCAGGAAACGCTCTAGATCTTGGGGAGACAGAGGTGGGGTGGGAGCCACCACAGTCCCTGCTCCTGGGCAGCTTGCATTCTGGGGGGAGGCCTGGCGGGTCTCAGTTTGCTCTGGGGAATTGTGGATGGCTGTGCCCAGCGCTCGGATGGAGAGGCATGGGGGCGCCCAGTACCCCTGGCCCTGGGCTCGCTAGGCGGGGGCGTGGACTGTAAGGGGTCAGTCCCTGCAATCCTCAGCAACTGGGACAAATGTGGGGTGGTGGATGAACACCGGGAGCCTGGCTCCCTGGGGACCCACACCCACCCACCCACACACACACACACCTGAGCAGCAAGCACCTGGAGGGCGCCCATGCCTGCTGGGGCACCTGTGTATCCAGATGGTGTGCAAAGCCTGCTCGTAGCAGTCCTACGTGGCTTTCATTCATTAGCTCTGCGGTTCCCAGGCTAGGGTCAATCCGAATGGAGAATCTGGAAGCAAAACACAATTGGAGGAGTTCTGCCTTCTTGCTCTGAGGGGTTAGCAAAACACGGTTAGCCCCAGGAGCCTGGCTTGCCTCTTGAGCTGTCTGCTCACTGTAGTTCCGCCTCTCTCTAAATACCTCTAAAACCTGCTTTCCCAACAGAGCAGGGCCCTCGCCTGGCCGAGGAGGCTGCTCCCCGCTCCGTGGGCAGAGCAGGAAGTGGAGAGCGGGGTGAGGGTTGCCATCCTTCCCATTCCTTTCACTTATGACAGATGTAGCGTCAGCACCAGCACAGCTCAGCGGATGCCCTGTGTCTAGGAGAATGGGATTCCCAGCGGTCCCCACCCCCGGGCAGAGCCACCGCCCGTGGACAAGCAGGAAGGAAAGTGACCATGCAGCAGCAGGCGGCCATCTGGAGAAATGCCACGTGAGCCTGGGTGCGTGCCCACTGCCGCGCTCTCGGCCAGCACGCCGGCTGCCTGCTTTCTGCTGTCTGGTGTCTGCTCCGGTTCCGCCCTCTCCCTGTGTGGGTGGCCCTACGACACGCGCTCATGCTTCTGGTGGCTGTGTTTGGATTGACCTTGAACCCACGTCTGTCTGCTCCTGAGTCTGTCCCCTTTGCCTCCAGGCCCTGCTCCTGGACGTGCCAGTGCGGCTCGATGTCTCTGACCTCAGGCCCAGTGAGCTGGCCTCGGTCCCCTGCCCAGCCCAGCAGGAGCGCTGTGACACGTCTCAGGAATGTGTCACCTGGGGCTTACAGCTGTTGCCTGACCTGGTGCACATGCCACAGCTTCATTTTTTTTTAAAGATTTATTTATTTATTTGAGAGGTAGAGTTACAGACACAGAGCAGGAGAGAGAGAGAGAGAAGCCTTCCATCTGCTGGTTCACTCCCCCGAACGGCCACAACAGCCGGAGCTGGGCCAACCCGAAGCCAGAAGCCAGGAGCTTCCTCTGGGTCTCCCAAGAAGGTGCAGGGGCCCAAGGACTTGGGCCATCTTCCACTGCTTTCCCAGGCCATGCAGACAGCTAGATCGGAAGAGGAGCAGCCAGGACATAAACAGGTACCCATACAGGATGCCGGCACCGCAGGCAGTGGCTTTACCTGCAGTGCCGCCCCATGCCACAACCTCATTCTACTTTCTCTCCTCATCTTTGTCACTCTCTACCCTCCTGCTGTGTGGATTTCCATGTAGGTGTTCTCATCCTTTTGTTTCCAAAGTTCACTTGCATTTTTAAAGTCAATTTTTCCACAGACTTTTGAAAAACACTTCTCGGAGCCAATGCTGCCTGCAGCACTGGTATCCTGTGTGTGCACAGGTTCGAGTCTGGTTGCTCCACTTCGAATCCAGCTCCCTGCTAATGCACCTGGGAAAGCAGTGGAGGATGACCCAAGTGCTTGGGCCCCTGCACCCATGTGGGAGACCCAGATGAAGCTCCTAGCTTCAGTCTGGCCCAGCTCCAGCCGTTGCAGCCATTGGGGGAGTGAGCCAGTGGATGGAAGAAGTCTGTCTCCACCTCTCTCTGAAATTCTGCCTTTAAAATAAAATAATTACATAATATTAAAACAAAACAAAAGAGAAACATTTCTCTTTATTTTATTTTCATTTTACATGAAAGGCAGAGAGACAGATGGAGAGAGGATCTTCCATCCACTAATTCACTCCCTAAATGCCCACAACAGCCAGGACTGGGCCAGGGTGAAGCCAAGAGCCAGGTCTTCCATGCGAGTGGCAGGGACCCAAGTACCTGAGCCTCCATCTGCTGCCACCCAGGATGCATTGGGAGGAAGCAGGCCAGGAGGCAGCGCAGCAGGAGCTCCATCCAGGCACTCTGCTATGGGACTCGGGGTCCCAAGCAGTGTCTTAGCCCCTGTGTCACATGCCTGCCCCAAGTGCTCTCATCCTAACCTGGGGTCCCCTGTCCTCCCCTATCTGCCCGCTCTGTCTTCTGAGAAAGAAGCACTCTCACAGCTCTCAGTGAAACCTACAGTCACGTGGGTCTTCCTGAGCTGACATCTCAAGGTCACTTCTTTTCCAGACCTGTACTGTCTACTACCCTGGGGCGGTGGAGTCTGTGACTGCAAATTTTCATTCTCCCTCTTTGTTTTGTTCCCGTCAATGACCAGACATTTCCTCCACTTTTCTTTTGGTTTCTGTTTTCTTTCATTTTATCAAGCTCTCTGATTTGATGCCTTTGCTGTCACACTGCTTAAAATTTCTCGATTTAAAAAAATGATAGAGGGGCCGGTGCTGAGGCTCAGCAGGTTAAAGCCCCAGCCTGCAGTGCCGGCATCCCATATGGGCACCGATTCAAGTCCCAGCTGTTCCACTTCCGATCCAGCTCTCTGCTATGGCCTGAGAAACTAGTAGAAGATGGCCCAAGTCCTTGGGCCCCTGCACCCACGTGGGAGACCCAGAAGAAATTCCTGGCTCCTGGCTTCGGATCGGCACATCTCCAGGTGTTGTGGCCATCTGGGGAGTGAACCAGCAGATGGAAGACCTCTCTCTCTCTCTCTCTCTCTCTGCCTCTTCCTCTCAATACTCAGCCTTTCAAATAAATAAAATAAATAATTTTTTTAAATGACAGAAATTCCACTCCAAAAACTCCAGCGATAGAGAGAATGTGGGGCCTCATGCAACCAGGATGAGGGCAGGGATAAGGTGGGCAGTGGGAAAGACCAGGACCCATAGGGTTGGGGGACCCGTTCCTCCCCTGTCTTCCCTGTGGGCTGCAGGTGGCTCGTGCTGCATCTTGAGGGTGGACATGTGATCCCAGCATCTCCGGCCCTTTTCTGAATAAACTGTAGTGGGGACAGAGATGGGCCACAGTGGAGTTGGGAAGAGAAAGAAGAGGAGCAGATGACATAGCAGTTTGCGCACCCAGCGTGGCAGACCTGGACCCTTGTCTCCAGCAACATTTTCACCAGCATCCACTCATGCAAGCCTGTCTTTGTCCTTTCATTATCCCAGTGAGTAGGCAGTGACCATAAAGCATGGTGGCCGGCACTAGAGCAACAATGTTCAGAGTTTCAAATGCAACAGAATCGCCCTTCACTATCAAGACAAACACAGCATGCAGAACCCCACGATAGCAGACAGTTCAGATCAGAGATGCTGGGCTGGAAGCTTCGCTTGTGCCTTCCCCCAGGGAGCCTTGGGTTCCACAGCACTCAATGAAAAAGCAAGAACACAAGGGATGGATATGGTACAGTCTCTGCTGGCTTTGAAATTTGAGTTTCCTTTCAAATGCTTCAGCACTGAAAGTGTGATTTGTTTGTGTACATTACTGAGACTCCATCTGTGCCCAGTTGGGAGCTCCCATTGGGAATGCACACCCTAGGGGAGGTTAGTCACCCAAAAAGCCATACTCAGTAGGCAGTGCTGTGAATCCTTTAGCTATCCTTGCCTCCAGACATGGCCAGGGGCTTGTCAATTAGCAGTGATGTTACAGATATTACTCCTGTCATTGGTGACAGGAGTGATGGTCAAGAGAAGCAGATTAAATGTGAGTGACATAATGTACAGGTGCTCTGCTCCCTGGTAGAGTTGGGATACAAGACTCCTTCACCTGGGATTCTTGGGGCCAGCATTGTGGCGCAGCAGGTTAACCCACTGCCTGCAATGCCGGCATCCTATGCGGATGTCAACTCAAGTCCCGGCTGCTCCACTTCAGATCCAGCTCCCTGCTAATATGCCTGGGAAAGCAGTAGAAGATGGCCCAAGTGCTTGGGTCCCTGCACCTCATGGGAGACCCAGATGAAGCTCCTGGCTCTGGCTTCATTGTGGCCATCTGAGGATGAGCAGCTGATGGAAGATCTCTTTCTCTCTCTCCCTCCCTCTGGAACTCTGCCTGTCAGATAAATAAATCTTAAAAAAAAAAAAAAAAAATCCTTCACCTGGGCTTAACTCCTGAATGGTTCTTGGTGCAGGGGACTGGGGGAGGCCCGTGTGCCTGACTTCATCCAGTGTTCTGGATAGTGTTTGCGTCATCGAAGGATTCCATGCAGTGTCCTGCTGGGTCCTCACTGAAATTACCGGAAGGGTTTGTTACTCTTCTGCCTGCTTGAAAGTATGTTTCCTACAGGGAGCAGAATTCAGGCAGAGTTTCGTCGGATGCTTGCCTGTGTTAGCCTGGTAGCAAAAGCCAGGAAGGGGAAGAAGCAGCATCCTTATCCACATAAAGCTGTGGGGCCTGCCACTTACCTATGTACGTTGAGGGCCTTCTTCGGAAAAAAGTATTAAAAATTCCAAATACGAAATCAGGCATAGAAGTGTATATTTACCAGAATGAGAAAAAGAAATCATGGCAAATTTCAACTTCTAAAAAGTTAATAAATGCCACAAAACCCCGGAAAGTCACGTAATATTCGCATTAGTGAATGGCTGATGCGACTCGATGCTATATATTCTGACACTTCTTGGCTGGGTGCTCTTTGATGGCCTCTTTATGTGACAACTGTTTTGTGAGACTTCCCACAGAGAGAATAAAATAATTCAGTGCTTCCTCTAACTTGGTTGATCAAAAATTTTTTGCATGTTATTAATTTTTCAAATCCATAAAATATGCAACTTCAACCGACAAGTTCACTCTCTGTAGTTCTTCCACAGCCCTATGTCCTAAACACACAGGAATTCTGATAAATTTAATTTTGCATAATCTCTTTAAAAAGGAGGGGGAAGGGAATGTGTCAGTCCATCTTGTGTTGTCCCAACAGAATACAGGAGATTGTCAGTTTATCAAGAAAAGACATTTATTTTACTATTCCAGAGCCCAGAGAGTCCAAGGCTAAGGGCCACGTCTGGTGAGGATCTTTCCTGCTTCATTGGAGCCTGGAGGATGGCGTCACAGGGTAGCATAGCAAGAGCAAGCAGACCCACATCTCTCTCCTCCCCTTCTCATAGAACCATTAACCCCTTCACAGGGCCCCAGGCCTGTGAGGAGCCCTAATTACCTCCCCCAAGAACTCATCTCCGAATGCTGTCAATGTATGAATTTGGGATTAAATTTCCAACACATGAAATTTAGAGGAACACAGTCAAACCACAGCTGAGTATTTATAATTGTGCACACTGCTTCTCCTGACAGAATCCTTTAAAAGATGTATATGTTTAAAATTTATATATAGTAATATACAATCAAATATACATGTGTGAAAGGCAGATCATAGAGAAAGGGAGAGATAGAGAGAAAAATCTTTCATCTGCTGGTTCACGCTCCCCCAATAACCACAACAGCCAGGCCTGGGCCAAGCCAAAGTCAGGAACCAGGAGCTCCACCTGGGTCTCCTCTGTGGGTGGCAGGGACCCAAGCACTTAGACCATCACCTGCTGCCCCTCAGGCTGCATTAGAAGGGAGCTGGATCAGAAGCGGAGGAGCCAGAACTCTGCTATGGAATGCAGGCCTCCCAACACAGCCACTCAGCTCCATCTGGCCAAAGGAGAGATTGGCTATAAGGATTTCCTAGCTAAGCTAGCCTGTGCCTTCACTGACTGTAGCTCAGATATCTGTCCTTTGCCACGTGTATAGAGCCACCTACCATGTGACCAGGCTGTTGGAGATCTTTCAGACCAGACACTTGGCAGAGGCCCGTCCAATGCCAGCTCTGACGTCAGCTTCGTGTGTTCCAAGGTGCGTTGCCTTCCCTCCCAACTGACTGCTGACAACCATTGATTATTCTACCTGGGAAAAGCCAGATTGGTTTCAGTGGGCTTGCAACAAAGGAAATCAATGGGAGATTGGCTTTTTTTTTTTTTCATGTGTAAGCTCCTGCTTGTAGTTATCAGCAAAACAGTCACATAGAAAAAAAAAACTGCCAGAAGATTTTATAAGTCTGCATGGCCAAAACTGCAATCAAGTCAAAGCTAAGTACAGATCACAGCAGAGAGAGTGGCTGGATTAGTCAGAACAGTTCTCCTGGAGTTTTAGATAGGTTTTGTATTTTACTATTCTGGAGCCCAGAGTTTTAGATAGGTTGTAGATAGGTTTTGTAGCAGGTGAGGCACAGAGAGAAGGGAGAAGGTGCGCTCTGAAAAGGCATGAGAGGGCTAAACACACAGAGCAGCACCAAATTGTATGCAGGGAACAGCTTAAAATTGACTGGAACAGAGTATTTTTGAAGGACAGCATGAAAATTAAATTTTAATAGGACTGTTTCTGGTCTTTGTGGAGTAACTGGTACACAACCAGCCCTTCAAGTGTAAACAACTGGAAAACTACACGGAATACACGAACAGTTACTTTCGGTTACTGAACAACAGGCATTTCAGGACTGGGATTCTGAGAGAAGAGAGCCCCACCATCGCCCCGGGCTTCTGCTTCAGTGCGTTGTAGCCAAGAGGAATCCGAGCAGAACCGGACAGCCTCAGCGAGCTGCAGACACAGAGCTCAGCGGTCAGGAACGCTGGGGCAGCTGCACCTGCGGGGCCGGGCTCCAGAGCGGGGCAGCAGCAGACAGGGTCCCGTCAAGCTGCGGGGATTCCCTTGACCTTAGACTGGAAAATGAAATGTACATGACTGGGGTGAAACGCCACAAACCCAAGCAACAAACAACCATAAAAGAAAGATCAACGGTGGGGGCTATGAGCTGAACGACTGCTAGAACGTGCACGGAAAAGTTACAGGGCGACATTCTTCATGAACATAGACCAAAATAGTTTTAAAGTTATTCATTTGTTTATATTTATTTGTTTGAAAGGGAGGGAGAGACAGAGATCCATCTTCCATCCACCTGTTCACTCCTCGGATGCCCACAACATTCAGGGAATCAGGAGCCTGAAACCCCTGAAGCCCCCATGTGGGTGGTCCCAAGTAGTGGCTTACCTTGCTGCGCCATGACGCCCACCCCCAGATCAAAAATCTGTAACAAAATATTTGCAAGAAGAATCCAGAGATATAATTAAAATGACAGTACCTCATAACATTTGAAACCCAATCAATCAGTACAATTTAACAATTAATACATTAAACGATTATTTGTCGAAATTTGACACCTAGTCACGAATTTTTTACTTTAGTTTTTTAAAGTATTTATTTATTTATTTGAATGTCAGAGTTGACGGGGGGGACAGAGTGTGATCTTCTGACTGCTGGTTCACTCCCCAAATGGCTGCAATGACCAGGGCTAGGTCAGGCTGAAGCCTGGAGTTTCTTCTGGACCCGGACGTGGTTGCAGGGGCCCAACATTTGGGTCTTCTGCTGCAGATTATCCCACGCATTAGCAAGGAGCTGGAACAGAAGTGGAGCAATCAGGACTTGAACCGGCGCTTATATGGGATGCTGGCATTGCAAGCAGCTTACCCACCATGCCACAACATTAGCCCCAGTCATGAATTTTTTTAACAACACAGTAAACTAGGAATAAAAAAAAATGCTATCTGTAACCTAACAAGATAATCTATGAAAAAGACAAGCACTTTATCCATGTATTTGTTTTAATTTCATAGACATGGTCAAAATTAGAATCTGTCAAATTTTCTATTTTGGGGGTCCAACTATAAGCATTATTACAACAAGTAGGTATGTTTGTGTGAGGGGTCACGTGATATGAATCCCAGTATCAACAATACCAAGGGGGCCGGCGCTGTGGTACAATAGGTTAACCCTCTGCCTGCAGCGCCAGCATCCCATATGGGCGCAGGTTCTAGTCCTGGCTGCTCCTCTTCCAATCCAGCTCTCTGCTGTGACCTGGGAAAGCAGTAGAAGATGGCCCAAATCCTTGGGCCCCTGCATCCACGTGGAAGACCCAGAAGAAGCTCATGGATCCTGGCTTCAGAGTGTCCCAGCTCTGCTGTGACAGCCATTTTGGGAGTGAATCAGAGAATGGAAGACCTTTCTCTCTGTTTCTCCCTCTTACTGTCTGTAACTCTCTCAAATAAAATAAAATAAAATTTTTTAAAAAAATAATTTTTTTTCAAATATGCTGGAGGAAAGATTGGGTTACCTTTTAATATTGCTTAGAAAATATTTTAGGGGCCGGCGTCATGGCTCACTTGGCTTATCCTCTGCCTGCGGCACCTGCATCCCATATGGGTGCCAGGTTCTAGTCCCGGCTGCCCCTCTAACAATCCAGCTCTCTGCTGTGGCCCGTGAGGGCAGTGGAAAATGGCCCAAGTGCTTGGGCCCCTGCACCCACATGGGAGACCAGGAGGAAGCACCTGGCTCCTGGCTTCAGATTGGCGCAGCGCAAGCCATAGTGGCCATTTGGAGAGTGAATCAATGGAAGGAAGACCTTTCTCTCTGTCTCTCACTCTACCTGTCAAATAAGTTTTAAAAATTTTTTAAAATCATTGTTTTAGGAAGGAGCAACCAATCAGAAAGCAGTCAAAATATGAAAGTATTTTAGAGGAGTGCTGATAAGATAAAACTTATTTTTCTTTATTTTGTGATTTTATGATATCATCTCTTTCAGACTTGTATTTTTGTGACCTTTTAGCAGGTTTACTTATTTGACAAGCAAAATAGCAGAAAGAGAGAAAGAGACAGAGAGAATCTTCCATCTATTGGTTCATTTCCCAAAGGGCCACAACAGCTGAAGCTGGGCCAGGCTGAAGCCAGAAGCCCAGAACTCCATTGCACATGGTGCAGGAGCCCAGGGACTTGGGCCATCACCTGCTGCTTTCCCAGCTGCATTAGCAGGAGGCTGAACAGCCAGGACTCGAGCCAGCGCTCTGATATGGGATGTTGGTCTTGCAAGAGGCAGCTTAACCCACTGCGCCACACCTGCCCTCCTAATTTTTTTAAGTGTAAATTTACTTTTCTTAAGATTTTTAAAAATTTTATCTGAAATACAGAGTTACAGTCAGCGAGAGAGACAAAGAAACAGAGAGAAAGATCTTTCATCCACTGATTCACTTTCCAAATGGCCCCAACGGCCAGCTCCAGGCCTGGCCGAAGCCATGAGCCAGGAACTTCCACCAGGCCTCCCAAATGGGTAGCAGGGGCCCAGGAACTTGGGCCGTCCTCCGCTGCTTTTCCCAGGCCATTAGCAGGGAGCTGGATTAGAGGTGGAGCAGCTGAGACTTGAACTGACACCCACATGGGATGCTGGTGTCACAGGCAGTGGCTTTACCCACTAAGCCACAAGGCCAGCTCCACCCCCATAATATCTACTTGTAAATTAACACTCATACTATTTTTGCATTTGAAATATCATGGCAAAATTGGCAAAACTCTGTAAGCTGCACACGCCACAAAACCTAAATCTACACGGGAACTGAAACAAAACAAGGAGCATGAGAGTAAAAATGAAGTTATCAGAACACATTTAATGAAAGAATAAATACTTTAGTCCCAACATTCAGAAAATTTAAACTTCTGATAATGCATAGCAAAGAAATCATTTTATCTATTCATTTGATAAGAAGAAATTTTTCTAAAAAAACAAATCTCTGTAGTTCAAGTTATATCTGCATTGTGAATTTATTTGTAGTGGTGAACAAACAATTTATGAAAAACTTTTCTATTGACAGTGAGATTAAGACAAAAATATTTATCCTTCTCCCAGCTATTCAACATTGTATTGATGTTCCTGCCAATGAAATAACATGTGAAAAGATAAACAAATATGACATGAAAAATTAAGACAAAAAAAAGTAAATAAATAAAGGTTTCCAGATTGGGAAAACAGAAGCTACACATTTTTTATTCATGTAGAACATAATTATATACCTAGAAAATAGTAACAAATCTACAAATGAAGCCTACTACATTAATAAGTAAATTTAATAAGGTTGAAGAATACTCAATAATTAAAACAATTGTATTTCTGTATCCAGTAACAAAGAAGTGGAAAAAAAAATTCCAGAAGAGGGTCAAGATGATTGATTAGGTTAAAGATAAAAGCCATGGGGGAATTTAATCATAAACGCCTACTAATATATGCAGCAATTCAAGAAACAAGAATAAAGAAGACAACATGACATCCCCAAAAGAATATAACACTTCACTGCTAGACTGTGAAGATGAAGAGATTCATGAAATGCCAGGAATGGAATTCAAAAACTTGATCATAAGATTACATAGAAGTAATTAGAAGCAATTGATTTAATTACTGAATATTCTGTAATGCTTTTTTTTTTTAAGATTTATTTTATTTTTTTGAAAGACAGTTACAGAGAGAGGTAAAGGTCTTCCATCTGCTGGATCAACCCCAGAAGGCCACAACAGCCAGAGCTGCGCCAATCCGAAGCCAGGAGCCAGGAGCCAGGAGCTTCTTCCAGGTCTCCCACGTGGGTGCAGGGGCCCAAGCTCTTAGGTCATCTTCTACTGCCTTCCCAGGCCACAGCAGAGAGCTGGACTGGAAGAGGAGCAACCGGAACAGAACCGGCACCGCAAATGGGACTAGAACCTGGCACCCATATGGGATGCTGGCGCCACAGGCAGAGGATTAACCTACTGTGCCACAGCACCGGCCCCTCTGTAACCCTTTAAATTTACTTATTAACATAGTAGCCTTCATTTGTAGATTTGTTACTATTTCCTAGGTACACAATTATGTCTTACATGAATACACAGAACTAAAGAAACCTGTGACCGGCGCCTTGGCTCAACAGGCTAATCCTCCACCTTGTGGCGCCAGCACACAGAGTTCTAGTCCCAGTCGGGGTGCTGGATTCTGTCCCGGTTGCCCCTCTTTCAGGCCAGCTCTCTGCTGTGGCCAGGGAGTGCAGTGGAGGATGGCCCAAGTGCTTGGGCCCTGCACCCCATGGGAGACCAGGAAAAAGCACCTAGCACCTGGCTCCTACCATCTGATCAGCGCGGTGCACCGGCCACAGCGCGCCGACCGCGGCAGCCATTGGAGGGTGAACCAACGGCAAAGGAAGACCTTTCTCTCTGTCTCTCTTTCTCACTGTCCACTCTGCCTGTCAAAAGAAAAAGAAAAAGAAATCTATACATGACATGAATGAAAATTTTCCCACAAAATTGAGATTTTTAAAGAGAAATCAAAACAAAATATTGGAAATGAAGAATTCAATAGAACAAATTTAAAAAGCTATGCAAAGCCTTAAGAACAGATTCAGTGAGGCAGAAGAAAGAATATCTGAGTTAAAAGACAAATCTCTGGAAATTTTACAATCAGACCAGAAAAACAAAGACAAAGAAATAAGAAAACTGAAAAGTCATGTAGGAGGTTCATGGGATACTATCAAACGACCCAACATACGGGTCTTAGGAGTTCCTGAAGGTGTGGAAGGAGAGAATGGATTACAAGGCCTTTTTAGTGAAATAATTTCAGAAAACTTCCCTAATTTGGAGAAAGAAAGTGACATACTACAGGGCAGTTATAATCAAAACAGCCTGGTACTGGTACAAAAACAAATAGACCAATGGAACAGAATAGAAACGCCAGAAATCAACCCACACTTCTACAACCAACTTATCTTTGCCAAAGGAGCTAAAATCAACCTCTGGAGCAAGGACAGTCTATTCCACAAATGGTGCTGGATAAACTGGATCTCCACATGCAGAAGTATGAAGCAAGACCCCTACCTTACACAAAAATCCACTCAACATGGATTAAAGACCTACATCTATCATCTGATACCATCAAATTGTTAGAGAACATTGGGGAGATTGGCATAGGCAAAGATTTCTTGGAAAAGGCCCCAGAGGCACAGGCAATCAAAGCCAAAATTGACAAATGAGATTACATCAAATGTAGACGTTTCTGTGCTGCCAAAGAAACACTCAGCAAAGTGAAGAGGGAACCGACAGAATGGGAGAAATTATTTGCAAACTATGCAACTGATAAAGAAATAATAACTAGGATATATAAAGAGATCAAGAAACTCAACAACAACAAAACAAACAACCCAGTTAAGAAATGGGCAAAGGACTTAAACGGGCATTTTTCAAGAGAAAATCCAAATGGCCAATAGACACATGAAAAAATGCTCATCATGAAAAAATGCAAATCAAAACCACAATGAGGTTTCACCTCACCCTAGTTAGAGTGGCTTTCATACAGAAATCAACAAATAACAAATGCTGGTGAGGATGTGGGGAAAGTTACCCCAATACATTGTTGGTGGGAATGTAAATTGGAACAGCCACTGTGGAAGACAGTATGGAGATACCTCAGAAATCTGAATACAGACCTACCACATGACCCAGCCATCCCACTCCAAGGGAAATGAAATCAACATGTGAAAGAGTTATCTCTTGCTCCATGTTTATTGCAGTTCAATTCACAATAGCTAAGATATAGAATCAACCCAAATGCCTGTGAACTGAAGACCAGATAAAGAAATTATGGGATATGTACACCATGGAATACTACATAGCAGTAAAAAAAAAAAAAATCCAGTCATTTGCAACAAAATGGATGAAACTGGAAAACATCATACTTAGTGAAATAAGCCAGTCCCAGAAGGACAAATACCATGTGTTCTCCCTGACCTGTGATAACTAATAGAGCACCCAAAAGGCAATCTGTAGAAGTGAAATTACACTTTGAGAAGCAGTGACTTTGAGCAGCCCTAGTCTCAACTGTTGAGGAACAGCTTTTTTTCCATAGAATTTGTTGAACCTTTTACTTAGTATAGAGTTAATCGTGTGTGTAAGTCAATTGAAAACAGATCTTAGTAAAAAATAAGAATGGGACTAGGAGACAGAGGAGGAAAAGGAGTGAGAGTGTGTGGGGGAGAGCTTGTATAGTGGGAAGAATCACTGTATTCCTAAAGTTGTATTTATGAAAAGCATGAAGTTTGTATTCTTTAAATAAAAGTTTTCTGGGAAAAATTTTAAATCCCATTTATAATAGAATCAAAAATATAAAACACTGAAGAATGACTTAACTAAGCATGCACAGTACAAGAAAAACTACAAAGAAACTGCTGAGAGAAACTAAAGAAGACCTAAAAAACTGAACATGTTTGTGAATGGGAAAATTCAATTAAAAAAAAAAATTATTTATTTGAAATGCAGAGTGACAGAGGAGGAGAGACAAAGGGAGGTCTGCGCCAGGGCTGTGCCAGCCCAAAGTCAGGAGCCAGGAACTTCTTCTGGGCCCCCTTGTGGGTGCGGGGCCCATCCTCTGCTGCTGACAGAGGTGCATCAGCAAGGAGCAGGGTCAGAAGTGGAGCAGAGGGCCGGCACTGGGGCATAGCGGGGAAAGCTGCTGCCTGCAGTGCCGGCATCCCATATGGGTGCTGATTTCAAGTCTAGGCTGGCTCCAATTCCTACCCAGCTCCCTGCTATGGCCTGGGAAAGCAAGTAGAAGATGGCCCAAGTCCTTGGGCTTCTGCACCGGCTTGGGAGATCCGGAAGAAGTTCTTGGCTCCTGGCTTTGGTTCGGTGCTGCTGTGGCCATTGCTGCCATCTGAGGAGTGAACCAGCTGATGCAAGACCTCTCTCTCTCTCTCTCTCTCTCTCTCTCTCTCTCTCCCTCTGCCTCTCTGTAACTCTTTCAAAAAAAATTAATGAATTAATAAAAGAGGAAGAAGTGGAGCGACCAGGTCTGGGAGGGGGACCATATGGGATGCCAGCATCACAAGCAGAGACTTAACCTGCTAGGCCACAAAACTGGCCATGAAAATTCAATATTGTTAAAATATCAATTCTCCTATTGATCTGTCAATCAATGCAATCCCAATCAAAATCTCAGGAGAGATTTTTAGAAGCAATTATTATGCTGAACCTATAATTTACAGGAAAGGCAAAGAACATATGCTAACCAAAACAATTTAGAAAAGAGATTCACAATTGGAATGCTTAAACTAGCCAATTTCAAAACTTCCTTTAAAGCTACAGTAATCAAGATGTATTATTTGAGGCTGTTTTCTCACTGTAATGACTGAGCTGAGTATTTGTGTCTGGGACCATGCAGCCCACAAGGCCTAAAATATTTATTGTCTGTTCTTTTATACTAAGAGTTTGTTGAACTCTGTGATAGGTAAGGTTCACATGTAATACACACTCCTGTGTGCAAATTCTGTTTTTTGTTTTGTTTTGTTTTTGACAGGCAGAGTGGACAGTGAGAGAGAGAGAGACACACACAGAGAAAGGTCTTCCTTTTTGCCGTTGGTTCACCCTCCAATGGCCGCTGCAGCCAGTGCACCACAATGATCCGAAGCCAGGAGACAGGTGCTTCTCCTGGTCTCCCATGGGGTGCAGGGCCCAAGCACTTGGGCCATCCTCCACTGCACTCCCTGGCCACAGCAGAGAGCTGGCCTGAAAGAGGGGGAACCGGGACAGAATCCAGCGCCCCGACTGGGACTAGAACTCCGTGTGCTGGTGCCGCAAGGCGGAGGATTAGCCTATTGAGCTGCAGCGCCGGCCAAATTCTGGCCCAGTAGATTTTATTCTTCCACTTTCTCTGCTACTCATGAGAACCAATTAGGATGTAGGTGAGTGAAAGTAATTTTAGAAATAATATTTAATCTATTCTAAATTATTTAAGAATATAAATTGCTCAAAAATTATAGTTCTTCCTAATTAATAAAATTTTACTTGCCATATCCCTTATAACTGCTCACAAAACCATAGTTGAAAATTGGTCCTACTAGGATGAAGATAATTTACATATGAAACTTGCCTAAATATGTAAATGAGGCTTTATAAATATTATGTGACCCATTTTGTAAATGAGGGGTCTGACTGGCAAATGCCTCTGTTAGAACCTGCACAAGGTAAGGATTAGGAAAAGCAGACTGGAGGCCAACGTGATGAACAGGTCCAAGCTGGTGGTGGATTGGATGTAGGGAATGAATTCAAGAACATACTGAAAACAATCCATCTGAGGAGTGTGGAGTCTGGGTTCTTTGATATGGCTGCCTTGCGCTGGTAGAAGATGGTGAAGAAATATTAATTTAGGTGTTGAGAGCAAAAAAGTTCCCAAGTTCAACTTGTGATTGCTTAAAGCAATGCCATTCAAGTTAGTGAGCATACAGAGTGCGCAGTCATCCTGTTAGAACGAAGATTCTGATTCAATAGTTCGGGAGACAAGACTCAAGATCCTGTACTCTCAACAAATCCTCGGGTGATTCTAACATGACTGGCTCAGAGACCACACCTGGAATAGAAAGACATGCAGAGTGACTAATGGAAACCCACGTGTAGGTTTCCTCCAGAAGCGAGGGGAGGGACCTGACGGGGCAGGACACTTTTATGTGATTGGAAGGAAGTTGGCCATCGGTCTTCTCCAGAGGCAAGTTAGCATGGGGCCCACAATCTTGAGGGGATCTCAACACCAGGTAAGGGAGGATCCAGGACAACCAAGGAGACAAAATCAGAGCTGCCAGGGAAAAAAGGAGAAACAAGAATTTCGTGTGACCAAAGAACCCAATGGAATACTGAGTTTCACAGCGAGGTCAGTGGATTTCAGCGTGAAACTCATTCATCACACCATTTTCCCTGGCTCCTTTTCTTTGCTCTTGTTTTCCAGCTCCCTCTAAGCTGTAGTAGGCGGTTACTCTATTTTTTGTCCAAAACTGGCCCCCATCTTTTGGCTAGGAGGGACTCTCACCCCTGACCTGACTACCACAAGAACTGCTTGTTATATGATCTGCTATATATCTGTTTTATGATCCTATGTCCTCTCCCTACAGTTGATTGGTCCAGGCAGAAGTACCTGATTGTGGCTAAGCCAATCATGTATTTCTTCTCTAGGATTATTCAAAAATAGGGCCCTATGGTGGCAAAATCACCAGGCACAAAATCTGTGAGCAGTTGGCAGTCATGGTAGAGATTAGCACGGAGAAAAATTCAAGACAGGTGATGGAACAGAGCCCTGGCAAGACTCTGTCTTTGTTCCAGCTGTTTCCAAGCCCAGTTCCATCCCTTGCTTTCCCATGATTTGGCTACTCAATGACCTCGTCTGTGACCCAGAAAATTCCCCGGGTTGCTCAACTGTATTTGAGTCACTTGCAACAGAATCCTGAGGAATAGCTGGCAAACCTTCACCCAGCACATTGTCTCTTTTACACCACCTTGAGGCTTTGCCTGCTGTGGACTGTTGTCCCCTCCCCATATGCTTCTGTAGGATGACAATGGGCCAAAACCAGCTGCTAGGCCGGGACCATAAACCTCAGCGTTGGTCTTGGTGGATGGTAATGTGTCACTGAACACCAATGTACCAAATCAGTGTGTTCATGGCAACAGCCGAAAAGAGCCCACAAAAGTCTAATCTTTGGCACGCTGGGGCCTCTGCTGGCAGATTGTTAAGACCCTGAGGGTAAGACTTAATTTGCATGACTATTTGCAATGCACAATTTCCTTTTTATTCACTTAGACTAAATTGAATTCATTTTGGAATCCTCAAAGTTATTGATTGTTGACTTCTCTCCCTTGACTTTACCTTCTAGGTACATTTCCCCCAAACTGAAAGCCATTTGCATTGTTCGGTCCCTGGATTTCTCAGATCCCAGGTGAGGTTTTATGTCTCCATAATTCTTTAAGATTGGTAAAATAAATTAACTCCTTAACTACTGGGAAATTAAAAAAAAATACAAAATCTGCTGTCTGCAGAAATGCAAACACTGTTACAATTTCCCACTCCCTCCCCCTCCTCCAACACACACACACATGCACACCCATGCATGCACACACATGCACAAGCCCACCTCTCACCAGCCCTTCTGCAGACAGAAATGCTGGCATTCGTAAGCTGTCACTCTGAGGAAGACAGCAGCTGTGTTATTCTATGATTTATAGAACAGATTTGCATTTCCTTGCCTTTGAAGCTTGCCTATAATCTGCCACATAAATATTTGAAAGACAGGATGGTAGAAACAGACCTAAGCAGCTTAATCGAACACTTGGCAGGTAGAGGACTTGGGCCGGTGTTCATTTCAAACTCCCCCATTGCCCCAGGCCTCTCGGTGTGTGTGTACAAAATTGAAATTCAATGTTTAAACTCAATCCTACAGTCAAAATCCCCCCTTGAAGGAGAAGTCAGAAGACAGGTTTTGTTTCATGTCTGGTCTCCTGGGCTGAAAGCCTGGCCCGTTTCCTTCAGTTCTGCTCCAGGAGACAGGAAGCGGGGAGCATAAACTCTGCCATTCTAGAAGCTCCCATGTGCTGCCCTGCAGCAGCCTGTCCCAGGGACCAATCAGAGCCCAGAAGACTGGGAGGCCATGGTAGGGGAGCCGGGGGGACCACGGTTTCCTAAGCAGCCACCCTTCACCCAATGCAGCTCTTCCCAAGATGTGGGACAGCAGATGCCATACAAGGTGGGGGCTGGGTGGGTGAAGCAGAAGGAATCTTCTAGAAAACCCAGAGGGGGCAAAGGTAGAAGGATAGTGAGCAGACACCCCGAGAGTCAGGACACCAGGACACAGGGTTAGTCCAGCCCTGCCGTGCACGCTGAGGCCCATGTCCTTGGTTCGACCACTTCACCTCCCTGAGCCTCTGTTTTCTCGTCTGCAAAATGGCATGATCTAGCTGCTGCCTTCCAAACTCCCTTCCATGCTAGTTTTCCATGGCAGTCTGTGGCTAGAATCAAGATTGCAATTTATCTGGCTGGCAGGGTGATGTTTCCCATCTCTCTCCAGATGTCTCCACCTGGCTTTCTGGAATTCCAGAGAAAAAACTCCGTTGTGTCCACAACCAGGATCCCAGGGGCCTGCACAACTTGGGACAAGGAGAAGGAGGGAGGCAGGAGGTTGGTGACAAAAGCCAAACAGGGGGTCCCTAAGAGAGAGTCCAACCTCAGGGGAAAAGGCAGCTGTCAGAGCACAGCAGTTATGCATCAGGAGCCAGGGAGAGGATATCGCCCTTGATGGAGCCTCGTCTGGTTGCTCCATGGACCTACACCGGTTCTACATAAGCTTCAGGGGAAAACAAGACGTCACTGTGGAGGGGAAGGACAAGAGCCGAGTTTCTGGGGGGAGCCCAGTGAGGGTGCCTGATGCCGGAGGAGGAAGGGGGGAAGAGCTCAGAGCCCTGCAGCCTGGCCAGGCTGGGCAGGCAGGTTCATGGTAGGTGGGGGAGCTCCCGGTCTCTAGGACGGAATGGGATTAGAGACCCAGGAGGCTCGGAGAGAGGTGGCAGCACAGGTAAAGGAGGCGCTTTCATCAGTACCTTGAACCTGGCTTTTTATACCTCCAGGTAGATTCGACCCCAGAAATTGCTACACAAATTAGCCAGTGCACCAAGAAGCTTTGAACCCGTTCCCGGGTTCCTTGTCAAAACCCTGGGGCCTTCTCTCCTCCCAGGGCCGCACCCACGGCTGCGGTCTCCGCAGCTGTGTCTCTGACCTGGGTGGAGCAGCAAGTCTGGGCGGGAGAGGCTCCTGGGAGCAGAGTTGTTGCTGGGGATGTGTTTGTAGCCTGGGGCAGGAGCTGGCCGGGGGCCAGGAGCAGCTTGTGATCAGTCATTGGGCACAGACTTTGTTCCAGCCACACAACCACCTCAGTCCTGGCCCAGGGCCTTTGCACTCGCTGTTCACTCTGCTGGAGCACTCCTCCTCCTGAGGTTCACCTGGCTAGCCACTCCACACTCAGTCCCTCCTCAGAGGCCTTCCCTGGCCACCTCTGTCCACACTCTGCTGGGCCACCCTGTGCATTTCCTGTAGATGCTCCCAGCAATCTGATCACCTGTCGATTTGTTTCTGTGTTTACTGTCCCTTTCCCCTCGGGAATTCTAGCTCCTTACAGGGGGAGAGTCCCGTGTCTCTCGTCCACCACCATCCACAACTTCTTACACCAAGCCTGGGATGCGACATGTCTCTGTGGAATGAATGAATGAATGAATGCACGCAGTGGCTGCTCCCTGTCCCCACGCTTCTACAGGATTCCAGTTTCCATCATCAACATGTCCCGCTCATGACCATGCACTTCCCCAAGTTGTTCAAGAAATGCCCTTCTCTATGCTAACGGCCGGTTTCAGACAGGACTGTGACATAATTCAGCCAGAACCACAAGGAATAGGACACCAGGAAAGGCAGGGGTTTCTGGAAGAGACTCCTCCCTTCATGGAAAGAGGTGCCGCGGAACTGCACACTCTGCTTGGGGCGCCTGTGCCCACCTTCCCGCCCAAGCAGTTACCAGGAAGTAAACTCAACCCGAGGAGAAACTGGTTCCTCCACGCCCCTGCTCAAGAGCTGAGTTAATCATTGCTGGAGCGTCCACACCTCTGGCCTTCCTAAGAGCCTCTGTGAGTCGCATCTTCTGTTCCATCACACAGCTACTGGCACCTGAGCCCTGGAGGCTGTGCCACACATGGTGCTCAGTCCTGGCACCACCACTGGCCTGTCGGCTGGAGCGCTGGCTCTTATCCCCCAGGCCCCCGGGTCTTGTGTTGGGCACATGTGAACGAATGAACTAGTTTTTTCCTTATTTTACTCATGCATGCTGCAAACTTCAGTGAAAACCTGCATGTAGGAGGCGCCATGCTGGAAAGAGACAGAACGAGACTCGTGCCCTGCAAGAGCCTGGAGCCCAGGGGGAGGAGGGCATGTAGGCAGAGATGGAAGGACCAGAGTGGGCACGCTATGCAGTGGGGCACTGAAGGTGTCCCGGCAGCCGCTGGCAGCAGGAGGAACAGGTGCTGAAGATGGGCAGGTGGCGGTGTGGTTGAGCCACTCACGAAGCAGGCTGTATCTGAGAGAAAGCAAGATTCGTCCATGGGGACAGGATGGCCAAGAGCCTCTCGGGCAGAGGGAATGACAACATCCTAAGTCCCAGGGGAAGGAGGACTGCTTTTAAGGTCCTACGCAGAGCCAGGTGCTGTGCTATGGGATTTCATGTACATGTTCCCCCTTCTAATCGTTACAAGATAAATACTATTATCCTGTTACATAATGTGGAGATGGGGACTCCAATGGGTAAATAACTTAACCAAGGTCACAGAGCCAGTAAGTGGCAGAGCTAGGCTTTGAACTCAGACTACTGACTAGAGCCCATATTCTTCTCTAAAAATGTTTAGTTGAGAGAAACAGAGAGAAAGTGAGCTCCCATCTGCCGGTTCACTCCACAAATGCCCCGAACAGCAGGCAGGAGTTGGGAACATAATCCAGGTCTCCCATGTGGGTGGCAGGGACCCAATTTCTTGAGCCGCGATCTACAGCCTCCCTCAACACCCCCCTCCCCATGCCCCGCCTGCCAGAGTCTGTATTAGTAGGAAGCTGGAGGCAAGAGATGAAACCGAGCATGGAACCCAGGCACTCTGATGTTTGACACAGACAGCTTAATCAATGTCTTGACTGCTAGGCCAAATGCCTACCCTGGAACCCATATCTGTCACCCCAGCACTCTTCCCACACAAGTGGCCCCTTTAAGAGAAGCACCTGCCTGTAGATTGACCCCGTGGCTTACACGTAAAAGAGCACACCTTGTGATCAGAGAGAGAGTGAGAGGACAGGTGGGTGAGCATGCTCTGGGAGGGGCAGGGGTGATGGGCAGAGGAGAGCAGAGACAGGAGCAGAATGTACATGACCTAAAGGCACCAGGCTCCCTTCGGCTGCGTGCATTTGAAATTGAATGCTATGCTCAGGGTTGCTGTAGCCTCACCACCTTTCCCTTTTAAGCCACCCACACAGTTAAATATCATCTTAAAAATAGACCAGCCCACAAATTTTCATTAACCTCCCTGACACAAATATTGTCCAGATGGCAAAATAAATAAAAATCGATCTGCAGTTATGATGAGCCTCCCCAAAACAGTAACTGGCCTCAGGCCCCTGGGGACTGGGGTCTGGGTAGCCTGTCTTTCGGATGAAGAGGGGGGTCCCTGCATCCTTCACAGCAGAGGTCGGCCCTCCCAGACGCTGAGACACCTGGGTCTGTAAGCTCTTTTTTTGTGAAACAAGGGGGTATGGCAGACGCTCGTCATCGTAATAAAATAACAGCACCAGCTAATTTCCCGTGGCTTCACTCGCAGCAGGGAAGGGTATAATATTGCAAGCCGGCAGAAGCCAAGCAAGTGGTGATACAGTAGTTCTGTTTTACATTACATTAAATGTTACTATTTCTGAAGGGAATATCTGTGGAGCACTGGTGTAACCCATGGCAACCAGCTAATAAATTGTAACTTACACTGGCTCAGCTTATTGTAGGGGTGGAGAATAGTAAGGGAAAAAAAGATCAAGAATTTTTTTTTAAAAAAAAAAGGCAAATGCTGGCAAAAATGTCACATTTTTCCCCCTCTGACTGCCTCTCCTCATCCCCTCCCCCAACACACACGCGCGCACACACGCGCACACACACACACACAGAAACACAAACACCGGCTGCATCGACAGAATTATTTAAGGTGAAGCGGGACAATTAGCAGTCAAGGTTTTGGAATTCTTGACCTATGCGTTCATCTATGCCTCTCCTATGCTTGCACACTTCAAATGTTCCCGTTTGGGCCTTGCCCTCTCCAACGGTGACCCTGGCCATCATTTCACAGCCGCCCTGGAGGGTGACAGCGCTCAGCATCCAGCCCGCACACCGCGCGGAGCCACTTAGCGCACCTTCTTCCCTTCTGTCTGCAAATAGCTCCTGCCTAATTGCCCCTGTACTTCAAATCCACAGCAGGTCGGTGAGCCTTGCTCTTTGCTACACTGAGCCAACTCTCTGCCCTCAACCCCAATAGATTCCTTCCATCCATTAACTCCTGTTCCCGGAGCCATTCAGTCTTTTACACATTCAATCAGTGCCTCAAAACGTGGGCGTGGGGTCTGTATGTACAGGGAATTATTCATAGGGCAGTGTGTGGCCTGCAGCCAGTGAGCTCATTTGTTTGGGTTGATTAACTCCGCACACCCACTATCTTCTGTTCATCTTGATGCTGGAGTGCCCTGCCCCTCCCTCAGCCACCTGGGGAGAAGTGACAGGCACTCACAGCACAGGGCTGGGTGGCGCTGGGTCTCTGCTTCCTGTCTGCCCATTTCTGCTCTGCAGATAGGAGAGGAGTCAGGGAGAGCCCCCCAGCGAGTCTCAGACTATAGGGGCGCTCCTGTTCTCTTCCCCTAGGTAACCAGCATAGTGAGGACTTGAAACCAAACATCCAGGTTGGGATCAAAAACCAGTTCAGGCACCTCACACGTGCAGCGTCATTTGGCAAAATCGGTTCCCTTCTGGGAACTTAATTTCCTCATCCACGATGTGATGCCATTGACAGCATCCATTAACAGCAAATCCAATTCACAGTGCTTTAAAAAGAGGTGGCAGGGGCCAGGGCTGTGGCGCAGTGAGTTAATGGCCTGGCCTGAAGTGCAGGCATCCCAGATGGGCGCCGGTTCAAGACCCAGCTGCTCCACTTCTTATCTAGCTCTCTGCTAAGGCCTGGGAAAGCAGTACAAGATGGCCCAAGTCCTTGGGCCCCTGGATCCGCATGGGAGACCCAGAAGAAGCTCCTGGCTCCTGGCTCCTGGCTTTGGTACGGCACAGCTCTGGCCGCTGCGGCCAATTGGGGCGTGAACCAGCAGATGAAAGACCTCTCTCTCTCTTTGTCTCTCCTTCTCTCACTGTGTAACTCTGACTTTCAAATAATAAACCTTTAAAAAAAAAAAAAGAGGTGGTAATGGATGGGGTAGTCTCACCCTCTGCTCCTCATGGTTGTCTTGTGGGTTGAAACCTTTCCTTACCAGCTCTCTACAGCACAGCCTGCTTCTCCCCAGCATTGCTTGTTACATTGTTTCAGAAGAGCTGGCTCACTGGGCTCCTCTGCTACACACCTGGGCTCCTATCCCACTCACCCAGGCCCTCCATGCTTCTAGCCAGGTGGCTGCCATGTATTCAGGATGAATGGGCTGGTGAGTGAGTCCGGGAGTGATCCTAAGCAGTCTCACTTCTCAGACAATGAAAAGGAAATTGAGGGGAAACCAAAAGCTGCTATATGTGTGAAAATGCTCCATAAACTGTCAAATGCAAGGGAAGCATTAGTAAACGTTATGATTACTAATTATTGCAACCATGAATCTTCAAGCTATAGGAGCAGCGTCTTGGATGCTGCTGTGAGCTCCATAGACACCACATGGGTAGAGGGGCGAGAGATACAAGAAGGATGGTTTTCCTGGGAAAAGTACATGACTGTTGCTTCCCACACCCACCAAGAGACTTGAAAGCCCACAGTGTTGTAATGACTGGTGAAAGTCACAGGGATCTTTACAACCCAGAGATCTGACGGATAATCCCCCAACCAAATAGTTTAACTCAGCCTCACCAGCTCAGGGGAAACTGAGGGTGCAGGCCTCCTTCCACAAGTGCGGTGGGGAGCACACTGTATCACTTGTGTGGTATTTCTGCCTCAAATGTTTGGCTTGAATATAATATAGAGGAAGCAACCAGCAAACCCCAGGTCATGGGACACCCAACAAGACAACTAGTGATTTCTGTAATAACACCTGCCGGTGGGGGGAGGGGAGAGGGGGAAAAAGGGGGGGAGGAGTCAGAGAAGGAAGGAGAGAGGAAAGGAGGAAAGGAAGGTAGGGGTGAGCAGAGGGACTCTTCTAGGTTAAAAAAAAACTAAGAAATTTAACAGCTAATTGCATAAAGTGAAGTTGATTGTATTCTGGATTATAAAAATGCTACAAAATACATTTTTAAGCTAGTGGGCAATATGTTGAAGGACAGTATTGCATTAGTGTTAAATTTCTTAGGTGGGATGACATTTTAGGAGAGTGTCCTCATTCTAAGTAGTTACATATAAAATGTCTTGACTCCATAACTTTCTTTGAAGTGGTTTAGCAAAATATAATATACATATATATAAATATATACATACACACATATAAATGCATGTATACAGACACACATGCACACACAGAGAGAAAAAATAAACATTAAACTAAGGAGTCCCAGGACTGTACTCTATCTTCAGATTTTCTGTAGCTGTGAATTTTCACTATGAAAAGATTGCGGGGAAAGACTTCAGCAGAGAGCACTTTTGTGCCCATACTCACACATTTGGACACAGTCCTGGTTAGATGTCTGTGTTTTGTCCATTTTTATTTGTCCATTCACTTCTACCTAGGCTAATGTGGACCACCTAGGGCAGCAGTCAGAGCATCCTTCTTTCAGAAAGATTAACTGGACTCCTGCTGAGTTCCTCCTGTGCCTCCCTCCTCCCCACTTCCCTTCCTCCTCCCCCTCCTCTCCCTCTCCGCCCCCCCCCCCATTCCCACCACTGATCTCAAAGGCGCCAGCTCTTAGATGACCATGGTCCCTCCCTCCAGCCCTGCATATCCTACATAAGACATCTTTGGAGCAGAAGCAAGAAGAGAAGGCGCTGTCCCCATCACCTACACACCGTTCACACACACCTGGAGCCTGGACAGGAAACAACACTCAGATCAGCAGGTCCACCTTCGAAAGGCAGGATTTGGGGCAGGGTCCTGTCGGGGAGGGGCTCTGATTCATGGAAGGCTTGGTCTGGTCCTGGCTGACAAACTGCTGATTGAGCCAAACCCAGGATGTTAGGCCATCTGGCCGTCTCAAGACAGGGCAGGCCCTTGCTGCGTCCAGTCCCTGGGTCCGGAAGTAGCCAGCACGCCCCACCAGCCTTTGGCCAGTGGCCCGCTGCCCCCTGCAGGGTCTGGTCCTGGCTGAGCTCCTCTCCAGGTTCATGGCCCTCTCTGAGATTGGCTGTTTTAGTAATTCAATCCTCTGCTACACCCCTTGCTCCCCACACGGAGCCAGACTGCTCCAAAGCAGAGCAGGGGTGGGCAGAGGTCCACAAAAATGCTTCAACTTCTTTTCATGTCAGAAGAAAAATAATGACCATTCGGAGTGGGAGATTATACTCTTTCAACTGACATAGCCACAAAATAACAATTTTTCCTAACTCTTACCGGAGAAGGCTTGCCTATTCCCCCTCCCCTCCAGGACATCATGCTTAGGGCTGCAGAAGGTCAGAGGTTCTGTCCCCCCCCCCCAGCCCGGTGTACCACAGAGTCTAAGCCCAGAAGTGAATGAGATCCCGGTGGCCCCAGGACTCCTGTCCGAGGTCCTCTGCCCTGATGTGGCACCTGCCCCAGCTTCTCTCTCCACAGAGGCCCTGGGGTTCATATCCTCACAAGTCTGCAGCAGGAGGAGACAAGCAAGGACAATGTGATTTCTGCACACAGCTACATTACATATTTAATATTATTTTAATTTATTTGAGAGGCAGAGAGAGACAGAGACAGACAGAGATCTTCCATCCTCTGATCCACTCCCCAGAACATCCTGGGCTGGGCTAGGCCCAAGAGAGGACACGAGGACACGAACCCAGCTCAGTTCTTCCACGTGGGTGGCAGGGACCCAACCACCACGTGGGTGGCAGGGACCCAACCACCGCAGCCATCACCTGCTGCCTCCCAGGGGGTCCATTAGCAGGAAACTGGAACTGGGAGTGGATCCAGGCCATGAATCCAGGCACTCGGAGAAGACATGGTCACGCCAACCAGGCTCTTAATCACGAGGCTCAACACCCACTCCCACAAAGCTAAATTCATGCCAATTAAAGGATGGTTCTTCTTTTTTTCTGAAATGAGGTCCTTCTTATTTCTTTCTCTTTTTCTTTTTTTGGTACTGCTGAATAAAATGTATAGGCAGCTACTGTTTTGGACTAAACTCCTGCACTCGGCCCCAGCAGACCAGGCTAAAAATAAAGATGGAGTCACTCATGCTATAGTTCCATGTCACCAAAGCTAAGTTGCTGTCTTATCTTCCCAAAAGCAAAGGGGGAGAGAGAGAGAGAGAGAGAGAGAGAGAGAGAGAGAATAGCCAAATTCCCCGCACAGGCTGGTTTCCGTTGGCATGATAAGAAAGTTCCCTCCGGGCTTTACCGGAAAGTGATATTGCCAGGACCTCTCTACCCGTGGTCCTTGAGGTCTCCTTTCTTCAGCCCTTCTCTCTATAAAGCCAACCTCCTCTCTTCGGCACATCAGAGCACTTGCTCTATATTTTGGAAGGAAGTGTTTCTGGACTCTAGGCTCAAAAATAAAACCAATTAAGATCTTTGGACTAAATCCGTGGTAGCTCTGTCTTCTGACAGTACCAGAATGTCCTTTCTTCTGTCACATTGTGATAACGGCAGATGATCTTTATTTCACTGGTCCTGGCCACCCCACCCCCAGTTCCATGAACACTTGGCTGGGCTATGAACCCCACAGCACTTCTGCTGTAACACTTCCTGCTGACTTGGTGGCTTCTCCTCCGCCTCTCTTGTCTTCCCCTCTGGCACAGCGGCTGGCACATGGTAACTGCTCAATCAGCCTTTGAATAAAGAAATCTACTCATTCCCAGAAAAATCAAGTCAATGGATAGAATTCCTTCAGCTTTTTGGTTTTTTCCTCGCTGTATTTTTACTAAATCTTTGGCACCTGCTACTGCTTGTCCACTGGCCAGTGCTAGCAAATGACAGAAAGAGTCAACCGGCAGCAAATGAATATTAATAGACCCAGGCATAGCCCACGGTGCTTAGTTTGACAGATTGTTTTTTTTCCTATGGGCAGGTGCTGGGGCTTATGGTTGTGATTTTCTATTGCATGTCAGTGTCTGTAAATTTAATTAAGTTTAACATTTTTAAGCAATTTAACCATAAAGGAGCTAAATATGTGATTCTGTGCTAATTCATAGGCTGGATTCTGGACTCACATCTACTGATACGTCATGGTGTTCTGAGACTGACAGCGGGAACTTCACTGGATAAAAACATTTGAGACTACAGGGTGGCAAAGCACTGTCCCAGTGAGAATTTGAGCTCTGGGGCAGATTTTAATTAGAACGAGAGCTCTCTGTGGTTACAAGAAGCAGAGCAAAGAGTCGGAGAGGTCTGGACAGAGCCAAGGCAAATTCTCTGTCCTGTGGCTCCCCGTTGCCTGGACTGAGAATGCAATTCTTTCTTGTGTATTCTAGATGAGGCTGCAGGTGTGTCTGTGCAGACTGAGGCCATGGTGAATGACCAAAACAGTCAGTTATTATTGGGTAAGAAAGAAATGCCTCAGCATCCTTGCTTCAGATAAGACTTCCTGGGCTTACTTCTGATCAAGCCATTTTCCTATTAAAAAAAAAAAATTCCAGAGGCCACCATTTCCAGCCTACAACAAACCCTGGTTTCTTGGCCTAGTATTTGGGGCCTTTGCACTCCTGACCCACTGGAACTCTCCAGCATTGTGTCCACTATTCTCTTGCCCAAGGTGCACAGCCAGTCGAGCACTGGTCCGGCTTCTCCAGACCAGCCCATCTTCTTGCCTCCACGACACTGCTCTTCCCTATCTTCTGCACCCTACCTCCCTGATTGAGACTCTCCCCATTTGCCCAAATGTTTGTTATTGCGGTTTTTTGGCCTCCTAGATCTCCTTGAAAGCACATAACACATTTTGCTTTCTAGAGTAGTAATTTCTATATTTTATTATCCCCAGTCCACAATACACACACACATACACAAGTATTTGTTACAGGATATTCATGGCAAGAGAGCTGCATTTATCTGTGTCTAAACATTGTGCCTGGCATGTGGTTCTCATTTTAATCTATGTTGCACTGAATTGGATTTGTGTCCTCAATAACGCCAAGCTGAATTCAGCATCTATTTTGCTAATATTCTGTGTATTGCAATTCTTCCAATTGCAAATCACAGATGAACCAACACAAAAGGGCAGAATCAACAGGGAAAATATATAACAATATCTCAAGCACTAAGAAGCCTGGAGGAAGGAAGGCACCACCCTGGCTCAGTGAAACCATGAAAGGTCTTCCTTCTCCAGCCTGTGACCAACCTACGTCCTGGCCTCGCTGGGGCTGCTGCTGACCCGGCTTCTGGCTGCAGGTACAACAATGGGGAGCAAAGAAAGACAACAATTCCATGATTCCCCTGTAATCATAAAGGAAAATCTTTTCTGAGAAAATATCTCTCTGACGTATTATTAGTCAGAATTGCAACACATGTTGTGTCTAAAACAATCACTGGCAAAGCAAAGTGAACTAACTTGACTGGCTCACACGAATCAAGATCAACAATCAAGATCTTGGTCAGAGAAAAGACTCAGATGCCCCAAAGCACATGACCACCGGACAACTGAACAAAACTGGGTTCTATGTTAAGAGGAAGTAAGACGTGACTTGTTAAGCCATGACAGTGTCACCTCAAATCAATCCATATTCCAGGCTGTCATCAAGCCACGCCCATGCCAACAAAAGTCTTCAGCTCAGAGCTCGGTACAGGTGAAGCCTTGCCTCCTGCAGGTAGATGAAAACAATGGATATTGTTCGTGTCTAGATAAGAACTTCAATCTCCCTTCTCCTCCACCTCCCGGCACACCTCACCCACCCTCCAGGGCAGCCTGTGACCTTGCCAACAAAACATATTCTTTTAACCACACCTACCAACTTACCCGCAGATTCTGCCTTTTCTCCTGCATTGCATATGTTCTCTCCTTGCTCTCAGCTAAGGTCCACGCCTCCATGTGAACCAGAGGTTCCATTCTCATTCACCTACTCAAGGACTTGGTCCAGCAAATCTCCTTTCAGCCTCTCAATCTCTTGATTTCCCTCTGTACCAGATCATTTGCATCCATGAACAACACCCTCCAACCCGTAAAAACTCTCAGCTGCAAGTCCTTCCACTTCTATGGGCCCATTTCTCTGCTTTCCCTACATCAGAATTCCTCAAAAGGGTTATCTATGGCTATGGCTGCAACTATTCTCCTCCCACTCTCTCTAATTCTTCATAAGTAGTTTCTACTCTTAACATTTTTATTTATGTGAGGGAAAAAGAGACAGTGATAGAGACCGAAAGCGAGGCAGAGAGGGCACTCCTGTCTACTACTTCACTCCCCAAATGCCTGCAATGACTGGGACTGGGCTAAGGTTGGAGCCCAGGAAGCTAGAACTTATCCATGACTCTCAGGGATCCACGTACTTGAGCGATCACCAGTGCTTCCCAGGGTATGAATTAGCAAGAAGCTGGGGTCAGGAGCCAGAGCCAGAAAGCGAAACTAAATACTCTGATGTGGGACACAAGCATTGGAACCTCCAAGGGAAATACCCACTCTTGGCTTTCATTCTCATCACTGCACTAAAACTGCTTCTCTCAAGGTAACTAAACGCATTGATTGGCTAAATCCAATAGTCAATTCTCAGTCCCTACTTGATTAGTTAGCAGTATTCAACACAATCGATTCCTCCTTTGTCCCAGAAACACATTCTGAATGTGGTTTCTAGATCATCACACATGTCTGACTCTTCTATTGCACTGGCTGGTCCTTCTTCATCACATTTGTGGGTTCTTCTTCCTTTCTAAATTATGGGTTCCATGGCTCATTCCTTGGACTTCTCTACCTATACTCACTTCCTAGGTGATGTTTCAGTCTCATGGTTTTAACCATGCTGAATGACTCCTAGCGTGTATTTTCAGCCTGGACATCTTCCCTGGATTCTAGGTTCAGCCATCCAACCACCTACTTGACACCCTCATTGGACTGTGCACATGGCATTTCAATGTTCATGCAATGGAACCATAATTGTGCATTGCTACATAACAACCTCTGAAGCTTAGTGGCAATTTGGGCTGGGATCAGCTGGGTGGTTCTTCTAGTCCTACTTGGGTCACTTAGGCAACTGAGTCCTCTGGGACTTTGCTGGGCCTGGATGTTGAGGGTGTCCTCACTCACATAGCTGACCTTAAGCTGAGGCAGTTGACCAGGACACCTTGGTTGCCTTCTGTATGGCTCTCGAGCAGCATAGCTTGGGTTTCTTCTAAGGCCAAGGCAGCATTGTAAGGGGGCAAGCCTCAGGGCGTTCATATAAGCCCCAGTGTGTGACTCATTGGAGGCCAATTAAAGTAATGATCTCTTACAATTTCCAAAACAGAACTTCTCATAACACCTACCACCACTCCACCCCACTCCCAGCGCCAACATCACTCCACCTATGGTCTTGATATCTCAGTAAGTGATCATTCTAGCCTTTTAGTTGCTCAAGTCAAAAACCTCAGACATCCTTGAACTCCTCTCCTGTTTTCACACTTCCCATTAAATCCATCAGCTCTTCCTAAACAGACAAATCCTGCATCCAACCCTTCTCACCGCGGTCTTTTCTACCACCTGGTTGAGCCATCACCATCTCTTACCTGGATATGGCACTGACATTTAACTGGCTTCCCTGCTCCCATTCTTGCCCTCACAGGCCATTCTCAACACAGCAGCCTGAGCAGTCCTGCTGAAGCAGCCATCAGCTTCTACCACTGCCCTCCTTAAAACTCCCCAAAGTTTTCCTGCAGGATTGCACTCCCTGCTGCCGCCCTCCCCTCCAGCACACACGCACCATTCCCTCTCCGGACCTCACTTCCCACTGTTCTGCTTACTGAGCTCCGGCCGCACCAGCCTCCTGAATGTTCCTGTTACACCTGGCACCCCCAGCTCAGGGCATTTGCAAATGCAGTCCCCTCTACTTAGAATGCACTTCCTTCAAGACCCCCATGCTTCACTGCTTCACCTCCTAGAGATCGTCATTGGAACATCACGCTTGCAAGGAGTCCATGACTGTTCTGTTTAAAGTTGTAATCCGTCTTCCCTCAGCACAGTTCATCTCCTTCCTGGCTTCATTTTTCTCACGGCCCTTTTCAACATCTGATGTGCTCTGTGTTTATTTATTTACTTGCCTATTGTGTGTCTCTCCTTAGGATGTTAACTTCACGAGGATGGGATTTTCTCTTTGTCTCTTTTGTTCACTCAATCCCTGGAAGAGAGTGTGGCATGTAGTAGCTGTTTAATCAAATGTGTTAAATGACTGAATTCACCAAGCACTTACTATGGGCTGCATTTCACCCAGTGTATTATCTCTGTATTCCCTAGGCTAACCCTACGGGGAAAAGCACTACAGACAAAGCATATTCAGGTGAGGTTGGCTGATTAAAAACAAATGATCTGGGAACAGCTCTGTGGCATAGGGGGTTAAGTCATGACCTGCAGCACTGGCATCCCATATGGGTGCCAGTTCAAGTCCTGGCTGCTCCACTTCTGATTAGCTCTCTGCTAATGCACCTGGGAAAGCAGTGGAGGATGAACCAAGTACTTGGGCCGCTGCAACCACAAGGGAGACTGGAAGAAGCTCCTGGCTCCTGGCTTCAGATCTGCCCAGCACCGGCTGTTGTGGCCATTTGGGGAGTGAACTATTGGATGGAAGATCTCACCCCCCACCCCCATGTGTGTAACTCTGCTTTCCATGTAAATAAATACATTTTAAAAAGTGATCTGAGGTCACACAACCCTTGAAAGAGGAAGCACAGAACTGAAGCTCTTAGCTACTGAGCTAAAGAGTCATTGGCTTTGCTGGTGTTCTCTTGTGCCCCAGAGGTGGTTCTGGGGCTCTATGGCCCTCTGGTCAGCATGTTTGTTTGGTGTGACCTTTGACCACCTTGCTGTGTCTCCTTTGCTCATCTAATCACCAGGCATGAGAGAGGAAAAAGAGAAAGGGATGGAGAAGGAAGAGGAGAAGCAGTTGGAAGACAGATGGAGGAGGTGGTAGAAGCCATGGGGTCAGGACCCATCCAGGACCAGCTGCCTCTGGTCTACAGTGGAGGAGAGGACCACACAGGGAGCATGTGAGGGAGGAGCACCCGGTGTGCTCCCTGAGGGCTCCCAGCTCATGGTGCTCCTTTCAAACCCTGGTGCTCTGTCTGTCCTGTTTCCCCCGCGTAAAGACTGCATCCCCAGGCTGAAGACCAGCCCCTCCATAGGCAGCTGCTGCTGAACTTTGCAACACTAACTCCACCCCAGCTCCACTCCCAGGTGGCTTCGCTCGTTCTCCTCCCCCACAGCTGGCCTCACTCAGATCAGGGGCTGACTCAGACACAGCTGTGAGCCACCCCACCACCCAGGCAGAAAAGGCCCTGTAGGGCGTGAGGGTGGAAGAGAGCCAAGGACCGCCTGACACCTGGTGGCCGGGACAGAGCTGGGAGAGTCTCTGCTGAGTTCCACAAATCGGCCACCATGGCAGGGGAGGCCACTTCCGTCCTGGGACTGATAAACATGTGTTTAAGGGAAAAACGGTTTTTAAACAGTCCAGGGCCAAGACTGACGGCTGGGGTTGATTGTGGAGAAAAGTAGCCACTCATGCATTTGGGTTATCATGTGATTGGTCACAAAGAGGGCTTTGTTCTGGAATTGGTCTCCCTGGGATCTGCCATGAGGTCCCTAACGTTGAAGTAGAAAAGCTTCAGTTACATTTCACAGACACACGTACTTGGTTTTAACTTTTCTCTTTATCCCTTTTCTTACCCTCTACCCCCACCTCCTTTTTCTTTTTCCTTTTTCTCTCCTTCTCACCCTCCCACCCCACTTTCTCCTTTCTTTTCTGTTCTCTCTAGCCCCCTTTTCCCTAAACAGAAAATCATAAGGGAGGGAAAATGATGAGAGGCTCATGGAGTACCATAGAAATTATAAGTGACCACAGAAGTCACATTCAACACCCATCCATGGCAATTTGTGCTGTGAACTTAAGGCACCTGTGTGGGCTCCAGCTGCTACCAGCACCCTCAAAGGCCTGCAGGAGCTGCTGCCCTGGGTCAGTCAGTCCATGCAATGGGCATGGGACCTGGGGGGTGCCAGGGGACTTTGTGGGTAGAACAAAGGAAGGGGATCGGTAACTGAGGTTCTTGGGTACAGGTAGAAGCAAAAACTTTGATCTCCTACTTTTTCGTTCAAATTATCCACCCAAAGCAGCTAAGGAGAGAGGCAGATATGGGGATAAATTCACCCCAAAGAAAGTTGATGAAATGCCTCCTCCCCTGGCTGTTGCAGCCTCCCAGAGCCCACAAGAGGGAGGTCTGTTCATTCATAATTTCTCCTTCATTCATTCCACAAGGCTTTAGTTGACTGCCTACTCTGTGCCAGGCACAGTGTGGGGAACACAAGGCAGCCTTGACCTCAAGAAACTCGCTAGGTGATACACACACACACACACACACACATTAGACAATAGCCTAGACTAGTGGGAGAGCAGCAAGCGAGAGGTCTACACTCAACACAGAGCTTTCACAGAGGATTCACTCAGTTCCGGAAGGAGGGGTGGAAGGATGCTTCCTGGAGAGGCTTATGCCTGCTGTTCCTACCAGGAGGCTGGGGCTGTGCCAAGGCAATGGGCAGGGGGAGGAAGCGCATCCAGCAGAATACCTAGCACACACGTGCAAAGAATAGCCAGGGCACTATAGTTGTCTAAGACCAGACCCCAGAGGAATGGGAAATCGGGACAGGGTTGGGGGTTGGGAGTGGATATGGCGGTTAGGATATCCTTGTAACTCACTCTAAGGAGTGTGCCTGTTCTGTAGGCCATTGGCAGCTCCAATTTAGCACGGTGTACACTTGAGAAGGACAAATGGACAGGGAGTGATTTGATCACCTGGGAGACCAGGCGGGAAACCACGATGAAAGTCTATAGACAAGTGAAGAAGGCCTGAGCCAGGGCAGAATCCATGAAAACAGCACAGAGCAGACAGCTTGGAAAGAAGCAAAGGAGGCAGCCCCAGCAGTCCCCAGGCATCACTGCACGTGGAAAGTGAGGAGTCCCATGTTAATCCAAAGGCTCTGGCTCCTGTGGTTGTACAGAAAGGGGCTCCAGTCCCCAGGATAGGAAATTGAGGAGGGAAAATAGCTTAGAGGAAAGAACAAGCTGCGTTTGGGGCAGGTGCCGTGCAAGGTCTGGTGGAACATTCAGAAGACAGGTGGCTCTACGGGCATGAAGCATGGGAAAAGGTCCTGGACTGAAAATGCCAACCAAGGAGCTGTCAGCTGACAGAGCGAAGCAGAGACTGTGTCGGGTTAGGGGAGATTGGAGACACACAGCCAAGTACCCGGAGCTGGGAGCTTTCCACCTTCTCTCACCCTCATGTCCGACCCAGTTCACAGTAAGAGTTTCAGTTCATCCTTGTCATCTGCTTAGCCTAAGCCTTTATCAGCTCTCACCTAGACCGCGCACCTGTCCGCTAATCGGTCTGTTTGGTTCCAGTCTTGCTTCCTTACAGTCTCTTTGCTACACAAAGGCCAGACTGACTTTTTAAAAATAGAAAGTAAGTCATGCCACTTTACTGCCCCAAGGCATCCAAGGGTTTCTCTTGACACATAGAATAAGACCCGAATTCCCATAAGACCCCCACGGCCTGGCCTTTGCCACCCTTTCTAAACTCCCTTCCCCCTCTCCCTGGCACCCACTCTGCCCCAACAAGCCCACCTCGTTCCTGCCTCACGGCCTTGGCATTTGCTGTCCTCTTAGCCTGGGCTGTTCTTCCCCCAAATGCTGTTCTGGGTTTCTGCTAACATGTTGCAGTTTGAATTTTTATTTCTTTGAAGACAGTAAACCCAATTGTTCTATTGGCTGTGTCAGATAATCCTAACATCTCAAAGTTCGGTGGGCCTGTTTCAGTTTTCTGGCGATCTCACTAATAGTGTCTAATTTTCGGGTTCAATCTAACTGTATGTTGGAAATCTTATTTCGGAATCATTTGAGGCTCAGTGTGATAGAAGATCGTCCTTCTGAAAGCACTGCTGTTTGCTTCTGCCAGGTGCGTGGTGCTGCGCCCAGGCGGGAACCACTGTGACGCAAGTTCCAGGCTCAAGGTCTGCTTTGCTCTCCAGGTGACTTGAAATCAGGCTGGCAAGTCTGAGTAGCGGCTGACTTATTTCTGTGTCCCATTTATTTTGAAGATGTAGCTCTCCGGGCATCCCAGCTTCAAGTTCAGAGCCCCCGCGATTTTTCCTGGGCTTGGCTGTTTGTCCCCCGCCTTGTGAGGCCACAAAGCTCAGCCCCATTTTACAGGGATTTCTTCCACACCCACACATGGCCTAGGGGCAGCAGTAGCCTTGAGTGATGGTCTTCATCATCTCTTGTTTTGCCCAGTACTTCCCCACCCCTCTAGTAACCATTCTTAGCATTATTTAAATGTTGTTCAAGCGTATAGGTTGACATCACCATGAACGTTGGTTCAATGTCTTGGTCTGATTTACCCACAGCAGTCCTTCTTCCCCCAGATCTCCCATGGCTCTGTTCTTCACTCAGATCTCTGTGCAAATGTCATTCCTTTCCCAAGCACCTCCCCCTAAACAACCACCTCCCCCGTGGGCTCTCTGCGTTGTTTCTCCCCATGGCTTCGTCACCAGCTGACATTTGATTGCATGTTTATTTCCTTACTTGTTTATTGTCTGCCTCCCCAACTAGAACCGCTTTACTCATTCATCCCGCAAATATCTATGGAGCGCATGCTTTGTGCTAGGCATTATTCCACCCATTGGACACCCTCTAGGGAAGCACACAGACCAGGCTGCAGCCCATGGGGAGCTCAGACACTCCTGGGGAAGAAGACAATAAACAGAGAAAAACACACAGAATGCACTCCCTTGAGGACAGGGATCTTCCCTGCTTTCTTTACCACAGCACAGCATAAAATGGTACTTTACGTTCCCTGGATATTTCTTCCCTTTCTTTTTAAGGGAGAAAATTCTTGTCCTACTGTTATTTTTCACTCTCATTGACTGGCTGGCATTTGGACTGTACGATTGGTTTACTGATTCTTAGCCTCTGACATATGTAGGATTTTGAGCATGTTAAGGGTTAAACACTCGTGCATGTCAGCCTGGAAATATAATCACCGTTTATTACATCACTGTTATGGGAAAATATGTTCTGAGTTCCAAATCATTAACTTCCAAGTGAACTTTTAGAAACTACCAGCCAGACTCATATATATACTTGGGTGAGAACTGCCAATGCCTGCGCTCTTTTATAAGGGAGGGGCAACAGGGCAGCCAGATCGGTGCGGCAGCCTTGGCCGTCAGTGGGGTAACAGATGTCTCCGAGAGAGCACCCCACCCAGAAGGCTCTGTTCTGCTATAAGCTCTTGGTTGTCTGCATCCTAGAGTTTCAAGTCTAATGTGACACACTTCTCTGTGCAAGGTCAGGCGCTGTGTGACCAAAGTAACATTTTTTTTTCACCAGAGGGACCAAGCCAAGTTCTTAAGAGTCCTCCACTTGGGCTCCAGCATGGTTGAAAGTGGCAGTCAGCCCGGGCAGACGGCCCAGCTGCCCTGGGACATTGAGACACAGAGAGAGAGAGAGAGAGACATTGGGGGGTCAGCCAATGTAACCCAGAGAAGTCACTCCAACGTGACATGTGCTGTGGCACTGAGCCCACCCACAGGCTTTGTTATTTCAATTCTTTAGCAAACAGAAGGATCCCATAGAGAGAAGAACACAGGCCATAGCCAGAGCTGGTATAATAAGAATTGGTCCAAAGTTGTTGGCTTTAAAAAAAAATAGAATTTACTGAGATTTTGGAAAAGAGCAACAAAGAACAATGAAATAATCATGGTTTGGGGCTGGGAAGGACCATAGACAGGACGACGTTTGGAATGGAATATTGGTGGAAAAGATGAGCTCTTTTGGGGACAAGCTATGTAGCTGATTTGAGTTCTCGACTTCAGAAGTGGACTTGGAGCAGGGATGGGCTAGTGAATTTGTGAAGATCCTGTTTTAGCCCATGGTCTGTTTTCTGTTGCTATGACAGAAAACCTGAAGTTTTTTTAGCTCACAGTTCTGGAGGTCTAACAGCATGGTGCCAACATCTGCTTGGATTCTGGTAAGGGCCTCACACAGTGCCAACCCCCAGGCAGAAAAGTGGGCGAACAGCAGGTGCGTGTGGAAGAGCCTTCATGCAAGAGACAGCAAGAGAATGAAGTGAGGATGCCAGACTGGCTTGATGATGGCCCACTGCTGGGAACAATGTTAATTCTCATGAGAGGCCAGGGCCCCCTCATCTAGTTACCTCTTAAATTTCCCATCACCTCTCAACACCATTACCATTGGCCACCAAATTCCACCACAGGGTTGGGAGGGACAAGGCACATCCAAACCCCAGCAGGTCCACGATAAACTCTTTTTTTAATTTAAAATTTTATTTATTTATTTGAGAGGTAGAGTTACAGTGAGAGAGAGAGAGAGAGAGAGAGAGAGAGATGGAGAGAAAGGTCTTCCTTCCATTGTCTCATTCCCCAAATGACTGCAATGGCCGGAGCTGCGCTGATCCAAAACCAGGAGCCAGGAGCTTCTTCCTGGTCTCCTATGCGGGTGCAGGGGCCCAAGGACTTGGCCCATCTTCTACTGCTTTCCCAGGCCATAGCAGAGAGCTGGACTAGAAGAGGAGCAGCCAGGACTAGAACAGGCGCCCACATGGGATGCCAGTGCCGCAGGCAGAGGATCAACCTACTGTGCCACAGTGCCGGCCCCCACAATAAACTCTTGACCTAAGCAGCCTTTAAAAGTCATCGGAGTGCAGTCTCACACAGGTGCTCAGAAACAGAATCTGCTGGATGGGGTCTGGGAAGCTGCATTTCTCAGGAACTTCTGGAACGGTTCCTGCACAGCCAGGATGGGACCTTCTAACTCATTACACAGAGAAACTTGGGTGTAGAGAGGTAAAAACATAGCTGGGGCAGTAGAGCCTGGACTGCATGCTAGAATTTCTGGTTCCTGGTCCCCTGCTCATGGGACTTTACTAGTACAGAACTAGTAAAGAGAATGGCTGAAGAGTACTGAGAACCACGTACCAGCATGTTGCTGGGTTCTTACCTTATATCCTTATGGCCTCCTTTTCAGGATGGGTGCTGTTATCCTCTCCTTTGATCACCAGGAACCTAGTACTTGACCAGAGTTAGGCGTCAGTAAGTATAGGTCTGGGACCCAAACCCAGGTGGTCCTCTTCAGATCCACGGTCCTCTCTCAGCAGTCAAAATACGTGAGCACAGCTCCAGTATTCTGAGGAGGAAGCAGAGTGTTAGTTGAATAGAATCTCCCCTGGTTATTCCCCTGGGATAAACCGGTTGTCCCATCTCCATTGGGGCTAGTCTAGAATTTTCTCTAATGCTAGATGGTGCATCTCAGATTCCAAGCAGAGCCCCTCCCAACACCCACCCCGTGGGTAAAGCTTTTGGGGACCACCTCCTCACCACCCTGTCTCAAGATATAATAGTCACCTCTTTTTTTTTCCCCTTAAAGACAGATGGTATCCTGTATAAGCTACTCCTGGTCTTCAGTTCTGGGGGTCCTAGCCTGTGTTGGAGGGCAGTCACAGAGAAGGACACTGGCTCTCAGGAGAATTGGTTAGTGGCACTCTTGTAGCTCTGACTTGGCTGTCCTGTGAGTCGTGGAGGCCTTGTTCTTGTCACCTGGCATTTCCAAGTGCATTACGAGCACCTGACATGGGTTGCTTGTGAACCCATAGGGTCTGCCTACCTTTAGACAAAATGCCTTGCCCTCGACCTTCTTCCAGTTGACAAAACATTTGGATGGCACCCTGGTTTTTTTTCCCCTTTTATACTATTTGTGGTTTTCACATTAGCCTTTGATTATAGCCAATATATGTATTGTCCCCACCCCAGTGCTTAATTTATATTTATTTTTTAAAGAATTATTATTTTTAAAGATTTATTTATTTGTTTGAAAGTCAGAGTTGCACAGAGAAGGAGAGGCAGAGAGAGAGAGAGAGAGAGAGAGGTCTTCCACCCACTGGTTCACTCCTCAGATGGCCACAATGGTAGGAGCTGCATTGATCCGAAGCCAGGAGCCAGGAGCTTCCTCCAGGTCCCCCATTCAGGTGCAGGGGCCCAAGGACTTGGCCCATCTTCTACTGCTTTCCCAGGCCATAGCAGAGAGCTGGATCAGAAGTGGAGCAGCCGGGACTCGAACCAGCACCCAAATGAGATGCCAGCACTGCAGGTGCGGTTTTACCCGCTACATCACAGTGCCGACCCCTTAATTTATTTTTAAATGGCAGTTCCCAATAAACAAAATGAGCAAACATTTCAAGAAAAATCAGGATTTCCAGGTTCTGTGGAGAAGTGGGAAACAGGACAACGTTGGACCTTGGCTGTGGGTGGCATTGACTTCCTGAGGGTGTGAGTGGCCCAGCACTCCTGTTGCTGCTTGGCAGCCTGGCTTCTGGGGGCTCTGAGAAACCCCTGGTGAAGACGAGTGAGGAGTCCCCCCAGAATGTCCCAGACGTCCACCTGACTCCAGGCCTATCAGGGAGAGGCTTCCAATGCAAACATGAGCTGTGTGGGAGCTGGCTGTCAACGTTCCGCCCAGGGCCCCAGGCAAGTTTGCTGGGGAGCACTTGGCTGCCCTCCTCTCCTTCCATGCCTCTCCTTCTCATAAGTCTCTTTCCGGTTCAATTCTCTGCCTGGAGAGGGCCCTGCTCTGCTCCTGGAGGGGCCCCACAGAGCCACTGTGTCGTGGCTACTTCACCTGGTCGCATCCATCTCTCTCCCCACCCAACAGTTCACACCATTCTCAGCTATCACAGATGTTCCACACAAGTGGGAATGAGAAAGAACACTGCGCCATGAATCTGCTGAAACACAACTGGGTGGTGATGGAAGGCCAGGGCTGGAAAATGTTCTAGAGGATGCCTGGGGGTGGGTTGAGGGGTAGGCTGAGAGAGAGAGCGAGCTGAGAAGCCAGAGCTGAGAGCAGGGTTCAGGGACGGAGGCCCAGGCAGAGGCCACAGGAAGTGGGTGGTGGACTTGGAGGAGGCGTTGGGCATCGTGGTGGGGTCAGAGAGCTCCCATGCTGGCTGAAGTAATCCTTCTGGAAGGTTCCTTTAATCTCCCTTCTACATTCAGTTCTTTGGAGAGTTTCATTGAGTCTACTTTGTTTCAAAATTTTTTAAATTAATATATTTGAGAGGCACAACACACACACACACACATGCATACAGAGCAAGCTCCTATCCACCAGTTCACTCCTCTAAGGCCCACACAACATCCAGGGTTGGGCCAGGACCCAAGCCAGGAAATCCAGGCCTCCAACCAGGCGGGGAGCCATTACTTGAGCCATCCTTGCCATTGCCCGGAGTGTGCATTGGCAGGAAATTGGAGTTGGGAGCCGCAGCAGGGCATCAACACAGGCACGCTGAGGTTTAATCTTAACCACTAGAGTAAATGCCTACTCTGAGTCTAGCTCCCATGTGCTTCTAGACTCTACTGACTTCTCACCACCTGCATCTTCAGGACCCTAGTCCAAGCCATATCATCTGACACCTGTGTGAGCCTCCTGCTCTGTGCCCTCCTCCGTTCTGACTCCAGATACTGTGCTCTGCTCTTTCCTGCCAGCCAGAGATACAAATCCCCCCACACCCGGACCTATGAAGACCCGACAGGACAGGACCCCGGCAGTGTCTCCCATTGCATTCCTCCCTCTTTCTCTTCTATAATGTTTCAGACACATGAACTTGTTTTTTTATCTTTGGAACATGGCTGGGGGCGGTACACGTGCTGGCCTCTAATCTTGGAATGCTTTTCTTCTAGAACTCTCCAGGCCCCCTGTCTCCCTCTAATCAGGTCTCAGCTGAAATGCCACCCCTGATAAGACGTACTCTGTCTTGACTATGCTTCAGGGAACAGGATCTTCCCTCTACTGCCTCACACAGGCAAACATTTCCTCACCCCACACGCCACATCTCTACTTGTTCTATTGACTGTGTTTCCCACTGGAAAATAAGTGCTCAATATACAAATGCACGAGTTTGGCAGGCAAGAGCTGAGAGAGAGGGCGGGTGCAGTGGCGTAGTTGGTTTCTGCGAAGCTCCTGGCTCCTGGGTTCAGATCAGCCCAGCTCTGGCCATTGTGGCCATTTGGGGGAGTGAACCAGAGGATGGAAGACCTTCTCTGTCTCTCCCTCTCTGTAACTCTGCCTCTCAAATAAATACATAAATCTTAAAAAAAAAAAAAAAAAAAGCTGAGAGATGCCAGAGTGCCGGTTATCTTGGGCGAAAGAGGTAATACAACACACAGAGGAGTTTTCCAACATAATAAGCACGTGATAAATATTCAGCTCGATTCCCTTGATGTATTTATAGTACAATTACTGTATGCAGATCAAATGCCAAGCATAGTTCGAGATAAATGACAATTAAACGGCAGACCTTGCCCCCTAGAAACTCATAGCCACAGGGAGAGGGAGAGGCCAAACCAAGAGCTACTTTGTGTCGGTCCTAGCATGATCTTCATTGCTCTGCACAAGATGGGTTTTAAATATAAGCACTATGTATGCAAAATCAGTGAATTATAGGCATATTCCATACTAAATCCACTTGCCCGTCAGCCCAATAAGGTGAAAATCACACACACCCATGGCTCCCTGCTGAGTCCTGAGCCTCCCTGAGGCTCCCCCCCCCCATGGCTTCTTGGACACAGCCGCCCATCAACGCCTCCAGTCTCCTCTGCATCCTGCCCCCAGTCGTTGGGGCTGGAACTTTCTACAGGGCTGCCTCCAGACACGGAGACCACCCACTCATTCCTCTCCCTCCCTGTTGCTACCTTGGTGGTCCTGGTCACCGCCCTCTCCTGTCTGGCTTTTCGGCAGCCCCTGCCCCGGCCCCCGCCTTACCCCCACCCCCACCAGCCTTCCACCCGCTGTCCACAGAGGTCTTTCTTCACACACCAGACAGACCACTCCAGGGCCCTGGGGTCGATTTATCCCCAGCTCACGGCTCCGCTTCTCTCTTGGATTTGGGTCCCACAGAGATTTCCGGGTCGTCTAACTCACCGTTTCCCCACTCTGGGCCTGCACGGGGGCTGTCTCCAGGGCCCGTGACGTATCACCTCCTCCGCCCCCTGCTCTTCCTCTGCGCCTTCAGATTCTACCCGCGTCTCCCTTTGAAACCCCTCAGCAGACCCTGGTCCGACCAAGTCCGCCCCTCCCCCACGACACGAGGCTGGGGCCGGGACCGTCTGCACTCTGCACGTCGCCCCTGTCGCACCGTGTCCCCCCGCCTAGACTGCGGGCGCCTCGAGGGCAGGCCTGCCCTGCTGTGCCCTGGCCGCCTGGTGGCTGTGTTGGCTCTCTGTTCCACACGTTCAGTGAATACTGAATGAATGAAAAAGCACTTGCTTGCATAGGACTGTCAGTCACGAAAGAACCGGAGCTGCTATTTCCTGAGTGCGGATGAGTAAGTGCCTTACGACGCTGTCACGCACGCCTCATACAACCCCATTAAGAAAGGCTGACTTTCCCCATATAACAGACGGGGAAACCGAGGCACGGGGCGGCTAAGGAGCTCGGCCCAGCGGCCACAGCCAGGAAACGCAGGAACCGGGGTTAGAACCCAGGCTGTTTCCAAACTCCAGACTCCATCCCAGAGCGCAGCGCCAAGCTGGGGCTCCACTCCGCGAGCAGACCCTTGTCTCCAGCAAAGGGCTTTGTTTTTGCTTCCCGGAGAGGGCACGCGCTCCCGCGCCGCCCGCCCTCTCCTCGGCTCGCGGCTCCAGGAAGGGCTTGGGAAGGGCCTGCGCATCTCGCCGGCAGCCCGGAGTCTGCGCGCGAGCCCCTGCTTAACTTCGCGCGCCGCCGCCGCCGGGTCTCCCGAGCCGGCCCAGCCCAGGTCCTCGGCGCCCCAGGCCGCCCGCGCGTCCCCGCCCGGCCCCGGGCCCCGGCCGCGCGGCTCGGGGGGCGGGGGCCGGGGCGGGCCCGAGGGCGGGGCCGCTCGCCGAGGCCGCCGCCCTCGGCCCGCGCTCCGTCGCCCGGTGCTGCGGGCCTGGCTGGAGCCAGAGGGGCGGGGACTCGGGAGGGGCTGGGGCGCCGCTGCTGGTGCGGTTGCGGGCGGAGAGGAGGAAGCGGCGCGTCTCCCGAGGCGTGCACCGCACCGGCAGACCGACGGGCGCGCGGAAGGAGCGGGCCGGGGGCGAGGTCAGGCGTGGGCCGGGGGGCGCGGGCGGCGCTGGTGCGGGGGCGGCCGCGAGGGGGGCCTGGGGCCCGGGGAGGGAGGCGTGGGGGACCGGCCGCGGCTGCTCGGGGTCGGGCCCCAGACCCCCTTCCCAGGCCGGTCGGGCACGAGGCGACCGCGCTCCGGCAGCGGAAAGCGGAGCCCTGGGCTCCCTTCTTCCCCGGCTCTTTTGCTTCCAATCAGCGTGAAATAAACACTCGGGAAGGTAAAACAATAGCGGGCCACCTGGGACGCTGCGCGCTCGGAGCTCCCACGGGCGGGGCGGGGGCCGGGGGTGGGACCGACAGCCGCGGCAGGCCCTCGGAGCGCCGTCCCGCTGCGCCCCCGCCGGGGGTGGGGCTGCCCTCGGCGCCGGGGCTCGGTGGGAGGCGACGGGTAATCCCAGGAGGGAAGCGTTTGGTGAAAGTATTTCAGCAACGATCGGGTTCCCCACGAAGGCTCTGCCCTGGGTAGGCAAACTAAGGCGGAGGGCCAGGTAGCGATCTGCCTGCCCAAGGTCAGAACGAGGAGGCTACTTGTCCCGGCCCGGGAACGGGACCCAGGGATCCAGCGCAGCTCGGTGGCGTCTGCCTTTGACAAATCTCTGCCGTGTTTCAGCAGTCTGCAGGCGTCGTGGGACCGCTGCCGGGCTGCCCCACGCCCGCCGGCCGGCTTCGTGCGTCCCGGGCAGGTGTCAGCTCCGTGGCTCACCACCATGGATGGAGACGGGCTGTTTGATGAGGAATCGCCAGCAGTGGATGCCAGCCAGGGTGCGTCGGCTGCCAGAGGTTTTGATCAAACCTGCCCTGCTCCTTTTGGGGAATCCGAATGAGGAAGGTCGCAGGCACTGTCGCCCGCAAGCCAAGGACATTTCTGTATAATCAGCGGATGAAAGGATTTTCTCCGACTCTTTTAAATTTCCCCCTTTCCTTGAGGATTCATCCAGCGCAATCTACAATTCCAGTGGAAACCGCAAGGCACACGATGTGGCAGAAGCCTGGAGCACCCTTAGAATTGTTCCGGACCCTTCTCTTGGCATAGGGGAGTTTTCTCACGTGCCACCACTGCTGCTCCCCGCCCCCACCCCTCCTTCTGATCTGTTCCCTTTAATCCACTTGCGTGTTCCGAGTGAAGTTCAATTTTAAAAACTGCCCTCCGGAGCTGTGAGTGGAGTGCAAGAAATGAGAGATTAGGAAGAGGAAGCGCCTGGGTCCGGGCTCCTGGCGGCTGCCGACATGAAGTGCTTCCCAGTGCTGAGCTGTCTGGCTGTGCTGGGTAAGTGGCTCTGCTTATCTGGGCGATCGATGTGAAAGTTTAACCTGCTCTCGCTTCCTGTAATTCCTTCTGGTTCTTTCCCATCAGTGGGAGGCCTTGGGGACATCAGGAGGCGGCCGGTGGGTGTCACAGGTTGGAATACAGTGCCAGGAGGATGTGGGAGAACACTGCTGTCTTAAGAAGGGAACATTTGCCATCCTTGCAGTGTCTGCCCTGGGCCTTGGGGTGAGGTGCCCCATCTGCGCACACATGCATCCACAGTTTAGGGACTCGGTGTGGCTTGTGGGCTGCTCCTTCCGGTGTTAGAAACAGGATACCGAGTGTGTTCGCTCTTGCATTAATTCTGGTTTGGGAAGTGTCTTGAGTTGTCCAATGATCCTGAAGGCACTTTCACCGTGATGAGAAGTGGCTGTGGGTGGGGTGTGGCTGGAGGGATGCTTTGCCCTACCTTCTGTGGACTCAGGGCTGGTAACAGCATTTGAGGATGCCAGTCACATGGCTTCTCACCAAGGAAGCGCCACTCACACTTCTGCTGGGAAGCCAGGCTGGGGGAATTGAAGCTGAGTGGTAAGGCATGCATTAGGATTGGCTTTTGGGATCATCTGAGTGTTTACAGAGGGCAGAAAAAGCTGTGGCCTTAGAGGAGATTCACCTCTCCCCCTTCCCAACACGTTCATTTCCTCTCCTGCCCCTGAGCATGGCCTTAGGTGTGGATTCATAAGAAGTGACCAGCCTCTGAGATAAACTAGCCAGACCTCCCACAGGAGCACACGCCCTGCCCCTGGGCTGCCCCACCCTCTGCCTCTGGTCTTTGCATTTCCAAATCTTGGAGTCCGGCACGTAGGGAGCTTATCTGTGATCTGTTGGCAGTGGAGAGGGTGCCCAGGCCCGAACCCTCACAGGAGGTCACAGGTGCATGCATAGAGAATAGTGGACTTTGGAGTTAGAGGACCTGCATTCCAATCCTAACATCCGAATCACCATAAAACAGCGAAGGGCTGTTGTACCCTTAGAGGATAAAAGGTATAAGGATATAAGTGACTGCCTTGAGTCACGGCTGGAACTCAAGCTGGTTCTCAAACTTGGGTGCCTGCTGGTACCGCTGGGGATGTGCAGAAATTCTGATGTTCAGGCCACAGCCCCAGACCCATGACACCAGGCTCCCTGGGGAGGGGATGCAACCCAGGCAGCAGTCTTTTAGCTCTCCCAGGTCATTGCATGTGTGAGTCTGAGGACTGGCGTGTGAGTTCCTGTGTGCCAGCCTCCAATGCCAACTCACATGGAACCCCAGTCTACAGAGTGTCTCTGTGTCTCCTGTATGTTCAGGCAGAGTCAAGAAGCCAGGTAGCCCTCCATCTGCTAGTCCCTAACACTGGATCTGTGTGCGTGTTGTACTGTGCGTGTGTCATTCGCTTGGTGTCTGGGTTTAAATCAGCAATTAGTGATTCATGTGGATTGAATGGGACATAAACAAGGAAAGCCCTCTGGGAGGTTTGGGCGTGGGGCGGGGGTGTGTATAGCAAAGACTGGAAAGAGGCTTGAGTGCAAGGGTGGGGCCCAGAGGAGGCCCAGGAAGCACCAATGGGAAAGCAAGGCAATGTGACATTTGTGCCTTTTGTTTCTTCTGGCTGCTTAAGCAATGTAAGGCTGCCTGCTGGTCCCCCTGCTGTTTGCTCTCTCTGGGCCGCTCTGTGCCAGCACTGGACGGGCGCCGTCATCCTCATCTTCCCTCCCCGCTCTGCTTCCCGTGGAAACAGATGCCAGGAGAAAAATGAGCAAGGTGGCCTTCAAGGGGGAATGGCGGTGGCAGGAGGCAGGCGTGGGGCAGAGGGGCACGGCTCGGAGCTGTGGGCACGCATGCTTTGGAGTCCCTCCCCCGGTGGAACCTCACAATGGCTGTTAGCACGGCCGGGGAGGGGGCCTTGCTGCTGTGTTCTTGCCCCCAGAGAAGCAGAAGGTGTTTGGGGAAGGAAGAAAACCCGTGCTGGGGTCTTGTTTCCTGCTTGCCGGCCGTCTGGTGTGGTCTGATGCACGCGTCAGCATTCTTACTGGGGCATGAGTTACTGTGGTGTGCAAATGTGAAACCGCAAAGAATCCCTAGGTTGTAAGCCTGTGTGGGTCACACACCTGGAAAGTAAATTGGCTTGCCAAAAGTTGGACAAGACTCTGCTCTGCACAGGAGGCAGCCTCTGGAGGTGGCGATTTGAGGGAGAAGATCTGGAACAGGGTCCGTGGGAGGGAGTTCTGGGATACTTGGGAACTCCTTGACTATCATTAGACTTGGGTTTTTCTTGGCCAGTGTCTGGGATTTGGGTCAGGTCCCTCTCGTTCTGGCTGTTGGGATACTAATTTTGCCCTTGTCTTTATCCTACGGAAGCTACTGGGACAAACTGTATCTTGTTTCCTTCTGTAGCAGCTCTGAGTGCCACACCCACTCAGCTGCCACCACAGCCCTTGTTCCAATGCCAAAGCCTCTGTAAGCCCGCATCTGGTTGAGCCATGAGAATAGAGAAGTCTCTGCTACTGAGAATGGGTGGCACCAGAGGGGCAGAAGAGGAGAGATGGACAGGAGGGACTGATGTGACTGTGGCATGAGTGTGCAACAGAGGGAATGGGGAGGGAGAGTGGGAAAGAGGTTGGGGCTGTGCCTGTGCCTAGGAGCAGCCTGGGTGAGTGACAGTGACAGTGTGGGGGAGAGAGAATGGGGTTAAGTCTGCAAGAACTGGAAAGGAATCATTGGGAGAGCTGATTGGAAACCTGAGACACAGAAATCACATTTCCATTTTGCATGGCCATGAAGAGTTTATACCCGCAGACCAGTGCTGAAGTTGCACACAAGGTGGACTGGGTTTTAAAAGCATTAGCAGTGAGAAGTGTAGGTGATTGGGACCTCTCTGGATCGTCACGGCAGTCTGTAGACGGTCATGTTCATTGATGTTCTCCAAGTTCATTTGCAGAGTTTGGGGAGCCTCTGGTTCTGGGGGACAGGGCTGAGGAAGTGGTCACTTACTTCCCAGTTAGTTAGGGACAGCTTCTCAGGGGAGAGGCCAGAGGAAGCTTTTGAAAGAGATTGACAGGAACTTTGATGTAGTGATGGGCATGAGCTCAGAGGCGGGACTGGGGTGATCAAAGGCAGAAGAGCAGGAGGAAGTGGAGGAGAGGAGGGAGTGGTGTGGGGCAGGCGGGCAAAGGGATGTCAAGGGAAGGGACGAGGATGGTGATTTATGAATGAGGCAACACTGCATCCTGACACTTGTCCCAGAGGTAGTGCTCTCTCCTTTCCTAGGGACCTTGGCCAAGGGCTCAAGGAAGCGCTAGGCAGGCTAGTGTGCCACTGAACCGTGAGGATCACTGAGCTAGCTACCTGTGGGCACCCTGAGTGCTCCTGCTGTGGCACTACGGCAAGACTCTTGCTATTATCTTAACAGTCGTCATACCAGCTCTGCTGGCTTGCAGCCCTCACTAAGCCTAAGCAAGCCCTAGCTCATCCAGTCCTCAAAGCAGCCCTGCCAAATAGACTTCTCATGTGGTCACTGTGGAGTCGATGGGGATGGTGAGGTCCCAGGAGTTTCCCTATGATAAATTACTGCCTAGGATGATACGGTACTCCACAGGGCCTGGGACCCAGGCTCCTTCTGTCTCATTCCATGTCCAGGCCCTCCATTCCCAAGGTCATCTCAGGGTCTGAGACGGCTACTCCAAGTCCCAGCCATCGGGAGGAAGGAGATCTGCAAAAGGCAGGCCTCCTGCACTCACGGCCACTTCCTGGAATTTATACCCACACCTGTGCTTTCAGCTCCATTGGTTAGGTCTAGGTCATGTGACCCTATGTAGCTGTAAGGGAGGCTGGGAAATGTTAGCCTTACTCTGAGGATTTGTGTGCCCTGCTGGAAACTTGGGGTTCTGTTACTGTGAGGAAAGGAGAGAGCAAATTGGTGGGAGACAGCTGCTGGCTTGCCATAGTCCCAGAGCTAATAAGTGGCAGAGCAGGGTTTCAAAGCCAGAGCCGCTTGGTTCTGGGCCCTGTGTCCTTTCACTGCCCACTTCAGGAGTCTGAAGCCCAGGCCCTGGCCTCTGGGAAGCCTTGCTGGGAAGACCTGGGCTATGTGAGCCAAGAATTGTTGCCTAGGAAGCGTAAGTCAGCCTATAATTAAACACTACATGGTGTGGTTTTAGCAGTGAGTACTATAATGTTTATAGGGTGCTTAGGGCCTGTCACTGTATAAACACTTTCCCGAGCGTGCCCTTCTTAAGAAAGTGCGGAAGGACATCTCTGCTGTGGTCTTTGCTGTAGCCCCAGCACTCAGCCCTGTGCCAGGCACGACGTAAGTAGCTGTTCATTTAACTTCCGGGTGAGTGAATGGTTTCATGAGGTATCGGTGCTGTGTCCTGGCCTCCTTGATCAGGGTGGGGAATTCAAGGGAGGTTGAATCATTTTGCTCAAGGAAAATAACTGGAAGCTGGCAGAGCCTGAATATGAATCTAAGTTTGTGTGATTGTAGAGCTGGCACCTTTACTTCACCAAACAGGGCAGCTTAACCTTTTTTGTGTGTGTGTGCCATGGCTCCTTTTGCTGGCTGGAGAAGCCTTCTGGGCATAAGATTGAAAAATGCAGAGATAAAAATACATAGGCTAACAAAGAAAACCAATTCTGTTGAAACATCACCATCATCAAAATATTGAAACACAGATCTGTGGTCGAGCAATTTGCCTCTTTAACAACCTGTTAAATTAAATCACAACCTCTGACTGCAGGTCTAGCAATTATGCTACTTTTGGGGTAGTGACGAGGGTAAATGATATTTGGAGGTCCCTGCATCGACTGTGCCATGATGGGAAGGTATGTGTGATGTCCATCATGACAGATCCTAGGCGCTAGGGAGTTGCTGTGTGGTCGTCTGCTTTGATAAGCAAAGGAATGATTACAGTTCACTTAGAGGCCAGTGGAAATTAAGATGTAATTTTTTTTCTCCATTCCAGCTTACATACCTCCTGAATGCTGAGGACTCCTGCAGAGTTCAAAGTAACATTCCATGCAGGTGGTGGTTGTTGGGGAAAGACACTGTGGAGAGGACCTGGGCTCAGCTTTCAGAACAGGCAGGATTTGCACCGGGAAGGGCATTCTGATAAGGCAGAGGCAGAGGAGTTAGTGGTCTCAGTGGTGAGGGAGAGGCTTTAGAGACTGGCCAGGTGACTTCGGCAGTTTTAAGGACCAGTTCAGGTGGGAGGATGCAGGTTCACAGAGAACTAGCCTTGATGACCAAGGGTTTAGGATGTGGGCTTAGACTGGATCCCAAGGACCCAGACCGCTTCCACTGGGCCCAGGACCAGAACCTAGAAGAAGTGGCTCCAGCCAGCTCCTGGCCTCGGTGCCTTGTGCGCCGTGAATTATGACTGCTTGATGAATGTTTTTAGGTTCATGTGAGAGTCCCTCATTGCCATGAGCAGACACCTGTTTGCTTGTTGCTTCAAAGTGAGCGTGGCTCTTCCTTGTAAAGGGTGGGTTTGTTAAGTGAAGGAAATGTAAGACACCTGTGTGTGAATGCCCCCTGATTTTCAAAGAAATGAGTAGTTGCATCAAAATCAAGCTTGTATTTGTAGAAGATCACATGGTGCCGAGTCCCCTCATCTAAGAACCCTTTATTACGTGGCTAAATCATGGGCCACAGCGGCAGACACTTGGCAAAGACCCTGGCGATGGACCTCCCTTAACTGGAATCCTCTCCTAAGTGGGATTTTGGTTTCAGTTTTTGAACGCCACCTTTGGAAGGGCAAAGAATGACAAGCCGTAGTACAAGGATTTGTTCTGGAAATCGGCTTCCAAGCAGTCGTCATCCTGGTCGCCATGTCTTCCCCATCTGTAATTATAGCAGCAGAAAAGAATGATGAGCCCGGGGCAGTGCAAGATCCTAAATCAAAGATTAAATTATATGAACTCTACCCAGGCTGCAAAGTGGTCAGATGTGTTTTAAAATGCTCTCTAATAGGCTTTGTGATAATGAGAGGTGAAGCAAAGCTTCTACCTAACCTTCGTTTAACCCTGTAGCAAAATGCACTGGGGTGCCCTGTTCCCCATCATCCAGGCCACTGTGGCTTTGCTGAGACACCTTCTCCTTCCCCTCCAGGTTGGAGAAGATGAGCTGAGGCCAGCAGTGGAACAAATGGCAAATCAATTTGCTGTGGCCCGGAAGACAGTGACCTAATGTGCTCTCTGAGGATGAATGTCTGTTGGAGGGGTGGAGGCAAGGCGCGTTCTTGTCATCAGCTTCGCGGAGAGGGAGGAGGAGGCTGCAGGAGCTGGGAGAAGTCAATCAGGAAAGGTTTTCTGGAAGTGGTGGAATTCTAGGCGTTTTTTAAAAGTGGGAGCAGAGTGATGTTATGCCAGAACTTTGGGGTGGAGGGGCCACTTTGAGAAGACCTCAGAAGGTGGAGAAGCCGGAAGTGGCTGTGGGTAGGGGTCCAAAAGGGGTAGATGGGGAAGAGGTAGAGCACTTGGTTGGCATGAGGACTGGGGCCGGAGACAGGTGAGGTTCCAGGAAGCTGTGGGTGGGCGTCCTGGAGGGTCCCCACGAGGAGTGGCAGGATTGGCTTGAGAGTGCCTGGAGGTGGGGGTTGGGAGGTGGAGCTGAAAGGTGGCCTCATCTCGGACCAGAGCAAAGGGCGTGGGGCACTCATCCACTCTGTCAGAGCAGACATTCTTACCACAATGTGATGGCCAAGAAAGCAGTGTCTTCTCATAGGGGCCCCACCCCATCAACTTTCAAGGCCCCAGGCCTCCCCTTTATTAACACAACAAGGGCCAACGCTGTGGTGCAAAAAGGTTAAGCTGGCATCTCACACAGCAGAGCTGGCTCAAGTCCTGGCTACTCTGCTTCTGGTCCAGCTCCCTGCTAATGTGCCTGGGAAGGTAGCCCAAGTGCTTGGGCCCCTGCCACCCACGTGGGTGACCCAGATGGAGTTCCTGGCTCCTGGCTTCAGCCTGGACCAGCCCCAGCCATTGCAACCATTTGGGGAGTGAACAACAATGAAAGGTCTTGCTTTCTTTCTGTCTGTCTCTGTTGCTCTGCCTTTCAAGTAGATACATTTTAAAGAGGAAAAAAGAAAAAGAAAAAAAATGATAATTACTTAAAAAAAAAAACCCAAAACAAAAAAGAAAATAGGATGCTGGTTGTGTATTGCTTCCCAGGATGATTCTTTGATGTAGTGGAGTTTGCTGAGGCTTGCCATAAGTTGCTGTTCTTTTTGGGTGTTAATTCGCTTTTTGCCTGTGACACCCATTGTCCTCTATCGCACTGCCTCTCTTTTTATGGTGAGAGTGCCATCTCCACTCTGAGCTGGGCACTGGGCACCTGTGCATCGCTGGTAATGGCTCTGCGGCATGAGGCAGGCTTCCGACTTCCACGTTTCAAGGACCCTTTTTATTAACTCCCTCTCCCCTAGGAGCCCCATATTTCGAAATCTGTTTTCCAGATAGACCGCATTTATTAAGGAGTAATTAATCTGCTTTCCCTAGATGATAGCCTGTGTGATTGTCACATTTCATATAGTCCAGCTGTAAAGCAAAGAGCAGTGCGGTGCTGTGAGTGGCTGGTGGCCAAAGCCTGCCTTTGCCTGGCTTGTTAGGTGCCCTGGCCCTGCGTCTCCACTGCTGGGTGTTTTTTGAATTTCTCAGGTAGCCACGTTCCTGATCCCAGCTGCTGCTTTGGGCTTAGGGACCTTGGATAACCTAAGTGGTGTTTGCTCATTAATAGTTGTGTTGGTGACCTTGACTGACTTTGCTTGGAAGCACTTGGAGTAGCAAGAGGAAAAGGACATGTGGAGTTGAGCAGTCACCTTTCCTGCAGGTCCAACCACACCTACCCTGGCCAGGCACAGGCCTTTTTTTTTTTTTTTAAACTTCCCAGGAATAGAATTTTGCAACATCTTAGGAAATATTAATTTACACTGAAGATTTGATAAGTCACAATTTTTTTAAAGACTTATTTTTTTTATTTGAAAGGCAGAGGTACAGAGATAGGAGAGACAACAGAGAGACAGAGAGAGACAGAGACAGAGATCTTTCCATCTGCTGATTCTTCCCCAAATGGCTGCAATGGCCTGGGCTAGTCCAGGCTGAAGCCAGGAGCCAGGAGCTTCATCTGGGCCTCTCACATGGGTGCAGGGGTCCAGATATTTGGGCCATCTTCCTCTGCTTTCCCAGACACATTAGGAAAGAGCTGGATCAGAAGCGGAGCAGCCAGGTCTCGAACCAGCACTCGTAGGGGATGCTGGTGTCACAGGCGGAGGCTTAACCTGCTACGCTACAGTGCCGGCCCTAAGTCATAATTTAAAACAGCAAAGAAAGTGCTTTGGGGCAGAGTGATACACAGAAGTAAGGGGGTAGGGTACTGGCTTCAACTTCAGATGCTAGCTTCCGTTTGTTTGCTTTAGGTTTTGAGTTTCACTTTTTTGACCTAGGTAACAGTGAATGTAATTTTGTTGTAAGAAGTGCAGGAAGTAAATGTGACCCTTTCTTCCTCCCCTGCCTGTTACTGGATTTCATGCAGATTCTATACAGTTTGAGATACATCCTTTCACACTCTTCTCTATGCGTATACCTACACAAATATAGATCTTTTTCCTGACATAAATGGAGTCATACAGAGCATGTTGTTCAACGCCATGATTTTACAGGGGTGATTTACTTCACTATTTTTTCAGACTTAATTTCATGGCCATATCAGAGCTGATTTGGTTATTTTGTAGCTAGTTGAAGCTGTAATTTGTGAAGTCATCAGGGAGCAGTGAGCCTCGTTCAATAGCTATGTAACAGAATACTTTTGTCCTGCTGTATCAAGAGAGCAAGGGTCATAACAAAAACACTATTCAAATTTTAGTGTATTTAATGAGAATAATTCACTATTGTGAACGTTTTCTTTGAAAAACACATACATTGAACAAATTAGGCACATTCACGTTTGATTGACTGCCTATAATTTTGAAATTATGTTAAATTAAAATGAAGCCTTCATTAAAATGAAGACAGCCATAAATACTAGGGGAGGGGAGTTGTGTCTGATCACCCAAGTGTCCTTGTTTATTTATAGATTAGAACAAAATGAGATGTTTTCTTTCTTTTTTCTTTTCTTTTTTTTTTTTTTTTTAAGATTTATTTATTTGAAAGGCAGAGTTAGAAAGGGGAAGAGATCCCCAGATGGGTGCAAGGGCTGGGACTGGGCCAGGCCAAAGTCAGGGGCCAGGAGCTTCCTCCGGGTCTCCCATTTGAGTGACAGGGGCCCAAGCACTTGGGCCATCCTCCATGGCTTTCCCAGGCACACTAGCAGGGAGCTGGATTGGAAGTGGAGCAGCCAGGACGCAAGCAGCAGGCCCTGGTGTTTTCGGTTCCCTGCTGATTCCTCCCTCTGGAGTGATCTGGACTGCAGTGAGCTCCAAGGTTGCTGGTGACCGGCTCAACATTTCACACAGAGGAAGAGAACTTTTTTTAGCCTTGCAGAAGCTGTAAGGTTATCATTTCAGAGTGCCGGGTTTCTTCTCTCACTCACTTGTGTGACTTTCTTTAAAACCCCAGAGCAAACAGCAGGTTTCTGGGATGGTTCCCTTTGGGCCTGATTTTAAAATGGTTGCTGCTCTGGCAGGATGGGTGTTGGGTTCCCTTATCGCCTCTCCAGTCCTGCTCCTGAACCCAGGGTCTGACCTGCTGCTGCCCTTTCTGAGGCTGCCGGAGACCGCCCAAGACCGCCCAAGACCGCCCCAGGCCGCCTCGGTTCTCCTGGACTCAACTCACAATCCTTTCCTGCAACAGCTTTTCGTCAGTTCCTTCCACAAATATTTGAGTGCCTGCTGCAAGCACTCATTGTTCTGTTATCTCAAATGCCACAGAATTAAAAGCTGAAATCCCACGTTCTGAGGAGTCACCTGATACGTATTTGTAATCTTTAATAAATAGCACGGTTAATTAAAAACACTCTGATATCAGGGAACTCTTTTTTATCCCTAAGGTGAGTCTTTTTTTTTTTTCCTCCTCCCCTATTATTCTTTAACGTCTTTTCTTCCTGTTTTGTTCTCAGCTCTTCCTCAGGAGCCAGACCCTGCCTTGGGAGCACTGATACAGGCCCCTTTAGGAATAAGACGTTCTTGTGGGTGGGGTGAGGGTGGGGGTGGGTGGAGGACAATCTTTTCCTCTTGAGAATAAGCAAGTCCTGGATGGTGGAATGCGGAGGCTCTTGTCTGTCTGTGGGAATGGGGGGATTTCATGCTTAGCGCTGACTTTCTAGGAAGCCAGAACAAAAGAGAAGCAGAGAAGTGACATGCTTCTCATGAGACGTGCACAGCTCTCTCCTGCGGTCCCTGCGGGAGCCGTGGGAGGGGAGGCTGTGGGGACCTGGCCCCAGGCCCTCGCCTGCAGCCCTGTGTCAGCCCAGCTCATCCAGACTCGGGGTAACCCGCAGGAGGCACTCAGCTCTGCTTGTGTCAGAGGTCACTGTTGACCTCCTGCCGGGTAGCCAGGGGCTTCTCTGGCCTGTGTGAGTCCCGCAGGTCTGCAGGCCTTGGGGTGGAATTTGCTGAGGCACTGAGCGGGCTGCTCCTGGGAGTCCTTGCCAGCTGTGCTTCTGGGAGGCCTTTCTGGTTTTCCTCGTCCGTTTTGTTTGGCAGTGATGGTGTGTTGGCTTGAAGACGCTGGTCTGTTGGGAATGCAGCCTCACACACGGACATGCCGGTTATTTTAGTAGAGTGATTGTGCAGATAGATTGGTTCCGGGCTCACCCGGAAACTGGACGACCCTGGGTGCCACTGTTTAGAGTGGCGGATTCAGGATGCCTTCTGATGTCTCAGTACAAAAGGGAGCTTGCCGAGCAGTTTTGCAACTTGTCTTCTGCTATTTCACTACAAAAAAGGCAGCTCTTGCGGGGGGAGCGCCTGCCTGGCTGGTTCCTCCCCTCTCCGCGGGAATAGGTGAGCGCCTCCAGCAGGGAGGCCTGGGAACAGGGAACTTGCAGAGGGGAGAAAGTAGACCAGGAGGTAACGCACCTCTGGATGTGACTTTGTTCTGGAAGAATCTTCCCAGACCCCAGGCCCAGCCCTGTGATGTTAAAGGTAAATTATTCTGCCAGGAGGAAAAGACGGTGGTGGCCTGGGCCCCAGGGGGAGGGGTGGGGGGCAGGGGGACTGGAAACTGCCCCTGATGAGAAAGAGACTCCAGGACATGTGGTCGTCTTTGTTTTAATTAAAACATTACACAATACAAACATTTGCCTTCCCACTCTTACCCCCACCGCGCGGAGGAGCTGTGATTTCCCTTATTTGGAGTCTGGGGAGAGCCAGGCCTCATTGGAGGATCAGGCCAGATGCCTTCTCTGCCTTGGTGGGAAAGAAGGGAGTGTGCGCGCCTTGAGGGCTGCAGCCCGGTATTTATGGTGAGTGTGTGCGTACTGCACAGGGACGAGCCTCCTCGCCATCAGTTAATCAGCAGCCCCTGTCGTCCTGGGGCTGGTGCTGCACCCATCAGTAGTCTGACTCGTGTTTCCTTCTGCATATTTTGCCTTTTGCAAATGCATAGGCGTTCAGCTTTAATCAAGGCGGCTTTTACTCTGTGATCTGTACCGGGGATGACTGAAGTCATGTGGAGGATTTTAAGTAACTAATCTCTTAAGACATTCAGAGCATAATCTCCCCAGCCCCATGACCAGGCTGCCTGCATCTAAGAGATTTGTGAGCTTCTGCAAGGGACCTTGGCATCCTTTGGAGGGACCTGGTGGCCTCCTTGCCGGCGACAGATTTTTGTTGGCTTTTGACGTGGGGACAGGGCCTGCTGTTCATTTGGCGTGTCAAGAGAGTTCAAGATGCTCCGTGAATGTGTCCACTGTGTTACTAAATCTCCATGCTGCTGTGCAGAGCACTGATGGGCCAGACACACAGGCAGAGTCTGTCTGTGCCGCGGCTGCCCGGGGCTGGCTGGCTGGCAGGCAGAGGCTGCAGAACACAAGGGCATTTCAAAAAGTTCATGGCAAAGGGAATTAAAAGATAAGTTGATTCTGGTGCAAAAAAATGTCAAAATCCATGCGTTCAAGGGGTCTTTACAAAGTTCATGAAAAATACATATTATGAAAGAAATTATACATGGATTTCATTTTTGACACTCAAATAAGCCTATCCATTTATTCCATTTTTCCATGAATTTTGTGAAGCATCCTTGTGGATAATAGGCCTGCTGCTCAGTGGTATTCACTGACAGTTTTTATTAAATCAGGTTAATCAAAAGATCAGGGGTTCTCATGTGCTTTGCCCTGACTTTGAACGTGACTCCACCTGTGTGTTGTCTGTTGGGTTACAGTTGAGCGGTAGAGTTGTAGACAGTGAGAGGGCGAGACAGAGAGAAAGGTCTTCCATCCGCTGATTCACTCCCCAGATGGCCACAATGACTGGAGCTGAGCAGATCCGAAGCCAGGAGCCAGGAGCTTCTTCCAGGTCTCCCACGTTTGCCATTTGGTTTCTATTTCCACCCGCCTCTTGACTTAGGTTCCTGCTACCACAGTGTTCTGTGAAAGAATGTGGCGATTATTAGTGTAAGTGCAGCCCTTGATACTGTCTCTTAATAGAATGATAAAATTCTCAACAATGCAGACTAATGAGGAGGATTAGTTTAAATTAGTAAAATGTCTGAATTACCAAATATTTTTCCAGAACGTCACCGTTATTACTTCTGAGTAAACACTGTAACTCAAATGAGGCTAAGAGAGTGCCTGGTGAAGATCCTTGGGGGATCCTGCTTTCGGAGAGAAATAAGAATGATTTGTAATTGGCGTCCCAATTGTTTATGTAAATGCAGTTTCTGAAATACTAGATTGTGCTTGAAAAGCATTTGTTCTCTTAAGTATTCTAAATGGTCCCCTGAAACCCTCTCCCCACCGGGTGCCATAGTTTATATGCTGTATAAAGACCTGTTCTTGCTGAAGACCCAACACACCTTGTCAGCAAAATCAGAAAGTCCGAATTAGTGAAGTCCTGATCCTTCCTTTTCAAGACTCTCAGATCTGTCTGCCCGATGCTTCCGCTGCACCTGCCTTTGAATATTGTAACACGAGTTGATAAATTCAACAGGTCTCTAATGTGTTTTTTCCTACATGCTTGGCCATGTATGATACGGAAGAGACACAGTCATCTTTGCTGGGCTGTGACCCCGCGTGCTGGTGTAGTAGGACACCCGCAAAGATGTCGTGTACAGGCTAGCAAAGCAGTCAAGGAGTAAACACGCAAATGTTTACAGGGTATATGGTTAATTACAGCTGTGAGGCTGGGCTCATGTGGCTTTTGCAATGAGTGGTTTACTACAGTAGACTGTAAGCTCCACCGGGACAGGGGTTGTGCCTCTGTGTTTGTCCAGCCCCTCCTTAGCTGTTGCCTAGCATCGAGTAAATATTAGGATAAACTGTATGGCAGTGCCATTTTTGTTGGTCAAAAACAAATACCAGCAGTGCCCTATGGTTCATTCCTTTTTTTTTTTTTTTTAATTTATTTGACTTATTTGAAAGAGTTACAGAGAGAGGTAGAGACAGACATCTTCCATCCATTGGTTCACTCTCCAGATGGCCGCAACGGCCAGAGCTGCACCTAGCTGAAGCCAGGAGCCAGGAGCTTCTTCTGGGTCTCCCATGCGGGTGCAGGGGCCCAAGGATTTGGGTCATCTTCTCCTGCTTTCCCAGGGCATAGCAGAGAGCTGGATCAGAAGAGGAATAGCCAGGACTCGAACTGGTGTCCTTGTGGGATGCTGGTGCTTCAGGCCAGGCCTTTAACCCACTGCGCCACAGTGCCAGTCCCTGGTTCATTCTTCTAGTCATTCAGTCAATGTTGAGCGTTGGATGCATGTCATACTCAATGTGGTCTTGCGGTTGCCTGCATTTAACACACTTTTCTCTTGCGAAGGAAATGCCAGCTACGGTGTTTGAAATGGAAATGCAAAACTCCACATGGCTGGAACTTGGGGACCTGTGATAGCATCCCAGGGGCTGTGGCACTGGAGATGCTGTGTCCAGTAGATTTTCTATGTGGTTCTTGGTACATTTCCCAGCCTCGGGTGGAGACAAGTGTCTTTGGGTGAGGAGTGCTGCCCAGGAGCCCAGAGAGCCTGGGAGAGTGGCCTGGGAAGCTGAGATGGAAGGCAGGCACAGGAGCTGGTTGGCCTGCAGGGGAAGGCAGGGGAGCTGTAGGCACGCTGTCTGAGCTGCAGTGAGGGAGCACGCACTTTCTGAGAGTCCCTGTGATAGGCACTGATATCCCTCACCACGAGCTTCCTGTGTGCTTGGGACTTCCGCCCAGTGGGCCGCGGCTGCATCTCGGTGGAGCACATGCCCCAGTGGCAACAAGGGTTGCCTGAGGAGAAGGCCCAGGTGGCCCCTGCTGGGAGAAGCCCAGGACTCTGGCCTGCAAATCTGCTTCCTGTCTGTGCAACTGGGAGCTGGGCCCAGGCTAGGGCTTGGACCAGAGCTTCCCAAACCTTCTTGCTTTGCATCCGGTTTCTATGCACAAATGTGCAATTGTGCCACCCTATTGTGATGCATGCTATTTCCTCTCCCCCACAGGATAATTTCTAGTTGAGCTCAATTTCACAGCTATTTGCTGGGCGTCCTTCTGTTCCAGCACAAGGTGGGGGTGGCGTGTGAGGGGAAAGGACGGGACCCTGCCCCTGCTGGTGGCAGACACAGTTGGTTGCCTCCACTACAGCCGCTCTTTTCTCTTCCTGCTGGCAGAGCTCAGTTTGATTTGGATGCTACACTGCCCCTCGCTGCGGACTCAAGGAAAAGTGGTCCTGCATCCAGCCCTAGGGTAAATGCTGATTGATCTAAGTCAGTCCGGGAAGCCCGTAGTGTAGACGTGGGCAGGAGACACATTTTTGGTCAATACGATATTACAAGTCAGCTGGGGGATTCTGGGAGAGAGATCTTTCTTAAAATACAAGCGCTTGGGGCTGGCGCTGTGGCGTAGTGGGTAAAGCCGCCACCTTCAGCGCTGGCATCCCATATGGGTGCCAATTCGAGTCCCAGCTGCTCCACTTTTGACCTAGCTCTCTGCTGTGGCCTGGGAAAGCAGTAGAAGATGGCCCAAGTCCTTGGGCCCCCGCACCTGCGTGGGAGACCCAGAAGAAGCTCCTGGCTCCTGGCTTTGGATAGGCCCAGCTCCTGCATTTGCAGCCATTTGGGGAGTGAAGCAGATGGAAGACCTCTCTCTTTCTCTTTCTCTTCTTCTCCTTTCTGTAACTCTGCCTCTCAAATAGTTAAAAAACAACCAAAAAAACACATGCGCACGCACACATACACATGTGCACGCGTGGGCCAGCATTATGGCACAGTGGGTTAAGCCATTGCCTGAGACACTGACATCCCCTATAAGACCCAGCTGCTCAGCTTCTGATCCAGTTCCCTGCTAATGCACCTGGGAAAGCAGTAGAGGATGACCCAAGCTCTTGGGCTCTTATACCCATATGGGAGACCCAGATGGAGTTCCTGGCTCCTGACTTTGGCCTAGTCTAGCCGCGGCCATTGTGGCCATTTGGAGAGTGAACCAGCAGGTGGAAGATCTCGATCTCTCTCTCTCTTCTGTCATTCTGTCTTTTAAATAAATCGATCAATCTTAAGCACACAGAGAGAAGGAAAGCTCCTGCTACTAGACTTGGAAATGGGCGGCTGTCTCATCACCACGAGGAAAGCGAGTTTGTGGAGGTGAACAGGTGGGAAGGGACAGGCTCCTTGATGGCTGAGCCCCTGAAAGCTGAGCCTTCCAGTCACCCTACTTTTTTTGCCTTCCTGGTTGAAGGCAATTGAAATGACGTTTTCTGCTTGTCATTAAAGGCAGCCTGTACCAGACACTTGGTACAGTGTGAAATAGGGTTTTTTTTTTCCCCTATAAAAAACAGTACAATTCAGATCATCATAAAAAGCATACTGTTCAGAGCCAGTGCTCAGCCCTGTGCTAGGTAGGCTGGCGGAGATGAATATGCTGGTGTTCGGAGTGGATTTTGACGCAGGGTGAGGATGTGGGTAAGAAGAGCGGAAAGGCGTTGCAAGGAGGGGAGCGGCCTGTGTAGACCTGTGGAGTCGGAGAGCAGCCACATTCTGTACCCCTTTCCCCCATGAGAGTCTGTCCTCTCCCCCTCCACGGGATTCTATTCCCCTCTCCTCGTGAGATTCTGTCCCCCCCTCTGTGAGATTCTGTCCCTTCCTCCCCATGAGATTCTGTCCCCATTGTAAGATTCTGTCCCTTCCCCTCTGCAAGATTCTGCCCCCTGCCCCTACCCGCCCTGTGAGATTCTGTCCCCACTGATTCCACAATCAGATCCCAAAGAACCTCAGATCACAGAGTTAGAAACCAACCAGATTTACGCCCTGGAGCGGGGGAAGCAAGGGTAGGATTACAAACAAGCAGCTGCATACAAGGATGAGTGGAAAGGGAGGACAGTGGCAGCCCAGGGAGCAGTGTAAGCCACTGGCGTGATCCCGTGGTGGGAGGTGAGGTTTGAGTTGAGGGCTGGTAGTGAGGATGGCAGAGCAGGACTGTCAAGGAGTTAAATAACCAGAGGAGGAGGAGGAGGGGTGACATTGAAGAAGGGACTAGACTGGATGATGACTCCTAGGGTTTGAATGTCACTTGGAAAATGATGTAAATTGGAGATTGTTAGGAAGACACTGTTTGTTTTTGCCATTGGGGTTTTGAGATAACGATGGAAGAACTAAGAGTGAGGCCTTGAATTTGACAACGTGCTCTGGACTTTGGGAATGAGAGATCAGGGCTCTGGGCCAGCCCGCAGCGCTGAAAGACGCTGGTGACCGCTGCTCGTGTCGCATCCTGGTGGCGAGTGGCGTTCAGGTCAGTCTCCTTTTTCTCCGGACTTGGTTTGTCCAAGGCTGTGCAGGGATCGGAGGACTTTTCATTTCGCTTGTAGGACTCACGGTATGTTTAGGGAGTGGGTTTCCCTCCAGGCTGCCTGGGGGCCCTTCAGCTTCCCGAGGGTGGGGACCCTGGTGAGGCGTGGTGGTGAGGTGGCCGCCTGGCTGCTGTCTCCATGGCCTTCCAGGCTGCCATGTGGCTTGCCGTGGAGACTGTCTTGGTGGCTGGTATCCTCTGTGAGTGTCTGTAAGCATGGAGCTTTAGGACACCGACCCAGGCCTCCAGATGGGACTGAGAAGGAGGGCAGTGCCCATCTTTGTAGTCTTTCCCACTCTCCAGAGGTTCAGAATGTGCCTTTCTTAGAGGCTCGGGCCTGTGGAGCCACAGGCCGAGTCTGTGCTCTTTGTTAGAGGCTGGTGCCCGTTCTGCCTGGCTGACTCATGATTTCCTTGAGGGCAAAGGGCCCCAGTGAGTGCTGGGAGGCACTGGCATCTGGTTTTCGTCAGACCGCGAGTGAAAGTGCAGAGCTGGGTGTGATCCTGCTTGGAACAAAGCAAGCCAGACTGCAAGGGAGAGGTGTTTATGATGTGCCTCTGGCCTCTGCCGCTGGGAGTGGGGTCCACCTGTCCGGCCTCTGCCACCTGGTATGAGACCAACCTGTCCTGATTCTCTTCCAGCTGAGCACCCAGGACAACACTCTTCAGGCTGGGGGAGCTGACACTGCCCGCCCAGGCTTTTCCTGTTGAAGTTTGAAAATGTAGACAGGGATGGCACTCTTGCCCCGTCTAATGTCTTATTTTCCCTCCACTTCCAACAAAACCAGGGTGTCCCAAGTGTTGGTCAGTGCCATTCCATTCATAGGCAGCTGCTCTTACTTCTCCCACTCGACTCTAAGTTAAATCCCAGCTCAAGAGGATGACACTGGAGCCCCCCAGTGAGCCCAGCCTTTCATTGTCCATCTGTCTCTCCAGTTGCCCATCCATCCATCTGTCCAGCCAGCTCGGAGTCTATGAATGTGTGTTAATTGAGCCTGCAGGACAATTGTGGGCAACTTACTTTTCTAGACTCCTGGTTCCTTATCTAGAAAATAATGGGAGATGCTCATTGGGATGATGGAGGAATTAAATGGTATCATCCAAGGAAAGCACCTAACACTCAGTAACCAATGTTGGTTGTCGTTATTGCTGCTTAGAGCCAGGTCAGCTGACTGGCCACAGGTTGCCTTGGACGTAATGTGGCCGCATGGAGATTGGATTCAGGCCACAGTACATAGGTGCTATCCATAAAGCCATGACCTTTGGACCATGTTGTCACCTCCCTTGGGATATCTCGCTGTTCTTGTTTTAGTCTTGGTAAGGCCATTGTGACTGGGCTCCAGAAGTCTCCGAGTCACTAGCCGCATACACTGGCCACTGAATGTCAATGTTATGTCTTAGATCTTAAGAGCGTGGGCAGCTTCCAGCTGACTCTCAACTCCCCTTGTGTGGGCTTTACTGCCTGTGTCTCACCTACCCATCAGTTGCACCCCTCCCCCCTTTTTCTTTTTTGAGATTTATTTAGGGGCTGTGCTGTGGCAAGGCCAAGCCTCTACCTACAGTGCCATCATCCCATATGGGTGCCAGTTCATGTCCTGGTTGCTCCGTTTTAGATCCAGCTCCCTGCTAATGCACCTGGGAAAGCAGCAGAAGATGGCCCAAGTGCTTGGGCCCCTGCACTCATGTGGGAGACCTGGAAGAAGCTTCTGGCTCCTGCTTTCGGATGGGCCCAGCTCTGGCCATTGTGGCCATTTGTGGAGTGAACCAGTGGAAGGAAGACCTCTCTCCCTCTGTCTCTCCTTCTCTCTGTTAACTCCACCTCTCAGATATTTAAATAAAAAATAAAAACTTTATAAAAAGATTTATTTAGTTGAAAGAGTTAGAGAGAGAGAGAGATCTTTCATTTGCTGGATCACCCCCTGGATGGCCACAATGACTGGGGCTGAGCCCGGCTGAAGCCAGGAGCGAGTTTCATCCCAGTCTCCCATGTGGGTTGCAGGGTCTCCAACACTTGGTCCATCTTCCACTCAGTTCCAAGGCAGGGAACTGGATTGGAAGTGGAGCAGCCGGGACACAAACTGGTGGCCGTGTGGGATGCTGGTGCTGCAGGCTGCAGCTTAACCCACTGTGCTACAGCGCCGGCCCCTAAGCTGCACCTGTTTTTGCCACCTGCCACCCTGTGAACTTGGAAGGCCCCTGCAACATGAAGATGTTCTCATTTCACCCCTTTCTCAGCCCATCCACCTCCTGTGTCTGTCGGTCCTGCCATTCTCTGGTCCGTTCTCTCGGATTCCCTTTGGCTTTGTCCCCAGAGCAGTGCTGACATCACCAGGGCCCCGTGCGGTGTCTGAGGATGATCCTGATTAGCCGTTTGTGTGTAAGGTAATGGTAGCATATCTAATTAGAGGGATCTTGGGGCCAGTGAGTGATTGATCACTGGGTGGCCGGCCAGGGAGAGGGTCTGAGGAGGTGGCTGCATAGCCTGACTTCTGTCACTGCAGACACAGGCATTAACAAGCAGGAGCTCACTGGTCAGCTACCAAGCTGTCCTGGCGGTGGCAGTGGCTCAGGACCCCAGGGACCCAGCTGCCTTTGTTCACGCAGCTCAGCCCTCTGCCTTCCTCTGTATTTCACCCCTGACAACTCACTTGATTCTGCCTCTGGCAGTCTTGGTTTCCTATGAATACCCTTCAATGCCACCTGCTGCCCTGTTCCAGTTCTGCTCGAGAAAATTCTCCTCTTGGTTGTGAGCTATAACTAACACTGCCTTCATTGTAAGTGTAATTTTTAAAGCAAAATTAGACACTCCAGGACTGGCACCGTGCACTTGCAGACCTTGTGAATTTCCTAGAAGCCTTGGCCCCATCCCTTGGACGTCACTGTCTTCCTCCTAAAAATAACCATAGCCGCGTTTCGCCGGGATCTGAGCACAGGCGCTCGCTCTGTCTGTCCCAGCGCCTGTGGGCAGAGACAGAGCTGCTGTAACCTGTGATCCATGCCCCAGGGCCCCAGGGGTCAAGCCGTGCTGGGGACACATCACAGTGTATCATAAAGGGGACTTTTGTCCAACTCCGGGTCAGCTCCGTGTCTGTGCCCACGTGTGCCGGATGCTGCCGCTGCCGCTGGGGAAGGCGCTTATGAGACGCCCTCATTAAGGTGGAGGCAGTGAGAGGTCTGGGGCCACAGCGGCTGGCCCTGAGCAGAATGGCCACGTCAGTGGCACCCTGCCCCCCCCAGCCCCAGCTTTGTGCTGTCCAAGCCTCCTGCTACCTCCCATCCCCTCCCCCCAGACAGCCAAGTCCTTGGCTGGGCTGGGCTCTCCAGCCTCTTGTCTGAGTCCTCTGACTAGTCCCTGGCTCTGCTGGTTTGAAGGTTTCCCACTCAGGAGGGGAAGCAGCAGGGGATATCTGTGGATGCCCACGTGCACTCTGGCTCTGGGGGTTCACTCACATCCTCAGATTTCATCCATCACCAGCCAGGCGAGTGTTAGGAGCTGAGGTCCGGAGAGATCATGGGATTTCTCCCAGTCACAGCGAGCACTGGTCACTTCTTTGAGCTCTAGATAAGGAGATGGAACCTAGTGTTTGAAAATCCACTTTCTTGTGGTGTGATTTGCATATAAGGACGTTCACCGACTTTAAGTGTGCAGCTCTTTGAGTGTTGACCATTGTGAACAGTTACGCAGCATCAAATCTGGAACACTTTTGTCACCCCCAGATTTCCCTGTACCTCCTTGCTGCCTGCTCCTTCTGCCACCCCTGGGCCCCTAGCACTGGGGTAACCTAATGCCATCACAACAGTTTTGCACTGTCCAAGCATGTGATGCGTTGAGATCCTGTGGGGGTGGGGTTAGGAGTGGGAGACTTTTGAGTCTGGCTTTTCTCATGCAGCTGTGTGTGTGTGTGTCCAGTCGCTGCCTTTTTCGTGGGACTAACTTCCCGTGGCGTGGCGACACCACACTTTGTCTTCCATTCACTCCCCGGAGGACACTGGGGTTGCTTCCAGTTTGAGGCTATCAAGACAAAAGCAGCTGTGAGTGCCCAGGTCTCTGTGCGGGTGTGGATTGGACAATCTGTTGGGTAAATGCCTGGGAGTGGGACTGCTGGGTTGTCTGTCTACTGTGTGTGATTTTGTTAAGAAGCTGCCAGACTGTTGTCCAAAGTGGCTGCTCCATCTCGTGCCCCTCCCCCAACCATGTAGAAAGGGGACCTGGCACTTGGACCTCAGTTGAGAGACTTCTGAATACCACAGAGCCACTGGCTGCTCAGGTGTGGCCAAGCCTGTCCTTTGAGGATGGGATATCCAGGAGTGTTTGGCTCTTGGGAGCCAGTGGGTGGTGGGCTTCCTTGAGGAGGTCCCTTCGTCACTGGGGCTGCCTGCTCTGGTGGCTGCCCGCCACACGTCCTCTGTCTGCTTTGCTCTCGGCCATTGCCGTGGCTCCCACTGAGACTCTCCGGTGGGATCCCCGCTTCTGGCAGCCCGTGCCACTGGCGCTCCTGGGTAGCCACCCACGGCTGTGGCTCTCCTAGGCTCTTCTGCTGCTCCTGGTCAGAGCTGCAGATAGAGACGCCCTCTGCAGCTGAACCCAAATGCGGAAGCCCCCACTCCCGTGAAGGACGCCGTCCCAGCATCTGTGTGGTTGCCAGTCTGTGTGCGGGCGCGAGGGCCACTCGGGGCCATTGTGGTTTGAGGGTCCTGCGTGGGTTTGGATCTTGCTGCTCAGAGCTGGCCCCTGCACCTTGCTGCCTTGCTTTCCAGGTAAGTCCCTGATGTTTTGAAAGAGCCCGTGGCAGAGGGTGCTCCCAGGCTTCAGTTCTGCAGTGTCACCCCATGACAACAGCCTTTGGGAGTGTGGGCCCCCTTTCCAAGGGCTGTTGTCGTGGGGTGACTGAGCCCACAGTTTGTGCTGCCGCGTGCACTGGGCTGCAGCCTCACCGGATGGGTGTGCATGTTTGGGCAGGGTTAGAGACGTGCTTTGTGAACTGGCAGAGGAGCGCCTGGCCTTGGCGTCTGGAGCTCTGCTTTCCTGTCCTTTCCCTGACTCCTGCTGGCTTGATGACCTTGGATGAATCGCCTGACTTTTCTGGACTTGAGCTTCCTCACTGCAGAATAGAAACAGCGATCCCTTCTCACAGGGGTTGGTGAATCGGCCTCATGCCATTTTGCACATGTGACAGTGTGACACCTGGCCGGGGCCACCTCCCTGGACATGTGCTATGGCTGGGGAGGCACAGCTGACAGCCAGAAAGCTACCTGCTGTTCCCCTGCTTGTTCTGGCCTTGGTGGTGTGGCATCCCCTGGAGGACCCCCTGTGGCTGGGAGCCACTGGTGCAGACTGGCATCTGGACTCAGTGTCTCACTCACTCTCAGGCTATCAATGCACAAAGGATTCAGGCCAGGAGGAGCTGCTGGGGGAGTGAGCTGGGCCTCTCAAGGTCTTTCGATGAGAGTCCCGAGTGGGATTACTCAGAGACCCAGAGGCCCGAATGATGCAGAAGCTGGGATTCTGACACAGACCTGGGCATTCGAAGAACTGCGCTCGCCAAGTTACTATCAGGAACTGGCAGTGTGACCTGGGGCAGGTTGACCTCGGTTTCCTGTTCTGTAAAGTGAGGGGCAGGGACAGATCATCAACCCAGAGCAGCGGACAGCTTTCCCGTTGCATTTTGTGATGGCGCTCCCCCCTCCCCCCCACCTTCCACCCCAGCGCCTGCCCTGTTCACCCGGTACTTTTGGGAAGATCCAGCCCAGCAGCCTCTTTTGTTCCTCACGTTAAATCCCTGTGGTTGATGAGTAATTGCTCTAGGGGCAGAAGTGGGAGTGAGGACCACAAGGGAAGACGGGAGACAGACGGGTTCCCCACGGGTAGTGCCACGTGGGGGAACTTGAGGATGGCTTTGCTGAGTGGTTTTCCTGAGGGCTCACGGGCAGGTGGCCCTGCTGACCTCTGCCTCCGGAGCCCCAGGGCCCAGCATGGCGTGGTGACTGATAGCCCTGTAGTGGAACTGCTACTGTGGCTGCTGCGCCTGTGGGTCCAGGACACCAGCAGATTCCCAGGCTCCTGTTGCAAACCATTTACTTACAGTGTTGCATTTCCCCCTTTTCTGCCTTCTTATCCCATGGAGCATTGCAAAGAGTTATCAGCACATGAGTTGGATAAATATTGTTCCCAACTCCTCTCATTTCAATCACAGCAGTAAGGAAGGAAGCTCTTTGCCTAGCCTCTTTTTCCTTTTTTTTTTTGTCTCTCTTCTACCAGCTCTACTACTCTCCACGTCCTTTTTTTCTCTTTTTAAAAGATTTATTTATTTATTTGAAAGTTTGAGCTACATAGAGAGGAACACACATACACACACATACATACACACACAGATCTTTCATCTGCTGGTTCACTCCCCAAATGGCCACAATGCCTAAGGCTGGGCCAGGCTGAAGCCAGGACCCAATAGCTTCTTTTAGGTCTCCCATGTGAGTGGCAGGGGCCCAAGAACCTGGGCCATCTTCCACTGCCTTTCCCTGGCCATTAGCAGGGAGCTGGATCCGAAGTGGAGCAGCTGGGACATGAACTGGCATCCATAGGGATGCTGGCATCGCAGGCAGCAGCTTTACCTGCTATGCCACAGTGCCTGCCACAACCCTGAAAAATTTTTTTTGAGAAGTAGAGAAGATATCATCCATCCCCTAGGTTGCCCCCCAAGTGCCTGCAATGTCCAAGGCTGGGCTGAACTGAAGATCTCCCACATGGGTGGCAGGAACCCAGTTAACCTGAGTCATCACCGCTGTATCCTAGGATCTCCATTAGCAGGAAGTGGGAGCTCCAGCCAGAAATCAGACCCTGGCACTGCGGTGTGGGACGTGAGTGTCTTAACGACCAGACCAGATGCCTGCCCTGCTCTGCCTCTCTGATTGGCTGCCTTCCACACTTCAGCGTGTTCTTCTTCATGGGTCATTTTTTTGCTCTGCACATTTTGCTACTATTCCTTCTTTGAATTTCCTGTTATAAAATTTTTTCAATATATACTACAGTGGGGACAATAGTATGATGACGCCGCCCCCCCCCCCCCCATTACGTAGTCCAACAGTGATGATTTTATCTTTGGCCCACTCACTTTCCTACCCCTCCTGTATTATTTCCAGGACAATCCCAGGAATACTTAGTGTATTCCTACGTGTTCCTAAGAACACATGCCTGTTAAGCTGCATTGATTATTACTTCATTTTCCTATTGAAAGTTAGTTTTTGGAATAACGAGGTGGTACCGTTTCTTCCCTGTCAAATTGGTGAAGTTGCCATAGGCAGACATTACCAAGAGTTGATGAAGACAGGACGCAACAGAAATACTTTAACACGGATCTTGGGAATATAAGTTGGCTCCTGATATTGCAGAGTGATTGGGTATGGCCTAGTGTGATGGAAGATACCCTGGGTGAACATGTACAGGAATGGTTACCATAGCAAAAAGTTGGAAACCATTTACAGGTTTATCAAGAGAAAAGTTGCAGTAAACTGTGCTGCAGATGCCAGATACTCAGCCAATGGAATGTGATGTACAGAATTGAAATGAGTGACACACATCAACCTGGATTCCTCTTGTCGAGGAGTAAAAGAGAAGTGCAACAGTGTGCTCCCATTTTAAACAGTTTTAAAACATACAGATACTCCCTGTATTACTAATGGCTATGCACATATGCAGGAAAAATGTAGAAGTAGGTGTGAGTGATCAGTACTCCTATGGGTCATTTCTGGTGGGGGTGAGAACATGGGGACTGGGTGAGACAGCGACTTGAGCAAAGCAAGAAAAAAGCAAGTGTGACAAAATGTTAAGATTTGACAAATCTTGAATGTGCATAGGTATTTTTTTTTATTTGACAGGTAGAGTTATAGACACAGAGAGAGAGAGAGACAGAGAGAAAGGTCTTCAATCCGTTGGTTCACTTCCCAAATGGCCGCTACGGCCAGCACTGCACTGATCTGAAGCCAGGAGCTAGGTGCTTCCTCTTGGTCTCCCATGCAGGTGCAGGGCCCAAGCACTTGGGCCATCCTCCACTGCACTCCCGGGCCACAGCAGAGAGCTGGACTGGAAGAGGAGCACCCGGGACTAGAACCTGGTACCCATATGGGATGCAGGTGCCACAGGCTGAGGATTAACCAAGTGAGCCACGGTGTGCCCCCCCCCCCCTTTTAAAGATTTATTTATATATTTGAAAGTGAGAGTTTCGGGGAAAGGGGGAGAGATAGATCTTCCATCTGCTGGTTCACTACCCAGATGATCACAACAGCCAGGGCTGAGCCAGGGCTGAGCCAGGACTGGACCAGGCCAAAGCTGGGAGCCAGGAGCTTCAATTGGACTCCCACATGGGTGCAGGGGCCCAAGCACTTGGGCTATCTTCTGCCATTTTCCCAGGCACATTAGCAGGGTGCTGGATGGGAAATGGAGCAGCCGGGACTTGAACTAGCACCCATATAGGATGCCAGCACTGCAGGCAGTGGCTTTACCCGCTATGCCACAGTGTGAGCCTCATGTAGGTATTTCTTATGTATACTTTTCTGTATGTTTTAAGTGTTTCCTTGTTCAAAAATCAGACTAAGAAATGGGTAATCATTCTTTATCTTCTGAAGAGCTTGAGGTGGTCACTGTTAACCAAAGCCAAGAAATCCAGCATTGTCTTTTATCTAGTCCTAAGAAAATGCCTATTTTTCTTATCGCCAAATGACAATGGGTCATGGATCAGCGTGCTCTTAATGGATTCGTAGAGGCCTGGGACTCTAAGTGGCGTCCTGACACTTACATTAATAGCTGGAGAAAGCCAGGTAATGAAGCCCGAATGATTTGACGCAGCAACTTGGGCAAGAAGTGGTGGCCCTGCTCTCTCTTTTTTTCTTTTTGGGGAAGGTAAGGTCGGTGCACAGCGTGCAGGGAGAAGGCAGAGAGGGGTGTGTTCCTGCTTGCCGCTGTGTGGATGCAGCGTCCCTCCTGTCATCTGTGGTTGGTTAACACCTGTCTCCACACCTGTGGTTTGCACACGAATGAAAGGAGTGGTCTGGGGAGGAGACAAAGCTTGTGCTGAGCTAGGCGAGGAGCAGTAGAATTTAGACAGTGACAAGGGGTGGCTGCAGAATTGAGAGCCCACAACCCCTCCCTCCCATCCTTGTCTTAGCACCGTATCTGCTCGCGCGCTCTCTCTCTCTCTCTCTCTCATGTCCCCTCTTCCTCCTCTTCTTTCCTTCTTGTTTTCAGCTCACCAACTCAGAGCAGGTGGCATGCAGTGTAAGCACAAATGTACAAGTGTGAGTGGCCACTGGTGGACGTGGGGGACGTGGCAGCAGTTGCGTGGGCCACATGGGGGCTTTGGAGGACCTGGTGTCAGTCACCCTGATAAGTACCCTGGGGCCAGTGTTGAGAAGCCTTGACTCCCAAGAGGATGCGTGATATGACTGGCAGAGGAGCCCCCAACCATTGTTCACCGGTGACAAACTGCTGTGAGGGACCTGCTGGCACTGGGTTACTGGATGGATTAGCAGAGAGCTGGAAGACTAGTTTTAAAATATGCCAGAGACCTTTGGGGTTGAAGAGCAGAGGGCTTAGGCCGGTGCAGTGGCAGAGAAACAGGACAGAGTGGCGAGAGAGCAGCAGGCTCACCAGAGAAGGGACAGAGGAGGGAGTTGTCCCCGGGCGTGTTAGTCTGCTGGGGGCCTCAGAAGTGAGGGTAGCAAGTGTCACCTTTAATACACATGGGGTGGCTTAGGGTTTGGCATCAGAATGGGCCTGTGGAATCCACCTGCTGTGGATGCCAGCGAGGACTGGGAGCTGACGCACTCCCGGCAGGACGGGAGCAGTGCACCTGCATAGGCAAGGCGACATTGTGCCCAAGCTTTGTCTTCAGAGTTCTCTGGCTGCTCTGGGAGGTTGCGGGATTCTGCCCTGGGCCTTTCTCTACCTTTTATATTTTATTTTTTTAAAGCTGAATGTAATGAAGGCAGAGATCATTCTCATCTGTCATTGCAAGTCATCTTTATGACTTTAAAGCAAGAAGGGGCAGCAAGTGGATAGGTTGCAAGTAAGATCCAAACTGATCTTGAGGAGATTGGCTGATGGCCTGGGTCCTGTTAGGACAGGGCAGGGATAAATACAGGGTTTGGAATCCAGCGGCACCAGCGCAGGACGGGGAGGCTATGAGAAGTGTGGCGGCTATTAGCTGGCAGGCATCAGCCGTGTGATGTGGCCACCAGGCAAAGCTGTCTTGTCTAGAACAGCCATGGAGATAGTGGTCTGCTTGCTATGTCCTGGTCAGACCAGTTTTGGGCACCACTCCCTGGGGCACAGCCTGTGTGAAGACACAAGGGAAGGGACTGAACCCAGGGCACAAGCTTCTTGAGAGACTTGTTCCTGCGCAGCTCTCTCTCATTCCTGTGCCTGCTTCAGCGACCTGCGCCCAGTATGTGGCGTAAATAAGATCAATACGAAATTGGGCTTGTCCTGGGTCCAGGAGCCCTGAGTCCAATTTCAGTTCAGGGTAAAGAAGTGTTTTCTAATAGAGCCACCTGCCTGGGCTGCCGTCAGCTCGTCCGCAGGGAGGTGTCTGCAGGTGCAGGAGAGACAAGCTTAGTGGCCCCAAGAATCCATCGTTTTCCGGATGGCCAGGACTTCTTGGTGGGGCACGGTAAGGGAGAGAGGGTGAAAATCTGTGATCGGTGAGCGTGGCCAGGAGCTAGTGGGTTTATAAATGGACCTGCTGGCAACCTTACTCACCAGTGCGCCCCCATCCCAAACAATGCTTTCTATAATTTCTAGATAACATGCCCTAATTTGAAACAGCATCGAATAGGATTTAAGTTAATGGTGTGAATTGCAGTCCCATCTGCTCAGCTCCACGGCCCAGTAGATCTGGGGAGCCATTTGTCACAATTCGTTTTGAAGCCAGGAAGAAACATACTCCTGGCTGCTGTCCAGCACTTTTCGTGGAGGTGCCATCTCTGGAATGTGGAAGGCGCGGGCGGTGATGAAGCCCGGGTTGGACAGAAGGAGCGCCCTGTACTGCGAGACAAAAGACGGGGCTTCTAGTCCCCCCTCCCTGGCTTGCTGGTGACCTTGGGTGAGGCCTGGGACCTTCAGGCCTCAGTGCCTGGTATAGAGGGAGCTTGGCAAAACTCAGCTCCTCCCAGTCAGGGGCTGGGCCAGTGACCATTTGCCTTCTCATCCATTCATTCAGGGAATAATTTTGAGCTGTTTATTAGGTATCACACAGCATTCTAGGAGCTGCGGCTCCAGCAGAGCCAGGATTCTTTTTTAAGACCTACAGTACAAGAATATCATTTTCTATTTGATAATGTTATGGGCGAGCAACACTTTTTTTTTTTAAAAGATTTATTTATTTGAAAGAGTTACACAGGGAGAAAAAGAGACAGAGAGCGATCTTCCATCCTCTGGTTCACTCCCCAAATGGCCGCAACAACTGGGGCTGGAACTCCATTGGGATCCCCCCCATGGGTATGGGGGCATAAGCACTTGGGCCGTCCTCCACTGCTTTCCCAGGCACATTAGCAGGGAGTTGGGTCAGAAGTGGAGCAGCTGGGACTTGAACCGGTGCCGACGTCACAGGTGGTGACTCTACCAGCTGTGCCACCGCGCCAGCCTGAGTGCAGCAGTTCTTTCAGGCATAAGGGCCACACTCATCAAGGCTATGCTGCGTGGGCAGCAGCCCTCTTCTTGATGTGTTGAGTCCTAGAAGGGGAAAGAGAGAGGATTCAGCGGGACTGGAACCCAAGCCATGGGGACTTGGGTAGCAGACAGGTGCTCATAGACACCCCTCGGCTCACTGAAGGGAAGGCAGACGTGGTGAGTTGGCTTGGTGGTGGGGCGAGGCACCTGTGAGCAGGAGCGTTGTTATCCTGGGAGAGGGGAGTCGGGGGAGGAGCTGGCTGAGTCATCGCACAAACATTTATTGGGCTCCTACTGTCTGAACTGCAGAGGGCCACACAAAGGCATGTGTGTGTTGGGGTGGGGGGAGTGGAGACGGTGCAGGCACACACACAGGAGAGAATGACTGCCCACCAGGGGTGCTGAGGAGGACTTCCCAGGCAGTATGACAAAGGACAGGCCGCCCTTGAAGTCTGGGGAGGCCTCGGCTGGGGAGGGCTTTGCTTGTCCCAGGGTTGGCCTACCTATTGCAGGTGCAGGCCAGAGACCCTGGACCCAGCTGCTTATCTGACTCTTGGGATGCTGGGGGCTGGAGACCCGAAAAAGAGGACGACCTGAAAAAGACACCATAGCGTTTGGGGATGAGACTTCTTTGTGCTTAAGCTGCCTCGAGTCTTTTCTGGAACATCGTGGGTGGGAAACAAAAAATAGTCCTTTCTGCTCTGTCGTGTGGGGAGTTGGCAGGGGGAGGCGCTGGGAAGCAGCTGAGGCGGCCCCAGGTGCAAAGGCCTGGAGAAGTGGACGAAGCGAGGCTGCAGGGGGGAGGCAGGGGACAGGGCCACGAGGTGCTGAGAACCAGGGACGGATCTGTGAGCGAGGGTGAGGTGAAGAAGTGGAGGAAGGAGAGGACCGGGGTTTGCTTTGGAGGAATAGGCTGGATGGCCTGACAGTGCCTTTATTTAAGCAAATATCTGAGATTGGAGACTCGAGGGCTTGGTCAGGCTCAGTGCCTTCAGAGCAGTGAGAAACAAGAATGCGGGGTGAGTTAGAGAGATGGGGCGCAGGCAACTGGCAGCGCGCTGTTGAGAGACTAGCGCTGCGGTGAACTGAGGCTGCCTAACAAGTCAGCCCCAATCTGCACAGCTGAAAACAGAAGTCATCTCGTTCTCGCTCGTGAATTCTGTAGGTGCAGAGATTCGGGGGGTGGCTTGGTGGTCGTTCTGGCTCATGCAATCGCAGAGAGCGTGGAGAGACACAAAGGGTCTGGGACCCCGGGGAGCGCCAGTGCTGGGGACCTACACATCACCTCCTCACGTGGTCACTCCTGTGGGCCGGCTCCGGCTACTTCATGGTGCAGTGGCCTCTGAGCAATCGGCCGGCTCACCTGAGAGCTCAGGGCTCCAAGCCAGTGTCCCAGCAAGCCGGCAGCAGCCCCCTTGCCCTTTATGGCCTTACGGTCACAGAGTGTCACTTCTGCCAGAGCCACAAAACGCCCAGCACAAGAGGAGTGCCAGAGTCCTGGTAGGCACAGCGGGGGTGGGGCTGGACAGGTGGCTGTGGGTGGAGGAGAGTGGAGGACACTGCCTCAGCCTGGGTGGGTCCCCTCTCCCCAAGAAATGGGCTGGAGGTGGGTGAGGAGGCTGCAGATGACGGAGGAGAGGCGTGCAGGGGTGGAGGAGGGAAGCCGGGAGGTGTTCCGGGCGTGATGCCAGGCCTGCTATGGGTACTCCGAGGCAGATGTGAACGGGTGAGCTCAGGGCAGGGGCGGCTCGGGCCAGGGGCACCTGACTCTTGGTCTGCTCTTGTTTTTTCCACTCCCCAGCATTTCATTAGAAGAAACATACAATGGCCTGCTTTCATTGTCTTCCTGTTTAGTTTGGGTGCAGCACGTATTTTCATTTGACTAGCGATTGCATGTACGTGTGTTTAATTGAAAAGGCCACCCAGGGACGTAGACGGTGAAGTGACGGCGGCCGACTGTGGGTGCAGGTGCATCCGCAGACACTGTTCTCGCCCACCCCGCTGCATCGATGCTAACAGTGCACTCTGGCAGGATGGATTTGCTCCTGCTCTTTGACCCGTGGCTTCAGCCTCGGTGGCGTAGAACCCTTTCCATGTCCTGGTCAGTCCTCTCACCTTCACGAGAAGGCACAGCCTGCAGCTCCAGGGCTACCCTTGGCCTTTCCTGAATCTGTAATTTTAAACCCTGTTTCTAATTCAAGCCAGATTCATTCCACAGTGGTTCTTGGTTCTTGCATTGTGTTATATTGTGCAATCTACGTGTTCTCTTAACCCAAAGATCATGCTTCTGAACTTTTTATCACCAGCATGTACCTTTCCCTGGCATAGGGGAATGAATATAATATTCCCCCTGCTTTTTTTTTTTAAAAAGATTTATTTACTTGAAAGGCAGAGTTGCAGAGAGAGAGAGGGAGAGACAGAAAGAGAGATCTTCCAGTCTGCTGGTTCGCTCTCCAAATGGCTGCAGTGGCTGGGGCTGAGCTAGGCTGAAGCCAGGAACCAGGAGCTCCTTCCATGTCTCCCACATGGATGCAGGGGCCAAAGGACTTGGGCCATCCTCGGCTGATTTCCCAGGCACATTAGCAGGGAGCTGGATCAGCAGTGGAGCAGCTGGGACTTGAACTGGTTCCCATTATGGACGTTGGCACCGCAGGCAGCGGCTCCTGTTTTCCCTTTTTTAAAAAAATGTTTGTGTGGAGGAAATGCAAAGATTATTCAAAGTCTCACCCAGAATCTCCAAAATCACCCCCAAACCAGAACCAACTCTGCTGTACTTTCTGGGGTGGGAGGTGACCCGCCGAGACCCTGTCTCCTTGAAGCTGGAGGTGGGGAGCAGGAATGCTAAACCCAGGCTACTCCCAGTGGGTGGAACGCGAGGCGGCAGTGCCATGCCCAGGCCCAGGGCTGATGCCTTCCTAACTGGTGTTCAAAGGAACAGATTGCAGCTGAACTCCGTGTGGTACTCAGACACGGCTTGTACATCCCGGAGGCTGTGTCTCTGCAGCACGCAGCATCGATCAGAGGCGTTTGAAGCCATTTTTTTTCACTGTGAGTGTCCACAAAATTCATTACTTTGCAATGAGCCTGGCAGGGATGGCTGCAGCAAGGAGACTACCCACTTGGGTGCTAGTGTCTCTTACTTCTGAAGTTTTGTCTTTGCAAGTAAATCAGATGCTCGGTGAACACACTCATGTCGCCGTCCCTCGCCACCGGCACCGAGCGCGCATTCAAAGCCCCTTTCTGTCTGTTGCCTGCTTGCTCCTCACCACAGCCTTTTCGCTTTCTGGAGTTGGCGGTATGCAGTGGGCTGTACAGGTATGGCGAGTTAATCCTGCCGGACAAGGTCAGCGGCAAGTTAATGAGTACTGCAGTCTCTCTTTTCCTCCCTGGGGCAGGGGTTTCCTTTAATGCCCTTCCTGAGTTTGGGGAGACAGAAATACACAGGCCTGCAAAAGGATGGCTGAGAAGAATTGCAAGCTAATCCCGCGGCGCCCACTGGCCATTCCTTGCTTTCCTCCTTCCGCCTTTGAGGGCCGCTCATTGCGTATGCTGTGCCCTGAGTTACTCCGCAGTTATCTTGAAAGTGGTTTCTGAAATCCTGGAGAGTGTGTCACCCTGGTGAGAGGCAGGCACACCCCCGCCAGATGCGTATCTCATCTGTGGCACACAAAAGGCAGCTGATAACTGGATGGGGTGGGAGGCCTTTGGGGCTGCCCAGCCTTTTCGAGGTGTGCTTGCCTTCTAAGTGTGTTCAGTGCGCAGCCCGAGCAGGGTGGCAACCTTCCCACCTGGCGTCAGGACCTGCTAGCTTGTATTCTGATTCCCAACTCGCGTTCGTCCCGGCCCTTCCTCAGTAAACCCTGCGCCCTCATCCCTTTGCTGGTGGTGCTGGGTAAGCTTAGAGTCTGTTACTTTCCAGGAATGGGCTCTGCCCTTGGTAACTTGTGCTGCGTCTTGAGCTTTGTGGTGAGTGGGGCTCATTGGGCATTACTGGGTCTGCAGCTCGTGGAGACGGAGGGTTGAATGCCAGATGTTTTTGAGTGGCCTTGAATAAACTGTCTCCTGGCATCTTTCTCAGATCGATCGCTGGGTGATCCAGGTCAGTGCAGGCACCTCCCATCTGAATGCTTGCTGTGTGACTCTCAGTCTCTGTCCCTGCCTCCCCACCCCGCTGAGGTCCCCCCTCCCCCCATTCCTAGGGGAGCTGTCTAGGGAAATGTGTTTTTAGGATAGATTATCTGTCCAGTTATGACCTGATCAGCTTCTACCTGATGGTCGCCCAAGACCTGGGAATCATCCTGGACAGCTCTCTGACTGCCACGTGCTCGTGCCTCTTGATTGCATGTCTGTAACATCTGTCTTGCCAGAGAGCTGCCTGCATCCCCAGGGACCTGCTCCAGTGGCGGCCCCCAGCAGCTCTCACCTGGATCACTGCAGGGTTTTCTGCCAGGGCCCCTTTCTCAACACTCCTGCCAGAATTGTCTTCCCAAGACACACTCACACCCCATCAGTGGCTCTGCACTGCCCAGGGGCTGAGCCCCTCCTCTTTAGCATGGCACCTGAGCACCCCTGCATCTGGCCCCTTTCTACAGCCTCACCTTGGTCTTCTTTACCCCCGTGTGCACCTGCTACCCGTCAGTGTCTACACTGAACACAGCAACACTCCTGTGGCGCTCCAACCACCCTTGAGGCTCTGCATGTCCTCACTCTGCTGCCTGCTGAGATCTTGTGCCCTGCCCACGGCAAGCAGAAGGGCTCACTTGTCCTAACTAGAACCTGGCACAAGAGACCTCTCTTCCGGAAAGCCTGGCCTCACTCCCTGGCGGGAAGGGACCCCTTGTTCTGTGTCCTCTGTGTGGCACCACCATTGCACATCTACCTCCCCACCCCTGGGCTGTGAGAACAGGAGACTTGCAGCTCACCCGCCTAGCACAGTGTCCAGCCAAGAACAGGCAGTGGATGTGTTTGTGGGATGAATGGAAAAGGAGCTTGGGGGTCAGAGACTGTGGACTGTGCGTCCCACTGTGCCGTGTCTCCAAGCCTCAGGTTGCTCATCTCATCCAGGGCTGTGCACTTCTCTCGCTAGATGGTTGTGACGTTACAGGAGGTGCTGGTGGCAAAGCTAGTAGTGTCGTGTAGGTTTGGATGGTTCCTGCGTCTAGCAGGTGTTCAGCCCTTACTTCCCTGTTCGGATGCTAGCCAGGGAAAGCTACTACTTGAGGAGAGCGCATCTCCTGGTGTCTTTTGTTTCCTTCCTAAAAGGGCTTCCGAGTCTTGCCCCCTAATTAGGAGGGTGTGCCTGGGGAGCCTCTTAGAGCGCCTGGGCTGGGTTTGCCCCAGGAGGCAGACGCTTTGAACCCAGCTGCTTTGTCAGACCAGGCAGCAGACTTTCAAAGCGCAGATCCTGAAATCCCTGTTCCTGCAGGGCCCTCGCTCTTGACGGGGATTTAGAAACGGCCCTGTGCTGCCTGTCACGTCCGTGGCCCTGCCTGAGTCAGCGGCAGCCTGCATGCTAATGCCTCAGCCTCTGCTTTCTCTGGATCCCTCAAACCGCCTGCCACTCAGGTGCCTTCCTGTGTCTTTCTGAAGGGTGGCATTGGTCCAGGGGCGTGGTATCTGTCACTGCCCACCAAGGCATCCGCTTTGCAAGAGAGGTGCGTCAGGGCGCTTGGAATGGATCCAACGTGGAACTGAAAGCTTACTAACGGCGGAAATAAGAGTGTTTAGGAGAGCAACTAAAAGCTTAGAAAACCGAGTGGACGAGGTCACGCCTGTTCAGCCAGCCCCTGAGCAGCGAAGGAGCCTGAAGGGAAGGCGGGGAGGGCGGTCGCCCCAGCCTTTCCTCACCTGGCGCATGGGCTGCAGCCCATTGGGCCATCATTTGCTCCTCCCTATTTCACTCCCCCACCCGCTCTGCCTCAGGTCCATCAGCCACCTCTCCTTGTCACAGCATGGACGTATTCACCCCCTTTGGACCAGTTTTGTAGGTTCTCTGAGGCAGGCTGTCTGGGCAAAGCTTTTCTGACCACTTGTCCTGAGTGCAGGCACTCCAGTGAGCGCACCACGGGCAGCGCGATTGCCGTCCCCATCACCCAGCGCCCTTTAGGCTTTTCGGACACATTAGCCGGTATTGTTCCCACGCACATGGAGAGCTCTGTGGGAGCCTGGGGGTGTTTTCTTTACAAAGATACTTCCAAACGCTTTTGTAGCCACTCCCCCTTTTCCTTTGCACTTTCAGAATTTTAGGTGTTCACAAGTACTTTTCTCTGTGATTTTTTAAAAGTCATTTTACTTGAAAGGCAGAGAGAGAGAGAGATCTTCCAGCTGATGGTTCACTCTCCAAATGCCTGCAGCTGCCAGGGCTGGATCTTCTGCTGCTCCCAGGGTCCCCATAAGGAGGAAACAGGATCAGAAGCAGAGGAGCTGGGACTCAAACCAGGTGCTCTGATTTGAGGTGCTGGCATCCCAAGCAGCAACTTAACTGCTGCACCAAATTCCTGCGCCTTCTTCGTGATTTTTAATGGCTGCATCCAATGTCACCACAGTTGGTTCCATGTAGATCCCTTACTGGTTTTGTGACCGCCCCACGATCTTCTCTGTCTTTTGGGAAATCCCCTGTTCCCTACCCACACATGGACCTGCACATTCGTGTAGTGCTCCCCAGTTGTCTGGGTGCTGTGAATGGGTCTCCACTTGTAGGGCTTTGCCTTGTGGATCTGTGATGCTGACTTCTGGGAATGAGTGGGGGCCCAGTGCTCACTTCCTCTTCACAGTCGTCATGCTGAAAGCATGCTCCTTGAATTCAGTTGGGGAATGTGTAACCACAGACAAGGGTGAAGCACAAAGACGGAGCCACCAGCCACCAACAACGAAAGTCAAGCTGAGGGGGAAGGAATGGCCATGTGTTAGCAGATGTGACAGGTGCGTGGGAAAATTCCCAGGAGCAGTGTCCATGCTTCCAGCTATCTGCAGCTGAGTGCAGGGATTCATGCTGCATGAGGGTGCTAGACATGTTGCAGGGTGTCTGGCCACCCACAGTGGCTCCTGCAAATCCCTGTTTCCCCCAGAGTCGCTGTGTATTAGGTAATGCAATACAGACGCCCATCTGGCTCATTGCAGCTGGACCTGGCTGGGGTGAAATGCATATTACAAGCGCCCTCCCCTCCCAAGTCTTCAGCCCCGATGATGTGGGTGAAAAAAAAAAAAAAAACAAGTTGCTCAGCCAATGGGATTGCTGTCTGGATCCTTTGCACTGGGAGCTGCAGGGGTGAGAGTAGCAACAATAGGCATTTGTGAGCTGTGTGTTTGGAAGGCAGAAACTATGGCCGCGTGAAGGAAGCGTGTCCCTGGACAGCTGCAGGAGCTGTGCGGAGGAGGGTGACGTCACCAGTTCTGGTCTTCAGAGACCTCGCTGTGTTGTGATGCGTCCCCCTGGCCACCCTTCTACACCCTCCCGCTCGCTGTTGCTCATACTGGTTGATGGGCTCTGCTTCCTGTGCTTGCTTATCCAGCCAGCACCTAACAGCACCTCCTACTGGCTCAGCTCGGCAAGGGCGTCACAGCAGCGCCCCCGGGAGGCGGGGAAGGCTCTGCCCTGGGGCGCCTCAGTGGCACTAGGAGAAGAAAGCTTTCTGGGGATGGTGGGAGTTGGAGGGGCCACCCTGTGAGTCGGAACCTGCCCTGAGGCTCCCCTGCAGACCCTGGGTCACAGCCCGGGTTCCTGGCAGCCCTTGCTTTCTCGCTTTGCTGTCCACGGCCTGGGTGTTGGGAGATAGAATGCAGGGCCACTGTGCTGAGAGACACAGCAGACTCCTTGTGAGCTTCCTGAAGATATGGCCACCCCGACATATCCAGGATAGTCCCGATGCCACGTGGGACACCCCTCGGGGGCCCCCGCCTCCCTCTGCTCCCTGCGTGAGCTGCCTGCAGGGGCCGCTCTGGTGTGTCTTCAGGAAGTCCTGGGGAGGACGTGGGAGCATTGAGGGGTGCACAGATGGAGCCTGCCAGCTTCCAGGAGGACCAGAGCTGAGCAGGAGTTATTCTGGGCTGTGGTGCAGTCCAGCATATGGCGAATCTGGGGTAGCCCAGCTCCAGAAGCGAAGCCTAAAGTAGTGGCAGCATTGGCTGTTAGGAACCGGGTGTCGCGCCGAGGAACAGGAGGGCAGTGGCTGTGTCTGAGGTGCCAGCCTTTTACTGGAACTCCTGGCTTGTGGCTCATGAAGTCACGGGACCGAGCCCAGGCCATGGTGCCACGAGGCTGCCCTCCTAAAAGGCGGCTCGCCGCTCAGCCCATTTCCGCTGTCTTTGAAGCCGGATGGAAAGGAAGAGTGGTGAGGGTAATTACAGGGAGAGCATTTACAGCAACTCAGTAATCTGAGCCCGTCTTTCCATTTTTTTTCCCCTCTAGAAAAATAGAAGACAAATATAGGACTCATATGCATTTTGATTGGGCGTGGCCCTGTGGGCGTGGCTGGTGTGGGGCCTTGCCACCTTTCCTGCCATGTGCTGCTACCATCCTCGGCATGGCAGTGAGGGAGAGTGTGCAGGGGAGGGGGAACACTGGAGTGGGAAGGATGCGAGTGCACTGTCCCAGGAGAGGAGGGGCAGAGTGGCAGGAGCTGGGGTGTTTTGGGCCATCCTGGGGCCAGACAGGCCGTGGGGTGAAATCTGGGGACATCCCGGAAGTGATGGCTCGAGAGAGACCTCAGCATTCGCCAGCTCTGAGCGATACTCGTCTTACTGGGACTCACTCTCACCTCCTGGTGCACCGAGATATTTTTGCGCCTCTTCCCTGTGATGTAAATAGTCACGGAGAGAGATGCTGGAGAATTGTGTGCATTTAGACGAGCAGAGGGCGAGAGGTAAGACGGATGTACAAAGACATGGGCTTGCTATGGAAAACAGTATTGTTAAATATCCATCAAGAGAGTGGAATGCCCTGGTGGAATACTCTACAGCTGTCAAAAAGGAAAGACCACCATTATATTCAGTTTCAAAAACACTGAGGGAGAAAACCAAGGCATGTGAGTAGAAGGGATGATCAAGTTTATGTAAAACGTGATGAGCAGTATGGTAGGTAAAGGTAGTTACATGTATCTGTATGTAAAAGTCATTAAAAAAATGCCTGGAGAAATTCATCCCTGAGTCATAGCAGTGCCATTGGGCGCTGAGGTTCAAACGTGATTTAAGTGTAACTGCCAACACCTTACGTTAATGGTGTTAGGCGGGTACCATCGTGAATAGAGGCAGGGCCTTTGGATTAGGTTAGATCATAATGGGGGTGGTGAGGGTTGGCTCCTGGTGGCTTCCTAGGGAGGGGAGAGACACACAGATGCTGGCAGACAGGCGGGCTCCTGCTATGATGAGTGGGAGTAAGGGGGTCCTTGCAAGAGCAGGTGCCGTACTGTTTGGACTTGGGACCTCCAGAGCTGTGGGCCGTGATACACTTCTTTTCCTTATGATCTTGGCCTGTCTTCATTATCTTGTTAGTGTTCTCTAAGCTGACTGACAACACGGGGTGAATGAGGTGGGGGTTGGGGTTAGCAGTACTGGCAGTCAGAGGAGCTGGAAGGCTGGTAGTATTTGACTTACAAAATTTTAAGTAGGGTTGGGCATCGGCACAGTGGTTAAGATGCCATTGGGGAAGCTCGCATTCCGTATCAGAGTGCCTGGGTTCAAGACCTGGCTCTGCTCCTGATTCTAGCTTCCTGCTTATGTGCACCCTGGGAGGCAGCAGGTGATGGCTTAAGTGTTTGGGTCCCTGCCACCACGTGGGAGACCTGGATGGAGTTCCAGGCTTCCTGACTAAGCTCGATATTCTTAACCTAAGTAAGCATTCTCTGGTTTAAAATGTTTTTGAAGTCATGGTTCAATAGTGCAGAAAGGAGGCGGCTTCAGCATTGAGGAGCGAGGACACTGGGCAACAGCTCAGAGGCAGGGCCCTAGCCCCGGGGCACCGCAGCGACAGGCTTGGGTCTTGGACAGCCTGGCTGGCTTGTGGCTCGGCCGTGCAGGTGTCAGAGAGAACAGATCGGAGTGAAGTCGGTCGCGGGGGTGCGTTCCTCTTGCCGGGTTCCGGTGCTGGCAGCCACACCTTGGAAGTGGCATCAATCATTGCATATGTATTAATCATCTTTAGACTGGCTCTATTTTAGGTTCCACTGGGGGTTTCAGATAAAAGAGAATGAAAGAAGGATTCGATGATGCTTCTGCCCTAGCTCATAAAGCCAGGCCCGGCCCTCCCCTTGTCTCGTTGGACTGTTAATTGGTTCCCCAGTCTCCCTCTGCTCTGTCCCCCACCTGCCACCAGGGTCGTGACTCGATAAAGAATCCTCCATGTCTTCTCATTCACGTCCTTTAGCCTCTGTCACTTTTCCCTGTCCCGGGGGAGGCGTCTGACTCTGTTCGTATGGCCTTTCCCGCCAGGCCCCTGTGTGCCTTCTAGAATGCGGCAGAAGACACCCCAGCAGCCCTGGCGCATGCTGCCGTGGTTCCGTGTGCAAAGGTCCTCCCCCACATCCCTGAAAACTCAGTGCGGATGTCACTGCTCTTGGGAAAGATCCACTTTCTCCTCCTGAGAGGGCTGCACCTTGCACCATGCGCCACACCATCGTCGTTGGATCCCATTGCATAATAGCAGTTACTTAGGTGTGTTTCTTTTGAGTGTTAGGGTTAGGGGGCAAGGGCTGTTGGGGGAGGTCTCCATCCTTGGGCATTACCCACGGAGAGTGACAAGGCTTGACAAGACCGTGGGATAGGGCTGTGTTGTAGTCTCCCCTCCTTCACAGTCTCTGTCATCTAACAAGCAGGCCCTGAGAAAATGCCGCTGCACAGTGTAGTGTATGTACCAGCTAGCCTTGCTGTGTAACGAATTTCTCCAGAGCTCAGTGATTTAGGACAGCTGTTTTGCTGTGCCCACGCTATCTGTGGGTCAGGAATTTGGGTGGGGCACAGCAGCCATGACTGGGGCCTCTGCTGGGAGGCTCCCAAGGTGGGGAGGTGGCTCCCAGTGGAGGCTCGTTCACACAGGGGCAGCTCCCTGGGAGCGTGGGAGGGTGCTGCCTGCTGTTGCCAGCGAGCTCTGCTGTGGACAGGGACACCTGTCCTGGTCTCACCATCTTACTGTGGGTGCCCTCCCAGCAGGGCAGCCCCTGCACTGTTGCACTTCTCACATGGGGCCTCGGCGCCCTCCCCACCCCCCAGCGAAATGGAGGCCGCATTGCTTTTCATGACCTATGACCTCGCCTTGGACACATTGTAAGCTTCCCACACCCAAAAAGCAGTGCATTTACTCTAGCACCTGAAGGGCGGGTGGATTGGTCACATTGCAGAAGAGATTGCGGGTTGGGAGATGTAGTTACTGCCACATTTGGAAAATGCAGCCTGGCACAGTGTGTGGGAGAAGTTAGTTCCACAGCTAGAGCTAGCTAGCTTCACTTACTACCATGCTATACTGCAGCTAATGGCTTACCGTTTATTGAGCACTTGTTATGCACCAGGAAGTAAGTTTTATTTTTTTTTTAAAGATTTATTTATTTATTTGAAAGAGTTACAGAGAGAGGTAGAGACAGAGAGAGGTCTTCCATCTGTTGGTTCACTCCCCAGATGGCTGCAATTGCTGGAGCTGCACCAATCCAAAACCAGGAGCCAGGAGCTTCTTCCAGGTCTCCCACATGGGTGCAGGGGCCCAAGGACTTGGGCCATCTTCTACTGTTTTCCCAGGCCATGGCAGAGAGCTGGATCAGAAGTGGAGCAGGTGGGACTTGAACCAGCACCCATATGGGATGCCAACGCTTCAGGCCAGGGCTTTAACCCACTGTGCCACAGTGCTGGCCCCAAGGAAGTAAGCAGCGATGTAAGTAGTAATGTAGCAAATAGGGGTCAGCATTGTGGCATAGCAGTTAAAACCGTCACCTTTGATGCTGGCATCCTATACCGGTGCCAGTGCTTCCTTAAAGAATGGGAAAATATAGAGCAGTGGCTACTGTAGCAGGAGAAGGGGAGCTGCCCAGGTTCCTACCACGCAGCACTTCACCCCAACATCATTACTGCTTTGGACACTTTTCTAGGTACAGTATTTAACTTTTTTTAAAGGTCTATTTATTTATTTGAAAGGCAGAGATACAGAAAGAGAAGGAGAGAGAGAAAAAGTGAGCGAGAGAGAGAGACTCTTCCATCCACTGGTTCACTCTCTAGATGGTTGCAACAGTGGTGGGCCAGGCCAAAGCTGGGAGCCAGGAGCTTCATCCGGGTCTCCCACGTGGGTGCAGGGGCCCAGACACTTGGGTCATCTGCTGCTGCTTTCCCAGGCACATTAGCAGGGAGCTGGATAGGGAGTGGAGTGGCAGGACCCGAACCAGTGCCCATATGGGATGCTGGTACTGCAGGCGGAAGCTTAACCTACTACATATGACTGTGCCACTACAGTGCTAGCCCCAGGTACAGGATTTAAAAACTTGATTTTATTAAAAATGATTTTTTAAAAAGCTCTGTATTTATATGATAGACATATAGGGAGACAAAGATCTCCCATTAGCTGGTTCCCTTCCCAGATGCCTGTAAGATCCATTGGTAGACAGGCATAAGCTGGGAGCTGGAACTCAATCCAGGTCTCCCACGTGGGCGGCAGGGACCCAGCTGCTTGAGCTGTCACTGCCCCTCCCAGAATCTGCATTAACAAGAGGCTGGGATTCATTATTTTTGTTTTTGGGTAAAATATTTTTTTTTCCTAAAGATTTATTTATTTATCTGAGAGGTAGGGTTACACACAGAGAGAGGGAGCGACAAAGAGATCTTCCATCCACTGGTTCATACTCCAAATGGCTGCAACAGCTGGAGATGGGTCAATCTGAAGCCAGGAGCCAGGAGCTTCTTCCGGATCTCCCATGTGGGTGCAGGGGCCCAAGCTCTTGGGCCATTTTCCAGTGCTTTCCCAGGCCATAGGCAGAGATCTGGATCTGAAGAGGAGTAGCCAGGACACCCACCGGCACCCAAATGGGATGGCAGCGCCGTAGGCAGAGACTTAGCCTACTGTGCCACAGCACCGGCCATTGGTAAAATGTTTTTCAAGATATAAAACTAGAACCTGCTCACTGGGAGAGAGAGTAAAATACACTCACTTGCCATCCCATCAGTGTTTACTTCCTGGTCCTTTGTACACAGTCATATACAACACTTGGACCTTTCTTTTCTCATGACAGAAGTGACATGTGCTTGTTGCAAAGTAGTCCAAAGAGATCAGAATGCATGAAGTTATTTTTGAAGTGTTCATTGCGTGGGGGGAGCCTTCTGTTGCGGGCCGAGACGGAGATGCCTGGGCCGGGGAGGTCGGAGGCTGCGGACCTGGGTTTGTGTGAAGGCAGTGGAGCTTGCACAGCAAGGGCAGAAGGAGGCCGGGAGGGTACGGCGTGGAAGGGGAACTCAGCTGCTGGGAAGAGAAGGTCATTCCTCCTCCTCTGTTAAGATCCTCTTCCTGGGAGCAGCCTTATTTCCAGGAGTCAAAGGCCCTTGGTGCAGGGGCTGGAGGGAAACTCTGGTGCTATTTAATAAGCAGGTGCAGCTGATTGTGTGTGGTTAAAGTACAATCCTGCATTTATTTTTTTGTCAGTGCTGTTTATAACCCGCTTCCGGCCTGGACAAGTTGTTTTGACCCTGCCGCCCTGGCTCATTGAGGCCACTTAACATTGTTTACCTTTTGTGGGGAGCGGAGACTCAGGATCTGCTGATCAAGTGCTTTTGGAAGCTCTGTCAATAGAATGCACTCCAGTGAAACCTATGCCTGCACACAGTGGCCAGCCCAGCCCTGTCGATGGGTCTCAGCTGCTGTCTCTGGCAGAGACCCGAGGAGAGCGGAACTGCGGGAGGGAGGAGCTTACAGCTGCTGAGGCCCCCTTCATCTGGGCACCAGGGACGTGGCGACACCTCCAAGCAGCAGCTCCTGGCCCTGGCTCACCTGGCTGGACTGCGGAGATGCCCCCTGCCATCCACATGGCAGACCAAGTGAAGCTCCTGGCCCCTGGCTTTGGCCTGGCCCAGGCCTAGCTATTGTGCACATTTAGGGAGTGAACCCGCGGATGGAAGAGCTCTCTCTCTCTGCCTTTCTCTGGTTGCTCTGTCTTTCAAATAAATGAATGTTTGTTTTTAAAGAAAAAGTTATCTGGGGATATTCTAAAAATTTTTTTCTTAAAGATTTATTTGCAAGGCAGAGTTAGAGAGTCAGAGAGAGATTTTTCATCTGCTGGTTCACTCCCCAAATGGCCACAAGGACTGGGGCTGGACCAGGCTGAAGCTAGAAACCAGGAGCTTCACTTGGGTCTCCCAGGTGGGTGTAGGGGCCCAAGTGCTTGGGTCATTTTCCACTGCTTCCCCAGGCTTATTAGCAGGGAGCTGGATAGGAAGTAGAGAGGTCAGCACTTGAACTGGTGCTTATATGGGACACCAGCATCCACAGGTGGTGGCTTAACCCACTGTGCCTCAACACTGGCCCTAGGGGCAGATTAAAAAAAATTCTAATGCCAGACTGCAACCCAGACCAGTTACGCTGGGTGGGGTCTGACACTGTTAGTTTTTAAAGCTCCCCAGGAGCCCCCACATGGGCTGAGGATTGAGAGGTTGTTCTTAAAGGGAGATGCTGGCACGCTCTGAGCCACCTGCAGCCTGTGTGCCACTGGGGAGTAGCTGTCACTCTTCTGTGGCAGAACTGCAAGATGCCAAGGAGTCCTAAATGTGGTGAGCGTACCTCAGCTGTTCTCAGAGTCCTGTGTTCTAGTGCTGCATGCACTTGACCGTGTGTCACTGTGTGTGTGTGTGTGTGTGTGTGGAGGGGTTGTGCACTGCAGGTTGTATATTATGGTCTGCTATATGCCAGAATGTAACGTCCTGGAAATAACTAACAAGGGTCATCTCGGAGACTTTAAACCTAGGAGCGAAGGTCACCAACCAGAGTGCATCCGGGGTCACACACCACTTTGTCCTGTGCATTTATCTCCTCCCCGGCCCATGTGTAATTTTTCCAGCTTCCACTGAAGCCACCATGGGGTTCTGCATAGGGTTTGGTTTGGGAGAAGAAGTTGTGTACGGTGCACCTGCGTGTGGGTAGCCTTTCTCAGGTCTGTTCTCCTGTGGGTTGTGTTAGCGGTCTTTGAGGCACACCTCCTCCGGGGGTGGGCTACAAGCTGCGTTCCCCGTACTTGAGCCGTTCAGGCCGTTCCCCAGCTGGGTCCACTGCAGATGTGTGCATGTGGGTGCAGCTGCCATTCCCATTTTGGGGTGGGGAGGGGGAGGAGGAAGCAGTCATGGGAGTGGGTGGCCTGGATGTGGTGTCATTGTCAAGAGGCCATTGAAGTGTCCTTGAGCCCTCAGCAGTCATGACCGGCTCTCCATGGGTCCAGAGCGGCAGAATGTTCCAGTTGAAGGAGTCTCGGCAGTGGCCCTGTGGGGTGGGCCCTTTGACTGTGGCTTCGGCCCTTAGACAGCCTCTGCAGGACTCTGCGAGCACATGCTTTTGTGCCCATCTTACAGATAAGGAAACTGAGGCTTGGAGAGGTGACAGCCCATCAGCGACCAAGCCAGCATGGTACACTTGCTACTTCTCCCCCAAGCCTTTTTGGAAATGATTTTGTAGACGAGGAGGTGGAGGTCTGAAGAGGACAAGCAGCCTGTCCCAGATGATGACCTGGCCTCTAATGCAGACACAGCCGTGGGGGGAACTTGCATGCTCTTCCTGCTGCACTGGCTGCCATGCCTGGCTGCTGTGGAGGCGGGCACGGAGGGACGCGCCCCTGCCACCTGCCATGTGGTTCAGGCACCCTCGGTGTTGCGTTGGCACAGAAGGAGGAACCAAGCTCTTTACAATTTTTTAAAGGATTTATTTATTTATCTGAAAGAGTTACAGAGAGAGAGGGAAAGAAGGAGACAGAGATCTTCGATCTGCTGCTTTATTCCTCAGATGGCCTCAATGGCCAGATCTGGGCCGGTCTGAAGCCCGGAGCCAGGAGTTTCTTCTGCGTCTCCCCTGTGGGTATAGGGGCCCAAGCACTTGGGTCATCTTTCATTGCTTTCCTAGGAGCATCAGCAGGGAGCTGGATGAGAAGTAGAGCAGTCGGGACTCAAACCGGCGCCCAGACAGCAGCTTTACCTGCTCCACACAGCGCCGGCCCCTAGTTCTTTACTCTTGGCCCCTCCCGCCAGGCGGCGCCACTTTCAGAAAAACATGGCAGCAGAAGAGGTGACTTGGAGAGCCACATCTCGGGCAGAAGGCAGGGGTCCGTGGGTGCATCAGAGCAGAGAATGCTCGGGCAGCCCCACTGGTCCTCCCATGTTGGTTGGAGGGAATCTGGCCGCACCTCCCGTACACTCCCTCTTGGGTCTGCTCAGGCTACCCGGCAGCCGCCTGCCGCTCAGCTCTGCCTCCATTTATGGAGGGAAAGGGCCTCAGGAATGTGCCTTGGGATGTGTCAGGGAGTCCGCTACACTTGAAATCGAAGAGCACAGCCCCCAAAGAGGGCCCCAGTCCGCTCCCCGCCAGCCTTCTCCTCAAGGAGGGAATGTTTAATTTGAGCCGGATTGCGCTTCGGTTGCTTTTATTTGTTTTTGTCTGAGTCGGTGCCAAAGATTCTACTTCTCCTGCTCATTTTATTAAAAACTTTATAAACAACATTAATAAATAGATATAAACCCGCCACATAGATGACAAACAGAGGGGCTCGCTGAAATTCACAAGGACCAGCCATTGGGCAGATAGCAAAAAAAGCCATGTCCTTGCAGGATCCAATTGCCATATATGCAAATTAGGGACAGCACTTTACCGCAGAGTGTTTTAATTAATATTTATAAATCACAGAGCACCCCTGGAAGGGTCGGTACGCTATGTCTATTTTTATCATGTCACACGTTAAAAGAAACTCTTTGGAGATTGCTGCCTGTTTTGCATTTTGGTCTGAGAAGTAAGCGGACGTGTTGTGTGTGTCTCTGTCCTCTGTAGGTGTGGTGGCTGCACAGCGCCAGGTCACCGTCCAGGAGGGGCCCCTGTACCGCACGGAGGGCTCCCACATCACCATCTGGTGCAACGTGAGTGGCTACCAGGGACCTGCTGAGCAGAATTTCCAGTGGTCCATTTACCTGCCCTCCGCCCCAGAGCGAGAGGTGCAGATCGTCAGCACTGTGGACTCCTCCTTCCCTTATGCCATCTACACCCAGCGCGTCCGGGGCGGGAAGATCTACGTGGAGCGAGTCCAGGGCAACGCGGCTTTATTGCACATCACGGATCTCCAGGCCCGGGATGCCGGGGAGTACGAGTGCCACACGCCCAACACGGATGAGCGGTACTTTGGGAGTTACAGCGCGAAGATGAACCTCGTGGGTAAGCGGACGCTGTCTTCACATGGCTGCTGGCTGGCCCATGCTGCTGCTTTGACAGTGCAGCTGGGTTTTATATCATGCATTTGACTTATTAAAAAAAAATCATCAAAAAAAAAATCACCAAACGCCCCGAACATTTTAGGGATGAGCAGCAGAAGCAAGTGCACGATAGAAGTTGGAGGCTGAAACGTTACCAAGATCTAGTGCAGATGTCTGCTTTCAGAGGGCTAAGGCGCCCCCTCACTGGGGGAGAGGGGTGTGAAGGTACAAGGCCAGGAGGACTTGAGGTCGACCGAAGTGATGACAGGGAGGACAAAGTGTATGACATCGTCCCCGGAAGAGGGGTTTCTCAGTCTGTGCCCTGGGAAGATTTGCTGGGACAAAGGCACAGGCGACAGAATAGTAGGGGAAAAGATAACACATGGTTATCAGCAGCAGGCAGTCTCAGGGGACCCAGTGAGTCCAGGTGCTCATGGACTCTGTTTGCAGGGGTCGGGGACAGGAGGAGTGAGGCAGTTTTGAAGGAATTGTAAGTGAATGTATAGGCCCAGCCCTAAGACAACAGTGAGTGAATGATTCCCTTCAGGAGTGGAGTGGGTGTAGCAGCGGGACAATAGCTTATGACAGTCTGATGAGGTGTGGCCTTTCTAGAGATAGGAGTCTAGTAAATGCAAACTCCAGGGAGGGCCAAAGGGCACTGTTTCTTCTCTGGCCTCTGGTCTTGGGGCAGGTCAGGGAGCATCAAGCAATTGCTGCTGTCCATAAGCCTTTGACTTGAAATAGCATGCCACGGCTCCGTGTTTCCCTCCCTCGCCCTGAGGACTGATGAGCTTTGCATCAGGCTTGTTTTTTTTTTTTTTTTTTTTTTGACAGGCAGAGTGGACAATGAGAGAGAGAGAGACAGAGAGAAAGGTCTTCCTTTGCCGTTGGTTCACCCTCCAATGGCCGCCGCGGCCGGCGCACCACACTGATCCGATGGCAGGAGCCAGGTGCTTCTCCTGGTCTCCCATGGGGTGCAGGGCCCAAGCACTTGGGCCATCCTCCACTGCACTCCTTGGCCACAGCAGAGAGCTGGCCTGGAAGAGGGGCGACTGGGACAGAATCCGGCACCCCGACCGGGACTAGAACTCGGTGTGCCGGCGCAACAAGGTGGAGGATTAGCCTATTGAGATGTGGCGCCGACCTGCATCAGGCTTTGAGACACATGGGTGCTGCTGAGTCGGCGAGTGAATGTGACCATGGGTCCTTGCTCAGAGCTTGAGTTGGGTGCCCTGCAGGTCCTCTAGCTCCAAGAGAAGGAGCGGCACACTGGCTGTCTCGGTGCCCCTCGAACGATGGAGGGGTGGGCAGGTCTCGGTGTGGACAGCACTGGCTGCAGGACTGACAACTGACAATTCTTTTATTAACCCTCCCAAGCTGTCCTCTGTTTCGCTTTCCTAAGTTGTGTCCCAGTGGGAGGCCTTTAAGACCCAATCCTGGGATGGCAACAGAAGACACATACTTGTTGGGGTGGGGGGTGCCCTCACCAGAAAGGGAGCTGGGGGTGTGCAGTCCTCAGCAGGATGTGAAGGTCAAGGTCACAGGCTCACCCGGGAGGCACAGGGGAAAGCGATCGATTTTCCCAAGTCATGCCCATGCCATGGTCCCCTTCTGTGTGGACTACGTGGATCTATGCATGATGTGAAAATTGAACTTCCCGAAAGGAGAGGGTGACGATGGTTTTCTCCACCAATTCTGTTTTTTAAAGAGCTTTGTGAGGGATACGCCTCGCTGCAGTAAGGGTGAGGAATGGTTGGGGTGGGGGAGTGCACGGAGAAAGTGAGCAGCAAGTCCTGGGGAGCTGTAGAACACAGACTCCAGGAGCCTTTTCCGTCCAACGAGAGTTGGACGTGCACAGAATCTCTCAGAGCAGTACCCGGTTCGACAGCTCATCGCTGTATTTTCAGGGGGTTCATTTCATATGCAAAATGAAATACTCTTACAACCCAGGTTTTATCTCAAATGGGTGAGTAGCAGTGCCCCCAAAATGCATTCCATTTCCAAGCCAAAGCCGCGTCACCGCCGGGGAGGGGGAGCTCGGCCTCGCCCCCTGTCCCCCTTCCCTGTGGGGTCTGAGAGTCTGTGGCTCTGGTCTGACGCTCCGGGGCCTTTCTCTGTGTTGCAGTGATCCCCGACTCCCTGCAGGCCACCGCCGTGCCCCAGACCCTGCACAAGGTGGAGCAGGACCCGCTGGAGCTCAGCTGTGAGGTGGCCACGGACACGTTCCAGCACAGCCATTTGTCCGTGGCCTGGCTCCGGCAGCGAGGCGGCGAGAAGCCCGTGGAGGTCATCGCGCTGAGCCGGGACTTCGTGCTGCACTCCAGCAGCGAGTACGCCCAGCGGCAGAGCCTGGGCGAGGTGCGGCTGGACAAGCTGGGCCCGGCCACCTTCCGCCTCACCATCTTCCATCTGCAGCCTTCCGACCAGGGCGAGTTCTACTGCGAGGCTGCCGAGTGGATCCAGGATCCCGACGGGTCGTGGTATGCCATGACCCGGAAGCGCTCCGAGGGCGCCGTGGTCAACGTCCAGCCCACTGGTCAGTCTCCCTGAGCCGCTTGTCCCTGTTCTTGGCCTGGTGGGGAGGGTTGTCAGACACAGGGACACCTTCTTTGGTGACAGAACAACAGGTTTTCATGTGACGTTGGGAAGGGGCTGCCCGTGGCCCCGTGGAGGATGAGGCGGGAATCGTGCTCAGTATTTGGGGTGTGTTTGATCCATGTGGTGCTGCATAGTTTCCGGAATTGGGAATTCATTGTAAAAATCGGGAGAAACCGTTTGGCTCTCTGGGTTCCTGTTCCCGTGGGTCACAGTTGCCTTCTTAGGTACCAATAGGTTTGCTTCAGAGAAGACAATTTTTTTTAAAGACTTATTTATTTATTTGAAAAAGAGTTACAGAGAAAGAGGGAAAGACACACACACACACACACACACACACACACACAGGTCTTTCATCCACTGGTTCACTCCCCAAATGGCTGCAATGGTCGGAGCTGTGCCGATCCGAAGCCAGGAGCCAGGAGCTTCCTCTGGGTCTCTCACACGGGTGCAGGCACCCAAGCACTTGGGCCATCTTCTCCTGCTTTCCCAGGCCACAACAGAGAGCTGGATTGGAAGTGGAGCAGCTGGGTTTCAAACCGGCACCCATGTAGTATTACAGCGCCGGCCCCATTTTATAGGTGAAGGTGCTGAGTGCAAAGAGCTTCGTGTTGGGGCCCCAGGAAGGGTCATGGAATGTGTTGATGAGGATGGTCTAGGGGCGCTGTGTTTCACCACAGCTGTTTTCTCGGGAAGAGCCCGAAGGGTTCCTGGAGAAGGCTGAGTGTTTAGCGCTGGGGCAGCTAATGGTGGCAGGATGAGCTGAACTCCTCCCTGGTGCTCCCAGTGTGGCCCTCCATCACAGACCCCACCCTCCAGGCTGCCGAGCCCACCAGACACTGGGTCAGAACCCAGACTCCCGCTGGGAGCTGACAACTGCGTGGGCTGCTCTGGCAGGCGAGGGCGGGTTCTCAGCTAGCCTCCATGCCCCCGGCTCTGGCTGGGGCTGCCATCACTGGGTTGTGGTGGGTGGGCTGCGGTCTTCCCTCGTGTTGATGCTCACGTCAGGTGAGGGCTGGGGGGTCCTGGTGGGGGAATGGAAGTGAGTTCATAGTGGTGCAGGTGGAGTCCCCTGTGGATCCCTATGCACTGTCGCCTACAGTCAGCTGTCGTGGGCTTAGTTCTGTCTAAGTTCTGTCACTGCTAGACCAGTGAGTGCTTCGGCCTCACCTAACAATACTCATTCCTGGGCCTCATCCCAGAGGTCACAAAGCCCAGGTCCCGGGGTGGACCGGGAAGCTGTGTTCCCAGTGCAGTGCCCAGGAGACCCTTTTGCTGTCCATGCTTCATCCCCACAGTTAAAGAGGTACTGGGACAGAGTGATTCTCTGGGTATCTGGTGGATGGGAGGGCTGTAGCCAGAGGGTGCCCCTGATCTGCCCTGTAGGATCCAGAGCATTCCACAGCCTCTGGATCTGCCAACGTTAAGGATTCTGTCAAAGGGCCTGTCTTATTTATCCTCTCCCTTCCCTAAGATCAGCTTCAAACATCTGGACCAAGTTTTGAGTCTTCACACTTTTAGATTAGGCTGCATCAGTTAATCTTCTTTATTTTAATCCTACCAATTTGGAATTAGGACTTTTGGAATTTGCCCGGCAAATGTATGCAGACTGAGCCGACCAGGGGAAAACTAAAGGAAAAACAAAATGTGAAACTCTGAGTTCTTCAGGCTCAGTGACTGCAGCTCCAACTCTGCCCTTCTCCCAGTCCACGCCAATAAACGCTCAGCCAAATCCCCTAGCGTCGTGGCCATAGGTATTAGGGGCTTCGCAGGTGAACGCTGGTCCTTGCCTTTGGGGTACTTACAGACCTGAGAACCAGGGCCCAGCAGAATGTGCCCCGTGCTGTGACAGCATCTGTGGAGAGCCTTCTGGAAACACAGAAAGTGTGACGTGTTCTTGCAGCTAGTGTTCAGTGTGCACTGGATGTGAAGGCACACCCAGGAAAAGCAGGGCACTTGGTGACTTGGGCTGAGTCTTGATGCTTAAGGGGGCTGCAGGGGGAAAAGCATAAAGGACAGAGTGGTGAGTAGAGAGAGGTCAGGTGGCAGCTGATGGGGCTGACAGGAAGTGAGGCGAGGAGGGAGGAAAGGTAGCCCGAAGCCTCAAATGCTCTGACACGGAGCTTGGACTTGACTCTGGACTCACAGCTTTCAAGTTCTTCTGGTTGGAACCTTAGGAATTTCTTGGAGGGGCCCAGGGGGTGCACACAGGTGTGTGTGTGTGTGTGTGTGTGTGTGTGTGTGTTCATACACATACTTGTGTGGAAAGGGTGTGTGGGCAGGCCCGTGGGGGCCTGAGTGTTCTCCTCTCACTTACTTCAGCCGAATGTTTCCTACATGAGGCAGCTGAGGCTTTTGTAAGAAGAGGGGACGACCTCCTCCTCCTCCTCCATTCCCCAGTGAATTTTGAAAACCCTTGCTGCAGACTAGGTGGGGGTGGGAGAAGTGGGCTAGGGACTGTCGGGCAGGGGGTGACACAATCAGATCAGCGTTTTAGAAGGAAAAAGCCAGGGAGGCCACCTGGAGGTTGAGTCAGCAGGTTGTGTGTGAAGTCGAGAGACAAGGTTGGCAGGAGCAGGGCCGGGGCAGTGCCCTGGGAGGAGGCAGTGCAGGGGAGGATGGAGGGAGGCACATCGGCTGGAAGCCCTGGGCCCAGGCTCCCGTGGCCCCTTGAGCGGTCCTAAGGACGTGCTGAGCCCTGCTGGGAAGTCTCTGCCTCTCCACTGGAACCCGTGCCTACCATCTTTTCTTTGGTTTTTGTGATTGTGAGTCAAAGGCTGCATCCTGCAAGCCAGCTTACAGAGCTGCTCAGCTGGGAAACTCCCAATGGGCAGTCAGACTCCCCAAAACGGAGCTGGGCTAGAGACTGATCATGGAGTGATGAAGGCCCAGGAAAGCCCCTGGGGTAGAAATAGGAATGGTCCCAGGGCAGCACAGCAGTAAGACGTGGTCAGGGGAGCGGAGGGAGGGGCGGCACGGCCAGGCAAGCACGAGGAGAGGAGGGAACTCATGGTTGGGCGACGGAGGGGTCCAGAGGCTGAAGCCTGCTTGGGAGGAGCCCTCGGCTGTGGGGGAGGCAGCGTGGACCACTGGTGGCATTCCTTGGCTCAGTGGGGGGTGTTTGGGAAGGGCAGGAAGCCACATTTCAGGGAGCTAGCGAGTGAAGCATATTGGAAAAAGCCTAAATCAATTTCTAGAAAATTAATTGACTGGGCATATCCAAAAGCAGATTGCTCTGCAGAAAGGGGAGTGGTGGGCTGTGAATCTTGTGCCTTTAGCCTGGGAGTGCCGAGCCTTCACCAGAGCCACTGGGGAGATGCCAGGAGGGATAAGAAGAGCCTCACACTGCCAAAAGAAGCAACCCGCCCGCAGGTGCACAGCCTCACCCGGAGCCTATGGAAAGCTCCAAGGCCCCCCATCCACCTCGCACAGCCTCGGTGGCATTCAGGCACAAGGGGTACTTTTCTGGCATTGAGGTCTGCTCGTGACTTGCTTGACCGTACGGCCGGTGTCTGGCAGATACCACAGGGTATGGTCGCCTATACGGAGGGTGTTAGGCTGAAACCTGCATCTTCCAATCCCATCTCCTGGGACTGGGGTCTTGGAGGGGGGAAGCTGCTGCAGCAGGTGACACCTGGGAGTGAGTCCTGGAGGGGTCGAGTGCGGTTTGCCGGATGCGGGAAGGAGCTGGGATGCTGGAGAACCAGGGGTCGCACAGCCCAGCTGGCGGGGAGGAGGAGTGCGAGGGCAGCCTCTCATGGTCCCCGTGTTTTCTCAGGGCAGCAGTGTTGGCTCTCATCTGCCAGGCGGGAAGGCAGTGCCACGCAGGGAAGGCAGCTGAGGCTGGAGCGAATGCGTCTACAAGGCCCTCCTTGTACTGTGAATTTCCTCTCAGTGTTCTCTGGAGGGGAATGCCGGGAGAGCAGGGGTTTGGGCAACGGCCACAGCCCCAGCCTCCGCTAGCCGGGGTGCTGTGACTCTGCTTCCTGGGACCTAGGGTTTCTTCCAACTCTGACTCTTTTTTCTCAGCCCCTGCTTCTGTCGTGGGTGCCTGGGAGATCTGAGAACTGTCTCAGGGGATTGATGGCCACTGGTGCCGTACACGGCGTGCTGCGATGCTGTCCGTGGTGACAAGCCCTTCTCTGATCACCCATGGAGCCTGGTTAAACAGCCAGCTCTTTGAAGGCTGCTCCGGCACTTGACGGTGTCAGTGGTGGTCTGGCGTTCAGTGGAAGTGGGTACCTTCCCACTCCTTCTGCCTAAAGATTTGATGTGACAAAGCTAGGGAACAGACGTTCGTTTTCCTGTCTCCTGTGTAGTTGTTAGGGTTTGTCTCAACCTGACTTATTTCCAGGATTCACATGAGGGCAGATGGAGCATTTCCACGTGTTCATCTTTCTGCATTTAGCAGGATTAGCATCAGTCTGTGGACCGCCCTGTAATTTCGTCTCACAGACCTCAGTGGGCTAGGTCCTACAGGCTTAAGTGGGGTCCTGGGTATGTATTTGAAGGCTATACCTGCCCCCTGGGCACCCAACCTGGGGCAGAGTGAGCTTCAGCAGGGCCCTGTTGGTCTCCACTGGGATTGAAAGTTGCCCAGACTTGGGGGCTGGTGAGATGCTCTTGGTGTCTCTGGGGCTGGGTTGGGTGAAGCTGCGTGTGCTTAGCCGTGGGAGGGCGGGGGAGGGCAGCCGCGATTGGCTGGCACGGTCTGGCTCGCCCGGGTCCTCCTGCACCCAGAACACATGTGCCACGGTGTTTGTTTTCTCAGACAAAGATTTCACCGTCCGCCTGGAAACGGACAAGCGACTGCACACGGTGGGCGAGCCCGTGGAGTTCAGGTGCATCCTGGAGGCCCAGAACGTCCCAGACCGGTACTTTGCTGTCTCCTGGGCCTTCAACAGCTCGCTCATCGCCAGCATGGGGCCCAACGCCGTACCGGTCCTCAACAGCGAGTTCGCCCACCGGGAAGCCAGGGGACAGCTGAAGGTGGCCAAAGAGAGCGACAGCGTCTTTGTGCTGAAGATCTACCACCTGCGGCAAGAGGACAGCGGGAAGTACAACTGTCGGGTGACCGAGCGGGAGAAGACCGTCACTGGGGAGTTCATCGACAAGGAGAGCAAGCGCCCCAAGAACATACCCATCATCGTCCTCCCCCTCAGTAAGTAGGCCAACGTGCCCCTCGTGCCTCCTCCCGCGGGCCCTGGTCAGTAGCCAGCCGAGAATGGCTGCGGTGGGTGATGAGCAGAGCCTGGCTGCCTCCTGCGCCCCCCTACCCCCATAGGCACACCCCCCTCCCCAGGTAGGCAGACTCCACCCCTCCCCACCCCCGGGCTGCTGCAGGCTGGGTGAGGGGGGAGCATCGGCAGCTCCTAGCTCCAGGAACTCGGTCAGGGCCCGCAGAGCCAGCTCAGCATGGAGGGAACCCAGGCATCCAGCAAGACTGTTTGCTCCTGTGTGGGACTGAGCCCTGGGAGAGGCGGGTACATGCAAGTCGTGAAATCCCACTTGAGCAGAGGGGCTCTCTTTCGGGAGGGTTGTCTTCAAGAAGAAGGATTTGCCGCCAGTTTTCCCGGGTGTGAAGGTGGGCCTGTCCCCAGTTGTCTCTTCCCTGCCGCAGTTTGGGTTTTCAAAACTTGGTGGTGGGGTCCCTCGCGTCTTCCCGCAGGAGGCGTGGCCGGTGGCCCAGGCTGCATCGGTGGGCTCCCTGCCGCCACAGAAGGAGCGCTGGCAGGGTGGGTTGTGCCCATGGCTGGGGGTTCCCTCGTGTCGTGTTTAGCATAGAAATCAGGGTGTTCTTACTAATCTCCTTTCTCTCCTGGTTCTGTTCTTAGTGAAGAGAATTGCAACTTATTCTGATTTTAAGCAAGACGATGAAAGTTTGAAAACTAACCGTTCACTTCCTCTCAGCTGCTCTTACTGTTCTTCCTTTTAGCCTTGGAATGACTTCCTCCACTTTACTCACACTTGGATGCATTTGCAACATTTTTCCTCCAGTGTGAAATCAAAAGTAGACACAGAGATCTTGCCCGCTCTTGTCCTCCTCATCAACAGGATTATTTTCTGTCCCGCTTATTATTAATTTTGAAAACCACAGACACTCACACACCTAATTACCTCGAAGTTCTTTTGTTCCCTAGACCTTTTTTAGTCTCCTGCACTGCCTAGCATGGTGCCTTGCATAGACTAGGTGCTTGCTGAGTATGTGTGCGATCGATAGCATTGAATGGAATGCCACTTTGTACTGTCTCCCTGTTGGCCTGCGCTTGCCTCCATCACGGACTGTCTCCTTTCAAATCTGCCACTAATTCCTCTGTGTTGTGTCAGGATGCCGCGAAGGGCAGCCACACTGTGACTCTCTGTGTCATGTGTACTAAGAGATAGCATCCCCAGCCCCCTGCCAAGAATGTGTTTGATGATTTGTGGCCTGCTGTATTGCTTTTCCAGCAGATAACTGGGTAGTTAAAGTCCCCCAGCACCACCAGATCCTGCCCCAAGGCCACGTGGGTAAGTCTGCCAGAGAACACCGACAATGACAATGACATTGGGAATGGTGATGATGCCTTGAATTGGAGTGGCGCTTTTCCTCCCGAGAGCCCAAGGTGCTTCTGCAGATGTCATTTCCTTTTCTGCTCCCGCCTCCCCAGTCCCTGCAGAGGACACTCCACACCCAGCCTGGGGAGGAGGAAGGCAGAGCCTCCCCCAGGGAGGGGGCCCAGCTGGCTGTTGGTTCAGTTAGTGGCACAGCTTGCACTGCATCAGAAACGTTTGCTTCTAACTCCAGACCCCACCGCTCTGCGCTTAGCCTGTGCTACGCCGTCCACCTCCTGATGGGAAGTTCCATTTCTGAACACACGTTCAGATTCTTATTAGTTCTGTCCTGGTTTTCACTCAATCCAGAGGGTTTTTTCAATGGCGGGCAGCCTTTTCTCAGGCCGGAAACCCTAGTCACGTGGTCTCAGTGGGCGCTGCAGCAGGTCTCTGTTTGTCTTTGCCTTGGCTGCCACGTTGAGTTTTCTTCTCGTAGCTCCACATTCTAACTGTGGGGTTTTTCCAGGCTTGCTCAAGCAACAGGGCCCCAAACAGCAGCCCCTAGAGCCAGCAAGCCAGGGCTTGTGTTAGAGCCTGCTGGGGAGCCAGCAAGGACTAGCAGGGACTTACTGTAAGTCATTTTTCTGCCTAAGATAAGCAAAAGGGTTTTCTCCCTTGATGTCCAAGTGGCCCTTTTAATCTCTTACCTTGAGTTGGTTACAGTGGGGATGAATCTTTTACCCTAAAGAGGAATGTTGCTGTCATTCATGTGGATAAAAAATAGTTGCCTCATTTAATCCTTGCAGTGTCCTGACTCCTAAGCAGGAGACGCTGCTTGTGTGCCCTGGAGAAAGTGGAGTTTGGGTGGGTTAGGGCACTAGCACAGGTCGCAGAGCTAGGGACGGGCAGGCGGGGCCGCAGAGCCCAGGACTGCGCCTCTCCAGATCCTGGCTTTTGAGCAGTAGTGCTGTAGGAGATGGCTGCTCAGGACACAGGTAGTGCTTCTCGGGGAGCGGCTTCTGGGCCAGTGCTGTCTTCCCCTCACCCAGGCCAGGCCTTTTTAAATTAAATTTTATTTTAATGTGAAGGAAAGCAGCTCCAGAATGGGCAGCTGGCGTCCTCACTGTGACAAGAGCTTAAAGCTGAGGCCCCCGTGTTCATCTGCCTCTGTGTCGCCTGTGGGGGAAATAAAGGGGAGGCAAGCTGATTGGAACGCTTTGTCGTGCATATGGGGGTTCCCTCAGTAATCAGGTGTGCCTCTTAATCTGGGCTTTGATTTGATTGATTGGCTTGAGATTTTTGCACGTGTTTCATGTGGGTGGTGCCCGGAGAATTGGGGTCAAATTTGTTATGGTGCTTTGTGTTTACAGGCCTTTTGAACTCAACACAGGTAATTCTGCAGAATAGCATATGCATAATGAAGGTAGATCGGGCTGTGTAGGGTGTTTGTAAAAACGCAGACTGGGAATAGGAAAATGCATCGTGATCCTGCTGCTCGGTTCTTGAAAACCTACTTAGTGTCAGGCGGTCTGTCTGTGTTGCCTTGTTTATTAGGTTTTTTTCTTTTTTTAAAAAAAGATTTATTTATTTATTTGAGAGGCAGAGTTACAGAGACAGAGAGGTCTTCCATCTGCTGGTTCACTCCCCAAATGGCCACAATGCCGGAGCTGAGCCTATCTGAAGCCAGAAGCCAGGAGCTTCTTCTGGGTCTCCCACATGAGTGCAGGGGCCCAAGCATTTGGGCCATCTTCTACTGCTTTCCCAGGCCATTAGCAGGGATCAGAAGAAGAGCAGCCGGAACACAAACCAGCGCCCATGTGGGATGCCAGCGCTGCAGGTAGAGGCTGAACCTACTACGCCACAGTGCCAGCCCATACTCTTCAGTCTTTAAAATACTAAGCATTTAAAGAAGGTAGCACTCTGCCTATCTTACAGAAGAAGAAACTGAGGCAGGTAGAGTTTAAATAATTGGATCAACTGAGTTCAGCTAGCTGAGTAGCAGAGGCTGGACTGAGGCAGGGACAGGAGCAAAAACCTTACCCCAGCTTTGATTGGCAGAAAGTCTCAAGGTAGAGGGCAAAGGAACCCCAGGGCTGAATGTGGACGGGCCGGAGACTGGTGAGTGCCAAACCACTGGCTTTGGTTTATTGCTCTGTTATTGAAGGTAGGACTCTGACACACCACTGTGCTCCGTTGTCACCCACATTCCAGCACCTGTGATCTTCCAAATTCTCCCTGGCTGTTTTTCCTCCCTCCTGCTGTTGTCCTGGAGGACAAGGATGGCATGCTGCGGCTGTCCAGCTTGGCTGGATGGCTGCAGCTTTGGACGGTGGGAAGACAGAAGTGAAGTAGGATTTTGGAGTTAAATGTCTTGCTGAACATCCAAGCTGAAAAGCCCCGAGCAGGTTAACCTAATCAGTTGCTTCATGTCCCAAGTGTCATGTCCTTGTGTTATGTTTCTTTGGTTCTGATTTGGTCTCAGGTCTTAGAAGCTCTGCACGCAGGAAAGAGCATCCTAGGTCAGCAGATCCAAAATCCCAGGTGACAATGTCCAGAACCAGCCAGGGCTTGCAGCCGCAGCGTCAGGGTGTTCTTGATTCTCTGAGGCTCGCTGTACCTGGACACACTCCATTTACACCCATCCTCCTGTGCACCTGTGAGGCAGGCGCCATGGAGACCAGAAAGCCCCCAACGTGGCCCTCTCTCCCTCCCCCCCAGAGAGCAGCATCTCCGTGGAGGTGGCCAGCAACGCCAGCGTCATCCTCGAGGGCGAGGACCTGCGCTTCCTCTGCAGCATCCGCACAGCAGGCAGGCCGCAGGGCCGCTTCTCCGTCATCTGGCAGCTTGTGGACAGGCAGAACCGGCGCAGCAACATCATGTGGCTAGACCGGGACGGCACCGTGCAGCCAGGCGCGTCCTACTGGGAGCGCAGCAGCTTCGGGGGCGTCCAGATGGAGCAGGTGCAGCCCAACTCGTTCAGCTTGGGCATCTTCGACAGCAGGAAGGAGGACGAGGGCCAGTACGAGTGCCACGTGACTGAGTGGGTGCGGGCGGTGGACGGCGAGTGGCAGATTGTGGGGGAGCGCCGGGCCAGCACCCTGGTCTCCATCACAGCACTTGGTAAGTGACAGGTGGAACCTTCGTGGACTCTGCTCCTGTGTCAGGCACCTTGCCCTGACTTTCAGCAGTCTGCCAGAGGTCTGGCCAGAAACGGGAGGACCTTCTCATGGGTGGAAGGGACTAGCAGTTGTTTGGGGGATGGAAGGTGAGGTGAAACCTGGGCCAGCGACTGCTGGAGCTGTTACTACACACACCCGGCAGGGACATGTTGACTGCCAAGACTGGCCTTGAAGACAAGCTATGGCTTGTCTCTTGCCCAGGGCCCCAGCCCTCCTCAAATGGGCAGAACAGGCCAGAGAGGGTAGGAACCCCCCCCCCCCCCCATTTTTTAAAAAAGATTTTCTTATTTATTTATTTGAAAGACAAAGTTACAGAAGAAGGAGAGACAGGAGAGAGAGATCTTCCACCCACTGTCTCACTCCCCAGTTGGCCACAATAGTCAGGGCTGAGCCAGGCCAAAGGCAGGAGCCTGGAACTCCATCCAGGTCTTCCCTGTGGATGAAGGGTCCAAGGTTTTGGGCCATCTTCTGCTGCTGTCTTAGGCACACTAGCAGGAAGCTGGACCCAAAGAGGAGCAGCCGAGAGTCAAACCCAGTGCTCATATGGCATTGTTGGCATCTCAGGAAAGGGCCCGGGAAACCCCCTTTGCCATTTGCATAGCATGTACTATGTTCCTGGCTCAATCTAACCATTTAAACTGAATTGGCCCATTGCATCCTCACCTGCTGGGGGTGACAGAGTGAAACAGGCTAAATAATTTGCCCGAGGCTATAGCTTTTCAGCGACCAAGCCGCAGTCTGAACCCAGGAATCCAGCACTCTTAGTTTTTTTTCTCCTCCTCTCTAAGGCCCCTACTTAAGAAAGCCACTTCCTCATTAGCATGAAATTGAGATTTGCTAAGACTAAAGAATATTCGATTTGCTTCTCATGAGGTAGTTCAACAGACTTCTGTCAACTTTTATCTGCCTAATAGAATCAGTCTGCTCTGTTTAAAAGGGCGGGCTGCTACTTGGCTGGGAAGGGAGCTCGCCCAGTCGGCTCTCTGCTTATCAGCAGACATGGCCTCCAGGGAGCCGCATTTCCTGGTGCTGGTCCTTAGCCTCACATCCTGCTCCCCAGAACAGGTGTGAGTAGGTGGGCAGGGGGACTTCCTGCAGGGATGGGGTTTCTCCTGGAGCTGAGCCCCAGTGTGGCCCTGGGTAGCCCCTGGAAGAAGGAGCGGGTGGAGAGCTGTGGGCAGCCAGTGTGAGTAGCTAGAGCTAGGCAGGGGTGTTTCTCCACAAGCAGTTTGGCAGGTGATCAGTGACTCTCTGTGTCTGGCAGTTCCCATAGCCAGGGAGCGCTGCTCTGGGATCTTGTGCCTCCTCCCAGCCTGTAGCACAAGCTAAAGCTGCAATCAGAGTGGACCAGGGAAGAGTTGGGGTGGTGCTGGGGTGGCATCCTCTACGAAGCTTGGCTTTTCAGTTTAAAGGCGTTTTCATGTTGGTGCAGATCCCATCTCAGGGAGGTGACAGTGACAAGGTGTGTGGGTGAGACACTGAGTAGGAACGTTGAGGTGGGGCAGCTCATGTGCCCCTGCCAGGCCCCGGCAGAGTCGTCTCTGTGGAGCAGCCCCCTCCCCATCAGCGGTGAGGCAGAGATGCCTGGCACAAATCCTGTCCCCCGAGGTCTCCTGGCGACACACACTGCACACAAGCGCCCAGTGCCTGTCACGGCCACTTCATGTTTATGCATGGGCCTGTGTCTTAGAAGACTTCAAAACAGTCTTTTTGACTTAAGGCATCCTTTCTGAAGGCTGCATAAAGATAACTTAAGAAATCCAAGTCAAAGAGCCAGAGGTTTCAGCAAACCGTGCCTACCTGTTCACCATCCGCCTCCCCATAGAAAGATTCATTCTGGGCCCTGCCTTTTCCCTACGCAGTCTAAAGTGCTTTCCTTTGTCTGCTCTGTTTCATGTGCCAGGGACTCTTGCAAGTGTGCTACAAATACTAATTCATTTAATCTTCAGGAGCACCATTCTGTAGATGGAGAAGCAGAGAGAGAAGTTGGATAACTTGCTTGTCTCACAGCTAGGAAGTGGCCGAGCTGGGGAGCCGTCTCGAGTCTTTGCCATCTTCACTGCCACGCTGGTGAAATTCCAGCTGCTGGCATCAGGTCCCTGGAGGTTTGCAGCCTGCCTGCCATTCCCTAGCAGCTTGACGCCGAGTGCTTCATTTAACCTCTCTGTGCCTCAGTTTACCCATCTGTGAAGTGGGCTGAGCACACGATTGTTTTTCCATGCATGCTTGCTGAGAACAAAGCAGTTGGCACCACGCCTGGCAGCTTCAATCGTGGTCAGTCCCACAGGCTGCCGCTTTGTGATTGTAATCGATGTGTTGGTGTGGAGTGGTCTCTGCCGGCTGGCGGAGCTCCCAGGTGTTCCTCCTGAGCGCTTAGGGTTAGCACTGCCAGTCAGTGGCAAGGCTCAGCCCACTAGCGCTGCAGAACCCTGGGTTTCGAACCATTGCCCCCACCTGCTGGAGAGCCGTCCCCCAGCTGTGGTCCCCTGGTTGCCTCTGTGCCTGGGATTTCCTGAAGGAAGTGAAGGACTTGGAGGCTCCTCCCCCTGCTGCCCCCTGGAGCTAGTGGCCGAAGCTGGGGCTGCATCCACCTGTGTGCAGTCAAGGACGGTGGCTTCAGGACTTGCTTCTCCAGTTTTTGAAATCGACTTTTAAAAAAACATTTATTTACTTGAAAGGCACAGTGTCAGAGAGAGAGACACACAGAGAGATCTCCCATCTGCTGGTCCACTTCCCAGTGGCTGCAACGGGCAGAGTGAAGCTAGGGGCCTAGAACTCCATCAGGGTCTCCCAGATGGGCGGCAGGGGCTCAGGGCAGGGCCATCTTGGGTTGCTTTCGCAGAAGCATTAGCAGGGAGCTGGATAGGAAGGCGAGCAGCTGGGACTGGAACTGGTGCTTCGATGTGGGATGTGGTTGTCGTCAGTGGTGGCTTAACTGGCTGTACCACAGCGTTGGTCCCTGTGTGAAATTCTGAGTCCTAGGCATGGCCTTAGCCCCTGAGCGGGCAGCGATGTCTAATTCCCGGGGAGGATCGAACACAAAGGTCCACACGAGCGGCTCATTGGAAAGGAATAGGGCTCATGCTGCCCGGCAGGATGGCTGTGGGCTGTTGGGACTGTGCCCGGACATGGTACCTAAAGAAACATGAGCCTGGGCGTGAGGAGCAAGGGCTCACGAGAGGGCCCGCAAGCCTCCGCTGTGTGCCACTGTCCTTGCCAGTAGCGCCCTTGCTGGCGTCGAGCTGCCCCCAGAGGGCCAAGCGCCCCTTTGGTTGAAACTCTCTGTTCTCTCTCCAGAGATGGGCTTTGCGGTCACAGCCATCTCCCGTACCCCAGGGGTGACCTACAGCGACTCCTTTGACTTGCAATGCATCATCAAACCCCACTACCCAGCCCGGGTGCCCGTGTCAGTGACTTGGCGCTTCCAGCCTGTGGGCACCGTTGAGTTCCACGACCTGGTGACCTTCACGCGGGACGGAGGGGTCCAGTGGGGGGACAGGTCCTCCAGCTTCCGCACTCGGACTGCCATTGAGAAGGCCGAATCCAGCAACAACGTCCGGTTGAGCATCAGCAGGGCCAGTGACACGGAGGCGGGCAAGTACCAGTGCGTGGCAGAGCTGTGGCGCAGGAACTACAACAACACGTGGACGCGGCTGGCGGAGAGGACCTCCAACCTGCTGGAGATCCGGGTGCTGCAGCCAGGTGAGTGCTGCCGGCTCTAGGGCCCTGTATTGAACCATCGCGGTGCGGTGTGCAAGGCTGTGTGCTCACAGGAGGAGGAGGAGGAGGAGGAGGAGGAGGAGGGAAGGAGATGTGTCTCAGTGCCGTGGCATGGCTTCTTCATTTCCCAGACCCTCGAGTTGGAGACGGTTCCAGTGATCCAGAGATGCATGCCAGGTTCCCTTTCCTTGATGGGACTTGTTGCTTTTGAATCATCTGAGAGTGGGTTTTGAGCATCAGGGTGCTTCTCCCTAAATATTTGAGGATGCTGTCCTAAGACACCAGGGTACCATCATCATAGTCTGGACATTTAACATCTCTGTGGGTCTGTTACGAGCATCTCTCCAATTGCCCTCATAATGCCTTTTATATATATGTGTGTGTATGTGTATATATACACATATATACATATATAAAATATACATGTGTGTATATATACATATAAATATACATATATAAATGTGTGTGTGTGTGTGTATATACAAGCCAGTGTCTGGTCAGGGGCCTCCCATCACACTTAGTGGTCCAGTCTTGCTAGACTCCTGTAGGCTGCAGAAGCGCCCTGGGCTGTGTGTGTGAAGACACTGACATTTACAAAGTATGCAGAGAGCTCTGTCTTTTCACGGAACCTCCTCGCTCTAGTCCCCGCAACGGCTATGTGGGAGAGGGATTCCCACTGTGCGCTGCATGCAGACCAGGAAGCTCGGGCAGTGCGGGGGCGGAGGGAAGAGGGAGACAAGGTCGCCTGCCCAACGCCTGCTCTGGGAGCTCCTGGGACGGTGCAGCCAGGACCTGACGCCCTGATCCGCTCCCACACGGTTTCCTCCACCCGGGCCCCATCCCGTGGTGCCGAGGGCCAGTGCCTCTCTCCCGCAGAGGCCAAGGCTCTCTAAGTACTGATCAGGTAGTCGGTGGGGCTCCCTGCAGACGGTACCCTTCAGGCTTCGCTCTGCATCTGTCCCTGGGAGCGGCTCCCGAGGTTGGAAGCTGGTAGAGGCGGGAGCGCGTTCTGTGGGCCCCTGCACCTCTAAGGTACGGGACGGGTCTGTCACCCACAGGCTGCGTGGTGAGGGTGGGGCCTGGCCAGCACATCTCTGTTTGACCCAGCTGCTTGGTGAAGCCAGTTTGAACACCCAGAGAAAGGGGGCTGTCTGCTCGCTGCTGTGAGTCGTGCCCAGCCTGGGCCACAGTGCTGTCAGTGACGTGAGCTTGGGTAATGGTAAGGGCTGAGTTTCTCCTTCGCCTCTGCTGACCCCACAACCGAGTCCAGGGCTGTGCCCGATTTGGAACAAACAAGTCGTATGAAGGAAGAGGCCGTTCCGTGGCCAATTAGAGCCTCAGCACGGCCTGCCACGGCGCTCGGGCAGAAGGCTGTTCTGCTTAAGTGGATTTTCAGGTTAATGGCGGGTTAAGCAGAGAGCCCATTTTACGTGAACCCTTGTGGTGGAAAATGCTGGGGTACCCACTTGGCTGCCTCACTGAGTGGGACATTAGGATCCTAATTGGCCCTTCTGTCAGCTCCTGTGTCCCTCAGGGTCAGTGTTCTGAGTGACAGCGCCCATCCCGTGGTTCTTTCTGCAAGCCGTAGAGAGTGGAGGGGCTGCGACCGAGGCCTTCCCTGGCCTTGCTTCTGTGAACCCATCCCTAATCTCTGCTTCTGCTACAACTTGGAATCCCAGACTGGAGTGCCCCGGGGAAGCATCTGGAATTAGTTCATTGAAGGGTCTGACTATTTGGATTCTGATTCATTTGTGGTGGGATGAAGACATGAGAAGGACCTCTTCTGTGCCAGGCTTTGTAGCTTATTTATGTTTTCTTTAAAAAAGTCATTCGACAACCTAATGATGGAGTTGCTCGGGTCCCAGTTTTGCTCATGAGAAAACCAAGGCTCACCGTCGCTGGGGGCCTCGCTGCAGGCAGACCATCTGGTTTCATGACAAAACAGAGATTTGAACGGCACGTGGAGCCTGCATCTCTCTGTGCTTCATATGTGTGCATTTCCGTTGCACGTATTATTGCTTTCTGGGTAGAAGAGGTCACTGGAGAGTGACAAGACCCTGCACCTGCTCTGGGGGTTGGCTTAGGTCTTGTGTCATGCGCACTTTGAGTTGGTTTTGGTTGATGTTTTCACCATAAAGAATGAGTGCGTGGTGGCCGGCCTGGGAGACTTAGAAGCATCATTGTACTTGGGCTGGGAGGAGGGCTCTGTTTAAGACGCTCGGTGATGTGCTTTCACGGCCCCCGGGAGGCTGCAAAGAGCAGAGGTGGGTGCTTGAGGCCACGGGTGACTCCCAGAAGCTGGCCGAGGCCTCAGAGAAAGTGCATCCCCTTAAGTGTTACTGCCTGCCTGCCATTAAATATGTATGCCTTTGGCACTTAATACTTTCCAGAGAGCCTCGTGCTTGCCCTCGTCTTACCCCTCCCGCACACTCTGGTTGGGGAAACAGAAGCGGGAACATCCAGGACTGATCACGTGCTAGCGACGGCATTGGACTTGGCTGTGTGTGTGTTAGGTCGCTGCATCTCCGCTGGGAGGAAGCTAGTGCTTTTCCACTTTCTACATGAAGTCACAGAGGCCCGGAGAGGTTCTCACTGTCAGACAGCACGTGGGGAGCCCAGGCGTGCCTGATTAAAAAGCAGTTGGGGTGGGAAGAAGTTGCCTTTTATTTATTTATTTATTTTTTATGGTGCTATAATCAGCAGTTACCCTTTCTGGATTCGGATAGAGTGTCACTTGAGGAAGAGGCTTCTGGAGGGTCACGGATATAGAGCAAGCTCTAGAGTAGCCGCTGATGTTCACCTAGCACCATCCGAGTGCTTGGCATGTGCTTACTTAGTTCTTCCTCACATCACCCACGCAGTGGCGCAAGGGGTACTGTCTCTCCCATTTCACAGATGAGGCTGCTGACACACGGCTGGGATGGATTGCCGATGGGTCCAGAATCAGTGCAGAGCCAGCATTCAGATCCAGGCAGGCCATCTTATTCCGGAGCACGAGCTCTCGGATTTGTGATGTTGCAGTATTTGGCAGCCCCTGGTTGGTTCTTCCCGGGAGTCCTTTGGTACCATGCACTTTTATCGGCTGTGCCCCGTCTCTGTGGTTTACCTTCCCTGATTTCCTGATCCCTTTTACCGAATCCTTAGATTTGTTTTCTAGAAGTCAGGATCACAAGACACAGTTTGCTAATGGTGTTGAAGTTTAATTTCTGCCACATTAAACTCTCACGTTTCTACTGACTTCTGCCACAAGGTGGCGACACCAGCATCAGGCTCCTTTCCTTCTGTTCTCCCTGCCTCCCTTGTCTCTCAAAACATGGATTCCTCCCCTGCTCTTTCCTAGGAGTGTCCCCTGCCACTCCCTTTGAGAGATTGTTTTGTCATAGTCTAGCAGAATCAAGTAGAAAGCTGGGGACTGCGACTGACTCACACTGGTGCATTTAGCACCAGCTGTCTACTGCAGTGACGTCATCTCCCCCAGCAAGGCTGTGTGTGGTCTGTGCCATAGGCTCTCCCTGCCAGAGCCATCGGCAGATCCTGACCACGCCATGGCCATTGCACTCATCGGCATCTCTGGTTGGACGGCACGGTCTCCTCCTTGGGGCTCCGTGGTTGGCCCTCCCCCGCACACGCTTCCGCTGCCATCCACAGTCCCCGAGATATTCTGGGAATGCCAGCACTCCCATTTGCTCATAGATTTAGCTGCGTCTTACTCCTCATTGATCACACGGGGCGACCCCCAGCAGGGGCGGCCGGGCGAGACTTGTAGCCGGTGCAAGGACCTGTAGCCCAGTTCTTCGTTCCTCACCGTTCTTGTAGTCGCGAGGCATCCCCTTGCCTCCTCCTGCTTTTCTTAAGCTCCAAGAACACCCACTGATTACACATTCCTAAATACAGAAGCAATAAGGGAAATGTCAGCACTCGTTTTCCAAATGTTTACGGCCGTATCTTGGGCAGGCTATTAAATATTGCACATTAACATCGACAGGGCAATAAACAAGCTTCCAAGAGGACAGCCCGCAGTGGTGGGAAGCCGGCTCGTCGCCGCCCCACTCTGCGGGCACTGCTGATGGGCAGTCGGGATGAATATTTAATACCCTCGATGTTGCCAAATCCGTTTTCTTCTATTTCTTGTTGCTGACCTGGCAGACTGGGATAGCTGAGCGCTTCTTCTTGGACTTTATGCGTCCGGGGCACGTGCACACTGACTGTATTTGTCACAGAGGCCTGGCCATCCCATCCCTCAGAGGAGTGACCCCGGCTTCCTTTCTGGGGAGCCTGGGGTTCTCCTTCTTCCGTCCCACGTGGCTTCTGCCTGTTATCTGTGCTGAGATGGCGTGAGGGTGAGTACCGGAGCCCTAAGGGGAGTCGTCCCCAGCCCTCCCTCTGTGCCCCACACCTCAGTGTCCTGGTGACACCAGGGGCACCTGTTCCTGGAGTCGGTGAGCAAGGTCCCTGCTCCTTCGCAGACAGGTGAGGCAGGGAGGGCGTGCCTGGCTTACGCCTGATCAGCAGTTTGCACCTCCAGTCTCTTGCTGCTTCCCCTTGGAACCCCCCACCCCCAATATCCCTCTGCAAGCACATTTGAACACCTGCTGTGTGCCAGTGACCCTGCCCAGCTGCCGAGGCTGTGGAGATGGACACGTCGCAGCCCCTGTCTAGGGGAGGCGGCAGGGAACAGAGAAGTGGGATAAAACGATACAGGTGTGGAGGCAGAGTCAGCACAGGGCATGTGGTGAGGGTGGGAGGGGGCAGAAGGAGCGGGGCGTGTCAGGAGAAGCAGCCAGCTCGGTTGTGACTGAACATGGGCTCTGGGAGGGTTTCAGCCCCAGGCCAGGGTGGCAGGAAGCAGGGGACCTCTTCTACACAGCAGAGTGGAGCCTCCCAACTTGTGGTTTAAAGGCATGGCCTGGGTCTGCATTCCAGTGCTGCCACTTAACCGCCTGTTGACCTTGAGCAAGTGTCTGTGTGAACTAGGGGATAGACTATCTCAGGACGCTGAGGGCCACATAGCTGATGTTTTAAAGTGCCTGGGTTAGTACAGAGCACAGAGAAAGGACCGCAGGAAAGTTTGTTAAATAAATAAGGGCATCCTAAAGTGAAGTGTTAGCATTTATGATCCTACTCATGCATCCTTCCCCTAACTGCCTTGAAGTTCATGAACAGCGTAATAGCCCTGATCTTTCTGCATCGTTAGAGTGTCCCCACCGTGGGGTAGAGGAGGAGCTGTTTTAGCTGACAGTAAAATAGCGTGTTTCATCACGTCACTGCTGCTGGACAGTGACAGCAGGAGGCACAGAAGCCGGCAGCGGCCCTTGCCAGGGGCTCCCACCCCAAGCAGCCCCGCCCTCCGGGACCGGGTTTCTGAGGTCCCAAGCAACTCCGGCTACAATTCTGAACGGAACAAAGGAGAACCCTGTTTTGATTAAGCTGGTCCCAAAGCCTGTCCCACAAAAGGTCTTGTAGCAAAGTGACAGTGGGTTCTAGGTTCAGAGATGGAAAGTCCATGCCTGTGAAAGTCATTGAAGGTCACATAGGACCCAAGGCAGAGGCTGCGTGAACTTGTCCCAGATGTGGTTTTATATCTATTATTGGCTTTAACCCATTGAATAGACACCTCCCCCCCCAAACACACACACCAACGTCAGTGTGGCAAGAAAACACCTGCCTGCACTTTTCTGTGGCTGCCTTGTTGAGAACTGTGTCATGGGCCATGTGGCGGGGAGCCGGAGACCAAGCTGGAGAGCAACATGTTCCCACCTGCCATTTAGGAAGATCTCCCTGGCTGTGGCCAGGGCTGGAGGCGGGGAGACTCACACACAGGTCCCCTACAACCATCTGAGAAAGAGATTATCAGGGGCATGGCTGTGGGGAGAGAGAAGAGCAGGGAGCCAAGGAGTGTTGGGGACATAGGCAGTCCACAGTGGCCACTGTGACTGGCAGGTGCCTTCGCTGCCTGCTCCCCCAACAATGGGGCCAGCATTCCCAGCAGCTCCCCCAGTCTAGAGTCTTAAGTGCTTCTTTCCATTCAAAAAAAAATCTCTCCTTTGGCAGCCCCTGGCTGACCCTGGCATCACTGGCAGGTGTATGAAGAACAGCCGTCTCTCCTTACCTGCCACCCTCTGGCTTCTGCTCACTCACGGCCATCCCCAGGCTCACCTGTGGCTTCTCAAGCTGGAGTGCGCACCAGTCACCTGGAGGGCTCAGGAAATCGCAGGTTGCTGCACCCTGCTGTAGCGTTTCTGACTCCCTGGGTTCTGATGAGTTCCCAGGTGGGGCTGCAGGGCCATGGAGAGCCAGAGGTGGTCAGGGTCAAGTACAAGCTCCTGGCCCCTGGCGGTCTGTGCACAGAGAGGTCGTCATCTTTGCTCTCGGTCCCCTCTTTCCAGGGTGCCCTTTCGCCTGCTCCTCCGCATCCGTCTCTCAGGGCCTTCCCCCATCACAATCAGAATGAGTGGCCCTTCCTTTAAAAGATTAATCACCTGTTTATTCAAGTAGCCCTTTATGGATTTGTTTTGCAATGACTGAATCAGATGCATAGACTTTTGTAGCCAAGAGAAGAGCTTTAAAAGTTAACCTCTTTTTTTTCTTCTTTGATTTAAAAAAAAAAAAAAAGAATCTGAGAGGCAGAACACGCCGTCAATGCCAGGCAGCCTGTGGCAGAGTGGTAGTGGAGTTCAAGGGAATCCCTTCGGGATGAACTCAGTGGGGGTTGCCGAACCCGCAGGGTGGGCGGGTCAGCTGCTGGGGCAGCTGCTGCCGCTCTGGCTGCCAAGTCCCTTTCCTTGCTGACGTCTGTCCCGTGCCGCCACAGCCTCTTCTATAACAGACTCTCCAAGGTTCCATCTGGGGCTTGGGAAGGAGGCGGTTGGGGTTGCAGACTGGGAGCTGGCGTGGAGGTGTGGAATGCCCTGGACTCTGCTCTCATGGGCGGGCCTCTCACCTCCTTCCTGCCTCCTCCTGGATCCTTCGATTGCTCCTGCTGATTCACCATGGGGGATTAATCAGAACTCAGTCTTCTGCATTCTACCTTTCTCCTCTGCATTTATTGCCTCTAAGTTTCATTCACCTGCAAGCCACACCCAGGGCTTCCTGGGCTCTGGGGCACCTCTGAGTCACCTGGGGATCTTGGGAAAATGCAGATTCTGGTTCTTTGAGCCTGGGTGGGGTCTGAGAGTCTGCATTCCTCACAAGCTCCCAGGTGATGCCCATGCTGCTGGTCTGCCCCAGGGTGATTGCCACTGGTGTTGCAGTTTCTAACCTCCTATGGAGCTCTAGGCTCAGGCCCAGCCGGGCCCACTGGCCCAGTCGGAATGGGAATAGCGAACATTCACTGAGTGTTTAGTACCTACCAGGCTCTGTGCTAAGCTCTTTCTGTAGACTCTTGCTTTTAATCTGCACTGTGCTCCTATTTCTCGCTTGGCAGGCAGAAGCATCCTTGTTCCTGAAGGGGGCTAGGCTGTCCTAACTGGAGGAAGGGGGGCTGTGCAGACAACACCGGCCTCCCACCCCAGGGCAGTGCTGAGGCAGGACAAGGGGGTGCTTGCTAATTAGATGTGGAGCCTCCAGTCTCTCCTGGGCTTCAGCAGAGTCCTCAGTGCCCTTGAGAAGTGGCAGGAAATCCACAGCTGACCCCTTGTGCACCTGTCAGGCAGGCACCGAATCTCAAAATGCCGCTCTTTCAGGCTTCCCAACACTTCACAATATTTTGACATGGGGAAGGAGAAAAAAAAAAAACCAAAATGCTTTGAAACCCTTCTCTTCCTTGGGTGCTCGTCCTCAGGCCATGTGACCAGATTGAAGTTTAGTCATAGGACTCCAGTTTAACATATGCAGTTACTATAGCAATTGAGGTTTCCTTAGTAACAGTTGCAAAAATAATCCGGCCCCAATTAATAATACATTTTAAAGCTCTTTCTACTCTACATTGAACAACCCGGGTTTTTTGGCCAAGAACCAGATAATTCAGGTGGTGTTATTTGTACTGTTAGAGAGATCATTTGCATGCGGTGAATTGGGTTGGAAAGGAATGAAAGGGGAGCCGGTTGCTTCCGGTATGGTAGGGATCCATTCTGAAAAGTGCACCGGCCGGCAAGCTAATAGGAATCCAGTCTCCTCCACCCAGGAGCTTAATGGTAAACCCTGCCCTGAGTTCCTCGGGCGCCCTGGAGGACTGTCCGTGTTTGAAGAAGGGAGAAGGCAGAAGACTGAGCTTGTTAGCAGAAAAGACGCCAGAGTGGGGGCAGGGAGATGGGGTTTCTCTCATGTTGGTGCTTGCTGTGTTCTGGCTGGCCTGAGAAGGTGGGGTATGCAAGGGTGTAGGCTCAGCAGCCCCTGGGGCACGTGCTGCCAGGAGCTGTGGCCTCGGGTTGCTTTGGCAGAGATGGTGTTGGGTGTGGGCTGCTGCCGCCCCTCAGCTTGCTGAATCCAGGGGCTCCCAGTGCAGGCTGTGGTTTCTGAACGTTGCCGTTCCTTGATGTGTGGGGCTCCTGCTTGGTGCTGTCTTGCATGCCAATCTCTGAGTGAGCTGACTGGCCAAGGCCGGCAGCAACACCAGGGTCGTGACCGCCTGCCCTGCAGGGCGCTGGGCACCAGCAGGGGCAAAGCTGCCTCGCTGCCACCCAATTACAGGAAGCCCCGCTGGCTCTCCTGTCGGGTGTGTGTGTGTGTGTGTGTGCGCGCGCGCTGTGCCAGGTCTCTTGCTCAGCTGGCAGGTGAAGTGTAAGTGCAGAGAGAGGAGTGGGAGTGCAGTGGTGTTTTTACTATGCACGGTTCCTAAGAGGAACTTAAGACTCTCCTGTGCTGCTTTGTAGTAGCAGGGAGGAGGGAGAGTAGGAGAAGGCAGAGCCAGGTGAATTGACAAGGGGGTGGGGAAGAACTCAGGTTACCGCCACGAGACAGGTGTCATTAGACCTTGGCTTCCTGCCACCATGGAGGTGAACATCTGCGATCTTCCTGGGGCCTGCCCTCCCTTGCTGTTTTGGGAGCAGGAGAGTGGGGGAAGGGTATCTTGAGTTGGCTCCCTTTGTCCCGTTGCTCAGCGTCTTCTCAGCCCTCTGCTTTTCTCCCTGCCTGGGAGGAGCCGCCCCAGCACCCTCTCCTCCCCTGCTGCGTATTTCTCCATCGCACTCCTTCTCTCTCCCACTCAAGCACGCATTTCAGCAAACACTGACGGGTGCTTGGTGAGGCCCAGACCCTGGGCTGAGTGCAGTCAGCTCTGTCTTCGGCCCCAGGGCAGCGTGTAGGGGACAGAGTGGGCACTTGTGAATACTGGCTGATTGAACGGGAAGAGCTTGAGCCCCACCCCTGGGAGCTGCAGGCTAGGCGGGAGACAGATGCAAGGAAAGAGCCTGGAGGGAAACAGGGTGCTGAGGACGGGCACCGGGCCGAGGATGAGAGGGGGCTAGAGAGCGGGTGGAGAGAAGCGTGGGGACGGGAGGAGGCGAGGAGACAGGCAGAAGGCACAGCAGGGCAAAGAGCAGAGTCAGGGAGAGACAGCCTGGCGGGGGTGGGGTCCTGGGGTGCGTAACGGGAGAGAGGCAGCACCGATCCTGGAGGGACCCTGTGCTGCAAAAAGGAAGTTTTATCGTCCTATGGGCTGTTAGGAACCACTACACTCTTAACTAGGGATGTGTTAGGGGCAGGTTTTAGTTTTCTAAAAGGCTTTATTTATTTATTTGAAAGAATAAGAGACGGAGATCTACCATCTGGGGGTTTGCTCCCCGCATGCCTGCAGCAGCCAGAGCTGGGTCTGGCCGAAGCCAGGAGTCTGGATCTCCCATGTGGGTGAGAGGGCTCCAATGACTGGCGCCATCACCTGCTGTCTCCTGGGTGTGCATTGGGAGGAGGGCCAGGGCTTGAACGCAGGCGCTCCAGGGTGGAGTACGGGCATCTCAGGTGGGGTCTTAACTGCTGTGCCAGAGGCCTGCCTGTGCTTTGTGTCTTAGCTGGATCAGGATCACCCTGGATGGCAGGGACCGTGGGCAGGGCACGCATAGCGAGTCGGTGAGGGCCCCAGCCCAGGGGCGTGGCAGGCAGGGAGCACACGGAGGGGTGTCTGGGGGTAACACCTGCCCCGTGCTGCTTTGTCATGCCGAGCTGTCTTGGAGGAAGTGGGTCCGTGTTGGGGCCTCCAGGCGCCGTGTGAGCCTGGCTGTGTTCCCCGGAGTAGGAGGCGATCGTCTGAACCATGCCCCTTCCCTCCGCAGTGACGAAGCTGCAGGTGAGCAAATCCAAGAGGACCCTCACCCTGGTGGAGAACAGGCCCATTCAGCTGAACTGCTCGGTGAAGTCTCAGACAAGCCAGAACTCCCACTTCGCTGTGCTGTGGTACGTGCACAAGCCCTCGGACGCCGACGGCAAGCTCATCCTCAAAACCACCCACAGCTCTGCCTTTGAGTACGGCACCTACGCCGAGGAGGAGGGCCTGCGGCCCAGGCTGCAGTTCGAGAGGCACGCGTCGGGTGGCTTGTTCAGCCTCACTGTCCAGAGGGCCGAGGTCAGCGACAGCGGCAGCTACTACTGCCACGTGGAGGAGTGGCTGCTGAGCCCCAACTATGCGTGGTACAAGCTGGCGGAGGAGGTTTCAGGGCGCACTGAAGTCACCGTGAAGCAGCCAGGTAAGGGCGCAGTGGGGTCGCGTGCAGAGGGGTGGGTGGGGCTCCACAGGGCCCAGGTGCTGAGGCTGCCGGCAGGTGCACCCTGGGTGTGGGTGCAGCACACACGGCATTAGCCCAGCGCACTTGACCTGCAGCCGGGCCAGACGCCAATGCCAACCAATGAAAAGGTCATAGACACTCCATCTTCACCCAGGCGCTGCTGAGGAGGCAGCTGTGCCGGCCAGTGAGTTGCCAGGCGGAGTCTGTGGCGGCTCTGGGAGCTGTTTTTGGGTTTGGGGCTCACAGCCGGATTCCACGGCTGGGATCCCTCCCTGGAAGGTGTTTTCCAGGTTTCCTCTGCTTCGCCTTCTTCCTTACCCCCCAGCCCAGCCACACCAGCCCTTCAAACTGAACTCCCCTTCCTCGGCCCCCGCCCAGCCCTCTCCGAGGGGGTGGCCCTCGGTCTGCTCTGGGACAGCTGGTGTCCAGCCTCAGCTCTGCTCTGGGGGCAGCACAGATCGCTGGCCAGTCCACCTTGCCACCTTCCTCCTGAGGCTTTAGGTCTGCTCTGGGACAGCTGGTGTCCAGTCTCTGCTGACCGCCTCTGCCAGCCTCAGCTCTGCTCTGGGACAGCCCTCAGCAAGTCTGGTGGTTTCAGATCTTCCCTGTGTGCAGGCCCCGCCTTGCAGGCCCCCTCTCTCTTCGTTGAACCTCTCTGGTTTAAGGCGTGGCCTTAAATGCTGTCCCTGTCTCCCCACCCACTTGCCTGTCCTTCCTGGGGGCCGTGCAGGTGTTGCCGCCCGACTCCCACCTCCATGCCTTTGCTTCTGCCGCCCTGTCTGCCTGCAATGTATTTCTCCTGCTGCTTCATCCATCTTCACCTCCATACCTACGACTTCACTCAGCACCACCATCAGGAAGCCTACCCTGATTTCTCCTGTGTCACAAGGCTCCCATGGAAAACACTTAATGTAATGATCATGGAATTTCTTCTGCATTTCCCTGTGAGCACTTTGAGGATAAGGCGGTGTCTTTCTATTTTCAGCCACTGCCATGGCATCCCTAGTAAATAATGGCTGCATTGAGCGGTTGTTGTCCTTGGGCACCCCAGGGCCTTTGCACTGGCTGTTCTCTCAGTCTACACTATGTTGGCCATAGGTGTGTGTTTGTCTTGCTCTGCCTCTGAGAGGCATCCCTGGCTCCTTCTTACCTTAGGCAGCACCCTAGTCCCCCATCCCCACACAGCACATCCCACCACCCAGCGTTCTGTTCAGTTACCTGGTCGTATATAAGTTGAAGTGGAGCACTTATCCATCCTGATATCTAAAACCCTCTTGCCAGCCACCGTGTATTACCCGTAGACATATTCCGTTGTTCAGGCACGTTTGTGCCTACGCATGTATTGGCTGTCTGCCTCTCCCACGAGAACAGGAGCTCCCGTAGTGAGCGGGCACTGGGTTTTCTCCCCATTGCTTGTCTCCTGGGACAGCTCAGTGAATGTTTCCGGTGACCCAGACACAGAGCTGCACGCACCGCCCCAGTGAGCACAGGAGGCCGCTGCCCCCCTCCTCTGTGACGGCACCCTGTTTCCAGGACTCTCTGGCCCCACAGTGACATGTTCTGCTGCTTTTCACTGGGAAGCTGTGTCCTTAAGTGGTTCCTGGGGGCGTGGCCAGGCGCCCTGTGTCCTGACCACAGGCCCTTCTGGAGCATTCTGAAGACGGGAGGTGGTCAGGAGAAGCGGCGCTCTCGGGGCCCCCGTCCCCGCTCCCGCCTGTTCTCAGTGGCAGAAGCTGGGCCCGCCGCTGAGCTGCTTCTCCACGCAGCACTGTCCCTTCCCTTTCCTCGTTTGGTTCTGGGGGAGCCTCAGTGTATCGGGGGGATGTCCCCTCTGAGCCCACGCAGCTGTGCTGGCCGACACAGTGCTAGGCACCTGCTGACACATGCGTGAACATCGCTGAGACAGTGGGACTTCACATGACCCACACAAGACTCAGGGGCCACGTGTGACTGCCGGCCCCCTGCGGTGCTGATTCTGGGCTTCTGTCTTTTGCTGTCCTCTCCGTCCTATCTCTAGTTCCTTCCTTTCTTCTCGTTTCTTCCAAATGAGAAAGCGTGTACTTAGAGAGCCTTAGCAAAATATGAAAACAAAAGCCCACAACAAAGAAGCTCATCTTTCCATGTTGAGACAATCGAGTTCACGTGTTCTGTGCGTATTCCGGGGAGCTGGGCCGTTTACATCATGTGTCCTGCAATCGCTGGCCCTGTGACCCTCTGATTCCAGAAGCCATGATGAGCACCATAGGACTTGTAGACAGTGCTGAAGGGCAGAGGTCCCCAACCCCCTGCCCCACCCCAGGGGTCACGCAAGAGCTGCGGTGCATTGGCGCCTCCATAGCTCTTGGTTCTCCCTGGTGTAGAGGGCGTGGGGGCTCTCGCGGAGGTTCCGGGCCCGCCATCCGGGCTCAGCAGTGAGCGTATTTCCCTGCAGGAAGATGTCGCTGGCTGAATTGCAGACCGCCTGGGTACGGCAGTGGCTCCTTTGTGTCTGCTAAGGTCAGAGCAGTTGCCAGGGCCAACGTAGAAACACGTTATGCTGAGTTTCCTCTCAGTTCTTTTGTGGTTGACAGCCCAGCACATTCTAGCTGTCAGGGGTGAGTGTTCAAGGTTGACCAGCATTCGGTGCAGTGGTTAAGACACCCGCACCCCTTATCAGAGTGCCTGAGTTCGAGTCCTGTCTCTGCTCCCAGTTTTATACTGACGCACACGCCAGGAGGAAGCAGGTAACGGCTAAGTGTTTAGGTCCCTGCCACACACACACACACACACACACACACACACACACGGGAGGCCTGCACTGAGTCCTGGACTCCGGGCTTTGGCCTTGCCCAGCCCCAGCTGTTGTAGACATTTGGAGAATGAAGCAGCAGATGGAAGATATATCTGTCAGTCTGTCTTTGTCTTGCAAATAAAATTAAAAAAAAAAAAAACAGTTGCTGGTTGCTCTGCCCCTCCCTGTCACTGCCACTCCATCAGTCGGCCACAGACTCTGCAATCTGCTGTCCTTGCCTGCATAGCCTTCTACAGCTGCATCATCCCTCCCCCAAGCACCTGACTCCGTGCGGGTTGTGTGCAGAGGGTTGCTGTTCCTGCGACACTGGACTCACTGGCACCCAGGGCACACGATCAGGGAACTCGTGCTGTCTAGGACTGGGTTGGGGCTGCTGTCCTGCGTCCGGAAGTCACCTTCTCACCTACTGTTGGGAAAGGTGCCTGTGGATTGCTTCTGGTGTCCTGGCGCTGACTTCCCTGTCTTCTCTGTTCCAGACAGCCGCCTGAAGCTCAGCCAAGCCCAGGGGAACCTGTCCATTCTGGAGACCCGGCAGGTGCAGCTGGAGTGTGTGGTCTTGAACCGCACCAGCGCGGCCTCCCAGCTCGTGGTGGAGTGGTTTGTGTGGAAGCCCAACCACCCGGAGCGGGAGACCGTGGCCCGCCTGAGCCGCGAGGCCACCTTCCACTACGGCGAGCAGGCGGCCAAGAACCAGCTGCAGGGCCGGCTGCATCTGGAGAGTCCGTCCTCCGGCGTGTACCGGCTCTTCATCCAGAACGTGGCCGTGCAGGACAGCGGCACGTACAGTTGCCGCGTGGAGGAGTGGCTGCCCAGCCCCAGCGGCGTGTGGTATAAACGGGCCGAGGACACTGCGGGGCAGACAACGGTCACGGTCATGCGGCCAGGTGAGGGCTCATCTCCCCAGCCTCCACGCGCCGAGGCTCCCCTTTAAGTGTCATGTTTTATGCCCCGGATACAAGTTGCTTATTCATCACATATACACTGGTGGTTAACTCTATGGGTGTTTACATTATGCATTTGCAAAGTTGTCTTAATTTTTTTTCTTTGGAATGGAAAATTGCACATCTGGCTGTGGCCTGAGGTGATTTGATTTCTTAATTAGAATAAAAGATGGCAATTAGTTATTCCTGCTAATAGAATACTTTCATAGAATGCACTCAGATTTGGACAAATGTGGATATGACAGAAATCTTTTTTTTTTTTTTTTTTTTGACAGGCAGAGTGGACAGTGAGAGAGAGAGACAGAGAGAAAGGTCTTCCTTTGCCGTTGGTTCGCCCTCCAGTGGCCGCTGCGGCTGGTGCGCTGCGGCTGGCGCACTGCGCTGATCCGATGGCAGGAGCCAGGTGCTTCTCCTGGTCTCCCATGGGGTGCAGGGCCCAAGGACCTGGGCCATCCTCCACTGCACTCCCGGGCCACAGCAGAGAGCTGGCCTGGAAGAGGGGCAACCGGGACAGAATCTGGTGCCCCGACCGGGACTAGAACCCGGTGTGCCGTTGCCGCAAGGCGGAGGATTAGCCTATTGAGCCGCGGCGCCGGCCAGACAGAAATCTTGAAATAAGGGCTGTGGCTGAAAAAAATGAGGCTTCTGGGTTTTCGGTGGGAAAGAATTGATTCATGTGCTCTAAATAGCAAGCCACGTCGGGTCTGCAGCCTGTGCTCTCGCTGCCTGCTAGCTTTCTTGGTAGGCATGTCTGTTCTGGCGGCCTTTGGCTTTTCTTGGCTTTATTGCTATTTCTGAAGTACCTGAGGGCATGTAATTGCAAGGTGTAATTGTTGCTCCACATTCCAACACATGTGATGAGCGGTAGCATGTGCAGGATCGCCTGCGTCCTTTGCCGCATCACCTCCTCATCCCAAATGACAGTAAGAAGTCCACAGTCCTTGTCAGGACATAGGCAGAGACGAGCCTGTGACTTCTGTCAGCCTGCACCTTCTGTCTTGCTGCTGTTCTCAGCACGTGGACCTCCACGTCTGTGGTCTTTGGCGCCATTGGTAGTTCGTGTCGTGTTTTCCATCTGCCTGGAGCATCTTGTTTTGTCCGGGGGACACGGGAACTTCAGGGTTATGCTGGGCCCCGTACGTCACGGAGCACATGTTGGGGAGCCGAATGCACCCATTGTACAGGAAAAGGACATTGTCTCACGCCCGCCTGTGTCTTGCCCGAGCTGGGGGGGAAATCACCTCCACTTTGAGTTACTCCTATTTTCCCGGGAGCTTTGACTTATTTATGTATTTTCTGCTTTCCACTCTGCCTAGACACTGCTGCTTATCTTTTCTTGAAGGTGAAACTGCAGCGAGGGGCAGCTGAATGCCCTCCTGTTACAACTCCCGCCATTTGCTGCAGATCAGCGCAGTGAGGTCCCCGGGGGGAGAGGGAAGAGGCAGACCCTGACAGAGTACCAGCTGCCCCCTGCCACCGTTAGATTTGCCTCTGGCTTCCCAGCCACCCTGCGTGGTAGATTTTATGAACGAGGCTGACTGAATGCCACAGAGGATTGTGAGGCCGTGAGGACGAGCAGGTGGAGGAGTCACTCCAGTGTCCCTCCTGCCACTCTGTGTGCTCCCAACATGGCCCCAGGAACCTGTGTCTGTCTCCCGTTCCACTGGGAGAGCTGGCGCGACCTTTCTCGCTCCTCTCCATCTGTTTGTCCCTGATTAAGTTGTGCTGATTACAAAGCATTGGGAAGAAAAGTATGACTCTGAAAAGAAAGGTTATACATATTCCCGCTGCCCGCATATCTACTGTTGTGTGGCATAGGCTCTTTGGTCTTGCCTGTGTCTTCATATTCCTTTTTTGTTGTTGTTGTTAAAAGATTTTATTTATTTATTTGAGCGGTAGAATTACAGACAGTGAGAGGGAGAGACACAGAGAAAGATCTTCCTTCCATTGGTTCACTCCCCAGATGGTTGCAATGGCTGGAGCTGTGCTGATCCGGAGCCAGGAGCCAGGTGCTTCCTCCTGGTCTCCCAAGCACTTGGACCATCCTCTACTGCTTTCCCAGGCCATAGCAGAGAGCTGGATTGGAAGAGGAGCAGCCGGGACTAGAACTGGTGCCCATATGGGATGTTGGCACCTCAGGCAGAGGATTAACCTACTGCGCCACTGTGCCGGCCCCATCTTTTTTTTTTTTTTTTTTTAAGATTTATTTATTTATTTGAAAGTCAGAGTTACACAGAAAGAGAAGGAGAGGCAGAGAGAAAGAGAGAGGTCTTCCATCCACAGGTTCACTCCCCAGACAGCTGCAACAGCCAGAGCTGTGCCAATCAAAGCCAGGAGCCAGGAGGTTCTTCTAGGTCTCCCACATGGGTGCAGGAGCCAAGGACTTGAGCCATCTTCCATGGCTTTTCCAGGCCATAGCAGAGAGCTGAATTGAAAGTGGAGCAGCGGGGACTTGAACCGATGCCCATATGGGATGTTGGCACTGCAGGCCGTGGCTTTACCTTCTATGCCACAGTGGCGGCCCCTTCATATTCTCTCGCCTCTCTCTGTAAACACGGTCAGCATCCTACTGTCTTAGCTGTATTCCCCCACTCGCCTTTATATGTGATTATGTCTGTGTGTCATCGAGAGCATTTCATCATCACTGTCTCACCTGTTGTGCAACATTTGTTGTGAGGATGTATTTAAAAACTTACTTCTGAGATACAATCGAACATAATAGGAGTCGAAAACTCAAAATAATATACATTTTTTTAAATGATTTATTTGTTTGAAAGTCAGAGTTGCAGAGAGAGGGAGAGACAGAGAGAGAAATATCCTCCGTGTGCTGATCCACTCCCGATGGCCGCAATAGCTGGGACTGGGCCAGGCCTAAGCCAGGAACTGGGTCTCTCACATGAGTAGCAGGAGTCCAAGCACAGTGGAACCCATCTCCCACTGCTTTTCCCAAGCCATTAGCAGGGAGCTGGATGGGAAGTAGAGTAGCTGGGACATGAGCCAGTGCCCGTATGGGATGCCAGCACTGCAGGTGGAGGCTTTATCCACTATTCCACAACACCGGCCCCATAGCATAACTCTTTAAGAGTCGTGTGAGATAATAATCATTGGTGTGGTTGTTGTGGTACACTGCTTGGGACACCTGTACCCCATGTTGGAGTGTGAGTTCCAGTCCCAGATCCTCTGCTTCTTATTCAGCATCCTGCTCGTGCACCTGGCAAGGCAGCAGATAATGGCCCAAGTACCTGGGTTCCTGTCTCCCATGCAAGAGGCTCAGATGGAGCTGCAGGTTCCCAGCTTTGGTCTGGCCCAGCATCAGCTGTTGCAGCCATCTGGGCAGAGAACCAGTGGATGGAAGATCTTGCTCTCTGTCTCTTCTTCTCTGTCACTCTGCCTTTCAAATAAATAAAAACCTTAAAAAAAAAAATCAGCTTCCAGTGCTTAGAGTTGGCCATTCACTACAGCATAAAACACACAATGAAGGGCTTGTACCCTCAGTCAGGTTGTGCTGAAGCAAATGAGTATTGTGTGTGGCTCACAAAGCAGGGAGAGAGAACCAAGTTCATCAGAGAGTGACCAGGAAGCAGCCGTCAGACCAACAGCTACAGGGCACTAACCTGCACTGGAGGGCGGCATCACTTTCTTGGCCTGTTCTAGAAGGCGATGCACATCGGGAGCCAACCTGGTGGTAGAGAAACATGTCAAGGGCATGGATTTTGTAGGGAGGTGGAAATGAATTCCATTCATAAAACTTGAGTCCTGGATGCAGACAAGGCACTGGAAGTGGCCAAGAAACACAGCAGGCAGTTAGAGGGGAAGGAAGCAAAGGGAGAGCAGACAGAGGGGCACCTTCTGGAGGAGCTGAATGCCTGATTCTCTTTGTGGCCACGTGCCACACGTGATGGATTCCACTGGGTATCACCCAGCACCACCTGACACCCAGCACCACCTTGACACACTGGCCAGTCACTAGGGACTTTGGGATGGAGAAAAAGTACTGTGGTCCCCATAGCCCCCTGTTGGTCTGGGGGCAGAGGTGGGGAACCTTTTTCTGCCAAGGGCCATATGGTTATTTATATAACATCATTTGTGGGCCATACAATTGTCAACTTAAAAATCAGCCTGCTATAAACAGCCTGAATTTTGAGTCCTGCCTGCAGATGTCTTGGAAGGGCCAGACCAGACGACATCAGAGGCTGACCGTTCCCCACCCCTGTGGGGTACAGCTCTTCCGTGGCTTTGGGGTAGCATGTCAGTGTGTTCTCTGGCAGGATCAGCAGAGGGGTCTGGGAGCTGACTGAACATTCTCCGTCCTGCCATTCTGTGCCCTCAGGCATCTCCTGCCCGTGAGAGCTGAGCTCAGGCACTGTGCCCACCTCCTGTGACCAGTTACCAAACCTTCCAGCCAGCAGTGTGAGGGCTGGGAGTGATGTGGCCAGGGGGATGGGGCTGCCAGACCCACAGAAGCAGTAGGAACCCATTTGTTTTCACCTGCGAGCAACATTAAGCCAATTCATTCAAACCCAGGGCAATACCTGGGAAATAGCTTCTACTTGATCTCCCTCCAACTAGAATCTGATTTGGTCTCTCTACTTTTATTGATGTTACCCTGGTATCTTTCATGAACATTTCATAAACAGAGCTTAAGGGAGGGCTTTTAGGAGCTAGGGAGTGAATGATTAGTTCAGAACCAACTACAATGAGCCAGAAAAAGAAAAGAAGGCAACAAAAGAAACAGCTTGGAGCCTGTCTGGCGGTGTCTGTGCTGTGACTCGCCTGCCTCGGGACCTCTCTCTGGCTTGTCTGGACCTCCCTGGATTGGCGAGCACACTTAGTCTGTATGCATTCTCCCAAAAGGCCGCTGTGCAGAGGGAGAGGCCCCCTCAGCTCTGCCGGCTGTCTGAGGCGTCAATGCTTGGAGAGAATATTTACTGTGTTGGGCTCACTATGGCTTCAGCAGTCAGCTGAAACCCAGAAATTACTGAATGGATGTGCTGGCTTCCTAGGGCTGCCAACTCGATAGCTCTTACTCTCCCACAGTTCTGGAGGCCAAAAGTTCAAATGGCAGGTGTCGCTGCAGCCACGCTCCCTGTGACGGACAGGTCCAGGGAGGAACCTTCCCGCCTCGTCCAGCTGCCCGGAGCTCCCAGTGCCCTTGGCTGGCGGCTGCATCAGTGCAGCCCATCCTGTGTGTCCTGTGGCTTTCTCCTCCCCCACGTTCCTACAAGGACGCCCGTTGTCCTGGTCGGCTTGGCTGCCCGACACAGTGCTACAGGGTGGTGGCTCATGCAGCAGCAGTTTTTTTTTTCTCACAGCCTGGACTCTGAGGTTGGATGCTGGCTCAGTCGGGTTCTGGTAAGGGAGTTCTTTTTGGCTTGGGGATGGCTGCTTTTCCACCATGTCCCAGGTAGGCTTTCCTTGGTGTGTACACACCCAAAGAGAGACAGAAAGATTATCTCTCTTCCTCTTCTGAAGTAACCAGTCCAATTGGATCTAAGGCCCACCCTTATAACCGCCTAAAGGCTCTGTCTCTAGTCACACTGGGGTCAGGATCTCACCATATGAAGTTTGAGGGGATTTCAGTCCATAGCACTAGTTATTTGCTTAAGGGTCCACCCTAATTCAGTATGCTCTCATCTTAGCCAGCTACCTCTGCAGAGGACCTGTTTCCAAAGGATCTATTTCTAAATAAGGTCACATTCCTTTTGTCTTGTTTTGTTTTCATATTTATTTACTTATTTGCAAGGCAGAATGGAGGGCAGGGGCTGGCATTGTGGTGGAGCAGGTAAAGTTGCCGCCTGCAATGCCAGCATTCCGTATCGGTGCTGGTTCGGGTCCTGGCTGCTATACTTGAGGTCCAGCTCCCTGCTGATGCACCTGGGAAAAGCAGCAGAAGATGGCCCAGATGTTTGGACCCCTGTTACATAAGTGGGAAACCCAGAAGAAGCTCCTAGCTCCTGGCTTCAGTCTGGCCCAGTGCTGGCTGTTGAAGCTATCTGGAAGTGAACCAGTGGATGGAAGATCTCCCCCCTCTCTGTTTCTGTCTCTTTCTCTGTAACTCCAGCTTTCTAAATAAATAAATCTTAAAAAAAAAAAAAAAAAAAAAAAAAAAAGAATGGCAGAGAGAGAATGCTTCCATCTACTGGTTCACTCCCTCAAAGTACCTAACAATAGCTGGGGCTTGGGCCAGGCCAAAGCTAAGAGCCAGGAACTTCATCCATGACTCCCACGTGGGTGGCAGGAACCCAAGTACTTGGGTCATCTTCTGTTGCCTCCTAGGCACATTAGCATATTAGCTGATCGGAAGCACTCCAGTATGGGCTGTGGGCATCCTGAGCTGCAACCTAACCTGCTATGACACAACACCTGCTGCCCCTAAGGTCACATTGTGAGATTCCAGGTAGACATGAATTCTGGGAGGACACTGTTCAATCACAAGGGGTTACAGTGGCAATAAGTGTCCCTCCCTGCCTGGAGTCCACAGCAGCCACATCACCAGCCTGTTGTGAATTCTTCCACAGGTACTTTATACAAATATAAATAATATGTCAAAAAAGTTTTTTTTTTCAGCACAAGTTGATATACAGAGTGCATGGTGCTTTGTAGCAGTTTGTCTTGGGTCTGCTTCCGCATTGACTGTAGCACCACCTGGATGTCTTTTCAATACGTGCCAAGCATTCTATGGCATGGATATTATTACAGTAGTCATGAACATTGAGTTTGTTTTAAACAAATAAATTAAAGCAGCCTGTTCTCCCTTCCTGTCCCTTGTGTGCCCCCAGATGCCGCCCTGCAGGTGGACACGGTGGTGCCCAACGCCACGGTGTCTGAGAAGGCCGCCTTCCAGCTGGACTGTAGCATCGTGTCCCGCTCCAGCCAGGACTCCCGCTTCGCTGTGGCCTGGTATTCCCTAAGGACTAAAGCTGCCGGGAGAAAGGGAAGCCCAGGTCTGGAAGAGCAGGAGGAGGAAAGAGAAGAGCAGGAGGACGACGATGAGGAAGTCGACGAGGGAAACGAGGAGAGCCCGACAGAGCGCGTAGTCCTGCTGAGTGTGGGCCCTGATGCCGTCTTTGGCCCAGAGGGCAGCCCCTGGGAGGGCAGGCTTCGCTTCCAGAGGCTCTCTCCACTGCTCTACCGGCTCACGGTGCTGCAGGCCAGCCCCCACGACACGGGCAACTACTCCTGCCACGTGGAGGAGTGGCTGCCCAGCCCCCAGAAGGAATGGTATCGGCTGACAGAGGAGGAGTCCGCCCCCATCGGCATCCGTGTTCTGGATACAGGTAAGTTCCCCCGAGACTGAGGAAGGATACCCCTGTTGGCTCCGACTCTGCCGGGAAGATAAATCTGGAGTTTGTTCATGGGTTAATAAGCAGTTTTCCTTTCTTTCTTGTGTGTGTAGTTTTTTTTTTTTTTTTAAGATTTATTTATTTTATTTGAGAAGCAGAATTACAAGGAGAGTGAGAGACAGAGAGAGAGAGAGAGAAAGATTTTCCATCCACTTGTTCACTCCCCAAATGGCCACAATGGCTGGAGCTGGGCAAGAGCTTCATCCGGGTCTCCCACATGGGTGCAGAGACCAATTTCCGCTGCTTCTGCAGGCACACTGCAGGGAGCTGGATCGAAAATAGAGCAACCAGGACTCAAACTGGTGCCCATGTGGGATGCTGGCATCACAGGAGGCCATTCAACTCGCTGTGCCACAACACTGGCCCCGATAAGCATTCTCAACTGCCGTGGGCATTTATTAGTAAGCTTTGAGATATGGTAGGATTTGATGTATGAGGGTACTTCAGAAAGTTTGTAGGGAAAATAGAATTTAAAAGATGAATTTGTTATGATGCAAAGAAATTTGTACAAAAAAATTTGAGATCCATGCATGCAAGAGGTCTTTAAAAAGTTCATGGAAATTGTGTATTATGAAGAAAACTACGTGTGATTTCAAAACCTTTTTGCATCAAAATAAACTTATCTTCTAAGTCCATTTTCCATGAACTTTTTAAAGTACTCTCGTACCTCTGGCCTGAATTATATGTCTCAGCAAGGCACTCTTTTGATTGGCCTTCTGCCAAAATGTGGATTGTTTCAGACTGAAAATGGTATTTGTTACAGTAGCATTAGCCTATCACGCAGAAAAAGCAGTTTGCTAGAATTTTCAACTTCTTTTCAGTCAAAATTTTGACCACATCATCTTAAATTTGTTTTTGAGTTTTGTCAGCTATTTCTTTTCTTCAGCCCCTCTCCTGTTAACCAGGCATTAGATAGGGTCGCATGCAAGTGAGCTTTTGTGGGTCAACGTGACTATCAGCCATTCTGTATGTCTTAGACATTAGTAAGTGTAAGTATATGTTATGTGTTTTTAACACTGCTGAGCAATGACTGCAGTGGAAGGAAAAGCAGAAAAAACCTTAACTTGTACCTAGACCACCTGACGATCTGCAGAATACGCCTGTCCGGATGTAAGAGGAATCCGATCAGGCCGAAGTTTGCTGGCCGTGTGCACATCCGTAGTTAGCAAGCGTCAAGGGCAGAGGCCATCCGGCAGCCTTACGTTAAAGGAAAGCAGGGGTTTCCAGAGGCCAGGCTCCTGCCGAGGCCGGACAAGTGGCAGAGCAGCCCTGGACCTGGGTTGCAGGCTGCCTGGCTTCATCCTCTTCCATAGCCAGCAATTGCTAACGCTGTGTTCTGAGCAGTCCTGGACACACTGTGGCTGGCTGTACATGGCCCACGGTGACATTCTAATCGATGGTATTAATCAAGCAGGCATCATTTCTGCTCTCGGAAGCTTGAAGGAAGAGAGTGTGTTAGGTTCCCAAAGGAGGGGGTTGGGGGTGGGGTGGGTTTGCAGCAGAACTACGTGCCAGGGGACACAGGAACGAGAGCCGCATAGGAGGTTCAGACGGAACTGGAGACGGCTTCCGTAGTGTCCTAGATGCAGCCGAGTTCACAATCAATCAGCTATGTGATAGTCTATGGCCTTCCAAGCGGAGATAATGGATCTCCGCGGACAATGGGAGCATTCCTTTGATGGTGCAGCCAAGAACTGGAAGAGGCATCGCTATGGGAAAGCAAACACAAGGGTGGTCTCCCCATCCGTGGTGGGGGCTGCTGGGGGCAGGGTGGGCACGGCGCCGGCAGTCCAGGCTTGCTGCCCTCACTGTCTTGTCTCCCTCACCATCCTCAGGTTCCACCCTCCAGTCTCTCATCTGCTCCAACGACGCACTCTTTTACTTCGTCTTCTTCTACCCCTTCCCCATCTTCGGAATCCTCGTCATCACCATCCTGCTGGTGCGCTTCAAAAGCCGCCACTCGAGCAAGAACTCCGAAGGCAAGAACGGGGTGCCCCTGCTGTGGATCAAAGAGCCACACCTCAACTACTCCCCTACGTGCCTGGAGCCCCCTGTGCTCAGCATCCACCCGGGAGCCATAGACTAAAGGGGGCGGGCCCAGCAGACATCAGCTGTGGAGGAGCTGAGCCTCTGCCTCACCATCTCTCGCTCTGTGATGGTTCAGTTGACAGCACCCACACTCCAGTGCCGGGACGGAAAATCCTTAGACTTGACAAGTGTTCACAGGGACAGACCGCCTCCAGGGGGCAGTCTTGGTTGGTTAGCTACTTGCACCTACATGTTGTGACCCTGCCATCGTCTTGGGTTTCTTGTTTCTGTCTTCGGTAATGTAGTGAGTAGCTCCAGGTGCCACATCTACTCACTGATTTATCTCGTATTCTCAGATAGCTATGGGGGTTGTTCCGTTTTGTCATGTACTCTTTTTAAATCCCTTCCCTCCACCCCTTTTGGACTCATAAGGGTTTGAACAAATTTCTCACTGATGGCAAAAGAAGGCCGACGTGACGGTGGCAAGGAGTATCTTCCAAGACTTCCTGTTTTTATGCATTTAAAAATGCCACCCATGGACCAAAATATACTCCAACATTTTTTTTTTCCCTTTCTTACTAAGACTTGAAAATTGTGTGTAGCGTGGGCCCAGTTTGTATCTTATCTTTCCCCTCAGCTGGGGTGGTTGAGCCACTTTGCAGTGAAGATGAAAGCATTGCATTTTTGCTTCAAAGAACTGTGGACGTACACGAGGAGTCCTGCAGAAGTCTGTTAGGAGTAGACGGTGCCCAGCCAGCCTGGCTGTTATGCAGCACAACGGCTTCACCCCATCACTGCCAGAGAGTCAGAAAGCCATCCTGGAGGGAGAATGGGTCAGAAGCCCCCTGAAGTGCAGACTTTTTTGAGCTAAAGAGGGCAGAGGGCTGCTGCCAGCAGTGACTGACTTTGAGCTTGACCAAAGCCAATCCTTAGAGGAGGAAGAGAAGACAGGGCTGGTTGCTGGCTTGATCTGTTCTGTGCAAGGGCAGTCTCTGACTGGCAGCTGGGAGCTGGTGGCTTTTGTCTGGGGGTGCTTTACCAGACTCTGAAGGGGAAGTGGTGGGTAAGGCTGGAAGGGGGACAGCCCCGAGCCGAGCACAGGGGCCAGTGCAGCCACCGTAGGAACAGGTGGTGGGCACCAGGCCAGGGACACAAGAGCAAGACGTGGGGATGAGAGCAGGCATTCCGGGACCTGGCGTTGGAGGACACAGAAGAATGCAGAGATGTGACGATGAGACCTTTTCCTCTGCCTCAGAGACACTGATGTCTTCCTCCTGTGCCATTTGCCGCTTGCTCCTTCTCACTGCCATTAGAGCATCAGCCCCAGGGGAGACCAGCCTGGCCCCGTGCAGCTCTTCCAGTGCACCTGTCCCGGCAGACAGGAATGACATGTGCTGGCTGTGGGAGTTCTCTCTTCCCTTGGTTCTTTCTGTGTGGCTTTAGGTTACTTGGTTGTTCATTGTTACAATCGTTTTTAATTTAACACCCGGGATTCTGGGCCAGGGTCCCACTGTTGTTTACACTACTGGGCCAGGTGCTGGGCTTCCTCCTCCCATTTGTTCACGCCGTGAAGATGTCTTGTGCTCACGCTTCCCCATAGTCAGCTCTCTTCCTCTAGGACCTTGCGTCTTGAATCCCAAGAGGGAAAAGCTACCAGGGATTCTAGAACTAAAAGGCAACGAGAGGTTCCTGTGGAGCTCGAATGTTCCAAACATGAACAGACGCCAGGGCAGGTGGCCATGAGGGTGCGAGTCCTCAGCAGGAGTCTGCAGGGGGTGCGGGCTGGCCCATGGATGCTGTGTCAAGCTGCAGCTGAGGGGAAGCGGGTGACGGACAGGCTGGTGCTGGCCTGCCTGTCCCTCAGATAGACCTTCCTGGGAGACCGCAGGTAGGCAGTGCCACCTGCATCCCATGTTTGCTAACCAAACTGATGCTCGTTTACAATGCTGCATCCACGCCTTGGAGGTACAGAATGGGCCCCAACATGAACAAAGCAGGTCTTCGGGCCCATTTCTTCATCGCAAGGGTGTGGGCTTTCAGTGGAAAACTGCTGACTCCTACTTTACAGGCTGAGTCACGCGGGAAGAGGACTGACTTTCCCTCTGAGTGGAAGGGTGCCAGAGGGCCGGCTGGGACCGACCCAGTTTCCAGTTGGAATTGCTTCATAGCGGTAGAAAAGTAGGTTCTGCACGTAATTAAATAGGTGAAGCAGTTGCAGGAAATGTGAAAGGAAGAGAGAAACCGAAGCCAGTATTCTAAGAATTGCTTTTTCTATTTTCTAACGGGCCGGGGATACCATCAAGGCTTGAACATTGGGAGCTTTCTATGAAAAACCCCGGGACCTTCTTTCTTTGACCATTTCTATGGAAATGTGATGCCGTGGGATGAATGGTGATGGTGCCCTCCAGTGGCTGCAAGACCTCATTGCACATTGTCTACTGAAGCTTTAGTCTTGTCAGGAGGGGACCGCTTGGGCATCTCTCTTGCCTCACCTGCGTCTACAATGTTGCATTTATGGAAAACTACACTGTGCTAGGCGCATTCCAAGACATGGATATGACCACACCCTCTTTGACCCAGGGTGTTTCTGTAGCAAGTTTTCATATTCTTTTCAAACAATAGTTTCTCTGCGTTAATTGTTGAAGGAAAAAAAAAAAAAAAGATGGGGTAAGAAAACTACCCTTGCATGATGTAGAGAGCTGTTGAATTGTTTTGTTTTTTTTTTTTTAAAGGAAAAACTCTTTGTAAGATGTTGCACTAAAACGTTTTATATACACTTCAGAGACCTGTAGTAAATTATGTTGAAAATACGGCTTTTACATTTCTTGGAGTCTGCTGTTCCTTTCCTGTCCCATCATCAGCTCTTTCTGGAGTGGAACTGTGCTGGAGGTGCCTGGAGTTCTGTCCTTGGCGTTGGCCTGCCAGGCTCCAGGTTCACGAGTTGCAGCCTTTGTGATCATGCCCCGCCCACAGCCCCAATGGTGGTGACTTTGTACACGTGATGCATGTCCATCTTCATGACACTCTACTGCCATGTGTCCTGGGCAGGCTCAGACAGTAGATCTTCTGACCTGTGTCTATCCAGGTTTCTTTGATGGGGAGAGGCACAGGACGAGGTGAGAGAATGAGAAGGGGAGTAGGAGCAGGGTAGAAACTTCTCCCTGACCACAAGGGCCTCTGCAGCAAGACCACACCTCCCTTCTCAGACCACATAGCGCTGCCCTGAGTGCGAAGTGTCCAACAAGCCTTGTCCAGGATGGAGGCAAGAGTGGGAGCTGGACTGGCTTGTTCAGTGAGGTGACACAGCACACCAGTCTCCATTGCCTGCACTCCTCAAATGGGTGGGAGTTTTCCCCACCTGCACACTGAGAACAACCTTAGAATGATTAAAGCCATGGCAGTGATGTGCATTTAGTCCAAACCCATCTGTAATTCTTTAAAATTCATAGAAGAACCTGCAAAAAGAACCAGAAGGAGGGTAAAAAGCAGAGGGCAGTGCTTCCTTTTCTTTTTCTCCCTTGTTCAAGTCCAAGACTCTCAGAGGCTTTCATGTGTGCCCCCCTCTGCTCCCCAGCCCTGTCTGCTGCGTCCTTATCAACTACTTGCAGCTGTTGGCTTGGCCGGGAGCTGAAAATACGACTGTTTATCCCTTGGGTACCCACAATGGTTCCATGGGAAGTCTTACATATTATTTTTGCCCAGTTTTTCCAAATGCTCTTTCTCTGCCAGGAAACATTGTCAACAGGGAAACAGAATATTATGGAACAAGATTACCCCCCCTTCCCCCTTTGTGCAAGTATGCTCATTGTTTATGTAAATGAAGTATGCTTCCCCATGAGGTGTACAATGAAAATGACTCTTTGCATTTATGCAAGATTAGGGACAGTGTTTTGCTTGCTACGTTCTGGGTTGCCTAAACGTCACGGGAGTGTGGTATAGGGTTTGGCATAAAGTGCAGCGAGAGCACCGGAGAGTGACACTCGGGAAGAGCAGCCCAGCCTGCTGCACAGACTCATGGGTGCCCTCCTCTCAGCTTCTCGCCCGTGGTTATCTACACCGACAAGAAGGTAAGCTGGGCCTTGCCACACTGGCCAGAGGATGCAGAATACATCCAGCCCTCCTTTTGGAGGTGCGCTGTCAGGAGTTCAGGGAGCCTCTCTGAGCCACTGATTGTGAAGTCTGCTGGACCAGGCGTGGAAGCCCCTCCCCAAACGCTGGAAGGAAGCAGGGCGTCTTTCATGATCAAAGAGCGGGCACTGCTGATTGATCAGAGCACAGTCCAACCAAGAAAGGGCTCATAAATCATTCCTCGCCCAATGCGTGGAGACCATGTCCTGGGGCTACTCACCCAGCTCTGCTCCTGAGAAGGTACTAGCCAGTCCAAAAGTCCCTTTATTGTATTCTGTTCCCTGTATGAAAGAGGAAGAGTAGAAGCTTTGGACTTGGCCAGGATCAGACTGTGGTTCTGCTCATTGCTCTGTGTCCTTAGGCTTACCTTGTCTGAGCCTCAGTTTCCTCATTTGCAAAAACAGGGATGGCAGTAAGATTAAATTGACCCAGGTGGGGCCGGCGCTGTGGCTCACTTGGTTAATCCTCTGCCTGCAGTGCCAGCACCCCATATGGGCCCCAGATTCTGTTCCGGTTGCTCCTCTTCCAGGCCAGCCCTCTGCTGTGGCCTGGGAAGGCAGTGGAGGATGGCCCAGGTGCTTGGGTCCTGCACCCCATGGGAGACCAGAAGGAAATACCTGGCTCCTGGTTTCGGATCGGCGCAGCTCCTGCTGTAGCGGCCATTTGGGGAGTGAACCAATGGAAGGAAGACCTTTCTCTCTGTCTCTTCTTCTCACTGTCTATATCTCTTATCTGTCAAATAAATTTAAAAAAAAAAAATTGACCCAGACAATGCCCCTAACACAGGGTGTGGCTCATAGTGTGTTCCATGGGTCTGCTGTTCATCACAGCTCAAAACTCATTTGGCAGCTCAGAGTCTGAACACCTGACCCCATCTTACCCTTCCAAGTTGGCCCAAGCTCCTACTAGCCTAGGGCAGAGAGGAAACTTGATCGGCTCCCATTTTGTGCTACGCTCTACACCTGCCTTGTGTTCCCAATAGCTCAGGGCAGTGGCAGATGTCTTTTAAGATAGTGGGCTTCTGGGCTGGTGCTGTAGCGTAGTAGGTAAAGCCACCGCCTGCAGTGCTGGCATCCCATATGGACACCGGTTTGTGTCCTAGTTGCTCCACCTTCCATCCAGCTCTCTGCTGTGGCCTGGGAAGGCATTGGAGGATGGCCTGAGTGCTGGGGCCCCTGAACCCACATGGGAGACCCGGAGGAAGCTGCTGGCTCCTGGCTTCGGATTAGTGCAGCTCCAGCCACTGCGGCCATTTGGGGAGTAAACCAGCGGATGGAAGACTTCTCTGTCTCCCTCTGCCTCTCCTCTCTCTATAACTCTTTCAAATAAATAAATAAATCTTTAAAAAGCAAAAAAGATAGGAGGCTTCACAGTACAGGACATTGGCCCCAGAAATTTCATTGACAGACTTTTAACGATTGTTTGGCTAACCTGTCCCCAGGCCACCTCAGGGCCGGATCTGTGGGGCCGGATCCGTCACGTCCACAGCGCTAAGGGACAGAGCGGGCAGCCCTCCGCCGCTCGCAAGCAGAGAGCGAGCTACCTGGGTGAGGGGGACGAGAGGAGCGGGAACGCGGGAAGGAGGAGCCGCGCGCAGGGGGGCGGGGCGGGCGCGCAGGGGGCGGGGCTTCTCCGGGACGGGGCGGGGCCGCGGAGGCTGAGGGCGGGAGTGGACGCCGCGCCTGAGGGGCGAAGGCGGCAGGTAGCGGCTTGGGACTGTTCCTCGGCGTCCTCAGCGCCGCCTGCCTGAGGCTTGGGTTCGGTGGAGGCCGCGCCTGGGCTCAGGGGCCTTGTGGACGCGCCCGGGGCTGAGGCGGCTGCGGGTCGGGGAGCGGACAGTGAATGAGTGGGGTGCGGGAACGTGAGCCCGCGAGAGCCTGTCCAGGGGTGTCCCTGTCTAGGCAGTTGGATTGCAGCGCCTGAGGCCTGCTCGGCTAGGAAAGACTGACCTCACGGGTGCTCCCTGGGATCCTTCGGTGGCCGCCCCTCTCTTCACTGACCACGCCCCTTCTCCGAGAACTTCAAGGGGTGACCGAGAACTTCAGAGGGTCCATTACACCTCCCTGGCCTGGGTCCTCACCCCAACAGGGTCTGGGCATTCGGTTCCACCTCTCAGCTGGTACCGTCTGCTGCGCTGGAGGGAGACCTGGCCGGTTCTTCCCACGGCGCCTCTCAGAATTGGGGTGAAGCGCAAGGGGAGACACTTTGGAGGTGAGTCTGCAGGCCAGGGCCTCCCTTAGGGGCTTCTCCTTTTCCTCTCTTCAAAACATGAAAGAAGAACGAGTGTCCGCAACTGGGTCCATCAGTCGTTCATTGTTCCACACCGATTGCACAGATGCAGCTACTCCTGGAGGACAGCCTGTAGGAGAGGGACTGAGGGCTGCTGCCAAGTGCCTGCATTGTGAAGAGAGCAGCGCTTCGCGAGAGGCTAAAAATGGAGAGCGTGGGAGGACAGGGGAAGGAAGCCTTACCTTCTGTGAGGTCAGGTCATTCCACCTGGCCTTCAAGGAGGGCGGGTAATGTGGGAAGAGATCCAAGAGCAGGAGACCAGGTAAGAACGAGGAGCCGGAGTGTGCAGGAGCAACTTGTGTGACTGGCGGGTACTTGAGGCCCCTTGGGGCGCCCTGCAGGTCCCCCTTGGAGCTTGGATTTGCTTCTGCGAGCAACACAGGGCCGTTTGTGGCCTGAGAGGTGCAGAGGAGGGCTTGTGGTCTGGAGGCACCAGAGAGGAGGGGGTGGGGAGGGCAGAGTGCCATCCCAGACCTGGTGAGCTGTGGTTTTGTGTGCAATGACTGTGGGAAGGGAGGCAGAGAGAGAGAGGCACACAGAGGTGTAGTGCATGAGACTGGTCACCTTGCTCACCACCGCCGGGGCCTGTGTTCTCTCTCCCACTGCAAACTCGGTTTGCCCACTGAGCCTTGCTTCCTTTAGAAGATTGTTCCAGCAGTCCCTGGGGTGAGGGTGGGGATTCATGCAGAAATCATGTCACTGGGCAAGCATGCATTTTTAACCTGCTTGGAATCGGCCTTAAGCCGAGGACAAGAGTGAGTGGCATCACCCTGTGTAAGGTGGGCCCTTTGAAGGCCAAGGCTGCTTCCTCGGGAGGCCTCAGCTCAAGAATCAGGTGGCTGGGTTTGGATCCTGGCTGTTGTCTCACCTGAGTTTGGAACCTGGACAGGTTGCCTCAGTATCTTCATCATTGAAGAGAGCACCGCCCACTGGAGACAAAGAATGAAGACCCATGTAGGGCCGGCACCGCAGCTCACTAGGCTAATCCTCCGCCTTGCGGCGCCGGCACACCAGGTTCTAGTCCCGGTCAGGGCGCCAGATTCTGTCCCGGTTGCCCCTCTTCCAGGCCAGCCCTCTGCTGTGGCCAGGGAGTGCAGTGGAGGATGGCCCAAGTGCTTGGGCCCTGCACCCCATGGGAGACCAGGAGAAGCACCTGTCTCCTGCCTTGGGATCAGTGTGCCGGCCGCGGTGGCCATTGGAGGGTGAACCAACGGCAAAGGAAGACCTTTCTCTCTGTCTCTCTCTCTCACACTATCCACTCTGCCTGTCAAAAAAAAAAAAAAAAAAAAAAGAAGAAGAAGAAGAAGACCCATGTAGCTGCTTCATAGAAAATCGTCAGCAGCGCTCATGGCATGAATATTCATTGTCAGCTTTGCATCAGGCACTGTTTGCCGGACTGGGGATACAAAAGCCACAGACAGCGCCCTGCCCTTGAGAGGCTTACATTATTTTGGGGAAGGCAGACAGTGTGCATAGGTGTTAAATGGTGGTGAACATTTACGAGTAGGAAGATTAATAGAGCAAAGAAAAGAGAAGTTAAGCTGGAGAATTATTTTTTGCTCATTTTGGGACATTTAAAATCTTTAGAACAGTTACAAAAAAATGAACATGAGCATACTTTTCTCCTTGAATCACCAGTTAAGATGTCATTTGTTCTCCCTCTCTCTCCACATACACATTATTTTTTGCTGAACCGTTTGAGAGTTGTAAACTCCATGACTCCTCACTGCTAAATACTTCAACATGTGTCTCCTGAGAAAATGAGCATTCTCCAGCAGGCCACAGAATCATACTCAGTCAGAAAGCTGTAACAGGGAGGCCAGCGCTGTGTTGCTGGGTTAAGCTGTTGAAGTCTGCATTGCCGGCATCCCATATGGGCCAGGCTGCAGGGAGAGCCTGGCACTCCATCCAGGTTTCCCACGTGGGTGGCAGAGGCCCAAGCACTCAGACCATCTTCTGCTTTCCCCAGCACATTAGCAGGGAGCTGGGTCAGAAAGAGAGCAGCCTGGACTTGCACAGTGTTCCAGTATGGGATACTGGCATCATCGTAGGCAGTGACTTAACCTGCTGGACCAAGGAAGCTCTTTTCAATAAGGGGGATAGTTGATCATAGACTTAAGAAAGAGTAGGCCACATGGTTACCCAGGGGAGTACTGCTGGAGGTAGCGGGCACAGCTGGGACGAAGACTCTGACATGGGCTTCAAGCATTTAAGGAACTTTTGGGAGATCATTGTGGTGGAGAGCAGTAGGAAACCAAAGTTGTTAGAGTTGAATCCTATCACCGAGGCTTCGATGACCACTTGCAGTCAATTGGGGAGGTCTGGGGGTTTTGAATAAGAGTGAGATTATGACAACTTGAGTATTTAAAGCAATTATTCTGGCTACTGAGTGGACAGCAGCCTGTGGAGGGGAGCGAAGCAGAAGCAGGGAGCCCAGTGAGGAGGCTGCAGGAGCGACACAGGTAGGAAACAGGGGTGGAGAGAAGTAGGAGATATCTGGATGTGTTTGGGAGGTGGTGCACGACTTGACACGGGCTTGTGTAAGTAGAGCGGTGTGGCAGGGCTTGGGTAGTGCTGACCAAGTAGCCAGAGCTCAAAAATAGGAGCTGTTTATTACTTAGATCTTTCAGTATAAGAGTCTGCTTTGTTCTGTCATTACTAAACTTCTTTAGTTTATTAGACCTATACACTTCAAATTTCTATCGTTGATTTGTTTTAGTGATTTTAACAGTACAAACTGTTAGGTCTAGACTTTAGATTATAATAATATTTGTCAAGCATTTCTCCATTTGAAGTAATTTCACATTGTTTGAGACTTGTTCATACACTTTGCTGCAATCAAGATTCAGAAAATATGTGTTGTTGTTAGACGTAATTCAAGTCTAAACAGGGTTACATTTTTTAAAATATTGTTTATTTATTTGAAAAGCAGAGTTTCACAGAGAGGAGAGGCAGAGAGAGAGAGAGAGAGAGAGAGGTCTTCCGTCCACTGGTTCACTCCCCAGGTAGCCACAATGACCGGAGCTGTGCTGATGCAAAGCCAGAATCCAAGAGCTTCTGCCAGGTCTCCCACGTGGGTGCAGGAGCCTAAGGACTTGGGCCATCTTCCACTGCTTTCCCAGGCCATAGCAGAGAGCTGGGACTCAAACGGCGCCCATATGGGAAGCCGGCAATGCTACACCACAGTGCCAGCCCCAAAACTACTTTTTTTTTTTCAATTAACACTCCTTTTTTCAGGTTTATTTATTTATTTGAAAGTCAGAGTTAACAGAGAAAGAGAGGCAGAGAGAGAGAGAAATTTTCCATCTGCTGGTTCACTTTCCAATTGACCGCAATGGCTGGAGCTGCACCAATTGGAAGCCAGGAGCCAGGAGCTTCTTCTGGGTATCCCACATGGGTGCTGGGGACCAAAGACTTGGGCCATCCTCTGCTTTCCTCTGCTTTCCCAGGCCACAGCAGAGAGCTGGATCGGAAGTGGGGCAGCTGGGACTTGAACTGGCGCCCATATGGGATGCCGGCACCGCAGGCGGTGGCTTTACCCTCCCATCCCCACACCCAGACCTACTTTTTAAAACTACTTTTTAAAAACTAAATCTTGGAAATTGTTTTATTGGCCTTCTTGTCACGTTAGGATTTCTTTAGTAAACACAGGCTTTGATGGTAGCTGTTGGCTTCTCTGTCTAAAAACAGAGTTTGCATAAATCAGCCCTTCTTTGCAAGAGTTTTCTGCCTCTTGATTTCATCTCACGTTGTTTTTAAGTACAGAGGCTTTTTGAAGTCTTTACTTAAGGGGGACCAGAAGCTTCTACTTGAAGTTGTAACCCCTTAGATTCTGCAGTCGCGAATCAAAGCTTCCATCCCAGAGCTCTAAGTAAATTTTCCTTCCTCAGACAAGGTTAGGTGTGACTAGTAGTGTGACTGTAAGATAACAAGACGTCACTAGCAAAGCACAGCGAAATGTTTAGCAGTTTGTCGTTGGAGATAGCCTCAAGTGCTGCCCGCCACCCTCGGAAGAGCATGCGTTTAGGGCCACAGGATCCTCTTCTTTGGCTTCTCCTTTTTTTTTTTTATTCTTTCCTTTGTGCCCCGTTTCCTCTCTTTAAACATTTTATTTATTATTGTTATTTATTTCACTTTAAAGGCAGAGTGACAGAGAAAGAGACACAGAGATCTTCCATCTGCTGGTTCACTCCCCAAATGCTCACAACAGCCAGAGCTGTGCCAGACCGAAGCCAGGAGCTTGGAACTCTATCCAAGTCTCCCAGCTGGGTGGCAGGAGCCCAAACACTTGAGCTATCAGCGCTGCCTTCCAGGCTGCACCGTAGCGGGAAGCTGAAACAGAGGCAGAGCCAGGACTAAAACCCAGGCACTCTGCTATTGGACAGGGTATCCCAAGTTGCATGCTCACAGCTATGCCAAATGGCTGTCCCACTTCTGTGCCTTTTGACCTTCCCCTTCTCAGCTGCTGCTGCTTCCTGGGCTAGTGAATTCTTTACTTAGTGGCGCTGGTGCTCAAACCAAACCCAGGACACGTCAGGGGGCGCTGGTGCTCAAACCAAACCCAGGACACGTCAGGGAGTCTCTTGCCTAGAATCACCAAAATAAGTTTGTGTCCATTCCTGGCCCCATGAGGGGGCCATTTGTTTGAAAGTCTATCTTTTGTGACCTTGATCTGTTCTACTGACCAGATACCACTGGAGGGTTCTGAATTATTTTGGTGGTCTAAGTCTCAGAACCTTCTCTTCCATGTCATAATGTTCCCCATAATGTTGAGATTAGTGCCTGAATTTTCACTCTCACTGGCCTATAGTTTCTTGAACACTTTCCTCGTATAACAGTTAAAAGCTAGAAGAAAAATTTAATGTACACATCCAGAAATTAGTAAGTCCAGATTAACAAGAAACTAATGAAGCTGTCTTCTGATAAATTAGTCACAATAGACTTTCCCAATTGAGTTTCTCAGCTATGAACTGAATACCTAGAAAATAACAGAGATTTAAAAGGAAGTTTAATGGAATGATCAATAATCTATTGAAATACCTTGAATTAGACTTTGGAGAATAGATTTAAAAAGTCTCAGAGAGCTGTGAATAGCTCTAGTAAGAACCTCATTCCATTACTAATGCCGTAGACCTTGGCTGTGTCTGGTCAAAGACGGGAAGAGCACAGCGGCACGTGGATGTCTTGAAAGGACAAGCTGGATTGGTGCTGTCAAATAGAAATGTAGTATGGGACAGGAGACATGACATTTAATAATGTACTTTACTTAACCTACTGTGCCCACAATATGTTCATTTCAACATGTAGTTAATATAAAAGACATTAACAAGACTTTATATTCCACCTTTCTATTCTAAGTCTTGAAAGTCAGGTGTGTGTTTTACACTTAGAACACATCTCAGTTCACACGAATCACACTTCTTGTGCTCACTACCCACTTGTGGCTGCATCAGACTGCACAGATCCAGCAAGAACTATCTCGGGAAAATGGAAGGACGTTAAGAACAAGAAATAAAAAGGGATTTATTTGAATGAGGTAGAAGACAGAAAAATACAAAAGGAAGTTGATGTAGAGAACAGCAGTTGAATTCCAGATGGGCATTCAAAGAGGCCCATTCACCACTGAGAGTGTATGGAGGACACATTCTGGGGAGTTCTGGGCCTTGGAGAACAGGGCCTCGTAGCCTGTTAGGAGACAGCTGGACGAAGTTTCAGTGAAATAGATGGAGACAGGGAAGCTATGATGGTGTGACTGAAACCAGTAGATTTTGCCTTCAGCAGTTGTGGAAACAGAGGAGGTGCCAACTGGGGACATTTTTTTCTCTTCACCAAAAGATATGTTACCTGCCAAAAATAAGCAGGCAATGTGGAATCTGAAAATACATATATAGAGTGTTTTTTAAATATTGTTCTTTCCTAAGAAAAAACTCAAGATAAACCTTTCCTCCAGTCTCAAAAGAGTGATTAGCTTGACTCTATGAAGCAGCATCCATGAACAGTTGTATCTCCACCTTAGGGCGTTTACTTTGGTTAGTGGGCGCAAGCGGATCTGGTATAGTGCCCTGCATCCTTCAACTTTTGGTAGGTGGAACTGTTGTGGGAGAGGTGGGATCTAGATTCCTATTTCAGGTCTTTGCCTTCTCCCTAGAGAAGCTTCTAAGTATTGGCACATATATGGTACATGAAATGTGGGCAGAGTTCAAGAATAGAGGTGACCAGGCAGGGAAAGGGTAAGGAGGGAAGTAGAGAGATGTCTTAGCCCCCGTCTCATCCCTCTCTGCAGAGAGAGAGAGAGAGAGAGAGAGAGAGAGAGAGAGAGAGAGAGACAAGCAAGTGCCAGCCTGGAGGGCAAGAGCCCCTCCCAGTTGCTGGCCTCTCTTGAGAGGTTGGAAAGGGAGTGGTTACATGGTACCTCCCTCAGGTCCCAGGTGAAGGGAGATACATCCCCAGGAAGGGGTTATTTGACTGACAGGTGGATAGGATAGCTACTGGTCTTATCCCATATCAGAACCACAGGTTATTCGCTGGTATATTTCCTTGCAGGCTCTTTGGGAACATAATAAAAAATAAATTGTGTGTGCTTTTTTAAAGATTTATTTATTTATTTGAAATTCAGAGTTACACACACACACACAGAGAGAGAGAGAGAGAGAGAGAGGTCTTCCGTCCGATGGTTCACTCTCCAGTTGACCACAACAGCTGGAGCTGCACTGATCCCAAACCAGGAGCCAGGCGCTTCTTCTAGGTCTTCCATGCGGGTGCAGGGGCCCAAGGACTTGGGCCATCTTCTGCAGCTTTCCCAGGTCATAGCAGAGAGCTGGATTGGAAGTGGAGCAGCTGGGTCTTGAACCAGCACCCATATGGGTTGCTGGGACTGCAGGCAGCAGCTTTATCCATTACTTCACAGTGCCCCGCCCCGTGTGTGTGTGTGTGTGTGTGTGTGTGTGTGTATGTGTTTAATCTTGCTTACATTTGGATTTCTCCTTACTTTTTCCTGTTATCTGAGTAATGTTGCTGCTTCAGTCAAATCTCCACGTGGTGTTTCTTTTCTTGGAGTCATGACGTCATCCCCTCCTAGTGTTCTTACTTCCTACATTCTCCCTAGGTGATCATGGTCCTCATGGCCTCATTAGAATAACTGCATATGAGATGATTCTCAGATCAGCCCCCTCCCATGAGCCCAGCCTGCATACCCAGCAGCCAGTGGGCATGGCCAATTGGATGCCCCACACTAAAAGCACGGTCTTCCAGCTCAGACCTGGACACTCCCACTGTGCTCTCTCTCTTAGGGGATGACACTCCCACCACCTGGAGGAAGCAGCGCTAGAGCCACCCTGGTGCTGCCCCCCCCCCCCACATGCTGTCACTCGTCTTGTTCTGCTAGTTCCACCTCCCAGATGTCTCTGGAACTGCTTTCTTTGGCACCATGCCACCACATCTTGTCCAGGCCACCATCTGGGCCACTGAGTGGCCTCCTGACTGCTCTCTGTGGTCCGATCTTACCCCTCCCATCAGTCTTCCACACCACAGCCAGGAAAAATAGATATTTTGATTCTGCAAAATTTAGAGCCTTGGTATGGAAGAGATCCATTTAATAAAGTAAATAGGCAAGGGTTTGAGCTGGCGCTGTGGCATAGCGAGTTAAGCTGCTGTCTGCAGTGCCAGCCTCCTATATGGGTGCTAGTTCGAGTCCCAGCTGCTCTGCTTCTGGTCCAGCTCCCTGCTAATGCATCTGGGAAAGCACCAGAAAATGTCCCAGGTCCTTGGCTCCCTGCACCCCCATGAGAGACCTGGAAGGAACTCCTAGCTCCTAGCTTTGGCCTGGTTCAGCTCTGGCCATTGTGACCATTTGGTAGTGAATCACTGGATGTAAGATCTATCTCTCCTTGTTCTCTCCCTCACTCTCTCTGTAACTCTGCCTTTCAAATAAAAATAAATAAATCTTTTTTTAAAAATAGGCAAGTGTTGGATTTGAAAAAAAATTATAATACTTTTAAAAATGTGTCTGTTATGTATATGTATCTTAAACTTTGACAAGAAAAAGTGGCACAGGATATGAAAAGATAGTTTTCAGGAAAGGAAATCCAAATCAACAAACAGAATAGGTACTTAAGTTTCTAAAGGTCAGGAAAATACAAACTTAAAAAACAATGCAATGTCACTTTATGTCCAGTAGTTAAATTCAGAAAAATCACCTCATGCTAGTAGGAGTACAAGAAAAAGGCCACTCAGATATTTCCAGTGGAAATGTAAATTACAAAAGCCTTTTTTATAAGCAATGTGGCAGCTTCTATTAAAATAAAAAATCATTTACCCTTTGATTTAGCAACCCCAGCCTGGGATACTCTCCCATAAATAGGGAAGCATAAATACACAGGATGGTTATTGTAACAGAAGAGTTAGGAACAAAAGAGGTATTCACCAGTGGGGGAGAGTGGATTAATTATGGTTTGTTCATACCATGAAATGTTATGTAGCCATTAAAAAGAATAAAGCATAGCTGTTAGAGTTGAGTTGGTGGAATTTTTATGAGATACTATTGATGAGAAAGCCAGAATGCAGTAGGTATAAGATCATTTTTATTCAACAATGGCAAATCCCTTATATACTTGCATTATATGTGAGATCCATGTATCTATTTGACTATGTGATCAGGGATAAAAGTATAGAAGATGTATTCTGAGTTCAGCATAGACTGCAGAACTGAAGGTTGTTATGAGGGTTGGGGAAAATTGTAAGACCTCCAAGCCAAAACAAGCTCAGACAAGAAGGCTATGCAAAACCCATATATGATCATTCTGCACTTATGTACAATTATATGTATGTGTCTATAAATAATTTATATTTTAAAATGCTTTTACAGTTTTTTTTAACTTTTATTTTACTTGAGACAGAGACAGTGAGAAATATTCCATCCTCTGATTCATTCCCCAAATGCTTGCAACAGCTGGGGTTGGGCCAGGCCAAAGCCAGAAGCCTGAAACTCAGTCTGTGTCTCCCACGTGAGTGACAGAGACCCAAGCACTTGAGCAATCATCTGCTGTTTCTCAGCATGTGCATTAGCAGGGAGCTGGACTGGAGTCAACAGAGACAGAATTCAAACCAAGCACTCTGATACGATGATATAGGGGTCCCGAGTGGCATCTTAACCGCTACACTACATGCCCGCTACACTATATGCCCACTCCTAAATGTTTTTTTTTTTTAAGATTTATTTATTTATTTGAAAGGTAGAGTTACAGAGAGGCAGAGGCAGAGAGAGAGAGAGAGAGGTCTTCCATCCTCTGGTTCACTCCTCAAATGGCCACAACAACAGGAGCTGGGCCTATCCAAAGCAAGGAGACAGGAGCTTCTTCCAAGTCTCCCATATGGGTGCAGGGGCCCAAGCACTTGGGCCATTTTCTACTGCTTTTTCAAGCCAAAGCAGAGAACCGCATCAGAAGTGGAGCAACTTGGTCTCAAACCTGTGCCCATATGGGATGCTGGCACTGCAGGCAGAGGCTTTACATGCTATGCCACAGCACTGGCCTCCTAAATGTTTTTTTAAAAGAGAGTTAATTTTACTTTTGTCACTTCTTCAGTGTCTCTCTTTGTTTTTATCTCTTTAAAAAATATTTATTTATTTATTATGTGAAAGGCTGAGTTGCAGAGAGAAGGAGAGATGGGGAGAGACAGAGAGACATCAATCAATCTTCTATCCACTGGCTCACTCTCCACAGTGCCCTGGGCTGGGTCCAGCTTGAGCCAGGAACCAGGAACTCCATCCAGGTTCCCACATGGGTGGCAGGAGTCCATACACGGGGCCATCTTTCCCTTGCTTTCCCAGGCACATTAGCAGGGAGCTGGATGGGAAGTGGAGCAGCCGGGACTGCAGCCTGCACTCATATGGGGATGCAGTGTCACAGACAGCTGCTTAACCCAGTGTGCCACAGTGCTGGTCCCTTCAGTGGCTTTCTTATCTCAAAGACCAGAATTTCATTTGTCTTGCAGAGGTGGGCAATGTCTGGCCTGCGGACCATATAAAGACCACAAAATCATTTGGTGTGGCCCTGCCCAGGCAACCACGGGGGAGACTTGATATTCGATCAATCTATAGCAGGATAATATTGAAGCTGATAATATTGCAGGGTCTGTGAATGATGTTCTAAATATCCAAGTGGCCCTTGCAATAAAAAAGGGCCCTCACCCCTGGGACCCTTGAGCCTTGCAAGTGTAGGTCCCTGCCAGTGTGTCTAGCCCAGCTCACAGACTTTTTCGCTTGTCTAAATGTCTTTTTAGTTCTGTTGACAGGGGCCTGCCCCAGCTTATTGGTAGGGCTAACTGCTACTTACTCTGAACTCAGGGAAGCCTTTCCTAACTCCTTCTTGGTTCCCTAAGAGTATGCTCTTTTTGATACCCCATGCTTTCATTTAGTGGCCCTTAACACAGCTGCAACTGGATGAGTGTCCAATTATTTGTGTAAAGTCCGACTCCCCTAGCAGAATAAGTGCCAAGAAGGCAGAGACTGGGTCTTGTCTTGTTCTCAAGGGTCCTGCGTGGAACAGATGCCTGCTATTTCCGGAATGAATGATGAGACCGTGCTGTTCTGAAAGGGGCGCTGACCAGGGAATTGGAAAAACATGCCTTCTGCTCCCTGTGCTTCTTTCACAAGCCTGTGAGAGGTGTTGAGCAAGTTGATGTGCCTCTCAGAGCCTGTTTCCTTGCCTGTGAAGGAACAACACCTGCACGTAGAGGAGAAGAGCGTTCAAAAGAGGTGGAAAAGGACTTACAGCAGGGAGTAGGCATTTGATAAAATTGTCTTTCATTTTCCTTCATGCTTTATCACTTCACCAGTGAAACCAGAATAATCTAATTTTTAGGACTTTCTCCAGCTCAGAATTACTATGATTTTTTTTTTTTTTTTTTTTTTTTTTTTTTTTTTTTTAGCTGCAGTCTCCCCTTTGTCGACTCTTGTCTCTCGGTGCTACCAACTCTGTTCCTGTCGTCTTACTTCTTATTGATCCCAAGCCCAGGAAATATGGCTTCTCCCTGGGAAAGACAGAAGCCCTCTCTATGCAGTCAGCGTGTGACAGTTCTCATACCTGTTCTCACCACCTCCTTACCCATATCATGCATCCATTCTGGATCATGTAGACATTTTTGAGCGTCCATTATTTGTGGATAGGCTCTCATCCATTCAATGCTATTTTTCAGTTGCCTTCTCCTGTACCCCATTGGGGTTGTGCATGATCAGCAAAGCAGCAGAAGGCTGCAGGTGCATTTTGGAGGGCAGGCTCCCTAAAGCAGGGACACGAGTCCTGAAAATCCTTGCAGAAGTAAATATGGACTCCAGAATCTTTGCACTAAAATAAACTTATCTTTTAATTCCCGTTACCATGAACTTTTTGAAGTACCCTTGTAGACAAGAAGGGGATTTTTGCTGCTTATTTGAAATTACTGAACACTTGGTCTTTTTAATGTTCTTGATTTCTCCCATGCTCTTTCAATTACCCTGATTACAACTAGGCAAAAACTTCAATCATGTCTTAATTTATCTTTAATTTTAACCATAAATAGCTGCTTTTTGGTCTTAAGAAAGTCACATATGCAGCAAGAGGCATTTAGAATTGCTGGAGAGTATCAAAAATATCCCGATCTCGTGATACTAGTAAGTGTTTAACAGCTGGATTGGAGTGAAGGGGTCAGGGGAGCTGTGATCTGAAGCCCTCATCAGTTCCAGTGTAGTTGACGTTTCCGATGTGGATTATAGGCTGTCCGCCAGACTGCCCTGAGTGGAGCTGGGCAGAGATGCCAACAGGCAGCTTGTGAGACCGGGTTGGAGCGAGCGCCAAGGCACCACTCTACCACATCTGAGTCCTTGCTCTTCATCTCACCCTCTCCCTGGCTTCCCAGACACTGATTCTGGGCTCAGTACATGACACTGCTCAGTCAGCAAGAAAGAAACCCGTCAGTCACCATCTGCTCCTCCCTCTCCCCCACTCCCAGCCACGGAATCCTACTGATTTCACCTCTGGGACATCCCCTGAGCCTGGCCACTTGGCGGTCTCCTCCAGGCACATGCTGCCCCGCTCTGTCTGGGCCAGGGCGCACTCACCGCTGGCTGCTCCGCCTCCCTGCCTGCCACTGTCAGCCGGGCTCCACCCAGAAGACAGAACCAGCCTGCCGAAAGCTCAACTTCGCCCTCCAGTCTTTTGTTAAAAACCTTTCCGTGGCTTCCCCTTGCCGCTGGGTGAGTTCAAACCCTCGGCACGCCTACCCTGCCCCTCAGCCTAGCCCACACATCTCACGCTGCCTGCCCCCCCCCACACCCCTCCCCACCCCTTGGTCTCCCCTCTGGAGCCCTGGAGTCCTGCTTTGTTCCTTAAGCACCTTGCAGCTGCTGTTTCCTTTTCCTACAGAATCATCTCTCCTCCCCTCCCCACCCACTTACCTGCTCCCACCTGGCCAGCTCCTCCTCCAGAGACTGTGTGACATTCTGTCAGATCAACAGGACTTCCTGGGGGCACGGCACCACTTGCTAAGCCCCCCACTCCCACCCCATGGTGTACAGCCTGCTCAGTGTCTTCAGAAGACCCTCCTGGAGGGTTTGCCTGGAGCTATGGCTCTGTTGTCTGCTGCCCCGTTTCCGGCAGGAGGCACAGTACATGGCGCACAGTACACGCCACACAGTCGGTGGGCGCTCCATGGAGATCGCATCCATTTCTTGTGTCTGTGCTCTCCAGTTCCCTGTTACAGAGCAAGCTCTACCTGGTCATATTCTTCCATGCTCTACTGTCTTAGTCATTTATCAGCACAAAAACTTATGAGTAATTTCTGCCAGATATTTTAACTTTCTTTTTCCAAAGAGCATCTTGGAAGATGGTTTTTTGTTGTTGATAAAATGTTGTTGCTTTTCTAACCAACTGTTTCCTTTGTTCCCTCCTCTTAGGTTTCATAGATGGTGATGGCCAACTGGTCTTTGGGGCTGTGAACAAGAACATAACCTTCCACACACCAAAGCCTATGCCCTTTAAAGAGATGTGTGGGGAAACCCGAAAAGAGAAAGTTGAGGGCTGGGCAGGAAACTTTAAGGCCGAAGCTTTCCCACCTGTTGTAGACAGGGGTCATCAGGCGGCCTCACTGTCTTCAACATCAGGTGAAGGTGAGTGTGAAACTGAATCTCCAGGGTTACAGAGACCACAGGGTTCTCTCTTCTTGTGATTGGTGAGTATTCTGCAAATTGGTGTGCTTAAAATATTCAATTCCCAATTATCTTCAGAGACTAATACAAATTAATAGTTTATGAGAAATAAAATAATTAGATATCGCATGTCAGGGTTTTCCTCTTTTGGGGTTGGTTCCTAGGTTGTATTCAAGAACTCACTGGGTCTGGTGTTGTGGGACAGCCTGTAAAGCCACTGTCTGTGATATTGGCATCCCATATGGGTGCCGGTTCAACTCCTGGCCGTCCACTTTGGATCCAGCTCCCTGTTAATAGTCTAAAAACAGCAGCAGCAGGTGGCTCAAGTGTTTGGGCCCCTGACGCTCATGTGGGAGACCCAGAAGAAGCCTCTGGTTTCTGACTTCGGCCTGATTCTGTGCTAGCCATTGTGGCTTTCTGGGGAATGAACCAGCGAATGGGTGATTTCTGTCTGTCTGTCTGTCTCTCTGTCTGTCTCTTTCTCTAACTCTAACTTTCAAATAAATAAATAATATTAAAAACAACAAAATGAACTCATACAAAGTATTCTAGAAAATGAGTTTTAATCCTTCTCATCCCATTCTTCACCATCCTTGTTAATTTTTTTTATCTTAAGATTTGTTTATTTGAAAGACTTACACATGGTACCAGCGCTGTGGTACAGTGGGTTAAAGCCCTGGGCTGAAGTGCCAGCATCCCATATGAGCGTTGGTTCTAGTCCCAGCTGCTCCTCTTCCAATCCAGCTCCCTGCCATGGCCTGGGAAAGCAGTAGAAGATGGCCCAGGTCCTTGGGCCCTTGCACCCACATGGGACTCCCGGAATAAGCGCCTGGATCTTGATTTCAGATTGGCTCAGCTCTGGCTGTTGTGACCATCTGGGGAGCGAACCAGTGGATGGAAGACTTCTCTCTGTCTCTACCTCTCTCTGTAACTCTATCTTTCAAATAAATAAAATAAATCTTTAAAAAAATAAAGAGTTACACAGAGGAAGAAACAGAAAGAGAGAGAGTGAGCTTCCAACTGCTGGTTCACTCCCCAAATGGCCACAATGGCTGGGGCTGGGCCAGGAGCTTCATCCTGGTCTCCCATGTGGGTGCAGGAGCCCAAGCACTTGGGCCATCTTCTGCTGGTTTCTCAGGCACATTAGCTGGGAGCTGGATCGGAAGTGGAGCAGCTGAGTCTTGAACCTGCACCCATACAGGATGCCCACACTGCGGGTGCCACTTAACCCTCTATGCCATAGCACCGGCCCTTCAGATGCCTCTTGTAAAAAGGCACCTAAGAAGTTCCCATGATCCTGCTCGAGCTCTGTTCTGCAGCTATGGCCCTCCCCAGACTCCAAGCCTTTCCATTCCCTTTGATTCTCTCTTGGAGAAGCTGCTCCAGATTGGCAGCCCCATTGTTGCGTCTTCTCCCAGGTGGGTGGATGGGTGCTGTCAAGGGTGAACTTGAAGCTGCCTCCTTTTCCTGACTCTCCCTCCCCTCCTTCCTCCTCCTCTCCCCCATCCCCCATAAGCTGTCAGGGATGCCAGGGAGGCAGCCCTCTCCGGTACACAGGAGCTCACTACTTTCCGTTCTCTTGCCGGACTGGGGTGGGGAGAACAGCATCAGTTGGCTTGCTAGGAATGTTCTAGAAGACGATGTAGGCAGCAGTTAGCTCAGAACTCAGTTCTCCTGATAGATGCTACTTCACAAACTGGAGTGCTCACTTCCCCACACAGGGGATTGTTTTTTCTCCTGTGCTGTTTTAAACTAGAACTGAAGATAGGGCCCAGGTTCTTCCTCACTTCTCAGAGATACTTCCAGCTTAGTCTCCTGTTTCCTCATCTACAAATCCCCTTCCTTGCTGTATTCATACCCCTTTTTTAAAAAAGAAAGTTAAAAAATTATTAGAGGAGTGCTCCAGTCCTCTGTTTCACTCCCCAAATGCCCACAATGGCCAAAACCAGGAGCTAGAACTCAACCCAAGTCTCCCACATGGGTGGCAGGAACCCAGTTACTTAAGCCATCACCCCTGCCTCCCATGGTCTGCTTTAGCAGACCTCTTTCCCTCCTGCCACCACCTCTCGCTTTTCATCTCCACTCTGTAGAAAATCTCCTTGAGGAAGGTGTCTGTATCTACTCCTTCTGACCCTTCTCTTACCCACAAAGCTCCTCTGGACCTCCTGGTTAATCAGTCCAGTGGTCTGTGCTCAGTCTATGTCTTTCCCAGCCTCTCGGCAGCTTTTGACCCAACCGATCTCCTGCTTGAAATGCTGCCTTCACTTTGCATTCAGGACACCTTATTCTGGTTCTTTCTAACTTCCTGTCTATTCCTTCTCCGTTTCTTCTCTAGGTCCTTCTCTAGTTTCCTTGTCTCTACAACCTGTTATGGAGACTGGAGACTTCAAGACTTCGAGGCTTCAGCTTCGGGCTCTTCCCTCATCTGCCTGCATTCACAGTCAGGTGGGTGACGCATCTGCACCAGGGATTTAAACATCTTGATGTTGGTGTGGGAGAGGCTCAGAGCTGTAGCCCAGAGCCCCACCCAACTCCTCTTGTGTGTTTCTAACACACCTTCTGTACCTCCTCTCAGGTGTCCGGTTGGCCTCTCAAATATAGTATGTCTAAAAGTAAGCTGCTTATCTATCCCTTAACACCTCCTCCTCCCCAAAGCCTTTCTCTCCTAATGAGTGGCACTCTCTTTCTATAGCTCCAGCTAAAATCTTGACACTTCTCTTTCTCTCTCTAAGATTTATTTTATTTATTTGAAAAGCACAGTTATAGACAGAGAGACACAGAGAGAGGGCTTCCATTTGCTGGTTCACTCTCCAGTTGGCCACAGCAACCAGGGTGGGCCATGCTGAAGCCAGGAGCCAGGAGCTTCTTCCAAGTCTCCCACATGGGTGCAGGGGCCCAAGGACTTGGCCATCCTCCACTGTTTTCCCAGGCTATTAGTAGGGAATTGGATCAGAAGTGGAGCAGCCAGGACATGAATCAGCACCCATATGGGATGCGGGCATCGCGGGTGGCAGCTTTACCTGCTTTATCACAATGCTGACTCCACTTCTCTTTCTCTTTAAACAAAACCCCTTTCACTGCACTAGGGAATTTTGTTGGTTCTCCCAGAGTGATCCTTTTAAAACAGAAGGCATGTATGTCATACTTTTTTTTTTTTTTTTTTTTTGATAAATGAGGAAGTCATGCTTTCTTGAAATTTTGTTAACAAATTGAAAAAGGTTTGGTAATCTGTCAGAGAGACAGACCTGAAGGAGACTCTCAGAAAGTCTATTTTAAAAAAAAATATTTTATTTATTTATTTGAGAGGTATGGTTACAGAGGGAGGGAGAGACAGAAAGGTCTGCCATCCACTGGTTCACTCCCCAAATGTCCACAACTGCAAGACTGGGCCAATCCAAAACCAGGAGCCAGGAGCTTCTTCTGGGTCTCTCATGTGGGTGCAGGGGCCCAAGGACTTGGGCCATCTTCCACTGCTTTCCCAGGCCACAGCAGAGAGCTGGATCAGAAGTGGAATATCTGTGACTAGAACTGGCACCTATATGGGATGTCAGTACCACAAGCAGAGGCTCAGCCCACTATGCCACAGTGCTGGCCCCAGGAAGTCTATTTTGGACAGGTGGATCTCCAGGTGCCTCTTAAATTCTGGACAATGCTTTCTTCTGTGTACAAGTTGAGATTTGTCTTTCCTGCCTACCTCAAAATCTCCTTAAAAATTCTAGCATTAATGTTTATTAGTTCTTTCTTATCCCCCTCTAATCCTTTATCCCATCAAGGACAGCAATATTAATATAAGTAGAATTAACTGCTTTGTCCTTAAGTGGTCTGAATTGGTACATGACCTTTATTAACGTTAATGGAACTATACACATATTTCTGTAAAATGCCATCTTCAGATATGTGTAAGAAATTTTTTTTTCTTTTTATATAGCAGTGAAACAAATTCACTAGTTATAAATTGACTATTTTGAGAATAAAGTAGGTGGATTTCTTGATGCCTAGGGTGCAGATATAACTACTGTGCCATGGGCAGTAGAAAATATGGCAGTTTATAGAAGAAAAATCTGAGCTGTAGAAACTGTGAATTGCACACCTGTGGGTGAGTTGAGCAGGTGCCTCTGGGTTTGCCAGCTGGCAGAGCAGTAGAATGAGAAGGCCAGACAGCTTCTGTGTACTTAAGAGAGTTCTAACTTCATAGAAGATAATGTTAGCACTTCCACACGTTTCCTTCAAATTACTTCCGTATTCCATCTGATCTTTGCATTGACCTCATAAAGCATAGATGTGAGTGAGACACATTTAGGAGTGGGTTTCTCTATTTATAGAACAAGAATCTTGGACCGGAGGATATTTTTTTAAGTCTTCCGAGCTTCTAAAAGAACAGTGGCCCAAGGTCACTCAAACCTCTGCATTCCAGATTGATGCTTCTTATCGGATCACAAACCCTCCCAGAGAGCCGTGGCTCCTGGAACTGACTGCTCACAGCCAGCAGCTGCCCAGTTGCAACTAGTGCCAGTTAAGCACTGGCCCTATCCAAGCCCTACATGTTAATTCATACATTAATTATCTATCTCAACTTGTTTGCTCATCACAATCTGATAAGACCAGTAGTGTTCGTTTCCTCATTGTAGAGAGGAGTAAACCTAGACACCGGAGGATTAAGCTCTTGTCCAAGGTCAAAGAGCTCGTAGTAACGGAGCTGTGATATGAACTCCAGGGGTCAGGCTTCTGAATCCATGCCCTTAAATGCCTTACTGATGGGAGGTGAGATGGTTGAGTAATTTGTACTTACAGGGAAGAGAAAGTGATTTTCTTAAAAGACATATTTATTTGAAAATCAAAGTTACGGGGTGTGAGATAAACAGGAATCCTCCATCCGCTGGTTCACTCCTCAGATGGCCACAACAGCCAGGCTGGGCCAGGCAGAAGCCAAGAGCCAGGAGCTTCATCTGGGTCTCCAACGTGGGTGGAAGGGATCCACGTACTTGGGCTGTTTTCCCAGACCATTAACAGGAGCTGGATCAGAAGTGGGGCAGCCAGGACACTAACCAGTGCCCATATGGGTTGCTGGCATCATAGGCAGTGACTTTACCCTCCACACTACAACACTGGCTGAAAAAACTGATTTGAAGACTGTCTCCTTGAATTGATCTGTCCATCCATCTCTCTAACAATACTCTCCAAGGAGCCATCTGAGGGCCTTATGTAATGTTGGGTAAATGGATAAGGGATGAATTTTGCTCTCCAAAGATTTGTTGTCTGTTGGAGCTCCTGATGCATGGCAGCCCAGTTCAAAAAGTTTTGGGTCAAAAGCTAGACATTGCCTGAACTAGATCAGGAAACTAAAGTCGGTAATGACTACCTGGGCCACTAGAATAGTCACCTGGGAGAGGCAGGACCCAGGAATACATAATTTTTTTTAAAGATTTATTTTATTTATTTGAAAGGTAGTTACAGAGAGAAAGAGAAGAGAAGACAGAAAGAGATCTTCCATTCACCAGTTCATTACCCAAATGGCCACAATGGCCAGGGCTGGGCCAGGCTGAAGCCAGGAACCAGGAGCTTCTTCCAGGTCTCCTACGTGGGTGCAGGGGCCCAAGCACCTGAACCATCTTCTGATGCTTTTCCCAGGTATTAGCAGAGAGCTGGATCAGAAGTGGAGCAGCTGGGACACAAACCAGTGTCCATACAGGATGCCAGCATCACAGGCAACTGCTTTACTCGCAATGCCCCAATACCGGCCCCAGGAATGTGTACTTTTAAAAAACACCCTGGATGACTCTCAAATATTTGAGAAATGCTTCCAAAGAATGTTTCTAAGCAGGCGAATAGAAATCTCGGCTTTGTGTCCTGAGGCATGGCCGGCTTAGTTGCACAGGCAGATGTGGATGCCTGCAGTGCTGGCAACGTTTCTGAACTGTGCTGGGAACAGATAGGCTTCCTTGGAAGCCCCCCAAGGGACTGCGGTGACCGTGTGGTGTGCAAGAGGAACTGGAGGAGGCCGGGGGTGGGGGAGACAGGCCTCTTGGGTTTCCAGTTTTGAATCAATCAGAGCAACCCCCTATCCCTTTGATGTGTCATTCTGTTGGTTCAGATTTAATTTGGAGAAACATTACAGTGCTTAGAAAATGATTAAAAGTTCTTTTAGTTAAAGAAAACTTTAAGGCAGCATATAAGAAGTTATGTAAGCTAGATTAAACATTCAACACTGAGGAATCTCTAGGTAGAAAAGAAAATCAGTGTGTGATTCTGGTCTCTGACAAGGCAGGATGGGTGCATTATATAACTGGGCAAGAAAGAATTCAGGAGGAAGGGGGCTGGCACTGTGGCAAGGTAGCTTAACCCGGCATCCCATATGAGTGCAGGTTCTAGTCCTCGCTGCTCAGCTTCCAATCTAGCTCCTTGCTAATGTGCCTGGAAAAACAGCAGGAGATGGCCTAAGTGCTACCCATGCCTGCTACCCATCCCCTGCTGCCCATGCCTGAAACCAAAATGGAATTCCAGGCTCTTGGCTTTGGTCTGGCCCAGCTCTGACTGTTGCAGCCCCTTGGGGAGTGAACCAGCAGATGGAAGATCTCACTGTCTCTCTGTCCTCTCTCTGTAACTCTACCTTTCAAATAAATAAATTATTTATTTTAAAAAATAATTCAGAAGGAAGGAAGATGGTATCCTAGAAAATATCCTTTTAGATGATGGCATAGTAATGAACTCAAAATGGATCAAAGTTCTAAACTTAAAACCTGAAACTGTAAAACTACCAGAGGAAAAGAAGGGGAAAACTGCAAGACGCTGGCCTGGGCAAAGTCTTTGGTAAGACCACAAAATCACAGGCAATAAAAGCAAAAATAGAGAAAGGGGATTATATCAAGCTAGGAAGCTTCTGCACAGCAAAGGAAATAATTAACAAAGAGACAACCGACAGAATGAGAGAAAATATTTGCAAACTGTGCATCTTATAAAGGACTAATATCCAGAATATCTAAGGAGCTCAAGAAACTCAACAGCAAAACCAACAGTCCAGTTAAGAAACTGGCTGAAGATTTGAATAGACATTTTTCAAAGAAAGAAATACAACAGACATATGCGAAAGGGCTCAGGATCACTAGGCACCAGAGAAATGTAGATAAAAACTCCAATGAGGTTTCATCTCACTCCAGTCAGAATGACTATTATCCAAAATTTAAAAAATAACAAATGTGGAGAAAAGGGTACCTAACACACCATTAATAGGAAGCAAATTAGTACAACCATTATGGAAAACAGTTTGGAGAGTCCTCAAAACCAGGGAGGCTGGTGTTGGGGCACATGGCATTTGTGACTCTGGCATTCCATATCGGAGTGCTGGTTCGAGTCCTGGCTAACCACTTTCAGTCCAGCTTCCTGCCAATGCACCTGGAAAGGCAGCAGCAGGTGACCCGAGTTCTCAGAGCCCTGCCACCCATAAGGGAGACCCAGATGGAGTTTCTGGCTCTGGCTTTGACCTGGCTGTTGCAGCCGTTTGGGGAATGAACCAGAAGATGGAAGATCTCTCTGTCTTTCCCTCTTTGTCACTGTGCCTTTCAAATAAACAAATTAATAAATCTTTAAACAAAAAAAACTAAAATTGTGTCTACCAAAAGATCTAGCTATACTGCTTCTGGGAATATATCCAAAGGAAGTGAAGTCAGCGTATTTTGAAAGAGATACATGCACTCCCATATTTATAGCAGCCCAATTCACAATAACAAAGATATGGAAACAATATAGATGCCCATCAGCTGATGACAGGATATAAGGAAATGTGGGATATACACACACACACACACACACACACACACACACTCACACACACACTAGAGTGTTATTCAGCCATAAAAAAAGAATGAAATCCTGATATTTGCAGCAAAATGAATGGAATTGGAGATCATTATGCTAAGTGAAATAAGCCAGACCCAGAAAGATAATTATCACGTTGTCTTTTATTTATGGAAGTTAACATATAGAGTATAAGACTGTGGATGTGATATTATTTGCTATGCAGTTACAAATATTGTTTGAATTATATCATGTACATGGCAATATACCCTTCTCACTTTATGAACATTGTCCCAATCTGAAGCCAGGAGCCAGAAGCTTCCTCCAGGTCTCCCATGTGGGTGCAGGGGCCCAAGCACTTGGGCCATAAGCAGAGAGCTGGATCAGAAGAGAAGCAGCCAGGACACAAAGAAGCACCTATATGGGATGCTGTGCCTTTCATATTCATAATTATTGTGTTCATAAAGGCTGTTCCTGTGCTACAAGAACATACATTCAGTGCATTCCCCTGAATGACGCTAAGTTAGCATGACAATCTGTCTTGGCTGGGTTTTTTTTTAATGTTTATTTACATTTGTAAATTTTATTATCTTTTAATATTATATTCCCAGTTGCTTATAAACAAAAGAATCAATGACTTTAAAGTCATATAAGAGGGGCCCGTGTTGCGGTTCAGCAGGTCAACATAGGCATCCCGTACAGGTGTCAGAGTCCTGGGTCATCGCTCCACTTCCAGTCAAGCTCCCTGCTAACATGCCTGGAAAGCAGTGGGAGACGGTCCACGTGCTTGAGCCCCTGCCACCTACATGGGAGACCTGCAAGGAGTTCCAGGCTCTTGGCTTTGGCCTGGCCAATCCTGGCTGTTACAGTTGGTTAGGGAGTGAACCAGTGGATTGAAGATCTTTCTCCTCAGTCTTTTCCTCTCTATCTAATTCTGCCTTTCAAATACATAAATATCTTAAAATACATATATATATATATATATATATGTAAAATAAGAGATGAAAATGGTAAAAACTCTGTTGGAATAATATTAAAGTAGAAATAGTTAACAGTATTCCAGGACAAACAGAAAATATGAGTCTCTGAGCTAGGATAAAGTGAGTCTATGAGTGAAATTTTCTGAACAAGCAACTGGAAAAGAAAAGAGGAATTAGTAAATATAATTAATGAACATAAAAGATTTGGATTTTAACTTCTGAGACAGTCTCTAAGTCTCCTATTCATTGTTATTTTTGAAATTTTTCAAACGACACAGAACTACCAAAGTTACGTCATTTTTAGACAAAGCAGAATGATTTCTTGGGAAAGCAAATGCAATTTTCCCCAAGAAAGTGCAAAATGAATACCAATTTGTAACTATTGGATTTGTTCCCTGAAGACAGAGAAATACAAATCCACAGAGGTGTCTCTCAAAGCACCACCATTTGCACACAAAGTTTCTAAAACTAGCAGTGAGGTTATAGTGGTTATTATGCTTGTAACAAACTTCCGCTTATTAATTCCACCTTTCTCTTGCTGTGTAATCCCAAAGTACACAATGTGGAAATGCAGTTTGGTATGCTCGCAGATAGTTGTTTTACAATGGGAACAGCAAAGAACAGAACCCGTGTGGCTTCTGCTTTGGTTGGGTGTGCAGTATGCCTGCAGACAAGGAAGAGGCAGATGACCCTGTACAGAGAGTGCAAGGGAGTTGATATCTTGAAAAAGTTGTAAGTGTTCCAAGAAGCAAAAAACTTGGAAGAAATAATTTCTACATAAGATCCCCCTGAGAAATTGCAGGGGACATTCTAAGGGACTTTGCCTTTGCCATTGGGATTAAATACCCAAGTCAGATGCCTTTTTAACAATCAAAGTCTAGGATCTTTTTTTCCATGAAAAATGCTTTTGTGTAGAACTGCATTATCATAACAGATACCAATCCATGGAATGGTTTAACTGTTAAGTACTGAGCTTTAGTTTTTCAGGTTTCTGTTTCTCATCCGGGCTTTCTGGTGTTTGATCAGTGATGTGTAGTGGTAACTCACATTGACTAGCATTCTGTACTGTAGCAAACTCTGCCTCGTTTTCTCCTTGCCATTGCCACTTCAGACTGGCTGCAAGCTGGTCGTGTTTTGTTTTGTTTTTTAAAGATTTATGTATTTATTTGAAAGGCAGGGTTACAAATAGAAGCTCTTCCATCTGCTGGTTCACTCCCTGGATGGCCGCGGTGGCCAGGGCTGGGCCAGGCCAGAGTCAGGAGCCAAGATCTTCATCAGAGTCTCTCAGGTGGATTTCAGGGGCCCAAGCACTTGGGCCATCTTCCACTGCTTTCCCAGGCCATTAGCAGGGAGCTGGATCAGAAGTGGAGCAGCCAGGACACAAACCGGTGCCCATATGAGATGCCAACTTCATAGGTGATGGCTTTACCCACTACACCACAACACTGGCCCCACAGGTGGTGTCATTTACCTTTTAAGATTAAGAAGACTGGGGCTGGTGCTGGGGAACAGCAGGTTAAGCTGCCGCCTGTGAGACCTGCATCCTGTATCAAGGGCAGGTTTGAGTTCTACCTGCTAATGTGCCCAAGGAGGCAGTGGAGGATGGCCCAAGTGCCAGGGCCCCTGCCACCCACCGGGAGACCCAGGACAGGAGTTCCCAGCTTCCTGCTTCTGTTGTGGCCCTGGAGGAAGTAAACCAGCAAATAGAATCTCTCTTTCTCTCTTTCCCCCTCCCTCTCTCTGCCTTTCAGATAAATAAAATAATTCTTGAAAGTATGATAATAGATTCAACCAGGTGGGGTGACTTCCCCAAGGTCACTTAATTAATGGAGACAGAATAAATCTGTAGATCTTTGAATTCCAGAGCTTTTTCCATGATGCCATTGTGACTCTTTATATGCCTCAAGATAAATTAAGAAAATTTTACATATACACAGCACTCAGCTAGTGAAAACCATACCATGTTGATATATGTAGATATTGGTCAGATGTAAGTTAATCTTTTACTGCATCATTTACTGTTTCTTGCAACATTTTGTCTAATGGGCCTTTTTGTGGTTTGTGGTCATTTGGTCATGAGATCTGCTAGCATAACTATCACCATAGCCCAGCAGTGAGGCATTAACTAGTTAGAATCTTACACGCTAAAGAGAGTTTAGAAGCAGTTAGAAGAGATGGTTCTTGTCCACCTCCTATTAGGAGAAACAAGGACATTAGTATCTGCCGAAGGCCTGCTCTCCTAATGGTTTATACACAAATGTTATCAGAGTTCATCCACACAGCAGCTCCTGGATGGGTATTTTAGAGGAACCTGAGACACAGAGAAGTTAGTAACCTGGCCCAAATAGCTACATTTAATAAGAGGTAAAACCAGGATGTATTTGACATTCAGCTGTATCTGGACTCAAAGCACCTCTATCTTCCTTGCTGTATCAATGAAGCAGAAGTGAAGAGATGGCTTCAAGTTGTAGAAGCATGACCTAAGTGTTAGAACTTACTAACATTGACAGACCTTTGAACATCAAGGCATTGGGTGGGAGCTGAAAGGACAACCAGTGAGCGGTTATGTCTTGTGTCTTGCTCCATAGTTTGCTCTTCCTGGTCCACTGTGAGAGCAGATGGACTGGAGGTTTGCTTATGCCAGTGCTGCAGGTGTTCAAGAGGGAAATAGCTTCTTCATGGTCAGAGGGCTGGTTTATGGCAGAATCTGAATTTGGATGGATTTACACAGAAAATGGTGACGTCAAAGGCAAGAAAATTCACTGGAGAGAGAACATGGGGTTGGGGCCTGAAGACCTCAGTCCTGGACATGATTTCATCGCTTGCTGTCATTGTGAATGTGGGCAAACCTCTCAGTATTTCTGTTCAAACAATGGGCATAATAATGCCTACTTCACAAGGCTGGGGAAATTAAAGAAGGAGACAAGGTATTGACAGTGGTTAACTACTGGAAAATTCTTATTATTTGTGATACAAGAAGCGAAGGAGGAGAGCTTCAAGTGGATGCTCAGTGTGACGTGACATACATCCAATGGTGCAAAGAGAATAACAGCAGAGGATGTGACTTTGGCACCTAGGAGTTCACCCGTGACAGACCTTGTGAGTGTAGGAGAGCAGAAGCCAGATTCTGGACTTTGAATGAGAAGAGAGTAGCCAGCATTGTGGTGCTGTAAGAAAAACCATTGCCGGCAGTGCTGACCTCCCATATGGGCACTGCTTTTTTTTTTTTTTTTTTTTTTTTTTTGACAGGCAGAGTTAGACAGTGAGAGAGAGACAGAGAGAAAGGTTTTCCTTTTCTGTTGGTTCACCCTCCAGATAGCCATCATGGCTGGCATGCTGCACCGATCCGAAGCCAGGAGCCAGGTGCTTCCTCCTGGTCTCCCATGTGGGTGCAGGGCCCAAGCACTTGGGCCATCCTCCACTGCCTTCCTGGGCCACAGCAGAGAGCTGGACTGGAAGAGGAGCAGCCAGGACTAGAACCTGGCACCCCAACCAGGACTAGAACCCGGGGTGCCAGCGCCGCAGGCAGAGGATTAGCCAAGTGAGCCACGGTGCCAGCCAGGGGCATTGCTTTTGAGTCCTGGCTGCTCTGCTTCTGATCCAGCTCCCTGCTAGTGCGCCTGGAAAAGCAGCATAGGATGGCCCACGTGCTGGGGCCTCTGCCACCCATGTGAGAGACCTGGAAGAAGTTCTTGGTTCCTGATTTTGGTCTTGACCATGGTCAGCGGCCATTTGGGTAGCGAACCAGTGGCTGAAAGATCTCTTTCTCTCTCTCTGTTTCTCCTTCTCTCTGTAACTCTGCCTTTCAAATAAATAAATAAATCTTTTTTAAAAATCTGAGAACATTTGAGAGTCAAACAAAAATTCTTTCCAGGCGAAGAAATCTGCTAGCCTTTGCCACTGTTTTGGATAATTGATGGGAAGAAGTAGGATGTCATGACTCTCCACATTGGCACAGAAATCGAAGGGGAGCCCAGTGCAACTGCACATATTGGAGCCATTAGGCGTGAGGATATTCACCAGAGAACCAGCTTTCTTTCTTGTTTTTTTTTTTTTTTTTAAGATTTATTTATTTATTTGAAAGTCAGAGTTACACAGAGAGAAAGAGAGGAAGATAGATAGATAGATAGATAGATAGATAGATAGATAGATAGAATCTTCCATCTGCTGGTTCACTCCCCAGTTGGCCACAATGGTCGGAGCTGCACCAATCTGAAGCCAGGAGCCAGGAGCCTCCTCTGGGTTTCCCATGTGGGTGCAGGGGCCCAAGGACTTGGGCCATCTTCTACTGCTTTCCTAGGCCATAGCAGAGAGCTGGATCGGAAGTGGAGCAACCAGGTCTCAAACTGGTGAAAATATGGGATGCCGGTACTGCAGGCAGCGGCTTTACCCGCTACACCACAGCACTGGCCCAAGCGTACCAGCTTTCTAACAGTTGTCCACATATATGGGCCACGAACATAAAAGAAACATTTTTCAGATCCAACCTGAAGTTTTGCGTAACTAGCTTTATTGTGAGGTCAACCAGATAGTTTTTCTGGGGTGGATGTCATGTTACCTCCAGGGAGAAAGGTAATAAAGGGCCTGAGGGTAAAATCCAAAAGCCCCTCTGATCATGACCGTAATACAAGTGGGAGGAGTCAGGAGAGTTCATCATAAAAACAATAATTCTGGGAAGTAGGGAAAGGAAAAGAAAAAAGGAAATGCAACATAGCAATAATATTATATTGTTGAGGTAAGACAGGTTAAGATTTTATAACAAATCTTGAATGTGATGGGATCAGCAGGCAAAAATATTTGTAGGAGAATTTTTGAATTGATTTAAGTTGGACTCTAGTGGCTCCTTTGTCTTTCTACCGGGAAGAAGAGAAGAGCTCTGCTGTTAAAATTTGAGAAAGAAAAGACCAACCCTATGTGGGAAAATAAAATAAGCTAGAGATGTGAATAAACAATCTACGGAAAAGGAAGTTCAGCCTCATCCATAACGAGGAGTGGAGATTAAGACGACTGGAACCCCATCCTCAGCACTCTCTGTTCCTGGGGAAATCTTCTCGTGTGGTACAAGCAGGATGCAGAGTAATGCGATCTGTGTGGAGAGCGATTTGTCACCCTCTGGCAAATTCACTATGAATTCACTTTTTGAATCAGCAACATTAATAGGAATCCATCCTCAAACTTCAAAAATGACTGTACGCAAGATTCTTCACTGAAGGACTGTTTGTCATAAGGAAAGACATGGGAGTCTCTTCATATCTGCTCTTTGGGGACTGATTCAACAAAGTGGAGTAAATCCACAGAGTGGAGACTGTGTGTCTGCGAGCAGGGACGAGGACCATCTCCATAGAAGTTATGGGTTGATTGCCGAGGTACTGCGTTAAATGATAAAGCCAAGTGGAGGAAGTTGAGAACCATGTGTTAATTAGTATCATAGACTAAATGTTATTCCAGAAGGGAAAGATGCATGCATGTGAGACTACATCAGAAAGCCCACAGAAAATGGGAGTAAAAGTTTATTTTGGTGCAAACATTTTTTGAAATCCATGCATTTGTTTTCTTTCTTTTTTTTTTTTTTTAAAGATTTTAATTATTTATTTGAGAGGCGAAGTTACAGATAGTGAGAGGGAGAGACAGAGGAAAAGGTCTTCCTTCCTTTGGGTCACTTGCCAAATGGCTGCGATGGCTGGAGCTGCACCCATCCAAAGCCAGGAGCCAGGAGCTTCTTCTGGGTCTCCTACATGAGTACAAGGGCCCAAGGACTTGGGCCATCTTCTATTGCTTTCCCAGGCCACAGCGTTGGATTGGAAGTGGAGCAGCCAAGACTAGAACCGGAGCCCATATGGGATGCCGGTGCCACAAGTGGAGGATTAACCTACTGTGCCACAGTGCCAGCCCACATTTGTTTTCATACCACACATTTTCCATGAAATTATTGAACACCTCGTTTATGTGCTCAGCATAGATGTGCCTTATATATAATGTTTTTCATATTAAAAATGTAAAGATATGTAAACCACAAAAGGCAGGGGAAAAAGCAGAAGACAAAAATAGGAAAAGTGAACAAGGGCAGAAAGTAGCAGCAAATCAACTAAATCTCTGTTCATGTTGAACATCAAGTCTAAAGGCATCAATAAAAGATACAGATCATAAGCCGGCGCCGTGGCTCAACAGGCTAATCCTCCACCTTGCGGCGCCGGCACACCGGGTTCTAGTCCCGGTCGGGGCGCCGGATTCTGTCCCGGTTGCCCCTCTTCCAGGCCAGCCCTCTGCTGTGGCCCAGGAGTGCAGTGGAGGATGGCCCAAGTGCTTGGGCCCTGCACCCCATGGGAGACCAGGATAAGCACCTAGCTCCTGGCTCCTGCCATCGGATGAGCGCGGTGCGCCGGCTGCAGCGTGCTGTCCGCGGCAGCCATTGGAGGGTGAACCAACGGCAAAAAGGAAGATCTTTCTCTCTGTCTCTCTCTCTCACTGTCCACTCAGCCTGTCAAAAAAAAAAAAAAAAAAAAGATACAGATCATAAAAAAAGACCCAACTATATGTTGCCTGCAAAAATACATATTTCATATTTTTATATTATATAAAGTAAAAACATGTAGATTAAAAGTAAATTGATGGAAAATACACCATGTTAACAGAAAAAATAGCAGAAGTAGTTATATTAATTTCCGACAGAGTAGACTTCAAAGCAAGGGTAGTTAGGGATAAAGAAGGGCATTACATCATGATAAAGGAGTTAATTATGCAAGAAGACACAACACTCCTTACATGTGTGTACCTAACATTGAACTACATGAGGCAAAAATTGGTAGAACTGCAAGGAGAAATAAAGAGGAGAATCCACTATCGTAGTTGGAGACTTCAGCACTTCTCCAACAGAAATGGACAGCTCCAGCAAGGAGAAAATCATCACTAAGGACTTAGCTGACCTCGACAGCAGCACCCGTCATTGGATGTAATGCACATCCACAGACTGCTTCACCCAAGCACAGAACATACATTCTTTTCTAGCTCACATGGTACAGACACCAAGCAAGATTACATTTTTTGGGCCATAAAACACACCTTAGTAAATTTAAAAGAAGAGAAATTATACAATGTTTGCTCTGAGACTGCAGTGTATTTAAATGGGAAATCAATAACATAAAGATAACTGAAAAATCCCAAAATATGCAAACATAAAATGGTGTACTTCTGACTAACACATGAATCAAAGAGGAATGTTAGGAGAAATTTATAAATATTTTGAACTAAACAAGAGTGTTAATACAACTTATCAAAATTTGCAAGGGGCACAGGCATTTGACTCCCTGGTTAAGAGGATGCTTGGGATGCCAACATCCCTTATCAGAATGCCTGGGCCCCAGTTCTGCTTCTGAGTCCAGCTTCCTGCTAATGTGTACCCTAGGAGGCAGTGGTGATGACTCAAACAGCTGGATCCCTACCACCCATTTTGGAAACTCAATTTGAATTCCAGGCTTTTGGCTTCAGCCTGGCCCAGCCATGCCTGTTGTGGACATTTGAGGAGTGAGCCAGGGATGGATCACTCTCTCTGTCTCTCTGCCTTTCAAATAAACAAAATTTTAAAAAATTTTAAAATTTGTGGGATGCAGTGGCAATGGTAATTAAAGGAAAATTTATAGCATTGAGTATATATATTAGAAATGATCTAAAATCAATTATCCAAGTTTTGCCTTAGGACAATTGAAAAATAAGAGCAAATTAAACCTAAAACAAGCATAAGAAAAACTAGAATGAGAGCAGAAATGAATGAAATTTAAAGTATAAAATCAATAAAGAAAGTTAAAACCAAAAACTGAGGCTTTAAAGAGATCAATAAAACTGGTAAATCTCTTTTTAAGTTAACTTTGAAAGAGAAAGACAAGAGAGAGAGAATATACAAATTACAAATATCAGAAATGAAATAAGAGACATCAATACAGATATATCAATCGTTACATTTAAAGAATAACAAAGGAATACCATGAACAATTATATGCCCACTAATTTGATAACCTAGACAAGATGGACCAATTCCTTGAAAGGCACAAACTCCCAAAACTTACACAAAAAGAAACATACAATCAGAATGGGCTCAATCTCTTAATTGAATTTAAAAAATCAGCCTTTCAAAATGGAAAGCACCAGGCCCAGGTAGTTCACTGGTGAATTCTCAACATTTAAGGAAGAAATTCTATCATTTTCCTAAAATCTCTTTCAGAGGATAAAAGCAGAAGGAATACTTACTAAGTCACAAAATGAGGTCAGCATTACCCTCGTACTGAAATCAAAGAATTAAAGAAAACAACAGACCAGTGTCTCCCATGAACATAGATGCACAAATCCTCAACAAACAAGTCCAACAATGTATAAAAAGAATTATCATAATTAAGTCGGATTTATTTCAAGTAAGCAAGGTTGGTTCAATATATGAGTAGTCTTGTGGTGGAATGAGAAGGCCATGCCAAGATGGCCACTGGCAACGGAGCCTGCCTGGCAACAGGCTGTGATTGGTTAGGGCATAAACCGCCCCTTGACTGGATTGGCTGCCTCAGCTATATTAGCTGCTGTACCAACTGAAATAAACGAGTCTGCAGGCTGCTAGCCTCTGATCTGCTTTCACCCAACTCTGGGTATCTGTGTGGTGATGCTGCACCTCTTGCCCCCCACCGCCTCCTCCTCTCAGAACGAATCCACAGCAACATAGTCTTCAAAAATTAATGGGAGGGGCCGGAGCTGTGGTGTACTGGATAAAGCCGCTGCCTGCAGTGCTGATATCCCATAAGGGGACTGGTTTGTGTCCCAACTGCTTCACTTCCAATCCAGCTCTCTGCTATGACCTGGGAAAGCAGTGGAAGATGGCCCAAGTGCTTAGGCTCCTGCATCCACATGGGAGACCTGAAAGATGCTCCTGGCTCCTGGCTTTGGATTGGCACAGCTCTGGCCATAACAGCCATCTGGGGAGTGAACCAGTGGATGGAAGACACCTCTCTCTCTCTCTCTCTCTCTCTCTCTCTCTGCCTCCTTCTCTCTGTGTGTAACTCTGAATTTCAAATAAATAAATCTTTAAAAAAAAAAAAAAAGAAGTCTAGCCAGCGCCATGGCTCAATAAGCTAATCCTCTGCCTGTGGCACAGGCACATAGGGTTCTAGTCCCAGTCAGGGCGCTGGATTCTGTCCCGGTTGCCTCTCTTCCAGGCCAGCCCTCTGCGTGGCCCGGGAGTGCAGTGGAGGATGGCCCAAGTTCTTGGGCCCTGCACCCGCATGGGAGATCGGGAGAAGCACCTGACTCCTAGCTTCGGATCAGCATGGTGTGCCAGCCGCAGCGCGCCAGCCAGCTGCAGCAGCCATTGGAGGGTGAACCAACGGAAAAGGAAGACCTTTCTCTCTGTCTCTCTCTCACTGTCCACTCTGCCTGTCAAAAAAAAAAAAAAGTCTATATGGACATGCAAAACACCTGGAATAGCCAAGTAAATATTGAAGAAGAACAAAGTTGGAAAACTGATACTAACCAGCTTCAAGATGTAACTATAAGGCTACCATAATCAAGACAGTGGTACTGGCAAAAGAATGAACAGATCAGCAAACAGAGCAAAGGATCTAGAAATAGAACTACGTTAATAATAATCAACTGATCTTTGAAAAGGGGGAAAAGGACAATGGAGCAACAATGATTTTTTTTTTTTTAATGAGTGGTGCTGGAATAATTGGACATCCACGGGGTTGAGGGGAGGGGATGATATACATGCAGACCTTACACCCTTGACAAAAGTTTAAATGGATTGTAGACTAAAATATAAAGAACAAAATTATGAAACTCCTAAAAGGTAAAAGAAAACCAAATGGCCTTGGGTATGATGATGACTTTTAAGATACAAAAAAGACAGGATGTGTGAAATAATTAATTGGTAAGCTGGATTTCATTAAAATTTAAAACTTGTGCTCTGTGAACAAGAATTTTAAGAGAATGTGAAGACAGTCACAGACTGGGAGAGAATATTTGCAGAGGCCAGCGTTGGGGCCCAGCCAGTGAAGCTGCCTCCTGCATTTCCACCATTCCATATGGATACCAGGTCATGTCCCAGCTGCCCCATTTCTGATCCAGCTCCCTACTAACGGCCTGGGAAAGCAGTAGAGGATGGCCCAAGTACTTGGCCCCTGTTACCACGTGGGACACCTGTATGAAGCTCCTGAATCCTGGCTTCAGCCTGGCCTAGCTCCGGCTGTTGCAGCCATCTGAGGAGTGAACCAGCAGGTAGAAGTTTTCTCTATCTGTCCCTCTCTTTCTGTAACTCTGCCTTTCAAATAAGTAAGTCTAAAAAAAAAATATTTGCATAAGATATATCTGATAAAGGATTGTTACCCAAAATAAACAAAGAGCTTTAAAGTTCAACAATAAGGAAATAACCAGGTTTTAAAAGTCCAATGACTTTAACAGATACCTCACCAAAGAAGACATACCAACAGAAAGTCAGAACATGAAAAAATTCACATTGTATGTCATCAGGGAAATGCAAATTAGCACAATGTGGAGATCTTCCATGTACTATGAGAATGACCAAAATCCAAGGCCGTGATACCACCAGGTTCAAGAGAGGATGTGGAGCAAAATAAACTCTCATTCGTTGCTGGTGGGAACAGAACACGGTGTACCTTCTTTGGAATCCAGTTTGATGGTTTCTTACAAAACGGTATGTACTCTGTGATCCAACAAGCTCACTGCTTGGTGTTCACCCAAAGGAGTTGAAAAAGTATGGCCACAGAAGAAGCTGCACACAGATGTTTATAGCATCTGCTGTGGTTTAGGTATCAGTTTCAGCGTCCCCTGAATGCTGCTGTGTTGAAGGCTTGGCTCCCAAAGTCTTTTGCTACTAGATTAGTGTGAATGGTTAAGGGATTACAGCGGGGAACTGCTGCCTTTAGGAAGTGTTTAGATTATGCTGTGGAGGCGGCTTTACAGGAGAGAGCACACGGACGTGGATGAGGCCATGCTCCCTTGTCCCTGCTTCCAAGCTCTCACATGACCCTTCCTCTGTCCAGCTTCCACCGTCCACTGCCCTCACCAGACATCCTGTCTCAGACTGTGACCCCCAAGCCATGAGCCAAAATAAACTTCCTTCCTTCATAAGCAGCTTGTCTTACTTGTCTTGTATTTTTTTTTAAAGTTTTTGTTTAATTTATTTATTTGAGAGCCAGAGTCACAGGGAGAGTGGGAGATCATCCATCTCACTGTTCACTCCCTAAATGACTGCAATGGCCAGAGCTGGACCAGGCCAAAGCCAGGAACCCAGAGCATCCTTTGGGTCTCACATGTGGGTGCAAGGGCCCAAGCACTCGGGCCATCTTCCACTACTTTCCCAGATCATTAGCAGGGAGCCAGATTGGAGTGGAGCAGCTGGGACTCGTGGCTTGAACCAGCACCCATATGGAATGTCCTTATCACAGGTGGTGGTTTAACTTGCGCCAGACCCTTAGGTATTTTTTAAGGATTTATTTATTTGAAAGAGTTACAGGGAGAGAGAGAGAGAGAGAGAGCGAGAGAGAGCTCCCATCCATTGGTTCATCCACTAGATGGCTGCAATTGTTGAGCCAGGCTGGGGCTGGGAGCTAGGAACTTTGTCCAGGTCTCCCACATGGGTGGCAGAGGTCCCAGTGCTACGGCCATCCTCCACTACTCCCAGGCCATCAGCAGGAAGCTGTATCAGAAGTGGAACAGCTGGGAAACAAGCCCGCGCTCATATGGGATGCCAGCATTGCAGGTGACTCCCACCAACTTGGGAGACCAGGACAGCACTGGCTGTTGCAGACATTTGGGGAGTGAGCCAGAAGATGTATTTCCCTCTCCTCTCTCTCCCTCCCTCCGTCTCTCTCTCCCTTTCTCTCTCTCTGCCTTTCAAATAAATAAATAAAAGAAAAACAAGGGCAAACACAGCCAAGGTGACTGACAAACAAAAGGCATCCCATAATAGCCCGAGTTCATGCCCTGATGCTGCTCCTGACTCCAGTTTCCTGCTAACGCAGACCTTGGAAGGCAGCAGTGACTGCTCAAGTACTTGGGTTCCTGCCACCCACATGGAAGACCTGGATTGAGTTTATCGCCCCCAGCTTTGGCCTCAGCCCAGTTAGGAACATTTGGGAAGTGAACTGGAAGATGAGAATCCTCTCTACTTCTCATAATTTTAAAACATTTTCAAAATGATCCCTAAAAATATGGATGATCCCCAACATATGATGTTTCAACTTACAATTTTCTTTTTCTTTTTTTAAAGATTCATTTATTTCTTTGAAAGGCAAAATTAACAGAGAGAGGTAGAAAGAGCGAGAGGGAGAGAGAGTTAGCTTCCATCTGCTGGTTCACTTCCCACAGCTGAGAGTGGGTTAGGCAGAAGCCAGGAGCCTGGAAGTCCAGCAGGGTCTCTCCCATGTGAGTGGCAGAGGCCCAAGTACTTGGGCCATATTTTGAGGTTTCCCAGGCATATTAGCAGGGAGCTAATTGGAAGTGGAGCAGCCACGATCAGTACCCGTGCCCATATGGGATGCAGGCATTACAGGTGGCAGCTTAGCATGCTGTGTCACAACGCCAGCCCCAACTTAAAATGTTTTGGCTTTACAACGAGACCAAAGTGACATGCATTTAGCAGAAACTATTTGGAATTTGGGTGTTTGTGTTCACTGTGATATGTGGTGCAATACTCTCCCCGATGCTGTAGTTAGCAAGTAAAGGAGTAATGATTAAGCCATTTTGTAAACCCTTAATGAAATCGTGGATCTAAACAATAATCATCGGTGACAGTCATGAAAAGAAAGGCAGCCAAGTAGTGTGCCGCCTGATAGAACACACGCTACTTAGGGAGAATTACTGTCCAAAAGTCAAACTGGATTTGATCAAATTAAGGAGACACAGAGCTCAGGGCTTGAGGGAACCTGTTGAATGATACTACAGACTGGGGGATTCTATAGGACCAGGGATCAGGAAGAAAAAGAGAGAGGATAGAAGGATTTACAAACTTTTAAGAGACTTAAGAAACATACAAATTGATTGCAATATAAGGCCCTTAGTTGATCTGGATTTAAAAAAAAACCTAGAAAATGGAAATTTAAACAGTGACTAAATATTTGATTGTAAGTATTAACTGCTTAATAATTTTGTAGGTATGATAATGGTATGGTTATATTTTATAAATAATCATTATCTGAAACTTACACTGAATTATTTTGGGGTGAAAAATTGTGCTATCTACAGTGGAAGATGGCTCAAGTCCTTGGGCCCCTGCCACCCATGTGGGAGACTCAGATGGAGTTCCTGGCTACAGGCTTCAGCTTGGCCCAGCCCCAGCCATTGCAGGAAACCTGGGAGAGTGAACCAACGGATGGAAGATTCTCTCTCTCTCTCTCCTCTCTCTCTCCCTCTCTCTCTCTCTCCCTCTCTGTTACTGTGCCTTTTGAATAAATAAAATGAATCATCTTAAACACTGTTCTCTGGAGCAGGCATTGTGGTGTTGTGCCCCTTGGGATGCCTGCATCATGCATTTTGTGTCAGTTTGAGTTGGGTCCCTACCATCCATGTGGGAGACCCCAGTGGAGTTCCTGACTCCTAGCTTTGGCTTGCTCTGACCCTTGCTGTTGCAGTATTTGTGGAGTGAAGCAGTGGATGGAAGAGTCTCTCTCTCTCTCTCTCTCTCTCTCTCTCTGTGTGTGTGTGTGTGTGTGTGTGTCACTCTGCCTTTCCAATAAATAAATCTTTTTTTTTTTTTTGACAGGCAGAGTGCACAGTGAGAGAGAGAGAGACACAGAGAGAAAGGTCTTCCCTTGCCGTTGGTTCAACCTCCAATGGCTGCTGTGGCCGGCGTACCACGCTGATCCGAAGGCCGGAGCCAGGTGCTAGGTGCTTTTTCCTGGTCTCCCATGGGGTGCAGGGCCCAAGCACTTGGGCCATCCTCCACTGCACTACCTGGCCACAGCAGAGAGCTGGCCTGGAAGAGGGGCAACCGGGACAGAATCCAGCGCCCCGACCGGGACTAGAACCCGGTGTGCCGGCACCGCAAGGTGGAGGATTAGCCTAGTGAGCCCCGGCGCTGGCCAACAAATCTTAAGATAAAAAAAAAAATTAACAAGGATGGTGAAGAATGGGATGAGAAGGATTAAAACTCATTTTCTAGAATACTTTGTATGAGTTCTTTTTTTGTTGTTTTTAAGATTATTTATTTATTTGAAAGTTAGAGTTACAGAACCTGGTGTGCCGGCGCCGCTAGGCGGAGGATTAGCCTGTTGAGCCACGGCACCGGCCCCAATAGATAAATCTTTAACAACATCGTGCTCTCTGAGGTCAGACGGACTGGCATCCTGTCTCCACTTGTAGCAATTGGAGGGCCTGGCTGTGGCCCAGCCCCTGGCAGAGGCTGTGGTGCGGCTGTCTCACGAGGCAGCAGTCCCTCTGGGTCAGAGTGGGCCTGGTGGGCAACGGCAGAGAGGGAACAGAGTGATGAACAGTGTGTTGATGCCAGCACCTGGGGAAGAGGGAAAAAGAGCCCTTCCCCTGTCCACAGCCTCTTCCTCTTCTTAATCCCAACAGTTCTCTTTTTCTTCTTCCTCTTCAAGATTTCCTTTCCAAGATCCCCCCACACAAAGGAAACCTAGTGCTCAGTGGAGTAGACCCACATGGCTTGGTTTGGGGATCATGGAAACCGCCACTGGAGACGGTCTCCCTCCCCATTCTTCTGAAACCCCTCCCCTCCGCTTTGTGTGGAGGGAGTGCAGGCTGGGAGGACCACAGGCTGTTCAGGGAGGGGGTGGCTCAGAAAACCCCTCAACCAGCACACATCCACTGAGAACCGTTACTCTGCCAGCCCACACGAGCCTGGGGCAAAAAAAAAAGTGTGTGTCCTTATATACACCTCTTCATGTATTTTTAAATATTTAATATTTTCTAGAACATTAAGGTAGCATTAAAGATGGAATAACTGAAATATAAATATATCAAAAGTCTACAGTGTTTTAAGTTTTTTTATTTATACGATACTGACCCTAAATTTAACAGAATGGTATTTTCCCTAATGTCCCTGCTTTACCAGATGAAAATTCATTTCAGTTGAGAACAAGACCATGGTGGAGAATTTCCCTTGACCAAGTGATGATCTTAAGTAACTCTTAACAAACTTTAGCTCACCTGCAAGTTCTGTCAGCTGTGTCTTTATTTAAAATGTAGTATTTTGTCCATTACAAGTTTTTTCACACTAATTGTGAGTTTTAAAAATATGGGATTGTTGGGGCTGGTATTGTGGTGTAGCAGGTTCAGCCGCTGCCTGCAACACCAGCTTCCCGTATGGTCACTTCCCATCCTTCTCCCTGCTAATGGCCTGGGAAAGCAGGAGAAGATGGTCAAAGTGCTCGGGCCCCTGTACCCATGTGGGAGACCTGGAAGAAGCTCCTGGCTCCTGGCATTGGCCTGGCTCAGTCCTGACTGTTGCGGCCACTTGAGGAGTGAACCAGCAGTTGGAGTATCTCTCTGTGTCTCTTCATCTCTTCTCTCTGTGTGACTCTTTTCAAGTAAATAAATAAATATTTTAAAAAATTTAGATGGTGTTACTTCAAGATATTACTTGTCTGAGGGCCGGCGCTGTGGTGTAGCAGATAAAGCTGTTGCCTGCAATGCTGGCATCCCATGTGGGTGCTGATTCCAAGTCCTAGCTGTTCCACTTCCAATCCAGCTCCCTGCTAATGTGCCTGGGAAAGCAGCAGAAGATGACCCAAGTACCTAGGCCCTGTACCCACATGGGAGACCCCGGATGAAGCTCCTGAATCCTGGCTTCAGCCTGGCCCAGACCTGGCTGTTACAGTCATTTTGGGGAGTGCTCTAGCAGATGGAAGATTCTCTCTCTCTCTCTCTCTCTCTCTGTCTCTCTCTCTCTCTCTCTCTCTCTCTCCAACTCGGCCTTCCAAAGAAAGAAAGAAATCTTAAAAGAAAAAAAAAACTTAGCTGATGGTTTGGAAAAGATGTAATAAAGGGGGTAAGGAGAAATCATCAATAAATATTGTTGAATTGGGTGAAATAAGACAGAACTGAAAAGACAAACAGGGTAAGCATAACATGCTAAGGGCTGTGTACTAAAACTGCTTTGCAAGTGTCTCTGAATTTGCAGAAAATAAAATTAGAAATTGTAGACAAGGCATTAAAGATGTGATTTTTGTATGAAAGACAAGATGGGGTACAACTCCCGAAAGCGGACTTATTCTTGATGAAAAGACTTTGACTCTGGCTCAAAATCTCAGGAAGGAATGTGTATTTCTATGCTTCAGGTTAATACAAATATTTATGATATGGATAAATAATTTACAGTGTTCTTATGTCTATGCACATACATGTGTGTACATTAATGCATAAATGTGATTATATACTCATATATATTATTTTCCGTTCAACTCAATCTTTTTTATTTGAGAGACAGAACAGAGGGAGAACACTCCCAACTGCTGGTTCACTCCTCAAATGCTCACAATGACCAGAGCCAAAGTCAAGAGCCAAAAATTCAACTCCAGTTTCCTACATGGGTGGGTAATTCAGTCACTGCTGCCTCCCAGTGTCTGCACTGGCAGGAAGCTGGACTCAGAAGTGGAAGCAGAAAAGTGAACCCAGGTGCTCCCAGTAGGATGCAGCCATCTTGGCCAGTGTCTGGACTGCTAGGCTCAATGCAATCTTCTTTGTCTTCCACATGAATCCTCTCTCACTGTCTCTATCTCCCTTTAGCACCAGACTCTCCAGCCCCAGAACCCCTGATGACAGCTTGTTCTGGATTTTTCTCCAGCACATTCATGAGTGTTGGCTCAGACGCACGTGGCCAATGTGGTGGCATTATTTCTTCAGAATGGGATAACTTCATACCCAATTTTCTGTCCTTGGCTTTGTCTCATCCATTACTCGTGGTAACTCCTACACGTTACCTGATGCAGTTCCAATGTCTTCTTTCAAACGGCTGCGGAGTATCCCCTAGTGTGTCACACGCTATTCAAGCATTCCCCTTTTGGGGGACATTCACTTTGCTTCTTTTCCACGGTAAGAAATAGTTATGCAGCCTTGTGTGTACACCAGTACATTATGGCATTTTTCTTTCTTGGGTAGATTCCCAAGAGTAGAAATGCTAGTTCCAAAGACATATGTATTTAGAAATTCTAATTTTAATAGATGCTGCCAGATTACTTTACAAAAAGGCTGTAGCATCCAAGTCGCTCCTTCCCTGTGTCTGCATCAGCAAAAAGTATTATCAGTGTTTTTAAGTTTGGCTGGCTCTGTTGGAAGTAAAGAGGTATCTCATTGCTACGCAAATTTACATTTCCCTGATTACTAGTCTGGAATCTTTTTATATGTTTTGATCATCGGGATTTTGATCGTCCATGTGAATTGCCTATTTGCGTTCTTTTCCCGTTTTTGCTTTTAAAAACCAGTAATCCATTGCTTTGATTTTCGTGGTTAGTCCTGTGATTAAGATGGAAGACGTTATACATTTGGTATTTGCTGTCATTTGCCATTTGGACTGAACACGGTGAGTGAAAGTTGCAAAGGGCTGCAGAAGGTGATGTGGAAGAAGAGGCCAGCACACCGGAAGCAGAGTGCAGGATGAAAGAGCAAACCAGGGCGCTTGCCGAGACAGAAACAATGTGAGCCGTGTGGAGGTGAAAAATACGGTAAAGCACTGTCAGAGAGAACTGCTCAGGAGGAACACACACACACACACACACACACACACACACACACACGTTCATCGAGCGTTGACTGCGCGCCAAGCTCTGTGCTGAGTGCATCGCCCGCAGCATCTCACTCTTCACCAGGAGCAGGTTGTAGTATCAGTTCCATTATCCTGATAGAAAAACAGGGGCTTGGGGCTGGTGCTGTGACACAGCAGGTAAAGCTGCCACCTGCGGCACTGGCATCACGTATGGACGCTGGTTCAAGTCTTGGCCGCTCCACTTCTGACCCAGCTCCCTGCTAATGTACCTGGGAAAGCAGTGGAGGCTAGCTCAAGTGCTTGGGCCCCTGAACCCATATGGGAGACCCGGATGAAGCTCTTTGCTACTGGCTTTGGCCTTGCCCAAGCCTGGATGTTGTGGACATTTTGGGGAGTGAACCAGCAGATGGGCGATCTTGATCTCTTTCTTTAGCTCTGTCTTTCAAAACAACAACAGCAACAACAAAACAACAAAGACCTGCACTATAACAGCCCTGGTGGTGGCTCTAAGCTGGTCTTGGGGGGAGGGTTGAGAAGGAGCTATGGAGAAGTGGGGGTGGTCAGTTTCCTGAGGACTGGGGAGCAGGGGCGGGGAGGGGCGGTGGACGCAGGAGGTATTGCCCTGGAGGGAGGACCCGACCAGGAGGGTGACTCACCCACCCCGGGCTCACACCACACCCTCCCTGGCGGTCAGTGTGAAATCGCTGTCACTGCAAGTTTACAGGCAAGTATATCTAGGGATCTGTCACTATTCCTGGATCAGTCCCCTGAGAGACAATGAAGGGCTGTGTTGTCACTGAATGCCCTGTGCTTGGCCTCATGGTCACCGCCGCCCTCCCCCGTCAGCTTTACGGTGACAAAAACCCTTAGGACAAAACAGTGAGAGGCCTGGGGGAGCCACCCTGGTGACACCCAGAGACAGATGGAGGGAGGCTTCTGTAGTGGCAGGTGCCAGGAGCGTGGGGGATGGGGGAACAAGGGGGGAGGGCCAGAGCTGCCCTCAGTGACCTACTGTGCGCCTCCAGAAGTCAAAGCAGCTCCCTGAGCCTGCGTCCCACTGCAGAATGAGGCTGACCATTCACCCCTCCCGCCTCGCAGGGGCAAGGGGAGCCATTGTGAAATATCGGGGCTCTAGGTGGATAGGGGCACCAGTGATGAGCTGGAATGACAAGCACGTAAGAGCCTCCACCCTTTGCAGTGGTTTGGTGGTGCCGGATGCATTTCAGCCAGAGGGGAGGATAACAGGGACCTTGCAGGAACCTGGGCTGCATCGCGTGCGCCTGCATGGCCACACAGAGCGTGGGCTGCCCAGAGTAGCCCCCCACAGCAGCCTCCGCCAGTGGGGTCCTCCACACCGGCATCCGGCCCTGATGGTAGCTGTGAGTCTGTGCAAAGGCTATTGTGTGGAGCAGACAAGGCTGACCTGTCAGGGCTCCCACTGATGAGATGACGCCAGCCCCAGCCACCAGTTCTTTATCTGCACAATAGATTTGCAGTGGCGACTCCACGTGGTTGTGTGAACATCACTGATGAAAGGGGGAGAAGGCACAAGGCACATCACATATGGATGCTTGATAAATACTCCATGGATTCCAGATCACTTTGGTTATATGGACTGATGACATTCACAGGAACTATACCAGGTTTTGCGCCCCATGACTTCCTGCAGGAGGCTCATGACCCTCCCAGCCACCCAGAGGAGTGTGTCATCATCATCCTCATCTTACATATGGGTGCCTCATGCTCCCAGAGGGTGAGCTGCCTACCCAGGCTTAGCTCCTGAACCTCGGCCTGACGCTGAAGCCCATGCCCTTTCTACAGGAAGACTTCAAAAACCTCGTGGAGAGTCAAATTTTAAAATGAGCTTAGAGGCAGGTGTTTGGTGCAGTGGTTAAGAGGCTGCTTGGACCACCCAGATCCCGTATCAGTGTGTCTGCCTCAAGTCCCAGCTCTTCCACTCTGATCTAGCTCCCTGCGAATGCACACCCTGGGAGGCAGGTGGTGGCTCAAGAACCTGGGACCTTGCCACCCACTGGGTGACCTGGACGGAGTTCTGGGCTCCTGGCTTCAACCTGGCCCAGTCCTGACTATGGCATCCATGTGGGGAGGGATCCAGCAGATGGATAGTCTCTCTCTGTCTCTCTACCTTTCCAATAAAATGGAAATGAATTTAAAATTTCAGAACTATGAGCTTATTTTAGTGCATAAACATTTGAAATCCGTGTATACATAGGGTCTTCAGAAAGCTTATAGAAAATGCAAATTATTAAAAAATTATGCATGGATTTCAAAAATTTTTGCACCAAAATAGATTTATCTTTTCATTCCATTTCCTTGAACATTTGAAGTACCCTTGTAATACAGCACCCACAACCTATTAATATCTACAACGTTTTCTTGCTTACAAGGCAAGAATATCTCAAGGCACAAAATATATGCAAATAGGTTTCAGACACAATCTCATATCATTAAATTGCCCTGTCAACATCCATTAGATCATCTCTTGGGTGATTCCTGGTCACCACTGTCCTTTTTTCTCTCTCATTCTGCTTCTGTCCTCAGGCTTATGTTGGAGAAGCATTAAAAAAAAAGAGAGAGACTCTAGAGATCTCTGATCCAGGCCCTGCCTCTGTAGGTGAGGAGACCAAAGCCAAGAGCACCTGCCCAAGGTCACCCAGTTGGCAGCCTGTGTCCTGAGGGCAGACTCTGGCTCTTTCCATGGGAAACACTCTGCTTCTCTTCCTGCTATTCCCCTCTTTTTTCTTTTCTTTTTCTTCTTTTTTTTTTTCAGGTGTTCATTCATCTTTATTTATTTGAGTCACAAGCTGGGAGAAAGAGAGACAGAGAGATATCTCGCATCTTCTGGCTCAATCCTCAAATGCAACACAACTAGGGCTGGACCACGCTGAAGCCAGGATCCAGGAGCTCCATCCGGGTCTCCCTCAAGTACTTGAGCTGTCATCTGATGCCTCCCTCAAAGGGCATTGGCAGGAAGCTGGATCAGAATTGGAGGTGGGACTCCATCCTAGGCACTCGGATGTGGATGCAGGTGACGCAAGCGAAAGCTTAACCTGCTGCGCCCCAGCACCCTGCCCTGTTTTCCCCTTTCTTAGGCGCTGATGGGAAGGATGGAGGAGCCTGCTGCATCTTCTGCTGAGCTGTACCACGGTCCTCTGTGCCCACTGCCCAGATCCAGGGCCCCCGATTGTGAGGGAATCACTGTTTCTGTAGGGAGTGCAAAAAATAAATCCTTTTGCTAAAACAGAATAGGGAAGAAGGTAGGTAAGATAATGACTGTGGCGCTCTAAGCTTCTAAGCGAGGTCCCAGAAGGAAGGACTGATTCGGTGGGAAAGAAATGTGCCTTGGGGCCTGGGGTCCAGCTTTGGGCCATGTTACTAAATGGCTGTGCCCTTGGCAAGTGCTTTAACTTCCTTCTGGGGCTCTTTTATTTAGGATGGGCTTGCGTCCTGTCCCCCATAAACCCACCGGAAGTTGAAGCTAGCAGAATAGCACTGAAGATGCCTTGAATGCTCCTCACGTAGCCAGCAGCCCAGCTCAGCGGCACTTACACCGCAGGGCACAGGCCTCGGCTGCGTCTCCGCATGACGCACGGCTCTCTGGGAGCTGAGGCTGCTGCTCATCCAGACAGAGGGTTGGACTATGTGTTTCTAGCCCGGGAAAAGGCCAAAATTCAAAATCTGAAGGGTAGTTTCCCCTGAATGCTTTTGCACCATCTTACTGTTTTAAAAAGGTGGATTGCTGTATTTGAAAATCAGGGTTACAGAAAGAAAGAGAGAGGAGAGACAGAGAGAGGGCTTCCACCTGCAGGTTCACTCCCCAGATGGCTGCAACAGCCAGAGCTGGGCCGGTCTGAAGCCAGGAGCCAGGAGCTTCTTTTGGCTCTCCCACATGGGTGCAGGGGCCCAAGCACTTGGGCCATCTTCCACTGCTTTCCCAGACCATTAGCAGGGAGCTGGATCAGAAGTGGATCAGCTGGAACTCAAACTGTTGCCCATATGGGATGCCAGCACTGCAGGTGGCGGCTTTATCTGCTACGCCACAGTGTAGGCCCCTTCGCACCATCTTAAACTTGTGAAGTTGTTAGCGGAACCATCATTGAGTTGGAACCCGTCTGTAGCCAAAACTCCTGCTTCCCTTCCCGCCTCTGCCCCGCCTTGCCTGCCTTCAGCAAATGTGAATTAGGTACCGAGGCACACAGGTGCACACAGAAACGGGCAACAGTGGCATAGTGGACTCCGTTGTCTGCTGCGGCAGAGGTAGGTTAATCACATAAATAAGTGCAAGGCTACAGCCCCAGGAGTGTTCCATAGGAAGGGTGTAGCCCTCATCTCACCGTGGGTTTCGAACTGGGTGGAGAGGTCAGGGGACCCACTTCAATGAAGCTCTAACAAACAGAGATCTGAAGGACAAAGAAGCCGTCCCCGACACAAGGGTGTCGGAGGCACTGGGCGGAGACCAAGGGTGGCTGGGGTGGGTGGGGAGCATGGCTGGAGGGGCAAGGAGACACAGGCTCTCACTGGCCTTGTCGGCCTCATTGAAGACTTTGATCCTGGGGCTGGCACTGTGGTGTAGGTGGTTAAACCACCGTGTGCAGTGCCAGCTTCCCATATGGGTGCCAGTTCGAGTCCTGGTTGCTCTGCTTCCAAACCACAGTGGAAGCACAGTGGAAGATGGCCCAAGTCCTTGGGCCCCTCCGCCCATGTGGGAGGCCTGGAGGAGGCTCCTGGCTTCAGATTGGCCCAGTTCTGGCCATTGCGGCCATTTGGGGAATGAACCAGCAGGTGGAAGATCTCTCTCTCTCTCTCTCTCTCTCTCTCTCTCTGTAACTCTGACTTTCAAATAAATAATTAAAAAAAAGACTTAGTCTCCTAAGAGCAATGGGAAGCCCTCCCATGGTTTTAAAAGGAGGGAACAGACAGTCAGTAGTAATTGTCGGCAGAGTGAATGAGGCCCTCAGCACTCAACACTCCACCCACCCCTCAGACTGTCAGTTACCCAGTGAGAGCTTGAACACACGGCGCCCAGAGGAGGAAACTCTGCAGACAAAGGGCTCCAGCGGGTGCTGGCGATGGCAGCATTGGGGGAACACACCCGCAGCCACCTCCCGCTTGGCTCGGGCTGGGAGGAGGAGGCAGATTTTGAAGAGGGCAATGTTCATGTTGCTTCATGCACTGGGGCAGTTATTCAAAGATGGCTACAGCCTTGGACACTCCCCAGCTCAGGAAGTGGGCTCCCCTGGGAGCCTGAGGGTGTTTCCAGAACCTTTCTTAGGTGTAGCAATCCCACTCGTGTCCACTGGGGGTCTCTCTCAGACAAATGATGGCACAGCCGTGCCGGGTTCCAGAGGACAAGGCAGCCCTGGGCCCTGGTGGGATGCGAGGCAGTTCAGGGCCCGGCGGGGAGATCCTTCACACCGACATGACTCCCTGCTAGGAGCTCCCAGAGGACAGACTTGGCTCAGACGACGGCCAGCCGTTCCAGAAGCTGGGGCAGTACGTGAGAGGCTGAGGGGTTTCTGCATAGCATCAGCCCAGCTGCCTTCCACGCCTGGCGTCTCTCTCAAACCCTGACACCAGGAGATGGCTGCTGTCCTAGCTGATGGGGCAGAACACAAAGCCCTCCAGGCCCCGTGGGTTGCCCCCCCCCAAAAAAAAAAAAACCCAGTTTAGAAATCAGAGATCTGGGTTTGCGTTCTGGTTCTGCCATTTAGTAGCTGCATGACCTTGGGCAAGCCTTAACCTTTCTGGTCCTCAGTCTCCTCATCTAGAAAATGGGCTCAGACAGTCTCAAAAATAGGAAAATATTAAAAAGTAGAGTCTGTGTAAAAATTTAGATTATCACCTTAAAGATTTTTATTTACTTGAAAAGCAGAGTTGCAGAGAGAGAGAGAGAGAGAGAGGGAGTGAGTAAGCCATCTCCGGCTCACTTCTCAAAAGCCCGCAATGGCCAGGTCAAAGCCGGGAGCCAGGACCTGAGTTTAGGTCCCCCACGTGGGTGGCAGGAACGCAGTCACTTGAGCCACCGCCTCTGCCTGCCAGGGTCTGCATTAGCAGGAAGCTGGAGTCAGGGGCCAGAGCCTCGGCTTGAACTCGGGCACTCTGGTGTGGCGGTCAGCAGCTGGCTGGCCCTTGCGAGGGAAGTCTTGGCGCGGGAAATGGGCAGCTCTGGCCACCTGCTCACAATAAGGCAGGCAGGTGCCCCGTGAGCCCTGGGGCCCACTCAGCTGCAGGGTGTGGGGCTCCGTGTGCCCCAGGCTGCAGCCGTGGTGCCGGGGAGGGGAGGGACGTGGGCCTCCTCGTTCCCAGTCAGTGGTCTGTTTTGGGTGGGCTGAGGGAAGAGGACCCTTCTGAGCTCCCATCAGAAAAGGACCCGGCGAGCAAATGGGGCTTTTGCCGCCAGAACTGATTCTGGTGTGGAGGCCGGGCCTTCCTCTGGAGCTTGGAGTTCTCTCTGAGTCATGGCAGAGCCCGGCACCCCCCACCCCTACCCCGGGCTGTTTGGGGCTCTGACATGGCGAAGGGATGCGGAGCTTCTGCCAGGCCGAGCCGTGTCTCTTCGGTTCTGGATTCAGTCACATAAGGGAGCAGAGGCAGCTGTGCCAGGCCCCGCAGTAACCGCCCCCAAAGGCAGAGAAGCCTGATTGAGAAAACAAGTCATGGTCCCAGCAGCGATGCCTTAAGTGGAGGCTCCGGGAGCCTGTATCCTAGGGTGTGCGCGTGTGCATGTGTGTGTGTGTGTGTGCGCGCGCACTCACACGTGCGTGCCTGGCAGGGAGGAGCGCGGTGAGTCTGCATGGTGGGGGCTGTTGCCAGTCCTGCTTTCCCCAGCCTTCCTCCTCTCCCCCCAAAGACAGGATGCTGACAGGTGGGCTGGGGCTGCTCGGCCCCTGCATCGCCCTGGCCATTGTGAGGAGCCAGTGGTGCCCTTTGGTATGGCTATGGTCCATCCTGTACTCACAGGATGCTCAGACCCAGGCGCACGCAGGGCAGGGTCCCTTCAGCTTCTTAAGTAATTCTCCAGAAATGCTGGATCTCCCAAAGAATGGTCCTTCCAAAAAAACTAACAAAAAACCAAACTCATGTATTGCTTTTGGTGACTGTTTACTACAGAGAGTGTGCCAGCCGTGTAAAGAACCCAATGTGCACTATGGGGTCTGCGCACCCCCACACTGCTTCAGCGACTCCCATTCAGCTGCCCCAGTGTGCAGCCTGGGGCTGTGCACGTGCAGGAGCTCCTGGGAGGAGCTGATGGCTTGGGAGCAAAGTCCCCATCTCCCCCAGTCTCCACCTCCAGTCCAGCAACTCTGTCCCGGTGTTTAACTCTCCTTGGCCTGGGGGAATCTGGAGAAACCCCTTAGGGGCCTGAAATAGCCCAAGACCACAACCAAGCCTGAGGAAAATGTCCTTGAAGGGCACCCCAGGCCTCCCCGAGGGAGAACCCCTGGCAACTCCAGGACCTGGAGAAATCTGGCATTTTCAAAGGGAATGGGGGAGGGGCTGCTGAGTCTTAGTGGAATGAATGCTGCTGCATCTTGGAAGAACGAATGGTAATGTCCTCTCGGTTACCGGGAAGCAGAAATAACAACAAAATCAGACCAGGAGCTGTCGACTAAAAAGGTTTCTCTGAGTCAGACTTCTTTCCTGGAAGCCATGAACTTTATCCTCCAGCGGCCATTAATCTAATATTAAGCCCCTTAACCGCCTAACTGTTCTCTTTCGGCATCAGCTGGCTTCATATTAACCTTTCAATCTTTCCCATAATGCAGTTACCTCCAGCTCTAGCCAGACCTGATCCGGAAGCTGCAGTTGTCAGCCTAGAACCTTCCTTCTCTGCCACATTCCCCCTTTCCGTCTCAACAACCCACCCCTCTTCCCCTTCCCTCGCTCTCTCCCTCCCTCCCCTCTCTCCCTCCCTCCCTTCCCTCCCTTCCTTCTTTTTCCAGCCCAGTTTATCTGAAAGGCAGAATGAAACAGAGGTCTTCCATCCGCTGGTTCACTCCCCAAATGCCAGCTACAGCTGGGACTGGCTCAGGCTGAAGCCAGGAGCCCGGAACTCCATCCAGATCTCCCACGTAGGTGGCAGGGAGCCACTTGCTTAGGCCCTTGCCTGCTTACCTCCCAGGTTGCACACTAGGAGGGCACTGGCTCACTGAGTGAAGCCAGGACCCTAACCCAGGCCCTCCAGCATGGGAGCAGCAGCATCGCCCAGGCCTGCCCCACACATCCGCCCGGCCCTTGCTTTCCTCACATGCTGTGAAGGAGTCATCTGGATGTGGCTTCAGCCCCTGGACTGGGCTGGCCAAGTTCTAAGGGACACATCCAGACAAAGTCCCCTGACCAGCTGCTGAGGCAGCACCTGCCCACTGCCTGTCTTGAGTTCCCACTGTGTCCATGAGCCACCTGCCGTGCCGTCTCCAAAACGGCCAGCCCAAAAGTACCCTTCTTGTGGCGGCCACACAGCCTGAGTTCGCATCCTGGCCTCTCTTCCAGACACAGGGAGATGGTTTTGGAGAGAGGGGCTTTGCTACTCAGCCAACTGCTAAGCGTAAGCAGTGAGAGCTGGGGAGGCCTTTGTCCCAGGCAGGAGCCAGTGGGGCACACTTCCTCTTCTTTTACAGTTGGGACAAGCAAGCTAGAAAGACCCTTCAAGTCCACTGTGCAATCCTCCCTCCTCTCCTGGGCACAAGTGGCCCTGCCTGAGCCTGGGCCACAGAGACCAGCTGTAGAGAGGGTTAGCGGGCGGGAGAGAGCTTCTGCCGGCTTCGCCAAGCCCATGCTGGGCGGGACGGGGAGAAATAATAGGAGGGGGACAGTGGTGGGAGGTGGGGGGCAGCTTCTGTGTGAGGAACACAGAGGCCCTTCTCCCAGGCTCCAGAGAGCACAGCCCACTCTTCCCAGGCCCCCATGCCCAGGAGGCTGCAGCCCACCTGTGCCGTGGTTTGCAGGCTTGGCGTTTGCATCCTACTTTCGGCTGGTGAGGATGAGCCACCTAGCACCACTTCAGGCTCCAGAAGGGCCCCACCTCCACCCCACACACACTGAAGCAGCCCTGTGGGTGGGAAGCAGACAAGCCCCTCGAGATCTGTCTCCTCCACCTGGGCAGGTGCACACACAGGAGCCCAGGTGCACACGCTGGCCCAGGGCAGAGTCACAGCTCTGCTGTGCTGTGCCTTTTCATGCGTGGATGGCGCCCTGGGCTGCGAGCGGGGAGCCAGCTCTGCACCTGGGCATGCGGGCATGGCTCCCCTGAGCAGCGTTGCCTGCACACCCAGGCGGGTTCTTCCCAGTGGGCTCTGGGGCGAGGTGTGCAGCTCCAGGGTCCCGAGCACTACTACACCCCCAGGAGCCCTGACTCAAGCCCCGTTCTTCCGGGTGTAAGAGGCCTCAGGGGGCTGAACGAGGCACAGATCCCAGAAAAAGTGGGTCCCGCACCAACACCAACTTCGCTGCCGCAGCCAGCAGAGCAGCCCGTCTTCACCGCACACCGCAAGAGGGGCTTCCCCAGCTCTGCAAGCCCGGGGATAGCCCTTCTGCAAATGAAGGCCTCAAACTCACACCTCGTGTTTGCAAGCCTGACCTCGTCGTCCTAAACGGCGCACTGGGAAAGGCCCAGGCTCCCCGAGGCATGAGCGGCCCTGGGCCGGGCAGGCACGCGCAGCCCGGGCAGGAAGACTCAGAGCGGCTGTGCGTTCGCCCTTTGGGTCACGAGCCCCAGGAGTCGTCTTGTTCCTGGCTGGCACCTGAGACTAAAGACAAACTTGAACATACAAACAAAAGCGCTTTTTAACAGGCAAGCGCCGTAGGCTCTTTCTTACCCCGCCTTTGCAGGGCATTTTAGCCAACAGAAACTCGAGAGTCGTTCCTTTCCCTGAACAGTGTTCAAGACTGTACTCAGAGCGGTCCAGTTTTCCTATTGCTCCGGCTGTAGCGGCCCTCAAGAACTAAGAGTGGTAAGTTTGAAAGGTTTAATCGACAGGCTGAGCGGCTGAACCCATCCATTTGGGAGCAGCATTGTTAGGGACTCATGTTCAGGGGAGTTTAGCTTGGGCTTGGAAGGAAGACGCAAATAACGCGCGCAGCAGTTCCTGTGGGGCCTGAATGTACTGCAAAAAAAAAAGGATGAAGGGGTTGGGGGAGCGGGGGCAGATGTCTCCTACAGACCCGGCTGTGCTCCTACAGCACCCGGATGTACTTCTGCTCCACCCCCAGCCCACCCCATGGGAGTTGGGTGTGTGTGTGTGTGTGTGTGGGTGTGTGTATGTCTCCTACAGGACCCGGATGTTCCGATGTGTTCCTATGGGGCCCGTTTACTGCTAGAACGTGAGCCTGATAAGAAATAAAAAGACGAGTGTGATGAGAAACGAAGTTAGGGACTCCAATTCCAAATTCTGTGTGAACTCACCAGCGATGGGAGGTCTTGACTGAAGAAGTGATTAGTCAGGGAGGTTAGGCATCTGAGATTGAGGAGGAGCCTTGGAGACAAGAGACAAGTTAGGGAACGGTGTCCGTATTTGGAAGGGGTGATTAATGGGAGTAGGTGAGGTGGTGGATAAGTGAAGCCCCCCGCCCTTCACACACACACACACACACACACACACACACACATACACACACCAGCTTCAGGTAGCAGGAGGGGCCGAGGGGCCAAGCCAGCCTGCAGATCCGTCACCGCTGTGCAAAGCCGCACCCGGGACCCCTGCTGCCACCCCCAGTGTGCACAGCACTCCTCCCTCTCTCGATCGAGGGCTGCTGCAGTGGTTTCCATAGCAACCAACTGTTCTGTCACAGAGACATGATTCTGACTCCAGGTGGGTCTAAGCAAAAGGAATATAGGAAACCACTAAGTGACACAGATCTTGTTTTCCAGCAAGTGCCCCCTGTAATAAGGAAGGGAAAATGCACACCGGGCAGGCAAGTGGAAAGACGGATGAGCAAATGATAACTTTTCCATGAGGCATCAGCTGTGTGCTAAAGACAGTAATAACCCCTGGGGTTCAGAAAGAAAGATGCCCAACCCCCTCTGCCAGTGTGCAGATGAAGCCGACGGCAGGGCCGCAGGTCTGGAGGAAGAAGGAAGTGCTCAGTGCACCCAGCAGTGTGGCCGCGTCCCATGGGCTTTTCTGGAGAAGCTGCGCTGTGTGACTGTGAAGCCAGCCGACCCAATAGCAGTTGGCGCCCGTGCAGCCATTCACTCACAGAGCACTCGCTGGTGTTGGCTGGGACTGAGCACCCCAGTGCAGCCCTCACTGATAGAAGTAAGTGGAAAGGTACCAGTGCTGTGGCAAAGTGGGTAACGCTGCCACCTGCAATGCCAGCATCCCGTATGGGTGCCAGTTTGCATCCTGGTTGCTCTACTTCCAATCCAGCTCCCTTCTGGGAAAAGCAGCAGAAGATGGCCCAGTGCTTGAGCACCTGCTGCCCATGTGAAAGACCCGGATGAAACTCTTGTCTTCAAATCAGCCCAGCTCTGGCAGTTGTGGCCATCGGGGGAGTGAACCAGTGGATGGAAGATCTCTCTGTCTGCCTTTTCAAAAAAGTGGGAAAGGCCAGCGCCGTGGCTCAACAGGCTAATCCTCCGCCTAGCGGCGCCGGCACACCGGGTTCTAGTCCTGGTCGGGGCACCGGATTCTGTCCCGGTTGCCCCTCTTCCAGGCCAGCCCTCTGCTGTGGCCCAGGAGTGCAGTGGAGGATGGCCCAAGTGCTTGGGCCCTGCACCCCATGGGAGACCAGGAGAAGCACCTGGCTCCTGGCTCCTGCCATCGGACGAGCGTGGTGCGCCGGCCGCAGCGCGCTGGCCGCGGCGGCCATTGGAGGGTGAACCAACGGCAAAAGGAAGACCTTTCTCTCTGTCTCTCTCTCTCACTGTCCACTCTGCCTGTAAAAAAAAAAAAAAAAAAAAGTGGGAAAAATAAGCCTGCAGATGTAAGATAAGGTATTCTAGGAGGAAAGCACAGTATGACCAGGAAGAGAGACTAAACTGGTTCCTTTATCAGGGTCCCTGCGGGTGTGGTCGAGCCTGCCTGTCTCTCTGTTTGACCTTGAGCTTTGACCTCATCTTACAGATAAAGTGGTTGAACTTTCCCCTAGTTCCATGGTCTGTCTCATGCAGAGGCTGCCTTTAAGGAACTGAATGGTCACTGCTCCAATGACTTGACACGTTGAATGTTTTCACAGAGCAAAGCGAAGACCACTTACTTGTTTTACATTTGTTTCCACCTTGGATTAATATTGATTGTGCTACAGAACAATCACAGAGCCAGGTACTAGCAATAAAGGGAGACGTGATGGGCCTTCAGGGTCCTCACAGTTGGGGGAAGAGGACAGGCCTACACACACTCAGACCCGTGGGCCACAGGTGGGTATCTGAGTGTGGGCAAAGCTCACCAGGGTCTGGGGAAAGGCATGTCTGGTTACGGCCACAGAGCCCTCTCCATAGCCCAGGCAGTGCTAGAAAGAAAGAGGTAGCCTTGGCGTTGGTTCAAACCCTGGCTGCTCCACTTCCCATCTAGTTCCCTACTAATGCACCTGGGGAACAGCAGCAGATGACCCAGGTGCTTGAGCTCCTGCACCTATGTGGGAGACCCGGATGAAGCTCCTGGCTTTAGTCCTTTCCAGCCTTGGCCATTGCCACTGTTTGGGGAGTGAACCAGCAGATGAAAGACCTCTCTCTCTCTCTCTCTGTCTTCCTCTGCCTCTCCCTCTCTGTAGCTCTGCCTTTCAAATAAAAAATAAATCTTTTTTTTTTTTTTTTTCAAAAAAGAGGTAGCTCAAAGAGTAGGAAAGCAAGCTGCTTGGGGGGCTGCTGGGAGCCCCAAATGCCTGAGAGCAGACCCTTCCCAGTAGAGCTTGTGCCCTAGAGTCCCTGTTCCCTTCAAAGATCTGGAGCTAAACAGAGCAATAGAGAGGCAGGGAAAGAAACTGAGCAGAATCCCGGGAGGGGAGAGGACAGGACATGGGATTTGTGCAGGCAGATTTGCCACTAGGTCTTGGCTGAGGCTGAGCTGAGACTGAGAACCTAGGCTTTGGAAAAGACTGAGGGTTCAGACACAACTTCCAGAAAGCTCCAAGTGCCTGGCTGAGCTTCCCGAACACAGTGGGCAGGAGGCTTATCTGCCTGGAGACCAGCAGGGGCCTTAGGCCAGGTTTCAGTGCCCAGCGGCATCAGTGTCCTCTAGGACATCCAGAAAGATCCTGGGGGAAGAGTCTAGAATGCGGTGCCTGGGGGAACCTTGGCCAAGAAGATAGTCACTTCTCTTTGAGTTTTCTGTACTTCTTTACTTAACAGAATCATGGCAACTCCCATGGCCTCTCAGAGACTGACCAGGTCATCATTCAATCTGCATTTCCCTGACATGACTTGGTGCTACCCATAATGCTAAGAATCCCCAGGACTCTGCAGAGGCATTGCTTGTGCCTTCGAGGCACTTCGAGTATAGCTGAGAGGTTACGCATGCACATTCTAGGTTATATTTTATTTAGGGCAAGTGGGGGGCGGGGGAGAATGTGCAATCTCTTAGGACTGACTGATCAAGAAATCAGAAGGCAAAATTTTGCACAGGGCTTGAAGAGTAGGTGATGGAGAGTTGATCGGAACAAAGACGTGTTTGGAGAGAAAGCAGATGCCCGTTATCAACAGCTGCTCCCAGATAGCCCTTGTCACTGCAGACACCTGGCACCAGCACCCTTTCTGACAGTGGAAACCCTCGTCAATGTCAGCCTAGACCCAGGCTTGACTCCTTGGCCAAACTCCTTAGCGTCTATGGGCCTGAACTGTCTTATCTGTCAAGCTGGAGGAGGGTAAGGCCTATCTCAAAGGGCTGTTGGGATAATGACACTAATGTGACAGCGAGTCAAGCGCCTCCTGGAATACTGGTCCCCTCTCCCTTTCCTGGCCCGTCAGGAATGCTGCCTTTGAGAACAAAGCAGATAAAGATTCCAGAAGTCCTTTGAGTGCCCTGGTAGAAGTAAATATAAGGATTGATCAGTGGGGGAAAATAATATGTTCTTTTCCAGGCTCTGGGCTGAGTTGCCCATGCACACTTGTCTCCGGATGTTTGACTTCCTGAATCTTCCCTGAACAATGCCATCTCTGTCCCGGCACCCATGGCAAGCGGCCCCATGCGAGCCAGGTTCTTGTCACATGTCCTTTTCCTGGAGTGAGTCACTGGAGAATCGGCCTGTAGTTATAACCTTCACCAGCCCAGGGAGGTGAAAGTGGACTGGAGTGAACTCAAACACAGTACAGCTTGGTGCTCAGTGTTCCCTTCCATCAGCATGTTCTGCCCCAGGCCTTAACCTTGCAACTCAAAAAGTAGAGTCACATAATGAATGAGATAAACTGAACGACCTGCCAGCCATCCGCAAACAAAGGAGCTTTCAGCCACCAATCAAATCCCACAAGTTGCCACCTGGAGGGAGGGTAGGGGTACTAGTGAGACTTCTTGTCTGGATGTAAAATCCTGAAGGCCACTTTGTGACCTCCTCAAGGAAAGTGCTAAAGAACGGAGATGGGAGAATCCGAACAAGCATTGGAAAGACTTGGAATGGAGACTTTGAGAATGACCGCATGTCTTCCTCCACCTGCAGGGAGACCCACACCACACGAATCCATGTGTAGCCTTTGCAACTTTTTGTTCCCCAAATATAGATGTGACCTGGTGACCTTGGGAACTGATGGTGTCTTCACCCTGGGCAGTCGTGTATCGCCCGAGCAGCGAAACAGCTGAGCAGGAGTTGCAACAGCGGGGGCAGCTGTGCGGCCGTGGGCAAAGCCATTTTGCTTCCCTGGGATTGAGAAATGAATAGTTTGTCCAGGCTTCCTTTCAAATGCCTGCATCCTCTGGCTCTTCAGACTTTGAGCTTTAAGAAACTAAGGGGGGCCGGCGCTGTGGCGCAGTGGTTAATGCTCTGGCTTGAAGCACCGGCATCTTGTATGGATGCCGGTTTGAGACCCAGCTGCTCCACTTCCTGTCCAGCTCTCTGCTATGGCCTGGGAAAGTAGTAGAAGATGGCCCAAGTCCTCAGGCCCCTGCACCCATGTGGGAGTTCCAGAAGAAGCTCTTGGTTCCTGGCTTTGGATCGGCGCAGCTCTGGCTGTTGTAGCCATTTGGGGAGTGAACCATCGGATGGAAGATTTCTCTCTCTCTGCCTCTCCTCTCTTTGTGTAATTCTGACTTTCAAATAAATAAATAAATCTTTAAAAAAAATAAATAAACTAAGGGAGATGAGGCAGTCTTCACCAGCACCCCTCATCACCCTGCACAATCCCCCCCCCCCCCCCCCCGCAACACAAGCCCAGAGTGGCTCTGCTTTCTGGGTGAGTCCTAGCACCTGCACGTGGATATTCAAATAGAGTCCTAACGCCTGCTCCCAGAGTGCTGGGAATGATCACCCCCAACTCAGCCCCTCAGCGGGTTACTTCATGCACTAGTCAGATCCATGCCCGTGTCCCACCCAGGCTTCACCCAAGAGCCCAAGCGCTATTCCGTGATGCGGTTCCACCTCTGCTCACCTCGGCGGCCTTCTGAAACTCACACTCTAGTAGGGAACTCACAAAGCCTCGGAGTTGCAGCCCAACAGAAACAGGAAGTCCTGTAACAACACCTAGGGGGGTGGGTGATTCCCCACATGGAGGAGGAGGCAGTTGTGGGAGCCTTCTAAGACAAATGGGACTCAGCTGGGCTGAGACGAAGGCGGAGGGTACCTAGCAGAGGCAGGACAGGACCAGAGCTTGCGCAGACGCGCTGAGGCACAGGTGAGGAGTAGCCAGTGGCCCTTTGGTGCTGGCGCTCCAAGTATCTGAGGGAGCAGAACCTAGGCATTCAGGCAAAGGGCTCGTCCCTGAGCGTCTTCCGAATCCTGGGGAAATTAGACATTGGGACAGGAACCGGGAAATCACAGACGTTCTTGCACAGGGCTAGAGCACCGTGGGACTTGGACTTGAAGAGTCACCCTCAGCAGAAACGCCTGAAGGAGAGCAGGAGCACAGGTGGGAGGAGCCAGGGCGTGAGGACGCAGGCAGCCGGCCGCACCTCTGCTCCTGGAGGTCTGAGGAGGGGTGGGGAGACCAGGACTGGAGAGAAGGCAGCTTGGAGAGGTGCTGCAGAGGCCCCTCCTGGAGTCACAGCGTCAGGAGGGGGTGGTGCTGGGAGAACCGGCACCCTCCCTGCCTGGGCTCAGGCTGACCTGTCCTGGGGTTTTACCAGTAAAAATGACCCAGTAGCAATGTCAGGAAGGGAGCAGACTTAGGCAAATGGCCCCACTGTGGTCGAAATGGTGGGTTGTTCCCAGTATCTGCTTTCTTTCTTTTTTTTTTTAATATCAAAAATAGAACCCCAAACTCTTAGCCTAAAGACTTTTCCACCTTTCTTACATCTAGATGTGGCCACATGACCATGTCTGGCAAGCGACTTACAATCAGAAGTGTCAGCCTTAAGGAAAACACAGTCTTCTTGTTGGTTAGAAGGCAGACTCAATGACTGGAGCTTGAGCAGTCATCCTGAACCACGAGACAAAAACTACATGTTGAGAGTGATGACGCCGTAAGATAGTGATCTGTGATGACTGTGGAGTTGCCAGGTCTGTCCAGACTGGATTTCATCGACACAGGAGAGAAATATGTATTTTGTTTATGCTACCATTCCGTGTTCTCGTCCATCACTAAATCTGACCTAATCATCTAATCTTAGTCTATGACAAAACTCAAAAGCATGAAATGCCAGCTCCTCTGTACAGTTTTAAGAATAGAAATACTTGATCTGCTCTGCATTTCAGCACCCAAAAGGCCACGTTCACCGAGACCTTGCTGGGAGCGGTCTTGGCATTACCGCGCTGGGTTCTGCAGAAGGCTGCGAGGTCTGTGTGCTGCACAGTCACGCCCTCCTCTGCCACGGCGGGCAGAGCCCAGGAGCCAGCTCCCCTGGAAGAACACTGCCCGCTGATGCCCCCTTTGCTAGCGTCTGTGCCGTCTGTCTCTTGGTAACATCATCATTTGTAAAACTGAAGATGCTGCAGATCTTGGAGTTAGAATCAGTTGCATTCTGCCCCGCCTTCTCTGAACTCACGACCAGGACTTCTTGGCTGGTGGCCAGTGGCCGCTCACTTTCGTGTTGCTTCTGTTCTCCTCTGTGTAGCTCTGTGATGCCTTTACGTTCCAGATGCTGTCTCACCATAGAGTCCAACATCCTAGGGGCTACGGGGCTTTGTAGTGTTGAGCTGATGGATCTGTTGGGGGGAGTCATGGAGTAGCGACAGCTCTGGTTTGTGGCATTTGCCAGTTTCCATGGTGTAAATACTCCCACTCTGACCGCTTTCAGGCTGCCAGTGTGGTTTGTAAAATGCCTGAATACCTATTCATCGATTCCTGTGTAGTCAACTAGAGCACTGTGGATTCTGTTGTAGCAAAAAGGGTGCCCAGACTGACTGGGCGTTCCAGGATTCCGGGCCTGAGGGTTCTGGCACTGGTGAGCTTCTGGTGTCCTTCTAGGGGGTCTCCAGCACCCCTCCCCCACTTTCCCTGAGGCCTGGCCCAGGACATCCCTTGAGATGTGCTCTGGCTTGAGGCTCCAGCTAGCATCCTGGAAACAACCCTGTGGACAGCAGGGGGCAGCACCCTCACGGTCCACACTCAGAGGCCTCTGCAGAAAAAAAAAAAAAAGAAGAAGAGGGGCCTTTGTTTGGAGCCAGAGGCTGTGTCACGAAGAGAAAGGCCCTGAGGGACAAGCTAATCAGCCTGTCCTTAGCTGACCTTCGTCCACGGCTACGGGAGCCGAGTGGACGGGCTGTGGCGGCTGTGGCGGCAGGACAATGAGAACCAGCTCAGCCAGCGGCAGGGATGGCATGGCCTCAGTACCCTGCCGCCCATCCTGGGGGCTTCGTGTGGAACACGGACACCAGGGAGGGGGACCCTTGTTCCCACCTACACTGCCCACAGCCCCCTTGTCCGCTGCTTCCCCGGGACGGCCAGCTGCTCAGGGTGACCACCTGGCCCAATTTGCCTAGGACAGTCCTGGCTGTTGTGTGAAAACCCCCTGTCCCCAGCCAACAGGTTGGCCACGTTACCAGTCCTTGCCCACAGCCTGCTGGGCACACAGTAGGCAATTTTTGGACCTGAATGGGATTAAAGGGGCCGCCCAAACCCGTAGACGGGGCTTGATTTCACCCCATCTTTCAACCCTGCTCCATCGGAGGCCGGAGGAGAAACCTGCCACAGCCTCTTTCCTCTCCTCCCTCACCTTCTGTCTCAGCCCTCCCTCCTGCCTGCCCATCCCTGCCTGCTCCCCCATGCCCCACCTGCCTCGGTACACGGCGTCCTCGTGTCCCCGGGCGGCCCGGGGCCCTCCCAGGGTCTAGAGGCAGAGAACGCCATGTTCCCGGGGAGGGTGAGGCCTCTCCCAGAGGCTGTGGGGAGGGCAGGCTGCAGCGGGGGGCGAGGCTGCCAGGAGGCTGTGGAACAGGAGGACTGAGGAGGCCCAAAGGTGGCCCAAGGCTCCCCAGGGCCCCCCAGCTTCTGAGCAGGGAGGGGCCATTCCGCTCTCCGCTAGGGGCCCATGCCTGTCGCAACGTGGCTTATCTGTTTGCGTGTGTTCACTCCTCCAGATGGCTCCATCTACCTCCCCCTCCTGGGGCCTCCCTCAGGGAGTCAGGAGTGACAAACAGTACCCTGCACCCTGGCTTAGATGAGGTCAGAAAGCTTTGCCTAAATAAACCAAAGCGCAGGTGAGAACGTGGCAAATTCCTCTCCCCCTGGTCTACAGTCAGGAGAGGGGGAGACTCCCTGCCGCAGCCCCTGGGGTCTGCTCAGACCGGCGTGTGGACATTCCAGCTTGTCCTGTGCTGCTTTTCCCAGCACTCATTGTGGTCATCATCCTGGCCTTCGGCCAGTCCCAAGCAGTGCCAGCAGTTTCCTGCCCCGGAGCCTTTGCCCAGGCCGGCCCCTCTGTCTGGTTAAGAATACCAGGCGCGATCTGGTGTAGGGAGGGAGGTCCGAGAAGCCAGCGGGAGAGCGGGAGAGGGGGAGAGGGACGCTTTGGCTTGAAGGACGAGAAGGGGTCACACCACCCAGCTGGGGAGCAGGTATAGACGTAGGAACGTGCTCCCGTGTGGTCCACACCAGCTTGGCTGGCCCCTGTGGGAAGCAGTTAAGAGGTATTTAGAAATACAGACTTCTCACGGGCTTTTTGTTCCACGTCTTCTGTGTAACCAGTCACGCTTCATGTCAAACTCTATCACAGGCACTGAGTTCATATTCTCATTCCGTTAGTGACAAATTAGTGCAGGCACAGCCCCGTTCTGGATAAAAATTGACCATCCAGGTGGAATCCTGCTGACATTGGATTTGCTGGCGCCTGCATTAACCCCAGGGTCTCTGCAGAGGCACTTAGGACATAGGGATTTTTTTTTTTTTTACCAAGAGGCACAACCTTTTTGACCTTAAAGTACAAGGTCGGCACTTCGGGCTACTTTTGGCCACTAGGTGTTGGTAAATGAATATTGAGTTTCTTGAAGAAATACATGGAGTTGGCCAAGGAAACAAAATCCCTGATAGGATGCAGAGCAACTCTGGTGACCGAGACAAGGATGAAGTCTTTGAAGCTTTGAAGAGGCAGCGAGGGCTCTGCTGGGCCCAACCAGGACCTCCGTGGCCTTTCAAAGAGGCCATCGCGTGTGCTGCTCCCCGGGAGCTGCACGGAGGACCCCGGGCGCACACACTCCTGCGGGGAGATGCTGGTACCCGCTCCTCACCTGCCTTCGACAGCGCGGGGCAGTGGTGCACCTCAAGCGTCAGGGTCCTTGGCTGGGGGGCACAGGAGGGACCCAATCCTCAGATCAGAACAGCACTGGTCCTTTTCATAAATTCTGTGTACAAGCCTGTGGCCGATTGCTTTCCAGTTTAGCTCCAGCCACCTTCCTCCTTACGCTTCTCAGAAGAGGGAGCGCCAGGCTGCTGGGAGAAGACCCAGAGTTTGGGGCCTCAAGGAGTGTTGGGCCGTGACTGCTCTTTGCCTCTGCCTATTTGTCTAGAAATGCGAACTTGACAGGTTGCTCATGGCCAGGAGTCACAGGCTGGGAAGCTAAGATGTGGATATGGGACGCTGGAGATGGCGCCAAGAACTTCTGTTCAGTTTTGGGGTGGGGAGGCGCGAGGTGATGACTGCTCCTTCATTTCTGGGAGACTGAGGAGTCCTCTGGAATCACGTGGCCCCCAGCTCCATCTCCTCCTCCTCCCAGCATGCCCTCTTCACCTCTGCTGCACCTGCTCCTCAGTTACGATGCCACACCCTACCCAGAACAAAGCGTTCTCTTCCAGAGCCTGGGAAGGAGGGGTTGGGGTGTGAGGGGAGGAGGGGAAGGAAGTCAGAACAGGAAGTGAGGAGGAGGAGGAGAAGGAGGAGGAGGACAAGACAGAATTACCTTTTTGCTCTCTCCACTCTGGCTCCCACCTGCTGTCAGAGCTGAGATGGAAAGTTTTTTAAAGGAAATGAACTCTTTCCCGACAGATTTGGCATCACCAGCTGCAGCCACCATTCCCGAGTGCCACTGCCAGGCACTGTGCTGGGAGTTTGTACTCCTTTGGGATCCACAGTCAAGGAAACAGCTAAATCCTAGCACAAGGAAGCTGGGGCTACAGTGGGTGGTGGAAACACAAAGGCTCCCTTCTGAAAACTGGACTCAGCATCAGCTCTTTAAACAAAATCGTTCTTGGAGTTTTCCTGCCTTTTCAAGGAGCTCCAGACAGTCTAAGCCCATGGGGTGGAGGGTGGTACAAGGGGGTCCGGGTGACCACTGCCTCTGCTGACTGCAAGGGGGTCTCATCGCGTCATGCTGCCTGTCCACTGGGGTCCCCACAGGTGAAGCAGCCAGGCAGCCTGCTCTGCAGGACTTCTTTCTTTGGGGACACGAGCTCAGACAAGGGCTCCTGGGTGGAGGAGAGAGGCTGGGATGTACCAATCAGCCCCTACGACAGCTGCTTCTGGAGTGGCCACAGTGGAATCAATGGCATGATTGTAGACCGAAAATTGGTTAATTTTAGGTGTAAAAATATAATGAGAAATGTCCATCTATAACATGGAATACTGTCTAGCAGTAGAAGGAACAGACTGGAGAAACACGGTGTCTAGGCCGGATCTGCAGGCAATGGTGCAGAGTGACAAAAGCAGAGCTCAGCAGGTGACACCCTGTGTGACTTCATTCTGTAACACCCTTGAAAGGAAACAACTCTAGAGATAAAGAACAGATCCCTGCGAGGAGTTAGGGACTGGGTGCAGAGAGTGGGTGTGGCCATGGAAGTGGTGCCAGGGGCCCTGAAGTGATACAACGGTGATGGACCTTGAAGGCAGTGGTGGCTGCACTGTGCTACACACGATAAGATTCATAGGCTTAAACACACACACAGACACACACACAGACACACACGTGCGCGAGCTTGCAAAACTGGTGAAATCTGAATGAACTCTGAACTGTGCCAACACTGATGTCCTTGAGGTTATCTGTGGTTATCCTGGTATTACCGCTGGGGAGGCTGGGTAAAGGCTGAGTTGGACTTCCTCTGTTGATTGTTGAAAATGCATATAAAATCCAATCCGCCATGTTAACTATTCTTACGTGCACAGTAGGGGGGCGTTAAGGACCTCCACGTTATCTGCAACGAATGCCATCTGTTGTGAATCTTTCCAAGGGGAAGCTTCATTCCCATCTCTCCTCCCAGGCCATGGCCGCACTGTTCCCTTCCCGTCTCTTTGACTTCAACTTTAAGGACCTCATCAAAGTGGGCTCACACAGGTCTTGTCTTTTCTGTGATTGGCCTGTTTCACTTACCATAACGTCTTTGGGGGCAATCCATGTGTTAGTAGCATGTCAGAATTTCCATCCTTTTTAAGCCTGCATAATATTCCATTGATAGTACAAGGGGTCTTAGAAAAGTCCATGGAAAATGTGTTTGATGGAAAAACTATGCGTGGATTTCAATTTCCTTTACATAAAAGCAAAATTAGTTTTTTATATATACATATATACTTATAATAATTATATAATATATAATATGTGATACATAATATATAATATATAGTTGTATATTATACATGGTATATTATATAATACTATACTATATGATTATATTATATATTATATATTACATATGCAACATATTATATATAAGTATATATTAATATATTATATATATTAATATATAATATATATATATTTGAAAGACAGTGACAGGCAGATTTTCCATCTGCTGATTCATTCCCCAAAGACCAGCAAAAGCCAGGACTGGGCCAGGCCAAAGCCAGGAGCCTGGAACTCCGTCTGAGTCTCCCACGTGGGTGGCAGGAATGCAAATCTTTGGGCCATCATCTGTTGGGCGTCCATCTGTTCCCAGGCACATTAGCAGGAAGCTGGATCAGCTGTGCAAGAGCCAGGACTCAACCCCGGCTCCCAGTGTGGGATGTGGGGATCCCGAGAGGCAGCCTCACCAGCTGCACCACAGTGCCCGCCCCTCAACTCACCTTTCAATCCCATTTTCCACAGCCTTTTGGAAGTGCCGTATAATCATACTGCACGTTTTGCACATCCATTCATTTGTCAGTGGACATCTATGTGGCTTCCACCTTTTAGCTCGTGTGCTCCTTGCACATTTCAGTTGCAATCTTCGGTGAATTTATACTTATTTCTAAATAAAATGCTAAAAAAATATAATTGGAAATACAATTTATGAGTTGGCTAATTCTTCTGCTGAGCATGTAAGCCAGTGTTTATGCTGATCTTTGTACAATTCCTCATCACAGAGATGACTTAACCTTGGTAGGACGTGTTCTGGGAGAAGCCTGTTTTTCATTTCGGCTTATGGGGAAGCAGCAGTACGTGTGCAGTCTGTGAGATGGGACCGGAGGATCAGTTACAGCCTCAGATCAAGAAACAGGAGAGGACAATCGGAGCCTGATTGCAGCTGACAGGTGCTTTCAATAGAGACAATGGCATTTACATTAAGCCGGCTCCTGATGATAACAGAATGTGGAATCATTGTAATACAACCTGACAACAGCCATTAGCAAGAGAGCTGAGCGCTTGGCTTTGGAGGACCCCTCTGCACTGGCAGTTTGGCCACAAACCCCTCAGTCCCCGTGTGAATGGTCTCCAGCCTCCCACCCAGCAAGTGCACACACAGCTGGGGACTCCACTTCACACAGGGCACCTGAACTGCCTGCACAGGGCAAGAGGACCGCCTCCCAGAAGCCGCCCAGGGTGGCCGGCAGATGGATGGGAGAGCCTTGGGTCTTTATAGGGCAAAGCAGAGGCTCAGCAGGAAGGCTGCATGCTGTGGCCGAGTCCATTGTCACCCCCTCAAACTTGTTTCCAGAAGACATCACGTTGCAGAGGGGTCGTTGACAGAGGTGTCGCAGTCCCAGCCACCAGAACACCATTAGCCGGACAGACAGGGTTCTGTTTTTGCTTTCTTTGTGGGTGGCAAGGGACTTGGTGGACTGCTTAACACTGGATGCAAAATTTCTTTGTGCATATTTTTCTGGGGAGAACCCCTATACCTGTCCTCAAATCTTTAAGTTCCATGACCCCCCCCCCAATATGCAGAACCTCGTGCTAATAATGGCCCAGGAACCGACTTGCTGCAGTCCCCTGCTTCCACCACGTGACCCTGTGCAGGAGAGACCTTGTACCTGCTGGGACCCACTCAACCACAGCCCGTGGGAGAAACAGGGGCCACCCTTCCCCCGCCTTGTTCTTCTCCCCCGACCCCTTTTCCTTCTTTGGTTTGCTGCCTCTCTTCCTCTCCCACCTTTCCCTTGCCTCCTCCTCTACCTCTCCTACATCACTTTCCTGAATGTCTCCCCTGTGACATTGACTTGACACATTAATCATTACAACAACAGCTACAAATTCCACCGTGCTTCATTAATTCAGAGGAAAATGCCATGTCAGCTGGTGAGTGCTGTAGGGTAGCACACGTTCTTCCTGGCCTTCAGAATAGTGGAAAGTTCTCAGTTTCCATGAGCAACAATACAGGAGGCCATTAGGACCCGGGGTGAGCGTGTTGGGGCGGGGTGGGGGGGTGGATGGGCACGGCGAGGGGTGGGGAGCTGGGAAGGCGAGTAGGCTCCAACCCCTGCAGGCATCCGTCATCCATCGTTTGGGCCGTTCAAGGACTCACTTGTAGAATCCTGGTAGGGTCGCCAAGACCAGAACAATGTGACTTTAATAAGGTTAAAGTTTGGCAGTTTTGCAGCTCTCCTTGTGATAAGGTTTTAGTCACATGAGAGGAAAGAACTAGAGAGGGTCTGTCCAAACAGCTGGGCACACTTCAAGGGTGGTCAGGCTGGCCTCTTGCCTGGCCATGGAGGCTGTCCCTTGGGCTAAGGGGCCAGTGCGCCAGCTGCAGTTTCTGCCCTGCGTGTGGAGAGAACTCTCACACATCTCTGGCCTGGGAGGCCTCTTGTTGGTCCAGCTTGCTTTGAGAGAAGCAAATAGCCTGCTCCCTGGCCAAAGGAGTTACCTTGACCTTGGTCTGCTGTCACACCATCCGCCACAGCAAGATCAGGGGAGGCTGCTTCATCCTCAAGTGCTGTTGGGGCTCGATGCTTTTGTTGGTCCCCCGGGCCTAGAATACTCTCCTCTCCATCTGCTCTTGTCCCTCCTCCGACAGGCTGTTCCTACCCAAAGGAAGACTTCATCCACTCCCTTCTCACTCCTGTGGAGCTCAGGCCAGAGCACTAAAGCAGCCTCTACCCCAGCATAATGAGTTCCTGCCTTCAGCCTCACTCGATGGCCTGCGCTCCACACGGGAGACACCTGTGCCTTGTTTTCCTTTGACTTCTCAGCACATGGGACAATGCCTGCCACATTGTGGGTGCCCATAAATATTGAATAAAAAAAACGATTAGCAGGAGACCCATCACTTCCACTGGGAAGGCAGCTTAAAAGCCAGTCCTCTATGCATGGATCATCTTTGCCCCAAAGAATATGAATGCATACAATGTCTAAACAGGCTACCACATGTCCTTGAAGGTGGACTTCGTATCAGTTCATGGATCCATAGCACCTACCATCCTATCTCCATCAATACAAGTCTCAGGTGCATCAGACAGTCTCATCTATGTCTGTTTCTCCATAATGTTGTCTCTTCCGGAAGGTTCTTTGCTCCAATTGAACCATTCCCATCAACAGTGTCGATGACATGCCTACTGTGTGTCAGAGCTGAGTCCTTCAGAACTGCAGACACGAGACTGCTCTGTCCCTAGCAGCAGAGCCCGGTAGCCAGAGGTGTGGCCAAGCGTTGAGAGTGGATGGCATCCTTTCTTGTGTGGCTGGCATGTGCTGGCACGAGGGGATTCAGAGACGAGGGCACAGTGTGTTGGAGAAGCATGCGGTTCGGCCAGGGAGTTGAGCCATTCCTCAATGAACAACTCAAGCCGTGCATCTACTAGGTGTACCGACTTCCCTTTGACTGCCGTTGCACATCAAGGGGGTGGGGCCCTCACTGGGCACGGTTTTGTGAGAGCAGAGAGAGGAGCAGAGTCTGGGGCTGGGGACATAATAAAGGGAGAAAGCCCACCCTTTCCTAAGGCTCGGGTCTGAAGGACTGCAAAGGTCACTTTGGTTTCTGTGCAGAGCTGGAGTTTGTCTCGTGGACGCGACACTGAGCTAAAACAGGGCCGCCACGGAGTGCACCTGACTCTCCAGCAAGGCCCTCAGAGTCCCCGTCAGGGCTTCTTGAATGAGGGGTGCTCAGGTCTGGACTCGACCTTCTAGGGCTCTTCTTGACCCACAGTTGGTCTTGCTCCTGCTTTGCCCTTAGCTTGGGACCAGACTAGAATCCGCTGGACTCCAGAGGCAGCAGAAACAGAGGTGGATGACATTCACAGGTCGGCAGTGGCAGGAAAAATGACCCACCTTACGTGCAACCTCTGCCCCTATGGCCACAGCCCGTGAGCTCTGCTATACAGGTGCCAGGCAGTGAGTTACACTGGGGCAGGGCTACCCTGGGTGCTCAGGGTGTGAGACACAGTATAAGCCAGAAGCGGGAAGGGCTGTGCTTTACCAAAGCCCAGACAAAGGGGGACGGAAGGAAGCATCCAAGGCGCCGCCTCTCCCGTGTGCAGGGGAATCAGGCTGAGATTCCTACCAAGTGAGCGTTCTCGCCCTGTAGGCTTCCCCGCCTGGGGGAAGCAGACATCCTTGGAAATGGCGCTCCTGGTCCCCTTACTTTGCCCAGCTTGCCGGGAGAAGCAGATCTCCTTTGCTCCTGGCCACTGTGCACTGGTGAATGAGCAGCGTGACTCACACCTGTGGGGACGGCAGCACAGCCAGCTGAGCCTAATTCAAATGCCAGGCAGACGCAAATAGCACGCTTCCCTCTGAATGGCTTCCCAGCTGTTCTGCGGGAGCCCGGGCCGCCTGCCCATCCAGAGTGCATTTGCTCTCTTCTTATTTATGAGCTGCATCAGGAACCAAGGCTGCCTACCTTTGGCCACTCAAGGCCAAGTTCGTGTTCTTTGTTCCCTAGAGACTCCCAGCAGTGAAATATTAACTGGTAGTGGGACAAAAGGGCCTGGGAGCCTCCGAAGGCAGGGCTGCTGGAGAAGGATACCTGCAGGGTGTGTTGCTCACTGACCTGGAATTTTCCATTCCTCTTACGCTCACATGACCTGGGTAGTGTTTCCTTCGAGTCCCAAAGCTAAGATGGCTGCCAGGGTAGCGTGTGCTAAATTAGGGCCTGGTGACCACAGCTGTTAATAGCCTTGTCATCGCCCCTGGGAACAATCTCCATGATGCACTGTGCTGGAAATTCTTTGGTCTGTGTGCCAAGAGACCATGGCTCTGCCTCTGTAGCAGCCGAGGAGACTTGGGGAAGCCCCTGGATGTCTCAGTTGTAGGATGAGGGCGCTAGGCCAAAGCACCAAGGTCCTTCCTGGCTCTGACATTCTCTGCTTTAGATCCAAGACCAGCGAGCCCCGCTGATGGCTGTTTGCTGCATGTCTTTGAGACCTGTGAGAAGGTTTTAGGGTCTGCCTCCCACTGCCTTTGCTGCTTGATTTCTGCTTTCTCCATCTGCCTTGCTGTTTCTGGCTTCATGTCTTTTATGTCCGTTCCATTGTCTTAGGGCTGCAGACTTCTGAGCTAGAAGTTAGGTTGGTCATGTGTCTTTTTTTTTTTTTTTTAAGATTTTATTTATTTATCTGAGAGAGAATTACAGAGAGAGAGGGAGAGACAGAGAGAAAGGTCTTCCATCTGCTGGTTCACTCCCCAGATGGCCACAATGGCTAAAGCTGAGCAGATCCAAAGCCAGGAGCCAGGAGCTTCTTCTGGGTCTCCCACACAGGTGCAGGGGCCCAAGAACTTGGACCATCGTCTACTGCTTTCCTAGGCCATAGCAGAGAGCTAGAGTGGAAGAGGGGTATCAGCACTCCAACAGGCGCCCATACGGGATGCCGGCGCCACAGGCGGAGGCTTAGCCCACTATGCCACAGCGACAGTTCCGGTCACATGTCTTATGAGTCAAGATCACTCACCTTTGCCGCTTTCTAGATCTGCTGCTTCCTAGCTGTGTGACCCATCCAAAATTATTATTATTATTCTCAGGTCATCAACAATCTCATCTACAGCAAGGGATCAAGTAAAGGGTTTTCTAAGAATTACACACAGTGGCTCGGATATGAAGGCCTTGTAAATAGAGCCTTTGGAAGTTTATAACTGGAAAATTGGCATACAGACAAGGCACTGCCTCTTCTTCCCAAGGAATTCCTTCAGTCTCTGTTTCTGTTAGCAAGGACAGGTTCCTCCCAATTATTTTGGGTTTTGGGCTTGACCTTTGTCTTCTCTTGTTCACTGTCATAAGTGTCTCTGGGAGACTCGCTTTTAGTTCCTCCTGGATCTGACAGCTGTAGGCTGAAGGCCCAGGGCTCAGGGTCCAGCCATGGGCTCAGCTCTGTGCTAGGATGTGGGTACTGTCTGTGGGAATCACTGGAAGCTTTGCTGACCCAAGTACCATGCTGGGACATTACATTAAACTGTGGCTGATTGTCCAAGATTCCCTAGGGTGGGTGAGGACCTCATTGACTGGGGTCCAATGGACTAGAATATACTTTCTCTCACTGGCTGTTGGCCTCCACACTGTGCAGGATCTTCCCTGGTGCAGGTTCACGTTCCCCAGGTTATGCACAGGATGTCTTTTGATTGACACTGGCTTGAAAGTTAAGGTGGGGAGCACTTATAGTTAGCCCATATAATACCCTGGGAAACATTTTGAAAATTCCTTCCCTTGGGAGGATGCATCAGCGTGGATGGACAGTTTAGTGGAAGGTGAGCTGGGTTTTGCTGCTCACTTCCTGGCCCCATGGACAGGAACCTTTGTGTGGGGACAATCTGCTCAACCTTAAGGAGACCCCAGCTCCCATTCCAGACTCGGGTGTTCACCCATTACACTCCAAGTTCCATGAGGCCAGGGTCCATGTCTCTCTCATCAGGGAAGCCCCAGGGTTCAGCAAAAGGCCTGGCATGGTGCAGATGCCCATCGCGCATTGTTGAATGTGGAGTGGATGCATGAATAAGGAAAGGCACTCTCCAGAGATTCCTGGGGTAAGTGGTGCCCAAGAGCTCTGATGCCGATAGAGCAGGGGAGGGAAGAGCATGTCTTTTGGAATCAGACTGAGGTTTGCATCTTAACCTCTCCGAGTCTCTCTTTCTCCATCTTCAGAATAAGGGTAGAACAACACCTGTGCCCAGGAACTACATGCATGAGATGCCTCCTGGAGAACACTGAGAAGGGTCATTCCCAAATCCCATCCCATCATGGAGCCCTTCCAGTCATCTGGGATACGGATTGGGATGGCTGTGTTCACAATGTATTTCTCTGCACCTGTCTTCATCCACACCCGTTGAGGGTCATTAGGCACTCACACATTCAGTACTTCATGCACATCCCAGAAAAGTCCTGGCTCTTCTGCTCAGATTATATCCTATGGTTTACTGCTTCCCATTAGCATACCCCCTCCTTGCTCTGTGGCTTGGTCTTGGAGACCTGCCATCATCACTGAGCTGATCTCAGGCTATCGGGTAAAGGCCAAGAAGACGGTGGCCTCTCTGCAGGACTTTGCCCTCCCACAGGCTCAAGGAACCCAAGCCTTCTATGCTCCCGAGGATGCCCGGTGGAGAAGTAGGGTGCACACCTGTGTTCCCAAGCACTGTGTCTGGGTTGTCAAAGCACAGAGCAGCTGCCCACTTCACAGCATGCAAGAAGAGTTCTTCTTCAGCCGAAGTTCAAGTGCGAATTTCTAAAGGCTCTTCAAAGGAAACTGGAGGAGAAAGAGGATTTTCCTATCAGTTGTTGTAAATGTCCTTGGAGACTTGGAGCCTTTTGGCTTTCTCAGTCTTGTTTGCGATTTTAAAATATCAGTATGCCCCGTGCTAGTGAACTCAGAGATCCAGTGACATAGTCCAGTGCGTGAGGGGTGGCAGTAGGGTGCAGTAGAGGAGAACATCCACAGAATCATGGGACAGACACAGGCCTGTCAAAAAGCTTAGGTTTGGCAACTGATTTGCTGTGATTGGATATGCGCTCCATCTACCTGACTTAATCTGCCAGGCCCTGTTTCTCTGTTGTATGGAGCAGTCGGGGGCATTGGGGGATTAGGAGGTCATGATTACTAGATTGTGTGTGCAGGGCGATGCGGGAGGGAAGCCATGTGAGATCATGTGACCCCACAGTCCCTGGAGCAGGCAGCCGTGTTCTGGTTCTACAACCTCTCTGTGGGGATCCAGGGACACTTTGCGAGAGGGAAGTGAAAAGAGATGTGTATGGGCCTCGGAGCCTGTCTCCATGAGGGCCTTCCTGGTGCTTCAGCCCGGAAGCCAGTGCTCTCCTGCCCGGGCAACAGAACCTTACAGCAAGCAAGTCCCTGGCGGCTGGAAGAGATAGGAGCAGGGACACAGCACAGGCACGGGGGAGACAGTGGTGGACGGCAGCCAGGGTGCTTATTGTACCAAAGGCTCGTGCTACTGGAAGAGGGAGAGCCCGGTGGGGAGGGGGAGAGCAGCAGGTGGAGTGAGCCTTGGGGGTTGGCAGCTGAGCCCCAGGGAAAGCTGATGTCAAGCCCCGTAGGGGGAGCCCAAGAACCCCTGTCAACAGATGTAGCAAGAAGGCTCCCAGGGGTGGGGGTGGGGATGGGGAGGGGCAGCAAACCCCCAGTAGCAAAATGAATTATTTTTAATGTCATATCAATGTTTGTAGATCTGAAAGGCTGAGAAACAGAGCAACAGAGAGACAGACACAGAGACAGACACACAGAGAGAAAGGAAGATATTCCATGTGCCGGTTCACTCCCCAAAGGTCCACAAGAGCTGGGGCTGGGTCAGGCTGAAGCCAGGAGCCTGGGATTCCACCCAGGTCTCCCACATGGGTGGCAGGAACCCAAGTACTTGATCCATCACCTGCTGCATCCCTGGATGAGCCTTAGCAGGAAGCTGAACGGGAAGTAGAGGCGGGACTCGATCCCAGGCACTCGGCTGATACAGAATGCGGGGAAGGAGGGGGCGTCCCAAGGAGCAGCCTAACTCCCTTTGCCACAATTCCAGCCCTACAATATGTTTTCAACACTGAAAGTCAGTGCATAAAGAAAATCATAGTAACAAACTCTCAGAATTTTAAATATAAAATTTGACTCTGCACTTGAATGACCTGACCTCCCTGACCTCACCCCAGTCCTAGCCCTGTTGGATCAACCACCGAGCAGCTTTCTGGAGGAGACTCTCCTACCTGATCCACATTTCTGAGGCACCCCACCCATAGGAACTCCTAAATGCTTGATTCCTCGTGGGGAACACCACGGGTGATTCCAAGCCATCCTCTGACATTTTTCTCGTTGGGAGAAAGTTCAGCACACTTTTGGTGTGCAGCAAGGGCATGCCACAGTCCTCGGGAACACTCATGCTGGGTAAAGCAGGTGCTCTGGGGCTCTCTGGGGGGGGGGGGCACTTGATTTTAGACACTGAAACACCCATGGGTGCCTGACAGCTTGCAAATGGCCCTAATGTGTATGTTCCACCCCCACCTCTATCAGCTAGATATTGAGGGTGAGGGGCATTCCTTCTTTTATGCATTCAGAAAACATGTATCCAACCCCTATTGAGTGACGGGTATTTGCATGGTGCAGGAATACAGAGGGAACAGGCACAGAGCCTGAGCTAGAAGTGCTCAGGTCTGAAGGGGCAGAGTTTAGGGCACGGGGTTGGGGAGTGAGATGGATGATGTTAGAGGATTGTCATGGGATGCTGCAGCACACAGGTGTGGGATATCTGACACGCCCCAGACATCCAGGGCTGGGATAGTGAGCACTGGAATTTAGCTACGGGAGGAGAGGAGGGACACGTTTCAGGTGGAGACAACTATATGTGTAAAGCAATGACTCCTGGTACCCTCAGCGTGCCAAGGGCCAGTGGTGCCATGCACTTAGCACTCTCCTACAGATCATCCCAAATAAATCCACAGCCTGTGTAAAATCAGGGCTGGAGTCGTGAGGACACGCTAGCACCCCGCCTTTCCTTCCTGCGGCATTTCCCACACTGTCTATGTGGCTGGCGTCTTTGTCTGGACGGTCATGAGGCTGATAGCTTCTGGTGGAGACAGCAGTCTGTGTGAGTCTGCAACGAATGCGTGGATAAATCCGTGCAGGTGCAAGAAACAAGTTCAAGACCTCGCAAGTCATTAACACCAACAGTCACTTATATTCCTTTTATGCTCCTTTAATATTACCTAAAATACAAATATGGATTTATTAAGTGTCCACTGAATACCTTTTACATGTTTACTTTTTAATTGACATATAATAATTGTACATATTTCTGGGATACAGTGTGATATTTCAAAATATTGTGTGTAATGTGTAATGATGAAATCGGTGTAATTAGCATTTACAGCTCCTTAATCACATTATTTCTTTGTGTTTAGAGGCTTCAAACTCCTCTAGTTTTTTACAAAATCTGTAAAAAGCTGTTGCAAACTATAGTCATCCTATTGTGCTGCGGGACACTGGAATATTATTCCTCCTTTCTAACTTTATTTTGGTACCCATTATCTGACCTCCCTCTCTCCACCACCCCCACCCTTCCTAGTTTCTAGAAATCACTATTCTGCTCTTTTCTTCTATGAGATCTAGTTTTTAAAACTTCTACACAGGGCCAGAGTTGTAGCGCAATGGGTTAAAGCCCTGGCTTGAAGCGCTGGCATCCCATATGGGTGCTGGTTCTAGTCCCTGCTGCTCCTCTTCTGATCCAGTTCTCTGCTATGGCCTGGAAAAGCAGTGGAAGATAGTCCAAGTCCTTAGGCTCCTGTACCTGCATGGGAGACCAGAAAAAGCTCCTGGCTCCTGGCTTTGGATCAGAGCAGCTCTGGCTGTTGCAGCCATTTGGAGAGTAAACCAGCAGATGGAAGACTTCTCTGCCTCTGTCTCTCTGTAACTCTGCCTTTCAAATAAATAAATAAATCTTTAAAAATTTTGTCAATAATGGAACTCCCATATGATCCTGTACTCCCACTAGTGCTGTCTATCCAAAGGAGATGAAATCAGAATAAGAAAGAGATTCCTGCACCCCCAGGTTTATTGACGTACTCTTCACAACAGCCAAGTTATGGACTTAGTCATGGTATCCATTAACTCACAAATAAAGAAAATGTACATACACAATGCAATACTATTTAGCTATAACAAAAACCAACAATTAATCATGATCCATTGGCAGGGAAGACTAATCTACGGCCTAGGTTTTATCTAAGCATTGGGAGAATTCTTTTCCTCCCTACCCAGCCAATGAGTTCCATTTGGCACACCATTACCTGTGGAATGACTCATGAGAGATTAATAGTTATCACAATACAATATACTGTGCCTGTATTTTACATTTTGCAGCTGGTACTGTGGTGTAGCTGGTAAAGCTGCCACACTTTGGATGCCAGATTGAGCCCCAGCTACTCCACTGCCAAACCAGCTCCCTGCTAATGGCCTGGGAAAGCACTGGAAGATGGCCCAAGTGCTTGGGCCCTTGGGAGACCCGGAAACTCCTAGCTCCTGGCTACGGATTGGCCCAGCTCTGGATGTTGCACCCATTTGGGGAGTGAACCACCTGATGGAAGATCTCTCTCTTTCTCTCCCTCTCTAACTCTGCCTTTCAAATAAGTAAATAAATATTTAGAAAAGAGAACTATATAAAAAGTGTGGGTAACATCAATGCAATAATTGAAGGGTAATTTAAAAATATCCTACTTGACTATTTCCTACCTATTCTAAACAGCTGTATTAAGTAATTGATACTTTAGTGAAGAAAATGTATTATTTATTCACCTGTATTGTTAAACTACTATAGGATCGATAAAACCAGAGTTTGGGAAGTGCAGCTTTAAGGCAGATGTGATAGAAGAACCCAACAGTTTAAGTTCTCAGAACTCCATTTACCTTTTTAAAAAATTATGTATTTTTATTTGAGAGGTTGAGATAGAAACCGACAGTGTTCTGATAGGCAGAGCTCTCCCATCCATGGGGCCACTCCCCAGATCCATTTACTTTACTAAATCCCTGGGCAAGATGCTTATTCTCTCTGAGCACTTTTTTTCCTGTGAAATAGAAATACCTGCTCTACTTACCCCTCAAAAGCTCCTGCGAAGATCAAATGACATCAAAGAAATAAAGATGGTGAACCATAATGTGCTGTACAAATGTTAAAAATTATTATTGCTGCTATTAACTGGGTCATAGTCTTAGAAAAAGAGGCGGATGGCAGTCACACAGAATGCAAAGTTACTAGGTTTCTAGGTACCTGGGTGGCTCTCCTCTCCACCCACCCAGAACCTGAAAACTGAAGAACTAGTCGAGTCTTCTGGGAACTGAGCAGACAAAATCTTTCTCTCACAGACTTGCCTAGCCATCTCAGTAGGAAACCAAGGCGATGACAGCATTTGACTGAGGGGTCTGGGGACCCTCAAAACTGAGCACGGGGACCATGACAAAATCTCAGGACGACAGGCAAATTAGGGAGCAGATCAGTTCAGTGGCTTATGTTTAGCTTGAACATCGAAGTTCCCTAGAGGCTGCATGGAGTGGTGGCGGTAGGGGCTGTTAAAATGCACATTCCTTGGCCTCATCATCTGGAACCATGAGTCAGAATTACTGGCCATGCAGGCAGCAAGAAATATGAACTTTGAATCCATACCCCAGATTCCAGAACAATCGCCTTTTAGAGTCCATCTGATAGCAATCCACTTAGGGGCCCCTTTTCATTTGGGGGCTGAAATAGCTTTGGAAACATTTTAGAAGAGGAAATAAATGATTCAGGGAAAACAGGGCTTATTTATAAAGAAAAATTAAATATGTAGAGGATTGACTTACGAAGACATGACTGCAGCTCATAAATATTTGAAAGGAACAAATTCAACTGGTGAAATCTAGATGTTTTATTCAGGTAGTAAACGGCAAAAGTAGGGGTAATGGAATGACATAAGCCAAGAGAGCTTGTGCCAGACATCATGCAAAACATCCTGACTATGTCAAAAATGTTACAAGATCATGTCATATGGCTAAGTCAACTAGAATCCCAAGTAATTCAATGGAAAAAAACAGTTGGGCAGCATTTGAAAAAAAATAAACAATCAACAAACAAGTAATTGAGTAGTTGAATTCTCTCTTTTTAAACTGCTGTTTTGATGTCTGAAGCTTTGTTATGCCTAAGTCATGGGAATCAAAATGATTCTTAGTAAGTAAACATGTGGCTCATGACAAGTGTTTAGAGCAGGTAGCGCCTACTGGTTTGGGCTGGATCTAGGACGATGGGAAGCAGGAAGTTGGCATGGATCTGCCTGGAGCACCACCATCTGGCTTGAACCTCATCCGGGGAATGGTGTGAGCCCCAGAGAACTTGGCATTCATTCAGACTGACTGGTGCCAGGCCCTGTCTCATTGATCCTGCACAACCGTGTCAAGCAGTGTTATTGTTCCATTTCACAGATGGGGAAAGCCAGCCTTCAAGAATTACTATAAAATTAAAACCTAGACCTTGAACTGTTGTCTGTGACTTCAAATGCCCTGCCTTTTCTCTTCAAGCAGACACTGCCTATAAAACCATGCAATCATCTTTGTATTTTCCTTCTGCCCCTAAAGATGGCCAAGGTGAGCTAACATGTAATGCCATATATGGACGTCTAAACACTGTCTAACTATTCCTGATACTGGGAAGCTCTGTTAGAAGTTACTGTATTTTTCTCATTTCAGATCCTGCCATTGTCCACAAAAACTTGCTGATTTTGAATGTTAGGAAGGTCAGAATTAATGGGGCAGCTACCCGAGAGGGATGCCATTTGAGCAAGCCCTCAGGCTGAGAGGAGGGACGATGATGGAAATACAGGGAAGATCAACATGTTCACAGAAGAAGTGGAATAAATAGATATTTATTTTTATGCAATTTTGAAATCCTTGCCTTTTTTTCATAGAACACATTTTCCATGATTATTTGAAGACTCCTGCCCCTGCCTTCCCCCTTCCTGGTCCCCTTTCCTCTTCATCGTTGTCTTCCTCTTTACCATCATCACTGCCACCATCACCATCACCATCACCAACATAGGTTAATCTTCTGCCTGTGGCACTGGCATCCCACATGGGCACCGGTTCCAGCCCTGGCTGCTCCACTTCCAATCCAGCTCTCTGCTATGGCCTGGGAAAGCAGCAGAAGATGGCCCAAGTCCTTGGGCCCTTGCACCCGCATGGGAGACCCAGAAGAAGCTCCTGGCTCCTGGCTTCAGATCATCACAACTCTGGCTGTTGTACCATCTGGGGAGTAAACTAGCAATGGAAGACCTCTCTCTCTGCCTCTGCCTCTCTGTAACTCCGCCTTTCCAATAATTTTAAAATAAAATAAAATAAAATAAAATAAAATAAAATAAAATAAAATAAAAACAACCAAACCAGATCCTTCACCGCACCCTCTGCTGAAGCAACCATGTACCATGCTATTCAGGCCTCTGAACCCTGGGGAACCCAGGCAGGTGCAGAACACACAGAAAGCGAGCCCCGCTCGCTTCCTTAAGTTCCAGAATCAGCAGGTGAACAGAAAGGAGCTGCTGGCAAACCCCCGCCTTCACAGTGCCCTCGTCTCTCCGCATCTGGCCCGAGCAGAGGGAGAGCTGAGAGACGCTGTCCCTGTCCGGGAGGGCACCGCACAATCTGCCCCGCATGAAAACACAGGCCGGAAATAGTTCCGCAGGACAGACCCGCCCCGTCGGGAATCTCATCCTGGAGCGCCTGCTGACACAAACAACGCGCAAGGGCTGCTGGTGGCAAGCTGAAGGCTTGTTTTTGGAAGCTGAAAACCGACCTAGGCAACAACACAGCTCCCTAATTGCGGCCAGGGCAGCCTCCCGGGGCCCTGGGGCTGGAAGCAGGGGCAGACGGGCTGTGCAAATAAGGCCCCCGGGGACCCCGGCCCGCGGCGCCGAAACAGCTGGGCAGCTGACATGCAGACTCCAGCCTGGGACTGCGGGACGCCTTCCACGTCCCTCGGTGCTGAGAGGCCTGGGCCTGCATTCACCCCCCACCCTCGGGAACAGGGCTCCGACAGCGCGCCCCGGGTGCTGGCTGACTTCTGAGAGCACTAAGGAGTTAGGAGAGGGGCGCGCTGGAGGGGGCAGGGTGGGGAGGAGCCATCACTGCGTTGACTTGACTTGGAAAGCAAATGTCCCGCCACTGTCCAGGCTCCAGCGAGGAGGAACTTGGCTGACAATGTAAAAGGAGAGAAAGAAATGGGAGAAGGAAAGAGAAGGACGGAAGGAAAATGGCGGGGCCCTGGGCGAATCCCAGGGAGTCCAATCCAGGACCCTCCCAGGAACTTCCTGTCCGTGGAGGCCAGGGTAGGCGGTCCTTGCCTTGTCCTAAAGCGCAGGTCAACGGGAAGGAGCTGATGGCGCTTGTGCAAGGTCGTTGATGTGTTTAACACCCTGGAACCAAGCCCTTCAAAATGGTTAAGCTGGCAACTTTTATGTTGTGTGATTTTTACATCAATAAAACAACACTGGAAGAAAACCAAGTAGAATTGGGAAAGATCTCACAGTACCGGGACATTTTTACCAAAGAATTAAAGCAATCGCAGGCAAAATCTTAGGAGGAAGCACTTGGCCGGAAATGAGGCCAAATATCCCCATTTGGACCTTGTGGAGGGCTAATCAAGCCAGTGGGGCAGCCATTTTAAATGTGGTTGATAGCCATTTCTCTTTTCTGTGGGTTGTTTTGGTTTCATGTATTGACCATCCATTCCAGGCACAGTTGGTGGGACACTTGCTCCTGTGTCTGTCCCCAGGACTCCTTGACGTGTTCTAGGCTGCGAGGATCGCACTCAGTCCTCCTCTCTACAGCACGATCTCTTTCTAGAGAGAGATTTCTTCCTTTCTGGGTAAGACTGTACCTAACATGCCTTGGGTTGCTGTAAAAACAGCCGGTTTTCTGATTTTACTTATGATTTCTGTCTGCATCCATTTTCTGTCACTCTATCGAAACACCTGAGACCAGGTTATTCATAAAGAACAGGAGTGTATTTGGCTCCCAGCTCTGGAGGCTGGGAAGTTCAAGAGCATGGTTTTGGCACCTGCTCAGCATCTGGCGAGGGCCCTCTTGCTGCATCACCCAGAGAGAAAGGGCAGCATGCTACCTTGGGTCTTCCTCTTCTCACGAAGCCACTCACACCATCGTGGGGACCCCATCTTCACGACCTCATCGAACCCTAAGTATTTCCCAAGGTCCTGCCTGGAAATACCATTAACCTGCAAATTTGAGGTCTGAGTTCCAAACATAAAAACTTTTGGGAGACACCTGCATGCCACAGCAATCTTGAAGCCTCACCTCCCAAAAGGTCCAAAAGTTCTCTTTTCTTGGCCTGGCAGCCCTCTGCTCACCATTTAATTTTTCACCCTCACCAGCTAAGCCCAGCTGTGCCGAGAGCAGAAGGCTTTTGTGACTCAGTTACAAAGAGGGTGGAGGCTGGTGAGAAAAAAGCAGTTTGTAAATAACCTGTAGAAATCATTGACCTGCCTGGGAGCTGTCCAGAGGGATTATGGTTGTTTTTATTTTATTTTATTTATTTTTTTACCATTTTACAGTTATCAAGTCTTTGATGCAAAATAGGCATGTCAGTGAGGCCGATGGTAACGTGAGTTTCTAAAATGCAAAGCCTGCTTTCCCACGGACTGCAGCATGCACCCACAAATGTGTTTCTACAGGAAGAGACAGTCCCCCCGTGATGGAGACAATTTATCATGTGAAGAGGTTAAGTAGCAGCCAGTTAGTTCTGTGACAAGCATGCTAATCCGTTATTGTAGCAAGATTCTACCTGCCTACTAGAATGATGGGAGGTGGAGGGCAGAATGATATTAAAAAAAAAAAAAAAAAGCACAGGATTTGGAGGTAAGCCGATTTGGACATCAGCTCTGCTCCTAACAGGTATTATAATGTGAGATTAACTAGTTAAACTCAGCTTCGGTTTCCATATCCACAAAAAGATAATAATTATACTTAATTTTGCAGGGTTCTTAGGAGGCTTAAATGAGAAAGAGTTTGGTGCTATGGTGCTGCCTCAACACTAGCATCCCACATGGGCTCTGGTGGTAGCTTTGGGATCTGCAGGAGAGAAGACCCACACTTCCAGGAATGGAGAGTCCCTACCTGGACTTCCGGGAACAAAAAGTCCTTGCCAAGGTCCCCACGGGCACCTAAAGGTCAACCAATGAGGATCAGACATGCCTCAACCTTTAACCCCTACGTCCTGACCCTATAACTATAAAAGGAGCCCTCCCACCCTCTGATGCGTGACTTCCCCGGCCCCCGCCCCGTTGGGACCGGGAACCTCGCCCAGGAGCGGAATCCCAATAAAAACCTGTAAATTGATTCATCTGGCTGGGAAGATTTGTTACACGCTAGACACCTTACACCCATTTTTTGTTTGTTTGTTTTAGTTTTAGTTTTAGTTTTATTTATTTGAAAGAGTTACAGAGAGAAAGGTAGAGACAGAGAGAGAGGTCTTCCATCTGCTGATTCACTCCCCAGATGGCCGCAACAGCTGGAGCTGAGCAGATCCGAAGCCAGGAGCCAGGAGCTTCTTCCGGGTCTCCCATGAAGGCCCAGGGGCCCAAGGACTTGGGCCACCTTCTACTGCTTTCCCAGGCCATAGCAGAGAGCTGGATTGGAAAGAGAGCAGCTGAGACATGAATTGGCACCCACATGGGATGTCGGCACTTCAGGCCAGGGCTTCAACCTGCTGCTCCAACAGCGCTGACGGACCCCAGTTTGAATCCCAGCTGCTCCACTTCTGATCCAGCTCCCTGCCATGGCCAGGGAAAGCAATAGAAGATGGCCCAAGTGCTTGGACCCCCACACCCATGTGGGAGACCTGGAAGGATTTCTTGGATTCTGGTTTCAGCTTAGTCTTGCCTGTTGTTTTCATTTGGGGAGTGAACCAATGGAGAGGAGATTTCTCTCTCTCTCTCTCTCTCTCTCTCTCTCTCTCTCTCCCTCTCCCTCTCCCTCTCCCTCTCCCTCTCCCTCTCCCTCTCCCTCTCCCTCTCCCTCCTCTCCTCCTCCTCCTCTTTCTCTCTGTAACTCTGGCTTTTGAATAAATTTTTAAAAGTGAGAAAGATTGTAAAGTGCTTGGCATATAGCAGGATCTCTTATCAAAAGGCTCTCTTCCCTTCCATGATAGAAACCGATTCATATTGAGGGCCTACTGTGTGCTGCTCACTGGCTGTAGGTCTTCTGCCTATCAATACGGCTCCTTCTTATTGAGAACATCAAATGTGACAGTTCAGTGCTTTATGATTTCACTGACAATCTCTGCAGCTGTTGACAAGTGCCATTCTCCCCAGTATACAGGTGGAGAAACAGAGGTCCAAGTTTTCATAGAATATCAGGGCAGGACTTGGGCCACTCAAGATTCTCCTCTGCTGACCGCCCAACTACACTTCCAGGTCATGGGCTTCACTTGTGTATCTTGGCTTCGGGGCTGCCAAATTTAGCAAACAAAAACACAGGATGCCTGGTTAAAATGTGAAGGCTAAGCAACAGATAAATTTTGGTATACATGCGAACCCATGCAATATTGGGTATTCTTTATATTAAAAAGGTAGTTAGTAGGACTGTGTGCCAACTGGCAACCCTCTTTGAACTCCACTTACCTGTCTTCTCCTTATCCAATTAGGAGTGCACACACCTGGAAGCCTTGGGTGGTGCCATCCCATTTCCCAACACACGGCGCCGCCCCTTCCTTCTGTGCCCCCCTCCCATTCTGTCACTTGGAGGCATGGAGTGTCTTCCAGGTGGATTTGCAATGGCCATATGTGCATTTTCCTTAAACGTGAGAATCTATGCACTATTTCTGCTGCGATCTGTAAATATTTTATTTGCTGTTGTTACTCAAAGTTCCGCATTTCATCATGTTCTGATTGATTGGCAAGCATCTGGTTTTAAAACAGCTCCAATTCTATTTTAACCAGCTATTTAACTTCATGGGCTGCTAGGCGATAGTTTCAGGATATTCGTTTTCAGCTCGATGAGAATGGCAAAGGACTATTGGTGCATAAGTAGCCCAGTACTGTCTTGTTGTCAGTGATGCCTTTGCTTGTACCCTTTGCTTTTCATACCACAAGTGCTGGCTCCCCAGAAAGTTAAATAGTAGCCCTATAATGGAAGCAGAACTGATGAGTCCCTTTCTACATTGAAAATGCCTGTAGAGACACATGTAGAAGAAGGGGGGACAGAGGATAAAGACAGACAGGAATCAGAGGAAGTCTGAGACCAAGTGTAGAGCCATCACACTGCACCTAACAATTGCAGAGCAGGTGCAGGGGCTGCCTGTGGGCAAGTGAGGGTTGGGTGGCTCTGCTGTGACCAGGATGGGTCTTGGGGCCCCTAACCCCACTTCATTCCATCATGAGACCCTCATGGTCTCAAATGCTGCAATTTGCTTTCTTTCCTGGAAGAAAAGAGAAAAGGACCCGTATGGCCAAGCTCCCAACAAGCCATGCACTTGGGCAGAGCATATCCTTTGCATTCCTGAAACCTTCATTCTCAGACCTCAGTGAATTCTTGATGGCAAAGACATCTGTGCCATATCCCTTCCTACCATTCCTATCAGGCCCCTGTTCCCTTTCCATTTTCTCAGACCTCTAGAGCCCGCCTTTTCAGAATTCATTTTCCATAAAGAATGATGAGTTTTTGTCATTCACAAGGTTCTTAAAAAAAAAAAAGATTTATTTGAAAGACTGAGTTACGGAGGAAGACAGAGAAAGAAATCTTCCTTCTGCTGGATCACTCCCCAAACAGCTGTAATTCTCAGGGCTCTGTCAGGCTGAAGCCAGGAGCCAGGAGCTTCATCTGGGTCTCCCGTATGGGTGCACAGTCCCAATTATTGAGCCATCTACCACTGCTTTCCCAGGCACATTAGCAGAGAACTGAATTGGAGGTGGAGCAGCCGAGTCTCAAACGAGCACCCATATGGGATGCCAGCATTGCAGGCTGCAGCTTGACTTGCTACATTGTAACGTCAGCCCCTAATTCATTCACAAGTTTCTACATGAACAAAGCAAATAGAAGATAATAAACCTGTGATGTGATGCAGATGTGAAACAGCTGGTTTGGTTTCCACACTGGCCAAAAGACCAGTGCCTGTAAACCTGCTTCTGGAGTACATATGACTCAGACCAGCTAGCATTCAGCGAAGGAATGCCAAGGTCTTGTCCTTGGCATTGCTTCGTGTGGTTCTGTAGCTCTGTAGCTCTGACTTGACTATAATGGCCACTTACCAAGTCAGCTTATGCAGAGTCATTTCCCCAGTGCTACATAGTAAAAAGGTAGAATAGCCGAGGCTCTGTTAAGGCTCTAATACGTATCCTACTGCCATTTACCAAGCATCTGCTATATGCCAATACTTTATATTATAAACTTTTTAAAAGATTTATTTGAAAGGTAAAGACACACACACACACACACACACACACACAGAGAGAGAGAGAGAGAGAGAGAGAGAGAGAGAGAATCTTCCATCCACTGGTTTACTCCCCAAATGGCCACGATGGCCAGGGCTGGGACAGTCTGAAGCCAGGAGCCATAGCTTCTCCTATGTGGGTGCAGGGGCTTAAGCATTAGGGCCATCTTCTACTGCTTTCCTAGGCACACCAGCAGGGTGCTGGATTGGAAGTGCAGCAGCTGGGACTTGAACTAGCACCCATATGGGATGCTGGTGCTGAAGGTGGTGGCTTTACCTGCTATGCCACAATGCCAGCTTCCGCATTATGGACTGTAAAGATTTATTTATTTGTTTTATTTTTTATTTATTTTTTATTTTTTTTATTTTTTATTTTTTTTTTTAATTTTTGACAGGCAGAGTGGACAGTGAGAGAGAGAGACAGAGAGAAAGGTCTTCCGTTGCCGTTGGTTCACCCTCCAATGGCCGCCGCAGACAGCACGCTGCGGCCGGCGCACCGCGCTCCTCCGATGGCAGGAGCCAGGTGCTAGGTGCTTATCCTGGTCTCCCCATGGGGTGCAGGGCCCAAGCACCTGGGCCATCCTCCACTGCACTCCCGGGCCACAGCAGAGGGCCGGCCTGGAAGAGGGGCAACCGGGACAGAATCCGGCGCCCCGACCGGGACTAGAACCCGGTGTGCCGGCGCCGCAAGGCGGAGGACTAGCCTGTTGGGCCACGGCGCCGGTCTAAGATTTATTTATTTGAAAGGAAGAGTGACTGAGAGAGAGAGAGACAGAGAGAGTATGAATCTGCTGGTTCACTCCCCGAGGGCTTTTGTAGGCAGGTCTGGACCAGCTGAAGCCAGGAGCCTGAAACTACATCTGTTTTGCCACATGGGTGGCAGGCGTCCAAGCACCACTGTTTCCCCAGACATGTTAGGTGAGAAGCTGGATCAAAAGCACAGCAGCGAGACTTGGAGCTGGCACTCTGAAGCGGGTTACTGGTGTCACAAGCACTGGCTTAACCCCGACCCACAATGCTGGACCTCTAACGTTATAGACTTTCCGCTGTGGTTAGAGCTAAACTTCCTAGGTTTAGACTCTCGCTCTGCCACTTTCTAGTTGAACTGCCTTGAAAGAATTGCTTCATCTCTTTGTGACTCGCTTGTGAAATTCAGGTATGAGAAGCATCTGCCCTGTAGGGTTGTTCTGAGGCTTAACAGAGCCAGCATTTGTCAGGTGCTCAGAACAGAACCTGACACATAGTAAGTACTCTATCTGGATTTCCTATGTATTGTTTCTTAGTCATATATATGTAACATAAACATATATAAATGTATACATGCATTCACATGCGAGTGTTATGTGTATACATGTACGTGTATTTGTATATGTGTGCATCTCTATCTAGTGATCACCATACACAATGCATGTGGTCTCCAGTTCACGGCCAGTTCAGCTCTCCTGATGGAGACTCTTTGAATGGATTGTTAAATTAGTCCCTCTTCTGTTACTATAAGGAAATACCTGAGGCTGGGGGCCAGCACTGTGGTACAGCAGGTTAGCACCCTGGCCTGAAGCGCCGGCATTCCATATAGGCGCTGGTTCTAGTCCTGGTTGCTCCTCTTCCAATGCAGTTCTCTGCTATGGCCTGAGAAAGCAGTAGAAGATGGCCCAAGTCCTTGGGCCCCTGCACCTGCTTGGGAGACCCGGAAGAAGCTCCTGGCTCCTGGCTTCAGATCGGCGCAGCTCTGGCCATTGCAGCCAATTGTGGAGTGAACCAGCAGATGGAAGACCTCTCTCTCTGCCTCCCTTCTCTCTGTGTAACTCTGACTTTCAAATAAAAAATAAATAAATCTTTAAAAAAAAGAAATATATGAGGCTATGGGTACCTTATAGAGAAAACAGGTTTTTTTTTTTTTTTTTTTTAGCTCCCAGCTCTGGAGGTTCAGGGGCACAGAATGAGCATCAGCTTGGCCCTGGTGAGGATCTCGTGGTGACTAGCATCTCAACAGTGGGTTTGGGAGGGGAAAGAGAAGGCAGGAGGGAGCTCACATGATGAGACAGGAAGCCAGAGTGAGCCTGGTGTCCCAGGAGAAGGAGTTAATCCCTTTCAGGGGCCTTCCAATGATCTAACAATTGCCTGCTAGGCCCTACCTCCTCCAGGTCTCACCAGCCCTAAACATTGCCATACTGTGGACCATGCTTCCAACACCTGGACTCTTCAGGGACACACTCAAGCCATTCCAAACCATAGCAGTTGCCTATGAAGAGTAGGCAGGAGGGAGCTGATAGGGCATCTCCTTTGCAGGGCCTGTTACATTGCTTTCTGCCCTGTTCCCAAGCAGGCAACAGTCAGAGGCTTGGTCTGAGACCTGTGCACCACATCAGATCTTCAGTGGAGTAAGTGATCTTTAGTAACGGTAGAAGGTTTGGCTGAAGTTTATTTATTCATTGTGGCCAAGTAGCAGACTAGTTCAGGGCAGTCACCCAGAGGTTAACGGGTCCAATTCCCTAAGTCTATCTGAGGCTGGATGTTCCCGAGTCTCTGAAATGCCTCCATGTTTAAAGTGGAACAGGAGGGGACAGGCAGGGGTGAGGGTGGCCACTGCGGGGACTTGGAGGCCAAAGGGAGCCCCCTGCACTGGAGAGTGAGCTGGAAGGGAGGAGGTGTTGACAGCAGAGGCTGGGAGCAGCTGCCATCACCAACACCTGCAGCCGTTCCCTGCGGAGCTGAGATTCCAGATTAGCCCCTAATCTTAGCTCTTAGTCTGAGGGCCCGAGTGTCAGCTGTGCAATGGGTTAGGAAGCCTGCTGTCCAGGCGTGGTCTTGGCAGGGGCCAGGGCCCTCCCTCTACTCTGGGGTGGGGGTGGGGAAGCCAGCATTCCAACACCTCAGTGCACAGGTCTGCTCTTGCAAGACCTGGAAGGCTGGCTCACTTGCGTATTCAGAGACAGGTTCAGGGCAGTTGAGCTGCAGGGTGCAGATGCTGCCTTCCCTGTGGCAGCCTAGAGCGAGGAGTTTAGTGCCCAGAAGGCTAGAATGTGGGCATTTGCCAAATCAGAGGAGCCAGGTGCAAAGGACCCTGGGTACAGAATCAGGAATCTGAGGACCAGGAGGTGAGAGCAAACCTCCAGGAGTCTGGGAGTCCAGAGAGGTTTGGCTCTTGCAGGCTGGTGAGGCTCACACCGGTCAGCTGAGCTCTCTGCAAGGAGCTGAAAGATGCAGAAAGCCAGCAATCAGTCTCCTGAAATCAATCCATCGGCTGCCCTGCTCCACTCTTTACCACATGGCAAGGTCACAGAAGGGAGCGGCAGCCACCTGCCTTCACATCCCAGCTGTAGCTGCTAAGACCCTCCCACCAGGCCAGCATTCCAAAGTCTGCTATGCCAAAGGCATGGGGAGTTTCTTACCGATTTCTCCAGGCTATTTCAACTCAGACTTCCTTCTGCTGATCTTCTTGCGGTGAGATTTCTTTCTTTCTCCCCAAGGCCATCTTCTGCTCCAGTTTCCTCGACTTTTCGTCTTATGCTCTCTTTGAAGATCCACCACCTTTTTTTTGATAAATCTTATGTTTATTTTAAATTCATTGTTGCATTAGCCTTTAAGCCCAGTGTCCCTTTTAAATGACACTTGATCTAGACCTTTTTTTTTTTTTGACAGGCAGAGAGTGAGTGAGAGAGAGACAGAGAGAAAGGTCTTCCTTTTGCCTTTGGTTCACCCTCCAATGGCTGCTACGGCCAGTGCGCTGCGGCCGGCACATCGCGCTGATCGGAAGCCAGGAGCCAGGTGTTTCTCCTGGTCTCCCATGGGGTGCAGGGCCCAAGGACTTGGGCCATCTTCCACTGCACTCCCGGGCCACAGCAGAGAGCTGGCCTGGAAGAGGGGCAACCGAGACAGTATCCGGCGCCCCAACCGGGACTAGAACCCGGTGTGCCGGTGCCACAGGCGGAGGATTAGCCTAGTGAGTCGCGGCACCGGCCTTGCTCTAGACCTTTACCTAAAAAGTTTATTTGAAAAAGTTTCTTAGTGATATAAATATACTTAGCAAAACTTACCATTTCAACCATCTAAACTATATTTATTTATTTGAAATGGACAGAGAGAAAGAGGCAGACAGAGAGATCTCCCGTCCGCTAGTTTACTCCCCAAATGCCCACAAAAGCCAGAGCTAAGCCAGGCTGAAGCCTGGAACTAGGAACTCCACCTGAGTCTCCCACATGGGTGGCAGAGACCCGATTGCCTGATCCACCACTGCTGCCTCCCAGGATGCACATTAGCAGGAGGTTGGAATCTGGAGTGGAGCTGGGACTCCAACCGCAGCACTCTGATATGGAATGTGGGCATCTTTAACTGCGCCACCAAACACCTGTGATAGTGATGTACAACCACCTCCATCATTTATTTCCAGAACTTGTTTTTTGCCTTCTGAAACTGAAACCCCATAATATTAAACAGCTAACCGCCCCACTCTCCGCACCCTGCCATCTAACAACCACCATCCTATTCTCTGTCACTTGGAATTTGACTCTTCTAGGTGCCTCCTGTCAGTGGAGTGGCACAGTATGTCTCTGGCTGTGTCTGGCTTATTTTATGTCATCAGGTCTCCTCCACGCGGTAACATGCATGAGAATTTCCTTCCTACCTCACTGTATCTTGATATGGCGTGTACTCACTCACTCATCTGTGGATGGATATTTGGGCTGCTTCCACCTCTTGGCTACTGTAAACAATGCGGCTATGAACATGAGTGTGCAGGGAAGGAATGGGGCTTTACAAACACCTTCTTGGAGCTGGTGTTGTGGTGTATCAGGTTAAACCGCCGCGTGCAGCGCTGGCATCCACGTGGGTGCTGGTTGGAGTCCAAGCTGCTCTACTTCCAATCCAGCTCCTTGCTTATGTGCCTGGGAAATCAGCAGAAAATGGCTCGAGTGTTTGGGCCCTTGCACCCACGTGGAAGACCTGGAAGAAACTCCTGGCTTCAGCTTGGCCCAAACCTGCCATTACAGCCATTTACAGAGTGAACCAATGGATGGAAGATCTCTGTCTGTCCCTCCCTCTCCTTCTGTAACTCTGCCTTTCAAATACATACATAAATCTTTCAAAATAAATAGATAAAATAATAAAAGCAGCCTCTCCTCCCTTGGCCATGGCCACGTTCACACTGGCATGTTGCGCTCCAGAGGCAGAGGTGGTTTCGTGCACCCCTTTCTAGTCAACGACACACTGAAAGCCTCCCCACCCAACTGCTGCTGCTTGGGCTTTGGGGGAAGCAACCCAGGAGTCCTACAAGAGATCGGGAGCCAGGAGGAAGTGGAGGAGCAGCCAGAATTGGTGGCCATTGGCTCCCAGCCAGGTCGCCAGCCCCTGAGTGCAGGAAGGGCCTGCTGGCTAGTGTGGGCAGGGAAGAAGAAGAGATGTGACCCTCCCAATTTAAAAACAGCAGCACTGACTTGGAAATAGCAGTCAGGGACACAGGCTGAGCCTGACATTCCTCGCTGAGTCTCCCAAACAGAGCTGCGTATTTTCAGTGTTTTTGCCCACAGTTTCTGAAAGCGCTCACCCGCAAGCTTCTATGCTGGAGGGGAACTTGCTGCTCCCTGCCACACCCCTGAAACCTTAAAGGGGCTCCAGGCTGCTGCAGTGGGCAAGGGCCAGAGGCACCTGCTGGGTGTGCCTGGAGGAGCCCCAGGAACGTTCCTGAGCTCACAGGGTGACCTCCGAAGGCTGTCCTGTTATCAGCTGTTCCTGCGAAGTGATGAGGCGACAGAGGGTTGGGATTCCACTGGCCCTGCCCCAGCTGCGCCCTGAATGCCATCAGCCCAAGTGGCTTGGCAGCGCTGACAGAGCCGGGCAGATGACGCACAGCTGCGAAGCATTTGTTGTGGAAAAGAGTCCCAGATGGCAACGCAGTGCGTGCTGCCGGGAAGTTCTCTCCACATGACTCCCACGGGGAGGGGGCACGTGGCAGGGGGGCATATTTCTAGTTTGTGCTATAAATAAGCTCCGTCTGGGCAGCCGCTGTCCAGTGGCTGACTTGGGTGTTGAGTGCGAGCATATTGGCTGAGCCAGATGAGCAGACTCACCCTGTAGGGCTGAAGCCCTGTCATTCTGGCCGTGGGGTGTGGGGGCACATCTGGTACAGCCCCCTGCCTCCTGCACTCTCAGCATGCCGTCACACATCACCTTCCAAGTTATTACTGTGGCCCCGTTCCGCCTCTCCCAGCTCAGAGACTCCTCGGGGAGTCTCCATGGTGGGACCCTTCCCAACCTACCCGGTGTGCTTGAGTCTCTGCCCACCAGGTCCCTGGATACTGGCAAATCTGGGCGCGACCGTGCAGCTGCACACCTGGGCAGAGCACGAAGAAGCAGCGGGTGGGAGGTGACATCAACAGGAACTTGAGCAGCAGGGAACCTGGCAACAGGTAACAAAACGACAAAGACAGGGACCCTCTGACATGGAAATCCTGCATCTAGGAATCTATCCCACAGTTGTGTTGGCAAAAAGTATACAAAAAGATGACGCTCATGGCCATTCATTGAATCACTGTTTAGAGGGTAAAATATTGGAAAATTATCAAATGTCCATCAACACAGCAATAGTTGAGTAAACCTGAAATAGCCACATAATGGGGTTCTAGGAAGCCATAAAAAGTAATGACAGGGGCTGGCGCTGTGGCAAAGTGGGTAAAGCCGCTACCTGCAGTGCCAGCATCCCATATGGGCGCTGGATCAAGTCCCGGCTGCCCCATGTGGGAGACCCAGGAGAAGCTCCTGGCTTCAGATCGGTGCAGCTCTGGCTGTTGCGGCCAACTGGGGAGTGAACCAGCAGGTGGAAGATCTCTCTCTTTCTCTCTCTCCCTCCCTCTCTCTCTCTCTCCCTTTGCTTCTTCCCCCTGTAACTCTGCATTTCAAATAAAATAAATAAATCTAAAAAAAAAGTAATGGCAAACCATCCCTGCAGGCTATATTAATTTGAAATGGAAAAAAAAAGTAGAGTGTTTTATATTTCATATCAGAAAAAGTGGCTATAGATATTTACACAGATTTCTTATTTTTCGTGGAAGCCCACACACCACAACATTTAAATGAAAAGATTACTGCTGGGGGAGGCAACGTGGGCGAATGGACTCTGAGGGGAGCAGAGCCTAAGCTGCAGAACCTCTTTCAAGCCCCTAAGGAGAGCCTCGGTAATTGTGTGCTGCGTAAGATTTCTTCTTCCCGTGCCTTTAATTGAGCCTCGATTGCAGGAAGTACCCCACATGTGTTTGCCGAATGGACATAATGCCTGGTGTGGGATCTCCCCGTGGTAAATCAGCCCCTCCCAGCGTCACTTTTGGATCCCAGATCTCATGGGCTGGAACACGGCAGAACCAGCCCACTTCCGCTCCCACACAGCACCCACCCCTGCTCTCACACAGCACCCACCCTCCGGTCCAGCTTTCAGACATTTCATCATGGACTATTCTGTCGTCCGCCAGTCCTGGCAAAACCGTTCCTCAGCTTCCATCATTGTGTGGCTCCTTTCAACCCTGGCGTCTTCCTTTGAAGGAAGTGTTCAGTGTTTCTGGAGCTGGCTAAGAGAGCTCTACCTGAAATGGGTAGAGCAACCTTGCTTGTGAGGTGTCTTCAGGATCCAAACAGAGTTGTGCTCTGAAGAAAGCAACGCCTTAATTTCTGATCATCAAAGCCCATTTATTTGTTCAGCTACTCATTGCTCCACATCTGTTACCTGCTGGGTGCTAGACCAGCTCTTGGACAGACAAGACTGAGAAAAGCCCAGTAAGCTAAGTGCGGCCTTCAGAAAAACAAAAAGCTGGAGAAGCGGATTGAAAAAAAGCTGGGAGATGCCGGCCCCAGTGTTTTCTGTGGGGTGATCTCGGCTGTGTCGTTTGATCACTGAGTTTGTGCTCCCTGTTTACAAAATGTTGGTGGCCAGGACTCCTTGGAGGGTGTGGGGACCGGACGCCACCATGTTTGTGGGGTGCTATTATCCCGGTAGGGCACAGCAGGAGCCCAGCCAGGGACCCCTCTTCCACTTCCGCAGGGCTCACAGCCCAGCTGTTGGGGTGTGGGTGGGGAGGCTGCGTGGGGTGAGGCATGTCGGGCAGCCTGGCAGCGTGTGGATTTGGGACTCTTGCTAGGCAGTGTGCAGGCCGAGAGAGGGCCTCGAGGGCGTGTCTGCAAGGTAAGGTTGGTGGGAGGAGGTGGGGCTGAGGACAGCCTTTCTCCAGCAAGCTGGTACCTTGCTTGGTAAGCAACAAACAAGGGTGATGTGTTTGCACGGAAATCACCAGCTCCCGGCCCCGCAAGCTCTGTGCGTGTTTGTTTCTGTCCCTGTCGCTTCAGGAGCTTGCCTTATTTCTGTAGGATGGAGCTGGCTGTGTCATTGACATCGTGGCTGGAGCACAGCCCAGGTTGTCCTTTAGGGGCGAGCCTGGTTGAGTCAGCTTCAAGGTGAGCTCTGAGGATCAGATACCCCAGGAGCCTGTGCCCAGGGTGTTTCCTATAGAGCAGATCCCTCAGCACCGAGCGGGAAGAAGCAGGATTGCAGGGGATGCTGGGGGCTCTGCTTCTAGACTGGCCTCAGGGGAGCAAGAGGGGAGTGGGAGTGGGACAGCCAGGGCACAGAGCGGCCTCCCTGTCGGGGCACATCCCCACCCAGCCCCGCGTTCCACAGAAGAATTGCTCAAAGACTTTTTCTGCGTTGGCTCTGCTTCCTAAATACCTCCCCACCTCCTGGCTCGGCATGGTCCCCAGGCTCCTGCATGTGAACCCCTATGCGCCCCCACTCCGGCCCCAAGCTTCTATCCTGCCTTGTTTAACTCTGGTACATTGGTCCAGGCCTGCTAGTTCCATTTTTGACTGTTTTTTTAAAAAATATTTATTTATTTATTTGAAAGACAATTAGAAAGAGAGAGACAAAGAGAGAAAGAGAGAGACCTTCCAATTGCTGGTTTACTCCTCAAATGGCTGCAATGGCCAGAGCTGGGCTAAGCAGAAGCCAGGGGTCAGGAACTCCATTTGGTTCTCTCCATTTGGTGGCAGGGGCCCGAGTACTTGACCCGTCTTCTGCTCTCTTCCCTGGCACATTAGCAGGGAGCTGGATCAGAAGAGGAGCAGCCAGGACTTGAACCAGTGCCCTGACGGGGATGCTGGCGTTGCAGGAGGTGGCTTAACTCACTGCGCCACAACACCAGCCCCCCGATTCTGCCTGTTACTAAGGTCTCACCCACTTGGAATTGCTTCTAGTTTCCACTTTGAAACCAGGCCTGCTCATTCTCATGTCCAGCGTGGGTCCAGAGCCACATGGCAGGGAGACCAGACATCTACAGGTGGCTTCTGGTTTTGGCCTCTGACCTCCTCACCCTCCCTCCTTCCTGCCCCCCATCTCATGGTCACCTTACACTTTGCCAGAGGGAGGCCCAGCCAAGCACCAGGCACACAGCAGGAGCCGGTGGCCTCCACCGGGACAGTGCTCCTTCCATCCTGCAGGGGAGGGGTGCCCTCGGGCAGTCTGAGCTCAGAGGTCAGCAGGATAAGGTGGCCTAGCCAAGCCGTGGAATCCCAGGAATCTGCAGAGTGAATGCTCCCGGGGCCAAAAGATGCTTCCCTGGGCCCAGCAGGGATCGCTCTTCGCTCTTCGCTCTTCGCCCCTCGCCCCATGCAGGTGGGGCAGGTGGGTGAAAGCTGTGTACTCTTCTTCTCACCCTCTGGCTCCCACCACCACAGCTGCACCGCGGGGAGGGATCTGAATTCAGCTTATCTGAAATCGATCTGAAAGACAGGGACCAGCCGCTGTCTTGCTCTGGCTGTCAGGGTCGGCCAGCGGAGGTGACAGTGACACCAGCAAGGAGCTCTGGGTCATAACACCTTAACTCCATTGCTCCTGCCTCCCCACATGGGAAGGGAGGGGAGTTTCAGAGCAGGACACGCAGGGTCAGTGAGCCCAAGGTTGAACGCTGAGCTTGGGCAGCAACGGCTCCGTGTGGCTATGGGAACAGGAGTTGCTGTAACTGCCTGCTGCCTGGTGCCAGTGCGCTGCGGCACCCAGGAGGGACAGGGGCCTGGAGGCTCCGTGCTTTCCCCCACTGCTGCTATGGCAAGGGTCCCAGGAAAGGGGGGAGGAAGGAGAGACTCATGCTTCTGCCCTCATGGCCCAGGAGGATCATACTGGCTCAGCATTAGCCACCCCCCGCCTTGCTGGCAGAACCAGCCCCAAAGATGATTGAGCTCTGGCTCCCATTGTGCCTATGCCCCTAACTATGTTACCCCAGGAAAACCACTTCCCTCTCTGACTCTGTCCTTCTTTGTCTGTGAAATCTCTAGGAACGTTGTAAGGACCACCTGGGATAATACAGGTGAAGAGGTTAGCACAGGGCCAGCCCGGCACAGAGCAAGTGCACAGCAAGGACTTGTAGTTATAATTCATTGTCATTTTAGAGAACTACAGTGCTTAAAGATTAAAGGATAGTCAATCAGAAAAAAAAAGTCTGAAAAAAACTAGCTTCTTAATATATGCTAAGTCTGAGGCAGATTTGTGGTATTTGACCCACAAATCACTGGGTGTAGATTCCCTTTCAACTGGTTTCTGTCTTGAAGGTGTTTAAGTCCCTGGAGCATCTTATTGGGGTAGATATTAATGCTCCCATTTTAAAGATGAGAAAACCGAGTTTATATAAGGGTGAAGTGATTTATCTTAATCTTTTTATCTGGGGTTGCAGAGAGCCAGGTCTCCCACTGAAAGCCCGCCCTTCTGTGTCTGGTGACAATGCCTCATGCCTGTTCCTCGCTCTGACCCCTGGGCCATCCCAGCCTCCCTCTTCCAGGGCAGCCCCAGGGCTGATGAGGTCACATCCTCTAAAGGCTGTGCTTGGGTTCCACTTTGCCATTTGACCAGGATGAGACTCTTGGGACCCTCACAATGGACAAGTCCCAGATATTAAGGTTTTGACGAATCAGGTGCCACTGTGATGTGATGGCGTAAGGTCATCAGACGGCTCTGCTTGGGCAGCAGGGAGACTGACAGCTGCTGAGCACTTGCATGCGTCTTGGCAAAATCCTGGTGCCCCTGCCTGCCTCATCCCCGCTTGCTTCGTCCCACTGCCTATTCTGTTTCCCAGGCAGAGCAAGAGAAGCCCTCAAATTGACAAGCTCCACATTTCACAATGGGTGGAAAAGGTTAGTTACAACAGGGCTCAGAACGGAGCCAATTTTCCTGCAGGCTGAGCCTCCCATCTGCCATCCCTCGGGAGTTATTAGTTGAGCTCATAAGACGCAGGCTTTGCAAAGTGACGTGACATGTTGACAACGCAGGAAAATCAATGCTTGGCGTGAGCTCAGTGGAGACAGGCAGAGCTGAGAATGCTGGGAGGAGCGGATGCCTGACTCACAGGCCCGCCTCGGTGAAGGGCGGGAACAGTCCCAGAGCCTCGGGCAGTGGCAGTGGTGGGCAGAGGGGCGCAGATGTGCAGTGGGCCCAGAGGAGGCTTCTTGGCCAAGTATGTCCAGGGGTCAGCACCTCCCCGCCAGCCAGTTGTCCACCAGATCGGCCAGACTAAGCTTAGCCATGCGCTGTTGGGGGGCTCCTGTATGCTAGGCAGCTCTCCTCCCGCTGAGCTCCCAAGCTCTTCACTCATGGAGCACTAACTTCAGGCTTCCAGAGAGCACAATCAGCATTTTTTTTTTTTTTAATTTTTTGACAGGCAGAGTGGATAGTGAGAGAGAGAGAGAGAGAGAGAGAAAGGTCTTCCTTTGCCATTGGTTCACCCTCCAATGACTGCCGCAGCCTGTGACAATCAGCTTTTCAACACGCTCCCACGAGACCAACGTTTCTTTAGACCAGGGACAGCGACTTCATCATCTCTGGCCTTTGAGCCTCAGAGGAGTAAGTTGCAGTATGCAGTTGTTGAATGAAGGAAATGAATGAGTCAATGAATCAGTCAATGGCTCAATAAACCCTGATGGCCTATGGGCTGTGATAGAGTCTTGGCAGGATAATTGAGAGAGAGAAATCTCTCCTTAGCCGGAAGCTCCTTAGCAGAGGCCCTCTCTTCATGAGATGTCCCCTGACATGATGCTGATTGCTCCACAGTGACTATAATTTGGCAGGTGGGACTCGGTGCCTACGCTATGACTGAAATGAAAGAGCCTAATTTTCTGTTCGCTAAATGTGTTGGAAAGCGTGTGGAGTTACTTAGGCATGGGCAGTCCATCCCTGAATACCCGGTCCTTCTCACTCAGGATCGAGATGGTACCCCGCTGGCCCCACGGGCAGCGGCCGAGGTGGCTGTTTCTTGGCACAGGCTGAAGCTTAGAGACGTGTCTTTCCTGGGGTGGGTGTTTGGCTTGGACCCAGCTGTGGAAGTTCTGCTCTCCCTTCCCTTGCAAGGATCTGAAATTCCTGAGACACAAATGTTGCCGGAGTGAAGCCCCAGAGACGCCTTTTGCCTCCAGCTTGTACTGAACCCTGAAAGGAGAGAAGAAACCCATCTCCTTAACCTACCTTTCGCTGGGGACTCTCCTGCCTTTCTTTCCTAATGGGCTGTGGAAAGATGGAAGAGGAGCTCAGTTATGCTTGTGTAGCGCCCATGTCTAGCTCCACAGGTAAAGTTCACCTGCTAGAAAATTAGTTCGCCGGCAGGATATTAAAAACAGCTACCACAGGGGGAGTTTCACCTGCCAGCCGGCAAGCTCTGTGCATGACCTTGTCTTCCTCTAACTCACAGTGCTCTACCAGGAGGTAGAAACTTCATTAACTTCTATTTCACGGATGAGGAAACTGAGCTGGTGGTACTTGGCAACCTTGAATTACCCTGAGGGTCACCAGCTCCCACGGTGAATAAGTGACAGAACCAGGAGTCCTTCCACAGCCAACAGGACGCTATGGCTCCCTGGCTGTGAGCACCCAAGGTTGAGCATTGTGTGTCCCCCTAGGTGCTGGAAGGACACACTGCCAGTGTCCCAGGAATGTGTCCCAGCCCTCAGCCAGGCTATTTTTAGGCAAGTGCACTGCAGTGTCACCAGGAAATCCTTGGACATATATACTCTACAGGGACTGGGTTTTCTGGGCTTTGTTCCCTCTCTTGCTGACCCGAAGGCCCCTTTGCTATGAAAGGCCTCCTTAAACTCACTTCCAGCTCTCAAGTTCAGTGAGCAGGCCTGATGACAGAGGTCTGTTCCTGCGCTTCAGGTCTGGCTTCAGCCCCTAGGGTTGTGATGTTTGCAGGGGATTTTTAGCAGTGCTCCCTTCCAAAGGGACAGGAGGCGTGGGTGGGCCACCAGTGGTGTCCACTGAGTGAGGCTGGGCCAGATGTTCTCTGGGGAATGGCCCCTACTCCACAGTGAGGGACTCTGCTCCTGTCACCCCAGGGATGAGCATGTTGAAAACCAGTCAGTGGGGCCGGTGCTGTAGTGCAGCAGGTTAACGCCTTGGACTAAAGCGCCGGCATCCCATATGGGCACAGGTTTCCATCCCGGCTGCTCCTCTTCTGATCCAGCTCTCTGCTGTAGCCTGGGAAAGCAGTAGAAGATGGCCCAAGTCCTTGGGCCCCTGCGCTCACGTGGGAGACCCGGAAGAAGCTCCTGGCCCCTGGCTTCTGATCAGCACAGCTCTGGCCATTGCCACCAACTGGGGAGTGAACCATCAGATGAACGACCTCTCTCTCTCTCTCTCTCTCTCTCTCTCTCTGTGCCTCTCCTCTCTCTGTGTAACTCTGACTTTCCAATGAATAAACAAATCTTTAAAAAAAAAAAAAAAAGGAAACCAGTCAGTGGGGCTGGCGCTGTGATGTAGAAGGTACAGCCGCCACCTGCAGGGCCAGCATCCCATATGGGTGCCACTTTGAGTCCCAGCTGCTCCTCTTCTGATCCAGCTTCCTACTAAGGCTTGGGAAGGTAGTAGAAATGTCCCAAGTCCTTGGGCCCCTTCACCCACCTGGAAGACCTGGAAGAAGCTCCTGCCTGGTGGCTTCAGATCGGCTTAGCTCTGGCCTTTGCAGCCATTTGGGGAGTGAACCAGAGGACACAAGACCTCTCTCTCTCTGCTCTCCTCTCTGTAACTCTGACTTTCAAATAAAATAAATAAATCTTTAAAAAAAAATGAGAACAGGCCGGTACTGTGGCTCATTAGGCTAATGCTCTGCCTGCGGCGCCAGCACCCCGGGTTCTAGTCCTGGTTGGGGCGCTGGATTCTGTCCCAGTTGCTCCTCTTCCAGGCCATCTCTCTGCTGTGGCCCAGGAGTGCAGTGCAGGATGGCCCAAGTGCTTGGGCCCTGCACCCACATGGGAGACCAGGAGGAAGCACCTGGCTCCTGGCTTCGGATTGGCACAGTGCACCGGCCGTAGCAGCCATTTCAGGGGTGAACCAAAGGAAGGAAGACCTTTCTCTCTGTCTCTCTCACTGTCTAACTCTGCCTGTCAAAAAAAAAAAATTTTGAGAACAATTACAAACATGCTAGAAACAAATTAAAATATAGAATATCTCAGCAAATAGATTAATGTCTCAGCAAATAAATGGAAAGTGTAAAGAAAAAACAAATTTTAAAACTAAAAAATACAATAACTCAAATACATGGACTAACTCAAGGAGAAAACATTGGAGGAAAAAAATCAGTGACTTGAAGATAGAGCAGTTACTCAAATTACTATCAGATCTGAACAACAAGCAAACACACTGAAAAAAAACAAAATGAACATGGTCTTAGGACCTGTGAGACCAAAACAAAGAACTAACAGTTCACCAGTTTCACCACTGGAACCCTAGAAGGAGTAGAGAAAAGGACTATAACTGAAGAAACACTCGAAGAAATCATAGCTGAAAATGTCCCAAATTTGGCAAAATATAAAAGACCCACCCATTCAGAAAGATGAGAGAATCCCAGCAGGATGAAACAAAACAAAAAGTCAGAGTCAGGATATATGTTAGTTAAAAAAAACAAAAAGATATATGTTAGTCAAACTTCAGAAAACTAAAGCAAAAATAAACAAAAAATTTTGAAAACAGAAACAGAGAGAAATTATATATTGCCTAAAGAGGTTAAAACAAGTCAAATGACAGTGAATTTCTCATGAAAAAACAATGCCATTTACAATTACCTTTTAAAAGAAATACTTAGGTATAAACCCAATAAAACATGTATAGGACTTGTTTTCAGAAAACCAGATGATGTTGATGGAAGAAAATGAACCATATCTAAATAAATGCAGAGGTAATCTATGTTCGTGAATTATAAACTGCAACAGAGGGGTCTGTTTTCCCCCAAATTAATATACAGTAAGAAAATACTTAGCATTGGCATTATGGCACAGCAAGTTAGCCTTCCACCTACCATCTGGCATCCCATATGAGCACTAGTTTGAGTCCCAGACGCTACACTTCCAAACCAGCTGCCTGCTAAGGTACCCAGAAAGCAGTAGAAGATTCATTAAGTGCTTGAGACTTGCCCAATCCCAGCCTTTGCAGCCATTTGGGGACTGAACCAGTGTATGAAAGATATCCCTTTCTCTCCATCTCTCCTCTGTAATTCTACCTTTCAAATAGATTAATTAATTAAAAAATTGTTATTGGGGGAAAAAAGAAAAAAAAACACCTGCCAAAGTCCTGGTAAGATTTTTTTGTTTGATGCTATGATTAGCATTATTCCAAAGTCTATGTGGAAAGGCAACGGAACAAGATTAGCTAAAGATTATTTTGAAAAAGAACAAAGAGGGGGTAAATTATCTTCTGGATTTCAAGATGTGCTGTATAGCGACAGTGAGGAAGATTGTGTGGGATTGTCAGAGACACGTAACAGAGCAGGGAACCCAGAGATAGCTCCACACAAATAAGGCCAACTGATTTCTTCTGTCAAAATATAGTTCACGCACCATGCAATTCACCTACTTTAAAATGTAAACCTCAATAGCTTGTAATGCATTTGGAATTTTCCTCCATCACCACAATCAATTTTAGATGATTTTTATCATCTCTCAAAAAGCCTGTATCTTGTATTACTGACTCTCAGTTTTCCCTAACCCCCCTTCTCCTGCCAGTCTTAGACCAGTCACTAGTCAGGGGCTGGTGCTGTGGTGTAACCGGTAAAGCTTCCACCTGCAGTGCCAGCATGCTATATAGCAACCGGTTCAAGTCCCGGCTGCTCCTCTTCCTATCCAGCTCTTTGCTATGGCCTGGGAAAATGGTGGAAGATGGCCCATGTGCTAGAGCCCCTGTACCCATGCAGGAAGCACGGAAGAAGATCCTGGCTGCTGACTATGGATCAGCCCAGCCCCAGCTGATGGGACCATTTGGGGAGTGAACCAGCAGATGGAAGACCTTTCTCTCTGTCTCTCCCTCTCTCTGTTTATAGCTCTACCTCTCAAATCAACCAATCAATCAATCAATCTTAAAAAAATAAACCAATACCTAGTCTACTTTCTGTCTTACTAAATTTCATTTTCTGGATAAATTTTATGTCCAAAACAATGCACAAGAGACATTCAATAGAATAAGGAAAGCCTTTTTAACAAATGATATGGGCATTAATGGATATCTACTGGCAAAAATAAATTAACTAACTTACCAGCTAACTTTGGTCTAAGTCTCACACTTCATGCAAAAATGGACTCAAAACACATCAAGGACTTAAGTATAAAACACACAAGTTTATGCCTTTTATTGAAAAAGATAGGAGAAAATCTTTGAGGTCTAGGGTTAGACCAAAGAGTTTTAAGATTTGATACCTAAAGCACAATGAGTGAAAGGAAGAACTGATAAATTTAGCTTAATAAAAATTAAGAATTTTTGCTTTTCAAAAACCCCTGGTAAGAGAATGAAAAGACAAGCCAGAGTGGGAGGAAATATTTACAAGCTACATACCCAACGAAGGACTAATACCTAGAGTATATAAATAATTCTCAAAATCCAACAGTAAAAAAAAAATTAAATTAGGTCATGAGCAAAAGACATGAACAGACATTTCACTGAAGACATGCTGATGGCAAATGGCACATGAAAAGTGGTTTAAGGCCAGCCATTTGGTTCAGTAGTTATGATGCTTCTTGGGACACCCATAGACCATTCTGTAGTGCGTGGGTTAGAGTCCTGAATTCACTTCTAATACAGCTTCTGGCTAATTCACACTCTGAGACGCAGCAAATGATACCAACCATGTAGGAGATCTGGACGGAGCTCCAGCCTCTTGGCTTCAGCCTGCCCCAGCCCCAGCTCTTGTAAGCATTTGTGTAGTGAACCACTGCATGGAAGATCTCCTCTCTCTCCTTCTCAGATAAGATGAAAAGAAGTTTGCTTTTTAAAAAGCTGTTCAACATCATTAGCCATTAGGGTAATGAAAATTAAGCCTATGAGATATCACCACACTTGTCAGAATGACTAAGGAAAAAAAAAATATCAACACCAAATGGTGATAATGTAGAGAAACTCATATATTGCTGATGGGAATATAAAATGTTACAGTCACCCTGGAAACAGTTTGTTAGTTTTATAAAAAACTAAACGTGGAACTGCTATAATGACCCAGCAATTACACTCTTGAGTACATATCCCACAAAAATGAAGACAAATGTTCACACATAAAAAATGTGCACTAATGTTTATAGTTGCTCTATTCATAAAAATCACAACCTGGAAACAACCCAGATGTCCTTCAATGGGTGAAGGATTAAACAGTGTGGTCCATCCACACCATAGAATAATCAGCAAGAAAAAAGAATGGCCAATCAATTCACACAATAACCTGGATACATCGCCAACACAAAAAAAATCTGAGCAGAAAAAAGTCACATAAAGTGTGATTCCTTAGATATGACATTGACAAAATTTTCGAAACAGAGGCTATACCAGTCATTGCCAAGGGTTAAGGAAAGGGTGAGGGTAGGAGGGAGGTGACTGTGGGTGTGAAAGGTCAATGTATAAGGGATCCCATCGTGTTGGCCATGTCCTGTATGTTGACTCTATGGCTGTGCAAGTTGTCACCACTGGGAGGGATTGGGTGAAGGGTACATGGGATCTCTGTATTATTCCTTAATGCTGAGTGTATCTCTAGAATCTCAAAATAAACAGTGTAAGATAAAAGGTACAACTACACACTTATTCATTCCATTTATAGGATATTCTTGAGTAACAAAACTGTGCAGTTGGGAGTGAACCAGTGGTTATCAGAGGTTAGGAGCGGGTGATGGTTCAACAACCAAGGCACAGCATGAGGGAGCCTTTGAAGGGTTGTGGAACTGATCTGCATCTACGTGGCGGATCTGAGCTATCCAGGTACTGAAATCCATAGACCTGTGCACCCAAAAGACACACAACCCAGGATATAATCATGAAAGGAAAATTCATGAAGCACTCATTTGTTTCTGTTTTTACAAAGCTTAGGTGAGTTTGGTGAGCCAAACTCCAATATAAATGTGCTTAACTCTTTATAGGTTTGGAAGATGCTTAGTGACATGCACTGGGGAGAACACAACATTTGGAATCCGAGGGTTTGGTGGTGTATCTCGGCTCCACCATTTACAGGCATGTAAGCTTGTTGAACTTCAGTGTTTCCATCTGCACAATGGGACTACCACCCATGCGACGGGATTGTTTCGATGCTTAGATTCTTTGCAGGGGGTCCGCAAATCCATAAAGATACCACCTTTTCCGTAGAAAATAAATTGTGTGCTTTGAGCATTTGAAAATTACTATTTTTAAAATACTTTATTTATTTATTTGACAGGTAGAGTTACAGACAGTGAAAAGGAGAGACAGAGAGAAAGGTCTTCCATCCACTGGTTCACTCCCCCAAATAGCTGAAATGGTCAGAGCTGGCCCTATCCAAAGCCAGGAGCCAGTACCTTCTTCTGGGTCTCCCATGTGAATGCAGGGGCCCAAGGAATTGGGCCATCTTCTACTAGTCTCCCAAGCCATAGCATGGAGCTTGATCAGAAGTAGAGCCGCCAGGACTCGAACCCTGCACCCATATGGGATCCATGTCACAGGCAGAGGATGAACCTACTACACCACAGCGCCAGACACTACTGTGACTATTTTTAAAATGTGCGTGGACACTCTTGTGATAAATGAAATAAAAGATATACTTTAAAGTTAGCTCTATGCCTTTATATATTTTTGATGTATGAAAACTATATATAAGATTTCTGTCATGTGAGGGTCTATGTTTTCTCTTTCAAATTATTTATGTATTTATTTTTTTTAAAGATCTATTTTATTTATTTGAAAGGCAGAATTATAGAGGCAGAGAGAGAGGTCTTCCATCTGTTGGTTCACTCCCCAAACGACTGCAATGGCCAGAGCTGGATAATCTGAAGCCAGGAACCTGGAGTTTCTTCCAGGTTTCCCAGGTGGGTGCAGGGACCCAAGCACTTGGGCCATCTTCTACTGCTTTCCCAGGCTATAGCAGAGAGCTGGATCGGAAGCGGAGCAGTGGGGACTAGAATAGGTGCCCATGTGGAATGCCAGCACTGCAGGTATCAGCTTTGCCCACTGCACCACAGCGCCATCCCCTAAATTATTTATTTTTGGAAAGGTAGACACACACACACACACACACACAGAAAGGCAGAGACAAGACAGACAGAAATGTTTCCATCCACTGGCTCACTCCCCAGGTGCTTGCAACAACCATGCTGGACTAGGCAGAAGTCAGGAGCCAGGAACAATCACCTGCTGCATTTTTTTCATGGAGAGAAAAGAAGCACTTCTTGGGCAGCAGATGCCCAGTGGTCCCACAGTTTGTTAAAAGGCAGCTAGTGAGATGTTGGGGTGCTTCCTGGCCATGCGTCTGTCATGGGCTACTGTGCCCACTTGCTTTGGAAATCAGTCTGGCTAGATGGAGAATCAGCCTGTGAGGGCTCAGTCTGCCTTCAGAGAAAGCCTGTCCCCTGTGGACTTCTCTGAGAGGTGGCCTAGGCCCTTTGGCGCACCTGGGCCCTCCTGTCTGAAAGGGCACAGTGTCGGGAGTGCCGGGACCCCTGGTTCCCAGGGACAGCCCTACGGCCGAGGGCAGGCTGGGCTCACTCTCAGGGCTCTTCCAGCTTCTATTCTGAGCTGCCCACACCTGAGACCACTGAGGCCTGCAGCTGTCCAGTGACCCCTCTAAGTATCCCCCCAAGGTCAGGGCCAAGGCCAGGCACCCACTCAGGAAAGGCACAGCCCGGGCAGAGAGTGGGTACAGAGGGAATGCCGTGTCATCTGATCCATAACTGTCTAATCCCTTGACAATGTGCTCTGGGGACGTGTCTGTGAAGGACGTCACCGAGGTGGAGGAAGAATGTGGCCTGTTGTCTGGGCCCGAGACACAAAGGCCAATCTGTGTGCACGTGGGCACTCCCGGGCCAGGCCGATCAGCTGCTCTTGTTTCCTCCTCCGCCAACACAATGAAGCTACAGAGTGCCAGTCTGCCCTTCAGCCCCTGCCCCAGGAGAGCCGGGCAGTGGGGTTTCTGCCCACTGGGTGCCCGCTGAGCACAGCCAGTCGCTCCGGCCTCCCGGCCCACTTGGCTCCTCGTGAATCTAGAATTTCAATAGCCTGCTTCTGCCTGCCCTCATTTACTGCCCTCTCCCTTCTTCCCTTTCTCTTGCCCTCGCAGGCACACGTGTGAGTGGCAGATCCAGGATGATCTGGACGCTGCCAGTCGCTTGGGAGCCAAGCCCTGGAAGCTTGAGCGATTACCCACTGGGCACTGCCAGCCGTGGCACAAGGTCAGTCCCTTCCTCTGGCGGCCGGCGGAGCGGCGGCTGCCCTGGCGCGGCAACCTGATGCCTAGGAAACAGGGCAAGGGACGTTCTCCTGGACAGAGGCCCTGCCCATGCCCAGCCAGCAGCCAGGGTGGTATCGGGAGAGACAGCCTGGGACGTGACTAGGGACTCCAACCCTCTGGGTTCACTGATCCTTCAGGCAAAGTTCTTCCCTCTGATAGTCATGGTTTCCTCATTCATGTAAAAATGAGGATAAAAAACCTTATGCCAAGGGTTGTTGAGAGCCTTCCCTGGGCACTCAGGCCTGGGGGGACGTGGAGCAGCACTGACAGTGCGCGTGCATGGGCACACACCGTGCACCTGCCCTGCAGCAGGTCCATTTGCATACCAGTTATTATATCTGTTAGACACCAGGCTGGACACCCGCGACAGAGCCACGAGAACAAGCAGGCTGGATGGTGGCACAGCAGGGCAACCACCATGTGATGCCAACATCCTATATCAGAATGGTGGTTCGAGTCCCGGCTGCTCCCTGCTAATGTGCCTGAGAAAGCAGCAGCAGACGGCCGAGGTCCTTGTACCTCTACCACTCATGTGGGAGACCAGGATGGAATTGCAGGCTCCTGGTTTTGGCCTGGCCCGTCCCTAGCTATTATAGTCATTTAGGAAGTGAACTTACAGATAGAAAAAAGTCTCTCTCTGCCTCTGTCACTTTGCCTTTCAAATAAATAAATAACTCTTAAAAAAAAAAAACAGATACAAATCCTTGCTATCATGGAATGCAACTTCTAACGGGGTAGGATGGATATGAAATAATAAAGATAGCTCTGTGAGGGCTACTGGGAAAGGGCGCACAGCAGGGAAAGAGGACCAGAAGGTGAGGGGGAGGAAGGATCAGCGTTTAACAAAAGCCCTGGCGAGAAGATGACCGGATATAAACACCTAAAGGGGGAGGGGAGGGTGCTGGGCAGATTCCCCGGGGGAAGAAGTTTCCACATAGAGGGAACAGTGCAGAGTGCCTCGGAGCTCACCTGGCTGGGGCGGAACTGAGGGATGAGACCAAGGATATAGGGAGGGCCTGTGAATCAGTTTGTAGGCTGCCACCAAAGCGGCACAAACTCAGGGGCCGCAAACAGCCACACTGAGCGTTGACAGCTGGACGTTCTTGGAAGGGGCTGGGTCTCCCCCCGGGTTTGCTCCCCTTTGCTCTGCAAGAAGACATGATCTAGGGACCCTCCCTTTTAGCACGTGTATGGACGTCCAGGAGCCTCCCCTGCTTGTCCACCTGTCCTCTGATTTTGTTCCACAGCCGCAGGCTGCTAAGGCTGCAGACGGCCTGTCTTACCCGTGCTTACACCTGCGGCCTTCCTGGTGCGACACGGTGCACCGTCCTGCCCTGAGCACCCCTACAGCATTTCCTAATCTCTGTGCCCCCTGCCCTCAAAGGCCTGCTCTGTTCTAGCCATCCTGTATGCAGCTGAACTCGGCCCATTCCCTTCTCTGGTTGGGTATTTGTAAAAGGATCAACTCCAAAATACCATCCACTTACCGTAAAAGTTCACCTTGGTGTGCTTGCTCTCTTAAGTAACATAATAATAATGGTAATAATTTGTAGACGGGGAGAAGGTGGGTGTTTAGCCATCCCACATCAGAACATGAGAGTTGCAGTCCCGGCTCTGGCCCCAAACTCCTCCTTCCTGCTAATACGGATCCCGGGAGGCAGCAGATGATGGCTCAGGTACTTGGGTCCCTGCCACCCACATGGGAGACCTGGACTGACTTCGTGGCTCCTGGCTTCAGCCTGCTCCAGTCTTGGCTGTTGTAGGTGTTTGGGGAGTGAAGCAGTGCATGAGAGCTTTCTCTCTCTCTCTCTCTCTCTCGCTCTCTCTCTCTCTCTCTCTCTCCCTCTCTCTCTCTCTCTCTCTCTCTCTCTCTCTCTCTCTCAAATATGTAGTAATAATAACAATAAAACTTTTAAAAAATCCTAATACCCAGTGGAAGTGCTGCTCCCTGATCATGAAACATGTGCTGATCATGATATATGTTGTCAAAATTATTTACTACAATAATCTGGCAATATGTGTGAAGTATAAAAGATCTACAGGTATTTATACTTTTTGATTCAAAAATCTAACTGTTGAGTATTTAGCTTAAGGAAATAAACATGAATAGGAGAACACTTCATAGGTATATCATATAAATTTATAATATGGAAGATATCAAAATAATAGCAGTGACTAATGTTTCTGAGTGTTTATTATGTACCAGGCACCATTAATTTTTTGTATTTCGTTTTTTAGAAAATTTAAAATTACTTTTTATTCGTTTATTTACTCATTTATTTGAGAGACAAAAGAGAGAGCTCCCATCTGCTGGTTCCCTGTCTGAATGCCTGCAAAGGCCAGGACTGGGCCAGGTGAAAGCCAGGAGCAGGGAACTCGAGCCAGGTCCAACCGCTGGAGCCATCGCTGCAGCCCCCAGGACATATATCAGCAGGAAGCTGAAATCAAGAGCAGAGCCGGGATTCAAACCCAGGTACTCTGCTATGAGATGTGGACAGCTGAACCGCGAGGCCAAACACCTGTGCCTGTAGTGTGTTATTTCATGCCCTCTCACCGCACCTCTGTAAGACAAGAACAGCTCTTAACTGGTAGGAACTACTCTTCCTCCAGGCACCCAGCAAGTGGGAGCGAAGCTGTAATTTGGACTGCTGACCTTGGGGACTGCCCCAAGGTTAATTCCCTTGATCTCAGACCCAACCTTTTCCTGCCTCAGCCCTCCCCCTCCAGTAATGAGTACAATAGGGTAAGTGTTATAGTACAGCCAATTAATTACATGAATCACCTCTGAGCGAGTTCTCCCTTGCCCTCCAGTATAAAGTTGGAGTTATAAATCTGACAATACTTTAAATAAATTAGTTTCGTTTTTGTAATGGAAAAATCAGAGGGCAGGCGACATTAATTCCAGCCCCTTGTTCAAATCCCCAAGATCTCCTGGATCCTGACCTTTTTGCTGAGCATGGTAACTTTCTCTCTCCGCAAATTCTCCCCTGCAGATCCCACGCTGTAAGTCTACGTTGCCCGGGTTGCTTAGCAGAAGGCCGGACAGGTCTGTGTTGAGAGAAGCCACAAACTGAGCTCTCATCAAAACTGTGGTTTGATTCCTTAGCCAACTGCCTGAGATTCACAGGCGTTATGGCTCTGTTCATGGAGATGGGTGCAGTAGAGGTTCTTTGTGCAAGAAAGAATTCAGGCTGCGAGGCAGAGGAGCAGTGGTCAGCAGGGCAGCCAGGTTTAATGGGGTAGGGCACTGAGGCATCGGTCAGGGTGGATGGGCGCCCCTCCAGACAGAAGCCGAGAGACAGAACCTGGCCATTCAGACTGGAAAAAGCAAGGTTACATAGTTTTGTGGAGAGAATACACCGAACAGGTGAGGTGGACATCTCAGCAAAGAACTGACAGTTCATCTGATAGAGCAGGCAGGCGACCCAGAAGAGACTGAGCGTGCAGTCTGTTTTCAGACTGGGCCTTGTAGGGGACTGGGACCCAGTTCTTCCCTTCTCCTCCCTCCTGAACGCAGGGGTTGCTAGGTGTGAAACAGGTAACATTCCTCCCAAGGTTTAATTACTCAGTGTTATCAGGCAGAGCAGCCACTTGGTACTGGGCAGAAGCCATTCCCCTAGGGTATCTTCCTTGGGGGAGAGGCTGGGAACACCTGTAAATTGATTGGGGTATGGACGGGACTTTGCAGAGTAAAACACTGGGCGGCAGCTTCCAAGGTGAGCCAGAGGTTGCTAATTCCTTTCTTTCCTTTCCTTTCCAAGGTGCCTTGTTTGTTTCCCGTGGGCCCCTCACACACACACACACACACACACACTAATTTCTAACTCTCCACCTGACAGTTCCACTTCACAGAGTGGCCGTGAAATGATGGAGAAGTAGGGGGGCTAGTGCCTCCAGCGGTCCTTGGCGCAGAGAGCCCTCAGATCTCGCCACTCAGTCATGCAAGCTGGCTCCTCCTTCACATTCACTCAACAAACGTTTGCTGGAGACCTCAAGGCAAAGCCCACCCAGTCCTGAGCCCTGCCCTGCTCCCGCGAGCTGCCCGTTCCAGGGAAGACCCAGCGGGGAAGCAGAGGCTGGACTCCACCAGGTGCTTGCCGTCCCTGACATTTCCACCGGGAGAAGCCGGCTCCCGCCAGCCTGCCTTATTGCCAACCGGCTGCCTTCTGCCCAGGGTGCAGGGAGAGAGGTGGAGAAGGCGTGAAGCCTGGATGGGGTCACGTACAGGACGGAGCTTGAAGCATCACATGGTTTTTCAGCCTTTAGGAGCCCAGAGTTAGCGGGAAGGTCGGCATTGGCTATCTGCAGCGTGCTTTGACACACACATGAACTTCTCTGGGCAGCCTCTCATGTTCTTTGCCCTTTTCAGATGGAGAAACCGAGGGTCCCAGGACAGCCTGCTCCGGGGGCTGTGGTTTATCGGTGAGCTGTCTCCTCGCCCGGCTGTGCTGAAGGACTTGCTTGGCGGTGGCTCTGGGAGGGACTCTCTCCACCATGTATGTTATCTGTCCCTATAAAGCGGAGGACACCAAGGGTAGGGAGTGGGTGGTGTGGTGTACCGTTTTCCTGATGAATAAGGATGTTTTTGAGAACACACAGCTCTCTGTTCTGCCCGGCGTTGGGCCTGTTTACCAGTTTTTCTGGCTCTGCCTTCTGATGTTACTGGGTCTGCTCACCACCTCTTCATTTTGAAGCGTGCAGTCAGAAGATGGCTGTTCCAAATTGCCGGTGGCCAGCGCAGCAGGAGTGTGAGTTGTTATACCCCTTCTGAGAGCCAATTAGGCAATGAGCTCAAGAAGCTTTGAAATTTTTCTTAACTTGGGGCTCACAGGTAGTGGGCTAAGTCTCCACCTGCTGCACCCATATGGGCACAGGGTTCATGTCCTGGCTGCTCCTCTTCCGATCCAACATCTCTGCTGATGGCCTGGGAAAGCACTGGAGGATGGTCCAAGTGCTTGGGCCCCTGCACCCACTGGGCAACCTGAAGAAGTTCCTAGGATCAGCCTAGCTCCGGGCCATTTGGGGAGTGAACCAGTGGATGGAAAATCTTGCTCTCTGTCTCTCCCTCTCTCTGTCTGTAACTCTACCTCTCAAATAGATAAATAAAATCTTTTAAAAAATGTTCTTAACTTCCAATCTCACAACTCCATTTCTGGTTGCATCCTAAGACTGTTTATCATGGCATTGTTTATAAATTGTTTATAATTGTTTATAAATTTAAAAATTTAGAGAAAACTTGCAAGATATAGGTACCAGCAAAGACTTCTTGGAAAAGACCCCGGAGGCACAGGCAGTCAAAGTCAAAATTAACTATTGGGATTGCATCAAATTAAAAAGTTTCTGTACTGCAAAAGAAACAGTCAGTAAAGTGAAGAGGCAACCGACAGAATGGGAAAAAATATTTGCAAACTATGCAACAGATAAAGGGTTAATGACCAGAATCTACAAAGAGATCAAGAAACTCCACAACATTAAAACAAACAACCCACTTAAGAGATGGGCCAAGGACCTTAATAGGTATTTTTCAAAAGAGGAAACCCAAATGGCCAGCAAACACATGAGAAAATGTTCAAGATCACTAGCAATCAGGGAAATGCAAATCAAAACCACAATGAGGTTTCACCTCACCCCGGTGAGAATGGCTCACATTCAGAAATCTACCAACAATAGATGCTGGCGAGGATGTAGGAAAAAAGGGACACTAACCCACTGTTGGTGGGAATACAAACTGGTTAAGCCACTATGGAAGTCAGTCTGGAGATTCCTCAGAAACCTGAATATAACCCTACCATACAACCCAGCCATCCCACTCCTTGGAATTTACCCAAGGAAATTAAATTGGCAAACAAAAAAGCGGTCTGCACCTTAGTGTTTATTGCAGCTCGATTCACGATAGCTAAGACCTGGAATCAACCCAAATGCCCATCAACAGTAGACTGGATAAAGAAATTATGGGACATGTATTCTATAGAATACTATACAGCAGTCAAAAACAATGAAATCCAGTCATTTGCAACAAAATGGAGGAATCTGGAAAACATCATGCTGAGTGAATGAAGCCAGTCCCAAAGGGACAAATATCATATGTTCTCCCTGATTGGTGACAACTGAGTACCAAAAAGGAAACCTGTTGAAGTGAAGTGGACACTATGAGAAACAGTAACTTGATCAGCCCTTGTCCTGACTGTTGATGTACAATTTAATACTTTATCCCTTTTAGTGTTTTTTGTTGTTGTTGTTGTTCTACTTAATACTATTGGTTGAACTCTGTAATTAACACACAATTATTCTTAGGTGTTTAAATTTAACTGAAAAGTGATCCCTGTTAAATATAAGAGTGGGAATAAGAGAGGGAAGAGATGTACAATTTGGGACACGCTCAATCAGACTTGCCCCAAATGGTAGAGTTAGAAACGTGCCAGGGGATTCCAATACAATCCCATCAAGGTTGCATGTACCGATGCCATCTCACTAGTCCAAGTGATCAGTTTCAGTTCACAATTGATCACACTGATAGGTCTAAGAGTTAAAGGGATCACATAAACAAGACTAGTGTTTGCGAATACTAACTGATATAATCAAAAAGGGAGAGAACGATCCATCATGGGAAGTGGGATACACAGCAGACTCATAGAATGGCAGATGTCCTAAACAGCACTCTGGCCTCAGAATCAGCCCTTAAGGCATTCAGATCTGGCTGAATAGCCCATGAGAATATTTTAGGCATGGAAAGCCAAGACACTCTGGCAAAAAAATAAAAATAAAAATAAATAAAAATTGGAGGTAGACAATAGAAAGAGCAGAAGGAAATGACAATTACATTGATAAAATACATTAAGTCAATGTGATATGGTATTATACAGCCATTGAAGTTGTAAAGGAGAAGTCTAATAGCATTGTGGTATATTCAGAATATGATAAACAATGTCTAAAATAGCATCCAAAGTATAATCACAATTTTTGAAAAAAAGATTTACTTACTTATTTGAAAGTCAGAGTTTACAGAGAGACCAGGAGAGACAGAGAGTGAGATCTTTCGTCTCTGCTAGTTCATTCCTCAAATGGCCACAACAGCCAGAGCTGAGCTGATCTGAAGTCAGGAGCCAGGAGTTTCTTCCAGGTCTCCCATGTAGGGACACAGGCCTAAGCACTTGGGCCATCTTCCACGGCTTTCCCAGGCAAATCATCAGGGAGCTGGATCGGAAGTGGAGCAGCCAGGACACAAAGCAGCACCCATATGGGATGCTGGCACCACAGCTGGTTGCTTTACCAGCTATGCCACAGTGTGGACTCCCAGTTTAACCATGATTTTGAGAAAAACAATACATAAAAAGTAAACAGAAAAAGAATAAAAGAGTATATACCAGTATTTAACAGGAACCACTTCTGGATTTGGGGTTATGGGCAGGTTTTTTTTTCCTTTTTGTATGCTTTTATATTTTTTAAGATAATTTATCTGAGACACAGAGTTACAGATAGAGAGAGGGAGAGACAGAGAGAGAGGTCTTCCATCCACTGGTTCACTCCCTAAATGGCCACAACAGCTGCAGCTGGGCTGATCCAAACCCAGGAGCCAGGAGCTTATTCTGGGTCTCCCATATGGGTACAGGGACCCAAACACTTGGGCCATCCTCCACTGCTTTCCCAGGCCATTAACAAAGAGCTGGATCAGAAGTGGAGCAGTTGGGGTGGGAACCAGCACTCATATGGGATGCTGGTGCTGCAGGGGGAGGTTTTAATCTGCTATGCCACAGTGCTGGCCCTTTTATGTGCTTTTAAAAATTGTGTGCACTGGGGCCAGCGCTGTGCCCTAGTGGATAAAGCCGCTGCTTGCAGTGCCTGCATCCCATATGGGTGCCGGTTTGAGTCCTGGCTGCTCCACTTCCGATCCAGCTCTCTGCTGTGACCTGGGATAGCAGTAGAAGATGGCCCAAGTCCTTGAGCCCCTGCACCTGTGTGGGAGACCTGGAGGAAGCTCCTGGCTTCTGGCTTTGGACTGGCACAGTTCTGGCTGTTGCGGCCATCTGGGGGGAGTGAACCAGCAGATGGAAGACCTCTCTCTCTCTCTCTCTCTCTCTGCCTCTGTTTCTCTGTAACTCTGCCTATCAAACAAATAAATAAATGTTAAAAAGAAAAAGAAGAGACAGGCAGGTGAGCTGATAGACCCCAACTTTACTTGAGCTTAAATAAGCCAAGAGCAGAAGCTGTGAGAAGGTTTTACTACCAACAGTCATCATTAGAGTTGGTGCATTTTGTGGTAACCTCCAAAAAATCTCCTAAGAAAATGAGATACTGTGAACACTCATTCATTCAATAAATGTTTATTCTTGTTAAGTCCTTTGAGAAACAGAGATGAATAGGAAAATAACCTACATGGATACCTGGGATAGTTGAAAGCATATACCCACAGCAAAATGTAGGCACGAGTGTTCATAGCATCATTTTCCCTAATAGCTAAAAGGTAGATACAGTCCAAACAGCCACCAATTGATGAGTGGAGAAGTAAAATGTGGTTTACCTGCAATGGAATATTATTCATCAGTAGAAAAGGAATAAAGCATTGATACACACTACCGCAGGGTGAACCTGCCAAGGGAAGGCAGCCAGGCGTGAAAGGTCTCATCGCAGACCCCACTTACATGAGATGCCCAGGACGGGCACATCTCTCCAGATGTCTACCGACAGGTTGTAGATTAGTGGTTGTCCAGGGTTGAGAGGTGGTAGGAGAGGCTGAGGGGCTGTGGGAAATAGGACTTCTTTTGCTAGAGATGATCGTGGCACAGGGACAATGGGTTCAACCTCTGTGAGTCCATCTCCAATTGAGGAATGGAAGACTGGGCTCTCCCCTCAGGGCTCCCTCTGGCTGGTGGTGCAGGGGGTGTCTTGGCTGTGAGGGGCTTGTTGCAGTGGTTGCTAGACTACAACAAAGCCTTGGGTTTCTGCAGGTGCAGGGCACAGCAAGGGGTCAGACCACGTGCAGAGCAGTGATTCGTCATGCATGGAAACCAGGCTGCTCCAGGCATGTGCACCTCCCTCTGCCGGCGCCCCCAGGTGTGGCACTGGTGGCGAAGACAGATGATGGGACCTGATGGACACCCCACTGCTGCACAGCCGCCCGTCCCTCAGTCCTGCAGGCTGCCCCTGCAGTCCAGCCCGGCCTCCCTTCCCCGGCACTGTCCTCCCAAGCAGTTTCCCTTTCCTCAGAACACCCCTGCGGTTTCCTATCTTCATTCCTGTGCTCAGTCCGTCCCCCAAATACCTGTTCCCCATAATCCCCTGTTAAAATCCTACCCTGCTTCCACGATCTGGATCAAATGCCCCTCCCTCCACCTAGCGCATGTTCCTCTCACCATCCTCATTGAAATGCACCTCTCCCGCTTCTGCGACTCCCACTCCACCCATCATCTACCGCGTGGGGGGACAGCACCATCACCCTGTCCATCTGCCTGCAGTGAGCATTTCTGTCTCTCCCACAGTCTGTGAGCACCTTGAGGGCAGGGATCCTTTATAAGGCAATTTGCATCCTCCCTGGCACCCTATGCAACGCCTTGCACGGAGTATGCCCTCAGGAAGCAATTGAGGAGGATGATTTGTAACATTTTCTAACCCAGTGTGCTTGTGTCCTGTGAACACTCAGCATTCAGAAACTCACCACTGATAAGAGTCTGCAACCCTGGGAACTGATTCCATAGAGAGTATTTGTTTGCAGGGTTTTCATCTGCCTGGCTCCATTTGTCCACTTAGGGCCGCCTTCAGTGGTCACCTCTGCATCCCAGGACCTCCCCGAACCTCCCTCAGGTGGTCAGAACACTTCTAAATACCAGCAGCTCCTGCAGAGCGCCCTGGGACTGTCACCGGGAGGGCTGTAAGGGCTGGAGGGGGAATTGCAAAAGCTGAGATATTTTCAGTTCTCTGTATTCCGTTCGGTTGGCCATCGGTGCTATTTCTTCTTGAGACCTTTATGCTTTTCTGCCAGACGTAAAAACATTCCAATCATGTGCATTCGTATTGGTGAACTGTAGCGAGTTAACACGATGAATCTTTTAGCAGAGAGCTGTTGTTTTTCCCTCTGTGTGATTTTGAAAAGGTCTGTTGTCCTTTTGCACAGAATTTTATCACGCGTTAGAGCCAATTTGTTTTCCAGGGGAGTACATCTCCAAACTAATAATGAAAGGCAAAGCAAAGTGGGATTTCATGGCCCTGGCTGGACACCAAGTGATAGCTAATTTTTGCAGTAGGGAAGACGAAATAACAAGGCTCTGGATTGCAATTTTGGTTTCTCCTTCTGTTCCAAGCAAAATTGTTTGAATAACGAACTCCTGTCTTAATCATAACTGTTAATTAATGAACGCATGCCTGTATCTCAAAGGTATGTATTTATTTTTTAGATCTTAAATGTCACCCCGAGATTGGCCACTACCTTTGGGCTGTTGACCTTTGATTAAGAAAGAGGACTCTGGTTAAATGAATTACAAGTTCTCTTAACCAAATGGACTGGAGGAGAAAGCGGGTATCAAGCCGATCCTCTTATCTCGAGCCACTACACAGAGGGACGGGGACATCCATTTCGTAGAGTGAAACAGTCACGTTTACGCTTGAGATGCGGCTTTTTGTGTTTACTTGGTTAATTACACTCTGAAATAAGGAATGCCATTCTAACATGGACTCTGGGAACCATTCTAGAATTTTACTTGCTTCCGAGAACTAATGAGGGTATTCATGCATTCCCTTTCCCGTCAGAAGATGAGCTTCTTGTAGCCTTAGAAAACCCTTCCCAGGTCCCCATCCGCTCTCCTCCCACTTGTGCTGGGCTCATCAGACCCCTCCTATTGACCATGCTGCTGTTGCTGTCCATGCTCACACACGGACACAAACGCACACACAGGGCGAGTGCAGTACTTTTCACACGCACACACAAGCACACATATTCCTATCCAGTGCTCAGAGCCTCTCCTGATTTTTAGTCCCTTAACCAAATTCTACTCTGAAGCTTCCACTTTGGAGGACTTCAGCTTTCAAGGTGCTGATGGGCTCATTTTTTTCCCATCCTCCCAAGTCACATAGAGTACTTCTTCATATCTAAGCTGTCATCAATTGCAGAATGCTGTATTCGTCTATGTACCGTTGAACGAAGAAAAGTATAATTTCAAGAACCCAGATAAATCAAAAACAGGAGTCACTGTGCACTTACTCCCCATGTAGGATCTCTGTCCTTAATGAGTAAAACTAGTCTTCAAACAGTATTTTATACTTTGTGTGTCTGTGTGGGTACAAACTGTTGAAATCTTTACTTAGTATAGAGTTAATCTTCTGTATATAAAGAGAATTAAAAATGAATCTTGGGGCCGGCGTTGTGGCATAGCAAGTAAAGCCACCGCCTGCAGTGCCGGCATCCCATATGGGCACTGGTTCAAGTCCCGGCTGCTCCACTTCTGATCCAGCTCTCTGCTGTGATCTGGGAAAGCAGTAGAAGATGGCCCAAGTCCTTGGGCTCCTGCACCCACATGGGAGACCTGGAAGAGGCTCCTTGCTCCTGGATTTGGATCAGCACAGTTCCGGCCATTGCAGACAACTGGGGAGTGAACCAGCAGTTGGAAGACCTCTCTCTGTCTCTGTCTGTGTGTGTGTGTGTGTGTGTGTGTCCTCCTCTCTTTGTGTAACTCTGACTTTCAATAAATAAATAAATCTTAAAAAAAGAATCTTAAGAATGAAATGGGAGAGGGAGTAGGAGATGGGACAGAAGTGGGAGTGGGAGAGTGGGTATGGGGGGAAGAACCACTATATTCCAAAAAGCTGTACCTATGAAATGTATATTTATTACATAAAAGTTTTCAAAAAAAATAAAGAACTCAGAGATGTTAGAACCTGATTTTTAAAAGTGTTTAAAAAATGACACCATGTGAGCCTTAGACTCAATGAAATCAATTTGAATTTTGAGGGGCTCTTTCTGTAGGCAATGCCTTAGTAGCTCCAATGGTGGGGCATCAGGTATCTGGCAGCCCGGTGGGGAGGGAGGATCAGAGTCAGCTGGGCCTTTGGTAGCTGCATAGTCCTACCGTGTAGTAATCTGTCTAGTCCAGTGACGATGGGAGTGGCTCTGGCAGTGCGGCTTGGTACAGAACAAAGTGAAACAGACCCAGAAACCCGGAAGGAAAGGTGCGGACCTGCGTGTAGGAGATGCCGGGTGATCTGTGACGCTGCCTGACTCCTACTGATCAGAGAAGGTGGAGAAGGTCGTGCACGTGAATGCCCGGGGTGCGTCCACAGTCACTCGCATGGCCGAGGCTCTGGAGTCAGGCTTGAGACTTGAGTTCTGCTGTTCGCTTCGTCACTCCCCAGCTGAGGGTCCAGGCGACCTCGCTCTGTGGTTTTCCTATCGTAGCCTCGGAGCTCTTCAGCTGTGAGCAAAGGCGCCTTGGGCAGCCATCAGCACAGCTCCACTGTTATTTTCTTGGATATTGGATGTATGTGATGCCCTACTTTAAAAAAAAAAAAGCTTAAAAAGCATTGCTGGAGACAAACTCTACACTCTTCTCCACTGCTAAGATCCTTGGATTTATCCTTTCACTCAGGTTATGGAGGACTACGTCGACCTTTCTTCTGGGATGGCGGCATCAAGACAGGCCGGCCAGGGTACTCTGCGGGAGAATTGCCCTGACAGCTTCCTCCTCTCTGGCCCGGGTGCTCCCTGTAATTAACCCCCAGGACGGAAGCGGTTGCCTCTGTGGTACTTTCCTATGGCTGCTACAGCAAGTGTCGCCACTTGAGACACTACACCTTCATCCTTTTACAGTGTGGGGGGCTAGAAACCCAGCGTGACTCTTTGGGCTGGGCCACACCCCTTTCTGGAGGCTCTCGGGGTGAATCCATTTCCTTCCCACGCTCTTTCTGTAGGCCACCTATGTTCTTGGTTAATGGCCCTTTCCTCCATTATCTCTTTCTCTTCCTCCTTCCCTCCCTCCCCCTCTCCCTCCCTTCCTCCTTCCTTCCTTCCTTCCTTTCTTTCTTTCTTTCTTTCTTTCTTTCTGTCTCTCTCTCTCTCTCTTTTTAAAGATTTATTTTATTTGAAAGGCAGAGTTACAGGGAGAGAGGAAGAAACAGAGACAGAGACAGAGACAGAGACAGAGACAGATCTTCCATCCGTGGATGGTCACTCCCCAGATGGTCACAGCAGCCAGAGCTGAGTCAAGCCGAAGCCAGGAGCCAGATCTTCATCCACGTCTCCCATGTGGGTGCAGGAGCCCAAGCACTTGGGTCATCTGCTGCTGCTTTTCCCAGGCCATTAGCAGGGAGCTGGATCAGAAGGTAGAGCAGCCGGGAATCAAACAGGCGCCCCATGGGATGCCGGCCTTGCAGGCAGCAGCTTAACCCACGACATCACAGCGCCAGCCCCTTTCCCTCCATTTTCAAGACCAGCCGTGGTGAGTGGAGTACTTTCCACGTTGAGTCTCTCTGATCCTCCGCCATAGTTGCTCCTCTGACTCGTTTCTGCTTGCCTCATCCTCTTCGAAGGAGTCTTGTGATCACACTGAGCCCATATCATCCACTGTAATCTTCCTATTTTGAGATCACTTGATTATCAACCTTAATCCACTTGCAATCTTAATTCCTCCATGCCATATAATTACCACATTTGCAGGTTCTGGCGATCGGGACATAGACATTTAGGGGGCCTGTATTCAGTCTACCACCCCTAGAAATAGGAGCTAAGTGTGACAAAGCCTGTGGGGATCAGAAAAAAGAAGTGACATGAGGGGGCCAGCGCTGTGGTGCAATGGATTGACACCCTGGCCTGAAGCGCCAGCATCCCATATGGGCACTGGTTCTAGTCCCAGCTGCTCCTCTTCTGATCCAGCTCTCTGCTGTAGATAGCAGTAGAAAATAGCCCAAGTCCTTGGGCCCCTGCACCCATGTGGGAGACGTGGAAGAAGCTCCTGGTTCCTGGCTTTCCATCGGTGCAGCTCTGGCCGTTGCGGCCATCTGGGGAGTGAACCATTGGATGGAAAGTCTCTCTCTCTCTCTCTCTCTCTGCTTCTCCTCTCTCTGGGTAACTCTGACTTTTGAATTAAAAAAAAAAGTGGCATGAAATAGGCCACAGGGCATAAACTCACCTGTTTAGAGTCGTGGCCTTATTCCCATATCATTGCTATAGAACACTTATTCAACAAGCTTCCCAGAGAGCAGCCAGTGAGCATTCCACGGGGGACTGGCGTCACAGGTTGGGTTTCCCAGAAGCAGACTCAGAGGGGGAGATTCCCATGCAGGGCGTTGACTAGGGAGCATCTGTGGGATCAGAACCTTTGGAAGAGAAGGAGAGTGAGGAAGAGTTTGGGTAGAGGAAGAAGCTGAGCTGCAAAGGAGTCCCAACATGACCTGAGCCCATAGGGAGCTTTGAAGTTCGGGTGGAGGGGCCAGAACTTTATACTCCATTGGATGTGGAATGTGCCCCTGGGGTGGGGGGTGTGACCTTGGGTGCAGCATCACTCAAGAGATGTTTCCTGCAGAGTGATGGCTGCAGGTAGCTCCCTGGCCCCGTGGAGGAGTAAGTCTATCAGTTCTTTTTGTTGTTGTTGTTTGTTTTTTGTTTTTTGACAGGCAGAGTTAGACAGTGAGAGAGAGAGAGACAGAGAGAAAGGTCTTCCTTTTTCCGTTGGTTCACCCCCCAAATGGCCACTATGGCTGTGCCGATCCGAAGCCAGGAGCCAGGTGCTTCCTCCTGGTATCCTGGTATCCCATGCGGGTGCAGGGCCTAAGCACTTGGGCCATCCTCCTCTGCACTCCCGGGCCACAGCAGAGAGCTGGACTGGAACAGAATCTGGCGCCCCAACCGGGACTAGAACCTGGGATGCCTGCGCCACAGGCGGAGGATTAGCCTAGTAAGCCATAGCGCTGGCAATCTATCAGTTCTTAAGAGGGATCTGGGTGGTGCATCACAACGTCCTCTACAAAAAGACTCTGGTGCAGGGTGTTTGTTGGTGAACTGGAAGGTGCCCTCCAAGGCTTGAGGGTTGAGGGGATCCCAGAGCAGGGGCAGTGTGTGTAGGAGGGTGTTCAGGGGTTTTCCCAGAAAGATAAAGGGTTGATTCAGACGGGGTCTCCTACTGCACCCCAGTCCCTTCAATACTCGTAGGCCTCATGCCCACTGGGAGACAGCCGGCCCAAGTGATCACCTCCAGCCCATCACTGGGAGTCACAGATGGAGCGTGTGCTGGTAAAATGGCCTCCAGACGCTGGCTAGTGAGTAAGTTTACACAGACTAAGCACAAAGCTGCACTGGGAAGTGATCTCTCCCCTCGAAACCCACACACTGTCAGTTTCTATGCCTTGGCGGGGGTTGCCATTGTGGCCGTTTGGCAGCATTAACCCGTGACCACATCATGACTCCCTTTGCTACCTTGTCGTTGGAGAAGGAAGGATGTGATTACCGAGGGTCTGTGGGCTTATGAATGAATGATCTCATTTCTCCTCCAGTGAATTCTGTCCCATCTTCTGAGATCATGGCCTCCCTCAGAACTCCATGTGGGAGCTGGAGGAGTCAAGAGTGCCAAGAGTGGCAGAGCAAGTGGCCACCTACTCAGGGTCACCAGAAACCTTCTAACCCAAAAGAACCTTCCTAACCCGCTTTCTGACGCCAGAATGTACCAGGGCACAAAATTTCACAATTTCAAGCTCTGATCCCAGTTTAAAAGTAGATCTCTCAGTTGAAATGCATTGTACTTCCTTATTCCATTTGATGGGTAGAAAGACATATCTGGAGAGATCTATCTGTTTGTTCACTCCCCAAATGCCTGCAACAGCCTGGGCTGGGCCAGGCTGAAGACAGGCTTCAGGAACTTAATCCAGGTCTCCCACGTGGGTGGCAGGGACCCAACTTCTATAACCAGCGTCTGCCTCCCAGGGTTGAACATTAGCAGGAAGCCGGAACCAGGAGTGGAGCCAGCACTCGAGCTGAGGCACGTGGATTTGCGATGCAGGTGTCCCAAGGGGTATCTTAGCCACCACACCAAACGCCCGTCCTGTGAGTGTGTTTTAGTTGTGTTCCTGAAGGGAAACGTTATAAATGGAATTTATATGGAGTTCAGTGGAGGCGCCCTCCTACGCCTTCCACCGAAAAGCATCTGGGAGTAACCTGGGAGGCCTTTAAATGGTCACACTCTGTGATCTAGGAATTGCACTCCTGTGGATATAGCCTAAGGGAACTGGTATAAATACTGCAAGAATTTTATACACAAGAATGTGTGCCAAACACTTCACAATGGCAAAACTTTGGAAGCCACTTGAATGGTAAACATTTGGAAGATGCTTAGATATAAAGCTTCGATCTAAATGATAGTGCATGCACCCGATGAAAAAAACATCCTGTCACTAAACATTAGAGTTCGTGAGACTTTGTGGATAACACGGGAAACTGCTGATGCTACAAGGTGGCAGACAAGCCCCAAGCCCCAATCCGCAACAGTGTGTGCATTTTGTCACGGCTATGTGAAAAGGATCCCGTCTGCATAAAAATGCTGATAGGAAGCAAATGGTGACAATGATTTGCTTAGTGGTACAATCAGAGGTGCTGTTAAAATTATTTTTTTAAAATGCCAGGGCGGGGGGGGGGGGGGGGGCGGGGCGGTGTGTGACTCCGTAACAACGCGCACTGCAGACTCCCGGGAGTGCCTGGGAGTCTCTGGAACTGCGCCCACCGTTAGGCGTCAGCCGCGGGCGGCCCGCGAGTGACCAGAGGGACTGCGGCTACCGAGACCTTGTCTTTTCCCCGCCGGACAAGGCCGAGGTCAGCCTCTGGCGTCTCCAGTCTGAGGACCCGCGGCGAGCGCGCGGGGCTCTGCGGGATGACCCTCGGCAGCCGCCGTAGGCTCCGCGCGTCCCCGGGTCCCTGCGCCCCTTGGCTCCGTGCCGGCCGCGCAGTCGCCAAGTGGGCGGACTCCTTGCATCCTCAGAGCCTTAGGGCCCCTCAGCTATGCGGTGGGGCAATGACAGTGCCTGTCTTCTGGGCGGTGAGAGGAGCGCATGCAATCTACTGTACGCAGCAATGGGAAGTGTATCACAGTGCCCAGTTCTAATAGGAGTTTCCGAGTGAACCCCTGTCGGGGAGTCAGCCGTCCTTGTACGGAGCAGTCCCAGGCGGCAGCCCTCCTGCACCGGGCAGGGGACAGTGGGGACTCCGCAGAGAGATCTAAGGCCCCTTTAGAATAAGGATGACGCTTCAGGGGGACTCAGGGGGTGCGATGAGGTTATCTAAAGGTATCAGCACAATGGCTGGTGCTATAGTGCGTCATCCTCCACTGCACCGCACCTGGCCGTCTGCACCAGCCTGGGTCTCCTCATTGCAAGCAAGCTGGAGTTACTAGGTGTGCTGTGAGGACTTACTGCAAAAAATGCGCATAGGGAGTCTGGCATTGAACCCGGACTTAGGACGCAGTGGGGACTAGTGGTCACTAAGATGGTATGAAAGCTGTTAGCCCTGGCTCTGTGGACAGGCGAACAGACAGAAGGTTGATGCTGTGTCGGTAGACAGGCCCAAGCAGCCAGCAGTCTGCTACATCCATTAGTTCCCACCTCTGGGGAGGCAAGAGCTCAAGTATGGGGTGTCTGATGGAGCAAGACAGGCGCCTCACACCCAGTGGCAGCGTCCATCCCAGGCAGCACAGCCACCAAGTAGGTGGGGGCACTCTTAACTTAGCTCCTTTGTAATGGGGAAACCCAGGGGCCCGCCCGGTCCATCCCCTCCTTCACTGGATGATGCCTTCCATGGGGAGAAGAGTATTGACCTAAGTCTGCTGCGCTGCCCAAGTGAAGGTGTTCCTAGCCTTGAAGCACCAGCCGCATTTGGAGAGTCCTCTCTCTTTGCAGTCACCGTGCCACACGCTCTGTAACCCCACTGAATCTTCTCCATCTGTCTCACTGGGTTCTGTCCATTTTACATATTACAGGACTCAGAGGTTACAAGAGACTTGTCAGGGGCCCAGTACTGTGGAACAATGGGTTAAAGCCCTGGCCTGAAGCTCCAGCATCCCATATGGGTGCCGGTTCTAGTCCCAGTCCTGGCTCCTCCTCCTCCTTCTCTTCTTCCTCCTCCTCCTCCTCCTCCTTCTTCTTCTTTTTTAAAATTATTTGACAGGTATAGAGATACAGACAGTGAAAGACAGAGACAGAGAGAAAGGTCTTCCTTCTCTTGGTTCACTCCCCAAATGGCTGCAATGGCCCGCACTGTGCCGATCTGAAGCCAGGAGCTAGATGCTACTTCCTGGTCTCCCATGTGAGTGCAGGGACCCAAGCATTTGGCCATCCTCCACTGCCCTCCCAGGCCACAGCAGAGAGCTGGACTGGAAGAGGAGCAACCGGGACAGAATCCGGCACCCATATGAGATGCTGGCACCGCAGGCAGAGGATTAACCAAGTGAGCCACAGCACCGGCCCTGCTCTTCTTCTGATCCAGCTCTCTGCTATGGCCTGGAAAAGCAGTAGAAGATGGCCCAAGTCCTTGGGCCCATGCACCTGCTTGGGAGACCCGGAAGAAGCTCCTGGCTCCTGGCTTCGGATTGTCACAGCTCCGGCCATTGCAGCCATCTGGGGAGTGAACCAGCGGATGGAAGACCTCTCTCTCTGCCTCTCTTCTCTCTGTGTAACTCTGACTTTCAAATACATAAAATAAATCTTAAAAAAAAAAAAAAGGAGAGACTCATCAGAGCGTGCAGCTAGTAAGTGACAAAGCTACGGTGGGAATCTGGATTCATCCTGACTGAACAGTGTGCCCTTAGCAGTTACACTCCTGTGCAAATATTTACCTGTGTTTTCTTCTGGGAGTAAAATGCTGTGTGGATCTCAGTTTCCCCAGGCTTATGAAACACATTTTCCAGATACCTCCCACCCCCTCGGATCAGGCTTCTTTCCCTGAGCTTTTAATCTCTGCAGATAACATACCAGATGCCGGCTGTGCCTGTGAGTGGGGCACCATGCTGGGCAGCTAGGGGGAGGAGATTCAGCTGCTAGTCCCCTTGCTGCCCAGCCGCACCGGCAGGCCCACGCCAAGGGTGCAAGGAGCCTCAGCTGTGCAGTGGCCCTGGGCTGTGGCCTCCGGCCTCAGAGGATGCACCAGCCACCTGTCCTAAACAGCACACTGCCTCTCGCGGTTATTGGGACAAAGTGTGCTATGTGTTCACCTCTAGGTGGCTGCAGATAGGACTTGGCTTTTTTCTTTTTTAACAAAAAATATTATTTATTTGAAAGTCAGAATTACACATAGAGAGAAGGAGAGGCAGAGAGGGAAAGGGAGAGGGAGAGGGAGAGGGAGAGAGAGAGAGAGAGAGGGGCCTTCCATCTGCTGGCTCACTCCCCAAATGCCACAATGGTTGGAACTGCATTGATTCAAAGTCAGGGTCTCCCACATTGGTGCAGGAGTCCAAGCACTTGGGCCATCTTCCACTGCTTTCCCAGGCCATAGCAGAGAGCTGGATGGGAAGTAGAGCATTCGGGACTCCAACTGGTGCCCATATGGGATGCCGGCACTACAGGCGGCAGCTTTACCTGCTACGCCACAGCGCTGGCTCCTGGCCTTGGCTTTTTAAAAGCCTGCAATGCTACAGAAAAAACTTAATGAGGAGTTTGGAACATGTACATGTGTGTGAGCTTGTGGGAAAGCCAGTCTCTAAAAAGTGGAGCAGCCAGTCGGCGCTGGAAATTAAGGACACCATATGTTTGCCCTTCCAGGTCTCCCTAAGTGTTGCATAACTGCCTGCAGAGCCGGGGCAGGAGCAGGGCTACACGTGCGTGAGAGATGTTTCCACAGAGGAATGCCGAGGAAGGCTGACCTTGAGGGGAGAGGGAGTCTGCCAGGCCATGGAGTGCTCCCAGCCTCGGGGTGAAACAGAATCTGCATTCAGTCGGTGAGTGCTCTGTTGAGAACAAACCCTATCTGTCTCAGACCTGCTTTGTCTTGGGGGCTTATCAAGGTGAGCCCTTACCCTGTAGGGCACTGGGTATTGAATTCAGGGCTGGGCACGGCTGCCACAGTAGGGCCCTGGTAATCCTGCCAGCCATCTCTAATTAGCAGGCATCAGAGCCACGGCTGTGCCAAGGGCCAGGCAGAGGGCAGATAAGGGCTCTGGTCTCAGCTGGGCTGCAGAAAGGCATTCTGGGAGGAGAGCTGTGGAAGGAGACACAGCCAATCAACAGAGGTTTATGGGGGGCTCCCTCTGAGGTCATCCTTGGCAGAGGGAGGTGTGTGATTGGCTCCACCCCACTGAGGGCTCTGCAAGGTGTTGTCTCCCAGAAACATCCTCTGCACCCCACTTCCTGCCTTCTCCCCGCCAGCCCCCCCCCAGCTCCCTGTCTTACTTGACTGTAGTCCATTATCCTTTCAGCTTTCAGTTCAGCCAGCTGAGCCTACAGCAGTGTTTTCCAAACTGTGAGTCAAGACCTGTTAGAGACTCTAAGAGCATGTTAGACCCGAGAACCCGAGGGTCGCTTCCGTGTGCAGCTTCTGGCTTGGGCTTCGGAAAGCCGTTCTTACTGTGACTGTGGTCACGAGCGTGGGAAAACCTCTGGCTTAGAAGCTGTATCTGGGTGAGTCCCTCCCATGCAAGTACCAGAAACCCCTCTGGGTCAGTCTGGTTTGGACAAGAAAGCTGCTTATTATCTCCCTTAAAAGGAAGTCCAGATTGGGGGCAGACCCCAGGGTTTTGGTACAGTGGCTCAACTCTGCCACCGAGAATGCCAAGCCCTTGTGCTGGGTTTCATTGGCCACGGGGAGCAGGAGGGCCGCGGAAGCCCCGTGTCACAGGCAGAGAACACCCAGCGGGAGGAGAGACTGGGTCGTCTTGTGTCTCTGCAGGGTAGGAGATCTTCCCTGGAAGTCCTCTGGCTGATTTCTCCGACTCAGTGGAGAACTGGTCACAACTCCCTTCCTACACCCATCAGGCTGGAGCTCTGTGAGTCCTGGGAGTAGATGAGAACAGGCAGGTGCTGCCTTGCCGGAGCTACAAAGGGGAGACAAGGCTGGATACCTGGTCCAAAGCAGGGGGACCAAGTGACAGGGCCAAGACCAAGTGACAGAATGGGAGGTGCCTGCAGGGTCTAAAACTGATCAGCATCCAGCTAGACAAGGAGTCCTGTCATCGGGACAAATTCAGCAGCCTCAATAGAAAAAAACAGGTAAGAGGTAGAGACATGCAGTTGATAGGAGTTAACCTAAGATCGGAATACCATCATGAGAAGTCAGATGCATTAACAGGCAGTCAGCAGTCCCAGTGGAAACTGAAGGTGCAAAATCTTAGCAGGTCAAAAGTGCGTGCCTGCCCATTCCTTGAAAGCTTCCAATCTTATGAGGATAGCTCCCAGTTTGCCATAAAGGAAATTAGGTATCCCACCCTTCTGCTGTCTCTTTGTTTTATAATGAGCAAGCCAGACAAGATAAAAGATTGCAGTTCAGGTCTTTTGATGGGTTTTGTCCCAACCTTGTAACTGAACATCAATCTGATTGTCAAGTTTGTTTTTTTGTTTGTTTGTTTGTTTTCAAAATTGTGCTAAAAAACCTCACTACCACTGGCCCCTTTGGGTTTTGCCTCTCTGGGAGCCTGCTGCCTCCATGCCACTGTGGCTGTAGGTCTTTGACTCTAATAAATCTTGCTTTTAAATCTTTCTGCCTTGTCCAGTTGGAAATTTCTTCTTCCATGTGAGACAGAGAACTGAGATAATTTTTCCTCCACCGCCATTTCACCTGTAACACCATTTCGGGTCCAGGTTCCTGCTGATGTGCCTGGAAAGGCAGCAGCTGATGGCCCAAGTGCGTGTGTCCCTGCCACCCATGTGGGACATCAGAATGGAGTTCCTGGCTCCTGACTTCGGCCTGGCCCAGACCTGGTTGTTGTGGGCATTTGGAGTGAACCATGAACCAGTGGATGGAATCTCTCTCTCTCCCTCCCTTTAAATTAAATAATCATTTTTTAAAAGAATTAACCCTAATGACCATATAACAAAATATGCAAAATCATTGTTAATCATGAAGGCAATAGGAATTTGAATTTGACTTTCCATCCACATGACAGACGACAATGAGGAAGCTAATGTGCCTGGGGAAGCAGCAGAAGACGGCCCAAGTGCTTGGGCCCCTGTCTTCCAGGTTAGAGACAAGATGAAACTCCTGGCTCCTGGCTTTGGCCTGATCCAACCCTGACTTTTGAGGCCATTTGGGGAGTGAACCAGCAGATAAAAGATTCTCTCTCTCCTTTTTTCTTTGTTTAAATCTGCCTTTCAAATAAATTTTTTAAAAAAAAGAAAAATTCCCATTTTTCTTGACCCCTCACACACACACAGGCTCATGTCTACCTAGGAACTTCAGCATTTATGTCATCTCTACTTTTGTGTGCTTTAGAGTATTTTCATTTTTAGAAATGTATTTGAGGGGCTGGCACCATGGCTCACTTGATTAATCCTCTGCCTATGGTGCCAGCATCCCATATGGGCACCAGGTTCTAGTCCCAGTTGCTCCTCTTGCAGTCTAGCTCTCTGCTGTGGCCTGGGATGGCAGTGGAGGATGGCCCAAATGGTTGGGCCCCTGCACCCACATGGGAGACCAGGAGGAAGCACCTGGCTCCTGGCTTCAGATCGGCATAGCTCCGGCCGTAGAAGCCATTTGGGGGGTGAACCAATGGAAAGAAGACCTTTCTCTCTCTCTCTCTCTCTCTCTCTCTCTCTCTCTCTCTCTAACTATATCTGTCAAATAAAAAAAAAATGTATTTGAGGGACCAGAGTTGTGGAGTAGTAGGTTAAGCCACTGCCTGTGATGTTGGCATCCATTTGGGCACTGGTTTGTGTCCCAGCTGCTCCACTTCCAATCCAGCTCCCTGCTAATGTGCCTGGGAAAGCAGTGGAAGATGACCCAAGTGCCTAGCCCCCTGCCAACCATGTGGTATACCTAGATGTTCCTAGCTTCAGTCTGGCACAGTCCTGGCCATTGCAGCCATCTAGGAAGGGAACCAGTACATGGAAGATACCCTCCTCTCTCTATTTTCCTTTTTCTGTGACTCTGACTTTCAAACAAATAAATATTTTAAAAAATATATTTGAGGGGCCAGCACTATGGTGCAGCGGGTTAACGCCCTGGCCTGAAGTGCTGGCCTCCCATATGGGTGCTGGTTCGAGACCCGGCATCTCCACTTCTGATACAGCTCTCTTCTATGGCCTGGGAAAGCAGAAGAAGATGGCCCCTGTATCCATGTGGGAGACCTGGTAGAAGCTCCTGGCTCCAGGCTTCGGATCGGTGCTACTCCAGCCGTTGTAGCCCACTGGGGAATGAGTCACTGGATGGAAGACTCCTCTCTCTCTCTCTCTCTCTCTCTCGCTCTCGCTCTCGCTCTCGCTCTCGCTCTCGCTCTCGCTCTTTCTGTCTCTCCTTCTCTGTTTGTGTAACTCCCATCTGCTGGCTTAGGCGTACTCCCTAACAGCCTGCAACAGCCAGGGCTGGATAGGGCTGAAGTTGGGAGCTGGGAACTCCATCTCGGTCTCTGATGTGTGTGGCAGGGACCCAATCCACTTAAGCCATTACGTGCAGTCTCACCTGGCGCACAGCAGCAGGAAGCTGGAATGCGAGTGGAGCTGGTACTTGTTCCCAGGCACTCCAATACAGAATGCAAGTGTCCTGAGTATCATCTTACTTGGTGTGTCAAACACTTGCCCCTGGACTTTTTCTTCAAAGCATTTAAAAGTACATGCGCACACAATCATCTATATTGCAGGAACACATCGACAGGAAAGATAAACAGTAAAATGGTTAGCTATGGGGCAGAGGGAAGGAATGGGGGCTAGATATGGTGGAGAGGAAAAGGGAAAAGAAAATAGAGAAAAGATTTGGTGTTCCATGAGGGTAACCTTGAAACCCTGGGCACCCCCAGTGGGGCATGGCACAGGCAGGGACAAAGGGAGGGGTATGTGCTTCGCAGGGAGCCGGCAGGATCTGCTCAGTGCCCACCTGTATTCTCGTGAGGAACCTGTTCCAACCCCGAGGCCTGGGTAGGCTCTGGCATGTCGTCTGCAGTACTGGGGACGTTTTCTGATGCCGGCACTTACCACGCCCTCTTCAGACTGCTCATTACAGCGTCTTCACCACCCGCTGCAAATAGCCGGGACTGGGCCTACGTGGTGTGTTTTGCCCAATGCTGTGCCCCAGTGTCTACCACACAGGGTGCGTGCTGTAAATCTGTTTAATGTAAATCAAAAACCAGTAAATCTGTTTAATGTAAATCAAAAGCCAGTGCCTGTTGTATATGGTCTCATTTTATTCTCACAGCAGCTCTATGCAGTAGGAAATAGTGCGTTCCCTATATGATCAGCAAAGAAGTGGGGGCTCAGAGTGGTTAAGAAACTTGCTTTAAGTCACACAGCTAAGGTGCCATGGAGCCAGGATCCGCTCAGACCAGCTGCACAGTAGCATTAATGCTCTCCACCACTGCACAGTACTGTCTTGAGGAAGGGGCCAGAGGCTAACACATGTGAAGCACTGTGGGAGCCCCACCTCCATATATTCCCAAACCTTGAGTCCGCTGTGCTGGTGCAGGCTGAGCTGTGTGTCTGAGGAAGGAACAGAGAGTGACCAGGAGTGGCAGCGCAGCAGCAGGAGGCCAGAGGTGACTGTGGTTGAACCCAGTGATGTCCTTCCTCAACTGGTATGGGAATGGCTGAGACGGCACGCGGGGGTCCTGCTCTCCCCCATGGTGTCTCTTCTAGGTTGTTTTTTTCCTTCAAGATAAATATTATTTTTTTTTTAGGTTTAATATTTTTTTTGACAGTCAGAGTTACACACACACACACACACACACAGATCTTTTATCCGCTGGTTCACTCCCCAGATAGCTGCAAAGGCCGGGGCTGGGCCAGGCTGAAGGCAGGAACCAGGAGCTTCTTCTTGTCTCCCACATGGGTGGCAGGGGCCCACGCACTTGGGCAGTCTGCTGCTGCGTTTCCCAGGCACATTAACAGGGATCTAGATTGGAAGTGGAGCAGCCGGGACTTGAACCAGTGCCCATAGTGGATGCTGGCATTGGAAGCAGTGCCTTTACCTGCCATGCCACAGCACCAGCCCCTTCTAGGGGATTCTTAATCAATGGTTCCTGATTGGGGGTGGTTTTGTCCCACTGCTGTGGGAGAAGGGCGGCCAGTGGCATCCCGAGTCCAGGGACGCCGCTGAAGTGCTGCCGTGCACGGTACACAGTCAGCCCCCACAGCAGAGAGCCGCCCTAGCCTCCATCCACCGTGCCAAGGTTAACAAACCCTGCTGTCAACCCAGCAGTCATGCTTAACCTGCGTAACACTACTGTTTGCCCGCTCTGCTTCCCACAGTCCGCAGCTTCCAGAAGCGCCAATGCAAGGACCGGCAAAGGCAGGAAGTTGTGAAGAGAAGCCTCAGGAGGTGGCGCCGCCTTTGGTGGGTTGTTCTGGTGCAGGGCCCTTGCACCATGCAGCCTTTCTACTCTCATGCCCGGCCTGGCCATGTGCTGGCCAATGTTTCACAACCAGATTTTTGGGAAAACAAGCCTTTGGTGGTAGCGTTTGACGCTATCCATGGTGTAACTCTTCCAACCTTAGCCAGTTGCGTGTTACCAATGTGAAGTCAGGTGCTTTGCCAAATTCCTGAAAATGTGACAAGTGACCTGATTTGAGCCAGCTCCCACAAACCACTGCTTAGTTGCCACCTTCTGGCTGTCCATCATCTCCCTTATGCCACACAAACGCTTACCCGCGCAGTCAGTGGCTGGTCGCAAGAAAAGCTGACTTCTCGCTCACATGGGAGTCCAAGCTGGGTGCTGCTGACACAGCAACTTCCCGGCCTGGGCCACCTCTCAGGGCCCAGGCTCCTCTGTCCTGTGGCTTCCCTCCCTCCAGGACAGCGCGTGTCAGAGTCACCTGGGAAGCTTACCTGGCCATGCCCTGGGCTTCGGATTCAGCGTGTGAGCGAGTGCATGTTCCTACTACTCACCACCTCAATGGGTGTCCACGTACAGACCCACGAGTGTCCAGGAGCCGACCTCAGTGAGTGGGTCTTTGGTGTTAGTGGGATATGCTAAGGTGAAAACCACCAACGGCAAGGGAGGGTGCTTTTATGTCCCGAGAGGAGGGCAGCCTGGTGTGGAAAGACCAAGGTTCACAAGTCTTTGCTCAAACATTGCCTCTCCACTTTTCACACGATCCTATCCTTCCTGAGCCTCAGTTTCCCCTGTCTGCAAAGTGGGAATAACACATCCCTCTGTGCATCTGGTAGGTAGGATGAAATGAAGTGGATATGAAGAGATACTGCTGCAGGCAGGGCCCCTCCCCTCCCTGAAAGCACCACCCTGTTGGCACCAGTGGTCAGGGAGCCGGGCTCACACAGAGCCAGAGCAGGTGAAGAGCTGGCCTGAGCATCCCTCTGTCTATGACTAGGCAGAGAACCCCCGCACAGCAGACTCGCACTGGGCTAAGGGGTGTGTCTGGGGCACATCACGGGCAATGTGTGGCTGGCAATCATGGCCTCATATGTCTGTCAATTCTAGGGAAGATTTCAAACTGCAACCAGTTGAAAATAGAGCAGTTATTCATACTACAGAGTCTTCATGGGGCTGGCGTTGTGGTATAGGAGGTAAAGACACTGCCTGTGACATTGGCATCCTGTATGGGCACAGGTTCGAGACCTTACTGCTCCCCTTCCCATCCAGTTCCCCGCTAATGCACCTGGGAAAGCAGCAGAAGATGGCCCAAGAGCTTGGACCCCTGCACCCATGTGGGAGACCTAGAAGAAACTCCTGGCTCCTGGCTTCAGTCTGACCCAGCCCTGGTCATTGATTGCAGCCATCTGGGGAATGAACTAGTGGATGGAAGGTCTCACCGTCTTTATCTCTCCCTCTCTCTCTAACTCTGCCTTTCAAATAAATAAATATTTTTTTTAAAAAAGAATAATTTTCATGTTACCAACAATTTCTTTAAACAGTTCTGCTTTTCTTTTATTTTTTTTTATTTATTTATTTTTTTACAGGCAGAGTGGACAGTGAGAGAGAGAGACAGAGAGAAAGGTCTTCCTTTTGCTGTTGGTTCACCCTCCAATGGCCGCCGCGGCTGGTGCGCTGCGGCCGGCGCACCGCGCTTGTCCGATGGCAGGAGCCAGGAGCCAGGTGCTTTTCCTGGTCTCCCATGGGGTGCAGGGCCCAAGCACCTGGGCCATCCTCCACTGCACTCCAGGGCCACAGCAGAGGGCTGGCCTGGAAGAGGGGCAACCGGGACAGAATCCGGCGCCCCGACCGGGACTAGAACCCGGTGTGCCAGCGCCACAAGGCGGAGGATTAGCCTGTTGAGCCACGGCGCCAGCCAGTTCTGCTTTTCTACGTACATGTTAACTAGACCGAGTCGGAGCCCTACCTGTGGGAGGGAAGGGGAGGGAAGGGAAGGGTCCCTGCATTTTACAGGAGGCAGGGCTGGGGAGGACAGGGTTAAAGCCTCTGGCTGCTGCAGCCCCGGGAGGTAAGGGACTCAGCACCCTTCCGGTCAGCTCGGTCAGCTCGCAGCCCCTAGACGGCAGGCGGGCAGGCGGGCAGGCAGCCGCAGCCCGGGAAGGATCTGCCCGTTAGGTGACCTAACGGGAGAGGCAGCACAGAGCTTGCCTGGGATTAGCGCTGCCCGCCCTCCTGCTTCCCAGTCACGCAAGCTGCAGCTTGATCACCAAGCAGCTCCTGGGGGCAAATCCACGTGAGTAACTGTTCAACAGCCTGTGCTCTTAATTTCCAAGAAACTTTCCATGATCTTGTGTTTTCCCATCGACCCTAACCTGCTCTGTTCTCTGTGTCTCACAAAAACGCGCTGCCCCTCTCCGGGGCTCGGCCCCTGCGCTGGCATTCTGCCGCCAAGACCAACACTTGCCCAGCCTGTGTCAGGGCCGGCAACGAAGCATCGCGTGCCCAGCCGCCTGGAGAGCTGTGTTTACCTCTCCACGCCTCAGTTTCTCCACTCTAGAACGGTTGCAGTTTGGGACAGTTGCTGGACAGCGGTGGCTGAGCCCCTGCGTGGAACACAGAGCTTGCTCTCCTGTGTCATCTTCAGGCGACCCCTGGGGCAGTGGTGGTGGGGGTGCTGGGGGCGGGGCAGGGGTGGGAGGGGAGAAGCCGTTACTGAACCTTTCTGGTGCACCTGGCGGCCCACCAAGGTCTTTCCTCGTTTTCCTTGTTTCATCTTCCCAACAGCCTCCCGGGGTTAGTGTGGCCATGGCCTCTACCTCAAGGACAGTGAGAGAGGCCTGGGGACAGGGAGTGACTTGTCCAGCTCGTCGGCCTTAGGAAGCCAAGGAACCAGGCTCCCCAAGCCTCTTTCCCCAGGGCGCCCCACCAGCAAGCCTGAGGGCACGGGGCACCCCCAGGCCACCAGCTCGGACATCTGCAGGGCAGTGCACGGGGCGCTTGCGGGAGAGCTGAGACCCAGCCGCCGAGCCCTGCCTTCTTCGGACTCCGCAGCGTCACGTGCCTCTGCCCTCCTCTTTCGGTGGGGAGTGTGGGTCTCTGAGCCAGGTGCTCGGGTCTCTCTGTGTGTGCAGCTCTGAGCAGAGCACTAGGGATAAAGCAGGAGAGGGCAGAGGAGTTCCCTGACCTCACAGGGCTACCAGACAGCAGGGAACAAAACATGGATACCAACCTAATCGTCATGGAACTATTGAACAACATAATCGGTCGAATTAAGAGCCCTATGACGTATAGAGTACTCGTCAACTGTCTAATGGGAGAGTCCACGTTAGGGCTCCTTGTGAGGCCTTTGACAATCAGGGTGGGCACTGGAAAAGCTCCGGGTCCCAGGCAGGTCCAGGGGCTGAGGGCCCTCCCAGTGTCTCTCTTGTAGAGCCAGAGCTGGGCCAGATGGAAGCCAGGAGCCAGGAGCTTCTTCTTCCAGGTCTCCCATGTGAGTGCAGGGACCCAGGGACTCGGGCCATCTGCCGCTGCTTTCCCAGGCTCTTTAGCAGGGAGCTGGATCAGAAGAGGAGCAGCTGGGACTCAAACTGGCACCCATATGGGATGCTGACACTGCAAGCAGCAGCTTAACCCACTGTGCCACAGCGCCAGCCCCTCCTCTTCTTCCTGACCCAATGCCTGTGCTCGCCGCGCTCCCCCGCTCAGCCCTGTAGGATGCCAGTTTCATGCACGACTCATACTTACACTCTCAAACTTGCAAGTCTTGAGAGTGGAGAGGCCCTACATCCCGGGTTGGTGGTAAGCCTGGGCATGGAGGCCCCTTGGGTGAAGTGAAAGCTCTGAGCCAAGAAACAGACTCAGAGTGAGAGTGAGATGTTAAAAGTGTGGCTGCTTGCACAACAGAAAGATAAAGCACTCAGTGTGATAAGGAGTGCTCATCCCTTCATGCATCATCAGTTGTGCTAGATGCTGGGGCAGGTACAGCCTGGTCCGCATCATCATGGCGCTTATGGGCGATCAGAGAACTCGCGAAAAACCAAAGGTGGAAGTGCGCAAAAACAGCATTTGCAGAAGTGAGGCCCCAGAGTACTTCCCAAAAAGACCTGAGCAGTACCCATAAAGGTGAGTTGATTAGTCAGGTGCAGGAAGGGTGAGGGGAGGTGGTGGGTTGCAGGGGACGGCAGAATGGCCGAGGAAGGGGTGTGTGGCACATCGGGGAGCCGCACGGTGTTGGAACGGCTGAGCAGAGTTGGGTTTATCTGCTGGGGTCCAGGGTGAACACAGCAGCTGCCTGGTGCTTGGAAGGTGGATTAGAGCAATGGTTCTTAGATTTTAGCGTGTGTGTGAAGAATCAGGAAAACTTACTGGAACAGGCTCTGGGCCCTGCTTCCAGAATTTCTGATTCCCTAGGCCTGTGCCAGAATTTGCATTTCTAACAAGTTCCCAAATGATGTTGATGCAGCCTGGTTAGACACAACCCTATAGAAACCATGGGGTTGGATGAAGGCAGGAAGTGAGGAGACCCATTTGGGGCTCTTGCAGCTGCCCAGATGTGGAGCAAAGAAAGCGGTTTCTTGAGCCCCATCCTAAACATCAGCCTTATTCTAGGGTCCACAGAGCACAAAGAGGCCGTGTGCCCTCGGTCATTCCACAAGGCTGTTCCGAGACACAAAGCCCACGCTCTCAGCCACCACGCTGGAACTCAGGGTGATCGGCGACTGGGTGCTGGCTGGGGCCACAGCGAGAGAGATCTCGGTAACTTCCGGTTTGGGGTTTGGGCATCAGCGTGAGCAGTGCATGTTCTCTCTGCCTAGAGCTGTTCATTTCATTGAACCTCCAGCCAGTCTGTCACGGGGAGACTCAGGAGCACTGTGCTCGCTGCAGATACCACAGCACTGCTGATCTCTGGGCCCAGGGCGGAGAGGAGAGAGGCCCAGGTCAGAGCTGGAAATCATCCTGGGAAGAGTAAGAAGCAGGGAGAGAAAAGGGACGAGGCCCTCCTGGAGGACGGAGCAATGAAGGGGCTGAGGGCCTAGCACTGGGCAGAGACAATGACAGCGAGCTGGTTCAGGAAGACGGTGGTGGACGGCACGGGGACCACAGGGCCAGGGAAGGACTGAGTGTGCACTGGACCAATGGTCCGTGGTGACCTCAGCCAGGCAATCTAGGCGGACTGGTGTTAACGAGATGGAGGCGAGCAAGCCGAGGGAGAAGTGGCAGTGACTCCTGCTGAGAGCCGGTGCAGGCAGGAACACAGGAAGGGGGGGGCCCTTGGGTGTTAGGATGGAGACACACTTCCGTCCCCAGAGGAAGGGGCAGCAGGAAAACGACGACTGTGAAAACTATGCACTTCCAAACTTTTGTACCAAAAGGATCTTTTATTCCATTTCCAAACTTTTTAAAAACTGTTTTTCTTAAGATTTATTTATATATTTGAAAGGCAGAGATAGAGACAAAAGGACAATCTTCCATCCACTGGTTCACTCCCCATATGGCTGCACGGCTGGGGCTGGGCCACGCCAAAGCCAGGAGCCAGGAGCTTCCTCCAGGTCTCCCATGCAGTGCAAGGGCTCAGGGACTTGGGCCATCTTGCGCACCCTGCACTGCTTTCCTGGGAGCTGAATTGGAAGTGGAGCAGCCTGGACTCCATACTGGTGCCCGTATGGGATGCTGACACTATAGGCAGAAGCTTAACCGCCTAAGCCACAGCACCAGCCCAAAGCCCCAAGATTTGTTTTTTTTTTTTTTTTAACAAGAATATTTTTTCATTTCATTTTAAAGGCAGAAAACCTGAGAGACAGAGATCCTTGTTCTGCTGGTTCACAGCCTTCTTAAAAAATGCTCTCCTGGGGCCAGCACTCTGGTACAGAGGGTTAACACCCTGGCCTGAAGCGCCAGCATCCCACATGGGTGCCAGTTTGAGACCCAGCTGCTCCACTTCCAATCCAGCTCTCTGCTATGGCCTGGGAAAGCAGTGGAGGATGGCCCAAGTGCTTGGGCCCCTGCACCCGCATGGGAGACCCAGAAGAAGCTCCTGGCTCCTGGCTTCAGATTGGCACAGCTCCGGCCATTGCGGCCATCTGGAGGGTGAACCATCAGATGGAAGACCTCTCTCTCTTTCTGCCTCTCCTTCTCTCTCTGTGTAACTTTCAAGTAAAATGAATAAAATCTTAAAAAAAAAAAAATGCTCTCCTATGTTGGAGTGCCCACGGCAGCAGGGGGCCAGAAGCTCTGGCCGGGCATTAGATGGGCTCAGAGGCACTGGTCTGCAGGGAACACAGGTGCGGGGTCCTGTAGGGGCTCAGCAGAGGTGGAAATGAGAGCCCAGCCCTCGCTCTGCCTTTGAGATGGCTCCAGCCCATCAGGAGGTCTGGCTCCCGGACCACCTTCATCCCTGAATGTAGGCCACTTATCTATTTTCTGGACCAAAATATTCACTGCACAGCTTTAACTCAGAGCACTGTCCAACAGAAAAAGGCAGAATCACTCTGGGGGAATCCCCCCATCTCTCTGGGGGGCTTCCCAGAGCAGTTGAGAGGTCCTGGCTTGGAAGTCCCTTGGGCTCCTCTTCAGGGCCTAAGCTTGAAGCTTTCAGATACTTTTTAGCCACAACCTTCATCCCAATCATCTCACTGGTCGTCTCTCTGGGCAGCAGCGGTGCAGCGAGGAGGTGGTGGCAAGCCCAGGAAGGTGCGTGCAGGTTCAACCCCCAGCGGTGGCCACATTCCCGAGTTAGGGACGTGCAGGACGCCCTCCATGGTACTCCTACCCCAAGACCTCTCAGTTCTGTTTCATTCTAGTTTCCTTACGTTGGCCTCAGCAGTGGCCCAGGTTACACCAGAGGAAACTGCCCCCGAGCAGCAGGGCTAAGATGAAGTCCCAGGCTGCCTTGCTTCTACCAGGTCCTGTGGCTGGCCAGGGGTGTGGGGAGCAATGCCCAGCCCCAGTCCCTAGGAAATCTCCCTGCTCCCCACACAGCACGGACAGGAGCCACACTTGGAGACGTGGGACGAACTGAGCTTTCCAGAGAGGGAGTAGCACCAGCTCACTGTTTGGTGCCAGAGGTGAAGGCTCCTTGTTCTTCATGCTTAGGGGTGAAAACCTCCATCAGCTTCAGTGACGTACAGCTAACAGCACTCGGCAACAGTGAGTGGCTGGGACCGAGGGGAGCCTTCTGCAAGACCGTCTCAGACCTGACCCTGACCAACACGGGACAAGTTGTATGGAGGGACCTGCTGGTCAGTGGGCACACATGCCCCATGCTGTGTGCGTAGACTGCTGCTCTACAGTTAAGGCCAGGGTGCTGATCTCTGGAGAGAACACAGGACGGCCAGGATACACAGTCAGTGCCTCAGTGACAGCGGTCATACTATGGGCTCTGCGAGCCTTGTGGGGCGGGCATCTGCTGTTGGCTGGGGTGTGGCTCCAGAGGCCACATCTCACCGTGGGAGTGTCTGGGTTTGAGCCCCAGCTCCACCTCCAGCTTCCTACTAAATGTATACTTCTGGAGGCAGCTCAAAACACATGGAGTCCTGCCACCCACAGGGGAAACCCACACTGAGTTCTGGGCTCCTGGCTTCAGTCTGGCCCAGCCCTGGCTATTGCAGGCATTTGGGGAGTGAACCAGAAGATGGAAGAAATGCCTCAAAAGCCAGATAAGAGTTACACGTGAGAGGGTAAACCCATCCACTCCGAATAAAGAATCAGGGCATGGGGCAGCATTGTTGTATCGTGGGTAAAGTCACTCCCTGGGATGCTGGCATCCCACATGGGCACTGGTTCAAGTCCCAGCTCCTCCACTTCCGATCCAGTTCCCTTCTAAGGCACCTGGGAAAACTGTAGAGGATGGCCCAAGACCTTGAGCCCCTGCACATGGGTGGGAGACCTGGATGAAGCCCCTGGCTCCTGTGTTTGGACCGGATCAGATCTGGCTGTTACAGCCATTTGGAGTGAACCAGTGGATGAAGATCTTTGTCTCCCCCTTTCTCTCTGCAAGTGCCTTTCAAATAAATTAATAAATTTTAAAAAAACCTAGTTTCCTCTTAAGCAGTGGTTCTCAAACTTGAATGTGAGTGAAGGTCACGGGCAGAGTGTGTCAGGCCCCAGGGCTCTTGGTCTCTGCCTCAGCGGCCCAGCTTGGCTTCCTAACAAGCTCCCAGGTGATGCCACCGATCGGCCACCTGGGGACTGCGCTGGGAACCACACAGACAACGGCACCAAAGAAGTGATGAGGACACACGACGAGCTCCATTATAATAGCCATCTTTATTTGTAAAAATCCAGATATAAAATGTATTCTCTCAGTCTCTCCAGGTTCTCCTTTTTTACAAAAACAAAAAGGCACATAAAAACCTTCCGCGCTGTCGTCATTCCCTACACGGTGTTTGTCAGGCAGCCCTCCCCCCTCCCCCCAGAGCGACATGCTTCATTCCAGGACGTCTCCCCACATGCTCCGGTGCTGTCCTACCCGGGCAGAGTTCCGAATCCCAAGGCTGGAGTACACAAAGGGGGCGGGGGACGGATGCAGAGGGTGTGGCGTGAGGCTCCACGGCGTGCGGGATGGGGGCACTAGTAGTAGGTTTCCTTCTCCACCCAGCCTGCGGGAAGCAAGGACACAGAACAGGTCACCCCAGGGTCCTCCTCGCTCCGCTCCAGCAGAGCGGCGGGGACTGCCCGTGTCGGAATCATAGCCCGAGGCTGAAGCTGTGCCGGTGGTCTCGGCCAACCAGACTGAGCGCCGAAGGCCCCCACCCTGCAGAGCCACTGCCCTCCCACTCCCCACCGCCTGCGTTACCTCCAGGGCGCCGCCTGATGATGAGCTTCCTGATCTCATCATACACGAAGATGAGGAGGGAGTAGGGGAAGGCACAGAACCACCAGGTAGGCCTGCAAACAGAACCCAGCACCGAGCTGTACCCACAGCCACAACCCAGAGGAACACAGGGAAACTGCACATCACTAGAGTGACGTCACTAGGAGGGCGTCCCTGGATAGCCTGGGCTGATGGCTGACTCACTGACAGAACAGGAGACTGCCTCCAGCAGTCCACTGCTGCACGCCCCAGGGCCCAGAGCTGGCCCTCGGCCCTCGGGCTCCATCAAGGAAGCCCTGGCTGACCTCAGTTTGGTTTGCCTAAGAGTCGGTTTATGGCAGGGGCAGCAGTCACTTTTTATTGGCAATCCCAGAGCAACTGGCCACTTTCAAGTGTTTGAGACGCTTCTGACCGCGTCTGTCTAGTGTCCTGGCGTTGGAAGAAAAAGAACTGCCACGCTGGGTCAAAATGAACATATGTGTCCCCTAACTGGTCTCTGACAGGGGCGTCTGGAACAACCAGCTGTGTTCTGGATCCAGACCTGGAGACCAGAAAAAGCTGAGTCCTAACAGATCACAAAGGCTTTGTGGGGCCTGGAGGCCGCCCCACCATCCCCAGCCTAGAAACAGGTCCCGGGCAGCTCCACGGCAGGGACTCAGATCCCCACGGGAGGCAGTGAGCACGGCTGTCTCTGATGGCCTCCCCTCCTCTTCCTGTGTGTCCTCCACGACAACATCACTCACTTAGCCACCACGGAACCAAACCACCTTCCAGAACTGGGCAGAACCCAGCAGAGAAAAAGACTGAAGGACCCTGAAAGATGGACACGTCCCACTGCACTACGCTTTTAGCATGATTTTCTATTCCCGCCTTTTAGAAGGCTCCCTGACCTCTCCCAGCCGCCCTTTCATGAACTTGGACATGACTTTACGCAATACCTGCTCCATGCAATGTGAGGGGTGAACAAAGGAAAAAGGACGCTGTGGCCTTGCCTTAAATATTACGGCCTGGTGGGAAACCGGGATGACAGACAGGAAACACCAAGAGAGACCTGCCCAAAGTCAGGAGGGCATGGGTACATGGAGACGAGCCCCTAGGCCATCTGCCCTCAAGAACTACCGGGATTGATGGGGTGGGAGGCAACAGCAGGGGCCCTGCTGGGAAGGGAACACTTCTTACCAAATACACGGACGGGGAGAGGAGAACTGGGGTTCACCTAACACAGGCTTGAATGGTACAAGACTGACAACTTGGGACAGTCATGAGACCGACACTGGATGCAGTCTCAGCTGCACCGCAGACAGTGCACACACGGCACCGAGTGAACGAGGCCGCAGGTCTGACCGCCCTGGGGATGACATCAATGGAAGCAGGTGCTGGCAACTGGCCAGTTGGGTTTGAGCGAGGATGGGGGGCAGTGGGAATTCAAGGGGGCTGCTTCGAACCAAAAGCTTTCTCGCTGGGGTCCCGTGTGGCAGCTGCCTCTCCTCGACCTACAAATCACAGCCAGGGTCTCACAAAGCTGCCCGTGCGGACATTCAGGTGTGTCAGGAGTGCGGTCACTGGCTGTGTTGAGGGGAAGACTGGTGGCCTGCTTCCTCCGATGATGGATGATAAAGCCACAGGGACCGCAGACCTCTTCAGAGAGGAGGCAGGATTGCGGTAGGACACAGAGTGACTCGGAGAGCCGAGCAGGGTGTGGGCCCGGGCTCTCTGCCGGCCAGGGCGAGTGCTCAGTGCAGTTCACTGTCGTGCACCTCCGAGGCCCTGGAGCCTGCCTGACCTCAGCCTGGGCTACCGGCACACACATCTGGCTTTGCTGACCTGATGGACTCACAGATCACTCTCCTTACTTCCCAGGTCACAAGCATTCTCATCATGTCAAAGTGCTGGGAAGACTGGCCAAGAGTGCACGTGGTGGAGAGGCCCACTTACTTGAGGGGATACATCCTAAGGGCAACGCCCATTCCAGGGCAGTAGGAGAGGAAGGCAGCCAGGGCTGTCTCTTCAAAGAGGCCAAATATCAAGATCTTGTTCCTAAAGAGGAAAAAAAAAATTAGAACATTTTCTACTGCTCAGTTAAGTGGCAGATCAACATCTTTCTCAGTTGTACTCAGGCACTCAGGGGTCAGATGAAAAACAACTACTTGCTCTGAAAAAGACACAAAACAAAAAAACCCAAACTATAAAGGATCCAGGAACTTGTGCCCATGTGACCGACGCCGGGCCTTCTGCGAGGGGTTTCAGTTGTCCCATCCCTCTCTGAGCCAGGGCCCCAGCCTGTGCTTCACCACTCACTTCATGCCCTGCTGGAAGACGGAATTCCTCCTGGTCTTGCAGATGACCAGGTCAGCCCACTGCACCACCACGATACTGACGAAGAAGGCCGTGTGGCAGGTGAACTCCACGATCTTCCTCTGCTCGTACGTCTGGAATGCAGAAGGCAGACCCAGCTGAGCCCCGGCTCCTGGCCCGCACGGCGGGCGGCAGGGTGGCTGCAGCTGTCAGGGGCTCACTCACCCACTGCTGCCCGTAGCTGTCTTCCACGTCATTGATCCAGCGGTCGTCCCAGTCCACTCGGATGCCCAGCAGGTGGAAGGGGAGGAAACCATTCTCAGCCAGAATCACGAAGTACGTGAAGAAGCCCCCGAGGGCCTGGATCATACCTAAGAAGTTGGAAAAAACGCCTTGAACGCTGGCCTGGGGGAGCGGTCATCGCCATCCCTGGCTGATGAAGGCTGCCTGGCCCTTCCTGGGCTCTCAGTGATGGGATGGAGTGTCCACCCCGGGGGTGCACGCCAATTTCAGGGCCCCCTCCACTTTTTGAGTCAACTTTTAAGCTTGAAGATGGACAAACGTGCCTTGTTCTTAAAACACCCTCTTCTGCTACTTGATCGCCTGCTTGTGTAAGGGCATGGCCCCTAGGGGAAATCCACGTTTCTATTTATGGCCTCTCTGGAAAATGATGGCTTCTTTCCCTTCTCAAGAGCAGTCCCCACACGCTGCCATTCTGCTAGGCACTGTGGGACTTCTGACCCGCCCCGTCCCAGTGGTAACGAGCCCAGCCACACCACCACCCCAGGTTCCTTAGGGCTGCAACGACTGGGCCTCCTCCCTCTCTAAATGAGGACCTCCTGGAGGTCAGGAACGACAACTGGAGAATGAGTGTCTGCCCCAGCTGCCATGGGAACTAATCTGTGTTCCTTTGTTCAACAAGGTGCCCACAAAGATGCAGCCCATTAGCCCAGAAGTCAAGCTGTACACATGGTGGCTCCACCAGCTTCCCTTCAAAGAGACCAGGCTAAGGATTTGAAAGGGAGGCCGTGTGGACTGCCTACTGCCAGGACTGCCTGCTGGCTGGCCAGGCTCCATTGGCAGAGCAGAAACCAAGCAGGACACAGGAGTCGGGGCCCGGGCACTGCTGTGCCGTGATGGCCAAGCCTAACTTGGCCTCCATGTCAGACCCAGGGAGAACAGCATTGGGCCAGTTCTGCAGCCTGGTGCCTGGTGTCTGCGAGGCTTAAGGGGAGGGACATCTTTGTCCGGCTGCAGGGCTGCTTGGTCATCTAAAGAACTACAGTTTCAACTGAAAAAAGGAACTGGGCAGGCTGCAAGATCTCGTCACCCCGGAAGAAAATTCCGGAAAGAAACAAAAACAAAAAAACACAAAACTGCTGTTGTCTCTCACCCTATGCGATGGCTCATCCTGGGTCTGAAAGTCACCCTGGACGTGTCACCTTAGAAACCGGCGTGGGCGCAAGGCAGATGCCATCCCAATGGACATGCGGGCATCCCCAGCTCCCCACCCGGCATGTCCTCGCCCAGCGCCGTGGCTCACCAATCTGTCCGTAGGCCATGCTGATCAGCCGCTCGTTCACCAGCTTGTCCGTTTTGGGATTTCTGGGCTGCCTCTTCATGATGTCACTCTCAGCTTGCTCATAAGCCAGGGAGATGGCAGGAACCTGGGCGAGAGGCACAAGGGATTTCAAGGCATCAAAAACAAGGACGCTTGGCCAGCGCCGCGGCTCACTTGGCTAATCCTCTGCCTGCAGCGCCGGCACCCCGGGTTCTAGTCCCGGTTGGGGCGCCGGATTCTGTCCCAGCTGCTCCTCTTCCAGTCCAGCTCTCTGCTGTGGCCCAGGAAGGCAGTGGAGGATGGCCCAAGTGCTTGGGCCCTGTACCCGCATGGGAGACCAGGAAGAAGCACCTGGCTCCTGGCTTCGGACCAGTGCAGCGCCGGCCACAGCATGCTGGCCGTAGCAGCCATTTAGGGGTGAACCAAAGGAAGGAAGATCTTTCTCTCTGTCTCTCTCTCTCACTGTCTAACTCTGCCTGTCAAAAAAAAAAAAAAAAAAAAAGACGCTCAAACTAGAAGAAGCTGTTAATAGATTCAGGCCTGCCCTCAAGATCTGTGTTTTGTCCCCTGAGATTTTATAGGTGCTACCCAAGAATGACCTCACCACTTCATGCTGGGGGTGTGGACCTCACTCACCATGTCGGTGCCCAGGTCAATGCACAGGATGGTGACGGTCCCCAGCGGCAGTGGAATGTTTGCAATGATAAATATCAGGAAGGGGGTGATCTCTGGAATGTTACTGGTCAGGGTGTAGGCGATGGATTTCTTCAAGTTATCAAAGATCAGACGACCTAGGGAAGCAGGATTAGTCATTTCCTCTTCGCTGTGCGGCTTTAAGAGGCAGGCAGGGCAGAAAGCGAGCCTGTCCACTAAGCACGGGATGGACACTGTTGGGCAGGGCCCCACCTTCCTCCACGCCGGTCACAATGGAGGCGAAGTTGTCGTCCAGGAGGATCATGTCCGCGGCTTGCTTGGACACGTCGGAGCCCGCAATGCCCATGGCCACGCCGATGTCTGCCTTCTTCAGAGCCGGAGAATCATTGACACCGTCACCGGTGACAGCCACGATAGCGCCCTGCCGGCAAAGCGGAGCTGGTGGGAAACCAGCTGGGGGCACGCCGCCCCCGGCAGACAACCAGAGAAGGGACGACGCATACCCTGGCCTCCACGTTAACCAGGGCTGCTCAGCGCAACGACGCGGGTGGCTGGGTCTGCGGAAAATCCCTCCCTCCCCCACAGGCGTGTCCCCCCAGTCTTTTCAAGGCGGGGGCCTAGGGCCTGTGGCCACTCCCATCTGCACCGCGGACGTGAGGCCCCACACCGCCTTGCTGCGCTGTGGGCTGTGTCACCGTGCAGCCCCGCCCCGTAGGTCATGCACACAGGGTGGGAGGCACAGCTGGCTGGGTGTCTGCGCTGTGCCGTGTCCCTGGCGGCCGCTGACCTGCCGCTGGCAGCCCTCCACGATGATGAGCTTCTGCTGCGGGGAGGTCCTGGCGAACACGATCTCCGTGTGGTACTTCAGGATGTCGTCCAGCTGCTCGGAAGTCATGTCCTTCAGGTCACTGCCGTGCACGACGCAGGCCTTGGCGTCTCTGCAACCAGGGCCAGGACACAAGGTCACCCCCCGCGCCCCCAGTGCCCCGTCCACCGCCACACGAGGGACCCAGGAGGCTTTCCAAGCAGACCGAAGGTGCAGGGACCTCTTCCTGTCCCATAGGCCGCCCCTCGTGTAGCACCTCCCAGGCCACAGCATCTGCACGTCCACGATCTCGTGCAAGGCTCACAGCCAGCTGTGTGGCCGCCTTGTCTCCCCTCCCCGCCGTGGTAGGACACACAGAAGGAACATGACCACGATTTAGAAAGCGGCAGAGCTGTGCACGGCCGCACCTTCTCCCGACCCCAAAGCAGGGTGAGGGGCACTAAATCTTAGAACAAAGAAAGTCTGTCGCTGTTATTTTACTCTATCACCGATGTTCTCCCCCTTCTGTGGCCTGAATTACCTTGGCTATTGTCCCTTCCTCGTTTTTAGCACGGACACAGAAACTGAACAGGTGCTGGGTGACGGGCCGCAGAGCTCAGTGTAGCATGACATTGGAAGCAATTGCCCATTCATTGCATGCCTTGGCCAGTTCTGCACTTGGAAGCTCCCCAGGCCTCAGCCTCCCTACTCGGCGTGTGGGGATAAGACGCCCTGAAACATCTACTCTTAAAGGCCCTCCAGGCACGGCACACCCTCCAGGTGTCGCTCACTACGACCTGCTCTGGCTGAAGCTCTCCTAAGGTCTGCAAAGTCGCTCTCGGAGCACAGGCACATTCCTTACTCAGACAAGCCCCAAGCAAACCAGTACGAACAGACTACCCTGCCTGCACGTCCCACAGGCTGCGCCTCGGCCTCCCGCCTTACCTGGGGTTCACCTGGCTCACTGGGATGTTGAGGCGGGCAGCAATGTCTTCTACGGTCTCATTGCCCTCAGAGATGATGCCCACACCTTTGGCGATGGCTTTGGCTGTGATGGGATGGTCTCCCGTGACCATGATGACCTGCGGTGGGAGACAGGACAGTGTAAAAAGTCTTATCTGCAGGTGGGCAGGAATGAGCGGCAGGATGATTCAGCTTGGAGTATCCAAAGGCAAAGACTGCAAACATAAAACCGATCAACACCAGTGAGTCAAAACCACAAGCATCGCATTCACAGAAAGCAAACGTCCAGCCAAAGACTCGGGGCGTGAGCGCACAACCTATCTGCTTCCCCTTTTACACAGCCACACAAAAATACTCAACCTCTAAAACTAGCAAAAAGGGAAGACAGACACTAGTGGGACTCCAAGGGGCCATGTATCACCAGTCAGCATTCTCAAATCGACCTAATTTGAGGCAGAGGGCTGGGAGGAGAGCAATAGGTAACAAGAATTCAAACTTGTTATCAATCCAGTGATTATACTTGGAAGAATACAGTCTCCAAGAAATAGTGCAACGGTAGGGAAATAATTCCTACGAAGCCTTTCAGGGCAGTATGACTCCTGAGTATGAAAGCCTGGGGACACAAACATCCAACAGGGAGCTTCCAGGACACCTGAGTCACATTCAGCTACTCGAAAAAGAAGTCAGAGCACAGCAGACACCCACGGATCATCAGCTCAACCGAGAACCGAGCAGACACGCCATCGGCGCACAGGGTACCAGCTCAGTAACGGAGTAGTCCCAGTTGTACTCCAAGCCTTTCGCTCTATTCCCTTCGCCTGCATTTCCTCTTTTGGAACGTGGGTTTTCTCTAATCCCTCATCTGCTGTTCAGACCAGCATTTTAGTACTATTTGGTTTCTCTCGTACAACCAAGGCTCTGGAGAAGAGAAGTTAACCCTCCAGGGGAGACAAGAGCAGGCGTCCCCGGCGGGTGCTACCTTAATTCCGGCACTTCGGCACTTGCCCACGGCATCAGGGACAGCCGCCCGTGGAGGGTCGATCATGGAGATGAGCCCGATAAAGCAGAGGTTATCGACAGGGAAGTTCACTTCATCGGTGTCAAACTGGAATCCTTCAGGGAACTGTTCGTCTGGCAGAAGAAGGTGGCAGAACCCTGCGAGAGAGCAAGGGCCCGTGAGCGTGTCTGCACTGCAGGAGGTAAGAGGCTGGTAGCAGCCGGCTGCCCACCACATCTGCCCGTTCCAGGATGCCACTGGTTCACTCCTCAAATGACCTCAGCGGCCCGGGCTGGGGCAGGTGGAAGCCAAGAGCCTGGAACTCCATCCACGTTTTCCATGTGGGTGGCAGGGATCCATCTGTTGCTGCTCTCCCACACAGATTAACTGGGAGCTGGATCAGCAGTGGAGCAGCCGGGACTCAAACTGGCGCTCATAGGGGATGTCAGCATCTCAGGCAGAGGCTTGAACCTCTGCCCCAGCACGCTGGGCCCCGAAGTCTAGTTTTACAATCAATGAGTGTTTTGTTTCATATCCATGAATGACACAGAGTCCGAGAAAATAACCAAACATCTGAAAGTCAGATTCCGTTACCAAACCTCAAAGAACTGGGAACTGTTTAACATGGAGAAGACTGAATGGACAGCACTGATACCAAGGCTTTTAGACCCACTCCCTGATGATAGGGTGTTTTAGGTCTGGCAAACCTTATAATGACCTGTTTCTGCTACCCCAGGGCCACTTCTCTGCTTACTTGTTCACTTAATTGAAATACAGCCCCAAGCACCAGTGTGCAGGGTCCACGCTGGACACCCCGAGGTTGAGTAAGGAGCAGACACCTTCTGAGCACAAGGTTCATCATCCAGGATCACAACGAAGCCTGCAGTCAAGATCCTGGAGACCATCCCTTCTGTGTCTCGGGATGGTGGCCATGGGTGCACCAACAAGTGCGTCTGCGTACCTAGCACTCGCTCGCCGAGGCCCCCCAGCTCCAGGTAGGCGTTCTGAAAGGCGTCCTTCAGCTCCTCGTCCAGCGGCTGCTCCTTGCCGTGCAGGAGGATAGAGCTGCACCGGTCCAGGATCCTTTCTGGAGCGCCCTTCATCACCAGCAGGTGCCGCGGCTCGTTGGCATTGAGGTTCTTATGAATGGACAGCTGGGAAAGGTGATTCAGATGCACAGGTTAGATGGCCGAACATGGCAGTCCAGGGGGGAAAACAAAGCTCCACCTACTGTTTAGGATTGCTTATTTTTCAAAACCAAACCAAACCAAACCAACCCTATTATTCTTTCCTTCTGAACTCTGAATGACAGCAGCACACCTTGGCCACTGCAGAGTCAATGGGCATCATGCTATATACATAAGTTCCTGACTCATGTCCTCATAGAAAACCTCCCTCCAGTAAATTTTAGGGACTGGCACTGTGGTGCAGCAGGTAAAGCTGCCGCCTGCAGTGCTGGCATCCCATATGGGTGCCAGTTCCAGTCCTGGCTGTTCCATTTCTGATCCAGCTCTCTGCTGAGGCCTGAGAAAGCAGTAGAAGATGGCCCAAGTCCTTGTGCCCCTGCACCTGTGTGAGAGACCTGGAAGAAGCTCCTGGCTCCTGGCTTTGGATAAGCCCAGTTCTGGCTGTTGCAGCCATTTGGGGAAGTGAGCCAGTGGATGGAAGATCTCTCTCTCCCTGCCTCTGTCTCTCTGCCTTTCAAATAAATAAATAAATCTTAAAAAAAAAAAAAAAAAAAAAACCTTGCATACTAAATGATCGTTACGCCCACACTCCTAGCCCCTTCCCCCAAACCCACTCCCCACACCAGATCCTAAGTAAAAATTCCGATACAGCCCAAACAATGGTCTGGAAGAACATTCATTTATGCCAGCTACTGATATTCAAATAAATGAAGATTTTCCATACACAAGTCAAGGGTCAACTTTAAAGTTAAACCCTGTGAAACTCCAGCAGGCAGGAGACTGCTGCTTCTCCTGGCTTGTGCCCCCGCAGCCACCACACGAGCCCGAGTCCTGCAGACCTGGTACTTGTTGGTGGAGTTGAAGGGGATCTCGACGATTTTGGTGTATCTCTCCCTCATCTCCTTCACGGAACCGCAGCACAGCTCGATGCACTTCAGGAGTGCCGACTCGGAGGCATCCCCCGCAACAGCCCGCTGCGGACAGACAGACACACACGGCGGCCGTCAACGACCCGGAAAAGCTCCACGGGCATCAAACAATGCCCAGCGGGAGAGGCAGCGGTGCCGTTGGGAGGGACAGAAGCCTGCCAACCGCTCTCTCCCCACCCCAAGTCAGCCTCTGGTGAAAGGGTGCGGGAAAATGCCATCTGCCCCGGAGAAGCCTGCCGCACCTTCAACCCGCCTCAACCTATTTTTACCTTCCCCTGGCCTCTTGGAAAAAAAAAGTCTTAACACCAACACTAACCCCAACTACCTATTTCTGGTTATGAGTCTGAAAATACCGAGTGAGAAAGCAAACATTTACAGCACACTTCGCTGCCCTGGAATTAAGAAAATGCCTTAGGGTCTCAGGACTGGGAGCAAATTGTGTCCAGGGAAAACAGAGGACTTTGTATTCTACACTGGAGCTACCCACACTTAACATTCAGCCTGCTGCGCCTGAGTGACACAGTAAACACACTTCCAGTTGCACGGAACTTTCATAGAGCGAACGCTTTAGAACCCTGACAAGCAGGGCTGGGTGTGCAGACGAGCACATGAATGCTCACAAGGAGAGCGGAACAGAGGCAGCCAGGTTTGCTTAAAAAGCCCCAAAGTAGAAATCAGACACGGCCAACTCCTGAAATACTGATACATCAGCTGCTGGCCCTCTGGGGCTTCCGAATCACTGAAGGTTTGCTACTCAATGGCTCCCGATGCTCAGGGCCTGGAAAACGTCCACGCAGAGAGACAACGCTGCCCTCAAATCAACATCCGCTGCACGTCAGGAGTAACCTCCTTTAAAGAACTCCACCTTTACCCAGGAGCCACCTCCGCTGCACACAGGCTCCGTCTCTGGGCCACCAGGTTTATACCAGAACAGCCATGGCTGCTTCACGGAGGTTGCGCTGGGCCCGTGAAGCGCTCCGCAGCTCCTCACCCTCCTAAAGGACTGTGCTTGGGACTACGCCTTCATGGGGGCAGCACGGTGAGACCCCAGTCACCCCCAACTGCCCGAGAAGCCCACGGGGCTGTGCCTGGGTTTCGGCCTCAGTACACAAGCAGAGAACAAACAACAGTGCAGCTATTTTAAGAAAATAGATGGCTTACAGGGCTTAGTGGAAACGGCCGCATCCTCATCAGCAAACATCACGACCAGTTTACTAAAGGAGTCCTCACTGTCTGCTAACTTAGGTGAGAGCATATAAACTCAGAATAGGGAAACTGGCTGACAGCAGGACACACTGCCTGCCCCAACCCTGTGGGATTTCCACTCTGCCTCCCGGCCTGTACAGACCACGGGTACTGTGAGTGATTCAGGGCCCACCACACAGCCACTGCATAGGTTCTACAGGCCACAGAGGCCACAGGCTGTTTAAACAGAGCACTGGGACGGCAGTCAGTGCCCGGGACATCCTCCCCCTGAAGGCAATCTAATGGCGACCAGAGCAAGTCCTGAGCGTACCTTGAGAATAGGCAAGTTTTCCTGGTTGGCCTGAAACACCGCCCTGTTACAGAGGCCTGCGATTCTGGACAAGGCGAGCCAGGTGGCTGACGTTTTGTCGAATGAGACACCTGATGGAGGCAAGAAGACACGGTCTCAATTCACCTGCCGAAGACTCCTGCATATCAGAAATGCTGCATCTCACCTGCCAGTCAGTGAAACTAAGCAGGCTTTAGGCATTTTTAGTCACGTTTGTGAGGCAAATTAAGTTTTCTATTGACAAGCAAAAAAGATCTAAAACCCATACCCTTGACTCTTCACCAAATGACAGAAATTTTTTTTTTTTTTTTTTTTTTTTAACAGGCAGAGTGGACAGTGAGAGAGAGAGACAGAGAGAAAGGTCTTCCTTTGCCGTTGGTTCACCCTCCAATGGCCGCCGCGGTCGGCGCGCTGCGGCCGGCGCACTGCGCTGGTCCGATGGCAGGAGCCAGGCGCTAGGTGCTTTTCCTGGTCTCCCCATGGGGTGCAGGGCCCAAGCACCTGGGCCATCCTCCACTGCACTCCTGGGCCACAGCAGAGGGCTGGCCTGGAAGAGGGGCAACCGGGACAGAATCCGGCGCCCCGACCGGGACTAGAACCCGGTGTGCCGGCGCCGCAAGGTGGAGGATTAGCCTGTTGAGCCACGGCGCCGGCCCAAATGACAGAAATTTTTAAAAAAATTTAAAAACTACCATAAGCTTAAGAAAAATGCATGTGATTAAAAAAAAATGGCCCAGCAGTTATAGCCAGTGTCTGTGAAATCAGCATCCCACTAGGGTGCTGGTTCAAGCCCCAGCTGCTCCTCTTCTGATCCAGCTCCCTGCTAATGCACCTGGGAAAGCAGTAGAAGATAGCTCAAGCACTTGGGCCCCTGCACCCATGTGGGATACCTAGAAGAAGCTCCTGGCTCCTGGCTTTGCATGGGCCCAGCCCTGGCCATCGAGGCCATTTAAGGGGAGTGAACCAGCAGATGGAAGATTTCTCTATCTCTTCCTCTCTCTGTAGCTTTCAAGGTGCACATGGCTAAAATGTGAGGCAGCCTTACCACTCTGGTTCTCTGTCGTGTCAGCTTCATGGATCTGATTGTCAAACCACATGTGGGCCACTGTCATCCGGTTCTGAGTCAGAGTTCCAGTCTTATCTGAGCAGATGGTGGATGTGGACCCCAGGGTCTCCACGGCTTCCAAGTTCTTCACCAAGCAATTCTTTCTTGCCATGCGTTTTGCAGTAAGCGTCAGACACACCTTAAGAAAAAAAGACAAGATCATTGACCTAGCTTGGGGTTCTATCCGAACTCCTCTCCAGCCTGGCACGGTTAGGTACACAGGTGTCAGGATGCACTCTCCAATCTGCTTATGAAGTAGCAGCAACGGCGACAAGACTGTGGAGCCGCTCCTTCCCAGGTGTGTGACAGCACAGCAGGAGAATCAGTAATAGCCAGGACTCACCACACACTCAACTTCCCCCACAACCCCCAAATTCTCCTTTCTTTATTAAACGGTTCTGCATTATGTGAGAAGAACAAAATGCATGCTTTTAGGTTTCTAGGTGAACACATGTGAAGTTTTCTCACTATCGGAACGTAACCATGTGATGTGCCCAAGAATATGGCAGTAGAAGAGGCTCACACTCATGCACACTGATCTGAGTGACAGTGGCTGCCATCCCCATGCCTCTTACCGTGACGGTGGCCAGCAGACCTTCTGGCACGTTGGCTACGATGATGCCGATGAGGAAGATGACAGCTTCGAGCCAGGTGTATTCAAGGATCAGAGAAAGGATGAAGAAAGACACACCCAGGAACACAGCCACACCCGTGATGATGTGAATAAAATGTTCAATTTCAGCAGCAATGGGTGTCTGGCCCCCTTCTAGCCCAGAAGCAAGCGTGGCGATTCTCCCCATCACCGTGCGGTCCCCAGTGTATATAACGATGCCACGTGCAGTGCCTTCAAAACAGAAAGAGAGAAGGAATTGTACCAACGTGCAATTACCTGGACAGCAGCCACAGATCTGCAGTTACACAGCACAGTTTAAAAAAACAGACAAAACCACACGTGTCTGAGGGCCAGCTCTCTGGGTGTGTATGTGTTTGTTTTAAACCACGCACACTTTTGCAGAGATTTTTATCCAGTGGCAGGACAGCGGCTTCGGGATCTACCCTAGTTCAGTGCAGGGAAGAGCAAAGGCAGCCACGAGGCTTCCCAGGTCTCCCTGCCGGCAGGTGAACCCCCTCTGCCCTGCGCTTGCTGGGGGCTGGCAGGAAAGGAGCCAGAGGAGGTTTCCAGATGCTGCTGATGCCCAGGGGGAACACCAGGCCATGCCGGACAAACACTACCTTCAACGCAGTTGGTGGAAAAGAAGGCGATGTTCCTGGTCTCCAGCGGGTTTTCATTTGTAAAATCCGGCGACCTGGTCTGGGGTTCTGATTCACCAGTGAGAGAGGAGTTATCCACCTAGACGAGAAAAAAACAGGTGCTGTGAGAATCCAGTGGCCTCACCCACAGGCTGCTGCGTGCCTCTACCGCACCCGCCCCAAGGCTACCTTGCAGCCATTCGCTGATATGATTCTGAGGTCAGCAGGGATGCGGTCTCCCCCCTTCACTTCCACCAGGTCCCCGACCACCACATCCTCTGCATTTATGCTCATCTTCTCACCATTCCGAATCACCAGGGCTTGCTTTGGAAGGCAAAAGAAAAAAAGTTTACAATGTTCGATCCAAAAAAAAAAAAAAAGACAATAAGGAGAGGATGGCGCCAACAAGAAAGCCATCTGGTGACAAATGGTCTGTAACACCAATCATCTGAATCACAAGCTTGATCCACACACGTTCCAGGAGGTGGCTCGAGCTGAGATCTGTCTCTCGGTGTGCTAATAGCACAGCACATTGGCTGACACCTGAGGCCACCCCGTGGGGCCAGGACAAACTCCAGGTACCTGAGGGACCATGTTTTTGAAGGACTCCATGATCTTTGAGCTTTTCGCTTCTTGATAGTAGGAGAAACAGCCAGTGATGATCACGACCGCGGCCAGCACCACGCCAAGGTACAGCTGCGAGAGAAGACGCAAAGTTCAGGCTGGCCGGCTCTCAGGAAGAACCGGGGACTCCAGTGAATTTTTGACTGAATCAAAGCAGACGTCTAATGAGCGATCAAGGCATCAGAAGCCATCTTTGCGGGGATCATTCTAGGGCCCTTGTGTGTGTGTGTGTGTGTGTGTGTGTGTGTGTGTGGAAGGGGTGTCAGAAATGGACTCAATCCCCCAGACATTTGGCCACTAAACTTAGTAAAACTTTTTTTTTTTTTTAGGGCCATGTGGGTATTTATAATATTGCTCTCTTGCTACACAAAATAATCAACTTAAAAACTATGGACTTACAGAGTTTCAAGTCCCACCTACAGCTGCCTTGGCAAGGCCAGACAAGTGACTGCCCAGTCCTCAGATGGCCTGTGGGCTGTATGTCCCCAGCCCCTGCACTAGATGAATCCACTTCCCCTACTCAATTAAACCCCGAAGTAGCTAGTGGTGAAGGAAAGTAAGTGGACAGCAAACGGCCAAGAGGATGCCCTAGGGGTGCTGACTAAGCCCCGCGTGGAAATGAGGAACTCACATTATCATTGTCAAAATCCTCTTCCGTAGCAGCTAGGATGCCGTAAGCCAGGAAACAGAGAATTGCTCCGATCCACAGCAGCATGGAGAAGCCCCCGAACAGCTGCCGACAGAACTTCACCCACTCAGGAGTGGTGGGAGGGGGAGTGAGGGCGTTCGGGCCGTCTCGGGCCAGGATCTCAGCAGCTCGAGCAGTTGTCAAGCCCTGAGAGGCAGAGGGGACGTCAATTAGACAGTGTGCACCAGCACACACCAGTGGAGCCCTCGCTGGACAGCTGGGACACCCAGCTCAGAGGAGAACCATTTCCCAAGCCAGAGCACCAGGCAACACCCGGCCTGTGATGGTGACACCCACATCAAAACTCTTCCTGAATTCATCCACAGACAAATTTGAATCCAGCCGCGTATTTTTCCCCCCAGGTTTCAGATCAGGGGATTCGTGCCAAACTGCATTTTTAATCAACAACAAAAAGCCTATTAACCGACTGAGATTGATTTCAGTTTTGTAAATGAAGAGCTTTGCATTTCCTGTGTATTGATTTGTCAGGGAGGTTGGGAAAAACCCTCTACAGACATGAGAAGAGAAAAAAGTTCCGTAGGAATCCAACCTCCCATTGGGCCAGCAGCCAAGTTTTAAGTATAGGACCTTATTCTTCGGGTAGCAATTAAAACACTGGTGAGCAGGAAAGGGTTGGTACCCACGCCGACGTTAGCCAACCCCCAGTTAGCCTGTCAACTGCAAAGTGTCTGTGGGAAAAATCCCGCTATGCTGAAACCCCGCTGTTTCCTAACAGGCCCTAAAACCCAGGCTCACGACAGCAACAGATTTGGCTCCTGTAAAGAGGGGGAAATACGATTCTTTCTGTACTACCTAAGGACCAAATAATAAAAAATGTATTTTTGCCTAAAAATGTTTACATATGTATTTCGTGATCATGTTCCTTCTAATACTGGAGCTGGCCAGGGAGTGTGGGGAGAGCAGACATGAAGACGAGGTCAGACAGAAGCAAGGAATTCTCTCGGCTCCCCCTCTGCCCCCAGCTCAGCCCTCGGTGGAGTTAACAGAACCCTGACAGACACCAGGGCACGACCGTGTGCTGGGTGTGGAACCTAATGCTATTCCTCCATCAGCCTGCTTCTTTCCCATGACACCCCTCTCCAGGTGTTATCAGCCCGCCCCATTTTACAAGCACAGGGACAGCTGAGTGGCTGACCTGGGTCACGGGGCATGCACTTCCCAAGCCCCTCCGTGAGATGACAGAGGTGACGTGCCGAGAGCTCACCAGGAACGGTGGGCGGAGCAGCTCCCAGCGCACAGTTCCGGGGTGCCGGGCCTCCCCTCGGAGCCCAGGGTACCCGAGCTGGCACTCGACCCACCGCCTTCTGAACAATGGCTGCTTACTAGCTGGGCATCCACGCCATTCCTCAGACTCTTCTTAGTGACTGTCTAAAAATAAACTCCACCCCGCAGACGACTCACTTTTATGTTTGTAGCAAGCTACAAGCTATCAAAATCCACCAGCACATATCTGATTGACAGGTTTTGTACCAAAGTTTCAAGCCACCGATGGGACCGCCAAGGTTGACACAGCGCAGTGAGCTAGCTGGGAAAAGTTCAATAATTTGAATTGCCAATTCAGCATAACACAGGAGGAAAAACAAAGGGGAGATCTGTGATCAGGAGGTCTGGGGATGAGCACGGTTTCATTGAAGCCAACTGCAAAACCTGCTGCTCCCACTAACTGGTTCTCACCTACCGGGAAACAGGAAAAACCACCTCTCTCAGAAAGGCTCGGGAAGACAAGATGGGAGCATGCGAGCGCCCAAGCCCTGTGCGTGTCACACAGCAGAGCCACAGATCGTGGCTGCCACCGGCAGGGCGGGAAATCCGCAGAGAAAGCTGGGACGCAAAGGAGGACGTACTCGGCTCAGGTCTGTCCCGTACTTCCGATGCAGCTCATCAAGGCTTAGTTTGTGGTCGTCCTAGGAGAGAACAGAAACAAAGGCTGAAATGCTGCCGCATCACAAAGGCCGAGAAGGCACCCACACCACCCGCTCCTCTCTCTGGGCCCGTGAGACATGCATCTTGCTTTAGTGCACAAGTGAGGATCGTGATGGCTCACAGCAAGCTCATGGCTGGGCCGACAGGTCCTCGCGGGTCGGATGGCCGTGTCACTTCTGACAAACCCAGCAGCTCTCAGTCTGCTGAGAGCCTCCCTGGCCTTCTCTGGCGACCAGGAAGATCCGAGGTGGGTTAAGTGTGTGGGCGCTTCCGGAGCTGGGGGAGCCTGGCCTGCCCGATGCAGAGAGAAGCCAGGGGCCGGGGCAGCAGCCCTGGGTCCTGCTGTGGACTCCAGTTTACGCCAGAGTGACCCAATTATTTCACCAACCATCAAACAACTTTCAAAACATTCTCAGCGGTGTTTTGTAGCATGGGGTGAGAGCTGGACAAACGCTACACTCTTAAATAAAGCAGCTGTCTCACTGACGGGCTGGGGTGAGGGGGTAGGCACAGGCACAGAGTCAAATTCAACCTTCCCACTGGTACCTACCATAGAAACTTCTTTCTTCAGTTCATCCATGTCCCTCTCCTTCTTGGCCTTTTTGCCCTTTTTGTCGCCATGTTCGGAGACAGCTGCAGGTTCATATTTATCACGTCCAACCTGCGGGGGAATATGGGAAAGGCGTGGTTGTGAGCAGCAACCCGAGATGTGGAGCAGAGGATCTCGGCGGTTTTCAGGACGGCCCGTCATCAGGAAGAGCATCCAGGGAGTCGCTGAGCTCCTACCACGCGCTCCGTCACCAGAGCCACGTGCTCACCCTGCCACGGTCTGCTCCACACAGCCGCCACCCCAAAGCCTGCCAGTCACTTCCATTTGGGGCGAATGGGGAGGGGGCCGTCCGAATCCCCATGCTGCAGTGCCTTCCCCACTGCCACGAAGCTGTCTTCTTGCCATTACTCACTCGAAGGACAGCATGGTACCCATGAGTCTGCTCCAAATCACAAAGTCCAGAGTTACAGGCCTGGCCCCGCCTCTCCCCAGCTGGGCATCCTGGGCCAGGTCGCCGTGCCAACCGCATGCAGCGTCCCCGAGGTAGTTAATGCTATTGCACATCTAAGCACTGGCTTTTATATTTCGCCAGGGCTCTTCCTATTGCAAAAAGACATTAAATATCACACGTAAACAGCTTTGGTGCTCCCAAGAACACCGGCCTTTTCATCTTCTCTTACTGAAAAAACAACTGGATGAAGAGAAACCTCATCCCCTACAGGTCCCCGAGACTCTCCCAGATGCACAAGAGGAGTCCCCACCCCATTCTGCAGCCAAGTAAAACCCCCAAAGTGAAAGCCACTGGAAATGTTTTGACACAAGCAGGATGTAGGAAAAGCGTGTGCACTGTCACATAATTCACAGGATCCACCCACGGCTCTTCAAAACTGGAACGATTTTGAGAGAAAATGTTGATCTCCAGTTTAAATTTAGCTTGTTCCACTCCCCCACCCTGCTAGAAGTGCTAGAGCTTATCTACAAAGCCTGAACTCAGTGCTCCAAAGCCTGGCCCAGAGCACGGGAGGCCCCTCATCCCACACTCCCCCGCCGCTCCCAACAGGCCACCTGCCACTCGTGCGGCTTCGCAGGGGACACATGCGCACTCTTCTCTACACGCATGCCCCGTGGTGCGGCCCCAATGACTCTGGGGCCCTCCTCTGCTGGTTTCCAACTTGGAGAAGTCACCCACCAGCTACTACAGCAGCAACTGGGTACTCACGTGCCCAGACCTGAGCTTACTGTGCTGGAATGAAAGGCGGAAAGTGCCTGTTTCCAACACAGTTGCAAGGAAGCACCCTATTCGCTAGGATCTGAAATACTGCTGGCGTGGCTCAGCCCCGCGGCCAGCGCGTGTGGCGTGTAACCAGAAGGGGAACCTCCTCCGAGGGGCACCTGAGTCTCTGGCTTGTCTGTTAGGGCTAGGCAGGTCTCGAGATAGTCAGTGTCCTCCCCGTGCGTGGTGTCCGCATTTGTGAGTGCCGGAGGACCGCTCTTGGTGCCAGAATTAAAATGAAAAAAATAAGGCACACGCTGCCAGCAGACAGACAAAACCAAAGGCAGAGGCAGGAGCTTCTCCCCAAGAAGAGCCGCTGTCTACAGCTGTACCTCACATTTCATGGGGGAGCACCCCACTGGAAGACACTGCCCAGGCACCCCGGAAAGATGGACAGGCGGACCCTGTGAATGACGCCGCCAGCTTACGCCGATTTGTAAAATACAGCCGACTAATTCTCCATAAATGGCTGAGTGTCATCCCCAAACATTTAAATAGACAAAAAGCAGAGTTAAAGCGGCTCCCAGGCTCACCGTTCCCACACTTCGATCATTTCCAGACTTCCAATATTTTCCACTCCCCGAGAGAGAGAGACAGAGAGCCTTCCTGGAGCAGCCAGGCCTTGGACGTGTTCCAAACCGTTATCCCCATTTACAAAACAAGCGTCTTGCCTGCAGCCTCACAGCTATCCATGGTAAATGTCCCAATACGACTCCCCCTCGTCATCGACCCCGTGCTGCAGAAGGTACGGCTCTAAATGAGGCCGTTCGTGAAAGCGGCGTGGAAAGTACTAACACGTGACACTGTTTGGTCTTCAACATTTTAATTCTTTGTTTTTGCTAGGCAATCTCTGTCCAGAGGAACCAGGCAGCTTACCCAGTTCTGTTCTTCCCCACAGCAAAGCAATAGTTTAATGCGAGCTTGTCCCAGCAGGATCCATGTATCACTGAGGTGCCCAGAAGTCTCGATGACTGTGGCCTCCAAGCTGGAAAGGCCACATGTGTGTGTGTGTGAGCGTGTGCGCGTGTGTGTGTGTATGAGTGTGTGCGTGTGTGAGCGTGTGCGTGTGCTGGGTCAAACAAGGCCAGAATGAGTAAAACAACATTTTCTTGAAAAACAAAAAGTTGTGGGGAGGAGAATGATCAATGTTGTGTTTCCTCGCTCAGCCCCAGCGACCTTGGGCACCGGGCACCTGACCCCCACATCCTCAGATTTTGAGAGAACTGGGCGGTCTTGGCTGACGCCCACACAGGAGTGAGTCATCCCCACTGCCACCAGCGGCCTGGCAATGGGACCCCTCGGGATGTCTCCAAGGAAAGCCAGCACAACGCTCCACAGGTTACAGCATTCTCACAAGGGCCACTTGTGCAATGAAGCAAGCTGGCTGCTCCCTCCGCCCCCCATTCTAATTTAGGAACTGGGAAGTCCGGGCAAGGGCACGGCTCGCCCAATGTGACACAGTGGGAGGCAGTGTCATTACCACACCCTGGGCTTCTCAGGGGCCCCATCCTCTCAGATCCTCTACCCATTCCATCGGTATCTAATCCGGGGCCTGAGAGCCATAGGCAGGAGGCATCAAGGCTGTAACATTACCCACTGCTTCAGAAACGCCTCCTCCATGCTCCCAACGAGGCAGGTGTCCCCAGGACCCGTCAGGGCAAAGAGCAGAAATTCAAAGGGGGGTGGGTCAGAGATAGTGGGTACGGAGAAGCAGGCATCACACAGAACAGTACAGTTAATAGTTTTAGGAAAGACGCATCTGGCCTGTGGATAGACAGCCTGAGGCCTGCACCAGCTGCAGCTGCCCCCAACACCATCCCCACATTAGGCAGCCCTTGGGCTTCTCCACTGCGCCTTAGGATGTCCCAGGCAGTCTCCACCACAACGGAACAGCGCCCTGTGGCCAGTGCAGGAAGCTCAGGGTTCTTCCTCCTGGGAAAGTCTAGACGGTACTTAGAAGCCCAAGACTCTCACTCGCCTCAGACAGCTCTGTGGCTGGTATGCTGACTTCTGCCTGCAGTCCTATATGGCTGCTACATCCCAGCTACGTGACCCTAGACAGTAGCCTCAGTTTCCTGGTCCCTAAACTGAGAGTGACACTTGGCATAACTATCAAAGAACCCAGAGAAGGCTATCTGATAGTCTGATTAGTCAAGAAACTGCCATCAAACCTGAAACTAAAACATTTGAGGCTTGCAGCTTTCAAAACCCGGAAACAAAAGGGAAAAGTTAATTGCCCCAAATGCAGCCCATTTCAAAGTTGGCCAAGAGGTTTTAGCAAATCCTGCCTGGCTGAGAAGCTGGGGGCTGGACCCTGATCCTGCTGGTTGCCTAGAAGCAAGCCTAGTCTGGCCACTCCCCTTACGTAAAAGCAGCAGGGGGCTTCCAAGCTTTCCTGGACAGGCTGCTGTTAAGTCACCATCACACACATTGTGCGCGCAGGGACACTCTGTGACAGAGGCTGACATTTCACACTGACGTCCAAAAACCTGCTAAACCTACAAAGAAAAACTCTTTTGGACTACTTCTTCAGTTTATCTTGTCAATTAAAATGGAAGAAAAATAGCAGTCAAGGAGGATCAAGCCCAGTCCATTCCATTCCATTCCATTCCATTCGCTCCCAAATAACCTAAGTAGTTTAGTTTATGTGCAAGGCGTAACTAAGGGCCAAGAGACAGCCAGTGCTGTGGGCCGCTCTCCAGCCCCGTGGGAACTCCTCACCGCACCAGGGGGCCGCCATGTCATTAGATTCCTTCTCTCCTTCAACCTAGCAGACAGGCCAGAGAATACAATCTAGCAAGGCCAAAGCAGAAGGTCCCTGTGTGCGCCCAGTTCAGTGTCTCCACACTTGGACTGCAACCCATCAGCCAGCAGGACCCAAAGAGAGCAGCTAGGGCTGCAGCCCATAGTTTCCTGCATTCCAGTGTGAACAGGATTGAACCTTCCTCCCCGTCAGGCTGCATGTAAAGAATTCCTGTGCCATCTTTGTGGCCTAGAGGGTTAAGCCACTGCCTGCAGTGCTGGCATCCGTATGGATGCTGCTTTGAGTCTGGGGCTGCCCCACTTCAGATCCAGCTCCCTTCTAATGGGCCTGAGAAGGCATCAGAAGATGGCCCAAGTACTTGGGCACCTGCCACCCATGAAGCTCCTGGATTCAGCCTGGCCCAGCACTGACCGTTGTGATCATTTAGGGAGTGAATCTGCAGATGGAATCTCTCTCTCTTTCTCTCTGCCCTCTTTCTCTGTAACTCTGCCTTTCAAAAACACATGCACACACACACACACAATTCCCAAGGAACCTGCTAGCCCTTTTACCTCTAACAGTTGAGCATACATCCATGATCATTCAAAAATAATTTCTAAGATGTATAAAGAGTCAATGCTCTTTAGATTTACTTCCTCTTGAAAACAATGTACCTCGTCTCTGTTGGTATAAAAATAAACCAATACACAAAAATGGGGCGCTCTACCTTAGACACTGGGGTTATGAGTCAGGGCTTTCTCTGTGCTACACTCAAGAGACACGCGGTGAGCAACTGTCACAAGGTGATCCGAGGAGACCCAAGGGACCCAGTCAATTCACAGGATGTCCCCTGAAGCACAAGGGATGCCAGGCAGAGGAGGGGAACAGCACAGGGCAGGACCCAAAGTGCCTCAGGGGGCTGACCTCGCAGGGACTGCCACCAAGCCCCTGGATCCACAAAAATCTTACCCCGATTAGCAGTTCCAAAGACAAAGCATAAGCCACCATGAAATCAACTTTTCAGATTACCAAGAGGGAGTATCTCACAGCTGTTACTACACAGAGTTTGAATGAAACCAGATAAAGAGATCAGGTCCAAAAGCACTGCATTGTAGAGTCACAAAGGAGCTGGAGAAGGCCGTTTACTGGCCCAAATCCCGGGCTCAGGACCCAGATGAAACCAACGCAGAGAGAAAGTGGAGGGCGCAGAGGGGAAATCTGTCTTCTCAGGGCAGAATCGGCCACCCCTACATTGGTGGCATCAGTGTCAAGTGATCCGGAGGCCCGCTACCGGGGACCTCAGCACGGCTCAGGAGCTGCGTCACACACAGCCCAGGCTCTCTCCAGCACCAGCCAAAGAACACACTTCCTCTCACACACACTCTCAGTAATTGTGAGAAAGTTCACGGATGTGGAGTCTGAAATGGAGCTGGTGGATCTTAAAGTCCTCTCCACTCCGCGCTATCACTTAACCGGACACGGCCGTTCAGCATCACCCAGAACCGGCCAGATCTGGCAGGGCTGCGCAAACATTCTGCCCGGTGTGTTCTGCTGTCCAAACCCAGCCAGTCCGATTACTTGTGAGCCCATCTGATCTGACACTCGCATTTCTGCTCCTGGCCCGTGGGCTGGCGGATGGCCCTGGGCAGCTACGAGGAAGCAGCTCAGCACAAATGGCCAGGCTCCCTCCTAGCACATAAGGCTGAAAAGCCCATTTTACTCTGCAAGATTAAAAGAAAAAAGTAAATACGATCAGCAACCACAAGAGAAAACTCCTTACTTGAAAAGTCCAAGGAAACTCTACAGATGCTATTAAGCGGGAGCCCTGCTCGCTGAGCGAAGTTGAAAGCTCTCATGAATGTCAACAGATGCTTCCAACTGACCTTCCTTTGAAAAGCAATTCATAGTATCTCCCTTTATTTCCAATCCTTAACATGTTCACAGGGGGAAAGGAAAACAGCAAATCTAGTTTATAGAGATCTGATCTTTTCTCTGCTCCCATTATTTGGTAAGCACTAACAAACGCTGCAACTCAGGCTGCCACTGTACTCCCTCTATAAACAGAACATAGATTACTGCACTTGATCCTCAGGGTGAATGTCCTGCCCCCAGGCCACGTGAGACAGCTTCAGGGCCTTAAAAAAAAAAAAAAAAAAAAAACCTGCTTCTAAGTGAAGAGACTGCTTTGCTTACTTTCCCAGGCAAATATATTTAAAACACCATAGCCTTCTTTGAAGAGAAAGTCACTGGATCTGTTCATTTGTTGCTAAAATACCCAGAACACAATGGATCTAGAAGGTTACTGGGATGGCGCATGGATGAGTGCCAAGTCTATTGTGTTTCATAGGCTGCATTCCCTTTGTATTTTTAAATGTGGTTTAGGAATAACAGTCCCAGGAGTTTGTGACCTGGATGAACACCTTCCTGGACTGTGGGGAGGCATGGGGGGCAGGCTCCCTTCTCCTTCTTGGGTTTATGATGTGGCCTCCCCGTCTCCTACTCTGCCACCCCCCAGGTGAGTCACTGCACTGTCACAAACTTACTGGCAGAGAACACTACAAGTTAGCAAACACTAAGTTACCAAAAGGGGATACACCCTCCTGAGAGAGTACAGAAAGAACCCAAGAGGCAGGGAACTCTGGCACTCCTGCCCCCCACGGCCAGGCCTGGGCACCCTTCCACTCTGCCTTACAATGGGCTGAGTCTAAAGTACTAGCTTTACAGCGGCCAGAGGGTATTTAGTCACCCTTCCAAGCTGAGCTCCAAAAGGGCACTTGATAACGTTACCCTACAACCAGCATTTCTGCTGACACGTGTGGCCCTGGGGCAACCTTCACCTGGAGCTTTTCTTCCAGGCCCCTCTAACAGTCACTCCCCAGAGGCTCTGCTTTCTTTTCTAGGTAACTAAGTTAATAATCAAACCAAATCCAGAACTACAATGAAGACCTGCTGGGACCCCTCTCCCTCCATCTTTTATAAACTAGAGAAAACAAAGTTTCTAGCATTTCTAAACAGTTCTGGTGTGCACCGTGGTGAACTAAACAGTTGTGGGTGGTAGACCTAGCTGAGGATTTAAGCCAAGTCTCTGGCAGAAAACCCAGTAAGAAAAAAAAAAAGGGGGGGGGGCAAATCCTATTTCATCCAGGAACGATGCAGCAGCAGTTCTTTCATTTTTTTAGCAAATGCTTGGGAACTAGATCTTTTAAAGACATATACCTGAAATGTCATCAAAAACAGTACTGAGAAGAGGTGAAGAAACGAACAGTGACCTTAAAAAATCAGCTGCCTGCACAGGCTTCCTGGTTAACCAATTATCAGGAGGGCTTTAGTCACCACCCCACCCACATTTTAATCCCCGTGTGGAAAAATCCCAGCATTTCTGAACACTTGGACTGTCACAGTAAGTCACTGGGGACAACGCACACACACTTCTACTGTGGGATGTGTCAGAGTACCCTCAACACAGAACAACCCACCTCCATCTCCTGTTCAGCAGCCACTAGGCCTGCTGCTAGGATTCCTAGGGCATGGGGGGTCGAGCCTGCACTGCCGACTCAGCTGCAATACCACGGCACCACTACTGTGCCTGGGTAGTTTCAAGAGACATCTAGATACAGGGGCATGACTTAAGTTACCCAAACATCTGCCTAGCCTCTGAATTTAGATTCACAAACACTCCCATTCCACCTGAGGATTAACTGCAGACTTCCGCATCTAAGGCAACCTGAAGGAATCAAGTGCACGTTCCAGCTCGGGAGACCACAAGCTGTTCCAGCCACATCTAGTCTGAGCAAGCTTTTGACCTTGAGGGAGTCACCTCACCTTCCTAAGGCCTTGGGAACACATCAATGGCCTCCACCTCCCATGAACATCAGTCCATCCCCGCTTAGGAATGAGAAGGAGTGCAGGAGTGCCCTGGAGTTCGAAGGCGTGGTTGAAGCACAGGCCACCATCCACCAGCTTCCCGGTGGGCAGCAGAGGGGCCACACTCTGCTCCAGGGTAGGATGCTGCTGTACCTGAGCCAGCCCTTACGGCTTTAAAGCCTACACACTGTGCATTCCCACTTGGCTGTTTTCCCCACCAGCCCAAGGTTCCCTCCTTCAAAATCCATTTAGAGTCCCCCAAGAATGCGCCCTCCCCCTAACCCCCTCCACGATGTCCTCAGCCAGGCGCCTAAGGACCTGCAAAGCCCCAGTGAGTGTCCACACCGCGTGCTAAGCCCTGGAGACAATGCAGGATTCTCTCCCACCTGTATCTCCAGCCCTGTTGATTTTTTATTCCACGAACTGATGAGCCCTTTCGGAGCTGCTTTGGGGGACATTTTTCTCAAGCGACCCTTGGCTCCCTTTGGGGTCCTCTATAGGGACCAAGGTAAGGAAGGCTTGGAGCGACAAAAACGCAAGAGCGCAAGCCCCTGGGCCCTCCCTCGCCTATGCCCCCCAGGCCCCTCGCCACCTCCGGGGAGGCTCCCAGGCGAGCTGAGCCTGCGGTACTGGCAACAGGCCAGGCGTGCCCCCAGCCGCCCGCGGCCCGCCGGGCCAGCCCTTCGCCAGCGCAGCCTCTCGGCCTTCCAATGGCTTTAGGCCGGCGAGATGACCACCGCAAGTGGCCGGGGGCGCCTCCTGCCGAGGAAAGCGGCCACCAACGCTCTCAAAAGTATACCTTAAAGGCCATCTTGGGGCGGTGCGGACACACCCGTTCTGGCACCAGCCCGCCCGACCGGCTCCGCGGTAAGGGGAAGCCAGTTTTTCCCCTTGGGGGAGGGCGGCCGCCTCGCGCGGCGCTGGCTAAGCCCCGGCGCCTCCGGCAGGAGGAGACTCGACCCCGAGGCTGCCCCGCCGGCGCCGGGCCGCAGCGGCCCGGGAGGGGGCCCGCGGAACGCCCCAGGGGAAGGGGAGGAGCGCGCCTTTCCTTTGGGCACGGAGGGCGGAGGGAAGAAGGAAGGCGAGACGGCGGCGAGGGCGGGCGGAGCGAGGGCAGCCAGGCGCGGGGATGCCGCCCCGAGGGCCCTGGGCGCGCGGCCCGCAGCCCACCGCCCCGCGGCGCTGCGGTCCCCGCCGCGTCCCCGCGCTCCCTCCATTTCCAGGCTGCGTCGTCTCTGAAGCCGAGCGCGCCGCCAACCCGCCCCGCGCCCGCCCGCCCGCTCGACTTCCTCCTCTTCCCGCCAGGGCTCGCCAGACACTCACCCCCTTCCCCATGGTGGCGGTGCTCGGAGCCCGGCGCCGGGTTCTGTGGCGGTGGAGCGGAGAGGAGAGGAGAGGAAGAGAGCAGCTCCCGGCCAAGAGCGAGCGAGCGGGGCCGGGGGAGCCGAGCGCGGGGAGCTAGGGCTGCGCCGGGCGGGAGGGAGGGAGGGCGGCAGGCGGCTCGGGCCGACGCCGCCGCCGCCGCTGCTGCTGGGGCTGCTACCGCTGCTGCTGCCACGTGTCCGCCTCCTCCCGCCGCTGCTCCGCGCCCCAGACCCCGCCGCAGCTCAAGCCCGCGCCGCCTCCTCACTTCCTAAAATATGCAACCTGCGTGCCGGCCCCGCCCACGCCGCGGCACGTCACCGTTACCGGAGCAACCTGACACCGGCTGCCGGCCCGGCTCCGCCCCCGGCCCGAGCCCCGCCCCCGGCCGGGGCCGCGCCGTTGGCGGCCAGTCCCGGGCTCCCGGCAGGAGGGCGCCCGGCGCGGGGCGCGCGTGCCCACGTCCTGGGAGGGCTGTGGGGCGCGCCTGCAGGCCGGGCAGCCGAGGACCTGGCGGCCATGGCGCCTGCGTGACCCGGCGGCGGTGCCGGGCGCTTACGGTCCACGGTGGGTGCGGTGCGGGTTCCCCTGGACTCCCGCAGTCGCCGTTCACTAGGAACAGAAGCTTTCCCAGCGCGTCCGGGACCTCCTGCGGGACTGAGGGGGCGCGCCGGGGGCTCAGGCATAGGTGCGGCGCGCCCGCCGGAGGGGCTCCGCCTTTCGGTAGGAGGCAGGCTGCTCGCCCACCTGCGGCTGGCCTCCCAGGGTCGTGGTGACCCCGAAGCCCTCTCTGACCTGGTGTCCTCTTGTCCACTCCCTGCTGGGCCCCAAGGTGGAATGGGTCTGAACTGGCCTCGCCAGAAGCCCCAGGCGCCCTCCGCATCTCCCTCCCTACAAGACCCCGAAGTGGTGACGAAGGACTCGGATCCACACCACGTGAAGGGAGCCTGCCTCCCCAGCGTGAGGACTCTCCTTTTAGGGGAGAAAAACCTGAACCCCGAAGGAATGCGTTTGCGGGCCTGTCGGTGGGGCTGCTGCAGGCCCCACACCCGCACAGCCGCCACTCCTCCAGCGCAGTCCGGGATATTCCGGGCGACCACGGACCCTCCCTCCCGCCTCTGGGAGCCAGGCCCCTCTGCGGGGCTCCTCTCTCGATTTGGATTTCTGCCCCAGCAAAGGCTATAGAGACTGAAGCCCCTCAACATTTAAAACACAAAGTATATTATTATTGTTATTATTAGTATTATTATTAACGGTGCTTTTCTGGAAAGTCAAGTGCACTCTGGAAAAGCCCTGGACTGGCAGGAGAAAGCCACTCCCCATCTCTGGGAATTCCTAAGCAAGCTGCACCCAACACTTGTCAGGTACTAAATGTCGCATGAACAGATGAAGATAGGAAGCTTGGAAAAGATGGGAGGCGATACTAGCCGTTGTTATCAGCTACATCATTGCGCTAATTTTCATCCCCCTTGAGAGAAAGGAAAAAAAAAAAAGAACTTTCTTGCCCAAGAATGGCATTGTTAAGGGGTGGGGTCTCCTCCAGCCATCTGCAGGCTTGGTTCAACCAGTCCAGGCCACCGGAGAGAGGAATTGTAAACAGAACTCGTGACCCCTGAGGGGAAAGTCCCTCCATCCAGCCCAGGATTCCCGAAACTGTGAAGCCGACAGGAGGTTGGAGAGTTGTTTTCAAGGTTCCAGAAAGTGCTCCATGTTCATGCCTAACTGCCCCCATGACCCCTGCCCTGTGGGAAGCGTTTGCTTGCCCAGGACCCCCTCCTTGTTTAAGACGAATACCCCGTTTGGGCCCTGGTCTGAATGGGGAGACTGCGTGCCTGCTGGTAAGTTATCACCCATTCCTTTAACAACATCGCCCTGGTAGGCCAAGGCTTCTCTCTTTGTCGCTAGAGCTGCTACACTGGCAACCATACGTTGCCAAAGATCCTTTTGGAAGGACCCCAGAGTTCTAGCTATTTTCCAGGGTGCAGAAAGGGCCCAAAACATAGGAAATGTTCACTCAAATCAGCGTTTTCCGTTTGACTTCACAAAATGGTTTTCCATATACAGTAGCTCTGAATTCTCCGCAGGCTGCGAGGCAGACAGTGGGAAACTGGAGCCCGGGGTCTCTCTCTCTCTCTCTCTCTCTCTCTCTCTCTCTCTCTCTCGTAAGGGTTCTCAGCTAGCGAGTGGGGGCATTTGATCTCGTAATTGCAAAACAGTACCCATCTTCCACTTACAGTTTAATCTCAGAATACAGAATGGAGTTTCTACGGGAACAGAGTGATGGAAAGAATCCTGGCCTTGTCGTGTGGCACCCTGGGCCTGCGTATGCAAACAAGGAACAGCTGAGGGTGGGCCAGGACTGGACTGTGCAAGTCCAGCTGTGAAGGAGACACCTTGGAACACAGGCAACCAAAGGTCGCAAGGTCATCTTCGTGGAAGAGGCTTCTTTCTTCCTGTCGGGAGAGTCTGAAGTATCATAGACCAACCGCTTCCCTAGCCCTGTCCCTGTGTGATCGACCAAGGATAGTGGGAGGACTTTGGGGTGCCTTTCTCATTCCCAGACCACTGCAGGGAACAAACGTAGCTTTCACAGAAGGGTGGGCTGGGAGGGAGTAAGGCCCCACTACTCTGCTTCCTATCCCATCAGCTCCCTTTAAGCTCCCAGGTTGGGGCACAACTAAAGCAATTGGCCCAGAGTCTCGGTGTTCCTGAGAACACCTTGTGGCTGCCAAGTGCAGACGGGGGTCCGAGGAGGGTTTGATGACAACTGGGGAGGGTTGACCCGCTCCTTGTGAGTAGACTCAGCAGATGTATGAAAAACATGATGCAAGTAGGTGTTTGTGCCAAGAGCGCTGGCACTTTGGGTGAGTACTGGCTGAACTGAATAAACACACCACTGCAATTAAGGATTTTAGAATATGAGTTGGAGCCCACACCAAGATCGCATTTTCCATAGCAAGCAAAAATTGGGGAGATCAATGAACAAGGGATTTGAACGCACAGGATTTTCTTTGCTCTAACTTGCCCTGGGGTTAGCATGGAAATAATCATAAGCATGCATACACTTTCCCTAATTCCCAGTTCCCCTGAAAGCCAACTCGCCTCCTCATCCTAAGCCTCTGACCAGCCCTCCATTGCAAATCCGTCCCTTCACTCCTGGTTAGAAGCGTGCCAGGGCACTTCAACAAGTTCTGAGAAGATGGAATTTCTTTCTGTGCAAAATTTTGAAATCCATGCATAGTTTTTTCATAATAGACACTTTCTGTAAACTTTTTTAGGAATCCCTCAAATTCACGGATTTCAAAAAAATTTTCACCAAAAAAACCCACAAAACTTATCTTGGAATTCCATTTTCCAAGAACTGTTTTCCTCCTGCTTTTAAAGTTCTGAGCCAGCTGTTTGGCCCAGCAGTTCAGATACCAGTTCCCACAGCAGAGTGCCTGGGTTCGATACCCAGCTCCAGCTGCTGAAGCCGGCCTCTGGCTACTGCCCACACTGAGGGGAGGCAGCAATGGCTGTAGTGAGTGGGGACCTGGCCCCTGGATTAAGTTCCCGGCTTCCAGCTTTTGCATGGCCCACTCCACCACCACCACCACCATTGTGGAGTGAATCAGCTGATAGGAGTTCTCCGTGCCCCGATCTTTCTTTTTCAGGCTGTTAGTTCCTCAAGTAAATAAAATAAAAGCACATTTTAAGGCACACCACAGACCATAAAAATCTGTCACCCTGATAATTCTGATACCCATAACTCTCCCTTCCAAACTCCTTTTCTGCTCATCTCTTTGTTCCTTTCGAAAGCACCTTAATAAATTTTTAAACATATTTTCTCCAGTTAATGCTTGTTGAAGATGCCATATTTTTCCCTTAAGAAGGCATCCCTCTTTTTTTTCTCTCTTATAAAGGACCTTTCCAACCTCTACCTCTGGTACTCTACAATGTTTAGCAGAAATAAGAGCTAGTTCATGCAAAAAGAAAAATGCACCCCATAATAACAATTACCGGGTGTTTATTTCTTTGAGTCGAGCACAGTGCTTAGTGCTGGTGTGTAGTGGTAACTCAGACACAGTCTCTCCCTGCAAACAGCTCACCATCTGATGGAAAAGACACGGGAAAAGATGTTGTAAGACAGTGAGAGGTGCTGTGTCTACACAGGGCACATGGGAACGTGAATGAAGACGAGGCCAGCTCTGCCTACAGAGTTGCAAAGTCTTTCCTGGCTAGGGCTGGATCGGGAAAGATGGATAGGAGTTCCTTAAGTGGGCCGCATGTTTAGGGGTAGGACAGGCACTCGCAGAAGCAGCACATGGGTACAATTTTTAGGACAGAAATAAATTAGTCTGTTGGAGAACTGTCACTTAAAATGGCTAAAGCCTAGACTGCGAGAATGGGAGCAGCAGGAGGCAGGCCTAGGGAAGTGAGGAGAGTCTAGACGTAGAGGACTCGGAGGCCATCCGAGGCCCTGGACTTTATCCTGCAGGCCACAGGCAGATATGGCTGGGTTGCAGACGGGGCGTGGAAGATCAGATCGAAGCTGTGGAGAGATTTCCCTGGCAGCACTGTTATATTGGGACAGCGTTCACAACCAGCACACCCAAAGTCTGCTGTGCATAGTACTGAATTCAGAGGCCCAGGACTTCCGTCTTTCCATGTAGCCTTGCACTTGCATGCTGATTTCATTTCCCCTCCTTTTCTGCGCACACAGACACACACGCAGCACGCCTAAATTTCCATCGTCTTTCCTATTATCTACTATTTCCCTCACACTGAATGTTTTAAATTGCTAGATATGATGAAAATGCTGGACTTAAGGCATAATTCTAACAGTCTGTTAACACACAATTCCTACTCATGGAAGATAGCTTAATTTGCTGAGACGGCTCAGGCATTTTATCTGGTTTCCCGGTATGTTTTACTAAACAAAATTCCAAATAGTCCAAAGTCGTTTTTGGCTGCCATTTCTCTAAGAGACCCATGCTTACTGCAATTCCACTGACTAAAGAAAATTTAAGCCACTTGGCAACCAGATTCATATGTAATGACTGGAATTGAGAGAATTAAGAGAATGGAGGAAGAGGCCAAATTAATGAATAATTTATCTTCAATAGTCCAAATAGCTCAAGTTGAAGATGTCCCTGTGCCAACAAATCTCAGCTTTTTGCTTTTTTGACAAATCCCTGCCAACTTGACATTTGACACTTGATTATGGATGTGGTGGCAGAGGTGGAAGTGTTAGTAGGAGGTGATGGTGGTAGTAATGGTGGTGGTGGAGGTGATGGTGCTGGGTGTAATGGTGGTAGTGGAGGGGTGGTGGTGATGGAAGTGCTGGTAGGAAATGGAAGTGATGGTGGCACTGGGGGTGATGGTGGTAGTGGGAGGTGATGGTGAAGCTAGAGGTGATGGTGGTAGTGGAGGTGGTGGCAGAGGTGATGGTGGTGCTGGGAATGACGGTCATAGTGGAGATGATAGTGGAAGTAGGTGGTAGGAGGTGAGGGTGATGGTATGGTGGTGCTGGAGGTGATGGTGATAGTGGAGGTGGTGATAGAGGTGATCGTGGGATGGAAGTGGTGGCACTGGTAATGGAGCTGGTTGTAGGGGATGATGGTAATAATGGTAATGGTGATGGTAGAGGTGGTAGACCCAAAACTTTTGATCAAATAACAGAATCCCAACCAAACACTTTCTTCAAACAGTAGCATTTTCTTTTTCTTTTCTTTAAAGGTTTATTTATTTTAAAGTTACAGAGAGAGAGCGCGCTCTTCCCTCTGCTGAGTCACTCCCCAGATGGCCACAACAGTCAGGACTTGGCCAGACTGAAGCCAGGAGCCAGGAGCTTCATCTGGGTCTCCCACATGGGTGCAGGGGCCCAAGCACTTGGGTCATTCTCCACTGCTTTCCCAGGTGCATTAGCAGGGAGCCCTGTTGGAAGTGGAACAACTAGGACATGAACTGGCGCCAATATGGGATTGCAACATTGTGTTGCCTTAGTCTGATACACCACAACACTGGCCCCAAGCAGTAACATTTTCTTATTCATAGGCAGTCTATAAAAGCCATATAGTTTGGTAAATACATCACAGGGCTGCCATAAGGATCGATAGACCCGATCCCCAGGAAGTATTAGGACATCGCTTGCCATGAAGTAATGGTTGAGAAAGTGCAAGGAATGAGCTTGTTGATTCCAAATTCCTACCATCATTTTCAGAGTAAGAAGAAGCCTGACCGCACAGGGTGTGCACTGCAGGGACTGAGGCCTGACAGCCTCTCAGGAGAAAGAAAGCATTGTCTCCAAATGCAATTGAAAACCTTTGCTTAATTATCATTTTTACTTTAAAAAAAAAGATACCATCTGCTAATGCAATCGCTAATTAGTGAGGAAGATTTATTCTAGCTTCCCAAGAACCAACCCAAGAGGAGGCTAAGTTTCAGGCCATCACTCCTGTTCCAGGAATAAGCCGCATGTCGGGCAGGCGCTGTGCTGCAGACTGGAGCTGCGGGGAGCTGGCAGAGGCTAGGGCCCTGTTTGCCTGCCTTGCCCCTAATCTCATCAACCAGGAGTGCTCAAGCTCAATGTATTTTTCACCCCTCTCATTTTTCATAATGGAAAAAAAAAGCGCTGCTAAAGTTTTGAATTAAGAAACAGTTGCCATCTGGGTAATTGAATTCTGCTTGAAGCAGGCCACCTGGTTCCTATCAGCGGCTCTTGGCGGGTATGGAAGTGTCAGCTAAGGTCCAGCACTGACTTCTAAACATGGGCTCAAATTCCATGGGCAGTGGAGAAACCCTAATTTCTAAATCCTGAAAGCCATTTCGGATCGGGTTACCACGATACATTTCCTAGTCTGCACACAGGGAGAATTACAACCGTAATGGTTGCTCTTGTCCGTTCCTAGCCACATGCTGCCTTGTAAAAGCAGCAGCTGGAAAGTCAGTTCCCTTTGGCTTCCTGTTTGGACATCTACGTCATAGAAATATGCGTGACTTAAATCACCTTGCTCTCCTAGAAGACTCCAGAGGCAGAGTGTTTCCAGCTTCTCCGAGAGGAGAGAGGGGTGACAGCTCGGAAGGATGTTGAGGGTTTCTCCCGAGGCTGGCGCCAAGCCCTACCTGTTTCTGCTGCTTTGTCCACTGCCAGCCAGTCCTGCTCCCCCAAGGAACGCATTGCATGCAGCGTAAGTGGCTTGTGGGGATCACAGTCCTGTTCCCCCAGTTCAGATCCTACACTAAGAGCAAAGGAGTCAAGGGCTTTGCATGCAAATCGTTAGCTAGAGCTGTCTGGGCCAAGTGCGAAGACAGAGCTGATGACCTGGGGAAAGGTTGGCTGCTCTGAACTTGAGTGGTCCTGTGCAAGTCCTGGGGTTTTCCTTTGAGTCCATTTCCTACATATCTGGAATGTCTACAATAGGACTGAGTGCAATTAAGAGTCTTGCTCAGGCAGCGTTTGATTCTTGAGTTGGGAGGGGCTAAGCAGTGCATGAAACTCTTGCTTGCAGGCAGTTTGGGTTTCACATAGGACACTGAGCTTTTGCAATCAGAATTCCATGCCAGAAATAAACCTGGGCAGACCTCTCCCCCTTTACAGGGTGGGCTGAGACTAAGAGGGTGCATCCGCTTCCCCAGGGTCACAGAGCTGCTTTTCAGAGGGAAATCAGAGCCCAGCCGCTTCTCTTCCCATCGCCCTGTGCCGCTTCCTTAGCGTTAGGGCCACTGGAAAAGAATCAGCTCTGAGAACAGAAATGTTTTCCTTCTAAACAAACAAATGAGGGTTATCCCAAATATGTAATTTGAAGAACCAACTCCTTTAAAATAGAATTTTCCATGATACCCTGGATACTCATATACATTCATCTCATAAACCTCAGTTTCCTCATTTCTCAAGAGAACTGTATCTGAGTGAGTGTGCATGCATGTGTGTGCACGTGCACACACACTCACACACACTCACACACACACACTCACACACACACACACACTGGTGTTTTCAATTTGAGAGAGTTCAAGGACGCTTCTCCATTGTTCAAATTGGTATCAAGGCAAAATTATATTAAAAATCTTCTGTAGGGTTCCCAGGCATAGGATGAGGTCCCTCTGCTTCTTTCCTGGGGAGCCTCTTCTCCCTTGGATGATTGAACCCAGGCTCCTGGCCCACACCTGCACAGGGGACCATCAGGCTGCTGGATGGCATCGCTCAGCCGTGATCCATGGAGGAGGCAAAAGGAGAATCCTAGAGTGATGGAGTGAATGGGAGGGCAGTGGCTTGAGGGACCAGGGCCTGGCGCTGGGGCTGGGGGAAGGTGCGAGCAGGGACCAGGGGTGGAGAGTGAGAAAGCAGAGGTGGCGGAAGAGCCTCCCGTGGCCTGTGCCAACTCCCAGCAGGCTCACTTGTGCGCTCTCAGCCTCGTGATCTCTTTCCTTAATTCAATAAAAGGGCACTAGCCTAAATTTGAAAGGATGCTGTAATATTATTTCATCCACATCCTGTCCTCAAGCATTCAAGTTCACGAACTTCCTCCTCAAAACTAATTCCTGTCCAATAGGGCTCTTTCAATATTGATCTAGAATCGCATCTGAAGCCTCTTTCTCCTCCTCTTCCTTGCCAAATGGACAGCGTTCCACTCTCCTTGCTCCCTTGCCCACTCCAGTTTCTCTGCTGCTGCAGCATCCACTTTCCCAGCTCTAATTAAATTCCTTCCCCACACCTGGAGCCATGCTCCGTGTGCATGGGTCAGATCCCCGGGCTTCGGGATGGGGGCGGGGAGGAGTGCTGAGTCGAGGTTCAGTTGCTGGACAGGAGTGCAGGGAGGCTGGGGGCACCTGTCAGTCCCGGATCTCCAGAGGCGAAAGCTGTTGTCTTGGCAGCCGAACTTCCCTTTTTCAACACTTGCATCAGACGGTCCTCCGGCGACCTCATTTTCCTTTTTTAGGGCGACCCTTCTGACCACATCCTCCTGATGATAAAGGGTTGGCTTTTTGTAGGAGACCCATACTGTGATTTTTCTCTGGAGGCTGCCCACAGTCTCTACATCAAGAAAATAGGTTTCTCCCGAGTATTCCTTTTGAGGGCATGGGGGAATTAGGCAAATGTAAAATATCCAACAGTACTTGATTCTCACTGCAGTACATTTCTAGAAGCCATGTGGAAAAATCCTAAAATTGATCTCACCCGTGGGATCTGTGTTATAATTGGATGTTGCATTCTTGACCAGAGACTTGGCATTAGATAAATCACAGATACTAAATATGTCATAGAGACAAAGATTCACAGTTTAAATCAGTAGCTCTCAACTCTAGCTGAACATCAGAGTTGTCGAAGGAGATTAAAAAAAGAATACCCACTCCGGAGAGCCACTTGGGACCAGTCAGAGCTGAATTCCTACAGCTGGACCCAGGTAACTAATATTTTTCCTAAGAGTTGGAATGAAAAGAAAAAAAAAAAGGTGACTTTTTTACTTCAAAAAATATTTTAAAAAGCACTTAAAGTGGATGACGTGGTCTGTGGGTTCTCCAAACGGAAACAGATCCCAGCCTGAAGAACAAGGCATGAGGCATGGCAAGAAGATGTTCCACGTTGCATGTGCTGTCAGCCACACCTGAACTGTCCCTGAATGGACAGTGTTCCGTGGCTGGTGACAAGTGAGCTAGTGAGTCTTTGTGAAGATTCCACAAGGAGGTTGTCTCTGTGAGGGGGATTCGTCTATGGAAAGGAATCGGCAGTCTTTGTTCTCAAGGGGAGAAGGGTGCAGCGATTCCAGAGTTAGGCTTCCGGCGACTTGGGAGCGTGGAAATGCTTCTCTTTGACAGCAGCACTTGGACCTGGAATGACCTAAAACCAGACCGGCCCAGTCGTTTGAACATTATCCAGAGCTCTATTTCAGGATTCCTCCCTTGCCCAGGCAGAAGGCTGGAGAGATCTTGCAGAAGCGGGGTCTCAGGCTCGTGCTCCTTGCCTCCTGCAGGTGTACTCATGAGACAGGAAGGCAGCCCAGAGCGCCGGCCAGGGCGAGGCCCCAAGAAACCTGCCTGTGCGCTTCTTACCAGGTTTATCTAAGAGGAGTAGGGGGCAGATCCTGCCAACACAAGAGGCTGCTTTCTCTATCAGATTCCACTTGTTTTTGGTCATGAATTATGTGATTAGAGGCAGGATATTTCTAATTTAAAACAGAAGGTTGATGTGTCTTCCCTATCTACCTCAAAAAAGTACCTACTGAGAATACGTCTGAACATCTGCGTAAGTCTTTTCTGATTGTAGGAATGATCTATTTGGGGTTAGCACTGTGGCGTAGTGGGTAAAGTCGCCAACTATAGTGTTGGTATCCCACATGGACGCCGGTTTGAGTCCTGGCTGCTCCGTTTCCCATCCAGCTCTCTACTATGGCCTGGGAAAGCAGTGGAAAATAGCTCAAGTCATTGTACAGCTCCGGCCCTTGCAGCCAGCTGGGGAGTGAACCAGTGGACGGAAGACCTCTCTCTCTCTCTCTTTCTCTGCCTCTCCTTCTCTCTCTGTGTAACTCTGACTTCAAGTAAGTAAATAAATACATCTTTTAAAAAAAAGAAAGAATGACCTATTTATTAATGAGAGTTCAACTCTGTTCAACAACTGTTTCTAATTTCTAATATAAGGAGGAAAAGAAAACTCATCATTTATCACAATCATTAGCCCCACGATCCTTTTTAAAAAAATATTTATTTATTTATTTGAAAGGCAGAGGAAGAGGAGAGACGGAGATAGATCTTCCATCCACTGGTTCACTCCCCAAATGGCCGCAACAGCCAGGGCTGGACCAGGCCAAAGCCAGGACCCAGGAGCTTCTTCCTGGTCTCCCACGTGGGCACAGGGGCCCCAGCACTTAGGCCATTTTCTGTTGCTTTCTCAGCCAGTAGCAAGTAGCTGAATAGGAAGCAGAGCAGCAGGGACGCCAGCACTGTAGATGGCAGCTTAATCCACTGCACCACAGCGCTGGCCCCTCTTGTTTTAGACATAATAAAACGCAAATGAAGAGCATTCTCCATGCATGGTTTTATATTCTATTTTTATAAAAGATTATATAATGAACATTTCTGAATGTCTTAAAATATCTTTGAAATATACAATCTTGTGGCTGCAAATTTCATTTTATGGTAATATCACGATTTGTTTATTCATTGTTATACATATTTTAAGACATACAGGAAAATTATGGTTACTATTATTTATAATGGTGCATTAGGAGATTTAAAAACATACAGATAATGGGAGCAATCTCAGAAGCACAGAAAATGAGATTTAGCAAACAATCAAGAGCAATCTTATTTTTAAAGGTCTGTCCGCCTACAAGGGACACAGAGAACTCACAGTAATTGCCTAAAACTACATTTGCATTGACTTCTGCGTGGTCATTTTCTCTTTAACACCCCCTACTGGTTTGCCTTATGGTTTTAATGTTATCATTTTCTTCTTGCTGCCTTTTAGGTCTAACCTCTTCCCTCTAAAAGCGAAGTCAGGAGAGCTACAAAGGAAACACAGAGCAGCAGTCGAAGGTTGCCTTCTGCAAATCCTCACTCCCCAACCCCAGCTGCCAAGTGCGATGAGCAGTGGCCCGCAGAGGAGGAGGAGGAGCTGTGCGATCTTTGAAGAACTTTGGAACTTGTTGCAGCGCTCATTCATTCAAGGCCATTGCCATAGCTTCTGGATCGCACATTCCTCCCCATTTATCTGAAAGATAAACCCCGGGGTTGAGTCAGGACGGGGCCAATGTGTCTTTATCCCAGAGCCCCAGGGCTGATCAACGCAAAGGGCTCCTTGAGAGGGCACCTGGCCAAGCTGCTGTGTCTGTCAGCAAAGCTCCTCAGAGCCAGTTGCCACTCTCCAGCCTTGCTTCCTGGCATGAAGGTCAGCCGGTGCCCACGCGTGATGTGAGGAAGCAGGGACGAGCTGCTGCCCCGTTCTGCTGGATCTGACCTCGCTCACCTCGTTCCAGGAATGTGTGCTGAGTGTGCACTATGCCTGGTCCCGATCCAGGCATGTGAGCAAGACCGATCAGGGTGCTGCTCCTACAGAGTACCCAGTGGGAAGAAGGAATCGGAACAAAGCAAACCCATGGGTGAGATAATATAAGCGCGTACAGCCCAAAGATAGCCATGAAGCTGGGAGGTCTGATAGAGCGACTTGGGGGAGGGGTGGGAAAATACAGAGAAACGCCTTTCTTGATCCATTAAAAACAAAAGCAAAAGAGCCAGGGCTGTGGCTCAATAGGCTAATCCTCTGCCTGCAGTGCCGGCACACCAGGTTCTAGTCCCTGTTGGGGCGCCAGAGTTTTTATTTTAATTTTATTATTTATTTATTTATTTATTTATTTGAAAGGCAGTGTTACAGACAGGTAGAGGCAGAGAGACAGAAAAGTAGTCCATCTGCTGGTTCACTCGCCAAATGTTCCCAGTGGCTGGAGCTGAGCTGATCCTAAGCCAGGAGCCAGGAGCTTCTTCTGGGTCTCCCATGTGGGTGCAGGAGCTCAAGGACTTGGGCCAACTTCTACTGCTTTCTCAGGCCATAGCAGGGAATTGGACGCGAAGTAGAGCAGCCGGGACTCAAACCGGCGTTCATGTGGGATGGCAGCCCCGCAGGCAGCAGCTTTACCCACTGTGCACAGCGCTGGCCCTGAGAGTGCTTTTGAACAGGTGCTGGGGCAGTGACTGAGTCTTTCGGTGCGGGTGCCGCATCCCTTGTGCGTCCCTGGAACCATTTCAAGGCGGGTGGGAGCCTCGCCTTTCAGCCACAATGAGTGCGTGTGTTATCTGGAGACCCGATTATAAATCGTCTTTGACGTCCTCGGCTGGAGTAAGTCTGGTAATAACCACTGGGAACCCTCCCTGCAATCCATTGTTCATTTTTTTGTCCGTGGCTCTTCTGTAAGCTGTATCTGATATTTCTTGCCTTTAGAATCAATCAGCTGGTATGGGTTCCACTTTCCAAATTCTGGCTAGATACATCTATTTCCTCTTTGAAACGTTCTTACAACCTCATTAGTTCTGTTCCAGGAATGAAGAAGGTGACTCAGAGCAATTAGACTGCTTCACGCTCAGCTGTAGGGGGACTACACTCAAGTCTTCTACGTCCAGTTGGGGCTGCAGCTGTGTCCTGTCCACGGGCATACAGCACTAAGCTGGGTCCTGAGGAAGGTAGTGTGAAATGTAATGTGCATGTAGTCACAAGTGAAACATTTGTGTCCACGAATAGCTACTTATTACAGTCTGGTGCTGTGGCCTAGTGGATGAAGCTGCCACCTGCAGTGTAGGCATCCCATGTGGGTGCTGATTTGAGTCCCGCTGCTCCTCTTCCAATGCAGCTCCCTGCTAATTGCCTGGGAAAGCAGCGGAGGATAGCCCAAGACCTTGGGCCCCTGCACCACATGGGAGACCTGGAAGAAGTTCCTGGTTTCTAATCTGCCCAGCTCCAGCTGTTGTAGCCATTTGGGGAGTGAATTAGGAGACGGAAGACCTCTCTGCCTCTGCCTCTGCCTCTGTCTCTCTGTAACTCTGCCTTTCAGGTAAATACATAAATCTTTAAAAAATCTAGTTTTTAAGTATGGTTCAAACATGGAGGTGGAGCCCTCAGGGGCTGGCTCCCTGTATTCAAATGCAACCTTGAAAAGGACACGGGAGTACAAATAGAAAATACAGTGTTCATTCATAGTCATATCTATGTAAAGACAACTTACAAAGGCAATGAAAATGTCTGCTGTTATACTAATAAAAAATGAGCAGGACCTTTATTGAGCAAAACATTTAGCTATATGTCTCCATTAAAGGGAAAAAGAAAAACCTAACTAAATGACTAGGTCAACTTACTATTGCTATGATGTCATTTGTCCTCAGATTATTTTACATATTCCATTAAAAATTTCAAGCAACATCACAGCAGTGGGGCCTGGCTTTGTGGCACTGTGGATTAAGATGCTGCCTGCAACTTTACCTACCCGTATGAGCACTGGCTTGAGTCTTGGCTGCTCCACTTCCCATCCAACTACCTGCTAATGTGCCTGGGAAAGCAGAGGAAGATGGCCCAAGACTTGGACTCCTGGATGAAGCTCCTGGCTCTTGGTTCAGGCCTGACCTAGCTCTGGCCATTGTAGACATTTGGGAAATGAACCAGGAGATGGAAGATTTCTCTCTCTGTCTCTCCATCTCTCTCTGTCACTCTGCCTTTTAAATAAATAAGTCTTTAAAAAAAACACAGCAGAAACTTCCAGAATTATAATAAACTGATTTTAAATTTCATATGGAAGAATAAAAGTACTTTTGTAACTAAGTCACTCTGAAAAAGAAGAATAAAAGAATGGGCACATGTGAGACACACACTTATAAATTAAATTCTTGAAGTTCAGGTGCAGAACAAGCAAAGAGACCCACAGAAATTCTCCAGACTCATTGGCACATCTATAAAAAGTAAATATATGCTAGGGACATCTTAACAAAAGTATAATAAACCTGTAGGCTATTTAGAAAACACTTCACAGAAAAGTCTTACTGTACAGAAAAAAACAGTTGAATTCCTCCCTTAGCTCATTCACAATAAAAAAAAAAAGAAAGAAACCTCAAAATGAATGCATTTCAAAATGCAAAAGGAAAGCTAAAGCTAATAAGAGGAAAATGTAGGGAAATATCTGTTTTTAGGTGGTTGAAAAAATTCTGATTTTTTAAAAAAGATTTTATTTATTTACTTGAGAGGTAGAGTTACAGTGTGAGATAGAGACAGGGAGAAAGGTCTTCCTTTGGTTCATTTCCACTGGTTCACTCCCACACAGGTGCAGGGGCGTGAGTACTTGGGCCATCTTCTACTGCTTTCCCAGGCAGAGAGCTGGATCAGAAGAGGAGCAGCCAGGACTAGAACCAGCGCCCATGTGGGATGCCGGCACTGCAGGCAGAGGATGAACCTACTCTGCCACAGCACCCACCCCTGAAATATTCTTATCTAAGCCTCAGCAGCTCAAACCATCAAGAAACAAATAGATGGATTTCACAACAAGGGTGAATGAAAGATTGGGTTTGGTGGAAGACATCACAAACAAGTTAACAGTGACAAGCGGCCAGTGACAGTCTGGAAGATACTTACAATGCCTGCAACCTTTATGGTAGGTAGAACACACCAGGAAATCATGCAAGTCAACAACAATTTAAAAAGAAACAGTTATAGAAAAAAGAAGGACAGTGAACGTGCACGGGTGATGTACGGAAGGGGACTTCTCTGAGTAGCTGCTAATAACTGAGGAGCTTGAGGTCCAGCCCATCCAGCAAGAGGCGAGCACAGCACGGCAGACAGCTCCGAGGTGGCCTGCGAGTCATCACATCCGCAATACCTGTGCAGCCGGTGCCGGGCGCCGCTGAGAACGATGCTGCCTCGAAGCACACGCTCTGCACTAGTGCTGCCGAATGCACGCTGCTGCAGCTCTTCCAGTGAGCGACACAGCGGTGTTTGTGAAAGTCATGTACGCAGGGTCCCATGACTCCGCACATACCGTCGTGGGCACACACCTGAGACACGGTCCATAAGAAGCACCTGCAAATTTCTCTCTCCAGACCGTTTTCTCCGAGCTGCATAGAGCACAGGGCACGCACAGGAGCTTCTCAACAGCGTTCGCAGAAGCGTGGTTCAGAATGAAGGACCTTCTGGAAGGATGTGGTGGGTGCATTTGATATAATGGTATGCGGCAGGCACACGTATTAAATGAGATCTGCATGGAGCACATAGGTATCTCTCAGAGACATGATGTTGGAGGATTGAAATCAGCAACCAAATAAGATTTACAGCACGATGGTATTTGTGGGATTTAAAAATAGAGAAACACTTCCTGGTGGATACCCCTTTATCTAAATGCATGCGTACAGTCTGGACTGGAAGGAAACACATTAATCACACTAGAGTGAGAAGGGAAGGGAGTGTGAATTGAGGGCAGATAGGGGTGAAAGAGACCAAGGAAAGCAGAGGTGGACTCTGGGTGTGCGGTGGGCGAGGACGCTGCAGTTCAGCCTGGTTCTGCAGAGGACCCTTGGAGCAGGTGAGCTGTCAGAGCGGCTGGGAAAGCCCCAGAGAGTTTTCAAGGGAGAAGCGGGATGTGAATGGGTTATGGGTAAAGGTGACGGTAGGCCATTTCCAGCATTTCCAGAGGGAATAAGGAAGAATCAAAATGTGATAGAAAACCCTACATATGATATACCTGCCTTTCAGTGACACTATCTGTACGTTCTCTCTTCATTAATCTCATTTTTAAAAAGCAAATGAATTCAAAGTGGCTGTTACTAAGGCAAACTTGAATGAGAGTGCGTACTTGTTTAAAGACTTATTTATTTAATTGAAAGGCAGGGTGAGAGAGAGAGAGAGAGAGAGCGAGCGAGCGAGCAAGTGACTTTTCATATACTGATTCACTCCCCGGATGACTGCCACAGCCAAGGGTAGGCCAGGTCAAAGCCAGGAGCCTGAAACTCCTTCCAGGTCTCCCACGTGGGAGTCAGGGGCCCAAGCACTTGGGCCGTAATCTGCTGCCTTCCCAGGTGCATTGGCAGGGAGCTGGATTGGAAGGTGAGGAGCCTGGAGTTGAGCCGGATCTCAGAGTGTGTTTGTATCTGCTGGTTCACTCCCAGTTCTAGCAACAGCCAGGCCTGGGCCAGACCAAAATCAGCAGCCGGGAACTCCATGCTGGTGTCCCTTGTGGACAGCAATAGCCTGAGCCCCCCCTGATGCTTCCTAGGGTGAGCACTGGCAGGAAGCTGGAGTCAGGAGCAGAGCTGAGACTGGAACCGGGCACTCCAGTGTGGGATGCAGATGTCCCACGTGGTGTCTTCACTTCCGCATCAAATGCCTGCCCACGGTTTTATTTTTGAGATACTTACTTTTGGACACATTTTAATCTATTGTAATTGAGTCCCTGTATTGCCTGGAGAAAAGTACAAATTCATTTTGATTCAGAAAAGATGGACATTGTCACGGTTAACATTCCACCTTCTTGGCTATTTTGCCTTCCAGAAGGGACTTGCCAGGGAGGTAAAGTGAGAAGCTAGGACTGAGATAAAAGTTTATTTTTACAGATGACAAGAATGGATCTAAACTGACAAGATAAAATTCAACATGGATAAGTGTTAGCTCCAGCATTTAGGTGCAATAAAATCAATTGTCCAAATAGAGAATGAGAGATTTTCAACTGCATAGCAGTCAATGAAGATGGGATCTGGGCTATTCAGTTGACTGCAGGCTTAATCTGAGCCAATGGTATAATGTGTCTGCCAAAAACAGTCCACTCCAAGTTTTGGCTGCAGTTGTAGGAGGCCAGAGTGAAACCACAGTTTCTGAGTTCTGTGATGGGCAGAAGTCATCCAGGTGATTCCGTCCAATGACATCAAAATCTTCAAAAATCATTGCAGTTGTTATAAAAATAATCCATGTTGGCAAAAAGATATGCCGATGGCCAATAAGCACGTGGAGAGATGCACAGTGTCATTAGTCGTTAGGAAATGTGAGTGGAACCCGTAATGAAGTAGTACTTCACACCACTAGAACGACAATAGAAAAGAGAAAGACCCAGTCGGCGAGAATGTGCAGAAATGGGAGCACGCCCCTACGTTGCTGGTGGCGGTTTAAAGGGGGCAGTGACCTTGGAAAAACAGCTTGACAGTTTCTTAAACAGTGCATCAGGTTTACCGTGTGACTTTGCAGTCCCACTCACAGGTGTCTGCCCAAGAGACGTGAAATCAGATATTTCCCCCAAAAAAACTTGTTTACAGATGTGCATCGTAGCATTACTCACAGGGCCCCTAAACTGGAAATAGCCCAATGTCCCTCAGCGGAGGAACGGATAAACAATGTGGCACATTTCCATACTACAGAATACTACACAAAGTTCATCTACTAGAACAAAGTACTGCAACATACTACGACGTGACTGTAACTCAACAACATTCTTCTCCCTGTAAGGTTTGGTACAGACATTTAAGTGGTTAAACATCAGTTAAGACACCCGCAATCCCACACTGGAGTATCTGGACTCAACGCCCAGCCCTGCGTCCTGACTTTAGTTCTTCCTAATGCACACCCTGGGAGGAGGCAGTGGTGGTTCACGTGATCGGGTTCCTGCCACCCAGATGGGAGACCTGCATTGCTTTGGCCTAGGCCAGCCCTGGTCGTTCTGAACCAGTGAACAGGGCTTGTTCTCTCTCTCTTTTTCTCCCCTTTTCAAGTAAATAAATAAATAAATTTTAAGAAGATTATTAGACACAAAACCCACACATCATATGATTTTGTTCAGATAGAAAAATCCAAAATAGGAGAGTATGTGAGATTAAAGAGTAAATTAGTATTTGCCTAGGACTGAAGTAAGGAGCAGGAAGTGACTATATATAGACAGAATGCTTCTTTTAAGGGTAGCAGAAATATTCTTTTTTAAAAAAATATTTATTTATTTTTATTTGAAAGTCAGAGTTACACAGAGAGGAGAGGCAGAGAGAGAGAGAGAGAGAGAGGTCTTCCATCCGCTATTTCGCTCTCCAATTGGCTGCAACGGCTGGCGCTGCACCAATCCGAAGCCAGGAGCCAGGAGCTTCTTCTGGGTCTCTCACATGGGTGCAGGGGCCCAAGCACATAAGCCATCTTCTACTGCCATCCCAGGCCATAGCAGAGAGCTGGATGGGAAGTAGAGCAGCCGGGTCTCGAACCTGTGCCCATATGGGATGCCGGTGCTTCAGGCCAGGGCATTAACCCACTGCATCACAGCGCCGGCCCCAGCAGAAATATTCTAAAATTAGATTGTAACGATGATTGCATAGTTCTGTCAATATACTAAAATTGAACGAACTGTACACTTGAATGAATTTTATGGTATATAAATTACCTCTCAATAAAGTCATTGGAAAAACAAAATATAATGCATGTTAATTACAAAAACACAAGTGACATAAAAACTTTAAGAGAAAAAAAAGAAAAATAATAAAATAGCAAAGAAAACATAAACAGATAAAAATGTCCCAAATCCTACTTCCCAGAAATAACCACTTGGGGAATATCATTTTAGATATATTTTTATGCACATTGACAGGCAGAAGGAGAGAGAGATAAGAGGAGAGGAATCATTTTACATAATGGTATCATGCAAATGTGCTACTTTTTCTACTCAGATTTAAAATAGCTTGCTTGAATCTCATGGAATAGGTGTTATATTTGAAAGAGATGACTAAGAAGGGAGGCTCCTGCAGCAGACTGGGGTTGTCTCCTGGGTCTGGCACCTGCTGGCTGTGTTACCCTGGCAAGGTCTAACCTCCCTGTGTTTCAGGCTCCTCATTTACACACAATGCTGATAATGACATCTGTCTCACAGGTTTCTTGTAAGGATTAATGAAACAATTCATGTAAAAAGATTAGCATATTGCTCAGCACACAAAATTCAGTATTGATTATTGATTTGCAGGGATTATTATTCTGACATTTTAAAGGCATACAGAGTAGAAAGTCCAGGATGATGAAAAAAATCCAAAATCAAATTGTCGAAAAAATGGTTCATGGTCAAGGTAATGGCTCACCTGAGAAGAAAGATACGGGAATATTTGAAGGCCAAGAGTAAAACATAAAATATATTGTGCAAACTCCAACATGACAAAGCTGATGAATAACATCCCCCAAAGATCTCCACATACGAATACCTAGAGCCTCAGAGGTTGAGGCTATGTCAGCTGATGTGGAAAAATGGATTTTGCAGATGTAATTAAGTTAAGGATCTTAAGGTGGGATGATGACCTTGGATTATGCAGGCTAACCAGATGTAATCCTAAGGAGCCTTATGATCTGGGGAGGCAGGAGAGTCAGACACAGGGAAGGAGCCGTGACGACAGAACAGAGGGGATGAGGGTGGGGGAGACAGGGAGAGAGCCAGAGCGAGTGAACGAGAGGGGACTGGGTCGGAGTGGGAGAGACTGGAAGATGCTGTGTGACTGGCCATGAGGATGGAGAAAGGGACCACAAGCCAAGGAACACAGCTGCCTTTAGAAGCTTGAAAAGGAAGGGAAATGGGTTCTTCCCTGGTGGCTCCAGGGGGAACACAGCCTTGCACACGCCCTTGACTTTCAAATTCTGACCTCTGCACTGTAAAATAAATTTCTGTTGTTTCAGTCATCGTTTACAGTATTTTGTTTACAGAGGCAATAGAAAACAAATACATTACTATATATAGAGGCACACAACAGGCTAAATAGACTTTCAAACAGAAATGTTAATACAGATGAAGAGGGACTTCTTTTTTAAAAAAAAGATTTATTTACTTGAAAGGTAGAGCTACAGAGAGAGAGGGAGAGACAGAATGAGAGATCTTCTATCCACTGGTCACTCCCCAAGTGACTGCCACCGTGAGGGCTGGGCTGGCCTGAAGCCAGGAGCCAGGGACTCCATCTGGTCTCCCACGTGGGTGCAGGGGCCCAGGCACGTGGGCCATCTTGCACTGCTTTCCCAGGCACGCTAGCAGGAGCTGGATTTGAAGTGGAGCAGCCAGGACACTAACACTGGATGCTGACACAGCAAGTGGAGGCCTAATCCACTGTGCCAAGGTGGACTTGTTTCAGGTTTTTTTATTATTATTATTATGATAAAATACACATCAACAAAAAATTATCACTTAACCTCTAAATTTTTTAAATTACTTTTTCTTTCCATTTTATTGGAGAGGCAGAGAGACAGGGAGAGTTCTTCCAGTTGCTGTTTCACTCCCCAAATGCCCACAAAAGGCAGGAGAGGGCCAGGCCAAAGCCAGGAGCCAAGAACTCAATCTGCATCTCCCCGCTTGAGGCAAGGTTCTAAGTTCTCCACGTCTTCCCCAACACTTGCTCATCTCTTTTATAATAAACTTCCCCAACAGGCTAATCCTCCGCCTTGCAGCGCTGGCACACGGGGTTCTAGTCCTGGTTGGGGCGCCGGATTCTGTCCCGGTTGCCCCTCTTCCAGGCCAGCTCTCTGCTGTGGCCAGGGAGTGCAGTGGAGGATGGCCCAAGTGCTTGGGCCCTGCACCCCATGGGAGACCAGGAAAAGCACCTGGCACCTGGCTCCTGCCATCGGATGAGCGCGGTGCGCCGGCCACAGCGTGCCAGCCGCGGCGGCCATTGGAGGGTGAACCAATGGCAAAGGAAGACCTTTCTCTCTGTCTCTCTCTCTCACTGTCCACTCTGCCTGTCAAAAATAAAAAAATAAAATAAATTAAAAAAATAAACTTCCCAATGGGTGAGGTGATATTCTGTTGTAATTTTGATTTACATTTCCCTAATTAATGATGTTGAACATCTTCATGTGTTTATTGCTCATTTGCGTATCTCCTATAGAGAGATGTCTGTGCAAATTCTCTGCCCATTTTTTTTAAGATTTATTTTTATTTACTTGAAATACAGAGTTAAAGAGATAGATATATATAGAGAGAGGTCTTCCATCCGCTGGTTCACTCCCCAGATGGCCACATGGCCGGAGCTGAGCTGATCTGAAGTCAGGAGCGAAGAGATTCTTCCAGGTCTCCCATGTGGATGCAGGGGCCCAAGGACTTGGGCCATCTTCCACTGCCTTCCTAGGCCACAGCAGGGAGCTTGGTGGGAAGAGGAGCAGCCAGGACTAGAACTGGTACCCAAATGGGATGCCAGTGCTTCAGGCTGGGGCTTTAACCTGCTGTGCCACAGTGCTGTGTTGTTGAGTTATAAAAATTCTCTGGATACTAATCTGTTATCAAATATATAATTTGCAAACTTTTCCTATTCTGTGGGTCATCTTTTCACTCTGAAGAAAATGTCTTTTGATGCACGCATTTAAAAATTTTCCATGAAGTACAATTTATCAATTTGTTTATTGCTTGTGCCTTAAGTGTCATAGACAAGAAATCATCACCAAATGCAATGTCGTGAAGTTTTCCCCTAGGTTTTCTCCCAAGAGTTTTGTGGTTTTGGTCTTTTAGACATCTTTACTCTTCCTTAGTTAATTGTGGTTGTGGTTGTTGCTGTTTAGTGTTAGGTAATAGTCCACTTTCATTCTTCTGCGTGTTGAATAGCCAATTTTCCCAGCACCATTTGTTGAAAAAACTGGTTCTTTCCCATTGAATTGTGTTGGTCCCCTTGTCAAAAATCATTTGACCATTTATGTAAGGGTTTATGTCAGGGAGTCTTAGTGTATACTGTTAGTCTATTATATCTGTCTTTATACCAATACTGTGGGGTTTTGATTAGTTTTGTATTAAGTTTTGAAATGAGGAATGTGAATCCTCTGGCTTTGTTATTCCTTTGCAAGATTTATTCAGCTCTCCAGGGTCCCTTGACATGTCAAGTTAATTTTAGGATATGTTTTTCTTTTTATGCTGAAAGTGTCATTGGGATTTTGATAGATTTCACTGAATCTAGTCTGCGGCCATGCCACCCTGAACACTTCAGATCTCGTCTGACCTCGGAAGCTGAGCAGGGTTGGGCCTGGTTAGTACTTGGATGGGAGATTTCACTGAATCTGTGCATTGCTTGGAGTAATACTGACATCTTAAAAATATTGTCTCTCAATCCATGAACATGGAATATATTCCATTTTTATAAACACGTTTCTTTATTTGAAAGGCGGAGAGACAGAGATTCTTTCATCCACTCGTTCACTCCCATATGTCTGCAACACCAGGACTGAACCAGGCAGAAGCTAGGAACCAGGAACTCCATTTGGGTCTCCCCTGTGGGTGGGGGGTGATAGGAACCCAAGTATTTGGGCCATCATCTGCTGCCTTTGGATTCTTTAGCAGAACTGGAGGTGGGACTTGGTCCCAAGCACTTTGATATGGGACATGGGCTTTCCAAGTGGCCATCTAACCTGCTGCACCACAAAACCCACCCTTATGTTTCCATTTATTTATGTCTCCTTTAATCTCTGTAAGATTTTAAAAAAAGATTTTCATTTTACTAAGTTTTAACATTTTCTTTATACTAATCTTTGATCTCCCTTATTTCTAAATATTTTGTTCTTGTATTATAAGTGGGATTATTTTTGTAATTTCATTTTTTTCGAATTGTTTATTGTTAGTATATAGAAATACAACTGATGATTTTGTATCTCTTTGTATCTCTAGTGTCTTCTGCATATAAGATCATATCATCTGAGAACAGCAATAATCTTATTTCTTCCTTTTCTTTTTTTTTCTTAAAGATTTATTTTATTCATTTGAAAGAGTTACGGAGAGAGGTAGAGAACCAACCATCCGCTGGTTCACTCCCCAGATGACTGCAACAGCCAGAGCTGAGCTGATCCGAAGCCAGGAGCCAGGAGCTTCCTCTGGGTCTCCCATGAGGATTCAGGGGCTCAAGGACTTGGACCATCTTCCACTGTCTTCCCAGGCCACAGCAGAGAGCTGGATCAGAAGTGGAGCAGCCAGGACTCAAACCGGCACCCATATGGGATGCTGGCACTGCAGGCAATGGCTTTACCTGCTATGCCATAGCGCCAGCCCCAATATGATATGCCTTTTTTAAAAAATTTTTTTGCCAGGCAGAGTTAGACAATGAGAGATTGACAGAGAGAAAGGTCTTGCTTCAGTTGGTTCAATCCCCTAATGTCCACTATGGCCAGTGCTGCGCTGATGCAAAGCCAGGAGCCGGGTGCTTCCTCCCAGTCTCCCTTGGGGGTTCAGGGACCCAAGCACTTGGGCCATCCTCCACTGCCCTTCCAGGCAACAGCAGAGAGCTGGACTGGAAGAGGAGCAACCGGGACTAGAACCCGGGGTGCCGGCACCACAGGTGGAGGATTAGCCAAGTGAGCCACGGTGCAGGCCAATATGATATGCTTTTTATATGTTGATGAATTTAATAGTATTTTTGAGAATTTTTGTACAAATATTCGTAAGAGCTATTGGTCTATAATTTTCTTGTGACGCCTTTGTCTGGCCTTCATACCCAGATAAAGCTGGCCTCATAGGAGGAGTTAAGCAATGTCTCCTGATCTTCATTATTTAGGGAAGTTTGAGAATTGATGCCAGTTCTTTTTAAAATATTTTTTAAATATTCATTTTATTTATTTGAAAGAGTTACAGAGAGAGGCAGAGGCAGAGAGAGAGAGAGAGAGAGAGATCTTCCATCCACTGGTTCACTCCCCAAATGGCTGCAACGGCCAGAGCTGAGCTGATCCAAAGCCAGGAGTCAGGTGTTTCTTCCAGTCTCCCACACAGGTTCAGGAGCCCAAGGACTTGGGCCATCTTCTACTGCTTTCCCAGGCTTATTAACAAGAAACTGGATTGGAAGTGAAGAAGCTGGGACTCAAACCGGTGCTCATATGGACAACCCAACCCAACCCCTTCACTAGATAGAATTCTGTTCTGATTTCCTATTTCTTTGTGATTTAGTCTTGGCAGGTGCTATGATGGTCTGTGTTCCCTCCAAAATTCCTGTTGAGACTTCATCCCCAATGCAACAGGATTAAGAGGCGATGCCTTTAAGAGGTGATTAGGCTGAGGGCTCTGTCCCTCTCGGATGGGAGCAATGTCTTATGAAAGGACTTTTAGGGACAAGTTCACCCCTTCAGTCTTCTCTTTGTCCTGCTGTGTGATAACTGTGCTCCGGGTGCCATCTTGGAAGCAGAGACTGAGGCTGTCACCGGACACTGAACTTGCCAACACCTTGACCTTAGCCTTCCCAGCCCTCAGAAGTGTGACAAAACAAATTTCTGTTCTTTATAAATTACCCAGTCCCAGAACAAGCAGACCAAGACAGTCTAACATTGATAGTACTGGCAACAATTGTATCTCTTATTTTAGTAATTCGAGTCTTCTTTATTTATTCCTGGTTTATGTAGTTCAGAGTTTGTCAGTTTTGTTGATCTTTTCAACGAATCAACTTTTGCAACAAGAATTATAAGTTAAACTATAGGGGCCAGAGCTGTGGCATAGCAGGTAAAGCTGCTGCCTGCAGTGCCAGCATCCCATATGGGCACCGGTTCCCATCCCAGCTGCTCCACTTTCAATCCAGCTCTCTGCTATGGCCTGGGAAAGCAGTAGAAGATGGCCCAAGTCCTTGGGCCCCTGAACCCCCATGGGAGACCTGGAAGAAGCTCCTGGCTCCTGGCTTCGGATCAGCTCAGCTCTGGCTGTTGCAGTCATTTGGGGAGTGAACCAGCAGATGGAAGACCCCTCTCTCTGTCTCTACCTCTCTCCGTAACTCTTTCAAATAAATAAATAAATCTTTTTTAAAAAAGAGATCCAATCCATCATCACACTTGCCTATGTCACTATTTTTTGAAGATTTATTCATTTATTTGAAAGGCAGAAGCAGAGAGAGTGTGGTAGAATGAGAAGACCATGCCAAGATGGCGTTGGCAAGAGAGCATCAGTTACTAAGGAATGGCTTAGGAACCCACATGGCAAAGGAGCCTGCCAGGCAACAGGCAGTGATTGGTTACGGCTAGACCACCCCTTGACCGGATTGGCTGCCTCAGCTATATAAGCTGCTGTACCAACTGAAATAAATGAGTCTGTGAGCTGCTTGCCTCTAGCCTGCTTTCACCCAACTCCCGGTGTCTGTGTCATGACTCCACGTCTCTTGCCCCCACAGCACTTCTCTGAGAATTAATCCACAGCAACAAAAGAGGTCTTCCAATCACTAGTTCACTCCGGCAATGGGCAATGGCCAGAGCTGGGCAAATATGAAGTCAGGAGCCAAGAGCTTCCTCCAGGTCTCCCATGTGGGTGCTGGGGCCCAAAGACTTGGGCCGCCTTCCCCTGCTTTCCCAGGCCATAGCAGAGAGCTGGATTAGAAGTGGAGCAGCCGAGATGGGAACTAGTACCCACATGGGATGCTGGCACTGTAGGTGGTGGCTTTACCTGCTACACCACAGCGCCGACCCTAGCATAGTACTTTTTAAAAACTCTTTTAAAACTTATTACCTCTGATTTTTTTTCTCAATTTGTCTGTCTGTGATTTTAAGATGTATTATTTATTTAAGTGGGATTGCAGCCTGGTAAGAGAAGGATTCCAGTGATTTCACTAGTGGCCTGCAGGCTGAGATTCTATGGTTCAGTGATTGTAGCTGTCAACTTTGTTTTTCTTTCCAGCAGGGTAGAAGTCTTTGAGTTTAGGCACTGTACCATATACTTATTTTCCTTACCCCATAACTGAGCACAGGGCTGGGCGACTGATGTCTCAATAACACTTGCCGTGTGCCGGCCAGCTCTCAGAAGGGCCATTTTAGCCACTGGGCACAGTAGGCACAGATACATTTAGGGACTTACAAAAATATTCTAATTTATTTTAAAATTAGGACTAGAATGACTATTTATTAATGAATCAAGCCTGGATTACATTTGTTTCCATGCCAGCACAATCACAAACTTTTTTTTTAAAGATTTATTCATTTATTTGAAAGTCAGAGTTACATAGAGAGAGGAGAGGGGGAGAGAGAGAGAGAGAGGTCTTTCATCCGCTGGTTCACTCCCCAGATGGCCGCAACGGTCGAAGCCAGGAGCCAGGAGTTTCCTCCGGCTCTCCCACGTGGGTGCAGGGACCCAAGGACTTAGGCCATCTTCTATGCTTTCCCAGGCCATAGCAGAGAGCTGGACCGGAAGTGGAGAAGCCGGGTCTCAAAGTGGTGCCCATTTGGGATGCCGGTGCTTCAGGCCAGGGCATTAACCCGCTGCGCCACAGTGCTGGCCCCAGTCACAGGCATTTTTTTTTTTTTTTTTGACAGGCAGAGTGGACAGTGAGAGAGAGAGACAGAGAGAAAGGTCTTCCTTTTGCTGATGGTTCACCATCCAATGGCCTTCGTGGCCGGCGCGCTGCGGCCGGCACACCGCGCTGATCCGAAGGCAGGAGCCAGGTGCTTCTCCTGGTCTCCCATGGGTTGCAGGGCCCAAACACTTGGGCCATCCTCCACTGCACTCCCGGGCCACAGCAGAGAGCTGGCCTGGAAGAAGGACAACTGGGACAGAATCCGGCACCCCGACCGGGACTAGAACCTGGGGTGCCGGTGCCACAGGTGGAGGATTAGCCTAGTGAGCTGCAGCGCTGGCCAGTCACAAACTTTTTAAGTTTTTCTTTCTTTATGGAAGAAGGGGCCCATGAAGGCAAAAGTATGTAAAGCGCGTGCAAGGGAAAGTGCAGCCTGGTTCTCAGGTCGGCATCCCCTTCCCACGGCGACGTTGACAGCCTCTGCACCTCTTGGGGACTCCACTGCCTCTGTACCCTTCCGTTCAGGCTTGAAGAGCTCAGAGGACTGTGCATTCTGCCATGTCCAGCCTCCCTGGAAGACTGCAGGCCAAAAATAGCCCCAAGGCCTGTAGGACTCCGAAGATAAGTTTAAATTTAAGAGGCTCTAGCTACAAACATGGGAGATAAAGATGGAAAAAGAAATCCAGATTGCCTACTTAAATTCTCTCTCAATCAAACTTTTATTTCAAAAACTATTTAAAGGACCTGGCATATGTGAAAAACAAAACTCTTTTTTTAAACCATCAGGGATCCGACAAAGAGCCTGAAACGAGACCCTCTCCTTCCCACAGCTTTAGATACCTTGTTAGTGCCAAGGGGCAGGCTGGGCAGGGAGGAGAGCTTTGTTTTGCCTGTCCTCGGGCCATCTGTGATACCAATTGTGCGCTTCCTGGACTCCCTGCAAGTTGCAAGCTGCAAACATTTGTCCAGAAAATCAGGTTAAGATGAACAAAGGCATCCCCTAAGGAGGATGTCTCCGAAGCGCATCGCAGGCCAAGGGGTGAGCAGAATGTGTGGCGGGGAAGGCTGGGTGGGGTAGAGCAGGTTGGGGAGGCAGAGGGACGTTGCTAGGCAACCAGCCCCAGTGCCATTGTGAACGGGGATGCGTTTTGTTGGAAGTGGCAGCTGGCAGGCACCACCTTCTTTTGTCTTTCTCTGCCTCCTTCCCACCCGGGCACAGAATACAGACCTGGGCTATCACTGTCAGAGAGGTTCCTGGGAGGATGGAGCAGGGAGCCTGGTAGAGTTACGGAAAAAAAAAAACCATGCATGCGGAACAGCGCAGCCATGACGGACACTTACGCCAACCAACCAACCAGCCAACATCTTAGCCAAGTTTACTTAATCTCTCCGGTGTTTATTCTGGCTTCTTGGTTGTAACATTGGGGATATAAGTCTTTCAGGAATATTGTGACGGTTAGAGAAAATGGACACAGAGAACCCAGCCTGGTACCTGGAATGTAGCAGATGCTGTCATCAGTGGTAGAGTGGTAGGAGCTTGGGCTCAAGCAGCAGACTGCCAGGGTCCTTTTCCCAGCTCCGTCACTCATTAGCTGTGTGTTTGTGGCTGCGTTTCTTAGCCTATCAGTGCCTTCGTGGGATGGATCGATAGTACTTACCAAACAGGGTTGCTTGGAGGATTACATGCACTAATAATGCAAAATGCTCAGAATCACGCCTGGGACAGCGTGAGCACTTAGCACATGCTAATGTGTGTTTGCATCACCACCTGTGGCATGCCTGAGTGCTACAGAACAGGCTGAGGGTGCTAGGGGAGCTGACCTGCATGGGCGCATTTCTTTAGGGACTTTCGATGTTGATTGGTGAAGATAGGGGCGGGGCTTGTGCCTTTGGTGCTGTGTTGAGAATCTGGATTCTTCCATGAACTCTGTGATCTGGAGTAAGTCATTTCAATTCTCGTAGCAGTAGGAGCCCGTGTTCTCCCATGGGTGCAGTGAGGATGTGCGTGGTGTGGCTGCATGTTCTGCTCAGACACGTGGGGCTGAAATCAACGTGTGGGCTGAGGCTGCTGTCTTCTGGGGCATGGAGTCCTCTTCCAAGTTTATCCTTCTTATTGGCTGAGTTCTTTTCCTTGTGGTCATAGGCCTGAATCTCCGTTTCTTTGCAGTCTATCAGCTGGGGGCCTCTCTTAGCTCCTGGAACACTTGCATTTTTTTACCATGTGGCTTCTTCCATCTTCAAGTGAGCAGTGGGTCACCAAACCCTACTTATGCTTTGACTCTCTGACTTCTTCCTCTGCCACCAGCTAGAGAAAATAGCTGTGTTTAAGGAGCCCATGTGTTTAGGTCAGAGCCACCCAGATAGTTTTCCTGCCTAAGATAAACTGGCCTGGAACCTTGGTTACAAAGGCACAAAATCCCTTCCTGGCCATACCAGTGTTTGTTTCTGCCAGAACAACTTGGAGAAGACATGTGTACACTGCAACTGAGAATTCTGGGGGGCAAATGAGAATTCTGCCCACCACATCTGCATCCTCCCTGTCTTATTGCATTCAGGCTACCATAGAAAAATGCCTTGGATGGGGCAATTTCTAAGCAACAGAAATTTAGTCCACACGGCTCTGGAGACTGTCAGCACACAGGGCATCTTGTGAAGGCTCACTGTCTACTTTGCAGGTGGCACCTGTGCCAGGCTCAGGTGACTGATGGCATGCCTGAGCTCCCGGCTGAGCCTCTTTGATCAGGGCACTAATTCCACTTCTGGGGTGAAGCCCTCATGACCTCATCACCTCCTGGAGACCCCAGCCATTAACACTGTTGTGTTAGAGGTCAGGTTTCAACATAGAAATCTTGGGGACATAGACATTCAGAACATAGGATTTTCTTTCTTTCTTTCTTTCTTTTTTTTTTTTTTAAAGATTTTATTTATTTATTTGAGAGGTAGAGTTATAGACAGTGAGAGGGAAAGACAGAGAGAAAGGTCTCCCTTCCATTGGTTCACTCCCCAAATGGCCTCAATGCCCGGAGCTGGGCAGATCCAAAGCCAGGAGCCAGGAGCTTCTTCCGGGTCTCCCACGTGGGTGCAGGGGCCCAAGGACTTATGGCTATCCCAGGCCATAGCAGAGAGCTGGATTGGAAGAGGAGCAGCTGGGACTAGAACCGGCGCCCATATGGGATGCCGGCGCTGCAGGCAGAGGATTAACCTACTGTGCCATGGCGCTGGCCCCAGAACATAGGATTTTCATGCCCCAAGCTCTCACCTTCAGAGTCTGTGTCCCAAGCACCTTTGTGTGTCTGGATTTTAGCAAAGTCCTGGAAAGTACTTTTTCCTTTCCTTTTTTTTCATACTACTATTACTTGAATGCATTTTAAAAAAAGATTTATTTTTATTTATTTGAAAACCAGAGTTACAGAGAGAAGTAGAGACAGAGAGAGAGGTCTTCCATCCACTGGTTCACTCCCCAGATGGCCTCAATGGCAGGAGCTGTGCTGATTCAAAGCCAGGAGCTTCTTCCAGGTCTCCCATGTGGGTGCAGGGGCCCAAGGACTTGGGCCATCTTGTACTGCTATCTCAGGCCATAGAAGAAACCTGGATTGGAAGAGGAGCAGCCGGGACTAGAACCAGCGCCCATATGGGATGCCAGTGCTTCAGGCCAGGGCGTTAATCCACTGTGCCACAGTGCCATCCCCTTGAATACATTTTTTTTTTAAATGAACTCATTTCCTTTTTTGACGATAGAATTACTAGGTTGATTGCTAAAGGGGATGTGGTGAGTAGCAAAGGATAATCACAGAGTTAGAAGGTACACATGGTCATGGAGGAATCTCTCCATCATTTCAGGAGTCCGTGGGTTTACAAGGTGGGGATCATCACATCAAAATCTCCCTGGTTCTGGAGCGGGTGTTCAGCCTAGCCTTTAAGATGCCACTTGAGACGCCTGCACCCATATCAGAGTGCCTGGGCTTGAGCTCTGGCTCCGTTCCTAGTCCCAGATTCCTACTAATGTGCACCCTGGGAGACAGGGAGTAATGGCTGAAGTAGTTGGGACTCTGCCACCCTCGTGGGAGACCTGGGTTGAGTGCCTGACTTCAGCATGATGGTCCACTCCCTGCTATTGCAGATGGGCTCTCTCCCTGTTTGTCTCTCTCTGCCTTATGTGTATATATATATATATATATATATATATAAATCTTATACATACATATATACATATGTGTGTACATGCATGCACATATATGTGATTGTGCTGATTCTAAGCATTGTATTCTTCACAACACAGGCTAATTATTTTACATTGTCTTCTTGACAGACCTAGTAAAGTGCTGACTCGCTAGATTTTTGGTTCACCCCAAATTGTGCTGCTTTAACTGGTGTCTCCTGCAATGGGTGTCCTAATTTTTGCACTTGGGCAGGATTTGATGCTGCTTCCCACTCATTTTCTTGTGCTCTGTTTCTTGTGCTCGTTTCAGCCTATTGAAGGCCTCTGGAAACAGATTTTACTATTCAACTTACTTTCTCTTCTAACTGGATAATACCTGAAAATATGATAAGCACATTTTGTCTTTTTACAAATCATTCATTAAAACATTGAATGAGGCAAGGCTAAATTCAAAGCCTTGAGGCATGTCACTTCTTTCAACAGCAATGATCTAATCAACGCCTTTTGCATAAGGATTGCTCAACCTGTGAGGCATTTCATGAAAGACTGCATGAAATGTTTGGCTGAGCTTAAACTATATGGTATAATACTATTCAGGTTTACTCCCAGGTATACAGTACATGTCTTTTTGGCATCAGGTATACCCACATGTCAGAAAGTGCTTGGTGTACTTCATATTGTTCTAGAACACAGACATAAGCTTCCTTTAACTCCAGGGTCTTATTGTCTTCTACTATTTTCTCAGTAACAGATGATTCTAGCAGACTTTATTGTCGACCTATAAGCTGGCAAGCGTTTTCACTTCCTTGTCTCCATGGCTTATGGGAATTTCCACTTGGGAGAAAACATGGCTGTCTGGACTTGTGAGGGTAAAGGTTGGGCTGAAGGGTAGGAGAGAATGATGTGACCCTTGTTGGAGGCACTCTCATTGGGGTGCTGAGTTATTTCTCAGGTTTTTCCCCTTGCAGTTTCTCTGGCTCTCTTTGATCATCACACTTTAGGAAAATCAAAAGTACTTGTCACCAGAAAAGATGGGGACTCCATGAGCTGCTGGAGTCACTTATTTGTCTGTAAGGTGTTTTTTATGAAAGAATGGATGTTCCAGGGCCCCTAATTGGACCAGTGCTGCTGTAAGGATTTAACAGTAGTAATTGTTGTTGTTGTTTTTTAAGATTTATTTATTTATTTGAAAGTCAGAGTTACAAAAGAGAGAAGGAGAGGCAGAGAGAGAGAGGTCTTCCATCTGCTGGTTCACTCCCCAGTTGGCCACAACGGCTGGAGATATGCCCATCCGAAGCCAGGAGCCTGGAGCTTCTTCTGGGTCTCCCACGTAGGTGCAGGGGCCCAAGCACTTGGGCCATCTTCTACTGCTTTCCCAGGCCATAGCAGCGAGCTGGATCAGAAGTGGAGCAGCCAGGACTCGAACCAGCACCCATATGGGATGCCAGCACTGCAAGTGGCGGCCTTGCTCACTACGCCACAGTGCTGGCCCCAATAGTATTTCATAAGTTCTTAGAAAGTCTATAATTTTGAAAAGAGAGAAGAGGAAAATTTAGTTGTGGTAGTGTCTTCAAAATGGACCTCAGTGATCGAGTGTGCTCCCCTCCCACAGCCAAGGTCAGTCCCCGGGACCAACAGGATATAGCAAAAGTGATGATATGCCATTCTCAAGACCAGGATACACGTGTCACTGCAGCTTTCATCTTTTTTTTTAATTGTATTTATTTATTTGAAAGGTAGAGTTATAGACAGTGAGAGAGAAAGAGAGAGACAAAGAGAAAAGTCTTCCTTCCATTGGTTCACTCCCCAAATGGCCTCTACAGCCGGCACTGTGCCTATCTGAAGCCAGGAACCAGGTACCTCTTCCTGGTCTCCCATGGGGTGCAGGGCCCAAGCACTTGGGCCATCCTCCACTGCACTCCCGGGCCACAGCAGAGAGCTGGACTGCAAGAGGAGCAACCGGGACTAGAACATGGTGCCCATATGGGATGCAGGCGTAGCAGGTGGAGGATTAGCCAAATGAGCCACGGAGCTTTCATCTTGAATGCTCTTTCTCTTTGACCAATCACTCTAGGGGAGCGCATCTGTCCTGTGAGCGTGCTACAGAGAGGCCCCTGTGGTGAGAACTGAGGCCTCTGACCACTGGCCAAAGAGAAACTGAGCCCTCATTGCTGAGCTACCTGAGGGACTTCCAACAGGACCCTCCAACCTCCAACAATGGTCAAGCATTCGGATGATTATAGCTCCAGCCAACCTCTTGGTTACAACCTCGTGAATGAATCTGACCCAGAGCACCCAGCCAAATCCCACCCAGGTTCCTGATCCCTGGCAACTATATGAAATAGTTTGTTTTGACCTGGTAAAGTTTAAGGTACTTTGTCATGCAGCAATCTGTAACTTCTATACTAGGAGATGCTGAAGGAGATGGTTGAGTTTTCCTAAGGGAGGTGAATAATGAATTTCTAAGATCAAGATATTGCAGGATAATGTTGCAAAGCTTGCATAGGTCAACCTCTTGCCATTTTTTAAGTAGCAGAAATAAGAATTGTTCTTTATCAGATATGCACACAAAGATATATGAAGCCAAAAGAACAATTATCTTTTCCACCTTCCCATCCTGTTCTCAGAGACAACTGCTTACATCAGTTCAGAATTTATTCTTCCAGATCCTCTCCTTGTCAGTTATAGTCTCACACACACACACACACACACACAGGGAGTCAGAGAGAGAGAGGGAACCTGCTTTGTGTATTTGTGTGCATCTCTACCATTTGAAGTTTCTTTGAATCATTGGCAATACAGCATAGCTTCTTGCCTTGCCAGTAGAGTTGTTTCACCAGGGACACTATAGTGTGCTGTTCTACAATTCATTTAACTATTACATCACTTTTAGTAACTTCTAATGCCTTATTAATTAATGTATTTATTTGCCCTTATGCCTAATGCTACAACAAATATCTCTGGGCACATGTACAAATATTTCTGTAGAAGGAATTTCTCAAAATGGAATTGAGTGTTAAGAAGTGTGTAGAGGGCCAGTGCTGTGGCACAGTGGGCTAAGCCTCCTCCCATAGCATCCCAAATGGTTCATGTCCTGACTTCCTCTTCTGATTCAGCTCTCTGCTATGGTCTGGGAAAGCAGTGGAAGGTGGCCCAAGTCCTTGGGCGCTTGCACTGGCATGGGAAACACGGAGGAGCTCCCGGCTCCTGGCTTCAGAATGGCCTAGCTACAGCTGTTGCAGCCATTTTGGGAATGAACCAGTGGATGGGAGACTTCTCTCTTTGTCTTTCCCTCTCTCTCTCTCTGTAACTCTGCCTGTTGAATAAATAAATAAAATCTTTTTCAATAAAATATACAAATTTAAAATTTTGCCATGTCATGTCTACTTGCCCGATGTACAGGTTATTCTTTTTTTTCTTTTTTATTATTTTTATTTATTTATTTATTTTGACAGGCAGAGTAGACAGTGAGAGAGAGAGACAGAGAGAAAGGTCTTCCTTTTGCCGATGGTTCACCCTCCAATGGCTGCCATGGCCGGCGTACTGCGCTGATCCGATGGCAGGAGCCAGGTGCTTCTCCTGGTCTCCCATGGGGTGCAGAACCCAAGAACTTGGGCCATTCTCCACTGCACTCCCGGGCCACAGCAGAGAGCTGGCCTGGAAGAGGGGCAACCGGGACAGAATCCGGAGCCCCGACCAGGGCTAGAACCCAGTGTGCCAGTGCTGCAAGGCAGAGGATTAGCCTATTGAGCCACGGCACCTGCCCAGGTTATTCTTATTTCCCTTCCCACTAACATTCTCACATCCTAACACCAAAGAGTAGAAATATTTTTATCTTATTTATTTTTGGGGGGTGAAAATTCAACCTTTCTTCTTTTCTTTAAGACCAAACAACTAGGAAAATACATCACAACATTCAAACAGTGAACAGGCAAGGTATATTATCTTTTCGGTAAGTTGGTAAAAAACAAAACAAGAAGATCCTTATCAAAAGCAATAAGGCACCACGCTGGGGCACAATGCTCAATGTTGCAAAGGCCCCAGACACAAACGGGATTTGGTAACGTGAGGCTGCCTTCTGCCTTCGCTCTCAGGGAGCGGAGGCTTGTCCTAGCCCGAGTTGCTTGCTTTTTCTCCCCCGGGACTGGCTGAATACGGCTCTGTTATTTCAGGGGCAAAGTAAACAATGCTATGTTTCGGCTTTCATTCCATTCTGTTACACAAAAATCAGGTTTTACCAAACCCAGTACTTCACTTAATTATGTAGCCAACAGCTCATTCATTGCTGGATACCGGTATAGATCATGATCAAATCCCCTCCCCTTCAAGGGGAAAGTGTCCCTGCAAGTGTATCTGGGGACTCTGCAAGAGGGGAGTGCGACACGGGTTCTCCTGGCTTTGCAGCGTCTCCAGGCTGAAAGACACCGTGGGTAACAATGTCAGGAAATGCACATCCATGAATTGACTGCCAGAACGCGGTAGCCACAAGGAGTCCTTGCAATTTTTTCCCGTAAACAGCTCTCCCTTCCAACTCCACATCTTGAGTCAATGTCATGCCCTGTACATAAAACAAAACCTAGCAAACCAAAGACCCGCATACTTATTTTTCCCCTTCTCCAATAGTGACCTGGTGGATTCTGAGTTACAGCGTGTGGAAAGCGATGTGGCCACGCCTCTGCTAAGCAGGGGGCTGGCAGCGTGCAGAAGCCCCTCTCCACCAACTGCGCCAGGCCTCAGGCACGTCGGAGGAGCCCACCAGCCTACTGCTACCTGTGCCTGTGCCAGTGGGAGGGACCTGGTGCCTTGGAGGCCTCTGACTTGGTACAAGGGAGGTCCCTACTGCCAGCACAGACACTTTTTAGGCTCGAAAACACTGTCCTGTGCTATTTCTGACCCACGTGTTCGCACCAACTTTTATTTTTTTTTTCCATTTCACTTCCAAGGATTGAAATATCAAGGAACCCGCACCCAGAGGCAAGAGGCATTCGCTTGAAACTTGTTGCTTTCCTTCATTTCCTCATTCATGAACTCCTGCTTAAAAGACTAAAATTCCCTTTCTTCTTTGTAGATGGAAGACGCTTTTATTTCCCAGTAGATGAGAGTGGCTCCCTCCTCTTCTTGGTCGTGGGTGGGATGAGGCGCGTGCGCTCAGCCAACCGTCCCGCTGCCGCTTCGCCTGTAGCTCCTTAGTCCCTGCATCGACTGAACGCTTGGCTTTGTCATTGCAACGCACGGTGCATCGGGCCAGGTGCTCCTGGAACTTCTCCAACTTGCTTCTCCCCACGGCCTGGGCTTGAGCCAGAGGCACGTGGCAGTATCTGAGGCACGGGTGCACCTGCTGCATGGACGCCTGGCTGTCCTCCCAGCGGCCGGTGCTGCACTGGGACTTGAGGCCCTGCACTGGGTGGCTGTTCTTGTTCTCCAGATTCTCACCCTGAAGTCTGCTGCCTGCTGCCCCCAGAGCTGCACAGCACCCATGCCCGTGCCTGCAAGCACCTAAAAATATTCTTACAGATTTCTGATTTTATTGGGGGGAAAATTGCAGTTTTTAAATATTTGTGTTTCCTGATTTCTTATATGAAATTCACACTTACTTTAATTGCTTTTCTGCATGGAATATTTCATCTTTCTGGTGACTTCCAAGAGATGCCTAGATTTAGATTAGATTTCAGTCAGATTATAAAGCATCTGGACATGGAGGTTTGGGTTTATCCTGTTCGGAGTTCACTGAACTTCTTGTTTCTGTAGGTTTATTAGTTTTTAACCAAATTTGCAAAGTTCCATTATTATTATTGTTGTTATTATTTTAAAGATTTATTTATTTATTCGAAAGTCAAGAGTTACACAGAGAGAGGAGAAGCAGAGAGACAGAGGTCTTCTATCCGATGGTTCAGTCCCCAGAGGCCTCAATGGCTGGAGCTGTGCCAATCCAAAGCCAGGAACCAGGAGCCAGGAGCTTCTTCCAGGTCTCCCACGTGGGTGCAGGGGTCCAAGCACTTGGGCCGTCTTCCACTGCTTCTCCAGGCCATAGCAGAGAGCTGGATTGGAAGTGGAGCAGACAGGTCTTGAACCAGTGCCCATATGGGATGCTGGTGCTGCAGGCCAGGGCATTAACCTACTGCACCACAGCGCCGGCCATTATTATTATTATTATTATTATTATTAATATTACTTCTTGTTGCTCTGTGTTATTTTTCCTCCCTTTCTGGGAATCCCATGAGACAAACGTCAGCATTGTCTTGCTGCTTTCTGAGTATCTGTTCTTTTTACCCTTTAACCTTCTTTCTTTCCTCTTTTATTTTTTAAAATATTTATTTATTTGAAAGTCAAAGTTACAGAGAGAGAGAGAGAGAGAGGGAGGGAGAGAGAGAGAGAGATCTTCCATTCGCTGGTTCACTCCCCAAATGGCTGCAACCACCAGAGCTGCACCGATATGAAGCCAGCAGCCAGGAGCTCCTTCTGGGTCCCCTACGCTGGTGCAGGAGCCCGAGGACTTGGACCATCTTGTACTGCTTTCTCAGGCCACAGCAGAGAGCTGGATCAGAAGTGGAGCAGCCAGGACTTGAAACTTTACCTGCTACGTCACAAGCGCCAGCCCCTTCTCTGTTGTTGATATTGGATAGTTCTGTCCAGTGGGTTCACATATTCTAGTTACTGTATTTTGAGTCCTAAAATTTACATTTCGATCTTCTTTATCCTTTCTATTTCTCTACTGAGGCTTTTTATCTTTTTAATCCATTTCAAGAAGGTTCTCCTGAAAAAAATTTTTACAAAAGCTTTTTAAAGTCCTTGTCACAAAACTCCAACATCTGCCTCCTCTCTGCACTGGCATCTGTTGATTGTTTTTGTTTACATGTGAGTTGAGGTTTGATGGTCATACGTGTGCTGAGGCACGTAGGTCCAAAAAAGTCTCCCTCAAAGATGCCCGATTCTTAATTCACTGAACTTTGTGAACATGGATGTTACAAGACAAGAAGGAATCAAGGTCGCGATATAATCAAGGTTGTGAACATGTTGGGTTTGCGTCTCTGCTGACCTTCACGTGGAGCGAGTGTGCTGGATTATCCAGGTGGGCCAAATAAAATTATAGGCATGTTTAAAAGTGGAGCAGCTTCCTTGGCCGTGGTCAGAAGGGAAAGTGACAGGAGAAGAAGGATCAGTGAGGTGTTCCATTGCTTTGAAGAAGACGAAAGGGCCACGAGCCAAGGAATGTGGGCAGCACCTGGAGGCTGGAGAGAGAGGGAGGAAGCAGATCTTGCCCTGGGCTTGCAGAGCCACTGGCCCCTCTGACACCCAGGATGCAGCACAGTGAGCCTGACCATGGACTGCTGAGCTATAATTTTTTTTTTTTTAATCGTGCGTTGTTCAAGCCACTGAGTTTGAGGCTATTTGTTTCAGAAGGCACAGGAAACTAACACACTGTGTAATTTTTTTGTTGGATCGCGGCTATTTCGGAGATTATGTGATGAGCCCTGGCTTTGTTTATATTCCCTGTAAGTGTTGATATTTGTGTTTTAGCGGGCAATCATCCTAGATGGATTCAGGCTGAGAATTCTGCCAGCCTCTGTCTAGCTTCAGTGGAGCCTTTGTTTGCTAAGCCTTTGCAGCCCTCCAGACCTTTCCCATGTGTGTGCCACTGGGTGGCCAGTCTGGGGCCGGGGGAGGGGTCTGTCCCTCGGTTCACATCTCCTCGACTTCAGTGTGTTGATTAGCATCAGAACACCGCGTGCGCAGAGCAGAACTGAGTCCAGGGGACCATAAACACCTCGTGGGGCCGCTTTGCCAACTTCCCCCTGGTCTGTGCTCTCTGTAGTGCATTCCAGCTGTGCGTGGTGGCGCTCCTTTTCCATCCTCTGCGCAAAGAACCACTGCTCCATTTCCCCTGCTGTGCTGGCCCAAGTCGAGGGAAAACAAGAACAAGAATGGAAAGGGGTTCTCCCCACTCTCCTGGGACCACAGCTCCTTCGATGAGAATGGAAGGGTCCCCTGGGCTCCTCCCCCACCATTGCTGTCACTGCCTCCGTGACAGGTGGCCCAGGATTGCCTGTGGTCAGGGTGTGAAAGAACAGAGAAAAGAAAGAAAAGAAGGAGGGTGGAGATTTGCAGCTACTCTCTAAGAGCAGGAATCGAATCGCGCCTTGAGCCAGCTAGAGGGCACTGTCTCTAGCCACTCCTGGAGATCACGTCTGAATCTGGGCTGCCCCAGTCCCAGACCAGGGGTACAGAGGACCAATGGGACCCTCTCTACTAGTTCCTCTGGTCTTCGGCCCAGTCTGCCTGCAACCATTCACTTTGCAGTCTTCAAACAGCTGCTCTACATATCCTGTCCAGGTGTGGCTGCCGCAAGCAGTGAGACTCACCACATGGAACGCCCCTTGCACCACCTTGCCTGGGACCAGAAGCTGCTGCCTGTGCCTGGGGTGGCTGCTAACTTGATGTTTTCCCAGAGCATTTCTGTTCTATCAGGGCTGGCTGTGACACGGTGTTACCACCATGTTTTCTTTCCTTGCTGCACTAAGTGAGGACAGGCTCCAGCCTGCATAAATCAATCACGGGGGACCAACATTCTTTAGGAGTGCCACTTACCTGTTCTTGCCAACTCAAAGACTTTTATTGGAAGAGCCACATAGAAGTCGAACTCTGTCTAAATATCCATCCACAAAAGAAGTCCAGAGACACAGTTTAATGCTGTGTTTTATGAGCAACAAAAGAATCTGTGAGAATGGCCGAGCCCTCACTGTGGAAGGGGACCACGGGAGGAACACATCGTCAAAGCTTACTATGTAAGCGCGTCACCCAAAGCAGCTCGAGTAGTTGTGACACTGTGTGAGTGTCGTGTCTAACTGTGGGAAAGTGCCCTACCCTGGTTCCTCATTGCCTTGGGGGCAGAGTTCTAAGTCACTGCTGGTGTTCAGAGTCCAGCTCCTGCATTGCAAGGGAGGCATCTCCTCTTCGCTTTCTGCTCTGGGACATGCTGGCACTCGCTTCCATCTTGTTCTGGGGACGCTCTTTCCTGCACTTGCCACTGCCTCCCAGCTCCCTAACTGGAGTGGTTTGCTGTCTGACCACCTGCCTCTGCATTCTACATCTTTCTTTGTGATTGTTCTGTGGCAAGATCATAGGGCCTTTAAAAAGAAAAAGAAAAAGAAAAATAGCTTCTGATCTGGAGAGAGATTGCCCTCATTGGCCAGAAGACATGGGGCCAGAGTATTCCGTGCTGCTGGTGAATCATTTCTCACCTGTGCAGATCAAACAGTGCCGTGTGTGGGGACAAGGGGAGGACCTTGACTGAGATGGCCCTGGGATGTGACGTTTCTGACACCCTCCCCCGTGGTGCTCATCCTACTGGTCATCCATTAGGGGCTTCCCAAGAGCCTTTGCCGGTTGAATTTTAAAGAGTTATGCTGCTAATGGCAGTTACCTTTGTTTTTTTTTTTTGTTTTGTTTTGTTTTTAATAAAAAGCAGACAGGGGAATACTATATGGTTTAAGAATATTCCTGCTTGAGGCCAGCACTGTGGCACAGTGGGTTAAGCGCTAGGTTAAGTGCCAGCATGCCATATGGGAGCCGGTTCGAGACCTGGCTGCTCCACTTCCAATCCAGCTCTCTGCTATGGCCTGGGAGAGCAGTGGAAGATGGCCCAAGTGCTTGGGCCCCTGCACCCATGTGGGAGAACCGGAAGAAGCTCCTGGCCCCTGGCTTTGGATCAGTGCAGCTTCGGCCATTTAGGCCATCTGGGGAGTGAACCATCAGATGCAAGACCTCTCTCTGCCTCTCCTCTCTCTCTGTATAACTCTGACTTTCAAATAAATAAATAAATCTTTAAAAAAAAAAAAGAATATTCCTGCTTTTCACCAAGATGGTGCCAAAGGCAAAGAAGGGAGTTGCTAGCCCTCCTAAAGCTGAAGCAAAGGCAAAGGAGTTGAAGGCCAAGAAGACAATGCTGAAAAGCGTTCACAGCCACACACACACAAGGAAGATAGACACGTCGCCCACGTTCCTGCAGCCCAAGACACAATGCCTCTGGTGGCCAAAATACCCTCGGGAGAGTACCCCCAGGAGCAACAAGCTTGATCGCTATGCCATCATCAAGTTCCCTGGACCACTGTCTGGGCAGTGATGAAGACAGAAGACAACAGTACACTTGTGTTCATTGTGGATGTCAAGGCCAACAAGCACTGATCCAACAAGCTGTGAGAAACTCTGTGACCTTGGTATGGCCAAGATCAACACCCTGATCAGACCCTGATGGAGAGAAGAAGGCATATATGTGATGCCTGAGTACGGTGCTCTGGATGTCGCTGACACTATTGGGATCATCTAGACTGAGCCCAGTTGCCTAATTCTAAATATATGTTTTTTCACCATTAAAGAAAAGAATAGTCCTAAACTCTCCGCTCCCTGTCCCAGATTGGGTTCCCAGAGAGGCAGACTCCGAGAAGGAGGTGAGCACACAGGGATGCATTCGGAAGCACTCTAGACATTTATGCTCCGGGTAGGGGCAGAGCAGGAAGTCGGACTGTGACGTGCTCCCTCTCTCTCCCTGAAGCCTTGTTCTGACTCAGGGGACAGGAATCAAGCCTCTGTAGCCCAGTTCCTACCAGTCCTGGGATGCAGGCTGCACCAGGACGGGAACGTGCCCTTGGGGCAGACAGCCGGGTGGCGCTTCCCGCACTGATGCCCGGCATGGCGCACACACAAGCACAGAGCCTCACCTGCTGCTTCCCTGCAGCTGCTGGGCAAGCCTGGGCCCCGCTCTTCCTCTTCTTGGGATGAACACCTGCAAACTTACCTTCCCATACCTCGTCCTGAAAAGCCAACTGCAGCTGTCGACGGGCGCCAAGTCAAGCTTCCAGGGGCACTGCATTTTTCCAAGGTCTATTCTTATTTTTAAACCAATTCATAAGCTACTTGTTTGAGAACCAGAAAGACAGAGAGAGCTCCCCTTTGCTAGCTCACTCCCCACGTACCAGTAATGGCTGGGGCTGGGCTGAAGGTGGATGCCAGAACTCAATCTAGGCTTCCATTGTGGTTGGTAAGAGCTCAACTGCCTGAGCCATCACCAGCAGGAAGCTGGAGTCAGGAACCAGAGCCAAGCATTGAATCTGGGAACTCGAGCATCCTAACTGGCATTTTAACTGCTAGGCCAAACACTGACCCCACAAATTTGCATTTTTTTTTTGACAGGCAGAGTGGACAGTGAGAGAGAGAGAGACAGAGAGAAAGGTCTTCCTTCCGTTGGTTCACCCCCCCAAATGGCTGCTACGGCTGGCGCGCTGCGCCGATCCGAAGCCAGGAGCCAGGTGCTTCCCCCTGGTCTCCCATGCGGGTGCAGGGCCCAGCACTTGGGCCATCCTCCACTGCACTCCCGGGGCCACAGCAGAGAGCTGGACTGGAAGAGGAGCAACTGGGACAGAATTCGGCGCCCCAACCGGGACTAGAACCTGGGGTCCCGGTGCCACAGGTAGATGATTAGCCTAGTGAGCCACGGTGCTGGCCAACAAATTTGCATTTTCAAGAAATTCTGGCCTAGGTTATTCAACCCTAGGAAGCTCTGCATGGGTTCCTGCTGTACCACAGGGCCACGGCCTTAAGACCATCTCTCTGCGAGGCCGAGGGAGGGAGGGACTTGTGGCTGAGAAGAAAAGGCTCTGTCTTGCAGAAAACAAAGGCTGAATTAAAAAGAGAAGAGTTACAACTGGAAAGGCCAATTTGCAGAGGAGTGAAAACAGGAAGAGCCTAGGACCGGCTATTTAATGATTTAGACACATGCCCCAGTTATTGTGTAATGTAAACTTTAACCTCTGCTAAATATAGCTTGTGCCCTCCCTGAGAGTCCTTCCCACTCTAGTGAATAGTTGCACACTTGAATGGCTCAGGTGCTTGATGAGTGCAGGGAAAGAGGCCGTGTCAGGCGCTGAGTGTGGCGGGGAGAAGGGCCAGGAGTCTCTGGGGTAGGGTCTGCGGAGCCACCTTGCCCATTGGAATGTTCTAGACAGCAATGACAGGGAGTGGCCCAGCAGGAAGGCTGCAGGAGGCAGCTGGATGGTGACGGGGCGTCACAGAGCAACTGCGTCATGAAGCTGTGGGTGCGCCAAAGCCTACCATCTCCACCACACACCGTGCTTCTGCCTGTGTCTCCCACTCAGCTGAACTGGGACCCTCGGAGGACAAAGCTTCCTGCCTGAGATGCATTCCTAAAGCGAGAACAGTAGGCCTGGGTGTGGGAGATACAGGTCCCAAAGGGAGTGGGTAGAGGAAAAGGGCCTGATGCCCTGAAGCTGGCCCAGAGCCTGGGCAGGAGCTCTCCAGAGAGGCAGGTGCCAGAATAAGAGGCCACGTGCCCCAGAGTGGGACAGAGGCCCTTGGCTGGAGGGCCCGCTGTGATGCCGCAGCGTGCAGTTTGATGCTAATCGGTGAGCAGGGCAGGCTTGCCGGCAGAGGGTCAAGTGTCCATGCAGTGAGAGCACTCAGCTTATTTCTGGTCCATGCTGAAGAGAGCATAGGGCGTGGCTCAAAGAATCAAAACATTGGTCATTACTATAAGGCACTTCAACGAGTTGGTGGAAAATAGAATTAAAAGATGAGTTTATTTTGGTGCAAAATAATCTTTGGGATCCACACACAGTTTTTTTTTTTTTTCTTTTTTTAAGATTTATTTTATTTATTTGAAAGACAGAGTTACAGAGAGGTAGAGACAGAGAGAGAGGTTTACTCCCCAACTGGCCACAACACCTGGAGCTGTGCTGATCCAAAGCCAGGAGCCAGGAGCTTCTTCCTGGTCTCCCACATGGGTGCAGGGGCCCAAGGACTTGGGCCATCTGCTACTGCTTTCCCAGGCCATAGCAGAGAGCTGGATTAGAAGAGAAGCAGCTGGGATGGGAACCGGTGTCCATATGGGATGCTGGCACTTCAGGCCAGGGCTTTAACCCACTGTACCACAGAGCCTGCCCCACACAATTTTTTCATAACATGCATTTTCCACGAACTTTTTGAAGACCTTGCCTATTGACTTCCTTCAGTCATGGCCTGCTCCCTGTGGTACCAGAATTTTCCAGAAAGCCTGCATCCAGGGACAAGATAGAAAATGATATCTGATGTCCCCGAAGAGGGCAAATCACCTGAGCCATTTTGTGAGGCCTGGGTTGGCAGAGTCTCCCCATGCAGAAGGAAGTGGCACAGGTGTGTCCGACAGGGAGGAGCTGTCTCTGCCCTAGCCCAGCCCACCGGGCTTGACTCTGTCCCCTGAAAGTGTCTCCAGGTGGCTTCCTATGCACGAGCACACAACCTACACTGCCGACCTGAGCAGAGAGGTGCACGTGAGGGAAAGGACAGACCCGCTGCCTGCGGGATTCAGTGTGGCCAGCCACTGGTCCACCAGAATATTCACCGTGGCCAGAAAGAAAAGAATTCAGACAGGTCGGGCCTGCACCAGACGCCTCTCCCCACAGCAGGCCCCACAGCCCTTGGTGATTCTTCATCCCCTCGCTGGGAGACTCCAGGCTACTGCATTGCTGCTGCTGTCTAAATGTGGTCAGGGATAGTGAGTAGCCCCTGTGTGCTCTCTATACCAATCTAACTTATCACTTGCAGCAACCCATCGCAAAATTCTTTTTCCTTGTCTCAAACACATAAGAGAAACTATGAGAGAACAGGCCTACATGTCAGGGATGGTAATTTTTTAGAAAAGAATTGATTGATTGATTTGAAAGGCAGAATGACAAAGAGAGAGAGAGAGAGAGAGAGAGAGAGAGAGAGAGAGAGAGAGAGAGAGATCTTCCATTCACTGGTTCACTCCCCAAGAGCCAGGGCTGGGCCAGGCTGCAGCCTGGAGCCAAGAACTCCATTCGGGTCTCCTGCGCATGTGGCAGGAACTTGAGCCATCATCCACAGCTTCCGAAGTGCATCAGCAGGGGGCTGGATCCTAAGCAGAGTACCCAGGACTGAAGATAGCACCTGCCGACATGGGATGCTTACCCTGCTACACCCCAATGCTGCCACCAGGTGTGGGGCTTTTATTCCAGCTCTGACACCCAAACCTGGAGCCCTGTCTTCACCTGCACATCATGGGAGGAAACTGGGAAAATGCCAGTGCCTGCTTTGCAGGTGTTACACGACGTGGCTGGCAAAGCACCTGTGTGGGGAGCCTCAGCCTGAGGCTCTGGTTTCCATCTGCCTGCTCACCAGCCCTTGAGATGAGAACGATTTCCTTGCCCACCGAGAACCCGGTTCCCTTTCCTGCGGGATGTGGGTGTAGGAGTTGATCACCTCTGTAGTTCCTCCCTCTGCCCAGCACATGGGTCAGGGCGTGGCTGCTCCCTCAAAGCCTGGATGGTATCTATCCAGATGACAGCTGTGTTGCTTAGCCAGTGAGGGCTCCTCTTAAATGTGTTTTTTTTTTCTCTTCATAAAAATGTTATGAAACTATTAGGAACTGTTTTTCCTAAATAAACTTGAGCTGTGTCATCTCTTTTACCACCCTTTTAAGAAAACTCTGAGGCAATTTAGAAAATCCAAGACTTATGCTTGGCTGTTAATTATAGGTTCCTTCAGTGACAGGCAAGGCCTTGACCTTCAGTTACTCAGGAGAATGGAACCTAAAGAGAGTGTTGACACAAAATGCTTAGAAATCGGGTAACCTTTCTCTTTTTCCCCCAAATTAGAATGCATGAATTAGTTTTTGGTGTATTAAGGACATGTTCATTCTAGAGAAGATTAATTTAGTCCAATGCTATAATTTTTTTAGATATTTATTTATTTATTTATTTATTTGAAAGTCAGAGTTACAGGGAAAGACAGAGAGAAAGAGAGGGAGGAAGGAAGAGAGAGAGATTGTCCATCTGCTGGTTCACTCCCCAAGTGGCAGCAATGGCCTGCCAGGAGTCAGGAGCTTCATCCGGGTCTCCCATGTGCTATAGGGGCCGAAGCACTTGGGCTATCCTCCGATGCTTTTCCCAGGCACGTTAGCAAGAAGCTGGATTGGAAGTGGAGCAGCTGGGACTCCAACTTGTACCCATATGGGATGCCGGCGTCTCAAGTGGCGGCTTTGCCTGCTATGTCACCATGCCGGCCCCGATGCTGTGATTCTGTAATTTAGGGATTATTCATCTTTGGTGACAACATTAGAAGGAGTCCCAGGACACAGCCCAAAGAGACTCTCCTGGTTTGGGGGTTGTACAACGCTGGCACCAAGAGATTTGCTGGCAGTCCCTGCCCCAGGAGGAGAGCTGCCAGCCTCTTATCAGGACACCGGGGAGGCCAAGATGCACGCTGAGTTCCCAGCCGGCTCCCTCCCTGCCTCCGCAGGGCTCCCAGACCACGTGTGCCTTCTCTCTTGTCATGGAACACTGCTCCGGGAGACGTCTCTCTAGCCCGTACCTAAAGCCTTCACATTCCAGAGAGTAATCAAAACTGGAACAAATCCCACGACAGGTCACGGGTGCAGTCAGAGGGAATGGCATGTTCCAGCCTGAATTTGGCGGCTCCTGGTCTTTAGGTGTTCGCTGAGGGCCAGGGCAGCCCCTTCTGTGTTGAGGACGACTTTCTGCCCCATTGCAGGTCTGTTTCAACAGTCGGCTGGTTTTACATTGGCCCCGTTCCTCCCCACACCCTCCAGCTATAATAAAGCTACTCCACGAAGATCAGATTTCCACCCGTACACTGTGTTTCGTTCCTTCTGATTAAACATTTCCTGCATTCTCTTAGCCTGTGACAATTCTGCCAAGGTCTCAGTCCCCTTCCTGAACCTGCAGCTCTCAGCGCCGAGCTGTGTGAAATCCCAACGAGGGCCGTGTTCTCTCAAGGGCTGGGCCCCAGGTTTTCTTCCAGGGAAAAGGTTTGAAGCCATCTGAGGCTTGTTCACGATTTGGAGGTAGCTGGGCCCTGCTGCAGGTGCATCTCATCTTTTGTATAACGTATTCCCTAAGACGAGGGAGAAGTTTTAGGCATGGGTGCAGTCTCAGATATATTCTCTAAGGAGGTAGGGAGTTTTATAAACGCTGGACTTCCATAAGGGGAGGCCGGCTGCACACCCTCCCCTGGGTCACGGTCTAACCAAGGTGAGTCATCCCTTGGGAATTGTGCCGGGGCTCCTCTGCTGCCCTGTCCTCTCCCGAAAGAGCCATCTCCTCTCCTGCCATCTGTGATCACTCACCTTACTCTCCCCTGGCACCAGGGCATGCCCTGCAATGGCTCCTCTGTGGGGAAGGCCGTGGCGGGGGGCGGGTGCTCGGGGCTGCCTGACGCAGAATCCTCCCTGTCTGAGATGGTTTGACCAGGTCCTGAGCGACAGCTTTGGCAGCGTGAGAAAGGACCCATGGGGAGTCTTGTTTGTCTCAAGAAAGAGGAAGGTAGACAGCATTTATTTTTGCCATGGCGCGTGGTTCACAGTGTCTGTCTCTCTGTGGACGGTGTCTAAGTTCTGACAAATCCAGGGAGCTCACTCACGCAGAAATGTCTGCAGGATGACCAGTGGGGGCAGTGGCGCCTGCACGTCCTTCTCTGAGGACTGTGGCAAGTGAGGACCGAGAGGCATCCCTGGGGAGTACACTCACCTTCTGTTATTATCAGGGAGCCCTTTCTCTTCCAATACCCTACAGCCTGTTGGCGATGTTTCCTGGCGTGGCTTCTACCACTTAAGTGCTGCATGGGGTGTTGTGGATGCCACTGGCCAGGCTGACTTTGATGTCCACTTCCTCATGGGTCTTACGAGAATAGGAAACGGGGGCCCTGCCCACTGGCATTAACCTTGTCGTAGCTCCATTGGTGATTGCTCCTAAATGTTGCTGTTATCAGAATTCAGTCTGTGGGTCTTTGCCCATGTTATGTCTTCCTTGGGCTAGTTCATCTATTCCTGTGGTTCTAATTTCCACCTGTAGGCTGAGGTCTTCCAGATCTATGCTTCAAGATTTATCTAAGATGGTTGGATTCACAGGTCTGTCTCACCCTTCAGGTATCCAATGGGTGTCATGCAAGTGCCTGGAGTTTAACATATCCAGAACTGAATTCATTATCTTTGTCCCTAATTGGCTGTCTGTTGGTGGCACTTGTCTTGGTGGAGTGCATCACCACCACCACCATCCTCCTCCTCCTCGTCCTCCTCCTTGTCCTCCTCCTCTCATCATCACTCACACATACACTCAAGACAGATGCAAGCATCAGCCTGGAACCCTCCCTTTCCCTACTGTCCCTCCTTCATGTCGCTGGCCTGCTTAAAATCTCCAACAGGCCAGAGCTGAGTCTCTGCAGTGCCATAACAGAGGACCCTTGTTCCCCAGTTCCTGCCTGTGCACATAGGATCTGTGTGCTCGCTCCAGCCAACTGTAGCTTCTGGCAACCTTCCAAATGAACTGTGGGTTCTGATGTTTTTGCACACAATTTTTACACAATTTCCAGTGCTGGGAACACCCTCCCTTTCTTCTTCCCTACTCAGTTGTATTTCTTCTTCAAGACTGCTCTGCTGTCATCCCCCGAACACTATCCCTGGCACCACCTTCGTAACCATGCCCCATTATGGGAATTAATAATTATTTCATTTATTTTTAAGGTTTACTTTTATTTATTTGAAAGACAGAGTGACAAAGAGAGAGGGAGAGAGAGGGTACAGAGAGAGAGAGAGAAAGAGAAGAGTGGTGGGAGAGATTGATCTTCTATCTGCTGGTTCATCCCCCAAATAACCACAAGAGCCAGGGCTGGGTTAGGCTGAGGCCAGGAACCTAGAACTCCATCCAGATGGCTCATGTGGCTGGCAGGGGATCAAGCATTCTGGCCATTTTCCATTGCTCCCGGGCACATTAGCAAGGAGCTGGATCAGAAGTGGAGTGGAACCTGGCACTCCAATATGGGATGCCAGCACTGCAGGAGGCAGTTTAACCCACAGCCCCACCATGCTGGCCCCATTCGTTACTTCATTTCTGTTAGGGGCTCAGTACTTGGAATACACTGCACATCTTGTCTGTTTGTAATTTGTTAAATGATCTTGTGAGGAAGGTATCATTGTTCTGGTCTAATAGAAAAGAAACTGTGCTCATAGCAGTAAAGAAATCCGGGAGCTTATGAGAAACACAGCTTCAGGCCCCATCCTGGATGACTAATCAGAGTCCCTACAGCGGGTCCAGTAATGTGTGTTTCAATGGTTTCTCCAGAGGAAAGCACCTCTCTCCGAAGTGCTTGAAACCAACTCAGTATCACTTAAAGATAGTAGAGATGCGATTTTTAAGATGGAAATTAATTGGAGAAGGAACTAGAAAACATGAGCTCCATGGAATATGCAAATATAATCAAATGCACTCCCGAGCTTTAGGAAAATCCTTTATGAGAGCATGACTATAAATTCAATGTGATTTTGTTTGGCAAACAATCTACTCTCTTTAAAGGATCCTCTGACAAAACAGTGGAAACGGGGCAGTTCGTCCCGAGTATGTCTCTCTCTCTCTGGGTGGGCCACCTGCATTTTCTCCCAGGCTAGCAAATGTCTTACTAAATGTCTCTAACTCAGGCCTGTAACAGATAGAACTGGGGTGTAGGAAGACAGCTTGTCTGGAGGATTCACTCTTTGTTAGGAGACTCTTTAAGCTGAAAATCTTTTTTTTTTTTTTTTGACAGGCAGAGTTAGACAGTGAGGGAGAGTCAGAGAGAAAGGTCTTACTTCTGTTGGTTCACTCCCCAAATGGCTGCTACGGCCAGCGCTGCGCTGATCCGAAGCCAGGAGCCAGGTGCTTCTCCTGGTCTCCCATGCAGGTGCAGAGCCCAAGCACTTGGGCCATCCTCCACTGCCTTCCCGGGGCCACAGCAGAGAGCTGGACTGGAAGAGGAGCAACTGGAACAGAAACGGCACCCCAACGGGGACTAGAACCCAGAGTGCCAGCGCCGCAGGTCGAGGATTAGCCTAGTGAGCCGTGGCGCCGGCCCTGAAAGTCTTTTGATCAGAAGGAGTAGATGCTCCTCTAAGGGTGAAACTTCAGGCCACTAAGAAGCCTCGGGGGAGTAGGATGGCCTCCTACTGGGTCAATGCATGGATCTGACTGTGGTTAGAACCAAGACATGACCCAGAGGGTGTTACAAAGTGTTGATGGGGTGTCCTCAGTTACCACAACTGCTGAGATGAATAAGAGCTGCTACCTGCTGAGCACCGTGTATGGGTAAAGATGCTGACATTCACACAGGTAAAGTAACTTGTCTGGGGCTGGCGCTGTGGCATAGTGGGCTGATCCTCCGCCTGCTGCTCTGGCATCCTCTTTGGGTGCTGGTTTGTGTCCTAGCTGCTCCTCTTCCAATCCAGCTCTTTGCTGATGGCCTGGGAAAGCAGTGGAAAATGGCCCAAATGCTTGGTCCCCTACACCCGTGTGGGAGACCTGGAAGAAGCTCCTGGCTCTTAGCTTTGGATTGGTTCATCTACTGCCATTGCAGCCATTTGGGGAGTGAATCAGCAGATGGAAGACCTTTCTCTCTCTCTCTCTCTCCTTCTCTTTTTAACCCTACTTCTCAAATAAATAAATAAATACAATAATTTTAAAAAATTAATTTTCCAAGATTATATTCTGGAGTGCTTCTTTGAATAGAATTTAGGATGAAATAGGATGAAAAAATATTTTTCCCACTAATCTCCAAAATTAAAGTCAAAGTCACACTAGACTCAAACATTTCCTCGGTCTGGCACTGTGGCGTAGCGGGTAAAGCTGCCGCCTGCAGTGCAGGCATCCCACATGGACACCGGTTCAAGTCCTGGCTGCTCCACTTCTGATCCAGCTCTCTGCTATGGCCTGGGAAAGCTGTAGAAGATGGCCCAAGTCCTTGGGCCCCTGCACCCATGTGCAGACCCATGAGAGACCTGGAAGAAGCTCCTGATTCCTGGCTTCAGATTGGCATAGCTCCCGCCGTTGCGGCAAATTGGAGAGTGAATCAGCAGATGGAAGACCTCTCTTTCTCTCTCTCCCTCTCTCTGCCTCTCCTCTCTGTGTAACTCTGACTTTCAAATAAATAAATAAATAAACCTTTAAAAAAACATTTCCTTCCACAGGAGTGTAAGCTACAAGCCACTATAGTGATAGCAGTACCTGTTTCTATGTCAATAATAGAAATTGCAGAGATGTTTTCATATTACAGGGTGACTGTCTTGAAATATCTTGACACACGTCACGATGCCGAGGTTTTGGGAACTTACGGAAGCTGCCTCTAGATCTCATTGCCTAGGTACTAACAGAGCAGGAACATTGCTACAATTCAACTTTTATAATATTCTGATAATTTTGAACACATTTTATTTATTTTTTAAAAAGATTATTTATTCATTAGAAAAGCAAAGTTACAGAGAAAAGGAGAGAGAGAGAGAGAGAGAGAGAGAGAGAGAGAGATCTTCTACTCGTTGGTTCACTCCCCAAATGGCCACAATGGCTGGAGCTGGGCCAATCCAAAATCAGGAGCCAGGAGCTTCTTCTGAGTCTCCCATGTGGGTGCAGGGGCCCAAAAACATGGGTCATCTTCTGTTGCTTTCCCAAACACATCAGAAGGGAGCTGGATTGGAAGTGGAGCAGCTGGGACTTGAACCAGTGCCCATATGGGATGCTAGCATTGCAGGTGGCAGCTGTACCCACTATACCACACCACTGATCCCAATAATATTTTAATTATATTTCAATAAAATTTGTGCTTTCTGTAATCTCATCTATTATATTTTATGCATTAAGAAACTTTGCAGGCTTCACCAATGGCTGAAGGGATTCATATCACCCTGTGAGTGGTAGGCTGAAATTCAAACCCAGCTCTGACAGATCCTAAAGTTCATTTCCTTTTCTTTTTTCAAAGACTTATTCATTTGAAAAGCAGAGCGACAAAAGGAGAGCTCCTTCATCTTCCTGTTTGGTCCCCAAATGGCCCTTACAGCCAGGGTTGGGCCAAGCCAAAGCCAGGAGTCAGGAACTCCATCTGGGTCTTCCACATGGGTGGCAGAGACCCAAGTAATTGGATCATCAACTGCTGCTTTCTCAGGTGGATTAGCAGGAAGCTGGATTGGAAGTGGCGTAGTCGGGACACAAACTGGAGCTCCAACACGGGATACAGGCATTGCAAGCAGCAGCTTGACCTGCTGCGCCACAATGCCTGTTCCAACTACCTTGTTCCACCTGCCAACTTGGTCTACGTTGACCCAAGGTTAGCAGTAACTTGATGCTACCCTCAGTCAATAGTCAGAGCTGTGGCCAGCCAGAACGAATCAAGCCGGCAGGCATAAAGGGAGACCAGGGAGTGAGTGTACTGGTTTTAAGTTGCACACTGACTTAACTGAATCCAGAACACTTTGGAGGCTTGAGATTACATCTGTGAGCTCATTTTCTTATTACCTCTGAAGGAGGAGATTTCAACATCGTTGGCAGCGTTTGTAATATTTCTTGATGCCGATAATGGGCTGTTTCTACCCTAGCACCTTAAGGGACGTTCAGTGACGATTTATGGGGCAGTCTCAGAGCACAGACATCTCTGCAGGAATAAAGGAGGGGTGGAGACCGAGTTTCTGCTTCAGGCACAGTTGACTGAGGCAAAATTTAGGCAAGCCCTGTCTTCGGGCCCTGGCTTAGGATAAACCAAAGCGCCTGTGGAAGCTGGGGACAGAAGAGGCTCCTTCTCATAGTGCGGGATGAGGGAGCCTAAGGACGAGAAGCAATTGATTGGGGTCCTGAAGGGTGGGCGGGGCGAACGCTGTGGTTCAGCATGCAAATGTCGCATTCTCTGCAGTAACTTGCAAGTCCCTCCACGGTCTGGTCTGGAGCCCCATGACCACTGCTGCTTTCTCTACTTTTCTCCAAGTCCAGCTGCTGTTCTTGGAACACCTGAGGGGTTGCAGCTTGCCGTGACAGCTGCACTCTGGGTTGTAACAGCCATCTTGCCCACTCGATGACCCTGACACTCATCCCCAAACGTATGGGATCCACAAAGCCCTTAAGATGGTCTACCAAGCGCTCTGTCCTGGGCACCCGTGCCTGCAGTGTCTCTTCACTGACATGTTACTATTTCCTGAGACAGTCCAGATGCGCTCGGGTTGGCGGTGGGCCACCCTTATCTGTCTCAGCAGATAAATGCTTTCCTACTGCCTCTCATCTTGCTGCTGCCCAGAACACACTTCTGGGCAGAAGTCCATAGCCATTATCCTGGATCTGTCTCCCTCTCTGAAGGCCTTCGGTGCTGGTGCTCTTGGGAAAAAAATCGCAACCTGGTCCCTCTCCCTGGCACTCTATCCTGCTCTCTGCTTTCGTTTTCTCTAAAATACAGATTGTCGCTGCCATTTTACCGCAGTGATTCTCAAATCTGAACACTCCCCAGAATTACATGGAAACCTTATTGAGAGCGTTTGTTGGGCCTACCTCCAGAGCCCGGGCTCACTAGGCCTGGGATGGGGCCAAGAATTTGCATTTCAAACAAGCTCCTAGGTGATGCGCTCTGCTGGTCCAACACTCACTTTGGGGACGGGCGTCTCATAGATTTTATGTCAATTCCCACTAGTGGGTAAGCTGTTTCCAGCATGGATTTCTGTGTTTTGCTCATTGAGGTGTCAGCCTAGTGCAGGGAGCACTCAGAAGACCCCTGCTGAGTTGACAAGTAGGTGTTGGGTGGGAGAAGGTGGGCAGTGAGAGATGAGCTTCAAAGGAGCTCAGGCCATGTTGTTGATCAACCGTTCTAGAAATTAACAGTTAAAGTTACAAATTTAATACACACTGTAGCAGAACCAGCTGCCATCCGTTGCATGTTTTCACTGCGCCAGGCCATTAACAGTGACTGGCTGGGGGACTGCATGGTTTTCAACTGCTTATGATCACACAGTAGCATAGGTCTCTTGTAGCTCAGGTCTGCCCGACTCCAGATGGATGGGTTTACGCACTGTGCTATAAGGGCCGGCACAGTGGTGCGCCATGTTAAAGCCCTAGCCTGCAGCGCCAGCATCCCTTGTGGGTGCCCATTCGAGTCCCGGCTGCTCCACTTCTGATCCAGCTCCTTGTTAATGTGCCTGGGAAAGCAGTGGAGGATGGCCCGAGTCCTTAGGCCCCTGCACCCATGTGGGAGACCCAGAAGAAGCTCCTGACTCCTGGCTTCAGATTCGCTCAGCTCCAGCCATTACGGCCATTTGGGAAATGAATCAGTGGATGGAAGACCTCTCTCTCTCTCTCTCTCTCTCTCTCTCTCTCTGTAACTCTTTCAAATAAATATTTTTTTTTTTTGACAGGCAGAGTGGACAGTGAGAGAGACAGAGAGAAAGGTCTTCCTTTGCCATTGGTTCACCCTCCAATGGCCGCCGCGGCCGGCGCACTGCGCTGATCTGATGGCAGGAGCCAGGTGCTTCTCCTGGTCTCCCATGGGGTGCAGGGCCCAAGGACTTGGGCCATCCTCCACTGCACTCCCTGGCCACAGCAGAGAGCTGGCCTGGAAGAGGGGCAGCCGGGACAGAATCCGGCGCCCCAACCGGGACTAGAACCCGGTGTGCCGGCGCCGCAAGGCTGAGGATTAGCCTAGTGAGCCATGGTGCCAGCCTTCAAATAAATATTTTTTAAAAATAAATCGCGTGCTGGCTGGTGCCGAGGCTCAATAGGCTAATCATCCACCTGCGGCACCGGCACTCTGGGTTCTAGTCCCAGTTGGGGTGCCAGATTCTGTCCCAGTCGCTCCTCTTCCAGTCCAGCTTTCTTCTGTGGCCCCAGAGTGCAGTGGAGGATGGCCCAAGTCCCTGGGCCCTGCACCCACATGGGAGACCAGGAGGAAGCACCTGGTTCCTGCCTTTGGATCAGCCCAGTGCACCGGCCACAGAGCGCTGGCCACAGTGTTGAGGGGTGAAACAACGGAGAAAGGAAGACCTTTCTCTCTGTCTCGCTCATTGTCCACTCTGCCTGTCAAAAAAAAAAAAAAAAGGAAAAAAGAAAAAAAAAAGAAATCCTGTGCTACAAAGTCTTCTAATGATTATTTTTAAGCTTTTTATTTATTTAAAGACTATTTATTTGGAAGACTGAGTTATAGAGAAAGATGGAGAGACAGGGAAAAAAATCTTCCATCTGCTGGTTCACTCCCTAGATGGCCACAACCTCCAGGGCTGGGCCAGGTCAATTCTGGGAGCCAGGAGCTTCTTCCCACATGAGTGTCAGGGGCCCGAACACTTAGGCCATCTTCTGCTGCTTTTCCCAGGCCATTAGCACAAAGCTGGATTGAAGTGGAGCAGCCAGGACTTGAACAGGTGCCCCTATGGGATGCTGGTGTCACAGACGGCAGCTTTACCCTCTACGCCACAACACTAACCCCTAAACTTTTATTTTGAAGTAACTATCTATTTACAGAAGCATTGTAGAGATGATACAGAGCTCCCATATGCCTACACCCAGCTTCTTCTGATGTCAAGACCTCGCGTAACTGTGGTATGTCCATCAAAACCAGGAAACTGAGGTTGGTAAAATACTTTTAACTACAATACAGACTTTATTCAGATTTCACTTGTTCCTCCATTACCGTGTCCTTCATCTTCCTGTGTCCAATCCAAGATCCTACTGTCTAACAGTGTTCCAAGACTTATGCAGACAAGCGTGAATGTGGGCCATATGAAGTCCTGAAGGTATTCAGGTGGAACCCTTGGGCTGCATGTGACGGAAACAGATTCAGAAGTAAATGGGGTCCCTCCAGGATGGAGGAGAGCTCAGGGAAGGAGACGGAAGGCTCAGTCTTGAGTTTGGGAAGACTTCCTGGAGAGTGAGGCAGGGGAACAGTGGGAGTGGACGCTGCAAGCCACTGAGCATCAGCCAAGGGAAAGGTCAGAGGATAATGGGGGTTGAGGTCAAGAAATAGAGAATCAGTGGGGAGCACACTCACTGGTGCCAGGGATTCATTAGGCTGTCTTCCAGGGTGACAAAACAGCAAGGTATGCATAAGGTGTGCATTTGAAAGGGAAACTTCCGGCAGGAGTGTGTAAGTCAAGTTTATCCTTTGATAACTAGCCCAATTGTTACAAAATGGGCGTCACTGTATTATGCTTACTCATGGGAGGCAGTAAGGGACAGTGGTTAATAGCTCTGGCTCTACCAGGAAACCATCAGATCATGTGGGCTAGATTCAAGCCGCCCAAATAGAGGTGCCCAGTGTTTGCCTCCTCTTCCACAGGAAAGAACCCAGACAACAAATAGCTGATTTTGAGATTAGTGCCTGAAGAAGAATGCTGGAATTCAGTAGACACAAACCATCTGGGTTGGAATTCCACCCAAGTATGCCTTTTTCAAACCTTGTGTTTTGGAAGTCCTCTTACTTCTCTATGCCTTCTTTTTCCCCATCTGTAAAATGGGAATGATACTAATATCTATCTCATAAGGTTAGAAGGATTAAATGAAATGATGACAACTAGCATTTACGTAGTACATGCACATAGCAAACAAAGAATGTCAGCTATTAGCAGACAAGTGTGCATCTATTTCATGCCATGCCTGTACTTCCCAGAAAAAAGCCAAGAAGACACTGAATGGTAGTTTCTAAGACCTGTCATGCGTGCAGTCTTCTACCTCTAGCATAATGATAGGACCCATTTCAGAGATAAGGAAAATAGAACATAACAAAGCTCAATTACAAAACTAAAATCATCGTAGAATCAAGAGCCAAATTTTTGGTCTGAATTCTTTATGCCACTACTGGAACATTGACCAAGGCCCATTAACGTTAAGGAACAGTTAAACAAAAATAATGAACATTCTGTTCTTTGGGTCCTGTCTAGAAGATTAGCCTTTATCAGCAGTTTTACCTCATGAAATATTTTATGAGTTTGCCTTCCTGTGGTTAAATGCCAGACTTGTGGACATTGAAACAACTCATAAATGCATAGCAATTTCATTTACTGAGGGCCAAGAGCACCTAGGGTTTGACAAATTAGTGGCTTTTTAAATTTGTTTAAGGTACATAAATTTCATGAATTTCCTATATACAGATTTAGGAACATAGTGACACTTCGCGCGTTCTCCCACCCATGCACCCACCCTTCTGCCTCCTCCCTCTCTTGTGCCCACTCTCAATTTTCATAAAGATCTATTTTCAGTTTACTTTATACGCATAAAACGAACCCTACACTAAGTAAAGCATTTATAAACACAATTCAGACTGGAGCATGGAAGATGGGTCTTAAGGGCTGTGCAGACCAGCATGCATGCCTTGAGTAACTCTGGGTGAATTGTTTGAGCTTGAGGCTCCTCAGTTTATACACCTGTGAAATGGAGTGCTTATGCTGACCCCTTGGGACTGCAGGGAAGTATTGTACAGACCATGGCCTTCAGCCGTCACTCATTAAGCATAAAACATCCCTCTCTATCCCATCTGTTCCTTCCTTTCTTCTAGCTGTTTGACAAAGGACATGGAATATTTGTACAGGGAATGCTAAAATATGCAAGCCTACTAGAGACATCGAAGAGAAGGTAAGAAGAGACTGTACAAAGTAGTGTTTTAATAGCTCATAAAGCCAAAATGTGTTTTTTTTTCCAATAAAAACTCCAAGAAGCTGGTGTCACCCATTGGATACTGCAATTCTCACTTTAATGATGTTTGAATTTTATTGGTGTTAATAGGGGCTAAATGTTGATGGCTTTGGTGACTTCAGGAATCCCAAGTAGCCTGACCTAGTCCTGCAGGAGAGTGTTGGACGACTAGGCTGGACAGAACCCATCAAAAAGTGGGCCCTGACAACAGGTCTCAGGCGACTTACAGATGCTCAGGCTCACAGCCAATTCCCCTGTCACTACACACTTAAAATGCGTTCATTTGTGTGAGGGAGCTTTCACATATGTGTGTGTGCGTGTGTGTGTGTGCATGTGTGTATTGCAAGACAATCATCAAACTCATATCCAAGGGTCTGTACACACACCTGTGAGCTGTCTTACCTTCCAAGCTGAATTCATGAAGTGATGCTTCTTCTCTGAAACCCTACCCGGGTCTGTATCTCAGAGGGGCTCCCATTTCACAGAGAGGGTGGAGCCGAGAGGCACAGGCTGTGCAGCTATGGTGACAAACCTGCTGTTGATCAATATTTGAACAGAGGCTCCTGGGTAAGCAGAGGTGGTCAGGTGGCGGCTGTGCGTATGTCCTCTTCACATGGCCTGCCTGCCTCCACCCAGAATAAACTGCCTAATCACAAGCACCCATGGAGAACAGGTGCAAATCAGCCAGCTCCATCCAGCTCATGTTCCTCTTTGCTCCCTGGACGCTGAGCGAGCTGCTGATCTACAGTCGCTCTGCCAGAGCATTTAGCTGTACCCTGTGGCCGGCAGCAGGTGTCAGGACAATGTTCCACGTAGCTGCAGGAACTGGCAACGTCAATTGTCTTTCTTTTAATATTTAAGGTGAATTCCAGATCTTTCCCCCAACAATGGATAAACATGATCCTCATGTTCCCTGGGCATTACTGACACCACTTGTTCATGAAATCCTGGGGCTTTTGGTTAACATGCGCTCACAACTGGTGATAACCAGTGCTTCTACCCATCTATCCCACCTTCATCACGGGAGTGAGCATCTCAGGACCTGTTTTCCAACCGTTTTGGTTTCTAGCCAAATAAAGCTAACAGCAAAGTGAACCAGTCTCTTCTTATCTGCTTCTAAATCTTTTAGATGAAGATTTTCATTCCTGCTCCGTTGACCCCCTAAATATTTGATGGAAACAAAGTAGGATGGAGATATGAAAAGTGGCTTTAGGGGCCAACATTGTGGTGCAGCTGATAAAGCTGCTGCCGGAAACACTGGCATCCCATATGGGCTTCGGTTCGTGTCCCAGCTGCTCCACTTCCGATCTAGCTCTCTGCTATGGCCTGGGAAAGCAGTAGAAGATGGCCCAAGGCCTTGGGCCCCTGCAGCCACGTGGGAGACCCGGAAGAAGCTCCTGGCTCCTGGCTTCTGACTAGCCCAGTTCCGGCCATCATGGCCATTTTTGGGGTGTAAACCAACAGATGGATGATTTTTCTCTCTCTGCCTTCTCTCTCTTTCTCTCTCGCTCTCTCTCTCTCTCTCTGTGTGTGTGTATGAGAGAGAGAGAGAGAGAGAGAGAGAGAGAGAGACTCTGCCTTTCAAATAAATACATAAATCTTTCCCCAAAAAGTAGCTTTAACAATTAGGAGGACTATAGAAATGAAGGTGGTGATATAGCTTTATCTGCAGAGGTTACTGGCTTTGGATTCCACCCATGCAGAGTTCACAACTATTTAGAAGGGGCAGTGTACCAGTTTGCCTTTTCTCTGCTATGAAACAAAGATTGATTAAATAATTGAACAATGTGAAATAATAGATGAGGGATATGTTTAACCTTCTTGTGAGAACGATCGGGCTTCACTGACTTAGCAGCAGTCACTTACAAATGAAAATGCAGGAGTCCTTCTGTGTGCTCCACAGCACGCACGGAATGCCGCGACTTAGCAACCTGTAGCTGTGGAAATCACAAGCGCAGCACTGTGAGGAAGCTCTCAGGTCATCCAGCCCCGAATCCCTATGTAATGATAGATGGGACCAACATCCCAGGGTATGCGATGCATCTGAGCTCTCTCCACCTGCAGAACCAAAATGGATCGTCTGCTCCGTGCCAGGCTGTCTCCTGTGCTGGCCTGGTTAAAGACCAGTTTCCCGGTTCCCAAGGAGTAAGTTTCATCTCCTCTGACGGGAACCTCACACAGCAACACAGACCCTCTGCTGTGAGGGGAACAGGTGACGCTTTAATAACTGCCTCCCTTCCTCCTTTTTCTACTGAAGGATGGTGGCTGCCATTTGGAGCAATCTCTTTTGGAACAAGAATCAAAATTATGAACAAAATATTAGGTACAAATATGAATATTTATTCAGAGTAAGAGAAGAATCACAAAAAATTAAACATTTTAAAGTTGACAGACACCATAAATATCACGAATCCTAAAAACTAGCAAGCTATTTTTATTAGCTGCCTGACACAGCTCTAAAATCTTTTTTTTTTTTTTTTCTGACAGGCAGAGTTAAACAGTGAGAGAGAGAGACAGAGACAGAGAGAAAGGTCTTCCTTCGGTTGGTTCACCCCCCAAATGGCCACTACGGCCGGTGCGCTGCGGCTGGCGCGCTGCACTGATCTGAAGCCAGGAGCCAGGTGCTTCCTCCTGGTCTCCCATGGGGTGCAGGGCCCAAGCACTTGGGCCATCCTCCACTGCACTCTGGGGCCACAGCAGAGAGCTGGACTGGAAGAGGAGCAACTGGAACTAGTACCCAGCGCCCTAACTGGGACTAGAACCCAGGGTGTCAGCGCCGCAGGTGGAGGATTAGCCTAGTGAGCTGCGGCAGCGGCCTAAAATCTTTTTTAAAACATCTTTTGGCTGCAAACTCTTATATTACCTCTTCACTTGATTACAGCTTTGTGGTAGCATTACCTGAAGAGAACTTTAATATTTCCCTGGACCAACTGACCAAGACATTTTTATGATTGGTACTTTAAAAACTTTTTCTTTGAACTTTCCAACTTAGTATTGGCAATTGCACAGTGTTTTTCTGATTGTGTTCCAGCTGGGAACTGTAGTGTACGGACTGCTGGAACTAGGCTACTTTTGTGGTTCTGCTCAGAGGCCATTCCCTGCAAATGTAGGAATTCTAGTTTCTTACAACTCCCATTGAAAATAAAAAGAAATGGGGATTCATTCTGTAAATGTGTGTGCTACTTTATCAGGCATATTCCTGATGAGAGAGGACTTCCAGTCTGAAGGGAACTGATTTGTTCTAGAACTTTCCACATCTGTTGTTTGGAAGAATTTTCCATACACTGTGTCTGGCTCGATATATTTCAAATTCTGTTTCTCCCCCACCCTCCAGTTATCTCTGGTGTTGGGAGCTGAGAACGTGTTCTTATTTCCACATAACTGAGGGCCTGCCTCTGAGTACCAATAGGTGGATGAATCGGCATAGTGGTTATTAGGAACATTCCAGAAAGCCAGCTCTGCTCTGGGATGGCTGCCAGTTACGTGACATACACAGAAGTGGTTGTGACCCACGCCAATATAGCTTCATAAACCCAGAGAAAACATATCCTTCACTCATCTTTTCTCAAAATACCTGGAGCCCCTTCCAATGCCAACTTACCCAAAAGAGATGTGTAGGAGTAGGAATCTGAGAGAGTTAGCATTCTTTACCGATTGCAATTAAAATGCCTTCCTTTTGCAAAACTTACAAAACCAGGTGGCTATGGAAGAACAATGGCAAGACTGCCCCCAGAACCTCAGAAGGGGCCGATGCAAATAAGCCATCTTGAGGTTAAGCCTCATTGACCTCATGGTGGAGGGGGTCTCTAGTTTGTGGGAGAGAAAGAGTTGCAGCTGTCAACGCTCTGGTCGGGCTGTGGCACGGGGCCTCCAAGGATGGAGGAGGTGGCGGCTGTCTGGGCAAGCTGAGATGCTACCACGGCTGGTCAAGGGGAGATCAAAGGCCTCACCAGTAGGTTCCAGCAGAGCTGACCACCATACTGTGCTACGCTAGGGGGCCCAGGAGTACAGCTCCTGGGTGCTAATTGGGCATAATCGTGTCTTCTGCCTAGTGCACTTCAGCTTTGATGGACCAAGCCTACCCACCAAAAAGCATCCCGCCCAGTCCTCAAAACGACCTCACTAAAAACTGATGACTCGGTGACAGTTTAAACATAACATTTGAATCTAAATCCTGACTACAGTTTTTGTTCCATAAGCATCTACTGATAGAGGGGACAGTCTGGGCACCAAAAGGTAAGGGAGACAAAATCTTGTTGAGAGTAAAGTTAAAAACTCTACATGAGACCCCAAATCCCCTTAAGCTGGGTGGCAGAAATACCATGTTAAAGTGATCATATGGATAGGGGAAGGATTAAGTGTTCAGGTGCTCACAGAGATAGGATTAAGTGTCTGGTACTAATAATAGAGAGAATTAAAACGCGGTGAAGGCTGAGGCTCTTTTGTGGGCTGAGGGGAGGGCAGTTGGCTGGGGCCGCTGCACTGCCCTGCAGTGAGGGGCTGGACTGTGGCCGCTCGCTTGCTGGTTTCTGGTCCCCACGCCCCACCCTCCACCGCCGGCCGCCAGTAGCGTGACCCCGATTCTTCTCTGGCGCTGCTTTGAGCAGCTTCACCCTTTACATCAGAAAGCTGGCGGGCACTGCAGGGCAAAAGCAAAACTGGAAGAGCGTGGAGGAGGTGCTAAAAGAGGAGGAAGTGGAGTGGGCGGTGGGAAAGTGCTTGACCGTCGTGTCCTAGGGGGCAGAGTGCTCACCTCCTGAAGTGGAGAGAGAGCTTTCTCAGAGACGGCGGCGGTGGGAACCCGGGCGGAAGCCGGGTTGGCTCGTGCGCATTGTTGCATTTCTGCGGGCACAGAGCGCAGCACACGAGACAGAGAAGGCAGAGGGAGGCCAGTGCAAAGCTGGTTCTGAGTCTGAAGATGAGGGAGAGGTCAGCCAAAGAAGAGAGAAGAGGCAGAAGAGCCACGAGGATTATGGGAGCTACAGACTCGAGGGGAGAACTCACGTTCCTGATGAAATGGAGGAACTCTGGGGAGGCCGCCCTGGTCCCTGCAGAGGAGGCCGACGGCAGGTGCCCACGGTTGTCATTTCCTTCTAGGAGAAAAAGCTGACGTGGCACTCCTACCCCTCGGGGGACAATCACAAAAAAGACAAGAATGAACTCCCCTGAGTAGCGCCCCCCTCACACCTGAGGGTGGCTTTCAGGTGGGGAGGGAGGAGGTCCTACTTGTCTGGACACCACAGTGGTGGCTTGAGAAGATGTCCTTTGAAGAGCCAGTACAGCTTCTGCGGGCTGCAGCAGCCCAAGCCCTGTAAGCTGTTCCAAGCTGTGTATTGACGCACCCACCCCAGTGGAGGGGAACGGGGAGCAGTGTTTCAAGGCTGCCCGTTCTGGGCTTTTCTGAGAGAAGCCAAGGGCCTTCTAGGAAGGACTAGACTTGCAGACCTGGGTGTGTGGGAGAACAAGAAGACACTGTAGGTCTTCAGAGAGCATCTCCACCACCCACAGCCTCCTTCCCAATAGTGTTACCTCTGCACTTTTACAGCACGGCCTGCGTGTAGTTTTTGGCTCTTACAGGTGTATTATTCAGGGTGGGAGGGATGGGATAGGGAGAAAGAGAAATGGGTTAGATCATCTGGATTAAAATTTGGGGCCTGACTGGTGAAACAGTAGAAAGAACAACTAACTGATGGTTCAGTTCTATGTCCAGGATATTTTACCTTTTCAAAAAAAAATGTCATTGACACTTTCAATGTCAATGAAATGGGGCTGCGAGATGATATTGTTTAAAAGCTGTGAATGCCTGAAACCCGTAAGCCAAGGTGTCCCCTGCCTGAGCTTAACGCTGTCCCCTACAGAGGACGAAGCCCATTCAGAAGTTACCAGAGCTGCTGCTTTAGAGACAGAGACTGGCTGGGGAGGGAGCGTGCACACAGGCAGGCAGATCATTCTGCCTAAGAGGTGCTAATTCTTGAAATGAGACAGGAAGACCCTTTCTTTTCCAATTATGAAGTTGTACCAGCTTATCCATCCAAACCACTGGCTGAGGTACTGGAAGAGAGGAAGAGAGTGATACAGAAGATGGGAGGGTAGGAAAAGACAAAGACTCATGCCCTTAAGGTAGTGACCTCTCGAAGCCTCTGGTTGGTTTGAATTTTGAGCTCTGAAACCGTGGGTGGCAGGGTTCAGTCACGGACAGCACAAGTTCCGTTGAAACTATTCAAGGGTTGAATGTTTCCTAAGCCCTGGTCTCGGGAGAAGACTAAGCATTCATACCGAGGCGTGGTTTACTTTACAACAACATGTTTTTTATCCTAAGATAAAAAGACCCAAGATGTCCCGTCTGGATTCCTAAGATCCATCAGTTCTTGACATGGACATGGTCTAGACCTGCATCTAGAGCTGCATCATAAAATCTGCAGGCATGTTAGGTTTCTGTGAAAACTTCGTTGAAATGTAAACTTCATATCACACTGTGAGTTTTTGTCTTAGTAAAACTATAGATTTACATATATATAAAAGGGGGTGAATGCTCTAACATAGGAAGCAGTCCACATAGCAGACTCAATGACAATCACTTTAAATAGCACTCTGACCTCAGAATCAGTCCTGGCTGGCTAAAAAGCCCACGAGAACATTTCAGACATGGAAAGCCAAGACATTGTGGCAAAAAGTGTCCTACATGAAGGACCTTGGTGGATGAGATTCCAGTGGAAAGAAATGGTCATCAAAGAAAGAGGTACTTTTCTCTGAAGAGAGGAGAGAACTCCCTCTTTGCTTATGGCCTTGTCTAAATACTGATGGAGTTTGTGGATTCAAAAGGCTTCCACAGCCTAGGCAGCTCATGTCAAGAGCATCAGGTGATCACTGACCTCATATGTAAGAGGGTTAATTGTTAAATTAACAACAGGAGTTACTGTGCACTAACTTCCCATGCAGGACCTCTCTCCTAAAAGAGAATTAACAGGAAAACTTTTTCTCAATGATTAATTTTAGTGTATTAAGTAGAGGATATTCTTTTGTCTCAAAAGTTTTGCTTATGCCTAAGTGTCCAAGCCCATTGCTTGTTTTCCTAGGTGCTTCCTTAATTAAAGATAGAACTCCTTCTCAAGGACTTACTTTCTTTTAATGTATTAAGTGGAGGATATGCTTATGTCTCATAAGCCTTAACTATGTGTAACTGCTTGCAAAAGATGTATCATTCTTGGGTGCTTCTTTAAAATTAATTAAGTTTCTGAAAAAAAAAAGTGAAATTAACTTCGAGATGCAATGACTTTGAACAGCCCTTGAGGAACAGTTGTGTGTGTGTGTGTGTGTGCAAATTGTTGAACTCTTTTCTTAATATAGAGCTGGTCTTCTGTGTATAAAGTTGATTGAAAATGGGACTGAGAATGGGAGGAGGATGAGGGGTAGGGGTTCGGGTATGAGGGTGGGTATGGTGGGAAGAATCACTATATTCCTAAAATTGTACTTATGAAATGCATGAAGTTTATATTCCTTAAAAAAAGAATTCTTTAGGAAAAAAATAAATTTAACTGAACCAGCTAACCATAAAAAAAAGGGCCAACCAAAATGAAAAAAACAGAAAGGTTCATTTATTTGAAAGGCTGAGTTCCAGAGAGGCAGAGGCAGAGGTCTTCCATCTGCTGGTTCACTCCCCAAATAGCTGCAATGATGGAGCTGGTCCAACTTGAAGCCAGGAGCCAGGAGCTTCTGGGTCTCCCATGCTGGTGCAGGGGCCCAAGGACTTGGGCCATCTCCCACTGCTTTCCCAGGCCATAGCAGAGAGCTGGATCAGAAGAGGAGCAACCAGGTCTTGAAACAGTGCCCATTTGGGATAACGGCAATGCAGGTGGCTACTTTACCCTCTATGCCACAATGCCAGCTCCCCAATCTTTCCTTTTACAGTTGCTGTCCCATCAGGGCATGGAGCCCAGAGCTATGGAGCCACCCTGTAATCTTGAGAGAAGCACTTTGAGGATGAAGCTGACACACTGAGGATGGCAGAGAAGAAAATGGGAGGATCTGAGCCATGGACTCAGTCAACACTGGGGATGCCCTGCCCTATTTATTCATTTATTTATTTATTAGATTTATTTATTATTTGAAAGTCAGAGTTACAGAGAGAAAGAGAGGGAGAGACAGAGACAGATCTTTCATTCACTGGTTCACCCCCTAGATGGCCAGAATGGCTAACACTGGGCCAGGCCAAAGCCCTCTCTTTTTTTAAAGTTTATTGCTTTTAGAAGATTTATTTATTTACTTATTTGAAAGGTAGAGTAACAGAGAAATAAGGATGAGGCAGAGAGAGATAGAGGGAGAGAGAGAGCGATTGATCTTCCATCTATTGGTTCACTTCCCAAATGGTTTCAACAGCCAGATCGGGGCGAGGCCAAAACTAAGAGCCTGGAACTCCTTCCAGGTCTCCCACATGAGTGGCAGGGGCCCAGGCACTTGGGTCATCCTCCATTGCGTTCCTAGGCACACCAGCAGGGAGCTGGATCAGAAGTGGAGGAGCTGGGGATCCAACTAGCACTCCAATATGGGATGTTGGCATTGCAAATAGCAGCTTAAATCCCATGATGAGCCATGATGCCACCTCCTCCTCCAAAGCCCCGGGACTTCTTAATGTGTACAAAAGGACATTTTGATTAGAGTTTTCTGTGAGTTGCAACCGAAAGCCTAGAAAACCACAGGGCTATTATGCTGGATCAGGCAGGAATAGGGAAAGGAGATAGCATGTTCACACGGTATTTTTAGACACCTTGCAGAGATTGTATATACTAGTGCTTGGGAAATATGCAAAAAAGAAACAATTATGGAATCCCTGTGTCTCTAAAGTAGTGGGCTTTTCCAAGACCAAGACTGGGTTCACAAACATTGGTGCTGTGCGAAAAGTAGAAAGAGCTCTGCAGGGGGTCTCTGCGGCTTTGGTCTACAGAGGACATCACTGCCCCTCCTTTCATTATGGGGCTCTGTTCTAGGAGGGACCATTCCTCGCCATTCAGATAAGCCTGACCCCACACACCCTGGTCACAGGAGTGGGCCAGAGACGGAGGTCTGGCCAGCAGGACGCACCATCCCTTGCTTAGGCGGCGGTGACTGCTTAAGGAACAGGCACGTGACTATAGGGACAATAGACCAAGGAGGACTTGGGAGAACAAGGGACATTTATTTTCTGCTCTGGGCCTGGAAAGCCTTCTGACCAGGGGGGAGAGCTCTTCGAAGGTAAAGCCAGCCTCGGAACCAGAGGGCAGATGAGGACAGATGGTCCTCATGCCCCAGCCTCTGGGTGCAGCTGTGCCTGAAGCTGGAGCCCACCTTCAGACTTCTCATGTACCTGAGCCCATTCTCTCCCTGAGGTGCTTAGACCACTTTGCATGGCCTGTCACTGACTGCAGGTCACAGAGTCCTCACTGATTCACTGGAGCAGGGCTGGCGAGCCTTTCTTTCTGCCTAGGGCCACATGGATACTTGTAACATCACTCACTGGCCGTAAAAATGCTCCATGGAAAGCCAAGTCCGTCACAGATACATTGAATGCCGAGTCCTGCCTGTGCTTGCCTGGGCAGGGCCAGAGCTAATGAGCTCGCAGGCCTTATCCAGCCAGACATTCCTCCACCCTTTCGCTAGAGAATCAAACAAGCCAAGAGGAGGCCCCAGAGCTGCCACTGTGCCCACCATGGGCTCTGGTGAAGAAGCAGAGACTCGCATGGTTTCATGAAGTGGCCTTGTGCGGTAGACCAGCTGGCTAAGGGCACAGTCCAGGGCAGGGACCAATGCCTCTGAGTTTCCATCCCAGTTTCTCTAATTACTAGACCAATAAATCTGAGGAAGCCCCTCACCCGTTCTGGATCTCTGTGTTTCCCATCTATAACATGGGAAAAACTGTTTACCTGACAAGCTTGTTGTAAGAATTAAGATAATAGAGAAAAATCCCCTGACATAGAACTGGGTAGATACCTCTCCCTTAACTGGTGTTAGTTCTTGGCATCCTAGAAAACAAGTATCAAAGTTGTCGATTTAAAAATGTCCAAAGTGGGGCCGGCATTGTGATATAGGGGATGAAGCCGCCGCCTACAAGGCTGGCATCCCATACGGGTGCTGGTTTATGTCCTGGCTGCCCCACTTCTGATCCAACTTCCTGCTAATGGCCTGGGAAAAGCAGTGGAGGATAGCACAAGTGTTTGGGCCCCTGTCACTCATGTAGGAGACCCAGAAGAAGCTCCTGGCTCCTGGCTTCAGACAGGTCCATCCCTGACCCTTGTAGTCACCTATGGAGTGAACCAGCAGATGGTCCTCTTTGTAACTCTGACTTTCAAATAAATAAATTTTAAAAATAATAAAAATGAAAACCTTTATGAGGGTCAGTGCTGTGATACAGCACATTAAAGCCCCAGCCTGCAGTGCCAGCATCCCATATGGGTACCAGTTTGAGTCCTGGCTGCTCCACTTCTGATCCAGCTCTCTGCTGTGGCGTGGGAAAGCAGTAGAAGATAGCCCAAGTCTTGGGCCCCTGTACCCGCATGGGAAGCCCGGAAGAAACTGCTGGCTCCTGGCTCCTGGCTTCGGATCAGCACAGTTCTGGCCATTGTGGTCAACTGGGGAGTGAACCAGTGAATGGAAGACCTCTCCCTTTCTCTCTGCCTCTTCTCTCTCTGCATAACTCTGACTTTCAAGTAAATAAATAAATCTTAAAAAAAAAAATAAACCTTTATGAACAGTGTCCAAATTCACTACTAACACCTCTTGGGTTTTCTTTTGTCCTCACCACTTTTGGTTGCTATCTCGCTCTGTCTCTCACTGTTTAATCACAGCCTCTCCCACTGAGAACAGCGGCCGCAGTCACCTGAGCATGCACTTCGTTCTTGAGCACTCGGTGCACTCTCTTCAGTCCTGTCAGCAGCGGTCGAAGGAGGTGGCACCGAGCTATGGCTTAAATGTGAGCCCCAAAATTCATGTGTTGGAAAGTTAACCCTCAAATGCAGATGTTAATGGTGTTTGGAGGTGGGGCTTTAGGAAGGAATTGGGACTAGATCAGGTCAGGAGGGTGGAATCCTGGGATCGCATGAGTGGCTTTGTGAGAAGACAGAGACCTGAGCTGGCACCCAGTGGGATGCTCTGTCACACCATGGGGTGCCCTCTTCTGTTCTGATGTAGCAGGGAGGCCCCCACCAGATGCTGGTGCTGCACTCGTGAACTGCTCTTGGCTCCAGAACCGTGAGCCAAACAAACTTCCCTTCTGTATAAGTTAGTGTTTTGGGTATTTTCTTGTAGAAAGCAAGCAGGCTGGTGTTTGTGCTATGGTGCAGCGGCTTGAGCCACTGCCTGATGCTGGCATCCCATATAGTTGCTGGTTCGATTCCTGGTTGTCTACTTCTAAGCCAGTTCCTTGTTTATGTGCCTAGGAAAGCAGCAGAGGATGATCCAAGTGCTTGGGCCCTGCACTCACATGGGAGACTCAGAAGAAGCTCCTGGGTCCTTATGCCTGCCTGGCCTAGCCCTGACTTTTGTGGCCATTTGGGGAATGAACCAGCAGATGAAACACCTCTCTCTGTCTCTCCTTCTCTCTCTCTGCAACTTTGTCTTTGAAATAAATAAAATAAATCCTTTTTTAGAAAAGAAATAAGGAAATCAGGCCAAGACATACCAATTCACAGCTTAGGAGGCATGAGCTCATGGAGGTGGTGACCCATCTGCCCCGTTAGGATGAGGCCAAGCCCACATGGCATCTGGATGCCACTCACAGTGAGGAGACATCCTGTGGCATTTCTTACTGTTGGAATTCTGCTTTCTTGGGAGACTAAGGAAGGCACACTGCTGTTTTGAATTTCAAACCACAGTTACCTGTGTAACTAAAGAACCTGTAAGTCCTTCAATAGGAAAAAGTGGAAAGTGACCCAGCGAATGCCAGATCGAAGGGTATATCCAATTGCAGTTCCTACTGTGCTGGAGGTAAGATAACGCTCTTGAACTTCACACTGGCTGATCCCAAATGGAGACTTTAGATTTCCTTCATTTAGATTCAATTAAAAAGGAACACCTGTAGGATCATGCAGCTAGGAGATGAGGTTCAGGTTAAGTGAACACTCCTTTCATGATGGCAAAGACCCTCAAGCCAAGCCCAAACCTCTACAGCCGTCGTCACCGTCCCCTGTCTGCTACCCATGCAGCAGTCTTGTTGGTGCTTTGATACAGGCAATCCTGTCCTAATCAGTTGTACTAGTGTCTTCACCAGGATCTACATGAACGTATTTTCGTTCCCATAGAAACACAAAACCTGCAAAGACCTATCGGATGATGCCTGCAGCCGCCCGTTTCTAATAATAAAAAAAAAAAGCATTCATCCTACTGCTGATACACAGGACTCTCATTGCTGGAGATCAGCTATAGGGGGGCCACTTCAGGAAGTGGGATGATGTGCTACAGCTAAAGCAAACAGGATAGGCCTACGGGAATCCACACTGATGCGGAAAGGTGTTCACAACGTATATGTTCATTTTTTTAAAAAAGATTTATTTATTTATTTGAAAGTCACATTTACACAGAGAGAGAAGGAGAGGCAGAGAGAGAGAGAGAGGTCTTCCATCTGCTGGTTCACTCCCCAGTTGGCCACAACAGCCAGAGCTGCGCCGATCTAAAGCCAGGAGCTTCTTTCAGACTTTTCACACAGGTGCAGGAGCCCAAGGACTTGGCCATCTTCTACAGCTTTCCCAGGCCATAGCAGAGAGCTGGATTGGAAAGAGAGCAGCTGGGTATCGAACCGTTGCCCATATGGGATGCCGGCACTGCAGATGGTGGCTTAACCCGCTACGCCACAGCGCTGGCCCCCATATATGTACATTTTAAATGTAAGTTGCAGAATGATCTTTAGAAACTAATCTCATCCTGTTCAAAAACAAAAGCCAAGAATTGGCATGGAAGGGAGGGCCTGGGAGGAGGAGCGCCACCCCTCACCAGCGGTTATGGGGCTGTTGCCTGGAGGGGGTCACCGAGGACTTCAGCTTTTTACCTAAAGGTTTCTTTTTTTATTGACATGTTTTTAAGAAAGATTTATTTGTTTACTGGAGAGGCAGAGTTACAGACAGAGAGGCAGAGAGAGAGAGAGAAAGGTCTTCGATCCACTGGTTCACTCCCCACGTGGCTGCAACGGGGGGTCAATCCGAAGCCAGGAGCCAGGAGCCTCCTTTGAGTCTCCCTCTCAGGTGCAGGGGCCCAAGCACTTGGGCCATCTTCCACTGCTTTCCCAGGCCATAGCAGAGAGCTGGATCGGAAGAAGGGCAGCCGGGACTTGAACCGGCGCCCATATGGGCTGCAGGCAGTGGCTTTACCCGCTATGCCACAGTGCCAGCCCCTACCTAAACATTTCAAATTGTGAGATATGGGATTAATTTTTTTTACAATGAGCTAACTTTATTTCAATATTCAGGAAAATATATACAAGTTTATAAGTTGAAATTCACATCAAATAGCAGAGTCCTTAAGTGGACAGTCCAAGCTGCTGGCACTGTTGTGAGTGCTGGTCTGTGCCTTCTCTGAACTCTGCCTTGTGTTTCTTCACTAGTGACCTTTCCAGAAGTTTATTCCCTGCAGGCGGGCCGGGGAGCACAGCCGCCCTGCCTCCTGCTGTGCCGGCCCCTCCTCCTCTGTCTGCTTCCTTTGTCCGAAGGTGGAGACAGCCGTCCACAGTCCGGCAGCTACCCCACACCTCTCCTTCTGGAAGGTGTCCACATCACATCTGTGGGCCCAGAACAATGAAATCAAGATTGTTGTTGCTTTTTAAAATTCTTTTTCCCCCATACTTAGATGAAATACTTACTTTGCCTCCGGTCTTTCACATTTGTTCTTCACCTGCCTCTTGCTATGGGCTTGGCAGGTGAGGCCTGGTCTGTGCTTAGAGTGCGCAGGACATCCTGGAGGGACAGGCAGGTGGTCAGGGAGAGCGACCACACGAGGTGACACCTACATTGCCACAAAGGCATTCCCAGCTCCCACCACGTGTCTGCATTAGATGAATAAATCATATTCCTTGGTCTCTAGAGTCTTGTTTTTTTTTAAGATTTATTTTATTTATTTAAAGATTTATTTATTTATTTATTTTATTGAAAAATAGAGTTACAGTGAAAGAGCGAGATAGAGAGAGGTCTCCCGGAGCTGAGTTGATCTGAAGCCAGGAGCCAGGAGCTTCTTCTGGGTCTCCCACAAGGGTGCAGGGGCCCAAGCACTTGGGCCATCTTCTACTGCTTTCCCGGGCCACAGCAGAGATCTGGATTGGAAGTGGAGCGGCCGGGATTCGAACTGGCACTGCAGGCAGCGGCCTTGCCTGCTATGCCACAGCTTCCTGCTGATGCATCTTGGGAGGCAGCAGATGATGGCTCAAGTACCTGAGCCCCTGACATCCATGTGGGAAACTCATATTCCAGGTGGAATTCTAGGCTCCTGGCTTCAGCTTAGCCCAGCCATGGCTGTTGTAAGCATTTGGGGAGTCAGTCAGTGGATGGAAGATTCTCTCTCTCTGTCTCTGCCTTTCAAGTAGGTGAAAAATAATTAAATAAACAATTTAACAAATGTAAACCTGAAAAATATGAATGAAACAAATTAGTGGGTAGGGCAAGAAGGAGGCTGACGGGAAAGTGCAGAGGAGGGCCTGGCAGGAGAGAGGCTTTTCCACCCCAGAGCCCCCTGGACACAAGACCAGCAGGGAGAGGAGCGTCTCCCCAGGGCAGTGCCAGGTGAGAGGGGGGAGCTGGGTTTTGGCCTCTACGAGGTCGCACAGCCAGTCCCTTTGCAGAATGCGTGGGGCTCACAGTGTCCCTCTCGGGTGGTGACAGGGCTGTCACTCCACATTTCCATGAGAATATAGGCCCTGGAGCTGGCCTGAGAGTACCACAATGATACGGTTTTTTTCCCCTGAGGTTTGTCCAGAGCGTAGGCTCTTTCCCGTGCCTGAGCCTTGTTGGGTGTCACATAAGCACCGATGAGAATGCAAGCCGGGCCTCCTGGGGCTTTATCTTCCCAAACACTGACAGCGAACTGGCACTGCCAGTTAAAGGGCATCCGTGTCTGCAGACCCAGAGCACGGATGGAGCACGTGTGTGGCACGTGTCCCGGTGGTGGCTGTCGGACACCACCCACTGTGCAACCTTGGAGGAGTCACCTTCGCTGCTCCTCTCTGAGCGGGGCTGGCACCTATGACAGAGCTCCCAGGTGTGCCCAGGACTCTGCGACAAACTGGAGCAACCCTGCCATCAGCGAGCGATGCCCCAGGCTGTCCCCGGGCCCCAGCCACAGCGATGACACATGCACACCAACCTGAACACCCTGTCCCCAGGCTCCCCTGAGCAACCTGCTGGCTGACACCCAGGGAAATCCAGCTTGAGAAACGTCTTTATGCAACAGCTTCTCCCGATATTTGTGCTGTTAGTGGTTTTAGATAGAAACCCACTGTTGGCAAAGTGGGTTATGCTTGGAGTAATTCCTGGAAACCAGATGGACCAGTTTGGTGAGAAACACACAGCACCATCCGCTGGGGCATGGCCTCTCTCTGCTCCTGGCCCCTACTCCCATCATGGGCTGCGATGCTGGGACGGGCAGCCAGGAGTCAGGCTAGGTCACGGGACGAGCAGTCTGGACTAGCTGCCGCTGCCCGGGACGGACTGGCGAGTCCTTGTCTTGGCCCAGCTCCTTGCGGTTTTTGGAAAGCAGTAATAACCAGCTTCTAAAGCACACAGGAAGGTTCTGGAAAGCGGGAGACGGCAGCGACTTTGTTCTGCTCTTGTCCCCAGCTGCATACATTCCGAGGAGTTCCCACAGACACTGGAGGCTGGGCTGCTGCTGTTGCTGGCTTGCCCTGCCTCTTGCTTCCTAAGACGCTATAGATAACACAGCACAAATGACATGCAGGAGACACGCTTACTGAAGAAAGCAGACAAGAGAGGAGCGTATTGCAAAGCTGGCTGTGCGTTCTGCTGAGCCCAAGGGCTGTTGGTCCCTGGGGGACGCTGCTCTACCGCAGAGCGCTTGAACTCATCCCACCTGTCTCAGTGTGATCATTCAGCCCCTGATCGACTCCTCCCAACCCCCACCCACCCCCCTCAGCCTCGGTTACCCCGCTCGACTCTGTATTTCCATGAAGTCAACGGTTTTGGATTCCACCTGCCTGAGATCATCCAGCACTTGGCTTGCTGTGTCTGGTTTATTTCACTTCACACAAGTCCCCCAGGTTCGTCCATGTTATCACAAAGGAAAGGGGCCTGGTTTTTCTTATGACTGATTCGTATTTCACCGTGTAGCTACACTGTATTTCCTTTATCTGTTCATCCAATGGTGGGCACCTAGGTTAGTTCCATTTCTCAGCTCTTATGAATAGTGCTATGATGAACATGGCAGAGCAAATCTCTCTCCACCTGCCGATTTCAGTCCCTTTGGCTCTACACACCCACTAGTTGGACTGAGGGATTATCTGGGAGATTGATTTTTTAATATTTCGAAGAACCTCCATAGTGGCTGTACTAATTTAAATTCTCGCCAACCCATCACCAGGGTTCTCTTTTCACTACAAGGTTTTGTTTTTTCTTTCATTGTTTGCTATAGAGGGGGCAATAGAAACTCCCTCTTTCGTCTCCCTCATAAAACTTTAGGAGATTTTTCATCTCTCATTAAAATAACATGAGTGGATTTAGGAACCTCCTAAGGTTGCTGAGGTCCGTGTCCACGTTGACAAAGAGTGAAAAAGACAGCTGCTGCAAATGCCTGCTGGAGAGGATGGGGAGACAGCTGTCCCCCATCTAAATGGGACATCTGGGTGCTACACTGAAGTCCACAGGGGGCCCTCAGCCCTTGTCACAATCATGAGTTTGCACATGATCCGATAACTGCTTCCAGCCCGCCGGCCACCTGCCCCACTGCGTGTCTGTAGCTGTCCGTCTGTCCGGGTGGAAGCCTCCCCCAGGCCATCCCAGTGTGTAGCCGGCTTCCCCAGCGCGGGCTGCTTTCAGGTTCCTCTCTTAGCCACGCCTTCCCTGTATGGTTGGGTCCATCACTGTGGCCCTGGGACAAGCACACTGCAGCGGTGAGAAATGAAACGTCTTCCAAAACCTTCAAGACTTTTCAAATATCGCATTGGTGAAATCTCCTTCCTGTTCCAAACTACCGTGGTTTCCTATTGTCTGTCATTTCCAGTCTCAAGTCTGGATCCTGTTTATTCAATGCTGTTTACTTTCCGGCCTTCACCTGCATTCATTCAGCCGAAAGCAGCGTGACCTACTTAGAAATCTAATGGGTGATGGTTCCTTGTATATGCTACTTCAAATAAGCCCCCTTCTTCCCTTCCCTGAGCAGCGCAGGAGAAATGCCATGTTTGTGCTGCGATCCGTGCCGACCTGGGCTCCCCTTCCTCTCTGCTTCGTTGACTCTATTTCAGGTTAGCTCTTAGCTGGCAAGGAGCGGCATTCAAACAATCACCAGGAAAAGAAGGTCAAGGAGTGACTGCCGGGCTGCAGGGGGGTTTAGACTGGAGCCAGCAAGACGTCAGGTTCCAAGACAGAGGAAGCTCCAGGGGCTGGCTGCTTTGTTTTGGTTGAATGGTCTCTTTTTCTATGCCACTGCCACTTCTTTGAATGTTTGCTCCTCTACAGATCAGCTCGTTCTTCCTGCTCCATGCGTTCACTTCCGCATGGCTTTGGCTGGCCCTGGACTCTTCAGTTCTGTCTTCACTCTCATAGTAACAGGCGAGGCAAGTCTTCGTGCGCCTGCCTGTGCTGCTGGCTCTCTCACTTTGGTTTTTCAATTTGAGATTCCAGAAGGGAACCTGAGGGCTCAGTGTACCTTTTTTAAAAATTTTAGTTTAAGTCATGGGTCTCAGACTGCCCAAGTATGAACCCTTGCATCAGATGCTTTCTGTGGACCAATGTTGGCTGGTGGTCAAGGGTCCAGCTCCATCAGTGGGGGCTGGAGCTGGGGTGTTCCTACATAGGTGGCTATAGATATGAGCTGTCTCCTCTCTAACAATGGTCTTTAAAGCCCACATCAAGTCATATCCCTTCTGCCTTTCTCCTCTCAATTCCTTTCTCACTTATGTGATATTTACAGTCTTGGCTCTTAGTTAGCTATGTCTGTGCATTTTCCTTTTGTATCCTAGATGACAAATAACTTAAAGTCTGATACGCTTAAAAACACAAACCCAAGAACCATAAAGCCAAGACTAAATGACCACCCTATTGGAGTTCATCATGGCATTATTATTTCAAATATTCTCTTCTGCTGTCCCTGGAAATTATTGAACTATTTCAAGATTCCCAGCCTTCTAGAGCTTATATCTGTTTCTCAGAATGCCTCGTATCTGCAGGCGACAGAACAAGCCCCAGTCCCAGTCTTTGAAAAGATAGTTGCGGTATTCATAAGGGATAGAGACCACCTCTGAAGTGGTCATGGAAGGAAATTGACACATTGGAGAGAAGTTGAAGAAACAGAAGAAGCTTGATTTGGTGATTCACCGGCTCTAGGAGATAAGAGGAGTGCGGAATCTAAATAGAGTTGCCCATGGTTTCAGCCTGGGTGATTGAAAATGGGAAGGGAATTCTAAATTTGGAAAATGAGAGGAAGGTTCATTGTGATCAATGTTTTCTAGACCTTCTACATTAAGGCAATCAGTATTTATTTAGTATCCACTCTGTGCCAGGCGCTGGGCTGGGGCAGGTGATAAGACGGCGCAATTCTTGCCATCAAGTGGAGAAGATAGTTCAGGGAGCACAATGCAGCACGATAAAGACCATGATGAAAACAGACTTGTGCAAAATATGGTGGTGGGGGGCAAAACGGAGAAGCAGCAAGGCTCCTTGGGAGGGTCATTGAGAATTTCACTGAGGAGAGAGCGCTGAAGAGTCGCGGGAGTGGTGGGGCATTCTTGCCACCAGAAGTCCTTTTGAAATGTCTAGGATGTGTTCAGAGAAGCAACAGGAAATGAAGCTGAGGTCAGATCCTGGAGGACTTCCCAAGGGAGGCGAACGAGTCCGGTTTTACTCTCCAGGGAGAAGGGAGCCCTTGAAGGGTGCTAAGCCTGGCAGAAAGGCAAACAGATTTGCAGTGATGCAGTAGTCACTACACCCCAAGGCTAAGCCCAAAGCCCTTCTATGTTAAAGTAAGAAGCCGATGTCATCAAATAGCACTGCATTCTCAAAAACGGCTTAGAGAAAAGAGTAGTGTTATTTTAGTTTTGCAAATCTCTTGAATGTCAATGAAAACAGTAAATTCTCGTATCTGCATCTGCATCTGTAGTCAGTCTGTTATTATGAGATCATGACATATAACCTGTCAAAAATTCTGTTGTAATCTTATGAGAGAACTAGAGCTAAAAGTAGAAAGTGATGACTTGGTATAATGAAAAGAGGTTCGTCACAGAGGACTCCTGAAAGTGTTGGGGTTGGGGGCACAGGAGTCCTCGGATGACCCTCTGACAATCACGGATGTCGCTGAACGCACTTGGAGCCTAGAATGTCCATAGAGGTGCTGTGATCACCCTGAAGCCTTACCCACTGGGATCAGGACAGGATCTCTCATGTGGCTGCAGGTCATCCCCAAAGGGGCATCATGCAGGAGTAAAATGGCTCCGACCAAGCCCTTACGCCAAGACAGAGAGAGGGTTTCTCCTCCAGATTTCTTACTTTGTCCTTGCTAGGAATTAAACAGATGATATAAATGAGAATGTGCTATAAAAATTCAGGATGTTAATCCAAAGTAGACTTTTTTTCACTTGAGAGAGCTGGAGACCGAGAAAGAGAGTGTGCTCCCATATGCTGCTTAACTTCCCCCATGCCCACAGGAGCCAGGACTGGGCTGAGTCAAAGCCAGGAGCCAGAAACTCGAAACACTAAGCCAGCTAGACCCAGCAGATGCCTACAAGACATTCTATCGGACAGCGGGAGAATGCACATTGTTCTTAAGTGCACGTAAAGGAATCTCTAGGGAAGACCACGTGTTACGCCCTAAAACAAGCCCCAGAAGATGGAAAAGGATTGGAGTCAGACAAAACATTTTCTCTGACTATAATAGAATGAAAATAAAAGTCATACTAGAGGAAATTTGAGAAATTCATGCATATGTAGACATTAAACACCAAATTCTAAATGCCCATTGGGTCAAAAAGAAAATCATCAAGAAAATTAGAAAATATTTCAAGATGAAGGAAAATGAAAGCAAAACATACCAGGACTTTTGGATGCAACTAAAGCAATGTTTAGCAAGAAACTTATATAACTGCAGACATCTATATTGAAAAAAGAAGAGGGGGGCTAGCGCTGTGGCACAGTGGGTTAAAGCCATGGCCTGAAGCGCTGACATCCCATATGGGTGCCAGTTCTAGTCCTGCCTGCTCCACTTCTGATCCAGCTCTCTGCTGTGACCTGGGAAAGCAGTAGAAGATGGCCCAAGACCTTGGGCCTCTGCACCTGCATGGGAGACCCAGAAGAAGCGCCTGGCTCCTGGCTTCAGCACAGTGCAGCTCTGTCCATTTCAGCCATCTGGGGAGTGAACCAGTGAATGAAAGACCTCTCTCTCTCTCTCTGCCTTTTCTCCTCTCTCTATGTAATTCTTTCAAATAAATAAATAAATAAATGAATCCTAAAAAAGAAGAAGACTCTCCAATAAATCAGCTGAACTTCTGAGGCTGGTGTTTGGCCCAACAGTCAGGCTGTTGCCTGGAATAGCTGCCTCCCATATCAGAGTTTCTGGGTTTGAGTCCTGGCTCTTCTTTTAAGTCCAGTTTCCTGAATGTGGGTGATGGCTCAAGTGTGTGGGTCCCTGCTACTCATGTGGGAGACTGGCATTGACTTCTGGCCTCCTGGCTTTGGCCTGGCCCAGGTCTGGCTGTTGTGAGTGTTTAAAGAGTGAACTAGTGGATGAGATTTCTCTCTCTCTTTCTCTCACTCTTGCTCTTGTTCTCACTCTTTGCTCTTGCTTGCTCTCTCTTTTAGATAAATACATTTAAATCAATAGTAACTTAAACTTTCACCTTAATAAACTAGAAAAAGAAAACTAACAACCCTAAACAAGCAGAAAGAAGTAACTAAGAAAGACTAGAGGGAATAAAAAAGAGAAAAGCATTAGGGAAAAGCAATGAAACCAAAATGTAGTTCTTTGAAAAATCAGCAAAATTCACAAACCTTTAACTACATTGATAAAAAAAAGACTCAAATTACTAAAATCAGGAATTAAAGAGAATATATCATTATGAATTTTTTTATTTTTTAAGGTTTATTTAATTATTTGAAAGTCAGAGTTACACAGAGAGAGAGAGAGAGAGAGAGAGAGAGAGAGAGAGACTGTCCATTCTCTGGTTCACTCCCCAGATGGCAATGGCCGGCTGGGGCTAGGCCAGGGCAAAGTCAGGAGTCAGGAGCTTCATCCAGATCTCAGACATGGATATCAGGGGTCCAGGGATTTGGGCCGTCTTTCATTGCTTTTCCCAAGCCATTAGCAGGGAGTTGGATTGGAAGTGGAGCAGCTGGGACTTGAATCAATGCCCACGTGGGATGCCAGCATCACAGTAGTGGCTTCACCCGCTACACCACAACACTGGCTTCCTCCACACCAATTCTGAAGAAATAGAAAGGATTATAAGGAGATCACACACAAAATTTTATGTCAACAAAGTAGATAATCTAGACAAAAATAAATCTGGAAAGACACAAACTACTGAAAATCACTTAAGAAGTAGACAGTCTAAATAGATGTATAATAAACAAATTAAACTATTAATTAAAAGACTTCACACACACACACACACACACACACACACAGCCAAGGCTGGATCAGGCCAAAGCCAGGAGCCAGGAATGCAGTCTGATCATCTACATGGGTGGTGGCAGGGACTCAAGTACTTGAGCCATCCTCTACTGCCTCCCAGTGAAAGGGACTCAAACCAGGCACTCGACAGGGGATCTCAAGAGGAGACTTGATGTTGTGTAGATCTTCAAAGAAGAATGAATACAAACCATTGTAAACCTTCCAAAACATTAGAAACGGAGGGAGAACTGTGCGTTCTGTGGGTGCAGGATTACACTGATACCAAAACCAGACAATGACATCACAAGAAAACTATAGATGAACATCTCTGGCAGACCTAGACAAAAATTCTTAACAATGTAGTAGCAAACTGAATCAGAGTTTAAAAGTTATATGTGTGTGTGTGTGCATGTATAATCAAAAGGGATTTATCCCAAGAAACAAAAGTGGCTTAACATAAGAAAATCAACTATTGTAATATATTGTATCAATAGAATGAACAACAACATTACACAGTCACCTCAAGAGATGCGGAAAAGGCATTTTACAAAATCCGGCATGCTTTCATAATAAAAAATATTCAATAAATTAGAAATAGAACTTCTACCACCTGGTGAGAAAGAGTCGTAGTTAACATCATCCTCAATGGTGAAATACAGAAGGTTTTCTCTCTAAAATCAGAAACAAGACAAATGCTCTCAATCCTTCTATTAAACACTGAGTTGGGGGGAGATTTGACAACATAAAAGAAACAGAAGGCGCCCAGATAGGAAAGGAAGAAATAAAGTTTATTTGCTGACGACGGTGATCTTATATATAAAGAACCCTAAGTAATCCTTTAGAAATACTAGAATTATTTTCAGCTACTATAGTCATTGAGACAGGACCTTTAAATGGACAAAGTGTTGAAAGAATTCAGTAGGAAGACATTTCCAAACTTGCCTGAATTTGAAAATTTTTAACAACACATTAAAATACTAGAGCATCAAATTGGGGTTTGCTAAGGCATTATGAGAACTCTACTGGGTTAGGGTGTTTCTTTTGTATAAAGCAATGAATTTATTTAAATGTTACTAAATGAGGTGAGCATTTCACCTGGTGGTTAAGTTGGGAGGCAGCAGGAAATGGCTCCCGTAGGTGGGTCCTTGCCTTCCATGAGGGAGACCTGGACTGTGGTCCTGGCTCTTGGCTTTGACCAATCCAGCCCTAGTTGTTCAAGTCATCTGGGGAATGAACAAATGGGAGCTCTCTGTCTCTCTACCTCATAAATTAATTAAAATATAAATATTACTGTATACTTGTTTAGCTAAACTTAATGAAAGAATCTAATGAAAAAAACTTAATAAAGTATCAAAAGTGTCATTTTATCCTTGTTATTTTTGGTTCCTTTGTAATATTTCCTTGATGATTTTTAAATTCTCATTGAAGAATGTTATTGTAAAGCATTGTATATAAGACAATTTAGACTCATAATTGAAAGAAATTTTTCATGTATTCTAAATTAATATTTTTATTAGTAAAGTTTAATTAGAATTAAAATTTTCAAACTATTAAAAAAGAAATACTAAAATTAATAATGAACTCATCAAAGTTGTGTCACATACATGCAGTGGCACAGAGGGTTACGCCCTAGCCTGCAGCGCTGGCATCCCATATGGGTGCTGGTTCAGTCCCAGCTGCTCTACTTCCGATCCAGCTTCCTGCTAATGCACCTGGAAAAGCAGTGGAAGATGATCCAACTTCTTCCGTCCCTATGTGCACTATGATGCTGGATGGAGTTCCTGGCTCGTGGCTTCTGCCTGGCCTAGCCCTGGCTGTTGCACCCATCTGGGGAGTGAACCATGTCTCTTCCTCTTTCTGTGTAACTCTGCCTTTCAAATAAATAAGTACATTTTTTTGAAAAATGAAGTTATAATCTTTGTGATTATGGATTAAGCAATGCTTTTCATATGTCATCAGGTAGAATTTAGATAAATTTGACTTTATCAAAATTAAAAACATTGGTGTTTAAAAGGACACTAAAAAAAGAGCTTATCTTTTAACTCTGTCTTTCAACAATGGCTCCAGCTATTTCGGCCAATTGGAGAGAGAACCATCGGATGGAAGACCTCTCTCTCTCTGCCTCTCCTCTCTCTGTATAACTCTTTCAAATAAATAAATAAATCTTTTATATAAAAAAAAGGTAGCACGATGCAGTGGGCCAGGGCTATTCCATCACGTGTTGCACAAAGATGTTTCAGTCAACAACAGGCCACATATTCACCAACGGCCCCATAGAATCAGGATGCATCGGAAACATAGCTCTCAGCTACTGAGCACACAGCTGAAGAGAAGGTAGGAGGAAACTGAAGAAAAAGAAGAACCCTCAAGAAAATTCACCATGGAAGATTTCACAGAGGCTGTTGCGGACTTCAACAATCTCCTTAGAGAGCCTGAAAGCAGGAGCCCCAGCTCCCAGTGCTTTCGGTAACAGGAACATTCGTAGTGCTCTCAGCACCGGCACTCGAGCAATCAGTGATGAGAAGGAGAAACAAACCATGGGGCTGACTACCAACACGCTTCTGAGAAGAACAAGGACTCTTTAAAGGAGCCTCACATAGGCCCCTTGGGAGTTATCTGGAGGAAGATCTTGTCATAGGAGATGGCAGCTCCGCCTCTGTGATTTCCCCTGAAGACCCTCCAGGGGGCACTGGCGTTGTGGCATAGTGCCACAGCATCCCACATGGATGCCGGTTCCTGCCTCTGCCGCTCACTTCTCATCCAGCTCCCTGCCTAGGACAAGCACGGAAGATGGCCCAAGTGCTTGGGCCCCGACTGCCCACATGGGACACCAGGATGGAGTTCCAGGCTTTTCAAACTTGGCTGTTGCTGCCATTTGGGCAGTGAACCAGAGGGTAGAAATCTCTCCCTCTCTCTTTCTCTAACTCTGACTTCCAAATAAATAAATAAATCTTTTCAAAAAGAGAAAGTAAAAGGCTGGCTGTTGAGTGGAACAAAATGTGGAAGGGGAAGACAGAAATATTGAAGATCCTGACCCCTTGTAGCCCTAGGTTAATGTGTTTCTGTCCTAAATTTTAAAAAGATTTATTTATTTATTGAAAGATGTATGTGTGTGAGACAGAGAGAGAGAGAGAGAGAGAGAGAGAATCTTCCACCTGCTGAATCACTCTCCAAATGGCTGCAACAGCCTGGTCTGGACCACACCAAAGCCAGGAGCGGGGAATTCCATCCTAGTCTCCCACATGGGTGGCAAGGGTTCAAGTACTTGGGCCATTTGCTGCTGCCTTCCCAGGTTCATTAGCAGGGAGCTGGACCAGAGGTGGAGTAGGGACTTGAACCAACACTCCAATCTGGGATGCCAACATTGCAACCAACAGCTTAACCCACTGGGCCACAATGCGAGCTCCCGTGTCTCTGATTTTTAACACACACACACAATTTAACATGTAAAGAAAAGCTTGATAGAGAAATGCCTATACAGTAAGGATATATGAAAGAAAACATTTTTGTCTAGCTACACAATGTGCTTGTATTTTAAGCGAAGGGTTATTATGAGTCAAAAAGTTTGAAAACATGAAAAAGTTTACAAAGTAAAAATGTAGTAAGCTAAGGTTAATTTATTACTGGGGAAAGACACCTTTTTAAATAAATTCACCAGCCCCTAAACGCAGACTGCTTATAGAGCTGCAGCAGTACGCCTTCTCATCCACTCGCCACTCACCGCTCACCTACAGGCTCCATTCGTGGGTATTGCCCTACACGAGTCCACCAGTTTTTATCTTTTATACAGTATTTTTACTGCACCTTTTCCATGTCTAGATACTCAAATATGTCCCATTACGTTACCATTGCCTACAGTGCGCAGTGCAGTAACCTATTCTACAGGCTTGGAGCCTTGGAGCAGTAGGGTAAGCCACAGAGCTCGGGTGTGCAGTAGGTGACAGCAACCAGGATTATGTAAATACACTCTATAATGTTCCCACAATGACACACTTCTCAGAGCACATCCAATCATAAAGCAAAGTGTGACAATACAGGCATTGCTCCAAAGAAGACATCCAAACAGCAAACCAGCACATGAAAAAGGAGCTTGACACCATTGGCCATCAGAGGAATACAAATCACAACCACAATAAGATATTTCATATCCATGTGGGCAGCTATAATTTAAAAAAGTCAGAAAATATTGAGTGTTGGGAAGAGGTGGAGAAACTGGAGCCGTCGTACACTGCTACTGACAGGGACGTCATACTGCACAGGTGCTTTGGAGATAAATAGAATGGTTAGACTAGAGAATAAAGGTACAAATGAAACCAAGGACTGCTCTGTTCTAATAGTCTTCAGAAAACCTAAACATAGAAAAACAACATGACCCAGTAATTCACTGCTGGGCATTTGCTCAAAGGAAATGCAAACGTGTCTACAGAAAACCTTGCACCTGAACGACCACAGAAGCATCACTCAGCATAGCCCAAGGGCCGAAACAGCCCAAATTTCCCCAAACTGATATGAGGGTCAATAAAAGGTAGTATATCCACGTACTAAAATGCTATTTAAGCACAAAAAGAAAGAATGATGTGCTGTGATACAAATGAGCCTTGAGAACAACAGACAGGGAAGAAAGCAGGCACGAAGGACCACGCACTGGCACCTGTGTTTATTTGGAGTGCCCAGAGACACCAGTGCCCACAGACACAGAGCAGCTCAGCGTGAGCCATGCTAGAATGGAGAGGCACTGGCATGGCTCTGGGGCTCCTTCTGTTGGGTGGACATTTTCTAGAATTAGACGGTGGTGATGGCTGCAAAACTTTGTGAATATACGAAAAGTAACTGAATCGTACATTTTGAAAGGTGAATTTTTTAAAAGATTTATTTATTTGAAAGGCACAGTTTCAGAGAGACACATACACACACACACACACACACACACACACAGAGAGAGAGAGAGAGAGAGAGAGAGAAAGAGAGAGAGATCTTCCATCTGTTGGTTCTCTCCCCAAATGGCCACAACGACCAGGGCTGGGTCAGACTGAAGCCAGGAGCCAGGAGCTGAATCCGGGTCTCCCATGTGGGTGCAGGGGCCCAAGCACTTGGGCCATTAATGGGTGAATTTTATGATGTGTGTGCTATATTTCAATAAAGCCAATTTTTGGCTTTTTTGTGTTTTTTGTTTTTTGTTTTTTTTTTTTAGAAAATTGGGTATTTTTTGCTTTTATCCTCAGCGCTATCTTTTGTCTTCTTCCAAATCATGCTGTGGCCTTGTCGCCATAACCTGTGGGGGTTCTGGGAGCCTGGAAGTGCGTGCACTTCCAAGGGTCTCAATTTCAGACATTTCCAGTTTGGACTGGGGATGGAGGTGATCCACGGAGGTGAACATACACGGAACAAAGAGTTAAATGCACCCCATGTGGAACTGAATCGTGATTCTCTCTTCCACTAGTCTGTTGACCTGAGCAAGTCATCTTGCTTGTGTGTCTCAGGTTTGTGTTCCGAGAACACTAATGGCCTTGACCCCCGATACTGCCAGGGTCATGTCAGCAGCTCCTGCAACAGAAATGAGAACGCTTACTAAACTGTAAGCACTGCACAAACGCTGGTCTTTGTGATGGGGTCTCCATAGCTTAATGTCATGGGTATGGATCATGAGAAGAGATGTCACCTCCAGTCAGGCGACTTCAGTGAAACCCCACGGAAGAACCATTGGATCTCAAGTCCCACTGTAGTTGCTGCTTTTGGCTGACCCGGGAACAATGGTGATATTTTACAGTGCTCAAGACGTCTTTATTTAGATTATGTTCCTTTTAAGGAGTTTTCCCTTGGTCAGCCTACTGTGTTTGCTTATTTTGGTGTTCAAGGGCATTGTTTATTAGAGCAGGGCATTATTTTTTTAAAAAAAAAAACAGATTTATTTATTTATTTGAAAGGCAGAGTTACAGAGAGGCAGAGGCAGAACGAGAGATAGAGATCTTTCATCCACTGGTTCACTCCCCAGATAACCACAATGGCCAAAGCTGTGCCGACCTGAAGCCAGGAGCTAGGAGCTTCTTCCGGGTCTCCTACATGGTGCAGGGGCCCAAGGACTTGGGCCATCCTCTACTGGTTTCCCAGGCCACAGCAGAGAGCTGGATGGGAAGTGGTAGCCAGGCTTGAATCAGCACCTATATGGGATGCCAGCTCTGCAGATGGTGGCTTTACCCACTATGCCACAGCACCGGCCCTGGACATTCTTGAGCTGTGGTCAAACACTGATGCTTGTGGATTAAATGTTTACACAACAGAGTGATCTCCACCTGTCCTTAGGGACAGCACGAGGCAGAGCATGGATTGTGTCAACCATACTTGGATCTGAATTCCAGTTCCACCACTTCCAGGCTGTGAGAGTCTGAAGAAAATATATGATTTAACATCTCCAAGTTGTGGCTTTTTCATGTGTAAAATAGAGATTGCCAACCTTTCTGGAGTTTGTGAGGATAAAAAGAGACAACGCTTAGCCCAGGACCCAGTAGAGAGTGAGGCGACAGGAAATGCTGCTGTTCTGACTGAGCCCTCACCCTGAGTGGGCAGTCGGAGTCAGCCCGGAGAAGAGGGCGGCAGGGCTGGCTGGGGGCAAACAGAGAGAGAGGCACTGACAGTTAGCAACCGCCTGCCTTGTGCCGACTCTCCAGACGCTCGGCCACTCAGTCCTCAGTGAGAATAGAGGTCTTAACTCACACTTACCTGTGATGCAACAGAGGCTCGGAGAGATTAAATAATTTGTGTAAGGTCATACACATTAATAGTTGTTCATTCCAATCCAGGTCTGATTGATTCATGTGTGTGTGTGTGTGAAGATTTATTTGTTTATTTCAAAGGCAGAGTTAGAGAGAGAGAGAGAGAGAGGTCCTCCATCAGCTGGATGGCTGCAATGGCCAAAACTGGGCCTGTCGAAAGCCAGGAGCTTCTTCTGGGTCCCCCACGTGGGTGCAGGGGCCCAAGGACTTGGTTGCTCTCCCAGGTGCATTAGCAGGGAGCTGGATCAGAAGTGGAGCAGCCGGGACTTGATCTGACACACATATGGGATGCCGGTGTCACAGGTGGCGCACCTCTCCCTACACCACAGCGCCAGCCCCCTGACTGACTCTTAAATCCGGGATCTGTCTTTAATGCTGAAATGCTAGCCCACGGCTCCTGGTCGTCTTTCTTCGCTTTCCCTTTCTTCCTTTCTTGCACTCGCCCCACACAGGCCTGCTCATGGCTGATTGATGTCATCTGTCAGATTTCCCTCCTTCAACTCCCTCCATCCCCACGCCCCACCAAGCTTAAATGCAGGACTAGAGGTGCAACTGTTTCAGGCAGAGGCTGAACTACACAGGACAGAGTGCGCTAGAGGGGACTTGGGGACTGACTGCAAGACTGGACCAGAGGAGCAAAGTCCTCTCCATTTATGTTACAAGAGTCAGCTCCAAGGTCACCCCTAGCTTTTTCCGAATCTTCCAGGAAGGAGTAATCATTTCTCCCTTTGTGATCCTGCATTACTTTAGCCAGATGTCTGTTATATGTTTACCATTATATTTAAACTCTCTGCTTACTTGTCTGTCTATCTTCCAAGCTCAGTAAAATCTTTGCTTTCCTATCGCCAAATCTCCAGCCTTAATTAAGAATTGTTTCATGGGGGGATTCTTGGTATTTTTATGCTATATAACTCTTTGGTCATTTGATTAAGCCCATGAACCCCTTCTCAGTTTATAAATACATAAAATAAAATATGGATGGAGCATCCCTCATTCGCAAACCCCAAATCTGGGGCCGGCGCTGTGGTGCAGTAAGTTAAGCCTTTGCCTACAGCGCCGGCATCCCATATGGGCACCGGTTCTAGTCCCGGCTGTTCCTCTTCCGATCCAGCTCTCTGCTATGGCCTGGGAAATGGGCTTCTACCACGCACGTGGGAAACCTGGGAGTTGGGAAACTCAACTTCTGGCTCTGTACCCTGCCTAGTCCCAGCCACTGCAGGCATGTGGAGTACCAGCACATGAGTGCTCTCTCTATGTCTCTCAAACAAACAAGTAAAACTTTCAAAGAAAAAAGGCCACGGACTTTGGAGTCTGGAAGACTGGAGTTGGCAACGTGACTTTGATAAGATCCCTGGCACTTCTGGGTCTCAGTTTTATGAATAAAATAGGGATTTTAAAAATAGGAATTATAACATTGTTTAACCCGGAGGCTGCAGGAGCCAGGGGTAGGAGTTCTGCAGTGAGCGCCGCTCGGAGGCGGGGCTCCGGCTGGAGACGCCCCCGAGGGCGGGGCGCGCTGCTGGCCCTGGAGGCTCCTTGGACGCCACTCCTCAGTACGTCACTGAGGTCATTGAGTCTGCTTTTCTGGCCCACGGCTGGTGTTCCTCCGTGGTTCTAAGCTCTGGAAATGCGAGAAGGATCGGCGCTCAGGCCCTTTCTGCCCTTGACGGAGACACACATGGAAGCCGTCTCAGAAAACACGGTGCTGTCTCACGGCACCTTCCGGTTCCAGGGATCTCGGCACAGCCGGTCCGAGGCCCAAGTGGCTGTTGACAGCTCAGGTGGCACTTTGTCTGCCGCTCAGTAGGGCAAGAGCGGAAGCCCGGCAGCCAAGCGAAAAGCTCTTTCCATAACTAGCCCTGGAAAAAGGGTATGTCGCAATATTCCTCTGCAGTTTCTTGGGCACTGAAACAATACTCTCAAGGCTGAGAGTTGCGGCATGTAGCCGATCAACAAACCAATGAGCCCATCTTAGCAGCAAGAGGCCCTTTGTGCCCAGCAGAGCCCAGAGCAGCAGTAGCTGTGGGGCCTGGCCTGTCCTCTATACGTTTTCAGACTCATAAACCAGGTGAGAGGGACATGCAAAACCACAATACAATGCTAACCAAGCAAGCGGGGCACCCCTGGGATCTCGTGACCAACCTTGCGGCATTCCTCATACCCACTAGGCTCCCCTCACCTACCTCCTGCCCTCACTCAGCCTCTTTCCCGGAAACCATGAGCCAGGCGACCTCTGACCCTGCACGCCCGGTGGACCTGTACATATCAATACCCTTATCTGGGGGCTCCCCTGGACGAATACTTCAGAATGTTTGTGGACACACACTTGATTTGGTGCTTATCTCTGCCTGTCGCTCATACGGGCCTCCAGCTGCTGGTTTGTGCGTCCGTGGTTGGCTGGGGACACGTGTGCGTATGACACAGATGAGAACAGAATCAGGAGCAGATGTGATTAAAACCCCTACGGTTCCAGAAAGGACGCAGGAGGCCCCTTTGGGCAATCAGAAAATAAAGTCGTAAGAGTTAAAAGTTGGGGGAGGGAACTCAGAACACCAGAGTTCGGGACTAAGCAGAGAGGAGTCAGCCACGGGGAAAGCCTGCGCGCCATGATGACCCCTCACTTGCACGTGAACTCAGGCAGGTGAACAGAAATGCATGGGTTCGAGCTGGGAGCATGCCAAGTCCTCCAGCATCTGTTTCGTGTCTTCCCAGGATGGACTAAGTTATCTCGCCCGGTCTCCCAGTGGGCTGGCGAGTTGGGGGAGAACGAGGGGCGATAACTCTCCTCTCCCTGACAGTGATCTTGTATGTCCTCCTCACTTTACCAGGTGCTTTTGTGTTGGTTTGGCTCACTCTTTGGGTAAGTGTGTGCTGGGACGAAGACTGAACACCTTGGAGTAGTACAGGGGGAACCACTACCCCCTCTCTCACCTGCCCAGGAAAGCTCGAGAGAGGGGCAGGGGTTTCTGGAGATGGCTGGGCAATGGAAGCCAGATAGGTGGCAGGGGGCAGGGGCAGAGGACTGGCCAGGTGAGGTGGGAAAGGAGTAGGAGCTGAGCCTGGAACAGAAGAAACCAAACCAGCAGGGGAAGGAGGAGACCTCTGGAGGAGAGGAGAGCTCCGGGGCGGAATATGAGCCCAATGCTGAGGCCAAGGCGGGGCTGCCCTGCTGACAGCTGCTGGTGGAAGCGTCCTTGTTGGCAGCAGGATGAGGGTACCATGGGAGGTCAAGGAAGGGCCCGAGGTATGCAGAGTAGAGCTCCTCTCCATGAAACACGAGGCCAAGCCTTGGCCACAGCAGTGACAGGGTAGACTGTCAAATCAAAGCAGATCAGATTCGGATCAGAAATGACTTTGATCAACCTAAGCAGAGCAAAGCATTCTGCTTCCTGGCTGTGGGTGTTCCTCGGCTGCCTGAAGAGGCCAGTGCTGAATCCTGGACGTCGTGTTGTCTGCAGGAAGGACCTGCTCAGTTCTTGAGGCGTTTGTGCAAAATATGGTAAGAGGCCTCCTTAAAACCTTGCAATCCCGTGCACTGTCGTTGTAAGTCTTGGGGCGGAGCTCCTGCTTCCTGGAGAAAAGCCACCTTCCTGCCTGTGGCCCTGGTCCCCAGACATGCTTCCAAGGGGACTGGAGTGAGTAGAGAGAGGGAGCCCACCCTTCCTTACACCTCTTTCTCTCTCCCTTCACCTGCACAAATGTCATCTCCCCTGTTACAGCATGGAACTGAGGACTGACTGATTTTTCTCTGTCTCGGGGTTCACCTGTGATTTGGCCACTGTAATACTGGGTGAGCCTGAATTACTGCAAGCTGAATAGCTTGAGAGCCAGGAGTGTGTGCTTCATGTGGGGCTGGGGAGAGTCCTGGCAGGAAGATGAGGAGGTGATGGGGGTCATGCCTGAGCAGGAGCCTGGAACTGCTCCAGATCTTCTCCTACCACACTCCCATCACTGCCAAGCTCCTGTCCTCCAGCATGTTTTGTGTCTGCTCTCTCAGTCTCAGTCCTCTCTTGCAGGATTCTCCCTCTTGTGCTTTGGAACTGGTCCTTGAGCATTGACAGGAGCTGTGCTTTCTGGAGGGAGGTAGTGACCTGCTGCATGTCCCAGTGGACATTAAACATGTGTGGTGTTTGATGGCAGGTGACTGTGTGGTGATTGGCTGATGGCTAACGTTTACCGGTTGAAAGCTAGAGGGGAGGGACCCAGTTGAGAACATTGGAGACTGAAAGCTCTGGGCCACTCTCTCTGCATATAAATGGTAACTGGCTCCCAGAAGGGAACCTGACACATCAGAAGGTTAAAACTCAGAGGAATGGAAACCCGTTACACATCTCCAGTCTTCCTCTCTATCAAATCTCTGTTTCTTGGAATAAAAGCAGCAGGTTCTCAGGCCCTAGAGACACCTGCATCTGAATTCTACATGGTGCAGAGGAGCAGCCTTTAAGGAGCTCGGTGGCTTGAGGGCTACTGGTGGGGCTCGATGTGTGTGAACAAAGTGGAGGAGTGAGTTTCACTTGCCCGAGTAGCCCCAAAGAGTTCTGGGAGCTGCCACATAGCTCCCAATAGGATTGAGGGAAATTGATCTACTGATTTGCTGGAAACAGGCATGTGGAGGTGATTTGCAAAATCTCAGAATCAGGGAAGCGATAAACACGGGGCCTTTTCAGTCCTGAGTTACAACATGTCTCTGACTCAGTCTCCTGCCAGTGTGGATTTGCACCTGTCTGTGATTAATTCGGTTTCTGGCTTACCCTGGGAAATCGGAGGACTTGAAGACTTCTGCCAGAACACCTAGTTCATGCCAGGATTTCCTGCCAGAAAACCAAATATGCATAAAACCCCAGCAGTCATACAAAGGGGCCACGTTTGCATTGTTTGAGAAGCCTCTTCCCTCTACCACCAGGCAGCTCCCATGAGTTCCTGTGACCCCCAGGTGCTCAGCTCTGAATCCACACGGTGGTGCGCAGTGGGTCATCCAGGTGATACGGCAGAGGATAGCGATGGATCGTTATTTTCTCCCATTGGAAAAACTCCTGAAAGTTGATAGTCAGTTAAATCTTGCCTACTTATTCACTATCTTAAAGATCACCGTATGTAAATTGGTTGACTAGTTGGTTTCTAGAAGTTTAAATGTCAAGCTGCCTACTAATGGTCTCTGAATTTGCCCTTTCCGCTGCTTCTACAGAGAGCTCAAGGGGAACAGAGAGCCTAGGCCTTCGGACGGCCAACTCCCGTTCCCTGGTAACTGTGACCGCAGGTCTAAACCTTTCTCATCAAAGGCCTCTCAACGCAGGTCATGTGTGTTCCAGAGTTAAGTGTACCAGGCTCCGTGCTCTCTGTACAGTATGTAATTTGACCCTTTATCATAAATGGACAAATAATAATTGGCTAGTTATTCCTAATGTTTTACATCTGAAGCAGATAAGCACAGAGATGTTAAATAGTTTGTCTAAGGTCTCATCGCTTGTCAACAGTGGAGCCAGCCTGCACGGCCAGGCCCTGTCAGCCCCGAATCCCATTACTGCATCCTCTATACCTCTACGATCACCCCTAAATTAAGGTCTCTGTACCTCTCTGGCACCAACAGACAGAGAAATTCACTCCAGCATCAAGCGTTTCTTGAGCAGCTCCTGGCAACAGACAGCATTCGATGTCAGAGATTGTCAGGATCGTTCCTACAAAAGACCAGACAGTGAGTATTTTTAGGTTTCAGGGGCCAAAGGGTCACTCAGGAAGAGTCATCTCTGCCATTGGTAATGCAAAAGAAGCCAGAGATGATATGGAAATGAGTGAGTGTGGTTGTGTTCCAATGAAATGTCATTTGCAAAAGCAGGCAGTGCATCCAGCCCATGAGCTGTACGCTTGCTCTGGGCACTGGGGTTATGACAGTGAAAACAAAAAACAACAGACAGCCAAAAATGCTTGTCTTTCTGAAGCCCACATTCCAGAAAGAGGAAACAATTGCATTTCTTGGTCTATTTATCTTATAAAAATGGTCAGAATCTTGGCATTATTGAGACCTGAGGAGAAATCCACTCAGTGTTCTCTTTCCAGGGCAGCCCCCGCTGGGTCTTGGTCCTTGGGAGTGAATGGACTGTGAAGGCAGCTCAACCCTGACAATCCCAGGGCCCATCCTTGTGAAGCGGCATCCTGTCTGTCTTCCCAGCAATTGACCCACTCACCCTGACTGTTCTGAGGGCAGAGCACCTCAAACAATGGGATGCTGGCACTTACTAAAACTCTTTGCTGGGCCTTGGGTGGGGCCCCAGATTTCCCATTTTTACAAAGTTCCCAGGCATTGCTGATGTTGTTTGTCCCCAAACCCATGTTCTCTGGCAGTACTGGGTGTGTCTAACAATCCCACAGCCAATTTCTCAGAGACCCAGTCACTGCTGTCACATTACTCCCACGTCCTATCCAGGTGAAATCGTCCCAGAGCATTAACCTCTCCGCACAGGAGAAATAACTTACAGACAAGGCTGCCCCCCCGCAGTGGGGTGGAATCACCAGGACACACTGCCCAGAGCCATGATGGTGGTCACTGAAGTTACGCACAGTGACGTGAATCAGTGAACCCTTTCCTCAGGTCCAAGACTGAGACTGGCACTGGGAGGGTCCCTCCTGCACGCGTGACCTGGGGCAAGTCAGCTCCCATCCCTCATTCTCAGCTTTCTCACCTGCAGTGTGGAGACTGGCGGAGGTCCTTCTAGCGGTGGAAATTCTGTGACCCTTCAGGAGGCAGAAAATATCAACTGAGAGCCCTATTGCTCACTCCCTGTCACTCTCCTCTTCTAGCAAGATCTACTCCTTAGATCAACTGCAATTCAGTTCTATTTTCTCCCAAGAGGTGCTTTGTGTGCGAGGCTGGTTCTGTGACATAGTGGGTAAAGCCGCCGCCTGCAGTGCTGGCATCCCACATGGGCTCTTGTTCGAGTCCTGTCTGCACCACTTCCGATTCAGCTCTCTGCTGTGGCCTGGGAAAGCAGTGGAAGATGGTCCAAGTTCTTGGGCCCCTGCACCCATGTGGGAGACTCAGAAGAAGCTCCTGGCTCCTGGCTTCAGATCAGCACAGCTCCGGCCATTTCGGCCATTTGGAGAGTGAATCAGCTGATGGAAAACCTCTCTCTCTCTCTTACTCTGCCTCTCTGTAACTCTGCCTTTTAAAAATTAATTAATTAATTTTTTATTTTTTTGACAGGCAGAGTGGACAGTTAGAGACAGAGATAAAGGTCTTCCTTTACTGTTGGTTCACCCTCCAATGGCCACTGTGGCCGGCGCCACTGTGGCCGGTGCGCTGTGGCTGGCACACCGCACTGATCCAAAGCCAGGAGCCAGGTACTTCTCCTGGTCTCCCAAGCGGGTGCAGGGCCCAAGGACCTGGGCCATCCTCCACTGCACTCCCGGGCCACAGCAGAGAGCTGGACTGGAAGAGGAGCAACCGGGACAGAATCCGGTGTCCCAACGGGGACTAGAACCTGGGGTGCTGGCGCTGCAGGCGGAGGATTAGCCTAGTGAGCCTTGGCGCCGGCTTTTGACTTTCAAATAATAAATCTTTAAAAAACAAAAGGAGGTGTTTTATACTCACAGCACTCTTGCTCAAGTCTGTTGAGTTGATTGTGACCATCACTGGCTACGTCAATCAAGCTCCTTGCCTTTGCTTAGATCTGTGACAAGAATGCTGTGTTGAGGCCTCAGATAAGCAGTTTGTAAACCCACAATGCTAAGCCCAGATCTGTGTCCTGTTCCTGCTGCTTGGCCCCTGGCAGGTAATTCTGCTGGCTTCCAGAATTTCTGCAAGAAACAACATGTGGGTGGCCCCAGGGCCACCTCCAGTGGCTTCAGATTCCCCTTCCATCTCAACAGGCAGGCCTGAGTCACACACCAAGAGATCCCTGGCCCCTGGCCTCTGGCAAGTTGAACTGTCACCTAACCCCTTGTCTGATCGGGCAGTTTAAATAACAACCAGAAAACAAACATCACTGAGAGCTCTTGGTAAGTTTTCTTTAGAATGTAGCATGCAAATTCTGAGCAATATTGTGAAGTAGGTTTGTTTTCCTTCCTATGAAGAGTTGCTTGCTACAATTTCCTTAAAGAAAAATTAATCAGGAATAGGAGTTTGGCAAAGAAGGCTGCTAGGTAGGTCAGCCGGCCATTCATCCTCAAGAGGTTGTATAGCAGGAACCAGAGGAGCAACCGAGTTAGGGGCCAGGAAGGTCTAGGCTCATTCGAAAATCAGCCTGATGACAGAGGAGAAAGCACTGTTTAGACCTGCAGCAGATCTGTTGGGTTCAGTTTATGTGATAATTATTATATCTAAGTCACCTACAATTATTTCCAGAAGTGTCAATGATTTAGAAAAGTATTTGGGTTTCAGAGTCAGACTATATGGGGTTTTCTCACTGTGTGCCCTTGGTCAAACGCTTTAATCTCTTGAAGCCTCTGTGCTTTTTTTCCCCCTGGTGTAAACAAGGATATTACCCAACTATCCAGAACTGAGAGCTAAGGGAGAGAATAGAAATGACGTTGTTCAATATACAGACGTTAATATTATCTATACTAGTTATTGCAAAATATTAACCTAATTGCTCAATGCACAACAGTCTTCAGTAACTGCCCTGTGATTAAGTTCTACATGATGCATGACTGTTCCAATTACACTTACAAAACATCTGGTGAGAAATAAAGGCTGCCTTTGTTGAATTCCTTCATTCAGCAAACCTTTCTCTCTCTTGGTATACAACAGCACTTGTATTGGTCAGCTCTTCGGTACCACCACTAAAATACCCACAAGGAGCTGCTTAGGGAAGAGGACAGTTTATCTCAGGGCATAGTTTTGGAGGTTCACAGTCCATGGTTGGGCATCTTCATTGGTTTGGGCATTTGTCGAGACTGGAAGACGGCAGAGGAATGATCACATGGGGAGTGGGGTGGGGGGATGCGGAGAGAGGAAGAACACCTGCTCATCCTGGATGCCATGTGTTGTTCTTTATATAATTGTCATGATTCTAACACGGGCTCCACCCTAGCAACCTAATTCCCAATGGCTGTAATGGCATCAAGTCTCTACACTCAACCCCTCAAACCTTAATTCATTTACTGTCAACAAAAGACTTTGGCATTTAAATATTTGCATGAAGTTGGGGAGCCAAATTCTGTCCAAGTCATAACAGTACTTCTGGAAGTTTGGAGACTAAGAACATATGTGACGTTTAGAATTCTATGGAGAACATTAATACATATATCTCAGACCCAGTCTAACCCACAGGGAAGAGGTACCTGCCGAAAGTCATGCAACAGATAAATGGTGGAGCAGGAGTTAGGCACCTTCCTACTGGAGTCTCTCTAGTGCCGAGGTTTGCACTGTTGCTTTACCGGGAGCTTCTGAGCCATGCAGTTTAAACCACTCAGGCTGTTGGCACCAAAGCTGCAGTGACCTTGACACTTCAGAGATGAGGGCCAGAACAGAAAGGAAGGGAGCGGAAGTAGGAAGTGGAGAGACAGGTCTGCAACCTTTCCCAACTCAATCTCTCACTTTCTATACCTTATCCTCAGCCCGCCCTCCTCCCACAGTACCTGCTTATAGCTACAGACACCTGAGAACCTCACACTTCTCCCTCACCCAACCCAGATGAGTAGGGTTTGACCAGGATTTGGCTCCCCAAACCAATACCGATGCTTAAACCCCAGGCTTATATTAATAGTTGGTGGATTAAGCATAGTCAGCTACTAAACAACAAAATGCACACTTGCCTATTAAGATTTTAAAATAATATTAATATATGCCTACAGAAAACTAACTTTAAGGAAAAAGAAAATTCAGATAGAAATCCATAAAATGAATCTAAAATTCTCTCTCCTGGCTCACCTGCTTGTCTTGATTATGCTCCACAGAGGAATTATAAATGGCCTCTATGTCATCTTTTTTGGAAAGAACGCATAGACTAGAATATTTGAATAATTATATTGCATATTCCTTTTTTATTTACACCAATGATCATGTTCAATATTTAGTGTTTTACACCTCAATGATTGAGGGTTTCTCCCTTTATGTAATAGCAAACCTCTTTAATCAGAATATATGGTGTTGGTTTTAGCAGCTACAGAATTCTACATTGTGTGGGTGTAGAATGACTAATTAAAATTATTAAATTAATAGCTTATTAATTTAAATTAAATTATTATTAGTTTCATTTTTTGTCTGTTACAACCACTGCTACAATGAACATTTTGGTTCATGAATTCATGCAACAAATATTGAGCACCTGCTGTGTGCCAGGCACAATTCTAGAAATCTGGAATGTACACAGTAGTACCATATGTTGTTGCTCTCTTGTGAGGATATCAATAGCGTAAACAGGAGGTGAACTCCAGCATCAAAGGAAATGTGTGTTTTTAGTTTTGATAAATATTTCCAAAAATGCTCACTGACAGAGCTGCAGAAATCTAGACTTTCTTCACGAGTGTATGCAAATGGTTAATTTCTCCATCCTTGCCAACACTGGGTGTTATCAAACTTTAAAACTTTTGCCAATCTGATAAGCAAAAAAATGGCCTCTCATTACTGCTTTGGCTTGTCTAATTAGAGCGAAATTGGACGTTTTCCCCTTGCCTCTTGATGACTTGTATTTCTTCCTCTGTGAACTGCATGTTCTTATGCATTGGGTGCTTTTCTATCGTACTGTGGCCTTCCCACGGATTTGCATGTGGTCTTCATAAATTAAAAGCAGTCCTTTGTCATAAATGCTGCAGATCTCTTTTCCAGGTAATCTCTTATTTTTCAACCCTGATGATGGTATTTTTGGCAATACTTCCTGGAGAAAATAATGTTCAAGTTGAGTCTTGAAGAGTGAGCAATAATATTAATTAGTAACTCGTACCTAGTGCCTCTTGAGGGCTGAGTGCAGTTCTAAGGGCTTACTGTGGACTAACTCGTTTAATCTCTACAACAACCCTAGGAGGTGAAAGTATCATTAATCCCATGCGAAGAAGAGGAAGTAGGGTCCTAGAGGTGATTAATTTGCCCAGGTCCTCATAGCTAGGCCATAGAGGCATAGTGATAGCAATCAACACCATGAGGGGCTGTTTGCCAGCAAAGGCATGGAAGTATGAAATAGTGCAAAATATCAGCGGAATTACAAGAAAGTGGGTCTGTCTGGCACAAAGATGGGCTGCCTCTGGGCAGGGAAAGGGAGAAGGTAGCAAGGCATTAGGACAAGTGGTATAGGCCTTGCCAAGAGGTGTGGGAGCCCCGTCTCCCTAACTAGGGCACGGTTTCCTTGAACTCAGACCTATGTCTAGACCCTGTATAATCCAACACCCTACAGCCCATGTCCAGGAAGATGGAAGGAGGTAGAAATGCCCATTACTGTGCCTGTGGGAGGCATGGGTGATGCACAGCGCTCCAGTTTTAGCTCATGACTCAGCAACCTTCCCTGGGCTCACTGAGGAGACGGCTGGGACCCCCAGCCATGGGGCAGTCAAGTCTTTTGCACACAGTCCCTGCTCCATCTGTGCAGAAGGACTCTGCTTCGAGCATCATGGACTGCAGGTGACTCTCTTGGCTGCTGACTCCAGTCCCGGCATCACCAAGCACATTTCAGGATGGTCTTCCTGCTCCCAGGGCAGACTCTGAAAGAGTGACATAACCCCCAGTCAACATGGTTCTGAAGGCAAGTCTGCTGTCCTAGGGCCCTGCAGTGCCTTCAAAAACAGAGGCAAGTGGTTTTGAATTAGCTGTTCCCCCATCATTAACATAGTGCTGTCCACCCTACGTAGAGGTGATGATAAGCCCTGTATGATGGACAGAAGATTCTGGGATGCCCACATGTGTTCTGAGTGCCTTTCTAATTATGCTCTGCTCACTTCCAAGTAAGCAAGGCTTGGTGCCTTTGCCATAGGCTTCTCATTACTGAGGGACTAAAGCAGAGTGGTGAGAAGGGGAAACAGTCCAAGAAAAGCAGTTTCATATTGCAAAAATCGCCTGATCCGGGAAGGGCAGGACCCTGCCCTTCCCTCTCCTGTGTTGATCAGTCGTGCATTCTTGACCACTGGGCCTGGATACAGCCTCAGATTCATCCCAAAATGGTGGCCTCAGCTAGCATTCCCGATTAATTGCACTTGGGTCTTGAAATTGAAGATACTTCTCATCCCGAACATAGTTTTGGTTAGAGGCAACTACAGTGGAGTCAGACAACCCTGAATTTAAATTCTGGCTGTGTGATCTGAGAGAGGCAACCTCTCTACGTCTCCATTTGCACCATCACTGTATTCCTCAGAGAGTGTGTGGCAAGGCCAAACGGCACAGCACATCTTGAAAGCTCCTTGGAAAATGCAAAGCCTGGTCCAGTTTGCTCCCAGGAAAAATTAAGGAAAAAGATTAGTCCATCTCTGAAGTCAGTCCCTTCCAGCTCATTTGATGGGACTGTTTCCTTCTCACTTACTCGTTTATTTGTTCAGTAAATTTTTCCTAAAAAAAGTCACTCAACTAGGGCAGATTGTTCCAGGCCCTAGGCTATAAGCCCTGCCTTCTACAAGCTTATAGTCTATCAATAAACGAATATGCACTAAACAACAAACAAGTTGTCAAATCTGTTCTATGTTACATTACTGATCGTGTAACAGGTGTAGCAGGTGGAAGTGCATGGAGGTGACTGAAGAGAGAGCGCTCAGGTAGATTCCTGAATTGCTGATGCTGAGATGAGAAGGGAGCCGAGTGCCTGGTAGACAGAGTTAAGGCCGGGGCGGGGGCTGGGGGGAGGTTCAGTCCAGGATGTGGTGAGGTAGGTGGTCTACCTGGGCTCCATCTATACAGCAGAAGGCTTCTGCTTAGTCACTGCTACTCAGTGGGCAAGGGCAGAATGGCTGCTGGGCCGGGGAGGGGCCCACTCCCTGATCCCTTTTATCTTGGCATCTGCAGCATATGACAGCGATTCCTGCCAGCAAGCCCTCAGCATCCCCACCTGGGAATGGCTTGTTGGAAAATGAGGAGATGGGAGAGCCAGGTGAGATGAGTGGACAGCTCCTGGAGGCCCAAGTGGGAGGTGGAGAGCAAATGAGGGTGGATATTCAAAGCAGAGTGGTGCATAGAAATCCTGAGAGGACAGGCAGATGATGGGGCTAGGTGAAGCCTGGGCGTGGCCACCTGGCATTGGTGAAGGAGGCAGCAATACGGCAGCGTCGACTATTGGCCTGCAGAGAAGTCAATAGACAGTCAGATGGAGCACACCACCCGAGGCAGGCAGGACAAGAAGAGAGACCAGCATGGACTACAAGAACGCTGGCCTGGAAACCAGCACGCCCCAGATCCGGCCCAGCTACAATGCTAAGATATGTCCCATCTCTGTTGTTATTCAGGCAAACCTTGTTTGTTTGATCACTATGATGAACAGCCTAGTCCACTGTCTCCCTCAGGAAGACCTCCACACAGCCACCCTGAGAGGCACCTCCAAGACAAGGCCAGCACCCATCCCAGTGCTGGAATGTCCAGATTGAAACCTGGTCGTGTTGGGTGAGGGCCAGCTCCTGGGTGAGAAAGACCATCTGCTCTCTGTATGCTGAAGGGTCATGCTGCCAGCACCAAGAACACTTCCAGACATTCAAGCCCAAGTGACCTCATCTCCTAAGAATGTTCTCCCACCACATAGCTCCATTCTCACGTGTGCAAAACACCTCCGTAGACTGGAATGAGCCATTTCTGAGCTGCTATTTCTGCAGGAATCAAATTTCAAAGAGAAGCCTGGGCTAGCTCTAGAAAGAATTTGGGAGGCAAGGTGTAGTGGGTTGAATGTGCACCACCCGCAAATTCAAAATTCACAGCTAACAGGAACCTCAAATATGACCTGATTTGGAAATAGGGTCTTTACAGCTGTGATCAGTTAAGGTGAGGTCCCAGTGGATTAGAGTGGGCCCTAAATCCAATGACTGTTGTACTACAAGAAGAGAAGAAGTCCTCCAGAGACAGGCTGGGGAAGGTCCACGGGAGGGTGCACGAGAGATTGGAGTGACACCAGGATCGCCAAGGATTGCCGGAGCCACCGAATGTAGGGAAGCCACAAGAATTCTGTGCTGGAGCCTTCAGAGGGAACACAGCCCTGCCTCCACCTTCCCTGAAGCCTCCAAGTCTTGTTTCAAGTCACTCCATTAGGGTTCATTTATTGCCGTATCTCTGGGACCCCCATACACAAGGAACACTCCTGGTTTTAAGAGTTGACCTCATGTCTAGTTATCTTGTTTTTGTTTTTGTTTTTAACTATGTCTCTCCTCCTGGAAGTACTGTTGAATTGACAGAAAGGGCTACACAGGTGGGGTTTGGCCCCCCACCCCGCCCCTCACCAGCTCTGGCGGTTGGTCAAGTCTTTCTGGGACTTTGTTTGCTGTCTATACGGGGCATATGGAAAAGAAAACAAGCCTCCATGGGTCAAGTCCTGGCATGGTGTGGTGCTCAGTGAATGCTGCCTGCCATCCCTCCTAGTACCCTTAGCCGGCCCCAGCACCACGCCGCTCACCAGGCACTCCCAAGTGCTGTCTCTGACACAATCCTCTGCCCAGGCAGGAGCCTCTGGCTCCACCCCTGCCCCCATCCCACCCGCCTACATCTAGTGCCTTCATGCCCTGTTCTAGGCTATCAACATCTCCATCAAGGAAGGGTTGACAGTCCACAGAGGAGACGGGGTGAAGGACAGGGACCCAGCTATGGAGAGCATTGAGGGTGCTGCTGTGCTGCACAATTCAGTGCGTTCACCACTCACAATGCTTTCTATGTAAACGCTGCTCCTTGGAGTGGGGACTTAGGGTGACCTTGGGGTGACCTTGAAGATAGGAAGGACTGAAAACATGGGATTCTGGAGGGAGTCTTCTTTACCTGATAATATAGTTACCCAAATGTTTATGGTTGGAGAATGGTGTGAGTGTTGGGGAGTAGGGAGTTTTGAGTGGAAGAAAGCTCAGACATTCAATCTATTTACATGAAAAAGACTTTGCAAGACCAGAAGTGGGAAGGAACCTATTCAATCATGAGAGAGAGAGAGAGAGAGAGAGAGAGAGGTTTCCCACGGATGCAATCCCAGCAGGCTATTGTACTGCGCTTTGCTGCAGCAGGCCAGGGTACAGAGCTGCAAGTGCAGTTGGCAGGGGGGCCAGAGAAGAACAAAATACAGGCATAAAGGGGGGGTTGGCTCAGGAACCAGGAAGGGAGGAAACTAGCACTAATTGAGGGACATAAACATTAACTGATTCAAAAGGGGACTTTATAGCTTAGGTTTATGAAGCATTTCTCACCTGCCAAGAACCTTTGAAAGCAAATGCACTGGATTTCTGCGTTAGCTCTCTGAGGTGCATGACACTATTACCAGCATTTTACAGATAAGCAAATTAAGGTTCAGGTGGTTTAACCAACTTTCCCAGCACCTCTCAGCTAATCCTGGCAGAACTGGTGCTCCATAAATGTTGGATAGGGGAGAGCTTTATGGCACAGTGGGTTACGCTGCCCCCCGGGCGTCTGCATCCCATATCAGAGTGCCCGGTTCATGTTCAACTAGTTCACTTTTGATCTCTCTTCCTTCTAATGCACCCGGGAAGCAGAAGGTGATTTCTCAAGTACTTGAGTTCCTACCCTGGTGTAAATGTCCCAGATAGGATTCCTGTCTCACCCCTAGCTTTGTAGGCACTAGGGGAATGCAGATAAATAAATATTTCTCTCTCTTTCTCTCTCTCCTCCCTACGTACACCCCCTCTAATACTGTGGCTTTCAAATAAATACATCTTTTAAAAATAAATACATGTTAGATAATTCAATGAATGAAAAGAGAACAACAAGCTAATGTCTGTTCCTGTTGAAATATTCTAAGAGTAAGAGGTTCTTGGATGTGGTTTGTCAGTAGTCTATCACAGTATTCAATAAAATCTCTCACAAATCCTGGTACACAAAGAGGAGAGGAGTGACTGATAGAACAGTCGGTGGGGGGCCAGCACTGTGGCATAGTAGGGTAGGGGAGCTGCCACCTGCAATGCCAGCATCCCATATGGGTGCTGGTTCGAGTCCCAGCTGCTCCACTTTTCATCCAGCTCTCTGCTATGGCCTGGGAAAGCAGTAGAAGATGGCCCAAGTCCTTGGGCCTCTGCACCCACGTGGGAAACCTGGAAGAAGCTCCTGACTCCTGGCTTTGGATTGGTGCAGCTCCAGTCATTGAAGCCATTTGGAGAGTGAACCAGCACTGGGGAGTGAACCAGCAGATGGAAGATCCCCCTCCCCCGCCTCTCCTTCTCTATCTGTGTAACTCTTTCAAATAAATAAATCTAAAAAAAAAAAAGTCGATGGGATTTGTTCATTAAGATCGTAAGAAGGCTTCCAGTGGCATTGTCTATTCTCACTCCTATTTCAAGTCTCTGACTTGACAAATGAATGCTTGTCAAATCTGAAGGGGGCCTAAGCCAGGAGGGGTAACCAAGGTGTAGAATGATGTAGTGAGAGATGCAAGTAATGGAAGGGACAATGAACTGGCCAGGGAGAACGTCACCCAGAATGAGGGCACAGACCTGCGGTGCAGCTAGAGAGCATGACTTCCTTGTAATGAGCTGGGCTGACACTCAGCAGAAACTCGGATGAAGACGCACCTAGGACGAAGGAGGAGTCCAAGTTCAAGCCGAGTTGTCAGCAGGCTGTCACTTCTAATGTCACTCCATGTGGTCTCAGTTGCCTGACAGTTGCAGGGCATCGGAGCACGGGTCGGTCTCTGTCTGTGGCAGGTCGAGGTTGAAACACATCTGGGGTGGACAGTGAGCATGCGCTGAGAAGGGATTTCAGTGAAATCTGTGCAAATCATATCACTTTCAAAACGGCAGAAGGTGCTAGGGCCACTTCCTTTAAGCAACTGAAGCCTTAGGAGTTGTGGGGTAGCTAACAACAATTATTTGAAAAACTTACCTGGACAATGTCAAATGGTCAGCATAAGACCAGGAGGCAGAAACCATAGGGTGGCAGACTTCCATTGTGTAGAGGTTTATGAGGATCTCACCCTCAAAATATCTGAGTTACCTCATTCCTTCTCCTCTTGGCTTCCTCTTCTATAAAGCAGGGATAACAATAGTAACCTCTTCACAGGAATAGTATAAAAAAGACATTAAACTAATGCATGTAGAGTGCACAGCTGAGTGCACACAGACAAGAACCACTTGAAGTATCGGTATTTATTATACTTCATAGTAACATTAAAAACAAACACACACGGAGGTGCCTAATGGTGGCACGCTTTGCTTTTGAAGGCAGTGAGCAAGGCCCCTGTCACCAAGAATTTCCAAGTGTTTGCAGAGGTGGCATGGAAGGGGTCCCACCACTAGGCTGGGGCTTGGCAGTGCATCGACTATTGGTGACTCCATGATTCTCCATTGCCAAGGCCGAACAGTCTCCATGTAGCGAAGCCAACACACCCAGTGCTACCCAAAGTGCGACTTCATCTCATTTCAGGACCTGGTAGGTGGATACCTTTTGTCTTTGCCTACAGTCTTCCTTCTTCCACTTTCATTTGAAGGAACCACCTGCCCTACATCTCAGCTGGGGTTAGTAGGATGAGTCTGATCTTACCCCCCAGGCCAGAAGTTGGCTCAAGTCAGAGTCTTAGCCAGTGTGTTCGCTTCTCCTGTTCATAACTTGTTCAGGGACCCACATATGACCCAAGTCAGTCAAATAAAAGCTCAGGATGGTGCCAACATTTCTATGAGAGAGGATGTTTCTTTCTCCCAATGTTCCTAATCTTGGAGCTCTTGGTAGCACAGAGAAAGAAGGTGAGAGAGAGAAAAGTGAATTTAAGAGATAGTAGAAACAAATCCTTGATAATAGCTAATTACATTCTTTTTTAAGTAAAGATTTTATTTATTTATTTGAGAGGTAGAGTTTCTGACAGAGAGAGGGAGAGACAGAGAGAAAGGTCTTCCCTTTCCTGGTTCATTCCCCACACAGCCACAATAGCTAGAGCTGGGCTGGTCTGAAGCCAGGAGCCAGGAGCTTCTTCTGTGTCTCCCAAATGAGTGCAGGGTCCCAAGCACTTGGGCCATCTTCCACTGCTTTCTCAGTCCACAAGCAGAGAGCCAGATGGGAAGAGGAGCAGCCGGGACACGAACCAGTGCCCACATGGGATGCTGGTGCAGCAGGCGGAGACTCAGCCTACTGGATCACAGCACCGGCCTCTAATTACATTCTTTTAAGTACCACACCTAGAAACTCTTCAAAAACTCCTAAAGTTACCTGAACCAAAAGCTCATCTTTTCCTTCAAGTCAGTTTGAGTTGAGTGCCTGTCTCTTGTGACCCCAAACCAATGGCCCTGCCTCCATGCTTCTTTCTGTAGGACAGTAATCTCAGGAAGCGAGAGAGGAAAGGACAAATTCTTTTGTGCAATTCCAATCAAAACAAGAGCCTGCACAGGACTGCAGCTGCAAGGGAGACCTGAATTGAAAACCACCTAGCTAAGCGTAGAGCTTGGAGGGCTACCAATAAATTGTTGCTTTCTCAGAGATAGCTACAGCTGGAACATACATACAACAATGGAGACCCTAAAAAAATTCTGGCCTACACCAGGGTACTTCAAAAAGCTCCTGGAAAATGGAACTAACAGATGTTTATCTTTGTGTAAAAATTTTTAAATCCGTATATATGAGGGTTCTTTGTAAAGTTCATTAAAGTGTGGATTATGAAAAAACTGCATATGTGTTCATTTTTTGGCACCAAAGCAAATCTATCTTTTACTTGCATATTTCTGCAAGCTTTTTGAAGTACTCTCAGGCTGTAAAAGCCTCCAGCAGCAGGGGCTGACCATCACGTCCTCTCTTTACGGCTCGGTGGCTCTCGCTGACTCCATACATGCAGAGTCTGAGCAGCACAAGTCCTGACACCGAGTCCCCTCTATGGTCAGCTACCAAGCAACAGCAAATGAGAGGTCTCTTTTACCCTTTTGTCCACTTTCCTTCTTACCAGTGGTTAAGATAACAGTCCTTACATTCCAAAGGATTTCCCTTACTCTTCTCCCTCCTCCAATCCACCTCCTTCTTATTCACCCAAGCCACTTGCACACATGCCTAACACTGTTTGTAGTAATGAGCAGATTCTGTTCCGATGCCCACTCGGTCCTTTTCGCCTTCCTCTAAGGGAGGAGTTGAACCAGGGAAACTCTTGCTCCTTGGAGTATCTGTTCTTAAGTAATAGCTACAACATTAAAAGGGAGGTCGCCGTGGATTTAGGATGCCCATTGATCAGATTTTATGAACACACCGAAAGGCATGCTAAGAAATCTGTATATGGATGTTAGAGAGTTTGAGTAATGTGCAGGTAGGGAGAGAAACAGATTGTCCATTCACAGGGACTGAATTATGATACACCTACGTGAGGAGCGAGGTTGGTCCATCTACCTATGGAGTGAAAGTGCTTTAAAGAGGAGATGCATCTATGTGTTGATCTGCATTAAGATGTGGAAGCATCACTCCTGCCACCTTGCAGGACTGCCGTGGGCACCAATCGCATTGTATGCTATGGGAATATGACCCTTGCTAGGGGCATCCCTAAGGACCATGTGACGGGTGTTCACGGAGCTCTACAATTCTGAGGCTGTTTTGCTGCATTAAAATGTTTAGGAACAGGGCCAGGCATTGCAGCAGTTAAGATGCCTCATGGGATGCATGCATCCCATATGGGAGTCCCGGGTTTGAGTTCTGTCTGGACTTCCTGCCCAGCTTTTTGCTAATGCTCACTCTGAGAGGGGAGGCAGCAGGTGATGGCTCCAGTACCTGGACTCCTGATGTCCACATGGGAGACCCAGATGGAGTTCCTGGCTCCTGGCTTCAGCCTGGCCCAGCTCTGGCTGTTGAGGGTATTTGGGGAGTCAATCAGTGGATGGGAGATCGCTCTCTCTGTGTGTCTCTGTCTCTCTCTGCCTCTCTCTCTCTCTGCCTCTCTCTCTCTCTCTCTCTCTCTCTCTCTGTTGCTCTGCCTTTCAAAAAAATATGGATAAGTAAGCACATATTAAAAACTGTAAGGACAACTAAACGTGTAGATATACACACAAATGGTTTGTCCATGGGAAAGAAATTTGTAGAAGTAGTGCTTCGGATGAGGGGAGCTTTCGCTTTTCACGGTGTAGCTTTTGGTGCACACATGTTAACGTGTTCTTTAAACACCCACAGATGCTATCTGGCAAGAGAGGAGGGACCACAACCTTGTTTGTTTTGTGCTTTATTCTGCTCTGTGTTTGTTTTACAAATGCTAATGTACCGCTTCCCTCTCCCACCCCTACCCTTGCCTTTTTTGTTGTTGTTGTTAAAGAAAACACTAAACTTTACCATATACCAAATATAGTTGCTGAAGGTTATTCAAGTTGAATTACCTACTCTGCAAAGCATAACGTTTCCCTTGTTGCAACACTTCCTCTTACGACAATATGCTTGTTTCTACTTGCAGCTCTGAAACCCTCAGGTGAGCGCACACTTTCTGTCTTCAGTGCAGGTAAGGAAACGTGGGATGGGGTGGCAGGTGGCTGCTGCTTCCTACCTCCCCCTCACCAGTCCCTGCCAGGTGGCCCATGCCATCAGACTCCTTGGTGCCAGTTCCCAGGGATGTTTAGTAGAAGAGGGAGATGAGTCAGCGATTTGTCTGATGCCAGGCTGGCCTGGAACCAGCATGATGCCCTGCCTGGCTTCAACTACCCAACTTCAGCAATAGCTGGGAAGATAGGGTCAGAGTCATCCCTTGGGTTCTGGAAATGAGCTCATCTCTTTTGGCAGCCCTGGGGAGACAGACACCCAGCCAGGAGGGAGGAGACCTGGAACGAAATGCCTTCCCGCTGCACCAGGAGCAGGCACAAGAGCACTGGGGCAGTCTGAGGAGCTCTGGCTCTGCTGTCTGACACTACTCTGTAGGGAGAGTCAATTCCTGTTCTATGCCTTCTGCAACCTCGTTGACAATAGCCTCTTCCTCCATGTTTTTAAAAAATATTTATTTATTTATTTGAAATGCATGGTGACAGAGAGAGACAGAGAGACATAGAGAGCGAGCTTCCATCCTCTAGCTCACTTCCAAATGCCTTCGACAGCTGGACCAGGTTGAAGCCAGGAGCCAGGAATACCATCAGGATCTCCCACGTGGGTGAAAAAGAGCCGAGTACTTGAGCCATAACTCGCTACCATCCCAGGTGCATCAGCAGGAACCTGGATTGGAAGCAGAGTGCCTGGGACTCAAATCTGCACTCCAATACTGAATGCGGGCTTCTTAAACAGCTGCTTGACTTGCTGCACCACAACACCCACCTCTTTCTCTATATTGTTCGAGAACCCCCTCTGTTCTATTTCCTCTGCCTCTTCTTAGGTAGAGACCACAGCTACCAAACATCCAAGAACTGGAAGAATCACAGGGAAAATCACAGAGAAACTGGGGCAGTAGACTTCCTCCTGGCCCACCCTGAATCATTGACACTTCTCAGCATCTTCTCCCAACAGGCAGAGAAAGAGAGGGTTCTGGCATCTCAAAACTGGCACACGTGCCCGTGAGGAACTCTTCGTCACTTGACCAAAGAACGGACTAGAATGATCACTCACCTTCCCGGATGTCCCAGGACCTCTGTGTGGTGCTCCTGCTACCTGAGGATGCTCGGCCTCCACTTTCATGGCTTGGCCTTCAGGGTAGCCTGAGGGTACCCAGGGTATTTTGTTGCTTTCTGAGACTTCCCTTGCCTTGAAGGTCAGCTGATCTTTTCCAGAGTCAGAGAAGTGTCCGTTGTGTCCTTCCGGGAGAAAACCCAAACACTTCAAACCCCGGGAGACCCCTTGACTCCAATGACAGAAGACCATGAGGCCGTCACCGTGTCTCAATAGGCTAATCTTCCACCAGCGGCGCTGGCACACCGGGTTCTAGTCCCGGTCAGGGCGCCGGATTCTGTCCTGGTTGCTCCTCTCCCAGGCCAGCTCTCTGCTGTGGCCCGGGAGTGCAGTGGAGGATGGCCCAAGTGCTTGGGCCCTGCACCCCGTGGGAGACCAGGAGAAGCACCTGGCTCCTGCCATCGGATCAGCGCAGTGTTCTGGCCGCAGCGTGCCAGCCGCAGCGGCCCCTGGTGGGGGTGAACCAATGGAAAAGGAAGACCTTTCTCTCTCTCTCTCTCTCTCACTGTCCACTCCGCCTGTCAAAAAAAAAAAAAAAGACCGTGAAACAACAAAATCCAGCAGAAGTCTCTGCATCACAGCACTCCTTCCTGGAGCCTCTTCACTTCAGAAGGTAGAAGGGCAGGAAAGTGCAGATGCTGGAGCCACCAGGCGTGGGAGGGCGGAGACAATTTTGTTGACTGACAGCTGTCATGCTAGACGCTGTAAGAATTTTGATCAGATCCTATCTATTCCTCCTAACTGTTCTGAGTAGTAAACATGTTTGCCCCCCCCCCTTTTTTTTTTGTAGAAAAGAAGCTCAGAGGGATTCAGTGATTGACAGGGTTTTGCAGCTTAAATGGAGCCCCAGTCTGTCTCCTGCAAGATCCCAACCACTTCTTTCTGGGTGAATGAGACAACCCTGCAGACCAGGAACTCCTTAGGTGGTGAATTAGCAGATTGAGTGTTCAGAGAGACCCAGCTTGCCACTGTTACATGAAAACAATGGAGGAGAAATTATTGTTACCTCGGTTCTTTATCTCACATGGAAGAAGAATTTCCAAGCAGACGGCAGAGTGATTTAAAAAGGTTTATTTAGAATCAAAGACCTCCAGCTGGAGCAGCATGAAGGGGGGCTTCCAAGAGAGGAAAGAACCCCAAAGAACCTCCTAGCACTGGGGTTTTTTACATACAATTTCAAAGTGGGGGGGGGCACAAGACAATCAGATCGGCATTCAGTTACCAAGTGGGGACAAAACTCATCAAAAGACCTGATTTACAGTTCTCTGTCCTGTCTTGCCTGCTCATGATAAAACAAAAAACCATCTAGAAGGGTGGGATAGGTAACTTGTTTTCACAACAAGCTGTGAGCTCAGAAAGCACTCCCTTGCTATTCTCATGGTATTTTTCGAGATTCCAAAGGAAGGAGGTCAGCTGGTTTGTTCTTGCTAAATATAATATTTTTGGGGGAAGGATGCAAATATTTTACACTCAAAATTCCATTGGAACATCCTGACTCCTCACACCACCCCTACAGTGCCTGGTCAGTTGACCAGCCTCACAGCTTGCTCTCACTGGGCATTGTGTGCAAACAAGGTAAAGAGATGGCAAACACCATCACTGCCCGGTCATAACCTCCATGAGGGTCTGTAGGAATGAAAGGAAAAACAAAGGAAGCTTCAAAACCCTCCCGAGAATCCAAAATCCAGGGCTGTCAAGCCCAAGGCTCGGTTCACTTGTCCCTACCATGTTGGCAGACATAACTGGTGGAAGACCACTGTCCTTCCAAGCTACATGGACCCTGGTCTTAGAGCTTTCCCTACTCATGATAATACAGCTGGAGGACTGCCCAGGGGCTCCCAATACCTTCCTCTGAGTAATGACAGAGGCCGCTCTTGTCATTTAGGAAAGTACCTTACATACTGGCCTTGGTCTATAACTACCATGACAAGGCGCGAATGGAGTCTCCTGGGGCCCACTTCTGACCAGCCCATTATAAAAGTCAATTTTCAAATACAATCAACTTCAATTATTCATAGACTAATGGTTCAATTTGGAGATCCTCTCCTTCCTCTTCAACCTCTCTCTACCCCTTGACCAGGGGCCTTTTGGCTCGCCTCATTAATACACCCACCGGAGCAGGAGGAGCAACCAGTCAGTGTGAGGGCCTGTTAGCAGTTGCAGTAAAGAGTTTGTTAAGAAGCAAGTTGTGTGGAAATGTGGATTTTGCATATTCCTACTAATCTCATTACCACTCATCCTGCATGATAGACAACTGCCTGAATTCTTTGAGTTCCTTTGATTTGTTGAGTCTTGCCAGAAGAACTAGAAAGGCTAAAAGCCACACAGTTGGAGCCAGCAGCGACCTGGGCTGCAGTTGGCTGGGTATAGGCAGCCATGTTTAGCCCCAGCCGCAGCTCCAGGCTGAGGGTGCTCATCTGAGCTCACCCTCTGGCGTTACGGGATCATCTCCTAGGGTGGATGGCGGAGATTCGTTTCTAAGATAAATGAAACACATCAGAGTTTCCCTCTCCTGAGTGATTGGAGTTTTATATTCCCAAATCAAAGCAATTAACAAATAAAATTAGAAAGTTAACTTTAGGGACTGGTGCTGTGGCATAGTGGGTAAAGCCACCGCTTGTAGTGCTGGCATCCCACATGGGCGCGGTTTGAGTCCTGGCTGCTCCTCTTCCGATCCAGCTCTCTGCTGTGGCCTGGGAAAGCACTGGAAGATGGCCCAAGCCCTTGGGCCCCTGCACCCATGTGGGAGACCTGGAGGAAGCTCCTGGCTCCAGGCTTTTGATTGGCATGGCTTTGGCCGTTGAGGCCATCTGGGGAGTGAACCAGCAGATGAAAGACCTCTCTTTCTCTCCCTCTCTCTGTCTCTCTTTCTCTCTCTGCGTGTAACTGTGACTTTCAAGTAAAATAAATAAGTCTTTAAAAAAGATAGTTAATTTTAAAACGATCCAGTTCTGTGCTGCAGCAGCAGGCCCCACTTCTCCAGCAAACAAGATTTTCCAGTCCAAGGATGAGCTGCATTCCTCATGTAAAGAACCAAAAGGAACAGCAGGACTTCCCTCTCTATGTATTATTATTATTATTAATAATAAAACACATCAATGCCAGGTGCCATGCTAATTGATATATATTGTGATTTAATCTTCAAAACAACTTCACCAGGTGGGAACAGCAAACAAAGTTCAGAGAAGTTAAGCTCCTTGCTCCAGGTTGCTCAGGAAGAGGCACAGAGTAGGTTGCTCACCCAGTCGGCGGAGCCCAAGACGCCCGCTCTACCCCATTGTTCCACGTTTCCTACAGTGGTTAAGTCTCTTCTCTTGGCTGAAACCACAATAACAGCAGACCACCACAACCCAAACCCCAGCGATGTCGCTGGGAATTCCCATGCCGCCTCCCTTCCTGCTCTCCTCGGATTTCTGGCCTGGGGACTCCTCTGTGCTGCTAAGCCATCCAATTAGCAGCACCCGCCACCCGGTCACTGTGTCTCCTCTTTCCACGCTGGTGCATACTGTATTATTGTTGCATTGTTTCTGCACATCTGTTTAGTCTCCCCACAGTAAAAGGTGCATGGGAAGGGAATTAGCTTTGTGCATATTTGATTTTGTCACTGTTTCTAGCATGATACTAAACATGCATTAAGCCCATAGTTACTATTTTCTGATTACTTAGTTAATTGATTTTGGGGTGGAAGCCACATGCAGGACATCTCTGTTGTATCTCTTGTAGTTCTTGACTCACCACTGGGTAAATTGTAAGCACTCAGTACATTTTTTTCTTTTTATTGGGTATCTGACCACACGGAGGAAAAATGAGTCCAGGAGTAGCCAAGCCTCTACTATGGACTTCATGTATGCAGTGTAATTTCTATGCAGTAGATGTTGTCCCTCCTTCTCACAGAGCCCAAGTCACACAGCAGGTGACTGCTGGCACCAGGGTTCCGCACACAGCCCTGCCAGCAGGGCGAGGAGACCCTGGGCACCTAAGGATGTTGGCCTGAGGCAGTCAAGCATGGCTGCTGGGGACAAGCGGGGGTGATGGGAAAGCTGGACTCTGCAGGCAGACAGACTCTTAAGGACCTAGGGACTCCCAGGAGTCAGGACTGAGTGTCTCGGTTGGCAGCCCCAGGAAGTCTCTGTCCCTGGCACTGGGCCTGGTTCTGCCACCAGGCTCCATCCATTTTCAGCCTTTGTCTTTGGGCAACTGACAGCAGTCACTCCAGGCCACTACTTTCCAATTGTTCTGGACCAAACTGGCTTCTGCTGTGTGAAATGTGCATCAGAACGGAGAGAGGGCTTCCCGGGAGTTGGTGGGAACTCCTCAGGGGAGGGGGCGAGATAGCAGACACTGGGATTAGAGGATTTAGCAGAGCAAACATTCCTTTACATGGGACAGTGCCCAGGGAGCAGCTTTTGAAGCATTTGTGGAGTGGGATTTGGTTAGCCCAGGAACAGGAGTTTGTATTTCCCTAAACCCCTACCAACCGCCGGAGCCGCTTGTCTGGCGAGAGACTGTGTCTGCTCTGGGCTCCCAGTCACCCTGTTCTTTGGCTTTCTCCACTCCTCTCTGGGGCGCGCGGGGCGGATCTTTGGGAGGAAGGATCTTGGCTGCCTGCTTGCTGCCGAGTAGGAGCTCCGGAGCAGCTACTGTGTATTCAAGCCAGGCACTTTTACAAAGCGCTTTACAGACCTCAGCTCATTCAGTTTTGTAAGAATTGCCATGTAAACAACAACCCTATGAAACAGATGATTATGGAGCTCCTTATTTTTAGAATATTTATTATAATCATCATCATGACCATGCATCTTATAGGAGAGGGGCCAAAAGCACAGAGCAGCCAGGGGCAGAGTCAGGAGCAGAAGGAGGCGGCCCAGACGGGCGCAGGAGCTCACACCCGCCAAAAGCTCATCAAGGTACCACCCGCAGGCCGGGCTCAGCCCTGCCCTCTCAGCAATGTCCCCTCTCCACGGCTTCTTAAGACTCTCGACATCTCTGCAGAGCAGTCACATTTTCCATGGTCGCTTTCTTCTTCCTCTGGCCCAAACAGTTCCATTCGGACCTCCCAGTGCACTGAAACTGGCATGTAACTGACTTCAGGCTTAGTTATTTTTTTTAAAGATTTATTTATTTTACTTAAAGTCAGAATTTCACAGAGAGAAGGAGAGGCAGAGAGAGAGAAACAGAGAGAGAGAGGTCTTCCATGTGCTGGTTCACTCCCCCATTGGCTGCATAAACTGGAGCTGTGTCGATTTGAAGCCAGGGAGCCAGAAGATTCTTTCGGGTCTCCCACGCGGGTGCAGGGGCCCAAGGGCTTGAGCCATCTTCTACTGCTTTCCCAGGCCATAGCAGAGAGCTAGATTGGAAGTGGAGCAGCCGGGACTTGAACCAGTGCCCATATGGGATGCCAGCACTGCAGGTGGCAGCTTTAACCACTACGCCATAGCACTGGCCCCAGACTTCAGGCTTTGATTCCTTTCTTCCTTGTCTCCCCACATTGCATTCTTTCCAACACAGAAGATGCTATACGCTCTTCCAGGCCAGGGTCTGGGGCCTCTGTCTTTTTCATGGTCCCTATCTTGTGCCCAGCAGCTGGTTAGGGGCACAGAACTGCCCCAATTGCCACCATTGCTATTGGCCATTGTCATGCTAAGGACTGGCTGCCCCTCCACTTCTAGGTGTGCCTGTGGCTCTGCCTTCAGGTGAGCACTCTCAGATCAGACCTTACTGAAGATCCCTGATCTCTTCTTTGGCCCACTCTTGCCTGGATTTCCTCACTTGAGCTGGGAGAGAAGACAGTTGGCTCAATATGAAACAGCTGCTGAGTTGAACTGGGAAGAGTAAGAAACCAAACATAAAAGTGCATCCAAGAAACGGGCTTGCCAGCCCGCTGGAGACGGGGATCTGCGTGCTGCCTTCCCTTTTCCGAGGATGCCCTTAGGGCCCCAGGACTCCGCTGGGCCCTCAAACCATCCTGGAAGATCAGAAGATGGGAGGCAAGAGGGCACTTACTACTCACTACGTGTGTGACTTGCGCAAGTCCCTCTCACTGACTTTCTGTTTTCTTGCCTGAAAATACTAACGCCTAGTCTCCCTACTTCACTGGGGGTGCTTGTGTGGATTAAATGAGAAAAGTACATAAGAATAACTGTGGACCACAGTCACCACCCCTTTCTTCCTCCTCTTCTTCTCTTCTCCCTCCTTCCTTCTTCCCCCTCCCTCCCTTCATTCCTCCCTGTCTCCCTCTTTCTTTTAATAAATAGTTACTGAGCCCTAAGTATGTCTCAGGCACTGAGTTAGGCAAAGGGAATCATCCGAAGGGCATTTTACCAAGTAATGTAGTTTCTACTCCCAAGAAGCCTGGTAGTGGGCCGGGGAACCAGCTCTCTCCGGGTAACCATGCTGTTGGGAGAACACTCAGCGAGATGTCAGGCAGGAGGTGTGTGAGAAAGGGGCCAATCTCACGGCACGTGTCACTGCTGTGGTGACCTAGGCAGTGGGCCTCACGTTTCCTGGGGAACTTTAAAGAGGCAGATTCCTAGGCTCCATCCCCAGAGTCTAAAACCCCATGTGTAAATGTACATGATCAACATGACCCCTCTGCCCCAGTTCTCTCAGTGACCTTCAACCAAGCATGAAGAACAGGGACCTAAGGTCGGCCTGGGCCTCAGTGGGGCACTGAGCCGTAAGAAGTCCCTGCCGTCCCTGTGTGTGCTTCTTAGCTAGTTCCACTCCAGGCCTGTCCTGAAGGGGCAGGGCGAGTCTGCAGATCTCTCTCTTTGCTTAAGCTAGTTTGAGTTGGATTTCCGACGCCGAAAACCACCACATCCTGACCTGGTGGTCTCGGAAGCCATCCCTCACCTTGTCTGCTGGCTGTGTGATGAATACAGGATCTGCAGGGGTGGCGCTGTCAGCGACAGTTGATGCAGTCACCTGCTCTGAGGGTGGCCCTGGAGAAGCCTGCCTGCCCCCTGGCCCTGGGATGCACCTGCAGGCATTTGTGACAGCTACAGTGCACACGAGCACCAATGACTATTCTCTCTCTCTCTCTCTCTCTCTCTCTCTCTCTCTCTTTTAAAGATTTATTTATGGCCGGGGCCACAGCTCACTAGGCTAATCCTCTGCCTGCAGCGCCGGCACCCCGGGTTCTAGTCCCAGTCGGGGCACTGGACTCTGTCCCGGTTGCCCCTCTTCCAGTCCAGCTCTCTGCTGTGGCCTGGGAGTGCAGTGGAGGATGGCCGAAGTGCTTGGGCCCTGCACCCCATGGGGAGACCAGGAAAAGCACCTGGCTCCCAGCTTCGGATCGGCTTTCCCAGGCCAAAGCAGAGAGCTGGATGGGAAGTGGAGCAACCAGGTTTTGAATTGGCTCCCGTATGGAATGCCAGCACTGCAGGGGGCAGCCTTACCTGCTATGCAACAGAGCTGGCCCCTGCACTTGCCTTTTGTCCTGCTCACAAACTCTTTCCCCAGCTAAATCTACTGTTACCCCAGAAAGTGGGCCTCCTGGACACTCACCCACGTGTCTTTTTTACCAGTTCAGTGCTTGCTCCTTTTCACCAACTCCTGAGACTCTGATTCCCTTTCCTGGGTCCCCAAGACCCCAGTGGGAATCTCTCACGTGTGTGTCTCCTCCGCAAGCCCGGGAGTCCCCAGAGGCCACAGAGAGGCCTCACTTCTACCTGTGCCCAAGCCCAGGCCACACCATATGACCACCAGGCTCTAACTTGCTAGTGACGAAACTCATTCAGTTCATCACTGGGTCATATGGTAAGTCTATTTTTGATGTTTTGAGCCACCGCCGCTATTTTCTGCAGTGACTACACCACTGTACATCCCCCCAACAGGACGCTGGGGGTTCCAGCTTCTCCACAGCCTCCCCAACACTGCCATCTCCTGCTTTTGTGTTTGTTTCTTCAGAGTAGCCATCCAGTGGGTGCAAGCTGGCTCACAACTCCCTTTCAACCCTGTCCCAAGGGGGCTTATCTGACCAAGGACAACATCAGAGGTGGGTATTCCAAACTCAGCACCAAAAGTGTGTTGTTGTTGTTGTTGTTTTGGACAGGCAGAGTGGACAGTGAGAGAGAGAGACAGATAGACAGAAAGGTCTTTCTTTTGCCGTTGGTTCACCCTCCAATGGTCGGCGCGCTGCAGCTGGCGCACCGCGCTGATCCGCAAGCAGGAGCCAGGTGCTTCTTCCTGGTCTCCCACGGGGTGCAGGGCCCAAGCACTTGGGCCATCCTCCACTGCACTCCCGGGCCACAGCAGAGAGCTGGCCTGGAAGAGGGGCAACCGGGACAGAATCCGGCGCCCCAACCGGGACTAGAACCCGGTGTGCTGGCGCCGCAAGGTGGAGGATTAGCCTATTGAGCCACGGCTCCGGCCTTTTTTTTTTTTTTTTTTAACTTTTAAGGAAAGATTTATTTATTTGACAGTCAGAGGGATAGAGAAAAAGAGAAAGGGATACAGGTCTTTCAACTGCTGAGTCACTCTCCAAATGCCTGAAAAGGCCATGGCCGGTCCAGGCTGATGCCAGGAGCCCAAACCTCCATGCTGGTCTCCCCTGTAAGTGGCAGGAGCCATCCTCTGCTGCTTTTTCCCAGGTGCACTAGCAAGGAGCAGGATCAGAAGTGTAAAGCATGGGCCGGCGCTGTGGCACAGCAGGTTAACGCCCTGGCCTGAAGCACTAGTGTCCCATATGGGTGCTGGTTCTAGTCCCAGCTGCTCCACTTTTCATCCAGCTCTCTGCTGTGGCCTGGGAAATCAGTAGAAGATGGCCCAAGTCTTTGAGCCCCTGCACCCACGTGGGAGACCCAGAAGAAGCTCCTGGCTTCGGATCGGCACAGCTCCGGCTGTTGCGTCCAGTGGGGGAGTGAACCAACAGATGGACGATCTCTCTCTCTCTGTCTCTACCTTTCTATGTAAATCTGGCTTTCAAATAAATAAAATAAATCTTTTTTTTTAAAGAAGTGTAGAGCAGCCAGGACTCAAAATGGCACAACGATAATGCTGGTATCACTAGCGAGGGCTTAACTTACTGGACAACACTGGTGTGTATTTTGTAATTTTAAAAATTTTCCCCCCTTTTAAAAAAAGAGTTAGTTAGTTGAGAGGCAGAGTTACAGAGAGAGATCTTCCATCAACAGGCTCACTCCCAAGATGGCTGCAAGGGCAGGGGTTGGGCCCTGCCAGGGACCAGGAACCAGGAGCCAGGAGCTTCCTCCAGGTCTCCCACGTGGGTGCAGGGGCCAAAGCACTTGGGCCATCTTCTACTGCTTTCCCAGGCCATTAACAGAAAGCCAGATCACAAGAGGAGCAATTGGGACATGAACCAGTGCCCATATGGGATGCCGGCACCGCAGGCAGAGGCTTAACCTACTATGCCACAGCGCCAACCCCAAGATTTTCCCCTTTTCTTCATGTCTAAATTACAGATGTTTGTCATTGTACGTTAGGGCAGGCTAATATTCTAACATAGGAATACGCCCTGATTTATTGAACTCTTTCCCATTTAGGTTGCTTTCCATTTTGTCACTACATTAAACTTTTCCAACCTAGATATTTGAGTGTTGTCACATGAATATGCAAAGAAAAACGTCAGGGAATGTGACCTCTGGGAATGCCTGTGTTGTCCTCACCAAGTTCCTGCCTCCATCTTCATGGTTTACCTTTGAGGACAAAAGTTTGCCCTTGACAGAACTGGCCACAAGCAACTGCTCCAAGACGCCTGCCTCACTGACCTCTGCAGGCCTCGGGCCTCATTACAACAGAATGTCCAGGCTAAATGACACACCCAGCAGGCGCCATGAGAAGAAACACTGGGCCATAAAGGGGAGAAAAGGAGGAGGCACCCAAGTCCTGGAAAAGTCCCAGCTATTCCAAGTAAAGACGTGAATATTCCCCACATTCATTAGCATGTCTGACACCTGAAATTTTGTCTGCCCTATAGCTAGGCTCCTCAACCTTAAGTGAGTGGAGAAGTGGGTAGAAAGTGACCCCCCCACTTCATTCTTTGCCACTGGTGCAACATCTTAATAGAGAGATCGCCAGCCCCAGAACCCACATTCATGTACTCATCTGAATTGCTCAGTTCTCGAGCCTTAATTCATAGGTGAGAAGACAGATACAGTATGACTAAACAGCCTGTGTCAGGCACACAGCTAGGTGTGGAAGAATTGCTGTGTGTCAGCCTCCACATGGTATTCCCTGAGGCCAGGCTGAAAACACGCCCTTTCTAGTCCTTTCCAAGCAATGCCACTTGGGGGTCTGCAAAGCCACCCCCCCTACCCTCTCCCCCGACGCTGCACCTGTTCTGCTGGGTGGATGAATAGGAAACAGCAGACTGCATTTATTATTTAACCAGGTGCCCAGGTGCACCTGTTGTGGCATTGGGTGCTGTTTATGGTTACAATAAAATGTGTAGTCCCAGCATTTAGGTTTATAAGAGTTTCCTTCCATTCTCAAACCCTGACTGAGGGAGGGGCAGGTGCCAGTCAGCTGAGGTCTCTTCAAGTACAACCTGTTTGCAGAAAGGGCCATAAAAACAAAGCATGGGGCTTGGTTTTGCCTGATCTTTGGCCAAACAGTAACAGTTTAAAGAACTCTGCCTTCGCAGCAGCTGGGTAGAGTTACCAGGTACACCGTGTTTGGTACAGAGAGGGGAAGCAGGGAGATAAGCAGGGCAAGGCGGCCTGGAATCCCAGCCGGCAAGGACCGGTCCCACCCGACCCAGCCCTGCAGAGTCAGCCAGCCGCTTCTACTTGGCAGCCTTTGTCTCAGACCCAGATACCCAAACAGCACCCTGAGGGACTACTGGTCAACCAACGCAGACTCCTGGGGGAAGCCTCAGGAGCCTTTTGAAAGTGAATAGACATTTACTCCAGCACAGCCTCACTGTCCCATGCCTGTTCTCCCACCACTTACTTCACAAGCGACCATCCCTGTCTTGGCCTGACCAGGCAGGGGCCAGAGGTCAGCCTGCTGGGTGCTGGGATCTCCAGGAAGGTTGGGAGGGCTCTGGTGGGTGCAGCTCTCAAGAGTGGGCATGACCAGGTGACAGTGGAGTTTGGGCCTGGGCCTTTGACTGGAGAGGAAGAAAAGCTGATGGGACCCTTGCCAAGGGCAACCATTGCAGAGTTGGACAAAAAAGGGTACAGCTGTCACACCCCATGGGCTTGGAAATGAGATGGGGAGACTTGTAGAGAGCCATGTGGGCAACTGGGCATGCACAGGGATCCATCCCGGCGTCCACAGGAGAGGAATGGCAAGACAGACTCCATGGTTGGCTATCAAAGCACTAGGGTGTGAGGAAGGCACTGGTAGTAATTTTGATTCATCAATAAAATATCTATTAAAGTACCTTTTCTCCAGGACTTATGAAGTTTCATTTTTTATTTTTATTTATTTAAGAGGAAAGGAGAGAGAGAGAGAGAGCTCTTCCATCTGCTGGTTCACTCCCCAGATGCCCACAACAGCTGGGACTGGACTGCACAGAAGCCGGGAGTCATGGGTGTGGTTCAGTTCTCCCAGGTGGGTGACAGGGACCCAATTATTTGTGACATCACTGACTGCCTCCCAGTGTCTACATGAATAGGGAGCTGTAACCAGGAGTTGGAGCTAAGAATCCCAGGGAGGCACTCAGTGTGGGAGATGGGCATTCTAACGTCCATCTCCTCATGAGGATTTGCTGAACTGAGTGCAACCCTCAAAGATACACGAATTGGCAAAGTCATATCTTTATTTTCATAGGCTATATAGTACGTGCTAAAAAAAAAAACTCAGACACTGGCCTCAGAGAGCTGAAAGAAGCTCCTATCTCCTGGCTTCGGATCAGCTCAGCTCTGGCCATTGCGGTCGTTTGGGGAATGACCCAGTGGATGGAAAACCTCTCTCTCTGTAACTCTGTATTTCAAATAAGTAAAATAAATCTTGAAAAAAAGAAGGCATCATTCCTAGTCTGATGCAATGGAATGGAGCTAGCCTTTTTTTCTGCTGGTGGCTTCTTTGATCCTGTTGACAGCCCTGTACTGAGATGCCCAAATACCTACCCCAGACAAGCTTTTTAGCACCTGCAGTGACTCTTGAGCACGCCTAGCAGCCCTGGGAGTTCTATTGACATGTCAGTCCTACTGACATGAAGGAGGACTAATGGCGGAGAGCAGGCTGGGCCGTGGATCTGGCAGGGACGTGGAGTGAGAGCCTCCACCCGTTTATGGATCGGCTTTGGAACAGGGCAGCCGGGCGGAGCAGAGGGAGAAGGAAGAAGGCACCTGGGCACCTGCATCTCATTTTAAAGTTGCCCCAGATTTCTTCACACTAAGCTGTATTCTAGACTTGGTGACTCTGTCGCATCTTAGTCCTGGAAACCACCAAGAGGCCGGGTGGATCAGCCACATCATTTCACATGGCTAATTTGCCTGCTGTCACCCAGCCAGCTGGTGACAAAGTCCACATCATAGCCTGATTACTCCTGCTGCAGTGTGGTTTTTCTTCTACAATGTCCAAATTTCTCATTTTCCAGATCCCACCTATAAGACTTTGTCCCTGGCCCCAGGGCTGCAGGCTCTTTGGATAGAAGTCAGGGCTTTGGGGAGTAGCTGGAGAGGATACACCTGGGGAGACGGAGAGATGGGCCTGCCCAGCAAGTCAGTTCATTCATTTCAATGGGGCCAAATGGAATCAGCATTTATGCAATGAGTGTGCCTCAGAGCTATCAAACCAGCCCTGAATACTAACCAGGGAGTTTAGATGGAGCTAAAAATAACCGGCTAATCACCACTAGGAAGAATCAGCAAGGATGCTGGAGAGAGGAAAATGTCTTAATATCCCATGTCTTCAGCAGCTGGGCTCCAGCTAGGACTGCAGTCTCCCCCGGCCTCTGCGGCTCCCATGAGGCAGGCGATTAGGCAGCGCAGAAGCCCCAACACTTAGAGGGACAGGGAGGGGCCCGCGGATCAGGGTTATTTGGGGCGAACACAAAAGAAAGGCGCTGTGGCAGGAGGCAGGTTTTGAAGAGTAGTGCTGTCATCGTTTGCAGTCCTTCTCCTTTGAGAAAGAAAGTCCTGAATTAAAGGGAAACACCGTGGTATTCTCTGCAACACCTGCTGGACGTCTTCCCTTCCCTAAAGCACAGGTGTCTTGGTCTGAAAGCATCTTTGCAGTGCATGCTTGGGGACCTGGTTGATGTAAGGTCTCTCTGGTTGGGCCCCTCTTTGGACAACAAATGACCAGGGCAGACCCCTGATAAGCTGAGCACTGTGACAGAGCACAGCATGTGAACAAAATCACGACAGGTAGGGCAAGAGTGAGTCTTTCACACGACCCAAAAGACTAGGAAGAGGAGACAGATACAGCAAGTTGGAATGGAAGAGAAAAAAAAAAAGAAAGAAAGAAAAAGAAAAAGAAATACCGTATCGCAGAGAGCAAGGTCATACTCTAAGCGAATACTTCCTCCAAAAGGTATAATGAGTTTAAATCCATTGAAACTGGTTTAAAAGAGTCGTAAATGATGGGTATGTGATTAAAACACAAGCGCCAGTGAGGAAGTGATGGGCCACATCTCTAACCACTGGATTCGACTTAGGGACCAAGATGCTCAAAAGGCTTCCACCAGACTGTGCACTCCAAACAGGCAGGTCCTGTGCCTGCTGAGATGTAAGAATAAGAAACAGTGGAAAAGAACACAGATTCAAAAAGAATAGGGACTTTGGATGCAGAAGACAGGTTCAAGTCTTATGTCATCAGTTTTGGCTGCTCGTCCTTAGCAAAGTAACTTAGCTCTCTGAGCCTTTATTTCTCTACCTGCAAATACGGATGAGGGCACTATCATTTTCGCTTGGTTGTCGTGGGCTTGGACTACCTGACACAAGTGGGAACACTTCCTTCGTTTTCACGTGCAGTGCGAATGTTGCTATCTGCCAGGCCCTGGTGATTGACAGACAGGAGCTGGCCAGGTGTGGGTAAATTTCCTGACGGCCAGATGAAGACAAGAATCCACTTAGCACCCTCGCTCCCATCACAGTCCTCCTTGAGTACTATGTTCTCAACACCCTGCCTTTTCTGCTGTCTGTTCTGGTCCCAGCACAGCAGTGGTCATGTCCACCCCAGCCGTGGCCCGTGGTGCTACTAGTGAGCCCCAGAGGGGCCTCTGGTCGTGTTGTTTTCCCACAGGCTGAGAGCTCCCTCCTGCTGACTGAGTCAAACTGTACCCCCAAAGGTAGACATCCGAAAACCAGGCATAAACTGTGAATTGCAGCTGTGTCACCTACTAGCTGTGTGGTGTTAGCAAACCAGTTAACTGCTCTGGGCATCCTGTCATTAGAGGAGGAAGGCTCACCCTGCTGCCTTCCAGGGCTGCGAGGAGAGTCACACGAGGCAATGCGTGGGCGAGGGAGTTAGGAACTGCACTGTCTCCTTCAGAAGTGAGGTGAATTCATTTTATTGAACTCAATTAAATGATTAAAAATAATAGCTTACATTAGTGCAGCACCTTCACTTGTAGGGGCTCAGTTATTTATTTTTAAAGATTTTTTTTCATTTGAAAGGCAGAGCTAGACAGAGAGCAAGAGGAAGAGACAGAAATAGAGATTTCATCCACTCATTCACTACCCCCATAGCCACAACTGCCTGGGGTTGGGCCAGGCTAAAGCCATAAACCAGGAGATTCTTCCAGGTCTCCCATGTGGGTGCAGGGGCCCAAGCAGTGCTTTCCCAGGTGCATTAGCAGGGAGCTGGATCAGAAGTAGAGTACCCAGGACTCGAACCAGTGCTGATATAGGATGCCAGTGTGCCAAGCGCTGGCTTTACCCACTACACTGCAAGACTGGCCTCTGGGGTCAAGTTTATTACAGTAAAATTATTACATGAAATTGGCCCTTTTTAGACTTTCAACAAATTGTAAGCACCAGCATGGTGGCGGCCAGTGGTTGTTTTCTCTCTCTAGTTTAGCTTTTTCAAGAATGTCACTCAAATGGAATCATCCAGCATGAAGCCTTTTGAGTCTGGCTTCCTTCACTTAATGCAATGCATTGAGAACCCTTGCAAGTTAGTGGGCACTTTCAGGAATTCACTTTTCTTCTTCTTTTGCTGAGTGTTTTTCGTTCTTTAGGTACACCATAATTTCTGAATCTCTTTGGGTTGTTACCATGAATAAACAACAATTAATATTTGCATGTAGGTTTTTGTGTGACCATGACTTGTTATTTCTTTGGGGTTGTTACTTGTTATTTCCAGGGTTGGGATTGCTGGATCGGATGGTAAGTGTCTGTTGAAGTGGTAGAACTATTTTACATTCTAGCATAGTACTTTTTTTAAGATTTATTTTTATTTATTTGAAAGGCAGAGTAAGAGAGAGAGAGAGAGAGAGAGAGAGAGAGGTCTTCCATCTGCTGGGTCACTCCCCAGTTGGCTGCAATGGCCAGAACTGAGCCAAGCAGAAGCTAGGAGCCAGGAGCTCCTTCGGAGTCTCCCATGTAGGTGCAGGAGCCCAAGCACTTGGGCCATATCTTCTACTGCATTCCCAGGCCATAGCAGAGAGCTGGATCAGAAGTGAAGCAGCTAGGACTTAAACTGGCTCCCAAATGGGATGCTGGCATTGCAGGCGGCAGCTTAACCCACTACACCACAGCACTGGCCACTAGCATAGTACTTTTTAAAAACTCTTTTAAAACTCTTTCAAAGTCTTGATGTGTTTGGTTTTATTTTATCCTCCAAATGGTTCTATGAGATAGGGGGGAGTTGGATACAAACAGTTCTATGAACTAGGGAGGGTTTGATTCATGGGTCGGAAGCTTGGTCTCCAGAGCTGGAAGAGGTGGGGCCTTGTGGAAGGCGACAGGTCACTGGGTGGGCTGCCCTCAGAACAGACTGCTGTAGTTATTGAGGGCCCCTGGATAGTTCCCACAAGAGCAAGCTGCTCTAGAAAGAAGCATCTGGTCCCTGAATTTCTCTGGCTTCCTTCACGAGACGCCATGTCATCTCTTCTGCTTGTGCTCCTGCTGCTGTGATGGCACCTGCCACAAGACCCTCACCAGAGCCTGAATCGGTGGGGCTGCTTGATCTTGGACTTTCAGCCATCAAAATGTGAGCTGGGGGGCCGGCATTGTGGCGTAGAGGGTAAAGCCTCCACCTGCAACACCATCATCCCATATGGGCACTGGTTCGCTTCCTGGTTGCTCCACTTCCAATCCAACTCCCTGCTAATGCACCTGGCAAAGCAGTGGAAGATGGCCCAAGTGCTTGGGCCCCTGCACCCATGTGGGAGACCTGGAGAGTGAACCAATGGATGGAAGATCCTCTCTCTCTCTCTCTCTCTCTCTCTCTCTCTCTAACTCCACCTTTCAGGTAAATAATCTATTTTTTTTTTGAAAAAAAAAAACTGTAAACTAAATACATCTCTTTCCTTTATGAAATACACAGCTTCAGACATTTTGTTGTAGGAACAGAAAATTGACTAATATAAGAAAGTGATACCAACAGTGGGCTTGTTGTCAGAGCAATACCTGGAAATGTGGAAGTGGCTTTAGAACTAGGTAGTGGGCAGAGGTTGGAAGAGATGGAGGATATGGCTAGAACAGGCATGAATTTGTTGCAGGAAAATGGCTGCAGAGGAATTATTGTTACCTCGGTTCTTTGTCTCACATGGAAGAAGAATTTCCAAGTGGACAGCAGATAGATTTAAATGGATTTATTAGAATCAAAGATCTCCAGCCAGAGCAGCATTGAGGGGCACTTCCAAGAGAGGAAAGAACTCAAAAGGCCCCATAACATTGGGTTTTTGAGTACAATTTCAAAGAAAAAAAACTTGACAATCAGATCGGCATTCAGTTCCGGGGTGAAGGGGGACAAAACCCAAAGGACCTGATTTGCAATTCTCCACCCTGTCTGGCTGCTCATGATAAAACAAAACCCATCCAGAAGGGTGGGATAGGCTCAAGAAGAGCTCCCTGGCTGCTCTCATGGTAAATTTGGAGAGTCTGAAGGAAGGAGGGAGGCCAGTTTGTTCTTGCTCAAGATACCATTTTGGGGAAGAAAGCAAATATTTTACACCCCAAATTCTATTGGGACCACCCTGACCACCTATCAACCCATCTAACTCTTCACAATGCTGCTTGGGACACCCACACCCCATATAGGAATTCCGGGATTTGAGTCTCAGTACTGCTCCCACTCCCAGCTTCTTGCTTATGTGTGCTCTGGGAGGCAGCAGGTGATGGCTCAATCGCATGGGTCCCTCCCACCCATGTGAGAGATGGAGACTGAGAGACTGAGCTCCCTACCCACAGCTGTAGCCTGGCCCAGACCCAGTCTTCACAAGCATCTGGGGGAGTGAAGCAGCAAAGGTGAAATCTCTCTTCCCCCCACTTTCTCTCTCTCTTGACCTTTCAAATAAAATAAATTAATTAAAAATTAAAGAAATTGGAGTAAAGGTCATCCGTGTTACATCACTGCAAAGAACTTGACTGCACCGTGTCTATGACTGCACTGTGTCCATGACCGAGAGCTCTGTGGAAGGCAATACAAATGAATGGTGGTTATCTGGTAGAGGGACTATCTAACCAATAGAGCATTCAAGATAGTTCTTGGACACTTTTCACTGTCCACAATAGGATTTGAGAACAATGGCACAACCTAAGGGTGGGATACACACTTAAAAAGGAAGCAAAGCAAAAATAAATAAATAAATAAAAGGAAGCAAAGCACGAAGATTAGGAAAATTTGTACCTCACACATATAAACATGACAGACTATGTTCAGGGACAGAAAGATGTGGCCAAGCGATTTTTTGCTAAAGAAACTAGCCTGTATTGAAAGAAACCATATGCTCTGAATCATGACGATGGAAATAGTTAAGGCCACCCATCCATTACAAGCCCAGAAGGGCAGAATCATTGGAAATCGTGGGAATTGTAGGAAAGGAGCCTGGGGCACTCTCTGTGGACTTGCAGCTCAGGGCCACCTTGGGCTTCTGCTCACTGCTTCCTGGGCTGTGCTCTATGACTGTGCAAGCCATGGTCCAAGTGGGCACAGGCACAGCTCATGCTGTCACTCATAAAGGATCAAGTAGCAGACCTTGGGGTCTGCATGGTGCTGATTCTACATGCAGATAATAAAACACTCCCAAGGGTGAATATTGTCACCCTCCTAGGACAGGAGGAGCTGGGGGGGCTAAAAGGAGAAAGGGCTGGCCAAATGTCACTGTCTCCTCACTTTCTTCTTCCTTCTTATCTGATTCTTGCTGAGTTCTGGCTCTGAAGGTACCCATCAGAACCTACATTTCCCTGCTTTCCTTCCCTCCAAGAGTGGGTCATGGGATAGCCTTTGGCCAAGGGGATATGAGCGCAAGTGATGTTCCAGCTCATGTCTTACAAATGGAACTCCTAACTCTTCATGTCTTCTTCCCCCTTTCCTATCATCTGGAATGCAATTGTGGCAGAAACTCAACTTGCATTTGCAGATAAAGACAGTAGAAGAAACCTGAGTTCTTGATTGAGCTCATGGGACAGAGCTGGCCAACAGTCAATGAAACCAGACTGTTGGGAGTCCCTTACCTACCATCTCATAATTTGGGGTCTCTGTTACTGCAGCTTGACATTTACCCTAGCTGATACAGTCACATACTGCATTAGTGGGCACACATTATAGCCAGTTCATTCGCCTTGTACAGAATCTGATTTTTTTAAAAAATTACCTTTACTAAAATACAGGGATATCATGATGCTATGAATCCCAAATCTCACAGCTTAATAACCCGTATCAAAGAAAAGAGTGAGCCTAGGAAAGGTATAATCCACTTGTTCTCCATGAACCCTGATTAGCCTCCTAGGCATGCTTATTCCACCCTTAGACGCTCACCAGCTGGTTTATGATGAGAGGGATTTATTTTATTCACGGAGTTATGTGGAGCAGCAGCAAGAAAAAAAATGAGGTGAGAATGATGACTGAAGACTTCTGGAGTTGAATCAAGGTGCTTAGACTCCATGGGTTAAACAGAGGGCAGAAGTGGGAACCGGCATTGTGGCATAGCAGGTTAAGTTGCCGCCAGCAATGCCTGCCTCCTATATGTCTCTGGTTCTTGTCTCTACTGCTTCACTTCTGATCCAGCTCCCTGCTAATGGCCTGGGAAAAGCAGCAGGAGATGGCCCAAGTGCTTTAGCCCCTGAACCCGCATGGGAGACCCAGAAGAAGCTCCTGGCTCCTGGCTTCAGACTCGTCCAGCTCTGGCCATTGTGGCCATTTGGAGAGTGAACCAGAGGATGAAAGATCTCTCTCTGTCTCTCTGTCTCTCTGTCTCTCTCTCTCTCTCCCTGTAAGTCTGACTATCAAATAAATAAACCAATCTTAAACAAACAAAAAGCAGGAGACAAAGCAGATAAAAACACAGTTTAGAGACTGCTGCCAGAATGAAGGGGAAGAGCCCGGGAAGGAAGGTCCAGCCAGGAGACATCTCAGCCATTCTGGCCACCGTAACAGAAGACTGGAAGCTGCCAGGTCTGGTGGCATCCTATGGTCATCTCCTCACTGCAGCCTCACGTGGCCGAGAGTGTGGGGGGGAGGGGCTCCCTGGGCTTCCTTTTACAAGGGCTTGATCTCATCTGTGATCGCCCTGAGAATCACCTCCCAAAGCTTTACCTCCTAGTCCATCACCTTGGGGCTTCAGATTTCTGTGTATGAATTCTGGTGGGCAGGGGGTACAAATTCAGTCTGTACTGGGAAGAAGTTTGATAGCATGGGTATGGTTTGGCCACTTACAGGAAGAATTGGGGAGATGGCATACAGCGTGGAGCTAACTATCAGAAGAACATGGAAGGGTGGGAAATTTGGGCTATTAGGAACCGAGGGCTACCCCTGGCTCCCACTTCTTTCCCAAGTTCTCTTCTGCTATCTTGGAGAGCAACACCCCTTCTGTCAGTCTCCAAGTCAAATGGACTTGGCTTGTCCTCTGTGGCTATGTGATATGCCTAACCTGGACCTCTGAATCCCAAAGCAGCAGTTAAAGGAGAGAGGGGAGGTGGGGATGCATGGGGAATGAGAAGCTACTGCAGGTTTGGGAGGAAAAGAACCTTACTGAAAATTATATCTGAGCTATTAATGTAAGCCCCAGTAAACAAACAATCATATATAAAGAAGTGATTAAGCGTATTAGGTTATTAGATTAATCCAATTTGTCTAGGACCTGAACGCATCCTTGAAGACAGGATACATAGCTGCCTGGAGCCTATGGCTGAAGGGTGATGGATTCAAGAACAGAGGGGATTTTGAAGAATGCACAGGAGTTAATTCCCATGTCCTATTTAGAATCATAATTTTAGACTAGAGAGATATTGTGGTATTATATTTACTTTTGTTTTTGTCCACAGTTCCTGTCTCATAAGCCCGGTCCTGGAAATGACAGAGCAGGTCATAAAATCCTTCTCACTCCAGGGGAATCCTGCCGCATACCCACACGGAAGGAATATGGGAGAATCTGGACAGACAGGCTTGCTGGCTCCCCCAACCTGACTACCAGCAGCTGTGCCCACCCAGGAAGTCTCCATACAACCAAAGACAGGGTGAACAACATCCCTGCAGAGTGCACGCCTCTCCTCCCCAGTCTGCCCTGTGCATCTCTTCACCGGGATCCGTTGCAGATGCAATGCAGTTAACCAGGAAATACATCTCCATGAGTTCTGTGGGCCACTCCACAAATTCACTGAACCCAAGAAGGGGTAGGAACCTGGTTTGTAGCTGGTTGGTGGAGCTATTGGAGGCTTCAGTGAGTATATGATGGGTCAAGGGCAGTCTAGGGGACTGAGCCTTCAACCCATGGGGTCTGATGCTGTCTGCCAGTTGACAGAGTGCAGCTGGCGACCACTGCTGGAGAAGTGGTCACTAGGTCGCTGTGGGAAGAGGTCCCTGCACACTGCAGGTCTCAGAGGTGACCTGTGTTGATTGTTGTGTGAGAGCAGAAGAAAACCAACTGTTTCCCCACAGAGATGTTTAAAAACCCTCAAAGAAAGAGGCATGGAGGAATCAGAGTCCTGCCCAAGAGCAGGAACCTGGGTTCACTCCCAACCCCACGACCAACCTGTGCTCACACCCTCTGGACTCCAGGTGGACACCAGCCATGCTTGGTGATCATCAAAGTTCTATCCACGCAATGCGATGAATCAGCATGACTGCATCACCTCTGTGGTTGATAGCAAACTGGTGGGCTTGCAAATGACTTGTAGATCTATGTTCCTGGAATAAGCCACAGGAAGTTCTGGGAGTGCTTAGCAGTGTCCTGGGGATATGAGCAGCCACAGGACAAGGTGGGCATCTTCCAGGAATGTTGATTTTCTTTGCCAGTAAGTGATTTAAAATATATTTATATGATATAAATAATCTATTAACAGAGAGGCACATAAGAGTCCCATAAATTTTAAATATCTAACATGCAATGCCAAAAATATTTGAGCATGAAAGCTGTTTGAAACTATGCCCAAAGATTTCTATGATATATGAGTGTGTGTGTGTGTGTGTGTGTGTGTAAGTGTGTGTATACAAAGAGCCTTAAAAATGTCTGTGGAAAATGGAATTGAGATAAGTTTATTTTGGTACAAAAATTTTCTGAAATCTATGCATGCAAGGAATTTTCAAAAAAATTCTTGCTGGAAAAAATGTATTACGGAAAACCATGCATGAATTTCAAAAATGTTGGCACCAACATAAATATATCTTTTAATTCCATTTTTCCTTGAATTTTCTGAAATACCCTTATATGTGTGTGCACACACATGCTTGTGCCAGCTCAATAAATCTAGACAGACACCCAGGAAATGAGTAGTTTACCATTGTACTCAGCTAACAACTGATTTAATTCAAGTTGGGAGAAAGGCCTGGCACTGACGTGGAAGCACACATCTGGTGAGAAAAACTCATTAGGAGACCTAGAGTGTGGAACTGAACAAGAATTCACAACGAGCCGGGGCAGTAGCAAGATGTGTGCCAAGGGGAGGCAGCAGGGGGCCCACAGCAGGGGCTGGACTTGCTGTCTGCTTAGCATCCCCCGGGGTGCCGCTCTGTCCCTGGTGTAACTGTTCATCAGGCTGTTGCTGATGGCAACTCTGGCAGAGAAGAAGCAGCGAGGGACACAGCAGCAGGGCTGGGGAGACCCCCAGAGGAGCCGAGGAGGTGTGGGCAAAGGAGTTGCCATCCTGGACCAGCTCCTGCCACCAGGCAGTGCCCTCGGTGCCAACCGGCCACATCTCCTCCTCAGAGGCACCTGAGGCTACCTTCCTCCACGATGCTGTCAGGGCCACGCCTCCCCTGGCTCTTCAGCTGGCCTGGAGCTGCTCTGCTGTCAACTCCCCTTCTCTCGTTAGTATTTCCCACCTGACCCCCAACCCCGTACTTGATTTCCCCCTTAGCCCAGGAGCGTAACTGAGTTTCTGCCCTCAAAATCAAACGTGCGCTCATCTGCAGATCCTCCTCTCTCTCCTTCCCTGACTGGTGCTTCTGGGTCACATCGACCGTCCTCACTCCTGCGGATCCCCACACTCTGAAAACCACCGCAACCAGTGCTAGTAGAACAAGGCCATCGTGAAGACAAAAAGTAATGAAAGAGTGGACCTTTGTATATGTGTGCTAACATATGTACTGAGTGCCAGTATTAGCCTAATGTTTAAGATGCTGATTAGGGCAACATTGGAGTGCCTGTGTCAACACCTGTCTCTGGCTCCTGGCGCCAGCTTCCCGCTGATGCAGAACCTGCATGATGACTCCGTTTGTTGCATTCCCACCACCCATGTAGGATACCTGGATTCCAGCCTGGCCCTGGCCATTTTGTTGTAGGCATTTGGGGAGTGAACCAGAGAATGAAAGAGTGCTTGTTCTCGCTCTCTCTTTCCCTCCGAAATTAGTATATTGAGAGAGAGAGAGAGAGAAGGAGAGAAATGATTTCTTGGGAGAAATCAAAATTCTGTTGGACTTTATTACAACTATAAATTAGTGATGATTTTATTTTGAAACACACCTGGGGAAAACAACATAATTTAAAAAAATTTATTTTGTTTATTTGAAAACCAGAGTGACAGAGAGAGAGATCTTCCGTCCGCTGGTTCATTCCCCAAATGGCTACAATGGCCAGGGCTGGGCCAGGTTAAAGCCAGGAGCCTGGAACTCCATCACATCTCCCACAGAGGTGAAAGGGCTGGATTGGAAGCAGAGCAACCAGGATTTGAACAGGTGCTTCAAGCTGCAGCTTAACTGTTGGCCACAAGGTCAGCTCCGACATGATCTTTTTAGTGCCCAGGCCTCTGAAAGTCTCATCTTCACCCTGGAAATGAGGACTCCACCCCTGCCACTCTCCAGGGCCATCAAGCACCAGCTACCTGTGAACTCCAGGCGATATCTGGGGTCTGTCCTTGGACTCCTCCCCTACGTTGCCACTCTGACCATTCTCCCCTTAAAACTCTCTTGGCTCTGTGCTTTGGCAGTTTCCTGCTCTCCCCTGAGCACTCTGACCATTTTCTTTCTCTCTGCCCCTTCTTGGCTCCTTTCCCAAGTTCATCCATCAGGTGCGGGATGTCCCAGTGTTCTGGGCTTGGCCCTCTGTTTGCCGTTCCTGGACCATCTCCTCCACCTCGTGGCTTTAACTCTCACCCTGGGCTCCCAGATCCACACGTCCAGTGCCATGGCTCCCCAGGATTTCACACCATTTCTCTGCAAACGTACCCAGTAAGGCACCTTCCAATGAGAGGTGTGTATTAGTGTCCCATGCTAGTGTAACAACTTGCCAAAAACCGGAGGGCCTAACACAGAAGAAATTATCTCGCTGTTTGGGAGGCCAGAAGTCTGAAGTCAAGGTGCTGCTCGGGCCACATTCCCTTTGGAGGAACCCGACGGGAACCCTTCCCTCCTCTTCCAGCTCCCGCCGGCCGCCAGCCTGTGGCCACGTGACTCCCATCGCTGTCCTCCCACAGCCTTCGCTGTGCATCTCAAGTCCCTTCATGTGTCCCTCATCAGGACACCTGTGGTTGGACCCAGGACCCACTCAGGTGGTCCAGGATGATCTCCTCATCTCAAGATAACTTTTACTTACTTACACCTGCAGGGATCTCTGTTCCAAATAAAGTAACATACATAGTTTCTGGGAACCAGGATGTGGCCATGTTGTCTGTGTACCACCATCCAACCCACTGCAAGGTCCAAGACTAAGCCCAGTCTTCCTCCTCACATCTGCTTCTCTGCCCACTCTCCTCCTCTCCACCAAAGGCCTCTCTCCATGCACCTGGGCCCAGAGCCTCAGAATCAACAGAGACTGGGTCACTTGCTTCCCACTCGAGAGAGCACCCACAGAGTGACAATGGTTTATTTTATTTTTTAAAAAGATTTATTTATTTAGGCTGGCACCACGGCTTACTAGGCTATTCCTCCACCTGCGGTGCCAGTACCCCAGGTTCTAGTCCCGGTTGGGGCGCCGGATTCTGTCCCGGTTGCCCCTCTTCCAGGCAAGCTCTCTGCTGTGGCCAGGGAGTACAGTGGAGGATGGCCCAAGTGCTTGGGCCCTGCACCTGCATTGGAGACCAGGAGGAAGCACCTCGTTCCTGGCTTCGGATCGGCGCAGCACACTGGCCGTAGCAGCCATTTGGGGGGTGAACCAATGAAAGGAAAACCTTTCTCTCTGTCTCTCTCTCTCACTGTCTAACTCTTTCTGTCAAAAAAAAAAAAAAAAAAAAGGAAGAAGATGAAGATTGATTTATTTATTTATTTGGAAGAGTTACACAGAGAGAGGGCAGGCAGAGAGAAAGAGGTCTTCCATCCGATGGTTCATTCCCCAACTGGCCACAACAGCTGGAACTGAGCTGATCTGAAGCCAGAAGCCAGGAGCTTTCTCTGGGTGTTCCCACATGAGATCAGGGGCCCAAGGACTTGGGCCATCCTCTACTGCTTTCCCAGGCCATAGCAGAGAGCTAGATCAGAAGTAGAGCAGCCTGGTCTCAAAGCAGCGCCCAAATGAGATGCCGACACTTCAGGCCAGGGCGTTAACTTGCTGCACCACAGCGGAGGCCCCAGAGTGACAATGTTTTAAAAACTTCCTTTGTCTCCAATGTGGCCTGGTCCATGCCCTCCCCATTTCTGAACACCACAAATGCCTCCTAGCAATGCTTCTTGTCTCTGGGCTGATCCTTTGAGTGGTCCTCTCTGTAGCCAGATAATACCACACGGTTTTCTCTACTTGAAACGCTTCGTGAGCTCTCCACCTGTGTAGAAGAGCCTGAGCCCTTTTCCTTAAAACTTAAAACCTTCCAGAACCTTCTCCAAGTCCTTCACCAGGCTTGTCTCCTGTAGCATCCTCCAGTCTCTGGCAGCTCTCCTCATAAGCCACACCATTTCCTGTGTCCATGCCATGGTTGCTGCCTTTTTCTCGAATTTTCTTCTACTTTTCTTCTAGCATCACCTTCTCCCTGAAGCCTTTACCTGAACTCCCGGGGCGAGCAGCCCCCTCTGGCGCCCAAGGTCGGTGACATCTCCATCGCAGTAATTTGGCTGTTGCACCCAAGCGCCTGTTTTCCTGTCTCTTCAGAGCCTGTTCTGAGATCCTATTCATCTTTGTCGCTCCTCCCCTCACCCCAGGGCTTTGTACCTAGAAGGTGCTTAATAACTTTTGAAATCAGTGTGAGCTGAATCGGACAGTTTCAGCTAAATGTTTTAATGAGCTGGCAGACTCGGGGTGAGAAGGGAGACCCCAGAGGGTGTGTAAGAGAGAAACGACCAACAAGCCCAAGACCTCATGGGCCGGGAAAGGTGAGGGAGAGAGACGTGAACAGGACGTGAGGACAGGCTACAGGGACAGTGTGCACACGTCTGTGTGTGCACCTGCGTGGGCAAGCCTGAGAGAGAGAAAGAAGGAAAGAGTGAGTGCCAAACAGGAGTACAAGGAGCACGGAGCTGTGAAGACAGGGAGGGTAGTGACACCTCCGCGCGGGCCGGCTACTCGGGTGTCACCCATCTACAGTCACGGAAATCCTGAGGCTTTTGCCGGCGGGTGTGACGCCACACTTGGCCTTGCTCCGGGTCGGAGCCCGTTTGGGAGATACGCAGGGTCTGTGAACTGGCGATTGCTTTTTCTTTCTGGAGTTCGGGGTTGTTTTTTCTTTGCCTCTGGGCCCCTTGGGCGCTCTTTTATTGCGCTGACAGAATAAAACATGAGCTGCTCTTAGCGGCCGCCATCCCCTTGCCTGCTAGGGAACACGGCCTCCCCATTGGCCCGGGAAGGCACGGGCTTTGCCCACACTTGGCAGCCTTGGCCCGAAGCTCTGGGAGCTGTAATTTGCTAAAGGAGTTCAAGTAAATAAACCACACCGAAGTCGGGCCCTGAACCCCAGGGAACGTCCGTCAGGATCGGAATCGGCCGGCTGAAGAGCCCTGCCGGTCCCAGGTGGCGTCCTCAGGGCCCAAACAGGAGCGCCGAACTCTGCCTACGCGGGCCTGTCCCGAGGAAGATTCTCGTTCCCACTGCCCTTGGGCAGCTGGGCCGAAGAAGACTGGGCTCCATGCGTGGTCAGTCCCCGCCGCCAGCGAGCTGGGGGCGCAGGAGGAGCGCCGCTGGGATCCCCCCCGGGGCGGTGCTGCGCAAGCCCACCTCACTCCTGCTCCCGCTAGCGTGGGGTGTCTCCATCTCCCCAGGATCGGGCTTCAGCGGTCTGCTCCGGGCCGGCGCGATGCTCAGTGCCCGATGGCAAGCACGCACGCGTCAGACCCAGTCTGTGCGCTCTCCCTCCACCAGGCCACGGGCAGGCGCAAAGGCACAGCCCATCGGTGGGTTCTGCCCTGAGTGACAAGTGTCTCGGGTGAGGCTGGCCCAGGCGGCTGTGGCGCACGGGAGGAGCCCCTGTGCCAGCCTTTACCCCACTGTCGCCAGAGCGTTCCAGGGACCCAGGCCTGAGGGGAGGAACGGTGGGCTCTGTGTAGGGTGTGGCCAAGGGCGTGAGGCTGGAAGGGGCTGCCAGGAGCGGGGGTGGGGGGAGAGGAGGCGAGAGCCCAGGGCTCCTCAGCCACAGCAGTCCCCGTGTTTCTTGCCTTGCGTGGTCACCGTGAGCTCTGGTCACCAGGTGGGGGTTTGAGCTGCAGGGGAAGAAAGAAGGAAGGGAAAAATCTTCCTGGCCACAGCATGTCCTTTCACCCAGAGGACGGCGCCCTCCCGTAGCTCAGGGACACACAGACTGTGCCGGGGCACGGTGGCAGAGGTGGGGACACAGGGCTGACCGAGGCCCACAGGTGCATAGCGCGAGGGCAGGAGGAAATCTGCACTTCCTTCTCAACTCCCAGTCGGCCAAGGGAGGCCAGAGGGATTTACCTTCGCTCCCTGGATTGCTGCTCCGCTCAGACGTATTGGGTGCTGTATCCTCTGGGTGTAGCACAGCTGGAACATTCTGTCTTGGCAGGATACCTCTTTCTGGAGAGAGTTCAGAAGGACCCGCCTGTGCTGGCCTGGAGCAAAATGAACCAGAGGCGGATGCCATCCGCAGCCAGGTGGTGACGGCCTGTGGAGGGAAAGTGACCCGGTGGATGTCAGAGAGGGGCAGGCAGAGGTCTTGCACTGGACTTGACGCAACTGGACATTAAGTGATGTCATTTGTAGGTTCTTATTGCAAAAGGCTGTTCCACTCATCCAGTCACTTCATGCAGGTGTTTAAAAGCATTAGATGGGGGTAGGGGACAGGTGTTGTGACCCAAGGTGTTAAGCCACTGCTTGGGATACCTGTATCCCATATCCCGGTGCTAGTTCAAGTCCTGGCTACTGATCCAGTTTCCCTGTCTGCCATTCATGTGGGAGACCCAGTTCTGGGCGCATGGCTTTGGCCTAGCCTCAAAACATAGCCTAGTGTGCCCTGGCTGTTTGGGGCCAGCAGAGGGAAGATTTCTCCTTCTCTCTTTTTCTCTTGCTCTGCCTTTCATCAAGTAGATGAAAAAGTAAATAAACAAACATTAAACAAAGAAAAGCATAGATGGTTTGCCTTACCGCAGTGAAAGAAATTGTGCCACTGTGCACCTTGCTTGCCTGGGTCTGTCTGCCTTCTGGGTGTTAATGGCAGGATTTTCCAGGCCCAGCAGAAGTTGGAGTAGATCCCAGAGACTCAGCCCCATAACTCAGCAGTGGTAACCTCTGACTTTCAAAGCAAGTTTCAACTCTCCTTCACCAGCCAACTCCCTGCACCCCCCACTCCCCCACCCCTGGCACTGCACGTCTCTTCCTTTCCGTTCTAGCAGGAAGAACTGTCTTCCAAAACTAAGCCATGAACAAACGGCACCTGGCATCTCGTGCCTCAGAGGAAACAGTCCTGAGGGACGGCTTGTCTAAGGGGAGAACCTGAAGCCCGCCCCCTTACTCCTGGTCCTGTTTCCTGCTCGCCTCTCCGCTGAGCTCATCCCCATGGCTGGGACCCAGCCTGGCTACTCCAAAAGCAGACGGAAGTGAATTCTTCCCTTTTGCTTCTTCAATCTACCACTTTCTTTTCTTTCCCCACCTCATTGGGCTGATGGTCACACCTGGCACCTTAGCTGGTCCGGCTGTGACCATCCTTGGGTTTCAACAATACGCCCTTGAAATGACCTTTGTGAACTGCCTTGGCAGTCTTTCTCGCTTTAAAAGCTGGCTGCTTACGACATACTCTTTCTTCCTAACTCTTTAACTCCCCTGAACCAGTTCACGCTTTTGTCGCCTTCCTGCTTTCTTTGCTAACAAGAAAATAAACTTCCACAAGTGCTTGAGATCAAGCGGCTAAGACATGCTGTGTTTTGCCATCACTCGACCCTCCGGGCAGCCAGCTAGGAAGGTTCCAGTCTCCTCCTTGCTAGTCCTCTGTGTCCCAGGCTGGCGCCCCACTGCCACTTCCTCCTTCCTCCTCCTCCTCCTTTCTCTTCTTCCTCTTCTTCCCCTCCTCCTCCTCCTCCTCCTCCTTCTTCTTTCAAGACTCAACACAATCTTCTCGTGCATTTCTTAAGTGCCATGTAATATTTGTACCCTCTCCTCATCCTTCAGTTCTTCTCCCCACACCCTGTGAGGGGATCCTGCTTTGTGCCCCACAGTCACCTTGTTAATATCCAGCACTAGACACCGCAAGAAACATGCACTTTAAAAAAAAGTGCTTGACTTTAATACTTACTGTGAAGTTCATGAGAAATATTTGTAGCTAACATTTATGTGAGTACTTACTATGCACTAAGTTCCGTTCTGAGGGTTTCACCCAAATTATTTCATGACAATTTTACCCCAGCCCTGTAGTAGCTATTGTTGCCTGGCAAAATAAATAACCTGTTCTTTCCTCATGGCTGGCAGAGCCTCACTTTGTATGGATGCCTTTTACTCTTACTAGAAACTCAAGGAAAGATATGTGCAAGCTGTCTAAGCCAATTGTGTTCGTGTCATTTATCTTATAGCGACTGATTTCAGCAGGGACAGGTAATACAGTTCTGATCAATAAGATACAAAGAGAAGTCGAATTAGAAAGAGGAAAGAGGAGACCCTTCCCGAAGCTTCCGGGTGCTGCAAAGGTTGGTGATCATTTTGCAACTGGAAAATGAACCAGCTTGAGAACAAGGACGCTAGCTGGGACCAAGAAATAGAAAGCACTGGAGGCCTGGAGTCCCTTAATTACCGAGGCAGCCAACCAAGGGCTATCAGGAGTTCTGTTTATGGCAGGAGACACATTTTCCTTATTGTATAAGTGGAACTACTTCTAGCCTCTTAATCATTACATCTTAATCATTGCAAAATCCACTAGAATATCCTATTATCCTATATTATAATTTTACAAATGAGATAATTTACCTTCAATAGGTAATTAACCCAACATTAATTGCTTGCAAAAAGTTAAGATGACTCCAGGGCTTTTAAACACTCCAGGATGCTCACTCGCTGAGAATAGGGAACTAATCTTAGCCTTGTAATCCTTGCTTCTAGCACAGGTCTGGAATGTAATTAGTGCTCAATAAACCCTTTTGACGTCATGAGCGCTTCGTGATCTGAATTTCTATGGATGCTCATCTGCTCGCATCACTGAATAGGCTGATTTTCTTGGTCTTCCAAAAAGAAGCAAAGATACTGCATTTGAATTCTCAGATACTCATCTTGGGTACTTTGAAGGAGGAAATAGTTAAAATACAGAAGCAATGTAACAACACTACAAGTAGAAAAAGGAATGAAAATGGTGTTCTGTGATCTCTGCACCCCAACAGGCCAGCCGTTGCTGAGGGTCCCCTGCAGTCTTGATTACAGCTCAGCAGATGCATGAAAATCACTTGACGGCATTTGATATCCATTTCTGATTTTATAAAAATGGAAGCAAGCTAGACAAAAAAGAATACTCCCTTAAAGTTTTAAAAAATTTATTTTATTTGGCCGGCACCACGGCTCACTAGGCTAATCCTTCACCTGCGGTGCCAGTACCCCGGGTTCTGGTCCCAGTTGGGGCGCCGGATTCTGTCCCAGTTGTTCCTCTTCCAGGCCAGCTCTCTGCTGTGGCCAGGGAGTGCAGTGGAGGATGGCCCAAGTGCTTGGGCCCTGCACCCCATGGGGAGACCAGGAAAAGCACCTGGCTCCTGGCTTTGGATCAGCACAGCGTGCCAGCCATAGCAGCCATTTGGGAGGGGTGAACCAATGGAAGGAAGATCTTTCTCTCTGTCTCTGTCTCTGTCTCTCTCTCTCTCTCACTGTCTAATTCTGCCTATCAAAAAAATAATTGGCCGGCGCCGTGGCTCAACAGGCTAATCCTCCGCCTTGCGGCGCCGGCACACCGGGTTCTAGTCCCGGTCGGGGCGCCGGATTCTGTCCCGGTTGCCCCTCTTCCAGGCCAGCCCTCTGCTGTGGCCCGGGAGTGCAGTGGAGGATGGCCCAGGTGCTTGGGCCCTGCACCCCATGGGGAGACCAGGAAAAGCACCTGGCTCCTGGCTCCTGCCATCGGACGAGCGCGGTGCGCCGGCCACAGCGCGCTGTCTGCGGCGGCCATTGGAGGGTGAACCAACGGCATAAAGGAAGACCTTTCTCTCTATATCTCTCTCTCTCACTGTCCACTCTGCCTGTCAAAAAAAAAAATTATTTTATTTATTTGAATGGGTGTCACACGGGGGGGGGGCAAACAGAAAGAAGGCTCTTCCATTCACTGGTTCACTCCCCAAATGGCCACATGGCTGGGGCTGAGCCAGGCCAAAACCAAGGGTGTGGAACTCCCTCTAGGACTCCCTTATGGATGGCAAAGGTCTGAGTGCTTGGGCCATCACGTGCTGCTTTCTCGGGCACATTAGAAGGAGTTGGGTAGGAAGCAGGGCAGCTAGTGTTTGTACCAGTGCTCTGATATGGGATGCCGCCATGACAAGTGGTGGCTTAACCCACTGTGCCATGACACCACCCCCATGCCCTTAGCTTTGTAAGGTGTGTTTGTAAGCAAACTATATCTAATTTGATGTTAAAAAGTCTAAAAACACTTTCTCTTCATTTTAGGATCAAGGCCATCATTGCTACATTATTTCTACTCATCATTATATTGGAAATCCTACCTAGTAGATTAATATAAGAAGAATAACAAACATTGAAAAGAGAAAAAACTGGGGCGGCGCAGTGGCGCAGCGGATTAATGCCCTGGCCTAAAGCGCTGGCATCCCATATGGGAGCCGGTTCGATACCTGACTGCTCCACTTCTGATCCAGCTCTCTGCTATGGCCTGGGAAGGCAGTGGAAGATGGCCCAAATCCTTGGGCCCCTGGACCCACATGGGTGATCTGAAGGAAGCTCCTGGCTCCTGGCTTCGGATCAGCGCAGCTCCGGCCTTTGCGGCCAACTGGGGAGTGAACCAGCAGATGGAAGACCTCTCTCTCACTCTCTCTCTCCCTGCCTCTCCTCTCTCTGTGTAACACTGACTTTCAAATAAATGAATAAATCTTTAAAAAAAAGAAAAGAGAAAAAATATTCATAGGCAATATTATTATTGATGAAAAACAAAAGGCCAAGGGAATCTATAGAAACACAATTGACAGTAATTTTAAAAAATTCTGTAAGTTTCCTTGATCAACAAGCAAACACAAATTGCATTCCAATGTATCTGCAGCAATTATAAAGGTGATAAAACCATCATCTTCAATAGCAGGAAAATCTGCAGGGCTCTCAAGAAGAAAACCCACCAAAAGATACACAAGACTTTTATGGACTGCAAATTTATTTTAAAACATAAAATATCTAAAAAGTAGTAAGATATGGCAAACAAGAATTAATTTAGATTATTACATAATTTCCAATTCTCCCCAAATTAAATTATGAATTCTGCATGAAGAAGAACAAGAGGGTGACTTGACACAGCAGACATCATACTTGAGATGAAGCTACAGTAGCTGAGATTTCAAAGGCATTGGGTAAACTAGCGATTCTCACACTTTCTTGCTCCTGTGAATCCTACGGGGTTCCTATTAACCCCAGATCCCAACAAAGGCGGTGTGTATTGACGTGTTAGACTCTGCATTCCTAGCAAGCTACCCAGTGAGGCTCATGCTGCTGGTCTGTGGATCGCACTTTGGGAAGGAAGGGAGTAAATAATTAAAAGAATGGAAGAGAGCACACAAACAAAGCTCATGCATTTATGAAAGGTTTTCATACCAACAAAACGCCAGAGAAGATTAGTGAGGAAAAGGAGATATTAGGTGCATTGGCCTGACCCAACGTCCTGAGAAGAAGGAAGCAGGGTCAGAGTGAGAGAGATTGGAAGAAGTGATAGGGCCAGATTTGAAGATGGAGGGAGAAGCCACAAGCCAAGGGATGTAGGCAGCCTCTAGACGCTGGGAAAGGCAGGGAAACTGAGTCTTCCCTAGGGACAACAGACATGTGCTCCTGTCAACACTTGGATTTTAGCCCAGGGAAACCCAGTTTGGGCTTCTGATTTCTGGAACTGTGAGATGATGAATTTGCTGCTCTAAGTCACGCACTTTGTGATCATTTGTTATACAGTGTTAGGAAACCAATCCTATAACAAAAGGCACCACCCAACAAAATGGAAAGACAGGCCACAGGCTGGGAGAAGAATTTTGAAAGGATACAACTAACAAAGAATTTAAGTACAGAAATACAACGGGAACTACAGATCAACAAAAGAAGAGAAGTAACCCAGCACAGAAACAGGCAAAGGATATGTGCAGAATTCACAGGTGAAGCAACTTCAGTAGCCAAGAGCAGAGAGAAGAGCTGCATCACCTCACTAATCTTGCAAATGCAAACCAGAGCAATAGTGAAACACCATGGTACACACATCCGAATTAAAAGTTCTTGATAATGCCAAGTGCTGATGAGAATATAAAACAATAAAAGTTCATAAAACACTGGCAGGGATGAATGTTTTCACAATGACTTTGGAGAGCGCAATTTGGCAATTCAGTAAATCTGAAGTCACTTGTACTCCATGACATGGCAGTTCTATCTGTAGGTATTTCACTAGACACTGTCACGTGTGAGTACTTGGAGAAACTTACAAGACTGTTCAGTAAGGTGCTTTTATAGTATTTAGCAGTTGAAAATCAACCAAATGCCCTTCAGTGGGAGAGTGGAGAGAGAAACTGTGGAATATCCCAGCAGTATAATCCCACACAGCAGTTACAGTGAATAAACTGACACCACCTCTCTTCCTGAATGTGTACATAATTATGCCTAGCTGATTCCCCTGTCTCTTGTGCCTTCTCCATTTCTGTACAGTCAGCAGATCTTTGAAAAATCTACTTTAAACTTGCTACTTGAGAGTTTTTTAAATTGGTTTTACTGCTGTATAATTGTTATAAAACAAACTGAATACACGAGGTGCCTTTAAAAAGTTTATGGGAAATGTGTATTATGAAAAAAGTGTGGATTTCAAAATTCTTATGTGCCAAAATAAACATTTTAATTTCATTTTTTCCATGAGTGTTTCGAGGTGCCCTTGTATGTAAGGTATACAATTTGATAAGCTGGGGCACACGTGTAGCTCTCTACCTCAGCCAAGGCCATGGACATATCCATCATGGACATATCCGTCATGGACATATCCATTCTGTGGGTTTCAGCAACAAGACTATAATCTTGGGTACTTCTTAGGCTTTCAGATTTTTCAGTCCACTCTCCTTGAAGATCTGACTCAGCTCTGAGTTATAAAGCTTTGTCATATTGTACTTGTTAGGGACTGATGACAAGAGAAAAAGTCTGCAATAATTCAACATGAGACAGATGCAACCATCGTGGTCAGACTTCGTGTGCAATGCCACACAGCTCTTTCAGATGACAATGGAGAGCTGTACTGACTGACTTGGAAAGCTGGCTATGATAGACTTAGAGTAAAAACAACAGCAGCAGTAACAACAAAACGAGTTACAGAACAGGTCTTAGGGTAAACCACCAGATTCCCTTTCTTCGCTTATGTCCCCTAAGTGCTTGGCCTTTGGCCGTAGACATACGCTCTGTCCTCCCACCAGCACTCCTGTCCTCTTACCTGCTCCCCATCCTTCTCACCTGTCCCTGTATCCTCTCCCTTCTTTTCCATCCTCTTCCCACCTTTCCAGGGTGTGTGATTCTTTACCAGATTCGGGAAGCCTGAGAATGTTTGAGTTGTAGTTACTGCCCGTCAATTCCTATTACTACCTTTTCAAGAGCACTTTAAAAATCTGCAGGAAACGGAATTAAAAATAAGTTCATTTTGTTGTAAAAACTTTTTGAAAGCCATGGATAGATGGGTCTTTAAAAATGCGCCCTGCGAAAAAATTATGCATAGATTTCAAAACATTTTTACACCAAAATCAATTTACCTTTTAATTGTATTTTTCCATGAACATTTGGCAGAACTCTTAGAACTCCAAGACTGGAGCCCTGTGGGAAGGGAAGGAATGAACATAATCAAATATAAAACTCCTAACACCTGGCAGATGTGACTACATAGACCCTTATGAGTAGAAATTATCATCTCTACAGATCACTAACCTCAGAGAGCTTGACACTTGCCCAGCGTCTCCTGGCAAGGACTCAAGTGGAGTTCCTACAGGCTCTCGACTCCATGCTTTCTGTGCCTTGGCGCTGGGGAAGCCACTGTACCATAACCCCCCGTGGATTTCCTAGCTCAGTACCTCCAAGCCAGTAAGTGCTGGGTAAATGTTTGTGTAATGATGAAAGTGCTTCAGCTTTCAGCCAGCACCTCCATTAAACGGTCTTTGTATTCATTTTCCATTAAAGTTTCATCTCCCCAAAGCTTAAAATAGGATTGGAAACTTGCTGTGTTTGACCTATTTTCACCCATTAGCATCATTTAGCAAGTTAGAGAACAGAGAAGCAACTGGAGTAAAGAGGAGGCAGCCCGGGCCATCTCAGGGTGGAGGAGGCCAGAGATGCCCAGAGGACACGGGTGCCGTGAGCAGCAGCAGAGAGCAGGGCGCTGACGATGTCCCAGAAGCTGAGGTGGGAAAGAGTAAGACAAACACCAGCTCTTTCACAGCAGAGTGAGAGGAGCTCAGATGTTCTAGGGGCAACCCGGTCTCAGATCCAAGCTCTGCTGGCCGCTGGCGGGGAATCGCAGCAAACCAGTCACTTGAGCCCGTGCCCTCCCCTGAAAACGCCGAGATGCTGCTGTGCTCACTAGGGTGGAAACATTACTTTCAGTGGCACAGTGTGAGTGAGTGCAGCTCTACAGAATAAAGAGTAAGGCACTGGCGAGGCTGCTCCACCGACACGGCTCTGTCTTCTTTACTTTGGATCCAAGATTCTCCATCTGATTCAAGCATGATGTGATGGTATGAATTTTCTTTAGATGCTTGCAGGGGTAGAGAACCTTTATTCTTCCTAGGGCCTTTTGGATATTTGTAGCATTATTCATGGACCATACTCAAAGATCAACTTAAAAATGAGCCTGCTGTAGATTCGTTGAATCTGGAGTCCCACCTGCGGTTGTCTTAGCAGGGCCAGAGTGAATGAGTTCATGGGCCTCAGACCACGGACTGCAGGCTGGACATTCCCCATCCCTGCTTTAGAGGCAGGGATCATCTTTGCAATCCCCCATTTCCTAGGATCCGGAATGGTGTGTTCGACCTAACATGCACTCTGACTATCCACCACGTGAACAATAAGTGAATGAATTTAGCTCACAATAGCTCAAGCAGTGGCCCTTGAACATTAGCAATTCTTTCCTGTTGTTGAACTTCCTCCTGGTCTCCAGTCTCCCACATAAATGCAGGGACCCAAGCACTTGGGCCATCTTCTGTTGCTTTCCCAGGTGCATTAGTAGGTTGCTGGATTGAAAGTGGAGCAGGCAGGACTCAAACCATCACTCACATGGGATTTGAGGTTGCAGGCAGCAGCTTAACACACTGTGACACAACACAAGCCCCTAGTAATGAGTCTCAACAGTGCTGCTCTTTGATCCTTATCCTGAAGTGTCCCAGGTACCAGCCCATCCAAGCATAGCCACGTGGAGATTAGAATAACAAGTGGGAGGAGGAGTGAACATAGTAAGGAGAGTCTAGCTTCACTCTAGGAAGAAGAGGCCCCTCTATCATCTCTTTGCTGGTCACCAGAAGCCTTGAAATCAACAGGAGTAGTCTAGTGAAACAGTGGGATTAGGAAAGAATGCACCGATCTGATGGAAGGTCACCCAAAGTTGTCTTCAGACTATTAAATAAAGCAAAAGCAACAAGCAAGCAAAAACAATAATGGATATGATTAAATCAGTCTTTCAAACACAAGATACGCACACACACCCACAAACACACACACACACACACACACACACTGTTCTTATATCGACTCCAAGGAGAGTAAGATTGTGCTTGATGTTGGAGGTTTAAAGTAGCATATTGAATGTGTGTGTGTGTGTGTGCGTGTGTTCTTAAGGTCCTTATACACATCATGCTGTTTCCATCCACAGATGGTAAGACCCATGCTGTTCATTTTCAGCTGAACTCTCGATGGAGTTTGGCAGCAAAAGCACTGCTCAAAGTCAAGAAGGGATGATTTGGTACTAGCAGAAGATAAGTAAGAGGAATACTTAAAAGAGGTTGAATAATGGTCCTCAAAAGATGTATGGGTACACTTTCTAATCCCTAGAATTTGGAAATGTCACCTTATTTGGAGAAAGGTCCTTTGCAGATAAAGTTAAATCAAGAATCTTGAGATGAGATCATTGTAGATTATCCAGGGGGGCCATAAATCTGATGACCAGTGTCCCAACAGAAGGGCAGAGTGGGGCTTTGACAGGCAGGAGAAAAGAAGGCAATGTGAAGACAGGCCGAGATTGGACTGGGTGGCTAAGGGCCAAGGAGGGTCAGCAGTCAACAGAAGCCAGAAGAGAGCATGGAACAAACTCTCCCCTGCGACCTCAGAGGGGAGCATGACTCTGCCCACACAGAGATTCCGGAACTGGGAGAGGGTACATTTATATTCTCTGAAGTCACCCAGTTTGGGGTAATTTCTGAAATGCCACCTTCTCACAAATGTGCAACATGAAAGATTTAACACAAACTCCCAAACCCAAATCTGAAAAGTCCCCGTGGAAGTCCTGGCCTGGGCTCTGAGGTCTCCCGGGACTCGTCCACAGACCTCAGGCTCTGAGACTCCTCCATCAGAGCTTTCTTCTGCAGTTCTGTGAATCTGTAGAACCTTCTCCAGATGTGCTGCACTGAGCCACACACACTCCAGCTTCTAAGGATGTTTGGCATGAATTCTCCCCTGCCCAAGCCCAAGGGATCTAGGGTTCCAGGAAGGTCTTATGATGAGTCTGTTATTTTCATCATGAGAATATGTTGGTACTGGCTCTGAGAACATAGTGGTCATCATTGTAGAATCACATACATGCCAAGTGTCTCACCATTGTTAAGGAGCAGACATCTGCACATTCAACATATATCTCCTGCAAGACCTGCCTGGGCAATTGCTTTTTGATTTCCACCTTTCCACATCTCCTTCCAGAGCTCCTCATGCCCCTAGACTGCCAAGGCTAGGAAGCACTGCTCTTTCTATCTTCATGGCCCATTCTGCTGCTCCTCTGACTTTGTCCTTAAAATGACCCTGGATTATGACCACTGGTCTAGAGCGTTCTCTGATGCTAATGGACAATTATAATTAATGTTCAGGAGTTTAATAAATTTTTCAACACAATTAGTTGAAAAAGGGGCTTGGAGAAAGTGTCTGTAAGTGGACATATAATTGACCTATGGCCTCTACCCAGTATGAAAATCTCTGGCATTCTAGAGGGTTCTTGCCATTGGCCCAATCTTATTCAACATTTTCATCAATGATTTGAATAAAGTCAAAGAGGCAAGCTTATCTGATTTGCAAATAGTCCAATTGAGCCTTGTAGAAGGCACATTTGTTGGCATATTCAATATTTTTAAAAACTTAAAAGGATCAGCCACATTGAAGCAGAATCAATGCCCCTTCTTCCACTTGTTTCAAAAAGTAACACACAAAAGTCAAATATGAGTTAATGGTATTTCATAAGAGAGAAGAATTTGTGGTTTTCATTTATTTTCAGCTCAGTATGACTCAACAGTATGAAAAGAGTTTTTTAAAAATACATAAATTTAGATTTCATTTCTAGAATGTGCAGAGTTGAGATCAAGTGTGGTGATCGTTCTGGTGTGCTGTGCACTGCTGCAAATGTGAATGTGCTTCTGGGTATCACAGTTAGGGAGAGGCAATGATTCACTGGCAGGTACCAGAGAGAGAAGTCAAGTTGAAGAGTTTAATAGTCTCGCCATCTGGGTAAAGTTTATTTTTGGTCCAGAAGAGAAAAGACTCAAATTAGTTATCTGTCACTTTGGAGGGTTGGGGGTGGGAGTAGTGTCACCAATTGTGTATTTTCAGAGAGTGACACAAAGACCAAGAAAAAGTCCAAAGGGACTAGATTTGAGTTTATTCTAACAATCAGTGGTGCCCAACAACCAGATGATCTGTCTTATAAAGAGTGGCACTCCCATGCAAAACTACTATCTCACTGATCACCAGCATGAGCTAGCTGGGTGGAGATAGACACAGATGTAGTGGTTGGTTGATTTCCTCTTCCATCTTAACATTGTATGCTTGTGTCTTTAGAAGTCACAGAATTGGTCAAAATGTATGATTTTCTAGACTGTTCTTGGTTAAAGAATCTCAAGTAGCATCCCTGGCTAGAATCACTAACTAGCTCTCCACGTCCATTTGAACGAGTCCTTTAAAAGGAACGCAGACAGGGGCTGATGCTACAGTGTAGCAGGTAAATCTGCCACCAGCAGTGCTGGAATCCTATACAGGAGCCAGTTTGAGGCTGCTCCACTTCCAATCCAGGTCTCTGCTATGGCCTGGGGAGCAGTAGAGGATGGCCCAAGTCCTTGGGCCCCTGCACCCGCGTGGGAGACATGGGAGAAGCTCCTGGCTCCTGGCTCCAGATCAGCCCAGTTCTGGCCATAATAGCCATTTGGGGAGTGAACCAGAAGATGGAAGACATTTCTCTCTGCCTCTGCCTCTCTGTAACTCTGCCTTTCAAATAAATAAATCTTTACAAAAAAGGGCAGGGGAGAGGGAACACAGGCAAATGAAACATTACCTTTATGCAGTATTTTATTGGTATTATTTTGGTTTCAAGTGATGAATGCCCAGCTCAAATCAGCTTAGGGAAAAAGGGAATTTTTGATAAAAAGCAAATATGTTTCTTCACTCCAGAGGAACAAGAGACGGAGCTGGCCTCAGGCACAGTTACAGCCTCCCTCTCTATCTCTGAGCTACTTCCTTCATTCACACCCAGAGCTGCAAACAACTCTGGGTTGACTTCATCCCAGCCAGAGACCTACTGGGAAGAGGAAGGGTACAAAGCTCTTCCTAGGGGAGAATTCTCATTGGCTCAGTTGAGTCATGTGTTCTCCACTTCAATGAATCACTGTGGCCAATAAATTGGAAATTAGGGTTGGCCTGGGTCACGTTCTCACTATTTTGGCCCAGAAAAGAGGACAGTGGTTAGCAGCCCAACCAGAATCTTATGGATCAATAAGAGAAGGAAGTTACCAGGCAAATGTAACAAGGGCCATCCATTCCTATGCTTAAGGATTTGTGAGTACTTTCACATATATGATCTCATTTGCTTCTCACAAGAACACTGGGAAGGCTGGAGAACACACATCACATATTATTGATCTCCACTCTGTGATGCCTCTTCACCTTACAGAGATAGTTCATTGCACATCAGACAAAACACTTTGGATTTCTTATAGAACATTAGCATCAGAAGGATAGATTCATGGGAATGTCTTTTACTATCATCCAACATACTTTCCTCGCTCTGACACACTGCCAGCTCCAGATGTTTCAACCCGGCTCCTGATAGTAGGAAGCTAACTTCTGAGTTTGCTCAGTCAGGTCCCTAGGGAGCAGCTTAGCATCCTACAAAACAAGTGGTCAGAAGTAGAGCATCAATGAACTCCCTGAGGGACCCACCCTCAGAAGCACATGTCCCCTCTTTCTTCCCCGAAGTCTTCCCTGGCTCCTTCTCTATCAGCGGAGTTCAAGACACCACTAGGAAAACGGGGTGGGTATTAAATCAAGCAGAACTGCAACTGGCAACAAGTCATGCATTCATTCATACATTCATTTTTATTTTTTCTCTTGTTTATCCATGCTTCTGTTTTCCATCCACAAAATTACACTGAGCACCTGTGTACTGATTAGTGATCTGGTGAAGCAGCTTTAACAAAGAAACCCCAAAGTAGAATAGTTAAAGAAAAAACAGTAGCTCAGTTCTCTCTCACATAACTGTTGGGTGTGAGCACTACAGGGGGCGAGGAGCTTTGCTAGGGCCCAAGTTCCTTCCACATGGCTGCTCTGCCATCCCCAGTGGATGGTTCTTCTCTGCTGCATTTCCTTTCTAGACCATCAGAAGGGAAAAGAGCAAAGCACCTGCTCTTCCCCGGTGAAGAATTTGAAGTGGGATCTCACTTCACTCCTGCTCTTATCCAGCTGACAAGATCCGTGTCAGGCCGTGACTAGCTGCAGATGCGGCTCTAGCTAGGCAGCCGCGTGCTCAGCCAAAATGTGCTGGGAGGAAAAAGGGGGCAATGAGGAGATGGGACAAAAGCAGTGTCTACCTCTCTGATCTACCCAACACAGTGTACTAAGCACAATGACAACTGCACGAGCCCAGCTCTCAAGTTGCTTGTAAACTAGTGGGAAATAAGGGCCTCATTCCCTGGCAATAATGCAAGGCACTGTGCAGGAAGGGTGAGGAGCATGGGGCAAAGAGCTTAAGAACTACAGAGGAACAGAGATGACTTGAACTTGAGATAATCAGTTCCTGGAGGAGGTGGCATTTGAACTTGTTGGCTTGGGCTGAAAAGAAATCTGGGACTCTGCAATTGGAGGTGAGGGCAGGGCAGGCAGCGAAGGGCCGTGCTACCTGCTGACTGGAGGGCCGCCTCCAGAGGTGGAGGGGCTTCTTCAGCCACACCCACAGCACTCACAGCACTGCACACAAGTGCACCCCGTCTTCTCTGTCCCCGCAGACTGCAGCACCTGCCAGCACCAAGCCTCCGTGTCCTCCTGCAGCCTGGAAGAGACTGGAGTCATCTTTCAGTTCTTCCGAGTAAGAAAGCCCACATAGCCTAAGAAGACAGGCCAGGCCGTGAGTCAGAGCTGGAAGGCCCGGGGTTTAATAACTTATTAATAGCAATCATTTCCAGAACTTTGCAGTCTACAGAAGATGCTGACCTAGAGAATTTTGATTCTCATCTCATCTCATCTCATCTCATTCCAGCTCAGAGGAGCTGGCTGAAGAAAGACATCAGATCTGAAAGTGGTTTTGAGAATTCAGAAGTGCTGCAGAATGGATAGCATATTACAGCTACGCTGCAATCTTACTTCAAGCACCACTGATGTAGAATTTGTAGAAATTTGCATAAGGGTCTGCGATAAAAACTATCTTTATGTTCAATGTGACTATAAGGACTCGCTAGGCACATGGCAGTGTGGCCAGGATCGCTGGGAGATGTCCCTCACCCACGGAGGACAGCACTCTTGTGAGGAGCGCTGGACTTCAGCTGATTCTGAACAATGCTCTTTTCATTAAAGTAGGTCTGGCAGGGCTTCTCCGGGCAATAAAACTTTGTTAGCTATTTGTTTGAGCTTCTGAATATTCTGAAGAGTAAGAAAACTGCTAAGCAAATGAGCGTGAGGCCTCATGGAGAGGATTTAAGGACTTAAAAAAGATGGGCCAGCCATTTGGCCAGGATGTGCAGGCGGCGATCCTGGCACTGGTTTGCAAGTTGGACTAATTTTGGCAGTGAAAACTCTTCCCTTCCTCCCCACTAAGATCTCCATCAAGGCTCCATCAACCAGATGAGCGCAGAGCAATTCTGCCTAATTAACGGTGTCTCCCGGATCTCGCAGCTGTATCCCCACTCTGCCCAAAGCACCTTCGACTGGGCGCTGCAGGACGCCCTGCAGCCGGGGACACAGCAGCGCTCTCACAACTGGAGGGCGTCCTGTGCAGTGGGATCAGCCAGACCCAGACAGACCAAGGCCACAACCTGAATGTAGAAAAGGGACTCCCAGAGGCTGGGAAGGCAGGAGGAGGGGTGGATAGGGAAGTGGGAGAATGAGGACCAGGATGGTTAGAAGGAATCGGTTCTGTGTTCCCAGCAATTTAGTGCACGCTGTGCTGTGTGAGTGAGGAGGAGAGAGGAGAGCTAAGGCTGCAAACTTAAAGTGATGACAGGCAGAGGGAAGCATCAGCATACACTGTGCACCTCTCCTGAAATATCACACTGTTCCCGACAAGTACACACAATTATTAAATGTTCATCAAAGAAACGGTTTACCGTTTAAGGAGATGGAAATGCTAGCTAATATGACTTAATCTTCACAAATCGAATGCTTGCATCAAATTATCACCCTGCCTCTGATGAATACATACAGTTAAATGGTTGAAATGACATAAACAAATAAGAAAAGGAAACCTTTTTGAATCCCCTGTCTGTTTGTTTCTGGAGCACCATAATCAATAGCAGGTGACATATAGTCACAGTTTGCTGCATGGCAAGGCCTATGCTAAGTGCCTGATTTGAGGGATTAGAGTTTAAGGACTGAGTCTCTGGTCACACCAAGTGACCAGGACTTAGAGGTGGAGCCAGGACTTGGCCCCTGTGTCACAGATACAAAGGACATGCTCAGGCCTTAGTGCCCACTCTGTTCTCTGGGATGTGACAGAGTGGCCTCGCTTTCTGCATTTACATCCATTTAAAACTTAACACAAGCCAGAGGATGAGGACGTAGGTGCACCAACATCCTATAAAGCCTTACTAAGATGGTTTGGTAACATGGTCTGTGACCCCAGGGGCCTGGGGCTGGACGGGGAAGTTGACAACAGCTGAGGAACTCAGTAAATGGAAACCTAAATGTAGCTACGTCCTATCTTTCGAAGCAGATGCGTCCCTGCTTGGGGTGTAACTGGGCAGAGAATCCAGAAATCAGAATCTGAGGATGAATGTAGAGCCATCTGAACACTCTGTGGAGCTTCAGTGTGGCTGTTTCATCTCAATGTCACTTACCAGACATTCACTGAGTCCCGTTCTGGGCCAGGCACTGGGCTGAATAGAGAAAAAAGATGAGTACCATGTCCCTCAAAGAAAATGACTTGCTAAAGAAAAACCAACCCCCCCCCAAAAAAAAACCCCACCATATTCCCAAAGAAGTACTAAGAATGGCCTGGGGGTTGGCAGTGAGAACCAAGGTGGCCGTCAGCAGGGAGACCCATGTGGGCTGCTGATGGTGCACCTGTGCACCTGTGCCTCCTGCCAGTCAGAGGGGAGGGCGTGACCATCCTTTAAGGACAGGGCCAAAAAGACTTCAGAAACAGTCATCTACTGTGTCCTCACGCCACCCCAAGGAACCACTGTATGAGAGAGAGAGAGAGAGAGAGAGAGAGAGAGAAAGGGGGACACACACACACACACACACACACACACGGGAGTTCCTCGCCTGCTGCAACATGGAAGAACACGGGGCGACGCAGTGTCCCTTGTGGAGTTTGCTTTGCTGCTGAGGACTGGGACAGGGTCCCAGGGGAGCAGGGAGCAGGTCTAGACTGTTTGCCCTCTGAGGGGTCCTGGGGACAGCGGGCAGGGATGACGCGCTGCTGTGGCAATGCAGGGCTGGGAGTGAGTGGTATTAGAAATTCATTTCACACTTACTGCACGACCTTGTGAGAAACAGGGTCCCCTGTGAGCTTTGGGGCTGTGTTTGCCTCTGCCTGTCCCCCTGGCCTGACTAATTAGAGCACACACCCCCTTTTTTTTTCAGCCTAAGTTGATTTTTACTCTTCAGTCCCAGTTACTTGTGGATCCCAGGGCCTGGGGTGGGGTGGGGTGTTGAGCATAGCCCTCTCCTTCCACGGTGTTCACTAGGCAGCTGCCAGCGGGGCACCTGTGCCAAGGCTGCTTCTTGTGCAAACCCTCTCCCTTTCACTCCTGCCCCACCAGGCTTCTCTTGGAGCACTATCTATCTCCAAGCACCTCCAGATGGCACGTCTGAGCTCCCCACCCCTGCATCCAACATCTGCCCCGGCATGTCTAAAAGACCCCTCCCTCCCAACGTGTCCAACTCAACTCTTGTCTCCACTCCCCACCCCGATCACTTACCCCCGCCCTACAGCTGCCATCTTGGTGCCTCTCCATCCATCCGGTCATTCAAGCTGGAAAACCAGGCACCCCTCAGCCCAGGCCACTTCCTCACCCCAGTCTTGCTTGCCAAGTCTCCCTTCTGAATATCCACCAGCCCTCTTCTGCTGGTCCTCCCGTGTACCCTTTGGCTTTGCACTAGGGTCAGTGTGACAGCCTGTGAACTCACCTCCCCTCCAAGTCTTTCCTATTCTATTCTTTTTTTTTTTTAAGATTTATTTTATTTATTTGACAGAGTTACAGAGAGAGGTAAAGACAGAGAGAGAGAGGTCTTCCATCCACTGGTTCACTCCCCAGTAGGCCAAAACAGCCAGAGCTGCGCCAATCCGAAGCCAGGAGCCAGGAGCCTCTTCCGGGTCTCCCACGTGGGTGCAAGGGCCCAAGGACTTGGGCCATCTTCTACTGCTTTCCCAAGCCATAGCAGAGAGCAAGATCGGAAGTAGAGCAGCTGGGACTAGAACCGGCGCCCATATGGGATGCTGGCTCTTCAGGCCAGGGCTTTAACCCACTGCGCCACAGTGCTGGTCCCCCTATTCTATTCTGTTGAGTGTCCTGTTGCCAGAGGGAGAGTTCTGAAAATGCAGCTCTGCCTTCTCCGCAGGCAGGAAACACCCTCTGATCATTCTCAGAGCCCACGAGACCTCTGAGCTCTCCCACACTGCACACAGGCTCTCTGTCTGAGGGGCCTTTGCTCCCCGCCTTGCTTCCTGCCACCCCTCCCCTCGGTCCTCATGGTCCACTCGTGCAGAGCCACAGCAGCTGCCTTCCATCCTACTGGACATTGGTACAGGGGGTTTTACTGTCTGGGACATCAGAAATAGTGTTCTATAAAATAGGTTCTATCTTTATCTCCAATGTAGAGATAAAGACACTAGGGCTTAGAAGAGGTTAACAGACTTTCTCCAGTTCACACAGCTGGTGACAGAGTGGGCCATGAATGCAGGATCCCAGTGAGACTGATTCCACTATGTCTCCTCCATGTGCACAATACATTCCACCATGCTCTAAAACTCCTAGCACAGCAGGATGACTATGATTGAGTATTTTAAAATAGCTAATGGAGAGGATTCTGCATGCTCTTAATACAAAGAAAGGATACAAATCTGAGGAGATAGACATGCCAGTTACTATAATCTAATCATCACACATTATATAACACATATATTGAAATGTCACATTGTACCCCATAAGTACGTACAATTAAAAAACAAATGAAGGCCTGGCGCTGCGGCTCAATAGGCTAATCCTCCGCCTTGCAATGCCGGCACCCCGGGTTGTAGTCCCAGTCGGGGCGCCAGATTCTGTCCTGGTTGCCCCTCTTCCAGGCCAGCTCTCTGCTGTGGCCTGGGAGTGCAGTGGAGGATGGCCCAAGTGCTTGGGCCCTGCACCCCATGGGAGACCAGGAGAAGCACCTGGCTCCTGCCATCGGATGAGCGCGGTGCGCCGGCCATGGCAGCCATTGGAGGGTGAACCAACGGCAAAGGAAGACCTTTCTCTCTGTCTCTCTCACTGTCCACTCTGCCTGTCAAAAAATAAAATAAATATATAAATAAATAAAGAAGATAGGATCCCCATTTAAAAAAATATGATCCTATCTCACGGTGATATTGATGATGTGTTGTGCAATCTCTCTTACCTAGGTTATAGGTTTAAAAATATAAAAGGAGAAATTAAAAATGAAGAAATTATTTTTGAGGATTGAGTAGTAGAACTGGATTTGGAAGTGCTTTTATATTTTAAAAAGATTTACTTATTTATTAGAAAGTCAGAGTTACGGGGGGAGGGGGGAGTGAAGAGACATAGAGAGAGAGGTCTTCCATCTGCTGGTTCACTCTCCAAATGGCTGCAATGGCCAGGGCTGCCAGGCTAAAGCCAGGAGCTAGAAGTTTTATCTGGGTCTCCCATGTGGGTGGCAGTGGCTCAAGCATTTGGGCCATCTTCCCCTGCTTTCCCAGGCCATTAGCAGGTAGCTGGATCGGAAGTGGAGCAGCTGGGACTGGAACAGTACATATATTGGATACCAGCATTGCAAGCGGTTGCTTTACATTGGGTAAAGTGCCACAACGCTGGGCTCCTGGAAGTGTTTTTAGAAAATGGAAACTTCTCTGGAGCGATCTTCCCACCCCAGCACGACTCCTTCCAGAATGTTCTGTGAACTGGGCTTGGGAATCAGCTTGTTGACCTCATGGTTCTCCAGCAAACAGCTCAGAATCCTTATGCAGCCCCTGAGGCACCAGCGTCCCCTATCACTAACCTTTAATTCAGGATTCAGTGTCCTCTGCACTCGCCCACTTCCTCTGGGTGACGTCAGAGCTACCGCAGGGCTCAACTCCAAGGGGGCACCATTCCCACCACGATCCCTGAGATCATCCACCGGGGAGCCCCGTGGAGCCCAGGCCTGTCTGGATCCTTCCCCAGGGAAATCCTCTGAAAATCCCACCCCCCAAGACTCAACAGCTTGAAACCCACCCCAAACAATTCCTGTGTGAGCAGACACATCGCGCCTTCCCTGGCAGATTTCCTTGTAGAAAGACGATGGATGCAGTGTCTCTGGCATGACAGCCCGGGAACAGGTTATAATCAGAGGCAGCACTCTGAAGCCTTAAATACAGGCTTAGGTTCCACACGCACCATAATCACAGACTTGCATTCCCCAGTCCTGGGGAACTCGGTGGGCGCTGGAGCTTAGAAACATCCTGGGCACGAACACCAGCCTGACTCCTGGTTGTGTCTGGGATCTGAGAAGAAGATGCGGGATTCCAGGGCCCATTTACAGAGACCCCAGTGGAGGCAGACAGAAGCACCTGCCAAGTGCGTTCCTGGGACGAGAAGGTGAGAATACACCTTTTAGGTCCCCTGGTGCACTCGGGGCCATGGCGACAATGTAAGGGCAGCATCAGCCTCATCGTCTTAGTAAATCAGTGGCCCAGAGAAGAGGCAGGGGAGAGGCCTGGACAGGAACTGCCATCAGAGATGCTCTCTGTTGCTGCTGAAATTGGAGACGTAACGGGCTCAAGTGATATCAAGAGTTTACTTTGCTAGACCCACAAAGAGCAAACATTAAGCTCCCTTGCATACACGCCCTCCCGATCCTTACCCCTACACACACATTCTCTCTCCAGCCTGCGGAGGCCTAAGGCTGACCACTTTTCCTGAAATCAACTCCTGCCCTCACTGCTAATCCACACGCACATTTATTTCACAGAGTGCAAATGTGTTTGAGGGAATTCAAATACAAGTGTAATTTTTTTAAACCTCCTGGTTTTGATAGAAAAAAGGGAAACTACTGAAAGGACTTGCATTGTGAGTCTTTCTATAAATCAGCCGTAATGTGTCAAGCCAGGTGTTTCATCAAGTCAGGCCTGGATAAAGCTGCATTTTCCTAAGGACTTCCTGTCAAAACTCAGGAGTACTCCGGGAGCTGCTTTGCCTGCCGGGGTTCTTGGAATGAGGGACTCGAAGCGTGGCCCTAGAGTCAGGGACGCTGTCAAGCTCCTAGTTCTGGCCTGGACGATGGGCTGGGGCGAGGGGGCGCCAGGGCTACTTCCCAGGACCGTCACTGTCACGGTCGGAATAGGCACAGTCTCCCAAATCCGCTCCTTTTCCCCAGAACGGGGAGGCCTGGGCCTTGTAGAGCCTTCCCCAGCGGTCAGGCCAGGGAGAGGCGGGCCAAGGCTCCCCTGAGCAGATTCCCCATGAGTGCATCGTTGTAGCTATTGCGCAAGGTGACATCGTGGCAGGATGGGAATTCATTACTGGAGCCTGGGAGACTGAGGGGTGGTTTCACCAGGAGCAGCTGTTCTGCGCTCAGGCTGCCAGAAGAGAACAGGCCGGCATGGGCGGCTTCACAGCAGACGCCCAGTCCTCACAGTTCTGGAGCTGGGGAGTCCAGGGTGCTGCTCCCTGGGAGCCCTGGTGGGGGCGCTCGCTCCGTCCCGCAGCCAGCAGCCTTCAGCTGTCCTCACGGGGCAGCAGGAGGAGAAGTAAGCTCACCAGCACGGCTCTCTGGTTGCATCAGGGCCTCACTCTTAGGACGTCATTTAACCTTGATGCCCTCCTCACAGGTCCTGTTCCCGCATACAGTCACACAATGGGCCAGGGCCTAAATACATGTATTTGGGGGACACAATTCTGTCCATAACCATGGTCAAACAGCAAGACACGCAAGGAAGGTGGTTCCCTTTGAGGTGGTTGCTGCCCTCCCCATCAGAGCCCTGACTCCTCCCTCCGGCCTGCTCACCTGCAGGCCCCCTTCCCCATCTTGGAACCTGGCCACGTTGCTTGCCCTCCACCCAGGGCATAGCGAGCCCAAAGTGTGTGCAGGAACACAGACTGGCCAAACGCTGTGCACGTGCCTGTCTGGTGAGCACCCCCCAGTACCTGAACGATGCCTGCTTGTCCCTGTCCCCCTCTTGGCTGTTGGTCATGCCTTGGAAACAGAAGGTGACACGCCTTGTCTGTTACGAGGATTCACTTGGGACACAAAGTCTGTGCTGGGTGGGTTTCCTGCTGCCTTGCACAGGGCAACCTGTTTAGGGCTCAGCTGGGCACGTCTGACCTGTGAGGTGGAGCGCATTCATCATATGCAAAGGCAGGCTCCTGGCTAAACAAACTTCAGAGTGAATAAGCAGCCCAGGATTTGCCTGACCTTGCAAACAGCTTGAATTACAGCCACAGAGAAGTCCCGATCCCTTTCATTGCTCCTGCAGGACCCTGGAGGCTGCTGCTCTCCCAGTTTCCAGCCCTACCCCACCCCCGGTGCTACTACCTCTGCCTTTGTTTCATGGCAACGCCCTTCAAGCCCCAGGGGACATTCCTCCCTGGCCAGAGAGTCCAGCTGTGCCATTCAGACTGCCCCTGCTGGAGATGGTATTCTTCCTGGAATGAGTCACCACTGCCATCTTGTCCTGTGTTTCCTGTGGGGAGCTGGGGCAGGAAAAGGAAAGGCGGGGCCTGGGAGTGCAGAGACCCTTAGGGGCCTGGGGGGGGGGGGGGGGCGGTTTGCTCCTGGCCTAGGAGTCTGGGGCCGGGGTACAAGGCAGTTAGGCAGAGGTCCTGCCTCAGCAGTGGTGGGGGAGTCACATGGGGCCCTAAGGGCTTTGGGCTCCAACAGGCCTGGCCTTGAAGTCCGGATACACTGCTGCTCACATCCTGGGCCCCTCGTCTCCCTCACAGGACCATGGTGAAGGCTAAAGGCTATGATCCACACAAAAAGCACCTATAGCCATGCCTGACATAAAATAGGAACTGAGTTACAGCATTATCTCTCTTTCCTCTCCCATCTGCCTTCTCTCCCTCCTTCTCCTATTAGGAAAACGGTAGGGCATTCTTTCCTGTGCAAGCACCCTGTCCTCGGCAGGGCGTGGCGGTGTCCCCAGGGAAGGGGGAACGTGCACCTGCACCGAGTGCCCACTCAGGAAGAGGAACAAGTGCAGCACCAGCTGGTGCGAGCAAGCACAGGCTGGGTGCCAAGGGCCGAAACACACTCCCCTGTCTCATCCCAGCCCTGCTGCAATGCCTCCTGGGAGAACGCCCCCATCCCAGGCTCCTGGCATGACACGGAGCCCTCCTAGCAAGGCAGCTCTTTTCATGACTCAGCATCTTCCAGTATCTGTTCTGTGTGGAGCCTTCTTCCAGACATTGTCTTTACTGCAGCTGGAAAGTGATGGCCGAGACACGCTGCTGGAGGCCTCTGGGACGTCCTAAAAGCCATGTTCGGCTAGGGACGAGTCCTTGTCCACACAGTCTCAGGGTCACAGGGTTAGGGAGCAATCAGTGACACTTGAGCAGGAGGACTTCCAGGGTAAGGGAAGGGAAGTGTTACCTTGTTTCCATCAGGTAAGAGACTCCAGGCCCATGCTGTGGCACAGTAGGCTAAGCCTCCACCTGTGTTGCTGGCATCACATACGGACTCCGGTTCTAGTCCTGGCTGCTCCTCTTCTGATCCAGCTCTCTACTAATGTGTCTGGGAAAGCAGTGGAAGATGGCCCAAGTGCTTGGGCCCCTGCACCCACATGGGAGACCTGAAGGAGCTCCTGGCTCCTGGATTCTGATCTGCCCGGCTCTGGCCGTTGCGGCCATTTGGGAGTAAACCAGCAGATAGAAGACCTCTCTCTCTGTCTCTCCTTCTCTCTGTCTACAACTCTTCCTCTCAAATAAATAAAATCTTTTTTAAAAAGTAAGAAAGAAAGAAACTCACGGAACTCCTTATCCCGGGGGCATTTCAGGTAAAGGCATGGTTGGCTCTCCTCTGTGTGGGGTGCCCTGTGACCCCCTGAGTTGGCCACCAGGAAGGTCAGCCAGCACTTGGCAGGGCCTAGACGAGAACCTTGTACCCTCAGCCCTTGTGTCCTGGCCCATGCGGCGGTTCATGTGCCATGTGGGCTCACGTCCTGTGGACACCTTAGCTGTGTGATTTTCCACGGTGCTTCATCTGAGCTGGGGAGGAGGCGAGGAAACCACTGGAATAAAAAACTTCTCAGCAGGCAGGATTTTTCTAACACTTCTTTTTTCTCTCTTTATTTTTAACTGATACGTAAGGAGTGTACATATTTATGGGGTAGGGTGCCATGACACATTCTGTACAAAAATCATACAGGGTTATTATTTTTTCTTTTTTTAAATAAAATAGTTTGAAAATCAAAGCACCAGAGAGGGTGATCTCTCTCTCTCTCTCTCTCTCTCTCTCTCTCTCTCTCACACACACACACACACACACACACACAGATACTCCATCTGCAAGTTTATAACCCAAATTCCCACAACAGCTGAGGCTGGGCCAGGTTGAAGCCAGGAGCCTGGAGCATACCCCGTGTCTCCTATGTGGGTGACAAGAAGCTAAATACTTGGGTCATCATCTGCTGCCTTCCCAGGTGCATTAGTAGGGAACTAGATTGAAAGCAGAGCAGCTGAGACTTGAACTGGTGCCTAGATGTGGGATGGGGGCCTCCCACACAGAGGTCTAACCCACTGCCCCACAGTGCCTCCCCCAATCAGACAATGTTGAACACAGTATAAACATAACTATCCCCTCAAACAGTTAGCATCCTTTTTGGAGTGAAAACATCCAAAATACATTATTGCTATCAACAAGCACCCTACTGTGCAATAGCACGTCAAAACTTTTCTCATGTCAAACGGTAACTGAATGCCTGGTAATCACCTTTTCCTATCCCCTTCCCTCCCTGCCCCAGCCTCTGGGAACCATCATTCTGCTCTCACATTCTGTGAGATCAACATTTTTAGATTCCACACATGAGTGAGATTGTGCAGTATTTGCCTTTCTCTCAGGCAGTGATTTTTTTTTCCTGCTTAAAACTCCAAAGATCTATGCCCTTGTCCTCCTGCAGCCATCTCAGCAGAACAGGAAGCGTCTGCCCTGGAGGGGCATTCTGGACCTTTCCACACACTGCAGTTTCAACCTTGCACAATTCCACGCGATCGCCATTGGATTCAGAAACAGCTCCAGTGGTGGTGCTAGAAATGCAGTTGCTGAGCATGTATCTTTGAGACAAAAACAACACTCTATGTACCCGGGGCCAGCGCTGTGGTGTAGTGGGTAAAGCCACTGCCTGCAGTGCCGGCATCCCGTATGGGTGCCAGTTCGAGTCCTGGCTGCTCCTCTTCTGATCCAGCTCTCTGCTATGGCCTGGGAAAGCAGTGGGAAGATAGCCCAAGTCCTTGGGCCCCTGCACCTGCATGGGAGACCCGAAAAAAACTCCTGGCTCCTGGCTTCAGATCAGAGCAGTTCTGGCTGTTGTGGCCATCTGGGGAGTGAACCAGCAGATGGAAGAAATCTCTCTCTCTCTGCCTCTCCTTCTCTCTCTGTGTAACTCTGACTTTCAAATAAAATCAATGAATCTTTTTTTAAAAAAAAAAGTGTGTGTCCCTAAGGACTGCACTCATTTATGCAACGAATTTTTGGAGCACCAACTCTGAGGCATGTGCTTAGGGTACAAGAATGAATAAGACAGCCTAGCTGCCTTTGAGGGTTTGTCAGTGGCTCCAATAAGCAAGCAGCTCTGATACTGCAGGTGTCATGGGAGCAGGAAGGACAAAGGGCCCTTCTCCACCTGCAGGACTCAGGGCTTGAAAGACAACCAGGACTTCTGTGGCAGGGGTCAAAGGGTGCAGGACAGGTGTAGGGCAGACGTGAGCGTGCAAAGCATTCGGGGAAAGTGAAAGTCACTACGGGTGCAGCTCAAGGGCATAAGCTGAGTCTGGGGAGAAGACAAGACAAACAGGACACTGAGGGTGGTGGTCCAGACAGAGGATCTGGGCATTGATCCCGGAAGGAAGCTGGGAAGACATAGGATTAGATGTTGATTTTAGCAAGATCATTGTACAACGGCCTCGCTGAGGGCAAGACCAGAGATGAGTGAAGGGATCCTTGCACTACCCCAGAGGACGATGACTGGGGACTAAGACAGCCCTGTGAGGACACACAAAAGGCACCGTCTATGAGGAGCAGGCCCTCATCAGTCCCCAGACCTGCTGGCACCTTGATCTTGAACCTCCCTGCCTTCAGAACTGTGAGCCTTAACTTTCTGTTGCTTATAAATCACCCAGGCTAAGGCATCCTAGCAGCCAGCATGGACTAAGACACTTCCGAGGGGAAACCCAAAATGTGAACAGAAATACAAAACTGCTTGAGGCACCGCCAAGGGCAGAGGCCACCAAAGAGAGTAAGCAGAGACGGGAGGAGACAGTCCTGCCAGAAAACAAGGAGAGCGAGAGGAAGTGCTCCACGGTGTCAAACCATGCAGGGGCCAGGAAGGAAAGGACCAGAGAGAAGCCTCTAGCCCTGGAACCTGGGTACTGATTGCTGACCACCGGAAGACAGAGGGTCAAGGAAGTAGTGACAACTGCTCCATCCACCCAGAAACTTGGCTGTGCAGGGAAGCAGACAGCCTGACACTGAACTGAGCAGGAAAATTCAGTAGAGGAGACTTGAACACAATCATTGCCCCAGAGAAACTGCTGGTAGAAGAGATTTGGGGGAGAGAGAAGGTGGGTGGAGCCAGCAGGTGGAGGAGCTCAGAGCTCTGTGCAGTCATCACTTCTCCCCTCCCCTCCCGGTCCCTCCCTTCTCTGTAACCTTGCAGCTCACCTGCTGCTGTCACACTCAGCCTCAGTACAGCCCTCAGAGTGCGTGTCTCATCTTTCACAGTTAATTCTCCATCTCTTCCAGGGCAGGAACTCTGTCTTAGGCATTTTTGTGCTGATCCTTGATGCTCCTCTCCTCTAGAACAGAGTTCCAGTGTGTTTACTTATTTCTCAATTGAGATACAACTTTTGAAGCCAGGGACACAAAAAGTGTGCAGCTTGAGGAACTTTTACATATAAATACACGCTTGAAACCAGGACTCCAGCATACAGAATATTTCCAGCACACAGAAGGTTCTCTCGTGGCCCCATGCAGCCCAAAATCCACCCCAGGTAACCACCAGTCTGACCTCATCTCTGTGTGATTTTGTCTACTCTTCCCTTCCCTCCCTCCCATCCCCCGTCCTTCCCTTTCATTAGATAGATATTGCAGTGTGTGTGTGTGTGTGTGTGTGTGTGTGCGTGTTTAAGGTCTTACTTATTTTTTTGAGAGGTTGAATTACAAACAGTGAGAGGGAGAGACAGAGAGAAAGGTCTTCCTTCCACTGGTTCACTCCACAAACACCTGAAATGGCCCAGGCTGGGCCAGGCCAAAGCCAGGAGCCAGGAGCTTCTTCCAGGTCTCCCACTTGGGTGCAGAGGCCCAAGGACTTGGGCCGTCTTCCACTGCTTTCCCAGGCCACAGCAGAGAGCTGGATGGGAAGAGGAGCAGCTGGAACTAAACTAGTGCCCACATGGGATACCTCAGGCAGAGGATTAACCTACTGCACCACAGTGCTGGCCCCTCCCAACGTGTTTGTGTCAGTTTATACATTTGGAATATATGAGCTGTCTGGAGGGCTCTACACTTTTTCAATAAAAAGCAATTCTACAAGGAATGCTTAAAACAATGAAAAAAAAAAATGATTGCCTTCAAGAATCCTCAGCACTTCAGAAGCATCTACTGATGTGTTAACAATTGCTATGGAAATAACACCTCTTTCTTCTATCCACTGACTCTGTATAACTCCTTATTGACCTCATTTAAGTTGTTGAACATAAAATAAGTTAATTTCTTTAAAAATAGTTTCATAATCTACGATTGTCACCAGTTTAGGAGGATTTCTCATCTTTTTTTTTTAATTTTTTGACAGAGTGGACAGTGAGAGAGAGAGAGACAGAGAGAAAGGTCTTCCTTTTTGCCGTTGGTTCACCCTCCAATGGCTGCCGTGGCCAGCGTGCTGCGGCCGGCGCACCACACTGATCCGAAGCCTGGAGCCAGGTGCTTCTCCTGGTCTCCCATGGGGTGCAGGGCCCAAGCACTTGGGCCATCCTCCACTGCACTCCCTGGCCACAGCGGAGAGCTGGCCTGGAAGAGGGGCAACCGGGACAGAATCCGGTGCCCCAAGCGGGACTAGAATCCGGTGTGCCGGTGCCGCAAGGCAGAGGATTAGCCTGTTGAGCCACGGTGCTGGCAGATTTATCATCTTACACTCAGATTCATGAGGGTTTTTTTTTTTTTTAAATATTAATGATATGATAGTTTCTAAGAACGGGCAGAATTGCCTTATGCCAACAACATGATGTACACACATTGTTGTCTATGAAATCAGCATAGCTCAATGATTTCCTCATTTGTTATCTTACACATAGATTGAAGAGCTACTCAATGCCAGGCACTTTGCAAGGCACTGGGCAGGTAGGAGGATATGAAGAACCATCCAATATGGAGTTTGCCTTAAAGACCTCAGTCAAGAAGGAGATATGGATGCAAAGAGCTATAGTGCTATGCTAACACATCGCACACTTCAGTGAACACATCGCACCAGTGCAGTGGGGTGCAGAGCCAGGACAGACTTTAGCAAGCGAAGCTGCTGTTTAATAGGGTCGGCCATTCCATTCCAGGTGGTAACAGCAGGTCATGGGATGCTGGGTCTTTGTTCTCAAATCCCTCGAGTATCCCCTCAGCATAAGTCTCATGGGCACCTATTACCAAAAGAAGAAAGGAAACGCCAGGAGCATTCTGAGCTCCACAAATTTGTCCTTCCAAATACCCCAAGGGATAAACCGGGCCAAACAGTTTGAAGTCAAAGACTCAGGGAGCAGCGGTTGAGTATAGCACATGAGCTTGGAATGCAAGCAAACAGCAACCTTAGCTGAACCTGGTGTGGGGAGGAGTGAGGGTGGAGTGTGAACACTTAAAGCCTCAATTCCTGGGAGACGCTTGGATTCCACATCAGGGCGCCTAGGATTGAGTGTCAACTCAGCTCCTGACTCCAGCTTCCTGCAGTGCAGACCTTGGGAGGCAGTGGTGATGGCTCAAGTAATTGGATTCCTGTCACGCGTGAGGGAGACCTGGATTGCATTCTCAGTTCCTCGCTTTGGGCACAGCCTGGCCCTAGCCGCTGAGCACATTTGGGGATCGAATCAGTGGATGGGAGTTCTCTGTCTGTCTTTCTCTGTTTCTTGAATAAATTTAAAAATTTAAAAAAAAAAGAATTGAGTTCCTATTCACGCTTCAAGAAGCTGAAGAGTTCCATACCAATTGTGGGCCATAGTGGATAGGGTTGTTATTGTAGTGGGTTTTCATCTCCTGTTTTTCCATATTCCTTTACTGTTTTTGTGCATGCTGGCTTCTATGACCTTTCCATAGGAAAATTGTCAGGGAAAATCAACTAACATATTTTTCTCTTAAGTTCACCCTGTCTTACTTCCTCTCTTAGGAGTGAGCTACAGCATTGCGGTTCTGCGGGAGTGAAACAGTAATCCAGATAACAAGCACAGGGTAGAGAGAGTGCACAGTGAATTACTTGAGTCAGGCTAATCTGGGCATTCTATCTGTGGGTTGAAATGCCAATATTGCTGGCTCTGGGCATCTCAGAGACGTGAAGCCCCAACAGGTCTGCTCCCTGGCTGGTGCTGCTCCAGTATGGGCTTTTGCCTGGTGTGGCTGATGCATGGATGGTTCTGGGATCTTTGTTTGCTCTCCTCCCAGGAATACCCTTTATTTCTCTCTTGTGCTGAAATGTCTGTTCCTATGTCTTCCCCTTTCTTGAGAAAGTTTACATAGAAGTAAATTTTTGAGACAATATATGAAAATACCTTTGTTCCAAGCTCCTGCTGTCTGATAGTCTGGCTGGGTATAGAATCGTATGCTGGTGAAAATTTCCTTCAGAACTTAGAATACATTGCCTTCATTTTCTTTTTGCTTCCAGCGATTCTACTGGGACAGCCCAAAGCCATCCTAATTCCCAGCTCTTTGTATGTGACTTTTTCTCTCTCTGGACTCTTGCAGAGTCTTTATTTCCCCCAAGTTTTTGAAATTTTCCAATGAGTTACCTTAATGTGCATCCATTTGTATTTGTAGTATTGGGTATTGGATGTATTCTTTGAAGCTTCAAACTTTAGTACTTTTCTCTGGGAAAATTTTTAAAAAACTATTTCACTTATAATTTTTCCTTTCTATTTTTTCTCTGAAGTCTTATTATTTAGTTGTTGGACTTCTTGGACTTGTTTTACACTCTTGTTTTTGTTTCTCCCCAATTTTCTCTCTGACTTTTTGCTCTATTCCCTGTGAGACTTGCTACTAAGTTTTTTCTCTTGTCATGCTTTTTATTTGCAAGAATTACATTGTGGCCCCTACATTTCCTTTTTTGTTTCATCCTGTTCTCTTTCCTTGGATGCAGAATCTTCTCTTACAGATAGAATATATTTACATTTTGATTCTTCCCCTGCATATTCTCATCTCCCACACATTGCTTTTGTTTGCATTGTTCATTGTTTGTTTGGATGTTTGCTGTTCACGTTGTTGTCAGCTCTCCTTGGGTGCTTTCCTATGTCAGTATTCTTAGGTCTGTCCCCCCTAGAACTGCACAGGTATCCTCAGCTCTTTAAGTACCTAGGAGAGTGTCTCCTACAGCCAGTGCTTGATAAATATATATTATTATATTATTTTTGTAAAGAGTTTTCACCCAAGGAAACAAATACTTACACAACTCAACTAATTTTTCTTTGAGATGTATTTATTTATTTAAAAGAGCCACACAGAGGAAGAAAGAGAGAGAGAGAGAAAAAGAGAGAGAGAGAGAGAGAGAGAGAGAGAGATCTTCCATCTGCTTGTTCAGTCCCCAAATGGCCACAATGGCTGGGGCTCAGCCAAGCTGAAGCCAGGAGCCAGGAGCTTTTTCTGAATCTCCCATGTGGGTGGCAGGAGCCCCATTCTCAGCTGTTTTCCCATGCATGTTAGCAGGGAGCTGGACGGAAAGCGGAGCAGCCAGGTCTCAAATTGGTGCCCACATGGGATGCCAGCACTGCAGGTGGTGGCCTTACCTGCTACACCACAGCACTGGCCCCTCCACTCAATGAACCTAGAAGTCTCTGTTCTTGCTAGGATTTCACCCAGACTTTTTTTTAAAGATTCATTTTATTTATTTGAAAGATAGAGTCTCAGAGAAAGGGAGAGACAGACAGAGCAAGAGAGAGAGAGAGAGAGAGGTCTTCCATCCACATGTTCACTCCTCAGATGGTCGCAACGCTGGAGCTGCGCCAATCCAAAGCCAGGAGCCTGGAGCTTCTTCTGGGCCTCTCACGCGGGTGCAGAGGCCCAAGGACTTGGGCCATCTTCCACTGCTATCCCAGGCCACAGCAGAGAGCTGGATCAGAAGAGGAGCAGCCGGAACTAGAACCAGTGCCCATATGGAATGCTAGCACTTCAGGCCAGGGCTTTAATCTGCTGCACCACAGTGCCGGCCCCCTCACCCAGACTTTCAAAGGTGCCACCATTCTCAGAGATTTGGACCCAGACTTTAAGCTGCGGCTTCTAGGCTTCAGGCTCAGTGGGCAGATGATAGCACAAATGGAAAGCTTCATGGTGGAAAGAAGCGGGAGAGGGTGGAGAGGCTGCTGCTTGAGATGGCTTGAGTGGCTGGAGGAGGTGACAGGAAGTCACAGCGGCTTGCAGAGCAACCTGGGGGTTTCATGGGGCCAGTGTCTGAACATCGCTGCATTGTAGTGAGTGGGATTCTGACACTTGGGGCAGACTTGTTAGTTCTGCAGCTCAACACGCTCTCAGCTGCCCATTTCACAGGTGAGGGCTCTGGACCGCCCACTCCACCAAGGGAGAGAGGGAATATTCCACTGTTCGGGCTGTGGCTCATTAAGCCACTTTTTCTTTGTCACAGTGTTCTCTCCCACCCCACTCCCTCTTCTTCCCTTGCCACAACCAGGAAGGACAGGACAGTGAGTCTGGCAAAGCCTCTCCTCTTCACCCTGCTGGGTGCCGACCTGGCTGCTTGTTGCAACAGAAAGGGCGCCCTTTTCCTTCTTCCCACAGCTGTCAGTCCCCTGCCCCCGGGGAGCTCCCTCCAGAAACCTGCCTAGCAGCTTCCGCAGGGAGGCCTGGTCACCGGCCAGAGTGGTGGATTCCTCCGGGGAGCTGTTGTGGCTTTGGGCAGCGGATCAGCCCTGCGGGTCGCTGATTTCTACTGCTCAGCATCTTTGTCTCGGTTCTCCTTGTACATCTGCCTGTCTCAATTCAATCCCAATGACTTCACTGGCATGAAGAGACGGAGAAAGCACTGCCAAAGTCAATAATCGAGTTTCTGAAACCAGGAGGATTTTTTGGTTGCTGTTGTCTTAGTGTGGATGAGAATTGTATGGGCTCATATTGTGTTTTGTGTTTGGATTAGCATCTGGGAAGATCATACAGGAGGGCTGAGTCAGATTATTTCAGCGGGTTTTGCAGCCTCGTTATTTTCAATTGGTCTTGGTTTCTTTTTGTCTGGTTCTGTGCCTTTCTCATATCATTTTTAACGATGAAAAACCCAGATAAGTAAATTTTATTAAGCACCTACTATCATCTAGGCATTATGAAAGGATCTTTAAAATATATACTACTTTCTATCTAGTGTAGGAAAACATTTGGCAAGCTAAGCAAAGAAGCGTGCAGATGTGGTTCCCCATCCATCCCAAGCCATGAAGAACACAATTCCCGAAAGTCGGAGGAGGAAGAGAGCCGAGCGGTTGAGAGTGTGGTTTCCCGGCTCTGCACTCCGCTCCCTCGTCTACAGAAAGGGGATGAGAGCAGGAACCTCCTAGGATTGTGGCAGGACTGACTGTGCAGCACTTAGGGAGAGCCCTGGCATCCAGTCAGCACTTACTAAGTAGTAACTCTGGCTTTTATTATTAATTAATTTATTATTAAATATTAACTCATTATTATTGTGACCCAAAGAGTCCTTTATGGTTTCTTATCCAAGCTCACCCTCTTCACACTAGGTAGAAGCCTTGCACGCTGACTGACCCAAAGCACCATTTAGCTTCTGTTATCGCTGACAAGGAGGTTAGTTACCTCTATAGCACATTGTCCCCTTTGCCAATAGCATGAGTGTTGATTCTACAAACACAGGCAAAACGTTGGCAATCCACCCAGGCCACCACGCAAAGAGCAGTCCCTCATAGAGCCTGCCAGGAATTGCATTGCCTCCAACCCCTGGATTTCTTGCAGTGTCAGTTATCCAGACTCCTCCAGCAACAGGATGAATGATAGAATCTTTGGCTTTGGTGGTGTCAGGATGGGGCAGTTGTTAAGAGCCCACAGTCGGCAGGGGGAGGCTGGCAGCGCTGTGGCCCAGTGGGTTAAAGCCCTGGCCTGACAGAGCCAGAATCCCATATGGGCGCTGGTTCTAGTCCAGGCTGCTCCTCTTCCAATCCAGCTCTCTGCTATGGCCTGTGAAAGCAGTGGAAGATGGCCAAGTCCTTGGGCCCCTGCACCCATGAGAGACCCAGGAAAAATTCCTGGCTCCTGGCTTCAGATTGGCACAGCTCTGGCCGTTGCGGCCTCTTGGGGAGTGAACCATTGGAGGGAAGACCTCTCTCTCTCTCTGCCTCTGCTTCTGACTTTCAAATAAATAACTAAAACCTTAAAAAAAAAAAAAAAAGCCCACAGACGGGAGCCAAACACACTGAGGTTAAACCTTCACCTTTTACCCACTGTGTGATCTCAGACCAACCCTGGATGTCTCTAAGGCTCAAATTACCCCTGTGGATTTTATGTGGATGGTGAGGACACCATGCCCTTTGCATTGCCATGAAGGTGAAACAAATGAACACACAAAGGCCTTAGCCCTATGGCGGGCAGAGTCACAGTGGATACGTGGGAATTAAACATGGTTTTCACACAGGTTCTGGGTGCTCTCTGTCCTCTGAAAACTCACGTCATCTTGAAAACGTGCCTCTGCAAGGGCAAGGAGAGGTGCTCTCCTCTCCCTTCCTCGTGGAAGGAAGCGATCATCACAGAGGTGAGCCGAGGGCCACACAGCTTGCAGCAGGCAGCAGCGGGACCCGACACGGGCAGGCCTTGCGACTCCTGAATCAAGTTTATACGCGGGACCTAGACAAGCCCCAAAATATCCTCATCAGAGACAGGCAGCAAACTAACGAAGGATAACAGGGAAATGTGAAGAAGGTCGTCACAGCATGAACATTACAGGGACAGAACCTGGGCGATGGACATGGAAATCGGAACTCGCACCAAGGAAGCAGGTGGCAGAAAGCGTCTCAGTACAGCCCCGAAAGGCCAACGACAAAACAACCACAGCCACTTCGCCCCTGAAAATCATACCAGGTGAGAAAGGAACGAAGAAGTCAGTATCTGGAAGCCCCCTGCCCCCATCAGCGGAAGCCAGCAGAATGGTTTAGGAAATCGGATGCCTTCGGCACACACCAGAACTACAGACAGAGTGAGCTGAGCAGAAGGCCCGGATCGAGGCCACAAAGACTCTGGGAAGAGGATTCTGAAGATGAATGTGGTTGTTAGGATAATAATCTGCATGTTTATGTAAGCGTAGGCCAGGGAGCCGGCGCGTTCCCAGGGAGCAGTCATTAATGCAGGAAGCAATTGGCCGATGAGGGGAAGGATGAGCCACTGGCAACAACAGATCTTCCCTCTTCCTCCCTTCCCGAAGCTGAGTGACACAGAGGGACCCCGAGCAGACCCGCGGACAGGCTGAGGCCTTTATATGGGAAACAGCAGCCTGAGGTGACGCCGAGGCTGGGAGTGAGCCACCCACTGCTGCCCTCCCCGCTGGAAGCCTGGCATGGGCTGGCTGCCCTGGCTCCACCCCAAAGCCTCTCCCTCGGGACGGGGGGCAAATGGGAAGGATCAGTTGGCATCAGTCTCTGCAATTTTTGATGGTGCAGGTGGCAGGGCCTGGGGGTCTGTGGTATCCGGAGGTGCTGCGTGCCCAGGACCCTGTTTTGAGAGGTCGGGGCTGGTGGCTATGGAAGAAACTCAGGAGTACACCCTGCCCTACATCCCTGCACCTTGCGGGGTCCAACCCTGGAGGACCGTGCTCTGTTCATGGTCGCAGAATGCAGAGAAACTGGCTTTCCCGGTAGTGCTGAGCACCAGGCGTGGACTGTCATCCCACAGGCACATCTCTGAGAAACGAGGACCCTGGGCCCCAGGGGACAGCTGTACTGGTGGCAGCAGCATTATAGCTTTGCCATTTCTGAGAAGAGCTCTTTCATGCTTCCCTGATAATAGCTTTTTGTTGTTTAATTATTGGTGTGTGGCACAGTCTTGATGCTCCACAGTGTCCAATCAAATCTGATTTTCTCCTAAAGAAATTTCCTTCTCCCTCTAAGTCAACTTTCTGGTACCTTGGGAGATGCCCAAAGAGTTCCATGCACCGACGGCCACGTCCTTGGAGACAAGCGCCAGCTCTGTTCACCCCTGCACTCGGTCAGTTTTGTTCTCTAGCTCTCAGCTGATGGGAAGGAAAGAATGTTCTGAAGACCCAAAAACTAAGCGAGGTGGCGCTCTCCCCTTGGGAGAAAGTAAGCATGGGAAAGAGGTGGAGAACCATGGAGAGGCAGGTGGAGCTGACACCTGCCCCAAAGGATGTGAGTAACTTGCACTGGATCCATCCAGGGAACCAGTGGTCAAAGGCTGGACATAGGGTCAGTGGCGGGGTGGGGGGGTATTGCAGAGGTGTGGGGTGGGAGGGAGTAACCTGGGACAGGCAAAAGAAAGAAGCATCTAGACCCTTGCATTCGCTACCCAGTCTCCCAGCCATATTGGCTCGTCCTGACTTTGTTCCCGGGAGCAGTGCTGTCAGTGGGTTAGGGATTCTGACTGGTGCTTCTTTTCGATCAGTACGCTATTTTGAATGGAGTTGACAGTTAACTTGTTGACACAATATCCTAATCCATACCAGCCTGTGCTGGGGAACCCTCTTCTGCAGAATGTCTTTAGGTAGGACCATGTTGCCATCTCTGAGATACACTCACCTTAGAGGAAATGGAGGGCCAGTGTAACTGGGTCAGGAGAATCCAGTCAGCTCTTGCGGGTTAACCCGCTAACCCCAAACTGCAAACTTTAAAAGGACTTCTGGGCTTTTTATTTGGGTGACCAATAGAACCCTATAGTTATGCATGGATGCCTGACAAACCTACAAATATTTGACTCAAGTTCACTTAGAATTTTCTTTTACGACAGAAAATTCTTCCGTCCAAAAGATATTCACAGCTGAATATTTTATATGTCAAACATCTACAACCTAGAGACAACCGTGCATTAAATTATACTTTCAGTTCTCAGAGCTCCTCTGTGTATAACGCTTGTCGTTACCTTAAGGGCCACTGATTCGGAATGTTGTAGTAAGTACTGGTCCTTTCTCTGTTATTAGAGTGATTTTTTAGTGCAGATCTTCCCATACTTGTTCCCACAAATTTTTTTTAAGATTTATTTATTAATTTGAAAGTCAAAGCTACACACAGAGAGGAGAGGCAGAGAGAAAGAGAGAGAGAGAGAGAGAAAGAGAGAGAGAGAGAGGTCTTCCACCCGCTGGTTCACTCCCCAATTGGCCGCAACAGTCTGTGTTGATCCAAAGGCAGGACCAGCAGCTACTCCCATGCAGGTACAGGGGCCCAAGGACATGGGCCATCTTCCACTGCTTTCCCAGGCCATAGCAGAGAGCTGGATCGGGAGTGAAACAGCCAGGACTTGAACTGGCACCCATATGGGTTGCCAGTACTGCAGGTAGCAGCTTTACCCGCTACACCACAGTGCCGACCACCCACAAAATTTTACACATAAGGACTGCATACAGCATACACGGGTCCTATGAAATTAAATACCAGGTACAACCCACTTCGGCTCAGCACCTTGAGTGATCATGGCACAAGAATCAGGTTGTTTTTTTTTTTTTTAAGATTAATTAATTTATTCATTTGAAACGTAGAGTGACGCAGAGAGAGGGAAAGACAGATAAAAAAAGATAAATCAGTGGTTCACTCCCCAAAGCTGCAATAGTCAGGCCTGGGCCAGGCCAAAGCCAGGAGCCAGGAACTCCATCCTGGTCTTCCATATCGGGGGATTAACCGACTGTGCAATGATGCTGGACCCCAATAATCAGTTTTAAAATAACAATTGCAGAAGTTCTGTGAAGCAGGGATTGAGTCACATTATGCAAACTTTTAAAACCTATTGAAAGATGTGAATGTTTCACTCTCCGGTTAAAGGCTAAATAAGTTCACTTTGGCAAAGTGAACCTTCTGGGTTAATTCTAGATAATTAGTCAGCAAAGATATGTTCCAAGAAATACAAATTTGTCTATTTTGATTTTTTGAGTAAATATCTGGCTGGGAGGGTGGGACCGGAGGCATCTTTGGATGTCACAGCTGCTAACATTTGGTTGTTACCCTCTCTGGAACTGCCCTAGGGTCTTAACCAAACTGATTTAAACCACCCAACAACCTGGAAGGGGGTTCCTATGAATCTGCCCATGTGGAGAGCAGGAGTCAGCCAGACAGTGGTGGGCCCCGAAGCTGAACTCACAGAGTTTGCCTCCCAGATCTGGACCCATCCCTACATTGAATGCCCCTTGCAACAATGAATATATATTTACCTGGTTCAAGAACCTACTCATTAACCTCGTCCCTTTGGTTTGGACTTTCACCAGTTAAGGAATGAGAACAGGTCCCACGGCTCTTATTGGAACCATCCAAACACTCCTCACTCCATCTTTCTGACCTGAAATTGCAGGGCAAAGAGACTTTTCTGTTTGCAACCACTCATTTGGGGGAATTAGGGCTTTCTCAATGCTGTGCAACCAAAACAAAATCAAGAAACAGGCTGAATGATGAGTCAGATCGAAAACTGTAACAATCATTGCTCTTCTGACTTTCAAACGTTATCTAGTCATTGCAGCAGTCAATTTTTTTTAGGTTATCTTGGTTACAAGAAAATGTTATAAACCTGAACTTAAAAACAGGTATTGTGGATGGTGATAGTTTCCTCATTTGCTATATTTGGTAGATGCAGATGTATCTTTCTGTTTTGGCCAAAGATCTTAGCTTAAAAAGGAGGTTGGGGGTAGAAAAGCACTTAGGAGCAAGTAACAGAAAGCCAGTGGCTTACGGAGGATTTGTTTCTTTCACATAACAGAAAGTAAGGAGGCAGAAGGTGGTGGTGATAATAGCTGTGATTCTTATGTCCTTTCCCTTAGGGCACAAAAAGGTTGATATGGGTAAAGTCAATATAATGACCCTGGGGCCAGCGTTGTGGCTTATTGGGTTAAGCACATGGGGTGCCAGTTGAAGTCCTGGCTGCTCCACTTCCAATCCAGCTCCCTGCTAACGTGCCTGGGAAAGCAGCAGAGGATGGTCCAAATCCTTGGAGTCTTGCACACACGTGGGAGACTTGAATGAAGCTCCTGGCTCCTGGCTTCTGCCTGGCCCAACCCTGGTCTTTGTGGCCATTGGGGGAGTGAACCAGCAGATAGAAGATGTCTGTCTGTCTCTGCCCCTCTCTCTCTGTAACTCTACCCACAAAATAAATAAATAAATAAATAAATAATCTTTTCAAAAAATACCATGGGCCTCCAGGGGAAAAAAGGGGTTTGATTTGATTTTGAAATTAAAACTTTCACAGAGAGCTCCTACTGGCTATGCTTACCTCTCACTGGCCAAAACTGTCACATAGTCACTCCAGGGGTAGAATGAGTTGAGACAGTATTTAGCATCCTTGAGTTTTATAAGCAAAGTAGACTGGAGAAAATGAGGTTGGGAATGGATACTGAGCCAGCCAATGTGCTCTGTCTACCACAGAGGAAAACACAGATTGTCCTCGTTCCCTTGGGGAAACGTTACCCGAGAACCCATCTGAAAACATTTGCTTCATTACTTCTTATGCACCTAAAGCTGTATTGGTGCCAGGAAGTCTCTGAGGTTTGCTGGCAAAGATTTTCCTGAGGCCAGGGCTCGCTCGATGAGTTTGCTGATCAATTTTTCATGGTGCTAAGGAATCATGGGAAATTCTCAATTCCATTTTCGAATAAACAAAAGGATTGAACCTCTGAGGACACTTCAAACTCTGAGTCTGTGTCCGTAGGCATTGATCAAAATATTCTCTGTCCATACTTCAACGCCAATGCCAGTGTTCCTGTCAGCGGTAGGTGATGACCAACATCTTCCTAACAACTTAAATGATCTTTGTATTGATTTGATCTAGTGGAGACAATGATAATGGTACATGGCAACTGTATTTTGAAGGCAAGAACCACTACAAGTGGAAGAAGCAAGGATAGATGGTAGGAAAAGTGTCAACAGAAATAACAAATAAGAATTTCAAACTTGAAGCTAGCATTGATAGGTAAGTCATTCAATGGGAATTTTTGTCCTAAGATTGTATCTCTGGTCACATTGCCTTTCTGGAACACACAGCATGCCTGTTTCTGAAGGTAGCTTCTCCTCCCACAATCCCAGGGGAAGCCCTGCCAGCCATGGAAAAACACAGTTTTTCTTCCATAGTCTGGAAATCACAAGAGAGCACCTGTTAGGTTCTAAGCCCTGTAGTAGGTGTTTGGCACTTAAATGCGAACTAAGTCTTGGTCTTTTACTTTGGGGTGCTTGTATGTCCACTAGGAAAGATGGACGCTTGGATATCAATGGAAAAAGCCTCTGTAGTAGCATTGAGAATCAAGAATGGCGGGAAAACTGGGGAGGTAGAGGTTGACCCTGTGTGATGCAGGTGTGGGGTAGGGAGGGAGAGGGTAGAGGAGGAATGGGAAGAGTCTACATGGGCAGAGGAGAGGTAACTTTGAAACGGTAGGTGCTACAGGCACAAAGGCATGGAAACGTGTTTGGAAGATTGCATGCATGTTTGCATCAGTAGGAACGCAGTCTGGGGGTGGGGGGAGAGTGGTGCGAGAACTCGCAGAGTTTGCCTCATTGGAAGGTGTGGACATCTTGCACACGGAGATAAGTTGAGAAATGTAAGGCAAAGCCATGCTAGATACTGGTTTTCATGGGTATATGTTCCCAACTTGCTTTTACATGAACAACGCTTTCTCACAGGGCAGGAAGCCGGAAGCCACTCATCTCATACCCCTTCACCTTCAGGGCTCGCAACACCACTGGTACTTGAGCAATGAGCCCTCTTTGCTTACGATTTGCAGATGGGAGTCGGGAGAGCCCTGCCATCTCGCTCTGGCCGTGACCTGCAGCTGCTCGGGCTCTGGCAGAAGCAAAGGCCTACAGGATGCCTAATGCCCCGTCACCCGCCCCTCCACTGCCCTAGGACACTGTGCTCATCAGTGGACCTGGGTGGCCACGGCAGCGGAGGCCACAGAGGGGGTGCCGCATCCTGAGTTTCCTTATTCACCCATCTCACTAGTCCCGCTGCACCTGACCCCCTCACTTGCAGCTCTGCCTGAAAAGCCTTTTCCTGACTCAATATTCATGGATCCTACATCAATAAAAATGAAGGGGGGGTGCTAACCCACCCTTGTTTGCATCAGTACAATTGTCTAGGAAGAAAATCTAAGCAAAGGCACCGTTTCAGAACTACCAAGAAAGTCAGAACAGTCGCTGGATACAAGACTAATATAGAAACAAGACGGTGACACAAGTCGCAAACCTGGACTCATTCTCGACTCTTTCCTCTCTTCCCCCTCATACCCAACCAGCCACCACATCCTGCTGACCATAGCAACACAGTATCTCTAAAACGCACCAACATCCCTCGACCACCACCCTTGTCCAGGCCTCCAGCATCTCTCTACGTCACTGTGACAGCATCCCAGCTGGTCCTCCTCCAGGCAGCTCGGCCTCGTGCACTCCTCACAGCACAGTTGGAATGGTCCTTCTAAAACGCCAGCCCCATCCGGGCCTTCTCCTGCCTCCAAGGCTCCTCACTGGCCCCAGGAATAAGCCTGAACTCTCAACCACTCTTTACAAAGCCCTTTGCCGCCTGCCCCCTGCCTGCCTCTCTGGCTTCATGGCTTGTGGCCCCACTCTCCCCACCCAAGCGCTCCAGCCCTGCTGTAATTCCGTCAGGTTCTCCAATGAGGCTTTCGTAGGCGGTGATCTGCAAGTGGAGCTGCCTCGGCTTCCCAGGGCCTCCCTGCCCTTCAGCTCTTTGTCAACTCTCAACTTCGGGATTGGCTCTCACGGCCTCTGACTGTCTAACCCACACACAAGCCACCGCACAGGACCACAAAGAGCCTCATTGCTATCTCAGAAAATTCCAAGCCGGTGTGGCATAAGGCAAACACGAAAGACTGAGGGTAGCAATAACTGTCACTCACTGAGTGCCAACAGTGCGTCGGGGACACAGTGGGCTGAGCGAGAGTCCCTGCGTGTTGAACACACTTCTCTTGCAGCTTCCCACTCCCTTGTGAGCCAGGCTCCTGAGTTACGGAACGGAGTGGTGCCCAATGGTAGAATGGAAAACAAAGCCAGCTATGATCTTTAAACAGTTGCAACTTCACCCTTTGAACTGGGACCACTGTATGAGGCGAAAGCTGAGACGGTCAATGAGATTGCCCTGGTCTGTGGACAGTGGCTGGGCCAATGGAAGCCCCCAGGGACACGGGTGCCCCGGTCTGTCCTCTTGGCTCCACCTGCCACACTGAGTACAAAGCCTAACACACACGCTCACTCGGCAAACACCCAGTGATGAATCAGAGAACCAATCGCTAAGTCTTGCCCGAGAGTGCACGGAGAGCTGAGCAGAGGAGACGGAATACGAGGTCAGGAAGTCATGCGGGCCAGGGAGAGAGCGTTCTGGATGGAGGGAACAGACGGCATTGCACTGCCTGCTGCAGACTGGGCAGGTGTTGGCACAGAGACAAGGTGCTGGTTGGGGTGCCTGCCTCCCATAATCCCATGCTGGAGTGCCATATTGGGTTTGAATCCAACTCCACCCCTGATTCCAGCTCTCTCAGAAACAGAAGATAGTGGCTCACGTGCTTGGGTCCCTGCCACCATGTGTGAGACCCGGATTGAGTTCCCGGCTCCCAGCTTCAGCCTGGCCCACCCCTGGTTGTTGCAGCCATTTGAAGAGTGAGCCTGTGCATGAAATCTTTTGCAATCTCTCTCAGCCTCTCAACATAAAATAAATTCAATTTTTACAAATGTTATGGAGACATTGTAGCAGTTACAAGACATTTAACTATAAGTAAAAAAAGAAAAATGCCACAGAGATACGGCCTAAGGGGGGGGGTGATACTGTTGTTTGTTGTTTGTTGTTTGTTGTTTGGTGCATGACAGAAAATCCAGAGGGGGGTCATCTAAGACTGATACAGTACACACAGTGCCATAAGAGATTCAGCCCTTTCTCTCTCCCTCTTTTCCATTCCTGGTTTATTGGATTTCCTCATGTCACAAAACAGATGCTGGACCTCCAGGTATTGTGCCCACATCTGCAGGAGGGGCAAAGAGGAAAGGGGCAGGCCAGCTGAGTCTGTGGACTTTCTCCAGAAATGTAGAAGTTTTTCTAGAATAAGCTTTTCAGTTTCCTTTCTTTGGTGAGATCTAGGTTACACAGTCACCTCTAGGTCAGTTTCTGACCAAAAGTCTCAGATTCCACCAGTGTTGTCATCAACTGGATCCCTCATGGGTGACGAAGGAAGGGCTTTGTGAGACCACAGGCCTCCCGGGCGTGACTTACAGAACCAGGATTCTGCTGGAGGCGAGGAGGCTCGATGGTGCACAGACGAGCCCCGTGCCTGCTGTGTAACTTGTGAGGGCTGGTGCAAACCCAGAAGGATTAATCCTCGCTCACGACTGTCAGAGTTTGAAGACAGCAACAAGGGAGAGAGCGTTAACCCCAGCACAGGGCCCATCTGAGTTCTGGGCCCCGTGTGACCGCATGGGGACCTCTTCCAGAAAGAGGGCCGGGGACGCGAGGCTGCCCACTGAGCCGGGCAGAGGAGAGCTCCGTGGTCAGCTCAGGAGAAGAGGGAAGGAGAGCGCAGCAGGCTGAGGAGTGAATGAGAGGTGAGGACGTGGAGACGGCGCCAAAACTCTTAGAAAAAACAGACAAGAGAGAAGCTGGCAAAACAGAGGAAAAGAGGAGAGAGTGGTGGAAGCGAACTGTACCGAGCCGACTGCCTGCCGGCAGGTGCAGGCTCTCACTGGGGCCTGGGGGCGGCTGTGGTATCAGGGCGCTGGAGCTGAGAACTGCACTCACCCCTCCTCCAGGCGCCGGCTCCCAATCCCAGCTCTGGGGCTGGCTCTGCAGAGATGTCACCAACCTGTCATGACACGGCCACACTGAGTGGTGGTGGGATGGCACAGGGAGGGCAGGGAAGGGTCGGGCGGGGGGGGGGGCGTTCTGTGCAGGTAAACCTGCTTGGCTTGGCTCTCCCCCACCCCCACCTTGGCCATCTCTCAGAGGCATGAGCCTCTGGCTTGTGCCACTCGGGATGTAAACAGTGCCTCAGTGCCTCGGTGACATCACCACCCCCGGGGCCAGGAGACCGTAAATTTCCTTTCCCAGAAGATGCAGCAGACAGTAGCTTATGGGCAGACAGTGACTCGAGCAATAAATATTGGCAGAGGAGACTGTAATGGAAAAGCTCTGTGGGTCTAGAGCGGCTGGGCTGTAAATCCCAAAACAAGGAGGGATTTCATACTTGAGATCCAAAGGCAGACTCATCAGCCCCCAAATAAATAATCCCAAAGCACAAGCAAAGGAATCAGCTATTAAAATTGAAGTATTCAATAAAACCCACATCTAACCGAAGCAAGAAACCATGGAAATCGGGCAGAAGTCCCAATCTAAGCAGAAAAACTGAAGAATCCTCTTCCAAGCCTTGTGGCCTGGCAGGCATGGCCGCCTGGTGGGCGGAGACCGCACCATTCCCAGGGGAGGAGGCAGGGACAGAGTCGAGACTCAACTGGACAGATGGAACTGAACAAGGGTCCTGGGAACTCCACGCAGAGGACAGCATGGGTTCACATGGAAAACAAGAGAACAGGTTGGAGGCTTAAAACCACCCCTAGGCCGGCGCTATAGCTCAATAGGCTAATCCTCCGCCTTGCAACGCTGGCACACCGGGTTCTAGTCCCGGTTGCCCCTCTTCCAGGCCAACTCTCTGCTGTGGCCAGGGAGTGCAGTGGAGGATGGCCCAAGTGTTTGGGCCCTGCACCCCATGGGAGACCAGGAGAAGCACCTGGCTCCTGCCATCGGATCAGCGCGGTGCACCGGCCGCATCATGCTGGCCGCGGCAGCCATTGGAGGGTGAACCAACAGCAAAGGAAGACCTTTCTCTCTGTCTCTCTCTCTCTCTCACTGTCCACTCTGCTTGTAAAAAAAAAAAAAAAAAAAAAAAACCCTAGCCCCTGCAAGTGTCACTTGTCAACAAAATACTGGACTCATTAAGAATTTTTTTTTAAGATTTATTTTATTTATTTGGAAGACAGAGGTAGAGCCGAGAGAGAGCAAAAGGTCTTCCATCCACCGGTTCACTCCCCAAATGACTGCAATGACCAGAGCTGAGCTGATAAGGAGCCAGGAGTTTCTTCCAGGTCTCCCACTCAGGTGCAGGAGCCCAAGGACTTGGGCCATCTTCTACTGCTATCCCAGGCCACAGCAGAGAGCTGGATCGGAAGAGGAGCAGCCGGGACTCGAACTGGCGCCCAAATGGGATACCGGTGCTGCAGGTCAGGGTTTGCCCCTCAATGAGATTTTAAACAACTGCATGTGAATTTCACATTGAAGTCACCCGCAGAGTAGACTCACTTCAGGTACTGCTGGCAGGAAGAAGGCAGAGAGACAGGCACCTTGCAAGACACCCAGGCACTCAACGCTTGGGAATGCGCGGGGCCTTCTCAGGAGGCACCGCCAGCACCCGGGGGCGCACTCCGGGCTGCCATCCCTAGAACTCTGCAGCCACTCACTGAGCTGCTTGAGCAAGGCAGGACCCCCTGCTTCCGGGGGCTGGCCGAGGCTCCAGTGCTCATGGCGGGAAGGGGAACAGAAGATCCAGCTCCCACGGCCCCATTGCCGTTCCCAGAGAGGAGAGGTTCAGTGACTTGCTTAGGGTCACAGCAACCTAGGATTCTCAGCGCAGGTGTCAGGTTTTGCTCACTGTGCTCTGCTGTGCTGTCAGTTCCAACTCAGTGGGGGCAGACTTTAATGAGAGGTTCCTGGGTGCACAATGGGGTCTGCAGACTCCCTAGGATTAATGCAATTGAATTCTAACACCAACTGCTCTTCTAGAATTGTCCCCATCAGCCTGAACCAAAGGAAGTTCCTCTCTGGGATCAGCCTTTTCCTGGCCCTATTATAGAACACCACCAAAACTTGAAGAAATTGCCCCAGATCCCCCAAAACTGGGTCTGCTCACCTGACACACAGCAAGCCAAGCACTGACCTGGGGTGGCTGGAGAAAGCAGTTCATTCAGAATGCACAGAGCATGGCAGCTATAACTCCATTCCCAGACCCCCAGAGGGATCCAAGGCTGTGAATCTTAGAGGGAAAATGGAGGTTGGGCAGTGCGCCATCAGCTCCTCTGCGAGTCTCTGATTGGTTCACAGAGCATGTGGCCTTTCTTTGATTGGTCGGTGATAGGGGCCAGCCTGGTTCTTTCTAAAATGGCAAAGGTGGTCTCTTGTCCATCCAGGATCTACAGGTGGATGGGATGCTACTTTGTTTTATCCGGGCCTGTGAGTTCCTTGGAAGCTCCCAGATAGAGGCCAGCAGGGAGATGTCAATTACAGGGGCAACCTGAGTGCTTGTGATTCAGGGTCGTGGCTCTGGCCTTACCGTGGTGTCACTCCCTTAATTTATAAGTTACTCTTCACAGAAGAGCTGTAGGCAGAGAGAGAGCAATACTGGGGCCTGATAGAGTTTCCATCGGAGGGATCTAAATGGGGCTGGGCTGAAGCCCCGATACTGGAACAGGGCAGGAGGAGGTGAGAGGAAGCTTGGCCCAAGATTCCTGCTCCATCTGCTGTCTGTCCCAGACATGTAGATTGATGAGGAATCTTCATGAATGAGCTCTCCCAAGGGTGTCAACACCAAGGCAGGCTGGGGTACGATGGCACTAGACAATGATGTTCTAAGGACAAGAACCATATCTTATCCTATATTCACCACGTGCAACATTTGGTGCACTCAAAAAACTTGTTTGCTGAATACATGAACAAATAAACTTTGGATAAGAACACCGGCTATGATCTTGCCTCTGCTACTTAAAGATGGTGGGACATGGAGCAGGTGTTGTGGCATGGCACATTAAGGCCCCACTTGGCATCCCATAGCTGAGTGCCAATTTTAGTCCTGGCTACTCCACTTCTGATCCAGCTTCCTGCTAATGTACCTAAGAAAACAGAGAGTGCCCCAAATGTGTCATGGGAATATGTTCCGTAGCTTTTATTCCAAGTCCTTTCCACCGTGTGAGAGAAGATTTCAAAGCAGAGGAGTATGCAAGATACACAAAGAAGAGTAGGATCTACAGTGTGAGAGAGAGAGAGAGAGAGAGAAAGAGAATATATTTATGCATGAGTGTGTGCAAACTCCCAAGGAAAGATATCTGCCATGAGAGGGCTAGAAAAATGCCTGCTAGGAGAGCCCTGGGAGAAGGGCCAACAGCAAAGGCAAAAAGCCAAAAAAGTCTGCTTCCCCATGCAGCAGCTCCCTTTAGGGGTAGGGGCATCCTCTCACTGAATATACAAGTGGAGTGGAGTGTGGGTGGCATTGGAGTTTTCTGGGAGTTTCATGGCACCTCCATGTGGAGTTCAACTTCTACATGGCCAGCATAGTGGCTTCTTCTTCCCTGTGTAGGAGCTGCAGGTGCATCATGGGAAAGTGGACACACCTGACTGGCATGCAAGGGGTGCAGTTACAGCACAAGGCTCCAGAGAAAGAATGGTGGGAAAATCTCCCAACTCATTTATTCCTAACTTCCTGCCTACTTCTCCCATATCACTTGAGTTCTAGCGAATGAGATATTTGTCTCTCTCCCTCTCTCTCTCTTTCTTTCTATCTCTTTCTCTCTCCCTCCTTCTTGCTCTGTCTTTCATACAAATAAATAATAAGCTTTTCTAAAGAGGCATTTGGGGGCATGGCATTTGGTACAGAGAGCTAAGCTGCTGCTTGCTGCGCTGGCATCCTATATAGACCGAGCACCAGTTCGAGTCCCAGCTGCTCCACTTCCAACCCCACTCCTGGCTAATGCTTCATACAGCATTAGCAGAGAAAGATGGCCCAAGGACTGGAGCCCCTGCCACCCACGCAGGAGAGCTGGATGGAGCTCTGGGCTCCTGGGCTCCTGATTTCTGCCTGGCCCAGCTCCAGCCATTACATCCATTTGGGAAGTGAACCAGTAGATGGATGGACCATCTCTCTCTCTCTCTCTCCCTCTCTCCATCACTCTTCCCTTCAAGTAAATAAATAAATGAATATTGAGGGAGAAAAAAAGAGGCATATGAGACAGTACGTACATCCCTAAAGCTCTCTCAACTATGGTTTCCTCACTGAGGGGCTGAGAGGAATAAGCGAACAAAGTGTGTGAAGTAAATTGATAAGCTAAAATATGCTAAAATACACAAAAGTTGGCAAGGAAACATCAACCTTAGTGACGCCTTTATCCCCCCTTGTGAGCTTTCCTTGTGCTCTCTGCCAGCTTCCCCCGAGTTCACAGCCTCCTGTGGTCTAATGTGCTGGGGGGTCGCTGAGGGTGGAGAGGGTACACAAGTCAGCTCCGACCACTGACAATCTCCATCTCTGCTACTCAGAAGCAGTAGCATCCCAGGGAGCACCCAGGCAGTTACTATGGCAACCTGGAGACTGCCCACCTCACACTCCCTGGGGTCCAGAACCATGGCCATTACGCTGTCTCTCACACGGTCCATGGAGGGATGTGGGTGACCTAGCTTCTGGGGTACTGCCTTTAAGAGACCAAAACGTGTCTATAGAAGACTCATGTGTAGCCCCCACTGGAAACAGGAAATGGCCTTTTTTGATGCTTCAGAGCCCCTGACCAAATTTGGCTTGCTACCCGGATATAGCCTGCAAGCTACTAATGATTTTTCACATCTCTGAACAGTTGAAAAGTCAAGAGAAAAATATTTTATGGCCTATGAAAGTTATGTGGCACTCAAATGTCAGTGTCCATAACATAAGGTCTTATCAGATCATAATCCTACTCCTTCCTTTCCATGTTATCTGTGTGGTTGCTTTCCCAGTTGAGATGAAGCTGCAATATGGGGTACTTCAAATAATTCATGGGAAAATGGGATTCAAAGACAAATTTATTTTGGTATAAATTTTTTTAAGATTTGTTTGAAAGACAAAGAGAGGTAGAGACAGAGAGAGAAAGGTCTTCCATCTGCTGGTTCACTCCACAAATGGTCACAATGGCCGGAGCTGAGCTGATCAGAAGCCAGGAGCCAGGAGCTTCTTCATGGTCTCTCAAGTGGATGCAGGGACCCAAGCACTTGGGCCATCCTCTGCTGCTTTCCCAGGCCTTTAGCAGGGAGCTGGATCAGAAATAGAGCAGCTGGGACTCGAACTATGGTGCCCATAAGGGAGCTGACACTGCAGGCCAGGGCTTAACCTCACAATGCCAACCCCTTGGTACTAGTTTTTTTAAAATCCATGTATAATTTTTTTCTTAGTATATGTGTTCCATGTACTTCTAAAATACTTCTATTTATATGAAAGGCAGAGAGACAGGCAGCGAGAGATTTTCCCATCAACTCATTCATTCCCCAAATGTCCACAACCCCCAGGACCAGGTACAGCCCAAGCTAGGAGCCAGAAACTCCATCTGGGTCTCCCACATGGGTGGCAGGGACCCAAGTACTTGAGCCATCACCACTGCTTGCCAGGGTGCACCTTAGCAGGAAGCTGGATTTGGGAGCAGAACCAGCACTCAGACCCTGGCTGTACCAACCCCTGTGCCAAATGCCTGCACACTCCTCCATGTGCCCTGTGAACACCCCTTCTGGAGCTCACCTGGCACACCACACCCAAAGCAGTCACCAGGGCCCTTCACAGGGACAGCCTGCCCACCCTGACCTAGGCCTTCAAGTCAGCAAACTTTCCCTGAGAATGGACCGTGCCAGGCACCGGGCTCATTCTAGGGGATGCACTGATGACCAAGGTCCTGCCTCAGTTCTCAGAGCCTAGAAGAAAAGCACAGAGCCTAAACACCCAGCCAGCGTGCCCCAAGAGATGCCAGACCCAACATGAGCCCCCTTGGTTTGTGTTAATGAGATCCCTGCTGGAGGCATGTTGGTTCCTGCAAGGGGTCCTGGCCCTTCCCAACTCCACAGAGGCTACAGTTGTGCATCACAGCAGGCTGGCCCACTGAGACACGGTTCCTGCAGGTGTCTGGGGTAGAGGGGATCCCCAATCCAGGAGCTGCCCTGTGTCAGCCTGTTCTGCCTGTACCATGAAGGCAAGTGTGAGGCAGACCTCCAAGCATCCAGAAGTCACCTGCCTCGGTGGCCAGCTGTGTCTTGTTGCTCCACTGGATTGTTTTATTGTTTCACAGTTACCTTTTTATTGTGGCTACGGCGGCATGCAATGTGTTCTCTCCTTCTTACTGCTCTCCAGCTCATGTGGATTTATGATGTCTCCTCCCCCCGGTGGCCTCACCAATCTCTTCTGATGGCTCCCTTGTTGAGGAGACTCACATGGGGCGGAGACTGAGCCAGTGATGTTCAGTACAGGAATGAAGTGGCACCAATAAGGTCATGAAATAAAATCATGTTCAACGTGCCAGCAGCCTAAGTCAGTCTATTTGGTGGAGAATTAGAAGATCCCTCATTCAAGTATGACCTGGCCAGGCTACCCTGGCAGGTTTTCTAGGCCAAGGGGTATGGCTTCTTTCAATGCCAAATGCACACATAGCACTTTCATAATGGGATCTGTGAGCTGAGTTTGAAGATAATGGACAGGGCTAACTGGCATTTTGAGAACAAGCCTTAATGCTAACCAAGGACATAAACTCTTGCTGCTGAATGGCTGGGATCATGGGATGGTGCTCCAGGGGGCACGAAATTAGCAAGCAAAGGGGGCAGGTCACCCAAAGTGACCCTACAGGGGACACTCAAGCACTCAGTATGGAGGGTGCCTTCCATCAAGGAAGATCACGACGGCAGAGGTGGTTCTGCCTGTTGCAGAAGGCGCACTCACACGGAATGAACGCTGATCTTGGGGAGAGAGTTGAAACAGGCTGCGGAGTTTCTAAATAGGTGGAAGGAAGCCTTAGATGGGCTCAGGGTAGCAGTGCTCTGAGTCATGGAATCTACTCTTGCTGTCGGGCTGTGTCTTTGCCCAGCTGGGCTGCAGGCTGCCCCTGGCAAGTGTGTCCACCACAGCAGAGCCTCCGCCTGTGACGTCCACGGATGGGGTGGTATCCGGCAGGGCAGCACAGGACAGATGAGACCCAGGAATACGCTAAGGAAGTCACAAACACATCACTGCCTTCAGCGTCCGTGTGCTTCCCTTTCTGAATGTCACATGTTAAAAAAAAAAAAAGTGTAATTTGAACAAAAATACATATGGACTTTTGGAAAAAAAGTGCAGTATGAAAAAAATGTCTGGATTTCAGGATTTCAAAAATGTTTAACTGTTACTCCCACTTCTTTCAGAAACTGGCTGAAACCCCCTATAGTCTCAAAGACATGATTTTGTAACAACCACAACAGGTGGCTATTGTTTTGTTTTGGTGTTTACTTATTTGAAAGGTAGAGTGACAAAGAAAAAAAATCCTCCACCTACTGGTTCACTCCCCAAAGGCCCAGGACTGGGCCGGTCAGCAGCCAGGAAGTCCATCCGGGTCTCCCACCAGTGGCAGGGGCACCAGTGCTTGGGCCCTCATCTGCTGCTTCCTGAGGTGCGCACCAACAAGAAGCTGGATCAGAAGCAGAGGTGAGACTTGAATGCTGGGCACAGTAACATGGCCAGTCCCAAGCCGTGGTTTAACCAGTTGTAGCACAACGTCTGCCCAAGAAGGGGCTTTCATACTATCACTGTTTTACAGATAAGGATGGGGAGACCAACTGTGAACAGTCCAGAGAAAGGGAGGCTCTGATTAGTAAATCCAGGGGCTCAACACCGTTGTCACGGGTCCCAGTTCTTTCCATTCCATGCTGCCCTGCTCACCTCTCAGCCTCGGCCGCAGGCTGTCTTCCTCCCTGGTAAGACACCTGCCACACACCCAGGCACCGCACCCTGGGACAGCAAGGCCCAGCAGCAGGGAAAATGGGCATCTCCCTGGGCTGGCGACGAAGACTGAGGAAGTCTCCACTAAATGGCCTTCCCTGCAGCCTCCTCCTCCCACCATTTCAGCTAGAACTGAGTTCTATACCCGTTCTCTAAAGCAAAATTTTTTAAAAACTTATTTTGACAGGCAGAGATACAGAGACAGACAGAGATCTCCCACCTGCTGATTCACTCTCCAGACATCTGCAATGGCCAGGGTTGGGCCAGGCCAAAATCAGGAGCTGGGAACTCCATCCGGGTCTCCCATGAAGGCGGCAGAGACGTCCCCAGGAGGTTGAGCCATCACCTGCTGCCTCCCAGGGCGTGATTAGCAGGAGGCTGGAGTCAGGAGCGGAGCTGGCATTTGATTCCCAGCACATCCCAGAGGGGGGATGTGAATGTCTTCACCTCTTGACAAATGCTGGCCCTCCAGTCAGACTTCTGTTCCCACCTCCCCATCGAAACTGCTCTTGTTAAGATTAGCAATGACTTCCGGTTCCCAAGTCCAGTGGTCAAGCCTCAGTTGTCTGGGTACTCAGCCGGTTAGCAGTCTGTGACCCAGCTGTCACTTCGCTCTCAACCTCTGGCCATGGCCCCCTCCCTGGCTGCTCCTTCTCAGGCCTCTTCCCTGGGTTTTCTCCTTTTCTTCGGCATCTAAAGGTCTGGAGCTCTCCCATGCCTGTGTGCACTTTCTCGGTGGGGAGTGGCGTCCAGTGTTGACACTTTAAATGCCACGTGCATGCCATGACTCCGAAACTTTTATCTCCAGCCTCACCCTTTCCAGTGAACTTCACATACGCATATCCCACAGAACTAGTTGCCATCTCCAGCTTTATAATGAGCATATGAAAGCTGCTTTCTGATTCTGCCCCAGCAACAGACACACACACACACACACACACACACACACACACCCTGGATTTTTCTTCCTATCCAGCAAACAGAGACTCCATTCTTCTAGTTCTTTAGGCCAAAAAGTTAGGAATGACTCTTGACTCTTCTCTCACGTCCCACATCCAAACCAATGGGACAAACCCTGCAGTTTTTCAAAATGCAGCCAGAATCCGACCCCTTTCCATAGCTGCTTCTGCAGCTGGTCCTGCCATTCTCATTTCCTGCCTCCCTTGTTACAGAAGCATCTTCAGGGTTTCCCGGCTTCCTCCCCGGCCTGCTTCACCATCTATTTGCAACATAATCAGCCATAGTGATTCTATTAACATGTAAATCAGAGTCTGTCCACTCAAAATCTCACTCAGAGCAAAGCCAAAGCCTTAGGAAGGTCTGCAAGGGATTTGCAGGGCTGCTGCTCCCACCCACCCCACCCCCACCTTTGTCACCTCACAGACACGCTTGTCTCACCACTCACGGGGGCTCTGCTGGGAGGACTCCTGCAGATACTCTGGGTCCAGGCCGGTCAGCTTTCTGCTCAGATGTCTCCTTATCAGGAGGGCTATCCCTGACACAACCCTGATCCCATGCTTCCACCCAACACTTTTTCATCCCCTTACTCTAATTTTCTCATAGTGCATATGATGTATCATATACTTACTTGCTTTTCCATATATAAGGAGTCTCCACAGAGTTCATGGAAAATGCATACTGAGAAAAAAAAAAACACTGCATGAATTTCAAATTGTTGGGCACCCAAGTAAGCTTATGTCTAAATCCCATTGTCTACAAACTTTTTGAAGTACCCTCATAGCTTGCATTTGGCAGCTTTTTGTTACTGTAACAAACCGCTTGAGACAGGCTACTTTATAAAGAAAAGAGACTCGGCTTGGTCCATGGTTCTGGAGCCTCAAAGTCCAAACAGCAAGATGTAGGCTTCTTGGGGATGCCCCGTGGCCACAGCAAGTTATGGCTGGAGTGACCCTGGCTGTGTGGTCTCTCTCCTCTTCCTTACAAAGCCCCCAGGACGGGGCTGGTGCCGTGCCACAGTAGGTGAATCTTTTGCCTGCGGTGCCAGCATCCCATATGGGCACTTGTTCTATTCCTGGCTGCTCCTCTTCCAATCCAGCTCTCTGCTGTGGCCTGGTATAGCAGTGGAAGATGGCCTAAGTCCTTGGGCCCCTGCACCCACATGGGAGGCCCGGAAGAAGCTCCTGGCTCCTGGCTTCAGATCTGCACAGCTCTGGCCTTTGCGGCCATTTGAGGAGTGAACCAATGGAAGGAAGACCTCTCTGTCTCTCCCTCTCACTGTCTATAACTCTACTTCTCAAATAAATAAATAAATAAATATTTTTTTAAAAAAGCCCCCAGGATTCAATCTGAGGGCTCCACCCTAGGGACCCAATCAAAGCGAATTTCTTTCCAAAGGCCTCATCTCCGTACACAGCAGTCTGATTAAATTTCCACTTACTCCATTAACATAAGACTTTGGGCTTTTAACCCCTACATGAGTTGGAAGGAGAAAGTATTCAAACTACAGTAATCTCCCCCACTAGAATGGATACAACATGAAGACAGGAAATTTGGGGTCCCCGTGGACATTCAAAAAATGATGGATTAATTAATGGGAAGAGGAGTTCCTATTAAAAAAAAAAAATCAACAAGCTGGCAACTAGGTTATACCTTGGATTCCTATGAGTTGGATTAGTCATAGTCAGTCTCACAGAGCTCTACCACCAACTCTATATTTCCAGACTGAGCTTCTGGGTCTACAAGACCAAAAAACAGGCAGGGCTATATCACCCTGCTGTGGATGATGCTGTCTTGAGACACCTGGCCAGCCAGTTTCCTTCAAGGCTCTCCAGCTCCTCTCAGATTCCCCAAGTCCTGGTTCCTTAGAATTTAAAAGACCTGAGTGGCCATTTGGCACAGCTGTTAAGACACAGCTTTGGATGCCAGCCTCCCATATCAGAGTGCCTGTTTTCTACTGCTGGCTCTGCTTTCGGTCCAGCTTCCTCCTAACGCACACCCTGGGAGACAGCAGGCAACGGCACAAGTACTTGGGATCCTGCCACCAACATGGAAGACCTGGATTGAGTTCCAGTCTCCTGGCTTCAGCCAGACCAATCCTGCTGTTGTGGGCATTTGGGGAGTGAACCAAGCATTGGAAGATCTTTCTCTTTCTCTCTTTCAAATAAAATTTTTTAAGAATTAAAGAAACTGGTACAAGTTCTTACAGCAATGCAATCTCTTCCTGATTGATCAAGTTCACAACCACTGATTTTTTTTTGCATTCTTTATTTCAAATGTAGTGACACATGTATACACTCTTAAAACCAGTTCACCCTTCCTTTCCTCCCACGAGATGATATGGTTGGTTACAACAGCCTGGTCAGCTGGAGTAGGATTATTTCGATGGCCGTGTCTAGCCACATATAACCACCTGTGCCCTGGTGAGAACACTGGTTGTTCCATCAGGAGATTTCACTCTTATTGGCATGGATGCAACTTTCTCCTTTCACATCAGCCAAAACCTTGCATCATCCCCGGATGATGATGTTCTTTTGTTAAAAATAAGAAAACACAGCATCCTGTGAAAGCGCCGAGAATTTCCATGCAGGACTGTCTTGCTTGGAGCCTGGCCAGCGTGGTATTGAATACGTGCCTGCACTACCAGGTGGCCTGAAGTGGCCTCTTCAGGTGAGTTTTCTCTCTGCTCGGAAAGACTGCACTTCAGGGTTTGGGAGAATCCAATAGATCATGAGATGACCCAAAGGCAACAGAGGGTCCCAGCTGGAGGTGACACAGGGATGGGGGGGGGGGGGGACGCCTGACCCCAGCCACACTCCTCCACCAAAACAAATTCAAAGGGAGTATGGATCTATGGATCGGAGGCTAAGGCAGGAGACTTGCATGTTGGAAGGGGGTTAGGAAGACTTTCATCACCACAGCTTCCCATCAGTGATGCAAGCCGGAGCTGGTTTGAAGCCAGCCACACTTAAAGATAGGCAAATTCCAAACCCACTAGGTAAAATCTGGATCAGAATGGAGCAGTAGCTCTCCAGGTTGTAAAGCAGAAGGAAAATCCCCTTAGGCGAGACACCAGAAGCCAACTGGGAGCAGTTAGTTTTGCGCAGTAGCAGAGTGGTGTGAAGATGGCAATCAACACCCGAATCAAAAACAGCAGCTTCATCCTAGCTGGGCTGGGGCCAACCATCAGAGCGCTTGAGAGAGAGAAATTTGCAGTAGCGGATACCCCGGAGAGTGAGCTAGCAGAGCTCGTTTCTGTTTACTGTGCTGGAGTCGGGGCTTAACGGAGAGAGAGCTGGTAGTCACCTAGACTTTGGATGAAGGTAGGAAGCAGAAGCGCTTCCTACAAAAGGCTATGAGACAAAAACAAGCTTGTTTTTCCTTAGCAGAGCTGCTGTTACCCGAATTCACAGCGGCTGATGCGCCGCAGTCTCCTCGGTTGGCTCCCGCCGACAGCCGCAGTGCCTGCGGACCTCGGCTCATCTGGGGAAACTGGCGCTCCCCCCAAGCCTTGGGAGGCAGCCAGGGCAAACTAGACTAGCCTTCCAGTTGCCTGGGTGCTGTGTTAAAATGTGGATTCTGATTCGGTAGGTCTGGGGCAGCCTGGGCTTGTGCGTGTCTAACAGGGACCTCCTTTTGAACAGCAGGGCTCTGCACCACACGGGCTGCAGCCTCTCTTCAAGGAGGAATTACCAAGCAAGTGGATTCAGACGTGGGAGGGGCCAGTGCTGAGTCAGAGCCCACGGTCACGGCGAGGGCCAGGGACTAGCCGTATGGCAGCTAGGGCATGGTGCTTGGGAGTCTGGGTCTTGGGAAGCTCTCTGGGTGGTCCGGTGTGCACTGCAACAATTGATCCAGCACACTAAAATCACCCAGGGAGTGGCATGCATTTATCTTAGTGGTGAAGATGCTGTTAAGCTGCCCATGTCCCACCTCAGAGTATCTGGCTGGGTTCAGTACTCAGCACCAGCTCCTGACTCCAGCTCCCTGCTAACGCAGTCCCTGGGGGACGGCAGGTGATGGATCAAGTAATTGGGTTTCTGCCACCCACATGGGAGACCTGGATTAAGTTCCCAGCACCAGGATGTGGCCCATGTGTGGTGTGAACCAGCAGACCAGAGCTTAAAAACAAAATTTTAAAATCACTTGGGAAGTTGATCAAAGAAAAAACAGGTCGTGTGTAACACCTCAGAGGATCTAGCCTGGCCATTATAGAATTGGGACCAGGCATAAGGATATTTTCTTAAAAGATGCATTTATTTATTTGAGAGGCAGAGTTACAGAGAGAGATAAACAGCAGGAGAGAGGGCTTCCATCTGCCGGTTCACTCCCCAAAATGGCCGCAATGACTGGAGCTGGGCTGATCCAAAGCCAGGAGCCTCCACTGGGTTCCCCACATGGGTGCAGGAGCCAAATACTCAGGTGGTCCTCTGCTGCTTTCCCAGGCCGTTAGCAGAGAGCTGGATCAGACGTGGAGCAGCCAGGACACGAACCAGTGCCCATATGGGATGCTGGCACTACAAGCGGAGCCTTTACCTACAGTGCCACAGCACTGGGCCCCATGAGGATGCTTTTAACACATTCATGGAGATTCTAATTTGCAGACAGCACTGAAAACGGCTGAGCTTAAACATGAAGCATATCTTGCTCAGGTGGGTTAACGAGAAAGCGTCTTGAGAAACCACTGCAGGCTGTTGCAGAAGCAGTTCTAGTGGCTGAACAGTGAGCCTGCACACCAGGGACCCGGGTTGGCAGGCTCACAGCCAGAGGAGGGCACCTTAATGAAGTCCTTGCTCCTCACCCTGACATCCAAGCCCAGCACTGGGGGGCCCAGGCTCATATCTCACTGTTGCCCCACACACATCCCAGCTTGTAACCCCCGTTTCCTTGGCTACCCCATCCTGGTCCCTTGCTCACACATGCTGTGGGTGGAACACCCTTTCACAGGCCAGTGTCATCAAAAGCTTCCCCCATACTTGGAGACCCCTATGAGACTTCAGATCTTCCAGAAATCCCTTCCTAAAAACCCTAACCACATTGGACTTGTCCTTCAGTGGTATTTCATGACATGTGATTTGCAGTTCTTATTTTACCTACACTGAGGTTATTTCTAGACTCTTCCAACTACTGCGGTATAAAATCTTGGACGCCAAGAACTCTGGCTTCTGTGTGAGTGCTGGGTGATGAACCCAGGAGTCGAAAGCTTATTGAATCTGGCGTCAGAACCTCAGCTCAAGATCCACCTTTGTAGATGGCAGCCATGTGACTCAGGTTTTTGGGTCTGTCCGAACCTCAGTCACCTTACCTGTAAAACTAGGATGTGAACTGGGAGACCTTTGAGGTCCCTTTCAAATCTGACTCTGTGTTTCTATGCAGACTGTTCTTATCTGTGGATAAATAAGTCTAAAGATAGGCTGTGTGGACACTGGCTATAGTGGATAAGAGGCACCAACACACTCTTTGATCCTTGTCCTACAGCAGGTGGGGCCTGTCTCCCCTCCCCGCCATTCCAGGCTGCATTGCCATTTGCTTTGGCCAGTGACAGACTGCAGCAGAAGTGACTGCGCTAGTGGGTGTTTGAGTCAGGGTGGAGGTGGAATGGGGAGAGAGGAAGAAACTGGGAAGCTGGAATTCCAAAAAAGGCCTTTCTTTCCTGGAGACTGGCAGTGTCAGCGCTACGTGTCCTGGACTGTTGGTGGCAGAGCCCCGCGCTGCTGTGTGGGAAGTCAGACCACCTTGCTCAAGAGACTACTTGGAGGACCCTGACTCTCCATGGGGGAAGCAGGACCTGCAGAGCCCACCACTGCAGCCAACTCTGCCAGAGGGGAGTGAGGAACACTGGAGCCCGACCTCCACTAGCTCAGTACCACCCGGTGACCTCCACTCATGCTGCCCCGAGCAAGAGAACCACCCAGCCGAGCCCTGCTTTCATTCTGGACCCACACAATCAGGATGCCTCATAAAATGAGTTGCTTGTAAGCCACTAAGTTTGGGGTAGTTTGTTATGCAACGATAGCTAACTGGAACATGGTGTTAACAGCATTATCCTTGGGTTTGAGATTCCACAAGGTTTAGCATGCAAATATTTGATAGATGTCAGAGAAATATATGTAAATATGTGCATAGGAGGATATTTCAAAAAATTAAAAGATGTTCATTTTGGTGTAAAAATTTCAAACTTTTGTACCTATAAGAGGTCTTCAACAATTTCATGGAAAACGTGCATTATGAAAAACCTAAGCATGAATTCCAAGTTTTTGCACCAGAAATGAATGTATCTTTTCATCTCACTTCCACAGAGTTTTTACACGTGTACATGAGACGGGCTTGGAGATCAGACAGCCGCCTGACGGTTCTTGGATCCTTGTCTCGTAGGCAGGTGCATGGTGTGTGTGTTGTTCCCTCTAACTTTGATTTCTCCAGTCAGTTCAAGGGCGTGTGAATGTATTTCTGCAGCAAAATGCACAACCAGGCAGGACAAGGACCTCCTTGTGAATTGTGCTGAGGTCCATGATTTAGAACCAAGTTCAATGTTGGGACTTGTCAAGCGAATGTAGGAGGAGCTGGTGAATGGTAATAAAAGCCTGAAGGTGGAGCCTTCCCTCACACAATGAGGCCTCTGTCCACTGCCCCCACGGAGCCTCGTCAGCGGCCTAAGGTGGAATTTTTAGTTTGGGAGAGATTTGCATTTTGAAAACAGAGGTTTTATTTCCTCCTCTCTCCAACTAATTTAAACCTCCCCCATCCCCAGGGAGATTTTTAGTGCAGTATAATAAGAACACTTCCAAACTCACAGCCTCTTTTTCTCAATGTGTTTCTTATGTAAATACTGCAGCCTAGACACTTTCCTTCTGCTTTTAAAACCTGCAAACCAGAAACACCTTGAAAGTACTTTGGGTCTCATCTGGTTTCCCTGTTTGCGCTGGGCTCCCACTCTTTGAATCCTGCTCTTCAAGTCAGGTGTATTTAAAATCATCCCCTGCTGAACTGGGAAAGCCAGGTGGACAGAAGGCTGTGGTGTGTCCAGGCTGCCCGCACACACGAGGGGTGGGCAGGTGCTTCATGCCCCTCAGCACGCTGCAGCCGATTCTACTGCCCCCCTCCCACCACAAGGCAGGCCAGAGACACTTGGAGGGCTGCATCGGAAGCCATCCCCTCCCCCCCCATGCTGCTGTGTTTGGGGAGGGACGGCGGTGGGGGGGGGTCTGAATCCACAGTTCTCACTCAAGAAGGCTTTCTTTTATTTTTTATGCTATTTGCCAATTTTATGGATCTATTTACTTACTTACGGGGGGTGGGGGAGAGAGAGAGAGAGAGAGCACTCCCATCCACTGGTTCATTTCCCAAATGTCTACAATAGCCAGGGCCAAAGCCAGAAACAACTTGATCCAGGTCTCTCACATGGTGGCAGGAACCAGTCACTGGAGCCATGGTGACTGCCTTCCAGGATCTGCATTAGCAGGAAGTTGGAGTCAGGAGCCAGAGGCAGGCCCTGAGCCCAAGCACACTGGGTGTGGGGCGCAGAGGTCCTAACCAGTCTCCTAACTGCCAGGCCAAACGCACACCCCAGGAAGATTTTCTTTGCTCCCTCTTCACCCGCTGCCTTTGGGTGGACCAGCCATCTATCTGGTGTTTGTGGCCCTGCCCCCGGTCCCTACAACACCTGGCTGCAATGATCGGTCCTCACGTCTGTTTGCCCCCCTATGAACATAAGCAAGAGGGAGACAGGAAGAATCCCAGCTCACCTCCACATCGCTGAACATAGAAAAACTTTTATTTTTAGCTTTCAATGTTGTTATTTTATTTATTTTTATTTATCTGAAAGGCGCAGCAAGAGAGTAAGCGAGATATTTTCCATTCACCTGTTCACTCCCCAAATGTTAGCAACAGCTGAAGCCAGGAGCCAGAAACTCCATCCAGGTCTCCCACGTGGGGGGCAGGAACCTGAATACTGAATGCTGCCTCCCGGGTGCATTAGCAGGAAGCCGGATGTGAAGGTGAGACTCCACGCAGGACCCCGATATCAGATTGCGGGCATCTCAAGCAATGGCTTAACAACAAAACGTGCCCCCTAAAGTAATATTTAAATAGTAGAGAAGACACGTGATGAATGAGTAGGTTTGGGTCCTGACTCAGGCTCTCACTGGCAGCATTGCCTGGAGCATGTCACAGAATCCCTGAGAAATCCTGGCTTCCTGCTCTGGGACAGAGGCGAGGCACTTGGGAGGGCACTGAGTACTGGGCACGGGGCAGGTGCTCAACCACAGGCCGGTGAGCCTCACCTGTGCGCCAGGAGACACCTGCAGTCCAGCTCCGTCCAGCTCCGCACTCCTGGCGGCCACCTCAATCAATTCCCTTAATAACCTCCGTCCTTAACCTAAAGCTTATTAAAGGTGAATGGGGGGAGGGGGGACACTTCCAGCCGCCATCAGTGACTGGAATGTCAATCTGCCTTAGTTCCAGACCATTCTCATTATAAGGCAGAAAAGTGGTAGGTATGGAGGCCCAAGGGTCCCACAAGCCAGGGGGTCCAAAGAGAGGAACCGTGAGGCGGAAGCAGGGACTGCCTGCCTGCCTGCCTACCTGGTGTGCAGGGGGATCTGATAAAGTCTGAAGAGCCGGGTTCAAAGCCCAGCTCATCTTGCCGCTGGCTGTGTGGCTGTGAGCAAATTACCTGACCCCTTTGAATTGTAGTTTTCCCATCTGTAAAAAGGGGCTAATACTAGCTGCCAGATGCAGTGATTGATTCTGAGGATTACAAGGTGGGGCTCTCCTGGGGCCCACCGGTCTTCTAGGCTGTGGGTGTTTCCCTGCCTCCCCTCAGTGCTTCAGGCCGTGCTCATAGCCTGGAGCCAGTTGTGACCATAGGTACAGCCACCTGTGTTCGTTAGGGGAGAATGCATCGTTTGCATCCACAACTCCGGGAAGGAAACCATGCAACCGGGCCACCTCGCCCAGGGAAGCGGCGAGAAAGCGCCACTCGCGCAGGGCGCGGCCGGCAGGGGGCGCTGCCGAGCAGGTTCCCCCCAGTGCGCGCTCGGGGCTCACTCAGGTGGCAGCCGCACCCTCCTCCCCCCGCGTCGCTTAAACCCGGCGGGGCTTGGCGGCCGCGCTCTCCCGCACCTTTGTTTTTCTACTCCGCGCTTTCCTTCTCCTCCTCCTCCAGCCCTGCAGACTGCCCTTCCAACTGCTCCGGCGCCCACTCGGTACCGCAGCGTGGGGACGGGCGGCCCCGACCCCCACAGCGCGGGGTGCGATCGTCAGCGACGGGGAAGTGCTCACTGTCGCCCCAGTGCCCGCCCTCTCCTGGCTCCTCCTTCTTCTCCCCAGCCTTGGCCCGCCGCTCCCACCCTTTCTCCTTTTCTGCGAGTCCCATGCAGCCTCGCCCAGTGCGGAGCGCCCCAGGAGGCTGGCGCTGCTGCAGACAGAGAGCCCAGCGCCCCTCTGACCCTCTCTGGCTCCCGCGGGGAGAAGGAGCAGAAAAGACAGGTCTGCAGCTCGCAGCGGCTGGCAGGCTTCCGGTGCCTCCTGCGTGTGCGGGCTGCGAGACCCTGGGCCACCGCCCCAGCCCTGCCCGGCGCTGCCCCAGCGGTCCCGGCCGGCTCCCACTCCAGTAAACCGGACCGATTAGGCGGGCGGCCCCCCAGACACCACCCTCCCAAAGCCACGTGCCGGGTGGTGCCAGAGATTTGTGACAAAGCAGGGCGGCCTCTCCCTGCTCCCTGCCTTGCGGGGCGCCGGCGCAGCCAGCCACACCCTGCAGGGCTCTGTGGGGGAGGGGGCACCCCGGCGAGCAAACCCTGCAGAGAGCCGGCTTTGCTTGGGGCACGCTGCTCCAGGAGAGAAAAGGAATCGTGATCCTAACGGCTGTTGAGTGTTCACTCAAAATCTTATTAAGGTTTATTTTTAGCACCCGCGTCTGCTGGCCTTGTCACCAGAGACCGATTCTGTAGGGGTCTCTGCTCTACGACCTTTAAGACCAGCCTGCTGGGGAGGCCAGAGCAAGCTGTTCCGCTGGCGGCGGTCGCCTTGACCTGCTGGGCACGCCCAGGAAGGCCAGGGCAGTGGGAATGCAGCCATGGCTCAAGACCAGTCTGCCGGCTGCCCCCTGCCAGCAGAGCCAGGGAGGACGCCTGCTGCAGAATGGCCAGTCGTGGGGTGCGGCCCCCTGGGCCGACCCTGCTGGAGGCGCTTCCCACGGAGGGACTCATCAATTCTCACCCTGGCCCTGCGTGGTCTGGATGGCCACTACGCAGCCCAACACAGGCTGGGGAGACTGGGCTGGGGATGCTGAAGGGAGAGGTGGTGCAGCAGCAGCCCCCCTCCTCCAACCGGCTCAAGCCTGTGGCTGCTTCTGGGCTGCCTGGGTACAGGGGCCATCTCCCATGGGGGCCCCTTGGCTCCTGTAACCCCTCCCCAAAGAGCCCACTGGCAGCTCAGGATCTCCCTCTTCTCTCCGTTAGACCCCAAACGTTCACAGCCCACCATTCTCCCAGCATGCCAATGCCAGTGGGGAGGTGGTCCGTGATTCCCCCCCAGAGACCCAGAGAAGACCAGCAGCCACCCACTTGCAGTCAGTGTTGAGAGGCAGAGTGACAAGAACAGGGAGTGGCCTCCCCGAGGACGCAGAAACCACTGGTACAGTCCCACCACCGTGGCCCCAGGGACTCCCTGTCCCTGCCCTTTTGTTGGATTGAAAGGAAATTTGGGAGGGGCTTTTACCCAGGAACCAAATCAAGCCAGCAGAGAACCAAGCAGCCTGTGTCTGTGGGGCAGTGCCCCTGTGACCTTGGCCTACTGCTGGGGGTGCTGAGAGCAGCTAAGGGGACGGTGCTGGGCAGCTGTCCGTCACACATGGTGAAAGCCTCGAGGGGCGTGCCTGCATGTGCACACGCGAGGACACACCAACACTTAATGCACGTACCATATACGCCCCCACTATGCACACACTGTAGCAGGCAGAAGTGAAGACACAACAAAGTCTCCCTGGGGAGATACACAGTGAGTAGTTCATTTGTACCCCCAGTCAGGCCCACCCCAGAAATCACAGCGACGGAGGGACGCTGGGTGTCCCTGGGGAGGGTCTGCATGGCCCCTTGCTGGCCATGCCGGGACAGCTGGCCTGCAGCCCAGGTATCTAGCAGCTGACTGCCCATAGCTCAGCTGCTCAAACCAAGGCTGGCTCTGGGCAGCTCTGTGAACCCCAGGAACAGCTCTGGCAGTGCTGGACCCCCCAAAGGAATACACAGCACTCAATCCGTGAGGCTACCTATGCAGTTCGGGCAGAGCTTTGAATAGCCAGAAGCTTCCATGGTGTGTGTGTGGGGGGGGGGTCATTTGCCCACATGGCAAATGATCAACAGTATCCCCGAGCCCCACACTGCTCCTGCTCTGGATGCCCACATCCGAGTGCCCATGATTCATTCCGTACCTAGAGCCACATAGAAAACGCACTGCATCTTTAGTCTCAATATCGTGGGGTTAAAACACAAATGACAGGTCCAGACTGCCTGGCTGTGAATCTGTGCTCTGCCACCCAGTAGCTCAACCTCTTAACCTTACTTAGCCTCCACGTCCTATCCTGTGAAACAAGAACAACTGGGCACCCAACTCCTAGGACTACAGGAATGAAATGAGGACCTTGGAGCCTAGTGCTCCAGCAGGTGCTGCCCATCGTAAGCCCCCTGAGGAGGGCGGCTGACGGGTGAGGCCTGGCGGGCAAGAGACGGAGCAGCCAAAGCCAGAGGCGGGAGGGGTGCAGCAGGTCGAGGATCTGGCAATGACCACAGACCGTGTCTCGGTGCTGTCAGCTTTGATATTCAGGAGGGAAGACACGAGCCTAATTCCTGTAACCATATTTCCTCCCCGAGCACCGTGCGCTCAGCCAGAAAGCCACAGCCCGCAGGAACATTTTCTCATTATTATATAATAATATCAAAGATAATGTGCTCCTGCTCCAGGGAGCCCAGAGCACCGAGAGAGTGCATCTTCAGTGCCCAGCCTGCACAGGCCACGGGCTGGCCGGGGTGGCCAGCTGCCAGCACCAGGCTGCAGCCGTAGGGGAAGGCAGACTCTGAGCCCTGGGCACAGAGAGCTGCCGTACTCCCCCAAGCGCTGGATCCCAGATCCACACCAGCTGAGAAGCTTCAGAGGGGCTCCACAGAGGGGTGGGTGGACAGGAGAAAGCAGGGGCGGGGGCGGGGGCAGGGGAGGACGCTGTCTGCTCCAAACTGGTACTGGCTCCCCTGACTCTTGGCAGGCTCCGTGCATGTCTTAAGAAAGTTCCGGAGGCTGGGGCAGAGGCGCTGGAGGGCAAACCCCAGCGGAGGGCAGGAAGCGAGTCCCCCTCTGTGGGACGCCAGCCCTCATGGCAGGGCAGGGTGGGAGACCCAGAGGAAGCTCCTGGCTCCTGGCATCAGATAGGCCCAGCTCCAGCCATTGCAGCCATTTAGGGAGTGAACCTACGAATGGAAGATCTCCTCTCTCTTTCTGTAACTCTGACTTTCAAATAAATAAATCAATCTTTTTTCAAAAGTCTTTTGGCACTGGCCTCTGCTTCTTCTCTGGCTTCAGTTCTATTTTTTCTTTTATTTTTAAAAATATTATTTACCTGAGACACAGAACTGTCATCCTTTGATTCACTCCCCAGATGCCCACAACAGTTGGGGCTGGACCAGGCTGGAGCCTAGGTTGAGCCATCACTGCTGCCTCCCAGGGTGTGCAATAGCAGGAAGCTGGAATCAGAGCCAGGACTTGAACCCAGCACTCCAGTACGGGACATGGGCATTTTAACCAGCATCCTAATGGCTGGGCAAATGCCCATCCCTGGCTTCAGTTCTTAACACCCCATCTTGTGATCCACTGATAGAGGTGCGATCGCTCTTCAGTTCTTAACACCCCATCTTGTGATCCACTGATAGAGGTGCGATCGCTCTCTCTCTCTCTCTCTCTCTCTCTCTCCCCCCGGGCTATTTTTCCTACCTCCCACATCTCCCCAGCTTCACTACGCCTTTCTGGCTAATACCTACCTCTCTTTCCAGCTTTACCTCACCTCCCTCCTCCTCTTGGAAGGCTCCCTTGATCCACATGCCCTGAGCCCGAGGTCAAGTTGGGGGCCCCCCTTCGTGCTTCTGGAACAACATGCGTGTGATCCAGTCTTTGCACGCACTATTGCAGCGCACCTGTTTTCTCCCACACATGACTGTGGCTCCCTTAGGACAACACCAATGTCTCACGCACACAGTAACCCCGGCACCTGGCAGGATGGCTGTGTTCGGTCCTTGCTGAGCTGTGAAATGTTCCTATACAGAGCCAGAGAGTAAAAATATGTTAGACTATGCAGACCACAGGCAGACACTTCTCCTCCTCTTCTCTCCAACCCTCGAAGTGTGTAAAAGTCATCCGTAGCCTGAGGGTCACACAAAAGCCAGCTGTGAGCCCCTTTGTGCCTGCAGTTCCTAATTTGCTGGCTTCACTGTCATTGGGGAAGATTTGTTATAATTTTAATTTTTACAACTTATTTTCACTTTATTTGAAAGAGAGAGAGAGAAAGGGAGAAATCTTTCATCCTCTGGTTCAGTCCCCAAATGCTTGCAACAACCAGAACTGGGCCAGGCCAATGTCAAGAGCCTGGAACTGCATTCTGGTCTCCTGTGTGGGTGGCAGAGACCCAAGTCCTTGAGCCTCGCCGGCTGCCTCCCAGGGTTCCCTTTGGCAGTGAAGCTGAGTTGGAGCAGTGGAGCCAGGATTCAGAGCAGGTGCTCTGACACGGGATGTGAGTGTCTGAAATGGCAGCTAAGCCACTGCAGGAAACACCCACACCAGGGAAGACCTTTTTATTTTTATTTTTATTTTTAATTTTATACAGGCAGAGTGGACAGTGAGAGAGAGAGAGAGACAGAGAGAAAGGTCCTCCTTTTGCCATTGGTTCACCCTCCAATGGCCGCCGCAGCCAGCGTACCATGCTGATCCTAAGGCAGGAGCCAGGTGCTTCTCCTGGTCTCCCGTGGGGTGCAGGGCCCAAGCACTTGGGCCATCCTCCACTGCACTCCCGGGCCACAGCAGAGGGCTGGACTGAAAGAGGAGCAACCGGGACAGAATCCGGCGCCCCGACCGGGATTAGAACCCGGTGTGCCGGCGCCGCAGGCAGAGGATTAGCCTGTTGGGCCATGGTGCCGGCCAGGGAAGACCTTTTTAAACAAAATGTTTAGTAGGTTTTAGTTGTCACTGTGACTGGGGGCAGAAGGTGGGCAGCATGTGGTGTCCTGGAGCCAGGGACACTGCACACGCAACAGTGCACAGGGCCGTCCCCCAATCTGCAAGAGGAACTCAGCGAAGGGCACAAGCTGGCTCCCTGTTGCTTCTTTTCTACCACTTTCTAGTAGGAAAAAAAATTGGCCTTGGGAATTCACCGAAGGAAAAGAAGTTAGGGAACCAATTCCTTCTCAGATGCGATCGTAAGATCAGAGGCAGTACGGATGAGAATGCTTGCCTGGGCCCTGGAGGCGAGGACCCTGGCAGGTTCTTCCTGGGATTGCTGGCACAGGCGTCTCAGAGTGTCAGAGACTCGGCAGGGAGGTGTAGTGCCCCAAGACTTACTGCGGCTCCCTGTATTGTGTGATGTCTACCAGGGCGGGCAGGGGTGCCCTGGAGAATCAGAAGGGCAGGAGCTGGACGATCTGCTGAGGACTCTGAACCAGCATGCAGCTCCCTAAGGATGCAGCATTATCCCTGCCAGGTGGGCCAGAGCCATCTGAAAGCCCTATCCCATACCAGGGACAGGGAGGCTTCGTCATTGTGTGGGAGCCAGCTGCAGAAAGGGTGCAACAGGCAGGCCGTGCACCCAGGGGCCCACAGCAGCCCCGCGGAGGAGCCCACTTGGCCCCTGCCTCTCCCTTGGTTCAACCCCATTAGACATCTGGAGCTTACTCACTTCAGTAAATTAGGCAAAGCTTACCGTGAAAACCAATCCCATAGCACTCAAGTGCCGGGCGCGCTCTGCCTGTAGGAAAATGCAAACACGCACCTGCCACTGAAAGGGACTAATCATCCTGCATGGTTTCAGCATAGCTCCCTCAGCCGAAGGGCCCTGCGCTAGAACACACGGAACACTGGGCTTCAACCTGTGTCTAGCCCTCATCAGCCGTGGGTGATCTGTCACTCCCTCCATGTCTTCACAATCCTGTTTATTTCTGGGGACGATTTCAGTAATCCGAAAAACACGAGGCATGCACTGCAGAGCACCACAAAAATGTGAACCCCCAAGGATGTCTTGATTTCACAGAGATCGGGATCTGGTTCTTAAAATCTCCTTCTGCTGTACTTACTCTTTTTCATCAGACTGGGTATTTGCCGGAGAAGAGGTCGTGTTAACCGTTCATTGTGGGGCCAGACACTCTTTGCGTGCATCGTGACAGCATCTCACAACGCTCGGGGACCTGTTCATGCAGTCCGTGTCCACGCCAGTGGCTCCACGCTTGCCCATCTGTGCCAGGGCTCTCAAGATGGCTCTCCCTCCCATGTCATGGTCACACCCTGAAGGAGCTGTTAGAATCTCTGTTTCAAAGATAAGGAAACCGAGACTTAGAGGGCTTAAGTCACTTCCCCAAAGAAATTCAGTAAGAAATTAATGATTTTCTTTTTTTAAAAAAATAATGTTTATATAAATTAAACCTAGTCATTTTAATGTTTGCCCAAATACTTTAAAAAAAAACATTTTATTTATTTATTTGAGAGTTAGAGTTACCAACAGAGAGAGGTCTTCCATTTGCTGGTTCACTCCCCAAATGGATGCAACTGCCAGAGTTGGGCCAATCTGAAGCCAGGAGCCAGGAGCTTCTTCTAGGTCTCCCACATGGATGCAGGGGCCCAAGGACTTGGGCCACTTTCCACTGCTTTCCCAGGCCGTAGCAGAGAGCTGGATTGCAAGAGGAGCAGCCGGGACACTAGCCAGTGCCCTTGTGGAATGCCAGCGCTGCAGGCGGAGGTTTAGCTTGCTATACCACAGTGCCAGCCCCCTGCCCAAAGACTTAAATATTTCCTCCTGGTTGTATCACCAACAGATGCACAATCATTCTTCACTAAAAACAAAATGGTGCAAATGCAAAATAAATGGATGGAAAAATCCAAGTTCCAAAAATGTCAGAAACATTGGTTTTAGTCTGTTCTTTCTAGGTACAGGAAGCAGATCCTAAAAGTCAGGTTTTCCAAAAAAAAAAAAAAATGGGAAAGGAGATGAAATATACAAGCACCAGGAAGGATGGAAAAGACATGGTTAGTAGTATTTTTGACTCATTAATTCTCGGTCCCCCAGGAGGCTTTCTTGTGGGTTGACGGCTCACGTGTCTCAAAGGGATGGCGCTATCTTCACCTTGCAGTCCCCCCTGTGCTCCCTCAGACAGTGAAGTGAAGGGGCTGTTTCCTCTCCCACCCCTACGGCTCCACCGCTCTTCGGCCTCCGGGACTACAGCGTTTCCCTGGCCACGGTGCAGCCCAGAGGCCGGCAGCCTGAAGCTCACTGCATTCCCTTTTACAACGTGGGGCCGCCCCAGGTGCCGCCCGAGACATCCACACTCACATCAGACCTCTGACAGAACAGAAGCACAGGGTGTCTCCAGGAGGCTGCAGGATGTGTGGGGGAGGCAGAGTGCTCTCTCAATATTTGCTTTATTTTGTCACCCTCTCCCGCTTCACCTCTGCTGGCCCAGAGACAATGAAAGGTTAACTGTTTGTCTAAAGGCTTCAGGAACTGCCTTGGCTGTTGGAGGCGCCTCAGGCTAGTGAGCCAGGTCAGCTCACTCCCCCATGTGTGTGGATTGTGCAGGCCACGAGGCAGCCGGCCTGGCCGGGCACAGTGGAGAGGGGCCCACAGGATACTATGCCAGCCAAGTCCCCTAACTAGAAATGGCCCTTCCCTAAACCCTCTCTACTATTCTCAAGACCAAGTCAATACCTTTGACCTTGACCATGCGCTACCATGCACCACAGACACACACACACACACACACACACACACACACACACACAAAGCAGCAGCAGCATGTACACCTGCTACCTTATGAACCCTCGTTAGCACCTAGCCTGGCGTTTTAAGAAATGGCTTTTTTAGATTTCTGGCACTTTCCTAGGTTTAATGATTAGAAAATTGTCTTCAGGAAAACCTGAAAACACTTGGTGATTAAACAAAATAATTTTAAATCTTTACTTAATATATACTAAGTTGATCTTTTGTATATAAAGATAATTAAAAATGAATCTTAATGAAGAATGGGATGAGAGAGGGAGTAGGAGATGGGATGGTTTGTGGGTGGGAGGGTGCTTATGGTGGGAAAAACCGCTAAAATCCAAAAGTTGTACTTTCGAAATTTATATTTATTAAATAAAAGTTTAAAAATACGTTAATTAAAAAAACCAAAATAATTCTAAGTAATCCACTGGTAAGAGAGGAAGTCTTGAGGACATTAGAAAATATTTTGAGCTGAATATATACAAAAACATACCGAAATTTATGCGATGTACCTAAAACAGTTCTTAAAGGGAAATTTATAGAAAAATATTTACATAGGAATAAAAGAAAGGTGCTGTGGTGCACTAGGTTAATCCTCCATCTGCGGTGCCTGCATCCCATATTAGCGCCGGTTCTAGTCCTGGCTGCTCCTCTCCCAGTCCAGCTCTCTGCTATGGCCTGGGAAGGCAGTGGAAGATGGCCCAAGTGCTTGGGCCCTGCACCCACACGGGAGACCGGAAGAAGCTCCTGGTTCCTGGACCAGCCCTGGCCATTGCAGCCATTTGTAAAGTGAACCAGCAGATGGAAGAACTCTGTCTGTCTGTCTGTCTGTCTCTCTCTCTCTCTCTGTAACTCTTCAAATTTTTAAAAATAACTTCCACCACCCCCAACTTTTGAGGAAAAAAAGTTACAAAACTAAAAAGAAAGCAATCCATGCAATCAAAAGGAAGGAAATGAAATTAAGATACCCATGATGTTGAAAACTGAAAATAGAGAAAATCAATAAAACCAAAAGACAGTTCTTTGAAAAGACTAATGAAATTGATAGACCCCTAGTTAAAAGAGAAAACACAAATTACCAATATCAGAAATGAAAGAGGGACTATCACTACCCATCCAGCAGATGTGAGGTAGATAATCGGGGATGATTATGAACACACACACACACACACACACACACACACAAATTGGACAACTGAGAGGAGATGTTCCACTTGCCCAAATTCAGCCACGATGACATGGGAAGTGTGAATAGTCCTATCACAAGTAAAGAATTGAATTGCTGCCTAAAAATCCTTTGAAAAAGAAATCTCCAGACCCAGATGGTCCCACTGATGAATTCTCTTCAAGGAGATGGAACGTAATCCTCCCAGCAAATAGAAGAGGAGGAAATACCTCGTAGCTTATTTTATAAGACCAGTATTACCTGATACCAAAACCAAAGACAGTACAAGAAAAGAAAACTTCTGAACAATATCCCTTAAGGGACTTTGCAATTCATTGGGTATAAAGTTTCAGTTATGCAAGACGAGTAAGTGCTGGTGAGCCGGGAGTATACATCATCATGCCTGTAGTTCACAATACTGTATTTTTTTAAAGACTTTGTTGTCATTGTTGTTGTTGTTGTTGTTGAGAGACAGAGTCACAGACAGACAGAGGGAGAGAAAGAAAGGTTTTCCACCTACTGGTTCACTCTCCAAATGGCTGAAACAGCAGGAGCTGAGCCAAGCCAAAGGCAGGAGCCAGGAGCTTCTTTGGGGTCTCCCACATGGGTATAGGGACCCAAGCACTTGGGTCATCTTCTACTGCTGTCCCAGGCCATAGCAGAGAGCTGGATCAGAAAAGGAGCAGCTGGGATGTGAATCGGTGCCCATATGGAATGTCAGCACTGCAGGTGGAGGCTTAGCCTACAATGCCATGGCAGAGGCAGAAGATGGATTTCTTGTTAAGTATTCTTAGCACACACGCACGCACACACACACACACACACACACAAATTGAATCAAGCAATACATTAAAATGACACTATACCATGACTAAATGTCCCTCAACAAAAGAATCACTCAAACCGACTTCTATATTCTCATTGTGGTGATGGTTACACAAATATATATATATATATATATATATATATATATATATACAATTTATAGAACTGCACACACATGAACCAATCAATTTTAATGTATACTAATTTTAAAAATTAAATTAAATTTTTTGTGTGATTTGTGTCTGTGATAATAGTAATTAGCATTTTTAATCCAAAGTTCTTTCAAATACATTTTACGTAGTTCCCTCAACAACAACTGTGTGGGCCAGGCAGCAGGCCCAAGCAGGTACGATGCCTGTTAAGGCATCAGAGTCCCACTTCACACTGCCTGGGATCGGTACCCAGCTCCGCTCCTAGTTACCTCTGGAAGGCAGTGGTAATGGCTCAGGTGACTGAGTTCCTGACACCCATGTGGGAGACCTGGAATAAATTCCCAGGCCCAGTGGTGCCTGTTGCAGGCATTCAGTGAGAAGTCTCTTTGTCTCTCAAATAAACTTTAAGAAATTAAAGATTTACTTACTTTACTTGAAGGGCAGAGTTAGAGAGAAGGAAAGAGAGGTCTTCCATCTGCTGATTCACTTCCCAAATGGCTGCAATGGCTGGAGCTGGGGCTGGGCCATGCTGAAGCCAGGAGCCAGGAGTTTCATCGGGGTCTCCCACAGGGGTGGCGGGGACCCACGCATTTGGGCTAAATTCCACTGCTTTCCCAGGCACATTAGCAGGGAGCTAGAGGTATAGACTGCTGGTCTCCTTTTTACAGATGGGGAAACTGTCTCAGAGGAGCGAGATGGCTTCATGCTACAGGTGCGGGCCCTGGGTGGAAAGCCCCTGTTGACAGAATCTTCCACTATTCGTCCCCCGCCCCTGGTTCTGTGCTTATCACCCCAGATGGTGACATGGAAACGAAACCCTCCACCATCCAGATAGAAAGTGAGCCCAGGAGCAATTATGCCAAAGATCAGTGGCTCTAGGCCTCACCGGAGAGAGAAAGAAACCAGGAGTCACACCCCCTGGGGATTCACTGAAGTGGTTATGAGTGAGTGAGGGGTGTGGTGTGCCAGGAGCACGCTAGTGAGCAATGCCATCAGGAGAGCTTGCGGTGTGCTTAAACATTCTCCGCCTTCTTTCAATTCCACCATATTCATCCAGTGCACAGAAGGGTACGCATCCCAGGGACTGCTTTAGCCCATTTTTGTCAGAGAAGGCGTTTTTAGGGGACTTACTTTTAAAGTGGATGCCAGCTGGCGCCGCAGCTCAATAGGCTAATCCTCCGCCTTGCGGCGCCGGCACACCGGGTTCTAGTCCTGGTCGGGGCACCAGATCCTGTCCCAGTTGCCCCTCTTCCAGGCCAGCTCTCTGCTGTGGCCCGGGAGTGCAGTGGAGGATGGCCCAAGTGCTTGGGCCCTGCACCCCATGGGAGACCAGGAGAAGCACCTGGCTCCTGGCTTCGGATCAGCATGGTACGCTGGCTGCAGCGGTCATTGGAGGGTGAACCAATGGAAGGAAGACCTTTCTCTCTGTCTCTCTCTCACTGTCTACTCTGCCTGTCCAAAATAAATAGATAAATAAAGTGGATGCCAGCTCAAGACACTGCAGGAGCTTTAGCTGCAACTCAGGAACCTGAGACTTCGGACAAGCAAGGGCGAGTTACTTCCGACCAGTGCAGTCCCTGCCCTTTTGAGATCACATCTTGCTGGAGTGATGCTGTGCTTCCAGTAGCTTCGTCCTGGCTGAAGCGTCCTGAGGCTGCCACTGGTGACCTTGCCAACCCCAAGGGAGTAGGACTGGCAGGCAGGTGTCAGGGCTGAATGGATTCTGAGGCTGAGGCTGTGCTGCAGGGGCCGGCGGGCCAAGGGTGGATGTGCAGGGTCTGTGCCACCCACGCCAGGTGAGTGGAGGGTGTGAGGGAGCCCCATTCCATGCGCTGGCAAGTTGCAGCCGAGGGTGAGAGATGACGTCATCTCATGTCTATTTCCTGGGAGCAGGAGGCAGAGGGCATGCTTTCTAAGGGAGGCAACTGCCTGGCTCCGGGGCCTGAGGCAACACATCCTAACACTTAGAAGAGGAGCGAGCGTGGGAGGACATTTAAAGGGTGGGCAAGCAGGAGTGTAGTTGCCTCTCAGGCATTCTGATGGTATGCTAGGAGCCCAGGAATCTTTCTTCCGTAAGGATCCAGAGGGGTAGGTTTACCAGTAGCATTTCTAAAGATCACTGTATCCGACAAGTTGCTGTTCTAGTGTCCTCCACGCAAAGCACGAGCCCACATGATGATCAATTCCCAATCCATGTTATGATTGCCGGGAGCTGCATCTCACAGTTCAAGCCGTTTCCCATTCGTGCACTCATTCGGCTCTGCAAGTCTGGAGACCAGTTTTAAGATCTCCACCTTGCAATGAAGACATCTGGGGATTAAGGGACTTTCTCCCCATCGCTCAGCGATGCTGCTGTGGCGCAGGGTGGAGTCCCGGGACCCTGCAGCCCTCTTCCCCTGTCCTGGGCTGTACCTCCTGGCTTCAGGGAGCCCCTCATACAGAAACCCCCATTAGGGAGTGCCAAGGAGACAAATGCCTCGAGACAATGTCCTTTTTCATCTTCATTCTGTTAAATAAGGAAAGATGCTCAGGGTTAGCCCAGAGCGTTTGCTTCAATGTTTTCCAAATCCTCGCCTTTCTTCTTACTGCTCCCTTCCAGAACCACACTGAGGGGCTAGGACACAGCCCGGATGTTGTGAGGCACCAGGAGGTGACAAAGATCAGTGAGACTCGGAGTCTCCCCCTTAAGGGCAAAGAGCTGTATTGCAAGCAGACTGTCAGCGAGGCAACAGATCCCTTGCTCCTCTGTGACACTTACTTCACTCTCCTTTTCCTGTTGGCTCCTGTGAGCAGGAGCCCCTGCCTCATGGTCACCCATGGAACCCCAATGCCCAGAGCAGAATCTACCACACACAGGCTGCTCCGTAAAGAGCCCAGGTTGACATAGCCATCTTGTCCTCTTGCCTCTTGCTGGAGGTCAATTAACCTTCAGGTGGCTGAGCAGGTGGCTGAAATTACATCTTTAGCAACTTTTCTCTTTTAACAGAAAAGCTCCTCAAGTGCTCCTGTAAGCAGCAGGGTCGATCAGGGGTCTCACTGACATGAAGACAGTCTTCTCTGTGGGCCAACTCAGAGGCTGCCCAGGCGACAGCAGGGCCCCGAGGAGACAGGTGCGCACGGAGGTGGCTTGGACTTTTATCTGGTTTAGTCTGTGTTGGTCTCCCGTTCACAGCCACAGCCAAAGACCAATCTGTTTCCAGTGTTCAGACAGAAGCTGTCCCTGGGAAAGTGTGTCCAAGCTCCAGGGAGCAGGAGGGCAAGAGGGAAACGTAGCTTTTCCCTGGACCCCACGTTCCTCTCTCCATCTTCCTCTGAAGGACACTGGTCCCATTGGAAGCTCTAGGACTTTCAGGAAAAAAAAAAAAAAAAAAAACAAGTGGCAAAGGTCATCTGGTCCCCCAGAGAGTGAATGATTAACTTTCCAAAATGAGTTTTGAGGATTTTTTTTTTTTTTAAATAGCGTTCAAAGGTACAACCAGAAAATTTTAGCCCAGGGCCAATTGTAGGAGTGTCTTCCTGTTCCCTCCCTCCATGCCCAGGTCGAGACAAGGGCAGGGAAGGGCATGTGGGGGCCCCTCCCGGCCCAGCCCCCGCTCCCTGGTGCCTGCCAAGCAGGAAGGGCCGAGGCCTCCACCTGGAGCCGGAGTCCTGGTCAGCTTTGTCCCCGTGCGTCTCTCCTGCCACTCGCAGGAATGCACAAAGAACATGATGCCGCCCACATCCATCCGGCGACCTTGGGCGCCTCCAGCTGCTCCTGGGCGGAATGGGTTTAGGAGACCTGCCCAACAGGCGCGGGCGCACGGACGGAGCCGCCGAGCTCGGCGCGCTCCCGGACCCTGCTCGCCCACCCACCCTCTCCACTCTCCTCCCTCGGCGCCTGAGGTGGGGGGAGGCTCTCCTTGGACTCCGGCCCAGGGCAAGGAGCCCCGCACAGCACGGCTTGCTTAGCCCTTCCGTGTGTAACGGTGCAGGCAGGGGCTGCGTCCCGCGGAGCCCCCAGCTCTGCCTCCCCCGGTGCCATCAGTATTCGCGCCTGAAAAGAAGGACCCCAGGAAGCGTCGGGGTTGCAAATCGCCTTTCCGGCCTCGGGGGCGCAGCCTCTCCCGGCGGCGGAGCCCATGAGCCCCGCAGTGCCCCGCTGGGCCTCGGTCTCCGGCCCCCGCGCCCTTCTCTCGGGCGGTACCTCCCCGCAGACGCCGAGCCCCGCGCCGGGCGCCCCCTGCTGCTCGCACATCGCAGCGCGGCCCGGAGCCGCCCCCACCTGCGCCCTGGACCCCCCGGTCCTTTCAGATTTCGCCCTCCAGCACAGTCTGCCCGCGTGGGTGTCCCTGGACGGGAGTGCGCACATTCCCCTCTGGCTTACTGCTCCTTACACCTTCAAGAGCCCGTGACCAGGGCACAAGGGCACGCAGGTCACAGAGGGTGCTTTCTCGAGGGCCCTCACTCCTCACTGTGGGGCCAAGAGCAACGTCGTGGAAGAGGCACGCGAGGATGGCACCTGGGGCCCAGCTCCCACTGGACCCCCGGCCGCCGAGTGGCCAGGTCAGCTCTCCTCGCTCACCTGGTTTCGCAGGCCTGCCTCCTTGTGCTGGGGTCCCCGCACCACCTCCCAGCCTGGGCTCCCTCATGGCCAGGCAGAGGGAGGCGGCCATGGGCCCTCTGAGTGCGAGGCCCGCATTCCCTGTGCTGGTGCCTTATGGCTTTACAACTCTCTGGAAGGGAGCGCTTGCTCACTGGGTCTCTCGTCTGCAGGCACTCGTGGGTTGGGTCCTGACAGCAGATTCCTGGGTATGAAGTCTGTGAACAGAAGACAGAAGCTCACAAAGGAAAGCTACGCTGTCAAAAAATAAAGTGGGCTGGATGAGAGGGAAGGAATGGTAATGACCCAGACAAAAGGGACAGAAGCGGCTGCCGGGCCCACCGGCCCCTCTCCTTGCTGCAGGAAGATGACCAGTACAGACAGCCTGCCATGCAAGGAAGAGTGGTAGGGGAGGATAATGGCGACCGTGTGATAAAATAAGAAAATAGAATTTTTAAAAATGGCGATAGTAAAATGTATTTATGTGCATGTGTGTAGGGTGGTGACAAACAGGCCAGTAAAAATCCTGAAAGACAGCAGCAGATTGTGTGTGTGTGTGAGAGAGGGGGGTGATGATAGGAGCCAACTCCTTTGTTTTAATGTGTTTACTAACTTTGTATTTTTGTTTGAGAGACAGAGAGAAAGAGAGAGCGCGTGTTCCCATCCACTGGGTCATTCCTCAGATGCCCACAATAGCTGGGGCTGGGCCAAGCTGAAGCCAGGAGCCCAAAGCCCCATGAGTGGCAGGGACCCAACTCCTGTTGCCTCCCGGGATCTGCATCAGCAGAAAGCTGAAGTCAGGAGTCAGAGCCTGGTATCAAACCCCGGCACAGCAATGTGTGACAGAGCCACCTTAACCAGCCTGTCAACCACTAGGCTCAATGCTTGCTCCTTGATTAACTTTGAATCTACAGAATTTGACTCTATAGAATTCAATCTATGTATGTCAATATCCACAGTAACTATTAAAAGGACAAAGTGTACTTTCCAAATCAGAAGGAAAATAAAGGAATTGGAAAAAGGAGAAAAAAGCCTGAACTTTATAAAAAAGCAGGCGAGTCGGATGGGAAACATAGGAAGATTTATAAACTGGGTCAGGTAGAACGTATGTAATTAAAGTAGCAATGAACCCTAGTGTGTTATTAATCAGAATAAATGTAAATGGATTAAATATGTAGTCAAAAGACCTCAACTACTAGATGAGAGTTTTTTTTTTTAAATCAGCTATTCCACACAAACTCTGTTTCTTAAACAAGATGATATAAATAGATTGAAAGTTCAAGGAAAGAAAGATAAACTAATCAAATATAAGACAAAATCAATATTTATTTTTTCTTTTTTTAAACTTTTATTTAGTAAATATAAATTTCCAACGTACAGTTTATGCATTACAATGGCTTCCCCCCCATAACTTCCCTCCCACCCACAACACTCCGCTCTCCCACTCCCTCTCCCTTTCCTTTCACATCAAGATTAATTTTCAATTATCTTTATATATATATATAAAGAAGATCAATTTAGCATATATTAAGTAAAGAAAATCAATATTTAAGCAAAGCATTTTAAAGTATTTTTTTTTTATTTTTGAGAGAGAGACAGAGAGAAAGGTCTTCCTTTGCCGTTGGTTCACCCTCCAACGGCCGCTGCGGACGGTGTGCTACGGCCGGCGCACCACACTGATCTGATGGCAGGAGCCAGGTGCCAGGTGCTTTCCCTGGTCTCCTATGGGGTGCAGGGCCCAAGCACTTGGGCCATCCTCCACGGCACTCCCAGGCCACAGCAGAGAGCTGGCCTGGAAGAGGGGCAACCGGGGCAGAATCCGGTGCCGCGACCGGGACTAGAACCCAGTGTGCCGGCTCTGCAAGGCGGAGGATTAGCCTGTTGAGCCACGGCGCCGGCCTAGCATTTTAAAGTATTTTAAAAAGGGCTACTGTGGACAGTGTTGTGGTGTAGAGGGTGATGCCAACATCCCTTGTGGATACTGGTTCAGTTCCTGGCTGCTCCAGTTCTGATCCAGCTCCCTGCTAATGTGCCTGGGAAAGCAGCAGAGGATGGCCAAAGTGTCTGGGCCCCTGAACACATCTGAGAGACCCAGAAGAAGCTCCTGGCTCCTGGGTTTGGCCTGATCCAGCCCTGGTCATTGTGGCCATTTGGGAAGCGAACAAGGGGATGGAAGACCTCTGTGTGCCTTTCTCTCTCTCTCTAACTCTGCCTTTCAAATAAATCTTTAAATAAATAAAGGTTACCTTTTAAAAAGATTTATTTATTTACTTGAAATTCAGAGTTACAGGCCGGCGCCGTGGCTCAACAGGCTAATCCTCCGCCTTGCGGCGCCGGCACACCGGGTTCTAGTCCCGGTCGGGGCGCCGGATTCTGTCCCGGTTGCCCCCCTTCCAGGCCAGCCCTCTGCTGTGGCCCGGGAGTGCAGTGGAGGATGGCCCAAGTGCTTGGGCCCTGTACCCGCATGGGGAGACCAGGAAAAGCACCTGGCTCCTGGCTCCTGCCATCGGACGAGCGCGGTGTGCCAGCCGCAGCGCGCTCTCCGCAGCGGCCATTGGAGGGTGAACCAACGGCAAAAGGAAGACCTTTCTGTCTGTCTCTCTCTCTCTCACTGTCCACTCTGCCTGTCAAAAATAAAAAAAAATAAAAAAAAAATAAATTCAGAGTTACACAGAGAGAAGGAGAGACAGAGAGAGAGAGAAAGGTCTTCCATTTGCTGGTTCACTCCCCAATTGGCCACAACACCTGGAGCTATGCTGATCCGAAGCCAGGAGTCAGGAGCTTCTTCCAGGTCTCCCACATGGGTACAGGGCCCTAAGGCTTGAGCCATCTTCTACTGCTTTCCCAGGGCATAGCAGAGAACTGGATAGGAAATGGAGCAGCCAGGACTCAAAATGCACCCATATGGGATGCTGGCACAGCAGGTGGCAGCTTTACTCGCGACGCTACAGCACCAGCCCCAATAAAGTTGACTTTAAAATGATAAAAGCAGGGGCCGATGCTGTGGCGCAACCGGTAAGGGTGCTGCCTTCAGTGCCGGCAACCCATATGGGTGCCAGTTCGAATCCTGGCTGCTCCACTTCCAATCCAGCTCTCTGCTGTGGTCTGGGAAAGCAGTAGAAGATAGCCCAGGTCCTTGGGCCCCTGCACCCATGTGGGAGACCCCGAGGAAGCTCCTGGCTCCTGGCTTCACATTGGTGCAGCTCCAGCCATTGTAACCAATTGGGGAGTGAACCAGTGGATGGAGGATCTCTCTCTCTCTCCCTCTCCTCTCTGTGTAAATCTTTCAAGTAAATAAATAAATCTTAAAAAAATAAAAATAAAATGATAAAAGCTTCAGTTTACTGGGAATATACCAAAATTCTAGGCTTCTATGTTCCTAATAACATAGTACCAAAATACATTAAGCCAAAGTTTGATAGACCTGTAAGAGGAAATTGAACCAGAAATTTTTAAAAAGAATTTATTTATTTGAAAGGGAAAGGCACAGAAAAAAGAATCTTCTGTCCACTGGTTCATTCCCCAAATGCCTGCAACAGCTGGGCCCTGGCCAGGCTGAAGCCAGGAACCAGAAACTCCATCCAGGTCTCGAAAGTGGGTATCCGGGACTCAGGTACTTGAGCCACCGTCTACTGCCTCTCAGGCACATGAGTGGGAAGCTGGATTGGAGACCGAGTAGCTGAGACTTGAGTGAGCATTTCTACACGGGATGTGATTGTCCCAGGTGACAGCTTATCTCACTGTACCACAACGCCCATCCCCATAGTGGGAGGCTACACACAGCTCTCTCAGTGAATGTTGGGAAATGCAGTCCAAATAATCCTTAGGGTATGGGGAGTGTGAACAGGGTACGCTCTGACGTTTATTAACCATGATGCTGACCTAGCACACCTTGTTCATACGCAGGTAGTGTAAGGAAGAAGTGCTAGGCTATAATGTTGCCGTCAACAGACGCCAAGGGAATGGGTCTGTTAGACCACCTTCTCCGATTATCATACAAATAGAACTAGGACACCAGTGTCTATGGAAATATTTCATGAATCAAAGAGGAAATCATGATAGAAATTGGAAGATAAGTGAACTGAAAGGAGCTGCAAATACAGCATATGAGAAGCTGTGTCGGTCCACAAAAACGGTATTAACAGGAATTTTTATAATTACAAGAAAGGCTGGGAATTTCAAAGAACATCAAAATAAATCTAAAGGGGCCAGTGCTGTGGTGTGGTGGGTTACGCTGCCACCTGCAGCACCAGCATCCCATATGTCCTAGCTGCTCCACTTCTGATCCAGCTCCCTGTTAATGTGCCTGGGGAAGCAGGAGATGTCCCCTGCACCCATGTGGGAGACTCGAAAGAAGCTCCTGACTCCTGGCTCCTGGCTTTGGCCTGGACCAGCCCCAGCCATTGCAGCCATTTGGGGAGTGAACCAGTGCATGCAAGACCTCTCTCTGTGTCTCTCCCTCTCTCTCTGTGATTCTTTCAAATAAATATTTTTAAAAAATCATAATCTAGGGGTTTGCACTCTGACATAGCAGATAAAGCCACTGCCTGCAGTGCCAGCATCCATATGGGCACTGGTTCGAGTCCTGGCTGCTTCACTTCCAATCCAGCTCTCTGCTATAGCCTGGAAAAGCAGCAGAAGATGGCCCAAGTCCTTGGGCCCCTGCACCTGCATGGGAGACCCAGAGGAAGCTCCAGGCTCCTGGCTTCAGATCAGCTCAGCTCTGGCCATTGTGGCCATTTGGGGAGCAAACCAGCAGATGGAAGACCTCTCTCTCTATGCCTCTGCCTCTTTGTAACTCTGCCTTTCAGAAAAATAAATTAATTTCAAAAAATCTAAAGAAGTAGATAGAAAGCAGCAACATGAGCAGAAAGTAATGTAATAGAGATCCTAAGAGTAGCATTAACCAGGTAATGAGAGGATTTCATAGAAGAGAGGAAATGGGGGGAGGTCTCTGGACCCTTGTGGGGACAGTTTGATAGATGTGGCTTAAAGCTGATTCCAGCCAAGATTGGGAGAGAGGCCACTTTTGCAGGTAATGGGGTTTGTAGAAAAATTCTGAATAATCATACAACATTAAGTGGAGGAGAGAGAGGACCATCAGTACACACAGGTTGGGAGTAGAGCCATTGGTGGTAGAGCAGAGGTTATGATTACAAAGGAATGAGACCCAAGTGGGCTAGACAGGGTCTAGAGCAAAGGACAGAGTCATTATTAGAGGAGCTAAGACAGGTGCTATCTAAGCTACAAATAAATTTTCTGATTGAGAGGCCAATAGAAACTGACAGAGGGGCTTGATAATAATCTGGTGGGCTTTCGGCCTTGTAAGTTAAGAGGCCCAGACCTATCTATCTAATCACATAGGGAACATCCTAAGGGAGGTGGGAACCTCACTGGGGAGGCACCCTGTTGACTTCCATTACCTAGCTGGCCTGGGAGGGAGCTGGCCAGGTAAAGGCAGGTGGCAACTCCAACAGGAAATTTACAGCTCTGCCTGCAGTGTTGCTGACCCTACAAGGCCATTTCCTCAGCTGCAGTGGTCACTCTGGAAGCTGGGCCGAGTGAAGGGCTTTTCAGCTTGGAGCCAGCAAGATCTGTGGCTCTGACCTGGGTGTCCTTCGACTCCAGGGCAGGTCCATTTCCAGTGATCCAATTCATGGCTGGCAGAGCTTCAGGGCTCTTCACAAGCTGACTTCTGCTGAAGCCCAGGCTTACCACATTGAAAGCCACTGAAGTGGACTGGCCTGTTGGGTCCCCTTGAGGGCATAAAAGCATCTTTAAAAAAAAAAAAGATGAATACAGAGGCATCCAAACTTAAATAATAAAGTATTATGAACACCTCTATAGTAGTAAATTTGAAAACAATTGATTAGCCCCCAAGTCAGCAACGATTAGTCATTTTATTTCTATTTTATCATTTTATTTCTGTTTTTTAAGATTTATTTATTTACTTGAAAGATTCACATAAAGAGGAGATGCAGAGAGAGAGAGAGAGAGAGAGAGAGAGAGAGAGAGATCCTAAATCCACTGGTTCACTCCCCAATTGGCCACAATGGCTGGAGTTGCACCAATCTGAAACCAGGAGCCAGGAGTTCCTCTGGGTCTCCCACATGGGTGCAGGGGCCCAAGGACTTGGGCTTGATTCCTTTGAAAAAAGGAAATGAAGAAATTCTAATTTAACAACAAATGAACAACACCTGATCAGGAAGGAAAAGAAAACCTATATACTTTCAATCCTTAAAATAAATGAATCAATAGTTAAAATAAATCTTCTGACAAAGAAAACACGAGGTCTAACAAGTTTTTTTTTTTTTAAAGATTTATTTATTTATTCGAAAGTCAGAGTTACACAGAGAGGAGAGGCAGAGAGAGAGAAAGAGGTCCTCCATCTGCTGGTTCACTCCCCAATTGGCCGCAGCTGTGCTGATCTGAAGCCAGGAGCCAGGAGCTTCCCCCAGGTCTCCCACGTGGGTGTGGGACTTGGGCCATCTTCTACTGCTTTCCCAGACCACAGCAGAGAGCTGGATCGCAAGTGGAGCAGCCAGGTCTTGAACAGGCGCCCACAAAGGATGCCGGCACTGCAGGCGGCAGCTTCACCCACTGCGCCACAGTGCCGGCCCGGCCTAACCAGTTTTTAATGTTACAACAAATTTCCATGCAAAGAGATGGTCCAGTGTTATTGGAATAGACAGAAACACAAGGAGCCCCTCCCAGTCTGGAGAGGGATACAACTGTAAAATGCTGGAAGACGACAAGGAGCCCGTCACCACGACTTCCAAAAGATTTCCTTGGGCACGGGTTTGGTACAGCAGTTAAGATGCAGCCTGGGATACTAACACCCCATACTGGAGTCCTTGGGTTCCAGTCCCTACTCTATTCCAGTTTCCTGCCAAGGTATGAGGTATGCTCTGGGGGACAGTGCACGATGGCTCAAGTACCTGGGTCCCATGTGGCTCCCACATGGGAGACTCAGATGGAATGAACCAGTGCATGGAAAATCTCTCTTTCTCTCTCTCTCTCAAACAAAAATGAAAATAAATAGTAAATAAAATATTTAGAACAGATTTCTCAAACAATATGCACAACGTGTTCTATTATAATGGAGAAAGCAATTGAAAATTCACCTACATTAAAATGGAGAACTTAGATCAGTGTAATAGCTTTGGACAGTATTTTGACATGACTCAGTAAATTTAAACCTATGTATATTCTGTGAACCTAAATTTTCTTCTTCTATATATACAGTTAAAAGACTTGTGTGCATCTGAAGACATGTACAACGATGTGCACAAAAACAGTCAAGCCACTGAAACCAGTAATAATCTAAATTCCCAGTTACAGAAATATCAAGTGTGACAGATTCCTGCAGTGGAACATTATACGGTAGGGAAAAGGAACAAACTGCTTCCACTGCATTCGCACAGGAGTCTCTAACGCGTAGTGGACAACAAGCCAATCACAGGAGACTTCATTCTGGTTAATTCTGCGTGAAGCTCAGAAACAGGCAAACTAAAAGCGCATTGTTTTGGAGGTTTGTAGGCCACATTCTGGTGATGCTATGACTTCATCTCTTTTTCATGTTCTGATTTACAATGCAGATGCATGTTACAACCCGGAGTATCTTACAATCGCATGTAGCAGCTCTTCTCTTAGACAAGCAATACTGATGCATCACACATCGCTGGGGGCTGAATTCAGCCAAACCCAGCAGGTGGGAAAACCACACAGAAGAGTGGCAGGGTGGCTGGGGTACCATCGCAGCAGTCATAGGACGCCTGCTTTCCTCCCCCTCCCACTGTAGAAATGGTTGCTCTCACTGCTGACTTGGGGACTAATCAGATTTATGTTTAACCTGGCAGATAAATTACGCTTGCTTGCGCATTCCGGACAGCGGCCTTGAGAAAGCCGGCGGAGGCTGCAAAGTCATCTGGCTCTGGCCAACATGAGAGCAGACTGGCTTTATGGCTGCGGGAGGAAGGGAACCACGCTGACTCCCGCCTGCCTTATCGCCTGGCAGCTGGCCCTGTCCTTTGTTCCTTTTGTTCCAGGACCCTTCCAGCTCCCTTTCGTGTTCCCTTCAAAAGCCCACCTGCTGGCCTGAGAACTGGACCACTGGGGCCCACCTCCCAGGATTGCCAGTGTCTGAACTGCACCTGACCTTGCAGCATCTCTCCTGAGCAGCCTTGCTCCTGGTAACAGCATGAGCACCTACGTCGGGTGGGGGGAGGGACTTAGGAGAATTCCAAGGTTTAGGCAAATATTTTTTTTTCACCTAAGTGAAGTATATTGGTGCGTGTCTTTTTTTTTTTTTTTTTAAGATTTATTTATTTATTTGAAGGCAGTTTCAGAGAGGCAGAGAGAGCAAATGAGCGAGGTTTTCCTTCTGCTGCTTCACTTCCCAGATGGCCACAATGGCCAGAGCTGGGCTGATCTGAAGCCAGGAGCCAGGAGCTTCTTCCGGGTCTCCCACGTGGGTGCAGGGGCCCAAGGACTTGGGCCATCCTCTACTGCTTTCCCAGGCCATCGCAGAGTTGGATCAGAAGTAGAGCAGCCAGGACTCGATGAAAGATCTCTCTCTCTCTCTCTCTCTCTCTCTCTCTCTCTCTGCCTTCCAAATAAATAAAAGTAAATTTTAGAAATAAATAACATTTTAAAATGGGGGCGAATGGAATGAGTGATGGACTCAGCCGTGGGGGCGACTTCAGGCTTTTCTGAAGCCCCGTGTTCCGAGAGCTTTTTATATGCAGTTTTCCCTGTGCTCCTCCCATCGAGAGGAGGAGCTGTGCACTTTCTCCTGCTGCCCGTTTCTCAGGGCCCGGAACAAACACCACAGGCCGGCTGATTCCCACGGCAGGAAGGCGTGGTCTCCCACGGCAGGAAGGCGTGGTCTCCCACCTCCGGAGTGGGGAAGGCCACGATCAAGGCAGTGAGGTCTCTCCTTGGCCCGTGGAGGGCGCCCTCTCGCTGTGTTCACGTGGGCGCCCCTGCGCATGCACATCCCCGCGCCCCTCGGGACACCACTCGGATTGGATTAGGGCCCCATGCTGATGGTCTCATTTTAGCGTAGACACCTCGGTAAATAGTCACACTCCGGGGTGCTGGGGATGGGGGTGTGGAGGGCACGATTCAGGCCAAATGATGTCCAGCAGGGAGGAGGTCGTGGAAACGCAGAGAAGTCAGAGTCAGAGCCGAAGGGAAAGGCCAGCCAACCGCAGGGGCCGACGGCCCCCCTTCCACCACTAAACACAGCCCTGCTCCCGGAAGAGTGCAGAACGATGGCGAAGGTCTTTTGAAGACCGTAAAATAAAGAAGTAACAGTACACGACTCTTCCCGAGCTCGGCAGACCCGTCCCACACAACAGAATGGAGCTGGGCACTCCAGTGTCCAGGCCGGGCCGGCCTCTAGTAGGGACCTCCGAGCATCAAGCACAAAGACTAGAATTTTTAGCTAAAATGGTGGGGGATGGCCAACAACTTAGCATCAGCTGAAACCCACTGTCCTTGTTCCTTTTTGGAGGAACCTGGTGCTGTCCATCCCGGGCCAAGAAGCGTGACACCTGCTGGGCTCCGGGGATGAGCGTGGGCGGGACCTTCCTCTTTCCTTATGTGGTCCCCTGCTGCCCTCTGCTGGTCAGCAGTGGCAACACTAAGGAATCCTTTGATGATGGGCAGCGTCCAAAACCCGCAGGTCTCCGGGGGAACAGAGAGGAATCCACAGGAGTCAGACCGGAGTGTGATTACCGCCTCCCCCCACACGCGCGCATTTAGGACCAACGGCACAGGTGAAGTTCCCTCTCGTGTTTTGTAACTGTGGAGGGTTTTAAAAACGTGCTTAGGGTCTTTTCCTCTTGTTACACCTGCTACCTTCTCACAAGTGATGCTCCCCAAGGGTCCCGAATATGAGAATTAGAACGCAACTTTGACGGTTTCACAGAACAGGGGTTCTGCAGTCCGTGTTTTCCACAGCTGCGGACTCACTGTGTGTTTGAAAAGATGTTTTCTCAACATCCTAAAGCTACGATCTCCTGTGGGATAGTCCAGGGACCCCACCCTAGGGTTACAGCTCTTTTGAAAAATAATTATTTTCATCCTCAGGTATGAATTTTTATTAGAACAAAATCATTGGTTCATGGTTGCAAGAAACTTCACATTGCAACACACACACACACACGTATGTTTTGGGGGAGATGCTCAAAAATCAAACAGGAGCCCGACTCTTGGAGAAGCACTGAGGGCCAGAAGAGCTGGGGACTCCCGCTTGGCGCCTGGCGGAGCGGCTGCTTAGCGTGCACCGCTGTGTGGGCCTCTGGCCCTCCTTACGCAGTTACCAGAATATTCTCGAAGAAAGCAGGTCACGTCCCCACACCCTCTGCTCCTGGGAGAGGGCCAAAGTCACGCCGTCCATCTCAGATCACAACCCTGCTTCGTCGCGCGCTGGGCAGGGCCAGGTGACCTGAGACCTGCAGGCTTGCCTGTGGCCACCCTGCCCTTCCGCTGCGTGCATTTTCACCTGCGGGGATCCTTGCGGGACTCCACGCTTCAGGAGTCACTGTGTGAATCAATTTGTGGCTCACTTCTCGTGCCCACCACCAGGCGGCGTCATCCCCGTCCGTCAGTGCTCGCTCTGCGCTGTCGCCGCAGTGTCCAGGGAGCAGTTCTCTGTGAGGGAGTGAATGAGGCGCACAACGGATGTACCGAGGGGCGAGTGACACCGAGGTCGCTCCACGCGGATCCCAGAACCAAGTCTGCTCCAGACGTGGGAGGAAGGCTCCATCCCTGCCCCAAAGACGGCGCTGCGGCCGGCTGGCAGCCCGCAGCCCGCAGCAGGCCGAGCTGCACTTTGGTCCTTGACTTTCACAAGTCATGCAAATGCCTTCCAGGTTTGCAGCAGACTCGGGCAGGGACAGAGCACAGGCCACTGCCACTGCCAGGCGACCCGAGCCCGAGCAGGGGACAAGGAACAGCACGGGCGACCGGTTACCGGTTCAGACTCTGTGGCTCGGGGACGGTGGCTGAGCGCCGTCCCCAAGAGAGGTAGCTGGCCCGGGTCTCCACCCCGACGCCCTCTCCCGGGGCCGGGGAAGGATGGAGCCCGAGGGCGGCGTGCCAGGGTGGGCTCAGGGCGGGCCGAGCTGGGGGTTCTTGAGGAAGACGGCCAGCTTTTGGGCCACGGCGTCCAGCTCGCTGGCGCTGGCCCCGCGGAGGAGGTTGGTGCTGCGGACGAAGTAGTGCTTCAGGAAGCGCTGGCTCACGCATTTGTGCAGCTTCCTCACCAGGCGCAGGAGCGCCGGGCCGAAGCCCTGCCAGTCCTTGGGGTGCGGGTACTTCTCGCAGGTCCAGAAGAGCACCGTCTGCGGGAGGGAGAGGCGCGGTGAGCCGTGGTCACAGCCGCACAGACAATGGCCCAGTGGCCGGGGCAGGCGCAGGGGACCCGCCCTGAGCTCCAACCTCAGCTGGGCCCTCGGTCCTCCTGGCGTTCCAAAGATGGCCAGGGGGCTTCCCTCTGCAGCACCCCGCTCCCAGCCGATGCCAGGGACAGTAGAAACCCTCACCCTGCTGAGCCCCACTGGCTGCACCCGGACCCTCCCGGCTGAGGCTGATCCCTCACCAGGCTCTCAGGCCCCCACCTCCCAGGAGCTGACTGCGCTCTGCTCAGTGCCTTTCCACCTGCTCAAAGCTCCCTCGCCTCCCTCCTGCCCTGCACCTCCCTGGAAATCCAGCTAGCGCCATAGTCTGTCCTCACTTCCTCTCCTATCCTTGCCTGCCTCAATCCACTCCCTGGAGGCGCAGGCCAGGCCCCGCCCTCCCCCCCCATCCACTCTCCAGCTCTGTGTTCCTTCTACAACGGACCCAGGCTCTGACTCCGCCTGAGCATGGGAGGGGCCCAGCACTTCCTCCAGCTGGGACTTGGCCTCTGACCTCTGGCCTTCGTGTGTCTCGGGGATCTGTGTCTCAGCCTGTCCCCAGCGAACTCCCAGTCTTTCCTCACAAACCGGATGGGCCACCAGACTCGCCTCTCCAGCCGGTTATGCGAGACCCAGACCCAGGAGCCACCCTTCTCATCACCTCCCACCCAACCAGGTCCTGCCAATCCTCCTGCCTGCATTTCTCAAGTCCACACATGCATCTTCATCTCCAACATCACCACGCTCTTCCACGACAACACGGAACCTTGGCCAGGCCTCCGCAGCAGCTGTCCAGCCAGTCTGCGCCGGTTCTTACCACCAGCCACTCCGTCCTCTCCCCCTGCCCCTCCACAGCCACTATGGTCCTGGTGAATCTGAATCTACATTCTCTCTGCTCTCAACTACTCCAAAATCTTCCCCATTTAGTCCTTCAGATGGTTTGGCCCCTAAGGTTTGGTTCCTCTTGCCAAAGGCACCAAGAACGTCCTGGAGAAAGGGCGGTCTACTCTAGAAACGGATATTCATAGTCGGAAGAATGGAACTGGATCCCCGCTTCTGACTGTATGCAAAATTACTCAAAATAGACCAAAGACGTATATGGACGACCTGAAACTACCCAGAGAACACACAGGAGAAGCACAGGCAAAGATATTGCCAGTTAGATCCCCACAGCCCAGGCAGCAAAAACTGAAAGTGGACAAATGGTTTCATAGCGCATAGAAACTGTACAAGAAAGGAAACCAGCAACGTAGTGAACAGTCAGCTTACAGAACGGGAGCAGATACGTGCCAACCGCACACTGACGAGAGATTAATGGTCAGAACTCAACAGCAAAGAAATAAACGATGGGACTCAAAGACAGCACATTATCTAAGTAGACGCTTTTCCAAAGAAGCCAGAGAAATGGTCACTAAGTGTAGGCAAAATGCTCAGCATCACCACTCGTCAGGGAAATGCAAACCAACAACACAACAACAGAGCGGCACGTGGCTGTGGATCAGCCACTGCCAGTTATATTAGAGCGCCAGACTACAATGCCTGTCGCCAGCTCCCAACTCTAGCTTCCTGCTAATGCAGACCCCGGGAGGCAGCAGGGATAGCTCAAGTCACCGGGTCCTGGCCTCCCTTGTGGGAGACCTGCACTGAATTCCCTGTTCCCAGATTCCGCCCCGCTGGCTGCTGCAGAAATCTGAGGAGTAAATCAGTGGATGGAAGTCTCTCTCTCTCTCTCTCTCTCTCTCTCTCTCTCTCTCTCTATGTGTGTGTGTATCTGCTTTGCCATCTTTGTCTCTCATGTAGACAAATGAAAAATTGTTTTCATAAATAAGACACAACGTAATATCCTCTTGAACAGCTATTATCAAAAAGACAAAAGATACATGCTGGCAAGGACATGGAGAAGGGGAACTCTCAGCCATACTGCTCGTGGGAACATAAATTACTGCAGCCGTCACGGAGACCGTGTAAAGGTTCCTCAAAACAACAGAAAACAGCAGGACCACCATACAAACCAGCAATCTCACTGCTGGGAATACATCCACAGGAGGCGAGGACAGTGTATCAAAGAGCCCCCTGCACGACCAGGTTCCTCGCAGCACTATTCACCATAGAGAAGATAAAGAATTAGCCCAGGTGCCCACTGACAGGTGAAAGGGTAGAGAAGACCTGTGTTAGACACTCAGCCATAAAGAGGAATGCAACCCTGGCTTGTGCAGCAATGTGGACGGAACCAGAGGACGCCATGTTCGGTGGAACAAGCCAGACACAGGACAAACACTGCACGTCTTCTCCTGTGTGCAGACGTAGACAGTGGTCCCCAGGGACTGGGCAGGGTAGGGAGCAGGCAGGATAACCAATATGAAACCCTAGTTAGACAGGAAGAGAAGTTCTAGCAGGGTGCCTGTGGATTTACAGCAAGTTATTATTTATTTCCAAATAGCCGGGAGAGTCCAAAGCTCCCCCTGCAGAGGAAGACAAGGAAACGCTAATCACCCCGATTTGATCATTACACATTGCATATATGAATCGAATTATACTGTACCCCATCAATGCATACAAATGTGTGTCAGTGTACAGTATTAAGGAATTATCATTGATATACAAAAAAAGAAAGGGGGGAGGATGTTGGGTCTCAAGGGGTGGGGAGTGGAGGAGAGAAAAGAGGGACAGAAAAGGGAAGGAAGAGACACAGAGGATGTGTTGCCCTGCTGCAGGGTGCGGTGGACACACACATGGCCTGAGGCTGCACATTGCCGAAGTGAATCCCAAGTTGTGGTAGGCACCTAGGGAGATGGTGCCCCCTCTCAAATTGATCTCACACACTCGCCATCCGAGTGGCCACAAGGGGGCGCCGCGGCTCACCTGCAGGTGGTGGGCCGTGATGACCGGCCGCCTCCCTGGACACCAGACGTCCTCCTTCAGCTGCCTCAGGACCTGGAAGCACCTCCTGCGGCAGCCCCCGTCCTCGTCCAGCTGCTGCAGCAGCACCTGCTCGGCCTGCAGGAAGCTCAGGTGCCAGTGGTAACTTGAGCAGGCCAGCAGGTTGAACCCAAACGACTGCGGGGGGGAGAGACATGGCGGAGGAGTGAGGGGCGGCTTGCCCACGTCAAAGCCATTCCGGGAGCAGGCCTCCAGCCTGGGGAACCCACTACTGGAAAGGCGGTGCCTCCTACCGGGCGACAGTATGACCCGCTTTGAGGAAGACAGAGCCGGCCTGGGTGGGGCCGTTGGCAGGAGAAGGCTCCGCCTGCGTTCTCTGCTGCAGATCGCTTAGAGCGCGCATCAGAATCTCCCCGGGGACGGGCAGAGCACAGGCTGCCGGGCCCTGCACGGAGCCCCATGCAGACGCTAATGTTGTGCCTGGGCAGCTGCTGGGGTCTCTGCTCAGGGGAGCTGGGCCTCACCCCCTCCTACCTTGATGCACCCCACTTTCTCCGGGGAGGGCCAGCGCTTCAGGCACCGAGGCCACTGGGCTTTCTGGGACCAGGCGGTGGGGATCTCCACCATGGGGGCCAGCTCCAGTTCCACTTGGCAGGCGGACGTTTCCACGGCAACCCAGACTGCAGCGCGGTTGGCCAGCAGGCTGACCTTACCTGCGGGGTGATGAGCACAGGGCCGGTGAGAAGGGACAGGCTCGACCGGCACAGCATTCAGGGCAGGGGGCGTGGGGCTGGGGCTCCAACCAGCTTAACCCGACGGTGCGCCCTGTGTGAGCATCCCGGGAACCCTCAGGGTGGGCGGGCTCTCCTTCTCTCCCCACCACCCGCAGCCTTTTATATCTTTCTTTTACATCAATTCATTCTTTTCAGAAGGGCAACTGAAAGGGAGAGTTAGGGAATAAGAAGCAGAGGATTCGGTCCTGCGAAATGAACTCTAGCGGTTCAACAGCCTTCTCCCTTCCACCCAGGCGCCTGGCTGTTGGAAATGCAGAGATGGCCAATGCTGTTTGACTTGTCTTCACCCATAGTTCTGACACTGTTTGAGGACAGCCTGCATCCCCTTATTTAGTCACATGCCCTTGGTGGAGCTTGGCTAACCTGTTCTCCTATCCAAGCCCCAGTCTCTTAGGTGGCATGGTATTTGCTCCCATCATCCACTAAGCCAGACTCGCCGCAGACGTATTTATCATCATCAGCCCCTGTAATCATGAAACACTTCAAAGCCTGTCAAGGCCATTGTTTAAAGGGCCCAGGGCTCGCCAGAAAGCCTCTCCCTGCCTTGATTTCTAACCAGTCAACGAGAGGGAGAGAAAATGAGTGTATCTGGGAGGTCTTCCACTCCCAGCCCCAGACGGTCCTCAGCTCGCATTTCTTCTCTCAAATGATCCAGTCCTTTCGGTCTGTTTGCCTTCACTGCCAATAAAGACAAACTGTCCTGAATCTGAGATCATCTTGCTTTCCCTTGCTCGCAGGGGCAAATGAGAGCTCCCTAATTGTGTGAGGCTGTTCGAAAGGAGAACACGGCTCTCAAGGCGGCTGGGTGGGACGGAGGGCTTCTGTCTGCATCCCATCCAGGACTGGGCCGCTCTCTGGCACCTGCCCATCATCTGCCTAAAGCACCTCGCCAACCTGGCCCGGCTTGAATCTCGCGTTTGCACTTTCACTGTTGAATGTCGCAGAGTACTCGAGGCGAGCAAGTGCCGGAGCCAGCCTGCCTGGCCCACACCCTGTTCTGCACCTTGATTTGCTGCCTGGATGTGTGGCCTTCAGCAAGCCACACCATCTCTCTAAGCCTCAGTTTTCTTATCTGCAAAATAGGGAGAAAAAGAATTCATACTCTAGGGTTGCTATGAAGATTAAATAATCTGTGAAGGCGTCCTCTATATAAAAATTCGTTAAACATGAAGGATTGCCATTGTGGAAATTTCCAGAAACACTCAGTCTAGACAAACACAAGTACAAGTGCATCCTTTTCTTTCCACAGGAACAGAGGTGTGAACTGCTCGGCAGTCTTATTTGTCCTCTCACTACGGAGCAGGCACCTGTCTCACATTTGGACGTGTGTGCAAGCGTTCCTCTCTCCTCTTGGGGGCTGCACCGTAGTCCCCTAGGCAGAGGCAGCAAAGTTTACTTTGCCAGGTGTCCTTTGTAAGCCACTGAGATTATTTCTAGAGCTGGAATTGCTGAATCGCCAAGTAAACACATTGTAAAGAAAAAAAAATGGACAAACTACACGCTAAGAACGAGGCATCAAGAATTTCGAGGAATAAATGAGAAGATCCGTTTTGCCTTGCCCCGCTCTGAACCTACTCATGCTTTTCCTCTCTGTCAGTCTGTTAGGTATTTTCATGTACACTCCTGGAAACACACACTGCATGGAGCATTCTTCTGATTTTTATCAGCCATCTATTTTGTGTGTGTGTGTGATTCTTTCATTGTACTTTCATTATTGCCATCAGTCAGCTCATCTTTTTTCTTCTTGGTTTATGAGCGTCCTTTTTTATGCATCAGATCATGAGCCCCTGTTTGCAGTTTGAAGTCACCTTTTCACCTTGTATGACAACAAGGTGTGTGTGTGTGTGTGTGTGTGTGAGAGAGAGAGACACGCATCTGCTTCACTATACAGCAGTTTAAAATCTGGGGGCTAGCAAACAGAATTGGTCTTTTTGGCTTCTGGATTTTGAGTCTTGGTGCCACTCAGCAGTGTCCAGTGGCAGTCAGATGGAGGGTGCAGAAGAAGGTGCAGATACAGCTCTGGGGCTTGTGAAAAATGTGCATTATTTAAAAAGTACAAGCCACCACCCTGGACAGCATGCATAGCCCTGTGCCCGAGCAGTGATCTACTTAAATGCAGCGAGTGTCTGCTGAGTACAAATTCCACTCTTCCCTGTGTCCCAGCAGAAAAGAAGGCAAAAAGAGAGCTACTTCACATGGTGGGGATTAAACAGACGCAGGAAGCACATGACCGCTGTCTCAGGTGATGCCCAGGTTGCCGAGAGCACACAGGAAGCGCGGGCCATTTGCTCCGTGCTGGTCCCTGATCAGCTCACCTGAGAGGTGACAGGTTCTGATGGCATTCTCCACCAGCTTCCGGAACACCTGCAGGACCTTGGCAGGCACGATGTCCCCCTCAATGTTCACGTCGGCCTCATGCCACTGCCACAGGCTCTTCATGAACTGCTCCACCGCCAGCCACTGCTGCAGGCCCTCGGGGTCCCGCAAGGGGCAGGGGAGCCTGGTGCCCTGCAGGGTGTAGTACCGCCAGCGCTGCTCCCTGGCCTCCCGGTACCCAGCCAGGCCTCTCACCGGGACGGTGACGAGGAAGTGGCTGGGGGCCAAAACCTAGGGTCGGGAGAGAGCGGCTGTGAGTTCACAGGCTTAGAGGTCAGCAGCTCACGGACCACTCACAGCTCAGCAACGTGATGAGGTGGACAGAGAGCGAGACATGGATATTGCAAGAGGATTCGGTCTTTGTTCTACCAGGAGCCCACTGTGACGCTGGGGGCAGGAAATTCACCTGCTGGGACTGCTGGTTTCCTGAGTCACAGGTACAAAGACTGAAACAGACTTGGAACTCTGGGTGGGGGGTGGATCACAAGGCTGGCCCCACTATCTTGTTTTTAACACAAGGTTTTTAACAGGTGAGAGTGAGGTCATGTCTCTGAGAATGGCTTTTGCGCATTCAGTCTTGCACAAAGGCAGGTGGTCATGTCCTGCCCAGTCCCTCCTGCTGGGGGGGATCCTCAGCGGGAGAGGATGGCAAGGCTGCCCTGTGGTGTCTGAAGGACACGTCCACTTCCTTCCCCACCTGCAACCCATACACTGTCGCTTTCAACTACTTTGTCATCAGAGTCCTCAGTTCCCCCACCATGTCCTAATCTAAGTAGAGGCTTAATAAAGGAGCGTGTACTTGACTGAGCATTAGGCATTACAATTCAATGTGCTTGGACTCAGACGCCTTGGTGTGAGTGCTGGCTCTAGTGTGGCCTGATCAAGTCATTTACTTCTCTAAGGCTGGTTTTTAGCAGCTAGGAATGAGGTAGCAGCTATGAAATGAGGCTGCAAATGGTAAGACGAAGAACACCTGAAGAAACAGGAAGCCTTGTTAGATTCTTAGTGGGGTGAGCACCTGTCACATGCCAAGTTGCACCCATCCAACGTCCTTGCTCTGCTGGTAGGCACTTGGAGACAGTGAGCCTTGCTTACCTTAATGTTCCCATTGTGGGTATCACAGTAAGGCACGGCTTGAAATCTAATGTCTTGGTGGCTGATTTCTGTGGTCAGACGGTGGACAACTTTCTGCACCTCCTCCACAGTCTGGGAAACCTGCTGGCGCCTCAGGTCTACCTGGATGGAAGAGATCAGCAAAGGTGGTTATTTCCTGGGTGCGCCCTGAGACACTGGCACCAGGAAGTGACAAGGCAGGGGCATAGAACTAGGTGGCTGGAGGAGTCCAGGGCACAGATCTTGCTCTCCCAGACCTCCAGGGAAGATGCAGTAAGTCTGATTCTGAGACATCTGCCAGTGCTCGATGTTCTCTTCTGAGAGAGACGTATTTATCTAGTTCCCACCATAGGCAGGTGCGGGATCAGGTGCTAGGGAAAACTAGTAATCAAGGCAATAGCAAACAAGATAGAGACTTGCTCTCTATTGAAGATATACCTGATATTGCACCATACACACACACACACACAGACACCTTCCTACAAGTTGCATGGGAAACAAGGAGGATAAAGGACTAGAGAACAGAAGGACTTCTAGAAAAGGTGCCCAGGGGAGCTGCCCTTCCCCAAGGAGCTGGCGTTTGAAGGAGCCAAGCAGACAACTTGAGAGGGCAGACTCCCAGGCTTCTCACGCAAGGGTCGCAGGGCAGGCCACCGTGGTTGGAGTCTGGCAAAGGAAAAGGCAAGTGATTGGATGTGAACTCGGAAAGGACAGCAGGGGCCAGACCAACATGAAGGGATTCGTGAACTGTGGTGAGACCACAGGATGGCCTACCATGCCTCTCCCCAGGCTGCTGAGCGTTCAACAGTCTCACGAGGGTACACACCTAGCAGATTGCTTCCCGCTGCTGTTGTCCATGAATGGCGGCTCCCTTCGCCTCTTACCCTCTCCTATTGCTGCTGGATGCTTAAGAAAAGGCACACATTGATGATTCTTCCGACTCTACACGGTGAGTCACTGAGAACTGGGAAGTTCCCATAGAAAACTGAACAGCAATAACACACTTGAAGTTTAGGGAAATCGATGTTTGTGAGAAACACAAGGAAGTGTTTTGTAAACTCTAGGAGGGACAAAGCAATCCAAGGGAAAGAAGACACGGGGGGAATCCGCAACTTCTTCTGAACTGGAAGATGCTCTTCACTACAGTGCTCATCCATGGAGTTTCTTTCTTTTTTTTTTTAAAGATTTATTTATTTATTTGAAAGAGTTACACAGAGAGAGGAGAGGCAGAGAGAGACAGAGAGGTCTTCCATCTGCTGGTTCACTCTCCAATTGGCCACAACAGCCGGAGCTGCACGGATCTGAAGCCAGGAGCCAGGAACCTCCTCCAGGTCTCCCACACAGGTGCAGGAGCCCAAGAACCTGGACCATCTTTCACTGCTTTTCCATGCCATAGCAGAGAGCTAGATGGGAAGTGGAGCGGCTGGGACTTGAACTGGCACCCATATAGGATGCTGGCACTGCAGGCAGCGGCTTTACTCGCTATGCCATAGCACCGGCCCCATCATCCATAGATTTTCATGAGCCTTTTGAGTCGGGAATGATGGCTATGTCTACATATTCTAGAGCAGGTCTGAGATGCCCAGAAACTGATCAAGACAGTCATTCAAAAAAGCCCAAGTCCCAGAGAATTCTTATGTGTTTTCCTAATCTAAGTCAACAACTAGTGAGTCATCAGGGCCCACAGGCCTCCCACTCAGCAACGAACCAACTTTGTGTGTGTATGTGTGCATGGACTTCAAAAGTGAGTGTGGATCTACTCGCACACGTGTTGTATGTCACACACAGGGTCATTTCACAAAGAAACATTCATGGAGCGCCTGCTGTATACATGCTTGCCACTAATCCCACAGTGATTGAGACAATGCAGCCGCCCACTGACAGCAGGGGTTGGGGTGATGGGGGAGACAGTCACAGGTGTGGGCAGGCATCCTGGGGCTGGTTTAGGTGCCACTAAGTGCAGCAGAGATGGCAGAGCCAGCCAGCAGGCTGAGGCTTGTTTTATATGTGCAACCCCACACAGAGGACTGTCTTTGAAAATCAAGCCAACACTTCACAGATATCTAACACTGCAATGAGTAATTAAAAAACAAACAAACCTAAGGTGAGGCCCCTGGTCCTAAAGAGCCTCTTAGAAAATATGTGACATACATAAAATTGTCTTCAACATGCTGGTGTCTCACCTGACTTGAACATGGGGATCAAGTCTATTCTAGCTGCCGACATCTTTCTGCTGCCAGTAGCCACCCCCCCCCCCCGCGCACGCCTGTGATGTCCACCCCATTGCATTCATCATGGGCGCAGGGGTCAAGAGTGCCCTCCTTGGACATCTTTAACCTCTGGAGAGGCTGCATCCTCCAGCCTGTGCAACTGGGAGAGAAAAATGACCACAGAGGGGAAGGGTATTTGCTGTGCCAAAAATAAAGGAAGGATCTCTTCCAGGCTTATGATTATGGGTCCTCCCCAGTGTAGGACTCCCTTTATGTGCTGTGATTCAGTGCCACTTGCCCAATTTTTGTTGAACATCTGTTTCATACTGAGCTCTGAGCAGGCATGTTGTCAAGAGCTTTACAGATGGATGGACAAGCAAGACAAATAGAGTAGAAATTGAACTCCTTGCAGTCCCGTGCTAGCTAGAGATCTGCACAGGATGTTATGGGGGAACCCAGAAAAGCATTAGGTTGGAGATTGAGGGGCCTTAGTGGAGGCAGCATAGATTAGAGTTGCATCTTGAAAAGTTGGTAGGAGTTAGCTTGGAAGACAAAGGAACGAGCATGGTTCTGGAAAGAGAAGACAGCAGGTAACAAGGCATGACGGGCGCGGGAGAGCTGGAGTGGTTCCAGTAATGCTGCTTGAGCAGAGAAGGCCTTGGAGGAGGGCAGTGCACTGGGGGAACAGGCAGCAAGAGGGCTTGAAAATTCAGGGCGATGCATTTCAAGAATGCTCGACAACTGTGTCTACTTTGGCAACTGGAATAGGATTGGTACAGCGGCAAACAGAGGGTGCTGGGTAGTGGGTTTGGAGCAAACGGGAGACATGCAGGTGAAGACAGAGACGAGCAACCCCTCCAAGAAACTTGGCTATGGAAGCAAATACAACAAAATCAAGCAACAGCAGCACCAACAAGCTTTAGGGACGCATGGACGCGAACACTGCTAAATGCTAAGAGAAGAGAGTCCCTGGAGAAGGAAGACAGAGCAAAGGGCAAGACCACTGAGTCAGAGTTCCCCAGACTGCACCAGTCATGCAAATCCAGAGCCCTGGGTGAAGAGCTCGTGCTGGTGTGTCAGAAGGAAGGAAAGAGATAAAGTGCAGATGTAGGTAAGTAGGCGGGGAATGGTGGGAATCTGAGTGATTTCCTGTCTTGTACGGGATGTGCTGCCTGGGGTAGGACATGGGGCCAGGGACTGAGCACAAGGTGGGGAGCTGGAAGGGAAGCGACAGCCTGTTCAAACAGCTTCCTAAGGGATGTAGGACTGCTTGGGCATAGGTGTAAAACTGGACAGGCAGTACCAAGACTCAGCTGTGGGTGGGCACGTGAGTTGCGGGTAGCAAAGGGCTCAGCTGTGAGATGTTCTCCAGCACCTCTCAGTCCTCCAGAGGTAAGAGGGGAGGTACTAGGGCTGGGGTTTGCTAGGCAAGAACAGGAGAGGGCTAAAAGAGCAAGAGGAGTTTTGGTAGTGGGCTGTATTTTCCAGCCTGCATAGCAATGCTTTGGCCAGCTTGGCAGGTTAGGGAACGTTGAGCCAGTTCAAGGATGGCAAATATGATCAGGTACAGTGGGAAGGTGCAACATAAGATACTTACAAGTAATACGAGATGATCCACTTAGAGCAGTACAGTTAGAGTGGTCCAAAAAAAGTACTCTCTAATGGTTAGCTTCTCCGAATGGGTTCAAGATCGAGGCTAACTCCCCAGATCTTCCAAGTCCACTGGTGTGATCCCATAGAACTTCAGTGCCAGTAACACAGTGATGACTGTGTACAGCACATGTGTTTCCTAAGTTAACCAAGAGTCATCCTTTACACTGGCACACCCTCAAATCTTTCCTAACAGACAAAAGCTCAAGAGAAGGGGCCAGAGGGGAGGAAACAACACCCATGATAAGCAGCCTGTTGGAAAGTTCGTCATTGTACACGTCTTCACGTGGTGCCAGCATTTGAGCTGGGACTTTCTTAGTGGCAAGGACAAGATCACACACATCCTGGGAGACACCTATAATTTTCCATCATTACATAAGGTCATTGGCTCATCTTTATGACCTGTTTTGACTTCCAAAGGTGAAAGTCAGGATAAGGGAATGCATTTGTTGGGACCTAGAGCCACACATGCTGGATTTGATTTTCTTCCTCTTCCATGTCTTCCGCTGACATTTAGACCCGAGATGGTGGAATGGGAAGAGATCTCTGAAGCTGGTGTGTGTGGCGTCACCTCACAGAGGCCTAGAGCGGTGAGGTGGCCCTGCTAACATCACAGCAGCAGTTGGAAGTAAAACTGAAAGGAATGCCCAGGTTGTCCAGCTTCCCTCACCACCACACTGCGCCACACCACCAGGTCCAGAGGCTCCACAAGCGATACCACCTCTGTCCTCATCCTGAGCATACAGAAGCCCTTGGTGTGGAGTCAAGGCTTGCGAAGTCATGAGTTCAGAGGCACTGACTGTTCCGGATGCACAAAGGGGCCAGACAACAGGGGATGGACAGTGAGGCTAGGCCTGGGCCAGAGCTGTGGATAAACCTGTGCCCAGGGTGCCCGAGCTGAGGGAGTGGGGTGGGGCCTCCTGGTGGTGAGGTGAGCCACAGCCCCCTTCCTCCCCACATCTCTCGCTCTGAGCTCCACAGGGTCACGGTGCTACGCAGCAGCCCCAGAAGCAGTTTATGCCGGGGGTTTCCAGGCTCTGTCCCACATACCTCTTGTTATATAACCTCACACTGCAAACCCAATCCGGCACCTGCTCTGTCTTCCCGCACTCCTGCCTGACCACAAGCCTGCACAGACAGAGCAAGAGGATTCCTTGGCAGGGTAGGGAGCAGCAGGGCGCAGGAGCTCTACAGGTGTACACTGATCCCGCTAAAAGGAGGAGGGCTGAGCACCAGCAGAGCCCCGGCACCAGCCCAGCCCAGCCTCCCAAGGAGGCAAACCAAGTCCCAGTCGCAGTCTGAGAGGGAGCCTTGTCACCAATTTATGTCACGGCAAATCTTTGAAACAAATGTAAAGGGGCAAATGCGATAACTGAAGAAAACGGAATCAAAGCACATTGGGGGCAAACTTCAACCTCGGGTGTCTGTCCAAGTTTCACCCCCTTCTGATGATCAGTGAACAAAGGTACATTCTCCCCTTTCAAAGATTGCATTTGTAGATCCATCAGCGCAGAAGCCGATGTGAACTGTGTTAAATGCTAGATGTCATCAGATGGCCTGGTTCACCTCTTCCACTGCAGTGAGCTCAGCGAGGTTCTGTTCTGGTGCCACCCATCTGGCCTGGGCACTTCCCTGGGCCACCTTCCCCTCTCCCTCCCCAGCCTCAGAGTCTGGCCTATGCTATACACCAAGTCCCGAGCTGCTATTAGTAGCTTAAGTTTCTGCATAATTTACTGTTTCAAATATAAATGATTGGGGCCAGCACTGTGGCTTAGTAGGCTAGGCTTCTGCCTGTGGCACTGGCATCCCATATGGCCGCTGGTTCTAGTCCCGGCTGCTCCTCTTCCCATCCAGCTCTCCTCTATGGCCTGGGGAAGCAGCAAAAGATGGCCCAAGTGCTTGTGGCCCTGTGCCTACGTGGGAAACCCAGAAGAAGCTTCTGGTTCCTGGCTTCAGATTGGCCCAGCCCAGGCTGCTGTGGCTATTTAGGGAGTGAATCAACATATGGAAGACCTTTGTCTCTCCCTCTGTCTGTCTATAACTCTACCTCTCAAATACATAAATTAAAAATCATTAACAAATATAAATGGGAATTCAAGGTTGTTTCCTATAATAACATCCCTCTGACTCACTGGCTTTACGCCATGCTTCCTTGAAAGAGCTGGGGAGGTAGTGCGCAGTAGCATGTCGGGAATGCCACTCAGGGGCCAGTCCCACCCACAGGCAGGTACTCTGTGAAAACTCCTCCATGGTGAGTACACAGGGAAACAAGGCTGAGAACTTCCTTCCAGAAACAGGCGGTCAGCCCTTTAACTGCATTCAATCCAATAACTGGTTGTAAGGGAAAAAGTCATCATTTCTGTCTACCGGGGGCTGACGACTTAAAGGAATGGAGATTTAAATTCAGGAATACTTATAGAGAAGATGGTGAGTCTTCCACCATCATGTCCCTACCTTTCCACACTAAGTCTTCTATGAGCCAAATGCTTGTGCCACCCAGTGTCACAGAGGCTACACCTGCTGCAGTCTCACAGCAGAGCCAAGGGTGCTGAGTCCTTCCTGTGTGCGGGCCACTTTGTAAGGGAAGGCTTATTGGAGTCTCCCACTAATCCTCTGCAGTGGCTGTTTTGATTATCCCCAGGTAAGAGATGGAGAAACTCAGCCTGTGGAAGTGTAGGTGATTTGTCCAGGGTCCCAGAGTTAGTAAGTCACAGAACAGGGCTCCATACCCAGGTAGTGGATTCCAAAGCCCAATTCATAACTACTGCACTATTCTGCCTTCTCCCAACAAAAAGAACAAAAAAAAAAGGTGCTTGAGAATGACACCCACCTCAAAGGCTGGAACGGGGTTCCCTTCACCCACCCCTTTCGTTACTTCTGCACTTGATAAACCCTCTGCATCCACCCAGGCTTTGTCCCCACTGCTCTTCCTGCACTGCGCCGACAGCCCTGCTGCTGTCCTCGCTGTCTGCACACAGAGCTTCCTCCTTCTCCCTTGGGAGGGATGCGCGGAATCTGCAGGTAGGACACAGGTCTTTGAGACAAGCTGAGACTCTGATTTAGCGGGCTGTGTGTCTCCGGCCTTGGCCTACCCTCATGCCATAGCACAGGGCCTTGCCCAAAGCAGGTGCTCAGTGCGTGGCTGCAGAGGTACTAACGGCTTGGGAGAGGAAACAGCCTCTGGGGTAAAAGGAGAGCAGGTGGGACCCTCAGCACCCTCACCAACCACCTGTGCGACTTAGGACCAGTGATGTAAACGCCACGAGCTGGTGATTGGTTGGATTAAATGGGAACTACATGTGCCGCAATCAGTCAGCATCTTCTACACTGCTCTTGCCTTATCATCAGTGAACACTGGAGATACTCTGACCATGTGTGAGACCCTGGGGATGTCAGAGGAAAGGAAAGACAGCCTCGACACTGTTTTATCCTCCAGAGACTTGGAAATAAAGTAATGTGTAAGTCACCAACTAAGGTAATTCTGGGAAAGGTATCACAGGTCACTATCTAATTAATTGCCAAATAAGCAGCATCTGTGCTAATGATAATGGGCGTTTCGTTGGAGGACAAAAATTTTGTGCCACTGTTGGGGGAAATCGTTCTTTTTTTTTTTTTTAAAGGTTTATTTATTTGTTTGAAGGGCAGAGTTACAGAAAGTAAGGGAGAGAGAGAGAGAGAGAGAGAGAGAGATATTTTCTGTCTGCTGGTTCACTCCCCAAATGGCCACAATGACCAGTGCAAGGTCAGGCTAAAGCCAGGAGCTTCTTCCAGGTCTCTCACAAGGGTGGCAGGGGCCCAAGTACCTGGGCCATCTTTGCCGCTTCTCCTAGGTGCATTAGCAGGATGCTGGAACAGAAGTGGAGCAGCCAGGACTCGAACCGACGCCCATATGAGAGGCCAGCACTACAGGTGGCACCCACTATGCCATAGTGCCAGCCCCTGGGAGAATCTTTCTTGAGTAATTGGATTCTAAGCTGAATTTGTAGGGTGAATATTGAGCCCAAAATAAAGTGGAAAGGAAGAACTGAGACCTAGGAACTACCTAGTGAACAGTTTGTATCGGGAGGAACAGGGGACACAAGTGGGGTGGGGGTGGGGGTCTGGGAGGGGCTAAGGAGCAGGAGTCAGGCCAGAAGTGGGAGCCCCCTGAGGCCTGGCAGCTCACTCAGTCACTCAGCTCCAACCTGGGGTCCCCGGGCAAGAAATTGGGGCCTACAGTTACCAGATGTCCTGATTTTGGTTTTTTTTTTTTTTTAACAGCAAGGATGAAATCTGGATTTCTATGCAAAATCTCATATTCTAAAAGTTTGTCAAAAAATTTGAAAACTTTAAAATATATTCTGTGAGGCCAGCTTTGTGGCATAGCAGGTAAAGCCTGCAACACCAACATCCCATATGGGCACCAGTTTGAGACCCGGCTGCTCCATTTCCGATCCAGCTCCCTACTAATGGCCTGGGAAAGCAGCAGAGGATGGCCTAAGTGGTTGGGTCCCTGCATCCATGTGGGAGACCTCATTCCTGGCTTTGGCTTGGCCTAGCCCTGTCCATTATGGCCACCAGGGGAGTGAACCAGCAGATGGAAGATCTCTCTCTCTCTCTCTCTTTCAAGTAAATAAATAAATCCTAAACAAAACAAAAACAAAACCACGTGCACAGATTGAACTCAATCTGAGGAGCACTATTTAGAATTTCTGCTATTGGAAATGCAGTGGAAGCAGAGGGCAGGATAGAGCCATGGACGTTACTTGCACACCAGGCTGAAATATTTGGATTTTTTTCATATAGAAAATACAGGCTGGCGCCGCAGCTCACTAGGCTAATCCTCCACCTGTGGCGCCGGCACACCGGGTTCTAGTCCCGGTCAGGTCGCTGGATTCTGTCCCAATTGCTCCTTTTCCAGGCCAGCTCTCTGCTGTGGCCCGGGAGTGCAGTGGAGGATGGCCCAAGTGCTTGGGCCCTGCACCCCATGGGAGACCAGGAGAAGCACCTGGCTCCTGCCTTCGGATCAGCCGTGGCGGCCATTGGAGGGTGAACCAATGGCAAAGGAAGACCTTTCTCTCTGTCTCTCTCTCTCACTGTCCACTCTGCCTGTCAAAAAAAAAAAAAAAAAAAAGAAAGAAAGAAAGAAAAGAAAAAAGAAAATACAGGACCTATGAAAGGATGCCAGCCAACACCCTTTCCATCCCGATACCCCCACCCAAAAGGAGGAATCTCGGAAACCACTCTGTGTGCTGCAATTGTCACCGTAACAGGCTTCCCTTCGTTCTGTCAATGGTTTTGCCTAAGAGACAGCGGGTGTGCTTACTTATCACTGTGGTTGGCTTCAGCTCTAAGTCTTAAATTGGATAGTACTGAATGTCCCTTTCAGCTCTGACATCCTAGGAGCCCCGACTCTGTATGGAAGAATTAAGCTAGCTCTTAACTGACACATAGTAAAAAATGTCCTGAGATCTGAACACCAAGCAGTTTTGTCACCGTCGTGTCTTAATTTCACTGGCTCATCTTCAGTGACCCCACTGAAACCTGGTGGTCACTCCCACATGATGAGAAGGAAAGCTGAGGCTCAGGCAGGCTGCGTGACTCGTTCACGGTCACCCGAGGGCCACTGGCAGAGCCGGAGCCCCAGCCCAGGTTGCAGACCCAGCACACCTCTGGCCCCCAGAACTCAAAGACAGGCACAGGTCAAGTCCCTCCACGCAGTCTCCTGGGGGAGGGGCTTCCATTTCTGAGGGGCGTCTTAGGTCCATCTGGAAGCTGCCCGAGATCCCTCTGTATCTAGGTTAGACGGGCGTGTAGCGCAGAGGGTGAGGGGAGCTCCCGTCCGTCCTTACCTTACTCAGCAGGCCGTCTTCTAAGTTTCCCACGGGCAGCGATTTCATGGCTTCCTGGAGAATCTGGAGTAGGGCGGCAACTTCTTGGGTTTTTTTCCTCAGTAGATGGCAACACCTGTGGGCGGCTTTCCCAGTGATGTCAGTCTCTGGTGCTAAATTTCTCTGTGTACACAGACTAGAGACTGGTCCTCTCAACTCTCCACTCAAGTTCTAATTTCCAGCTATCATCTTTTGGGAACAAAAAAAAAAAAAGAAAAGAAAAAAGAATGTAAAAGAGAGAGCTGATGAATTTGAGTCCAGCCTAATTTTATCCTGGGTAGTTCTATGGCCTGATACTTGGCCCAGAGGGCAATTTTCCAAGCTGTATTTCTCACCCCAAGTTTAAAGGTTTCACTGAGGGCAGAAAAGCCCTGTGGTTGGCTTCTCCCTTCGGTTACGTGCTCTCGTCCTGACATTAGTTGCACCCTGGAGCTTATACCTCAGTGTCTGTATCTTGTTGACAGTAAATATCCCTTGCCCTCCAATCCGCAAAATCCCACAGATTGATTTACCTTCTGTACCGTACACAAATAGGGATCTGCCAAACAGCTGGCCTGGCACCCCCATTATGCCTACAAACAAGTGATCAGGTCTTGTCAAGCAGATTAGGGCAAAACAGTCAGCCTTTGAAAAACACACACACACAGGCACATGAGCTCGTGCATACACACACACACACACACGCAGAGAAGCGTGCATATGCACAGACACACATGCACACAGAAGCATGCGTACACACACACACACACACACACACACACGAGCAACAGTAAGGCAGGGCTCCTTTTGCTCACCTGCCAAGCCTTAAATGTAATTCCCCTCTTCCCACTTGCAAGCTGCCATTAAAAATAAAGTCAGTGTAAACAGACCCCTTGAGAGTCGAGGAGCCACTCATGTTTTGCCGGTAAAATTCATGTTGGAAAACAGCTCAGGCAGTAAATTCCTGGTCTGGCTGGCTGGGGCTAGTTGTACTACAGAAAAAAAAAAATCACAATGGCCTGATCTCCCCGAAGCTGGTAAACATCCCAGAGCCTGCTCTCAGCTGAGCTAAGGGAATCTCAGCGCCTCTGCAAGCCCGGCTCCCTCGTGAGCCAAGTTTCCCAAGGCCAGAGGCTTTCCAGACCCACCTCTGAGTGCCGCCTCCAGTGACTCAGCGACCTGTCGGGCGCCTCGGGGGCCTGCTCCACTCCACTTCTCGCTGCCTCAGCATTTGCATATCTTCCCAGGTTAGAGTCACCTCGGGGCTCCCAGCTGCTCGTGCCCCACCCACCTCATTAGCTCCAGCTTTCTGTCAGCTTCTACAGAGACCTTCCAGAAATCTGTCTGGAGTGAATATTATAAACCATTCCCCATGGCCCTCTAATGGTCTCCCTTAAAACTGCCATGACTTTCCATTATGTAACCATAATCTCCTGTTTATATCAAATGCTCCCAAATAGCCCAGTATCTTATTCCCCTTTAGAGTCTCTTACCATTGGACAATCGTGCCACACTATCAGTTTTTCACGGATGAAACAAGAGCCTAACCTTCTGAACTTGGACTTCACAGCACTGAAGCCCCCGTTTTTTTCCCTTGTGCTTTTGTTTCTATCCTCACGTCTGCTTTCACTGTAATCATTCACCTGGGAGTCCCCTTCTTCGGGTGGGGCTTTCCTAACGCTCCAAGGTTACCGCAGACCCCCGTCATCACATGTGCAAACTTTCATCATTGTGGCAGCTTCGCCTGCCGTATCTCGCTTGCTCCAGTATTGCGACTGCTCAGAATGTCACAACTGGAATCTCCTGTTGCCCTAAGACCCAGAGACAGCTGCCCCACCTGAGCGGGAAAAACAAACAGGGCCACCTGAGGAGCCTGGGAGAAGAAAGGGGCAGCAGACTAGCTTCAGCCCGATGGCCCCAGGATGCCAGCTCCAGGTAGCACGGGTATTGTATGACACAGCTTACCTCCGCACCCCAAGGAGAGTGCCTTATGGGCAAAGCTTCCAAACTACAGGGCGGTCCTGCAAATACAGGCCCTTGGACAGACTGGTGGAGACCGATTTCCTAGCAGATAAGAGATCTCTGGCTAACAGTGGATTAGCAGGAGTTCAGGCCATAGCATGTCCAGGGCAGTATGCCAGAACACTAGAGGTTCAAAGTTGGCCCAGATTCCGCCTCTTCCTCAGGCGATAAACTCCCTCATGTCCCATGATGCACACCAAATGCAAGTAAGACAGTGCGGACCAGTTTGGGCTGTATTTCTGCTATGGAGACCCGGAACATATTTTTTAAAGGTCTCAACAAGTTGTTCACAACCCGAAAGCTGTCAACATGAGAAGTCCTAGGACGATCGGAACGCCCTCGCTCCGCAGAAGTGTCTGCCACGGATTTTCTCCATGATGGAGAACTTCAAGGGGACCCAAACGTCTCAAACGTGTGGATGTCTTGGAGTCCACCAGGGTGAGACTCCAGCTTACTCTTTCACAGACTGCCTGTAATTCTGGGCTGACTCAAAGCTGACGCCTCCAAGATCTGACTGAGATAATCATCAGACATCCACAGCGCTGACCATCAGAGGAGGGAAGCCTCAGGGCCTAGAATGTACCGACCCTCAAGAAATATTGGAGGGTCGGCGCTGTGGCACAGTAGGCTAAGCCTTCTCCTGTGGCGCCGGCATCCCACATGGGTGCCTGTTTGAGTCCCAGCTATGCCTCTTCAGATTCAGTTCTCTGCTTACTGCCTGCGAAAGCAGTGGAAGATGGCCCAAGTGTTTGGGCCCCTGCACCAGCATGGGAGAACTAGAAGAAGCTCCTGGCTCTTGGCTTCGGGATCGGCCCAGCTTCAGCTGCTGCGGCCATTTGGGGCGTGAACAAGCACATGAGGGCCCCCTCTCTCTGTCTCTTACTCTGTCTCTCAAATAAACGGATAAAATCTTAAAAAAAAATTGGATGTTCATTGGATTGCATTAAACATGAAACTGTCATTCTAATGAAACATTTCAAGATACATAAAATCACTTTATAAATTTACATAATACACCTGTGGCTACTTCATTTATATAAGAGCCTTTTATAAAAGAATTAGCATAGTACTTGGCACATGGAAGGACCTTTATAGATATTTGTCTTTGGGCTAGTGCTGTGGTGTAGTGGGTTAAGCTGCTGTCTGCAGTGCCAGCATCCCATATGGGCACCAGTTTGAGTCCTGGCTCCCGGTTAATGCACCTGGAAAAGCAGTGGAAGATGGCCCAAGTTAATGGGCCCCTGCACCTGCATGGGAGACCGGGAGAAAGCGCCTGGCTCCTGGCTTCTACTGCTTTCCCAGGCCACAGCAGAGAGCTGGACTGGAAGATGAGCAGCCGCGACTAGAACCAACGCCCATATGGGATGCGGATGCCGCAGGCGGAGGATTAACCACGGCACTGACCCCAAATCAACTTTTTGTGACTACAACAAAATACCCGAGACAACAATTTTTTTTTAAATATTTACTTCAAATGAAAGGCATAACAACAGAGAGAGAAGAGACAGATGCCTTCCATCTTCTGGTTCACTCCCCAAATGGCCACAACATCCTGGGCCAGGCATCCTGGGACTCCATCTGGGTCTCCCACCAAGGGCCTACATACTTGGATCACTCTCACTGCTTTCCCAGGTGCATTAGGAGGGAACTGGATTGGAACTGCAGCAGCTATGATTCAAACTGGAGCTCTGATGCTAGTGTCTCAGATGGTGGTGGCTTCCCTTGCTGTACCACAAGGCCATCCCCAAGGCAAAACCAGATTTATAAAGAGAAAAGGTTTATTTGGCTCACAGTGTTGCAGGTTCAAGGCCAAGGTCAGGCAGTCCCATTGGTTTGGCATCAAGTGAGGGGAGCAGATAGCAACAGCAGAGCGCGTGTGGAGGAAGAATCATCTGGCAAACCAGGAAGCACAGAGAGAGAGATTGTACCAAACCCAGGCTTCTCTAACAAGCTTCTCACAGGAACTACCTCCTGAAGGCATACCGCTAATGATGTAGGGACTCCAACAGGCTCCATCTCCCAACACCATAATGGGATTAAGTTTTCACGGGGTTAATGCTATCAACCTATGACTCTGGGGTATAAATTCCTGCATACATGTGGGGACCAAATCATATTCAAACCATAGCAGCCCTTTTCTCATTCCACAGCTGAATCCCATCCTATCTACAGGCATAAGATAAAGTGAGAAAAGTAAATGTGTATACAATTAACAAAAGTAGACAGGGAATAGAGAAATGTCCCTTGGAGAAGCAGATTTCAACTCAGAAAGACCAAAGCAACAACAGGATAAGATAGCTTTGCACCTGAAGGAAGCCACCATTTGTAGCCAAAACTGCCAGGAATGCGGAAAATCTGCCCAGTGATCAAAACATGTCATGTGGAGCTTGAAGGCCAAGGACCCATCTCTCTTTGTAAAAGTCCTGCTTCCAGCTGATCCATAAAAACTACACCATTTCTTAGCCACATTTATTATCTCAATATAGCCACAAAGAGGGAACAGTCTGCTAACATTAGTCTGCAGAAAGAAAACAAAACTTAACACCAATGGTTCTGCCACTTGTATGGCCTGAGATCAATGAAAAAGAATGAGAAACAACTAGTTCTGTCAGCTCCAGCTTCCCGTGCAGCAAAGATGACCTGTTTTGGTGACAGATTGGTATAAACGAGCAGTGTGGGCTGCGTCCATCTGTCATGTGTCCATCCGTCCATTATCTGCACACTACAAAGCTATTCTGGCACCTCCCCATGCTCTCACTGGAAGGTGACCCAGAACTTGTTTTTACAGAGACTGAGTGTCAATGTAATAAAACCCCTGCTATGGCTTGGATGCCACGTCTTTTTGAAATCCAACAGCGAAAGGTGTTTCCGTCTTCAAATCTTCATTCCTGGTTAAAAACAAAAGGTTGTATTTCTATCTGAAACCTCTCCTTCAGTCCAGGCCAGCTCCCTCACTGTGTCCTGAGCCACGTGAGGCTGGCACTTTCTAAAGCTGGCACCACCAGAACAAAGCCGAGAGTGACAAGGGCATTCAAGGAAGCAGGCTCTTGGCTTCATTATTTCTTATGACCTGAAGCTACCCAGTAAGTTTACCGAACTGCTTACCTTGGTTCCTGAGTGTTTGAGAGGAGGGGACAGGAATTGCTTGTTGCCAATCTTGGGCAACACAGCAACTGCTTTCCCTCCCTGCCATCCACTGCTGAGGGCACAGAGCAAAATCTGCCTGTGTTTTAGCTAAAGGAGACCCAGACTGAAGATAGAGACACAGAGGCCCGTGGAATGAAATAGAAGGCCCAGTAACAGACGCCCACAGATATACACATTTGGTCTTTGCCAGAGTATAAACACGACTCAGTGAAGATACTCTTCAACGGATGCTGGTGGAACATTGGTCATCTATCACCACGCACGGGGAAAGATGCAAAATCTGATATAAGCTCACACCTAACATAAAGATGAACTCAAAATGGTGTGTAGGTAGAAAGGAAACACATAAAATTATAAAGGACGTAGAGAGAAATATAGGGTAAATCCTTATGACTGGGGATACTGAGAAATGACATCAAACAGATGATCTAAAAAAGAAAAAATGTTGTTAAACTAGACTTCATCCAAAAAAAAAATGTGTGCTCTTAATCTGGAGCATGGCTACATAGGACTTCAAAACACATTCCAAAGCTACAGTAACCAAAACAGCATGGTACCAGCACAAACCCAGATACATAGCACAACGGAAAAAAATAGAGATTCCGGAAGTAAATCCACTTATTTACAGCTAACTGATTTTCAACAAGGGCAGCAAGAACATTCACTTGAGAAAGAAAAGTTTCTTCAATAAAGGGTACCTGAAAAACCCTGGATACTCATACACTAGACCTCTATCTCTCATCATACACAAAAATTAACTCAAAATGGTTCAAAGACTTAAATGTAAAACACTGCCTATGAAACTACTAGAAGAAAGCATAGCAGAAATGCTTTAGGACATTGTGCTGAACAAAGGTTTCTTGGAAATGACTTCAAAAGCAAAAGTTCACAAATGTACAGCAGAGCAAAACTCAACGAAATGAAGAGACAAGCTGCAGAATGGAAGAAAATATTTACCAAGTATTCATACAGCAAAGGATTAATTTTCAGACTATACAAGGAAGTCAAACAACAGCAAAAAAGAAAAAGGAAACCCACAAATAATCTGATTTAAAAATGGGCAAATGATCAGACGGACATTTCTCAAAAGAGGACATACATTTACCAACATCATTTATGTGAACACTCAACATCCTAGTCATCAGGGAAATGCAAATCAAAACCACAAGGAGATATCATCTGACCCCAGTTAGAATGACTATGGTCAAAAAGACAAAAAAAAAAAAAACAACCCACAAATCCTGGTGAGGGTACAGAGAAAGGGAACTTCTCATACACTGTGGGTAGCAGTGTAAATTAGCAGTCTTTCTGGAAAACAGTATGGATGGAGGTTCCTCCAAAAAACAGAAATAGAACTGCCATATGATCCAGCAATCCCACTACTGATTATAGATCCTAAGTCATTGCAATCAGCATGTCAAAGGGGCATCTGCACTTCACATTGATCAAAGCACTATTCACAATATCCAAGATATGGAATCAGCCTAGTGTTCACTGATGGACGAATGGATCCAGAAAGTTGTGACTATAGACACACAATGGAATATTCAGCCGTTTGCAAGAAATGAAATTCTGTCTTTGCAACAGCATGGATGAAATTGTACAGCTCTATGTTAAGTAAAGTAAGTCAAGCATGTTCTCACTTACATGCAGAAGCTAAAAACTTGGTCTTAAAGAAGCAGAGAATGGAATAGTGATTACTGGAACCTGGGAAGTGTGGGTGAGAAGCAGCCGTGGAGAGAGGATGGTTAATGGTTACAGGGTGCAGTTGGATGTGAGGAATAACTCCTAATGTTTTATGGGATAGTATGATGGCTATGGTTGATAACGGTGAACTGGATATTTCAGAAAAAGTAGAGAAGATCACGAACATTCCCAACACAAAGACATGATGGATGTTTGAAGCGATAGATACATACACCTGATCTGTCATTATCCACTGAATGCCACATAGTACCTCATAAATAAGTACATTACTAATGTGTCCATTAAAAATAAAAGTAGATTTTCAAAAATTTTGTTCTTCCAAAGATATTATAGCGAGAATAAAGAAACAAAATAGAGACTATGAGAATATATTTAAAAACTATGTATCTAACAAAGAGTGTGTATCTGGACTACTTAAAAATTCTCAAACTCAAAATAAGGAAACAAATAATATAACTTTAAAATGGGTAAAGGATTTGGATAGACACTTTATCAAAGAGGATGGAAAGGTGACAAGTAAGCAAATAAAGAGATGGTAAACATCATTAACCATTGTGAAAATGCAAATTAGAAACATGATACCATCAGGTACTTACCTGAATGGCTAAAATAAAGAAAAGCCTGACAATATCAAGTGTTGACAAGTGTACAAAATATCTGGAGTACTCACACATTTCTGCAAAGAATGCAGAAAGGCATAGCACCCTGGGAAATGGCTTGGTAATTTCTTAGAAAATTAACTATATCCTTACCATATGATCCCCAGCAATTTACTCCTATACAAGGGTACTTCAAAAAGCTCATGGAAAAGTGGGACTCAAATATATTTACTTTTGTGCAAAAATGTTGAAATCCATGCATCTGACTGGTCTTCAAAATGTTCATGGAAAGTGCATATTACGAAAAAACTACGCATGGAGCTCAACAGTTTTTGTACCAAAATAAATTCCACTTTTCCATGAGCTTTTAAAAGTCCCCTCTTATACTCTAAGGAAATGAAAGCTTGGTTTACATAGAAACATGTACATGAGTTGTTTTCGCAGTTTCATCTATGCCAGTCATAAGCTGGACAGCACACTGATGTCCCTCCGAAGGCAGAGGGAAAAACACACTGTAACACGCCTATACCCTAGACTCCTATGCAGCAACCAGAGGGAACAAATATTGATGCACACAGCTTGGATGAATCTTAAAGACGTTCTGTTGAGAGACAGCACGTGTACATACTATTTGGCATTCTCAAAAACACTGAGCTGTGGTGACAGAGAACAGCTCAGGGACCGCTGGGTAAACGTGCAGCGGCAGGGTGACTGCAAAAGGACAGGGAGGTTTGGAGGATGGTGGAGTTTGTGTGTATCCAGATGTTGTGGGGTTTCCTGAATCTACACACATGTTGAAATGCACAGAACCTTGCACTAGAATTCAAAAAATGAGATGTATAATGTTTAAGCAAAGATACTCAAGGGTATTGATTAATGTAAATATAATGAAGTTACCAGTTTCCTTGTAGATTATATTTTCTGTATTATCTTGTTGAGAAATACAGGTATTGTGAGAAGTACTCAAATTGTGTCTGTTTTGAACTCTCATTGTTGGATCTCAAATGCTGCTAATTATTAAACTGCTAATGGTGATTTTTAAACTTTAAAAGCAGGCAGGTAGCCAGGCAGACTCATCAGATATAATATGATGAGTGAGACATCAGAAGGGCATGCTGGATATGTCAATGTTCTGTTTAAACCTTGGACAGCATCATTTGTGAATGATATACTTTAATAAACAGGTATTCTGGAAGGCGTTAAGAGTATGTAGGAAAAAGGAGGAATGAGAATATGAGAGAGAACACAAATAATTCAAGAGTTGTTGTTTTGGGGTTGTGGAATAATTGTGGGCTTTTTTATTTTAGTAACTTTGTTTTTATCTGATTCTCTACAATAAGCATATGCTAGATATAATCAGAAAAAGGTGCAAGTGCTGCAAATGCTGTTTAAATAAAATAAGGTGCACTTATTTCTTGAAACTTCTATTTTATTTGTTCTCCAGTTTTGCCAACATTCATCTGCATAATTGGAAAACCAGATCCAATCTCAATACATAAATGTTTGAAAGTAGGAAAACATTAGAATGATTGCAATGTATGTATTCCTGTGTTGGCCTTCTTTATCAAGATGTATCATGCTGAGGGAGGAAGGATAGAAATAAAAAAGAATCAAAAATATATGTAGGTCAGAGGCAGTACTAGAACACTCATAAATCATTTGGTGGTACATGTATATTTTCAAGGTAGCTACATAATTTCAAGGGCATTTCACAGAAATATTTGAAAGTACGTTGGAAAATCTTAAAGGAACCCTCAGGATACACAACTGAACTCATTGCACTCCTGCCTGGTGCAAATCTGGCACTAGGTACCAGATAAGCAACCACTTTTTATTACCTAGGTTCCTCCCTGAAAGGGAACTGGAGAGTCAAGGCCAAAGCATAGGAATGGGTGTCCCCAGCCGTGCATTGATGGGTCAAGTCCCAGCTGGCCCAGACAGTGATTCTGCCCAAAGGAGAACTGTGGGTTAACGCCCTGGCCTGAAGCACCAGCATCCCATATGGACCAGCTGCTCCACTTCCGATCCAGCTCTCTGCTGTGGCCTGGGAAAGCAGTGGAAGATGGCCCAAGTCCTTGGGCCCCTGCACCCACATGGGAGACCTGGAAGAAGCTCCTGGCTCCTGGCTTTGGATCTGTGCTGCTCCAGCCATTATGACCAATTGGGGAATGAACCAGCGAATGGAAGACCTCTCTCTCTCTCTCTCTCTCTCTCCCTCTGTAACTCTGACTTTCAAATAAATAAGTAAATATTTAAAAAAAAAATAGGCTGACTGCACACGGATGAGGAGAGGGCTAAGCTGAGCAGGTGGCGCTGGGTATCCTCAGCCAGACCTAAATACAGGCAGATAGTTGAGCGATCAGGGACAATGGCCAAAGCAGCTCACCTGGAGGGTGCCAGGTAACCTTGGAGAGATGACACAACGTTCTGAACTCAAGGCCAAAGTTGGCAATAGAGAGCCTTTAAAAGACTTTGAACAACAGACTGATACTGAGAGTAGTTGTGCTTTAAAAGTGCTTACTTTGCAGCTGGCTGTCTGTGGAATTTTCCATCCCTACTAGCCGCCTGACCCTGAGGGCAGACACTGTGTCTGGTTCACTGCTGTCATGGGACTCAGGGCTGCTACTGGTCACTTCCGTATCACCGTGCAAACAGAAAAAGGCAGCTCCTCTGGGGGATCCTGTCCCTAGACAGCCGAAGCTTAGCTGGGGAGGAAAGCTCTTCTGGGAAGAAGCAGCCCACGCAAGTGAGTACCGGGCTGGGTTTCAGCCCACCCAGCGCCTCACCCAGGCGTCCCGATGGGATGTTAGGTGGAGGCCCTGAGGGACCACGGTAAGGGGCATGCTCAGAGGTGATCCGATCGCGCACTGAACTAGGATAGGACTGCGGGACTGGAAGGGAGAGGAGCGGTCTGAGAGCCTCTACCATTCTCCTGCACTGCTCCAAGAGGTCCTGGATGGTGTGGGCACAAGCGCAGGCCTCCCAAACAAACCTGCACTGCTCAGGGTTTCAGCAATGCCTCAGCCGGAAAACCGTGTTCTGTGTCTCGTCTCCAGGCATCGGCTTCTCTCTGGGACTGTCCCCCTCTTCTTCTCTCTGGAACTGTCCCCCTCTTCTTCTCTCTAGAACTGTCCCCCTCTTCCTCCACTCTTGGTTGATGGTGTTTAATCTCGAGGGCCACACCTGTCAGGGTGTGTTCTCACGCTAAGAAACTGTGAAAGGTGCTGTGGAAAATTCTGTGAAGCAATAACTGGTTGGCAATAATTGTCTTTTGTGGTGGAAAGGAAATGAAGAGAGTCTCACTTCTCTTGCCGGCTCCTGAGATACCCGCGAAGACCTCTTGGACCAAAGCCAAGTTCATCTCACGGGCAGCTCACTGCAGGTCTACCACCCTAGAACACTGTGGCGCTTCAACTTGGTCCAGCTCGCTCGCTCGCTCTCTCTCTCTCTCTCTCTCTCTCTCTCTCTCTCTCTCGGTGGCTTTTCTTTCACCACTGAATATTTCACTGGGGCTCCTCCTGGCTTAGTTCTGCATTTTACTTCCCTGCACCTTACACACCCTATCCAGCAGTACCCTCCCCCTCCAACTTCGGCCCACACCTCTGTTCCAATCGGACCTCACAGTGTCTTGGCATCTCCATGTAGGGACTTTGAATATTTCTCAGAATCTTCACATTGAAATCTATCTGACTAGTTTTCATTTTTATCAGCACAGTAACATATTCTCAAAATAACAAGTGAGGGGTTGGCACCGTGGCTCACTGGGTTAATCCTCTGCCTGCGATGCTGGCATCCCATATGGGTACCAGGTTCTAGTCCTGGTTGCTCCTCTTCCAGGCCAGCTCTCTGCTGTGGCCCAGGAGTGCAGTGGAGGATGGCCCAAGTGCTTGGGCCCTGCACCCGCATAGGGAGACCAGGAGGAAGCATGTGGCTCCTGGCTTCGGATCGGTGTAGTTCCGGCAGTGGCGGCCATCTTGGGGGTGAACCAACAGAAGGAAGACCTTTCTCTCTGTCTCTCTCTCTCTTACTATCTAACTCTATCTGTCAAATAAATAAATAAATAAATAAATAACAAGCAAAACCACTCAAAGATACAAAAATAAAAGTTAAAAATCACACTAGGCAGGCATCGAGGTGCCACAGTTATGCTTCCCCTTGGGACATCTGCAGAGCACCAGTTTGAGTCCCAGCTACTCTGCTTCTGATTCAACCCTCTGCTAATGTGCCTGGGAAAACAGCAGATGATGGCCTAAGTACCTGGGACCCTGCCACCCACGTGGGAGACCTCGATGGGGTTCCTGGTTCCAGAAGATGGAAGATCTCTCTCTCTCTTTCAAATAAGTAAATCTTACAAAGCAACAAAACAACAGCAAAACAAAACAAAACCAAGCTAATATCATCAAATAACATTTAGGTTTTGCTTTAATGTTTTTTCCCCAACAAAAAAAATAGGATAATATTGTGCATACTTTCTCTGACTTTATTCTAAAAAACATAATGTGAAATTTCCCACCCCACCCCTTCACTCTGTCACATTTACTGCTCTAGACAAAATTCATTCCTCAAATAGCTACTTAATAGTCTATTGTGAGGTTGTGCCACAATTTAGTTCTGAGCGGCACACTCTTTGTTTTGAGGTTTCTGCCTGGAAACAAACAATTCTGCCATTCATCTATACTTTTCAGTAATCTAGAATGGCTTAAATAAGATCTGTCTTTTCTTTAGATACAAATCAGCTGTTAAAGCACTTTGTCCTGCTGCTTTTGAAAGTATAAGATCTATTTTTGAAGTGTTGGTTACTCTTTATTTGAAGAGCAGAGTGAGAGGTCTTCCATGCTGTGGTTCACTCCCCAAACGCCTGCAACAGCTAGAGCTGTTCCAGGCTGAAGCCAGGAAACAGGAATTCCTCCTGGGTCTCCCAAGTGGGTGGCAGAGACCCAAGCACTTAGCCATCCTCTGCTGCCTCCCAAATGCATTAGCAGGGAGCTGGAGCAGAAGCAGAGGTGGAGATGCCACTCAATTCCAAGCACTTCCATGTGGGATGCGGTGTCCCGAGCAGCGATTACACTGCAGTGCCACAAACCAGCCCCCGAAACTAACACATCTGTTTGTTAGCATTTCCAAGGCTATTGCTGTGTTCAAGTTGTCTACCTTTTCTAGAATCAGTGTTGGCAACTGACTCAAAAATCATCCATTTCCTCCAAATTTTCAAATTTATTATCATAGATTTTTTTACACAATGTTCCTGTATGGTTCTTTTGATATCTTTCATACAAAACTCTTAATATTTTCTCCAGATATGCTTTTCCTCCAGTTTTATGAAAAACAAGAAAAGAAACATTATGATCCCCAACTTGAAGTCATCTTTATCCCTTACTTTCCACAATTAATCTTCCATTCAATCCCATTTGACTCTTAAATAGCTCTTCAGTCTATCTATCCATCTCTCTTGAACATCACTGCCATTGCTTCTCTTCGTCTTTATTGTATCTTTACTGAAATATGGCAATGTCTTCTAACTTCTGCCTCTCTCCACTTCCCTGCTTGCCTGTCACTGTACCATTTCCACACTGGAACCAGAGCAATCTTAAACTTTCTATTAGATCATTGTCTCTTTCTTGCTAAAACCCCCTTAAATGGGTTGCACTGCTAAATTCTGGGGCTGATGCTGTGGTGCAGCGGGTAAAGCTACCGCCTGCAGTGCCGGAATCCAATATGGGCGCCAGTTCAAGTCCCAGCTGCTCCACTTCCAATCCAGCTCTCTGCTGTGGCCTGGGAAAGCAGTAGAAGATGGCCCAGGTCCTTGGGTCCTTGCAACCATGTGGGAGACCTGGAAGAAACTCCTGGCTCCTGGCCTCAGATCAGCCATCGCGGCCATCTGGGGAGTGAACTAGCGGATGAAAGACCTCTCTCACTCACTCTCTCTGCATCTGCCTCTCTGTAACTCTGCCTTTCAAATAAATAAATCTTAAAAAAAAAAAGTTCCAAAGTCCTTCTTTATGCCTCCATGATCCTGTATGATCGATGCTTGCCTGCTTTTCAACTGTCAGCTCTGACTACTATCTCTCTCCTCCATCTCTAAAGTCTTACCCATTCTTGCCCATTCTTCGTTCCTCTGAAAGCACCAAGTTAGAAAGAATAGCATATTTAGTAAAGAGGACCATAAAAACTGCCTCTCCATCTTGAAGAAAGCTTAGGTTAAATCCCTACCTCACACCGTATTTCTAGTGTAGAATACATTTAGAATTTTAAAGTAAATTGTAAGAGAATATATGTATAATCTAAGACTCAAGGAGAAGGTTCTAGTCAAGAAATCAAGACGTTATACAAGGAAAGATGATATGTTGGGTAATTATATAAACTGGTTGTATGGCAAAAGGTACCACAAAATGGTAAATAATAGTTTGGCATAAAATATTTACAAGGTAAATAAAGAAAAAGGTCACTATATGTGTCAACAAACTCTCACTGGGAGAAAAAGATGTGTGGCCAGCATGGTGACTCAGCTGGTTAAGCCTGTACTTGCAACGCCAGCAGCCCTTATGAGAGTGCTGGTTGGAGTCCTGGCTGCATTTCTGATCCAGCTTCCTGCTAATGTGCTTGGGAAAGCAGAGAAGATGGCCCAAGTGCTTGAGTCTCAGCCATCTATGTGGGAGACTGGGATGGGAGACCCAGATGGAGTTCCTGGCTCCTGGCTTTGTCCTGGACCAGCCCTGACTGTTGTAGCCATCTGTGGAGTTGACTATCAGAAGAAAGATCTCTCTCTCCTCTCTCTCTCTCTCTCTCTCTCTCTCTCTCTCTCTTCCCTCTCTCCTTCCCTCCCCACTTTCCCATCACTCTGCCATTCAAATACATAAATAAATATTCTTTAAAAAAAAAAAAGATAAATGTTCCAGGAGAAAACATAGACAAAAGATCTCTGTCTCTCTCTCTCTCTCTCTCTCTCTCATCTCACTTTCTTTTATATGGAAATACAAATTACAAGTTTCTTCCAGGTCTCCCACATGAGTGCAGGGGCCCAGGGACTTGGGCCATCCTCTACTGCTTTCCCAGAAGCATTAGCAGTGAGCTGGATTGGAAGTGGAGCAGCTGGATACAAACCAGTGCCAAATGGGATGCCGGAGTTGCAGGCAAAGGTTTACCCTGTTAGGCCACAATGTGGGCCCCTACCATGCTCCTCTGATTACTGTATCTTTGTAACATATTTTGAGATCCAGCATGTGATATCTGCTACTTTGTTCTTTTTGAAGCAGATTGCTTTGGCTATATGGGTCTTTTGTGCTTCCAAATATATTTTAGAGTTTTTCTGTATCTGTGAAGAATGAAATTGGGATTTTGATGGCAACAGCAATGAGCTTGAAGACTGCTTGAGAAAGTATGGACATTTTAACAATATTAATTCTTCTAACCGACAAACATCGATATCTTCCCATTTATTTATATCATCTTCAATTTCCTTCATCAGTGTTTCTTTGCTTTCAGTATATAGGTTTTTTACTTCCTTGCTTAAATTTACTCCTAAATATTATTTTATTTTCTACGTTACTATAAATGGAATTATGTTCTTGATTTCTTTTCCAGACTCGTTGTTAGTGTAGGATGCCAGATAGAAATAATACAATAGTGAAAAAACAATTGTGAAAAAAATGCTACTGATTTGTATCTTGGAACTTCACTGTGAATTTGTGTATTAGTTCTAACAGGTTTTTTTTTTTTTTTGGTGGAGTCTTTTGGATTTCCTGTATATAAGATCATGATGACAAGTGTTGGTGAGGATGTGGAGAAAAGGAAACCCTTTCATACTGTTGGTGGGAAAGTAAATTAGTACAATCCTTTTGGAAAATAGTATAGAGGTTCTTCAAAAAACTAAAGAGAGAATTAACCATCTGATCCAACACTCCAATCCACTCCTGGGTATACATCTAAAGGAACTGAAGTCAGGGTGCATAAGTGATGCATGCATTCCCATGGTCATTGCATCATTATTCATAATAAAGATTCTGAAACAACCTAAGGGTCCTTACACAGATGAATGGATTTTAAATGTGAATTATACACATATCTATATCCATAAGGTAGATAGGCAGATAGAGGGATAGACAGATTAGATACAGATAGATGGATAACATGTTGGAATACTATTCGGCTTTAATGAAAAAAAAAAACCAGCAGGAAATTCTGTCACTTGTGCAAAATGGATGGATGAACCTAGAAGACATCTATGATATGTGAATGAGTTGGACAGAGAAACAAATATCACCTGATGTCACTTACGTGGAATCTAAAAATGTTGAATTCATAGAAGCAGAGGGTAGAATCGTGCTTCCCTAAGGTGGGAAGGGGGTGTGGTTGGGGAAAGGGAGATATTGGTCAATGAATTGTGAAGTTACAGTCAGGTAGGAGGGGTTCTGTTGCAAAGCAGGGTGACTATAGGTGTGATTATATAGGTGTGATTATATATATATATAATATATATATATTATATATATATATTATATATATATATTATATATATATATATATATCAAAATGGCCAAAAGAAGATTTAAATGTTCTAATCCCAAAGAGTAATAAATATTTGAGGTGATGGATATGTTACTTCTCCTTGACCACTGCACAATATAAATACGTATCGAATGCACTGAATTAACACACTTTACTGTTTCAACTAAAAATAAATTTTAAAAACAACAATAAAAAGTAACACTTTTTATCTGTCTGATGGACAAATACTAAAAAAAGTAGAAAATCTTCCCTCTGGCAAGAATGTAGAGAAACGTCACTTCTGAAGCTTTGCTGGTATAAATAAGAATTACTACTACTGTTTTTTGGCAAATAATCTGACAATATCTATCAAAATATTGAAGACAAACATATTCTACTAATCCTATACTTGGGAAACCAACTCAAGGGAAAAAACGACCAAGTATAAGTAATAACGATACCATCAATAATTGCTGACATTAGACACATTTGACGTGCCAGGCAGTGTTTTAGTTATTCTACAAATATTAACCCACTTTACCCACATGATGACCCAGTGAGATTATACACAAATGGACTGGAAAATATACATACAAGGATAGCCAACTATAATACTAATTATAGCAGGATTTATAATAGAGACAAAGAAGCTGTCTGTCAATAGCATAGAGTAAAATAGAATGCAATTGTCTAGGAGCCGGGGCTGTGGCATACCAGGTAAGGCTGCCGCCGGCAGTGCAAGCATCCCATATGGGTGCCGGTTCGAGTCTCAGCTGCTCCACTTCTCGTCTCAGAGACTAACTCACACCCCTCAGTTTGCATGTTGAAGTCCTAACCACAGGCACCTCAGAATATGGCTGTTGGGTGCCAGGGCCTTTAACAAGTACTTAAGGTTAAGTGAGATGATAATCCAATAGACCTAGAGTCCTCAAGAGAAGAGCAAGAGATGCCAGGCTGTGTGGGAGCCCAGAGGACCGGCTGCACGAGGGCGCAGCAAGAGGGCATCCGTCTGCAAGCCAAGGAGAGAGGGCTCAGAAGGAACCAACCCTGAACCCTGAAGGCACCTTGACCTTGGCCTGCTAGCCTCCAAAACCGTGAGAAAACAAACTTCCCTCGTTGAAGCCCCTGGTATGAGGTGTTCAGTCACGCAGCTGAGCAGACCAACACAGCCCTGTGGGGAGCAGCCAGCACAGTGACGATGGAAGGGCTCCACCCTCTGTTGCACTTCCTGCCACCAGCCAGTCTCCCGAGGCAGGGGCCGCAGCCACGTTCACCTGGTGCCCTCTCAAGGGGGCGTTCCTTGCTGGTCTGGACATTTTTTTTTTTTTTAAGATTTATTTTACTTATTTGAAAGACAGAATTACAGAGAGAGAGGTCTTCCATCCACTGATTTAATCCCCAAATGGCTGCAACAGCCAGAGCTGAGCTGATCCAAAGCCAGGAGCCAGGAGCTTCTTCCTGGTCTCCCACGCGGGTGCAGGGGCCCAAGAACTTGGGCCATCTTCTAGCGCTTTCCCAGGCCACAGCAGAGAGCTGGATTGGAAGAGAAGTAACCAGGACTTGAACTGGTGCCCATATGGGATGCCAGAGCTTCAGGCAGAGATTTTAACCCGCTGTGCCACAAGGCTGGCTGCCCTGGGACATATTTTTGCTCCTCTTCCCACCTCCACCAGAAGCTGGGGATGGCGTTCTCACCCCTCTACTCAGAAGCCTCAGTGCTAGGGTCACAGGAAGCTAGTACCAGCACCAGCCCAATTCCTCCTTTAGCAAGTTTCTCCAGGAACCTAGCAGGTACCCCCGATGTCAGTGATGGTAATGTGTCATTCCTGATGGATGCACGCGAATCAGAAACCTGCTGCAGGAGCTCTCTTCCAAGCCCTCCCAGGGCAGGTCGGGAAGTGAAGAAAGCCCCCAGAGGCAGTGCTGTCCTTCCTCTCTGAGGGAATGCACGGAACCCACCGCTCAGTTTCACTGGTCAGAAACCACAATATTTGTTCTTGAAACACGCTCGAGGAAACCAAATGCCAAGGAAAACGTGGCACTTTACCATAGGTTTATGAGAGTTTATAATCTACAATCGGTGTTGAGGAAATAAAAATTGGCCTTTTGTGGCCAGTCGCCCCTTCAATGAAAGCGAGTGGCTCGGCCCACCCAGACCAAACAGCAACAAGGAGAGGAAAGAATAGAAAAGGAATGAGTGACGTTTGCTACCTGTGCATCAATTAGTGTTGTTTATTAAACATATCATAAAAATGCGTGGTGGGGGGAGGGGAGACACCGTGCCAAATGCCTGGGCCTGGGTGAGAGAGCTGTTTTGGCTTTAGTTCCTAGGCTTAGTAGAAAAACACTGGTTGTTCTCTTGCTACCAAATCCAAGCCTCAGGAGGTAAAGGCAGAGCCAAGTCTGCCTGCTGAGCGGGAGGACACACTCACTGTCCTCACTCCACACCCAGCACCTGGAGGGGCAACACCCTATCACAAGCCCCCTTCAAAGAAAGGCTGTTAACATAGAAACACTATCTTAAACTGCTATCTTCCACAAAGCCTTGCCTCTCACGGCCACCTCCCAACTCATTCTCCCCTATCACCGTGACAGCCACTGTTAGTTAATCAGAAGGGAAAGGAAGCCTTTATCCTCAGCTCAGGCACTTTTATTTCTAATAATGGTCTTGTCTCGTGGTAAATTCTTGCCATATGACGGCACCAGGTAGCAAGTCATTAGCACGGGAGGGAACCAAGGGCTCCTGGGCTCTTGGCACCAAGGACTATCTAGATTCCGGTTTTCTCTTTAACATCCAATTAAGAGCGCGATTGCATAAATCCTTAGCTTCCGAGCTCAAGGCCTCAATCGTTAAATGAGGCTCAAATGGCCCAAGAGGAAAGGCAGCGTAGAATGGCACTGAGCTGCAGATTAATCATACAAAGGCCCTACCGATGAGGAAGTGAAATACAGCGCACGGCCACCCACATCCGCTGCTCTCCACGTCTAGCTTTTTCAACAAAACATCTTTTGTGACTATTTCAGGTTAACGAAGATGAGCCAGTTAAAGAACTACGAAGCCATGGCTGAAATTATTAGGGAATTATAGTGATTTTCCTCTCAGCCGGAGACGTAGTCACTCTTCTCGATGTGGTTTGTAACCCTGAGTTGAATAAGAACCAGCTACTCCTAGAAAGGCTGCTGGATAGGGCAGACAGAAGAATAAATACTCCATACACTCATCTGCCATCTGGCGGTCTACCAATAACTCGGCTTCACTCTCATGATAACAGGAGTTTATGTTTTCTCCTATAAGTCTTACATAAAGTCTCTCAGGATAGCTGTGTGCATTTGAGTGAAGCTGTGGAACACTGGTGATACTCTGCTGAACTTGGCACCATACTACCAAGTTGCAAACTCAGGAAATAAAAAGGGTCCATGTTAATGATGAGAAGGACATAGACACTTCACAGGATGATAATAAGTATAACAGTGATAATAGATACAAATGAAAACCACTACTTCCCGGCATATTAACTAAAATTGCACTGAAGAAGGGGAATTTAGATTGAGTCACAAAATGTAGAAAGAATTCAGGGGGCCGTTTAGGAAGGGAAGAGTGCTCGAGGAAGGCAAAACAGGCCCAAAAGCAGGCAGGAAGTGACGTCAGTGACAAGGGCAAAGACCTTTAAAAGTTCCCCAGCCCATAATAATCATGAGAAAACCGGCAAAAATTCACAGAATCAACTTTTTCAGAAATGAGGGAAATAAAGACGTGCAGCAGTCTGGGAAGCATTCATTCAAGAAAACCAGGAACCCTGCCAAGAAGACCACATTAACTTGTGCCCTATTCACTGTCCAGCTCTGCAGCAGCCTTCACAGGCGGGGTGAGAACCGGCACCTGGGCGGTGTCCAGAGGAGGCAGAGCAGGGCTGCAGTTCCTTCCAAGCCTCCTTCCTGCAGAATTCTACCCTTGACCCTGCCGGGGCATCCCTGGGAGGCCTCATTTGCTACCTCTATTTCACCTGGCACATTGCTCCCCAGGGCAAACAATCTCTTCCCTCAAGCATTAGTCTGAACAATTAGGAGTAATTATTTAACTTTATGGCTGCCTGAACAAGTGGACAGAAGTGAGGGCAAACAATACAATAACCATAGAACTTGAAAGGAAAAGCAAAGGAGTGAGATACCCACAGTGGCTAGGAAAAGCTCCGACATTTTTCCAAGATCAGAAGACCATACCTCAGGGTAGGACTGCATGTGTGCCCAAGGCTGGACACCTGCCCACCAGAGACCTGGGAAGGCCCTGAACTCTTCCGCTGACTTGAGTCTCTGCACAAGGACAAAGTGAAGCCCGAGGCCCAGCTGTTAAATTTTGGCTGTTTGTTGGAGAAGGACCCAGCAGATAACAGGGCTTCTTGGCAAAGCCTGGGAAACTTACTGGTTCCTGACAGTGAAAAGAATGTCTGTCCAATCATTAAATGACAACTAATTAAGCTACATGATGAAAGACTTCTGTGCCCACACACACAATAAAGAATTTTACAGAATTAGTTCCCAACAGTCACTATACAAACAGCAAATAGCAAACTGGAACAACACCAAGAACAAGCACTGGGAAGGGAGAATCTGATTTCCAAAGATGTCACATTATGTTATTGACAATTTCTAGTTTTTTGTTTTTTTTTTTTTTTTTTTTTACAGGCAGAGTGGACAGTGAGGGAGAGAGACAGAGAGGAAGGTCTTCCTTTGCCATTGGTTCACCCTCCAATGGCCGCCGCGGTCGGCGCGCTGCGGCCGGCGCACCACACTGATCCGATGGTAGGAGCCAGGTGCTAGGTGCTTTTCCTGGTCTCCCATGGGGTGCAGGGCCCAAGCACTTGGCCCATCCTCCACTGCACTCCCGGGCCACAGCAGAGGGCTGGCCTGGAAGAGGGGCAACTGGGACAGAATCCGGTGCCCCGACCGGGACTAGAACCTGGTGTGCCGGCGCCGCAAGGCGGAGGATTAGCCTGTTGAGCCACGGCGCCGGCCAATTTCTAGTTATCGACAAAACCATGATGACACATGCCAGGAAACAGCCATCGTTAGAAGCTGCTCCGGAGGAAACCCAGACACAATACTTATTAGACCAAGTCTTTAAATCAGTTCTTTTAAATATGTTCAAAGAACTAAAGGAAACTATGTATAAAACTATGTATAAAAAATATGGAAGCAATGACTCGCTCAATAGAGATTATCAGTTACAAAACTGAATTTACTATTAACTCACTGCGTGGGGCACCTGCACCTCGTGTCGGGGTGCCTAGTTTCTAAGTCCTGGCTCCTCCACCTCCGATCCAGTTAAAGCGATTGTCATTCTATGAGTCTGCTATATGGACTGCTTCTCATGTTGGAGCATTCACTCCTTTTTAATTCTATCTATTATTATTACCACTTAATCCTATTTATATGATCACTTTAACACTTGATCCTATCTATATGATCACACTTCCTTTTAAATATAAAGTAAATCTTTAAAAAAGAAAAATCATAAGGAATACACATACCCGAAATCAATTCCACTTATAGCAGCATCAAAAATAATGCAATACTTAGGAATGCATTTTTAAAAAGAAGTGCAACATTTGTACACTGAAAGCTATACAACATCAGTGATGGGAACATATCTAAATATGCAGAAATACAGTCTGTGTTCATGGAATGGAAAACTGACTCAACTATTGTCAAGACGGCAATGCTCTCCAAATTGATCTACAGATTCAGCCCAATATTTATAAAAGTTCCTGTCACCTTTTTTGGGGGGGGGCAAAACTGACAAGCTGATTCTAAAGTTCACTAGGAATTTCAAGGAACAAAGAATGGCTAAAGTAGTCTTGAACAGGAACAAAGTTGGATTCATGTTTTCTGACTGCAACTTCTGCAACTTAGAACAAAGCAACTATAATCATGACTGTGTGGGACTGGCACAGTTTACACAGAGAGTACAATGGAATAGAATTCAGAATTAGGGAAAAAACCGCATACCTCTATGGTTAACTGATTTTCAACAATAGTGTCAAGATAACTTTATGGAGGAGAATAATCTTTTCAAATATAGTACAAGGACAATGAATTTTCACACACAAAAGAATGAAATTGGGCCTGTCTTCCACACCATATGTAAGATTAACTAAAAGTGGAACAAATACTTACCTCTAGGAATTAAAACTATAAAATTCAGGAGAAAATATCTGTACAGGTATTAATCTTCAGATTGTGTAGTAGTAATGATTCCTTGGATATAACATGCAAGGGGGCTCTCAGACTCTCTTTGTCAGGGCACTAATCCCACTCACGAGGGCACTGCCCTCACGACCTAATCACACACCTAAGGTCCCACTTCCTAAAACCATCATCTTGGGTATTTGTTAAAGGGTTATTTTATTTATTTTAAAGGCAGAATTACAGAAAGGATGAGAGAGAGAGAGAGAGAGAGAGAGCGAGTGAGCCTGGGACTCTATATGGCTCTCCTACATGTGTGGCAGGGGCCCAAGAAATTGAGCCATCTTCCACTGTCTTCCCAGATACATTAGCAGGGAGCTGGATCAGAAGTGGAGCAGCCAGGACTTGAACTTGTGCCCATATGGGATGCCAGCAGTGGCTTAACCTGCTGTGTCACAGTGCCTGCCCCATTTTTTTAAAAGAAGACTTGTTTATTTATTTATTTGAAAGGCAGAGTTACAGAGAGAGAGAGAGAGAGGGAGAGACAGAGACAGAGATCTTCATTCACTGGTTTGTTCCCCAAATGGCTGCAATGGCCACAGCTGGACCAGGCTGAAACCAGGGGCCAGGAACTCCATCCAAGCTCTCCCATGTGGGCACAGGGACTCAAGCACTTAGGCTGTCCTCCGCTGCTTTCCCAGGTCCAGTAGCAGGGAGCTGAATCAGAAGTGGAGTAGCCGGGTTTCAAATCAGCACCCATATGAGATGCCAATGTTGCAGGTGGAGGCTTCACCTGCTATGCCACAGCACCAGCCCCCATCATCTTAGGTATTAAGATGTCAGGATTTCAACATATGATTGTGGTGGATATGCAAACATTTAGACCACAGTACATATGTCATGTAAAAATGTGTACATAAAACGTTCACAGCAGCATTATTCATAACCAAAAATGGAAACAATCCAAATATCCTTTGATTGATGAGTGAATAAATAAAATGTGAGGAGTCTGGGATGAGCACTTAGCTTAGAAGTTAAGATGGCCATGTCCCATATTGGAGTAGCTGGGTTTGATCAAGGCTCCAGTTCCTAACTCCAACTTCCTACTAATGCAAGTTCTAGGAGGCAGCGGTGAAGGCTCAAGTAATTGTGTTCCTGACATCCATGTGGGGAAAATGGATTGTGTCCTGGCTCCTGACTTTGGTCCAGCCCAGTCCTAGCTCAGTCCCAGCTGCCGAGGGCATTCGGGGAATAAACCAGGTGATGAGAGGTTATTCTATTTCTCTCTCCTTTTCTCCTCTCTCTCAAGTTAGTTAATTAAAGTATGATATATCCACAAAATGAAAAGTATCATTTGGCAACAGAAAGGAACGAAGTGCTGATATATGCTACAGCATGGGCATACTTTGAAAACATTACAGGAAGTTGGGGCCGGTGCTGTGGCATAGCAGGTAAAGCTGCCGCCTGCAGTGCCGGCATCTCATATGGGCTCCAGTTTGAGATCTGGCTGCTCCGCTTCCAATCCAGCTCTCTGTTATGGCCTGGGAATACAGTAGAAGATGGCCCATGTGCTTGGGCCTCTGCACCCATGTGGGAAGACCTGGAAGAGGCTCTGGCTCCTGGCTCCTGGCTTTAGATCAGTGCAGCTCTGGCCGTTGTAGCCATCTGTGGAGTGAGCCAGCGAATGGAAGACCTCTCTCTCTGCCTCTCCTTTTCTCTCTGTGTAACTCTTTCAAATAAATAAAATAAATCTTAAAAGAAAAGAAAAAAATTATAGGAAGTAAAAGAAGTCAAGCACAGCATGATGTATACCCTGTGATTCCATTGATGATAAGTCATGTCTCTATTAAGTAAAAGAGAAAGAAACTGAACGAGTGATTGGCAGTGCCTGGGGCAGATGGGAAAGGACAGGGACTGCTAATGGGTAGTTTCTTTTTTCAATGAGAAAAATATTCTGAAACCACACAGTGGTGATGCCTGCTCAAACTTGTGGATATGTTAGAACACTGACATACCTTAAAGAGTGAATTTTATAGTATGTGATTTACATCTTAAATAAAAAACAGAGAAAACATGGAGGCTTAACATCTTTCCTAAAGCATTCTCTGTGTTTTCTGTCTACCTACAGCATAGTAGCTAGCAGATGGCAGGCTTGTCTGTCTACTGTACCAGTCTTATAAGATCCTTCAAAGTAGAACTTCTCATACAGGGTTTTGTTTTCCCAGAGTTTAGCATAGTGTCTAACAGAGAGTAGACTCCAATAAATAGTCTATAAAAGACAAACACACCTACAATATGGGTATTAAGGAAGCTGGAAGGGGTTTGTTGTTGCTGGTGTCCAGTGGGAGTGCTATGGCTTAAGGCCTTTAAGATCAGCAGTGTCCAGATAAGAGCTGGGTCTAACATGCAGCTTGTTCTGAACTTGACCTGTAGGGAAGAGAAGCCACCGAGAGTTTTAATCTGGGCAGCAAATGATAGCATTTGCATCTAGAAACAAATCCCCCTAGTGGTGAGAAGGAAGAAGGCAGCAGAATGGAGAAATTAGCAGGCCATCGAATGGCAGCAGATTTCCAATTAAATGGCAAAATGGCAAGCATTTGGCACAGCGGTTGTGCAGGCACCACTGCTTGGGATGCCTGCACCCCGTATCAGAGTTTCTGATTTCAAGTTCCAACTCCTCCTGATTGCAGCTTCCTGTTCCTGTGCACTCCAGGGGGCAGAAGTGACGGTTCAAATAGCTGGGTTACCGCGACCCATGAGGGAGACCTGAACAGAGCTCCTGGCTCCTGAGAAACCACGCCACACCCACCAGGAAGGCTGTAATTAAAAAATAAGAAAAGGGGCTGGTAGCGGGTAAAGCCACTGCCTGCAAAGCCAGAGCCAGCATCTGATCCGGTGAGAGTTGAGTCCCAGCTGCCCCACTTTCAGTCCCGCTCCCTGCTAATGTGCCTGGGAAAGAAGTGAGGATGGTCCAAGTGCTGGGTCCTGCCACCCACCTGGGGTACCTGCATGAAACTCCTGGCTCCTGGCTTCAGATCAGTCCAGCTCCAGCCACTGTGGCGATTTGGGGAGTGAACCAGTGGATAGAAGCTCGCTCGCTCGCTCGCTGTCTGGCTGTCTGTCTTTTCCCCACTCTCTCTCTTTCTGTAAACTGCCTTTCAGTAAATAAATAAATCTTTAAAAAAATAAGAAACAGCAAGTGCTGGCAAGAATGTGGAGAAACTGGAACACTTGTGCATTGTTGCTGGGAATGTGAATGGTACAGCTACTGTGGAAACTGCCATAGCATGTCCTCAAAAACAAGAATTAAACAGAATTACCTTATGTTTCAGCAGTTCTACTTATGAGTATATACACAAAAGAAATCAAAGCAGGGCCTCCAGTAGGCATCGGTATGCCTGCATTTATAGCAGCACTATTCACAATGGCTATGGTGGAGACAACGGTGTCTACTGATGGTGAAGAAATTGAGAAATTTGATGCACACATGCAGTGAAACTCTGCACATCTTAAAAAGAAAGGAAATTCTGACAGCACGCAGTATGGATGAACCCTGAAGACTTTATACTAAGTGAAACAAGACAGTCACAAAAGGAGATATAGGGGCCGGCGCCGTGGTGCAGCAGGTTAATCCTCCGGCATCCCCCCAGCTGCTCTTCTTCCAGTCCAGCTCTTTGCTGTGGCCCGGGAAGGCAGTGGAGGATGGCCCAAGTGCTTGGGCCCCTGCAACTACTTGGGAGACCAGGAAGAAGTACCTGGCTCCTGGCTTCAGATCGGCGCAGCTCTGGCTGTTGCAGCCACCTGGGGAGTGAACCAGTGGATGGAAGACCTTTCTCTCTGTCTCTCCCTCTCACTGCTGTAACTCTCTCAAATAAATAAATAAAAATCTTTTTTTAAAAAAAAGGAAAAATATTGTATGATTCTAATTATATGAGGTATTTAGAGTTGTCAAATTCAGATTCAGAAACTAGAATGGTGGTTCCCAAAGGCTGCAGGAAGGGAGAATGGGGACTTGGGGCTCAGTAGGTGAGCAGTTTCAGTTTTGGAAAATGAACAGATTTTGGAGAGTGATGGTGGTGATGGTTGCACGACAGTATGAATGTTCTTAATGTTAGAGAACTGTGCACTTGAAAATGGCTAAGATGGTAAATTTTTAAAACATTTGTTAATTTGAAAGACAAAATTTATTTGATAGATAATAGATAAATAGACTAATGGATCAGTCGATCATCCATATGCTATCACTCCCTAAATGGAGGCAACAACCAGGGCTGGCCCAGGCTGCAGCTAGGAGACCAGAGCTCCATCCAGGTCTCCCACATGGGTAGCAGGGGCCCAAGCACTCGGGCCATCCTCTGCTGGCTTCCCAGGTACATTAGCAGTGAGCTGGATTGGAAGTGGAGCAGCCAGGACTTGAACTGGTGCTCCAACATGAGATGCCAGCATTGCAGGAGGCAGCTTAGCTCTCTAAACCAAAATGCTGGCCCAAGATGGTAAATTTTCCTATGTATATTTTAACATAATAAAAAGTCCCCTAGAAACCACTAATCTACTTTTTGTTTCTATGTATTATTTCCTATTCTCAACAATCATAAAAATGGAATTACACATTAAATGACTTTTTTGTGACTACCTTAAAAAAAAGTCTACCATCCATATAGAAAAAGATAGAAAATATATAATATAACAAGAAATAGACAAGCAAAAAAACATAAGAGAACAGAAGTTCAAAACATCAATCATGACAATAAATGTCAATGAGTTAAAATCGCTGTAGACTCTGTTGGAAAAAAGATCTCAATTTTCTGTTGTCAACAATAGAGATTATGAGAATGCAATAGTCAAGCAAAATATTTTATGTACCATTTCAAATATGAAGAATAACCATATATGGGGTGGGTGTTGTGGTGTGGTGGGTTAAGCCACCGCTTAGGACATCCTCAACCCATTTGGAGTGCCTGGTTCAAGTTCTGGCTACTCTGCATTTCCAATCCAGCTTCCTGCTAATGTACTTGGGAGGCAGTGGACCATGGTTCAAGAACTTGGGTCTCCGTCACCCACGTGGGAGCTCCAGAAGGAATTCCTAGCTCCTGGCTTTGGGCTGGCTAATCCCAGCTGTTGCAGGCATTTGGGGAATGAGCCAGCAAATGAAAATCTTTGTCTCTCTGCCTTTCAAATAAACAAATAAATCCTTTATAAAAAATCATATAAAGCATAAATTACTGGGAGTAGAAAAAGAAGCTGGCAAGAATACAATGGTCCTAGGAGGTCTTAACACATCCCTTTCAGTCCTTGATAGATCAAGCAGGTACAGCATTATTAAAATAGTCAGATTGACAATTTTACTATGTGTTCCGAGAAAATATGAAACATCACAGCAAAGAGAACCTTAAACATTCTACATCCTCTGACCCACAGAGCAAAACAATAAGAAAACATTATGAACATAATAATTCCAACTACTTGGGGATTTTAATAATAATAATAATAAACAACAACTAAGACCCTCAAAGACACTTTGGCTGATCCAATCAAGTGTAAAGAAAATAATAGTACACAAAACAGAAATCAGAATGATATGGAAAAATTACTCTGCTACACCAATACTTAAGCAATTTCAAATCTGGTTGAGAGATGACATTTCAAAGGAAAATCAGACATTTCAGAAGAGATGTCATTTCAGAAGAAAATCAATTAGAAAAATCGACTCAAAAAAAAGTAAGAATATTTTAAGCAATACCACTACAGAAACAATTATGAAACTGTTCCCCAAACCGCCTCTTGGACAATGTGGGTCTTAGTTTACTGATGATTATTTTCAAGTTCTAGGGAATACACAGTTCCCATAAAATGTTTTATAGGGCACCAAAGAAACACAGAGAACACTCTTGGGTCCACATATCCAGACTTTACAAATCAAAACATTTTTCATGTTTTGCTGCTCTTCTTTTGTTAAAAAGGGCAACAGACAAAATGCTACTCATAAAGCTGAATTCTCCTGACTTCCATTTCCTTTCAACCTAATCCTTCTTCTGCCTAAAGAAACACAACAGTCCCAGCTATGGGTCCTCAAGGCCCTGAGATAAAGCTGGCATTTATAATTGGTGGGGACAAGACAAAGATGAGCAAGCAAGGGAGAGAAAACACTCAGCCATTCAGAGGAGACAAGGAAAAGATAAGGAAATCAAATCTTTTTTAAAATCATAAAGAGTCAGAGGATGGAGATAACCATTCATCTGAATTTGTGTATGTGAGTGCCACAAGCCAAAGGTGGTAAAAACTTCAGATAACAATTTTAAACTTCAAAATTAGAAAAAAGTTTCAAAATATAGAATGAGCCAAGAACTGGAATAGGAATCCATAAAAGAAGTACAAATGGCTAATAAACAAAATGACCACAACTTTAGTTACCAAAACATGCAAATTAAGCCCTAACAATGAGCTATCCCCCTCATCTACTCCACCCATAATTTGATAATTTTCCAAGGATAAGAAAAAGGTAAGTGTTTTAGGGTGCTGTGGGGAATCTGGCCCTCATTTATTAACAATGACATTATAATTTCATATGAAGATTTTCATCAAAATTTTAAAAATCATCCCCATTGACCCAGTGAGTTTGTATCTTAATTTATTTGAAGGAAACAAGGGAGGTATGCCAACTTTCTGTATGCCTCATTTACAAAAGGAAAAACTAAGCTAAAATATCTAGCAATTAGACATTGGCTAAACAAATTATAATATAGCCATGTAATGCAAGACCTTGTGGCCCTTAAAAAGACCTATAGAAGGGCCAGTGCTGTGGCGTAGTGGGTAAAGCCGCTGCCTGCAGTGCTAGCATCCCATATGGGGGCCAGTTCGAGTCCTGGCTGCTCCACTTCCAATCTAGCTCTCTGCTATGGCCTGGGAAAGCTTTAGAGGATGGCCCAAGTCCTTGGGTCTCTTCACCTTCGTGAGAAACGCAGAACAAGCTCCTGGCTCCTGGCTTCAGGTCAGCCATTGTGGCCATCTAAGGAGTCAACCAGTCAATAGATGACCTCTCTCTCTCTCCCTGCCTCTGCCTCTCTGTAATTCTGTCTTTCAAATAAATAAATAAATAAATAAATAAATCTTAAAAAAAAAAGAGAGAGAGAGAGAGAGACCCACAGATGAGTGGGCATTTGGCTTAGCAAGTGGGGCAGTGCTTAGGACACCTGCAATACTCCCCACTGGAGTGGCTGAGTGTGAGTCCTGGATCCTCTCTTGACCCAAGCCTTCTGCTAATGTGCACCCTGGGAGGCAGCAAGGGATGGTTCAAGTGGTTGGCCCCTGCCAGTCAGGTGGGAGGTCCAAGTGAATTCCAGGTTCCTGACTTCAGCCTGGCAGAGCCCTGACTGTTGTGGGCGTTTTGTGAATGAACCAGTGAATGGGAGAACTCTCTGTCTCTCTGCCTTTCAAATAAGCAAAATAAAATAAAACAAAAAAATTCTTAATTCCAGAAAAACGTTCATTATATATAGGCAAATGAAAAAAAAATCACAAAACATTCTTGGAGAAAAGGTTAGGAGTGATTAATTCTGGACAGCAAGATTGTATTTAATTTTTCTTTTCCATTTAGCCTTGTATTATCGAACATTTAAAAAAAAATTGAATATGTTATTTTTATAACCATTAAAGAGAAAATAATATACAAGCACTAAAACTCAGTATCCAGAGCAGAGGGTGTCGAGATGCTAGGGGAGTGAATAAAGTGGAAAGGGCACAGGGCACAGGACAGAACCCACGTGAGGACGCGAGATGGAACTGAATCCTCTAATATTCTTTTGTCCTTGAACTCCTGAGGCCTTAAGGAGTCTTATTTGATGTACGGTTGAGCTTGCTTCCTGTTCGCAAACGGACCACAGGCTCTCAGGTTTCCTTATTTCAAACACAAGCTCACACTCCAGACAGGTCACACTTCCTGAACACCCCTGTGGCCAGAAGGAATTTTCAAGGATCCTCCTCTCTCCAGAGCATGACACAGCCCGTGTCACTACTCCTGGCTTTCTCTCTCCAGCTCCCTTGTACAGCCGCAGACCCAATACACACACACACACACACACACACACACACACAGTCTTAGTTACCTGCCCCGCCCCCAACACTTACCCCTCCAACCTGAGTCCAAGAGAGGGAGAGAGAGGTCTGTTGGCCAGAGTCAGAGGCGACGGTTTTTATATAATCCACTGCTCCCGCACCAGGAGGCTGCAGTCTCCTCCCGGATTCCTGGGGAAAGGGGAGGGCAGTCGCTTCCCTCTGGGGGAAAGCCGCCAATACGCACAGCCTTAAGGAAAACCACAGACAATAAAGAAGAGGGAAATGTTCTTTTAAAAGTCATACTTCCTCAGTTACGTTATTGGTTGGCAAGTGAAGCGGCATTTTCCCATCAATTGCATTTTTGGGGAAAAGCATGCCACCAGGAGCGGCCAGTGCAATGAAAACACTTTTCAAAATGTGTGCTTTCGATCTTTTGTTTTAAAATCACTGTTGGTTTCTAAGCGGTACAGCTGATTGTAGCACTTGGAATTTCACGCACAGGTGTCTCTCAGTAATCATCACAGCAAAATTAAAGGCAGCATTGTTAACGTTTCCTATTACAGATGAGGACTTGCAAGGGTACTCAAAGTGTCTTTGGGGAATATGTTGAACTACTCCTGAAGCCAGCAGCTACTAAGCCTCACAAACACGCGAAGAGGAAGGTGAAAGAAAGTTGGTGGCTCCAGGGAAGGTCTGCTTTGCCCTGGGCCTTCGCAGTGTGGCTGATCTGATAAGGAAGAGGGTACTCCCAAGAGGAAATGTTTATGTGCCCTGTGCAAATAGGGGAAGCTTCCTCTCCCCAGACAACAGGTTTTAGCATAATTAAAGCACAGGCCCAGGGATAGCTTAGAAGTTAAAATTCTTTGTGGCTTGGAATTCTTGGACCCAGAAGAAATCTCAGCGTGAGGTTTCCTTTCTCAAATAACCCTTCCTTGACATCCACTTCTAAATTGTATTTGTGTGCTTGAAAGGTAGGCAGAAAGGAAAAGAAACAGGACACAGAGGGGTCTTTCATCTCTGGCTTCACTCCCCAAATGCCTTCAAATAGCTGGGGTTGGGCCAGGTCCAAGGTGGGGATCCTGGAACTCAATCCAGGTCTCCCGCATGGGGACTAGGGACTTAAGTACACTTGAGCCATGACTCGTTATCTCCCCGGGTGGACAGCTACAGGAAGCTGGAAGCGGAGCAGGGGCTTGAACCCAGGGACTCCGATACGGGATGCAGGAAGCGGTGCAGGGGCTTGAACCCAGGCACTCTGATACGGGATGCAGGCATCCCAAGCAGCATCCCGATTTCCAGATCCACCCTGGACAGAAGTCTAGTTCTGTTACCAGCTGGCTTGCCAGCTTGGACCTGCACGCTTCTCTAACTTCACCCAGGTCTTTCATCTCTGCGGTACTTCAAGCCCCTCTCCCAATTTCTCCTCTGCTCATCCCATTCAAGTCAAAGACTCTGGGAAGGCTTGAGGCTTGAGAAAGCCACTCCACTGGCCTGTGACAACCCCAAGCCTAATACAATGCCTGGCGCACAGCAGGCCCTTGGTACCTCCTGAATGTACCGGGAGGGGTGGCAGGTTAATGGTTTCCTCAAAGCAAATTATGACAGCAATCCCAAAAGGGCACCCTGGAGTGATGGAGCTGAATTTTGCAGTCTTCTCTTTGAGATCCTAAACTGGATTGGCTCTATCCTCAGGGAGCCTGAATCTTGAACGTCTCTGTCAATCCACATTCTGGATTGACAAGCATGCTCCTCCACTCATTTCATTCTGGAGGGAAAAATCTCAATGGTCCTAAAAGACACAGAGGAACGCTCACTAATTAGAACCCTACAGAGTGGACTCCAGAAAGAGCTCATCAAAATAGCTGGGCTTTTGCTTCCTTGGGACTCACCAGTGTCTGCTCTTCTCAACCTCTTCCTCTTGTCCCAAAAGCCAGGCAGATGCTGGAACCATTTTTAACGGCCTTTGAAACACACTTGCCCCCTCCTCTCCTCTTGAATGAACTCCTTGCCAGCAGGCAAGGCAGCAGGGGAATTAAGAATGTGGGACCTGACGCATGAATAGTGGGAACTCCATCCAGTATTGCTACTTACCAGCTGTGACCCTGAGAAAGTTACCTGGCATTGCTTGATTTCACTGCTTTCATCAACAGAGCAAGGGTTAAAAAGCTACCTTACAGCCTTGTGAGAATTCTCTGACATAACCATGAGAGTAGTTAATATGGTGCCATGATGCCAGGAACTCAAGGCATGGTCTTGAAGACCATCAGTGTTCCCCACCCCCTCCTCTTCCTCATCACCAGCAAACAGACCCAAACATATTTGTCACCATCTCTTAGAATCCAGCACCCAGAGGAACTGGCACTTGGTGGGTACTCAAAACATCTGGCAAATAAAGAAATGTGATTTTTCCCTGAAATAATCTCTTGACTACTAGAAGCTCATTGAAGAGATCGTTTGACTTCCATGCACATGTTCCTGTGGATAAAGCTGGAAGCCTGTAGGCTGGTCTGAAGTCCTTAAAAGGCAACGGAAGATGTCCAAAGCTTAGGCTGTCCCTGTTTCTCACTTGGTGTCACTTTATGACCTCTGCCTTCTAAGCTTATTAATGATTCTGCTCCTCCGCCTAATGCCTAACGCTAACACTTCACTCCCTGTGACCAAAATAACACTCACTTCCCTCTCTGATGTTGCCCCAGGTCCTTAACCTTTAACCTCACCATCTAGTCTCCTTATCAGCTGTTCCTTATCAAGCCTTTCCCTCTCCTGGAGGATTCAGGGGAAGATCATAAATTCTTTCACTGTGAGAGTGTGTCTGCTATGCTGGTTCTGCTATGACAATAGTGAGTCAACAGCAATGGAATTCAACAGCCCAACAGCATTTTTTTGGCCTTGGAAGATGTTTTGGAGTTTACTTATCAATTCATAAATACCTTTTCCTGAGATGTCACAGGATGGGGGCATCGTCAGCCTGTCAAACATCCCAGGTAGGCCTCATTCTCAGTTGTTTTCAGGAATTCACTCCTCTGACAAATCAAAGGTGACCTACATTTTGGTCAACACAGGAGAAGCAGCTTCTGGGTTAGCTGGCAAATAGAAAAATCTAAACACTGATTTAAACATCTAATGATTTTTCTTCCTTAAGGTACTGATCCATTAAGCCTGGAATCAAACCAACAGTATTACTGGGTTTTTTATACACTGTTTCCATTGGGTGAATGATTTTAAAAGACCCGAACGTTACAACATTGAAGACTATCCCAGGAATTACTACAAAGAATACATCCCTAGAGCAAGTCATCCCTCTATTAGGCAGGGAGATCTCTCAGTTGAAAGGAAAAAGTGACCAAGTTCATGTATTCTAGGGCTCAGCAGGCTGGATGGTGCTCTGGTAGCAAGTCTGTAAGTACACATACCATGTCATTACTTAATAATCAATTCTGTGCTTATTTCCATTCTCAAGGTAGATATCTTAAACCTTGTTCAAAAGGATCACTTCTGGGGCTGGTGTTGTGGCACAGTGGCTTAAGCTGCTGCTTGCAACATCAGTCTCCTGTATCTGAAGCACTGGTTTGAGTCTTGGTTGATTTGCTTTTGATTCACCTGCTAATGCACCTGGGAAAGCAGCAGATGATGGTCCAAGTGCTTGTATCCCTGCCACTCACATGACAGACCCGGATAGAGTACTAGGCGCCTAGCTTCCAGATCCAGCCATTGAGGCCATTCAGGGAGTGAACCAGCACAAGGAAATCCTCTCTTTCTCTGCCTCTCTCTGTTACTGTGCCTTTTAAATAAATATATATATTTTTTAAAGTATCACTTCTGTTTCAAGTATACTCTAGTCCAAATTATAATTTTGCACAATATTGTGAGACTGAGTAAAGTGAAGTAAGGTGGAATGGGTCTTCTAGTTATCTATAAGTAGCTTTCTCAGAATGAAATAATCCATAGATGTTTTCTCAAATTGATTTTGGAGAAGAGTTTCCCTTTTGAATACATTACTAGATGTGCCAATTAAATCAATACCTCGTGTCTAGTCATCCATTGACTTAAATATTTAACGAATGTCTACCATGTCTCAAACATTATGCTAGTTCTTAGGGCTTAAAATATAATCCATTTTGCCTTTGAGTTCAAAGTAGCAACAGAGCTACATGAAATGATAGTGAGAGAGTCATGTGTTCCTTCAAAGATATCTGATACACCAGGTTCACTCCTATAGACTGAAATGCAGTGGGAAAAAAAGACAGACAAGTAAGCAATACAGAGTGGTAAGACAACTGTTGGAAATTACAAAACCTTACTGGGCTTTAACTCTTTGTAAGCAAGCTGTGCTTTCAAACAATGTGACAATAGGCCTCAATGAAAGACCTTAAGCTTAGCCAAGTGGGTTGATTAAAACAAAAATAAATGCAGGTTTGAGGCTGTTACCAAAGACTGGCTTCTCCAGACATGACAGCTTCCATTTACTTTACAATACACATGGATGACTCTGTCACTTCCTGAAATGTGTGCTAGGCTGAATGACACACATCCTCACCCCAGGCCCTGGGAAGGTGACCTCTAACTGCAAAAGGAAACTCACAGGTGCGACTAAGGCAAGGATCTCAGATGGGGAAGATGAGCAGGAACCCCTGAGTGGGCTGAGAGGGGGAAAAGATCAAAGCGAGTGGAAGGCTCTGTGATGACAGAGCAGGGACTGGAGTGATGTGGTCAGGACCAAGGAATGCAACAACCTCTAAGGAATGGAATCTGCCCTGGAGAACCCAGAGCCCAGTGGTGCTCTGGGTTCTTCACTTTAGCTCCCTAGGACTCATCTAATATTCTAACCTCCACAACTGTCATGGAATACATTTGTCTTGTCCAAAGCCACTAAGTTCAGGATAATTCATTGTAACAGCAATCGTGGGAACAAATACAATGCCCTAGTGCTTATGTAAACTAAAAAGGCCCCTGGGAGTATTTTTTATGGGGAGGTGGTTTTGTTCTGTGTTTTCTAACCACTGCCTTTTCTGTAGCCATTTTCCTGTAAAGCAAATATTCCCATTCTTCCTCCTCACTCTCTTCCTTCTCTGCTGGTATTAGCACCCATTCATAGGAAACTACAGTGGAACATTAATTACAATAAGCAATACAATAAAAGTAGTATTTGAAAGCAAACGGTTCTCTGTCAATTTTCTTCCTATAAGCTTCAGATTTCAGTTTTTCATCATAGCTACACTGCATTAGAGGCAAGGACTTAATTTATTTCAGATCACTGTTCATTTATTTTGTATTATCAAGGAAATTGAGGGATGAGGCTTTAAATTTTTTATTTTCATTTTATTGGGAAGATAAAGGAAGGGAGGAGAGGAAGGAGGCAGGGAGATTTTCTATCCACAGGTTAATTCCCCCAAATGCCCACAACCAGCGCTGGGCCAGACAGAAGCCAGGAGCCTTGGAACTCGATCCAGAGTTCCCATATGGGTAGCATGGACTCAAGTACTTAGGCCATCACCTGCTGCTTCCCAGGTTGCACCTTGGCATGAAGCTGGAGTAGCTGGGAAGTGAACCAGGCACTTGGATATGGGATGTGGGCATCCCAAAAGGCACCTTAAGTAAGCACTTGCTGATCACAGGCAGTCTTCGTTTCTTCCAAAAAGAACGGCAGTGTGGGGAGGCGAAGTCCTCGGTTAGTAGTGTTTCTTCAGTACCCACTGAAAAAGTTAGAGAAGGTAGGGAGTGGCTAGGCAGATCATGCTGCAGTTGTAGGCAGTGTGAAGCATGTTCTATTCCCTCTTCTTTGACTTCACATAGAATGTGATCCTGCCACACAGCTAAAAGGATGCATTCCACCGTAATAGCAAGTGGGAAAGCAAACATCCTGTATGAAGACGAGTCTTCCAAAACTCATGTAAATGCATGATGATGATATGCAAGGAAGCATACTGTATGTATATACACATATGCTATGCACGAACCTCAATATTCTTCGGTGCGAAAGGCAATTTATCAATTTTTTAGATTTGAGATGTAATTTGGCCTACAGAGCCCACACCAACCCCGAGGGATAACTTTATCCAGTGGGAGTAACAGTGAAACATCTATATTTTTGCTACCAAATATCAATAGTGTTGACTTAAAGTACGACATAAAAAACTCAAATCGCTTAATAAGTACTTGAGTCATTCACTAGAGAATTTAACCATGAACTGACAGTGACCCAGGAAAATCTGCCAACCTGTTGCTCAATGCTGAGATCCACAGAAGACTTTTCATTCCATTCGACGCATATAAAGTTTACACACATTTCCCTACTGAAGGTATTTAGTTTCATTGTTTTACTACAACTAATAATGCTGTAATGGACATCTCCATACATAGCTCCTTGCACATATGTGCATTAGGCTAATACTAATGTAGATACTAATGGTAACACTTAACTGTTTTCCAACTGCATGCTTTAACTTGGTCACAAATATGAAATCATTTTAGTGTGTCTTCAGCAGTATTTTTTCTTTGAAGTATAGTAGACTAGAATATACAATGCAGTGCATATGCTAAGAGTAGTTGTTTTATGAAACCATCTCAGTTACAGTATAATATACATATGGGTATGTACCTAGGTGGGTACATGTACTCTGTGGCACAAAGTGAGACATTTTTCATGCAATAGGTTACAGTAAAAAACTTTTGAAAACTGTTCCATGCATATATATACACACACACACACACACAGAGACATATGCAGAATTTCTGAATCACAGAATATGTACTTCTTCACCCTGAGCTGCTAAGGATAACCTAGCTGATGTATAAACTTATGCTTCCGACAGGATGTCAGTAAATTCCTTCTTCACAGTGTCAAGATTGGATATTCTGATATTTTCCCTCCATCTAATTGATTTTAAATGATATATATTTTTAAAAAGTTGTTTGAAAGACAGACACACACACCGAGAGAGAGAGAGAGAGAATCTTCAATCTGCTGGTTCACTCCCCAAATGGCTGAGCCAGACTGAAGCCAGGAGTCAGGAGCTTCTTCCAGGTCTCCCACACCTGTGAGGGGGCCTAAGCACTTGGGCCATCTTCCGCTGCTTTCTCAGGCACATCAGCAGGAAGCTGGATCATAAGTAGAGTAACCAGGATTCAAACAGCCGCCCATATGGGATGCCAGCACTTTTGAAGGCAGTGGCTTAACCCATTATGCCACAGTGCCACCTCCTTAAATGATCTTAATGTTGTTTCAATTTGCATCTTCCTGATTATGTAGTGAGGTTGAACATCTTTTCATCTGTGGATTGCCCAATATTTTTCCTGCTTTCTTTCTGACAGGCAGTAATTCTTTATATGATACAGATATTAACCGTTACTCTTCTATGTCACAAATATTTTTTAGTATTCTTTGCTTTTATTTATTTTTTTTAATTTTATTTGGGAGGGAGAGAGATAAAGAAATATGAATCTACCATCTGCTAGTTCACTCCCCAAATGATTGCAGTAGCTGACTGGGCCAGGGCAAGGCTGCGAGCTTAGAACTCAATCCAGGTCCCCACATGGGAGGTAGGGATACTCAACTATTTGAACCACCAATACTGCCTCCCACAGTATACCTGAGCGGGAAGCTGGAATTGCGAGCAGTGCCAGGACTTGAATCTAAGCAAGGTCAAACACTGGGCCAAACACTTCCCTTTTAACACTGTGTTCATTCATAGAGAATGAAGCTTTAAATTTTAACAAATATATGAATTTTTAAAAATGATCTGTGATTATTCTTGTCTGAAAAATCCATTTCTAACAAAGTTTTCCTTTTTCTTCAGTTAGGCCTTCATTGTATTTGAGATTAATTTTTGCTATAGCGAGAAGTTTTACTCTTTGCTATGGAGTCCCAACTGTTCCCTTAATACATGCAATTTGCTATTTTCCCAACAATGCGCCACGCCATGTTTTAAAATTCATTTATTTATTTGGAAGACAGAGACAAAGTGAGATTTCCCATCTGCTGGTTCATTCCCAAGGCAGGGCCAGGTGGAAGCCAGGAGCCCAGAATTCAATCCAGGTTTGTAGGTGGCAGGGAGCCATGTACCTGAGCTGCCTCCCAGGGTGTCCATTAGCTGGCAGCTGGAATCAGGCGTAGAGCCAGGACCTGAACCCAGGTACAGATATGGGATGCAAACATCCCCAGTGGGGTCTTAACTCTTATGCAGAAGACCTGCCCTATGGCACATTTTTAAAACTCCAAACTGTTATACGTGATTGGCATTTTTATGGGATACCTATTATGTTCTTCTGATTTATCGCTAACCAATACTTCAGCTTCAGAAGTTCTGCTATTCAGAAAGCCAATCCTCCTGTTTGCTCTTCTTTTCTTAGGACTGTCTTGAGTATTTTGGGAATTTTACTTTTCCACTTGAGTAACATATTACTCCAGGCTCTATGTAAAGAATTCCAGTCAATATCTATGGAAAGTTCTAATCAGTATTGCTCCTGTCAACACATATGCTGATAACAGCCTGAGAAAATCAAATGGTTTGTCACCACTGTGGATGCCAGCAGGAAAAAACAGACTTATTAGAATTATGGCCTCCACCTCATGATGGCCTTCCAAACCCCTTCGGTAACTGCCTGAGACTAAATCACACCTAGAAGCCTAGTTGCACAGAAGTTCAGAAAACATATGTTTTAGCTTCAGAGTCTCTGCAGTGTAAGAGGGAGAATAAGCTGCAACCTCCTATTGGGTTAGGAAATCAGCTTAGTGGGTCACAAATGGCATTTTATCAAATGCAACGGGGCAGAACACAACTTATCAGTGTTCCCAGCAGTGGTAAATATGGAGATTCTTTAAAGAACTCAGAGAAAATGCAAACTGTGGAAAACACCATGCATCGGCAAATGTTTGCACAGCAGGTAAGGTGAACTTGGGATGCCTGCATCCCATTATCTGGGTGCTTGGGTTCAAGTGTGAGCTCTACTTCTTTTTCTAGCTTCCTGTTAATGTGCAACCTGTGAGGCAGCACTTGATGGCTCACATATTTGACTGAATTCTGGTTGAATTCTGGGTTCCTAGCTTCAGTCTGGACCAGCTCTGGCTGTTGTGGGCATTTGGTGGGGGGGGGATGAATCAGCAGATGGACGATCTCTTTCAAATATAAATAATTAAAAAAAACTATGCATGGATTTCAAATTGTTTTGTGCCCAGATTTATCTTTTAATTCTTTTCCATAAATCTTCTGAAGTCCCCTCATATTGTTTCATGACAGTTACACACATTACATATGCATTTATATATGTATATATCTTTTATATATGTATATCTTGTACAAGGAGAGAGAATTAAGAGTGAGTATCCCTTATCCAAAACGCTTGGGAGCAGACTGGAAAACCTGCATACTCCTAATGAGAGACCTTGGGTGTGGGGCCCAAGTCTAAACCCTGAATTCATTTGTGTTTCACATATGCCTTACATACATAGCCTTAGGAAATGGATCTTAACACTAGTATTTGGATTGCAACTCATCACATGAAGTAAGGTTTAGACTTTTCTACTTGTGATGTCACATCAGTGCTCAAAAAATTTAGAGTTTTTTTTCCCCCAAGACTAGGGATGTTTAACCTATAGAAAAAGTATTTCTTACTGTGGGCCACAAAAATTCTTAAGGCCAAAGTACCAGAAAGGTGAAGAGATGCCGTGTGCCAATTCACAGAAATCTACTACCCACCATCTCTCAGATATGAAGGAAGCTTCCTTGTGGTCCTAGCCTGCTAATGACTTGATTTTTAACAGGTGCTTGGTTTTCCCAACTATTTCTGTACCTATTGAGGTGATCTCCTTGGATGTACTCACTGATGGATTTTCCATAATGCCTCATCTCTGCATTTTTCTTTCTAAAAATATTTTTTAAATATTTATTAATTTGAAAAGCAGAGTCGAGAGAGAGAGAGAGAGAGACAGAGAGATCAACTGATCTTCCATCTGCTGGTTCACTCTCCAAATGGTTGCAACAGCTGGGCCTGGACAAGGCCAAAGCCAGGAGCCTGGAACTGCATCTGGTTCTCCCACATGGGTGAAAGGCCCAAGCACTCGGGCCATCTTTTGCTGCTTTCCCAGGTGCAATAGCAGGGAGCCAGATTAGAAATGCAGCAGCCAGGACAGGAACTGGTGCTCATATGGGATGTTGGCATTGCAGGTGGCACTTAATCTCCTGTGCCCCAATGCCAGCCTCTCTAACAATATTTTCTAGTAATCTTTTGTGCCTATGACTCCCCAGCATTGCTACAACCTCTATCCCACACATTACCCATAATTTCTAGCAGGGTCTGTATTGGCCCACCTTCTCAGAGGTGTTGTGCTGTACATCTTAACCTATTTTGTAAGAACAAAAGGCCTGCTTTGTGATCTTTTATTAAATTCTCAAGAAGACAAAATACCTGCATTTTATTTAGCTAAGAAAAATCTACTCCTTTGTACATGCCTTTGCAAATTAAAGATCAGTGAGCCAGAATTTGTGTGAAGGAGTAAGTTTTAATGGGAAGCTGTAATTCTGATATAATGGTGCTAACTATTTCCGTACATATTTGCTGAGACTGTAAATCATCTACTGAAAGTATGTTTGTCAACTGCCTGCCACAGAAACACCTGTCTGGAGCGCAGACACTCAACCGGGGCCTTAGGAATCTTTTTCTTCTGGGGTGTCTGTTTTATTTTATGTGTCCATCCTTAAATATTAAAGAACGCCCACCATGCTTAAAAGCAGAGGAATGATAGGAGCTTCTCAGCAGGCCAGGTTTTCATTGACAACAGCAGGAAGCTGCAACCTGGTGTCTGTTGTTGTTTTTTTTTTTTTTTTTACAGTGATTCCCAACAGTTTAATGTAATTCCAAGACAAAGCATGACTATGACTACCTTTCCACACATACACAATATGCAGGTGTGAGCTTACAAATTTTAATTAATAACTCTTTACACCTCAGAGGCCAAAAAATTATCAAAAAGCTCTAACATAATTCACTACAACAGCCCCCTTCTCACCCTACAGTTAATAATATTACCTCTAAAATAAATGTATTCTATAATTTTTTCTGTTAAAATCAGCTCATAAATTTACAATGTTATTATTCGTTCCCAAGACTAATATAAATTCACCCCATTTTTCTACTACAAAATGATTATGTTTTACAAGGAAACTAATTCTGAACTGATCTAGCCCTTGCTGCTAAAAACCTTCTGTTTTTTTCTCCTGACGTTGTGTGCATCTAAATTATACCCAGTGTCTTTCAAGGTCTCTGTGGAGTGAGGGTTTTCTATAACCTGTTACTAAGACCTTTGACCCTGCAAACTCTAGCATGTCTGACATTGTTCTTGTTGCTTTTTAGAAGAAAAGATTTAATTCTGACTAGAATTTAAAATTTCACAAAATCATCTACAGTAACAAAATATGCTCCCTATCAAACTCTATAAAGAGTTTTCCAACAATTTAATTGATGCAAATGTACATGTGTGTATTTACTCTACACTCAGTATTCAACAGTTATTGTCAAATGGAAAAATCATCTGTTCTTATAAAAGTAATAGAAACAAAAAAACAGTAATTATTAAACTTTGGTAAAGGATTGTCTAGAGAGACAAAATTTAGTGACACATTTGACAAGAGCAGCTGACAGCCAGACAACACTCCTTCCCTCCCTCCTTCTACCTCCTGGCCAGGAAAACAGAAAACCCATGAACAGAACAAACTGAACCCTCACTGACTTAGCCAGAGAGACAGCGAACTCCAGTCCCAATAGAGATGTCTTTCAATTATTCCCCAAATACAACCAAACCATAGTACTGGTCATCTTAGGGTGCTGGACCCATGGGTAAGATTTTTTTTTTTAATTTTTAGTTTTAAAATGTTCTATAACAGAATGCAGTTATTATTCTTACAATGCAAAAATAACTCTACCCAACCAAAAATCACACACACATTAATTCACTGTTTTATTTTAAATAGTTGCTCATTTACGAAGAACTAGAAGTTTAAGTTCTCCCTCTCTTTTACTAAGGCGGGGTCGATCTCTAGCCTCCAAAGGGAGACAAGTAGGATTCTGTAGTTTGAAACTTTGGGCCAGATTTGTCCACCACTTACAAAAATGATACTGGGAAAAGTCCCACAGTCTTCTGGGTGGGAGAATCAGTAACATTTACTAGATCCTTACTGTGTGGCAGCACAGCAGAGAGAAATGAACAGGAGTAGAAATGGCCCAGTTAAAAGAGCCAATTTATAACCCGGGGCATAAAGTACACAAAAGTGCTTCAGCAAGCACAAAGGGACAGATGACACAGGGAAACTGGGCGGTCGCTGCAGGGGAGAACAGGACAGTCCATGCAGCCGTTCAGGGGTGCCATCCTCAGCCTCTCCAGCGGCAGCCACAGCAACATCTTGTCCTTACCCTAATGCACTTCCTTTCTCTCCAAGACATTAGCAGAAGCGGGAATTCAGAAAGCACAGGGATTTTCCTCGTTGGGAAAGTGACCTAAAGCAAAGTGGCCCTAGCTCGTGGACTCCAGATTTATACTCCTACTGGAAACAGTATTCAAGTGTCACGCGGGAACAGGTATTTTCAACATGATTTTGGGAAACTAAGGATGATTCTGATTTATCTGGAAGTTGAGAACACTTAAAGGACAGTCAACATTTCCCAGGAAACCACTGGGCCCTCCATTCTGACCTCACAGGCAGGGCAAGAAGAGCTCACGCTCTCCAGTGTTGCTTAAGGCTCTCCTGGCACAGCACTGCAGGCAGAGCAAATCCAACGTTAGGAAAGACGACTCTCCTTCCTCCCCCGAACCAGCACCTTCTCTGTCTGTCTGACATCCGACTGCCCACCATGGCACTCTACCTTGAGAAACCGTTAGCAACTAATCAGCATGGCGCTGAAGTTACTGCTGGTCCTGAAGTCTCGGAAGGGGGTTTCTCTGGAGGGGCGCATGAGGGGGAACTGAAGGAATCGCACTACTTAAGTAGCAGGGGGAGTGAACAAGGCCCCAGCCGCACCCGACTCGCGGCGCACTGCTTTGGCACAGCTGCCTTTTACCCGTGAGTCTTGTGTGGCACTAAAGGCACAAGGAGCCCAAGGCAACGACAGGCTAGGGACCAAGCTGAGGACTCAAATTTCATTGGCTGAGCTCAAGCTGAGGGCTTCGGGACACACAAACAAGCTTATTCCCGGGCAGACAACTGAAGTGCTAACACCAACGGGCCCAGAAGATCCCGGTGAGGAGCACGGGATTGGGCAGATGTCCAACATGGTCGAAGGTTAAATGTGAAGGATTGCTGATCTCAGTCCACTGAAATGGTGAGAAATTCTACATACTGCTTCTAGATCCTAAGGAAGGAAAAGCCATAGGATCACACTTGCAGATATGGATCAGCAGACCACTCTGGAATGTCGACTTGAGTTATTTGGCCAGAGGTCATGATTCTGGGTCGAACTTGAGTTTTGCACAAATTAACAACTATTCCCTCCATGCAGTGACTTTGTCTCCTGTGAACTCTCTTCTCCGACTTCCTTTGTGCCTGCACATCTGTCCCGCTCGGTGCCGTCTCTGCAGTGTCAGACTCGAGGGAGAGCCCTCCCTGGCCAGTGGCAGCAAAGACGATCCTCTGCTTCCGAGGAGGAGTCCAGGGCTGCTCACTTGATCATCTGGGTCTCCTCATCTGCATCGTAAAACTCCTCCTCTTCCTCACTCTCACTCCCCAGAGTGCTGCCCTTGTCTGCAGACTGAAACGGGAAAGGAGGAAGGGGCAGTGAGATGTCGCCATGACACCGCTAAAGCTCCTCACTGACGGCGGATTTTTGTGACATCCACTCCCCTAGGCAGCAGCCCGGAGTGCTGGGAGGAAGCTAGCCCATCACCAGCTGTCCTTATTTCTGAGGCAGCAGCTGCCGGAGCCCACCTGCCTTTCCAACCGTGAGGCTCAGGTCTACTCAGTGCAAACCTCCTTGTTCTCAGCAGCCAGCATCACCGGCAGTCGATGGGAACGATGAGGAGCCCCTTCCCCCTACCTGTGGCAGGTCCAGGGTCTGTAAGGACAGCGCTTCCTCCCCCAGGCGCCGATAGGAATACACCTGTAGGTCCGAAACCGTCTCGAGCAACGGACTGTTGAGCGTCTCCGGCAACAGCAAACTCAGGAGGCCCGCGGCCAGGCCGGTGGCTCCAAAGACAACGAAGGGTAGAGACCACTGCACGTATTTCTGAGGGGTGAGGAGCAGGAGGAAAACACAATCCCAACGTTAGCAGCCTCCCGGCGGAGGGACAGCCCTGCTTCTTACCCACTGTTGCTCTGCTCATGGAGATTTATTCTGGGAAACTGAGGGGAGATTCCAGGCCTGGAGAGGGGACTGCATGAACCACAGGCAGCAAGGGGAGGTGGTGCAGGAGCACAGGACTGATCTGTGCACAGGCTGGGTGTTGGGGAAGAGGCCGTGGCTGCGTCTGAGCAGAGCAGGCCAGCACAGAGCCAGGGTGCACAGGGAGCCTGGTGTCCAAGTGAGCAGCTTATAACATAGTGACCTTCACATATTCATCACTAGGAGACACTGCAAAATACTGATGGTGAACTTTAAAGTTCTCAACCTTGGACTTGGTCCAACTACTCCATGTAACTTGACCCTATAACTGATAGGCCCAGGGATGAAAGGTATAAAGACTCAGAAAGTGGCCTGGGTTGTGGCGCAGCGGGTTAGGCTGCCACTTGCAACACCAGCGTCCCACATTAGAGCACCACCTCAAGTCCTGGGTGCTCTGCTTCTGATCCAGCTCCCTGCTAATGTACTTGGGAAAGCAGAGGAAGATCACCACGTACCAGCCACCCATGGAAGACCTAGGCTGGAGTTCCAGGCTCCTGGTTTTGGCCTGGCCCTGCCCCAGCTGTTACAGCCATTTGGAGAATGAATCAGTGGACAAAAGACTTCTATCTCTGTCTCTTCCTCTCTGTAACTCTGCCTTTCAAATACATAAAACAAATCCGTAAAAAACTCTATCACACTTGGCAGGCACTTGCACAGCAGTCAAGATGCCACCTGGATGCTCAAATCCCACACTGGACTGCCTGGGTTCAAGTCCTGGCTCCACTTCTGATCCAATTTCCTGTTAATGTGCACTCCGGGAGGTAGCCGGTGATGGCTCAAGTACTTCGGTCCCTGCCACCCAATATGGGAAACCTTGAGTTCCAGGCTCACAGCATTGGCGTGGCCAGCCTCAGCTGTTGTGGGTGTTTGGAGAGGGAAGCCACAGATGGGAGATCTGTCTCTCTGACTTTCAAATAAGTAAATAACATTAATTAATTAATTAGAAGTTAAAACAACAATCACACTCTATCACATCTATTTGGCTTGTCTACTACTTAAATTGGACGCAGTAAAGGGCCAGTGTGCAAGCAATTGCTTCAGAGATCTGGAAGATATTCTTAAGAAAATTAAATACATCATCTCCCCTCAGACACTTTTTCCATGATTTTTCAAAAGTGGAGAGAGGATGAAAAGAAAGGAGAGAGGGGGAAGGTGTGAGAGGAGAAAGAGAACGGGGGTGGGGGAGGGAAGAGGCAGAGACCCTCTCATTTCCCGCCCCCTGCATGCAAACCCAGGTCCAGCTGTGTGGGTGTGCAGCTGGAGCCAGGGGAGCACAACACTGCCCCCTCTTGCAAGCTTGGCAAGTGGCAGCAGGCTGGGCGCTGGGCACTGGGCAGCCAGCCAACCTCAGATATCTTTAGCAATAAACACCAAATGTCAGACACATTCTACAGAGTGAAACAGACAACAAATGCAACCCCTTCGCAGGGACCTAAATGGAGTGCGAGATGCGGGCAGAAACTCAGGAAATGCAGTGAACTGCCCTCGGAAACACACAGGCCACAGGGCATCTCAGAGTCATGCCAGGAGGCGGCAAGTGGAGCCGCCCGAGTATGGAGCGGCTGCCTCTGCAACAAGTCCACGACCTCGCACCAAAGCTAGCCACCCTTCTAGTCCTGGCTGGCAAGGCACGCAGCAGTGTGCACAGGGCCCCCTGGGTTCCTTCACGGAACCTGAGCATTTCAAGAATGGGAGGATTTCGGGCTGTCATTTATCTCATCCTCCTTTCTTTCAACTATGCCATTCAGATAATGTAAAAAAAAAAAGTGAACACACACAGTCCTAGAACAGAAAACCAGGGGAAGTACTCCAGAGCGGTGTGCCTCTGGGGAGACTTCACCGCCATCTGCAGCGCGAGGATCGTGGTGACGGCACACAGCGAGTGCCAGGTGTGGTGCCCGTCACACGACAGGGGTTGATGGGCCTCTGCCAGATCTGGTTAGCTAACCCTCCTCTGAACACGGTCAAGAAACCACCAGACCCGCTGGGGAGAAGCAGTCTAGGCAAGAGCTGAGGTTCCTAATCTAAAAGGCCCAGGTTCACGGTTGTGTCAGCCGATCAGAGACAGCATCTGTCGTGACCTCTTTCCACTCATAAGCACAGCGTTTCCAAAGCAGATTAAGAAAAACAAAACCAGGAGGTACAAACCAACCAGTGAGGGGACGAAGGGAGCAATGATGCCACCAACTCGGGAGAACATGGAACAAGTCCCAAGCCCAACGTTCCTGGAAGACATGAGCAGACACAAAGTCAGTAAGTTCTCGGGGGCAACCGAGAGACCCTGGGGGGCTGGTGTTGTGGTACAATGGATTAAACTACTAATGAGACATGTGCATCCCACAGGGGAGTGCCTGGTTCCAGTCCCAGTTGCTCTACTTCTGATCCAGCTCTCTGCTAATGCACTTGGGAGAGCAGCCGAAGGTGGCCAAGGTGCTTGGGCCTCTGCCACCCATGTGGGAGACCAGTATAGTGTTTTGAGGTCCTGGCTCTTAACTGGCCCAGCCGCACCTGTTAAGGGCATCTGGGGAGTGAAACAGCAGATGGAAGATCTTTCTCTCTGTCTGTCTCATCTTTCTATCACTCCACCTTTCAAATAAATAAATTAATAAAAAAAAATGGGCCTAGAATAAAACTAGGGTACTTCAAAAAGCACATGGAACACGGAATGAAAAGATAAGTTTACTTTGGTGCAAGAAGATTTTGAACGCCATGCACAGTTTTTCTTTATCACATAGTTCATGAACTGTCAGAAGTACTCTTGTATATCTTAGAGGGGAAGCAGAGGATCCCATGCAGCAGCGCTGCCCGTCAGAACTCTCCATGAGGCTGGAAATGTTCTATAATTGCACTATGCAGTATGGAAGCCACTAGACACATACAATTATGGGTACTTGACATGTGGCCTGTGAGGAGGAGGAAGTACGTTTTTAATTGATTTAATTCTAATTAAACTTAAACAGCCACATGAGGCTCACTGGACAGCACATCTATAGAGGATGCTGGGAGAATGAGCAGCTGAGTGTTTCTTACCAAATGTCTCACAGGTCTCTGTCTCTTAGGTCTCCTATCAGTGAATGCAGCCACAGATACCAAGCTTTGTGATCTGAAAGGTCTGCCCATTTATCTAAACTCAACTATTCAACTACAGAAGGGTCAGGCAGATAGGAACTGACTGAAAAGGTGTTTTCAGGAAATCCTTCATAGGGAGTGTAGGCAGGAAAAGAGGGGAAATGGGAGGCAGAGGTCATGGTTTTCAGCAGGGTGGCCACACATCACTCCGTTATCCCAGCCTAACTGTTCATCTTGCCCATGCTTGCTCTCCAAAGTGTCTGGTTTGGACAAAATGGCCAACGGCAAGACAAAGTGGATTGTAGGAACAACTAGGAAGTGACCAGCCAGTCGCCAACAACTGGTCTTTTCTGGGAAAGGGAATTTCAAATTACCAGGCAGAGAGACCCACAAGGCCCCCTGCACAGGGAAAGGAGAGGGAGGGACATATTTGGAAAGATCCTGAGAGACCTGGGAAACGGGTGCTGAGGATGGACTGGCCCAGCCCAGGAGGCAGCTCTGCAGACCAGAGGCTGCACCCCACTCTCCAAATTTGGGAGTGTGTTTTGTATTCAGATTATTTTATGAGGGTAATTTAGCATGGAATATGTCCTTTTGAACATAAATACATCCTACTCATTAAAAACCACATATTACACGAATATTTAAATGAAATATTCAATGAATATTGTATAAAATGATCTTTTAAAATTGTGTATATTTTGTGCTCAAATATCAGTTCTGTGAGAACAGGGACCTCACTCCTTGTCTTTTTATAAAAATATTTACAATTGTTTCTCAGCCTTTTGGCTAAGCTCAAGTATAAAAATATTTATTTATTTACTTGAAAGGCAGAGTTACACAGAGACAAGGAAAGACACAAAGAACAACTAGGAAATGACCAGTCTGGTTCACTCCCCACATGCCCACAACAGCCAGCACTGGGCCAGGCTGAAGCCAAGAACTCCTTCTGTATCTCCCAGGTGAGTGCAGGGGCCCAAGGACTTGGGCCATCGTCCACTGCTTTCCCAGATGCATCAGTAGGGAGCTGGATATGAAGCAGAGTAGCCAGGACTCGAACTGATGCCCATATGGGATGCTAGTGTTGCAGGCAGTGGCTTAACCCACTGTGCCACAATGGCGGCGCCTCTGTCTTCTGTTACATGCCTGACACTGAATGAGAGCTGAACCAATGAAATCCATGAAAATAAAACCAGCCCGGGAGCAGTGCCTGGATGATGGGTGTGCCTAGTGGGAAGTGCTTCTCTTCCAGATGAGGAAAGGGAATGCAGCCCACAGCAAAGCTCCAGTGCCTCGGCCAGGCGGGCAGAGAGCAGTCTGCAGAGGCAGCTGAGTCACAACAGCGTGCAGAGTCACTGCGGGCCTGTCTGACTCCAGCTGTGCTCGGGGCGGGAACTGTGCCTCTGCTGATGCAAGCACGGTCCAGATGTACGGGGCACACGTACCTGATGACAGTGGGGTAGAGCTCCGAGGTGTAGATATAGATGATGTTGAAGGCAGCGCTGATGGTCAGCTTCCCCAGCAGGGACAAGGAACGGCTGTTCACCACCGCGAACACGCCTATGTCTGTAGAGGGCAAAGACAACCCTGGTGAGCTCGACAGAACCTCTCCTTTCAACCACATGCTGCACTCCGAAGCAGTGAGAGGCATCCTGTCCATCTCAAACGGCAACGAGGTACTCCAGCTGTCTACCTGCTTGGATGGTTCAGAAATCACACACAGACACACACACAGATATTTCCTCTGTCTTTTGGTTACACCCATGAAGCCTTACACACTGCCTGATTTTCAGGGTCACGGAATTTGTACTCACTCCTGAATGACAGAGCCCTCTGACACATTCTGTACTGTAGGAAAGTAAGCTTCCTGGAAATAGACAGAGGGAGAGAGGCAGCTCTCACCTACCGGCTCACTCCCCATATGCCCACAACAGCTGGGGCTGGACCAGGCACAATTCAGAAGCTGGAGTCTCAATTTGAATCTCCCACATGGATGGCAGGGATCCAACTACTTGAGCCATCACCTGCTGGCTCCCAGGGAGCACATTAGCAGGAAGCTGGACTTGGGAGCAGAGCTGGGACTCAAAGACAGTCACTGCAATATGGGATGTGGGCCAAATGCTCACCCTATAAACACTGAACTGCTTGGAAATCCTTCCTCCTCAGCTTCTCACTTGACTCACAAATCAATATAACACGTGAGTTTCTTAATGTAATGCTTTGACATAAAATGCAAAAACATTTTATGCTAGTTCATTTCTTTATCAAAAATATCATCAATTATCATGTGGTTCTCTGGGATTCCACAAAATGTAATTATCTTCCTTTCAAATACATTTAACCTGACTCTTTCAATAATTCGTTTTCCTCTACCTTCAAAATAACAATTTTCTTTTTGGAGAAAAAAATCCCATTGACTCCGCTGTACACCCTCTCTTCACAATCAGACATCTCCAGTGAGTGACCACCACTCCACATCTTCAAATGCACCTGCCCTGGAACTCAGAACAATCTGCCTCTAATACCATCGTCTCCTGGAACTCAACACACTGTTCTCATCACAAAATGCAACTGCCTCATGACCTCCTTGACATCTGCACACACAGAACACTCACCTCCTGGACATCTGCACACACAGAACCCTCTCGTCCTCTTCCGCCCACACAGCAGCTCCGACGAAACGTCCTCTGCTTCCTCTGGCTTCCACTGGCCCGCTTTTCCAACCCATTCCACTGGCAAGCCTCAGATAACTCCCTTGGGGTCACTTACTTTTCCAAAACACACTTGGAGCTATCTTAGGCAAGGCTGGTGCCTTGTTTGCATGTGTGTTCCTGACAGCACTGCACACCTCTGTTCTCTAAATACTTGTTGAACTAAGACGTGGAAGAACAACAGGAAGGATTAATTATGTGGAAAGAACGGGTGCTCATCCTTCTCCCCTTGTATAGAGAGAGACATACAAGAATATGCCCTGCCCCAGCACACAAGTGCCAACCTCTCCTGCTCACCATGAGATCAATCTTCATCTGCCTGAAAGACGGCCGCCCAGACACAGACACCCCAGCGCCAACGAACTCAATTTTGGGGGCTTTCTCCTCTGCTGCTGTTTGGAAGAAATTGGCTCTTTTCAATTCTGAATATGTATTTTTAAGCCACGGGGTGCTTCCAGAAAAAGAATCAAGGCTTTCAGCAACTCCAAGACCAACTGGGGGACTTTTGAGGTCTAACAACTTTTTTCATTTAAACCAATGAGTGCAAAGTAAATTTACTGATTATTTTTTCAGGAAACTGAGTCAGACAGGAAAAAGGTATTGGGGCAGCAATGAAGCAAACACAAATGTGCACATTGGCTTGACTGCAAATGTCTCTGGCTTCCACAAACACGGGAAGGTATCTTTCAGAGGCGCATGGCAGCACCTGACAGGATCTCGACAGGGATAGAGGGTTGCCAGCCTGAAGTTTAAATTCAAATGGCAAGTCACGGGAAGCTCATCACTGGAACAGTCACGAGATCCAAACCTGGAAGATGGCTCCTGCGTGAGGCTTGAGAAACTTCCTGCCATAGCTCCTGTGGGGAGCCTGGCTCCCACCACCAGCCCACAGATGCTCTCCTCAGTCTGACGCCCCAGCTGATGCTCACACTTCTCCCTGTCTTCCAGACAACACCCTCTGCAGTCACTGCTCACAGCAGGCAGAACTCCTGTCTTCCCCAAGGCAGCCCACATCAATCTCAGACAGCTTTATCTATTAGAAAAGAATTTCTTATCCTTGGGAGACTTGCGCTCTGGAGCTGCTGGGCTGCTCATCATCTTGAGCTAGTACTTGGGATGGCTTTGCAGCCACTGGGCTGGTCCCTGTTCATTATCTGAAAATTACATATTATTGGGCAATTCTCAATGAGTGCTCAAAATTATTTAGGAAAAAAAAGTGATTTAAAAAGGTGAATTAAATAATCTTTTTTAAGAAAGAGAATTCTTAAAAGTACCTTCAATGTAATGAACTCATGGAAATTATAAACTTATTCCAATGATGTAACTACTACAGAAATTATTTTCTGGAAAATTTCTTAGTGCCTTTTTGGGAGTCACCAAAATAAAATGTCTTGGTATGTCACAGACACATTTCACTGGCCCAAAACAGTGTTCAACTTGGTCACCCACTTCACTCATCAGGGAATCATAAGCAAATTTTATTTTTATAATTTATTCATTTTAATTTATTTGAAATGCAGAGTAGCAACAGCAGCGGCAAAGAGAAAGAAATCGTCCATCTGCTGACTTACTCTCCAAATGCCTACAATAGCCAGAGCTCAGCCAGACTGAAGCCAGGAGCCCAAAACTCCATCTGCGTCTCCCACCTGGAAGGCACAGAGCCAAGTACTTGAGCCACCACCTTCTCCCTCCCATGGTGTGCATCAGCAGAAAGCCGGGTTGGAAACAGGTGGGACCTGAACCCCAGCACTCTGATATGGGATACAGGCATCCCACGGGGAGGCTTAACTGCTGCACCACAAGGCCTGCTCCTGTAAGTAAATCTTTATTTTTCATATGTTAAAAATATTTAAGACACTGCTTCAAACATCCACATCCCATATCAGAGTTCCTCGGTTCAAGTCTGGGCTCCATTTCAAATTTTAGCTTCCTGGGTGGCAGCAGACGTAACTCAAGTATTTGGATCCTCTGCCTCCCATGTCGAAGACCTGGATGGGGCTCCAGGCTCCCATCTACAACCTGACCCAAACCTGGCTGTTGTGGACATTTGGAAAGTGAACCAGCAGATGGAAGATCTCTCTCTCTCTGTGTCTCTTTCTCTTTGAAGTAAATAAAACAAAATTTTAAAAAATATATTTAGAGAAAAAAAATTGTGCATCACATGAGTCTGCTAAGGTCATTCATTAACTCTAATAGATTTGTTTCTATATTCCTTAGGAATATAGAAATATAGACTGTGTGTGGAGATGGCCACACACAGTCTGGTAAATAAACAGTTTTACTTCTGCTCCAATTCGGACATCTTTCATTTCTTTTTATGTCTTACTGCATTCTCTAGTGTATTCTGTGCAATGTTCCAGAGAAGAAGTGAAAAGAGACACCCTTTTCTTCTTTCTGATCCTGAGGAATAAGCAGCCAGGCTTTCACCATGAAGTGTAAGGTTAACTGGAGGTTTTCCTTTCACATCCGTTTTCGGATTAAGCAAATCCTCTTCCATTTCTGGTTGCTAATAGTTTTTATAATGAGTAACTGAATTCTGATGAGTGCTTTTTCTGCTTGCACTGAAATGATCAGATGACCTTTTTTCCCTTTTTATTTTTAATATGGTGAGTAACGCTGATTGGCTTTTGAATATTATAACCACTTTCTATCTGTGGGATAACCCTTGCTTGGTCAGGAAACAATGCACTTTCTATGTGTTACTGCTAATGCTTTAAGAACTTTTCATCTATATTAATGAGGGATATGAGTCTATACTTTCATTTTCTTGTAAAGTCTGTTTGGTTTAAGCAGCAGAGTTAATTGCTAACCTCACAGACTAAGCTGGGAGTTTTCTGTCCACTTTTATTTTCTGGAGAAGTATACAGAACTGGCATTACTTCTTCTGTGTTTCACAGAATAACCATCTGGGCCTGGAATTCTCTTTCTGGGAATGCTTTAAACTATAATTCAATTTAATTAATAAATATGAGGCTAGTCAGGTATCTACTTGTTTTTGAGTAAGCTGATAGTTTCTGTCTTTCTAGGAATTTAATCCATTTTGCCTAAGTTGCATTTACTGGCATAACAATGTTCATAATATTTCCTTATTATGCCTAAACATTCCATAATGATGTCCCCTCTTTATTCCTTCTATTGGTAATTTGTATCTTCTCTCTTCTTTCCTTATTAGTTTGGTTACAGACTTTTAAATTTTATTGGTCTTAACAGGCTTTTGGTTCACTGATTTTTCTCTATTGTTTTTCTGTTTTTATTCCATTGATTTTTTGGCTCTTATATATTTATTAACATCTTTCTGCCTGCATACATTTAATTTGCCATACTTTTTTTTTTAAAACTCACCCACTTTTTTTTTAAAGAATTATTTATTTTATTTGAAAGTCAGAGTTACAGAGAGAGGAGATGCAGAGAGAGAGAGAGAGAGAGAGAAAGAGAGAGAGGTCTTCCATCCACCAGTTCACTCCCCAAATGGCTGCAACTGCCAGAGGTACGCCGATCTGAAGCCAGGAGCCAGGGGCCTCTTCCAGGTCTCCCACGAGGGTGCAGGGGCCCAAGGACTTGGGCCATCTTCCACTGCTTTCCCTGGCCATAGCAGAGAGCCGGACAGGAAGTAGAGCAGCTGGGTCTTGAACCAGCATCCATATGGGATGCTGGAGCTTCAGACCAGGGCATTAACCCACTGCGCCACAGCGCCGGCCCCTCACCCACTTTCTTAAGGTAGAAGCTTGGAATATTAATTTGATCACTTCCCTTTTTTTCTTGATTTTTAGAAAATTACATTCATTTCCCTTTATATTACTTTACCTGCATCCTATAAACTTTATATGGTATACTTTGATTATTGGTCAATTATGAACATGTTTTTAGGAGAGTGCTGTTTTGTATCCAAGCAACTGGGGGTTTTCTAGACATCTTCATTACCCATATCAACTTTAATTCCATTTCAAAGACTTTTTGTTTAAGTTTTCAGTCCTTTTAAATTATTGAAACTTGTTTTACGGCAATGAATATGGTCTCCACCAGTAAACAGTCTGCGTTTACTTCAAATGGAATGCATATTCTGCTGTTTCAGGGTAGAGGGTTCCACAATCGATTAAGTCACGATGGATGTATATGTTCTTATATTTTCAGTCTACTTTTTCTCACTCACTGAGAGAGAAGGATCCCAGGTATCCAACCAAAATTCTGGATTTGTCTGTCTCTTTAGTACCTGAAGCACTGTTTCACATACTTCCAATCAGTTATTAGAGGCAAACACATTTAGGTTTGTGACAGCCCCTTGATAAACCAACCAGTTTCTTATCATGGATTCATATATTTGCTCAAACTTGGGAGGAATTTGCTCATCATTTCTGCAAACACTTTTTTCCTAACTGCTTGTCCTGAGACTATATTAGATACACTAGGCTGCTCGAATCACTGATACTTTCGTAGTTCTACCATCCAATCATTTTTTTCCTGTTTCACTCTGAAGTTTCTTTTGTTAAATCATTAAGTTCATGGGCTTTTTCCTCTGTAGACAGTGCATCCTGTCCAATATTTTTCATAATTGCATATTTCACCTCTACATGTTCCAGGCATTTTTAAAAAAATATTTATTTATTTATTTGAAACACAGAGTTACAGAAAGCAGAAACGAGAGAGAAAGGTCTTCCATCAATGGCTGGAGCTGGGCCAATACAAAGCCAGGAGCCAGGAGATTCTTCTAGGTCTCCCATGAGTACCGGGGCCCAAGAACTTGGGCCATCTTCCACTGTTTTCCCAGGCCATAGCAGAGAGCTGGATATCAGAAGTGGAACAGCCGGGGCTCGAACCCGTGCCCATATGGGATGCTGGCGCTATAGGCAGCGGCTTTATCTGATATGCCACAGCACCTCCCTCCATGCATTTTTAAAATTGTTATTTATGAGAAACAGAGAGACAGAGAAGAGGGGAACACTCCCATTTAATGGTGCACTCCCCAACTGCCAGCCATGACTGAGCTGGAAGCTGGGAATTCAATCCTGGTCTTCCAAGTGAGTCTGGCAGGAACCCAGATTGAGCCAGGAAGTTGGAGCCTGCAGTCAAACCCAGGTACTCCACTGTACAACACAGACATCCTCACCAGCATCTGAACTGCTAGGCCAAAAGCCTGCACTTTATTTAATGTCTTCTCATAACACAGTAACTGTCCATCTTTATACAGTACAGTGTGATGTTCTGGTACATTTATACATTGTGCATGGATAATTTCAGCATGACTGGCTACTCACCATTAATCATTCATCATTTCTTTGTGAAGAGGACACTCAAAATCCTCTTTTCTGGATACTTGAAACCATGCAGTATCTTATTGTTAATGCTAATCAGCCTGGGTAAGAAAACACCTGAACTTACTCCTGTTTGGCTGTGCATTTTGTCTGCTTGTACAGTTGATTAAAGCAGGAAGAGTGCTGGTCTCCATTAGTACCAAGGCCTGAAGGTCAAGCTTCCACAGCAGTTCACTGTCACTTCTCATGTGGGACTGCCTGCCTTTTATTGTTCTCTTTGAATCTCTAATTTCCCTCAGTAAATTGTAAGCTCTTTGAGGCCAGGGATTAGGTCTTATTTATGCAGATAATCCTGTGTATCATGGATGCTAGGGAAATCAAACGAATAAAGAATGGGCATGGGGCTGGCGCTGTGGCGCAGTGGGTTAATGCCCTGGTCTGAAGCGCCAGCATCCCATATGGGTGCCAGTTCTAGTCCCGACTGCTCCACTTCGAACCAGCTCTCTGCTGTGGCCTGGGAAAGCAGTAGAAGATGGCCCAAGTCCTTGGGTCCCCGCATCTGCGTGGGAGACCTGGAGGAAGCTCCTGGCTCCTGGCTTTGGATTGGCGAGGTTCCGGCCATTGAGGCCAACTGGGGAGTGAACCGTCGGATGGAAGCCCTCTCTGCCTCTCCTCTCTCTATGTAACTCTTTCAAATAAATAAATAAATCTTTTTAAAAAAATGGGCAGATCAAGACTGAACAAACAAATGAGATCTAAAGGTTCCACTGGAGTGCAATCTAAGGACAGTCCCTTCAACTATGAAACTTGATCATCTAGACATGCGCCATGACTTTCTGGAGTTCAGATTCCATGGAACCACAAACCTCAGGAGCATCAGGCTAGTGCTACTCTGACAATATGCATTCTGAAGTCCTGGCCAATTCTCATCAGGCCTGCACACTGGATATTAAGAATTGGCCTGAGGGATCCGTGCCGTGGCGCAGCAGGTAAAGCTGCCCTCTGTGTAGGCATCCCATATGGGCGTGGGTTCGAGTCCTAGCTGTTCCAATTCTGATCCAGTTCTCTGCTATGGCCTGGAAAAGCAGTAAAGATGGCCTGGGTCCTTGGGCCCCTGCAACCACATGGGAGACCCGGAAGAAGCTCCTGGCATCCGATCAGTGCAGCTCTCGCCATTGCGGCCAATTGGGGAGTGAACCAGCAGATGGAAGACCTCTCTCTCTCTCTCTCTCTGCCTCTCCTTCTCTCTCTGTGTAACTCTTTCAAATAAATAAATAAATCTTAAAAAAAAAAAAAAAACTGGCCCGAATCAGGCAGTGTCAATTCACTAAGACTAGTTTTACCATTTGCAGGTAATACAGTGGTTCTGAAACTCTAAGAGGGGAAAAGGGAGGCCTGAATCCCACATGTGCTACTTGCTGTATAACCTTGGACAAGTTGCTTGGCTAATCTGATTGCTAATTTCCTTATAAAAAGAGAATGGGTAATACTTTCTGCACATGAAGTGAATCCAACGCAGTGGACACTTAGTAAATGGAGGCTAGTACTGGAAGCTTAATTACAATCCTTCAAGAAAGGGCAGAGATCATGTAAAATGTCTGATAACTCGTCTGTGGGGAAAGATTAGTGGCCACCTGCTAACATCATTCCCAGAGAACACCAACGTGGAGGCCCACAAGTAGGTACTGTGAGGTACACTCGTCTAATACAATTTGAGTACCTCTTTTCCAAGATACTTGGAACCAGATAAACTTTTCCAGTTATGGAATGTTTGTATATATATGATGAGCTATCTTGGGGAAGGGACCTAAGTCTAAACACAAAATTCATTTGTTTTCTATATACCTTATATACATGGCCTGAAGGTAATTTTTAAAATTATTGTTTTCAAATTTCTTGAGAAGCAGAGAGAGAGAGCGAGCAAGCAAGCTACCATCTGCTTGTTCAGCCCCCCAGTGCTCACAATGGCTGTAGCTGCACTGTGGCTGAAGAGGGATATAGGAACACAATCCAGGTCTCCCAAGGACCCAACTACTTGAGTCATCACCATTGCCTCCAAGGGTCTGCATCAGCAGGAAGCTGGAATCTGGAGCCAAAGCCAGGAACTGAACCAGGGCACTCTGATGAGGAACGCAGGAGTGTGAGGCGCAAGGCTGAAGGCCTGCTCCACGGAGGTCATTTTAATACAGTACTTTCGGTACAGCTGCATTTTTACTGTGACCACACATGAGGGCTGATGTGGCCCTTTCCACTTCTGATATCATGTCAGTGCTCAAAGGGTTTTCGATTTGGGGCATTTTGAAACTCATATTTTTGGATTAGGAATGTTGACGAATGCCAAACAATTTATTTTCTAGCTTACTGACTGTTTCTCTTAGAGCTACTACATTGTCACAGAAGTCACAATGCCTCCAGACACAGAGAACCTAAATCATATAGAGATGCTAAAATACGTTGGGGTGCAAGTATTATGACAGAGCTACTTAAGCTGCTGCTTGGAATCCCACATCAGGATGCCTGAGATGGAGTCCCACTTCTACCACTGATCCAGCTTCCTGCTAAGGTACTTGGTGGGCAACAAATGAAGACTCAAGTACTTGAGTCCCTACTACTATTGTGGGAGACCTGGATGGAGTTCCTGGCTCCTGGCTTCAGCCTGGCCACTCTCCAGACATTGCAGGCATTTGAAGACTGAACCAGTAGATGGAAGATCTCTGTCTCTCTGCCCTTTAAATTTAAATTTAAAAAATGAATAAAAATGGTAGGCGGAATAAACAAATAAAAGTGAGTTAGCAGAAAGGAGAGAATTAAAGTGTGTTTAGTGAGAAAAACTGAAAACAAACAAGGACAAAAAACAATGAGAAAATAAGTGGCCTCCAAGCCATTAACAGAATTTGTTGACCTGCCAGGTCTTTTTCTTAATATGCATTATTAGAACTTTCATAACACACAGAGCAAAGTTTTGAAAATACAGATTTAAAGGAAAGCCATCAAAATATTTTTAAAGGTAACATAAATGATTTAAAGATAGTGCAAAGAAGAAAATTTTTTTAGCTGAAAGAGGAGAAAATTCAGGACAAGCTAGAAGCCTCTCTACAAGTGTGGAAAGGATTATGCAAAAGAATAAAAATAATAAAAAAAAAAGGATGTGTGTGACCATCTGTTCTCCATGTTCAGTAATGACTCAAATGAGGGGAAATGGGCTCAACTGCAGCGGCCGAAGATCACTCTGACAGTAATGGCTATTAAAGCAGAAGTCATTTACGAAGGGACATCATGGCACTTCTCTCCCTGGAAATCTTTAGAAACAGACTAGACACCCACTTTATCTGCATGTAATGGAGGCATCACATTCCCACGGCACATCTGTGGTGTGTGAGACGCTCTGCTCTGCTGCTTCTCACAGCGCCCAGCAAGGGGCACAATCAACAAAGAGTTCAAGCTGCTCTCTCAGCACAGCCTGGAACCAAGCAGAGAGCTGCCTGTCTAGATGGTGATCAGACATCCGCACTGCATTTTTTTTTTTATAATAAGAGATAATTTCAAGAAAAGGCCATGAGCAGAGTCCTGGGGCACAAGAGTGGAAAGGAAGAAAGATGTTAATTGGCCTGGGTGGGGAGGTGTGACAAGTAACAGGTGTGTTGCGAGTAACAAAGTTTTTCCCTTTGAGGTGACAGACGGCACTGGACTGCTGCTGCTGGAAACCCCTGGATTCCCAAGGTGCAGATGCAAAACCACCTGGGCTGAATGTCAAGCTACACCATCCTCTTGTCCCAGACACACACCTGCATCCCTTGCTCCAGAACCCCCTGGCTGGGCAACAGCTGAGGACTTCCTCCTTCCCCTGGCACTAGCATAGACACTAGTGTGCTAACAGAATAAGAAATGGGCAAAGTGGCTCAGTTCTCCAGCCTCTCTGATTCCACGGAAATCACTGTCAGGCTGCTCTAGATACTGGCTACACTCTAACCAGTGAACAATCTGCACTCTGGACTCACAGCACAAACTGCAGGCAGCACCCAGCAGCAGAGCAGGTACCCCGAGGGCATCCAAACAAGGAGAACATGCAGCCAGGTCTCCAACAGGATACTGGCACAACCAAGCCTCAAGGAGAAGCAATTTACCAAAGCAGCATTTACAACATGACATTCTCTGATGGGAATGGAATTCTTCATGCACTTTCAGTAGTCACCAGAACATTCTGAAGAATCACCTCAATGATTCCCATCTGGACAGTAAGACCCACAGTAGAGCCCTAAGAAGACCCAAACACCCCCGAAATGAAAAATCAGTACCAAAATCATAGTTCCTAAAGTAAAGCTGGCATGCAAAAAAAAAGGTTAAAAATCAGCAGTATCTACAGAATTTCTGTATAGGGACAGTAATCAGGTTAGATGAGGCTGCCAAAGGGACCTTCCTGGAAGCTGTGTTTACACAGCAATGCTACAAATATTTAAGGGTACCTCTAAAAGCTCATGGCAAAGTGGGAATTACAAGATTATTCTGGTGCAAAAAATTGAAATCCATGTGTATAAAATGCATACTATGAAACAAGTATGCATGGGATTTCCAAAAATTTTTGCACCAAAATAAACTTATCTTTTAACTCCATTTTCCACAAACTGTTTGAAATATCCTCATTTAAAAATACCAACGATGTCTAAGATGTTTCATTCACCTTTTCAGTAAGACTGAGAGAATAACCACTGTTACCAACAGCGACTATCGCTCTTGGTTGCTGTTGCTTTTACTGGGGTGCCTTGAGAGTTCTGATGGAGGTACTGAGAGGTGCCAGGCCACCTTTGAGAACCAGTGGCTCCGATTTCCAATCCTTCAATTGGCTGGGATGAAGAGTGCAATCTGCAGCCTTGGATGGAGTTTCTCGCTGCACAGAACCAACAGGTCCTCCTCGTTATCAAATCAACAACTCTAACATCACCAGCCCTGCATCCCAGCCACCCCAGATGGTAGCTTAATAGGCTGAAAGAATTAATAGTGCACCTCTAAGCACATTATTCACCCAGAGAATAGTTTAGGCAATGGAAAGAATCTGGCCCATTATGGCCCACACAATTGCTAAATAATATGCAATCACAGAAATGAAGCATGGCATATGGTTATCTCTCCACTATACTCAGCTTCATTATAATAAAAGTGCTGTTCAAAACCCTAGTAGAAATTTGAAAGGCATACCTTTCTTTTCTGGAAGAAACATTACAATAAGACAAGCCAATCCTGCCAGACACAGAAACGCTGCTAACGTCCTCTTCCGACCAAACCTAAATAATAGAAAAAAATACCAGACATCTCTTAGGAATCTTCTAAATCCATCTACTCCCCACTCCCAACCTTATATTTAAACACCCTCAGTTTCACTAAATGCGCTGATCTTTTCTAAAGGAGTGGGTAGCAAATGTGCTTCATCAGGAGTCTGGCAACACCAGCCTAACACAAAGGCAAACTGGCCGGACTGCAGGCTCACGTGATGTGTACAGACGGGAGGCAGAGTAGTCCTATTTCCATGAATGTTTACAATGTTCCTGGCCCTGTTTCAAGTGTTTTCCACAAATTTTATTTCATTATAATAATAAGCCTGTGGGCATGTACTGTTATATTCCTCAACTTCTAGCTCATTTCATTTTCTGGTTACCTCAATCTTATGCAGTTAAGAGTTTTAAACACTATATAATTTTCTTTTCTCTCTCTCTCTTGAAAACATAAATAGAAAACACTTCTTGCCAATTAGAATCAAGTGCAAGGCACATATAGCGCACTTTGAGAGAGTCATTTTCAAGGGAAGAGCTCTAGACTTGGGAGGAAGAAGTCAGCATTAACAAATCTCCCTTCTTAGGTCTGCAGCACACAAGGTGCTCTGCTGGGGCTTCAGTCTTCACTGTCATTTGGGTGACAATTTTTCCAGGGGAATTCCTAAGCCCTAGTTGGAAGATAAGGATGAGTGGAAACTTACAGAGGAACTTGTCAAAATCATAAAACTAACACATGGCTAAGGCAGGACCTGAATTCAGGTGTGTCTGTCTCATAGCTAGTGGCAGCTGGTAGGAGACAGAAAAGGTCTAAATCTCTTTCAAGTCCTTATTTTCAATCTGTCAGTATCAAATGCCTTCCAAGAGCCATGTTCCACAGGGGGGATGCAAAGATGCACAGGTCCACCCCCATGGTTAGACGCAGTCAGAGGCATCCACAAGAAGCTACAGCTACACAAAGGCATGGTGCTAGCACAACAATACATGGAAAGCTGGGGAAAGACTTCAAACTATGATGTCTAATCCAGCTCTCAGACCATGATGAGAGCAAGAGGAAGCCAGCAAGAGAGGAGTCAGCAGAAGCAATGGGATGACTTCCTGGGCGAAAACCCCTGCATTTATCAGAATTCAAACCCACCCTTCAAAATGCTCTAAGTTAAAAGCATGACTACAACACTGAGCATGATACTAAAGGAAGCCTGGTTTTAGTTACGATGATGATTTCTGGAGAATGAGAAATGGCACAGTCTAGCCGATTCTCAGCTCACACAGGACGAGATCTTTAGTAAGTGATGTAAAAATATTTAAGGAAATATGAAATAACTTTTTTTTTTTTTTGACAGGCAGAGTGGACAGTGAGAGAGAGAGAGAAACAGAGAGAAAGGTCTTCCTTTGCCGTTGGTTCACCCTCCAATGGTCGCTGCAGCTGGCGTACCACACTGATCTGAAGCCAGAAGCCAGGAGCCAGGTGCTTATCCTGGTCTCCCATGCAGGTGCAGGACCCAAGGACTTGGGCCATCCTCCACTACCTTCCCAGGCCACAGCAGAGAGCTGGCCTGGAAGAGGGGCAACCGGGACAGAATCCGGCGCCCCAACTGGGACTAGAACCTGGTGTGCCGGAGCCGCAGGCGGAGGATTAGCCTAGTGAGCCGCGGCGCCGGCCTGTATGAAATAACTTCCAAAATGTGTTCTGAAATTGTGTCCACAGACACTGAACAGCAAAAGCAGAATATATTCTTTCCCTTCACAAATTAAAGTGGATCTTAGGAGATAAGGAAAGTCTAACGCATCCAATTCTTTGTCTTCTGGTGGGAATTCCTGAATACTGCTTGTGGAGTTTATGGGGTTCTGTGCTTCTACAGCTATAACCCCATCTCTTGTGACTAACAAACTAGACACAGACAACTCAATAATCCTCAGGTGGTAAAGACTTTCAATATTGGCTTGCAACCTATATAAAAATTCATACACATAAAATGCAAGAAATACTGCACTAAAAAATGAATTCTAATTGTATTTAGTCTTAAAGCAACTCTGTAATCACCAGGGTGATTAGCAGATACTGTATACACAAACAGTACCATTTAGATACTTATGTAAATTACAGGCATGATACGCTCTGCAGCCAGTGTGCTCCCACGTGTCTGGGCACAACTTCATACTCATCCATACTCACCACTTTTGGTTAATCAAGTAGATGCACAGAGGATAAGATGGGATTTCTATGAGGCCAGACAGGGCCAGGTTGGCATAAATACTTCCACCAAGATCACCCGCACTTAGTGTTAGGCCGTAATACACCAAGCTGCACACAAACCTGCAATTGGGGACCAAGGGACCAGGGGGTTAAAAAACAAGGACAACAGAAAAAGCACATAAGGAGTTATCAGAGAAGATTTGAATAGCACTGTTCAGTACAATACAATCTGCTCTAAATAACTCTGACTCTCCCACTAGCCCTGCAGTCTTAACCTGAATTTCTATAGTAGGAAGAAACAAAAACAATATGAGGCCTTAGAAATGATTCATGTCTACATGTTACATGAAGCAAATGATGACCAGCTTTGGCAGCAGGAAAGATATTGTTTCGGGTTTCTCAAGCTTTTTGCACTTCATAGAAGACAATGACCCTATTCTTACTTTGTTTAATTCAACAACCTATGGAACACTTGCCTAAGGCGGTTGTGATATTATCGAGATGACTCTAGAAAAGAACTCCCATGGAGAAAGCCAATAGCGGATGGCAATGAGAACAGAGACCAATCTTCAGAGGGTCACCTACAGGCCAGTCACTTCCCAGCCCTCATCTTAACCCTATCCTGCATTCACAGAAGGTGCACATGCTATGAACACCCAGAACAAGGAAGGAAAGATAGGGCACGCAGAGGCAGGATGCTCTAGAGGAAAACCAACTGAGGAAAGCTCTCTGGAAAGCCGTTACTTTATTTAAGCACCTTGCTCCTGAAACAAGCGCTCTGGGGTCACCTCATGGGTGGCAGGCACTGTGCTGGACACTTGGCCTATCTCCTGTAGCCCAGAAGCAAAGAACCGAAGAACTAATGGCAATCAAAGTGCCAGCGCGCAGCACCCAATCAGGGCTTTCTCAATCAGAGTGAAGGCGGTACTAGCAACTTCTGTGCTGAGAAAACTGAAGTATTACAACAAAATGAAACGGAATAGGACAAAGAAAAATAAAACTCTGGAACTGGGATTTTCTAGGACACAAATACATCTGATGAATCACAAATTCTTAATAAAATGCTTGGGCCTGGTTAAGTTGGTCAGTTTTTCTGCCTTTGCAATTCTGTCTGACCAGTGTTTATTAAAGGGAAGTTCTTGTTGTTAACCATTATTTTTCCTTAGAAAAGTCTGACGAGCTGCAGTTAGGACAAGATCAAACAAGAAAGAGAAAGCTTCATGCCTACTTCTGCCAAAACACTGGAGTAGGCCACGTTCTCTAGGCTACAGGAATGGGCCATGCAATGGGAGGGAAGGTTGGGGAAGTGGGAAGAAGGACCCCTGGAGCTGGTCTGGTGAGCAGCTCACCCCTCCCCAGCAAATGAGCCAGGAACAGCAACTACTTCCCATTACTTCTTACTGGGGTAAAGCCGCCGTCTGTGCACGAAGCAGCAGAAGCAGTTCTGTAGCAAGGCTACCAGGCTGTCCTACGTTAGGATGCAAGGTGCAGTCAGTACTCTGTTCTCTCTGTCCTCAGGCCCCTTGCATGTAAGTAGCAGGCCAAGCAAGTTTAGGTCCATGTGGTTTTCTAAAATAGTCTGAAAATCCTTTGTATCTGCAACAGACACCCTCTTCTACATGATGCTATTTCGTAAGGAGCTGTCTATGCTCATGTGAATCTACCCGCAGTGAAAACAGAAACTCCAATGAAATAGTTCCAGCCATGGAAACACACACTCCTATTTAAATCAAGCTGTGATGGTATCAAATCAGGGAAAGAACAACACTAGTTCACGACAAGACTGAATTTACCCATCAGATGGCAGTGAGAGAGCACGAGGCCTGGAGTGTGTGTGGCGGGGGGGGGGGGGGGGGGGGGCATGGTCCCCAAGGCTGGGGCTGTGGTCTGCAACTTGCCTTCATGGCAGAGGTGGTTTCTGGCATCCACAATTACAGCTATTAAAATCACTTCGATCCTCTGTCTGTGCCCCCAAACACAATTAAAATGCTTGCGTTACATTTAGCCGTAGAGTCAGGGCATTCAGGAACTATGCAGAAGGCACAACTGGGAAAGCAAGCTCAGGAGCAGGTGCTACCACGGAGGTGACTGTGCTCCCCAGTTAGGGCTTCCTTCACTGACAGATCCACAGGCAAGGCTGCAGGAGTTCACAGCCTCAACTCAGCCCGTATGAGCAGACTTGCTTTGAATAAGATAAACAGGGAGTCTTCCTGGCCCCAAGTCTAATGTTTTTCATCTGCCGAAGGCCAGAACCCAGAGTTCAATACACCTGATAAAAATGAAAGATTGAAAAATAGACAGTACCATCTCCAACAAGCAGGAGCTTCTTCAAGGCAGAGTGTGACTGTCTAATGTGATATGCAAGTGCAGCCCGAGACTTGGTACCTCAATTTATTTTGTGTCTGCTTTTAAATAGAGAGATCTCAAGTAGGTAGCTCCTATGCTATGTTGCTGGCTTTTGAATATCATCTTCATGCCCAAACCTCAAGCTTGTGTCCATTATTCCACATGCATTATGCATCATGCATCGGTGATATTCCCAGCCCTGCACTGGTTCTGTAGGGGAAGGAGAAGTTGGTGGCCACACAGGTGGCAGCCAGGACTTGAGCAGGAAAAGAGAGTGATGATACAGAAAAACACCTTTGGGGCCAGCGCTGTGGCATAGTAGATAAAGCTGCTACTTGCAGTGTTGGCATCCCATATCGGCGCCAGTTGGCGTTCCGGCTGCTCCACTTCTGACCCAGCTCTCTGCTATGGCCTGGGAAAGCAGTAGAGGATGGCCCAAGCCCTTGGGCCCCTGCACCTGTGTGGGAAGACCCAGAGGAAGCTGGCTTTGGATCAGCGCAGCCCTGGCCATTGTGGCCAATTGGGGAGTGAACCAGTGGATGGAAGACCTCTCTCTTCTCTCTCTCTCTCTGCCTCTCCTCCTCTCTCTGTGTAACTCTTTCAAATAAATAAATAAATTTTTTTTTTAAAAGAAAAACATCTTTGCAGATTCTTGTTATGAAGCTACTGGTTCCTTTTTTAAGCTTTATACATAAGATCACTTTCAAATAAAATCATTTTCCTTTTATCCACACATGAAAACATGTTTCCATACAGCCTTTATGGCAAATACAGGTAAATCATAGGACAACTGGGCCAGAGGGTACAATGCTCCTGCTAGTACTGCACTGAGTAATGCTGATGGCACCTTAGGACAATGGACAATATTAAAACACGCACAAAGGCTGGAGCTGTGGCCCAGCAGGTTAAGCCAGGGCCTGCAATGCTGGCACCCCACATTGAATTTCCAGTTCAAGTCTTGGCTGCTGCACTTGCAAGCCAGCTCCCTGCTAATGTGCTTGATGAAAGCAGACGATGGCCCAAGTACTTGGGCATCTGACATTCACATGGGAGACGCAGATGAAGTTCCAGGTCCCTGGTTTTGGCCTGGCCTGGTTCCAGCTGTTGTAGTCATTTAGGGAGTGAACCAGTGGATGCTTTTCTCTCTGTCTCTCCCCCTTCTCTGTCACTCTCCATTTTGAATAATTAAATCAATAAATCTTTAAAAACAAAAAATGCATGTACAAGTACCCAAGATATGGAAACAACCTAAACATCTAACAGTGGAAGACTGGAAAAAGAAAACTGTACTGTATATGGAGACTTCTTCAGAAAATGTATGGTGAAATGGAATTGTAAGGCAAGTTTGTCTTGGTGTAAAAAATTTTGAAATTCATGAGTAATTTTTCAGAATATGCATTTTCCATGACTTTCTGAAGACCCTTCATATATGCAATGGAATATTGCTCAGCCTTAAATAGGATCTTGACTTCTGGCACCATATGAACGGATCTGTAGAGTATTATGCTAAGTGAGATAAGCCAGACACAGAAAGAAAAATGTCTTAGCATGTCATTTATATGTGAATATTTTATATACATATATGTTATATATATATAGTGTATATATATATATATATATATATATATAGAGAGAGAGAGAGAGAGAGAGAGAGAGGCAGGTTAAATACAGAGACAGAGGAGGAAATAGAATCACCATTACCATGAGAAGAGGAGGGGAGAAAATGAGGATTGAGGTATAGGCCAAAAGATGCAAAGTAGCAGATGTTCAAAAGAGGCAAATAGATCTACTGAACAGTTTAAGAACTAGATTAACTAAACTTGTAAGATATTAGAGATATCTGATAAGCAGATTTTTACCTGTTCTTGTCACACACAGAGTTAATGAAGTGAGACAATAGGTATGCTAATCTAGGTTCACTATATATCTTTATGTATCCCATAATATCATGTTGTAAACCTCATATATATACAAAATTGAGTTAAATCAAAATTGAATGTTATATTTTTCTGAAATAAAAAGACTTGGGAAAACAATCTTAACACCATGTTAACTATGCCAATAAAATTTTATTTGAAAAAATTATGTGAAATTCACACACCGGATGAGCCCATCCATTTTTCCCCTTCCTACAACTTCATCCTATAAACAGAATCCTCTTGAATCACTGAATGAAACTTCTGGGAACACTGAGAGCATTTTGAGACAGGAAGGAAACGCTAATAAACAACTAGAAAATCAGGGTCAGAGAGTGATAATCATTACTGGCCAATCTGCACACATGACTCAGGCCCACAACCTCGAACTCCAGGGAGGCCCACTGTGCCAGGGACAGCCCTGAGCCCACCGCTGTGAGCTGCTGAGCAGGGTGCCACACAGGATGCAGCACAGAACTGCGCCTCACCAAAGCCAACGCAGGGATTTCCAGGTCCTTTCTAGAAACTCTCTGTCTCTGGATGCTTGCTGGCTTCCCCTCCTTGTCAGGGAGAGGGGGAGACTTGAGCATTTACAGTGAATGCCCCAAGAGCATTATGTGCTTCTGATGTCTACTGACAAAGGCTCAACAAAGCTACCAGAAGACAGGACCAGCTCCTGCCTGCCGGGGCAGTGCTATGAAAGCAAGGGCGGGCAGGATACCAGGTGCTCAGGACAGGAGCCTTGTTGCTGGGAAACAACCTCACGGGGACAAAAGAGCGAACCTTTTCTGTAACCCCAAAGGAAGAGCTTATCCCGAGGGCTTTAGCAACCTGAGCTGAAGATGAACACAACACCCCTGAGGGGGATTACCAGATGAACATCAGGATGAGGGTGTGTCCCAAGAGGACCCGGTAGCGGAACAGATCCAGAAAACTCCCAGTTTCCCTGCAGCTCCTGCTGGCTGGGTGTGTCAGTGAGAACGCACACTTGAGCCTGCGGTTCCTCTTGGCGATGAGGTACAGTGCCTCTTCAGCCTCACTCAGTCGACCCTGGGAGTATAACCAACGAGGTGATTCAGGAATGAATCTGAAAGAGACGTCATCAAAGGCTGTATATTCATACAGGCAGCGTGCACAGCAAGACATGAATCACTCCCCCACTACTGGATTCTGTGTTGAGTTTACATTGACTCAAGGCAATATGGGGTGGGGTGGGAGGAGGGAGGGAGGGAGAAGAGAAGGGAGGGAAGGAGAAAAGAGGGGAGGGGAGGGGAGGAGACGGGAGGGGGAGAAGAAACAGCTTCTTTCAACAACATGTACCAATGTTAAATGGTCTATTTTATCAGTGGAAACCAAGGACATGCTTTCAAAATAGCAGTAAATAACGTGATCAACATGTATTTGTTTTTAAAAGCAAATTTTAATATGGAAATGGCAAGTTGACAGTACAAATGCAAAGTCTTCATACAGCATGGGTCAGAGATATGACTCTAAAGCCTAGCCCAGTGTTGTTAGACTAATACAGTACAGATTTGAGGGTTTTCAAGTTCCTAAAAAGTCTTACATGAATACAGAAATCTGTATTACCTCACCAAAATAACAAAATGTTTTAAAAGTGATTGTTTTTTAACATACAGATACATTATTTAGGACATAAGGGTTATTTTGAGCCTCTATGTAAAAATGAAAATGGGTGGATATTTAGCATACCAGTTACGACATATCCCATTTCCGAGTGCCCGGGTTCCAGCCTCAGCTCTGCTTCCCATGCCAGCTTCCTGCTCACGCACACGCTGGGAGGCAGGAGGTGAGGCTCAACTACTGTGTCCCTGCCACTCACACGGGAGACCTGGACTGAGTCCTGTGTTCCTCACTTCTGCATGGCCCAGCCCTGGCTGTTAGGGGAATTCGGGGAATAAACCAGTAGACGAGAGATGTCTCTGTCTCTTGTCCTCTCAAGTAAGTTTTTATTTTTTATTTTAAAGATCCTGTAAAAAAATTAAATTTCTTGCATATTAGCTACTTGTGAGTATACACTACTTCCAAACATTCACATCACCTGACATGCTACTCAAGTTAACACGGCCTGAGCTCTGGAAGGATAACAATTATCATTTGGTTAGATTCTAGTTACAGAGCAACAGCTACTGCTTAATAAAGGCAGCGTTAAACACGTCCATTGACACTGATACTTCTGGTTTTAGGACTTCAATATTATGTATCTTGTCCTCTCACCATTTACCATACATTTTTAGGGGGCTACTCAAAGACAAAAGCATGGCAGAAACATGGAAGCCATGTTTACGTTTTTATCTAATTGGGTACGGTCCACCTAAAACAAAACCTGGATGAGTGAAGCTGGTGACTTGAGGTGCTTTTTAAAGTTCCCTGTGCCTTTCAATACAGATAATGAGTCAGCAACAACCACTTCAGGGTTTGGAACTTCAATGGGCAGCCAGTCTGTTAAAACTGGGAGCTCCCAGACAGCAACAAGCTGTTTGCTCCACAACTGCATTTCCCCAGCACCGAGGCCCAGGATTTGTCGAGTATTCCCACTGTGTACAGAGCAGTGTGATAGGTGCTTAGAGGAAACACACTGGAAATAAAAAGGCAGGAATTTTCTTAGCAGTTCTGCTACCAAGAAAGAAAGTACATATGTATATAAACATACAACACCTGACTGTCGACTCGAGCAGGAACAAAGGCTGTCTGGAGTATCCTGAATCCCTTAATCTACTTCTTTGTTACTATCTGATTATTATTTCCAGTATCCAAGTCAATGGTCTAGCAAACCACTGTTCTGCTGGAGGCCTGGTCCGTTGCCCTTCAGTTGGATTGGTGGCCTACCCACAGGGCCAGATGTGTGCCGCAAGGTAAGACCACCTGATTAAGTACAGAGGAAAAGAATGTAAAAGAAGACAACTGTCATGAACAGGTAGAAAAGACATATGAGGATAAACAGCAGATGTGAACAGCACTGGGATGAGGAAGACAGACCAAACAGGAGCGGTCCTCACTGCTGGGTAGAGCAGCATTTCCCCTCCCCTTAAGCCACGTGTGCCTTCAGAATTATTTGTAAGCAGCAACAATGAATGACTTTTAAAACTTTATAAATCATTTCTAACAGTGGTATTTGAGAGATATTCAAGTGTAACTCAATCGTGCAAACATAGGATCTTGTTTTCTCAGCATTTTGAGAGATCAATCAGCTTTCTCGTGCCATGGATCATCTTACTGGATTGAGAAAAAATGAGCTCCATCACACACAGATGGTACATACAAAATAGTCAGACACGTTTTTAAGTGAAAATGCAGACCTTGGAACATGCTGTCCTCTAGGTAGCGGAGTGGTTGGTCCCCTGTGCCACAGCCACCTCTGGAAACTAAAGTGTCAATTTAACAAAGCCGCCTCTGCTCAAAAACGTTCCGTGAACATCACTAACAGTGGCAAATCTTTGTAAATTAAGGGGGCACTGGTTTCCCAAAAAGTGTAAAACTACTCAAATTCAAGCACTGTGAAAACAAGCAATATGTAAGCTCAGTAAAAATGTTTTGGTAAACCAAAGGTATGACTCTAAACATACCTTTTGATAAACCAAAAGTATGACCAAAGGTATGACTCTAAACAATGTGACTTTGTCTTATGTTGCTGTGGCAAACTCTGAAAGTGATTCCAAATATTTTTGTGCCAACATCTGCCCCATGGGTATGAGGGATCCACTGCATAGAAGACCTGGGCCTTGGTGCTGGGGAAATGTCATCGTGGAGCGAACAGTGTGTTGCTGTCTGAGAGCTCTCAGTTTTGAAACAGACAGGGCTCCAGGCCGAGGAGGAAGCAGCAGGCCACTCAGGACACTGCTGCAGAATTCCGAAGAGAAAGAGAACTTCACAGCTGCCAGCGTGATGAGGACTACCTTGGGTGGACGGCACTGGAGCAAACCAGGAGAGCTGAGTATTAATTAAACAAGAGGTGAAGTGGAGAAGGGTGTTGAAGGAGCGGCACGGCACAGAGTAGACAGGGCGGGCAGAAGAGCACGAGGTGCATGCTGGGGACAAGCAGCCTAGAGTGCCTGCAGCGAGGCTGTGGGGGCGTGGGGGACGGAAGGCGGAGAGCTGGTGACGACTGGGGCTATCTGTGAGAAGCCCCGTGCTCCAGCTTGCGTGATGTTCAAGTCACACGTGCTCTCTGGCCTTTGCTCCATCTCCCATGCCCTGCATTCACCGGCCAGCACTGGCAGGAGCTAACTCGGACGGCACACCCAGAGAGGTAAGAGCCGCGCTAGGCATGGAAGTATGAGGCTTCTTAAATATTTAAAGAGGAAAATTCCTTTACCCACTGACTTACCTGAGTGCTTACTGATTCAAGGTACCACGCAAGGCACCCATTTATTACTTCCAAAATCCACAACACACAAGCTGATAAAACACTGTCAGTTTCCCTCCCTCATCAAATTACCTCATTCAAATTCTTGTAACTAAACACATCTAATGTTTTGCTTCTTTAATACATGTTAACTATTACTACTGTATTCACTTCTGCTCTTACAATTCTCTTGCTTTTAAAGACAGTATGGAAACCAAGTTCAGTTCAGCCTCCACCAAACTACAATTCAGAACCTGAATAGAGAGATTCTAAACGAGAGAGCTGCCTGAATTAAAATGCTCCAACAGATCTCGCCCACTGTACGGCACAGAGGAAAGCTGGTGCCATAGGCTGACAATCTGTGCATGCCAAAGATTTGAATGCTTACAACTGGAGATCCGACACTTCAGGGAATAAAGTCTTTCCGTGTCGCAGTAAAACTTCTGGTGAAATGGGCTTAGCCCAGCGCCTCATCTTGGAGCATCAGAGTGCTACAGAGCTGTGACACCACGGGTAGTCATTTATAGACCCTGCAGGGACAATGCAACCACTTCTGCTCAGCTATGAGTCCCTACAATCTAAGACTTTCCCCATATATAAGACTCTTGCAGAGTGTGCATTTAGAGGCCCTGAAATGAGCCTCATGTATTGGACAAAGAGTGGTTACTCCATATCGGATATGAAAGCATTGCTCTCCAATAGCAAATAGACCTGACACATGACCTGAGCCAGCCTGAAGCTTTTTTTCCTTGGTAAATCTTTTATTTTTTTACCTATAAATTATTCATACATGCCTATAAGACAGGTTTTGACTCAGCACAATTCAAAGGTGAAAAGTTAAGATTTTCTTTTTTTCATAGAGAAAAAATTTACAAATCGTGAAATACTTTTCACAGGATGCAAACTGGACCCTAGTTTTCCATGTGAAGGGCTGTTGGCTTGGTTTAATTCTAGCCTGAAGATCTGTAATAGTGAGGCATTCGGTTACAAAAAAAAAAAAATAGTAGTTCCCTATATCAACAAAGTGAATTAAATGGCTGTCCACAGAGAGGTCACTTTAAACAGGAGATACCTGCATTTGAATTACTTAAGCATCTCTCTCCAGGAGCTAAAAGCTGGAGCACCTGCACAAATCAGTTCTTCACCAAAGTAGTACAAGCAAGCTCCTTAGAGGGACAGCTTATTAAATTAAAACTTCGAGAGGAAAAACTACTCACAAAGATAAGAGAAAGACCACTGTTCCCTGCAGGTTAACCAGAACGGCCAAGGTCCTCCAGGAGCGGATGAAGTATCCTAACAGGGCATACTGGGCGATGCCAACTGCGAAGAAGAGGCCGCCGATGGATCCTAATTCAGGGAAAAGACAATAGTCACCGGGGAGGACTCATCTCGGCCCCACTTCCAACTCCCAGTCACAACCAATGCCCTCCTTGTAACACGCAGGTCACACCTTGGCAAGCATAAAAGGCAGAGCAGAAAAGGAAAGTCTACATAAATGTTGAACATCTAATGATAAAACCAACAAGAGGCCAGAAAATTAGTGGAAAAGAAGAAAGCACAGATGGAAAATAGAAACCACAGGTGGATAAATAAATTTAAGGTTTGCCCAAACGCTTTCTGCATTGTGCTAACATATGCCGGAGCCTGTGCATGAGGCTTGGAAATATTTTTGCCATACGGGTGGCATGGTTTACAAGCCAAGAAGCTATTATAATATGGGACTTAAGGCCAGCACCTCGACTCAATAGGCTAATCCTCTGCCTAGCGGTGCCGGCACACTGGGTTCTAGTCCCGGTCGTGGCGCCAGACTCTGTCCTGGTTGCCCCTCTTCCAGGCCAGCTCTCTGCTGTGGCCCGGGGAGTGCAGTGGAGGATGGCCCAAGTGCTTGGGCCCTGCACCCCATGGGAGACCAGGATAAGCACCTGGCTCCTGGCTTTGGATCAGCGCAGTGCGCGGGCCACAGCGTGCCGACCGCGGCAGCCATTAGAGGGTGAACCAACGGCAAAAGGAAGACCTTTCTCTCTGTCTCTCTCTCTCACTGTCCACTCTGCCTGTAAAAAAAAATAATAATAATATGGGACTTAATCTCTATCACAGAGGCTAACCTTGGAATGCTTATCTTAAATCACAACATACTCCCTAGCTCTCCTTCTCATTCACCACTATTTAATTTCCCAACATTGGATATATGACATTTTACATTTCTTTGTTTCTTGTCTCTTCCAGGAAGAACACAGGCTCCATGAAGTATGGATTTCAGTCAGCACTACAGATGGAAAAGTACCAACCACAGAACCCTGTGTGTTTTGAACTGAACATTGAGATGGGCACTAAACCAACTGGTGTACTCCATATTCTTGTAAATTCTATATGGCTGATGTACTTTCTACAAGCGCTACTATCACTGCTGTCAAAACAGCTACCATTTATTGAACATCACGGCTCAACATACACGTACTGTCCGAGGAAGCAGGTTTCATTCTCCACCAGGTGCTGAAGTGAGGGTGTCACTCAGAAGTGCAGTGAAGCTAAGGACAGACCACTGTACACAGCAGAGCCAGGACGTGCACCCAGGTCTCTCTGACTGCAGGGTGCCAATCCTCTCCCTTCCATGCACAGGCAATTTCAGTGGGCATTCCAGAGCAATAGGACTTTGTTATAAATTTTTCCTATAACAATCCTATATAACAAATGTTTTCTTTGATTGCTGTTCAAAGTTTAACACTCAGTAACAAAAAAAACAGTGACCTGTATACTGTCTGCAGTGTTGAGGGAAGCGGGGAGCCAGGCAGGCGAGCTGACGTGCCGGCCGTTCAGCACATTCAGAACACACGGTATGATAAGTAAGGCAATGGGGGCAGTGGGGACTCACTCCAGTGCACCAAACTGTACCTGGCTTCCAAGAATGAGACTTCTTGTCACTGCTCACACCAGCTCCCAACCCTCAGTGTCCACTGATAACAATAGGGAAAAAGACGACAGCCCAGAGGATGGGCTGGCTTGGACCCCAGCTCTGCCCCGTGCCACTTTGTGACCTTGGGCATATCACAAAATGTCTCTGAGTCCTGTTTCCTGCTGGTGAAAAAGAAGTAAGAATGTCCACCTCAAAAGGTAGCTGCTGCTAGGTTCAGAAGAAGTACTGCATGCCACACGGAGGCTAGTTACATTGTCCACTGTGACACGGGCTTGGGCCCTTATCTGGAAGCCTCTTGTCGAAAGGATCCATTACAGATTATTTTCAACTCTCCTTTCTAATTCCTCCCACCACAACAGCTCTGCTGGAGAACTGCTGTGTTATGGCTGCTCTGCGGTTCTAGCGGGGGCTGCCAATCAGTTCCCCAGGATGCAAGGCTGACCCCAGCTGAGCCAATCAGAGCTCTTCTCTCGGATTTTAAATCCCAGCCTTGGAGCTGCCAGCCCCACCCCTGACTGAGAAGAGGAAGCCTCTTGGAGATGATGGGGGCAGAGGTATCTCTGAGGTCTGGCTCTCTGTGGCTCGACTGTGATAACCAAGTGACGTCCCCTTATATACAAGCTCATCAGAATTGAGTCCCTGTCACAATCAGTAAGAACTGGTATCAACTGGATGTCATGGACAGGAGGAAATGATTCACAGGTATCTAGTTCCAATGTTCTTAACTGCCATGACCTCTAGGAAGAGGTCCAAAAGATGTGGTGGGTTTCGGGTGGAAAGAAAGGGTAAGTTTCACTTGAGGGGCCCAACTGACACGCACAGTTATGTCCAGCAAGAAAGCATATATATGCCTGGAAATAACAACAGGGATTAGGCACAGAGATGCAGATGTGATAAAGCTCCAGGCTATTTGGTTCAAAAAAATTAATACAAAATGGTCGCTTCAAATTACTATCCTTACATATTTTAATTCTGGAACATGCATTTAAGCATATTTTTCAGATTTATTTTCTGCTTACTTTTAGCTAATTTCAAGTCTGCTATTTCTGCTCAGTTTGTATGAAAGCTAAATTTTAGTAGGTCAGAAAATGCCATTTTTGCAAATGACACCAATGGTTCACCTAGTTTTCAAAAAGAGAAAAGTCCTCTTTTCTCTTCCCATATCTGATCCTGTAGTAAGTCGTATTCCCCTCGAGATCAGCTCACATGCCAGTGGTGGGCCTCATGTAGCCGACAATAGCCTCCGTCAGGGTTGGGAGCGTCAGGCCCATGAAATCACTGGGTCTGGCCCTGCCAAAGAAACTGTAGGCAGGGCTCAAAAGTCAACAAATCTAAACTGCTAATTTTTAAGCTGAAAATTTTGTATGGCCTGAAAACAATGTCATAAATATTCAAATGGCCCAGGGTAGAAAATGGGTTCCCCACGCCTGCTTAAAGGACCCCTGTTTCTACCTCCTCCTCTACTGTCCATACTTCACACACCCACCACAGTCATCCCTCTGTTTATGAGACCCTTTCACTCTCTGCTCACGCCCCTGGCGTCACCCTCATTTGGCCCACCAGCTGGTCCTTCCCTCCAGAATCCTCCGCTCTAACCCAACTCCCTGCAGTGTAGCCAATGGGGCTTCCTTTCAGGTCCTGCCCCAGGGCCTTGGTCCCTGCCATCTATTTTGGCTGGAATGTTCTTCCTCTATAATTATACATACTTAGGTCTTCTTTATCATTCTCATCTTGGATAAATTACCTTCACTATTCTATTTCGTGTAACTTCCCCTGCAATGACTAGCTAGCTGATTACCCCCTTTAGTTTTTTCCTCTGTAGTTATATAATTTCCTGAAATTGTCTTCCATTTGTTCTTCGTAAAAAAGCATAAGCTCCATGAAAATGGAGACTTCTCCCACACTCCCTGTGCTGTCCACTCCTTTGACCAAAGTGCCTAAAAAGCAGTAGTGTCCACTACAGAGCAGAGTCTGTTGGACAACTGAATGCTATATAACAGGCATGAGGAGACACAGAGTGACACGTTAATGGTGGCCATCTGTAGGAGGGCAGGACACCACGTGCATTCTTCACGTTTGACCCAAACAGGCCAGGGTTCTTCAAAATGTTCATGGAAAACAGAACTCAAAAATCACTCTATTTGTTGTAAAGGATGGAAAACAGGCATTTTTTATATATATAACATAGATTTTTCATGAACTTTCTGAAGTTTCTGAATATTTCTTGATTATTTTAGAGCAAGTATCAATCCTTTCATTATAGGAAGTACATAGGGCCTTCAAAAATTTCATGGATGTGTATTATACAAGGATTTCATTTTTGGCACCAAAATAACTTACTTTTAAACTCCATTTTCCACAAAATTCTTTTTAAGCCTCAAAGCACTCTATTCAGAATGCTAAGGCATTTTAGAAGGAAAGTCCCCATGTCCTGCTAATATGACAATGCCAACCACAATGAATGCTGGGGCCATTTGGTGCTCTAGAACTTTTGGCTGTTGGAGTCAGCTACTGTACTGCTTTTACAATTAGTATCTAATGTGTAATTTCACTATAATTTTTTAATTGATTTATTTGAGAGACAGAGGGAGGGTGACCTCCCATCTGCTGGTTCACTCCCTCAACACCTGCAAAGCCTGGGGGGCTGGAGCTGGAAACCCAATCCAGGTCTCCCCTCATGGGTGGCAGAGATCCAAGCACTAGAGTCATCACCACTGCTTCCCAAGGTCTGCATTAGCAGGCAGCTGGAGTCAGGAGCCAGAGACAGGACTGAACCCAGACCTCTGATGTGGGACACAGACACCCCAACTGACAGCTTCACCATGAGGTCGACCAGGCCCAGCACCAGTCCCCTCCTTTTTTTTCCTTTGCTACAGAAATTTTAGTCACTTCATCCTAGCCCAGCTTTAAGGACAAGAATGGGAGCACTTCAATAGTAATCCTTCCATGGTGTTAGGTGAGTGGGAAAGGAGAAAGAGACCAGGAGGCCTCTCTTTGTGTCTAACATACACCTGGACAGGAATGATCCTTAGGCAAACAGGGTGAGGGTGGTATCGGTGCTCCTTGGCTTATGATGGGGTTATGTCCTGAAAAATCCACTAAGTTTGCAATGCAGTGACTACACCTACCCTACTGCCCATCAGCAGCATGCTCCCCTGCTGTGTCAGTCGTTCCGTGTAAGCTGGCTGGGAGCTGCAGCAGCTGCAGTGGAGCACCTCACTGCACACCACCAGCCAGGGGAAGGATCAAGACGCAGCAGTCAGAGTGTCCCTTCTCCTGAAGGTGTGTCACTTTCTCAAAGAACCCAGAGCCAAACCACCACAAGCAAGGCCCTTCTGTACAGTCTTTACAAGGGCACCTTCACGAGACAACTAAAGCCAAACGTCAATGCTTGACAGAGAAATGTATGAGGGACACAAAGCCCACGCACTGGTGATGCTCTAGGTAAGCAAGACTTGGGTCCACAGGACAACGAAAACCAAAGGACAGAGTGCCTTGGTGCCCTCCCTGGACACAGTGTTTTGCTACTTCCTCAGAAAGTCTGGCCCCATTATTTAGAAAAATGGCACTAAAGCCTGAATGCAAACTGAACCCTTAGAGGGTTTTCTCAGTAGAAGCTAGATTAGGAGCTGAGCTAGAAGGGAAAGTAACTGGTTCCACAAGGCTTTGGAAGCTGCCGCAGGAGGTGACAGACTAGCAGGAAGCCTGCCCAGCCGGAGGGGCTGGTGTCTCCTGCCCTCCAGCCTAGTTGGAACCATTCCAACCCTAGGCACTGTGCAAGTCCACATCAGCTCCGTGGACAAAACAGAACAGGCTGCTTTATGTTGCCTTTGTTTTCCAGCTCAACACAATAATCCACATGACTTCAAAAACAACACCAGTTAGGGCTTGCAGGTTGATCAGGCCAGCACACACAGACGTTCCTAGAGGACATCCTCAGGGAACAACAGGGAAGATATGAGTTTGGGGATTCGCCAGCCTCAGACTGCAGAATCTGTCATGAGTTGTGTGAAATGGGCTCATCCCTTTACCTCCCAGAGCCTCGGTTTCCTAACCTGAACAATGAAGGGAGAAATTCTTAACTTGAAGCTCAGAAAACATCAGATGCACGTCAGCTGCCTAGCACGGTACGTGGCGCCTAACAGATGCTGAGCAGCTGACAGCTAGCAGTGTGCTGGTTCTAAAGGAAGACAAGGGCTTGCTCTCCTACACATCTTCACCTGGGTATACTTTCATCAGTCACATGGTCAACTCGTTCCCCACATCGTCACAAGAACATCTATGGTACTCAATCACTGGCAAATGAATGAAAGCAAAACAAACAAAAAACTATCACTCTGGCCGGCACCGCGGCTCACTAGACTAATCCTCCGCCTGTGGCGCCGGCAACCTGGGTTCTAGTCCCAGTTGGGGCACCGGATTCTGTCCCAGTTGCCCCTCTTCCAGTCCAGCTCTCTGCTGTGGCCCAGGAAGGCCCAAGTGCTTGGGCCCTGCACCCCATGGGAGACCAGGAGGAAGCACCTGTCTCCTGGCTTCGGATCGTTGCAGCGCGCTGGCCATGGTGGCCATTTGGGGGGGGTGAACCAACAGAAGGAAGACCTTTTTCTCTGTCTCTCTCTCTCTCACTGTCTAACTCTGCCTGCCAAAAACAAAACAAAATAAAAAAACCTATCACTCCAACAACTGGAGTCTTAGGACACAGTCACTATCCCATGACAGTATTTTAAGTCAAAATAGCCTTTAAAAATCACTGACTTTACTATGTATGTAGTCCCTGAAAAGATGAGTGCTTAAAAGATAATACAGAACATAGCCTCAGTATGAAAATTACAGATCAGTAAAGAAATACAACATTACCATCTGTTGACTAGCAAAAAAAGAGAAGGGGCTACAAAACAAGGATTCCATAAAACAGAATGAGGCAGCTCCAAGACAGGAGTGACTGGTGTTTCCTATCTCTACACCACTCTTTGGTGTAAAGGAAAAGGTCGCTGATGCCATTCTTGTGGTGGCAGGCCATGAGGTGAACAGCAAGCTCACCACCTGTGAGGCAGGCCCCTGGGAGACTTTCATTTAAGGTCACACAGAACAAACTCAAGAAAGCAAACCCAACACAGGTGGAACATGCCTGTTCCAGAAGCCCAAAATCTGAAATGCGCCACAATCTGTAACTTGTTGCACATCAGCCTGAAACTACAAGTAGAAAAGTCCACAGTTGATCTTATGTGTGCAGCTGCAGTCACCACACAGGTGCACTACAGACACTCTATAAAATTATCTGCATAACAATGAACCTTGCATTTACATTTGGGTCTCATCCCTAAAATATTTTATTATGTATATGGAAATATTCCAAAATCTGAGCAAATCTGGAACAGGAAACACGAATCCAGGGGTTCTGGAAAAGGAATATTCAGCCTCTAGTTGGACAGAATGCCTCAAGTCCAAATGCGTTTTCAGATCCTGGGGTTAAACTGGTTCCCTCCAAGCTTTTCTGGGCAGCTCCCCACATCCAGATCTACACGGATTTAAGCAGTACCTGCAAGTGCCCAGTAGGCGGTGCCCACACATTCATTTAGCAAGACAAAGGCCACCAGCGACATCCCTCCATTCATCATGCCCACCAGGAAGCGAGTTATTGCAAAGAACTCGTATGAGGGGGAAAATCCATTTGCAATAGCAAATAAGATGTCAAGAGCAAAACCTGGAAAGAAAGGAACAATATTCAATGATCCAGAGGCAGAACAGCATCTGATGAAAGTAATAAATTACATTCATTAGTTTGTAAAATAAACCTTTGTGAACTTGAATTTTCTCAGCTGTTTTTTTTTCTAACAGTTTCTCCTGAAAACTATATAAAGAAAAACTGAGGTTTACTTTGTTGTACAGTTTCTGCCAATCACACCCAGTTTTCATTTATTCACAATAACGCTGGAAATTGAAAAATCCTCACTAGTGCTAGGCTGGTCAGGAGAACTACGCTGAGTCCTACAGAGCTCATCTGAAATGAGTCAACACTGAGAGAGAAGGAAACAGATACAGCAGACTATCTTAATTTCTTTCTGCTCCCCTTAGAAACATGGCACAACTGAGACATGGGGGGGGGGACAGAAAGTATTATCACCTACAAAAAGTTTACAACTGTAACCAGGTGAGTTAATCACTAAACACTGCATGGCAAAATCCACCCTGGCTGCAGTTGGTTTCTGACCAATGGAATGAAAATTAGTTCTGTGTCCACGTGGCAGCTGGCTGAGAACTGTAAGGAACTGGTCTCCTTACGATTTCCCCCAGAGCTGAGGGAACGAAATCCTCTTACTCGGTTCACCAACACCAACGCATTACCTGTGAGATAGACCTTCTTCCTCCCGTAGCGATCCGAAAGCTGGCCAAAGGAGATAACGCCAACAAACACGCCACTGAAGAAAAAGGAGCTGGCGGCGCTGACTTTGTAGGATCTGTTGGCGATCAAAAACCACTGCAGGAAGAGGAGACACGGAGACACTCACGTCACAGAGGAGGCTGGGCTGAGTCGCTGTGAACACCGAGTGTGAGACAACAACGTGTACGCTGGAGCTCTTCCACTGCCTGGGTTGCTGGACAGCCATCTTCAACATCGCCTTCAGAAACACTGAGAGCCACTACTACTCGTACAATGGATTCACGGTCCTCCTCATCCAATCTGGCAATTCTACTTTTGGGTGTATGTGTATTCAAAAGATCTGTAAGGTGATGGTATTGTGGTACAGGTTGCTTCTGATGGTGGCATCCCATATGAGTGCTGGTTCAAGTCTGGCTGCTCCACTTTCTATCCAGCTCCCTACTAATGTGCCTAGGAATGCAGGAAAAGATGGTCCAAGTGCTTGGACCCCTGCAACTCACGTGGGAGATCCAGATGGAGTTCCAGGCTTCTGGCTTCAGCCTCAACTAGCCCTGGCTGCTGCAACCATTTGGGGAGTGAAACAGTGGATGGAAGATCTCTCTTTTTTTTCTCTCTCTAACTCTGCTTTTCAAATATATTTTTAAAAATTTTTATTAATATAGAGAACAGTTTTTCATGTATTTCATAGGTACAATTACAAGAAGATAACCATAATGTCCTCCCTTTCTCTCTCAAATGCCAAGTAAATAAATCTTAAAAAGAGAATTGAAAACAAAGGTATGAAGAGCAATTTGTACACTCATGTTCACAGTAGCATTAACAAGCCAAAAATGGGAGTAACCTGTGTCTACTGATAAATGAAGAAATAAACAGAACGTGGCACACACACACGATGGAATCTGATTCAGCCTTAAAGAAATGAAACTCTGAGTCACATTATAACATGGATGCACTCTGAGGACATCATGCTAAGTGAAATTAGCCAGACACAAAGGAACAAATACGACAGGAGTTCACATATATGAGGTAGCTGGAACAGTCAACATCACAGAGACAGAAGGTCAACAGTAGCTGCCAAGGGCAAGAAGAAGGGAACAAGAAGTTACTGTTTAATGGACAGAAAGTCAGTTTAGAACTGATGAAAAAGTTCTAGAAAAGTCCTGTGATGGCTGCAGAACTTACTGCTACTGAATTATATATACTTAATTACAATCAGAATGCTAAATTTCATATCATGCATATTTATCAAGCAAAAAAAAAAACCTCTCGAGTACTATTATCTTCCAATTTAGGGCAGCTTATGAACTTTAAAGAGACAGCCATAGTTCTCTGCTTCAAGAACCACCAACTCAAGTCCTGCCTAGTAATAGGAGAATGAAGTTTGGTTATCAAGATAAAAGTATCCCAGGGCCGGCGCTGTGGCACAGTGGTTTAATGCCCTCGCCTGAAGCACCGGCATCCCATATGGCAAAGGTTCTGGTCTTGGCTGCTCCATTTCCGATCCAGCTCTCTGCTATGGCCTGGGATAGCAGTAGAAGATGGCCCAAGTCCTTGGGCCCCTGCACACATGTGGAAGGCCTGGAGGAAGCTCCTGGCTCCTGGCTTCGGACTGGCGCAGTTCTGGCTGTTACAGCCAATTGGGGAGTGAACCATCAGATTGAAGTCCTCTCTCTCTCTGCTTCTCCTCTGTGTGTAACTCTTTCAAGTAAAAAAACAAATAAATCTTAAAAAAAAAAAAAAGATAAAAATGACCCTAGTTCACAGAGGTGACCCCAGGGAACCAAGAGGTAGCCCATCTTTCCTCTTCCCAGTCCTGTTTTGTGGGGGAGCCCCTTCTTACTGAGAAACTGCCAGAAGGAATCTCCTTGGTTGTACCTGTCCTAACTTTAGATCCCCACATCCCATGTGCTAGCAACCAGTATTATGATTCATGAAGTACACTTAGCTCTACGCCTTCCCTTGTATTTCCTCTAGGACCAGACTGATGAAGATCTTAACAAGACAGCTTCTGGACATCTCTGGGTAAACAAAACAAAAAGGTGGGGCCGGCACTGTGGCACAGTGGGTTAAAGCCCTTGCCTGAAGCGCCGGCATCCCATATGGGCGCCAGTTCTAGTCCCAGCTGCTCCTCTTCTGATCCAGCTCTCGCTATGGCCTGGTGAAGCAGTAGAAGATGGCCCAAGTGCTTGGGCCCCTGCACCCACGTGGGAGACCCGGAAGAAGCTCTTGGCTTTTGGCTTCGGATCAGCACAGCTCCGGCCATTGCGGCCATCTGGGGAGTGAACCAGTGGATGGAAGACCTTTCTCTCTGTCTCTCCCTCTCTCTGTAACTCTTTCAAATAAAAAATAAATAAATAAAATAAAATAAAGGCCTAAGAATTGAGAACTAGATAAGGATGGTGCTCCTCACAGATGCTGTGCTATACTCCTGAAATCTCATGACACTCACATGAAATTTTCACAAGGTCAGTTAACTGATGACCCTAGCCTGTTTTTACTATTGCTATATGCAGATTTACTAGTTTGATAGTCATGGAGGAGTCTGAGGTGTCTTAATATCAGGAAGTTGCTGCTGTTGGTGGCAGTCTGGATCACAGTAAGGATAAAGCAAGGTGACACAAAACCAAAGCATGCTGCAGTTCTCACCAGGCAGTCAGTGAGTACTGGACTAGCCTCTGCTACAAACTGGTAACTACTGTAAATACAGGAACAGAGATGTCAACAAGCCAGCCACAGTCCCTGTCCTCATGCAGCCTATGTTCCAGTGCAGCAAGGCACACAGTCACAGGTAAACCCACAGGGACTGGCAGGAAAACTCTTTAAAATAAAGTGCCCAGGGGAGGTGTCTTTGCTGAGGGTGACATTTGTGACCTGGATGATGAGACGCAGCCAGCCAGGAAGAGCTGTCAGAGGAACACAAATGGCCCCATGATGAAGACATAGCAGTGTGTGTCTGGTGGAGGTGGTGGGAACGCAGCCAGGAGGTGAGCAGGCATCAGGCATGCAGGGCCCTGGGCCATGGTAAAGGGCTGGGGTTTTATTCCAGCACCGAGAGAGGACAATGAAGTACTCGGTTGTGTGCTCCTATGATCATTCTAGCCACTCTACGAGGATGCACTGTAACAGGAACGAGCAGGAGCAGGGGAGCTCTTGTAATAGTTCACAACACAATGGTGAATTGCATTGGGATTATGGTCTCTCCAATGGTAAGGACAGAACTTCATGGACTTGAGGTACATCTGTGAGGCAGAGCTGGAAGGACTCTATTAATGGAGGGGATGTTTCAGGGGAAGAAGGCAAGGGAGAGTTACCTAAGTGTTTAATGTTAGCCACTCAGCAGAGGTTGCAACATCTACTCAGATGGAGCAGGCTGCAAAGGGTGCCAGGGGTGTGGTGTGGACCAAGAGTTCTGGGACACGATCAGACACAGCATGCCTGTGAGACACTCAGTGGACAAGCCCAGAAAGCATTCAGATACAAGTCTTGAGCTCACAGGAGAGGTTCTGAGAGTTTGTAAAACTACAGATGGAAAAAAACACTCACAACCAGGACCCAAGACACTTTCTGAGCACAGGTGAGTAGAAGAAACCCACTACAAGGACAGATGTTTGGAGCAATGGTTAAGTCACAGCTTGGGAGGCCTGTATCCCAAAATCAGAGGGCCTGGTTTGAGTGCAAGCTCTTCTGCCTCCAATCCAGCCTCCTGCCAAAGCACACCCTGCGAGGCAGAAGGCTGTTTGGGTCTCTGCCACCCACATGGAACAGCTGCACTGAGTTCTAGACTCCTGGCTCCAGTCTGACCCAGCCCTGGTTGTTGCAGGCATTTGAACCAGTGGATAGAAGACCTCTCTCGCCCCCTCTCCCCTCACCATTCCCTCCCTCCCTCTCTCTCTTCCTTTCGAATAAAATATAAATAAATAAAAATTAATGAGACAATTAAAGAAAACTCAATAAGATCACTCAGAGATAGAAAAAAGTGGAGGGAGAGGACATGCCATCACATGAGCTTCAAGAGGGAATTTGACTCAGAAGGAAAACAGTAGTCAGGTATGTGGAATACTTCCCTGGACGTCAAACAGGATGACATGACAGTTATACAAGGAAATAAACAGGGTACTTGAAAAAAAAATTGGTCACATGAGAACAGGAGGCTTGGAGGATGCTGGAGAGCTGGAGGAAGCTGAGAAGTCACAGACAGCAGGTATGCACTGAATGCTTTCAGGAAGTTTGGCTATGAAGAGAGCCAAGAAATGGAACAGCCTCTGCTCAGGTATGGAGGGCAAAGGATTACTGTGTGTTTTTAAAGGTGGCATGTACTGAGCATCATGTGTGTTATCAGAGTGACCTAGTAAAGGAGATATAAAGAACTTGCCAGAGCAAAAGTGATGGGCATGCATGCTCCAAGTTGGGAGACTGCCAACAGGAAGGAAGTAGAATCTGAGCTCAGAAGGCGGCAGAGAAGAACTCTGACAATGTCCAACTGCTGCATTACTGCTCATTGACATACACAGTGAGGCCGCCTGTTACAGGGGACAAGCACAGGAGGAGTTGGGAAGTTTGAGGAAATGGACAAACATGATCCTCTAATGACACATTCCAGGGATATGCTGCTTGACTGCCAGAACACACTGAATGCTCAGCTGAGCTGTGTAGTCATTAATTGTAGGAGCAGGTGCAGAGTTAAACTCACACCGAGCTGGGGATTCTCCAGGAGTACCACGGAAGGAGAGGAGAACCAGAGTGGAGGATATCTGCAGAGGAGTGATTATAACAACAGACCATTATGCTGGCTGAGAAGGAAAAGCTGGCAGAAGGGGCATGGTGGGAAATGAAACAATGTCACCTGCATGAAAACCCTTGTTATCTCTAACTTGTCTGTACTTCCCATCCTTGCCCTAACTGCAACTTGGTTATTTCCTAAGGAAAATATTTCCAAGGAAATCACTTGGCTAACTGGGTCCCTCACAACAAAACTAGAGGCTGTTTTTCCCTTGGCGACCATGAACTTGAGGGCCTGGGATGGAAGTGGTTAAGAAAACATCAAAACTGGGGCCACTGCTGTGGCGCAGGTTAATCCTCCGCCTGAGGCGTTGGCATCCCATATGGACGCCGGTTCTAGTCTCAGCTGTTCCACTTCCGATCCAGCTCTCTGCTGTGGCCTGGGAAAGCAGTAGAGGATGGCCCAAATCCTCAGGCCCCTGTACCCAAGTGGGAGACTGGGAAGAAGCACCTGACTCCTGGCTTTGGATCGGTGTAGCTCCGGCCATTGCAGCCACTTGGAGAGTAAACCAACAGACAGAAGACCTTTCTCTCTGTCTCTCCCTCTCATTGTCTGTAACTCTACCTCTCAAATAAAATAAATAAAAGCTTAGAAAAAAACCATCAAAACCATGAGCTCATCTGAAGATCCTATTGTCAGACTGTGAGGTCCATTATCAATGGCAGAGATGCTGCTATTTGCAAATACCCACTCTTCTTTCTTCTACTGAACTGCAGTGTTTTTTGTTTTTTAAAGAGATTTATTTATTTGAAAGGTGGAGTTACAGAGAGGCACAGGCAGAGAGAGAGTCTTCCATCTGCTGGCACACTCCCCAAATGGCCATGATGCCAGAATTGGGTTGATCCAAAGTCAGGAGCCAGGAGCTTCTTCCAGGTCTCCCACGTGGGTGCAGGGGCCTAAGGACTTGGGCCATCCTCTATTGTTTTCCCAGGTCACAGCAGAGAGCTGGATCAGAAGTGGAGCAGCCCATATGGGATGCTGGCAATGCAGGCAGCAGCTTTCCCCGCTATGCCACAGCACTGGCCCCAATGAATGTCAGTGGTTAGCTGGCCCTGTGACAGCTCAGAATGAAGACAAAATGGCCCACTCTCCCTTTCAGTTGGGTATGAGCACATTCTCAAGGTCTGGGCAGTGGGATGTACACAGAAGCATCATGTGACAGCCTCCAGGCACCTGTCTTTAAGATTGCTGATTGGCTTTTTGCTCCTTCTTCCTTTGCAGTATCACACTTTTTGCCCATCCATGTGGAAGCTGCAGCTCTACCTGGGGCCATACTGAAGGAACTGTGAATCCAGATCTCCCTAAAGGATATGGGTGAACTGAGGACGGCTGGCACAGGGACGCCGACTCCAGGATTTAGGAAAACGTGTTGACAAGCAGCTTCCCACAGTGCGCATTCCCTAACATGTCAGATTTTGGCTTACATGCTTTGTTTTCAATTTAAAAAACTTCTCAAAGTTGTCTAAACTAGTCACATACCTGCTATGTGATCTAAAGAGTTTTATGTATTTAGATTCTGCATATTTTAATGAAAGTTAGAACAATATAAACAATACACACATTTATTTTCATACATTTGGAGTAAAAGGTGTTTTTTGTTTAAATATAGCATAAAAATGAATGCCAGAAACATCACCCAAGAACAGACAACAAAGACATGAGCTTGCTGTGACTGTGAACACACTGGTGAAAGGAACTTTCTATACTAATTTGTTGTTTAATAAATCTGAAGCCATACACACACACACACACACTCATATACACACACATACACTTGCTTATATATATTTTTTGTTTAAGTTCTTCCAGTTTGTGACTACAAGAAGCTTTAAGAAGAGAGGCGAAAAACAAACAATAAAAAAGGTCTTACTTCACTCGAGCTTCTTAACAAGGAAGAGACACTGATGCAGTAGAGTAGGAGGAAGACAACAGACAATACTTAGAAATGGAGGCACTGAGATCGAGGGTCCCTTGGAGACAGCAATGCCATAAGGAACACACACAAAAGTAACAATGCAGGTCACTCGACATCTCGGGTCTAACGTCCACTGCTTCAGGTAGCAAATAACTGCAGTTTGCTTCCATGCTACAAGAGGACCCTTTTAGCAAGAGGCAACAAGGCTTGCTAACCTCTTTGACCTGAGCGATTTCCCCTTTCTCTTTGCCTGTAGAAGTTCCTGTTAGGCACTGGATCTTTTCATCAGTTTGTAAACATGATCCTGAGCACTTCGAAGGTGTGTCGTCCAGGTTCCTTCACATTCTGTGGGGTTTTGTCATAGCTCTTAGGACCAAATTAATGGCAGCAGCAGCTCCTGGAGCCAGAAATTCTTGACATATTTCCTGAACTTGCAAGCACACTACACTAATAGGGCTCCCCCCACCCCAGGTCTTCCACTGCTGGCCAGAATCTTAAGTTTTCTGAGCTGAATTCTGACTCCAGAAATTTGAGGAACTGTTCTAAGCCACTCCAATGCCTCAACCACACCAAAACGCCATCGTTTACCCTCTGTGGGCTCAGTTCTTTGCTCATTTCAAGTTCCCAGAAAGTAGTATCATCAGACAACCATGGGTAAAAAGGCCTAGCTAGCACAACAAACAGGTCATAGTCTAAATACTGTCTTGTGTAACTTAGTAGACGATCAGCAACTTTTGACATTTACAACCAATGCCTGTCTAAATGTATGTGCCAGTATATTACATGTTGATATAGCTCCTTTTTTTAAAGATGTATTTATTTATTTGAAAGTCAGTTACACAGAGAGAAGAGGCAGAGAGAGAGAGAGAGAGAGAGACAGAGAGGTCTTCCATCCACTGGTTCACTCCCCAGATGGCTGCAATGGCTGGAGCTACACCAATGCGAAGCCATGAGCCAGAAGCCAGGAGCCAGGAGCTTCTTCTGGGTCTCCCACGTGGGTGCAGGGGCCCAAGGACTTGGACATCTTCTACTGCTTTCCCAGGCCATAATAGAGAGCGGGATCAGAAGAGGAGCAGCCGGGTCTTGAACTGGCGCCCACATGGGATGCTGGTGCTTCAGGCCAGGGCTTTGACCTGCTGAGCCACAGCACCAGCCCCGATGTAACTCATTTTCTACTGGAAGTGTAGTTTCCTGGTGTGGGGTGTGACTTCTAATATCAACTTGTAAACCACAGACAGACTTACATGTTTTTGTGGGTTCCTCATTATGGATGACTTGTTAATGTCCACTTCAGCAGTATTTACAGAGGCAGGCACTGGTCTGTACACATTCCAGAGTGGACAGCCTCTTGGCTATCAAGGATCTTCCTTTCAATTTGTCTCTCTTGTCCACTTTTGCCTATGCTTCCACTTGCATGAAAATGAACTACTGCCAGGAAAAGCTCTCTGCAGCCTGGCCAGCTTCACAGTCTGCTAGCTCCAGTCTTGCCTTGTTTTGCAGTTTTCTCTTGCAGAGGTAAACTGCATAGTCTATGTTTTCTGGATCCCAACAATTTGATGGCCAAAAAATAGGGTGTCTGAAATTGGTGAAAGGTAAGGATCCTTCAACATGAGGACATGGGCTGAGATTGGAAAGCAGCAGCCACGGGCACCCTCTAATGTTCCTAAATGGAGCAACTCCACTTAAAGATTCATTTATTTACTTGGAAGTCAGAGTTACACACACACACACACACACACACACACACACAGAGAGAGAGAGAGAGAGAGAGAGAGAGAGTGTCAGTCTCCCATCTGCCATTCACTCCCCAAATGGCTGCAACAGCCAGAGCTGAGCTGATCCAAAGCCAGGAGCCAGGAGCCTCCTCCAGGTCTCTCACATGGGTACAGGGGCCCAAGGACCTGGGCCATCTTCCACTGCTTTCCCAGGCCATAGCAGAGAGCTGGATTGGAAGTGGAGCAGCCAGGACTCGAACCGGCGCCCATATGGGATGCCAGCACTGCAGGCGGCCCTACTGGATACACCACATTGCTGGCCCCTATAGTTTAGTTCTTTATTAACCAGTGAACAATGTCTGACAAAGAGAAGACACTAAGTATCTTGGGAAGCTTTGGACAGAATAAAAATTTCATTTTTTTCATCTTGTGTGTATGCTATGGCCTCTTCCATCTTTCTGTACACTGTACACTGGCATGTTGGGTGACTGATTGCTGGTTTGTTCCCCTGGGCCATGGCACCCACACCTTGGTCCAGATATAAGAACTATCATTGGCCAAGGTCACAGCCCCACAGCGTCTCTGATCCCAAATGGGCTGTGTGTGGGCAATATCAGCTGTTGGCAAGCAGAGCGAGGGAGCAGAGCAGCTTCGCCACACTCAGCAGATGCAGATTTCCTTGCTGCCCGGGTTCTTGTGACTTAAGGCTACTACTACCCTAGCCATGATCTTTGTTCAGGTGGCTCTGGTAGCCACAGACACTGCTGTACCACTCCCCTGGGCCACCTCACTGCCTCCCTCCCTTGCTGCTCTGAGACCTTTAAAGGGTTTTATTTTTAAAAAACTCTGAAAACATACATTAGGACAGAGACCCCCGTAAATCTGAGGAAAGGTAAGATGTGACCTACCTCTAACATTTGGGAGGGAAGTGACCTTGGGACAGATTCCATCACTAGCTCTTCTTTCTTTCTTTTTTTAATTGAGATTTATTTATTTATTTAAAAGGTAAAGTTACACAGAGGCAGAGAAAGAGGCAGAGAGAGGCGTTCCATCTGCTGGTTCACTCCCCAAATGACCTCAGCAGCCAGAGCTGTGCCAATCCAAAGCCAGGAGCCAGGAGCTTCTTCCAGGTCTCCCACGCGGGTGCAGAGGCCCAAGGATGTGGGCCATCTTCTACTGTTTTCCCAGGCCATAGCAGACAGTAGATCAGAAGAGGAGCAACTAGGACACAAACTGGTGCCCAGATGGGATACTGGCACTGCAGGCAGCAGCCTGACCAGCTACACTGGCTCCATTAACTCATTTTCTTGATCCTTTAGTCAATAATAGTTAGGAGCAGGGAAAACCTCAAATCAGGATATCACCAGGACATTAGAAATTAAACATAAAGATCATGAGTATAACACTCTGGAGAAATATGTTTTTTATTTTAAAAATTGCAAATGTGTAAGTCACTCAAGTCCCTTTGGGCTAGAGATTATTAAATTAATGATTTTCCTATTATTTTTTTTCCTAATGACAGGCCAAATTCCAAAGCTACTGAATGGATGTTCTTTTTATACTAATTCATCTCAAATTGAAAAATCAATGGAAAGCTGCAGAAGCAGGACATTTTTCTTTCTCATACATTACCAGAAGAGGAAGAATAGAAAGGTAAAATATTTTCAGTCTCTTGGGTTGACCTATTTAAATCTGTTTTTGTTTTGCAATCATTATCTGCGCTACCATAATCACTAGATGAGCTCACAAATTGGACATTTATTCCACTCTATTTTCAAAAGGGATTTGAGGGGTCTCCCTTTGAAAGCACTGGGACAGTCATTCGTTCATGTAAAGGAAACAGATCCAGGGGAAATGAGGCATAACTGAAGGCAGACCAGTAGCAGGTGCTTCTATCATAAGAGATGAAAGGAACACACATGTGGCAACTACAACTGTGAGCACAGAGCCGTCCAAGAGGCAGAAAGGTAGCCGAGCAGGGGTGAGGAGCAGAGACAGTTGCTCCTGGCCAGGTACTAATGAAGCAGTTGGGAGGTTTTCTGTTTGGTGTTTGCATTCTTGCTGCTTACAGGCTAAGAGTCAACGGCATAACCCAAGAAAGAGTAGCACTGGCGCAAGAAAAGCCGCGCAGGCTGCAATCCCGAAGACAGATGGGGTGGCAAGCGCGGAGCAGGAAGACCCACCACGGGCATTGCAACCATCTGGGTGGGTGCTACACAGGCCAGCGGACTCTGGAAAACACTGGATTCAAGCTGGACCGGCAGACCTGGAGTAGAGGGGTGACTCATCCAAGAACAGTTACTACTTGAAGCCACCAGGACAGTAGAAAAACCACAGGCTGAGTGCAGCGTAAAAGAAAAGTTAAAGGAAGTCACAAAACGTGTCTTCAGCATGTCCCTTGAGATCACAAACCCAAATCAAATCAACCATTCTTGACATGGCAGACGTATGATAATTTGGAAAAGTATTGCTTTAAAATAAACCACATGCTTATGTAATTCAATAGACAAAATTGGCATCTGAGTAACAAAAAAAAAAAACATACGGATGGACAAACATCAAAGAAGTCAGGCGGCTATCGTATTTACAACAAGGTAACTGATAACAGACTACCTTTCACACACTGCTCTGCTCTCGTCCCCACAGCACCTGTGGGTACAGAAACTACAGCAAGCTGCTTAAACACCCTCAGCCTGTGCTCTGTCCTGGAAGCTATGGGGAAACCCACAGCTTGACAGAAGAAATACAGGAAACATGGTGGTCCTTAGGAAAAGAGTAACAGAATCAAGTGTTGCCAGAAAGGAGGGGAAGGCAGGAAAGAACGGCCGCAGGCCAATGTGCGGTGATGGTTACGTGGCCCACGTGCCCGGCAAATGGCGGAGAGGAAGAAGAGAACTGTGGTTTGAAGTCAATCTCCAAAGTGGTCTTTATTTGGCTGGTCTTCTGCCTTTGGGTTTATTTCACTCCACAGTGTGGTTTTTTTGGGGGAATTCTTGTCTGCTTTTTTAAATCCAATAGCTTCATAAAAGTTCTGTTTTCTTCAAGGAACCTGCATCATTTTCTCACCATCTGACACCTGGTGTAAACACATGACATACAGCAACAATCCTCAGCTGTGTTTTCCTCCCCCCACCCCCCCCCTCCGGGATAGTGCTGTGCCGTTCTGGAACACAGAGATTATGGGGATGCTTCTTAAGGCGATGGTGAACATTAGGAACACCAAAGAGCACGAGGACCCCACTCATATTAGCTCCCAAACTCGGACACACACCCACTCTGCTGGTGTCATAAAATTTGTCTGTGCTTCAGTTTCCCCATGTGAGCTAAACTACCTGTTCTTTCTTCTTCTTTTCTGTTTTAACAGGAGTTTTTTAAAATGTATTTATTTGAAAGGCAGATATTCACAGAGAGGAGGAGGGCCTGAGAGAGAGAGAGAGACAGACAGAGAGAGAATCCTCCATCTACCAGTTTACTCTCCAAATGACTGAAACAGCTGGGGCTGGGCCCGGCAGAAGCCAGGAGCCAGGAACTTCTGGGTCTCCCAGGTGGTTGCAGGGGCCCAAGCACTATCTTGGGCTATCTTCTGCTGCTTCCCAGGCACATTTACAGGGAACTGGATAGGAAGGGGCACAGCCAGGAATCAAACCAGTGACCATACTGGATGCTGGCATGCAGGCAGAGGCTTAAGCTTCTACACCACAGTGCCAGCCTCTTTCTTCTTCTAATTTACGTTGACATTGCACAGAATGTGTTGAGAAGTGTGACAGGCACAGAGCATTCTAATGGAGGGGCAGTGCATGGTAAATAACAATCATTTGCACTCAGCTTTTACAAGCACTTGCCTTGCTTCTTTGGGCTCAGGGCAGGTGACCAACCACATTACCTGCACGTGAATAATGAAGGATCACCGTCTTGCGTAAGTCCAGGAACATCTTGGCTACCCTAAGAAAATAACTAGATTTCCCATCCTACTTTGCCCCAAGGCCTGACATATGATGTGAGCTGACTATTCAGACTCTGCCCGCCCCCACTCCCCATTCATCCTCCATGATATATGTTAAGTCTTGCCTGACTCACCCTAGCAGAGCTGACCACTCTGCTTTCTGCGTGTCTCCCTGTCTTGCTGCTACCACGCTGCATGGGGAACTGTATTTTCTCCTGTCTCTCCCTTTGAGGCCATGGGCTCCTTAAGGGCACATTTGTATCCCAAGTGCTAACCTCCCAGTGTCTGCCAGTATTAATTAAGTATCTGCTGAATCCTTTCTGCATAAGAGTGAATGTCACAGTCCTACAGGCTTCTTCACATACAGTATCTCAGGGTTGTCACTTCAAATGTCAAGTTGTGAGTTTAAAGGCACACAGGAAATACCTAACTGGTCCTCGTTTCCCAGAAGCCACCAAATAGTTACCTTATTAAAAAAAAAAAAAAACCTTATTCATCTATTTTCATCTACTTGAAAGGCAGACACACACACACACACACACACACACACAGAGAGAGACAGAATCTTCTATCTGCTGGCTCACTCCCCAAATGCCTGCAACAGCTGGGGCTGGTTCAAGCCAAAGGCAGGAGCCCAGAATTTCACCCTGGCGTCCCACATAGCTGACAAGGGGCCAAGCACCTGAGCCATCATCTGCTGCCTCCCAGGTGCACTGGCATGACGCTGGATTGGAAGAAGAGCAGGGAGGACTCCAACTGGCACTGTATATGGGATCGGCCCAGTGACAGCTGCACCTGCTGCACCACAATGTCTACCCCTGAAGAGTATTCATGTGGCAGGGGTTCCACCATGTAATGCTGAGCACTGTGGACTGAATGGTGTGCTCATGAGAGGGAGTGTGAGAAAGACTTGGAAGCTGAGTTTTCCTTTTTGTGAGACAATTTGACACCAAGAACACTTTGGTTTTATCTTTGGCCCAGAAAAGTATTTTAATTAGTCCACAACTGTACCCACTGAGAGAAGCATACAGGATCACACAGGAATAGAAAATGGATGTGGATGATACACAGTGCATCAACAAACCCGCAAGCCAGGAGGCAGTTGCGGCAGCTCTCAGAGGTACCCAGACCCTCATTCGGCTGCTGTGTCTCTTCTACAAGGTGGACTTGTTCAGGAGCCCACTGTAGATCACTAGTACCGACTCAGCCCGCCCAGACAGGAGACAGTCCACATAGCCATTCAGGTCAGAAGCTTCCCTGGCTATCCAGGAAGGCCAACACAAATGGGCAAACAAGACTGGATACGTGCCTGCTGATCAACTGCTGGTGGCTCCAAGTCATGCTCTGATGAGCACCAAGTCACACTACACGTGCCACAGCCCTTGCCCGATTCTCAGTGGGACCATACTCCGAGGCTGCAGGATCACAGCAAACAGCAGCTCAGGGCTCTCCGCAATCATAGAGCTGGTTCCCGGTGCTGCTCAAAATTCTCAACAGTGCTGACAGCAATTCCCAACCACACTTCAGCCCTCCCGTGTCCTGTATCCCCCATAAACACACTCACAGCTTTGTACAAGACAATCTCCCTTCTGGAGAAAATCAGGTAATCAGAGGCCTCCTGTGATCAGGGAGCCCCTGGACAGGGTATCTCAGGAACAGTTTCATGGTGATTAACTAACTTGCTTCATTTCAATGTAGTTGTCACTCTGAATTACCACTTAATGGGTGAAGTGTGCAGGCTATAACAATCAGTAGTGCAAGCAAAAGAAAGCAAGACATTAAAAAAAATTAGCCCGAAAGCAATTAATTGCAGTGAATTTTTCAAATTGTTTTAATACTCTGTCTTTTGACCCCAGGGTATGACTTGGGGAAATGTATTAATCTCAAGATAATAGTCAGTCAATTTCAGCTCTTCAATATCCGCAATGATATTAAAGATTCCAGCCTTACACTTTTTGGTTGCAAACATTAATTAAGCATGATAATTGTGTGTCTCTGTGATATTTGGTGCTTTCTGGATGAGTCAGAGCTCAGGGAATAATTTGAATACAGCAGACAGCAATTTGCTACATAAATTCACCCCAAGCACTGTTAGCTCATTTCAGAATAGTCAAGACTCCTGCATTATGGTGGTGGTGTGGAGGGGGGGGGTTGGTGTTTGTTTGTTTGTTTGCATTAAATACCAAGTTAATCACACTTATCTAACCTTTTATTAACCCTTCCTGAAACCCTTCATTAACAAATCCTGCAAGATTTTGGTTAATCCTCCACCTGCGGCACCGGCACTCCAAGTTCTAGTCCTGGTCAGGGCACCGGTTCTGTCCCGGTTGCTCCTCTTCCAGTCCAGCTCTCTGCTGTGGCTGGGAAGGCAGTGGAGGATGGCCCAAGTGCTTGGGCCCTGCACTCACACGGGAGACCAGAAGGAAGCACCTGGCTCCTGGTTTCGGATTGGCACAGTGCATCATCTGTAGCAGCCATTTGGGGGGTGAACCAACGGAAGGAAGACCTTTCTCTCTGTTTGTCTAAGCATACCTGTCAAAAAAAAATTCTACAAGATCTGATAACTCAGTAAGCTTCAGGGTGGGAGTTTCAAAAATGTGTATTTTTAACAATATCCTTACACTAAAATGTTCTATAGACTCCATCTTGACATTTCTTTTCAGGAGTTTAAGTCAACAGGACTTCATACTTGTTTTTTATCTTTGACTTCATACCAAAAATTTCCATTTAGAACCAAATATTATCTATTTAACAGATTCCATATTAAGAATATTCATCAACTTAGTTACCAATCCAGGGGCTGATTTCAGTATTTTCACTTCGGATGGTCAACTGAAAACCTAGACCAATACCTTAAATTGAATATGGATAAGGAATTAGCCAGAAGGTCTTGTTGGGACCACCCTTCCCTGTAACAGTGATTACTCAACTCTCAGGGCAGAGACCAGGAGCTCCTGAAGGACTCCAGCTACAGAGTGGCTGCTCCACCACCCTGGCCTTGGCTGCTCCTTCATCCCTGTCAGCATTCTCTCCTCTGCTGCCATTTCACTGTTGACTGCTTATATTCAAATATGTTTTAAAGATTTATTTTATTTATTTGGAAGGCAGAGTTATAGAGGGAGGGAGGAAGAGAGAGGAAGTAGGAGGAGAGGGAGAGGAAGAAAGAGGGAGAGGAAGAAAGAGAGGGATAGGGGGAGAGGGAAAGGGAGAGATAGAGGGAGAGGGGGAGAGGGGATGAGGGGGAGAGGGAGAGGTGGAGGGGGAGAGGGAGAGGCGGAGAGGGAGAGGGAGAGAGAGTTTCCATCTGCTGGTTCACTCCCCAAATGGCCACAATGGCTGGGGGTTGGGCCAGCCAAAGCCAGAAGCCAAGAGTTTCACCTGGGTCTCCCACCAGGGTGTAGGGCCCAAGGACTTGGGCTATCTCCCACTGCTTTCCCAGGAGTACTAGCAGGGAGCTGGATTGGAAGTGCAGTACCTGGGACTTGAACTGGTGCCCAAATGGAATGCCAGCTTTGCAGGTGACTGTTTAACCCACTACACCACAGTGCCGGCCCCTCTCTGTTGACTTTTGTCTTAGTAGCAGCAGCAGCAAATCTTGAAGTCACTTATGCTACCTGCTCTGAAACTATGCCAGCACTTGCAAAACCCTTTACATTGGATTCTAACAATGCAAGACAGAGTATACGAACTCATGTGTAATCCATACGCCTTGTGCTGGGGATGTGGCCACACAGGGTGGACCCTTGCACTTGTAGCTTCAAATAAGCTACAAAGACTACAGGAAAAAATGAGTCTCCACATTAAAATGTAAAGCAGAGGAGCCCTTGTTAGGTGTTCCTGAATCTACTCTGTCGGGAGAAATGTGGGTGGCAGCTTTGCCACTGGGGCAGGTGGCCTGCTGGGTGCTGTCTGCACGGGGAGCTTCTGGGGAGCACAGGATGTGTTGGTTTTCTGCAGTTCTCTTGTGTTTTTTGTTTTGTTTTTTCCTTTGTTATATTAGGAAAGATGTACCTTTACTTGGGCTTGACAATAAAGTTTAACTGAATCACTACTCTTCCACTGTTCCTTGAGTGAGTTTTGGGAGAGGGGACACTAGCCAAGTACTCGAGCCATCATCTGCTGCCTCCCAAGATGCATGTTAGCAGAGAGCTGGATCAGAAGTGGAGGCAAAACTGGATCACAGGCACTCTGACATGGGATGTGGGTGTCCCAGCCAGTAGCTTAACCCACTGCACCACAACTCCCACCCCCAATTCTTTACATTTCTGGTCCACAGTAGCTCTGGACACATCATAGAGACCCAGCTTAGGGACAAAAGATGACTTTGAGGGATCTTCAAAAACTTCGCAAAAAATGTGTTTTATGAAAAAACTGGCCAGCGCAGTGGCTCAACAGGCTAATCCTCCGCCTTGTGGCGCCAGCACACCAGGTTCTAGTCCTGGTCGGGGCACTGGATTCTGTCCCGGTTGCCCTCTTCCAGGCCAGCTCTCTGCTGTGGCCAGGGAGTGCAGTAGAGGATGGCCCAAGTGCTTGGGCTCTGCACCCCATGGGAGACCAGGAGAAGCACCTGGCTCCTGCCATCGGATGAGCGCGGTGCGCCGGCCGCACCACGCCGGCCGCAGCGGCCATTGGAGGGTGAACCAACGGCAAAGGAAGACCTTTCTCTCTGTCTCTCTCTCTCACTGTCCACTATGCTTGTCAAAAAAAGAAAAAAAAAAAGAAAAAGAAAAAGAAAAAATTACTCATGGATTTCAAGATGTTTTGCATCAAAATAGAATTTATTTTTTTTTATGAGAGAGAGAGACTGATTTTCCTCCATCCACTGGTTCACTCCCCAAACAGCTGCAACTGCCAGGGCTGCGCTAGACTGAAGCCAGGAGCTTCTTCCAGGTCTCCCACATGGATGCAGGGCCCCAAGCACTTGGGCCATCTTCCACCACTTTCCTAGGCCACAGCAGAGCTGGATCAGAAGTAGAGCAGCCAGGACTTGAACTAACACCCATATGGGATGCCGGCATCCCAGGCAATGGCTTTACCTGCTATGCCACAATGCTGGCCCCATAAAATATCTTTTAATTTCATTTCCAGGTAACTTGCATCCTGAGCAGAGAAACATGGACTTGAAAATGCACCTGAGGATGGATAATTGTCAACCAGATAGGAGGAGGACTGTAGCCTGTGTCTCTACACCCCAGGAAGAAAATGTCAGGTAATTATAAACCTCTAATTACACATCCACATGAAGATGGGTCATGTCACACACATGCAGGTCTGTGTGGTTCGGGGCACACATACAGGCAGGAGTGGGAAAGATACACCAGTAACACAAGAAGAAGGAAAGGAGAGAGGGCAAGAGACAGAGACACAGATGTCAGAGAGGGAGAAAGGCAAAACAGAATCTGCAAGACTAACCCCGAAACAAACATGCAGGTGAATACATATTGAGCGAGCCTGAGATGGGAGAGATGGGGGTTGACAAACAGACAAAAACAAAGACTGCCAAGAGGAAGAGAGGGAAATAAATAAAGAGAGGGGAATGGGGGTGAGATGAGCCAAAGAGAGAGACTGACAAAGACAGATTGGCCAGAGAGACAGCACTCACAGGTACACCCCAGAGGACTACAACTCGAGTAATAAGAAAAACGTGTAGCTACCAACGCACATAGTAAGGGCCATCTGAGACTTTATTCTTCCCTTCCCAGAGCTGCTTTAAAGATCTTCAGCAGAGGTGGGGAGTTTGCTTAATCCCGTTTCTCCTGAATCTGCCAACTCTACCCTGGAAGCAGGAGCTCCTGGGCTCTCCTAGGCTAACTTGCTCTTCCCTCCCTCCTGTGCCTCCAGCCCAGCAATGCTTACTGAGAGCCTCCTAGGTATCAGCCCGGGAGAAATACTGGGGACCAGGGAGTCCCAGTCCCTGCTGGTCTGAGACACAAGGTCTATGGCTCTTCCTCCTTACACCAAGCCTCTTGGGCAGCAAGGCAAGCAGTAGGAGCTCAGCAAAGACTTGTTAATTACAGCAGCCCTCTTAATACCTGAAAGGACTCCTAACTATGGCTTCATTAGTATTAATTTCATCTGGTTCTGTTACAATGTGTAGAGTGCCTGCCACACTGGATGGACACTGCTTCTCAACGATCTCACTCACTTTAAAGCTGGCACACCGGGTTCTAGTCCCGGTCAGGGCGCCGGATTCCGTCCTGGTTGCTCCTCTTCCAGGCCAGCTCTCTGCTGTGGCCCGGGAGTGCAGTGGAGGATGGCCCAAGTGCTTGGGCCCTGCACCCCATGGGAGACCAGGAGAAGCACCTGGCTCCTGCCTTCGGACCAGCGCGGTGTGCCGACCACAGCGCGCAGGCTGCAGCGGCCATTGGGGGGTGAACCAATGGCAAAGGAAGACCTTTCTCTCTGTCTCTCTCTCTCTCACTGTCCACTTTGCCTGTCAAAAAAATAAAAACATAAATAAAAATAATGAAGCACTCAGCACATGCAGTGGGATATTCTGCATAGACAGCCTGGTACGGCAAGCAATCTCATCAAGGCTGCATTGTCCCGTGCCAGCCCAGCTGCATTCTCTTCAGACAGCCCCTTCTCCACAGGGAGCTGCTACAAGCCTGCTGTCATCCTCGTCTCTACTGACAAAAAGTACTTTGCTTATTCCTGACTAGAACAGTGGTGTGGTGACTACCAGTCATGAATGGCAATGATAGGCTCTCGCTGGTGACATAAAGGCATTCAAGATTCAGGATTAGCTCAGTACATGTTAGAGACTTTCTTTACCCTTGCATGAATTTGTGAGACAGTCCAATGTGGTAAACCCCTAAGCTAAAACTCCTCCTTGCTCCTAAGCCACAATGAACTCAAGGAGTTTGTCCGCCTGATGCCAGTTTGGCGAAAAAGGTAGGGGTGTGATATTAGCACCTTGCTTATGGAAAGTGGGGTTTCCATCTGGTCACCTGATGTGGAAGCAATGTCTAGAACATCTAGTGAATCAGAGAGCAAAGATTCGAGCCTGAAACACAGTTTCCAATGGGCTTTTCTGATATGAAAATTTTTAGTTACCAGGGGCTGATGCTGTGGTGTAGTGTGTTAAACTGCCACTAGTGACACCAGAATCCTATATCAGAGTGCCAGTGTGAGTCCCAGCTGCTCTGTTTTGATACAGCTCCCTGCCACTGTACCTGGAATGCAGCAAAAGATGGTCCAAGGAGGTGGGGCTTGTGGGAGACCAGGATGGAGTTTCAGGCTTCCAGCTTTGGCCTGGCCCGGATCTGCCTATTGAAGCCATACAGGAGTGAACCAAAGGAAGGAAGATCTCTCTATCCCTCTCTGTCTCTCTCTGATGCTCTGCCTTTCAAACAAACAATAAATCTATATGAAAATTTAGTTAATAAATGCTTACTGTGCCACAACTTGGCCTAAGATTCACTTTCATTATAATGTAGTAATGAGTTTACTGGAGAATAGACCTATAGCTCTCACTCATTTCAAAACTCTAAGGGGGAACTATATGAGACCAGATTTTTCTCAAAGAAATGACTAATGCAGTGGTTGGTACTGAGAGGTTTAAGATAAAACTGGAAAACCTTCTTAGGCCAAAATTTCTTAAAGTGCTCAAAAAAAAAAAAAAAAAGATAGGCACATCAAAATGGCAAGGGACTTTCACTTTCAGGGACAAAGTAAGTACATATTTACCTATTTCTCCCCCACTGAGTAGTACTAAAAACCCTACGTATTAAATATGAAACAGACATAAGGCACTCCTGAGAAGCAGCCTGTAGTCCAGCTGGGGATCCTGGGACACAAGGAATGCCACACTGGGGAGACCCTGGATTTCCCCTTGCCTCACATGTCCAAAACTATGTGCAGAGATGCTAGCAAGTAATAAATGCCAAGAGTAGCCCCCAACAAGGCCTACTCTCTGCCAAGAGTAGCCTCAACAAGGCCTACTCTCTCTAGCCAAAGGCCCAGGAAAGTGGCAGCCTAGCCTAACAGGAAACCTTTAGGTGGACAGCTGCTTTACCCCTAGCCCACCCGCACACCCCAAAAAAATGTGTTTCCAACCTCATCCGCGCTTGCAAAAACTGAGCAGACAATGCAGGCTCAGGTAAGGCCCAGCAGGCAGTCAGTGCTTTCCTTCTTGCCAAGCAGAAATGAGGACCCCACCTCCCACGCCCAGCATCAGGAGAGATCACTTGGGGATACCGAATTTCTATATAACCTCCTGGTAGTAACAAGGAAGACTCCCTGGCTTTTCCTGAGCCAGAGCAGTTAGCAGAAAGCCAGCTAAAACAAAAAGCTAAATAAGACCCAGAATTTCATAATAATCAATATCTCTAGGTTTCAAACAAAATAATTTATCATATCAAAAATCAGGAAAATCTCATCTGCATGGATTAAAAAAACAAAACCATTTAGATGACAGAAATGTTGAAATTACCTAACAAAGATTTTAAAGCTGTCACCGTAATAATGAACAAACTTACAAATATGCTTGAAACAAGGGACAAATTAAAGACTCAGGGCTGGGGCCAGCGCCATGGCTCACTTGGTTAATCCTCTGCCTGCAGCACCAGCATCCCATATGGGCGCTGGATTCTGGTTCTGGTTGCTCCTCTACCAGTCCAGCTCTCTGCTGTGGCCCAGGAGGGCAGTGGAGGATGGCCCAAGTGTCTGGGCTCCTGCACCCTCATGGGAGACCAGGAAGAAGCACCTGGCTCCTGGCTTCAGATCAGCGCAGCGCTGGCCGTAGCGGCCATTTGGGGAGTGAACCAACGGAAGGAAGACCTTTCTCTCTCTCTCACGGTCTACAACTCTACCTGTCAAATAAAAAAAACAAAATTTAAAAAAAAAAATAAAGATTCAGGGCTGGCATTGTGGCACAGCAGTATAAGCCACCACCTGCAACACCAGTATTGCAAATAGGTGCCAGTTCAAGTCCCAGCTGCTCCACTTCCCATCTAGCTCCTTGCTAACGTGCCTGGGAAAGCAGCAGGAAACCCAAGTCACTAGGCACCAGTACCCACATGGAAGACCTGATTGAAGCTCCTGGTCCTTAGTTTTGGCCTAGCCCAGCCCTGGCTATTGCAATCATTTGGGGAGTGAACTAGCAGATGTAAATCTCTCTGTCTCTCCTCCTCTCTCTGTAACTCTGCTTTTCAAATAAATAAATCTTTTAAAATAAAAAGACTCAGTAAAGGGATTTGTAGAGAAAGTATTGGCAAAGAAAGAGAAAATCTTTTTTACAAATGAAGTTTTAGAACTGAAAAATACAATGAAAGAGCTTGGAAGGGAATGGAAGGGACAAAGGAAGCTTGAGGGATCGGCTCTGTGGTGCAGGGGATCAAGCCTCTACTTGTGACACCAGCATCCCATTAACCAGACTGCTAGTTATACAGTCCCAGTTATTCTACTCCTAAATCAACTTCCTGCTCGTACACCTGTGAAGGCAGCCAAAGATGACCTACTTGTTTGGATCCCTGCCACCCACATAGGAGGCCCAGCTGGAGTTCCTGGCTCCTGGTTTCAGTCTGGCCCAACCAGGGCTACTGTAGCCATTTGTGGAGTGAATCAGCAGATGGAAGACCTCTGGCTCTCACTCTCTCTGTGCCACTCTGCCTTTCAAATAAATAAATAAATCTTTAAAAAACACAAACTTGAATACAAAACAACAGGAAATACCCAATCTAAAATAAAGAGAAAATAGACTAGAATGTAAAAAGTTTCAGGAATCTCTGGTACTGTAACAGAAGAACTAAACTGGAGTTTGGAACGAAAGGAGAAAAGGAACAGGCCTTAAAACAAAGTACTTAAATAAATAGTAACTTAAAAATTCACAATTTGCCAAGAGACAAACCTACAGATTCATAAAACTCCAAACAAGATGAAATATGAAATATGTACCAAGAAACACCATGGTCCCACTTCTAAAACTTAAAGGACTAATAAACTAAAAAAAAAAAAAAAATCTTGAAATCATCAAGAAAAAACTGACATTCTTCCTATAGGAAACAAAAAAAAATGCAAGTAACAGATTTTTCATCAGAAGTCACAGAGGCCAAAGGAAGTGGTACACATTTTTTTAAAATACTGACAGAAAAGAATTGTCAACCAAGTATCTTATAACCAGTGAAAAACCAGAAATGAAGGGGAGATGAAGATATTCAGAAGATGGGATAACTAAGAATTTGACAGCAGTGGTACTGCCCTAAAACAATGGCCATAGAAGTCATCTAAAAGAAAGAAAATTTTTTTCGGAAAATATTTTTCTAGAGGTTTATTTATTGAAAGGCAGAGCTATAGAGAGAATGGGAGAACTGGAGAAAGAATAAGAGAGAAAGATCTTCCACTGGCTGGCTCACTCCTCAAATGGCCAGAGCTGGGCCAGGCTGAAGCCAGGAGCCAGGAACTTCATCCAGGTTTCCCATGTGGGTAGCAGGTGTCCAAGTACTTGGGCCATCTTCTGCTGCTTTCCCAGGGGCATTAGCAGGGAGCTGAATCAGAAAGGGAGCAGCCAGGACACAAACCGGTGCCGTATGGGATGTTGGCATTCCAGGCAGCAGTTTAACCCTCTGTGCCACAATCTGGCTCAGTAAACATTTTTTAAAAAGGGTTTTAGAATATTAGAAAAGAAGAACATTGTAAGCAAAAATGTGGGTAAATGCAACAGAATCTTCTTCCTTGATTTTTCTAGAATTGATGTGCTAAATTGTAAAACTGTAACACTATAAAATGTGGCTCTAAAAGCATGTAGGAAAACAATTAAGATAATAATAAAGCAGGAAGGGTCAAATGAAATGGAGTTTCTATTATGTTAAACTGTAAAGATGGTAAAATCAGTAGACTATGATAGCATATATATATATATAATACACAATACAATATAATACCAAAAGTTATTACTGAAAAAGCTAATACAAAGAGATACTGGGGGAAAAAAACTGTAGACAAATCAAAATGAAATGCTAAAAACATTAAAAACATTTCCATAACCCTTAAGAAGGCAGGAAAATATGAGAGAAAAAAGCATCAAGAACAAAAAGCAAAATAATAAAATGGATGTGTCCTAACATTTAAATAATTACACTATGTGTACATTATTTAATTGCATGAAATAGAGGCAGAGATTAGCAGAGTGTATTTAAAAACTTGAGCTAACCATATGCTCGCTACATGATACTAACTTCACATATAATGATATAGACAAATTCAAAGTAAAAGGAAAAAAAAAACATATAGCATGCATGATAACACCAATTAAAGAAAGTAGGAGTGGCTATGTAGTAGTATCAGATAAAGTATACTTCAGAACCAAGAAAATCACCAGGAGCAGAGGAGGATATTATATAATGATCAAAGTCAATTCACAAAAATAAATCAATCATAAAACAACAGAGTTAGAAAACATGATGTAAAAACTAAGAAAAGAAAATGAGAAATTGACATTCTGTAAGTACAGTTGAAGGCATAAACATTCCTCTCTCAAAAAATCTGTAGAATAACTAGATAGAAAGTCAGCAAGGACAGAGAAGAATTCAGCTTACTCATCAAATTCAGATCAACAAACAGGATCCAAACAACAGTTACAAAGCACTCCATTCAACAGTAGCAGAGCACAGTATACTTTTGTTTAAAATAAAATGCCCATGGAACTTATACCAAGAGACCACATCCTAGACCACAAAAGAAACCTCAACAAATTTACAAGAAATGAAATCATACACAGTATGTTCTATGACCACAATGGAATCAAACTAGAAATCAACAACAGAAGCTTAACTGGAAAATCCCCAAGCTCTAGGAAACAGCATGGTACTAAATAATTCATGGGTCAAAGAGGAACTGGCAAAAAGAAAAACTTACACTGAGGCAACTGAAAACAAAAATACAACATATCAAAATTTGTAGGACACAGCTAAAGCCATCCTGAGAGGGAAATGTATAGCACCAAAATGCTTACATTTGCAAAGAGGATGAGTCTCATCAGTAATCTAGGTTACTTTCTCTAAATCCCACCAAAAAGGGGGGAAAAAAAGAAGAAACCAAAGCAAGCATAATGAAGAAAATAGAAAAATCAAAAGAAAATGCTAGCATTTCCATAAAACTGAAAATAGAAAAATCAGAAGAAAATGCTAGTTCTTAAAAAGATCAGTAATACTGACAAATCTCTATCACAACTGAGAAGTAATTAAAAGATACAAGTTACCAATATCAGGTAATAAAAGAAGAGATATCATTTCAGACCCTGTAAACATCAAAAGGATAAGATAATACAAAGAGCAACTCTATACATATAAATCTTAAAAATGTTTGTCTGTATTTATTTAAAAGGCAGACAGACTGAGATAGAGAGAGAATGTCCATCCACTGGTTCACACCCAAATTACTACAGTCAGGACTGGGCCAAGCTGAAGCCAGGAGTGGAGAACTCCACCAAGGTCTCCCATGTGGATGGCAGAGACCCAACTACTTGAGCCATCACCTATGTCTTATATTGGAATGCTTGGATTTAATTCTTGACTCCAGATATCTCAACTGACATCTTATTCACTAGTACAAATACCTTTCTCAGGGGTCTTTACAAAGTGTCAATGTCTAAAATGTAATAGCTGGGGGCTGGTGCTGGAGTGTAGCAGGTAAAGCTGCCACCTGCAGGGCCAGCATCCCATATGGGTGCCAGTTCTAGTCCTGGCTGCTCTTCTTCTGATCCAGCTCTCTGGTATGGCCTGGGAAAGCAGCAGAAGATGGCCCAAGTCCTTAGGCCCCTGCACCTGTGTGGGAGACCCAGAAGAAGCTCCTGGCTCCTGGCTTCGGATCGGCACAGCTCTGGCCATTGTGGCCATCTGGGGAGCGAACAAATGGAAGACCCTCTCTCTCTCTGCCTCTAACTCTGCCTTCAAATAAATAAATAAATCTTTAAAAAAAAAAAAAAGAGAGAGAGAGAGAAAGAATAGAGAAATCAATAACATGAATGAAGCAAAATATTCACAAGAGACAGGCATTCTTTGTCCTTTTCTTGAAATTTCTATTTGAAATTATTTCCAAATTAAAAAAATTAAATTCATTTCCTACTGTTACCTATCAAAAACAACCTAAGAGATTTTCATACCAATTTAGATTGGACAGGTTCCAAAAAATTGCAATAATTAAGAGCACAAGTTTCAGAGTTAAGACAAATTTGAGTTAAAGTCCCAGCTCTGTCCTTACTGAGTCCCTGACCTCACAGAGTCTCAATTTCTTCATCTGTACAATGGAGAAAATAATACTTAGCTTAGAGAATTAATTGGAGTGTTAAATGAGATTAGGGCTATAAAATTTCACAAATACCCAGAATCATTCTGGTTATTTTGACAGGTGAGTACTGGCAGTGCTGCTGTTCCTTGTAGGCCATGGAGACGCGAAGCTGACCAAAACACAACTTATGACCTAAAGAGCTTCTCAAAACTAGAGTTCAACCCAAAACAGCAGTCTGCAACGGGAACAGAAATAAAGCGTGTCACTCCTGGGGGTGAGCCGGGAAGGTGGCACTGAAAGTGAGTCTCAGGGAACAGGTCAGGAGTTTCCCAGGTGGCAGCCGGGTAAGGGAGGTCACAGTGGCTGAGTTCCAGGGCACACATGGGAGACAGGAAATATGTCCAGGAAGCGGGAGGAAGAGGGCAGTGCAGAACAGGACTGGAAAAGACAACAGGATCCAGGGGTAAAACATGAAGGGCTGGGACCGGCACTATGGCACAGTAGGCTAAGCCTCCTCCTGCAGTGCCACCATCCCATATGGGTGCTGATTCAAGTTCCAGCTGCTCCTCTTCGGATCCAGCTCTCTTCATGGCCTGGGAAAGCAGCAGAAGATGGCCCAAGTGCTTGGGCCCCTGCACCCACGTGCTTTGAGAAGCTCCTGGCTGCTGGTTTTGGAACGGCCCAGCTCTGGCCGTTGTGGCCATTTGGGGAGTGAACCAGTGGATGAAAGACCTTTCTCTCTGTCTCTCCCTCTCTCTCTACAACTCTACCTCTCAAATAAGTAAATAAAAATGTTTTAAAAATAAAAAAGTGAAGGGCTATGCACCATGCATGTCACACGTGGGTGCTCTCCTGTGTCTGTGTGCATTGGGAGAATCCCTGTAGTGAGCTTCTAAGTGAGGAGTGACATGACCAGGTTGGCGTTGAAACTGCTGCTTTGGCATAAAGGCAACCTAGTGACTATATCTTCTGATGGGGGACTCCCAAGGAAAGGCCAAGCAAACAGCCCTCGAGCAAGTCTCTTCTGATTTCGTATGCTCCACCCACAAGGTGGCAATCAAAGCTTCCACAGACAGGCAAGGCTGGCTGCCACATGATGCAGATGCCGTACACAGACACACACAGACATGCACTCTCATAGAGAGAAGGGGGGATGGACCCCAGGCCATCTGTGGTGTCTGTACAGGGCAGTGGGCAAAGGACGGGGAGACCAAGCCCGACGGCCATCAGAACTGCAAGCCAGCAAGGTCCCCTGCTACACCAGGCATGCACCCTATAAACGGGGTCATGAGACCACGGGCAGGGCCAGGGGAGCAATAGCACTGGGGTGGCTAGTGGGGAACAAGCGAAGGAGACAGTGCTTTCCAGCTAGGACCAACCCCGTCCCTCCTCTCCCCAGACTGCGCCTCACCACCGCATCTCCCTCAGCTTCTTCACCTCTGGCTGGTCTTTCTGACCTGGCTGAGCCTTCCCTTTGGCTGAATCTCCCCCCTTGAAAGGAAGGCTTTCTGCCCACACTACGTGGTGCCCCTTGGGCCTTCACACACAGGACTCGTCTTTAAAATAAACTAAGAATGTCAGAAGGGCCATTCATTTCTCTCTTTTTAGTTATATGTTTGCGCGTGTAATAGAGATAATGAAAGTTTAAATTCATTTTTTGAGGACATTACCATCAAAATGTGGCTCATTACTATTAGAGTTTGTCTCTTACATCACCTTACAGGTTTTTATGATTCAAATTTCTCTCATGTTGTAGTGAGAAGGAAGAAGAATGTGTTTTCACAGGCTATTCTCCTGTGGTAATTAAAACCTTCAACGCTTAAATATGCCGGCAAGTTATCTGAAGATATGGCTGGAATTTGCAGCCCAGGACAACACGCTGTGCCATCTGGGGCGAAGCATTCATCTGGCGATTGACCTGGCCTGAGGTTACCTCGGAGGCGATGGAGGTGAAGCTGCTGCTGAAATGCACATGTTTGTGGATCTCGCTGCCATTGGCGGTCAGCAGCCAGTCCCCGAAGGCCTGGTCTCCACCAGCCGACTGGTTGCCGTGGCTCTGGTTGGGCAGGAGCTCGGCCAGGTCCCAGTGGTATGATGGTGTGGCGCCCACGAGTGCGATGAGAATGGCTTCCGTGGCCACGTAGAGCTGAAAGAGCAAACACAGAACCAGAGCCTTTAGGCGTTGATGGAACAAAGACATAAGCTTCAGCCATTCTTGCTCATTGCCCAAAAGATAAACATTGGAATTTACTCCTGGCCCCTGATTCTCAACTGGGTCTCATACCCTATTGCCTTCATACCCCACCCTCCACGGCCACCCGAAAGACCAGCTGCTGGAACATCTGAAAGATCAGTTCTAGGAATTCCTCTCCACCTGCTGCCCCTCACCCTACTCCCATCCCTAGCCCTCCTAAAATATAAGAAGGTTCGGCCCCTAGTCTGGGCCTTCTGCCACATGGTCCATCATGTCCACACCTGCAGTTGGTCACCCACCTCTGCGAATTTATTTTCTCTGAATAAATCTGGTCTGGCTGTAAATTCATACACTGCCTCCTCTCTATTCTGCACTTTTCCTAACATGTGTGACACTTGCAGGCAAAACCCACAGTGTCTGCAAACCTTGAAAGACCCATTCCTTGCCTTTGTGTTTCCATGAGCTACAGGAACACCAGAAACAAAGGAGAAAAGATGCTGAGACATCTACTAGAACAAAGCCACCAGCAGGCCTGCGCAGAAAGCACTTCATGCTTTTCCAGGGGGTTTTCCACCCACATTTGAGGCATGTGTGACACTGAGGACTCTGCACTGTTGCTGACACCATGGAGAAGGACACATCACTGGCTCTGATTTAGAAGATGGAACATGAGAACCAGTGTCGTGGCACAGCAGTTAGAGCCACTGCTTGACACCTGCTTCCTACGTGGGCACCGATTAGTGTCCCAGCTGCTCCACTTCTCACCCAGCTCCCTGCTTGGAAGTGGCGGAGGACGGCCTGGGAAGGTGGTGGAGGATGGCCTACGAAATTGGGCCCCTGCCACACATATGGGAGACCCAGAAGAAGCTCCTGGCTCCTGGCTTCAGCCTGGCTCAGCCCTGGCTGTTGCAGCCATATGGGGAGTGAACCAGTGGATGGAAGACCTCTCTATCTGTTCCTCCCTCTCTTTGTAACTCTGATTTTCAAATAAATAAATAAATCTTTTTATAAAAAAAAAAAAGATTGAATGTTACAGCTATTCCTTCCTCTACACTCATCTTCAGCTCAGATAAGCAGTCATCAGAGGGCCTGGAACATGCTGGCTTTGGTTTTACCATCCAAATAAGAGACTGTGGCATAGTTAAGTGTCTCAGGAAACAGTATACATAATATGGCTTCATTAAGCAGGTAAGCATAGTATGTACTTCAGTAGGTACCATTTTAAAATATTGTATAAGACTCATAAGAAGATTTACAGAAACTCAAAATCCCAAGCATAGATATTCATTTCATAACCTTTAGCTGTGCTTAATCTCGATTTAATTTAATCAGCCGTCCCTCCACAAAGAAACAGCATTTCATTCATTCGAGAAATATTTATTGAACACATATGCCATGTATCTTGGATTGTTCTGGGCTTTACAGCTACTTACAAGTGGGCTTATAAGTCCTATGCAGTTTTTTATGCTATAGATTTCCATGTATATGAACTCTCATTGTTGGATGATTATTTCAACTTAAGACTTTAAAAAAAAATACACAAAATGGTCTACTCCTGAGTAAGACAATCTTATTTTATGAATCAGTACCTATTAACTCAAAACTTGATGTCTTAAAATACCTTTAAAACCTTAAAATATGCAATAAATATGCAAAAAATACTAAATATGAGCTTTCTCTATAGAATACAGTGACAAGCCCACTAGATGGATGAGTTGACTGAGGCACACAAAGGGGGAGGGACTTGCCACAGACTCATCTCCAGTGCACAAGGAACTCCCTGCAGTGCTCCTCCCTTGCCGTGCTGCAGGGGCATACTCATCTGTTAGGTGGGTGCACTCACATTACCTCGAGTAGCTGACAGAAAGAGAAGAGAAATCGTGACACTGTGGTGTCATCACAAAAGCTAATGTAAAACCCAACATGTGAATCTTTCCCCCGACTCTCAGTAAACCTGAAAGGATACGGTGGTCCCAATCTATTTCGAGTCAATTGCATGTAGGCCTCTGGAGAGGAACAAAGCTGCCACAGGTCAGGATGTGCGGGTGATTTATTATCAAATGTCAAGGAAAACATGTTCCCAGATTTACATGCTTCCTGGCCCCATTTGCATTCCATTAAGCACGTTCTAGAAGAGGGGCAATCAGCTTATAAAAACAAAAACTTCAGTAATTACAAGAATAGAGATCGTACGTTCCACAGCAGCTGTAATTACTAAGCCACTCTGACCCATTCAGTAGTCACGCCTCCTAAGGACAATCTTAGAAGTTAACGGGTTGGTGTAAAGCAATGCAAAACATGGGGCAGGACTCAGAAGATGACTTGAGACACACGTTCCAGTGAACACACAGCCTTCGACAGGCAAAGCAAACGAGATGCTGTCTCTCCAGAAGTGCCCTTGCCTACTACTGTTCATACCAGTAATTCACTGCACCCAGGAGGCACTTTGTTCCCTACCCCTACCCCCGATAAACATGTGAGCTTTTCCCATCCTCCAAGAGGCACCTCCATAGATCACCTCCTCCAGGAAGCCTTTCTCACCTGCTGGCCCTCCCTCAACCCCTCCAGAGTCCTCCATTGTAGCCACTTGCCCCAAAGGCCCACCTAGACATTTCTGGAGAAGTTGTCACTTTCTTTACTGCATGTAATTATGGAGTTACTCATCTTATTTTTTCAAGGGCAGGATCTATATCTGATTCACCCTGGGACTCCTAAGGCCAAATTCAAGGGGAGGAATAAATCCAGGATGGAATAAGAATCCCAGGAGCCCATATTCTCATAATGCTAACTATGTGCTAGGTACTGCTGTAGGTTCCAGCTGAACAACTATTTTTTTTTTTTTTTGACAGGCAGAGTGGACAGTGAGAGAGAGAGACAGAGAGAAAGGTCTTCCTTTGCCATTGGTACACCCTCCAATGGCTGCTGTGGCCGGCTCGCCACGCTGATCCAAAGCCAGGAGTCAGGTGCTTCTCCTGGTCTCCTGTGGGGTGCAGGGCCCAAGCACTTGGGCCATCCTCCACTGCACTCCTGGCTACAGCAGAGAGCTGGCCTGGAAGAGGGGCAACTGGGACAGAATCTGGCGCCCTGACCAGGACTAGAACCCAGTGTGCCAGTGCCGCAGGCGGAGGATTAGCCTATTGAGCCACGGCGCCGGCCCAAGCTGAACAACTATTAACACATCACACTTTCACCCAGATTGTTCCAGGATAAGCAACATTGTAGGTAAAAGAGGAAATGCTCCAATCCTCTAACCTGACCCGTGTTGCATTTTGAAGGCCACCTTTATCAGGAGGAACTATAACTTGGAGAAAGGAGTTCATAAACAAAGAAGGGGTGTTCACACATACCCTTGTTCATAATCCAGGGAACAGCAAGACCTAGTCAGTCTTGCTGTATTAATCAGTTCTATTCCTAGCAATCTGCCCGCAGAATAAGCATTTTCTTTTTTTTTTTTATTTGACAGGTAGAGATATAGACAGTGAGAGACAGAGAGAGAGAGAGACAGAGATAAAGGTCTTCCTTCTGCTGGTTCACTCCCCAAATGGCCATTACAGCTGGCGTTGTACCGATCCGAAGCCAGAAGCCAGAAGCCAGAAGCCAGAAGCCAGAAGCCAGGTGCTTCCTCCTGGTCTACCATGCGGGTGCAGGAGCCCAAGCACTTAGGCCATCCTCCACTTCCCTCCCGGGCCACAGAGAGCTGGAATGGAAGAGGAGCAACAGGGACTAGAACCCGGCACCCATATAGGATGCCGGCACTGCAGGCGGAGGATTAACCAAGTGAGCTACAGTGCCGGCCCAAAATAAGTACTTTCAACCTTTCTTATTCTTTATTCTCCCACTCCTTATAATGTCTGCCTCACCTACTCCAGGCAGGAGTGTCTACAGGTGTGCACATGCATGCATGCACACAAGGTCAACAGAACGCATGGGGCCACGTCACCAGACGGATCAGAAATTTGCAGCTCTCCTTTGTAGTGTGAGCCTCAGTACAACAGTGCTAGCCTATCTGTGTCCTCTGATCACACCAGTTTTGCTGACAGTAAGAGAGAGAGAGAGAGAGAGGAGAGAGAGAGAAGGCAGGAAGTAGTGATACTGCAGGATAAATGCTATGCAAGGTGCATCATGAGCGATCGGCCAGAGAGCAATGCTTAAACTCTGCAGGCAGATTAGGTCCTGGATACCAGAGCCACATATACAGGCCAAATGGTCATAGGAAGCCAAAGACGGTTCAGTGCTTAACTAGCTATGGGGATGTACCACCTGCACACAGAATATGAGGGTGGTTTTCCTTGGTTTGCATCTTTGGCAGTGACAATTTCACACAGCTCTCATCATGCTCCTTTTCCCTGGAGAACAAAAATATTCTCTCATTCTTCTCTCTTCTATTACTCTACAAATACCACGCACACAGTATTTTTGTCTAATGAATCACACCCATCAGCAGATGGGCCTTAAAGCCACAATAAGAAACCACCATCCATTCTCCTTCAGAGTGGGACTAACATCATCTCAAATAAATCATTATCTTCTCTAACTCTACCTCCAGGGAAGGGGAACAAGAGCCACAGATGGCTCACTATTTTTCCCCTTTCAATGTAATTATAATTAGAAAAATGACTAACATGCATGAGGGGATTGAAATTTTAAATTTCAGAAAGCAAAGGTTTTAAATGTAATTTTATATTAACACCATTATGAGGTTTTATAATACTCCTCATGAAACCAAAAAAGTATCTCATAAATTATCTCATCACAGTAACTTGCACTATGAAGTCATAATTAAGTGGCATGTTTATTTTGTAAGGAGAAAAAATAATGAGATGCGGAACAATTACATGTATTGGCTGAAAGTAGGTATCTAACACTAAAAGCAGGACCAAAATGAGAATGGGAGCCACCTAACTTTGATGCCAGAGCAAAATGGGGAAAACAAAAATCCAAGATGATGTCAGGGGCTGGCAATGCAGCACCAGCAGGTTAAGCTGCAGCTCGCAACACCGGCACCCCATAGCAGATGGCTGGTTTGGGGCCCTGGCTACTCTGCTGCTGAGCCAGCTTCCTGCTAATCTGCCTGGAAAGAAGATCCCTTGGGTGACTGCCATCCAGGTAGGACACCAGGGGTGGAGTTCCAGGCTCCTGGCTCCAGCCTGACCCAGATCTAGCTGTGGCCATTTGGAGAGTGAACCAGCCCCGATGGAAGACTGCACGCTCGCGCGCTCTCTCTCTCTCGCGCGCTCTCTCTTTTTTCCTGTTACTCTGCTTTTCAAATAAACCTTTAAAAGATGATCTTATTGTTTTTGCTCATGTTGATGTTTTATACATTTAGTACTGTTATTTAATTAACTCTACTGAAAGCAGTACCTGAGGAAGACCATAATCATCTAGGCAGGATTACATGCCCAGTGGCCCCAGAATGCACCTCTTACTGCTGCTTCCTCCCCATTCTAATCCATCCACATTATGTCTCCAGATCAGTATCCCCAAAAGTCCACATGGATCTCTTCTGGTCAAAACACAGTAAGGAATAAATGCTAAGTGTCCACTTAGCACTCCAGATCCTCCACCACATGGCCCAAATGCCAACCAGCGCACATTCAAGCTTTCTGCACTGGCTATCAGCTGCCCAAGCACAACTTACTTACTCACTATGCAGTGTGAGAAGCACATGCAATCTGTAACCAGTACGCCTTGACCAATCCAAAGCTCTCTAACCTTCATGTGTTCTGGGAAGGCTGGACGCTAATGCTAAATCTTTCTCTAACCCGTTCCTATCAAAGTCCCCATGCAATGGTCAAAGGGAATGCTCCTCTAGTGCCCAGCAAGTTGCAGAGTGCTATATAAACAGAAGCGACCAGGGTCTCCCAAACTGTGGTGAGCAGGGCCCAACCCCTAGGTCTTGGTGAGTCTGAGTTTCTGCTTTTCTAAGAAGCTCCCATAGTGCTGCTGGTCTGTGGAACAAAGGCGCAGGCTGGTCCCTCTTCTACACGTTTTCCAACCGTATTTTTACCACCTACAACAACTTCCCATTTCTCTCAAGTGCAACCTTGAACGTGCAGCCCAAGCCAGCCAACTTTCTGAAAGCTTAAATGAACCACTCTAGACCTTACCGTCTCCTTTCTTACTTTGCAAAGCATTAGTTAGCTACATCACTTACTGAGAAAACACTGCTTTGCAGCATTATTTAATTGTGCATATTCAGTTACATACTAATTTTCTAATGATTTGTCACCTCCCAAAGGAGATCTACATCTCTATAAGTAACCTGATGCACCACTCCATTTACAACATTCTACCATACGTGTACTCCTGCCAGAATGGCAGAGCAAAAAGAAGTGATAAATTAAAAACCAGCAATTCTAACTTCGGTTTTCTTTTTTAAAGATTGATTTATTTATTTCAAAGGCAGAGTTACACAAAGAGAGAAGAGGCAGAGAAAGAGAAGTCTTCCATCCACTGCTTCATATCCCCAATTGGCAGAAACAGCCAGAGCTGTGCTGATCCAAAGCCAGGAGCTTTTTCTGGGTCTCCCATGTGGGTGCAGGGGCCCAAGGACTCCAGCCATCTTCTATTGCTTTTCCAGGCCAAGCAGAGAGCTGGATTGGAAGTGCAGCAGCCAAGACTCGAAGCCAGCGCCCATATGAGATGCTGGCACTGCATGTGGTGCCTTTACCCACTACGCCACAGTGCTGGCCCCGAATTTTGGTTCTTACCACTAATGAAGACTCTGGACAAATTATTTTATCTTTCTCTCTCACGAGTAAAACGGAAATACCACCATTTGACTACCCCTCCTTCTGTTATTTCAGTTTCATTCTTTTGACTTGTTTTTAAGATTTATATATTTGAAAAGCAGAGCTTAGAGAGAAAGAAGGAGAGAGGGAGACAGAGAGAGATCTTCCACCTGCTGGTTCACTCTCCAAATGGCTGCAATGGCCAGGGCTGGGCCAGGCCAAAGCCAGGAGCCTGGAACTCCATCTGGATCTCCCAGGTTGGTGGCAGCGGCCCAAGCACTTGGCTTGTCTTCTGCTGCTTTCCTAGGAGCATTAACAGGGAGCTGGATCAGAAGTAGAAAAGCCAAGGCATGAACCAGTGTTCACACGGGATGCCCAAATCTCAGGCAGCGGCTTAACCCACTGTGCCACAATGCTGGCCTCAGTTTGACTTTTTTATTGTTAGCAAACACCCCACTTCGCAGAAAAGTTAGAACTACAGGGTAGACGGTGACGAAGGCTGTGTTAGCCACAGTGGAAACGAAGCTCATGAACATAAAAAGGAAGCAGATGTGAATTCCGCCTAGGGAATCAGGAAATGGTTTGAGTGTGATACTTGAGCAAGAAAGTACAATACAGCTAGGGAGTTAATGAAAACAGGACTCAGGGGAAGGAATTCTTCCACAGAAGCGATGGCCCCGAATAAGAAAAGCAGAGAACATACATTTAGGGAACAATGAAGTTATCATGGGGCTAGCTCAGCTTTCCCCAACTTCAGCCATCTGAGTGGCCCTTGCAAGTGTCTTACTTGCCTGTTTCCTGTCTGCAAGTATTTACTTAGTATTCTTTTTAAAAATCAATTTAAAAATTTTTTTTTTAATTTTTTTTTTTTTTTGACAGGCAGAGTGGACAGTGAGAGAGAGAGACAGAGAGAAAGGTCTTCCTTTTGCCGTTGGTTCACCCTCCAATGGCCGCCGTGGTCGGCGCGCTGCGGCCGGCGCACCGCGCTTGTCCGATGGCAGGAGCCAGGAGCCAGGTGCTTTTCCTGGTCTCCCCATGGGGTGCAGGGCCCAAGCACCTGGGCCATCCTCCACTGCACTCCCGGGCCACAGCAGAGGGCTGGCCTGGAAGAGGGGCAACCGGGACAGAATCCGGCGCCCCGACCGGGACTAGAACCCGGTATGCCGGCGCCGCAAGGCGGAGGATTAGCCTGTTGAGCCACGGCGCCGGCCTAAAAATCAATTTAAAATTTTTTACTTAAGTAAATCAGCATAACAGCAAAGTTTTACAGCACTAGATTATTACTTGCCTGACAGAATTATACAAATAAACACAGTGTTACAATGCCAAGCGTTGGCCGGTGTGTTTTCACCTAAGGTGGGGCAGGACTGCGGAGTGGGCAGTGAAACACAGGAGCAGGTATTGCTGATACGGCCCGGCTGCTGGGCCTGCCACTGCTCAACCATTCTCTGGGTGCTCCCTCAGCTGCTCTGACGCCGTGGCCAGCTACGTTGGATTCTATGATGAAAGGCATCCTCTTCTTCAAGGCCAGGGGCAGTGAGAATGACATTGACTTCTGCTGATTCTAATGGGCTCCAGATCTTACTTTCCATTCCCGCCAGCCTGCCCTACAGACTCGACCTCCATCATCCACAAAGACAACAGCTTGACAGGGACTGCTAAACCAGCTCCTGCCATGTTATAATTCATTAAGCCTCCATAAAGTTACTCATCAATCACATATGACAATACTCCAGGAAGTCTGTGAAAGTATGAAATTAAAACATGCTTATTTTGCTGCAAAAAAAATTTTCCAAGATCCATGCAGAGTTGTTTTTAAATAATGTGCAGTTGTCATGAACTTTTTCAAATCAATCCAAGTCTCCCATGTGGGTGGCAGGGACCCAAATACTTGAGTCATCATCTGCTGCCTCCCAGGCTGCATCAGCAGGAAGATGTATTAGAAACAGATTAGCCAGGACTTGAACTGATACGAGATGCAGGCATCCCAAACAGCAGCTTAATTGCTTGCATCAAACAGCTGCCCCAAGAGCCAGTTTCTCTAAGACTGCCTCTGGGGGTCGGCGCTGTGGTGTATTGGGTAAAACTGTCACCTGCAGTGCTGGCATCCCACATGGGTGCCAGTTCTAGTCCTGGCTGCTCCTCTTCTGATCCAGCACTCTGCTTTGGCCTGGGAAAGCAGTAGAAGATGGCCCAAGTCCTTGGGCCCCTGCATCCACATGGAAGACCCAGAAGAAGCTCCTGGCTTAGGATTGGCACAGCGCCAGCCGTTGCGGCCATCTGGAGAGTGAACCAGCGGATGGAAACCGCCCCCCTCCCTCTCCCTCTCCCTCTCTCTCTGTGTAACTCTGACTTTCAAGCAAATAAATAAATCTTAAAAAAAAAAAAAGACTGCCTCTAACAAGCTAGTACTTGAAAACTAGTACTCTGAAAACCTCATGTTCAACACTGACTGACCCAATGCCAGCTACTGGCATGGAGCAAATTTAAGAAATCCTCATTATGCAAAATGGGTTCAATTTCCCCTGCCAAGTGTGCAGCAAAGGCTGAGGGGTCATTTGCCAAAGCTACATTTCAGCATTTTTTATATAAAAATAAACTGATCTCGGGGCTGGCACTGTGGTACAGGTTAATCCTCAGCCTGTGGTGCCAGCATCTCACCTGGGCGCCGGTTCTAGTCCTGGCTGCTCCACTTCCGATCCAGCTCTCTGCTATGGCCTGGGAAAGCAGTAGAAGACGGCCCAAGCACTTGGGCTCCTGCACTGTGTGGGAGACCCAGAAGAGGCTCCTGGCTCCTGCCTTCAGATCGGCCCAGCTCCAATTGTTGCGGCTATTTGGGGAGTGAACCAGTGAATAGAAGATCTTTCTCTCTGTGTCTCGTACTCTCCATCTTTAACTCTACCTCTCAAATAAATTTTTAAAAATCTTCTAAAAATTTTTAAAAAAGAATAAACTTATCTTTTTATGTGAACCTAAGTGCTCTTGTTTATAAACACACACACACACACACACACACACACACACACATCTCCATCTTGGGGGTTTTGCTTTCTGCTTCTCTGGCTGAGTTGTCACTGAGAGAACCTTAGGCAAGTGAGACAAAGTATATCATCTGTTGAATCTAGAATTGGCACTTTTTTTTTTTTTTTTTGACAGGCAGAGTGGCCAGTGAGAGAGAGAGAGAGACAGACAGAGAGAAAGGTCGTGCAGGGCCCAAGCACTTGGGCCATCCTCCACTGCACTCCCTGGCCACAGCAGAGAGCTGGACTGGAATAGGGGCAACCAGGACAGAATCCGGTGCCCTGACCAGGACTAGAAGCCGGTGTGCCGGCACCGCAAGGCGGAGGATTAGCCTATTGAGCCACGGCGCCGGCCCACTCTCTTTGTTAAAGACAGAAACATCGGGGCCAGCATTGTGGCACAGTGGGTAAAGCTGCCACCTGTGACGCCAGCATCCCATATGGCTGCCAGTTCATGTCCTGGCTTTTCCACTCCCAATCAAGCTCCCTACTAATGGCCTGGGAAAAGCAGTAGAAGATTGCTCATGTGCTTAGGCCACCCACATGAGAGACTCAGATGAAGCTCCTGGCTCCTGGCTTTGGCCTGGCTAAGCCTGGTTGTTGTGGGAATCTGGGGAGTGAACTAAGGGGTGTTACTCTCTCTGTAACTTCAACTTTCAGATAAAAAATAGTAGAACAGAAATATATGCAAATATTCTGAGAAGTGCTAGCCCCACATGAGACTTTCCGCATGAACAGGATTAAGAAGAACTAAAAGGGTTGGTAAGGGGTGGGTGCACCATTGTGGCATACCAGAATAAGCCGTTGCCTGTAGCACCGGCCTCCCATGTGGGCACTGGCTCGAGTTCCGGTGCTCTACTTCCAGTCCAGCTTCCCACTAATGTGCCTAGCGAAGCTTCAGCCTGGCCCAGCCCTGGCTGTTATGGCCATTTGGGAAGTAAACCAGCAGATGGAAGCTCTCTCTCTCTCTCTCTCTCTCTCTCTCTCTGTAGCTCTGCCTTTCAAATAAATAAAATCATTTTTTAAAAATCAAAGAACTAAAAAGGGAAAAGCCCTGCCACTTTACAAGCCAAGAGTCAGAAGCTTCTTCCAGGTCTCCCACAGGGACCCAAGCATCTGGGCCATCCTCTGCTGCTTTCCCAGGTGCATTAGCAGGGAGCTGGATGAGAAGTGGAGCAGCTGGGACTCGAACCAGCGCCCACAAGGGAGGCCAGTGCTACAGACGGCGACTTAACCCACTATGCCACAGCACCGGCCCTGAGTGTACTGGTTTCTGTAAAAAGTCTAGAAGGCTGTGAGTACACCCAGATGTGAACATGGTTTCCTGCTGGAGGGCAGAGCCTCTAGTGGTGGTGTTTTCTCTTCTCTGGTCTCTCTTTTCTCTACAATCAGCACATACTATTTGTGGAGTGTTATTCTGGTAGGAATCCCACGAACGGAGACATCAGTTTCTTTGAATGTTTGGTAAAGTCAGAGAGGAGATTCCCAAGCTGTGTGCACCTCTGGATTTGAGGGCCTCTTTCTTCTTTTATTTTAAGTTGTGTTTATTTTCATTTTCTTTGAAAGGTAGAAAGAGAAAGAGGGAGAGGCAGACAGAGATCTCCCATATGGTAGTTCACTCCTCTAAAGCCTGAAACAGCCAGGGCTGGGCCAGGCCAAACCAGGAACCCACGTGGGTGGCAGGGACTCAACTGCTTAAACCATCATCTGCTGCCTCCCAGGATATGCCTTAGCAGGAAGTTAGGTCGGAAGTAGAACTGTCTGGGACTTAACCAGGTGCCCTGATATGGGGTGTGGGTGTTCCAAATGGCAACTTAATCTTGTGCTAACACTGCCCCAGTGTCCTCTTTCTTGTTTGTTTTTTTCCCTACAAATTTACTTTATTTATCTGTAAGGCAGAACAAAAGAGACAGGGAAGAAGAGGGAGGGGGAGAGAGCAGGAGAAAGAGGGAGAGAGATGGAGAGAGAAGGAATCTTCCGTTTGCTAGTTCAATCCCAAAATGGCGATAACAGCCAAGGCTGAGCCAGCCCGAGGTGGAGCCAGGAGCCAGGAACTCCATCTGAGTCTTGCACGTGAGTGGCGGGGCCCAAGTTCTCAGGATATCTTCTGCTGCCTTTCCAGTTGCTTTAGCAGAGAGCTGGACTGGGACTCAAACCAGCACTCTAATAGGGAATGCCAGCATCACAGGCAGAGACTTCACCACTGTGCCACACATCTACCCCAAGGTCTCTTCCTTCTCAGACTGCCTCTAATGGTGGTGATGAACCAAGCTGGTGCCTGAAAACCTCTCAGTCAGCACTGACTGACACAATGCCAATTACAGGCATGGGAGTCTGGGTGCTGCAGGAGCATCAGTCTGTTTCCCGATGGACATCTCTAATTCTTGAGATGTCCCAGGGCCAAAGGAGTTCTCTAAACCTTCTGGAATCTTCCTGCATCTTCACCACCTCCCTGGATGGAAATCTGGATGTCTGACAGATTTGCAACATCATCTGCTTTACACCAGGGGGCAGTGTCTGCCCAAGGTCCACAGAGGCTTTCCCGAGGGTGTACTGGGGTCAAGTGTGGCTGTGGTCTTTGACCTGTGAGGCCACATCCACCTATACTGGTGAATACCAGGCAAATGTTCCCCAGATCATCACAAATTCTCAGGAGTCCCAAACTCCAGGCTACCAGCTGAGGGTTCACAGAACTAAAATCTGAGGGTAGAAGCAGCATAAAAACTTGCCCAAGGGCCGGCATTGTGGCATAGCGGGTTAAGTCACCACTCTAGGCAATGGTTGGAGTCTGGGCCGCTTCACTTGCGATTCAGCTCCCTGCTAATGAGCCTGAGAAAGCAGGAGAAGAAGCTACTTGGTCCCTTGTCACCTGTGTGGGAGACCTGGATGGAGCTCCAGGCTCCTGACTTCATCCTGGCCCAGCCAGGATGTTCCTCTAATCAAGTGTGTCTATGTGGTAGCCATTTGGGGAGTGAACCAGATGGGAGAGCTCTTGTCTCTCTCTCTCCCCTCTCTGTAATCCTGCCTTTCGAACAAAAAAATAAATCTTTAAAAAACAAAATGCACACACGCACAAACAAAAAAACCCTGCTCAAAAGAGCAGAGATCCCTGCCTGGAAGACTGGTGCGTGTTTTACAGTCCTACCAGAGAAGATCTTGCTAATGCCCTCCATTCTCCCCCAGGCTGGAGCCCTGGTGGTGGTGAGAGCAGCCAGGCACGAGCGCTGGTCTTGTGACTCACTCGTGTTTGGTGTGAATTTCATCACTTGCTTAGGGTATGAATGTCCCATGGAGAGAGAGAGGGTGACAAATACAAGCAGGTGGGAATGGCAATTGTGCCAGCTTCCCACAGCTGATAAAACTCTGCTTCATTCATCTGTGCTGAATGACCACAACCACAGACCACTTGATTAGAGGAACACTGAGTAAAAAAAAAATGAAGAACTAGTATTCTTGCAGAGCAAACTACCATTCTTCCTTAGATGTGCCTATTCTTTAAAAAGATTATAATGTACTTGAAAGGCAGAGTGACATACAGAGAGAGACAGAAATATCTTCCATCTGCTGGGTCATCCTCCAAATGGCCGTAACAGCTGGGGTTGGGACAGGCCAAAGCCAGGAGCTAGGGACTCCATTCAGGTCTGCCATATGGGTGGAGGGGACCAAGGACTTAGGCCACTTTCCACTGCTTTCCTAGGCACATTAGCAGGGAACTGGATCAGAAGTGGAGCAGCTGGGACTCAAACAGATGTCCATATGGGATGTCGGCATCAGGCTAGAGGCTTAACCCTCTGAGCCACAGGCTGGTCCTCGTCTGTCTATTCCTTGCACATTTTTTAGTTAAAAAATTAACATGGGAAAGCCAAATGAATGAGATTCAAGATCCCATCCACGAAAATTAACAAATTGTGGCATCTTCTATATTTGCTTCACAGATGCAGGTGCAATCTCCTTTGTCCTCTGCTCAGGCCTACCCCATCCAAAGGGGCAACCAAGTTCATGAGCCAGGTGTAGATCCGTCCACGGCAAGTGCTTATACTTCTGCATTGCTTACATCTATCCTTAAACCAAATGTATTATTTTGGGCACTTTTGAAATTTCGATCAGACATATGACACTGTATATATCACCCTGCTTAAATTTTCATCCCTATAGCTGTATATTAATCAAGTTCATTCATTTTAGCTGTTGTATTCCCGAAATTTATACCACATTTTACATAGTCCCCTTGTGAAAATCATTTAGGTGGCTTCTAATTCTTGTTATCATATACAGTGCTACAATAAATGCCCCCGTGAGCACATGTTCAGGTAGGGTGAATGACCTAGGTATCCAACACTAAGTTTTAATTTTACCAGAAGCCTCTCTTCAATTTCATCCCACCTGTACTATTAGACTGCTAACACATTAAGTGTGAAATGGTATTTCCTAGTCATTTTAATATGCCCATCCCAGATGACTCCTGAAGTTAAACATCTTTTCACTTATTGACTACTACAGCTTCTTCCTCTGCAAAATACCTGCCCAATCACTCTACTTTCTAAAGTGCTGCGAAAAGATACTGCATGGATAATACCAGCGCACTGATAGTTCCAGGATCTGAAAAATAAGGTTGAAGTTTTTGGAAAGTTTTCCCGAAAATAATGCATTCCTAAACAAGATGAGATTCATGACATAGCATGACAATTCCACTGGTGAAATCAATGCCTCTTACCGGTTACATGTCCCTATCACTCGATGTCTTACTTTTTGTGCAAATTATACTGCAATATATGATTCATGATCTGAGGAAAATAAGAGAGCTGCGGCCTCCGGCTTAGAACAAAGAAAGGCCCATTTTCATTTCAAGAACGAAAACCAAAGGATTGTATTCCCACCTTCCTCCACGGACAGCCAGGCAAACAAGTGTGCACACACACACTCGCAGTAGTGCTGAGGATGGCTTCAACTCTGAATCACCATCAGGAAAGAAACAGTAAAAACCTAGACAGTTATTCACATTTAAATACCACAAACAGCTCTGCCCTAGGAGAGGGCAAGTCCATTTTGAAGGTAAGAATTTCTGTAGCTGTCAAATTATCAATCTTATTGCTTATTTATAACATTTTTACATATTTTGTCTTTAACTTTTTGTTGATGTAGTTGAAAACCACTGGCCACTATTATCAAGGCACTTTCTTCTTACAATGCTAAAGAGAAATCTGCAAAATCTGCCTCTATTCTTTATATATCCGGAAGCAGACTGCTATGAAAGTTGCCAACTGTGTTGGCAAGGAGTGTGAAAGGAAGTTTCTCGGTCGATGGAAATTGGATAGCAAGGTTACTTTTGATCATCTACATGATGGCATCAATCATTCAAGAAACAGTTAACCTAAGGACTTCCATAGTTGGCTTTGCTGTGTGGTTTTGTCCTCTTAGTTTGAACTTGGATGTGTCTGACATAAAGGAAGTTAAAAGGCATTTAAAATATAATGACAGGGCATAGCGGGTAAAGCCACCACTTGCAGTGCTGGCATCCCATATGGGCACTGGTTCAAGTGCCAGCTGCTCTACTTTGGATCCAGCTCTCTGCTATGGCCTGGAAAAGCAGTAGAGGATGGCCCAGGTCCTTGGGTCCCTGCACCCAGCTGGGAGACCTGGAAGAACATCCTGGCTCCTGGCTATGGATCGACACAGCTCTGGCCATTGCAGCTGACTGGGGAGTGAACCAGTGGATGGAAGATCCCTCTGTCTCTCCTTCTCTCACTGTGTGACTCTGACCATGCAGCCCAGGGGGCTGGGTGACAAACACGTGGCAGCTGACAGGGATTCTCTTCTGCTTGGACTGGAACAGCTCCTCCACTGGCAAACACACAGCTACGGGCACCTCCCAGGCCCCATCTACCAGATAAACAGTGAGTCACTCATTCTCACACTACGACCTGGTCTTTGTATGCCACATACTGACCATATGTCCATTAAGGTTTATTGAACAATTACAGCTGTGGGCTTAGAACTCATTAGCAAATGCTAACCAGTGAGGTCAACCATAAACAGGAGCAGGTGAGGTAAACTTGAAGGTCTTGAGTCCAGAACATGCCATTGGAGACAAACTTACTCCAAGTCGGGGGAACAGGGACCACGATGACACAGGACACGGACACGGAGGGTGCAGAGAGGAAGGGGGGAAACTGGAGCTGCTCAGGGAGGAAGTGTGTTCTTTAACTCTTGATTAGAACAGAACAAGAAAGAGTAGGCTTCATAGTTGCAATTTTACTTTCTGTGCATTAAGCACTCTTTTGTCATTTAGCATGTACATTTTTTTTTTCTCCCTTGGAAAAGTGCATTTAAAGCTATAACAGCAAGCTTAAGCTTCAGGACACTAAGAGTATTTCAAAAATTTCACAGAAGTGGCATCTCATGAAAAAACTATGCATGGATTGCAGCCTCACACAGCATGTTTGTGAGCTGAGAACTGCACTTGATTCCAAGATCAATCTATCATTTGAATGATCTTTTTCTAGCTGGTGATGAAATCAATGGCGCTCTTCAACATTTTATGTACAAGAGAATCACTAAGTCAACCCCCCCTCCCCAAACAACCCTGCCCCATCTTCCTGTTGAGCCATTGCCTTATACAATGTTTTAGCAACCAGCTGACTGGGAGTTTACCCAGGCCCATCCCTTACTTCCTGTAGAATAACCGTTAGCACCCACTGGACTGTAATTACCTGGTTAACTGCCTGCCTGCCCCACCCACTAGAATGCAAGCTTCCAGAGGGCAGGGACTTTCCCACCATGGCCTTCTTGTGCTCAGCACATATTAGGTGCTCACTGTATGCACTGACTAAGGAATGAGCAGGCTCACCATTGACATTAACACAGGGTTTGTGAATGAAATGCCTTTAGAATATTGAGAGAAACAATGGATGTCAACAGGCCATTTAAGTTGGCCAAGGAGGAGCAAACGGCCTGGCAAAGCTAATCTGTGGCCACCTTTGGCATGTGGAACCTACGTTTTTAGGTTGGGGTGTGCAAGTAGGGCCTGAGAATTCTCAACAATGAGGAAGGGTACCCAGTGTTGTACCCACACACTGTAGACGGCATTCTCCAGCTTATAAACGCCTCAGCGGGCCGGCCTCGGGGCTAAACCTTAAGCGCCGAAAGCTCCTGGAACAGGGAGCCCCGTCCAACCTTAGGGAAAGCTGCCAAGTGGACACCCGGAGCTGGAGGAGGCCGCCCCAGATGAACCTTTTTTCTGTGGGTTAGCGGGGCTGTGTCCCAGCACCCACAGCGACAGTGCCACAGGTAGGGGACAAGCCCTGTCATATTAGCAGCGTCTTGCAGGAAACACCTAATGCAAATAATACAATTCTGCGTCCCCTCCTAACCAGCCCATGGGCTGAAGTACTTCCCCCTGTACACTTACTCCACCCCTCAAGGTGGCGGCGTAGGGGAACCCGGACGCACCGAGGACGCCCGGAGACCTCGGCGCCGCGGGGCCCACGCAGGCCATCGCGCGCCGCCCGCCACGCCTCGGCTGCTCGCAGAGCCTCGGCCTCGGGCCCCGCGGTCCGGCCGGGACAAGACGCGTGGCGGAGCCGGCGACCTCGAGCCAGGAAGTGGGGCGGCGGGGGCGGCAGGGACTCACCTGCAGCAGCACGGCCAGCAGGAAGCACAAGTACATCTGGTAAATGCCCATCTCCCCCACAGCCTGGAACGCCTCCTCCACCTCCATGGCGGGCCCCGCGCACGCCAGTCCTCAGGCGGCGGCGGCGGCGATGCGAGCGCGGGCGGCGGGGCCCGGGCGGGCCGGGGCGGGGCGCCTGCGCGGGCGGCGGGGCCGAGGGGCGGACCGCGGCGGGGCCGGGCGGGGAGCGGGCGAGCGGCCAGGCGGCGGAGCGTGAGGGGGCGCTGACGAGGCGGCCCGGGGCTTCCTGAGCAGAAGTCTCGGGCGGGCGGTGCGTGCCGCGCGGGGCCGAGGCCTGAGCAAGTCGGGTGGAGACGCCCCGCGTGGGCTCCGCAGGGCGGATCCGCGTTGTTTGGCCTTTTGCGCAAACCCGGGGGCCGCGCGGGCGCGGGGAGTTCCAGAACCTTCGAGGCACCGTGCTGTGCCGCGTTTCCCCGCAGGCCTCGAAGGAGGGCAGGTGCGGTGGGCCAGGCCTCAGCTTGAGCAGAGGCCGGTGTGCCCGCAGACCCCGAAGCTTGATTCTCTGTGCGTTTTCAGCAGCCGCAGAGTCCAGCCCGAGACCCCGTCCTGGTTAATACTGTCGGCGGGTGTCCTTGTCTTGCCCCGACCTAGCTGTGCTTCTAGAATTCTCCATGGGCTGTGGTGTCTGCGGTAGAGTCCTGGTAGCCTCCCCGTTACTGGCCACCTTCTTTCTTAGGGTAGCAGTTAGAGGAACGCCCACGGGAGTTGGATACCATAAACTGCCACAAGACAGTTTTATTTTTGCTCTTTCAATGAACACTTTCTCTATGGGTTTTGCTGAACGAAATGCCTCTCTTGAGCTGTTTCCCGGGACTTGTGGACATTATCAGATGTTGAAGTTTAACAGATATTTTGTTTTTGTTTCTTGACCTGATCCTGTTATTTTTCTCCTTGAATCTGATCATCTGGGATGTTATGGCTGTAGGGTTTTGGGTGTTGAACTTCATTGGAGTAAGTTCTGCTTGATGGTGATTTTGTTATTTACTGCTGATTTTGACTTGCTAATGTTTTGTCTAGAAGTCTGCATCTGTGATTGGTGAAAGGGGCCTATAATTTTCTTCCTACTGCTCTTGTTTGAATTTGGCAGTAAGATTATAGTAGCTTTAACATGAGTTGAAACTCTCCTTTTAAGCCTCGGGATTTAGCTTACTGTGGGGAGAGAGAGGGATTTGTGCGGCTTTCTGTTTCTTCTTGAATCACTTTTACTTATTTTTTTCTAGTTTTTTTTTTTTCCTTAGAAATGTTTCTATTTTGTTTGGTTTTTCTGTTGTTTCTGGAATAAACTTGTTTACATTGTTCTAGGGTTTCTAAAATTAATTTTTAAATTTGTATTTAGTTTCTTTATTTAAAAGGCAGAGAGATAGAGACTGACATCTTGTATCCACTGGGTCATTACCCAAAGGCCTGCAACAGCCAGGACTGGGCCAAGCTGAAGCCAGGAGCCAGGAACTCCCTCTGGGTCTTCCTGGCAGCAGGTGGTGGGAACTCTGTGAGGTGCATTCAAAGAAAGCTGGTATCTGAAGCAAAACCAGGACTCGAACCTGTGCAGTGTGATATAGGAGATGGGCTTACCCAGTTCTGCACCAAATGCCTGCCCCTCTCCTGAAGTTTTAAGAATCATATTCCAACTGTATTTATGTGCTACTTTTTGTTCTTTAAGAATTATTCATTTTTATTGTTCTGCTCTTACCATTTTTACCATTTCTGTTGTTCTGCTAGAGGTTGTATGCCTTATTTTTTTTTTTTTAAAGAACCAGTTTCTGTTTTTTTTTTTTTTTTTTTTTTTTTGACAGGCAGAGTGGACAGTGAGAGAGAGAGACAGAAAGAAAGGTCTTCCTTTGCCGTTAGTTCACCCTCCAATGGCCGCCGCGGCCGGCGCACCGCGCTCATCCGATGGCAGGAGCCAGGAGCCAGGTGCTTTTCCTGGTCTCCTATGGGGTGCAGGGCCCAAGCACTTGGGCCATCCTCCACTGCACTCCCGGGCCATAGCAGAGAGCTGGCCTGGAAGGGGGGCAACCGGGACAGAATCCGGCGCCCCAACCGGGACTAGAACCTGGTGTGCGGCGCCGCAAGGCGGAGGATTAGCCTGTTGAGCCACGGCACCGACCCAGTTTCTGTTTTATAATTTCTTCCATTATCTCTTTGCTTACTAGTTTGTGGATTATTTGAATTCTTTCCTTTCTTAAATCAATTTTTGTTACTCTGTAATTCTTCTACCTAGGTGATACGGCTTTCAGCGTGCCCTTTTAAAGTATAATTATATGGAAAGCTGTACATTTCTTTCTAAATACTATTTTGCTCTATCCCTTATGTAGCACTTCTGTTGTCCTTAGTTTTAAATATTTCATGACATTGTAATTTCCTGTTTAACCAATGAGCTACTTTTAATGCTTTTTTAAAAGTTTCTAATTAAAGGTTGTTGCTGTATCTAGCCCTGCAATGTTGTTGATTACTGACTTAAAAGATAATATTAAATCTTGGAAATGAAGCTTTCTTAAAACCTACTATATGGTCATTTTTTAAATATGTCCTTATGGTTTGAAAGTAACATATAGTCTGCATTTGTTGGCTACAAGATTTTCTGTGATAGATCAAACTGGTTAATTTTATTGAAGTTTTCTATTATTGAATTGGATATATCAGCTTTTAAAAAAGATTTATTTATTGGAAAGACAAATTTACAGAGAGAGAGAGAGAGAGATCGATGTTCCATCCACTGGTTCACTCCCCTAATGGCCACAATGGCCAGGGCTGTGCCAGGCCAAAGCCAAGAGCCCAGGACTTCTTCCGAGTCTCCCACATGGGTGCAGGGGCCCAATTGCTTACGCCATCTGCTGCTGCTCTCTCAGGAGTATTTACAGGCAGCTGTATTAGAAGTGGAGCAGCTGGGTCTCTAACCAGCACCCATGTGGAATGTCGGCATCACAGGTGGTGGCTTAACATGCTGTGCCACAATGCTGGCTCCTATGATCAGTTTTTAATATATGTGTCAACATCGTCTGAAATTTTTACTGATTTTTGAGCTTTTATTAAATTGTCTCTTTATATCTCTGTAGGCTTATAATAGTATTAACAGACTGATTCCTTTTATCATGAAGAAATAGTTTTTTTCATGCTTTTTGTCTTCATTTTTTGGTCTGGTGCTAGCATTGCATCATCTCTGTTGTTGTTAATATATTTCTTGTAATCTTTTTATTCTTATATCAATTTTCTGTTTCAGTCCTTTCAGTTTTGTTTTGTTTTAGTCATATTTGTGGAAGAAGATCTTTTTTTCATCTAAGTTGATAGTCTGTTTTTTAATACCTGAGTTAAATCATTTATATTTATTGTGAGTGATTTAAAGTTATTTCTACTATCTCATTTTGTGTTCTCTAGTTACTCTCTTCTTTCTTTTTCCTTTCTGGCCACCTGTTGAGTTATTGAAACTTTAAAAAAATTTTTTTCATTTATTTATGTATTTGAGAGACAGCAAGAAAGAGGAGAGAGAGGCAGAGAAAGCTCTCAACCGTTTGTTTATTCCTCAAATGCCTGCAAAGGCTGGGGTTGGACCAAAACCAAGGCCAAGAGCCCAATTACTTGATCAGTCACTGCTGCTTCTTAGGGTGTGTATTAGCAGGAATTTGGAGTCTGGAGCAGGAGCTGAGTATTCTACCCAAGAACTCCCCTAGGGAGTGCAGTTGTTGCTAACCGAAGTCATGTCTGCTAGGCCAAACAACTGACCTAGACTATTTTTATACTGCTCTCTCTCTCTAATTTGGTGTTCTGGGGAGCTACAAATTTTATTATCAACATTATTTTGGTAGCTACTGCATTTTTAGCATGTATAGAACTATTCTTTCTACAGTGTTTGTAGTTATTTAATATGTCTATCCTATTTTTAACCTGGAAGAGAAATTACACAAGACTGAAAAATTTTGTTAGGTGAGTCAAGAAGTGACTATCATGAAACCAGCAACATTATTGTAGAAGATTAATATGAAGTTTTGTGATTAAGAAATAATCCATTTTTAAGAAAAAGAATCCAAAACTTAGAAATAGTAATAAAAGCAAAAGAAGATGGTGCATTTTTTCAGTGTAGTAAGTAAGCATTATTTAACGAGCTTATCCCAAGATAATCAACTTATATTTGACTCTGCTATTTACCATTGGTAAGAGCCCAGATACTATCAAGCTACAGGCCAACTTGCAGATTTTTCTTATGGTAGAGATCTAAATGATTATGTTCAATAGGAAATATAATCTGTGGTCTCATTGCCTTATAGGACATTAGCTTGTCTTGGAGATAATCTAGCAGTCCTATTCTAATGTCTTTTTATGTAATTAGCTATCTGCTTAAATGCTTTTAGAGCCAGCTTTTTCATCTTACTGGTTCCCTCATTTGTTGTTGAATGGAATAAAGCCTTTGACAGATTCATTCTATCTCAGTGCAATTGTTACTGTTTTTAACTTTTGAAATTTCTTCTTTGATGTCATGTTGTGTGTGAACAATAATTATGTTTTACTATTTTATATGACATATAGTTAAATTACAAGTGTCAAGTGGAAGTCGGACTATTTCATCTTCCTCCTTGAAAATCATATACTCGAAGTGGGTCAAAAGCTCTTCTGTATATTCAGTGTTTATTCGCCTATGCTGAGACGTATATGCTAGATGCTGCTGGTCATCGTGACAACAGAAGGTGCAACCTGCAAGGCTCTGAAATGAGGTCTGACAGGTTATTAGAGGTCAAATACTCAGTGCTAAGACGCTGAAATTTTTTCCTGCAGGTGATGAGGAATTACTGAAGTATTTGTTTTCAGTTGGAGTGATACGATTTTGGAAACAGCAAGAAATGTGTATCACACTGTTTGAGAGACAATCAGAGTGGCCCAGGCAGACCTGCTGAGAGCTTGAACCTGAACAACAGGAATAGAAAAGTGAAGTCAACTTTTAAGATAAAACCTGCAAAAGTCAACAGTAATTGCATTATGTAGACACAAAAGAGGGAAAAATCAAGAATGACACCATGTTTAGTCATGGTAGCCACCCCGGGAGAGTAGAGGGGCTATTAGAGGGAACACAGGAGGAGGAGTATGTTTTTGTGACAGGTTGAAGGACCTGTGACAGCAACGGTGGGAACAGACATTGCTTCTTTTTTTGTTGTTTTGTTTTGTTTTTGACATTGCTCTTTTAAATGGCTGTTGCCCCTTTAAGATCCTGCCCTTCCCCCTTAACCCATCCAGGCTCCGGCTGGATTTCTTTGCCCTAATTTACAATCGGTGCCAGGGCTTCTGAGCATGCGCTCAAGGAAGAGCTAGGCTAATTAAAGCTCTCCTGAGGTTCAAGGTATTGCATCTGTGGCTCTTAGCAAAGAGTTCCATTTGGAGAGCATATTTCCCCCATCTGACCATTTTTCCCTTTTTACTTCCTTTTAAGTCTTTTCCTGCCATACTTTTATATTATCTTCTTTTATAACTCAAAAGTAGTGCACATCTGGGTTGTTTGTTTCTAATAATAAAAAAATAATATTTAGAATACAATGTCTATCAAAACACCATCTTTGGTCCATGGGAGAAAAAAAAAGATTTAACTTGTTTGTAAATTCCATAGAGCTTTGAAGCAAATATAATCAACCATTTTCCTCCTTTTTTAAAGAGCCTGTGCACCTTAACCACGGTGTCATGTCTTTTGTTCCAATGATAATTTGGTGTGCCAGATGGCCACTGAAATGTGGTGTGTGAGGTAATAGACTCTTCATGTATGTTACGTGTTGTTTCAAATCCTTGAAGGATCGGTATTCTTTACTAGCCCAAATGTGCCTGGAGGGACTGCCTTTATAAAAAAACCTGAAGGATGTTCCCTCTGCCTAAATCTTCATGCTGACATAACTCCTTCTTGTCAGTATGTCACGGGCAACACACCTGAATAAAGATAGCCCAAGTGCACATACTTCTGTCGTAGTAAATTGCTATCAACACAGCAGATATGGTGGGAAGAAACAGATCCCAGGGAAACCAGGTTTTGTGGATGGATGTCTGGGAAAAGGAGCAAGACAAAGGGAGGAGGAGAAGCAGAAAGGAAATGGAATTCACAGTGCGATAGATGTGTCTCCATCTTCTGGCCTCCCAAGCCAACAACTACCCTTCGAACCACATTGCTAAGTGTGTGAAAAAAATATACTAAAATAGATCCAAATTTAACGTGGAGAAATTGGCCATTTCCACATCTCAAACCTTAGCAGTAAAACGAGTATAAAAAGAGGTAGGCCTAAAATGCAGACCTTTTAAGATAGATTTAAACTCTAAGGGAAATTAGTCATTAATTGTGTTTGAAATTAGATAGTGGAGTGTTTTGCTTGCTTAGAGTCCAGTTTTACATGTTTTCTAAGAGGCTCTGAGCTTAGATAATAAGGCATTCATTTAATTCAACATATTCATTCCTGAGTGCTCATTTTTAATGAAAATGCCAGAATTGTTATTGTTTTTATTGTTGTTGCGGCTGCTGTTATTTCAGACCTAGGAGAGTTATGTAACTAGGGAAAACAAACTGAAATGATGAATGTGCTATACTCATGGGGTCCATAAATTGAGGATTCACTAGGATGAATGGAAATTTGCTCTGTACAGGGACCAATGCTTCAAAGTTCCCCAGGATTAAAATAGGGATGCTTAAAGGAACAATCTGAGACACTTGAGTTGGCTGAGTATTGTACAAGGATGCCGATAAGCGACATATCAAGAATCTCATCAACCCCAGCTGGGCTTTTATAAATTAAAACCAGCAATTTACATTGCTTTCAGAACATAGGAAGCCAAAGTGGATTTCAGAGAATCAAGTTTGATACACCTGATCTCAGGCTCAGAAAGGAGAGATCACAAATCCCAAACCATTCTGAAAAATCTTAGTCCATCCTGCAGAGGTAGAGTGTTGGACCAGATGAAGTCCTTCCCTTGTAAGCCTTTTCCTTGTTGGTGGTAGTATAGGATGGGATGGGTAGGGTGAGAGCAAGGAGAAGGAGCAAGTTGGAGATTGCTGGAGTTGCACGCTTGCTGAATTATTGTATCATGAAATCAACCCCCGGTCAAAACACAGCAATGTGAATCAAGTTGTTGATAAAGGAGGATGGTATTTATTAAGTCCTCTTCAGTCTACAGGCTCTTGTTTCTGTGGTTATCTGCCTTAAGAATGTAGCCAAATCTCATCTCCCTGTAGTAAAAGTCACTCGGTAGAAAGTTAGACTAATGCACAAATTCAAGAATTTGCATGATTTTCAAAACCAAATTAATCCCTGATTTACTGGCATAGTGTTAATTTGAGCCAAAAGATCAAACAGCATTTTAAACAATATAAACTCATCTTCGTTAGCAGTCTTCATTTGCATAAGAAGAGTGTCTTCTCAGCCAAACAGAGCAAAGCAAATCCTCCTGCAGAGAATCTGTTCCAGCACAAGCCTTTATTTCATTCTCCACTCCTACCGATAATCCACAGTAGCAAAGATTCTTTCTTCACCTTTTTTTAGTCCCTATGACCTTTAGCAAATCTAATGAAATGGTACGGGTTTTCTCAGAATTGGTACAAGAAAAGGTATATGCGTATACACGGTCACACATACGTTCTCAATGCCTTTTTTAAAAAAATCACCAAGTCAGCCTTTGCATTATAAGAATGACAAATTGTAAGGCTGTGGGAAGTTAAGAATAAGTTTACAATGATCAAGGAACGCTCCATGGGGTCCAGTGTTGTGGTGTAGCAGGTTAAGATGCTGCCTATGACACCAGCATCCCATGTAAGCACTGTTCATATCCTGGCTGCTCCCTTCCCAATCCAGCTCCCTGCTAACATGCCTGAGAAGTCAGCAGAAGATGACCCAAGTCCTTGGGCCCTGTACCTATATGGGAGACCAGGATGAAGCTCCTGGCTCCTGGCTCTGTACCATCCCAGCTGCTGTCAATACAGCCATTTGAGGAATGAACCAGATGATAGAAGATGGATCTCTCTCTCTCTCTCTCTCTCTCTCTCTCTCATTGTAACTTTACCTTCCAAATAGATAAATCTCAATATAAAAAAAAAAAAGAAAAAGAAACATTCCAAAAGCCGTACCGTGGATGACAGAGCAGAACATGAAACCAAACTCTGAAAAGTTTGTGCTTGGTTTTCTTTTTCTGTACCTGAAACCCCTGTCAGGTATCGGGCCCCATCTCTGGACCACTTTTTCTTATTTGGAAATATGAAGAACAATGTTGTCTTTGCAACACGCTTGTACTCTGATTCATTGGTACACACAGTAAATGTGTCCCCAGATGCACAGTGATTTTAGGACTGAAACTTAAGCTGAAAGTAGGCTTCCCTCCTTCCTCCCAAGCCAAAAGCCTTACTTGAGCTTATATAATAACCCAACAATGTGACTGCCATCACAAACACATGCAGAAGGAGCTCTCATCTGCAGTATTTGAACCCGAGAATGGAGTCGTCTTGTAGCTTTCCTTTGTGGGTTATTCTGTACTCCACAGCCATTCTGCTTTTGACCTGAAAAACCGGGCCATGGAGACTGCACCATCAGTCTGTCTCTCACTGGGCTGTGAAAGTCTAGCATATGGCTAATTACAATTTACACCTCCTTACATGTCCTAACAACCCACTAACGGCTGCATTTCCCTTTGGTTTGCTGTTTGTCACACTTTTTGCAGCCAGAGCAGTAAACAATTCCTCTAGAGGTAGTTTTTTAATCTCAGATGATGATGGAGGAGGATGCTATTCTGTCTGGATTGTTAACGACGTATTCTCAGCCAGGTCTGTTCAATGACTATGTTCCCTAATGATGGGACAATGGCCATCTATAGCATCCTGGTGACCAGCTCTCTATCTTCCTCTATGGTAGAAACATGTTCATTAAGGAAGAACTAAGGCAGGTAAAGGGAAAATAAAGAAAATGAGATCGTAGGGACACAATGCCTATGGCATAAAATAAATGAACAGAAATAATAATAAAGGTATTTGAAGTGAGTCATTTTGTTTTTATGTTTTTATGTTTTTATTTTATCATTGTTCTTTTCAGCCCTGAGTATTTTTTAAAGATATTTATTTATTTATTTGAAAGAGAAAAACAGAAAAAAGATCTTCTGTCAATAGTGCATTCCCCAAATGCCTACAGTTGTTAGGGCTGGGTCACACCAAAGCCAGGAACCTAGAGCTCCATGCAGGTCTCACATGGGTGGCAGGAGCCCATGCACTTGTGCCACCTCCTTGGATGCATTAGCTGGAAGCTGGGTTGGAAGCAGAGTCCCTGGGACCTGAACAGGCACTCTGATCCAGGTTGCAGGCATCCCAAGCAGTGGCTTAACCTGCTGTTCCACAGCGCCCACCCTAGCTTTATGTATTTAGGAGACTAAAATGTTTTCTATTGCAAGGAGATGGGAGCTCTTAAAACAACAGATAATAGATAGTGCTTTACAGTTAATTTCATTTTTAATTTGTTAGGTATTAAAATGCAAGCAGATAACTAGACATCACTTAAGCAGAGAGGTTTCCATGTAATGAAGTGGCTTGCACAGGGAATAGACGTTCTGACATTCGATGTTGGAGGTGGAAGGGCAGGATGGATTTTGTCCCAGGGCACTCTGCTGGCCCTGCCGACAGGTGACCAGCTGGCAACAAACATGAGCATGACAGCTTGGTGCACTCAGCTGAGACCTACGTTTCTATTTTCCTTTATCCAGGGAGTAGCTAAAAACGTGATCTGTAATTCCCTTACTAACATGTGGCATTGCAGGAATAAATGAGTTTTCAAGTAAAGATTCTAGGTAGAAATATATCCCAACAATTTAGAATTTTAAAATATAAGTTTCATTACAGGTTGACTATCCCTTATCCAAAATACTCGGAGCCAAAAGTGATTCAGATTTTTTTCTTTTAATTTTGAAGCCTTTGCATATACATAATGAGATATCTTGGAGATGAGACCCAAGAATAAACCCAGAATTCACTTATGTTTTATATATAACTTGTCCACATAGCCTAAGTGTAATATACAATATTTTCAGTGCACCTGCCTTTTGATTGTGACTTGGCACAGGCACATCAGGTTGTGGCTCTCAAAAAGTTTCAAATTCTGAAGAAATTTGGATTTTGGATTTTCAGATTAGGGATTCTCAATCTGTACTAAAGTTTTAGAAACTAAAGTGATTTATGGACTAAAGTAGGCCCCATTCGTTTTCCCCCATGTGAATACACTGAAACAGTTCAAATTTCAAAATTCAGCCTTAAAGTCAATGTTAATGCAATGAATCTGCTTAAGGGAGACCTGTACCTCCTTGATAGGGATACACAGGTAAGAAAAGTTGGCCTTTCTTTAACCCTAAATGTGACCTAAATCCAAAAGAGCTGAGTTACAATCACAACATTTTCTGTATTTAGAGAAGTTTGAACTTGGTAGGGATCTGTGAGCCTGAGGAGGTATCAAAATGGCAGAAAGAGAGTGCAGCAGAAGCCTGGTGAACCCCTGATCATAGATGTGATGGGACCAAGGATGTGTTGGTTATTTCCAGAGTAGATTCATGATTGAGGCCAGGTTACTCACTCACTGCATCGTACAAAATCCCAGCATGCATCCCTCTCCAAACACACCTGCAACACCAGGGAAGGCATGGAAAGGCAGTTGGTTGGCCTCCATCTGGATCTCCCAGGTAGGAGGCAAGGATTCAGCTACTTGAGCCACCACTTACTGCCTCCCAGGGTACACCTTAATAGGAAGCTGAAATCAAGAACACAGCTGGGATTCAGACCCAAGCGATAGGATGCAAGTGTCCCAAGTGGTGGCTTAAGCACTTTACCAAGTGCCTAGCACTTTTAAAAACATTTTTTCATTTATTTTTATTTATTTGAAAGGCAGACATATGACACACATACAGAGAGAGAGAGAGAGAAAGAGAGAGAGAGAGAAAGAGACCCAAAACTTTAGTTTCACAACAGAAAGCGCTTCAGAAGTCAACAAAACAGCTTCGGCTTTGTTTCACATCAGGTATCTCTTTTGAAAGGTGTTGTGGTAAGCATTGTGGTACAGGGAGCATCCAATCCCAATATTGGAGTGCTTGGGTTCAAGTCTTTTCTCTGCTTCTGATCCAGCTTCCTGCTGATGTGCACTTGGGGGAAGCAGCTGATGATGGCCCAAGTAGTTGGGCCCCTGCCACCCACATGGGAGACCTGGATTGAGCTGTTATAGGCATTTGGGGAGTGAACCAACAGATGGAAGATCTCCCTCGCTCTCACTCTGTCTTTCAAATAAATAAAAATAACCATTTGAAAAATGAAAGGTGTCTAGAAAAACTAAGCTTATTTGTATCTTATCTGGTTAAAGATCTGTTTTAGACAAGTCAGAAACTTTCCACAGATTTCTGATTGACAAAGTGCTAAGCAGTACCTTTTAGTTTGTTTCTGTTTTTACCAGCTCTGGCCCCACTCACCTAGATGAGAAATTCACGAGAGAGTTTGCAGTTTTCTTGCTTTGACTCCACAGAATGAGAGCTTGAAAATCAATTTTAAATAGCATATGCCCTTTAGGCTATTATTTAATAACCCTGAATACCTGCTAAACTATGTATCCCCAGGTTAAAGTCAAGTTACTGTTAAGGGAAGATGTGATGACCACTCCCTGAAGGTACATCAGTGTCTGGCCAGAGTCCAGGGCCTGGAGCTACACTCTGCAAAAGGCGTTAATGTGTACTATGCAAGTAGGAGGTCATTCCTGGGAAGAATCCGGCCTTCTCAGCTCAATACCATCCAACAGAAAAATAATACAGTCATTGTATTTAAATATGTAATTAAAACGTTTCTGGTAGCCACATTTTAAAAAGCAAAATGAAGTTAATATGATTTATTTAATCCAGTATATCTAAAATACAATCATTTCAATATAACTCAATAAATTAAATAATTTTTGAGCAATTTCTTAGCTCTTCAGGAGACCAGTTAAGTTATTTAAATTCTCTGAGCCTTAAAACACCCAGTAAAATGATGAAGTTGGGATAGATCAGTGGTTTTCTAACAAGCAGAGAACCAACTCACTTTCCAGACAGAACTTCGCAGATACTCTCCATATCTTCACAGATTCAAGTGGAGCTACACTTACATACAGAGAGTTCAAGGGGATGAATGGCAAACAGGAGCAGGATGGACGAGACTCACGGCCTCCACCTTCCTATTGCGTTTGAAAACCTGAGTGTATGTTCCCACTACAGCTTTCAGCACTGAACATCCTAACTTACTGTCATTGTCCCTTGTCCCCTATCATCCAGTGCTCCCAATTAATGCAAGCCGCAGACTAAGCAAAGTAGGTGGGAGAGCATTCTCACAGAGATTCAGGGCTGGCTTAAGGACTTGCACGGATTCTAAGTGTGTTTCCTGTGGGGCCCCTCTACCCTACCATAAAATGGATCAAACGCACAATTTTCTTTTGTTATTTTAGAGACCAATTTTTTTCAGGTCTCAAGCATTCATTAAAGTCCTTAAAAAAACAAACAAACAACAACAACAAAACCCTCACAGGCTCTCTATATTGTGCCTTCAGTGCCTGGTGGGTTAAATAGCCCTGAGGAAGGTGTCACAATGTCATGTCTCCACAGGCCCGATTCTGTTGACTTCCAGAGATGAAACAGAATGGATTGGCACCAGCTAATGTGCAAAATCCTCTGTTTCCTCCCTGCAACTCTTCTTTACCCCCGAGTAATTCCTCTCTCAGAGCTAGAATATAAGAAGAGCTAGATACCACAACCATGAGTGAATGAACAAATAGGAGCTGTGCAAAAACTACTAGAAACAAATTCGGTCAGTATTAAAATATCTGATCTAACTCTGGTTGTTTCAGGATGCAAGGCATTTGACACATAAACAGTGTCTGACTTTGATACTGAGGGAAAAAAATATACCTAATTGTGGGACAAATAATATAATCACTGGATGATGAAATTCTTTTGTTTTTCTAATCCGACTGCCTGATGACAATATTATTATAAATGTATGTAATATTTCATTCTGTGGCAGTATGAGAGAATGAGGTATTTCACCTGAACAAAAAGCAAATTAATCTTTTTCAAAAAGCCATGTAGCTCCTCCATTTAGCTAAGCCCTGTTGTGATTTCTTAACATTTTCCTTGAAGTCTGCTTCTCTTGGAACATTTGCTACTTGAAGAATACAAGTAAGGTATGGGACACAAGGTTTTCTATTCCTGATGAGTTGGTGAATTTTGTTTCTTCCCTCGACCTCAGCCATAAGCATGCCAAAGAAGTGAAAGACACTGGTGGGGGCTGGTGCTGTGGCGCAGTGGGTTACCGCCCTGGCCTGAATTAGCGGTAAACCATATGGACGCCGGTTCAAGACCTGGCAGCTCCACTTCCAATCCAGCTCTCTGCTATGGCCTAGGAAAGCAGTAGAAGATGGCCCAAGTACATGGGCCCCTGCACCCACGTGGGAGACCCAGAAGAAGCTCCTGGCTCCTGGCTTAGGATCATTGCAGCTCCAGCTGTTGTGGCCAGTTGATGGAGTAAACCATTGGATGGAAGACCTCTCTCTCTCTCTGCCTCTCCTCTCTCTGTGTAACTCTGCCTTTCAAATAAATAAATAAATCTTTAAAAAAAAAAAAAAGACACTGGTGAACTGGCTGAACTATCAACAGTAACAACAAAAATAGAAGAAAAAAAAAAAGCAAAGGTCTTAATGATTTAGACAATTCAGAATGAAAATAGAATGTATAATTTTTTTTAAAAAAAGGTTTATTTCATCTGCTGGTTCATTCCCCAGATGGCTTTAACAGCCAGCACTGGACCAGGCCTAAGCCAGGAGCCAGCAGCTTCATCCAGGTCTCCCATGTGGGTGCAGGGGCCCATGCACTTGGCCATCTGCTGCTGCTTTCCTAGGTGCATCATTAGAGAGCTGGATCAGAAGGGTACAGCCTGGACACCAACCAGTGTCGTGCCCATAAGGGAAGCTGGTGTTACAGACAGTGGCGTTACCTGCCACACCACAAGGCCAGCCCCGAATGTGTAATTTTTGACTCTTAGTTTCCATCTTCCTGCTGAAATTCCTCAATGTTTCTTGTCTTCCTTTTCCTTTAGATCCTCTGTTATATTACAGGTCATCTTCGAATGGGTCTCTGATGGTTTTATTTCCTTTTTTCCCCTTTATATCTTGACAGTGTTTTCCTTCCTTGAGTCTGTTGTATGTGTTTTATGAGTTTTGATTGGATACTAGACATTGTATGTAGAAGAGCTGAGATAACATGTATGTTATCTCATAACATGTATGTTGCTTTTTCTGAAAGGCTGTCAATATGAAGAGTTAGGTCCATCTAGTGAAGAGTTGAAAGAGTTGAGCTGAATCTGATACTTTGAGTGTACCACAATATTTCTGTTAAAAAAAAAAAGAATCCTAAACAGACAAAATAAAAAGAATAAATTCAGAGGCAATATTCTCAGTGTCCAACACTCACAAATGCTACATATCTAAAATAAAGAAGAAACAAGTTTAAATCAACAACAATGAAGAGATGAGAAACTCAGTAGGAAAAGGCAAAATGCAACACATGGACAACTCTCAGAAGAAATAAAAGAATAGCTAACAAGTATATGAACAAGTATATTTTATATTTTCCTTTTTTTTCCCAGATATATTTATTTATTACAGAGACAGAGGGAGTTACAGAGAGCGAGAGTGAGACAGAGACACCTTCCATCTGCTGGTTCACTCCCCAAATGGCCACAACAGCCAGGGCTGTGCCAGGCTGAAGCCAGGTTCCTGGAATTCCATCTGGATCTCCCACAGATGCAGAGGCCTAAGGACTTGGGCCATCTTCTACTGCCTTCCCAGGTCAATTAGCAGGGAGCTGGATTGGAAGTGGAGCAGCTGGGACTGGAACCAGCACCCACATGGGATGCCAGCCTCACAGGTGGCAGCTTAACCCTCCACACCACAATGCTGGCTCCTGAACAAGTGTATTTTCCACAGAACCGAAAATTAAGATGCCACCCTTCACCAATAAGATTGGCAAAAATTTGAAGTCTGATAAGATGGAGTGTGGCAAAGGCATAGGAAAGCTAGAACTTCCAGAACACATGTAAACTTGTGAGCTGGTAACCAGGCTTAGATGGAATGGGGTGAGCAACCCATTCCTGCATACATTCCTCTAGTGAACTCTGGAACAAGACTAAGAAGAAACATCTCCCAGGATGTAGTAGACACTCAAAAAATGCCTCTGAAATTGAAGCATGAAGGCGTTCATCAAGGCTTTACTGTGATGAATAGTTACTAGAAATACAAGAAAGGCAAACGTATCTAAGGGATGCATTTGAGAACAGACAGCTAACACTGGTCAAATGACTGCAGTATTCTTTGAAGCGCCTTGTGCGTATTAACAATTACTCTCACAACAATGCCACGAGGAATTTACACAAAAATCCTGGACTTCTGGCCTCCAGGTGAACCAGAGTAAGCTGTAGGTCACACAAACATGACGAGGCAAAGCTGGATTTGAATCCAGGCATCTGGCTGTAGTAGCCAACCACTAACCCAACCACTAAACTGTGGTAAATGTAGAAAGTGGCCCCAGGGTGTTTGGTGGAGTCCCCAGGATAACAAGTACGTAATCTCCTCAGCTGTGCCCAAAAGTGCCAATCGCCTACCTTTGGGAACCTCTCAGACCCTAGAAAATTCACCCTAGCTGAGAAAAGAACTGCAGTTACAAGTTGCTCCTTAGATTGTAGTCCACATTGCAACAGACGGCCTCTGGCTATCCTGCCCACTGCTCTTTTGCAGAAGGGACTGCTGCCACAGATGTACCCCTTGGATCACGGTCCATGTTGCAGCAGTGGTCAGCCCTACTTGACCTGCTTGCCTGCTGCTTCCTTGCAGTGTGTTCAAGAAGTCTAGGTCTGCTCTCTGTGTGCTCTGGTGATTCTCTCACTGCCCATGAAACCAGCCTCAGTCGGTTGCTTCCTGCAACAAAGAGGAGCTACCTGCCCCTGTGCAGTGTGACCCTACTGGAGATCTGCTGTGTGGTGTGCCCATTCCCGCCACCCCAGCAGTCCTTTCTCCTGCAGATCTTCTTTTCCCCTTCCAAGGGAAACAGTTTCAACTTGTCCTCCAGTAGGAGTCAAAGTCAGCCTTCCTGCCATGGTATGGATGTTGGAGTTTGGTCCCCAGTGTTGAGAAGTGATGGGATCTTGAAGAGGTGTTTGGTCCTGAGGGCTCTGCCTTCACGGAGGGATCAGTGCCTTCAGTTGGGACTGGGTTAACTCGCACAGGAAGGAACGAGTTCTTGTTCTGGCGGTGCTGGGTTAGTTGCCAGGAGAGCAGATTGTTGTAGAGAGAGTCTGTCCCATGTGTTTTGCCTCCTGCACATACCCACTTGTGCTTCTGCTTTCGCACTAATAAACACCACCAGATCCTGCACTTGCAGCCCCCAGAGCTGTGAGCCATTTTTACCTTATTTACAGTAATGCCTTATGGAGCTATTAAGTGCTCACACTGTGGCCTCCCCCTGCCATGTTCTTTCTTCATCCTCAGGACATCCCTGTGAGACAGGTGCAAAGGTTTGCAGGCACTGACCCTCAGGGTGGGTAAGGGCCTTGCCAGAGGTGAAACAGTTAAAAGGTTGCAGAGCTGGGGCTCAGCCCTGGTCTTTGGCACAACTGCCTGAGTCTCTCATTCTGTGTGTGCTGATTTCCTTGCTCCAAATGGCCAGTTAATTGACCTCTTCTAAATCAGTGCATTTCTGTATTTCATTTCCTTTTTTTCTAAAAGCAAGTTGCCTATAATTTAAAATACTTTTTAGTTTAGAATATCCAGAAGCCTAGTAGAGACTAATTAGAAAATGGAAATTTCCTGCCTGGAAGAAAAAATTACTATAACAAGAAGCCAAGTTTAGTTCTTTTCAAGGAAAGCGCTGTGTCCTTCAGTGAGGAGGACCATCTTTCCCTTGGAATAGTTTTCCTTGTATATTTAGCAAACACTATGGTCCACTGTTTTCTAGACATTATCCTGGACTGTTTGCAAATAGCGATTCACTTGGTAAATTCATTCACATAGTCCTACAGGTAAACACTAATAGTAGCATCCACATTCTATAGGTTCAGAGAGATCAATCTACTTGTAAGTGACAGGCAAGATTTGAACCCTAGAGTTTGTCTTTGGAGTCCAAGGGCATAATACTAATTCATGTTCAGTGCTATGGAAGGCAAAGTAAAATAATAGCATATAGTAGTGGATGGAACAGGAAGAGCCCAGGAAACCTTTCTCTGCAGGTGCATAGAAGGAACCAAACAGTCCAAGATGAAACTATGCTCAAAGCCTGCGGTTGGCTCCTGGCCTGCTACAGAGGTCATTGCCATGGGATCAGAAAGGGAGAGCCGCCCTCCCTCTCTGTGTTGGTTTGCTGGCTGAAGGGTTGGTTTGCTCAGTCTGAAGGGGGTTTGCAAGGAGGAAAGTGTGTCTTTTAGAAAAGCTATATCTGCCGGCACCGCGGCTCAATAGGCTAATCCTCCACCTTGCGGCGCCGGCACACCTGGTTCTAGTCCCGGTTGGGGCGCCAGATTCTGTCCCAGTTGCCCCTCTTCCAGGCCAGCTCTCTGCTGTGGCCCGGGAGTGCAGTGGAGGATAGCCCAAGTGCTTGGGCCCTGCACCCCATGGGAGACCAGGAGAAGCACCTGGCTCCTGCCATCGGATGAGCGCGGTGCGCCGGCCATCAGAGGGTGAACCAATGGCAAAAGGAAGACCTTTCTGTCTGTCTCTCTCTCTCACTGTCCACTCTGCCTGTCGAAAGAAAGAAAGAAAGAAAGAAAGAAAGAAAGAAAGAAAGAAAGAAAGAGGAAGGAAGGAAGGAAGGAAGGAAGGAAGGAAGGAAGGAAGGAAGGAAGGAAGGAAAGGAAGAAAAGAAAGAAAGAAAGAAAGAAAGAAAGAAAGAAAGAAAGAAAGAAAGAAAGAAAGAAAGAAAGAAAGAAAGAAAGAAAGAAAGAAAGAAAGAGAGAGAAAGAAAGAAAAGCTATATCAAGGGGCCAGTGCTGTGGCGCAGCAGTTGAAGTGCTGGCATGAAGCACGGGCATCCCATATGGGTGCCAGTTCGAGTCCCAGCTGCTCCACTTCCAATCCAGCTCTCTGCTATGGCCTGGGATAGCAATAGAAGATGGCCCAAGTCCTTGGGCCCCTGCACCCACATGGGAGACCTGGAAGAAGCATCTAGCTCCTGGCTTCGGATCAGTGCAGCTCTGGCCATGCGTACATCTGGGGAGTGAACCGGCAGATAGAAGACCTCTTTCTCTGGCTCTACCTCTCTCTGTAATTCTGTCTTTCAAATAAATAAAATAAATCTTAAAAAAAGGAAAAGCTATATCAAAATGACTGTCCACTTTGGCTTTCTTTATTCACACCACTTGCCTGGCATTTTAGAGGTAGATTCCAGAGGGGTGTGTGTGTGTGTGTGTGTTTAGAACACTCTAGAATTACATAGGAAAGATTTTGAATCAGAAAATACATATATATTTATGCAAGTGCACTGATGTTTTTGGTTTTGAAATACAAGAAAGAATTGCACTTCGCTCTGCCTTTAGGATTTCTAGAAGGAAAAAGATTCTCATTTCTGCCTCTATCCACAGTGGGGAGCAGACTGCTTACGAAAGCCCAGGTCTTTGCACAAAATAATCACATTCTACCCTTTGGTGTCTGGCAATTATGCTTGTGGATAATCCCGACTTCTTTCTTTGTATTTCACTGTTCTCTTGGTTCTAGCTTTTGGATTAGCTAAGTTGCAGGAGGAAGAACAGGGGAAAAGAAGAAAAGCAAATTATTTCACAGGGTTCTTTTTTTTAGAGGTTGGTGAGAAAGAGTTTCAAGCAGGAAGTCTGGTTGTAAGGAAGAGCAATCCACTGAAGTGTCCTGGGAAGTTGGGACAATTCAGGGGCCCAAGTAAGGTTTCTCCTTTAGCACCTCTGCTTTCCCTGCCCTACCTCTTCCTCTCTCCCTCTCCCTCTCTCTCCTCCCCACTCCCCATCCACTCCACCATCTTACTACCAGTGGACTTTCCCATCCTCCAGTCTATGGAGCATAGGCTCTGCCACTCCAAGGCATTACCTTCCATATGATTTTTGAGGAGATCTGACATCAGAGCATTCCTTTTTCCTTGGCTCCATGCCAACTTCTCTGTTCCTCAGTTTCCTGATACCTAATTCAGATAAGGGTTATCTGAATGGCCCATCTTTCCAAGAGATGTGTGTAATGGAGAGACTAGTCTATAAATTGATGGCCTCAGGCAAATTGTCCACGGCTGGTCAGTTGTGGCATTTAATAAAAGCATGCCCACTTCAGCTACAGGATTGGAGGCAGGTGGGAGGATCCTTTAGAGGGGTTTGTGGGTGGACAAGCATGATATACCAGTTCATTGCAGAGCAGGTGCAGTTCAGTTACAATGAGTACATGGCCTGGAGCCATACTTTATGGGTAACCTCAGCGCTGTGCCACTGACCTTACTCTATATTAAAAAATGATCCATGTCTTTATGGCCCTTCCAGAACAAAATCCTTTGGACACACTCCAAGATAGATGCCTTTGATATCAAGTGTCACTCTGGCTGAGCACTTCTATGGATATTTCAAATATATAACCCATTGTTTTAACTTCTGATACTATAAGCAAATTGAAGTCATGACCTGGTACACTGGGAAGATTCCAGGCCTTTGCAGTCAGGTCATGGTGAGCATTTGCTACTTGGATGCTGTGTGGCTGATCTTCATGCTAGCTTCCTATCTGTAAAGCATAGATAACACAGAACTGAATCTATACTAAAGGACTTCCTGTAGCCCCTTGCTCATATGAAATACTCAATATATGATATTTGGAAACACCCATGTCTCTTTCCTGGAACATTTTTTTCAGTACTTGTGTGGCTTGATTTTTACTGAGAGGAGGACATTAAAATAAACTAAGAAGGACCCAGTGTTGTGGTGTAGTAAGTAAAGCTACCACCTGCAATGCTGGAATCCCATATGGGCACTGGTTCATGACCCAGCTGCTCCTCTTCTGATCTAGCTCTCTGCTAATGGCCTAGGAAGAGCAGCAGAGCATGGCCCAAGTGTTTGGGCCCCTGCCACCCATGTGGCAGGCCAGAATGAAATTTCTGGCTTTTGGCTTCAGCCTGGCCCATCTCTGGCTGTTGTAGCTATCTACAGAGTGAACTAGCAGATGATGGAAGACCTCTCTCTCTCTCTCTCTCTGACTCTCTCTCTCACTCTCTCTCTAACTCTCTAACTCTCTGATAAGGCAGAGTTGCAGAAAGGCAGAGAGAGAGAGAAAGAGAGAGAGAGAGTCTTCCATCCACTTGTTCACTTCCCAAATGGCCACAACAGCCAGAACTGGGCCAGTCTGAAGCCAAGAACCAGGAGCTTCCTCTGGGTCTCCCATGTGTGTGCAGGGGCCCAAGGACTTGGGCGATTTTCTGCTACTTTCCCAGGCCATCGCAGAGAGCTGGATTGGAAGAGGAGTAGCTACTTCTGCTCTTCTGATTCTAAACCCTATCAGAGGCGTGCTGCATTGTGGCAGTTTCCCATGCTGGGGCGAGGCAGCCTTGGCTTCTCAGGAGTGTGGTCCTGCCATGGCAGGAAGGGCCCCCAGGCCATGCCATAGCCTCATCTGCTTTTGTTTCTAATAAGACTCCGTACTGGGCCTTCAATGGACTGTTCCACCTGTTGTAGACAGCGCCCAGAAGCGCTTATTCACACAGGTTCAGGAGCTGGACTGTCCAGAGTCAAACTGGCTGAGTGACCAGAGGCAGTTTATTCACCATTCTTGCTGCAGTAGCCTCCTCTTGAGAATTAATGTAATATGCTCATCACCGCAAAAGGCCGTTACAAAGGTCAGCTGAGTCGGCACATGGGCGGTGCTTAGAACAAATGTGGTGGTTATTGTTATTCTGTTGTTACAGTAGCTTCTAGTGGGTGGGGAAGAAGTTCTATGAATCCTGTTGCCTCGATTCTTCCAGACAGCAGCAAGTTCCTTGGTCGGAGCCACTGCATGTGGGATGCCACAGCCGTATTTCAGCCCCCAGTCATTTCTCCCACAACCAGGGGAGCAGGGAAAAACAGTTCTGAACCGAGGGCACAGGTGTGTTCCAGGGAGGACAAGTTTCTATCTTCCCACTTGAAGGTAAGTGTTCACTGTTACTGGTTTGGGGGTGGGGGATGGGCATGGTTGGGTCTCTGGGGAGTATGGTACTCTCAGGACTCCCAGGCTAGTTAACCCTGAGAACAAGGTGGATGTCGGGAAGTGGCATTAGCCAACAGAAAACTCCCTCTTCTGCATGAACACAAGGAAGTCCTGAAGGGTAGGCCCATCTGTCCCTCTGCCTCCATCATCTCAGCCAGTAGTGGTTGCTCCTAAGCCTTAGAACAAGCCCTAGGAGAGACTGACGTTGGAATCATTAGGCTGAGTACAGCAGATGCGCCCTCTCTGATGTGTACGGGCATCAGTCCATCCAGGGAGGGCCTGAACGCAACAAAAAGGTGAAGGAAGGTCAAATGTGCCACCTCTCCACTGGGCCAGCCATCTTCTCCTGCCCTCAAACAGCAGCACGCGTGGTTCACGGGTTCTCAATCCTGAGTTCTCAAGCTGAGTCCCAGCACCAGTCTTCCTGGTTCTCCAGCTTACAGATGGCAGGTTGTGGGACTTCTCAGCCTCCCTAATGACAGTGTGAGCCCATTCCCGTGATGGAACCCCTCCTGTGTGCACACACATCTCCTAGTGACTCTGTTTCCGGGAGAACCCTGGCCAATGCAGTTACACAGAGCAGAGGCCAGCTAACCTTTTCTGCGTAGATTCAGATGGTAATTCTTTGGGGTTTTGTGGGCCACACTCAACTCTGACATACGCATTTAAGCTCACTCATAAGAGGTGAACACTGACATTAGAATTTCATGACATTTTCACATGTCTTAAAAGCTTCTTCTCCACTATGTAAAACTACAAGGAGGGGCCAGTGTTGTGGCATAGCGGGTGAAGTTGCTGCTTGGGACACCCCTCTCATATTGGAATGCTGTTTCCAATCCCAGCTGCTCCACTTCTGATCCAGCTTCCTGCTAGTACATCCTGGGAGGTAGCAGAAGATGACTCAAGTGCTTGGGTCCCTGCCACCCATGTGGAAGAACCAGATGTATCTCCAGACTCCTGGCATTGGCCTGGCTTAGGCCCAGCTGTAGTGGCCATTTGGAGCATGAACCAGCAGATGAAAGACCTCTCTCTATCTCTCTCTGCCTTTAAAATAAATAAATCTCTAATAAATAAATAAAAATGTAAAAACCATTATTGACATATAGGCCACACAAAAACAGGCAGTGGGAGGGATTGAGTCTGTGAGTTGGAGTTTCACAACTTCTCATGTAGAGTACTTTATTTTATTTATTTGAAAGAGTTATGGGGTTGGGAGTAGGGGAGACAGAAGTCTTACATTCACTGGTTCACTGCCCAAATGACCCCAATGGCCAAGCCTGGGCCAGGCCAAACCCAGAAGCCAGGAGTTTCTTCTGGGTTTCCCATGTGGGTGCAGGGGCCCAAGCACTTGGGCCATCCTCTGCTGCTTTCCCAGGTGCATTAACAGGGAGCTGGATCAGAAGTGGAGCAGCTGGGACTCAAACCAGTGCCCGCAAGAGATGCCAACTTCATAGACAGAGGCTTTACCTGTTATGCCACAATACCAGCCCCAGAATATTATGTTTTATAAAAGGGTTTCATAGGTCCAGATATACCTTACTTGTTACTTACTTGTTTCTGAGATCAATCACTAGGCTAGCAAGGGCAGAAGTGATGAGCCCCGTTTTATAAACAAGGAAAAGCTTCGGAAGGATTAAACAATATCCTAATGGTTATGGTAGGTAAGAATTCTGCTCTACTTCTAGCATATCATGCACCCAGGGAGACACCTGTCCAACATTTTTAAAAGGGACTGGTTCTTGGCTGTGTATTCCCTGGGAAGGGGCTGCTCCCACAGGCAAACCAAGAGCTCTCCTAACTAGGGTCTCGTTAGCTCCAGAGTGGTTTGTGTTTACTGTGGGAAAGAAAGAAATCCAGCTCAGAGGGCCCCAGGAAGGCCTAGAAACTCGACCTCAGGAAAGAGGTCTCAGGGGCTTTGTGCCTCCTCAGTAAGCCCCTATTAGGGCGGCCCCAGGGTGCAGCCAGCAACCTCAGCTCATGGCCACCTGGCGGCCCTTAGCTTTCCCAGGCATTGTGTATCCCAAGAGAGACCGAAAGGAAAAGAAAACAAGAGAAAGTGAGCTGCGAACTGCCATTTGTACCTCGCCTCTGCGTGGAAGCCTGAATTTCTGCCTCCATCTGCTGCTTACCCGCAGGCTGTGATCCCACAGCGAGGGCCCCGACTTCTCCCAGGGTGTGGTTCTCTGAGTCAGAGAAGAGGAAAAGCTTCATTCAATTAGGGAGTTAGTGTACATTCCAGTACAGCTATTTTTAAAATGTTGAAAGGACTAAATTTGTGTATAATCTTATATACAATGTGTAATCTATGTAGTATTTTATTTTTAAGATTTATTTATTTATTTGAAAGTCAGAGTTACACAGAGAGAGAAGGAGAGGGAGAGAGAGAGAGAGGTCTTCCATCCACTGGTTTACTCCCCAATTAGCTGCAATGGCCAGAGCTGCACCGATCCAAAGCCAGGAGCCCTGCAGGATCTTCTTCTGGGTTTCCCACGTGGGTGCAGGGACCCAAAGACTTGGGCCATCTTCTACTGCTCTCCCAGGCCATAGCAGAGAGCTAGATCGGAAGTGGAGCAGCCAGGACTCAAACTGGTGCCCATACGGGATGCCGGCACTGCAGGCGGTGGCTTTACCGGCTACACCACAGCGCCGGCCCCCATCTATGTAGAACTGTGTAACTTAAGTGTGCCCCATCAGAACAAGAGTTAAAGATACATAAGGACTGAAGTGTAGGTGCTGCCTTTTTCTGCTCCAGCTGCCTTATCAAAATGTCCCAGTCTGGGTGGTAGCAACAACAGAAACTTCGTTTATTTCCGTTCTGGAGACCGGGAAAGTACAGGATCAAGATGGCGGCCAGGGAGGCTCCAAGAGAGGGCCTCCCTTCTCCCTTGCATGCCACCGTCTTCTTGCTGTGTCCTCACAAGGCCTTGATTCAAGTGATGGAGTCCAAGCTCTCTGGCCTCTTCTTAATAGCACACATTCCAACAGCCCTAGGGCCCCACTCCAACGGCTTCATCCAACCCTAGTTGCCTCCCAAAGCCTCATCACACTGGGGGGAGGGGTTTCAAAATCTGAACTTGGGGTGGGGGAAACACGAGCCTTCAGTCCATAACAGGCATCATTTCCAATAATGCTTATGATATCAAATTCCCCCTTTCCCAAACTTGGAGGGAAAAATCCCATGGATCCATTCATTCATTAGCTGTTTTTTGTTCTGTTCTGTTCTGTTTTGTTTTGTTTTTTAATTACTGCTGAGCACCTAATGTGTGCCATACTGTGTTCTTTCAGGGATTGGAAGCCGGATGGACTCATAGGGCTCCAAAAACCTGGACTGAACAGCCCCTCAGTGCCTTTCTCCCAGGCTCTCATTATCACCTACCTTTTCTCATGCTTATTATTGACTAGATTTCCCATGGAGCTTTCAATTCTCTTTTTCTTATATCTCCACTTTCCCTTTTAATGCGTTTCAGCCACCAGGAAAGGACACCTGCCAGGCGCTCCGCATGCCTCCCAGTGCGGCTTCCAAGGACCCTGCTTTTGCAATTAGTTGCTTCCTCCTCACAGGAGAGGGCCTCCGCGCCCACAGGTACTATATTTGGCTGCTAGGTGCTTAATAATTAATTGCTTAGTTATCATTTTTTCCGTTATTAGTTCTTACTGGCATCTAGCTCACTTTGTGAGATTCATTCAGATTTTTTAAGGGCTGTACTAACAGTACGTAAAGTTTAAACTCACATCTACATATCACTAAAAATTAGGTTTTGAACAAATATAAGAAGGGTTCCTGTTCTCACTGCCACCCCGATAGTAGCAGGGTCGGGAGGACAATGCTGCAGGTTGGCACTCAATACTGCAGGTGGCGACGGTCCTGATACAGCAGTTTGAGAGTCTGCTGAGTAAGTGTCCACACCTAAGCTCCTCCCACGTCCACACACAGCCTCCCTCTCCTGCTTGTGCTCACAAGTCTCCGTGCTGACCCCCGACACACTCCTGGCAGAGTCGGTTGTGGTGGTAGGGGGGTGCCATGCACTCCCAGTTACTTGTTTAGCTCTTAAACAGGCAGACACTTCGCTTTGTTCATAAATTAAGCAGTGAGGGTTTTCCCTCGAGACAGCAGGGCCTGGCTTCCAGGAACACTGGTTTCACGCTGCCTAGGTTCACAAACCAGCTCCAGCCAAGAGGAACTGACCAACTTTGCTCAAGACTCTTAAAATTAATAACCTTCCATTGTTCACTTACACCATGGGGGTTATAATAAGATTTAATTTAGGAGAATTAATTGAGAATATGAATAAAAAAGGAGAGTGCTGGGCATATAGCATGTGCTCAAGATAGGTCAGCTAAAACAGTGCTATTTTCAAGACTGCTACTACTTATGACTTATTACTAGTATTGCTAGCAGCCTGTCGAATGTAGTGGTTGGGAAAGAGAGTTTGGGTTCAATTAAACCTGGCCACAATTGAGCTCTGCCATGTCCTAATTGTGTATTCTTAGGCACCTGTCTTAATTTCTTTCAATCTGGGTTTCATCGGATCAAGAAAAGTACCCAGAGGGCTGTGGAGGTTAAGTGGGCAGTAGGTCACACACCCAAGAAAATACAAAAGGCCCAAGGGATAGTAATTGTTCAGTAAATCAGTGATGATAATGACAGTGCTTTCTTAGGCATGAAAGGGAGGGAGAAATTGTGTTTAGGAATGCTGGATCTGTAATCCATTTGGTCAAGAAGTTCTATGTTAAAATGCAGAAGCTGAAACCTACTTTGTGAGAGGGAGTGGTTATCACAGCCTATCTGAGAAATAAGTGCACAAAGACAAGCTGTGGCCTGCATTGTGGCGCAGCAGGGTGAGCTACCACTTGTGACACTGGCATCCCATGTTGGAGTGCTGGTGCGAGTCCAAGTCCCAGCCACACCACTTCTGATCCAGCTTCTTGATAATATGCCTGGGAAGGCAGTGGAAGATGCCTCAAGTACTTGGGCCCTCACCACCCGTGTGGGAAACCAGGATGGAATTCCTGCTCCTGGCTTTGGCCTGGCCTGGACCTGGCTATTGTGACCATTTGGGGAGTGAGCCAGCAAGTGGAATTCTCTGTTTCTCCCTTTCTGTCACTGTGCTTCCAAATAAATAAATAAATAAGACATAAGTCAACTCTTCTCACACAATTTCAAACCACCAGAGAAACCTGGAATCCCGAGACAAACTTAGATGGCATATGTATAGACCAGCATCAGATGATAATTGCTTACTGGTTTAGAAATACACAGTTTTGGGGGGGCCAAGCTGTGGCACAGTAGGCTAAGCCCCTGCTTACAATGCCAGCATCCCATATGGGTACCAGTTTGTGTCCTGGCTGCTCCTCTTCTGATCCAGATCTCACATATGGCCTGGGAAAGCAGTAGAAGATGGCCTGAGTACTTGGGCCCCTGCACCTGCATGGGAGACCTGGAAGAAGCTCCTGGCTCCTGGCTCCGGATCAGTCCAATTCCAGCCACTGCAGCCATTTGGAGAGTGAACTAGTAGAAGATTTTCTCCCTCTCTCTCTCTGTGTCTGTAACTCTCTCTCAAATAAATAAATAAATCTTTTTAAAAAGTACACAGTTTTGAAGAAAAGAAGCAAGAAACCTTAGTAATTATGTAGTCCACTTCCTTCATTTTATAAATGTCATGAAGTGGGCATTCATGAAGAAACTGGAAGTGAAACAATTAGCCCAAGGTTAGGACAAGGCACTGTGTGTTAATGCATGGCTAATAAGTCTTTCTGAAAGAATGAACATGAGCGGGGTGTGTTTTGTGTCTCAATATTTATTTCCATGTTTGTGGAGTAGTGTGATTCTGAGCTTTTGTTTGAAGATAGTGTTTGCATGGCAACCGAAAACTAAATGAGAGAAAGAGAGCAGAATCTTTGAAAACATCTGGATGTTTCATCCACTATTTGGTACACACAAATTATAAAAGAATTGATACTGAGCACTTCTTGAGTGCCAACCATGTTTTCATGAAGTGTCTCAGATAAATTCTTTACCGATCATGTAAGGGAACCTATCAGGGCTCAGTCCAGAAAACGGAAACTATTGCGACTATCTTAAGCAGACGCAGAATCTGGTGCCTACAAAGTCCTGGAAGAGCAAAAGGAACACCATGGTAGCACCAGCTACCAAGAAGACCGCTCCCTGCACTACAGCAGGAGTCTAGAGGGTGCCACGCCTACTGCAGACTCAAAGCCACACATTCAAGGCCAGGACTTCACCACCAGGACTGTCAGCCCCACGACTGGGCTACAGCTGCTAGATCCACCGCAGCAAAGCTTGGTATTCTTCAGCGCTTTAACCACTGCTTATTTTCCCAGGTGATTCTCACAGCACGCATCTGATTGGTTAAATTAAGTCACGTCAAGAGCCTTTGCTGCAAGGGTGTCTAAGACGTAGTTTTTCGCTTTTTTGTTCTCTGCAGAACAGGAAGTCCTATTAGAAGGCAGTGGCAACCTATGTCAAGTAGGCCAATACCCATTTTTAGAATCATAGAGTTGTTGTTTTGAAAGGGTCAATAGCTTACCTAAGGTCACATAGCAGTTGAAAAGGAAGAGATTCGGCTGGCGCCGTGGTTCAACAGGCTAATCCTCTGCCTTGCGGCGCCCGCACACCAGGTTCTAGTCCCGGTTGGGGCGCCGGATTCTGTCCCGGTTGCCCCTTTTCCAGGCCAGCTCTCTGCTGTGGCCCGAGAGTGCAGTGGAGGATGGTCCAAGTGCTTGGGCCCTGCACCCCATGGGAGACCAGGATAAGTACCTGGCTCCTGCCATCGGATGAGCGCAGTGCGCCGGCCGTGGCGGCCATTGGAGGGTGAACCAATGGCAAAGGAAGACCTTTCTCTCTGTCTCTCTCACTGTCCACTCTGCCTGTCAAAAATTTAAAAAAAAAAAAAAGAAAAGAAAAGAAAAGGAAGAGATTCAAATTAAGGTCTTGCGGTTCTAATGCTGTCTGTGTTTGTATCCTAATGGTTAGCTGTGTCTCTGGTATAATGTTTATTGCAAGGCATTAGTAATAGACTTACCTATCTCCTTTTAGGTAAAGACAGATTGTAATTGACTATACAAGTATTTCAAAAAGTTCGTGGAAAATGAAATTAAAAGATGAATTTATGGGGCTGGTGCCACGGTGTAGTAAGTTAAGCCTCTGCCTGTGGCGTCGGCATCCCATATGAGCACGGGTTCAAGTCCCAGCTGTTCCACTTCTGATTCAGCTCCCTGCTAATGGCCTGGAAAAGCAGTGGAAGATGGCCCAAGTGCTCAGACCTCTGTCCCCACATAGGAAACCCAGAAGAAGCTCCTGGCTCCTGGCTTCAGACCAGCTCAGCTCTGGCCTTTGCAGCTATATGGAGAGTGAACCAGTGGATGAAAAACCTCTCTCTCTCTCTCCCTCTCTCTGTAACTTTGCCACTCAAATAAATACATCTTTTTTTTTTAAAAAGAAAATGACCTTATATGGTGCAAAATGTTTTGAAATCCATGCACAGTTTTTTCATAATATGCATGTTCTGTGAACTTTTTGAAGATGCCCTTGCATTTATACTCAGGGTCTCCAAAATGTTCATGCCCTGTGTAATCCTCTTCCACAATGATTCTGGGATTGATCATGTCATTTGCTTTAGTCAATGAGTTACCAACAAACTTTATGTAGGTTTGATAAATGGTACATGTTGGAACACTGCTATCACTATGTTAGGAAGTCCAAGGGAAAACTTGAGGGTAAAAGACATAGAGTCCAAAAACAAGCTGTCTCACCTGACCCTAGCCCCATTGAGACACACCCCCACCATAGAAGCAGCATCTGAGCAAGCCCAGGTGAACAACAGAAGAGCTGTGCACTCAACTCATAGAATCATGAAAATAGTTAATTGCAGTTGATAGGCTGTAAGTTTTGGGTCCTTTTGTTATGCTATCATAAATCATTGAAACACACGCCTTTGTATGATTTATCTATGTGGCAATGTATTTGTTTATTCATTTATTTAGTCAGCACTTAACTATCTCACAGGCACTGTGATAAGCCCTGATGCAGTAATGAGCAAGACAGAGGGCCTGCTAAGGAGAGGCATCTGGTGGGGTGTACAAATGTAGGTCTGTATATAGGATGCTGAGCTATGGGTTGATAGAAGGGTAAACCCAGGTACTATGGCAGAAACTAGCAGTGGCATCTCATTCAATCTGGGGAGAGGATGTCAAAGCATAATTTTGGATGTAGATTGTCAATGCGTATTTACTTTTTGTTATTGTAGATGATAGAGAAATTGAGCAATTTGGTCGCTGTCACTCAATGAGACTAATATAATTTCTCCTGAATCTCATTTGAGGACTCAGTATTCAAAGCTTGTTTTTGGAGGGGGCTGGCATCCCATATGAGTGCCGATTCAAGGCTCAACTGCTCCAATTCTGTGCCAGGGAAGGCAGCAGAAGCTGGCCCAGGTGCTTGGGGCCCCCGCCACCCATGTGGGAGGCCCAGATGGATTTCCTGGCTCCTGACGAGCCAAACTCCAGCCATTTTGTGCCCATTTGGGGAGTGAACCAGCAGATGGAAGAGTCTCTCTCTTCCTCCTCCAGCACCTGTAACCACCTTTCAGAAATAAATATCTATATATTAAAGCTTCTTTAGTTTTGAGTATTGTCCGCAACAGGAATACACTCTTACTAACAAGAGCTATCCTCCTAAACAGAAGGCTTTCTGCAGGTATGATTTTCCAAAACAGATTGTCCTTCTCACCCACTCAATAATTCCTCACTGAAAATTAAAATGTAGAATAGCATATAGAGCAAGGCTAAAATAAGTTCTGAAATGAAATTTGCTATCTTTCTTATCTTTGTTTATTAGCACTGGGTCATCCAGCTGTTTTCTTTTCATCAAAACCTGACAGAGCTCATAAATACTGAGATATAGTGATTTGAGCCAATGAAACAGCTGCTTAGAGATGGTTCTAAGACCTCACGTAGTCCTAAGTGTCACAGAATAGAAAATGGGTACTTTATGGAAAGTACACACATAATCACTGTCCCTTATTGCAGTTGAATTACATGATTACACAGAAAGACAAGACCAGCAGTCTTGAAGAAAGTCCTCCAACAGGCAGTACAATTTTAATTAGTTGAGTATGGAGACTAATTAATATGCAAATGAGGAGCTTACCAATATTAATTATCTGTTTTAGTAGGCTGCTTTTACTAAAGAGTTTCTAACGAGTTTGCAAATTAAGTTTCTTTGACATTAAAAATCAGCTAAACGCCTATCTGAGAATAATCTCATCTAACTCAAGGGTGGGAAGGGGCAATTTTTTTTGGATGAAAAGCAGCAGTGTTTAAAACCAATTCCCATGTTGGCAAGCACTGAGCAAGAGTTCTGTATCAGCCCCTTCCAGACTCCTAATTGAAACCATTTCAGCGAGAGAGTCACCAGGAAACAATTGGAACCAAGACAAGTATGAGTCATGGTGATTTAAAGAAACATAACCTAGAAAGTTCCATCACTAACTTGTGTGTTTAAGCTGGTGACTGGCACTGCTAAACCTAGAAAAGTTTACAAACTTTTTTTTTTTGAACTCAGTTTTATGAACTTAACAAAGCCCTGTGGTTTTCCTTTCTTGGAAATGTTAAAGATGGATTTGGATCCTGATTCATTAGGAACTATTTGAAGTATGGGGATGCATTACAAGGTTCTCTTGGGATCATTTTGGTTTTAGGATTCATTTTCCTTCAGTTGGTGCAAAAGTGTTTGGGCTTGGATTCAGTTATCTTACTAATTTTTCTTTTTAAATTCTTATTTAATTTATTTGGGAGGCAGAGGGGAAGGAGCAGAGAGATAGAAAGAGCTTCTATCCACTAATTGACTCCTCCCCCCTCAATGCTCACAATGCTCAGAGCGGGCCAGAGTGAAGCCAGTTGCTCAACCCATTATCAACTATATTATCATCTTTTGCTGCCTCCCAGGGTGGGCGTTAACAGGAAGCTGGAATCAGGAATAGAGTCAGGACTCAAACACAGGTAGTCAGACATGGGATGCGGGCATCTTCACCAGCCTCGTATCTACTGTGCTAAATGCCTGCCCCTGTGTTAATTATTTCAGTGTCAGTTAACTCTTTTATTGTGCAATTCAGCTATTCATGCAAACCAGTACAACACCAATTAATACAAGACTTTTGGGTTCTCACTTCTAGGAAGGATGTCAGAAAGGAAATTCTGTACAGGAAAAAACAGATTGGATGCACATCTTCTATGACTCCACTCCACAAATTGAAATGTACTGTTGCCCTTAATAATATTTTCTCTCCCAGCCTATTGCTATTGAGGTTCAAAGGAAACTGTGAGTGACAGTTGTGATGGGCTCACAATCTCTGTCTTTTCTCAAATCCTGCTCCTCTTCTCTCCCTGCTTTTCTATAGCTATCAGCTAAAAGTTACGATATTACAGGCCAGACAAATTTGCTGGTTCAGTCTCCTTATTTGTTCATTGATGTGTTCAATAAATATTTATTGATGGGATTGAACCAAAGTGTTGGACACCTCCCAGTGTATCATGTACTTGTAGGATGCAAATACGTAAGATTAGCAGTTTCAGGTGACTTAGCCTCCCAGGAGGATAAAACACATGTCCAACCAGCCCACGCTGACAAATTACATGATAAAAAGCATTTTGAGAGTTGTATGGGGCAGGTCTTCAGCAAGTTTGTGGAAATGCACATCCTGGAAAAAACTATGCATGAATTTCAAAATTTTTTTGCATCAAGAGAAACTATATTTTAATTTCCTTTACATGAACTTTTTGAAATCTTGTGGTCATCCTGCAAATGACTTTAAGCCATCTTGTGAAAGCATGGTGCCTCCATCTCTTCATGTACCAAGGACAGTCCCGGTGAGGTCTGCCGGAGTGCTGGGTACGCTTGGTGGCTTATTGCTTTTCAGCTTCTGCAAGTTCAAAGTCAGTACTGACTGGACATGTTCCCACTTTCTTCCACCTTTTCCAACTTTGTGTCGATGAGCCTAAAGTATTCACTTAAAAGTGCTCAGCTGGGCAGCTCTGGACTCTCCTTTTTAGTCTCATCATCCTTGCTTGTCTGAAGCCTTATTTCCTGTGGTCACAGCCTGTGCTAAATGTCATGGCTGGTGGAAAATGCGGCTAGGTTCAGACTCATTGAAATTCATGGCAAGAGGAGAGAAAGCCGGTAATCAAAGGCAAGGATGGATTTTGCAAAGAAATAACAGCCAGAGCATTTATCCAAAATGCACTTTAGTTTGGGCTTTTGTACAAGCAGGCTTGGCGGCAGCTCTGGACTGGAGGTTCTGGGAGTTGCAGGAGTGGAAAATGGAAATGGCTCATCTGCACCTGCCCTTTCTCCAGAGATTTGGGCTCATCCTCTCCTGCGGCACACAGGAGCGGCTCAGGCTCTGAGAAGGAAGGCTGCAGACCACCCCGTCAGTGATGCCCACACCCCAGCAGGCTAGCTCTATGGGACGTTGTCACTGATAGTACTGGTAGTGACTTTATAAGTCACCATATAATTGCATCAGGTGACATTTCTGTGGCATGCATGAATTCCAGTCTTTTGATGAAAATGTCCTTTAAATCTGTACTGTCCAAACCAGTAGTCAACACCCACATGTGCCTATTGAGCACTTAAAATGTGGAAATGATTTTTAATTCAATTTAATTTTGAAAACTTATTTCAGAGGGAGAGGGAGAGAGCTCTCTGCCTACTGCTTCACTTTACAAATGCCCCCCAACAGCTGGGGCTGGGCCAGGCTAAACCCAGGAGGTAGGAACTCAGTATGGGTTGCCCACACAGGCGACAGGGACGCAATTACTTGAGCTGTCACCTGCTGCCTCCCAGGGTGTGGATTAGCAGGAAGCTGGAATCAGGGGTGCAGCCAAGGAGTCAAATATAGGCACTCTCCTTTGGGATGTGGGTGTTGTAACGTGTGTCTTGGCTGCAAGGCTAAATGCCCACTCCTTATTTACTTCTAATTTAAATAGCCACATATGGTTAGCAGTTACCATAATGAATAGTAAAGTCCAAGGAAATGGCCTTATTCATTTGTATTTTCATGAATGGAAATGAATAAGTGATCATCCTGTGGAAGTGACACAATTTTGATTTAGGGGCATGGACTCATTCTCTTAATTTTTACTAATGGATTGAATAAACTCTGCAACATTTTTGCCTGCAGTATTCAGGTGGCATCTCAGGCTGTGTCTCTTCAATACCCAAGTGTCAAAAATGGAAAGAAAGTAAGTTTTAGAGACAAGATGATCACCTAGATGCTTTGGCTATAAATAGGTCATTACCAGATTCCTCTATGTCCTCATTTTGCATTTTTCAGCAATGGGAAGTGATGCATTCTGATCCAGAAAGTCCAGAGGAAAAACATTCAGCCCTTCTGCTCTGTCTGCATTGAACACAAGGGCACTTCAAAAGCACTTGCAGAAGACAGGATTAAAAGACAAACTCATTTTTGTTGTAAACAATGTTTGAAACACATGTATATGAGCGGGTCTTCAAAAAACTCATGCAGAATGCACATTGTGAAAAACTATGGATTTCAAAAAATTTTGTAGCAAAATCAACTGATCTTTAATTTAAATTTTCATGAATTTATTGAAGCAACCTCAGGTCTAATTGACCCTCTGCTCACTTTGAGTTTTTTCCCATTTATTAGGTATCTTTTCATCTCGCACTGAACCATGGACAGAAAGATTAAAATTTACTGGTCTTCCGCCTTGGGAGTATCATAAAGGCATCATAGGATCCCCCAATCTGGACAGAAATTGTAAGCATATGAAGTAAATGCCAGTAGTGACATTAATAACACCACGGTATTATCCCACAATGCTGTTTGGGTCAGACTTGTGAACAACGTGGTGATACGTATGCTGGAGCTTAATTTGCCATTATTTGGAATTATAAGAGCTGACCATTGATGCAGTGGTTAACATGTCACTGTGTATGCCAGCATCCCATTTTGGAGTGCCTGGGTTTGAGTACCAGCCCCACTTAGGATTCCAGTTTCCAGCTGATGCACACCCTGGGAGGTAGCAAGGGATGGATCTCTGCCACTCACATGGGAGACCTTGATTGAGTTCCTGTCACCTGGCTCCTGGCTTCTGTCTGCCCCAGCCCTGGTTGTTGAAAGCATCTATAGAGTGAAACAGTGGGTGGAAGCTTTCTCTCTCTTTCCCTCTTTCTCATTGCCTTTCAAATAAATAAACAGTTTTTTTTTAAAAAGACAATTCTATTTTATGGAAAGAAAGAAGATTATGATATCAACTAGTCTATAGGATGTATTACAATGAAAAATAAAGATAATCTCTTGAGTGTGTGGCATTATATAGGCACAACTAATTGAAAATAGCATATAATCTGGACATTTTTCTTTGTGGTGTTCCAGAACTTAGTGCACAGGTGATGTCTGGGAGGAAACGTTCCCAAAGTCTGCAAAGAATCAGGAACAATTAGAGACCCAGACTTGGGCTCTGCCAAGGTGCCGAAGGTGTGTGTGCGTCTGAGTTCCCTCCGCCGACTGATCTGTGCTGAGCGGCCTGGAGATACCCAGCCAACTTACATTTTGTCACTCTAAAATCTGTCTCCATCTAGTGGGTTGATGCCACATGCATGAATATGACTGATTTACACAGGGCTGAAAAATAAGCTTCTTAGGTAACCAGGGGATTCAGCCACAGTCTAGAATGGGCTTTAGAGTACCTGCTCCTCTGGGTGCCTGAATGTGGTTTCTGGAAAAACTGACCCACCTGTTTATGCAGCCTGTCTTACTTCATAGGATTCTTTTGAGAATCAAATGAGATCCTGAGAGTTAGACTCTCAAGATAGGAAGAGCAATCAGGTGACTGAAAATACCAGAATCCTAGTCCTGGGAGTTGATATCTTGGAGGTTTCATTTTACCTGCAGAATGAGGGTGGGAATGTCTGCTCTCCACATCTACCCCCCATAGTTTCTGCAAGTCTTATCTGGCCTTCCGAGGGAGCACATATTTTAGTTCTGAGAGAGGTTTCCAGTCACTAGAGCAAATCCATCTACCTTTACCTAGTCCCTTAGTTACCAGTTGCACACAGACACAAGATATGGGGTGGTCTGTGAAGGTGAAACTGAGTGAAGAACTGCACAAGGCCTCCAGTCCATGGCCTTGCCTCCATTAAGCAGGTGCAGGTTTCATTTAGTCATCCATCTTCAGTCAAATGCAGCCTCCTGACCTTTTGCCGGCCCAGCCGTGCTGTCAGCAGCCAGGGAATTCTGCGAAGGCCAGGAAAGGGAGCCCCAGGTTGCCCACTTTGCAGTGTGCCTCGTGCTCCTTAGAGAGGGACTGTATCATAAAGAAACTTCCAGATAATGACCCTGTTGCTCTAATAAGAACTGTAGGATTGATTAGGTTCGAACTGTTGACAGAGGTCTGTACGGTTCATGAAGCAGCATTGAAAATGCTTCTGGAGTCCTTGGAAAGTTAAATCATAAAAAGCAAGAGGAGAACCAGAGCTGGGGTGGATTCAACTGTGTTGCGGCAGTGCTTAAGACAATGGACACAAACTATTTGCCTTTTGAAAAGTTACTATTTACTGCAAGTTATCTCTGCAGTGAGCAAGCCATAAACGTGGCTGATTTTTATTGCAACATTCTTTGGGTGACATGTTTTTCTCTGAATTTTCGGTGCGGGATGGAAGATTCTGCCATTTTCATTCCTTTGTTAATGTCTTTATGAATGCAATTAACACTTCATTCACGCTTCTTTGTTCCTGGATCCCATTAGGATGTGGTTTATGCCAGTTTCTCTCTCCCAGGAGACAGCCCGCATCACACAACGTTTCACTCAGCCGTGTGGCTGAGCACTGACAAACTCAATTTAGGAAAGGCCAGAGTGAGTTGACACCACGCTGTGGCACTTGTCCTGATGGGAGCCAACGACTCGTGTCCTTCCAAGGCGAGACCCACCTTTTCTGAGAAGCGAGCTTGTGCACGAGAGGACAACAGAGGACAAGGAGCGGAGGAAGACCTCTTGCAGACACAAGGTCAAAGCACTGCAGCTGAAGAAACGCTGAGAACTAAATTTGGTTCCAAGTCTTAAAAAGGAAAGCCAGCCATCCCCAGCGCCGCCTTCATCATCATCATCATCATCATCAAAAATTTGGTGAGGACTAACTAGTTACAAAGTAAGAGATGAGTGAAGAAGTAGAGGACACAGATTATACTTCTGGAGCTTACAATTTGAGTACGAGGCAAGTAATGTGCATAACAAATATAGCCAGGGTGTAGGGCGGCATGAGCTAAGGCCTGGATGAGAAGTATGGACCAAAAGAACAGTACAAGCTCAGATCTCCTGCAAGGGGGGTCCGGGGAAAGCTTTTCTGGGGAGGGGAGACATAAATACAAGCAGTTCCCTGGCTGTCCCAGGGAGACAGCTAGTGGGGAGGGGGAGACCGGAGGGGACTGCCGGGAGGGAAGTAAAGGCAGCCATTTGCCAAGACACACAGGTGTGAAATGGTTAGGAGGGTTCGTGTTCGTGATAAATTATTTTCCCTTTATATTAAAGTCTCTCCTCCAATTGATGGCATCATTTCTATTTCAAATATCAGTGTGATATTTGCTTAACAGCCAAAGGCACTGCAGATGAATCTATCTGAATCTTACTAAGATACTGTACAGAACAAGATGCAGGCGGCCCCAAGTCAGAGACAAAGGAATCCGTTACAGGTAGACCTCGTGCTGTGCCGTGATTTAAGCTTGGTGTTCTCTTATGCAGACAGAACAGAGCAGAACTTCTAAGTAAGTCACGGAGCATGACATCTTACCAGGGATGGACGCAGAGCAGCCTGTGGTCCCAGGCCCTGGGTCCCTGACGTCAAAGGTTATGACCAAGCCAGGCGTCTTCTGACAGCTTTAATGTTATTTCACAGTGTGATGATTGGCTGTTTTCTTTTCTGGTCTCTGAGTTGCCCCACAAGTTTAGCTTTCATTCCATTAGTGATACATCCTCAGTACCAAGGTCTTTCTCACGTCTCTTTCCACCAGACTCAGGCTGTCAACACCATCATATGCTATGGTAGTGAGGCAGGATGGACTAGCCCCCAGGCCTTAAAGCTGTGCAGACAACTGTCCTACCCAGGCACATTTTGCATTCAGAACAAGGTCATTCTGTTTGCATCGCATCGCTTATGATTGTTCTTCAACACAGCTTCCTATATTACAAAGAGTTCTTAGCCAAAAAAATAAAAATAAAAATAAAAAAATAACTAACAGTAATGTTCCTATTTATCCTAATGCCAGATTAAAGTGTTTTTATGAGTAACTGTTTCTTGTGCTGAAGCAAATCAGTGTCAGTTACCAGTTTTAGAACTGCACTGTTATTTATTCTAAGAATAACAACTCATTAGAATTACAAAATGAATTCCCAGACAGTACAAAAGGAAAGATTAAAAAAGGTGATGGTCTGTGTGTATGGAAGTGGTAGGGGATGGGGTGTGGGGTGCAGGGCACATGGGGTGCTCTGAGGGTAAAAAAATATCTTCTGTCTTGGACATTTTTTTTAATAGAAGAAAAGCTACTGTGTCTTCCCTGGCTCAAGCCACCAGGTAGCCACGTAAAAACATAAACAGGGTCCGGTTTTGCTGCATTTGAGAATGATGTAAATGTGCAAAAATGATGGAATAGCTTTTATTTTCTTTTCCCTTCTCAGGAATGGTCTGACAGCCCCAGGCTTGAGGATGTGTCTCTTCCAAGTACTCTGTCACCCTGGTAACCATGGAGACCATGACGATCGATTAGATGCCATCTGATCTCAACCTCATAAAAAAAAAGGCAGCAGATGGCAACCAGGCCACTAGACCTGTCTCAAGAGAGATGAAGAGGAAGAGAAAGGGAAGAAAGGAGAGAGAGAGGAGAGGAGGTGGGGGCGGCGGTTGGTGAGGGTAGGAGATCACAGAGCAGCTCTGGAGAGGAAGGTGCTAGAAGACAGTGAAAACGGAAACAGAAACAAGGAGGGTGGGAAGGGGGGAAAGAGGAGACACGATGGAAAACAGGAAGCTAAAACCCACCTGTGTGGTGGTGCATTGCAAGAAGAAAACCCGATGAAGGTAGCAGCACATCACTGTCTCCTAACTTTCCAGCTGTGTGATAGGCACCAAATGGGCACGCAGAATGCCACAGAACTGGGGCCAGTGCTTCTCTGGGGGCCGCTCACAGGGGTGTCCTTGTGACTCTTGGAACGGTGTGGGATTTGGGGCGCTTTCTCCCAAGACTTTTTGAGTCCTGGTTCTCAGAATGCTGGCTTTGATCAGGTGTGGCCTCTCAGATTCTGAAGGCTCAGCCCCGCCCGTGTTTACCAGCCCTTCCCCAGGGGAGTTCCAGTTCCTCTGTCAAGGCGAGTGATGGGCAGGTCAGCAGATGACCAGGGTGAAAACAGGCCCAGAACAGCTGCTGAACAGGTCAGGGCCAGTGAGCCAGGAGTGCCAGCCATGCCCCAGAGCGGAGTGACTGCTGCTATTTATGGAGGGCCCGCGATGTGCCAGACACTGTGCTTAGCAGTGCCTCTTGTGGATTATTTCATTTGCCCAGATGACAATGTCATGACACAGGTGCCATTATTATCCCCATTTTATAGGCAGGCCTCCAGCCTGGGAGAGGTCGGCTATCTTCATCACGGCCCGCCTGGAATGCCTAGGGATGAAACGGCTTGCTGAACTAGGGACAGACAGAGCTGGCTCAATTGCTTTTATTATTCTCCCCCCTTATAAGATGTTACATCAAATTTTTGCAGATTACAAAAATAGGACATGGTCAATGTTGAAAATTGTTTAAAACAAGAAAAAGAAAAGAAAAATGACTTACAATTCTATTAGAGATAAGCATGTGTCTTATAAGCTTTATGGCATTTCCTGTGGCTATGGAAACACATATACACGTGCTTTAAACAAATAGAGTATTAAATATTTTTTTTTTTGACAGGCAGAGTGGACAGTGAGAGAGAGAGACAGAGAGAAAGGTCTTCCTTTGCCATTGGTTCACCCTCCAATGGCCGCCACGGCCAGCGCTCTGTGCCCAGCACACCGCGCTGATCTGATGGCAGGAGCCAGGTGCTCATCTTGGTCTCCCATGGGGTGCAGGGCCCAAGCACTTGGGCCATCCTCCACTGCACTCCCTGGCCACAGCAGAGAGCTGACCTGGAAGAGGGGCAATCGGGACAGAATCCGGCGCCCCAACCGGGACTAGAACCCGGTGTGCCGGCGCCGCAAGGTGGAGGATTAGCCTAGTGAGCTGCGATGCCGGCTGAGTATTAAATCTTAAACACAGCTTGCTTAGCCTACCTTTTTTCAACATATTATAACATCTTTTCATGCATTTATTTTGCTATTTAATCTTATTTAATAACTATACAGTATTCTACTGTTTGTATTGTAACATTTCTTTATTATTGCTCTTTATTTTGATTTTCCTATTATAAATAAAGCTTTGTTGATCATTCTTTTATGTAAACCTTTTTGGTATCCCAGAGCTGGACCAAGCCAAAGCCAAGAGCCAGGAGCGTCTGCTGCGTCTCCTGTGTTGGGGCAGGAGCTCAAGCACTTTGGCCATTCTCTGCTGCTCTCAGATACAGTAGCAGGGAACTGAATGGGAAGTGGAACAGCTGGGACTCAGACCAGAGTCCGTACAGGATGGCAGTGTCTGCTACACCACCACACCAATCCCTGATGAGCAGGTATGCTAAAAAATCCTTGCTATGTTACCAGACATTCTTTATATCAGCTTGTTGTTACCACAATAAAATACCTAAGACAAACTACTTATGAAGGAGGGGGGTTTACCTGGCTCACGTTTTTGGAGATTCACAGTCCAAGACTCAGTGGCGCCAAGGATTCGGTATCTGGTGACGGTGTTCTTGCTCACAGTGTCCTGAGTTGGCACAAGGCACTGCATGGCAAGGGGGAACATGTGTCTGTCCATGTCTCTGTAAAGTCACCATGATTTGACCATGGAGGTTCCACACTAACAACTTAACCAAACTAATCACTCAGATTGGCCCATAGGCTTCACTTCTGAACACTATAATAGGGTCAATTTCCACTCTCTTGGTACTATCAACATAAGATATTGTGGACTAAACCTTAAACACATAGGACTTTGAGGGAAACCCAAACTAATATTCAAACCATAGCTTTCTTATTTTTTCTTCTGCAGATTGCTATGCATGTCATTGCCCTATTTGGTAATAGATTTAGGCAAAAGGGTGAAACATAATCCATATAGTCTGTGCAGATCCACTGGCATTGTAACAAAAAATACACTGGCATTTATGACCAGAACAAATTTACATTCTTTGCATAAGTCAGCATCCTGCTCTATATATTGAAGACAGAAGCTAACATTTACAGACACATATTACTGAGCACATTTACTCTTTAAAATAGCCCTATTTGTTTTATTCTTATAGCTTCACTAAATTTCATAAGTAGCATTTAGTTTTCACAAAAACTCAAAGGAGCTAAATATTCTGCCTGTTTTAGATAAATTTAGACATTATGGCTCATGGTCACAAAACTATTTCAGTGACAGCACTAGGATTTAAACTCAACACACTGCAAGTCCACAGTAATTTTTTTTTTTTATATTTGAAAGGCTGAGAGACAGACAGACAGCTTCTATCAACTGGTTTAATCCTCAAATACCTGCAATATCCAGGACTGGGCCAGGCTGAAGCTAGGAGCACAGAACCGAATCCAGATCTTCCACGTGGTGTCAGGGACCCCAAGCACTTGAGCCACCATCTGCAGCCTTTCAGGGTACATATCAGCAGGAAGATGGATTGGAAGCAGAGGAGCAGACTTGAGGCAGGCCCTTCCAAATGGGACGCAGGCAACCCAAGTGGCATCGTAACCGGTACTGTCAAGTGCCTCGCCCCACAATGTAAATTTTCCTGTGTTCTCTAGATTTTGTTGCCTAGGGCAGTGCTGTGGTTTGAATATTATTGTCTACCCCCAAAATTCGGGTGTTGAAACCCTCACCCCGAGGTGATGGTGTTGCGGGAAGCTGTGAAGGGAGTTAGGTCATGAGGACACAGCCCCCATGAATGGGATCAGTGCCCTTGTAAAATCCACCTGCTCCCTCGCGCCTTTGGCCATGTGAGGATGCAGAGGAAGGCACTATCCATGCACAGGAGCTTGGGCCTCACCAGACGTTCAATCTGTGGGCTTCTTGATTGTGGACGTCCCAGCCCCCAGAACAATGAAAACTGTATTTCTGCTGTTTATAATCAACCCAGTTTATGTCATTTTGTTATAGAAGCCTGAAAAGACTGAGACATACAGTGGTCCTCACTTCATTTTATAAAATTTAAGAGGGCTTGTGGATTTCAGACTTTATTCTTTTTTTGTTCTTCTAAATTTTAAAATTTATTTATTTGAAAGGCAGAGTTACAGACAGATAGATAGAAACAGAGCTCTTTCGGCCGGCGCCGTGGCTCAACAGGCTAATCCTCCGCCTTGCGGCGCCGGCACACCGGGTTCTAGTCCCGGTCAGGGTGCCGGATTCTGTCCCGGTTGCCCCTCTTCCAGGCCAGCCCTCTGCTGTGGCCCAGGAGTGCAGTGGAGGATGGCCCAAGTGCTTGGGCCCTGCACCCCATGGGAGACCAGGATAAGCACCTAGCACCTGGCTCCTGCCATCGGATGAGCGCGGTGCGCCGGCCACAGCGCGCCATCCGCGGCAGCCATTGGAGGGTTAACCAACGGCAAAGGAAGACCTTTCTCTCTGTCTCTCTCTCACTGTCCACTCTGCCTGTCAAAAAAAAAAAAAAAAAAAAAAAAAGAGAGCTCTTTCATGTGCTGGTTCACTCCCCAAATGGCCACAAAAGCCAGGGCTGGGCCAGACCGAAGCCAGGAGCCAGGATCTTCATCCATGTCTCCCATATGGGTGGCAGGGGCCCCAGCACTGGGTTGTCTTCTGCTGCTTTCCCAGACCCACTATCATGGACACGAGCCAGCACTCATATGGGCTGCTGGCATTGCATGCGGTGGCTCAACCCACTGCCCCCCACAGCTGTGGCCCCAGACCCTATTCTTAACTGCCTTCCATCCCCAACACAGCCACCAATGCTTTAGTATAACTCAAAACAGAGTCAACATCTTTGAGCTCCTAAGGAAGAATTGAGACTACAACAAGCATACTTAGCTCATTTCACCCATTTTAGGAATTTTCCTACTATATTTTAGTGTGTTTGTGGTGTTTTTAAAAATCTGAATAATGGTTTCACCAATCCAGAGCTGGAATGAATAGAAGCTGCAGTGGATCTAGGATTTTTTCTTGTTAATAATTTATTGCTTTTAGAATCTAAAATTTTTAAAAGAAAGGAAGACAAGATTACTTACACAAAGGGAAGTTTCAGTGCTTGTTCAGAATAATAAAGCTGTACTAATTACATATTTAACAAATATTTAGATGCCACAATCACACACCAAAAAAAAAATCCCCATAGTATTTTTGTTGCATAATAATACTGCATAATTTTTCCTTCATTTTTGGGACCATATACTTTTCTTTTTTTTAAAGATTTTCATTTATTTTTATTTGAATGCAAGAGTTTTAGAGAGGCAGAGAGAGAGGGCGAAAGAGAGAGAGAGAGAGAGAGAGAGAGAGAGAGAGGTCTTCCATCCGCTGGTTTATTCCCCAAATGGCCGCAATGGCTGGAGCTAGGCCAATCTAAAGCCAGGAGACAGAAGTTTCTTCCAGGTTTCCCATACAGCTGTACAGGCCCAAGCTCTTGGGCCATCTTCCACTGCTTTCCCAGATCATAGCAGAGAGTTGGATGGAAAGTGGAGCAGCTGGAACTCCAACTGGTGCCCATATGAGATGCCAGCACCACAGGCGGGTGCTTAAACTACCATGCCACAGCACCAACCCAGGTCTGTATACTTTTCAATTACACTTCATATGATGAAACTATTGTGGTATTTTCTTAAAATAATTATTTATTTATTTTGAAAGGCAGACTTATAGAGAGAGCTAGAGAGAGAGAGAGAGAGAGAGAGAGAGAGAGAGGTTTCATTCACTGGTTCACTCCTCAAATGGCTGCAATGAAGCCAGGAGCCAGGAACTTTGTCCAGGTCTCCCACTTGGCTGGCAGGGGCCCAAGCACTTGAGCCATCTTCTTTTGCTTTCCCAGGTGCATTGGCAGGGGGCTGGATCAGAAGTGTAGCCGCCAGGACTTGAATTGGTACCCATACAGGATCTGATGTTGCAGGTGGCTTAATTCCCTGCACCACAATGCTGGCTCCTGTAGTATGTAATAAATCAGTCTTTCTGGTAAAAAAAAAAAGAGGCATTTTTTTACTTAAATATTTTTATAAACAATTTTGAAAAATATCTGTGAGCTTCATAAATCATTGTTGGTACCAACACATAAATGTCTAGGATTATAGTTAACTTTGGAAAACTTGCACTAATTTTTGTCATATATGAACTATAAGATTTGGGGCTGGTGTTGTGGCATAGTGGGTAAAGCTGCCACATGCAGTGCCTGCATCCCATATGGGTGCCAGTTCGAGTCCCAGCTGCTCCACTTCTGACCCAGCTCTCTGCTATGGCCTAGGAAGACAGTAGAAGATGGCCCAAGTCCTTGGGCCTCTGCTCCCATGTGGGAGACCTGGAAAAAGCTCCTGGCTCCTGGCTTCGGATTGGTGCAGCTCCAGCTGTTGCAACCAATTGGGGAGTGAACCAGCAGATGGAAGACCTTTCTCTCTGCCTCTCCTTCTCTGTGTAATTCTGACTTTCAAATAAATAAATAAATCTTTTAAAAAAAGATTCTAGACTTTTTCTAATTTGCTGCTGCTACTGTTCTGTGTCTAATTTTAAATACTCTGAATTGATGGCACTCACTGTTAGCTAATTTTTCCTCCTTGTAGCATCCCTGCATCTCTGTCAAATCATAAATAAAAGTAATAATTTTCAATATGCTCATGGAAGTCACTCTTCTTCATTGATCAGATCATCACATAACCCATTAACTGGTTATTTGTATTCGCAACTTACCTCTTCCTCTCAATGATCGCATTTATCTGTTTTCTCTTGCTATCACAAAATACCTGAGTCTGGGTCTTCATAAAGAAAAGAAGTCTATTTAGTTCACAGTTTTAGGGACCAGAAGTCCAAGACAGGGCAGCTCCAAGTACTCAGCCTCTGGTGAGGGCCTTCCTGGCTGTATCACAGCATGTGGGTGGCATCTGGACAGGAGCACATTGAGACAGGGAGCCAGAGAGAGTGGGGAGGGGCTGGTCTTGCTCTTTCTGTAAAAACCTACTCTTGAACAACGTTTAAGAGTAGCACCTACAACAATCTAACCACCTCTCACAAGGCCAGACTTTTAAAAGTTTTTAAATGTATCTATTTTCATTTGATTTGAAAGACAGAGAGAAAGAATGAAAGGGAAGGAGGGAGAGAGAGAGAGATACAGACACAGAGATTTTTCATATGCTGGTTCATTCTCCAATGCCAACAATAGTCAGGACTGGGTCAGACCAATGCCAGGAGCCCAGAACTCAGGCAGATTCTCCCACACGGGTAGAAGGGACCCAAGTACTTGAGCTATCAGCTGCTGTTTCCAGGGGACATATCAGGAAGCTACAATCAGAAGCAGAATATAGACTTGAACCCAGCACGCAGTATGGAATGCAGGTGTCTTTCTGGTGTATCAAAGACCTACCCTTTTGGCCCCACCTCTTAAAGGACCTACTACCTCTTAACATTGCTGCACTGGGGACCAAATTTCCCACACATGAGCCTCAAACCATACGGAAACCATAGCAATGATTTCCTACTTTTGGAATGATGTGTAATTTTTATTACAGTTTAGTTCTGGATGTCAGAATAATTTCAGAAGCACAGTGCATCTTCCCTATTGCTTCCAGTAGCAGAGAACTCCGTCGTTACTAAGTATCATTTATAAGCAATCCTCTGTTACAATGTGTCAAAATCATCCATGGACTAGGTTTTCATTCCATCCATTTCGCACCCTGATTCTCCTCCTCCAAGGTCTTTCGCATATTCATGTTGTGATACAATATGTAGATCTGCCACTTTTGACACCAGCTGGGTTTCCACGGTGAGCTGTTAACATCTTTCCAAAAGCCAATCTTACAATAAGATGGCTAGAAATAATTATACAAACGAGTGATTGGAAATCTCATGAATATGTCCCTGCTACACCAGGGGTGGGGAATGTCCAGCCCACGGACTGTCTAAGGCCCACAGAATCATTTGGTCTGGCCCTGCCAAGGCAGCCGCAGGTGGGACTCGAAATTCAATTAGTCTATAGCAGGCTAATTTTTAAGTTGATAATTTTTTATGGCCCATGAATGATGTTATAAATATCCAAATGGCCCTTAGCAGAAAAAACTTCCCCCAGACCTGCACTACACCCCAGTTCCACTTGGCTGCACAACACTGCGTGGCCACCAGAGAAGTTGGAGGGCCAAGAGACAGCAGTCTGAACTACTGTGACTGCAGTACCTGGCAGGTACAAGTCTTGTAAAACACACAAGGCAGGTGGATACTCTGCCAGCCCTCTGATCAAGCTAAGGGACGCTGAAGTGTAAGCTTCACCAGCTTCATGGTAAGTCCATCTCTGGTTTTGAAGGCGGTTGATGCTTAGAGAACAAGCTACGGGTGGACAGCAGAGTATGAAGGTGAGTGTGGTTAAAGTACTGTGTGTGGTTCTCTGTTAAAGGAAAAGACGATAATCTTTTCCACCCTTGATCATTTGTCTTGTCCTGTTGCTTCTGCGTGGCCCACTTTTCCTTTGATCTCTTCCAGTTAACCAGTGCTCTCGGGATTCTCTTCTTCTCTGCACATCTTGCTCTTGGACTCAGGTATGTGTGACCAACTCATTCACAAATGATTATTTGGCACATACTATTGAATTGGGCACCATTCTGATACTAGGGCTAAACAGTGAACAATACAAAAACATCCTTGGCCCTATAAAGCTTATTTTATTTTTTAAGATTTTATTTGTTTATTTTAGAGGCAGAGTTACAGACAGAGAGAGGGAGAGACAGGGAGAAAGGTCTTCCACCCGCTGGTTCATTCCCCAAATGGACACAACAGCCAGAGGTGGGCCCATCCAAAGCCAGGAGCCAGGAGCTTCTTCTGGGTCTCTCACGTGGGTGCAGGGGTCCAAGCACTTGGACCATCTTCCACTGCTTTCTCAGGCCATTAGCAGAGAGCTGGATTGTGAGTGGAGCAGCCAGGAATCAAACCGGTGGCCGTGTGGGATGCTGGAGCCGCAGGTGGAGGCTTAGCCTACTACACCACAGTGCCAGCCCCCTCATAAAGCTTATATTCTAGAACTAGGGAGACAGAAATTAAATTCATGTCCACTTGAGTTCTTAGCAGCATATTAGCACTCCCATGAAAATGTGCACGCGAGACCTTTTATCTGCACTTGCTAAGGGGCTGTCTTGATTCCTGAGTTATTGTGACATCACACACCGGAGATTGGAGAGGGGTATTTCAGATGGGAAGGAACTCTCCCCCAGTTTCTTGAAGTTTTCCACTTTGATTCACGCCCGAAGCTGGTCTTGGCTTCCACGTTTTAGATGAACCATCCTCCAGCCCAGGCCCCTCCACTTGCAACTGTTGAAGCTTCCAGAGCAGTAGCTATTGTCTTGATCAGGACATGCTGAGGACCATTTTAAGCTGTGTGCGAGGTTGGGTCTACTTCATTCTCTTCAGAAGGTCCTGTGCTAAAGCTGAGTATGGCCTGGAGAGGTGCTTGTTTCCAACATTTTAGATCATTTGGCCTGGTCATATTCAAACTCTCCTGCAGGATGGCAGTGCCCTAGGTCCATTGCTAAGTTGTTTCTGAACTCTGTCCCTTACACGGGAGGAAGCCATCCTGGTTATGTTAGAGGGCAGCTTCTCATCTTTTCACCCGTTAGGTAATATTCCATTCTTCCTTTATATAGGCATTTTTTTCATCTTCATTATTAGTACTATTAAGACATGTTTTCTTATTGTTACTGTATTAGTTAAGATTACGGGGGTTGGGACTTTGACCTGATGCTTAGTACAAGGGTTAAGAAGCCCACAACCGATATTAGAGTACGTGGGTTCCCGCATTGTTCCCGATTACAGCTTTCCTGGTGATCAGACCTTGGGAGGCAGCCGGGGATGACTTGAGTTCCTGAGTCCTGCTGCCTGTATGTGGGAGACCCAGACTGAGTTCCTAGGCTCCAACTTCCACCTCAGTTCAGCCTTATCTACGGTGAGCATCTCTCTCTCTCTCTCTCTCTCTCTTTCTCTCACCTGCTCTCAAATAGTAAAAATTTAACAAAATATTCAAAAGCATTTATGTGTAAGCAACAGAAACCTTCAGCCTGCTTATAAAGCAAGATAATGTGTGACTCAAAGCCCAGAGGTTAAAAGGTACTTCAGGCTTTGAGAACGGTGCAGTCCAGGGCCGGTGTTGTGGCCTGTGATGACTGCATCCTGTATGAGCGCCTGATCCAGCTCCCTGCTCATGCACCTGGGAAAGCAGCGGAAGACCCAGTCCAAGTGCTTGGGCCCCTGTTGCTCACGTTGGGAACCAGCACGGAGTTCCAGGCTCCTGGTTTCGGCCTGGCCCAGCCCAGCCATTGTGGTCACTTGGGGAATGAACCAGCAGATGGAAGATCATTCTCTCTCTCTCTTTTAAATGAATAAATAAATCCTAAAAAACCAAACAAGAAAGACGGAACCTGTGGCGTCGGCTCCATTTCTCTGTGGTGCTCTCAGCTTTGCTCTCTTCCTGCTTGGAAACTTCCTCCTGGGGCCAGCAGCAGGGAAGCTGGAGCCCTTGGCCTCACATCCGGGCATAGCTGTGATTGGAGACACTCTGAGGGTTGGGATATTTCCCCCGGAGGTTTCCAGAAAATGTTTCCATTTCCCCATTAGTTCAAACTAGTACCTACTCATTTCTGGGGCAATCACTGGCAGGTGCTGGAGGTGACCAAATCAGGCCTCCCCCGGAGAGAGTCAGATGGGAGGCATGGCTGGGGCCAGGCTCCCCCGGGGCAGGCAGAGGCCAGAAATGAGTCCACGATCTGACAGCAAGGTGAAGCAGGAACGCATGCTGGCTGCGCGGGGGGCAATGCTGCCCTCCCACTCCAGGAGTCTGGCTGGATGCCTTGGTGATGGATTTTTAAATTTCTGCGCTTAATTCTTCAGCATCCAGGTTATTAAGGCCTGTCACATACGTAACAATTGATGACCAAAAAAATCCCGTAAAATTATATTCATTGTCCTCTGTATAAGAAAACAAGAGGCCATTGCCAAGGCTCAACAGGCTAATCCTCCGCCTTGCGGCGCCGGCACACCGGGTTCTAGTCCCAGTTGGGGTGCCAGATTCTGTCCCGGTTGTCTCTCTTCCAGGTCAGCTCTCTGCTGTGGCCCGGGAGTGCAGTGGAGGATGGCCCAAGTGCTTGGGCCCTGCACCCCATGGGAGACCAGGAAAAAGCACCTGTCACCTGGCTCCTGCCATCGGATGAGCGCGGTGCGCCGGCCGCAGTGCGCTGGCCATGGCGGCCATTGGAGGGTGAACCAACGGCAAAGGAAGACCTTTGTCTCTGTCTCTCTCTCTCACTGTCCACTCTGCCTGTCAAAAATAAAAAAAAAAGAAAACAAGAATAAATGTTATACATTCATGACTAAAACAAGCTTTTTAAGCTAAAGAAGTTGTTTTAATCATTAAAAATAGACCAAAGGCTGCCAAAATTTCCTGGGAAAGGCCAAAGAAGTCTATAATCAATAAAAAGAGAGAGAGAGAGAGAGAAACCCCTTTCTTAATCCCTCCCTGAGGTGGACATCATAAGGTCACTTTGTATTGTTTAACCTGCATCAATTAAAATGAAATATTTATTTGAGAGGCAGAGAGAGACAGACATAAAGAAAGAGACCTCTGATCTACTGGTTCAAATGCACACAATAGTTGAGGCTGGTCTTAGGCCAAAACTGGGAACCAGGGACTCACTTCAGGGCTCCTATGAGATTGGCAGGAACATCATTATATGAGCCAACACCAGTGCCTCCCAGGGTGTGCACCAGCAGGAAGTTGAAGTCAGGAGCTGGAGGTGGGTTGCACTCCGATGAGGGCTACAGGTGTCTTTTTTTTTTTTTAAGATTGATTTATTTATTTGAAAGGCCGAGTTAGAGAGGCAGAGACAGAGAGAGAGAGAGAGAGAGAGAGAGAGAGAGAGAGAGAGAGAGAGGGAGAGAAGTCTTCCATCTGCTGATTCACTCTCCAAATGGTGGCAAAGGCCGGAAATGCAGCAATCTGAAGCCAGGAGCCAGGAGTGTCTTTTTGGTCTCCCATACAGGTGCTGGGCCCAAGCACTTGAGTCATTTTCCACTGCTTTCCCAGGCCATAGCAGAGAACTGGATCAGAAGTGGAACAGCTGGGACTCGAACTGGCGCCCATATGGGATGCTGGCACTGCATGCGGTGGCTTTACTGATTATGCCACAACAGCTGACCCCTGCAGGTGTCTTAACCGTGGGTCAAAGGTCAGGAACCTGCCAGACTTTCTCATTCACTATCTGCCTCCAGAGGTACATTTTCTTTCTTGGGTTAAACCCTCGGGTAGCTCCTCAAGTTTCAGTGAGATTCGCTGTTTTCCTTCTCTTTGCTTTGAGAGGTGAGGCAGAGTGGAGTGAGCAGAAACCCTTAACTTGATGTCAGACTCACTTTTTTTTTTCTTTCCCTGGAGTGCTATGAAAATGTGTGTTCTGAAAACAATTTCCAAAGTGCTCCCCTGAGATTCAGGATTTTGACAAGAGCTGTCCAGTGGGAGGAGGGAAAGTCAAACACTAGCCCCTAGCATTCTTCAGGTTTGGGGGAATTTAAAGAGAGATTTTATTCTAGAAATGATTTGGGCCTTTCGCCATCCGCTCGTGCACCGACTGGGCCTGCGTTATTGCTGTCCCGCGGCGCTGGCTGTGGACGTCCACGGGCCGCCTGGGGGGGAGAGGCCAGCACACCAGAGCTGTGCGTGTTAAACCTGACAGAGTGATGGCCTAGGTTTGTAGTCACTGCACCGTCACCAAGGATACTTTTAACGTCCTTTGATGTGCTAATAGTCCTTCCTGAGGAAAATTATGCAAACAAACAAACTATTAATTAAATCAAGAGCAGTAGTCCCCACAGAAGTGCGGTATGCAGATTTGCTGAGCTGGATGGACGGGAGCCAGCCAGCAGCGTGGCGGCTGGGGCTGCTGTCAGGAGTTGTTTCTTACACCTCCTGGTAAGGATTCCATGAGCCTTGCAGATACCCGCCCCGGGGGACCTCAGAGGCCTCTCTCCCTGGGGACACGTTGTCCCAGCTCATCTGAGAAGGTCAAGTGCAGATCCAAAAGACCAATCCAGGAACGCAGAAAGACAAGGTGGGATTCTCCAGAGGCCCTCTAATTTCCTCAATGGTCATTCGAATCCTTGTAGGTCATACAGCTCTTTGCAGAGGTGGAAAAAGTCTTACTGTGTGCAAAAACCAAAAGCCACATGCCTCATGGGGTGTGCTGCCACCCAAGTCGTGGCTGCCCGAGTTCACGTGGTCCTAGGGACTCCGTTCTCCTAGTCTGATGGACCCATTGCTATTGCTGGGCTACTGGGGCTCGGTGTTAGCCAGGCCTGCCTGCGTGTGCTGACGACGGGGTCGTGGGCAGGGAAGCCGGGCCATCGTGCTCCAGTGGCATCCTTGCCCGCATCAGCCCTGGCGCTCCTGCCGCTCTGCTGCCCTGCCCTGCAGTTTCCGTCTCGCTGGCTGCCTGCTCTTCCTGTTGGGTGACTTTCAGTGGCACAGCTGCTTGCCTTTTTTTTCTTCCTAAGCTTTTGATTGTTTGGGTCAGTCTTTTTCCCTCTTTGTTTCCTAATGAGTCACTCGTGCTGTGTTCTGCACTTTGCAAGGTGCTTTCCCACGTGAAACCTCATGCCCCCAAGTCCTGAGCTTGATCCCTGGGCCAGGTTTGTGGACCTCATCTCTTTCTTCTCCATTGCCCCCATGGGCAATCCTGGTCGGCAGCTGGAAGAAGGTATCTCCTCCCTGTTGCCGTGAACCGTGGTTATAAATATGCTACGGAGACCTTCCCACCCACCCCAGCCGTCTCAGTGGCCTGGGGACGCCTAAAACACCACCATTGGAAATGTGCTCTCTTGTATGATTTAGGGCTGCATTTGTCTGGTTCAGACAAATCTTTCTTTTTTTTTTTTTTAAAGACTTTATTTATTTTAAAGTCAGAGTTACACACACAGACACATACACACACAGAATCTTCTATCTGCTGCCTCACTCTCCAGATGGCCACAACAGCCAGTGCTGGGTCAGGCCAAAGCCAGGAGCCAGGAACCCCATCCAGTCTCCCACATGAGTGCAGGGGGCCCAAGCACTTGGGCCATCTTCTGCTGCTTTCCCAGGTGCGTTAGCAGGGGGCTGGATCAGAAGTGGAGCAGCCAGGACACACACTGGTGCCCATATGGGATGCCAGCATTGCAGGTGGTGGCTTTACCCTCCAGGACACAATGCCGGCCCTTCAAAGGAATCTGTCAAAGAGAGGTCCCCTCAGAGCCAACGGGGCCTTCAAAGAGGTAAAGGGTGTTGGGAAGACGTCCTTGTGATTTGAGTGTGGAAGTGGGGCAAGGATAGGAAAGACGTTGGCGGAGTGGAAGGCACAGGAAGGGGAGGTGTACGCCACAGACCCATCCACCCTGCACATGTTAGCTTCCAGGCTCTGGCAGCGCCGGAGGCTCAGAGCAGGGGAGTGTGTCACCTGGGCCCTCGCTGGCCCCACATGGTTGTCAGTAGGATTCCTGGGTCCTGCAAAATAATCAGCTAACCCAGTGGGGGCTAAATGAGCTTTCTGGATCTGGGGTTTGTCTCCTGGCTGCTCCTTTTGGAGTGACTAAGTGTGCCACTGAGCAGCCTGGTTGCTTTGCTGAAGACTCAAATGAATGACACGACCAGTTCTCTTGTTTGTGAATAACACACCAGGCACTGTTAGCGGACAAGCTGGCCTCGGGGATGGCCTAGTCCTAATTTTTCATCTGCAATTGGGGGGTAATGGCAGCTCCTATCTTGTAGAGTTCTTTAAGGATGAATGATGATGCACACAAAGGGCCTGGCAGATACTGAGCACTTAATAGACGCCAGCTGCGATTTTTAATATCCAAATATGGCCAGCACACTAGTTATCTAGTAACCAGTATCTTGACAACCACAAAGACTTATGGCGTCATCCCAACAAGTATGATTTATCACTGAGGACTAAGACTCTTCTGTAGCCTTCTGCATCCAGCTGCGTATAAGGGTAGGGACAGGAAGAAGAAAATCCCTCTCCCCCGTGTCCTGCAAGCCACCATCGCACATACAGAAAGCAGCCCTCACATTGACAATGGCCTTCTAGGAGGCGGAGAAAGGACTGGGGGAATTTGGAGAACTCTGAGGCTGATTGATTTCCAGTCTCCGGGAAATGGTTTGTGTCCACCATGCACACGTGCACGCATAGCCTCAGTACATGTGCACACACACACACACACACACACACAGGCTACACACACACACACACACACACATACACACACGGGTCAGGACACCATCGCACTGAGGGCATTTTTCCTGGTCTTCCTTCTTGTCGCGTGCCTCCTTTTCAGTCCATTCGGGCATAATTATTATTGCTCTGCTGGCTGGGTTCTGCAGCTCTCTAGAGTGGCGCAGATGTCGACAGCTCTGAAAGATCCCATGCTATTACACAGCAGAACAAATGAGGATGTCAAAAAAGGCTCTTCAGTCTAACAAGAAAACAGAGGAAAGAGACAAAAAGAATAAAGCCTTCAGAGACCGGCAGACTCGCTCTGATTAGATCTTATGCTAACATGATGCCCACTCTGCGTACTAACAGTGATTTCATGTGTTGAAATGATACAGTGGAAATATGTCTTGGGGACAGGAGAAAAGAGAAAAGATAATTTCTTCCCTGGCAGGCATGATTAAGATGGTGTGGGCTTCCTTGTGAAGCACGACAGCACAAGGGACTGTTGAGGGCAGCCCCAGCATATTTCCCTACAATGCCTGACATCGGCTCATTACAATGGCAGCTCCACTGGATGAGTGATAGAAGCTGTTGAGATGGATTAGCTGGCAGAGTGCACAGGGAAAGTCAGCCCCAATCCCAGGCATTGTTCTTTTCCTTCACAGGGGAGGCCATAATTGAGCAAGATTTTATATAGGAGACCCTAAGTCCACAGATCGCAATTGCCTAGAACAAAGACGAGGAAAAATACTCTAGAAGTTTGGAGAGGGGAGCAGGGAGGTCTCTAAGCAATCAAAATGGAGGGGCAAATGTCCCTGTATTATAGATCATATAAAGTAATTTTCTGATGGAGTATGTCCTCAGTTCCTTGCTTTGAACCTGTCAACTCATCTTCTGCTTATAATTCTAAATATTAATGGAGTAGTTTTCACTGTCACTTGACAGTAGCAAAAGAGAGGAAACAATTTAGAAAAGCCAGCTCTGGGATAAGGAAGATGGAGTGAAGTTCTCACACACACACACACACACACACAACCTGACAGCATCAAAAAGTGGTAAGGCGATAGTGAGTGAGCAGACACGCAATGAAGTAGGGAGCACTGGCTAGGGTGGTCTGTTTCCCTACTTGTCCCTTTAATCCTTCCACGGTGGCCCCCAGGCAGCTGTCTGGGGGCTTTTGTTAGAAGGCTAGAGATAGCATATATTTCAAAAATCCTTTTGAATGGCATTTGTGGCGCAGTGGGTTAAGCCACTGTGATGCTAGTTCGAGTCCCAGTTGCTCCACTTCTGATCCAGCTCCCTGTTAATGCACCTTGGAAAGGCAATGGAAGATGCCCCAAGTCCTTGGGCCCCTGCCATTCACATAGGAGACCCAGTTGAGTTCTTGGCTCCTTGCTTCAACCTGGCCCAGTCTGGATCTTCACAGCATTTTGGGGAGTGAACCAGCAGATGGAAGTCCTCTCTCTCTCTCTCTCTCTCCCTGCCTGTGTTTCAAAATGTCTCCGTCTCCTCCCTCTCTTCTTCAGTCTACCCCAAAGACACCAATTCCCTGGAGGGAATCTGTTCTCAAAGTCCAGGACTTTGATTTGTGCCTAAAAATGCCCTGACTCTGATCCAGCTTTTGGGCTTCATCTGGAAGCACAAAACCTCTCTGTGGTACAAGAACTCAAAAGTTAGCTGGTGCAGTGTTTGCCTGCCTGTGCTTGAGGCCATTGGGCGGCAGAGCCAAGTTGCTCTACTCATTATCGCCAAGTCGGGCTTTGGACCCCATGAACATACATCTCTTTGTGTGTTCACCCCACTGGCCACTACCCTGTCCTCCAGCCCCCCAGGGAGGGATACGGGAGGACAGGGATCATAACACCTTCTACCCTTGCTCCTGTGGCTGACTTTTGGAGTGGGAAGACGGTCGCCCCCTGTACATCCTCCTCCACACTTCTGTTATACTCTTAGCTTACAGTGCACTAGTGCTGCATTTTGAATTATTCTAATCAACTGAATATCTCTATCATTTTCTCCCAGGCTACTATCATGCCACATCTCTCCCATCTGCTGCCTATGCATCTTATTTGCTTGTTTATTTCAACCAAGTGTAAGGTTTTATATTTATCCCCATTAAACCTAATCTTGTTAGATCTGGTCCATTGTTTCAATCTGTCAAATATTTTTGTGCATTGCAATTCTGCTATCCAATGTATTAGCTTTCCCTTCCAGCTTTGTGTCATCCACAAATTTTATCACCAGGCCATCAATGTCTTCATCCAGGACATTAATAAAAATGCTTAACAAGGCAAGACGTGGTCCAGAAACCTGTGGTGTGAAAGATCCTTTCTCTAGATCGATGTCAGTCTATTAATTAGTGCTCTGCATCCAATCAGTTTCTCATGTACCTGACTTGGCTGCCATCAGCCCTTGTCCATGAGTGTACCTCATCTGCAAGGATAGATTTGTATCTGTCAAATGTAATCCTACCATCCAAATGCACTTTGTCTGCACAGTTGCCGGACAGCCAGCCTACCAACTTCCTCAGAAAGATATGTGGTCCCTGACTCCTTGGGAACAACGTCCAGTTCAGACAAACAAAACAGCAACAACGAACACATTGAAGTCTCCTGATCTTTATTGAAATGATCACAGGGCCAGAGCTATGGCACAGAAGGTTACGCCACTGACTGCAGCACCAGCATCTCAGATCAGAACACCAGTTCAAGCCTGGTTGTTTCACTCCCAATCCAGCTCCCTGCTGAGAAAGCGGCAGGGCCCCTGCACCCACGTGGGAGACCCAAATGGAGTTCCTGGCTCCTGGCTTCAGACTGGCCCAGCCCTGGTCATTGTGGCCACTTGGGGAATGGACTAATGGATGAAAGATCCCTTTCTCTCTCTCTCTCGCTCTTGCTCTCGCTCTCGCTCTTGCTCTCTCTCACTCTGAATTTCAAATAAGCAAAAAGAAATCTTGAGAAAACAAAAGTAAAATCAAAGTTTTCACATTTTTCCATGGTGGGGCTCCTGACGCCTTTCCTAGCAGTGAGCAGGAGAATCCTAGAATAGAATGCCTCCGGCCAGGCTCCTATATCCGAGGTGCCCCTCTTGAAGCGTGTTTACTGTAGGCTTCATTTCCTGTCGGCCGTCAACTATGAGAACCTTCCTTTTCCCAGTGTGAAATTACCTTCCTTGAAGCAGAAGCAACAAAAACATTGGAGGGACCTATTTTTTTTTCTGTCACATGTTAATATTATGTCAATAACAGTGTTGATTTTAAGCAATGGATGTAGTTTTTCTCTGGTGCCAAACATGCTTTCTCTTAAAAGCCCAAATGCCTTTCCTAATTCTTGGGGGCAGTCCCAGTAGTGGACAGGACAGACCCACACCAGCCAGCGTGCAATGGCAGGGCCTGCCGAGGGGACGCTGACTGGTCACTGGCTTCCTGACTGTCTTCAGACTCGGCTCTCTAATACCCAGCCACCCCTGGAGGGAAACGAAGTTTATGTTTAAACTCTGGGAATTCTAAGTCCATCCAGGGCCAATACATGCTATCTGTGTGCAAATCAGTGATTATCTCAGAGTGGTTGTGAATTTCATGAGATACAATGGCTTTGAAAGTGCCCGGTGCCAAGTGCCTGGCACATAGCAAGTTGTCACTTTCTCGTTCTTGCCCTGTTTGCCTTGTCTCAGTTTGCTTCTGTCCGTGGCACCAGCACCTTTGCCATCCCCTCCGAGTCCATGTTAGCTTTGCCCTGAACTTGAATTTTCTGCCTGCCTTTGCAAGCTGCTCATCCTTCTATCCCAGCCCACTCCCAGTTATGAAGGCAGTGAATGGGAAAGCAAAGGTGAAGAATGAAAACATTTTGAAATTATATATATGAGGGAGTCTTCAAAAAGTACATGGAAATGTGTAGTATGGGGAAAAAATGCATGGGTTTGCAATATTGTTTGCAGCAAAATAAACTTATCTTCTAATTCTGTTTCCACAGACTTTTTGAAAAAGATTTATTTATTTGTTTGAAAGGCAGAGTTACAGAGAGAGAAAGAGAGAAAGTAAGAGATAGAGGACGAGGTCTTCCATCCACTGGTTCACTCCCCACATGGCCACAATAGCCGGAGCTGGGCTGGTCTGAAGCCAGGAGCCAGGAGCTGCTGCTAGGTTTCCCACGTGGGTGCAGGGATCAAAGCAATTGGGCCATCTTCCACTGCTTTCCCAGGTGCATTGGCAGGGAACTGGATCAGAAGTGGAGCAGCTGGGACTCGACCGACACCCATATGGGATGCTGGCTCTGCAGGAGGTGGCTTTACCCTCCACACCACAATGCTTGCCCCTGCATTTTCTTAATAGAGTCTTTTGGGACCATTGCTGTGGTGTAGTGGGCTAAATTTCTGCTTGCAGCGCTGGCATCCCAAATGGGCACCGGTTCGTGTCCCTGCTGCTCGTCTTCCGATCCAGCTCTCTGCTATGGCCTTGCAAAGCAGTGGAAGATGGCCCAAGTGCTTGGGCCTCTGCACCCACCTGGGAGATCTGTAAGAAGCTCCTGGCTTCAGCCTGGCGCAGCCCTGGCTGTTGCGGCCATTTGGTGAGTGAACCAGCAGATAGAAGGTCTCTCCTTTTCTCTCTCTCTCTCTAACTCTGTCTTTCAAATAAATAAAATAATTCGTAAAAAACAAATAGGTTCCAAGAAACCACATGCATTTTCTACATTATACCTTCCCCTCACTGGGAAATGAATGTACAGTACAAAGAAAATGGTAGTTACTATATTACTAAGAATTGAGAGAGATCTCCATCATATTGTTCAGGTCCCATTTTTAGATTTTACACCCATTCTTCTTCTGTCTTCCTAGGGTTCTTCTAAAATCTGTAGGGTATACATATGTGCTTGCATATTGATTTTATTTTATTTTTTAAAAGATTGATTTATTTATTTGAAGGACAAAGTTACAAAGAGACAGAGAGAGAGACAGAAGTCTTCAGTCCAATGTTTCACTCCCTAAATGGCCACAAGAGCTGGAGCTAAGCCAATGTGAAGCCAGGAGCCAGGAGCTTCTTCCAGGTCTCCCATGCAGGTGGAGGGGCCCAAGCACCTGGGCCATCCTGTACTGGCTTCCCAGGTCACAACAGAGAGCTGGACCAGAAGAGGAACAGTCAGGACTTGAACTGGCACCCAAAGGGATGCCAGCACCTCAGGCAGTGCCTCCACCTACTACACCACAGTGCCGGGCCTCCCATATTAATTTTAGTTGTATGCTTCCTTTTTAAAAATGTTCAGAATTAATAAATTAATTTTTTTTTTGGACAGGCAGAGTGGACAGTGAGAGAGACAGACAGAGAGAAAGATCTTCCTTTACCGTTGGTTCACCCTCCAATGGCCACTGCGGCCAGCGTGCTGTGGCCAGCGCACTGCGCTGATCCGAAGCCAGGAGCCAGGTGCTTCCTCCTGATCTCCCATTCGGGTGCAGGGCCCAAGCACTGGGCCATCCTCCACTGCACTCCTGGGCCACAGCAGAGAGCTGGCCTGGAAGAGGAGCAACCGGGACAGAATCCAGTGCCCCGACCAGGACTAGAACCCGGTGTGCCAGCGCCACAGGCAGAGGATTAGCCTAGTGAGCTACGGTGCCGGCTTACATTAATTCTCATATATACTGAACTTCCATTATGTAGCAAGCACTGCCAATAGACAATGAGTAAGATATAATTCTTACCTTCAAGCTGCTGAGTGCTTGGGAGGAGCGTTCTATTTGTGGTTAGCAAGCAAAAAATGGGGCCAGCGCCATGGCACAGTAGGTTAATCCTCTGCCTGCAGTGCTGGCATCCCATATGGGTGCTGGTTCTAGTCCCATCTGCTCCTCTTCCAATCCAGCTCTCCGCTATGGCCTAGGAAAGCAGTAGAAGATGGCTCAAGTCCTTGGGCCCCTGCACTCGTGTGGGAGACCCAGAAGCCCCTGGCTCCTGGCTTTAGATCCACGCAGCTCTGGCTGTTGCAGCCAATTGGGGAGTGAACCAACAGAAGGAAGACCTTTCTCTGTCTCTCCCTCTCATTGTCTGTAACTCTACCTCTCAAATAAATAAATACATAAAATCTTTTTTAAAAAATTCCAATCCCAATCTTCAAAAAAAAAATAACAAGTGAAAGATTGTAGTAGACCTTCATTCTCATGATGGTAACACCAAGGAAAATACAGAGAAAATCATACAGTTCTGGCCACATTGGAATTGGATTATCTACCAATAGCAAAAAGGTACTAGAAATTACTACCATATTTGGAAAATAAGCAATATATTTCTGAAGAAAGAAATTTCAAGGAAAATTAGATGATATTTTTAACTGAATGACAACATAAACACACCATATGCAAATTTGTGAGATGCACTAAAGCGATGCTATGAGTAAAATTTAGAGTTTTGAACACTTATACTAGAAAACTAGGGACAACTGAAGCCAGAGACTGGAGTTTCCACATCAAGAAGCTTCCACATTAAGGACAGAAAAGTAAACTCAAAGTAAACAGAAAGGAGGAGATGTTAAAGACAGGGGTGGACATCAGTAATATAGAGAACAGATGAATAATTAGGACAATTAGTATAGCCAAAAGCCAATTTTTTGTAAAGATTGATAAAATCTATAAGGCCCTTGTTAGATTGAATGAAGAAAAAAATAAAGAGAAAAATGTCTGTTACCAATATGAAGAATGAAAGGGAAGCTACACTCACAATGCTACAGGCACGAAAAAGACGATAATGGGATATTGTGAGCAACTTTGGGCTGGCCTGTTGGACAATGTAAGTGAAAGAGATTAAGTCCCTTGAAAAATAGGACTTTTCAAAACTGACAAAAGAATATATAAATTATCTGAATATCCGTTTAAGGAAATGTAATCCATGATTAGATTATTTTCACAAAGGAGTCTTCTGACCCAATGGCTTTAAAGGTGAGTTAAAGGGAAACGATAACACAGCCTTCCCCAACAGGGGAAGCTGGCCCCCAGGCCTTTCTAGGAAGCTGACATACAATGATGTAAAACTTCACAAATACACTACAAGAAAATAGTGTTACCAACCAATATTCCTCATGAACAGATATGCAAAATCCTTAGCAAAATATTAGCAAGCCAAATTTATCAACATATAAAAAGGATATCACATCATGACCAGTGAAGTTTGCCCCCAAACACAAGAAAGCAAGGTTGGTTAAGATATGAGAAAAATCACGTGATCCATTCCATTAAGAGACTATAGGAGAAAAATACAATTTTCTCAGTGAAATCAGGAAAAGAATTTTTCGAATTTCAACAGCCATTCCATGATAAGCCTTTTAGACAAACTAGGACTGGAACAGAACTTCCTTGGTCTGCTAAATCCATGTATAAAAATTCGATACCCGGGGTGGGTGTTGTGAGGCAGAAGGTGAAGCCATGGCTCGAGACACTTGCATCCCATGTAGGAGCTCCCGGTTCAGGTCCCAGCTCCTCCACTTTCAATCCAGCTTCCTGCTAATGCATTCTTGGAAGCAACAGTTGATGGTTCCCTGCCACTCATGAGGGAGAAAAGGCCCCTGGCTTTAGCCTGCCCCAGCCCTGTCTGCTGCAGGCATGTGGGGAATGAACCAGCAGATGGAAGATTCTCTCTCTCTCTCTCTCTCTCTCTCTCTCTCTCTCTTTTTCACTACTGTTCTTATTGTCATTCTGCCTTTCAAGTAGATGAAAGCAAATAAATGTCGGGCTTGGTGCTGTGGCGCAGCATGTTGATGCCCTGGCCTGAAGCGCCGGCATCCCATATGGGCGCCGGTTCAAGACCCGGCTGCCCCACTTCCTATCCAGCTCTCTGCTATGGCCTGAGAAAGCAGTAGAAGATGGCCGAAGTCCTTTGGCCCCTGCACACGTGTGGGAGACCCAGAAGAAGCTCCTGGCTTCTGGCTTCGTTTGGATTGGTGCAGCTCTGGCCGTTGCGGTCAATTGGGGAGTGAACCATCGGATGGAAGACCTCTCTCTCCTCTCTCTGCCTCTCCTCTCTCTGTGTAACTCTGACTTTCAAATAAATAAATAAATCTTTAAAAAAGAAAACAAATAAATGTTAAACTATTGTCTACCTAACAACATAATTAACAAAAAAATACAAACCCTTTTCTCTAAGACCCAGAACAAAGTAAGGATGCCCATTTCCAGGCTTCTACTCAATATACTCTACCTAAGGTTGTGCCTCCAGACAGAATAGGAAATAAAAGTCATAAGGACTGACTGGGAGAGAAGAAGAAAATCACCTCTATTTATAATGACATAGTTTTACATGTAGAAAATTCAAAGGTGTGTATCTCTACACACTACCAAATCTCAGAAATTCTGCAAGATTTAAGAATATAAGGTCAATAAAGACAATTAGAATTTTACTTCCATGTACTCTCAACAAACAATTGGAAAAGGAAATTAAAAATCAGTAACATCTACAACAATATTTGAATCACAAAGTACCTAAAAATAAGTATTTCATTTTGTTTACTCAAGATGCAGAGAGAGAGAGAGAGAGAGAGAACGCCCATCTTCTAGCTCATGCCCTAAGTAGCTCAGGCCAGAGGCAGAAGCTGGGAACTCAATGCAGGCCTCCCACTACTTTGAGGGTGGCAGGAATCCAATTACTCGAGTGGGCATTGGTGCCTCCCATCGTCTGCATTAGCAGCAACTGGAGTGAGGAGCCAGAGGCAGGTATCATACCCTGGCTCTCCAACACAGGACAGCCAGGCCAAACACATGCTCTTGAATGTAAGCTGGGCAAGAGAAGATTAAAGCCAGGGGTTGTCGGGGTTCTGAGGGTCAGGGCTGCTCTGCAGGCTCAGTGCCTCTCTGCTTCAGTGGAGACGAGCCCTCTTAGAGCCAAAACATCGGAGGAAAGGGTGACGAAGGAGTGCCTTTCCCTGGGGCTTCAGAGGTAGAAGCTAGAGGGGAAAAAAGCTGGAGAGGAGAAGAGACTGCCGTCCCCTTGGGTCCAGATGCAGGTCTTACTTCTTGACTGTACTATGACCTTAGACAAGTCGCTTTCTCTGCATCTCATTTCTTCATTTTTAAAAGAGGCACAGTAGCACCTCTTCAGTATGATTACCAAGGTATGCAGACAATTAAATTAGCTTCAGACACACACTGGAAAATTGTAGGGTAAATCTAAGAGATGATTATGTATCTACTATCTGCAGTCTTGTAATTGTTCAGAGTTTACATCTTGTGTGACCATGTACTTAACTTCCTTCATGGCATAGTGTGGGGGTACAGGGCATATCACACAAAGAAAAGCATGTCCTTGCTAATCACGAAGCTGGCTGGGTGCCGTGTGCCATGTTTCACATAGGATCAGTAAAGCCACATGAAAGTAAACAAAGCAGGACAACTCTCTAAAAAGAAATCAGATTCCAAGAGTCGCAATCTTCTCCTTCACCCCGCTTAAGTCGTGGGATCCTGATGAGGACAAGGACAGACTGTCATGTGTGCAAGAGCACAGCGGCTGAGCTGGTAACAGACACTGGTGACCGTGGTGCTGGAGAGCCAGTTCTGCACCGCGTATGTGTGGTCAATCGAAACCACATGGAGATAGCATCTTTACACAGAAGCCCTGATGCGGAAAAGGATCTGAGTGGTTGGTGTTGGTTTTTTCACTGATGTCATTTCCCCTTAAGGCTTAGGCGAGTGTAGAATCTGAATCGTAGTTAGAGAGCATGCTTTGAGGTTACAATAGCTTGAGACTGAATTCTGGTTATCCAGTTATCTAGCTTAATGCATCAATCCCTTAGTACCCTGGTTTTCTAACTTGTCAATTTGACACTCATAGATCTACGCTAAAATAAAGGAGGAAAATATATGTAAGTCTATAGTTTTGTGTACAGCTCAGCAATTGATAGCTCAGTAAATAATAGCCAAAAACACCAAGTCATTGTTATCATGATCATCATTTTCACCAGATGATTTTCTCAAGTGAAAATGACATTTGTGTTCTTAAGACAGTGGTGATCAGAAACTAGAAAATGTAACCTAAAAATAAGGCACCATGTATAACACACACACACACACACACACACACACAATCATCTACTTACCAACAAATTGAATAAAGACACAAAACGCCTTCAATACTTTCATCAGAAAAGTTGTACCATTTTAATAAGAGACAATGGAATGAAAGGAGAAATAAATCAGCCTCTTCGTTGGGAAGCTTCAATAATGCAAAGAGGTATTTTCTCACAAGGTTGATCTCAAGATCAAAACAATTCCAATTAATTTTTAATATATTTCATGGAGGATGAAAAGCTGACTTTAAAAGAATCAAGATGCTCCAGAGAACGAGAATAAGGGGCGGTAACTTCCTCTCCCAGTCAACGGGACTTTTAAGAAGCTGTTGAGAGAGCGTGCTGCTAGAACAAAGACCAGCCGTGCAGCAGGTGGACTGGAGACCCTCGGGTATGGCAGCTTCCATACGCACGTGAGGGAGCTGGTGTGGGAGGTCAGCGGGCCAAGAGACTCACAGGTTAACTTGGAGGAAAAAAGAATGGCCATATGGGGAGGGGAAGGGAATTTCTTCTCAAATTCACACACGCAAAACCACACAGGGGCCGGCGCTGTGGCTCACTTGGTTAATCCTCCGCCTGCGATGCTGGCATCCCATATGGGCGCCGGGTTCTAGTCCCAGTTGCTCCTCTTCCAGTCCAGCTCTCTGCTGTGGCCCAGGAGGGCAGTGGAGGATGGCCCAGGTGCTTGGGCCCCTGCACCTGCATGGGAGACCAGGAGGAAGCTCTTGGCTCCTGGCTCTGGATTGGCATAGCGCTGTCCAAAGTGACCATTTGGGGAGTGAACCAATGGAAGGAAGACCTTTCTCTCTCTCTCACTGTCTATAACTCTACCTGTCAAATAAATAAAATAAAATAAAAACCACACATAAAAATAGCTCCAGATAATTGACGGACTTACTTAATGAAAACAAAATCTCATGGTTTTTTTTGTAAGAGAAAATGTAGGTAAATAACCTTCTAATCTTGGGGCAAGGAGAAAAATCTAAACAACAAATATGCTAACCAGAAGCATTAAAATCAGACTTGATTATATTCAGAACTTCCATTCATCAAGAGGCACCCTATAGAAAGTGAGAGACAACTTGCAAACTGAATTGGGAAAGGATATTTTCAGTACATGTGACTGACAACAGATAAACATCAGGCACATATCAAGAATTCCTTTGCAAATAGGCATTTCACAGAAGAGGAAATAAACATGAAAAGATGTTCAGCCTGAGAGAAATAGTCCAGTGCACCTTAAGGTATTAATTTATATATGAAGAACCCCAACCCCACCAAATACTAGAGAGGGTACTGCGCACCTGGAGGTTCTGTTTTGCTGGTAGGAACACAAGTGGACCCCGAGGCTTCAGAAAGCAGGGGTTGGTAGATTACATCCAGGACACGTACAAGGATGTTCATGGAGCTCTCCTCATTATGGCAGAATCTCAGAAAGACTGACACAGCCAACTAGAAATGGACCACAAGTACCCCTCCAATCTCTTGATCCATAAGTGGATACGACACAGCAGTCGAAGCAATGGATTTCAGTTCTGTGCAACAGCGTGAGCACTGCACCTGTCCAGACACGCCAAGAACAAACTGATTAAGAAGATGAAATGTGGGAAAACTTTTCCTCGTGGAAATGCTTGTGAAAGTGATGAGGGTGCCTGGGAAGGCTCGGGGAGTTCACGCACAGCCATGAAAAGACCAATTCAGAGTGAGGGAGAGAGAGAAGGAAGACTGGACGGAAGCAAAATCAGGCTGTGGTTAGGGTTAAGGAAAATCTGGCAAGGTCGCCTAGGTGTCCTTGAACCAGCATCAGCTGTCAGAGGACCCCAGTGTCTCAGAAACAGAGTTGCTGGAGTGCCTGCGCCACCCTCAGTCACAGGAAAAGTGGGCCACTCGGTGTTGGTGCAACTCAGCAATGAGGGAAGAGGGCAGAAACAGGGACCCGGGTCAACTGCCCTCCCAGGGGCTGGAGAGCTGTGAGGCATCCTCGTGGCCTCCACAGACCTCTTGAGAATGTGACAGGAGTGAGGAAGAAACAAAATCACATTCAGTGTAATGCCTTTTATAAACAAAAATCAAAATCTAAACCATATTTTGGGGCCGGCACTGTGGTGTAGTGGCCGGCATCCCATATGGGCGCCAGTTCAAGTTCTGGCTGCTCCACTTCCAACCCAGCTCTCTGCTATGGCCTGGGAAAGTAGTGGAAGATAGCCCAAGTCCTTGGGACCCTGCACCCATGTGGGAGACCCAGAAGAAGCTCCTAGATCCTGGCTTCGGATCAGAGCAAGTCTGGCCCTTGTCACAAGGGCCCATTTGGGGAGTGAACCATCAGATGGAAGATCTCTCTCTCGCTCTCTCTCTCGCTCTCTCTCTCTCTGCCTCTAATGAAAATTTTATTCTCCATTCATATAAGGTCAGGTAGCACAAGGCATCCTGCATACAAGCTGTGAGATGTCCCTGAGCTCTTGCATGGAGATCCCTAAAGCCATGTCAGGGTGGGGGTGGGTGATGACTTAGGACACATCTGTAGTGGTTTTGTTTACTTAACAATAAGAACTCTGCCCATACATGTGTGTTTTTTTATTTCAGAAGTAGAGAAGAGAAAGATATACCAAGAGATCTCCCAATTACTGGTTCACTTCTCAAATGTCTGAAATGGCCAGGGTTGGGCTGGAGCTGGGAGCCAGGAACGCAATTTCCATTTTCCACATGGGTGTCAGGAACCCAGTGACTTGAGCCATCACCACTGCCTCTCAGGGTCTCATTAGCAGGAAGCTGGAGCCAGGACCAGAACCAGTTACTAAACTCAGATACTCCAAGGTGGGAAGTGGTTGTTTTAACCACTAGGCTAATTACTCACTCTGCCCATATGGCTTTTGATACTCCCCTATGAAACATCAGCTGAGCACGCTGCTCTGTGTCTTTTCATTGCAGTAGCTAGGTAGACAGAGCTTCTCTACTTGTAGAATTATTGATGTCGAGGGAAAAAGACAGGAAAAACCATGTGATCGATCTTACAGGTTACTTCTCGGGTGTGTCACATGTCACTTTCTGTTCACATCATTGGCTGAAGCAGGCTGCGTGACCATGTGGCCAAGGCAGTGCCAGTCTACCTCATTCTTGGAGATGGAAGAAGCACAGCATTGTAAGCCACCTAATGGACTACGACTTATCTAATGCTATCTATGTGTCACTCATGATCATTCTGGAAGACTTGCAGAGCCAGCTAAAATATGTTATAGAACACCTGGAGTAGCAAGAAGTGCATTTCTAGGACCAGTGGTGTGGTGTAATGGGTTAAGCCACCGTTTATAATGCCAGCATTCCATGTAGGCACCAGTTCAAGTCCCAGCTGCTCCACTTCCAATCAAGCTCCCTGCTAATGCTCCTGGGAAAGCAGTGGAAGATGGCCCGAGTGCTTGGGACCCTGCAACCATGGGAGAGACCTGGAAAAAGCTCCTTGCTGCTGGTTTTGGCCTAGCTCAGAGTGGCCATTGCAGCCATTTGGAGAGTGAAGCAGTGGGTGGAAGATCTGTCTCTCATTCTTCCTCTCTCTCTCTCTCTCTCCTACTCCCTCCCTTACCCTGTAAGTCTGCCTTTCAAATAAATAAAATAAATCTTTTTTAAAAAAGAAGTTCAGGGGCCAGCGCTGTGGTGCAGCGGGTTAATGCCCTGGCCTGAAGCGCCGGCATCCCATATGGGTGTTGGTTCAAGACCCGGCTGCTCCACTTCCAATCCAGCTCTCTGCTATGTCCTGGGGAAGCAGTGGAAGATGGCTCAAGTCCTTGAGCCCCTGCACCCATGTGGGAGACCCAGAGGAAGCTCCTGGTTCCTGGCTTCGGATCGTCGTAGCTCCGGCCGTTGCGGCCATCTGGGGAGTGAACCATCAGATGGAAGACCTCTCTCTATCTCTCTCTCTCTCTCTCTGCCTCTCCTTCTCTCTCTGTGTAATTCTGACTTTCAAATAAAATAAATATTTAAAAAAAGAAGAAGTGCAGTTCAGAGCATGTGTTGTCCCTACGTTACCAGTACAGACATCTCCAGAGGACAATGTCCTATGAATACGTGCATCACCAACACCTAGAAGAGTGCAGCCAGCTCTCAGTAACTGGCCAACTGACCACCAAATGAAGAGTAAACTCTTCTTTTTTTTAAAGATGCATTTATTTTATTTGAAAATCAGAGTTAGAAAGAGAGAGATCTTCCATCCACTGGTTCACTCCCCAGATGGTCTCAATGGCCAGGGATGGGCCAGGCTGAAGCCAAGAGCCAGGAGCTTTATCTGGGTCTCACATGGGGGTGCAGGGCTCCAAGGGCTTGGGCCATCTTTTGCTGCTTTTCCCAGGCCATTAACAGCAAGCTAGATCAGAAGTGGAGCAGCCTGGACACAGACGGGAGCCCATATGGGATCTGGGCATTTCAGGGGATAACTTTACCTGCTGCACCACAGTACAGACTCCCAAGCATAACTGTTGAAGTCACTAAAGTGACGTTCCATGGACCAATTGAAGTCCCCACATAGGGGTTTTGGGCATTGCTTGACCATGTATTTTCTGATGTCAGGGCCCGGGAGGAGTCAGACATGTGGGTTATGATTCATGCTGGGTGTATCTGTTGGCTTCAGCTCTTTGCAGCTGCTGAATAGTAACACAGCCCAGTGAAACCTCTCCTGTTCTGTAGCAAAAGTGCATATGAAGGAGACAGAAGAGCAAACTCCCCTTAGATCCACAAGGTCATTGAGGAGATTGTCAGCGGCCTGAGTGTGACGCACAGCACCATCCATTACTCCATCATGAGGCCTGTGTGAACCCTGGGTTACTAGATTGCCTCGAAGCCTACAAGGTTCTTTTCTACCAGCTATGAATTAAAAACTCAGCAACCACCAGATGCCATTGTTGTGCATATGATAGTGCTTGGGGATTAACACAGCCCCTCTTCTCATAGAGTGTTCAGACCAGTGCACGGTGGTGGGGAAGACTGGCATTCAACAAACCCATCCATGATTCTATAATTCAGAGTGTTCAGACCAGTGCACGGTGGTGGGGAAGACTGGCATTCAACAAACCCATCCATGATTCTATAATTCAGAGATAAGTATTTTGAAGGGAAAGATCATCACTCTACGAGACCACACAACAACAGAACCTGATCTAAGTGTGTGGGAGGTGGGGAGAGGAATGGAGCGGCATGCAATGAGGAGGTGGCAACCTGAGCTCACCCAGGGTGAGAGTGGTGGGATGTGCAGGCAGGAAGATCGCTCGGAGATGAGCCAGAACTCATCGCGTGTGTCTAGACGGAGCTCTGAGTTATAAAGAGCCTTTCCAAAGTCATGCAGCCAGGCGGTGGCTGAGCCACAAGCAGAATGGCGTGCTCTTACCTCTGCAGTCCACGTGAGCCAGGTGACAAGGGCGCTGGTGACTGTGCACATGCACCATGAAGCACCCAGGTAAATACATTCATGTCTGAGGCCTCAGTTATGAAGAGGTTCTTTTTGTTTGTTTGAGGTGAGAAGCAAGGCTAAGATTTTCAGATGTCCATAGATGTGGGACCTGGAAATAGGCAGTTCCTGCAAAGAGATACTGAGCATTTCCCTTCACCCATTCATGCATAAACATTTACATGGACTTTTCTGTAGTTCTGGATACGAAAGAGTAACTACGCTCAACCTTATCTCTCCTGTTGACTACAAGTAAACACCTGGACAAAATCACGTGACTCAAGTCTCTGAAGACAAGATTAAGGCAGACAGAGTGGGCAAGGATCCCTGACCTCAAATGTGATCTGGTGCGGATTTCTCAAGGATTCTCTTCTGTGTCTTATTGCTTCCTGTTATCCTGACCTGGGTTTTAGAGTAGCGAAGCCTAGATTTGCCAGTGGATACAGAAAGAAACAAGCTCCAAATCCCTCCTCTGACCTGCCCTACCCCACCCATCACCAGCAAAAATTGGCACCCTCCGGTTCCCACTGCAGCTGAGGTGGCCCCAGAGGGATGGAGCCTGCTGACCTCCCAGCTCGACACCAGGCAAGCAGCAGCAGGGAGACAGAGCAGAATCCTGGCCAGCAGAGACCACAGGAAAGTGTGGGGAACCACCAAGGGGAGGCGGCTGGAGGAAGGCAGCCTTTGCGACTGTGTTGGAGTCCTGGCTGGAATCAGCGCTGCAAAGACTGGACTCTTGAGGGGGCATTGCCCAGGCTCCCGACGGGCAGCGGGGTGATGCGCAGGTGGAATGGACAAGAATAGCTCTGTGAGTGCTTGAGAAGGTGGACAGGCCATGCAGTCTGAACCTACCTGGGTGAGCTCCCTTGAAAAAAAAACACACAAAATCAGTGCTTTACCAGATTTAAATGGAACTCAGAGTTTCATAATATCATATTCAGAATGTGCAAGACACAACCTAAAATTGCTTGACATATAAAAGGCCAGAGAAAATGCAACAACTCTCAAGAAAAAGCCAGAGGACCTACTGTATACCATAATTTCTGACAACAGAATGTGCTAGTGTCTTGAAAGGGAATCAAACTAGATAACATGAAAATGTAACTTTCAGGATTTCCTTGAGTATAGTTTCATTCCCAGATTGCTCCACATTCTCATCAATTTCATGTACCCCTGGAATGCATCTGACGGGCTGTAGAGGGAGGGCAAGAGGAAATAAGGCCACTAATTGTGATGCTAAGGAAAGTAGAAGCAGGTGAGGGCTCAGAGAAAAGGCACTGTTGTACCTGAGCGAGTGAAAACAAAGGAGCACCACACATTGATAAAATTTGATGGTCCTTTATTGCCGGCGGTGGAGAGTGGGCTCATGCCCTAAAGATCTCTCGACTCTGAAGCCCAAAGCAACAGGGTTTATAAAGGCAAAAACCACAAAATTGGGAGGGGAATTCATGGTTGCTAGGAACAGGGGGGAATACATGGTTACTGGGGTCAAGCTGACCTAAAACCTATGGAAAGCTAGTATTAATTATAATCTTGACAATACCAGTTACAATCTTATAATCCTGACATTAATCCAGGTATTGGTTTTAATTATATGTAGGACATAGACAAATTACATTTTTATCATTAACCCAGGTGTAACTTTTCTACTTTTAAGCTTGAACAATTATGCTAGGGGGTTTCTATACTCTGCCAAGGGTGATGTAGTGTACTGCTATTGTCCGACTATTTGAGATCATAGTTTCAGACCAGAATCCCATGGTGGGGGGGGGGTGCTTTCCCAGAATGGAGTCTCAAGTGCTCCAAAATGGAGTCCCTACTGTCAAGGTGCTACTTCAGCACTGGCGTAGAAAATACAGACTTCTCTCATCCAGGGCTGCCTCTGAGAGGTTAACTGAAAACCACGGATGGCTGCTGTGACTGCAGCCTTGGGGTTGGACGGTGGAGTGTCTAGGCACAACCTGGCCCAGAGTGAGATTGGGCGGTGGGATGTCCAGGCATGGCCCTGCCCGGCCCAGAGCGAGAGAGGCAGGGTTTCTGCTCATCCAGGGCTGCTCAGGCCTCCTTCCACGCTGTTCCAGCTGTCTTCTATCTGGAGGTGGGTGGAGGATAGGAATTGTGCAGTGAAAATTTATATTCAAATAGAATAAGTAGAAATGATAAAGATTCTTTGGGTCTAAAGTGACCCAGAGGGAGAAAATGGATGGCGCTGACCAGGTAGGTAGAAGAGAATAAGACGAGGGATGCCAAAGAAAAGTAATACCCTCGTTATTGAAATCAGTGCCCTAGTGTAGGGCAGGCATTGTAGCTCAGCGGATTAAGGCGCTGCTTGGATGCCTGTTCCCCATATCTGGCCTGAGTCTCAGCTACTGCACTTGGTATCCACCTTCCTGCTAATGTGCGGGCGGGGTGGGGGAGGCGGTGGATAATGGTGTGAGTACCTGGGTTCTTGCACTCATGGGCAGACCCAAACAGGATTTCTGGCTTCTTACTTTGGCCTGGTTTGGCCATGGCCTTTGTGGGCATCTGGGGAGTGCACCGGCAGATGGAAGGTCTCGCTCTCTTTCTTTTGCTCTCCCTCCCTCCCTCCCTCTCTCTCTCTCTGCTTTTCAACTAACTAAATAAATCTTTTATTGAGAATTCTGTAGTATACATTTCTATATTCCTAAAGTATCCAGACTCCAGATCAGACCTTCTGGAAGAAAAGTTTACTATATGGAAGTCCAGGTGTGTCTTGGCTCTGAACAGAGTAAGCTTAGCTCTCACTGAGAACAAGACCCACTCACTCTCTCACCATGAGAAAGCAGCTTTGAAGCACAGGTGTGTGCTCCCACACGGCCAACAGCCCTCTCCCTCCCACAATTAGGGGAAGCAGAGTCCCACAAGATCCAAGAGATGAGCACCTGCTGCGATTATTTTCATTTCAAAAGAGGCCCACTTAAAATATTTACTCTGGGAGTTCCTTCAAGTGTGGACCACCTCTGGGGCATTTAAAGTCCTTTCATAAATCATTAACCACCAGGCCAAGGGCATGCAGAGAGGGAGGAGTTCAGAGTCCTTGCCAATTGAAGATCAATAGACGAAAGGGTAAATCAGCCCTGGGATGATGGTGGGAGCCGATGGCCTGGCGGAGGCTTCAGGGAGAGAACCGGCCATGTGCCCTGTCCCCTCTGCCTCTCCATTGTCTCTCCACTCACAGGGCCCCTGACTGCACGTGATAGCTACTGGTGAGACTCCCTCCATTCTGCCTTCTGGGCCTCACTCGCTCGTTACACACGGCTGCAATCTCATTTCAGATGGGCAGCGTACAACCTGTTGTCATATTTTATGTGATGATGCTAACTCTGCTATGAAATTATTCCCTGCGAATACCCCAGAGCCGGCTCAGAACACACAAATAGCCTTTTATCACACGTAGCCCCTAATCTCCATGTTGCTGCGACTGGTTCTGTAATGTTCCCTGTGCCGACAAGCTACAGATGAAGAGCCTACTCAGGTTTCAGTTAGGAGTTCCAAAATATGGATGTGGAGGTAAAAAGCTAAGGCCTTCTGGAAGCAACTGAGAATTTTCTCATTGCATTCTAAGGCTTTATATCTGTCTGCTCTATGATCATGTAACAATCCTGTGATCTCTCCACTAACCTCGCATGCAATTCCTTTTTTAAAAAATTAACTTATTCATTTGTATTCATTTGGAGTGTAGAGACAGAGATAAAAAGAGAGTCACACACACAGAGAGCTCCCATCTGCTGCTTCACGGCCCAGATGACTGCAACAGCTGAGCCTCACCTGGGGCCAAAGCCCAGAGCCAGGAACTCCCAGGAACTCCATCAGGATCTCTCATGTGACTAGCGGGGACTCAAGGACTTGAGTCATCACCTGCTGCCTCCCAGGGTCCACATTAGCAGGAAGCTGGAATCAGGAGCAGAATCAGGTCTCCAATCCAGGCACTCCCATAAGGGATGCAGACCTCCCAAAATGCCCACTCTTCTGCACCGTAACTCTCCCCCTCTAACATGCCCATCAGCCCTCCCCTCCCCCACCCACCAACACGCGCCCTTTTCTCACACATGTTAGAAGCTCTCTACAAATTGAGACCTGCACTGTGTTTGTGGATATGATGAAAGAAGCCGCCATGTCATAGAACATTAGCGTGCGCCAAACCCCATGTCCTAACCCCTTAACACATTTGCTGTCATTTCATGTTTGAAGAAACGGAGGTCGAGAACAAATAGTGTCTAAGACTGCACACAGTTAGCAGCTGGAGCCAGGACCAACAGACTCTTGTTAGTGTCCTGTGGCCAACATAGCAAACACTTACAAACTGAGTGGCTTAAAAAATAGGCATTCAATCTCTTGTGATTCCGGAAGCCAGAAGTGCAAAATAAAGGTATACCAGCAGCACCAGGCTCCTCCCAGAGTCTGTTGGAGAGGATGAACCCTTTGCCTCTGCCACCTTCCGCAGGCCAGCTGCTCATTCCTTGGGTTGTGGCGCTCCTCTCAGCATTGTCTTCACATCACCCTCTATGTACGTCTCTCTCTACCTCTCGCTTATAAGGAGAGGTGATTGCATTTGGTACCCTTCTGGATAATCCAGGATAAATGGCTCCTTTCACGATTTTAACTGAGTTACGTCTTTTGCTACAAAAGGAAGCCTTCGTAGGCTCCAGGTGTTTGACTTGGGTATCTTTGGGGAGCTGTTTTTCTGTCCACCACACACTAAAGCTGTCGAGTCCCAGTGCACTCAAGTCCCCACACTATGCGTCCGTGGAAACACCCTGGGCTTTGTGAACTGGAGGGCGCGCTGCTGCCAGTTTAGGAAGTACAAGTTGTCCTTTGCCAACCTCCACTCACTTCAAGTTTCCAGGGACCTGAAATTCACAAATTCCTTCAGACGCAAACATGAATATATCATGAAAAAATATACAACATATGTGGCTGGTGCTGTGGCACAGCGGGTAAAAGCCTCTGTCTGCAGTGCCGGCATCCCATATAGGCGCTGGTCCAAGTCCTGGCTGCTCCACTTCTGATCCAGCTCTCTGTTGTGGCCTGGGAAAGCTGTAGAAGATGGCTTAAGTCCTTGGGCTGCTGCACCTGTGTGGGAAGACCCAGAAGAAACTCTTGGATCCTGACTTCTGATTGGCATAGCTCTGGCCATTGCGGCCATCTGGGGGGTGAACCAGCAGATGGAAGACCCCCACCCCCGTAACTCTGCCTTTCAAATAAATAAATAAATCTTTAAAAAAATAGATACAAGACACCTAGGAAGAAATGCAGATCAGATTATCAGATTAACCCTGGACACTCATAGCCCTGCAGGAGCTGAACACGAACCAGGTCAGGTCTGATGGCCAAGGTGGCCTCTTCTTATCTTTTCATGTGTAATACTTCTTGACATCAACAATGGCTTTGAATGCTCCACGGGCCATTTTTCTTTTTATTTTATTTTATTTTTTTTGAGTCTTTATCTGCTAAGGCACTAGAACACCTGAATGAAAAAGATGCAGCACTAAATTAATTATGTATAAGTTTTATCTGCAAACAACTTTGATATGCTTGATTCTTCACAGAAGTTAGCTACCCAGGATCCCTTTAGCCTTTGAAACTGCTTGTCAAATTGGCATTTCTTGATTCATTTGCTGGTTGTCCCCATACCCACATGGCTGGGACATTGCCAGATACTTACTTTTTCATCCTGGACAAGACCATTTTGTAACCCTTTTTTTTTTTTTTTAAATGCTTAATTGTGTCAACATTAAAGAAGAGTTTGGGAAGGGTAAGAAAACTACCCACAATCCCATCCACCCAGAGAGCGCGGGTGGCTAGGAGGAGAGTGTCCAGCTTGTTGAATATCAGCAGCTTGAGCCCGTGTGCAAGAGACCAGCAGGGAGACCTTGGCTGCTCAGCTGTGAGTCATGCAACTATTTCATGACTTGATGGAAGCACTTGGGCGCCCAGGCAACACTCTTAGGAGTCAAAAGGTACTCATCAGGCCCCAGCGCCTGAACATGGTTATGGATGTGATCAGAGAAGTGGGCAAGAGCCTGCAAAAGGAAGTTACTAGCAATTTCATTGTGACTCATTGAAGGAGAAGTGTTAGAAGTCAGTTGTAAGGAATCGAGCGGGGTCCTCACGGTGTAACATGCTCCCTCCTGCTTTCTCATGAGCGTTCCAGCCGTCTCTAGGCAGCCCATGCACTCTCACCTTGAGGATTGCCAGGGAATAGCAGGATGCCTGGATGGCACCCAAATAAATTTCTCTTGATTTCATTTTCCATGAACTTGTTGAAGTACCCGTGTACTAGGCAAACCAGTTTTCCCCCTGAAGGAAAACACTGATACATGGAATATAGCTCAAATCCAAATGATTGTTTAATATTTTATTGAAAATTGTCATGAGAGCATGAACGAAGATACGTAGGCAATACCTGCAGGGAAGGTTGCGCGCTTGCTGAAATGAGAGCTGTCGACCTGACAGCTCAGATTTTTGCCTCCTGAAGTGCAGCACCCAGTGCACACTCCTGGGGGGCTCTCATGCTACCCTTGGCTGTCACAAGGAAGACTGATGGCCCCTCACTCACTCGAAGCTGTGAAGATATTAATACGGAACGCCTGCCGTGCCTCTCTGGGGAGCCTGGAAGGGGCACCCAAAGGCTGATTCTTGAATGATGGCATTGGGCCCTACCACAAATGAAGTGGCTTTATAAGATTGGGGTAACTTTCCCACATCCCCTCAATCCTCAAATTACACTTAAGGGGTGACTCCCTCCTTTGCTTAAAAAGGGTCATATGTCCTTGATTTTTTGGGGTGTGTTTTGTGTATGCATGTACATGTATGTGCGTGTCTGCATGCACACACATGTGCATCTGTATATGTACAAATGCAAGTGTATATGCTTGTCTGTGTGCAGAGACTCAAAAGGAGAAATGAGGAAACCCACAAATTCTTACACCAAAGGAAATCACCATCTTTTGAGTCTTGTACTAAATTCAGTGAAAGGAGGTTTATTTTAGTTTTCTGTTTTTGTTTTGTGAAGCTGAGTAAGAGCGCAGAGTGTTCAGTGGAAAATGGCCTGGACAGGTGAGAGCAGGGATTTAGCTGCTGATCTGGCATGAAATCTCTGTGTAACTGACGCAAGGCAGCAAGCCCCCTCCAGTGCAATTTCCTCATCTGAGAAATGGGTGTGTAGCAGACAAGCTAGGTGCTTCGGCTCTCAAAATCTGGTATCACTGCTTTATAAGTCAGAGTTTCTGGGACCTGGGTTCAGTTTCATAACTCCACAACATAATAAAAATTGACTTTTCACCAAATACCACTTGAGCACAACTTTGCTGGCTAGTTAGTATACCACTGTTAACACACGGGGAGACTGGACTACACTCTCATTGGCATTCTGTTCTCAGCCGACAGTTTATTTCCGGAGAGTCCGAGACTCATAGAACTGGAAGGTGTCTTGGAAAGTTGGTCAACCCTTGCACCCAGAGCAGGAGCATCCTGACAAATAGGCCTCTTGGTCTCTGAACACCTGCTACATTTGCCCTCTCACTTACCCTCCAGTTCCATTGTCAGACAGCTCCTGTTTTGGAATATTTTCTTTATAAAAAAAGTGAATTTTGTTTCCCATTATGTCTTTTAACATCTCTTACAAATAAACTACTCATTTCTTTTTCTCTAGATCTTTAAGATATTTGAAAGAGAGGAGAGAGAGAGAGCAAGTGCCATGAATATGGTTTGTCTATTATAGCCACTGTTGACATGCCCCCTATATTGATTGTCTCTGTGTCGGGCAACTCTCATCTATAAATACACTTCTTGAGGCCAGGGAGCATTCTTTCCCCTCCACGCACCTCTCACAGTGTGTAATGCAGGAGCTCAGAAAGCATTCCTTGAATTGCTGACCAGTGGTCCTGTAAGCACTTGAAGTCTGCTCTCAGTGTCCCCACCCTGCTGGGGATCAGCATCAGAGCGCATTACCCAGGGTGAGCTGATTCAACCCAGAGCTGTACTCCCTGCCTTTCCCAGGCACCTTGTCTCCTGTGGACTCAAGTGGGCTGCTGGGGACCTGACATCCTATGCTTTCCCAGGAACTCTTACTCTTGTGTGAACTGAATGTTTGAGCTAAATCCACAGTTCCCATCTCTTTTTCTGTTAAAATCCATCTCGTGATGGTTTCAGTCCACCACTCTCCAACCTGCAAAGATCTTCCTGAATCATAGCTGTGTCACCTTCTCATCAGATCCCAATGCCAGCTATGCATCAGCTGAAAATGATTCAACAAGCATCTACATTTGTCCAGGGAGGCTTTTTAAGATTTATTTAAAGGCCAACGCTGCGGCTCAATAGGCTAATCCTCCGCCTTGCGGTGCCCGCACACCAGGTTCTAGTCCCCGTTGGGGCACTGGATTCTATCCCAGTTGCCCCTCTTCCAGGCTAGCTCTCTGCTGTGGCCCGGGAGTGCAGTGGAGGATGGCCCAAGTGCTTGGGCCCTGCATCCCATGGGAGACCAGGAGAAGCACCTGGCTCCTGCCATCGGATCAGCGCGGTGCACTGGCCGCAGCGCACTGGCAGTGGCGGCCATTGGAGGGTGAACCAACAGCAAAGGAAGACCTTTCTCTCTGTCTCTCTCTCTCACTGTCCACTCTGCCTGCCAACAAAATTTTTTTTTTAATTTTAAAAAAGATTTATTTAATTCTTATTTGAAAGGGGGGAAAGAAAGAAAAGCAAGCTGGAGAGACAGGAAGACGGAGAGAATGAGAGGGAGAGGGAGAGAGAGAGAGAGAGAGAGAGAGAGCGAGAGCGAGAGAGCGAGAGAGCACTATCCTCCACCTGCTGGTTCACTCCTCAAATTCCTGTAACACTCAGGGTGGAGCCAGGCTGAAGCCAGAAGCCAAGAATTCAATCTCGCTCTCCCATGTAGGTGACAAACTAAGGACTTGAATCATCATCCAATGCCACCCAAGGTGCGCATTAGCAGGAAACTACAATCAGAAGTGGAACCAGGACACAAATCCAGGCTCTCCGATGTGGATGTGCCATCTCAAGTAGCGTCTTAACCACCATGCCCAATGCCTGCCCTGTAAGATAGACTGTTGAAAAAGTACTGGGCGAGAGAGGAGGAATGATGAAGCTTGAACACATGAAACTGCCATCGTAATAGGTCAAAGTAATCAAACGCCAGCAGTGCATCAGAGAGCAGCCTGATGTGTTGTCCCAGGGATCACCCAGATGGGAGGCATCAGTCAAGCTTCTCTGGCTGCCCCTGTTTGCTGGTGTGACTCTGCCTTGCCATGGCACCGTGTGCCCAGTACTCCCTCATGCTCATGGGCAATTGCTTTGCAGTAACCTCACAGGGCAAAAGGAAGAGCGGTCACTATACAGCAGCCTGCTTTGTTGAGCCTCGCTGTGCACGCAATAGCTGTGTGGCCTCTGGCAAATTAAGTGACCCTTCGCATCTTTGGTTCCTCATCCAGCCAATGGAGATAATGATAGTACATGACTCACAGAATTCTCTGAATCCTGAATGACTGGAGAGCTTGGAGCATTCTTTGCACATGTGGGCGTTCAGTAAATATTGACGATTATTCCCGTAACACACTTCTTTAGAACACCATGCTGAGCCCAGGGATTTTCCTTCTTTATTCCACCACCTACTCACAAACTGTTAATTCGATCAGCCTAGAGCTTTCCTGGGAATCATCATCAAGCTCAACAGGTGATAGAAGGATGAGGACACTGGTCCTTCTGAAGGATCTCAGTAGAGGTCCTCGTGCCCATTTGTTTCAAGGTTTATGTGAGGGTTTCCCCGCCACAGGTGCACACCTGTCATCCAGCCGGTAGATCTGAGTTCTTTCAAAGTGAGTCAGGGGTCTCCTACTCTGTGTTCAGCTGGTGAACAGTGTCCAAGCCCTCTCCCAGCCAAGATGGTGCTACCCACCTCCGTGATAGAGAAGACTACAGACGAATTGGCCTGCCTTCCCTGGGCTGCTGTCAATACTGGACTGGGTGACAGCCACATGCTTCCTGCACTCCTCTCAGCTCCACACCTATACCGCCTTCTGAGTTGTTGTCAGTGCGCTTCACCAGCCTGCCTGGGTCTTGCCCTGTAGCCGGCTGGCACAGGGCACCCACTTTTGGGTTCTTTGTGTGGGCCCCAGCTGGGGTTCTGAATCGTCAGGCAGCCTCCTCTGCAGCCAAGCTGGCCTGTCTCCTAGGGTCACCTGTTTTTCTCCCTGATGGTGATCGTTTATAAGTTAGGATTTCTGCTGAGAGCCAATCATTCCTCTCAACCTACTTTCTCTTTGAATTCAGGCTGTAAAATCATTGCAATTTTTTTTCTCCAAACTTTTTGTATGATGTTTTCTTAACCTCTTGGTTAGATGTCATGCCTGGGGCAAACATTTTCTTCCCACACTGTGGCATGATCCCTTGTACATAGGGTTGGTCTCAACCCCACTGCTTTCCTTCCTGATCTTTAGTGTTGGTCAGTAGAGAGCAGAAATTGACCCTTTACGTCACTGTGCCTTACACCTTCTGAGAGAGTGAATTACTGCCAAGGGAAATGGAGAATTTACTATCATAGGTTTTTGGCAAGGAGGCAGAACAAGACTTCCATTAATTATTTTAGGTAAGCTTTTTTTTCTTTTTTAAAGGTTTTTATTTATTTTTCTTAAAGATTTATTTATTTATTTGAAAGTCAGAGTTACACAGAGAGGAGAGGCAAAGAGAGAGAGAGAAGAGAGAGAGAGAGAGAGAGAGAGAGAGAGAGAGAGAGAGAGGTCTTCCATCTACTGGTTCACTCCCCAATTGACTGCAATGGCCGGAGCTGTGCCGATCCGAAGCCAGGAGCCAGGAGCTTCTTCTGGGTTTCCCACGTGGGTGCAGGGGCCCAAGGACTTGGGCCATTTTCTACTGCTTTCCTAGGCCATAGCAGAGAGCTGGATTGGAAGTGGAGCAGCCAGGACTGAACCAGTGCTCATATGGGATGCCAGCACTGCAGGTAGTGGCTTTGTCCGCTATGCTACAGTACCAGCCCCAGTAAACTTTTCAATAGACTACAATACGCAAAGAGAGGTTAGTGAATTTCTGCAAACACAGCCACTACCTCCCTCTCACAAAGCCTGTTAGCGCCACTGAAACTCCCTCTTGCCTACTAAATTAGTTTTAGTGGGGTTATAATCTGTAGTCAGAAGACGATGATAGCCATACCAGGAAAAAACGTTTGTTGAGAACGTGACTGTGCCAAGTGCTGTGTTGGAGACCTTTATAGTGCATTGCCCATGCCAGTGCCCACACCAGCTCTGGGAGGTGGGTCTTAGTATTACCCCTGTTCTAAAGGTAAGAGACTGGAGCTCAGAGAGGTTGGATTACCTGTCCAGGGTCCCCAGATGGGACTCAACTCCAGTTGAGCTCATTCCTGAGACTACACTCTTAACCATTACAGTGAAAACCCAGTGCCGAGCCTCTACCTGGCCAGCAGGGCTTCATAGCATCAGCACTATTGACATCTGAGGCTGGGTGCTTTCTTGCTCTGGTCTTGAGAATTTCAGGATGTGTATAAGCATCCAAGCTTCTACTCACTAGATGCGCAAAGCACTCTGGATTCCCATGTGTCCCGACAATCAAATGTCACTAGATATTGTCACAAGGTCCCTGAGAAGGCGGTGCCTTCTGAGCTGCTGCCCTGCAGTAGAGGCTGCACTGGACACTCTGAATGCAGAGGTCTGCTGCGCTTGGTCCTCCACACACCTTCACCATGCAGGCTTCTGGAGCCCCGGAGAGCACCGCTCCCATCTCTCTTCCTTTCCACCCTTCTACAGACAATACTGGGCACTTGCTCCTGTATGCTCTCTCCTCCTGCCTAGCGTGCAGCACCCTCCACATGTGTAACCCCCTGGCAGAGTCACAGAAGAAAGAGCTGGCACACCTGAAAGGGCAGTTGTTAACAGGCAGTTGTTAACCTGGGGAAACTGAGGCTGGAGAATGCAGCAACCTGGGGGTGGCAGTCACAGGGAGTTGTTACCACTCCCAGGTCTGAAGGGGCAACAGGAAGGTGTGGTTATCTGAACCCAGAGGGAGCGCCCACCAAGTGGTGCTAACAAGGCAAAGATAAAGTGTGGGGTCCAGGGCTGCAGCCTGTGTGGTCAGCTTCCCAGGCTCGGAGCAGGTGGAGGGGTGGCGAGCAGATGCGTGGGGCAGCAGTTTTATCTCCACATGCTTCTCTGCGCTTTCATTTATGTCCTCTTGATCAGGTGGGAGCGCTCCTTGCCAAACGTGTGCATCCTAGTTTTTAGAGATGCCGTTTTCTTGCCAGGAGCTTCGCATTCTGGTATTAACAACTCTGGTTTAGAAAACCAAATCCCGTTTTGGATCCATCAGTGTAGCCAGCTGTTCATTTCTCCTCTCCTCCTGTCTCTTCCAAGTCACAGAGCTGGCCGAAGACAGGAGAAGCCTGCTTTGCTTTGTCAGACCTGGGAGGGCTTCTCCGTCAGCATCAGGAAGGAGTGAACCGCCTTCTAGACTTTTCTTCATCTGGTGCCAGGAGCAGGGTTTTCCAAACCTGCCGGTGCCTGGATATTCTCTTGATTATTCTCCAGGGCAGATGCCGTCTCTTCCTCACAAGGGCTGGATGCACCTGGAGCAGGAAGGGGTTCAGAGTTGCCGGAGAAACCTTCAAGGTAGGAAAGAGGGAGAGACCCCTCTGTCTCCTTAGAAATACCCCTACATTCGTATGATGTTCAGGGTTTTTTAATCGCGGTCTAGGAACCCTTGTCCACTGTGCTAAGGACAGCAGGAAGGCTTCCTGAACCCCTTCACCTTCTCCAGGGAGACCGGTGGCGTTCAGGGGCACAGGGAAGCAGAGGCAGAGGGAGAGAGACAAACCAAGCGCACTGTCTCCAGAGCTCTGCCATTGGTGCTCCTGCCGCCGGAGAGCCGGGTTCACAGCAGCTGCCTGCAGTTCCCCCATGTCGGCTCCTGTTTGCTCCTGGCTTCCCGCTCTCCTGGGAACTCTTGGTAACAGTGCCATTAAGTTGATGTGGCTGTTTTCCTCCTCTCCTCTAACCACTGGTAATCTGTGAGGTATTAGTTATCAGCAAGAACCTACTCCAGCTGGGGAGCATGCGCAGTCCCATTTGGTGAAGCAGCAAACAGCTCTAGCCACAGAGACTCAGGAGGGCGGCACCTCGTCCCCATCTGCCCACCTCTTGCCCTGCATACTCCTGGGCTGCTGGGCTCCTTGTCATAATTGTAGATTATATTACACGTGTGTTACTTCTGGGGCTGGCTCTGTGGCTTAGCGAGTAAAGCCACTGTCTGCAGTGCCGGCATCCCTTATGGGTGCCTGTTCAAGTCCCAGCTGCTCCTCTTCTGATCCAGCTCTCTGCTATGGCCTGGAAAGCAGTAGAGGATGGCCCAAGTCCTTGGGCCCCTGCATCTGTGCGGGAGACCCGGATGAAGCTCCTGGCTCCTGGCTTCAGATCGGCGCAGCTCCAGTCATTGCAATCATCTGGGGAGTAAACCATCAGATGAAGGACCTCTCTCTCTCTCTCTTTCTCTCTCTCTCTGCCTCTCTGAAACTCTGCCTTTCAAATAAATAAAATAAATCTTTAAGAAAAAAAAACTTTACTTCTTAGTATAATTGCTTAATCCTTCTCATTTATGAATGGTATATGCAGGGATTCCAAAGAATGTTTGCAGGCCTGTCATTGTGGCATAGCAGGTAAAGTGATACAAGCATCCCATGTGGGTGCCAGTTAGAGTCCCAGCTACCCCACTTCTGATCCAGCTTCCTGCTGATATGCCTGGGAAAGCAGCAGAAGAAGGCCTGGAGTTTCTTCTGGGTCTCCCACATGGGTGCAGGGGCCCAAGCACTTGGGCCATCCTCTACTGCTTTCCCAGGCCATAGCAGAGAGCTGGATCAGAAGAGGCACAGCCTGGACTAGAACTGGTGCCCTTATGGGATTCAGGCGCTGCAGGCCGAGGCTTAGCCCACTACGCCACAGTGCCGGCCCCTGTATGCATATTTTTTAAAGTAGCCAGCACTTTAAAACACTGATTAAAACAACTATATTTGGGGCAGTTATTTGGCCTGGCCATTAAAGTGCCTTGTCTCCCATCAGAGTGCCTACTCTAATACCCAGCTCTCTCTCTGATGCAGACCCTGGGAGGCAGCAGTGATACTCAAGAGATCTGACCCCTGTCACTTACATGGGAGACCTGGATTAAGTTCCCAAGCCTTGGCTTCAGCCCCAGCCCATTCCTGGACCCCTGGGGAGTAAACCAATTGATGGGAGCTTTTCCTTCACTCCCACCTTTCCCTCTGCCCCTCAAATAGTAAGTAACATGTATGTATGTATGTATGTATTTACTGAAAAGCAGAGAGACAGGTTGACAGGGAGAGATCTTTCATCCACTGGTTCACTCCCAAATGCTTGCAATAACTGGGCTTGAACCAAGTCAAAACTGGGAACTCAGAACTCAATTCCACATCTCCCATGTGGGTGGCAGGGATCCAAGTACTTGGGCTCTGCATTAGCAAGAAGCTGGAATTGGACGAAGAGCCGGGACTCAACCCAGGCACTCCCAACAGGCATCTTAACTGCTGAGCCGAACACCCACCCCAATCAATAATTTTTGAAAATTATACTTAGGAAAAACCACCTATACATGAATAATAGGAGTGATAGAACACAATTATAGCAATATGTAGTTTCTGTAACATGTTTGCTTTTCAAATTACTTTCAACATTTTCTTGACATTCATAGCATTTTTGTGTAGTATGTAAAGTGTCTTTACATTACAGGTAAGACAACTCAGGTAGACACTTATTTTATTCTCACCTCTGACTTTATTGGTTTCACATGCATTATCTGATCAGATTAAATCCACCTCTGTAAATTTGGCTATCAAGTTCATCCGTCCTGTGACTCTGTCCTTGTTGTTAGAGAATATACACCGAAGCTTTAGGGATAAAGGAGCACAATCTGCTACTCAATCTCAAATGGTTAAAAAAAAATGATATCCAGAGGCTGGCGCTGTGGTGCAGCGGGTTAACGCCCTAGTCTGAAGTACCGGCATCCCATATGGGCTCCGGTTCGAGTCCCGGCTGCTCCTCTTCTGATCCCGCTCTCTGCTGTGGCCTGGGATAGCGGTAGAAGATGGTCCAGGTCCTTGGGCCCCTGCATCCCTTCCAGGTGGGAGACCCGGATGAGCTCCTGGCTCCTGGCTTCAGATCGGCACAGCTTCAGCCATTGTGGCCAATTGGGGAGTGAACCAGCGGATGGAAGACCCCTCTCTCTCTCTGCCTCTCCTCTCTCAGTGTCACTCTGACTTTCAAATAAATAAATAAATCATTTTTTAAAAATGATATCCAGGGATATCCTTGCCTGTGCTTGTGCACATTTGTGTGTAGGTGTGTGTGTATGCACGCACGTGTGTGTGTGTGTGTGTGTGTGTGTGTCCATACAGAGAAAGCAGGAGAATGCAGGTGAGATCTTTTTGATTACTTTCAAGAGTAGCTAGAACACCAATTCATTATTCTGAAAGTTGAGGGTGGTGAGGAAATAATTTTTAAAAGTCAACTAGTCAGATATTTATGGTAAAAAGATAATTTGCCAAAAAAATTCTTTAAAAAGTGTTACCAGGAGGGCTGGTGTGTGGCACAGTGGTCAAGCCACACTCGTGGTGCTGGCATCCCATATTGGAGAGCTGGTTGGAGTCCCGGCTGCACCACTTCCACTCCAGCCTCCTGACAATGTGCCAGGGAAGGCAGTAGAAGGCCATGTGGCTCCTGGCTTCAGCCTGGCCCACATCTGGCTGTCACGGCCATTTCGAGAGTGAACCAGTGCATGAAAGATCTTTCTCTCTGCCTGTTACAACCTCTCTGTCACTCTCCCTTTCAAACAAATGAAATAAAATAAATCTTAAAAAATGTGTTTTCCAAAATCTTGATCACACATCACAGTGAATCAGAAATGGCTTGAATGTAGCCTCTGGGCTGTTTACTTGTAATTCACAATACATACCTGTGGACTCATACATTTATGTGCTTTATAAGGCACCTATATTCCCGGAAAGGGAGTACCTACACAGTAAATAAATTTACTTTAAGATAATATTAATTTTGTTTACTGATAATAGAAAACCCTTTTTAATCTCATTAAAATTAACATCCATAAATAATACATAGGGAAAGTAATGTGACAAAAGATGTTTAATTGATTTTTAGAAAATCTTGGCTTAACAATTTGTGATTCAACAACTTCAAGTTCTTTTTTTTTTAACTTTTATTTAATAAATATAAATTTCCAAAGTACAGCTTATGGATTACAATGGCTCCCCCCCCCATAACTTTCCTCCCACCCACAACATTCCCATCTCTCTACCCTCTCCCATTCCATTGTATCAAGATTCATTTTCAATTCTCTTTATATACAGAAGATCAATTTAATATATATATTAAGTGAAGATCTCATCAGTTTGCACCCACACAGAAACATAAAGTATAAAAAACTGTTTGAGTACTAGTTTTAGCATTAATTCACACTGAACAACACATTAAGGACAGAGATCCTACATGAGGAGTAAGTGCACGGTGACTCCTGTTGTTGACTTAACAAATTGACACTCTTGTTTATGGCGTCAGTAATCTCCCTAGACTCTTGTCATGAGTTGCCAAGGCTATGGAAGCCTTTTGAGTTCGCCAACTCTGATCTTATTTAGACAATGCCATAGTCAAAATGGAAGTTCTCTCCTCCTTTCAGAGAAAGGTACCTCCTTCTTTGATGGCCCATTCTTTCCACTGGGATCTCACTTGCAGAGATCTTTCATTTAGCTTATTTTGTTTTGTTTTGTTTTGTTTTTTGTTCTTTTTGTGTTTTTGCCAGAGTGTCTTGACTTTCCATTCCTGAAATACTCTCATGGGCTCTTTAGCCAGATCCGAATGCCTTAAGGGCTGATTCTGCCTAAACAGCACTCTGGCGTCAGAACTTCAAGTTCTGATTTCGAGCTTAGTCTATGCTGATTCTGGGTTTTAAAGATGGCCGTAGGAGAGAAAGGATCTCACAACAGGTGAAGATCCAAATGGCCCAAGTGTGCTGTTCCCTGCATGTGCTGGGTTCCAGTGAACCTCGGCTAGTGAAGTTCCATTTCTCCCTGCTCCAGGCCATGTGTCCTTGCACACTGCTCAGCAGATGTTGGATTTTAGCATTTAAACATCCAGCGGGGGCTGGTGCTGCGGCATAGCAGGTTAAGCCGCCATCTGCAGAGCTGGCATCCCACATGGGCACCAGCTGCTCTGCTTCCAATCCAGCTCCCTGTTGGCAATCTGGGAAAGCAGCGGAAGATGGGTAAGTGCTTAGGCCCCTGCATTCACGTGGGAGACCTGGATAAGGCTCCTGGCTCCTGGCTTCGGCCTGGCACAGCTCTGGTTGTTGTGGTCATTTGGGGAGTGAACCAGTAGATGGAAGACCTCTCTCCCCTCTCTCTCTCAGTCTCTCCCTCTCTATATAGCTCTTTCAAATAAATAAACAAATAAATATTTTTTAAAAAATAAAAATGAAAGTAAATAAAAATCTAGAGTTAACATTCATTGAATGCTTGTTTTAAAGACATTTTGAATAAAAAATTGATTCCAGATTCTTTGTAAGTGATACAAAAATAAGGGTTTTAGTTTTTTAACGGTGATACACTTTTTGGGGGAAGGGGACAAAAACCTTACTCCTATATTTCAAAATGACTTCTCAAAAAACACCAGTGTCTTTTGAAACATTGTCACTTTTTCACTCTTTGTTACTTTTAAGGAGCTGAGTTTATTTTTTTTGAAAATTCAAGAGACACATTCGGTTACAAACTACTTAGGTCCGAAGCTTTCTAGAACTTCTCTCTGTGAAAGAAAAATGTGGAATTCCACTTCTTATCTCTCACCTCTTCAAAGTGATTTTTCATGAGTTCACCAGCAAATTTCTCTGGATATAAAAGGTTTTCATACCACTCTTTATTTTCATGAAAAATACACCGGAAAGATTCGTCTATGGGGCCGGCATTGTGACATAATGGGTAAAGGTGCCTCCTGCGACTCCAGCATCCCATTTGGGCACTGGTTTGAGTCCTGGCTTCTCCACTTCTGATCTAGCTCCCTGCTAATGCACCTGAGAAAGCAGTGGAAAATGGCCAAGGTGCTTGGACCCCTCTACTCATCTGGGTGAGCTGGAAGAAGCTCTCGACTCCTGGCTTCAGCCTGGCCCGGTCTTCGCCGTTGTGGCCGTTTGGGGAGTGAACCAGAGGTTGGAAGACCTCTCAGGCATCTTGCTGAAAATCTCAACTAAGAGGAACATTTTGTAAAGAAAAACAGAGACAGGAATTAGAACGGACCTCTCACCAGGAGCTCTATAAACCAAAAAGAAATGGAGCAACATCTTTATTCTTTTTTAAAGATTAATTAATTTTGATGGGGCCGGCGCTGTGGCTCAGCGGGTTAACGCCCTGGCCTGAAACACCCGCATCCCATATGGGCGCCGGTTCTAGTACCGGCTGCTCTTCTTCTGATCCAGCTCTCTGCTAACAGCCAGGGACAGCAGTGGAAGATGGCCCGAGTGCTTGGGCACCTGCAACCATGGGAGAGACCTGGAAAAAGCTCCTTGCTGCTGGTTTTGGCCTAGCCCAGTGTGGCCAATGCAGCCATTTGGAGAGTGAAGCAGTGGATGGAAGATCTGTCTCTCTCTCTTTCTTCCTCTCTCTCTCTCTCTCTCTCTCTCTCTCTCTCTCTCTCCTACTCCTTCCCCTACCCTGTAAGTCCACCTTTCAAATAAATAAAATAAATCTTTTTTAAAAAAGAAGTTCAGGGGCCAGTGCTGAGGTGCAGCAGGTTAATGTCCTGGCCTGAAGCTCCGGCATCCCATATGGGTGCTGGTTCAAGACCCGGCTGCTCCACTTCCAATCCAGCTCTCTGCTATGTCCTGGGGAAGCAGTGGAAGATGGCCCAAGTCCTTGGGCCCCTGCACCCACGTGGGAGACCCAGAGGAAGCTCCTGGCTCCTGGCTTCAGATCAGCACAGCTCCGGCCATTGTGGCTAATTGGGGAGTGAACCAGTGGATGGAAGGCCTCTCTCTCTCTGCCTCTCCTTCTCTCTGTGTAACTCTGACTTTCAAATAAAATAAATGAATCTTTAAAAAAAAGATAAGTTAATTTTGAAAGAGAGTTGCAGTGTGGTGAGGGGGAGGAGAGAGAGAGGGAGAGAGAGAGAGAGATCTTCACAGGCTGCTTCACTCCTCAAATGGCCACAAGGGCTGGACCTGGGCCAGGCCAAAACCAGGAGCCTGAAACTCCATCCGGATCTCCCACGTGGGTGCCAAGGCCGAAGCACTTGGGCCATCTTCCGCTACAAGCTCCGGCACATTAGCAGGGCGCTGGATGGGAAGCAGCGCAGTTGGGACTCAAATAAGTGCTCATATGGGATGCTGGTGCTGCACATGACGGCTTAACCCACCGTGCCACAACACCAGCCTCATGGAGCAACATCCTGCAAAACATAACTGCCAGGTTAGAATTCTATACTCAGAGCAAATCTTTCAAAAATGAAAGTAATGAGCTTTTCAGGAAAACAATGGTGAGAGAATGCAGACAGCTGACTTGCTCGGTGATGAAGGATATTCTTCAAGCAGAAAAAAAAGTGTATCACCAGACAGAAACGTGCTTCTGCACAATAGAGTGAAGGTTCTAGAAAGGATGAAATGAACACTATTCAGCAATACAAAGGGACAGACTACTAATACACGGCATCATGAAAGGATTTTAAAATCATGACTGCATAAAAGACGGCAGATAGAAAACTTTTTCTATAATTCTATTTATATAAAATTCCAAAAGCTAACTAATCTCCTGAGGGATGAGGAGGTTACAGGAGGGGTGGACGGATAACAAGGAGAATGGGTGTCCACCATCCTGATATGTTGATGGCTCCAGGGTTATATGCACGTTTAAAATTCGTTACGTTGGCCGGCGCCGTGGCTCAACAGGCTAATCCTCCGCCTTGCGGTGCCGGCACACCGGGTTCTAGTCCAGGTTGGGGCGCTGGATTCTGTCCCGGTTGCCCCTCTTCCAGGCCAGCTCTCTGCTGTGGCCCAGGAGTGCAGTGGAGGATGGCCCAGGTGCTTGGGCCCTGCACCCCATGGGAGACCAGGAAAAAGCACCTGTCACCTGGCTCCCGCCATCGGATGAGCGCGGTGCGCCGGCTGCAGCGCGCCGTCCGTGGCGGCCATTGGAGGGTGAACCAATGGCAAAGACCTTTCTCTCTGTCTCTCTCTCTCACTGTCCACTCTACCTGTCAAAAAAAAAAAATTCGTTACGTTGTGCACTTCACTACATCCACTCTTTCTATAAAAATTATACCTCAGCAAAGCTGGAAGTGGGTACATACCAAAGGGCTTCAAAAATTATGGAAAACAGAATTGAAAGGTGAATTTATTGTGGTGCAAAAATATGTAAATCCATGAGTAATTTTTTCATAACACGTGTTTTCCCATGAAATTTTGGAGATCAATCAAGTAAAATAAAATCACAATGAGATTGTATTGATGAGATACCACCGGAGGCCTATTAGAATGGCTTAAAATGACAATATTTTAAAAGCTAGCAATAACAAATGCTAGCAAAGCTGTGGATAACCTCAGCATCACTGGTGAAATGCTGGATAATGCAGCTACTTTGTAAGTCCGGCAGCTTCTTGCAAAATTGAACAAACATTCACATGCACCACAAACGCTCTCACAAATGCCCTTATAGACATGGTTGTACCAGATTTATTACCCATGTTCCTCACGTCCCTAAACTAGAAAGCACTCAAATGTCCATTTGCATGTGAATAGATAAACAAGTCAGGCCACATCTATGCAATGTAATACTACTCAGGAATAAAACAGAATGAGCTATTGATGCATGCAACAACATGGATGAATATCACAAGTTTCATGCTAAGTAAAGGATGCCAGTCTCGAAAGTTTCCATACTGTGTGATTCCATTTTTGTGACAGTCTGGAAAAGGCAAAATTATAGCCACAGAAATCAGACATCACTGGCTGCCTGAGTGGGTGTGGGTAGGGAGATTGGCTTCCCAGGAATGGGGGGAACCTATCAGGGTGAGGGAAATATCCTGTATTTGGACTGTGTCGGTTACACAAACACATGCATTTGTAAAATTCACAGAAACTGGAACACATGTGGAGGAGAAATTCTACTGTGTGTAAGCAAGTTACACTTCAAAGAACTGATTGAAAAAACTAGGCATCCAAACTATGGAAGCAAACCTCTTTAGGATTCTAATGATGTTTAAAATCACACTATGCTCAATCTAGGACTTTTAAGCATTTCATTCAATATAATGATACATGTTTAGAAGCCTCATTTGAGGTTTCTTATTTTACAGTAAAAGCCAAGCTCTTGGACAAATAGCTGCAAGGGGACCCAGAAGCCAAGAAGGTGATGAATTGTCTGCTTTTCCATACTGGGGACTTCATTGTTAGGCACCCGAGAAATGTTGCTGAGAACGGTAGAAGACGTGCAGAAACAAGCATGAGACCGACTGTGGAGTGCTGAGTTATGTGAACTTGGCTGTTTATTTGTATGGAAGAGCAGCTCATCGTACCTTACAGATTCTCTTTTAATAATGAAATACTCAAAGAATAGCTTTTAAGGGGGCATTCATGAGAAAATTCATGGGAGAAGATATATTCACAACTGAAATGATCTTTAATAAAAACTGATTTATCAGAACAAGGTAGAGGGGACTGCTAAGGAAAAGGCAGCTTGAAATCAAAGGGACTAGGGTTACAGATGCCATCACAAGCAAACAAAATTTATTGGCTACATAATCTCTATGCAAGAATTTTTTAAGGAATTGCAGGTAGATATGTCCAGGATCTACTCATGTAGTTAGTTTTAGAAATATGAGGGTTTTTTTTTTTTAATTTATTTTTATTCATTTGAAAGAGAGTTACAGAGAGAGGTAGAGACACAGAGAGAGAGGTCTTCCATCTGCTGGTTTACTCCCCAGATGGCTACAACAGCCAGAGCTGGTCCAATCCAAAGCCAGGAGCCAGGAGCTTCTTCCAGGTCTCCCATGGTAGTGCAGAGGCCCAAGGACTTGGGCTATCTTCCACTGCTTTCCTAGGCCATAGCAGAGAGCCTGATTGGAAGTGGAGCAGCTGGGACTTGAACCGACGCCTGTATGGGATGCCGGCACTGTAGGTGGAGGCTTAGCCCTCTTAGCAATGCCAACAGAACAATTCTTTTTAATACTTTACCACTTGCTAACCAATCATTTTTTGTTGTTTTATTGTGGCTATTTTGTGTGTGTGGAGGGCAGGGGGAAGTGGGAGGAACAACAGAATTTCATGTGTTTTCTAGTTTCATCTATTGCAAAGATTCTATTATATTTTAAGACTCAGGCCGGCGCTGTGGCACAGTGGGTTAAAGCCTTGGCCTGAAGCACTGGCATCCCATATGGGCACCAGTTCGAGTCCCGGCTTCTCCACTTCCAATCCAGCTCTATGCTATGGCCTGGGAAAGCAGTAGAAGATGACCCAAGTCTTTAGGCTCCTGCACCCATGTGAGAGACCTGGAAGAAGCTCCTGGCTCCTGGCTTCAGATTGGCACAGCTCCGGCTGTTGTAGTCATTTGTGGAGTGAACCAGTGGATGGAAGACTCTCTGCCTCTGCTTCTCTGCATTTCAAACAAATAAATAAAAATAAATACATAAGTAAATAAATCAGAATTGTTCAAATTTAAAATAAGTATTCCAAACTTGTTTTTCTTTGATGTCAATGTCAATAGTATATTACCAGCACATCTAAAAAAAGAAAAAAAAAAAGACTCAAACTGTTTTAAAATTAGTTAAATGATCATTTTAATTTTTCACAATATTTATTTATTTGAAAGGTAGAATGACAGACACGGCAGGGTGGGGAGAGCGGGAGAGAGCACTTCTGGCTGCTGGTTCACTTCCCAAATACCCAGTATCCAGGGCTGAACCAGGCCAAAGCCAGGAGCCTGGGCCTCTGTACAGGTCTCACACGTGGATGGCAGGGACCTAGATACTTGGGCCATGGTCTGACACAGGACCTGGATCCCCAACACAGCCCTCACATGGTAATTCTTAAACAAGAAACTTGTGTATGGATAAACAATTATATATATATATATATATATATATATATATATATATATGTATATATGTATATCTTACACTTGAAGAATTAAAAAACAATTAGAAATATAAATTTATAAACTATTAACATTTTCCACATCAACAGATTTAGGGGTTTTAAACCCATTTATTAAATGCACAACTAATTCAAACTACAAAGAAATTTGCTAGATAAATTTCAACAAAACATTGGCATATTTGGTAGCTATGACAGAAAAATGATAATTATAGTTAACACTGTGATGACTTCTACTCGGCCCTTTGCATTATTTTTCTTATAGCACACATTTTATTCTTTAACTAAAAAATACAAGATATCCCATAGAAGTATGTATTCATTGGATGGGGATGAGGGATTGTAAACATTTTTCTATTAATATGTTTTAGTGAAGATAAATATCTCTCAAATTATGTCCTATCATTATGATGTGTGTGCTGAAATGTTTATGCCACAGAAGAGTTTTTATCCTTGTAATTTTATCAGTAGCACATTATTTGCTGTAACAAATAAACTGGAATTTTTCTAAGAGACTTAGAAAATTGGGAATGGTTATCTGTCTGCTGATGTCAGCTCACGCGCATAAGGTGTAGCCCACAGACAAGTACAGTAAGAACTGAAAAGTCATTGTCCATCTCTGTACTCCAACTGTACTCATTCCCACCTGTCCAGGTCACACAGATGGCAATTTTTAACAGCAGTCTCTTCTCCTTTAAGGAAAATAAGCCCCCCAGTCCCACTAAAAAAAAAGGAGAAAGAAAATAAACAAAAATAATAGTTACACTCAAGATGCAATCAATGACAAAATAAGAAAAATACTTATTAGATAAAAGAATAAATAGGGTAATATGAGCATGGTAAAAATAGACTGTGAAATAAACATAACATGTTCTGTCCCCTAAAGTTTCTGACAGCTTTATTGAGATAAAATTAACACACCGTAGTTCAAGTGCGCAGCTCCATGTTTTGAGTATATTTACAGAGCTATGAAGTCATCATCCAAACCTAACTGAAGAGCATTTCCTCATCCCCAAAATGAAACCCTGAGCCATTGGCAGTCACGCCCTCACCCGCCTCCCTCCGTCCTGTGCGACCACCCCACCCACTCCCTGCTGCCCTGTGTGTGCCTATTCTTGACCTTCCCAAATGGAGTCAGGCGTCATCTTTCATGCCCGCCTTCTTTCACTCCACATGTTCTTGAGGTGCATCCATGTAAGCCTCTGTTCCTCTTCACTGCTCGGTAGCATTCCACCGTATGGATAGGTCACACTCTCGATCCATCCATCAGTTGATGGACCTGAGTGGTTTCCACTTTTTGCTTTTGTTTTTGTTTTTTTGACATAGGGAGAGGGAGAAGGTGAGGGGGAGGGGAAGAGAGGGAAAGAAGGAGAGGAGAGAGGGAGAGAGATAGAGAGAGGGACAGAGAGAGACAGAGAGAGAGAGAGGTGTACTCTAGTAACCACTGGTCCTCTTCTCAAATAGCCACAGGAGCCTGAAGTAGGCTAGACTGAAGCTAGGAACCAAAAATTCAGTGCAGGTCTACCAGAACCCAATTACTTGAGCAATCACACGGCTTTCCAGGGTGTGCATTAACAGAAAGCCAGAATCAGTAGCCAACCCAGGCACTCCCATGTGGGACACATGTGTTCTAACTGGCCACTTAACTGCTAGATCAAAAGCCACCCTTCTGCTTTCTATATTATTGAAAATGCAAATTCCATACATTCTTGATATACAGTGCAGTGTTTTGATATATACACACATTGTGGAATGATTGAATCAAGCTAATTAACATATCCATCAGCTCTCATATGTATTGTTTTCTGATAACATTCAAATCTTCATAATACATCTTTCTCTATCAACCATAAAAATGAGATTTTAAATAAATTGAGTTTAAAAGCAGACCATCAAATCACATTATCACAAAAGATCAAACAATGACCTTAACAAAATGAAATCTATTGCCATCAGGAGTTATACACTATCAGTAATATCTTGTGTTATTAACATGGTTTGTACTGTTAATAAATAAAATTCAGTATGGTATAAATATGACTTTACATTTATATTCTTTCAAAATATCTTTTGTGTATGTAATTATACAATGTGTTAGTATAGAACCAGATTTATAAAGTTTGTTAATATTAAATATATTTATATACCAGAAATATGCGCTCAAAAATTTTTACCAATAGGGTGAAAAGTCTAAGAACATGGATTAGAAACAGTTGTCTGATGGAATTAACAAAATCATTAGAAAGCCTTCGTAATCCAACATTAGCTGGCATAATGCAGCACCCACCACCCTTGCCTGCAAAAGGTGGTAATTTATCTGCGCTTCATGTGTGTGCATATTTCTCCCTCTGCGTTCCCATTTCCTCTGGCGAATCCTGCGTGACCGTACTTGTGTAGGAGTCAACCAGCACAGAAGCAGTGAGACGTGGTGGTTGAGAGGGCAGTTTCTGAATGTAGGCCACCTCGGTCTATCCTGGCCCCACAATTTATTAGCTGGGAGATCCCGAATAGATCACCATGTTTTCTGTGTCCCATTTCCTCCTGTGCAAAGTTGGGATGTCAGTACCTATCTCATAGGTTGGTGGTGAAGATTAAATGATTCGTGTACAAAATCCCTATATCTGTTGTCTGACACATGGTTTGTGCTCTCTAGATGATAGTGACATACACAGGCACACACACACACACACACACACATGCATGATCTCAGAGTGTATCTGGATATGTTCTATGTAAATTATCTGACTCTCGGATGTATTCATATTGAATAATAACAATATTATTATAATATAGTATAATGGCACAATAGTAATATGGCTAACATGCACTGAGCGTGAATTCTAGGCATTAGTTTAGCACTTTACATAGATTATCTTGCTCACCTTTGGAAAACATAAGCACATGACATAACAAAACAGCATATTATCACATACTGTACTTGGCCATTCCCATCTTACAGATTATAAAACTGAGGTGTAGGGGCCAGTGCAATGGTGAGGCAGGTAAAGTCACCACTTGCAGTGCTGGCATCCCATAAGGGCACCGATTCAAGTCTTGGCTGCTCCACTTCTGATCCAGCTCCCTGCTATAGCCTGGGAAAGCAGTAGAAGATGGTCAAGTCCTTGGGCCCCTGCACCTGTGTGGGAGACCTGGAAGAAGTTGCTGGCTCCTGGCTTCAGATAGGTGCAGCTCCAGCCGTTGCAAACATCTGGGGATTGAACCAGCGGATGGAAGACCTTTCTCTCTGTCTCTCCCTCTCTCCGTTTGTAACTCTACCTCTCAAATAAAGTAAATAAATAAATAAGTCTTTAAAAAAATGAGCAAGAAAAAAGATTGAGGTCTGGAAAGTAAATCATAGCTGGCTCAAGTTCACATAGCTAGCACATGACAGAACCAGGATGTATGACTTTTCACATCACTGCTTACCATCTCCCCATTGACTTAATAATGTTATTTAATATTACTTCTTTATTCTATAATGTATGTATGATGCTTAGTATTTCATCAAATACTTTCACATGTGTTGAGTCTCATTGCAAAGCTGTGAAGTAAGAACAAAACTCCCCTCCTCACTTTTATTGGAGAGAAAACAGATACACTCGGAACAGTGAGTATCTTTGGGTGGAAGTGTTTTTTTTTTTTTTTTTCCTGTTACAAATACCTTGGGTGCCTGTGTATACAGAGAATCATTCCCACAGATGAACTGGGTATGTACAATATGTCAAACTCAGACTTCAGTGCTGGGGATCTAAATCATAGACTGCCCTGGAAGACAGACAGGTGTGGAGCCACAGCACACACCACGTACTCTCCAAGGGGGAACGGGAAAGGAGTGCCTGGGAGCACTGACACTGAAAGAGGGGGGCGCTGCAGCTGAGAGAGGGGCCCTCTGCATCCAAGAGTTCTTGGGGAAGGCCAAGGTGGCGGGGGAGGGGGCGCTTTCTTGAAAGAATGCACACGTGTGAGTGTGAAACCATGTTTGTGTGCCTGATGGTCTCTCCATGAACCGGAATGCATACGGGTTGACATAGCCTCACCCCTGTAAGTATTAATTTATGAACACACCGGCTGACAGAGTGGAAAGAGTAACACTGAAGGTCAAAGACAATTTGCGCACACACGCTAGAGCCGAATGGACCTTCTTTGTTAGGCGCTTTCCCCATCCCAACTCCTCAGCACCGGAGCAGCCAGAGATACCTGCCCCTTCCCGCTCTTCTCCTGCCCAGTCTAGAGCCACGGTGATCAGTCTCCCTAGGGTTTTGGATCTGTCCATCTGAGTGTGCAGTAGTCTGAGAGTGAGCCAGCTTGTACATAACAGTGACAGAAGGAGAAGAGGCAGCGGCAGTGTCTGTGGTATCCTCCTGTGTGCACACTTCCAGTTGTGTGCGAATGCTTGGCGTTGGCTGCTCCACAACAGACTGGGAAAGCCCCCTTCTTCCTTCATCTTCACGACCTTGGGGAGTTCGTCCATTCATGAGCTTCCATTGCCATCTGCACAAGGTTGGCTTGTCTCCACGCCCATGTCCTGGGATCTACCCTGCAGGGTTATGTTGGGGCTGGGCAGAGGCAAGGTTGAGAAGCCTTGGTGCTGGTTTTCTGCTGTATTCTCTCTCCTCTCTCCCACTCCCTCCCCATTTGGGCCCAGGAATCTCTCAGAGGAAGAAAAAGTCTGGCAAAGGCAAGCAGCACTTGGGTCAGTCTTAAGGAACCCCAAGGATCACTCTCCCTGGTGTTATGCTATTTTGGACAAAAGTGATAAAGGACGGAAGGTGAGGATCCCTCTGTCCACCCGTGTTCCCCCAGGGAATGGGGAAGCAGGGAGTTAGGCTGCAATATTATTTTATTCCATTTAAGCTTAAACAATTACAAAAGTCAAACTGATCACAAATAATATGCAATTGATGGAAACTCAGTATCTCTATAAAGTGACAAGATAATGGCACCAGATTGTCCCTTCTGTTACAAGGCATATAAATTCAGGGCCATGGGGTCGTGTAAGGCAAAGGCATCATGTGCTGGAATATGCTGGTGATTTGTGTGCATTTCCATCCCGGCCCAGTGCACTAAATGCATTTGCATGTTAAGATGGGCAGGAATGAAGCAAATAATCCACACGTGTCGCATGTCATATTTTAACTTCAATGAATGAGTGGGTGAAGAGAAAAACAAACATATTCAGAAACAGAATACCTGGATTCTGTTCCTAGTTCCACCAATGACTTAAAGTACTCTATGGAAATATTGTTATCATCTATTGATAAGTAGGTCTCATAGCAGGAAATGTCTCAAAAATACTGATATGCTTAATCAGAGCTTCTCACAGTGCCTTTTAAAATGTAAATGATCTCTAATAAACATTAGCTGTTGCCCATCTGAATAGTTTATATTCACTGTAGCATCTTAAATAGTACTTGATTCCATGTTCTGGACACAATATTTTCCTAAACAGTAAGGAATGGATGCTGATTCTGTAATATGCAAGGGGAATTTTTCCCCAGTTAAAATGCATTATTTATTTCTACTTAAATACTGCATCAATAATCTGGAAAAGAGGAATAGCCTGATTATGGCTAAGAGATTCTATTTAGAAGCTAAGGTTTCAACCGTGGATTGCTTTCAACTGCTATATTTTATGGCACAGATTCAGTGGGAATCTGATCTGCTAAAATATTTGGGCTGTGAAAACTCCCACACTGTGACAGATGTCAAGTCCAATTAAGTGACTCATGTCCAGGTTTCTGTCCAATAGGATTTCCCATTAAATATCAATTTAGGGGGAAAAAATTCCATCCCCCTTCTTAAGCCTTTATCTCTTCCACCATCTCCAGGCTGAATCAATTGGTGCCAGGAGAGCCACGAAGCCACACGCGCATCCCTGCCTCCTTGCTCTGGCTTCTCCCACCCTCTTCCCGTCTTTCTCTGCTTCCCTGTCACTGTTACACCAGGAGCCGTTCACTTTTCACCAACCTTTCTCCAAGCCATCTCCGAGCCACTGACTATATAGATTTTGCTACAAGGTAAAGAAGGGTGGGGGGAGGCGGTGGGGGTGGTAACGGAGCCTTAAAAGACTTTGAAACTAGAAAATAGGTATCTGTTCATACAACATACAAGTAACAGAGGGAGGAGGAAGAGGCAGCCCCAGCTCCGACTTACAGTATTGTGTTCCTTGGGAACTGAGGAGGAGATATCAGCCGAACAAAGCCTTATCTCAAAAAAAAAAAAAAAATCACTTCTGAGCAAGATTACATCTCTGCCCTGCACTTGCCAGTTTCTGCTCCCCCCGTGTTAAGGGGAAGGAGAGGAGTCCTACAGGCGCGGATTCTTATCTTAACCATCGTTCTTATTGATTACTCCGCTGTTAGGAAGTGGAGGAATCAGCCCTTTGACGTGACCGTGTTTATCTCTGCATCTCTTTTGTTATTTATAGAGACCTAGAAGAGGAAAAAAGGAAAAAGGAGCGAGACTCTTCAGCACAGCATTTTAAAAAATCAACAACGAATCTTTCGAGATGTTTGAGAACGATTAAGCGGAAAAGGCGTTTTTCATCTCGGAACTAAGTGAACAATCATTCCTGTCGTTCGCATCCCGACACAGAACCGTCCCTCGCTGTGGGTACCGGCGAGATGACAGCTGCTTCCGCGTTGGTGAATGTAATAAATATTTGCTGCTTGTAATATTTTTTCCTGGAATTCCCCCCTCGCTCTTCCTTGGAATTTTAACTCTCAAAGATTGGAGAAAAGATTATCGAAAAGGCGTTTGCAAGGTAAGAACCCCTTCCAATCGTTCTTTCTGGCTTGAAACTAAGTCGGAGTCTTCCTACCGCTTTGATGGATGCATTTCGCTCCATAGTTGAAGAAATGATTGGCGTGAGCGGGGTACTATTCATGAATATTTTAAAAACGGATCCTGAGGAGAAGGTAACACGCTGGCAGGGCAGCCAGGAACTTTTCGCCCGAACTACAACCATGTGGTGTCTCGTTGTGATTTTCCATCCCTCGCCCGTTTATTTCTGTCCCCGCAAGTTGTTCTCCTCACAGAGCCACCCGGGAGAAGCCCGCGGGCAGTCACACGCAGCTGGCTTGGGCGTTCCTTTTTATTTGGCCTTAGAGGACCTGTTTTCCCCGCACTCCGCTGAAAGCCGTTCTGCAGCCCAATCCACTCAGAGCAAGTGCGGCGCTGGGGACCGATCACGCAGTCCCTGGCTTTTGTTTCTCTGCGAGCAAACCCCTCCGACACCTCGCCGACGCCGGCGACTGCGCGCCCCGCGCCGCCCGGGCTGCAGGTCCGCGGCCGGGGCCTCCCCGCGGCCCGGGAGGCTGTCTCTCCCCTCCCGCAGGTCCCGTGGCCCCGCAGCCCGCGAGTCCGGGCAGCTCGTGCCCCCGGGGCCCGGGAGAAGCCGGGCCGGCGGCCTTTCTGGAGGGCGTCGTCAGAGGACGGCGGAGGCACCCACGCCGGGCCTCGGCCTGGCCTCCCCGGGGCTGCCCGACCCCGGCCGGCCGCCGAGCCACTGCCGGCGCCCGGCTCCTCCCGGCCGCCGCCCTCCCCTGCAGCCACCCGGCCGCCGGCTTTTTCCCGCGAGGCGGTCGCCAGACTGCCTGGCATTGTCTCAGCCCTCGCCGCCGCGTCCCCAGGTCCCCTAAGCGTGCGGCCGTCTGTGTGACAGATGGTGCTCCGGGAGTCTGCGAGGGCACCGTAGTCAATTTTCCTTTGAAAGGCACCTCCGTGTGTGTGTGTGTGTGTGTGTGTGTGTGTGTGTGTAGTCGCTTCTTCATGATTGTGGAGCGGGCCTCGGGCTCCCCGCCCGCTCGCAGCCCCGGAGGCGCCGAGGCTCCGAGGCTACTTCGCCCGAGGCCTCCCGGGGCCCGCTAGAACACGCAGCCGTGTTCCTCGTGGGGAATCGCCCGTTGCTTTGGGGAAGAGACGGAGTGAGGGAGGGAGGCGGAAGAGCGCAAGAGGCACAAAAACCCAGCCGCGGCCCTCACGCCGTCCGCCGGACCCAGGGCCACTGGCCGGCCTTGGCCTCCTGCAGGTGCAGGGCGTCGGGTCCGGGATGCCGCCGGAGCCGCGCCACGGGCCCCGAGCCGCGGGGAGGGGGTGCAGACGGCGCCGGGACGCGCGCGGCCGGGAGCCCGGCGTGGTGGGCCCTTGCCCGTCACCCGCCATCGGCGAAGAAGACCCCCTCGAGTCCCTTCACTGATTGATTCTCTGACTCCCCTCCACCCTCCAGCCTCCAAAATGATGCTGAGTCCGGACCAAGCCGCCGACTCGGACCACCCCAGCTCGGCGCACTCGGACCCGGAGTCGCTGGGCGGCGCGGACGCCAAGGTGCTGGGCAGCGTGTCGGACCTGGAGCCCGTGGAGGAGGCCGAGGGCGACGGCAAGGGCGGCAGCCGCGCCGCGCTCTACCCGCACCCGCAGCAGCTGAGCCGCGAGGAGAAGCGCCGCCGCCGGCGCGCCACGGCCAAGTACCGCTCGGCGCACGCCACGCGCGAGCGCATCCGCGTGGAGGCCTTCAACCTGGCCTTTGCCGAGCTGCGCAAGCTGCTGCCCACGCTGCCCCCGGACAAGAAGCTCTCCAAGATCGAGATCCTGCGCCTGGCCATCTGCTACATCTCCTATCTCAACCACGTCCTGGACGTGTAGGGCAGGGGGCCGCCTGTCCGCGCGCCCCCAAAGCGCAGTCGACCTGGGGCGGCCGTCGCGGGCGTGGCGGAGGCGGTGGCGGCGGCGGCGGCGGCGGCGGCGCAACGGGGCGGCGGGCGCCAGAGACTTGGCCGGAGGAAGAAGGTGGCCACCTGTTCTCTCTGATCAGCCGGGCCGCGAGGAAAGGCTTCGGGCACCGGGAGGTGGGGCTGGCCGCGGAGCCCTGGGCGGGCGGGACCTCCCGGGCGGGGAGAAGCTCCAGCAGGTCCCCGCGGAGCGTCGGGTTAAAGCTCGCTGGAAGGCTCGTTGCTTTAACCTGGTGCGTGGAGGCCGAGCGTTCAGAGCCTCCCACAGATCTTAAGAAGGAGGGCAGAAGCTCCGAGGAAAGGCTGTCTGGAATTTCTCTGATTGACAAATCACCCAACCCTGGGAAGGAGGAAATCTCCCGAACAGAGATTCGGGCACAGAAGGGTGGGGCAGGACACTGTCCGCTCCTTCGTGAGAAGATCGATTATGTTATAATCCAAATAAAACAAACCTTGACTATTTGATGAGGTTAAAAAAGACGGGCTGAAAACAAACAGACTCACTGTGGGAGGCTTTGAACTTGGGGAGACTTGAGCCCCAAGATGTAACACTACTGTAGACAGGAAAATCCATATTTAAATGGAATATTTAATATCGGATTGCTTTTTCAGGCGAAGTGCCCCTTTATATATCCAAAAACATCTATTTGTGACCTTAAATATGTGGACCCATAGGTGCAGTTAGAAAAAGACGACCTATTTTTATTTATGTTAGAAGAGTAGAGTATTTTTTTCAAGACGTTTATTTTTCAGAGTGGTGATAATTTTACTTTGGATACGCTGTGCCAAGTTATTTATAGTCGAGTGTTTACACTTTTTCCTGTGGAATAATTATGTCTAACTTTTTACGTGTTTGTTAAGATTATAATGTGGTCTTTCTTTTTGGCTCTAATTATATTGCACTTGTACAACAACTTTCCCACTTTTCCCTGTTTCTAAACATATTTTATATATTAAGATGTTTGTTCTTGAAAGTTCCTTTTTGTTGTGAGATCAGCAACACTAGCACTCCACTATTACAGTTTTCTAAAAAAGTAAGTGTTGTTATTCTTATCTGTAGCTATGTCTGAAAAGTACTTTACCAACCGTTTATATGGAGAGTAGCTTCTTTGTATGTGTGTGTGTGTGATGTTTGTGTGTGGGACGATTTTAGGAAATTAAGTTATTTTCCTAAAAAAAAAAATCAGAACTACTTTCCTCTGTGACAACCAAAAAGAAAAGTCTTTAACTTGATAATGTTTCATGTTCTCAGCTGTGAAACTCTTAAAGCAAGGAGTGTATTTTAGAGATGAGAAAAAAAAAAAACACATCTGCTATCCAAAGATTTTAGTCTTTTTCAGGGTTTTTTTGTGTCTCTGTTGCTTTATATAATGCAATATTTTGTAGTGAAAATAGATATAATCTGGTTTCTATCTGACAAGTTTTTCATATCTCATGAATGGTGCGCTGTTTTGCATATAAATAAAGGTATCAAATGAAGTCCTTGCCTTTATTTTAAACATTCTGTCTAAAAATGATGAATATGCTGGCCAAGTGTGAAATATATTTATGGACTCCATTCCTTACTGAGGAACTAGAAAAACAAAACAAAAAGAAAATCATAACAAACATATTTACTCATTGAGATACTTGGTGCTCTTCCTAGATTGAACATGGATCAGTCTGCAGACAGCTGCCTCACCTAAGAGGGGGACACAGATCACGCTACTCTCCATGAGAAAAAGGAGCTCAGTGTTTATATAAAAATACTACTTGAATCATAGATTCCTTTGCTTTAAAAGGAAACTTAGTAACACTCTAATTCAGCCTCTTCAAAACAGGGGCCCAAGACATGACCTAAAGGCAATGAGAAGATCCCAAATATGACAGCTGTCAGTCCTGAGAGCCTTTCTTGAGACCAAGTTGTGTGCTACTGTTAGAACACTCAGGCAGCTAATCAGTACATGGATACAGGACAGAGCAAGCAAGAAAAGGGGGGGAAAGCCTAATTGAGATTGGAGGACTGACACCTACAAAACTTACAGCTAATATAAAAAAGTGAACAGTTCTATCTACAAGCAGAAGATGTAAATAACTTTAACACTATATGTGCACAGACATATACAGGATGTTAAAAACTCCGAGTCTCTTTCAGACCAAATCTCTGGTTTTGGAGGAAAGGCAATGATAGGGGTGTTTGGTTTTATGTATATAAAATGTCTGTAGGATTGCAAGCATTTTTCATTGTTCACTCAAGTGTCTCGTGGTCAGGTTCACAGAGGCTTAGTAAGTAGAGCTCAATTTCCTTTACCTGGAGGTGCTGGGAGGAAAACACCTGCTAGGACATGAGAAAGAACGGCTCCTTCCTTGGCCTCATGTCTGGACAATGTCTTGCCCACTGTGGCATGCTTGCTCTCCAACCTGCAAAGACACCTGCCATCCATGACACTAGCCTCTAGGAAGTGCGGAGGGATGACTGCTCCTTGCTCTCCCAGCACTTCTCTACTGTGTGACAGAAAATTTGGCCTTGCTCTTACAAAAAGGAAATGGAAGTCAATTTCTAACCTCTTGAATAGGAGGGCCTCCTGTTCCTAGTGAATGAACCCAGCTTTCCACTGACCAGCACAGTCCTGCCACTGACACCTCAGAGGGAACTGTTAAGTCACCTCCCTAGACAAAAGGCGTTTGCCTTGGAGTGGCACAGCAGGCAGCACCCCTTCCCAGCTCCCTGGCTCCCATGATTCCCCATGCCATCCCAAAGACAATGCAGCTGAGCACCCTCCAAAGAGACAAGAAGCATAGGGGCACTGTGCTGGACCTGAGTGTAACTGGCTTGGCCCTTGAAGGTAGCCTGGACTTGGCAATGATTCAGCCACAGTGTTCTTATATTCAACAGTTAGTGACGGAGGACCACCCCTGTGCCAGGTGCTAAAGATGGAGCAACACGTGCAAGGGAGTCTACTGGAGAGGAGTACTACACTGACAACAAAATAATAAACCCTATTTGCTTTTGGATAATGCCCAATCTATGAAGAAGAAGAAAGTAGGTAAGGATCTAGGGAGTGGCAGCTGGAGCTGCTTGCTGGCTAGAGAAGGCATCCTGGAGGGGGTCCTCAGGTAGAGACTTCCATCCACAGTTGCTACCAGTGCACTGCCCTTTCTTCTTACTCCCTGCTAACATGTCCCAAGTGTTCATGCCACCAACACACCCCACACAGACTGCTCACCTTTCCCCAGCTGCTGCAGCGTTGTCTTTCCCTCCCAGGTTGGTCACTCCCTAGACAGACTCAGGATCACGCTTCCGCTTGTCACTCCTCACGCCTTCTGCTCGCGGGGCCCCCACTTGCCAGGGCACTGCTGCTCCCCAGTAAGCTTTGCCCCACTTGGCTCTGCAGTTGAGGCCAGTATGTCTTGGCCCAGATAACCTTTCCCTCACTTCTGGAAAGCAAGAGGCAAAAGCCTTGGGCAAAGGAACCTGCTCTCCAGGGTAGAGGGCAAGGGTAGTGGTACGGGGCAGGAGGTGGGTCGGGATAGGAAAGGAGGGGCCCGCGGAGGAGGCAATGAGTTGCTTTGGAGAGAAATGAGACTAGGTGGGTGTGGCAGGCTCCAGCAGGGAGCCCCTGCTTCTCCAGGGAACCTTGTTTGAGAGACTCCAGTCGTCCTGCCCCATGAACGCGTGCCACTGGATGGCTTCGTTGCAGTAACTGGACAGAGCCCATCACTGTGATGCTTGATTTACCCAGCTGCTGTCATTGCTCTCTGCCTCTGGGGGGCAGTCTTCTTGCCACTGAACTTGGGCTCCAGAGGGTTAAGTGGCAAGGGGCACTTGCAGCCAAACCTTTTTCCAGGCTTTGATGGGCTCTGCTGCTTCTTACTAGTAGTGGTAGATACATGAAGAGCTAACGTGTTGAGCGAGTACCCATGCCTACAGAGTTAAGTGCTGTACATGCGTTATCTCGTGTAATCCTTCCAACAGCTCAGTGAGGTAGGTGCTTTTCTCATCTCCGTTAAACAGAGGAGGAAAATGAGGTTTAAATAAATTAAATAACAGGCTGGCGCTGTGATACAGTGGGTTAAGTTGCAACCTGTGATGTGTGGTTCCGCATCGAAGCCCTGGTTCAAGTCCTAGCTGCATCAGTTCCGATCCAGCTCCCCGAGAGGATGGCTCATGTACTTTTGGCCCCTGCCACCCACATAGGAGTTCCTGACTCCTGGTTTCACCCTGGACTAGCCCCAGCTGTGGCAGCCATTTGGGGGAGTGAACCAGCAGATGGAAGATCTGTGTCTCTCCTTCTCTGTCACTCTGCCTTTACAAATAAATACACAAAAAGAAACTTTGCCATGATCATAAAGCCATATTTGCCAGTTCATCAAAGCACCTGTCCCCATTCTTCACACTCTACAGCTGACCTGTGTGCAGTGTGGCCTTGCCATGCACAGAGCCGATGCTTGGCCTCTGCACCACCTGTCTCCCTCCAAAAGCTTAGGGAATGCCTGCAGGAGCAGCATGCATAAGGCTGCTCAACCAAAGGATATGCAGAGGTCAAAACTGAGCCCACTTGAACCGGCGTTGTGGTACAGTGGGTAAAGCTGCTGTCTGCCACCCACACAGGTGCTTGTTCAAGTCCTGGCTGCTTCATTTCTGATCCAGCTCTCTGCTATGGCCTGGGAAAGCAGTAGAAGATGGCTCAAGTCTTTGGGCCCCTGCACCAGTGTGGGAGACCCGGAAGAAGCTCCTGCCTCCTGGCTTTGAGTCAGCGAAGCTCCAGCCATTACAGTCATTTGGGGAGTGAATCAGTGGATGGAAGACCTCTCTCCCTGCTGCTGCCTCTCTGTAATTCTGCTTTTCAAATAAATAAATAAAGCTTAAAAAAAATTGGGAGCCAGCACTGTGGCATAGCAGATAAAACTGCCGCCTGCAGTGCTGGCATTCCATATGGGGTTAAACTATCTGGAGTTTGCTCCTATTTTATTTGAGAAGAGGGGAGAGAGGCAGGGAGAGAGAAAGAAAGCAGAAGTGAACACTCATCTGCTGTTTCACTCCCCCAAATGCTCACAATAGCTGAGGCTGGGCCGGGTCAAAGTTGGGAGCCAAGAACTCAATCCAGGTCTCCCATGTGGGTGGCAGGACCCACCTGGGCACTCTGATACAGGACATGGGCATCTTAACTGCTGGACTTGCCCCCGAAAGGGGAGGACTCTGTCTAGTTTGCAAGAAGACCTATCAGGGTCCCAGCAGCCCTCGGCTAGCCCTCTGGAAGGGGGCCTGGAGCTAACCTGGCACTGTCCACAGTACTGGTACTCACCACCACAAGGGTGGGGCTGGCTCCTCACCCGCACCCACTCACATGATTGGGAACATCCTGGCCCATTCTTACTCTGCCCTTAGAATCATCTTTTAAAATTAGCATGTCAATCTCCTGTCTTTGAACTTCTCATGGCCTATTTTTTTTTTTTTTTAATGAAATTCAAGTCCTGGATGCAGGCATAGAAATCTTCCAGTGTCTTGTTTCAGACAAGCTGGCTAGCACAATCTTTGTTTTCTTAAACCAATTTAATATATTTATTAATTTAGTCAGGAAACATTTGAGTGCATACTATTGTTAGGCTTAACATTTAGTAGTTCTTTTTTAAATTTTTTTTACAGATTTATTTATTCACTTGAAAGGCAGAGTTACAGAGAGGCAGAGGCAGAGAGAGAGAGAGAGAGAGAGAGAGAGAGAGAGAAAGGTCTTCCATCCGCCGGTTCAATCCCTAAATGGCCACAAAGGCCAGAGCTGCGCTGATCCAAAGCCAGGAGCCAGGAGCTTCTTCCGGGTCTCCTACTCGGGTTGCACCACGTTTAGCCGCCCTTCTCCTGAGGTTCAACACGCCTGCCAAATCTCCAGTCCTCCCGTTCCCCAGAGGTACCAGGTCCTTGACAATCTGGGCCTTTGCACAGGCCTTCCTTCTGCTTGGAAGGCTCTCCTCCAAACTCATTCATTACCCAGAAAATTACAGTTATTCAAAAGTAACACAGGCCAAGCTTTCCTCAACGTCTTTGGGTGGCATTGGCTGCTCTGTTCTCCAAGTCCCACGCACACAAAGTGTTACGTTTCCCCCATCACTGTTTGTGTCCCAAGAAACTGGAGCCAGGTTCAGACCTGAATGTAAGGCAGTGAGCACGCCACTGTATTGAAGCCTCTGTTTCCAAATGTGTCCAATTGGACTCTAAAAATATACCTCAATCTCAAATCCAGCTGTGAGGTTTCCATGGAATAGTGTGTAATGCTTACCGGAATAAGCAGTAAATGCTCATTAAACACGAGCTGTTATTGTTGCCTGTGTATTTATAGGATGCACAGGAAGTTGTACAAAAGCTAAAACCATTCTGATTCATGTATTAATAATTTGTGTGCTCCATTCACAGTACCCTTCTGCTTAGACATGTATTCAATTCAGCTCTACAAAAAAGTTGCCCATGGTGTTATGGTGCAGTTAAGCCCTGCCTGCCATTCTGGCATCCCATATGAGCACCGATTTGAGTCCTGGCTGCTCTACTTCCCACCCAGCTCCCTGCTAATGTGCCTGGGAAAGTAGCAGAAGATGGTCCAAGCACTTGGGCCCCTGCCACCCACATGGGAGATCTGGATGGAGTTCCTAGCTCTTGGCTTCAACTTGGCTCAGCCCTGGCTATTGTGGCCATTTGGATCTGGGTAGTGAACCAGGGGCTGGCAAAATCTCTCCCAACTCCCCTGCTATCTCTCAACTTAAAGTAAATAAATAAATCTTAAAAAAAAAGAAGAAAAAGAAAAAAATAATCTCTGTTCCATAAGACAGAAAACATTATAGGTGAATTACTAGTTAACCATGGAATATCCCATAAGCACACTCATTCAAAGGGGCCTGTATATCTGAAAGCCCCACCCTACTCCACGTTGGTGGCCGGCTGATGCTGTTTCTCTTTTCCTCGTGGCTTTTCTCGCAGCACCAAATACCAGCACAGACATGACCCTGTAGCAGAGTGGTTAAGAGCGCAGACTCTGACAAAGCACGCCTGTGTTCAAATCCCAGCTCTCCTACCAGCTGTCATGGCCTTAAAAACAAGCGCGAACTTCTGTGCCTCCTTTTTCTTCACCTGTAAAATGTGGGTGGTGGAGTGTCTAAGCAGTGGAGTTATTAGGAAGACTGCATTAATTCACTCCAAGCACTTAGGACGTGCCTGGTACATGTTAAGAGCTCCACAGCACTGACTCTAATCATGTGTTATGCTACGCAACCTTTTTTTAAAAAAGTGGATTTAAATTCTTCTTGAGTGATGGAGAGGGAAATGGCTGGGATTTCCTGCTCAATTCCACTGAGTATTTTTGAGGCAGGAGAGGCGTTCTTCACTTCCTTGCTGACCACTCTGGAAGGATATGAAGAAGGGAGAGATTCTTGAAGCACGAGAAAACCGGTATGAGATGCTAGAGGGTGAGGGTCTCTCTATGACCTCCTGGGGATGGTGTACCAGGGTGACAGGGACAGGCAACTGCAGAGGTGCTTGGGAGAGCCACCCTGCAGAGTTGAGCATGGAGCACAGGCGACAAGGTGCCCAGAGAAGAGGATGGGGCTGCAGATTGTCCCGTGGGCAGCAGGTGGGGGTGTGCGGAGGGTGAAGCGCAGCCTGGGAGGGGTTGCGTTGGCTCCAGCACAGTCATCTAGCGTTGGCGAGTGAAAAGCAATCAGCAGGCATTTTCTGAGTGACTATACATCTAAGAACACTCTCATGGAGAACCTGAACACATCTGTGAAAGCCGAGAGAAAGGCAACAACGGATTCTAACACGCCCAACCCCAGCCTTCGATAAGTACCTGTCATTTATTTATACTCTTACCTCTCTCTCCTGCTTTGGGCTTTTGGAAGCAAATCCAAGGCATACCATCACTGCATCCGTAGGACATCAGCAGTAACTGTAAAAGTAAGTTTTTTTTTGTTTTTTTTTTTTTTTTGCCTCTAGCACAGCAATAATGCCATCCTCACAGCGAGATGAGTGGCCGGCAGGGAGCACTGGCTCTGAGAGAATGATTTCACAGCTGCCCCCGACTTTCCCTGATGGTCCTTTTCCTCCAGCCAGGTGGGGTCCTCCTCCTGGCTCAAAACTCATCCCCTGGCCAGCGCCACAGCTCAACAGGCTAATCCTCTGCCTGTGGCACTGGCAACCCAGGTTCTAGTCCCGATGGGGGTGCAGGATTCTGTCCTGGTTGCTCCTCTTCCAGTCCAGCTCTTTGCTGTGGCCTGGGAGTGCAGTGGAGGATGGCCCAAGTCCTTGGGCCCTGCACCCCATGGGAGACCAGAAGCACCTGGCTCCTGGCTTCGGATCAGCGCGGCTGCGGCGGCCATTGGAGGGTGAACCAATGGCAAAGGAAGACCTTTCTCTCTGTCTCTTTCTCTCTCACTGTCCAGTCTGCCTGTCAAAAAAAAAATTATCCCCATCCTCCTTCACCCTGGCACTTTCTGCACACAGGGAGAGCTCCCTACCCCTGTCCCCTGCCCTGTCCTAGTGGCTTGCCTGAGAACTGACCGTCTGGGCACAGCCCACAATGCAGTCCCAGGCAGTCACCTGGGGGTGTGCTGTGCAGCTCATGGCACGCTGGCTAACTGTAGCCAAGGGTGAAGAGAACCTGGGGGCGCATGTGCATTGATGCAGCCTCCATGGACAGATTTTAAAAACCAAACACATCAGGTGGATATTCCTAACTGTCGGCTCGGCTCCAGGGGCAGGGGGTAACAGGGTGGGAAGCTGTCTGGGACCCAGTGGAAAAGCCTCCAGCCTTTACTCTTAGCAGCAGCCCATGGAGGTCTGAGGGTCTCTGACCACAGTGACAAGTGGCCCCCATATAGTCCCTTCTGTTCACAAAGCTCGGACATGTGTGCTGGCTCTGGGAGTCCTCAGGGGATAACAGGACCAGGTGACTTCCCACAGTCTCACCCCCTGCAGGGACACAGCCAGGCACAAGACTTTTGACCCCACACGGAGACCCCACCCCACCCTCCGTGGGTTGCAGCCTGTGGCCCAACAGTAGTGGCACAAACAAGCACACAGGCTTAGCCCTGGACCTGTGCCAGCCACTTTCCAGCATTAAACCAGGCAGTCCTGTGAATGCCCCAAGTCAGGGGGTGATCTCATTCCTGAGTCGTAGGCAAGGGCACTGGAAGTCCAGGTAACCCTGCCAGTAAGGATTTGACTGGGAAACGAACCTCAAAGGCAATACCACTGAGAAGCTCATACTTTGATAAAAGGAGGAAAAATACAAATGTCCTTTGTTTGGCTATTGGTGAAATATGACAGTAATTCAAAGTTAGAACACATTTTCTCCAGAGCCACCTAGGCTTTCGACTGGACCTTGGCCCACTCCACAGGCCCTGCACTCTTATGCCACGAGGAGGGACCTCCTTCTTATGCCCAGGAGCAGCAGGTGAGGGAGGCCTAGGCTGGGGCACAGTCCCAGAGGGTTCTGAGGTCTGGATGAAGCCCCTGGGGCACCCAGAACCGATCCAGCCGGCAGGACGGTCCTGACCACACGAAGGCCTTGAGAAACCTTCAGCAGGGCTCCGTGCTCGCTGCCTTTGTTCCCCTCCACACACACACGGGAAAAGGAGCGAGCGCCTTTCTTTCCAGCGATGCCCTGCGCAAAGACAATGCGGCCATGCCCGCACGGCGCATCTGCGGTGCTGTGCGCGCGATGGGGCCCCTTGGGCAGCCAGCCCCTCCGCGGATCGGCTCCCGTCCCCTTGTGCCGTTTCGGGACTGTGCCACGCACCCAGCCCACAGCCATGCACCTTGTTTTGTTGCGATGCTGTGTGAGCGCTAGGAAGCGCTACTCGATCGTGATGAATTTATTGTGGATGTTTTAAGTGCAGTCCTGCGAATGGAAGTTTTGGGTGATGTTTGGTCGTGGTTTGAACTTCAGGAGTGACTGGATTTTCTGGGTTTGCGGGCCGAGCCGGAGCGCAGGCGGGCGGCTGCGGCGTGTGCGGGGCGGCGCGGCTCCTATCTGTCTGTGGGCTCGGATTTGTCTTTGGCTTCTTGCATGGTTTGGGATGAGACCCCCGCGTCCCAGGGGAGGGGGGCAGGTGTTGCTCCAGTCGAGCGAATGGAACCAAATTACAGGCCCGTCTGTCACCTCCTCTGGGAGAAGGTGGAGGGAGGGAAGGAGGGAAGAGGAGGAAGCCGGCAGGGGGAGGAGGGAGGCGGGGAGAGGCCCGCAGCCCGCCCGCCCCGAGGCCTCCCGCGCCCGCAGACTGAGATCGGCACCGGCCGGCCGCCCGCCCTCAGGGTCACCGCGGGGAGACGCAGCCCCGCGGAGCCTCGGGGCTCTCCGGGGCCGGCCGCGTGTACTAGGCGCCAGCGAACCCGTCCCGCTGGAATCGGTTTTCACGAAGCTGACCGCTATATTTTCTGACTGCTCTGACTTGAGGAACTGTGTCTCTATCCTGCTGAAATCAGAAATACGCACGAGATCCGTTCGCCCTCGCCTTGCAGCCGGGGCTCGCTTCCACGCGCACACAGCTGAGAATGAAGCCACAGCCCCTGGGTGGCTGGAGTCCTGCGTGTGCACGGCCGCTGCGGCCAGACAGGGTTAACGGCGGGACGGCCAGGGCCCTGTGCTGCACCGCGTTAACCTTGGGAGGCTGCTCCGCGGGGCCAGCCGGAACAGGGGTCGGTGTAAGCGCTCAGCTGTCTGGGGGGCGGTCTCCACGGATCTCGCCGCTGCGGAAGACCCAGGGGACAGAACCGTGTTATTCTAAGCTGCAGGAGAAAAACACAAACAGGGCTGCGGGCCCTCGGTGAAAAACAGTAGACAGGCAAGGCACATGGCCACCGTTTCGCTTTCTCTTGTAAATGGAGTGGTGCAAAGGATATGGGAGAGAGGAAGCGCAAACAAGATCTCAAACAGGAGAGCCGACCTCTTGAGAAACACGGTCTTGTAACGTCTCTCCCGGTCCTAGGAAGAAAACAGCGGCTGGCTGGCTCTCCATCTTCCTTGTGCAGCCTCTGGGGTGGGAAAGGTTAAAGCAATGGTCAGCTCCCTCCCCGGCTCCTTCAAGGAGCAGAGAACTGCAAGCCCAGGAAGACACACACTTCTCCACAGCAGGCTGATTGACAGAGACGGTTCCCCACATGAGAGCCAAAGAAGAATTGCCAGCAGACAATGGACCAGGCCCCCATTATGGCTAAGACTCTGTCCAGCCCACGGCGAGTGATGAGTGGAAACTGAAGAATTGATTCCATTATCCAGCTGGTGTTGCTACTGGGTGCCAGAGATGCCCAGATGTTCCCACACATCTGGGTATTTGACAGCAGGCTTTTGCTTTGTATCCAGATGTTTAGTATCATGTAGACAGACACCAGAACCTAGACACCCAGAAGGAAAATCAGTGACTGGGGTAGGGGGGAGGAAGCCGAGGGTGGGTTAGAGGTCAGCGAAAAGGGGAGTCGAGTGATGATGGAGGAAGAACAGGAGAAAGAAAAGATAAAAACGAATGTAGAAAAGCAAAAAAGATGAAAGCAAGGCTATTTTCTAAACAAGAATAACTTTCCTGTCTGGTAATAGCCCACACCTTGGCCCAGGCTCTCGGCTCAGCCAGGGAGGGAGGTGTGTCTGGCAGGAGGAGAGACTGATTCTGAAAGGGAAAAGGGCTCAGGACCTGGGTGGGAGAGAGTGGCTATCCCCCAGAGGAATGAAAAGTCAGAAGTTCCAGTCAAGGCTAGTGCCCCAAAGTCTTGCCGAGTCAACTTGGATTCCTGTTATCAGTAAGGACCTTGAGCTAGTAAAGGTGTAACAGAAAGCAAAGGGTAATTGAGTGGGGGAAGGTTGTGCAGTTTGTTGACAGATTTAGAGGAGGGGACACTGTGTGACTGAGGTGATGGTGGGAGTAAGTGTTAGGCCTTCAGAACTGCTCACAAAGGCTCCTGTAATTCCCAAGCTGTCTGTTATCTATGAAATGCAAATCAGGAGGGGAGCGAGATCATGTCGGATGATGGCCACAGGGAGTAAT